>CM063747.1:42500-5694863 GCA_032441825.1 Chaetogeoica ovagalla | reverse complement strand
GAGAGAGTCAAAATTTTATGATGGATTCCAAAAGATTTCGATACTAGTAACGTATTGCAGTTAACCCCGTCCTTCAGTTCGAAATAGTTCAGAAGTTATGACGTTTTGCAAATAAGGAGTGAGAACAACGAATCATCATCAAATCATCAAATCAGTGGATAATTTTAGTTTAAATTCGGTAAAAAAAAAAATTTTTTTTGGTGGGAGGGGGTCAAATTTTTTTATGATTGAATCTAAAAGATATCGATACAATTAACGTAATGCAGTTAACCCCGTTCTTCAGTTCGAAATAGTTCAGAAGTTATGACGTTTTGCAAATAAGGAGTGAGAAGAACGAATTATCATCAAATCATCAAATCAGTGGATAATTTTAGTTTAAATTCGGTAAAAAAAAAATTTTTTTTTGGTGGGGGGGTCAAATTTTTTTTATGATGGATTCCAAAAGATATCGATACAAGTAACGTAGTGCAGTTAACGCTGTCCTTCAGTTCGGAATAGTTCAGAAGTTATGACGTTTTGCAAATAAGGAGTGAGAACAACGAATCATCATCAAATCACCAAATCAGTGGATAATTTTAGCTTAAATTCAGTAGAAAAAAAAATTTTTTTTTGTGGGAGGGGGTCAAATTTTTTTATGAATGAATCCAAAAGATATCCATACTATTAACGTAATGCAGTTAACCCCGTCCTTCAGTTCGAAATAGTTCAGAAGTTATGACGTTTTGCAAATAAGGAGTGAGAACAACGAATCATCATCAAATCATCAAATCAGTGGATAATTTTAGTTTAAATTCGGTAGAATAAAAAATTTTTTTTGGTTGGAGGTGTCAAATTTTTTTATGATTGAATCCAAAAGATATCCTTACTATTAACGTAATGCAGTTAACCCCGTCCTTCAGTTCGAAATAGTTCAGAAGTTATGACGTTTTGCAAATAAGGAGTGAGAAGAACAAATCTTCATCAAATCATCAAATCAGTGGATAATTTTAGTTTAAATTCGGTAAAAAAAAAAATTTTTTTTGGTGGGAGAGGTCAAATTTTTTTATGATGGATTCCAAAAGATTTCGATACTAGTAACGTATTGCAGTTAACCCCGTCCTTCAGTTCGAAATAGTTCAGAAGTTATGACGTTTTGCAAATAAGGAGTGAGAACAACGAATCATCATCAAATCATCAAATCAGTGGATAATTTTAGTTTAAATTCGGTAAAAAAAAAAATTTTTTTTGGTGGGAGGGGGTCAAATTTTTTTATGATTGAATCTAAAAGATATCGATACAATTAACGTAATGCAGTTAACCCCGTTCTTCAGTTCGAAATAGTTCAGAAGTTATGACGTTTTGCAAATAAGGAGTGAGAAGAACGAATTATCATCAAATCATCAAATCAGTGGATAATTTTAGTTTAAATTCGGTAAAAAAAAAAATTTTTTTTGGTGAGAGGGGGTCAAATTTTTTTATGATTGAATCCAAAAGATATCGATACTAGTAACGTAATGCAGTTAACCCAGTCCTTCAGTTCGGAATAGTTCAGAAGTTATGACGTTTTGCAAATAAGGAGTGAGAACAACGAATCATCATCAAATCACCAAATCAGTGGATAATTTTAGTTTAAATTCAGTAGAAAAAAAAATTTTTTTTTGTGGGAGGGGGTCAAATTTTTTTATGAATGAATCCAAAAGATATCCATACTATTAACGTAATGCAGTTAACCCCGTCCTTCAGTTCGAAATAGTTCAGAAGTTATGACGTTTTGCAAATAAGGAGTGAGAACAACGAATCATCATCAAATCATCAAATCAGTGGATAATTTTAGTTTAAATTCAGGAAAAAAAAAAAATTTTTTTTGTTGAGAGGGGGTCAAATTTTTTTATGATGGATTCCAAAAGATATCGATACAAATAACGTAATGCAGTTAACCCCGTTCTTCAGTTCGAAATAGTTCAGAAGTTATGACGTTTTGCAAATAAGGAGTGAGGAGAACGAATTATCATCAAATCATCAAATCAGTGGATAATTTTAGTTTAAATTCGGTAAAAAAAAAAAATTTTTTTGGTTGGAGGTGTCAAATTTTTTTATGATGGATTCTAAAAGATTTCGATACTAATAACGTATTGCAGTTAACCCCGTCCTTCAGTTCGAAATAGTTCAGAAGTTATGACGTTTTGCAAATAAGGAGTGAGAACAACGAATCATCATCAAATCATCAAATCAGTGGATAATTTTAGTTTAAATTCAGTAGAAAAAAAATTTTTTTTTGTGGGAGGGGGTCAAATTTTTTTATGAATGAATCCAAAAGATATCCATACTATTAACGTAATGCAGTTAACCCCGTCCTTCAGTTCGAAATAGTTCAGAAGTTATGACGTTTTGCAAATAAGGAGTGAGAACAACGAATCATCATCAAATCATCAAATCAGTGGATAATTTTAGTTTAAATTCAGGAAAAAAAAAAAATTTTTTTTGGTGGGAGGGGGTCAAATTTTTTTATGATTGAATCCAAAAGATATCGATACTATTAACGTAATGCAGTTAACCCCGTCCCTCAGTTCGAAATAGTTCAGAAGTTATGACCTTTTGCAAATAAGGAGTGAGAAGAACGAATCATCATCAAATCATCAAATCAGTGGATAATTTTAGTTTAAATTCGGTAAAAAAAAAATTTTTTTTGGTGGGGAGGTCAAATTTTTTTTATGACGGATTCCGATAGATTTCGATACTAGTAACGTAATGCAGTTAACCCCGTCCTTCAGTTCAAAATAGTTCAGAAGTTATGACGTTTTGCAAATAAGGAGTGAGAACAACGAATCATCATCAAATCATCAAATCAGTGGATAATTTTAGTTTAAATTCGGTAAAAAAAAAATTTTTATTGGTGGAGGTCAAATTTTTATGATTGAATCCAAAGATATCGATACTATTAACGTAATGCAGTTAACCCCGTCTTTCAGTTCGAAATAGTTCAGAAGTTATGACGTTTTGCAAATAAGGAGTGAGAAGAACGATCATCATCAAATCATCAAATCAGTGGATAATTTTAGTTTAAATTCGGTAAAAAAAAATATTTTTTTTGGTTGGAGGTGTCAAATTTTTTTATGATTGAATCCAAAAGATATCCTTACTATTAACGTAATGCAGTTAACCCCGTCCTTCAGTTCGAAATAGTTCAGAAGTTATGACGTTTTGCAAATAAGGAGTGAGAAGAACAAATCTTCATCAAATCATCAAATCAGTGGATAATTTTAGTTTAAATTCGGTAAAAAAAAAATTTTTTTTTGGTGGGAGATGTCAAATTTTTTTATGATGGATTCCAAAAGATTTCGATACTAGTAACGTATTGCAGTTAACCCCGTCCTTCAGTTCGAAATAGTTCAGAAGTTATGACGTTTTGCAAATAAGGAGTGAGAACAACGAATCATCATCAAATCATCAAATCAGTGGATAATTTTAGTTTAAATTCACTAAAAAAAAAAATTTTTTTTGGTGGGAGGGGGTCAAATTTTTTTATGATTGAATCTAAAAGATATCGATACAATTAACGTAATGCAGTTAACCCCGTTCTTCAGTTCGAAATAGTTCAGAAGTTATGACGTTTTGCAAATAAGGAGTGAGAAGAACGAATTATCATCAAATCATCAAATCAGCGGATAATTTTAGTTTAAATTCGGTAAAAAAAAAAATTTTTTTTGGTGAGAGGGGGTCAAATTTTTTTATGATTGAATCCAAAAGATATCGATACTAGTAACGTAATGCAGTTAACCCAGTCCTTCAGTTCGGAATAGTTCAGAAGTTATGACGTTTTGCAAATAAGGAGTGAGAAGAACAAATCTTCATCAAATCATCAAATCAGTGGATAATTTTAGTTTAAATTCGGTAAAAAAAAAAATTTTTTTTGGTGGGAGAGGTCAAATTTTTTTATGATGGATTCCAAAAGATTTCGATACTAGTAACGTATTGCAGTTAACCCCGTCCTTCAGTTCGAAATAGTTCAGAAGTTATGACGTTTTGCAAATAAGGAGTGAGAACAACGAATCATCATCAAATCATCAAATCAGTGGATAATTTTAGTTTAAATTCGGTAAAAAAAAAAATTTTTTTTGGTGGGAGAGGTCAAATTTTTTTATGATGGATTCCAAAAGATTTCGATACTAGTAACGTATTGCAGTTAACCCCGTCCTTCAGTTCGAAATAGTTCAGAAGTTATGACGTTTTGCAAATAAGGAGTGAGAACAACGAATCATCATCAAATCATCAAATCAGTGGATAATTTTAGTTTAAATTCGGTAAAAAAAAAATTTTTTTTTGGTGGGGGGGTCAAATTTTTTTTATGATGGATTCCAAAAGATATCGATACAAGTAACGTAGTGCAGTTAACGCTGTCCTTCAGTTCGGAATAGTTCAGAAGTTATGACGTTTTGCAAATAAGGAGTGAGAACAACGAATCATCATCAAATCACCAAATCAGTGGATAATTTTAGCTTAAATTCAGTAGAAAAAAAAATTTTTTTTTGTGGGAGGGGGTCAAATTTTTTTATGAATGAATCCAAAAGATATCCATACTATTAACGTAATGCAGTTAACCCCGTCCTTCAGTTCGAAATAGTTCAGAAGTTATGACGTTTTGCAAATAAGGAGTGAGAACAACGAATCATCATCAAATCATCAAATCAGTGGATAAATTTAGTTTAAATGCGGTAAAAAAAATTTTTTTGGTTGGAGGTGTCAAATTTTTTTATGAATGAATCCAAAAGATATCCATACTATTAACGTAATGCAGTTAACCCCGTCCTTCAGTTCGAAATAGTTCAGAAGTTATGACGTTTTGCAAATAAGGAGTGAGAACAACGAATCATCATCAAATCATCAAATCAGTGGATAATTTTAGTTTAAATTCAGGAAAAAAAAAAATTTTTTTTGGTGGGAGAGGGTCAAATTTTTTTATGATGGATTCCAAAAGATATCGATACAAATAACGTAATGCAGTTAACCCCGTTCTTCAGTTCGAAATAGTTCAGAAGTTATGACGTTTTGCAAATAAGGAGTGAGGAGAACGAATTATCATCAAATCATCAAATCAGTGGATAATTTTAGTTTAAATTCGGTAAAAAAAAAAATTTTTTTTGGTGGGAGGGGGTCAAATTTTTTTATGATGGATTCCAAAAGATTTCGATACTAATAACGTATTGCAGTTAACCCCGTCCTTCAGTTCGGAATAGTTCAGAAGTTATGACGTTTTGCAAATAAGGAGTGAGAACAACGAATCATCATCAAATCATCAAATCAGTGGATAATTTTAGTTTAAATTCGGTAAAAAAAAAAATTTTTTTTGGTGGGAGGGGTCAAATTTTTTTATGATTGAATCAAAAAGATATCGATACTATTAACGTAATGCAGTTAACCCCGTCCTTCAGTTCGAAATAGTTTAGAAGTTATGACGTTTTGCAAATAAGGAGTGAGAACAACGAATCATCATCAAATCATCAAATCAGTGGATAATTTTAGTTTAAATTCGGTAAAAAAAAAAATTTTTTTTGGTGGGAGGGGTTCAAATTTTTTTATGATTGAATCCAAAAGATATCGATACTATTAACGTAATGCAGTTAACCCCGTCCTTCAGTTCGAAATAGTTCAGAAGTTATGACGTTTTGCAAATAAGGAGTGAGAAGAACGAATCATCATCAAATCATCAAATCAGTGGATAATTTTAGTTTAAATTCGGTAAAAAAAAAAATTTTTTTTGGTGGGGGGGTCAAATTTTTTTTATGACGGATTCCGATAGAATTCGATACTAGTAACGTAATGCAGTTAACCCCGTCCTTCAGTTCAAAATAGTTCAGAAGTTATGACGTTTTGCAAATAAGGAGTGAGAACAACGAATCATCATCAAATCATCAAATCAGTGGATAATTTTAGTTTAAATTCGGTAAAAAAAAAAATTTTTTTTGGTGGGAGGGGGTCAAATTTTTTTATGATTGAATCCAATAGATATCGATACTATTAACGTAATGCAGTTAACCCCGTCCTTCAGTTCGAAATAGTTCAGAAGTTATGACGTTTTGCAAATAAGGAGTGAGAACAACGAATCATCATCAAATCATCAAATCAGTGGATAATTTTAGTTTAAATTCAGTAAAAAAAAAAATTTTTTTTGTGGGAGGGGGTCAAATTTTTTTATGATTGAATCCAATAGATATCGATACTATTAACGTAATGCAGTTAACCCCGTCCCTCAGTTCGAAATAGTTCAGAAGTTATGACGTTTTGCAAATAAGGAGTGAGAAGAACGAATCATCATCAAATCATCAAATCAGTGGATAATTTTAGTTTAAATTCGGTAAAAAAAAAAATTTTTTTTGGTGGGGGGTCAAATTTTTTTTATGACGGATTCCGATAGAATTCGATACTAGTAACGTAATGCAGTTAACCCCGTCCTTCAGTTCAAAATAGTTCAGAAGTTATGACGTTTTGCAAATAAGGAGTGAGAACAACGAATCATCATCAAATCATCAAATCAGTGGATAATTTTAGTTTAAATTCGGTAGAAAAAAAAATTTTTTTTGGTGAGAGGTGTCAAATTTTTTCATGATTGAATCCAAAAGATATCCTTACTATTAACGTAATGCAGTTAACCCCGTCCTTCAGTTCGAAATAGTTCAGAAGTTATGACGTTTTGCAAATAATGAGTAAGAAGAACGAATCATCATCAAATCATCAAATCAGTGGATAATTTTAGTTTAAATTCGGTAAAAAAAAAAATTTTTTTTGGTAGGAGGAAGTCAAATTTTTTTATGATGGATTCCAAAAGAGTTCGATACTAGTAACGTAATGCAGTTAACCCCGTCCTTCAGTTCGAAATAGTTCAGAAGTTATGACGTTTTGCAAATAAGGAGTGAGAACGAATCATCATCAAATCATCAAATCAGTGGATAATTTTAGTTTAAATTCGTTAAAAAAAAAAATTTTTTTGGTGGGAGGGGTCAAATTTTTTATGATGGATTCCAAAAGATTTCGATACTAATAACGTATTGCAGTTAACCCCGTCCTTCAGTTCGAAATAGTTCAGAAGTTATGACGTTTTGCAAATAAGGAGTGAGAACAACGAATCATCATCAAATCATCAAATCAGTGGATAATTTTAGTTTAAATTCGGTAAAAAAAAAAATTTTTTTTGGTGGGAGAGGTCAAATTTTATTATGATTGAATCCAAAAGATATCGATACTATTAACGTAATGCAGTTAACCCCGTCCTTCAGTTCGAAATAGTTCAGAAGTTATGACGTTTTGCAAATAAGGAGTGAGAACAACGAATCATCATCAAATCATCAAATCAGTGGATAATTTTAGTTTAAATTCGGTAGAATAAAAAATTTTTTTTGGTTGGAGGTGTCAAATTTTTTTATGATTGAATCCAAAAGATATCGATACTATTAACGTAATGCAGTTAACCCCGTCCTTCAGTTCGAAATAGTTCAGAAGTTATGACGTTTTGCAAATAAGGAGTGAGAACAACGAATCATCATCAAATCATCAAATCAGTGGATAATTTTAGTTTAAATTCGGTAAAAAAAAAAATTTTTTTTGGTGGGAGAGGTCAAATTTTTTTATGATGGATTCCAAAAGATTTCGATACTAGTAACGTATTGCAGTTAACCCCGTCCTTCAGTTCGAAATAGTTCAGAAGTTATGACGTTTTGCAAATAAGGAGTGAGAACAACGAATCATCATCAAATCATCAAATCAGTGGATAATTTTAGTTTAAATTCGGTAAAAAAAAAAATTTTTTTTGGTGGGAGGGGGTCAAATTTTTTTATGATTGAATCTAAAAGATATCGATACAATTAACGTAATGCAGTTAACCCCGTTCTTCAGTTCGAAATAGTTCAGAAGTTATGACGTTTTGCAAATAAGGAGTGAGAACAACGAATCATCATCAAATCATCAAATCAGTGGATAATTTTAGTTTAAATTCAGGAAAAAAAAAAAATTTTTTTTGTTGAGAGGGGGTCAAATTTTTTTATGATGGATTCCAAAAGATATCGATACAAATAACGTAATGCAGTTAACCCCGTTCTTCAGTTCGAAATAGTTCAGAAGTTATGACGTTTTGCAAATAAGGAGTGAGAAGAACGAATTATCATCAAATCATCAAATCAGTGGATAATTTTAGTTTAAATTCGGTAAAAAAAAAAATTTTTTTTGGTGGGAGGGGGTCAAATTTTTTTATGATGGATTCCAAAAGATTTCGATACTAATAACGTATTGCAGTTAACCCCGTCCTTCAGTTCGGAATAGTTCAGAAGTTATGACGTTTTGCAAATAAGGAGTGAGAACAACGAATCATCATCAAATCATCAAATCAGTGGATAATTTTAGTTTAAATTCGGTAAAAAAAAAAATTTTTTTTGGTGGGAGAAGGTCAAATTTTTTTATGATTGAATCCAAAAGATATCGATACTATTAACGTAATGCAGTTAACCCCGTCCTTCAGTTCGAAATAGTTCAGAAGTTATGACGTTTTGCAAATAAGAAGTGTGAACAACGAATCATCATCAAATCATCAAATCAGTGGATAATTTTAGTTTAAATTCGGTAAAAAAAAAAATTTTTTTTGGTGGGAGAAGGTCAAATTTTTTTATGATTGAATCCAAAAGATATCGATACTATTAACGTAATGCAGTTAACCCCGTCCCTCAGTTCGAAATAGTTCAGAAGTTATGACGTTTTGCAAATAAGGAGTGAGAAGAACGAATCATCATCAAATCATCAAATCAGTGGATAATTTTAGTTTAAATTCGGTAAAAAAAAAAATTTTTTTTGGTGGGGGGGTCAAATTTTTTTTATGACGGATTCCGATAGAATTCGATACTAGTAATGCAGTTAACCCCGTCCTTCAGTTCAAAATAGTTCAGAAGTTATGACGTTTTGCAAATAAGGAGTGAGAACAACGAATCATCATCAAATCATCAAATCAGTGGATAATTTTAGTTTAAATTCGGTAGAAAAAAAAATTTTTTTTGGTGGGAGGGGTCAAATTTTTTTATGATTGAATCCAAAAGATATCCATACTATTAACGTAATGCAGTTAACCCCGTCCTTCAGTTCGAAATAGTTCAGAAGTTATGACGTTTTGCAAATAAGGAGTGAGAACAACGAATCATCATCAAATCATCAAATCAGTGGATAATTTTAGTTTAAATTAGGTAAAAAAAAAAATTTTTATTGGTGGGAGGGGGTCAAATTTTTTTATGATTGAATCCAAAAGATATCGATACTATTAACGTAATGCAGTTAACCCCGTCCCTCAGTTCGAAATAGTTCAGAAGTTATGACCTTTTGCAAATAAGGAGTGAGAAGAACGAATCATCATCAAATCATCAAATCAGTGGATAATTTTAGTTTAAATTCGGTAAAAAAAAAAATTTTTTTTGGTGGGGGGGTCAAATTTTTTTTATGACGGATTCCGATAGAATTCGATACTAGTAACGTAATGCAGTTAACCCCGTCCTTCAGTTCAAAATAGTTCAGAAGTTATGACGTTTTGCAAATAAGGAGTGAGAACAACGAATCATCATCAAATCATCAAATCAGTGGATAATTTTAGTTTAAATTCGGTAGAAAAAAAAATTTTTTTTGGTGGGAGGGGTCAAATTTTTTTATGATTGAATCCAAAAGATATCCATACTATTAACGTAATGCAGTTAACCCCGTCCTTCAGTTCGAAATAGTTCAGAAGTTATGACGTTTTGCAAATAAGGAGTGAGAAGAACGAATCATCATCAAATCATCAAATCAGTGGATAATTTTAGTTTAAATTCGGTAAAAAAAAAAATTTTTTTTGGTGGGAGGGGGTCAAATTTTTTTATGATGGATTCCAAAAGATTTCGATACTAGTAACGTATTGCAGTTAACCCCGTCCTTCAGTTCGAAATAGTTCAGAAGTTATGACGTTTTGCAAATAAGGAGTGAGAACAACGAATCATCATCAAATCATCAAATCAGTGGATAATTTTAGTATAAATTCGGTAAAAAAAAAAATTTTTTTTGGTGGGAGGGGGTCAAATTTTTTTATGATGGATTCCAAAAGATATCGATACAAATAACGTAATGCAGTTAACCCCGTCCTTCAGTTCGAAATAGTTCAGAAGTTATGACGTTTTGCAAATAAGGAGTGAGAACAACGAATCATCATCAAATCATCAAATCAGTGGATAATTTTAGTTTAAATTCGGTGTAAAAAAAAAATTTTTTTTTGGTGGGAGGCGGTGAAATTTTTTTTATGACGGATTCCGATATCGATACTATTAACGTAATGCAGTTAACCCCGTCCTTCAGTTCGAAATAGTTCAGAAGTTATGACGTTTTGCAAATAAAGAGTGAGAAGAACGAATCATCATCAAATCATCAAATCAGTGGATAATTTTAGTTTAAATTCGGTAGAAATAATTTTTTGGTGAGAAGTCAAATTTTTATTATTGAATCCAAAAGATATCGATACTATTAACGTAATGCAGTTAACCCCGTCCTTCAGTTCGAAATAGTTCAGAAGTTATGACGTTTTGCAAATAAGGAGTGAGAACAACGAATCATCATCAAATCATCAAATCAGTGGATAATTTTAGTTTAAATTCAGGAAAAAAAAAAAATTTTTTTTGGTAGGAGGAAGTCAAATTTTTTTATGATGGATTCCAAAAGAGTTCGATACTAGTAACGTAATGCAGTTAACCCCGTCCTTCAGTTCGAAATAGTTCAGAAGTTATGACGTTTTGCAAATAAGGAGTGAGAACAACGAATCATCATCAAATCATCAAATCAGTGGATAATTTTAGTTTAAATTCAGTAAAAAAAAAAATTTTTTTTGGTGGGGGGGTCAAATTTTTTTTATGACGGATTCCTAAAGATATCGATACAATTAACGTAATGCAGTTAACCCCGTTCTTCAGTTCGAAATAGTTCAGAAGTTATGACGTTTTGCAAATAAGGAGTGAGAAGAACGAATCATCATCAAATCATCAAATCAGTGGATAATTTTAGTTTAAATTCGGTAAAGAAAAAAATTTTTTTTGGTAGGAGGAAGTCAAATTTTTTTATGATGGATTCCAAAAGAGTTCGATACTAGTAACGTAATGCAGTTAACCCCGTCCTTCAGTTCGAAATAGTTCAGAAGTTATGACGTTTTGCAAATAAGGAGTGAGAAGAACGAATCATCATCAAATCATCAAATCAGTGGATAATTTTAGTTTAAATTCGGTAAAAATTTTTTTGGTGGAGAGGTCAAATTTTTATGATGGATTCCAAAGAGATCGATACTATTAACGTAATGCAGTTAACCCCGTCCTTCAGTTCGAAATAGTTCAGAAGTTATGACGTTTTGCAAATAAGGAGTGAGAACAACGAATCATCATCAAATCATCAAATCAGTGGATAATTTTAGTTTAAATTCGGTAAAAAATTTTTGGTGGTGAGGGGTCAAATTTTTTATGATTCCATTAGATATCGATACTATTAACGTAATGCAGTTAAGTCCTTCAGTTCGAAATAGTTCAGAAGTTATGACGTTTTGCAAATAAGGAGTAGAACAACGAATCATCATCAAATCATCAAATCAGTGGATAATTTTAGTTTAAATTCGGTAAAAAAAAAAATTTTTTTTGGTGGTGGGGGGGTCAAATTTTTTTTATGAAGGATTCCAAAGATATCCATACTATTGACGTAATGCAGTTAACCCCGTCCTTATGTTCGAAATAGTTCAGAAGTTATGACGTTTTGCAAATAAGGAGTGAGAACAACTAATCATCATCAAATCATCAAATCAGTGGATAATTTTAGTTTAAATTCAGTAAAAAAATTTTTGGTGAGAAAATTTTTATGAATCAAATCGATACAAAGTAACGTAATGCAGTTAACCCGTACTTCAGTTCGAAATAGTTCAGAAGTTATGATGTTTTGCAAATAAGGAGTGAGAACAACGAATCATCATCAAATCATCAAATCAGTGGATAATTTTAGTTTAAATTCGGTAAAAAAAAAAATTTTTTTTGGTGGGAGGGGGTCAAATTTTTTTTATGATGGATTCCAAAAGAGTTCGATACTAGTAACGTAATGCAGTTAACCCCGTCCTTCAGTTCGAAATAGTTCAGAAGTTATGATGTTTTGCAAATAAGGAGTGAGAACAACGAATCATCATCAAATCATCAAATCAGTGGATAATTTTAGTTTAAATTCGTTAAAAAAAAAAATTTTTTTTGGTGGGGGGTCAAATTTTTTTTATGACGGATTCCGATAGAATTCGATACTAGTAACGTAATGCAGTTAACCCCGTCCTTCAGTTCAAAATAGTTCAGAAGTTATGACGTTTTGCAAATAAGGAGTGAGAACAACGAATCATCATCAAATCATCAAATCAGTGGATAATTTTAGTTTAAATTCGGTAAAAAAAAAAATTTTTTTTGGTGGGAGGGGTCAAATTTTTTTATGATTGAATCCAAAAGATATCGATACTATTAACGTAATGCAGTTAACCCCGTCCTTCAGTTCGAAATAGTTCAGAAGTTATGACGTTTTGCAAATAAGGAGTGAGAAGAACGAATCATCATCAAATCATCAAATCAGTGGATAATTTTAGTTTAAATTCGGTAAAAAAAAAAATTTTTTTTGGTGGGAGAGGTCAAATTTTTTTATGATGGATTCCAAAATATTTCGATACTAGTAACGTATTGCAGTTAACCCCGTCCTTCAGTTCGAAATAGTTCAGAAGTTATGACGTTTTGCAAATAAGGAGTGAGAACAACGAATCATCATCAAATCATCAAATCAGTGGATAATTTTAGTTTAAATTCGGTAAAAAAAAAAATTTTTTTTGGTGGGAGGGGGTCAAATTTTTTTATGATGGATTCCAAAAGATATCGATACAAATAACGTAATGCAGTTAACCCCGCCCTTCAGTTCGAAATAGTTCAGAAGTTATGACGTTTTGCAAATAAGGAGTGAGAAGAACGAATCATCATCAAATCATTAAATCAGTGGATAATTTTAGTTTAAATTCGGTAAAAAAAAAAATTTTTTTTGGTGGGAGGGGGTCAAATTTTTTTATGATGGATTCCAAAAGATATCGATACAAGTAACGTAATGCAGTTAACCCCGTCCTTCAGTTCGAAATAGTTCAGAAGTTATGACGTTTTGCAAATATGGAGTGAGAAGAACGATATGGGCATTTCTTGTAGTCTAGGGGATTAGTGCGTTGCTTTGGAATCTACGGACCAGGGTGCGATGCCGTGTTCCGGAAGTAATTTTTTTTGCATTTTTTTTCGACTTTTTTTTTTATTATTAAAACAAATATGCCCATTCCAGTTACTCTAGGTTGTTTTTCATATCAAATCAGTGAATTATTTTAGTTCAAATTCGGTAAAAAACTAAATTTTTTTTGGTGGGGGGGGTCAAATTTTTTTTATGACGGATTCCAATAGAATTCGATACTAGTAACGTAATGCAGTTAACCCCGTCCTTCAGTTCGAAATAGTTCAGAAGTTATGACGTTTTGCAAATAAGGAGTGAGAACAACGAATCATCATCAAATCATCAAATCAGTGGATAATTTTAGTTTAAATTCGGTAAAAAAAAAATTTTTTTTGGTGGGAGGGGGTCAAATTTTTTTATGATGGATTCCAAAAGATTTCGATACTAGTAACGTAATGCAGTTAACCCCGTCCTTCAGTTCGAAATAGTTCAGAAGTTATGATGTTTTGCAAATAAGGAGTGAGAACAACGAATCATCATCAAATCATCAAATTAGTGGATAATTTTAGTTTAAATTAGGTAAAAAAAAAAATTTTTTTTGGTGGGAGGGGGTCAAATTTTTTTATGATGGATTCCAAAAGATATCGATACAAGTAACGTAATGCAGTTAACCCCGTCCTTCAGTTCGAAATAGTTCAGAAGTTATGACGTTTTGCAAATAAGGAGTGAGAAGAAAGAATCATCATCAAATCGTCAAATCAGTGGATAATTTTAGTTTAAATTCGGTAAAAAAAAAAATTTTTTTTGGTGGGAGGGGGTCAAATTTTTTTATGATGGATTCCAAAAGATTTCGATACTAGTAACGTATTGCAGTTAACTTCGTCCTTCAGTTCGAAATAGTTCAGAAGTTATGACGTTTTGCAAATAAGGAGTGAGAACAACGAATCATCATCAAATCATCAAATCAGTGGATAATTTTAGTTTAAATTCAGGAAAAAAAAAAAATTTTTTTTGTTGGGAGGGGGTCATAGGCCATCTATCTCGACCTATCTATCGACGCTAAACGCCGCAGTAGGAAAATAATTTTAATGACAACGGGTCAGTATTCAACGTCGGCCCCTTGTAGAGTCAACACCAACGGGACAAACGGCACAAAATATTCTCGGCAACTTCGAACGCCGCAGCCGGTTTACGAGTATAATTGTAATGACTACGGGTAAATTTTAGATGACGGTCCCGTGTGCGGCCAACGCAAACACGGTATACGGCGACTTCTCGTACGTCGTTCAGCGTCGTCGTAGCCACCGAACTTGTTCGGATCCGGACGGAGCGCGGCCCGTGGAACGGCTACCAACGCTTTTCGATCATCGTCGCCCGTGTCGATGATGCTTTCAATGCGGTCGTTGAACCGGCTGAACACCGTACCGCGGGAAACTAGTGATCCGGACGGAGCGCAGCCCGTGGAACGGCTACCGAAGCTTTTCGATCGTCGTCGCCCGTGTCGATGATGCTTGCAATGCGGTCGTTGAACCGGCGTACCGGCTGAACACCGGTCCGCGTGAAACTAGTCAGCGGCCGCGGTCGCACTACAGATCGACCGTCTGTATATTCTGTATAACCTTACCTAACCTAACGTGATGCCCCGTGTTGATCCAACACCAGCGGGGCAAACGGCGAGAAATATACTCGGCAACGACGAACGCCGCAGCCGGTTTTCGAGTATAATAATAATGACTATGGGTAAATTTTAGATGACGGCCCCGTATGCGGCCAACGCAAACACAGTATACAGCTACTACCCGTAAGACGTTCAGCGACGACGTAGCCACCGAACGTGTTCGGATTTTTCTTTTTTTGTTTACACTTCAAAAACTTAATAATTAATAAACATTTCTAACATCAAATATTTTTTTAAACAAAGTTATAAAACGGCTATTTTAATACAATTAAAATTTTTTAATTTTTAGTTTAAAAGAAAAATAAACTTAATAAATGTGGCGCAGGATTGTGATAATTTTTACCGAAAAGAAAAAAAAACTTAAAAATATTTTGACTGAAAATGAATTTGTGGTGTTTATTATGAAAACCCTGTATATATATATATATATATATATATATATATATATTTATATATATATATATATATATATATATTATATATATATATATATATTTATTTATATATATATATATATATTTATTTATTTATTTATATTTATATATATATATCCTAGTAACAATTAATAAAAATAACATAAAATATCGGCATTCGAAATAATAATCGAACAATTATTGTCAAGTTTGTATTGTCCTGCACTTCGTAATGTCTAGTTTTGACAGTGGTATTTGTTACAGCAACAACAGTCATCATCACCTGCAGGCAACCTTTCGCAAGTGCCGATATCCTTCTTATCTGATGAGAGTTGCACCGCCAAGGGTGTACTCGAGTACTGATTTAAGGAATATGTTAGTACCCAAAACGTATGAATTAAAAAAAGTTAGATCCTGTGTTACGAATCACAGTCATAATAATCTTGACGTTGTCGTATCTGCGGAATCCTCCGTTGAATTTAAGAACGCGAAATCGATAAAACGAAATGTCAACAAAACCGAAATAAAGGACAAAACTATTGGTGTTCATCAAGGTGATACGGTCAACGAAATAGTATGCAAAATCGACGATTTATCTTTGAACGAAAATAAATTAAATAGAATCGACGACTTCCGGATTACTGACGCAAGCCTAACGAACAGTTCGTCCAGCGAAGAGATGTGCGTTGAGAGAAATATCGGAGATTGCAGTAAACAAAAACAAGAAAATTCATTTACAATATCCAAAGTAGAAACTATCGATGAGAACACGAAGAAAGACGATTTCCATATAGATAGTGGATATATTTCCAATAACACATATTCGTGCTCAAAAAATGACGTTGAATCAAAAGACGAACCAAAAGAAAATTGTGTTTTTTACGATTGCAACAACTATGAAAAACACATAGATAACGTAAAAAATTTATCAAAACCATCGTTCGTAAACATAGAAAATCTCAATGAAGTCAAATTTATTAAAATGTGTAAAAATTGTCATAAGGTGTGGCCTGTTGATGATTTTTCATGGGAAAACGTCTCGAAAACCGATAAAGTCAAATTTAAAAGTTTGATCGAACAAACAATTTTAAATGCTGAAGGACCCGATACTAATCTAAAAATAATATCTTAATTTAAATATTATATATATATATATATATTATATATTCAATCGAAAATAAACATGTTGATTTCGTTGACTTCAAAATTTTAATGTATTTTCTTGTTATTGGGTATAATAATGTTTATGTTTAAGCTCTTGATGGGGACTGCAAACCACTGTTGTTGTGTTTATGCATTTCAGACCAGTAATATCTGATAACTTCAGCAGGACTTATAGCAATAAAAAATTTAAAAAATTGCACTATATGCTTAAAAAAAAATATCTTAAATTACATAATAAACAAAGTTTAAAAATTTGCAAAAATTTCAATTTTAATTTCAAAGAATCGTAATATTAAATTATCTAATATTTAACTTTAAAGTACATATTTATATGTTGTTTAATTTTTTTTTCTTCTTATTCTAATTATAATTTTTCACTGTCAGTGGGGTAATTTGATTTTAAGTCTACTTCATCAGTTACACCTAAAACACACGTAAATAATTGCATTGTTATAATTTTGTCAACGTATTAAAACAAACCGTAACAACATAAATTATTTCTTAACGTGCACACTATCAAAAACTGCGGATATTTAATTAGAACTTACCAAGTACCCAATATTTTAATATTGTAGTATTTTAATGTGTTTTAATGCACACAAGTGTGTAGTTAATTAAATATCTACATAGGTATTACAAAATGTAATGTTTCATGCTTTACAAAAATAATAAAATATATTGCCAAACATTGTATACGTTATTTCGCGAGAGGTCCAAAATAAATTTAAAATAAAGCTTCACTACGACAACCGGCTATTATATACATTTATTATAGATACTCTCCGTAGTTATTCGAACAAAATACGACTTGATATTTATCGTTGTTGTTGAATTCAATTTGTTTGGAAATCATTTGTTATTTCATGTTTTCATAAAGCACTGCAGGTATGTACGTACGAGTATTCACTCATATATTATATTCTTAAAGTATTATCTCAGAACTCTCGTGCTGAATTTCTTACTAAATATTAAAAAATATAAGTAGTTACCATCTATATTTACATGTATAGTCAAATTTTCAACTATTAATTTTTATAAATATAAGTTCCTAGATTTCTTTTAATAATATCTTTTATTTACGATTTTTAATATATGTACAATTAAATAAAATAATAATAGTTTTTTTCACCGCATAGCTTTTTATTTTAGAATAGGTATGACTTCTTTTTCTTATTTATCACTATTCGATAAAAAATGAATAATAATTGATACTTTTTTAGTTGGGGTTATGTGTATATTATGATGAAAATCATATACATGAATATAATTAATGAATGTAATATAATTTACATCAATATAATATAATTTGTATTATAAATAATATACGATTTTAATAAAAAATATTTTTTTGAAACGTATTAATTATATGTATAATACGTATAAATTTTTTTTTTTAAAGAATTCGATGCTACAAAAACGTTAAGATCACAAGAAATTCAATAATGGACCCATCAGATAACAACAAGTATGATGTAAATTCTGACAGCACAATTGTTTTAGGGAAAAATGATAAATCTCCAGACGAATATGGTATAACTAATAAGGGCCACCGAGAACTCAAAATATGTAATTTATATAAAGCACCTCAAAAGTTGAGTGAAAACTACTTGTATTTGATAAAAACAACGGCTAATGAGCTAGTTAATTGCACGGTCACGGATTCCAAATGGATTGTATGGTGTTCGTTTAAATTGTATAAGTAAATATGAAAAAAAACTATTATCCTATTACTCTATCGTCACTGTCATTACTTTAATTGCGCATTATAATTTTTTACGAATATACCATGTTAGAACCACAAAAAACAACTAATATAAAGACTCGTATTCAACGTACTAATATAGAATTGAGATGTTGATTAATCTAATAATCATCAAAATCAACATCTCAACGTAAAATTAGGCGTACAAAAAATATTATCGAAATATACCAACAAATTAATGATGTTTTTAATATTGTAATCGATAATTCAAACTAACTCGCAGACTGAAAAAATTCTAAATTCTAAATATGAAATTATGGTGAAATTTCCTTTAAAATTTAATTTAATTACAGTCTCAAATATATTAATTGAGAATATTTAAAACGTTTACGTTTGTCTTAAACTACAAAGATAATTATTTATAATAATAGTAAATTATATTAATTAAAATATTAATAATGAACAAATTTTTAAAATGAAATATTCAAAGCAATACCTTTTAAATAATTGTCTAATTGTCTATTCACTTAGATTCAAATTGTTGCAAATAGTTTTTATTTGCATATATATATATATATATATATATATAAATATTATTTTTTTAAGGTTTTTTTTCATTATCTGCAACGATGAACTGATGAATTTTCATTCGATTTATCTTTTCATCCGTTTTCAAAGCGTCGATAAATTTCAAAATGCATAGATTTAATACGACTGTGATATTTGTTGTACCACATTCTACACAACGCCAGCTACTACTTTTACCGAATCTAAATAAATATTTTTGTTTAGAACAAGAGAAACAACACTTGAGTATTTTTAAACAAATTCCGTGATGTTATAGCGGCCATTAGTTTATAATTGAACTAAATAATGCGTGATATATGAACACCATATTATGTAGGTCTTGCTAAACAAATATTACGCATGCTTGCCCAGTAATAAAAACAAACTGGACCTGACGAGAAACGTGTACAATTAATATTACGATTTTAATAAATATTTAGGGATAGGAGTTACAAGCATATAGAAAATGATCGATCATAATTTACGATCAAAAAATGTATATAAATATAAATTTTAAAACGTATATTTCAATATTTCTTATTATAGTAATACAAATAGGCCGGATCTTCCAATGTCCGCCAATGAAAATATTTATGAAGTGACGGATGCAAATCATGTACAAAAATGCAAGGACACATTGTTCACCATGCCAAATTCCAGTCATTCATTAGTGTCCAAAACGGGATGGCTCGGAGAAAACAGAATATATAATGATCACGCAACCATATTAAAAATTTCCGATTATATAAAACGTAATTGGAACTTGAATGCAAAGTTCCTATTCACGATCGTAAATATGGATAAATCAGACGATTTTTGTTCCACTTGTCACCGATATAAGGTAAATTTTAGTTAATCAAATCATAAACACATTAAGCACTCAGTGCCGGCCCTAAGAAAGTGCAGGTGGGTGGGTGATCGAGCGGTGTGCCCGAAACAAGCCCCGCAGCCGGCATTTCACATCACGAAAAAAATTGTTGTTTCATTTCTCTTATGCGCGAATTGCGATCTAATGATACTACTCTTTACCGCAGCGTTTCTTAAACTTTTT
Source organism: Chaetogeoica ovagalla (assembly GCA_032441825.1). NCBI lineage: Eukaryota > Metazoa > Arthropoda > Insecta > Hemiptera > Aphididae > Chaetogeoica > Chaetogeoica ovagalla. Next base: position 5,675,058 of record CM063747.1, on the reverse strand, counting down.
TATCCGTGGAACCCTTTTTGATGTCCACTTTTACCGTGGAACCCCTACTTTGTTTTTTAGCTTTTAAGATTTTTTTTAGGATTATTTGCAAAAAAAAAATACAATTATTTCATATACTAATATTGTGTTACAGGTATTTAATTAAAAAATATGTGTTAAAAAAAATAATAAAAATAATAATAATAATTGTATATAATATTACTTTAATAATAATTATTTAATGAGATGCGTGAAATTGCTTTTTATCATTACAAATATTCTTAATATTGGGCTTGATTGATGAAAGTTGTATTAACATATTAGGTTCAGCATCAAGTCTGTTGCGGTATTTTGTTTTTGTCGATACATAGGTGGAGAACCCCGTTTCACACATATAAGTGGTTGCAAATGGTAAAAGTGCCAATACGGCCTTTTGTGACAATTGAGGATATTCATCTTTTGAACTGCACCAAAATTCTGCTAATGGCATTGATTTAAATTTTTCTTGCAGTGATGAATCAGATGTCAATTCAATAAAGGTTTCATATTCTTTTACTGACATGGATGGAGGTCGTGTATTGACAATAAATGGATTTTTAATCCACAATTCATTTTTATATTTCACCTGTTGGTCATTTGGAAAATACTGGTTAAATACTTCACTCAATCCAGTGAGGTGCTGAAAAATTTCCTCAATGAAAACCTCATTTATTTCGACCCCTTCCTCTTCCAAAAAGCATTTAATTGTGGGAAAGCAATCAAACTCGTTGGAGCTCATACAAATTTTCCAAAAATCTAACTTTTTCTTAAAAGCATGAATTTTTTCGTGTGCAGTAAAAAATTTAAATGTCTGCCTTGAAGTGTGAAATTAAGCTCATTGATCTTTGTAAAAATATCACTTAAATAGGCGACTTTAAGTAGCCACATTTGATCAAGAAATCGATCTTTTAATTCGAAATTGTGTTCCAAAAAAAAGGCTCGTACCTCGTCCCTTAATTCAAAAATACGAGTTAGTATCTTTCCTCGAGATAACCACCTGACCTCGGTATGTAAGAGAAGAGAAGTATGTACACTTCCCATATCCTCACATAGGATTTTGAATAAACGATTTTGAAGAGGCCGAGATTTTATGAAGTTTATGATTTTTACGACTTCATCAAGAGCTTTCTTAAAACTAATAGATAACTTTTTTGCAGCGAGTGCCTGTCTATGTATCATACAGTGGCTACTAGAACAGTTTTTGGCAATATTTTTAATACGCTGTACAGCTCCATTAATTATACCACTCATAGCCTTTGCTCCATCGGTACAGATATCAACGCAGTTTTCCCATGGTATTTCATTTCCTTCAAGAAATGAATTTAGAAGATCAAATATTTCAACTCCAGTAGTACGTGTTGGTAGAGATTTGCATAAAAGAAGATCTTCCAATAATGTGCTTTCGTGTTGATACCTAACGATGACAATTAATATTGCAAGCCCAGCTACATCGGTAGACTCATCCATTTGTAATGCAAATTTGCACGATTTGAGACGAAAAATAAGTTCATTCTGTATATCGGCTGCTAAATCATTGATACGATTAGCTACCGTGTCATTTGATAGTGGGATTTTAGATATTTCTTTTGCCAATTTTTCATCTAACATACATTTTACCATCTCCATAGCGCAAGGTTTTATAAGACTTTCGGCAATTGTGTAAGCTTCACCGCGTTGAGCTATCCGATAGCTAACTAAATAAGAAGCCTCGGTTGCTTTTTCACTCATAGTTGTTGTGGTTTGAACCATACAGTTTATTGATTTTAGTAGTTCGTCACGCTTTCGAATAAAGAATTCTGCATTTTTTTCTTTAAGTTCACCGTGAACAGATTCTAAATGACGACGCATTTTAGCTGGAGCCATTGAGCTATTTGGGAGAACTTTGCTGCAAATAACGCACTGAGGATTATCATTATTATTCATAAATCCTAATGATATGTAACTTTCATCATACTTTCTACATTTTTTAGTTACTTTCCTAAAATCTTTTGGGGTTATTTCATTTGTATCATTCTCATTATTACTATGATTATCATAATGACTTGAGTTCACCGCAAAATATTCAGGTTCTGGAGAGGAACGTTTCAGAGTTCCTTTTTTAAGCCATCTCTCCATATTGTAAACAAAATAACAAAACTAACTTTGAGAAAAAAAATAAATTTATAACACAACGCACTCGAATATAACGCACAGGTCACAAGACACGCGGTGGACTGTCGCGTTGTATTGAGACGTTGAGTTGAAACATTATTTTTATTTCGTTTATCTGTTTTTCAGAAATTCACGCTATCGCGGACGGTCATAACCAATTATTATTTTTATCAACGACGTTCAAATATTATTTCTGTATACAAACTGTACAACTGTATAAGCACTATAAGTACACAATACATTGTAGAAGTATAGATAGAGTATAAATATAGAATATTCCATATGATATATACATTATTATTTAATATACAAACATTTTTTTCCCCATTAATAATATTTAATTTGGCATTTTTAAGTAATTTTCTTGAAAATTTTGAAAAAAATTACTTAAGCTTCGCGGAACCCTGAAGTGATCTCCGCGGAACCCCGGGGTTCCGCGGAACACAGTTTAAGAAACGCTGCTTTACCGTATAGTTTTGTTTTCAAACTTGAGTAAAAAGGTATAGTTGATGATAATTAATTTCACTCCAGATATCAGGTACCAAATGTGAGTTACCTTAGTAATTCGAATTGCGAACACGTATTGGTATTAATAAAAAGAACCGCGTATTCAACAATTGTTTATGATTTAAGTAATGGACTTTATTATTCATTCGACGTCAGGATTATGTCTTTCAAATGTATTGATTTCAAAACCGAACAGAATTTGAGATAGATCTTAATGATCGCCTTAGTCAAGAATATAATTACGGAAGTAATACGGTTAGAGAAAATCGCGGAGTTGAGTCTCGTATTCGATTTTAGAATCCAGGAGCGTTACGTGTCTTATGTACTCTGCTGACAAGTTAAAAATTTATTCTTTTGCAATGTTTTTCAATGTCATATTAGAACCGTAATATCTTTTGGAATAATTAAAAACATATAAGAACTATTTTCAACCCTTACTAAGAAAGATTGGATATTTAAAAAAAAAACAAATTGAATTTGTTCCGTTTTAGTGCGATATTTCGGATCAGGTTAAAATTGTAAAAAAAAAATGTTACAAGGTCCTAAAATAGATTTAAATATATACAATATCAGTTTGATTAGATTTATTATTTTTCTCGAAAAATATCGTACAAATGGAGTAGTCAAGAAGGATGGAATTGAAATCGTTGAATCTATTGATGGAATTGCTAACTCCGGAGAAAAAAGGGACAAAGAAAGAAAAAAATAATTGTTCAATTACGAATGTTACGATATAAGTATACGATCGCTCCAGAAGAATCTCTTAGTCGTGATTAGGTACTTCTTGATATTCCTTGTTGATCGTGCGAGAATGATTGCAAGTGAGAATTGAATACTGAAATCCATAATATTCAAGTTTTGGATTTTTGTTTTTAGTACATATTTACCAATACAGAAATGACTATGAGAATAACTTACACTATACCAGCAACATTAGCTGATGCAGAACGTACATTTTTAAATTAAAATTTATTTGAGAAGCGCTCGTATAATCGCGGTATAAATTTTCAATCCTGGCTCTGTTATTGGTGTCAAACACGATATTTACCGATTCGCTGAACTATAATAAAACAATATTGATAGATTTGCAGTGAAAATAAAAAGTTTCAGTAATAATAACTATTAATTTTTTAAACGTTCGTGTTATTTTTTTATTTATTTACAGTAAAAGTATATACACTTTGTACATATACACATTTTGTAAGTCGCTACGTTTTTAATACTATATTATAGAAAATATTGTTTATATGTACTCGTTTTGCGCGTTGAATAAAAACAAAACATCTTTTATTATTTGAATAAAGTCAAATTTAGATTTATAACGCGTCGTTAAAGAGTATATAAAATTTTTATATCGCTTTAAAATTTGTATACCGGGTGGCAAATATGCATCGGTGGGCCGGCACTGTTCAGCAATATTATCGTACCTATGTACGGCAATAAAAAATAAAATTCTATAATAAAAAAATAAATAAATATAATTTCACGAATAATTGTCTTAACAGCAATTATACTAAACTATAAAACATTAATGGGACGTCGTAGCAACACTTGAACATAACTAACGTTCCATAGATCGTCTTATCCGACGGCTTCTCTCTCCCATATACCGGTTGATGCCGTCGATATAATATTATATAAAATATAATATAATATTATATTTTTGTCGTAAAACATCTCATCGTCGTCGTATTGCTAATAGAACACAAGTATACTTTTCATTTATCACAAATGGAATAAATATATTATGTATGAAAGGTGAGAATTTCGGTAGGAAACCGATTTTGTGTATGTGTAATACTGAAAAAAGTATACGTCATAAAACATTTTATGTAATCTTCCCAACTTCAACAGATAAAATATATTAATGGTTAAATTTAAATTTTATTGAATTCCGTTTCCGACACGTCGTAGAGAAACGTCTCGTGTTTTACGAGATGCTTTCAAATCGAATATATATTATTATAATATACGTTGCAACGTTAGAAATACCAGTAGGGTTTTTTCGTTGCTTAATTTTCCGTCTCCTTAATAAACGCATATTTAAGAACGGATGGTAATAAAAATTGTATATGTTTACAAGTATATTAAGTTACGATTATAGACGACTACAAGTGTTATGCGTTATTATAATTATTATTTATCGTTAAAGAAAACTTGACACAAACGTTACAACAGGTGGAGTTTTCGGTGCCTACCAAAAAATGTGTTATTCCGCAAATAACGGTGAGCGCGTTTTTCACCGTACATTACGCGTATTTACTATCACTTCCGATTTACGTGAGTCATAAACGCAATTATTTAATATCCAAATAGATATTACGAATTTGCCTGGTAACGTATTAACATAATCGTGCGCACGATTTACAGATGATATATCGGTTGGAAACGAATAGGCGCCTGTACGTGGTGGGCCAAGACGAGTTCAACGAGAAACGTTTCTTGCAACTGTTCAAGATGAAACGTGATGCGTACATAAAAATCAACAATTATCCCGAATGGTCATACGAACCGTGTCAAATGTGGTTGCGCGCTGGTGATTAAATCGTACCGAGCGGACAACAAGGGAGAACACACACATTGGCGTTACGCCGAACGAAAGTAAAAACACGTCAGTGTGTAGTAATCATAGTGCAATATGAAAACAGTAAAGAGATAATATTTTTTTTCGTTGTTTTTTTTAATTATTCAAACCTTTATCTGTAAATCGAATTCTCAATTATTGGACATTTTCCTGAGGCGGCCCACTCGAATTTCGAATCGAATCTCGGATTAGTCAGTTATTATTTACAGAGTGGTCTAACCGTATAATATGCGCACACACAATATTACCGTGTGAATAATCACTACTGTATTGATAAGCCGTGGTAATTACGATATAAATTAATATTATTTGATAATATTGTTTTTATTAATATTATTTTTAATTAATTAATATTAATTGCGCGTGTTTTACGCCAATTTATGGCACATTTATTTTTATTATATTTATTTATATAAAAAAAAAAATATATATATATAGAAACGTCTATTTTTATATAGTCAATTCCGATAAAATAATATAATAAATGCTATTCATTACTATTAATTAATTTTGTGATGTTTTAACTTTCGATACGCTAAAGGTTCAAAAAAAGAACGTGTACACTAATACGTATCTAATCGTATACGTGTTATTGAAATACATTTTTTTTTCTTTATTCCCAACAAAGTTAGAAGTATAAAATCGGTCTTATGTATACACTTTTTCTTTTTTTTTTTTTTAATTTATTTGTTTTATTTTTAATAAAAATAATAATAATATTAATTGTGTAATAGTCAACCCCCTTAATAAATTCTATTACAAAACCCACTTGGTTTTTATTGATTGAAATTTGTAATTTATTAAGCGCCTGGATCCTGCAGGTGTTAGGTGTTCCTACCGACTTACGTTACTGTTAGAGTGACAACTGATTTTTAATAAATTACCATTTGTGTAACGTTCACAGAACATGAGTTGATATGCAAAGGAAATCATTCAGTATGAAAAGACGTCAGATCAGTGATCGTTATTTTGAAGCACACACTTTTACGTATATTTAAATATCATATTGTGAAATGCACAACGGAATATTTCGCATATAGTTCCACGCGTTTATATATAATATATATTAAATTTAACAATAAAATAAATAACGTTTTAATTAGGGCTGTAGCTATATGACATGACAAAGACTCGAACAAATAAATCAATTTTATATAAAATGATCTTACGAGTAGATTCTGAGACCTTGTACTGGACCGAATAAGTTACAGTATATTAAATTAAATGTGAGACGACCACGCGAGTAACGCGATTAAATGAATTTGTATCGTACACGTAATGAAAAAATATTAACAAAAAACAAAAAATTTAAATTCGAAATCGCTTCGCGAGAAAAACTTAAAACACGTGGAATTAAATTAAACTACATATATTTTCAACTAAATTAAACCAATCCGATATAATATTATACAGACACAGGCCCGTGCAGCATAAATTTTCTTCAAGAGGGCAGGGGTATCTCAAACATTTCATTAAATATTTCCTTGTCGGTATTTATTTTTTAAATAATTATAAACATAAATCAAATATTCGTTTTATATACTCATACAGCGTTTACTCATATGTCATAATTATAATATTTTAACGAATTTATTTTTTTTTTTTACACAAGCAAACAACGACCAAGGGCGGATACAAGGGGGGAGGGAAAGCAATGGGAACTATTCTCTCCCACCCTCTCCACCTGGTTCACCGGAAAAAAAAGAAAAAATAGGTCTCTAATATTATATTTGTAATATTTTTCTGAGGCCTGTCAAATGTATGCTATGTCTCATTATTATACTTAATGTCATACTGTAATATTGTCTAAAATATTGTTTAATATAAAACTAGTTGATAACGCTTATATGACATCTTCATATATAAATAATTTAAAAAAAATTCAAGAACCAGTAACGAGTACTGTTCAGCTAGGCGAAATTATTAGTGTAACACGCTGAATTCTATTCTAAATTTATATATATTTTTTTTTTTAGTATTTTCGTCTTAATTTTAAGTTAATATTCATAATAATCTACAATGATAAATTCGTTTTTAAAGAAATTATAACATACAATAGTGTAAAATAGAATGATGTGTATTCACATCGGTTCGTCCTAATGTGAAAAAACGGTATGAAAAAAGAAAAAAATAGGCGATTTACATTTTTTTTTTAATTTATTACTAATAAATGCGGGGAATGGGAGGGGGCATTTAAGGGTAGCCATGACGAGTATGTACAAATGTATTAATAAAAAAAACCCCGTATTAAACGTTGATACAATCGATATACTTGTATTTTAACACATTTTTTATTACTTAAACTCCGCGCGCGTTCCATTTGGTATTTATCGGGAAGAAAATGTTCAACAAATTGTAAGAATTCGCGAATTTAAAACTCGAAAGTTTGACTCACGAATTTTAAGTACAACAACGTGTCGCCGAAATCATAGCTGTCGACAATGATTTTTAAACAAACGTCACGGTCGAAATGCATAGAGTTGTCCGTCGTGATGTCCGCCGGACAATCACGGCCGGCGTGTTCGCTCACCGGCCGTGCGAGGTCGGCTTCCACACGGTCTTGCTCCGATTTCAGGACTTCAACGAGATCCGCGAATTCGTTGCAATTGTTGCCCAACATGGATTTCAGCCTGTCGTTCCACCGGTGAACGGGTGCGACGACGTCCGGTCGTTCGTTCGCGATCATCTCGTACGAATTCCACATTTCCACGGGGAACACGGGACGTTTTCTCCGTCCGTACGTCGAGTATCCCACCCAATTGTGTTCGAAGTAGCTCAAAATGCGCCGGAACGATTCCGCGTTGTCCACGTAGTATGCGGACGTGATGAGTTTCTGGTACGCGGTCACGACGTCCTGTACCGGGACGAAAGACAGAGCGCACAAGCACTTCAGCTGTTCCGCGAACGTCCGGTCCGACGTGTATCTCATTTTCAGCCCGGATTTCCGTACTTTTCCCCAGACGCAATCGCGGAACTGACGAAAACAGCCTGTCGCCTCGACACGGGGAAACGCGCGTTTCAATTCCGAAACGAACGCTCGGTCGAAACGCGTGTGCACCAACCGCGGCGGACGGAGCGCGGGCTGCAGCGCCACCAGTTGCTTGAACATCCATTCGTGCGCGTAGCTTCTGCAGTCCATCATCAACGCGTGCACCAGCGGATACACGTCGTCCCGCACGCGACAGAGTATCGTGTACAGTTGCGAAAAATCGATCGTCATCGAGAAACTATCGGTGCTGGTGCACATCCATGTGCTCGATTCGTTCAGCACGTTCAGATTGGAACGGGTCGTGAACAACAACACGACGTTGTCCGATTTCCCGTCGCCGCCGTACAACAGAAACGGTTCGTTTTTGTTCGTTACCCTGCACGCGTCCGTTATGTCCCTGTCGCAATTGAACGGACGGTACAAACGCGACGGCGGCGGCGGCGGTGTCTCCACGGACCGGCTGCGGTATTCGACGATTCTATGCTTCGGTATTGTGGCTTGTAGTTCCACGTCGTTCGTCGGATGGTTGTGAGTCGATTCTCTGAGAACGTGGCCTTCGGAACGTTCAAACAAAAATATTTCGTAAAAACAAAATATATATATTACTAATAATAATAATAATAATAAAACAAAGAAAAAAGTACCTGTCGTGTGTTTTGTAAACGTGACGCACGTGCACTGACAGTTCATTTTTCTATAATACACACAACGCCACGACACTTTTGATTTGTACTCGAATACTTTATAATACACATAACCGTTCAGTACTAACATGTTGCTATTCCGTTTGCTTTTAACGAAATATAAAGGCATTTTTTTTTTTTTGTCTTTTTTAAATTTATTTATAATGCTCGCGGAGAACGTAGAAGTGCAGTTATTGCTGCGAGAATGTTTCACGGTTCACGATCAAACACATTATGGTTACCAATATATATATATTTTATTATTATTATTATTATTTTCTTTTGTTTTTTTTTTTGTAAACGACGCGTTATCGGCCTGTAAAATATAAAATGAATAAAATAATAATAATAAAAAACAAGAAAGAAAGAGAAATATTTGTTTTTACAATAATAAAAATACACAAATACGTTACCGTCTCACGCGCGTAGCCGATGGTGTTTCCCTCTCCCTACCGATAAAAGTTTTCTACGGTTTCGTGCGATTTCGATGGTTTGATTACAGTCATATTTTTGTGTGTACGTCTATACAAGATCAGCCTTAGAGTCCAGTTTTATATGTACGTCTATACAAGATCAGCCTTAGAGTCCAGCGATCGACAACGTACGGCCCGACACACATCTTGAACCGGCCCACCAAGTTGGCTGATGTTAGTTTCTGAGCTGAGGTATTGGTTTCGCAAACCGGTGTGTATGATTTTTTTTTTTTATATCTGCGCACAACAAAAATTCTACCAGAAGTAGTGTTCCGATATTTACAGTTACAGTTTGTTTTCAATTGTATCCAGTTGGTACTTTAGAGAAAGGTCATTTTTCAATTTTCTCAAATGCGACACATAATATAACACAATCGAAAAATTACATAAAAACCGTAAAAACGCGATTTCGTCGAAATCGATAACAGTTAATTCTTTTTGAAATTAATGGGCATAGAAATTTAAAATATTCATCAAATATAATAACTGTTCATTAAGGGGCAAAAACTTTCTTTTAATTTTGGACTATATATATAAACAATTACGGGTTTTGAGATATTTAATTCGCGAAAAGAGTTAGTTTTTGTTAGATTATACCGACGACGCTGCGCTCAGAATCGTTTTATCGAATGCAATGATTGCTTTCGAATTTATAGTGACAACAATACGCTCCAACAGTGGCAGATCCACGGGGGGGGTTTTCGGGTCCGGACCCCCCCCCCCATGGGATCATATACTTTCAAATTTTATGCTTTTATTGGGCATGTTGGTGAAGTTGAAACACAAAGTTATTAATAAAAATTTTGGACCCCCCCTTATCAAAATCCTGGATCCGCCCCTGCGCTCCAAAGTCGTTATCCGCAGTGTAATTCACATAAGCGACATTCACGACATCCCGCGGTTCGCTAAATTTTCAATCTTGAGCCAAAATATCAGCAAGTTCCAACTCTCTAAAACGACGAATTTTCCAGCAATCGATTTTATCTGTTGAAGTGTTAATCCACATTTGCGCAACGGGATACGTGCAATAGGGCACGATGGAAATTTTCGAAAAATCCGTTCGCCGTAGAAATTGAAATACTACCACCGGAGCTGTAATATATAAAATAAAAAAATAATTAAATATAAAATATTATATTGAGCCTCGCGTCAAATAAATAGCTCGAAGAGTGTTTTATGGAGACCGGAATGTGTGAGAAATCATTGCCGGAGAAGTGTTTTACGAATTTCAAAAAATTTGCGCGTTAGATGATTTAAAATATTCAACTATACGAGCAGACTTTTGATAAATGAATACACACGGAATACGGAGTACCGCGGAACCGACTCCGAGCGACTCTACAGCTGGATCGGACGGATCGCATTTCAAAGCAAAGCGCCGAGCAATTTTGTCGCAAAAGCGATTCGAAGCGATTTTCGTTAAGTAAAATTTGTATGCGCGCGTGATAAAATTAATTTTTTTTATCCTTTGTAAAATCATTGCGCCAAATGCACGGTTTCTTTTCCCGGTGAATAAAAAGAGTAATTATTATAAAAGGTATAATAAATAAGTGTCTCTTTTACTTCGATATCTGTCAGTCTCCTCTCCTTCAAACGATTGCGGTCCGTGACGTCGAAACGTGTTTCAGATTCGGCCCGTCGGAGAAAAATAAGAGCTAAGAGATCCCCCAATGATCTCATAATGATTTCTGAAATAACGTATTGCGCGCAAATAAAAACGAAATTATATCGAGTCACGCGATGCGTTTCGTGTACCAACTAATTAATTACAAAGTATGTTGTACTTTGATCTTTTATTTCAACGATAAAAGAATATAAATAATTTTTTCTCGATTTGACGTGCGTGCGTACGTATGTAGCTTTATGCTCGTTCAATCCGAAAGCGTGTGTTCGCCACTCCACAGCGCGTACTCGCAAACACGTCGTATATCAGAACGCGTTGCATTTCATAGGTTAACGAACTGTTGACCGATGAAATTGGACATTGGCATTACACGCTTTGAAATGTTAAAAATATATATATAATTGTGTAATTTCTCTATTTAAAACACAATTGTGTGTATTTTATAATTCTCATATTAACAGTCTTGTTTAAAACGTTTTTTTTCCCTCGCCTCCCATCGTCTTTGGCAAAAGTCAATACAATTCGATATCAGAATCGATTACGATCACTGGGGCCGGTGGTGTTATCGTTGTCCGCCAGGGCGATCGATTTTTAACAAACCCACGACGCACCGCACCGCGCCCGATCGAGACCGCGAACAGCGGCGCGGGGGGGGAGTCATTTGGACGCTCGTCGTTGAAAACCGGTTACCACTGGTAGCAGCAGTACCGTCTCACCGACGTTTCCGCGCTCACGTATTATCGCCGCGCGCGTACCGTTTGTCGTCTCGTTAACAAAGGAAACCCACCGGCCGCCGAATACACCACACTATTACAGACTCGTCTCGCGTCACAACGCCACCGGTACGTGTATATTTTATTTCCATCGGGTTTCTTTTTCGTCGTTGTTGTTCTTGTTACCGGTCTCGATCCCCGCATATCGACCGATAACAATTTATTGCACCGCATTCAGGATTCGTCGTGATGTTGTCGTTACGATTTCTCGACATAACGACGGGGCGACTATCGTGGTGAACTGAATCGCTAATTTCTACATGGCGTCCGCACACATTTACACCGCATCACGGGGGAGCGTACTTTTAATTTCGTTTTAAATCGTTTCCTTAGACGAACGTATTGTATAATTCCGTTCCATGTAAGAGCGCACCGCTCGGCGCATCCAAATCATGAACCGCGGAACGACGTCCAGACCCTCTACCCCTACCTTAACGGTATTAACCTATTCGCTCTACGATTGGTCGTCGTTAGTCGGCTGCGGCAGCTGCCGTCGACGACGACGCCAGCTGCTGTCGACGACGCCAGCTGCCGTCGACGACACCGTGTATACAGGGAATTGAATTAAGAACGCGTATTATACAGTAATATAATAATAATTTGACAATTGCGACGACCTACTCACTCCGTATATGAACATGTTGGTCGACCGCCGCCGGAACGATCGGCCGGCAGTAACGGTACCCGTGGTGGAGGGGGGGGACGCACGTGTAGTTTTGACCGGTTATCGTCCGGTGCGCTCTTATTTGGTACGGAGAGGAAGATGTTGTAACGCGCAGTCGTGTGTTCTTCGTCGGTATCTCTCCTTCCGTCCTCAACGTTTTTGGATTTTTTTTTATTATATTTTTTATTATTAGTGCATTGTATTAGTGGATTAAAGTCTCCCTGCGGGTACACGTACAATATTATATTATACTCTTTTTTTTTTTTTTTTTTTTTTTAGCTTTTCTTCCGTGCGTTTGAAGTACAATATTAATTTTTTTTCTACTCTTCACTTCGATTTGCCATTGAAGCGTGGGTTTTTTTTAAACCGTAATTAATTTTCATCGTGAAAACCTTATACGTTATCCGTTGACACGTTTTACGTTTTAATTTTTTTTTTTTTTATCTGCATCGCAATATTATTAGTGTTTGATGTGAAAATACTCACACATATTTACTGTTGTTCTGTATTTGGAGTGAATATGAAGTTGGAGTTGCGTAAATTGTAATAATATGATTTTTTTTTTTTAATCGCAGCAATTATGGATACTACAGCCAAAAGAATCAAACTCGGCCACGAAAACCAAAATATCTGGGAAATCGGCGAATGCTGTTATTGTAAGAAATTGTTGGACAACAATTCGAAACTATTAACGTGCTTGCACGGCGTGTGCAATGATTGTCTAACAACGAAAAAAATGGATTTGGGTAAATAAATTCAATATGCGCGTTCAACGCATTGATTTCAATTACATCAATTCGTGTACTTATACATGTTACGCAGGCGTACCGTGTGACATATGCAAGACGGTGACGGAAGAAAACCTCTTGGATTATCCTGCGGCAGTGAGAAAATTCAAAACTTGCAGTAATCTGTTGTGCTACAAAGAATCGAGAATTAAATGCGTTCTGTGTCTGGAAACGTTTTGCAATTCGTGCTCCTTGGTAATATTACTAGTTTTACGAATTACCCGTTGCACGGTTCGATTTTGATTACACACACACACACATAATTTATATGAATTCGTATGTTACCAGATGCATATAAATGTGGACCAGAAACACAAACGCAGTGTCGACGAACACAACGAAAACATATTCGAAGATCTGAAAAAGGATTTCGATCAATGCCCCAATTGTGAAAGCGTGAGTTATTCTCATGTATTCTAAATAAAACTAAATTATCGTTCGTTTATATTGACTGATACGATATAATATTTAAAGTGTTCTCTAATAATAATAATAATAATAATAATTAAAATTACGATTCTTGCAAAGCGCAACGTGTCGACACGCATTGAGCGCCTCGTCATCGTGAGACCCGAATTTAGGTCACAAGACCTAAGAGTTTTTGGAAACGAAAAAAATTATTCGGATAATTTGTAAATTACGAAAAACCATTTTTTTTTTTTTTTTTTTATTATTGTCGGTCGGTATAAAAATAATTACGAAGACGAATTGCGCGGCCTTCAATAATAAAATAAATCGTCGACGAAACGGAAAAGGCAAAAATTGATAATCCGTATTTTATATAAATATATTATTTTATAATTTACGAATTATGTGCACAGGAAAAAAAGAATTAAGTAATGGGGGGTAGTCGTTGAAAATATACGTCAACTATTTGTTAATAGAAACGTATTCGTAAAAGAAAAAAAAATTATATATAATATATTCCTTTGATATAAAGAAAAGACGAAGTGACAACACCTGATTGAAATCCGACGATAAACGAGATTCAGATAGCCTTTTGAAAAATGTATAATATAAACGATTTAATTATTTAAGCTTGTTTTCTTGCAGAAAACCGTCGAAGTTTTCTGCACCGATTGTTCTACCGTGCAATGCGCGCTATGCCAATTGAACCATCACGGTGGGCATACTTATAAGTCTTTGGAAACGCTGACTGAAGAAACAAAGGCTATGTTTAATTCAGAAAAAAATCAATTAGAGTATGGTCGCAATATTTATAATAAATATTTGTGCGTGCAAATTTTTTTTTTTTTTTGTATAATAATAATTTTTTGTTTTATAGATTAAACGCCGCGCTTATAGACCAGTGTATGTCATTGGTAATTGACCAACATCAGGAGCTAAGAGAAAGGTATTCTGCTTCTAAAACACAAGTGGTGAAACTGGTAGAGTGGTAAGAATTTGATCTGACGATAATTTAATAATAACGTACTAATTTATATACACTTGTCAATATTATTTCAGTATTTACAATGAAATAAAGTTACGCGGAAAAGAATTATTATCGTCTATGGATGAACATTACAGGATACAATCTGCAATGGATAATAAAAATAAAAAAACGCTTGAAAGTCTAAAATATAAAAACGAATATTATTTAAAATTTGTGTCAGCTATTTCAGACTATGATGCGTGTCTATACGATATTGAGCTGACTAAGTTTGTTCGATTACAATTCGATATGCCGACGCGTTATAAAACGAAATTATTGATTTGTTTCAGAATCATCACGGATAAATTGACTATCGTTAAAAATTGCATCACCTCTGATACGCCTCAGTTATTGTCGGATATGGACCCAAATGTTACGTTTAATTACAGTGATGCTCTTAATGTAATAATTGAGGGTAAGTTTGTTCGCTAAAATAACTAGCCAATTTAATTAATCCATGTGTGTTGGATTGGTAGATATTAAATCAGTTGGGACAATTATTTCGTCAACCATTATGGATCTATCAAATATCGTCGATCAAGAATGTAAAATTGAGGTAAGGTTTAGGAATTAAAAATATATACACGTATAATTGAAAGAAATTATATTTCTAATTTAAAAACTGAAGATAAGTTTTAGTAACAGTCATTAAATTGTATTTATTGTAAAATTATTGGTTTTTGATCCAGTCTGTTGTAGAAAAGTATCCAGTTCAAGGACCAAGTTCAAGCTTTGCTTCAAGTAAACGATTTAGAAATTATTATTATTAATATAATTAACTAGTTATTTGTTAAAAAAAAATTGATTTATTTAATTTAATTAATGCACTTTTAAAAAAAAAAAAAATAATAATACAGCTTCTACTGAAAATACTTTTATATCAAAAATATTGGATAATAATACAGAATCGTTCGCCGGAAAAACATCAAGTAATGATCTATCAATCAATCACAAGGTATAGTTTTAAAATTTTGAAATAAAAATATAAACTGAAATTTTAAAATTAAACTACTGATATAACCACTTGACCAGACATTTAATATACTTATAAAAAAGTGTAGTATTCAATAGTAATAATAATAATAATAATAATAATAATAATAATAATAATAATAATAATAACTATAAATTAATTTTAATTTTTAAAATATCTGATAATTATAGACACTTTTAAATTTGAAAAATCTTTATCGTCCGTTTTAAACATAATTCAATGCATACAACTGTATAATATTTAAATATTAATATTTTATAATAAATTTAACGTCAAAAAATTATTGTTCATATTACACACCGTTTCGAGTGGAATTAAATTCATGGGATATAAGTAGATAGGTAATTTCTTTTTTCTTTTTTTTTCTTTGTGATACCAATCGATGGTTTCCAAAGAAAACGTGGATCTAAAATTTAATATTTTTAGCAAAAATACGATGTCTGATTGAAAAAATGACTATTAATATAAAACTAATTATTCCAACCTGTATTTCTATTTATTAACCATTAATATATTATGTGATCTACGTCAAATATTTACTGTTCATTTATTGTTATTAGAAAGCATTTAAAACCAGTGTGGATATAACATATTTAGGTAAATATTATCTATTGCTTTTGACATTTTTACATATTTATAATTGTATTATTATTATTTCAGAGGATAAGAATATCAATGCAAAGTTGTGTAAGTGTTGCAATATGAATATGAATGCCATTGCGGGTAGTTCATTAGACGGTGAAAATACCAATCACGGTATGACTCCATTATTTGTTTTTCAATAAATAAATAAAAACCAGTACTTTTTATTACTGATATACTTATTATTATTACAGATATTGAGAATAATATATCAAAATCTTGTTCATATTGCTCGATAATCTTATGCAATAACTCTCCGGATAAATATAATTGCTCCAGCTGTGGTAGATCCTATCATAGCACTTGCCATGTTCCTCAGCTACCGATCAATGTGACCGATGTTGGGTAATTTACATATAAAATTATATACAACCGTCTTTTTATTATATTATACTGTTTTATATAATATACTTAGGTACCAATACTTAACTACCTACTACCTCTCTAGTCTAATAACTTCTATGTCTATTATACTTTGTAGAACAGTGACAATTATGCCGTGTTGTACACTTTGTCGTCAAATTGATAAAATTACTGTAGAACCGATTACAAGAGACAGAGTGTTATGTGCTCGTTTATTGATGGAATTATTATATACAAATGAATACAAAGTACATTTTCAATACGCATCACAAGTAAAACTAATAATTTTTATTTTTATTAAACGTTAAAATGTGTTAATAACAAATTAATCTGTACATATTGTTCAATGTTTTTAGTATTTTATGGATGGTCAATTAATATCTGCAAATCTGTCCTTGGTTGAATTTAAAAAACGTTTTGAATCTGAAGATTATAATCCAACAGTCCTTTCTTTTATTGGCGAATTAAAAGACATATTTTCAAACGCAATGTTGCTTTTTAGAGTAAGTATGATTTTGCATGAAAAAAAATTATTATCTATTAAACCTCAATTGTTCATTATTTTTTTTATAAAAATTGCCTGTTCAAAACACTTTGGAAATCATTCGGTGAGACGTCCTGGCAGTAATTATTCTGACAAAAATTATTCAACGGATCAGCCGTTTTCGTTTATTTCGATTTTTGTTATTAAAAAAATTTTTTAACAGTATTCGAAGACCAGAAAAATATATATATATCTTATTTATAACCGGAGTGTCATCCGCATAGCTGGTCTATTAATATTTCCTTCTATAGCAGCGTATACATTTTTAATTTGTACATATATATATAATTTTGTTGTATATTTTCAGTTCCCAAATCGATTTCATATATCAGCTGTAGTTCTTCAACAGACTTTAAATGATATGGTCAATGAATGGATACAAGTCGTGGTCCCTGAAAATTCATCGCCAGAAATATCCAAATGATTAGTGCCAGATTAATTCAAGCCTACATAAAAATATAGGAACAATATTTTGATGTTTAAGTTCTAATAGTTCTAACTTATATATAACTTCATATATTTTTAAGTTTAGTTGTAATAGTACAATAGTATAGTATTTAAGGTTCCACTTATATTTTACAAACGTTGTATTTTCACTGAAAAACGGCAATAGTTTTTCTCTATTTAGTTTAAAAACGACGAATTTTATATGAAGTTTTAGGTGAAACATGAAAAGTTATGCTTAAAGAGCTAATTTATTTTTAACGGTTATTGATTAATATAAATGATATCAGTGGCGCACCGAAAGGTGTGGACTCCAGGTTCGGACCCCTCCCCTCTTTGCAATATAATAATAAAATTTATATAAGTTCAATATTATGTCGTTGAATTAAATGTATTAGTTCTAAATTTATATGAATATGAGCCATGGGTACAATTGTTAATGTATAGTATTTCAATTTTTGTTTATATTAACACAGGTATTATATCAATATTTTAACATATAAAACCAATACTTGAATTGTTAGAAATAAGGCATTAGTTGCAATTTGTTTTCAATTTTTTCTAAACTTGTTGAAAAAAATCTTTAAAATTTATAACATAAAAAAAAATTAATATTTTTTCATTGAAATTAAATTTAAAGCCTTACTTATACCAACTTTATTTCAATTTAAACCTTAATTAATATGTTTCATACAATTTAATTTTAATGTTTTTGGGATAGAAATTTATAAACCCCATAAATAATAAAAATATAAATATTTTGAACTATCAGAGAAGTTAAAAAAGTTAAAATTTTAATTTTGAAATAATCAAATTGAGTGATTTTGTATTAAAAATGAACCAGATTTGTGATTTTCTAGTTGAAATTAAGTTTTAAAATGTTAGAATCAATTGTGTATACGGTTAAACTAATGATATATTAATTACAACACACATATACTGTAAAAAATTAAAAATTTTAATTTAATAAAAAACTGTTATGTAAAATTATCATTATTCAACAGACTCAAGTACAATATTTGATTACCAATTTGTCAATTTCTGATTATACGGTTAGGTTAGGTTAGGTTAGGTTAGGTTATAAAAAAATTTTTTATATAAAAAAAAGTACCCACCCATTATTATATTTCAAATATTGTAATTAAATTGTTTAAATAGAAGAACAGATTATTAAAAGACAAATGCTGTTTATTTATTTTTAAAGAAATATAAAAATTAGATTTTTTTTCACTTGAGTCATGTTAAATTAATTATGTAAATAATTTTAATCAATGTTATCAATTAATTTATATTTTTCTTACTTTTGGTACAATATAATTCCACATTTTATCTATCATATACAGTAGTATAAAACTCGTTAACACTGATCAGAATTTTAACATGCATAGGAAAATAATGATGAAAGGATTAAAAGATTTACCATATTCTTACCCACATCCATAAAAAAATGTGTAGCACTTGATTGGCTACTGAAATTCGCTATTAAGATGAAAGTGGTTTATTTTGTTGGACCTCTCCACATGAAAAAACCTTGGTCGCGCCACAGAATGATATCAAAATAAGTTTAAAATAAAAAATAAGTTTTATATAAAAATTGTCAAATATATTTTCTATAAAATAGATTAATTTCAATTTTTTTTCTAAAATTAGTTATTTCAATTTTATAATTATATTATTACAATTATTTAGGTAATAGGTTATAATAATGTGCGCTTTATGTAGTAAAATTATTATATTACTAATATGATGACCATAGTTCTGATGTTGACTTTTAAATTTGAGTTTGGATATTTATGGGGATAATGTTGAAAAAAATAAAATTTCAGTTTTTCATTTTTTGTGATACTGGCACAGTCTTGGAAATGCTTAATTTCTTTTTCTGTGGTACTTTTCATTAAAACTTGTACGTATGTTCATTTTTCCATTTGTTTGAAATGAAATTCTAAATTGTTTATTTTTTTATTTTTTTTTTCACTATCGAATTCATCAATATATTTCCATTTTTGTTTATTAAAAAGTTGGGCAAATCCTCGTTTCTTTCAATATAAATTTTTTTGAAAAAAAAATCATCTTTCCAACTAATAATTATAATTCAAAAGCTTTCACTTCAATCTTAAATTCAATTGGATCTCTAATTTCATCAAGTTTGTTTATTGAGGTGATTCAAAACATTTTTTCTTTTTAGAAACATTTTCAAGATAATTGCTATATCATAATACTGTAAAAAGATTAAATCTTATAATGGAATTTTCTCAGGACAGTTTACAGTATTTTAATGATTTTTTTATTCTTTTATCATTTTTTGTCTGAATAAGTATCAAAAATGATATATGTTTTTAAAGAATAAATGTCTTTTGTCATACGAATTCTGTTTATTAAGTCTAATTCTATTCTAAATATTAAAGTAATCTAATTGATTGAGAACATGGGTAATTTACACATAATGTTTGATACCAATGTGTTATAACAAAAATAAATAATAATAATAATAATTATTATTAAAATAACACTGAACAACACATCATATTTATATTTTATAATAAAATGTTATAAGATGCATAATATCCTAGAAGAAGACTATTCCTTTGATATTTCAAAGGACAAGTCTTCTTTTAGAAGGAACATTTTTAAAATCATCAATCACACTTTCAACATGGATATGTTGATGCAATTTAATTCTAAATTAATTAGTTGTCCAATAAAAGTTATTAAATCTGATTTTTCTTGCTTAAATCTATTATCAATTCCAGATAATAACATATCTTACAATGGAAAAACAACAGTAACTTTAATTTCTTTACTCTTTGTAACATAATTATACTGTGATTTATTTATTTATTTATGTAATTATTTATTGAAATAACATACACACATCAATTTTTTTTTAATTTCTATTGGTTTTGAATTAAATATAAGATTTTGAAAATGAAATTAATTAAAAAATTAATGAAATTTCAACATTTAGATTAGAAATGATGAAAACCTTTTGAAATAATTGGTCAACGCTTCTGAACATTTACAGTACCAACAGATAGACTCAATTTCGATACAAGCACAGGTATATTATGTAATACCCATATTTTGTTCTAAAACATTGATTACAATGAGAACAAAAAATAGTAAATAAAATGCCTCTCCACAGTGAGGAAAGTGTATTTGGTTGTCTACTTGTGTGCTTGTGTTCACGGTGGACAACTTAGATTAATTGTCTTTTTACGTGTATATGTCATTCCACAGTCGTTGTATAACACACTATTGATTTTTTGCATTCTCAAAGTTCTGAAGAATCTCAACTCTGGTTCAGAGTAAGAGAAAACTCCCATTGCAAAATGTCAGAATAATATTATTTATTTAATTACTTGATTTAATATATTTTAGAAAGGGTTCATAAGGAAAATAATTTTTTTCATGATTTATGTTATGATAGCGCATATTAAATTAGGATTCACGACCATACTTACTTAAAATTTCAATTAAAAATCGAATAAAATGTGTTTTATACCAATCAAAACTTACCATAAAGGTTTGATATACGAATTAACGACAAGATTTTTCCAATATTTAAGTGGATAATTGTTACTAGTTGACTTCACCATGTACAAAAAATATTTTAAACCAATAATGGTCTAAGAAAAATTACCATATTATATTAAACCGAGAATTTTCTCAGGACCAATCTCAAAAACATGTAACACAGCAGCACAGACAAATGAATTGTGAAGATAAAACACAATACATTGTGATAATAAACAGTCGCATATATTAATTATTCTCAATCCTTATGTATAGGAGTGGATCTCTTTTCATGTCCCTTGATTTTAAATTCAACAAATTATTGAATGCAAGTGTTCACTAATATTGCGATTAATGCAAAATTACCACAAGTTTCAACCAAAATTTTTGCAAGATTAAAAAAAATTGACAAAATAGTTGAGTGTTCAATAAAAAATTGTTTATTTGAATTTAATTAATTCAGTATAAAAGTAAAATTTTTTTTAAGATTAATTTAATTTGTATTGTAAAAAGATTCAAAATTATGAATTTGATTATATTCTTTAATAATACATGTAAATTATTAGTTTTTAATATAAAAAATGTTACTGTTCTTATATGCTAAATTGTTCAGTGTTTAAAGTTTATTGATATCATGTTCTTGTCTACTTTATGTTTGTTGAATCGGTGCGTGGTCTTTTAAACAACAAAATGTTAGGCTCTGTAAAAAAATTGTTTAACACAATTATAATAAATTAATAAAAAGTGTTTAGATTCATGATATGATTTAATTATTATGTGGATATCGAAATTCAGCACCTGGGTCCATCCATCCATTCAACATAATAAATATTTATATATTTTATTAATACAAATTAAATTACTTTTATTGAGGTTTAGAAAAAGATATGCAAATATCAAATGTAATATAAAATATCTTTAATAAAAATTATATTAAATTAAATGTTTTGTGAAAGACAGCAATAAAAAAAAAAAAATGCTGTTAGAAAAAAATGCTGTTACACGTCAAATGAAATTATACTAAATTTCATGAGAATTCAATACTGCGGTCAAATGAAAACTGATTGACTTTGACGTATCACCCATCTACTGCACACCAAACGTCACAAGAGAACATGATTAGGACAACTAAAAATTGGTCAGCTTTTACATTCTTCCAAGTAGCAATAACGGAATTGTATAAGTCAAGTGGATAACGATGAGCAGATCTGGAGACACCATCACATCGTGACATCAAATCCAGTACGCGTTCAATCCATTTTTAATTCTTATCGTTCAGTAGTGTATTATTCTAAACCGGTCCCACTATATATATCTATATAACTTGTTTTCCGTTTCTTTTCGTATCGTGAATTATATTAATATTTTTCTTCGTGGTCGTTACTGTCGCGTTTCGTTCACCGTCAATTAAATACCTCGTCGTATTCACCACCACGTTTTTGTTGTTCACCAATTGTATTGGTACCAAGTTGTTTTTTCACTGTCACCGTCCGGAGTTCATATACAAACCTCAGAACAAATCACCATTTTTTGTTTGTATTGTACCGTTACCCAAAGAAAATTGTTTTCTTCTTATTTTATTGTAATTTGTTGTATATTGTACCCAGGGTCCGGCCAGCCGGTAAGATTTATATTATTATATATGTTTATATTTTTTTTGTATTTGCTAATTATTATAAAATAGAATTTTTTTCCAATACAGTCCATTTTAATTTAATTTCCTTGTTTTTCTTTTGTTTATAATCCCAAACAGTACGTTGGTTGCTGCATCGGTGGCAGTAGAGGGTAATTAACGGCTCAACAACAAGCAGAACCAACATGGGTGAAACGGTTAAAAAGTCTATACCTACTGGCTATATTTTATCCTATTAAAAAATTTAAACAAAATATATTAAATGCAAAAAATTATAATTAAATGTAAAATAAGTAAAATTGAGTCGTTTAAATTTTAAAAGTATATAACACAAGACAGTAAAATATTATAAAAATAAGTATTTACAGTTTTTTAAATTTGTATAACATAAATACTCTTTAAAATTGTTTACCGATTAGTACAGTGTTAAAATAAAAATAAGAAAAGTTTTCTGTGCGAATAAAAAAAAACAGAAGAAGAACAATCGATGTAGGATTTATTTACAATTTCTATGATATTGGAAGCGGATATTTTTTCTTCTTGTTTTGCAAAAGTACATATGTACTTTCAAATCCCCTTAAATTGAGACAAGTTTGACAAAAAAAAAATATTTGGAAATAAACGTGCAAAATAAATACACATTTGAAAACTTACCCGGTTCATGGATCATATAATGGACCCAACCTTTGCTTTGTACCACTCCAATTGATCTCCACTCCTCTTCCGTAAGCAACCGAGGAGGTTTTGGCAAATTTTGCGCCTTGTCTTTTGGCAAAACGACATGCCTTAATTGAAAAAATAAATAAATAGAACAAACAAACTAGTTTAATCGTAGATTTTATAAAACAGCGATAAGCAATAAAAATACATCGTATGTACAAAATATAAGTCGAAATTAAACGAAATACGTTTTATAGATTTTTTTTTTATTAAAGGAGCTAAACAGTTAGGAGAATATCTGAAAATATTTGAATTGCTAACGATTGAAATTATACGACAGAGAAACGTAATATAGATCATCAGTAATGTTTTACTAAAAAAAATAAAGAATATTATACGGAGCACGAATGAACGTTTCCAAGTCCATAGTAGTGTATCAGTAGAATTTTCGAATAATCAACGAACTGTAATTATGTAGTCGGTCGATTCAAGTGCGATTTATATTAAGGAGAATGAAATGTTGAAATCAAATAGTTTTGTCGTCATCCGTTACTCGTACATCGATTGATGCGTTGAAACGAAAAGGATCGAACTGGATACGTTTGAAACGGAGAATACGTAACATTATACGGAGACGCGTCTAGGAGTCATTTTCCACAGGGGTACAGCGATTTGGTCGATCACCGAAATCTCGAATACCGAAAAATGCGAACGTCCAAAAATCACGTTTTCTTCTACACGGCCACACGAGCGGCATCGTACCGACATGAAACGATGTTGTGTGTGTGTGTGTGAACATGTTATCAAAACGACACATACCTGTACTCGAACGAGTCGGAGTCGGTGTACACTTTGGAATAATATATTTTCTCGGACATTGTTAGTCAAAGAGAAAGAGAAACAGAGAGAGAGAAAGAGAGTAAAAAGAAAATTTCGAGAAAATCACCCGGGGACTGGCGAAAACCCGAAAACGGGCGTGAAACGACGCTAATGAACGCGGGCAGAAACGAAAACCAAAATGACAACGGAACGCGGTCGGTTAATAATACGAAAACGCTATCGGTACGCGATCATTGGTCAACGTACGCGTTATTGATCACGTGAACACAGTGTACAAATGATATAACAGTTTACAGTTGTTTAAACGCCGTCCGTGATAATATAATTTGAGTCATTTCCCCTCCACGCCGCAGCCGCCCACCCGTTCGCGCAGTGTGTCAACCGCGATCGATCGAGAACTGTGTGTAGCGAGAAAGATACCGTGTACCGGCGGAAGGGGGAACACGAACACGATTGGAAAACCACACGAGCCGATCATTGTGATAAAAATAACGGAAAACGAACGAGACTGCGTAAAAAGTCATTATCGATTTAAAACGCCGCGGCGATGAAACGTACGAACCCGTAACTCGGAACGATTCGTCGTCGTGATATTTTTTCGAATAATAAAATCGGACATTATTTCGTCGTTACCGAACGCAAATACGGCGTAAAGCACAGGCCGAACGACGTGGGGGCGGAAGGGAAACGAAAAATCCCGTTCTGTACTGAGCAAAACGGGTGTACGGAATCCCGTTGTGGTGCGTCGTACGACGCGTATGCGTTATAATATATTCGTTTGGATGTGATGCAAACACGAATTTCCGCGTTCGGTTGATAAGTCGGCGGCAGATGGTTGGAGGAATAATTATTTTACCCGGGACGTGGTAGTGTGATGGTTTACAAAAGTATACGACGACGACGAGGCTTTTATCCGGATGGTTTTTACGATATTATCTCGCCGGCGAACGTTGCGCTATGGCGTTTTCGCGCCGCCCGCGTTGACCTCGAGACCCAACGTATCAGAGTTGAACGATTCGCACACGGTGCGGTGAATTTCCAAGGTCTTGCGCGCTACGACGCGTTGTGTGAACGTTATCGTCTCCGATAACGCTCAAACAAACGCGATAATAAACGTTTTGCAAAAAAAAAAAAAAAAAATCAGCCATTTCAAATTGTTAGAAAAGAAATAATTGAATGTCTCGTTTTGGGCGAGTTGAAATTGCCCGCGGTCAGTGAATTAAACGTTGATTCGAAAATAACAGTGTTACGGGAAAACAATATATTCTATCGCGTTTAAGAATTGTTTAATACCAGTTCTGCCTGTCTCCTCCCCCATTGTTAGTGACGAACGAAATGTACACTTAAGAATTTAATCGACCGTTCGTTTCAATTCGACAATTTCATTTAATCGACATTAAATAATTAAACAAAACGATTATTTTATTTAAACACAAATATATTTTAAATTCAAACGCAATTGTTAATTGTTAAAAATTTTCCCGTGAATTAGTAAAACGTTTTACCTTTAAATGAGCAAGTGTTGGACTTCGAATTGTGTGACAGCAGCAAACATATAATTTTTTTTATACATATAAATATATAATCATTCAAAGAACTCGCGTTCGGATTTCCGTTACTATTTAATTCCAAAAACGATTTATTCGCTAGAGAGAGAGAGAGAAAACAAATTAATTTTTAATAAATACATTGAAACGCGGAACAGTGTTTATATTATCTCAAGTGAAATGTGAAAATAAAAATCCGATTTCGTATCGACAACACAAAACGTTGTCGGACAACAATTTCTTATTATTATTTTATATAGTTTTACGTACAAACGTAATGATTAAAATATTATAATTTTTTGTTTTTTCGTGAATTAATTTAAATTCCTCACCAGCAATGAACGTTTCTTTGTGAGAAACAAGTTTGTGTTTATACGTCAAATGTAAAATGAAAACGTGAGCATTTATCGACAAAAATTGAATAATCACCAATTGGCTGCGATTTGTTTTTGATAAAGCTAAATCGAATCAAGTGAATTATTTCAATTGAATTTAAATTGTTATTTTAAAATATTTGTGATCTATTCATGTTACTTAAAACATTCGTGAAAAAGAGCGACGATATATCAATACTAAGAAACGTTTATTTCCACTTAGAACGCAACAAATCAGGTTTCAATATTTTGAAATTTAAAAAATAAAAATAATGTGTAATCTTTACAACCGATAAAATGATAAATTATTGTTTGTACTGTAATATTCATAATCAACGATACAATTTATTAAATTTATTTCATACAAGTCTGGGAATTAACGAGTTAAAAGTTACATTAGTAAAATGTAATAAAAATATTGTAATAAGTTGTAACAGTAATCATAAAAATAAACTGACCAGTCAAAAATGATAATTCATGTCTCAAATAATTGTATGGATAAAAGTAAGAATATTGAAATTTTAAGATTTTCATGAAATACGTATGTGATATTTAAGTCTTAAATATGTTTGATAACAGTGAAAAATATCCTTAAAAAAAGAAATAAGTTCCATTTCTGTACACAATAGTATTTCTGAAATGGCAAACGGCTTTTTAAGTTCAAAAGGTTTTGTAAACAATTTTTATATAAGATTATACTATTTACAATGTTTGCACAGATATATAAATTATGATATAAAATTCAGTATCGATAGACTTCAGTGCCAGGGAATAGCTTAACATCCAATAACTTTTTCTTAATTTTTTTTCTTTTACAATGCATCGGTAATTTTAAACAAACTAGAATAAAATTGGATAACTATTAGAATACTTACTGAAATATGTATTTGATTTCTAAGAGCATAATAAAGAAACTGATGGTCACAGTAATTCAATTCAGAATGATCAATAAATCCATGTGAAAATTGGCCTTTTTACAAATTTACAACAAAAAGAAAAGCAATAAATTCTAATTTGAATTGATTAAATTATTGTGGTCAAGAATAGTATCGACTATTAAGAGCTATTGTGACGTTTAGTTAATAAACATTTATTGAAAATATTTTGAAAAAAAAACTTCATTTGAAACATAACATTTAGAATACATACAAAGTTAATTGCATAACACAAAAATGAAATTATACCATCAATGATAGGTATAAAACCTAGTGATAGTGGATCTTTAGAAGCTAGTGTAAAAATATAATTTGAAATCATAGAACAAATACAATTTCATAATATACACTTGCTACACTTGAATTATTCAATGATTAATCACCGAATAAAACATGAACTCCACTGACTTGTCTCTATAAATTATATTTCTTATTTTTTTATAATTTGTAAAATATATTAGATGATAAATATATTTGTACAACTAACCATGGAAGTGTGAACATTAAACACTTAAGCTGATGTAATTGTGTAGCTCTGTTGAAGGACTTATGATAGTAAATAGCATATACGGTAAAATTCCAAAAAATAAAATTTTCACATTACTTAATTGTACATTATATTAAAATATTATATAATTATTTTAAATTAATGATTATTTTTAAAATGATCACCTCATCTATGCACACATCATATTAAATTATAAAACTACTTATATTCAAAACTGTAATACAATGATTAAACTATAATAGTTTTTTTAAAATATACATTATAGACTATTATTCTGTACTAGAAATTTTAAATTACAAATTGAGTTACACTGCAAGTTAATAGGGGACTTACAATTTATGTGAATGAATTTGAAGTTTATTATCAGAGAAAAAAAATATTTTAAGAATATGATGAATTAGAGAATTTGTAGTATATATGTATGTATTATTTTTAATTTTTTTAATTATTAACAATTATGTTTTTGCATACAAACAGAAATTTTAAGTTTTTGTTTCCATATGAAATGATTGCATAGATTAAAATGATTTTTCTCAATTGTAAATAGCTTTAAAATTTTCATTGAAAATTACATTTTTTTATTTTATGTTATGCATAAATTTGAACATTATAAATAACATTAATATATTTTTATATGTATAATAATATATTAAATTAAATAATTTAACAATTGAAGTTGTTATAATTTATACACAGAGATATACCAACTACAGTTTACAAATCATACAATTAACATTTCTTATGAAGTGTTTTTAAAACCTCAATAATTGAATTAATTTTTAATTATAACCAAAAAATAAAAAATAAATGTATTAATAATTGGGCATTAATGTCTAAAATTTGTGTATATTTTTAGGTTTAATTGAAAACAGTTAGTCTGCACTTGAAAGAAATTCTCATTATTTTTATAAATTGTGGAATCGATTGTGAATTGTTCATCATATGTAGTTCTGACATAAATAGTGCTATATTTACTAAACACTGCAAATGTTTTGGTGTCGACAAGTTTGGTTCTTATTTAATTGAAAAAAAGTAATGAAATGATTAAAGTATAATTGTTAACTTATAGAATGAAATGGTTATTAATGTCAGTTACTTTACAACGTTATCGATCAGATCAATAAAACATTTTTTTCTTTTTTTCTAAAACGGTTAGACTAGCTTTAATTATATAAAACAAATGCGCGTTTACCTACACATATAATTAAGGTACAGAAAATATTCAAAAATGTTTATGATAAAACAGCTTCATAGGGGAAAAAATACTAAAAGCCACTGTATTCGTATGTAAAATATCAAATTTTTACACAAAACATATTATAATATTATCTATACCCAATAACAGAGCCTGTTTTTCAAAAATATCTTTAATTCTCAACAAATTATAAGTTGAAAAAGAAACTGTAAAGATTGTATTTTTAAAACGCTTCTAACATTTTTTAAGCAATAAAGATATTTAAAAAATGGCTATGGTATAGGTAACAATGTAATTTATTTTGTGCAAACATCTAGTGTCTAAACTATGAATGAAGAGTCCTGTCTGGCGTGAAGGAATTATCGTTTTGATGAAAATCATGCAAACGTTGTCTTGAACATTAGTTTCCGAATCCAGAAGTACAGGATAACTGAAAAGAAAATAAATTAAACAAAGATTTAAAAACTCAAACGAATCGTATACCTACGTTTAAAATTTAAACACTTACTTTTGTGTCGCTGAAATGTAATGAATGCTAACCGAAGCACCTGTTTGACATTAAATCGGTACATACGAATCGTGCGTGTCACCTGGATGAAAACACGTATACGTATTATATTAAAAAAATAATGTCAAAACGACTGAGCACCACGGACGACGATATGTTTTTTTCGATGACTATTATATATGATACGTATTATACCTGAATGGAACATCATCGTCGGCGCCTCTGCCTGGTGTAGTTTTCGGTTTATTTTATCGCGGTGGTAACGTGACAATATTATTATATTTTAAATCGCATAGAAATATGACAGGTTAGTAATAATGTAGACATTGGACTGGAAAAATTTAAAACTTTAAAGTTAAAAACTCTTAAAAATAAGTTTTTAAGTAGGTACTCTTAAAAATTTAAGAAAATTTAGGACTGTAAAGTAATTTCCCCCCACGCCCATTTCATTAATACGTGTAAATTAAATCGTATAGTTTTAACTAATCTATTTAATCGACGTTCTTAACACGGGCAAGTTTTAAAAATTTTTGTTAATTAATATGTAAAAAAAAAAAAAGTATACTTTAGAGATTATCACGGACTTGAAAGTGTGAAGAAAAAAAGAAAATGAATAAATCACAACAATAACGTTATCAATACAAACCATTTCACAACAGTAATGCAACACAACTTATTATACGGTCGGGTCGTCAATAACGCGGTATTATCGTACGTGCAGCGTACGGTAATAATATTTTACCGTACACGCGAGGTCAATGGCACGACGACGACGATGACGCGTACGTTATTTTCTTGTTGTATCGCTGCAGAATAACAATAACGACTTGACACAATTTTTCATTAAAATTTTTTCTTCCCCCTCCCCTCATTCTTACGGCCAAAACGTATCTTACCACCACATTTTGTCTCGTGGCACAGAAGTTTAAACCCTTCTATCCTCTCTCATCCTTGGTCCCTTAATCTCAAAGTATTATATCAAACGATCACCTCTTTTTCCCGTCTTCGCTTTGAACACACCCTACTTCCTTCTCATCATTTTAAAATGTCCCTTAATGACTCTCCTCTCTGTACTTTTCATGAATTTCCTGCCATCTGTGATATCAATCATATCCTTCTCGATTGTCCCTACCTAATTATCCTTTGAGCGATCACGTTTCCATTCTTTACTCAATTCCCTCAAAATTCCTTTCAATGCTCATCATATTCAGTCTTCTCAATCTTCTACTGTCATCCTCGCCACATTATCCTTTTTCCACAACTCTGGGGATTGCTTTTATAATTTTGTAATCGTCACTTCTTAATTTTATTATTATTTTTTTTCTTTTTTATTAACTATGTTGTTTGTAATATGTCAAAATAATTGTCGAAAATAATTGTTCTATACCAGGTTTCAAAAATAATAATAATAATATTCCGAGGTAGGTACCAACTCAGGAAAAAAAACAACCAGTCTTTTGTCTGTAAATAATTGAAGTTCAAAACAGAAAAATTGTTAAAATTCTCAATTATATTTAGTAAAAATATCCGTACACCGTGTATCTTTTCATTAAGAAAATCTAAATATAATTATTTGAAAATTAACTTTTTTTTTGGATTGAAATGTCTCTGCTATTGACGCTTTTTTTAAAATTAATTAAATAATATATTAATAATCGTTTAAATTAGTTTTATTAAACCCGTTAAATTTTTAAAATTATTATTTTTTTATATATATAAATAATGATTATTGTTATTTTTTTATAACTCATAACACTTATAAAATGTTTTTTTTTTTATATTAAATATTTTTCTTCGAATAAATCGCGTTAAAATAAGAAGATTAACAAATTTTTCATTTTTTATTAATAACGATTCAAAAAAAAAGGAAATCTGATTTAAAATAATAATGTTTTCGTAACATCCACAGTACCGGCAAAGTTTAGTTTTCGATAAAAGTAAAAGTGGTAGAAAATGAATAGTTATGCTGTCCAAAGGTCAATTACAAATATTGTATGCGCGCATAATATGTGCCATTCACTTTTGTGCTGTATAAATATGAGAGCAATGGCGAAAATCGGGGAGGGGCTTATGGGGACTTAGTCCCCATTAAAAATTAATTATAGTAAACTTAGCCCTCCTAAAAATAGAGGACTATACTTCATAAATACAATTATTAAATTTTAAAAATTTTTAAATAAATTATTGTTATTATATCTTATTTCATAAGAAAAAACAATTAAACATTTGAATTCATAAACAAAATAATAATAATAATAATATATAAATGTGTTTCATAAAGTAAGTGCTAAACAATATTATTTATGTGTATTGTGTGAATTAATCAATTAATTTTGAATTATAATTAATTCAATAATGGCTAAAAGAGCGTTTGATATCTGTAATATTAAAAAACAAAAATTAGTTGTCACTGATTCCTCATCAACATCAAACACTAAAATCTGAAAATGGACAATTAAATATTGGTATAGAAATTGATATAACTGCACAAAAAGTATTGAAAATACTGTAGATGAATACAATGTTATTTTTGACTTAGGAACTTTAATAACAAGCCCTGTGTGATCAATTTTAACAGTAAGTACAAATGTAGGTAAACAGAGTTTAAGTTATTGTGTTATATTTACATTATACATATAAATATATTAGTTATATCTATATAAAATAAACGTGTAAACGAGTGTAAAACGGGGAAAAATGAATCCTTAAGTTCATTTGTTTCGTTGAAACACGCGAAATAATAATAATAATAATAATAATAATAAATTTAGCAAACGCGCATACGATTGATCAACGTCAAACTAAATGCCTTTACCGACAAAGTGCGCCAGTCGAACGCAATAAAACCAGAAAATAGAGTAGTCACCAGACCAATTATAATCGTGCCACAGCGGGCAAACGCGAATAACGTTGTTCGCTTCTGACCGCGGCAAACACATCATGTGTGTGTATATATCACACACACACACGGTGTGTTTTCGCCTCGGTCAAATCGATATGTGTATTATTACCATATTATTTATTAGGTGCTCAGCTCATGATATTTTAAGAGAATTTGATTTTCAAAATTTAATAAAAAATATTGCAAAAATAAAATTAAGAAAAGTAGGAAGAATTAAATTTTAATTATTATATTTATACATATTATTATTTTTATGTTTTATTTAGGTCACATTAATTTTTTATTAGATGTTATTTAATAAGCAAAACATGTATTGTCTTGTTTATTTATTTGAGGCTTCCATATTACATTCCGCTCATAGGCCACGGCATACCTAAATCCGGCCCTGGCAGTGTATATGATGTGAAAAATGTTGAATACATAATATGACTTATACGTTTCTGCTGCGGTTAATTTGGAGAACATAGGTCTGAATTTAGGCATGTTGATAAAAAAAAAAAAAGGAAATTGAAACTTAAAGAAAGTAAAAAATTATAGCAACGAGGAAATAGGTGGAAAAGGTAGGTCGTTAATAAAAAAAACATTTGACTATAAATTGCATAATATATTATATATATTTTTATAATAATCAGAATAAAATAGTTAATTAAACAATAATTACTAAACTAACGCTATAAAACGTGCAGAACATAAAATATCTAATTGTATATTCTGAATCATCGTGTCTTTTTTTAAACAAGACATCTTACTATAAATTATTTATTATGAAAATTCAAATTATTATATTAAAACCAAAATTGAAGAATATACGAGTAAATTTTAATTACTTTTAAGTATATTCTAATTACTTTTAATTAAAAGTGCTTTTTTTGCCCAATTATAAAAAAAATTTATACGAATTTCTACATACTTCAAAGTCACAATTTTATATCAAATATTTAAGTTATATAATATGAACTATAACTAAAACGTTTTACTACTTACAGTTTTAGAGTCGTAGACAGGTATTTTATATATGGGGAAGGAGGTTTTAATATTATTAAATAACTTTAAGAAATGTAAATAAAATATATCTAGGTAATATCAAAGTATTTTTATTTTATTTATTTATAATAAGAAGTTTATTTGTCTCGGATTTTTCTTACTGATTAATTGATTATTACTTCTATAAGATTTAATCTCCATTAGGTCATTTACAAAATCGTTTTAATGCGTAAGTATCAATAATTTGTCATTGAAAAGATAAATTACTAAATACCTTACATTTAAAGTTAAAAATAACCATTTAAAAAAATTTTAAACGAATCTTTTAAATTATAAAACAAATCTTTTCGAATTTTTATTAACTTTAAATAATCTTTTTAATTACTTTTAGTGATTTGTTTATGTATCGTTGTAAAAAGAGAAAAAAATATAGAGATGAATTGCAACGCTTGAAGTTCCTCTTTTCCTTGTCTACGCCTGTGTACTGCTTAATGACATTTATACTAAATTTACTACATATTATTAAATTACGATTTTCCAATATTATTTATGAATATACGAATATTATAATATATTTTCCACTATTAATCAATATAATATAAATATAATGGGTATATTTAAATTAAAAATGTACTTATATATATATATATATATATATATACATATATATATATATTTGGTAATTTTTCATCACCACCTTATGGATACCAACACCATTTACGAATATATGAGTATTATATTTTCCATTATTTATCAATATATATAATTATAGTAATTTTCCATTGCCATCTTATAGATAAATACAACACAATCACTTATTATTTTAATTTTCATGCTAATATTAGATTATTAATTAATATAATATAAGAAATGTGAATTAAAATATTGATAAAGCAGTATTACATTTCTATAATATACGTATGCATGTCGATTTAAAGGTGAAAAATATTGGTGAACTGTTCAAACAAACAATTAACAGTTCATACTCCATGTAAAGCATAAACATTATATAAAACCAATCGATATTATATATATATATTGGTCTGTTATTTAAAAAAAAATTTACGCGTCAAGTATAATATTGTTTATCATATCTTATGATGTACCTACAGAGAAAAAATTTATTAAACTTGCGTTTTAATACAGAAAACGATTTTCACGATTGTATTCCAACAAATATATTATAATACAACTTATAAAATAATTAGTTTTGAAATATATTAAAGATATTAAAAAATAAACACGAATTATAATATTGACAAGTTACAAGCAATTTTAATGGGTAAACAATATTGGTCAAATGGTGATTAACACGCCGAGTTGAGAAAAAATAATATATATATACGAGTATATATAAATCAAATATGCGATAATCATAAATCAAGGAAATTTTGCAATGATAGAATCAACCTGGAGCAATTTCAATCATAAAATAATAATAGTAATAATTTTAAACTCATTACACTACAACATAGAGTAATCTTATCTAGTTTCTATTTTATAAACTAATAATAATATTAATAATAATCATAATTATTGTATGTAACATTATGTGGGCTTTATAAACTTCTTTTTAGTCCTAGTGCTAGAGAAATCAAAGGTACAGAAATATTCAACATTTTGGCTACATATAGAACGACATTCGAAAAACTGCCACGATATATTGAAGTTTGTAATTATATTGGACGTTTTAGCCCAGCTAGAATAAAAAGTTTCAAGCGCACAGTCGGGTGATATGAATTTAGAACAAAATTTACAACGATAAAGTGTGTAGTAATAGTGCCGTAGTGCTTGTGGTAAGTCTTTTCGACTTACTTTCATGCGGTTATTAATGAACAAATGAAATGACAAATTACTCAGTTTTTGGCAAACGCTTTTTTTCGTTCTCTGCACTCTTAGTTCAACGTCATCGGTTTTTACATTATTTTGAGAATTACTTATTTGTTTAAAATTATTGTCAGTTATATTGAGGTGTTTGAAAGTTTTTTCTTGTAAACATCCGGGTAAATATTCCAACAAGTTGCCGTTTATGTACAAACATTCCAATTCCTTTAGTTCGCCAACGAAATGTGGTAAATATTTCTGAAAAATTAAAATTATATTATTAAACAACACGTGCGTTTATTATGGAATGATTCGCTCGCCTAACAATGTACAAACATATACAATAGATGGTTATTAACAGTACTCGGATTTTATAGCGCTAAAATGTATTAAAATATACGCTATGTGATACGATCGAAGAAATCTTAAAAATAGCACACAAAAAAGCAGCGAAAAAATTTTTTTGTTTTATTTGTGAATTTATATAGTGTAAAGATCTGCGCGCAGTGCCAAAATATCGCGGTACTTTAATAACTAAAAATAGGTTATAATGTGACCTATATATTATAGGTTATAATAATAATAATAATAGATTATCTATTAAATTCCTCTAGGAAATCATTGCTAATAATGTAACTGTTTTTTTCTTTCGAATATTTCTTAAGTATTAAAATGCTTAAATATCGATTTATATAATATATTTTTATTAAAGTTTTTTAGTTATTTCGACATTCTTTCGTACGCTTTAGAAATTTGTCTAACGTGTCTCACTTACAGCAGCTCTAGTTCACATACTAGATAGAGTGTAATTTATAAAAAAACCAAAAATTAAATTAAATAAATGTAAAATAACATACTAACGGGGAAAAATGATTACGAGACATTTTCAATTTGAGAATAATTTACACGTAAATTTTAAACTGCAAGTCGATAAATAACGGGCAAAATCCGAATTAATAGCGTCCAAAATTATTATTAATTATATGTCGTGACGGCAATGCATTATAGTGTCTACCACCGATTTCCATAATAATATAAAATATGAAATCCGTAGTATCAACCAATAAGTACTAACGTATATAGTTCAATAAAACAACGATGCGGAACACATATCCGAACCTCCTATACCAAGCGATACCGATTTTAATATCGGTCGATGAATTTTTCTGTAGAACCTTATAATATATTTCTGGAATCCTGCGAAATCTATTATTATGACGGTCTGCGTTACCTTCTATTTTTTTCGTCGTTTCAAACTTATAAATATATAGTGAAGTCACATTATCAACAAAAATCTATTTAAACAATAAAAATTAACGTTTTTGGCGATTATACAGGGAGGAGATATGTCTTGTCTCCCATTCTACGGATTAATATTTTTAGCGTAATGTGGCAATTAAGACGAGCGGTCGTGAGAAAAAATACACGCAGACGCGCACTCAGAATTTTTACTAAGGAGGAAGGCTTACAAACTTTTCTGCTTTTCCGTACAAATAATTCTTATTAAAATTTATTGTTTTATTTATTTTTAAAATGCAAACCAAGAGCAATGATTTTGTTTGTATACGTTTACGATACTTAATAATTTTTTTTTTTACTTTTTTTTATAATTTTTGCACATTTTAAACTATTTATTATTAATTTATATCGATTCCTGCAAAAATAATTCAAACCCCGTTTTTGAATAGAGTTTAACGTCTTAAAATCGTTTCTCCGAGTGTGCCACTGCTCGTGTATATATATAGTGGTTTTTTTACGACGATTCTTCTAAATACCTATTGGCGGATGGGATGGGTGATGATGAGGGGTGCACAGAACTCACCAATTTGTTCTTGGCCAAAGACAAAGTGTTTAGGTTACTCATGTACATGATTTCGTACGGTACTTCCTTCAACCCCATGGAATTCATTTCCAGATGCGTTAGCGTATCGCTCACGGTAGGCGTTAG
Source organism: Chaetogeoica ovagalla (assembly GCA_032441825.1). NCBI lineage: Eukaryota > Metazoa > Arthropoda > Insecta > Hemiptera > Aphididae > Chaetogeoica > Chaetogeoica ovagalla. The sequence goes on along the minus strand of CM063747.1, from coordinate 5,638,011 downwards.
CCAATCCCAGAAATCGTCTTGTTGATCATTGTCACCCAGCGTGCTGCCCGACAGGCTGAGATAAGAGACGGGCACTTGGCTCACGGTCTTGGGCACGGTAGGCAATTTGACGTTTTCCAAAACCAGATTATTCAGATTTCTGAAGTTCAAATCGTTTTTGTCGATGCACGTCGTGGACAGATACTGTTTGAAAACCGGGTCGAAATCCTTGTCCAAGTTGCGATTGAACCCTTTTTCGCGTACGGCGCTGTGGAGCACGCGCAAGAACTTGAACAGTACGGAACAGTCGTCGGCTTGCACCACGAGCTGGTGTCCGGCCGACTTGAAACGGAACGCCACCCTGGCCAGATTCGTCAGGCCGCTGTACACGCCGTCCAGGTCTTTCACCTTGTACCTGAGACTGTTCGACTTCACGCACCCGGTGTTCTTCACGACCATCAGGTCGCCGACACCGGGATTGTGCCTGTCCAGAAACACGATTGACCGGAGGGACTCGGTCAACCGGGCGCCCGTCGACGGGTCCACTAAGACGATGAAGCCCGTCATGCCGGCCAGCGTCCCGTTGTACGTCGGGTCGCAGTCCATCGCGCAAATCGTTCACGAGCGGATTTCAGAAAAAACCGGTCGCGGCCGACAAATCGTTTGTTACAAATCAAAGACCGTCGTCGGATTAGGTGTTACGGCAAGACGCGAAATACACCGACAGACGTCACAGCAGGTGCAGTACGTCGCGTTTTAATACACTTGGCGCCGTAGTGCACCGGCCGGAACGCTCGGACGCGCACACGCGCTCGGATTTCGCTCGGCTATTCCAACGGCAGGTATTCCGCGCGACCACCACCACTCGTTTCCCGTTCACACACAGTTCTGCGACTTCGCACCGAGCAATAGCTTTCGGGGCCGGTCGCGCGAGATACGCGCACGACCTCTGCCGGAATATTACCGTTGTGTGTCACCACACCCTTCCCACCGACACCTCCCTCCGCAACGGGGCCAATGACTCGGACGCGCGCCGTCACGAGTGTATCGGTCACAGAGCGCGCGTGCGCGACTCACCCCGCGCACCACTACCCCGACGTCGCGAGACTATTGATTGCGTTAACTTGGTTACAAGTATGTGTGTGTGTCGGAGGGGAACAATCGAACGAAAATCGTTTCTTACGCGACGGCGACGAATACACCGAGACCGGTGCAACGCGCGTCGGCGTAATTGCCATCCACTGTTCTTGTCGGTCTCGTCGCGAGAATTCAAACGTTTTCCAATGTAGGTAGTTCCAATGAGCTCCGCCCGGGTCCGCCGTCCTACATTGCGGTACCACTACAAAAACGGCGAGACTTCAGAGAATTACGGAGCTCGCGGGAGCGACATTTTCAAACGTCTCCCCCTGCACATATATATATATATATATATATATATATTGGTGTGGCGTGCTTATGAGTAGCTAAGATTTTGAAGACACACAGTGGATTTTTTTTCTGAAAGGGTGTTCCCGTTCGAAGGGACTTTCGAAATAAAAAAAAAATATATATTTCATACGTTATTTGTTTAATTCGTATTTATTAAGTGATTTTTAAATGAAATAATCCCCCGTAATCACAAATAGTGATTAGCCAGAAATTAATCAAATGAGGTTATTAAATAAAAGTGATATAAAATGTACTATAGTGTATCAGACGCATTGTTTTGACGAAACGAAAAATAATAAACGTGTTCTCGATATTTATAAAGGACCAAACTAGAAATGGATTCTATAGAAAAACCAATTCAAAAAATAAATTTTGCCAATTTTTTTTTTAGAAAAATTTGCATATTTCTTAATTGTTTTTGTGCGTATTTAATATGTACATATATATTTTGAAAATGATGTTTTTTCACACAAAAAAAGATAATATTATTATTAACATAATATTTAAGAAAATACTGATGATTTAACGACATCGACTTATTTCACAAATTATTATATTTACTTCACAAATTATTGAAAATGTATTTTTTTTTTTTACTATTATATATTATTTTTCATATTATTATTCACTGGTATACATTCAAATACGTATATAGTATTGTAACGCTCAATGTTCTGAACTTTATACTATTGATGTAGTAATATTGTTATAATATGCATTGAAATTCGTTGCTGTTACTTTCACAATTAACAAAATACAATTTCAACGTTTTAAATAGCGAGAATTATTTTTTTTTGGAAATTTAAGGCGTGTTGTTGTTTTTATATAAATTCATAATATATATTTATTTTTTTCTATAAAATAATCAAAGAACTAAAAATTCAATTTATATCCAGTGCTCGATTGTTGAAAATATTTTTTAAGATTAATGAGGAAGGGATTGGAAGCGAGTATTTTTATGGTGCGATATATAGGATATTTGATAACCAAAATTCGAATTCGTCATGAAGTCGTCAATAATTCGATATCGACTTTCGCGCATTTCTAATATTTTTCCTCTACATAAATCTCTTTAAAATTATTTTTGAACAAATTTATAATAAAAAAAAAAATTGCTAATACTCAATTTCTACGAATTTAAATCAAAACAAAATAAAAATGAAAAGAGTGTGTGAACCATAATAAAAGTCACGATGAATTTAAATTTATTTGCAGAATCCTTATCGCGTCACTCGTTCGTACGGTACGTTGGAAGTGGGAAACGTCTGTTTTACTACGTGTGTGTGTATACGAGACGAAGAGAGAAAACACTCGGATCCGTTTTAAAAATGAAAAATGTGGGAAAGTCAAACGCGTGTTGTTCTAAACAAATCGGTCATGACGATATTAATCGGTACGTTGAATGTGACATGTGACACGTCGTATCCGAAAACAGAGTTGTAGCAGACGCCAGCTGTGCGCAGCTCACATTTCACTGCGATTTATGTTTACGTACACCGCGCAATGCGTGGAAAATCGTAGAAATAATTAAATGCGCATTTCGGTAATAATCGGATAGGTTTGGCAATTCGAATCGGCATTTGTCGAAAACTCGTTTGAATTCGCGATGAAATTTTCTTCCCGGTTTTTCGAATTTCGAAAAAAATTTTTTTACGAGGAATGTGTCCGCCGCTGAAATTGTAATAACGCCGAATGAGAAAATTAATGAACACAGCACATAAAAAAAAAAAAAACGGGAATGTCCATTTGTGAACACTTCAAATATGTTTTCGCATCGCAATAGTTGTCAAAAAATTAATACTTTTGGGTTTCAGCAACGATAACGATCGATATTTTCGAAGCGCTTGCGCGTCAGTGCAACGCGCCAGGGGAACTCGCGTGTGGGCGTGTACACAATATTGCCTATATTTAACTCCTCGGATTTTTTTTTTTTCAATGAGTTTGAAATTTCAATAATTAAACTCGTATGTAGAGTTTCGTAATTCAAAATACGAGAGAAAAATACATTTGTCATAATATTTCTGGCACCAAATCTACTACAAATAAAAACAACCAACTGCGATTTCCCGGTTGGGGGACACAGAGCTTCGTTGATTATGGAAATGTCTTAATGGGACGTAATTGGTTCAACGTAATCGTCTATGAAAAATAAATTAATTAATTAATTTTATTTAAAAAAAACACGGGACGTATCCCCGGATTCGGCTTTGAAGTGTTATGCGAGAACCGTTGGGCGCGTAACAACTGCGTTGTTGTCGAAACAAATAACAATAACGGTTGTATATTTTGTAGTCTGGTGGGAACGGACCGCGGTCAATAAACACCGGGGGCCGAAGTCGAGTCCAATAATACACGAATACGATAAAACATGTGGTAAAAACGTCCGAACACTGTGTAACGTCTACTGTTGTTGTAGGCTCTGGAGACCTCGACGTGACCTGTACTTATGTTTACAATGCGTAGTATGCTAACTGACTTTATTTATATAACATTAGAACGGGTGGAACGGGGAGTGTGTATTTTTTGTGAACGACAAAACATAAAAGTTAATATATCTCGTTTTTTAAGACCCAGCGGACGAACAAATAAAACGTGTGTTATTTTACGACTACAGCAGCGAATGAAATGAACAAAACGTCGTTTTTTTTTTACGCACAAAAAAAATATATATAAGCGTCATTCATAGGCAGTACAGTATAGATATACTTGTTAGAGTTTTTTCCCCCTGTCAAAAACGCTTTTTCTAAAAGTCGAAATTGTGTTTAGCGTGTGAAATTCGTTGTCAACAAAAAAAAATTTTTTTTTCTCTATATAATTTATTAACATTTATTATTCATTAAAAAAAATCCTACAAACCGAATGTGTTTTAAAATTGATTTTTTCCTAATTTTACAATTGTTACATCTCATTTGATTCGTTGCTTTGTAATAGGAGAAGATAACAACAATAATAATAATAATAATGTAAGATCATGGCCAAGGGCAGAATTCGACTAAAAAATCCTTACAAGAAAGTACATTTTGACGCGACTATATGTCTATGAGGAATATTCACATAATAGTATGTACTTGCGTGCAGAGTGGGTTTATTTTATTTTTTTCATTCATTATTTTGATAGAAAACAACGCGGAAAAATTTATAAGACATTTGCGATATATCATAAAACACTAGCTAAATAAATAAACAAATCGTCATATCACAAAGTTACGAATGTTTAGAACGTGCACGTAGCAAAAACATGTCAAAATGAAAAAAAACAGACTGTCAGATAGGATTGCCAAACGTCCAATTTTCGCTTTTGGATAGTTCAGATTTTCCGGTGCCTATCCAGTACGTATTTAACGTATTTATATATACCTTACAACTGGGTGCGAAATTTCCAGATTTTATGATTTACGACGTTCTCTCTCTAAGTCCTTCGGCGATTTATATTCACGCAAAAATCACGAGTTTATTAAATAGAAGCGCATAAGAGTCGTTAAAACATAATATAAATAATTCATTATATCTTGACGTGCTAAGAATTTGTATGACTTTTTTGAAACAATCAAGGATGAACAACTCATAAAGGCTATAAAAATGGATAGAGATAAAAACGAAATTAAAGTTTAAATAACGATTCGTTCATTTATTTATTTAAAATATAAATATTATTAATGTACATTTATTTATTATTATGTGTATTTTTAATTTTGAAAATTATTAAAATTCTTTTAAAAATATTATTTTAATGATTTGTTTGTTAATTGTGTTATTAGTTATGTATCAGATACTAATTGCTAAGATAAAAAATGTTTAGTCCGGTTTTTTTAATTCCAAGAGTTGGTAACTCTGCTGTCAAACGTTTTATCGATTAAAATCTAAGTATTGAACGCAAACACAATTATAAATGATATCCACTTAATTTATTAATTACAAGTATATAATAAGTTATAAATTAATGATTTATAAACGTGTAAAAAAAAAATTATTACGATATAAAATATCAACATTGGTGCAACAGGTCCTACGCGTAGTGTTTCAAGAGTCTAAGCTTCTATCGCCCCATTACATTATATTACTTAATAAAGAATTCGGGAACGGATAATCCGCCATAGAAACTTTCTCTTGCGTGTATACAATTCCACAGGACGATAAACGAATTAGACGGAATATTGTATTAATTATAAATATTTAAACGCAAATAATGAAATAGATAGTTATTACATAAGTACTCGTCCTTATACTTTATCCTGGATTATATATATAAAGACTTCAAAAACACTCTAGAGATCCTGCACAGTGCGTTGTAAAACGATCGATATTATTTAAGAAACGTTTAATGTTTATCGATTTCGGTTGACAAATAAATAATAAAAGTCGTAAAAAAAAAATGCATTTCAAACGAAATTAAGAGTGCTAAAACTCACGTCAGATGGGGATAGAAGCCACTCCCAATTGCACTCCCAATTAATAGATATCATCATTGATTTTATAAAATATTTATATTATATATTTATTCTATAATCAATAGTCTCGTGTATTGGAAAAGAGACAACGAGAACGTGAGAACCGCGATACGATGGTAATATAAATATGATTTCTATTATATATTTATTATAGCAAACTTAAAAGCGATTTTTCACTTTTTTCGTTAACACTACGTGATATATATATATATATATATATATATATATATATTATATTCCAGCGTGATTATGAAAAAAATGTCCGAATCAATATTTTTTTTTAATTTAAGCTAAAAAAACAGTGGATACATTTTTATTGAAAATAGGAAACTCGATTTGAAACTTTTCATTAAAACAATGCGTCGTACATACGTGTTTCGTATAATTTCAACGAGAACCGGAACGATTTAGGAACTCGGGATTAAGTCAGGTGTTACGAGGACGCTTAGATACCAAATTTTTACACAAAATAAATTACAATATTACTGTCTTTAATTCTTAAAAAGTTATAAGCATTTTTACCATTTTTTTTTTTTAAAAATATCATTACTTCGTGAGAATTCAGTTTTTGAACATTTTCTGTATTTTTCGCAGTCTCGTTAGTCTGTATAGCGTTCTCTTAACACAGCCGGATTGTGGAATGTAAATTACGCGTAAACGCACAATACGATCATACAAGCAATATAAAATTAGAAAATTTAAATTATCTCTAAATTCTCTAAATTATAGAGAAATTTACAACGGCTGTCTTATCAAAGAAGAAATACGAATTGTTTGAGCGGATTATATTATTCGACGACGATCGACTATGTCGTTTCAATATCGTTGAAAAAAGAAAATCACACCGATCGCAAAATACGATATAATTATTATTTGTCGATATTGTATAGTGAAATTATACATTTTTAAATTTTATTTTTTTCACTGTACAGGCAATAGTCTTTGCCAGGGCCAATGCCCGTTATTATTTTTAATTTATTTCAACGGCGACGAAATATTATTAAGCCGCCGTTCGTTAAACTCCAATTATTGTACACATGTACAGCATTAAAACTGCGTAAAAAAATGTTTTTTTTTTTTTTAAATATTTTCGCTGATAATTCTTAAAGCGATTATTTTCGTTATATGATTCCCGCTGGTGGCATTTGAACGATGTTTTCACAAAACAATTTCTTCACAGTAATTAAAATAATATTTTTTTCACAAAACTTTTGGTAAATATTTTACAAATCGTAATACAAACGATGTACTTATTTTACGAAATATGAAAATGAAAACGTGTTAAAGATATCGTTTTGAAAATATAGTTAAAATGTACGATGAATAAAAAAAGGATACCTCTCACAAATCTGTTTTCCTACCAAACTATATTAAAATAATATAATTGTATGCACCTAATTAATATTACTATTTATATTATATGAATAGTAATGTGCTACACAATTTGTAGGTTATCACAGGTCAATAAAAACACGGGGTATTGTAAACGATTTTAATAATACTATTGTATTACAATTTATTTATTGTGAATAAATAAATTCTCGAAATATTTTTAACGCATCAACAATATCATTTCTATATATCGGCGGTATGTATTTATATTATACTTTACTGATTTAGTCACGCGTTTATTATTGCCACGCTTTATTGAGAAATCATTTGGGTTTTAAATATAAAACTAGTTAATACGGTAATAATAATAAACATTGAAATCCGGCTAATTAAAAAATATTTTTAAAATCACAAAAGTACGTTAGGGAAAAAATTTGTCTAGAATTAATATTTTTGTATTTAAAAAAAAAAAAAAAGAAAAAATGTTTTAAAATTATGTACATTTGACGTGTGGGTATATTGTGTTATACGTCGTAGTTTTATTCAAATCAGAGTTCATTAAAACCTGTACAATATCGTGTTTCTTTCATAAAGAAAAAATAATGTATGTATATATTATTGGTTGTACGATGGGAGATCGTTTTTCTTTTTTCCTACGAAACATGCACGTGTTCGTGTTTGTCATGACAACCCGTAGGAATGGTAAATAACTAGATTTGTACGATTAGATTGAACTGTGGAGATGATTTTACGACGGTATTAGGCGAGTTATAAATACAAATAACAGCGTCGTACGGAGTAAATTTACTATGAAAAAAAAAAACTAGATATCGTTTTTACCAGCGTATGCAGATGTTGTTTTTCAACTTACACGTATCCATACCCAAAACGTTAGAAATCGTATACGCCGTCTTCTGCGCAATGTCACGTTTCAATCCATTCCGTTGTTTTTGAAAAATCATGTAGAAAAAATTCTAGTACACGGATATATTTTATGAATTTTGAGTAGCAAAATGAAATAAGGTCGAACAATGATTTAGATTTTAAATTATCCGTAGCAGCGATTCCTCCAAAACCCGGTAAAAGAAGACCCCCCCCCCCCAAATGCAAGAGAAAAATTCAATAGGTAAAAATGAATTTGGTTGCTCAGATTACAAATTGAATTTTGGATATCAGTTAAGAACGATCGAATCGAATTAAAAGCTAAAAGCGTAGAAGCTACGAGGAGGCCCTCATTTCCTTTGCCACATTATCCTTTGTGTTGACCGGATTTTCAGCAGTAATTAAGATCATATTCGCTTTGAAATTAAACGGCGGACTGAGAAATAAGAGTTGATGTTTTAAATATTATTATTATTTAACGATTCGAGAAAGTGTGCAGTGATCAACAAGCTCACGCGTCGCACTATTGAAATCACGTCACAAAAACCTTCCTCGAGATCAATGGCAAATAACTTTGAAATTATGTCACGGGGGCAAAATTTTCAATGGTCTCCCACATACAGACGCATATTAGTAGTTAACATTTTGAAAATATACGTATCGTAAGAAATAGATAAGTAGAAAATAGTATAAAATAGCGACCAAAAATGTGAATTCCTATAAATTCACAATTCATAATTCCATAATATTTTAATAATATTTAAAGTATATAATACGAAACAAAAAATTAAAACGTACTGTTCAACTTTAAAGGGAATTATCATTCAATAACAGATTAAAATAAAATTCGATTACACTTTTTTTTTGTCTCGCATCAAACAAAAATATACATACATACTGATAACAGTAAGCATTAGTAAGTATCTGTGTCCGAGTGCGATCGCAACACCTGATCCCTCCTAGTTACGCCACTGTTCAAAATAGTTACTTTTAAAGATTTTATATATATATTTTTTTTTTTTTTGCTACTTATTGCAAAACATTTGAAATATAATTAATGTGAAAAATCGTAAATCTGCCTAATTTGTGACCAGAAAAATTTTGGTTAACGCCCGACCTATAGAGAAATATATAAGTACCCAATATTAATATACCAATTTCTGTAACGAGTATTAGTTCAAAAACGTCGCTATTGTCATAGAAGTGTTTACTAGTTGGACACAAGGGACAATCCCCCTTCTACAATACCAATTCTGTACAATTGTTGTATTTATTTAAATTTTTTATTACAGGAAATGCGTGTTATGTATTTCAGTGTACCTATAAGTATAACACGTTTTACATATTTTACCAAATACACCGATACATACGTCTACGCAACTTATGGTTTATTATTAATTATATTCGTATGCGATTCGGTTACATAAATGCTTAAATAATATTAAAGAAACTTTAACATTCTAAAATGAAAAAAAATCAATTCCTATATTCGCGTATGGGTTATAATCCGAACGATATATTGAATAAATGTACAAAGTCCTAGTATAAATGAAAAAAAGAAGACTTTCACTGAGAAATCCTATCGGACTTAACACTGATCATAAATGAAAATGGCCGGCACAGGACATTAAAGAACTCGCGTCTCTTACAGTTGTATACATCTATATACACAGATATGCGTCACATATATATTACGTGATTACTTATACGACCGTATGGAACAACGCAGTGTTCTTCTCACGAATGTTTCCAATCGTTATTCAGAAAAAGAAAAAGAAGAAAGAATAAAAGTCGTTTTATTTCAATTTTTCGATTATGCCGAGATAAACAAGTTTGGTATTATAATATTATGTCTGCTCGCTTATAGCGATATCGGTTAGAAAAAAAATAAAAAAATAAATATTCCACTTTCCTCCGGCGTTATGCCCGTGTGTGTTATACACATGAATACAGACTCCCATAACATTTCGTGTCCTTGAACCTCGGTTTTTATTATTAAGCGTATTTTCTCCGTTTTAATCTCAGAAAGTTATTTAAAAAACAAAGCCTACAAGTCAGATATCTACTAAATTACAACCGTCGTATTTAATATTCAATTATCCTTATTGGAAAAATACCTAGTCTTGACTATAATATTACCCCACGCATATCCAGGCGCATATATTAATAATTTATTAATACACTTTAATACGTGATTATTACAACAGTATTTAATCGTGTATTTGAAGTTTGAAACTATTAATATATAAATGTATTTGCGTGTATTTTTTTTTCTACATTAGTAAATATGAACATTGTTATTTAGAGCGTATTAATTTATGTACAAAATAAAAAGCGTATTCGATAACACTGGTGGATAGCCTTTGTTCGCCTTTGTAAACAATAAAACGCTATATTATTCATAACAAATTATTATATAAGACATATTGATTTTTTTTTTTTTAACTATTCTGCGGGATATTTTTATTAAATAGAGCGTTATTATATCTATAATTTTTAATTTCACCATTTTTTTTTTTTTTTTTTTTTTGTTCATAAATAAGAATATTTAAAATAAAAAAAAATCGTATATTATGTCTGCGGTATACGAATTGAATAGATACGATATTGTTATTTTAATAAGTGTCAATTTGAGTATAGAAACAATTCTGATGCGACCAAAAATCTTTTTAAACAAATGCATTATATTACATAAGGATAAAATAAATTTCAACTTATTAATTATCAATATAATATGGTGTCCGCGATGACCTAACCACGAGGTCTCGAAAATACACGAATAGACATTGCTGTTAGAAGAGTGTAACGAAATGTTTTCTATTCATATTGCAGATTATACGAGGAACAAAGTTTCGTGAATTTTATTTCAAGCCTTAAATCCGTACGGTATTCGCGCTCTGAGTAGAAGCCCATCGGCGATCACGAAAACCCGCCGTCTGTTCGTATAGGTATTTACTCGTCTGTAAATCGCATATTAAACTCCGACTACAATCGATTTTCCGTGTTCTGCAGGCGAACAACATTGTCCGCAATTTTCGATATTTGATAAAAACGTACTTTAAAATTAATTCATATTCGATTGAAATCAATATCGCCGGTACCAATATTACAGGCGTTTACACGGTCATACAGCCGTCGTTTAGTGATACGATATGATACAGTTTATTTTGTTACCTTTTTAATACGTCCGTCGTCGTCAGTCGTACGTCAATTTCAAGTCGTCGAGGAAAGTCTCGAATACGTCAGTGGTGACGACGGATCGCCACCATTCCTCCTTCAGGTGACGGTTTAAATTTTCGTCCTCGTCGAAAACTTTAATGCCGAATTTGTACTTAACGGATTGCCATATTGCCGCCATGCTTTCCGTTTCGGTACCGGTGCTCGGGTTAATGAAGTACTCGCAATTGTTTACCGAGCGATGAACGAAATCGTGACTGGTGGCCAGAGTCGAGTACATTTCTCGGTCTTCCGTGATGACCGTCGTGCCCGGTTGTATTTCGTTCACGATAATCGGTATCACGTTGTCGGCATTGCGAGTCTCTACAACGAAAAATCTGCGTTCCGCGACCATGTTGTTCAGATCGAAGGCGCCGATACAAATGGCCCACGGCTGCTCGTCGTCCGGCTCTCGTGTAGCCGGCCGCGGCTGTTTGCGCAACTGTTTCTTCGCCTTGGCAAACGGCGCTTCGACGATCTGAACGAACGCGTCGCGGCCGCCGAGCTTCTCGCGTTTGGCGTACTTCAGTACGCAAATTTTCCGACAAAGACCGTTCCAGAAATGTATCGTGTTCCTGCTCCGTTTCGTCAACCGTTCCGTTTGGCGCACCGGGCTTTGCACGGCCCAGTACCACACGATTTCCACGATTTCGCACAGGGACAGGCCACTGTTGCACTTACCGTTCTTGTCCTTCGAAGTGAAAAAATCGTTGTTCTTCCTGATGGAATGATACGTTTGGCAACCTTTCTTACGGCACTTTAGAAAAACCGTCATTACGAACTCTCCGTTCGAGTCTCTTTTCCGGCTCTTCTTCGTGCATTCCTTTAACAAGCCGTCGCACGGTTTCCCGTTTCTCATTCTCGCGCACTTTTCCGGAGTGGGCAACAGTCCTCTTTCTTTCAGATACTTCACGCACTCCTCTTCGCTAGCCAACACGTATCGATAAAATTGTATCGCGGTATCCATGACGTACGCACACAATTTATCCTTTGCCAGTGTTCTTTGTGCTTTTTACGGCACACACGCAGCAGGCACACGATAAATGGAAAAAAAAACCGACGTTGTAACGTCACAAATACTCGAGAAACACTGACCGGCGACGTCTTCGTTGCCGACTGCTGTTGCTGTGTTGCTAGTAGTGTGATGGTGTGGTGGTGGTCGTAGTGGTGGTGGTGGTGGTGGTCGTGGTCGTGGTCGTGGTTAATAGCGTACAGATACTGGCCATACGAGTCTTCGCATTCTTATAGCGTCTTGAATTTCTAACGAAATGATTTATATGAAAAATGCTCTAAACTAATATAGTTTATATAATATGATGTTTATAATAAACCGCAGACAAATATTATCATTTTTTTTTTTTTTTGTATTTGTCTATTACAAACACAGCCACAATATTTAACGTGTTTTATTTAATACTCGTACGTATTAGTAAAATAACTAATGATAACATTACAAAAAAAAAAAAAAAAAAATCGCTATAATAAAATCCTGTTTCGTTAAGTAAATATAGATATTCGAATATTGTTAACGATATAAATGTATTTTATATAAAACTGATGGGCGTATTAACGTAAATTATTATTTATTTATTTATTTTTGTACACGTGCCCATATATTGCCGAATAACGTAAATAATAAGTATTTGACCTTCAAACTAATTGAATTATCCGGCTTCGCCCGTGCGCCATTACACAATAAATAATTTTTATTTTCAAACATATTTTTAAAACGATCCTATACACATTTTGTGATATAATTATGACACAGATATTAACAGCATATCTACGCATTTATATTTTAGTATTCGAACAATCCGTGCGTGAGTTTGAATTAATTTTTCGATGCTGCTAATATTGTTCTACAACTACTGTGATGTACCCATCCTTATCGTTTAAATTTTCACTACCAAATTCATAGAAATAATTTAGAAAATTCTCCTGCGTGTATATTTTCCGTTAATAGGATTCGCATGTTTATAGTAAAATTGTAACATTTAAATATTCCTTTCCCTCTCCGCCAAAGAAAAAAAAAATGAAAAGAGGCGGGGTCACTCGGAGAAGTATTTGAAACAACTCTGTAGTGAAGAAAAAAAATCGTGAAAAAATTCAATAATTTCGTCCAGAAACTCGGTACATAAAAAAGACCTGCTATTTTTTAAAAGATTTACGAGTATATAAACGGTAGAATAAGAAAAAATATATATAAAATCTAAAAATATCAATATTCGTATAATAATGTATATTAGATAAAACAAAAGAGCATTACGGGAAATGAAAAAAAAAGTTAAAAATAACTTTTTTATCTATGTAATTATCGTCTGTTTTTTTTTATTTTACATTTCTCGAAGTTTGTTCAATATTACTTATTATCTAATCGTCGATTAGTGTATATAAGTTTATAATCTATTGACGTAAATAATAAATTATTTTAAGCAACGCTTTATTAACCATAAAATTATAACACCTTTAATTGCTGCGATTCACCGAAAATAATATTATATTCGCATGCAAGCGATCGATGAAATATCGTTAAAATCCCGATCCGATACGTTTTCGAATACTTTTTTTTTCTATTTTAACTTGGCATAAAATAGTGTTACGCGCACAATTTTAATCAACGAAAAACCGAAATAGAATTTTCTCACAATTGGACTACATTTTATTTATTATTTTATGCTCGCGTGTGTTCCTGTGTCGGTACGAAACGATGTGACCATTGGTCGGTACACGGGCAGTCGTGCGCGCGCGTTCGTTTTAATAACCGCTGCTGAACGTCCAAATCGTCGGACCGGGGCCGGGGCTACGTTGTCGTGCGGACGAATTTCACACGATAAAAGAAGTAATGGATCCCGAATTGTCCGACAACGATTTAAGGAAAAAAACGAACACATTTTTTTGAGAACCGTTCACGAATACTGTAATGTCCTTTATATAAAATATATTTTTAGGCAGCCAAATCACTTCTGATGGTAAAATCATCGGAGAAATGAAACAACGCATTTAGCATTGACGAAAATTGCCTTTACAGTAATGAACATAAACTTTTCACTTCGTAAAAAAAAAAAAATACATTTTAATATCAAGAAGAGACTCGTTAAGACATATGTGAGTATATGGAGTGTTGCAACACGATATGAATGTGCGAAACATGAGTAATAGACGATACCGAAAAGACAAAATTAGAAGCCTTCGAGATGTGGTGTTGGAGACGCATGGAAAGGTTAAGCTAGGAGGAGAGAAAAAGAAATTACGAAGTACTTGGAACTATAAAAGAAAGACGTACATTCACGGATGCGATTAGAGCGAGGCGTTAAAAAAAAGCACTTTTGGGTGTCCTGAGACACCCAAAAGAATCGCATAATATAATTATAGAGGGTGTGATAGAAGGGAAGAAAACTACAGGGCGCTCTTGAAACTCTTTTATGGGATAAGTTAAAACAGATATAAGAAACAAAAATTTTAAAGAACTTGAAGAAAAGACGAGCAATCGGTCAGAAAGAAGAATTGTAGACCAACATTCGGGTTGAAAAAAATTATATAATGTATATGTAAATAAAGTATAGGTTCTAAACGAAAACACCGGTGTGAAATATATAATATGGTCAAATTCAAGTCAATGGATTCGGGTCACGAATTAACAATAATGAATTTTTAATCTATCTCTCTCTCTCCCTCTCTCTCTCTCTCTCTCTCTCTCTCTCTCTCTCTCTCTCTTGAAACAACTATTTGCATAACGCATACCTCTATGCACGCGTTTAAATGGGTTTTATGGTGAAGATTTTTTTGGAAAACGTTTTTAAACGATTCGTTTTCAAAACCATTTGTTCGGGCTCTGTATGAGTTCGTAGATTTAAAGCAAAAATATATACAATATATATTTTATTCGAATTGTTTAAACATTATTTAATACAAATTCTATTGCGCGGTTTAATTAAATCGTCGGGAATAGTACGCTCACGAAACGTGTACACCGTTACATAATAGTTAAATATTATTTAAATATTTTCCAATACTACATTGTATATCGAGGAGTGACCGTGACACAGAGTTCAAACACATATTATATGAGAGTCATCACATAATAAACCGGTTTCTTTGTTATTGGTGTTATAGCTACAGTTATGTATTATTATTATTATTATGTATTATTATTATTATTATTATTATTATTATTATTATTATTATTATTATTATTATTATTATTATTATTATTATTATTATTATTATTATTATTATTATTATTATTATTATTTATTATTATTATTATTATTATTATTATTATTATTATTATTATTATTATTATTATTATTATTATTATTATTATTATTATTATGTATTATTATTATTATTATTAATATTATTATTATGTATTATTATTATTATTATTATTATTATTATTATTATTATTATTATTGTTATTATTATTATTATTATTATTATTATTATGTATTATTATTATTATTATGTATTATTATTATTATTATTATTATTATTATTATTATTATTATTATTATTATTATTATTATTATTATTATTATTATTATTATTATTATTATTATTATTACTTGTGCGACGAAGTCAACAGGGGTATAATTTCGAAAATTACTCATTTGCTTTTTTTGTAACCCACAAGACATTCGATTTGAAAATATTATATACGTATTATTAAATAAAACCAAAGAGGAGATTGGAACATATTATTATAACAATATATGAGTAATTTATTCAAGAGACGTGCGTAACACCCGCTACTCGTTACTTTTTTTTAGTGTTTAGTTTTGGATATTTAAAGAGTTATGAGAATACGCAACAACACGGACGTTTGGCTCACTATATATATATATGTATAGTCGAACCAAAAATATTGTTACAACACGGACGAAAAGCAGCACACCACGCCGATAACACGTTCTGACAATATATGAACTATAAAAAATAAAAAAACTATATTAACGAAAAACAAAATTTCTTTCAATCCGTGGCTGTTTATAGCGGATTATTGGTTTCCAGATATGTAATTCGTAAAAAAGGATAATTTTTGGTTTTAAAGCTTAGAAAATTAATACAATCAGTTGTCAGACTTATACTTATTTAATGTTATATTCGAAAAAAATGTTTAATCGAACCGTTTCAAGTTTTTCGACAAAGCGTATTATACTAATGAAAAATGCGGTAGATAAAAATTAGTAAAAGAACATAGCATTTTTAAAATTATAATTATTATAAAAATATGTTGTTATATGTAATCAAAATTTTACATAAAAAAAATGAATAAATAAAGAATTATCAAATAAATCGAGTGTAGTATACAAAAAAATAAATAAATAAATATCACCGTATACGTATATATATATATATGTACGAGCGTATTTATTAATTTTAGGAAACTTTACAACGACA
Source organism: Chaetogeoica ovagalla (assembly GCA_032441825.1). Taxonomy (NCBI): domain Eukaryota; kingdom Metazoa; phylum Arthropoda; class Insecta; order Hemiptera; family Aphididae; genus Chaetogeoica; species Chaetogeoica ovagalla. The sequence goes on along the minus strand of CM063747.1, from coordinate 5,621,326 downwards.
CTCGTTAATAATAATTAATGTGAATATTTTGCGTTGTTTGAGATCTGATTTTTATTAACTGGTATCGTCGGATTAAAAACGACAATTTGTTTTCTGCTTTTTTTTTTTTTGCTATAAATCGCATTTTTTTTCTTTTTTCACTGTAAAATGCGTTGTATTTTATCACGTGATCACGAATACTAACAGTGTCAATCACAGTAACACGTTTTTCATATCCCACAAGGTATTTATAACTGTGTCGGGTTATGAAAGACCCGAGTATACCAGTCAATTATGTTTTTTTTTTACTCTCGTCATCGCGAAAATAATAGTTAAATCTAGACAGTTTTTTTTAGACTTGTCAGAAGTCGTTGTTTCCACTTGGAATGGATAACGAATAATACGGTGTCCAACACATAACACTGCGCGTAGTCATAAGACCTAATCCTTGAAATCTGTTAATATTTTGATAAAAAAAAAAAACGTTCCGAAACGTACAATATGCGTTTTTTTTTTTAGAAATAATTGTTTTGTGATTTGAATTTTATTTTATTTTGTTAATATAGTACGGCGTGTCTCAACCTATTTGACTTCACGGCACACTAATTCCAATCTATATTTAACCGCGATACACTTCACACTGACTAATATTTATTTTTGTTAATAATAGGCTTGTATCGTATTGAATACTAAAGCAGTTGTATATCAGTAAAAATCAGTATTACTAGTGAATAACTCAAAACGGTGTGTTCATTAGGTTAGAAAAACTCGTGTAGAATCATATTTTAATTCATTACAAATATAAAATTTATTTTTGATGGAAAAACAGTCAATTACGGTAACGTTGTACGAGAATCTAGTGAGAAATTTTGTACCCCGTTTCTCTTTCGTTATACGTTTCCTCCGGAGTCGAATGTAGTTGACAACTGCTGACACAAGCGCCGCTTCCGATATTTCTTCAGTTATACAATAATTTCACTATTTATCAAAATAAATGAGAGTCGGGGCGATTGAAAACCGTAAAACGTTTATAATTAATAATCATGAAATTTCTCGGCACACCATATGCGTCGCCGCACACCGGTCGGGAGAAACGCTAAAATAGTATTTGAAATAAAATAAAATCGCTTGACAGTTTCGAATTTCGAAGCGTAAAAAAAATAATAATAATAATTTAAAAACTTAGAAATAATATTCGTGTAAAATTGTTGCAAAAAAAAAAAAAAAAAAAATCGTATAAAACACCAATATATTTGATAAAATAAAATTGTGCAAACGAATGGAATATCAGTGGGGGACGTCGTATGAGCTGCACAGTGTCTACTGTTTAATTTATACATCGATCGTTTATTTTAATTATTCAATTTTAAAATTACGGATTTTCATTCGGCGGATAAAGGTCTATTTACACATAACCGTTCCGTGTCCGTTCCGTATCTGTACCGTCCGTCCCGTATTCGGCGTTTAAAGTTTGTTCACTTATTATAAAATGGGCATGTTTATACATGTGCGTTCCGTATCCACACCGTCCGTTTCCGTATTTGAAAATTTGTCGGAGACAATGTTTTTGGGGATTTCACTGATACGGATATGGAAAATACGGAACAATGTAAACAGCCATCAGTGACAACTGACAACTTGATCGGTTTTTTTACCTACTGTCGATTCGAATTTGTAAAATTTTAAAAAGTTTTTTAAAGTTTAAGTTTTTAAAAAGTTGTTTTTTCAAAAACTTGGGTACCTATATTTTAATCATGTGTACCAATATCGACGAAAAAATTATAGAAATGGTTCGTTCTCATATAGAGTTATACGACCTTTCACGCCCAAAGTATATGAATAGCGCACACAAAGACAATATTTGGATTTCTATTGGAAATGAAATAAATCTAACAGGTAAGTGGTATTAGTAGTTAGTACTTCATTTTTTTTTTTTTTTAATATAGATAACATATTTTCACTAAACAACTATTAAAAATTTATTTTTTAATTATTATTTCATTAAAAAAAATCATAAACTGTAATAATAATAAATTTAATAAAAGCCTATTACATTATTTATATTCAAGATTATATTTTAATAATTGATAAACACAACGGATGCGAATCGGATACGGAACGGTATTGTGTAAATCCAAAGCACTGAAACTAAACGGACGACACTGATACTGAACGGACACGGAACGGTTATGTGTAAATAGACCTTAAAACGGATTTTCTTTTAAGTCGGGTGATATTTTTTTTTCATCCGATTAATTCCGCTGCGCGCGATTCGGTTTCAAATGTCAGGCGTTCAGTATAGGCAACGTATATTATTGTGTTGAGGACAACGGCCCCTGTGTTGTTGTCCCATTCGCGGTATTCCACGGGACGAGAACGTGTCTCGTCCCGTCCGCCGCGGTGGTCGGTTACGTTCCATAACACGTCCTGTCTGGTGGTATACGGAACGCGGAATATTCATACATTTTGTAATATTGTAATATTCGGCGCAACGCGTTTATTTGGAATAGTAACAGCAGCGTCGATTTTGAATTACGGAAAATCGCGTAAACAGAAAATCGGGTTTAACAAAAAATTGTCGTATTCGGTTGTCTTCTTTTTATTAATCGATAATATCATATATATATATATATTTATATATCTCGTTAGTTTTATGGAAAAAAAATATTGTAAAACGAGAACGGCCGGACGGACGGGCCGTTTACACAGGCGGTATATCGCGGTATAACACGTACAATGTCCGCGGTCGAAACGCTGTAAAACCATACAGTGATAAGCACATTTTTATCGCGTAATCATTTGGAAAATAAACTTTTTTTTTTACACCCGTGATTTTATTGACGACGTCCGATATTGAATTACAATTTTCCTGTAAGTTTGATCGTCGATTCACCGCAATTCCAACGGTATTAGTGCTATGTTTCATTACGTGTAAACGCGCGAATTAACCGACTACCTACATCGATTTTAAACGTGGAAATTGTCTTCGCATATTCCTCCTTTCGTTTCGTTCGGCGATGCGTTCAGCGGCGTTTTCGGTTCCCGTCTTCGGTTGTAGCCACTTTATGAGAACCGCGTTTTTCATATCGCCGTGGCGGTGAATGTTGTACGAATTCCTAGTAAAATGTCTTTTTTTTTTTTTTAATTTAGTTTTTTTTTTTATTAGCTTCTAGAAATGCCGTTTTTAAATTCAATATTGTATCGGCCCTATCAACATTTGAGTTGCCTTGTCAAAGTCTATAGTCGTACGAGCAGTTTGGTGGTGAGCAGACATGTTTGACGTTTCTACAAGGTCCCGTGATCTTTGTCCAGCTGCGAATGCACTGTTGTATACTCATTCTGTGGTGTATGTCTAGGTATATATCTTCAAAGGTAAAGCCCACTTTCTATATAAATAAAGATGTTTGTTGTCTTATGGCTCACGTTACGATCAAAATATGATTGTTTCTAAGTAGGTACGTCTAAATATTATGTCTAAGTAAATTTTTGTATTGTTCCATTGAAGCGAAATCGCTCGTGTATTTTTATTAAATGTATATTTTACATATAATTATTACTAACGATAATTTTTATAATTTCATTTCCTACAATTAATATTATTTTTATTATCATCATACTAAATTTCTAATATAGAATACAGTTCATTAATCAGATACATCTGTTAAATTGTTTTTCCTCTCTTAAAACGTTTATCAAGTAGCATAGTTATTACATCGTAGTTACTAACAAGTACGCCTAAGACAATTGTACAAATAGTAAATAGTTTGATATTAAATTTTATGATTTATAATGGTATTTCAAAAATTAAAAAAAATAAAAGATTGATACTGCTGTGAACGCCGATTTACTTTTGACGTACACACACACACACACACAAATACACAAATAAATAAATTCACAATAGTTTAATATAATTACTTTTATTCATTGCGTAATCCTTCAGTGTACGAGCCACACGCTTGTCACCAAAAGAGCCCTCTTCAGGTTCTTTGCCTTCTTTTATATCATTACTACTTACTGACTAAAGATATTTTATTATTACAATTGTTTTCTTAACCTAGTTTTAAATGCTAACATATCATTTATTATATTTTATGAAAACGCTTACTACAACAATACACAAATTTATATTTGATTGTAATCATGATAATTTATTGAAACTCATTCTTTAAGCTTATGGGGACGGCAGATGTGTAAAAGGAAGACCGTTGATGAAATTCATACCACTTTTTCAAACGGATATGAGAATGAAACTTATCGAAAGCTGAAGTATCTGAGCGTTGACCGGGATGTGTGCTGCAGCAACACAAATGAAAAATTGCAGACCAATAGTGAGGGAGATTATCACATGGAAAATATTATTATATTAAGTTTTATGATGGTTTATAAAAATATTTTGAAAATTACAAGGTAGATATACAAATTTTTTTGTGGACATTACTAAAATTTGAGTGTAATAATTCTACCAGATATTATTGTGTGATAAAAAATGTTTTATGTTATTTATTTACATAATACTCTATGGTTTATTATTCAAAACTATATATTTATATATTTCCAAACAAGTTATTTTATTTCTAATTTTAAATAGTTAGAAAAATTGACTTGACTTGCCTGGCCTTACATTTTGTCTGTTTCCATCTTGCACGTGTAATTCAATTACTCAATTTGTTGAACATTTATGTGAATGTAGAATTTGCAAAAGAACTATTTTGTTTTGTTTGTGCAATTGGTATTTTCTTATTGATTTGCAGTTCCTTAATATTGTCATTTATTATTATTAATTACCTATTGATGTATATTAACTTTATATTTAATTATGAAGTCATAGAAAATTATTAAATGAAAAACTAGATATGAAACAATTACTTTTGTAAAATTAAAATTAATTAGTTTTCTACAATTTATCATAATACCCAACTATTAATACAGTTATATTATTAACATATTAATTATTACCCATTATGTATTGATACTTAAATAACAATAATTATTTTAGATATTTAGGTGAATAAAAGGTATACAATAAAAGGTACTTCTTTATTATTCTAGTAAACTAGATATTTTATTTAGTTCATTTTTAGCCAAGTATATCTTAATGTAAATTTAATTTGCCTGAATATGATTATTGGCACAAGTTTTGTTAAATATGATTTGTTCTACGTATATAACATTTCCTTATTACTTCTTCTGTAGTCCTAAAGTAGTTTATTTTTGAGCTAAATAATTTAATTAGGAACTAGTTCAGTACAATTTCTAAAATTTATATCTCAAAAATATTGCCAAGACAATATTACAACTTGAAGCGAAGACCCATAAGTTTTACTTTGAATTTTTATTTTCTATTATGATAGAGAGGTTATCACATAGTTAATAGTATTAAATTGAATGACAAATTATAATAGTATTTTGTAAAAATCAAAAAATTTGAAAAGATATATATATATATATATATATATATATATATATATATATATATGCAAATTATTATTTTTTGATTAAAACCATGATAATTTATTGAAGCTTATTCTTATAGGTTATAAATATAGCAAAACCGGAAGAGTATCATCATGTTTCATACTACTCATTTAAATCCATAGTTGAGATTTCATCAAAAACAGATATACCTGAGTGATGACCGAAAAGCATAGTAAGTTGCAGCCACACAATTGAGAATTAAAGACCAAATGAAAGGGAGAATATCACATGAAAATTATTATTTTATAAGTTGTATGATGATTTACAAAAATATTTTGAAAATTAAAGATACATGTATAATTTCTTTTATAAATATTACTACATTTTGAGAGAAATACATATACCAGATATTATTGTGTGATAAATATTTGTGCTTTAATTTATCACATAGTAAATAGTAATGTTGTTATTTTATGGACTAAAACTCTCTATTACCTAAACAACAAAAATTAAAAACAATTTTAACATTTTAAATAAGAAAAATTCTTTTAGTTGTTTTTATGGTAGGGGTAAAAATTACTTGCACACACACTACTGAATAAATACATTTAAAGTTTGGAAAATATGCCAGAAATGTGTGCTAATTATACTCTGTAATTGTTCAATGTTATCTGTTCATAGATTATATTGATTTATAATTTCTCATAGGCAAGGTTAGGTTAGGTTAGGCAATGTAATTTTGTCCTGCTGGATTTCAGTACCAAAGTAGTTGCTATCATTTATTTGTATTTTTCTTTTTTCTTTCTACTCATCGATTTTGTATATTTAAATTCTGTGACTTTAACGTTAAATGTAAAAACATATTTAATATTACAGTGTATAATGCAATAACTCATTTACAAGAATAATTGTGTGTTTATTATTTTGGTGTTATTTTAAATTTTAAATGTATGTTCATATAAGAATATAATGTAAATCATCTTTGAATTTTAGTCTGTGTGACGGATTTAATTTAGCATTACGTTTTATTTTTTAGGAAATATGCATTTTAAGGAGAGTACTGGTGTGATTGTATGAAGACGGTTGTATGCAATTTTTAGATTGTCACACAACAGTATACTTTCAATCGAACATGAATCAAATTTGAGACAACTGAACACAATACAATGTATGTTATTTAGAAATGTTATTTTAACTTCTATTTATCACCAAAATACTTTTTTATAGGATAAAGTCAGTCAGCTGTATGAATGAAGTAACAAGTCTGTTGTACGCATCACTTCTGGATCAAAGATGTTTCAGCTTTAGAAAATATTAGATTATTAGGTAAATAATAGTGTATAGATTAATAATGATAATAAATGATTCTGTTTGTACAAATTCTAAATTATGCGAATGATCTTTGTCCGGACATTTTAAAACGGTAGAGTCTTTTACTTTCATATGCGTTAACATATCTGGAACGTTTTAGTTTCAACTGTACTAAAGTTTCAAATACATAAAACAGCCATGTACGTTTTCCCACTTCTTTTAGTTTGTACCCTCATTTTAATATAAAATCTATTAAACAAATACCAAAAAAGAAAAAAAATTGACCACAAAAGTGTAATATTTACTGTTATTAATATTTGGTAGTTAATTTAGCTATTTTTCATTACTCATTAATTTAGTTATTTTACTGTCCTTATGGCTTTATAGAAATTTCATCAACTATTTAAATTTAAAATCATTAATTTACAAATTAGTAATTCAATGTGTTTATACAGCATGGTAATTAGTTTATTTTAACAAAAATTTTTGTTAAGTTTTGTTTTAATATGATATTGTGTGAGTGAGAATCATTTTAACTTAAAGATCAAAAAATATTTTGTTTTTCCAGAAATAATTTGAATATATTGCTTGAATTTTATCAAACAAAAGTTATGGATCACTTTGTATATTATTTCACTGCTGCTCCATTATTAATTGAGATCACCACCTTGCTGTGTTTCAAATTATATGTTATTCAAGAAAATAATCAATGTCACTGTACAGTTTAATTAGCTTTATTATACTTATTTATCACATAGACTTTTATATTGTTCAGTTGTTAGAGAAAGTAATGGACTTACCTAATAGTAAGATGGTAGTTAGAGATTTTCAAAATACTAAAATCAATTTTGCACATTAAAATTTAAATTTAAAAAATTACAAAAAATTTTTAAAATATTTAAATATTATAATTTATATTAATACTTATATTATATTTTTGAGTTTGTATCATTACAATTATAAATTTTATTAAATTAAAAATATGAAAACTGTATGTATTTGACATTTTCAAAATTCAATACATTGGCTATAATTTAACATTTAATTAATTATGTCTGTTTATTATAGGGGTCATCAACCCATAAAGCAAATTTAATGTAATAAATTTTATATCAAAATTAATGTAATTGATAAACCATAATGATAAGATTATTGTTGTTGTTGATGTGAAAACAAGTACTATTATGCCAACATTCATTTGGAAATTATTGAAGCTGAATTTGGTGATAAATACTTTTTACAAGTTTATTGGTTATGTAAAAGAGTATTTTTAAAACATTTTTATTCTGAAAGGAGAAATAATCATATTTATGAATGATTGTATAATATACAAATTAAAAATAAAGAAAAGTCAAAAATATATTATATTTTTGATCTAGCTCTTTAACTGACATAACTACATCAATTAACTAATTAAACATAAAATTACAAGTTAAATAATAATTATTGTCAAATATATACTCTGATTTTATAATATTTTTATTGCAAATAAAATTTTACAATGGTATTGATGAATAAAAGTAGCTTTAATATGTGTGTTCATGGAGTCAATGTGACACTTCATACAATGTAACTAAGTCAAATTTTTGAATACTATAGAACAATTACAAAATTAGTTTACAATATAGATACTGTTAAACTTGAACCTGTTAGCAAATGTTAACTATGTACTATTATCTTAGTGCACTGTTATTCAAACATTAGGTGAAATTAAATTTATCAGAATATTTTGTTTAAAAACAAATGTGAACAGCAATAGAAAGTACTTGTCTGTGAGTAAACATTTTTATTATTGAATGATGGAAAAAGTAAATAATGGGCACCACAGTTGGACGATGCTGAATTGAACGCTATAGCAAAAATTTTAATATCAGCAAATTGGTTGAACATACTGAAATAAAAAGATCATACTAATTTTTTTTAACTATATAATTTGTATTTATTTGTAAAATATTGCGTTTTTTAAATACTTTTTTAAAAAACAAATAAATAAACCTTTAATTATTTTATTATTACTGTAAAATAAAATAAAGTATATGTATATTATATAAAATTATAAAGCATGTGATCCCCTATTTATCTCAAAAAAGAAATAAAAATGTATACTTTTTGTGGTCCTTGATAACATTTCAACACATTTTTTTGACCATTAATGTAAAAAAAATTACCAATCATATAGTGTATGGGAATTTATGAGATTAAATTTACTTTTAAAAATTATATTTATTGCTTATACCTTTACATATTAAAAATAGAATTGGATGATTAGGTAGGTTAGAATTAAAAATTCCTTAATATCCAAAATTATATAATTATATTAAAATTAATATCCTTCATAGCATATAAGTAATATTAAAAAATATACAAAAAATAATGCATTTTTTGTATAAATTAATCAATAACATTTCACAGGAATTTAATTAAGAAATATATATATATATATATATTATTAATTAATATCCTTCATACAAAAATACAAATTTTATGTAGATTTATGAATAATAATTGACAGGAATTAAATTATAAGATACATTATAATATTATTACTACTATAAACACAGATGACTGTAAAATGTAATATATTAAACTTTCATAGCTAATGTTGTTTTTAAATAACAGGTTTGCAATTTTATAATAATTATTATTATAATAGATATTCATTATAAACTATTTTTTTTTAACAATGAATTCAATAAAATTGTAGTTATTTATTAAATGATACTGAACATTAAACATGGTTTAGCCTGTATAATATAAAAATGATAAAAAAAATGTATATAATATAAAATTTAATTATTTTCCAACATAGTATGGATAATTCATTATTCAATAAAAACAATGAAATATGTAATATGAATGTGTAATAGAAAAAGGATACAATGAAATCACATGAATTATTATATTATATGGAACTTCAATTCAGTCATTAATTATTAAATGTACCTTATCAGTTGGTTTGATCATCCTCTGAATAATCACTTATAACTTCATCTGAACTATTTTCATCATAGTCTATCATCAATTTTTTTACTTTAAAAATAGCATTATTATCATTATTATAATCATTATCTCCCATAAGATGAAATCCATAGCGTTCTCCTTTGATCCACTTCCTTCTGCACGAATAGTTACATTCTAAAGAGATCCAAGGTAAACGGTAAACATTCTCGCACATTAAATTAAGTGTTTCCGCATAGGCATATTCAATCCGATCAAAAGCATATTCACCAAACACCAATTTATGACAAAAAATACAACTACCGAATTGATCAAAATAATGCTTTAGTTTAGAAGGTACAAGATCTCTGTTTAATTTTATACGGTTATAAATCAAAGTGAGAAATGATAAATGACTCAGCTTCATAACTCCTTTCATTTTATCATTTCGTATCTGCCTCGGGACGTATAGTGGTTCATAATTGTTTTCAATGTAGTCATTATCGGCATAATTGATATGGCGGAAGGTTTGATCGATTAAACCTCTAGGTATCGCTTTAAGCATGTTATTGTTAATGTACAGTTCATTGAGATCCTTGAGTTCAGCAAGGTATTGAGGCAAGATAGTCTGAAAAACAAATAGAAAAAAAGGAAAATGTAAATTAGATTTGTTAAATTGTTTATGGAATAAAATTTTTCAGTTTTTCAATAATACCAATTCCGTACACGAGTGCATTTAAATTATATTTATATTGTGTAGAGTGAAATCATATACATACAAAAAAAAATCAAGCTATGCATACAGTTTGATTATGTTGGAGACGTAAAATTAAGTTTGATCATAGTAAACATATATAGTTTAAAAAATAATGTTGCGTTCAGAGTTAAAACCGACAACGAAAAAAAAAACAATATTATATGGCAATCCATAACAGTAATAACACCGATATACGTATAGATATTTTTAGTGTTTACTGATATCCAATAATTAATAATATAAAATACGTTATATCGCGTATGAATGTGTTAAGAAAAAAAAGAACACACGCATTCGGTTTACGATTGTTAAATACGAACGAACGAGAAACGTAGAACACGTCATAAAAAAAATAAAAATGCCTCGGGCAATTGGCGGATTGTGTGATGACTAATATATTGTCTTATTAGCAGGGTTTGGGACTTTTGAAAACATTTAAAAACACGAAAATAAATGGTAAAATAACTATTTAAATTCGCATTGAAAAAAAAAAAATATATTTACTTTTTTTCAATTATTAAATATTAATATTTAAAATGTTAAACAAAAACGTTACTTTAAATCGAGAATAAATCCGTATTATTTCTCGATTTTTTTTTTTTTTTGAAAATTAATTTTTTTATTTCCGCAGACTTTACAGAACAAAACACGTCCATCCAGTAGAGACGATATTTCTGATCAAAATTCGGAGACACATAGTTTCTCGAATGTACGCACTATAGTAGCTTGCGTTTCTTTTCTCGTCTCGACTATAATATTATGTTTATACATACAAAATCTGCAGTAACAACGACAAACTATACGAGGAAAAAGATTACTATTAACCGTCATCGCCCGTCCGGACTACCGGTAATACGGGGTTTCAAATAGACTTTTACATAAACTTCGCGTCGAAAAACGCGTTTCGATTTACACTGTTCGTACGTATCGTGTTTTCTATCAGTTATTAGAAAAAAACGCCAAAATCACGACAAGCAATGCGAGTCCGTAACATTTAAAATAATACGTGCATACAAATTTCAAATTAATTTATTTCGCGCAGGTAATGTTATTATTATTATTATTATTATTTTTCTTTTTTGTTACAATAAATAATAAAAGTAAGTACAAGTTTTCGAGCCCAGCTCGTTACAGATACGGATACGGTTGGCGGTTAAACGATATCGGACGACACACTTACCAGTTTATTGTTGGCGACAGACAAAACCCGTATCTTTTCCATGTACATGATTTCAAACGGCAAACATTCCAATTGCATCGAATCCAATTCCAAAACCTGTAACGTCTTGCACACGCCGGAATCCGACACCCAGTTCCAGAATTTGTCCTTGCACGAGCTCAACAACTCACTACCGGACAAGCTGAGGTGTTTTATGGGCGAATTCATAGGGTTCACGGGCACAGTCTTTATGGCGATGTTTTCCAGAAGCAGCGTAGTCATCCTTAAGTCATTCATTGAGTAGTTCTTGTTGAATTTCTTCAAGGTCAAATTGTCATTGAAATAGTCAAAGTACTTGAAACCCGAATCCAATTTCTGGGGGCATTTGAGACGCTGGTGGCCGGTGTTTATGTCTTTGTACAGCCCGAGCAAATGGTCGAGTCCGTCGCCGACAATGTACAGCACGTGGCCGTAAGACAAGAAACGCAACGCCATTTTATTTACGTACATGTCGAAGTGCATTGCGTCCAGTTTCGACAGCTTGTAATACCAGTACGTGTTCTTCACGTGCCCGAGCATGTGTCCCTCGTGACGGCCACAGTACAACCTGTCGCCCTTCACTTCAATCGTAACGCGCACGCGATCCGTGATCTTCGAATTGGTGGTCGAGTCCATTACGACCATGAAACCGGAGTACTTCAAGTGGATCTTTATTGTCGGTCTGAGCATCATCTTGCTGGCGGCGTGAGTAGAACGACTTGTTGCGCACGGCTGATATTCGGTTCGATTGCGCGCGCGCGCGTGCGGTTAGATTATTGCAACGGAGGTAGGAGAATTAAAACAATATAACGAGACCGCCGCGTGATAACGCAGACGCCGCGAGATAATAACCTGACCTGGTGTGTAGTGCGGTGAAAAATATCGAATATTCAATACGATTGATGGTGACGACGACGGGGACGGCAAGCAGCGCAGGACAGTCGCATTAGAAATGGCGACCCGTCCGTTCCTTTTTCCTCTCACCCTTCACAGAGACGCTCACATTCGTTTGTCTCGCGTCCCTGATATTTGTTGTGTCGTCCGGCAAGATTGTCTGGAAGAAAAAATTATTTTGCGTTCATTCGACACTGGCGTCGTTGGGTAGGAGACAGCCTCACGTCGCTTCTTACGCAGCGCGTTGGCTCCACCCGCACGCCCATCGTTTCCTTGTCGCACTCGTTCTCGCGTAACACATTATTGTTATTGCCGAACGTTCTCTCTCTCTCTCTCTCTCTCTCTCATCCACCCCTCGGCAAAAACGTTGCCGTCCTGAGCGCGCGCTGCCGGCGTGTATAACGTGCATATTATAATATGAAAACGAACGTAACGCGGACGGACAAGTGTGGGGTACACGGTGCGCGCGTACAGGTTGTGCGCACACAGGTGTTGAGGCGGCTCACCTTTCCCGCCGCCGCGGAGCTGTTATCAAAACGCGTCACCAACGAGACCGGGTGCGACGGACGGTAGCGCGCGCGCGTTTTTCAAGAAAAACAATAACGTTTTTTACGCGGTACCAGTGAGAGAGAAACGCGTTTACCGCGTGCGAACCGACCACGGAATTCGTAACGTTTTCGCGTTTTTATTTGTACGGTTATCGTTTCGTTTGCGAATTTCATGTTTTACCGCTGACGACGCGTAATAAGACGTGTTAAAAAGAAAAACGGTCCGACCAGTGCTCGTCGTGTTCCGAGACATTTTTCTGGAATTCGACAAAAAAAATTGTTATTCGTCATTTAGCGACGCGTTCGTATTTACAATCACAAGGTTGTTGCGGTGTTTTACGGACGACCGTTTTATAATAATCTCGAAATTTGCAAGAATGTCAATGTAATCGAACGAATGTTACAGGTACGAGGTTGTTGTTTTACACAATCACATCGATTGGATTTTCGTCCGACATGTCCGACAACAAAGTCGCCGCCGGAGACGACGAGAAGTGGATCGACAAAAGTCAACCGGGTACTTAATATATATTTATATAAATCGTTTTCGATTTCTCGTATAATCTGTTATAATGTATAATGTATTGCGAATAGGTTCTGAACACGAGTCCGAGCAGACTTCACAGTCGGTTAAGGATCAGTCGAACGGTGCTGCTGCCAAAGACGATGATAGATCACTCATACGTATTTATCGTATTATGTATTTAATCCTATTATACGTACAACTCGTAACTACTGTTAAAATTAATTTCTCTCACTCTGAACTTTACGTTTCAAAATAACTAAGAAAAACGTTTCGTTATGATAAAGCCCAAAAAGTTGTGCAATGTAATGGGAGGCAATAGGATCCTCACATTGATTATATAACATTTGTTATAAAAATTCTATTTTTCCAGTTCCGTTGAATGGTCAAGAGTTGCAATCGTCCGATTCGAAGAAATCTAAAGAGAAAAGCAGTAGTTTGGCGTTTAACAGTACCGTATGTGACAATAATCCACTTCTGAAACAGCTTTTGTTCACCGATCGTTCTGAAAATGATACGAGCAAGGAAATAATCGTTCTGTTTCCGCTTGAAACTGTATCCGTTCTATTTGACACCGAAGACAAGTTGAAAAACGATAGCCGTGCCTACAAATGTTTGGTATAGTATTGCTCGAAATTGAGAAATAACATTTATAGGCAATGTACGTTTATCGACTTACAGATGGATAAAATGTTCGCTCTTGCTGAATTCCCAAAGGATCATAGAGCGAAGATTTATACACTTTTGAAATTTCTAATGAACAACGAATTGGCTTCAAAGATTTCAATGTTTGGAACGTATTCAAAATTATCTTTTTCTTCGTTGAAACTGTATGAAATTTTACAAAGTCAGTCGAACTTTTATGCATTTTACATTAATTATTTGAAGCTGTAATTTCTATTAACACATTTTTTTTCTTTAGAAGTTATGTTGAAACACATACCCGAATTAACAGTTAAAAACATACAAATGTCAATTCAACGCTGGCTGTACAACGCTAGTAGAAGACTGTTGCTAAAGAAAGTATGTTCCTGCGAGGATGTAAGTTTTATATATAAATATTATATTTTAAGTAACTTTTCTCTTTTAATTAAATTAATATATGTATATCTTTTTTTTCAGTCTGAGGATTGATCGTTGAAATAACACAATTTTAACATCTTGTTATTTTTACTTATTTCTAACAGTAATATTCTAACACGTATGTCTATTGAAATTATTCAACAGCTTATTTTTTATTACTTTTAATGTATAATTTTTCTCTTTTCTTTATCGTTATTTAAATTTCAATAATTTTTCAATTGAATTTGAAATCTAAATGCCTTAACAGATTAAACAATTGTTGATTTATTGGCTGAGTTATAAATAATTCATCAAAAAAAAAAAATAATATTGCATTTTTAAATTAAAAAAAGAAAACAACAAGGTGAAGGTGAACTTTCTTGCATTTCAAAATGTGTGTTAAACGTTATTTACTCGTATACTGTCGTTGAATTTTTCTAATTTTTTTTTTTTTCATTAAAACTAATATTTATTTTTCTCCAGAAAATATTTCTATAATTATTTTTACTATTCAGATTATTATTATTATTTCGTATGGCTACTATTCAGATTGAGAGCTGGATAATTGACTGACAGAACAAATTGACCGATAACCAATATATTGATACGGACAATGAATTACAACATACGGAGTGTATGTCTGTCTATATATCTATTAAGCTATTAAATGTAATAAATAAATTTAAAATTGTTCAAAAATAGAAAGAAAGCAACAATTTTGCAACATCTTCCAAGTATTTGTAACTATTTTTTCATTTAATTTTTATCAATTTTATAATTAGGTATTATCACCATTATAATTTGACCTTTTTTTTATCATTTTTACATTTAAAAATATAACTAATTTCTCTTTAATATTATAAATGTTAATTGTTAAATTCTTGTCAATTAGTCTTGTCGGTCGAATGATCTAGACTCACAAATCATTGTGACATTACAAACACATGATTTTTCATCATTAAAGTATTTTTCTTTGAAAAAACAAAAACATCTGAGACACTAAAAATACTTGAAGATATTATTAGGTAGATTTGGTTCATTGAACCGCATAAAATTATGTACAACATGGTGACAAAATTATTTTACTGTGCAGCTAATGCATACCAATATAAATAGTTTTTATACAAATATTTGCTTAAGATTCATATACCTTATAAATAATATTTGTCAAATATTGTATTTCTTAAAAACTTGGTGTGATTTATTTTAAATTACTGCTAAATGGATGTAGTCCTATATTACAAAAAGCATATTTAAAACATATATAAAGTTATTTTAACAATGTATCTTGTTACCAATAAATGTATGTATATTTTATATTCCAATATAATTGATTTAAACTGGAATATTTTTCTTATATATTAAATTTGTTTTACAAATCAGTACAGGGAAACACATATTTTTACAAGACACTTAGTTTATAATGTTCTATAAATTTGTACTTATCAATAATTTGTATTTTATAGTAATTAAGACATAATAAAATAAATATTTTTTATTGATCCTGTATGTTTAATTGTTATTTATTAAGTGATTTGCCCTCTTATTTCTCAACTGGTTCTCAGCTGCTGTAAATCTTTAAACTTCTGCCTGTTAAAAGATCACAGAATATACATAGAAGTGTTTTCATTACATACTTACTCCAATATTGTCTAGATGAAATCTGACTAGTGTGTGTCACCACAAACCGTTGTATTATTTAAAGTATACCATTCTGCTATTTTCAATTAAAAATAGTTAACAATAATACTGTTTATTTATTAATATTGTACTTGTTTAATTAATACCTGTTACTTAATACCTGGTTACTTATGAATCAACAGTAAAGATCTCTACTTTTGTCAGTTATGACAAATATTTTCCTAGCATAATTGATAATGCTGCACATCGTTTACAAGCTATTTGATGTAGGTAAATTGAAATTATAAGGTATGCTATTTCTTAAATATATACAAACATGGTAATCATGAATAAGAAGCGGATAAGTTGATATGATTTAAAAGAATTATCACAGTTAATATTGTAAAAAAGTCATAAACCTATAAAGGTCTAATTAAACTTCTTTTATAGGTCTATGAGAAAAGCCAAATATTAACTGTGATAATTCTATTAAATATGCGATATGTACTCGTATATAGATATGGTAAACAGAAAAATTTCAATTAGATATATTTTGTTGAGAAACAATTTTTTCAAATTAATTATCCAAAACATTTTTACAATTTATAACGTCTCTAGCAACTTTTGTAGTTTTTTTTCTTTTCTAAAATTCCAATTATGTTTGGGATTTATTCAATTCATCCAATTTAATTTGAGACATAATAATAATAGAAAAAAATAAAATAATGAAACATTTGCATGTGTAATAAAGTAACATCGGTTAGTGAATTATTATGAAAAGATAATGTATGACGTTAATTATTTGTAATATATTTAAAAAAGGCTTGACGGTCGACGTTACAACAATATTTTTTTTAGTCTGCTGATAACTGATGTAATCTACATAAGATTTTTGAGATCTACTTAATTATTATGTATTTTCAAATTTGTTCAAAAGCGTGACAAATACTGTGTCTATAGAACAAAATAATGTTATTGAACATGCCAATGAAATATAAGTTGAACCCTATCAGCGGATCTATGAGAATGAGAATGTTAAACCGCTCCCCCAAAAAAAAAAATCAGAAAAAAAACAAAATTATTATTAATATAGGTTTAGAGAACAATTTTTTTTTTTTAGAAAAATATATATTAACAAGAAATGTTATTTGAATTTGAAATAATAACCAATTTAAACAACAACTGCGATGTTGTACAAATATGTTAGGGAACAAAATTTTTCGTAAACCTCCTCCCCGTCTCTCTAAAAAAAAATTCTGACTCCACCATTGATCCTATAAATGTTGAACGAATTGTTAATACTGAATTTCTCATTGACACTGACGATATTGAAAAACCGTGTAAAACGTAAAATGCGTTCAAGAGAAAATTATTGATTAAATGTAAATACGTATTACCAAATACGTAACATATTTATTGTAATAACTGCTGAAATTTTAACTTTTGAGGATTTTTAGCGGTTAAACATTATTTTTATAAAATTACAAATATAATTAAATGAGCAGACAACACAGAATACCGAAATCAACAAACAAATTTTTTGTTTATTTTGAATATCTACCCAAGAAAAATAGGTTTTTATATTGTATTAGTGATATCTTACATAATCAAATGATTATTTATTACTTTTTTTTTGTCTTAGCATTATTATTTATGCTGCCGCACAGTAGTGAACCAATGACCAAAAATAGCATTTATCGAATTGAATATTATCTCATCGTATTATAATAATAATTGTATCAATAGAGGAGTTTATAATACATTGGAAATCGATTTGTTGCTCGCAGTGCAGATTAAACCGACGTAGTTACAACAATCGTAACACAAGTCGCATCTAAAACCATATTATAATATGACTTGTGAGTTATATTTTTTTTCTTCTATATTTTCACGGGTTTATCGTATATTCGATTCTTTTTTTTTCTTTTAACCAACAATTATCATTTTAAACATATAAATGTTATTGAACCTTAGACTTTTGTCGTTTCATGCGAAAACCATATCGACATTTAGTTAATTTCCTAGTTTCAATAATTGTAAAGTATATGTAAATATCTAGTCTGCAATAGCGTATTCTTCCAGTTCGATGTAAAAAATGTTGCTCCATTTTGTATAAATATAACGTCTGAATGTGACGGACGCGTACACTAATTTCAATAAGGGATACGAAAAAAAAATATTTCGCTTTATTATATATTTCTGGGAGACCAGCCTAGTGTAATTAACGTCTGATATTAATATTTAAAGGTCGAAAATATAATATAATCGATTATAATATTATATAAAAGTCCATTAATTTTATTTCGAGGTAATGTACTATATACCAAGTAAGTACTACTTTTTTTTTCTAACGCTTATATTACCTATATTCGAAATTCGTCTTTACAGACATTTAACTCATGTCACGCACAATTCAGTAGAACAAATTTCATTTTTCCCCCCATTTTTTCGCTATTTCTTGGTCGAAAAGTCTTTTCTTTTTTTTTTTTTTTTTTGCGAATATTTTAATACAATTAAAGAATATAATTTTAAAACGGGATTTGTTTCAATCGATATCAATGCGACTAGATTTCGTTTGTCGATTTATATCGGCTCATTGCGAGTATTATCCTTGGGCAATTTTTCTCTAACTGAAAACCACTGGCCTCCAACAACGTGCACAACAGAAAGTTTTTATAATTAGTACGCTGCGCAGAGTATAAATATATACGTTCGATTACAGGTGAAGATCGTTTGTAAACACGGTTGTTTGTTGCGTGAACGAGTGCAGAAGAACACGCACAGGGATAATTTCAATTTTTTCGCAAGTGATAATTAACGTGTTTGGGACTGAACAAATTCGCATTTCTTATTTGCCGAATATTAATATTATTCGATAATTTACATTGAATTCTTTTTCCGTCTTCATTGAATTCGCGAAATAAAAAAAAATCTAAACCTTTATTCGCGTGTAATTCTACGTTTTGTACAATGTTTTTTTTTTACCCTTTGCCAATCCACCCACATTAAAACTTTTCCTGTAGGCGCTCACGCGCCCGTACGTATCGATTACGCTGTCGGTTCGTGGCACACCGCGTATTCTACCGTTTGAATTCAGTTCCTCCGCGGTCGCGAATCCGATCGAGTGGAAGGGCTCCGGCGGCCACCGCACAACGGGGTACAACTCCGTTGTGTGGGCCGATCTGCAGTTCTGCAATGACAGCAATCCGATTCTCCGTTGCTGTAACTATTTCGCTGCACGCTGCACGGGATCACGTGGAAATAACGGTGGCGATTCGACGACGGCGACGTGTCGGCGATGGACGCGTGGGACACCGGACGACGGTCACTGCGTTTCCCCGTGTCCCATCCCCATACACCGCTGTGGTCGTAACGGGACGACGACGACGACGTTTCTTCGCTTTGCGCCGCAGTCTGGACACTCGTTGCGGTCGCGGCGTTCCGCGGCCCGTTTCGGTCACCACCGGCCGTCACGAATTCCGTCCCGTTCCGAACCGGACTGCTTTCTCGTCGCAGCTGTCGTTTGTCCGCCGCAACACAACCGTACGACGTATTTCCATTGTCGTCTACTTCGTCGATCCCGTTGTCCTACAACGAGAAATTGCGTTTATTTTACGCGCCCGTACGACGACCGTCGGCCACCACTGTGGCCCACTGGCCGGCCCCGGATAACAAAAAAAAAAAAAAAAAAAATGTCACAACGGACGATTAATATTTTAAACGCCTACTGCTGCCCGTTGTACTGTCCATGCAGTAGCGTAGGCACAGTATCGTAGAACAATTTTTTTTTTTGTTTTTTTGCCGAGGGCGGCTACAAACAAACGGTTCCATAATAATTAATAAAAAACATTTCATACTTTATTTATTAAATTTGTATTTATCGAGTAATTCTTAACGAATAGGAATTCCCTCGATAATTATACAAAACAAAGTAAACATTCAGTGTTACAGTGGTTACCGACTTATGGTCCATGGACTTATCTCGAGCGGTCTGTGGTATCAATTTTTTTTTTTTAATTTGAAAAAATTTTAACTCCAAAAATTAAAAAAATAAACAATGCCGCGTTTTACAACACACATAATGTGTAGGAGGGAGTGAAATGAAAAAAAAACAACTTTTAATATATTATTAATTGTATTGAAACATTTTTTTTCTAATATTATTTACCCCCCCCCCTCTCAAAAAACAAACAACTTTAGTTGTATTAAAAATATAACGTAAAAAATATGTAGCAACTTAAAAGCGACAACACTAATAATAATTGTATTCTCTAAAACACTAGATATTGCCGTCTATATTTATAATTATTATATTTTAGGAGAACGGCTACTATAAATTGTTGAATACTTGCATTCAAATTTTCGAATACATTCCATGGAAGTTTCATTATTTTTTTGATAATTCTTTTATCGTCACTCGATGCGTATATTATTTTGTTTTTATTGTGATCTTGAATTAAAATGGCTTTTTTATTTTGTCTAGAGTTAAAGGACATTACGCGAAATTCGTAAAATATTACATAACACAATATTGAATATTATTTCACATTTCTTGCAAGGGCATCCGTTCAAGTAGGTATAAGGTATACAGAGACACAGAATTAACGAATCGCCGTATTCTTGTATTGAATATTTCTTTCTATTATTGATTCCAATTGATTGGAAATGCATTTGTTCGTGAACGTATTACAATAGTTTAAATGTATCCTATGTAAGCAGGGACGACGTTAACAATAAAAATGAAAATAAATCTTTACATCGTTAGATCTTTAAAAACGACAACGGCAAATGGTAAATATTACGAATATATTGAGAGAATTTGTTTCTTTTTAACGTGACATTATACTGCGACTATACTCTATTTTTGCCCGTTATGCGACATATAATGATTACGAACGTTTGAAAAAGAATACAGATTTTTTTATCTTTTAGGTGATTCGTCTTGCGGTCTATGGTATCCAACGAACGAAAAACACAGTCGTACATGAAATTATTTTCCGTAATTGTCGATTTGTCTTCCTTGCCGATTTTTATACGATCAACAGCATTTTTCATTAGATTAAAACAACATTTTATTTTGTATCTACTGACTGGCAAATTCAATTCCGAATTATTATCCAAAATGTAATCATTTATCAACTTGTCACATTCTTCGATTTCTTCTTCGTCAATCATTATTTCCTGTAAACGAATACAATGCGTTGAAAGATTTTGCACGTCCAATAAAAAACAATCCACAGAGTCCAATAGTTTATATAATTACAGTTGATCATCAAAATTTGAAAATAAATTAATGTTGACCTCGTCATTGATATAAATAATTTCATCAAGACTATAAGGTTAAGCGTAGATAATGCTATTATATAAGAAGAAAAATAACCGAAATAGAAATGTGTTATATCTCACATTATTTTATTTCGCAAAATTCGATTTAAAATAATTATCAATATTATCCAACGGTTTGATGATGAGAGTATAGGCACGTATCAGGAACACGTGGTAGATATACAAGCGTGTTGAATATTTTAAGATGTATTCTAACATTCGTTTCGAATTTGATTCGAACACTATTATTGGTAGTCATTAAAATAAACCGTTTTCAGAACAAATTATTATATATACATATTATACAATTACATACACCGATTACAATTTAAATACCGCATTATTTATAATTATAATTGATTAAAAATCGATTTCTGGACTATTGGGAGTGGATTATGAAGATGATTTGTGTATTCGAAAATAAACTAAGAAAAAAATTAATAAATAAAAAATTAATTTTTCGTATTTTAATGGTTACTTGTCAAAAAAAAAAAAATTAATTAATCACTTTATTGAATAATATTTTCATTTTTATTTTTATATACTTCGTCGTTCTGTTTTTTCAATAATTCCAATTCATTTTTAAGTAATACAATTTCTTTGGTAGAATCGATATACCCGTTTTTTCTAATATAATTTTCAACCGTAGCGACTTTTTGAGAAAAACGGCACGTCGCTATCGATTCCTGTAAATCACACGAATCGTGATGACGCGCAATTTCGGAAATCAACGAGACAAGGGCGCGACTAGGAATTTTTTTGGGGAGCGAGGAATTAAATAAAATTAATTTTAGATATAAATAAGATTTAATACGCACAGAAATCCGAAAGCACATTTGTTTATGAAATAAACGTATTTAATTTCAAAAGTTGATAATTTATTTTTATATGAAAATTTCACGTGGTACGTAATGAAATTATACAAAAATGTAGGAGGTAAATCATTTTTTTTTTTTTTTTTTTTTAAACTCGTTAGCTCCTTTTGGACGCGCCCTTGATACAAAATACTGTACTAACTGCGATGCATTGATTATTTAAAACTATATTAGTGATCATAGCGGTGAAACAATTGCCACCGAGTGAATCTCTGAGTATGGATGTCATCACAGAATTACGGTAAGGTACGTGTATTTTATTGGTCGAATTCGTTAGTGTCGTTATTACTTGTGTCAGATAGTGTAACGAGAGATTTATATAACGAGCCTCGGACAACGTTCTTTTTCCAACTTTCGATTTCCAAATACGTTCGGACCTATATAATAATGAAAAAGAATAATAATAAAATATAATATAATAATATAAAATAATATTTCTGACGTGATATTTCCGTACGAATTAGGGCCGCTTTTTCATACTGAATTTATGTGCTCGGCGTTAAGACATTGTTTATGTAGAAAAAAATATTGTTTGGTTATTATTTTAATAACATTGTAAAACTGCGAAACAGTTCGTCGTTGACGGAGGAATAAAAAGCGCCGTCTTAAATGTTTAAAATAGAGATATGTTTTTGATTAAAAATTAAAATAACACTATATACGCCACGAAATAAACGCAGAAAATACTATTATTATTATTATTATTATACTACTATCGTCTATATAAGAAGATATATTAAATATAAGATATAATAATAATAATAATAATAATTAAAATGTGTAATAATACCATTGTAATTTTATAATACAAATATTTATCGAAAAGAATTGATTAAAAAGTGCCGTACACAATATTTTACAATTTGCTGTATTTTTGAAAATAAAACTGTTTTCGTTCGTTAAAAATCCAATCGATTTCAATATCGTTTTATTTTCTCAAAATTACCATAATAAGTAACTGTACAAAATGGTTTTTTTTTTTAATTTTAAAAGTTTTTTGTATTGCCAAAAATTAATCCAGTAAATTTTTTCGAAAATTTTGTTACCACTTGGCCGGCTTATAATTTTGTTACCACCGGTGGTGACCTGACGGGTAACCGGTGGCACCGAGCAAACTCAATTTGCCCTTAATGTTGTGTACCTATTTTGTTTTATGTTTAATTAACGGTGCAGTCCAAATAATAGAACGTTTTGCATGATATAAAATATCCAGCGGCCTTTGTATATTATACTAGCGAGACATAGCGTTTTTGAATGAGTGTAAGCGTTCTGTGCTCGAATCGGATGAAGGAGTTACCATTACAATTATATTGTTTTATATTTCGAGCCTTACCTACTCTTATTTCCATCGAAACGCACGTCGTTTTGCAAAAAATACATCTTTTCCAATGCAAAAATCGACACATTTTTATCACGTATCGTATATTTTTTGATTTCTTATGATTTTATTATAATATCACGTATTCTGTTGAAACCGTTAAGACAATTTTATAATGGAAAACGTTTGTAAAAAAAAAATGACGTCAACGATGAAATAATCAAGTCAAACGATGATTTACAATGTTGAAATGCGTGTGTTATTAACATTACTCGACATCAGAAATAAAACGGTAATCGAGTGCGCGGGCATCGTCCGTCGTCTATTACTTTAAAAACGAAATAATACGTTCAGTGAACGTATTTTTAAGTTTCCAAAAGTCTTCGTTTTGGTTATAATACAATTGTCTAACAATGGGTATGTAAATATCGAAATGGTTTAACACTATACAATTGTTATAAAGTTAAATATCTATTTTGATACGTGTTTAAGACGTTTACAACTTTAAATTCTGTCGACTTAAATTTTACCTAATAATAAATAAGAATTAGTACAAAAAAAAAAAAATAACAGTTTTAAAACGGAGAATTATTTCGCTCGTATGCAATATTTATAGCGTATTTGGAAAATCGAACTGATTTTATGTATAGAAAATTAATTATTACATTTTTTATTTTTTAACAACGAATTGTTTTTTTGAAAAATACAATATAAACCTCGTTAGAATCACTCGGATCCCAAGCGACGGCAAAGAGTCACTCGTTTTATTTTAACAATACATTTTATATATAATAATTGAATGAATAATAAGTATGGGTATCTACTTCGTTTGTATGAAAATATGAATATAGAGTTCGGTATTTATTAACGCGTGTTAAACATAATTTGCACTTAAATAAAAATTGCAACGTTCGAAACGATCACGACATATTTTATACGGACTGACATACCCAGCTAAGTCGACCAAATTCAGTTTCGACGAATAAATAGTCGACGAATGTCGACTTGTCCTTGTTAAATGAATCGTACAAATGCAATGCGATCGACTGGATTGGATGTTCATTGGCGTTTCCGCCATTTTCCTTTTGAAGTCGCCGTCTTTAATTAAAGTCATTGCGTCTGACACGTTTTCAATGGTATGTACACTTAAATGTTGAAAAGTAATATTCCCACTCTTGTCAATTATGACCGAGACGGTATTTCTAAATAAAATACAATTTGTATTCATTGTTACGTGTTCTTCTTTAACTCATTCGACTCTATCGGTTTATTCATATATATATATTTTTTTTTAACGCATAAACTTACTTCAGTTGATCGTAATCTACTTCGTAAATGTCTATATTAGATTTCTCTATCGGTATAATTTGGTTGTCGGGCGCTGGACTCAATAAATCATAAACGATTTCGTTATAAATCTCAATGTACGTAACGGTCACCTCGTAATTAACAGACTCTGAAAGAAACGATATAATTTTCGATAAAAAAATTAAATACATTAAAATTCCACTGTAGAGTATATCGTTTTACCTTCAACAGATTTCGAGGCGATAGTATCGAACAAGTGTTGAAACGTTCGAGGTAATATCCCTCTGCCTTCTTCTTCTTCCGACCCGCAAATTGTATGCGTTTTTCCACTACCAGTCTGAATTGAATTTAAATCAGTAAATACGTCTTATATATATATACGATATGGGTGCCAATAATAACACTGGTCTACAAATTTAAACTACTTTTTTTAATCATCACAGTTAAAAATTGTAAACTATTCTAAACCAACTTTTCGCGCTGATTTCAAATCCGTTATTAGATTTGTTATCGATCGCCTATAGTTTTTTTTACTTTTATGGGTAAAACAGTAAAAATTATTAATTTTACAACGTGTACCAATGTGATGATCATAAACGAACATCAATCGAGATAATAAAATAGGTAAGATTAGATTTTAAAATACATCCAAGTTAAGCGACACATTAATACGTATACAATACCGCACAGTATATTACGCATTCAAAGAACAAATTTGAATCAACTTCATTTTAAAAACTGTACGTGTTAGATGAAAACGGAAAACAGATTTGAAATCAGCGTAAAATAGTCTATACATTTCAGTTTAAATTATCTCTGATGAAATTTTATTGTAGACTTAGTGTAATAATCAATATAATAATTGCATAATAGAATACGCAATACTTGTCCATAAGAAAAAATCGTTCCGTTAATACCGCAAATAAACCTAAAAAAAAAATATTTATAAATATATTTATTTAATTGGACGAGATAAACTGTAATATAATACTTTAAATTTATAAATCCCGGATTTAACTCTATACGTTTATTTCAACTCTAACAAATAACGAGAAATATTGGATATAATATTTTTCATTACTTTAATTTTTATGCAATAATTTAAAAACGACTATCTACTTACACAAAAAAAGTACATAATATAATAACATACATTTTTAATTGTAAACTTGTTGATTTAAGTTAAAATATTAATTTAATGTAAGTATTTCTGTTGACTTATGTCGCAATAACAATTATGAAAGTTTTTTTTTCATATAAAGTCAAGAGCGAATTTGAAAAAAATCATTGTTTCTGACAGAAAAAAAATCCATAATTTATTATTTTCAAATTCTAATTTAGGCGCCAAACAATTTCTTACTAAAGTATTCTTTTTTGATAATTTTCAAACGAAAAGATAATATTTTATTACGTACGAAATTAGAATATAAAAAATTAATTTTTGGATTAACTGATTTAACATAATTAAGTTGAATAAAATTTAGCTTTTAATTTTCAACTTCATATTGTTATTTAAAAAAAAAAATTTACAAAACCTCGAAATTTAATCTAATCAATATGGCCAATAAATTATTATAATAAAAAACTAATACAATTTGCAATACAACAATAATTAAATGTGCGTTAAAAATATAATTTAATATATTAATATACACATGATGTCATTTTATAGATATATCTAAATTTCCTCATTTAAATAGAGAATTTTTTAAAACATAATTATTATTATTATTTTCTTACTTGGATTTTGGATATTTCATATACACATGAGTAAATACATTAAATTGTTGTAGAAAATATCACATTGAAAATGCTTACTTGTCTACTATCGGAGCGGCAACGTTGTCGAATATCGATGACTGTGAATCATTTTTATCAAACACTCCCTGATACCTAATTATTAAACTAATATGTATTATATAAATGGCCTTTGTTATAACACCTGCTCTTAGTATGAACTTACTGAAATTTAAAATTACTTTGCTGATTTGTCGATTTTCCGTATAAATCAACGCATTTGACACATAAAAAATCAAATCCAGAAACGTTTTTTTCTATAAAATACTATACATTTAATAGTAAGGTTTAATTATCAAACTAATGGAAGTAAACAATTACTGTTAAATTGTACTTTGATAGATTCTCCATTTGTTTTCGATCTTTCTTCGACCGGCCTTAAGCGACAGTAAACTTTTATTGACTCTATTTTATGAATATCAGTCATGTTAATGATTGGCCAAGTTCAATATATATATTTTTTTATAAACACGAACAAAAAAAGTTAAAGTATAAATATATAAAATATAAAATAAATAATTTGATTTACCTGCAGTTATAATAACGATAAACTATAAACACTAAAAATGTTTCAAGGAAATATATATATATACAATAAGCCAACATGGTAAATATTAATCGAAAATAGAAAAAATAAATCATAGATTGTATTATGAATTTAAATTTAAAAAAAAAAATGTTTAATTTGAGTATATGTTATAATTTATTAATAATAAAAGGAAATATAAGAATATAATTTTGTGCAATTGAAAAAAAATATATGTAAATGAGAATATATTATAATAACGAATAAAATAATTAACGATTTGCAGAAAAAATAATATGTTTAGTCATAGTGTTTAAAAAAATAATCAATGAGTAAAAACTATTTTGTATACGAGTAATTTCACATTTATGGGTAGACCAGTGCGTTGTTATAATAAAATCACTGGCCTTCTTCGGACACAAATATTAATACTGACCGTATTTAATAATTCTTCAAACGTTCAAAATTCATAAATTCTTTTTAAAATTTAGATTCTTTTCTTTTTTTTTTAAAAAAAAAATATTGCTAATGCTGTGCACATTCGTTTAAAATATATTTCATTTCACAAAAATAATAAGAAATTATTAATTACACACAAAAGAAAAAAAAACGATTATCGTTATTTCTTCGTAATTTTGAAATTAATGGGTAATAGAAATTTGAAATATTCATCAAATGTGTAAATATTAAGGAAACCAATATTATATTAATGGATCAAAGTTTCCCTCAGAAACGTTTTATTTTAATTTTTCATTACTTTCAAATTCATAGCGATAACGAAAAAGAAAAACTCTATTATCTAAGTAATTCTAAGACCTCATCAACACCTCGCGGCTCGCTACATTTTTTTTTGTTTTAGAATATCCGGACAAGACTTTATTATTTTGGTTCTTTTTTTTTATCATACATTAACAAAAAGTTATACAGTCTTGTGTTTGCATATAAATAATAAACACTGATCGGGAAGAGGTCCTTCGTCCGAAAACATGTTAAATTTCTTCTTTTGATTCCCAAGTGTTAAGGTGTTAAATATATTAATGTTAATGGATGGATTTCGATGGATATTTACAATCCGACAGGTTGGAAATCATTTCAAAACACCGGTCGCTGTGGAAGTAAAATATTATCGTTATAGGCATGGGTATAATGAAAAATATTATGTTCGTTGTACATCGAGAAAAAGCGTTTATTAAAAATATTCTTGCATATCATCACATGCTTAAGGTAACAATAACTCCTTATATACATAGTTAATACTTAATATTAAATAATTGGCCTCAGTTTTTTTGTTTTGGTTTTTTTGATTTTGTACCATGTAAAAAAATATATATATATATAAATATAAAATAACTAAATAACACATTGTCTAGTTATAACTGCATATGAAAACATTTAAAAATTAAAATTTATAAATGAGGAGGAAAAAGAGAAAATACAATATTAATAATATAAATCACTTGGACTGATTACTTGTTCAGTTACAGATACGTCGAGAGAATGCGTTAAAAATATAATAATTCTTTTTTTTTTTTTGTAGATTTAAAAACAGATTTGGATGATCATAATAACAATATAATATATTGTAAAATTTACAATAATAATACTCGTAGATAACAAAAAAAAAAAAAAAAAATTGTAGACAGCAAGTACATATCGATCGTTTGAGGAGGGTAGGAGGATTTCTTCGATAAATGATTTTACAAATACCATTTATTTTTAAACCAAAAGAATTTAATAAGAATGGCGTGGCCCTTTTTTTTCTGCTAAATTACAGTATATACATAATATATTGTGCGTGTGTGTGAATTTGTTGGCGCGTTAACGGGAAAAGTGACAAGGAGAATTAAACGAAAAAAAATAAATAGTCAAATACTATTTTTCGTGAATTTAATAAAAGGACGACAAGAGGACCAGTTAATGGTTACAATAAATCAAATTAATACGATTCTCTAATTATTTATTATTATGTTTTTTTTTTCGTAAAAGAAATTCGTCGTTAATGGAAGAAACACGAAATCTGATTATTCGTACTGTACACTGAACGGGAAATATATTTTTTTATTCTAAGCTGTAAGTAATGAAAGAGAAAAAAAATGTCTATCTGTCCAGGGGAATTTTTTTACATAATTTTTTTTTTAATTCGGTCACTGAATCGCGTATTTTTATTATGGTAAATTCACCACGTCGTACGGTAAAACAGTTTTTTTTCTTTTTTTGCAACAAATGGTGACGGTTCTTCGCGTACAGTTTCGTTTAAAATGATTTGTAATCTAATCGTGACAACAACAAAAATAAAAAACATATTGTCAAGTCCGATTTTTATAATTTTTTTTCACGCGAGTTCGTCCGAATTGAAAAGAAAACAAGAAAAACCGCGTGCGGAACGAAGCGACGTATTTAGAAAGAAAAAAAAGTCAACGGCCACACGAGCAAATAATTAAAAAAAAAAAAACATTTTAAAATGAGAAATGTATGTGAAAAGTAGTTGACAAGCAGTTTAGAAATGTCCTTTTTTTCTGATCCGAACGAACATAAAAAATATTATTGTTTTAAAAACGCCGTGCAAACGTTTTTAAATGAAAAAAATAAAAAATACACATTGTACAATATATGGAATACAGAAATAAGAGATTACTCGATTTGATGAATGATTTTGATTATCTGGAAAACGAATATTGATCCGATACCGACCGAATATAAGTCTGGCTGTAATATTTTGTGATATTTAATAATAGTTGTCCTCGAGTATAAATCATAAAAATTTGTATGATGGCAAAGGTCCTATGTCTATTACATTTGTGTATTGAATAATAATTATTTTAAAAAGTGTACAAATGGTAAAAACAATGGAATCACGATATAATAATAAAAATAATAATAATAATGATGATAATAATAATTATAGTTCTAGTGACAATAATAATTTTATAAAAATAAACATTTTATTTATTTTTTTTTTTTGGACGCGTCTCTTGCTCGTTGAAAACGAAAATCGCGGTTAAATTTAAAACGAGACGTACATACCTAGATAATATAATATATTGAGCAAAAATACGAACAAGAAGAACGATGATGGTATCTCTCCCCGCGAGAAAATCTAAAATATCCGGTTAATAAGAATAAAAACACCATTTGAAGAACCGAGATTGATTTTGACGGACGGGGAATGGACGCTGTTCGTTGAACAGATTTCATTCTTGTCGATGAATCTGTATATGTCTGTTTACCTATGTGGGCTTGTGTATATTTTTCTATTCCGAAAATAATTTCCAATATTTATATAACGTAACAAAACAATTCGTATAAGAATACATTGTGTGTGTGTGTGTGTTTGTTTGTTAATTGTTTCCTACAGCAGTCATTTTCTCGAGCTCCTTCCGTTCGCAACGCCTCTGGATGTACGGTATGACAAACAGCATCAGACCGCTGGCGGCGATGTTCGTGCCAGACAGATAAAAAGCCGGATTGTACGACTCCATCATGTCGAACAACCAACCTGTACGTGTGATAAACGAAGGAAAAAATTCAATATTAATTTCAAAAATCATATTTACATTTACGGTACGGCATCGGCCGATAGTATTCTGAAATGGATTTCAAACGAGCAGCGGGCCGTACAAAATAATATTGTACTTGCATCATACAATCTGTCGCAGTAACGTCAGACTGGTCGACAAGGTTATCACAGTGTAATGACGAAGTCAAGGGCCGCAGGGTAAAAACGAAATTTTATACTCTGTTCAGAGCCGGAGACCAAGCGTCCGTGCGCGGTGAGTTAAGAGCGGAGTAAAAAAAAAAAAAAATTCTCCAATTTCCAAGACATTGTTTTGAAGAGGAAGTTTCTTTTTTTTTTATATATATAAATTTAAATATTATGTAATATTATATATTGTTATCCGTGGACGGATTGTCTAAATAATAAAACCGTTACACTTAAGCCAAAAAAAAAAAAATGTCCGCCCACTTCGTTCGAATTTTTCTTTCTTGATTTTACTTAAACGTTAATACGATAAAAACGCGTCGCTAAAAATATTGTATTTTCACGAATTAAATACGTATACGGCGAATTGTAATTTATTTAATTCGCCTGTGCGAAGTGTTAAGCGCACGAGGATTTTTATAAATTCAAAATCGTATATTTACGTGTGTTCGACATTGTATAAGAGCAAAAAATATGTACCTACGAGGAGGATATCTCGAAATCGACCTCCGATTTGCCACGATTCACAACACGCACGGACACATCGGTAACACGTTTATGCGTGTCACGACCTGTACACTATTCTCTCATTAATACGCCAAGCCTCGACCGTTTTCGTTCAATATTTTTGTATAATATTATTAAAGTTGCCGAAACAACACGAATTCTATCTACCCGTGAGGTGCGAAGTGTTTTTTTTTTTTTGCAAGCCGCCGAAGGAAATAGCGCAGTTCAAATTCATCGTCGGTTATTTGTGGTTTACGGCAATACAGTGACGGTTCGGCACGTGATTGGTTGTAGAAAATTCAAAAACGCACGCACAGACGTGCGTAATGAAGGCACCCAACACGTTGCTGTACGCACAAAAACTTTTGTCGATAAGTTAAACCGGGATATTTTCGATCACACTGTCACCCTGATTCGGGGTGACCAAGTGATTATCACTTTTTTCCAGAAATAAAATCGTCCGTTGTATCTCAACGAATCGAAAGTAATGAGGAACTCATGAACGGAGTAAATCAGTGCTTCTTCAACACACTAGCCACGTCCATTTTTTAACGAGGGTATACAAGAACTCGTCTCACGTTATCGAAAATGTGTAGAGTTAATCGGAAACTAGGCGGAAAAGTAATTAAAATATTTAATTATTCTATTTTGTTCAAATAATTATTATTTTGGTTTTTCTTTTTTTTAAATTTTTCCCTCCGGAGGTTGATTTTGAGGCGGCCCTCGTATAATCCAAAACGTTACGCTATATATGCTTTAATCTGTATCGTACAAGCTATAGATTTGTCTAATATGCATTTTATTTCTCGGTTGAATATATATATTCATAAATAAAACAATTTATTTTATATTATAATACTGAGTTGTACTTTTTATATATTGAACGTTGGTCATAAATCACCGAATCTAATTGATTACTAATTTATTAAGTATAATATAATATTATACTTTATTGTAAAATATATATTTTTAAACGATAAACTATTTATTTATACATGATATTCGGTGGTTATACCCACGAATCAAGATATATCTTGATTTGCACGCTTATACCTTATTACTTTATCCTAGTATTTAATTTAATTAGACTATACTTATTAAGTATAGTATTTTATTTACTATACTTATACTACATAAGTGTTGATTTAAAACAGATCAGGAGATACATACATTTCTTAACATTTGTATTAGCGTAAATAATAAAATTAGAATGTCAATTAAAATTAGGTCTTCGGCGATTAGAATATACGAAGATGAAAAATTAAAATATTATTCGATTGTCGTTATCAATTTTCAAGAATCGAATTATTTATATATAAATATGTATATATATATATATATATATATATAAATATATATATATATATATATATATACAATTACGACGAGTATTTCGAATTTTATCATTTTAATATAATATTCACGAATACTTTACACGATAATAATCATAATGTGTTATGTAAATTAACAACGGTGAAAAACATTTTGACGGTAAATTTTTCGAAATTTTTTGCGGAAAAACAATAATTAATAGTAATTATGCGTTATAACTGAAAACCGGATTTATATGGATTTTAAATTGTAAAATAATTTTTAATAATTTTTGCAATTTAATTTTTACATAATACGTACGTGTTATATATTGTTAAACCCATATAATTATTATTTCGCACGGCATAATAATTAATAATTATATGGGTATAACAATATATAACACGTACCTATTATGTAAAAATTAAATAATTAGTTAATTATCAGTTGTAATAATATAACACATATTCTACCTATATTTATCCCACGGTAAGGTAAATTATCTACAGATATTTATTTATTATAGAGTTATAAAAACAATACGTTAACGATGAGAAATGATTATATCAATAAACTCTATTGGAAAAAAAAATAAGTAACGATAATAATATTTTCCGTAATGGTCTCGGTTGAATGTTATAACACGACGGTTTGTAACGCGGAGTGTCTTTAAAAATATTTTCAATTTTTACGTTATGGAACAAATTTATATTGTTAATAATTTATAATAATAATAATTGTATATAAAAATTATGAAATAAAATTAAAACATTTAAACGTATTGGTAGTAATGTGGAAAAATATGCGTTTTTTTTTTACGGAAAATTTGCACCCGGAAATATGCGATTCTTAATTTGAGTATGATCGATGAAAATCCGGTCTTTAGTTATAAAAAACGGGGTTTTTTTTTTTGAAATTTTTTCAAAACTAGTTCAAACATTAATAATTTTTTTTTAAAATAATTTTTAGAATTCGTAAATAAATTTCAAAAAAATAAAGAAAGTACTCGGCAAGGCATTTTTTTTCAATTCGTTTGTATTGTTAATTATCGAAGTTAATTTGATGCTCAAAAGCGCGTTGACGGTACGAAGAAACAGAAGCAGGCAATAATAATAATAATACGCGTAAACGTTGGCGTCGAATTGAAATTTTCGTTCGTTTTTCACATAAACGCGGGGGCGTCGTCGTCGCAACACACCACCCCACACGCGTTCATTTTTACGGTCAAATTGCAAAAACACATTTTACGGAGAACACATAGGAGAGCTGTTGCGCGTTCGTCGCGAGAATAAGAAGGTACGCGTTATTATAACACGTGGAGGTACATGTTATAAAAAATAAATGAAAAAGAGAAGAGAAAAAAAAATTCATTTATATTTACCGGCTATAGGCGGGCCTACGAGCGAGGCGATACCTTGGAACATCAATAGAATTCCAAACGCGTTCGTCAGCTTGTCCAGGCCCAACAGGTCGACGAGAATCACAGACGTCAGACCGACGTAAGCGCCGATCGTGGAACCGAATACGATCGTGTACACGGAGAACGACAGTATGTCCGAACAGTAAGTGCTCAGAATCGTAGCTGCGCAATTCACAAAAAAAAAAAAAAATCCATTAATAATAATAATAATAATAAATCAACTAACACGATGAGAGGAGAGGGCGGATAAAAAAAATAATAATAATAATAATAATAAATATGATCTTAAAAACGACGCGTGTGGGGCTGGCTGCCGACGACTGTGAGATGTTTCCTGGTGCGTATATTGTTAGTAATAATAACGTGGAATGTGCGACAATATTCGTTTTATATAAAATAAAAATTTATGCGCGCATTTTAAATTGCATTAAAAGGCCGTTTAGAATTGAGACGACGAAAAAACAACGCCGGTGACAATACGCGCACACATAAGTATAAACGGGATATTCTCGGTCATAATATATTCTTCTATGCGCTCTGGCGGATGGACCAATTTTATATCAGAAAAGCAAAACGAAAAAAAAATGTCACACCGCGTACAGGTCGAACGAAACTCCGTAGAGATGACAACAACAGTGAGTGGAGAAAAGAGACTTATAGAATTTCCGACGGTATACTCTTTTTATAACACACTCGTCCGCAGCATCGGATTCAGATCCCCTCATCGTGGAGGGAGGGGGACACGTGAACTGGGAGCAAAATTCGAATTGTAAGAAACGAGCATAAAATTACGAAAAAATAAATAATTTTCACTGTTCGCCGTCGCCGCCGAATTTCAACATAATTTTTTTTTCTTTTTAATCTTTTTGCGCGATTCCAAAAACTCGGTTACTCGATTTTTATTCAACTTATTTCCAATGCGGAGGAAGGAGGAATCGTCGAAACGAAGTGAAAATTTCTTGAATTTCGTAAAGAAAAAGAAAAAAACGGCCGTGTATTTGCGCACATATTTTTCACGCGAAATTCAAAATGAACGTTTAAAAAATTATCGCGAATTACGATTTCGATTAAATTTAAATTTCGATTTGGTATACGTTTGAAAGTATATTATAACACGAGTTATCGAAACTCAACAATACCCTCCTGTTTTAGATACGAGTAGAAATTGAATTGGTGACACGATTTTTGCAACCGATATTTGTCGAATAAACGATGCCCCCCTCCCACCGGCTGGACATCACGCGTAGGAAGAAGACAAATGGAAACAGAACACAACATTCAATCAGAATTTGTTAGAAAATTTCTGATCGCACGTACGAAATAAGATTATCCAGAGATATCGAGTGAAATTCTGAAAGACTTTTAACTCGATATTGTCTCCACAACTCGTTTATGCGAAAAAAGCATTCACCGTTCTTGCTTCGTTAAATTTAAAACGAAACCGCGTGTAGAAAAAAAGCGTTGAGTCCGAACCACGATTAACGCATCATGGAGTATTGAGCTCGGCTGCTCAGAAACGGATATGTGGAATGCGATGCCATTCTCTTCGCATTAAATATTAAAAAAAAGTTTAATTCGTAAAGTAAATTTTAAGTATAAAATATTTAAGTTTCTGCGTAAAATCGAGTGTAAAAAAAAATAATTATGAAATTACGTACGAACTGGTAAGGCCGGGTTTAGGGAAGGGGAGAACCTGGGTACTTGTCTCGAAAGTTTTAGCCGTGAGGTGCCAAATTACTAAAAAAATAAGTAGATTCAATAACGGTTTTTATTCGTTATACGTATAATGGAGTATTATAATACAAATTACAATTTTCATTTAACTTTAACTACGGCAACACTACCATTTCCCGTACAAACAACGAGGATTATTTTTGCTGCGACAGTAAAATAAAACACTTTTTCTATACCTATTTATCGGAGTATATTGTATTTGCTAATAGCATATAAGAATTTGGAATGCTTTTCGTGAATTATTTCCAAATACTTATACTATTGTCGTGAAGTACATTATAAAATACTTTTACAAAAAAAAGTATTTTTATCCAAGTCTGCGGTAGTCGAGATGGCAATACGTCCTTTAAAAGAAATGTTAATAATATGATTTATCGTTTTTTCTACTCTCTCTCTCTCTCTCTCTCTCTCTCTCTCATTCGATAAATCGCGATTTCACACGATGTGTGAACACACGACTACTCGTCGTATTATATTGTTATTATCGAGCGCGGAGTTCGTACGACGGTATTATCGTAACGCAGCAAATGTACCGATTGAAGAAACGATGCCAACAAAAAATAAATAAATAACATCTATAGTTAGACGGGCACAAAGACATATATATTTATTGTGTCGGTTGTTTAAAATCGTACGAAAACGGGTCAATTGTGAGCGTTAAATCAAACTTACTACGCACATGTATATTTTATAGTACGAGTACTATAGAAGAAATGAGAGTTGCTCGAGCGCATCATCACAGGCGCCGACGACGACAGTGGTCTTATTATTGTGTGTGCGAAGGGATACGTCGTGTCGAGTTTAGATTATTATTATTATTATTATTATTATTATTATTATTATTGTTGTTGTTGTTAGAAGGTTTGACGAGAAAAGGAGAGGAAAAAACATATATAATACAATATAAATGTACGAAACTCACCGACGCCGCAAATCGTTAAACACACGTTGTACACCATCAGCCTGTTTATCCACGGTTTGTCCGATATGAATCCGAGCACGATTCTTCCCAACGTGTTAGCGATGCCCAACAGAGCCAGCAAATAACTGGAATATTGCGACGGTATTCCCCTTAAGTTGGCTTGAGGCTGCAAAACGACGATAGTACAAATTTACCAATGCGCGCAAATATAGCGAGAACACGACGAATATATTATAAATAATATTTTTATGTTTTAAATTAACGCAATTAGAAGGGGGTTGCTTTAAGGCCCCCGTAAACGATCAATTCACATGTAACATTTATTAAATATTAATTCATTTTCGATTTCTAACGTTGATGGCAATTACGTGTATATTATTATTGTTTGTAAAAACGATATTTTTGGGAGTTATTTTTTTAAAACATTCTTTGAAGTACTCGGTCCTGGTGTGCGCGTATATTGACGAAAGAACGGTGAAGCTTCCCACGAACTA
Source organism: Chaetogeoica ovagalla (assembly GCA_032441825.1). Classification (NCBI taxonomy): domain Eukaryota; kingdom Metazoa; phylum Arthropoda; class Insecta; order Hemiptera; family Aphididae; genus Chaetogeoica; species Chaetogeoica ovagalla. The sequence goes on along the minus strand of CM063747.1, from coordinate 5,583,842 downwards.
ATAGTATGCATAAAAGTCAAGAGCTCAAGTACCTCCTTAGTCGATCAAATGTCTCTCTAAATGTGTGTTTAACACGGAATATAACTAATAATACTCGTAATACGGGCGCGCGTACACAAAAATCGCAAAAAAAAAAAATTGCGATAAAAAGTAGAAGAGAAAAATTTAATTCGAAAAGAGTACTTTTTACACATGCGGTTTTACTTTATAAATTACACTTTTGGAAGTCAATGAAAGCTGTTGGCGTATTTTCAATGACGGAAAACCGCTTTTGAAAATTAAAAAAATAATAATAATTTTGGTAAAATGTCGTCTAATATTCGTTAAAAACGTTCTGGTCATTAATTTATTATTTCTAGCGGCACCGAAAATCAATCAGTCACTTTTTTCTTCTTCTTGTTTTCTCTTTTTACTTCTGGCCGGAACGATACACGCCCGGTGTAAAAACGATTGACGTCCGTCGTTGGTGTTTTATGGTGAAGAGGGGAGAAATCGTCTAGATCGCCCCATTCGCGATTCGAAATTCCACTTATTGCACACTATACAAAGACCACTTAAGAGGTTATTGATAATATTTTTATTTTTTTTTTTTGATAAAATTACTTGCAGTTTCGAAAACGACCATTTCGAAAAACAAAAAAAAATCATTTTATAAAATAATATTACTGCGATGTGAACGACGACTTTTTTTTTTTTTTTTTTTGTAAAAGAGAGTAACGTTTTGAAAACGATTAATCTCTGCATAAAAATATTATCGGTCGGGGCCAAGGAACGAGAGTTTACTGCACGAGAACAGTTAACTACATCGGAGCATCTGTGTTAATAAGAGACCACGGGGGAAAATGGGGCGTTCCTCCGATTTCGAGACAACGTGTCTGTGGCCCAATATTGCTATGTAAACGATCGTTAAAATCAGCCTGCTGCACAGTGGTATCATCTACTACTCACTACTAAGTACAAGTACGGTATATTGAAACCGATGCTAGTCAAGAAGTTGGAAACCGTGTACAGTATGAATATGGGGTCCTTGAGCAACGTGAAATCCAACATTTGCTTTATCGTGTTTTTGGCGTCCGCGGAACAACACACGCCGTCCGAGGTCTTGTCGTCATCAACGATGTTGGCCATCTCTAAACCGCCGGCGTTCGTCGACTGCGATATTGTCCTGCGAAAACATCAAAACGTTAAAATACGCTGCGGGGCGACATACCTGCTCGACCACGTTGAGGATATGTGAGATGGAGATTCCCCCGCCCCTCCTGCATAAGCTTTCCATTTTTACACATTATGTAAATGTACGAAAAATGCGTACCAAGAAATAACAACAAAAATAATGTTTTCTCGTTTAACGCAATATTTTATTATCGTATTCCGTAATATTGTCCGGTTTATCGAGAAACTGACGGATCAACTGGTACGACGCGTTTAGATCGGATAGTCGAAGAGAGGTGGTTTACGACCCGTTAGTCGAAGTAGAAATAAAAAACATACGAAGTACTCATTCAATAGATTAGCTCAAAAACCGAGAAAATTGAAGACATTTCGTTTTAAAACATGTCGTTTTTATTGATGAAAACGATTAAAGTATAAAATAGGAGAGAGTGTCAATCGTTTTAACTAGGCGCGGGAAAAAATGTGTAATGAAAAATTTATTCGAAATAAGAAATCGCTCTATGACCAGCGTACGGAAAAGAAGAGAAAAATGTGTTTCCGTCATTAAAAACTATTGATACAATTCGAAAAATTACCGAACTATACGTACGCAAACACTAGTAATAGTAATAATAATAATAATAATATTATTATTATTATATTCCTCCGAGTAGTATTCATTACTCGTTGAATATTTTTATTAACGTTTGCCACGTTTAAATTACACCCGTCAATTCGACATTATATATACATGAATATTTTTTTTTTTTTTAGGCAATTGTTTTCACTTAGTATAAAACGTCTCGTCGTCACACCTTCCTACACGCCATTTGTTGTATTTGAGTTTATTGAAAACGGACTGACGTCGTTTACGATCACGTATACGAACGTTGTTTCTCTTCTATTACCAGCCGTTAATGGGGACAAAAAAATTCTACTGTGATTGGCGCTGTGCAAATATTGCGTATAAACAAGTGTAATACAAGTGAAAACGAGTAAAACCGTTTTTGTACGCGGTGGAATGCGTTTTTTTTTTTTTTTTTTAAACACACGCGCAATAAAAACCGCAATTGTTGTTTCAGTAACGAGATAAATGTGTTTTATAAATCGCGGGACAACATTTCGGACGGCTGAAAACGACGACGTTATAAAACACGGAAGATAAAGCACGAAAATAATAGTTTTTTTTTTCAAATACCGCGGATTCGTGTAAAAAAAGAAGAATATTAATTTTTTTTCGATAAACGAAAATTTCAACGAAAGAACAAACCGTTCGGTTAGTTATTGTCGGTGCAATTAAATGGAAATTAAACAAGAATAAAAGCGCGGTAACGAAAAATTTACAAACTTATACATATAAGGCACAAAGGGTTGTTTGAACGTCAATTTCGCAGATTATCGCGCGATCTCTTTGAGTAGTAGAAGAAGAAGAAGAAGAAGAAAAAAACGCGACTACGCGCATTTCGCAAAGGAATATTATATGAACGAGGGGAAAAAAAGAAATCGCTGTACGTTTGAGAGGACGATCGATTTTATAGATAATTTACACGATATGCGGCGATTAGAAAAATCGATTCGTACACACGACGAAACAACAACAAAAAAAAGACTTTAAAAAAATAATTAAAAGCAAAAAAAAAAAAATTATACATAAAGTTCGCCGTGGTAATCGTTTCAAAAATGGATAAAATGCGCATTTCCGTTTTTTCCACTGATTTATTATTTTCTTTTGATTCAGAATTTTCGATAGACTCTTTTGATTGAAAGAATCAGTCGGTGTACAAATAACAAATATATTTTTCGATGATTTTTTTTTCAATGATAAAAACAAAATTTTACATCAGTTTCACAATTATCCGTGCACTTACACGAATGGTAACATTTATCTGATTATTATATATATATATTATTAAAATATTAATAATTTTTTACACTTACCTTATTTGTTAATTACACTCTCGACCATTTAAATATTTATTAATTTACGATTTTTTTTTTTTTAATTGTTTTCCTTTGACAAGTCATTTTGACTTTTTCCGTTTTATTTTATTATATTATTGGGATATTTTCGTATTTTCAAAATAAACGTTAACGAAATAAAATCAATTTTTTCAAACGAAATATTAAATCGACATTAAAAACATTTGGTTTTTAATAATTAATACGTATTTAAAATTAAAATAAAATCAATGTACAAAATATGAAAACGCCGATTAATGGTAAATCGATTCGTTTAAAATTCTGCTTTTTAACGAACATTTCACAATTAAAATGCATTTTATACGCTACTTTTTTTTTTAAGTGTTCTTTTAATGTATTAAATTCACAGCATTACTAATAACACTCATTAAAATCGAACCAAAAAGTGACGAAACTACGGAATAAAAACGTATTGATTATTTTCAATACGTCGGCAAAAAAAAAATTTTTGTTTTACAAAAGATAAAATCTATTACGGAATAATATAAATTGGCGAAAAGAAATAGAAAAAATAAAATTACGACATAAAATCAATCATTTGGATATTATTTTTTTCCCCGGCCGACTCTAGAAATCTTTCAAATTCATTTAACTATAGAAACCAATGCATTTTTTGTTTATTTGCGGGACTTTTAACCGAAAAAAAAATAATCGTAAACGACGGATTTTTAATGGAATACATTTGAAGTTGACGTTCGTCTAAGATAATTTGTGCTTTATCAATTCCATAGAGTAGCATTTCTGTTTTTTATGTGCTTACACTTTTTTTTTCATTCCGAACGATAATGATTAATATAATACGGTAAGTTCTTAATTTTGAAATTTCTCGGAGTTATCATGGAATTTTTAATTTTTTTTTTTTTTGTTTCAAACAAAAACTATATTGGAATTTGTTTCAAACACACGAATTACACGCACCTATACTACGAAAACAGCGCAATAAATCGCTAGAATTGAACTCCTTTGTTTTGAGTATAGTCCACATTACAACACAACGCGACGAACATTTGGTTTCCCTATTTGTGGCTAACGAAGTTTTTTTCATTTATCACGGATGATGTACTACGAACACATTTCTTGGCACGGTTTTCGACCGCGTAAATTGTTTTCATGATCTTCTTTTATATACACACACACACACCAATAACGCGTACGTATTTCTCTAACGTCAGACTAATATATTACTATTATTATTTAATCGTTAAAATAACGTTTTACGATTAGGTTATGTTGAATCATCGTTTTATGTTTTAATCAAACACCATTACATGGTACGACGATCAGTGCTGTGTAAAAATGGGGTGTGCACTACGCACGGATCACAAATTATATTATTCGAGGCCTCTCGGAGTTTTGCGTAAACAGTAAAAAAACGTTTTTTTTTTTTGTGTATGTGTGCGCGCGCGTATGATTTTCTAAGCTAACTTATATTTTTAATCGTGCAAATGTAAATTTCAATCAACTACAATCGAAACATAAAATGGCTAATGAAACGAATCGATATAAAAAGCATACTGTCGTTGACGAATAATGAAAATATCAACAAAAAAAAAAAAAATTTATTAACAAAATCGACGATTATGACATGGTCGCGTCGGTGTTACATCGACCGTACAATAGATGGACCAGGGTGAAAACTTTGCTGTTCCTCTAATAGGAATATGACTTGCTGCTGATCGGATACATTTGCGAAACCGGACGCTCGAAAAGTTTACAAAAATATATCCGTGTAGTTGACAACACATCCGTATCAGACAATTGAACGTTACGGAATTGAATTATTCAATGTTTTTCCGGGGGAAAAAAATCCCGGGGATTTTCTACGAACAACAGGGTTTAACCGAATGGCGTTAAAAAAAAACCCCCCCCCCATCAGAAAGGCCATATATACGTACCTCCTGCGGTTCACGCTTATGTTCTTTAGACTGCCGCTGTAGAATATGTCTTTTTGGTACATAATGCCGCCGCCGTTCGCGGCAATCGGTTTCAGGCTCTGACTGGCGTAGCACATCTCGTTCTTCTGGCGCGTGTTCAGCCGCCCGTTGGAGTCGGACGAGGCGACGATCAGCTCCGGTTGGCTGAGCGTGAATCTCGACTGTTTGTCGTTGCCGAACGTGTTGGTGTTCACCTCGTTGGACAGCAACGTGTTGTGCGACACTTTGCGTTCCAGCCGCTGCCGGTGTTTCCACTCGCCGTCGTCGTTGTCGACGCCGCCGTCGTTCGCGTTCGGTATGTGATCGTACGATTGGCTGCTGACCGCGCAACCGCCGTTCAGCGGTTCGCACTCGGCCGGCGGCTCGGTGATGTTCAACACGATCACCGTGGACGTGCCGTTGCTGTCCACGGCGGTCGTCGTCTGCGGCTGCTGTTCGTCCGCGGTCAGCGGCCGGAACAGCATACCGAACAGCGTGCACAGCAACACCAGGCCAGCGATCACGGCGATCGTGACCCGCCAACCGTAGCCGGACACCAGGAAATCGACGAACGGCGCGAAAATGAACGTGCCCAGGCCGGAACCGCAGACGGCGATGCCCGTGGCCAGCGATCGGTACTTCTCGAAGTAGCACGTCACGCTCACGATGGCCGGCAGATAGATCATACCGAAGCCCAGACCTGCGGGACACACGAGAGAAAAAACGAACGCTTAAAAATCGAATTGAAATTAGAATTCTAAACGGAAACCAGAAATTCGATAGTTCTCATTCCGGTGAGAATTCCTTCTTTCAAATTCTTTCAAACCACCGCCGGTTTCATATTTCCCCTCCGCCTATCGTCGATGTTTTTACGTGTTCAAACGCGCGCCATTTCCACGATTCGCGTGACGCTTTTTGAAGTCACGTTCGTCAGTAATAACCACCTCGTGTAACACGATCGTGGGCCCGCGCTAAGAGGTGTGTCGAATCATGCGATTTTTCATCTTTTGTTTAATATTTTACGAAATTATTGAGTTCTTTTTATGGACACGAGTCCAGAAACAGATTTATATCAATATTCTAATCCACGAGTTAACAATGTTAACAACGTTTTAGACATTTAGGACGGCATGCGTTATCATTATTATACACCCTCTGCAGGCCAAAATATGCGTTTTAATCGTTATACGTGTTGTGTGTGCGTGCGATTGAAGTATTAAAACACAAAACGTTACAGAATATTATGTATTGTAATTACAAATCGAAAATATTTACAGCGATTTTACGTATACTTGTAGATTTTATTTCGGAAAACTTTTTACATAACTCAAGACCGGGGGATAGTTATAAAATGTCCAAACGCACCAAAAAAACCATTTTTAATCGAATTATTTTGTAATTAATCGCTAGTGTGCGAAAATGAGACGTAAAACGTTTGTCGACGACTGTTGATAAAAATTAATTATGTAGACTGCTGGTCGAACGGAGGAAACACAAATCGAGTTTTATGATGTAAAAAATATAAATTCAAACGTTTAAGGATAATATATTTAAATGCGAAAATGTCGGTGATAATAAATAATAAAACATTAAAGGCCTTTAAGACAATCCCGTTGATTTATGATCATATTTTAACTTTTACAAATCGGTATTGAGATTATTATTATTATTTTGGACCGTGAACTACAATTAACTATAATTAATAATAATAATAATAATAATGAAGAATTCTGATTTTTGTATATGATTGTTAAGTTAAAATTAAAATTTAAGATATTATGACTTGCTGATAATCATAAATAAGCGCGTATTGATGGAAAAAAAGGAGCGAAGTGCTTATGTGGTATATAATTTTTTGATAAATTATTGAATATCTCAGTGCAATTAGTTCAAAAATACATCGCCTCACAATTTTCGTAAAATTGTAAAAAAAATTGATTATGAAATCTATATGAATATAATATTTATCTCGAATACAAATATTATATTTAAACTTGGAATTGGATCATGTCCAGCAAAACGGATTAACATTAAAAAAAGTTCTCTACGTGGAGCATTTTAGCAATAGAACAATGAAAATTTTAACATTTACTATAGAAGAAATTGTTTTTTAATATTGAAGTTCATCCAAATAAATTTTTAGTATCCCACCATCTTATCAATTTATTCTTGTTGTACATAAGTTATTAAAATATAATTATTATGTAATTTTTATTTAATTATATTGTATTATGCAATATCTACGTTATACGTTACAAATTATTAAATCTTGATGTATACACCTCCTGGCAGCTAATATATAATAAAAGTTTTATTATTTATTTTATAAACGTGAAAATAGAGTTTAACATTATTTTAATCGATAGTAGGTATGTGATGATAAATATATTTTTGACAAACATTCTTAAATTAATCTCTCTAGCTGGAAGTTTTATCAGTAAAGATCATAGCACGTATATTTATGGATATTCTTATACGAATGTCGTTATTACAAGAGCAACATTTATTAATTTAACATTCAGAAAAAAAAATAATAATAAAAATATGAAAATAATTAAAGAAACTAATACATATCCGCACAATCAAAGTATTATTTCCTATTCAAAAAAATTCCGTTCATGATAATTTCTTTATTTATAATTTTAAAAGTATACTTTATATTTAAGACAACTTACAGATATTTCAGTTAACGATTCGGGCACGAAAATGTAATTAGATGATTTCAGAAAAATAAAAATAGTACGTATGAATAAATATTAAGTTGCACAATAAAAATTGTGTAGTTAACATAATTATTAATGGTTTACAAAATAAAATAAAATAAAAGATTAAATTCGTAATTATTCGAAACCATAAAACAGAATAAAATTGTTTTCGTTATAAATTATACGTAAGTTGTTGATAACTGTGACAAATAATTTATGATAACGATTTTGACATGCATTGCAAATTGTTTCAATGATGATAATAATAACAATAATAATAAAAATAATAATAATAATCAATAATAGTAGTGGCGAACACGAACATTAGCTTTTAATATGGAAAAATCGTAATGTTAAAAGTTCTCTAATTCGTAAAATCAGCAATAGTTAACTATACGTTGCAGAAAAGCTAAAAGACATACCCGTGTATTACTATAAATTACGTACAATAGCGTTTTTTTTTTCATTTTTCAAATTGTATCTAAATCATGTGAGATATTGGCTATAAAATTTATTACAGTAGCGGACGGCATATTATAATATAAACTTTGCTCTTATAACGTGTGCGATAATACCTAATCATAATATTTCTGAACGATATGGTTTGCGAACACATTTTAATTGCGATTTCTAAAAGACAGTATGCAACTATAATTATTATTATTATTATACTTTGATATTTAAAAAATATATTATCGTTAATAATTCGAAAGGAGATGCGCGTGTTACTATATTAAAAGTTTTTGATTGTACGACACATTTCCCAATCCATTTTTCTCCCCCCAGTTCATTATTCCTATTATCATTTTTCCTAAAATAAATAATACTGCTTGTCAAATTTTGTATTAGATTTAAGACTTTTTTTTAAACGAAGACCGGAAAAACGGTTGTACAATATGATGAATTTGTTCTTATGTAACAATGACATAATTTCATATCCAATATGGCGCAATTAGTCAAATTATATTTATAATTTTTTTTTATACATATAATATATTCGTATTTTAATAATATGTTATAATATTTTATTTCAAAATTTACATTTATAATATTTTTGGTTTTACATATAATAATAAATTTACGACAAATCAGACATTTTTTTATTCTTCTTCTTTAACCTAACGTAAGTAATGTACACCTCAGTGGAATTTTGTGGAAAAATGTCAACCTACCGGATAATTCAATTTACTTTTTTCTTTATTTTACGTACGCGTTATATTGGTATACATTTAAATTTTACGTTTTGCTCAACTATATATTATAAATAATACACTATGGGTTACAAAATTTCGAAAAAGTTATTTTATTTTAAAAATTAATTCTTAAAGCATGTGGTTTTCGTGCATTCGTACACTATGGAATATATTTTCAGTACGCATTGTTAACTGGTATTTATTTGATCGATTCTTTTTTCTAATGATAAAAAAATGTTATGTACATCTGAATTCGATTACTTCTATGAGCAATTATCTGATTAAAAACAACAAACAATACGTAATTGATGTATTCGAAACGAAAGCAAAAAACAAAGGAATCGATAAAACAGAAATATTATTTTTAGAATATGCAATATATTATGATGATATGAGTTCCGGAAAATAATATTTTAAACTTCTGGTTAAACAACAATTTTCGGATTATAAATTCTTTATGGTTATCGTTAAAACTGAGTTCTACAACATGATTTTTTATATGCAAAAAAGAAGAGAAAAAAATTAAAAACTTTAAAAATTTTATTCACAAAATTTATTATATTATATTGCAATTCGTTTATTATTAGTTATTAATAAATCATACGTTATTACCACATGCCATAGTGTATATTAAACTATTATTATAAATAATAATAATTATTTTAATAATAATAAAAATTGAAATCTCGTACATAAAAAAAAAAACAATAATTTGTCCACTTGTCGTTTAAAAACATAAAACGAACGACAACACTCGCGCCGTGATCTATTTCTATGGTCAATTTATTTCGAATAAGTTTTATTCGATTTTCGTTCCATTTATTACAACGGCCGTCGATGAATGAACACTCACAATATGAGATTTTAAAATGATTTTATATATATTTATATAAAATATATATATATATTTTTTTATATAGAACTCGTATCGAAAATAAAATGAATTTTATATTTATAAATCGTCATATACGTTGCCCGTTATGAGAAAAATAAAATACACAAGTAAGTGTGTCGTAAGTGCCTCGTTGTTTACTCGTAATGACGATAACGAGTATTGTTACACGAAATTTCTATCCAAAAGTTCAAAACGCTCGTGCTACGCTCCAAGTCAATCGTCAAACGTCTCATTATACTAAAAACATTTTGTCGGGTCCGTGTTTCATATTGCTCGTGTTAGCTGTTGCACAACACCACAGTGTGCTCGGAAAAAACGACGACGGGCGACACTATTGATCGTCGAAAATCTCGACTCGAGATTTCCGAGGAAAATAATAATAATTAGTGAATCGAAAATACATTTCGAACGCGTCGAACGAGCGACTTTTTTTGTTTTTTTTTTTTTTGATGCAAAAAAAAAACGAATGTAAAAACCAAAAAAAAAAAAAATAACGAAAATCTTTTCTGTAATTGGTCGGAGAGCAGAGGGATTTGTTGGTGAGTATTCTCGCGACGTTTGTCGGACACGAGATTCTTTTTCTAAGTGCGCACCGCACCGAGTTCACGCGATCGAAAAAACGCGTAAAAACGATTTGGATTTGAAAATGAAAACGATTATCGTTTCATTAATTGTCTAATTAAATGATTAATACAAATTATTGTATACGGGTATTTAGAAGTTATTTGGAGGTTTTTTTTTTTTTTTTTTTGAAAAAATCCAATACCGCATTAATTTTTTTTTTTTAAATAATTATTTAAAACCACACGCGGAATAATAATAGGCACATCACACACCTATAGATGAGGATAAAAAATAATAAACGAGTGTGGTACTCTAATATTTTGTTTCGACCCTGTACTTTTGTTGTACGACACATACAAATGATCAAGTGTGGATATTAATTTTTTGTATAAAAGTAGAATAAATTCAATTAATGTAAAAGAGTATACGAGAAATTATAGTTTGAATTCAATGCAAATCAACTAACATTGAAAAACCGTTTTTAATAAATCACCGAGCACATTCCATCGATTTACATAAATAAATATATATACGCGTACAATATAAAAATGTACAAATTCGGTCTGAACCATAATAATTGGACTAATATTATTGGAAAATAACGAATAAAACATTTGCGTTAATTGCCGATAATTTATTAACGTTTAATTGGATAATAAAAATAATCAGTGTAGTGCGCGCGAAAAACGAATATCGGAAAGACGACGAGAACTCGTCATGAATCATCATCATCATCAGCTTCTAAAGACCAAGCCTTGTTGTTGTAGCCAATCATGTCTGTCATATGCCATCCTCTTGAGACTTTGGTAAGAGACACAACGCATTCGTCGTAAAATTCCTTCAAAGAAAGACTTACGCGATTTGTCGTTATGAACAACACAATAATATTACACGAATTTATATTACACGAAGTATCATTTTGTAATATATTGTAACAACAACTCGGATTTGTGGCTTATTACTTAGACGACCGGGTAACGCGGATCTCGCATCAGTGTCTGTGACGATTTTTTTTTTCGATTTTAAACTCAGCCAAAAAAAAAAAAACACCGTATTTTACATTAAAAATACGTTTTTAATTACATCGAGTTTTGATTAAATATAAATTATTACACGGTTACTAAATGTTTTCAATGTATTTTATAAAATAAGCGATACGGAAAAAATACCGCGAACGCATACAAATCCATTACTCCTATTATTGTTACCGTACGGTATACGCATATTAAACGAAATACGTATCTGATATCAGCGTTGTAAAATATTTGAATATAAATATTAATTAAACACACTGGTTAGTATACGGCAGACGCATTTTAAATTGATTTTTTTTTTTGTTCTCGAACAAATTATACACTCACACATCGTTTATGCATAAAGAGCAGAAGTAAAGAATAGTGGCAACGAGAATTTGTAATCAGAACGTACAAATTAAACGAACAGGACATTACTGACGACCACATCATTATCATATTATAATCTTCCAGGTTTCAAAAAGCAGTGTGCTTTTATCCAATACTCTCAGACCGCATAAGAACTGGTCTGCGCATTCACGACGCGACGCGACTACAAATACAGATGAGGATTATCTATCGGTCCACAGCTTGTGATTTCCGATTCCTCGAACGAACCATAGAAATTGCCAAATACGAAAATATGAAGGCACAGTGAGAGTAACAACACCAGTGGCTCTGGACACAAAATATGTGTATAAAGCACAATACATACGGTATTATCTCGTCCTATTTACAATCGACATGTTTTTACAATCACGTAATCATAGTCTATTGACATAAAAATTTGTTACCGTTCGAGGCTGTTGTAAAAAATAGAAATAACGTGTAAAATTCGACACGCTTAAGAGTTGTGCTCGCACAATCCACCAAGTGTATGCTTTCCTCGAAAGTCTATACGAGAATTAAAAGTTTTTTTTTATTTTGTTCAAAAGCTATTCGGTCAAATTTATAAAACAGATATATATATATAAATTATCATGTCGAGGAAATCATTACACGACGGAAAAAAATATTTATTATTTTTTTTTCCACGTCCTTTTACGCGGGACACGTGACGGTTGCGACGTTTAAGACTTCGTATACATTAACAATATAAATCGTACGCCACGTTTGATATTTTTAATGCTGAGCACGTCGTCACATTGTCCAATACACTGAAAATTGATATTGCAATACATGACCAAACACACGATGAATCGATCCAGTGGTGCGTGGACAAAAGACCAGTGTATTGTGTTGTCGAATCGTAAATTCTTAAGAGTTTTAAAACTATAAAAATGTTACACTACGGGGGGAAAGCGTTTCAAACGGAATATTGCGAGAGTGATGTATTATTGATATTCCAACAAATAAAACGTCTATAATACAGTAATAATTCACTGTTCATAATATAATACTATTGTACTGGCTAATAATAATAATAATATTAAGTACATAATATTATTGTTGCTGACTAGGGAGACTAACATTTACAAAAGACGTGTACTTTTTTACATTATCTTCTATATTTCTCAACCGCGAGCCGGCTATAATTTTTATACACTACGGACAACGACGTGTTGTGTATAATAGTGAATTATAAGGCAATGGAGAAATCTCATCGCGTGGCCCTTGCGTTATTTTTTTAATAACTCAGATCTATGGCTAAATATGTTTCGCGTCAAATTGAAAATTTAAATAACTTTTCTTTTTTTTTATTCGCGCAATAAAATACGATTTCATTTTTCCGCGTGATTTCGAGTGCTTTCTTTTACGATTTTAAACAATTTTCGACTGCCTGTCCGACTACATTTCGACGCAATAATATATGACGAACGCAAGCGATATAAATCGAACATTTTTGCGATTCCGTGTGTACAGCAATACGATTGAAAATGAAAATCCGTTGGATTCGTAAAAACAGCCGAACGGGACGGAGAATTATCGCATCATCGTTATAATGTTATCGGAGACGGTGTATTTTTCGGTAGACCTCGTTCAAATCTTTCGCGCCGTCGAAAAATATCCGTTTCAGAAACGTTGAGAATGCGACCATCTAAAACGGGATCGTAAAAAAAACTGCGAAGAAACAACGTTGCCGAGATATTATTACGGGACAAAGCATTCCCATGATCAGGCAATAACAAAAAAAGAAAAACTCAATATTTCTATTGAATACGTATGTAAAATTTAATCTTATAATAATAATAATTTCAATTGTAATCGAGCGTTCATTGCCTTTTTCAATATAAAAAATTGATTTTTTTTTTTTTTAAATTTAAATTGCGAGAAAATCGATTTTTGTTTTCCAATGAAGTCCGAAGTAATCCGAACGATCCTCCTCCTCGCAATCCCATTCGGATTAACGAGATCCTATCATATATAATTTTAGTAAATCAATTTTCGCCCGACTATTATCGATAAATATATATATATATATACATATTTTTCTCTTACCCTACAGTGTGTGTGTATAAACGTTACTGTATCAAAGACTGAACCGAAACAACGGACGCGTAGGAAGTATATTATGTGTAATTTTTTTTTTGTCTTCTCGCCACTACACGTGTATATCAATATAATAATAATAATAATAATAACTACTACGTACACGAGCGATCCACAACACTGAAACGTATTATTAAATGATTGAATAACCGTTTAATAATACGTTGTACCGCCGTATAACACGGCGTATGCGCGAGGACTGCCGCGGTATACGCATACATATTTAACTAGCGGCGTAATGCACACAATTTCGTTCGAGTCCCTATTAATAAATTATTCACTTAAGAGCGTTTAGACGGCACGCCGGTCTTGTTACGGATTAAAACGGGCTACGGTTTTCGAATTCAACGATTTTTCGAAAACGATATAATCGCGTGAAAAAAAAAATCGACATTCTCGCCTATGTAATATATGCCTACGCGTTCCACAAACGCAACGCGTAGTGGACGTGACTATTTTTTACGCGGTGATATCGTCGTTTGCTTTTCCGATCGCCTCGGATTATTCGATTTTTTTTTTCCACCCAATATTTACATTGTACGTTACGCGTTTCGTTTCGTTTTTTATTTTATTCTTGTCGATTATTAGGGGTTTCTTTTTGTTTTTATAACACGCGGTGTAAGATATATATATATATTTTTTTTTGATTTCAAGAAGAAAGACATCGGCAATAAAATGTTATTTTATTTCACTATCCGTTTGTTCTGGAGTTACTTACACCTAAGCGGCTCTAAAAAACGGATTTTCACGGAATTTCGTATGATTCGAACGAGCAGCATTATAATACATGACGTACTGCTGGGAGAATTCGTTACGGAGCGAAACGATTTTTATTACGAATAAAAAAAAAAAAAAAAAACGCTTGAAATTCGAATAACATTATTGGCGAAAAAAATAATTACAAAATATTTTTCAGCGACGTTAAATTAAATACATTTTTTTTTTTTTTTTACCTATGAAAATGGTTTCGAATACGAGAATGTGATTTTCGGTTTCGCAAAACGTGGAAAATAATTTAACAAATTTTTCGGTAGGCTTTTACAACTGAGGTAAAAATTGTTATTACACGTACGGGGTTTCCACTATGGAAAACGGATAAAGAAACGAACTATAATCATATAAATCGAATAGCAAACGATTGTTTGATATTTAATTTCGCTCGCGTTCCATAAGTAAACTGAACGAGATTCGGTTTCCGCGGTTATTTCATTGTTAATATGCGAGAATACACAATAAAGAAAAAATTGTTTATTTTTTTTTTAACCCGTTTATAGCAAAAAAATGTGTTCATATATAAGTAAAAGCAAGGTGTTATGTAATACCCGAGCACAAAATAAAATACGCATTATATTATTTTAATATCATTTTTAGATATATATATATATATTACTAAATAATCGAACGCGTATAATTTAAATTTTACTAAACTTTTTTTTTTAATAAACATATTCTAACGTTTAATATCCGTTTTAATAATTATACCGCCAAACTGTAGTTTGGTAGTGTTATAAATCTTCCGGGTTATTATTATTTTTTTTTTATCGCCTCATCTACGCCGGTAAATCAAATAAATAACACGTTTCATTTATAAAAACGTGTATATCAATAATATTGTCCAGCCAGTCAGTCACAATTTTATTTCTGTATTCACGACAGGTTTTTGTGAACGATTAAACAAAAATCACAAACACTGAAATATACCAAAAATGAATAATAATAATAATAATAATAATAATAATAAAATGACATTACGATACGACGACAAAAAAAAAAAAAATTAAATAGCGGTTTTAATAATAATAAAGAGCAGAACGGGTTCTGCTGATGATTTGTCGGTTTGTTAAATGCGTAGCCAAATTAAATTTAATACGCGTGTAAAAAATTTAGTTGGCACGAACGCGTGCATTGTTTCGTTTTGAAACCTTTACGGGACTCGTATCATAATTATTATTATTATTATTATTATTATCCCTGAACTTGCAGCCATCGTTAACGCTTTTCTGCAAGCCGTACAATTGTCATATTATATAGTAATTAACTCTTCGGTGTTAAAAACCTAGTAAAAGTAGGTCAAACGCGTGTTAATATATATATTGAAAAGCGTGAAATAAAAAAAAAAAGTGTAAATATTTTTTTTTAATTTGTCGTATAAATATCCGCGATAGTCGCCGCGCACACATAATTTGGATACATATTATTGTCTGAACGATTCAAAAACGATTGCCGTTCCTATTCGAAATGATTTTTTTTTTTTTTTTTGTTTACGCGGACTTTCACTCTAAAAATCCCCCGAGCTGACGAAAATTTTGAATTTTCGTTTTAATCTTTTATAAAACTACGTTTCGTATTATTCGAATATTAATTATAATCGGCTTAATGTTGATTTTTCTCTATATTTATACTATACAAACAACTGCATAAATTAATTTAAAAAATTGTTCGCGCGATAATGAAAAAAAAAATAAGGAGAGAGAACCGAGGTACAAATTTGTACGCGGAATAATTAATTTTCAAAATTGAAAAACACTGTAGCCTCCACTCCTCTTCCCCGATGTTCAATAACTATAATTTGCACAACGTCGCTATTTACAATATTTGTAAGATAACCGAATAAGTGTTGTGATACCGGTGTCGTAGTACTTGTTCATACCAAAACGTCAGAGGAATAAATTGCTCGATAATATTATTAGCATAATGTATAGGAAATGATAAAACATAAATGTGTGGAAAAATATTAAATTATTATCTGGTTTTAATCTAGAGATTATTTTGCGTTACAAAGTTATCCAAAGAAAAAATAAAAATTTCGAGTTATCACAATATACTTAAATATTTCTGAAGTTATCAACGTACCTACATCACGTTTCAAATAGATTTGTGTGTGTGTGTATACGCATTTCAACAACCGATTTCATTTATAACACATACTTAAAAAAAAAAAAAAAACATTGTTTTTAATGGTGAAAGAGAGAAAAGATTACAGGAATGTACGTAATATACAATTTATTGAGATTTTTTTTTTAATATAAACACAAAGTTTCTAAGATCGTAACATATAACTGCCGAATGTTACACATTGTTTTAAGATAACACTATACTTAAGACGACGTCCAATTTCGAGTTGTGTTCTCGTAAGCGTTTGCTTTCTAGTTTTTTGGACAATTTATTTTCTTAAAGTATACGCGCGTACGAAAGTTACACTGAAAAAATTACGCGAAACAAACTGTTAATTGTTTTGAAGTCTTATTCTACTTAAAACTTCTGAAGATTACACTTTTATCGATTTTGCATTTCGACTATTATGCGCGTTACGGTATAAAGTGTTTCAAATCATAAAAGTTTTTGAGAACTTTATAAAATCAATGATCGTAATTCGAGTGAAACGGTCGGGGAATAAGAAAAGAAATATATTTTTGAAAATGCAAATCATATTATATTAAAAAAAATATGATCTCTTGTGCACACATATATCTTATCCACATAGATAAATACAATGATATCGAGAGCCAAAATGCTTATAAATACATTATATCTAATCTGTAATTTAATAATATAAAATTAATAAAGATAAACAGCCAGTAAACATAATATCGAATTACCTCAATATTATTAAGACGAAAGAAGCGTGTTTAAACAGTTCAAAAACAATTGTCACTCCATAACGACATTTCGGAGCCACAATTCATTTGAAATAGCCGAAAAGATATTAAAAACTTTGCGGTAAAAATCAATATCAATTTGCCGAACGACGGTATTCGTGTGTGAATCGCATTCATTCGACAATGAAAATATTTAACTGATGATTTTCTCACAGAATTACTAAGAAATGAAAACTGAAGCTCAGGAAAAAAAAATACGACGTAAATAAATGTCGCTTAAGGTTTATGTTTTTATTCGTTATTCGTATTTGATTGTTATTTAATATTTATAAATTTGTATACGAAAAAAATATTGAAATTCCTTACATCAATTATAAGTAAATTGTTTGGTTCTTGTAACAAAAAACTTACATTCACACCCTTAGTTCCGATAATAAGAAGACTAAAAGTTTAAAATTGTATACAGTCCGTGAGAGAGAGGAGCGTTGAAAATAAAGTCGTGGACCAAATATTAATTATAATTACGTATATATTATAGCCCCTTTCGTCATTGAAGTCAGCGCGCGTATGTATTGTGTAATACGCGTGCGAAGGCAAAACGGGCGAAGATTTGACAAAAAAAAAAAAAAAAGAGAAGAAAATGAATTTATAATCCGTTATTTAATGTAATCTGTACGAAGACCGTCGAGTATTATTATTATATTAATAAAATTCGCCGATTTCGTTTGCACAATCACAATTTGTACAATACAATATATAATGCTCACTCGAATATAATCGCGTGCACCGCGTACTCAAAATACGAATACAGATATGAAAATCGTCACAAACACGACGTTTAATACATTATTGTGTACGGCCGATTACGATAAATTTATTATTATTATTAATAAACGTTTGTATATATATATATATATATATATAGACTGTTTAAACGAAAAAAGAAACCGGCACAGGAATTCGATATACGTATTCCGATATATCTGCGCGGGACGATCGGAGTTTTTTTTTTCTTTCATTTTTGTCATTTTCGCGATCGATGCCAATGCGAAAACGTGAACCGCGTTATTCTTAATCGCATGTACACGCTGAGTATAAAAAAAAATTTTTGTACAAGCACGCGTGTCTCGTTTTTAGGAGTTTCGTGTTTTTTTTTAAATTCTTTTGGAGAAAAAAAACGGACTCCTCCCCGCCCCCAAACGTCCGAGAAATTTATTTAGAAAACACCGCGTAAACGTAACAAAAAAGCTTAATCGAAAATCCGATTTTTTTTTCGCCCGGAAATCTACATTTCTCCCCCCTTTTTATATCGGCGTTTTGCAAATGTCTTCCAATACTTTTTTCGTATACAAATTTATATACATATAATAATTATAATAATAATAATAATAATAATAATAATAATAATAAATACGAACAACGAATGAAATATTATAAACCTTAAGCAAAATTTATTTACGTGTTTTTTTTGTTCTCCAGTTCTCTGATTTCTGAGCAATTCTGCGAGAAAATCGTCGGTTAAAAAAACTCGATTATTTTCATTGTCGAATAAAGCGAATTTTTCGCACGCGAATACTCGTCGAAAATTCTTAATAAACTTACCGCAAAGTGTTTGGTATTTTTCTCCGGGGGTGTTTTAAATTACGCGCTTCCGAAATTCCATTGCGCGGTTTTCGAATACGCGCGCGATTCGATATGTATACCGGCTCTATTAATTTTTCAGATTAAATAAAAACTTGTAAAATCGATTTATAAACATTTTGGGCTTTTTGTTGTATCATTTTTATTTATCCGCGTGGAGGACACATTCGTTCTGGTCCCACCCTTGTGACGCATATACGAGTATATATTTGTATGCGGTTTAATGATTTTGTCCCCCGTTGTCGCGACACGCTTTCGTGGGGAAAAATATATTAAGCGAACACGAATATCAAAATCGAGAAGAGATCTGGCGGCTGTGCACGGCCTAATCGTATTATAAAATATCGGGTAACACTATTGGGAAAAAAAAAAATTTTAATATATATATATAATAGGTAATTTTCCAATACGCGTGAAAACGAACTGAAATCCGTCGAATATTTAACCTACAGAGAATGGTAAAACCGTACGTTAAGAGGATTTGGTTTTCGTTTCACGATTATATTTGTTCATCGCGCAAAAATAAAACGTTATGGATTGTGTGATTCGCACGAAGACTTCTTCTTCTTCTTCTTTTCTTTTTGCCCTCTCGCGAAAGCAAAAAAAAGAAAAAAAACCATTTATATTCTCGCTCGAAGCAACGGTCAGGGACGAACGAACACGCGAACGTTGGCGCCATCGCCGCGAATCGGGGCCGTGTAAAGAGACCGCGGCGCGCGTGACACGATATCATATAAATTACGAAATGAGAAAAAAACTTTTGCACGACAATTTCGAACAAACGGCGTCGTACATTCCGTTTCGGGGTGCAAGAACTAATAATCGCCGTGTCTTATTAACAAGTAATTTGAAAATCAATCAACGAAAATCGTAAATTCCAAGTTAAAACGATAATTAATATACGAGTATATGTATCGTATATCCCGGGAAAGCGCTCGGAAGCGAATCCATTGGCGGTTCGCACCAGCGCACTTGGCGTTTGAATTTGTACAAAACCGTAAAATAAACTGACACTCACATATAAAATAACGGACATCCGTGTGAATCGAAATCGATTAAACAACTTGCGAGTTCGTTGGTGAGACGACGTTTCGGAATTTTTTTTTTTTTAGTACCCGCGAACTTTTTTTTTTCAAGTCGGGCCGATTTCCACGAGGAAATATTCGAAAAAACCGAATAAAATCATTTTCCGTTCTATACACGACACGTACACAATTGTACGCGCGCGTACCAATTGCGTCGTTTGAATACGAGCGCGCCGAAGTAACTATGCGGAAACTTATGCGGAAAATAGACCGGATTTATATGCGTTTAAAATCCTAAGAACAACACGTTTTTATGTTCTATAGTTTCATTAAAATAATCTTTTTTTCATATGCGCATGAACGTTCTTATTCTTTTTTTTTTTTGCGCAAATATACGACGTTTTGTGAAAAACCCGTATGTTTAATACAGAGAGGGAAAAAGTGAAATAAAAGCGCAACGATTTATAAAAATTATAATTCAATTAATATGAATTGAATTTTAATTTCTTATACAGAATAACGAGATATTTTCGGTTAACTTCGTGATATTTTGCACACAAAAGCGACTCCCGATATATACATGTATATTATATATATATGTGCGTATTTATTTATAAGTGTGCAATATGTATAATGTAATTGCTGCGAAGAATACAAGAAACATTTGCGCTCCCGGAGTTTACATTATTGGTGAAAAATTCAAATTGTATAAACACGACGACGTTTTAAACATAATCGTCTGTTCTTAATTGAAATAAACGCGACAATGTAATTTCTACACACGCCGTCAGATTTCATCGAACGTTACATGTTATGTGGGACAGCGAAAAAAATCCACACACACGCCGCCACGAGTACGCACAATATATTTGTTTTTTTTTTTTATACTGTAAATTAAAAAAAAAATAATAATTTACAAAACAATATGAAAATGAAATGGAAAATAAATCGTATAATAACGGTAAACTCATTAATACTTTATCGAACCGACAAAACCTAAAAGTAAAATCCGAAGCAAATGACGATGAGAAAATGTCATTTTCGATACAATACCCGAGACCATCAATACGCGCGCAATGTTTTCATATACATAACAATAACTGTGTTGATACATATCGAAACGATTTCATCGCGACTCCTCTGTTTTTGGAACGTGATTTCGTCGTCTCTCCGAAAATAAAAGCGACGAAAAAAATGACCGCAGTTTACTCACAAAATTGCGTTTTTAGAACGGAATCAAACGAATATTTTCAGAGTACGGACGACACCGGGGCACTTTATTCGTTTACGAAAAAAAAAAAAAAAAAAAAATTACGAGAAGCGAAAAATAGACATAAATCGTCTTCCTTCAATGAGTATTATTTTTTGTGTTTGATTTAAATGCGCGCACGTTATACGATCGCGATAAAATCGCGTTCTACTAGTTGCCCAACACACTAGTAGAACACTGTAAATTGTTATATAACACAACTCCGTGAGATGAGCTGATCAAACGGACGAAAAATATAACGAAGTACAGAACAATTAATATCCATCGAGAGTATGAAATGGTAGGTGGTAGTGGTTCGTTTTTACATGGCTGTCGGATATGCCAATAATACCGATGCGCTTGGACTAAGCTGTGGACTAAATGTTTATAATACTCATGTAACTGGATTCTCGTCGTTAAATCGTACGGACGTACACCCGACGAGGTTTAATGGACTTCCGAAATGCTCATTTTCAATTTAAGAGCCGTTCGCGGCTCGACAGACAATATAGACCGTTCGATGATTTCCATTTAGCTAACAAAAAGCACACGAGCAACCGAGCTATGCAAATTACTCTGTGCAAAAAGTGTGACGCGTTGGCCTTTGTATTGATTGTTTTTGTAACGGCGTTCCGTAAGAAATACATTTCAAATACGGTTCAAAAGGTTTAAAGATTTGCGTTTACTAAAAGTATCGCGCATAATACTCCATCACATTTATCGTATACATTTTGTTACATTTAATTATACATTTGTACATTTATTGACCTAGTGTAACCGTGTACGGTAGCATTTAATACGGGCCGTAATTTTTGCAAAACTGCGAAACTTTAATTTTAACACTGCGGATTGTAAAAAGTTTATTGTATAATAATAAATCGAGTACAAATAATTTATAGTGAATAGGGATGATAAATTTAAGTCAAAAGAAAACGAAAGATCTGACGGACCCAAAATTCGAGTAAATCCACCTATTATAATGTTATATAAATACAAAACTAACTATTCGCGATTATTCTACGTAAAGGACGGTTTTCATTTGAATCGAGTGAAATAACACTGAAATGAAGAAAATCCCTCGCCGAAAATGCTCCCGGGGTCCGCCGACGTTAAACATATACTCGTTTAATAAATCATTGAATAATTTATATGTGTATGTGTCCTACTATCGTAGGACGAATAAATGATAATTCTACCAAATTCTATTAAATCGCGTTAAAACGAATACAATCCGATCGAATGCATTAATCGAGTTTTCCGAACAGATATTATAATGAGAGCCATGAATTCGTCGAATAGCTATTGACAGTGGTAAATAAATGTATAAAATTATAAGCATTAATTAACTAAAGAGAAATGCAAATAATATTCTCTATCCAACACTTCTTGCGCGACCTCGCCGTTATTTTATGATAAAAATTATTCGTTAATATGTATTTATTTACAATACCCGGGTCAAAGACATATTTTTGCGTCCGAAGTTAATAAAAAAAAAAAATTGTAATTCGCGCTTTCAATCGTGCACATTGTTTTGCACGCGTTTGAAAAAAATGTCTTCCAAATTGTTCAAAACGTGTAATGAAACAACAATGTCGTTAAACACGACATTATTACAATAATTTAGTACGCTTGAAAAATACATTTCTATATTTTAATAGAAATTTGACGAATGTATAATTTTATTTTTTTTTATTTTAAGTTTGAAAGATTATTTTCCCGACTTATATTTCGACATTTTTTTTTTTTTAATTATAAATAACGTAATATATACAAATATTAAATGTACACGTTTATGTATTTGAATACTCTATCACACGTTATCGATTTATAACATTCTAAACTCCGAAGGTGCAAAATAATATCGAAACTACCGGTGAACACGAATATAATATATACGTCAAACGGAATTATTATTATTATTATTATTATTAAAAAAAAAGAAACTACACTTCGATAATAAATAATAAATGATTAACTTATAGGCCACTCTGAGGATTTGTGAGACTTAGGGCAAAGGAACCTCTCCGTCTTTTTATCATTTCTCATTTTCACGCTTTCTGCTTATTTAGGAGTAGTGTAAATAATATTATTATAACACACGGATATTTCATGTTTTAAATTCAAAAAATACTGCAACTCGTTTACTATGGTGTGATATGTGATTTTTACGAATCAAACGAGCCCCGAACGAACCACTTGTTTTTGATAGACAATTTCTTCTTCTTTTTTTTTTTTTTTTTGATAATAAAAATTAAAATATTGTTAAACGTTGCGGGGAAAACGACGTAGGGATGAAAAGTAGTTAAAACAGATCACGAAAACCGGAGAATTCGGTGAATTTTATTACGAATCCGAATGGTTCGTCTTTTATTTTACACAAGAATTAAATTTAACCGATTTTAATGACAACGTTCAAATACGACTTTGTCAATCGTCGTATCGTAAAATAATAATTTTTTAAAAAATTAAATCCACTTCAACGCGAAATATGACGACGACGGTTGTTTTCAACATTTCAAAATTGCTTTAGAATCTAATTATAATATAATACCGAACCGTCGAAATGAATATTTTCAACGTTGTTACAGTAGCTGTTTATGTAATACACCGGTTATTATTATAGAATTACTCGGCTCTGTTGAAAACAAAAAGTCAAAAATAATAATAATATATTACGATATTTTCGCGTAAGACGCGGCACGCGAACTTTTCCATTAGCTAAGTGTATACACGCGGTACAAAAATAATTCGTCGAATCGAAACGAAAAAAAAAATTGAAAAATTATTATTATCAATACATAAAACGAAAACGTTTCAAATGACTATTATTACAGTAGTGTGTGGATAGTAATAAGATGCGTGCAAAGTTGCTATAATCGAGAGTGCGAATTTATCGAATTAAAAATCGATACGAAATAATAATTTCCAAAGAAAAGGAAGAAGAAAAAAAGTATTCATCGGAATCTTGGAATATAAATATCGTGAAAAATACAAACCTCTAAAAAAAAAAAATAATAATAATAATTTGAACGATTTCGAACTTTAAAACTCGTTTTCAGAACTCTCGAGGTATAAACCACTTTTTTTTTTTTATTTCATCTTCGAATAAAATATAATATAATATAATAATACGCTGTTATTTTAATGTCTAGAGGAAATTTTATGAACGACGGCGAAGATTCTTCATCTAAAACACTCGTCCTTACGTATTTATTTAAATTTTATTTTTACACATTCGTTATTTACGATAAGTATTCTTTTTTTTTTTAATATTTATTGTAGCCGTCTTGTACATATTTCATATGTAAATTGGAATTTTTTCCGTAATAAACGATATTATTATTATTAATGTGTATAGAAATCTGCTTACTGATTTTCACCTTGATTCGATATAATATATTGAGAGTGTGTGTGCATGCAACGACTATACAACACATAAACGACTACTGATTTCTCTAATGTGCAGTGAGGGAGGGGGAAATGTGTCAACATCAATAAATCATATGACTAATTGAAAAAAAAAAATGTTTATATGATTTACCTAAATGAAATCATTATTATTATTATTATTATTATTATTATTATTATTATTATTATTATTATTATTATTATTATTATTATTATTATTATTATTATTATTATTAATATATAAAAAACCGTGTATTTCGAATTTTTATTTTTTTCGTGAACCACAATCTGCCTTCCAACCTTCTTCGGTTGGTAACTGCCGAGTTAACCCGTTATTAGACAAATAAACCAAAAACAAAATCCCTCCCCCCATCACCACGTCAAAGTATGACTGCTCTGCTACACCGTTACAAATGTATATAACGAAAAACGTTAATTTATCGAATGGAAATATGATTGCGCCTAAACACGGGTAGAAAAAAAGAAAAAAGAACGAAAAATAAGACATTTTTGCGTTTAGACGAAAACTCAAAAAAGGCGGGAGGAAATTTTTGACTCGCGTATAAAACTACACACGTCATACGCGAAAAAAAAAATAAAATAAATACCGTTGTGACAAACGCGTTTTTCGACGTGTATTTTATACGTTTATTTCGAACGAATTACGTATTTTCCTTTTTATTTTTTTTTTTTTCGTTGAACGAAACGTTCCACGTCACTGTATGATATATGCACATAAGTCAATACACACAATATAGGCTAAATAAATAGATTACTTTTTTTTTTATATATAGGTATAATATAATTCGACGTCTACTGGATGGATGATAAATATAGAGAAGAAATATTTGTACACACAACACCTATGTATTAAGCATGTTAATAATACGTCCGTTGTATACTCACTGGATGGTAATAAATTTCCGAAGGCTATTTTACGTATAACGCACACGTATTACGTATAGGCGAGAGCAGCGTGCGCACTGCGAACGTAATAATGTGAGGAGAGCATCGCGGCGTGTTATCAATGTTACATTGTACAAACAATCTCGCGATTACAAGAGAGCTGCTGCGATGGACATCAACATTACATTATTATTATCATACATATTATCGAACACACGCGTTCCACTGGGAATATTGTAAGATTGTCTATGTGGCGGCGTTGTCTTCCGTCGTTTATTCGCTCGCGTCGCCGACGCGAAACCGAACTTTCAATTCGGGTTCACGCATCATCCCCGCGTAGCGACAAATTCACCGGCGTTTTATTTCACAAAACAAACGACCACGCAACCTGTATGCAGGGCCGGATTTAGGGGGGGGGCCAGAGGGGCCCCGGGCCTCCACAAAATGAGGGCCTCCACTTAATGGGATTTTTTTGTATCCAAGTATAAAACACAATATAATATTTGCAAAATAAATTTAAAATTTCTAGTAAAATATTATTTTGCGGTAAATGTTAATATATTATTAAATTAAATTCACTTATAATAATATATTAAATATATGTTATCGCATTATAATATATACTTTTAAGGTGGGCCCAGGGCCCCCACATTCCTAAATCCGGCCCTGCCTGTACGAGACGAACAACGTCTGCGCGTTACGAAAACCGCAATTCAATGAAACCAATATAAGTCGCCCACCAACCACCACCTTCCAGACAAAAAATACAACTCTAAAATCGAGTTTTCAAATTGAATTTCTATGGTCCAATTGAAAGTCTCAAGAATTTGAAAATTACAAAACCGTTAGTTATTGTTTGACGAATATATTATTATTATTATTATAAAGCCTGCGCGAATTTAAATGTTCTGTTTACGATTCAATAACGATTATTTTTTTTATTCGCTTGAAAACAACGTGAATGCGATAAAAAGGAAAAAAAAAGTCGTATAATTTAATATCAATAATAAATTACGATCGTATCGATTGTGTGTAACCAAATAAAGAAGAACGACCGCCATCAGACCTCGAAACAAAAATGACCTTATATACATACGCTTGGAAATGCACGTTCCGGTTACGATCGTTTATATAATTCAGATGAAGTCAATAGTCATAAATTAAAAAAAGTTTGAAAAACAAAAAGCAACCCGTGCGTGTGTGTGTATCGTCGGAGAAAAACCGAAATGACGGAAAATTAGTTAAGTTTTTTTTTTTTTTTTACCCTAAATCGATTTCGAAAAGTCTTTATGGAAATTTAAAATGAATTTTTCACACACAACGACGAGTTACACGGTGTTGGATTTGTAATTAAAATTTACCGATAGTAAAACAAAAAAAACAAAAAAAAAAACTCAAACGTCGATTTATGTTTTTCCGTTTCGCTAGTGTGTTATTATTACACAAAACCACCGCGACGATTGAACGAATTAAATACGCCACACCGAGTGTGTATGACTTTACCGAGTTGGTAACGAATAAGGTATTTATTATGTGGCGATCGAGTCGTTATATTCTCACAACAGTGCGTATTTTTAAAACAAATAGAAAAAGAAAAAGTACACAACAATAATAATAATAATATTAATAATAGTAATAATAATAATAATAATAATAATAATAATAATAATAATAATAATAATAATAATAATAATAATAATAATAGTAATAATAGTAATAATAATAATACGTACGCGTAACACATATAATCGCTGTTGCGATTGTACACCGCCTGTTATTATGTCAATTAAACAACCGTTATATTATAATATATGTATAAACTGTTAACTATAATGTCACAAAAAAAAAAAAAAAATGTTAAAAGAAATAAAAATTCTCGTAAAATAATAAAATTAAAATTATAATTTATTATTAGTTGTACCGCGAGAATGTTATTATTAATATTATTATTATTATTATTATTGTAGTTGTTGTTGTTGTTGTTGTTGTTGTTACATTCGACCACAAATTTTATAATATGAAATAAAATGTTTTCTCCGTATACGACAGAAACAATATCAATAAATTTTTTTTTCCCAGATTGCATATAAATTTATAATCTGTGTGTGTGTGTGTGTGTGTAATATATTATATAATATGTTCTAACAAAAAAAAAATCTGAGTTGACACGAAACATATATATATATACATAAAACGTCGAACACATTGAAATATTCATAGTTGTCAATAATTATAATGTTTACACGATATATAGTAAAGAACGCAAAGTCCGCTACATAAAAAAAAAAAGTTTTTTATTGTTATACAATTTTTTTTTTTTTATTTACATTTCGAAACTAAAATATATTTTATGAAAACTATCGATAAATGACTACTACGCGAATGGCGAGACAAAAAAAAAATCAATTAATACACGCGCGTATATCGAAATCATTGTGACGATTATACGAAATCACCGGGAAATATTAAATGTTATATAACGTCGGGAAAAAAAACTCCCAAAAGAATTTAATTATATGTTTTATACTGACATGATATTGAAATCGTCGGTTTATTTCGAAATACGAATTATTTTTACGCGTACTATTCGCCAATATTTATTCGACGATAACGTGCCATTATCCGATTCGCAGGAAACATTATCGAATTGTTTTGCAATAATTTTTTTTTTTTTTGAACGTCATTCTAAAAATTTGTAATATTGGCACGTTTATAAACGAATTGTAAAAAATGTATTTCATGCCCGTGATTAGAACAAAAAATAAAAATGTATTTCCATAGATAGTTTATTATTACGCAAGTATCTCTCTTATACGCGCGCGCGCGCGTGTGTGTGTATATATTATCATCGTATTAAATTCGTTTGTCGTCGTCAACACACAAATAACGAAAACTTTGAGTTCGCACGCTTTAATATACTAAATTTAATTAAAAGGAAAATTGCCGCTGTTGTCTCGAAACGTGTTCACGCTGGTATATAAATATATAAGCACGTTTTCGACAAAAACGCAAACAGAACAGAAACCCTTTGATGTTTCGAGACGGGACCATTACTACGGGGTGCGTATGTCTATCGCGATATTGTCTGCCGAAATTTAAAAACGAATTTAAATTTCGGCGTTTCTGTTTATCGTGTTATTAAATCGTCTGAGGATTTTTAATAGACATTTAAAAAATTATATCCGATTTTCAAACTGCGCAACAGTTTTTTTTTTAATATACACCTAAATAAATAAACACAACAAAAACGCTTTTTTCAATATTCCGTTTATGGATAACAAAAGAAATTTGCTCTTTTAACGTCTTAGCAACCAAAATATGGCAACAGGAGCGACCTATTGAAAAACGTATTTTGAAATTTGTTGCACGAATGTACAAATGCGTATTTGTATATTATATTAAAGGTCTTTTCAGCTTTTGACTGTTCCGGTATTGAATCGCCCCAAAACGGTTTGTCGGTTCCAAAAACGATTGTCTACCCTCATCGACGACCGAACTGGTTTCCATTTCGTTTAACATTTTACGAACATTTTCGTCATTTCGAAAATACATTCGTGATAATTCTTTGAAAATTGCAACTTTAAATTGTCCTAACTCGAAGCTCAAAGTCCTACTAGACACAATAATGAATTCGTTTGGCAATTTATCTACCCGAAAAATACATGACAGAAATTTGCGAAATGACAAATGTTCATTACGGTAATCTATAATATTTAATAGATAATTTTCGAAAAAAAAAACTGTCTAAATAATGTTTTATTAAAACGAGGAAAATGTTGACCATATATGGAACAATAAAGAAAAAATTGTTTTTATACAATATATATTAACATTCCTAAACTATATACGTAAGAGATTACGTTATAACAAAGTAATATGAAAAATATGTATTTTCATTACTTTATCACTTGGTATAAAATTACATGCCCATATTTTTGTATTTTTCGATAGAAAACCGATGTCGAATTTCGATGATGTGTTATTTAGCTTCGAAATTAGATACACGTTTTGAGTTGCCATTCCTAAGTATTCATTACACAACGCGCAATAGCCCCCCCCCAAAAAAAAAAAACAATAATTCTCATACGTTTCTAATAATTATGGAATTTGTTTTAATTTGATGTACCGAATTCAGATGTTCATCATATACCGATATCTTATTACGAAAATCAGTAAACAGAGTACGGACTAACGAAAACGTCAATATTCCGTTTAAAATATTAATAAGAACGATATTTCGAATAGACATTTTAACGTCAAAATTACATAAAAGTAATTACGAGTTGAGAAACAAGATCAGTAGAGAAT
Organism: Chaetogeoica ovagalla; assembly: GCA_032441825.1. NCBI lineage: Eukaryota > Metazoa > Arthropoda > Insecta > Hemiptera > Aphididae > Chaetogeoica > Chaetogeoica ovagalla. Next base: position 5,553,801 of record CM063747.1, on the reverse strand, counting down.
ACACGTCCTATGCGTCGTGGGTTGAAAATTTATAATTTTCTACATTTAAAAGAGTAAAAACAGTTACACGACAAATGACGTTTTCTCGACCGAATCGTAAATACGTTTTTTTTTTTTTTAATTCGGAGACAATCCAACGTTTTTCCTTTTTATTAATATTATTATATAATTTTTTTTTTAATGTATTAAAAAAAATTGGCCTTTGAAAAAAATGTGGTGAGAACGGCAAAACTGATGAACGAAATCGTCGATTAGAACGAACTCCGGCTAAACAACATTATCAATTTTAAATTATGTACTTATTACAAAACGGATCATAATGATAACATACGAGAGAGTAGAGTAATAATTAATTAAATTTAACAAAAATATATTTCCGATTCGTGTATTTTTCATACCATAAAATCGTTTAAACTTTTATAATATATATATATATATAAAACGTACTTATAACTTTTGTTTTATACGATGTCCGTTTTATTCCGTGAATTTCAACGCCACTGTGCGTTAATTTCATATCGTTATAAACACAACTATTATTATTATTATTATTTTGTATCTCAATTATAAATAACGTAGAAATAGTGTTACATAATAATATAATTATAAAATAATATTGTATGTAGGTGGACACGACTAACGTCGTCGTATAATCGAATTTCGATTATCGCGAACAAACCATCTAAGAAAAATATGGTCCGCGAGCTATTTTTTATTTTTTTTTTTAATAATAATTAAACACAATAAACGCACACAACATACCGTTGCTAATATATTGAATTTAACGATTCAAGGTTACAAACAACCGATTGCCTGGCATGTATAAATGTCTCCGTATCGTTTATGATTGATTGTTTGAAACGGGGTTTTTTTTTTTTTTAATTTGAATATCGTCCGCGCATTACATCAAGTGGTATATTAAATTAATTAATGGAATGGCATTTTTTTTTTTTTTTTTAACGCATACCGTGTCTCTTGCCAACGCACAATACGTATATTATATAAAATATCGAGTATTTGGTCGTATAATATTTAATATAGACTATATAAACATAAAAATGAATTTATGTTCTTCACACAGACGAGCGCTATATAACGATTTATCGAAATACATCGACAAAGACGTGAATTTTTTTTTTTAAGATTTTTTTGTCCGTTCTCAAAGGCAATGCAAAAAAAAAAAATATATATACACGTGTACCACCGGCTTCTTTGGTTACCGATTATTTTTTGGTCGTTGGGAATCGTCGATTAAATCTTTTCTCTCTCTCTCTCTCTTCGCGTAAAAAAAAGATTCCCATAGTCATTTCGTGTCAATTGTTATACACGAAAAACACATTAGTTCTGTACAGATAATATAAAAATCGATAATAATTCTTCGAGCACAGATGAAATTACGTAATATTACGAATTTCGCGAACAAACACGAAACCTACATAAAACGAACACGTTATTATTATTCTATAGTGAAATTCCGTTAAAGACCTAACAATCAGCTATAGTATAAAATAATAATAATTGATATTCTCGAGAGAGAACAATCGCTTGGTCAATGTTCGACAACGGGCAACGTATTAAATGCCTCGCCGTATATTATTATGTTTTCTGTGTCACCCACTACTCTCTACTCCTCTACACCGAGGCTCAACACAAACATAATCTCAACCTTATCGCGCGAATCGTTTCGATTTACTGAATTCGCGCGTAACCTATACGTATATATTTATAAAATACACGTAAATGCGGACGATAACGAAGTATGTGTACCGCTATATTATACAGCGGCAAATGGTTTTTTTTTTTTTTTGCTTCTAAACGATTATTAAACGCCACTTCGATGCATGTACACTAACACAATAAACACCATTAATAATAATAATAATAATAATAATAATAAAAATAATAACAATAAATACCTGTTCCGATGCCGATGGTGAAGTACAGTGTTATCAGACTCGTGGCGAACACGCTGAGGAACAGACAGACGCTCGCCAACACGGCTCCGACAATGGTCACCGTACGGCAACCGTATTTGTTCACGAAAATGCTGGCGATGGGCCCTGTTGAAAGCAAATCAAAGGAGAAAAAACGCTTTATACGAGACATTTATTTATTTTTCTCTTAAAAAAATTAAAAAAGCGTCGGCAAATCAATTCATATAGAATACAACGCGACATAATATTATATATGTAATTTTTTTCAGCGATCCACCAATCGACTTTCTAAATCGGCGAGGGGCAAACGATCGATTAATAATAATAATAATAATAATAATAATAATGGTAATAGCATTTTGAACGGGTTTTTTCTTTTCTTTAGTTTTCTCGTTTCCGCACGAAACTGGAAATACGTATGTAGCTTTTTTTTTTTTTTTTTAATATACCGACCACCACTCATTCTGCCAGTTATTCGCTTGTGTGCTCATTTCTATAACACCGTTTATTGTGCAACACATTTTGTGCTAACTGCATAATATAATACATTAATATTATTATTATTATTATAACGGGTAACGAAACAAATCGAATGTGAACGAAACGATTTCCAACGTTCCTTCCGCTCGACAACACGTTATACACACAAATAAATGAGAAAGTATGTCCGTTTGCAATTTATAGAAATACAAATAGTATCGAAATCGAATAGTTTTTCTGCACAGAGCTTCGTCACGATCCTTCCACCAGTATCAACGACGTTGATTGGTACGTAGTGCGAAGTTAAAAAAAAAGAATAACAGAAATACACTAAACAGACGTTGGCATTTCGGAGGAGTATTTTTTCGGCAGCGGCCGCGCCGCGGTCTCTTTCGGAATTTTCGTCGAATTAATATTTATATTAATATTAATATTTATAATAATACTTCGCGCGCGCGCGTGTGTGTGTTGTACAAAATTGAAAAAAAAAACGAATAAATTTTATCCAATTTAAAATTGTCCAGTCCAGCTGTACGTAATAACCAATCAATGTCTCGGCGAGGAGGATTCACGGCGAACAATACACAAAATCATATAATATGTGTGACGTACATTTGTATTTTATATTTAAACAGATTTTTAGCTTTAAACAGTCATTTACATTTTTCGGCACGCTGCAGCATCCCATCCAGCGCGCACGTAGGACGAGTCGATAATTGAAAATATCACGTGCGATTAATATTTTCCTGACGTATACGGTTTGTAAATATTGGATTAAAATTCTCAAAACCCACACGGTTAAACTAGTGGTAATACAGAGAGACGTGAACTTAATATTTGCTGTAGATATTGTTCCGTTTACACGATAATTGTTTAAATATTGAAGTACTTTTTTTTTTTTTTTTACTCGACGAAAAAATATCTATAAACTATTTCGCGCCGTATCGATCATCGATCTATCTACTGCGAAAAAGATTTTGAAAACACGTTTGAATTCATCGTGTGGATTTCAGTCGACTTTTTAAAACTTTTTTTTTAATCTTAAAATCGTCAAAAATCCGAGTATTATAGATTTTTTCTTCCTTTTTTTCTAATTTAAGTCTATTCAGTTAATTTTGAAAAGATTTATATAAAAAAAAAAAAAAATACGAGAAAGTCGATCTCGAGTAGACTTCACGAGACAAATTCAAATTGGACTTTAGATTTTCTTATCGCATCGCCAGAACCGATCGAATCAGTGTCGAAGTGTAACGCAAAATCGCACGATTTTATATAATATAATAACGATTAAACGACTAAGAGTATTATACACTTTATTTTGTTATTATTTGCTTGTCATTTTGCACATCAGTTACACGTTTCATTTGTTCTGAAAATAAATAAATGAAAAATTCATGTTAACGTGGCGAAGGAGGATGAATGTACCACTTACACATTATTAAATTAGATGTGTGGAAAAATTACGCGAAAACCTCGAACGGTCCAGCAAATTTAGGTGTCGGTTTCAAATCGCACCAATGCGACGTTAAAGATTTCTTTTTCCGGAATTGGCGCGTTTATTTCGCGCGCGCGGACTCGGGCATAGGGACGCACCGGGGATACGTTTAAAGTAAAAATCTCCCATTTTCAATCCACTCGACTAAGGAAAAAATGAACGTTACCTCCTGCTCTTGGAATATTAACGAGCACTTACAGACACGGACGAGAACTCTCGTTCACTACAACACACGGATGAACCCATACATTATTCTCTTTATTTATTTATTATAATTATTTATTTTTAGTTTTTTTTTCTACGTACAGACGTTAACCCAAAAACAAATTCACGTTTTCGTCTGCCATGGTCAACGACTGAACACACACGTGTGAGAGCTAAAGAATTTTCGTCATATCGCGAATTTGAAAAAAATATTGCGCGGCGAATAATTATCACGTGTCACGGCTTCAATAGAATGAACCAACAATGATAACAACAACGAAAAAAAAAATTTATATATATATAAAACCGCACGCGCACTTGTACAATCACATAACTGAGAAATTGATGCGACGTACGGTGTTTATTATTGCAATCGTATAGTAATTACAGCGAAAATGCAATGAGCATTCGTAATCATCAAGTAATTCAGTAATCAAGTAATCGAACCGAAAAGAACAACCGTTTTCGGAACCCGAATCCCTTTGAAATGTTAGAACCCGAAACAGATATCCGAAAAGACATAAAAGTAATACCATACCAGAGAGAAACTCTAAAATCATTTTATTACATATTTCAATATTATTATTTGTATAAAAAATTATAATAATAAAACTCTTTTATTACACACAGAACATTATATGAGTGATAATAATTTTGTTTTGTCCAGTCCGAAAACATTGTTTATATATATATATATATATTTGTTACACCGAGTCATAAACATTTTGTCGACTCGTAGAAAAACCCGATATGTTTTCCGAATAATTCCTAAAGAATAGCGGACAATTTAAAATATTTACAGTTTATTTAATCGATGATTGTAACTAAACGGCATTTTTATTTAAACTACGGACTTAATAAGTTACACGTTTTATTTAGACATTTTTTTTTATAGAAACGATTCGAAATCGAAAACGATTAGGTGTGGTATTTGACGGTCAAATAACCGAATTGTTATTTAATAAAACAAAAACATTATTGGTCAAACACCAATAATCGTCCACATAACGTATTAATAAAAAAACCGTGTAGACAGAAGATATAATAACACGTTAGTTATATAATACACATAATAAATAAGTGTAAAATAATACCGCGTTAAAATTGTTAACCATTTTTTATTTTTACACTGTTCGACACGATGGGAGAAAAAAACCTTCGCAAATTATGTAAAGTATCGTTTCATCTCAAGTAATTTAGTTTCGTATAACTTATAACTACTAACCAGCGTATAAAATTTTGGATTATTTCCCGCGGTGCGAAACGATATTTAACTTTTTTTTTTTTTACGTTAAAATAACCGGTGTGAGTCTTTTTTTAAAGAAAAAAAACTATAAACATTAAATATTATAATGGAGAAAAAAAAATGAAAATTACGGAAAAAAAATAACTAAGCCATCGTTCTTTAACTTCAACAACGGACACAGAGAACAGGTGTAATTTATTAAATTATATATATATATATATATATTATATATATATATAAACTCGCATATAATGACATGATAAACGATCGATGAATGATAAAATTTATTAACCCGTGTGCTGTGTGTGTGTGAACGAGGAACAAATCTTTAATATATAACGTATAATATTATACGATCAATAATAATAATAATAATAATAATAATATACGAGAGGAATCGTTAAGGATTAAATACTTTTACAGTTGTTACGTAATATCATACATATTATAATAATATCGTAGTGCGTATATATTATAATAAGTATTATTATAAGTGTTATCAAGACCGTATGTATAATTATTTGTATTAACGAATATCGTCCCGGCGTGTTTGGATTCCGCGGACAAACCCGTCTGGTCCCGTGTCGTTATGATTGAAAATTTCTATAGGTGTGCACGCGAATGAACGCATTATACGTATAAGGTTTAATTTTAATTTTTTATAAGTACGAAAGTAATCGATAGAGCGTTGTTGAAAAGAGTACAGAGTCTGCACGAAATGTACAGTCACTCAAAACGGTCCTCGTTCTCATCAATGACGTGTCATTATCATCCGTACAACAAAAAAAAAAGAAAAGAAATGCCCCGATACGTCAAAGGCTCTCCATAATATTTCCATTTGAAAGGAATGGCGGCTATTGTAATAACGCGATTTACTTGTTATTTTTATTCTTTAAAGTGAATTCTTTTGAAATCGTTGTGGACGAGTACGATTCATTTTTATTTTTCATTCAACGATTGATCGTCATTCGTTTCAAAATTACCGTAATTTACATTATTACAAAAAAAAAAATTCCGAAATACTCGACCCCAGCCGAGGTAACTCTCTGACGCAGACACTCGAAGCATTCGACAACCTATTTCCGATGAAAAACGTTTTTATGAGAATCAAAAGAAACGTAAACGAGTGGAATGAAAAAGGTAAAAATTAGAAAATGCGTGTGAAAATAATCCGAAAGATATTTTTAAAATCGCGGATTAAAAAAAAAAAGAAGTCAAAAAAAAATCGTCGCGGAGAGAGGATACTCCGTGTGAACACGAGACCGAAAATAAATTTTTTTCCCACACCGTCTTTTCGTCGAATTTCATTTTTAATTTGTAATTTATTTTCGTGATCGAAAAACGTTTTTTTTTTTTTTTTAAACATACAATATCGTAACATTTTTTTTTCTCCCGTTCTAGACACGCGGCTGCGTGATACAATCCAAGCGTACATTAATTTTATACACATAAAAAAAAAAAATAATAATAATTTTACGTAACCGATTTTAAATTATAATAAATTAATTTCGATCTCGAAGACCTCGCACTGTTATACAACACCCGATAATAAATATATACTGGTTTTTCGTTTTTTTTTTTCGTTTTTGTTTTAAAACGATATTGAAAATATTAAGGACACGTTTTATTTTATACGTATGAAAAAAAGAAGAAAAAAAACGTGTAAACGCACGTGTTCGTCGACGAACGACGGAATGAAACAACGCGCGCGCCGCACAGCCAAAACGACATAAACTAGACGCACAATCGACACATAACCGAACCGGTTTCCGGACCGAATTAATAATGTTTAAAAAAAATTTAAAAAAAATCAGCGATTAAAAACAGTACGAAAAGACGTTTTGTACTTGGGGAGGGAAAGAAAACTTTTTCAAAATTTTCACTCGAAACGCCGCGGTGTGCATGGAATAAAATAAATAGGCGGTACACGTATTTAATTACGAATAAAATTTTCGAACGACCAATGGAATATTTCATTATTTTGTTTGAGCGACAGAATACAATTGTCGGACAGCGCGTGCAAATGGAAAAGTCGATGGCGAGAAATCACGAATTTCTAAAAACACTTTAATACAATATATTGACGGGGTCCCCGTACGCCAATTGGATAAAACGAAAAATTGTAAAAAAAATGTTCGCGATAAATTCAAACGCGTTCGAACGGTGCGAAAAAAAAACAGGAAACCGGCTGGACATTTCGTCGAGTCGGACAAACAGTATATGGCGGCGCGCGTGGGCCCAGTAATGACCAGTTGGTTTATTAATAAATTTATTTTTTTTTTTTTTCAGTTTTCATATTTTTACACGCTCGCGCGCCTTAAAAAACACGGGATTTAATATAACTTATTACGATTCAATTATAATGGTTATTGTAATCTTTGAAGGGAAAATGTTTTGGGAGCCGACCCAGAGAAAGACCGAGGCATTCTTTTAAGACACTATATATATAAGCTGATGAACCTCAACAACGATTAAAATCACTCGAAGGCAGCCGCTCTAAACAGAGAGCGGTGGTCAAAAGCGACAAGGCACAGCCTTTAGAAACTGACTGATTATAATTCGCACGTGTCCTCAGGACAATAAAAGCCGAGTGTTTTGAATGGACACGCGATATATAACAATAACAATAACAATAATAATAATAATAATATTGTACAATACGCGGCAATAGCTCGTCGTCTATCGATATAATATGCAAATAAAGAAATTAATTAAATGGCTTCAACGATCACTTAAACTAGAATTAAAATTCGACACCTCGAATCGGCTGTGCGAGTAATACGAACACGAGAATAACAACGAATTTTCGGCAATGTATAATAATAATAATAATAATACGTTATACAAACGAACGGAGGCCGTCCGAGGAGCCACTCGTCTATAATATTATATTATGGTTATACAATAACTCGCCGCGATACGTTATATTTTATAATATTTTATAGCGTTACGCGCCGATGGACAAAAGAAACATTCGAGTATTTATTTATTTTTTAATTGTTATTTAAATATTCGCCCGGCGTACTGTCTATTATTATTATTATTATACGAGAGACGACAACATTAAAACACGGCGAGCACAATAATGCCATATAACGTATTTATATTAATAATAAGTGAACGTACAACAATCGATTGGGAGCAACACGAGCGATTATTACGAAAAAAAAATAATAATAATAAATATTTATTACGTACGGTGTAACCGCAGAGGCGGTTTGAACACGCTTTATTACCCGCGAACGGATTATCTAAATAAATAAAACCGTTACACTTAAGCCAAAAAAATATGTCCCGCCACTTCGTTCGAATTTTTCCTTCCTTGGTTTTACTTAAACCAATCAATACGATAAAAACGCATCACGAAAAATATTGTATTTTCACGAATTCAATTCGTATACGGCGAATTGTAATTTATTTAATTCGCCTGTGCGAAGTATCGCGAACCGCGCGAGGATTTTTATAAACTCAAAATCGTATATTTACGCGTGCTCGACATTGTATAAGAGCAAAAAATATGTACCTACGAGGCGGCTATCTCGAAATCAACCTCCGATTTTCCACGATTCACAACACGCACGGTAACACGTTTGTGCGTGTCGCGACCTATACATTATTCTCTCGTTAATACGTCAAGTCTCGACCGTTTTCGTTCAATATTTTTGTATAATATTATTAAAGTTGCCGAAACAACACGAATTCTATCTACACCCGTGAGATGCGAAGTGTTTTTTTTTTTTTTGCAAGCCGCCGAAGGAAATAGCGCAGTTCAAATTCATCGTCGGTTATTTGTGGTTTACGGCAATACAGTGACGGTTCGGCACGTGATTGGTTGTAGAAAATTCAAAAACGCACGCACAGACGTGCGTAATGAAGGCACCCCACACGTTGCTGCACGCACAAAAACTTTTGTCGACAAATGAAATCGGAATATTTTCGATCACACTGTCACCCTGATTCGGAGTGACCAAGTGATTATCACTTTTTTCCAGAATCGAATGTAATGAGGAATTCATGAACGCAGTAAATCAATGCTTCTTCAACACACTGGCCACGTCCGGTTTATATATATATATATACAAGAACTCGTCCCACGTTATCGAAAATGTGTAGAGTTAATCGGAAACTAGGCGGAAAAGTAATTAAAATATTTAATTATTCTATTTTGTTCAAATAATTATTGTTTTGGTTTTTTTTTTAATTTTTCTCTTCGACGGAGGTTGATTTTGAGGTAGCCCTCAATAATATATATATATATATTATAATGTTAATATATTAATAACGATTAATATATTTTTTTATTTTGTACGGACATAATACTCGTATACACAAAATAATCCCGATTTCTATAATCTCGGTTGACGTTCTGCGAATAATAATTTATCGCGATGTCGTCACCGCCGCATTTCGGTCGCGCGGCTAAACAAAATGGTAATTTGAAAAAAGCGGAAATACTTAAAAAAAACTGCTGAAGTCAAAGACCAGCGTAAAAAATTACAACTGTTTTTTTGTTTTTTTTTAATCCGGATTATTTGCAGTGTACGCGTGTTTTCAAAATCACGAACGGTATTCTATCTGTTCGATAAAGCTGGGGAAAAAACACTTGAATGAAGCCTATTAAAAACCTACACGAAGAGTGGACGAAAAATGGTGGACGAAAAAGTATAATTAGAAAATAAAATTGAAAAAAATTCCGTTAAATCGCAAAGTAGCAATTTCGAAATTAAGTCAAAAGGCGTCGAATTACACGTTCGATGACTGAAATAAAATATAAAACATTCAAAAGATCTTTTTTGTTGCTAATAGTCAAAACATCGCCAATAAAACATGTTATTCGTTAAATTGTTTTATATTAATAAAATGTTCGGAACTCGTACTTGTATTTATTTTAATATAAATAATGATAATAATAATAAATTATAAACAATTGTAAGTTAAGTGGTGTAAACATAATGTGCGATATAAACGTTTGGAATATAGTTTTATACAGACACTGTCAATAATAAATAATACACACGTGAACATTACAAATCGTTCCCAATTTTCACGTTAATGAACGTTACATAAAAACCATTGACATTAATTAACGATATAAACGAATAATCACAGCAGTAAAAACTGTTTTAACAAACAAAAAATATACATATATATATATATATATATACTATTTATCAATATCGATTTATTCACGAACGATGGGAAGGAAAACGGAACATTTGAACTCGGTTAAGGAGCTTACAATACATGGCAGAGATAATATTGTAAAAATCTTCTTAACAATAGACAATTCATTGAAAACAGTTGCAGATATGATCAATACATTCAATGGAAAAAGGCACGGGCAAAAAAGAAAACGCTCAAGGACAACAGCCGGTCGATACATCGCAATTCCACTTATCGTGAACTACTACCAACGCACTGAAAACAAGCTGTCTTATTTTTCCGAAAAAAAAAAAAGAAAATAACGAAAATTAAATCTGGGAATTATTTACGATGTCCAGTTTACAAGCTTTATGAAACGAAAATCATTTACACTCGGTGGCGTCGTTGGCGGAATCCCGTGTATTATGATTTTTTTTTTTTTTTTTTTTAATACGGTTTTGAAGTCCTCGACAATCCTGTACGACGGTGCTACTCACATCTGTTATATACGAGTACTCACAAGCACCAGAAGATTGCTACTTTTTTTTTTATTTTTAGATTTTGAGCAAAGCGAAGAGTGTACTGAACGGTAGTTTCCATTTCGTCTGTAAACAATTTTTCGTATAAAACGAGAGCTCCCGTTTTTTCAGAAAACGACGTGCGATTTTCGTATTTAATATCTGAAAATGCATTTCAATCATAGACGTAAAATATTTTAACAGTGTGTTTTTTTTTTCTTAAATAAAACGTTCGTTTGTCGCAATTCTTTGCTAAACGTGTGTAATGTTTGAACGCCAATAAAGCACAACGCATAATAATAACATAAAACGCGCAGTTTCCGTTTAATTCACTCGTCCATCCAATGCTTATAATATCAAACGATCGAAATCGAAACAGATATCCGCGCAGCACATTAGGGGGGGCACACACGAAAAATTATATTAGACGGTTGCAGTACACAGTGGTTGGTTTATTTACGATTACGCCCGAAAACACTCACACCGCGACAATGTGCGACCGCCGATCTGTGTAATAACAACGAAATATTGTTTAATAATAAAAGCGCCGCACGAGTGGTGAAAACGACGTGCGGAAACGCCTTTAAATCGGCGAGCGAGTGGTTGACGAACCGTTTTTTTTTCCACCAACAAACGCTTTCCGACCACCGCATTATTTTCGTTCGACGACAACGTTTCTGTTATACGCGTTTTGCTTTTCGAGTGTGTACGGCGAGCCTCGGCGTATCGGACACTGTTTTACCAAAAGTTACATCTGTTAAAAAAAAAAAAAACTGTAGGAATTCGAATCCGTCACGATCGAGAACGCGTTAAACATCATTTCCAAACAACCGGGATATTATTTATTGAGATAATAATAATCCGTTGATTTACTGCCGCGGCAGGCTGTTGGCCAACGGCGAGAGAAGTTTTTCGAAGTTTAAAACTAGTGAAAATATCTGAACTGCGTTCGATTTTAATAAACGCTTACACAACTATAGGCGTTCTCCGAAGCGAAAATCAAATACATATGATGTACGTTTGTACATGACCTATTTTGGAAATTATAAAAAAAAGAATCGGCGGCAAAATTGAAAGCGAGAAAAGTACACTTCGAATTGAGGAGGGAGGACAATTTATTCTACAATTTATTTTTAATCGCGTACGCCGATAATATTTTTATTATTATTAACGGAGCTCGTCTTCTTCTTTAATTTTCCCCAATTCGAACACTGAATTTATATTATTACTGTGGTGTTATAATAACTATATTACAGCAATTTTTAGCACTCAAACAAGTTACTGATAACTTTTTTTCTCCTTTTTTTAATTAGCTTTCAATCGACATTTTTCGCCCTCTTCTATAACTGAAACTGCATATGTGTCTAGCCTAAATTTTAGTGTCTTAGGCACGCCGCCGCTGAAACTATATCGCATGTGAAACTGAAAACGCGATTGTCGCATTCAATTAAAATTTTAATTTTAAATAATTTTATCGAAATTACATATCGTCATTTTTTTTTTTTTTTTTGGTCCGACACATAATATGATACGCGCGCGCGCACACACTAAAATAACACTACATATTATAATTTAAGTGAAACCGTATATGTTACTGGTGTGCTCAAATAATTAATAAGACACTTAATCTACATAAAGACACTATACGATAATAATACAATGGAATTTAAATTCGATAATTATTTAATATTATACGTTTGTCCGTTTGGCAGACACCAAAAACCCATTGCTTGAAAAATAATAAATTGTAAAAATAAAACAATGTTTCGATTAGAATTGCAATACGATTTTTTTTTTTTTTTTTGGTTAACACCGGTGCGACGAAATAATCGTTTTTACTTCGGTATACCTTCTGAATACCATTCAGCGCTCATCGCTGCGACACTTTTACACTTAATTCACTCGCGTAAAAAAAAAGAAATAAAGGAACATCAGTTCTATTCCACACGAGTTTTTTGGCTAAACGACGCTAACGTATTTCGTGTATAAAATCTGTCACAACGAACGAATTCTAACGATAATTTACGGTCTCGGTTGTATCTCGCGTTCCCTTTACGTCTTATCGCCAATGCGTGAAATAAAAATATCGTGTACTGACATATCGCGAAAATTATTTTTTCAATAGTTCGTGAAAAAAAAAAACTCCTGTAATCGTTATAATATTACATAAGTAAATCAATGTGTAACACGTTTTCACATTAAAAACAAAGGAGTTTTTTTTTAATACACGGATGAAAAACAATGAAAAAATTATTATGACACGACATACGTAATAAGCATTAATATGTATTTAATAAAAAACAGACTTTTTTCTTTCCTAATCAGTTACGAACTAATAGGCTTGCTAAACGATCAATGACGTCTTTGAAAGAGGCAAAGACATTCGAACGTTTTTTCAAAAATATTATCTTCAAGGCTTTTCGAACGCATTTCGTGATTACTGGCACGTGAGACTTGACAGTAAATATAATATCGAGTTGAACGTTATACCTAAATAATACTTTTGTTTTTTTTCTCGTTTCGTATATAAATCAAGATTTGAACGTTGTGTAGGACGGGCGTATTTTATAAATTTTCGTATTTCCGTTGAAATTTTTGATAAATATCAAGAGACAAAAAGCCGCACACACCGGAACCGCCGGATCATTCTGCGAAATGTTATATATATATATAAATTTTTATACGATTTACTATTCTCTTTTTTTTTTTTTAATGATATAAATCTTAAAACTGGTTATAATTTTTCAATTTTATATTGTAACTATACTCATTGCTCGATCAAAGTCCCCCCCCCCCGAGACGCTTCCAAATATATTTCTATTTACGACGTGACTTTATGTCAGTGTAAATTCGACTGTGAGCCGTTAACTTATCCGTTAAGAACGCGTAAACACGAGTAGAAAATTTAATTATTTAATCACAATCGAACACACGATTTGTCCAAAGGGACTTCTACTGAACGAAATATTGGTTTAGTAGACACGTCTTATTGCGATAAATCGTATAAAACAATTTATTATGTAAATAATCGATGATAGTAGGTATGCCGATTATTATTTACATACATTTTTTTTTTTTAATTTAATATTTCTTTAAATACACTCTTTAAGAACACGCAGCACAATACACAACACGTATCGTGTATAATATCTTATAGGTACCTATAATTTTCACGTGCTTACAAAAATCATGTAACATACTTAAAACACAAAATGTATTGTTTGTTTTATTACAAAGTCGATTCCATATTTGATTAGGTTTTCAATTGAAAAACATTTTAAAAAGAAACACTTAAAAAAAGAAAAATTGCAATTCTCTAGTTTTTATGATATTAAGAAATATTTATTAATAAGTTACTATAAATTTGTGAAGTCCTATTGTGTTCCGTTATTTAATAACACCGCTAACGTAAAACACATATATATTTTTTATATAAAATATTTTTAATAAAATATAGATATTTGTTCTTCTTTTTAACAATTACATAAATTTTGATCTACGCTATCTCCCGTATCGATAAAATTAAACATGTGAAAATGCTTTTTCGTTTTTCAACACTCCACTTACGAATTAGTTATTAATTAAATATCTGATCATAGGAATTTATGCGTGGTTTGATGAAAACGGTAATACAATAATAAATTTATATTCGACAAACATCAATTAATCGTTATAGCTTAATTATAACTTTACAATTAGCTTAATTCAACTACCGGGTTTAAACTAAAGCATCTCCGGCGAGAGGGTGAAAATTTCGAATACCTTATTTCAACGCTTCGCTGTGTCTTAAATATAATAACGCTCGTTATTATATACTGAGGGAAAATATTCGTCGAGTTTTAATAATCGACATAAATAAATTTAAAAACATATAATTAAAAACAAAAATCATAAGTTTATTATTTACGAGGGCAAAAAGTATTAGAAAAGTACGATTAATTATGGAACGTGAAAAAAATAAAAATGTTCTGTACATTATTTTATACAGTAATAAAAGGTTTGGAAAACGTACGTTATACAAGGTAAAACACTTATAACACACAAGAAATAAACGCATATACGTGCAAATACACGTTTTAATATTGTGCCAAACCATATTATAACGTTTAAAGTCATCCACACTATTATGCGTATACGTTTCATTTATGATATATCAATCACGAGTTCAGAACTTCAATGTCTGCGATACGCGAAATATATATGTATAATTAATATACTACTCAATAATATTTTTTTTTTAATATCTAAACACGTTATTGATTAAACGAATAAAATAATATTATAATCGTAAACCCAGTTTTTTTTTTATAGTCTACAATCTTTATTGTGATAACTGATAACTTTTTTCTACGTTTAATCTAAATTATATAATATTATGCTACGAATGGTCTACATTTAAAAGCGTCCGTTAAAAAAAAAATCGTTTCATTTCTACAATAAGATCTGCTAAAAAAAAATCATTCTATTTCACAATAACACTAGCTGGGTCATAACAGAATTCAACATCCGATAGAGAGACTAACTCTAATCACGTTCGATCTTGAAACGCGGTCCAAAATTATCTAAAAAATACAATGTTACATAAATCGATGATACGTCTGAGAGGAATACGACGCGTTATTATATAGTTTCGAAATGAGTCCGCCATGAAATTGTCGAATAAGAGATAATTATTAGTTCCTTTTGAAAAAAAAAAACTTAATAAAATCATATTACATTATATTATTAGACGTATTTCGTACAGACGTGTTTTAATAAAATAGACAAAAAAAAGAAGACGGAAAATTTATTTTTTAAATGTACTGAAATTATTATTTATATTATTATTTCCCCCCCCCTATACACGCGTATGATATATGCGTATAATATTGAACTGAATTCATAATGCCGAACTAAAATGAATCGTTTTATTAATTATGTGTGCAGAAATCAACAACATTTTAATGTACCTGCTGGGTATGATTTTCTTTACGCCGTAATTTATTATAATTACATGCGATCTAATCCTATACGTGTTAAACACACTACAATTTATCTTACAATATTGTTGTTATGCAAATCCGTATCGTATTTTACAACGCTGATTACAACAATACCCTAACGTATATAAATAAATAACAATATAATCAATTTGTACAAGTTCAGTTCGTATAAATAAACCGCGAACTATCTTAAAAACCAACTTCAAATATATATACATGCGATGAAATCAACTATGTATTTACATGTTTATTTATTGTTAAGGTCACGGCACATCAGGAGAGCAAAAATTAATTTCTCGACATTCTTAAGGCTAATTATTTACCCATAATTAATAGGCTTGTGTGTGTGTGTGCATGATTTGATTAGATAACCTAAGCTCTATAATTGCCGTTTCAGCGATTAAATACGTAAGCGTATTTTTTATTAAATCTCCGGATAAATATATTCTATTATTATTATTTTAATTCTCCAACTCCGGTGTAATGAACTAAATCGATTGCGGATCTGGCGAAAAAAAAATGATTGCACGAAATATTTGCGGAAAAAAAACAAAATCATAACGATAATAGTCATATTAATATATATTAGTAAGAAATTTTTAACAACCTCTCCCGTATTATATTCATATTTCAAGGCCAAGACATACTCGAGTTATCACAATACATAAATATACATATATTAAGTATACTTATACATTTTTCGTATATCTTTTTGGTTAATTTAGACTCGAACACGAATCGAATATTCATTACGTCGCCAGACGTAATGAAGAAAAGAAAAAGTAAAATGTGCCCTAACTTAACGATTTACCCGCTCTTCGACATCAAAAAAAAAAAATATATCGATTTCAATGGATTTCGTATTTTAATTAAAGCGCGCACACTGTTCACAAAAATGACAAAAAAGAATTTAATAAGCGCGTCAAAATGTCTAATGAACGCATTATATTAGAATGATTTTATAAAAAACAAAAAAATTTAAATAATATAAAAATTTAAATATATATATATATAAATAATTAATATGTTATTTTAATAAAATACACACACACAAAACATATTTTTATTTTTCACCTTCAAAAGCAGATGTGTGCAATCAACGAGATAATATACCATGTATTGTTAAACATATAATTATTCACTATCGTTTGTTTCAACCGATTTATTTAATATATCATTTTTTTTTTTATGTAATTTACTTAAAAATTTTGTTGTAAAAAATGATTTTTAAACGCATATTTTCGCGTTTTTAAATGGATGTGTGCTTACATGTTTAATGGATTTTTAGAACCACAAATCCTCTGCCCTATAGTCATCACGGAGCCTGCGAACGCGTATCGTATATTACAATAATAAGCCACCTCCACACATGATTCACATGCGGTAATTATTGTAATATACGCTTATACACAATCGTGTAAAAAATAAAACATCAAATACTTTTGGAAATTTTTTTTTGCAAACACACAGATCGGATTATATTTGAAAATATAATATTACGAAAACGCGTACGTCGTTTATGTATACAAGACGCAAAACGTTCGAATTGGTACGACGAAACTTCGTGATTCGAACGAATACGCAGTTCCACTGGACAACACCGTAGACACACAATCATTAATATTTATTCCATTGAATACATTTTAAAATGTGTTTTTCTTTCGTATAATGATAGTTCAAAAAAAAAAAAAAACGAATAGTTAATGCTTTTACAATCAGAAATTATTGTAACAAGAAAAAAAACAGGTCATCTATATATAACTAATAAAAAGATTTTGTGATATAGGATGACATTTTCAAAAAGGGGTTTTCTCTTATTTTTCTTCATAAATTGTCACAAACCGCCACAACAGCTATATCTCCTAGTCACGTGTAAACAAATCTTTTTTATTTTCCAATAGGACATAACGTCACGAATAAAAACGAAGCAAGACCGTTTTTTTGTAATGTAGCCATTCTAAATACACTGCTGACTGAGACGTGTTCGGTTATTAAATAATAATAACAATAATAATAATAAAGACGTATTGGAAAATGTATGGTTTAAAAATCAAGTGACTTGTGAATAAAATAAAATCGAATTCCTCGCCGATCCGTTTTAAATTTTATAATATATCTTATACGCGCCTATGAACAAAACATATGAGCCTATGACGCTCATTGTGCATACGACATGATACATAGAGACAATGTGGTTTTGTGATTGTGTTCCTCGTAATAATAATAATAATAATAATAATATGTTGCCGGCACATGGTTTACACGTCCCTCGCATAGGAATTCAACGCCCTGTGGCAATACAAAAACTAATCACCGGACCCGTCACTTCAAAACGCGCTATAAATAATAAATATATATATATATATATATATACGTATGTGTATCAACCCGAGTGTTTGAAATCGGATTTTACGATAATAAATAAATATATATTTCGCCTGCGCGCAAGAAGGCAAATGCCCGGAGCATTTTGTATAACATTATACGGATCACTCTATTCGATCACTCCTCTAAAACACCGTAACGAAATACACTGTTTTTAGTATAAGGTAACACGCGCATCCGAAGCATCGACGGCGTTTGCAACCAGACGGAACGAACCGGCTTGTGTAACTACTGACTTCAACTCGCTTTAAGGATTTTAACCACGTTTTTTCGTCGATCGACGATTATCTTGCAACGTGATATCGTCATATTTTAAACGCGTAATAAAAAAAAAAAAAAAAAGAACAACCACAATAATTAAATCTCCGGTCACAAGATTTTATTCTACTCTCGTTATGCCACGCCAAAACAGATGCCGGCAAGGGACATAAATTTAAAAAAAAAAAAAAAAAACGCTCCGTTCAAAGATAAAAATAATGTCATACGTCTCTGTTCAACTGCGATTCTTCGAACAGCAAATTCTTCCGACTCGCACGATATCGTTCCAGTATTTATTGGCCTTGTATAGAGTTAAATAAGTTCGTCTCTATTCGGCGTGAACGACAAACACAAAAACTGACCTTTCGAAAACTATCGAACATTTTGAATAATCCGTATTCGGGTGAGAATATGTTTTAGAATTATTAACAAAAAAAAAAATATATATATATATATTCGAGAATATTTTACGATAAATAGTATTCGTAAACGCTCTAAAAACGCGTCAATCGTGTATATTAACAGTAATATCGGGTAGTGTCTGAAGTGATGAGCGATGGTATAAATAATCGGAAATTGTTTGTTTAAATTCGATTGAAACGTGTTCAAACGGTATATTTTCATTTTGGTAGTAATTTACGATTTCTCGCAATATTTATGAATTACAACAGTTGCAGGCGATAACAACTGTACGATGTGTTTGATCGCCCTGTATCGTCGACGACGAAAAATAAATGCGATAAAATCGAATTGAAATAAAGTAACGAACTCAGTCGCGTTCTAACTGTCGCACCGAACCGTGTTTATAAAACGTTAAACACCGCCCCGACTCAAACGAGCCGATAGACTCTGAGTGAACAACGCAACGTTTGCACTTGCCGACGTATGTAAAATGTACACGTTTGTGCACTACGCATAAAAGAAAAAAAACGAGTACACGCTATAAACTCTAAAGCCGAAGAAAACGTCATTTCGGACGAGTATGTTATTTTGTACGATTGAATAAATTTATGACCGAGAACAGCGGCGTAATCAGCATTGTATAAGCCGACAATTAGTGTGACGTGCAAATCGACAAATTAATTTATACCTGAGCACAGCGTTACTCCGACCAGTAATGACGCGACCCATGCAGTTGCTCCTTTACTTTCCTTGAATACGTCTAGGAATTCATTGTACAGAACACCGAATGAATAAGTAACTCCATCAGCTAAAAAAAAAAAAAAACGCGATTATTGAGTTACTTTGAATTCTTTTTCTTTTTTAACCGACAATTTCCACAGTAGGACGGTGGTGGTAAATAAAAACTAAACGTGAGTAAACACGGTTTCATTTTATCAGTTACTGTTATAATTCAAAATAAATATGTGTGTAAAAAAAAAAAAAAAAAAAAATCACTTGGGTATATTATATTGTAATGGCAAATTTTGTTTTATAGAAATTTGCGCGTATGAACACGAACATATTACTGTCAATATTTTAAAACTATTTAAAAATCAATAATTACGTCGAATTGCTGACCAAGCGGTAAAGCAATATTTTCCTCAGAAATCTAAAAATATAAATAGATTTGTTATCGGTTTTTAAAGTGCCTTTTCAAAAAAAAAAAAAAAAAAAACTCCATTTAACAACGAATTAACGAACTACATTTAAATACATATATAAAATATACATTTACTAGGTACCAATATTCGTAACTTATATTTAACACAGTATATTTGGCGAATTTGTAATTTTTATTTCAATAACTAGACTTATTATTAACATAAAAAATATATATATACAATTAAAGGTTAAAAAAAAATTCTACAAATATTAGATGGATAATAAAATCCTACAACATCTAACGCATTTGTACTAGACAATTTTGTTGTTATATTAACTAATTGGTATAAGTGTGAAAAAGCAAAATATACAATTATAATTCATATAGCAATTTAGAGTCATTATTGATTAAGGGACATTAAAAAAAAAAAATTATTATTATTTTTCATAGCAATCGATTAGAAAAATACACTGCAAGTAAATAGTAAATTAACATTTTTTTTTTTGAAGGTATGAAGCTTTATAGATTTTTTTTTTATATCAAATATTTTTTGAATTAAATACATGTTAAAATATTAAATAAGTAGTGAAAACGATTATTACAGTATTTGTCTAATTTTATAATAACTATATTAACTATATTTATAATAACTATGTGTTATATTCTTGTATTTATCATTTAACCGCTTAAATGTTGCAATATATATATATATATATTTAACTACAGTTTGGTATTTAAAATTTAAAATAAATCCTAATAAACAGGTTAGTGTACACACGTTATACATATTAATAAATTTGGTTAAAAAATTTAATAGTCATTAGAAAAAAAGTGACCAACAATGATTTTCATACAATTTTAATAAGGTAAAATGTATGTAAATACTCGTTGAAATAGTTTTCACACCATCGATAGTAATTTAAAATACAAAAATTATAATTATGTATGTTCATCCGAACTACCTATATATTATCGAATGATAATGAAATAAGGTTATTTCTTACCTATTTCATTAATTTTATGTAACAAGAATACGTAATAATATAAATGATTAGTTGTAAAACTGAAAATTAAATGTATAATTATAATTAATTATCTTACAGTAAAAAAAAAACCAAATTATATATATTAGTGTAACGGAACCACTATTTTCAATAACATCACCGGTGTCAAATAACAGTTTAAAAAAAAAAAAAAAATTATGTTTAATGAATATAATAATACATAATGAAGAATTTAAAAAAAAATGTAAGTAATGAGTATCTCATAGATCTTTCATTTATATTAATTGTCATGAACCATTCGATTCATTTAATAAGAACTATTATTATCTATGTTAATTAAAGTCGTTGTACTGTCAGTACAACCATGTAAAAGAATTTTTATATCGGTTGAACATTCATGAAAGTTTTATGAATTTTACACGACTTAAACAATGTGTGTACTTTATATTATGTTATAACAAAAAATAAATTCTTATTCCACTTAACTGATTCGATACAGAAAAACTTAAGAGTACATAGACGTACGTAGATACTCATTCAAATGTATATGAAATGAACTTATATTATGGGAATAAAATTCAAAAGTACTTTTGCCCACAGATTTTATTACACATAAACAATATA
This sequence comes from Chaetogeoica ovagalla, assembly GCA_032441825.1. NCBI lineage: Eukaryota > Metazoa > Arthropoda > Insecta > Hemiptera > Aphididae > Chaetogeoica > Chaetogeoica ovagalla. Next base: position 5,531,983 of record CM063747.1, on the reverse strand, counting down.
AATGAATACCGATTTACGTTCATGTGCAAAAATAATATTAAATATAATTACAAACTGGTATTTTAAACGGTTTAAATGTATCCGAATGATTTTGTTTCCTTCCTACTGCCTACACAATATGGTTTTAATTTTCACAGAAAATTTTTAATTTTTAATTGCAGTAAATTTTCAAGGTATTATTATTAATCAAACCAAAAATAAATGAAAACACTTGTCTACGGCAAATACTACTGAAAACAATTATCGAGTACATAAGATAGACACAATTTTCTTATTTCACAGATACACACATATACCAATTAATTATAAACTCATGCAAATATTTAATTAATTTATATTATTATAATATTTATCGATCATTTCTCGTGTAAATATTCACACATATTACACACATACACACACTTATATATGATTTTTTTTTTATACTTATTACTTAGGTTAATTACCTTTTTATCTGTTCTTTATAATTGTCAAGACGTTTGTGATTAGAATTTAATGATACTCGACCTCAGAGGTCTAACATTATCGTATTTAAATTTGCTTTCAGAAACTGTCATTATTATACAACGGCTAAACGTTTCTATTTAATAAATACATTTCAACATCAGAATACATTCAAAGACAAATAAATTAAATACCATCTTTTCGTGTATTAATAATTATTTTATTTCACACAATTTTTTAATCGTATGACAATAGCCGATCTACAATGTTTACAATGTTCATACTTGTTGTTGAACATCGAAAAGACAAATGTAACACACCTCAATCAATTTAATAAAAGTTCATTAAAAGTATTTAAAATGATGAAAGTTATAGACTATTGTAATTAAACAAACACAAATGATACATTTTGTAATGAACACTGGTTTTTTTCATCAATAGTTTACACTTGTATAATATGTGTACATGTTCAGGAGGACATAATGACAATAATCCCATTTTTACACCAAGTAATTATACCGTAGGCAAATAGTGTAAAATACATTGAAAAGTTATGTTTACATAAATTATTAAGTAGTTTGAAATTAAAATCATTTTATTTGGTAAGAAATTATAATCAAAATTATCATTGTGAATAAATTTCAAAAACAAATGTATTTGGTAATGTATAAACATTATTTTTCACACAATTTCTTCTTTTTTTTTATGCTTGCACACAACAATTTATATGCGAATACAGGAGGTTATTTATTTTTTTTTTTTTTAACTAGATGTCAATAGAAGATACATAAAAGTCATTAATTTTACAATTATTTATTTCATTTCAAGAATGTATAAATCACTACTCGATAATAAAAATATACCAGTTGACTTTTAAACAACTACAAACAGTTAGTATATCTATATATAATTAAACTTATTACTGTAATAAGACTTAGGAATAGTAATTATAATAATAATAAATATATCAAACATACGGTTGAATTAACATTTTTGTTTTTGTGCCCATTTAAATTTCTTAGATTACAAATTTGAAATGTTTATAACAAATTATTATTAAAACATAATTTTAGTTTTTATAAGGTTATACAGAATGGGATAATGAAAAATTGTGGCTAACAAGAACTACCGATATTCGTACTTTATGAATTCTAATTCCAATAATAGGAGCCTTTTGATACATTTATATTTTAATAGAATAATATAACAGAGGTATATATGTACGTACATGTTTTTAACCGATATATATATATATATGATTAATATTTTCATTTTTGTTTAACCTGAATTATTCACTATTATATATTATTTTATTCGTACGCTCAGAAGTTTTAGACGTTAATTAACAAGATGTTTAGAAAAAATAATTTTTATATAGATACAATGGTGTTCACATAACGGAAATCATAGTTTATTCATCGTAAAAATTAGGCAAGTACTTATGATTGTTTACCAATTAAAAATAATATGCACTTATAGGTAGACGTGTTAATGAATTGGAAACGATCCAAATAATAATGGTTGAACGGCTATTATTGACGAATGATATTGGTTTTAAAATCAATTTGAACAAACGATACATTATTTTCCGATACTTTGGTTATGAGTTTATATTTGTATTTTTCTGAATGTGAAACATTGTACAAATCCAAATTCTATTATTCTTTTGTTTAAATCTGGCATTACGTATATATGTGTATGAATATATAAAAAAAAAATAACTGCTCGATTAAATCATTACATCGCTATGCAATAGAAATCCAACTGGCGCATAAAACAGTGAGCGAAAAAAAATTAATAAATAGAAAATGTTTGCGTCCAAGGCTGCAGATGAGTTTACAATTGGCCGCGAATAAAATATTTATAAATACACATATTATATTGACCAGAAGATATTACACGATAATAAATAAAAATAAATGCAGTGGCCGGGTGCCAAGGTATCACGAATTAAACGGGGATAAAGAAGCGAAAATAGAATGATATACGAATTATAAACGTGTGTGTGTGTGTGTGTGGGACGTGTTGGAAAACGGAATTCTTCACGTGGACCACAACAGTATAACAGTGGTTATTGTTTCAAGAGAGAGAGAGAGAGCGAAAACACAGAAAAAAAAGAAACGATTTTTTACTCACTGACAACGTGTATCATAAACGATCCGAACACTACGAACCATCCCCAACCGCCGTCCGGTGGACCTATGCAGACCACCGGCGCCACCGACGGCGTTTTCTTCTCCGGCGGATTCTTCGATCGCATCTTGTTGGCCATGTTTCTTCGCCACTACGTGTATATTTGTCCAGTCGTCGTCTTGTAAATGAATCGAAAAACAAAACGTCCCCCGGCCCGTGTTATTCACGTGATCTCACTGGGCGACAACGACAACAGGATCGTTAGACAGGTCCACGGGAACTTCGTGTACCATTCACGTGCGAGATGCACGAAACGTAGCATACATAAAATTCGTCGTCTAAAAAAAAAAAAAAAAAATACCTACATCAACCATATTACAAAACGAGGATTTTTTTTTAATCAAAAACGAAATTCATATTAAAGACTTGTACGGTAAAACGAAATAAAGACAACAAAAAAAAACCAACTAACGTACAAGGTGGAAGTGAAAAAACGTATTTTTAAGTGCTCGGCGCGAATCCACACAGCAGCAGCAGCAGCAGCAGCACACAGGCGACGACGTCCGGACCGGTGACGGACATGAACCGGCCGATTATAACGTAAGACTGATGATCGTACGGCGAGTTTGAACTGATATTACGAAAACCCGGCGGCCCCCCCCCCCACCGGTGTGCCGTTCGACGACGCGGACCGGCTCCTCCACGCCGTACCGCGGTCCACCGCGCGCTCGACGACTGTGTTATCGAAATGTGATAAGCGACTATCAAAACAACGAGACGCCCACCATGTGACCGGGCCGACGTTTTCGACCGTGGCCCGTAGCGTTGCGCACCGCGACGGTCCGCCGGCGAAACCACGCGGTCAACACCGGCTGCTGCTGATGCTCTTCGGTAGTGCGAGGCGGCGGTGCCGTCGCGCGACCGACCGGCCGGCCGGTTCGGTCGATGATCGCACAGCGCGCGCGTGTAACGGAATCGATTTCTCTTCTTCTTTTTCGCCCCCCCCCCCCGTTTCGCGCGTTAAACGCGTTCCGTACGGCCGATTTCCATTAGGAAATGTTACGTTTTTCTCTTTATTTCTCGATGTTTTTAAAAATTCAACTTTCGCGCGTTATCCCGTCGGCTTTTCGCGGTAGCTCTCATTCGAGAGCAATGACGAAACGATTCCCGCGCGGAGCTTCGGCGTAATAATACGATTTGTTGTCGACGGATTTTCAAATTGGTTGCAAAAAGAAACGCGTGACAAAACGATTTTCGAGGTTTCTGTTTTTGTTCGAATGCAGTCGAGACGTGACCAAACGTCTGACATTCGTTTTAAATTCTTAATAAGTCGCCTTTTTTACGAGTTTAAACACCTGGCGGAGACTTACGATCGCTATAAAAAAAAAAAAAAAACGTTCGAAAATTCAAAAGACATTAATTGTACGGTCACCGCCGGTATTTGGTGTGCGCAAATTTCGGCTTTCCACGACCATATTCGTATCGAAAATACGAAAAAATGACGATAATCGGATTTCGACGAACGTGCATTTTTACGTGTTAATTCTTCGATAGTAACTTCCGACGCTTTAAACTAGTATCGAGAAAATCGACTAAATGTAATTCGCTATCGTAAGCACCACTCGTTCTTGTAGAATTCTCGGGTAGAGATATCAAAAAAAAAAAAAACAAAACGTTGTTCCGTTCGGAATCTAAAATCGAATAAATGATCAAATATATTATGATAAAAATACGCGTAAAATGATTTCGAAAGTTTTATTAAATTAAATATTGAAATGCCTTTATTTTATTTTAATTTTTCTGTTTTTTTTTTTTATATATATGGAAACGTCGTAACGAATGTCGATACTCGTTACGCGTTTTTTTTTTTTGTCTCCTCGCCACCATTACACATATTTTGTAAACACGCCCGACGGACGAGACGTTTCCGTATACGTGTGCGCGGTGTGATAACCTTTACGACGAATGCAAATTGTAAATCGCATAAAAAATAAAATAAAAATCGCGTAAAATCTACGTGTATTTCGATATTCCGTACATCTTTGTATTTCGTATAAACATTTTTCTTTTTTTTACTAATAAAATGTCAGTTGGGGGAACAAACCGTAAAAGATATATATTATTTCCATTGTAAAATCCGTACATTTGTATAGCCATAATATAATATTATATTTTTAGTATAGATATATATATATATATAAAATAAATACTATTTCGTATTTTTTTTTTTTGTCCGTCGATGTTTTCAATTCGGTCGACGATTATTCTCTTGTGATCACGACGACGTTCCCGGTACACGACGTGTTTTCACTGAATTTCCGCGTCATTCTCTTTTATATTATACCGAGCTGCGTTGAGTTAGAAAATGAAACGATCGATGCCCCGCCAGTCAATGGTTCGATCGATTCGAGTGAGTGAGCAACGAGAGAGAACAGAATAAGAAGAGAAACACGCTAATCTCGACGTGTAATTTAATGCAATCGTTTGGATTTAAACGAAAAACGAAACAATAAACTTATTTTAAATACGCGTCTAGTGCAATTATTTAACGTGTGTGTTAGATTTCCCCCACCCCCACCGGTTTCATTGATGCCATACAGTCCGAGCGTGTCCTACATTTTCTCCGATTGTTTTACCAATGTATTTAAATGTGGACACATAATAAACACTTACTTCATGTGTAATAATATAACACGTAAACACTATCGAAAATAACATTTCTGTGTAACGCATAGAGACTTTCGTATTGAAATCGAAGTGAATTTATTTGTGAATTCAGTCGAAATTCTAATAGTGGAACGTTCGACGACGACTCGTGTGTACGCCATCAGCACGTTTGTTTCCATTCGGTAAGTAAAAAAAAACGTTTTTGTTTTTAATCACATTCAATACGCGTGGACAGTTTACGAAGAGGTGAATGGATTTTCAAATCCCCCCCAATATGATTTTCTTCAAGACGATGAATTTAAAATGACGTCTACTATTTTGCGTTACACAATTATTTAAGATTTATTTCACATTTATTTATAAAATTATTTCGATACACTAATTACGTTCTTTCTGCATAAAATGTATAAATACGCCTCTGCGGGCGTGCTGCAGCGGAGTGTGTGTTACGGAAAAATCAAAAAATAGACGAAAAATCGGCGGAAAACATCGATGAGCGTTTCAAACGACGATTGGGCTGTGTTTGTAACTAGAAAAAAACCACATCTATGTTTTTAACATAATATTCGCAGTTTATTATTAGAATTTTTTTTTTTTTTAATTAAATCTTATTTGTACATTTATGTTTTTTAAAACAACGTGGAAATAAATGTTAGAACATTGATAATTTGTTTGATCAACTTTTCTCCAGGATCAATCCGTGACATGATCGAAAAACAGTTTCGAGAATCGATTTTCAACATACAGTCATCAATTTCGGACGGGTTTTGTACGTTTTCCTAAATAAAAATTCGACAAATTCTATTTTTTTCGTTATTTACAAATATATAAACATACTACTCTAAAATAGATTGTAAAAAAAAAATTTTTTTTAGTATTTTATTTTTAGATTTGTCCGTATTCACTCCTAATTCATTTTAACTTTAGACGTTTATCATTTTTTTTTTTTTTTGTATATTATTTCCTTACGCGTACGACGAACATTGGAAATATAAAGATAATTTCGGACAATGAAAGTTGTATAAATTAAACATTTTTTTTTTTTTAAAAAAAAGACAGATTTTTAATACAAAACACGAAACTTAAAACGGGTAAATCTATATCCGTTTCGTTAGTGAAAACTGTCTATAAAATAAAATAAATCGCTGTATCTATTCGATGAAAAATGTGTTTTTTTTTTAAAAAAATCACTTTTTTATTATCTTCACGTGATAACGCTTGATTGAAAAACATTGAAACACGTGATGATATTTGTGTAACCACTTGTACAATACGATTTTTCACTCGTTTTAAACATGTTTAACAATAATAGTTTTGAAAAAAAGATTCGTACGATTAATTGTTTATGTGTATTTAAGTATTCAACTAATATTGTAACATTATCGCCAGTTATTCAATAATTATACTATGTACGATTTTTTTTTTCAATTAAATCGCGGATATCGAAAAATTAAACGACTTATGCTCATTACGCCAGCTGACGGTGTAAAATAGACGTTCTTTCAAATTCCGGTTAAAGGCAAAATAATATTTTTTAACTGTATTTTAACTTACATATTTTAATGTCTATTTAGGTTACCGTACCGAGTGTATTTCAAATAAATATATTGCACGAAAAAATCTGATGCTCAGAGAATGCCCAAAAAAAAATACGTGGCTACGTTTCTAATAATGCGGTGCACGTTAAATCGTTTTCTTTAACAAGAATTACGCGTTTATTGTAAACATTTTCTTATCGTTAAGCCGACGATTTTGGTTGAAACAAAAGTGCCGGTTTTTTTTTCTCTTTAAATCCTTATAAAATACGTTTACCACCACGCACGCCGCTATCCGTGTCGAATTGCCGTTTCGATTTCATTCCTATTAATCTGTGCGATGAATTCTCGAGTACAAAAATCTGATTATCCGCGAGTAATGTACAGCATATATTGTAAAGAGCGCACGGAGAAAAAATATTAACGGCGATTATCCGCGTTTAAACTATTGCGATCTCTATCGTTTTGTCGTCTACAAGGGGGTGTTTTCAATTTTCTCTTTACCACGATAAGTTTTCAAATGACCGAGTCCAATCATCGCGGGCACCGTAAACGTATAGAAATATGGTATCGAATCGTTATGATTCGAAAAACGGAATGCAACTATTGGACTTGTTTTAGGAAAAAATAACAATTCGACGATAAAAGAAAAAAAAACTCCGTTCGGTACGTTCGAAATATTATTTTATCGTTTTCGTCGAGTGTACCGCGATTGTCACATAACTCATCGATAAAAAAAAAAAAAATGAAAAATGAAAAAAAATTGTCTCTTCCGAATGAAATTATATACATTATGTATAGAATTTCTACCTACGCACGAAACGTTTCAGAACAATATTGTTCACTATCTGGTAGTAGTAAAAAAATAACCAAATAAACCGTTCAATCGATTATCTAATGTCTACATTGGTTCCGCCGAAACTTCCTGTTTCGAAAAAATCCTATACGTCGGACACCGTACATTGCAGTTCGTTAAAAAAAAAAAAAACAGGAACAAAAATTATCCCCATTGACTCCGGCGAGCAAATAATACTTAATGAAATTGCGAACGAATAACGATGACTCTGACTGTGACAAACATGTGTCACGACACATTAACAGCGTAACAATTGTTATTATTAATATTAACAAATTATATCTATTAAAAATATTTGATAATAATAAAATATCGAATGAATAAAATGAATAAGGATACGTGAAAGAGATATAGAAATAAAAACGTTAAAACTGTAAATCAATACTAGTAGAAAATATAAAATTTACGAGTATTTATGTAAAATAAAAAAGAATATATAAGATTTGTGGTATCGAATTCGTTTTTATTACCACCGGTTTCGACAATAATTCATCATCAAGCAAAAAGAAAAAATATAACAGAAAACGAAAAACGGTTGTCGTATTTTTCTTTTCGCTTAATACCCCCGATGATGAATTTTCGTCGTCGAAACCGATATAGTAAATAAACAACGTCTCTTATATTTTTCTTTATAAAATACATATTCCCCTATTCATTATTGTTGAATAATTGAAACATACGTTTATTACGTTAAAAAAAAACTTATTATTATGAAAATCGAATAACGTTGCCAATTTTGACAGTTAAACTGTACATGACTAATATTAACGCAAATAAAATTAATTATACGTAATAGTTTACTCATAACACCTGATGAATTTTTATTTTTATTTTCGCCTAAAAACAAATAATTCGCGTTTTATCTCTTGTAAATACGATAAAATTTATTCTAATTACATTCGATGATTATTATTTATTGTTTATACCAATTTGGTGTTTGTTGACAAACAATTAAAATATGTTCTAAACGTTTATATCGTCTAATTATTATTTGATGTTACGAATTTTCTGTTCCGTCGTTTATTGCGTTCAAAAACGCATCAAAGGATACGTTAAAATACATTATGTTATACATGACGTTACTTTGTCACAGACGTTGTTGCTTAAAATGGAAAACAACAATTCCGTAGCTAGTTATTTTAACCGAGTGTATTTTATTGTATTTTTTTTTCTTTTAAAACACTTTAAAATAAAAATGTTCAAATATAATCATACTTAATACGAGTACGTTATATCTGTGTATGAAAATACATCATATTATATATTAGACATGTTTTTTCAAGCTATCAGTAAAACATATTTTTAATTTGTGGATGTTTAGGAACTAAATATAAGTGTGTTTGTGGATTTCGAAATAAAAAAAAGCTATACAATGCCTTCCATATACACAGAGAATAGATACATGATTACTAAAGTAATTTAATTATTAGGCGTATTAATGAATTAACGCCAATACTAATACTATCTGATTGGTTCAGGAACTCGCTCAGAGATTCTTTTTTTTTTTTTTTTTAAACAAAACGGTTTACATATAAAATAAATTAACGAAGTATAAGACGAGCAACTAAATCGAAAAAAAAAAAATTAATACTTAACAAACAAAAAAAAAAACAAATTAAATTTTTAGAAAATAAAAAATATTTACAAAGTTAATAACGTCACTAAAATTACTTTTACAATAGAAAAGTATATGATACATATATATATGATGTACCTATTGCGTGCATATAATATAGTATGTGTTTGTTTTACAGTCTGATAGTTATCGATTCCTGGACATTTATGACTGATGTGCGTTGTGTGACTATGACATGGTATAATACAGTTACAGCCAGGTACAATGTACGTGCTCGTAGCTCGTGCGATTACAGTATACATTACGAGAAAAATCAGATAAATTACGTTTTTACGTCATTGAAAACGTTACACAATAATATGTACCCGTTACAGTTTAAAACGGATAATCGAAGAAAATCAATTCAAATACGATTTTGTAACAATTTAAATGATCGTACGCGGTGTTTTCAATTGATTATAAAAGAAAAAATTCATAAATTATTAGTAAAATAAATAGCCCAATTTATCTCGTACGTGTGTTCGAGTACTCGACACGTGCAGCCTACGTAATAATGTAATATGTTATAGGTACACACCTAATGCCTTTAAAAATTAAAATAGTTACGTTGAAATCACGCGATGCGTTTGAAAAACCGTACACAAGAATCATTTCTCCGTATTCATTTGTGTTTATATTTATACTCGTGTATAAACGTAGAAATATGAATCTATAATAATATTAAACGAAAAAATAATGATTTAACGTCTGAGAAAACGAAACGTCATGATTAAAAATCTAATTGCTCGTGAAATAAGATCAATTTATTTTTGAAATAACTTTTCTTTTTCCACCCCGGTTAAAAAACGTCAAGCGAATGGTTTTCATAGGAACCGTTTCCCTAATCAGGTGAACATCGCAAAACCGAGGTTTTATTAAATATTAATGAACCTTAAGTGACAAGCGTTATATTTCAAAATCGAATTTAAGTTTATTCCCCAATTTTTCATGGTTCATTATAAATTCTAATAATTTTATAACTATTAAAAAACATCGTACAACGTTTAAAATATAAAATGAATACTCAGAAGTCGAAAGTTTTTTGAATGTATATATATATATATTTTTAATAATAATAATAATGTGTTAAATACCTTGAAAATTATCCGAACGCGTTATATTTACTTATAACCGTTGCAAATAAATTCTATAATTAGAGTTTAAAAAATAAAAATTTACCCTTGTATTAAAGATGAATAGGAAAAAAAACAAAATTAATTTTTTTATTATCAACTATTTAATGCGTAGAAAATAGTCGCGTGTATGAAATAAAAGTAACAAATAACGCGGAATCTCATTAATTATAGAACTTAAATCTATACCACGAGGTTCGAAATTATACGATTATATGATACACTTATTAGTCATATGTGTTTTCGTGCATTTCGGTCAGTTCTCCGCCACGCGTCAATCATACAACTGTATACGAGGCATAATTTAATGGAAAAAACTATAATTAATTAAATTGGATTTAACGAATACATTTATTTAGAAAGCTAATCGTAAATAAATTTGTTTGCATGATTTGTGTACGTAATTTTTAAATCATGCAAAACACTTTGTTTATCTACGTTATACAAAATTAAAAATGTATTCTCATATAAAATTGATTTGATGCTATTTATTCGTTATTACTATCGATTCAATGGGATGAAAATCTTCTAGTACCTACATAATATTGCACAAAACATTGTGTCAGGAGTTCAATCCGAAAAAAATAACGGCAAACGGAAAACTATTTGAATAACTGTGGGAAAATAATAGCGTTTTCTATGATTAATCAAACGGGCATGAGTAGTTTAATGGATTTTTGTCATACACGTGAGTAATAGGTTTATGATTTATATTCTTAAATTGGTACATTAAAACAACAAAACGATTTAATATCGTTTCATACGTTATTAATTATTATTATTAATATTCGATATTCCCTGACTGTTGCGAAAACCGTTAATATTAACGATTTATAATTCTATTCGTGCAATCATATTCAACGTTCATAATTAAAATTACCTAATACACGCAATACTATTTGTTTAGATATAAAAACAAAATTAAATAATTGATAAAATAAACATATCTAAACAAGTGTTTTTATATATGTATCCACTGGTAAGTCACATATTATGTAATGTGGATAAACACCCGTGATTAAATTTTTTTTTATTTATTTATTGAATTGAATTATTAGTGAGTTAGTTGGTTAGTTATTAAACTATTTAATAATTACTTTAGTAAAAAAAAAAAACAAATATATATAATCATATAGGTATTATTGTGTGAAAAAATATTAATATTAAATTGGGAAAAAATTTAAAATTTAATTTTTATTTTATTCGTGTATTATATTATTTATTGTGATAGATTGTACCCTTTAATTTAGTGTCTGGCGCCACTGATACCGCATATTTTTATTTAAAAAATTGTTAGATAGAAAATCTACGATGAATTAAGTGCTAAAAAAAAAACAATATATTATATATATAATAATTATTACATTTTTTTTTTATTTTAAATAAACTGTCGGTACGTATTTCGTTTAAAACGTAAACACACATAAACAAAGTGTATAACTATCGAAATATTTCAACGAATATTTTTTTATTTTTTCAATTTAGTGGTAACGAAATAGAATAATTTACTATAATAAATAATTATATTGATGCGATAAACTTTAATAATACTTAAGTGTTTAGAAAAAAAATAACCAATTAAAAATAACTTCCATTTAATCAATAATCGCGCAGGATAATGATTTTTTTCCAGGAAATTATACACACACATATACTGTATTTAGGTATATATGAATAATATATAATTCTCAAAATTATTATATATCAACTAACAAACAAAACGTTTAATGACTAATACTAATAATTTAGATAATTCAATATGTTTCACGAATGATACGTTCGTTAATGAAATTTTATATTATATTATATTAGGTACTCGTGAGATAATACATATTTTGCATATTAATGTTGCCAAATCCTATATTAGACAACATTATATATATATATATATGGATTTATATTATATTTTTATTATAATATATTAAGTAGAATATCGCAATTCTTGGGAATCATCAACGTTCTATAGCGGTGTATAATAAAGGTAGATGTATTTCATAAAATTTCGATTTGATAGAATATAAATAAAAATTCGTTATGAGTTTCATTGTGCCCCCCCCCTGCAGTGTAAATAAATTCTTAAAATAGAAATAATCAATTTTTTTTTTTAATATACATATAATTGATTGCTAAATCAAAAATATACACGATTGCCTACTTATATAGTGATGAAAATTATTAAGACGTTAATGGGGGAGAAGGAGGTATTATGAAACGGTGCTGTAATATGAAACAGTACAGTATTTGTCATTTGACATCCAGCTACTTGTCAATACCTGACAATTATTTTATGTTTTGATATCCAGAGACGGCAGGCGTCAGTATGACGTTGCACGCGATGATCAATAAGAACATTGTGTTATCAAGCCATCAAAATTTTTCGTAATTTTTTTTTTTTTTTTGTATTTATATTAGTAAATGAAATATGACGGTGTATCAGATAGTAATTTTAAAATTCAAAATGTTAGGGATATTTATTTAAAATCGTGTTTTATGAATCCTGATTATTAGAATAGATTAGAAAATGGTGTCGGGTGGTAATATGAAACAGACGCTGTTCCGTAATACATATCAGAGCCAATTGAACAGGAAGTTTCAGCGAAAGATGATGCAGACTGTCTGTTTTGTGGTGAGACGTTCGAAAAATCAAAAAAAAAAGAGAACTTTGAATTCGATGTGGAATGTGCCAGAAATGGGCTCATATATTGTGTGCAGTGGGTGCGAAAATGATGTTTTCATTTGCGACTTCTGTTCATAAAGAACTTTAAAGACATTTGTACTCATTAATCTCTTTTCCCATCTAATAGTATAATTTTTTTTGTGTTTAAGAACATAAAACCGCAATTATAAAAGTAATTGTAACTAAAATAAAATATTTTTTTGATTTATTCTCTTATACTTGTTTCATATTACCACCCCACATTCTAAAACCCATGTTATGCAGTGTGTTCTAAAATTATAATGTATCATATTCAAACAATTCCATTTTTTTTTCCATAATCACTCTTATTTCATTGCGTCAAACATATTTTTTAATTGTACTGATCATTAATGATATACAGTGTCTACATTCGAAATCGAGTTTTTTGTCCAAAACATAAAACCGGTCCATATTACTCTTGTAAAATTTGATTGAATTAAACTCTTCGCTTAAGTCAACAAAAAAAAAAAACGTCATTACTCATTTTTTTTATATATATATCATATTTAAACGAATGTTAGAACGCTTTTCTATGCCTAAATGCGTAATATATACTTGTGTTTATTCTGATATTTACCTTAAGTGATTTTAAAAACTTTTCAATAATGTATGGAACCTACGCATTTCTGTAGTATTATAATAAAATCAATAATAATTCTACGACTTATTAGCGAATATTTAGACTCATTTATTTATTTTCTCTTCAAACGGCCGATCGAAACCTCGGCTTGATATATAATTACAAATTATTAATTAATCAAAAAACGTAAAATATTTAACAAAAAAAAAAAAAAACGGCGTTTAACTAATTCAAATTTACGTAAATTTATTTTGGTTTATCGTCGAGTTGTGCAGTTAAAATTAAAAACACAAAAGACGCAAATATTTACACGAATTTAATTGCGTAAATATTATGCGTAATTTTATAGGTAGCTTATGAGGAACCCGTCATTTTACCGAATCTGTTTCTTTTATTTTTTCCAAAAAAAAAAAAAGAAAAAGAATTTTTCAAGAGAATTACATACGCGTTTTATTAAACATTGTACGAATATTTCATTATTAATTATGATTATTGATTAGGTATTAGATATCGTGTATAATAATTATCTACTTAAAACGTCATAACTCCTTAGTCTTGGTCTTAAATGGATTATATATGTTTATAATTTAATGTTTTAAACTAATGATTATTTTGTAATTTGTGTTTAATTATTTGAATTTTTTTTTGATAATTCAAACACTATCTTAACACTACGTTTTTAATTCGAAAACTGACGTACGCACGAATTAACCTTTTGAAAAAAAAATCATGGATAACAATCAAAATCGTTGAATGACGATAAAGTTGAATAAATAAATCTTAGTTTATGATTTATATTTCAATGTGTTTGCCTTACAGAATTATATTTATTTTTGAAAATTGAAATTTTTTTTTTTTATTAATACACTTCTGTACGTCTATCAAATCTGACTGTATTTATATTACCCGTTAAACCAACATAACGTTGAGTATTTTAATGCTTCTCTTTCTTGTATGTTCGAATAAAATTCCAATAATTTTTAATTAATATTTTATCGCATTTCTATTAAAAAATATAAAACAATAATAATAATATGTAGGTACCACATAGGATTTGTATTTTTTGTAACGAAACTCATTTCTATATTGTTCGATAATACATTATTAATTATAAACATTCAATACGTATCGCTATAAGTGTACTGCACGGTATAATAATTTTATTTTGATTACATCATATTTATTAAATTATTATTGTTATTTTATCAAAATTATTATATAAATTACGATTATAATTCAAATGGGGAGGAGGGCTATTATAATTGTTATTTATGTAATTAAAAACAATTATCGTAGAGTGTTTCTATGTGTATAAAAAGCTATAGAACTGGCTATTGACGTACCGCCGACTGAATGTGTTCGAAGGAATTGAATTAATGTATATTGTATTTTACTTTTAAATACCGAAACCAAAAGTTATCTAATATGTTTTGTTAATAATGATCGGTTAAAGTGTCTTGAAATAAATTTGAATTCGTTATGACTTATAAAATTTACTTGAAATCGATTTAGAAATTGCCAAAACTTCAGGCAATTTAATTGTAATGATACGGAATGAGAACAAAGAATAATAATAATAATAATAGTAATAGTAATAAATGGCAAAAAGGTAATCAGGAGTAATTAATATCTGTTTTCAGATTTTTTTGTCAAATTAATATAACCGATCGTTATATGATTAGAGAAAAGTAGGTGTTCTTAACAAAAATAATAACTAAATTACTTTTATATATATATATATATATATATATATATATATATATATATATATATATATAAACGATAGAGATGGCGTATTATTATATACAAAATTTATTCCCGAAGAGCAAACGTATACATATATACATTTTTGTTACGACAAAAAAATTAATGGCTGAGAGGCTAAACTTCTACAGAAACATAAAAAAATATATATTAATAATTACATAATATTTTTATTCCGTAACATATGTGGCACTCGCATAAAAGTAATGTAAACATTTTTTCCCCGGTATTGTACGACATAAAAAAATTTAAATTACATTTTTCTTTCTTTTCACGCTAGTTTGTAGTTTTACGTAACATTATCAATTACATTTGTTTCATTCTATATCACTCTGCAACTTTTATTTTGTAATATTGTGCTATAGACGTTTTAATAATGTGATTTCGACAATTATTTAAACGGGAAATTTGACGAACATATAGCAATATCCTATTTCAAACGTATAGACATTTAATTAATACTGTAACTTACACGTTAAACAGTATAACGTTGAATCGTATATAAAGTGCTTAGTACAAACAGTACAGATTGTATTCTTTCTAAATATACATATTAAATATAGACTATCACTATGAATTAATTCGAAATACTTAATTGAGTTATGTGTAGTTATATAATTATTATACGTGTTATTCTAAATTGAATCAAGAGAGGAGCAATTATAAATTTATAAATTATACGATAAATATTTTTTTCTACACATATTAGATTTAGTATGCGCGTATATTTCTTTTTCTCAGTAAATCGGAAATCTCGCGAATACTATTTTTTACCTATAATAATTTCAATTCCGTGGACACTTTAAAACTGCAACAAAATAGATGATGAATTATATTTTCCAATTACAGTTTTATTTTTTATCTATATAGACAATTATTTCATTATTTATTATATTATTGTATAGTAAGAAAATTTTCGTATCAAATATTCAATATATTACCTAACTGACAAATATTACCAATGGATATTTAATGTACGTACATATATATAAACTCGTATTACCTCAATAAACCGGTAATTTGTTATTAATACACTGTCTTCGAATTTGTAAGGTATATATTATAATATTCATTCAAAAAAGGTAATAGTAACAGTAATGTTACAATTAATAATATCGCAGTAAATATTGACATTATTTTATGATTCGAATAAATTATATATAGGATACATTATTACACAAAAACGTCGAGATAAAAGAATATATTATTTTATCTCGACGTATAATAATCGTGTCGTAACCACACAATTCATTTTGTTTGACGCAAAATACGTCTGACTTTATACGCATTAAACGAATTTTGTTTTACAGTTTGATTAAAGTTTCGATCCTATATATTATTATGTTATTTTCAGATACTGAACGTCGTATAATTATTATGTTTCTTCGAAACTTATTAATATAGTTTAAATCTAAACGAAGTATTAAAAAATGTTTATCACCTGCATATTATCATTAAGAATTTTCAAAATCATACCCTAACCAAAAGACAATTACATATTGTTATTAATACAATTTCCGTGTACTCGTATTTAAAACCGAAATATGTAAAGAAAAAAAATCATTAATTTTGTTTTTTTTAGTTTATTGAACATTTTTCCCGTTTTTTATATATATATATTATATATAAAACACGGTATAAAGTCAGAATTTATTGATAGGATATAATTTCGAAGCTAAGATTATTTTTTAAATTTGCAGATTTTATATATATCATGTTAAATGCTTGATTTAGTTACTTTTCGTTACTCAAATTATTATTAAGAATTAAATGCGCTATAAAATACATATTCTTCATGTACATTTAATTCGTTAATTTTTATTTTCGTAGAATTAAATATAGCTATTGTTTTTATCGACGTCGTTTTATGTCTTAAAAACGTTCAATTATTATAAATTATTTCTAAAGAACCAAACCTAGTTCGAGTCTCTGCAGCAGCCTCTGAAATTGAACGCAATAAAGTCCACAGTAAATATAAAACTAATTTAAAATTATCGATATAATACGCTATGATATAAGACTTGTTTAAAAATAAAGTGGAATAGTTGCAGCTGGAGCAAATGTTGTTTTATCTCTTTCATTCGATACGAATACGCATTTATTTTTAATACGTATCATAACAAATGATTCATGTCCGTTAATAGTGTAATCCATTAATAAATATATACTGTGCATTTATCTTTCTATAGAAGTCTTGGAAAGACTTAACGACGGCGTTAAATTTAATGCGGCGAGTGTTCAAATAATATTTAGATAGAAACACAATTATATTTGTGAATAACATTATATAGTACTACAACGGTTAGTGGACGGATTAATCGAAATTAATGAGAATTATTGTTTGACGTTAAACACAGTGAAAATCGAATTCGTGATAATATCGAGCGAACGAAAATCGGCGAACAGGAAAGTTGCCAAAAATGTATTTACCTCGGTAAAATAACAAATAAAAATCGGCATTATCGTTCGATAAAAATAAAATTCCGAATCGAAAGCGCCAGAGAAGAATTTCGTAAAATGTCGGATGTACTCGAGGTTCCGCGATCGGTATCTTATAATGTCGAAATTAGACTCCAAATTTGTTATGATGTGTTCGATGTGATTTTTCAAGAATTTAATTTCGGACTCGACGTAAGAACGTGTAAAACGCGCAAGAAAGTCGTAGGCATTTGAAATGTGGTTTTGTACACATTGAACATGATCGTGTAGAATCGATCAAAAGGTACAGTGGAAAAAAATCTGGAAAAGAGAACGGACTGTTGAAGAGCATCAAAGCATGTAAAGTCTGAATGCATTTTAGAAATACGATGAATGACACAAACTAAGGGGACACAATTGATTGGGAAACAAGAAGGATATCGCGGACGAGTTAATCTTCGTTTGTTACGCGACATCGACAAAAACCGATACTGCGAATCGAACGCAATCAAATCAGATACGGACTAGAAGAAGCAGAAGGAATATTTTATTATTGCGCGCGGATTGTAATTTCGCGAACGGTTTGCGTATTTTAATTACAAAGTATTTTAATACTAATTATTATCAAAAAAAACAAACCCCCCGTAAATTATCGAGTACACGATATTCTTAATGACATCCGTGTATGTTTGGTTGACTAACACAACACCTTCTAATAATTATATCGCTGTACATGCGTCATTTTTACATACATCTCACCGTACACAAGCGTACAACATTATAAATCGTTAATCACAATAATCGATAAATGATTAAAAAAAAATTTTTTCCAAATTTTTAATATTCTTAAATTTTTTATTATCGTTACTTAAAACTTCGGAACATATTTTTAGTCACTATACACACACTCTTATTAGTTACACTCTTTTAACAGTAAATAATAACACTTTTAAAAAAAAATTTCATTGGTTTCTATGAGTTATGACTATATCGGTTAATCCGTAATACAGAATATACAAAACAACTTATTTATTTAATCGAATACATACACAAATCGATTAGTCGTAAGAATTATAGAAACAATTTAATTTATCGATTTTTTTTTTTTTAGCGACAATTGTTATTTTCAATACGAATTTACCAATACAATTCAACTTATACGTGTATATAAGGCGCGAGAATTCGGCGACAATAGTTATTCATTTCGTTCGGATATCGGCGATGGCGAGAATCGTATTATAATTTTTAATTAGAAAAATATCGAATGACATATATTTCGAGAAAGAAAATATCCCGAAAAAGTACTAAAACGAAAAATCGGAGAATTACAATTGAAAAAGAACAAATACGACATACGCAATTGATAATCATATTTTATACATCGTTTATCATACGTTAAACCCGAATTTTAATAAATAGAAAAACACGTTTGGCAAATAGTATAAATTTTCAACTTAAATTCCGTGAAAACAAAAAAAAATGCTGTAACAATACAAATTCGATCTATAGGAAATCTATTTAACAAATACGCTAGAAAAAGAAATTAATACCTACACGCAATTTTCAGAAATCGAAAATCTAAACGCAATTCCTCTTAAATAATAACATGTATTATCGTAATTAATCGGAATGTTTTTTTTTTTTATCATCAGTTTTATCTTTGAAAACTTTTTTTTTTTACTCGCCCATAGTCGAACGTATACGTCACAAGAGTCAAATGATTAAAAAAAAAAAATTCATTTATATATTGGTTATAATTTTTTAAAACATTCTCGTGTTTATAAGAGCAGGATTTTTTTTCTTTTTTCAATTTTCGACTACAATAATTAATGAATTTCCTTTAAATTTCGTTTATGCTCCGATCGTTTGCACGAATATTTAACATTCAAACGTTTGTTAATTATCTCATCGTGTAATTAAAATTATAACAAAAATCTAATTGCGTTCGTTTTCAACGTAAATACATAATATAATGCGATATACATATACATGAGACCCACCTCCATTATAGACGTTGGAAAAGCTTACCTTGCTGAAAAATAATATGCTTCATTTTAATTGATTTTAAAATTAAACAAACTTATGATAATAAGGTCGAGAACGTAGAACCCGAGCACTGCAACTGACACACAATCGATAACCACATCATAATAGCAATAACATGTAATCGCTGTAATAATAATCATTTCGCCGATATTATCATGTATTACTGAATATTGATCTGTCTATGACCGATAAGGTCTAAATTTAATTATTATTATTTTTTTATCGAGAGTTTATTTTATCATCAAATAGCCAACATTTCAAATCAGTGATAATCCAAGCGTTATCCAAATTTCGGTCCTATCGGTGGTACTTGTATTTATTTTTCTAATACTCGACGCGGAATCTACTCGAAAATTGTTTTTAGAAATATATTTAAAAAAAAAAAAAAAACCTATAAACCTTATCTTAGAATTTAACGAAAACCTGTGTGACTCGAATGAAAATCTCAATTTTCTAAAATGTATTACGTGAAAAATGTTTTTGGACAAAATATGTATATATTAATACATACAAAATATAATTATTTTCGATTCGGAGGAGTAATCTAATGGTTGAACAATAATGAGTTGTTTTTTCTTTTTCTTTTTTTTTCGTCTATGAACACTTTTTATTTATATAGAAGATGTGCTTCATCATCCGTTGATCTTTACGTAAGTTACATTCCAAATGGAAAAATTGTGTCCAGTTGACAATTTATTTGACACGGGTCTCCGTTTTATCAATAGTTTTCTTTAAGTGTTCAAAAAAATATTATAAAGGAAATTCTCTATATAAACTCCTAAGTAAAAATAGGATAACTGATAAAAAAAATTGACGTAATTCATAGTATTAAAAATATTCTATTGTTGTTCGTCACATGGCTAAAAATAAATTTAGTTGTCTTAAATTTCTATTACTGTAAAAAAAAATATATATAATTTATCGCGTGTTATTGACTATAAATATCTGTCTGTAATAATTGCCGTGTCTTGTTTTAATATCAGTTCGGAAATATTCAAAGAATTAAAACCGTCTTTTAATTATTTATTTTTTTTTTTTAGAAAATATTCAAACAATATTTTAAATACTATTAAAAATTGTTTAATTTTTTTTTTTTTTTTTTTTACAAATCACGCGTCTATATCGTGATCATATATTTGGCAAAACGCCACTATTCCGTGTAATAAACATTTTGTGTGCGCGTTCATTTAAAACTTGAAACACATTACATCAGATTATCACTCGATTTGTGTAAAAATAAAAATCAAGGAATTTGCATAATAGCATAATAATTTACATATACAATAAAAAAAAAACAATCGAAATTTGAAATTACATAAAAAACGTATGTCAAGCCACTAAATGTTCAGACATTTACAAAACCAAATTAATATTCAACATCTCTTTATCGTATGTGCAAAATTAAATGTTATTCTTGTTATATGCTTATCAGTGAATTAAACACCGTAATAAAATTTAAATACCAGTAATAAATATGCAAAAGCTACGTAGGTCTCGGTTTTGTGCAGTTGAAATTATAAATATGAATACATATTTGATCTTAATCTGTATTATTTCTATAACTTAGAGCGTATAATATGCTTTTCATTCCTCTAATGAAACCGTCTGTTTTATCAAAGAATTAGGATATGACTTGACTTTACTTAGTTTATACTTATTGTACCTACGTTCTATAACAAAAAAATATTTCCCGTTAAAATAAAAGTCGTCGATTCATCACCCGGATGCATAATTTTGGAATTTAAATAAACGTCTAATATTATTTTAGATAACATTTTCTTTTAATGAAGCCGAACACAACTGGTGGTAAATATTATATTCTGTATTTCAAAACATATTTGCTTACTAAGCCATAAAAAAATTTATGCCGCGGAATTAGTCATCGATGAAAAATAAATCTATAGACGAAATGACTCATAATAATAATAATAATAATAATAATTTATTATTATCTTAATAATAATTTTAAACTTTGTCACATTCTTCTCTAACGAAATATGTAGATAATTTATTTTATTTTCAAGCAGAATTATTTCAATAAAATAATAATTTGCGTAATCGTTAATACTTCACAACTGACAAAATTCTATCTTATATACATTCCAGTGATTCTAATGTTATATTCTCTGACACGGACATTATATTATGCCTGCGATGTGTTGAACAGCACAAAAATCGTTTTTCGAATATGTTACACAAGTGTATTATACTATTATATATACAATTTTAGTAAAATCGGTCTCCTTTGTAAAATACCTGTAATCAGTCGCGTACATTCGATTTCTTTCTGGGGTGAAGGAGGGTTAAAATAAAACACAGAGGCTTCGTCTCTACTATAAACAATTTTATACACAAATTTTGAATAGAAAAATATTTTTATTTTTTTTTTTAATGATAAATTAAATAAAATAGATACCTATGTACAATATATTTGTATAGTATATATAAATTAAATAAATTATGCTCATCATTTAATAGAATTCACGTTTATTTTGACGTCTTTACTAGAATTTGGAAAACAAGAAATTATAATAAAAATTCCAAATTTTTATTTATGTTTTTTTTATCGCCGAGTTCAGCGATACTTTTGTTTAGGTTTCATAGCATACTTTCTGCCAGTTGCAATGGTCATAGGTATTGCGTCTTCCATGTTAAAAATAATAACCAATTTCAAAATGTTTTATTTAATAAAAACCAGACTTGGGTTGTATACGGAATATTACGTATTAAAAAAACAGAATTTTAAATAATTTTTAAAAGTATACCAAAAAATTGACGTGTCGTTTCTGCTAAATCATAAGAAAAAATATATATTTATAGTAAACCGTTCAATTGTCTAAAGCTTTAGTCGGACAACATATAGTGATAATGATTAATTATTTTTAAGCGAATAATAATAATAATATTGTAATATTAGTAATTAAATGAAAACTAAGTGAATACGGTACGCCATTTATTGGAACTCTCTAATTTATGCCGAACACTGGAGACAGGCAAAACATTATTTTTATGACGTTTTATACGCCTTTCGTAACACCTATCGGCAATTAATGTGTCAAAGAGCTTTTAACGATATTTTATTGTGTATTTCTTAACGGTATTTTGGGTATGTCGTATGATTATAATCGAATTCACAAATGACACTTCTCATGTATGAGAAAGAAAAAGGGAAAATAAAATATTGAATTAGCGATTGAAGTGTGTACCATGATGGATTCAGATGTTTTTAATGGATTCACTCCTGTTACAGGACTTTTAACAAATCATTTTTACAAATTTTATTATTATTCACTAACTTAAGATTTGAATGTACAATAATTTCTTGCTACCTAACAAGACGTATGCACACTAATTGTTGATTTAAAAACTGTATCAGGTAAATCTAATACTAATTAGATCTACCAATAGAAATATTAAAAAATATTTATCCGCTAATAGAAATATTTTTAGATGTTCCGGGATAATTCAGAAAACTTTTTAATAGTCTAATATTAAAATATACATCTAATTCACAGTTTGTTATTGATTTTATTGAAGAAAAGTTATTAATTAAGAGTTTTAAATGACAAAATAAATTGAAATGAAGTTGGGTTTATATTGTGTATACCATAGCTTTAAACACTTCTAAAATGGCATTGAAGGGGATCTTGGTTTATGTAACGTGAAATTAAATACTTAAATTTATTTATAGTTTTCAACTTTTAAAACAGATATAGCTATGATTTTTTTTACATTTAAAGTGTGGTTTATTTCTCCCTGAGATAATTTTAAAAAAAAATGAATATACCGTTGGATAGTTATTAAAACAAAAAGTAATAAAGTTTTATAAAAATAAAACACCTTACTTGGTATGTTTTCTTGAATAAAATTGTATGAGCTTTTCAATGAAATTTTAAAGTTTGCTATAGGTCCAATAGTTTAGAAGGTATGGCCAGTTAAAAGGGAAAAATTACACTTTTTTTTTTTGAAAAAAAAAACGAAAGTTAACATTTTTTCTTCCTTACATTTAAGAATTAGGCCATGTTGGAAAAAAACTTTTTTGTTGCATTTAATGTGTACAATAATCCCTTGAATTTTGTACACTTTATACAGTTACTCTGTATTGTAATTTATATGTACTTGTGTGTGTATGTGTTCATATAAAACTTTGGTACACAATTTAAAAGGTAGTACACTACTTAAGGTATAAAAGAAAAAAAAATATTTGAGGTAGGTCAATATTACAACTGCAATTGAGAATTTTAATTTCAAATCTTGGAACATATTTTGTTAATTTTTTTAAAACACTGTAGAAGAACTACATTTTGTTATTTTTATTATTCATTTACACTTAACATAGATAATCCCGATAATCTGTTCAGTCATTGTAGAAAAGTTTTAACCCTATAAAATGTGCTGAATGATTTCTTTACTGTAGTTATTGGACTAATCATATAATCACATAATCGCGAATGTTTGTACTGACAAACTGAGTCTGATATTTTTATTTCAAACAAACATCTACGTATACAAATGTACAATTTTATCAAAGTCTCGATTATTTTACAGCAATTTATTATAATATAAATTCTTGTACACTTGATTGGAAAACAAATACAATGTCAGAAAAAACAAATATATAGCCACATTAATAATAATACATATGTACGTATATACAATGCACAGCATAAACTGTTTATTGTGATATTACATATTATTAGTTTTTAACTATGAAACTCGTAAATAATAAATTTTCATGGGCAGTACGAAAAAACAAGGGAAAAGGGAAATGCCTCCTTCTTGTCTTCCCCCATTAACGCCCATATCAATCAATTTAATAACAAACATATTTTATTATATTATAATATTTATTTTAACACGATTTATATGTACAAAATAACTGCATAAATAAATATTTAAAAATTTTTAATTAAATTATTTATTTACGGGTTAATTTATGATCAGCTTTTACTTTTAAATCTTTATAAAATGTATTTTTTTGAAAATTTTCTTTTTATTTTCCATGTGTAATTGAACATATAATCAATCCATACACATAGATTAGGAATATTTATGTTGTATTTTATATTTTTGAAATATTTTTTTTCCATTGTTTTTTGTAATAAATTTACTAACCATAGGTTCTGTGTATTATGTCTGTTTTTAGAAAGGTATTGCACCTGTTTCTACAATTACCCAGTCAACTTCAAGTGGAACAAATCTATCAATGGCTACCGTAAACTGTGCTCCATCAACCAGTCGTTTGATGATTAATCCTCCAATGTTGTCAAAAACAAATGAGCTGTTGAATGTTTCCAGTAGTGATAATTTTCGTAATTATTTGTCTAGCAATCACCCAGCAATAGAACCAGCAGTAGAATCAGTAATTAAACCAGTGTACCACTCTACAGATAGCGATAGCCTGTATAGTTTCGATAATGGTAACCTTTCTGGTATTAATAACGATAACATGGATAATTTTTCTGAGAATCGCGTCTTCTGCTATATTTGCTGTAAGTATTTAAATTATGATCATGATTATACTGAGTATAACCCAACTATGGCTACGTGTATGGTACCAAACTGTAACGTAGTGTCTAAATTATTCAAGGACATTTTACCACATTATTATAATCATGCAGTTGAGTCTTCTAGAACACAGTTGTCCAGACTGTGCTTTCCTAGTTACAAAAGAAATGAAACCAGAACATATAATTTAAAGATTTGTGGTTTACGAAATATTATGCATCGCACATTAAAATGTTATGAATGTAATATTACATTTAAGACAATGAGAGAATTTACACAGCATAAATTGCAAAATCATGACTGTATTATTAGACACAATACAGGGAAGTACATATGTATTCACTGTGGAATTTCATCTGTTGAAATGAGTTTCTTTGAAACCCATTTAAATGTCTGTGTTAAAAGACTTTTTGTAAAACGTAAAATTAAAGAATACAATACAAACAATCAACAATCTGAATTAAATAACACAACAAATTCTTCAAGAGGTACTAAACGCAGTAAGAATCAAATAGTTAAACTTGAGACGAAAAAAGAAAAAATTGGAATTTTTAAAAATGATATGCTTTTTACTTGTCTCAATCCTTCATGTAAACTAATTTTCACTAGTTATAATACTTTTAAAAATCATTATCGTCAACATTTTAATATTGAAAAAAATTCTTCAATGTGTTGGCAATGCTTCACTCCATTTAACCGTATTTGTGATCTTCGTACTCATAAAGCATCAAATTATTTTTGTTATAATCATGATTTATTTAAATGTCAAGAATGCTCTGAGGAACATGATGACCTGGAAACGTTAAGTGTACATAAATTTATCGTTCACGATGGTGAATTAATAAATTACAAACATAGAATTTATATTGGATGCAAATATTGTAAAACACAAGTGATTGTTACTGATTTAAAAAATCATTTAACTAATTGTTATATGTGTAATGAATAATTCGTATAATAATCATGGCCTTAATATATTGATTTTTTTAATTTAAAATAATTTGTTTAATTTGTATCTATTAGAAATGGTATCTTTTTATAAGAACTATTATTTTTAATAATAATTATACATTCATGCATAAAGTATTTATAAATATACCATTCACAGTGGTAAATTAGTATTTAGTATATTATAAATGTAATGGAAATATTATAAAATACAAGTGAATATTAGTGATTTGAAAAATTATTCAACTAATTGTTATTTGTGTAGTCATTAATAATTAATTCAATAATCATGGCCATGTACGAATTTTTTTTTTAATTTGCATAAATTTGTTTAATCTATATATAAATTGTCTTTTTATTAGTACTTAGTACTTTAAAGTACTTCATATTTTTTTTAAATTTGTATTTGTAATAATAATTATATAAATATTAGTATTGATAATAATATCATTCATATTGATAAATTAACATATTATTTACGCAATAGAAATTTTGTTAAATGAAAATATTATAAAACACAAAGGAAAGTTTGTGATTTAAAAAAATTAATTGTAATTTGAAAGCAACCATTAATTACTTTAATAATTATGGCATTGAAAATGTTTTTTTATTGTGTATTAATTGTGTCCTTTTTATTTAAACTTTGAATTATTTAATAATTTTTAAAAATTATTGGGCATTTTTTTATAATAATATTATATATTAAGTGAATAAACTTGAATTTTATATTAATATTACTCATAATATAAACTATGTACATTTCTGTATACTTAAAATAATATGTATTATCAGCTTATCATTGTTTAAACATTTAATATTTAATTATGTATTAAGAATTCAATATATAATGTATTTATATTTTTGAAAAACTAAAAAAAAAAATTTTTAATTTTTATTAGAATATTATAATTTAAGCTTTATTTTAAATTAAGATTATCATGGAAATAGCATAAAAAGTTCACGAATTTAAATATTATTTTACTAATGATGTGTTTGAAATTATATAAATACATTTTTTTTCTGTGAATAAATACCATTTTATTTTATTTTAATGAATCATAAATACAATATCCTTTTGATGTAATGTAACATTTCAACTGTCTAATCCAAATGGTAGATTTCTAAAAACTAGACTTCTGATTTTACAAAAAATTGAATAATTTTCTATCGGTTTTTTTCAATAGGAGAAACAATGGAAATTCATAATAGCTGCGAGAGATCGCATTGAAATATAAGTAATACATTTTTGGGAGATGGCATAAACTTAGTGTCAAAGTTTCCAATGTTTACATATAAAATCGATACGTACTCTGGCCAAGAAGGTTATACAAATAGGGTCGAATAATAGTAGAAATGTAGAGGAGAAAATTAGTATACAAGTTGTATCTTAACTCGTGTTTTACTTCAACGTGAATCCTATTTAATTGAAACTCTAAAATATTTTCAAATCTTCACAAAGAAGTGGTATCTGTAAAGTTAAAAAGAACAAAAATGTGATATAATCATTTCAAAATATAAGGATAAACATGATACACTAGATTATCAACTATTCGTGGATTAGATTTACTGGTCTTAGATGTTTATGATTTCTATTTAATTTTTACTAGAATAAATTATGAACATCACAAAAGAGTAGCAAAGTTTTAAGATTTAATTCCGCATCATTTTAATCAAAAAACAAAGTATTAAATTAATTTCTATCCAATGATATAGTTATGCACATTACATTTAATAAAATAGAGGAGTGACATTGTGATTCTTAATGTTTACATTTTCTGAAATATATACTTTTTTTTTATTTTTTTAATGAGGACAACAATTAAAGATACTTTACTGTCCGTCAATGGTGTAGTCAGAGGAGTGGCTAAGGGGCTATATCCCTCTCTCCATTGACTGTGATTTTTGTTCAGAGCTATTATTGTTACATTGATTGCAGTTATTCAGTGATTAGTTCACCTAGAAAGCTGCAGTTGACTTGTGAATTCTAATATTGTTAAAATAAAATATTTACCAACACATTTTTTCTAGGAGTATTTAATCAGTGAATAACTGCAATCAATATAGTATAAATAGCTTAAAAAAAATAAATACAGCCATTTTATACATATTATGTCAATTTATTTCTAATTTTTCTTATATTTTGTATTATATAATATCTAATTTTCCACCAATATATTATTTACCACTCTTAAGATAATTTTTTAATATCTAAGTAGTACTTAGGTAATATTGGATCTTAGCATATCCGAATTACCCATACGAAACTCATGGCTACGCCACTGCAGTCGGTCAAATAAGACTGACAAAACGTAGAATAAAAAATATTCTAAGCCGCAATAGAACTTGTCTTCTTACAGTAAGTGCAGGGATACAAGTAGAACACTTTTTGTCACTTTTTACTTTTTTCAACAATTATATATTTAAATTTAAAATTTTCAGTTATAAACACAGAAAATTATACTTAAATTACCTTTTCAAAATAAATATTTATAATAGTTTTACATATATATAATATAGTCACTCTGTTTTTCTCTGTTACTAATATTATTATATTTTAAGTAGGTAATATTTCTTATATTATACATAAAAAATAACTATTCTTCTTAGTTTTATTTTTATTCTGTGACTGTTTTTTTTTTTTAATGTTTTTTTCTTTGTTATAAAGAAACATATATATATATATATATATATAATAAAATAATGAAAATATTTTATTGCAAATTGATAAGCCTTCATCTATAATTAAAACATATACATATTAGTTTTAATTGGGTTTATAATAATAATAATAACACATTTTATTTAGAATTACAAAATTAATTTTCTGCTAAATCACCAGAATTTCCAAAATTATCTTCAAAATTGCAACCAAAATTATTTTTGACCGACAAAAATATAAAGTTTATCATATCAGTTTATTTTTGTACCGTTATTATTAAAGTCTTTTAAATTGTCTATAACTTTTATAAATACATATTTTACAATATCTCTTACCGTTCATAAGATATATTGACTTGACTGGAAGAAATCACGGTTTTCACCAAAATTGTTAATAATAGTTTAGGCTATAATGATTTTCATAAAATTGTTGTATAATTTTTCCCTATCTACTCACTTTTAATGCTCACATAGGAGGTACTGTAGATAATATAATAATCTTCTATATATATATTATAATGTTTACAATAATATAATTATTCTAATCTCTTTTATTTAATCCTTTCTTCATAAAAATAATAACCATGAAAAAATAGTAATATATTATATAATAATAAGATAGTATTCATATTATAAGATGTAGATATTAAAGTGGTTGTATCGTGAGGATATCCTTACTCGATAACAGTATAAGTCCACTGCTTGTCTTGTTTTAATTATTAGTAAATTTAGTTTGTTTGTGATATCTGTTTAAGTAGTGCATACGAATTAAAATGTTCGCATTTGTTGTTAATTTAAATAATAAAAATGTCAAAAAAATTGAGAAGTGAAAATCAAATATTTTTAATTGGATCTGAAATAACACAAATTCAAGACTCGAAACTTCCATCAAACGGGCAAGTACTTTCGGTATTTTTCTATAATATGAGAACCGTTAATCTTAATACTAGAGAAAGTGCGGCATTAGCTGTACGTGAGTGTTTCATCTATTGAGAAAAAGCTAGAATTCCTATTCGAGCTGTTCAACATTATATTAATAAATAAATTAATTTATATGATGAATAGCACAATCTCCAAAAAATAGATGAGTCATATCGATTAAAAGAAAATGATTTTAAGAATAAATTAAATTTGTTATTTGATATTGCTCATTCCGATGCGTTAAAATTGATAAAAATCGATGTTGATAGACAGTTTTAATAAATCAGCGTTTGCCTGGGCATCCTGGATATCTTGGAGGTATAGATATTAAAGGTACAATAAAAGAAAATAGAAATATTCAACGGAAGTTAAATGAATGAAAAAGGAAAGATAGTTATAATATGAATTGTCCCTCAACTTCGGCATTAAGCTTTATACAATTTGATGAAAGTTCAGAAAATGAGAGTCTATGAAGTAGCGATTTATCAAAATTAGATACAAACACTCCAATAGAAATAGAATCCCCTCAAAAAGAAAAATGCCAAGGAAAAATTAATTTTATTATATCAAAACTTGCAGGAGCTTTAGATAGGTGTCAGTGAAGTAATATGGGATTTTGTATATGTTCTACTAGCTACTTTATAAGTATTAAATTATAATGTTGATGAATACATAATAAATCAAACATCTATACATAGATGTCGAGAAATATATCGCCGCGAACGCAGTGAACTAATAAAATTAGTATTTCGAGAATCTCCAACTAATTACGCGGTTGTATATTGGGACGAAAAAATATTGCCAAACGCCAAACACTAAAGTCAAATATACAACTATCGAACGACTACCAATTGTGAAAACAAGTTAAAATATAGAGCAAATTTTAGACGTTCCACAACTTGAGCGATCAACAGGGTCAATAATCAATGATACTGCAGAAAGGGCCATGAAATTGATGGAAAATTATAATGCAACATTAACACTGGATGAAGATCAAAAACAGTTCATATTACAATGTGTGCAAGAATAACGAAAAATTTACACAGATTGTAAAAAATGTACACTACTAAAGCAATATTAATTTTTATAGTATATTATAAGTATTAAACATTATAATATTTATTGTTTTATTTACAAAAATTGTTTTGATGAGGAATATTAATAAAAGTACCTATACTATTGTTTATAAATTATAATTAGCCATTCATTATTAATAAATTACACAGATCATTGTGTTTTTTCCAGTCAAGTCAATATATCTTATAAACGGTAAGAGATATTGTAAAATATGTATTTATAAAAGTTATAGACAATTTAAAAGACTTTAAAATAAATAATATGAAAAATTTCGATTTTCTTAATAGTTTACGAGATATATATGAAAATGGCAATCATTTCCAAAAATATTGAAATATGTAAAAAGTTCAAACTTCAAGTTAAATTCGGCACGGGTTAACTTTATCTGATTGACTCAAAACTTTTGTTAGTTCATTTTTATATACATACACACGTTTTTAGGGGGTGAGAGCGAAAAAATTTTAAAGTTGAAAATTAAGGAACACCCTAATATATATATATATATATATATATATATAATAAAATAATGAAAATATTTTATTGCAAATTGATAAGCCTTCATCTATAATTAAAACATATACATATTAGTTTTAATTGGGTTTATAATAATAATAATAACACATTTTATTTAGAATTACAAAATTAATTTTCTGCTAAATCACCAGAATTTCCAAAATTATCTTCAAAATTGCAACCAAAATTATTTTTGACCGACAAAAATATAAAGTTTATCATATCAGTTTATTTTTGTACCGTTATTGTTTTAGTCATTTTGTCGTTTAATATTATTATTTTATCACCAATTAATTTTACTCTATCTACTTTTAGCCCTGCAAGTGTTGTTTATATATAAATAAAAAAAACAATATTTGAACACTAATATATTTTTTATCTAATATTTACCCACATTCGCATTTGTTGCTGTGTATCACGCCCAATCAAAGAAGTGAAAGTAGTTACATAATTTAATTTGATTCCTTATTTGTTTTTAACTAAATGGAAAAAACATATACAAATGTAGATTACAGTAATGGTTTTCCAATCCAAGTATGTATGTTTTTGATTTCAAATTGAACCTGACATATAAAAATGTACAAAAACCATTCGATGTACATAATTATACACATCAGTAAGTTTTAGTTTCTTAGTGCATTAAATTAAAAACTCGAGATAATGTTTACTATATGTGCACAACAGAATTTACAACACAAATTTGATTGAAAATGTATACACACACACACATATATTGTATATAATAATAAAATAGTAAAAGAATAAAAAGGATATTCAAAATGAATATAAATTAAAAATATATGAGTTGTATTAAATTTGTTTGTTTACTATTGGTTTTGATTAAAAGTCATCGTCAGGCATTAAAAGAAAAAAATAACTAATTACGAATATTACAATAAAAAGACTTAAGATCTTAAGAAATAAAAATAAATACAATGCAATTGTGTACAAGGTAAATTCAATTTTTTTAAATCTATTATTACATTCAAAACATTTTTAAATTTATTATGTTGTTTTTATTAAAATATCTTACTCAATATCTATATTAAAAGTAATAATATGATTATTTTATAAAATACATTTAGCAAAATCAGAATTTGACTTTTTAAAATTATACTTTATGAATATATACGACATATTATGAGATCTTTATATCTTATTTTAATATTCTTATTCTTTTTACATACCTAAAATTTATTATAACTACATTTAAGTTTGTAAATTCCAGAATAATGAATTTTTTTAATATGATTATTTGAAAATCGTCTTATTTTAAAATTTATTTGTTTAATTAAATTAATATTAATTCTCATAATATTTATGGGCAAATGAAAAGCACAAAAGAAAGGAAACAAAAGTAGATTACACAAGTGACACGCAACATAAAATCCAAATATTGTAATATGTCATTTTCAGGAAATGAAAGAAATTGTCTCATAGAATGCTTCATAATCCACTGAAAAAAAAAAATTGTTTTTTTATAAATATTATAATAAATTCTCAGATTTGAAAACAAAAAGGTGTTTTAATGTTAAATTTAGTGTCTGAACACTAATTAACGAATTTGAAGATGAGATTAATTTTTCAAAAAATTAAACATATTTTTTTGTAAAATAACAAAAAAATAGAGGTATATCAATCCATTAAAAATATATTCTCATTTTCAAATTTATCAATATATGTTCAAACTCTACATTTAACGCAAATGGTATAATGCAAGGTCTACAAAATGTAATTTTGCTATTAATATATTCATTACACCCAATATTTTTGATATGAATTTAAACATAACTTAACAAAAAAAAAGTAATAATTATCAATAAATAATAATGAAAATATCATATAAATGGATTCATTATTAATGCCTGAAGTTCAATGAAATTAGCATTTATTTTTAGAATTAACTATAAGACGCTCTTTCTGTTACATGTTAACCGGTACATAAAATTTATTTTGTACTTTTTTTTTCTTCTATGATTAGTATTAAATTTTCAACCAACGTCAAATTTATAGTAATGTATGATACTTGATTTTGTCCATACGATCATAGATTTTCAAGTATGCGAACAAACCTTTAAAACGCAATATTATCTACTTGGGAACGTTTCCTCATTTAAAATTATATCTAAAACACACTATGTACTGATATAACCAGTGGCGTGGCGAACTCAAATATCTGTAGAGGCAAGTATAATTTTCCAGTACCCACCCACCTACCGACGAACCTACAATTCACAACCTACCGATGGGCTATATTATACATGAACATTTTACACCGGGTTTTTATCACTTTCTTAAAAATTGTCATATAAGTTTGCACAATCATGGGGTGGTAACCCAGTAACAAACAATAAACACATAAAAATAAATACCGTATTAGATTTATTACTCGTTTATAGTAGGTACGTATTTGTTGAATTGTAGCGACTGCCTTACCGGCCAGTGGATACCACTTTTTTCAATATCAATATACATATTTGTTTTTTTGTTATTTATCCCTACATTTATAATATTATAAAACTAAATAATTGCCCATTAGCTATTACTCACCCACCCACCACCTCTTACAAAAGTCACAGCCGGTCGCCACTCGATTACCTTCTTCGCCACGCCACTGGATATAAGATCAATACTCGTATCTCTATGAATTGGAAAAAAAAAAAAAATCTCACCGAACGTTGCCGAATGCATAATACTTACACTATGATATTATTAATGGGTATGTGAATGAGTTTGACAAAGTATCCGATGAAACCCATTATTGTAAAACCGATAGCCGTGGCGACGGCGACTTTCCGAAACTCTGAGAACAATAGATAGGGGCGAGTTAAAAACAAAAAAAACAATACGCATAAATTAAAAAAAAAAAAAATGATTGTAATTCGTCGTCGTCCTTGCCTTTCCTGTTAGGTTTAGAGCATCTTTTCACCAGCCTGATCGAGTCTCTGTAGAACTGACGTGCGGGCTCCAGCCACGCGGTTAATTGATCCATTTTCGTTGTATTTTTTTTCCACCAAAGTATTATACAGACGTCGTGTGTTGAACGCGAGCGACCGTCGAAAATTATAATAACGAATATTTATTTATCGAAATAAACGAATTGCGGCGGTTGACGGGCGAACAGCAAACGCCGGGAACCGTATCAGCAGTGGGCACGAGAGACGGCGTAAACGAAGCCAGGTAGGTACAAAGCCATACGTTTTGGGAGGTACGGGGACATTATCGATCCATGTCGGCGGGAGTTGTGGACACAACCGGTCAATTATTATCGTTATCAACAACGATCGTATGTAAACATTGATTACAGAGACTGTGTGTGCAAACCACGGTCTAACGAAATATATTTTTCAATCGCGCGGTCCCTACCACGACCACAAATTAAGATTATCGACTGGATACGGAACGAAAACGACAAAAATGAATCACGATAGTGTTTTTCAAGTGTCCAAAGCTATTATAGTGCATTCCGCGAAAACCGCGACTTGATGTCACCACCGCGTCTCGTGGATATTTATTAAGTGTTGTGCGCGGTGTTAAGCGATACATTTATAATCACATCCTCAACTCTATATGAATTTTTTATTTATTTAAAATCAAACAAAATTGTGTTTTACAATTATTACGTCCGACGATTTGTTCGGGGAACAGAACTTTGACATACATTTGCGTGTGGCAATGACCGCATTGGATTTACTGTTAGTATTGATAACAAGCGATATTGGCTCGACAAACATTAGTGTTTGTGTAATCTATGAATCCGTCATTTACAAAAATGGATCACTTAAACACCACCCCCCTGTAATGCCTGATAGAATTATTCTGTTGAATGTTTTTGTTGACGTTCCACATTTGTTAAAGTTAATCAGTAACAACTCCCTTGATCGTGGCTTCCTCCTGAACAATACAAACAGTGGTATTTAATATTCAGTTGGATTTATTTAAAAAATATTATTGACACTTATAGTTTTTAATATTTTGCAAATGACGAGTTTATTGGAAATAATAATAGTGTTTGTTAAAAATATATGACCAAGAAAAAATAAACGATCTGAAATTTACTTTTAAAGTAAGTGGCACACAACGGCAAAAAATGCTGTCCAACTTTTATCAAGAGCCGTGTCAAAATCCACTCAGTACTATTTATGAACATAATATTAGTTTAGTATTATTGGTTTTGTTATTATTAAAATGTCCACAATCGATCATAATTGTTCAGTGTATTCAAATGCCGAGCATAACGTCGTATCGAAGGAAATGTTATTCCTTCTTTCAATCTTCCAAAAAAAAAACAGGACAAAATTATTGACACCCCAACAAAATAAAAAACATTTTTGTCAAACTAAATTTATTTGATACAAGTCACAACACAAGTAATGAATTAGAGCAAAATCTGATGTTAAAGAACTTGCTACTGAATTACCAGATGATGTCATTATTCAAATCTTTAACAGAAAATTTAATAATTTTTGAAAATGTATCTAAGTAGATCCTTTATATCGACCTTCTGATTTCAAAAGCACCATTATGGATCTCATAGAAAATGATTCTGATATATTAGCCTTTACATGAGTTCCTATTTTAGTAAAAGTAATTATCTAATAGAATTAATCTAGTAATTACCTAATAAATAAATTAGTTGAGGTAAGAGAGTTGACAGTTTTTGGACTTAATTGTAGGTAATACTGAATATTCCTTGAACGTTCATCACCGTACATCATTAACATTAATTAAATTTAAACTAAATATATCTTATATAAATATCTTTGTATTTTTTTTTTAATTACTTTAACGTTACACTTAATTTATTGTATTTAATTTTAAATTCCTAATTACTTGGTCTTTTAAAAAATACTATAGAAAAAAATATTCCCAAGTACAACATTAATTTCATGTCTACAAGAGCTATTGTAGATGGAACTGCTGTTGAAATACTAAAAAGTCTATCTTATTGCATTAGAACATATTTTACAAAGATCCGTCATACTATCGTAGATATATCTCCTGATGGGTTAATAACTTTATTGAGTGATGTATTTAATGGAAAAGATTCAGATAAACACGTATTTGAAATCTGTGAAATTTAAAAAAGTGTAATGTAAATGACTATATAATAACAGATAAAAGATCTTTAACATAGAATAATCATGCTCTAATGCAGGAGACAAGTTAATCCGCCTCACTTTTTTTGAAAAAAATAAACAACTCAGTTTAAATTATAGTGTAGCAAATATATAGAAATTACCGAAGCTAGAGTACATAATATAGAGGAGCTATAGAAAGAATTAAAATATATCATATAATATTTAAAAATAAAATGCCATAAAAATGTATGTGTAAAACTGATAGAATTGTTCACATTGTTTGTGGTATTACAAATATTTCAAATCCAATATTATGAATTGATGGATTTTAATACCTATTTTTATTGTTAAAAAAAAATAATTTTTATAATGTAAAAGATATGTTTATTAAAATGTTGTAATATATAATGTATTATTATTAATGAAAATATAATATTAATTTAATAAGTTTTTCCTTTTTTCTTGTTATCCAATAAAAAGGGTAATAAATGTCTAAAATATATGCAATTTAGAGAAGAATGAAAATTGTTTACAATATTATAAATGTAACATAACTTATATTAATAAAACAGTATTTGTAATTTTTTCATAAATAAATAACACGGTGAATTAATGGTAATAAAATATCGTCCGCCGTAACATAACATTATTGCGCATAAGAATATTGAGAATGCGAACGAAGTAATTTTTTTGAGCACAATGTCGAGGAAATCGGGAAAACAAAAACGCGTTAGATTCTTCATTAGAACGCGAATCGCCTGTATGTGTGTACGATAAAACGTAAAACGATTATACATTATCATTCGCATAATCCGGACGTCCATAATATTATATTTTGTGTTCCAGACGATTATTGTATTCGTGTAGAGAGAGGTACTTGGGATTGGACGGATTTGATAGAATCGCCACTTTGGTCTCCACCTCGCGCGTTTCAACACATCACCTGGTACACCATTGCCATAGTGCGTGTTATCAGCGCAATAACACGTCACCGTATTATTATTATTGACTATAGTCACTATTTTGTCCATAAATACTATACAGTGTTGTTTTTCTTTTTTTTTCTTCCGCTTTCTCTCCTCCACATACGCAATAGTCGTAAACATTTGTGGTGGTCCGTCGTTACCAATGTTTACTATAATCTCGGAAAAACAATATACATTTTACACGGAGTAAAATATATATATTTTTTTTTTCGAGGAAACACGTACGCTCGCGTCTCGTACAATATCCAACGTTTTACACAGCCCACCCCCCCGGTCTTATTTCTGGAATCCGCCGGGATTTGTGCGTTAACATGGTGGAATCCAACGCGGAAATTCGTTGCGACATATGTTTGGACCACGACACAGGTTGTTTGAATTACGTGGAAACGGGCATTGAGCGCATCGTGCTCAAATATTGTAAAGTCAGTATAATATAATCGATTACATACACCTGTTTACGGTCTAATCGTTGAACCAATGTTGTCGGTGTCGCGGCAAAAAAAAAAAAATGAACTTTTTATCGAATTGATTCGCAAATTTCCAACGTTACATGTGCAATAGAAAAATTTCGTTATCGAGGATTCCACACGGAACGAAATTTCCCAAAATACCAAATTCCCTGTTTTTTTGGTATTAAATATGATGAAAATAATATATCCGTTTCCTTCTATTTCATCTTTAAGTAAATTTAAAATTAGCCTGTTGTTATTTACAACGCACTGTAAAGTTACTGTCAGACATGTTGTATGTCGCTCTTCTACAAATATCGACGTACTACTGAGTACTGACCATAGATATGGTTATTGTTATCGATGAAATTCAGAACCGAGTCGCCGCGATCTGTCGCCTATTGAACACCGTACCTTAATCGATCGTTGTAGTTCAATAGTCAGTATACGCTTTGCCGAGCGTTTTACGAAATGACCAAAACGTAGTGCACGATTGTTGTAATTAATAAAATTACGGTTCATATCGAACGCTTTATCGCAATACGCCAGTCGCATCTATTCCAATTTTACTATTATTTCTCATTTTTTTTTTTTCTCTCAAATAGTAGGTAATATATGTATACAGAGTGGTACGTATGAAATATTCTTAACGACTGCAGTCTCTTTAATAATTTATTAAATGTATGTATAAAGAACCAAGATTCTTTAGACGTGTAGAACAAAATATTTTTAATTATACTTAATTTATACACGTACCAAGCCCATTGGATCTATTATATCTTTTTATAATAATAATAATAATAATAATAATAATAATAATACATTTGTCAGGTTATTACAATTCATTCGAGTGTATTTATTATGCATTATTCTAGTGTTTTTTTATTAAACTAATGTTTTTATTTATTCAAACTTTAGCTGTGCATGTATTAAAACAATGAGAGACAACACAAAATCTAAAATAATATAACGTTCAATAATTTGGACAGATGTACTAAAACTATTTGTTAAACATCATACTTTTTTCAATTATTGTAATTAAATATTATTCTGTTAATTTAGTTTTTTTTTTATTATTATATATTTATGTGCATACGTAACTTGAGTTCTTATTTGAATAATTAATAATTTTTAATATAAAATTGTTAGTGCGATGATCGTGCCCCTAGGACTAATATGATTTGCAACAATTGCATGGATAATTTGAAAAGAGAAATTCTAAATCAACAACTCGAAGCTGCTAGAAATGTCTTTAGTTACAAGATTGCTGTAAGTCGACAATGTTTTTATAACAAAAAAGAAAAAAATGTATAATTAATAAAATACTAATTAATGTGTTTTTTTTTTTTTTTATAGAGCTTCATTGTGTCCATGGTAAACAAAAAAGATTTAGTAATCATTTAATCATCAATGTCAACTAGAATATCAGTATATGAGTATTTTAAGATTTGTCATTATTGTTTGTAATTTTAAAGCATATTGATTAATCATATTATCTAAATATATATATATATATATATATATATATATATATATATTAACAAAATATAGTCCATTAAAGTTATTTAATAAAATAATATTTCAAATTATTAACGCATAACGATAAAAAGAACTGGGTTTCGATTCAAAAATATAATAATTGAGTTCAGTATATTCCTAAAAATTAAACAAATATATTTCATTAATTTTTCTTTTTTAAATCTCAAAAAATTAAAAATTTAAAAAAAAATTAATTTTGTTACTAGACTATAGGTAATTTAATATTTTATGGATAATTTTTTTATATATTTTTAAACACAAGAAGAAAAAAGAGAAATCATGAAAACACTGTTTTTGAGAGAACTATTTTATGCAGAATACATTATAGAATTGATAATTTATTATTACTTTTAAATTTAATTTATTTTTAACAATTACTAATATACTTATTACAAGAGCACTCGACCAACTGTAGATTCTTCATGCTTTACAATTTAAGCAGCTTAGAACTTGGTCGTCAAAGTTACAGCCAACCTGAACACTTTTTTGTTTTTAAAGATTTACTTTAAATTTTGTTTTGACACTGATTGCGATGATAAAAAAAATAGGCATTAAAGTAAATGAATATAAATGTTTTAGAAAAAGTTATTTCTTCTCTCTAAAATTGTTAATATTTTAATAATTACAAAGTTTGTATTTTTTTATAATATGGATTTTTTGAAGTCTGTAAGTTAAATAATGACTAACATTAAAAATGTAATTAGATGAATTTTTTTTACTAAAACCTATCAATCAATAGTAGTTATTGACTATTATAGATCCAAAACTGTTTTATTTTAATAACTTTAAATTTCTAGTAATTAAATTTTTTTTTAATATTAATCACATTCAATATTGGTGTTTTACTTAAACACTTGTATACTTTTTTTATAATTGATATATATTAATTATTATTTTGTTATACTTTTAATTTCTAGCACAACTCAGGAGACCCATCATAAGTTCACAGCAACCACATTTTAATAAATGAAATAGAGATTAACAGACTAAGTTCAATCAATTAAATTACTGTTATTTCAATTTTATAACTTTACTTATGTATTTATATATATATTTTTTTATTATTATTATTAATCTTTTATTATTGTGAATTTTATATCATTTTAACATTATGAATTTTATTTAAAAAATATATATAAAATAAATAAATATACACATATATATCAAAATGTATATTTAAAAATAAAAAAAAAGCCAATGAGTATTAAATAAATTTAAAAAAATACAACAACAGAAAAATATAATAAACGAAATTGACTGAGAGAAATAAATGCATAGAGAAGCAATGAATATTACAATAAAAAGACAAGGAGCTTAAAATATTTTATTTTATTGAATTTTATTTGTTTTATTTAAAAGTACTTTAAAAATAATTTGTTTACTCCATATTTATATTAGATATTATGTTTACATTTATTATAACTCTTATAATATTTGTAAAAAAATTAATTTGAGTACTCATAATTTTTTAGTATTAAAATATTATGATACAATATATTATATTTAAAAAAGAATAAAAAAAATTTTTTTTTAAATGGTAAATGTTGAGTAATTTATTTATTTTTCTATAATTATCATATATGGTTTTGTGTTTGTTAATATTGCTAAAATATTATGTAATATGCATCAGACAAATGTGTTATAAAATTAAAGTTTTAAAGAATATACACAATTGGTTAATTAATAATCTAGACTAATTTTTTATTTATTTTTTTGTACAAATATTTGAAATACAACCAAGTACATTGAAGTATTAAAAATTCAACATAATGTATTTA
Organism: Chaetogeoica ovagalla; assembly: GCA_032441825.1. Taxonomy (NCBI): domain Eukaryota; kingdom Metazoa; phylum Arthropoda; class Insecta; order Hemiptera; family Aphididae; genus Chaetogeoica; species Chaetogeoica ovagalla. Next base: position 5,490,636 of record CM063747.1, on the reverse strand, counting down.
AATAAATAATTTTAAGAAAAATATGAGCTCAAATAATTGTTGAATAACGTACTTAAATCATAATATGGTATTATCTAATATCTGTGTTTGTGAATACATTTGTTTAACAAATAGCCACAAAGACATGTAAGTGCGTTTCTTGCATTATTTTATATCATAATTTTAAATTACCAAAGTCTGCTGGAATAGCAATTGCTTATAATCTGATCATTTCTGGTTTTGAGAACATTTTTTTTAAAATTAAGTCCTTTCTTTGACAATTTATTAACAATTCCTTACAACTAGAATACATATAATATTTAATTATAAAACCAAATGGAAATTATCTGTAACATAAACTTGCCATGTATCTTTTGGGATACTAAACATTTCATAACTATTTACAATAGTAATCTTAGCATTTTGGCAGTTACGAACAAATACATATAGAAATATCATTATGATTATTATTGGTACTAGCTATGCTTGATATAATAATGATTGTAATAACACAATCAATTAACACAAAATAAAATACAATAAACAAGACAGCAGCGTAGCAGACTAAAATCATAAAAAAGATTTGATAAAAACAACTTTAAATAAAATACTGACTAATTGTTTGTTATCGACTTGCGGTCCAGAGGTGTCGACTTATAATTTACACTTATACATTCAACTAAAATACAGTATTTTTATGTATTATTAGAAGCGAATAAAATTAATAAAAATAAACAAATGATTATTTGTTTATTTTGCTTGGTAACGCCTTTTTATAAAAAAAAGAAAAAAGAAAATGCGTAATCATAACGGATACGTATACGGATTTACGATACACAGCATTAACCGAATTAGATCACCGACAACACGTTATAGAGTAAATTAATAAATAAAATGTATTATTATCATTACCGTCATCACATTCAATTTCTTCTAAATGCATTGGTGAAGATGATGTAGATGGTATTGTAACACCAATATTGTACTTTGAAGATTATCCATAAATTAATAAAAAAAAATTACACAAATGTAATTATTTTTACTTTTGACAATGTTAACATATGTGGACCAAGACTTGGAATAGTGAACGTTGGTAAATATTGAATGAATTGCATCTGACTTCAATTCAATAGTATCAAAACCGAATTATGATCTTCAAAATGTTTACTACATATTCGATGACTTTTTTTAGGCTCAAATTTATAATCTTTGTTCAATATTTCTCGCAAAAAGTATTACATCCCTTTGAAGCCTATAATTTCAAATGTAGAAGTAAAATCAATCACAATGTTTTTTTTCACAGAATTTGAAAGGAATTGAAATTTTGTAGCATAACTTACCTACCAATGTAATCGAATATTAATTGACGGATTCGATTCTGTACGACACGTATCCACACAACATTCATAACCCATTTTGAAATTCAACAAAAAAATTATTAAATCTATTGACTGTTACAATTAATAAGTTGCAAGTACCTTCGATGGATTGTAAATTATAAGAACAAAAAATAAAACATAAAAACAACAGAGACAGATAAAAATTGTTTACAACGAAAGCGTTCTCCTTATCAGTGTATAATATATTTCCAAGTCCACGCCTCCACTACGTTACGTTTAGTTTATGGTTTTCGTAATTGCGGAATATTTGAATAGTTATTGACACGGGTACCGCCGAATTTTAAGCGGAACGTATATAGCTGTGTATTGTATTTATGTGTATAATATAAATATACTGTATATATTTACGTATCTATATCGCGAAAGTCTGTTTTGTAATTTGTTTTCGTTATTTCGACGGTAGGTAAACGTTTAACGAGTTTATTTTAATTTTATATTTCGTGTTGAAATGTGTGAAACAAAAAAAAAAAAAAATAAAAATATTTTGAGTCGGGGCGGTGAGTCGAAGAATTATGAACACTGTACCTATATTATTGAGACAACGAAATTCATAACCGATTATATTTGTTTTGATTTGCAAAATATAACAAGTATCGAGGAATATTAACGATTTCGTTCAATAGGTAAAACACTAGACAGGGTGTGGTAGGTATATATATTATGGTAAAAAAAGATTTGAACGTTCAAATATCTCTTATTTCGTTACATTACGTACAATATTGTTGTATTTATGTTTTGTACTTATATTGAATATATGAATATACATATGTACGGAAAACGTGCAGGGTCAAAACGAGACGCGTACCTACTTGACGTTCAACTTTATAATATTGATTTTCGATTACAAATTATGTAACGAAACGATTTAATTTATTACCTTAAAATATTGTGAAGCGAAGAATCTCATTTAATTAAATCGATGCGGTTTGTGAGTACAATATTAAGAGGACGCTACACCGAAAGTAAAACATATGCGACTCTGTGTAAAAACTAGTTTACGGGAACATAAAATACCGGGGCTACAGTCAAAATAAAAGCACCAAATTTTGGTACCACATAGAAGAGAACCCAATCTATGTCATAGCGTTTTTATTTTTTTCATAAGTTGTTTCAATTTTGCATTATATATGTATAAAAAAAATCATTAAAGTTTAATAGTCAATTACTTAATTTAAAATAACTATATATATAAAAAAAAAAAAAAAATAACGCTATGACATAGATTAGGTTCTCTTCTATGTGGTATCAAAATTTGGTGCTTTTATTTTGACTGTAGCCCCGGTATTTTATGTTCCCGTAAACTAGTTTTTACACAGAGTCGCATATGTTTTACTTTCGGTGTAGCGTCCTCTTAAGGAAATTATGTCAAATATCCTATTTTGCCCACACATAAAATGGGATAGTGACGGGGATTCATTAATTTTCTACGGATAGTGTCGAATATTAATCTCGTATATACTCGTATACTAAGGTTCTTAGTTTTAGTAAGTCTTAAGTATTATTTTAACGTGGAGATGAAGTTGTGAAAACCAATAAATATATACATATTTTTTTAACATACGTGCAATCATGGAGTATTCGAATAAGATCGCTCAAAAACGTTCAATATCATTATAATATTGTGAAATGATTTCTTTTCTTATCCTGGGCATAGCCATTATCTGAAAGGTTAAATCATAGGTTCTCAAACATATTTCATACACCGCCCACTTTGACAATCAAAATTTTTTTAGTGCCCCCCAAAATTTTTAAACTTACCAATTGTTGTTTATTTTTAAACAGTTATTACAATTATTATGTCTAAACATGCCATATTGTATTTTAGAGTTCAAACTTACATTTTAAAGGAGCATTTTTAATAAGAGCTATTAAAACGCATACTTAATCGAATTTCAATGTATTTTTATTAAAATTTAAACAAATCTTTGAATTTAAATTTATCGAGCTTACTTAATGTGATGGATGAACCTGATGTAGTTTAATCAGTTTTTTTATATCAGGCCCGAATTTACTTAAATACAGTCGCCACGTTCGGTAACAAGCAGCAGATTTCTTTTTTTTAGTTATTAGTGTTGTTACAGCACTAAATCCACGTTCGAACAAATACGATGATGGCAACGCTATTAGATATCTTTGAACAATCGACCATAATCCAGGGTAAAGTTGCGGGATTACATCATTTTTCGCTTTTTTAATCAGCTATCGCCCCCCAGACCGCTTCAACGCCCCCCAAACTCCTTTAGGCCTTTTACCGCCTCCCTGAAGGCCACTAACGCCCACAAGGGGGCGTTATCGCCCACTTTGAGAAAGAATGGGTTAAATTATTAACTGAATATATTGACTGGAGTTTAATTCGAATGGAGTTTAATCACGTCGGATTAATTCGTTTATTGAAGAGTGTTGGTGGTGGTTAAAGAAGTCGTAAACTTGTTTTATTGAATACGACACTATTCATAATATGTATAATGTATGAGGTGAAGTTTATTTTATTATCATAAAATGTTCTCACTAATTGGGAATGCGACACTCGTATTATCTGAAACATTGGAAAATAAAAAATTTATTTACCATAATGAATTGTTATACGAATACATTTATCATAAAATAAATACCGGATTTAAAATTTATTGAAAAACGTTATTATTTGTCAAAATAAAAAAAAAACGTTTGTAAAAATATTTTGTATAATTTTGTAAAAACATACAATAATTTACTGCTGTTATAAGGTACGTATACGCTTTGATTTTCGGCAATTCGTTGAATCAGGTGCGTATAATATTATATTATAATATTGTAATTTATAATTTCCAAAAGATAATATTACAGCTAAGTAGTACAAGTAACAAGTGTACCATATTTATATTAGCCTTACCGTTCATTGATGCATGGACTGAAAATATGAATTAAAATTATTTGAAAAAGAAATGGCTGGTTGAGGTGAGTTATAATCTTATTAAAATAAAGCCAAAGAAAGTTTTCATTAAAAACACTAAAATGCTACGAAATTCCAATTATATAATCAGACGTAGGAAACAACGTTTTGAAAATCATAATGAATACGACGTTTATTTCTCGATTCTATTATAGCTTTTATTTACTCGTATTTTGTTTTTTTTTTTTTTTTTTTAAAGTAAAACAATTCGATGTTCCCATTAACACGCGCGTTTTCCCGAAAAATCCATTTCAAAGCAATTTTTAATGATTATTATTATTATTTTTTTTTTTCAGTGTTTAAATCGGGAAAAAATTTAGTAAAAGTGTTTAAAATATTCGCGTAAATATTAGTAATAACCACCATGTGTGTTAACTTGTTCTCTACCCCATATCGTTTGAATCGAACCGGATCAATTGTTAAATAAAAGTCTTTATTTGTAAGTATTAATTATTAGAGTATTGGATTTTTAGATAATTAAATATTTACCTATGTCAAAAGCGTTCTATCATTGTTAAAAGACGTTTTCAAAATAATACACGTACTAAAGCGATAATTAAAAGTAAAAAAAACAAAAGTGATATCCGTTTAAAAAAAAGAAGCTTTTAGAAAATTAGAATATCGGTAGGTAACAACATTTTCACATGTAGACAAAGTCACGTAGATTTATTGAGTATAATAAAATGTATTGGTTTACAAAATATAAAATACATTTTAAAAATTACGGAGGGCCGATAACAATTTCCAAACATTTCTTATAATTATCCGAAAAAATAGGTACAAAAGTAAAAATAGTAATATAAAATGAGAAAAGAAGGAAATGTGTATACTGGCCTTTTCTTCACTTTTTAAGGTCTTTTTTTCTGTGAATAAATAGTACTGTGATCTATAATTTGATAAAAAAAAAAAATTAAAATTACATTTCAATTGTATTTTAACGAAGTTAATAACGTCTTACAAATCGTCCGATCTTAGGATATGTGCACGTTAACGTTCTTCATATTCATTAATTCCTTGTTTTCAATTCGTCTATTTCAACTCGCAATTCATCGCACGAATTATTTAAGCCTTCTTCCTCATTTTCTAACATTAATATATCCAAGTACATCATACTCTCCCATTTAGAATATGTTTCTTCCCACGTTTCCATTATACGGTCCATGTTTGCCATATTCTCGAGAAATATATTTTTGGCTTCGTTCATATAATTGTCATTAACAGTGCTCTCTTCGTTAATGGTCTGTATTCGATTTTTATCAATTTTTTCTTCATTGTCGAAGATTTCTTTATTTTCGGCTAACCACTGTTCTTCCCATGCCCACATGTACTCATCATTAATTTTTATTAGTTCTATGGTTTCCTCATACTTTTTCGACAACCATTGTCTTTCGTCGTGATACGTCTCTCTCTAAAACACGCGTCGCACAAAAAAAGCGTTAACGTTAACTGTGTTCAAGACAATAATACATTTTATTGTTTAATAACGCGTGATAATTTTACAATTATTTTTACAAATGATATAGGACACTCGCGTAATTAGACGTATACTGTTTATATAGACGAGATAAAATTTAATCCGTCGTTTAATTGTGATTTAAATAATTTTTAACCGTGTAATAATAATCAGGGGTCTAGTATTAATCCGGTTTGATCGAGTTTAGTATTACCATTGATTATTATTGTAATATAAATACGTATAATCTACAGTCCTGCGCATGTACACCTATATTGCAAAAACTGACGAAAACAAATTATATATCACCGTGACCTCATCAATTCCCCTCCCCCCCGGAACTGGCTTTCAATCACTCGTACGTTGTAAAGTGTTTTGTGTCGCTTTTCTTCGGCACGCAAATCGTTCAACACGATTCGATTTGATGACAATTCTCCATCCAATTTGTGTTCGTTGATTGTCGTTTTCAGCATCGAGTCGTTCGCCTGTTGTAACGTGACAAATGTTTCGGATAACCGTAATTCTTTGTATGTCTGTTCGAGAATTTTCAATTCAAACGCTCGCAATTTCGATACCCTCGTCCGTCCGTCCTCGACGTCAGTGTCGAACTCGTGTCCGCCGACCGTATTAACCGTTTCGCCGTCCAGCAATTGCACAAGATGAAGTCGATTCACCCATGTTTCCAATGTATAAGCCATCTTGGTCGCTTCAAATGCGGCCAAACGCGACGTCACTTCGGTCGATGACGACGATTCCTCCGCAGCCGGAGTAAGCAGCTGATTGTAATTGATAATTTCCGAAATGCTTGTTTTGCTTTTGGCATCTGAAAATCTAACGTTCACAATAGGTTCGATTATACTTACCTTGGAAATTTCGGAATTCAATATTTTTGCGGGTTACGATCACCGCTTATAAAAATGTAAAAAAAAAAAAAAGAAAAAGAATAATGTTTACCTTACTCGTCTTTGTCAATATCGTTGTGCTTTTCCTCTTCGACTATTTTTTTGTCGTTTTTTGTTTCCGCGTGTTTTAGTTTCGTTTGAAAATCGTTTTCCTCTGTGTTGTCCAGATTTTTCTCCGACCTCGCATTTAAATGAATGTTGCTCTCATTATGGTCGTTGACCGATAAGTTTTTCTGAGAAGAACCCTCGATACGACGACCAGAGTGATTGCGCACATCATGCGAGGACACGTTTTCCTGCTGTTCAGCATGCAATAGTGTTGCTGCGTTGTTCGCGGAAATTTTTATTGGATAAATGTATTCCATCATGTTCCTGTTGTCTTTTATTAAATTTTTGAACTGCTTGACAGTTATCGATTTGAAACGCTCGTCAGTCAGTTTTTGTCGTAATCTTCGCATTTCGTTTTCGTCTCTGATTTTCTCGGAATCAACATTTCTCTGATACATTTTAAGATCCATTTTGCTGCACCTCTTTACAAAATAACTTAATAATTACAATTAATAAAAATGATTTTTTATTTATAAATAATAATACAAATAACAATTTGTTATGTTTATTTTATAATTGTTATGGTAATTTTGTAGATTACAAAAATAATATATTCTGTAATATATTTCGGCTGAAGTTGTCAAATTGTGAAGTACAAGTCAAAATAATTTTACTATATTTAAAAACGAACAATAACCCTAATGAAGCATTGGATAATAAAAAATTTCAATAATGTTTTGAATTTTGTATTTTGCTCGTTTGAAGGGACGCATGTAAAATGTCGGAAAGTAATTGCACGGACCGTAGGGTTTCGTAACGTTTATATTCGGACTGTATTATTACGGGCCGTATATGCATGGACCGTATATCTACGGAAAAATAAAATACGCTGGCCGTAGAATCGCGGACGGTATTATTTGCGGAAAATGTTATCTATTGAACCATATTGTCACGGACCGTATTTTTACGGAATTCATAAATGTTCAAAACGTAAAGTCTCGGACAGTAGAAATCCGGAATTTTATTCTAAACAACATTAGCGACATTTACCAGTAAATGCTTAATACTTTTAATGTGTTTGATAAGAAATTTTAAATTATTTATTATTATTATTATTAAAGAGGTGTTTAGTATGACGTCACAATCATGAATGATAATCGTGTGTTGTTTAAAACAAACCGTTTCGCAGTTTATTCCATATGAAATGCGTCGTATTAGATTCTGAGCAAAGCGAGTATTGATTTTACAATAATTTTTTTATGTCTATAAATAAATTTTATATTTTTAATTCTACACTCAGAAATTCTACCAGAAGGAATGCTTCCATCTTTACAATCATAGTCGGGTTTTCGGTAGCAAATTGCATCTAGTTGGTACTAACCTACCGTAAAAACGCGATTTCTTCAAAATCGTTTATTATTATTATTATTTCTTTCTTTATTTTGAGAATAATGGTCATAGAAAGTTGAAATATTCACTTAATATGTAACTAACACGGCTGGTTTTCTTGATGACTTTAATATTAACGATATTACTTTCATAGGGATTTAAAATAATATTTTTGTATTTTTTAAAAATATACAATGTTTTGCAACACACAACTGAAACATGGAATATTTCCGAAAAAAAAAACAATAAAGTTATTATTATTATTTTCATGTACTAAGTCAATACCCATAGTTTATATTTTAATGGAGAGAAAAACAAGAAACTCGTATCAGTGCGTTCTACGATTTATAAAAAACAATTTATTACAAACATTAAGCCCAAACATCATTGTTACTGACTATGAAACAGCTTTGAGAGACACGTTGTTGTCAATATTTCCAGGTGCTAGAACTGTTGGTTGTTTGTTTCACCATAATCAAGTGAGATTAATAAATTTTTTTATACTTTAAACTTTATAATTTGTAATTGGCTTTTATTTAATTTAAAGGCTGTTGCTGTAATTTCTTTCTTCGATAATAATATTTTACTAAACAAATGAGATTCCCTCAGAAATAACTTCTTTCCATTTGGTAATAACTGTTCATTTATTAATACTAAACATAATGACATAATTTAAGTTCTGAATTTTTTTACTATATTGCTTGTTAGACATAGAACTTGCATTAATTGCAGGAACGAAATCCTTTTAATTTCATAAAATAAAAGGTTTAACAATCTCATCATTTTAATGAAATGTACAATATATATATTTTTGTTTTTAGATCATTTGACAAATTTAAATACAAATTATCACATTATTATAAATCAAATAAACAATAATTTAATCCCAACAAGGCGTTTAAGCTGCAAATTTTTAATAAATTCTCGAAGAATAGAAAATGCTTCAGAGCAATTAAATTTAGGATTAATTTCCACATGGCAATTTTTACAACGTTGTTCATATGCAAGTGCTGCGTATGAACAACAGCAAAGAAATTGGAATCTGCGTAATACGGATAGTGATGATAATGATGAACTACAGGAATTAAATAGAGATGCAGAAGAATTACCTTTGGTGGATATTCCCCAAGTACAACATGTAAATGAAACATCTACCTGTATGGTTTGTATGGTGGCAACAAACAATAATAGTGCTGCAAAATACATCTGTCTTCCTTGTAGACATGCGTGGGTATGCAGTGAATGCATTATTCAACTATAGAAGGACCAAACTCTATATGTCCAATGTGTCGGACAACACCTGTACATTACCGGCGCATTTTTTTTTCTTAATTTTTTCCACATCTTATTTTCTGGCCCTATAACATTTAAAATATCAATTTATTTGTCTTTCAATTTTTTTTTTACTTATATTAATTCAATATTCATAAATCCTAATTTTTTCAAACATTTATTTTTTCCATCAACACAAAATTGTCTGTTAGAATACAAATAAATTTATATAAGTATAATTATTTTAGTTGAACATTTATATTATATTATTTTTTTATAAAAAGCATTTTGGCTTGTATGTATAGATTTAGTTTTTTATAGTTTTATAACATTATACATAAAGTAAGGTACCTTGTTTATTGTCCATACGTAGGGTGTTTTATGTCTTTCATTTGTACATCACGTTTTATTTTAGTGGACATCAGGCGTCGGATCGATAGTGGTGGAATACTTACTAATAGATAAAATTTATCTATTGGTGTGTTTCTAAGGCAACCCGTAATTAACCGGCATGTGGTGTTTAACGCAATGTCCACTCTCTTTGCATGAGTTGAACTACTCCAGACCGGGCATGCATATTCCCCTACTGAGTAGCATAAGGCCATTGCTGAAACTCGCAGTGCATGCGGTTATGCACCCCATACTCATCCTGTCAGTTTTCGTATCAGACCGTTTCGGTTAGGTTAGGTAAATAATTGTATTTTTTATTTAACATGATATTTTTTTAATTTCAGGACAGAGGTGTTTTACGAATGATTACTGAAGAACAACCGGAGCATTTACGCTATCGAGATGTCTACGTTGCTATATGGGATTTATATTGGACTGTATTTAATTGTCAACATGTTTTTGTGACAAAAGCACAAAAAATATTTATAAACAGATTCTACAGACAGTTTCATAAATATGTGCCAGTTAGAAATGTATTGGATAAAAAATGTGTTTAGTGTATGTTTAGTAACCTGCTGATATTCGTAACAATTACTATTTCAGTTCCTATTACACGAATTTTATATATTTTTTACGTTATCATAATTAAACAATTTTTTATTTGCGTTTTTAATTTGTGTATTCGAAAACTAATTTTTAAATTAGAAGAAACTATTTGTATTAGGTATTTTTATCTGTATTTAGGTTTTAATTTGCTCAAGAAACACATTGTATGTGCTAATAAAATTTGTTGAATCGTTAACAATCCTTTTTTATTTATTGGATTCGTTCATTATATAGACTTATCGTTAAATTAAAATTTCTGTTACTATTATATGATAGAAAAGAAAAAAAACTGTATTATCATTAATGATTTTTGTTAATACCAGTTTTTTCAACCTAACCTAACCATTATCTAATTATCTAATAGTATTAATTAAAATAAATATTTTATCGTTTAACTTGTTGACTGAAATAATTGTATAAGGTTGCATATGCGCATAACTGTACGAGTACAACTGTACTCACTGCTCAACTGTGCGCTCGACCTTACCGTTAATATCACGATGATTAATAAATCATTTTTTTTTTTTTTTTTTGAATTTACAATTGATTTCAAATTTTTTTGTTTTCAGTAATTACAAAAATTCCAAAAAAACCTTTATCCGAGTAGTACAATTAACCTAAACAGCATCCATAACGCACTCGTTTTTCTGAATTATCGCACTACGAAACGGTTTTGGCGTGCCAACAAATCGCATTCGATGCCTAGTAACCGTTTATTTGATTAAACAAAACGCGACCGTTTGATTATTATTTACAGCGACTGTCTTGCGTTTGTAAGACGTTATTAAATTCGTTGTTCGAACAAGGTGCAAAACGTAATATAATTTAGGAACGATATAATATGTAAGTCGTACCTGCTGTGAAGGCCGTCGAACACGATAAATAAATAATTTACAGCGTTGATTTTTAACTTCGTTCCAATCGATTTTCCGCAGCAGAAAACAGGGATGCGGCGGACAAGCAATGGCAAAGACAACAGCGGCGGCGGCGGCAGCAGCAGCAGCAGCAGCAATAAGACGGCGACGAAAAAACCATTGGCCGCGGACAACCGGGTGACCGGTGCCGGTGTGGTCCGAAGCATGAGAAAGCTGTCCGTGAACAACGCGGAAGCGAACCGAACGCCGGGACCGGCCGTCGTTAACGCCAATCGAATGACAATGCGCGCCGTTCGGCCGACGGTGATCAACGCGCTGGCGTCGGACGAGAGCGCGGCGGCCGCGGCCGATGATGTCGCGCAGAGACCCGTGCTGAGAGCGGCGAGACTACCGCCGGCAGTTCGGCAGCCCGCGGCCGCCCATGTCCGTGAACGGATAATGCGCGTGGCGTCGCGACAGCCTTCCGTTGCCGTCCCTCCGCCCAGAATACTGGCCGCCGCACTGGTATCACCGGCGGCGTCCAACGTAACTCGTCGGCCCATGAAACAACTGTCCGCGGACCGGGGCCCGCCGGCCAAAGGCATGGCCCGCTGTCCGCTGTGCGCCAGGGACTTTACGACTGACCGGCTGCCCAAGCACGAACAGGTGTGCAGACTGTCGCGAGAACGCAGCGGCAAGCGCAAAGTTTTCGACACGAGCCGCAAGCGACTCGAGGCCGTGGCCGCCGAAGCCGGCGTCAATGTAATGTTGTTGAAGAGAACGGTCAGTACGAGTGTCAGTAATCGTTTTCCCCACGCGACCCGTTGTTTGGCGCGACCGCCAAAACGTCGAAAACCCAGACACGCTTAGCCTATTACTACGACACACAAAGTCGTTTTATGGTTTAGATAAATGTTTAAAAAAATCCCTCTTCCCTCAATAAAAAACGAAATTTCATTCGATTCCTAACTAACTAGTTCAACGTTACACGCGACATGTTTTGACGGGGAGCGGTTTTTGTGTGTGTGTGCGTGCGTGCGAATAGATTGAAAAACATGACCAACGGGCTGGCGAAAAGCTGCAAAAGGAAAATGATGCGCTGGCGGCCCGGGCCGTGCAACGGCATATGGCCGCGGGCGGAACAGTGCGCAACCCGGCGCCGAAGTTGAACAACAACTTGAGGAGGAGGCCGGGAGTGGGCATGACGGACTCGGATCTGATCAAGTGTCCGCACTGCGCGCGCACTTTCAACGAAGCGTCTGCGGAAAGGCACATTCCCTCGTGCGCAGAACGTCAGCGGAACGCGGCCGCCCGGTTGCGGAACAAGAAACGTTGAACCGCGCTGTCCGTTACACGTGACGTGTGACGACGTCGTTCTTTTTTTTCCCCTCTTCTTTCTTTCCGAAAATTACAAATAATAATAATAATAATAAAAAAAAAAAACATTAACGCACGAGTGTATTATCATTGCGCACGAATAAAATCCACAACGGTTGTCACTGAATTTCTCTTTTCAAAACCTCTTTTTTTTTTTATAACTATTTAACTATTATTACTATTGTAAAACAATAATAATTATAAAAATAAAAATTACGATCGATTTATACATTTTTGAACGTTGATCGCGTATTCTAACGGTCGTTATATTCGGGGGAATAACGAAACGTATAAAATCATGATTAATAATAACACTTGTAACATTTCGGTTTAACAAATATCGAATTTAATAGGTATATCAGTTCGATAAAAATATTATTACTTAAAACGGCAGATTTTTTTTTTTTGTAAACCAATTAATGGACAACAAATGACTTTTCAGTCGTGACACATAAGTCTTACATAGTCGGTATGTAAGAGATTTTTTTTTTTTTTTAAAGCGTTCAATTTATTTATAGCAACGGGAAATGTTGTCGTCCGTTTGACTAGAAATATTCCAATAAATGTGCGTCACAAAATTTTTTACGATAATTATTACACGTCTATCCCGGTGATGGCATTTTTAGAAAATCGTAAAATTCATTCGGTTGGGGGACTTTTCGTATAAATCGTTCTTTTCTGGAATTCCTTTAAACGATAAGTTATTGTTAAAAAAACCACGAGGCACAACGGAAGAGTTCATTACTGTATATGAAAATATACCTATTACCTATATACCTATCGCACCATTTCCATATATGTTCGAAAATAATAATAAAATATTCTTTTCGTGTCAATTGCGCGTGCTGTGTGTCCGTATGGGAAATCGATTTCCCTAAATTGCATATCGATGGTAATTTGTACAAAACGCCATTAAATATTAACGTATTTATTAAAACGTTCTCATGTACAACTCGCCGTGTAATTAAATCGAACTCCGACCGCCGTCCTTAACGAAAACGAAAAAATCAATAATTCAAAAAAAAAAAATTCGCAAATTTTCGTATCATCAATATATCATAATTTTATATCATCAACAATCGCATGAACTAATCCGCGGGGAATGAACATTTCGTGGACGTGCGTTCGAATCCCGTTTCTGATTCGGCGGACTACCAAGTCCCATCGAATACACGTGTGTTGCGAAAAACCCGTGTACAACAAATCAATTACATTCAATAATAATTATAATAATAATAATAATAATAAAACAGAAAATATGGTTTTTCAGTTTTCTTTTCTTTGTTTATTTACAAAATTAAGACGTGTGTCGTCATACGCACGCTGCGGTTATTCTCGTGCGACTAAAAACGGAGAGTGGCCCGCGCGCTCCGTCGTTATCGTCTAATATAATTATGAACAAAGTTCAAACGACGACAACGCCAATATAATAAATAATAATACAATAATATGAAAACAAAATATCCGTACGATACGATTTACAAAATATAATTTAATGTAAAGAAAAAATTATTACAATTTACGGTCATATTCGTACCACTCGCCGCGGTAGAACAACGAAAAGAGAATTTTTAAAATTCTCCCAAGATATTTTTGTACGGCGCGAGTCGATTTTCGAGTTATTTCGTTTTTTTTTTCACTCCATTTCTGCGATTACGCTATAATATTATATTAACGTTTTTCGTGCAATTTTTCATAAAATTTAAATATTGTAATAATTAATTATTTCGTATTCGAAATTCAATGGGTAAAAAACGGGATTTATTTATTGAAATTTTTTTTTATTTCCGTAAAATTATTTTATGGACTTTGCCGAAAATTGAATATATGTATATACAGTATTTAACGATAAAATAGACGCGCCATTAAAAATATGATGTGTCGATCACATTTCGATGAAAAACAATTTTATTAACTTATAGACGTAAAAATGATTTTTCGGAAATTGAAAAAGAACCGAAACGACAGTTACGACGACGAGGTCTCGTTTTGGTTGTTTTTTTTTTTTTTGGTTTTTGTTTTCATTTTCTTTGAGAAATCGTTTACGCGGTATAGTTTTAAGTTTACGCTACAGCGTATAAACGACACATTAAAACATACGCGCGCCACGGACCAATATCAGGTAGGTATAGTTACCGTTTACTGTGACACGGACATAATATATTTTAATGTAATATCGTTTCGAATAATCGTAAGAATACGCTATTATTAAGAGTGATTTACATTACATGCCGACCGAACAAGAATTCGATCGTCTAGTGTCGTACGTTTTGAATATTGTCAGGTCGAGTCGTCATGGCGTTAGCGTCAACGCGTTGCAACAGAAATTGTGCAGATTCTACGGATCGGAACATTTTCGCCGGAAATATAACAGGGATTTGTTGGAAGACGTCACCGAGTATTTGCTGTACACGAAAAGGATAATTCTCGTACCACCGACGCAGCCCTCTTCGTTGTTACAGTAATGGTATCGAATACACAAATACCAAAACCCTTTTTAAAATAAGATTCGTCGGTAACGAATCTCTACGACCGGAGTATGTAAAAATCAAGGTTTTTTTTTATTATTAAATAAAAAATTTTAACACATTTGTACAGCGTGCAATTTCAAATGCGAGTATTATTGTGTTAATCGAGTAATTCGTGAAAAAAAAACTTGGTGAATATTTATTACAAAATAAGTGCCGAAACGTTGCAAATGGCCAATACCGTTTTTGGATTCTAAACGAAGCGTAAAAAAAGATATTCGGTTTTTTTTTCTTCTAATTTTCTATAAATCCTTATTCACAGTGTTCCGGTCCTTTTCACTTTCCGTACACTGCACATAGCACTTAATTTGACACTTTTCTCGATATTTCCGGTAGTTTAATTATAGGCACGAGGAAAAATATATCGGAAAATTTCGAGAAATAAAAAGAAAAAACCAAAACTGTAAAATTATTCATTTCGAACGTGGGTATAAGTTTTTGTATTTAAAAACTCGCGATATCATACAATATTTTAAATATACAATATACAAAGAATTATTATTTTTTTTTAAATTCAAAATAATAATAATAGGATCTCTGTATGAGTAACTCATTTGAGCTTGTGACTGGATTTTAATTGAATTTATTACAACTGAAAGAACTATTGGAAGAAGACATGAGGCGAGATGTTCGTCAGTTGTCGGTTGTTCGACCCCGGAGGAAATATATATAATGAATAGGAAACGGGGCAACATTTCTCACTGGATTTTTATAACGTTATGTGTTCATCATAAAAATAAATTCAATATTTGTAATATGATTTTAAGTGAGTTATCCTAACCTAAATAAACACACCATTTTAAGTTATTCACTAGTAGTTTACAATTGTTTTAGTGTTTAATACGATAAAAACCTATATAATTAATAATAAAAAAATTTTTTTTTATAAATATTAGTCAGTGTAAAGTGTGTCACGGCTGAATATAGATTGGAATTAGTGTGCCGTCGAGTCGAACAGGTTGAGAAACGCTGTAATGTAGATATTAAAATATGTGGAGACACACTATTATCACGTCACGTTACGTCACGTCACACAATTAATATATGAAACCTATTAATGCATACTGTTTTAATATATTAGAAACACATTAACTCACGTGATATTGTAATATTTCATTGAACCCCCCACGTGATATCACGTTTTTATTTTTCTATCGTTTCACATATTTAATATTACGCGACATCACATTTTATTTCGAACCTTTTATGTTCTTATATATCACCGAGTGTTCGTCACCGAGCAACGTGTCCCCTCAACCGTTATTTTCGACAGACTTGTTAGCTATAAGACATCGCCCTTTTGCTCTCGTCGGTATGGACTTTGAAGGGCCATTCACAGTAAAAAAAAAAATTAAAACAAGTCGTCGTAGAAATTCCAGAGTAAATAAAAGTCCACTTGTCTATATATTTTGTATGTCCATATCAGTTTAGACCAAGTTGGTATCGGACCTGTCTACGGATGATACCTTCCTTGCGACATTCGACCGTTTAACCGCACGGCGTGGTATACCGGTAGTAGAAATACGATCGGATTGTGATAATGATTACGTTGGCGCGGCACGTAAAAATAAAATCATCGTTTCGCGGAGCGACTACTCAGGAGGTATATTCCATGTCGATAAATTTTTCACCCTCCGGTGACTACCTCGTTTTGACGGAATTTGTGAGGATGCGATCAAGAGTGCTGAAACGCATCTAAAAAAGTTCATCGGTACTAACGATGGAAGAAATGATCACACTCACGACTAGGATCGAAGGTGTGTTGAACTGGCGCCCATTTACGGCCACTTCGAACGATCCAAACGGTTTTGATGCTTTGATAGGTCAGCAACTCACGGGACTTCCTGAACGAGACGTCTCACCAATGTTCCCCTCAGTCGCTTACACCGATGTACACGCGGGCGTGTATGAGTGAGTATAGAAGTTACCTGTGTAATATTTAATAAAATCGAACGGAGCGGAACGTCGAAACTCGTTACTTATATTATATAGTTGTAAAATCAAATTAAACAGTCGAATTTATTAAATTTATGGGTAAAGATGACGACGACAACGTTTTAACTTGCCACCTACACAAAATTGTATGTAGCACAAGTGAGTATATCACTCACCACCACGTAGGCATTGTGTCTCTCTATTGGTCTGTAAAATTGTCAATGTCGATGTGTGGAGCAATAAAAGTGAAGAACGATATACTCGTGTTATACATGAATATAAATCGTAGTAATCGAGAGAATTTGAATTCAAACAGGCTATTCAGTAATATTATATACCTACGTACGCGTGCTAATAGCAGGAGCCTTCCGAGTGTTTATATAATTTGTTAGCTTAATAAAAAACCAACGACAACAACAATCGAGTTCGTATTTTGTTATGGAGAAAATATAAATAATTTATTGGATTAAATTTTATAAAATTCATATTTTCTTAAATGGAGAAAATATTGTAAATTATATTATAACATTCCTACAGAAATTTCAATAATAATAATAATAATAACAATAAAACAATAATAACAATAACAGCAACAGGTAAACGCGATATTGCGGTGTATATCTGATAATTACTATTTGAGATGGTTTCAAGTTACTTCGAGTATAATGTTTAAAATATGTACGAAGATATTATGTTTAAATGCTAAAATTCCAATCGATCATAAGAAATTCGAGGTGAAAATGAAAACATTATAAATTTAGTATACATTTTACGTTCATATCTGTCTAATTGATGGCGTCATAATACAAATGTATCATTGATGTCAAGGCCGTAGCGTTCGGGAGCAATTACTCATTTTACTATTTTATTATTTTGCGTGGATTTAAAATAAACAAAACATGAACCATTTAAAAATAAAAATACTTTATTGCGAACGTCGTTCAGCACACGAGTCTTATGACGGCAAGAATTATGGAAATACGATTTGACAAACTATAACTAGTTTGACAATCACAGTTAATATTTATGCTATGCATATTTTGTGTACAGTGAATATCACAAAATTTATCTTCGAATTTCCACTAAATTAAAAACATAATATTATATACAGTCAAAATTAATTTTTAATACATAATACTAAACATTAAAATTATTATTGAGAATTATTTTACGAAACGTTTCTATGTCTGTACATCGCATTTATATGTACAAAATATTGAATTATTTTTACAACCGATAATTAATTAGTAATCAAAGCGAAAAATAATTGATTTAAATATAAATATATATATATATATATAAGTATACACTCTAAACGTGTGTCTTTATAGCAATTTAAATACGACTTACAATATATATGGACGTTTTTCGCATAGGTGTACAGCGAAAAAGAGGAAAATAAAACACGTAGTCCGTATTTGTTCACTCTTAATTCAATGCGTAGTAATTATTATAATTTTTATTATTTTCCACAAAGTATACGTCACCAAGTGTTCGCAATATGTATTTTATAAAATAACAATTGTTTAGTTTTTAATTCTTTTTTTTAATGATCGTTGTTCACAATACGTCTATTTTCGACCAGTTTTGCGTTCTGCTGTAGTGTATTCTTTTTTGTTATTTAAATAATTTACAATTATCTACGATGTTGCGTGAAAATTTTCCCGAGACGAATATAGTTTTATTATTAATATATATACATTTTTTACGAAATACCGTCTTATATTGTTATACTGTGTTTAATATAATTTCTAATTAGGCGAGTAATAAAATGTGTCAACTCAAATTTTGTTTAAGACGTGAATATTATATTACGTGTCGTTCATATCTAGTGAGTGAGGCATGCGGAAATTTGAATACCGCCTGGTGTACGCAAGTGTTAAATAACACTAAAAAAAACGAGCACCGATACGCCAGTTTATTTTAATTGATCTCTTACGAAACGTAATTAAATCATCGATTTCTAAATTATTTTTAAAATAGTTTTGCAACAAAAGTAAACGAATATATGGGGGGGAGGTCATTGTATTAAACGCAGTACGTTAGTAGATTTTTATAAATTCGATTCGATAATAATATTACTAAACCCAGTAAATATATATATATAAACATTTCAAAAACTACGAATAATTTTTTATATTTCTATAACATCACCGTAAAACAATATTACGTGGTTAGAATTTCAAATTTCTTTCCGCAACATCGTTTTACGCTATCCTATATATTAACGAAATTTCACAACATCGAAATAGATCTTTTATTTATGAATTTTGTGAGTTTAAAGAACGACGTTCCATGGTCAGAATTATTTTAAGGTATTTAATCGACAACTATACGCATTAGTGGCTTATTGATACTGTAACAATTTTATGTCGCGCGCTTTTTTCTACATAATATTATATAAAATAGAGAGAAAAAAAATTCCGTAACATCGTGTGTGTGTGTGAACAGATCGCGGACGTGCGAGCTACTTCCCCGTGTCAAAAAACCAATTTAAATACGTCATTCGTGAGGAATTAAAAAAAAAAAAAAATCGATGGAAACAACAATGAATATGTATTTATAATGAGATGTAAAACTCCTCTACGTACTGTGTGTACATTTTCTTTTTTATAATACGTATAAATATTGACAACGGGTGAATAACGTGTGTTATTGTTACAGATATGATTTTGATGAGCCAAAAAACTTCACTGAAAACAAAATTAAATTAGTAAAAAAAAAAAAAAAAAATGTATGTATGTATAAAAAATGTCAACGAAAACACTGTGAATCGTAGCGAGTAAAACCGCGTCGAATTCGATAGAAAAAAAAAGATAAATAAATATATTTACTTTAATAAATCAAAAATGTTAATATAAGTTATTGTTGTGCGACACTCGTTTGTAATCGTGAAAACAACTCGCGCGGAAGTCACTGCGAAAACCGTAAAAGAATATCGATTAAATATACGTAATACGATGTGTCACGAGTAAACGTGAAATATTTCAACAATTTTTAATTCGTTCGTTTCGCAAACGAGAGGAACGCAAATATTGTAACGTAAGTCTGTGTGTGTGTACAATCGTCGTAAACGTTTATTCGTTGTTATAATAATAATAAATATTAAATTCATTACGTTTAATAATATTACAATATTATAATTTAATAATACGAGCGCGTAACGGCCAACCGAGGATATTTTTTGACGCGTTAAGCACTCGCGCGCTGTAAATAAAATTATTCGTAACAATTTCTTTTTTTTTTTTTTTTTTTCCCCCCATTACAATGTCGAATAAATTTTTTAAATGTCACCGGTGTCGATAAACGTCGTACGTCTGCATAATTACTCGTCGACGCATTTTAATGTTACGGTTTTGTACGCATACCGTGTACAAAAAGAAAAAAAAAACTTATAAAAACGTATTTCGTACGAATATCATCGGCGTTTTTCATTCGATTTTTTCGAACTTCGATTTCGAATTTTCATTCGATTCGTTTTTGGTTTCGTGCGCGGAATACTCGTACGCATCGTCTTGTTCCTCTATCAAACAAATATTGTTATTTTACAAAACGTATTAAAAAACACACACACACACAACAATAACCGTTTGCGTTTCTGTATATAAAATAGACGTATTCGATTACTGTACACGGGAAAACATTATCGGATCTGATTGTTATTACACGCGTCACAGAGTCGAAAACAATAATAAATAACACGCGTACGTACGTTACATACGCGTGTAAAATACAATATAATAATGAACTCGACGATGCGACCTATCATCCATCCGACGGTCCAGATCGGACGTTCGGATAAATATTATAATATTACGGAAATATTATGCGATCGGCGGGAAAAAGCGGAACCAGGAAACGTACGGTGGGTGGGATGGAGAAACGTTGTCAAAACCGATTATTTAATAATAATCGTGTTCTCGACGGGAATACAATTATTATATTGGGGTCTGTTGAAATTGAAAAAAAAACCGCGTACACTGAATGATCGAGACCGTTCCCGAGCTTATCCCCGAGCAGCTTCGGCGAGCGCGGTTTGGCGACAAAGAAGTGCAAAATAATCGATGCACACTTGTCGGTCAACGACAAAAAGACAGGACGAAACACCGATCGGTGTTGTCTGGTCCTATTTTTACACCGAGCGAAATATAAAAAATTAGAGTCAACGCGGTCGTTACACCCGTTCTCTTCACGTTTAATATTGCTATTATTTATTATTATTATTATTATTATTATTATTTATAAAACGGCATGTGATCCAGATCCAAATTAATTAATCTTGTATTCATCGGGAAACCGATATTACGATTATACAGATTTTGAACTAATTCGAGTGAAATTTTTAAAATTCAACTCATTTTCGCGTAATTCAGTAAAAAAAAAAAAAAAAAAAAATAATAATAATAATAATAATAATAAGAAATCGTTTTATTTATCTCGTGCACCAGAATTTTTCGTTTATTATTATTATTATTATTATTATTAAAAGTTCACTGTTTAACAAAAATTGTCACAAAAACGGTATATAAAAACAAACAATTTTCGTCAGAACTCGTCTTGACGAGATTGGTGTTAAAAACGAAAAATGTATATAAAATGTACGAAATAATAGTACAGAAATTAAATATTTATTTAATAAAACGGATTTCGGACACTTTGCATTGAAATCGTTTTTAAATATAAAAATACATATTTTATTCGCTACGAATTGTGAATCGATATTATTATTATAATCGGGATAATTTTTACGATACACGTATTTTGGACACAAAATAATTTGAAAATATTCGAATTTAAAAGGTAATTAATTTCAAAAATGACATCAGGATACTTAAACACAAAATGCAATCAATCGACGAAACTATTCAAATATACACGTCGCCTATACCATCGTACACGTAAATTGAATTAATTCGATTTGTATCAATAATAATAATAATAATAATAATAATACGAGATATTATATTTAGATATACTTGAAGAGTATAAAACATGTCCTTTAGTTACTCGTAAAAATATGATATCCCTTATTTTGTATTATAACTCGACGAACCGTTTTATCGGTTTTGACGAGTTATACATTTTTTTTCTAAACGCAATTCGGACATAACTACATATATAACTATTTAAACTTCGAACTATTATTACGTTTACATAATTTGATATGATTTTTATAGTTTTGAAAACTAGAGTTGATTTATTAACTGCCTACATACATTTATATATATATATATATAAACATACGTTTTTTGGGCATTCCAAAATTTATTTCATTAATTTCGTAAATTCATTTTCTAAAGACCGCATTGTGTAGGTATGCTTATAGAAGTTTCCTAAAATTTTTGTATTAAAAAAAAAAACCAATAGAAAATAAACCGTTTTTAATTACAGTTACATTTACATTGAGTAATATATGTTTATAATTTTTTTTTTAATTCAAACATACCTTTCCTTTCTCCGTACTCGATCGAGATTTACGAATACGTTACATATTGTGTGAAATATCACGAATAAATAATATTTTCTATCGCACATAACGTGTATTCGAATTGATATTTTCACTTGCTGCAGAGTAAATCAAATATGTTTCAACGCCATTTATTAACACTCGTAGTGTTTTCGCAAATCAATACAATCACGAGTATTTCGTTATATTTTTTTTTAATATTAAATTAATTTTTTACCTCTAAAAAGTAAAGTTTTTTTTTTGCGAACTAACACAACACAGCACTGCAGTTAGATTCACGTTTTTCAATAGTGTCGTCAAATGTCGTGTTTCACGAGTTCTTTTACAACGTCCATATTATGTCGACGAAATATGAAATTATATTACTATAGGGACGCGCGCGAATCGTGTAATAACAGTTATTTATATAATTTATTAATATTTCTGTTTCGTATATAAAAGTCTCATAATTGTTGCGCAAAACTAAGTTTTTCATATATGACAAATCGTCTTGCAATAATAATAATAATATTAATAATATGTGCGCCCAAAAACAGTGGACTCGTGTCTTTTTTGTGTGTTATAACGATAACAACATACTTTTGGCGTTTCTGCCAGTTTTCAGTATTTATATGTTTTGTATCGAACAATTAATGACGAGTTTTTTGTTTTTGTAATATTTTACAAAACGTATTCCGGCGCCACGAATAAAAGTAAAAACGAAAAATTTTGAGAATAGCATATCGGAATGTAAAAAAAAAAAAAATTACCTTTAATTTGACTAATAGATTAGTAGAGTGGTTTAAACGAAGGACGTTTTAAAAGCACGTGAAAATAGTGTGTAATAATAAACGACGGCGTTCAAAGAGGAGTGTGTACGTATTTATGATTTTCATCGAAATAATTGCCTCGCACGATTTAAACAACTCTGAAGGCTAAACCAGTCGTACGTAAAAAATAATCGGATTTTTTTTTCTTTTTGTACACACAGCACAAAATAAATTACAATATTGCCTACGCGAATACGTTTTTTTTTCTTTTAAAATACTTTTAATAATTCGTAAAAAAAATGTTTACAAGCATTACGAATATGCAATTTTCATCGGGATTTTTTTTTTCCAATTTCGTGTGACTCCTCAAGAGAATTATAATAAAAATAATAATAATAATAATTAATAATAATAACAATAATATATAATAACAGTTTTGTTATATATTGTACGCGGGATAATATTGTGATGTGAAAATTCTCGTCGTCACGGTTTCGTCGGTGTCGCTTCGAAAATGTTTGTGAAAATAATTTGTATTCGGTACGCGGCGGCCCGACGTAATCGAACGCGACGACTGACGACCCCGCGGTACCGGTCGCGAAGGCCGTGTTGCCGTACGGTCAGGCGGTTCGATGACGAAAAATCGAATGCGCGCGGTGGGTAAATATTCACTGGCGAAAGAGTGATAAGAAAAATATTGTTGATAACGCCGTCGTCGATTCGTCGTAGTCGCGTTCGTCGTCACTCGTCCTCGTCCTCGTCGTCGTCGTCCATAACAGTTGCGCGCTGTTCTCTTCGCGTTTCGTTTAACGAGAATTCTGTCGTCGTTATTCTTTTTCGCTTCGCCTTGCTGCTAATGCGGCGGTTCTGTTGACGGCTCTCTACAACGCACCGTCGAAATCGTTAATACGTTCATCGAAAAGTTCTCCGTCGGAACCTACGCGAAAATGTCGGTAAAAGAAAAAGTGTACGTCGTCGGCGTCGGCATGACCAAGGTACGGTACACAGTTGTTGTTCGACCCGAATACGCCGGGAACTGTTGCGCTCCCGCCCGTAAAACCGTTTCCGCTGTAACACGTCGTCGTCGGCACGGTGTCCGCTGGAAACCGCGGCGGCGGCGGCGTTTTTTTTTTTTTTGAAATTTTTTATTTTTGTCGCACCGTCGCGATCCATTTTCTCACCGGTCTCCTTTCTCTGTCGCCATTACGCGCGCGCACGCGATCTGTTTACCGGACGAAACGCGTGTGACAACGACCGTAATCGTGTTTGCACCGCTCAGATTCACCGTTCGAATTCAACGAATAATATTTTCATCGTTTCTCGAACACTTTATTATTATTATTATTTTTTTTTTTTTTTGTCTAAAAACTCGCTTTAAACATATTTAATAACAGTAATCGTCTGTTAACTGTGTTTCGAGCACGATGAATCCGGTTGCACGCCTTACGACACGTCCGTCGTGTACCGTGTCCGTTTATCGTACATTAACGCCTTTTCGCCAAAGAAAAGACATCGTCCGTACTAGTTTTTTTATTTTGTAAATCGATAATAATTCTTTTTTTTTTTTTTTTTGTTGTTGTTGAGGTTACTCTTTATTTTACCTACTTAATACGTTCTTACGTTATATACCTGTTCAATGTACGTGTGTGCGAATTTTTAATAACGCGTACAAAGAATAATTTTTGTTGTACCGATCGTACAATAGTACTATATTATTAATCTCCACATAACATTCTGTATATAATATATTGTTTTGGACGCGCAACCACACGTAAAAGTTTTGACCATACGCGTTTTACAATATTCGTTAATATACATGCGATAATGGCAAACGCAATAGATTTGGAAAAAGAAAAAATGAACTGTCTAATGATCGTGAAAATCATACCATTTAAGATTAGATAGTTAATAACATAATCCGTGATTAATATTTTCATTTAAAAACATTAGTTTGAAAAACCTGGACGCAGACAGAATTTCGACTATCCGCAAATGGTAAAGGAATCCGTTACTAAGGCTTTACAAGATGCAAAAATTAGCATGGAGAAAATCGATCAAGCGTGTGTGGGCTATGTCTTTGGTAATGAATAAACTGCATTTACAATACAGTGACCGATACACAAACATACGATAATGAGTAACGCTTCCATCGAAAATATTTCAGGCGATTCTACGTGCGGACAGAGGGCTTTGTATGAAGTAGGAATGACCGGCATACCTATTTATAATGTCAATAACAATTGTTCAACCGGATCTACGGCCTTATATCTAGGCAAACAATTGATTGAATCTCGGAATGCCGATTGTGTGTTAGCAGTGGGTTTTGAAAAAATGCATTCTGGATCATTGTCCACCGCAGTAAGAAATTATAAATATTTACAATTACGTATTATACGCTATTCTATCGTAATCTATAACTAGTTTGTATTTTAGTATGTAGATCGGACAAATCCAATGGACAAACACGTGATGTTAATGGACGATTTAGTTGGCATAAACGAAACTCCAATAATTGCTCAACTTTTTGGAAACGCTGCTTTGGAATACATGAGGCATAATAACGTGAAGCCTGAAACCCTTGCTAAAATCGCCTATAAAAATCATAAACATTCGGTTAACAATCCGTTAGTATTGTAAAATATAGTAAATTCACCTAATATATTTCAGCGAATATAATTTCTTACAATACAACTGTGCAATAATAATTGATAACACTCGGATATTCGTATTTTAATCAACTTTTCGAGTAAATAGTTATTACCGATTTTCAAACACTCTCAATTAAACGGATAACTCTATTTTGATAGACAAATGAAATATTTTAACTTATAAATATACTGATTCGTTTTTTTTTTTTTTTTTTTTTTGACAACCAGGCACAGTTCAAATAATATTTTAGAAATTATATAATAATATGTTACCAAATCAATCGGTTATCATGAAATAAAACTTTAAGAATTATAAACTATAAATTAGTAATTAGATATAAACCTCACTAAATATAATTATTAATTATTATTTTACAAATTATTAAAACAAATAGTGATTTATGACTAATATTTAATATTGTAAAATTGTAATTAGGCAATGATAAATATATTCTGTAGATGGAACTTCACTGGGGGAAATTGTTTTTCATAAGAGATAGTCTCAAGTATTTTATTGGCTTCCCTCGGTGTATGTTTAATCTTTGTCAATTTAATTAGTTCCATTTGAAATAATAAGTAATATTAGAAAAACATTATCTTTCATCTGTTTGGAAACTTTGGTGTTTGTATTGCTACAATTACGTCTGTATAATCATTCATTAAGAATAAATCGAAAACCGCACCGACCGCTATTTTACACTATAACAAAACCAATTTGGTCTTAGTAGTCTGTAGCTGTATAATATTTATTAATTAAATTAAATTACAAAATAACAAAATCAAACTTTTACATTTTCTTTTTCAAATGTATAATTGTATATTTATATTGTGTAATTAAATTGTATATTTACTCAAAATTAATTATATTATCTTAAATAGAATTTTTACTTTAAAACTTTATTTTTAAATTCATAAAAATATTGTAGTGTAGCAAAATTATCTTTTTTGATATCAATTAAATAGTTTGTAAGATATTACAAATATGGAAATTATTACTTGACAATTATAAAATAAATAATAAAATGTTAAATAAATAAACAATTTTTAAATATATTTTTTCCTAATTAGTTATTTTTATGAAATTTCAATTTTACAAAGTGATGAATTCAATATTTTCTTATTTTTTTTTTTTAAATAGATAATTTTATCAAAGAATATATTTAAATTATTATAAAATATTTATAGCAGATGTAAAAAGTAAAATAGTGAACAATTGTAAAACAGAAATTGTCAAGAATAGTACAGCATTTCATACTTCAGAAAATAAATCTTTTGGTTTACTATTTAATTTGACATTTAATTTTTTTTTTTTTATAACAAAAGGAGAGGGATTATTGTCTTTAGTGTCCTTCTCTCAAGTCCACTCTTGTATATTCGTGTTAACACACTAAACTAAGACAACATTTATATCATTTGAATCGGTTTATGAATCATATTCTTTATTTCCTATTAATGTAATACTTTGAAGATCAGTATTTTGCTATTTGTTTATAAATTTAATACTTAATAAAGAATATAATTTTAATTTTAAATATTTGTTAAATTATACTAAATCAAATATATTATGCTTGTAAAATTAATGTATAAAAATATTGTTTTCAGTTATTCTCAATTCCAAGAAGGGTATTCGTTGCAACAGATTCTTAACTCGCCAACCATATATGGTCCATTAACAAAACTTCAATGTTGTCCAACATCTGATGGATCTGCAGCGGCTATTTTAGCCTCTGAACAATTTGTCATCAAACACAAACTTCAAAACCAAGCTGTTGAAATTGTTGGAATGGAAATGGCCACTGACCCACCGAGCACATTTTCTGGTCAAACTTGTCTTCAAATTGTAAAGTCCAATTGTAATTATTATGTGTACTTATTATTAATCGACGTATTTTCATAATATTACGTAGGCGGGATATGATATGACAAAATTGGCTGCTCATAAATTGTTCAGCAAATCCGGTATTAATCCTCGTGATGTTGATGTTGTTGAATTGCACGATTGTTTCTCTGCAAACGAATTAATCACCTATGAAACCTTGGGCCTTTGTGAACAAGGGAAAGCTGGAGAATTCATTGAATCTGGTTCAAATACTTATGGCGGAAGAGTAGTTGTGAACCCAAGCGGTGGTTTAATATCTAAAGGCCATCCTTTGGGTGCTACAGGTGATTAATTTCAAATCATTTAATTACATTCATTTTGTGATTTGACATTGTCAGTGGTATTGACAGACAAATATCTATCTTTGTTTTTTTATTTTAGTAATAATAATATTTATGTGTATGCAATTATTTGGTAGGTATTTCAGTAATTTCAATTTTAAGTGTATTTACATTAACCTGACTAAATTACAGACATCAATATTCTGACTATTGAGATTATTTTACTTAAACTTGTGGCATTTATTATTTAATGTATCAGTTAAATACGTTCATATTTCTCTTTTAAACCATACATTGCTCACGATTTGAATACACAAAACTGATACGTAAAATTTCAAATAATATGGAGAGATCTGTTTATCATTATTTTATTAAACATATTTCTAAATTTCTCATAGATACCATAAATTTATTATTATTATTACATTAACTGAAAAATGTGCAATTGTATAATATTGTTAAAACCATTATATATAAGTTATTAAATATTTATATATAGATAAAATATTAAAAAATTGTGATTTTAAGATAGATAATGTATTTTTGTTTGTCAATATTTTTAGGAATTGCTCAATGCAGTGAACTCTATTGGCAGTTATTAGGCAAAGCTGACAAAAGACAAGTACCCGGTGCAAAATTAGCTCTTCAACACAACATTGGTTTAGGTGGTGCTGTCGTAGTGGCCTTGTACAAAAAAGGATTTAATACATCTTCTTCGTAAGCAAATTTATTTTACGCAATTTTAAATAGCTATAAAACATTTTGATGTTATTTAGAGCTCCACAAAAAGCGCTGACTAAATCAACAGTAGATGTAGATCCAACAATCTTTAAAGTTTATAAAGTTTTTAAACTTCTTGAAGAGGCTATGTTGGATGATAAAGAAAATCTTATTGAAAAAGTGCGTGGCATATATTTATTTAAAGTTATCCACAGCAGTGGAAAAGAAGGCCAATGGACTGTTGACGCCAAAAATGGAAAAGGAAGTGTTACATTTTATGGCACAGGTATGAATTCTCAAAACCACTTTAAAATAATATTGTACTAAAATGTAAAACTATAAAAAATTGGAAATAAAATGTAATTAAATAATTATATATTATAAAAAAAACAATAATATATATTATAATAAGTTAGTATTTGATGTTTATGAATGTAACAACTAATTTGGATTAAAATATTCATCATCATTGATGTTTTAATTGTGTGATAATAAGATATGATTTACATTAGGTATGATTCCTCGGTTAATATTAATTAATTTTATTTGTCGTTTACAGCAAAACCAAATGTGACATTCACAATGAAAGACGCTGATGTTGTTGAATTGATATCAGGCAAATTGAATCCTCAAAAAGCATTTTTCCAAGGCAAAATCAAAATTCAAGGGAACATGGGCTTAGCACTGAAATTAGTGGACTTACAGAAACTTGTGGGACCCAAGATAGATGAGTTACGATCAAAATTATAAATGGCATTTTTTAATGTATTAAAAAATATATATTTTTATATAATTATAAACCATTCTCTGGGATATTGTGGTGATAATTATATTTTTTCCATTTGGTTTAGGTTAAAATATGTGTAGTACTTTTTATTACTTGTTTTTTTTTATTTTTATTACTTATTAGTAGTTATTACATTTTTTTAAGTACTATTTGTATTCATTGAAAATAAACCAATAAAGTTTGCAATTTTGAAAGGAATATAATATTTTTTTTTATATTGTTTATTATTCACTTGTGTTCATCAATACTTGGTAGGAGTTTGGACGAATAATAGTAAGTATATCACATCACCAATGTGAATTCTATTCACAATATCTCATAGTGGAGTAGAATTATTAATCATTATAGTCAAACGTTATTATAATTGTAAAACAAAGCGGTCAGTGTTCAATTTAAAATAATTTGAAAAAGAAATGTGTTTAAAACAGGTGTATACATTTTTAAGTTAAAATAAAAACTGTATATTTAAATGATTAATACCAGTCATAATGCCAAAAGGGTAGTATATCTCTCCCCTTCTCAAAAAAAATTTGTTCAGTTAAATTATTTGAATAATAAAAGCTATATGCAAAAGTCAATAGCATGGGATATAATAAAACTAGAAACAGTTTTTTGTACATGTACATGCAAATGAGTCAATATATGACAACCTAAAATTTAAAAAATTTAATTGTAAATTTACTTTTCAATTAGTGTTCCTTTTCTTGAGTCTGGATTTGTTTTCTAATAGTCGTATATACATCTTGTAGTAAATATTGTTTTTGGCT
This sequence comes from Chaetogeoica ovagalla, assembly GCA_032441825.1. Taxonomy (NCBI): domain Eukaryota; kingdom Metazoa; phylum Arthropoda; class Insecta; order Hemiptera; family Aphididae; genus Chaetogeoica; species Chaetogeoica ovagalla. The sequence continues at coordinate 5,460,273 of CM063747.1, read as the reverse complement.
TTCATATTTAGTCATTTTGTCATTATACTCTTCTATTAGTTTAACTTCTTGCCCAGCAATATCATTGACAACAAGTATATTTTTAATTATAGCTACCGATTTTTTGTAGTTTTCATTATTTTGCCAAGTTAATGGATCGATGCTCAAGAAATCTGTGTTTATTTTGAAGCGATTAAAAAGTTCCATAGATTCTAAACATACTAAATCGTCAAGACTTTTGTTTAAAATGAAAGTGACTTGGTTTGATTTGAGCATGTATTGTTTATTATATTCACTATAAGTACGTTTTCTTTTTTCTTCAAATGTTTTCAATCGTTCTGCAGCCCTATTTTCCTTTTTGGTAATTTTCAAATTAATTCCAAACATTGATCCAGGACGATTTTTCTGTCCTTGATAAATTAAAAAAGTTTCTATCTTCTTCTATATTTCGATTCGTAGTGTATCAGCACATGATAACGATCAAATAGATCGTTTAATGTTGAAATAAATTGTTCATTTATTTAAATTTGTGTTTCCGTATTTCTATTAAATACAAATTGTAACAAATTGTTCCGCAGAAAGATTCTTTAGTACACTTAAAAGAATCAAATCTTACTTAAGGTCAACTATGAATAACAATAGACTTAGTTCATTGGCTATTCTGAGTATTGAATCAGATATCACCAATTCTCTCAAATATAAAGATGTCATTGAAGAATTTGCTCTACAAAAAGCTCACCGTAAAATATGAACATAATTTGTATCAATTTAAAAATAGGATTTAATTAATATTGTCTGTTTTTTATTTATATTATTATTATATTCTTTATATTTCTATATATTCATTGAATTTATTTCATTTGATGTCATACAGTTTTTAATATTACTACTTTAGTAATAGTATTAATACTTTTAAAAATAAAAAGGTTGGTTGATTCTAAAGTTATATTGTGATCACTTAAAATATTATAGCCTGTATTTTACTGGTTATATGTACATTAGTATTATTAAACCCGTAAGAACATGTAGTATCGACTAAAAATATCTATAAAGCTTGTGGTATATAATTTATTTCGCTGTTTGATGTTTATTAATTACTATATTTTATATCATATCAATAAGGGAAAAATATATATTTTGGTGTATAATTTTAAATAACGAGGAAATATAAATTTTCTAAATTAAGGAGGGCCTAAACGATTTTTTAGGGTTAAAACACTAGAGGCGTGTTGCACTAGCGCCTACGGGTGAAAGGGATTTTAATGGAAAAAAGGGCGCCAATACATTTTTGCACCTAGCAGCACGTCAAAATCGTAAATACGCTTTCGAGTGACAACGGAATGTTCGAGAATCTTCGTGACGGATAGGCAAAACAAAATACATATGCGCGCGCGAGGAATATTCTACAAGGAGAAATGAATAGAACTGTCTAGAAATGCCCGTGAGTCGATACTATAATATAGAGACAGCTAATCAATACGTTCATCGTGCACGAGCCAACGGAATGATAGCCGCTATAACGTGTAAAAATGATAGCACTCCGTTGCTCCATTGAACACGATCATGGAATATTTATTTAAAAAAAAAAAAAAAGTATTCAGTCGAACAGTTTGTCAGTGAAAAAAATGACATTCACACTCACCGATTTACGAATTTAATTCGTTCAAAAACAAAATGTAAATAAAGTAATAATAATTAATATGAAATAAAAAAAAAAAAAAAAACATACTAATGTGTAATAATAGCTCATTAAAGAGTCTGTAAAAAAATTTAAAGGTCCGAAATCGGATCGTCAACTATTGCAGAACCCGTAAAAGTTATACGATGTACGGTCAATTGACAAATAAAAACAAAATATAGCTGTCCCCGTGTGCATTCTCATATTATTACTCAAATTTCGTTCGATTCTTTATTCAATACTCGGTGTAAAGGATGTTGAAAATCTTTTTTTTTTTTAAAAAGAAAAGGAAAGATTCGAGTCAAACCTTTGATTTTTATTTTCAACACAATAATTACGTATACTTTGCACATTTCATCGCGTTTAAAATTTACATTAAAAAGTTTTTATTCTCTTATTTAAAAAACAAAAGCCGATGAAAAAATATATAATAAAAATAACCTTTTTAGCTCAACTAAGATAACACGTCCGATCTGTGACTGACGAGTGAAACTTCACCGACTTTTTTAAAACTTGTTTGATCATTGACTTACTGGTGGACGTTGTTGCATAGCCCGTCCGCGCTATTACTTAGTTTACGTTTTTTTACTCTTTTTCTTTTTGCTCGACTCCTAAGGGGGATTACACTATACACTTATGTTTTCCCTCGAGAATTCGACTATCAAATGCAAAATGAATTTTTCATATCTGACTGATATTTACAGATATTAGCTGCTTCAAACGAACAAAGTCTTCGGCTTTATTTATTAGTATAAATACATAAATACATTATTAACAGGGCTCGGATTCTGTAGCATTCGTCGATTATTATTATAGAATTCGGATATAAATATCAGAATGAGTTATAAGTTTGTTTTATGCATAAAGGATTATAAATATACAATTTTGTATCGCATATTTGATATATTTTAGATTTTTAGCGCTATTTTCTCAGTTTTCGTACTATTTTTTTTCTTTCGTTAAAACGCATTGACCATGATTTTTATAAATCTTATTTGAATCGAATAAAAATAATAGTGAAACAACGATTAGAAAAAATACTCATATTTCCGTTACATTAGATATTTGATAATATCATTCATTTGATATTTTAAACCATCGTTTAAGTTTTTTTTCGTTGTTTTTCTTAATGTTTTTTTCTGTCATATTATATAGCGCACAGTTCAGTAACTTTATAGTGCTATAAAATCCGAGGTCTGAATTTATTTATCACTATAGATAATAACTTTCTGACAAGTGTTATCTGATTAACGATTAACTTATTTTAATGAGTCTCTAAAACGTACAGAGCCGAAATCTGATGGTTAATTGTATTGGAATAAAATTTAACGGCTCTGTAAATGTTTAAATTTATCGTTTACTGCAGCCCAGTATAATAATTTAAAATGCACCGCTGTCCACGGTAGTAATAAAAAATACTTCTTCATAAAAATGTTTAAATTAATTATGGGAAACTGTGTTCACGGTATATACTTATTACGTTTCATTTTTATAATAATACGTATTATAGTTTAGTTATACAATAAAAACTGTTATGAGTGTTATCTGAGTTTGTCTTGTTGTGAAAAAAGAGAGATATATATATTTTTTCTATTCGTATACATACATAAGAGTATTTTAGTAATACATAAGAGTATTACTAAAACAATAATCTATAAATATTGAATTTCAATCTATAAAAAAAAATATGATATGACGATATCGTCTGTTTATCGACTTCGTATAAAATATATTTATATATTATTTTTATAATTTCTCTCTAAAATTGGTTTTTTTTTTGCTTTTTTAAATGTCGTTTTATAGTAATAGATTATTATTATTTTCACCTCACCTTACTTCAAATAAAATTTGTCATTACTTTAAAATTATACCTACATAATGAATTTTCTTTTTGTTTTTATTATTATTGCTTTTACTTATTTATTTTGTTAAATAAAAGATTTTTATTTTGTCGACTATCGTTGAGTATTTGGAACATACGTTAATTTACACTTTTTTTTTACGACTCGCGCCCACCATTGAAAAATGTTAAATGAAAATGAAAATGGGAGAAAAAATATTCAATTTTCCTTTTTATGCTGTATACTATGTTAAATAAAGATATTTTATACTTATTCATTTAAATTTTATGTTAAAAGTGGTTTTATACAATAAGATTTTTCCCGAAATAGAAAGATTATTATTGACAGAAAATAAATGTCAAATATCACAAACATCTGCAAGAAGACATAATTAATTTGAATTTATTTTATAATTTAAATCATCTCTAATGAAAAATTAATTTGATTTTAAAATTAAAAAAAAAATCGTATAAAATGTTTTTTTTTCTGATAAGTTTTTTGTAAGGCTCGTATAGTGTTCTATTCAATATTTTTGATCTGTTCGCCACTTTACGTTTGACGCGATTAGTACTGAAAAATAAAAGTAAAACAAATGGATATGATGAACCGTAAAATGTATCGAGTGTGATAGAGGTAAGAATACAATATATAATTGATATTTAGTATCGACTATCCGTACAAAATTTGAATTTATCGCAGTCGTCGTCAATCGTCGTGGAATGTGTATAAAATGAAAAGATTCTTTTTTTTTTTTTAAATGTTTAAAAAGGCACGTTTCTCGCGATACGCATCGAATCTAAAAGAGTTTGGTGTTGATCAAATTATCGGCCATCTCATAGAATCGGTCGTTGTCCTGTAAAAACGATATACGGATGTTAATTCAACGTGCGAAGAAGAAATGTCAATAAATCGCAATACGATTTAAATTTTTTTTTTTATGTATACGTTTTATTTCTACCTCTCGGCTGTTTATTTTCATGTGTGCCAACATTTCTATGTGGGAATTGACAGTTTCGACTTGACGTTTTGACCGTGGCAAATGTAGACCCAGTAATTTGTCGTATTGGCGCATTTTAGTCTTAAACGATTTCCCGTTTTTGTAAAAGTCGTAAATGAAACTATTGCCGAAATCCGGTTTCCAGGGCCGAGCAGCGACGGAATTGATCGAATCGTGATTCGTCGGCGATTTATAATGCTTTTCTTTGATACACTTAATAAATTTGATTACATCGTTTTCCCTCTTCAGTGCTCTCTAAACCGTTGTACAAAAATTAAATTAATTCACAAAAATATGTATATTTTTTTTTATTTTACCTTTGCTCTCTCGTTTCTTATCAATTTATCAAATTGTCTCCTTTGTTTTATGACGGGATGCTTTAACGTGTGCTGCACATTCGCCAGTATCGGATCCAATTTATTTTGCAACACCATTTCAATTTCCCAGTCAATAACTGAATTCTGCAAGAACATTATTATATATACATACAACAAGAGCGTAGTCAGGGGTTGGCTATAGCTCTTTCCTTATTGACAGTGGTTTTTTTTTAGCTATTCGTGCTATGTTGATTTCAGTTGTTATAAAAATAATAGAAAATTAATATACATAATATGTTATAAAAAATTAATAAATAAAAAGAAAATATGCTCAGAATATTCGCGAAACATTAATAATGGTAACAATATTAGTTTCACCTAAAAGTCATCATCAGGTTTATCTATTTCATTACGTGCTTAATGTATAAGGTTATATATATATATGTGTGTGTGTTTAATTATAACCAAATATTTGTCTTGTTTATTGATTTTTTACCATTTGTTTGATAAATTCTTCTGCCTTTACATGCAATACCAATTTCAAACAATTATCGTTAGAAATTTCGTATATATTATTTGGAACAAAGTTTCCAAGTTGCCTCTTCATATTATATTCATCGGACCTAAAATAAATCATTAGGATTATAATATACCAATTCATTTTTACGTTACGATCATTTTATACCATTTCGATTTCGCCCGTTCTGTTTTTTTCCAATTCATATCTCTCACTTTTTCAGTCACGATAATTTTATTTGGAATTAAAAAAAAAAAAAAATGTCAACTTATATAAATACGTGTATAGGTATTAGAATAATAACATTATTCTATCATTAACGGTAAATTTAAAAGTTGTCACGGAAACAATAAACTAAAAGTATAAACATCTTTTTTTTTTTTAAATCCTGTCGTTTACTACGGATGAATTCATTAATATTTATATAGGTATTGCTATTTGCCAAAAGCCAATGTTTTATTATCTAACAAATAATAAAAATAAATATACTTACAACTTTTACGTGATACCGTTTGGTTTGTGTAATCAAAATAATAAATTTAATACTTATGTAATTCATAAAATATAATTATTAACGTAATACACGTACGATTGTGATATATTAGTTTTTTTTAAATTATTATTAAACCACGTACAATAATAATAATAAATAATTGAGTTCATTTACGGTTTAATGTGTGATAAATTTTATAAAATTCCTGGTCATTGGGAACGTTTTCATAATTCTTTTTGACCTTTAATATATTATTATTATATAAGTAAATGTTAATTTTAAATTTAAAAAGAATTATGTTATTTTTTATCTAGGTACACACATGTTATTTATTTATGTCAAATTGTTCGCTACTTATACATTTATAATCGTGTTTGTTTGTTCACACTCTCTTATTTCTATTTTTTTTTTTTTTTACTTTGTTCAGACCAAAACAGCGGCGCACATGTAGGTTACCGCACGTGTAAAACGTAACCGCATGTATGGGGTATGGAGATAATTACTCGATATTCATTTGTTTTATATAACCTGTGGTCTGAACTTAATTTTGAGTGTAATGGATTAGCGTGAGCCAAATAAAGTTTATCATAAACATTTTATTTTATGAAAATCGAGAGAGATAATTTATCATATGATAATTATATTCGAACAGAAAACCGCAAGGGCACTTCGGAAAATCGATAAAAAGGAAATATTTGTTTAAAATATGTTTGATAATGTTTAAAATATGTGGACGACGCGACTCGTCCTAATAATAATTATTATTTCATTTTTTTTATATCGGATTTCACGGAGTCAATAGATCAAAAAAAAAAAAAAAAATAAACAATATCGTCTGCAATATTGGTGCTAATCGTGGGACCGAGAAACATCGTAGAATCGATGGACTGAAAGGTTTTCTTCGAACATCTCTACTTATGCATAATGCCGTAACTCATAGTTACCATACGTGCTTTCTGCTCGTCTGACATAATAATATATTAACCCGTCAAAAAATTAAACATTATATTCTGAAAATATGTACTCAGAACGGTGGGAGGGGGAGCGGCGAGCTATAGATTATATCTTTCGTGTTCTGTCTTGGCATCCAAAAAAAAAAAAATAAATAAATATTAATATATACGACGTTCAAGTGTGTTATCTGTTTATAAAAAATACAATCCAAACATCCGAAATTCTATTTCTTTGTTCGTACACAGCGCCAGTGGTTTTCTTCTTCTTCTTCTTCTTCGCCGTATACGAACACATCTTATCGTTTTTATATCTGTTCAACCGCGGAGAAGAACCTTCATGTCTAGTCGACGGACGACTCGGTCCATACGCGTGTACGTTATTTTGTTTTTTTTTTTTTGTTTTCCGCTGTCTACAAGCAGCTGGTACCGCTCCAAATCCTTTTAGATCGTTTGACGTTTACAAACAACGATCGATCGTAAAACGTTTCCGAACGAATTTATTAACGCGTCTATTATTAGTTATACTAAGTACTATCATGTTAAAAATTCGCACGTTCTAAGTGCTAGTGGCGAGGTTTACTCTATGCACAACGGAATTCCTTCGAGAAAGGGAGTAAGGGGGGGCAGGGGCGTATACAAGGGGAGGGGCAATAGAAGCGATCGCCCCTCCCCCTTAGATATTTGTGTATGTACCTATATCTACTGACAACTAAAATTAATCGAACTAAAACTAAAATGTAATAAAACATTTTTTTATTTAAAACTTATTATTTTCATATAATTTTTCGATAATTCTAAGTTGGCAACAGATTCGACGGGCCGTTTTTCTATTCACCCCCCCCCCAGGGGATGAAGTAAATACGTCCCTGGGTGGAGGATCCATACCGGTGGCGTAACTAGGGATTTCGTATGGAGGACGCTAAGATCCAATTGTACCTATATGTAGGTAATAAAAAATTATCAAAAAATAAATATTGGTGTAAAGTCAGATATTATTTAATACAAAATATAATAACAATTAGGAATAGATTTTTAAAATATATAAGAATATTTCTAAACTTTTCAAAGTCTACGAACAACGTCTGAATATTTTTTTTAAAACATTATTTTTGATATTAAATAATTCGTTTACTCTAGTAGAGAGTATAGGTACTCAAAATGTTATTTAACTGCATATCTATTATATATTTATACATTTATGCGACATGTGTTTTATAAATATATTATATTCGTCTAGCAGCTTATAATACGCATATGATGTAAATATAGTACATTTGTTTTAAGTAATTTCAACACTATATACTGATATCGCCTCGAGCGTTTTAAATTTAGTTCCGTCGCTCTGTGTTTTAATGACAGTGGCTATCAAATCGTTCCCGTTTATTCGTTTTAATACAATTAAACTGTTAAAATTAAAACGTGTTCCAAGATTTGCGCTTTTTTTTTTATTTATTAATTTTCAAAAACGATTTTTCTCTCTTTCTCCGAGTCTATAAACATAGTGGCGATAAGTAAAATATCTGTTGACCTATAATAATATTATATTTTCATTTAACTTGTGCAGATTTCAGACATATTTGCTTGAATGGACTTTAATTAAAATATATGTCGTTTGTGTTCTCTGTTTAGCATACAATTTGGAACACATAGACGTAATTATAGGTACTAAAGTTAGGAGTAAAGGATATTTTACAAACCATTTTCGATTGAAAATTACACGTTAGGGTTCTGTTCTCATATCTCCCTCCATACATAGTTCTAAAAAGTGTTATAATTAAGTATTTACAAATAACTACATATACAAATATATTGCAATCCTTAAAAAATTATTTATATTAATTATTTAACTTTAAAAAATAATTCATCCGAAAGAACGATTGTAATCACAACAGTGTTTTCCAATAAGTAAAACTGTGTGTAAACACAAATTAACAATTTTAAATAGTTTCTTCGCATAATATTGAGTGGCTGAAGCTCTTTATTTCTAGTTACGCCTATATGCGGTTATATATTATGAATTACAAAAAAAAAAAAATGTTAAAAACTATTACATAATTAACAGGAGGTAGCCTTCTATTGTAATGCGTATTAATTGCATGAGCGGTCGACTAATGGCAATTTATGAAGTTTTCAGTTCATAACTTGTTCATATTTAACGAAGAACTTCTAAAACCAGTTTGATAGCGATTCGGATTAGAATTTTTCAGTACGTCTTCTCTACAATCGAGAAGATTATGAAATCCGGACCATCTACAAAAAAAATTCTTAAACAGTTAATGATTATTAACAACTGATTATATTAATAGTGATAATAATAATAATAATACTAATAATAAATTGGACTTACAAACTAATGTGTAATAAATATCTATTATAAATGATCGGAAAACGTATTTTTCGTAAGTAATTCAAATAATCCAATGACAAATATGATCAGTGGAAATGATTTTCATTTGGAATCTCTACCCCCAAATATAATCCCGACAAAATAAAATCTAAAAAAGTCGACAAAATCGCTATTTATTTTTATTATTGACGAAAAAATAGAGCTTGACCGCCAATCGAATAGTAGGAGCTCAACATTTATAATAATTTACATTTTGGTGTGTTTCATATATTATAATAAACAACCTTCCTTTGTGTATACACTCATAAACCTGTTCAACTGAATGTTAATGCCGTCTTTAAAATAAACACTTTTTTTTTTAAACCAATACTATGCCACATGATCCGTTCGTGTTTATTCGTTTGTCGACTGACAGTAAAAATAATCCATTCCAAAATATTATCCGGTATTATATTACATACGTTTTGTACATATATTTCATTACAGTTAACAGTTATATAGCTAATAACATTTTTTCGGTCGCACACCGCAGTAAACGTCAGCCGTAATATATTTTTGTTTGTACATTTCCTCTTGAAAACAGTAAACAGGTCCAAGACCAGAGTGCACGCAACGTTTTCGAGTGTGAGAAAACAATTTATCAAAGTCCTAACGCATATGCTAGAATGATTTAGTAGTTACTTATTTTTCGAAATAAAGGACACATGCCAAGCATGTTTCTAGACCAAAAAAAAACACATTTTTAATATACAATGCGTTTCACACGAACAAACTACCCCGAAAATGTATTTAATTCGTTTAGGACGCACTTGTCTAAACGCTTTTATTTTTCTTGACCCGACTAAAACAGCGCGTTATACGAAACGTCCGAAAAAAAAACTGAGCGTTCGACTTCGTATCGATATCGATTTCCAATATTTGTCTCCTATTCATCCATAGCAGCGCTGTATCTATTTTTACGTTTTTTTTTCTCTAAAATACAAATGGGCTCTACTGCATAACTTATGACTACGAATTCATAATATTACAATATTAATGTCGTCAATATAATAAATTCATAAAAAAAAAAAACGTTATTAATACATGGTTAAAAAATAAAAATATTTATGTCGTATACTTATTACTATATTAGTATATAGTATATTATTACTTATTACGTATACTTATTACTTTTGATTATTTAGATTTAATATTCAAACAATATTTTAAAATAACGTGGAAATATTTTTTTTTTATAATCCCCGTGTTTGGCAACTATATATATTTTTAGATCCACATAAAAAAAATATCACGATTTAATTAAACAAAATAATTTTAACGAGATATAGGTACATTAAAGACGCTAATAGTTAAAAAAAAACATTTAATTGGTGTTAATATTTTTAACGACGGAGATCATTAGTATGAGGGGACGTAAAAAATATTACTGTGATATTTCGTCTTAAATCGTTGAATAATAAACCGTGTAAACTATTAAGTACTTATACGAGTATATATATATATGAAATGAACAATATCCAATAGATACGACACTTGTAGGGAGCAGCTGATGCGAGAAAAAGACATTTTTCTATATTTGAAATTTGATTTCGTCCCGCTTGTTATACAATAGTTAGGCGAATTCGAAAAGTTCAAACTTCTCAAAGTTTTCATATATTTTACAGATTCCATCGATGATTTGATCGAAAATACCTATTAAAATAATATTTACATCGAATTTGATGAAGTCTGATTGTGGATGATATATATATATATATTTAAAATCATTATAATTAATATTATTATAATAGTGGGTTAAATGTTAAGAACTTTTTTTTTTTTTTTTTTGATTTATGTAATACAGTTTTTTCCGACGTTGGAAGACGGATTAGAAGGCTCGCGGTTTTTTCACGATTTTTTTTCCTTTTTTTTTATTTATATTATTCGATTCGAAATTTTCATACAGATCGCGTGCGTGGGAACTAAAAATGAATTTAGGAGCGTGGAAGTTATTGATTATTGGCCTTGAATTTAGTTGATATATTATACAATACGGTGTAGGTATACGTTACACATGTATAACATAAGCTGGTCTTCGGACACTAACCGATTCACATGACTCTTAATCCTTAACCTTAACCGAACTATATAAAACAAAAACGACGACTACTACTTATAAATATCGAATTTATGCATAACGTAGAGAACCGGACGACGACCAATTTATTAAACGCTCGTCGAATATGATAATTTTCCCGCGGCAGGTGAGGATAACGGCGATGACGAACCGTGTTTGGTCATAATTCCGTAACAAGTGTATTACGTTAACCGTTCGGAAATGGCTTTTAAATGCAGTCAAAATTGATAATCGGGGAGGGGGGAAAGACGGCGTGTATTCGATTTTCTTTAGAATTTCTCGTCTAAATCAAAAAGAAATAAATAAATAAGTACCGTCGAATGAAATATGAAGAAAAAAATACTCGTTTTATACACTGTCACTGGCACGCGGTTTCGAAATGGAAAACAAGCAGATGTTTTTATTCTCATGTAATTCGTAGTGAATTCTCGGTGTGTAAACCGTTAAAAAGCCAAACACGTCTCAACTATACGAGCCCCGCGTTCATTATTATTATTATTATTATTATTATTATTATTATTATTACATTCGTGTCACGAAATTCATTTTATTATTAACGTACCGGGCCCCACATTCGTAATTATTATTAATAATAATAATAATAAACAAATGTGTAGTAGAGTTTCGTGGCTCGTTTCGTGACATTTTTAACACACTTATTATTACAATTTTTTTTTTCTCTTTTCTGTTTTGTACAAATATCGAATTATCGTAGAATTAAAAACAAAAAAACCCCCCCCTTAAAACACAAAATGTGTAGTTTGTACGTATGCGTTCACTACTGTGGGCCGAGAATACTCTAATGCGAAATCATTTGAGTCTAATTGATTTCGCAGCGTTTATTCCGTGTGATAACCATTCGGGTTATTCGGGTTCGGTATATTTTCCATTTTTTGGTTTTCACGCAGGATCTCGTGTATTTTATTTAATAATCTTCTTTGGACAGTGTTGGTTAATCCGTCTAACCACTTCTGAATATAATGGTCGCGAATAGCAAGCGTTACAGTAAGAGTTTTTCTTTTGCAGCCCGTAGAGTGGGGAGCGTTTTGCTCGTGGCGAAACAGGCCGTGTTCGGCAGCAGTTTTCTTGAATTTTTCATTTTCCGAGTGCGCGCGCGTCACTGTGTTAATATCATACCGATTGCTTACGAGTACGTTTCGTTCGTCTCATTTGAATAGAGAATATTTTTGTTTTCATTCGAGCGGGTATCGCGTGACCGTTTTGACTCGTACGGAGAATTCGTATGTGTAGAGAAGCTAACGTAAAACAATCGAAATACAGTCCGTACTTATTTAGACGGAGTACGTTTTTGTAGCTCCGTTATTAATGTTTTTAATTTTTTCTTGTTTTTTTTGTTTTTTTTTGTCTTCTTCTAGTCTAGCCACGGCTATAGTGTTTTTAATTTCATCGCATCGCGCTGTTTTTTTCTTTTCCGATTTCGTTGGACGATGAGTCATGTGTTTATTTTTGTCGTTACACGTTTCATAATCGTCCGTAAATACGAGAACGTACGATAAGTCGTTAATTTCGTCATGATTCGTCGTGTACTACAGGTACAAAAAAACAAAATAAAATAAATAATAACCGTAAAAAAAAAAATGTACGTTAGCGCGAGTGCACACAAGATTTCGACACGAGCTCGTATGTGTTTATTTCAGTATTTACGAAGCTAAGAGTTGTTTCGTGATGCCTGTTAGTTGCGTATAGTCGTATACTTGGATATAAAAAAAACTAGTCAGGGGTCAAGGTCACACGTATACATCGGGATATTATTATTATTCCTCTTCAATACGCTCCCGATGGTTTCTTTTCATTAACTGAACTAATAGCGTTTAAAACGACTTTTTTTCTTCTCCGTGGAAATGATTCGTAATTCATATTTGTTACAATACAGGTGTACCCCTTATTAGCGAAACGACGATTCCATACGGTCCACAATTCAATATCTGCTATTCGGCATTTTTTTTTTTTTTGTATACAAAACGTAGAGATTCGGTATATTTTAAAACTACACACACGCTCTACATGATAATATTTCGTTTGAAACGATTCCATTTATCGTTTGACGACAGTCAATGTAAACAAACCATTATACAAGAACGCTGTAAAATCATGAAATACCGCGAATACTCGTAGAATTAAATATTCGTAAGACTTTTTTTTCTTCTTCTTCTAAATATGGTAATTTTCTTTATGCGTACAACGTCTCTGTACAGAGTACATACATATATATATATATATATATATATATATATATATATACGTCTGCGTTCGTTCAGAAAGAGAAGTCTATTTGTTCGTGAATCCAAAATGTGTTCGACGCGTTAATGACGTATCGTTTTTTAAATTAAATTACGAAATATTTTCCATGTATGCAAATGTACGAGATTTTACACGAGAATTCGTACGTTTTTAATGTAAAGGGGCAGATGTGAAGATGTGAAGTTTTCATAACGTACAAGACAAACGGTTTGACGGGATTGTGGAATACCGCCGTTAATATATTTTTAAAATGTTTCTAATATAGATTTCGATGGAAGAACGCATTTTATTGCCCACATAACGCGAGAATTATCGTCTGTACCGATATTTAAAAAAAAGAATAACCATATCCAACACGATCGTTGTTTATTAGTTGCGAGTGTCGAGTATTATTAATTATTATCAATTATTATTATTATGTCCTCTACAACCTTCAAATCGAACTCTTTAACTTTCGGATTGTCTGTACAACGAATGCGTGTGATGATAACGCTTGTAGCTGAGGCGTAGATATAATAAATAACCTTCGACGCTTTTGAATAATACGCGCTTCCAATATATTTATTTATTTTTTTCGACAAAAATTGAAATTTCTACCTTACACTGGATCATACGATTAAAAGAAACTTTTTTTGTAACGTTCGGCGTGTACTATAATCCCCTGAAGTCTGTGCACACTCTAATCATCAGCCACCCGCATTTTTTATGTAAAAAAGAAAAAAAATAATAATAACGCGTTTAAAAAAGAGATTATTTCAGAAAAAAAGCAAGTATAGCAAATAGCAGCAGTAGGTGTTTAAAACCAAACAAAATAAAAAAATTATTTTACCAATAATCTCGCTATATTTGCCTAACCAAGTCTTTAATAATCGAGTGTATTTCATTACACCGAGTTATTATAATAATTGTGTTACATTTCCATAACTATAATTGATATTATTAATATACTAATATTGATCGTTGTGTTAATTTATAATCACAGAATCAAAAAAATATATATTAACCTCCTCCTCCCCCACAAAAAAATACATATTGTTGACTGTTTATATTCGATTAAATAATAATATAATTACTACATTTGATTTGTTTTTGTTCTTTTTGTCTTGCTGACAAGAAGTTACACAAAAAGTAGGTATTCTAAAGTATTGAATATTAATTTAAAATATTTATTCCTAAATATTTTTTAAAAAAAAGTGTTTTACCCGTGTGTGCGCCGGAACAACTAAATAATATATGTACAGAAAAAAAACTCGAATGTAATTAAACGACGTTCTAATTGAATTTTTAAAATACAATTTCATTTTGATTTGTTCGACTAAAGAATTTATTCGGTCAATGAAGCCCCACGCAATAAAACAAGTATTTCTGCGCTTCCTCGTCTCACATACAACTATAATTATTTCATTAATTATAAACGCGTTGATAAATCGTTATAATATCGTTTTGTTGTTCACACAAAATATGTAGACACGTCCGTCGTATTGACGGTTTTCTTTTTGACGTTGAAAATATTATTGAATATCAATTAACATTAATATTATAGATTATTGATTAATTGAAGAACGAGTAAGTTTATTTTGTGTGTACCGAGTTCCTAACAACACTATTGAACTTTTTTTAAAATTGTTTTTTTTTTCACAGAACCGTTCGAAATACTTCTACGAGCGTTCCCACGTCGCCCATTTTTTCATTTTTCGTTTTTTCTTATTGTCTCAGGAGAAGAGTAAAAGGGATGTATTGTGTGTTACGGTTTTACTATAGATATGCGAGTCCTATTTAACGGGAGACGTATACGCAGAATTTTCCAAATTATTCCTACAAATTGGTACGGTAAAAATTTTAAATGATAATTGTAAAAAAAAAAAAAAAAAAAATTAGCAGTATCCAGACAAACACGTCAAAAATCATGCGTGAGTTTTTCGAATATCGAAATAAAAATTCGTAGATATACTATTAATATTTATGTCACAATCATTTTACACGTGTATAGAATCGTTTTTAAAAAAATATAAATAATTACATTTTCGTTGAAAATTGCGCACAGGCGCAATTCAGCTAGTTTCTTTGTTTTTTTTTTTGTTTTCATAAAATTTCGATTTCGACTGATGAATGTAGAACGCGGGCACGAGAAATGAGTGTATTTATGAAAATAATATTGTAACGCGCGCGCTATATAATAAACTATAATGTATGCCCGATGATTAACAACGAGTTAAAATTTAATATTCCAACAAAAAAGTTTGAAGTCGGGTATGGAAATTTCAAATGTTATGATTATATACGTATTAATTAATATGTTTTTATACGTCCAATGGAGATGACTCGTTGACGATTTATTTTAATTACTTACGTATGATAACTAAAAAAAAAAAAAAAAAATACATTAATCCGGCGTAATAATAGAAGTCTTATGTTGTCCAGTAGTAATTATTTATTACACACATTTCGGACAATTATAATATATAAGACGTCTGAGTCGTCTGATCCAAAAGCAGCTGCCAAAAAAAAAAAAAAGGAGAGAGAGAGAGAGAGAGAGAGTACAGCTGTCGTACGTACGTAGTCGTATAAATCGACGTGAACCGAACGCGCAAACCAGCTGTGCGGCGGTTCTCCGTCTGCGTCTTACGGACGGGGGCTGATACAGCGAAACGCGTCGTCGTTCGGCCATTCAAATGTTACGCGATTTCGAATTGAAAACAAGAGACAATGTGTAAGATGCCTGCCGCTACAATGTAAGACGAGAGTGAACAGTTAACTGCTAACTAAAAAATAATAATAAAACGTCTTATTTATTATAGTAGATAATAATAATAAGCGCGAAAAAAAGTATATATACATATATAAAAAAAAAAAAAATTCTTTTCGAGCGTTGCAAAAAATATTCTCGTCTTTCAAAATTCTGTTCCCGAGTCGTTTTAAAATGACGACGTTATTTGGCGGTGCGATATCGCCAAAACCGAGACAGACGGTGACAACGAAACAGCGTTCTCATAAATGGATTTACCGAATTAGACCATAGGTTCTCAAACATATTTCATACACCGCCCACTTTGACAATCGAAATTTTTTTAGTGCCCCCCTCCCCCAAAAAATTTTTAAACGTGTCATATTCCATTTTAGAGTTTAAACTTACATTTTAAAGGAGCATTTTTAATAAAAACATAAAAAAACGCATACTTAATCGAATTTCGATGTATTTCTATTAGAGTTTAAACAAATCTTCGAATTTAAATTTATCGAGCTTACTTAATGTGATAGATGAACTTGATGTAGTTTAACCAGTTTTTTTTTATATCAGGCTCGAGTATACTTAAATACAGTCGTAAGTCGCCACGTTCGGTGACAAGCGGCAGATTTCTTTTTTTAGTTATTATTGTTGTTACGGCACTAAATCCACGTTCGGTCAAATACGATGATGGAAACGCTATTGGATACCTTTGAACAATCGACCGTAATCCAGGGTAAAGTTGCGGGATTACATAATTTTTCGCTTTTTTCAATCAGCTATCACCTCCCCCTTCCCCCCCAGACCGCTTCAACGCCTCTCAAACTCCTATGGGCCTTTTACCGCCCCCCTGAAGGCCACTAAGAGGGCCCACAAGGGGGCGTTGTCGCCCACATTGAGAAAGAATGGAATAGACCAACAACCAATACAAAACATTTTATTATCGGAAAAATCGTTTCGGTTCCGGTTTTCGTTTCGCGTCGGATTTCGTGCGCGGTCAACGACGCAATTAATTAAATTAACCGATTGTTTTTTTTTTTTCTCACAATATTCTTCTAATCGATTCGATATAGAAACGGGAAGAGATGGAAAAATCCGTCCGGCGGAAGAGGAGATCCTCCGACGAATCTCCCCCCCCCCTCCGCCGAATCAGTATTGTCCGATAAACCATTTTGTTACGTCGTAATAAAAATATATCGCCGGGGGGAGGGAGGGAGAAAGGGCCGCCGCCGCGTGTCGTGGACAGATGCGATTCCCCCGCCCCGCCCCCCGTCGTCGTCGTCGTCCCGTTGCCAGCAGTCGGACGTACCGAAAACCCAAACGAACAAAATGACATTGTGCGCGTGCACGCAAAAACGCGTTTCTCGTGAAAAGAACGGAGCCGCAAAAACGAACGCGCGCGCACAAACGAATCCCCCAACTACTGTTAGCAATAATAATAAACTAGAGGACCAAACGTTCGCGTTTCATTGTTGTCCGTTGGCGACGGACTTAACGTCGTCGTCACGGGTTCATAACGATAATGTTTTCCAGATGTCGGAAAGCCATACAAAATCGAAAATCGAAAATCTTACACCGCCGCGCACATTTCCCATAATTTTTTCGTTTCTTTTTGAATATTTCGAGAGACAATAAACCGATAGCACGTAGCACGGGGGAGGAGGGTGCGCTCGTAGGAAGACAATTTTTGTTCGCAGGGGGGAGGGGGCGTAAAAAAAGGTTGGAAAAAAATCGTATTTCGCGAATTTATTTTTTAATTAAATTATTTTTAATTAAACGGATTGAAAAAATTTAAAAAACTCCCCCCCCCCACGTTGTTCGCTTAAAATAAAAACCGCAAAATATTAATTTCGTTTCGTTCCGAACACATTTATCGCTTCCAAAAAGCGAAATTATCCTTGTCCGCGCGCGTTCGCCCTTTCACCGGTAAACGCCTTCTCGTCGTGCACAAACGACCTTCACCTGTACTCCGTAATCGAACGATGTCACGTTTTTACTGTACCTCGGCGTACGAAAAACACATAGTTTGTACAGGTGCTCTTTTCAGTACATCGACAAATTGTCCGGATTAACGCTCATAAAGAGCGGACAAACGAAATCGCATCGTCCGGATGTTCTATCAATACGATTATAATAATGATTTCGAATAGCGGATTCCTTCTATAATATTTTCCACCATTTGATCGTGTTATAAAACAAAAAAAGCGCTTTATTTCTTCTTCTTCTTCTTTTCAATCTTGTATTTTCAAACACGTTTCGTTACACTGATATTAATAATAATAACAACAACCTCTAGTATATTATAATAAATTAAAAATTCGTATTATTTTTCCAGGGGGCCTCTCCCCGTTACTATTATTATTATTATTATTATTATACCCGGGTACGTTATTACTGAATATAATATTATTTTGGCGTGCGACGCTGTCAGTTCTACGCGCGGAGCAATAATAAAATATTCCAGAACGCATTCTCTCTAATGTGCCCACGCACGAAACTATTACTTTTCCGTTTGTTCGGCTGTTGCCGCACGCGGCTAATTATTTCGAGTAATTGGAAAGAGAGCCAATTATTATAAATCATTTAAACGTATTATAATACGGCTAACGCGGCAATATCGAACCAATTACAAAAAAAAAAAAAAAACCGTCGGATAACTTTTTCCTTTTTTAAACACAATGTGTACAATAATCTGTAGCGCATATGTACAACGAGCGAATGTTTATTTTATTATTTTAAACGCGATTTGAATTGAATACGTGCATGGAGGTTGGAGAAGTGTAATTTGAAGCTCGCGGGAATTAAATACACCGGCGCGTCTTTTTAATCGACGAGAGAGATTGTCCAGGGATGATTTCACTGCCTCGGAATATGGAATTATTTAATGGGTATTGTTTATTTTGATGCGAACGAATTTTCATAACGGATGGTGTGTGCGATGATTTTATCGATAGTTTCCGATGTCTTCGTGAAGTGGATTTCGACAATTTATTATTATTTCCATTGCGTATTTTAGGAGAAATATTTTTCTTGTACAACGTACGACAAGTCAATATTGTCGCAATCGTGTTTTTTTATATATATATATATATATTTTTAAACACTTACGAGATTTCTCGCCGATTACGTTATTATTATTACCCGCGTGTAACGATATAAATTATTTACCGTTCGTCTGTATTTGATAAAAATATATTTTTAATCGATTAGAGACGGGAGAATGTTTTATTTTCTAATAAACGCGCGGTTTTTGAATTTAAAATGGATTTTTATTGTTTCTTTTTTTTTTTGCCAGTTAACAACTGTAACAATGACAATAATTGTATAGCGGAGAAACGCGTTATTGTTAGTTATTCGTTCGGGTTTTTATCGCAGAAAAAAAAGAAAAAAAAAAACGTTTAATTAATGCGCGGTATTTCAACGAGTGTAAAATCTTATAGACGTGTACAAACACCGCAGTAAACGACGTTTGAATTGACGTTGTTGAGTACGCGCAATGTTATACCGATTGATTGAAAACTGAGGTTCTCGAACTTTTCATACTTCCGACAATTTTTAGAATTTACAAGTCTTTCCGCGGCGACTCGTCGAAATATTCTATTTCCAGTCGCGATTTGAAAACCTCTGCGCGAGACTGAAAATCGTTCGGCCGATAAAGCCTGCATTATATTAGTAGTACGGTCTCGAACGAATTCTCGTAATCGCTTTTATAAATCGTTGTCGAGGACAAACGACAGGAAAACGGCGTGGAGAAAACAACACATGTTGTAAATACATTTCATTATGAACGAAACCCCGGGGCGATGGAAAAAATATTTGGGCCACACGTGTCTTACCGTACGTTCCATTTACATGTTATCTACACGTTTTTTTCATATTACACACGTGGTGTTCTCGAGGCGAGAATCAGAATCAGAATCCTTCTCTGTGAAGCGAAGGATCTCGGTAGTCAGGCCTTCTCTTATAATATGTACATTATATCCGATATTAAAACGAATTGTAAATGGTAAAATGATTTTTTTTTTTTTTTTGTGAAATTCAACAACATATTATTATGTTGAAAATGCACCGGGTCATAAAAACGGAAAAAATTTCGAATGAAGACCTCTCCTCATAGACCACTCCTCCGGATACGTTACCGGAACGGAAGATGTATCAAATGGGTGAAATCATCGACTTCGGTAAAAAAGACATAATAGCGAATTGCGCGGTTTTGCAATGAATTTTAAAGTTCTTATACTGTACGAATCCGAAGGCAATAAATAGTTGCGTTCCGAAAAAACGATTCGGAGCGGACCGTCGGTATGTGTGTGTGATACTATACTCTTTTTGTTGGAAAATGTGGTAATGAAATGTGACTATAAGAGTTGTCAAGATTTTTTTGAAAACAATCGTAAGAACTGTTGTATAAAATATTCAACCCTTAAACCACTCTTTTATGAATTGAATATCTATAAAAGTTATAAAAATTCGCCGAAAACCGAGAGAAAATTAATTGGCCTTAGTAATATTTTTAATATTGTAAAGTCGCGCGTATTCGGTGAACATTTCAAGTTTCTTATATTATGTGACCATTAGCTTCAAAATCACGAAGAAATAATATGACAAAACGGATTTCGACGAAATCGGTTTTTTCTTTAGTTCCGAAACATTTTTCTTTTTAGCGAGAAAGCATTTACCAGATTCGTACAGATTATAGTTGTAACATTCTGTGGTTATGGATATTATTATTATTATTATTATTATTATTATTATTATTAGACACATTATTTAGGACAACAAGAAAGTCAAAAACAATTTTTTTTTCATTTTCCGCCGATAGACGCTGCAGATAATAAATATTGACACAAAACGTTATACACACAACAAACACTATTCGGTGTTTATAAAAAAATAGATAACTTAGTCGCTTTAAACGCGTGTGATTCGTTTTTGTGTTTGTCTTTGTATAATAAAAATAATCTATGTTTTAATTTTTTATATTTTCCCCAATAACCGAAAACGATAAAGTTATAGAACAGAAAAACAATTATTTCGGGAATAAAAAAAACCGTCCAAAACTTCGAAAATTTTATTTGAAAAGAAAAGAAAGTTTTTTCGCGTTTAAAAACGTTTTTATCGCAAAATTTCGCGTGTAAAAAAAAGTTTTTAAAATATTTTTAATTATTACTAATATTTACAATTCGTTAAGTTATTAACTAATTTATTATTATTATTATTATTATTGGTATATTAATAATAAACTGTAACTTTTATATAATAGTGCATAGTGGGCAGTGGTCGAAGAATTTGATCAAAATAAGTGAAAGCAGCATGGTCATTTAAAGTTTTGAAAGGGAGAGAGAAGGGATAAAGTTGTGAACGGGCCATGTTGTTGAAAAATAAGCAAAAAAAAAAAAAGTCTTTGATGACGAATTCGATTGTGAACTATAATAATATTTTTTATCATTGTTTTGACGTTTACGTTTACTGAACGTTAACATTTTTAAAAAAGCGAAATAGTTCTTATAAAGCAAAAAAAATTAAGCGACATAACAACTATAAATTACAAAAAAAAAAAAAATTAATTTTTAAAAATCCAAAAGGGACGACGAATAATTCTAAATAAAATAAGTGGAGGGATGAAATATGGTAACAAAAAAAAAAAAAAATAATAATAATAAAAATAGGAGAGACGGCATCCCTAATATTTGCCCAAACCCCCACTTTGTCCGCTGAAGTGATGCCTTCAGTGTAATGCCTTTATAATGTTAAAGACTTCACTTCACGGTGGCCTGGCGAGTTTTTCTCGTTACCGAAAACGCCGATCGACTGTTGTAACAGCGATTGACATTAAGAAAAAAAAAACCAACTTACCACGGCCACCCACAACGCACTACTAATCGTCGAAGTCGAATAAATTTAAAAATAACCGCATTAACGTTTCTCTCCTTTCCCTGTGTGACGTTAGCTGACGACGAATATTGGCGAGGACACCGAAAAAAAGTTGACCACACACACTCACTAGAAAAATGTTTTTATAGGATTTTTTTTTTTTTTATCGGATTTCATTTCGGGAGTGTTTTGAAGCGGAAGCGGGAAATCGGATGAAGCGTGTTATATAAATAAGAAAAAAAAAAGATTATTCGTATAGATAAGTTTTTAATTAATATTAATATAATTTATTCCGATTAATATCTTTTTTTTTTTTTTTTTTAATTAAACGTTCGTTTTTTTTTTAAATCTATTTATTTATTTTTTAATACAACGCGTACGAGAGAGTCTATATAACCAGACATGGATAAAATACTTTTTAAAAGTGTTTGGGAGTGTTCCCATAGAATTTTTAGAGTATTTCGGGAATATTTCTTTTTTTCTTTTTCTTTATACGATATTGTCAGTAATATCAAATTGTAATAATCATAGTATTATTATTATTATTATTATTATTATTACGTAATCGAATATCGACTGTCGTTAACAGTCGTAATTTTGGGGGGGGGGTTTAACATATATTAATTTTTATTTTAAATTTTTCGTTCGTAAATTAACGCGATAATTGTAATGTTATAATACCAATTAAATCGTTTTTACATATACGTATATCTCGCGATCGTGATCAAATTCGATTATTGTAATACGGCTGTGTTCGAGCGTCGAATTCAAACAAGGTCATTTGATGAAAACGAACCACGTTGTTTTAAACGCGCTGTGCTGATATTTTTTTTCTGAAATAATCACAATTTTTTTTTCCATTAAAGTGTGAAAACGGGGATCATTATTTTTCATGTGAGTACCGTTTTAAAATGGATTGGATTTTTTTTTTAAAAAAAAAAAATAAATATTTATTAACGAAAGTCCTACACTAGTATTCGAGAATATTCGTATAAAGTACGCAGTGAGCTCGCACAACTCGGGAAAACGGTTTATCGAGAGGAAAAGTCCCCGGATAGGCGTTTTATCCACCAAAAAATGAATCATAACGTACTCGTTGTTGGCTTCACACACACACACAGCCTCCTACAGTTCAATGATCTCAATCCAAAAAAAAAAAATAAAAAAATATCTTCTCTCGCGCCGTGGGGCCCACGCAGGTTGAGTATTTCATATGTAACCGGGTGGGCTGAACTGGTTCTTGGACGTGTAACGGACTGAGTGTCCGGCTACAGATTTATTTGTTATTGAATAGAAACCGAGAGAAGAAAATCAATTCGTATAACACAACACCGTACGAGATCTTTTCGTTTCGCCGCCGTCAAGCGTTGTCATTTTTTGTTTTCAAACATAAACATACATTTAAAAGTGCCATTGCCATTTTAAACCCCTAATCAGTTCTACGCGATTTTCCTTTTCCTCGACGTGCAGCCCCCCCCTATCAAAAAAAAAAAAAGATTTTCCAGAAAAACGATATTAACAACATTTAATCGCTTGTTCCGCGGAACAAAAACACACGAGATCTGAATTGGTGGTAACATTTTTGGTAAAATTCGGTTTTTACGTTTCACCGTTAATCATTCAACAGAATCCCCACACATCCGTCGTCGCGCCGATTAATTTCCCTCCTATAGCAGCAGCAGCAGCGTGTCAAATCTCACAACAAATCCGGTGGCGAAACGTAATTTTATGTTATCGCATTATACATTATAATGTTATCGAATAGCGTTTTGACGATTTCCGCCATCAATTCCCATAAAAACACCCAAACTGTGTGCCGTTCGCGTTTGTAATAACCGCGATATTCTATAAAATCCGTTATGTTATAACGACTAAATATCCTATCGATTCTCGCAGGTCCGCAGAAATCATTTTTTTTTTCAGCTTCATGGAATGTTTTAAAAGAGTTGAAACGAATTAACGACTCCTATTTCTCGCCCCCCTCCCCTCCTCTATCGCGTTTTTTCATTCAACCAAAAGGAGTTTTACAATAATAATAATAACAACGTTTATTCTATTACACTAAACGCGTTATTTTTTACAATTGCGCAAACGATTCCTCCGTGATATACGTTCGTGTTGCCCCTGTGCTCCTCACCCCTACTCCTTCCATTATACACAGATTAACACTCGAATTTAAATTCAAAGCACAGTAAAAAATATGAGTTTTGAAGAGAAAAAAAAAATCGTCGCGATTGAATATTTTTCACTGTTTTATCCCGATTTTAGTGAGTAAAAATCGATAAACGTTTAAAAAAAAAAATCCTATGGCGCATTATCGTCGTAACAAAACATTCGTATTTAGGAACGTGTATTAATTTTGTTTTTTTCGTTTTAAATATTCGTGATGTAATAATATTTGACTACGGCGTTAAGCGTTACGTAAATAATAATAATATAACGTACAAGGCGTTGCGTTATGCGTCGGAATTCCGGATCGTGAGAGTCGACCGGCGGCGGCGGTAAACCGGTTTTCGAAACGCACCCAACCACCCTCCGCCGCCGTATCGCGCCGGTACCGCGTTTCCGCCGCCACCCGTTCTCGCGGTGGCCCTACAAAAAAAAAAAAAAAAGTACTATCGTCGCGCGGACGGTGCCGGTGGTGGTGGCGGCGGCGGGGCTTTGTTACGACGCCGGGGATCTGTCGGCGGTTCTTTGGTGGGGAGGACGGACGCCTCATCGTCCGTCGGCGGAACACCGTACGACATTCGACTATCGTCGTCGGTTCCTCGTGTACCACAACAACTCCTTGGTGTCCGATCGGAACGGAGAATCGTTTGAGGAACGCGCCGGGTACCATTTATTTTGTCGCACGGGTACTCAAGGGACGAAGACGTTTTCACGATGTACCGCCGATCGTTGGACGATGACAGTGAGTGTTCATCTCGTACGTTTCATATAGGTGTACACCCGTTTATCTCGTATGGTGTGTTTTAGTCGGCCAACTAATATAACACACGTTTCGGCGGATTGTTGCGGTTTTTCACTCGAGAGGCCTCGAGTTTAAAAAACAAAAAAAAAAAATGTTTAATCGTTAAGACGGAACGTTTTTTTTTTTATAATCTATTATTTGGACACGGAAAATTAAAATTATATTGCGACACACACACAATACCGAGTCGAATAAATATTTTTATTTAATAATAACGCGTGTTTTTTTTTTTTTTTTTTGAAGAAGAAAAAGACGAAAACGACGTGGAATACAGTTACGAGGAGCTTGTGCAGCTGTCCCATCCGAACCCGACAATTGTCACTCAGCAGATGGACGGAGAGATAGCCAGATGGCTTTTGTTCAGCAATCTCAAGAAATTCCAATGGTTTTTCAACGGTCTCAGCTACAACGAGATCGTGTGTCTGGACGAGAAGAACATCGGCAAGTGTATTGAAAAGGTGAACAAACGTTCTATCAAAAATTCTGACCGCAAGAAGATCTGTTTCATAACCAAGAACTTGAGAGCTCGTCCGCACAAAATGAAATTCTTGATGGTGGTAAATTAATTTTTGTTTTTTTTTTTAACATTCGCATCGATAATAAAACACACAATTATTTTGCTTACGGTTTCAGAACTTGGACGACGGTGAATCCACTGTCGTGCATTTGTCCGAATTGGTGACCACCATGCGTGACATACTGGAATGTCCTATACCGAATAAGTTCTGTGTGCCCAGCGTCCAACTACAGCACGACATTGTGATAGTCATGGGAAAACTGTTGTATCGTTTACTCAATGAATTCGGAGTGACCAACTATCTTATCGCTTCCAGCTTCCTCGGCTATTCGATCAAGTTGTACATAGAGTGCACCGCTCTGATCATACACAATCAGTCGTACATGAGACACCACGTTGAGAAAACGATTACGTTTGCCAACATTCTTAAGAAGAGAGTGAACAAAATTGAAAGAGACTTTTTTTGAGAAATAAGATTGATTTTGGATCTCCATTGTAACTTTGAGACTTGTATTAATTTTGTTTTTATGGTTTCGTGTACAATTATTATTATTATATTGAAAGAAAAAAACATTATGTAAAGACTTGCTCAGGATTAAAAAAAATATATAATTCAGTATAGCTGTATACGATTTGAGTTATAAAATATGTGTGAACGAGTAAAAGCAAAAATAAAAAAAAAATTAAATGAACTTATATTTCACTATTGTATAATATTACATTATTACAAATTAAATAAGTCACAATTATTTGTAAATTCTAAAAATTCCATGAGATTTTCAGGTCTATTCACTGAGCATGTCATATTATAAATCATAATTTTAACTTTTATAGTTTATATAAATGCATTTTTAGTATTTTTCAAACAAAAATTTACTTTAATTAATACATTGATTATAATATAGTGTAGTATGACTTAAAAAAGTAAAATAACTTACTTTTTATGTAGCTTTTGTGTTTTCTGCAAAGTAACGATTTGTTTAAAAATATTGAAATAAATGACTGTGGAAAATTTAACAACTAGTTTTTATCTCATAATTCTTATGGTAATTTGTGTAGATTGAACTTTATAAAACATGTTGTGTGTTACAAAATAATAATAATAATAATAATAATGATGTAATTATTACAATATTATAACATAATTCAGTGTAAACAATTAACGCATTTCATACGACTATACGAGTAAACGATAACATTTTTAATTTGTATAAAATTTAATTTATCGAATTATCCGTATGAATAGAACAATTGTATTTACTTCTTAGCAAGGATGAAAAAAAAAATTATTTTTCCTACAAAAATGAAATAAGCGGTTTAATTTATTTACAATTGATTAATACATGTTTCGATATTTATCTATTTACTTATTATTCATTAACTCTCATACATCACTTGCGTTATCGTATAATACATTGATATTGTGAACAGAGTGAATACATTTAAGACTTAATTTTTGTTAATATTATTAGTAAGTTATAATTCAAAACCTGAATGTTAACCTGTTTTAGAAATAAAAATACGGTCAAAAGTTTTAGTGAAATCAGTGTATAAGAAATAATATTTACTTGAGAATATGCATTAAAAGCTTAATAAAGACATAATAATTGTAAAAAACAGCGTTAGGTACAATATTATCATCAAAAGATTTTATCGTTTTTCAACAAGGATAGAATTAATAATTAGTTGTATTTTACTGAGCTTACAATGGATTCAAATTATAATTTTACTGTATGAGAAAGAATAGAATATATTATATGTGTTTAGAAATACAATGTTAACACAGTGTTGATCAAAGACAATAAGT
Source organism: Chaetogeoica ovagalla (assembly GCA_032441825.1). Lineage (NCBI taxonomy): Eukaryota > Metazoa > Arthropoda > Insecta > Hemiptera > Aphididae > Chaetogeoica > Chaetogeoica ovagalla. The sequence goes on along the minus strand of CM063747.1, from coordinate 5,432,879 downwards.
TTATAATTATTATTATTGTCAATCTACAGATAAACTATAATAATTGTTACATTATATCAGTATTGTCTTTAAAAATATATATGTATAATAAATAATAAAACGATACGGTTAACATGTAATTTAATATTACGCAACACCGATGGAATTAATCGTACTTAATATTCGTATTATGTTTTGCTATTACGATTTATACCATAATGACTATTTTTGTAATTACATTTATGTAGTTACCGATGCTATTTTGTACTTCTTATTCGTACAGTATTGAGTACGCGTTTAACTGATACGTTAAATGAAAATTCAATATTATATTAATTATCAATTGCAACAAAAAGAGAGTGTTAACGTGTCACCGATGTTATAATACAACTGTTACGGTATAAATATTACGGTAGGAAATATTGGTAAAACACAACAAATACTTCATACGTGTAAAGTATAATTGTCGAACTAGTCTTATAGAAAATGACAGCGATGAGCTCAGGTTCCGGCTGTAGAGTATCGTTATGAAATATTAACTGGCGTGTAATACTAGGAGACGATAACGTATTATGTAAAATGATATATACACAGACTTAAATTTTGTTTAAAACGAAAAGTATTATGTCAATAATATATGCGTTTAAAATTCCAAAAATGTAAGTAAATACAAATTGCTTCACTCTTATCACATTAAAATCAGAAATTAATTTTCTTTTTCAACGAAAATATCGTTTTGATTATTAATAAGCGAGAATGGTAAAGAAACAAATTTAAACTAAACCCCACTCGGTATAAACGAAATTTACACAAACTACTGGCAAGAACGACTGCTGTTACGAATTACAAAAAAAAAAAAAATCTCGAATCGTCTTCCAGTCAGTGTCCACTTTACGCATTCAATGGAGTCATCATTCAATTCACAGGAGTCGAACGGATACAACACTCGTACGTTAGTCCACGACACTCAAATATAACGAGCTGTAATTTTTTGATCACTAAAAACAACTGTACTAGTCTATAAACAATTTTACGTTGTTTTCGTTTTAATTATCACTAATACCATTCACTAGGTATGTCATATACGTATACAGTCGTGTTTTCTGTCGTCGAAAATGCCACAAAAAAAGTAAAAAAATTTGAAAAACGTTGACTGATTCGCGTTAGACGGATTCAAGCCCGTTTTCGAACGTAGTTTTTTTTTTTTTTTTGTCAAACGTTCGGCGAACAGTTCAAACCGTTTTCTCGTAATATTCGATCAAACGGGACCCGCGAGTTCTCCAATACGTTTTGCGCGTGTAAAATCGAATACGGTATTAAATTCAATTGCACGCGCCCGACCAATGTAAGTTTAGGAAAACAGAGAAACATAACGAGAAGAGCGAGGGGAATCGGAGAAATCAGTATTAATGAGAATTAAAGACGGTTTTACGTTCGGAAAAACAATTGCGGATAACAAACAGTTCCCCGAGGTGTCGAGAATGATAAGAAAATAATATCACTGGCGCGCGTTGTCGGACGCGCGCCAAAACACCGGATTACGACCGCGGTTATGTTGTAAACGCGTTTTTCGCACACGGATAACCTAAAAAAAAAGAAAAATCACTGTAAAGGGAGACTGTTCGCGTCGTGGAGAAAACCCGTTCTTCTCTCCACGACGTTGTTGGAAGCGAACTGGCGTTCTCGTCTCGTTCGCAATAATTTGTTCGAAAGAGAAAACGATTCCATTCCGCCGTTCGACGTTAACGTGAGTTTTTGAACGAGTAATCGGATAACCATTCCGTTTACCGTTTAGAATACCATTTTCGTCGCTCGAAGACGGGACTCTATTTTATTATTATTATTATTATTATTATTATTCTTTTCACACCGACAATCGTACATCGATCGCCGCCGATCGGGTAAGTCGTTTTGCTATTTTTTTTTTTCTGTTCGTTTCACTTTACAATAAAACGTGTAAAATAACGGGCGCTTTTTATAGTCGGCATTTCAATCGTAATCGTCCAAAGTATATTTTATTACAACAGTATAAGTATTTACTCGTTATTGTGTGCTACGCGTATACCGTATTTATGATGAACTTGTCAAATGACGACTGTGCGGTCGAAACGTTTCAAAACGTTTTTCTCTCTTAAAAAAAAAAAAAAAACATAAACCCGTAGTTTTTACCTCGAAAATTGTTTTTATTTACCTGAAAAGTATATTGTAAATATTATTATAATAAATTAGTTTTAATATTGGCGTATGCGAATAATGTGTCGGCGCACTTTTCATTCGGTCACCAAAAAAAATCGAGCCACATTCTAAATATCGGACAAATGTTTGGCGACCGAGTGTGCGCGGTATTTAAAAGCCTCGTTATGAGTATTAATAATAATTTATATTTGACCTAACGCCGAAAACGTAAACTCACCGAGGGAACGAATACGGCGGCATTAAATGTTTCGTTCACGTCAATGCACTAAAAGTATTACATTTAAAAGTAGGTAATACATTCAATACGTTTCGAATGTTTTAGGATGTCGACAAATAGCGAAAACGACGATAATAATGTGAACGATACAAATGCACGGTCGAGCAAAGAGGATATCACAAAACGTCATACGGATTATTATAAATCTGGTACGGATCAAAATTATACAACAAGAGAGCCGACCGATAATAAATCCGCGAACAACGCAAGAGCTGTTAAAATTGTTTCGCCCATGAATATCGGTCCTTCGGCGGTACAAGAAAAAACAAATAGTACGATTGACGTTCAAGAAAGCACTGAGGTGTTGAATCTTGGATATAAGATATTCGATTTCGCCAAGTACAATTCGTTGTTTGGAAATAATTCGCTTTGCGATGCATCACAACCGTGTTTACAACAGTTCATTCGAATGTCAATCGAGAAAAATGAATTTCAGGCTAACATTTATTACAATAATTTAATAAAAGCGAACTGGTCACCGACGTTCAAAGTGAGTTACATTTATTTTATCCATATTAATAAATGTAATGTATAGTGAAATCTATATAAGACGTATCGTTTATAAAACAGTAAGTTTGTTGGTCTTAAAATTAATTTTCACATTTACGAGTATACTGCTTTATAGACCGGGGGGTATCAGTAAAACGTATAATTTTCATTTTTTTTTTTTTTTGTTACAACGAGCTGTCTTAAACGAATGCTACTACCGTTATTTTTCATTAATAAATAATGATTTAATATTATGTTTACTTTCAGGATATTGAAAATATTTTCATCAATTGGGGAGCCGATCAGTCAACTTTAATTCATAAGCCAGTGTTGATGTCTGCAGTGCAAAAAAACGACAGTCGTGTAATTGGATGGTGCAATTTTGAGTTGACAATAAATTTTATAACAAACAGCGTTTTGAGAAAACCTAATTATTTCAGTACCGCAGACATGTTAACATTAGCCAAGTATTCTATTACTATATCTTTTGATTATCATTTTAAACAAATGATTAACGCGATAAAACATTTATTTAATTCTTGTATTGAAAACGCTTTGGGCGAAGACACTGATTCTATAGACTTTTCTCAATACTTGTATGCAAGTTATACAATAGACGATTTGGAAATAATCATTGCAAATTTATTTTTGCCACTCGAAAGCTCTTTAGTGAACAAAATTTATTCGTGCTTGACGTATAAATTATACAGTTTATTTCTAGGACAAGACGTAGATAAAGTTCGTACTGACGCAGGTATCTGGTAAGTGTAATTTAAAATAGCAATAATAATGTGTTGTAATCGTCAGCGGTTTATACATATTATTTTATTTCGTAAATAATTAAATTATTTCTATATATTTTGTTATTTGTACAGAATTAATATAATTTAATAAATTGAATATTGTTTGTTATATACTTAATACATATAGGATGTTGTTTCAAGTATATTACACATTTTTGATCATTCTAATAACGCGTACAATCAAAATATTAAATAGTCTAATATTATTATTATTATTATTATTATTATTATTATTATATGTGAATAATGAGTTAAACAGTTAAGCCAAAATAATTCTAAAAGATATTATGAAGAGAAATAATCCAATACGAATAGCGTTTTAATTTTGGTATAATTTAAAATATGTATAATAAAATATACATACTTCTTTATTATATACTAGTTTTAATTTTCTATTTCTATTTTTTTCACATGTTCTTTTTATTCTTTTAATTTATTATTTTTTTAAATTTTTGTTTAAGGTATTTGCAATATATAGTGAATAAAGGGTATTTCGAAACAAATCCGACTCTTCTGTACTCTGTCATACGATTGTTGGACCACGTAGTGTTTACATATAATTTGTATCGAGACGAAGAAAACATGTGTAATATGTATTCTTTTTTATATGATTTGGTGAAATCAGTGGAATGTTCAAATGAGCTTGCTAATATATTGGATAGGTGGCGGTTAGAATTATTCTACTTCGAGGTTTGCAGAAGAAAAAAAGATGAAAATAAACACCGATGTGAACAATTCATATTAGGCACATTTAGGGAATTGTAATTTACGTTTATATTTGTATACAAATCATTTTTTTCTTTTATCATAATTTTCCACACACAGTGACGCATTTACAGGCACATGACACTAAATTATTTTCTTAAAAATAATTTTAATAAAATTTAAATACCATTGCAATGTTTAACATAAATCTACCATGAAAATGTTGGCTGTGTAATAGTAACTTTGTGAGTGATAAATGTATGTATATATAAAAATAAAATCAAAATGTAATGTTTGACCAAAAAATATGTATTTTATAATATATTGTCATTATATATATCATTGAATTGTAAATAAAATCGTGATATTTAGTATTTATGGCATATATATTTAAATATGTATTTTTATAACTCCTCATTTATATTATTTGTAATAATATAATAACACTGTTAAAATGCAATTTATTATATTTAATTACAGTTTTGTAAATGATAATGTTAATTAAACGCTGAAAAGAAATTATTATGTAATTATTAGTGTATAACATATACAGTAGACGCCGCTTATAAGACTCACGGATATAAGGTTCAGTCGCTTATTAGACTCAAAATCGTCTGGAACGGTCCGGAAGTATCCAAATACATACATTAAAAAAAAATCGGTTATAAGACTCAACACTTCGGTTATAAGACTCAAATTTTGTAAAATAAATAGTAGAAAATAAACTTTTTTGGTTATAATTTAGAAATAAATTGGTATTGAAAAATTAAATAATATTCGTGTTGATTATTTCTGTTAGTTTCTGTTGGTACCTTATAACGTATAATAATTTTTATCGCAGATAAAAGTTCACATTTATCGCAACGATTATCGTTATTATAGTGTACTGATTATCTGGCAGCTGCACAGTTATCGTAATTACGGGTACATAAATACACATACGTACACGTGCACATGTACATACTCAGTTATCATTGCAGTCAACGGTATAATTGTTGTACAATGAACGATCAGTCGGTATTCGAATTTCAACGCGTGCTTTTCTTGTTGTTAACATGAGTGCTAATACGCGACGTGCTCTTAGTTTGAATGACAAACTAGACATTTTAAGAAAATATGATCAACTTCCAAAGATGGGACAACGTGATGCAGCAGTTAGGCTGAACATTTCACAATCGGTATTGGGTAGAATATTGAAGAATAGGGAAGACATTGAATGTGAAGCATTACAAAATGAGTCGCAAAGTCGAAAAAGGAAAAGATGTGGAAAGGATGATACTGTTGAACGTGCATTGAAAGAATGGTTCGTAAAAGTTAGAAATAAAGATGCTCGCGTGTCAGGTCCTTTGCTTCGCCAAAAAGCTGAAGAATTAGCAGAAAAAATGGGAAAGGTTGACTTCAAAGCGACAGAGGGGTGGTTCCATCGGTGGAAAAAAAGAGAAAACATTTGTTTCCAAAAAATGCACGGAGAACAAGGTGACGCAGATTTTACGGGTGCACATTTTTGGCTAGAAAATGAATGGCCTTCAATCATCTCCGAATTTTCACCCTCTGATGTGTTTAATGCTGATGAGACTGGCCTGTACTTTAGAGCACTACCTGAGCATACTTATGTTCTTCAAAATGACAAAGCAAAGGGAACAAAATCTTGTAAAGAACGAATAACGATCTTGTGTTGTGCCAGTATGACGGGAGAAAAAAAGAAACTGCTTGTTGTCGGGAAGAGTAAGCAACCTCGTTGTTTCAAAGGAGTTAAAGCTTTACCTGTTGATTATACAGCGAATAAAAATGCATGGATGACTCAAGAAATCTTTAGTCAGTGGTTGATCAAATGGGATAATGAACTAGACAGAAAAATTGTACTTTTAGTAGACAACTGCACAGCTCACAATGTAAGTTTGAACTTGAAAAATATAAAACTGGTTTTTTTACCGGCTAATACCACATCACTTATTCAGCCTTGTGATCAAGGAATTATTCGTACACTTAAAGCTTACTATAGACTAAAAATGATAAAAAGGGTAATCACTGTCATTGATGAAATGTTTGAATGTGAGTCAACTTCGACTTTAAAGGCTAATGACCTTTCCAAGAAAATCAACATTCTCGAGGCCTTACACTTTGTCAACGAAGTGTGGAATAATATTAGTGATGTGACTATTCGAAATTGTTTTCGTCACGGAGGTTTCGTCAAAACCCGAGGAAGAGGAAGAAGAAGAAGATGACCATAGTAAAGACCTCGCTGACAAAACATATGAGGATTGGATGGATATAGATCGTGATCTCCAAACTTCTGAAGAGTATTCTGAGGACCAAATATTATAAATGAAATCACCAATAACAACGATGAGGAGAATGACGAAAGCGATGAAGAAGAAGTCGACGTCGTAGTTAAACCACCATCAAATAAAGAGGTTCTGGAGGCTTTAGACGTGATAAGGAGAGCTGTCCATCACCGTGGTAATAATTTTAATATACAATACGAATACGAACAGTATATTTTCGGAATATTAGAAGAAAATAAAAAACAAACTAAAATTACAAATTTTTTTCAAAAATAATTTTTATATGTAATATGTATTTACGTTTAATTATTTTAGTTTTTTTATCGGGATTATTAAATTTATTCAATAATAAAGTATGTAATATGTAATATGTGTTAATGTATTAAAATCAAAGCAAAATATGTAGTAAAATAAAATTTATAAATACGTAATTAATTTTTTTTTTCCACTTCGCCTATAAGGTTCATTCGGTTATAAGACTCACATTGTGCTGGTCCCAAAGTGAGTCTTATAAGCGGCGTCTACTGTATATTATAATATTATATACTAATAATAATAGTAGGAAAATTTAAAATTTGATGTATGAGTTTTGAAATTTATAGAACATAAGTTCAAATCGGTCTGATTCTAATTTTTATTTTTATTCGCACGATTGTAGTAATGTAATATTATTATTAAATATGTAATATTATTATTAATATTATTCTTATACAATTGTAAAAGATAAAGCGTCAATTATATTTCTGAGTGTATCTAATATCAAATTACTATTTTTTTTTAGACCTTTTGACTCCAACTCTATTGATTACATTTTGTTTATTATTAAATCAAAATTTTGTAAAATGACATTAAATGTAAAGTAACATTTGGTGAAATAATTTTTTATTCAATTATTGATTAATAAATTATTATCATCAACAACTTTTTTTTTGCACTATAATATGTATAATATGGTGTTTTCTCTTTTATGTATACTTGGAAATTGAAATAACTTTTGTCAATTGTCGTAGAAAATGTTTGCACATCACATTTTCAATAATTTTAATACTTTTACCTTGTATCTTATTATCCTCTATATAATTTATTAGTAATTTTTTCTATTTTAAATGATAGACTCTCCCCCCCCCTCACAAATGTGACCAAATATCCACCTGTGGTTCGATAGCGTTATAATATTGATATGTATAGTGTCGCCGAACTAAATTTAAATTGGAAAGGCAAAATTAACTTAGATATATACGAGTATATATATATATATATTTTATAAAAAGTTTATTGAAATTAGTTGAAAATTCAACTCCTCAATTATAATCAGTATTAGGAAAGTTCCTTTTTAAAAGAATCTCGTTCTGTTCCTCATTATTTTCTAAATTTTGAAGTCGTTCCAGATTCCTGTTCCTTGTTTAAAAAAGGAATTTGTTTTAGATCCAGTTTCTCCAAAAAATTCCATTCCACTTTTAGTTCTTTTTTTAACAAAGTTATTAAAAAATTAGATAAAAATGTCATTATATTTAGTATAATATATTATCATTAATATAGATATACTATATATTAACATAAATGAAAATTTACATTTATACAGCATTTTAATGAAATATTAATATAAGATATTAAATCAAATGAATATTTTATTATTCAAAACACATTGTACAAATATCTGACATTTGAGTAACATATACAACTAAAGAATAACAATATGAAATTGTACTATTATTACAAATAAGAATTTAGCAAACAATTTCAATATATAAATTATATTTATATATTATTATTATAATTAAAGGTGTTGCTCCTAAAACGTTCACTACTAACTATTTATATTACGTCTACGTACAATACGAAGTATATCTAATTGAAATCCAGGCGTTGAATTCGTTAATTATATAAAATATTGCTTTTAATATATTGGAAATGGGTAAAAAAAAAGAAAAATTATTTTTATAATAATATTATTGGGACGGTCAAGGGGAGGGACCCAGGAGGGGGGGAGGGTACGGAACGAAATTCGAATGGATTTGTCACTGTTTTGTAACAAAAAAATTTTTATAGGACCGTTTTAAAAATCGTTAGAATTTTAACGTTTTAAAAAACTGTTAAAAAATATTAGGTGTAACGAAAAAAAAAAAGAAAAAATGTCGATTGCGAATAATGGAATTACATTGCAGTATAAATTGTAAAAAACGAAAAGATAAATGAATAACTCTTAGTGTTCGGTCCAGGGGCGTATTTACTTCATCCCTTAGGGGGAAGGGGGGCGAATAGAAAAACGGCCCGTCGAATCTGTTGCCAACTTAGAATTATCGAAAAATTATATAAAAATAATAAGTTTTAAATAAAAAAATGTTTTATGACATTTTAGTTTTAGTTCGATTAATTTTAGTTGTCAGTAGATATAGGTAATATATAGACATATATGTAGATATAGGACATACACAAGTATCTAGGGGGGGGGGCGATCGCCCCATCGCCCCCCCTTGTATACGCCCCTGGTTCGGTCTACAAAAAAAAAAAAAAAAAAAAATCACTGGATTTTTATTAAAACCGAAAAGAAAGACACAAAACCTTAAATTCTTTTATTTACTTCACGCACGACCAGTGGCGTCATTTGGTGGGTTTTTGCTTCCTTATTATTATTATTATTGCTCCAACTACTTATGAGCCGTCGACGTGATTTCTATGTATAAGTCATCCTAATTCTGCTCATTGAATAAATACATTTTGTTAGTTCGTTTTTTTCATATACAAAGCAAAAGTGAATTTGCATTCAATTATAATATGAATAAAACCCTTAAAAAAAAAGACTTAAAAGTAACTTACACTGATACGGACAGATCGCGCGACTATAACTGGACCGGACGTTCCCGAATTTCAGCGGTTCGCGATCGAGCGTTCGGCGGGTGAAACAATTCAATGAAAATGAATTTCAACCGTAAATATTTAACGGACTTTTTGTGGTTTTCTATTGCCGAAAAATACCAAAGACTTTCTGCTAATGTCATATAATTATATGGCCGCTTCGCGTTCAACAATTCTTCATGTATTCCCGTCCAGTCGGATTTTCGATCATTTTTTTTTTTATTGACATTCGTGTTTGCCAAACACGAATCGCAATTTATACAACGTTATTACTTCAAAGTTTCCAAAATTATTCATGTTTCATATGCCGTAGAAAAAAAAAGTGAATAAATAAATAAATAAAAATCGATTCGCGTGCGGGTCATTTAGATTTGATGAAAACCGCGTCAAAAGCGTATCCGTCGCACCTACGAAAAACTTTGCCGAGTTCTAAAGCAAATAATCAACTACGACCGCGCGCGATTTCGTCACGTTTAACAATAACAATAACAATAATAATAATAATAATAATAATAATAATGATAATTCAACGTACGAGTTGAAATTTCGTTTACGCGTTCGAATTAAATCCGCGCGTGTACAACAACGGTTAGTCGGTAGTTGTTTAACGGCCACTTCGTGTCCGGTAAAACGTGCGCGAGGAGATCGCGGGCAATTGCCGCGTCGCGCGACCGTCCCTTCATTTCAGGCTCTACGCGCGCGCGTTTCGCGTCTCGGCTCCACACGTCGCTCTAATGTGCGCATAATAATAGGCCAAGAAGGGGGAGGAAATGATTAAAAAAAAAAAAAAAGACTTATCTCATTACGGGCGTACGGAAAAAAAAAATAATAAATATATATAACGCCGTTTTTTTACGCGCGTAAAACAAAAAAAAAAAGAAGAAATTTCAATGGGGTATACACACCACCGTCGAGGAGTGCGTGCGACGAGTGTATTTCAACGTGTATATTCGCCCATTAATCGCACACGCTATTATTATGATACGATATACATTTACGCTGTACACAGTGGCCTATTACATACGCGTAACGTATATAATAGAGCGCCCCGTTGTCGTCGTCACCGCGCTCAGACGCAGCTCTCCGTCGTCGTGGACTTTTAGCAAAAATAATTTTTCGACATGTGGCGGCGGCGGCGCGGTTTGGTTTCCCCTCCCCCCCCCCCCCGTTGTATTCCGCACAAATTGAAAACAATACGAAACGGCGAAAAAAGCAACAAAAAAAAAAAAACCGAATACATTTTAATTTTTCGAAATGACAATGCCGTTGCTCTCACTCTCACTGTTCCGCTCGTGTCGCGGCGGCCACCGTCATCGACTCGAGTGCGGGGGGGGGGACCCCTTCGTTTACGTACGCGCGCGTATCCGCAGATTATTATCCACGTATTATATTAACGCTATTGTTTTTTAAATGTCCGCGTCGCCCGCGGTGTAATTATATTATACGTACGTGCGCGTAACAGTGTACTTGAAATTGTAACGCGACGAGTGTGTGGTGTTGGGGGGAAATAATAATAATAATAATAATATTAATAATAATGATAATAATAATAATAATAATAATAATAATAATAATAATAATAATAATAATAATAATAATAATAATAATAATAATGATAATAATAATAATAATGATAATGATAAACGCTGTACGAAACGGAGACGTGTTTGTAAGATTTTCGTCGCGCCTCTCTCCGTATAATACTCAATACCTTTTTCATTAAAATATATATATATATTAATATATTATTGATATTATTTTATTCGTACAACGTGCCCGAGAAATTTGATCGTAACGGTTACGTTTCTCTCTCTCTCTCTTTCTCGCTCTCTACGAATGTTTCACACGACGAGTGAAAAATTCGTACCGTTGACACCGCGTAGAACCCGACGGGATTTTTTTTACTCTAGTAAGTGCGTACAGTTTAAAGTTCGATTCACACGACACGACGCGAAATATTCTATCGATATAATATTGAATCACACAGATCCGACGAGCTCCGTGTAACGACGCGGACACGACCTAACCGCAAAATGGTCGGCTATACGTTATTTTGTAGTTCGGAGTGAAATAATTGTATCGAGAAAAAAATATATAACCGTTCGCTATAATTCTGGTCTCGAATCAATTTGTGAGTGTGCCGTTGGTTTCACGCACGAAAAGCACGTGTGCAGGTTGTCGAGGTCCGACACAATGTACCAAATCTGAATAGCTCAAACATTTTTAATACAAATTTGATGTAGAACGACGCGATCTGTTTTATTCTTGACGCCGCTGCATCAAATTATTATTACGATATTTATTTGATATGTTGTAATCAATTTAACTGTAATATTATAATATTACAACGATTTGATAACGTATTTTACGACTCGATTCACTGTGAATATTCGAATATTGTTTGATCGTCGTATGTTGTGTCGACATAGCGGTAAAATCCGACTCTATTTAAACGTATGTGGTGCGTTGTTATTGAGACACGATCATCTTACACCTTAGATCTCTATTTAGACGACTATACGATTTTCGTGAACAGCTCTAATTAGAACACGGCGTATCATTTAAAAACGGTCTCAGCGCCATTCGTATATTGACGAATGATGATTTACGCGTAAAGTTTACTTTGTACAATATATTGTGTTTATTAAATTTTCAGTTTGTACGAACATTTGTCCAGAAATCAATACGACTATAAATCGTTAAGTAAAATTGAAAACAGGATTTGACGGTAATGTTAAAATACTTCAACGCGTCATAATGGAATTCGTATTATTTTTTTTTTTTGGTAAAAATTAAGCCGCGTTGACGACTGTGAAGTTTCTCCTCGCTCCCTCTGTATATAAGTATTTGGAGTTATATCCGAAGTATGTTTTACACTTACAAAATGTTCGACGACACACAAAAAAAAAAAAAAAAATACAATGTTTATAATCGTATTTCGCAGATCCACATAACGTCTTTTCGCGAAAACTCATCAACGGCTATAAATAATAATCAAAAAAACAAAAATTACGACTCCGTGTCATAAACATCAGCTGAGCGCGACTAAAAACGTGTTTTCAAATTAAATTTAACGACGCCGAGGTGTAAACCTACACGATTTACACAAGTACAAGGTTTGTGCGGAATTAATGCTCGGGTCGCAAGGGAAAAGGATTGGCACGACAAGAAAGAATTACTATAATATCCGGTGTAATTATATTCCTTCGTTGACACTGGTGTGTGTGTGTGTGTGTCGACGATGACTTCGAAATGACACGGCCCATGAATTATTTATTCTACGACTCGTATCTATGTGCACTGATCTACGTAATTTGTCCAGTGTACGTTTTAAGGAATTCTCCAACGGGTGACATTAAAACCGAATTTTCTTGGACACCATTTTTCGATTGGCACTAGCGCGTAGACGGGTGTGTTCGTTAGCTCTCGAGAAATTTTCGAATCGCGTGAAAATGTCAATCGACGTTATGAACTCCGAAAGGAAATCGACGACGCGATTGAAATATGTTTTCGGATTGATTCGTGTGCTTACACGGTTCTTTGAATGATTTTCCGTTACAGTTACTACATTGTTTGACGTCTGCGTTACCCGGACATCGTAACATTTTAAAAACGATAATTTTATTCCGTAATAATTCAATACACAAAACTGATATAATAATAATAATAATAATAATACATTATTAACACACGGATAGCGTAACGAGTCACTTGTGAAACAATACGTCGTCAAGTACGAATGAGATTTATTATAATCGTCTGTCAGTCGGCCGCGAACTGGATTCGATAACTATTGATCCGCAGAAGAGAACCGATTAAATCGGTTACACACAATCTGAGTGACGACGAAACGTTTTTTTTGTTGACGCACTGATTTTGTAGTTGGAAACACAACGATTTACGACGCGTTGCCCGATCCCGTGATTTTATTTATAATCGAACAGAAAATGGACGCGGTCCATGTGAATTTTACGATATTCGTTTAATATCGCTTAATAGACGCGACGTGTGCCACCGTCGTCTTGCGAACGCGTCTCGTGAAAAAAAGAAAAAATGAAATCGAGACTCTCGTCGAAAGTGCAATAATTAATTTGAATGATACGCGACGAAGTGTTTGTTGTTGCAAAAATATTTACAAGAGTAAAATAAAATTTTTATTTCGCGAAAGACACACACACACACGTCTCAGTTTGTGGAATTTTTATTTTCAGGACAATTTCTTTTGACGTTCATCCCGGTCCGAATCGAGCTCGCTCGGTCCGTGGGAACCGCCGCCTAGAAGTCCGATTTATCATTGTGAACGCCAACGGAATATAATAATAATAACAATATTATCGACAATAAGTTATTCTGTATTTTTTTTTCCCCGTTTTACAGAAACGTATCTCCGGGGACATCACCGACGGCGGCATAAGGTATACGGCAATATCGAAAATTAAGAAAAAAAACCAGACAATTGGAATAGTGGAATCGGACGAGCGCGTCTAACTGACGGGTCAATCGCGACGACAATTACGACGGTGGACGAGTACATCATTACGACGTAGTCGGGTTTTACAGGGGAAAAAAAAAATTATTATACACGAGAAAACTGTCTGAAAAAATCGATATTGTTTCGAACGACGACGACCGTTTGTACGTACGAAATGTAATAAATGCGCACCCGGTTAACGGCGCGCGCGTCACATAAAAATTTACCGAGCGTGCGGTGGGCGGGCGGCCGGTCTGCCGCCGCCGGTCGCGGGTGCTCGTTTAAAAAACGCGGTCGTTGACGAGGGAAAACGCGGCTTAAAAACACAAAAATTACACGGTTTTTTTTTTTTTTTGTCGTCGTCGTTCGTTGTAATTTGTAAATGCGAATGGAAATATGAAAACAATATTCATACCGGGGACAGGTTCGGAATAATATTATTATTATTATTATTATTAGTCCGGGGTTTGGTACTTGTAAAACGTTTTTACATAATTTTATTGTAAAAAAACAAAAAAAAAACCGTTATTACAGGTTTCGTATAAATTACATATATATTATAAAAACGTCGTTATAATCAAGACGGGGGAGTAAAAAAAAATTCGAGCTGTTATAGTGGCGCGCGTTTGAGACAAACATCTGTCGGAATTCGCGCGATCTGAAATACCGATGGAGAAGGGGTGAACGTGTTTTGTTCTGCGGAGTCTGTAATTAATAAAAATCAATTTCGAAAAACGGAATACAAAACGCGAACATTTTTAATATTATTCAAATCGTATTCGCGTGATATTTTATTAAACGAATCTCTAAATCCGGGTTTGGTCGTCTCTGACTTATTTTACTGTTGAAAATCCCATAATGACGTGCACAGAGTAAATAAGTAGTAATAGAATATAATTTTCGATGAGTTCGTCGATTCTAATATAATTTATTATATCGTTTAAAACAATAAATAACAACTCTCTTAGTTCAATTCGTTTTTAATTACAATTTCTGTCCTATCGTATTTTTATATTTCATTTGCGTACAATACGTTATTTTAAAATAAATTTTTTTGTTTAAAATTGACGTTGTGTCCATATTTCCTATTATTATTTTTTTTTAACGCGTGTTCCGTGCCTAGTTGTCTACTTCAGCGCGCAAGTGTATACTAGTAACTATTTAGTTACTAAATTCTTTTGGAAAAAAATTATTCCCGTTATTATACGGGAAACACGACCCCGTTTTACATCATCAATATTGATAGTAATAAAGAACAAAAAAAAAAATATATATATAATAAAAATACATCTAATTTATTTAAAAATGCGTTCGTATACTTTGCATAGGTACGGGTGACGACAATCCAGCGAAACGGACGTATATCCTGTACGTAAACGATTTATTACGGATAGTAGTGGACTGGACTACGATTTCGTAATATAATGTGTTGCATATTATAGTGCGTGTTATTTGGATTATATAGCTGCTGACATATTATATTACTCTCTCGAGATATGACGCAATAGTGTACACGAGTCCGGATTAAAAACGGTACCGGTTTATAAAATTGATTTTTTTTATATACGAAATCGGGAGAACGAGCGCAGGCGGTTTTTTTTTTTGTGTTTTTTGACAAGACAATATTACGATCGGCGGCGAATCGTAATATTGTAATTACGAAGAATAGGATTGATTTTTGTAAATGGATCCAAAAGTATGTTTGTTTAGGATAAAATGGCGATCTCGGGGGAAATAATCGCACGTACGCGATACGCGATTAAAGAGAACGCTTCGAGTAGAATAATATCGTATATATATAAAAAAAAAGTGATTTCTTATTATAGTTCCACGCCCCGGTTATACGACTCAATTCGGTAACGCAATTTCCGACGTTTTTGCCTGCAAGTAGAATTTTTTTTAAATACTGTAAAAAAAAAATAAACAAATTATTCGATTTGGGCAGTAATAGAGCGCCGCCGATTATTTTTTGTATGTTGAAAGTGCAAAAACGTTTCGCTTCCGTCAAACGTTCGTGTAACTTATTTGTTTCATTTTGAAATCGTGTCCCGAAATCGCGTACAAAAAACTACAAAAATAATAAAACTGTGCAATTAGTTTTAATATATATTATATTGTACGGTGTAAAAACGATGCGTTACTCTTGTGAAATTTTAGTTATCATCGGGTGTCGTCGCAACGACGACGGACCACTCATTAAGTCGGTGGCTGACGACGAAGTAAGTAAGTATATGACTACACGTTTTCGTGAAACGAAAACCTTTTATTAATTAAATGAAATCGTACTTTTCCCGTTGCTCAGAGGCACGATGAAATAATATCGATAATACATTTCACGTTTTAAAACCACTTTACGACGGACTTTTGCCTCGGCAAACGATTAACGCGTCGAGTTCATTTCATCAAACGTTTATAGGTTTAATTACCCGATAATATTAGAGGAGAGTAGTCTTCGAATTGACACATTTTTTTTTTCTCACAACGGAGTTTGGACATTGTTTACGGCGTAAACCGTGTTCTGTGGTTGACGCCGAGAAAAAAAAATTCATAAAACTAAACAATTAGTATAGGACAGGCCAAATGAAAAATATGGAAAAAAAAATTCTATTTACAACTCTATACGGTAATTTTTATTTATTTTTTTGTAACGTAGAATCGGACTGATCCGTAGTTTCGCTTATGGAAAAAATTATACTGTCGTACAAGGACTGCAGTGATAATATGGCGATTACGACCGTAGGTGGATGGTAGAGTGGACGCATGTGAAAATATTCGTATACGTTCGCTTCTACGCACTTAAACGCACTTAAACACTGTGAAAAAGTATTATTATATATAGTGCGCAAGTAAACGGGATTTTTTTCCCTCCTTTTTTACATAAGGAAGAGTCCAATTGTGAACAATAAAAAAACATAATTGAGACTAAACACCGTAGCCGCCTACGGGTTTTTTTTTTTTTAAACTGTGTTTGCTAAATATTTACGGACGACGACGATGCGAGACGGTGGGACGCGTGTGTCTGTCCGTTAAGAGGAGCAATTAAATTGGATCATCTCGCATTAAGAGTATCACGGTCTAGGAATGCAAGTGTATATGTTTTTCGCGTTTTTATCAATCGAGAGAAAAAAAAATGTGCAATTTTTTTAAAAAAAAAAAAGACGGTTTATTTCATATTTAAATATATCGTTATTATTTATATTTGTAAAAATTTTCTAATAAAATGAGTTTCTCAATTTTGTACACTTAACGCGACCGACAAACAACCAATAGATACAAATTATTATCAAATAAAATAATCGTTTTGAATGAAAAAAAAAATGAAAATCTTTATAGATCTAGAATGCGTATGAACGGGAAAGAGAGGGCTCTTTTTTTTTTCATACTTCGCGACGTTTTCATACGCAATTTGTGTACCGTTTTTATATAATACTCACGTCGAGGTGAAATACGACGTTTTGTGTACAATGGTTTTACTTGTCATAACGGTGTAATAGAAATAACACGTGCGCGTGAGATTATGAGTTCAATTCAATTAAGAGAAAAAAACATAAACCTGCGTGTTTTTTTCGAACAAATCGAAGTTAAACGATCGTTTGAACCGCACAGTTGGTTTCTAAACACACACTACGGAAATTATGTTGATATAATATTTAAAAGCTTCTTTGACCCAAGTGAATTATCACTATAAATATGTTATTCGTATTTCTACATCAGTGTATGTAAAATTCGTTAACTATTGAATATAAATAAAAAAAAACTTTTCTTTTTTTTATCAAATAATAACACGTTACGATTTAATGTTAATAATTAAAAAAAAAAAAAAAAAAAATGTCCGTTGACGATGATTACTAGTTTCGTATACCGACTGTTAATTAAGTAAAAATTATTTATTCTTAATAATTATTGTTTATACGACGTATAACAGCAAATCATTAATTATATTGAAAACCAACAGTGATTATAGATTTAATACGCGAAACGAATAAAAAAATAGCGAAAATTTTTAATATTACGCACATTAAAACGAAAACGATAACGAATTATTATGTGTTATTTTCTATGAATGATCTAATAATTTAAAAAAAGAAAGAGTTTTAATCGTTTGTAAAAAAAAAAAAATGTCACTTTTTCTTATAACGCATTCCGTTTCTACTATTGTTTTTTAAATATAAAAATTATATTTATTTTATCCGATACGTTGTAGTTAAGTTGTTTCGGTTAAATATACATATAATAATAATAATAATAATGAAAAACGTACATTCGAACGATCGTATATAATCACATCCGAGTACATGTTTATGTTATTAGGAAATAAAAACGTATTTCCTCAGAACGTTACTACTAAATACAGAGCGGGTGTTGTGAAGGATAATTAATATGTATCAATTCCTAATGAATATTAATAAATCGCGCGGTATGTTTTTAGAGAATAAAAACTAATTGAGATTTTTTTTTCCTCTCCAATTTTCGCGAATAAAAAAACAAATTGAACGTTCGGTGTTCCGTATTATAGTTAACTAAAACTATTGAACGAACTAATTGAAAGAAGAAAAAATAAATATTTATTATATAACGATGAAGCGATCGTGTATCACGATAATATACTAGCTGGTAATTGACGTAACGATTTTTATTTTTGTCCGAGTATTATTTTGCACGCCGCCTTCTTCCGAAACGTATAAATAACAATTTATACGCGGCCAATAGTGAATAGAATTATTGTCGTAATAAATTTATTATCGTCTCTCAAGAATCGGTCGAGTTGTGACCGAGTATCTCGGATAATAATTAGCATACGACGCGAGCGTTTCGTGTTTCGACATCTCGTGCGTTTTACATCGGTATAATTATATTATATTAAATACGTCACGATTGTTTTTTTCCTGGTCGTCACGCGTTACGTACACAAAACGCACGCACGGTGATCGATGTTAGAAAAAAACTAAAAAAATCGTTGTAATTTGCGTTTCGATAACGGTATTTGCCTTTAAATTAGTCTTTTTCGCGTGCAACACGTGTACCTACGTCGTACGGTTAAAGGCCGGTGGTAAACGTAAAATCGAAAACGATAAAAGCAAAAAAGAAAAAAAATCGTATTAATTTACAAACGCGTTCGCGTAAAAAAAAATTAACCGTTTCAATTAATAAAAATACACTTTTTTTCTTTATAAGGCTGGTGTGTGGGTGAGATTAACAGAGAATTTAAAAATATATTTATTTATTTTTTTTACAACTTTTAATTCAACAAATTAATTTCCCGGACGAGTTATATTAGCATAAATTATAAACCTATACAAGCAATAATAACAAACAATAAAGGAGAAAGTAAAATCTCGTCGGTCGCCGCACACACACGAAAATATAATGTTATAATAGTAGTTGAACAACGGTTTCGAATATAGAGGCAGCCTGAAATGTGAGACTACCACGGTCCATCGTGATATTATTGAAATAAATCGCGGGAGATTTATTGACGCGCGCAGTAATGAAATTTATATTAAACGCCATTTTTATTTATTTATTTTTTTTCGTATTGACACGAATTTCGGCCGAGTTTCAAAATGTTATAATATAACCGAAGAAGAAACGGTCTTACAAATTGGCGAGTTTAATACAACACGAATGACGCGGCGTTTTTCTTTTCATCCGAAGGATACGTTTCAACGGTCCAGACACGATTTCTTCTCGACGTCTAAGAGGTTTAAATACCACGTAACTTCGTAACAATATTGTTCGGTTTTTCGAATATATTATTAATCGGAAATTTATCATAACATTTTATAATACGGGCATTTTAACGAGGCGATTTTTCGATTCTCCCACATTAGGTTTTTGTGCGCAAAATAATACTACTACTTTTATCGATACAATTATTACGAATAGATACGTGGGAATAAAAAACAGTTTGTTCGCGCAACTGTTTTTTTTTTTTTGTACACTGCGTGTTGCTCAAATACGTCTTTTGTCTATTATGAGCGAACAGACGGAGTACGAATTCCGCTTTTCTGCAATGATTGAATTTAACGCGTTCGTGTGTCCGGTAAGACGCCAATCAATAAGGAAAAAAAAACATCTTCGCGTAACTGATCGGGTTAAAAATGGTTTACAAACGGTACAGTACGGTATGAGATAAACGTTTTGTTTTTCTTCTCCGAATTGTTTCGATCGATACATAAATGTTATATATGTCATGTCCTAATAACGACGTTTGTCTATAAACATTGTTAAAACGAGGCAATCGCGTAAATCAGCACATGATTTTGTTGCGGAGAATCTCCTACAGTTCTCCGACGTAAAGTCTATAATAACATTATCGTACGCGTACACGTATAACATTCAGGAAAAAAAAAACCGGGCAAAAACGACAAACCGCGGCGTCGTTATAAAGTCGGTGCGTGCGCGCTTATTACGTATAATTTTTTTTTATTTTTACGTGTATTTTATTTTTTTTCTATTCGCTTCAGTCACTCTCTACACACGCGCGCGCGCGCGCGCCTGCGTACACCTGTTGAGGTCACCTATTTCACACGACACTCGTTGCAAACGTTATTGCCACACACACACACGTTTATATTTACCGTAAAATACTATTTATGCACACGTGGTTCGGATTTTTATACACGCCCGGGGGACGCGTACAAATCCAACTGAAATCGAAACCGTAATGATAATACGCGACGGACTCGATTTTATATAACGTAATCCCGTAAGTAATTCGCTTAACCGGTATTTAAACGTGTGTGTGTGTCAAATC
This sequence comes from Chaetogeoica ovagalla, assembly GCA_032441825.1. Lineage (NCBI taxonomy): Eukaryota > Metazoa > Arthropoda > Insecta > Hemiptera > Aphididae > Chaetogeoica > Chaetogeoica ovagalla. The sequence continues at coordinate 5,412,061 of CM063747.1, read as the reverse complement.
GCGGCGATTTATTCGGGACCGGCGGGGGAACTGTGACGTGACGGGCTCTGAACATTTCGGCTATTCGTTCTTCTGTCCAATTGTAGAATATACTTTTTGTACACAGTTTGCGCCAGACATATGATACAGGGTGTGCCGTCGTCGAAGAACACGACATTTTTTTCCATAAATGGCCCCCCCCCCCGCCGCCGTTAAAAACGAAGAGATTTTGCGCAACAAAATATTAATAATAAAATCGTATAATACTACTCGCGTTTCGTAACAATTTTTTTTTTTCCGAGGCGAATTGATAATTAAAAAACAAAAAAAAATCTTCTTTCCATAATAATTACGTGTACATTGACATGAGTTCAATTACTTTAAATAACTCTTCTAATTCAATGGAGAAAAAAAAACCTATTGGAAATCAACCGATTCAGTCGTTTCTCGCGTTTTTAAATGGGATTCCAATCGTTTTTTAGACATCGTTCATACGGCAATGATAAGTAGTGGACAGCGGTTTGCCGGTTCAAACAATATTGTATTCGGTTTAATTTATTTATTTATTTTTTTTGTGTGCATAAATAACTCTCTTTGGCCGTGGCCGAAATGCGATCCCGGGCCAACGCACATACGTGGTATCAGAGATCTCGTGAAAAATAAAACTGCACTGGTTTATGGATAACCCGTAGGTATCACTGCAGCATACACCAATAACGTAGCCAGAAATTAATCAAAAGGATGGGCTACTTTTTTTTAAATTAAAATGATATAATTTACCCTAGTGTATCGAAATCACATCACGTTGTGTCTTAACAAGACGAAAAATCTTTTTCGAGAACAGACGAAACTAGAAATCCGTTCTTAGAAACAGAGACGGGCCAAACGAAAATAATTTTAAAACGCTCGTTTCGCCAGTTTCAAGAAAAAATGTTGCATATTTTTATTGATTTTTTTGTAAAAAAAAAAAAAAAAAAAAAAAAATGATGATGATGTTTTTTTCTCACTATACGTAATAGTAAAGATAATAATATTATTAACATAATGTTTATGAAAATATCGATAATTCAACGCCACACATAACAAGTAAAATAAAACATCAATTTATTTACTTCACAAAACATACCGCCGATAGATATATTATGTATATATTTTTTCGGTTCCATATAATGCGCCGACCAGTGTCTCTCGTCGGATTTCGTAAAAATATATTTAATTAATCCGTACGTGTAATAACGTAACGTCGAACAATTCATTTTGCACGTTTGCTAAATAACAATTGCGTGCGTATTCTGACTATTTTAGCTCTTATAATAAATATAGAACGGCGCGTCTCGATGATAGTCGATAATACGCCGGTCTGGATCCCGTCGATTGAGTTCGATATTATGTAAAATAAAATGTGCGACCACCATGCTTCTCACAATTCTTATGTAAAAGCAAACACGAAGCGCGAGAAGTTACCGCTTGTGAGAGCGGTGTTATTAATACGAGCAAGGCGCGCGTTATTTTTTGGTTTCTATAATCTGTCCGCTATCGCGAAGACGATAAAATATTTAGCACGATTGTGCATCAAAATAGATCCGATTTGTTTGGGTTATTATTGTCAAATTTCAGAATTAAAATACCGTAATATAAAACAATTCCGAAGAAATCCAGTGTGTACGAAAACAATAATAATAATCAATAAAATAATATTATTATTATATATAAAAAAAAAATTAACCCATCATTGGCATACACACACACACACAAAATAATAATAATAATAATATATTATACGAAAAAAAACAACGAATTATTATTCTCGTTTACAAAACCCACGTGGGATGATGATCGTCGGATATATTGTGTGAAAAAAAAAACCCCCCCCTCCCAACACTAGAGTAACTGATTCGCGGGCACGTTTGCGAATAATAATAATATGACTTGTGCCACGTCTCGTCGGTTCCTCCAACGGCGTTTCACGCCGACCACCACCAACAGCAGCACGAGCGTGTCGCGAACATCGCGGCGACGACGGCGACGGTGGCGGTACCGCGACACGCGGTGGCCACCGTAACGGCGGCCGAGAACGCGCCGTATTTCGGGCACACCTTGTAATTGGCCATCATGACCAGTTCTTCGCCGTACACGTTCACGTCGTACATCCGATCGATCGGCCCTGTGGTGGTCGTCTCGACGACGGTACCGTTCGGTTTCGTTTGACACGTGGGCAACGTCGTTGCACCCTGGTACACCGTTTCGATTGTCCGGTTCACCCAGTACGCGTACTGTTCGATGAGCGCGGTGTGCTTGTAGTACAACAGATGCCGTTCCGTCTCGCACGGGTACGGCGCGGTGTCGCTGGTGTAACACAATTGCGTGGCGCACAGATCGTTCTCTTTGTGGTACGCGTGCGAGAACACGCCGTAAAGCCTGGGCAATCCGTCCTCCATGTCGTCTGCATGCCGCCCCGACACCGTCACACAACACGCGCGACGCGTTTATTTATTTATTTATTTATTTATTCCGGTTACGCGCCCGTTACGTTACCGCCGTGACTGCGTGCGGTGAAAATGTCCGCGCACACAATAATATTGTCATCGAGTACACTTGTGGTATGTAGCGTCCCGGGTGGCACGCCGGAGCGTTTAGGCGTAATGTAACTGTAACGCTCAAGCGTGTCATTGTATCATTCGTGCGCCGTCCGAGTGTCGGTTAGGTGACGGAACGTCGAAAAGGAATGCGCAACCATGTTTTGGGTGTCTGGACACCCTCCCCCTCAGTATTGATGGAAATTACATTCGATAACCGTTGAAAAACAAATAATTGGCGAAATTGAGGTACGCGTTATTGGCGGACGCCCCCTTTGAAAAAATCCTGGTTGCGCCCACTGAATGCGTTACATTACGACACGACGCCGGTGCGTACGGTAAACCGGTTGCCCGCAGCGATTCGCTCTGATCGCTTTATACGTCTACGGGAATGCGAATAACTGATGGACAGGCCGGCGAACAACCGATAAAGTGTTCGACCCTACACTGGTAACTTTAACCATGTAACACGCTACATACCGAACATGAACTCTGTTCCATTACACCGAAATGCTCAGGTGCGGTGTACGCGGCTTAAGACGCGCGCAGACATGACCGGTGATTTTGCCGAGCGTGGTCGTTTCGAAAGCCGCTAATATCGCCCGAGGTTTTTTTCCCGCAATTTCCAAAAAAAAAAAAAAAAAACCCATTGCCGTCGAGATATGTTGGGTGGAAGAGTAGTCCGTTCATGTAGATTTTTGAGCAAAAAAAAAAACAAAAAACAAAATTCCTTTCAACTCCTACCCCCCATCTAATAAAAAAAAGGGAAAAGGCGCTTTTTAAAAATTGCATTTGATCGTTATGTGTAAAAAAAAAAAGCTATGCGGGGGAAAAAAAGTATTTATAAAAAAGTTTCGAATTTTTTTTTGTTACAGATATTTAATACGCAATTAGTACGGATTTGTTGTACGCCACCGGTTTAGCCGGGGGGAAAAAAACGAATTTCTTATGAGAGAGGAACTGTAGAGACGTATCTCCGGCTCCTCCCTTTACACTGAATATCGACTTTTCTCAATTCCTTTTTTAAACATACTTAGTACACAATCAGTATGAATTTTCCATAACACTTCTCGTCAAACACTTTCTTTTTCAAAATCCAGTTTTAGCGTGTAATGTCTCCCTTGTCTCCTCAAAATTGCATTTTGACGTCATTTGCCAACCGAAAATAATTAGTAGACGATTATTAATATAATTATTTGTACTATCGTCGATCTCGAAATTCTTGCCAAATTCTTTTTACTCTAAGATCTGATTTCGGTATACAGCGTATTCCCTTATCTTACGTGTGTGCACAGCCAAGAAATTTTTAATATTTACATTTATTCATTTATTAATAAATCAATAAAAATTTATTCATTTTTATAATTATTTATAACTCAGTCAATTTTTGATTAAATTATTATAATCATTTTTATCTCCATTTAATATTTTACACTTCCGAAATCTTAAAGCGGGAAATTCGTTTTTAAATCTCTATAAATCACACATGTTATATAGTAATTGTTGTCATTTTTCGTATATAATATATATATATATATAAATTTTTAGAAATTATTTAAACCCCGTTAAAATCCCGTTGAATTCGTTTCTTTTTTTGCCCAAAAAAGCCAACGTCACTCCACTAACAATTTGTTGACTCTTAGGTAGACATTCCTTTTAGATTTTGAACGGAGCGAGGAATATATTGGTATTACAATGATGAGTTTTTTCCTGTATCCAAAAATTCTATCAGAAAGAGTACTTTACAGTCATAGTTTGTTTCCGGTAATAAATTGCACCTAGTCAAAACTTTAGATAGGTCATTTTTCGATTTTCTTAAAAGCGCCTAAAAAACAAACTCAAAAACTACTGGAAAATTATGTAAAAAACATAAAAAATGCGATTTCGTCGAAGTCTAAAAATTTTTTTCATCATAATTTTGAAATTAGAGTTTATAGAAACTTGAAATATTCAATACATATGAAATTTTATATTATACATATTAAGGAAAAATAATTTTTAAAATCTTTCTCTCAATTTTTGACTATTTATAGTAATTATAGATTTTAAAGTATTTAATTCATAAAAAAGGTATTTTCGGTTTTGTGACTTAAAAACTTAAGATAATGTCAGATGTACGGTACTTTAGCTAATAATATTCAAGAAATATTTGAAAATCATTAATCATAATTTTCTTTTATAAACATTTTTCGTCAGAAGTTATTTTATTTTTTGTAGAAAATTACGTTATTTCAAAACTAATGGTCATATAGTCTTGAAAGTTTTACAAATTTATTTGAGTTTTGAATATTAGGTTTTAAAATATTGGAAAATATCAAAATATAATATTTAAAGTGAATCAAGTTAATGCGAGTGATCGAAAATATTTAACCGGATAAAATATAAAATAAAACGGGATAATATTGTTGTAACTGATATTGTAATACAATATAATTTTGCGCCGTTAATATAAATACTCACCAAAATCACCGTGTAAAAATTTATACATTTTGGATTATTAATGAATTTTTATTTTGACGTTCACCGAAAATGTTGATGTAGAACTATTGAACGTATAAGTTCCTACTTTGCGCGCATTCACGGTATCTATAATAATATTATTTAAACCGAGCAGTTCACAGGGTGTTTGTATTAAGTAAAAAAAAAAAAAAAAAAAATTGTCAGCCATAACTATAATTATCACTTACAAATATTTAACTTAATGTGACCGAATATAATGTGTATTATTATTAGGAATGAAATGTGCGACATAGAATACATTCCCTAACTTTGTGAATGAAAAACCAATTTTCTAGTGAGCTATCTTCCCTCATCATATTTTTTAACATTTTATTAGGTTCTTATTCCATAACTGGAAGTTCAGCTTGAATGTAGTGGGGAGTCTAAGGCAAAGAAGAAGAAGAAAAATAATATAGAGAAGGCGTTACATTTCTTCCCGGAAATTTGTCACTAGGAGTCGTTGATTATGATAATTATTCATAATTATGAGCCGACAAATTGTATCTACGGATACGCGCTTTCGAAAATTACGTTTACCAAAACCCTTCTTTCCCTCGATGGTCTCGCGATCTTACATACATAGCGGTCCTCCTATGTCTTCGTTGCACAGAGTGCTATCGACATCTTTGTGGGTGTGTAGACTATCAGTGCACAGAAACGACCACCAGTTCAAATCGAAGCTCGATACACTAGAAAACATGTAATACGAAACCGCCGTTCATAAATCGGGTACGTGTAATTCACGCGGAAATAATTTCGATACGTATAACGAATTATTTGAATTCTTTGTTTTATTAAACAAAACGGATAATATGCTGGCTAGAGGTTTTGAACGTTTTTCAGGCAAATGGGGGCTTTTTTTTTACAGGAATTGAATGGATATGGTAATTAATAATTTGTGTAGCATTTATTTAATAAAATATTATTATTTATTGATGTTAATAGAACTGACTTGTCGTTGCCGATGTACGGACACAGTTTGCCGGTGAAAGCTACATGCACATTTCTGTTGGCCTCGACGTCGTCAATGGGTTGTTCTGGATATAATTTCATGTTCATCTTTCCGAACCCTTTGAAGCGGAGTATTTGTGGTATTTTTGTCATGTCAATATTAATTAAGCTGTGTATGTTAGTTCTGTAGAAATGCGGAAAATGTGAATCCATTTTCAACAGAACTAAATCGGCCACTTTAGTTTTCCAATCCCATTCCGGGTTCAAAAATTTGCGGATCACGTTTCTTTCATAATTGGGGCCCGTTATTGATACATATACCTGCGATAAACGGTTAGTCTTATTAAATACGAGTAGAAGTAGTAGTTAATATGAGTTCTATAGAAACGTAATTATTGATGATGGCTAAATTGTATCGGAATGGAAATAAGTAACGAGGAACCGTAATAATAATAGCTGGAACGAAGATGTGTAAAAAGGACGACTGTATTCATTTATTAAAATTAAAGTTTTTTTTTTTTATTGATTTAACAATTCGGAAACAAATTGTAAATTGGATGTTTTTTCAAACATTTTGTTATTGAAAGTAACATTAGGTTATATGTCATCAAATATAGTGAACTACGATATGTACAATGTTATAATTTATTTATAATGAGTGGATTGCTTTATGTCGTTGAACTAATTTATAAATCACAGGAAATATAAATAATTTTTTACACATATTTTTTTACACAATTTTTAGCACATTCCATTATAAATTTTTTTTTATAATTTCAATATTATTACTCTATCCCTTATTTCATATAATTATATCAATTTTTGATTTTCAAATGGTAATCTAAAATTTTAATAATAGGGTTGTTTTAAAGGATATATTTTCACGGGAATTAAGTATTTACATCATGTGGATTTTTAAAATCCAATGAACATTTCTATGATAGTGAATGATGTAGTTATCATTTTTTTTTTTGTGTGTATTAGGAACATTTAATTTTGAATATTTTCTATAAATATTACTTATAATATTTAATAATGAATAAAAAATATTTAAATAATAGCAGGTAATCATTGGCTTATGTTAAAAAAATATCACTCTTTTTTGGTAAAATCAATAATTCAAACACTACGCATAAGGACTAACTAGTTTTAAGTAATGCTGATTTATTATATAATAGACAATTTTATTTTGATCGTTATCTAAAAATTATAAAAATGGCAAATTTGTTTTATACTGGGTGAAAAATCGATATACTGTCGATAAATGTTAAGGTAACAATATTAAAAAATGTTTAGAGAAAAAATATCATTAAAATTATCATATATGCTTAACACAAACTTTTACTAATTTTAGTATATTTTGGTAAAAAATTGTGTTGTCTTCTACTCTTTTTGAATTTGGTCTTGGAAAGAGTAATAAGAGAGATACTTAATAATAAGGAAATGGACGCGATAGGAAACAATACGTTGTTAGCGTAGGCTAATGACGTTGTTATTCTTGAAGAACCCAAAGCAATAACAAACACTCTACAATTATTAGAAAAAAGTAGAAAAATGGGATTACGAATTAATGAAAATAAAACAAAATACAAGATTATTACGAGAAAGCCGACAGTTATGCAAAGTCTTAGAGTTGGATAATACTTATTTGAACGAGATGAAAATTTTAAATATTTGGGGGTTATTATAAATTAAAGAAATAACATGCACAGTGGAGTTAAGTTGAGACATGGCTCAGCTAATGGAGGATATCACTTAATGAAAAGTATGCTATTTTCCGAGTTTTTTTCAAGAGAAACTAAAACAAAACTTTATATAACCTATTTGCGCCTTATTATAATGTGTGCCCGTAAGACCGGGTCAACGATAAAAGGTGATGAAATAAAACTTCTGATAATATTCGAGTGAAAAATTTTGAGGAAGAGATATGGTCCCACACTAAATCGGGAGTCAAAAAATTATGAAAGAAAGAAAAATGAAGAAATCGAAAGCATTTTCAATATATTAAATATATAACCATATCTGAAAGCAAAAAAAAACAAGAGTGGGCTGGCCATGTATGACGAAGGATTAATACATAGGGTATTGGTTAATAAACTCAGGAGAAAGAGACCAAGAGATAGGTCTCGTAAGCGATGGCTTATGAGTCATTAATGATTTGGAAAGATTGGGAACGACGAGAATACAGTATTTAAGTGTTTATTCGAGCAAATGACCAAAAAAAATAAAATAAATAAATGTTTGGTTTGTGGTTTAGTGTGCCACTTGACCATTTAGCTTTACGTGTACGACATAGGTAGTTGTGAAACCATAACTTTCGTGGCTTTGTTTAGAATTGATAAGACGAGGTGTGTTAGGAAAAAATAGAAAAGTCACAAATAAAAAATGTTATTTACTCGAATAGTGCCTATGCCGACCGGTATGCCGTCGATTGTCCTGTATTCGTTATTCATCAATACCGTCTTATTTCTCTTCTTATTCCACGCCCTTTTAAACATCGACGTGTTGTGCAGCATCAACGACCGCGGCACAATTTCGGTTTGATTATGATTTTCAATATTACGTTTATGATTTTGTTCCGTGCATGAAGCGGCCGTCAGCACTATTGTGCTGGTAATCAGCGTGCCGGTGCACATGATCGGACAAGTGTTGATTGGCTTGCCAACTCTGTCCACCTGGATTTTTACAACGTGCACCAAGTTACTTTTCGTCAATTCCGTGGCTCCATGGACCGTCATTATCAGCGTGATGAACGTGACGGTGGTGGTCCAGTGACATGCCGATAATTGCGGCGACCTTGGTGGTTGGCGTTTGTCGACCGCGGAGGACATGCGACGCTAACGAAGGTTTGGAAAGAGAAAAAAAAATTCCGTACAATTATCGTTACCGAACTTAAAATTTGTTGATTTCCGAATCCATCGTCATGCCAACATGTTAATTCAAAATTCAAATATATATGCATGAAGTCGAAAATTAATATAAATATACATATATAGTTAACATAAATTACGATTAATTAGAATTACGTTATTGTGTTTTAGATTCTGAGCGGAATGAGGAATGCATTAGTTTTACAATAATGTGAGTTTTTTTTTTTAATTTTCTTTTATGTCTGCATCGAGAAACTATACAGAAAGATCATTCTGACCTTTACAGTCATAGTTTGTTTTCGGTAGTAAATTGCATCTAGTTGGTATTTTAGAATTTATTTCTCAATTTTTTTCAAAAGCGTTTAAAAATAAAACTCAAAAATTATTGAAAAATTAGTGATAAAAACACGATATCACCAAAATCGAATATCGTTATTTCTTCGTAATTCCGAAACTAATAGAAACTTGAAATATTTATCATATATGACGTAAATTTATATTATTGTATGGAAAATTTTTTTTTAAAAAAAAATTCTTTTAAATTTGGGCTATTTCGATAGTAATTATAGATTTTGAGGTGTTTAATTCATAAAAAAAAAGATAATTTTTGATTGTAAGGGTTAAAAAATACATACAATGCATCAGGTATACGTTACTTCAACTAAATTTAAAAAATCTTGAAAATCATTTGTCACGATTTTAAATTTTTCGACAAAGTGTATTTAATTTTTTTTTTTTTTTTTTTTTTAGAAAATTACGTATGTACAAACCTAATGGTTCTAGGAGTCTTGGCATTTTTATCAAATATATTAGTTTGTACTGTATTAACGAAACAAATGTTTGAGCTTTTCTAGCTACGTAGATTTGATGTGTGAAATTATATTAAAACGATGTACTGTAAGATCAATCGTAAATTATATATTCTATACACACTACATTTCTATTATATCATCAATCTCTAAAGGCAAGGTCTTGTTTTTGCAACCACATTTCTTTATCGTGCACCGTATTCTTCAGGTGTTGGTATGAAGTGAAACCTATCAGATGATTTATGTCTTTGAAGTAGGATTTCCCGGGTCTTTCTCTTGATCGTTTTCCCAGCAGGGAATGCCGTGCAGGGATTGCATCGTGAATGCATAGGATGTAGTCAGAATATTGAATAGAGAATTTTTTGCGCCTTCATCTAAGCATTTTACTACTTCCGTTGGGATTTCATCTACACCGGCTGCTTTTCTATCACTCATTTCCATTAACGCTCGTTCAAATTCATCTTCATCTTTTTCAATATGCACGTTCTCTTCTACATCTTTTCTCTCATAGAGCCCTTCAGTAAAGTCTTTCCACTTCTTCGATACTTTCTCGTTATCAAATAAAACCATTTCTACTTTGTTCTCGACAACGCTACTTCTTAAAGTACTTCTTAGTTCTACACTCTAATTGTTTAACTTTTACGTATTCGTAATTGACTCAATCTACTATTTTCTTTCATTCCCAACTCTTTTGCCTTCCTGCATTCTGTTGTATTTATGGTTTATTAGCTGCTTGTATCTATCTACATATTGTTTCGTCCAGTAATTTCTTTCTCGGATTTCGTCTAGAATTTCTTGTTTCATCCACTTTTCCCTAGGTTTTAGTACATTTTTTCCGAGTTTTTCGTCTGACACATTTCGTGTATTGTGGTTTTCGAATCTTCTCACGATTTCGTTTCATGTTTTTCAATAATTTCTACGCAATCTGAATTTAGTTTATAATTCATTTTGACACGGATTTGTTTTATAGCTGGGGTAATTACGAAAATTAATCCGACACCGAGGATATTACCATTATGACGTCATGAACGACACCGTTGCTTTACAAATTCGGTACAGTATTTTCGCATAATTCATAATTTACGATTTTACTGCTTTGAATGTTGTAAATTATGTAAATATTGTATAATATAATATAATTAATATACGTTATTATTGAAACTCGTTTATTTTTTACGCGTGACAAAAAAAAGTTGCTTATATCTTAGTATTCGTACCTGGTACTAAGTAAATCGAACGACGTTTGTAACGACTGATTTTAGTAGCCACAAAACATATACATGTACATGTACCGATGTATCTGCATACGGTGTAGATGTTTTCCAATTTTTTCTACTCGTTTTCGATGCTTATCATATACTTATTTTAATCTCAAATGCGTTAAAAAAAATTATGTTTTCAAAAAAAGCTTCGACAATGTAAGTTGGAAATTGAATAGACAAGAAAAAACCTTGATGTTGACGTTAATACGGGAAAAAACAGGGTAATTTATTATTATTATTATTATCATTATTACGTTAATTTCAACAATTTTATTCGACTACGATTTATTCAGAGAACAAAGCTTGACGACAAAGTTTATATATTTATATATATAAAAAAAAAGAAGTTTCAAGTTTACGGATACTCATATACACACATATATTTATGTATAATTTTTTTGTTACTTTTAAATTTCAAAATGGACTGGACGAATTGGCGAGCGTCTGGAGATACACGTAAAAAAAAAAAGAAAAAAGAAGAAGATTATTGAAATAAAACAACTCCAACAACAGGCGTGTGAGAGTTTTCCCTGTTTTTCCATGGTCATTATTTATTCTCAAATGTACCAGTTGTTTTGTCTTAAAACAATACGTCTTGGAATTCGTTCGAAAATAAGACGTGCGAGTTGGTTTTTTCAGAACACCATATCCCGCCCTGTCCCCCCGTCCCCCCCGGCCGGACCTGGATGTTTTATCTTATTCATTTTGATCCGGGAGCGTCGATCTCGGAATCGTGTTTCGAATACCTACCGCAACGATTGTAATTCGAAATCAAAATAACAAGACAACTCTAAGAAAAAAGAAAATCGTTTTCCCGAGAATACACGCGTAACACAACGCTGTAGAAGCGCTTGACTTTTCGTACGGATCGTCTACACGCGCCATCCTTGTGATCAGACCCGAAATAGAATTTTGATTACGCGCGGTAAAATAAACGTTTAGACGTGCAAAATACAAAATGATCGATATATTGTGCAAACGGTAAAAACAACATTATAGACTGTTTACATGCGCGTAGAATGTATAAATAGCGACGGCGACGGTCTCGTATCGCTCGGGGCCGGATGGTCTCCTCAGTCCTCACTCCTATCGGTGCCAGCGGGTCGTGAGCGCCGCAGCGACGACTACCGCGGACGCGGTCGCGGCAACGGTGGTCGACGACGCGCGGTATTTCGGGCACATCTTGTAATTGGCCACCATTAACCGCCGGTCGCTGTACACGTCCGCGTCGTAGACCTTATCCGTCGGCACGTCTGTCGCGTTGCGAAAATCCGAATGCGTCGTCGTCGTCGTGTCCCAAGGACACTGTGGCAATGTCGGCTCCTTCTCCCGGTGTTCGTCCTCGACGGTCTGGTTCACCCAGTTCGCGTACCGTCCGAGCAGTGCGGTGAACTTGTAGAAAGACATGTTCCGGTCCATCGTGCACGGGAACGGCGCGCCCTCGTTGACGTAACACAATCTCGTCGCGCACATCGGGTGCTTGAGATGGTACGCGTGCGAGAACACGCCGAACAGCACAGCCATGCCAGGTGAACGCGAATCGTCTGCGTCGGACACCCGTCATCACAACATGGACACACAACACACGCGATGCATTTATTCGCACGGCGTGACTTTACGGCGTGATTGCAGCGCGCGGTGAAAATATGTCCACACACACACACATTGTCATACACACACGCATTGTATAAACGCGCATCCATGGACGACACTGGTGATTCTGTCGTTCCAAAAGTTGGTTTCACGTTTTTTTTCTCCTGCTACGTTTCTCCAAACTACTGTTGTCGATTATTTTCTATTATTATTATTATTTTCGTCGAGAAACGTGTTTATCATGGTATGCGGTGTAATGTCGACCGTTAGCAAAACGTCGAGTTTTGTCGCGGTGGAAATGCCACGACAAACGTGGCTTTTCCGTGAATGAACGAGACAAGGGATTATAACGAGCCGACAAGTTAGAAACGCGCTTTCGGAAATCACGTTTACCAAAACCCTTCTCTCCCACGACGGTCTCGCAGCTTTTACGTACATAGCGGTCCTCCTATGTCTTCGTCGCACAGAGTGTCACTGGTATTCGCGCCGATGAATTCGCCCCTGGCGCATATAAATGACCACCAGTTTGGATCCTTCTCCGTTATTCTAGAACAATAAATAAATAATACGACACCGTTAGGATATTATGTCGGTTAATTAGAACAAAGTGCTCTCCTGCAAGTGTGGTGCACGCGCACAAGCCGCTGACGCGCTTGGACAAAATTATATTTTTGTTAAAAGTATTAAATTTTTTGACAATGGCGTCGAGGCGTAAAATATATTATTATAAGATTTCGGCGTACGCGCATTTGAGTTCTCTACTGCGTCGCAGGATTTCGATAATCCAAACGGTTTTTTCTTGGAACACACGTAACCTCTTCCCTATTTCCGATATTTCTTAACCACACGCCTTGCACATCGCATCATAAAAACGTTATAATAAAAATTATATTTCATCCAATAGATGTCTAGTAATAGTTATACAAAATATATGTACAAGTCAATGGATTTTGTTAAAAATAATTAAAGAGTTAAATATACAAATTCGTTAAAATTAAATGTAGGTTTTTCGGTAATTATTTAATTGTATGAATGTTAAAAAAAAAAAATTCGTATCGAAAGTCATTTTACACTGAAATTAATATAAATATTTATAAAATACGATTTTCAATTAATTTTATACATTTATGACGAAGCAAATTAAATTATTGAATTTGTAATATTTATTGAACGTCCAACAATATATGATTATTAAATTTAATTCTATATGTAATGACCAAAATAAAACGAATTGAACACGTTTTTATGATTAAATAACAAGACAAAACAATTACAAATGTATGTCGAATTAATTGTATGGACAATAAATTTGCCAAAAAGTCAAAATTGTTTATACGAAACTGGCATTGTTATTGTAAAGTAATAATTATGTTATCGTTTAAAACGAATTGATTTGTGTAATATTTATTTCAATGATTGGAATAATTTTCGAGAAAATGAAGGAAGTTCCCCCCGAGAACTATCAATTTTATTTTTACCGACTTTGAAAGAGGAGGTTCTCAATTCGACCCGTGGCCGTTTTTTTCTCTTTTACGTTTGACTTGACCACCGATTATTTCAAAACTATTGGTCCGATTTGGATGAATTTTCTTTTTTTTTTTTTGAAAAAGTATCACCTTCCGGGGATTTCAGTAAGGAATGGTCTAGTTACTATACCATTCCTCAATAATAAAATACTAAAATAACTAGAATAAAATAACTAAAACAACTAAAATACTAGACTCTAGTATTTTAGTTTTTTGTATTTATTGATTACTTATATACTTTATTATTATACTTAATTATTTCATATTTTTCAGTGCGTTTTTCAAAGTCGGTTTTCTTTTCTAAAATACGTTTTTATTATGAAAAAAATGTGTTAATGGATTGAGTATAAAAAACGAATTGGTTATCCGAAAACTCAGATTGAAAGTAATACAACTCTATCAACCACAAAAATAAAAAAAAAAAAAAAAATGACAGAAAAATATTATGCAAATATTTAGTGTTTCAATACGTCATTCAACGTATTCGACAATTAGGAAATTGATAATAATAATAATAATAATAATGGGACTGACGTGCCGTTAACGAGAATCGGACAATCATTTTTGTATTCTGTCAATATAGTTCTTCTGCCTTCCTTGTCGTCAATGGGTTGTTCTGGGTATAATTTTAAACGTATTTTTCCAAACCCTTTCAAGTAGAGACGCGCCGGTACTGATCTCGTGAAATTATCCAATAGACTCTCTATGGCACTTCTGAAGTAATTCGGAAAATGTGCATTTAATTTTAACAGCACCAAGTTGCCCAACTTAGTCTTCCATTCCCATTCCGGGCTCACATACTTGCGTATCACGATTCTTTGAAGTTTGGTGGACGGCGATGAAAGATATACCTGCGTTTAAGGCCAATTATAAAATAAGAATTTAAGTAGTAGTTAGTACAAGTTCTGTAAAAATTTAATTATTTATCGCTATTATATTATATCGGCACGGGGAAAAGTTAACGAGAAATCGTAATAAATAGCTGAGATACTGAGATAACGCGTAATTTGGACGACCGGACTCGTTTATTGAAATAAAGATTTAAAAGAATTTTTTAAGAATTTTGAAAAAAATTCTACGTTGATTTGTTTTCTTTTTTTTTCAAGCGTTTTGTATATCCTGTTATGGATTTAGTGAAAATAATGATATATTTTAACATACTCCGAAAATCATCAAAGAAATTTTGAACAAAAACGTCATAAATCAAAAGGAACTATTTAATATTTAAAATTTTAATAATTATTCTTCTTCAAATAGAGAAAAATTTCAAGATATATATATATAAAAAGATCTCTTGCATTGTAATAAGTTTAAACAGTAACTTAATATTTATTTTTAAAATATTTTATTGAACCTTTAAACTTTAAAATCACTCTCCTGAAAAATCACGCCTTTTGGGATATGACGTTGTTGAAAGGAGTAAGCGATATATATATATATTTTTTTTTTTTTGCGTAATTTTATTATTTTTGCCCCATCCCTTATTTCTTTTAATTATATCAAACTTTTGATTTTTAAACGGCAATCTTTTAATTCTTAATATCTTTTAATATTATAAATGCTTAAAAAATATGTTTCCGTGAGAATTAAATATGTATTTACATTATGTCGATTCGAAAAATATTTTCCGGATTATAAATGTTATAAATCATCTGTTTTGTCGTGTATTAGGAATGGCGGATATTATCCGCAATATCAGTAATTCAGGCACTACGCATAATGTCCGGCTAGTTTCCGGCAACGCAAATAAAATAATAATACAACACCTAATCAATTTTTATTTTGAAAGTTACCTGAGCAATATATAAAAATGGCAAATTTGTTTCAGACAGCGTGAGAAATCGACCAGTATATTCTGATAATAATATTACATATTTTATATTTATTACAAAATACTTTTAGGAAAAAAGTATCATAATAGTTATCATAGACTCAAACACGAACGCCTTTAAATCTCTAGTATATTGTGCACGGCAAAAATTGCACCAACTAACTTTATTCAAATGAAATTTTTATAAACTATTAATATTCTTTCAGTGTTTATTTGCGTTTCCAAATCTTTTACAGA
Source organism: Chaetogeoica ovagalla (assembly GCA_032441825.1). Lineage (NCBI taxonomy): Eukaryota > Metazoa > Arthropoda > Insecta > Hemiptera > Aphididae > Chaetogeoica > Chaetogeoica ovagalla. The sequence goes on along the minus strand of CM063747.1, from coordinate 5,395,928 downwards.
AAATAAATAAATAATAAATATGTATATATAAACAAAATAAATTGATCACTCAAAATCTATATTTTGATATCCATGAAAATATCACAAAGCGGAATAACGGACAATGAGGAATGGTCGACGAAGCAGCTTACTTGCAGGTAACGAAAACAATTTTTAAATTGTTAACGTCGTGAATAATTAATAAAATATATCCCACAATATATATTATATATATTCTAGTTATTTGTAAAACGAAAAGAGATGAACCATAATACTCTTTCAGGACCGTGTGCTACCAACAAACTGAAAAATCGAACAAAAAAACCTACACTTTCCATAGTAATCGAAGCCTTTATTTAATAATTTCAAATAAAAAATTTAACTTTTAGTATATTTAGTAATATTGCAAATCGCCTTTTGACGTCAAATATAATGCAATACTAATCGTCAATATAGCCTAGTGGTTTTAGACATAACGGCTAGCAGCCAGTATTTGATGACAGTGTTAATTGATAGCAAATTTGTTAGAGTGGCCCCAGGACATCCATTTAATAAAATGATTTACAATTATTATAATGTTAATACGTGCGTGCCAATATACAGAGAAGAAACGCAGAAGTGTTAAAATGAATAATGCAAATAATTTAAAAAAAAAAAAATATTGAATCGTTTTCAACGATTTTCCAGTATTTATTCATTTATAATATTGTTATAACGTAAAAGCTTTTCTTGACATTTTTTTTACTTTCGTTAAAAATTGTTAACGAAACGAACCTAATGCGTTTGGTAGAGAGAGAGAGAATCTAAATAAGGTTTAATAGTTTCAAAAACTAAGAGAGGGAAAATATAAAAACCACGTTAGTAATTCGTATTGTGTGTATAATTATAACAAAACGTTTTAAATGAAATAAATTCCGAGACATTTCTCGAATTCGTAACCATTTTTTTATTATTATTATTATTATTATTTGTCTAAGTTTTTAGAAGTAATATTTTTATATGATATTATAGACTGGTGTGTGTGTATTTTTTTTTTTATTACACGAATATAATAACAGCGAAATAATATACCGGCGTTCTGTATCATTAGCAGGTGCAGGTGTACACACGTACGTGTATAAGGCACACGTTTTGAAAATTCGTCGTGCGCACTTACAATTTCGTTTTGTACATAACATTAGTGTGTCCCCTGTGCACACAAAGAGTTAGAGCGTGCCAATATTAATGATGTCATGTTTGATTTGGGGACTTTTTAATAATTTAAATTACGCAAACCCTCCACCGCCTATTGTTTTTCGAGCGGCGAAATAACCCGTTTCACCGTGTGTTCTTATCGATTTACAACTGAACAGAACATTCGAAATTGAATTATTAACCGCCTGCCTGACTTATATCAATAAATTAGTGCGGACACGCGAATTTATTAAAAATTTAAGAGAGTTTTATAATTTTTTTCGACTGAAAACGTTTTGACGACCGACCGACAGCTATTGACGATTGACCCGTACGCGTTCCGTTTGAATTCTCAACGTTTTGCGATTGTTGTTAAATTGCGCACTTTTTTTTATATATATACACAAGTTTCCATTTAAAAAAGAAATTAAAGAAATACGTGTACAATATTTTGGATCTGAATTTCGACGTACTACGGTGTATGTATTGCACATAGGTTTGATGAGCAATGTGCCGGAATAACCGTACGGATAGAAAAAACGATAAAGCCGTGGATGTCGCTTATGCAAATATTAGAATAAAATAAAAAAGACTAAAATCACCGTAATATCTAAATATTACGGTGATTTTAATCTTTTGTTATTGCCGTGAATCCGAATGAACGAATTAGTTCCTGTGTGATTTGCTGTCGGTTTTGTATAATGATTGCTCGATGACAATTGTATAATAATTATCGGCCGTGAATTCGGCAATACGGTTATTGCTCTTGTATTCAAGAACGTATCATATTCATGATTATGTGCGATTTTGACGAAATTTTTTGTACTACCAGCTAGACGAAATATTTTGCTATCGGATTTTTTAACGATCGGAGCACTCCTTCTAGTCGGAAATGTCGCACGCAGAAGGATTAGAATAGACGTCATTGTAAAACCACAAGGTCACGTTATTCTTTCCGTTCAGAATATAGAATGCAAATGCTGCGAAATTCCTGGCCCAAAATATCGCTCTCCGTACCAGCGTATGACGCGGTATGACAGAAATGACATAATGACACATTAGGACGAGATTACGAAGTTTGGCCGCAAACATGACGCAAGGCCAGACCGGTACACCGATCCAGCATTTGGATTCCACTGGTCGATAACCTATCAAGACCTTTTCGAACGTTTCAAATATAAGATTCTACTACGGAACGCTATTCATTTTTATTTTGTGTAAATACATATCCGAGTACGAACGATATACCGTTGTAATTCCATGGCTTTGTTTAGAATTATGGGTAAAATGAGGTTTGTCAGACAAAAATAAAAAATAGCGGGATGTTGTGAAAGTCGTCTAAGTGAATTACTCGGATAAAGATTTTACTGTGTATTGTTATCATTATGAATTTGAAAGCGATAACGAATCGTTGCATTAGGTAAAACGATTCTGAGTAGAACTTCGGTTTAGTATTTTGAGTATATAACAAAAACTAACCTTTTTTTTTAAGAATTAAATGCTTTAAGACCTATAATGGCCACAAATAGTTCAAAATTAAAAGAAAGTAGTTAAACAATTTTTTCCTCAATACAATATAGTTACATATTTGATGAATATTTCAAGTTCCTATACTCATTAGTTTTAAAATTATGAAGATATAACCGATAATCGATTTCGACGAAACCCAACCGTTTTTATGTAATTTTTCGGTAGTTTTTAAGTTATATTTTTAGGCGTTTTTGAGAAATTTCGAAAAAAATAATTACTTCTCTAATATACCGACTAGATGCATTTTAGCTATCGGAAAAAACTATGGTTTCGGAATACTCCTTCTAATAGAATTTTTGGGTACAGATATAAAAAAAAAAAAAATAAATGAAAACATCATTGTAAAACCAATACGTTTCTCGCTTCACTCAGAATCTAAAAAAGGTAAATAATGATAATAATAATAATAAAACGAAAATTATTCGGATGGAGCCTTCTTCGACAGTCTCGCCGGTTTGTTCTAATTCCTCTTCTATCTCTTTATTATTCTTCTTCTTCTTCTTCTTCTTCTTATTTATAAAATTAATTTTGTTCATCGATTGCAAAATCTTATTCGGATTTTGTTTTGTATTCACCATTTCTATCGTCGTCGCATTGCTCGGCATCAGCGAGGATATCGTCGTCGTCGTCGTATTTTCCGGCATCGGCGTGGATTTCGTCGTACTTTCCATTATTTCCGTATCATTCAATATATACTCGTATTCCGTGCAGGAAGCGGCCGTCAGCACCATCGTGCTGGTCAGCAGCGTGCCGGTGCATTTATTCGGACAGTTGAAGTCGGTTCCTTCAGTTTTGTGCACCCGTATGTTTACCACGTGAATTTTGTCGTTTTCGTGAAACACGCCGTCTACATTCGACTTGCACACCGTGAACACCAGCAGCAAAAACGTGATGACCGTGGCGTCGGCGGCGGTGGTGGTGGTCCAGTGATGTGCCGACGATAACGGCCGCCATGGTCGTAAGCGTTTGCCTTCGAGAGTGGAGAACATGCGACTCGCGAACAGTGGGTTCGGTAAGAGAGAGAGAGAGAGAGAAATGTCGCACGATTATCGTTACGACTCTAAAATTTGTTGACTTCTGAACTAGTCGTCATGTCAACGTGTCGATCGAGAATTCAAACACATTTCGATATTAAAAAGCAGTGGCTGCCGTATGAATTTTCTGGCTATACTGAACATATGAATTACCTATACGCCTCCTATAACAAGGGGCTCCGAATAAAAACGCTTTTATTTATTCCATATGTACCAAATGGAAATCGTCAGAATGTACATTAGTTATATTATAAAACAATGATAACAGTGATGGAAGAAAAAAAAAACAGTTTATGTACATCGGAAATTAAGAGTAACCGAATGAAACAAATTAGCGGCCAAATAGGCTAAAGGTAATATATCTACGACACGAGCTAATCGGCACAGCGAAGAATCCTACGAAGTGGGTGATTGTGACCGTAGGCTGTAGTGTGACATGAAACATAAAGCTGGACTTGGTTTGGCGTGTTAAAAACAGGGGACTTTAAACTGGATATAAGAAAGTATAGTTTAGGAGCAGCTAGGGCAGATAAGAAGTTTTTTTTTTAATCGATTTTAGCGTGACGCGAAGTGAGAGAAGGAATTTAGATTAATTTTAGAATTAATCTATAATAACTTTAGAATTTTAGATTAATTTAATATTTAATTTGAAAAAAAAAGGTTATTGAAATAAAACAACTCTATAGGAGGCGTGAGTGGAGTTTAATCTGCAAAACAATGTTTCTAACGAAAAATCTAGTTTTTTCATTTTCTCATCCAGTGCCGTTGTCCCTTTACCACGCGTCGAATCCCACTCGCGTTAATAATAATCATTTGCCCAATATTTTATTCCTCCTAATAGTTTATTTATTAAGGAATTGGGTGTAGGCAATTTTATTTCTCTTATGCATTTAAACGCAAAATGATAGTCGAAGAGCGCCGAACTGTACAACGAGATTTTAGTTTTACTGAAGTATATGAATATAATATATATATAAAAAAAAAAATTACTTAAAGTTCATTGAGCATTATTTTATTAAAGAAAAAAATAATAAATAACGAAATTTTGTTATACATGTCATTATGATTTTATTTTACTCAACAGAGTATTTATACTTTGAATGGAATATTTAATTGTCATTCGGCATTCCATCTATTATTTTTTTAAATAATATTTTTTAAATTATGTATAAAATGTATATTAAATACAAATCGAAAACCTTCTAAACATGATTTACTAAACTAATACATCGTTGCATTGTGTAATGCGTTTTCTTTGAAATTCCGAATTCAACGGATCATCGATTTGGAACCCGTAATAATCGAAAATTATAAATTTTTTCAAATGAAAATTAATTTCGATGACGGAATATTCGAAAACAATACATGTCTTCGGAATAGTATTTTACTGGGAATCGTTCGCGATCTTCGGAAAACCTGAATTCCAAATTCTCGATCATGTGTATCGTATTATCGACATTTTTATAACGGAAACTGGGATGAGCGCTGATAAAATCGTATGGCTCGGTAAGTTAACATTTTTTTTTTTTTTTGTTCTTAACTCATTAAGTTAATTTAAAATAATTAAGTTAGAAATCAATCCCAATATATTTTTCCGTTAAATTTATAACTTAAAACTTAATTTTGAAAGAAAATACTTAACTCAGTTAAAAGTATATATATATATACTAAACTAATGTTTGTTACTGTATAAGTGTAACAAATCGATTTTCAAACGTTTTTCCTGAAACTTTTACAATTATTATTTACTATTCTATCGTGTGACTTTGAATGATTCCTATCATCCTCTACAATTGGATTCCTAACGGCGTTTCCCGAAACGACAACGTTAGGTTAGAAATTAGCTCATAAACTTGTATAAAACCTATTCGCCCTTGTGAAAATCGGAAGATTTCAAAAATTCAGACACACACTGTACAATATATTCGTATTTATTTGTACAGACACACGTAGTGATTATGATCAGCCGCTGTGTAATTATGTGCACATAAACACGCACGAACGTGTGTATTATTATAGTCTAGTGTACATAACGCATTTAATCAAAACGATCAATTGTCGATTGTACAATTTTTATTGTTCAACACGACATTTTATATACTCTTTAGTAGTAAAAAAAAAAAAGTCCTAATATACACACACGCGATATTTTCCATAGAGATCATTGATGTGTGCTATGAAAAAAAAAAAGTAATAATAAAAAAAAAAATAAAAATAGTTCCAGATACATTCACACACACACACACACACGACGACATTATTTTATAATATACGAGTGTAGAGTTGTACGCGCGGAATTCGTATTGTTGTACATAATTTCATTATTATATTATGCGCATAATGATTCGATGTTTTGGTCGAAATATCACATTGTGTCATTGTTTTGTACTAGTACACAATACGAACGAAACGTGGAGAGAGATATAGAGAGTGAGTGAGGAGAGCAAGGCCAAAAACTTTTAAAAAAATAAAATAATATAACGTGTTTTACCGTGTGAGCGTTTTCGTTATAACGTGATAGTTTTTTTTTTTTTTACCCGGATTCGTCCAACCGCGTTATACATAATATTATGTAACTCGCTAAAAAACAAAAAAACGTTAAATAATAATAATATTCTTTCCGAAACCGACGACGGTTAAATGTGTAATTTGTTCAGATTTTTTTTCAGACACGTTTGTCGTTTGTCGATCGTGCACGTCATATTTCTCGTATACTGGTCGTTGTGACACTGGACCAGTACTTATTTTTCCACCCTTAACTTTTCCCCTTCACCACCACTATCCTTTTTCATCCCATCATACCTCTTCTGACTCATCACCTCTGTCCCTTCACTCCAATCCCATCATAATTTATCTCCTTTCCCAAAACGAGGGATAATAGTAATTTAGATTAAGATGTTTAAAATACGGATTAATGAAAAATAAAACGTACACGTTCTATTTTGCAAAAACTCTTTCTGAATATTAAAAAAAAAAAAAATGCATATTTATAATATTGTAAATTCGCTGATAACGGATTTATTTTGATATCCATTGGTGTTTGTCTTCAATCCGTTATCGAACTGAATAATAAAGCGAATTGTGAATTTCAACGTCGATCGAAATGATTAATAAAAACGTCACAATAATCGAATAATATTATAGATTATTATAAGTAAAATCTTAAGACTTCGTTAAACTTCACGACTACGCATTTCTTGAATTAGAGTTACGCGTTTTGTACCATAGAATTGAACGCGAAATGTATCGTTCGAACGCACGTTAAAATAAACACTGGAATGAATTTAAAAAAAAAAAAAAAACGGGAGTTCTGCGCTGAGAAAAATAAAAAAATAAGAGAGAAAAAGCGAAATGCGACTCCGTCTAGCAGCGAATCTCGTTCTTACTGAAAATTCTGCACGGTTCACTAGTACTGTAGACATACCGTACTGATGTCGATCAAACCGGTTTACGGCTAAACGCTCATCCGTTTTACCGAACTTATAATAAGAACATGTATTCGAGTTGTCTCGGTGCTTTGAGTTTCGGATTATCGATTGAAAATGAAATCGTTTTTGCAGTTTGAGACATGAACTCGACACGTTAATTTAAAGCAAAACTTCGGCGTAGAGTGTTTCGTAAAGTTTATTTTGAAACACATCGTTATTATAACAAGTCATTATTAGCGTTGGGACGCATATGATTTTATTTTACTCGTGTTAATAAAAATTATTTTTGTTACGTGCATAAAAATTCTTTGTCCCCGAGATCGAATTTTATACGATAAACATATTGAAAAATTTTTGGACTCTGAGAAGTTGAGAGGGGGAGTGCTTTACAAGAGTCACCCCTAACGGCCTTATTGCTAGTGCCATCATTGTATTTTGTATCTGATCAAATGATTTATTTATTAGAAGTTTGTGCGGTTTGCCATATTTTATTGGATAAAAACCGAGACAAATATAAATTGATAATTTTTGAACAGACGACAGGAAATAAACCGAATGAAATGTTTATGACTAAATACATTTTTATTTCTTTTACAATTGATAATTTATTGCGTTCACAGTATATAAATATACTATAAGTTGCCTATGGGTCTATTTTATTTTGTAAAACATTGTTGATTGTGTTGTCAAATATAAATATATTATATTAAATATTATTAATATATATAAAATATATTATATATAACATGACGTTCAGTCAATATTAGCTCGTCGTCGTCTCCAAAATCTATTCACCGTTTGTTTTACATATTAAACTTCGTCTTGGGGGTTTTTTTTTTTTTTTTGATTAAATTATCTACAGTGCTCAGACGATATTTTATCTGATTGTACAAATTCGATCAGAAACACTTGTAATTTGTTTCGAAATGTCATTCCATCGATAAAAACGGGAAATTCGTTCAACAATCATTTATCATCTCTTATGATTACCACTGATATCCCGAATTTTGAAAGTTTGAACGTGTACCATCACGATCGACGTTATGCGCGGTATCGTCCACTGGTCACGGACGTCTCTATACAAATACCGCTTTGTTTATGTACAAACGAACAAAACGTTTCGCGTTATTACGTTATACGTTGTGGTCATTGCTCGTCTCCGAAATATGTAGTTTAGAGAATCAATTTACACTGACACCGTTTATATTTCATAATACATACTCGATACGGTCGTGTGCAGTCATACGTCGTACAATAGACGTGTTGTTGTTGTTGTTGTTGTACAATAAATATACGCGCAGAGTAGACGTTATACGTATTTTTAAAGACTGGTAAAATGTGTGTGTGTGTGTTCAGATTGTTGTCGGTATACATTTCGGTACGGTCTATAGAATTTTCAACAAAAGAAAATATTAATGCCAAAGACTGCGGAACATCCGAAGTGGAACGCTATACGTAACTCCACTCGGAGAGGACATCGGCTGATTTGCGTACGTATTTGTGGCGCGTACAGCTCCTTGCCCCGCCGAAATGTCGAATAAAACGCGTCATTCGATGGTAAGACGCGCGGTGTCTAATAACGATTCCGAAGCATTTTGAACGGATGGAAAAAAAAAATCTTTTTTTTTCTTTTTTATACGATCGAGTGTAAGAGAGAGAGAGAGACGAAGGCCGTGACTGGAGTTTCGACATAATCGAATTAAATCGGTACACACACACACACACCGTACCGCCAAGGCATTCTTATTCAGTGGCGTGGCAATAGGATTTTTTTTTTTTCAGTAAGGGTGAATACGGTTTATCCATATAAAATACCTATACATTTCTTCACCGTCTCCATCGAATAAAAGCGTTTTTTAATCTTTCCCTACGAACCGATTTTAAAATCTTCTCGATTATTACGATAATGATGAATTTCATATTATTCAATATTTAGACTCGAATAGACTCAACATTCGAGTACGTTGGGTTTTTAATTTTAATGTATCAAAATAGGAAATTATATATATATATAGAACGAGTAATATTATATTAAACTAAGAATTGGCCGAGTCGGAAATATTTTTTTGTCAAAAACCCGTTACGTTTGTTACGGAATTACGTTACGTTTTTACAAATTATAGTTCTGGCTTAGAACTTCAGGTTTTTCGGATTCATTAAAAAATACGCGCTGGAGAAAAAAAAATCCGCGACATTATGTCGTTGAAAATTTAACATGATATATATTATGTATACTCTCATTTTCTGTGCGAATGAACACATTACAATCGTATAACAACGTACATAATAATAATTTTCCATATTAGTAATTTTGAATTTTCCTAAACATTATACGTAACACACTTACCTTCGTTTTACTCGAAAAATCATTTGAAAATCTATCTGTTAATCTACAGCGTATTTTTATACGCACAAACGGTGCCGAAGAACAGTGTTTATTTTTAAAACGATACTCGACAATCGAAAAATATTATCTCCTAAATAAACCCAAACAAATATACTTAGAACTTTTTGATAATAATTCGATGCGGATCGAATAAATATATGTGCGCATTACTCTAGAGTCTAAGTAATATACATTTTCAATTATGTCTGCTGGAAAATATACAACACGTTAATTTTCCTAAGGATTTTATATGCGTTCGAAAATGGCCGTTTTTTTTTTTTTAATGTAAATTTTAAGGAAAGCTTTTTAAAAATTTTCAACTATTAATACCCCGGACTGTATCAATTAGGTATAAATAGTTTATAAACCGAGAGGTTTTTATATTTCAAAACGGGTGTTTATCAAGTCGTAGATATTTGAAATGTCTCGGAATTCGTATTCGATCGTAATATACTTACGCGTATTTGTACGAACACTCATTTCTAATTCAAAACACTAAATACGTCTTTGAAGTAAAATCGTTTGAGAAATGTTTGTAGTGGTTTGAATATTTTGGCCGTTCTATATATACTTAAAAAACAAACTACCGTCCGATTGCTCTTAAAATTAAAAGTTTGTACGTTTATCATAGACACACCTACGAAATCGTCTTGAACACAAACCGATCTCGATGAATCCTCGTATTAATCCGACCGGTGAAACCTATCGTGGGAACAGACTTCTCGATTTCGTGTCAAGGTTTGTCTGAAAGCACAAATCCACCTGAGATGTATTCGTATTTTACTCGAATGTTTCAAACGTCGTATATACAGATTTGGTAATTTTTAAAAGTATATCGCGAATACATATGCCGAATAATTCCAGAAATATCTATTCAATATACTACAGTATTCGAATACTTCATGAAAACAGCGTTCTCTCCTAAGTATTTTGAATCTTTCGCAAAAATTATTTCATACTTTTTTTTTACTAGTTTCATTAATACGATCACCACAGCAAACAATTATATAAGCATTTAATCGAATAATATTGACAAAGTATCACTAATATGTACTTGAGAGAAATTATAAATTATAAATCAACGCAATAAAAACTAATAGGTAAATTAATAATACCGATTTGTTATATCACAAATCATATTAACGTAGTGTAATTAAATGTATTGAATTATTTGAATAAGTTCAAACATTAGCAGCAAAATGTTGCTTTTAAATACCCACACTGCTGTTTATTTAATATATAATTGCTACACTCGTATGTTTTCGTCTGAAATATGCAATTGCTTTTTAGATTTAATTAACAAATTCTTATTTTAATTTTAATTATTATGTAAACTACGATTGTGTTTTAAAAAGTATTTATTAATTATTCCGAATATAATATTCGGAATACTACTCAAGTCTTACCGTATAAAACATATGCGTTTTGTAAATTTACACTGGGCACGTTGGGAAAAGGAACGATAATAATAATTATAATAATTCGAGCGACAAACGAAAACGGATATTGTTTAAAAATTCTATATTACCTATATGATTTTTTTTCTATAGTGTCTAATATATACGTTCAATATAACACTTTTCTCCATTATTTACAAGTTTAACTAAATCATATTTAATAATTTCATGGAAGGTTCCAAAGTAAACATCGTTTTACAATGTAAAAAAATTTTTTTTTACATTTTACAATTCAAAAGTTTTTTTTTGTTTTTTTGTTTTTTTAATTTTTTTTTTTGACAATTGTTCATTATTATTTGCATATTACATATTGAGAAGAAAAAAAATTATAATAATTATAATTATAGTAATTCACAAATCCAGTATTATATACAACAAGATTAATAAATCGATAATAATAATAATAATAATAATAATAATAATAATAATTAAAATAATAATAATTAAGATAATAATATTACGCATTAGAAATAAAATGTAAATATAATAATAATAATAATAATAATTTTTTTTTCATTAAAATATAAGTTTTTTTTGGTTGGGCCGAGAAACACAAAAACATTCCGATCACACGCTCGTTAAGCGTATATAACACGATATTTAATTATTGTATATATATATATATATATATATATATATATATATATATATATGTATATATAGTGTTTCGCATAAACCGGAGAAAGGAAAAAAAACGTTAAACACTTAATGTAATATAATAATAATATAATGTATCACCAGTTAAAATTATTTTGAGTTCAATATATTTATATATATATAATAATAATAATAATAGGTACACAACAGTAATATCTCTACGATTGTCGACTTATTTCCACGATTTGTTAGACGGCAGGCCAAACTCTGAAACAAAAAAAAAAAAAACAATACGTTTTAGTTAATGAAAATAGCTAAAACTGTTCGTTAATATTTTTCAACAGTTTGCACGACTCCGCATTTTAATATATACGGGTTTATATATTTTGCGGAAAATATTATAATTTTTTTTTTTTTTTTGGTAAAAATGATTCCTATTTGCCGTCGCAGTTCGACTAATTTCGCGTTAAATATAATATACATGACAATTTCTTCGCTGCCCATCTACTGGGAAATACGACGAGTGTTAAAAATCACCTTTTTCCCACCATAAAATACGCGTAATTGTGGATTGAAATACTATTGGATCGCTAAAAACCACCTGATTATATATGCTATTTTATTATTGGAATATATTTATTGCTGACCACAACAGTGGTCATTATTATATTTATTCAATCGTCGGTGTTCAAATTTGTTCATAGTTGTTCTAAAGAAAAAAAACCGTCAAAAAACACAAGTATTTTATTGTGAAAAGTTTTCGTTTATTTAGAAATTTTTGTCGTTAAGTACGTTAAGTATGTATTCGACAAGTCCCCGTGTTATTTTCTATAAATACGCGCCGAACATATTTCTACGGAATTCGTTTTTTATTTCTCTTTTTTTTTGTTTTACGATCGTTTCATCTGACTGCAGTACACACACGACACGTCGCGATGATAGCGCGTGGCACATAAAAAATTGTAATCGATTCGAAAATATTCGAGAGCACCGTAATCAGCTCTTAAAAGGAATACACTTCTTGCAGGAACTCTTTGCAGCATCCGTCTCCCCTCTCCGTCACGATTCTGATTAAATTTAATAACAATATTATTAGATTTACGAATAATACAGTTGTGTGTTTGATAAAAAACACACATACGATATGACGTTTAAGTAGTAATTGGAACTGTCACACACACATACGCGTATTTCGGCCGATAACATTCCATTACAAGTAACAGCAAGGTCAGGTTCTGAAAATCCGATATATATATATATCGGATTTTTTTATTTTATATTACACGCGGATTTATAAAAATATTGTATTTTATAACGTTTTGTAACCTTCGCTTGTACAATATTTACCGCGTCATCTGAGTAAAATGAAAAGCTCAATATTCGTCATTTTAACAATGAATAACATTGCAATTTACATAGACCATAGACGTTTTAACAATATTTTAAAACGTTTAAAAAATGATATAACGCAATAATAAATTCTCAAAAATTTTTTAGGTGTCGCGTTTAAAAGCCAATATACGAAATCACTACCGATAATCGTCTTTGGCGGGCTTGGATTCGTCCCTGTTTTTTTTTTTTGGTTCACCTATTCGTTTACGTACGAACGTGAGTTACGATGAATTGTATTGATCAATATACGTAGAAACGGGACTCAGGAAAACAAAAACGGAATAGAATTTCTGAAAGCCACACCAATAGAAAAATTTCAGGATTTTCAATGGGTTGTCTCTTTTAAAAGTGACAGAGAGAAAAACAATCAGACGAATGATCACGGACGTGTTATTAGTTAAGCGATATACAAATCGATGGTCCACTGAAATTTAGAAAACCGTTTATTATAACTGTACACTGTGACGAGATTTAGAAAGTGGCAAGAACGAGGCACCGATAGGGATAAAAAGAGGACGATATAGAAACATCCAACAGAATTCCTCTAATCGACATACGATTTAACTTAGTGGAAAGCAATTAATATAATACTAAGAAAAACGTGTGTAAATGTAAACTGACCACCGATGCGGAAATGTTTTCAATAGGGAGATAGAGGAAGAATTTTGTAGGACAACGTTGAAAAGAAAATTCAAATTGAAACGATGATTTTGGGGAGGAGAAATTTAAAAACGATTGGCCGATTAGCAAAGGAGAAAAGAACGTCTGTTTAGACAACGATATCTGATCGATTTGTAATGTTTTTATGATAATATTAGATCTCAACAGCTGATTTGTGTACAATTGATACACGCGCAGAGTCGTAATTTTCTCGAAAAATATTCTAAAAATGTACGATACGAGTTTTGAAGTATAATCTTAAGAAAAAATACAGAATACACTACTGCGGGGAATCACAGTATTTTTATATTTTATTCTCACAAATAACCGTTATAAATAATATGAGAAACGATCAAACTTATTATATAATAATTATTGGCGAACGGGGGAAAAAAAAATAAAAAAAAATATGTACCGAAAGAAAAAAAAACTCTTATACATAATGTCGAAAATATCGTCTCCTCTCCGTCGTTTTTGACGTGTTGTCCCGCAACGTTTCGCGTCACGACAATATTACCGTGTTTTTTATACAATTTTTTTCTCTTTTTAATGATTTTCCATCACATCTGGCAGGTCCCAGGTTTGGTGACATAAAGAACGCATGCAAAATAATTGATGCGTGCACACTTATCAGTCAACAACGAAACACGACGAGACATGATAAAACACGATCGGTTGTTGTTCGGTCTGGTTCTGTTTTTGCTCCGAGTAAAATATGAAAAACAAAAGTCGCCGCCGTTATAACACGCGTTCTTTTCGCTCATTATTTACGTTTATTATTTATTTTATCACCGAATTCGGTCAAAAAAAAAAAAATTAAAAATTTTATTTATTTTTTTTATTATTCATCAAGTTCACTGTCCAACCGCAATTGCCACGAAACGGTATAAAAACAGAGTTCAGAACTCATCTCGACGACTGGTGTTAAAAATGAAAAATTTATCCCAAATATTTGTTTTGTCAGTGTGCCACATGGAATGCGTGGTGTTCAGAGCTGTTTGGGGGGGAAAACGTTTCGAGCAACTCGCGGAACGGTTTTGCTCTTTCAGTGGCGGCGCACGCCCGTCCTTAAACGAGTTAATTTTTTTATCGTTTAAAATTTTACAATACATAGTGTTTATATAAAATCGATTACGATACGGAACGATCGTCACGCTCGTAACGATATAATGTAATAAATATTTACAAAATGGAGGGAAAAAATTCAATAAAAAAAAGAAAAAAGAAAACCGTGTCCAAATATATAAAAAATACATGTACCTATATATATATATATTGTATTGTGTTATGATAATATAAATTGGTACACTCACGACATTTTTTTTATGTATTGGAAACGCGCGTGTTGCGGAAAAAGTCGGACGATTTCGTCAACACATACACGGTTTATAGTTGGAAAATTTACTAGTATGTTTGTACGAGTCGCGTGAAAATAACTAAGAGTCTTATTTTTTTTTTTTGGTAAAATCATTACAATACACTAGCGAGCGCAACGTCGTGATTTTATTATAAAAATATCGCGTTTATTTAAATCACTTCTCCCTGCATAACGGATGCCTGAAAATTCGATTAAAATAACAAATTGTTCACCGGTAAATGTATTAAATTTACCACGAGTTACTCCGATTATTTGTTTAAAGACAACATTTGTGATTTTCTAAAAATTGCACAAAAGAGTATAGTGAAAGAAATCGGAAAGCCGTACTGGAGACATCGCACGACTGGTAAACATGGTTTGCGCCGATCATCGATAGTGGTCGAGCGTTTAAGGTTTAGCTGAGGGTAAACTAAAAGTCGGTCGAGGGAACGTGTGAATATGAATAGACCAGTAAAAGTTAATAAAATATTTACATAGTGTAAAATAAACGAGTAAACGTACAAACGACTGTAGAACGAGGAAAGATGAATAATAACGTTAATTTAGCGGCGTTTGCCCGCTATGGCTTACACGCGAATGTGCGTGTGTGGTGGGTTCCACCGCACATACACCGTGTGTAGTCAATTGGTTTCGAACCGCTATTTATAAGCGACTAAATTCTTTTCCTTTTTATACATCTGAATTTCGTCGTAATAGATCCTCAAACGATTCTTCTTCGTCTTCTTTATTCTTCGGTGTAGATGTTTCATCGGCAGAGGGAGTTGACTCCATTTTCCCCCCTCCTCCAACATCATGTATAATCGCCACTGCTCCGAACTGAACACAGTATTCAAACGTTTTGTCTTGAACCGTTTAATTTCCGTCGATGCGATCACACATTTTCAGTATCGGAAGCATCGACTTAGAACAATAAAATATTGCGTTTAAATTTGATTCGAGACAATTAAATTGAACCACAACGGTTCTCTATTGACAGTTCATAGACGGCGTAAATGTTACCACCCGGACTATCGATCGTTGAACGCGTTGTGCAATCAAGCGGTTCTTATAAGGCACACAGAAAAGCGTTCTCCGGGTGGGGGGGGGGGGGTTAGCCATCTTTCGATCGGTTTGAAAACCGTCTAGTCACCGTGTACACAATAAGTTAAAATATGGTGTGCCGCGCGTCCTCCAATGCACGCGTTATCCGAAGAGAGCCATTCGTGTGCGAGCAGGGGAACGAATTCGTCGAATAACCTATTACGGACGAGCTGATTTCGATGGAAAAACGGAAAATCGACAACTATATATATACTCGTATATTTGAATAGCTGGCCGCGTTTGCGGATTTCGGCGCGAGTGAGTTAAAGAGCAACGAAATTCAATTTCTTCGCGCACGCGACCGAAAAAGAAAACCGATAACAAAACCGTATTTCGGACAAACGATTTTCCTCTCTTCTTCCAAGTGTTGTGTGTTCGTCCAAGCCGTTACACGTTTTTAGTCTTTCGAGACGGATCCGTCGAAGATTCGATCGGTTTTTTTTTTTTTTCGTCAAGTCTCAAGAAAACCGCCGAGAGAATCAAAGTAATTCGCGGTGTAGTAGTAATAATAATAATAATTATTATTATTATTATTGTATTCCCGTTGGGCTGCGTAAACGTTAGATAGGATGTATGAGACTCAAAAACGGAATCGTAAGTTCGCTCGTGTGTACAATATCGCGGTCTACGTACACTGGCGTGCTGACAAAAAAAGCGAAAAAAGCGAAAAGAAAAAAAACCGAGTTAAGTCTCGTTTTCCGTACGACGTTATTAGAGTCGTGTGCAGCAGAGGACAAGGCGAAATACCGGCGGAAAGATTTTTCCAAAGACCTTCGGCGTTTTGACATCGGTGTAACCGTCTGTAATTGTCGCGTTACAATATAACCTAATAACACGCGCGTGTCGAACGTATTTTTCTACGTACCGGCCGATTAATGTAATTCAAATAAAAATAATAATCGCAATAATAATAATTACACGTTTCAATATTTCGATAAGAAATAAATAAAATACTCTTTTTTCGTCTTTCTCTGTACACGCGTATCGTATAACGTATTTTTGTCCCCGTCTTGGCAAACGATTTTCGTCTATCTGCCCCCTCCTGGTCGACGACACCGATTTGAAAAATCCAACAGCTACTCCTCTCACCGCGGTTATGAATATTACGCGGGGGTGGGGGGGATCCGTCGGACGGATCGTAGTCATTAGCACTTTATTGTGTGTGTGTGTGTGTGTGTCGATATTGTACTCGACGTGCGGCACTCGTTAAAAGTACGTTGAAAAAAAAAATAAAAAAGAGAACGAAAGAATAAAAAGTTTCCCGAGGACTCGGCGTGTAACGAGTCGAAAAGCGCGTGCTGCTCTCGACGACGACAACGCTTTCTCCCTTTGTGTACCGCGCTCGCGTATCGGACGCTGTGCGCACGTACACACGCGCTGTGCGGTGATGTCTCGTCGTCGTCGCCGCACCCTTTTTTTTTTTTTTTGCGACCGAACGGACTTATTCGCCGCCGCCGCCGCCGCCGCACATGTCGCGTTTAACGAATCGTAAAATCGGTCTTTTCAAAAACGGTCCGTCCGACGTTGTCGCGTGTCCACGCGTGCGAGAGGTAAGTCGCGAAAAATGGTTTTTAATCACGAAACACACACACACACACACACGTATAATACGACTTCGTTAGACGGTCCACGCGGCTGCGACAACGAGAATAATAATAATAATAATAATCTAAATAATAATAATAATACACCAGAATAGGTCGTACAAAACTAACTCATTCACGCTTGACGAGTAAAGGAACCGATATTATGCGAAAAACGCGTACGCAATCACTCAAGTCAGGCGCAATATCGAATGCCCCCGCCCCCCACGTTTTACACACCGCTCGGTGCCAAACGTCGATCGCGTTAAATTATCGCATAACATAAGAAATTCTTGGATCCGAACAAGAAACAAACATAATTGATTTTATGCAAACCGGCGGCACGAATCGCGTCATTTATATTATACATTTTTTTGTTTCAATTTCCTCTCTCGTATCGGTCATCCGTTTGTACGATCAAAAGCGTGTTTATACGCACGGTTCGGTCCAACAGTAGGCTAACGGATTGTGTATTATACTTGAAGCCTTATAAGAAAAAAAAAATAATAATAATAATAATATACACGGGCGGAGAACTTATGTGAGATGTACATAATAATATATAATAGTAATGTTTTCAGATAACGACGTTGCGAAACGACCGTAATATATAATATTTTTTTTTCCCTACGTACTCTGACGTATATATCATTAGACGAATTGTAATTATTGCGTACGTTTTATATTGTACACAAGAGATCCGGGGATTTGTTGTTGTGTACACCTCTCGACGACGACGGCGATTTTTGTACGCTAAATTTTATATATATATATATATAAAATGTAGCGTACAAATATTATATTTAACGGATTACTAGAGCGAAAGAGACTCGCGTGACGTTTGCGTGGATTTATTTTAGACAATCGTCAAAAAAAAAAAAACAGCGAAATAAAAAACAAAACATACGTTTTACTGATGAATTTACGGATTTATGATTTTATTTTATATATATATATATATATTTTAACGCATTTGCGTATGTTATTATTTGTAGACACAATCATAATTAGTCGTTAAAAAAAAAAAAAAAAAAACGTTTAAGCAATTATTTGTAGTTCCACGAGACGTGTCTGTCGGATTTAACGTATTTGGACAGACTTAAGTATTAAGTCGTTTACCGCGCGGTGATCATCAAAGTGCGCGGCCCCACGATTATTTTTCGCGAAAGCGTTACGTATTTCTGAAGTGTTGACTCGACAAGATTATTATTCTACTTTTAAATACGTTTCGTGTCATTTACTTTGATTTCAATCTCGACTTCTCTAATATATTATATATATTTTAAATTTGTGTGTAATTAATTTGAAATTTTGTAGAAAAAAAAAAAAAGAGGATTTGATTTTTATATGACGTGTATATTAACCGAGTATATTTTTAAGTCCTCCGCTTTAATGGAGTTTTGTTTTTCAGAAATTCGTTATTCCACTAACGTTTACGAAATGCGGTAAAATGGAGAACGGTAAATCTCAAACCTACAATCGTTCACCGTGGTTATAACAATCGAATTATATGAACTGTATATGAGTAATTGGTCTTTGTGTAAATGAAATTGAAAAAAAATATACGTTTTCTCCGATGCGCGGAAAATTTTATCGATTCGTCGATATGTTTTTGAATTTCTAGAGACAATTCCGTATATTTTTTTTTTTTTTTTTTGTTGAAAAATTATCGCAATTTTTATAAATAGTTTTTTCGGATGATTTTTTCGTCCGATTTCTGAGATTTTCGGCGATTTTGTGCGCCGGTGTACCGAAACCAACGAGATCATTATTGATGAAATAATTTTCAACTCTACAGCTGTTACAGTTGTCACACTCATATTTCTCTTCCTACACCTCCTCCCCCCTTCCCAAAATAATATTACATTTTCGCGTTTAAATATACCGATCGCGAAATGGCTTTTTTTTTCTTTCCACAAAACGTCTAAAGAGTATTATTTTTATTATTATTATTGTTATTTTTTTTTTTTTTTGTCAATCTCGCGTACAACGGGAGAAGGTTATTTGGCGGAGCGCCGAGTCGGCGGCAGTGCTTTGAAGTGAATTTTTCGCACGCGCGTATTATTATTTTATATATATATAAATATTATTTTATATATATATATATATATATATATATAATAGACCGACGCCTTATAACAATATTTTATACGAGGCGAAAACGAGTGTGATGAGTACGGACGAAATCGCGTTACACGCGCGTGACGCGGTGTAAAAATACTGTTTTTTTTTTCTATTTCGTATAATATTTTTTATATATATTATATATATATACGTAGTTGGATCGATAAAAGACGACTTCACATTTTTTTTTTTTTTGATTTAAAGACACGGGACGGAGAGAAAAAAAAAAGATTCGTCCGTTCGTCGGGCTCACGGACGTGATGCAATTTTCTATCTCTTCTTTATGTATACGGTTAGGACGCTCGGAGACTGTTCGAGATCCGATGCCCGTCCAAATCACGTATATATATATATATTATATTATAGAAAAAAAAATGATTTTATATATATATATATAAAATAAAAAAAATAAATAATAAACGTACTGAATGATTCTTTCGACCTTCTGCAAGCAGCGTTCGCATGCGTACACGCGTGTATTTATTATGTGTGTATTGAGCGTGCGCGCTCGCGTGTGTGTAAACACCACAGGACGTGACGCGTTTCCACTAGTGCGCGGCAAGACCTGTGTGTGTGCACGTCCGCCATTATTTTATTTTATTATTATTATTTATTTTTTTTTTTTTTTTTTTTTTTACAAAAAGAAGAGAGAGAAAATTCGGAAAAAATTATTACCGATACAATAAATATTATATTAGAAACGGTAAAAACAAAAAAAAATGTAAATGATATGCGCGCGAAAATTAACGTATTCTCCTCCCGCCACGACATAATAGCGTTTTACATTTCGAGTATAACAAGTTGTTATTTTTATTTTCTCTATTTAAAATTCGGAATGTTTTATTTTATTTTTTTTTTTTTTAAAGCGTTTAAAATACCGTATCGAGAGAAATACGTTCAAAAAAGTATTGAGAAAATGCATAAAAAAAGTTTTCCGAATTGAACTAAATCGGTGTATTGTAATAGGTTCACGACGTTTTTACCACGTTTCGGTAAACACATGAAAGATTTTTTGGACCAGGGGGAGGGGGTCCTTGTAAAGCTCATTGCGGTTTTTTCTTTCTTTTTGGTCGCTTTGTGTTTTCGCGAATTCGTCGCGTCCGTTTCCGCAGGCTGTCTAAAATTTCGTTCGCGGTGAACGGTTGAATTTTTTTTCAAAAAAACATTTCCCACAAGTCGTCGTAGCACACGCTTTTTTCCGAGTGATATTGTGATATCGATGCACTCGTCGTATCATCGACTAACGTAATCCGTTAAACGTTACTCGTTGTTGAAATTTCTGTTGTGGAAAAAGTCTTCGCATCGAACCCGCTTGTTGTCGGCCGACGTTGTTAACAAAATCAAAACCCTTAAACGACGTCGGAAGCACTCTGAATGAGAAACGAATAACGAAAAGTCTTTTTCACACTAATTATTATTATACACAAATTTGACATTTTTCCGTGTCAAAATTATACCGCACTGCGAACGCGTATTATTATCGTTGATTTTGATATTTTTCACTTTTATATTCGGTGACGACGAATTTTACGGTCGCGGTGGTAAACCGAATTTCCAAAAACGTTTTTCGTCGTACATTAAAACACGTTCTTCCATCAATCGAAACGTTGATTACGCAACACGGGAAATCTCTTATTGATATTATTTATTCAATTACTTAGGATTACAGTTGGGATGTTTTGAAACGAGTATCTATAAATAGTTTTTGAGATATTCACTGCTGCTGATACGCGGGCGTAAGATAACGAGACGTTTCGTTGAACAATCGAAATGAAAACGGAAATTGTATTTCGTATACGTAAATTATACGCGGGGGAAACGAGAAAATGTTTAAATAGTTTTCGAAAACGTCGAGAAAAATATTATTTTCGAGTTTTCTTTTCTTTTTTTTTTTTTTTGGGGTGGAATATAATAAATTAATGTTAAAGATTAGAAAAACTGAAATCTCCTCGAGCTCGGAGAACAATGGAATCGCGCGTGGGTGGTGGTTTTGCACGATCCTCTGTAACGTCTCCCGCGTTGATCACAGCCGGGATTCGGGCGGACGGACACACGGGGCGTATTATTTTTTACTCTTACGTTTTATCCGCAATAAGACATGAAAACAATATTTCCCTAAACGTTTTCGTCGGGGCCGTTGCGAAATTTCACCCCGGCCCGCCCCGCCGTTTTAATATAATATTATCGTATAATTTCACATACGTTTTTAAAAAGTACTACTACAAGAGAATTCACGGATTTCCTCCGGACGAAATTCTCCCGTCCGAGTTGTATCATCCGAGTAATTGTGTGCACTACCGCCCGGTCGGAACAGAAGAACCGCTATGGCCCGGTGCCCCCCCTCCCCCCGACGTCTCCACTTGTCGCGACGACGACACAATGTAATGTAATGTCACCCCCCTCCCTCCCCGGGCCGTCTCGTTCGTCGGGGTCGGACACAAGTGTGTGTGTTTCGTCGGTTGCAGCGCCCGCGCGTCTCCATACGACGACGACGACGACGGCGTGACCAACGCACCGTGACCTTTGTGCGCGCGCGTGTAATTATTTTACATTTTCTCTCTCTCTTTCATTTTCATTTTCATTTTCTCCACGACATATTTACAAACCGTGCGAGCGACAAACGGACGCGTTACTCGGACCCGAACGCAATAAGAAAAAAGTACGCCAGAACGGAGAGGACATTTCTTTTTTTTTCGTTTCCACTATCTATCCGCGCGCGCGCGTATATACGTATATATCGTTTGTCGTTGTGGAACGTGTGGTTCGCGGCGGGACGAGTGTACGTTTTTTAAGCCCGATGATCGTTCGGCGGCGTGTGACGGTATTTTATAATATAAAGACGAAGACGATATTTCTGGATACGGGGACATGGTGTGAGGGGCAGGGGGAAATGAATAAATAAAACCCGGCGGGCGCGTCCCGTGGGAAACGCGGTCTGGACGATGATAAATCGATCGACGACGTTTTTATATTCTCGTTTTTGTTTCTCGTTTTTTCCACGAAACCCGGGGACACGGAAAGCGCGTAATTTTTTTTTTTTTTTTTTTTGAACGCGTCCTCGTCGTCGTTTATAAACCGGCGCAACAACGATTTTTAGTTTGAAAAACTGTGAGGAAAAAGAAAAGAAAAATCGCGAACGGATCCGAGAAATGAAATCCGCGGTGCGGGCGTGCCGTCGTATTTACGGGTTCCACTGCCGGGAAACGAGGAAGAGGGAAAAGAATTCGTTGATTATTAGGATTTTTCTTTTTTACTCTAACTATTTATAGTTAAACGTTATTGTTTATTTGCGTCTGTGCTGTCAATAGTTGGGGGGGGGGGTTATAGTGAAAAAAAATATACGGCAAGGATTTATAAAAAGAAAGAAAAAAAAACAACGTAAAACGCGCATTTTTATTTACAAAAATGCGAGAGAAAAAAAAATCTTTTTTCACATCGATTTTAGAGACTAATTGATAAATGATAACAATCGTCGCGGTTATTCATTATTATTATTTTTACCGTTATTAATAATAATTCGATTAAAAAAATCGATAATTGTTAGCGATCCGTTCGCAGTAATTTTCAACGAACGTCGAATCGATTTCGACTTTAGCAAATTATGAACTTTTTAAATACGACGCGTGAAACATGTTTTATTTGGGGGGGGGCGGGAAAAGGCTAATCGACGAATGTTTTTGTAAATTTGCCATCGGACGCTACAAATTTTCGCACAATCGAATTTTCGACGCTTCGTCGTAACGTATCATTTAAAAATTCGCGGGGGAGAAAAAAAATGAAATAAAAATGTTTTTCTTTTTATATTTGTATATAAATAAATGGCGCGTAACAATAATTTTACGCATTGGTATTTACTTTTTTTTTTTTCTTTATTAGATACACTCGTTAGTGTCTCGTATCGGCTAAACGGTAACGAGATTATTACATTTTAGAAAGTTAAAAAAAAAAAAACGAAAAAATTGCGTTGCCACTGTATTGCGCGCGGTGAAAACATTAAAAAACCATCAAAGGTCGTACGGAGTCCTTGAGAAACGCGCACTGGAAAAATACTTCCCTTTCTCATTAAGAAAACAAAAATATAATAAAAAAAAAATATGCGTTTATACTTTCACTTCGCGAGATGAAATCACTTTACACTTCACTTCGAGACGCAATCAATCGAATTCTCCGGGCCCCGGAGGTGTTCGCGTCGATAATTTTTTTTCGTTCCCCCGCCGTCTGTCTCTCCCCTGCCCCCACGCTCGTCACCACCACGTCGGTCTTCTCGAGAACCGTACAGACGTTTATATTTGTATTTCATCGTTTTACTTCTTTCCCGAGAACAACTTTAGCCGGTTTCGCGCGCGTAGCACCGCCGTCACGATATTTAATAATTATCGTCGTAACGCGCGAAATTCCGTCCGTCCGATCGAGATTTCTCTACAATGATTTTCTTCGAATTGCTGCTCACCGTCACCGCGGCGGGCGGATACCCGTTATTATTTTCTCCCGCGCGGAGGAAAATCGACAAATCCGTTTTTCTTGTTTACTGGACCGTCGGATCCAATCGCTCGGACGGCGATTTCTCGCCCGAAAAAAAAAACCGACGCGTAATTGTAAAAAAAAAGAAAAAGAAAAAGAAACAACTGGCAAACAATTCGCGTAAATTGTTCAACTACTACGCCGTTTCGATAGACGGACCGCGGGGACACGGCACGACCGGTATATGAGACACTGCAGGACTCTCGCCCATCGATTCGTTATCCAATACACGATGTCGTAGATTTTCTCGCGTAATTTAAAGAAAAACTCGATTTGATTAGAGTGCACGCGAAGAGAAGGAGAAATCCGTGTAGTAATTCAATTAAACATCAAAGGTGTAGAGAAACGGATTAGTCTCCGACATTCGGCCGTCGTATTACACGTCGAAGTGATCCGGAAACCGTGCCGAAACGGTTTCGATGCGAACGTCTCGCGCACGGATGTTTCCATCATAGACTTTCAAACATAAAAACAGTGGATTTGCGCGAGTGACCACTTAGAATTCCCGAAAATTTAAACGCGTAACTGAAACAAGGTCGAAGACGCGTCGTGGGAAAGAGAAAGACGTCGGGGATCCGAACTCGTGATAATGTGTAAAACATAAAGGGGGTCTCGTGGTCACTGCGTTTTACCCTCTCGTATTCAGTGCGGGATGAAACAACGTCGACCGCAAGACGTCCATAGAAGAAATTCTTAAGAGACAGATGTCGTTGGAAATCCGTGTAGATCCGCAGTTAAAGCATTTTACGTTTTAAAGTGTTGTGGACGGACTGAAAATAATCATCCGCGCGAGGAGAGTTTTCTTGAAAACTTACTTAGCAAGACCCTGCCAACTCGTTTCGGCACACGAACCATGTCTAGGCAACCGACGACTGATGATGGTGTCACATTCGGAAAATTAATAAATATGTTTTTTTCCATATTCGACGTGGAAAAACATTTTTCTCTTTTCACTATTCGTTAAAGACGTTTTATATTGGATTCGCGCAGGACATTTCGAATTCTCGAGACTAATTGTTCGGCGCGCGCCCGTTTCTATTTTTTTTTTTTTTTTTTTTTTTGTTCACCGTTGTTTTTATTATTTCGAACGCTATTTTTCCCCGTGGATCAAAACGTTTCGATCGAAACGGAAATGTCTGTGTGATCGACGATATAATCAGTCGTTGTATCGTCGCCACAAAACTGTTGGTTTTATTTCAATACGTTCCGCACGCACTAACCACCAAACGAATAATTTATTGTCTAAACAATTCTTCGCTAAACCGAGCTAGACAGAGTTTACTACTAAACAGCAGCGGATGAGAAATTGATATTTTCAAACGCGTATGCGCGGTCTCGCGTTGTTTCCGAACGATCCCGCGACATACGATCGAGTGAATCCCCGACCGCGTTGCACACTGTGCAACCCCGGTTGTGTCGTCACAACATTGTTATAAAGCGGGAAGAAAAAAGAAAAATAAAAAATTATTCTTCTCGCCGGCTGTGTCGACTTCTTTTTATTCATCAATCACTCGCGCGTTTATGTATCGTCTCTCGTATACACGCCACAATTACAACAACCCGCGCGTATCCCTTTTTTTCTTCTATTTTTTGTGTTTTGTGTTTTGTTCCCGGCCGTTCTTTTCAAATCGAATTGTTTCTGTGTTTAGTTTTCGAGAACGCCGCGGCGGGACGTCCGCCGTCGCCCGTCGAACACGTTACACACACACACAACACTGTAACGACAGCGGTGCACGGCTACCGCGGTTATGGTATGTATACACAAAGAAGAAGAGTATACCGTGACGAATTCAATTAAAAAGTATATATATATAAAAAAAAAAAAAAAGGTACGTATGTGACGGAGAAGCCGCGAGAGGTGAGAGAGACGACGCGCGGAACTTCGGAGGCTCGCGCACAACGTACATAATAATGTAATAAGAAGCAGCGGAGCTCTCACAATGGATCCCCGAGGCCTAAACGCTTTAATCTGCCGAGGGGGGGGGGAGCGGGGGAAGAGATGAAAAAAAGTAAAAAAAAAGTATCTCCTCCGTCGATAACAGCCGCGCGTAGTAATATTATTAATAATAATAATAATAATATAAAATATTTCATATCCCCGTCGTTATACGACGTCTTTTTCTTTTTTTTTTTTTTAGAAAATTTCACCGGGTCCACACAAATTTTAATACCCGTACATAAAACCGTTCGTTTTTTTCGTTATATACTTCGCGCGCCAATGTTCCCGAGACCTGCAATTGCAAAGGTTCGCGATCGTTCTGTAAACGTTTTACGGATCCATTGCACAGTTCGGCGCAAATCGTTAGGTTTAGTAGTCGCCTGTGCTTCTTTCGGGCGAAAGAAATTAAAAAAAATTAAAAAACGACATTCAACCTTGAATGTCCAAGGTTTTGAGCCCCCCGGAGAAAATTTGACGAATAGTAAAGAAATACCAAATATTAGACAAATTTGTCTGTGGCGTATTTACGGGGGGGGGGGGGTCAGGTTAAAACCCCCACCAGAACTAAAAAAAAAAAAAAAGAGCTATGAGGTTATACAAAAAATTTTGTGTATTTAATAATTTCGTTCGCAATAATAATAACAGACAAAGGTGTAATTATTACCAAAAAAATGCATTTTTCTTGATGTAATATAAATGACCCCCCGATTTTTTCAAATGCCCCCCCCTCCCCGGAGAAAATTGTCTGAAAGAAACACTGGTAGTCGCACAACGATTCCGCACTTCCGGGGAGAATAAACGAACACAACATTCATTAATCGTCCATCCTATTCAAAACGTGTTCATCGAATCGTTCGCCAAACTCTGTCGATTAAGTGGTAAATTGTTATTTGATATTTGAATTTTATCATATTTGAAATATACGTTATATTATCAACACAGAATGATAATGCGCGTTTTGACGAGTGTTTAAAATGTACGAATCGGACGATTAAATATTTGACTGAAAGTTAGCGATTCCGTAAAATCTAAATAAAAAAAAACGTTTATGCAACGCAAATTTTCTACGCGAAAAACCGCTGACGGTTCTGTAAATGTTTAAAGACGATCGTTTACGTTACCCGGCAAAAATTAATTAATCGAAAACACGAGCAAAGCGATGGAAAGACGTAAAAAAAAAATCGTTATTTTTCCGATCGATATTCAAACGATATTGAAAAGTGGAAATCTACCAAAAGCGCATCTTCGTACGAAACTTTTCGATTCCGTATTTGTACGCTGCAGTGGTATGCCCAGTTTTATACCGAAACAGAGATCCCTTCTCGTGAGGGCTACAGTGTGACTGTAGTAACTGAACCGAAGTAAATAATATTATAAAACCGACAACAGTATTCGAAACGAATTTTGTCGATTCCATTTTCTAATATTTCTAACATTAGAAAATGACTATTTGCGCGGAATGCAATTTCAACGCGTGTAATTATACGCGGCTCGTTGATCTTATAAACGAGCGATTTTAAACAGGAATATTTATTTTTATCCCGGAAATATTTCTACTACGGATTTTCAGCTAATTTACAATATATGAAAATCGGTTTGTCGGAGTCACAACGAAATTATACTGATGACTAATTAGGATCGCATCAAAAAAAAAAAAAAAATCGATAAGTAATAATTTACCGGATTTCCATACGAAACAATTAAATTCTATTAAATTTATTAATTTCAAAATATATTCGAGTGTATTGTAAACAAACGTTTTACGAAAATGTCGTCTTTGTAAAAAACTTAAAAAATACACTGCGCAGTGGGACGCTGACTCGTCCGAGTTCATAAACGTTCCTGAAAAATGTTCAATAACTCTTTTTATTATTATTATTATTATTATTATTCGTTTTTCCATAGCGACGGACATCGCTTTTACCGCCCCGTCCGCTGTTCAGAGGTCTCACCACCACGTTATTATTATCATTTTTTTTTTTTTCAAACCCTGTCCGAATATCGCGTGGGAAAACGAAACATCCGAACAACGGAATGATAATAATAATAATAATAAGCGGTGTGTACGCCTAAAAAAAAAGAAAAAGAAAAAAATATCAACAACACGATTTTCAAACCGTTACTTTTCGACATCGCGCAGCGTAGGACGCTGATTTTTTCGTTTCTGTACCGGTCGAGGGATGTTATTATACACGCGAATTGGCGATTCGACGAACCTTCACAGGTTCCCCTCCTAGTCGAAGAGTCTCGTTACAATAATAATTGCAGTGTTCTCGAATAATATATATCATTAAGTTCGAGTATCGCGTATGTATATATATATATATATATAAACGTCGAGTTTGATTTCTTTGAAAAAAAAAAAAACGCGTCCCGTTACGCGTTATTTTTCGGAAATTAGAAGAGTAACGAATAAAAAAAAAAAAAAAAAAAAAAACGTTCGTTTCGGCGGAACGAAATACCGATAAAAAATATAAACCAAATATATGTATTAGTATAATATACAAAAATGTGTTGAGGGGAAGGGAAAGAAATACGTAAAAAAAAAAAAAAACAGCGGAAAAATATTTAAATCTCACAGACTTGTATAAAAGTAGTCTGATAAAAGAAGAAGAAAAAAAACGCATTCGATTATCCTAATAATCGACCGACGACAAAAGCATTTTGATAAGACGACGGGCGGCACACAGGGGCTCGGCGCGCGTTCCCCCCGTTCGCTGTAATTTATTATTAAACGATAATTTATAATTTATGAATACAAAATGTCTATTGATTTAATACCGCGAATACGATCTGTAATTATTACGAATCATTAACGATTATTTAATAATACACGACGCGTAAAACGATTTCTAAATAATTCCGTTGTATTAAACGTCGTTTATATTTAAAACGCTTTTATTCTGCCGTCAGTATTTCTAAATATACGCCCCTGGGCCCGTAAAAACGACGATGCGCGCGATTATTTCACTTTTAAATCGGTCGTCCACTTTATCCGCACACAAAATGTATATAAACTCGTATAGGCAAAAAACGACTGAATAAGAGATTTTTCGGGGGAAAAAAATTTATATTTTCCTGAACGTCGAAGGTCGTTAACTAGGCGTGCGGTGTAAACGGCCGGTAATTTTTTCCGGTAAAATTGTAACCGACCGATTTGGTATAGCGCGTGACGTGCACAACGCATTAAGCACAATAATATTCTCGTTACGACGAATTTTCCGCGTCACATAAACGCGACGAATAGGGAAAAAAAAAAAACAAAAATCCGTACCGCAAGTCGTATTGAATTCGAGAAGAAGAAAAAACGTCGTGTATGTCGCTCGAATGAATTACAATTTCCAATTGTCCACACGACTTTTAACCGGCTTCTTCGTTAATCTACAAAACTATAAATATATTACGATGGCCGTCGGTTTTCAAAAACGATTTTTTTTTCTCTTAAATCTCGCGATAACCATTATTTTCGAACGGTTTTAAATATTATAAATTAATACGCGACGTAACCGTTTTCATAATATTTATATACGAAACGGATTCGACACAAATCGCTTATGACGACGCTCGTTTACCGCACTCGTATCGGTGTTATCTACAAAGCCGGTTCGGGTGTTCGATCACAAACCGTTGTGTAAAAACCCTCGTAAATTATCGTCCAATTATTCTGCGTTTTATCCGCGTAATAAATCCTAAATTTTATTTTCATAAGTTGAAGAGTTTTTGAAACGCGTTTTCTTTTTCAAAAAACAAAAAAAAAATGTCTATTTTTTAACAATTGTCGTGAAGCGGCGAAACGAGAAATTCGTTTTTCTAAATAATATCTAATATTATTATTAGAGGTAAAATTTTTCATTGCGTGGGAAGGGGGCTTAGCCCCGTCCGAGCCCCGCACTATTTGCGCCCCGTACGTTCGTACGACGCGTTTTTAGAACAACACGGATAACGGGTACTCACGACAGGAGGCCCTGGTTCGGGCCGTCGGCCTGGTACCAGCTGTACTGCGGCATGTATCCGGCGGACGGATGATGCGAGTGGTGATGTGGGTTGCCGGTGAGCGCCAGGTTCGGCGGTTTCATGTCCCACGGGACGACGGGCGGCGAACCGGACACGCCGGACGACGAGTGGTGTACCGGCGGCACGGGCGACATGTCGCACGACACCGGAGTCGAGCTGGGCGTCGGGCTGTTGCCGACGTGCTGGACCATTCCGCCCGGGCCCACGTGACCGCCACCGCCACCGCCGCCGCCGCCTACACCGGCGCCGCCGATGTACGTCGGGCTCGGCTGACTGCCGGACGACGAACCGTTACCTAAAGAAGACAAAAATATTTTAATTATCGCGTGTTTTGGTCAATAATCGTTGGCGCATTTTGTTTTATCCATTACAGTTTTATCGGTTCTGATTCTACAAAAAAAAAAAAAACCAGACCGATTGATTTGGTTTATTTTTGTAAATCGTTACAAAAACGTTACCGACAGTCGCGTAGGCGTTGAGCCGGACAACTGCGCCTACCACGCGCGTACTCGTCGCATTCACAAACGTTTCATCAACAGGACATGGAGTTGTCGTACGAGATCGAATATGGTGAAAACGGGGTCTCGGCAAAAGAAGACGAACGCGAATGTACAAAAACCGTCGGGCAGACGAACTGGTCTGCCGGGCTTCTTGAAACCGCGGCGCGCAGCACACACAACGCAAAATGTTGAAACGACAACGACGTCACGGAACCGCAACACATATACTATTGTAATATAACGAAATGTAATCGTAGAAGTGTTTTTCGTTCGATCCAAATCTATTTAATACGACAATAATTCCGATTGATCAACGCGCTAACGAGGACACAGTAGTACAGTCGGTATTTTCATATTTGTTAAATACAATATTGTTGTATTCAAAATTAATAATTGTGATTTACCATTTGTCAATTCGACTTATTAATTATGTGTAAACAACAAATTTAAACAATACTATTTCATTTGTTAACCTATTCTCCTCCTTCCCACTCTCTCTCTCTCTCTCTCTCTCTCTCTCTCGCTCTCCAATATCAGCAAACAAAAATCTCGTCACCGGTGTATAAGTGACACACTCGAGTACTTCAAACGACAGCAGCAGTGTGTGTTTCCGTTATTTTATTTATTATTATTATTATTATTACAAATTTCCTTTTACGACACGCACATGTCGTACTATACGTTTAATACAAAATAGGTGCGCGCAATCGTCGTAAACGCGGCGACACTCCCCCGCGCACGAAATAGCAATTTGTCTTTTCCATTTCAAAACGTCTTCTGCGATGTGTGTACTTACGTCGTAATATAAACGACTGCGTTATTTATTTTTTTACAATTTCAGGAGTGAAAAAAGCCAGACGACCGTATAATGTGAATAGAATTTAATTTTGAAAAGAACATTTCGTCTCGTCATCAGCCACTGGATTATTGTGGAAATCGATTTTTGGACGTATGTATTAGGTAAAATGTGTGTTTAAAAAAAAAAACGACGTGTTAATTTCGTACGTATTTTCGTGCGTCCGTTCTCCACAGTATGCCGAAAAGCAATGTCGTCGCTCGGCTATTTACATAACGGTTTTTTTTTCTTTTCTTGGCTTTCATCTAACAGCTCCGTCTCGTCTTCTCGTTTTCCTGATAATCTTTTCATCGGCTCGCGCAGCTCCGTAGATTCCTGTACAGATTTTCGTCTTCTTCCACTCCATCCGTTTATTTTTACCTCGTTCGCGTTAAAAACCAGGACCGCATAACGTGTCCAATAAAGCTTTGTTCCTCTCGTTTCTTATATTCACAATTTTGCGCCGTGCGTGGCCACATCTCCGGCGTTTCCGTTCTCTTCGCGTCTAGGGTAGTGATGGCAATGAGTGCTGCGACACTCGCTTCCGTACACAGTACAGCTACACTCCGAACGAATATTTTAACACGCGATTTCTTGGCGTCCTCCTAGTGTTTGCTCGAGATTCCGACTAGCTATGTGTACATGTTTATTTCCGTTCCATATATACACTCCGACGTGCTGTGTGATATTCCGTATAGCGAAACGATTGTACTCGTACAACGACTCTCCGTCATTTATTTCTTTTTTTGTGTGTGTTTGTACACCACAAGTGCTAGCGGGTCTCGTTCGCAGGGGAGGCGCGGCGAAATAACGAATTTTTTTTCGCCTAAAACCATTACGCGAAACGATCCGAGATGGAATATTTATTTCTTTGTCTGTGGCGCGCGCGTGAAGAAACGATCGGAGACGTATTGTCCTTTGTTTTCCCTTCCGACGTAATTTATATCGCTCAAAAGTCCAACGTTTTAGCGCGACACATTCTACACTTCAACGCCACGCTCCGTCGTCAACCGATAATGGCGATAATTGCCAAACACAAAACAGACCGTGATATCATACAACGTCACGACGGACTCGTTGTAAAAGTCCCGAAACAAATCGATAATTCGAATAGAAAAGAAAAAAGAAAAATCACAGTGACGGAACCGGGGAGCTTACTTAGCGCCTTCCATCTCGCCGCCGTCAGACTGCTGACTTTGTCCGTTAATTTTGTATTTTCGGCGTATTCATTTTCAATCGTCCGGAGACCGTCTTCAACAAGCACTAAACACCGCAGCGTTTTGTATATCGTTCGTTTTTATTTTTTATCCGTTTTTCGTCGTCTTATCCGGCACCGTACACGACAGACAGTTGTTTTTTTAACCCGTCGTAACGCGTCCAGTAAGTATATTACATATATATATATATTATTGTTATGCGCTAATAATAATAATAATGTGTGTATGAGAGGAGAATGAATGAAACGACTTTAAAAAAAAAAGAATAATAAAGAAGAAAAAACGGAGAAAAAAAATATAAAAAGTTACGACGCGCGTTGTCGGGAGAATCACACACGGTCGGTAGAACGACGACGACGACGACGTGTATATAGTCAGTGAACCGAAACAGTTGCAATCTCCCACGGTCACTTGACAGACCCATCCTGTGTTCCAGCTATTGTTTTCGTACGTGTATTACACGTACAGCGTACGTCGGTCGGTGGTACACGCGATGTAATTCTTCGCACTCGCGTGCGTTCGGCGCACAACGCGCGTGTAACACACGTTCATTATAAATACGGAGTGTGTGTGTGTATATTATTATTATTATTATTATTATTTTACTATATGTTTTTTTTTTCTTGGTTTTGTTTTTCTCCATAAACGAAATGTTACTTTCGAAACGATTTACGTAAATACGGGATACGGAAAAATTCGAAAATCTCGCATGATCGTATAACTCGTACGAACTCTCGTCGTTGATTGGTTTGCGACTAAACTCCTGGCCCGAACAATCATCCCGGCGGTTGTTGTGTTGCGTACAATATGTTCGCGAGAGAAACCCAGTTCGAACAGTGTTTGTTGTCCCGGACGCGGGCTAATGAAAAGCGAAAAAAGTTTCGATAATTTTTCAAAATTTATTTTTCTTCTCTCGTAATTCAATCGATCTAGACACCAGCGTTTCTCAGACTGTTGGTCGCGACCCCCTGGGGGGTCGTGAGTCAATTTTTGGGGGATCGCGAGAAGTTTTTTTTTTAGATTATTTAATTTAAAATAAATATTATAATAATATTATTTAGTATATTATAATTATTATTATTATTATAAAGTAGTAAATAAGTACTAAAAAAATTTGTTTTTTGAAATTACTTTTTTGATTCTGTAAATGTAAAACTATGGGAGTCGCGATAGATTTTTGGAAGAAAATTTGGGTCGCGGTCCTACAAAGATTGAGAACCACTGATCTAGACTCTAACTAACGGGCGCGCGAAGAAATTTCATTTTATTATTATTATTTCGTTTACTCGGTATTAGCTGATTTTTTTTATAAACGGCGAAGTATTGTAATCGTAGATAAACGATAACCTCTGTAATATATTATTTTATATAATATAATTCTGGTTTCCCACGTCCTGTTCATGAAACAATCCGTATTTTCGTTCAATTCTCTTTTAAATATATATATATATTTTTATTTTTATTAACGATTTAATTACGAAGTGATCTCTTGAGTCTAATGATGATACTCCTCCTTCCGACGGCAACAATAATATTAAACACCGCAGTACGCTCGGGAATATTCGTAAGTAAGATAATACGAGCGACAAATAAATTAAGCCCGACATTGGTGTTGTCGTAGAAAACAGACGACAAAACAAATTTCACGTTGAATTGAAAAATCGTAATTTAAATATTATACGTGCACTAAGGTGTATTAGAACGTCCAACACCGGAATCGGATTCTGACGCATAAAAGTGTCCGCGCCGGATTCGTCGTCACTCGAATATTCGTTTAGAAAGTGCGGTTAAAACGCGTTGAAAGAACAAAAACAAAAAAAAAAACACATTATTTGTTCGGACGTTACGCCGTATTGGAAATCAACGAGCGCGTACATAACGATTAAAACGAAAAACGCTGGTTTTGAAAATACATTTTATTTTACGATGATGGCCGGAGTAGACGGGAATTTTTATATTTATTTAGTAGACTTCGGCACTTTTAGCCATTCTTTCTCTGAATACAATTTAAAAATAAAAAAAAAAACAGCAGAGTCAAATATAAATCCTGTCCGTATCGCGTAGAACGTAATAGCGAAATTAAATTTTTTTTTTTTTTTTTTTACATATTTTCGTCGCGTTTCTTACTTTCAAAGCCGATACATAAAAAAATTGTCATTTTTAATAAACGCGTACCACTTGGACGTCGAGAAATTTTCAATCGATAATATTTGTTTAAATACAAAAATTCATATCTCAGTATTCGAGCGGTACATTATTAATTCGTTATAATAAAACGAATAACTATAACGCAATGCGTATATATTTTTTTTTTTTTAAATCGTTTTCGTCGTTGAAATTAAAAACAAAAAAAAAAAAAACGAATCGATTATCGTGTTTTCGATATATTTTTTTTCCTCGGTACTTGCGCGCGTACGAAACGATATTTGAATTCCGGTATTACCGCGGAGCGATTGGAATCGCGTTTTGCACGAATTACGGACAATTCGGAAAACGTACACGACGACGGACGGACGATGTTGTGCGATTACTGTTGTCGAATTCTTCTTCGATTGACAAACAAACCGGACGGAAACGCGTGGAAAATCACAATAATATTTCGCATTAACGAGACGCGTTTCTGTTTTTTTTTTGTTATTTTTATTACGGTTTGGAAAGTTTAAATTGTTCGTAAGAAAATACCGCTCTGAATAGTAACGAAAAGAAAAGAAAAAATTATAAATATTTTTGGGCCGTAATTAGAGAGAGAGAGAGAGAAAAAAAAAAGAAGAGAAAACAAACGGTAAACCACTACTCACCTCCGAGAATGCCGCCGGACGGCGGAGGACTGTTCGGTATGGTAGGCGTGTTGACCCCACCGGGACCCCCCAACATGTGGCCGGGCCCGCCGCCGCCGCCGCCGCCGCCGTTGTTGCCGCCGTTGTTGGACGGCGTCGACACTTGTTGTTGCGCAGCTTTCATCATTTTTTTGTATTTACTCCTCCGGTTTTGAAACCATATTTTCACCTGGAACGCGACACGAAAGACAAAAAAAAAAAAAAAACGTTATACTCGCACCGTATCAAACAATTATCGTTGTTTCCATCATCGCGGCGGCGCAACGAAAACGTGTCTGTCGACGAATTTCTATACACACCGGGGATTAGATACCGGGACATGGGCGCCGTGTACAGCAGGGGGGGGGGGCGACACTGGAGCTTCAGCTCTCCGTGAGACTGATAAGACAGAGATCAGCCTCCTCCTCTCCCTCCCCCCCCCCAGGATATTCATATAAAAAAAAAAAAAAATCCGTATTTGTCGTATACGTCCACGAGATATTAATTTTATTTTTACGAAACAACAAATAACAACCATGTGTTTTAGTAATTATTTCGCGTACGATTTAAAAGGAAAATAAAAATGAGAAATATATGGTAAGAGTCAGGTAAAACACGAGTACACGAGTTTATAAAACAGTGAGCCCGCCGCCCCCCATGAAATGTTCAAAAACCTCGCGCCTATGTACCGGGGATTCGTATGTTTTCGCGTGGTTTTTTTTTTGAGAATACGCGCGGCTCCAATCGAACGAGCGGTTACGATATACAAACATTTTTTTAACGCGTAATAAAAAATAAATAAATACGTTTCGCGCGAAATTATACGTTTTTAGGAATGTAATTGAAACGTTTCGTACAAAAAAAAAAAAAAAAAAAAATCTAACGGTTTATAAAAGGAAAGAAAAATATTAAAATTAAAGTACAGTTCAACTCGAACGTTCGATATACGTATCTCAGTATATTATTTAAGTAAATTTATTTGTTTGTTTGCTTTTTTTTTTTAGTACACTCAATAAAGTGAAATATATTTAAACAACACTGACATCGCCGAGTACGGATTAAGCAAATTCTATCGAAGATTTTAAACGAATACAATTTTTATGAAAATTGGTTACATTAATTTCAGTTTCTTTTTTTTTCAGTATTCAATACGTTTCGACGGAAACGTCGTACATAAAAACGATTGTTTCGACGAAATTATATATATACGTATATCATAAATAATATACACACGTTATTTTTAGGGTTTTAAACGCATATTAATCCGAACTCTACAATATAGCTATACGAATTCGATTGCCACACGCGTGTCGCAAGGTTATAGGAAACGGACGAACGTACCATTAGTATAACCACCGATGAAATATTTGTGTATAATCGTCGTTTGCCTCCCCCCATCAACAACGATCTCAAATTATTGAAAAGAATTCACGAAATGAATTTTACAAAAAAAAAAAAAAACACCGCATTGTTTTTATTTCCGTTTCACTTGGAAACGCACCAAAATTCTTAAGTACTTAATATACTCGTAGAGTTGATTAATTTGTACAAAAAAAAAAAAAAAAATAATAGAAATTTTCATACGTATTCGCCGGAAATGTTTCTAAATACTAAAAACGATATGCGTTTCCGATACGTCTTAAACGAGAGATCCATTAAAGTCTCCCGGCAGTCGTAGTAAACACGTTTCAATTAAAACGATACACGTCAATTATACGATTCTGCAACCGCTCGAAACGGCGTCCATCGCGTCTTATTATTATTATTATTATTATATTGGAATAATTGCGGAAATTATTTGTAATTAACTTTTGCCGATTATTTTATTATTAAACGCGCATGAAATGAGTTCATACAGGACGGAAAATATTCTTGTTAGTAGTGTTATTCTTCACCCTCACACAACAGTGTTTCGACGCTTTTTTTTTTTTTTGCCGTCACTAATACGCGTTGAACGTTTGTCGAATGTCGTTTCGCACGTTTTCCAAATAAAATCTCGGTACGACTTTAAGAGAACGCACTGCGGCCGTTTCGTTAGATATTTCGTATTTTTCGGTATGGAGTTATGGCGCGGAGAAGGCATTTTTTTTTTTTTTTTTTTTTTTACCGACACTTTTTAATGCCGTACAATGTGTTTTCTCATAACATTATTATCATCGTCGTCGTCGTCGTCGTCGTCGTACGACGCGTGAATTAATATCGTAAAAGGAAAAATGAGAAGAAGTCGTAACACTAATACGAAAAGGACTCACGGGGCATTTGAAACACATACGACGATTTTTCACATCATACACCTGTGTGTGAATTATTCAAATGAATACGTTTTCATTCGAACAGACGCGTCAATTCGTATCTCGCGCCGCAACACGCGCGCGTATAACATATTATTACGATTCGTTGTGTATACGCGCACACATGTGTGTACCTGTTCGACGTTCCGAAAGAGAAGGTATTGTATTCAAATTTACGAGGTGTTAAAAAAAAAAAAATTCGAAAAAAAAAAATAAACGTTCTCGAGCGCGTGGTGTATGCGCAACACTGTGGTGCCGCGACAGGTGTGTGAAATATAAAATTGTCGGCGCAAATAATACGCGCGTGACAATATATTTTCTTTTATATATAATAAAAAATGTAACGTTTCATATTATTATTACTGTAATGACATTGGTATTCCGATCGGTATATATCACCCGATCGGGTCTCCGCGTTTTCGCGTAGATTATTATTTCACCCGTAGCGAAATTTTCAACAGTAGGATTTTAAACGACGTCGTCGTAAAAACGAAAAAAAGGAAAAATAATATCAGAGTGGCCGAAAAGAAACGCGTCTCGTCGTCGATAAATTCACATAGACGATTCGTCGTAACGTCTTCTCTTTTCTTAAAAACTCGTGAACGCGAAAAATCAAAACTTACTGTTCGACTGCGTTTGTTTTCGTTTCGGCGGCAAATTTCAAAATCGTCCCCCGTACCCCCGCCGCGATTCGTTTCGAAAATCTATTCAATTACAACAATAACAATTCGAGATTTTTTTTTTTTTTTTTTTGTACACGTATTCGGTCTCAACAAGTCACGGTTGTACGAATGGCCAGAGTTGTCTAGTCGTCATAGTCGAAAATTCGTGTGCTCTAGCAATTTTTTTTTTTTTTTTTTTTACATATATATAGCGTTTAATTCTGTTTACCGTTTTACCGGTACGCGAAAAAATACAATAGTTCAGTATAGAATATTTGGAAACAACGGTAATAACCTAACCGGTCTCACTAATTTCTATCTGTCCGTTTTTCTTATCCATACCAAATTGATTTTAAAATGTATACGACTAAGCTGATTTTGTGAAATGAACGCGCGCGCACCACGCATTTCCGTACGCGTAAAACAGCGCGCCAAAATTGATAATTGAATATTTATAATACGCGATTATTAATTCGAACGAATATCTCGAAAATCCTATAACGCTAGACGGACCTCGTGTACATGATGAACGGCAACTCTCACCACGCGCACCAGATTCTTCTTGTACAATTCCCTCTACGAACATGCGCGGTCATAATAAAAATTATAATAATAAAAAAAAAGAACGAAATCTCCCGGATGACGGACGTGTATTGTAAAAAAAAAAAAAAGAAAAACCGCGCTATAGTGGCGTAACGATAGGTAAAAAAAAAAACGACGTACGTAAAAAACGTGTGTGACTTTGCGACGAACCCGCCGGTACGGCATAAACCGAATGCCGTAACCACTAACCATATACACGTTATTACGTAATACCTAAAAAAAAAAAAAAAACGTTTCACCGTTTTATAGTTCACCTGCGTTCACCTAACCTGTGTATGTGTGCGTCTTCGATCATCTGCCTCGCGTTTTATACCATCGTCGTTTTTACGAGTTTATAATAATTTTGAAAAAAAGAAATGAAAAAATTAAGATTTCAACTAAAAAAAAAAACGTCGGCGAAGAAAAGTGCACGACTCGTCGCGCAAACGATCTGAACGATTTCGTTGTAAAAATGAAAATAAAAAAAAAAAAGGATATCCGAAAAATTCGGCTTTACGGTTTACTCGTGGTCCTTTCCACCGCGTTTTCTCCGCGTCAGTTTTCTCTCGCTAAACACACACGAGTTTATCTCAAATTTTTTGCTCACAGACCGGAAAAAACTTTACGCGCCCCGTTCGCCGTTCGTTTACAGACGACGAGCCGACCGAAGAACGAGTGGACACGCAGCGTTTTTGATCAATTGATTGGCGGTGTGTGTGAGAAATTATAAAAAAAAAAAAAATATCGGTCGAAATTTCGTTTACGCGGGAAGAGTTTGGAAAAAAATCTGTTCATTTACGATATTATTGTCGCCGCGGGACGTAAGTATTTTTGGTCCGTCTGTAGTCAGAACACCGTTGTTAGGCGACGAGAGCGCGGGAAACACAGATTTTCACAGACGTTCTCGTCTCACAGACGAGAGGAGAAACAGTGAGAGCGTATCGCGTCCGTACGATCTTCGGCAGCAGTTGACGGCGGCGGACGACAAAGAAACTTTAACGAACACCACCGGTTCATTCGCTTTTCTTTTTCTTTTTTCTTGCCGACAGCACATTCTACACTGGACCGCGGTACGGCCGCGTATTTCCGTAAAACCGTTCGCTCGGTCCGCACACGAAACGGCGGAATGGAATATTCCGTTCCGAAAACAAATGGCGTCGTCAACGATTTCTTCACCGAACGCCGTGTTCAGTCGTTTCCGAATTTTACAAAAAAAAACAAAAAAAAAACCGCATCCGAACCGATTCAATAACAGAGATTTCCTTTACAGGATCGAACCGTAACCGGACGGTTGGTTTTACAGTGGTGCGGTATCCGAAAATGTTCATTCGAACCGTGTAAAACGGTCTCGTTTCAAATATTCGCACGAAAGAGGACACGGTTTGGCCGGGGAAAACGACGAGACACACGCCCGTTTTGACGACGGCAACGGGGTTAACAGTTCCGAATCGTCTGGTACAGAAATTTCGTTGGTGCGGAATGCGAAAAACGAACGGGAATACAGAGGTTTATATAAAAAAAAAAAACTTGCGACTAATTCACCGTTGAAAATAGAAATAGAAAACGATCGATTTATTGTTATTATTTTTTTTTTTTCTGGATCCCAACACTACGACGGATATTACAGTACAAGAATAATGTATATTTCGAATACAGTCTACTTTCGACACCGGGAACAATCAGCAAACTCTTGTTAATGCTGCGGATTGGAGAACAATAATTTTTCATTCATAAAAATCGAATCAACTGTACGTATTATATTTATTCAGACATTTATTGTTTTTTTTTTTTTTTCTAGTTTCTGTTCCTGTTTTTCGGTTTGAATTTCGTTTTCGGAACGAACACGTGCGTTGAAAATCCAGCGACTCGAGAGTATCGTAGAAATCCTGGAAATCAATTAAGGCCGATGAGGAATAAACGGACAGTAAAAAAATATTTTTTGGTCACTGTTTTGAATCGCAATAAATCGAAATACAACAATGCCCCCCGCGCACACGTACGTAATTCATATATTACGATCTGTTTTTTATAAAACAATCGAATATCGTTCGATATTAATAATTATTATTGACGCTCACTGTAAAAACTACAACACTCTACGACGGCGCACTGGTTGTTACTCGAGAGTACCCCGAATAATAATAAAAAACTTGCTCGGGAAAAACACATGTCGTTTCTCTCCCGTCAAAATGTACGATTTTTTTTTTTTGTCTTTTTATTAAATCGTTCATTTTAAATAGCGTTTTTTTTTTTTTTTTTTTTTAATAAAAACGAAAAAGTATATCGAATAATATTTTTTAAAATTCGAAAAACGCTTCTTTTTTTTTTCGATTTTGAAAATTCTCAGAGACCGTAATACGAGATCGTCGTCCACCACGGGGCACGCAAAACGAGACGCGAATCGGAAACGATTTCGACACTTCGCAGCCTCGTGTTGGATATTATCATCCGATGGTACTGACGACGAGCAGCAGTTGTGTGCAAGGCAGTTCGTTCGTACATGAAATACGTGTACTACGCGTTACGACGAGAAGAGGAGTAGGTTTTTTTTCTTTTTCTCTACTCCGTTCGTTTCCTTATTTATTTTTTTATAAAAATAAAAATTTTTTTTTTTCGCTACAGCAGAAATCGAACGACGGCGGCGGCGGCTGCGAGCCGGTCACTACGCACCGGTGCCCTTTATGTCGGCCGGCCGCGCAATGCCAAGAATTCTCCGCCGCCGCGTGTTTTCTGGGGCCGACTTGAATCGGCCGGCCGACTTCACAGAGACTTCGCAGTGTGTGTGTGTGTGACAGAGACACACGGTTAGACAGTGCGCGCGCGCGCGCGCGCGAGAGAGTGAGATGTGGGACGGAACAACGGAGGAACGCGCAATCCGCGTCGGTCGACGCCGTGCAGCAGCAGTTCGATGTGTGCGTGCGTATATGTACGTATGCGCAGCGGAATATATGACGGACGGAAAAAAGAGAAAAGAAGAGGGGAAAAAAAAAAGTACCGAGCGAATTCTTCGTTTCAACGTTTATGTGCGGCGTGTGTGTATATATAAAAAAAAAAAAAACCATTCCGAGTCACTTCGGTTGTATTTTTTGCTTTTTCTGCTACGTTCGATATTTTTCTCTCGACCGGCGGTGCCGAATACACGTGTTTGCGATATGAATTTCCACAATAATTTCACCGCTAATTCCTTAGTTTCGTCTGTCCGTGTTCCCAGACCGACGACTTTCTCTCCGCGAGTTTCACTACACTCGGTTCCGTGTTCCGCGACTTTGCCCTAGGTCACAGGGTCCCTCCTTTCCTTTTCGGACTGCACGCGACTTCTAATGAGATGGACGGAATAGATGGATCGAACAAGGATGGACAGACACGAGAAAATTACAATGGTTATATTAGGCTATGTGGGGTGTACCACCAAAACGAGTAATTTATAATTTACATATGTATTAAAAAAAAAAATTATTATTCCGAATTTCGTAAATTAAGTGAATCCGTGGGTTTTGTAATGGGGAAAAGTGTAACGGAATGGGGGGCAAGGGCAGAGGCCGTTCGAGTTATCCAAAAGCAAATCAACAAGCAAGAAAACAAAAAAGACTCCTCTTAAAATCTCATAAATTCCAATTAAAATTTCCTGTTTCGAAAATACCGCGTTTAAAAATATTAATTTTGTCTGCGGGGACGTCGTTAAAAGTACGACAAACGCGACGTTTTTTCTACGTTTTCTTTTTTTGAAAAGAAAACCACAAAAAAAACACCGCGATCAGGGAGACGCGTTTCACAAAATTTCACAGATAAAAGTGTTCGATTCTGTTTAAAAAAAAAAAATTAAACATTTCTTTTTAAAAATACATTTTACGCTTTTCGGTTCAACTAAAACGATTTCGTACGCCGTAAAAACCGATCGATTTATACACGGGCAAACAACGACAAAGCGAATCGGAACGCAAACCGTGTTCTTCTCTTTCGCGTGTATTTTAAATTCGTTCTCGTGAAAAAGCCGAACGAATTTCCCTCGAAGAGAAAAAAACAAGAACACCGCCGTCCCGATGATTTATTTATTGTACACGAGACTTGGCAGCGGCGGCCTGCGGATTTCGTACTATATAAATTATTATTACGCGTGTACTATTTTCTGTATACGAATATTTTATGGTCGCGGCGGAGAACACAAAAATGGAAAAAAAAAAAAGCGATAAAATAAT
Source organism: Chaetogeoica ovagalla (assembly GCA_032441825.1). Lineage (NCBI taxonomy): Eukaryota > Metazoa > Arthropoda > Insecta > Hemiptera > Aphididae > Chaetogeoica > Chaetogeoica ovagalla. The sequence continues at coordinate 5,352,554 of CM063747.1, read as the reverse complement.
AAAATAAATTCCGTTATATAATAATAATAATAATAAATCGTCCGTTCGCCTTGGGTACCACCACCTCGCGTATGAATTATGCAGAGCGACGCAACGATTCTAATCTGTCAGTAAGTGTTAATCAATGTCGAATATAATTTCTTTTTTTGATATATCGTCACACACACGCACTCGCTCGTTCTCTCTGTTCCGCCGCCGCCGACGACACCTACAAACGGAGTCGGCGTTTTTTAACGGTCTATTTTCGCCGGGCCGGGTCACCGTGTCCGAGTGGAAAAAATATCGGTACACATTTTCCGGGTTTCCGATGCGTGTTCGGCCCGGAACGGACGACAAGTGCGAACGACCAAACGGACCCGGGGGTCACCGGGGTGGTGGTTGCCGTTAAAAAAAGTCGTCGGTACCACCGTGTCGACGACAAATAGCGCGAAAAAATGTTTTGTTTACGCGGAAAACGGTGGTGGGCTGTGGCACTGGGCACCGAAATCTAGGGCGGGCGGGCGGTTTTACACGATATAAAGTCCGTGACGAAAATAGAAACCGGGGGAGGGGGGGAACGCACACGGCTGTTCGCTGTTCGGCGGATTCCGTACGACGTTATTGAAATCGAATACTCTCGTCGTACGCGATTTTTCGGTCGCGGAGTACGACGGCGGGGGGCCAAGGGGAGACCGAACACGTGTTTGCGCGGTGGTCCGCTGGTTTTCTAACGCGACGCGAAAGACGGCGCGAAGCGAGTTTTACGAGTTTTTTTTACTCACGCACGCGAAACGCCCGCGTAAGCGTAATATGAATATGCGAGAAACGAGTGCGGCGCGGCGCCGCGTCGCGTACAAAAACGCAGTGGTACACGAGGTACAGTCGACGTTCGTAAGGCGGAACTATGGTACGCCTACCACGGTCATCATACCCCGCGGGGTACTGCAGTTCACAGTGTTTTGTAATATATTTTAATATACTCGCGCCGCGCGCAATATATATATATATGTAAAACGCGCCTGTCCGTTGCGTACGCGCGTTTCGTTTCGGCCCCGTAGCGAAATCACTTAACCAGAAACTTTTATTCCGCCGTGCGCATTTTTTTTTTTTTTTTATTTATTTTTTTCTCTCCTCCTCCTCCTCCTCCTCCTCCTCGTCCGTCTTTCCTGTGCGCGTTTCGTGTCGCGGCGACAACCGCGTGGAAATACGCGCAAAACATCGAACGCGCCCGGTACCGGGAGACACGAGGAGCGCGGCCGCGTCGAAGAAGAAAACCGTTGCCGGGACGCGTTGGGCGAATTCCGGAATAAAACGAAAAAAAAAAAAATAAAAATATTTTTGGACGAATATCTTCTTTTTTTTATTATTTTTTTTTTTTTGTACGTAACAGGATACACCTGTCGTTTGTGAAAAAAAAAAAAACGGTGGCCGCGCGGTGTGTTTCCGGCTTTTATTATTATCATTATTGTGCGCTCCGTTGCCGAGCGAGGAACGATAATAAAATAAAAAAAAACGAAAAAAATACGTTCGTCGTCCAAAAAACAAAAAAAAAACCTAAAATAATAATGATATTTCGACGAAAAATTCGATATTTATTCTTTTTGTTTTTACGAGCGTAAAACTCGCTTTTCCCCGCACACACGTTGTCCGCGAACCGTCTAACGTCCAATATTCCTTTCAAATCGGTTTGCGGAATATTCACTCCTCCCGCTAAACCCCGCGGTGAACGTCGCATGAACGTCTGTGAGATTTGCGCGTCTCACTCGCACAATCGATTCCAGATTCCCATTTAGAGAGAGGGATTCGCGCACGGATTCGTTGCTGCACCACAGTGCACGTAGTTTTTTTCTACGGAGTTTTCCGAAAATACTTAAAATTACGTACTTATTATTATAATGCTTAAAACACTATAAAATTAAAATACTAAAAATACGCTAAAATTCATGTTCGTCGAGTAATTCTCAATGAAAGGACCCCGGCTCGTATGATATTACGAGAAACGGAGTTAACTCGCCAATTGTGTCTTTGGCCAAACCGTTCTACCCCGCCATTCTTTACGATTTCTATTAAGAATAGATTTTTTCCACTCGCGCGATATTTCTTATGAATTTTTTTTTTCGATTTTCTTACCGCGTTCAAACACAAACGCGTGTAATAATGCTGAAGATTATTGCGTAATAATATTATTAGAGAAGTGTATTGGAAATTCGCAATTCGTCACTCTCGCGATATTATTAACGACGGAGAATACAACGTTTTAAGAACAATTTTTTTTGGTACACTCACTCGAGAATGTTTTTATTTCCCAGCGTACAACGTAAAAGCATTATTATCGATCAAATAATACGTCGTTTACTACTCTAAATCGATACGGTCGTTACAGGCAAGAGGTTTTTTGTTTTTCCGCGTCCCGTTGTAGAATTCAACGCGAAATTCCGTAACAAATTATTTTCTCCGTATAAGACATTGTGTCTCGAAACGTATACGCACGCGGCCTCGTAAGTAAAGAACAAAAAAAAAATGTTCATTGCTCCCACCGGTTATCCACCGGAGACCGTATTCGACAGTACTCGGAACGAAAATCGACGAGGTTTTGAATTTTTTCGTTCTCGCGAAACGACGACGAACAGGAGTGGGGTAAAAGCGCGGATTTACCGTAAAACGTTATTTCACGGTCTAAAAACCGTCGCGACGACAGCGCTTAATATTTACGAACTTTTATTACTATTACGATCGAAACGGACGGATAATGAAAGTATATTGGATCGAATCGACGGAAGCCGAGCAAAACACGTCATTTACAGCGACGTTTAAACGTCAATGTTATTAATTTAGGGCTCGGATTTAAGTGCCCAAAAAAAAAAAAAATCAAAATATGCATTTATGACTTGAAAACTCTAAAAAAAAATATCAAAAAATTAATTTAAACATAAATGTACGTTAAATCGTTTTACTACTTTTGTGCACTGATGAAATATGAATAAATATCGAAATTCAGAAGAAAAAAAAATACGTTTGCCTAACATGTGAAATTAAATGAAAAATGTACAACATAAAATTATAAGTAAAATATAAAACGAAAAATTTAATTCGACAAATTGCTTTTGTATTACACTGCGCAATAAAATTTTCTTTAAATTTAAATGATCGACGACGGGTTGTCTGCCAACGAGTTTTTACACGCAGAGAATACGACCTCACTACTACTACTACTACACGTCATACAGTTCGAAATGAAAATCATTTATATTACGTAATACTATATTTGTATTTTAATGAAGTCGTTTTTTTTTCTTTTTTATTTTAGTCACAGTACGCGAAATACGTCAAAAATTTCTTAAAAAAATGCATTACATATATGAAAAATGCCCAAAAAAAAAAAACTTGTGATTACAACGTGGAGTGCTTGAAACACATTTGTAGCTCGGAAAGAGTCGTGTAAGACATTCTAAAAAAAAAAAAAAAAGATACAAATGCATTGAAATCCGAGCCCAAATTATCATCGTCTCGTCGTTTTACCGCCGCTCGCGATATATCGCGACAACGATTATTATTATTATTATTATTATTATTATTATTTTATAAACGAAAACGTATTTAGTCGTGATGGACTACACACACACACACGAACTCTTCGGACGGATAGCGACGATGTGTGCGTGTGCGTATGGGAACAATGGTAATCACGATAACGACACGCACGGGACCCTCCCTACGACCGACAGAGGAAGTCGTTGGAACCACTGACGAAGTTATGCCGTTGTGTACTCGCTTGTACGTTACGCGGTATAGCGTTCGTGTGTGTTGTATTCGTGTGTGTGTATGTTGTATTCGTGTGTGTGTATGTTGTATTCGTGTGTGTGTATGTTGTATTCGTGTGTGTGTGTGTTGTATTCGTGTGTGTGTAGAGAGGAAAAAAAAAAAAGAACGCGCACAACAACTGTTGGCTGGTCGTCCACAAGGACGCACCGGCGGCGTCGGTTTTCCTGTATACGAATTCTTACCTGTGGGAGGGAGGGGACGACGACGACTACGAAATGACTGCGAGGCGCGGGGAAATTTTATTTTTTATATTATTCCGCTATAGCGTCGACGGAGACGCCGAAGAACGCCGTGCCCGTAACGCTAATAAACCGTATTACGTTTTTTTAAAGCGTATCATCGACGACGATGCGGTGTTTTTTTTTTTTTTTTAAAAAAATTTTTACAAAACGATTCGGTTCGGAAGTCACACTGTGCCGCCGCGTACTGTACTCGTCTCGGAGTTTCTAGAGTTTCCGTCGTCGAGAACGCGCCGCCGGAGTTTCTTTCCCGGCTTATGTTTTTCCCAACGCGGTCGATGAAAACGATTCCGTACCGAAATCACGAATTCGATTCGATCCGGCCCCGAAAACCCGAAATACGCGGCGTTTAAAACAAAAAAAAAATTCAACTCCTACAAACGTTTTCCTTATGATTTCCGTTACATTATTATTATTCGACATTTCACTAGTCAATCCGTCACTTACAGACGGATAAAACGCACTAGGGATTTCGGTTTGCCCCGGTTCGGTTCGGAGACACGTGAAAAATTCGCAGCAAACGAGTGTTTCTGGAAGTCTTCTCGGATTTTTCGGTGCGTGTAGTAATAAGAGATTTTTTTTTCTTTTTATACTCCATATTACAAGCTGTTTCGGGAGAAAACTCGCCTTCAGTGTTCTCGTGTGATTCGACGACAATTTTGACGTCTCGTCTAAAAGTCACGTTGAGAATTACAAAAGAAACGAGATGAATTACCAAGCGAGATCAAATACTTTCAAACGGGGTTTTTTTTCGTCTATTACACACGCAGAGGCCAATAGAGAACTGGAAATGTGCAACGAAAAATGTATCGAATCCCCGGACGTATTACTTCCTGGGCGAAAACAGTCGTGTGCTATTACAATTGTAGCGAAATCGCGGCCGATTAAAACGTATTGTTTTTTGTATAGTTTAAAAAAAAAAATATTTCGTTTCTTTAAAAATTCGTCGAGAATATTATTTGTGCAACACAATATTCGTTATTTATATATTACACTATGAACTTGAACGATTTAAACGTCTTAACGACGTGTGACGTGTACAGTGTAAATAACATTCACTCCGGGCGAACATAAGGACACCCAGTGTATACCATCGTTAAAAACTGGATGTATTAGAAAGCAAAAAAAAAAACAGAGATTAGGGCCAAGTTCGATTCCGTAATATCGATCGATTTTTACACCGATATCGGGCAAAATACACGTCGTCCGAACTCAATAAACGTTGGTCGAGAAGTCTCCCCGGGCGTTTTCAAAGTTCGCCACTTTCGATAGGAACTGGAGAAACGGATGATATTTCAGTGGTCTGTCTCGGTAGCGAAAACTGGAAAAAACTCACTCGAGCAATTCTATAGGAAGTATTCTCGTGCGCGTTTCTTCGGTCTGGTAGACGGCGGTTTAATGTCGAGAAACGAAATATGACTGAATGTAATAAGGAATCCGGAGAGTGAAAAATCGACGTTTAAACGCCCGAACCGATTGAGCGATGTGCGATTCAGTGTAGAAGTACCAAGAGATTTAGGATTTATTTCGTTTAAAGGAAAACGCACGGCGTTCGTCGAGGGACAAACGTTTTTCGAAAACGGAGTTTTCAAATATTCGAATCGACGTTTCATTCGGTTTCAAACGTTTGAATTTCCACGCGGTGTTATTTGATAAAAGTACGCTAACAAATAACATTCCACTGCGCGTTTTACTGTAATATTGTCGAGTCCCCTATTCCAGACGATCAACAATTTCAAACAAAAATTTGATAAAAAAAATTATAAAACACCAGCCGGACGTTTCTTTATATGTTTTAAAATAAAACGTTGAAAATATGAAAATATTGAAACTCTTTTCCGTTTAATCGTCGAAACGATTTAGTAAAAAAAAAAAAAAAATCGAATATACATTTCAGCGCGTTTTTTATGTTCGTATATTAAAGTTTTTTTTTTTTTTTTGAATCGTACACGAGGTTTTCATAACGACCGCGGCGTATTTGTTTTGAAACTAATGACGTTTCGCTCTCTGTATATAATATATACACGTCATGTAAAACGCTGTAGTGTGTTGTACAGTATATGTGTACTAGTTTACGTTCATTTAGCAAGGCCGACCGGACGGCGAGTCGAGGTGAAACTATATTTCGTCGGTATAATATCATAATAGTGTTCGTACTACACGTGCGTGCGTGTGTGTATAAAACAACGTAAATCATTCGAACGGGGAGAGGGGAAAAAACTATAATAAGGAGAATTTCTTTTTTCCGCACAAAAATGTGTCGAATACGTTTCGTAACAGATCGTTGTTTTATGCGCCGTCCCGGTGGTAATAAGACTGGTTTCGCGCATTTTCAATAATACGCGTTTTAAAACGGTCGTTCGCACGAAGAACCAAAACGAAGTGGTCCCCCCCCCCCGTCATACAATTTGTGAATTAGATTTTTGTTTTTTTTTTCTATCCTAACACATTTCAAGAATTTATTCGTTGTTTGTACAACGGAGTAAAGCGATAAAAGTCGCTCGGAATTGTTTTTTCGAACGAATCGAATATCCGGGAATTGGTAGGCGCTATTTTTCGATTTTTTTCCTCGTAGGAATTGTCTTGCGCGTAAAGGAAAAAATTATTTCTCCATTAGAAACCAATCGATTATTGACAATTGCGTTTACGATTTCGGTCAGTGGTACGTTTCGGTGGTTAACGGCTGTGTGTAAACGCAGAAACATATAACCATTGCTTTTATCGCTTTCGACAATTTTAATTTTTTTTTTTCTGTTTCTGTTACTCTCCCGAAATCCGGCCCTAATAAACGCTCGTTTTGTTTTCCCGGAGCCCGTTATTTTTCTCGTCTCTCGTAAACGCCTCCTCCGGGCATTTCTCGCGCGAGCCGCATCGGAGCCTCCTAATGATTGCGCAGAGTTACTTTTTCGAGTGCTCGGGGGTCTTCGGGCTGGCACACCACAACGGAGAAGGATGGAATGATTTTCTTCTCTCTTCGTTTATACGCGCACATTAATACATCCGTATAAGCTGTTATTATTATTATTATTATTATTATTGTACGCAGTACAAACGACGGTGTTATTACGCGCAACATAACATTACAACAGGTCGCGGCTGGTCCCTCCTATAGGTCGCCGCGTGTCTCTTCCGCGTATTCCGAGGAGCTCGTGACCGACGTTCGACGTTTTTTTTTCTTTTTGTGCACCACGCGCGGCGAACACCGAAAAGTCTTCGCCGAACACCGCGCGTACTATACACGCACGGTTAAAAAAAGAAATATTACATTAACTACGCGTCGTTCGTTCTATGAGTTATAAAGATACTTTTTTTCCTCTTCTTATATCGTCATTTCGTGTTGTAAAATTCGTATTTCGTTTTTTTTTTTTTGTCTCTCTCTCTCTCTCTCTTTGTGTGTAATATTCGCGTGCGAATCGCGGTACGATTTGGAATAAAAAAAAAAAAAAAAACGGTTTTTCGCCCGACGAAATCTTACGAAAATCTCGTGTTCTCATCTAACACCGTTCGTCAAAAAAAAAAAATATATATATATACATATATTATCGTATGACCGCGAGAGAACGTTCAAAAATAACTTTGAAAACCGAGAAAAACTTAACGAGCGTCACTACTCGTTGCGTACAACGCGCGTACGCAATAAATACGTAGAAAAAAAACACATTTTTAACGAAACGAGTTTTTGTACACTAATTTTTTTCGAGTAATGAATTCAATAGAAACGAAGAAAAAAAAATACGCCGTATATAAAGAAACTTTCACTGCCCGTATGGTTTTTAATCGTTTTTAGAGATTTCGATAAATTTTGTTTGTTTTTCTTCTTATATACGTTTTTTATTATTATTATTTTATTCGTATCGGATTTACGTAAAAATCGAATTCCTACACAGAATATTCTACGTATATTCAAATACAAAATAATATTAAAAACGAATACGCAAATCATATATATATATATATATATTTTTTTTTTTTTTTTTTTTTTGTCAACCGAGAAATAACCGAATATTATCTGAAACCGTAATCGCGCGATTGAGAGATTTTTAAGTAACCCGAGGAAAAAAAAACCAGTTGAATTCCCTGGATTCGTATCCATTTGCTGTCAAAAAAATGAATGCTCTCCTAAACTTAAGTAATAATAAAAAATAACTATACATACATATATTTAACGAATAATTACATTTACATTTGACGTTTCTTTTTTTTCTCCCCCCTTTTTGGATTCGTTTTTATCGCGAGAGCCTCGTCGGAGATCATTTCGGTCGTAACAACAATTGCGCGTGTACCGGTGGCCGACGGCTTTCGTTACAGACGCGCACTCGCCAGACGAATAACTCGAAGACGGATGTCTTATATGCGTTGTACACGTTGTCCGACATCTGTTTTACCGGTAAAGAGTTCCGGAAGTTTTTTTTTATTTTTATTATTATTATTATTAGAGTCGCATTTGTATAAAATAATACGAATAAATATTCGTTTTTACACGGACTTTAATAACTTAGTAAGAATTTCAAAAAATTAATAATTTGTCCGTTTTCGACGATAACGACGACGAAATCAACGTAATGATTGCGGAAAACGCGAGAAAAAAATGTTTAATTTTGTTTTTCTTGTAAGACGTATAAATTGCGATTATTCGCGTGATTTCTAACGACGATTACGATACAATAACGACGGAAGAAGTGGAAAAAAAAACACGTTTAAAGCCCTAAAACGCGACGGCGATATTCTCTATACGGTTTTATTATATCTTAAAAAAAAAAACGATGCCGTTTAAACATCGCGACCCCTCCGGTGTTGACGAGCGGCCGGTACGCGAATTTTCGCGAAAAATTAAATACTATTGGAAAATGATGATTTACGAATGAGCGATTACTTTTTTCGTTCCGCGTACAAAGACGAGAAATAAACACGTTTATCGGTACGAATGAACGTAATAATAATCTCTCGGCGTTCGCGGGTCAGAAAAACGCGTTTTTAAAACAGAAAAAAACGCATTTTTACGTATCGCTTAATTTACCCACCTACTTTCTCGTAGAATTCGTTTTTCACGAAATTCGGCCTCGAATTTTCTTCCCCTCGTGTTATAATTATAAACGCCGCGACGATTGCAAATTGTACGTTTCTGCAGGCTCTCCTCTCGCTATAGATAATAATTATACACGCCGTCGGGAACAACAAACGGAATACGATTACCGACCGTCCCCGACAAATTCTCTCGTTCGCGGCCTTCGTCGAAAAAAATAAAATAAAATAATACTATTATATCGTGTAATACAGTGAATACACCGGCACTGCGACAATAATATTATAAATATATTGCGACATAGGAAGTCGTAACGAAAACCGGGATGCTGCAGGATCTCTTCTCAAATCCTATGGAACAAACGAATTCATATATATATAATCGAAAAATGCTCGGGATATCGAACTACACTCTTTGTCCATACGCAACATGTTATACGCGTATCGTACGACTTCTCTGAACCGAAAATAAACGTATTTTTTTTATTTTTTTTTTTTGTTGAAATTTTCACACTCTTCGGATCCATTAATTACCCACGCGATTGTAATGTAATCAAACGCGACATATTTTTGTTAAAAAATATTTACATCGGCCCGTTTAAGTCTTAAAAATAATAATAAAAATATTTATTCGGTACGCATTGTACACGAATACAATTTACTTAACCGCAAAGCGCGCGTATGTCAGTCGTTATAAAATCGTCCGTTTTAATCGCGTGAATATCGATTTCTACTACATTTTTTTTTTTTTGTTTTCGGTTCACGACGTAGACGCGCGAGAGTATTGTAAACGACAAAACGAAACCGTTGTAGTATGTATTTATTATAATCCAGAGATTAGAAACAAGAAAAAAGGAAACGAATATTCCATTAAAAACCGTTTTACGGAGGATAAAAGCTAGTGGTTGTTCTCCCCGGAATCGTAGGATTTCCGAATGTTTTCGCGACGTATTGTCTTAGAGGAGAATTTCGTCTACGGCGACGGCGTCTTTATTTATTTTTCGATAACCGTGGACGACGTCGTCCGGTCGTTTCGAATAGATTGAATATTAAAAACAATAAAACGGAAATGAAACTCGGCGAATTATTCCGGAACGTACGAAACGAAAATACGATAATATATTGAAAATCGTATAGACGGTACAAAACCGCGGACAACGTGCTCCCCCCTTAGCGGTGAACTGGTAATGGTTTTGCGAATCCTACCCGCTGCGTGTGAATACGATTCGGGAAAAATCGTTCTGCCCCGCGCGCCAGTTTAATCGCGATGGTGGTTAAATACGCTTTAAAAAAATATATATAAAAATAATTCTTTTTTAACGCCTCGTCACTATATAACAACAAAGAGAATATTAAAAAAATTTATATCGTTAAACGGGGCTGCTAATTTGTTATTATATTATTTTACAGACACGCTTATTCGCACAGCGTGCTACGCGACACGCGGCGTTTCGGATTACGTTTTTGAGAGGGGTACCGCCCGCTGATCGTAGATCCTTCCTCCTCCTCGTCTAATTTGATCGACGCTAATTTCCACTATCGTTTTAGGATTTTCAAACACGTTTATACTCCGCGAATTCTCTGTTCGGGGGAGGAAAAAAATCAACAAACGATCGTTGATAAACTCAGGAAAACACAATAATGAACGGTGAAAATCTGCGGGGAAATAATCGGTTGAGGCGTGCTTTTCACGTCGCCGGAGGTCAATAACACTATTGTACAGTTACTAACAGTTGTAATAACAGTTTTTATCGGGGGGAAATATTCGATTCATTCGGTTTCCAACGGAGAGGGGGACTCGACGGTTAAGCTCGCACAATCGTCGCGATTTTCGTACTCGATAAAACTCGAAGGCGTTGAGCGAGTAGTATATAATAATCTTTTTCTAATACGTCCTCCAACGATAAATTCGACGATATAATCGTTACGTTCGAGTACTCTTTCTCGTTTACGTTTTTAATTTGTGACTCGCGTCTGTTCAATAAGTGAACCGTGAACTTTTGGAATAATAATAATAAAAAAAAAATGCCGTATGTTTCGATCATGTTCTGCGATAGGAATCGAAGAAAGAAATTCGACGGAGTATTCAATTGTGCGTCGTTTGCATTTGGACGTGAGCAATGAAAGAATAAAATAACACCTCTCGACCGGATCTGAACGCGCAGTAAATCGTTAGATTTCCAAAAGGAATTACAAACGATTTTTTACGAATATTTTTATTTTTTTATTCCAACGTCACTCGTCACGATATTCGAACGATTTGAAAATATTTTTCAAACGGCTCTCGTCCGTTCGTCACGCGAAGAATTCGTAACGGGACGTTTTGCGTTGTTTTTTCCGAAGTCCAATCCATTTTTTTTTTTATTATTATTAGTATTATTATTATTATACGCGAGCTAAAAGGGGTGTCTCGTGGGTGTGTCTCGTGCGCGCGCGAGGTTAACGCGACGGAGAAAACGGAGACGATTCTGAAATTCGATAACCGGCCGCCCGTTTCGTTTTCCGAGGGGAAACGAAAAAAAATGCGTACGAAATTAAATAGCGCGCGCACGTCGGCCGGTGTTCGTGTCTCGTTATCGCGGACATCCGTGCAAAAGCGTTTGCCCCGAAAATTCGGCCTCGGACAAAGTGGGCTTTTATATAAATATTCGTTTTATACGATATATACGCGCGTATAACACGGCGCGTTATTAAAACGTATTCCCCATCGTGTTAAAAGACGGGTTATAAAAAGCGAGGAAAAAAAAAACTTCACAGCCCCTTAATACGGATCGCCAAAAATATTTAATTTTCGTGCGTTTCTTTCTTTTTCTTGTCCAAAACGATTTTTTTTTGTTTTTTTTTTTCGAGAAAAACACGTTTTCCGCGGAAAATATACCATGCGTAATCGGTGAGGGCCGGAGGGGGGGGGAGGTACGTTTCGATACGATTCAAAAGTCACAATTTTACGGTTTTCAATAAAAAAAAAAAAATTATATCCGTTTCGATGTTGTATTATTATAGTGTTGTTTCGTTGTGTATTCGATTATTATTATAATTTTTTTGAAACGTTTTCTTCTTTCGAATTATACGATCGTTCATCATATTTCGCACGATTTCGTCCGCGTACCGCCCGCCGCCACCGTACGCCGTGCGCGCGGTCAAACGAATGAACTCTTGTGCGGTGAAATTCGTCTTTTAGGTTTTTTCTTCTTTTTTTTTATCGTTTTTCCTACGTCATAATACATTCATTTTTTTTTTCTGAATTCATGAATTTTCCCGTATGGAAAACCGGGGAGAGCGGCGCGAGTTTACATCGAAAAAAAAGCCGCGCGCGTTGTCGACCCCTGCCCGTGTAGTAATAACACGGGCCGCCGTCGCGTCGTCGTTATATATAATATTATAACGACACGACTCCCGTGTAACGCCGCGGCCTTGTCGTGTTAAATATGCGCATATGTTATTCCGGCCGCCGACGTTTATTTATTTATTTCGGTTTTTTTTAATAATAATAGTATTATATATATATAAGAGCCATTAGGATTAAAAGAAAAAAAAAACGATCAAAAATATAAAAGTTCGGTAATTTATATTTAACGTTCGGAAAACGCATATAAAGACGTACGATAATCGATGTCGAACGGACGATAATGTGTTTATGTAACGTTTTGAAATTGAAAAAAAACAAAAGTCCGCTTTTGAACGAAATTACTTTTTTTTTTTTTAAATTATACCTATTACGAAAAATACCGTGCGTTTATATTTAATATTATATTCCGTTTGAAATTCGTCTCGTTTTAAACAATTTTTTTTTTGCTCTCCGTGTCCGTCCAACTGTAAACGTTGTATTAAACAGAATCGAATTTAACACGATATACGATCATGACGATCGGCGCGTGATTATAGTTATATTTTTCTCCCGGGTTATTTATATCAAAACCTACGGTATTACAAAACGACGTATGTCGTTTGTGCGTTAAGACTGTACACCTCATAGAGATATTAAAGAATATATATATAAAAAAAAAAAAATCGCCGAGCATCGTTTTCGTTTAGAGAAATAACGTGTAATGTGCACACGGCATCGTTTAAGTAGTATTATATAGCACGTGTGTTTTATATCATCAAATGTGAATTCACGCGATATGTTATTCGTTTAGAGGAGAAAAAACATTCTTTTTTTTTTTATAATGTAAATTAATTTCGTTAGCGAAACATTATTTCGTTTCAATATTTCTCCCGCGACGAAGTCTTTGTAAAACGTATAATTGTCTCCTCTTTCGAATTTAGTAAATTCTGTACCGAAATGGTCGAATGTCATTGAAGTTCGGTTTGCACTTACCAACGCCCGTTCGCCATGAAATTCGACGTAACGCGAGAGTTTACTAGTATTTTTACGCGGATTGATAAAACTAAGTAAGGCTGTCCCGTGCGTACATTTCTGGTGAAACTCTATTTTTTTTTTTTTTTTAGAAAGCCCTTACGTAATACGAGTTAAGACGTATTTTACGGGAAAAAAAGTTTAGACCGAAAAGGAGAAGAACGTAAAATCCGAATTACGGACTCGACGACAATAAGAAATAATATGTTATTTTATATTATTACGTTATTGGATTTCTCAGAGCGATCGGATCATCACGATAGTTACGATTGATTTATTATAATTATAATTATATAAGTATACAATAAATTGTAGAAAATAAGTTAAAAAAAAAAAAAAATCGAACGATTTGTACGGTAATTTTTTTTTTTTTAATTTTCCTTCGAATTCTAAAAGTCTAATGTACTCGTACGAATTTATTTGAAGAAAAAAACCCCCTCTCGTTTCGTACCGCGAATACGCGAAATTCGTTATCGTTATTATTATTATTATTATTATTATTATTATTATTATTATTATTATTAATATTATTATTGTTATTAATATGAAATGAGCGTGTGCGGGTGGTTGTAATATCATCGCCGTCAACCGACGAACGAGAAGAACAACTAAATAAAATATAAATTATAATCGAACGGCGGCGGCGGCGGCGGCGAGGTTAAAAGAAGGCGCACACACACACACACCCGATTTCGTTATTAGCGTTGTTCGAACGTGATGTGAGGGGAGAGTGCGGAGGGAAGGGAGGGAGGGAGGCGCGCAAAACAAACCATCGGTTTTATTGTGGCCACGTACACGTACACGAGTGGTGTGTTTTTTCTACCCGAATTGAAATGGTTTTTTTTCTCTCTCTTTCTTTCTTTCTTTAAAAAAAAAAAATTAAAAAAAAAAAAAATGAGTTGCGTGCCGACGACGAGAGTGAAACGGACTGCGGCGGCGCATTTCAATACACCGGCCGCCGCCGCCGCCGAAGAGGATGGAGGCGTTTCTTCTAACGTACTATTACATCCTGCAAATCTGTCGACCGACACAAAAGGTTTTCGGTGGCGCGCGGTCCGTGTCCGGTGTACCGAGGCACACAATGGTAAAATAAAAAAATAATAATAATAAATAAAAAACAAAATAATAATAATAATAAAAAAAATAAAACCGTATTTCGGTCAAAGCACTTCCCATTTTCGATACATACACGAGCTGCTATTATAATAATATTGTTATTATTATTATTATTATTATTGCACAAAGGCCGTTTTCGTACGCGTGCGCATTTTTTATATATATATGTGTGTGTGTATAAAAAACATATCGTCTCTGGCACGAGCCCGTTCTCCGCGTGGTAACCGACGGCAACGACGACATTATTTTTTCGCACGAACACAAAACGGCGGCCAACCACCGGGTGGGCGTGTGCGTAACAGAATATTTTATTATAAACGTAATACACGCATCGGCCGTCGTGTAACGCGCGACGCCGTTAAACGTCAAAAATTATTATTATTAAAAAAAAAAAAGAAAAAAAACGCCGTCTAACCGCGCGTTTGTACTACCAGCCGCCGTGCGCGCAAATATAATAAACGATAAGACGCCCGCCGGAATCATAACGAAGTATTTTCCATTGATTTTCGTCAATTGGAAATACGCGGAAACGGTTCAACAAAACGATAAATGTCCGCACGAGAAACGGCGCGCCGATGATCGGTAGAATTGTTTTATTCGAACGTTTAGAGTACGCCGCAAAGACGAACGGAAACGACCGAGAGTTGTAAAGCGGAAAATGTACGGGAAACTGAAACGCGTTTACGCGATGGAAAAAAAAAACGGTTTAACACGACGAGGAATGGATCCTGAAACAAAAAAAACCCCCCTACTGTAGTCGTAGCAAATTTTTTTTTTTTGTTTTATACGAAATGAATTAAGAAAACGGAGTCGTTGTAGAACAAAAAAAAAAAAAAAAATACCGTTAATCCGTAATGAGGAGTAGAGAGAGGAAAAAGAAAACCTCGTCGTATGAAAACCGTTCCGTTTAGAATTCAGCGTTTTATACTCGATTTATCATCTTTTAGCGCGGAGTAATTATAAAAGTAAAAAAGAAAATAGGAAAAGAAAACGATTGAAAATCGCAATATTTTTCCCCCATTGAAACGTCGATTTTACACATGGCCACACCGTTTGCGGCGACACGTGCGCGATATTATTTATTTGCAAGAGTAAAAAAAAAAAAAAAAATCACATGTATCGCTAGAGACTTTTTTTGTTTCTAGTTTTTATTTTTTTCTTCATTTCTTTAACGTGCACAACACGGTGTATAATTGGCTTTAGTAATTTTTCCACGCCGTTAATCGGTCACGGGACACGAACGACACGGGAATATTATAAATATTATCCGGATCTGCAGTGTTCAGAACGTCGCTACTAACCGTCGTCGTCGTCGTCTTGTAAACTCACTCATAATAATATGTTACAATTTTATATATTATAATAAATACGCGAGTACCGTGTTCTTTTTTCTCGTGTACAGTTATCTCCAATGCGCACCACACACGTGCGCTGTGTGCCGCGCAACCGATTCGTGTACGCGTATTAATATAATAATAATAGGACTGGCATTTTTAAACGTCCTGAATATAAGATTTTGTGGGGGGGAAAAAAAAAAAGTCCGTTTTCAAATAATTACGCGTTTTTCTTGTTTCGTTTTGAATTTCGGCAACCGGGTGCCGTCCAAACGACGTTATCATTTCGACAAGAGACAAAAACGGTTAAAATTAATTTACCAATATTTTTTTTTTACGCGGGTCGAGAATACAATTATTGAGTTCGAGGACCGTTTGAAAATCGCACGACGTCTCGTGGTGTTGTTTATCGGTGTCGATTATTTCGATTTCGGGCGAATTCTCAGATATCAAATCCAGCGTTGCAAATCCAGCGGCAGAGAAACACCTTTACCGCCCCTAATGGAATAGCGCCTGATTGAAAATAAATATATTTTAACGGAGTCTTCCCCCGGCGTGTTACCGTTGTCCCAAATACGCGTTTTCGCTATAAAACTATAAAATAGTAGTTGTTAATGCAAGTCGTCCGAATTTCGGCCGTCCGCGACTCTCTCACGACGCTCTCTCGGGTACATTCTTCGGAACGCGAATTGTCGTCGTTCCGTGGATTACAACGAACGTCGACCGGATAAATTAATAGCGCTGCGAAAGACGAGCGGGGGGGGGGAATTATCGTTTCGCGGAAAAGAAAGGAGAAAACGGTCCGCACTTGTGTCGTTTCGTAAATCAATACATAATAAAAAAAAAACGTCTAAAACGTTATTAACAATGTGTTTAAAAAATACGGAGTGTGATGGAAAGACGGAAATCAATCGTTGATGCTCCTACCGGTCGTTTTCACTCTCGCGCACAAAGGTGTTGTTGGTCGGTTCGTACACCACGACGACGACGTTTCTTCTACGACCAAATAACAGAGACCGCTTATTTTCGCATTTTTTTTTTTGTAGAACGCGTGTATTGCCCGGGTGGGGGGGGGCGTATTGTCAAAACGAAATTGGGTTTTCGACGTAAATTTTAAACGTAAAATGGCAGAGCGCGAAAAGATAAGCAAAATTAGATTGGATTTTATACGGAAACAAACGACGACCGTGCGGCGATATATACTTGTATTGACCGCTGCTGAATAACATTTTTCGACGTTAACGAGTTTACACTCGTTGCCCCCGGCGATCACTAGACGATCGTGCCGCGGCGCGAAAATAAAAACAATTCGAATAATAATAATAATAATAATAACGATTTTCTTCGTTGTTTTTCATTAAAACGTCCCCGTGTTTTCGTGTGTATTCACAGCGCAAATACACAATAACGACGCGTTTCGTCCGGATGCGTCTCGTAACGGAAACTAATCCCCGGGCGATTAGCGGAATTTCGGATAAAATGTCTCCCGTATCCGCCGCTTCCGCATGAATCCCCCCGGCGGCTCTTAAGAAATTTCTCGACAGTTTTCATCCTAAAACGGCTTTGGGACGATTTATATTATAAACCAGGGGTGGCCACTAACCACTAACTGTGGGAGCCGCAAATGTATAAAGCTAATTTGAGGCGAGCCGCATTGTAAAACGATGTTTATGAAATAATGACACAATGAAAAATGAACTCAAATGAAGGAACGTTTATTTTTTACATAACATAAAACATTATTATTATTATTATTATTATTATTGACATAGTTATTAACATTATTATTGATTTATTTATGAGAAGTGCTTTTTCGAGTGTTCATTTTTTCTGTAAGTTTTTTGAAATGTGTAACGCGATAACGGAAATCATGTTGTTATCTCGTCGTCGTCTGACGCGGTCGTAACACACCGTGACTATTTTTGGCTATACATACTAAAAGCACCGCCGCCGTGCCTAATAACCTACCTAATAAACCTAATAACGACTGTAATGATAATGAAATCGACGACAATAAAAATGCTATCTAACGTTTCTAACAAATTTTAAATTTATTAAGTTTAGTCTAAATTTAGTTCAAGAGCCGCACGAAACTGATTTAAGAGCCGCATGCGGCTCGCGAGCCTCGTTGTGGCCACCCCTGTTATAAACAGCACGATTTGACAGTGCAAGGGGGGCAACGGATTCATTTGAACAAACGCGAAAACACGGATCTTAACCCACGCAAGTGGCGGCGCACGCGCGTTTTTCATACGACAGAGTGTTTTTTTTTTTTTTTTCAACTCGCTGTATACGCGCGGCGTGTACTACGTTACGTAATCCGAAGAAGGCGGTCCCAATTAAGACGTTGTTTTTACGTAAAATTAATTGTATTATTTTAAACGCTTTTTTTTTTTTTTAATATATATTATATACTTACACAATAATTAAAACAGTAATCGAGACGCCCGGGCCCCACAATCGGAGATAATAATATTAAGAAAACATTTCATTACGCGTGTGTCTATAAGACCACCTTTTCTGTTTTTTATGATTTGTATTCGGTGTATTAATAGGAGAAATTACACGCACCACACGCGTATTCGAATATAGTATTCGAACGGCGGTCGATCGAAAAATTATTTTATCCGGCGGCACGCATTGCTCGGATTTTATAACGCTACAAAAGTATACGACCGGAAAATAAATCTCGACGAACGTCCAGACTCGGTCTAGGAGGGAAAACGAATTTTTAATTCGAATATTTTTGATTCTATTAAAAAAAAAAAGTCCATATTTCGGTAACACATATTCCCTAACCTAACCGAAGAGTTCGTGTGCTTTGATTTTTTTTTTTTTTGAGGCCCGAAAAAATTCACGTTTTAAGGGAAACGGGGCGTTGAAAAAAAAAAATTGAATTTTTTCAATCGATTCGATTGTGGTGTAATTCAACGAACACAGTGTTGCGAGCGTTCACGCGCGAAACGATTTTTCATAATTATCTCTCTCGAAACGTCCACATAGTTCACGTTTAAAACGAACAGTGCCTGCAGTGAAATAACGTCGAAATGTTTCGAAAAGTTTTTCATTGGAAAATAAAATAAAAATCCGATCGGTTTTCACGCGTATTTTTCTTCCTCCCGTTTTGCTTTCCGAACGCGTTTTATATTTATTTGAAACGCGGAAAGATGGCCGCCGCCGCGGGTGAAGGAGGAATGCAGCGGAGGCGAAGTCGTACAACGGAAAACGTTATACACGTGTACATTTCCATACACTATTGGGCAAAAGCGTTTTAATAGCCGTAACCAATAACGCGGGTATTGTACCGCTATTGGCGTAACATTGATAATTGACAAGTATGACTGAGTTTCTTTTCTGTCATTTTTTATGGTTTATACGCATAACGACGCAGTGAAACACCATTTTCCGTATCCTTTTCTTTCCTCTCTCTCTCTCTCTCTCTCTCTGTCTCTGGAACGCTGCACAGTCGATACATTAACACTAACTCTTCGCTGTTCTATTATTGTATTATACACGCGGCTCCGTATCAAAAGCACGTCGATTTACGGACAGCGTACCGTGAAAATTCACGTTGGCCGGGAAAAAATAACCGGCGAAAAAAAAATGTTATAAAAACAAAAAAACAAAAAAAAAAAAAAACGGCGTACGAAAATGTAAATACGACGTATTCGCGGTTAGAACGCGCGTGACGGCCGTCGAGATGGTTCGATAGATCGAACATTTTTTTTATTATTATTATTAAAAATTAAAAAAAATTCTCTTTTTCATATTATTGCGTGAGTAGTATCAACCCGACGCGCGAGTTGGTTGGTCGATCGCGTTCCGCATTTATTGCGGCAGTAGCACGAAGAATTTCACTGGTTTTTTTTTTTTTTTGAAGGAATCATAAGAATAATACGATTTTTTCTCGAGTTTAAAGCAACGCGTTTTACGTTTTAAAGTACGCGTAATAAAATACGAGATAGACGCCATCCCGCCGTTTCCGTGTCGGTGGTATTAAATAATGAAAATCCCGAAAATATTTTACGTCGTAGTTTTTTTTTTTTTGAAACTTTTTTTAGAAAAACGTTTTTAACGAAAGTCTTGTCGTCGATACGTTTATAGATATCGAAACGATTTCGATTTCGTCGTCTCATTCCATCAACAAATACCGATTATTATTTTTTACACACCGCCGTTTATTTTTGTAAAACGAATTGTTTTTTTATGTCCGTGTACCAAAACGGGGATTGTATTCGTGGCGCAACTACTCTCAACGTTCCCTGCGTTTCTCATAGTGGCGCGGATTCTGCGAGAAAACTCTCGCATAACATTATTCAGTACATTTTCTAACACACCGACACACCGAAAAGTCTCGAAATTATTTCCCATTGATTTTCACGAATTTACTGGAAATCGCGCTCGACAATTCGCTCACACGACGCTCCCGATTTGTGAGTTTTTGACAGAAACGAAAAAAATTACCCTTCTTCCACGTCCTGACTCAGCTGCTTGTGACATTTGTGTGAATTAAAATCCAAGACGTCGGATTGCGGGCGCGTCGAAAATATTAAAAGCACCGAAGAATGTATAATTAACATAAATTTTTGCCTACGAAACGAGTACCTCCAGACCGCGTATGACTTCCCACGGAGGAGGCGGGGTCACTTGTATAATTCGAAGGAATAAATCGTATTTTATCGCATCGCTTTTTTTTAAAAGTACGCTTGATTTTTGCAAAACGTTTCACTCTTGAAAAAATATTTTTCCTTGATAAAAAAAGAAGAATTCCTTAACAAAGTTCAATCGCCCGGGGGGGAGGGGCCCCGTCTACGTGGTCCGTGTTTCGTCGACTCGTCCGCGCGTATCGCGTATCATAATATAATAATATAATAATAATAATAATATGAATAATAATAATATGAATAATAACAACACTTTCGTGGACGTGCACGGTCCGAGAGACTCATGGGAAAAAAAAAAAAAAAAAAAAGCGTACGTAAATTCGATACGAATTTCACGGTGTCCTCGAGAATTAAGTCTACTGTACACACATTGTACGCGTCTAGAAAAAGAAAAAAAAATATATTTTATAACACTGACGACGAGGACTAAATAAGACGAGGATATTGTTCGAAATCTCCCGCGCCCGACACACGACGACACCACACACACGTCACTACTACTATATAAAACGGCTCCTGCGAGACGGGACGTGGTGGACGTGTAAAGTGCGCGTTCGTCGTTTATTGTGTGTACGCGCTCGCGCTCTCGTTCACAAATCCAATTTCCTACCCACTCACCTCTCTTCGTCGTCGTCGTCGTCGTCTTCTTCGTCCGTTTCACTTGACCACGACAAAACAAAAAAACCACCGTGGCGAAATAACGGACACACCGCGTATTTCACACGCACGCGCGTTATCCGCTTTTGTGTCCGCGCTGACAATATTTCACTGCACATCGGCCCCGATCACGATAATTTACACGCGACACAGTAAACGCCGCCGTGGCGTATTTGACCGGGAACTTCTTTTTTTTTTATATATACTCGTTTATATATACACAGATTTATAACGATTTGAACAGTTGTGAAGAAGAAGGAAAAAAAAAATAAGAACGATAAAAATTTCAGTCAGTTTTTATGGGCGCGAATCGATGTGGACAAAAAAACGTTTTGCCAATATATCATCACAACACGGCTATTTCGCGAAACCGATTTCCGCGTTATTTCGTAATAAGCGCGCGGTGTATTGGTCTGCTATTCTGTCCGTCCGCCGTTACAACTACGACGAAAACAATTGAAGATTTTGCAAGATCAAAAGCGCGACGAAAAAATATCAATTCGACGGTGTTCGTCGTTTATCTTCTCTCAAAAATTCACATTGATTTTGTTCACTATTCCGCGTAAATGGATAAGAAAACAAATTAATAAATTCTACAATTCGCTTTGATCGTTTTGTCGTCGTGGACACACTACTGACGGTGCCCACACTACGATATTCAACATACCAAGACACTTTTATACTGCATGATATACCAATGCCATTAGCACATGTATTGCGAGTTTTTTTTACTGGTAAGTAAATAAAAAGCCACTATAAAAAACCCGGGAGGTTCAATATACTAATAACTAATAAGTGTTTCAATTGTAATAATCGCGTGTATTTTCTCTGCGTGTATTATCCTAATTCGTTTTTTTCTCTCGTTCAATTTTCTTTTGCACTTCATGCAACTCGGCTTTATATAACCGCATATTTGTTGTTAATAAAATTGTAACGAGAACGCGCTATAATTATTATTAGTGTAACATTTAAGTCAGTATAGAAATTCGTAAAACCCGCTTTAGGTGCGTTCAAGAGAATTCTCGAACAGAAAATTATCTGAAAATAACGTATTTTCGAACTAAAGCTTTTTGGTTTTTTCTTTCATTCCGGATTGGCGGCCAGACATTAATTAGAAAAATTATTTTGTAGTACTTGACTTGACGATAAAATGACGATATCGACTTACATGTAAAAACATATTTATCCACCGCGCACGTCATAATATCAAATAAAAATTAAAAACGACACGTTTTAGTAAAAAAAAAAAAAAAAAACAAACAGAAAATATCGTACGGAATCGTCCAATTGAATAAATAAATCGAATAGAGTGTTTGAAATCGATTTTTATATTCGTAAGACATAATTTATTATTATTATTATTATTATTTCACCGTGACGTGTATTATATTTCGTCCGTTGCGAAATTAAACGCCCCAGTTCTCAGTTATCGTTTGTCGATTGTTATTTAATAACAATAATAATAATAATAATATATAGAATTATAGGCGCTTTTGAACAGAAACGAACGGTGGCACGTGGAATTTACACTATTTTTATATACTTCCTTTCTCGTTTTTCGAGCGTCTACCAGGGCAAAGAAGCATGATGCGTACGCCAATTATCGTGTTAAAATAATAATTATAATGACCACGGATTTGCGGATAGGAGAAAATATGCAAATAGATACAAATTGTGTAGGTAGGATAATAATTGGCGCGTTATCTCAGACGCTTTTTACACGCGTTCCCGAACGTTTTTGTCTACGTTCTCGAATAGTACCACCAATACATTATATAAATGAACGAAATAAAATAAAAATATTTCTTGCGAAAACCACGGGTTTTCGAAAAAGACTTCGCGACGAAGGAGACGGTCATTTTTCTTTTTCTTTTCGTTTTTCACTTTAGAGAAAGCGTAAACCATAGGAGCGTAAACCGAACGCGGTTGTAAACGCGCATAAAGGATCGCGCGAGAAAGTTCGAAGCCGCCCCCGTTCTTGAATATATTAATACGAAATTTCAGTGTACAGCAGCGAGTCGAAACGCTTTTGCGTAGCCGAGTGGTGTTGAAATATTGTCAAACTTCAATTGAAACACGACGAGGTATTTTTATTTTTTGTTTTCCGTCGATTGATTTTCGTCGCCGTTCGACGCGGAAAAGCGCAAAATCCGATATAACCCGCGGCGGAGTCGACGGGGTGTAATACGTTCGTACGAAATTCCGTTTTTTTTTTTTATTATTCCTATTTTATTATCGACTTCAAAATTTTTGTATACGATTTGATCTGTTTTGCGTTTCAAGTTTAATAATATTTAAATACAAAAAGCGGAGTAGTTCGATAATAATTTTCAACAATTTTATGTGCAAACCGACATTGTGTGCCGAGCATTGTCAGCGCAAAAAAAAAACATTTTCGAAACAAATGTCTCGCGATAGATTCAGTATGAAATATTTACGCTGGGAATCGGATGAAAAACGATCTTTTCACTACCGCGGCGAGTCTGCCCCAACTCGGGCATTTTTTTTTTTTAAGTATTTGTTTTTTATTTAAAGCAAAAGGTCAAGATTACGTGCGACCGTTTTCTTTTATAAGAGTAGTATATGTAAGAGCACTTCACTACTCTACGAGTGTGTATAAGATTTTCTGTTTGAAATTATTACGAATACGAGTAGAAAGATTTCCCTCGTATTTTGCGAATTATATCGTTTGTTTGTTTTTTTTTTTTATGAATACGGCTCGATTTGTGCGTGCGTATAATAAATGTATTCACGGGAATGAAAATTTTTTCGGACACACGCGCCACATACAGGACGATCGTAAAGTGTACGCGGATCGTTTATATTTTTTTTCGTATTTCTCATTGTTATATATATATATATATATATTTACGTTTCTGTTTTATTGGCGAACACTCTGTAGAATAAATTCTATTTTGTTTTACTCTTTATTATACTCGCGTTGTAGATCTCTCGTCACCTGCAGCCTCGCCTATTTAATAACAATAATAATAATAATAATAATAATAATAATAATAATAATAATAGTAGTAATATGTGAGTTTACGCGATGCCACGCCCGCGGCGGCGGTTCGTTCGCGGCCCGGCCGTTTCTATCGATCGTTTCTTCGAGAAATCAATAACAAACTCCGCGTTTCGCGCGTTACTATCCACACACGCACATCGCCGCCGTTTTCTCTGCGTGTACAATTATTTCACCATAAAAACGCGTTTCGCCGCGTTTTAAATAAATAAAATATACGGAAAAACGTTTTTTTTTTGTTTTCCTCACCGGTCAATTATATTTCACTACGTCGTCTCTCGAACGGTTCCCCAAACAAGCACCGGGACGAAAAATAACAAAGAAAGCAAATAAAAAAAACAACTCGAGTCCCGCATGATTTATTTTCGTGTTCGTACGAAACGGTAATACTCAATTCCATAACGATTTGCGTAATTTATTTTTTTTCCCGCGTCTTTTCAGCACGGGAGATTGAACTATATATATATATATCGTCGTAGTCGGATTCCGTGAAACGCTCCGGAATTACAAAAAAAAAAAATAAAAAAAAATATGTGACCAAACCGAGTTTATTACAGACAATAATCCATATGAAAAAAAAATATGCCATGCGCTGAAAAACGATTTGCGATTATTTGGCACGTGAAATCGAAGATAATTAGAAGAAACTCCGGTCTAAAAGTTCCAGCTAACGCGTGAACGTCAAAACGGTTTCGATTGTCATGTATACGAAATCGACGGTACAAGAAGAAATGCGTTTAAACTCCGTAGTAAACTATTGAAATATATCGTTGGAGATTTACCGAATAGATTTGAAGACTAGAAAAAAAAAAAAAAAAAGAAATACGCGTTATCGATACGTTTGCAGTTGACGACAGACGAATCGCCTCAATACGCATCATTATTTATTTCCCCGTTATTTTAACACCGAATAGAGAGGAGTTCGTTTTACGATAAAAAAAATTAATATATATATATATTCTTCACTTTAGAAATTCACACGGGTGGTGGACGGACTGGCACTTTTCCCCCCGCCGTTTTCGTTCACCGAAATATCGTTTGCCGGCATTTCCAATACGATCGTCCGTTATAACAACACGACGGTTAAAATCATCGTTCGGCTCTGTGCGTAAAACGATTTTAGCGTCTTCGACGATTCTCTCCGGGGTCCAGTTATACGCGGCCTACGAGCGTTTCTAAAAACGTTGTCCAAAAACGCAAGAAGAAAAAAATCGTCCCTGAAAACCCGTTAAAATATTCCCGCCGACTGGAAAAATCTGGATTTTAATATTGCGCAAGTTGAAAACTCGTTCTTTTCCACTCGGCGGCGGCGGCGGTCGTCCGTCCCCGGTACGTTTTCATTTTTTTTTTTTTTTCGTCTTTGCTGTCGGATCGGCCGCGGCCGCTATCTCGTGCAAGAGACTCGCCGCACGCGCGCGCGCGCGCCGCGTGAACGGATCGTCCGCTCACACACACCTACCGCCGCCGCCGCCGATGATCGACCCGGGCACAGCTGCGGGAGTCCGACTGTTGTCAGTTTGTAGTGTGCCGCCGCCACGACGTGTCGGTGAATTTATGTCGGTTTCGTGCCGGGGGGGGGGGGGGTTTTGTTTTTTCACTCTTTACGACGGGACGAGGTTAAAAGCGAAGAAAAAAAAAATCCCCTCAAAAATTTCTATGGACCGAAAACCGATAATAATTATTTGGCTCGCCGATATTATTACCGCCACACGCCTTCTGACCGCCGCCGTGCGAGCGGAGCGAAACGAGCCGAGGGCGGCGAAAAAAAAAAACAAACTATTAATTGCCTTGTAAATATATCGGCGGCCAGCGCGTAATGTTTATCGTTCGAACGCCGGCACCGCGCGCTCACTTACTACCGGTCCGTTGTAAATACACACATAAAACGATTTTTTTTTTTTTAATTAAACCCGCACTGGCTCGCGCGACCGTAAAATCCGCTTTGAACTGTTTTTTTTTTCTTTTTCCATCTTATTTTGCCCTCCCCGTCTCTTCGTATTTATTATTATTATTATTATTACGTGTGCGCGTGTATTTATGATGACGCGCGATCGTCGACGACGTCTTTCACTAGTCCGCCCCGGTGGTCTCGTCGTCGTCGTCGCATAGTATATAGAATTTATCCGTTTTTTTCCTATTTTTTTTTTTAATGCATACACGCGCGCGCGCGCGATAGGAGGTGAAAACGCGTTGATTTTTTTTTTGTTTTTTTTTTGTCGTTTTACCCGAGAAAAAAATATCGATAAATGGTGCGTTGACGATAAAACGGTTTTCTACCGGACGACACACGAATGTGTGACACAGAGAATAAAACGTTAACGCGTGTTATTGTACGGAGAAAAACAAAAATCGTTACGTTGTGTAACCATTACTGTGTTTGCCTAATGCCCCCGGTGGTCTTTGTACGCGACGTTCACTCGTATACGACGTGGATAGAGTTACATCGATTACATACGTTCGTTTTCTTTCGTTCGACAAATCCATTTGACCGTCAACCACGAGATCGTCAACGCAACCGAATCGGAATGAAAAAATAGGTCACAGGAGGTTAGGTGTTTTTCGTTTTTTTTTCTTTTTTCTTGTCACTTTATCGCGAAAATTTCGTATTTTGTAAATTCGACCGTATTTCCAGTGCCGTACAGACGAGAATACCGACGACGACGAAATGTTACAAGGAAAAAAGATAATTTCGGATAAAACGAAGACGAAAGTGAAGAACCACCGAAACTCTCGTTCCGGATAAAATGTATTTTTCTTATGAAAAAAAAAAAAACAACCGTTTAATATAGAAATGATAATAATAATAATAAACGATAGAAACGCGCGCCGAATAATACGATTGAATCGCGAGTTTTACGACACGCCGAAAAACGAAAAAATGTTCCGCGAATTATTTTAAATAACCGATTAATACGAATTTTGTATTCGACGAATGTATCGCGAATTTTTTAATTTTTTTTTGTTTTTCGTTCCCCTTAACAACATTCCGTCGTTATATTTATGAAAGTTTCGCTGTGTGTGTGTGTGTGTAATATGAGAATTGAGAAATACGAATCGGCATCAGATCTGAAAAATTGTATTTCCATCACGCGAACTAAAAACACGCGATAAGTGCGCACGCGAACACGACGACGACCGACGCCAATTGGCGTCTCGTTGTTTTTCCTCACGAATTTCATCATGCCTCGTTTTCTCCGCAAACATCGCGTCTAACTCGTCTAGTTTTCCATATTTACCGTAGCATAAAAAATTCGGTAATGTAGTTCGCGAAAAAAAAAAATCAAAACGAAAAATCGCAATACGCACTGAAATCCGTTTGTGCCGTTAAATCGGTTAATACCGTCGGTCACGATCCGGAGAAAGTGTCTCTTCGAAATCCGCGTTTTTTTAACGTTAAAAATTCGTATGTTATTTTCTCTTTCGAGTCATCCGTACGAGTTCGGAACGGCAATTTTCTTCTTCTTCTTCTTTTTTTTTCATATTATTGTTATTATTGTTATTTGTAAAACGCAGAAACAGTGACGCGTAGAAATTATCGGTATAGTCGAGCGAATGAATTAAAAAATTTCGACGTTGCAGAAACGTTTTTTTTCCTCCTCCTCCTCCTCCTCCGTTTGACAACGACCGATAACTGTTAACGGGAAACGCGAGTCGCGCGAGATACTCGGAAATCCATTTCTAGTGTATTACTACTGAAAACCATCGTTGACGTCCGATTTCCGCCGTATACGATAGTAAAATAAAAAATAAAAAAACCAGTGGTGAGAGAGAGAGAGAGTCGGAAAAAAAAGCGTGTCGATATGCTTTTACGTATATTTATTTTTTATTATTTTCCAACAGACACCGAAACGAAACGTAAATCGACGAAATCCAACGGGAAATTCGGCGGCGTTGTTGTACGCGGTGGTAAGAAAAAAAAAATAAAATAAAAACAGTAATTGCACGGAACGGTGGATAACGACGTGGACGATATATTATACAGACGCTATTATTCGAACGCGACAGAGATTTATGCGAATTTCGAATAATATAGGCGGGGTTTTTTTTTCTAGTATTTTTTATTTTTTTTTTTAACGCGTCGATTTGTCGTTTTATCGATTCGAAAATCTGCACCGTGTCGTCGCGGGCGGTGAGAGGAGGAAAAGAAAAATTAATATTTCCGATCGCGTCTCGTAACAAAAATATGATGTAATAAACACGGAGACAATTTATTGTAAAGTGTATTTGGCTAATGAATTGTGCTGGTACGCTCGTCGTTGCCGTTCACAACGATATTTTTTTCTTCTCATACGAAATACACTTGACCGCATTTAAATACTATTGTAAAATATTACACTCGGAAGATTTTTGACGGATTTTCTCTGGCTTTTTTTGATTTTTATTTCCTTTGAAAACAGTCTTGTATTATATAGGCTAGATTAATTATTATTATTATTAGCGTGTCGTACGAGATGTAATCGCAACGCTCGCGAATAACGTTAAGTATTGAATTTGCGAAATTTATCGGGTGGTTTTGCTACATTAATATACGTCACAACCCAAGGAACGTTTTTTTTTTTTTAGTTAAAAGGACTCATTTTTCTACAGCCCATTTTGTTACGTTAAAAATAATTCAACAAAACATCGTAATTTTCAAATTGTTCTTTTCAATTCGTTTCACGTAAACAACCTATTATTGTGATCAGCAGCAAGTTTTCAAAATACAAATTTCTTTTTTTTCGTCCGACGATTTAAATCGTGGCGATTATTATTATTATTACTTCAAAAGAAGTGGGTATTCGAGCCGTTATATGAATCCCGATCATTTAAAAAATAACGCACAGCGCGCTAAAAACAACATAATAATATGTTAACGGCAAATGAACTACAGAATTCGATTTCGAATTTTTTGATTCGGTATAATTTTCGAAGTAAAAAAAAAAAGAACTCAAAACGTTTCCATTCAGAAGCTAAAACAAAAATACACACTTTTTCAACGGTATAAGGGGGATTAAAGTGAACATTTCACGCAATACTGTAAATTGCCGTACGCGCTGTGTGAAACGCCGTCGTAAAAACGTCGACCGAATTGCGTCACAACAATCCGAGGCGTAATTAGATATAATATTTTTATTATTTATATACATTTATTCGTTCCTATTATAAAATAAATATTTTTATTTATTTATTAAGAAATTTCGTATTAAATAAAATAAATAATAAACGCGGCATAATACGCGCGCGTGTATGTACCACGAGTTACATTTCGTCTCGCTCTTGACGGTGACCGCGAATACCGTAACCGCGGCACGGCCGCCGACCGTTTTCGCAATATATTATATTATTATTATTATGCTATCGTTACACGGCCGACCGAGTATAATAAAAATATATTCGTACGATACGCGTAAACGAAATTGCGAAAAAAATTTTCGATTCGAACATTTCCTCCCTCCACGGTCTAGAACAGAAATAATGAAATACGAAAATCGGTATCGCCGCTTGACAAACGTCTTGAAACGCGTTAAAGATCATTTTAAACAGACGAAAAGAGTTTTTTTTTTTTAATTATTAAACAACATTTCTATTGATCGATTGATTTTTTCGTTATGGATTTTAAATCTCGCGTTAACGTATAAGTGGATCGTTAATTTCTTTCCCCCCCCCCACCACTCGATCGACACCAGAAATATTATTTGTTTTTTATAATACAAATGATTAATTGTACGGATAAAATATAATACGTAAACGCTGCTGGCTGTTGACAAACGAATACGTTTTCTTCGATGGCGGACATTGCGTTTTGTATTCGCCGATGATCCCATATCGATTGACAACCGCGTATTCGACGCAACAACAATTCGCCGTTTTTTTTTTTTAGCGCGCGCCGTGTGATAAAAACGGTCCGAGTGTTGTACAACACGGCGATTGTATCGTTAAAAAAATTTTCATCTCCTAAATTCATAAACGTTATTCGATCGAACTACTAGTTGTGTTCGATATTATTCACTACTCTTTTCCGCCGCGTTTTCTACGAACACACACGCGAATTCGCGCGTTACGGCAATCGTTTCGGTCCCGGACGTTATACGTCCAAGAGAGAGAGAGAGATGAGGAGCGCGTTTTTTTTTTTTTTTTGCTCTTAGTCGAGGGGAGAAAAAAAACGAAAATAACGTCAGTGGATATATATATATATATTATACGGGTAGCCGGTAGCCGGTGGAACTGGTCGTGAAGATTTTTTTGTTCTTAAACCGCGCGATGCCGATGACTGGACAACATTATAATGCATGGATGCCCGGGAGTAGAAGAAGAAGAAAAGTACACTACAGTGTGTGCCTCTGGGCTGTCATTGTAAACATCTAGTCACTGCGCCAGCATCGTCTCACTCTACTCTTCGTGCGTACACACACGCGCGCGCGCGCGCGCGATATAAACGAGACGTCGGCGACGGCCGCCGCCGAGTGGTATATAAAAACGGTCCACAGGTCGCCTCGGCCGCCGTGTAATAACCCTCCGGAACTGTTCTTTGTGTGTCGAGACTACACACACACACACACACACAAAACGTCATTGCCGTCGTCGTCGCGGCAACACGCCTTGGCGCCTTCGCGTCCAAACCCTCAAACACTCGACACACCTCCTCCAGACCGTTCGGCGGAGTCGTCAGACAACGCGCGGTCGAACACAATTATAATACGTATTTTTTATTATTATTATTATTATTATTTCTTCTCGTGTTCTCCGGGCCGAGACATAATAATTTTACAAAAAAAAAAAAAAAAAAAAAGAAAAGAAGAAGAAGAAACCGAGGAAAAAAAAATCTCACGAATCCCCCCTCATCCGCCCACGAGGAAATAAGATTTTATTTTACTTTCCTCTCCGCCACTCAGCCGATCGCGGATCGACGTTTTTCGTCGTACAAATGTGTGTGTGTAACGACTTCGCCGTTAAATGGAAATCATTTACACGCGAATTGGTTTCGACGAGACTTACTCTTTGACGCGCGAGCACCAGAAATCCGGAAGTGGGCGAGTAAAAACGGAGAGTAAAAGAGAGAGAAAAAAAAAACACATTTCCTACTACTACTGTCGGACCGAAAATTTACCACCGGCGTTCGTGAAAGGGGAGAAAAACCGGTGCGCGAATTACGTCGGGACAGAAGTTGAACAAAAATACTTCGTATAAAATAATAATCGGTATTTTTATTTTTTTTTCTCCATAGTTTACGCGAAATTCAGTAATGCTTCCACCGTCGTTTTCGTCAATGAACATTAATTCGAATTCGTTCGCATCGGTTTCTCCGGTCGTCATCACAATATTACCTCTAATAACGATCGAATTGGCCGGGACGTTAATTGCGATTGGGGAGGATTTTTCGAACGCCTCTCGTTTCGCCATCTGGTTTTCGACACACGACGCGGGTCCGAACGCTTTTCTTCGCGTTCGGAAATAAAGCGTCGACGAGAAAAATAACGCGCGATAAATATATCGAAAAATAAATAAATAAAAAAACCGTTAGAAAACGTAATATTGTTTTTTCTTAATCGTTATTACATTTCGTAGCAATCGAACACACCGCCGCACGACGAAACTGTTTTATTATTATTTTTTTTTTTTTTCTAAGTGACTATTATGTTTGGGTAGGGGGGAAATGAGGAAAACACGGACGTTTTTTTTTCTTTTTTTTTTTATATATAAATATATATTTCGTTATTATTATTATCATCGAAACGCGCGTGTGTATCATCGCAACTCCTTTGGAAACACGCAATGGGCATTAGGAAAACCGCGGCCGCCGCGATTCGTGTAATTTTGTCGTGTCGGCGGGGCGTTGTCGAAAAGAAGAAGAAAAAAAAAAAGACGGAGAAGAAGAGGAAAAAACAAGACGCCGCTGGTTGCCGCGCACCTTTTCTACTTTGGACGGATAATAAGTGGTAATGAGACGTTTTTTTTCGGCGCCGTCTCGGGGGAGGGTGGGGGACCATCTCTACGCGCACACATATCTCCCTCCGTCTAGCGCGAGGTTTATATTACTTAAATATTACGTTAGACAGACGTCATAATATTATAGGTTTGGGGGGGGATATACACGAGTAATAATAATAATAATAATAATAATAATAATAACCATTAAACCGAAAGGAAAGGAAAGGAAAAAAACCGACTGCTGTGATTTCGAAAACGTTCGTATTTATCGTCAAAATAATAATGATAATAACCGTCCGCCGAAACGCAGTTACGGTCTGCGCGAGTTTAAAAAAAGCAAAAAATCGCCTACTGTTTACGCGCGTTTCTTTAATTGCGTTTATGTTGTCCTCGTTATCGTTATGATGGGCGCGGTGCGAAGCGTATGGCGGCGGAAAACTCGTGTTAGTCGTTTTGCACGCGCCGATCATACCCGGGGGCCGGCGACTATGAAAATCGCGGACGAGACCGATAACCAGTGTGTCCCGTAGTAACGCAAAATGTACCCGCCGAAAACGGAAATCGATCGAACACGACGATGAGGTGGCCACCACGGTGGTCAGCGTTCCGTCTGATTGGCCGGAGTCGAGTTTCGTCGCGTGAATCGGCGGCGGCGGTGTCCCGTAACCGGCGAGAGACGTAACGTCCCCCGGGGTGTCTTGAAGTTATCCTAACGCGATATCTTTAGATCTTCCGATTCCCATCCCCCCCCCTCCCCGCTCACGGTCGGCCTACAGTCATGCGCAGCACCTGGCCGTTGTAACCCGTATCCCTTCGGGGCTCTGTCCTTTCACGCATTTATCCCTCACGCTCTGACAGCGGTTGGGTTTCCCAAGGTTACCAAGGCTAACCGGGTGCGTATTGGACAAATCTCTTTCTCGACTCCAATCGAAACGCAAAAATGCAAAAAATTAATATCGATTTTCTAGGCCGCTGTTGTTTGTGTCGGTAGTTATTTTTTTTTTTTTTAAAAACAAAAAAAAAGGTTTCTCTACCGATTTTTAAACGGAACTAGTCGAGAAACGTTTTCGATTATTAAACGTTTTGACGCGTTCATTTTAGAAAACTCGAAAACAGTACAAAAAAAAAAAAAAAAAAAAAAAACAACGAACGAATAAACCGCGTTTAAAGAACACAAAAAAAAAAAAAAAAATTGTCTCCTCGATGCTCAGAATGTGAAAAAAATTCCTAGTAACTCTTTTTCGTTGTGCGAATTACAAAACAAAATAAACGGATCTCGTTCAGACTCCGGACGATAGGGTGGGCGGGGAACGAGCTCGGTCCTTATATGGCACAACGGACGAAAAATAGACGGTGAACGAGAGAGAGAGAGAGAGAGAGAGAGAGTGAAAAAAGATAGGCGGCGGTGACGTCCGCGTACTAATCCTGTACGGGGGAAAAACAGTGCGGCGCGCCGCATATAATGACGCGCTTTTTTTCACTCTCTCTCTCTCTCTCTCTCATTCTCTCTTTTCGTTTTTTCCCGTTTACACGCCGCCGACAAAATCATCGAATTTAATTGGTCGCCGCCGTCGGTCGGTGGCTGCTGCGTCTTTTTCGTTTTTTTTGTCGCGCCGTATTGTTACGTAGCGGCTCCGTCGGCCGGCGTCAATTCGCATACCGCGCGAATGGCGTTTTGTGTAAGAAAAAAAAAAAATAGAAAGAAAGAAAAATCGTCTCGATATCAATTGAAAATCCGTTTCCGTACGCAAACCGGCATCCGCGGACGAAAACTGTGCGCGGACACGAAACCGAACGACTCAACGCGCCACGACGGGACGTGATAATTTACAACGGGCTCTGAAAACACGGGGACGTATTCAACGCGTACCTACTAGAGCAGCGATCCTCACTACGCGGCCCTCGGAACGTTTTTTTGCGGCTCTCAGACTGACTGTTAAGGATAGTTATACCTACATAAATTTTAGAGTTATGAAATTAAGTAAAAGACATTTCCCTACTTTTTTATATGCAAAATGTTTTTTTTCGATGTAATAAACTTATGTTATAATCATATTGTTTGTAAGTTATTTAACGCCACTTCATAGTGTATTATAACAATAAGAAAAATATATTTTGTAATTAACCTATACCGTTTAGGTTTAGGCCCTGACTAAACTGTACAATTTGTACTTGCGGCCCTAAGGAAAATTTGATATGAACTATTTGGCTCTCTCACAAATCCTAGTGAGGACCCCTGTACTAGAGGCAATCGACGTCGGACCTGTAGAGAGGTCTCCTCTCTCCGTCGAACACGCGTTATTAATATTGTAATGTCGCGATCGGAACGAGAAAACGTCCCTGCGAATGTATAGGGGGGAAAAAAACGCATTCCCGAAACGCACTGAACCGTATATACGATTGAAATCTAAATTATTATCCGATTTTATTTTATTTTTATCACGGTAAAACTCTTGGCGCGAATTATTGTAACAACGCGAGCTTGTCAGACGTTAGGTTCGAATGAGAGAAAAAAAAAAAAGAAAATTTTAATTCTAATAAACGAGGAGTTTTCCAAAACGTTATTCGTTTCGCGTGTCAGTCCGATTTTTCACCGTGCGCCTGTATACGAAAAACGAACATTACTCAATATACAAGAGAAAAACGCGACCAATTTCATTACGGTATGCGCACTACGTTTTTGTTTGGATTGGAATTCCGATAAAAACAACAATCTTAAAAAAACATAATTTTTTATTGTGTTATTTAGTTTTCTTTGCCTCTCTCTCGCGCTCTCTCTCTCTCTCTCTCTTGAAAAATCAGAAAAAACAGTGTATTTTTTTTCTAATTCTTCACACCGTAACAATTAATAACGTACGTACGAGTGTAGAAAAAAATACAACGTGTTTTTTTTCCTCCAAATTTTTATTAAAGCGAATAAATCAATAAGAAAAAAAAATCCGATAAAATACACCGCACGTTATTGATATTATATAAGTATACTCGCTGTGTGTGCATAAAAAAAAAACACATAATTAATAGTTTAAGGCACTATAATAATAATAATAATAATAATAATAATAATAATAAAACGAACGATAAAGATCATGAGGAGGAGAGTGGAAAAAAAAAGTACCGCGCGTACGTTACAACTCAAAACGACGTGCACGGATTTGCATTCGGCGGCGTTGGTAAACGAGAAATGAAAAAAATTTCGACAAACATTCGCCGCCGACGACGACAATCTTTATTTCGTTTTTTCTTATAATTATTATTATTATTATTATAATAAATAACGATAAAGAAAGAAAAAGTCTCGAATATTGTTAACGATTTAATCTCGTTTGACGGCGGTATTCTCGTAAAAAAACGCGGTTTATCTTATGACGAGCAACACAATGCAGATAAGAGTATAAGAATTACTGCGGCGCGGGCCGTTATAACGTGATATTACGCGATGATATAATAACAGACGTCGAGTTCGTAAAAATATTCTAAAGAACATAAGAAAAAAAAAAAGAAAGAAAAACGATAATTTTTCTATCGAATTTTTGACAATTTATTTCACCAAGAATTCGGATTAAAAGAAACGAAAAATTGTAATCAAACGTGCTTACAGTCGACGACCGTATTTATTTGTATTACGTTATAATGCGACGTTTAAAAAGCGCGGAAAAAAAACCGATTTAATTATTAATACCTGATTTTATTATAATCGTATTTCTCGTTTCCGTTAAATATGATTATTATTATTATTATTATTATTATTATTATTATTATTATTATTATTATTATTATTATTATTATTATTATAATTTGATTTGTGTACGCGTATGCGAAATTTTAAGAAAATTTCTCGCGATTTTTTTACATATTTTATTTAAGTATATATATATATTTTTTTTTTGTTCCTCGACAACCGAAAAACCTCGTGACGTTCGAAAACACGCTTCGAGCGAAGGAGAGGAGGTTATTTTAGACGAGTTTATTCGGTAAATCCATTCATCGCGTATGGTAAAATAATATCAAGACAAAAACGAAACTCCGCGTATTGTTTTTACGTTTCGACGAAACGCGTGGGAGAAAAAAAAACGAATGAAAATACACTATAAAACGCGTGTAGAATTATAATAATAACGTGTGGTGGATAGGAAATCGTTTAACGTGTAAATGCGCGTAAACGATCTCGAAAATCGAAAATTTTACGATTTATTATTAATTTTTTTTTAATAGAATTTTTTTTTTTTTAGAAAATGAAATATCAACGCTTGCAGCTTGAGTATTCCGAGAACGCATTATAAAAGTCATCCGTCGAGTTCTTTTTTTTTTTTTTTAACGTACGTTACGTCGCGGCGAGCGTTGAGATTCCTCGGAAAACGATTGTTATTTTCGAGAAAAGTAAAAAAAAAAAAAAAGATTAAAGTAGTAATAATAATAATAATAATATCTCGTTTGGCAAGTCGCCCGGAATCTATGCAGCTTCCAGTAAAAGAAAAGAAGGAAAAAACAATTTTTTTGTTTTATCACCGGAGCCGAGATTTATGCGAACCACACTTTCGAAACACGCGATGCGATGATAATGAAAACAAATTGTCCACCCAGTGGTTCCCAATTTGACCTAACTTTTATGGACACTGCACCCCTTTTTACCAACACAATTTTTCGTGAGCCCCTTCCCGGTTAATAAACTAAAATATATAAACAAATCTTAGACTTTTATACGGTACGGTTTTAACCTGCGCGCACTCGGTCATAACTCAAGATGCATTGAATAATACATACATTTCAATTTCATTAAAAGACTACACACACGAAATGTTAAAAACCAAAAGAGCTTACATTCAATAGAAATTAGCGAGAAGGGTTAGGTTTGTTTCTGTTTGCACAGTTGATCAACGTATAATTTATTATTCGTTTTGTAACCGATTGTCATTCGTCGCGTTTTGTACGATGTAAGTGTGTTTTACCTATCATTTTGACTCCAAGACTCATCATGGACGTGTTACATCAATAATACGGAAAATTTTGCATTTTGGAGTTTTTCCTCTATTTAAATTTAAAGATTTTTGTCGAGTACCTCCAAGGGATACGTTTACGACAGTTTGAGAACCGCTGATTTAAGGGGGAAAAAACGGTTTTTTTTTTTTTTATTCTTTGACCGGGTCGCGTACAAAAGTCACCTCAAAGCGCAGACGATATTATAGGAATTGAAATTTCACTCGTCACTTATACACCGGCGGCGGCATTTGAAATTTTTAATTAAAAACTTTTTTCTCATAAAAAAATAAAATACATTCGGAATGGACCATCATCATCGGCCGCAGCAGCAGCAGTCGGAGAACAATCACGCGTACGAAATCAATTTGGGAAGTCGTCAACGGCGATCACGTGTGTCTATGAATGAACCGTAAACGTGATATTATCAATATCTACGGAACAGATCGATTCTTCTTCTTTTTTTTTTTTTTATGTTCACTTCATCATCTACGGCGTAACCCAATTAGCCACCACAAACCATCTCCGTGTGTGTATTTCGAACAACTCGTTTCTTCCCGTTCGCATCCACCGCAGGGGACTTTTTTTTTATCTCCATTGACTGCCGCCGTTCATTCCACCGTTCATTTCGTTTTTTATTATTATTATTATTATTATTATTGTCGTTGTTGCGTTATTGACTACTACCGGGCGCGGTAAAGGTTTTCAATTTTTTTTTTCCAAAATTCTCTGTCAAACGTTATTGATCTGGTGCGGGGTACAATAAAAAACGTCTCCGATTTCCATACAACGACACAACCACTTAACGCGCGGGCGGTAAGTGATGATTATTACTATTATTGAATGATCGAAACCTGTCGTCCGTTCGCCCCACGTTTTCCATACGGAAAAAAAACTCGAGTAGCTAATTATTGTCGGTTCGATCGGTGTATTTTTTTGTGTGTTTTTATTTTTTTTTTTTAATTCGTGTATAACCGGCTATTGTTATATATTGTTCTCCCGTGATGATATTATTGATCTCCTCCAACGTTTTGACGCAAACCGTTTAGGTACGTATTTACAGATTTTTTTTCACGTGTTATACGCCGTGTGTTCATTGACTGTACGTTTCGAGATGACCGCGAGATAAATCGACGACGCGTATATATATAATGTGCGCCGCGATCTGTGCGGCGGAGAAAACGCCGAGAGGCGTATTTTGTATACACACTTTATCGTCGTCGTGTTCGTGCGCACAATGTACAAAAAAAAAAAAAAAAAAAAATACACGAAGTTGATTGAAAAAATAAAAACGAAAAAGCATAGGTAAATCATCGACGAATCGAATTTGCGATTTTTTTTATTATATACATATAAAAAAATTAATAAAAAGATATAGGTTTTAAATCAATTTTTGTCTTTTTTCGCGCAATTTCCAACTAAGTGTTCAATAGATTTCGAAAACAAACCGAATCATTTGTTTCGGTAAAATAAACAACTACTATGCTATACAAATTGATATTATCAATCATCTGGTTACTGATTTCTTTACGTATTATTTAACGAATTTCGCTATTGGACTTACCGTTTAGACGAGATAATAATTTTTTTTTCGTTCCGGATCCTAACGTCAGGAGAAATATAACGCGCAGTATGACGTATTAACGTATGTTTTTTAAATTTTCCCGAGTACACGTCTGACACGGTCTTTTTCGTTACTACACCGGCGGAGGGGAAATATTTTTTCAAACGGAAACAGAACCAGACTCCAATCCATTTCCGTCCAACGCGACAAATTCAATTTGGATTACGTTCTCCGATATTCGGAACGAACTGGTGGTTTTACCGCACTTTGTGATTTCCAATAATTACCAGTTCGAAATTCTTCATCCGATTTTCTTCGATCCGGTGCGAACGCAGTCCGTAAAACGTCTGCGGCCGACCCGGGCCCGGGTGGAGGGCACGAGCAAACCGGTGAAGAAATCGTATCTGTGTGATCTGTTTTTACCTCTTACGATATTATACAGCATCCAGCGCGCTGGCTAATAACATTACCGTCGTCTCGGGGGATACAAAAGAGTTTCGTGGCGGGTACGCACACCACCACCACCACGCGTTTCATGCCCGTCGAGTGTGTACAAAAAAAACGTCACGACCGGTGTGCGCGTAACGTACCGGGATACCGCGTTGTTATATTAGGAGAGGATTTTTTGTAATAATATATGCGGCGAAGGGGCGGACACTGCGCGAGAAACTCCGGAAACGGATTTCGTTTTTTTTTTTTCTTCTCCGTGTACGGCTGTCGATATTTCAAACAACGTCGCGATAACAACGAGATAAGGCCGATCGCGTGTAGGCCGCCTGCGCACTGCCATGAGCACCGGAGACTATCCAGCGAATAATAATTTATTTAACATAAAAATTCCGACGGATGAAATACAAAAAAAAAAAAAAAACGGATTTTGAGCTGGAAACACGAGCAACGCGAACGTCCTATCCCTCCACTCGCTCGGCTAACCTTTATGTTTGGAACGACAACAATTCGGGCTAAGAGTGAAATAACACGTAAAAGCGTTTACGGTCCGACGAAAACCGAACGAATCCCATCGGTAGAGGACGAACGGGGAAAACAAACGAACGGATATCTAAAATTCTCGTTTGTAACACGGGATGGTGTTTACGGCGTTACGAGAGTGCGTTCGGTTGCCCAAAAGAGTTCGTCAGCAGTCGTTTCGACAAGTGATCGTAACGCGCAAACGACGGTCACTTGTTTTAAGAGAATAAATCGGATGGAAAACGCTCCGTCGAGCGGGAGAACAAAGATCGGTTTTCTAAAAGCCGCGAGGAGAACTGTATAAATCACACAATAATCGGCCGAGAAGAAGAAAAACGGAACAAACGGCCGAGGAACGTCACCTGCACACACTGGTGAAGAATACGCGAACCGAGAAATTTATAAATTTATTAGCATCACACGACGAACTGAAAGATGCTTTTTTTTTTTTAATACGTTTAGTTCGATTTAGGAATTCGCGCATTGGTTTATTTGCGAAAGCCGATGTAAAAACGATCGAAATCAACGACGCGCGTTCGAATAGAAAATCGTTAATTTTTTTCCCCACCGCATCGGAACGCTATATTCCGTTACGAGTAATCGTCGAATACGACGGCGATCAAAATATCCGATTCGTAGTACGAAAACACTTTCAAATGTCGTCCTACACGTATTAATTCTCGCGCTGCACACGCGTTTTCCGTTCCTATCGAGAAGTTATTACATCGTTTTTTTTTATATATTCGATGCCGCCGCGTCATTTTTTTTCTCCCCGTCACTTCGGGCAAGTGTGTGTGTGGTTGTTCGCCTCTGAAAATTTCGCTTCTGGGCGCAAATCAATATATTATTACGTCGTAAGTATAGAGATTACGTAAAGGAAAAAATTTACATAATAACAACAACAACAACGAGTGAATATTATTTTTTTTTAGATATCTGTCTGTACACGCAACGCGCCTCTCCGTCCGTCGCCGTATCGCCAAGCGTGCTCGAGAGAACTACGTAAGACCACCGATTTTTGGAGGTGGACGTCAACGGATCGCCCGATGTCGTGTGCTATCCATAATTTTCTCGTTTTTTTTTTATGCACGAGGAATCCGAAAATCGTACGCGAAAACATGCACCGGTGGTGTATCCGTCATAAAATGCAATATATATATTTTTTTTTCTAAACAGTCGAACGGGAAAATATTCACGCGATATAACGTTGAAAACGGAAACGGCGTACGCGCATGACAGTTATAACAGCAATAAAACGATATAATCGAAATTGTAGTCGTGATCGATTTATACCTAACCGATACATTGCTGCGGGGGACATATAAATTTGCGTGTCTGGTACGAAAATTAGGAATGCGACGCCATCATGAGCATATTTTAGCGAAACGGTTATTACGACTAGAGAAAGAAAGAATGAAAAAAAAGTAATTATTAGGTATTTATTTGTTTCTTGGACTCCGTCGTCGCGCGTACGACTACTAGGAACTCGATCCGATGGGCGGGAGGTTTTCGTTGTCGCATTACGTTTATTCACGGCCGACAGTTACGAAAAAAAATTGAAAAAAAAATTCCTTTTTTCGTTTCATAAATTATTATATATTGTATATATATATACGTGTCCCACCTACTACTTGTATTCGTCGTCTGTCTCGTTTCGTTTTAAACAAAAATAATAAAACGTTAAAAATATTATAACGTAATCCCTCCCCCCGAAACCGGCGTCGTCGCGGGTCAGCGTTTTCTATTAAAAAACAATTAATATACATATATAAAAAAAAAATACGCGTTTACTCAGTTCTTTCATTTTGTTTCCTAAAACCGTTTCCCTCCATCAGTATATTGAATTCACCACTTAAAAGCGTAAAAAAAAATAATGCCGCACTCGCGCCTCAATCGATCCGCGCGTCTGTTCCACGATATCGCGTGGAACCGGACGACGGATTTTGTGAAATGTTTTTGGGACGAAAACGCTTCTTCATTTTTTTTTTCGTTCTCTAAACACAATTCAAACTGTTAGGAAAGAGAGAAAAAAACCGGCCACGCGATTTTCCCGTTTCGGTGAAACAGAAAAAACGTCGAGTTTTCGCGGGCGGTATTTTTTTTTTTTTTTTTTTAATATAAAAGAAATACGAAGTCGTAAACGATTTTTCGAAATCGCCGTGCGAAAATCGTGTGTTATCGGAAAGAGTTGATTTTTGTAATGACCTCCTCCGTAGCACCGTGCGCTTGGAAAAAAAAAAAAAAGAATACAACGCAGCGTATAAAATCTCGCGCGACGCAAATATTATTATTATTATTATTATTACTAAAAAAAAAAAAAAATATATTATTATTTTCTACGTAATGTGGCCCGGTGATCGAGATCGCGTCGCGGAGATAAAAATTTACGGACAACGCGCGTACTACATAGCGGCGAGTGCGTTACAAATCATCATTTGCATACACACACACACACGCCTGTTGATTATTCAAATACGAACGAGTTATGTTAATTACTCCAGTTTTAATTATTTAAGAAAAGAAGTAAAAAAAAATATTACGCTATTCGACCGGGTCTCGCTCGGTCTAGAAAAAAATAAATAAATAATATTAATAATAATACATATTATTATTATTATTATTCACACGCAAATATGCAAATATCATTAATGATTTATATATATATATATATGTATACGGTCCTCGTCTTCATACGTACGTATTACAATAATCAACTATGAGCATTTTTTTTTTTTTATGTTTTGAGCGTATACTCATATAAATTACGATTTCAAAAGAAAAAAAATTACTGAAACACAAACGCTATGATGTGTGATGGGGAAATTCTCTTACATATGAACAGCCCTAAAAACTGCAATAACTTCGTTTTTTCAATAGTAGCCAACCTGACTTTATTGAATACAAAATGGACCGTTCGCCGATTCGACACAGTCAACTGTGTTCAGTACAGAGAGTACACGATATAGTCGGTTACGGATTA
The DNA here is from genome assembly GCA_032441825.1 of Chaetogeoica ovagalla. Classification (NCBI taxonomy): domain Eukaryota; kingdom Metazoa; phylum Arthropoda; class Insecta; order Hemiptera; family Aphididae; genus Chaetogeoica; species Chaetogeoica ovagalla. Next base: position 5,309,944 of record CM063747.1, on the reverse strand, counting down.
TCAGTTATTATTAATATTCGTGGGTTATAAAACGAAACGTCTAACGAGATACAGCAGCGATGCGAGTGTTCTCTTTTAATGATTACCGAGATTACGAGGAAAAAAAAAACGACATAAAACTTAAACGATGAATAACACCGAAACGGGGGAAATGTGTAAAACACATCAGACGTCGATTTTTTTTTCGCTTTTCACAAAACAAATTTGTGTAATCTGTTTTCGCAATAACGCGTAAAATAATTGACGAACGTTAATGTCAATCAAGAATCCTAGGAGTTCCGTTCACGATTAATTTATTAACGAATTCGTGAATAATACGACAAACAATTTCGTTCTGTGCGTTCGATAATCGCGGCGAGCGCGTAAGACTGACGTAAAAAAAAAACCCCCCCGTTCGAAATTCCATTCCCCGATGTTTGCGTACTTATGATTTTTTACGTATTACTATATAATCCATCGTCGATGACGGTTTACATCTAAAAAACCGTTATTTTTTTCGTTCGAATCAACAATTGTTGTACGCCCGCGAGACACGTTTAAAAATAACGAGTAACGCGAGTAAGAAACAGCGAATATTATTGTCCTGCGTAAAAGTGTATTCGGTGACGAAATTATTTATTACACACACACAAAAAAAAATTAAATATATCCTCGTGATGTCATTCATGAAAAAAAATTTAAAAAAAAACAAAACGCGGTTAGTGGTCCCATTTACACTTTCTTCGATATAGTCGGTAAATACCGTTTCATTACGGTAATTTCGTGTTTTTTTTCTCTCTCTCTGCCACAGAGCTCGTGTGTATTTAACATATATGCGTACATACGGTTAAAAAAAACTAAAAAAAAAAAAAAGGAAATAGAGACACACTGACACGCGTCGGTTTTATCAGGAGCCGAAAACTGTATTTATTTTTACTTCGAAATCGTATAAGATGGAGAACGAACGTTGTTACGTCGTCGTCGTGGCGACAATTGCGCGCGATCGGAAAACACAACATTCGTTTATACGAATTATACATTTTTTTTTTTTTTTCATGACAAATCGTCGTCACCAGGACGATACATTTCGGTACGCGTTTTCGATTTTTAGGAAAATCTGAATTTTTAAAATATATAATATACCAATCTGTTGTAAACGGATTTTTTTTTTTCTTCTAATAATTACGATTTACTCGTATACGGTTAAATCGGTATGGTGCGCGCGCGCACAATCTATCGTCAAAACACTCCGTTTGAAACTATATTTTACGTACACTAGGAATGGCGAATGTGTCGAAATAAAAATTTGAATTTATTAACAGGAGAAATATATATATATTAGTTTTTAGTAATTCAAAGGAACAATATTGTGTGTACATCGATGAAAAAAAAAATCTTAAATCGTTAACCGTATATAGACGACTTTTTTTTATATACGTTTGGTAAACAGACATTTTTTATTATCATTACACTCGGAACAGTGTTTAAAAATCTCGGAAATCGCGAAACCGCGGCGGCTTTGTCGATAATACGACGTCGTATCGATCGACAAACGGACATAACGACGAAGTGACGTAACACGTGTTTACAGATAGAGACGAGACGAAAACGAGAAATGAAAAATAACCGTCACCTGTTTCGTCCACAGGACTATAAAATCAATAGGAGGAATATGAGAAATTTTTATAATATTAGACAATCGTTGGACACTTGTCGATACGTGAACGATTGTTCCAGTACGTATTCGTAAGCGGAAAAAAAAATTCGTATAGAAAATAAACGAATTTTGAAAAATTTCCCAAACGTTTTTTTTTTTTGTTTTGCTTTTTAATAGACTCGTAAAATATTTCGGATTTAATAATAATGATGAAATCGACGAATTTCGCTTTTTTTTATTATCGTATTAAAAAAAAAAAAAAAACCGTTGAACAAGAACACACTCTGTATACAAACAACGAGCGGAGAGAGAGAGAGAGCGCGCGGCGTTTTCTTAATGTTTGACGTGCGCTTCCTATAATAATACCGCTCGTATATAACACGTATAGGTACGTACATTTTTTTTTTTTTATGGTAATATTAATCGTGTTTTTTTTTTTGTTGTACAATCGATGTGTGTGTGTGTGTGTACGAGGAAACAAATTGTTAAATTATTCAACGACAAACTGAATAAGGTAGACGTATAGCGAAATGCAATAGCGCCCACGCGTAGACGTTACACGTACAGAGAATTCGTATTGTTTCCAAACGTTTTATTTTTTATTATTAATTCTCGTTTCGGTAACGTTTTTTTTTTTCGCCTTGTTAACGCGACTTATCCTGGGGGAAGGAAAATAACTTTTGGTTTTTGTAAATATTTTCGAAGACGTACGGAAGAAGAAAAAAACAATAACGTATCGTCATTACGAGAAAAGTAACGAGAAAAAAAGAAACAAGAAAAGAAGGCCCCTCAATTATATTTTGTCGTTACAATTAACGTGCATAACACGGGATTATTTCAAACAGTCGCGTTCGTTTTTCTTTTAGACTAACACGAAAAAAGACGTATGTAAAACAAAATAATTTGTACGGATGCCATTAAAACGTCGTTAATTATTATTATTATTATTATTATCATATTAACAATTTCGTTATGCGCACAATGTACACAAATTATACGCGCGCGTACGGTAATTATAATAATCGTACGATTTCAGGAATGTTTAACAGCGTACGGTGGTAATTGTTCGTTGTTTTTTCCCCCGATATAAAAACGCCGTTTTTAATTTCTATTTTTTTTTTTTTTTTTTTTTGTTAGGTTTAGTTTGTCGGGAAAAAAATTTCTCCGAAACACAAACGCCGAGTGACACATTAAATACGACCCTGAGAAATATGTATGATCGATCCACGTGATGCGTTCATTTATAGTCCGCGCGAAAATTTTCGTTTACCGTCGTGTTCTCGACACTATGACATCATAAAATAGCGACGCATTTCAACGTTGCCCGTGTTTTCGTTATGAAACGATTTCTTCACTCGAATCGCGATAATCACAATAAAACGTACGCCGCAATCGTTTTTCTCCCCGTCACGAATAGACGCGGGGGGGGGGACGTTTTCGTTTTCCGTAACGTCGTTGTTTATTAACCGGTTGAAATCGAATTCCGATATCGAAACGGAAATTCTTCCGAACGGATCGCACGACTTCGTCGTATTAGCGCAGCGGAGATTTTAGGAAACACGCGATGTGTAACGTCTGCGGAAACAACTTCGCAGTACGCGTCTACGCGACAGGAGATATAAAAAAAAAAAACGCGCGCGCGTTCAAAGTATAAGCGTCAACACGGTTTTTTACGGTTATTTCATCACATAATCCGAACGATTGATAACGCGCGAGAAAAATAATTATTTCAAACGTCGTAATATGGTACGTGTTTTACGCGGACATGTAAACATTTGGACGAACATGTCGAAACGAAATTAATTTTATTATTATTTTATATATATATTATTGTACGATTCGCGCGTGTTCGAGACGTTTTATCTCTCGACGAATTCGTCGTAACGATTTGTTTTTTAGTGGTTTACTTGAAACACTTCGGGGGGGATTCGATAAATTATTAATTTTAATTTTATCGTTTGAAAAATACGATTTTTTTTTTTTTTGCAATATACACGAGTTTTTTCCCATTTTTTTTTTTTTTTTTAATTACGATTTCGTTTTTTTTTCTTTTAACAATCATTTTGACGCGGTGTAATACGCGTGTTTTTCATTATTGGAAATTTAACGAATGAAAAAAGGTACAGTAGTAATTTTTTTTTTTTAGGCTTTTTTATACGAAATACAAAACGATGATTTTACGAGAAAAATTGTTTTACGATTCTCGGGTGTAACGTAATTTAAACAGTCAATTTTTCCTACGTAAACGGAGAAGAATAATTAGTAATATTATCGCCGCGGGTAAAAAGCACAAACGCTTTTTCGGCCGGACAAGCTCTCTTCTTATATCCCCCTTCCTCTCTCTCTCTCTCTCTCTAGTGAATTGAAAATATCGTAACGAACGGTAGGAGGGGAGAAAAAATTTGTAGAAACACTCGTATAACCGTCGGGACTTTATTCCACTGATTCCGAAAATCGAACGTCGTCGTCACGTGTACGCGCGTGCGCGCGTGCCGCGGCCTTGCTCGTGGATAACCTGTACGCGATACACACGGGCGGTGTTCGTCGTATACGCTCACGTCGTGTTTATTATAATGTGATCGTTGCGCGCACGCACGGACGGACGGAGAAAGGACGAGAGCGCATACAACGCACGCACAAAACACGCGTCGTCGTGATCTCAGTAGTAGTAGACGTTTTACTAATTACAAAAAAGCAAAAAGAAAAAAAAAAATCCTAATTAGGACATCCGACGACGTCGTCGACGCGTTTACACGAGTAACAATAATAATAATAATAATAATAATAATAATAATAATAATAATAATAATAATAATAATATGTAATAATAATAATAATAATAATAATAATAATAATAATAATAATAATAATAATTGTAAAATATGAAATCGACGGGAATACAGTGCGATAGGTTAACATCGCGCGTTGTGTGACCAATGGAGTCGGAATTGTGGGGCCAGTCATCGTATGGCGAATTCGTCGTCGGTCGGACACACGACGACGAACGCGTAAAAAAAAAACATTGTGAAAATGAGTTTAGGAAAAAAAAAAAAATCACTTACGATCGTTTGTTGTATCCGAAGCAGTAGAGCGTTTCGCAACGAACGCGATTCCACGCTAGCGCGCCGGGTCGTGCTCGAAGATTTCAAATAACGGAATTCGGGTTCGACACACAGACACCGGCGGCACAGAGAGAGTTCGCGGTGACCGGGGAGAAAACTCGATTGGTTCCAAGGAGTCTCTTCGGCGATCGCCGTTCGTTGGAAGAATACAACGGAATTTTTTTTTCCTACCCATCGCCAGTCGTATTGTATAAGTTGTATAGGAGTAGGAGGTCTCGTACAAATTAAAAAGATTGGTTTTTTTTTTAAAAAAAAACGTAATTAGACTTATTCGTTTAAAGTCCGTAGAAACACGACGCGAAGCGAAATTTCTCCACCCGCCCCCCCTTTTTTTTTTGTTTTACGCGCGTACACAACCGCCGCCGATTCGGCGGCACACACAAATAGGGCTCCGCGCCCGATTGTGCGAGAAATTATTTCTCGTAAAATTATTTCTCGTAAAACCGGAGAACGAGGAAAATCTGTTTGTCTTTTACCAAATCGTCGTAGGCCACACTGATTGTGAGCTACGCACGAAGAAAAAGTTGTTTTTATTATTATTATTATATTTGTTGTGTTTCGTGTATTTTATTATACGAACGCGGTTCGAGTAAAAAAAAAAAAACACTGTGTGTGTGTGTGAGAGAAACGCCGTCTCCGGACAAGGTTATAATACGCTCAACTCCGCGTGTCTCTCGTTGCCGGAGAGACTATAAATATAATATATATATATTGAGAATATTTTATATACACACACATATAAGCCGGGCAACGCGACGGTACTGGAGGCGGTTCTCTCCCGCGCACTTGTTGAAGTAAAATATTACATGTTCGTGCGTTACGCCCCTTTTGGCCTAGAGAAAAAATTGTTTCAGTGACGCCTTATAAAACAACGTAACGTCGTCGTCGTCGTCGTCAACGCGCCGTAGTCGTCGTCGTCGTCGTCATCGACGTAAGTCCGTCGCGTGTCGTCCCTCGTCCGTCCGTCACTCTCTCACGCTCACTTGCGTAGCGTCGCGCCGCCGCAAGGTTGCCAGATTTTTTTCTCTCTCTCTCTTCTCCCCGTTATGTGTACGTGTGTGCGTGGTTTCTCTGTATTAATCGGGGACAAGAGAACGTTAAAAACCGATACCGAAAGCTCGAGGAATAGGGGAATGTCGTTTGAAAATATTTTACGGTTTTTTTCCTTTCGATTTCTTGTCATTTTTTTTTGTCTCGACGAATTCTCCGATGTGCGGAAAAACGCGCGTAAATTTCAATTAAATACAAACGACGGGTTTTTTTTCTTTTGGATTTTTTTCTATCATACCGTATATAATAATATACGGGAATAAACACGAATAGCCGAAACGGAGGAAAATGTGTGTTTCACTTACAGTACCATGTGTGTGGCGGCGGCGGCGGCGGCGGCGATCTTCTCTTTCGAAACAAAAAAAACGTTACACAAAACGTACTTTGACGCAGCGTTTCCCAAAGTGCGTTCCGTTGAAACCACAGGGTTTGGCGGAACAAATCTCAAGGGTCCCCCGCCCGCCCCGGCCACATGTACGTGATGGATTATCGAGAAAATTATTAAAAATTATTATTTTCTATTATTTACAAAAAAAAAAAGAAGAAAGAAAAAAGCTCATAATAGTTACTGGTATAATATCGTTATGAAATATTAATTGTTGCGTTTGAAATTGAACACGAAGAAAACGTTTTTTCGGAGATCAGGGGGGGGGGGGTTTTGTTTTAGAAAAATTCCGGTTGAATTGGAATTGAAGACATTGGGGGGGGATAAACACAAACTACTTCTTTACGGATACCGTGGTCGTAAAAGTTTGGGAACCGCTGCTTTATAAAACGCGTGATTTTTCTTTTTACAAATATACGTTTTTACAAAAAAAAAAAACAAAAGTATTAGAGACGAGAAAAAAAAAATTATCGGTTTTCCAGCCGAGAGATTTCCAATGTTTACGACAAACAAAAAAATTATATTCATTATTATTTCGTTTTTAAAATCGTTCGAATTATTTACGCGCGTTAATTAATATGCGTATATATAATTAATTTGCGGTGTAGAAAATTTGGAATTTTTCGCAATACACATATGCAGAGTGTTATTTGACTATTGGATGTACGAGTTTATTGTTTCTCGCTAGCCCGGAACGTAAAACGCGAAAATCGCCAACAATTATTTACATCGTAATATTTTGTTGCGACGTCTCCGGCGAACAAGAATTATTCGGGTATTTCGGGAGAATTTTCAAATTATCAATGTATTAATCCTATGCGCTCAGTAATCAATGAATCTGAATATAATTGAACTACTGTGATTATAAAACGTTAATAGAAGAAAATCCCGTTATGGTTTTTTTTTTTTTTTTTGACTACTTTTGCTCGTGCGCGTCAAATTTCTATACGCGCGATTTGATATTCGAAAAACACGTCGATATCGACGTCGTATCCACTGTGCGAAAAAAAAAAAAAGCCCCCCCCCCCTAACCGATATAACGAATTCGTCGTTTGTTGTCGACAACGAAAATTCGCGCCGTTACCGCATCATTCGGTCGGAATATACGAAAAAAAAAAAAAAAAGGCGAAAAAAAACAAAACGTTCGATATCATATTTTTTTATTCGAACGAATTCGAGGCGAATTCGCACGCGTCATAACGGAGAGAGGAGAATCGTACGAGAGGCGAAAAACGTCTGCCGCCGCCGCCGCAAAGTTCGACGGGAATTTATTGGAAAAAATATTTTCATTATAATTTTTCCATTCCCGCCGTTTCGTACGAAAACGACGTCGGATCGCGTGCGATAATAAATCTTTCCCGTGGTGGCGGTTAGGTGGTACGTCGCACGCGAGACGATCTACCCACAAAATGTACACCGGACGGATTTATAATATTATATATTATTATTATTATTATATGTGTATCCGTATATTTTTTATATATATTTTTTTTTTACACGCGCTTGCGGAGATACGTCTCTTGGAATACACGAGAAAATATTATTTTTTTTTTTTCATATATACGGTCGAGCCGATAATAACAGGCTGCGCGGCGGCCGCGAGTCCTCCTCGGTCGGTCCCGCTACGGCGCTTCCCCCCTCGCATCCGCCACATCCGACGTCTCACGTATCCTCGGGGCGTTCGAACACACGCGCGCGCGCGTACACTCGTACCTACGTATAGTAAAGAAGTGAAACAGAGAGAGAGAGAGAAATACACTTTTTATTATTTCTCCCCGAAATTCGCCACGTTATATATATAAAATAATATCGTGTGTACGCCGATATATAAACGCCGCCCATTCGTCGACGTTGAGATATTATATTTTTTTTTTTTTTTACGAATACACACACACGTAATATGACGAGTATATATATATAATTATATAGGAAAGGGGTTTTTTTTTTTTTTATTCGTCGTACGATCTACGGATCGATCGATCGATATACGTACGCTAACACGCGATAACAGCGAGGGGTTCGGAACTATTTGTGCGGGAGAATCGTGTGCGAACTCGACGACTAAAAAAACGAATGACAGGAGACGAAGGAGGGGGGGGGGCGCCGCTTTTCTGTTCCGAGCGAATAAAAAGCGCGTACAATTTTTTAACCGATTTTTTTTTTTTTTTGTCTAGACGGCGACGGTTTTTTCCAATATTCCGGGCGATTATATTGTTTTAACCGGGAGATGATGGAAAAAAAACTCGCTCGGCGATTTCGCGGTTGCCGAATTTTCGTTTCACGCACAATCGTAAAAAAAAACAAAAAAAGAAATCTACTACGGTATTTCGTTGATGATTCAACGGTAAGTGGGATTAACGTTTTTCGTTCGTTTATTTAATAATCGTTAAAAAAAAAAAAAAATGTGTCATTTTTTTTCTTATAAATACTCACGGGCGAAATCGATAGTTATATCGACCGTTTATCACCGGCTCGAAGCTCAATTCCCCCCCCCCCCCGAACATCGAGTTCCAGAAGTGTTTTGAAGATCGGAAGAATCGCTGGGCGTTATGAGTGTCAAACGGGGAAGGAATAACTACTACTTTGAAGGGAATAACGTCGATGTAGACGAATGAATATAAAAAATTCCGAAATTCCCGTTACTTTTCGAACACACGCGCCTCGCGTATAATATATATATATAGAGTGAAAAAAAAATACTTTTTTTTTTTTTTTTTTACTATAACAACGAATGAATTTTGGACGATTTACGAACGGATTTTTTCTTATTATTATTATTACCCAGAGTGTTTTATATTTTTCACATTTCGCCGAAATTATAAACCCGTGCGAGAGATGTCGGAAGACCGTCGGTCTTTCAATGCGTCGGTTTTATCAAAAAAAAATTGTTCAAATTACATACGCGCGAATATCGGGGAATGATAAACAACGGCTTATTAATACGATTTTTTTCCGTTATTAATTCAAACGGGAATTCATTAGACGATTTTCTCGTTTTTTTTTTTTTGTTTTTATACACCGGTATAAAATATATCGTTCGGAATATACACCGAATAGAAATTAGACGACGTTAAAGTTTCGCCCGCAGGACATTCCGCTCGCGCGCGCGCGGACCACCCTGCGAGTAAATGGCGCTGGCCCACCAACACAACACAATGTTTGTTTTATAACGATCTCGTCACGTCTCCGCCGAGTCAGTTTCTCGCGCGCGTGTCCTACAAATTACGCGTGTTATTTCGTTATTACGAAATCGATTAAACAACGTTTTTATCATCGATTAACGTCGCTTATAAAAAAAAAAAAAAACGTATATATATACGCGTAAAAATAACAAACCAACAACAGCTGAATCGAATTAACGTTTGCGGGAAAACAATCCGAATTTCCTATTCGACACATTTTACACGCGAAACGAATTATAACGACGGGGTTGTGTGTTTTCAACGGGTCGTGTACATGGAAAAAAAATGTGTATTTTTATAACTTTTATAAATATTCGAAAAGAAACAAAGTGAATAGCGTCCAACGTCATTCGGAATTGTTAATAATCGCGTGTAAAAATCCATCGTTGTCTATCGGGGTAAAAGACTATGACGACTGTAGTGGAACCTTCTGTTTTCTTCAAAAATATGACGCGTAGCAATTGTTTTTTTCGCGGAGAAGAAAACAGAGAAAAAAACGTCCTCATAAATGTACAAGTACACTTATGAGTGTTTTCTTTTTCATTTTTTATACGGAAATACGGTTTTTACGATTATCATTTGTGACGACAAGGCTTATCGAAAATCGAGAGAAAAAAACGAACGATTCGCCGGCAACGTGTTGTGTCGAACGCGCTATACATTATAATAAATAATAACAATAATATAACGTATAGACCGACGTAATAATCGAGTTAAATTCATATTATAAAGAAAAGAAAAAGTTTCTCCCCCCCCCCCCGAGACAATAAACGTTCCTGCCGCGGCTATAATTATAAATTAATGGTTTGGAAACGACGAAAGAAAAAAAAAACAGTCGAGTGTTTAAACGATTTAATTATTACACACTAACGCCGCCGCTACCGACACGTTTAAACGTCGAAACAAAAAAAAAAACTTTAACGCGCGTCTACTTAAAATCAAAAAAAAAAAAAAAACGCGAATTCAATACGATTTAATTCCGAATCATTATTGTTACTATGAACCGTGGTTTGTATAATCGTACATTGCAGTGTAGTTATGGTGTGTAACGTCGTTTTGAAGATGGGCGGCGGTTAAAACAAGGAAAATCGGTTTACTGGCAAAAAATATTACGTCGGCAAAAAAAAAAAAAAAGGAATTACGTAAATAAACCGAAGACGAAAATGTTTTTTTTTTTTTTTAATTTCAAGCTCGTCAAAGTCGAATAATAATAAAAAAAAACTATTATTATTATTATTACTACAGCGGCGGCGTGGCGGAGATGACGGGGAAGACGACTTCCGTCGCATATAAAATTATTTCGACTTTAATCTCATAAAACCGCCGAGTATATTTTTATACGTCGTTCCGCGGACATCGCCGTTGAATTAGAAGAAGAAAAAAAATACATTTATAAAAATTTAACGCGAGCTTTTTTTGTTTTTTGTTTTTTTTTTTTACATCAACGCCAAACGCGTATCGTTTTCTTTTTCTTTTCAATTTTACGCGTCGCCACTTTTTACTAGGAAAACTATCCGCATAAATCTTACGCATACGTGGTAAAACGCTCTTACGCCGCGGTCATATTTCGAAAAATCGTTCCTCTCGATTTAAACTGCACGTATAAATAAGTCGTACGGGACGACCAGAATAAAAAAAATTCCAATTCTCTTTCTCTCTCTATACATATATATATATAGACTAAAATAATCTTTATATACAGAGACAGATATCCCGATAACGTCTCGCATTTTTGGACCGGTTTAAAAAGAAAAAAGTAAAAACGTTTTTGAGCGCGCGGTCTTCGAGAGACAGAGAGAGAGAAAAGGGAAAAGAAATTGCAAAATCCGATTTCTGTCACGCAGTATTTGCTCAAGACGCGAGCAAATATCTTTTCGCGAGAGAAATTTTAAATTGTACCTAACACATAAGAACAAACCGAACGACGAAATATCTAAACGTTCAAATAAAAAATTCATATTTGATTCCGATATTGGCTGAAGAGTTTCCAAGTAACAGGAATGCGAGTTGGTTCGAATTGCAAGTGTCAATATGAAAACCGCCCGTACCCAACGTTGTTATATATCATAATATTGTAATAGTCAATCGTGCAATAATAAAAACGTAATTTTCTTTTTTTGAAAATAACAACAATATTTTATCACTCTTTTACGTTCCGCGCCGACGAACGAATTCTCGATTTCTGTCAATTGCAAAAACAGATCAGCGTCCGAATACTTTTTATCACGTTCGGGGTCTCGTAGTCGATTAACAGCGAATTACAAATAACGTACGTTTTCAAGAAGACAAAATAAATCGGCGTTTTTTACGCGGAACAAGAGAAACGTAAATGTTAAAGAAAAATATAAGACATAACGAATGAAAAATATGGTTTATTGAATTCGTTTCGGCAACGAGAAATCAATAATTCCCGCCGCCCAATACGGTTTCCATGCGCGTGTGTTGTTCTCCGTACGTTTTTCGAAAACCAAATACGAATCCGCAACCAAACGTATTTTGAATCTTTTTTCTTTCTGTTGTCTGTTCGTACGCGGAACGTGTGTGGGGACGCAGCGATCGGTAAAGACGATTTTGTGGGTGAACCGAGTTTTACCGACTACGAGTTGTATAAGAAACAAAAAAAAAAAATAATAATAATTTACGTAATCCGACTCGTTTGTCAATGCGGTAAATAAATCGACATTTTTTTCTTTTACGTTTTTCTACGACCGTTTTACAAGGAAAAAAACGTACTGTTAATCGCGCGTACTCCAAGGAGGCTTCTTCGAGAGCCCATTCGAGTGTGCGCGGGGACGAGTAGAGTACGCAATCCGGCCGTGGTGGCCACTATCGTTTTATTCCGTCGTCGACATAAATGTGTACGGATTTTTTTTTATCGTTTTTTGTTTGTTTTTTCGCGTAGAAACGAGACGAAAAATGTCAACGAGAGTTTTCGGGAGAGAGAAAAACAAAACACAACGCGTTTTCCGTTTATTCGCCGAGTGATTCGCTTTCGACCGCAAAAAAATACGCTATAACAAATCGAAAACGTTTTTTTTTTTTTTACTATTTTTATTATATAAATTTATATTGGACGATATTTATTTTTTTCTCCTCCCCGGCGGCGGCGGCGGCGGTCGCGCGCACGCACTGCACGGACACGACACGATGGCACGCACGTAGCGGTAAAATCCCCGGGGTTGGTCGACGTCGGTGGCGGCGGGCGTGGCGCGCTCGCGTAGGGTCAAAAATCGAACTTTCCACCCACCCTTCGCGTCGTCGTCCCCTCCGCCGCCGCCGCCGCCGCCGTCCCATAAGGGACAATCCCCGCATATATATATATATATATACGCGTATAAATAATTTAGGACTCGACGCGACGGTTACGCCTATCACGACCACGCGACGCGTACATTACACAATATTATATCGACTTTTTTCTTCTTCTCTCTTTTCTCTCCCGGCACGCATATAGTCCTCCTAGTGTATAGCCAGTAGGGAAATAAACCGAATTATTATTAAAACGCACACGGATTCTCGTCGTGTATACGCGTTCGTTTCTTTTTTTTTTCGTTTTTCGTTTACACCACCGCGACTCGTATACAAAAACAACACCACCGCACGAATCGATAACAGTAATATTTTAAATAGCGCGGAAACAAAACAAAAAAAAGAGAGAGAGAAACCGGAGCCACTACGCGACGAACAACGCGAATATACCGACGACGGTCGTGAAAAACTAGTCGGAAAAAATTTGCGAGCAAATCACGTCGTTACTTTTTATTCGGAACACTCGTCGCAACACGCGTAATATTCGGTAAACACCGCGCGATCCGATTCGAACGACAATTTTCATCAGTCGCTTATTGAAAAACCGCGGGCGTTTCGAAACGTACGTATTATTGTTTCGCGGTCGAGGTGAAAAAAAAGACCAGTTACGATGTCGCATGGACGATTGAGTATAGACACAACGCGAAATTCGGTCTACGTGGAAAACGTTTAAACGGCGGTCGGTTTTACGCCCAAAAGCAAATCCGATAATTACTTATACAATAATTTGTCGTCTAAGGTTTCGAATGGACAACAAAATTATTGTTTTATTTCCCGATTTTCGAATATTGAAAATTCTTGATTTTTTTTTTTTTTTTTTTTTTTACCTCAACTAGTTCTTCACGAATTGACTTTTGTAAATTTAACGAAACGTTTCTTTGCATAACGCTATACAACACAACATCCGTCCGATTTATTGATAAAAAATAAATTAAAATAAAAAATAATTAATTATTATTCGATTTTTACGTTAACGCGTTTGTTTTCGAATTAAATCTCGATGTTAGTTTATCGGCAAAAGAAAAGAACGTCTGACGACACCCGCGAACACTATAAGCGCCTGTTTGGGAACCACTGCGGCGGTTTATTCGATTCTCTCGCCTTGTCCCATTATAATTCAAAACTATATTTTCTCAATAGTTTATTTTTTAGGAAGGAAAAAAAGAGTACTGAAATTTATATAACACCGAACACGATGTAGATATTACGTGATTTTACACCGAGTTCGAAAAAAATTCTTCCACCGTTTATATAGAGCAATTTAGAGAAGACGTCGAGCTCGTTTTTAAATTCATAAATTGTGTAAAATTTTTGGTTTTATACGACGCGTTACTTCAATTGCATACATTCAACAAAAAAATTTCTTAACAGTTATCTGAGTCGCATTTTTATTATTATTACCATTTTATAAATTTTCAAAATTATTATATTTACGTAATAATTCGCTAACGCGTTATTTATAATGTTATTTCATCGAAAAGTTGTTTTAAATCGACGAGAGTTAAACGTTAAAAATATCTTATTTTATTTCTGTCGACTGCACATTCGTTTCTTCCGAATATTATTACGCGTGTCGACGTTTTTCTTTTTCTTTTTTTTTTTTTTTTTGCTCGTGTCAAACAACAGCGGATGTATTTCATCAAAGCCAATATTCGAAACGTTTATATTTTTCAATATGACGAGTGGTGAAAAAAGAAAAAAGTCTATATACGTATCGCGTATACATAATAAATTAATTTCCATATGTAAATACGAACGTGGAATTAAAGTTTTCGTCGGAAAACAAAAAAAAAAAAAACTTCTCGACTTAAGGGGAACAACATACGAAAATTCGCTTATAAATATTAGCACGCGATTCGTTTTCGCGTTACAAAAACGAAAAAAAAAAACGTATCTGCACGAAATGTGATATGTGTTTTACATATTAAAAAACGTTTCGTCGAATATATATATATATTATTATAATCGAACGGTTCGATAAAATGAATCGTGTATGTTTTTTTTTCCAATCTCCTCTTATAAATATTTTGCAAAGAACGCGTCACGAGTAGACGTGTAAGTAATGAATTATTTAATCGGACTTCCGTAATATTATCGTAAACGTTTTTGTCAAAATCATTATCCGTTTTATATAGAATTCAATTCGCGTTACAAATCTTCTTTAAGACGTCCCGTATGAATGTATATCGAATATTCATTTTCCGTCCCCCACGAGAACGCTGGATACACTGGAGAATCATCGTCTGTCACAAAACTTCCCCATATACACCAGAAATTCGAATAGAACTATTGTAAAAAAAAAAAAAAAAATTCAAAATTCGACACCAATAATTATTATATATTGAGATTGAGTTTTATTTATTTCATTTTTTTCTATTCCTTTCGATTTTAACGCGTTAATATTCGTAAATGTTCTATAATACTCAATAATGTACACGTGTACATATGTAATATAATAATTAGGTGATTATTTTTAATATGCAAGGAGATAATCGGTACGAAAATGATTTACACGGAAACTCGACTTCGGATTAATTAACGCGCGTTATACATTATTGACACAATTTCACGTCTATAGGTACATATTGGTATAACGTGTGGAAATTTAACGAAAACCTACTACAATATTGAGCTGTAATAATAATAATAATAATAAAACTGATTGCAATTATTAAATATGCGCCAGTCAATTTATCGATAATTTAATGAATAATTTCTAATACTGCAGTGTCTTACGATAATCGACGATTAGTTTCCGTCTTGTTCCAGGGGAGTGTTTAAATGATTTGGAAAAGAAAACGCAATGTCGTAAAACGAAAACGGTTTATTATCGGTGAGTTTTCCCGAACGATCGCTTTCACTATAAAGACTGGAAATACTGGAAAACATCGTTCGGATTTTTATTCCGTACTAGCCGCGATTTCCAAAAAGAACGTGGCAAAGTGCTGGAGAACTCGGTTTCGGAGTAAAAAAAAAACTCTACAAAAGACAAAAAAAAAAAAATGCCTTCGTTTAAAAGAACCGAATATGACTTCGTTGGATTACACACGATGCAAGGAAGAATCAACGAAAACTGTTTTGGGCAAAAAAAAAAAAACTCATTGAAAACTTACGACACTCGTTATTTATGCACAATTTTTTTGTTTCTTCGATATTTTCGTTATCCGCTAGTGTTTAAAAATTAATTTTTAATCCGTACGACATAAATGTTTTTCAATTTTTACAATATAATTATTTTAATAGTAACAAACACGAATACATCGTTCTGTTCTGTACCGATCGTCGTGTTTATCTGTTTTCAAATAATATTTATTCAGATAAACAAATTTCCTCGTTATATAATACAATATTTTTTCTTTAAATTTCAACAAAATAATTTAATAAAGATAATACGAAACGCGTGTTATAATTTATATAGGCGCGTATATTGTTTTTTTCTAAATTCGTAATAATAATGAAAAAAAAAAACGTTTTCGTCAAAGAAAAAAACGTCTTTAGGAAATCGCGTTTTATTATTGCATATTATACGCAATAAATGTTTATTATTATAATAAATCGAAATTCGAAAAACGAATTATAACAATAATAATAATAATAATAAAACATGTCGTCGCGCGCACACATACACACAGCTGCTGGCCATATAATATATAAAGATGATCATTATTAAACGAAATAATGTAAAGATGATTTTTACGCGCTCGCGTATAGTCAAACGAAATATGAATAAAAAAAAAGGAATTTCTATAAGCGAATAAATGAACAATGAACTCTTTTTTTTTACTACGGAACACGATATATGTATTATAAAAAAATAGCGTATAAAAATTACACACCTCGGGCCGTGTATTACATTTATACACACGCGACGAAGATTTCTGTACGCTTGTGTGGCTGGTCCGCGTGTCGTTTATTTACTTTTTTTTTTTGCGTTGGGTGCCGCGGGGAACGTGTCTGTGCGGCAAGAGAAAGCTGAGCGCGGCGATACGCGCGCGTGACGATAAATCGCGTTTTTTCTTTTTACCCGAAAAATACAAACGTTTTGCGTATCGTACGACGAGTGTAATTCGGTATTCCGTACGACGCATTGTCAGAGAACAAAAAAACCAACGAAAAAAATCGTCTTAAATATGTATTTAACGAAAGTCTAAAGCGTTTCGATGCCGTGCGGCGCGATTCATTCCAAAAATTAGGCGTCGTCGCGATTTCGTTAAATATCATCTCCGTTATAGTTAATTACCTTCCCCCTCCAACATACACACACAAACATTGCGTTGATAATGTGTTCGTCGTTACATATAAAATTTAAATGATTTTTTTATTTTGTTTAATAATCGAATATTTTTCTTCGCGCGTCAGACGCGATACGATTTATTGCGGATTTTTTTTTTTTTAATGAAATTTTAAACTCGATAATTTTCGAAACGCGCAAGACGCGGGGATAAGAGAAAAATAAAAGTATTTTGAAAAATACTAAGTTAATAATATGCGCGGGTCACGCTGTGCCGTCGAGTAGTAGTATTCAATTTCTCGGTTTGTCTCGCTCCGAAATATCAAAAATTCATTCTCGTTTCCTACAGGAGAGATACAATTTATTCGACGTACTAAAAACGCTATGAAATAGACAATAATCGGAGACCGATAATCCTCAACAGTCGTATAAAATATATATATATCGTATGATAAATGAAAAACGTTTGTTCCGGACGCGTTTTCAAGTCGTTTTTCACGCCATCGTCGTATTCAAACGATTCGCGATTTATTAATGTAATATTAACAACAACAAAAATGCTGTACGCGCACGCGTAATATACGAAAAATAATAATTTTCTTCTAAAAAAAAACAAAAAAAAAAAAAAAAAACCGGCCGTATAATATATTATAGCGAATTGTATTTTTTAAACCCGCTTGTTGGAAAGAAAATGTTCTCTCTTTGCGCACCACGCACAAGCCGCAATTTTTCTTCCCCTAGTTTAATCGATTTCCTGCGAGTTTTATGGAAAAAAAAATTACAACAAAAAATTAAAATTACGATTGGAAATTCGATCTCAACAGTGGAATTCAAACGTGTTTTTTCGAAATCTCTTTTATACCATTGAATTATATTATCGATACCGCGAGGTCGGCATGGAAATAAGATCCAGAATCGCACAGGCGAAGTCAGCATTTATGAAAAAGAAAAAATTGTTATGCTCCAATAGCATGAGTATTAGAGTGAGGAAACGCTTCGTAAAAGCGTATGTATGGAGTGTTGTGGCACGCTATATGGCTGCGAAACGCGGATATACTAAATAAGGCAGAACAACGAATAATCAAAAGCTTCGAAATGTGGTGTTGGAGAAGGATGCGAAGAAAGTGAGTTGGATAGAACACCGTACCAACGAAAGCATACTCGGTGAAATAGAGGAACGAAGAGAGATACTCGAAGCCATCAGGGCAAGACGACGGGACATGATGGGTGACATATTGAGGCGCGAAAATGAGCCGATTCATAGAATAATAGAAGGAAAAATTGAAGGTAAAAGGGACCGAGGACGTCCAAGAACTTCATTTATCAAGCAAATGATTTCCCGGAGGTAGACTATCAAACTACGCCGAACTGAAGAGGTTAGCCGGGAACAGGGAAGAGTGGAGAGCGCATGGCCAACTGCAAAACCAACCTTAAGAGTTGAATACTATAGGAAGAAGATCGGTCGGTACCGTTGCGCAAAACGTCTGCTATTTTTTTTTTCTTATGTTTCGTTTCCACTAGACGGCCGGCCCGCGGCGACAAAGACTCGGTGAGAAAATATCCGAAAGCGTCCCGACCGTTAAACGGTGACGGAAAAAATCGCACGCGAAATAATTTTCTTAACGGAAAAAATCGTACCGGGGGGAAAAAAAAAAAAAACCGGGCAATTACGCGTATATTAAATCGGGTTCGCAGCAGCAGCAGCAGCAGACGCGGAAACGCTGTGTAAAATCGTTCGGCGGCCGCCCGTACACAGATTTCTCGCGGCGAGAGATTTCCATTATTATAGCGCCGACGCTGACGCGCGATTGGACTCGGCCGGGGCGAGAGAGAGAGAGAGAGAAAGAGTGAAACGGGTAATAACGAAACGAAAAACGTTTCACACCGAAATGGGCGGAGGGGAGACGGTTTATTTTTTTTTTGTCCCCCCGTAATTTTTCCAACGTCTCTCCTCGGTCGTTTTGTACGTACCATCGGCGCGATATCAAAGAAATAATTCGACACGTCTCTATTGTATCGGAACGGATCGGAAGGAAACTGTGATTTTTCCGTGTACCAGTCTTCGGGGTTTTTTTTTTGTACACTCTCTTCTCTCCGTCTCCCGTACAGATTCCCGGTATTATCCGAGTGTAGAAGAACACGTCGTTTTCTTTTTTTTTAACGATTCCGTTGTTTTCGGTCGCCTGACGCTCTGCTGCTGCTGCCCGGTCTCGTCCGCGTGTATTTCTCCTTTAATCCACCACCGCGAGCCATTTATCTCGCGCTGCAGTGCTCTTCTCTTGCGTCAGAAATATCGGCGGCATGTCGAATTTCCGTATCCTTGAAATTCTCTCGTAGTCACGTAGCCGCGAGAACACAAATACACGCGTATATAATATACAGAAACACACGGTAATCGTATACCGGCAGTGTGAAAATACGCTTTTTTTATTTTTTTTTTTAGTGACTATTTTACTAGAAGTTTGATTTCCCTCTCCCCCCCCCCCAGAGTTTTTCGGGATTCGTTTGTCGTTTTGATTTTTGCGTTATTATTTTCTTCAAAAAAAATTTTTTTTTTTTTTTGTTTTGTAGATACTCAAATTTATTTTGTTGTAGGTTTGATCGCAAAATCGACTGTCGGACTATAATAATATATTATAGTCCCGAGTGATTTAATTACGTATAACAATCGGGTTTTTATTTCGCGTTTTATATCTATACTCTCCATACATATGTATACTATAAATGCGTTGCGTTTAATTTTTTAAATTATATACATATAATATTCACAATAAAATGTAATCTTTTGTCCGACATGAATAAAATCGTATATTCATTTTATATTTTCCCGGGAAAATGTTCTCGAGACGAGGCCGGTGATGAAACGCGTTGAAAATCAACAGCAATCGGTATGAGTATATAATATTTGCGTTTTGCTTTTGACGTGTACACGACGAGTAATTTCAATTCGGAAACAGTACAATTTTTATCGTTAAAAAAACGTATAAACGAGTTATTTGAAATTAATCGACACGCATGTTTTCCAGACGTGAAAAGATTTTCCGGAATCGACGATTTTTTTTCGACTTTTTTGCGGCGCACAACAGTCTTAATTATTATATGCGTGCTCGGTGTGAAAAAACTTCGGGAATTTAACCGATACGTTTCTGGAGAAATTTCTCAACCGATTTACATGTCGGCAACAGTCGAGAGACTATTAAACAATTTTTTTTTTTTTTTTATACATATTTTTAATTGATTTTCGCGCGAAAATAGTTTAAAAATAAAACCGTACACTGACCGTTTAATATATATTAATTTTTTTTCTTCTATATTTATATCATATATAAATCAGTTATTATTTCGTGTGCAGTGCACTTCGAAGTATACATCGTACAGCCCCGTAAGCGACGTCTACATTAACGTTATCTAAAATATCCGTCGAGTTTATACGGTTTTTCTCGTCGACATTCACGTCACGAATATATTATAAAATGGACGGGATTACGTTTTCTCCTTTATTTTTTTTCCCCCAACGACGTTTACCGCGTCATCCCTATAAATAATAATAATAATAACAAAATAAACCGTGGGCTCTGTCTCCGGGGTATTACGCTACACGGACGAAATAAATCGCCGTAATATTTTTATTATTTTTTTTTTTCTTAATATTTTACACGTCGTTGTAACCGCCCAGTGTACGCACACAATATACGTATTAATAATAATAATATATATATATATATATATATTGGTTTTTTTATTATTCAAAGCGTCGCAGTATGTTATAATGATTTATCGTGTTAAAAACCGCCGCCGTAACTGTACACTCGCGCGCACCCGGGGTACCGGTAATTTTTATTTTCCCGAAGAAGGAGTTCTTTCGCCTCGTCTCATCTCCCGAAACAGTTTTGAAAACGTACCGTGCGCGCCGTATTCCGTATTCATATTCGACGGGGAGGTAAAGGCGTGTTTTAATTTCGATTTTTTATTATTATTATTATTATTATTATTATCGGAGTGCGTGTATTATATGGCGTACAAATACGATTTTTCCTAATCTAATATTATAATCGCGGTGCGTTCCGGTGTTATTGTAATAGACACACACCGCGTCGAAATACACGTCCGACCGTGTGTTATTATTTTAAATACAATATTATACGATTGTAGTAGACTCTATTGGTCGTCTTCAGAGAGTTATAAACCGAATCGCCAAACGATTTCTATGTTTACGCAATACTCGACGCGGTCATTTTCAAATATTATTTATGATAACGCAAAAATTCCATGTATGAGATTGTACGCCGGCGGTTTATACTCCTACAAAATTGAATGTTAAATTATCGTCGGACGTATTGGAGGGCGAGCTGGTCAAAAGCAAGAAAAAAAAAACCGTATTATTTCTCGTCATAAATCTACAATTTTATCGCCGTTAAAAGTAATATTCGAAACGATATCTCGTTCTTTTTTTTTCTGAACACAAAAAAAAAATTATTCACGTACGCGTTAAAATACTTTACACTGCTCGTCTACGATGTGTGTGTGTGTGTGTGTACCTCCTACTGATCGAACGTGCGCCCGTGTGTATAAAGAGGAGGTATTACATTTTTGATTTTCCAATTAGTATTTTTTAAATAACAAAAAAAAACCGTCTATATAATTAAAACGATTTGTTTCCACAGCGGATTAATAGCGTTTTAATAATAATAACAATAATAATAATAATAATAATAATAATACGATATGCGCGCCCGCGCGTTGATAACTAAATAACACGTTATTTGAAAAAAAAATATATATAATATAATAAAGCGCGTTATACTTACGGATATAACATATATTTTATTAATTATTATATTAGCGCCCCCCACCCCCGCGTTATTATTATTATATTAATAATAAAGTGTATTTCACTAAACGATATATTATTAAATATATATGGGTATAACTACTACCTATAAAAAGACACCAGGTATATATATATATATATACGTTTTTTAATAATACATGTGCGCGTAATACTTCAATATCGTTTCCAACGAATATTAAAATTATTAATTTTAACGAGTATAATATATTATTACACGGGTGCATATATTATTATTATTATTATTATTATATAAATATTCCCCGAATTGATTAACATTAATTGCGTTATAATTACTTAATTATATATATTTAGACTTACGTTTATTTAAATATATACTTATCGTTATTTATCCGTTTCGTTATACGCGCGTACTCGACTTCATTTTTTTTTCTTTCAAATCGCGCCGTGGGAGGGGAGCTCATTACACTGGACAACTCCGAATGACTTGTGTAAAAATACTTATAAAAAAATGTAATGTATACGTAGAATTAGAATCGCCGTTAACAAAGAACAAAAAAAAAAGACGATATTTAGTATTCGTAAATTAAGCGAACCGCGCAGATACGAGGGTGTATGGACGTTAAACATTCGTTTAAACATAAAACAAAAAAAAATTATTTGCGCAGCGAATACAATTTTTATATCGCTTGTTTTATAAGAAAACGTTTTTTTTTTTTTGGAATAAAACAGTAATACGCGTGCGTATAACGTACAGAAACACTATAAGTATAATGACTATTTAAAATTAATTCGTCATTTAAATTTATATATATATATATATATATATAAAAATAAAACAACGCATATTTCGTTATGCGTAGACATAATAGTTCTAAAATGAAACAAAAAAAAAAAAAAAAATTGTGTTCCAAAACGATTTATTACTACAACAAATCCGTTATACGATGAATTGATATTCGTATTATTCGGTATATATATATATTATTTTTTTTAGACTGTACCTATAAACTTAGCGTATGAATATTATAATGTACGTAATATTTACGACTAATTTATATTATAGGGTGATGGGAAGGGCAACGAAAACAATATTCTCCTCCGGCAAACCCTTAAGTACTATACAGAAATGAAAAAAACAATGTTAATAACGCGTTTGAACGGAAAAAAAACACCGTAACGTTCGATTAGTTTAAATTAAATTAACGGTATTTAAAAGAAAACAATAATGTGTATATTATGTTTCGATTATGTTTCTAAGTTGATTTACACATTTTTTGTGGACACAATTTTTTTTTTTTTTTTTAATTTCAGATAACGATAGACAATAATAATAATTTAAATAATAATAATAATAATAATTAATATCAACGGCGATAGGAATAATTCATAAGACAGACCCGATAGTTTTACGGCAACACGGTGACATTTAAAACAACGCGTATTACGGCACTGTGATTTCGGTCGGACGAATAACGATGGACTTACTTGAGTTTGCGTGAGGCCTAACGACGCGGCGAGTTCAGCTCTTTCGGGCAGAGCGAGGTACTGAGTCCTCTGGAAACGTCTGTTGAGCTGTTGTAGTTGCAAGCTTGAATAAATGGTCCTGGGCTTGCGCATTTTCTTCCCTTTCCCGTTCACCCTGATGTTGCCGTCTTCTGTGATGCCACATTTTTCTGAAACAGCGCGCACGCGACGAATGTTTATTATTGCATTGTTAAGTGTAAAAAAAAAACACGAATAAAACGTGTAAACCACGTGTGTGGTTTATTACCACACGACTATAACGAGCTTTTATTACTACCGATGTAGGCGAACGTAAAAATAAATGGAGTGCTCACGGAAAAAATTGTTTAAAAAAAACATTGGTGGCGGTGCCTCTTGGTCGCTGGTTCCGTTCCGTATGGAAAATCCTACACGTTGGTCTCCAGCGAGACAACTATTCGCTTTCCGTTCGAATTATTCGAAAAACGATAACGACAGTAGTGGCCAAAAAAAAAAAAAGAAGAAGAAGAAGAAGAAGAAAAATCGACGCCGTCGGCTTTTTATTAATTGACACGTCTGAACGACGTGAATCGACGGAAA
The DNA here is from genome assembly GCA_032441825.1 of Chaetogeoica ovagalla. Lineage (NCBI taxonomy): Eukaryota > Metazoa > Arthropoda > Insecta > Hemiptera > Aphididae > Chaetogeoica > Chaetogeoica ovagalla. Next base: position 5,286,134 of record CM063747.1, on the reverse strand, counting down.
TTTTTCTTCTCATGGTATTCATTCGTGATTGACATTGAATCAATATTGATCGAAAATATACATCCGCCGTTTGATTTCACCGGGATAAAACGAGGGATTTTTTTTACGTTTTTTTTTTTTATTTCGATTCCCACGCGATTTTATTATTTCTCTCGAATGGCAATTCGTCGAACAGAAAAAAAATGAATATCTATCACGCGCGTCGTTTCCGCCCGTCTACAATAATAGTTGAGACGACGTTACCAAAGGCCACTACAGACGTTACGCTGTCGAGACGTAATTTCAATTGTTTTTCGATCAGTTGTTACGAAAGTAATATTTTTATTTTTTTGTTAAATCGCTGCGATCGCAGTTAATCACATGGAGGGGGGGGGTTCATGTGAACGATTCCGAAAACGGATAAGTACCGGAAAAACAAAAATAAAACAAACGATCTGTGAACCCAACGAGAGAGAGAGATTCTTTTTTCTCTCTACTACACGCTATTGGTACATGGTATTTGATGGTGTTTTGTATGATGTCCAGGTTAAATGTACCGGAATCGTATTCTGTACTCGGCGGGAATCGGACTCGCTCGGCTGACACACACGAATTTGATAATACGTCGCGAGAAATAAGGAGAAACCGCGGCAGACGTATCAAAGGCCCCCGTGTTCGGTATTGGTTGACAAAATGACGATATTCTCGTAAAAAGATTTATATATATATTATATATATAGTTAAACGACACCGCGATACACAGAATTAATGCGAATTACACAGAATCCGGTATAGATTAAAAATAATGATTTATTTATACGATTCTTTAAATGTTATAAGAAATATTCGATAATTTTTTTTTTTAATTTATTCATTAAGCACGGGTCGCGGCGAAAAATGACTGGGTACTTAACACACGGTCCCGAGTGTGTGAAAATGGTACGGGCATTTTTTTAGTGTTGTGTGTATATTTCAGAAGAAGGAAAAAAATATCCGCCTAGCGTCAAATTATGGAGACCCCCCATGAGACACGACCAAATAATACGTTCGCGTATTATTATTATTATTATTATTGTCGATGTTATTGAATGGGAAAATTCACAAAACATAGTGCGAATGCTTGAAATAGTATTTATTTTATTTTCTTTTAGACGAACGATGTGTATTCTTGATTTCAACGGTATCGCACGGACAACAGCAGAAATTATCGGAATCGTCGATAAATGCGTTTTAATTATCGTTAAAAAACAACGAAAAAAAAAAAACAATTATTAATCGTTTTATTCGAAAAGGACGAAGAAAATTTCGCGCGCGTATAAAACGAAATAACATTAAACGTATTTTGATTAAAAATTAATTTATATTTTAAGTGTAAAAAAAAAAAAGTTCAAACTACACAATATTAATCGTAAGCGTGTTATAAACGAATGATAAGAGCAAAAAAAAAAAAAAAAAAAAAACGTTTTAATACGCGCACGTATTAATTATTCAAAAAAAGAAAGAAACGTTTTACACGTATTATATTGTCATAAACGAATGTATTTCGTGTTAAATAAAATATAAATGCATTATTTTATTGTAACATACTGGAGTGCCGGTCGTATCTATTTGAATTCTGTTGGCTTTACACATTATATCATAAACGTTACAGTGGCCGTGGATAAAAACAAATCAATGTACTCTGTAAACTCGAAAAACTTCGGTGATATCTCGACGCGTACACACGTCGACGATAAAAAAATATTTAAAAAAAAATACCCAATACAATTTTGTCGTGTAAAAACTATTACATCAAAAAAGAAAAAGACACGACGAGCCGTGCGATTGGGTTTTAGACAGAGTTTTAAAAGTCGGCGTATTTGTACACATATATATATATATATTTATTTTTATTTAAAATAATAAATATAAAACAAACGTGAATATGATATAGAAAATAATCGAACAGTTTGATGTTTTGGGGAGAGAGGTGCAACGGGAGCGCGATTAGTTCAAATCCGTATGGGGGAGTCGTCGTTTGCACAACGTAAAACCGACACGGCGGATTTGTGTATCGGCTTGAGATCGACGGATTACGGGGATTGTGAACCGAGTGCAACCGTAGCGGAGAATATGTTTTTTTCTTTTTTTTTTTTCTTATAACGCGTTGTTCGACTGGATTACCTGAAGTGTTTCCATTGCGTATACAGAGTGTGATGCGGAAATAAATAATAGTCAGACGCGTATTATTTATAACGCTTCCGAAAAAAACACGTCGAAAAACCGTCGGTGTGCGTGCGAAACGAAATCGTAGACCATTAAACGTGTAAAAAAGAAAGAAAAAAAGAAAAAAATGAAAAAACCGTTCGCGTAAATTCAACGAAACTATTCATACGTATTCGGTGTAAAGGGGGAAAAAAAGCGAAAAACGCACTTCGGAAAACGAAGTACTACTCCCAACAGTTTTCCGAATGGATTTCTCGCAATTTTCTAAACGGGCCGTTTGTAGTTTCGCTCGACCGCAGAATCCGTCGGGGGAATTTTTTCATTTTCAATTCTGATTCAACAAGACCACGTCTTTACATATATATATATATATATATATATATTTATATAATTCGTACGAATCCGGTGTTTAAATTAATTCGGTCGCATCCGTACGGCGATCATTGTCGACAACAGCGTCAACATACGTATATATACCGTGGCGTTTTGACCTCTTGCGACCGGCGTGACGATTTGATCTCTTCGTTTCTCTCGAATGTTTCGTTTCGTTTTTTTCCTTTCGTCACCAGCATCACGAGGAGCAGATGCACGTCGCCCGTTCGCGCGGTACCGCCGTATAAACGCGCGCGATGATATCATCGTACATTTAATCACGCGACCCGGGCGCGCGCGATTCGAATACGATTTCTCGGTGATCTCTAAACCGTATAATAATTATAATATTCGGTCGTCGGATTTTTACGAGCTCGATTTGTACAACTGTAACGTTGTGTGGTCAATTATTTTTGTTGCGTTATCGAAACGTGCACACCGTTCAAATAGAGTACGACGACGACGACGACGACGACGATGAATAAAATTAAACGTCGCGAGGAGTCAAGGCCGATTAAATGTGTGTGTGTGTGACACATTAAAAAAAAAATCGTCGAATCCGCTCTCCGCTGGGTCCACACACAGCATCGATCGATTCCGTTCTTCTCTTCCCGCCGCTCACTGTACCCCGGAGTTATTATTAAAATTACGATACATTAACATAAAAACGTTCTTATCTGTGTTTTATTCCGTTTCGTTTCGTGTTTTTTTTTTTTTTTTCTATGCGATCGTCGTCGTCGTCAACAAAACCGTCGTTTTCCTTCCGTCACATCGAATGGTCGGAAGTTATGCTTTGGTGTTTTTCAAATCGTTTCGTACGTATAAAACGCGTTCCCTTCGGTTTTAATTGAAACGGAGGAAAGGACGGGTTATCTCGTCTTACTCTCAACACTATATAATGTACACTACAACTGTATGAAATCCGAACGTTTTATAAAGTGGAAATCATACGCGCGCGGCGGTTTTATTGTTTCTTTTATATATATATTTTATCTACTCTTTTAAAAACTTTATAATATACGAATTATATATATATATTTTTCATTCGAGAAAACTTTTCGTTGAGTTATTCGATTTTTAACCTCTACGCGAATAACACTGACAAAACCGAATTTACATTTTTTGTTTTTTTTTTACTTCTCGAGAAAATACAATTTGTATGCTATTCCCCACACACATATATCATTTATCATAATTTATTTCTTTATTAATTCGGATAAAAAAAAAAAAAAAATGTTAATAATATTGCGAAATATACAAATTTTTTTTTATATAATTATTATATATATCTTCGCGATTGTTTCTCGACGAATTTTTTTTTTTTTTTTTTAATAACACGTCGGTACAATAATATCGGTTAAAAATTGTCAAAAAAAAAAAAAAACGTATTCCCAACACGTTTATTAAGACAATATACAACGTAATATAGATGTAACAACTAACAATATATAATTGAATTCAAAAATTTCAAACGAGAGAAAAGGGGAAAATTATTACATTTCACTCTGCAGACCGATTCACTAAAATAATAACAAACGAACGATAAAATAACGTAAATAATTTACGTATTATTATTATTATTATTGTTGTTGTTATATAGCAGTGGGATCCGTATTTTTTTTCCATACGTGAGGGGAGGCAATTTTTTTTATTTATTTTATTACGATATTTTTTTTCGACTCGCCGCAGTCGCCGCGGTTGCGGTTTGATGGACGCGCCTTCGAATCCGCAACGGCGGCGGCGGGCCCGCTGCGTTATTGAGTCACGTACGAGCGGCGGCGGCGGCGGCGAGTGTTAGAAAAAGAGAAATGAAAAAAAGAAATACGAGGGGAAAAAAAAAAACAATTACATACGTACACGATTGTAACGATAATAACGCGTGAAAAAATGTGACAAGGACAAACAACACGAAAAAATAATATATTACACGCGCGGAATAATATTAAAATATATATATATATATATATTAATCTAAGCGAAATATCGTCGAATTGCACAGAGTACGCGCGCGGTGATTGCGTTTGTAATTTATACATATCCACTACACCGCAGTGGCTCCTTTCTCCGGTGGCGTCGTAATTAGTTGGACGGATTTCCAGGGAGACAAAAATTGTTGAGTATTTTAATAAAAATTTCTACGTGCGTTTTTAAATAAGTAACAAAACAATTTCGGAGTTCGTAACGACGTCTCGGAACCGTTTCGTCGAGTGCATTCTCGTTTTTTAACGGTTTTAACGAACACGTTTGGTTGTCGCCGAAGGCGGCTGGTTCAGTGCCTTCCTCGTCCTTTAACGCGGCTATTTTTTATTTATTTTTTTTTTTTCCAATCGAATTCCCTAACGGCGATTTCGGTCGTCCGACTACAGTGCTATTTTCGTTTACGGAAAATCAAATAAGAACGAACGAACGGATTTTAAAAAGCAGCGGTTGATCGTCGAAAAACTCGTTCGATTTTCTACAACACGCGTTGACGATTTCGGTTTTATTAGCGAGTCAGTCGTACCTAACCGCTTTGTCGCACCGGTGTATAGTGAAAAACTTTCTTTATTTTCTTTTTTTTTTTTACACATTTATATTATATCGAAATTGCGGGGCGGGTGGCAAAAAAGAAAAAAAAGCCGCGATGTAGATTACGGTGGGGACACAAGACTGAAACGCCATAATATTATTACGTCTGACAAATAGCCGAGTACCTCCTAACCGATGATGAGCGAGACTCGGAAACCGGTTCTCACCGGTCGCCGTGGTACCACGACCGTGGGCGCGGTGACCTGTCTGAAAATTTTTTTTTTTTCGTCAGCGAATTCGAGAGCTCGAACGAGTCACTTTAAACTCTGACGGAACAACGCGAATAGGTCTTTCACGTGGTTTTGTAACACATGTGGGAGACACACCACAGAAAAGACACTTGGTAAAACGATTTGGACACAGGCGTTTTTGCAAACGTTGTCGAGAAACAGCGTCCAACAGTGTTACTACACCACGAACGCAAAACAAATTTATTCGGAAACGAAAATTTCCATTCGTAATTTACAACACGAACTCGTTAAACGTTTTATTATAATTATTATTATTATTGTTTAAAGAAATGGGGGAGGGGGGGGAATTAATTTTTCGTTTAAAACGCGTATGCAAATCATCAACCCGCGCGGCCGCGGGAGAATTATGTTATTATAATTTATTCCGTTATAGCGTCGTAAATTATTCCAAATACAATTTGTCGATAATAAATACAACAACAACATCTGTTTATATTTTAAATATTTTCATCCGGACGCGTTATCGATCGTTTACATAAACTGAATATCATCGGTATTTGAATTGTTGCTAATATTATTCCTATTCGCCGCCTCCTCACACGGGTAAAATGACAATATAATCGCGTTTTCGGAATAATTTACAATTTTCGTTTCGTATATTTGGGGGGAGGGGGAAAGAAAACAAAATACAAAATATTCCGATGCGTATTGCGTTAAAATTTAGAGGTGTTCAAATGGGGGGGGGGGGGGAGAGGGAAAATCGAATTTTCTCGTAACACATATTTAATGTCGCATTTTTTATTTTTTTTTTCTATAATGTACGAACTATACACGCACGCTATTGATTTTGAAAAATAAAATAACGCGTATAATATGCGGCGTTGAATGGGAATCGACGAACAATGGGGAGCGAACGAGCTGGTAAAGTTGAGGTGTAGGTTTGAATGGAAAGGAGAAAAACCATTACAACACGAGAGTATAATATTATATAATATTTATATTTTTTTTAACACTCTTCGTACACGCTTTGTGTATGTATACACATTATTGTGTATTAAATATGCGCGGAAGAAAGCGAGGCGAAATCGTATATAATACGTACGAATGAAAACGCGGCTGTTTTTTTTTTTTTTTTTTTTTTGTCACCGGGTTGGTGGAGGAAAAGGACGACAAAATCGATAAACCATTTTCCAGCCGTGAAGAAAACGCGAAACGCGTACTATATTATGTCGGAATTGAATAAGAAGTGTGTATATATCGTCGAGAAGTTTATTTAAAAATAATGTTAAATAATATATATATATATTATAAAAAAAAGAACAATACGATATAATAAATTAGTATATATTATATATATATAAAAAAAAAAGAAAAAAATGCCTGGAATAATTGACGTTTAAGAATGTGACAACTAGCTTTTGGACCGTGAGTCATTATCGTCGGATTACAATGAATAACAATAATAATAATAAAAACGTATATAAAATAAAATATGAAATTAACGAACAAAATACGTAGAATATATTATAAATGGTAATAAGAAACAACCATGAATTGTAATAACATAGGTTGTATAAAAACGACTGGTAGCGGATTATGTATAGATAAATTTCATTATTTTTAAAATTCAGCTTATTAAAATATCATTGACTTCATTATTAATGAGTAATTCTTCTAATACCGAATTTATACATTTTTATTTTTTTTCTCTTCGGGTAATATATTCAAATCTTTTTCTATATTTCAAAATCTATACTACGAAGACGTGTTTAGAGGAAAATTAAAATTAAGTGAAGATTTTTTTTTAAATTTTATCCGTGATATTTTGTATTGAATTTTAAAATCTCTAAGTCATTCCGATATAAACAATTTTTTATTTATTTAAAATAACGTATACAAGGTTGGGAGACTGGACAATGCAAAAGTTATCCAAGTAAAGATGACAGATAGTAAGTGATAATTTATCTACAGATAGAGATAAAAAATAGATACGAAAAATTTGAAAAACATCTAGATAGATATCTGAAATACATTTTTTTCTCGATTTATTATATTTAAAAAAATGTTACACTGGTATTTTATTCTTTACCGAGAATTCTTCGCTTATTTCGAATTTAAAGTACATGAAAAAATTACGCGTCCGTTTTCATCGTATACATGGGTAAGACTCGGTATTCGTATACAACTGAAAGTGAGTGTATATACTGGGAAAAATATCAAAACGGATATTTGGATTTTTTTTTTTTTTTTTGATTTCCGAAAGATCCAATTTTTAGAAAAAATAAACTCTCGTCCAGTATAGTATTTTTTTTTTTTATACGGTTTTCACGTCGTCATATTATTAACAGTTATTCGTTATAATTAATTTTTTTTTTTAAAGCGAATTGATTCTGCCAGTCTCCAAGACGCCGCGGTATTTTTCGAGTGTTAAACCCCTATACATATATATATGTATACGTACGAGTATATGAATCGTGTTGAAGCGATAAAACGAAATTTTTCTTCTATTCTCGCACACAAACTTAAATTTCCCGAAGAATTTCCATAGCTAAATATGTATAATTTTCTTCCGTTAAATATAAAAACTTTGACTTTTGTCGCGCGATGAGAGACGATGTGCGACCGGACCGCGACGGAATTTATCCGAAAATTCTCTCGTAGGAAAAAATCGAAAACCCCGGGATAATGTCGAGTTGTACACCGCTCGTATAAATATTAATATAAATCAGTCGCGTACGAGACGGACCCGCCGGTGTGTAATCCGAAATTAACGACACGAGAATGGAGTCTATTAGAAAAATTAGTTTAATGCTCGTATATTATAACACGTGTGTGTGTGTGTGTTCGTAATGAGCCGAGCTGGCCTCAGGGCACGTGCCCGAAGTGTAAACGCGTAATACAATACCGAGGAGACATTATACGCGGTTATGTAACGCGGTGAAAAAAATAAAATTACATAAATAAAAAGCGCGCCGGAGGAGGAGAAGAAGAAGAAGAAGTCAATCCGCCGCCACCGTTGGCACGAGAGAAAGAAAGAAAAAAAATTATAATACGTTCCTCCGTTTAACACAAAGTCGTCGCGATTGAGTAATTATAACGAAACCTTTATAACAACACTGTGTCGTGTCCACCTACAAACTATATTTCACGACGGAATAATAATTACCCAAAAGAGTATAAACGTTTTTTTTTTTATTATTATTATTATTATTATTATTTGTGTGAACGATTCGTGCGATAATTATAACACTCCGAAACACGATATAAAAATAATAATTTTCTTTTTTTCTCTCGGGGGAACGAAAAAGCGTCGGTATTCCGACGAAGAAATATATTTAAAAACAAAAAAATGTAACGAACCGTTATAGGCCGTTGTAATGTTGAAGAGCGATTTGAGTGTAAAAGAAAAAAACAAACGCGCTACGAGCAGCACCTTCGAGTCCTAACGGAATCGCGCCCACGAAGTTTATACGCTCAAAGTGTCGGGGGGGGATAATCATTTTTTTACACCGGTAAGAATCTATTTGCGATGACGCTCCGTGCGAAGAACATTTCGTGTGTAAAAACGAGTAACAAAATCGAATAACAATTTTAAACGTATCTCAATAATAATAATAATAATATACGATAAATATTCTCGTGTAATAACGTCTACGGGACAAAGCGCAAATGAATTAACACTCCGGTGTACGGCGAAATACGTCGGAAAGAAGAAAATCTCGAAAATTACCCTGAGAACGATCACTACTATGATCATTTGTCGTTTTGAAAAAGTGCTATACGCGTCACGTAAAACAGATCGAACCGTCGTTCGAAAATATCGTGTAGTAAGTAACACAATACTGTACGATTACACTCGTAAATATTATATGATATACGCGACATGCGATTAAAATTTCTCGTAGTCGTCAACACCGCGTGTAAATACGTTACCACGATTTACGTTTCCTTCGCCGGATATCTCGACGTTTAGAATAAAGTCAGAAAAACGTTTTTTTCTTTCTTCTTCTTCTTCCTATACCCGGCGCGGTATAATTTATTATTTAAAGAAACAAAAAAAAAAAAAAAAGAGCCGCCTCTCTACGCGATCGTTTCGTCGGTATACACCACACGTATTAAATATTATAACGATAATAAATTACAATAATAATAATATTATTATTATTGTTTTATAGGTACGCGTATTTTTTTTTTTATATTCGACTTGAAAAAAGTATACGCGCGCACACACGCCGTGAACCTATCCCGCCGAAACGTCGAATGGCAAAAAATATAATATATATACTCGATGTCCGAAATTAAATTAATTATACACCGCGCGGCATCGTAACGTTATATTATATTGTGTGTATAGTTTTGTCTCGTACAAAAGTATTATTATTATTATTATTATATCGAGACAACCGCGTCTTTTAAATATTACAATAAAAAAAAAAATTATAAATATTCAAAACGCCGTATAATATTATATTTCGTTCGTATAATCGTCGATCGTGTGAGAATACAACGTTTCCGCGTTCACATTTTACCAATCGATTATTCGGTTATTTTTATTTCGTACGACAAATACTGTGTGTGTGTACGGTTTTTTATATATATATATATATATAACAATTAATATTAGGTCACATATAATAATAAAAGAATACAAAAACCGCGTAAAACGGATTATTATAAAATACACCGCGAGCGTTTTGGAGTGTATCGTTTTTTTTCCCCCCACTAATATCGACGGTTTTTGACGTTACAAACGATAATTTTTAATAATTTTTTTCACTCCGCTGCTAATCCGTTTTCACGTGAAATGGGGGGAAAAAAAACGTGTTTTCTACGTGTTCGCGCCTTTACGATCCACCGGCGAAGTGCGTTGTTGGCGTTCGTTTTTCTTTTTTCTTTTTATTTCGATTAAACAGCGCTTCGGATACGTTTTGAAATTATTCCCGAACAAACGCGTCGTCCGTTCGATTATTTTATACGGTCGAGTTATACGTATACGTGTAGAAAAAAAATAACCGGCCTACTTTTCACGGGCTCTCGCGTTGTTTTATTAAAGTAGTGACGCCGAGACTATATTTTTCTTTTTCCCTTCTTCTTCTACGGGGGATTCGTTCTTCTGAATCGAAAAACCAACGGAAAAAAAAATAAATAAATAAATAAATAAATAGGCGTGTACGCGCCCGTTTTCTCGCTATCGTCGAACGTGGGAAATCGAAACGCGTGTTTCGTTTTTGTTCTCGCGTAGGTCTGTTTCTCCTCGTTTTATGAATATTAATTTCGCGCTGTGGCCTCGCGCCTACGTCTGTACGCGGTTTCCAATATTCCGGCTCGTAATCTCGTTTGAAACGAAAGAAACAAAAAAAAAAAAAAAACGAAATAAACGATAATTTATGATAATAATAAAACGATTTTCCGCAGAAATCCCCCTTTCTTCGAAAACCGCAAAAACTTCAAATCCGTCGTAATACACTTTATTTTATCGTTTTTCGCAATAACGTTTTATTTCCAATACTCGGAACAACGCGGAATATCAAGATAAATATTATATAATATGTTTATACAATATACGCCGTACACATATTATATCGTTTAGAAAAATGCGGACGACAGAAAAATCGCGTGTTTCCGTTTTTTTTTTTTGATAACGACGTACGGTTTCGTCGAAACCTCGCGGCGAATTTCGAAAAAAGAAAAAAGAAGTCTAGTTTTAATACGAACGATTATATACGGTTCGCCGCGTATGTCTCGTCCAATAAACCAATTCCAATAGTATAATAATATAACGTGTGAAAAAAAATAACGACTTGGCCGAGATTGTTTTCCTAAGTAAAAAAAAATGTATTTTATTGATGAGAAATCGATCTAAATTCGTAAGCTTGCGTTATTAGCGTTTTTTACTCTTCCCGCACGCTTTTAGATAATTCTCAACAATTCTAATCATTTTTTTCCACTATTCGCGAGGAGAAAACGGCGAGGTTTAATATTATTTGTTCCGTTGAAATTTGTGATCGATAAAACGTTTTTAGACGAACAAATTCGGTTGTTTTTTTTTCTACGGTTTCAATAACGCGAAGTTCGATTACGAAGGGAAAAAAACCCGAATTTTTATTGGTTTTTGCTGCTTATCTCGTGTCCACCGATTATAGTCGTTGTGGTACACTGCTGACGACAGACTTCAACAATTTTCTATTGGAAAAATGGAAAACGCAATAATTTCAATTAGTTACTGTTAATTTATATATAAATGTAACGATTGATAAACCTATTAAAATTAATTATAAAATAGTCATTGCAAAAAAAAAAAGAAGATTTTTACGTATTCGAGTAGTTTACAACAAAAATAAAAAAAAAATCGTTATTTTACATTATATAATCGTTTTTACGGCATTTTTTTTTTTTTGCATTTTTTTTTTAAAGATCATTTTAACTTCTTTATATTATATAAAAACACAATCACAATTGCGCGAAAAAAAAATGTTTTATATATTATAGCGCTAAGTGAGAATCGTCATAACCGTTAAATGATACACTTATTATTATTGTAAAATGTAATAAATAAGTTTCCTTTTTTCTACTTCCATATCACATATACACATTTATATATAAAATTATGTGTCCGTTATTACAATCGACTGTAGACAACGCGCGCTTTTTGTTTTACACTTTAACCAGTTCATACGCGCGTGATGTATTCGAGAATATCGTTTTGTTAATCTCTGCGACGACGGTCGCTTCTTACACACGCATAATAATAATAATAATAATAATAATAATAATAATATCGTTCTCGCCCGCGACATTCACGATAATTATATCGTTCAACACTCCAAACGCTATTATATAAAATACGTTATTTTTATTTCAAATCATAAAAATCTGCGCGTACGCTCTCCGATTGTATCACAAGTTTTTACAATTGCCGAACATACACGTATGATGACGTCGATTCGGACTCGATTACATTCGAGGCGTAAAGAAAAAAAAAACGTAAATTACGTATTTTTCTTCTTTTTTTTAAATAAAATTATACGAACGTTTCTGCTTTTAACTAAGCGAAAGTTGATTCGTGTTGATACGAGAATCTATGAAAATCAACGTTACAAATTATATATTTCGTTTCGCCGAAACGTCCGAATAATACAATTCTATTTTATTACGCGACATAAAATAACAACAATAATAATAATAATCGTTCGTTTCGCCACTTTTCGCTATTCATCCGTGGCCAGAAATTTCGTCAGAGTAAAATCGCGAAATACTTTTCAGCAAAATCGTTAAAACCCGTAAACACTCTCTTCCTCAATTTATTATCCCGTAATGATTGTTTATCGTTTTATTAAGTTTTATACAAATCGCTTTTGCTTTTTTTTTTTTTTCAAAATTATAACTAATTTTCTAAATGTATCGACATAATAAGTAACGCGTAACAACGTTATTTCATATCATTTGTATTGAATGTCACGACATCGGTGTAACGCGCATTCTTTTTTTCTCGCTACAATCAATATTTAATAACAATTTTTGTGTTTCTGTACGTTTCGTTTAAAGAAAGGAGGCTGTTTACCGTCGAAGAAATTCGAACACGTTCGTCACGTACGCTGTGATCGCGAGTACTCGAGGAGGGTTTTGCGTGTGGAAAATTCGTCAATAATTTCGTCGAAACGGATTTACGTAAAATTGGACTATACGATAATGTATTTGTGTTCTCGTGTGGGGACGTCGTTACTCGGATATTTTTTCGCGGGGAAAAAGGAGAAGAGAAAAAAAAGTTTTGTTTTTCTATAATTACGTCTCGTGTCACGTAGCGTGTTATTATAATATCGACTCGTACAAAACGAAGCGAAAAATGAAGAAAGAAAAATACAGTTGGCGAACGTATAATATTATATCATATATTTTTGTTTTTGGCTATATTTTCGTTTAGACGGGGCCCCCCCCGTTATTCCGCCGTATACGTATATTTACGATACGCGCGCGCGTATAATATTATTATACTTCGGTGTAACTTATACATAAGTAATGTGCATTTCAAGACGATTTATACAAATATATACTTAAAAAATATACACGTGGGGGATTAGTGGCGAATGTCGTGAATATTATATATGTATATACAGAGAGGTTATAATATTATATAGCCGGTTATATGGTTTCTACTCACCGCACAATCTTCCGCACACACACACGCGCGTTATGTTTCCTTTCGAATACAGAGTCACAATGGCAACATTTTTCTGACCATATATTATAATATACAATAACACCGGACATTTGTCATAATAATAATAATAATATTAATAATAATATACGAAATACAATAATAATAATTTACTGCATAGACAATGTGGATGGAGGGAGCCACCACTCGGTCACGCCGAAAAATACATAAACGTAAATACGTATTAATTTTTTTTCCTTTTTCGTTTATACACTTGTGAGTAATTTTATTAGGAAGACCTGTAAAACAGTCACTTCTTCTTTAGTATATCCCTGGATTCTGCAGACAATTCGCGATGTTTCCGTCAATTAATTTTATTCTGTACAGAGTTACGAAAACATTATTTTCGGTGTTTCTTTTTTTTTTTTGCGCTAAAATCAATGATAACGAATTAAACATTTTTTTTTTTTTTTTAGGAAATTAGTTAGACGAAACGTTTGTTTCCGTGATTCGTCTTCTCGGCCGTCTTTAGTGTCGCACGTTTTGCGGGAGAAAAAAAACATCATCATCACACAAAAATAGAGACGAGAATTAATTTATTTTTATCATCAATTCTTCGCTCGAGAGTATAAAACCGCGATTTTTTTTTTTTTTTTGCTTTCAAACAAAAGTGTCGATACGTAATTAAATTATCGTAAACAGTGAATTCGTATTTATTTTAAAATCGGCACGTTAAACAAAAACGAATAAGGCGCAATCGCGTTTTACAATATTGATATTGATCGATGAAAACTTTTAATCGATTTCGTAATACTCGTTGCGGGCTTCGTTTATATCGCGAATTCATCGAGTCCTCTTGTTTCCGTTTCGGTGTAATATTCGTGTGTTTTTACGATTTTAAAATTAAAAGATTTCGACTTTTTCACGCGTTAATTAGTCGAATTCAAATTTCCGACAAAAATCTAACTCGAGTCACCCCGCAGCAGCCCGTCGTAACACGGCAACGATATGCGATTTACTAAAGATTTTCAACGGTTTATTTTTTTCGTAATTTTTCGAAAATCCGATTTTATACACATTTGCGGAAGAACGATTTTTTATTTATTTTTTTTTCCATATAATTTCGTTAAAACGTAAATTTTTCCGAAGAAAATCGGGATTGACAATTTTTCTCGCGGCGCGAGATTTTTCGTAATTTCTCCGCGTTGTAACAACGCCCACGGCAAGGCGACACCGCAGCCGAGGAAAATGAAAATGTGTCCCCGTACACACTCTTCCGAGTGACGTAAATTCGTTAATTTCGGACGCGAGAGATGATGGACGCCGGCCGCGCGGTTATCGTCGATTTGCGCGTATTGAAAATGTCGACGGCTCACGGACGCGGGGGCAACGCGACGGACGATTCGGAATCGTCTATGAATCGATTTGTTTTTTTTTTCCCTCCTCTCACCGAATAAAATATTAATTTTAACACGTATTTGGCGGAAACCGAATGACGACGGTTCCCACACGTAAATTGTCGTTGTCCGCGCTTGTGCAGATAACCGCGGCGCAGAACACAAACAGCAAAAAAAAAAAAAAAAAATGATTATTTTAGGTTTTTTTATTTATGCCAACACACATTCTGATCACAATCACGTCGTCACCGATAACGATCGTTTAAAATCCAATAACACTACTTCTGATTAAAAACGACATTTTTTTATCCCGCGATTTGCCGACGTAAATATTAAAACAAGACGATTTTTGTTTTATTGACGTTCCGATTTTATTGTTATTTACGCGTGTACAAAAAAAAAAAAAAAAAAAAACGCCGGTAGAACCGTGAGAATTTTTTGCGTTTCAAGTAAAACGCCGGTCGGTCTCCCGCCGAACGCGACGCACAAATTGTGTTCGTTTGGCGGCAAAAAGAAAGTTTTAAAAAATTGCTTCGGCGCGCGCGTGCGCGCGCATATCGCGTATTCACGAGAATAATCGTAAACGGGCGTTGAAAAATAACTAAAGAAAAAAAACGATTCCAACGGGACCCGACTGAATTCGGCGAATACTTTCGTATTGGGACTAGTGGAAAGTTTTTAGACAACTCGTTACAACGATACATTGCGTACGACGACCCGTACCGCGGCGTTTTCCGTGCACGCGAAAAATAAAATATTATTTATTCGTCCGTAGACAACGAACGCCGCCGCACAAGACATTTGGTTGCAGACGGACGAGAAACGACGGGGAGAAAAAAAAACCGAATCTGTCCGAGAAAATAATATAAAAACCGACCATTGCAGGCGGCGAAACGATTAATCGAGCGTTACGAGCGATACACGTCGGCATACTGGTAGTAGTAACCTTCTCGTATAAGGTATTATTATTATTATTATTACGAAGTATGTGCGACCACACGCTTTGAAGAAAACCGCGACGAATGTAAAGAAATAAAGAAATTTAGTCTCGCGATTCAGAACGAAATAAAATGAAAAAAAAAAAATCCCTCTTTACGTAACACGCGCATCGGTGAAATACGTATATCGTTCGTTATTTTAAAAAAAAAAAAAACAAATCGAATAATTGCGCGTTTCCCGCGTACGAACGTACAGGCCTTGTGAACGTACAAGAATACTTCTGAAAGTATCGAATGGTACTAGCGATCATCAAGGACGAGCGGGTTTTTTAAATTCACTCGATTCCAAAAAAAAAAAGAAAAAAAAAGTATCGAATAAAAAGTTGATTTCGAAAATTCGCCTTGTCCGCCCGCCTAAATACAATTTTCCATAATAATAATAATAATAATATAAAACATATTTTTATAAGGAAAACGATTTGTAGAAACTTCAATTCTTCCAAGTCGATAAGTCGTAATCGATTTTTAAATTCAATTTCAACTGATGATGACAATATTATATTCATTTCCCTGTCGCTCCTCGTTTTTTTCTTTTTAAAACGTCTATTAATTTACCGGGTTTACTCCGATTCACACTGTCGTTTCGTTCGCGATTGTTTATAGTGAATTTTAACACGTTCAAAACGTAATATAAAGACGTACAAATTAGACGCTAAAAAAAAAAAAAAAAACGAGGCGAAAATTCGGCCCGGGATTATAATAAACTATTACTAACGAAGGAATAAAATAATTATTTTTTTTTTTATAAATTTTCAATAATATATATAAAAAAAAAACAGGACAGTTTCCCGAGCCCTTCCAATTACGACATATATATATTTTTTTTTTTAACGATATATTATTATGCGAAGTTAATAAGAACATAGTTTTCCTAGACAATTTTTAAGTATTATTACGCGTCTTTTCGTGTATTATTACATTCATTTTAAAATTTTCGTATTTTATACTACCTTAAACTATATTGCAATAATATATAACAATTCAAATATTTGCAATCGCGACTGCGCTCTATTTTAGCATCGCGAACTACGCAAATAGTGTCTTTAATCGTTAATTTTTTTTATCATCAGCTGGTTTTCCTATTCGATACGTATTATTCAATTTGTTATTTCGATTTCGTAACATTAACATCTTCTTTTTGTACATTATATTTGTTTGTTTATTAGTACGAGTGTATTCGTTTAGTGTTCACTACTGTTATATAATAGTTTAATTGTCGAAGTTTAATGTGTATACGCGTATTGCAAAACTTCTAATCAAAAAAAAAAAAAAAAAAAAAAAACAACAGTTCAAAACTATATATT
The DNA here is from genome assembly GCA_032441825.1 of Chaetogeoica ovagalla. Lineage (NCBI taxonomy): Eukaryota > Metazoa > Arthropoda > Insecta > Hemiptera > Aphididae > Chaetogeoica > Chaetogeoica ovagalla. The sequence continues at coordinate 5,268,965 of CM063747.1, read as the reverse complement.
ATTCAAACGATTACGTAATTAGTTTTTTTATTTATTTATTTTTTTTTTAACGATATATTACAATTATAAAAGCGAACGTCCGATTTGGCGAGATGTCGAGAAAAAAAATCGTATTTTGAAATTCGATAATATTTTTAATAAACACGCGAGAATACTTAACCGCGAAATATTTAAATCGTAATTTTCTATTTCGCGTGAAACGTCGTGTGACTTTCGAACTTTATAAAGTCGTGTTCGAATAAATGTTGTTTCTCTCTCTCTCTCTCTCTAATGGTTTCTCTACGATTCACGAAGTGTTTTTCACGTGATGTTTTGTTCCGACATATACACATATATATATATATTTTTTTTATTATTATTAAAAACGTAACTGTATCGTACACGTCCTCGTAAAGTGTACAGAGAAAACAGTCGATCAAAAAAAAAAAACACGAATCGATATACGAAACGCTAAAGTTGTTCGACGCCACATCGAGTTCACCGAAGTCTTGTATTTTTGTTTTCGATGAACTCTGCAATTATTAATACGAAACTTTTTTGTTCGGTTTCAGCGACGAATTCCGCGCGTGTTGGACTCTCGTATGCGTCGCGTTTCGCGATGAAAACAACATTGAGGAGTTTCCGAGAGATAGGCGGTTTCTTTTTCTTTTTCTTTTTTCGTAAAATAATAGTCCATAAATTAAGAGATTATATTTCTTTATAATTATCTCGTGCACGAATTTGAGCTGTTGCGATCGCCTCGCACGGTATTCCACGTGCAGTGTACATACAATTTTAAGGGGGGGGAAAAAAAGCGTTTATTATTCGACACTTCACACGGTCGAACGCAGCGGCGTATTTTACGATATGTGTTAAACACGAGCGCGCGTATTATTTGTGTTTTTTGAAAAAAAAAAAAAAACACTTGTCGTCGTCATCATCGTCAGACACACTTTTAACACTGTAAAATCGTACGCGCACGACAGTAATTAACCGTGTTAACGATATTAAAAAAAAAAAAATAATACACGAGGAGTACAACATTTGAAAATCCTTTGTCGAGAATCGAAAACGCGTGTGTGCGCACACGTTGGTTTTGCGCGTTACGTCCGAGAGTAAGCGAATGGAATCGTCACGACGAATCGTCGATAAAACGTCCGTAGTGATTCCCCGGCGTCGGACCGGGGGGGAAAAATTAATATTTTTACGAACGGTACGAGAACCAATAATACACGGGATTTTTACGGGAATAAACTTATAAATCGAGTGGAAAAATCGCAATAATTCCCCGGGGTATTTTTTATCGAACAATTGAAATGTAATTCTCCCGGCAAAACGTTTATTTGATCTTCTTTAGCGCATATAAATGGAGACCGGTCATAACAACGATTTTCCGTTCTCCGGAGGAGATAGCCGCGCGCGTTAAGTTGATGGAAAAAAAAACCAGAACGCAACGTCGTTAATATCGTGTAAGAGCGTCGAACACTTTCTTTACTTGTTTCGGATTCATCCGCAAAAACGATAAACCGTTTTTTTGTTTTGTGTCGCCAAAAATCCATAACAACTGCCTAACCGATATAGGCGCGCGTGTAACCGGGAAATATTACGCGTTTGTCGGAAACGGGACCATAAATAAATAAATACGGTTTTTCAATAAATACGCGTTCGTTTTTTTTTTTTTTTTTTTTGGTTTTTGCGGTTGAAATAAGGAAGAGTGTTTAAAATGAGAATTTCGTTCGTTTAAAGAAACGAAAGCGTCGCGTTTATAAAACGTTTTCATCTAGATTTAAACGTTCGCGCGACTGGGTTTTTTTTTTTTTTTTTTTGTATATCGCAGTGAAATGATAACAATATTTATACGATCGATATCAGTACGCGAATATATCAAAATGCGTCGTCGGCGCGGCAACAACCGTAGCTGCTGCTGCTGCTGCTGGAGATTTATTTTTTATTCTCATATAGAAACAACGCGTAATTACAAAAACTACATGTACGCGTATATAAATGTGTGGTCGAGGAAACACGGAAATAATTTTACCGTGTAAAAAATATACTCGAGTGTATGAGAGAGCACAGTGTTTACACTCTCATTATTATTATTATTATTATTATTATTCGACTCGCCGTGTGGTATACGCACTTACGCGTTATACGCAGTAATTATTACAGTCGGTTTTCGGCCAATTAACTTTTATACCGTTTAAAACGTTTTTTTTTTCTTTTTTTCCATTTCGGCGGAATTTAAATTTTTACTCGACGCGTTAACGCGCACCCACGTTTTACATACTTTCATAACGAAATATTTATATAATTATATATATATGTATATAGAAACGGCGGAAGTTTTTGATTTTTCCACGAGACGTTCGTTCATACACGCTTATTTTTATTATAAGACCCGGTTGAAATGCGTACAGGTTAGGTACAAAAATAAACCGAGAGAGAATCGTCGAATCGATTTTTTTGTTTGTCTTTTGTCATAGTTTTCTCGTCGGTAATCCGGTTTTTGTTATTTTAAAAAACACAAAAAATAAACGGCGTTATCGAGAGAAAAAAAAATCTCTTTTTCGCGATTTCAAAATTCTAAATACTATACGCAGAATCTCGCGTACACCGCCCGAGTGTGTATTAACACGAAACCGAGTCCGTACGATAGCGGGGAAGAACGAGCGAATGCGCGGAAAGAGACGCGGCGACAACACACGTTCGGGGGTCGGACCGTTTCTCTCTCCCCACGCACATTATACAAAACGATAATTATTATAATTTAATGATATCCGACACGTTTGTATATTTCCGCGCGCGAAATTCGCGTTTTGTTCAAAAAAAAGAAAAAATAAGAAAAATCAACGACGGCTTTAATTACGCGCGCCATACAACTAATCGTGTCGGGTGTACTTACCGTCTTTGGTGGGCGACGGACACTGCGGCGTGTACGATCCGATGTGATAACTCGAATACGAGTTCTGATGCATTGTCGGGAACGGGTACGCGGACATTGCGCTCCTGGGGCTACCGCCGAACGCGGCTGCGGCTGCGGCCGCGGCCGCGGCTGACGACGTCCCGTCGTGATGATGCGTAGGTTGCAGCGAGCCGCCGTTGCCGTGGTGCTGCGTAGGGCTGCCGTGATGGTGTTGGTTCGCTGCGGCAGCGGCCGCGGCGGCAAAATGCGGATGGGCGTGCGGGTGCGGATGGTAAACGCCGCGCACGTTGTACGGGTTCTGCTGGTGGAGTTCGATGAACGCCGATTTGGACGTGGGTATCGGCGTGATGGTACCGCCGGAATCTTGGCCGCCGCCGCCGCCGCCGCCAGCCGAATTGTTGTTGGTACCGCCGCCGCCGGGACCTCCGCCCGTGCTCAACGACGTAGCGTCCATAACGTCTCCTCCGGCCATCGAAGACGGCGTACCGGTGGATCTCTGTTGCTGTTGCTGCTGCTGCTGCTGCTGCTGATTACCTCCTCCCGCACCGCCGCCCCCTCCGAACGGGCTTCCGATCTCTCCGTAATTCAGCGTGATGGCTGTCGGGTACAACGGACGGGCGGAAAATTCGTTCGCGTCTCGACCGACGACGGAATTGGGAAAAAAAAAAAAAAAATACGTATTCGTTTATTGCACGGAGTTCGCTCGTCACTTATTATATTACCGGCGCGCAAAAACGGCAAAAAAAAAAAAAAAGGAAACAAACCACTCGCGTCGTCGGACCGTGCGCGCGGAAAATGTTTTTTTTTTTTTTTTCAAAACCAAAACACTGCGAACGAGAAATTAATAAAAAAGAAAATACGATACGATAATAGTAGTCGACGGGCGTAGAGATGAACGCAAAGAAAAAAAAAAAAACCACGACGCGACGACGGCGGACCACGGCCGGGTAACGTGCGCACGGACGACGCGGAACGTACGGCGGACGACCTCGCAATGAACCGCCGAGAGCGACCGAGAGATGTCGTGTACACAACGCGCGCCGGGGTGCAACCAGTCGGACCGGTCCGCCGTCCGCGGAGGCGGTTACGGCGGCGCGACGACCCCGCCGCGGCCCCCGCCGACTGACGGTCCGCCATCGACGCGCACACGCCGACCGGTGGCGGGGGGACAGTCGATCCGGCCCAGTCGCCGCCGCACCCCCGGCCCGCGGCTCGTGCGACGGCGGCGGTGCCACGGCGTCGGTCGATTCTTTTTCGTTTTGCCGCCGCCGCGCGCACCGCCGCGCCGACACGGAAAAACCGACGATCCCACCACCACCCGTCCCGCCGGCCACCCACCACCGCGTGCTACAACAACCGAACCCCTCCCACTGCGGTACTTCGGTTGCCTCGGCTGCGCGCTCGCCGCCTGCACACACACACACCGCCACGGCCCGGCGTACCGTCCTTCGCCCGCCGCCATTCGTCGTCGTGTGTGTCCGCGTGTACGTCGCGCGCACGCGCCTGTACGACGGACAGACGATAATAAACTTTTTTCCACATAATTTTTTTCACCGCGTTTCCCCTTTCCGTCCCCGTCACACCAACTCTCGCACCCTTTTACCGCCCGTCCCCGGCAACGCGGGCGAACCGGCCAGATTACGCGGGAAAAACGACGTTTTTATACCGTTTTATAATAAAACGCGGCGCGGTGATGAGGCGCACCCCATCACCCAATGAACGAGAAAACAAATTCCGACGGCGGACGAATTCAATTCGTATTCATTTTGAAAACATATTTTTTCCCCTTCACTCGGCGTATTTAAGATTTTCTTACAATTCCCCATATAAATATAAGGACACACGTTTTTCTTTTCATTACTATTACTTTTATATTTAAAACCGTTTGCTTTATTGACAATTCTCCTTACGATAAATCGATGTCTATATACACATGTATATAATAAAATGCATAGCAGTATATGTCTATGTCTGTGTACACCGCGGGCACACAGACATGTGTATACGACTGTTTTATATATACATATAATAACCGATTTCACGAAGACGTGTTTGAAAAAAAAATCAAAAAAAAAATTGACGTTACTACACTGTTTTTCGGGAAGAAAAAACTCCATGGAAGAGAGCCCAATATTCTGTTTGAAATCCTATAAACCGCGGCGATAAAGAAATAAAGACGAATTTAACGTTTAACAAACGGCTGCTATGAAATCGCCAATAATTACTGGACGTGCATATTATGTAAAGAGGATACGATCGAACCGGGGATGGAGGATCGTCCAGGTGACGGTCTCGAATGTTTCGGTTAAAAAGAAATTGAGCGATATTTGATGCTCGACGATCGCATATTGTAGACGTCGCGGAATAGAGGCGGCTTTTTGAGCACTCCAACGACACGAGCCTCGTCGTCATGAGAAACAAATGTTTTGTATAAAATCCGTTTGATATTCGTAAACGGAACGGCGGATACGGTTTATTGATTATAACACAGAAAAGTGTTTTTATAACCGTTTTCGTTTTGTCTCGTAGAAAATATTTATTATTTATATATATTTTTCGACGCGGTATTTTTTATTCGTCGTGAAATTTCACTCGCCGCCGTATTATATAAAACGATTATTTGACGAATAACGGCATTTCCGCGTTCGTTCTCGCCCTATCGATACCATAATATAACGTACATATATACTACTCGCGGTTTTTCGCACGTCGTCTCATTAAAGAAATGTCGCGTTTTTATAACGAATGTAAAAGTGTTCCGGAGAAGAAACATACTACACGCACGTATGTGTAGCGTATAATTTTTTTCTTCGGAGAAAAAAAATCAAAATTTTTTCGATATTATTGTGGATTTTACGAGAAGAAAAAAACCAACAAATTTTCGTGTACGTAAAACGTTCGATTAGGAAAATTCCCGTCTCCATAATATGTTGTCGATGTGTTTATTTCATCAACACAACTGATTAAATGTATTATTCGTTCACTGCGAATACGAATTCCTTTTCTAGTGAAATTTTTTAATAATATATAACATTTTTTCGTACGTTGTAAATTAATAAAACAACGAATTTAGAACACGATGTATTTACTATTGTTTTTACTCTCGTATTTTGCCGCCTTCCGCCCTCTCCAGATTCCCCCGTTAACCGAATTTTTATAATATCGAACAAATATTTTGATCACTGACCGTATTTATTTACAGAACAATTGTTCGAAAAGACGACTCCGTGTTTTTCTTTATACTCACGTATAAGTATAAGATTGGTTCACGTGAAGATTAAAAAAAAAAAAAGAGGAAACGAACGAGATTTTTTTTAAGAAAAAAAAAAAACAAACGGGACGAAACGCGCGTTCCGTTTTCACGTTTATCGCGCGTAAACTAATCATTTTATATGGACCAAATAATAATAATAATAATAATAATAATAATACGTCTGTTTCGACGGATTATTTAATTCCACGTGTAATAACACGTATTTTATTCAATACGTGCCACTATTTTTTTTTCTCTTTTTACAGTTGTATAGAAAAATCGAAAGACCAGTTTAATAATGATTGTTCGAGGAACGCGTAACAGAAGCACGAGGTTTAAGATAAGATATTACGCCAATAAATAAAATAAATTGCGTAAGGCCAATGTGTCACACGTTGAGAATCCAACTGGCGACAATAAATATATATATATATATATAAATAAGAAATATGTTTTATTTTAAATAATACGTTTGAATTCTGATTCGAACGTTATAATGGGAATTAATACGATAACGCGTTTACCACCGCATAGCGTGTCGATATAACAAATTAGTCATCGCCGACATGGTTATAAAGGCGATAAATCATTATCTCTTTATTGTCGCTTATTATACAATTGGTTTTGTTTTTAATATTCTTTTTAATATAATATTCTTTTTCGTGTAGAAAAAAATTATTCCCGTTTACGCGCTACGTTACGCGCGCGCGTCTACTCAAGCCGAATGAATATTTTTTCGTTCAAATGATAAATAATAATTCCATACACGTGTAATAATAATCGTGACGCGAACGCTACATCAAGTGTGTGTCTACGACTCTTTAATTTCAATACTTGAACAACGCATTCGTGCGATTTCGAACGAATTCTGTCGATACTGATCATTTTTTTTTTTTTACAACTGTAAATATGATTGATATGCCAATCGTCCGTATCGTTAGAAGTCCCACTATAGGAGTAAATTAGAATACACTCCAATTGCGTGCATGTATAAGACTCACGTGGTCGAAACCGTATACATTCGAGTACAACACATCGTCGTCTACTCTCGGCCGTTCGTCAGACAAAAAATGAAAAAAAAAGACTCGCGGACACTCTGCGAGCAATTCGAAACGATTCTGGTGAAACGAAAAAAATTCGCAATTGTGTCGTCGGAAATCCGGTACATAAAAAAAGGCTTGTTTTTTGTACATATATATATATATATATGAAAGGCTACGGAGAAAAAAGTTGTTTTTTTTTCTTAAATTTAAAAGTAACACGACATTTTTTATTCGTTTCGTCTACAATTATTTCTATAACTAAAATATATATATATATTTTTTTGAATTATCTGGTATTTAATTTGTTGGTTTTTTTTTTTTTTTTTGAGTTCTCAAACTCCAAAACTGCAATACCGAATATTTTAGTAATATTGACTAAGTGTTATCGTTTATCCCCGTAGCCCTTTATATTTATATATATATATAATTTTTCCAGTGGCCGTATAGACACCGGGGCGGATAGGAAATAAGGAATTGTTCCAGTGAGAGCCCTTGTCAATAAAAGTATCTTATTAAAAATTTAGCGTGACTACATTATATTTTACAATTTAGTTATATACGCTTTTGAAAAATTAAAATGATATTAAATATCCGGTAGAAAATGCGTACACGTATTAACGAAATCCGATTTATAACGGATTCGTACAAAAAAAAAAAAAAATGTTTCGCTCATTTCATTAACACTTTTGTGTGGAAATTTTGTTTTTACTCATAATGTGCTACGCGTTTATCGGTAACGTAAATGTAAAAGAATCGCGTAGATATTGTCGTTTCAAACACTGAAATAATATAAATTTTTTTAATGTTATTTAAAAGATATAATGTATAATGACGTAGAATTATGCGACAAGTATAAGGGAAACACATTGTCAAAACTCGTAATATAATAATACGTTACATTTCGTATTTTTATTATATCGCTATTGCGTTTCAGGGCAATTGTTTTTTGTCGCGAGAATTCAATCGTTTTTTTCGCCATATTTATTATTATAAATATATATATATATATATATTTTTTTTTTTTGGCTGCACGTAAAACGCTACGAATTAACCAAAATCACGCTAAAAACTATTTAGGCCGTTTTTCTTTTCTTTTTTTTTACTTATACCCAAGTCGAATTTTTAATAGAAAAAAAAAAGGTTTTACGTGTAATATAAATAATTATTACTGTAAAAATACTGTACTCGACGCACGAGGTGTATAGGCGAGCTACAGGCACTTTTTAAAAAGACTCTTTATCAAAAAAAAAAAAAATCGCTTTTTTTGTCGACAAAAAGCGATCGATAAATTTATCGTACACATTTTCTATCTCGACGAATTAGAAATATATATATATATATATATTTTTTTTGTTAAATTCACCAGTTAAACCCGGCTAGAAATACTGTTGCGTACGATAAACTCGAACGGTCGTATCGCGATAGTACTGGTATCATGTAAATAGTATTCGATAGAGCATAATATCGATACGAGGATCCATAAAAAAAATTGCGCAATTCGCAATTAATGATGGGAAAACTGATCGTTATTAGTACGAAATAATATCCAGTTCGTATTATTTTAATTCCGTATCCTGTACTTTTTTTTTTTTTTTTGTCGACAAAATCGAAAATATTACTTGCGCATTTGTCTGATACGATATTTTATATTTAAAAAAAAAAAAAAATGAGAGAAGTAAGTCTTTTCGTTTTGTATTCTACGGAGACGTGATCCGAAATTACTTTGGGAGCGGTTTTTTTTTCGGTTTTGCCCCCCAGGCTAAGGTGAGGGGGGCCCGGCCCACAATTAATTTAATTAAACATTTTATTTTATAGACAATATATCTAATGGATATATAATATTAATTTTCATAAAATAGAACGAGCATCAGTTATATTAAGATTCTTTTCAGACGGTGTACACTGTATGAGCGTTATATGGGTTATCGTGCAGCAGAATCGTCACGTGCTAATTCTCTGCTCGCCTATATTAAAGAAACACTTGCTAATAGTAATATCGACATTATGAAATGCGTGTTGCCCAAACATACGATGCTAATACTAATTTTTTGAATTATGAAAATTTGAAACCATTAGCCACATCATCGCCACTTGGATCCGGAAATGTTGAAATCCGAATTGAAAATTTGATAACAACAACGATTAAAAAAAATGTGGAAAAGGAGTTGACGTACAAACCAACGAATCAAGTTGATCATTTAGAAAAATACGAACTTGCGTTTTAGTGAAACGTACGGGACTAGCGATTGTAGCCATCACAATTCCAGTTTTTCCAGTGCAGCACGCGAACGAACCACTTTCCCGTCTCGGAAGCCTAAACGATTTTCACGAGAAATCCAATGACAGATGACCGCCCTCACACGACAAATGTATAAACGCGGAAAAAAGAAATTGCGAAGAACACACTGACTGGCAATGATCTCGTTGGAAAATTCTCAAAAAATAACCGCAAAAATAGGAAAACTATTTTAATAATTACGTTAACGTTTAGACGTTATTCGTTTTCGTACGCATGTCGTTTGAATCGCCGCGAGCTATCGCACACAATTTATTTATAAATAAAATCATATTTTTATTGATGAGTTTCGCGCGTAATTATTATAATATACGTCTAATTTAGTTATAGTTTAACGCGTCTCCTCCTATTCCGTTTTACTATTGCACCTTAAAACACGTTCAACACCGATGTGCACACGTCGTTGACACGAATGAACGGGCTCGCCCGTGTCGACAACACGTCGTTGACAAGCAGTGACTTTATGTCGTGTTTTACGAATTTAATAAAGCTCCTCTAACCCATCGAAATTTACGCTCAAATCGACGACGGTGGCCGTGGAACGTGTTGAAAATGCACACACAGTGCCGGTACACGCGACCGATATTTTATCGGTACGATTTATTTATCGCGCACGAAAACATTGCGGTACGATATTAGAAATAACATGGTTATAAATTGAGCTGTCTCCACGATAAAATGTCGCGTACGATAAGATAGATAATCACCGTACGACGCCTCGAAAGCTGTCGGCGGAGACGTTTTCAACTTGTGTACGATAACAACGTCGTTAACGTATAAAAAACAAACTGATTAGAACACACACACCAACGATAATTTATCGTTTTGAACGCACAGAAAGTCTTTAGTGTCCATCACGTCGTTCGGAGGACGAGTGTGTGACCGTTCTAGCGGAGCCAACAAATCGATTGAGTTCGTGGATATTTAAATACCGATGTCGAGATTCTGAACGGCGCGAAGTCCAATCGGCGGGGGCCCTTTACTTCGGCATAAGAGTTTGAACAATTATTCTCCGATAGGCATTGTAACGGATGCTTGGAAAGACATTTGTATATCTCGCTGTACCCGGATTACGAAAAAGCATCAAGTCGACACCAAAACGTTTGGACGACATTAAAATAGCGTATTGTGATATAGATCGTACGATATCATCGGTCGTGTGCGCCGGCTGTCGGAGGTTATTGGCCCGCTCTGCGCATAATGTCGTCTGCGGGCTACGGGTCGAGTTGCTCTACTAACCCATATTTTGGCTCGAAAATGAGACGCGAAAAGAGTAGACGGCGACACGACGTTATTTTTCGTACTCCCTTCTAGGGAGGGCAAACAAAAAAATAATAATTTTATTATTATAACGGAAAACTTGCCGGTGAATTTATTCGTCGATCGATTTTTTTTTGATTTTTCGACAAAAAAAAACAATATAAACGTTTCGATCGTACCAGTGCACGATCGTCTTATATTGTACAAACGCGTAGGAAATTTGTATTTTTAATTCTGTGCGCGTGTACGCACGGTCTCGCGTGTGATGTGATGATACCACCACCACACGTGCGTATAATAATTGTTCGGTCGGCAAGCGGGCCCGTGAACGTATACACGCACAACGCGTTGTGTTCGGTATTCAGGTAGGATAGCCATTTTCGGAAGAAAGAAAGAAAAAAAAATTTGTTTTTTTATATATATAAAAAAAAAAAGAAAAAAACCACGACGAGGAATTATAATGATAGAGTTTAGGATCCGAGTTATGGTAGAAATCACACGCCGCGTTTTCCAAATGACGTTCAAACTGGAAGTGTTTCTCGTTTATTTTTTTTATTTTTGCCGTTCACGATATATCGTCGTTACTAATTATAATTGTTATTATATTATATATTACGCGTGTACAGTGCGCTGTCTGAGGTGGAATGAGAGAGAGAGAGAGAGAGAAAACCTTCAAATTGGGATGAAAATTTCTCAAGGACAACAATGTGTAACGCGTATGACTTACCATTTTTATTTTTTTTCTGGGTTTTTAGTTTTATCGTTATTATTTTATATATATATATATTTTTTTTGTCTACAGGAAGTAACATTAGACGTTATATAGGCGTGCAAGTATGACGAACGAGCAAAAGTACGTATATATATGTATGTGTGTATTTTTTCTTAATTTCGTCTTGAATACGAAATAGGCGCGTTATACGAAAATACTTAAACGAAGACACGAAAAAGCGAAATACACGTGCCACCTAATGTTTCGCATCTTCTCATCGAGACATAACGAAATAATTGCGGTGTTGTTACGCTAGTTTTAATCAAATGATTACACGCACGCACCGACCATTCCAATCGTCATTAATACGTTATTCATACACTATTTTAAATATAATAAATACGCGTATTTATATTGTAAATTCATTGTACGAATGGAAAAACATTCTTAACCATAATACGAATTATATCGTCCGAATACGATTAATAATAATTTGTATAAATCACTTAACGTTGTGTCGTATACGAATAAACCGCGAACGGAATTGAATTATCGATTGTAATGATAGCCACTCTGTATTAAATTAATAAATATTGTAGTAAATTTAATAGGCGAGTTGATATTTAACAATATCACACCGTCCACCGGTTATTCGCATATTTTATTTTTACTACACGATTCTCTTCTTTTTTTTTTTGTCGCTAAAATGTTGTCAAAACACAAGAATTTCTTTTTTTTTATATATATATATATATAATCTTATAGAAATATTTTTTGAGATCGAGAAAAAATTTTTGGACACTTCGATTGAATTTCAAAATGTTCGCTTCTTTTTTTTTTTTCAAAAAATCGTGAAAATACACTGTATACATATTATACTTACCGTTTTGGTTTATTTGGAAAACTCGTCAATTCAATATTTACGCGCGCGACAATAATATTTTTTTACTCATATTTATTTTTTATGAGGTGAGGGATTTTAATTATGAGCAACTCGTACTTATATATGAATCTAAAAGTGTTCAAAAACAAAAAATTTAGAATTTTAGTCCGCCAGTAAGGCGCATTATTAGCGCGCATAGTTATCGTTAAACACATATTTCGAGTAAGACAGAACGTTATTATAAACTTGGGGTAATGTTCAACTGAATCACACTTAACTTGTATAATTATAGTTAGTGAATGGAATATATACTTGGCGAGAATATGAACTCTCCGGTGCGTCTTTACTGAAGTGTACATACATTTAACGTATGACAATTACAAAACGTACGAGTGACTTCCGGATTCGCACTTATAGAAAAAAAAAATTGTCGTTACATAAATTATTATTAATAAAAGAATAATTAAAAAATATAGTCGATCTTTTTTGTTATATTTACTACTGGTTTTTGACTATACGTAATTTACAATGACTACTTTCGAACACAGGGAATTTACGAATTTTCATCACCAGCTCTGCGAATTTTATATATATATATATATATATGCAATAGATATATACGTCGAATCTCAAAGGGAAAAAGGAAAAAGTACAAAATATCGTGCAAACTTCGAGATATCGAGTTTTATTAAACATTTTTAAAAATAATAATAATAATTGTTTCGTTTGATATGGTGTGTTTTTATCTCGACACTGAGTATAAACCATTTTAATAAACATTTATCGATGTCCAAATAAGGAGTCATTCTCATTATTTTCATGTTTCCACAATCGAACTCCTAAATTGTATCATTCTGTTAAATAATTGACGATAATGTATTTAGTGGAATATCGAATTCATTGGCGATTTCATATTTGTTACGATCGTCTTTTTCAATACTAACCGTATTAAACGTTGTGCGAAGTCGAAAGGACATTTAATTTACGCTTCTCTTTTCCATTTCACTGCAAACGGACGAACGGACTACGAACGCGCGCGAAACCACGATCACTATACTGAATGTGCTTGAAAATTTGCTGTTTTTACCGTAATAAAAGTATTATTTGTGTACTCGGGATACCGAAAAACGATTAATTTTATATCGAGTTGTGGAGAGCAAAACGCTCGAGTTAAGTGTAACGGTAGTTTCAAGGGAAATGCAATGTGGTTCGTGATAACGAACAATTTGAAATAGCGACGTTCGACATAATATAAGAATCTACTGTACATATTCTGTAGCAGAGCGTAATGATTGTATCATCGTAGACCGCACGGAATTTTACGGTTAGTGAAAAGAAAGAAAGAAAAAAAAAAGTCGAAAATTTAATCTCGTCGACACTATTCTACAGGGATTTAAAATATAATCGTAAAAAAAAAAACAAACAAACAATAATTGAATAGCAATTTTTTTCTTACGCGTTATGTTTTATTACCATTTTTATCGTAAAATCACGCTCATACACACACCTAATATACAAATATTAACCTGTACATACGAATATATATATATATATATATATATATATATATGTAATAAAGAGTAAACGATGTTAAAATTATAGTTATTTTTACGAGGAAAATACTGCGTGTCGTACACTATTATACAGTACATCGGAGTACATTGTATTTATTTACTTTTTTTTTGAAAATTTGACTATTCTTCAAGCGCGAAATCCACTTCGTTATATTTTGAAAATATTACGCGTATAATACGACCGTTTCCCCTCCCCCCCCCCCCGGAGAAAAGTTATATCTAATAAAATAATATTACGAAAAAAAAAATCGATTGTCGTACGTATACGCGTTGTTGCAAACCAATAAGAGCTGATATATTATAATATAGCAATAGTAACACTAAAGGAGTTGTTTATAAAAATATTTCATTTTTCTCTATACGGGTACACGCGTTTATAAGTACAGGTTACACGCGAGGCGAAGTGTCGGTAATGAGACATTTATTATTATACTGCACAGTAAATACGTCATATTTTCTAGTAGGTATAATAATAATAATAATAATAATAATAATAATAATAATAATAATAATAATAATAATAATAATAATAATAATAATAATAATAATAATAATAATAATAATAATAATAATAATAATAATAATAATAATAATAATAATAATAATAATAATAATAATAATAATAATAATAATAATAATAATAATAATAATAATAATAATAATAATAATAATAATAATAATAATAATAATAATAATAATAATAATAATAATAATAATAATAATAATAATAATAATAATAATAATAATAATAATAATAATAATAATAATAATAATAATAATAATAATAATAATAATAATAATAATAATAATAATAATAATAATAATAATAATAATAATAATAATAATAATAATAATAATAATAATAATAATAATAATAATAATAATAATAATAATAATAATAATAATAATAATAATAATAATAATAATAATAATAATAATAATAATAATAATAATAATAATAATAATAATAATAATAATAATAATAATAATAATAATAATAATAATAATAATAATAATAATAATAATAATAATAATAATAATAATAATAATAATAATAATAATAATAATAATAATAATAATAATAATAATAATAATAATAATAATAATAATAATAATAATAATAATAATAAAAATAATAAAAATAATAAAAAAAAAAAAATAATAATAAGCGTATGGAACGAGAACCGTCGTAGAAAACGTGTTTTCGGAAAGAAGAAATTTTATTTTTTTATTCTTAAAACCGTAAAAAACATAATATTAGGAAAGTCATAACAGCTGTTATTCGATCGCGCGCGGTAATCGCTAAAACCACCATATAATTCGAACGTTTAACGTTTTGGGGGGAAAAAAATATATATTATAATATATTATTATATTAATATATTAATATTTAATTATAATTATTATTATACAAATATAATCAATAAAAATATCGAAATAACATACATAGATGTATGTTAATGTTTACAAATCACAGATTTATATAGTTTTTTCTTTTTTATCATTTTATATATATATATATATATGTATATAGAACCGAGTGAGATTTTTTTAATTCTTTACTATTATTAGTAAAACCATTAAATACACGTCTATTATAATATAATCAACGGTAAAATTAATAATAATAATAATAATAATAATAAAGGTTTAAATTGCTCCGCTGCGTATTTACGAATATTATTAATAATAACAATATTAACAACAATGGTATCATGAAAATTTAGAGTTATTATTATTTTTTTTATTTTGGAATAATTTTTTTTTATAGAAATAATCAAATTAAATAAAAATACAGACGTATAAAATTCAAATAGCGTATGTTAATCGTGTTGAAAAACGCACGTATTATAATAGCGAGAACGTCGTCGAGTGTTTCATAAAATTATTTTTGGAATTTCGAAAAAAAAATCTTTCGCATTGTTTAGGTGTTTTAAGTGTGTAGAAAAAAAATCTCCGTACAAATATTATTATTCAACAGATAAAAAAATATAACTTTATTCGTTTTACATATTGTATTAACCATAGTGTATAAACAGTGGAAATTTTTTTTTTGTTAAAAATTATAAACATTGAGTTGAATATTAAAAACTCAACAGTTGTAAAAACAATTTCCCGTAAAGAATATTCGTGTAAATATTACGATGTCGAATAAAAATTTTCAAAATATTAATATATTTTGTTTTTCTATCATCACCGTAGTTATTCATTAACTACTCCTCGTATTCCCCCCCCCTTACGAATTAAAAAATTTAATAAACATCACGTTTAAGAGTTTTTAAATCGTTTTAAATCACACACGGCTTATTTGATTAACGAGACACGGCGTAATATGAACAAATTTCGAAAATCGGTTGTGTCTATAGTCGTAATTTCTTTTATACCGTCTTAACTAAGAGCGGTATTTTTTTTTTTTTTGTTTTCATACGGACATGTTTTCAGACAACAAATCGCGCGAAAAATCAAAACAATAAACGGCATTTACTCGATATTGAAAGAACAAAAAAAAAATCTCCAAATAATTAACGGTTATTCGAAAATTAGAAACTGTCCAAGGACTCGGGAGAAAACAGTTTTCCGAGTAATTTATGGAAAAAAAAAAAAATAGAAAAAAATCTTTATACAAGCGTCGAAACGTCACTGCGTACCGTAGACATGATACGGCCCGTTGTTGTTTCGCTCATTGTTTTCCGTCTGCGATGTTACGTGAAATGAAATAAATCGAGAATGTTTCGAGAACGCGTTGAGCGAAACAGTGCCCGATGTATAAATTGCACAATCGTTTTGGCTTTCGAAAACGGAAAAGCACTAACTAATCTCCTAAAAAAAACAACCGCCAATTCATTTCTCACGGCGGTGAAATATATTGTGTAAACGGGTCGTGAAAAATGAAAATACGTTTGTCGACGCCGTTCGAAATTTCGTAAAACACGAAAACGACGTCAAAACGGTCACGAAAAATAATAATACGAACCGACCACCTGACCAATGAGGGAGGGAAAAAATAAATACGAATTCGTCGTATCGACTATGTGTGTAATGGGATGTGCGACCACCGCGTTCCCTTGGGAACCGCTCGAACGTATCACACACAAAAAAAAGCCACCTCGAATTTTCGTTTCATATTCTCGTGTTAAATTAATTGATACGACTTTTATTTCCACTCGTCTGTGTGTCCAGAGACAAAACGTAAAACGCGTTTTATCCCTTTCCTCCCCTAGTCTTTCCGTTATTAATCCCGTTTTTTTTTTTTTTTTTTTTTGTATACGTAATAAATTATACGCGTATCGTTTTCGATTTTTAATTTTCGTTTTCGGTTGAAACTGTCAATGTGAACGTAATACAATGAAAATCGTTTTTAATTTTTCTTATTACGAGTTTCTGCATAATGTTTTATTAAAATGTCGTTAGTTAAACGAATATTGTACACCGCAGAAACGGAGTTGCAATAGACGATCGAACAATCGACAATCGAACAAACTATACCGCCACCGCCGCCGTCGAAATAAAATCGTTTTCTTATTATACGTATTTATATATTTAATTCTAATTGAAAATTAAAAATACTGTTTGAATTTATTTGAGTCGTTTATCGAAATGTTAAACAAGTTTTACGTTTCTTTTCCAAAGAGCGTCTCACGTCCCGCGTTAAAATAAATCGACAAGTTGTGTTTTCTATGAACTGTTCTTATGTTTTTTTTTTTTTTTATTCCGTATTTCGTATTACGCAATAATGACTTATCCTTATTTCGTGAAAAAAAAAAATATCACGCACTTAGCGACAAGGGACGCGCACACCCAAAGGGACGATTCCGGGCGTGGAGCTCAATTGAAATTTCAACATTTAAAAACGTTTTTATATTTAATTCAAATTTAATGTAATAAAACTCGAATGGATTCAACGGATCCAATGAAAATTAAATACTGTACAATCATTACAATCATTAATATAATATATATATTAGTGTTATATAACTATTTATAATCGAATGAAATTAATCGTTATAATACGTTCAATAATGATTGAAAGAAATAAAAATTAATAAGCCGATAATGTTTCAATGTCAATGTGTCAATTTGTAATTTCAAATGAATTATCGACGAGGAATTCATCGTGAATCGCGATACAAAACTTGGACGTTTGACGACCGTTCGTTGGAAAGAAAATCTATGACCGCTCCTGTAGGAAATTCGAACAGTCCGGATGAGGCCTTCGGATGGCCGGTAAAAGTGTTCGGGAAAATTTTCAGACAACAAAGTGTGTATATTTTTTTAAAAAAAAATTTGTATTTCTTAACGCGTGTTCAAATTTGTGTTTTAACAGATTTTCGAGTCCCTGTAGTAAGTCCCCTGTGTAGTAAGCCCGTTGAAATTTTCATTGCAAACCGTTTGAATTAGTGCGAACGTTCGTTTTCAAAAGTCCCGCGTATAAAGAACACATAAATTTCGCGTTTCGTTTCGTTATGAGTTTTCCGTCATTTTGCCGACTAGCGTTTAACCCCGTATTCTCGATGCGTATAAATTTTAGTAGGTTTTTTTTTTTGTCACCCGTCAATCATCGACACTTAATCATCCGTTATTTTTAATTCATCTAAAAATTGTTCATTTCCATCCCCCATCCCCCTCCCCGCTAAATTTCTCCGTTCCACGCAATGAATTTCGTAAAACCGTAAACGCTTTTTTTTTCTTTAAACGAAAATTTTCAAAAAAAAAAAAAACAAATTATAAACGCGCGCATACGGCCGCGCAATTATTGCCGTTTTGTGTTTTTATATTTTTTGTGTAAACGATTTATCGTCGTGAAAGTATTCATTTCATATTGTTTTTTACATTTTTTTTTTTCATAATACTACACTATATTACGTTAAAAGCCGAAATAGTATATTATTATATGGTGAAACGTATTATTTGATTTCGACGAACGACGCGGTCGAATATTGTCAGTAATATATGCGTATATATATATACGCGTCTATAAAACACACAGATCGATACAGTGTATAATTAACCCCATAATATATTTTTTTCACATATATTTTATGTATGCGAAACCGACTAATATTATACGATAATTTTTTTGTTTTTTATAATAATAATAATAATAATAATAATAATAATAATAATAATATACACCTACGATTGCTCACCGTAAGGAGTCTACTACGCGCCGTAGTCTTTGGCTGATATAAACATTTTTTTTTTTTTTAATTTTACGTATTTATTATTATTATTATTATTATAGCTCAATACGGAATAAGACTTTCGCGTAGGCTGCGATAGTATTTGGTACACGTACTACCGCAGTAGGACATATACGCGGACGAACACAGTCCATAATCACATAATCAATCGCAAGAATAATTCATTTCGTAGTCGAAACACTTTGATTATTCATTGACATTATGTGTTACTCGCGTGAACTTGTCGAAAGAAAAATACGTCGTTCAATTGACAGCGGTTCTCGTATGGACCGACGACATGTTTCGCGACGTTAGCCACATCCTCCGCGTTCTCAGTCAAATAGAAGTGGATAAATTTATATTGAAAAGAAGAAACAAAAATTATTTTCTTTCCGCCCATAATGAAACAACTTTGTAAATGATCGATTTCCTCCACTAAGAAAATAATTATTTTCCGTCAGTCTTGCGTTCGTAAATTCGTTAAAAAAAAAAAAAATCATTTCGAATTATTATGTTCAAGTCGGCAAAATACAATATGTAGACTAAATTAATAATAATAATAATAATAATAATTTAATGTGGATTTATATAAATCCGTCATGGCCCGTTTCCGATAACGCGATTACACAAAATACGACGTTTATTACGTACAAACATTATTTAACGTCACGATATATTATACGAATAATAAAATTAAAAGACGGTCCGTATGTACACGACATTATAATGTGTTTGAGACGGAATGGTGGTCGTAAAACCGTGTGTCTTTATCCGTTCTCTTGCTACTGCAGCATCACGTCTCGCGTAAGAAATCGCCAATGACAACGCCACCGCGCGGTCCGTCGAGTTGTAATCTTAAAAACGATTGAAAATTACTCGTGTCCTGTCCATTCCGATATTTTATTTGTTACGTAAAAATTCGTGGACCGTTTTGTGCGTCATTTCTAATGGATTTAAAAATCTCATCTAATGGACGATAATAAAAAAAAAAACGACGATAACGTTCGAAACGGCTTGTAATATTGGTTTTTTTTCTCTTCTTGTCATTATATAGGTCACACTCCTCTTTATAGATATAACTATTTGAAAATATATTACGGTCACCGTCTTATGCGTGTCGTCCGTTTTATAGTCGTTTCAATCGAATTTCCTTCACGAACATACGCATTATTTTATTTTTATATACACGACGTAATCTTAAAATATTGTGTTAATATGTTTATATAATAATATTTTATCTCTTTTAATTTCTAGTCCTTTGCTGTTAACGAATTTCGGACGACATAATATGTTCTCGCATGGACACTCGAATGTATATACTATTCTCGGCGCACACGTTCAAATAGTTTCTGTTTCACGTATTCTTTTCATACCGTTTACGAATGTTTTTAACGGCGAATTTGAGTCGGACGTGCGTAAAATGCATACGTGTGTACCTCTAATGACCGAATCCGAAATAGGACTCGATAAATTTAGAAAAGCGAAAATACATTTTATTTGGTGTTCCGGCTCTTTCGGACTCACCTTAGATAATTTCGCTGAAGATTCACAAATTTCATTAACAGAAGTGAACTATACATATAGTTTGCTTTAATATAGCGTATACGGTTACCGCTGCATGAGTAGGCCCACTTTATACTTGTAGTGATGAGACACTTTGATTTTAAAGTGAAAAGTTTCGTGTTGATTGCGAAACTTTATCGAGAATAGCGCCGTATACCTTGTGCGATTCCCGTCTTCCGAAGCCAAAGTAAATTTTGAATAATGATTTACGCGAATCGTCGAGGATATTATGTTGTCAATGAAATAACGTGGCAACAACGCGATATATAGGCGTCTTTTCGAGGGATAAGAGAGAACTTATTGTCCGCGGTGTGTTGTTTTTGAGTGGAAAAACGTACAAATGATTGTTGTTTTGTTTCGTTCGAAACGGAAACGACGAGACCACACAAACGTTCAACCGAGAATATAATAATAATAATAATAATAATATTATTATTATTATTATTATTGTTATTAAAACGTGTAATTTGCGTTTACGGAATTACGCATATAACACGAAGCGTATAAATTATTCGTTTTAAAAACGCACTGCAACGGGTTCTATAACGAATAATAATAATAATAATAATATTTGTAATTCGCGCAGTTTATATTACTTTCTCTACTACACGTGAAACAGTAGTTTTTAATTCGAAAACTAATAACAAAAATGTTTTTTTTTTTTGGTATTTGGTATTCGTCCAATTCCATATATATATATTATGATGGTGTTTAAACGGTGGATAATAAACAGTCGTGCAATATTCTATAAAAAAAAAAAAAATTATACCACTAATTACGCGTTATATGCTTTTGTTTTCATACATAACGTATGCATCGCGTTTTTATATCATCTCTCAATGAATATCTCAATATGTAAAATTACCGTTTTTTTTCCCGTAGTAATATTTTACTCGTGATTCGAATTTTTTTCGATAATCGTATTTTTTATTTTGTACTATTTACACGTAACGAACGAGGTTTTTAAGCCGTCGTTGTTTACAACAAAAAAAAAAAAAAAAAAAAACGTTCGTATCTACTAAATTACAAACGTCGTCGACGTCCAACGCGTAAAACTCTTTTCCTTTTTTTAATCGTTTACCGCGAGTACATAATGTTGTACGAAAGTCGACGAAACGAGAAAAAAGAAATTATTAATTTGAAATGGAGGAAAACCGTGATTTTCTCGATAGAGTTAGACAAAAAACAAACTACGTCGAATACGTCAAATTCGGCCGGCCGAATCGTATGCGCGTTACAGAAAACGAATTTTAGATATCTAAATATGAATGAATGATTTGAATTTTTAAATCACGTCTCTTCTCGTCTCCTTTATAATTAATAAAATCGAATATCGTACGATAAACTCGCGTTCGCGCCGAATGATGAAAACATCATCACACGCAGTAACATTATTTAGCGCGTTTGTTTAAAATCTATTCGTTAAACAAATCGTTCCGCGGTGGTAACGCGTATTATATTCGGTTTAAACCGCACACGTAATATCGCGGTGTTTTTCAACAACGTACCAGAGAACATAACGTCGTAACACATATTTTACAATATTATATTATCATAACTAAATGTGTCGTCTAATAACGACTATTAACTCATACGTATTACAAACGGCAGATAACAGTAAATATTCGGTCACCTACGACCCGTCGTAATAACCGTGTACGCGTGTAATTATTATTCACGCGCGTACAGAAGAAATCACAAGACGGAATGCGTTTGTATTTGTATTTTTTCATTATCGAATTGTAACATACGTTTTGTGTGTAAATCGTTTCGAACGCGATTATAGAAGAAGAAGAAAAAAACGTTCGAGTATCGCGCGCGTCGCGGCGGGCGCGAAAATTAATTCGATTTTATTTATTTGTATTATTGCGGCGAAGAAGGATAACTATTGAAATATTATTGTGTCGATAATAGTAGTTTTACTAGAACATATTATAAAATATACGAATTCATCGTAAGACGTGCGCGCATTCCGGGCAAAGCTGCTGCTGCTGCTGCTGCTGGAAAGGTTCTCTTCTCGTCCGAGACGATTTTTTTTCTCTCGATATTTCGAATTATTATTATCGATTTGTTCGGAAATTTCTACAACGACGTGACGTGTAATTGATTATTATAATAATAGACGTTATTGACTGATGTGTAAAAGAAGTGCACACACACACACACACGTTGGAAAATCGTTCAATAGCGTTTTCATTTCTATTATTTTGTTTGAAATAGTGAATGACGTAATAATTTTATTAATCGCGTGTAATAATATTTACAAATGTTATGACTGACCACGCGCGGAAATTGTGACGTATTGGTGATGGTATTGAATATCAAACGATTAGAACGGTTTTCGTGAGAATCGGAACGTCCCAATATATTACACGCATCATGTTTTTTTCTGAATTTAGGAAATTTTAATAATCGACGGGCTCGAGTAGAACGACGGTAAAAGCAAAAGACGTTTTTCACGCTCTCGCGAGCTATCGCGCGATAAGTGATTTGAGGAAATAAATATTTGAAAAATCGTTTCGCGAAAAACAATTTCGCGTTACCAATCGAATCTGTAAGTCGGTTGCCTCGTCTATCCCGCCGACGGGATTAATACGTACGAATTTACCAAGTATTCGGAAAAAAAAAATCAAAACCAGAAATTTGACATTTTCAACCGCGGACAAACACGGAAACGACGATGACGTAAGAAATTATATAAAAATATTATCACTTTTATTCGATGAAATTGTTGTCTTCATACAGCGCACGTGTTTTTTTTTTACATAATATTATAATGTATTTATAAAATATTATCAATACACGTTCATCACAACGCCCGCGGTTTGTCGTTACCTCGCATGTTTTTCTGTTTATGAAAACATTGAAATACGTTTCTGTTTTTCACTCTATCCACACCCGAGACTTTTTTTTTTCCGGGCGAGTACTAATGGGTACTCAAGGCAAAAAGAGCCGATAATTCATCTAATTTTTTTTTTTTTTGGAAAATCGTAAATCGCTTTTTATCGATTTCACGGCAAAAATTGTGGCGACCGTCGGTAAGTTTTGGGGCTGTGCGGTGTTACCTCTGCCTTTTAAAACTGTTTAAAACGGTGAAAACTGCAATAAAATACTTGTATAAAATTCTGTTTACTCGTGTTTCGTACGTTTGTTATTTTTTTTTTTAAGGCGGGAGAGGGGAAATAGTTTGTGCAAAAAAGAAGAAAAAAATGCGATATACACGAAAACGGAGTCCGCGTACTCTTCCCGTAGATTATCACGGCGTACGTTTCGAACGTTTTAATAGATAAAACAAACACGCGTTAAAAACGAAATTAGATCGACGAAAAAAAAAAAATCAATATTTAATAATAATCGTCGCCCGGTTTTTTAATAATAATAATAAATTATTATTCGTATCGATTTCTTATCGTTTTTGCTTTTGTTTAGCTGCTCATCGGTTTCGACGAGCGAAAATAACGTCCCCGCGGGCGGCATTCAACAGGTATTTCGGTCGGAAGACTTGCACCGACGGCCGTCACTGGTTTCGCGCCGCGGGGTACGACGGTCGTCGCGGTCCACGGACGCGGTCCTGAAATCACCGCGACGCGACGCGTACGCCGGCGAATCGTCCGTATCGCAACGGCAGTCGGCGGCCGCGCGTCCGTCACGCGTACGACGACACGGGTCCGCCGCACACGCCGGGCCGAGCGAGCTCCTCTCGGCCAACATCCGGTGCCAGTCGTCGGGCGTCGGCACGTCCGCGTCCTCGTCGATGTGCACGTACGGGCGACCGGGCACGGCGAACGCGCGCGGCGCGATCATTCCGACGTCCATGTGATTGTCCAGATACTCGTCTATGGCGGTCGACGTGTTGGCCGCACACGGCCGACCAGCACCGTCCCGGTTCTCTATGCTGACGGTCGCGTTCACAGTGATCGTCACGACGTTCCGGTACCGTCCGGGCGGCGGCCACCGGTCGTCCGATCCCGACAACTCGTAGGCGCCGCGTCGGCTGAGCCGTCGTCCGGTCGTCGTCGGCTCCGGACAATCCGTCGACGCCGGCCGTCTCCGGCAAACCGGCCGGCGGTCCCGTTCCGCCGGCCCGGCGGACCTATGCCGGCGGACGGGCAACGCCGAACCGCCGCGGCACGGGACCGGTATCCGGGACGCGTGTGGCGCCGCTTGAGTGCCGCTGCGTTCCCGGTAGTAATGGCTCACCGACGGCATTCTGCTCATTTCGCCGTCGAAAATCGACCGAGACGCGGCCGACGACGTCCTTTGCCCGGCACCACCGACGCAGTGACGGTCGCAGCATTCGTCGCTGCCGGACTCCAGTCGCGGACTACTCCGGTGCGAAAACGCGCGTAACGCTGATGAAACACGATATTGATTATCAGTAGTAATGGCGGTTCGTGCTCCCGTGGAATTATTAGCCGAGAAAAACGAATAATAATAATAATAATAATAAAAAAAATGTATTGGATTTAAATAAAACGAGGGAGAAATGACGTTAAATAACATCTGTAGAACAGTTATTGAGATTGAGGTCGGAACTGGCGTGCAGGACGACCTGGGTAGAGCTAAAGGACCATTGCCGTTATGATATAAATAGTCAATTTTCTCGTTGTTATTAAGACGAAGTGCAATTTTATTGTGTGTTTTTTCAAGCTTTTAATTTGGCCGGTAAATTGAAAACGTATTTTTTTTCACCGTGCACGCAAATTGTAAATTATTTATTACCGTAAAAACGTTTTACCGATTGTTTGGCCGGAGAGAATCAAAAACTATTATCGTTTGCGTGTTTCTTTTTTTTTTTGGGGAGAACCGGGGGGACTCGTAAAGCCGCATGACGGTTACGACGAGTGTTCGTCGAATTTTCCGATGAAAATCGGAATTCAACGACCAGAGTTCAATACTCGAAATGGGGGGATTTAATTGGCCGCGGGATTTATTTCACGGGGATAAACACCGACGACCGAATTGATCAACGCATGCGCGTTACGTCTCGATCAGTACCGGAACAAAAGAAAAACGAGAAATCGGATTTTGTTCGATCAATGCGGCTAATTAATTTCGAACGTCCGGGGAATTGCCCTGGAACGGGGAATGCTGGCAGCAGACGACCGCAGACTATTGCAATCAGAGCTGACGGAATCGATTTATGTCGGACGCGGTGAACAAATAGGATTTTAACCGGTCACGGACGAAGCCGGACGGACGGGCAATTCAGCTTACCTTCGGCAGGTATCGTTTTGAGCGTGCAATTATTCCCCGACGACGTGCAAGACGACTCCGCGCACTTAGAATTCAATTCTTTCGGAATCCAGTCGGTCCATCGTATTTCCTCGGCACGGCGACGGATCATCTCGTCCGAACTCCTATTGTCTCGTTGTACATCGCCGGTATTTGTCGACATATATCCGTGTACCGATCGATGTGCTTTTTGTTGTTCTCCTGATGATAGTATCGTTGTAACGCGTTTACGTATACGTTCAGGTTGTTCGGCCGACGATTTCCCGATACCTTCTTAAATTTTGAAAATTATGTTCGTGTGAATCAAAATGAAACGTGTTTGGAAATAATAGCTCGGACGCGGATTTCTATTGGTAATATCAAAAACGACATTATTATAGTGGCCACTAACTATACGTTATACCGGAAAAATAAATGTATACAGAAACACGAGGATTTAATCGAATTTTTTCTAACCGCTTACAATTATTCGAAATAAAATAGTAAACGGTTTATTCGATTACGAAATAACGAAAGTTTGTGAACATTTTCTTACTCGTGAGAATTCGGTTTGAAAAAGAAAAAATACCAAATTAATTATTCATTTAATAAAAGTAATTTCAAATTTCTGTGTTAATTAGAACTTAGTGTTGGTTCTAATAGTTTCCCCCCATCGTTTCTAGTATTGGAAAAATTGTTCGATACGATCGCGGGAAAGTGAAATTCAACGCGCAGTGTAATGTCAACAACACGTTTCGTATAAAATCGAGATAGAAAAATGTTTGAAAAACAAAAAATCCTCCTTATCGCTTCTGAAATTGTTTAATACCTACAGAAATATCGGAATGTCTCATAAAAATATCAAACGCCCACATAATCTCGCGAGTAATATTTGAAAATAACTTTTATAAGTTTTGTATCGAAACATTTCACCGTTATGTTAAATATTTATCGTCCAGAATATACGACTAAATCGAAGTTGTCTCGTTAACACGCGAATAAAGTAATCAGTTAAATAGCCGTTCATTTAAAGTAACTTCTGAATTAAATTTCGACACGTTATAATTAGTGCTCGAATTTCGATTACAATATATTTTATAAATCAACAGGGAAAACAGTCGAAAACGTCATTAACAATTTTCATCACACAAACACTGTAATATTGTGTTTGATACTTATACGAATCATATAATTTTTAACTGTATCATTATTAGGACGAGATGA
Source organism: Chaetogeoica ovagalla (assembly GCA_032441825.1). Taxonomy (NCBI): domain Eukaryota; kingdom Metazoa; phylum Arthropoda; class Insecta; order Hemiptera; family Aphididae; genus Chaetogeoica; species Chaetogeoica ovagalla. The sequence continues at coordinate 5,241,861 of CM063747.1, read as the reverse complement.
GAATCTTGTGGCTAATGAAAAGCGAATAATTACACGTGTACCACCGTCGCGTTATTTAATATAAAAATATAGAAATAATACGTGTAAATATACGAAGAAAACGGGATTTATTACGAAATACTAATAGGATTTTTTTTTTTTTTTTTTAGTCAATAAAATATACTCGGAAGAGTACATGTGACTGTTGTACTGTAAATTATTACAAGTCCAAAATCCTAAGAAATTGTGTATTTCAATGACCAGATAGACCAACTATGTTGTCAGTCGTCATCTTCAGCGCTCTTGTTTTCTAGTTTACACCGAAGTGGATAAACTTCGATAAACCAACACTTTGGTTGTTTGAATACTGTTCGCACACGTTTACACGAATTTTTTCAATTTATATCAAAACGTTTTTGTTTCCTTCGTCTCGTCCAATTTAATTTGTAATCTTATCATTATTCTCAGTGTATTACGACGAAACTGCCGTGGACCGGCAACGAAATTTTCATTCGCCGTAATCGCAGCATCCCTCACGCGCGGTGGTCCGCCATCGGATCGTCGTGCAGAATGTCATTTCTAACGACCGCAATTATTGTGCGACCGGGGCGCGAGTATGATAATTGTTATCCAAAGACAAAACGTCTCCTGACGCAGTCACCGGCACTATATATTATGTTGTCATTGACTGCGAAGATAATCGTCGTCGTTTTGGTCCATAATTAGTCGCGAACAACATTTCGAATAATCTCCGTCGTCGTTCAGTCGCGCGCACAAACGATAAATCGGAAAACGCAGTCCGCCGTGCGCTAAAACGTCAAATTCAACAATCGGCGAATATTGTACGGAGACGAAATGAATAGTAGTGGAAAAAGGAAAAAAAACAACGCGCACGGAACGTATTATAAACGAGATAATAATAAAAAAATCGGACAAGAGAGTCAAAAGACGAAACAGCACAGTGCAGATACGCTCGGATCGTCGGTCGAGCACTTGTGCTCCAGCGTTATATTGATGACGTTCGAATTGTGAGGAGCGAAAACGGAGCGTGACATGATTGGACGACCGACTTACAATTCGGTGGCCGTTAAGTCAGAAATATATTAAATTTGAAGTTATTAAATTTCGAGGGGGACGGATTCCGTTTAACCGCATTGAAATGACGATTGTGGTAGAAAACATAAAGTTTTTACACTACTACGATTCTCGGGGTTTCGTACGAACGACGGAACAAAAAAAAATAAATAATATAATACGTTGTAGCTAAGATAACGAATAAAATAAAGGGAGAGGGGGGGGAAATATACATAATTTTAATATAATTATTGTTATACTGTTTTTTTTTTTAAAATACGCGTTTCGTTTAATTATTTAATTGAAATTTTTCAAAAATAAAATAAACGTTTCGAAATATACACGTGTCGAACGCGTCGGTTTTTTTTTTACTTTATATCGTTATTATTATTATTATTATTATACGAGGATACGCTGTTATTTTGTGTATTTAAATTCGTTTTTTTTTTTTGGTTTAAAACATAACACAAGTCCGTATATTTTGAGAAACGCCCATTTCTCAATCGGCATTCGTTACGCCGACATCCGGCATTGATGGTTTTTTTTTCAAGAAAATTACATAAACAAAAAAAATGTAATAATAATAATAATAACACGCGAAACGCCTATAAACGACCTACAAACGCGATTGCGTTCGAATAATAGCGCTGAAATATCATAAAAAAATTCCCTCTTACAGATAGACACATGCGTTAACATTGATTCTGTAGTTGTACACGCGTCTACGTTTCACGCGTAACAAACGGTATAACGTGATTTTGTTTAAATACGCTTTTAAACGTATCAAATAGTATGAATGTCTAAAATCTACTGTATGAATGAAAAAAGAAAGACTATTGGACAAAGTCGGCCGAGGGAGTTCTTTGATTGCAATCAACGAGAAGAAGGACTTTTTAGCTTCATACACAAATAGGGTTGCCGCCATCCGTCGCGATATATCGGCGGGACTGTCACCGATATTCAGCTCTCTGTCCCGACGACGACAAAAGACCAAAATGTCCCGATTGAAACTGTGCATTGCAAATTTCGCTTTATTGCATACGAACATGCATGACATGATCGAAAACAAAACATATTGTTTTTCAGCTTGTTACAATATGTTCTTGTACGACTGTAACGTATGCGATTAAATCGATCATATCGATGATAATATAATAATCGTTAGGTATCGCTTGTTTACGTCGGGGACACTCTCGTTCCTTTTCCAAAATCGTATCGGTCGGGCCGTACAGCGATTATCTGATTCATGGTATTTGCAAATTACGTAGCACACGGCATAAATCGATAATTATTGTCAGTCAATCAGCTTTATTTGCTTCACTTGAAAACGCTATTTTATAACTCAATAATAATAATAATAATATTGTCGTTCCAATAATAACGACTTCAAGCGCGTTCGCGGAAATCGTTTCGTCAAAATATTAATGATGTTTTCGCGACGACTGGAAACGGGAAAAGTACGGTCCATTAAACGCCGGGGGCCGGCCGGTTCTGTCATTTAATCGGCATTTCGTCGTTTTTATCCGAGTAAAACCACTTGGCCGGAGAATTATCCGTGGACGAGGACGAAAGACCGATCAGAGACTCAGAGTAAAGAATATTACGTACAGAGGACGGTGACACGTGTCCGTACACCGGCCGGTCTGCAAATATATGAAAGAAAAAAAAAAACGCTGTTTCAAAATTGGCCGAGTAACTTTCGACGCGACGAGATCTTCAAAGTAAACGTTATTCTCTCGTGCGCATTCACACATCGCCGTTCGACAAGAAAGTCATAACGAAATAAAAAGGAATACACGGTGTCTATATAATATTCAGAAGGCGGTAATACGGAGGATCGGTTTTCGTTTTGTTCCGAACGAATTCACTCGATTCCGTAAACGAATAAGAATAATTATGGCGGGGCGGTGTAAATGGAAACGTTCCGTGTGATACGTTATGATTTTTATCCAACGCACTGCCGTAATATTGTGGGCTCTAAGAAAGTAATATGAAACGAGTGTAAGAACGAATTAGAAAACATCTTATTTCACGGTACAATTGCTTTTGTTATGACGGTTTTATATTTTTTAAACGTGAGATGAAAAAACGTTTTTGGCCAGAAAGAACCCGGAAAAGGGTTTTAGAGTTCGTTACGAACAGAAGTCAACAAACGAGAACGTCGTTACATTTTTCTTCGTAAAATAATGTGTCTGTGTGTGTTTCTTTTTCCATTAAAATGTTTTTTCCTTGTCTCGGCGCCCTTTACACCGCGGTGCTTGTATAATACGCACGCGTTACTGCGACGTATAATCCAGCAGTTAGTTGATCCGGAAAATGACTACTGGATATTTTATTCGAATTCTCGTGTCACACATTAAATGAGATCGGATGAACTTAACGTGTGGTGGTGCGCTCAACAAAAATTGTTTTTACGATACGAACGGAAAATCGATACGCAAAAAAAAGAAAAAGAAAAAAATCGAAAACGCCCAAAAAGTGCCCATTTCGGTACGTTAATAAAATATATTATTTACTGTAAACCAAACAACACGCTTTTTTTCGCGGATTCGCGCGCGCAGGAAATTCTCCTTTTTGTAATTTTACAAATTTATTATATAATAATAAGGGAGAGTTCGATGAAAACCGAGAGAAAATTTTTTTATCACGAAACATCCTACCATACAGCTGCGTCGTGTGTGATTTTCCCCGGCGACTCAAATAGACGATCCGAGATCGAGAATTCGCGGCTCCGACAATGAGAATTGTGATCGGTGCTGTGCGGGGAAATTTTTCGAGTCGCTCGAAGCCAACGCGTTTTCTGCATTCTTCCAAAAGTGCGGATTTCGAGGCGACCGATCGGCTGCGAGGAGAGTTATTTCGAAAAGGAATAATAACTGTCCGATTTTTAATTTTTATGCATAATGCAATAATAATAATAATAATCATCAAAAGTATTATATTTATTGAATAATAAGCGCGTAATTGGCCGTCGAACGGACGTTGTGAATGGCAGCGAAACTCGCATCGTACAATATTACAATATTAGATACGTGTCCACGTGTATTTTATTTATGTTTTTACGATATTATTACGCGCCGCGGCGTATTATAATATTATTATATTAATTAAAATGAAAATTTCATTTTACCTCGAGCGTGTACACTACACATTATAAGCGATTATTGCGTTTAGTCAAAGATTGGCTGGTACACTTGCGGTTGCCGTTAACGCAACTTTTTTTTTTTTTCAATATTATTATTATTTTATCGCGTTTTAATTGAAACGCGAAATTACGGGCGAACGATGTGAAAGTGTGAAAATAATTGCAGGTGTATTGTGTACGGACGCGTTGCGTTCGTAAACGATATGAATATTATAGGTATGTGCATACGCCGATCATTTTTTATTTTATTTTTTGTATACAGTATACTAGTGTAAGAATAATATTAGAGAAACAAAAAAAAAAAATACGATATTATTAGTTGAGACATTATGAATGTGCTATCACCTGCATGCTTGTTTGAAAAAAAATTATCTTATTCGAATAAATGGGCGGCGGGGGGAAATAATAAAATATTCCGAATATTTTTGTTCGAATACTCTTTAAAAAAGTATTCCGCTCATTTTCGGTCTACCGATTAATTTCATATTCGTATCTCACATACAGTCCTAGGCGGGCGTTTGGGGCTCAAGCTGTCTCCGAAAAAACGTAATCGAACCACACCACAGACGTCAAAATAAATTGTGTATTTTAAATATTGGATATTTATAATTTTTGTTGCGCACACGGTCTGTACTATTCGCCGCGCACTGTCCGTTATTGGAGAAAACTAATATATACAGTGTGTAAACGCTAATTGAAAACACTCAATATTTTTGCGTAGAGCAATGCATTTTGAATTCTGTTTTTTTAGATGGAAGTTGTACTTAATAATACACATTTTTATGGTCTCTGAACTTAAATCTGTTTATTATATTCGCGCATGCGCAATGCAACTTTTTTTTCTTAAATGGCAACCCCCACTTTTGAGCACAAATTATTTTTTTTCATATTTTTTTATGAATTTTAGTGGTTCAACCAACTTTATATGTCCAAAATTGATTGAATTACAGCAATCTAACGAAAAATATCGAAAATTTCGCGATTTTCATTTTTGTCCCCTATTACTCTGAAAAAAAACCGTCCTAGATACTTGAAAACTACCCCATCTAATTTATTAAAGTTTTATTTCATTTCGAACTACCCATTGTTAGGTCCATAATTAGCTGAGTTACGGATATTTCAATTTATTTGAAATTTTCCGCAAGAATTTGTAATAATTTTGCCGTTACATGGACATTTTTTAATTACAGAGGTTGATTCTGTCACTTTACCATTTATTTTATGTTCTACAATTGTTTTTAACTTGTGAATGAATAGTGCGACACTGAAATGTCGATTTGTCATAATTTTACTTGAATAAATAGGATTAGGAAAGAAAAAAATGTAGGTATGTAATTTATGTATTTTACTTTACTTTTAACAGGTAATTAACAGTTTAATTGATAATAAACTTAACTCTAGTAACAATTTTATTTAATTATAATAACTTTATTTTAAAACTGCTCAAATCGTTGTCCGTTGTGCTCAATACATGCTTCAGCACGCCGTATAAGTTCTTTATTAGTTGCAGCTGTAATTTGTGCTTCGGTCAGTTCGTTACATGCTTCTTTTATTCTATCTTTTAAATGTTGAAGATTTATAGGAGGATCGGCATACACAATAGTTTTTAAGTGACCCCATAAAAGAAATCTAATGGAGTAAGATCAGGTGATCTTGGTGGCCACTCAATGGGTCCGTGCGTTCCTAGCCATCGATTTACAAATGTTTCGTTTAAATAATTTCGAACAATAATTGCATTGTGAGCTGGAGCGCCATCTTGTTGAAAAATTAGATTTTGTCTAATAGCTAACGGAATATCTTCAAACATCATTTGTAAATCATTTATTAGAAAATTATAATATTTTCTACCATTAAGTGTTCCATCATAAAAATATGGTCCCAACAGTTTACCACCAATTAAACCACACCAGACATTTGTTCCTCACACGGTTTGGTTGTTAGTTTCAAATGTGCAATGTGGATTTTGATCGTCCCAATAACGGTTATTTTGTTTATTAATAACACCATTATTGGTGAACTTAGATTCATCTGTCCATAATATCGAATTTAAAATAAATGGATTTTCGTCTAATTTGTCCACCAACCAAGCAACGAATGTAATTCTACGAACTGCATCACCCTCGCGCAAATGTTGAACTATATCAGGTCGATACGGATGCATTTTATACTTTTTTAAAACCTTATGAACCATAGTATGAGATATTCCAATTTCTTTACCAACGTGACGTGTAGATACTCGAGGATTTAATCTGACGTACGCTAATACTTGGTTCTCGACCTCTTCACCTAATGAATCACTTCGTCTTTGTTGTGGATTGTTACTTCTTTTGAAAATGATCCCCAAATTCTAAGATTTTTTCTAAGTTGAAAAAAAAACTGCAAGAAGGGTGTTCTCTATCTGGAGTAATTTATAAAAAAAAATTAATTTAGAAAATTCTCTAAATAAAAATAATAAATTTAACTAAGCATACCTGGGTAACGTTGAGCATAAGTTTGTGCTGTAAGACGTGAATTTTACAGCACTCCCAATAAGTAAATAGCATATCAACTTTCTCCGAATGATTCATATTTAATATTGCTTTTTAGTCAAATTTTACAAAATGTTGTACAATATAAATGAACAGTGAGAAATATTGAACTATTTGCTTATTTCATTTATTTTCTTTAAATTAGTGTCAAAGCAAATACATTTTTGATATGAGGCCATTAAGATAAAGTTTATCCAAAAGATACTGTAGAAGGCCCGATAAAATTTAATGATCAATGTTAAAGATAATAATGAAACAAATTATTTAAGTTTCTGTTGCAATTTTCAATAGTATAATTGTGAAAAGTAATATTGAATAGACATTTCAGAATTGCATTATTCATTCACAAGTTGAAAAACAATTGTAGAACATAAAATAAATGGTAAAGTGACAGAATCAACCTCTGTAATTAAAAAATGTCCATGTAACGGCAAAATTATTACAAATTCTTGCGGAAAATTTCAAATAAATTGAAATATCCGTAACTCAGCTAATTATGGACCTAACAATGGGTAGTTCGAAATGAAATAAAACTTTAATAAATTAGATGGGGTAGTTTTCAAGTATCTAGGACGGTTTTTTTTCAGAGTAATAGGGGACAAAAATGAAAATCGCGAAATTTTCGATATTTTTCGTTAGATTGCTGTAATTCAATCAATTTTGGACATATAAAGTTGGTTGAACCACTAGAATTCATAAAAAAATATGAAAAAAAATAATTTGTGCTCAAAAGTGGGGGTTGCCATTTAAGAAAAAAAAGTTGCATTGCGCATGCGCGAATATAATAAACAGATTTAAGTTCAGAGACCATGAAAATGTGTATTATTAAGTACAACTTCCATCTAAAAAAACAGAATTCAAAATGCATTGCTCTACGCAAAAATATTGAGTGTTTTCAATTAGCGTTTACACACTGTATATTTTTTTTGTTGAAAATTCAATAGGTGCACGAAAGCAAAAGCTCGAATGGGAAAAAACCTCTCTCTGTACAAACGGAATATTTTGCGCGAAACAAAAATTGTCACGATTTTCTACGTTTTCGTGCGTGGCGTTTCGTTCGGTCGGTGACGTCCGACTTTTATTTTATAAATAATAAAAAACGTATTGTACGCCTGGTCATCGATTTTTTTTTTTTTTATACTTTATTGTAAGTAAAAATAATAATAATAAAAAACGACAAGAATAAAGTTCGAATTTTCATATAAGTAATATACAAATTAAACAAAAAAAACCGACGAGTTATAATCATTACCAGTTTGTATTTGCGTATTTTATTTCTCCACACTGTATCCGACGATGAATTCGCGTAATCGTAAACGATAATAAACAAACACGTCTCTGACGTATCGTATTGGTTTTTTTTTGTTCTTAAATATATTTCTCTTTTCATCGACAGCGCGTAAGGCAACAAATCAAGAATTATACGAAGAAGTATATGAATGTCGATATTTTTTTGGGAGGGAACAATTTTTTTTTCGGTTGTCAGTAAATTTTCGACGGGAGGACCATAATTGTCCGGGGGTGTTTTTTTTTAGGAACGAAAATTAGAAGAATCGTATGTGTGTGCGTATTTATATCATAAGTAACGATGTAAAAGGATCATAGACGTCATTAGGGGGTTGCAAATTAATAGCTACGCCACCCTACAAATAATTTCTAAAAAGAAAAATTTATTGGTTCTTCAAAAATGATCACGAAAATTGTGATGCGTTATAAAATAAGAATAAAAATAATAACTTTTAAAGGTAGAAAACATGAATTATTTTATTTTTATTTATAATATTTTATACGTTTTTTCGTTTATTATAGTATTTTCCATTTTTATGAGGACGTAATAATATTATAGAATCACCTTCCGTAATCCGCTGCCGATGTAATAAAAGAATTTGACGCCACGGAAAATGGACGACGCATGATTCTTCAATAATTTTGTACAAAAAATTTAAACATATATGAAATTATGTATTTTATTAGGACAAATAAAAATAATTAATATTTAAACTGAAAATTAAATTATAAGATTTCTGATATATAATATTCTTATGAACAATTAACTAGGGCAAATCAATCCAACGACTCTTCCCTTTCCTTCATTAGATCACAAAAAAAATTCAAGATTGCTACCCCATGATTTTATACCAAATAACGCCCTTGAAAGGGATTACATATTTATTATTACATACATATTATTGTATACACGGGCGGTGAAACGCGCTTTAAAAAAAAAAAAAAAAAAAATGGTCGACTTTTATATTCATTACAACAAAACGCAAATGGGATTAAGGCGTGTGTGAGCTGCAAAGTGTGAGTACAGGCGACTTTAATTATTATAAATTATTCATAGTGTTTTAGCGAAAAATGCACAAGACACGTAATTGTACGTGTATTATTAAATGTATCGTATATAAAATAAATTAGAAATGTTATCGCATACGCTACAGTGGCGCGTATTAATAATAATAATAATAATAATATTTTATGAAATTTGAATATTATAAACACTTTTATACGCGTATTAATTCATATTAATAACGATTAACATAAAATATAATAACACAATTATATTAACATAATTTATTTATACAAACTAACCGTGTTATTCTTTATGGATCCAATTGTATTTTTACGAAAAAAAAAAACAAATGATTTTTTTTTTTTATTTATTATATATTTTGTACACTAGAGCGAATTCCTTTAAATGAACATAAAATTATAAAAATCACGAACTTTACTGATTTACGTATTGTTAAATAAAATATTATTATAATAACGCGTCGTTGTTGTTTCTTTTTTTTTGTTTGTTTCGTTTTCAACCGATTTAATTCGCTTTTTGTGTGATTTCTTCGCTGTTTTACGCTTCAATTTTGTTTCTATATCTTTTTATACCTATTTGTTTTTTTCTCCTTTGATGACTTTTCGTTGAAAAGAAACAGCAAACAAACGAATTTATATTCGTCGCACAACAACTCATTGGCTTCATTCAATTTCATTTGACACATCAGGCGCGTCGAAACTGTTTTGTGCATTGCACTGATATTTTTAATAACGTAATAAATCGCGAATAGTAATCGGTATTTAATTAATGGACATTGATTCCGTATTCGTCAAATGTATTGATATTTAAATTATTATTATTATTATTATTTAACATATAAACACATGGAGCTTCTTGTAACCTTCCTTTTTAAATACGCCACCGTTATTCCAACTAGGAATTCGTTAAATTACGAGTTTTCGATTTCTATTCGTTTTATTTCTTGTTTTTTTTTTTTTATAATTTTACCACGCGGATCGAACGAAATTAACAATAAACATCAAATACCGAAATGTATCAATAACGTCGTGAACGCAATATTATCGTAAACGGTTTCGGCGCGGTATTTAGTAGATTTTTGCGGCCTACGTACACAATTGATCAATAAACAACCGATTCCTCCTCGCAATCTGGAGGAAACTCAAAACACATTCGTTTAGTGTTCGTGCAAAAAGGAATGAAAAAAAAAAAGAAAATCTCTTTTCGAAAAAATTATTTTCATAAAATAAAAAAAAACCGTATTTTTCTTTTTTATTATTATTATTATTATGAATTTTCACGTTTTCTTCTTCGTAATTCTCCGAATGAGAGACGCGTACAAATGTTTTTCCAAAAAACACATAAAATGCATACGTTTAAAATATAGTAAATAATCACGGTTGACGCACGAGATGTGTTTAGTGAAACTCCTCATCGTAATAATATGTATCGGCACACTGATTATTTATAAATGCAATTGATGTACATATATCGTGTACGTATAATAATCGACGGTATTATAAAATTAAAACGACGTTTATTTTGCGGACAAACGGGAAACGAATGAAATAATAGTTTAGAGAAAATTTAGTAAAACGAACGGGCGAAGTGTTTAACGTTTTTTTTTTTTTTTTTTTTTGAACTTCGTATTTAAATGTGTATATATATATATATTTTTTAAATATAATAAAAAAAAATTACCGATTTTCGAAACGTTTCCCGTGCGTAACATCGGTGCCCACCTCACCACCAGCCGCCGTGCACACCCCTTAAATACGCCAATGTGTATTTTATATTTTTTTTTTTCTCGATAAAAAAACTCGGTGTGTGTGTGTGTGTGTCGAAGAAAACCGTAGTCGAAAGCGCTCAATTATATAAACGACGTTAAATACAATATCGAGAAGCGTAATGTAATAGCTCTTGGGTAAGGTTAATCACAAATACACACACACACACACGTACTCGTATAATTATAATAATATTGTAATAAGAAATTCGAATTTGATATACCGGAAAACGTATATGTATATATATTATAGAGAGTCTTAATAATATTAAGTCGAGCTATTAAAATAATTGTCTGTATTATAATATATTTTTATTAATTTATAATATATTGGGGGAAAAAAAAACGGGGAAAGGTATAGGCGCCAAGAATAATTTTATATAATATATTATACGGGTTCCACCCTCAGTTAGAGAAGGAGGTGAACGATCGACCGACGCTTTTTTTTTTTTTTTTTACTAATTTTCCTTCGAAATTCGTTTTTTTCCCCTACAATCGAGTTTAATATTTTAATATTTTATACTCTACACCTATTATTATTATTATTATTATATATATAAAAAAATAATAATAATACGCCGAAATTCGGTAAATAGGTGTGTAGATCCGTCGGAAATCGAATAAAATATACTGGAAATACGATTATTACGGCGTATTTCCAGTATATTATTCGATTTTCGAGTACGAAACACTTTCGTTCTCGTTTCAATAATACAAACTCTCCGATAAATGTTATGGCGCATTTCGACCGACTTCCACAAAAACCGTGCCCGTGTAAACACTTCGTACGAAATTTAATATTTTATTCAAACGATACAAATATCGGTTCGTTTCTTTTTTTTTTGTGTGTGTGTGTGTGTGTTTTTCCTTTCGTAAAACGGCACCGAATACCAACACGCGTGTGTCGTTCGTTAGAAAGAAAAAACACGAAAAAAATAATAATATTACACTAACGGATCGATCGGTTCCGCGGAAACGGTCCGGGGAAAAGTGTTGTGTTGAAGTCAAAAGCGATACGGACACGAGGCCGCGGGATTGGAAAGGAAAAAAAGTCCGTTTCGCGTTCGTTCGAATTCTTTCAATCGAAAACCATTGATTTTTACAATATTCTCCTTATAAGAGAGACAAAAAAAAAATCTTTCGCTCTTTTCGTTTTCTAATACATTTTTTTTTTTTTTTGCGATAATCACGACGTTTAATTGTTTTCCTTTCGCTCTGAATTACGCTATTTCTAACGGAGAATTGTATTTCTATTATCATCATCATCATCGTCGTCGTCGTCGTCGTCGTTGTTTTTTTTTTTTGCGTCTTTCGAAGATTTTGACGTTTCACGCGCATTTTTAATACCGATTTCTACTTGTTACGTTTATATAGTTTTTCTTTTTTTTTTTGGGAAGTTAATTCGTTTTATAATAACAAAGAGTATACGGTTGGTTTTATAAAATAATAAACGTATTGAATATTCAGAAAACAAGAAGTGTTCGTCGAGTTCAGTAACTATTTAACACGCACACGCACACGTGTTAAAAAGAAAAATGTTAAAACTCTCTTATATTCTCATATAACGTATTATATAAATATTAATGTCCGTACGTAGTTTTTTCTTTGAAAAAAAATATTCAAACACGTTTGCGTATTCTTTTTTATTTTCAATCAAGTAAATTATAAACCGTTAATAATTTAAAAACACGACGCGACTTTTCAATTAATTTTTAATAAGTGTATAATTGTAAAAATTTAATAATATCGTCAGTTATCATAACGTGTTATTAACATTTACAGTATTATTTTTATACGATTTCAATAAACGATGCGTAATATTTTATGTATTAGGACAAGTTCTGTAAAAATATTTTTATTATTATTATTATTATATTTAGTTAAACACGTTATACTTGAATATATTATGTTTTTATCGCTTCTCATTAATCATTATCGTTATTATTATTCGCATCAATTTCAATCGATCATTGAAATGCGTCGTGTTTGTAGTGATGGATAAAATAATGAATTATCAACTACTTATACACGTTTTAGTACATAAACCGTGAACGAAATAACTGTATACATACAACATGATTTTAACTCAAAAAACATTTCTTTTCAATTCGAAAGCACAAAAAAAAAAAATTAACAAGTGTAATAATTGAGATTCTTCCTTTCTTTTTGCTGTTATATTCAACAACGTTTCTTTTTACGGAATTTTCGTAATCGTCCGACAGTTGTGTAACTGCAAAGAAAAAAACAATCGATTTTCTCGAACAGTTTGAGTGTTTCGTATCTTTTTTTTAGTTTTCAGATAATTTACAAGTAATTTAGTGGTAAAAAAAAACCATTATTAACAGCGTTAAAAGACCGTGAATTCGAGATTTCATGAATTTGAAAAGTTTGCGTTATAGTTTTTGAATCGAAGACGAAAAACAATAATTTCTTTCGAAACACTTCAAGTCTTCAACTCTCCTTGCGGTACGGCAAGACCGAATTTTTAACTCAAATTACTTATATTTACTTATATTAATGGGGAAAATGCGTTATCGCATTAAAAATTCGCGTGTAAAAAAAAAAAAAAATAAAGACCGGTGTGTTTTAAACATAATAATATAATCGATTTCACAGAACAGTTGCAGCTGTTCTTTACAGTTATCGAGCCGAACAACAGCTTTTACGGAATCCGAGATGGAAATCTTCTCGCGATTATAATATTCGTTACCCGGACAATATAACCACATACGAATATACATTGAAATTCAATTAATAACAATTTTTAATGCGAAGAGACTTCAGACAGAAATGATAAACACAACACATTATCATCCAGTCTCGGTAAAAGCAATTTAAAGCAATAGACGTGTAAAGCGTTACAAAATGTTCACTCTTAATCTTATTTATTTTGGGAGAATTTTTTTTTTTTTTGTTTTTTAGCGTCTAGTTGCGAAAAATTCCAAAGTCCGGTTCCGCAAATACTTTTTATATTAAACGATAAAAGAAAAAAAACCAGAAATATTTGAACACTGGTGGGAGATAATAAAAATATAATTGGTGTGTGTGTGTGTACGAGGCTGCGAAAACACGTCCGCGTGCGTACATCATATAATTATTTGTATGCGTATCAAAGCTGTCGACACGAATTACGTTTTATAGTACACTATACTTCTGTAATATGGTTTTTTTTTTTATATATACACGCGTCGAGCCTACAGCGAAAGCAACAACCGGTTGATAACTGTTTTTATAGTCATTTGTAATTTTTTTTACAGTTTTATTAACGAACGCGTAGGTCGGGGAGACGAGACGTTCTTAAACGTTTTGTGTGAGACAGAGTGAGTGAGTGGTTGTTTGGAGGGCGTAGGAATAAAAAAAACCAACGGCCGGAATAAGTCATTTTTATCGACGTTCTAACGACCTCCTATCGACATTTAAAACACGCAGATCTTCAGTATTGCGGAATCGTTGGAAATCAGTGACGTCGATTAATCATGATGAAGAAGGAAATTCTGCTTGTACTTTACTCGCGGACTACAGAAATCGACCAAGTGGCCGAAACCAATGGGACTCAACTATCTACGCTCATAATAACCTGCAGTCACAGAAAATATGTCTCCGATTCTCGAGCACATTAATAATGGGCTTGTGCAGGTGGGGCGCAGTCGAGGAGATTTGACGGATTATTACAACTGACGGACGGCCGGATCGCAGCGAATCGCAGCGAAAGACGAATACGTTCAACACGAGTAATGTCGATAGTTGGAAACGCGGAAAGCACTGCTGCGACGATTCAGAAAACGCGCTTTTTTCAAGTGATTATTCATTCCGCCGCTTATTATTTAGCAATGCGAAAGGGCGCAGACTGTTCGTAACAGGACGGGTCGCCAGTAAATCAATCGCGGTGACGTAATTTTTCAGACATCGTTACTGACGGGTAAAAAACGATTTTTTTTTTAAAATTGTACATTTACAGAATATTATAAATAATATTATAGAATATAAATATTTATAAACCGATTATTCTCCGACGTTATTGACGTTGGTGATTTAAATGTTTTAACGACCTCCGCGAAATTAACATTAAACGCCCGTTCGACGGGGCAGTCGAATTACAAAAAGTTCTTAACTCAGCGTTTACCTCACCTGTAACGATTTCATACGATTATAAAATACATCGAGTTTAAGCAATGGATTTTTACTAATTTTGTATTTCCTCGTCGTTTTCATGCATTACATTACCTATCGATCGCGCGTCATATTGACACGCAAAAATCGCTAGCCGATAACGGTTTGTTATTGATACGAGCGTGTAAAATGTGTTATCCGTTAGTCAAATCTAAAAATTGAGCGTAAAAACCGCGGAAACGTTTCGTTTGTTTACTGTTCGGCGTTCGTACAATTAAATCAAGAAAATTTCATTTTCCACAATACGTTTTGGGAAACGTCGGAAATGGATTGACGCGTACACTGTAAAACGCGTGTTGGTGTTAGGAAAAAATAATTCTCGAGGAAAACTCTTGTTTTTTCTTACAAAATGTTTCTATTTTATGCATTTTCATAATAACATTTAAAAAATCCATTTCGATCGCACACGATTTACGTGCCAATAACGCGCGGTTTTTTTCTAAATCGACTGTTTGCGATTTTCATTGGACTGATGGAAAATCGTTTTTTTTTCTACAAAACGTCGTTACGTAAATTAGCTGGATTTATTTAAAACGAAAAAAAAAGAATTTATTTTTACGCGTGGACCCCGTACGTGTGCGATATACATAAACGCATTTGTTGATGGCGTATTTATGTTAATATTTAATGGTATTGTGGACACTACAAAATAATATAATCACACTGCGGAATTACATTTCTAGAAAAAAAAAAAAAAACGGAATAATTATAAAACGCAGACACAATATAATATTACAATTCCGTACACACGCATTCGTATATAATTGTGTTAGCATTGTTACAAAATAACTGTAACTACGAAATGGGCGTACTTTAAACTTCTCTCTCGGGGTGCTTAAAATAAAACACAAGAATTTCGTCTCCACCGTATAAACGATTTTATATAAAAAAAAAATTTCGTATGGAATAGGTTTTTTTTAGTAGAAAATTTAATAAAACACATTTTGCATGTATGCAATCATGTTGTAAAATAAATTACTCGTCTTATTGTAGAACTATTATTATTATTATATTTATTGTTTGCTTGCATGTAACTTCTCGAACTTCACGAATGAAGCAATCAATTGGATCAAAGCCTTTGACATTATACTTTAAAGAAGAACGTACCACTATATTTTGTCAATTTACAGTTACCAAAAACCGTTCATGTTATTTAATTTTTAATATTACTAATTTTATTCGCTTGCTTGTATAATTATATACCATACGATAATAATAATAATAATAATTATATTTATTAAAACAATATAAAAATATTAAACGTTTTTATCGGAGAAAATTCAGTTCTGCACGTCTCGTCGCGTTCCTTTTCGCCGGTTTTGAGCATTGACGAAAATTATTGAGTTTTTTAAATTTTCAATTTCTTCTTGGAAATCGCTTTTAACGATGTATGTAAGACGCAAAATGATTAGCCCGAACTCTATTTACTATTGTTAACTCGTTGGATTTCATGATTTTACACGGTTAAGAACAAAATACGAATCGCTTCGAACGATTCGAACGTTTCCGAAATTATTCAAACCGATTATTCGTTATTATCGGTTCACTCGTACAGTTTATCAAAATCCGGACTTTACACAGTCATAAAATGAATAAAAAAAAAAAAAACTATGTCGCCGGATATGTTTATTTTTGTTGTAGTTTTTCTCAAATGTACGCGTACATAATGCAATAATCGTTCAGAACGTAAATACAAAATTTCCACGCGTGTAAAGCACAGGACAATTATTACATTCGTATTTTGCAAATACTGTTTTTCCCTTATAGTTTTCTCCTCGTTGTACATTTAAAAACCAACCGATTAAGCAAATCGAAAAACACGTGAACGTACGCGTAATGATCAGAGCGGTCATTCGATGAGAAAAAAGGGAAAATGTTAAAAACGGAACTGTGTGCGCTTATTAGAGCTGTGGACTCGGCTCGGTGTTAGGCGTTACGAATATATTTTATTGTGGAAAAACAAATATTTCGTACCGTTATTATAAATTTTATATATATATATATATATTTTTCATTTTAAAACTACGAGAAGTCGACATCATCGTATTTATTGCTGTTTACGGTAAGAAAAAAAAGAAAAGAAAATTTTTGTTAAACGTATATGAACAATTAACGCGTCGTTATATCACTAACCGCGTTATATCATTTCGGAATTCGAAACATATATTATATAAATAATTTATACGTTTTTATATAACCGAATTAAACAGAAATTGTTATTAATTTACCTTGAAAATAACAATAATAATAATAAAATTATAAGAGTATACGACGCGTGTTTGATAATATTATTTATCAGAGAGCTTCTAAGGAAGATAATTTCATTTTTTTGTTCTTAATAAATATTTTAAACACAAACCGTCGCGGAACTCGTCTCTTCTTCGTCCTCACTCTCTCTCTCTCTCTCCGTGTGTGTGTGTTACGGATTTATATAATCGAAATAAGAAAAAATGTATTCGACAAACGCACATTTGGAGAACACACTCCGTATGTTTCGTTAAAAAAAAAAACACATTTTCGTTGTACGTTATACGATGTTATAAGCTTATTTATAACACAAACACACACACACAACAGGATTCGTTCGTGTGCAAATTCAAGCAGTCCTATACGGACTAGCCGCTGCCGCAAGGCCGTAAAATCGTGTGTGCGCGCCGCGTCTCCGTCCTTGAACGGAACTACTACTAACCGCCGTGTGTATTAAAGAAAAAAAAACATTTTTTTTTTTTCTGATAAATACATATCTCGTGGACGGGCGGATCTCACACACTGTACAAGGATAATAACAATCCGTCCGTGTGCATAAGGAGATCGGAATCGTGTTCAGCGGTTTTGCGTATTGGTCCGCGTCGTCCGAAGTCTTTGTGGAATTGCGAGACGGAATACGTTTCTATAATGTTTTTCCATTCGTTATTATTATTATTATTATTATTATTATTATTATTATTATTATTATTATTATTATTATTATTATTATTATTATTATTATTATTATATTCGTTCGAAAACGAATGACTCCGCTGCGTCCAACGAGTTCGTGAGGGTCGGGTTTGAATAATACATGTTTAAAAAAAAAAAAAAAAATTCTTTACGTACATATTAAATCGACGAGACGTGTATTAAAACGTTATTTGAAATACATACACTGTCTCTCGAAATTAGAAGAAGTAAAAAAAAAAAAAACGAATAAATCCGGCATCGGTACGTTAAAGCGACCGACCAACCACCAGTAATCATAAACTTAAACTGAGAATTTCGTATAAAACGAAACGTTTGAATTCATTTTCACGGGAATTTTATTAAATTTGTCCGATATCTTTTACTTTAAAATATATTTCGTGTATTGCACATCCGCGTGTAATAATTCTATACAAACGTTTACATAAACCCGATAACGCGGTCGCTGTACTCGTACGTATAATACACAACGTTGTGCCGAAATTTTGTCGAAAAGTCCAAATACGGTTTTAACCGAGTCCAAAACGTATTTCGCCATTATGGTTGGGGGGGAAAAAAATGCGAAATAAAAACCATTTGGATTTTTTTTTTTTTTGTATGCCGTAAAGTCAACAAGTAAAATGCTTGAAAAAATAGAATTTTTATACAAACTCGCGATAGTACTTACAGCGACGTAAGTTTCATCTCGAAAATGTCTCGGTAACCAAACGACGAATTGCGTGCGATTATTTGAAAACTTCCTTCAAAAAAAAAAAAAAATAAATAAATATATTTATTTCAAGTTACGGAGTAAAAAAAAAAAACGGTTTTACGTTTAACTCTAGAGTTCATAGGGTTTGTTGATACTAAAAAAAAGAAAGTATTTCGCAATCCAGGGAGTGCTGGAGATGGTTTTTTTTTTGTTTTTCATACACTTGCCTGCAGTGTATAAAATCTAGAAACATTTTTCTTTTTCTTAAAGTGAGACCACAAAAAAATGTTTCATAATAATTTAGTAAGCGCAGATGCGTTCGAATGAAGTGTACAACTCAATTTTTCCTAACACGAAACGTCAAATGAAGTATATTTAATTGTCGAAAATTATCGTATACCGATCATTGTTAACTCGTATTTATATACAAATACGAATATATTAAAACCGCCGAGGAAGAGGAGGAGGAGGAGGAGATCTTCGGGCCCAACGCAGTGCCCGGGACTCGTATACACGACGAATGGATTGAAATTCACGGTGAAGCGCGTCGGAATAATAATAATTGTATTGATTTTCATGCGTACCGGTTGTGTAACGAAAAAATAATAATAAATAATAAAAATCGTTATTTCCGAGGGATACGTACGCATAAATATATTACAAAAAACATATTACAAAGAAAAAGAAAAAATAATACACGTCCGACTCGTTTTATTATAACTTACACATTATATCGTCCGATTGGTGGGAACGCGTCGTACGCGTACATACATTATAAATATTTATACCACACCACCTCGGCGGCGACGGCACACGCGAACGCGTTTTTTATAATATCGGTTTTTATTTCATAATATTAGCCATACCGAACGATTGGAAAAAAAAAAAAATAAATAAATAAACGCATGTATATGTATAATTGAGCGACGTGTTAACACTACCAGGTCGTGTGTACTGGTGTGTACCAACCACCTTGAAACCTTCGATACACACATACACATTGAGTGCTTATTATTTATGGTCTTTACGGAAATAAATACGGTTTTTCTCGTTTTTTTAAATATATTTTACGAAAACGAATCCGCTTTATTAATATATATATATATATATAGTTTGATGTAAATTTGATTGAATTAATTATATAAATACAAGTCGATAAAATTACCTAGTTTTCGAATAATAATAATAATAATAATAATAATAATAAATAATAGTTTTCGGTTGTGGATACGAATGTCGAAGGTGGTAGAAGTTGGTTTGAATGCGATTGACGGTGATACGAGGACGACTGGTGTTTGCGTAGGGGGTTTAGGACAAAAGTGGCCAAACAGTTGGGAGAGATGCGAAGGAGGAGAAGGAGTGATCGAAAAAAATATTTCTGTTTAATTATTCTACAATTTCGTCTAAGTGTACAAAGCAGTTGGGTTTTATTTATCTCATTGATTCATGTCGGCGCGACATACGTATTGTATTGCGTTTAGAGCGAATAAATAAATAAAAATAAATAATTGTTTACGTTTTTTTGTTTTTAAGTGACGATATAACTAAATAATATCGTCGTCGAATATTTCGCTGTTCCCGTTGTCTCGAACCCCCGCACACAATTTCCTTCTACACGCGAATTACAGACGAGACGGGCAATTGATACAAATGACAGAAAAATCGATCGATCGGCAAGTGTGTGCAGGTGCCGCGCAAAATATTAAATAATTTCGATTTTTTTTTTCATCAAGACAATTCGTTTCACGCGAGAAAAACCCTTATAAAGGACTACACAATAAGTCACCGAATTCTTGCACACAATATTTATTATTATTATTATTATTACTCGGCCGTTGTTCAAAATATATTTCATTCTTAAAAATGCGTATGTAAGCATTTTGAAATTATCTATTTTTTTTTTTAATCTCAATAACTATTGTTGAGAATTAAACGCATTTTCGTGAACAACAGCACTGTTTATTGAATACAGATGAAACGTTGTGATTGATTTTATGCGAAAATTTGGTGCCCAAAGAGTACAAATATTGCAATAGCCTTCAGGGTTCTTTCCCTCGCGAAACCCGTTTTATCGTAAACGTTTCATATATATATATTTTTTTTTTTGAACGTTTTACAAGTAAATTCCGCACCAAACAGTGCGTCTTCATAAACACGCCTAGTCGTGAAACGCCCGGAATAAATTTAGTAATTTTTTTAGTTTAATTATTAATCGATCGCAACACACTCGAACCAAATGCTATATAGTTAAACGAAATGATATTTAACGGTTCATATATATATATAGGAAGTGTTAAACATTATAATTTCGTTACACGTTAATTTTATTGAATTTATATAACTGTCACGTACGTTATTAAAACGTATTAATAAATAAATCAAAATAACTACAATTTTTTTCCCCTACACTTCTGAATACCAATAATAATAATTTATTAAACTCTTGTGAATTTTAATAATATAATACGCTGCTACGATGTCACAAGATGATTTACAATGTCCCGCCGTAAATAATTATATACACACGACTCCCCCCCGAGCAATCGGGGCGATTTTTTTTTATGACACTCTTGCGCCACTAATAACGTAATAAAAAAAAAAAAATAAAAATCCAATGTTTATTACTATATTGACAAATAAAATGTATGCTCTGTATTAAATAAGAAATTTGAAAAAAAAAATAAATATTGAAACGCAAGAATTCTCGCACGCCCAATCCACAAAACAATTATTATTAATATTATTATTATTATTATTGTTGTTGTTGTTTTTTATTCGAAAAACGAAAATTAATTCTATCGGTCATTATTAAAATAAAAATGTTTTAGTTTTTCTTCTCAACGCGTCAAAATATTCTCCGAGACGTGTTGTCACACTATTGTAACTATTACTAAACGATTTTCTTTTATTTGTTTTAAATCCCTCTCGTCTCTCTCAAAAACATTAAACTTTCCAAACGTTCTCGGAACGTAAACGCGTCTTTGTCAAGTCCGACCTATAAACAATAGGTACGGTTTTAATGATTTATTTAACTTCTATGTATATATTTAGTCTCATATTTCTGAAGATGAAAAAAGAGAGAAGTCTTTAAATACTTAAAAAAAAATTTTTTTTTCATAAACATTTCGAAACTTTATAAATAAAATTATTATTATTATTATTATTGACAGTAGAATCAACAAGCAAACTTATTTTAGATAATTGATATTATCGTTCGCCACTAGTCGAAGTAATTGGATCATTTCCCAACATTTTGCTTTGCACGCTACGTGCGAGTTGGGAAACGCGTCTAATGACACTCGAATAATGTAATAGTAATAGTACCAACGTATATTTTTTCTCTTATTAGTCTGTTCGCTTTTTCTTCGGATAACCGAAAATAGACGCAAACGGTGTTTGATAGTTAATTTTTTGTGCGCGGGGAAAAGTTGCAATAAGATTTTGTCTATTACTCTGTTCGCGTACATTCAATTTTTAGGAATGAACTCCGTGTTTACGAATATGGCCGTTTTGCCGTTATCCCCAGTCCTGTGCGAAATCAATCCCAATTTTAAATACAATTCGTCAAATGTGAATTTGCAGCGTTTTTATCCGTAAAAACTGAGAAAATTACCAAAAAAAAAAACCTAAAACATCGCGCGAATATTTCACGATGTACAAAAATAATACTTATTAATGGTTAGACGAATTTTTTTGAAATAAAGTTTTAATGTAAGTTTTCATACATATAGAATTTTGTATTTTTTTTTTAATAACCGTATGAAATGTTGAAATAACAGATCCAAATCTTTCGGCTAGATTTGCACACAATTATTCCAGACACGCCTTATGACCTCGACGCGACCTCGTCATCGATCCCACAGCTGTGCAGTCGGAAGTTATAATCCACTCAATACAAGACGTAGTGTAGGATTTGTAATTTTTTCCGTTGATTTACCAATTTTTTTTTTTATTTCCCACTAATTATACAACACAACAACCACGTATTTTATAATATATATATATAATAATTAGAAGAATTAATGAATCACAAGAAAATGCATTAAATTTAATTCGCTGATTGCTATAAACACATAAAATTCATAGTAAGAAAAGGAATGTTTTCAGAGAAACAAAAAAAAAATGTTTTTCGTGTGCTTTAAGTATCTAGCCCACGATCGGGCCGCCGAGTGTGTAATACAGATTTAGTCGTAAACGTGTGTACAAAAGAAAAAAAAAGTACCTAAATGTTCGGAGAATAGAATATTTTTGGAAAATCTATCGAGAGTACGCGATGTTAAAAAGAAAAGTTTAGAAATGTCGACGAAATGTATCGTGTATTTAAACGAAAACAGTTGGGGAATATAAAATGGTTATCGAAAAGAGACCAAACGACGTTACAAAACTCCTTTTTCCATTCGAAAATCGACTGGAATTTCGCTTTGGCTTTGAACCTAAACAGAAAAAAAAAAAAATATGCCAAAAATCGTGTTTTTTATTTTCATTTGTGTTCCTTGTTTTTTGTCTTACACGCTTGAAATTATACACACGGTACGGCTCTCCGATAACATTTTCCGTATACTCACTCGCCTCTATTGGCAGGGAGAAAAAGAAAAAATGATGAAATTAGAAAAACCACGAAGCAAAAAAATAAAATAAATAACCGATGACAATTCGCGTCGGTGTCTTTGACAATGAATTTAAAGGCGTATTCCCGGAAAATCAAATTAACGGTCACAAAGCATATCATATGGATCGATTTTTTTTTTTTTTGTTGTTATTATTATTATTATTTTATCGTTCAGCGTGACACCAGTGTGCCGGTGCATATAATATAATTTGTAATACTCCTTGAACACGATATATTTCATCTGACGCGGTGAAAAGAAAAATATAAAATATCTTTACTACAACCCAACAACGTATATTTACTCGATATTATTATTATAATAACTATTTTTTTTTCATATATATATATACGCGTATTTTATTGTTATAGATTTCAAAAAAAAAAAAAAACAACACTTTATAACTGGACCGTTGAACAAGGAAAAAAAATAAAAAAAAAAAAAATGTAAAAACAGACTCCCGCGCGTTTAAGCGTATCAATGATGCACACACGCGTTGTTATACGTTTCGTACATAAACGACGCGAGAGATTTTGTTTTTGTGTATTTTGTCAATGGATCGGTGCGAGAAAAAAAAAAAAGCACAATATCGAAAATATTACTGTCGTTTTTCGACGCATAATAAATGTGTAACGTAGTCGAACTCCCTCTGCCAATAAAATATCCACATCGGAGAATAATAAACCAAGAAGAATTGATTTTTCGACGATTTGACAATTAATAATAATTCGATAACAATGTTTTCTAACAGTAATAACTGTTTCGTGTGCTGAACGCCCAAAGATTATTAATTTTAACGAAATTAATTTTATTCGGTGAAAATAGTTAAATTTTGCCAATTTGTTCGTAGTTTTTCCTTTAGATCAAAAACTGTTTGTTTCGAATATAAAATATGTTACCGATTATTATAGATACGATTTTCTACCAGACAGCCAGTCGAAAATGTTGAGTGTCTTATGTAAATGTGTTTACGACTAAAAAAAAAAAAAAAAAATTCATTCATTCATTCGATTCATTCGGAATCTCAATTATCTAATCATTTTTTTTCTACGCTCAATAACACATTGTTGAACACGCGAGAATAAAAAAAAAACATAATACATCAATTCAAAGTGTTTGACGACGACATTGAGCCGATACTTTACGTACGTGTCATTATTGTTAATTAACCATTTAGCATTATAAGAATATAAAAAAGTTTTATTTACAGTTTCTCTCTTCGTCTTACACACACACGAAATATAGAAAAATAGACGTTTCCTACTTCCAACGTACTAAGTGATGCGGATAAGAGATTTGAAAACGGATTTTAATTCTTCGAAAATTTTATTACAGAACGACTTTCCCACTTTTTTCGTTTTATCTTGAAACCTTTAAAAGTTGATTATTGTGGCCAATGTTTTTTTATTTTAAAATTGTTCAATTAATTATTAATGATTTATGAAAAATTAAGAATGTGGGAAAGTCGAGATCTCAAATAGATATCACGACCAATTCAAATCCGTTTTCAAATTTCGCATCGCACCACTAGATCGATATATATATATATATATATATACATGACGAAGAGAGAAAATATCCGTTTTTAATCCCATTTAAAAACGAACGTCGACAGTTTTTCGAATTTCGTTTTCGAATCAGTCGCGGCGACTTATGAAAGTAAAAAACTTAGCGGCACAATACATATAGCGTATACTAGTCGGTCATATTTTTTCTGCTATGATTTTACGGTCGATAGACAATTTTTATTAGTTATACATTTTACGCACATTACACTTGGTAATTTGTTCTATACGTACCAATGGTAGATTTAACACGGGCATATACAATGTGTATAATAATACGTTTTATTAAACTGTGGCGACTTCCTGTAAAATACAATTCGCGTTCGTACGTCGCGTATTGAAATTAGAAAAAAAAAAAACGCGCGACCAAATTAATTTCACGTGGAATTTAATCGTTTCGTACAGTGTTATTAACAGTTTGTCGATGTTTCGGAAACAATCGAGAAATTCCTATTTAAAATAGATTTAAATGGGATCGCATTTACTATACTTACCTATACGTATAATAAACACGAGTCCGTCCTTTAGTTTCTCCGCGATTTTCGAGCGTTTCCCGTAAAATGCGTAGAAAATATTATGTACAATAGTATTCTTCGATTAAAAGGAAATCTGAAAATTTCGTTTTTTTTTTGCATAAAACGTAAGTAAATTTTCATACGATCCCGACTTAAAACATTTATCGAACACAACAAAACAACGTTGAATAATTTTTATGAATTTCATGAATTTTTTTTCTTATTTTATACGCAATACTAAAAACGTTAAATTCGTAAACTTTTTTCCAAACATCCGTCCAATAAGTCCGATTTCGATAAGTCGTGCTAACCGACTTATAAACACTGTTCACGCTGTAAATATATTTCACGAATTTAAATTATTTGTCATTCTACAATCGGTTTTCGAACGAGCTGGAATTTTTGAGCGCGTTTCCACACGCGTTATATACAGTGCTCAATTATGTGTGTGTGTGTGAGGACGATGCTAATCTCAAACTAAGATCATTTTTGTCTTTCGTTTATTTCTTTCATTTGCACGTTTTTTTCACACAATATTATACGAGTACAGACTGAAATTATAGCCGCAGTGCTGTCGAATTTGAATTGTAATATAATATTATATCGTATATAAAATGATTAAAATGGTACCGAATACTTTAAAATTTAAATAAGTTTAAAGTTTAAATAAGTACCAAAAGCGGATGGAAAATATTCAAATTTTGGCGATATAGACGCAATTGTGGCAAAACAAAATGGAAATGGAAATTGTGGGTATGCGAGAAAATCGTGTATTTCTGTATGCCAATATACATACAGCTGTAAGCCGTAAAAATAAATAAATGCGAATTAATCGTGGAAACGAACAAAAGCCGTTATTATTATTATTATTATTATATTGTAATTGCCCGGTTGTGTTAAGGGACATTGTGTACATAATGCCAAAGAGCAAATTATATAATTTTCCACACTGACCGTTGTGTACATTACCTCGTAGTACGATGCCCGATTATACATAAATGATATTTGATACGCATTTATTAATAATTGTATTATTAAAAAATATGTATAAATATGGAATTTTTATTATTCATCATTTATTTTTATTTCGCGGGGCGACGGAATAACAATTCGTGAAGTTTTCAACGGAATAATAAAAAGTAAAAGCAAATTTGGAAATTTATAATATTAATGTAGAAGGGATTATTGAATTTTTATATTTGAATATAATAAATATTCGAATTAAAGCTGATTATTGAAGAATGTGGTGTGGATGGTAAAACCGAAAGAGGAAATTATGAAGGACACGGAAATGGAGAATTACCGAAATTTAAAAGAGCTGAGTTTCGACACAGAGATGCTATTGGACCAACCAATCGAGTGATTGAAGACCATAACAAAAAAAAATAAATAAATAAATAAATATCGCGTATCGTACGAAAACGGTTTATTTTATTATACAAATTATACGCGTTTCGTTTTCAAAACAAAAAAAAAGTCCGTATTCAACGAGAGTATAAACGCTTACAAGTAATAAAAGGATAAAACACACTAATACTATATATGAAATTTCTTCAGCAAAATAAACTTATCGTGTTAAATCGTATGCGTATAAAGAAGTTTTTACGTGCCGCTTGTGTATACATATTTCGATAACCCGTGTTTATAGCAGATCACCGACCGATATTCCGCCGCGTCCACACAACGAATATAATTTATAATATTTTCTATTCGCCGTTGAACTAGTTTTCTAGTGTGCGGTAGCGGTTTTACGTTTTTATATATTTTCATAACTCAAACGTGTTTCGTGTAAACGCCTAAAAAAAAAAAAAAAAAACCAGTTAAATGGCATATACACATTTTTCTACTAATATAAATTTTGTTAAAAAAATAAAAAATAATATTTTTGTAATTTCACATATTATTAAGTTTGGGGATCATCAGTTTACGGGATATAGTTTCGCCACAAACAAAAACATTCCAATGCAATACGGGATCTCGAAAATTCCAAAAAAATCTCATCGAACCTCTCCATGTTTAAGTACCGATACACAATGTGATGTAAAATTTTAGAATCATACAAGCACACGGATAAATGTATTGTCGTTTCATTGAAATTTCGAAATTTAAAATAGTTTCCCGAGAAATCCAATATAGTTTGTGTGTGTCTCACAGCACCCGAATTGTTGAAAAACACGTTGTTTCGCTTATGCGATATTCGGGAAAGAAAGTCTTTGGAAGGAGTGATTTACGTTTCGGTGGTGACCGGAAAAATGAACGAAATCGTTGTCATTTAAAAAAAAAAAAAAATTAAGTATTGATAAAAAGAAAGTAATTATTGCGATATTTACAAAGAATTAATTATAATAAAATAACATTTTATTACAATTATTAACATCGTGATAATTTGCACGTAACAAAACGATAATTATATTGGATTGATAATTGACATTTATAATTTGTGTCTAGATGATCGTAGAAAATCAGTATAACAATAAAAAAAAAAATCGTTATGAATATCGATCAAGAAAATAATGTTCTTTAAACATAAGATTAAAAATAATATATAAATTATAAATAATAAATTTAATTAATTTGATATTATTTGATTTCTAAAATATATATATATATATATCTGTTTATTTTAAACATTTATAACTCTGTATACACGTCCGCAGTACGACAGTGTGCGGGTAACTTAAATTTACAAAGAAGAAGTAAATTCATTGATCGTGTCCCTCAAATAATTTGCGTCGCTACAGTATTAATCACTTTCATACGTTCGCAAATGGCGCGATCATATATTCGTATAGTCCAATTTCTCTTCTGACAGTAAAATACAATTGAATTATTTCTGTTGTACGTATACCCCCTATATCCAAACCCTCAAAAAAAAAAAATTGTTATTGCTATTTAGAATGTAGAAAATTGTACAATCTCGTTGATTGTAAAAGTAATAGCGAATTTCAATGCACGTATGTTATATAAAAATATTATACTATAATTATACGAGAAATCTCGAGCGTTACAATGCTGCTATATAATGCACGCGAATGTATACAAAAAATCATAAAAAATAACTATAATTGTTGATTTTTGTTTTTACTCAGAAAATAATCCGATAACTGAGACATATTGTATCTCTTGAAAATATGCTCTTCATAAAAACCGTACCGTAAATACCGGCTGAAGTTTAAAACTAAGACTATTATCATTTTACGTCCTAAGTGTTTTAAATGAATTTGATTTTTTCTTTTTTTTTGTCGATATCATTTAAAAAATATATATTAGAAGTTTTACGCACGAAGCGTTAAATAATCCGCCGTTTAATCATGTCGAATTGATTTTTCATTATAAAATGTTCTCGTAAGCTAAAAAGTCAACTGCCTAACACGTGTTCGGTCAGTTCCTAACGAATGCAGTAACGCGTTTAATGCGAAAAACCCTTTAAGATGTACTTTGTACAAAAACGTGATTTTTTTCCCCCTTGTAATTATCAGCGATTCTTTCATTAGAAATCGCTCGACAAATACAAATTTAATTTATAAAACATTCGCGGGTGTCTTTGGAAAGTTTCATTGTATCTCCACCTCCCAAGAAAATAATCGGATCTGCGCCACTGCTTCCGGGACAGCAGGTATAACGCCGCCACTGTTTTGTCCACACTAAACAACTGTTGAAAAGTCATCAGTAGTAGTAGTAGTACCTCCTGGACGAACGGATATTATTCCGCTCTGTAATGGTAACACGATTGCGGCATTTTCGGGACGTCATGCACGTAATGACGTATCCAGTTCAGATACGGACATACGAACATGTACGTATGAGTGATGCCGGTCACTCCGCAACGTTCTAAATCTTCCCTTTCGTATTCGTACGCTATCTCTTTGTACACCTGATGAGCTATCCCGTACAATTCGCCTGCAATCAGTCAACGGCAATCCCTTGTATGCGATATCTAATATATTATAAATATTTAGCAGCGATTCCCGTTTACCGTACCGTGACATATTAGCGGACCGCCGGAGTCGCCGTCGCACAATCCCTTACCGTCGTTTTGCAACAAACAAATGATCTTCGTCCGTTCCCAGTCCGTGAGACCGGGACACGCTGTCGCCGACATGGACGAAACCACTTTTAGCTTGTGCAAAACCGTATTTAGCCGTCCGGGCGGCACGTCTATTTCTCCCCAACCGACGGCCGTACACTCCACGTATTTGTTCATCGGAAATCCTTTATCGGATACACGGATTGCGTTCACTGCGACCGTCATCGCGAACGGTTTCACCCGAATTATGGCCAAGTCGTGATTGGCGACTTTTTTCAGCTTAACAGTAGACAGATAATACGCATCGTTATTAATCGATTAACAGATCCCGGAGCGGGACGAGAAATGTGACGGTTTTACGACGTTTTTTCGTATCCGAAAATCTCCGGACAAAAGCTGGATGTTTACGGTCAAAAACAAAATGATTTAAAAAACTACCGAAGAAACTACCGATTTAATTACGCGATTTCGTCGAATTCGATTTGTAACACGATTTCGCGACTATAAAAGTAATAGAGAAACTTCAAACACTCTCGCCGAATACTATGTGACTTTACGGCGTATTAGACGAAAAACGTTTTCGAAAAACGTCTTTCGATTTTCGGCTATTTACAGAAATCGATTAGATTTCGATGTTGTATTTAATTAGAAAAAAAAAGAGGTGATTTTTCGTTTTTGTGGCTTAAAAATTTAATATAACATCACTCACACGTTTGTTTGATATGATGTATGCTTAATAGTAATTTATGTACGCTATATTATTATTATTATTATTATTAATAAATAATATAATGGGTGTAATTATTACACTCAAAATCCGCTCAGAATCGTTTTATCGAATGCAATAATTGTTTTCTAATGTATACGTATGGTAATAAAAAAACTCTAAAACCTTTTATTATTTCCGTAAGTGTCCGACATTGCTTACTTTGTAATTTGGATGCACGTGGATTTCAGTACCTTGTCTGAATTGTGTGTGCTTGGTTTTTTTAAAATTATAATTGACTAGGCCAGCCACCATTTTGACGTCTTTTGCTCTCAAATTGAATATATTGACAGTGGAAAAACAGTGGGCTGCCGTCAGCACCCACTGTTCGGATACGATTGCTCCTGAGCACGACATGGTCTTATGGTGTACGATCACCATAAACGGGAATTCGAAACTTTCCACTATTTCTCCGCCGGCCAAACATATCGGTCTAATTTTGTGACATGCTACAGACACTATTGATAATATTTGACCTACAAACAAATGGTAGAAATGCATTTTTTTGTTGTTTTCCAATCCAATCTCAATGACACGTCGTCAACGGTATGACGCGTGAAATTCGACTTTCGTGCGCACAACAATCAGAATATATTTTATTTGTTGACAGTACACATAACCATAACAACTGCGACGTTTCCATTTGCACAAAAGGCAATGTAAATGTTCGCGTTTTTCGACTTTTTCCACACAATCGCGCACTAGATTCGAATGATGAAAATCCACCGTGATCGTTGCACTGGTTTTCGCACATACGTTTTTAAGAAGAATTAATTTATTTTCCATCAGTATTGTTGATTTCAACTTAGACCTCATAATAGATTTATGATAGTTCAATATTTTTGACATTAGGCCAAACGCGAAAAACTTTATGTATGACTTGGCGATTTCAATGTAAATGTGAACTTGATATATATTTTACGATTATGAAATTCGTAGTAATAGCAATTTTTTTTTTTTTTTGCTTTTATAGTAATTAAAAACAAAAAAAAAAATTGATAATTTCGTATTCGATGATGTTTTGGACTGTTATTTTTTTCGTACCAAAAAAACGTGCTTTTAATAAACTATTGTTTAAATATTTTTTTTCGTTATTATTATTAAACATAGTGTAATCAAATTTTATCGTTTAATATATTATATTAAAAAAAATAAAATTGAAGTTTTATCGAACTTCTAAAGAAAAAAAGGAAAAAATTTGCAAATCGTTATTTCGGGTTCCTCTATTCTTAAAATGTGTAAAAACCAGACTGGTCCGCGGAGAAATTTCTGCTCGCCCGAGGTGGTGGTTTATCACAAAACAAATCGGAGTCGATTTTCAATTAAAGTCCCGCGACACGAGTTGGAGGAACGAGAAATCAGAGTACTTCCCAAATGAAAATATATAAAAAAAATTAATAATTTTAAATGCGCAGACAGACCTGCAGTTAGTAAGTCCGATTCGGTGTGTAAACACGTACGTTATGAATTATGCGTCTGCGGACGTTGCATAGCTGAATTGTGTAGCGTTGATTTTACACGTGATACACTGTCATTATCATCGGCCGTAAGAAGAAAATTCCACTGGGCAACGTTCCCGACAACTGTGACCGTCGCGAACGTGAATCGATTCAATTTGAAAAAATCACACGAATTCAATACGATTCAATTGAGATATTGTTCGGTGACATAACGGTGTGATGTGCGCAATAACGATGAAAATATTTCTACAGAAAATAAACAGTGTCTTTCGCGGACACTGCACATTATGATGACAGCGAAACGTAAGTAGGTACGCAAAATCGGTGTCTGTTTTGTACGCATTTCACGTATAATGTACTGACAAAGAGTCAAAAACGTGTCAACTGTTTGTATAGAATGCTATTAAAAGCATGTCTGCGCGCGTGTTAATCGTATTTTCGCGATCGATTCTAAACTGTTTTTAGATGATAAAATAAATATTTAAACAATTATTACGCGAATATTATATTATTATTATTATTGTTTTATATCAATTGCGATGATAACAATACATTTATATTATGCAATAAAATACGGTCTAGTCGATTCTTATTTAACGAAAATGGCGTTGTCGCTGTGTTCTGAATGTGGTAGTTTTATCGTATTTTCCAATAACGATTTCAATATAATATCGATTATAAAAAAAAAAAAAAAAAAAAAAAAAATCGTAATTATTTTTTGGTCTGTGTATTGTTAAATGTGCGAGATAATTCTATAGAAGAAATGAAAATGCGAATAGATTTTGCAGAAGATCCTCGACATTCGGATATAAATAATATTTATAATTTCATAAAGAATAATTATTATAGGTACAATGAGTATAATTTTATTGTTTATAAGATGTAAAAAAAAATCACATATTTCGTTATATCCCATGCTCGTAAAATGTATGTTACACGTGTCTGAACATATTAATTACATAATATATATATATATAGTGAATATGAATATTAATCACGTTTCTTATTTTCGTTTGTTGATAATAATTAAATAAATGTAAACGAATGAGTTTAAATTTCGAAATCCTTACGTATAATATTATCAAAACAAAAAATGTAATACATTTTATACGATGAAAAATTATAATATATATATATATTTTTTTTTTAAAATACTAATTATATATTCGAAATAATCGTTTTATAAATTTCTCTCTCTCTCTCTCCTTATTCTCTTCCTATTCCTGAATCGCAAAGACGATTTAGAAATTTTTTTTCTTCTTCCCTCCCCTTATATTACGAATGTGTATAAACGATTCATTCGGTAAATACGTTTTTCTCCTTCTGTTGTCCACTTGTATTTGGGGGTTTTCTTTTCGTTTACCGTCCGAAAAACGTCTTCTTCTTCTTCTTATTCTTCTTGGTTTTACTAACTCTTCATCAACAGTCTTCGTCCCGTCTTTTCCTATCGCCAATTAACTTCGTTCCGATCGTTTGCGTTCGGCGTTCTTACACGGGTCTCGGCCGAATACCGTCGGGTTACACCGTTCGGAGTTTTACGATAAAAAGAAAAAAAATTACGATCACAACGTGGCGGCCGATGGATGACACGGAAAGCGAAAAAGAAAAAATAAATATCCACCCTGTATACACGCGTATGTTGGAGGGATACACTCGCGGGGCGTAAAAAAAGTACACTCAGACGGCCGCGGGTCCTGCGACGCGCAGGGTGCGGCAGTGGGCGTGCGACACGTGCGGAGCTGCTCGTCGTCCTCGTCGGCACAATGAATAGACGCGATTATTTATATTAATTGTACAAAGGAATTCGCGCCGCCCGCTGTCACCGCGCCTCGCGCGGCCGGTGTTTACCGGCGTGGAAAATCGCGTCGTCGTAACTTTCGTCGTCGTCGTCACCCCGTCGCGTACGAAACACGCGCCCCGGCCGAATAAACCGCGTACGTAACGTTCCCTCTCCGTGTTTGAAATACAAAAGAGGAGTGTTGGAAAGAGTAAAAAAAAAAAAAAAAACTTTTTTCCTCTCTCTCTCTCTCTAATCATTTTCGTGTACTCGATTGCCAGACCGAAACGTACGAAAAAAATTATTGACATTATAACGTAATTCGGAAACGTTGAAAACGCATCGCAACACGTATGTAGCAAGACGATTTCGATAGAAGTGTTCGCCGGCGACCCTGTCTTTATAATATATATTTTACACCCTCGTCCAAGAGTCTTTAAAACGCCGTTCGCTCCCCCCCTTCCCCCGGGGGTAGGGGGGACGCACTTTCAAATCGCACGAGATAATCGAATAGTAAACGTATGATGTGTAAAAGAAGTGGTGTTTTTATGTTTTCCCGTTCGCTGTCGCCTTCGAAACGTTTCGAAACGTCATAGCGAAAAATCGCGTCTTAAATAGTTGGGCAAATCAAATGCGAAAAAAAAAAACGCGCGCGTTTAACACATTTAAACTTTCCGGAAAAAATTCGAGCGTTTAAATAATACGAAACTATAATTTTTTTTTTTTTTTCCTACACAGGTCTTGTAACACCGGCCGATTTGAAAACGTTTTTTTTTTTTTTTTTTTTCCGATTCGCGTTAATATTGTCCGGGCGACAATTGAAATCGGACGAATTAAATTTCGAACCTATACGCGCCGTCCCCGCTCTTACCCAAACGAAGACTTTATACCGATTCGCGTATCGTGAATACGCACCCGTGCGCTTTGCGAGACTCATAAAATTATACGTAAAAATGAAAATAAAAAATAAAAAAATTACTCCGTTCAAAATGTACTGTGAAATCTGTAAATCGAATTCCGTCGTACACCGGCAGCAGCAGCAGCAGCAGCAGCAGCAGCGCGCACGTGTCTCGCGCTCCGGCGGTCACCGCACTTTGTGTACCGCTCGCGCCCGGTCATTCCGTACGGATAATACAACGCAACGGAAATGCGTGTGTATACGGAACGATCATTGGTTTCTTTTTTCCTTCTGCGTTTCTTGTAGGCCATCATCGGTTTTTTTTCTTTTTTTACCGTTATTTCCACGTAAACGCATATTTACGTTAAACGCGTTCAAATATTTAATCCCGCGCATAGCGTTTGACGTGTTATTCGAACACGCTGTAAATCCAAACGGAAAACTCCGATTCAAGAAATACGTCACGTCAACGTCACTGATCGTGCATCGAAATTGTTAGGGGGAAAAAAAAAAAAAACGCGCGTTTAATACGGTAGAAAAAATGGAGAATTTTTCACAACGTTTCCGAATATCTTTTGGAAAATAATTTTAAAAAAAAATTATAACCCCTAACCCCTCCCCGTTCGCGAATGGCTCGAAAACGATTTATCGAAAAGAATTAATTTTTTTTTTTCACCTGTATCCGGCGGAATGGAGGAGCCGACAACAAGACTCGTTGTTATTGACGTGTGAGATCACGTACGTGCCAGCAGTAAGCGGCGTGTCCCTTTGGCCCGCGGGAGGGTAACGCGCGTGCGGTAAAAAAATAAAAAGTCCGTCCCTCCGTACGCACACGCTCGCGACGTCGCACGACCCTACGACGACGAAGCGGACGCGCCCTTCCCCCCCGCACGTACTCCTTCTCCGTACAATCGTTTCGTAGTGCGCGCGTGCGTGTTTTTTTATTTTTTTTCCATAACGTTTTTCGTTCAACGGACGGGCCTTTTCAAATTATTTGCGACGCACGCACGTCGTCTGTACGCGGCCGAAACGATCGCGTGAACAGAGACGACCCGAGTAACAAAACATAGGAATTAGAAAATTTCGATTCAAAACGCCGGCAAAGGCCACAGTGCCGCGGCGTAAAGAGGCATCTCGCGGTGGTCGGCGTTCTGTCGGAGAACGCGCAACGCGTTTATTCGAAAAATCGTTTCGAAAACGCTCTTATTCCACATCAGCGGGGCGCGCCGACGCACGCGGAATTTCCGTTCCGAGGATTGCGCCGCGATTGGTTTTTGTCAAAACCGAGTCCGTTCCATGGGCAAACGTTGTAGTCCGTACCGTTTGTTATTCGCATAGAACTAGAAGCATTCGAGACGTGGTGTTGGAAATGATATAGCTGGATAGAGCGGAAAACGAATGAAGAAGTAAAACGTACACTAAATAGATGCGATTAGAGGAAGACGGTGGAGAATGGTCGGACATGCCTTGAGACACCCAGAAGGATTGCATAATACAATATTAGAGGGTATGATAGAAGGGAAGAAAACTGCAGGACGTCCCCGGAATTCTTATACGGGACAAATCCTGTATGCAAAAGTGAATTATGCGATGCAAAAGTCAAAACCTTTATGGAACTTAAAGAAAATGCGAGTAGTAATCGGTTAGAATGGAGAATTGGAGTTTGTAAACCGACCTTCGGGTTGAAAAAGAAAACTAAATAAATAAAACACGAGATTCAATTAATTAGGAGCGAGTTATAAAATTTCTTAATCCTTCTGTGAGTGTGTGTGTGTGTGTGTGTAAAGCGCGCCACTGATTCTCAAAGCAGTCGTAACGACTTTCGTTGGAAGCACTTGACCAATCGGATTTTCCACCGTGTTCGTTCCGGAGTCGAAAATTATTGAATTCTTCACGAACCTCCCGGGGCGAAGGGGGACAACGACGATTTGTCACTACTACGCGGCGGCATGTAATATCGTACAAATATTATGCCCGGCCGACATATCGCGTGTAAAATATTTATGACCGGTGCGACCAACCACGTTACCGGTAAACGCAAAACGAAATAATAATAATAATAATAATAATAATAATAATAATAATAATAATAATAATAATAATAAGTAATAATAATAATAATAATAATAATAATAATAAGTAATAACTGTCTTATAATGGTTTGCGCGCGTAGCGCAGAAGTATCTCAATTATCGGCTAACGACTTCCTAAATAATTTTTTATTATTGTTTTAACAAAATATCGTTGTAAGACTATTGTTTTATATGTATACAGCCGTAAACTAATATAGTAATTACGCGGTTATTACTCCATTTTAGAGTTTTTAAACGGTACACTTTAAATATTACCGATAATTTTTCGTTTAGTTTTATATAATACGCCCGCGCTTTTAAGGTATATATTTAACTTTTTTTTTTTTCCACTAGACCCATAACGCGTTTATAATTAGGAATTCTGTTTTTTTTTTCTACACCACGGACTCTTTTACTGCCGAACGGCTCGACAGAGACGATTGAAACGGACGACGACGAATAATAATAATAATAATAATAAATACCGACGCGCGCGGCTTATTCTTGCACATTTCGCGTTTCGTATAGACCGCGATTTTTTTCATAGACCATACACGCGACGAATATTTCTCGCGCGTATTTAAAATAATATCATTAAAATATTATGTTTTACAAAAAAAAAATCCAACAAATTGCCGAAACAGTGGTTTGTTTCTGCGTTAAATAAACCGCGTAAGAAAATCGACGGATTCGTATGGGAAAAGTGGTTGCTTCGCCGGTGATCGGAATGCCCTCGACGGTTAAAAAGAAAACAAAAAAATGTGTAATCGACCCAGTTGTTACAAATATACGCGCGTGTTATAGTAATAATCCCCGTCATTCAACGCACAACTAGTTTTAGTTTCGTTTTCTTTAAAATATTATATTATCCGCTCCAAATTGTTATTATAATTGTCGATCATTCTCGTATAACACGAGTAACCGCATACCGCGGTAGCCACGACGTTTACTCTTTATTGGTGTTATTATATTTATATAATGCGCACAGCTTACCAGCAGCAGCAATTAATTAGTCGATTTTACGCGGGCAACAAGCGTATTATTATTATTATTATTATTATTATTATTGTTATATAAAATAATATGTGTAATAAATCGAAATAACGATTCTGTGGATGATATGAAAATATATGTGAGAGAGATAATTACAGAGCGTTTACAATAAGTCAACTGATAAAAATCAATTGTAAACACATATTATACACGATCGACTACTACTACTACTACTATTATTGTTACATATAAGCGTAATACTAATACAATTGGTATGCGTAGTGTAACTACTAGTATAATAAGACTGTCGGTTTATGAACGTTACTGCTCGTTCCCGATATATATCTCACACGAAATTGTTTGGAAAATAATATCCGAATAAATATGTCGAGTAGAGTGGGGAAAAAAAGAAGCTGTTTCTCGACCACATCGCGCGGATTGTTTCAACGATTTAATAATGATTAATCTATAATAACCTAAAGTTTAGTATTCGGTTTCTAGTATACTTTTGTACGCAATGTCTTTTTTTTTTTGTTTTTTGGAAATTATAAATTCTTGTCGGTGCTGTAGAAAAGTAAAAAATGTGTAAAGTCGTTGTATTGGCACGTATAAAATACAATACAATATTGTCCCCGAGAAAATTCTATGGCCGTATACAGCTCAAGACGTAAACGGGATTCGTTATTATTGTATATTTTTCTCCGACAAATCGGAGAAAAAAAATCGCAAAATTTTATTAATAATATCGTAATTAATTTTACGAACGTATTACACGCAAATGAAATTCGTTCCAGTAAAATTCGTTCACGTGAAAATTAGATTCACGGCGAAAAAATTGTTTTCTCCGATACACAAACGACGCGGAACGGATTGGTTTTTAACCGTTGTTCTTCGTTATTCTTTTGGTAGTTAATTCGTGTTGTGTAATATACGTTTCGATAAACTGTCGCACATACACGATTACAAGTGTAACAGACGTTAATAATGTCGTATATTAATAATTAATAATAAACTAAAAAAAATACCAATTATTATTCGTAATCGGCTATTTTGTGTTACTGCTATGCGATGGACGAGGATGGTGAAATATTATCGAACGACTGTTTTTGACCATACCGAACGATGTTCGATCTAACACAAATATTCAATTTTTTTTTAAATATAACAATTATTTAAAAAATATTTTATAGGTTTTTTTTTTGGATTCGTCAAACAGTGTTTAAAAAGAAATCTGAAAACAGTTATAAACCTATATTTTTTCTCAGTCGTGTTGTACTTATATATAAATATTTTTTTTCAAAGAGATTTGAATTTATAACCATATATATATATATATAAATTAGTTTCAGTTTTATTTATATTTTGTTTTTAAGATCACGCGGATTCCGCATCTGTAAATGCTTTGCTAATAATACAATACGGATGTATTTAACAGTTATTTTATATTTCAATTAGAAAAAAAGAGTTTTCAAACCCATTCATATTTCCACGTAAATATTATTGTATTTTCTTTATAACGCACACGTACGTTGATGAATACAACTAAAATTGTACTGTTAAATAATTGGTAATTTTCCTTCCGCATTCCATCTAATTTGCTTCGTTTACAACGTTTTATTGTATTTAATTTTCCAATTTTTTTTTTCTTACTAAAATTCAATTATAACATTATAATAAACAAATTTGTTTTTATAAATATTTGTGTGAATATAATAGAAACACAGCGTAATAATGTCACGTATTATTAATAAAATATTTAAAATCTTGAAAACCAACAACGATTGTTTTTTAACTATTCAAAATCGCATAAAGCGAATTTATCGTCATATCAATAATATTCAGAGACAATTTTGAAAATTATTTTTTTGTTATAAAAATTATATTTATAAGAAAAATTAATTTTTTTTTTTTTTAATAAGAAACCGTATGGAGGAAGTCCACGTTTTTACTGATGCTAAGAATTCTCAAGATTGAATATGACTTTGCGCTTATGCCTGTATACAAATGTGAGTGAAAAATCGTATTGGGTATTTTATTTGTGTTTTATTCACTCGTATACACAATATGGTAAAAATTGAGAAGATATAATTAATTGACAACCTGTATGACCGAAAACTGATTTATTTCAAATAATGATTTCTCCCGTATTTTCGCATTTAATTCGGTAAAACATTTTTTTCGTTTTTCACTTGACATTTCATACGAACAAATGAATACACATCGCGAAGACGGCGGTGATTTTTCCGTGTTATTCGCAATTGTCCGCGGTTACAGTCTTATTAAAAATATAAATTCGAAAATCACGAGCGTCATGAGCACAAACGACAACGGGTCGTCGTAGTGTCATAAAACTGTCTGAAATTATAAGACCTATGATCGTATTATTTCACATATATTTTTTTTTTTTGATATTTTACACGATCTACGCATATAGGAAATGTTAATATATAAGACTGCGAAAGAAATTTTCAAAAAAAAAAAATCAACAAAATAATAAGTTATAAAATGTTTTTTTCGAGTATAATTTAAACGTTATTAATATTTTATACGTATTTAATAATATACTGTAGCATAATAATAATAATAATAAAAATGTAATATTATCTATTTTTAATAATGAATCGATACTATAAAATATAATTAACGCATATATCTGTAATTGCTGTTCGTTCCCCATCGAAATTACTGTAGTCGATTAAATCCCGATAGTTTTTATCGCTTATTTTGCTCTCGTCGAACATTTCAAAAGATATAATTTAAAAAAAAAAAAACGGATATAAGCATTTTATCCAATAACAATAATTTAATATTTACTTAAGCATAATTAAAAAATTAATTGCTAAACGATTTTCATTTCTTTTTATATATATATAGAAATTGTAATTTTGTGTGATTATACTTTTAGTAACTGTAAAATGTATAGAGACTTTGTATAGTGAAACATAAATTGTTTCGTTGCTTTTAATTTTAATTAACTAAAACATGCGATCTGTGAAGTGTAATGTAAGTATAAGCGTATCTCAATTACACGATTGTTTGACAAAAAATTATGTTATGTTACTCGCGAGTAAATATAAATTACGTTTTTTTTTTCTATCGAGTTTTCCTCGAAACGATTGTATTCTGTTAATTTTATATATATATATATATATAAAACATTATATCACATCATTTTCGAATGGAAACGATTTGACGTGGCCGTTTGCGAACGTACGTTCAATTATACAATTCTCATACTATTACAAACACATATAATAACATTCGAAACTCTTAAATTCGGTTTTAGATCAAAACGCACTTTACTGTGTACCGCCGAATCGATAATTTTTTCTCATATATAATATATTTATTGGACGTTTTCTATCAGTTCAATATAATATTATTGGAATGATAAATATTATAATTTGACGTCGCTACGTCTTAAACGTTTGTCTGATTTCTAAGACAATATAAAGAACGTCTGCTTTATGAAGATTTCACCGTTTAACGCTTATCATAATAACGGAATTCGAGTACGGAAATAATATTAAATCCAAAAATAATGAAAAAAATGATACGCCGAAGAAGGAGAAATAAAAAAAAAACAACTATGGATTAATAGTCGTAAATTTGTAAACGTACAAGAATATCCAATTACGGCACAAAGAGTGTTTTAA
Organism: Chaetogeoica ovagalla; assembly: GCA_032441825.1. Lineage (NCBI taxonomy): Eukaryota > Metazoa > Arthropoda > Insecta > Hemiptera > Aphididae > Chaetogeoica > Chaetogeoica ovagalla. The sequence continues at coordinate 5,200,901 of CM063747.1, read as the reverse complement.
AGAGGAATCAAAGGAATTCACGTCGGTATCATTTGTGCTAAATCCGTTTATTTAGTACTGTACAGATGCCAATATCGTCGTAAAGCAAAAAGATAAATACAAGTCGTTATATTTTTCTTTTCGCCCGTTACCCGACGACGGATTTTTGTCCGAAACCGGTGCACTAGACGATTTCAATGCAACTCTTAATTATTAAATATTTCGATTTTATATTTTTAAATATAATATTACGCGCGTGCGCCTAAATAAGTTTTTCGCATACAATTTTTTTTTTTGTTTCAAATTCCATTCCCCCCCCCCGGGTTCGCGCGATATGTTCGAAATTGTTTTAGAACAAAAAAAAAAAAAAAATAGAAATAATAATAATAATAACAACAACGGTTCTATTTAGACGCGTTCGTTTAAAACGGAATACGTTATAACGACGACGAAAAAAAAAATAAATAACCAATCACGTGATTGACACGGAATCGTCGTAGTTATAACATTATGCTTTTCAAGCGTTTGTGCGTCGACGGTGGCGGTGCCCTCGTTGTTCCGGAGCACGACATATGTGCTATTATAATACATAACGTACCGATTTTCGCGTGTTGAGCGTCAAAAACCAATTATTATAATGACTCGGATTGATATCGATTAATAGCGTCGTGTACTGTGTGTGTGTGTGTACATACATTATACATGTGTAAAATCCGATATTGATTTTTTGTTTTTTTGTTTTTTTGTCAAAAATAACGCGTGCGTTACACGTTATGCAATACAGAAAAATGAATGGAGTGAGGAACAATCCGTCTAATGCGGAGAAAAAAAAACAATGTATCGTCGTAAACTCGCGGATATTTTAAATAATAATAACGCGCCTTTTGAACGTATTATTTAATAAATCACTTACGTGTAGAGAGATTACCCATGCCCGCGGATGTCTCGCGTATGTCGAAAATATCATATAAATTCGTGAAATAAAATATATGTATTATAACGATTAAATAGCGTTTAATAAATAATATATATATATAGAGTAACGTACTGCGGATTGTTATTGTAATCGTCGAAAAACGTCGTCGTCGTCGTCGTCAGCCGTGTACGCAACGCGAACAACACACAGACGACTCCCAATTATGTGTCATTATGGTAAATTATTATAATTTGTACGACACGAATAATACGTAATTATCGTCTATATTTTATACACACACACACACATTCGCGTTTCGTTCTTCCACGCATTTCTCAGATTACGTACGCGCGCGCGTCACGATACTGACGACGGGAGGATTTATTTTAATATAACAAATTTAAATGCCAGAACCCCCGCCGTAGCCGTAGAATTCTTTTCCGGCGCGAGCTTAAAAGTCAAAAAAGTAAAGTGTCTAACGAAAATCTAAACAGTTTAAATAATAATAATAATAATAATATCGTTCCGCTACGTTCGTCGCGCGAAAAACAATTGTCGTTAACGATGTGAACATAACGATGTCGGCTTATTTTTTTTATCATACATATATATATATTATATTAATAAAATAAATTAATAATTTGAATTCTGGATTCATAGGAATCTTCAAAACTTCAAGTGTTTAAACGAATATAATTATTATTCCGGATTAGAGGAGTGTTTTTTTTTTTTTTTTTTTAATACGACATGCAAACTACGTGGTTCAATCCCTCAACGTTTTTCGACGCTCTTACTCATGATATGATGATGGGGCAGCACATTCGAGATGGTTTTTTTTAAAGAACGAAGAAGAGAAAATTCGATTTCATTATAACGGAAATTTATTTTCAAAGATTTTCCCGTAGAAAAGCAAAACTCTGCTAGAATTCTGAGAGTCTGTATGTACCGGACTGCTGCAGTGCACGGCGTGTGCGCAGGATCGGACGTTTAAGACATTTGTCGTGTTAAATCAACAATGATTTTTTAAGTTTAACGACGAATTTCTTGTGGACGATTTTAATACTCGTAATAATATTTCAATAACGACCAGAAAAACAGGCCATTATCGTCATAACGCACTGCTGTATACCCGCCGCACGTTATTCATAACGTCGGATTACTTTTAACGAATTACAACACGTCAAACAACGGCGTGTAACAGGATGTCGTTTTTGCAAATATATCCGAAAATAAAAAAAAATACATACGCGTATATCGTCGATTCGACGAGAAGAATATACGTTTGAACGTAATACAACGAAATAAGAAAATCGTTTTGAATTCTCGTTAACGATCACAAATACGTGTGCGCATTGGGAATACAATAAATGTAATAAATTGTGTTTGTGGTGACAAGTGGATTTCCGTAAGACCGTGTGCATATATACACACACACACACACCGTGTTAACCGACTATTATTATTATTATTATTTCGAATTTAAAGAAAAAAAAAATGCGGGCATATTTAACTTTAAAAGAGAAAACGATCCGTAGATTCGGATGAAAATGTCGTACCAAAATATACGATAAACGTCGAATTAAAAATGAAAAAAAATGTGCGGGTCTCTAATATCATTTCCGAAACGGCGACGCTGAGATATCGTGTGTACAGAGTATTATTTGAAATTACAAAATAATAACAATAATAATAATATTAATAGTAATGCGAATTATTCGTTTAACGCGATCGGAATTTATAGGCGATTCTCTATCAACGGCTTTTGGAAGATAAAATGTTAAAATGCTAAGAACGTGTTTCGGATTTTTTTGCGATCGCATTCACGTTGCGAAACCATAACGATTTACAATGAGTCAAAGTTTTTTATATAATATATAATTATACCTGTATTTATATTACGTCAAATGTAATATGCATTGCACGTATGATAGCAATGATTAGAGAAATAGCAATAATTTAATTATTAAATTAAATTAAAAATATATTAAATAATTTAATTATTGTTCGACTTATTACGAACAGTCGATTTTATTCTTAAGACTCGAGCACGTTTTGACTGTCACTTAATAACGGAGGCAAAACCAGTCAAAATAAAATAAATTTGTTTTTAAAAATAAATAATGGCATTTTCGTGATTAAAAAAAAAAAAAACGAACACTGTGCGCGTGAAAAACGTTTCGCACATATCACTCGAATGAACTAAAACACTCTGATTATTTCAATACGTGTAAATCATATACATATTAACAATATATTCGAAATTCTACCGTTCGCATTAATATCGTATCGAATCGCAATAAAAAAAAAAAATAATAATTATTACTCTTATATTCTTCTCAGTTCACCGTACTTTGAGGTTTTTATCGGTTTTGAAAATGTTTTACAAATTTATTGCCTTACTGCACAGAAATGTCTCGTAAACAGTTTGTCACGTTTTTTTTTCTTCTCCTTATAGCCTGTTAAAGTGTAATATTATTGTTATTATTATTATTATTTCCGCGTGTTATCATGACGAACTTAATCGATTTGCTCGTTTGAAATCAAGAAAGAGAATGATATCAATCGATCGTATTGCGTTTTACACTGGCATGATTCGTGCCCGCACGTCTAAACTAATCCGATTTGTTGAAACACTGAGTAATGTTAACTAACGAATGAATTGCGAAAAAATTTCATATATTACTCGAACAAATTTTACGAATTAAAAAAAAAAAAAAAAAATCATTTCACACAAATCGTCCGTTTACCAATTGTCGTCGGCGCAGGTTTCCGACATTTACAAACTCATTAACTGTTACGAATTAATATTTTATTTTTCTTCGCATTGTCCGGTACCGTGAAAAAAATAAAAATTGAATCGAAATCGATCGGTGTCGGTCGGTTGTCATGACGAATTTTCGTATATTGTTTTTCGCGTCACGAATTGTCACGGTCGTTTTGTTTAGCTGAAAAAACATTTCGTACTGAGTCCATACGACTTTCAAAAGTTTTTTATACATAATATGTATAAAACTGAAAATATATCCAGGACGTTTCAAAAGGGAAAAACGATGGAGCAAATCGCTCGAATTCCTTCTATCCCGTCCACGGTACGGCGTTTAACGGCGATTAACACTACACAGTCCAATGACGCAGTGATATTTAACACCGCACGAAACATTCAAAAAATCGTTTGAAAACAAACGCGTTTTTCTTTTCGCGTGGAGACACTTTTTGAATTTTCAATCGGAATACGAAATGCGCGCGTTAAAATATCGTTTACGTCGTGTCTGCAGAGGCGTATTGCCATCGATTTTGCGTCGATTTACGCGCGTTTTTTTTCCCAGTGCGAACGCGTAAATATTATTGCATTGTCCCATCGGATTTAATGCCCGTTATTATTTTATTGCGACCGACCACCATTCGTCAAAACCATTATTGCGCGCGGTGTGTTATTACGCGTTGGTGTATATACACTGTTGATAATGGCATACGGGTTTTTAAGTTCACATATATATTTATATATTATAAATATATATATATATATATTTATATAGTTTCGTGTAAAATATGCAATTGACTTACGTGTAATAAAAATAAAATTATATACACCGATCTGTGGCAGCATATGTATTATAATACGGGGGAGCTCGTTTCCGATATCTATCGTTGTTTAACGCAAATACCCACTACTAACACGCGCCAACCGCAATATTAAACGAATATCGTTATCGGAAGGGATATTTATATATAAAATAACGAAAAATTACTCGAACGCTTTCTCACCTCGACACTGTTCGCGCTGTTTTTGCTATTTTTTTATTTTCTTAATGTCGTATCCGACAACGGTTTTTCGTTTTCGCGCACACGAACGACTCGTAACGTATATAGAGGGTGGGTTACTGCGGAACGACGGTTCAACAATATCATTTGACGTTTCGAAATACGCGGAAATTGGAAATTCGAACGCACCGCGGCGATAAAAACGTATTTCGATTAATTTCGTTAATAACCGAAAGTGAAAAAAAATGTCAAGTGTCTATAAAAATTCAAACCGTTCGGAAGATGTTATTACAGGTGTACCGCGCGCATGGATTCTTACGAATAGTTCTGGGACAAAAACGATTCTGAAAATCGATTAAAAATACAATACATAACACACATATATTATTATGATTTCGATACAAATAAATGTGTAATATACACGCCGAAACCCGTATGATTTTATTGAGCACTTATTTATTTATTTTTTTAATACGATCACTGGACAATAATAACATGGTAATACGCGAGTGTGTTACTCAAAAATTATAACCGTACGATATCATCAACGAGGTTTTATTATTGTATTTGTTTTATGAACAAAAAAAGAAAAAAAGAAACACGTAAATCACTTGTCTCCTTTACTGGCAGACCCGGAGATAAGCAAAAAAAAAAAAAAAAACTCATTTAGCAATTTACTATGGTTTAGTGTCTATATATGAGGTGAAAAGATGGGATAATAAAAAAAATAAAAATCGAAAAAATATGAATATAATCACATATTTTATTATTAAAAAATATGGAATAGGTATGTTTTTTATTTAAATTTAAAATCGTACTTTACATTTTTTTTGTTGCACATTTCAATAATTTTTCTTGTTCGGGACTTTTTTTAAAAGCGCGAAAATTCTTGACAATTCATATATTACGTAATTCAATTTAACACATAGTTCTGATTTCACCATTTTCACTGACAGACGATTTCTTTCACATCAGACCACAAATTTCCCATCGAAGAATAGGCACGTTCAACAAAAGCCGTCACTCGTTGGAATTGAAAACATTTTGCCAATAATTTTTGGAAGTCCGGTGAAATTTTTTTCTTTAAACAACTCCACCCACCGGTAAGTCTGGAGTTGAGTTAATTTTTGAAAGCTCTGACCACACTTCCCGCACATTTTTTAAATATACAGTATACTAATTTCACAACGAGCCGGAGAATAATTTATTGAAACCCGTAGCCCGGAGATTTATCATATGTAAAATAATACGTGTGAACCCCGGAGAGGTGGCAAAACCGTGTAGTCACCGTACACACGAATCCGATTCGAAATCGGCTTTCGCGTCGCGCGTTTCCTTTTTCCCCGCACAAATCTCACTCGTCTTCTTCACGTGTCCCGTACACGAGTATAATATGACGTCGTCTTTTCGGTCGTCCAAATCGACGGCGCTTCTCGGACTTTTTTCTGTTTTTGTTCGTTCACGGGCCTCGTCTAAATTCAACGCGAACCCGTCACAAGGCGTGTCCCCCCCGTCTTAATCGTTTGCGACGGTGTAACGCGAGACGAACACAGCCGTTGTTGGACTTTAATCCAAAACGATTTATCGTCGTCGCTCGTTTATAACGACCGGGGGAGTGACCGAAAATATTTTAAATATTCCCTCGAATTCGAGAAGCGCTGTTGGTTCGAACGGTACGCGCGTGTAAGAATTACATAAAAAAAAACCGAGACGATAAAACGATGTTATTTTATATAATGTTTTTGTTGTTGTAATAAATATAATGTGTTGAGTGTAGCTCCACTCCGCCCCCACACACGGCGTTCGGCGAAACGATTGAATAAATAATAGGAAACGAATCCGTTCGATAATAATAATAATCGAGGAAAACAAAAATTTTAATAATAACGAAAATAGAAAAAAAAACCGTTTTACCGTATCCGCGCGGCGGCGGCGGGGGAACGAGCGTACCGACACGCGCACACCCCGGCGTCTCTTACGCCACCCGTCGAAACACGCGAGATAAATTCAAGGCACTGGTCTGGTCTGGTGGACGACGACGACGACCAATGCGCGTGTGTGTACGTACGCGACGTGAGTTTTTCTAGCGAAACGCACGCGACCGCGTGTGGTCCTGCGGACGCGGAGAGAGAGAGAGGAGCGCAATAAAATCCACTCGCTTGGCCATTTTGTTTCGTGCACGACGGATCATCACAACTCAACTGAAACCCCCAAGGTTTTTTTTCTTTTGCTTTTTTACCAACAAGAGCGCGTTCACACACGTACAATAAAACATCTCGTGACAGCGTGACATATAATAAAATAAAAACAATTGAAAAACCCGTAACGAGGTCTCGCGTGTGTGTATTTTTACGCGCGGTGTAGTACGTCTTTTAGACATGTCGTAATAACGATTACGGTGTAACGCGGATATAATATATATGTATAAAAAAAACGTTGTATTTCAATACGACGTGCATCGTTATTGTAATATAGAGAGATGCGTGTCTCGGAAATCGACAAAAAATAAAAAACGAGCGAGAGAATTATAATATACGCGCGACGCGTAGACCTTGTAATAATAATAATAATAATAATAATAATAATGTTTATATTTTTAAACTGTTGCTTTGTGTATACGCGTGTCTCGAATTCCGTTAAAACTTTTTGTGTTATTTCTAACTGGAACAGACACTGTCCATAATAATATTAATAATAATATATATTAATTTTAATAATTTCGACACAATTACGTTCGAATAATAATATAATATTATTAAATTATTTCGATAAATTATTTAATAACGAGATTCTGTACGTATCGAATTATGACACACGTGTATAATATACGAATTTCTATTGTCGCGTTCCACATTTTTCTTTTTAATCTAAAACATTTTATACGCTTTTGTTTTATGGTCGATTTCGACATTTTTTTTTTTTATTCTTTTCCCATATGGGGAAATCTCGTCACGAATATTATTTTTTTTGAAATACGCCCCTGATATCGTGTACTGCAGTGGCACACTCTGTTTCTGGGGAACGAAGTTTGAAACAAAATGGAGAACATTTTTTACACACTATAGACGATTATGTTATTATATTATTTACCGGATTAAAATATTTATTTTTTTAGTAACGAAATAAAATTAAACAGTTACTTTAATTAATGTAATAGAAACAAATGAGTCATGAATTGCTCTTCGAGTAACGTAATCATGATACTTATTAGGAATTGGAAAACAGAAAATTATAATAAAAAAAACTTATATTTTTATTGGAGAGTTCAGCGAGCACTCGCTCCGGGTTTTATTATTGCGTTCTTTTCGTCAACATTGTGAGCACAGATAAATCTGCACCGTTAAAGATAATAACCGATTTTTTTTAATTCGAGTTTTACTCAATAAAAACAAATGATTAATACATTCGCAGTGTGTATTGTTCTCCTTTCAGATTCCTTTATTATTTTGTTCGTTTTTCTTTTCGTGAGATCGATAAAATCTTCATCGTAATCATTTTATTTGAATAGATAATTGGCGTGTAATGTATTCGGTGTCGATTACGCGTCGAAGTATGTAGACAATATAGCATTGAACGTCGTGTGAATATAAAAAAAAACGAGCCAATAAAAAAATTATATATTTTTACATTGATTTTTTGTTCTGGAAGACGTTTATCTCCAAAAATACGATTGTGTACAAATACATGTATTTATTTATATGAAGTTTACATGTTTACACAAATTACACTTGAGGTTGTATTACAGAAATCACTTCCTCTTATAAAAACTAAATATAACTTTTGAATAATTAAAAATATAAATATATTAATATTAAAGGTATGTGTATTATATAATTTAAACGATTAAAAAAAAAAAATCGTTTGACTTATATATAAATTTGTAATAAAAACGTGTTAACCAAAAATTAACATTTCTTTTATTATATAACTGAACGTGTTTTGGTATGTGTAGATAATGAATGTCTATTATTATTATTATTATTATTATTGTTATTATTATTCAACCATGCTTAACATGCCCTGAGGATTTGCTCCTGTTTAATTACATTCACTACACATTACATATATAATACTACGTATTATATTATTATTATTAATATTATTATTAAAGTTAATGTTATAACGTTGGAAAAAATCCCGTTTATGTCGATTCGTAAAACGTATAATGTAGTAATATAAAAGTAATTTGAAACTCTTTTAGACTTTTAAAAAAAATAACATTTAAACCTAATCCGTGTTTTTTCACAGGGTACACCAGTGGCTCGTGGTTTCTTCATACGACTTTTACGTTTACCGTTTAAGCTACATAAAATGATCGAACACACGACTCGTGAGATACGAAAAAAAAAATAAATATAACTACCCAATAAAATAAATCAACGGGCGGAAATCACTAACCACCGTACTAGTGTTACTACTGCAGTCATTGCCATACGAACACACAACGTCTCGGGAACGATGCGAACAATTTTTTTTCTATTCGTTCAGAAAGAAACGATCGAATCAGTTGATTTCACAATAGCGTCGTTGAAGAAGTGAAAAGTATAAATCCAAAAACGATCACCACCATTAAATGGTAACACTAAATTTTAGTGTTACGAGTTTATTTTCATATTATTTTTTTTTTTTTTTTTTTTTACTCATTTTTATTAATAAACGCGTGTATACAACTTTATTACGACATTTTATAATTATTGTTTTTGTTCTCTAAATGATCGTGTCGATATTCGTTGAAACATACAAAGCGTTGTAAAACACGAGCAGTGGAGTGTATGATTTTTTTTTCTTCGTCAACTTGCAAAACGCCTATGCTGCACAAATATGTCCGTGCGAGACTCGGTGCACGAGCAGCAACGCGAGGCGGCCACCCGCGCGGCGCAATCGGACGGCGGCGTTTGTATACGCAGTGCGGCAGTTGCAGAGTTGTCGTCAGAGCGGTTGTCACGGCAGAAGCGATTGCGGAATACGATTTACGGGAAGACGAGCACGACGCGGTACGCGAACAATGGGCGGCCCGAACGCCACCGAGTCCGTCTCATTTCGTGCGGGGGGACGGGTGAGAGGTGGACGACGATGACCTTGTACGGCGTTTATAGACCGGGGATGGGCGACGCGACTTCTCGCTTCGCAGAGTATCGCCCGACCATAACGCGGATTCCCTCTCCGGCTTCTTCGTTGCCGCGCGGCCGTGACCGCGGCGCGCGTGCACGCGTGTGCGTCCCTCGTCCCGCGTGCGGCCGGATATACCGTTCGTCCCGAGTGACGACGAAATTACACCGACGGACGGTTTACCGTTGTTACCGCGGGACGACGTTATCCTCGTCCACTCTGTGGTGGCCACCGGTGCGTGCGACCGTCATGGCCCTCCCGAACGCTCCGGCGAAACGTTCGTGTGTGTGTGTGTGTGAATGTCCCATTCTCCCCCCCATCCCCGCTATTTTTTCACTCTGCGCAGTCTCTGACGTTTCACGAGCCGCGCCATTTTCGCAGGGTTTCACCGCGGGTGCCGCTGTCGCCATTTGTCGACGTTGTCCCTAATTATTATACCCTATTGGGCGAGGATAAGCGTTCGCCGCACGTCATGTTCAGACGTCAGACATCAGAACAGCAGTGTGGTTACGCGCAGAACGGTCAAAACGTAAACTGACCGCAAAACGTGAGAAGTGCTCGGCCCGGGTGCCACTTCGGTATCCGACCGTACGGCGTCACAACTAATTGGTGTGCGTGTGATGGCCTCCAACTCTCAAGAGCCTCCTCCAAATCGACGTCCATATATGGTCACGGTATTCATTATTGGCATTTCAAGTCGCCTTATAATAAGACATTTCCGTACATATAAATAACGTATTTAGGACGGGGGAATTGAAAATCCCCCCGGGATTAGAAATGACGAATTCGCAGGAAAAAGAAACGGTTTTTTAAAAAATATTACTCCGTTCCGGAAATTTTACGCTTTTGTTTTACTATATTGACGTAGAGAAAAAAATACAGAAAAATTTCGTGTTCAGTCAGTCGGATTAAATTATTTGTTTTAAAGTGCGTCGCGCGATTTCATAAACACCCGTAGGTGTATAGTAAATACAAAATTATACGACAGTTTAAGTGTTTGACATAAAAAAAAAAAAACCGTGTTTATATACTTTAACGTTGTAGAAAAAATTAAGGAGCCTCGAAATGATTTCTGTATAAATTATGTTTATTCAATATAAAATTAGTTTTCGTTCCTCTCTGGTCCAGCGAAACGTCTGTTTTCATTCGCATAATTTATGCAAGCCCATAGTATCGAGATATTTTGTGGCGATGTGGCGCGCGTTGTTCTATCCTCGGCAAAAATGTCCAGGGAGAGGAGAAGTCGCATTGACACGACGTCCCTCAGATATACTCGTCGAATCCGGGTCGAATTTAAAATCGATCGAGTTCTAAATTATTAACGTTTCACGTGCAAACGATTTTTTTCTGAAATTATCATCTTTGCTACGGTTCTGCGGAATTATCACGACAACTGTGCAATGATTGTTGTCATGTAGAAATATTAATCTATAGCCGATTTACTATTGTGTAAACCGCGTTGTCCGCGTGAAAAAAACTTTCGATATAATACTCAAGCCATAGAAGCTGGAGCGTCGTTTTTTTTGTTTTTTTTTTTTAACCCGGTTAAACGCACATTTGTTGTGTCCTAATACACGCATGGACGCGCACGATACGGTTCTAATTGAATACTTGACACCGGGAAGGGGATCTATTCGATTTTCTAAAATATCGCGGAGCGAAATCTATAGAATTTACGCGCACATATACTTCTCTCTTTCTCTTTATGGTCTCGATCCGAAAATTGGTTTGCAGCAGCTGCTTTTCACTCTTCTCTACTATCCACTTTCCTTTTCATTTGTACACGCGAATCTTGTACTTGACGTCCTATTGACTGTTTGGACGTACTCTAATCTCGGCGACCTCATCCGTGATCCACTTCTTCCACACTTCCTTCTTGGATTAATCAATCCTTTATGCACGGCCTATCCATTCGTCCCGTCTTTTTACTACACTGTTCCATTTTGCAGTGTTCATTCCGATATTATTCCAAGAACCTCGTTATTCCGTCCGTCCGGCTTACGTGCTTCTACGACCACGCGTTTCGAATGAAAATTTTGCAAAGAAAACACATTATTGTAGTAATAATAACGCAAATAAATGGATTACGCAAATGGACGGCGAACGCGACTCAACGAGACACGTCGTTCAATATTCGAATCGACTGCCATTCGCGCAATACGAACACACGCATATAGACACACGCGTATTATTTTTTTTTTTTAGCCATCGTGTATTTAATTATTTAGGCACCCGTACGATATTTGTGACTCTCCCACCGTTCGTTGTTGTACGTCAATTCTAGGAATAGTTCCGTTTTTTTCACCGCTGGTCGAAAACGTAAATTATTCAAAAACGTATTATTGCATTCGTAGGAAACCCCGTGCTGCGCGGAATTATTATTATTACTATTTATTTTTCAGTCACAAAGTTCCGTGATGTGCCTGCGTCGTTTCGCCGTATGTATTATGCAAAGTAAAACACACGCGGACACATTAACTTATGGCTTTGTTCTGTGCGACTTCTGGGAAGCGTTTTCCGACGCTCTCCGCTATTATCGTGTGCAGCGAATACAATATTATTTATTTGAAATAAAACGAAAACGCGCGAATCCAATTTTGCGCACGTTGTAAACGAACGCGGTGTTCGTGATGTTGTGTCGATAGAATACATTTTTTATGCGCCGTGTATGGATAAAACACGCACGTGCCGTGGCCTCCGGCACGCGTTCATTAAGCCGTTCATTACGTATGAATATTTTTATATATATTTAAACACGTTCTTCCACATTGCACAGTGTTTGTCAATAAATTTTACCGGTAATTTTTTCAAACATTACACACGCTAATTATGCGCGCTAATGCGACGACGCTAGCTGGTGTACTGCAGCGAGGACGGATCGCGCGTACCGCAATCGTTACGAATACGAGACCGCGTATGTCGCGTCTGTGCTTGAAATTGGAATCGTTATTGATAATAATCGTGCGGCGTGTTAATAGTGCATTTGAAATTGCTTAAACAGATTTTTTTACTCTTTTTTACCACGGGCCATATATCCGATATTATATTCGTAATACGCGTATTCGGTTTACGAAAACGTCGTGAATAACCGTGTTAAGTCCGCCACTGATCACGAACACTGCGGGTTCGTCGAAATTTTATTTATCTATGAAAAAAAAAAAATTGTCTTGAATACGATGCGAAGTTGGACTGACGTGTTAACTGTGCGGATCGGTGAAATTGTTTTGAAACATTTTGAACATTACGTACAAATCAGAATTTCAATAAAGGAAAACTCGGTATGGAAAAAAAAACAACAACGAAACGTCAACAATCGGCGGTATATCGGTTACGTTTCGTTTTGATTAAACGCACGTACATTTTTGTTGATGAATCACGCAATACCGATAATTTAAAAAAAAAATCGTTAAATCGTCTAATTGATTTAACGTGACCATAATAATATTACCACGTATTAACGCGCGGGGCTGTGATTTAATATGAAAAAATGAAAAAAAAAAAAATCAATAACGTAATTCCGTTGTTGCGTATCGAAAAGTATTTATAATATTGTTCAATCGTCCGTTTCTCAGTTTTATAACGGTTTTACGTATAAATCGTTACGTAACATTTCTATATTTTGTAATTGTACACGCGTGTTTTTTCCTTCTAAATATCTCGCCTTGACGCGAGCTTGTGATAACTTTCTCAACGCGCTTACGAAATAATTATTAATAATAATAATAATAATAATAACAATTCGAAAATTCCGTAGCCCTTATTATTATAAATATTTTTATCGTCGGATGACATCATAATATCATGTTTACGTTTAACAGTGTAATATTATATTTAAATTAAATCGTACACCGCGGATAACGTAAACGATTAAAAATCAATTTCGTTTCGTATTTATGAAATATTTTTTTGTTATCTAATATGGCATTAGCGTCTTACGCGTTATTCACAATTCGTTCGGTTTTGGATTTCGAACGAAACGAGAAACGTTTCACTCGTACAGAGACAAATTATTTTATTCGGTATAGTTGTACTCCTCGTGTATCTGTACAACTCATCGAAATGTAAAAAATGTGACCGATACGTTTGTTTTTAGAAAACAAATGCGAGACTTCAACATCAACTTAATTCAGAAAATTTATACATTTTTATAATCAAAGGTTTTGTTTGTATTTTTTTCTACGTTTTATAAAAATCGATCGGTTTTTAGTCAGAGAATTTTGAAATTTTTTTTTTTTTATATAAATTGTTAATCGAATTGAAATCATATTAAAAATACGTGCGTATATATTGTATTGATTGCTTCTTTTTTTCTCTCTTCGAAAATATTCCTCTCGTCAACGGAATTTTTTTTTATTCCGTAAAAATAAATTTTAAATTAGAATACGAAAACGCATTTCGAATTCGTAAACACATCATATTTTATTCGTAAAATATATATATATATATATATAAATACACGCGTATAATAATCGTGAAAGTCACGGTGCCGTGTTGAGTAATACAAAAAAAAAAAAAAAAACGCAATTACTAAATAATTATAACGTCGTGTCACTCGCGTGCGCGGAAAACACGGAGTTTTATTCTAATTGGAAATATTTTTAAATAAATATTATTCGCAATCGCATAGGGTAGGGGGACGCCGACGGGTTTTGCGAATAATCGAACTTACGATGCGAACACGCTAATTTCCATGTTATTATAAACATTAAACATTTTCGTTTTGCTCGCGAACGATTTCATATTTTTCATAAGATTACGACGATTCTTTTCTCTTTTAGTCGCGGTATTGACAACGGAATGTTTTGTTTTTTGTTCTTTTCTGCAGACATGATTCGTGTCGATCTCGCGAAATAATCGCGACGTGGTCGAGGTCAGTGGCGTACGCAGGATTTTTTTTCAACGGTAACGTACACGAATTGCCGCATGAATCGATGAGCTTTTCCATTTCTTTTTTTTTAAGTCATCGTTTCGTAATTTGAAAACTTACTCTAAACCATGTCGTGTCTTCCTGATAATGGCATTAGCGTACGCTAATGACGTGAGTGGAGTACGTGTTACACGTACACTCTAAACGAACGGTTTTGAAAATTATTCGCGAAATACGTGTTCGGAATAAAAAGAAGTTGTTTGGACCACGAATACGTGTCACAAAAAGTTCATTATTGAATAATGTTTATGAATTCATCTACAAAGAGCGTTCGAATATATCGTACCATTTTTTTTTCTTCTTAAAATTAAACGCGAGAAATTTTTTTTCATTAGCGCTATTCGATTTTCGTTTAACGAACAGTCGAAAAATCGTGCTTGCCAAACAAACAGAGAATAAATAAATATTTATATACAAAAAAAAAGTGAAAAGAAACGACTACCGAATTTCGCGAATATTTATTTTCCGTTCAGCCGTTTTGAAAATTCAATTTGTTCGACGCACAAGGCGTGTGTCGTACCAATATTATTATTTATATTAAACGAATTATTTTTCTTTTAAGAGCAAAAAAAAAAAAAATTATTATAATATATTAATTTTTTATGCTGCGAATATATCAAAAAAAAAAAAAAAAATAACGTTTTCAAACGATACGAACTAATAATATTGTAATTGTTTTTCTATATACAATCGAAACGGAAATAAGAAAACTATTTATTTTATTTTATTGTTTTCGATATTTCGATTTAAAGTTCGCATTTTGTTTTTTTTCATTTTTTTTTTTACCACGTAACGTTAAATCGAATAATTGTCTTTAATAATGCGCATTTCGAATCGGTTCCCCGAGATGTTCAATAAATATCGCGAGCGCTAACGAACAATAATTTCTTCTTATGTGCGTTCCCCGAATAAGTCGACTGGAGTTGTGCGGACGAAGTTGGCCTCGCTCGGCTCACTACTATATAGTCGTCTCCTCGGCCCGCAAGAGTGTACACAGGCAGCACACGCCCACTGGGGGCAGGTTACAACGCGAGAAATCCCCCTTTACGTCATTACCGGCCGGGTCGTCTTCTTACCTATTACCACCGGCTCCGGCCGTTGTCGAACGCTCTCCCGTTACACGCCACGCTCATTAATCCGCTGCTTTTCCCCGCGTTCTGTTCTCGTCACTTTTATTCGTTCGTTAAACGCGCGGACGTACACGCAGAACTGCGTCGGCAGTCGTCGCCGGTCGCGTTGTATACTCTCGGCTTTCGCGCGGCGCCACCGTCTCCGATTACCACAACCCTCGCGTCGCGAAATTCGCAGCGGCGATTCCCGTCTCTCGTGTCTAGAATTGTAAAAGAACCGAAAATAAAAAAAAAACCTCTCCGTTACGCGCAGACCGTCCGTCGGGGGAGTGAATACGCGGCGGCAGAAACGATTAATTATTACGGAACGGGAGGGTGGTAAAATATAACTGTCGTAATTTCAATTCGAATCGATCGATTCGATTTCGAGAAAATCCTCCACGGATTTCACGGTTTCTCTCATATGACGTATTTATAATGTCTAAGCGGTAGTTGAAATTATTTTTCAATCGGTCGAAATCGTTTCGCGCGCCGTAATCTGAATTCGACGAGTATTGAATTTCATAGCGGTCATTTCCAGTACGTCCGCCGGTATTTTTTTATTCAATACTTTCCTCGTGTTTTTAAATTAAAATTCAGATTCCGCCGGAATCGTTGCAACGCGAGTTTAATAGCCGATCGTCACTATCGATCAAACACCGAATTAATATTGTTTTCGTTGCCGGAAATATAATTCTTCTTTTTTTTTTTGGAGAAATTAAATTATTCTTGTTTTATTCACGCGGATCACAGCGCAAGGCAGAACGGACGAAGCGATTTAAAGGCTTTTCATTTCGACGTCTTAAAAAAACACACACACACACACACGTTTTAAAGTGTGAACGAAACGAATGTTTTTAACACATTAAACTGTATGTTTGTAGCAAGTGTGTCAAATTACGCCACCACTGCCGCATTAGGTAGGAATAATCCCGTATAATATTTTTAAATACAGTGAGATAATAGTGTACGTTTAAAGTACTCGTTAGTTAACGGTTATCTTACACAGCGAGTACCATATTTGGTCGAGAGGCTATCAATTTACGTGGTTTCTTTTTTTCTTTTAATTTCAGATCGATTCGTGTGAGAAACATCGAACGACGAGATCGCCCCAATCGTCGACTTGAATCTCCGACTACACGCGCGGAGGATTATTTGCGGTCAACACTCAGGATGAAAATAATAAATAAAAACGTTTTCGAAAAAAAAAAAAGAATACGAATAAACAATGGCGGAAGAAAGTCTTTCACGCGGCTCGGTCGGCGAGTGTTTAACGCTATAATAAAAAAAAAAAATGTTTTTTTTTAACCTAGAATATTATAAAACGCTTGACTGTATTATGATTTTCTCGTTGCCCGTACAACAGTAATTATTTGCACAAACGATCGCGTTCCACGTAAATAGAATTACTTTTGACGTCGGACGCTTATTTGTGGATCGGGAAAAAAAATATTTGAATAATAATAATAATAATAAAAAAAAAAAAAAACAGTTCGATATCAATTCCGCCGAATATATTCCATTATAATTCTTATCCAAATCATAGTTAAACACAGCGTATTTTAAAATATACTTTATTGTAGAGCTCAATCACGTTTCGATAGAATAATATATTTATCACATTCCGTTTTCCACTGTACCCAAATGGCAGAGTGAGAAGTTTTTGAAATTTGTAAAAACGATAACGAGAACACGCTTGTGATCGTGTAACAAATTGATGTCTGTGTAGATTGCATTAATTATACGTTATATATCGCATCTCAAAAATTACTGTTTTATGTTAAAGACGTTTCGAAACGTATTCGATTTGGAGTTTTTATTTATTTATTTATTTTTTTGTGTTTGCACGCAATAATCGAAATTGCTTTGGAAATTACGGATCGTTATTGTGCGTAAGTAGACGTTCAAAAAAAAAAAAAAAAAAAAAAAATACGAGCGCACGCGCGTTCGTAACACGCGAATGATTAACGCTACGACGATTTTATTCCGTTTTCTTTTTTGTTGATTTTCAATTAGTTCATTTTTCGAATTATTATATTTTAATATTGCAATATAATAATTTCGTTATTACGCAGTAATTACAACGAAACGAAGTATTACATTAATAATAATATTATTATTATTATTATTAATTATTACGAAATATTTATACTCGAGCGGTACACATCTGTTATTATATTTTCGTTCTATAATGTGATATTATTGTGTAGTTTTTTTTTTCTACTCGACTAAAGTGTTGAAAACAATTTTATGTTATACAAATCGTGTAAAAATCATAAATACACACGTAGACAAACCAACCGAAACAGAAAATCGAATAAATTATGATCTGACAGGAAACGCGTTGCCCCTGAAACTATATAATATCATCTTTTCAATGCCTACCATATTATAATAATAATAATATACGCGCGGTAAAACGTGTGGAAAAACGTGCCAGAAAAACGCGTTTTCTGTACCGTTTCGAATGAAATTGTGTAAAAACGAAGAACGTTTAAAAAAAAAAAAATATACCACGCTTTAGAGCTGTGATTTTTTTATCACACGGCACACAAGCTCACGATGTATATAAATCAGAAATAAAAATATTTAATATAGCGATTATGTTACATTCATTCGTAGCCATTGGACGTAGTTATTATTTTTTTTTTTTTGAGCACATAATATTACATTAAACGTCACTAGTTTCATATACAAAGAAATACGAAAAAAATATATTTTAAAAATGTGTCGCGTGATTCGAAATCAATCCAACTGTTATAGCGTATAAGAAAATTACCAACGCACGTATAAATGTAAAATGCAAGAATTTTTGGATTTTTTTCTTTTATATAAAGCAGGCGTTAACCCCGGCGTGATGGTTTAAGGAAGAATTGTGTTAAAATATAGAAAAGAAAACCATTGTTTTTTCTTCTTCTAAAATACAATCGCTTCGCCGTAATTTATAGGAAATATTCACGTACATTTAAAACGAACAATTTTAAATAACGTAAAACATCAACAAAAACCATTGAATACAACGTTGGAGAAAATAAAAACGATAAACTCGCGATAATCGTTATTAGTATACGTACGTATTATAATATCATCATAATTGTTGTGTGTTTAAAACGGACAATAAATAATTAAAATATAAGAAAACAAATCGAATTAAATAATAGTCGACAATTATTATTATTATTATTATTATTATTATTATTATTATTATTATTATTATTGGCCGCCGCGTCGTACGTCCGACATTATTATAATTATCCGTTGGTCAGCGAGTTTTTTTTTTTTTTTTTTTTTTACTGATACCGATGGGCTGTGTGCGCAGTTCGCCGTATACATACACAGTATGTAATATTCATAAAAATTAAAAACCGTATATTATAATCATTATTATAATGTTGTAGGAAGATTTAGAAAAAAAAAAAAAAATAATAATAATAATCCTATTAAAACGCGGTAAAACAGTCTCTCTCTCGGAAAAAAAAAAAGAAAAAAATTACCGCGTTGAGAAAATGTTTACGCGGCCGTAAGAATATGTTATAACATTGTGGTAAAATAAAATAGAAATAATAATAATAATAATAATAAAAATATATGTACGTATAAAACACGGTGGGACGCGATACACAAAAACTGGTTGGAAAATAATTGCTATGAATATATATATATATATAAAAAAAAATGTGTACGTCTACTCTTTGTCGTGAAGAAGAAGAAGAATAAAATTATAAGTTATAAAAGAAGTTTGTAAAAAAAAAACAAAGAAATCGATTTCATTTCCCCTCTCATCGTCACGCCGCGTCTGATGTTATAAAAAAGAAAAAAAAACGATGCCGCTGTCGAACGCCAGAGACGAGTTGCTAAAACGTTTTCGTGTTTTATAAATAACATTTCCCACTCGTCTTATAATAACGATACTCGAATCGAAAAATTAAATTATGAGTTTTTTTTTTTTTAATTCAAAGACTTCGAATAAACGACAAAATGTACTGTAAACGCGTGGGACTCTTCTACAGTTTTGAATTTTCAAAGCTAACGGCCATGCGTTCCTCATAATAATCAATAATACAAATATATTGCAAATATATTGTACATTGCAAACACTGGTTTTCTAATCGAACGTGTAAGTGAATTCTTTTTCTTATTCGCAAATACTCATAAAGTAGTTGAACAAAAGACGATTTGACGTATTCTGGTTGTAATACGAATTTAATTATTTTGAAATTTCATTCTACTACACGTTCGAAATCGATTGTCAATACGACGAGTGGCGTTTTATGCTCGTCGGTGTTCAATTTCCCTTGGCTCGTCGTGGTGCCATTTTTTTGTTTTACCCCCGTTCTCTTTCCACGATATTCGATTAAATTGGAAAATGGTCGAAGAAAAATCGAATTTTGGAAATCCGCCGTCAAGTAATTCGTTCGAAATCAAAATATTGTGTTTCGTTGAATACGAATTGGTTTTGTTGAACACCTATCGACCGTATAATAAATCGTCTCTTTAGAATCGGCACCGGTATACGGCGTATACGGTGTAATCGGTCACAGTTCGTCGATCAATCCAATTCATCACCGGTTATTGAAAATTCGCGATTTTGGAAAATATAATTTTTCTGTTCCCCCCTTCTCAGCGTAAACACGACAATTCGGTGGTTTTTAATAGATTTTACGGAAGTTTACGTAATAATGTAAATCGCATGGCGTTTACGGACAATAATTAAATGAATTGCGAGCAATACAATCGCGCGGTACGCTTGGACGAGTGTAAGAATCGAAAAAATCAAACCGAACGATGAGAATCGAAAACGGTTAGGAGGACTTTTGAAATCGCGGAGTTTTGAAAAATTCGCAATTCGCCATTTTCTGTCAAAAAAAAAAAAAATAATAATAATAATAATAATAAATATTATTTCAACGTCATACACGACAATATAATATCAGAACATTAATTTTATGATTCTCGACAATTATTTTTTTTATATATATATGAAATTATGTAAAACAAAATGGGTTTTTGTGTTTTCGACACGCATATTTTGTTTTTGCACGAAATCGTTATCGTTTTATCGAAATACCGAACCCTCCCCTCCGCATATGACTTTCGTGTCGTTTTCCGCACGAATTTTTCGATATCATAACAACAAATATAATACGGTTAGTATTATTCCGATAAACGTAATATTTCGCCGTACACTCAAACGTTATCGAAATAATATTTGTATATTAAAAAAATAGAATAGTGTCGGCGAACCGCGAGAGGAAACAAACTTTGTTTTGCAAAACGTTATTTACATATATATATATATATATATATATATATAATATAATACGGAATAAAAATAATAAAAATAGTATACGGAAAAAAAGTCGTGGAAATATATTTTCCTTCAATTTCAATTGTTTCGCTTTAACAAGGTTACGACATAACAACAACATACACCGTATAATGTTATTACGTATTATAATAATAATAATAATAATAATAATAATAAAGATTTTGCCCTTGTCATTTCCTTTGGTTTACACACACACACACACGTCCTTAACAATATTATTATTGTCACCCGACCACGGTTATTGCAAAATCAGCTCGTTTCTTCCAAATTCGACGAAGAAACAAAACGCCGTTGAACGATTCGTTTTAACGCGCGCGCGCGCGAATTAATTTCGACGAAATTACTATAATATTATAATTTTAATTGCCGAGCTTTAATATAATTATTAATTTGATTTTTTTTTTTTATAATTGTCTTAATATATATACATATATTATGTTATATAATATACGTTATTAAAATTTCGGCAAATTATTATCTAATTATACCTATTTGTCCAATTTGTTAGACGAAAATCGTTTGTGTACACTATAATAATAAATGTGAATTACGACAATTATTATTATTATTATTATTATAAAATACGGTTTACTTCAAATTACAACTATTACACTTGATCGTTATTACTTCATTATAAACGTAAATCGATATTATAATTATTTTTAAACGCATAATACGTTTAAACGTATTATAATAAATCCATATAATAACGTGTACGAATAATACACGTTGTTCTGTAATGATACAGTGAGTTCTAATTGTCGAAGACCTGTTGTTGGCAAACGTTATATAAACATTAAATAAACACGCGGTCGTATCTCAAATACCGATTACAACAATATATATATGCGATGTCGGACGAATTCAGTTTTAACAACAACAATAACCGTTTTTAACAGATTCTTTAAAGCCGTTCATCTCGTTATGTATGTGTGTGTATACGCACGCGCGCACTCGTGATTTTATAAATTGCATTCATTATCGAATTACGTTAAATAAACGCGTGAAAACAACAAAAAAAAAAAAATTGTCTAAATATCGATTGTAATCGATCAAAATAAATTGTTTTCTCCGCACAAACGTACTTTTAAGCAGAAAAAATTATAATTTATACACACTCGAATGGCGGGCAAGAGGCGATTAATAATTTCGCAGTGAATATCGTTCGTGGGAATAGTTCGAATTTTTTTTTTTTTTTTTCCGTTTTTGTGTGTCAATGAAATAAATCGTGTTTTCACGGACGATACACCCGGTGCCGTTTTGGCTCGAACTCGACTTCCACGGCCGCGATATAAATTAGATTTTACTACTGCGATAATAATCATTAATAATAATTGTTTAAACGATTAACGTCCCACAGTGCGCCCCCGAAACGAAAATCGGAAACGATTACACGCCGTGCGACACTTACACGAACAATTTTTTCGGAGTCGTTTTGCGTACGGTGTAGTTGTTTGAACGACTTCTGCCGAACGAAATACCATTTTAATCGACTCGTTGAAGACGTTTTTTTGTTCGTCGGTTGTTTTCCTCGCAAAAACCCGATTTCCAACAGATGAACGATACCGCGCTATCGCCGTTATCGTCGCAGTGCACATACGCGCTGATTAACGTGCGTAAGTAACAACGCTTCAACAAATTATTATATTATAGGAAATTACGCGCGTTGTATATTATTAATACGGTCAAAGGCTTATGCAATATAACGTGTTACGACGTTAAATAATTTAACGCACAATAATAATAATAATAATAATAACAATAATTTCGGACAAAACAAAAACTATAATATATACGACTGGAAGAAAAAAAGAACCTTTAATGTTTCTCTTCTTTTTCACTCACTCTCTCTCTCTCTTTGATTATTATTATTTTATTATTTTTTTTTTGAATTTCTTCGTACGACCCAGATCTGAAAGAGGAGCGGCGGCGGCGGCATTGGAGCCGTCCGTCATTGATGCCCGGGGCCACTGACAATACGATTAACCTACCTGCCGGCAGTAGTGCGCGTTAGTCCTTACGCAACCGGAGTACACAGCAAAATAATAATAATAATAATAATAATAATAATAATTATTATTAAGGAGATAGTCACCATAATTATAGATCGTAAAAACTCAATATCCGTTTGTATATAAGTGCGCGTACGTCAGTATACTTTGGATCCGTGTGTGTGTGTGTGTCTGATGTGTATAATATTATACATGCGCGCGTTGTTTGAAAAAAAAAAGAAAAAAAGAAAACGGCAAAAAATGTACGTGACCACCAGACCAATACGGTCCAAATCCGTCACATGAACGACTCCCCCGGTGGTATCGATCATCCACCGTATCCATCCATGAACGGCATTCGAATCCGCGATTTTTCCCACCGAAACGTTTATTGGATATCCAGCCGTGTGTTGTAATCCCAAGGGGAAAATGCGCCTCTTCAATTGGTGCCGAACGCGAAAATATGCTGAATCCGTTATTCCACACACAACGTGACGTATGAAAACGCGTACTAAACCCGCACAAACCGTACGAGTTTACGCGACAGATCACTGCAGTGTCAAACGTTAATATCGAGAAGCTTTCGCGCAGTCGGACACATTTTAATATTACTGTCGAAAACGGACAGTTTGAACTCTCGGGAAACCTACGGTGGGACGCGACCACAATAATTGAATAAATCCCTACAATATTTAATATTGAATCGTTTTTCGAACACAATCATTGTAATCGTCGCTGGTTGAAATTATTTGATAAAACATTAGGATTTGTGCGCGTTACTCTGGGAACACTCCTTTATTGTACGCATCGTGTTTTTTTTTTCCGAGATAATTCGACCACTTGTCTACAAAGTCATCAATAAAACGAATAAACAACACGGGACGCGTTGTAATTTGGTATTTTGTATATTTGTTTCACACGAATGGGATTTCTTCGCAGCGCGCATAAAACAAAAAAAGCGTACGCTATTCAAATCGACGGATTCAAACAAATATATAGGAAAATGAAAAATAAACGCCACGCCGAATCGCGATAGGATGAGGTGACTCGCGTCGTAGACGCGACTGCATATAGTCACACGACGAAATCAACAACCATCACCCCAAAACATCTGCCGGGCGAAATAATACAGCAATGATAATTATATGTTTGCGTGTGTGTGTACAGCCAGTGTACAACAGATGAAAATTGAAGCGTTTTTAATGTTGGTTAACAAAAAAAAAGAAAAAAAAGTAGATAAATAAAATGGGGAGTGAATAAATGAAAGAAGAAAAAAAAACTCAACACACACACACACGATATTTTATAATATCCAGAAATTTATTACATTTATCGTACAACAAGCGTTCTCTCTTCTCCAAACGAAAACAATTTATAGTCGGTTAATTTTTTTTTTCTTTGTCTTCTTCCCGTTTTTGCATTTGTGCGCGCCGGAGTGACGACGACGAACAAATACAGAGTAAACACTGACATATTTAATGT
Organism: Chaetogeoica ovagalla; assembly: GCA_032441825.1. NCBI lineage: Eukaryota > Metazoa > Arthropoda > Insecta > Hemiptera > Aphididae > Chaetogeoica > Chaetogeoica ovagalla. Next base: position 5,176,297 of record CM063747.1, on the reverse strand, counting down.
TAAATTATAGAAAATTGCGCGATAGAACAATATAATATTAACTGACAACGCGAACACATCATTTACGTAATTACGAACATTTATGTGATAACGGTTCGTTTGTTTTCAGCAATCGTCGGTTAAAAACAAAATAAAGAAATGTTTCGTCACAATCTGAACAATCAAAGAAAATAACTATAGTAGGCTATGTGGAAAACTAATTATCATTCGTAAAATTCGACGTTTTAACTACGTAATAAACTTTGAATATTATCTCGAAATTGTTATATATATATTTTTTATTTTAACTCGATTACGATAATGTTTTGAATTTCAATATTATAAATTACAAACACCAACCGTATTATATAGCAGCGTCTCTTAAGTTTATAATAATTATGAATTTAAATATGAAATATTCAAAAGTATTAAATTTTCGTGTGTATTTATTATAAAACGTTTTACTGATTCCTCGTAGTAAATTATTACGTTCCATTCGCTTTGTTGTTATATTTTTGATACCGATTGAAATTTTAGAACGGTAATTAAATAATTTACGACAAATTATAAATTAACGCAATATTTCGTCGAAAACAAACGAAAAGTTTTAAATTTTGAAAGAAATAAACTTGTGTAGTTAGTGAAAACCCGTTTTTAATAATGAAACGTACGAATTTTAACAGTATTTTCTGACGAATATAATTTTATGGAATATTCTACGGCATATACGATAATCAAAATATATATAAAAAAAAATATATATTTATAAAATGACATAATATTTTAATCGGATCAATTAAATTGTTATTAATTTTTTTTTCTCAATTAATTCGAACTGTAATCAATTATAATGTAATAGACTACAAATAGTTTATCTTACAATAATGGGAATTTTGTGAAAACTCTCGTCATAAAACGCGAAATTTCTTTTATAAGTCGGAAACGCGTTAATTATTTTTATGCTGGAATTATAACAAACTTATTAATTTTTTTTTTTTGATAAAATATTAAAGAAATTTCGGCGTTATCCTCTTCATTCTCGTAATTGTGGTGCGGATATTATTTCTTTTAGTTTTTAAGGCATTTAACATGGTAAATTAATTTTTTTTTTCCTTTTAGCCAAATTCAGCTGTATCGTAGGAAAAAAAACCAGCATTTTATTGGTTGCGCGTTGTACGAGTATATTTTTATTTTCGGACTTTCGATTTTCCTTTTTCTTTTATATTCGTCACAATCACGTTTTAACAACGCGCGTTTTCCTCTGCGGCCCGACGTAAATTTGCGATTATTCCCTATATCGTAAATTCAATAATAAACACATTATTATTATTATTATTATTATTATTATTAAAAAAACACATTCGTTCACTAGCGGTTTAGGGTCGACGACGCCAAAGCTCGCAAAATACAATAATTATACGACGCGTTGTGCGCGGTCCAGTGCTCATGTACAAGAGCGCACAATTTGTCAGTGGCGGCGGTTGATAAGTCGTAGCGCAAAGACGTTGAATGTGCATTAGGTGTATATTATAATATAAATATACCCGGAGACGGCGGTGAGTAATTAATCGGGATGTGCGAAGAAGAGACGTATTTTCATGAAGGAAAAAAAAAGAAATACGCGTAAGAAAATAATAATAATAATAATAATAATAATAATAATAATAATAATAATAATAATAATAATAATAATAATAAACGTATTATAATGTCTGTGCGTGGAAGTTTCGTATTTTTCTTTTTTCTTTTTATTCATAACAATATTCACGACGTGTATGATATATTATTATTATTATTATTATTACTTCGAGCAGCGGATACGGACGGTTTGCACGTTAATGAACGCGTCGAGCGGTCCATGACAGGAAATAATTTTATTCTCTTGCCGTGTGTACACACGTGTGTTTATCGACATAATTCCCGTGTAAAACGATAATTTATTTATTTATTTATTTTCTTTTTGTCTACCACGCATTTTATGTACGTCGCCTTTTTTTTGCAACGCGAGTTACGCGTCGGGATTGTATGTAAGACGTTTATTCGAAATATTAGTAAAAAATAAACGTTTGGGAAAACGTTGGATAAATGCGATAGGAATCTCTAGCGCCCAGACACCCCGTTGTGCGGCAGACAAAATGTGTCGTTGTAAAAAACAAAAAACAAAAAAAAATTTACAATTCCAAAAGCGTTTGTGGCGTTTCGACGTACAAAGGCCGTTTGCTGTATTTCCACTCTCCGCAATTGCTTTTTTTTTTCCACAAGAGTTTAACGCCGGTTTCGATTGCACTCGTAACGCAAATATATTTTTAACATATCAATTCATACACATCAACTCGATAATACAAATTTAAAAATACCACACACGGGCAAATTTTCGATTTCATCAACGGCCGACCTCAAAAAATACGTATAAAAATTAAAATGTGAATACATAAAGCAAAAGTATAATCGTCAATTGTTTTGTACGGATTGCTTTTTTTTTTTTTGTCATCGCAATAATCGTAAATAAAATTTGGATTTCGGAGTTATATATAATTCTTTCGAAATCGAATACAATTATATATGTTTATAAATTAGAATGAAAAAAAAAAAACGATTTCTTAATCAAAGAATGTGATAAAATTTGTCCGTCCGTATGTTATGACGGCAAAAAAGAAAAAAGCACGTTCGTATGCGCTCGTCATGCGAATGATAAATATTTCTTTTTAATTATAAAACTGCCATCCTTGTAGCACGAAATCGGGAACGCAGAAGAAGAAGAAAAAAAAAAACGAAACGAAACGGAATTAATGAATTCCATTAACTTTTCACGTGTCGTCTATATTGAAATTACCGAAATAAACGTTATTTCATTTTGTTAAATGTACGTGTGTTATAACTATACGAATTAAAAAATAAAAAAAAAAAAAACGTTATACATGATGCATTAAAAGTGTACGTGAAATATATTAATATAATATACGCGGGTAGGTGGCCTAACCACCGATGTGCGTGTCGGTTGGATTCGTTAAAAACGAGAGGAAAAAAAAACATAACAATACTACTACGCAGTATCAGATTGTAAAACGGAACGCGCGTATAATATTATTTAAACGTATAAAAAAATTTATTAATATTGTAAAATACGGAAAGTTCAACGCAACGAACAACGCAATGGCGTTTAAATAAATATTGATTTTGACGTCGACGAAACAAGGTAGTACAAATATTTAACAAAAAAAAAAAAAAACGTATAAATAATCGATAGAGTTTATTGCTTTGAGAATAAATGTACGGGGAGAATCCGACGCAACATTCGCTCGGTTTGTCGACGAGTTTTCGGCGCGTGCACGGGGAGGTGAACGCGTTTCAGTTTTGTCATTTCCACGGCCTTTCAGCGTGTTAGTGTTCGATTAATGAAAAATATGTCTTGAATGTAGTAAAATTGAAGAAAAAAAAAATTCCCGGTTAATATTTTAAAGAAAATAACGACTCGGGGTAAATAATAGTTTATTATTATTTTTTTAGATAAATAAATGAAAAAAAAATCGTTTACGTCAAATAGTCCAGAGAGACGATTGGTTTTTTTTCTTTATTATTATTATTAAACGTTTACACGAAAAGTAAGTGAAATAATAATAATAATAATAATAATAATATATGTATCGAAATACGAGTGTGTTTAAAACATCAATGACAGATAAAATCGGAATGAAACAATTTTTTTTTTTAAAGTATTCCTCGGAAAACAATTGAAATACTCGAAAAGAGAACAAAATTATGTATCCAACTAAAATAAAAGTTGTCTTCAGTTGTGGGTTATTTCGAAATAATAATATGCACCGTGATCGTGTATAGTTAGTGAAATCGATTATTCCACTACTTGGGATGGTGAATTTAATATACAGTAGAACCTCGATAACTCGAATCGGTAGGGGGCGAAAAAAAAATTCGAGTTATCGAAAATTCGACTTACGGAAAACTTCGATAACTCGAATCGGCAAAAAAATTCGAGTTATCGAAAATATTTTTTACATTTGAAAACACAAATACTTCATTTTATAATTTTATTTATTCATGTACACATTTACAAATAAATGTATAATGTATGTAGGTATGTATATTGTATTAAAATTTAAAAAAAAGTATTCTATAAAAAAGTATAAAGTATATAGACATTATGTCGTATTATATCGTTGAATTTATAACTGTAAGCATTAGGTAAAGATTAGATTGATAATATTAATATCTCGTAATATATCGATTACGATTATCGTTATTTATAATAATACACTTGGTTATTAGACCTTCGAATTATCAAGGTATGTACGTGTTATATATTAATATGTACATATATTATTATATAAATTCGAGTTATAAGCCAAAATTCGACTAAAAATATTTCGACTTATAAGAGAAATTCGAGTTAGCGAAATTCGAATTATCGAGAAAATTTATCACACATATTATATATTGTAAGGCCGGGGCCAAGGCATTCCTTCGAATTATCGAAAATTCGACTTATAGAGGTTCGAGTTATCGAGGTTCCACTGTATATAACTGTACGAAAAGTAATAGTAAATTAGACAAATTTCAGTCAATATTTCACGCTAATTTGTTGTTATCCATCGACGGTCAATTTGAAAAATCAAAGTAATAATATTGTTTTTTTTAAAAAAAAAAAAAAACGGAAAAATTAAAACGTACATTCACAAAGTTATGTACACAATTGGTGGTAACTTGTGGTAACTTCCACGTTGATTCGTTTCCTCTATCTATAAAATAAAAAAAAAAAAATCCATTTCTTTTTAGAGCTATATTTTACTGTACAATGTACACTATAATAATTATTGTGGTAACGATAATAGACGATGCGGTTACACGGTTGAAAACGTATATTATAATATTAATTATTTTTGTGTGATTTACTGGATTGTATACTGTGAAAAAATGAACAACGAGTTGTGTCTTGCAGTTAAGTGGAGTGTGCGATCTTTACGCGTTAATTTCGAGAATTTCCTTTCATCCTATATGAATATTCGATAAACTTTTCCGTATAAATTATAGTACAGGTAATTACCAAAATTAAATCGTCGAATACGAAAAATGAATATTATTGAGTGTATTTTATTCAGGCACAGTTGTTACGAAGAATTTGATTATAAGTGTTTAAAAAACTTTCGTTAGTAGTGGACGATTTTTCTAATAATTTTATTCTCGAGTTTTTAATTATATATATATATAATTTCTTGATATTGAATATTTATTTTTTTTTCAAAATTTCTTTTACAAAAAAATCGTATAATAGCTTATGTGAAATTGTACTAATTTGTCTTCACGTAGCTAAACGATAATATTATATTGTCTTAAAATTCCTGTCTTGTCAATACCACAGTTACATTTGTACACAACAGTTTACTTCACTAACAACTCTGATTATTATTATTATTATTATTTCCGTCTCCACCGACACAGCCCGCATAAACGTATATAATATCGTTTTAAATTCGTTTTGCTAATGATTTTTGAAAACGTTAATAACAACAATACACACAGTGCAAAAAAAAAAAAAAACAACGTCTGTTTCGGTACAATATTATATATAAGGATACAGAACAAACGGACTCGGGAACCACCTGTTTCTTTCTATAAAAATGTATTTCCCTTATGCGAACATAATATCATGTAGGTTTTATTGTGTACCACGAATGCGGTATAATATAATGGAATATTCGCCGTTTCTTTTTTTCCTCTTCCAAAATATTAAAATTATTATTATAATAATAATAATAATAATAAATATCCCTCGTGTGGTCTGAACCATCAATTGAGTCAAAACGCGATGTAACGTCCGATGTCACCCTCCTGCCCAAACGCACGGTAATGTATCTTACTAATGTGTAGGAAGTGCGCGTATGATTACCGAGGGACACGCAGGATACGACAATTTCGGGATTATTTTCAAGAAACATTTTAAAATCGAATATTTTTATACGAAACACGCGGTCATCTCGGAGAGCGTGCTGTATTGTATTGTCGTCGTCAAGCCAATAATTTCTATTTTCCTTCGACGCATACGCGCGGTACGCGGAAACGTCTATAGGGACAGGCAAATTACCTATTACTATTATTCGTATAATACCAAATAATATAGAAGGAAAAAAAAAACGTGAAAAATATTAAACGTGTCCGGTCGTTAGTGTAACAACGACAACAGAAGTTAAATAAAAAAAAAAAGCCGAGGTGTTAAACACCCGCATTCCGTTGTCATTCTAACGAGTGACACTTATTTTTTTATAATTTAAGGATATTGAAAATATTACTCGATTCTCGAATTTCTTATTCGTGTCGAATTGAAAATACCGTAGAAACGCAAAGGCAAATGGCAATACATCTGTTAACAACATGTTGTCGTCTAGCTTTAAAACTCTCTAGTTGCAAAACGCGTTTTCTTTTTTTTTTTTACACGTTTTTAAGTGATATACGAAATGTATAAATGTAAAATAATATTTCGTCGACATTGAACTATTGAAACGAATAAGTCGTCGCGTGCGTTTCGCGAATTCGAAAAGGAATTTTAAGTAAAAAAAAAATATATATATATATATCTCGATTTTTATTTCATATGAAAAAAACCAACCGCCACAGTAGATCACATAATAATAATAATACGTCGATTATATTGTCAAGCCTTTTGCAAGTTAAAAACGAGCGGGGGCGAGTAAATGTTTTTCTCATTGTGTTATGTGATTTATGCGTTATCGTCGATCGTGTGTATACTTTAGACGTTTCGTGGACCAGCCCCAAGGACCAGTCGTGCCTTATTAACACAACGCGCGCGTATTCCGACTAATAGCGTTTCGCGCGACTCATACCGCACAACGAAAAACTAAACGACAATTATTCGTTTGTTGTTGTTACTACCAGCGTTTGAGGTATACAACGTAATGTAAATTAGACTTTGCCGAAGAGTTCAATTGTAGAACGTATCGGTTTCATGAATATTCGTCTGTTGATCTCGGCAGATACGGTCTTCGAAAAGAATCCAAAAGAATATTATACGGATTTTTTTTTTAAATTTCGAGTCCTTTGAAACGTTGCGCCTCCCCCCCCCCGCCCTCCTTGCTTTCTGCGGCTCGCTGTTGTTTTTTTAAAATTACAAAAACAAAAGAGAAAACGATTTTTACAGGCGGTGCTTCAATCGTCGCGTTCTACACGCGTCGCCGCCTCACCCCCGGCACACGATCGCCACTTTATTATACTTTTTTATACGGAGCGCACGCGAGAACAGCGCGCATGCGCCAACGTATAAGACGTTACAATAATAATAAAAATAAAATAATAATAATATGCGCGCGGCCGTATCGTTTGGAATAAATAGCTTTTTTTTTTTCGATTTTTTTAAACATGGACATCGGGTCTTACGTTTCGGGACACGCCTCGCACAATACACTATACAAGTACGAATACGTGGCGGTCGTAACACTCACTCCTCCCGTACAACCTGTTGGCAGCGTTTAATTATTATCGGTTTTCCACGGCGCCCGAGCGCGCACGTACGTACGTCGTCGTAATAATGTAATTGAAAATAATAAATTCTCCGGCCGCGGCCCGCCGGAGTTTGTGGCGCGGCGTGTACGTATACACACGTGTACGACGCACGTTTGTATTACCTAACGCGCGCGCAGGCCGCGGCGGTGCGGCGAAACGGGAGGCGGCGGCGGCGGCGCTGTTGCCCCGGCACAAAATGGCCGACGTCGTACATAATAATAATAATAATAATAATATATACACGAATTTATAAATATATATTTATATATGTGAAAAGATGTGTATTTCAGATGTGTGTGTGTGTGTGATGGTCGTCTACACGGTCCACGCGTATAACGATTATATATTATAATATGTGTTTTTGTTTCAACGCAAACAATACCGATGAGCGTAAATTTCGTATTAAAACGCGATATTCGTTCGTCAAACGTCGCCCGGGGGGCCATCCCGATCGGTTTTCGCGGGTCTCTCTCTCTCTCTCTCTCTCTCTCGAGTTTCGTTTTCAGCGGAAATAAATAAAAAAAGCCTCCGTCTTCTTGTTTCGTACACAGTGTAATGTATGGACACGCATAGATGAGAAACGCGCGCGAAAAAATCGTATATATTAAATTATATGCGCGTCGAGAAAAAAAAAGTTCGCAATACGTATCGGTGCAAATATACGCGACGACGAATGATGATGAATTTGCAAAAAAAAAAAAAAAATAATAATAATAATACATTTCTCGTCTTTCTCCCCCCCCCCCAGGTTCTCGCAGTTACAATCAAATATACGTCCCCGGTAATCGTTTAGTCGTTTTTCGCGTCGAACAAAAATTTATATTTACGAACATACACATCACAACGACGACACATTGAACGGATATTTTTATTAATTATAAACACACGGCCATGGTAAAACACAAAAATCTGTTTCGTTATTCTGAATAGACATCGCACCAGTTCTCTCTTATGAATTGTCGTTTTTTTCTAAATAAATAATTAAATTTTTTTTTTTTTTTAATCGTAACGGGTGACTGCTATTAGGATCATAAACGTAAAGTGCGGATAACTTTCTTTTTTTTTTTGACTTTTAATATATATATATGAAGACACCTATTATTTAGTCTAAACGTTTCATAATTATTTCATACGATTAAACATATTCTGTTTTATTACGAATCCAATCGAATTCATTGAATGAAAAAATCAATATTTGTTTTTTTTTTACATTATTGAAAAACGCTATGTGAACTCTTCGAATGAACTGTAATTACTTACTCGACGTACAATTCAATTGGTCGCGTTTTGGCGAACGATCGTTTTGGAAATATTTTAAATTATTATTACGGAGGAAAAAATAATACGTCTGTACGATTTATCCTCGATACAAATTATCGTACAAGAACTGTTCGAAATTTATTCGATTACAATTATCGGTTTAATGATAATCCCACCGTAATTCGTATTCAATTAATTTCTATTAGTCAAATTCTCGCGTAAATTGTTACGTGTCGTTTCGAACAAACGGTTTAAATCGTGTTTATTAACATACGCACGCATTGCGCACGCTAATCATGAGCTACGCGGGTATCAGGAAAATCAGAGGACTTCGAGAAATGAATTCCTACAGAATGGCGATTACAGAGAACTTACGTATGTTTTTATTTCATTACTGTTTGTTAATGTCCTTTTCTCGTTTATAGTATTAGTTTTTGGTGGTCAGCCGTACGTCGCGCGAAATCCAAGTGTACATGACACTTGAATAATGAGCCCCGTAATCTATTTTCCATATCAGCGTTTCCCTACCTATTCGACTTCCCCGGCGGCACGTTAATTTCAAACTGTGTGGTTTAACCGTGACACACTTCACACTGACTTCAATATATTTGTTTTCATTAATAACACGGGTTTTTATCGTGTTAAACACTAAAGCAATTGTATACCGGTAAATCAGCACTACTAGTGAATGATTTAAAAATTGTGTGTAACGTTTAGATAGGGAAACCCGTGTAAAATCATGTTAAAAATATTGAATTTAATTATTAAACAGTTAAGTATATTGCGTTATAAAAATCTAGTGAGAAATCTTGTGTTTCGTTTCTCCCTTTCAACGATTCAACGATACGCTTTCCTCCGGCATCGAATAGTTGACTGTTATTCAGACAAGCGTCGTGTCTTCTTCCAATTGTTCATCAGTCATAATGATTTTCATAACACTATTTGCCAAAATAAAAGTCAGGCGATTGTCAATAAGAAATGTTTAACAATCATTGAAATTTCTCGGCACACCGCCTGGGGAAAACGCTGTTCTATATAAATGCACAACGCCAACGGACACAGTAAATATTGTATTTTTACTGTTTCTTTTTTTGTTTAATATTGTTTTATATGTATCAGATAATTTTTTTTCTTTTAATAATATATCCAACGATTATATTATTATTAATATTATTCAAAGCACTTGACATCATTGTAGAGTCCGATGCACAAGTGTCAGCTGACAGCTAATGTAACACTGTATCGATATATTAACGATTACTATATGACTGCATGACTTCTGTCTCTACGGAGAGTGCGTTTTTAAAATTAAAACTCATAAAAAAACGTGTAAAATGTCATAGAATAGATGATTGTCATCTAACATAGCCAATTTAAACATTTAATAACTCCGAACAGGTAAAATACGAATTTTTATTGAATTTATGTATTAAAAAAACCATATTCAATATGAATATTTTTTTTAAAAATTTATTACGCACCCGTGTACCCTTTGTGGCCACGTGTACAAAACGAATTTATTCGATAACGAATAGAACGGAAACGGATATATTTTAAAAACATTTAAAATATAAAAATTAAAATGTCCATATTATAACGTACTCGTTTAGAAGGAGCTCAATATGTTTTCAACACACGCGGGCGGCACTATTCGTCAGTAGTCACAACACTGGTAGTTTATAATTCTTTTTCAATTTGTCTTATAAATTATTATGTCTATAGTTTATGAGTAGAGGTTTTTTTTTATTATTATTTATAGATTGTTAACGGTTTTTTTACCGATTTCGATTATGAAATCCGTTTCAATCTACGCGCTTAAAATTATTAGTGAGATTATTATTGAATTATTTTTTTCTTTCTCTCAGGTTTTTTTCGCTGTGCACATAGAGACAGACGGATCATTGCGGGTACGTACTTTCAGTGCACGTATATAATATTATGTGGAGCGTGTACGTATGTTTCAACTCGGAATCATCTAACAAAAACTCTCTTCCTCCTCGTACCAATTTGAAAAGAAAATTATACGTCGTCGAATATATATCTATCGTACATACTATTTTTTTTTCTTCCATTTCAGTCACGCCCTTTTCACCCTGAACAACACACACTCGTACTGCAGACGGTGTATTCATTGTCATCGTGTATAAAAAAAAAACCAGCAGATATAGCTGGAAATATCGTGAGCGAGTCAAAGTAACAAAACCATATAAATAAAAAAAAATATATATATATTAGAACTCTATTCGGTATAGAAGACAGTACAGATATAATTTGTATTATACGTATATAGAAAAAAAATAAAAATAATACTGTTTAGGCGTCACGTAACAATAACGTGAAACCGTCCTGGGACACATTTCCGTTATTTAGTAGAATATATAAAGCTAATGACGTCTTTATTTTTTTTTTCCACAACGGTTTTCTAATAGAAAACGACAGGGAAAATGCACGTTTAATTATATATTATATTATTATATTGAAGACCGAAACGTGGTGTTCGGCGTTTATTAATATTCGTCTGCGCATTACTGTTAAGGTCGACTCTCGTTTGAGAACACTTTTCAATACCCGACCACAATTTTCGTAAATTATTTTTATATCATGAAAAATAATTCGTCCAAATTTATATCGGAAAAAAATTTTTTACTTAAATTACTATTGCTGTCTTTTTGATTTTATACAGTTTATACGCGATCTTCATTTTCTCCGTTCGTTCGCGATTCAATTATTTAACTCCGAACACATTATATCATCGGCTCGGCGTAAACAATTATTGAAGACAAACGAAGCTCAGGTTTAGGATACGATCGGGGACGCGTCGTGACAGAACGGGATACCCGAATCAGAAGTTTGAAAACACATCGTTTTGATTAAAAAATTTGTCTCAAAGCGTTTAGAACACTAGTGACAAAATACGTACGTACCATACGTCTTTTAAATGCCAATCGTTTATAACCTACACGGCGTAATAATGTCTAAAAACATCGGAACATAGACAAATATCAAGATTTAAACACTTTTTTTTTTTTTTTGTACATAATAAAAAATCGTACGAGACTTTTGTTTCGCGTGTATGCATTTGCACATGTAAAAAACCATCTTTAAAGCGCGGCGGAATATTATATTTCACACGAAAATACAAAATATTGGACGTTGAAAACAGATGTTGTGCGTTCCTGTTAAAAGTATACTTTTTTATATATATATATTATATTTTTTTTTATTGTGTGTAAAAAAATAATAATAACGGCAAAGAGAACGTCAAAGACGTCGGCGGTGCAAAGGGAAAATCATCGTATCTCTCGACACACGTGACGGGCATCGCCCTTCAGTGGCGTTTTATGTATGTAACCTGATTGGCAGGGAGTGAACAGTGACTTTCCCTTCCTGGCCGTCGTTAGATTTCTTCTCGTCACATTTCTAAAAACACGACGTATAACGTTACGGCTTGTTTTACATATTATATCCGCGTATGGTAATCGCGAAACGGTAACGCCAGGAAAGTTAAACCATTAATAATTATAGAGTTTTTGTAATAGAGGAAAAAAGCTAAGAGTACGTTTCATAGGGCAAAATGTGACTTGACTTCGCTAAATGCCATTCTAATAACAGACTACAATGCGATAATAATAATGAATAGCGTAAAAAAAAAAAAAAACTATTTAATAAACGTATCTTAAGGAGTGAAAAATTGTTCGTGTCCACCGCCTTCGACGTAAACAGCGAAAGAAAAAGAAAAACGAAATGTAAATTATTATACTAATCCGAGAGAAATGTGAATTCCGAATACGCGTTTAAACCCGGCTTTTAATTTGTCAAATTGAAAATTCTCCGTATTAAAAAATTTGAAAATATTGTCTTTGATTTTCGGACAAAATTCAATTCGATTTAAATACATGTGCGTCGTGAGCGTGCCGATTCGAATTTTTCTGTGTGAAACGCTCAGAGAATCGTCTAATAGTGTTTATAATATTTTATCGAAGAAACAATAATTATTATTCAAAAATTATTTTGCAAGTGGTTGTCCAGAGTGAAAACAATACTGATTTGACGTTTTATAACTTACAAAAAATAAAAAATTAAATTAAATTTCGTTTAAATAAATTGTTCAATCCCGTTCAATTATTTATATATGCATGCGGCTAAATATATGCTTGGAATGAATTTATAATAACATATAATTTATACAATAAATTCAGCTGTATCGTTCATTACGAGGAACGTAAATTAATAATAATAATAATAATAATAATTTAGTTTGGCCGTCCCTCTATACTCGTTTTTCCTTCCAAATGATTTCAAGGTGTGTTGTCCGCGTCGTGTTCATGTCGTTAGCTGACTGCGTATGAATTAATATACGCATGCATAATGTTACTGGAAAAAAAAAAAAAAAAAACACATTAACCCCGAACGATCTTCTCTGGTAGTCTAAAAAAATTCTCCAGATCGGGATTTACATTTCCTAATTTGAATTTTAAATATTATATATATATATATACGTATTGTTTTTTAATCGCGTGTTTTTTCGAAAATATTTTTGTTCTAAGATTATCGTATTACGACGAGCCACGGTATAATAATAATAATAATATCACAAAACCATTCTGACACAGCCAGAAGACAAAATGAATAATGAATTTTATCGTTACACGCGGAGGAGACACGTCGGACACCTGAATTCAGACACGAGTCGGTTGTAAGAGTCATACGCGATAATATACATCACCCCCCCCCCCGTGTGTGTGTGTGAGTACGTGTTACGAGAACACAACCCTTTTCGAGTTTCGGCGTTTCGTTTTTTTTCTCTTTTCGAGGGGCGATGGCCAATTTTATTTTATACATTTTAATAATTGTAATAAAACATATGTGCGCGTGTATTATTATTATTATACGCTATCAAAGTGGATGATCAGCGTGGACCGCGTTGCGTTTATATATTACGATAAAGCGTACACGAGAGATGATGTACCGCTCCGCAGTGTATTACACGGATACGGAAAAAAAAAATGTAAAAAAGTGGTTAAGATTCATGAGTGGCGCCATCCTTCGGGTATACGGCGTGGCGCCACTATTTTCCTAAATATCGACCTCTTGATCGCATTATCGTTTATAAACGTTCATATTAACGCCCTACGTCCCACCGGAGTACGATAAAAAAAAAAGTTATATTTTATAAAATGTTTTTCTTGAAATATCCTTTATAAAACGCTTACAACTATGAGCTACACGCTTCCATGACGTGCCGATTATTATTACCGTTTTCGTCTTTGTCGATAAAACAATTACACAATATCATATGGTAATAAACGTATTCTGATCTCGTGTTTGAAATGTGTGATTTTGTGCATAGGAAATATTTTCAAACTGGACGGAATAAAGAATTATACGAATTCGTCAAGAGCTCAAACGCCCCCAAAAATTGTTCTGTAAATTTATTGATCGGTGTAACGGACAAATCTACTGCCCTCGGAGGCGACTATTTTTCCTGAATATCCATAATATCTTGTCGGTAATGAATCGTCTACAACACCCATAGTAATAATAATAATAATAAGTTACTATTAGAATTTATTTATAAAACTATATTTAACAAAATATCAAAATATTCTACGGGTTCGTGTATACGTAATTTCATTTGCATTTTGAATGAAACCCGATTAGAAAATCAGGTTCGAGTATAATGAGTGAAAATCAATGATCGTTTAAGTAATCAACCACGCTAAACAGTCTACATGACATTTTTCATTCGAACTCGCAAATGTCAAGAAAATCAAATACAATTTTCAACATTTTCATACTTACACACCATTCGCCTTAAATAATAATTTATGTATATACTATGTGCGATTCGATTAAATCGATTGTTATATAGATATAATGTAGTGTTAAGAGAGAATTTCTACTATATTATTTAAATATTAAAAATTATCTAAACTATATACTCGTATACATGTTTTGTATATATTTTTATTTTTTTATAAATTGTGCTCTTCATATTAATATAGTGCCAAATAATTACTATGCAATTAAAACAATGATAAATTTATAATATTGTGCACCGCGAAAACATAAAAAACAAATTATTAATTTACGCGGGACTTAAATATTGTTGTCGTTTATAACCTGCAATATATATATATATATACGCATGACGATGATATTATAGTGGCGAGAAATTCAGACACACGAGTCAAATTTTGACGACATTAGTTAAATAAATATAATTCGTTTTTGTTTTTAATGTTATTAAAAATAACTTAGATAATATAATTTACATGTCGCATATATTATTATAATATTTATCATCGTTAAATAATTAGTTTGATTATTATTTATGTTATTCGTTAAATTCCTAATTGATTTGGGGGAAAAAAAACGATATTTTTTTTCGACGTCTGGACGTCTGAGTGTTTTTATTACGGAACGATTACGTATATAATTTATCGTGAACTTTTTTTTTTCAAAATTTCCAAAAGATAAATTCACATTAAAAAATATTTTAATAATTTCAATCACGAGATTTGAATACATACGTTGCACGGGTATTGAAATATGTAAAAATACGATATGAATACGATTGTGAGATGTGTAACGTTCCGTAAGATTTGGAATTGTACGAGAACGATAAATTGTAGGAATTCAATTTGAGTTGTATGATGATTAGCTACTGTTTAATGTAAAACGTCAGTTAATAATAATTCGTTCAAAACAGGTCTTTACTCAGATTTATGAAATCCGCCGAGATGGAGAAGATTTATAGCGTAGAAATTTCACGTCTACAGTATAATAATATGGAATACGTAATTTTTTTTTTTTTTTTTTTTTGTAACATATACGTCAGCCTTTCAAATATTTCATCATTAATTGATTGAATATTACACGAAATAAAAAAAAAAAATATCACACCTACGATAAATCTCTATATTAATATAATATATTATATAAATATTCAATTAGGAATTTGTTTTATTATAAATATTATTGCTCATTTATATTATAATAATATAAATACGAAACTTCGCATTTACATATATATTATTTATTTGCTATATAATCTAAAGAAGAAAGTGCATTGAATCAGATTGTAAAAATAAAAATTTGACGTGCTTAAGCCGATGGTGAATTGAATCGTTTGAATTTTTTTTCTTTTTTTTTCTACCATAAAAAAACCCCCGTTATACGAAAAAGAAAAAAATTAATTAAAAATATGTATATATGCAAAGTTACACGTACAACATGTAAAGTGATATACATATAAAAAAGCAATTACTGTGCGTGTTGTATAATCAAGTGGTTTATAAATATATTATTATAGAATATTATCGTCTGAAATCTTTTCGCTTATATTTTTAAAACGTAGGACACCTTCTTATACAGTGTCGATTATCTGAATTATTCGCATTTATATATATATATATACAGGATGTACATGTATATATATATATACATAGATAAATATAACGTCATCCTTTTGTGTGCCGAGGAAAATTCAATTATAATATACGAGTTTCGTAATTAAGCCAATATGAATAATAAATACGTTAAACAGATTCGTTGTTAGATATAAATAAATACAATTCAGTACTTTACCAAGCGGTTAACGGCAAGTAATCGAATGGGTGCGAAAAAAAATTTCTGTCTGCGTTTGCTTATGATACAGTGCACGAAATCGCTGGTGTAGACGATACGTACACGTATTAATTTCGAACAGACAATTTCGAAAAGTATACCGAAATTATGCGGACACGATATCTTGTGTATTCGCGTATGTTATAAATTTAATAGAAAAAAAAAATCGAATTACTTTTCATTGGCGCGAGTAAATTGTGAACGTTCCGACGTTATACGAATTTCATATGATGCGATTATTGTTTTTATGGAAATTATAAAGTAATGGAACCCCCCTAAACCCCCTTGTACTTAAAAGTTTCTCCGGACCAATATGAAACACACTTCTATAAACGTATTTCCGTACTTTCCATTTGTGCCGAAATCGTCGGCGATGATTGGAGAGAAGACATTAGAATGTGGAAAATAAACCCTAACGAGTTTTGTATTTTTGTGATTTTTTTCTTTTTGTAATTTTTCATATTAAAATAATTCTCAAAAACGTGTGTTTATTTAAAAGAAAAATCGTACAAAAAAATCGTTTAAAATCTATAATACCTCATTTAATGACAAACGCTGTTTCAATTACATAGTTAATATCGAAAAATGACAATTTTTTTTAGTGCCGAAATTTTGAAATAATTAGTATAGAAATTATTATTACATCAGGTGATTTTAAAACATTTTGATTCGAAATCGAACTATTTTAGTGCACTGTACTCAGTATATAAAAATTTAATACCGCGATATTCGAGTGTATTTATTTTTTTGTTAAAAAAAATACGGCGGCAAGATTATCCAAGTGAATCTCTCTGAAAGTCTCCAGTCGACTCATTTATGCGAAAAAGCATTCACCACTCCGCGTAGTCTGCGTTAAGAACAAGTGTCGAAACCTTTTAGATGAATAAAAGTTAAATTTGTAGAAAAAAAAATGTAAGTATAATAAAAATGAAATATTGTAGTTTCCTCGTAAAATCAAGTATAACACAAAATTAATATCACTAAACGCGTATATTTTATACGTACATACTTAAGTGATTTTCATAAAATATTAAACGAAATAATTGGTCATAATAGCGTGAGATATTTTATGAAAAAAAAAAATCAGGTTATTGGTAAAGGGTAGGTAATTTAAAAAACGTTGTTTCTTCGTCAACTGTCCACGTACTACCACAACCAAAGTATAAGATATAGACGCGTATTTTACGCGCTCTTATGTACGTCTCCTCGTATATATTACACTAATCATTGAGTTGTTAACACTTCCCTTCCCGTTCGTATCCAATAAAATATACACATTGTACACTTTCGTTTTCGATGAATTCTCGTGATTCCGAGAACGTTATAAGACGCCGCGCGTTTTACGTAAATTTCTTATTCTCTTTTACACAGAAAACGTAATATGTTAAAATACTCACTGAATTCTATCTATCGGTCGAGACGATGTTAACAGTTCGTTTGATTGACGTCATATTAAGAGGCGTGTGTGTTGAATCAACACGCGAATGGAATTTTCATAGTTGATTGATCCGTCAAATCATTTTTTTTTTCCGAGATAAAAAAACAAACGCATCGATTCAACCGCATTCGGCGGTCATTTCTTATCGGAATACGCGATTCTTTCAGTATTTATTGACCTATACAATAATACGGTCGACTCTTTCGGTGCACGCGTAGTACGGGTTATAGTTTATCGTGCGTATTCACTGTTATGAGGAGGTTTGTAAACGATTATTGGTACATAACATCGCGCTTATTTTCGTTCACTTATCAACATTAATAATAATAATAATAATAATAATAATAATAATAATAAACACAATGAGGAGAGTCTTGCAAGTATTATGTCGATTAGTCGAGTTATAATAATTCACAAAGTTATTATAATACGACGAGTCGCCGGTTCCACGCGTCTATGTCAAAATAAACGTATTCGAACATAATTCTGTGTTTTTAAATCCTTATTTTATGATTATATCATATACTATATATATTTGATTACATAGATTTAGTATTTCGAACAAAACTTTTATAATAGAATTTACTCTAATATAACACATAATATAATGTGTACACGACAACAGCTCTACGAATGGATAGAGTACGAAGACGATAAGAATTTTAAAATCAATACTATTATTATACGAATGAAAAAATTCCGAATAATCATTTTCGTTTATTTTTTTTTTTTTAATTTAAAGATTATTAAAAAAAAATCTATTTTGATGTCGAAATCGAAATTTCTCGCAATAACCCAAACCTGTCGGGACAATCGTTCGTGTAAGTCGTCGGAAAAATATTATAGAAATTCTATAATTTTATCGTGTTAAGGTGGCCTTATGTTTAACGTGGAAAATAGGTTTGAACAAAATAATGATGTATTTGATCTTTTATAGAAATATTGTTACCGAAATTTTTTTTTTTTTTTTGGAAGAAAATAATAAAAATTAAAATATTTATTTCGATGATATATTTTAAAACGCGAGTACTTTTCTGGCGCCAAAAAAAAAAAAAAAACAAAAAACAAAAAACTATGAAAATCCTCCTGCAAACGTTTTGAATTCGTGTGATTCATATTCTTATCCCATATATAAATATATCTCTTTACAGATTTTACTAACACTACCGATGGTATCCACTGCAGAAGTTGAGCGGGGGAGAGGGGGCTTTTAACTTTGAAAAGAGTAAAAACACTAATACGAAATAAAATTGGACAGGAACGTTTGATAGGGATAACTTCGATGTTGTCCGTACACATGGAAATATCGATTGTACATTTAATACGTTTGTATTATATTAATACAAACGAGAAACGCGTGAAACTGATTCTCATAGACAATTATACATTTTGTCCCATAATAAGTATATATATTATACAGCTTCGCCGTCATAGCGAGATGCGTGGGAAATTTGCACAAGCGTCGGGGGGATATATTCTTTTTATTTCTTTTTTTACTCGCGCGCTGGTACACGAGACGACGGTGGCGTCGAAGCTAAGAGGAGGGCGTAGGGTTAAGTATAGAATAAAATATAATGTTACGACGTTTATACGTGGTGTACACACGCGGTGGATGCTACTGGGCATTACACGGTTTTTTTTTTTTTTTTGATTATCTGAAACGAGAGAGAGAGAAATAAAAAAATTATACAGGAGTTGTAATTATAAGAAATTACGGTCATTATAATTATCGGTTAAGTATACTTTCATCACGTGTACATATTGTCCCGGCTTTCGTTGTACAGTTGTGTACATGTGATCACGCCCTCCGGCTAAATCAATTAATTCACATATAGCCCATCGAACATGAATTTATTATGTACGGCGGCGGCGGCGGTAGATTCAACGTAGAATTTAACGTTAAGCATAAATTATTTTCGTTTTTTCTTCTTTTTGTGTATGTGGTACGCGTATCTAATTCCTCGGTCGAATCGACCTGTACAGTTGTCTACATGGACGTCAACGGTTGCGCGGCGGTTGTACGAGTGGATATAACCAGTAGGCGACGAGTCAGTGTTATTAAATAACCACGCAGTTATGCGTAATGTTTTTACTCTCGTCGGGATTCCGCCGAACTGTTTTAAATACGCGTGTTTTATTCGAAAATCGTCGGGGAGGAGGGAAAGTGTACAAACGTATTCTAACGGAATCGGATGAAGAAAAAAATTATATGGATTTTCAATTTAAGAAAACCGTTGACGCTACAACCAAACTCTCGCGTGGTAATAGTAATTTTTTTTCAATTGAAGTCCGATGTTAATGTCGAAAAAGTGCAACACGTAAAATCGCTCAGAAATGGTCGAGGATCGAACACGGGTTTGTAGGAGGAAATCCTTTTGTCCCTTTAGGAGCGTACAATCACATCTGGAAGTTTTTTTTTACGAAATTCGAACGAATCATCGAGAATTCGAAGTGTGGAAGAAAAACGAAAAATCACGTGTTCGTATATAATGATAACATTGAAATCACAGGGGTTCGGTCTTCCAAGGTTTCATCACCGTTGTTGTACGATAGCGGCGGCACGTTTAAAAAATATATATTTTTTTTTTTTGATAAACAAGCGTTTAATTAACGGTGAGTTTGCAAAGAATAAAAAAAAAACTCACGTTCGTACGATGAAAACGTGTTGAAAAAAAGAATTTCTCGTAGGACTTTGTTAGAATTTGTGAAGGGCAAAGTCCCCTGAGCCCTCTCCTCGGCTTCGTACTCGACAACACATTAACGATCCGACGATTATTTTCATTTTTTTTAAGTCCCGCGATTATGTTTTAATATAACATGAAGTTATTGTCGATAAATTTATACTTAATAAATAATAAAAAAAAACGAAAAAATACGTAGTGTACACAACGCGCCCTTCCATTTCTCTGCGTACACTTCACGCGGTTGTAACGTGTATGATACGACATTGGCACACGATAATATTATTACGCTCCGCACGTTTCCGCGTACACTGAAATCACGCGGCGTTTATATATTCGTTCCGAAGTGAATCGATTTTAAAATCGAAATAAAATATAATTGCCGTCAGTTGTGTCCGTATGAATTTTTTTTATAATATTACTATACGACACGTTTGTGTGCGGGAGAAGAGGAGTTCTTACGCGGCCGATACAATTTTACGTTGTTATTATTATACGGTTGTGTCACACACACACACACATTAGAGCGAAGAAAAAGAAGAAGAAGAAAAAATAAAATAACATTTTACAAACCGCGGATCACGTTTTCCCGTGTGCGGCGATGCGGCGCACGCAGTATAACGAAATATATCCGTGACGTATGCGCGCGGTATGCCGAATACGTAAAATAAAAAATATTATATTAATATTATTATTATTATTAAATTTATTTTTGATTGTCTCCCGTAACTTTGTTGTCCCGGAGAAAGTTATACGCGACACATTTTCGTCCCGTTTTCCCCCTCAAAATCTGTTCAGTATTTTAATAATCCCGTTTTTTTTCTTCCTTACTGTAAACTTTTGAAATTCATTAAACAATATATTTTTTTTGTATTAATCAATATATATATATATATATATATATATATATATAACGAAAACAGCACGTTCTGTTTATCCCAAAAAACGTCTTTATCACAATAAACTTATCAATGTACATATATATATATATTTTTTCTTTACACGAAAACGGTTTAAATAATATAAATTTAAAAGAGAAAAAAAAATTGAATCGTATTAAAATTATTTTTGAATATTTCAACGAATTTTCGTTAAAACCACAAAATAGATAAATCCTATAAGAAAACAAGAGAAAATTTTCAAAACGTATCAAAGATTACGTCATATAATGTTCAATCGGACGTAGAGGCAATTACGGCAATTGAAAATCATAACACATATCGATCGTTAAAAGTCCGTATCGTGTATCGCAAATGGGAAATATTTCAGTACGACTATTTCAATATTCGCTATTTTACAATAATTATTGTCCACCGACGCAATGTTTCAATAACAATAATAATAATAATAATAATAATAATAATAATAATAATAATAGTATTTAAGACGGTTTTATAGCAACCTATTTCAAATGTAAATAGCTGTGTTACTCGTTACCACAGCGCTTTTTAATCCGTCAGAACACCGCACCGTCCCGTATCCTGCGCATAGCTGTTATAGTACGAGCATAGTTTATGGGCCATATTTCGTTTCGAGAGACTTTAACGAGCACTTCGCTACCGGGTCCATATACCGCCGGTATACGACAAACCAAATAATATTTACATTCATATACGACGTACACACAATGTACTGTTGCTACGCGAGTTGTATTGTTGTTTTTTTTTTTTTTTTTCAGTAGGTAGACGAAATTTCGTACGTTATAATATAATAATAATAATAATAATAATAATAATAATAATAATAATAATAATAATAATAATAATAATAATAATAATAATAATAATAATACGCGCTCGCTCCTGTTCAAACTTCTGTCTCGTCATTCTTCGTTACTGCAGTGTAAAATATTACATAAGAATAAACCAGCGGCCGTATAGCTGCCGCGGCGTGTGTGTATACTCCACAGCCGCCGTCGCGACGAGTCCGCGGTGTAATTATTATTACCGCGCGGACGTTTGATTGGCGTCTTACCGTTTACTGCCGCCGCCGCCGCCGCCGCCGCCGCCGCCGCCGCCGACATCGACGACGATAACGAAATAACACCTGACAGCTCTATGTGTGATTATATGCTTCCGACAAAATACAAAAAAACAAAACAGACACAACGCGTACGAGTCATAAAATAAAATTTAAAAAAAAAAAATGCTTAAATTTATGGCTTAATTATATAGTATAACGAAAATATCTCTGGCCACCATAACTATAAATGGACCGGGACCGTGGTTCGATTTGGTTCGGTTCGAAGGAATAAAAATGCTCGGAGTGTAGTCTCTGTAACTAAGCGGTTCTCGAACTGCGGTACGCGTACCCCTCTGAGGGTACTCAAAAATTTGTAGTGGGTACGAGAGTCTGCTAGACAAATCTTTAAATTTGAACAGAGGAAAAACTCCAAAACGCAAAATCTTCCATATTATTGTTGATGTGTTAACGTCATGAGTCTTGAATCAAAGCGATAGGTGAAACGAACTTACAACGTACAAAACGTGACAAATGACAATCGGTTACAAAATAATCTGTGTTGGAAAGGAACAAAATGAACTGGCTAGAGCATTTCTTGTTGGGTTTTCCACCATTTATTTACGCGAAAAAGGTTTTTCGAGTTTGACTTTTCTTAAAAGTCAATATAGGAACGAATTAAATGTTGAAGATGATCTAAGATTGTACTTAACTAAGTTAGAACCCAATATTGGTCAACTGTGCAAACGGAAACAAGCACACCCTTCTCACTAATATCATTTGAATGTAAGCTCTTTTTGTTTTTAAAATTTTGTGTGTATTATTTTTTAACGAAATTAAAATGTATTTTAATATATGTATCTGAGTTATAACTGAGTACACGGGTTAAAACTATACTATCTAAAAGTCTAAGGTTTGTTTATATATTTTAGTTCACTAACCGAGAAAGGGTGCCCAAAAAATTGTATTTGTAAAAAGGGGTCAGTGTCTATAAAAGTTTGAGAACCACCAATAGTCTTACCAATGGGTTTCCAAAACGAAAAATTCGGTCGTATGTCCTGCGAATCCGTGCTAATTCAGTTCCGTCCTGTTTTCACAAAAAGAAAAAGAAAAAAAAAAGTATTTCACTTCTGTCCGAAAATAAGAATTCTCTGGCACTCATAATAGACACAAAAAAATTAAAACCGAATGTTATGATCAACGCCAATAGTAAACATTAAAAGGTTTGGTCAGTAAAGATTTCGTCCGGTCTTTAAAGGACCCACATGGTCGGCTTAAAAGAAAAATATTGGAGATGATCTGATGAGTCGTTCATACTGTACAAAATATCAGTCCGGTTCATTCTAATGTAGAAAGAGTCTGTTAAAAAAAAAAAAAAAAAAATGGTTTTAAACAACAGTTGGTCCGGTTTCAGTTCGACATAACGACATATAGCAATCGGTCTAATTCCGATGTAGCCCATGTCTTACCGGTTCGTGAAATTACGGACCATGCAAAACACTATTGGCCTATACACGTGTGTTTCCCTTCGAAAATGCAATACGCAATACACATGAGAAATATTACGCAGAAAAAAAAAATTACAATTTTCGTGTACGAATTGGATTTGATAAAAAAAAAAAAAAATTTGTGAGTATTCATAAATATAAATAGTATAATATGTGTGTGTGGTGATAATACCCCGGTAAATGAAATCGCGCGCATATATCGTACGCAACAGAAAAACCAAACTGTAAATCAGACACTGGATCCGAAACGAAATAATGGTTCTGGTTTCGGTTCTTGGAAAATAAAAATTTCCGTTTCGTTTTCGATTCCGGTATTTAAGATTTTTCCAATTGCGTATACGATCGACGGTGGTGTGACGAAATTCCTCGAACCGTTATAACCAATGGCGATAATAGTTAACGTGTAAAACAATAAATCGTAGACTCCAGCACGGTTTTCGAACGATAATTTCCGAGTTATAATTTTCAACGAATATTTCGGACGGATATTAACGGATTTTATTTTACACGGATTCCGGTTGCTGGTTTTACTTTCAATTTATGGTTCCCACATTGGGATCGGTTGATTTCGCGATTCGGTTTTTGGTGCCTGGTATGAAATATAACGCGAGCCACGACGCGCGTGTAGAGTTGTTGACGATTTCAAAACAAAAAAACGTGGATCCTTCTCAACGATATACACACAAGAAAAAAAAAACACACACAAAAGGAAACACGTTAAAAAACACGTGCGATTTGCATACCCGTACGAACGTATAAAAAAATATTTATGCGTAATTATGATTTTTTAGCGTCACGTATATAATTCGATGGGGAAAAAAAAAATTCGATTAAAAATTCAATTTGCATAGTCCTATACGCATCAGCGTATATAATATATCCCGTTACACGTTTTGTGTTTTGAAAAAAAGAAAAAAAGTAATGATAAAACGAAAACGGAGAATTGCGTAGATTTTTATTGTGAACGAAAATTGCGGACGACGAAAAAAAAAGAAAAAGAAAAGTTATTTACAATTGCATCTCTCATTGTACACCCGTACTCGACCCGCGCAATGTCGTATTCTTAAACCGTGTCTGTAACGGTATACGACGATCAAACACACTTGCGATGAATGAACAACGATTTCGAACTGTGAACTAATATAACTGTTGTTATTTCAACGGTGCAAACCGTTTTGACTTACGAGTACCTCCCATTCATTATTGTCGGCGTTGATAACGTCTAAAATGGTGTATACGAATACCATTGGGATTTCGTCCGAGCACGGGCAATCGAGACGCCTATCCTTTCAAAAGAAAAAAGAGAACGAGCCAATAATTTTCAAACGACGATCGGGATTAATTTACGAACCGCTCCGATATTCCGCTGCCGACGAATTTCGGTTTATCGTCGTTGTCCACATCTCGGCGATACCGTTTTCGTCCACCCGCTGCCGCACGAGTGATGTTCGAGAACGGAAAATGAACACCAAACGAACGCGTAAAACGTCCGCGACAACGCGTATTCGTGACCGAAAGACGTTTTTTTTTTTTTCTAAACATTCGAATTTCATTGTCATCCGCACGATGCAGTTATTAAGTGTATTTAAAAATTACGCGATATTTTACAATATTTAATATTGATTTATGAAACGCAAAAACCAGTGTGTTTGATTCCGTTTTAAACACTAAACGACGTGGTAAACAACGGCGAGTTTTCAACAATAATTCACGATACATTTCCGTGTGTATAACATTTTTCTCGCCGAATGAAATCGTACGTAATGATAATAATAATAATAATAATAATAATAACAACGCACAAGGACCTATTTTATACGGTAATTATACATTCCGGTTTAGAACATTTATAACGCGTTACGAAACGCAATAAAACGTATTAAAAATTGTGATAGGTCGTGAACAACTCGTATATTATCCATAATGATGATTAGATTCTCCATAAGTATAGGTTGTGGGGATACTTAACAAGTTTATATATATATATATATATATATATATATTATCGATATAAAACAGAAACTCGAGTGTGATTTGTTATACGCGTATATTAATATACGATTTATCGATTTATTAATAAGAAATATGGAAGTGTAAAAATAAAAAAAAAAAATATATATATATATATATATATAAACGTTATTATAAATCAAATTATCTGCATAATAATAATAATAATATTAATAAGGTTACCGCCACCGTGTTTAGAACACGCGGCTATAACATTATTGTGCAAAATAATCATATAAAATTATACAGATAGATATGAAAATGTAGGTAATAATATTATTATTATTATTATAAATTGTTATTAAAATATTAGTAACATTAGTTATTTATAATGACGATTATTACTTTATTCATAAAAATTCGATCGTATATGAAAATTCGACTCGGAAAGTACAAACGCGTTAATTTGAACGATGGCCGTCGTAATGACGACACGCGCACGCACGAACGGATATCGTTAAATCGTACACGGATGTGTTTGAGCGTGTGCATAAGCGCGTCCGCAGACTTTGTTCTTTTTTTGCAGATCCCTGCCGAGATATTTGGATTTCTCATCTTGCACAATACTATTCCCGTTATGTCATAAACACAGCACGAAATCGAAAATGCTAACACTTTTATCATGAATTTGTTTAAAAACAGCAGCAGCAGCAGCAACAGAGTGTGTTGTGGAACGTGGATTTTGCAATCAATGTCGTCGAATCGACGAGCAATAATAACGTTTTCGCGATTATTGTAATCATACAAAAGCGTGTTTTTAGCCACCGATCGGATGGGGGAGGTTTGTAAACTTAAAAACAGGCCTCCACCTCTCGACTTGTCCCCGTATTTATACGCGTACATACACGCGCTCGTATACGAGAAAATCCATTTCGTTTCGTTTCGTTCGTCGAACGGGGAAATATGTAAAGAGAGATAGAGAGAGAGAGAGAGAAAACCGAAGTTCCGTGTGTACGTGTGTACGTATATACGACGTGCACGACGGTCGTCGTGATTTTTCTCTCGGCGTTACCGGTGAACAGTTACCGTGTAATTTGTATCCACTCCACCGCCCAACGGGAATACACCGCGCGACTGTACGTTTTTACGCCGGTCTCTCAACTACGACCTCCTCGCACTGGTGACGTCGTCTACTCCGTCGCCGTCGCCGCCCTACCGTACTCGGCCACACGAATTAACCGCGTGCACACGACCGTCTGTGTGTGTGTGTGTCTAAAAAAAAATACACACACACACACGCATATAATAAATATTATGTTTACTCCGTACGACCGCATACGACGACCCCGTTGCGCGCAACCAACACGCACCACACGCTATACGCGGAGACTATATACTTGCACGTATATAAAGGTTTTTTTTTCCTCCTCCTCCTCCTCCATACATACATACATACATACCTCTAACGCCGCACTTATTACTACGTATACAAAATATATATAAAAAAAATAATAATAATAATAACGTAACAGCAGACGCCGCCGCCGCAGCTTGCGCAACACACACACACAGACAGTCCCTGTGCCGGTTGATTACAGGTTATGTGCGCGCGGCCGTCGCCCGCTTTATACGTACACACACAAACATATGAAAAAAGACCGTGTGTGTGTACACACACGAGTTGTACCGTACACTACTACTACTACTACTACCACCACAACGCGCGTTCTTGGCCAACACGGCCGCCGCCTATGGGAGGAACTGCCCCTCAGGCGTGTGTGCGTGTACGTGCGTGCCCCGGTCGGGTCGAGACTTTTTTTTACCGCCTCGAGGGCCCTCTCTCTCGAACACGCCTTTCCGCCGTGCCGCCCGACTCACCGAGTTCTCGGGCGCGCGCGCACACACACGCGTCGCGACGACGAATGGCTCCCCGCGTGCCGCCGCCGCCGTCGGGTGTGATGCGACTGCCGCCGAAGAAGAAACAATACTAATACCACTACTACTACTACTATGGTTTTCGCTTATCCCGCCGCCGGTGCGTACACCTCTAAGTGTAGAGAAAAAACCGGCTGTACCATCCCGCCGACGTGTGTATGTAGACGCGGGGTCCGGTGGTCGTCGTACGCGCACGCATTTTTTTTTTTGTACGGGGAAAAAGACAGAAAAAGGCGAGAGGGAAACGAGAGGAAAAAAACGAAATTAAAAAGGTTTAGAAAATAATAATAATAATACGACGTATTTCTTTTTTTTATATATACGCGCACGTTTGTGTAACGATACGGCGTCGGTTTTATTTGTGAAGAACGCCCGTCGCAATAATATAATTGGAAACGCGTATAAACTACGGCGTGTGTGCACGTTGTCTGATATTCTCCTCTCTTTCTCTCTGCACAGCTCGTCGTACACACGCGCGCGCGCGCGCGTTATACAGACCGCGTTCGATTTATTTATTTATTTTTTTAATATTTATACTCGTCCGACGACGTCCTTTGAACCGACGCACTCAACCCTATTCGTGTATTATTGCGTTTTTTTCTCCTCTCTATCACATCGACTTCACTATTATTATTCTGCTTCTTCTTCTTCTTCTTTTCGACGCGAAACCGCGTCTGACGTAATCCTCGAGGCGTTTTTATTTCAACGAATATTCATTTTTCACTTTTACCCGCGACGGGTTTTCGAAATCCGTTCGAACCGATTTGATTTTAATTTCTATAAACTCCGATGTCAATATCGAACCATTTAAAACGTGCGTTGTAACGCGATCGTAAGTAACACTGTTCTAGTGGTCTTGTGGATATAAATATTATTATCGATTGATTTACGTCATCACACAGTGTCGTCGTTGAATTTCACGTCGTTTAGTACACTACGACGATATCAACGCGGAAAACAGACATTGCCGATTATCAATAGAATACGAACAGAAGCGAACGGGATTTTTTTTTATATATACTCGTATATATAACGTTTTTTGTAAATTATATTTTTTTTTTTTTTTTTATAAAATTTAACTTACGACGCGTATGGAAAAAAGGAGCTGCAATTATTGTTAACGCGTTTCCGTTTGTACGAATACTCATTGATATATTCATTGATCGTGACGGAAATATAATCGTTTCCCCGTAACTCGAGAAACCCACGAGGTCTATTGGGATATTTGAACAATGTTGTAGACGAACGATACACCACGCTGATGGGTCGTAGAAAAAAAACTGAGTCTACGAATTAAATCATAAACGGCCGTGTTTATTCAAGTCTCGCGTGTACGCACGCAAATGTCGAATCTGTTTTAACGCAAGAGACGAAAACGTCCTCGGAATAGGTCCGGCAATTTCGGCACCGGGATTGATCTATTGAAATAGGCTTAAGCTCTTGATTTCTGTCGGCTCGAAAATTTATTGCATATATGAAAGACTTGAGAATAAAATAGAAAATTTTCGCGACATTAAAAGGGCTTTTTTAAGACGCAAATCGTCTTTACCCGTCACAAACATTTGCGCAGAACATTCGTTTTCGTTTTTTATTTCTCGTGAAAATTGAAAAACGTTAATCGTACTAATTGTATTATCGTTATGTAACACATTACACCGAACTAGCCGTAACGAGGTGTATTGAAAACGAATACGGTAGTCAAAACACAATAATTTAATTTACGTTATTTATAATTGTAATAAATATTATTTTTTTATTACGATTCAATTTTCCAATTATTTTTAATATAAACAAATGATTTCACAGTACTGCGGGTTTGTGTGTGTTTGTGCGCGCGAGACGTTAGTTTTACGCGATAAAACTAAAAATTATATATCATAGTGAAGGGATATGCTATCCCCTCATATTTTTTTTTTTTTTTTTAGATAGCATATTCCTGACACATTTCGTTCAAAGATATTAATCCTTTTAGGATTTTTAAAAATCTATTTTTTAATTCATATAGCTGTAATGTTGTCTAAACAAATGAAACGAGTCCCTCCTAGTTGTAAGAGTGACAAAAACAATTGTGTACATTTCGTATTTTTATGAAAACAAAAAATTTAGCAGTTAATCGGATACGCATCGACGTTGTTCGAGAATTACGGGGTGGATTATCTTCAGTTTCCCTCTTTGTTGGCAGCGGACTGGCGTTTGGTCGAGAACGGGCCGGCGCGTCAGAGCCTCTTGACTTTATTATTATTTTTTTCTTATTCTTCACCAGGTACCGTTTACGACTCCCCACCTCTTTGTAAACTTGAAATTACGACACTGTTTTCCTCATTTACTTCGATCCACATCGACGGTTTCATTCTGGTCTTTATGATAATCACAAAAAATGAATTAATCCGTTTGACGCGGCGCAGTTATTTTATACGGACATAATTTACTCATATCATAAATAATGTAATGTGGACGTAACGCAACGCGAGTTGGATAGACACACACTGATTTCCTCTGTTTTCCTCACACTCACCAGAGATTAACTGCGCTCCACTCGCGTCGTTATCGTCGTGTTCATCGTCTGTACCGCGTACTATATGTGTTGTTAGTTGCGTTAAATATTTTCGAACGTTCCTCGTCGCGTAAACGACGCCACCAGAGGTGAGTTATAATACACGAGCGCTGTTGCGCGTTAACTCACAGCTGCCGCTGGTGACGACGGGTTACGGTATTGGAATAAAACGCTTTTTTTAGAACGGTACGCGGCGGAATTACTTATTTGGCAAAAACTACACGACACTTTTATCACATGAAAATAGTGTTCAATATATATATATATAATATATATAATATATAACTTAATACCGACATTATATTATCGAAGGATAAACAAATGTGATTTTTATTTTATTTCCAATAAGATACGTTTTTACGTTGAATCGTAATATCGATTTAATTGTAAAATATTTATCCGTAATTAACAATTTTACGTTTATAACGAAATTATTATTTCCATACTTTTTGAACACGATAAGTGTAGTTAACAATATGAAAATTTGACAACAAATAAAATGCTTTTTACTAACTCTTTCTCTCTCTAAAATACATATTATTATTATAATGAACTTGGCAAAGAAATCACGTAAAAAAGGTACTTTAAGTGACGCTAATTGTTTTTTTTTTTTAATAATTAACGAACGCGTTAAATATTATTAAAATATTTTCTACGCGTGAGATTCTTTTACATTTTCATCTCTTTATACAAATACAACAATCGTCAATGTCGAAAACGAATAATTCCTGGACCGGTTGGAAGAATCGAATGTATATATATATATCGACACGTTCGTCAATTGTAAAAACGAAAAGAAGCGTGTTGAAATCTTCAATATTCATTTCAAAAATTTTAGTTCACTATTAATATATTAATATTCGAACAGAGCGTACGAAATCATACAGACTTTTTTAAAGTGCCGCAGTGACCTGAATTGCAGCCTCTATAAATCGCGTCTCTGTAACAACAAATCGTCGATTATTATTTTATATAGTAAATTTTTTTCTCGTCCGCGTTACACCACAACCTACCGATATCCGTTCGGCTTTTCTTTATTTTTTTTTAAATAATATTTTCGATTGATCGACGCTATAGGTATTATGAGACGGTATGTCTCAGTATGCCGAATACATACACACAGGCCCCTGTCATAATATTACCACGGGGATTCATTCTAATATAATACACGAATTTGTCTTCCAATCCAGTTCAAATATTATTTAACTCGCATGCGCATGAGCCTGGGAGGCCGCAGGGCATACCTTGAACGCATAGGAAAACATCAATTTTTATTCTATATTTTTTTCGAGACGGCTGTTTTTCGTCCTAAGTCATCGTTCATAATGGTTTACAGTTGTTTTTGAATAATGTGAACCGTCATACGGTATCGCCGATAGTAAAAAAAAAAAAAAATTGACGAAAAACTCTATTTCCTCTAGAAAAAATAAATCTATAGCACTAATACGCGCTTAATGTTACATTGGCTGACAGCGTTTTACAGAGTCTCTATCGTTGTTTAAACAAAAAAAAATAATTCTTAGCTATTCCGGTGACCAGCTGTGTATACGTGAGACGTCGTTTTCTAAGCTCAAATAGAATCTATGTTAATCACTACTATGGCTCAAGAGCTGTTGAATAGTTTAAATACTTATTAAAGTAAAACAAGAACATGCAGTAAATACATTGCTGCGGATAGCGTAATTGAATATTTAACGAACAAAATAGATTTTAAAAGGCGAATGATATTGTAGCCATACAGTTATTATAAATTCTGCTTTTCTTTTTTTTTAATTGTCTTTTTGTATAAGCGTAAAGAAATGTTGCCTTGCGAATGTTGTTATGTAATTACAGAGTTATATCTTAACTATACTAATGTTAACTTTATAACTACAATACACCATATCGGGCATGTCTGACCCTATGTTATACCAATATAATACGTTGGAACTTATATCTAATATACTGTACAAAAGTCGTTCGATCAAGTTATCAAATAAAGTAAACGATTTAAATTATTAATTGTTAGCGATAAGTTTTGTTCGAATTAATTATTTATTTTTTTTTTTATGTAACGTAACTTATTGCATTAGTCCATAAAACTCTATAAAGAAATACTGATTACTATTAGAGGGCGTTGGAGTGAAGCATCTACGGTGGTTCGCTTTAGTATACGACTTCCTTGTCTATTCTATTATGGCTATGCGTATGGCTTAACTATATGTTTGAAAATGTTTAGTGATGAACTTATGGCGAATTTTATTATGAATAAAAAAAAAAAAATTAATATTGTAAAAAACTGTAATTGATCCTAGAAAATATGATCAATTAAAAAGATATAAAGAAATTAAGGTTTACAATGGAAAGTGTTCAAAAATAAAAACGCGCTGAATGAAATTTATAATTTGAATTTTTTAATTTACAATTCGGATTTGAAATTGGATTTAGTATTTTTTTTTTTAAATTAGTGATAATTAATTACGAAGTTCTTATTCGAAATGATAAAACAAAAAAAAAAAAATGTCTTGTAAAGTAGGTCGTTATGTCGTTTTTGCGAAAAAAATATTTTATAACTTAGGTATTACCGTAAATATTGTCTTTGTACAAGCGATAAAGAAATTCGCGTACGATTCGATAAAATAACGATTTTTATATTATTACATTAATACGCCGTTTTTATTTTAAACTACTACGACGAAGTATGAAATATTATAGAACGATGTGAAAAAAAACAAGAATTTATTACAAATTAATCGTAATTTCGAATAAAAACATTACGATTGGTTTTAAAGTTTAAAAAAAGAAGAAATCAATTGCTCGTAAGAAAAAAGGAATTTATACGAAAATAAAAAAAATAAATCCATTTTCTTCGTGGTTCTTTTTTAATTCAAAAATAATTGTTTCTATGATTTTATATTTCCATTTAACGATGTACACGGATTTTCGTTCGCAGCAATGTATTCTAAAACGATGTATCCAACGAAATTTGTTATTGCGACGTTTTTGAAGAAACGACAAAAAAACGGCGTCGGGCACACGGAGAAAATATCGTGTAGGTAACGTTATATATGTAACGCCATCTATACGTCGAATAAAAAACAATTTCGATAATAATAATTCGTCACTAATGACTAGCGTCATCTATCCGAAAAATTATACGGAACACCACCGGTGAGCACTAAAATTTGTAAATCTCACATTTGCGGATAAATATTTACATTGACATTATTTACGAGCCGTTTTATAATTAATTATTGTAAAATTATTAACGTTAAAAATATTTCGTATTCAATAGTGTCTAATGTATTGAAAAAAAAAAAATTATTATTATTGATTACATTAATAAACGGATAAATAAAATATTAAAAACAAAAAAAAAAATGTAATAAATAGAAAGAAAAAAAATCTTTAATTGTAATTTAAATTTTATATATATATAAAAATTCATATAATATGAATCTTTTATAGATTATATTCACAATACTGCCGATCGGAATAAAAATAGATTTTACTTTATCTAAAAAAAAAAAAAATTATGGAAAAACGAAACGTAAATCGAATAAAATCGCGAAACAAAATAAAATCATTTTTAGATAGAATACTATTATTATTAAAAATATTGAAAAAATAATTCTGCAATTATTCCGGTATACAAATAAGAAAAACTATTGTAATTATCTCATACACTACATTATTTTTTAACGAGAAAAAAAGAAAAGCTATAAATACGATACACAATGAATGCTATTTGAAATATTCTAAAAAATAATCATTAAAAAAAAAATTATAAATATGTATCAATAGATACCAGTACAATAAGTTATATTTCGGATAATTTTCGCTTAAGTGGATTGAAAACAGGAATTTTCTCTTTTCGTCTTACAAACGAAACATAACAAAAATAGACGTTTCTTACTTCCAATGTATCGATCGATCTAGTGGTGCGGTAAGAAAAATTTCAAAACAGATTTGAATCCGTCGTGAATTTTAAAATGACTTTCCCACTTTTTTCATTTTTTTTTCATCTTGAGACTTTTAAAAGTTGATTATTGGCCTTTTTTTTTATTTAAAAATTGTTCGTTTGATTTTTAAAGATTCATTGGAAAAAATTAAAAACGCGAGAAAATTGATCTCAAGTAGACTTCACGATGGATTCAAATCCGTTTTCAAATTTCTCGTCGCACTACTAGATCGATCGGTAACGTTGGAAGTAAAAAACGCCTATTTTGTAATGTTTCGTGCGTGTGTAAGACGAAGAGAGAAAATGCCCGCTTCCAATGATTATATTATTTTGTAATAACTATATTACATATTTATTTGCAATTATTTAATTATGTACAGTTCCCCTCAAAACTATTACAAGAATTAAAATATAATAATAATATTATTATTATTAATAATATATTATATAACCATTATGAAATACATCTACAATGAAGAATGAGATATTTTATCTGAAAATAGGTTAAGCACTCGATACGAACAATTCAAATGATAAGATAGACAAATGAATTCAATAGACAAAAATTATAATCGGAGAAAAGAGAGAAGTATTTACGATAATATTACGATAAAACCTATTCATATTGTAGTTATTATTCGAGAAGAAATCACCATTTATTATATCTAAAAAAAAAAAATTATGTATTAAAATGTTTTAAATGTGTAGAAAATAAACAAATAATAGGGGAACCAAAACTAGTGTGTTCAAATAAATCTTAGGCTACAGTATCGGTAATAGAGAGTTTTCAGTACAGAACAATCTAAACATAGAATAAAATTATAGTAGAATTAAGCACATTAAGTTGGGTGAGTACTTATATTATGTTCATTATTATATCGTAAAATGAAAAAATTATTACTATTGTAACTGATTCGTTATAAATTTTAATATAAGGACTTAGATATGAACTTGGAATTTTCATCTGCAATCATAGTAATAAGTAATAACAATTTCGTTCGTATATTTTGTACCTTCTTCATGACAAAAAAAAAAAAAAAAAATGAACACAAAATCGATTAAAATCGATCATATTATATACATTTTACTATAGATGTACATAAATTATGTATAAATTAATATTTTTAAATAGATTTTTTGTTTGTTTTAGATTAAACATATTTTGGTTTTAAAAAATGAGTTTTATACACTGTGTATTGTGGTGTTATTCGTTATTGAGTATATCGGTGTATAGTTTGAAAGTTATGAAAAATGTACGCGTTGGCTTAGGAGAACCGAATTCGGAACTAACTACAAACGTGATATCCGAAGATAAATGGTTCGTACAGAAATTGGATCATTTTAATCCCACTGATAACAGAACATGGAATCAGGTATTAAAAAAAAACATTATTATACATACACTTACATATATATATATATATATAAATATTACGAATACCGTTTTATTGGAATTTAATGAGATATTCGAATTTTGTATTTAAATTTTAGAGATATCAAGTAAATAGGGATTATTATAAACCAAATGGCTCGGTGTTTCTATTAATAGAAGGAGAAGGTACAATGTCAACCAAGTGGATCCATAGTGGAGCTTGGATTGAATACGCTAAAGAATTTAACGCGTTATGCATTCAATTGGAACATAGGTTTTATGGCCAAAGCCATCCAACTGAGTAAGAATTGTATTGTTTTCCAACAGATAATGGTATACTAGGGATCTGTGCAGCGTCAAATAGGTTTCTCCGCCATTCTCTGCTTAACAAATAATTCGTATTCAAATTAAAAAAAAAAAAATTATAACAATAATAATAATAATAATTATAATAATAATAATAATAATAATAATAATAATAATAATAATAATAATTACATTTAACTTTTATGTTACAGGGATTTGAGTATACAGAATTTAATGTTTTTAAGTAGCGAACAAGCATTAGCCGATACAGCAGCATTCATAATCAATATCAAAAGAGAACTTGGAATTCCACATACAACTAAATGGGTAACGTTCGGAGGATCATATGCAGGATCTTTATCCGCCTGGTTGAGAATGAAATATCCACATCTTGTGCACGCTGCAGTGTCTTCAAGTGGCCCGTTATTGGCGAAAATCGATTTTAATGGTACGTTAAAACAACGATTGGAAATTAATAACAAAATTATTACTCACAATTTACATAAAAACCGTATCATACAAATGACAAATGAGCTTATAGATTTAAGGTCTAATACGTTAAAGATGCGAAAAATTGAATCACGGGAAATGTTCCCACAACTCAGATTTCGATATTTTTTTTCATTTGATTTTTAAAAGGAAAAGAATTACCCGCGGTCTCCAATTTTCAAAATTATAATCTCGGAAACTATAATAAACCGATAAACATTTGACATTTTTCAAATATTAATATTCTTTAAACGTATCATGTTTCGGCATAATTCTAATATCAAAAATTACCATTAATACATTTTATAATCGTCTTTGTTTATATTGTTTAAATACAAAAAAATAAGTAAGCCTCATAAAATACAGAATCGCTACAAATATAAATATTGTGCGTAGAAATGTATATTTCACACCAGTTTATAACAATGATAGTTTTCATATAAGTAGAAAATTAAATATTGTAAAACCAAATGAAAATTTTAAATATTCCGTTAAAATTGTTTAAACGGAATACATGTTTAAAATCAAGTATATTTAAGGTAATTGTCATCATGGAATACATTGGTATAATGAGATTTTCTTTTTATAGAATATTTTAAAGTAGTCGAAAACGCCTTAGCGGCATATAAACCGAAGTGTGTAACGGAAATAAAACGAGCAAATAAAATGATTAACGGTGTTCTTAAGACGAAACTTGGTGCGAAAATAATTGAAAAAAAATTCAAGTAAAAAATTTTAAACTAAAATTAAACTTAATACATGCTTTATATTAAAATGTATTATTACCTTAATACTACAGATTGTGCGATTGCCTAGACAAGAATAACAAAAAAGATGTAGCAAATTTGTTTGAAAGTTTAGCTGACAATTTTGCAGAAATTGTTCAATACAATAAAAATAACAGATATTATAAGAATCCGGAACGGTCTTATGTGACATTGGAAACTTTATGTGATATTATGCTAAACAAATCAATACCTACTCCGGTAAGTGTTTATAACAATTCAAAATTATAATTCAGATCAAGAGTTATGTAATGGCGGCTGATTTATTATAATATCATTTTATAAGTAATTTGACCAATTATTTCTATTTTTTTTTTTTTTGCCTAAAATCTGATAGTACACTATTTTTAAAAAGATCGATTCTAAACTTATATAATAAAAAAAATATTTAAAAATAATTTTTCTAATCTTGACGTACCTATTTATATATGTTATAATAATGATGTATATACACATATTATTCAATGTTTGATAATTTATTACGATTTTCCAAATTATTATTAATTCTAGTTGGATAGATACGCAGCTGTTAACAGCAAATTATTATCCATTCATAATTCAAAGTGCCTAAGTCATATTTATACTCAAATGATTGATTATTATTTAAACATAACTTGGAATAGTTACGCTGGATTTGGAGGTTAGTATGGAATTTATTCAATTACAGAATGTTACAGTTAATGATATTTACGAAAATATTGACTATATAATTATAATTATTAAAATCTACAATTATTTCAATACGAAACACCAATTGCTTTTCCAATTTTATAATGTTATAATATAATATTGTTGTGAAAATTTTTAATATTGTCATTTTTATAATGTCATTTTGATAATTGTTTATTCCCAAAAAACGTGTATAATTTATTTCGTAAAATTTGAAATTAAATATTTCATAATTTGTTTTTGTATACAAACATAATAAAACTAATATTATATCGAGTGTCATTCGTCAAGCATTATAACTATATTTTAATAAATAAATGCGAATATTTTATACTAAGACCATACAATTAACACCACAAAGCATTTAAAACAAAGTTAAATATTAACAATGTTTTGTGTGAAATCGATTTATGTTAATTACCAATTAAAATTTTA
This sequence comes from Chaetogeoica ovagalla, assembly GCA_032441825.1. Taxonomy (NCBI): domain Eukaryota; kingdom Metazoa; phylum Arthropoda; class Insecta; order Hemiptera; family Aphididae; genus Chaetogeoica; species Chaetogeoica ovagalla. The sequence continues at coordinate 5,137,878 of CM063747.1, read as the reverse complement.
TTTAAATATACTGACAAAAAAGTTAGTAATAAAATAATTACTATTATATACTCTGCGTTGCGAAATTAATTTAACATTCGGATTTAAAAGATTTATATGTATTTATAGGCTATAAATATATATTTTAGTATGAGTTTGATGTTTTATTGAAACATTAAAAAAATGATAATTTACAATTTATTAGATTGTTTTATGTGGTATATCTCATTAACAAATATAGGCGTCTACTGTTTTTTTTTTTTAACTTTTTACAGCCCGACAATGGATGTATCAAACATGTACAGAATTTGGATTTTATCAAACGTCTAGTCAAGAAAATCATGTTTTTGGACATAATTTTCCGATAGATTTTTTCATTGATATGTGCATTGATATTTTCGGAAAATCGTAAGTATTTTTTTTAACAATTAATTTTAATGTTTCCAAATTAATACTAAGTTAGTTGTAGGCACTCATATATGTATGGTTTCTTAAAAGAACGCTAAATTTCAAATAGTTCACGAATTTTCACAAAAAAAATTAGGTATACAATTTGAATCAATATATCATGAGGCGTAATATACTTTTTTTTTAAAAATGTCATATCACATATTATAATTAAATTTCCGATTAAAATTTAAAATCAGCTGGACGATACAATCATTTTTTTTAAAATACATATTAAAACGCATTTTTGTGCTTAAAATAATCTTAATTATCTGGTTACGAAAATTGAGAAATGGAATGATATTAATTAATTATATCAATTTTCGTAAAATGATCGTTTTTAGGTTATAAATTAATTTGGCGTTGAATTTTTTTTCTCGAATTTAAAGTCCACGAGGAATCTCGTAAACCGTTTTAATATTACTGTGTGTGTGTGTATAAGAATAAAATATTGTAAACTACGAATATGAAAAAATATATCCGTAAGCCATTGTGTCGAAAACTCTTCACCGTGTTCGTAAAAATTAATTTATAAAATATTTTATTAATATTTGAAAATAAAAAAAAAATATTCGGTTTAATTCCAATGGAATTCGTTCGCCCAAGTCGATACAAAAATAATTTCATTGCGATTCGTACATAATTTAATGCTTTTATAATATGCAAATTCAATATGTGTACCATAATTTATAATATCGAAACACACACACACACACGTTTATTCATTGCAAAACAATAATTTATAATTTTCGTACAGTTATAATTCAGAGTTGTTGTCAAACGCGGTGGAAAGGACTAACATGATGTACGGTGAATTGAACATACGAGAGAGCCGGGTGATATATGTACACGGTTCTGTTGATCCGTGGCACGCGTTGGGTGTTACCGAAACGAAAATGAAAAATACGGTTTCAATTTATATTAACGGTAACGCCGCAGCAAACGTTTAGTTGAATTTATTCTCGTTATTTAAAGACAAAAAAAAAATACGAAACCAAATCGTTTAGTTCAATACTGAACACGGATTCACGTTATTTTTAGGAACGGCACATTGTGCCAATATGTATCCATCGAGTCCAAACGATCCGGCACAATTGACAGAAGCCCGGACGACAATCAGAACGCGTTTAAGCAAATGGTTAACGGAAGACGATATTATTGTCGATTAAAATTCGTAAAAATGTACGGAAATTTACAATTATTTTTTTGTAAAATTAATTTTAAACGATTTCGATGTTTTATTATTATTATTATTTATTATAATATATAAATATAACACGTCAGCGTTAGATGTTCAATCGGTCAAGGAGTATAAATGATATGATTTCCGTAGGTGTTTGGCATAATTGCGTCAAAATTGAGTGCGTCATTATTCTGTAGAGAATTTCATATTATTGAATATAGACTTTTATTCATTGTTTTATGTGAATCGATCGCTGTGTTAATACGAAATATGTGTATCAAAGATCCACGGAAACGTTAAAATATTCTGAGAGATTAACATAATACGTAACGCCATCTGCCGGGCACGAACGACGTGTCGCCGCGTACCAAACAGCAATAATTGTGTGCGCATTATCGTGCAAAAAAAAAAAAAAAAAATCGCGATAGAATATTATAAACGACGACGAAGGGAAATTTCTATGTCAAAAACATGGAAGGTATTTTTATATCGAACTTTTTTTTCTCCTTTTTTTCACACTTTCTCTTGTCTCACACGAGAAATCGTTTCAATATACATTTTCTCGATTAATTCCGAGCGCAAGGAAAACGGTTTTGTTTTTTGTCAACCAACGCGTTACCCTCTAATTCCGCCTCGGTCGTATAGTTTTTGTCGTTTACGGTGGATTTTGCCACTCGAGCCGCACATAGTATTTCTCAACAGCGTCCGTTTGTCTCACGCGACATGGCGTGCAGCGGCGGTCCGGAGACGGAAAAAACTGCTATTCACACTTACTACGAACTGATGAAAACAATTGTGTTCTGGACGAACGTCTGTTTGGCCCTGTTTGTACTCGTAACCGGTAGGTGAATAATAATAATAGAAAATTATATTCGAGCGTGACGTTCGAGAATTACAACACCGCAGTGGCGCGTAGTCACGGCGAGTGTGTAAGGAGTTCCATCCATACAAATCCCCAAACAGACACGGGATTAATGAATAAAGTGATCCCCCGGGCTGATTCAATTCCGGGGCCCCGATTTTGCGAAAAAAAAAAAAAGTTTTTCTTACGCTTTTTTTTTCTTATTTACTAAAAAATAAGTAAAAAATAATAACGCCTTGTCGTTGCGATTCTCCACTCCGTTCTGTTAAAAGCCAATATTTTCGTGTCTACGTATTATCTGTTACAAACATAACCGTTTATCGTTAATTCTTTATATTTATAATATATATGTCTTCCTCTACCTCTGCGTCCGTTTATTCGTCCTTCAAGTATTTTTGTCATAAACGCATTATGCCTCGATTTTCCGCGTTCACATTTCCATAGCGTCCAGATTCTTCTTATCTCGTTCATTGATGGTCCATGTATATATATATGTATATAAATATATATACTGAATTTTATACGTTATATTTAGATATTTCAATTTTATCAATTGGCGATGGCGATATAATACTTATCGAAATCATATTTATTTTTTTTTTCAATAAAATAACTTGTTGATTCCGATTCCCGATTGTTTGATGGATTTTCATACGTATAAATTATTTACCTTAATTTCAAGTTCAGGTTTCTTGAAAAAAAATTTTTTTTTTTTTTTTTTGCTGGTATAAAAATTCTCTCTTTCCGTAAAAACGCAATGACATTTTTTTTAAAATTAATTCTGACTAACACACAAAAAGAGAGGGACAGGCAGATTTGTTGATTTCCTTTTAGGCGCGAGTAATAAATACCTACTTAAACTAAACTAAAAAGAAAAAAAAAACTTGACGTATTAATGAACACAGTTAGAGTTGTACATAATAACTGTGTAATCATGTTACGAATTGTGTATTAACAATATTGTTTTCTATTTGGTTAGTGTAACGTTTATTAATTTTCATTATTTTGCACTCGTACTTCAAAGGTGAGTTAAGCCATTTCGAAAATTATTAGTCCGGACGAACAGAGAGACACTTTTTCTTATTTACATGGATCCGAATGAAATGTTTTTGTAATAAAATTAATTTACAATACAAAATAGTTCGAATAAAAGAAAACTGTATTCTCCGACATCCGATTTTTGAAACACGCGCGAGTTTTTTCCCCCTTCTCGGTATGAAAATTTCAAAATCCTTCCTCTATCTCTCTCTCTTCGCCATTCAAAAACAAAAAAATAAAATTCCGCCGTTGACGACAAATAAATAATATTATTAATTCGCCTCTCCGATGGCGTAAAACCAAACAGGAAAGTACTCGATCGTGATCAGGTTTGTCGAAAAAACGACTCAACGGATCGTTTGGATGGTGCGCGGTAAACCGCTGGACTTGAAGTACTTCGAAGAGGATACGGTGTATGTACGTCAACAGCGCATACGCGAGCGAAACGAAGTTGACCGGCACGTGACGCCCACGTTATGGGAGAGACAAGTGATCTCGTTATCCGCAGATCGACAACGGACGTGGATTTACGGTCAGTACTTGTTAAAATGGACTTTATAAATTCGATGAATTTTATTGCGTAAAGCATTTTTTTTTTTTTTTTGTCTAAGGAATCAATATTATTATACTATCAGCGCGCATATGTCAATAATATATCCGAAACAGTTTATAATAATCGTGTGCGTGTGTGTAACACGACGACAATATTATTACCTAAGACCCGTACAAAAATTCAATCGCTTGTGAAATCGGTTGAAATTTAATTCCGACAAAATATGTGTACGCGTCGGCGTGTTTTATACGGTACACTTTCGATAAAATTCTTTCCATTTTTTTTTCGCGCGAACGTCGACAGACCACAACTAATTTCCAACCGAAAGTACGACCTTGACTCGGTTAAAAGTTTACGTTTTCTAATGTGAACTGTTAATCAATAAATATCACGAGAATTTATGATTAAATATCTATAGTCTTCGATACGTACATTTAAGGAATTCACGCGTTACTCGAAAGTCTTTTTATGAAAATAAGTGATAGCGAGTCGCGGGGTGTTGTGGATGTCGCTTAAATGAATTGAACTTGGAATTTCGTTTGGGATTCACGTGTTCGGTGAATATTTCAAGTTTCTGTAAATATTAGCAGAAAAAAAAAAAATGAACGAATATTCGATTGAAACCGATTATTTTGCTAGAGATTAAAATTCCAAACGTTATTTATTTTTGTTACCACTTAAAAATCCCTTAAGTAATCTTTAAGAGAAAATCAACACGGCTTTTAAACCGTTGACTCGTTAATACACAGCTTTTTGTGAACATATCATTATTTATCGTTTAGATTTGCTGGAAAAAGTGTTTGATATTTATCCCAATGTGATTGATACCGACGATGACCAACGCGATTCTTCGATACGATCGTCAAAAACTTCTCGAATAAATTTGCGATTATTCCGGAATTTAAACACCATTAACGACAACGCTGACGTGGAAACGGTAGATAAAACGTCGCAAATTATTTGCGCGAAATGTGGACAAATCGCAATTTTATAGTTTCAAGAACAAATAGTTTGCTTTTTTTTTTTTAATTTAATATTTTAATACACGGTGTCTTTGTAATTTGTGTTTGTTCGAAAACAAAAAATAAAATTGACCATTAAAAATCGTTCGGGGACGTTTTTTTTTTTTTTTTGACATAGACGACGTCGTACACGAGTAGTACATACAATTAACGAGATTCTTTTGTAATTATTAATGAAAACGTAATAATTTACATGTAGAAAATTAAAAATATATTAGACCAAAGGTGTAAGAGCAATAACTCTTGAACTCGTGCGGCTTTTTCTATTAGCTTAATAACGAATGTCCTTCGTTCATACGCTTCGCGAGCTCGTGTAGGAACTCAAATCAAAATAATAATTGTCTACACGGGTTCTTTTTCCACTACAAGAACGGGTTTAAAACCATATCTGTCAACTTTATTTGCAGTCAGTCCTACGTCTGATAAAGTTCGAAGGAAATGTTATTTCAGCGATTTTGTTCATTTGACAACAATTCTCCCAAAAATCCAGTGACCGCAACTCGGAAGTGTCGTTTGATTTAACTTGATATGAATAATTACACCGATAGGTTCATAAACAATATATGCTAAATGGTTTCGACACATACATTCTATTTGTTAAATTTTAATGTAGGTAACATATAGATTATAAAATAAATATTATAGCATATGCACTAGGCCAAAGGATAGTCTCCACCGACTTACCCATTATAATATATTATTCTATACTCATACAATATATTAATTTAAAGACTCCCCATAGTTGTAATTAGAATATTATATATTATAAGTAATTTTAACAATCAATTTTTTCGCACGCGAAATATATACATAATTACAGTATTTTAAATAACAGAACCAATGTAACATCGATGTTATAACTTTAAATTATTTATAGTATACTAATACAATATTATGTATTTCTAGATAAATACCTAATCTGATTTGATTGTATGATTGGTTCCTATTGACGTTTGAGGTCCATTTTTTCTAACATTTATACCTATAGGAATGATAATACAAATATTATTGATAAGCCAATAACAGTAATAAGATGTTGTTACGTATGTCCAAAATTCAATAAAAGAATCTTTTTTCTTTTGAAACATTTATTATTTAACGTAATTAATTTATTTTATGATAAATTGTATTTAATACGACAAGACTCTTTTAATGCAATTTTTCGAAATAAAATAATATACTCTGATAATTTTTATTTTGTACATATACCTTAATATTCGACGTTTTAGTCATTTCTCATTAAAACATACATACTGTACAGTTCGTTAGCTTGTAAATTCCTTACACGATCCTGTGTAATATGTTTAATTTATAAGTCAAGCAAAATGTAAATTTTAAGAATACATTGATTACAAAAAAGTAATGAATCGCGTGTGTCGTGAATGTCGTTTAAATGAATTATTAAGATAACGATTTCGGAGTTTCGTTATTAAATAATGTTGAAAATTTGAAATCAATGATATTTAACCATGACATACAATAATAAAACGATTCTCTGTGGAGTTTCCGCGGTTATGTTATTTCATTTTTACACGAAATAATATAAATATAAAAATGATATTCATAATTAATAATATATTTATACGATATAATAATAATAATTTTCATTTAATTATTAACATCGTATTTCGGTTCTTACCCGGGCAAACCCAATTGCGACTAACCACATATATTTCATAATCATACATGAAATAGTAGAGTTTTATTACGATTATCAATATTGTACAAATCAATTAAGTCAACCGAGAATTTCATTTAATTTTTATGTTATAGTTATAGTTCTAGTTATGTTATAGTTCTAGCCGGTGTGTTGTCGGGCATCCATAGATGTGTCGGTAAATGTCATGACTCGTGTCTATTAATAATAAACATTTTACCGTTCTCCCTTTCGGCAATCATTTAATTCGCATTATTTTGATAAATAGTGTGATAAAAACTGTATTGTAAATGAAAAATGTAGAAAAAAGATTTGTGCTGCTTGTCAGTCATTCGACTCCGGTGGAAAATTATTATGAAACGGGCTTAAATTTCTCAATAGATTTTTGTAATTTAATCGTAATGTAATTGTTTTTCCATTTAATGTTTGTAATAAATGAAAATATGAATTTACGCGAGTTTTTCTAAGGTAGACTAAACACACCATTTTAAGGTATTCGCTAGTGATTTTTACTGATATACAATTATTGCGATATTCATTATGATGAATGTCTAAAAAGTATTAATAATAGTGAAAAAAAAATATTAATCAGCGTGAAGTGTGTTAAATATAGATTGGGGTTAGTGAGCGGCGATGTCAAAAAGGTAGAGAACGCTGGTATACACCTCATCTAATGACTACGATAATAATTGTGATAAGTGTATAATGATAACTCGAAATTTATTGCGAACTTATTAAACGTACGTTTTCAACTATGACTAACGAAATGTGTCCGATTTGAAAGCTGAATTTGAAAAAAAAACGTACATAACGAAATTACAAAAAACGGTATGTAGTGCTCTTATTAGTGATACAAAATACTGTGGTGAACTCATAAAAGTTTTAGAACAAACGAAGATCAGTTCAAAGAAAAATCGCGAGCGAATACGGGCGACTATACATGGATTCAATTTACTCGCATCAAATTGAAGAGTAAAAAATAAAAAAAATAAATGGTAACATTATATATTTTATAAAATGCGACGAAATTTTCAATAATATATTGCAGATGGGTTATACGGATTGTGATCGTAGTGGCCGCAATCTAATGCCGGAGCGCATTCAATAAAATAAAAAATACAAAAATATTAACAGAGATAGAATTGTACATTATTTACAGTAGTAGTGAAATGTGTAATAAAAAAACACACTCGTTTCAAAAGAGGATTTGATAATAAGCCCAATTTTATCCAATAAAAAAAAAATCATTCTGTTCTCCGTGTACGATCTGATAAATATGCAAGAAAAAAAAACAGACGATGATTTTAAAATTCATCTTGGTTTATCATGATCATTTTGCTAAGTTTGTTCCATTGCGATCAGATAATTTCTGTATATTTGGATCTTCGTGAATATTATACAACCGGATTTTCTATATAATCAAATACAATTGTTGGGCGGTTTGTAAACTATATTATTATTATTATTATTATAAATGATGTAATGATTTTTTTATACATTTTTTCAAATAATTTACATATATTTTCTTAACGATTTATATTTATTTTATGAATATGTACGTACCTCAGGGGTAATCACCCAATGTAACAGAGCGTTTTCTAAATAGTTTATTACTGAATTATGATCTCCTAGTTGCATCCACTTTCTAGCCATAAGAATATTTACATCGGCTTGGTGAATGAATGAATTATTTATTGTCAAAAACTTAGATAATTTATTGCAGTTTTCGGCGTTGAAAAGAGTGGTAAAACCGAATATGGTTTTTAAATTGCCGTGGATTTGGTAAGCCCATCCATCGGCATTATAATGTCTTTCCCAAGGATTTGGCGGGAACAAATCCTAAAATGTAATCAATCTATCAATATGCACATAACTTTTTATTTCACGTAAAAAAAAAAAATTATTCTATGAAATTCAATTAATGACACACAAGTTTGCGTGGCTTTAAAGTCTTACTTTTGGTGTCTCAAACCAATTAGTAACAATGCGCATAAACACGTTTATCGCTTTGCTCTTAATTTCTATTTATGTTTATCGAATTATAGATACCGAATGATCTGTTCATATTTAATATTATTAAGTAACGCACTAATTTTTTTTCAATACTTTAGTTAGGCATTATTATTTCTCGTGATTGTACGAATGAAGACTTCGCAAAAAAGCAATAGTTTTTATATTTGAAAAATGAATTTGTTTTTAGAATAAATATTTATTTCTTACGTGTACAGAAACAAAACAAAACTAAATTTTAAAACTAAAGAATTAACGGTATTCTAAAGCCAAATTTTAATATTTATATTGCGATTTTGTGATTTATTTCATCATCACTATGAAAGAAATAATAATAATAATAATAATAATAATAATAATAATAATAGTGAAAATATTTCCTTAAATATTCTCGTCTTCTCGTATTCCCTTTTTCTGAAGTCACGACTCACAAATTGTAAGTATTAGGATTTGTATTCACAATGAATTTCGTGTCACGATTAAACAATTCCTAATATGTAAATTTTTTAGAAAGCTTAAAATTGATACGATGACTTATTCCAAAACATATTATACATGTTATTTTTTCAAAATATTTTCCGATTTGTTCAATTTTATAAATAAAACATTATTAAAAAGAAGGTCTCCAAATAGAATCCATATTTGAGTGAACCAATATCCAATTTTAAAATTAGTATGATATATGTTGTTCATGATTTAATGATAAAAAATTATAATAATTATTTTTTTTAATAATAATAATAATTAAAACTAAATACAATGATTTATAAAGAAATAAGTGTGTGCAGAAAGAAAACATGTGTATGAAAAAAAACTATTTATATTTTAATATTTTGAATAAATATTAAGTGATAGATTTTTAAATATTGAATAAATTAATAATTAATATTTTTTATAATTAATCATATGTATGTGCATAAAACTTTCAGAAATATTCACTTTGCAACTTTTCTTATAGATCAAATATTCTATATGTTCATTAATCGATTTATATTGATCTTGATATTTTTTTGCTAATTTCAATGCATTTTCTATGTGTTTTTGATGATATTTAATTGTCTTTTCATATGAAGGATCAGTACAAAGGACTCCGTGTAATTCGGCTAACCATTTATAAGCTATCATTAAATTTCTATTTTTATTTAAACGTTTTTGTTTGGTTCGATAATCATTTAGTTCCATTATAGCTTAAAAATAAAAAAAATGTATATATAGATTAGTTGTAAAAATTAGTTATTTAAACATATAAAGCAATTAAACAGCTACATTCATTAAACATGTTGACATCTACAAGTAATAACGCTTGTATTATTTCCCATATATTTTATAATTTATATTCGTTCTGTCTATTTACTTATTTTATTTCGCATATCATATATATATACGAGTATGAGTATATCATAATTATGTAGCATTCAATAAAGGTCATATATATAATGTTTTCGGTATTTAAAGAAGTGATTGTATTTTATTTTATTGTATTTGTTGACCATAATTTTGTCAGATATTTTACTAATAGTCACATAAAATTATGACGATTGTATAACCTAATTTTGTATTTTGTTTCATAATATTAACCTCGATGCCTCAAATGGTTTTGTAGAATATATATTATAAATGAACAAAATATATAGATATCCGGTATTTCTGAAACCTACTTATTTTTTTACTTTAATTTGCAATGGAATACATTTTTAGAGAGAAAGAGATAAATTAAAATGTGTTTATGTAGTACATATACAACCAAAGGCTGTATGTTCGTTGTTTATATAATATATACATTTGGAACAAAGGGAAATATAAAAGAAACCATTTACTTACTAGACTCTACTATACTAATTGATGTCAATTGTGAATCAATATTTCTATTCATATTGTTTATTGCCATTGTTACAATCATATGCATTACATTTTCATCAATTGTACCATCATCGTTAAAACAATTCTAAATACAGAAATATAGAATATCAAAAATTATTTTAAAATTTAATAATAATAATAATAATAATAATAATAATAATAATAATAATAAAAAATCAGCAACTGAAAATTTCCACTAAAATCGACGGTTTAGTGTGAAATGTAATTACATTTTCTAAATATTTCCTTTTATGTAATATAAAATATATACTGCAATAATTTATTCAATTTTTCTTCGTATTTATTGTTAAATCATTATTTAATTATAATACACATCGAGAATATAAGGATTAATTAATATATACGACATTGTAAAACCTAATTGATAAAGTGTTTTCGCAGTATACGAATATATTTTAAAAACACAACGAAACAAATCACATGAATCTCGTATTTATTTTTATTATTTAAAATATTGTAATAGAGAAGTAAATTAAAAGTAATACCGGTGTAAAACTGTTATCCATTATTCTGTATACTTGCATATGAGTCAATTTAGTTAGAATATAATCTAAATCTGAAAATTAATAATTACAAATCATACTTTTTGAGGTACGTAAATTTTTAGGACAGAAGATGGATATTACAAATATTATAACGTTTCATTACAAGATATTTTTGTGAATTACAATAGGAATAATTATTATTGCACGTATACTAGACAATTTTGAGAATAACTGTCACTTATAATACTATATTTAGGTTTGTATTTGCAAAAATTGCCGCTCTCCCTCCCCTCAAAAAAATAAATAATATTGTGTTTTGATTGTGCACAAATGTTTCTTTATTATTTTTTTTTTTTTACTTCATACAATGATTAAATTAGTCGTTGAAGTATACTCAAACCACACGGCTCATAAACGACACACTATTTTTGGTCACTTAATTCTTTCTAACATTTTGACAAATACAGGAAAAACTATAAGTTGTTCGATCAGAAATGTATTGATATTTCTTTCTGCCTTCCTTACTTGCATTAAAAATTAAATTTCAAATAGTAACTGATAAATGATAGGTTTAGAGAGATTTATGAAGTCCAAATCATACTTTATAATATTATTACTTACAACACTTTATAATAGGTGACTAGTATTTAGTTTAGAAAAGTAGTTTACAGAAGACTTCCATAAAACATAATTAAATGTTAAAAAAAAAAAATTAAAAATATGAAACATTTTTAAATGTAAAATATTAAAGAATTAAACCATTAAAATCGCTAAAAATTATACCTTTAAATACACCATAAATAAATACAATATCTTATAAATTGAATTTTTAATAGTGAAAAGAGTGGTACATAGTTATTTATATAATATATTGTTATATACATATATTACTCATTGGGTGTAATGGACTATTAATATATTTTAACATTTTTAATCTTTAAAAATGTTGCCTTCTCTAAATCTTATGCTAATGATGCCATTATGGGCAATCACTTATCGGAGCCCTTCACCCTCCCATAAATACGTGCTTGACTAAAATTACAAAAGATTACATTACTAAGCGTAAAAACGAAATACAAAATGTTGAGTATTGTTTTTAATATTGAGAAATTATTAGATTTACTTGAAATTATTAGTGTAAAATTGAAATTTGAAATCGGCAAATTAAACACGAGTTTGAATGTTCTGTGTAAAAATAAAAATTATTTTATTGTATACGTATTTACTTAGGTCCAATTCTCGAAATGATGTCATTTTATTGCAAAAATCATCGTCAATTTCATACTTTTTCCACCCGTTTTCGTCAACGCAATTACTGATTCTATTCATTGCCATAATAGTTACTTTATAGTTTAATAATCTATCCTAAAAAAAAAAAAAAAAAACACTAACAACAATAAAATATCAGTTGTATGTAAATAAACATATAAAAAATAGTTCCTTTGAAGAAAATACATTTTGAAAATTAAATTAAATATCGTAATAATTTGATACAACACATAACGGAAATCTTTAATGTATTATCTAAATCTATTTTATAGAGTATATTTAATATATATTATATATTAAATATGTTATAGATTTATATATTAAAGATCTTATAGATTATGATTTACACAGGTATGCATTTATTTTTATGATATGCGAAATATTAATATAACGACGTTCTAAATACATGAATATAATAATTGTTATATTTTATACTTCAGAAGTTAAAACAGGTATCTTCAGAGCGTTTACTAAGTGATTGAATGACGTTAAACCCATAACTTCTTCGTCTCGTGGGTCATATATTGATGATATTAAATTCATATATATCTGCAATTTTTTATCATCCGAGTGTTTTTCTGTCATTTTAACTGATCCGTTATTTATTAATCTAGCTAGTGTTGAAAATGGTTCGGTCTATTTAAAGGAAGTTAAAAAAAGAAATATATATATATATATATATAATTATTTATTTACATGATACATTTAATATAAATGGAGGAATAACCTACATCATTAATCTCATTTCGTTCTTTGTCTAATATATTGTTCCGGAACATAAATAAGTATGAATATGGGAATTGTTTTCCATTTAAAATTTTTTCAAGCATTTTATTCAATAAATCCTTAACAATATAATTATTGCTCCAAAAACTGTCGTCGAGCGAACTTTCAAAAGTATTCATTTCATAATCTACTAAATTAGTAAGGATCTCCCACATTTCAATTTCTAATTTATTTGTTTTGCTGCTATTTAATTTATTTTTCACAATTTTCAAAAAATTCAGGCCTTAAAAAAAAAAATACTTAATTATTATATCGGTTACAGAAGTCGTTTAATTTGTACATATTAAATAATTCAAGCGTTCTTTTTTTTTTTATATAAAAATACGATTAAAATGCAATCAGTGGATAAAACTTGTTGAAATTATCATAACCATCCTTACAAAACATATCATACGTCTTGAACTAATTCGTTGATATATACATGACATTTATAATGATAATATCGTACAAAATGTGTATTAATAATACATATTGATTCACATAAATTCAGTATATTATTTAATTTGAATAACAAATTCGACACTGCAGTTCTCGGCGTACATCGTCTGTCGGTTTCAAATGAAAAACTTTTATCGAACGATTGAGAAATAATGTACGGCGATGGAGACCGACGGTTTCAGTGCCACAACTCCCATCCGGGTGCAGCCAGGTCGTAATCTCAACGAATACATATGCGCTAACTACGTATTAATATTTAATCTGAACGTGGATTGACAAGATGACGTATACGCTTTACACAATATTTATATAACGATTATAACACGATAGGACCACCACTTTTATAACGATTGTTGTCCTTTGCTTGGCGCGTTTCTAATCTAATAATTATTGCAAGGAGACGACCGGTCCCCTCATTGGTACGCTCGCGAGTTCCGTCGGAAAATGTGTCCACGTCGAATATTATATTTTTAAGTAACTGTTGTGCCGTCGTGCGAAATGACCGATCGAGCGTTGTCGTTGACCGTCGAGTCTGTCGACGAGTAGTCACCTAAAACTGTTTAGTCACCTCAAACAATTGTAACTAATTGTTAATTGTAATTGGAAAGTTTCTACTTCGCACGCCCGTATTTGTAATCGGTCGTGTTTAAACTCCTTCGTATCACACAACGGTTACGTAAAATTATTTATTAAGTATTATTGTTATTTTTTGTCACGGTTAACCGATTTATTATTATTATTATTATTATTATTATTATTATTATTATTATTATTATTATTATTATTATTATTATATTCGTGTGTTCGTGAGTGCGGCATATTTTGATCGACCAACCAGTTGTGTTCTTCATTGATTTTTCAATGTATTGGTTTTCGTTTTACTGCATCAGACAACTGTTAAATTTCCAGGATCTATTTCTGCGCGAACAATAATTGTAACATGTTTAATTTGTAGCGAAAATTTTTCTTTTTGGGGGGATTTTTTTTTATCTATTAAATTTAAATGTTTCGAATCGCTCGTTATATGTGGTCCTGAAATGTGATCAAACATTATAAGAATTAATGAGGCATCTAAATTTTTCTTCGTCTTAGACCTCAAAAACTCTAGTTACGGCACTGGATGGTTTAGGTGTCACGTTGGTGGTGGTGGCAGATGACCAGCTTCTTTTCCAAAAAAAGGAAACCCGTGAATAATAATAATAATAATAATAATAATAATAATAATAATATTATTTTATTTATGCTTTAATATGTCTATACGCTATTATTTAACCATCCGGACTAAAGAAATAATATATTCATTAAATTATTTCGATGTAATTATTTTGCTATACAAATAACAAAACAACATTGCTTATTGTAGTCGAATTATTTTTATACACTGAATTATTATAATACACACACCATCTTGTGCTACACACTGCGCAATTTCTTTGTTGTTCGTGAAATAATATGTGCTGACTGCGTTATAATTGGATTTTAAAAATACCATACTTTCTTCAATTGAAAATTCGTAGCCGTTCTAAATTAGAAAATATCAATAATATTATTAGTCGAATACGAGAATTACCTGCTCGCTTCACATGACAGAACATTTGCATAACATAATATAAAATAAATAACATATGAAAATAATGAATGTTTGAAAAGAAATAAACACACAAAAATTTCACTTCACGTCATATTCAAATTTTAAATAGAAAGATTGGAAGTGACAATCGTTTAACAGTGAACATTTTCTTTGAATCGTCTAAAATACGAAATATTTTTAATTAAAAGAAAAACGTTGTTTTTTCAAAACGTACAACTCCAGATATAGTCCACATAAGCAGTTGTTCTAATTGTAATTCAAAAATGATTTATATTTGTAAATTAAATACAACGTATAATTATAAGAATTAAAAAATATTAAACAACTCAAGAACATTTTTATATTTGTTAATAGGCGTTGATGTTTATCCGACTGGTGAAATATCAAATTATTTACATGATTATCGAATACTATTTATTGATGACAATTAATGAGTAATTTATAAAATTTAATATCGAGTTAATTAAAAATATTAAAGTAACCATAATATTGTGGATATCTGTTTAATTTATTAAAACATATCATAGGATTAAAAGTTTTCATAATAATCGAGCATTGATGTTTTCGTTGAACTTACTTTATACATGGTTAGCAGTTGACCGTGAAATTTAAGTCTTTGCAAGTCTGTTCCCATATTTAGAATTTCATCCCAGTATTCTATTATATCTGAAAAAGCATGGTTTAACATCCCTTATGTTTCTTAACTTTCAAGATTTATAAATTAATGTAACAACTTTTATTTATTATAAAAATAACATCAAAGCCACCCAACGCATACCCAAAACTAGTTTGACACTAGAAAAATTCGTAGGTTTTTAAATAATTTTACGTTTCAAAAGATTCAATGATTTTAATAATTAATAAAATTGATATTTTATTAGAGAATAAAATGGCATCATTGAAAATGCCTGTGTGATAAAATTGGTGATTTTTTTTATCATATATATTATACTAATGAATAAATTTGTTGTTCAATTTGCAAATAACAAAAAAGTATGATGTACTGATGTTATTTATATTTTAACAACAAATACTTTTTTAAATTAAAAAAAGCGATATTTCCATATTTCTTACTTTTATTTTGAAATAGATATTTCACTATAAACAGAAAAAAAAATTATTTCTATGTAAGAATATAAGTTGGTAAGATTACTCGAGTTTTTTTTATTTATCCAATGCATCTTTTTGGAATTTTTATTTTACCGACACTAATATAATTTTTTCGTCTCTCACATTCGTCTGACCATTAGCTAATTAAACTTACTAGGATTATTTACGTAACTTGTGTTTTTTCCTAATAATTCTAAAAAAATATATTTATATATAAATTATATTACAAAAAAATCTTTTAAGAATATAATATATGTTCTATAAATATTTTTCGAAATTCTGATTTTTAAAAATTATATTGTTAATATCGAAAAATATTAGCGTTCCTATACTGAGTGGTTATTGGCTCGGAGACCCAATAAACATAATATTCTATATATAATACTGAAATAAAATAATTTTATACTCTATTGCGGGGATTAGGAGCAGTTATTTTCTCTCTTTATCTTGCACTAATAAAACATAGTAGAATAGATGTTTTCTAATTCCAATTTGGGTATCCAGATCGATCTAGTGACGCGATACGAAGTTTGAGAACAGATATGAATTTGAAATTGGACATAACAAATAAACGAAGTGAATAGTTTAAAAACTAAAATCGACACAGATAAAAAAAAGTAGCTCTAATATTTATCCAAAAGTTATCAAACCAAATATCAAAAGTTTTTAAGAAATATAATGTATCATCAAAAAATAAAAAGCCTCATTGGAAGTGTCAAGAGATAAATTACAAGAAAATCAGAAATAAAAATTTTTTCAGAATCATAAAATTATATTTTAGAATCAGTAATGTACAAACTAGAATAAATATAGGCATCAGATTTAATGAACATTTAAGAAATATTAAAAATCGATAAAACGAAAAATCTGCTCTAGCAGAAAATGTATTAGGAACAAATCACAATATAAACTCAATAAAATTATGGAAACGAGTAAATAGCAGTCAATGAAGAATTAAATGTTGCTATGGAAATGACAAAACATAAAAAAAATGTATTAAATTGGGATTTAAATTCATTACTGAATAATTTGTTTGAGTTTTTAAAATAATTTAATATTGTAAACGATATCGGAAAACGTATTCGTTCCATGATTGATGATCATCGGTCGATAACTCATAGTTTGAAGGTAGTAAGTGGTAACCAGTTTGTTATATAAGGACTGACAGCTGCCGTTTTAGAATTTTTCAAATAAAAAGATTTTTACGTAAATTATATTAGGAAAATTTATTTTAATTCAACTGAATTTATACATTTGTTTGACTTCAGATTTTGAGATATTTCACCCACTACTTTTCCTAGATGAATTATATATTTTGCTCGACTATTCAATCCATACATAGTTTACTTTAAAATAAGACTGGACATAATTTCGTTTAAAATTAATAAATTGGTCACATTTGTGTTTTACATACCTGAGATATTATAGAATACAGAAGAGGCACTACATTGTACTAGATAAAAATTATGAATAAAATATATAGATGTTATAATCAGTCTTGTAAGAAATACTTTTAAAAAAGTATTTTACGAATACTTGCAAAGTATTTGAGTACAAATACAAGTATTTTTTTAATTTTACAAAATATCTACATGACTATTTTTATACCATATAATATGTAAGTTTATTATGTTACATATATGTAATTCCATTATAATAATTCATAGGAATAAATAATATCTCGTTTTCGTCCGTGATGAATTAAAACGGGCAAATTACAAATTAAATCATCCGACAACACGTACACGAATGACGATTGAGAACGAAAGACGATAACGAACGAAGAGGAAAAATTAATTTGTCTCTATATTCGTACATAATATTATTATAAGCAATATTTCAGTCTTAAAAATTTGGTTAACAGAAAACCCAAAGAAATAGTCATTATGATTTATCGGAAGTCCACTGAATCTATATACGATATTTTACCTTTGATTTATATTAATGTTAGCGTAAACAGGAAACAACGATTAAGTCCAATAAGTATATTACTAAGTAAAACGAAATAAAAATATAAAACGATTACAACACGAGTTATTATAATACTGAGTTCCTAGGTGTGCACAATTAATTTTATTCAGTGACACTGCACATAAAAGGTGGCCACAACGAGGCCCGGGAGTCGCATGCGGCTCTTAAATCAGTTTTGTGCGGCTCTTGAACCAAACTTGAACACTCGAAAAAGCACTTCTCATAAGTAAAACAACAATAATATTAATAATAATAATAATAATAATAATAATAATAATAATAATAATAATAATAATAATAATAATAATAATAATAATAATGTTTTGTGTAGTGTAAAAAATAAACGTTCCTTCATTTGATTTACTCGTAAAATGAAAAATGTGTCTTCATTTTATAAACATCGCTTTTACAACGTGGCTCGCCTTGAATTAGCTTTATAAATTTGCGACTCCCAGAATTAAGGTTAGTGGCTACCCCTGCTTCACAGGCGTATTTTATTATTCATCACGTATTTATTTATTTCCTAACAAGAAATTAAGCCGTACAACATTAATTATTCATCAAAACACCCATACCAACTACGGATATTTATTGAAAATTATGATTATATTAAAAAATCTCGCCATCAAAACTCTGCTCTTCATATGCGATCTTTTATTTTTATCTATCGGATAAAAATATCCTAAAAATGTTGTTAATGTGTTCATGAGGTTATTTTCGATTAATTTCTAGAAAGTTCTTCTCAACAAATGATAAATAATGCATGGCAGTAGTAAATACTTAACGAAAATGGCAATACATCGATTAAAAAATACAAACATAAAACGATAGGGTATTGATTTTTATAAACTAAAAAAAAAAACTTCAAATAAAATTAGGGGTTTTTTTTGTTAGTAATGATACATTGCAACCATGTAAATTGTTAGTTGAAATTGGTACCTATTCGTTTACACATGCATATTTCATGATCAATGAACATTATTCAAACGAATCTTCAAAATACGATCGCAGTAAAAGTGTTTAGTTTGTGATTTGAATACATTTTAGTATAACGTGTAAACAATGAGATGATATTAACTTACCAAATGGAGTATCGGAATTAGCCGTATCTAAAATATTACATTTGTGGATTGATGATTTTGTAATTAGATTAACGCACTATTTAAAATAATCTTTTTTAAAATTTGTAGAATTGATGTGCAGCTATATTATTTTTTTTTTTTTACAAATAATTACAAAATGTGTTTATAACGTAAATAAAAAAAAAAAATTAAATAAATAAAATATGTTTTTACCGTGGTTTTGTTGGTTCGCTGAAAAAAAAATATTTTTAAAATATTCATATGAATAGTAGAATTTGAATTAACGATTATTTTAGTTATTATTATTAAGTCGGATTACGATTCATATACATAATTTATAAGGGATTCGAGTCTGAAATTTGTATAGGTTTTTGTGTACAGTAAACGAGCATTTTACGCCTATTACGGCTGTTTGTATATGAAATTCGTTTTCGTAGTCAACAGCACACATTCACCACAGACGAATTCAAACGTGCAATAATTATAAAAATAAAAATCGCGAATTTATTTGTCATTTTGTAATAATAACTCATTGATTACTCTACAAGACTTCGACCAATATTTCGTCAATAAAGCGTGTAAAATCAGAAAATTTGGCACGCTCGAAGAGCTCGGTTTGTGTTACCGAATTCCCATCGTAATAAAACAGACCGATTAAAAAAACACGTAATATAAGATTACATTTTTCGGCCAAGCATTAAAGCACACATTAACACGCGTTAGTTGTGTAAATATTAATTAAATAATAAACATTTTTTATACAACACCCCCCACCCCCGCGTAAACAACACAAAACATTTGGAAATTACAAATCGTAATTTATTATTCCTACGAGTTTAGAGAATTTTTTGTTTGTTTTAGGTACACGAAGAAACGAGATTTCTTATTATTTTATTAAATCATTTTCTTTTTTTACCCAGGTTGATAATTACGATTTTAATACAATTCTTTTTTTAATAAATAATAAAATAGATCAGGAGGTTTCACAAAAACAACGCGTGCAGAATATAAACGTTGTTTTTCAATTTTACTGTACATTAAACGTAATTATTAGACATATAATTAAAATATTAATAATTATTGTATAAGACATTTATCACAGGCATTATTAATTTTTATATATTAATATTATAATTATTTTATTTTCCGTAATAACGGTAAGTGACGTGTAACGCTCGGGCGTAAAGCGTATTTTTTTTTCATTTCGAGTCCTACCGTAATAGGAAACAACGTAAACAACGTATTCTAAACGATATAAATACATAAACTGCAATGCGAGCTGATTACTGTACGTCGTCACACGTCTTGATGTGACATAAGAGTGTAAATGTAAATGTATGGTACACAACATTTTTTGTAATAAATTTTCAATTTTGATGTTAGTATTCGTCAGACAACGAATTGTCAGGACAGAAAAATATTAAAAGTATAACATAAAAGACTTGTGTTTATGCGGAAGTGTGAAAAGAATATTAGTTCGGGAAATCTTACAATATTTTCAACGCAACTATTTCAACGCCAATAGTTTAATTTACGTTTTTCATCAATTCGAATTATAATTATAAGTAAATAATGCAATAAACGTTACTTATTGTGTCATACTATATTAGTACATACTCATAAACGATTCGAAATTATCTAAAAAAAAAAAAAAAAAAAAAAAAATGTTATTTTAAATAATTATTCAAAACAACGCGGTAATGATTGTGAAAACTTTAACGAATAAACTATAACATTGAGGAAAGAGTATTTCTCTAATCGTGTTACGTGTTAGTAGTTGACGTGTAGTTCAATCGCGTTTTGCACACAAAGGACTTTGAATATGCGGATTATGTCTTGAGTAGACATTAGAATTTCAGTAGCAAAAGCGCGTCGAAACGATCATTTTCCAACAAGCCAAATTAATACTGCGATCTCATTGGATTATGAAAATAAAGTGTAAAATCATACGCGCTAATATCATTGATCTTAATAATCATTCAATTGCATTCTATATAAATTGTACACGATATTTTACGAAATAAAATTATCGGAACACTCGCGCGCACCGTGTGACATCTGTAACGCATTCATAGGCGACAAAAAAATATGCGTATACGGGGAATGAACGAATACGATCCGTCAACACTGTCCGTGATGATATAGGCAACATCGGACCGGATGGACCAGAGGATCGCAGACATTATTTGTGATCGACAATCCTTGGTCCGCCGACGGCCGGACCGAAATGTCACTGATAAAAAGAAGTCGTCAGATAAAGTAAATGAAATGAGTACATAGAATAATCATCGGTTAGCAAATGTCGTGTCGAATTCATCACGGGGCTAGCGGGCGACAATATTATCGCCGGCACGTGGCGATTCGTCTGATAATCTTTAACCGCCTTTAATTCTCGGGTCTCACAATCCTGTCTCACTCTAGTCAGTGCCTGGCCGGCGTTTGGCTAGCGCACGGGCGCACGCAGAGTGTGGCCACACTCCGCCGGCAAAGGACTCCTCCGGCACAGGTCTCTTGGTGCGCGCGGGCATTTCACCGTCACTGAGCTGAACACTGTGTCCGAGTATTTTCCTTTTCACTATTATTAGCCCTTTTCACTGGCGACGACTCCGATCTGTACGAAGGCGGCGTGCCAACAATTTTACTTGTTTCGGAAGTCTCAAATACCGCGATAATAAGCGTAAGACATTTTGTATTCACCCATTTATTGCTATTATCTTCCTTGCTTTATTTATTTTTTCTATTTTATAAAAGAAATTCCTAACAGTTATCGTACTCACGACCCCGGAACACTCTTCTCCGTCAACAGGAGAAAGATAATAATCCGAATTCAAACGGAAAGGGATATTAAGTTCACCTCCCCCCTCCGTAAACGAGTGTCTCCTCCCCCTTTTTTCTTTTTTTAAATTTGAATCATTTCAAAAGCAAAGAAATGTAAGCTACCTCGAGTTGATATAAACGTAGGATTAACGAATTAATAAAGATTCCTTTCGTTTATGAACCAATACGGAAAACAATATGTTCTAAAATTATTTGGACGCATTTGGTCAAGAAACATTTAATAAAAATATTCATACGGAATGCTGGTTTTTATGGATGCGAACTACAGATCACAAATAATGCAGAGAGATAGAAAAAAGTTTTGCGACTGATATAAGAAAAATGTTCTTAACGACATAGAAGAATCCGGAGAATTATAAAGATTGATTGAAGAAGAAATATAGAGAACGTTTTATTATACCAATGAATACAGCGATGAACTACATCGCAAAATTATTTATAATAAAATCCGAGACACAAGAGGCAATGGATCTACTCGAACGATGTTCATAAACAAGTCTCATCCGAGGCCCATCTAACCAACTATTATTAACGTATAATCAAAACTGTTGTATTGAAATTATTCAATCACGAGAATGTTTACGTGTAAGTCGTGGTATCAATGACCTCGTGCCGAGAACTGTGGGCTTGCGTTGTCAACAACGTTGTCTTTGCGGTAATCGCGTGTTGGACACAGGGGCCGTTAGTGTTCAAACAACCCGACGTGATTTATTTGAATCTTGCACAAGGTTTGGAAATGGACGGACGAGAGGTATAAATGGCGTAAATCAGTGTTTCTTAAACTTTATGAAATCACGGAACACCGAACGATAATATTTTTTTATGCGGAACCCCTATGAAAATTATTTTCAAAATAATATTGACTATATACTATTATTAACTGTTCATTTCATATTGTAATGAACTATTATGTAAAATTAAAATATATTTATATTTTATAAATAAATAATAGATTTTCCAAAGTAATTTTGTTGAATATTTTGAAAGAAAAGCACTTGAGTTTCGCGGAACTCCAGGGTTCCGCGGAGTACAGTTTAAGAAACACTGCCGTAAATACATTTGTACTTACCAATATAGAATTTTTGCAACACGCTTTCTACGGTTTCAATAAAATAAAATAAATATACATATATATTTATAAGTAATTAATAGTTTTGAAATAGTATTTTATCAATATGATTCAATCGATTAATAAAGCATGAGTCTATGTGTATTATATACCAATTAGATGAATCGCACGTGTTAAAATACAATTTATTTTTATATTAGTTTGTGTTGATATATTTTCACCTAATTTAATTTATAATAAATTCGCGCTTAGTTTTATTACGTTTTGTTTACTAGAAACAATTATGTATTTATATTATTGATGTATAAAAAATGCGATTTAATTTTGGCTCGATTATTCGTCGATTTACGAGTTGGAATTATATTCTTTTTTTTTCTTTTTGAGAATATACCAATAATACACAATTATTACAAAAATATTATAATAATTGAATATTTATAAAAAAAATTTTTGATCGGTGAATCCGTTCTCCACGAATAAATCTGTCAGACAAAAATATATACCTACGCAATATATGACTATAAAATTATGTCTTTAAATATAGTTTTCGAAAATCAACACAAAGAACTTATACGCACTCTATTGTTGTTTTTTAAACAGTGAATAGTGCTTATAATGTACAATCAATGAGATCTCGATTTATTTTTATGTTTTCTACACATAATTATCTTGGATCATTCATAATAGTAACACTTAAAACTTTATTTTTATTAATACCTTTTTCCAAATTATCGCAAAACTTTTGACGCACAATATTATCTATAATAATAAATTATAATGGCATGTAAACATTTAATGTCAATATTGTTACGTGCATAGTTGATCTCTCGAAAGAATTGAAAATTAGGTTTTTTTTTCATTAATATGTTTTAAAATGTCTTTAATATTTTTAATGACATTAATAAAAATTGAAACCAACATATAACTTAATGAATTTATACTGCTTACCATAATAACTGTTTTCTGTAATACCTCCTAAAAATTAGGATAAATAATTTAAAAAGATAATGAATTATATATTTCACCGCAATTGCTTCATAATTACTATAAACGATAATGTTAATTTCAGATACTAAAATGTGTTTATTTAAACTATAATTACCAACAAAGCATTGAATCATTTCCCCGTGAACCGATAAAAAGAACATCAGCAGAAGTCCCAATGCCACGTACATTTTTTTTATAATTATTAATTTTTCGAATATCGTGACTTTAGCCTAAAATAATATTATATCCAGCAGACAACGGACTAATGAATACGATGAATTCACAAGGACTAGAAAACGAATAAAGTAGATACGTTACATGCAATAAACAGTTATACGTAATTAATACATTTAGGCAAATAACATTTTGTATAAACAAGTGTGTTTAAAGTACAATAGTTGAATAAATACTGTATATTTTTCTTCAATTATATATAATATATAATATGTGTGTGTTTTATTCACTAATTTTTTTTCTTTTTAAATGTTCTGTGTATTATTTTTGAGTGTTGTGTGTATAATTCTACGTAAATTATAACGGTTGAATGAGCGACGCTCATTAAATATTTCCAATAAACTGGAAATCCGCTTAGATCGACATCGTTGGTCTCCAGAATTTTTCAACGAATGTATTTATTACTTTAATCTCGCTGACAACTATCATTTCATTACCGATAAACTATCAGAGTGCTTTAATCATTATAACTCTTTATTTAGGAATAATAAAACGATCATATTGTATGTGCCAATTTAAAATCATAATGTCGTTTATCACACACTGTCCTATAGAATATTTCATTATTGGACATTTAAGTTTTATTACTTGTATTAAAAAAAAGGACTAAAATATTTAACATATAAAACTTATTAACAAAACACAATTTTAATACATTTCATTTATTTTTTTAAACAATTTATAAACTAATAAATTCAAAAATGAATTGAAAACTTAAATCTAAATTACGAATAAAAGTATATTTCAAATAATTACCCAAAAGAATACACAAACGACATGCTAAATGGATAAGATATCCTTTTGTTACATTTCGAAAAAAAAAATTACAATAACATATTATTATTAAGAGAGACATTCCAAATGTTTTTGCTCTTAAGCCTTTGACTTTATTATGACCTGCGAGTTGACCAGTATATAGTTTTCATCTACTTATTACGTACAAATATCTTATTCTAAAAACAACCTCTTTTTTACAATCCAAATAGTTTTAAATTTTATATTTGTGAATAGTATAATTTTGAAAATTTCTAATTAATTTTTAACACTCGTAATAGAATTTTAGTGTAAAAAACCAAAATCAAACTAATATTAAATTTATCTATTGATTCCAGTTCTTATAAATTAAACATGTATATTTTTGTGGATATTATTATATTTCAAATTAATTAATTTATATTTGGTTTATTGCGTATAGTTTTGATTGAATTAACTGTTTCTTTCCGTGATTGAGTTTCGTTTTTTTTTTCAATCCATAGCTACGGAAATAATATATATATATATTTATAGTATTATTTTTAATCATAAGACTACATCTAAAATTTTATGAAAAGCATTATTTGAATTTTGAAAAATTTTAACACTATAATGATTTCATAAACGATGATACTAATAGAAAAAAATAATTGAAAACTGTTTCAAAAAGTACTAATATTGTAACCATTGAAGTCAAAATTCCTTGTATCTGTATTATTAGACAAACTAATCATTTTATTCGTAGTTCCAATAGTCCGTAATAATACATAAAAATATTTCATTATTTATACAGTTTCTTGATAATTTAATATGCCAGTTAGATATTTAAGAAAGAGTTTTCAAACAAATGTTGCCACTGGATCGATGTAAGTGGTAATAATTTCTTATTTAATTTAAAAAAAATATTTAAATTAACACAAATAATTTTTATCTATACAATAATGATTTGATTTTGTCGGTCTTTTTTACATACAAAAATGACCTACCTTTTAGTGAAATATCTAACTCGATTGTTGAAAGACATACGTAATTCAATAATATTAAAGATACAGACTGAATATTAAAAATATATAGAACTACCCTGGGTATACATTTTTAATGTATTTTTTTAAGTAAAAACTATTATATTTTGTTCGTTTAAGTAAAATGAAGTAAATCGTACGCAATCATACTCTACCAGGTTATTTTAAATACAATTATACATAATACATTGTATTAAAATATGGAAAAGACTCATAAAATGCAATTTTCTCAAAATTAATTAAAATTATATAATAAATATCCATTCTTTAAGTACCTTGGTCCATAATAGTGTTGTAATTTTCCCATAAAACCTGCATACTGTATAGTTCATGGGCTTGTAAATTCCTTACACGATCCTGTAGAAGATGATTAATTTAATAAGCTAAACAAAATTTTTATTTTGTAACTACATAAGTTAACAAAAAAAAAAATTGAAATGTACTATAAACAACTTAGTGCTTTAAAATTAAAAACTTTCGTAGTTAAAGTAAAATTAACAACTGTTAGTAGTATAATACATTTGTTTAATAATAAAAATAAATGAAACAAACAGTTCTTTCATTAATACGGATAAAAACCGAAAACATTATTAAGTTATATTTTACAATTACTAATGTAAAAAACCTACGTATATTAAAGAAATAGTGCCAACGTATAAAATACATTTTTGAATACTCGTAAAAGTTAAATAACAGTTAATTTTTTTTTTTATACTGGACATCATTTTCATTTTTTGTTTTAACCCAAAATTATAGACGTACAAATGTAATAATACAATAAATCAAACTTAATTATTACCATATTATTTTATAAATAAAAATTAAATAAACCAATATTTACATAAGTTTAAATAATACGTCTAATTCCAATAACGTGAAGGATGTGTAAGTACATGTATTTTGTATTTAAGAATTAATAACTTTAATACTTTCTATTTAATTCTTGAAATTTATACGTACCTCAGGGTTAACGACCCAATGTGACAAAGCATTTTTTATATATAATACTTTTGATTGTTCATCGTTCTTTCGCATTAACTTTTTAAACATAAGAATATTTACATCTGCTTGATGAATGAATGGATTATTTGATTGGAGAAACTTAGTTACATCGCATGCATCGTCACGGAGTAATACTGATCTTTGATTTTTATTTATATTGAGAAACCAACCATCGGCTTTATAAGATGTTTCCCAAGAATATGGTGGGTATAATTTCTAAAAAAAAAAAATTAAATAATTTTAGATAGGTAACACATTTAATATCTGAAGAAAAAATCCATTAATATCACAGGTATATAATAAATATATTTAACTGATATTAGAATATTAAATTAGGACTGTCTGTTTTTTACAGTTCAGTCGGCTGTGCCAAAGGGGAGCAACTTAAAGTGGAAAGCATATATATTTAATATCATTATAAAAATAGTGCAACGCCTCTACTTATTTCTCAATATAATATTATAATTCATTAGAAATATACATATATATATATATATAAATATTTACACTGCAAACATTTTTGTAGTATAAGAATTCTAAATGTTCATCTATAATATTGTGTGCATTTCCTATATTTATTGCATACGTCAAAACTTTTTCCAGATTGTTTTGATAAATTTTTGAATTTTTTGAAGAATCAGTGCAAAGAACACCATATAATTCAGCTAACCATTTATAAGCTATCATTAAATTGTAATTCTTATTTTCTGTATTCGATTTATTTTGTCTCTGTATATAATTCTGTAGTTGTTCTATAACTAAGAATGAAAAAAAGAAAACAAATCGATTACGTCCTATTAATGATTAATATAGATGACGTGTTTAAAACTGCCACATTCCTAATAATTTTAAATATAGGATAATATTTTTTATATATATTGCTAATGCATGTATATGGTCTTTTACCACAGTAAATAAAAAAGATTATAAAGAATATAATAAATACACATTATAATATGAGAATCACAACTATTAATAATACACTGTCTATGATAAAATAAATTTATTTTCTTGTTGCGTTAATAGTTAATTTCATATATTATAAAATAACAATTATGTACTTATATTTTTCATTTGGACCGCTAAAAGTGATATTATTTTTCATACGAATTCGTCCTTTAAATTTTTTTCATTTTTTATTGTGCGATATAATAATATACACGCAAAATTTAATTTTAAATGAAGATTAGAACAAATATTTTACATGTTGGTGATTTCACACGATATTAATATCATATTTTATGAGCCAAATGCGAGGTCTATTATTTAGGTTATCCGGTAAGTTTTAGGATTGAAAATATGACGTTTCTATAACCCAGTGCACTGAGGTGTTTTGCACCCATTGAGAACATCAATGATTATAGAGAGCTGTTTCTCTAAGTCTAAGAGTTAAGCCTATATTCAGAATGGAAAAAAAATTAAGCCTCGGATTATTGATTAGATTAGAGTATTGGATCAAATAACGCAAGACACAGGAAATAGACCTTAGTACGTAATACCTGGACAGTTTGAACCTTTTATAAACCAGGAATAGTTTTAGACTTAATGAGAGAGATTAATGAATAGAAATAACATGGTAGTGGCCTGCCAAGAAATTATGCGGAAAGATGCTGGAACAATAAAAGTATTAATTTAAAAGTCTATATGTTGTACATTGTTCATGCACATATTTTTTATGTTAAAAGGAAACCATTACGTACTTGAATTTACTATATTAATCGGCGTTAATGATATACCGGATTTAGTATCAATATTGTCTATTGCCATCGTAAGAACCATGTGCATTTTACTTTCATCGATTGTATCATCATCATAAAAACAATTCTGTAGGTAATAAAGTAGTAAAAAAAAAACAAATAAAATTATATTAATACTCTTAATAAATAAATAAATATATATATATATATATATATATATATAAAATAAGAATATTTAAAATTTACAACATAATATTTATATCAACTCTGTTTTGGAAGAATTATATATTTATAAAGAAATTAAACAAAATAAATTAAAAAATATTTTAAATGTACAGACTTTAAAAATAACATTTTATTTAAATATATATTAGAAAATATTAATATCATGCCATAGGTATTTTCATTATAAATACAATTTTTTTACTGTTTAATATATTAATATTTTATTATTATATTATATTTTATTTTTTATAACTCCATGTCTTTTTATTTTAATGTTTATTGTATTCCTTATATTAGTCCTCTATGTATTTTTTTTGTACATTATTTTTCTTTCGTTGTATTTTCTTTAAAATTACCTGATGATGACTTTTTGTCGTAATTGGTAGTAATAAAATAAATTATTCATCAACCTTTTTTTTTAATATTATTTTTTATTTTATATAACACTCTTAGTTTTTTTGTATATTTAAATATTCATTTTGATATATATTTTTTTATTTAATTTTGTAAGGTATCAAATTATTATTCAAAAATTATTTATGTAAAAATGAATTAGAATCACATAATTGGTAACTAAAATCAATTCAATGTCTGCATTTAATTGGATATGATAAAATGTATTAAATTTTAGACATGTTATAAATAAACTATAACACATTCACATAACAAATTCATTAACATATTATATACAAAAAAATAAATAAAATTTATTTTTTATTTTTCAAATTTGATACATAATTTTGTTTAAAAAAAAATATATATATTAATAATTTACTGGTGTATAATTATTTCCATTAATTTTGTAAACTTCCATATGAGTTAACTTGGTTAGAATGCGGTCTAAATCTGAAAATAAAAATAGCTATATTTTTATAAATGCATGCCTAAATTCATATGAGGAACATATTACAAAGTGTTGCATTAAAATATTTATTACGAGTATATTAATTGTTAATAATTTAATATATATTAAAAATATGTATTTAATAATACATATTGAATGTATTCGAAAAGATATTCGAATTTAACTAATATAAGATCTTATCAATAGATATTTGGAATAATTAAATTTAAATTTAAAAACATTAAATTGTAAAATTTTATTATAATAAATTAAATTTATTACGTATGGAAAAAATATTTTAAGCATTCATATTTTATTATTATTATTCTTGTTGTTGTTGTTGTTGTTATCGTTGTTGTTATTGAAACTTACCAGAATCCAATTTTCGATCATTTTCAAGAATCTGGCATAATTCACTTTCTATTTTAACATAAGTAATCCATCCGTTTGCATCAACACAATAACTAATTGTTTCCATTGCCAAAATGGTCACTTTATAATTTAATAATCTGTCCTAAAATGTACATTATTAAAAATATGCAAATTGCATGTTCTCGTATGACAATATTATCTGGCAGTATGTGCAATATTATTAATACTAATATTTATAACAATAGTTGATTAGAATAAATACGCTAGAAATTATCACTAATAATTAATTTGAAACAACTTATAATATTAATCTATAATATGCTACATTATGAATACTCTATTTAAAGTGTTAATTAGATCATTCATTTATTTTACGAAACACGAACATTTCATTTCGCATATTTTAATAAATAATAATTAAACGAATTCATAATAATACACACGATATATACACTAATAAATCAAAATGATATTTTTCACAATATTGATCGATTTGTTCGAGAAAACAGACGTTTTACGATTTCATATCTTTCAATAAGATTTTCCGAAATCTCTCGAAGTACTCTACACAAAATTGTGTCTGAATACTTGGATCACCACAAGTTCTGTGTCCGTCATGATCGATCTGTGCCCTTGACCCCCTTCATTATGCACATGTGTGCGTACGTTTTTAAATTGTCTACACCAATCACGTACAATAAACCATCACTGTATTGCCTTAAACAACACATAACCGACGATGAATATGAGCTGCGCTATTTCCTTCTTCGGCTTGCGAAAAACGAATTACACTCCGCACCTCACAAGGCGGCGAAAGGCAGAATTGTATTCTCCACGTTCTTACGGCAACTATTAAAATAATATTGAACGAAAACGGTCGAAACTTGGCGTATTATATGCAGAAATGTGTCTGCAGTGTGTAGTGAATTGAAACACATCGCGGAGGTTGATTTTGAGATAGCCCTCGTTCGATTATTTTTAATGTTTGAGTAAAAACTTGTTCTAGAAGACATTCTAGTAAAGTGTTTCTAAATAATATAAACCTTAATCTAATTGCAATTCATGTATAATTTGAAAATTTCGAGTTTGTTTTAGATAATGTTTAATCCACAACGAACACTTCTTCTACGGCTCTTATTTGCACTTGCTACGATTATCTACGCCGCAGTGCCATTGAGAAGTAGAGAAAAATCCGATATGTTTTCTATTAACAAACTAGAAAACGACAGCGTTCTGACGACGTAATATGAACAGAAAAAGTGTTCAGCACATCAACAAAGACATACGGCGTTTGATAAAAGTAGAATTGAATGTTGAAACGCCGGTTGAATATTGAAAATTGAAGAGGAAAACGCACGAGTGTAAACGTGACTTAAGAATGGCTTTAATTTATGAATTTGTTTTCTTTATTATCTAGTAATTTTGTTTTTAGCGTTGATAGTAAGTATATTAATTTGTTAATATTAATATTTACTTCAGAAGTAAAAACAGGTGACTTCAGTGCGTTTAGTAAATGACTAAATGATGTTAAACCTATGATTGTTTCATCGGTTATGAAACATATTGAAACTATTATATCCATATACACTCGTAATTTAATGTTATTCGAGTAATTCTCACAAACACCAATTGATCCTTCTGCAATTAATTTAGCTAGTTTATTCCATGGTTCAGTCTATAAATACCACATAAATATAAATATATGTGACGTAATATAATAAAAGTATTTATAAATAAACAAATTACACAATAAAACTCCTGGTCTATGTCTAATAACATGCTCCGGAACAAAAGCAAGTACGAACACGGGTACTTTTTAACATATTCAATTAATTGATCTAATTGTAGCATGTAGTTCTTAATATTATCATTCTCGTAAAAATAATGTGTATTGCTTGAATCATAATAATTATGCATTTCATAATCGACTAAATGTGTAAGTAATTCCCACATTATAATTTCCACGTCATAATTGTCTGCGCTGTATAATCGACTTTTCATTTGTCTAAAAAAATTTACTCCTTAAAAACAAACATAATAACATATTAATGATGTTTAGTAGAATTATTAAATTAAACTTTTGTATAGTAAAAATTTCAAATGTGTTATTGCTCTAAGACAATGTTTGATAGATATTACAATAAAAAAAAATTATTAAATTTATTAAATAAAATAAAATA
Source organism: Chaetogeoica ovagalla (assembly GCA_032441825.1). Taxonomy (NCBI): domain Eukaryota; kingdom Metazoa; phylum Arthropoda; class Insecta; order Hemiptera; family Aphididae; genus Chaetogeoica; species Chaetogeoica ovagalla. The sequence goes on along the minus strand of CM063747.1, from coordinate 5,105,291 downwards.
TATATTAATGACTACGTAGGAAATATGTGTAACTGATATGCCAAAATCGATAATAATTATTATCGATTCCGGTACTTTTCACTACAATGTCATATTTTTCTGAAAAATAACTGATAATCATTCGAATACAATGTGATACTGCCTCTTATAGGCAGAAAGTCGAATAGTTACAAAATAAAACCGAATTGTTATAATATTTACACATCGTATTTTTCTTTAACGATACCATACATCCAATAATAACGTTTGGTCCATCGTTTCGGATAATTTATATTTTCCACGAATGGTGTCGCGTTTTAATTGCATATAAAGCAGTTTAAAATTGGCTTATTGTCACGTAACGAGAATATCAATAACATTGAATAATGCGTGTGATTAGATTTAATTTCAGAAATATCCGATATATTTACACTAAAAAATAATCTATTTAAATAAATGTGTTTAATTTAAATTTAACATCTTCGTGTGGGAGCTATGGAAAATTATTTCGCGGGCCACGGGTTGCCGACTACTGGTCTAAATGACGCATTGTCAAATGGGTCTGTGATAGAAGACGAATTACTCTATAAACTATCTCGTTTCCGGACCTATAGACATGTATTTTTTGCTGATATCTCTATATCTCATATATGCAGATTCGATATTCTTCATAAACGCCTTATTGCGTTAGGTACTATTATATTTTATTTATAAGCATTAATTGTACATATATTATGTACTGAATTATTATTTCAACGAGTATAATGATATACGTTTGACATATTCGTACATGGTGGGCCACTTATAAAAACGATTTCATAGATTAATTCGGAATAAATGTAATTTCATTAAGTTATCGTACAAAATTCACAAAAGCTGTGTTGAAACTTGAAAGTACACTTTAGGTTATAATAACACATATCCTAAACGGATAAGTAAAAAACATAATCACATTACAATTATAATTGTATTGATATGTATCATAAATAAATTTTAAAATTTATATAATATATCCTATTCGACCACTCAGTTCGAATAATAAATCAACATGATATTTCTGTTGATATAAATTTGAAATATACGACAACATTTTTCATCATAATTGAATTTGCTATGTATTCTTATTTCTAACATACCGTCACTGGATACATATTGTGCAGTAATTAAATCCTTTGCGAAATAATATATGGCCACCGCACTATAATTTGACATTAAAAATATCATAATTTCTTCATTTGAAAATTCGTAGTTATTCTGAATTGAAAAAAAATAAATTACAATAATATGATAAGCGTAGCAACTAATTATTATTTAATAAAAACAGAAAATTGATAGTTGTTTTTACACGTATAAGGTATATTTTACATAAAATAAATTCACGAAATGTAACTATTTATCATATTATTTAAATTTTAAGTATTAAAAAGCCTTTGTTAATGATGTATTATTTTTATAATTTTATTAGGAATAGTGGAAAGAGAATTGAAGAGAAATTCGATGCTCAGTTCAACGTAACAGCCGAATCTTGAGAACCGTTGTTGATCGACGCTCGAGTCGTGTATATGCGCCAATATTTTGAAATCATTGCCGCCGAGTAGCAGAAAAAAAGCATGTGACGTATGGAAAAATTTTATTTTTAACTTTGTGGTTATTACATTCGAGATTTTTAGTCCACTATTTTTGGTAAAAAATATCACAAAAAATCAGTGAAACGTTTTTCGGTTTACCCAATAACTATACAGAACCCTCAAAAACATTATTTAATATTGTTTAACACAACACAACTATGTGTTAGATTGTCAAATATCAGATATTTATTAAAATAATTCTCATACAATGATAAAAGATACAAATGAATGCAGTGTTGTGAATGTTCAATTATGATGCATTGAAACATCTATCGTATAAAATTATAGGTTTTCAGTATATTATAACGATGTTAATTTTGAAATAATAATAAAGCTGATAAGAGTTTTAACGAATTAAAAATGTTAACTTTTGAAATAAATGATACTCAAATTTTAATTCTTTAATAATAGTGTAAATTAGCTGTTTACTTACTTTAAATAACGTTAACAGTTTGCTGTGGAATTTAACTCTATGTATGTCTGTCCCCGTTGCAACAATATTATTCCATTCTTCTACTATGCCTAAAATAAAAAAAATACCCTTTCATCTTGAACATTTAAGTAATCCGATGTATTGAAAAAAGTTTCAATCATTATGTACAATTCAGAACCAACACAGATCAGTAGCAACTAGTCTTATAAAGTACCTACCTATTCGAGAATAAAAGTATTTAAATATTTTCGAAGAATTGTCCTTGTATTCTAAATACTTTTGTATTTTTTGTTTAAGTACCTACTTTTTACAAGATTGGTTGCATCTTTAATCATACATTGGAAAGCTTTTGCAAGGATTAATTATTATAATTATTGAACTAAAAAACTATCTTTTAGGCTAGGAATAAACACGCGAAAGTATATACAATGTTACTGGAGACTAATTTTTGAAGAATTTTCAATACACATTTATCACACTTATACAACATGTAAAATCATTAAAATTAAAATATATTATATAATATAAAATTGCTTATATTTTAATTAAAAATTTTAAGAAAATATATCTGTATACGAGTATACATGTAATATATTCTAATATCTTACTTTCATTTGTAATAAGAAGTCTCACTATAAACGAAAAAAGAAAAATTAATATTTTACATTAATTAAATTTTATTTTCATTTATTGTTTTTTTTTGTAGTATTCATGTTACGAATATATTTCATTTGTCAAATGACATGATAATAATAGTTATGGGTCAAAACGATTTTTCCCCCTTTTTAATATCTGGTTAATTTTTAAAATGCTGTCATTCTCCTTTTCGTGTAAATTAAAGTTTTATATAAAATGAATAGAAAACTCAACATTGTGAAATTTTTTTTCAAGCGATATTTTACGAAAAGATTTGGTGATGACTTCGTGTTAAATAAACAGAGAAAAATAATACATAACGTTCTCATTAATGTGTAAAAGAACTATAATTATTATCACTTATATAAGTGATCAAAATGATATCATCTAAACGCAAACTGAATGACTTAATATTAAAATAAATTTCTAATTCATAAAGTTAAAAAGTCACAAATTCAGAGTAATGACAAAATATTAATTAGATTTATTCAATCATAATTTTATACAAAATATGATTATTAACTATGTCAATAATAAAAGAAAATATTGAAAATTGTATTCAAATTAGGCTTTTTAGATATTTTAGAATTTTATTATTATTTTGATTTTGATATCAATGATATCAAACCTTTTAATAAGTATTCGTAAATAATTTTCAGCGACGCTGAATTATCATTTAATTATGAAAACAGGTTTTCATAATTAAATAATATTATTAATATTGTTTGAATATCAAATAAGCTTAAGCTTGTATTACATTTTTAGTTCTTAATAATACACATTTTATGTGTCGGAAATATGTAAATATTTCAAAAATTTTAACGATATTTTCCTCGCACTGTAATTTGAAAATACGTATAGGTATGCAGTTAATTTATGTATTTAATATAAAGCAATTTAATCATACGTCATTATTTAGTTTCATTTGTACTCACTAGAGTATTTCCAAAAATTTGGAGTTTCTGGTAATTGTTAAAACGTATAAACCAATTTTATAAAAATAATTGTAGTATTAAAAAAATATAAATTTTGGTGGATACAATAATTTCACATAAACAACAGAATTTTGTTTTGAACATAGGAGCAATAACACCAGGTGCTATTTTTTATAGATCTCTACACGATTTAAACACAAAGGAAAATCACTTGTGGCAACAAGTGTTTATTATTTAGCATAATATTCACATACTTGCTTTTTACCTACCTACTATAGGAATAAATTATAGCTATATATTGATAAATACTCGCAATGCTGAATTTAAGAAAATATGACGTTCTATAATACTTATGCTTTGCTGAAATATGCACTTTGAATATGTTGAATTTAAAGGCGTATTTTGAATTTTATCGTAATAAAAAAATAATTACGTTTGCAAAAAAGAAAATTATTCTAAGAAAATTATATTTATTATCACTTTACTAACTATCATTTTTATTACAGTTATGTAAACCACATATTGTATATAAATAAACATATTTACTGCACCTTATTTTAGCGTATTATTATTTTATTAAATGTAACTATAGCGATCATTTATTTGTTTTAAAATAATAATAAATTTGTATGTAAATTATCATATTTTCTTACTTTTTTTTAAAGTTCGTTTAGTAATATCTATGTAATTGATTAAACCGCAAGAATGATGTTAAGTATTCGTAAATTTCAATAGATTTACAAATTAAAAAAAAAAAATTCATATTGGCTCATATATTATTCTAGTAAAATGAGTTACTTTTTTATGCAATCAGGATGCTATTTGTAGATGCTGATGTTAAACCCATGTGAAACCATCAATAAAATAGCCTCCTGAACATATGGTCTCTGTATGCCTAATTGTCTACACAGCAAAGTCTACGCTACGTACATCATAAAGTATAGATTTTGGATCGAATTAAATTTCTTTTTAATAAATTCTAAGAAATAAATGTCTTCGAAGTCATCTATAGATATACTGTAAAATGTCATCTGACAAAGTAGGTATTAGGTAAATACCTACTTTGTCAGATGACCTAGGTAAGGTAACGAGATACTGATTTTTAATTATCTGCAACTCCTCTTATCTTAAATACCTAGAGGATAGGCACCCAATATTTAAAATAGGTTATATCGTATATAGATATTATAGTAATTTGAAACTATCATCGACAATAATACCCTTTTCAAATTTTGTAATCAATGATTAATTTAAAGTTCAAACCAAACATTGTAATGAATAAAATACGCATTACGAATTTTACTATATTATATTATTTTAAAATAGACGAAGACAATGAATGCGGTTTTATCTTCTCAGGAACTTATTCACTAAATTATAAAAGTTTTCTAAACTATTCAATACACAAATAATTTGTATGCGTTGAGAGTGTACGTCAATCTATTGAAAAAAAATGGTTCTTTGAATTTAAGTTGTACATACTTATATATTTGTTGTAATCATTATTCTTATTATACACTAATTAAAAAATATATATATATTATTATATTTATTACTGTATTCGTAACAAAGATGTACAAATAAAATTGTATATTAATAATAATAATAATAATAATAATAATAATAATAATAATAATAATAATAATAATAATAAAATAATATTATTAAAAGGAAAAGCAGGGATATATACTGAGAAGACACGTATATCGGCATATTAGAATGATGCACGGGGAAACTAAAAATAAGCTAAATTTCGTTTTTAGCGTTTGGAACTCGATAATTAATATGCTTCAGAATATAAAGGGAATTGATTTCACCACCAATCTAGATTACAGAGATAGAATATGGAAGTTGAGTAGTGTAATGAATGTTGAGAAAAAATCGTTAATCAGCTAATAGCGTAAATAATGGATTGCCAGAATAGGTATAGGGAGAAAATAAAAAAGTATAAATAATCATTATTTTAAATGTCGAAGTGAGAATTGTTTATGTTGAATGCAAGTGGGCGAACTCACTCAGAGTAACATAATATGAAGCGTGGAGGATGATAGGGATCATGAGCGGCAATGAAATCGGGTGATATTTGTACTATAAAAAATTAAATCAAGTAATGAACCACGATTTTTAGGGATATTAATTTTTTGGAAAAAAAACCAAGAATAAGCAAAGAACACGAGAACACGAGGTACTCGCAGGGTAGAGAATTCATAAGGTCCAATAATTATCTTATATAGTGTTTACTTGTAAGTTTACAAGATACGCATTTCATTTAATAATATATTTAATCGTAGTTTTTACTTACTAAATGGCGTATCAAATTTAACTGTGCGTATATGGGAAGTTTGAACAAAACATTATATTTGAATTGGAAATTTTTCAATTATATAGTAATAGGCTATTATGAAATATTTATAATGAATAAAATATTATAATATGAGACATTAATTGTTTTTACCGTCGTCCTGGTGATCCACTGAAACATTATAAATTTCTAAAATTATGTATGCGTGTATCGTGAATAAATTTGTGATTGTTAAATACGCTCATTCAAAAAATTAAACATATTATTTGAATATTATTATATCTATTGACAGCACATATAGTCTTGTTATATGTCCAGTCGTTGATCTGGCTTTAATTAGGTTAAGATATGGACTATATTATTATTTATTAATATTATTGTTTTTGTTTTGTCGTGTTGTCCACACGTCGTCGTCGAGTCGTGTTCGTAAAATCGTTTTTTTTTTTTGTGTATAATATTAAAATTTATCGCGAATTTTTTTTACTATCGTTTAGAAACCTTTCGAATTCTCCATCATTGTTATTGTCTTTTCGCCGTCATCATTTGGTCACGCAAATATATTATTGATTTTCAATTTTAAAGAAGTCAACTATGGGGCCAGAACAGTAAATATTACAGGTTTTTTTTTTAATTGTATGTAAAAGAATCATCGAATTCTGTATGTTTATTAATTTTATATTTTTTTATTATATTGTTCTTTTGATTTTCGCATCCTATTAAATTATATTGTATTATTTTTTATATTTTTTTATTTTGTTGTTATATTTTCTGTGATTTTTTTGTTACGAAATAATAGCATTACCAACAAACCGAACATTATATTGTTATTTTATTTGAATTAATTTTCCTATACAATCCATTTATTCATTTATTTATTTATTAATCTATTAAATTATTTATTTATGCCATACATAGTTATTTTTATTTCTTGCTTTTGTCGTACCGAACAGTGATTATTGTAAGAATAATAATAATAATAATATAAAGAAAGAAACGTAAAAGTGTATGTTAATTTTATTTAATTTGTATGTGTGTTTCTTTACAATTATAATGTTTTATTAAATTTGATATTGGCAATCATGAATAAGAAGTAAATAAAGGTGTATTAAAACGTATAGAAATCTGAAAAACAGTTTATATAATATATCCATATTATTTATCTAGGTGGCAACTATTATTTTATATTGGTTTAGTTAAACATATATAATGTCTTTTCGAATACATCAAGAACGTTTTCTTAAATGTATTGTTCGTTTTATAGTTTTTCCTGTTTCGAAATAACTCATTATATATATGTGATTTACATTCGAAAAAGAGTCAGTAAAATATTTTTTGCAGAATATGTCGTATTGGTTTCCTTGGATTTCGATGAACCAAAATACCGATTTTGCATGCTGTGCCTTTCTTGTTCTAAGTTATAATGATGTAATTGCGCACAACAATCTTGTGTACGTTGTCTTTTTTGTCCTTGCTGAACATAAGTTGGATCAACCATGCACAAATTTTAAGTTAGCCCATTTGTTCATCGATTCGGTCTATTTCTTCTCTGGATATAGTTTTATTAATATTTTATGCGTGACGTAATAGTCACTTTGAATTATTTCGTCCACCTGATTTCTGTGGTTTGTAAAAGTCACAGAAATTAGAGAACCGTTTTGATGTTTCTATCTATAATATTTTTTTTACCTATTTGCAAATGTTTTCGAAATTTCATTATCCATATATTCACAGTTGCTCTATTAATATTTTTATCACCACGCACAGCTTGTAAACTGTTTCACTTATTATTAATGATTAATAATTTTTCATGTACTTACATAAATATAATCCAAAATAATCTAAACAATTTTGTTATGTGTTTATCTATCCACGTGATAATGTTAACAAAAAAACGCGTTATGAGTTTAATAATATAGAAACCAATTATATTTAGTAGGTATATTAAACTGCAAAAGTGTAACAGACTAATCTCTAGAGCCGTATATTAAGTTTTAATTTAATTTTCCGCAAATTATTAATTCGCTTTAGAAATTATAACAAAATTGTGAATTTTAATAACACTTAGATTCAGAAATTAAACTCGTATGCATTCAACCCTTCAAAATAGATAAAAAAAATGTATTATGCCATTGAAAACGAAACACAGAAAAATGACAATTGTCGTTAACCTAGTCAATTATTATCAGTTGATAGTTAATTATCTTATAATTCCATGAGATTTGTACGATGATGAGTTGAGAATTAAACGAAATAAATTATACTTACCAATGTATGATTTTATTAGCACAGAACCTAATATGTCAAATGAAATTTAAATTAAAAATTTAATAAATTCGTGAAAAGGAATTAGAAAATCAATACTTATAATATGTGAATACACAATTAAACCAAACAATTATGAAAAACAAAGAAAATATATTGAAGTATAATATAGCTAATGATACATCTATTATCTATGTATTATTGTATTACGTCAACACTATTTATATTCACGGCTGATACCTACAGTAAAAAAATCTACCGAACCAATTTTCCAAAAAATTGTTCCCTTATTAATTTTCTACTAAATACTCTACACGTAACGGTGAATATTGGCTACCTGTAGAGAAAAATCGATATCTGATAAAGAAAAGTACCATGAAAGTATAAGCTATGAACAACTAGAGTTAGCTTAAGCTAAGTGGAAGCAGTGTTCGATGATGAACGGAAAGAAGAGATCAACTGCATTTCTCGAAAATTACGATGTAATTATCCATTAAGATATGATTACCTTTTCATATTTTGATAATATAAAACGCAGAAAACGCTGAATATTCGAAGAATTTTCCTCTAATAATTTTTATTATTTTGCAATGTTCTGAATTTATGGATAGTAAATAAAGATTAGCTATGTATAATGATAAAAATAGGTTTTGCGATATTTTTTTCAAACAAATACAAATTATACACATTTATAATAAAATATATTATTTTGTTCGGTTAAAGAATATTCCATTTTATGGCGTACGAAAAAATTGGATTACAGAATAATTTAAATATGAAAAATCAATACAAATACTCAATATGCATATTCTTGTGTTTTGTCTTTTAAACAAAGTGGTATGTAAATTAATGCATAAAATATAATAATAATCGTAGAGATCACAATTTATAAAAAAAATTTTTATACACATATTATATTTATAAGATATTCGTAATAGTAATTATAATTTTAGTTTGTTCATATTACCATTTATCATTTTCGTACAATAATTATCACGCTCATTCGCTAGAATAATGTTGAATAATAAATATATTATAAATTATCTTTAAATTGAATTTTTCAAGAAATTTATTCTTCATTATAAATGTTTTTCATATAAATTGTTTGAAGTTATTTAGACGAATATTTAACGAGTAATTTGTATTAATTAATTTAAATTGCTTACCATTCTGTAAGTTATGGTTTACAATACCGCCTAAAAATGACAATGAATAATTGAAAAGATGACGGAATCAGTTATTTATTTCAGAACAATCGCCTTATATCTATACATTAATATAATAATAATTTTCAAAGCCCTAAATGTATGTATTAAAACTATAATTACCAACAAAACATTGAATCATTTCACCGTGAACTGATAATAAAACCATCAATAGCAGTCCCAAAGACGCGAACATATTTATATAATTACTTATTTTCGTATAGCAGAAAATAATACTATATATATATAAAAAAAAAACAAATAAATATAATTAACTCGTGAATTTATATAATGACTAACAGATGAGTAAAATAGGTACGTCAACTTCATGAAATATCACACAATTAACAGTTAAACGCACTTAAACTTGATAAAAGTGCGTTTTGTTGAAACAAGTGTGCCATATAAAATTGTAATAAATAGTATTTATTAAATACTGGTATTATGTCTGTATATTTTTCTTTTCAACTTTTGTGTTATCCTTTGTTTTTTAATATTTTCGACGTAACTTATGATTTTTTTTTGTAAGTATATATAATATTATAATGAAATGAACGTTGAAATACATTCGTTTCGTTACAATAATATTTTTTAAACCTTATTTATAAGAAATTTTATTATTAGTTTTGTTTCCAAATGTTTCATTGACTTGTTCGTTTGAATTAATGTATATATATATATATATATATATATATATATATATATATATATTTATTTATTTATTTATTTATTTATTTATTGTGCTTTTAACGTTCAAATAAATAATAAATTGTTATTATTTAATTATTTCTTCGTTGCACATATTGAAATGTTATCACTTTGCAAAATATTGAATTCAAGGTTAAAATTATCATTGAGAATCTCACTCTAATAAGATATAAGTTTTTCATTTACTTAACAGAGCTCTAGGAAAATCGTTCTATTTAGCACTATTAATTATTTTTATTTTCATTGATTGACTATAAAATGCATGTATCCCATAGTGCGCTATAGGTAATCGGTTATAGAATTAAATGACAAGATTAGACAGTTAAAATCACTTTAATCTTAGCCGATAGAGTTAAGTAAGTGATTTGCATGCAGTGGACTTTATTGAACCAAAAGTAAAGTTACCCTCGGAAGAGTTCTGGAAAAAATACTCTTGGAAGAAATGTTCACAAAATTACGAATTTTTGTCATTATTTGGAAGCAAGTAAATATTTGTAAATCATCATTTCCTCAGATAAATTTTATAAATTAAGAAATCGTGTTCATAATTTATCTTTAAAATAATGCGAAAAATGAAATAAGTTCCATTTATTTAAATAATCAACCCAACGAGTATACGCCTAATACACTAAATAATAACAATTTTATAGATATAATTTTCATTTATTACATTTAAATGCAAAAGAATTGACTATAGAACATTATTGTGAATCATATGCCATACTTGCTATTAGATTAATAACAATAATACGCGTTCGTTGAGACGATATCGATGAAGATCGGTAATTGCCCCGCACTAATCCCTAATTAATTTTTCCGAATGCCGTTTTTTTTCGTACGTAAAATTGTTCGTCATCCGTCGATCGTCGCACGTAACGCGTACCTAATGTCCGCGTTCCGAATAACACCAATATTTTTCGATTTTCGTGACTTTGATCATAAATTGTCTATTACAAATTCTAACTAACAGCTCTAATAGCTGCGCAAGGAAAATATAAATAGCGAATATTCAGTGAATTGTGTAGCTCGATTTTATGAATTTACCAATTTTTATTGTTACTTTTGACACTGATCGCCGTATTAATATTTCTTCTTGTGAAGATCCGTGTACGCTAATCGTCACGGCATTTTGTTATATACGAGTAATTATTATATACATCGCGAACGCAAATTATTACTCCAATCATTTGTATTGTGTTTTTTATTAGGTCGTTTGTTGTTGTATGTCTATTATTTTATATGGTATAGGACCAGCTGGCCAATCTACACTCCGCGATATTGTGAGTTTTATTTATAATATTATTTTTTTTTTTTTGTATACTTTAACTGTAAGTTACCTTTCATTGTTGAGCCAAAGGGGCTAATTCTATAATTATTATTATTTATTTTTATATTCGTTTTACAATTATTACTATTATTATGATTATTTATTATTTAGTGAATCAAAGAGGATATTTACCAATTTGTGAAGTATCTATTTATTTTTATATATTTCTGTGTTGTTGTAGATATTATATTATTTTGTCATTTATTAATTATTTGTACCAGCAATACCAATTATTATCATAAATTGAGTTACCATTTTTAATGATAGTTACCATTGCTCTTAATTTTAAGTGGTTAAACAGTATTGGTTAATTAATAAAATAATATTAAAGTGATTTTAATTTATATTTGGAGGTGTCCGGGCACGCGAAATATTATTTTTTACTCCAGGCCCGAACAATTTTATTGTCTCTAACCAGTGTATAATTGACACAGGCAAATTTCACATAATATACGTATAATTATAATATTCTAAAAAATAATAACTTCTCTATTATAAGTCACATATCTCATGAATGTAATTTTGAAAATCACAAAATGTAAAGTCAAATAACAAAACACATCTAAAATCAATATAAATATAATTAATGTGAAGATAAATATATATACTTAAATAAATAAAATAAATACTATTATTGCATAATGTTATATAATATAATTATATTATTATTATTATAATTATTATTATTATTATTATTATTATTATTATTATTATTATTATTATTATTATTATTATATGATTTTATTGAATTATCTCTTCCATTTCATTTTGATTTTCGTATTCTTTTCAATCTTCATCTAAAAAAATAATTTTCTTTTAGAGTATTATTATTTAATTACTATCATCCGTCTACATTCGATATTTTAATAAAATTATTTTGTACATTTTGATGAAATTAGATAACATATATTTAATTTTCAAATATTTTATTAAATTTTTTGAAAAATATTTTTTTGGTTTTAATATTACGAAATTACTTTAATAAAACTGAATACATTTTAAAAATTATAATTATAAATAATTTTTTCTTTTAATTTCTTATAAACAAGATTATACATGAATAAATAATTTCATATTTATGGAAGAAAATGATTATTTATAAGGATAAAGACAAATATGGACATGTGCAAAGTAATAATGATATAGGTATCGAAATTCCCACAAATAGAACTACATTAAATATAGAAATTAATGTTATGTTTTTAATTGCGACATGTTATAATTATCAAATTCAATTTTCTAATATTAAATTAAAACAAAATATTAATAATTTTTCTGTACGTACCTAGGTTATTAATAGTTTGATAATTTCTCCATAAAACATACATACTAAAAAATTCATGAGCTTGAAAATTTCTTACACGATCCTGTATATAATGATTGATTAGATTAATAATTCAATCAAAATATTTATGAATTTAGTTTACGGTTTTTATGTAATTAATACCTTATAATATATAATTACTATACCAATCCCAAATAGAAAGAAAATTTTCGAAAATTATTTTTCCTATTGTCATATAAAGGATACATATACGTAGAATATTTCAAATATTTATAAATATTAATTTCAAAATTACGAAGAAATAACAATTATCGATTTCAACGAAATTTGCATAGTTTAATGTTTTTAAGTACTTTATTTGTAATTTTTAAGAAATCTGAGAAATGTCACTTATCTAAAATATTTACTAAATACAATTATATTGACAAATATTTAATTTAGCATAAATAATATACCTATGTTTAAGTGAAGGATATGTATATAATCATATTTATATTTATAACATAAGTTTAACTGCAATAATTTTCATTTAATAATGAAAATGTATACGTACTTCGGGACTTATTACCGGATGTAACAAAGCATTTCTTATATAGAATAATGTTACAAATTCTTCATTCGTCCAAAACAACTTTCTAATCATAAGAATGTTTACATCCGCTTGATGTATAAATGGGCTATTTGATTCTAGAAACTTAGTTACATCACAGTCATTGCCATTGAGTAATATAGAATTGTTTACAATATCTTCATTTATATTCGGAATCCAACCATCGGCCTTATAATGTTTTTCCCAAGAATATGGTGGGTACAATTGCTAAAATTAAGCGAAATTTCTGTTACATAACATTTAGTTCGTTATTGTACTAATGATTGTATATTATCGTTTACTATAGATACAATTACAGTAGGACCATTACAAATTTAACAATAACGACTTTTCAATTTATCTGGTGATTAAAAATTCGTGTTATGATTTGCACAAAATCAAAATAAATAGGAATATTCTAAAATATTGTAAACACGAAAAAAGAGTAATCCAGTATCTACAATTATTTAGAAAATATTTTTAAAGATAACACCCGTAATAATGTTAATTAATAGAATTTAGCCTTCCTAACTGCTTACCGATGAAGCCGAGTAACGTAGCTAGTTTATATTATAATATATATACGAGTAGGTACTATTATTTTGATAGATTTTACTAAATTTAAATATTCTAAAATAACATTATTATAATTCTATATAACTATAAATAAATATTTACTTTACAAATGTATTTAGAATGTAAAAATTCTAAATGTTCATCTTCAATATTATATGTCATTTGTAATGTTACTGCATACGATAATGCTGTATCAAGTTGTATTCGATAATTTTTTGAATTTTCTGAAGAATCAGTGCACTGGACTCCGTATAATTCAGCTAACCATTTATAAGCTATCATTAAATTATGATACATATTTTCATTTTGTCTCTGTATATAATTGTGTAATGATTTTATAGCTGAAAAATATAAAAGGGTAATGAGCTACTGATGTAATAGGTGTCGCTCAAGTAAACAACTTAGATAAAAATTGAAAGTATTGTTTTTACTACAATATTAAAAACAAAAATAAATCATTGCATTCAATAAAACGATCCTGATCAAAGCTTTGATGTAGTAATATTTAATATATTTATTAAATAATATAAATAAAATATATAATAATAAGTACAGTATTAGTTCGAGAAATATGATATGAATAAGAGACTATAGGTTGTACAAACGAATTCAAATAAAAATATATCGAAAAATAATTAATTTTGAAATACAAATTATTATAATAGTAAACAGAAGCATGTTAATAAGCCCGTTTATGACAGTGATATGTAGACAAAGGTCTATATGACCAATGTTCATGTAATATTATTTAAATAAAAAAAAACCAATACATACCTAGTTTTACTATATTAATCGGTGTTAATGATATACCAGTTTCAGTATCAATAATATCTATTGCCATCGTGACAATCATGTGCAATTTACTTTCATTAAGTGTATCATCATTAAAAATAAAATTCTAAATATAGGATAATAAATTATAATTCACAAATTAATTATGTAAAAAATATTTAAAACTAGATAATTGGTAATTAAATCTATTCGATATCTGATTTTATTAAAATTATTATTATTTTTATTATTATTATTACTATTATAATATATGTTATTTTAAAAATATTATTTTGTAAAATATATTTATATATCATCAACAAATAAAAATTAATTAATATTTTTTTAAAATTTATTTCGTATTATATTATTTTAAAACAGAATAAAACTATTTTTTTTATATTTTATACTATTAAAATTGTATTAGTAAATTTGTTTTGCAAAATGTATGTTAAGAATTTACCGGCATATAATCTTCAATTATTCTGTAAATTTGTATATGAGTTAATTTGTTTAAAATGCGATCCAAATCTGGAAATTATTTATTTGACTTATAAATCATTATTTTTAGGATTGTTTTGTTATTTAATTATGGATAAATACTAGAATCCATTTTTCGATAATTTTGTTCGATTTCCCGGCATAAATCACTTCCTTCTATATGCCATCCACTAATGCCAATACAATGAGCAATTTCTGTTATTGCTAAATTTGTCGCTTTATAATTTAATAATCTATCCTAAAATTAACATCATCATGGTTTTAACAAAATTTATGTCTAATATCCTCAAAGACAGTATATATATATATATATATATATATATATATATGTATAAATATATATTGTTAATAATTATTAATCTAATTAAAATTATAAACATTTTTGTGTAGTAGTCTGTTATCTTATAGTATTTCCTATCTACTTATCGTAAATACGCGTGGAATCGTACTGACCGAATTTTATGGCAGAATGATGACTGGTATCTCAACGACGTTGCAGCAGACAAGAACGAAAAAAGATATTGTTTGTAAGTATGATGATGCTAGTGGGTAGAGACGCGCCGTTTAATATTCGAGAGCAATCTCTGACGAATCACGATTCATTTAATGAATTAGCGTACCCAAAATTACCTTATTGATTTTTTACTCATTTACCGAAATCACTCTAAAATATGATATACCTTTATTTTTTTAAATATAATAGTTAAAATTAAATGACGATTATCGTATGATCCTGCCAATAAAGTAAAAACAAATTTTTAAGTAGTGTGTGTGTTACTTAAAATTTTGTTATTCGTACAAATGCAATTTTTATGAAATTACAACTATGGATTTCAAGGGATTTTTAACGTAAAAATTAAATCATTGTACTAAAAACGTTCTGCATAATAATTATTACATTATAATAAAAAAAAATTTAATTTAAAGAAAACAGAAAAAGTAATTCTCAGTATATATTATGACTTGTAAGAAAAATTGATAAATAGCCAATGATTTCTTTTAACGCTCTTATAATCATTTGTTTGTTTTTTTTCAAAAAATAATAAAATTATTCTTCATAATAATTATTGGATATGATTTGAACTTTATTCACGACGATTTTGAAGACTGAATCCGATACGTTTAAATGGTTAACAATACCGATAAAATTATATTATAATATAACTGGTCGAAACACGAATACACGAAAAATTCAACACGTTTGATTGTAAATATGCAATTACATTAAACATATCGAGAAACGTGTTTGGGTAAATTTCAAAATATATACCTGAAAATGTTTAAAACGAGTGTATTCAGATAATGTTCAATTATAACAAATTAATTCGTTTAAACAATGTTCATCAAACGGATATGTAACAACAAATTATGTAATTAAATGTATTATTTTCCTTCAGCCATAAAGAAAATAAATGTAGTATTCTACTTTATCTAATCGCGTTTATTTATTTCGAAAAAAATTTGAACAAGACGTTTTTTGAATGTTCGGGAAAATGTTATGTATCCAAACTAATTACGATCAAGTGACTATTCCAAAGATGAAATCTATTCGTTTTTCGAATACAATTTATATTGACATATGGATCATATATATTTATACCTACATAATAGGTTTAATACCTATTAAGTAGGTATTTCAAATATTTGAATTAAAACGAATAATGGATTTATTATTAATTAGATAACTAATATAATTATAAATCATTTAAAATCAAATAAACCAATTGAATCAATTAATGATTCATTTTAGTAAATCGGTTCAAATGATTCGAATCGCTTAAAAGATTAATTTTCCCCATCCTTACTAGGGATGGGATTTTCAACTCAGTGACAAGATAAAATGAACTCATTCTTGTCACTGAGTTAATTTGAATCTGTTCACTTAAATTAGGTGATTCACTGCATCAACTCATTTAGTTAACCACAACTCCCAATTCATCAAATTAAACAAATCTTTATTGATAACACATCATAAAGGCGCGTTTAGACAGTGCGAGTCCGACTCTCGCAGAGACGGCTGTCGAAAGTCAATCGTGTTCGCGGCAAATCATCAATATCAAAGCACGCGTCTAAAAGAGATTCGCGTCGTCTAAACGTCATTAACCTGTCATAACAGGTTAATGACTTATGGACTTATGGCTCACCATGAATAAATTTCATGGCACTTTCTCACGCGAACGATGTGCCACTTGGACTCGCCCTAGATCACTATCAAATATCGATGAACTATTGATTCATAAAAATATGTATAATTATTAATCTAAAATGTAGTCAAATTCACATAACACTTATCAGTATATCACTGAATCATCAGGAGTAAAGAACAATTAATAAAATAATTAAATAACCTAGGAAATGAACAAATAATAAATAAACCATAGATAAATGTCATCATTTAATAAAGAATCTCATGATTCAGGAATTGATAATTTGTGTTGATAACAAAAGTCTGTGGTATTACAGTGAGCCACACTGAGTCACAGAGTCACTGAACAATGGCACACGGATTCAACTCATTCAGTAAACCTAAAAGAGTAAACTTTTCGAGTCGACTCACTCACGAATTATCCATCCCTAATATTTACACACAACAGTGACGGGACAGTATCGTGACGGTTCCGGTATTCACCAAGCGTTTTTAAAATATTCTTAAAGGAACGATAAGCTTGTCGCGTGACAATACCATTGCATAAAATACTGTCACCCTCATCGCGGCATGTTTGACGATGGCGCAACGAAAATACACAAATTTCACTTTCAATTATGTACACCGTCCTCTCCTTCATCATCCAAAATCAAAGCAATTATTAACTATAAACATTTTTGCTACGATGGCAAGTGAAAGTATATTGTAAATTACTAATACGACGGGAATGACGGATGTAGGGTAAAGTGTTTTGTAAAATAATGCAGAAAAATGAGTAACGCATTTGTAGTTCGAATCCAACACCATTGAATACGACGTTAGGCGTTAAATTATTTACATAATTATTATTATTTTCGGCACCTAAATAATTCTTCCAAACAATTTATACACTAAAACTTACCGTGAGTCTATGCTTATTTATTAGTGAAAACTGTATTAAATTCCTTTGAGTATTCTTTGAGATTTTAGCGAACAAACAAACACTGTGTCCTTATATAACGGTAAGATTAATTTTTAGCATGATTTAAAGTCAGAAAACAACCTTCAAAAATAAATACACACACACACATTTATATATATATATATATGTATATATATATATTATTTGTCTGCTATTCCCTTTTAATAAGTTTGCTAGTCTTATTACAATTTTAAGTAAACATTTTTATGTAAATATCAGTCAACATTTGATATCTAACTAACTCTAAATTAAAAATTTTTTCTTTTTCTATTATTATCTAGTGATTTTATTTTTAGCGTTAATGGTGTATTAATTTATTTATTATTACTTCAGAAGTAAAAAGAGGTGATTTCAGTGCGTTTATTAAATGACTGAATGCTGTTAAACGTGGAATTGTTTCATCCTCTGTAAGAAATCTTGATAATATAATATCCATATATACTCGCAATGTTTTGTTATCTGAGTCATTCTCACAAATCGTAATTGATCCATCATTTATAAGTTTAGATAGCTCAATCCATGGTTCTGTCTATTAATATCGATTGAACATTAATGTATAATATAAAACATACAATATACTGTATAACAACGTACAAAAGTAAAATACTGATGTATGTCTAATAACATGCCCCGGAACATAAATAAGTAAGAACATGGATATTTTCCAACTTTCATAAACCGTTTTATTTGTGCCAAATAATAATTAATATTACTATTATTGTATATATATTTTATAGTACTAGTATCATAATCACTATGCATTTCATAATATACTAAATTCGTAAGTAATTCCCACATTACAACTTCCACGTCATTATCATTATTTACGTATAATTTACTTTTCATATGATCTAAAAATTGTAAACCTTAAAAACAAAATTACGTATTAATTATGTTTGTAAATTATAAATTATTACGAAATTTAATGTTTTTTCTAACTATAAAACCATATCCGTTTTGACACATGCACCCAAAATACTGTTAAACATCTTGAAAAATAGAAGAACAATTTAGATTCAGTAGAGAAAAAGGGACGAGGGAAGTAATCCTCACTCTTCCGTAGACTTTAGATAGAATATTAGATATAAATATTTAACTTACGCCGTATTTATCGATCTTGAAAATGCGTTTGATAAAATCATCTGGAAACTTCTAAACAAAACCTTCAAAGAGATAAAGAAGAACAAGAACACTCTTTGGAGAAATAAAAGAATGATTATAAAATTATACGAATCTCAAGATTGATAAATATAAACGTTTCGACCAAAGAAGCTAGAATTACAAAGAGCGTACGTCAGGGCTGCATACCGTCTCCATATTTATTTAACATGTTTATTGTAGATTTTGTAAACGAACTTAAGTGGAAAAAAAAGTCATATAAATAGGCATATTCCCATAGCATTATTAGATTTTCTGAAAATATAATATTATTAGCAGGATCAGAAAATGATATAAAAGTAACAATTGTTATACCAAAATATGTTTTTCAAAAATAGTACAACCTAATCAGCAACAAATATTTACAGCTATAACCTCTACATTTTTTATCAAAACCTTTGTTTGGAGCGTGCTAACATAATACGAAATATGGATAGTTATATTTTATAAAAAAAAATGACAAATATACGAATGTGGAAAAAAATGAAAAAACATCTAAGATCGAGAAGAATACAAATAACCAAGTTTTATAGAAATTGAAGAAACAAGGGATTTGATAAGAACAATAATTATTACAAGAACAACTAAACTAATTAGTCATCTAGTCAGACAAAATGAATTCATAAAAAACATACACGAAGATAGAATAATAGCAAGAGACCATTGAGGCACCCATGACAATCATACTTCAAAGGCCTTATCATATCAATGAACTGCCCCACTTATTACAATATGAAGCAACTGGCGTTAGACAGAAATCTTTGGCCACATCGATAAAGCATATTTTTTAACACATGATGATGCCGATTGTTATAGAATTTATATTTTATAGTGTGCTATGGATTTGTTATGTGCATCACAAAAAAGATAAATTGAATTTATTATATATAA
Source organism: Chaetogeoica ovagalla (assembly GCA_032441825.1). NCBI lineage: Eukaryota > Metazoa > Arthropoda > Insecta > Hemiptera > Aphididae > Chaetogeoica > Chaetogeoica ovagalla. The sequence continues at coordinate 5,084,998 of CM063747.1, read as the reverse complement.
TCAGTTGCAACATACCATCTGCTGATACATATCTTGCAGCTAATTTGTTTCTTGAGAAATAATAAATGCCAACAGCACTAAAATTTGACTTTAAGAATATCATGACCTCGTCATATGAAAAATCGTAGTTATTCTAAATCAGAATATTACAGTAAAATTATTAGTGTATTAACTAAGTATTCTATATGAACAGATAATAAATAAATTCTTTTACAGTTATAAAAAATATTGTACATTCAATGAATTCCTAAAACCTCACGTTTTATCAAATTAAAATTCTAGGTATTAATAAGTATTATATGCTTTTGCTTAAAATGTTTTATTTTTATAATAATATTTGGAATATAGATAGAAAATTAGTGTTAATGAATACGTGCAGTTCAACAAAACAGCTCATTTTCAAGCACAGTTAATTGACGCACAAGGCACGAGAGAGTCACCGATGCAGTCGACCACATGGTCACTGAAGTGATTACAAATGTAAAGACATTAGAAATGAGAATATTGTATAAGAATTATCACTGAAAATATTGGTCAAATAATATTTAAATTAGCGATTTTAAATACAGCACACCTCAAAAATATTCTTAAATATTTTTACCCAACTATACGTATGATTATTAAATACTACTTAACAATTCATCTAATATTTATAATTTGTTGAAATACTAATATAAATGCAAAGCGGTGGGAGTTTATTTAATATACGTCTATATGTATTGGAATAAACATATTTGAAGTATACGTCTTCAGAAAATTATAACAATGTTAATTTTGAAATATTGATAAATCTGATATTGTTCTAACCAATTAAGAATTTTAACTTTCAAAATAAAATTGTTGAATATTACTCTAATTTTAATACTTTATAATAATTAAAAATAACTATTCACTTTAAATAACGTTAGTAGTTTGCTGTGGAATTTAAGTCTATGCAGGTCTGTCCCCATTTCAACAATATTATTCCATGTTTCTACTATGCCTAAAATAAAGAATTATAAAATTATCTTTTCATTTTAGACATTTAAGTTATTTGATACATTGAAAATGTTTCAATAATTATTTCCATCGTAATTTACGTGTAATTCACATCCAACGATATTCAGTGTAGGGTGCAGTCTTGTTGAGTACATATTGGAATACAAGTATTTAAATATTATTACTTCAATATTTTTGAAGTATTTTTCTTATATTCCATATTGTTTCAGAGAAAGTCTTAGGTTTTACTATTTTGAATACTTTTTGAACTATTTTTTTACAATTTTAATTTATTTTTATTTAAATACTAAAAATAAATAATTATTTCACATTTGTGAGACTGTCACAAAATTTAAAACTCAGAAATAGTATCCTAAAGAAAAATAGTCAAAATCTTAGTAAGACTTAGTTGATTGAGCTATAATTGTAACTAAATATATGTAACATAAATAATATTAAATCTGGTTAAATTACGTTTTTATTAGTTGGGTTTTTATTCTAGGTACTTGTAAAATATTTTTTCAACAAATGAAAATTATTCCAATAAATTATATTAATTATAAATTCTGTATAAGTTGATTATTAATATAAATTACATATGTTATAATATTATATATATTATTTTAAATTTCTTACTTTCATTTGTAATAAAAAGTCTCACTAAAAGCAGGAAAAAATTAGCATCTTTTGTTCTTAATATATTTCATTAAATTTATTTCCGATATTTGTTTGTGCTACTAACGTATATTAATTTATGTTATTTTCATATTGATTAATATTACGCCATAGTGCATACAATAAAATCAAATTATAGTAACTCAATAAAATAATTCATTTTTAAAAGATTATAGGAATCCAGAAAATTTAAGACACAAAAATTATAACTATTTCAATAGATTAAAAAAAAACTCAAAGATATTATCTTCATATTATACGTAATTTAAGAATATGAATATATACACATCCCAATAATTATGTACGATAAAATATTTAATATGAATTATTTAATCTCATATTATTAATCATTATTTAAACTTACTAGCGGAATGACCGAAATTTGATGTTTCTTTTTCTGATAATTAATAATACGTATGTAATTATTTTATAAAAATAATTATATTATTAAAAATATAATAAATTAAATGATATGTTTCGTTTTGGAAATTACTTATTAGGACTTAAAATGATTAGAATATATTCAGATTTAACTATTATATTATAGCTATACACTGGCAAATATGCAATTAACCAACGCTTAAATACCGTAACAATATTTTGTTTGCTGAAATGTAAATTTTGTATCGACTGAAATTAAAATTGCTTTTAATGTAGGGTGACAATATTTGTAAAAAAAAAAAAAGTGGAACGCACCTTTTTTAATTACCTTTTTTATTTTTAGTCACTCGAATCAAATTAACTACTACTACACACTTCACCAAACACCACCACTACTATACACTGCACAAAACAACACTACTACTGCACACTACAAAGACTACAATATATTGTCATACAATGTGTAAATACGTATAAATCTATAAATAACATATCGCGGCCAGTCTCGAAAATAGTGTTTGTCCCCACTAGAAATATCATTTCACAATACTTCAATATAATATATATATAAATTGCCTAGTAGATACAACAACATAAGAACAAGAATAAAATTAAAGGATGGTGAAACTATAGAGCAGATGAGAGATGCAAAAAGGAAATTTTAAAGAGAATATGCCAAGCTAAAGTAGCATTTAATAAGAAAAGAAATCTTTTTATCTCAAAAAACATTGACCTTAATATCAGAAATAATCTACTAATAACGTACATCTGGAGCATAATCTTATATGGATGCGAAACATGGACTATTGCAAGAGAAGAAATGTGAAGAATAGAGGCATTCGAAATGTGGTGCTACAGGAGGATGGAAAAGATAAGTTGGACTGATAGAATCACTAATGAAGAATTCTTAGAAAGGGTATCTGAGAAGAAATCAATGTAGAAGAGTATACAGAAAAGGCGAAATGAATTAATAGGTTATATTTTAAGACACGATGGGCTGCTATTACTAATCTTAGAAGGAGTAATCGATGGAAAAATTCATAGAGGAAGACCAAGATTGCAATACATAAGTCAGATAATAGAGGATCGATCAAGGATGTAACTCATATCAAGAGTTGAAGAAAAAAGCTAGTGATAGAGAAACATGGAAGTTGCTGCAAACCAATCATTACATTGAATACTGCAAGAGAGAAATTGCCTATAAATATAAATGAACTGCTAAAACTTATGCATTCCCGGTATTCGTACCTCACGACCGTGATGTCTATGCCCGTTTCGTCCACCACCACGGCCGTAGTCGTTATTATTGTTCCCAATTTCTAGATAATCTTGTTATTACATTATTATGATGAACAAAAAATGGGAATATTATTTTGATTAAATTTATCATTTTAAAAATAAATTATTTTCATTACTTTTCTATAAAATTGTAGACATTATATTGCTTTTTTTACCACCCCCCAAAAATGGAATTACTACAGGACCAACTCCTAAAAACGGGACAAAAAACGTTCCGCTTAATATTTGTTGCTACAACGGGACGTATTCTCCCCTATTTTAGAGTACAATAGTAAAAAAAATATTTAGAACCATGAAAAGTTATAAGAAAAGTTATATGAACGAACAGCATGCAAAAGTAAAAAAATTAGCTATGTGAAACTAATTCTATCCGTTCTTACTTCGCTTACTTTTTTACATATTATATAAAACACACATTGAATTTAATAAAAACATTAAATGATTTAAATGCTTGGTGTACCTCATTTAATTTTATATCATTTCATTAAGAGATATAACGAACACACATTTATTTGAAAATAATAAAAAATTGTATATACATTTTCAAATTTACTTACGACGTTTCAAAATGCGTTCTGTTATATCTATGTAATTGACGAAATCACAAGAATGTTGTTAGGTACATATAAATTTTAATGAATTTATAAATGAAAAAAAATGTAAATTGGCTTATATATTATTTAAGAAAAATGAGATAATATTTCATCTATTCAGGATAAAAACTAAAGATGATGATGGGAACATATCAATAAAAAATACTCCTACATATTATGTGTTCATTGCTTAATTAATTGCCTACATAGCAAATCCTGTTTTACGCACTTTACAAATTATTTTGTTTATGTCGAATTAAATGCTTATTAATAAATTGCAAACGATAAATATTCTCAGTCATCTACAGACTTCCTGCAAAATGTATAGCATTATTTTATGCGTTACAAACTGATTCAATTAATTACAAAAGTTGTTTACACTATTTAATACACACTTATTTTTTATGTCTTAAGAATACCAGTCAATCTATTAAAATTAGATGATTCTTTGATTTTAAGTTGTACATACATATATACGTTGAGTAGTCCTTATCCTCTCTATATACTAGTAAGAAAATTTACCGATTAGTAAAATAGTAATCATGTTAGATGTTGATGTAAGAATAGTTATTGTTAAATGCAGTTGGGCGACGCACTCAGGGTAACATATAAAAAGTGGAAAATGATAAAAATCATGAGTGGTAATGAAATCGGTTGATACTTCGACAGATAAATACTATTGATACTAGTCAAAAGCTAAGCAAATAAAGAACAATATTTGTTATGTATATAATTTTTTTGAAAAAAGAAACAAGATAAGTAACACGAGGTAATCGAAGGATAGAGAATTCATAAGATTCAATAATAATTTTATGTAATTTGTACTTGGAGGTTTTTAAGTTGCGTATTTTATTTATTAATATATTATTTACTTACAAAATGGTGTATCATATCTGACTGTATGTAATGGATATTTAAACAAAATATTATATTTAGATTGTAAATTTTCAAATTAGAAAGTAATCCACTGTATAAAATCTTTCTAATATACATAAATAAAATAAAATATAATATATATTTATAAATCATTAATTGTTTTTACCATCATTTTTATGATGCACTGAAACAGTGTTAATTTCTAAAGTTATTCATACGTATAGCATGAGGGAAATATTATAATTATTACGAATAAATGATAATATATTAATATTAATAGATCCTAATGAAATTATATATTTAAATTCATAATCTTTGTGTTTGATTTAAGCCTACATATTTTTAGATATATGTAGGATATAATGAATTCTTTTATTACCAATACGTAAATATTAAGTTCGTTTTTTCTTTAATAAAAAAAAACTACACACTCATAATTAATTAAATTATTATTACATTTCCATGATACAATGGTCACTTTGGATTATTTTGGACCCCTAAATTTTATGGTTTGTAAATTCACAGAAATTGGATGGCGGCTTATCCACTATATATATTTCATTTGCGAATTTTCCAATACTTTCAAAAGTTTATTATCCGTCTATTCACAATTACACTATAATTATTTTTATAACCATTCATTATGTATATTTTGTAAACTATTTCTCATATATTATTAATGATTAATATTTTTTAAGTACTTACATATATATAGTCCAATATAACCTAAAAAAAGTGTGGTACATATGTGTAAAAAACACAGGATAGCATAATAATCGGCCCTGATAGCATTCCTGTTGAAAATGAGGAGAATTTGCCTACTTAAGTTTAAAAAAAACCTTTAAAAATATTTTTTCACTTTTAATGTAAAAATTGTTCTGTTTATCACATTTTTTTTTCTACATATTCTTCCATTCATCTCCTTTAACCTTCCCTAAACGTTCCAAACAAATAAAAATACATAGCGACAATAATGAAAATATATAATAATAATAAAAAAAGATTCACTGTATTTTATTTATATTCACTTTGTAATAAATAAAGAAATATATATGTAAAGAAATATTAGGAAATATACGTGTAATGAAAAAAGAATAAATAAAATTAGTATCTTCAAATGGTCATTGTGGTTTTTCTTACGCCTTTTAAGTCATTTCTCCGCGTACATTAACTATTGAGATGATTTTAACACTCGCATGGCATAATTGAACGTTAAATAAATGCTCATTATTCATTTCAATTCTATTGATTGCATGATCGCCAGAACTGTACTGATAGATGACATGAATTACAGTCCAGGATCATAGTGGCAAAAGCAATGCAAATTTAAAACTGTCGAAAAAAAATGATTTCTGTGTAAATTTATTCGCATGAGATATTGAGAGCGCCAGCGTGATACAGTTAATACAACATATGTGTAAGCAACTAGTCAGTATGGCCGTATTTAGTTTTGAACAAGTTATCACAAATTAATACTAGGACTATAAAAATGATAATACAATTGTGAATTGTAATAACATAAGATTCTGAAATTCATCTCGTATGTATTAAATTCTTTATTCCAGAAAATTTTTCTTATTTCACCACTAGAAACAAAACAACACCGAGAATAGCAAATGCTATCAACAGAGATTTAATAAATAATAATCGTTCTGATAGAGTTTGTCATTAATTATCTAAGATTTCCATAAATATTTTTCCCTCAAGACGGACAGATAAGAATTAAACGAGATAAAATATATAACTTACTTAAATATGACTTATTTAATACAGAGTCTAAAATGTCAATAACATTATAATTTAAAATTTGATAGATTTATAAGAGGTATAAAAAATCAATAATGATAAATATCATCAACTATGTATTTTTTGCTTTTATTTTTACATAAAATATTATTATTAATCATTCTCGTTCTATTGTTTTAAACATTTTCTTTTCTACCCACATCGTCGTCTATTCATATCATCGTTGGACGAGTTGAGAGTTGCGATCAGCTGTTAAATATTGGTTCGTTGTATTAAGGTACAATAATTACTTTTACTCGTATTTTATGACGTTCTACCTGCATCTTCATTATATTACGCAACCACATTTATTGTGTTATTCTTCGTATGTGTAGTAATTTTCTAATACCCATATCAAACTCTATATTAATCATGCCGATTACAAAAATTAATAATGATACACCTAAAAAATCTGATGTATCTAAGCGCTATAAAAACAGCTATTATCTACTAGTTCATCTAACAGTGATCTAATAATCGCCATTTCATAATAGCAACCTTTCCAATATGATATTAGAATTTCAAATAAAGTTTTATCCACATCATTTTTAGTCCAATTTACGGATAATAAAAATATCATATGTAATCTTAATATTTAAGTATCTGATCATAAATCTAAGAAAGATTGACTTCGTAATGATATTTTTGCTTTCAAATCTGCAATAAACAGCCGTGATCTGTCTACGTATCTGAGCCACTTACAAGTTTTGTTCCACAAATTAATCAAGAGTCTATTGAAAAAGAATTGTGTGCTTAATGCCTTAATGTATAGCATAGCAGAGTCTTCCTCCGTTGATATCGCTACTCGTATTCTTACTGATAAGACCAATGAATCTGATATATTTTTATCTCTTTCAATAAATCTAAAACACAATTTTAAGCTTATTTGCCTTAAAAATTTCACTTTAAATTAATTGCTCGTTAAGGATGAAGCAACACCACTTATTTCGGAGCTTGTTACTACCAAAAAAGGAAAGGGCTTCTTATCGCTAACCATTTAAAGACGGTAAAGGTACATAACTACTATAAAGCGTCAGACACTTCGGTTTTGTCATGTGGAGGTAAAGCATCGTACTCTTACAGGTAAAATAAATCTCGCGCAATTTTTTACTTAAATGGTTTCTCAAAGATTATAAAACTTTACACTAAGAACTTCGATCTACGTCCTTTTCCTCATTTTTAAAATTAAACTTGCAATCAAGTCATCGTAAATGGTTTTTTTCAAAACTGCAGAGGTCTTTGTACAAAATTTAATAATATTAAATGTAATACTATTTATTTCAATTATGATTTTATTTTATTAACGGAATCTTGGCTTAATAATGAATATTTTGATAACGAACTTGATTTCATAAACCACAATATTATTAGATATGGTAGATGTTCCTTTTTTAAAACACATTTTAGATTCATCCGTAATTTTGCTGCATTTCATTTCCCTGCAGTGTTCATTAGCACACATAATGAAAACCATTTTATTGTTGCATGCTACATGCTAATTTGGTCCCCTCCATTTCTCATTCATAACATTTATTTTATATTATTGTATACTTATAGTATATTTATAAGACATTCATAATAGTAGTTATAACAAATTTGTTAACATTACCATTTTCCATTTTATTGCAATAGTATTGACGCTGATCTGCTAAAACAATAATTAGTAACACATGAAATATTAATTTTTTTTATATTGAATTTTCTCACAAAATGGAATGTTCGTGTTTTCTTATTGATGTCTTTTATAATGATATTTGTATACGAGCCATGAGAGGGGGGGGCTGATATAGCTGCAGCCTCCCTCCCGAAATGATTAAATAATCAGTTGTTTAGTAGGTACCGTCTATACATGTTAATTATTAACATTATTATATTAATAATTATCAGCCTTAGCCCCCTCAAATAAAAATCCTATCTATGCAACTGATACGAGTAATAAAATAGTTTGTATTAATTAATTAATTCTAATTTCTTACCAGTCATTAATGAATTGTCTACAATACCACCTACAAATGACGATGAATAATTTAAAACATTAATAATTACATTTTACTACAATTGTTTCAGAACTATAAGTTGTTTGATAAATTTTTTTCTGATGGTAAAATGTATCTATCAAAACTATATTACCAACAATGCATTGAATCATTTCTCCGTGAACTGATACAAAAACCATTACTAGTAATCCCAACAACGCGTACATTTTTATATAATCACTTATTTTTCGTTTATAGTTAATTATAACAGAAAACAATAATATAAATAACAATTAAACTCGTGAATTTATAGTAACTGACAAATGAGTAAAATAGGTACGTCAAATTCGTATATTATCACGCAATTAACAGTTAAACGCATTTTCACTTGGGCAAAGAGCGTTTTGTTTAAACATGTGTGCCTAGTACAATTTGAATAAATAAGAATATTGTCTACATTTTTCTTTGCCACGATTTATATCTATCGACGATTTCTGATTTACTTTTAATTAATAGTAATTCTACGTAAATTATATTTGTTTTCGCAGGTATATATTTCAATGTTTGTTTTATGACAATATTATTTGATATTTAATATATTATATGAAGATGATGCTCTTTTATAAGTTTTGTTTTCAAGTTTTATGATTTTATTAATTTTTTTTTTTTTTTACGAAATATTAATTGTAATCTAACCGTTTAAATAAATAATAAATAACGGTGTTGATTGAATATATTAAAAATGTTTTTCATTCATTGAACTTCAGAAAAATGAAAACATATTTTGTCATTTGTTGAACAAAGGATTGTGTTATAGACCAAATACGATATAGTGCCGGGCCACACAATCCGCCTTTACAGGTCTGTTGCAAACGGATCCGTTAGCTGACTAAGTGAAACACATTTTTGCAAACATCGTTGGCGACACCGTCCGTTACACAACGGTCCGTCGGTTCTTCAACTGCTTTTTACCGCAACATGATGCGTTAGGAAAGGATACCGGAAATTGTTTTATTATCGAAGCCCTTTATTTTCATGATAGCAGCTTGTTTAGATTTTTTTTCCTAATTTGTTGCGCATTTGTAAATTGGTAATAAAACTAATTGTTTTAATTATTATAGCACATTTTGATTCTTTTTAAAATGTTCAATGCGGATATACATTTATTCAATGCGTCTAGAATAATACCACTTGGGAATTTCGAACTAAAAAATATAAAAATACTACTGCCGAAAACAAAAAAGCTCATTCTAATACTCATTTGAAAGTAATCGAAAAACTCGTCAGAGTATTTTCTGAGTTCGGTATAAAAATGATCAGACAGCATGACTTTATTATAGTGTAGTGGATGCACCCAGTATTTACTTGTGAACTAAACTGATTCATTGAACAATCCTAGTAGTTCTAATGCAGCAATACAATTTATGTTCTACAATCTAATCTTTTTATGTTAATTAGGTATTTAGAAATATATATATATATATAAAAAATTATAAAATATTTGTATATGCAAATTTCAGTATAGATCTAATAATTATATTATCATTTATCCAAATATTATGATACTAACGGATACAAATAACGGACAATCTGGCCAAGGGCAATGCACGCGGTGAAAAAACGGTTCGATTCTTAATCGTTCTTAACGGACCAGTACATACGTATAATGTTGCACATGTAGTCAAATTATGGGCCTATCTCTAATACAAATAAAAAATATTGTGTATCCTAAAGCACTTTAAATGGATTCTCTTGATATGTGTTCGTCGGACGGATTCACGATTAAAAAATGACGGTAGTGCATTTCGACAATCGCCACCGTCTTGCAACATAGGCACCCGTTGATAAATAAAAGTCGTTTATCCGATGTTAATCATTTATGTTCATCACGGTGAAAAGTGCCACCGTGTCAACTTCCTCTCTCACAATAACAATAATAAATTTAATAATACGTGATAACAGTATTTTTATTTTTTAATTTTTCTAGTTCTGTCCTCTTATTATAATGACAGTCATAATAAACTTGAGTCATAAGAATTCAGTCAACTGTTCATTTGAGTTAACAATAATTTAATTGTTCTAAATCATTAATAGGATTATAGGAATGAATTGAGAACAAGTATTAAACATTGAACTGTGTGACAGCTGCAGACATAATTTTATATATATATATATATATAATTATGGAAAATATAGGTATTTTAAATTCAAGCGATCGAAATCAAATAAATTTAAATTGTATGACATTTAATCTTATAATGTGATAATACAACGTATTTTTTTATAATTTTGTATATACAAATGTTTGCTAAAGCATGTTTTGAACGTAAGCGCAATAGCACAACACGTTATTATTTATTGACCTCTACTGTATAACTCAGCTATTATATTTGATTTTGTGGTGAAAACAACAAGTGTTTATTATTTGGCTGAATTCACACAAATAATACGGTTTATACCTACCTTCTATAGTAGTATGCGAATAAATATCACAATTATACAGCTTGATAAATAATCGCAATGTTCAATTTAAGCAAATAAGACATTGAATGATACTTAAGTTGTTTTTTTTACTGAAATATGAATTTTGAATCAATTGAATTAAAAAACGTTTTTAATGATCTATTCTATTAACAATTTTTGGACCATGAACAGTTTTTACGCTTTGAAAAAAAATTATTATATTATATTATTGATTAATGATATTCTAACGAAAATTCACTCACGACTGGCTTATTGATTGCAGATATTTACTATTGTTTTCAATTTTACAGTAATTGCAAAATTCTAAAACATTATCAAAATAATTTGATAAAGATATAATTTATAATAATATATAATAATTGATAGATTAATAAAGTATCATTATCCTACAATCTGGATTCCTTCTTTATCGTTGAAAAATTTTTTTCAATATTAGCACGTGAATCTATAGTTATAAATCGTCTTTAATCTTGGTCTTGTTATTTTTTTCGCCAATAATACCCGTTACCGCGTAAGCAATGTGTGTATGACGGACGACCATTTAGAGTTAGATATATTAATTAATATTTCTTTCACGTCCAAAAATTATTATTTATATCAAAACGTATTACACATTTTTTTTATTTTTTTCCCATTCACGGTTGTTGTAGATATACAATATTATTTTAAAACTGAATGTATAAACTTATAAAAAAATAATAAATTGAATGACACTAACAAGAATCTTAATCATTGTTATTGAAAATTTAGAATTGGCCCATCGCTTGGATCTGCACATATTATTAATATAAATTTAATATTAATAAAACTATTAAATTGTTTAATAGCGTAAATAAATGCGATTCCCTTAACACCATTTTGATAGAAATTGTCTTTTTATTTCTTGAGAAATTCTTTTTTAACATTAAAACATACTTTATTTAATTACAATACAATATTGTCTGAACTATCTCTCGTTTAGTTCCTATTTGGTCTAATAAATTTAAAAAAGAATCCTGTCGAAAGAAACTTTTTTCCTGGTTTATTGTATATTTTAGTCAAAACAGAAAAATCGTCGTTTTGATCTGGATTTTAATCATATCTAAAATCGGCTTGGGCAATAAGACAAAATTCTCAGCGTATTTAAATTTGATATATGACAAAGAGTTCGGAAGTATATAGAAACGCACGAAAAATTAAAAAAAAAACGCATTTTTTGAACGTATTGGAAATATTACGCATTTTTGGACAACTTGCGTGTCGACTACATATTTGATGTCTATATTGGTTGTTATATTCCAATCATACGTCGACGTGTGAAATTTTGTGCGTTTCTCGTGTAATAAGTCAAAACGGAACTTAGTGCAAAATCATTCTGACAAACGTCATAATAATATTATAGTTGTTAGGAAATATAACGGCATGAACTTAAAATAACAATATTTCGCTTGTTTAAAATTTCAATAATTTAAAACAATTTAACCCCCCCCCCCCCGCTATTTTCATGCGTATACACACCGAAACATACAAATGTTAAATCGTTTATTGTAATATCTATAATTTTGGACTTAATTTATGACACACTCATATATTATATATATTATATATATATATATATATATATTATATATATATATATATATAATATGAAATATAATATTGTATTATTATATTATAATATACAAGTAAGTACATGTATTTATATATATATATATATGAGAAAAACATGCAACTATTTAATACGATATTGTAGCTGGTAAGCCTATATGATTTCCATTGCAAGTGATTTAAAAATAAAGACACATGTATATCATGTATGAATGTTACCATTATAATAATAATTCATTATCCCTTTATTAGGATACACAATCTATGTAGAATAAAAGTATAGTTTTTATAATTTTTATTTGTATCACCCTCCAGTCCACTACATTAAAAAGGCGGAACCAAAAAATTGCACCGAGGCGCCGAAATTCTAAATACGAACCTATTTGTAAATTAGCATTTTTTCAAATAAAATTTATAAATTAAGGAATCCCATTAATAATTTCTATCAACAAAAAAAATTAATTATTTTTATTTCTTTAAATAATTAGTCTAACGTGTAAACACGTAACATGCTATATAAATACGATTTTTATGAATATAATTTTCATTTATTACATTTAAAAGCAAAAAGAAAAATTTCAATATAATATTATTATGTATCATATGACATATTATTGTCTCTTATCAGTATATAATTTACACCGGCAAATTTCACACAATATTCGTATAACTATAATATTCTAAAAAATAATAACTTCTCTAATATAAGTCACATATCTCATGAATATAATTTTGAAAATCACAAATATATAAAGTCAAATAACAAAACACATCTAAAATCATTATAAAGATAATCTCTGTGAACCTAAATATATATACTTAAATAAATAAAATAAATATGATTACTGCATAATGCTAAATGATATAATTATTTTATTATTATGTGATATTATTGAATTATCAGTTCATGATTGATTTTCATAGTCTTTTCAATCGTCATCTAAAACAATAATTTCCTTTTAGAATATTGTGGTTTATTTACTATCATCCGTCTACATTCGATATTAAAAAAAAATTATTTTGTACATTTTGATGAAAGTAGAAAACATATAATTTTCTTTAAAGGATGGCATATATTTTTCTGATGAAGTCGTACACTTTATTACACGCAATTATAATGGACTGCAATTAATTAGATTATTCATTATATATTTAATTTCCAATTATTTTATTAAATCATTTGAAAAATATTTTTTTGGTTTTAATATTACGAAATTACTTTAATAAAACTGAATACATTTTAAAAATTATAATTATAAATAATTTTTTCTTTTAATTTCTTATAAACAAGATTATACATGAATAAATAATTTCATATTTATGGAAGAAAATGATTATTTATAAGGATAAAGACAAATATGGACATGTGCAAAGTAATAATGATATAGGTATCGAAATTCCCACAAATAGAACTACATTAAATATAGAAATTAATGTTATGTTTTTAATTGCGACATGTTATAATTATCAAATTCAATTTTCTAATAATAAATTAAAACAAAGTATTAATATTTTTTCTGTACGTACCTAGGTTATTAATAGTTTGATAATTTCTCCATAAAACATACATACTAAAAAATTCATGAGCTTGAAAATTTCTTACACGATCCTGTATATAATGATTGATTAGATTAATAATTCAATCAAAATATTTATGAATTTATGAATTTAGTTTACGGTTTTTATGTAATTAATACCTTATAATATATAATTACTATACCAATCCCAATTAGAAAGAAAATTTTCGAAAATTATTTTTCCTATTGTCATATAAAGGATACATATACGTAGAATATTTCAAATTTTTATAAATATTAATTTCAAAATTACGAAGAAATAACAATTATCGATTTCAACGAAATTTGCATGTTTTTAAGTACTTTAAGTACTTTATACTTAAATGTTTTTAAGTACTTTATTTGTAATTTTTAAGAAATCCGAAAAATGTCACTTATCTAAAACATTTACTGGATACAATTTTATAGACAAATATTTAATTTAGCGTAAATAATATACCTATTTATAAATGAAGGATATGTATATAATCATATTTATATTTATGACATAAGTTTAACTGCAATAATTTTCATTTAATTATAAAAATGTATACGTACTTCAGGGCTCACTACAGAATGAGACAGAGCATTTCTTATATAGGATAATGTTAAAAATTCTTCATTCGTCCAAAACAACTTTCTAATCATAAGAATGTTTACATCCGCTTGATGTATAAATGGGCTATTTGGTTCTAGAAACTTAGGTACATCACATTCATTGCCATTGAGCAATATAGAATTATTTACAATATCTTCATTTATATTCGGAATCCAACCATCGGCCTTATAATGTTTTTCCCAAGAATATGGTGGGTACAATTGCTAAAATTAAGCGAAATTTCTGTTACATAACATTTAGTTCGTTATTGTACTAATGATTGTATATTATCGTTTACTATAGATACAATTACAGTAGGACCATTACAAATTTAACAATAACGACTTTTCAATTTATCTGGTGATTAAAAATTCGTGTTATGATTTGCACAAAATCAAAATAAATAGGAATATTCTAAAATATTGTAAACACGAAAAAAGAGTAATCCAGTATCTACAATTATTTAGAAAATATTTTTAAAGATAACACCCGTAATAATGTTAATTAATAGAATTTAGCCTTCCTAACTGCTTACGGATGAAGCCGAGTAACGTAGCTAGTTTATATTATAATATATATACGAGTAGGTACTATTATTTTGATAGATTTTACTAAATTTAAATATTCTAAAATAATATTATTATAATTCTATATAAATATAAATAAATATTTACTTTACAAATGTATTTAGAATGTAAAAATTCTAAATGTTCATCTTCAATATTATATGTCATTTGTAATGTTACTGCATACGATAATGCTGTATCAAGTTGTATTCGATAATTTTTTGAATTTTCTGAAGAATCAGTGCACTGGACTCCGTATAATTCAGCTAACCATTTATAAGCTATCATTAAATTATGATACATATTTTCATTTTGTCTCTGTATATAATTGTGTAATGATTTTATAGCTGAAAAATATAAAAGGGTAATGAGCTACTGATGTAATATGTGTCGCTCAAGTAAACAACTTAGATAAAAATTGAAAGTATTGTTTTTACTACAATATTAAAAACAAAAATAAATCGTTGCATATAATAAAACGATCCTGATCGAAGCTTTGATGTAGTAATATTTAATATATTTATTATATAATATAAATAAAATATATAATAATAAGTACAGTATTAGTTCGAGAAATATGATATGAATAAGTGACTATAGGTTGTTCAAACGAATTCAAATAAAAATATATCGAAAAATAATTTATTTTGCAATACAAATTATTATAATAGTAAACAGAAGCATGTTAATAAGCCCGTTTATGACAGTGATATGTAGACAAGGGTCTATATGACCAATGTTCATGTAATATTTTTAAATAAAAAAAAAACCAATACATACCTTGTTTTACTATATTAATTGGTGTTAATGATATACCAGTTTCAGTATCAATTATATCTATTGCCATCGTGACAATCATGTGCAATTTACTTTCATTAAGTGTATCATCATTAAAAATAAAATTCTAAATATAGGATAATAAATTATAATTCACAAATTAATTATGTAAAAAATGTTTAAAACTAGATAATTGGTAATTATATCTATTTGTTATCTGATTTTATTAAATGATTATTATTAATATATATGTTATTATTAAAATATTATTTTGTACAATGTATTTATATACCATCAATTAATAAAAAAAAATTATGTTCTATATAATGTATATCGCACGTAATTATTTTAATACAGAATGATACTATTTTTTTTACATTTTGCGCTATTAAAATTGTATTAATTCATTTGTTTTGCAAAATAAGTATTAACAATTTACCTGTGTATAATCATGTTCAATTAATCTGTAAATTCGCATATGAGTTAATTTAGTTAAAATTCGATCCAAATCTGAAAATTATTTGTTTGACCTGTATATCGTTAGTTTAAAGATTGTTTTATTATTTAATTATAGATAGATACTAGAATCTATTATTCGATTTTGATCAAGTTCCATGCATAAATCACTTCCTTCAGGAAGCCAACTATGATAATCAATACAATGAGCAATTTCTTTTATTGCTAAATTTGTAGCTTTATAATTCAATAATCTATCCTAAAATTAACATTATCATGGTTTTAACAACATTCATGTCTAATATTCCCAAAGATACATTAATATATATATATATATTTATTTATTTATTTGTTTAGTTAATAAATTTTAGTCTAATGAAAATTATAAACAATATGGTGTATTGGTCTGGTCGCCATATAATGTAGTCGACATTCAACGAGATAATCAGATCATATGCGCAAGTGTACACAGCACTGAGGCGGCCGGTAAAAGAATATGATTCGGAACAACGAGGTAATAATGCGTATGAAACAACCGTGAACGATTGATAGTTAAGATTAATGAGTGGTACTGTATTTGATACATAGACAAGTAACACAAAAGATTAAAACAGTAAACGATCTAGATCGTATTCAAATGCTACGAGTGGGAGTTATAGATATTATGCTAAACGACAATACACGCGGGCGACATTTAAAATTACGTTTGAAATATAATATTTGTTATGGTGATTAAAAGCGGGCATTTTCTCTCTTCGTCTTACACACGTGAAACATAGGAAAATAGACGTTTCCTACATCAAACATACTGATCGATCTTGTGGTGCCATAAGAAATTTAAAAACAGATTTAAATTCCTCGGGAATTTTTCCTCATAAATCCTTAAAAGTTAATTGAACGATTTTAAAATTAAAAAATTTAGCCAATAATCAACAGTCAATTGGCTGCGTGCAGTCAGAGAAAGACAAGATAATGTGTATGACATGTATATGACTGCCGTCATTGTGATATATGTTTGTATAACATTTATAATAACTGTTCTTAGTTTTATTTAATGTTTTATCAATAAATAAGAAAAAATGACCTTGAAATGATTCCAGGAGGACTTGGACACACATATATAATAACGTATACCTGTATACTATACGTTCCTTGTAATTGATTTATTATTGCTTTCAGTTTTATAGTAATAACAAAATTCAAAACTTTATCTAAATAATTCACTTAAGCAATATACATAAAGCTAGTATATAAAAATAACTATGCATATAAAAGTGTATTATTTTCCTTGTGTCATGATGTAAAAAATAGTTATATTAATCTTTACCAAATTGTGTATTTTTTTTTCTTTTAAAAAAAGATTTTTGAACCCCGACGTTTTTTATTTTTTGTTCAGGAAAAATTTTGTTATGTATCCAAACGTGTTACGATCATGTGAATATTAAAAATATGTTATCTTTTTGATTTTTGAATTTAAATTAACACATAGATCATATACACATTTAATATAGAACTTTACTGTTAAATGATATCTACATTAAATGAGTGTTTTTCAAATTATTCCTTAGTATTATTTAATAGTTACTAATGAATTTTTGTATACAGATAATAATTTTAAGTATTTGTGTAATATTTATACCAATAAGTTGGTTGAGACGATTCAAATAAGACATAATAACAATAATTAAATACATCATTATTTCAGTTAAAAAAAATATTGATAAATATTAATTACAAATTACCTGGAATATATTAAATTTATTTATTTATATTAATTTTTAACTTGATTTAAAGTCAGAAAACAACTTTCTCATTATATTAATTTATTAATACGTATATGAAGTACAGAAGTAAATATAAATATATAGTATATAAATAAAGTAAATATTACTATATTTACACAAAATATATAATACATTCTAGATATAGTATTATATAATACATAATACATTTGTAATTAAGACCAATTAATATAAATGTCTACAATTTCCTTATAATGAGTTGGCTAGTTTTATTACAATTCGAATCTGCATCTTGTATATAGAAACATTTATGTCAATATCATCACTTGATGAAATTGAAATGAAAAATGAAAATTTTGGTTCAATATTGGATCTCTGACTCTAAATTAAGAATTTTTTTCCTTTTTTCCTTATTATCTAGTAATTTTATTTTTAGTGTTAACAGTGTATTAATTTATTAGTATTAGTATTTACTTCAGAAGTAAAAACAGGTGAATTCAGTACGTTTATTAAATGACTAAATGCTGTTAAACGTGGGATTCTTTCATCAGTTGTACGAAACATTGATGATATAATATCCATATATACTTGCAATGTTTTGTTATCTGAGTCATTCTCACAAATTGTAATTGATCCATCATTTATAAGTTTAGATAGCTCAATCCATGGATGTCTCTAACAATATCGATTGAACGTTAATGTATGATATAAAACAAACAATATACTGTATAACAACATACATAAGAAAAATACTGATATATGTCTAATAACATGCTCCGGAACATAAATAAGTATGAACATGGATACTTTCCAACTTTCATCAACTGTGTTATTTGTGTCATATAATAATTAATATTATCATTCTCGTATATATAATCCATGGTACTAGAATAATAATTACTACGCATTTCATAATATACTAAATTCGTAAGTAATTCCCACATTACAACTTCCACGTCATAATTATTTACGTATAATTGACTTTTCACATGATCTAAAAAACGTAGTCCTTAAAAACAAAATTACGTATTAATTACGTTTGTAAATTATAAATTATTACGAAATTTAATGTTTTATCTAACTATAGAACCATATCCATTTTAACACATGCACCCAAAATACTGTTAAACATCTTGAAAAATAGAAGAACAAATAGAAGACCAATTTAGATTCAGTAGAGAAAAAGGGACGAGGGAAGTAATCCTCGCTCTTCAGTAGACTTTAGATATAATATTAGATATAAAAATTTAACTTACGCCGGATTTATCGATCTTGAAAAAGCATGCAACAAGATTATCTAAAAACCTCTATTCAAAACCTTCAAATAGAAAGAGAAAGAGGGGTCGCTTGGAGAAATAAAAGAATGATTTTAAAATTATACGAATCCCAAGCTTGATACATATAAACGCTTCAACCAAAGAAGTTAAAATTACATAGAGCATACATCAGGGCTGCATACCGTCTCCATATTTATTTAACATGTTTATTGTAAATTCCATAAAAAAACCTAAGAAAATCAGTTAAGTTTATATGACCTTAAAAAGTTCATATAAATGGACATATTACTATAGCATTATTAGATTTGCTGAAAATATAGTATTATTAGCAGAATCAGAAAATGATATAAAAATAACAATTGCTTTATCAAAATATGTTTTTCAAAAATAGTACAACATAATTAGCAACAAATATTTACAGCTATAACCTCTACAATTTTTATTAAAACCTTTGTTTGGAGCGTGCTAACATAATACGAAATATGGATAGTGGTATTTTATGAAAAAAAAGAGATAAAATAAGGATATGGAGAAAATGGAAAAACATCATAGATCAAGAAGAATACAAATAACTGAGTTATGATAGCAAGTGGAGAAACAAGGAACTTGATGAGAAGAATAATTACAAGAACAACTAAACTAATTAGTCATCTCATCAGACACTGTGAATTTATTAAAAACATACTCGAAGAAAGAATAATAGCAAGAGACAATGAGGCACCCATGACATTCATACTTCAAAGGCCTTATCATATCAATGAACTGCCCCACTTATTACAATATGAAGCAATTGGCGTTAGACAGAAATCTTTAGCCATATCGATAAGGCATATCCATTAACACATGATGATGACGATTGTTTTAGAATTTATATTTTATAGTGTGCTATGGATTTGTTATGTGCATCACAAAAAATAAATAAATTGAATTTATTATATAAAATCAGTTGCAACATACCATCTTCTGATACATATCTTGCAGCTAATTTGTTTCTTGTGAAATAATAAATGCCAACAACACTAAAATTAGACCTTAAGAATATCATGATTTCTTCATTTGAAAAATCGTAGTTATTCTAATGCAGAAAATTACAGTAAAATTATTAGTGTATAATTTAAATATTTTATATGAACCGAAAATGAATATTTTTTTCTACAGTTATAAAAAATATTTTATAATTCATATTCAATGAATTCTAAAATCCCATGCTTTATCAAATTGAAATTCTAAGTATTATATGTTTTATTAAAAATTTTATATTTTTATAATAATATTTGGAGTTATAGAAACAAAATTAGTGTAAATGAAAACGAGCAGTTCGACAAAACAGTTCATTTTCAAGCTCAATTAATTGACGCACAAGGCGCGAGGGAGTCACCTATGCAGTCGATCACACGGTCACTGAATTAATTACAAATGTGAAGACATTAGAAATGAGAATAATGTACATGAACTATCACTGAAAATATTGGCCAAATAATATTTAGTTTACTGATCTTAAACACAACACATCTCTTACCAACTATGTGTATGATTATCAAATACTAGATAATTATTCAACAAATATTCATAATATGTTGAAATACTAATATAAATGCAATGCGGTGAATGTTTAGTTAATATGTTTATATGTATTGGAGTATCCATAATTGAATTATAAATCTTCAGAGAATTTTAACAATGTTAATTTTGAAATAATGATAAATCTGATAGTGTTCTAACTAATTAAGAATTTTACCTTTTAAAACTAATGTGTTTAATATTACACTAATTTTAATGCTTTAATATTAATTAAAAATATCTATTCACTTACTTTAAATAAAGTTAGCAGTTTGTTGTGGAATTTAATTCTATGCAGGTCTGTCCCCATTTTAACAATATTATTCCATGTTTCTACTATGCCTAAAGTAAAGAATTATAAAATTATCTTTTCATTCTAGACTATTAAATTATTTAATACATTGAAAATGTATCAATAATCATTTTAATCCTTATGTGTAAGTCACAACAAATGATAGTCAGTAACCTGCAATCTTGTAAAGTACGTATTCGAATACAAGTAATTAGATATTTTTATATGATTGTTTTCGAAACATTTTTTTTACATTCTATATAGTTTTAGAAAAAATCTCTTATTTTATTACTTTGATATTAAAAATAAATAATTATTTCACATTTATGAGACTATCAAAAATTTAAATCCCATAAATAATGTTCTAAGGAAAAATGACCAAAATCTTTTTATGATTTAGTTAATTGAGTTATTATTGTAACTAAATTTATGTAACCTAAATCCAAACAGCAAATAATATTAGTTCCGTTAAAATTACATTTTTTATTACATGAGTTTTTATTCTTAGTACGTGTGAGGTAATTGTTCGACAAATGGGGAGTTTCTCAATAAATTATATTAATATTATTATACATTATCTTCAATTTCTTACTTTCATTTGTAATGAAATGTCTCACTAAAAACAAGAAAAAATTAGCATCTTACATAAAATAAATTTTGTTTCATCCTTTGCACTTTTGTATATGTTTATACTTTATATTAAGGATATATCTCTCATTTGTC
Organism: Chaetogeoica ovagalla; assembly: GCA_032441825.1. Taxonomy (NCBI): domain Eukaryota; kingdom Metazoa; phylum Arthropoda; class Insecta; order Hemiptera; family Aphididae; genus Chaetogeoica; species Chaetogeoica ovagalla. The sequence continues at coordinate 5,062,817 of CM063747.1, read as the reverse complement.
AGTGAACAATAATAATTATTGTGAGTCACAAATGTCCCTTTTTATCATCCGGATAATCGTACAAAGCAATACGATATAACTAACCCTTATGTATCATTCAAGATGATATTATTCAAGATTTTTTAAATAAATAGACGTCTTATAACACTGTAACTTCAATTTCAGACAATATTTTACGAAAGTATTTAATTATGGCTTCATGTATATTGTGTGTTAATTAAACGGGAAAAAAATAAATCATGACGTTCTTGTATATGAAACTAAAACTATTAGTACCTAATAGTAATAATAACCTAAATAATATGTTATTCAAACTCAAACTGAAAAACTTAAAAGTAAAAGAAATGTTGAATTCAAAATGATAATACATAGATCAAAAAATCAGCGTAATGATACAACATTAAATAGATAATTTTAACTTTAATTTTCACGAAATATAATTATTATTTTATATTACCTCAATACATCGTATTATACATATTTTTAAAACTTTTTATTCTACGCTAAATTATATATATTACATTTTATTTATTCATACTTCAAGCATAAAATATTTATAAAAAATGCCCTAAAAATTGGATAATGTTCTAAAGATGTCAAAAAATGCTTTATAAACCAAAAAACTTAAAAAAATGCAAAATAAAAGTTTTATTTTTAACTTCTCTGATATATGAATCGAACTTTGTACTTGGAAAGCATTTCTTTAGACTACGCACTAAAAAATGTATTTTGCATCAATGTCCGCGCCTTAATTATAACTATTTCAATTGATTTTAAAAAACTGAATGATGTTTTCCTCATATTATACGTAATTTAAGAATATGGACATATACGCATATCAATTATTATGTATGCGATTTAATGTTTAATATGAATGATTTAATCTCACATTATTAATCATTATTTATACTTACTAGCGGAATGACCGAAATTTAATGTTTCTTTTTCTGATAATTAATAATACGTATGTAATTATTTTATAAAAATAATTATATTATTAAAAATATAATAACTTAAATGATATGTTTAGTTTTGTAAATTACTTATTAGGACATAAAATTATTAGAATATACTGAGATTTAACTAATATACTATAGCTATACACTGGCAAATATGCAATTAACTGACACTTAAAAAACGTAACTATATTTTGTTTGCTGAAATGTGAATTTTGGATCGATTGAATTTAAAATTGCTTTTAGAATACTATAGTAAAAAAAAATATTTAGAATCATGAAAAGTAATAAAAAAAGTTATATGAATAGCATGCAAAAGTAAAAAAATTAGCTTTGTAAAACTAATTGTATCTATTCTCACTTCGTTTACTTTTTACACATTATACAAAGCACACATTGAATATAATAAAAACATTAAATGATTTAAATGCTTAGTGTATCTCATTTAATTTTATATCATTTCATTAAGAGAAATTATAACGAACAAACATTTTTATGAAAATAATAAAAATTTGTATATATATTTTCATATTTACTTACTATTTGCCAAATTTCTTTTACTAATTTCTATGTATTTGATAAAATGACAAAAATGTTGTTAGGCACTTATAAATTTTAATGGATTTACACATGAAAAAAAAATTATATTGGATTATGTATTATTCAAGTATAATGAGATACTATTTTAGCCAATGAGGACAACAGCTGAAGATGCTAACATGAAACCATCAATTATAGATACTCCTGGGTATGTAGTCTCTGTCTACCTAATTGTCTATACAGGAAAGCCTATTCTACGCACTTCATAAATTATTGTGTTTGGGTCGAATTATATGTTTATTAATAAATTGTAAAATATAAATGTTTTCAATGTCATTTATAGACTTCCTGTAAAATGTTTAGCATTATTTTATGTGTTAAGAACTTATTCAATAAATTATTTAAGTTATCTACACCATTCTATACAAACATTTCATTTTATGTTTTAAAAATACCAATTAATCTATTAAAATTAAATGCTTCTCTGAATTAAAATTTTACATACTCGTATAGACTTGGTATTTAGAATCTTTATCATCTAGTACTAAAAAATATTTATTTACTTATTTATTTTAATTTCGTGTTTAATTTCATGTGATTATTTTTAATAAACTTCATGATCATAAATATATCTGTCGCCCTATATAAATTATATTGATGAAAACTTTTATTTTTGGTTGGTTTATAAATTATAATTTTATTATATTAATTGTAAAAACCAAAAATTAAAAAATTAACTCTTATATAACATATATAAAAAACATTATTAATATAATATTTATTTCATATTAATAAATATAAATTATTATCGATTGCATTAATAAAAAAATTATGTAAAATAAATAATGGAATTTTTGGCATTATTACTGTAAGCATTCTAAATTCAGGATTTATTTGCAAAAGAATAACAAAAAATGAGCTAAATCTTATTTTTGACGTTTGAGAACTCAACAATTAATATTCTGTGATTCTAGTTATTTTATATATATAAGTAAAAATGTAGAGATATTTATAGACAGTTAAGCTCTATCTCTACCTCTATGTAGGACGATAAGGAATTAAGGAAAGACAAGGGATAAATTTACTGACTTGAAAATATGAATGACAGAGATTATCTCTCAAAAAGCAAGAAATATACTCAAAAGTCAAGCTATCAACGAGCACGTCACCAAAAAGGGAATTTTTTTAGAGATTACATAAATAGAACTATACTTTTCGACAAAATCTCAGAAATTTTTTAATTTATGCAAGAAAGAGTGTTCAGTTATCTTAATGTTTTTTCGAACTTTTGTTGAAATTCAGCACGTAACGGAGAAAATTCATGGTAATCGACTAAACAAAAATAAGATTTAAATTTAGTATATGCCATATTTTTCCTACGAGAAAACTGGAGATTATTCCATTAAAAAAACGTGATGAAGTGATAAAGCGAAGTAGAGTAGTGTGAAAAGTGTTTAGAAAAAACATTGATTAATTAAGGGGGAAAAAATGGATTACCATTTTGGGTATAAGGAGAAAAAAAATTTAACGATTTGTAAAAAGTAATTAAATTACATGTTGAAATAAAAAGTGGTTATGTTGAATGCACGTGGACGACGCACTCAGGGTAATAAATAAGAAGTGGACATTTTCATAAGGTCATGAGAGGCAATGAAATCGATTGGTATTTCGACGGATAAATACTATTGGTAATAGTAAGAAGCTAATCAAATAACGAATAATAATTATTATGAATATAGTTCTTTTGAAAAAAAACTAAGATAAGCAAAGGAATAAATGACACGAGGTACTCAAAGGATAGAGAATTCATAAAATTCAACAATTATTTTATATAATTCGTACTTGGAGATTTAAAAGTTACGTATATTATTAAATAATATATTTTTTACTTACAAAATGGTGTATCATATCTATCTGTATGTAATGAAAATTTAAACAAAATATTATATTTAGATTGAACATTTTCGAATTAGATAGTAATCCACTGTATAAAATCTTTATAATGTGCATAAATAAAATATAATATATATTTATAAATCATTAATTGTTTTTACCGTCATCCTTATGATACACTGAAAAATTGTTTCAGTGTGTAAATTTATGATTATTAAGAATTAATAAGAAAATGATAATATTAAAAAAATAAAGTAATATATATATATATATATATATATAACAAATCAGTATATATTATGTAAAAAAATAATTAATTTAATGAAAAGATGTTTAGAGTATTTGAAAAATGTTTAAGAAAGTAACAACTAGTTTTAACCATAAATAATCATCAGGTTACAATGAGTAATAAAAAAACGAAAAAAAATTTACAAAATAAATATGAAATTAATAAACAAAATACATAGAATATATTATAAATAACAAAAAATAACCATAAATTGATGACCATAATAATATGGATTGTATTAAAACAACTGGTAGAAAATCATGTATCATTGCCTTATATGTATTGATAAATTTCATTATTTTTAAAATCAGCTTGTATATTTAAAATATTATTAAAACAATTGCGTTTAAAGAATGACCGTTGCCTTTTTTCTTTATTTATTGAAACCTGAAACATTTTTCAAATAATCTAGACATTTTTCTTTATATAAATATTATTTGTTTTTCAAAATATATATTATTGTATTTTTTTAAGAGTATTTAAAAAATATTTTCTTAATTTTTAAAATTAAAAAGTTTGAATACCATATCACGAAATTATATATCTATACCAATAATCATTGTCATGGATTAAAGCCTACATATTTTTTTTCGTCTTTAGAAAATAATGAATTCTTCAATTACCATCATTTCCTACGTAAATATACAATTCTTTTTTTAGGTTAAAAAGCATAACTAAACACTCATAATCAAATAAAGTATTATTGTTTTTGCGTGATGCAATAGTCACTTTGGATTATTTCGACCACCTAAATTTTGTGATTTGTGAAATTCACAGAAATTGGATGGAGGCTCTGAAGTTTATTTACTACATTTCATTTGTGTATTTTCTAATATTTTCGAAATTGTATAATCCGTCAATTCACAATTGCCCTATAAATTTTTTTATTAACATTCACCATGCATGGCTTGTAAACTACTTCACATTTTAATATTGATTAATATTTTTTAAATACTTACGTATATATAATCCAAAATGTTCTAAAAAAAAATGTATTATGTTTAAATAACACTAGACGGCATGAAAAAATGATATGTAAAACTTTTTTTTCATTTCTTAAAAAACCATCCGCATCAAGATAATAATATAATGTCTCTATTAATAATAATTCTAAACTTGTAATTCACGACTTCAAGTGGCTTTAATTATTAAATAATTATTTATAAAAGGCGCCCGAGGCGTATGCCCCGTTCACCACGTCCTTTCTCCAGCCATGGCTCCCACAAGACAGACGAGTAATAATTATACGAGATAAAATATATACACTTACCGACATATGACGCATCTAATACAGATTCTAAATGTCAATAAAATTCAAATTTAAAATTCGATAAATTTGTAAAAATGTATAAAAAATCAACAGGGATAAATATTAGGAACTGTGTATTTTTTGCTGTTTTTATACCAATATTACTTTCATTTGTTTCCTCTCGTTTATAATTTTCATTTAAATCTAAAATAAACAGCCATGATCTGCCTCCGTATCTGAGTATCTGAGCCACTTACAAGTTTTGTTCCACAAATTAATCAAGAGTCTATTAAAAAACAATTGTGTGCTTAATTCCTTAATTTATAGCATAACAGAGTCTTCCTCCGTTGATATCGCTACTCGTATTCTTACTGATAAGACCAATAAATCTGATATATTTTTATCTCTTTCAATAAATCTAAATCACAATTTTAAGCTTACTTGCCTTAAAAATTCCACTTTAAATTAATTGCTCGTTAAGGATAAAGCAACACCACTTATTTCGGAGCTTGTTACTACCAAAAAAAGAAAGGGCTTCTTATCGCTAACCACTTAAAGACGGTAAAGGTACATAACTACTATAAAGCGTCAGACACTTCGGTTTTGTCATGTGGAGGTAAAGCATCGTACTCTTACAGGTGAAATATATCTCACAATTTTTTACTTAAATGGTTTCCCAAAGATAATAAAACATTACTCTAAAAACTTTGATCTACGTTTTTCTACTAATTTTCAAAATTAAACTTCCTATCAAGTCATCGTAAATGATTTTTTTTCAAAACTGCAGAGGTCTTTGTACAAAATTAAAAAATATTAAATGTAATACTATTTATTTCCACTATGATTTTATTTTATTAACGGAAACTTGATTTAATAATGAATATTATGATAATGAACTTGATTTCATAAACCACAATATTATTAGATATGGTAGATATTCTTTTTTTAAAACACATTTTTAATTCATCCGTAATTTTGCTGCATTTTATTTCCCTGCAATGTTCTTTAGCACATATAATAAAAACCATTTTATTGTTGCATGCTACATGCTAATTTGGTCCCCTCCATTTCTTATTCATAACATTTATTTTATATTATTGTATACTTATAGTATATTTATAAGACATTCGTAATAGTAGTTATAACTAATTTGTTAACATTACCATATGCTATTTTATCGCAATAGTCTTGACGCCGCTTCGCTAAAACAATAATTAGTAACAAATGAATTATCAATTAGTTTTATATTGAATTTTCTCAAAAAAAATAGAAAATTCGTGTTTTCTGATTAATGTCTTTTATAATGAAAATTATATACGAGCCATGAGAGGGGGGCTGATGTAACTGCAGCCTCCCTCCCGAAATGAATAAATAATCAATTTTTTAGTAAGTACCGTCTATACATGTTAATTATTAACAAATTAATTAAATAAGCTTTTGTATTATCCTCCTCAAATAAAAATCCTATTCATTCTACTGATACGAGTATTTAACGAGTAATAAAATAGTTTGTATTAATTAATTAATTTTAAGTTCTTACCAGTCATTAATGAATTGTCTACAATACCACCTACAAATGACGATGAATAATTTAAAACATTAATAATTACATTTTACTACAATTGTTTCAGAACTATAAGTTGTTTGATAAATTTTTTTCTGATGTTAAAATGTATCTATCAAAACTATATTACCAACAATGCATTGAATCATTTCTCCGTGAACTGATACAAAAACCATTACTAGTAATCCCAACAACGCGTACATTTTTATATAATCACTTATTTTTCGTTTATAGTTAATTATAACAGAAAACAATAATATAAATAAGAATTAAACTCGTGAATTTATAGTAACTGACAAATGAGTAAAATAGGTACGTCAAATTCGTATATTATCACGCAATTAACAGTTAAACGCACTTTCACTTGGGTAAACAGCGTTTTGTTTAAACATGTGTGCCTAGTACATTTTGAATAAATAATAATATTGTTTACATTTTTCTTTGCCACGATTTGTATATATCGACGATTTCTGATTTACTTTTAATTAATAGTAATTTAACGTGAATTAAAATTTTTTTCACAGGTAAATATATAGTGTCTTTGCGGTGAACGGGTGAGTTATGCACGAATAAAAACGTGACCATGTATACTTCCACTTAAGGGATTGAAATAAAATTAATTAAAATTTTATTATATGGCACTGTATGTTGTAACGTTATAATAAATCGTATTTTTCTATAATTTTGTATGTACACATGTTTGCTAATAACATGTTTTGAACGTAAGCGCAAAGCACAACAATTTTATTTTTTGTTGACCTCTACACAACTCAGCTATTATATTTGATTTTGTGACGAAAACAACAAGTGTCTATTATTTGGCTTAATTCACACATGTAATACAGTTTATACCTAATCTGCTATAGTAATATGCGAATATATATCACAAATATACAGTTTGATAAATAATCGCAATGCTGAATTTAAGCAAATAAGACGTTGGATAATACTATGCTTTGTTTGTTGCAATATGAATTTTGGAACGATTGAATTTAAAGGTGTTTTTTAGAGTATTAAAAATCTTAATCGATTTTTTTAAAAATCTTAGGTTGGATCTGTCCTTTCTTTTAATATAAATTGTTTAAAAGCATATATAAATACGGTTCCCATAATACGATTTCGATCAAAACTGTACTTTAATTTATTGAGAAATTTTATTTTGACATTAACACATATTTTATTCAATTAATATACAGTATTATCTGAACTTGTTTGTAAAAAAATAATTACAAGGTCGTAATAGGAATTCATAAATTCATTAAAATGATACTGGGTAAAGATTCGAAAGTATATATTTTCTAAAAAACTACTGTTTAATTGTTCAGATTTTTGAAAGTTGTTAATTGGAGTGAAGGAGTATATGAGACTAGAATTTCTCATATTCCTCACCTATACGCCTTTAAGCAGTACTATCATTTTGTTTTTCGTTTGTTTCCTGTAAGCAAAACACAGAATATTCCATATCCTGGTTTTTTTACTTCTTCTAATTTAATCATTGGTATGGATATAATATGGTAAATACCAATATAAAAATATTATATGCAATTATAAATACACAATTGAATGTTTCTTATATATTTTGATGAGTATAAATTTATATTAATAATATCTAAAACTTTTCCAAATATTCTTGTTTATCATACATTAATCATGTAAAATTTCTTTACTACATGTGAAAGGGAATCTGCATATGTTATACTCAAACAAAAAAACTTTTAAATACTTTTTTTTATAAAAAACAAAATGACTAATAATATTATTTACAATAAATGATTTTAGCTTTGTAGTAATGAGTAGAAATATTAAATACATGAATTTCCTAGACGAAACTTCAAGGAATAATTCCGTTAAAAATTATTATGCTAATAGATGTATATGTAGCATAAATTAAAATGATACGTTTTTAAATAATATTTCGACATTTATTGAAATTCAAAGTAACTTAATAAATGATTTATTTTCATATGAATACATATACTTTTGGACAATAAATTATAAATTATAAATCATTCTTAAAATCTCAAATCAATCAAATTTTAACGTTTAAATTACTAAATACTATAACAAAGCAAAATTAAAAACAATATGAGATTTAATAGCTAATCACAATTATTATTTGTAGTGTTTTATATATAATAATCACTTATATATTTATAAATTTAATTATTTAATATTTTAATTAACTAATTATTAATTTATTAGATTAAATATAATTTTGGAGAAATGAAATTAAAAATAAATTTGAAACATATTTTATTTCAGAATCTGCTGGCTGATTGAACTTCTATGCTTGTTGTTTATATTTATTCAGTTCTTTTTCTATAACAAATTTTATTTTTAACAATTATATAGTTTGATCGTTTAATAACATATTGCATTTATTTTTTAACATACAAAATATTGAAAAAAGTATTTTAAATTTACTAAAATGTACCTACGTTAATTTCACAAAAAAAAAAAAATATATATATATTTGTTTACATATAGATTAACAGAAAATATCATACGCATATATACATGCAATCATATTTAAACATGATAACCTATCAATAATAATCAACTTTTTATTTTAATATTGCAATTTTCGTTTATTGAAACACAAAAAATTTGTTATCAATGTAAAAGTACTTGATTCATATTATTGTAATTTGTAACTTCATGATAATAAAATTACAAAATAAATTTTTCATTAATACATACTTCGATGTTTGATAGTTTCATTATTTCTCCATAAAAACTCCATACTATAGAGTTCATGAGCTTGTAAATTTCTTAAACGATCCTATAAATGCGTTAATTTATGTTAACAAAATATAAATTTCGGAAATGCACATATAATAAATTTAAAATCTTTTTACTGTTTAACCATTTTAACATAACATGCAATGATTATTTAGACAATTAATAAATAATAATAATAATAATAATAATAATAATAATAATAATAATAATAATAATAATAATAATAAAATGGAAAGCCAGCCGTGAATGTTATGAACGTCGCTTAAGTGAATTACTTTGATAAATTATTAGAGTTTTACTACTGTTGTAAATTCGAAAGCAATGATAAATCAATGCATTTAATAACACACATATGAGCAGAGATTCGTTGCAATACGCTTTGTCAGAAAATTTAAAATGGTAATAAAAATAATTGTGATTTAGGATTGTCAAGATTTTTGAATACAGTTAGTAACGTAGGACATCTTTTGTATACAATTTTCAGTCTTCAAAACTAAAAATTATACCTTTTATGACTTACATAATTCAATGTCTAATTATTGTTATAAATTGGGAGATACTTTTTGAAAAAATTATATATTTAGTGTGAATTTCAATACTCTAGAAAAGATGTGCCTGTTGCTTAACCTTTTGCAAAGTCTTGATCACTTTCGAAATGTACATAGTATGCACGTTGTACTTGATTAAAAGTCATTTATGAATTTAAGTTAATCGCCTCGATTACAGTCCACTTTTTACCCAATAATTTATGTTTTTTTATCCACTTTCGTATCGGCATCAAACGAGCGCTCGAGACAATCACTTACATTGCATAGAATTTAAAACAAATGAATTGTCGTTCTTATATAATTTTTAGTTATAAAAAATAATTTTGATGAATTGTACATCCGAGAACAATATCGAGTTATATTAACTAATTTTTTTAATTCGACGAGAACGTAAACATATCAAGGAAATTTTGTTCATTTAAGTATCAAAATAAAAATATTTTCAAAAATGTATTTTTATATATATATAATTTAGAAAACTAATTATTTTGTGAAACTCGATTTTATTTTTGAGATAAATGATTTTTTATGTATACCTATACCATTTAAGTAATTATCAACATATTAACATACTAATTTATAAATCTATGTAATAAAGCAAAAGTGCACAGACAATATAAATTTATGTTTCTACGTATTTCACAAGAAAAAACATTTACTAATATTTTTACTTTTAACAAATAATTTTTAACATTTCACATGCTGTTTACACACCAAATCTTCATCAACGTCTTATTAATGCACAAAACATTTTCATTCGATTTACACTCAGCCTATTTCAAAACTTCGTTTTAAAATGGGTTTTTATATAATTTGTAATTTTTCAACATTTTAAAATATTATTGTGTTATTAAAATAAAAAAAATTATTTTTCTACAATCTTCAGAATAAATTTATATTCTTACAATCGAGTTTAAACAATATAAAATAATAATTTGATAATTGAATACGTACTTCCGAAGTAATCACCCTATGTGACAAAGCATTTTGTATAAAATTTAATACTGAATCATCCATAGTCCTCATCATGTAATATTTAAACAAAAGAATGTTCACATCCGCTTGATGAATGAAAGGATTCTTTATTGTTAAAAACTTATTCATGGTATCGCAGACATCTCCTTTGAGAAAAATTGAATTAATCGTACCAATAATCGTTTCAATACTAAAGTCATTTTTCGAAATCCAACCATCGGAGTTAAAATTGCTTTCCCAAGAATTTGATTCGTACGAATTCTAAAATATACGATAAAAATATCGTTTTTATTTCTTTTTATTTTATACAAACTATAAATGCTAATAAATAAATAAATATATATTGTTATAGCCTATTTCAAAAATAAAATTTAATAAATAGTCGGGTGAATTGTAGAAAATTCTTCATTGCCAAATAATAGCAATTTTCTCCTTACAGATGTATCTATTTAATTCTCTAGTAATTAAAAAGTAGTTTGAAATAGTTGGTCGCATTAAAACGACGGCAATCGGAATATCAATAAAGTATTTTCTTGTGTGAAATATTTTTATGGATTTGTCACTCTCGCCCCAACTAAAGAAAATATATTTCAAGCAATGCAAAAAACGGAATGCGTTAATTACTTCTAGAAATGTAGAACAAGCTAAATCAATCACAATCTTTTCGGTTGGTTTTGCATGATACGCACACAGGGACTAAGCGGAATACGATTTTATTTATACTTTATATTAATACTTAATAATTTATGACCATTTAGCACTTTCAATTGAACACAATTTTAAAACTAATGTTAGTTAATGTTAAAAATACGAAATCATTAGACAATATGCAACTTTTCGTTAGCTTTAATAATTGTCTACTGGAAATTTTCGATACACTGAAATTTCATATATTAATTGTCTTGTAAATACCATTTGTTGTTTCCAATAAGAGTTTAAACAATCAAATAAAAATTCATATGCTATTTCAAGTGATATAATAATAAATATATAATAGATACATGATTATTAAAAAAATAAGTATTATTCTTGGTTCATTTAAACCGATTCCTAACGTACTAGTCAACATTTTCATATTAAATTGTATTTTGTATTGTTTCACTTTTTGTACTAACTTTTTATGTAATTAAAATGATAAAATGAAATGGTTTTAAATATTCTTTTACGTATAATAAATTATTTTTGGAAACCATAAAATCTTTTAGATTAATACCGTATGAAAAAGTAAATCCAAATATAACTTGATATATAGTAAACACTTAAATTAATTTAAGATCTAAATAGAGAAAAATGTTTTAAAACAAAACAGTGTTATTTCATGTGTGTAATTATTAATATATATTATTATAATAATAATATTACAATAATAGACAAATATTTACCTTGCAAATTTTTTTATAGAATAAAAATTCTAAATGATCATCATTCATATAGTTATTATTTTTTAATGTTATTGCCTTTGTTAATGCTTTTTCTAATTTTGTTTGGTGATATTTACTTTTAGAACCAATAGAAAGGGTTCCATGTAATTCAGCCAACCATTTGTTAGCTATCATTAAATTTTTATTTTTAAATTCTGATTCTGATTTTTCATTTTGCTCAATATATTTATCAAGTTGTGTAATAGCTTGAAAATAAAAAAAATAATTAAAACATTGTATTTCAAGTAAATACGAATTTAACGTTTATAATTTTTAAGGCACTATATTATAAATAAATGTAAATGTCTGAGTATAATATAATACAATCAATATTACAATATTGTATATTCATAAGAATATACAATTTTTATATTTGGACATTTGATTCATAAGAAGTACATAAGCAACATGGATGGATTTTATATTTCTGTGTAATCAATTTGTGATCATCTGTGAATCGTTTCGGTATGTTCCAAACTCTTAACATATTGTGTCATATCTGCATATTATTTTCATTAGCGTACTCCAATTGTGTTTTATATTTTCAATTATTAATTTTGCGCCTTTTCAAAAACTTGCTACATGTTGTAGTAATTTTAATTTGTAATATTCATAGTTACAAATTGATGGAAATTAAATAATAACAAAAGAAATAACAAAAATAATAAAGCTTACTCCTTTTTACAATTTTTATCGATTTTGAATAAGATAAGTCGGAATTAGTATGTAAATTATCTATTGCCATTGTAACAATCATATGAATTTTATTTTCATCAATTGCATTAGAATAAATAAAATTCTGAAAGAAATAATAGTATGTAAAAAAAATAAGAGGATCCCATTTAAAATGTATTCGATTGTTTAATTAATTAAAGCTAAATTTTGCCAATTTTATTAAGAACTGTATGCTCGCCCTTGTAATTATAAATACAATTTAATTTATAAATAAATTAAACTAAATATATATAAATTTATATTGCATTACAAAATAGTGTTGTAACTGTCTAACTAAAACTCAGCATTAAATGTAGCCACTTCCCCATTATAAAATTCTGGTTACGTCACTGAAAAAAATTTTTTCAAAATTATTTGTAGACACGAGCGTGATAATTCGAAAAATACATTCAAAGAATCGATGTCAAAGACGTGCGAGCGAAAGCAAATTCGTGTATTTCGCGTTACGTTATTTTTTTATATAACATATGATAAAAGAAACCATAGTGGATAAATGGATAAGATCAAATATTTTTTTTATTTAAATATGTGGGATATTAATAATATATCTCGGGATTAAATGTCATTATGAAAACTATATTTGAAACATTGAGTAACCGTGAAATGAATAATAAATTTAAAAATAAATAATGAAATAATAAATTTAAAACGTATAATGAAAAGAATTATATTTAATAAAAAATTTCGATGGGTTCAATATTTGTGTAATATAAATATCAAACGCTCACTGGCATAAAATTATCATCTATAATTTTATATATTTGCATATGAGTTAACTTGGTTAGAATTTCGTCTAAATCTGAAAATTACAATGGACAATTAGTATGTAGTAATTATATGTTTATTTTAAAGAGAGATAAATCTATATAGCATAATTAAATATTACAAATAGATAAACTAGGAGTATAAAAATTATTTTAAATGGATGTCAATACTAGGTTTCATTATGAATTTTCTTTTTTTGTTAATTAAACGTAGAAATATAATATGGTTTCAAATTTTTTAAATTGTAAGGCTAAAAAATTATGTTACTCATAAATTATTATACTTATTATTTTGACAATAATCAGTAGTCATGTAAATTTTTTAATAAACTATTACTTGAAATAAAAAAATGAAATATTCCAAATATTCATTAGCATTTCTAGTAGATATTGGGTAAACACCGAGTTTATAAAAAAATATTTTTTTTTATTTGAAATTTGATATTGATAACTCGGCAAATTGTTAATAATTAGTTTAAATGTATAATGTAATAATCAAAACTGTTACGTTGTATTAGAAAACCGATAACTTTATTATACCTTCATCAAATCTTCGATATTTTTTAAGTTCCCCGCATAAAACGTCGTGCGTATGAATTATCCACCCATTTTCGTCAATACAATTACTAATTTTTTTCAATGCCAATATTGTCACTTTATAGTTTAATAATCTATGCTAAAAAAAATGTGTCAATAAAGTAATTAAATAAGAATATCGCGTTAATTATTATTATTAGAATTTTTAAAGAAACCTAACGTATTGTAAATAAAAATATGTTGTTCATTTTAATTTAAAATTACAGTTATAATTTATAATTAAAATTATATTTGTTAATTGGTAATTAATAACATTGATATAATTTTTAAATTGACTTCTTTTTTATATAAGGGCAAATATCTGGTTCAAAGGTTGTGGATGAATTATGTTTATATATTGGGTTGTCGAATAATCATTATACATTCTAATATTAGAATGTACCAAAACGCACTTACCATAACTGTCAATACCTTCTTTTTTTTTTAAATATAAAATAAAATAACTTTATCTTAATTATTTTTTTTTATCATACGTGCCACCATACCACTGTAATCGTTTATTATTAGACTATTCAAATTTATTCATATTCATATTTACTTCGGATGTAAAAATTGGTATCTTAAGTGCGTTTATTAAATGACTAATAGAACTTAGACCCGGAATTTGTTCAAATTCTGGATTGAATTCCGATAATATTAATTCTACATATATCTGTAATTCCTTGTTATCTTCACAAATATTAATTGAACCGTCATTTAACTGTTTAGCTAGTCTATTCCACGGATTACCCTAATATAACGATGATAAAATGTATGCATAATTAATATATATAATAATGATAATTCTAATAAACACAATATTAGCTGCAAAATATCATACACCAAAATAATTCTGTTGATTCTTGTCTAATAATGTGCTCCGGAACATATATAAGTATGAACACGGATAATTCCTTTGATCTGCAACCAACTCATTTTCTTCTTTTAATATGTTTCTTATCGCATTATATTGCGGTGTTTTATCACTTTTATTTGTTTCATCAATTATTTGCATTTCATAGTGTGTTAAGATTGTAACTTTCACCCAAAATCTATTTTCCATTGCTTCTAACTCTTTGTGAACGCCACCAGCATACAAAGTATATTTCATCGAATGATAAAAATTGTAGCCTTTAATAACAAAATAATTTACTAGATATGTAAAGTGAATGCATACATATTATCTATTTATATAAAGCTTTATCGCTTCTCTGTACGATTTTCTCAGTAAATACTAAATGGATTTTATTCCGTTTTTTCACTAATGGATAAGTGTTGCGCAATAATTTATTATTATATAATACGGAAAATGTTAAGATTCTAACTGTGGAACGGTAACCAGTTATGACCGTTTATCATAATGACCATTTAGATTTAAATTATTATCTTATTAGTTATTACATAAACGTGAAATCAAGTTTTGTTAGTAACGGCTGACATCAGAAATTACTGGATCGACCCGGGTCGGAGCAATTGCCATTTTCATGATACACTAATTATTACAATAAAATAACCATATAATATGTTACCTACTTATTCATTCAGATAGATTTAAGTTATATGTTAATTAATTTATAATCATTTTGTATATATAAAATTATTTTGATATTTTCTATATCAATATTTCTCATTATTTAATATTATAAACCATTATGAATATCAGGATATAGCCATGAGCCATAACGTACAGTCTTCGGCCACAGCCACTGCAAATGTTGTATTATTTGTGAAATAATATATACCAACTGCACTAAAACATGACTTGAAAAATATTATGAGTTGCTCGATTGAAAATTGGTACCTATTCTGAATTATAAAAAAAAAATACAACAATATTATTAGTATACAGCAACTAATTAATATCCTTACACAAGGTCATAATATGGAATAAAAATCAAAATTCACTACTTTACACATAGTCTTTAAATTTTAAATACAAATAATGGCATTAATAATATTAATAATAAATTTAAATTTTTAACTTTTAAGATTTATGTAATATACATATATATATATATATATATACATATGAGTATAATGTGCATATGCGTTCAAAGTTTCCGTACAACAAAATTTTACAAATCTTTTTTTTTCGTCAATAACAACGAAATTTTAAAGTTTATTTTGATTTATACCAAATATTTTCATTTAATTACAAATAGTTTCGAAAATTTCAGAACGTTTTTATTTTTTGGCAATAACTGATTCTGTCTTTTTTTTTATACTTTTTAAATATAAATAATTCATTATAAAATATAGTTAATAGTACAATAATTATTTAATATGATAATAATCCGTTGACAAGACAATATATATATATATATATACTTACATTAATCATCGTTACTAATCTGCTATGAAATTTAAGTCTATGCATGTCTGTTCCCTTGTTCGAAATTTTATCCCAATATTCTATTATTGAATCTGGAAAATATTTAATTTTTTTTTTAATAGGTACTCTGAATATTAAATTTTTTTAATATATTGTATATTGATTTTAAGAATGAAATTCAGAATTGTTTTTATTTAAGTTTAATCATAGGTTCAATAATTTTATATCTTAAACAGTATGTCTACGTATTAAACTTATTATATTATTAAAATTATGTTACAGGTATTTTCTTTCTTTTTTCTTGCACATAGTAAAACTACCAATTTTTCTCCATCCATCTGTAATGAAGCGATAATAATTTTAATAACATATTTGTATTCGGCATGAAGTATATTTGAGATAGGTCAGACCACTCTTTAAAATTTTTTTTTTTAAATCATTTAGAAATCTTAAAATCAAATTTATTAACGTTATACAAATAAAATGTAAAAAAAAGTCGTCTGACCGATCTCAAGTAGATTTCATACCACATTTAAATCCGTTTTTAGAAAAGTTATCGATTCATTACAACCTACGGACTGATTGGCGGTTTTACTTTATGTTTCGTATGTAAAAGCAAAAAAAAAAGAAAGAAAATACCCGCTCCCAATCACCTTATGGGATTGTATTCTATTAATGAAAACTATTGTGTGATGTAAATAACAACTTCAATACAAAATGTATTATACTTATAAAAAATTACTAAATAAATTTAGGTATTTATAAAGAATATGTAAATACTGTTATTATAGCCCATAGGTTTTTTTAATTTAAGCCATAGAATGTTTAAATGATTTTATACTTCTTACCTTCATCTACTTGAAGAAGTTTTACTATAAACCGAAAAAAAAACATATTAAATAAACCATTTTATGTATAGTATCCAAATCACATTTTGAGTAAATATGTAATATTTAATTAAAATTCAAACTTCAGTTGTGTTATTTTCAAAAACAATATTTAGTATGTTTTTACATATACAATACTGATTATCATCATTATCACTAATTAACCAAGGCAATACACAGTACAAATATAAATTATCGAAATGTTTATTATTTTAAAATAATTTCTATTCATTTCAGCTGAATTGACATTTATAATAACAAACATATATTTTTTAAATAATATATATATATATTAAATAATATTTAAATTAACGTGCCATAGCAGTCTTGTTTTTTTGACAATTTTATTCTACACGTACACAATTTCTTTGCTGTTTTTATCTATTTTTTAACTCTATAATACGGGTTTTTTTTACTGTAATATTCATAATTTTCCCTATCCGTAATTTATTATTATTTTTCACTCAATACGCGATGATAACGTTTTTCGATACTGGCAATAAATATACAAATTGAATAATACAACAACCCTTACATATTTTTTTAAATTTTTTTAACAGTTTTTGGCCTGATCGTAAATTTATATACGTATACATATATTAATTTTTTTTTTCATATACCTATACAAGTATAATAATATTTTTTGTACGTGTGACCTGACTCTGAATTGGAATTTATTTTCCGTTCAAAACCAATTGAATATGTATTTATTTATTTTTTTTTTTTTTGCGTAGAATTAATAAAATACGATATTATAATTTAATTGTTTTGGATTTATTGATGTCGAAGACAAAACAATGCATCTCGTGTCAACTAATAAATCAAAAACCGCGTATAACCAATGATGATGTACACTCACCGGAGTGTAAAAAAGTACTTTTACCAGATGTTAATAACCAAATTGAAACGTACATAGTCATTGTCGTTCAATCTGACCGTTCATCGATAACATTCTCCGAATACCACATCGAATATTCAGTAACACGACAGAGAATAAATAAATCTAATTAATCTCTAATTACATTTTATTTTAATATTAATTTAAGAAATTAATTCCGATTGTTGTATTCTCATTTTCAAATCAATTACTAACCTGAAGGTATCGAACGGCCAAACGTCCACACTAAACAAAAACATAATAATATATTTCTCTATTAAGTAAAGTACTTTATAAGTTCTTTAATGATATATCGTATCATGTGACTAAAATCTTTTCGCAATCTATTATCCACGATCGTTGTACTGTTGAGTTATAAAAATGTATAGGTAATAAGGTTGAATAAATTTATATCCAAAATGTACGATATTTTTATTTTATTCGAGCGCAAAATCCGATAGAGCCAGAGTTAAAAAGAGTATGATATAATTTATAAAAAAAAAATGTATAAGATACTTATAATACTAAAAATGTAAAGTCTTAAAAGATTTTGCAAATGAAAAAAAAATTATAAAGAAATAAACTTGATTTACAAATATCTTTAAATTCATTTATCTAAATATTTTTTTTTAATTCTCACAATACTGAGTGTGTGATTAATTGAAAAAAATCTAATTCACTTACGTGTTACATTGATTGTTTTAATAATTTCTATATCGATTTTGGAAAAAAAGAAAGGAATAGAAATCTTAATAAAAATTCAAGTAAACTGATAATAAATTATAATGTTTTATTTGTTTTTCGTAAAATAAGATTTTTCCCGTCGAAATTCCATCTGTGGTCAAACAATGAAAAACAATAAAATGAATTAAATAATTAAATACATAACACATTTAGATATTATTGCTCAGTTAATTTGATTTTCATTTTATTTTGACCACACTGAAGAATACCCAACAGGCAACTAATTTAATTATTTCTATATAATATATTATTATTGTCTTTCAACGTCCTACCAAACTATTGAAAACATCATACATTAGAATGGCATTTATTATTTTTAACTGAATTACTATTTACTAGTGTAATAATATGTTTCAATATTTTACCCGAGTATTTATAAATGACATCGTTGTGAGCATACACTAGATAAAATTAATTATTATTATATTATGTACCAAACGGCATTTTTAATATTAATATAGTAATGTATAAAAACAAGTGTTTCGTTTCGATCGTTTTCCGAAAACATTTTTCCTAAACTATATATAAAACTAAAAATATTCTTTAGTTATAAAATCTAAGTGTTCGAAAAATCAAAATGTAATAATTTATCAAGCTCTTTCTTCTAATACGTTCGAAAGTCTTTTGCAATTCCGAATTTAATAATCAATTTTACATTAAGCATCACTATTATACCACGACTTCAAATGTCATTCGTTGTTTCCACCATAATAAGTAAGGTGACCACCACATATTTTTTTTTTTTTTTGTGAAAACGGAATGAAAAAATAAAAAATTCTTCGTCGTTTTTATTAAAATAATGTGTGTTTTTTTTAATATAAATATTAAGTTCCAAACATCACATTATAATATTTCATATAGTATAATAATAAATTCGTACTTACTAAAAGGTTTATCGGTTTCATTTATGTCTGTGAATATTGTAAACGGTGTTTTATATTTGAAAGTTTTTTTTTTTTTTAATATTTCCTTTCTTTTAACAACCAATCTAATATGCGAAATGTTTTTCATTTTCAATTATATCTACGCACGTATGTAATGAATGTTGATAAAATAATATGTAAGTAGAGGTAGGTACCTGAATTGATTTTCTTCTTTTTGTCGACTGAAACGATACGAACAATTATTGTAACAGTGCTACTCTACTCTTTAATAATATTATAAGTTTATAAATAACGACATTTTTCATATATATTTTAAAATAAAAATTATTAACTATTTGTATAAACACTATAATTTCGAAATGAATTATGGGAACCCGGAATTTTAAACATGTTTTTTTTTCTTTTCAATGCTAGATTCTTTCGTTATATTAAAAATCATATCTAATAGATCGATCAAGAAACAGTACGCATTAGTTAGCGACATGCAAAACACATATCGAAAACTTATTGAGCGGTGGAATAATTCGTGCAATCCATCCACGATTATCATGCAAATTACAAGTATATAATACGGCATTACCATCGAAATAATACGAAATTGTTGTTAATTGTAACCGTTTTTAACGTATAATTTCATGAATACATTTCCTTAAATAACAGTTTTATATTATTGAAATTTATTATTATTTTAACTTATTGTTTAGTACCATATTTTACTCAGAACAATCACGATCTTCATTCGTTCTTTAATATCCCCATAATACCCACGAGCGTGTTGTTAAATGTCTAATTTCTACGATGTTTTCCATCATTTGCGTATGTTTTAAGCAGTGGTGAATTCTCTGAGCGTAATAAACATGCTAATCATCGATAGATACTATATCGCCACCCCAGTAGAACAACGACGTAACTGCGGAATTGGTCGAAATGGAATAAAAGTGCTCTCTTGTTTTTTTTAGTTAGCGTATGAAGAATAACATTGACGAAACTCTGTAGTTATGTTTTACAGACAGCAAGAACGCAACACTGATTAGTTTCGAACCGTTTGTATTTGAAATCTCGGAGTAATTATTTATCTAAAAGTTCTAAACAACGTATTATCATCAGAACTACTATGCGTTATGTCATTGTCCATAAGGATTATTTTATTTTTTACACCACTTATTACTGAATATAAATTATTTTTAATTTTAAACTATTATTAAGAACGGCAATAAATTATGTCATAATTTTGATTTTTTTCTCAGCGGAAGTTAATACTCACTTATTAATTTATCAAAATAGTCTGAAATCAATAAGTACAATGTTAATAGTTTTTAAACAACAAGGCAATATTTATAAATCAGGTTACATTTAACGCAAGCGTTAACGGGCCACGGGTGTTTTCGTCATTATCTGCATAAAATGAACGGGGCGACGGATGGCCGCAGATGCATCTACTGCGAAGCTCCAGATGGCACCGCAGAGTATACAATATTTCAATGCCCAAGATGGGAGAGGAAAAGAGACGAGATGCGACCTTTCCTAAATGGCAGGCTGCCTGATGCCAGCGAGACGTGGCAGATATTCTATGTGGAACAGCGGGCTGGAAAGGGCGGGGCGCAGATATTCGCGAAGCAGTTATCCGATCAAGTATAGGCTTCACCAACACGGTGGAGTGTATACTTACGGAGAAGGAGAACGACGAGAGAGCGGCTCAAAGGGATCCGGACAGGCCTCGCCAGTACGAGAATCCAGGCCGGCGGGCACAAAGACCGGGCCGTGAACAGAGGGTCAGAACGGGTAACTAGACCGGCGGGTTCGATACCGGGTCGAGAAGACGGAGGGTGATGTAAAATGAAGAAAAATGTTTTATATTTTTCTCTTTTTTACTATTGTAATTGTTGAATATTTAATTTGTATACGTTTGGTGTAAATTTCGTATAGTTTGGTGTTAATGTTTACTTTGTATACATTAGGTGTAATATTGTATTTAATTTGTTTGGTTTTATCAATAAACGATGGAGACCTGGCGGAAGCAATGCGCAAGCAGTTTCCGCCAGGTTCTCGGTTCAATTAAAAAAAATATATATAACATAATTAATTACATATATATATAATAAAAATATTTTTATTTTTTTGATACGGTCAACATTAAACGATATATTGATCGCATTGCATTAATAATACAATATTAATATTATGTAATAAAATCAATAATATAGTATTGCGTATAATATTATTGTTACTTACTAATATAAGATTTTTGTAGCACACATTCTATGATAAAAAAAACATACACATATATTGACAAGCATTTGTACTTTTGTGTCTAACAGACACAATTGAATCTGCGTCCACGTTTTCGATTGGAATATTTTCAGAAAAAAAAGCGAGAAATCGAGTAGTTAATTGTCCAATGTGCGGGACCGTTACTAAATTTTAAGTCACTTATGTTGGATTTCACTTTATCCGAGAAATATTCAGAAATATAACGTTTATAATTTCGTTTAAGAAAGCGGTCGGAGCCATAGGGGTTCAGTTTTCGTATAGTCATATTTTTTAATCTTACATTCGGTCGTCATAATATTTTATCATTTGAAATTTCATCAATTCGGTTTGTACTCGTACGGCCTAACGCGACCCCGCCGTATTCGACTCGAATGTTTCGCACTTTATTGTCACTTCACGAAAAATTCGTTTACACTCCTTGTTACTCTTACAATCGTTTCGAGTGCATTCATCATTATCTCGTCTAATTTCAACAAACCAGCGGCGGTTTTGTGGCGCTTAGGATCCCTCTCCCCCTAGGACCGTGTATGTCCGAAGCACATTTTTCACCGTACCTCGCGGCGATGTGTCAATTTATTACACAAATAATTGTTTTTACGTTTTAATAATTATGTAAATAATAATAATAATAATAATAATCTAGATAACTTTTGTTTACAATAATCTGATAAAACCATTTACGAATTTCGATATCAAATTTATATGATGATAAAAAAACTGTCAACTCATAACTGCAGACATTTCACAATCGCGTCTTTTTTCACTTAGAGAATGTATTTTTATGTTTTCCAAGGTTTTTCAACGTTATTGAAATTACCAGCAACCCAACAGCTATTGTTAGTGCAGTAGTGTACTAATAAAATTTATACTCGAAATTCTTCTCAATTTTTAACAATCACCGGACTATATTTATCATTTATATTTTTAGTTGTTCGTCGGTTAACGTTATAAATATTTTTATCTGCTTTTATTTTCATTATTTGTACTATTAAAAAATCCACAATTATAAATTTTCAGGAACGAGATTTTTTTAGGATTATTTGGAAATGAACCGCTTGAATTCCCTTTCCCACATCTGTAACTACGTCACTGATATTATCATATGGGTAATATTGGGGATATACGTATATAGCTACATCACTGTTGTATTTTGTACTAAAATTTTTTTAAAAAAGTGATCTCGTGTTCTCCTCATATTATGACTTATGTTTTCAATGATAAAAGTTCATGTTGAAAAATGAGCCTCACGACAAAATCATTTGATCGCCAAAAATATAATCGCGAGAAAGTATTTTCGTTTAAACAATGATCTTATATTCATTTTACAAGCTGTTTCAACGTCAACCATCGAAGAACATTAGTGTAATACAATTAATTAAATTGTTTGTGTGTGTTAATATTACCTTTTTCCAACTTATTGCAATGTTCTTCGTAAATCTCCATATTTTCTAAAAGTTATTGCGAATAATAAATTAGATTTAACATATTTGTATATTATTTATTATCTTAAAAATCCAAAAATTTCATTGTATCGTTTTATGTTTTTGTTGTTTTTTTTTTTTAATAAACTTTAATTCGTTGTTGATATATTAACGTTTAAATTCGTTACAAATATCTCGTTAAATTCGACTGTTTACCTGTGTCGTCATAATCTATAATCCCACCTTAAAATAATGTGCAATAGTTAAAAAGATTTAATAGAAAAATAAAAAAATAGCTTTATATTATTATAAAATAAAATGAATAATACAATAACGTGTTGATTTTCGAAGTACATATAAATAGAATGTATGACAAATAATTTCCCCGTGTCAAAATATTTTATTAATTTGTACAATTTATAACTACTTACCAACGAAGCATTGAATCATTTCTCCGTGTACAGATACGAAAAATATCAATAAAAGAACCGATAACGCGTACATTTTGTGCATTATTGTTTGTATTTAGTATACCAATTATATTTTTACATAAAATATGACTATTCAGTACTGATTATTGTCAACAGATCAATACGTATAATCTTATAATGACGACAAAAATCAACGAGAATAATAAGTACGCAAATTATATAATACTGCGATATATCGTTTCAATTTTTTCGGTTAATAATTACAGAAAGGTTTATTTAAACATGTGTACGAAGTAACGATTAAATAAATATTGAATCAAAATATTGTTTGCATCTGCTTTTTGCAACATTTGGTACGCATCTATCGAAAACTCTATATATTATAAACTGTTTTTCTTTTATATTACTGTTAGTATGTATTTCTCTATATATTTTATTATAAAGTAATTCAACACTTTATACTTAACCTTAAATAATATGTCGGGGCTATGATATTATATTTTATTAGTTGTGTTAGATAGAATTTTCATTCCTATATTAATTTCGTTAGATATATTATAATTAAAATTACCAATATTGTCAATTTCGGTCTGACGTTTTGGAACCATTGTAAGTTCTTCTTCATGCTATGTATTCTTCGGAGTATGTAGCATTTTCTTATCCCGAATGGCAGAAAAAAAACTAGAAGAATATGATGACTTGGATTTGAAGAGGAAAACAGTAAGAAACAAATAATAATAGTTATCAAAAATGGAAATGATGAGAAGTTGGAAATAAATAGAAAGAACTTAAATGTAATTAAGCTGGTTAATTAAAAATAATTAGCTGGTGTAGTATTTTAGTGAAAAAGCCACAAAAATGTATTCGATATACCTTATCCTGTAGTGTATGTTTATCAATTTAAAAAAAGTAAAAAACTATGAAACGGAACAAATACGATACATATTCGTTTATCATATTACTTTTAACAAAAATTAGTCTGCATCAGTGATATAATAAGAGGATGAATTTAAAAAAAAAAATCTTAATACAATTTTTTTTCACTTCAAACAAACGTTTTAGGAAAAATAATAAGAAATCTAACTGTGTATATAATATGTATTTGAATTTTATTTTAAAATATACGAATATTACATTTGCCATTGGATAGTATATAACTATATACATTATATAATTACATACGTAATCTTATAATAAATATTACATATGTTATAAATATAAAGTATATGTAATTTTAACAGTTTATAAATAATATTTAATACTGGAAGTGTGAAATAACTATATTAGAAACAAAAATTTAAATAACAAAATGTTTAACAGCTTAGAAATTATGATTTATAACTTAATATAATCTTATAAATAAATGTATTGTCAAAATGTATTATAGTATATAATTTATTTATTGGATATGATTGAATTGAATTACCCTTTTTATGTTTGAGGCATATGTTCTTCAATTTTTATATTCTATTCCAAATACATTAAATTAAATAATTTCAATGATCTATTGAATAATGTTTGAAATATTATGACATCTCTAAAAATTTACTATATAATTTAATGTGTTATAAATCGTTTATTCTTAAAAAATTAAGATAACAATTAATTATTTTTTTCGTATTTATAATCATCTAGTGTGCAGGTATTCGATAGAGTAGAATAAAAATATATATCCATTGAAACATAAGTTATTAGGCTTTAATTTATTAAAATAATGAATTATAGAGAATAATATATTATTACGAAATAAATTCTCAATTTTTAGTTCTTGTATTCCAAATTATATAGTATATATTTTAAACTGTTAAATAACATCTTTGTTACCTATGTGTTCGGTTATTGCTACATAATTGTTTAAGTAATAACTAAATAATTATGAACTTTAGTTAATAATTTCACAATATTTGTAATTTGAAAAATAAATTGTCAATTTCAGTTATAACGAAACCCATAGATGTAGGAACTGTTAAAATTATTAAAATGAAATCCATATCTATGATCGATATAGAAATAAGAGTACATCAAGAGTATTATAAAAATATAAATGATATTTTAAACTAGCAACATTACACATAAATCGTTTTGTTTTAGTATTTAGTTAGTATATTATGTGCTTTTAAAAATTATCAATCGAGTTTCAATATAAGCATATCGTGCATGTAATAAAATATTTTGAACTTTAACTGTTCAAAAATTGCAGAATGTATTTGTTTTTTATGATAAAATAATTATTTTGTAATTATGTACCTTCATCCATGATTGTTTTATCGTGATTCCACAAGAAGTACAAACTGTATAGCTCATGAGCTTGTAAATTTCTCAAACGATCCTATATGGAAGTCAATTTATTAATATTATAAAAATATATAAATTGAATAATAATATGCAAATGATACGCATTTCTGTATCTACTATAGCATCTTAATGTTTTAATATATCACTTGACTCAAATGAAATACGATTTACATTATGTAACAAATGATTTCCTAAGTGTTCTATTAGCACTTAAAATAAAATTATTCAACCCTTATGCCTAATAGCCGAATGAACTCATATATTAAATTCATGTGGGTATCACCGACTAGCTTGGGAGAAACATAATGTGAAAAATGTAGGATAGCATTATGTAAAATTTCAATAATAAATTTCTACTATATTTCGTGTAACAACCAATCACTCGTAATATATCAATCAATGGTTGATTATATTGATGACAAAGCGATAATTTTCATTATCAATGATCTTCTCACAACTTTTATAAATTTACAAAATCACCTTGACCTTATGGGAAATTGGTTTACCAAATGACGTTTTATAATAGTTTTTTTTATTTATTTTTATTATTATATACGGACCTCAGAACTTATTACTGTATGTGTTAAAGCATTTTGTATATACTTCAATAATGATTTATCATTCTTATCAACCATCATCAAATGTTTAAACATAAGAATGTTAGCGTCCGCTTTATGAATGAACGGATTGTTTGTATAAAGATGCTTAGAAACTCCACTGCAAATGTATTTGCTATTTGTTGAATGATTGAATATATTTTTTAACCATTTTTTAGATGTTTTTTTAACCCAAGCCCAACCGTCAGCTTTATAATATCTTTCCCAAGCATGCGTTGAGTATGTGTCCTAAAATGTAATCAAGTTAATATATTACATAACATATCATATTTATTATTATCGATGAACTTTTATTAATTCTAAAATTAAATATTTTTAATGACTTCAAAATTACTATTTTCGAGTTCGTTTACGTAAATTAAATATCACCGTATAATAGTGTTTCAATAGGTATTTGATACTTTTATGGTTTTTATGTTTAGGTAAGCAATAGTAAATTGTTTAAACTTATTAGTATATAGTAAATATGTATAACACTGCTACTCATCACTGGTAATAAACGAAATTTAGATATGTCATAATAATTGTCATAAAATTGATACTTGTCAATTATTAATTGAATTGAGGTTTTATATAAAAAGAATAAAATAAGAGTAATAATTTGTTTACTGTAACTTTGGACGTAAAAACCCCATTTTCGGATTTTTGGTTTAATGTTCACATTTAATATGTTTAAACCGAAATAGTAAATTCATTTAAAATGTAATATAATAATAAATCTTTTAACTCGTGAACTAAATAATCAAAATATATCCATATTTTCAATAGATATAGCCTATAAGTATTCAAAGAATATTTTCGATACTGAGAAATCATATAATATGACAAGATAGATATTTTATAGATATTATTCCTGTTAAAATATGTTTTGACTACACAATATTATAATATATAAAATTATAATTATATATTTACTTTGCAAATCATTTTACAGAATAAAAATTCCAAATGATAATTTATCATTTTATATTTGTTTAGTATTTTTATTGCGGACTTCAAAGCATACATTAATTTCTTTTTATGATTACTTTTTTCCAATTCATCAGTTGAGTCAGTGCAGAGAACTCCGTGTAATTCAGCTAACCATTTATAAGCTATCATTAGACTTCTTTTTGATATTTTCTGTGTCGTGATATAATTATTTAGTTTTTGAATAGCTTAAAAAAAACATTTTTCGCCGTTAATATGTTTATTATATTAAATAGTCGTAAGAAAACATTCTTAATAAAATATATATATATATATGTGTATAATAACAATATAGAAAAATATATAGTATATGCATTATTATAATGATAGAATATGACACTGGTCAGTGTTATATAAGTAAGTTAATTAAAACGAGTACGCAGAAAACTTACATTTTTCGACTATATTAACCCGTTTTAAACGCGAAGCGGAATTAATGTCTGTATAATTTAATGCCATCGAAACAATAAAATGGACTTTACTTTCATCAATTGTATCATCAATTATAAAATTCTAAAAGTAAAATATCATATTATTGTAATGTAAAAAACAAAAAAGCGGTGACTTCAAATGATCAACTAAAATCCACTCAATTTCTAAGGTTTAATTAAGCCTGAATTAAAATTCTTTAAATTTCCCAAAAAGTATACACTGCCAACATTTATAATATTATGAATTAATCTTAGGATTGAATATTATTCTATTTCAGAACAATAAAGAAATATTAAAGTATCTTTTAATTTCTAAAATATATTAAGAATAAAAATCAGTGTTAAAATAAAAACTTAATTTTATAACGAATTATTTTATTAAATTGACCGAAGTTCTATTTATTTATTATTAAAAGGCCAAAAGAAAAAATATTTGTAGTTTTCGTAACTTACTGGTACATATTCGGTATTTTTTATTTTGTCGATCACTATATTATTAGTTAACTTGTTTAGAATGATGTCTACATCTAAAAATTAATGATTACTGGTTATTACAGATAAATTCAATGCGATATAAATCCCGAATTTTAAATTACAATTAAACAAATGACGAATAAACCTCGTATTATTTATATATTTATATTTTATTTTGTTACGTATATAAATTTCTTTGATGAAAGATAATTAAATTATATAGGTTTTAAATATAATTATGCTGTATCTATGATTATTTTATGCTACCTATATACTCAATATAAGTGTATGATTATCTGTAATTTTTTTAAAACTTTTATTCTAAATCAAAACTAAATACAAAATGGTGATTGGTGTTTCTGGTTTTAGGCGTTATGATTGAGCTTTTGTAAAATAAATGTTCAAACCTAAATATTATAAAATCAACAAATTGCATAATAATTATGCACTTATAAATATATTAGTTATAAAATAATGATGATAAAATAGTTATTATAAACAAATTATATAAATTATTATATTAACATTACATAACATTTTTATATAATTATATTATTGTACCTGTATTATTTCGTCGTAGTCTATGGAGTGTAATGCATAATTCATCATTTGTCTCATTTTTCCACCCGTTTACGTTAACACATTTTATAATTTTTTTCATTGCCAAAACAGTCACTTTGTAGTTTAATAATCTATCCTAAATATAACTTTATTAATAAAATAATATATATATATATATAATTATAATTATTAATAATTAACAAAAATGTTATCAATTCAAATACCAAATCAGAATCAGTTGGTACTTATAGCCAACATAGTAATATACTATACTAATTACTATAGTCTATACAATACCAGGATATAGAATATATCATATTATTGGACAAACGCAAACCAAACAATGTGTTCTTATAAACATTTTGAATCGAAATTGAAGTAAAAAAATATTTCTTGACCTTATGATTTAATTAATTAATCTTAATATTTACTTCAGACGTTAAAACCGGGAACGTCAGTGACTTTATTAAATTTTCAAACGATGTAAAACCCTTAATTCCTTCAGATTTCGGGTCGTAAACTGATGTTATTATATTCTTATACATCTGCAACTTTTTGTTTTCTGATTCATTTTCACAAGTCTTAATTGATCCGTTATTTATCAGTTTAATAAGTTCTTTCCATTGTTCTCCCTAACAATAACAAATAAGAAACATGTACGTTTATAGGTTATAAATATAACTTAATTTTTAAAACACTATACATCATAATGTTCTTCCTTGTCTAATAACATGCTACGGAACTTGAGTAAGTATGCACATGGATATTCTTTTTTAAATAAAACGATGTCTTCGAGATTAGATGATAATTTATTCAACTTAAAACGATCAGGCGATTGATCCTCGTCTACTAAATAATATGACTGATACATTTCATCTTTTGCTAAAAGCGTAAGTAATTCCCACATTTTATAATCCATATTGGCCGTACCGATGTAGACTTCCGGTAAATTGCTTTTCAAGGAAATAAGAAAATCCACGGCTTAAAGAAAAAAAATTCAATAACTATTTATGATTTAAATAATTATTATAACATCGTTTAAACGTGTTCACGCATTAATTAAACAAAATTTATCCATAACAAAGAAAACATTTAATTTCAACGAAAAACAAATTTTACTTTCATTTTATTTATATAAAAGGACGATTTTGTAACAATTTTATTTGTTGTTTTTACGTGAACTTTTCACATAATATATTATACTCCATTAATTTATTTCGTATGGAAATAAGATATGATTGAAGTCATAATATTGGGAAACTAGTTTGATTAAATTATATAAATATAATAATAGTAATTTCAAATTAAAATTGCTTTTCGTTTATAAAAAAAATACCCTATACTAATTTTCTAAGGTTATTAAAGTAATATATCCTCCAATCAATTTATTTAATTTTTTCGAAAATACAGTTGGAGCATACCGTCACTGGCTACACACAATGCTATATAAACGTTATTTGTGAAATAATATATGCCAACTGCACTAAAACTCGACTTCAAAAATACAATAATTTCTTCGTTTGAAAATCTGTAATTATCCTAAATAAAATAAAATTATTATTAGAGAAGGACATAGTTATTTCGTTTGAAAAGATCATCGTAGAAATAACTGTTTATTTATTTAATTTGCTTAAATAAAAACAATATGAAAACAACGGGTAAGTAATATCATATTGTATGGAATTGCTTTTGTCCTTTTTCTGTTAAACATAGTACAACGAAATATAATCGTTGAAAATTTCAAAAATCCTACGATGGATAATTTCGAAATTAATTTTCCTGTGACCTGTTATAGGAAAACAATTGATAAAATCGAAAGATAAACTCTGTAAAGTGCCGAATATAGAAAATTGTGTATTGATTGAAAAACACTGTTTCTAAACGAAAAATTTGTAGGTACGTGGAAAAAAAATAATTAAACATCGTTGCAAAACTATTACGAGCTTCTTCTTCACACCGATCATAATCCAAAATCAATTCCAATTACGTACCAATTTGATGTTTAACAAAATAAGTTGAAACGATGCGAATACGAATGCGGTGTAAAAGTCCGCCGCCAAGCGCCCGCTAACGATGGCCAATTTTGCGACAATTTTTAAACGTCATAATACGAGCCGTTTCGAAATAATCGTTTTACATTTTATCGCACGATTAATGATTAAAATATTTTTATTAACGGTACAAATCCAACGTCAAAATGAAATAATCGTTGAAAAGAATAAAAATATTATTTCTTCTGTAAAACGATATAACTATAAAGTAAAAAAAAATGTTTCGGAAGCATTTAAAACTGACCGGATTAAAATACTTTATTTACTATAACGCTTAAATTGTTTTTTAAGAAATTGTACCTGTACTCACATTATACAATGATACGAGTTTGCTGTGAAATTTAAGCCTATGCATGTCTGTCCCAATTTTCACGACATTATCCCAATATTCTACTATGCCTGAAAATAATTAATTATTTATAATAATATTTACATTACAAAACAATAAAGTTACGTGGCTAAACTTTATGACAAATTTGTATTCATTAGACGGACAATATCCAAGTGACATCAAAAACAGTATTGATGCGAGTGTTTTTTGAAGATTTAACATTTTATCGTTTTAATAATTAAATGAGTTTAAAATTATAATAAATAGGTGTCTTATAAAACGAATGCGAAGTGTGACATTAATAATAATTATTATTCATTTTTGTATTATTCGGCGGGGGTTAACATTTAATTTAAACGAGAAAAATATGGGAATATTTCTTACTTATATCCAAATGAAGAACTTTCACTAGAAAAATGTTTTAAATTTTCTTCAGACGTTTAGATTATTTCTTTTATCTTTGAATACTTGGCTCTCGATTACACGTAAATATCATAAGTATATAAAAAAAAAAAAACTGACGCGGACGTCCGTAAAAGCAAATATAAATCATTATGTCTTGTGCTATTACTTGCTTGTATATTGGAAAACCAGTGGAAAAATAACGATGAAATGTCTTTTCGTTCCAATAATTCGGCATTTCCAATAGCGTTTATACAATTTAGGAGATGTAGTAAATAGTCTACTGTCAATCGTTTTTTTTATATATATATATATATACATATGACATCTCGTGTAATTTAATCGATCTGTTTGAATTTCAACAAATTACTGATATTATATAATATCTGTAAATCTATTAATCTTTCCGAAATAACAGGGCGCGTTTTTCTCTTAAAAGATATTATATAGGTATATAATATATTATCTAATAAAAATAATACTTTTTGAAATTAAGTTTAAATAACCAATTTTTACTCACGCGTGTTTTTTTCATCGAATTCTTCTTCTGTATCTGTATAAGAGATAAACAAAAAAAAAAAAAATGAAAATATAAAAATTTCGTTAAATGTTATGTATTGATCGTCATAATATTACCTACTTGTTATGTGAATAGAATAAGGGAAATATTATTGTAGGCGTCTCGACACGGCTGACGTCAAATGCGCGGGGGAACAATATCAATAATCAAAAACCGTGTAACGAAAATCATATCAACCACCGGAATGGAAGTGGTTTTTTTTAGTGTGAGAGATAAATTAAAAACGAGCCAGTTATCGACAATAAAAGAAAAAAACGCGTTTGCCTTTTATCCGCACTGATGATCACGATTAACACGTTTCACGTAAGAACTTTTATTTTTTACATATATATCCAGTTAGGTACGCCAATGTCTTTATTAAACTTGTAAAAATTTGAAATAATTATTACGCATTCGTCATGCGCGAATAAACATAAACGATTCTCATTTTTCCTTCACGTTTCGGAAAATTCGAAAATTCATTTCGTCCCACAACTCGTATTTTGCCCATCAAATTTTCGCGTTAAACATTTTAATTATTTTTTTCGTAATAACCTCGTCTCATACCGAAATGTTTGCACGTCATCTCTAGTGGCGCGTATAATGTGCCGCCGCCGCGGATTGCCGAAATAACGCGTGCACGTAGTAGACACACGCACACGACCATTGCCGAGGGAAAATACCGTACGCGATAAAAATTCTCAATATTCTTATCGCACCGTGGAAATCCTGTCGTTTGCCCGTAAAACTATGGTCACGTGCATAAATCAAATTGAATCGATGATTGCAGAAACGATATAAGTCAATTTTTTTTAAAACTTTTGGATAATCCATAAAAAGTGTATAATTTAAATAATTCTGAAAAAAATTCTTATTTAAAAATGAATACTTGACTTGTAGAAATATATTATGCACTGATTATACATACAATTTTTTCACTCAACACATAAAAACAGATGACTAGCGTGTGTTTTTGCTAATATCTAAATTTCACAAAAAATGTGACTCGTGTCGTTTTTGCAATCATCGATTCAATTAGTGGTGGAGCCGTAGAAACGACAACTCGAAAGTCCGTAAATTCGAATTTTTAAATTTACTTTTCGTCCATTGATTTTGTACAAACAACATAAAAAATCAATCGAATTTCAACGCATACGAACAATTGAATTAATAATAATTACAATGGTATTTTAAAACGGAATTTTTTTTTTTTTTTACAAATATTTTTTCGATTTTTACAATAATAATTTATACGAATAGCGATTTATTCCGAGTTTTTACAATATCTCATAAACAGTATTACCGGTTTTGTAATTGACCTGAAGTCTTACCGTTTTCCGAAAAATCTAAATGATCAACCCACGATTAATGATTTTATCATTTTTACACATTATATTCATATAACAGGTACGTTATCTGTTATGGAAACATATAAAAAATATATTTTAATTGCTCATTGACTATATTATATTATTGTTTAACGCGTATTTTTCAATAATCATAGTTATATAATTATTATATAGAATTACATAGTTATATTATATAGAAATTAGAGCTATGCATATTAGTTATAGTAAATATATTGTTCTATTCTACTCTCTCTGTATTTCATAAACGCATTTTCGCTTGTGACTCTATAACTATTTATTAATTTTTTAACTATACTTAAGAATGACGGATGTATTAGAGTTTTTGATTGTTTTAAAACAATAATAATCATTTTTAAAAAAATGTTACGTATGACGGGGGAAAAAATAATGCGAGTCCTTCATTTTTTGATGAGCGAATTATGATGCGCCTAAATATAAAGACGGTTTTAGACGATGCGAATCTATGCTGATTCATCCAACTGTCTACATTATCCCCGCATCCGATGCGGAAACCATGCCCGAAACACAAGCGTTCACACTGGTTGAATCGTGTCGAAAATCCCTCGTGCATTAGATTCGCGTCGTGTAATAGCGTCGGCTTAATAGAATACAAGGAATTATGAAGAAAAAAAATTTAATTGAGTTTTTCTTCGGTAATAAGTGCGTTTTAAATGGCAGACAATTTCAATTTAAAGAACAAAAACTCAATAACAAAAAAATATACTGAATGATTATAATGATTTGTTTTTCCCTGATTTAGTTTTATTCTAACATATATATATATATATTATTTTATGTTTACCGATTTTTCAACTCAATAATAAGTAAATACTGTATTTAATTACTTTCTGGTGTACGAAGTGATCTTCTAGAATATCCTGAATAGATAAATAATCATATTTCATTTTTGTTAAGCTGAGTTCACACGTGCCAGTCAAAACGTTCGTTATGACTGATGCATCAAAACCGAACGTGTTTGAACACTGGTTTCAGCCGGACTGAGTCATGAAAATTGATCTTCAGTCAAGTAGAAACTATTTTTACTTTTGATCATTTTTAATGATCGGTATTGCGTCACGAAAATGTAGTCCACGTAAGATGCCATTATCACTGTTCGTTTAAGAAGTTCTTTCATTGAACCGTGTGAACGATTCGTTCGGTTTATAGGATCGTCAATAGAAACGATAATGAACGTTTTTACAGACTGATACGTGTGAATCCGTTTTTAGGTATAATCTATTTTCAGGAACTTATTTAACGTATTAAATTATATTTTGCGTACTCAAACAATCTTTGATTAGAAATTCATTATATTTTACTAGAAAAAAAATGTATAAATATTATTATTCTTAAAGGTATTATTAATATTATATAAATTGTATAAATAAATATAAAATAATTATATTGTTTAAGTAAATTTAATACAAATATTTATTATTATGTGATAGTCGCATTATGGCCATTTAGAACGGATCTTTCAGGATTTATCCTGAAGCTGGATAATAAAGAAGATATTTTATAGGCAACGATGTTATAAATTTCATTTAATACGTGTCATATTTTCATTTTAATTGATCGAAATATTGACTAGCGTTTGTTAAATTGAATGTATGAACATTTTCGAGCCAAGAAACGCTACACTAAAATATGTTGAAGTATTTCGCGAGCATATTTTATTCTATTTATTCATTAATTAAGTATAGTGATTGATTAACAGTTGTTTTCGTGTAATTTTTTTGGTGTCTTGGCTAAAGTTTAGCAATTAATCGCAGAGATGCATTTATTATTCACATTTGAACGCGCAGAAACGAATCGAAATCAGTTATAGAGAAAAATTTGTCGAGAAATATTTGCGTTTATATTCCTTTATTACTGAATTTGTTTTATTATTATTATTATTATTATTATTATTATTATTATTATTATTATTATTATTATTATTATTATTATTATCATTTTTTTTTGTTTCAATTTATCAATATTATAGATTCGTCGTCTAGAATTATTCGATTATCGCAATGAAAATTTTACAGTACTAAAAAATGTAATCATAATATAAAACGCCAATAACTAACGATATTATCACTCGAAAAATTGAGATTATTTAATAATTTGTCGATACTGCGTCCTTTTTTTCTTTTTTTTAAATTCATCTAAAACTTGTGCGATTTTGATAGTAATATGTATTGGTTTAAGATGGCCTTATTAAAATTAGGTATTTTATTGAAATTGCTTGAATTAAAAATATCTCTCGATTAAACTTGTTGTTTTAATCTATTCATATTTTAGTTATTACAATTAATATATGTACATTAATTATTATTATTAGTTGACTAAAAATTACATCATTTACCAGTGGGTAATGATTATTCGTTTATACGATTAATAGCTAAAGCATTTTGTAATTTTCAAAATCTATCATGATTCGGAACAGAATAAATATTGTAATTACTAACTAGTTATTATTATTACTAATTATAACTTTGCATTATTTTTTTAAAAAAATCCGGAGTTATCAGAACGCATCGAAATAGAACATAAGATAAATATAATAATGTTACGTTATAATAATTGTATTATGAAAAATGTTGTGCTTACTAATCGGTGTATCTTTTCTATTAAAGTCTAAAAGTAGGTTAAACAGTGTTAAAACAATCAATTTCTAAACTTACCTACATACTTTTTTTTCTATGAAATGTCTTCCATTTAAAATTTTAACAAAGCTATAAAATATATACCTACACTTTTCGGAATTTAATCCTTCGCTTTGATTGAATACTGGATAATCTGATAAAATGTATAGAATTGTTTAAATTTTTACACACAATGAGTTGTACAATGATAATTATTATTGTATAGAATTTCACAGTTTAAAAAATTGTTTTACGTAGTTCTCTTCTACGATCTCTCAGGGTTATAATTGTACACTAAGAGTGTATTAATATAACGAGTAACAAGAGAAAAAAAATATTTTGCCGTTACCGCAATGTTTTCATACATATTTGAACAACTCAAGAGTAAACGATCCTTTAATGTCAAAACGTATGCAACACTAGCAAATGGATATAAATAATAGTTTTTATATATAAATTCGGTGTCCGCAATCATTCCCAACTACAATTCTCAAGTCGTAGGTTAATACACGCCGTAAAACTATTGAGAAACGATTTCCAACCACTCGACGACTGGACGGAAATAAATTGGAAAATCTATTTTGACGTACAGTGAGGTATTGATTCATTTTATACCGTACAAGAATCTAAAAAACAAAAAACATTTGACTTCGAAGTCACTGAGCATACTAGGCAGAATGTCCCGCATCCAAGGTTTATGAAATATAATTTTAATTTATACGTAAATATTTTGAACGGTTATGGTTTTTTTTTTTTACTCGATTTTACTTGGTGTATTATTATTTAATGATGAGCGATGACGACCATGAATTAACAATACTAAGTAAAATTACTATTATTATAGAACAATATAACGTAAAATTTAAAGTGTAATCGTAACTCACATAACGATACTGCGTATTTATCTAAAGAAAATAATTTGAATCGTAAATAGGTTTAAGTGTATTCCATAGTGACGTGGTGTCGACCACTACTACCGAATTCACATAATATTATGTTTACGCAAAGCGACGTTTCGAAGCACTATACGATAATGTTCAAAAATATTCTCGAACACCATTCCAACTCCATTACTGACAGTGAGTATTTATATGCTCCGTGTGGCTGATCTGCGACGGTCCATCATCTGGTATTCCGATCGATCACATAACAATCGTTAAACTCTACGTGTTGTTGTACGTATATCAGAATTACCGTGTAAATCTGACCTCCGTTTTTGTAGTAACGTATTACGTTGAATAATAATGTATAATAACACATTTTGTACTTACGCACCAGTGTTTCTTTTCTGTTTTGATTTGGATCGTGTTTACTAATCTCGTTGCCCTCAGTCTCTAAAACAAAAAATTTTTAATTGTGTTTTGATAGTGTAAAATTCTTTATTTTTTGTACTTCACAC
The DNA here is from genome assembly GCA_032441825.1 of Chaetogeoica ovagalla. Classification (NCBI taxonomy): domain Eukaryota; kingdom Metazoa; phylum Arthropoda; class Insecta; order Hemiptera; family Aphididae; genus Chaetogeoica; species Chaetogeoica ovagalla. The sequence continues at coordinate 5,024,626 of CM063747.1, read as the reverse complement.
AAGGCTGAAATCGTTCATATGACGTATGCTCAAACTATACGGCGTACAATAAACAGTACACTATTCTCGGTCACCTATCAATACTTATTGTAACGTTTTGACGCATAAAGAAAGAACTAAAAATTGTTCGATTACAAGAAAACTAGAATTTCTGTCTACCCTACTTGCATTAGAAATTGAATTTTAAATTTCGTATGCTAAAAACAATGCATCTTCATTATTTTAGCAACCAGTACAGTACAATGTTAAGCGTGTCGATTATATTATCTTAATAATCATAAATTATAGAATTCCGTGAACTTAAAATCACACTTTATAATAGGCGTAGACAATATTATTTAGTCGAGGAAAGCGGCTTACACAAGATTTCTATAGAAGTTAATTCAATTAAAAAAACGAGCTAATTTTAGACGTTAAAAACATAGAGAATTTAATTATTAAAATTATTCCGAGTACATTAAAAATTAATACAATATCTTATAAATATTGCATTAATAAGTGGTACATAGTTACATGAATAGAAACCACAACTCAGGCAATAACAAATATTTATTGTAATTTATTACAAAAAACCATTGCTACTCTAAAACATTAACCCTAAAACTCTTGTTCATAATGTCATTAGGGGCAATTGTACTTTTGAACCCACAATAAATACGCGCCTGATTGTGGTCTATAAGTAGGATGATACGAAACGTTTTAATTTGATTACACGCTGGTAAAATACCTAAACAATATTTTAATCCACCTACGTAATGTACGAAATATAAATCACGTAAAATTTTAAAATACCTATGAGAACGTCAAGTAAATATACACCAACCGTTTTCGGCGTTCGATCTTTCGCTTTTATTGAATATCGGTTTGTCTGAAACAGCGTATACATGTATGTGTTTATAATTTTATTTCCGTGTATGTATTATTTTTTACTGATGACGTGTTGTCCAGCGTAAATTAACAAATATTTCAATACACGTATATAGTTACAATACTTTTGTTATATACAGTGGGGTGTAGTGAAGAGTATACGTGGGTATATGGCGTATATCCAAATAACGACGAAATTCTGAAAATATGCTTAAAGTTTAAGAAAATAAAACAAATACGCCGTGGGCGTATACGGTCGTATTCCTCCTTATTAAAATATTACACCGATTTATAATATGTGCAATTTTAAATAGATTTATTCGTGATTATCAATGATAAATTATTAATTACAAAACAGATTATAATGTATAGGTACTCAAAAGATTGTTTACGACTATACTACTGATTATACATGCAAATTCGTTAATATAATTTGCTCACTTAACATTGATAAATATTGATCTAAAAAACGATTTTAATTGTAATTATTTTTTTTTTACCAGCATTGTAATATAATATAATTTATTGAGTATGTAAAAAAAATCTGCCTTCCACTTCAAATAATTCAATCATACATCACAAATACAAACAATTTGATAGCTATTATAACTTGTATTTAGACTAATAGTGGATATTATTTTAGAAATGATGAAATAAATGAATGGTTTAAAAGACTGAATATCCATACAATATGTTATATATAAACATTTCTTTTTTCTTTTTCTTCTTTTTTATTATTTTTTATTAAAAATACATTTAATAAAATATTGTACGTATATTATAATATAAAGACACTTATTATTTTTCAAATAATTACTTGTTATTTTAATCAAACCGTATTACTAAATATAATATTATTGTTTAATTCAAGAACTCTTTTAAGGATATAATTTGAGTAAAATCGTACTTACCAATATAATATATTTGCAAACAACTTTCTACAATTATTATAATATAAAATTTTTACTAATCATATTAAATAATAATAATAATAATAATAATAAAAAGACATTTACTATATTTAATTATAACATTTAAATATTATACTATACATTTTGACCAATTGATAGAATATGTACTTTTCTTTGATTTTCCGCATATGTGAGCCAATCAGTATTCGTTGTGTATTCGCATAATAATAAGACATCGATCCATTCTTTTATTAATTTCATTGTCTTATATAACGTTAATAATGATTTTGATATTCAAGGATTGCGGATGTAGCCGTCATTCAGGAAAAAGTTTCATTTATTTTTACTTAATTATCATAATTACAACTCGAAATTCTCCTTCCAAATTAGGAGTAAGCCAACAGTAGTCTGGAGGTTGAGGATTTATATATATACCCGTCACAATTTTAACTTTATTCCTCATATTTTCTAATTTATTAATTACATGGACATTAGGAAATACAATTATTATAATAATTAGTAGTAATACATAAAAATCTTTTAATAATGTATCAAAATTATCCGATTATATGATAAATTATATTAAAATTGTGTAAAGCGAATAGATTAATGATTAAACAACTATAAGTTATCTTTTTGTAACCATTCTGTTCATACACACTCTAGTGAGTGGTCATTCAAAGTCAATGTCAACGGTATTACGGTATAGTTGGTATATTAAATGTAACAAACGAAGAAAAAAGACCCTTTTATGTATGTACACTGTACAGTGCAATGTTATGACTCAAAACTTTAGTTATATTGAATAAATCTCCTGTATTTAGTATTACCTTTTTCCATTTCATCGCAATATTTTTCACGCGCAGTAATATCTAAAAATATTGATTAATAACTATTTAATTCTCAAAATTACGTCCATATTTTTCTATCCTTAAAAAAAAAAAATTAATTTTTACACACTATAATAAATTTTCTTTAAAATGATCTAAATTTATACAAATACTAATAATAACTTAGAAAAAGCGTATAAATTATTTAATTAATATTGTTCACCGGTATATTTTTCATAATTTATAATACCACCTAAAACAAATAATATAATGGCTTTATAGTTATAAAATATATTGGAAATTATAAAATGTATTGCGTTAATGAAAAAATCTTCATGGTTTAATTAAATTCGAAAATGCACCTATACGTTTGTGTCAATTAAACATTTTTTTCAAGAAATCAAAAAAAAAAAGGAATTAATTTAAGTTAAATAGATTTTTCGAAGTTGGTTTTGTTTTATGCAACAATTAACAGATTTTTCTGTTAAATCGAAAATAAAATTTAAAAATTATATTAATATTCTGAAAATTGTGGTCCACACAAAAATCTAAGTGAATCTGCGATAATACCTAACCACTTAATAATAAATATGTATGATTTTCACAATATTAGATTATGCTTACCAACAAAGCACTTAATCATTTCTCCGTGAATTATTGCGAAAATTGATATAAATAGAAATGCCAATGACATGTACATTTTCACAATACAATTACTTATATTTCCTATATGGGCATTACAATTATAATTCGGAATATAATTCAGAAAAGATTATCGTCAATAGACTAATAAAATGAAGACGTATAGAATATTAAACGCGAATGGTATCTCTGTCATAGTATGATATAACATGCAATAAACAATATTATTCGTACGTATTTGAACAGCTGTGAGAAGTAGAATAAGAATAAATATTGGCATTTTCCCCCTTGCATTTACTCGTAATTCATTGCAATAATTGGTGCCCGTTTTTTTTTTTTTTTTTGTTGGTAAAACGATTTTGATAATTATCAAAGAACAATATTTATTTTGATAATTTGTCGCATTTTCAGATTCTGAGCGGAGAGAGGAATGTATTGGTTTTACAAATAATGTGTTTTATTTTATGTCTGTATCAGAAAATTCTGCGAGTAGGAGTGCTCCGATCTGTACAGTCACAAATTGTTTCCGGTGGTAGCAAATTGCGTTTAGTCGGCGGTACTTTAGAAAGGCCATTTTTCGATTTTTTTTTCACAAGCGTTTAAAAACATAACTCAAAAACTACATACCGAAAAATGATATAAAAACGGTAGAAAGGCGATCTTTCAATTATGGACTATTTGTAGCAACTATAGGTTTTGAGGTATTATAAAAAGCGTTTGTTTTTGTTATAATCCCGAAATATTACATCGAAGCTCCGCTCAGAATTGTTTCATCGAATGCAATGATATGTCATCGCTTTCAAATTTATAGTGATAATAATACACTCTAAAACCGTTATCCAAGTAATTCACTTGAGCGACGTTTACAAAACAACGGCAACTCTCAACCTTTTTTTTTCCTATTGTTGGTTATTCAACTGCATAAATATTTTCTAAAAAAAAGGTATTTTTAAATATTAATTTAAAACCTAATTTTTTTTTTAAAAAAATTGACTGAGCCAAATGCAATATATTTCTATGAATAACACCGATAAAATATATTTTCCGCTGACAAATCATCTTCTCTATGAAAAATATAATATTATTATATATGTGTGTAAAAGGATATTAAGTGTTAAAACCATCAATAACATATAGCTGTGAAGTGTAGACAACAATTTGTCAAACAGAATGGAGAACCTAAAGACATTCGAAAACAACATATAGAAAGGAATCTAGGAGCTGTTTTTTTTTTTTTTTTTTTTTGATAAAACAATTATTAGTTTGCAGCAAAGATGATAAAACAGAGAATTTAATATAACATGGTTGATGTGGTGTCGACAATCAGTTTTATTAAAGGACACGGGTTCCAATGGCTGGATCATAAATGCAAATATGAGGAGGGGTAATTTTATAAAAAAATCGCTAGAACGGAAATCATAGGAGCCCCCAGTAAAAGAATGGTTCATTGGTAGTTGAAGATCAATATTTTACTATTTATGAAGTAGACACAAAAAAAATCTTAAATTTTATATATAAAAAAAATTGATAAATATATTTGAACAAATTCATTTATACGTATAGGAATTTAATTATACTATATATAATAATGTTTTATGTTTTATACGTGATGTAGATGTAGTTGATTAAAAATCATACAAATCTAAAAAACCTATTAAATTCCTAATTGATATTCATATTTCACAACAATCACAACTCGTTACCAAAAGATTTGTTTATTTAAATCCAACATTGCGAATATTTATATAGTTGTTTTTGTATTTTTCTATGCGTCTTTAAAGCAATAATGTGGCCTATAAAATAATAAATACCATATAGTAGTAAATATCTTGTATATTAAATCATAAACACTTGTTGTTTTTTCACAATATTATTCTCTCGTGCGAATATACATAATTCATTCGAATCGATTCACAGTAAATGTGGTTAAATTTCATAAGTTTTTATAATATGTTTGAAAAATGTTACCCGTCACTTTTTTCAACGATACTTATTAAACCATATACTTACTCTTCTCTACATACTTGTACAAATGACCATCAATATTTTTTGTAGAGTAAACATTTTAACAAGAAATTCAAAATAAAAATATGTGTTATAGCAGAACAAATATCTATTTATTCAATTTTATTATTTATTTATTTTTTTTGAATATATGAAATAACCGTAGCTTTTAATTTTGTAGAATCGAAGTGTTTAAATACATATTATATACACGCTAAAATAGAGGGAGGACTATGAAGTTATATTTTTAATGCAGAAGTCATTTATTGTATGAATCTGCGTTACGTACACAATTTATTGTTATTAATGAAAATTTTAAAACATTATATATTGGGTTACCATTACACTTTAAGTACCTGAAAATTATAAAATGGCATTTTTATATAATATCCTTTTTTTTCCGTCCGATATTTAATAAAATTGTCACGATAGGTGGACAAACATATTTTTATTAACAAATTATTTATAAAACGTGTAATAATTATGTCACATCCAGAAATAAGCTTATTATACAGAATAATTTGTAATTTTTATTTGAATAATAATGAGAAATAACAAATTTTATTATTAAGTACTTGACTCCTATTTACAAATAAACAAATATACCTTTTTGTCAATAGTTTATCGCGACCGACTTATGTAATAATTAATAATATGTTTTTACAATTTATTATATTGAACATAACAATACAACGTTACTTTCAAAATATATTTTACATAATATCTTATAAAATAGATATAATTTTAACGGTTTGAAAATAATGTTTCAACACTCGAAATATAAATAAGTGTGATGATGAAAAGTTTAATATCTGATAATAATATTTCAATTGTTAAGTATTAACATATAAGTCTGTTTACACATACCTCAATTTTGGCATAATATGATTAATATTGAAAATCAATGTTCAGAATTTGTTTTCAAATATTTAAAATTTTTAAATTTTGAATGAAATAAAAAAAAATTCAAGATTACAAATTATGTATTAAAAATTAATAGAATTTGAAAATGTATTACAAAGTTTATCATATGATTGCCTAAGTGTTGTAAAATAATTCTGAATTCAATAGCTAAGGTTTTATTTGCGAAACATTTATCATTAAAATTATATATGTATTGGTCAATTTTTGTGTCAAATTACGATTTTAAAATTTATAACCTGGCTATTACCCGTATTAGTATTTTACAGATGAAATTAACTACAAAACTAAATATATATTTTCACAAACAATTTCAAAATCATAAAAACTTATTTGATCAACAAATATTATTGCTTTTAGTTAAAAATATCAATACAATTCTAATATCAATCTACATTTTGTCTTAACTGAAATGACATTCTATATAATGGATCTCTAAAAATTAATTAGGTTTAGTTCATTATTTTTGTAATTTCTATTGAAATAGATAGAAAAATATTTAAGTTTTTCTCGTAAGCTATTTTTTTTTTAATCATTTTTTACTATGTACCTTAAAATATTACGTTAAAATGAAACTTCAGATCACAATCAATAACATTTCCGAAAAATATAATAATTATAAAAAATGACGGCCAATAAGGTAAATTGAACTATGATTAATAACTGGATATAACTGTTCCATCTCTGCTCAATTTATGTATTTATCATTTTGTTGTCATACTCAAGCGCGGTGAAGAATTTCTTCATTTAATAGTGCAGGAATTTCAGAACATATTCTAAAAAATAAAAAATATTTTCAATGAAAAAAAGTCATAAGTTGACATCTTTACAGAAATGTTTTCATTTTTAGCATAATCCAAATAAGCACATTAAACCACAACGAAGTAAAAACCCGTGGGCGGATGATGCGAAACGGTGAATTAGAAGCTAACAATGTCCACAATGTCAGTTAATAATGAAATAAGTTGTAAAAATTTTGTGATGTTTTATTCATCAGTCATAGGTCGACATATTACCTTAGTTGAGCGAAAAAGGTGGGCTTAAAAATAGGAAATGGAAATGTTTACGTTAAAAGTAGAAACATTAGAAAAGTAATTGTGATAAGTAAATTAACCCAAATATTTATTTTCTTTAAACATTTTTTTTTATGTTTGAAACACTTTTACACCGAGTATTAAGTAACGAATTGAATAGAATTTCAATCGTATAAAAATGGTGGCATATTTTACGGTTAATGAAGTGCGCAAGGGCAGCTAGTGCACATATAGTCACAAAACTGTTCGAATTATTAATAAATTATGTATCTTAGATCGATAGAATATTTAGTAGAGAAATTAAAATAAAAATTTTCATATAAAAATACATTCATGCAAATAACGAAATGTAAATGATTTAAAATATTCTTATAATTCTAATATAAAAAATTTTGATTAAAAAATATAATATAATAATTTTAATTACCTCGCAATCTCATGGTGTTGTGATTACTCCATAACAAGTACATACTATACAGTTCATGAGCTTGCATATTTCTTACACGATCCTATATAAGAAAATATCAATATTAATTCAAATAAATATTTAAATTTGAACAAATTATATTCTAAAATTCCAGATCATTTTTTTTAACAAATATTTTTTGTATAAGAAATACTTGCTATCATATTATCTATATAATATAGGTACTATGATATAATATACATTATATAAAACTGTGTTCAAATTTTTCCGTTTTTTTGTTTTTTCACGACTTTTTTTGCACTTTTATTTCATATTTTTTTCCTCCGAACTTCGCTCATGCCTCACAACTCGGCTCCTAACACTAATAATAATAATTATTGATTAACTATAATCTGCGACGTTAGTATCGTCGTTATTAACAACTTTATTTGACTGGTCAACCGCAATTTTACAAATCACTTTCATTCATATCAAGTTATTACAAGTAAAATACGGCGATTTTGTAGCTCGAAAGAAAAGAGAACAATGAGATTTTTAGACAAATACTGAATGTACACGTATCTTTGCTTTTTATTTTAATCAGATTATTTTATTTTTAGAATGTTATGAAAGTGAAAAAAAGAGCTTTAGAAAATAGCCAAAAATTTACAGGCTAATATAGAAGTCGTGTACGTCGAATGAACAACACAACCGCGAAATGTAATAGTCATTGAAATGTAACAAAAGAAAAATGTTCGTCGACGTACAATATTTATAGGTGATCCAAAGACTTTTCCTGAATAAACCGGATTTATATATGCTGATTTTACAATATTTACTTGTATAATCGTATACGTACTTCGGAAGTAACTACCCGGTGTGACAAAGCATTTTGTATGTATTTAATTATTAGTGGATTAATCATATCAGTCAGCACCAAATGTTTAAAAATTAGAATATTTACATCCGCTTGATGAATAAATGGATTGTTTGAATTTAGAAAATTAGTTAATCCACCGCAATCGTATATGCGAAATATTAATCCCAATTTTATTTTATACCATTTATTAGATGATTTCTGAATCCAACCATCAGCATTAAAATACTTTTCCCAATACTGTGATGGTTTTGTATTCTAAAATGTAATCAAGTATAATACTAAATAACATATCAAAATTCATTGTAAGTGATAATTTTATATTATTTATAAAAATAAACTTTTTGTAATAAATTCTGCATTCATAGAAAATACTGTTCGTGATTTAATGTATAATTAAAAATGTATAATTTTTAAATAATAATTATCAGACGGTGTCCAACCTTTCAGGAAGACTTAAGCAACATTAAGTAAGTAGAACTCGTTGTTGTGAGCCACATTTTTACGATAATAATAAATTTTATTTATACTTATAGGATAGCGAATAGTAAATAGGAATAATTTCAATTAATTTCAATTTATTTATATTTATTACAATTATTATAGAAAAAAATATGTGTTCCTGTTCCCGAAATGACGTCCCAGGGTTGGACACCAATGTTATATATTATAATGAAACCAAGTTATGACGATGATGAAAACGTCTGTGCATACAGTCTTTACTAATTGAACACGTTATACTTAGACAATTTAATGATATACAATTAATATATTAAGTACATTAATCATTACAATAATCAACCAAAATCTGAAAATAGGAAATTATGAGTTGTTTCATTATGTACGCCGCATAATATCTAATCACTGTTTTGCCTATAACGCTTGGCTGGGTAGCGGTGTATAAATAGGCTCTTCCCTATTGCGGTGACCAAACATCGTCTTAACTTGGTCGCAATATAAATTAAATATAACCAAGAAATAAAAATAAAATATTTATACTCGTACGTATATTTTTTAAATATTTACTTTACAGATGTTTTTATAGAATAAAAATTCTAAATGTTCATCGTACATTATATTATTATCTTCATTTTTTATTTTTTGTGCCCGTGTCAAAGCGTTTTCTATTTTAATTTGGTGCGTAAGTTTTTCCGAATCATTTAAAGAATCAGTACAAAGGACTCCATGTAATTCAGCTAACCACTTATAAGCTATCAATAAATTTTCATCTTTAATTTCTTTCATTATCTGTTTTTGTTTCTTTTGACGCCTTATATAATAATTCAAGTGCCTAATTGCTAAAAATAAAAATAAAAATAATTGACACATTTTATTCTAAATAAATATAAATTACATATGATTTATAAATTATTATCATAAGCCAAACTGTGTGAATATATAGTGGGTACTAATATGAATAATACGGTTTTAAATGAAATGCTAATTGAATAAAATTGTAACATATACGAATTACAATTTAAGTTACCAATATTTGTATATTCTAAACAAATATTTTTTTTTCTTTTTTGACATTTTTATATATAGTAAGAAATGTGGTCTATGAAATATGGCTCTTTTCAATAAGAAAAATATAATTTATAATTAAACTATAATATAATTTATATATGTATAGATAACAAAGATAGGAACCATATTTACTTGCTTTAACTATATTAATCCGTTTTAAAGTATAATCAGAATTGATATCCATATAATCAATTGCCATTGTAACAATCATATGTATTGTATTTTCATCAATAGTGTCGTCGTTGAGAATAAAATTCTAAAAGTTTAACATTTAATTACTATTTAAAACTTGATTATATAAAAACATTAAGAGTTTTAAATGTTATATAGGTATATTTTATGTCTTGATCTCTGTGTTACGTTTACTAAATTTGCTTATAACGTGACACGCTTAAAAATTGTAAATATAATACTAGTTCTGCCCCCTAATTAGTGACAGTCAAAATGTACTTAAGTCTTAAGAATTAAATCAACTGTTCATTTAAGTCAACAATAATTGTATCGCTTTAAAGCATTACATGTATGATAGCAATGATTAGAGAACAAGTATTGGACTTTGAACTGTGTGACAGCAGCAGACAGTTTTATATATAATAAAATTAAAATATAATAGCACAAAAATATATATTAAATAACGTGTTGTATAAAAGCTAATAAATAAATATAATTTTTGAAAGATAGTTGTTTTTATTTTTTTAAAGAAATATAAATTTAAAAAAAAATTACTGGTATAACTTCACCACTTAATAAACTGTATATTTGCATGTAAGTCAACTTGGTTAGAATAACGTGTATATCTGAAAGTTAAAGTGTATAATAGTTAGTGATAGATGTTAATTTCTACAAAATATATATTATAATCTTATTAATAATATATATATATATATATATATATATATATATATGTATATATGTACCTATATAGATATGCAGTGGTCGAAATGAATCGAAATAAGTGTGTATATATTATAAATATAAAATGGTGACGGAAGCAATGTCATCGTTTCAGCACTTCAAGTTTTGAAAGGGATTGAAAGTTGTGAACAGTCCATATTATTGAAAAACAAGCAAAACAAAAAAAATATTTTTTTTTTTTAATAAAAGACTCTTACACCGGCCCTATTAAACTCGATCGTGAACTATATTTTTTATGATTGTGATTAAATAACAATTAGTTCTATTGAATATGGACATTTTAGGAAACGGAATAGTTCGTACCAAAGAAAAAAGCGATTCAAAGATATTTTTCTAAAAAACATTAAGCGACAACAACTACAAATTATATAAAAATAATTTTTTAAAAATGTGGAAGTGATGAATACTTTTATACAAAATAAATGAAGAGACTAACTAAAATAAGTGGAGGAATGGCATTCTCCTGTATCCTCACTTCGACTACTGTGTGTACATATATATATATATATATATATGTAATAGTTCTAAAATAAAATAAATAAAGAATAACATTAAATGTGCGATGTAAAAATAAATATAACAATAACAATATTTTACCGAAATCGTCTTGACGAATCATTTCTAACGCATTGCATAAAATATCGTTCGTATAAAATTTCCAACCATTATCGTCAATACAATGACTAATTTTTTTCATTGCCAAAACAGTCGCTTTATAATTTAATAACCTATCCTAAAAATAAAATTATCGGGAAAATAATATAATACTCGTTTGCAGTTGGATAACAAATCATGAAAATACATTTTCGGATATGAATATTTAATCGCATCGAGATTTTGTTAAGACTTCTAGCCGATCATTATTAATCATAGTTTTAAATTAGTGTTGAATATTAAAGATGCAATTACGTTGTCGGACATTGTTCCGTAAATTGCTGAGGGCATTGCGTTTATTATTTATTGGTTACAATGAAATTCACGTATAAAAATACAAACATTTCAATAAATTACAGATATTCATTTTAAATTAATTAACGATATATCTAATACATATTAAGATTTTTTTGAACCTTTACATTTAATAAGTCGAAAATTCACACGTTAACTGTGCAGCATTTCGTTGAAAATTATCTGTTTTTCTGTGTGTCGAAAACAAAGTTAGAACGCCTTCTGATTATATTTAATTAATTCAAATTCATATTTACTTCGGAATTAAAAACAGGCGACTTCAACGCGTTTATTAAATAATTAAATGATGTTAAACCCTTAATTTCTTCAGTTTCCGGGTCATATACTGACGCTATTATGTCCATATATATGTACAACTTTCGATTTTCTGAGTAATTTTCACAAATCTGAATTGATCCGTCGTGTATTAGCCGAGCTATATTATACCATAGGTCTCCCTATATATAAAGGTAACATGTATATACGTTAATAAACATATATATATTAGTATTATTAGTAATAGAAAAAAAATCGTACGTCAAAAAACTGCTGTTGATTCTTGTCTAATAACATGTTCCGGAACATGAGCAAATACGCACATGGGTATTTTTCACTAATTGAAATTAATTGGTTTATATTCTCTAATGCATTATTTGCCATATCACTTTCATTTATATATTCGTTAATCGTTGAATGATAAGACTGATATATTTCAACTTTTACTAAGAAAGTAAGTAATTCCCACATTTGAATGTCTGAATTCAATCTTTGCGTGGAGTAATTCATTTTCATGGATGTAAGAAAGTTTACGCCTAATAGACAATTTTAAACATTGATATATTATTATAATAGAATATTAAACAAGACTCGGAACCCAAATGATTTTTCCGGTCTTGGTTGTTAATTGCGTTTGAATGTTTAAACACCACTTTCGATGGAATTAGTAAATATTTGAGTGTCCACAACCGTTATTATTAGTTAATATAGATATGTTTAGTTGACTTTATTGTATTACATTTCAGTTACATTTATGTATTAATTATATGAATTTGTATTGTTTGGTTTATTCAAGCTGATTTTTTTTTTCTAAACAAAATCTATATATACTCTATAGACTGTGAATAAAATAATTAATAAATTAATGATTTCATTGCGGAGAACTGAAGTTCTGGTATTATTGATTTTTCCTATATATAAAACATAGATGATACGTCATAATTGTATACAATAGTATACGTACTGCTACGTAAACTGTAAACAAGTCTGCTTGACTGGTTTTATTATTAAAAATTTCATTATTATTTATAACTCAGTTCAATTAATCATAAATCATAATATAATAATATAAAATAATCGTAAACCATTTTTTTCCTACACAACAATATTGTCATAAAACTAATAAAACAAATCGCGTTTAACGCAAAAATATACGCAAAATAACATATCACATATATTTTTAAATTGTAGAATTTATTCGGGTATTAGGTTTACACGTCTTTTATTCGGATTTTGGTTAATTTAGGTTTTTAAACATACAAATTATTTGGGTTATAATGATTTTGGGTGTTTCAATTTTTGAGGACCTTTAGAGTTGTCACGAGTTAAGGTGGTTAATTTGGGTTCCGAGTCTTAGTTGTAATGAAGTAATTGTATACATATAATATAATTCAAACGTATAGTAAAAAAATATTAGAAATAACAAATAAGAAATTATTTTTAAACAAAATCAATAATATTTATGTATGATTTGTTAAAAAATCTTTATAAAATTGAAATAACTTTTATTTCAAAATAAACATATCTCAGACAATATTTATAATAAACCGTGAAAAACCGAGCAAGATACAAGTGATGTATGCACTATGCAGTAAAACGACCCTTTTCAGGGACATCAAATATACGACAGTAATGAATACCCGGATGGATCAATGGAGGAAAATAATGGATCAATCTTCGTACACGAAGACCAATCAACGGGGGAAAATAGTGCCGACAAGTGTATTGTACAGCAATATATACGGCAAGTATAATGTATATAATATATTAATTTAATTATTTTATTATTTTTAGATTAATACATAAAAATTTCGAATATATTATCTTAAGAACATACCGTCATTCGCTACACACCATGCAATGTATATGTTATTTGTGAAATAGTATATGCCAACTGCATTAAAATTTGACTTCAAAAATAGTATAATTTCTTCTTCTGAAAATACGTGGCCATTCTAAATTAAAATATTGCAAAAATAAATAATAATTATTAAATGAAAAAAATATATATATCAAAATGTATAATTAAATATATAATAAAAGCCAAAGAGTATTAAATAAAATAAAATAAAAGAAGGTTGTTGTTTAAATTAGTTTATTACTACCGGTTTCGACAAAAAGTCATCATCAGGTAAAAAAAAATATAACAACAAATAAATTAATAAAACATATTAATTATTATTATTATTCGCGTAGCAAATGATTATTTCACTTGATGGGGGTGGATACCTTCAAATGGTCTCTCCTGTGAGTAATGTTATCTCAGAGTATTTTTTTAAAGTAACAACATTGCAAACCTTATAATGAACACATGAGACGATATAGTACCAAGCCACCAAACAAACGTCTTAAACCACCTAGTTGTCTCAGAAAAAGAGTCCATTTCAAGGTTACCTTACTGACACATGCAGTCAAACCAAATATGAAAGTGCCTAGTTCTGATCTTACACGTGCCCAATTGACAACACTCAACCGTATTAGGATATGGAACATTTTATATTATTATTAATATTGTTATTCTTATACACTTTATAAACTAGCCCATAATCAAACATTTTCCTGTATTATAAGAAAACAATTTTTCAACTAAATACTATTTATTTCAAAAAGAACATAGTTTTTGGTTATCAAATATTATATTATTTTATTTTAATATTATATTATTTCATAATAGTATTTAATTGAATGGTTTTAATTATATTTGTTAAAATTAAACTTAAATTTAATAATCATTATATGTGGTTTTTTATGATTATATAATTATTAAATATTTTCAAATATAATTTGAATGTAAAAAACAAAAAATTCATGTTTTTTTTTCCATTTATATTTATTTATTTTTTGTATGATATTACTTTGCTATTTTTTTTTAAATAAATAAACATTTAATATATTATTTTATTGCATATTTTGATGTCACACAAATTATTTTGATGATAGTTTAAAATACTTACTTTATACATGGTAACCAATTTGCTGTGAAATTTAAGACTATGCATGTCTGTTCCTACATTCACAACATTAATCCAGTATTCAACTAAACCTAAAAATAAAAATGGTTTAAAATTCTTATTATATAAATATATATATATATGTTTTGTAGTTTACTGTTTATAATATTATTCATTATATGAACAATATCATATATAGATAAGGTATTTTGTAGGTTTCATATCCTAAATTTTCAATAATGCAGTGAGTGTAATTTTCATTTTAACTCGGTGTCTATTTCTAATGGTTATTGATTGAAATAAGAAGAAGTGATAACATAAATACAGTAATATGTGAGTGCACCGAAGCAATTTGGAAATACACATAAGAGCGGAGGCTCCTGATACGCGGTTATGGTATCGGATGCAGCATATCAGCAATGTACCAAGCTTCTATTAATGCGATTAAGTGGTAAAATTAAACATAAATTAAATTAAATTTTTCTTGAATTCTGCTTTGGATTAACTTTTTAAATTTTCATCACTTCTAAATTTCCAATAACTTTTTAAAAATACACCAATTTAATCGTATCACAGTTTTTTTTTCATATATAAATTTATTTATTTAAGTGACCGAATTATATCAATATATGTTAATATATAATGAAATGGACGACTTTCTAAAATTAATAATTTATTATTTCACTAATTAAGCAAAATATATTAAAATTATAAAATAATTAAAATCTTATAAATTGAAAATGTATTATTATTGTCACTGTCACTGTAATTGTCATTGTTGTTGTAGATCTAAGAGCAAGGCACAAATAAGATGTGTTTAATTTTAATCATAAAATACGAACATATTTCTTACTTTCATCTATATAAAGACTTTTCACTGTAAACAAGAAATAATATTTAATATTCTATAAAATGTAGGTTATTTTCTTTCCCCAATATTGCTTTTAAATTATACTTGTTATTTAATATTTATTTGCTGTTATAAAACTATTATTTTGTTTGTTTATATTATAAATAAAGCCTATATAATAAATGACTCCATTCCATGATAAATATCCGGAATTTTGCGTAGAGTAATTTATTTTAATATTTTATACATTTACTGCATTTAACCTACTTTAACAAATAACTTAAAATATATAATTGATTTAATTTAAATAAGTTTTTTTTAATATATTGTGGCGATATTTTACGACACTCTTTTGATCAGATTGTTTTTTTTTTAAAAGATTTTTAAAAAATAGGTAGTTACAAATACGTTCTTTCTATTATAAAACCCACATATATGATAATTTGCTACTCTATTATTCAAAAAAAAACATTTATAGCTATATAATTATTATATATTAATTAAAACGCTTTTTTTTTTGTAATATTTTATTTAACGAAAAAAAAAATATTTTCACAACATTTTTTTTATTTATTAATTTTATTAGTACTTACATGAATTTTTGCGATCAAATTCTTCTCCTTTAGTTGTTAATTGTTAGAGCACAAAAACAATATCAACGTTATATAGTTTAAAATGAAATAATTAACTTTTTAGTGGTTCAATACTTTTATAACTTCTAACCAGTAACGTATTTAAACAATGTTCAAATATGTTATAACAAAATAGTTCAAACAATGATTCGTTAGATGCTACCATAATGTACTTTTGGTAAATTCATTTTCACATTTACATAATTTATTGCTTTCCTGTAGTTCTAAAATATATTGTATAGTGACGCATATCCTAATTATTTTCAAATTATAATTATAATTATTCAAGCTTACAAGTAATTTTACATAACTGTTTATTATTATTAATAATTTTTAATTCTATAATAACGACACGCTTTTTTTTTTGTACTGGGGGAAGGAGATGGATTAAGGTACCTTAGTCAATTCAAAAAAAATTATAGCCAAATAAGCCATTGATAGATATTAATATTAAAAGTGAGAAATAATTTTCAAAAGTAATTATTATTAATTTGTTTATATTCTTTAAATTAAAAAAAAAATCATAGGCGTTCAGTTAAAATTTGAAAAGAGTGTTTATTAATCATTACTGATAAATAACAATTATTTAAAATAATAGTAAATAATAAAAATTAAAAATAAATATGCATATAAAAATAAAAAAAAAATTCAAATTAATAAAAAATATTGTCGTTAAAATATTTAACATTTCTACAATCATTACTTTGTAAAATTGCGATAATTGAGTTTTATTTAAATTTTGTTTAGTTTTGCCTTGTTTAAACTTATGAAATGTTCTCTAATGCTGTTAACTATTAATTAAACGCCCATGTAAAAAGCATTAATATTAAAAAACATGATTTATTTACCTTTAATGTATTTATCCACTGTTTTGCAACCAATTGTAAAATGATGAAATAAATAAAACGATTTTATATAAGAAAAAAAGCTTACATTTATGCTTGTTATAGTACATAATGGAAGGTTAAAAATAGTGACATAGTATTTGGTTTTAATTCGATTACGATTTTTATTTACATTACAATAATGTAATTTATAACGTTTTAAAACTTCCACACTGTCATTTGGAATATATGTAATTATCAATGAAACTATCCAATTTAAGATGACAACAACTCATGGGAGAACAATTTAGCATAAAGTATTTCATTTCAAATTAAGTGCGCAAATATAATACACAAAATGTGTATTACACAAAAACGAAACAAATGCACTCGAATAATAAATATTTTATTGAATTAAATCAAAATGTATTTAAAAAATAAAAAGTATGATTGAGTAAATTTGGTTTTCTATTTTTAAATTTTTAATTCATTATATACAAAACGCAATTCATTTGGTTACTTCTAATAAGAATTTTTATGATGTTGTACATTATTAATTGCTTGAACGGCAGTTTTAAAACGATATTTTCTTTTCGATAATACAAATGTTGATTCGGATATATAAATCCAAAATATGTTAACAAATAATTATCAATTTCCTTATTAATATTAGTCGTACTTTCTAGTGAAGAAGAACCTGAAAAAAAACAAAATAAGATATATCAGTATAGGTATGTAAAAAGTATACAAATATCTTACGGTTATTCAATAAATTCAAACAAAACAATTTTATATAAAATAAAAAAAGAGACTTGAATAAAATATGATATCTTGAATTTATGATGATATTCTCTATTTTTTAGTGTTACATTCTAATCGTATTTTACATATAGTTATAAGTAATTCGAAATAAAATTATAAATATTCATAATATTAATTGTATAATCGATTTTTAATAATAAAATAAAATATTTAAATAATCGGATTTACCGTACACAAAGTGTTTTTTTTTATTTAGACTACACAATTTTACAACATATATCTTCAAAACCTATTTATCTAAAACATTTTTTACTTAAAAATATTTAAAGTAACGTAAATCGTTAAAATATATACCCATTTCAGATTTCTGTTTCTTGTTCCCACTGGATTTTATGTTAACTGAAAAAAAAAATTAAATATAAAATTATTCATACGTACAATGAGATGATAAATATAATTTTTGTAACAATTTCATAATCGACACATTTTGGGAACGCAATTTCACGAAATTTATAGATATCGTAGCGCTCATGTAGGTTAACAAGTAGGTCAATTGCACCAGTAGTCGAATGAGGCGGGCCATTTAAAAAATCTCGTGTATTTAACTTGAATAAAAGAATAGAAATTGAAGAATTCGTTTTAGGTCGCAATGACAAATACACGATTGAAAAATCTCTACATGCGAAAATGATATAAAAATTAATTACAACGATGTAATTAACAAATTTAACGAGTTCAAAAATTTGAAAATATATTTTTGCTGGACGTTCAAACACGTTGTTTGTTGTTTCACTAAACAAACAAATTGCGTTAAGTTTCATATTTTAAATAAACCAAATGCATCTTTTTTAATATATTATAGTAGGTGCCCAAAATAAACAAATTCTTACATTTTAATACACATCTTTTACAATCAAAAGACCGTGTGCTATGTATGAATGTATATATATATTTAGACGTATACAAAATGTGTTTCCGAGTTCTTAATTTAGCTCCATATTTAAGTTGATATTATTTAATGTATTGTCAGATTTCATTAAAAGAGAATTATTATAAAAGTTTCCTAAATTCCTCCGTATACAAATAATCTATTACTTTATGAAACATGACTAAACTCATAGTTACACTATAAAGTTACTTACCGAAATAATTGAAATATTCAAAGTGTTTAATGTTTACTGGACAAAAAAAACATATTAATTATAATATTATCTACCTAAAGATATTGAGGTTATATAATATAATAACATGTTTAATGTTTACATGAAATGATAATTAATTTATATTAAAAACAATGTAGTGAATTTTTAATTCAGTCATTTTAAATGTTAACCATTGATTATTCAAAATAAAAATATTTCGTTCTACGTTCAGTGACTTTAAATACGGATTTTTTAATGTTCTCTAAAAATTTGACTACTCTGATTTTCGCAAAAAAAAAAACCACGAATGATAATCACGAATGTGTTTTGACGAATGATTCAAAATATACGTGAGATTTCAATTATTTTTCATACAATTTTCTTAGTACGTAAAAAATTTAATTCGAATTTTGTTTGACGGCCACTTTCTTTTAGCTATTGCATTGTCTGGAACTTATTCAATGAATAATAAAATTTTTCTAAATTATTCTAAACATAATTTTACGTAAGTCAGAATGTCTGATTATTATCATTCAAAATTAATTGACTACTATTTTCGTGTACATTTTACATACCAAATAGATCGCGGATTTTATAGTCATCATAATATTCTAAAATATATAATACATATAAATTTGTTATATTAATATTATTAAACATATTGTTAATTTATAAATATAAAGTGATTATTATCGTTCAATTTCATGAATAATTTTTCTTAGTTTATACAAACTATATTAATTTATATGATTATTTTTTGTATTTTAAACGTGTAATTTTATGTGAATTTTTTTGGCTTCCCTCCCCGTTTCTACGCTACTGTGTATAGGACAGCTAGTTTTTTTTTTTTTTTGGAGACTACTTTAAAATCTATACCCATTACACATACATTATGATTAAAGAAAATACATTAACTACACATACTAACGTCTTTCTTTGTACTTACGTAATACTAGTGTATCAATATCATCATTATCTATATCTAAATTGAACAAAATTTTATGTTTAAATAATTTGATTACACACACTATCAAAAATCCATTTTCTACACGTATATTATATATATATATATATATACAAGTAGTGAATATAAAACTTAAAATTTAACATTATGTTAACCACAAAAAATTATTCTTTACTTGTCAAAAAATGTTGTACACTAAATGAAATGCTTACTAACTGCAGGCGAATCGCTATCTATAGGACGATTACACAACATTATATTTCAAAATAGCCATTCTTTAACATACACACTTATGTAATGCGCAAATGATTTCTAATTTTAAAATTTTTTCGTTGTTCGAATTTAAAAAAAATTTTACACATGTATTAAATAAATTTTTTATCATTATTATATATATATATAATTTAAATGAGATAAAATATATACCTGTATCAGAACCTATTTCTTCTTTTCCACTCACTATTTTGTCAACTTAAACAACGTAAAAAATAAAATTATTATTTACTGGTAATTAGAATTTCGTGGTCAACAAATTAGTAGAACACAGTCTCAGAATTTATGTAACCTACTCATAATCTCAATGGGGCAAGCATTCAAATCTGTCTTTAGTTTTCTGTACGCAGCATTGATAATCCATATTATATATGCCTTACGTGCGTCCATAATTCAATTCGTTGTCACGGTTAATAAAATACACATAATTACACGCGTAATCGATATTTGTATTGATTTATAATTAACGTAAACATAATAATTATTGGTTTATAACTAATTATTTTTTGTTTTAAAAATAAATAAGGATAACCAAATTTTGAAGTGTATATGTGAAAATCGCGAAAAAACGTAAAAAGTAAAACGGGGAAAAATCATGAAAATTCGTACAAATTTACGTATGAATATTTAATAAAAAAAAAAAATGTCTCATTGGCACAAAAATATTCCATAAGCAGTGATGGTGAAAAAATTATTGCAAATAACTCTACTGACAAATAGATTATAACTTATTATAAATACATAATTATCAATTTATAGATCTATTAACGCAATGTAAAAGCTCTCATAATTGACATCCGATATAACGATCGATAATTTTAAATTGAGTAGCGACGGTGATGTCGATTACACCGTGATATGTAATTTACACAAATTTTTGTCTTTGAGGGTTTTTTTTTAGCAATTTTAGTTTTCGTTATTGTTATTTTCGTGCTTTTTTTTGTAATTGTCACAGTCACTCTTATGTTTAACACGCTAGAAGATTTTTTTTTACGTGCTAAAAATGTTATAGTCATTTTTAAGGTCATTTAAGTATCTCAATATTTGAACTCAATATACAATACATAATTCTTATATATATATATGGCTTAATTTTTACAATATTTTTAAAAGGGTACTCTATACATCAATCTGTATATTTATAATATGAGTATCAATATCGGCAACCACTAACCACGACGAAGAATTATATATAATGACAGACGGATACGGAGGATGAGAATTTTGTACTTATGTAGAAACATACACTAACTTCATTAGTGATAAAGATGAATATACATGTTACATAATTGTTCTCAATCTGTTGTATAATTATGAATATTATATGTATTGTTGAGGATTACTGTAAATGATCAATGCAGTAGTGTAACTTATCATCAAAAATGGTATTTTTTATGTACTTACATAGTAATATTACAAATTGGTCTAAAATATGATTTAAATTTTAAACATTTTATCACCGTGATATTATTTATTAATGTGTATACAGGTACTATAAAAGACACAATATATTTAGAACTCAGCATTTTTCTGCAATCTTGCAGAGTAACAATCAGAGAATTATAATGTATATAAGATACTTCAAATAGTTGAATTACCACCATAAGCGGATATTGGAGGGGACTTGGGGAGGGGGCTTAAGACCTCCTAGAACGTAATCAAATCACACCAGACGTCGAAATAAATTGTGAATTTTAATATTTGATATTTTAATTTGTTGGGATACGAAAATGGTCTGGAATATTCACGGACTATCGTTATTGGGGAATATCATATTTTGTAGGTATACATATCGATAATCGCGAATATTCTAGAACTATACTTATAAATAAGTAAGCTGCAGACCGCCGCAGCAATAGTGTCGATTACGTCAGTGCAGTGTGCGGCGCGTTTGTCTTTAATTTTATTGTTTTTAATACCTACGCGTTATATTTTATATATATTTAGTGCTCCAGCTAAAATAAAGTAAGAGTAGCCACTAGTTAGCAGGTTGTAGAGTCCAAAAACGTCTGTTTAGACTAATGGATAAATCAAAAATGTTAAGCCCCATACGTATGTGACCAAATATCCGCCTATAATTACCACGCATTTCATTTAATGAAAACTTCACATATACCATGTGAACGTGGCATAAGAAACATCAATAAATTATATTAAAAACTAAAAAACGCGATTTTGCTAAAATTCGTTTTTGTATATTAATAATAAAAAATATATTGAAGCTTCACTTAAAATCGTAAAATTAAAGGCAACGATTTATTATCGCTTTCGAATTTATAGAAATAACAAAATTCTAAAACTTCGTCTAAATAATTAAGTTAAGCGACATCAGCAACAATTTTTTTTTTTCATTAATTCTTCTTAACTCACTTGAAATACAACTAATTTTAATTTGTACATAATATTGAAAAAAAGTAAGAACGTTTAAATAACGTATAGATAATATATTATTTTATATATAGAATCATATTACGAGTGAGATACGTATATATTTATAAAAATTTTCAAAGAATTATTTGTATTCCAAATTTTATAATTCTTTACATATTATTTGATATTTGAATTGTTATTAAATTAATAAAAATATTTCTAAGATTATAACAAGAATTTACTTACCAATAAAATAGGTTTGCACAACACTGTCTACGGATTCAATCAAATAATTTAAATTAATTATTATTAGTCATAATCATAATAATGAATAAAAAACAAATTTTATTATGGCGAGGATTTATTATTTTACAAAATGCACAAAAAAAAATTTATTCTGAATTATTCCGCACCGGGAACTGCCAAGCATTTGAAGTCAAATCAAAAGACAGATCAGTCGGAATAATTGGAATTCTTGACAACGGTACATCTTTTCCTACAAAATTTCCATTTAAGATCATTGTCTTCTTGACGTTGTTCATAATCCTTTTCGCTATAAACCTGGTTCCATTACAAAGTCGTGACGGATTAATGTTCCGGAAAAGAACGATAGTACTCCAATTTTCAATGTTAATAAATACTTGACAAATCAAGCGAATTTAAGAATTCAGTTGGATAATTGATTACTTCGTCTTGATTCATTACGGCATCATCGGACTAATACGTTGTAACTTCGCCTGGTATCGCATCTTTAGTGCAGAAATTGATCAAGTTTACATCGTTATTTTTAAGCTGTCAATATGCCCAATATAATCAGTATAGTACAGACGATAAGCCACTCATTATTTTTATATCAACGAATTTATATATATTTTATAATGTAATAAAATGAATGAAGTTTAAAAAACATTGTATAAAATGAAGTGATTCTGTAATTATTGACATAGTCATTCCAGTGACTTTTTAAAAACAATAACGAAAAGCACTGCAGGTACGAAAAAAAAAATGATAAAAATTAAATTTTCGTAATATTAATTAAAACTCGTGTATTGATATAACCTTTTTCCATTTTATTGCAATATTCTTCGCGCGTAACATCTAAAAATAGCCATGAATAACATATAGATAATTAATATATATATATATATATATGATTTCTGTAGTTGTAAAATTATAATCATTATGAAAACAAATATGTAAATTACATAATGAATATTAATTACCATTGTCTATATCACAATCTACAATACCACCTAAAAAAAAAAAAAAAAAATCGCAATAATAATATCGATTTACAATCAACGTAAATTAATTTCACAAAATGTTATATCGGTAATAGAATAAAATATATAAATAAATCATTAAAAATAATCGAGACATTCTTTTACTATTCTATAGCTGTGAAATATTATTTATGGCTCATGGATACAATAATATACATTTTGAAGAAAAAAAAACACGGACGGTTAGATTTATTTAGAATCTAAATTCTTGTATATTTTTCATAGTTATTTTAATGATATTTCTTATTGGTTTTAAAAGATATATTAATAAAACCAATATAAAAATATACATTAATTCTTTAATATGTAATTTTAAATTAGTTTTTTTTCTTTGTAATTTGATAAATGCGTGAAGTTGTTTACAATAATTTGAATTTACAAAAAAATAAAATAAATAATAATAAAAACCATAAAATGATTTCAAGTGTAATTTATATAATATACTCAAATTTATTGACGCGTATATGTATATAATGTAATATTTTAAAATTCCTCTTCTGTAATTCTAATAACAACGACTCGATTGTAAATTACAACAAAAAAAATTATCGATATTTCAAAAAACGGCGAGATTTGAACGAAAAATTCGTAATTTTTAAAAAGACGCCGGTTACTACTATTTAATAATTATCAAAATTAAATAATTTACACCTGCTAAAATAAATTTCTTTAAATTACATAATTACCAACAAAGCATTTAATCATTTCTCCGTGAACTGATTGAAAAATTAATGTCAATAAAAATCCCAATGACACGTACATTTTCAAAAAAAAAATAAAATAACACTATAACTTCAAATATTATAATTTATAAACGATTATTGTCACCGGATTAATATACAATGAAACTCTCATAGAGATTAATGATCATGAATTGTGTATGTATGTCAATTACGTTATAACACCACAACACAACAATGCGCGTAATAATTATTATATTTAAATGGCGTTTTGTTAAAAGAGTTGTAGGAAATACAGTCATTTGAGTAAATAATGATTATCGTCTGTAACAAATTAGTTGCAATACATATCTGTTTTTTTTACTTCATTTTTGTTTCCTTTTAATTAAATGTACAAACGCGTATTGTTATTTACATAGAATATGGATTATATCGTAATTTCCAATATAAATGCGAATGATTTAAAGTTAAATAGGTCATAAACATTACCGCACACATTATATTATACACCACATATGTTATAATGCCGTTTTGTCGGCGATTTTGAAACAACTTCTATATTGCAATATGTGAATTCGATTTATCGCCACTATATAATTGTTAGATTTTTAATATTGTACGCAAATCGAACCAACCCAAATATACTAGCGTATTTTTTATTCTAAAGTAGTAATCAAAGCATATTATTATCATTATACGTATAGCTTTCATCTCGAACATTCACACAATCGATATTTTTTATGTCTACGCTATTTCGACACGTATTTCAAATAGTTATTCTAAACACACACACACACGCAATGAAATCGTAATTCTTGATAAATATTAACTTCAATAAACAAATTTCGAATTTTTTTTTTTTTTGTAACTCTTATATAATAAAAATATTTCGAAAATCTTGACATTTTTCTCAGTCATTTCTTCATTGTTAAATATGACGTTTAAGGGCGTTTAAAGGCGATATTACGCTAATGGCCATATTATATAATCCGTTCATTATCTCTTGCCAAAATTAAAAACAAACAAAATTGTAATATATTATATATAATATAAATGCCGCTGGTAAAATTAATAATAAAAAGTACATTCACAGCAATCTAATAAATAAAAATAAATATCTTGATCAAACAATAATTGAATTATATACAATAAATACGTATTAATATATCAAAATGAACAAAAAATTGAAAACTAATAATAAAATCGCAAAATTTAAACAAATAACATATAAATACAAGACAATACAATACAATATAAATTACAAGACGTATTTCGTATTCGACGACGCTATTCGCACAACGCTTTTTATAACTCCGGGTCCACACATTGGCGCCAATAGTGTTTGTCCAATGTGTGGATTGATTAAATAGCATTGGAGCCAATATTGGAACTCATCCGTCGCTTGTCGGTTTTTATGACGAAAAAACATCAAAGAGGTTGGGGGATCAATGTCAATGCGCCATCCACACATTCGTCAGCGTTGGCACCACCAACGCAGTCAACAGATGGTCGCATACCACTATATCATATTATTTATATAATTCATCTAAGCTTATTTAATAATTACTGATTTCGGAATCTGTGAAGTGTTATAATCCACCCCCTTCTTTCACGTGGTTGTCTTTTTTTTCCCAATGCTAAAATATAATTACTTGCAGTCAAAACAACTAACGCACCGGCGGCAATTCCTCAGACATTTTTACCGAACAAAAAAAAAATCTACTCGTTTAAATTCAGCACGGCAATTATTTATTTTATATATATATTTATATTCATTTATTTATTTATTATGTTTGTTGGACCCATAAATTATTAATTATAGTGTACGTCAGTGTTTCCCAAAGGGTGTGACGTGACAACTTGGACATTTTTTTTTATTAAAAAACCAACATATTTGAAACGTAGATAATAATACTCATCCAAAGTGTGCCGTGACTTATAATAACTAATAATTATGTACCCTCGATGAAAAAAAAGTTTGGGAACCACTGTTGTAAGTAGTATATTATGTACACATTGGCGACGAACACAGCGGAGCGCGTAGTGTGTTGTGGTCAGCGGGTTTACAACAAACAAGAGAGCATATTTGGTGGCAGAAAAGTTCTGCTGCCACCTGCATCAAGTACGATATAGTGTTCATTACACGGTTTACTGCAAACGTACCGAAAACTTTAAAACAGCCTAAACGTTTGCGGAAATTTAATATAATTTCAATTTTTTTCTATCTCTTAAAATCGACGTTGAAATCGAATGTCGTTCGACTACATACGACCAGTGTTGTCGGGACTCGTGTAGATAAATATTTGCTGACATTTTATCTTATCTAAATAAATGTTGCAATGACGCATACATTTGTATGTTAATAATAAAAATTTCACTCCTTCTATATTTCATCTTGATCTGGATAATTTTTGTATTATCTCATCCAAACACTGATATTTATTTATATTTATCGTATGGCATATAACACACAGCTTGCATATAGTATAAGAAATGAAGTAGTAAAACAAAATTTAAATTAATTACATATAACATAAACCAAATTCCTTCTACAAGTTTATGTCCAAGGTAAATATCCAATTCAGGGCCTCCCCGGTAATTTTCATGATATCCTTCATTCCTCCTTGAAATTTTCTTTTTGGGCAGCATGACACAATGTGTTCCATTGTCTGATTTGAATAACCACAATCACATTCAGGACTATCTCTGAGTTAACTTAATAATAATTAAGTGTCCAAAACACTGATTACAACTGATTACATGACGTTAATCATGTGGAATTCGTGTCAATTGAGATCCGAATTTAAGACGCATTTTCAATTATTATTTCAATTGATCCACTCGAAACGGTTGTACGTCTGGTCCACGTTTATGGTCTTTTTTTTCTTTTATTATATTGAAATATTAGTTTACATTATTAACGTGTTGACATACAATCGGTAGGTTGTTATTGGTTGAACATTTTACAATAAATCAGTTTAAAAGACTTACTGAATCAAAAAAAAAAGAAAATTTACATGAAGCATTATAAGGGTGCTCCGTTCAAAATCATTTTATTGAATGCAATGACTTATTTTTGATTTAAAATTTATAGTAGTAACATAATTCTTAAACCTTATGTAAGTAATTATTCTCTAAGTGCTATCCATAAAACTCGTCGCTCCCTACACTTTTTTTTTATTTAGCTTTTAATTGTATTTAAAAAAAAAATTAAGGGGGAAGAAAAATAATTTTCAAATGATCGAATTTAATCTCATAATTAATTTAAAATCTTTGAGACCTATTATTTTTCTGTTTCGAAACTACAAAATTATGTATAATTTACATAGTTAAATTAATTGATAATTACGAAATTAGATATAAGTATTATTATAATATAACAAAAATGTATATCCATATAGTACGCTTTTTATTTCAAAACAAAACGTTTAATATAGTAGGAATACATATTGTGATCCATTGATTATTATTAACGTATTAGATATCTACTAATATTCCTACAAATTCTATTCTAAGACTTATATTATTTATATTCCTAATTAATTTTAAATATATTATCAATTATAAGTTATTTTGACAATCTCAAAATCCGTATATAATACACGAAATATTAAATCACATCAGCATAAAACAAACAATGTTACAATTTATGTGAATTGCTATAGTCAATAATATTGCTATATTTATGTTTTTTTCATAATATATTTGTATTAACTTATTAATTGTACATACGTCAAATTAATTTAATAAATATTTTTTTTATTTCATATTATTTGGTTGAATGATCTCATCCTCATCGTAATGCAATCATTGTCTGACTCTTTTTTCTGGAGCAGCTAAATAAAATTTTAGAATATTATGATAAACTTATTGAAATATTAATTACATTATTTTATATCAGATATATATTTTTAAAAGTATATTTCGAAGTATTATTTGTAGATTTTGAAAAAAATAAAAAGTATATAAATGTGTGATTTCATAATAGTGTTATTAACTTTAAATAAACACATATAAAGTTATCTAACGATTAATATGATAATAAAGAAATAAATAAAAAATGTTTAAATTTGTTTATTTACTACCTGCAATTTCGGCAAAATCAATCAGGTATTAATTGGAAAAAAAATACAAAAATAGAATGGAAATAAATAAAATTACATAATGAAAACGATGAATATTAAAATAAAAAAACAGAGTTTATTAAAATAATAAATAAATTTGTTCTGCGTGGACAGGAAAGGAGACATCAAAGTATAAACATAAATCTAAATTAAATTTAAATCAGTCTAGATAAATGCTTTTTTTCCAAAAGAGCAAAATGTAATTAATATTTATTGTTCTCATTTTAAAATACTAGTGAAATGTGTGTGAACATGGAGCTAAATTTATTACAGAAATTAAGCTTAGTACGGGACACATTTTATAATTATATTAAATTTTATTTCATTTAGAATAAAAATATTCCTTTATTTTTAATAAGTTCAAATCACATTCTAATGGTAATTAATAAATCTAATTTTTCATAATAATTATAAATCAATTAATAAATATAGCTGATATTTCAATTAAAATGTAAAATTCAAATAATCAATTAATTTCTCTCAAATTTATGAATAAAATTAATAATAATATTGACAAGAAACAAATTTTCCTGTCAAAGATCATGATTTTTTTTCTGATAACAGTTATTCATTTAAATCAACTAAGTATAAAATTTATTCCACTTAAATAATTGACATTAATAAAAAAATTCTATTTTCCTAATAAAAAAAGAAATTTTCTTATCTGAGTTAATATATTTCTTATTAAACATTTTTAACTAAATATTATAATTTGTTTTCTATAATATTTCCCAATATCAATACAAGCACCGTTTCTATTAAATAGTAGTTTGAAAAATATTTTCACTTTTAATCATAATTCATAGATACAAATCTTTTTCAAATTATTAATGGATTACAGATCTTCAACTAACAAAACTACGTTTATTATTATAAATTATAGAAAATAACTTTAAGTTTTTTACTAACCATAATCCCATATTATAGTTAAAATTTATTTGGTTTATTGATAATTTGCTTATTAAATACGCAATTGCGTTTTACTCAATGTAAATTTAACTAATTCTGCTTTTCAAAGGCATTATATACAATAAATTTTTCCCACAATAAATATCAAATGTAATTATTCTTAGATAGTCTTATATTAAATAATTTTTATTTAATTGATAGGTACCTTAATTGTTGATGGAATAATAATTTTCCCATATAAAGTACATATTATAAAGATCATTAGCTTGTATATTTCTTACACGATCCTGTATAATTATATTTTATTAGGTGAATCACAACGTAACTTTTAGCAAAATGTTAATAAAATTTTAAATTTTAAATCCACAATAATACACTTTTGCACTTTAATATATATATATGTATATATATATATATATATATATAAACATTTTAATTAGCAATTAATTAAACGTAAATTTAATGTGTCCATTAATAATGCAATAAAAATAATCATATGGTTCTTGCATCAGTATATTTTATTCTACAAAAGTGATCTGTAGAATCTTAAAAGATATTATTAAATTATACGAGTATTTATTGTCTATACAATATAACGTTCAAGCATCGAAAAAATATTTTTCATTTATTCACAAATTATTTTTCTGAATATTTAAAAATATATTTTTAGCGAACTAATTATATTAAAGAATTCGATACTAAATACTGTATATATAAATAATAAAACATTAACCGAAATTTAATTTGAAAATTTTATAAAAATTCACAATTGCCTCGTTTGCAGAAATAATATTCGTTTCACATGAAGTACGAGTACCTCATGTGGTATGAGCACCTATACATTTTAATGATTTAGACATTATTTTACTTCATTGATTGTAATACTTACCTCGGAAGAAATCACCATATGTGATATAGCACTTTGTATATAATTTAGTACTGGAGACTTCATTAAAAAATGTTTAAATATGAGAATGTTCAAATCAGCCTGATGAATAAATGGACTGTCTATGTTTAAAAACTTAGATATTTCACCACAATCGTTGTTGAGAAAAATCGAATTGCTAAATGTTCTATTATACAAATTAGGTTTATTTTGTATCCAACCGTCGGCTACATATTGTCTTTCCCATGAACGTGATGGGTGTAAATCCTAGAATGTAATTAAATTTATATTTATATATAATATATACTTTTTTTTATATAATAAAAATATTTTTTTTTTTTAATATGTCTTGCATTTATATAATGTTTATTTATTCTGTTTATATACATGAATTTAAAATTATGATTATAATATATCGTATTAAAGTGTGATAAAAAGCAGTTAGGATTTATATTTTAATCATTTTTATTCAACTTATGTTTATAACACATGTTTTTCAATATTTCATACAGTCAAAACGATTCAAATTTGTATATAATTTGAGCGTATAAATTTTTATACGTAAATAATTTACGTATAATTGCTTTAATAATAGGTATTTTTCTGTAAATATCGATAATATCAATATCACATTTTTATTAAGTTTCAGTGTTTATTTTTTTTATCGCTAATACATTTATAAATGTATAACAAATACTGATATTTTATAATTATGTTAGTAATATATTTAACAAAGACCTTTGGTTATATCAATTGCATCCCAAAAATAAGACGTACAAAGAATATGAAAATAAAAATATTATAACATAGTTATATTATGGTATATTATACCAGAGATATTCGATTATTTAAATGATATATCATAATATAGTCATTTTTAATAATAGTATAATAATTGGCAACACAAAAATTAATATCGTTCATCTGAATTAACGATCTTCCAAAACATTTTAAAATATACGGTTATTTCGTTTAGATATAAATATTTTTTCTGGTATATAGGGAAAAGTTTATGTATCGATTAAAAAATAAATTATAACCTTTAAAGAGAACAGATACTATAAATTAAAAACTGTTTTATTTCAATATTTTTACTAAAATATATAAAAATAAATTTGTTTTTACTTTTGATATATATATATATTTACTTTACAAATTTTTTTATAGAATAAAAACTCTAGATGTTTGTCTTGAATTTTATATTTCTTCTGTAATTCTATAGCCTCTTTTAAAGATTTTTCCAGACTTTTTTGATGCAATTTAATTTCTTTCTTTTTTTTACGATCAGTACAAAGAACACCGTGTAACTCAGCTAACCATTTATAAGCTATCATTATATTTCTATAATCAATTCTGTTTGGATTTGTTTGCTCCTTAATATAATGATTTAGTTCTGTAATAGCTTAGAAATAAAAATAATGTATTAATAATATAGCATTTGAAATAGTTAAAAAATATTTATTTATAATTAACTAATTAAGATTTTCTTTCAATAAATCAAATTGTATGAATTATTCTTTCAGCATACTCGTATAGGTAAAATAATACACTTTTATACACAAGTATAGTATTAATAAAATAACGTAATTCATTAAAAAAAAACATTGATTACATAATAAACAATAAACATTGTAAAATGTTTTAAGAACAAATTGTAAAATCTATTTCAAGGGACGTCATTTATGGTACTGCAGGGTGCGTAACTAAATATTTTATAAACGTTATAATGGCTTGCATTAAATTTTAGTGGTAATTTAGTAGTTCGCAATTATATTTTGTCATATTAAGAACGTTCAAAAAAAAAAAAAAATTCATTTATATACATATTATATGGTATACACTATTGACATTTTTTTCTTCGCGAAACATTCCGCGTATTGTTACGTAATATTATACTCTGTCTTCTAAACTATCGAATAATAATTATAGGAAATAGGTAAGTAAATAAGCAATACCGTAGTCAATATTGAGGAAAAATATTAAAAACTTATATCGATTAACATTTGCATACCTATTAATTTCGTGGAAAATTTTAAAGGCGTAAAGAGATATACTTAATCATTGTAACTATTATCAGCTCGTATTTTATTGTCCAGTCGTGGCATTTTTTGAAATGATTATGTTGCTCAAAGCAAACCGCATATATAACATGGAATACAATATTTCACTCCTTACATTTGTAAAGTACAACGCAAAATTGTCTATTCTTTAATTTGTAAGTTAAATTTTTTTTTTTTAATTAAATAATTGATGTTTGTTTAATAAAACGACACCGTGAGCCACCTACTATAAGTTTACGAATCACCAGTTGAGGACCACTGTTCTAATATAGTTCTCCTGTATGTGTCAAAACGTTAGAAAGTATTAAGTGACCAATAACAATGGGTTGTTGTTTATGTGCCGAGTGGTTTGAGCATACATCAGATGATTAATTTCAGTCGATTTAAAGCAAAGAAAAAAGAAACAATATTATGCACTTATTGAAACAAATTTTTTTTTATTCTGTTTCTACCACCTTTCATATTAATTGTGTAACACATATTTTCTTACTATAATATAATATGTTGTTGAAATACCGATTGTTTTTACAAATAGATCCACAAATAATTAATTAATAATCGTCAATTGTTAAGAATGTTTATTTCGAACATTGTCATCAGAAGGGGGAAAAGGGGTTTTCGTTAAAAGATATAAGTTTTAAATATTTTTAATTTTTATAAACATATAAGATCATACTGTGTAAATTGTATTAGCCAGTAATCTATATAATATGCATATTATGAGGTTATCACTCTCACCTTACCGCACGTATATTTTTCAAATTATATGCAATCTGCGTAAACACTCTACCAAAGCACATCTCGATTGTTTTCAGCAGTTTTTACACGAGAAGAATTTTCGACTTAATACCACACCGACACCGCCTGCAGGAGCACTTAACCGAAATCAAAACCAATGGGAGCACCAACCGAAATTATGTTATGAATATGGTAGCTTCGGCAGCTTTTATGGTTTTCAGTATTACCGATTTCTAACAAATGCACAATCAATTTTTAATGACAAAACGGAAGTGAAATAAAAAAATAATTACTTAGGAAATTATAAGCAAAACATCTTTTTCAACAAAAGTGACAATCCCGAGTTATGAGCGCCGCATAGACAGACGTTATATTTTTTATATATTATTATACTATACAGCACTTATAATAATTATACGATACGTAATATTTACTCTATAATTCGTTCGCTTACTGGCATTCACTATTTTAATCCGTTTTAATTCTGTATCAGAATTAATATCTATATTATTTATTGCCATCGTAACAATCATATGCACTTTACATTCAACAATCCTGGTGTTAGCATCAAATATATCCTGAAATTATAATATCAATTTAAAAGTTAATCGTAGCAAAAAAGAAAATGAGTGACCAAAAATATCTAATTATATATAATTAGTTATAATGGTAAATTCAAATATAAACAGCATATATATGTTATATAGGCATGTCCATCGTTGTAATTATAAAAAAAAAATGAATCTTTTAAATATATTTATTTAACATTCCAAAAAAAAAAAATTTAATTAATTAAGTAGTACCGAAGACAAGAATAAAATATATTATTATTGAAAATTAAGGAGAAATTTATTTTACTCGAATAAAATAAATTATATAGGTAAAAGATTTTAGTGTTATTATCAATTCTCATCATCTTTATTATAATTTTAAAAAAAAATTTTGTGATTAATAAATATTGAAAACTCACTGGTACAAAATCATCAGTTGTCATTTGGTATATTTGCATATAAGTTAACTTTTTTAGAATAATGTCTAAATCTGAAAATTAAAATAGATATTTATTAATAATTACACGTCATTCGACTATTGTTATTAATTATAGTTTACTAATAATATATTGATTATTACAGTAATCATCTAATTTATGAATGTGTTAATTAAAAAAGAAAATTACAAAATACAAATCAATTTGATTTGATCACATTAGATTTAGATAAAATAATTACATAATAATTATAGTAATATATAATATATAAATTAAAATTATTTATGTAAGGATACTTTGATCTTTTCTTCGATTTATGTCAAGTGTATTGCAAAAACTATTTCCTGTTTTAATTTTCCACCCAATTCCACTTACACATGATTCAATTTTTTTCATAATCAAACTAGTCACTTTATAATTTAATAATCTATCCTAAAAATAATATAATTATTAAAATATATATATATATATTAATATTTATGTTTCATCAATATTCTGTGATCTGAATAGATTTTTAATACTTTGATATTATCAATGACTGTAGTTCTAAATTTTAGTGAAATTTATTACTAATTAAATACATTATGTAAACACGCAATACAATTTATAGTTTTACAATCATAAAATGATAATATAATTGACGCTTAAGATTAATGGCAATTTTCAATAAGTAATTGTCAATTATAAAAGTATAAAGAATAATAAAAATAATTTCCTCATTTCAATTTTTCCTAGTCTACATCTTATTAATTATTTTCCATTTCTGAAAAATATAAAATGTAACGTATTTAATTTATATAATATACATTTAAGTCTGCAAATATATCTTAATAATTGTAATATGGCATATAAAAATAAAAGTTAAAAATATCTTTATGGTTAAACATTATGAGAAATGTCTTATGATATAAATAGTGGACATAATTTTTTCTATAAATAATACGTTGTTCCTAAATACGCATAAACCTAAATATAATGGGATACATTTTGTTATAATTTAAAAATCAGAAAATATCAAGACTATATTAATTTATTAATAATTATTTATATTTACTTCAGAGGTTAAAACGGGTATCTGAATTGCGTTTATTAAATGATTAAAAGAAGCTAAACCCTTAATTTTTTCAGTTTCCGGATCGTATACTGATAATATTATATCCATATATCTTTGCAATTTTCGTTTATCCAAGTAATTTTCACAAATCTTAATTTTTCCATCATTTATCAGTGTAACTAGTTTATTCCATGTTTCTCCCTATTAACAACGAAGATTATATGTAAATATTTCTTTAATATACATAATAATATAAAAACGGCATACACCAGAAATAAGCTGTTGATATTTGTTTAATAACATGTCCCTATACATGAATAAATATGAGCACGGGTACTCCTCTCCATTTGAAATTAAACTGTCAAATTTTGACAATGCTATGTTCAACAAATTCTTAAAATGCTCTTTAGTGTAAGCTACCGTAGAATCAGACTCATGAATTTCAATATACACTGAAGAAGTAAGTATGTCCCACATTAGAACTTCTATTTCATCTGTATCCTTATAGTTTATATACTTTTTCATCAATTTAAAAATATATATACCTTGAAAATCAAAATGGGTAATTAGTTATATAATTTATATGTATAAGAAGTTGTTGCATATATATATATAGGTGTATATAATAAAATTGAAATATAATTTCCAACTAATAAATTATTTAATATTACAAAAAAATTTAAAAACTATATATATATATATATATAAATTGTTGATTGAAAATAAAAAAAGCTAAATTTTATATAATTAATCCAATAAACTTTACACAGTTATTATGATTTTCTTTCAAAATATTCGAAAATTTTGGCTTAACAACATAATATAAACTGTATTTAATTTCTAAATAAAGTAAAGGACTATGACTATATAGGACCGGGAACAGGGCCATATTACCGCTTAGGCTGTGTAGGCTAAAGCCTAGGGCGGCAAATTTTTTTTTGGTGTAACCCAAAAACTATGTTGAGATATTATTTTTAAATATAAAATTTATTTCAGCCTATGGGCGGCAAAAACCTTAATCCGGCCCTGACTGGGAATATTCTTATGAATACAGTTATAAACATACCGTCTTTGGCTACACCCCGCGCCACTATTATATTATTTGTAAAATAATATATGCCAACTGCACAAAAATTTGACTTTAAAAATATTATACTTTCTTCTTTTGTAAATTCGTAGTTATTCTAAATAATTATAATATAACATTATTATTGTTAATAGCGTAGCAAATAATAATTATTTTATAAAAAAATTATACGAAAAAAAAACAAAAATCACTTTTAATCATATTCGTATTTTAAATAAAAATATGAATAAATATAGTCTTCTTGATGTTATAACAAATTAACATATACGTACGTATAACATATACGTACATATACGTATAGCTTCATTAGAAATTGTAATAAGTATACGAGTATATTTGTATAATTTACAATGTTCATATTATTAGTAAAAATTAAAATAACTAGGAATAAGTTATTGTGTGACTGGCATAATTTGTGAACAGGATAATTTTTCACCTCTAGGGTGGAACATATACAGAGCTACACCACACAAGTACGTGGTGCACAGTTATTACTAAACTAATAAAAAATATTATTTATTTCTATTATAAATAGTAAATTAGGTGTGGCATTTAAGTTGTACTGGACGATTAGGTAATATAACTTGAATTTGTAAATGTCGTTTCTAATACAAAATAATTTTTTTTAATAATATCGTCACTTACTGATTTTTTTAAAGAAAGTAAAATTAAAAATTCTTACAATATTTTAACATTGTTATAATTTGGTTAAATGATAAATTTTAATATTAATGAACCGATTTTAAACCAACTGGACTTCACTATTTAAAATTGTAAATTTTATATAATATGTCATTAATTACTAACGATAATAATCGACAACACCTATATACTTACATCAAACATGTTTATCAGTTTGTTGTAAAATTTGAGTATATGCATATCCGTTCCCACTTCCATAATATAATCCCAGTAATCTACTATACCTAAAAAAATATTATGTAATATTTCAACTATATTTTGAAATTTTTGAAATTTTAAATGTGATTAATTCTAAAGTACGATTTACAATAAGAACGAACAACATCCAAGTTGTATCCAAAGTTATTTTGAAATAAATTTAATTCGTGAGATTAATGTTTTTACGATTCATACAATTAAAACAAATATCTTATTACAATATTATATTAATTGATATAATTATGATACATTAAGTGTATTATACTAATACAAAATTATAATATATTTAAAATTGTACAAATTTTAATCATAGATTATTTTTTATTTTAATACCCAATAAATGTTTATGTTTCTTACTTTTATTCGTATTAAGAAGTTTCACTATAAAGATAAAAATTTAATACTCCACAAAAATGTCATAATTATTATATTATTATCCAATATCGTATCTATTAACTAATATTTTTAATTCTTTTTGTTTATTTTATATATGTATATATCTTTATAGTATAGATCTTATTAAAGAAATTATTTTTCAACGTTCAGTAACGTATCACGTTCAGTTGACTATCACGTGATTATACGAGGAGCAAACAAGCGAACCTTGTACTTTTCAGACTAGAGCAACGAAGAGTTGTATATTTTATAGTTTGACATTTTGTAAAGAGTAACGATTGTATACGTATACGATATATAATCCAGTCAGGGACCGTCAGCTCATTGAATACATGTTGGAAAATTCACATATTTATTCATGTATTTATTAAAGAAACAAACCTAGGAACATTAAAACGAAAATAATAAGAATAGAGAAAACTACATCTACTGGGCCGATATTAAAATTTAAAAAGTTTGCTTACCAAATTTCTATAAAATCTATTATTAAGATAAATTTCAACGACTAACTCCGTTGTGAAAATTAGAAGACTGAAGAAAATTGGATACACAAAAGTATCAAAAGAAATCAGGGAATACATTAAGGAAAAACTAAAGATTTTAGTGGAGTAGCTAATAAATCTATCAATTGCATATTATAGTACCTCATAGAAGTCAGGCTAATGGTAAGTAAAATTGATTTTCTTATAAAATTTTATTGGTAATCGGTGGACAGCACAGCACAATATTAAGAAAAGAGTAGGTACCTATTTATGCATTTTAATCATTAATGTTTAACATATTTAACATAATTAAATATTTATACGTATGTATTTAACAATTCTACAACACAATTGTTTTTCGAATTTGTTTTTGTTTACAAATTTAAATCGTACTTACTGAAATGTTTTTGATAGACTTTTTTTTTTTTTTCTATTAATTACGGAAATGTACAATTTAAACATATTATATATATATATATATATATATATATATATAATAACGTAATAAAATGTATGTTAATCATTTTAAGTTAATGAAGTAGAGTAACTTTATTTTTTAATATTTGATACATACCAAAGTAATGTTCTACTATATTGATATTAGAAGTCACTAGAGAAAAAATTACATCAATTTCAATATTATATACCCAACGCTACTGTTATTGCTATTGCTAGTCTAATCTCATTAGTTTAGGTAGATTTTATTAAGATATTTTCTAAATGAAAACTATAAAAATGCCTTGATTTTTTTTTTCGTCATTCAATGAAGAACCACTGGTGAATATATAAAAAAATCATATGGCTACTGATTTAAAATAATAATTAAAACCGATAAGATATTCGTTTTTGTAAAACAATTGTATTTATTAATAAACGTAAATTAAGGAGTTTCTTAAGATTGTATGTATATAAATATAATTTTTTACACGACGCACAATTCATTTAATTATTAAACAATGCGGTACTCACTAATTGGATAATCAATGTCTAAATTTCCATTAAACCAAGATTTATATTTAAATTGAAAAGTTATAAACTTAAAAAACAACACATATTTTTGTGAAAAAAAGCATTTTTAACCAAATTATTACGCGAAAAATGTTTAGTATGTTTATATATTTAATTGCGTTATATATTATTATAATATATTGTATATACCTCTTACGTCTTTACTATCGCCCACTAAAACAATTTACTCATTTAAAATTATTTAAATAAATCTGGGATTATAATAATAATAATAATAATAATAATAATCATATATTTATGTCATTATAGGTGTACATTTTATTTTTAAGGGCATACAAACTTTATAACATAGGTTCTACGATACTTCAATTATATTAAAGAAAAAAATCATTTATTACAGCATTTTTTTTTTTATTAATTTTAAATTATTAATAAAAGTGCATTATTTTGATGGAAAAGGATAACGTAAAACAATCTCCTATTTTCTAAAGAAAGTGAACTATGTAGAAAAAAGTAGTTTATTTATGCTTATTTAACTAAAATTCTTTTAAAACCGTTTTTTTTTTTTTTATTAATTAATTTCATATTATTTTTATTTAAGTTATTGAGAATAATTTTTAGAGACTTGAAAATGCCTAAAATATATGTTTTATTACCATACTAACGCGATAAGAATTTTTTAAATATTTTTTCCAATTGATTATAATATCAACTGGTAAATTTATTACCTCCCCCCCCCCCGGTGTAAATCAGAATGACGAATGAATAATAAAGACGAATTAACGTGAAAGGAGGACGTATAATATTTTTTTCAAATTTTTGTTGAAACCCAAAATTTATTATTATAATATGAAATCTAAGTATATCATGTGCGGGATAAATATGATTTTGTATAGTTATATAATTCATAGTGATTTTGAATTAGATTTATTATAAATATAATATTCATGACCATTGTAAATGGTTATCTTACTTATTACTTATCATATACTTATGTAGTTTAATCAATGTATCTAAATACTTACGTATCGACATTCCGAATTGGTCTAAAAATTATTTTTAACTGCTTATTATGGTTTTTAACAAAATCGTAACACAGGTATAATAATATGCAACGCTGCGTTTTGCGTCGCACGTCGGAAACCAGACGATGCGCAGCGGCCGGTCGCAGCTTGGAAACCGTACCCCGACGGTC
This sequence comes from Chaetogeoica ovagalla, assembly GCA_032441825.1. Lineage (NCBI taxonomy): Eukaryota > Metazoa > Arthropoda > Insecta > Hemiptera > Aphididae > Chaetogeoica > Chaetogeoica ovagalla. The sequence continues at coordinate 4,983,949 of CM063747.1, read as the reverse complement.
CGCGCGATTTGTATAACGACCACCGGGATAAATAATGTGGGGAGAGCAGCGCGTCGTCCGTTGACCAGACCGGTCGCCGGCATCAAAAATTCGAGTCCGGCGTTGTTTATATTTACAATATTATGCGCTAATTCGGTATGCGCTCTACGGGGGTTTTGCCGTTCATACACACTCGGTCTACGTCCGGAACGGCGATATTGGACGACGCCGCGCGACTCTATTACGACGAGTCTATCTGCCGCGTTTTTGTACAATACGATTTGTCGTGTATTTCTCTCGACCTTTGGTTGTACATTTTTTATTACTGTAGGTCTTATAACAGTCGTCTTATCGGTTTTCAGTTGCGTAGCGTTCGCTGAGGTAGTTACGAGTATACCGTGATTGTTTGAATATTTTATCGTTTTTACGTACACCAGACGGTAAATCGCCAACTCTCCACATTATGTCGATACGAAAATACAGGAGCCCCCCACCCCCGCATTCAAAACATTGCGAAGAGGTCACGGTCGGACGCGAAAATTGAATTACTGAAGGACACGACGAGGGGTGTTCATCTGCAGTCCATTTGCAGTCCAAATCTTCATCGACATTGCTTTACCGTAAAGACACAGTCCTGACGTTTTTCTCACCGTGTTAGAAGACATTCAGAACGTGAATAAAATAAAACGCAATTATAAAACGACGTGTATGTGGAGCGCATACCGAATTAGCACCCAGTATTACGTGTCGACGTATTAAATTTGTATATAGGCGCCCCATCACACTTTCAATATCAAATCTTACACGGTCGTTGAATGTTCATTTTGGTGCCAATTGGCTTATCTTCTCGGTACCCACGTTTCGAGTTTTTTGTTGGGTTTCTTCTCTCTCGATGGTTTCGAACGTAACTGTTCATAACGGGATAATATTCTTGAACTAACGGGTTCGCTACGTGATTGCGTTTCATCTATAGTTATCATGGGAAACGTGCGTTATAGTCCCGCGACTCTCTGACCGGGGGACATTGTCGTATATACGTCACACAGACAATTACTCGATATACATAACTCTATAAACTATTTAAAATATTAACACATATTATATAATGTATTGTTATGTTCATATAATATCAAGGTTATAATAGTTTGAGCGACATTGTACTCGGCACTTTTACTACTTACCAATATAGTATTTTTGCAAAACACTTTCTTTAATTTCAATTACAAAAAAAAAAAATACACATCTTTTTTAGTACAATAAGTATTAATATACCTACTAAATATTTGTAGGAATTTCACATTTTCAATACGAAGAAAATTTATAAATAAATATTATTCATTGTATTCATTATTATTTATTTCGATATTTATTCAAAATAAATCAAGAACAAATAAAAAGCGGGAAACCTCGATTTCTTTTTTTTTTTTCTATACAAAAATATTTCAGATTTTTCTTAGTATTAAAATATATAACTTGTGATATGATATTACCTTTTACCATTTCATTACAGTGTTCTTCAAGCACTTTAGTTTCTAAATAATAAATTAGGCATTAAATTAGTTATAATATTGTATGTTTAATTTTATTTTACCTAAAATAGAAAATCGAAAAAATAATTAGAACTTATTATTATTATTAAATATTAGAACTTTAAAAGCCGTTTAAATGAACATTAACAAATTAAAACAAATTGATGTAATTTACTTGAATTAGAATGTACTTCATCGCTTGTCGCTTCATAATTGAATATACCACCTTAATACGAGTATAATGATAAATTATATTTAAAATAAATATGGAATTGTATTAATATATTTTTGTCGTAACACATGTTCGATATAACAATAAATAGAGAAATATCTAACCCCAACCCTTACTATCTACCCTTTGTATATTTATTAAGATTATAATTACCAACGAAGCATTTAATCATTTCTGCATGAACTGACTCGAAAATAATTATTAAAATAAACGTCAATGACAAGTACGTGTTTGTATTGTTACTCATGTTTCACGTACATTAATTCAAGCATCAAAATTTATATTATTTCAGAAATCAACAAATTAATAGAATTCACAGAGAATAATAAACGTAAATCGTATGTACCTATACGTCGATTGAAATGTATTTAAGCATATGTGAGCGAACGCAAATATTGAATCAATATGTTGTTGTTATGCAATTTTTTAACGTATTTGTTCGTATGTGTACATATTATGTTATTCGTTAAATATGAAAATACGTCTTATTCAATAACTTTTTAACAACGGTAATATAATAACTGCCACAAATCATTTACTTATATATGTACCTATATAGATTCATCACGGTGTATTTTATATTGAAGTTTTTTATATATCCCATTTCATAATATAGTAGTTACAAATTTACTAATGTAGAATTGAAAATATATGGTCAATTATAAATGATACTCATTTTCTTTTAATAAATGACTATTAATATATGATTTTTAAACACATTAAAAGTCTTGCGTGAACGCCATGAAATTTTTATATGGTCGTTGCATTAAAATCTATATTTTGATATTTTCATTATAAGTCGATTGCAAAAGCTTCTGCGTCTCTCTCTGTGCCCTTACAAATAACTATTTTTTTTTCATTCTTAAAATGTAAGTTGCAATAACATAATATTTCTTTTATGTCATTTTTTAGTTCTCGTTTTTTTTTCTTATTTTTCTGTACAATTGTCTGTAAACTATTATCCCCATGACGTACTTGAGATTTATTAAAGTATTGTTATTAAAAGTAAAACGTAAAAGTTAAATTAAACTAATATAATATAATAAAAACACGAAATTTCTTTAATTCAAATAACCTTAACAAAAACAAATAAATTTGAAAATTATTGTGAGGTTTTGACACTTATTGATATAATATATTGATATAATAAAATAATGTCATTATAAATGTACAGGTAACCATTTCTGTCCACAATACGTGTTTTGCATAACATTTATTTCCATATTTGTAATTTGCCTAACCACCGAACCCCCCAGTGCGGTCTAATAATTCCCTGTGACGACCCCAATACGAAATAATATGCAATATCATTACAGCATTTAAGTTTATATGATTTCATTATATTTTTATTTATTCGTTATATTTTAATATTTATTTTGCATGTTTTTAAAGCTATTGCAATTAGACAATTGACGACAATAGTAAATAAATACTTTTGTAACTAAAACAACAACATGTGTTTAGGATTTGATGTAAACAGTAATGCATACCAATTTAATAAATTTTTAATTAATATGTTTTTTAGTTGTATACCTCCTATGAACACATAGGAACATAATATTAAATTATTAACTAACATATATTACTCATAAATGAATAAATAATCCCAATGATAAATTTGAGAAAATAAAACATCGATTAATGAGTTTTTGTTGTTGCGAAATATGAACACTCGTATTTATTTCAATGAATTTAAATCATTTTTTCAATTCGATTCGTCATCACGGTTAATAAAATACACATAATTACACGCGTGATCGATATTTATATTGATTTATAATTAACGTAAAGATAATAATTATTGGATTATAACTTAAACTTATTATTTTTTATTTTAAAACAAATAAGGATAACCAAATGTTGAGTGTGTATGTGAAAATCGCGAAGAAAACATAAAAAGTAATAGCAGGAAGAAATCATGAAAATTCGTACAAATTCACATATGAATATTTAATAAAAACATGTGTCTCGTTGGCACAAAATATGTCATGGTCCCTAACAATGATGGCGAAAAAATTTTTGCAAGTAGCTCTACTGACAGATAGATTATAAGTTATTGTAAATACAGGTATTGACACATTTTTATCAATTCGTAGATGGTGACCATGAATCCCATCCGTCTATTAACGCAATGTTCTATGAAATATGTTATATGGGTTATGATTAAATATTTCTCTATTTATTGCTGTATTGAACATGTATTACGATCAGGGACGGATAGGATATGATCTTATGAAAAATAGAATCAAGCAGTCCACACAATCAGATCCGGGGCCACCCCGTGGAAGGGAAGGAGGGGTTCCACCCCTCTCTCGTATTTTAACGAGTCGAAAATTATTCGGTAGTGAATACCTTTTTTCTTTTTCGCTTATTTTGGAAGTTTTACGTACGCAAAAACGCTTGAATCATTTACATTTTTTGCAAAAACATCTAAACTTTTTTTAATGATTTCGCCATTGGAACACGGTTTTCCACGCTCAGTTAGCAAAATGGCGATTTCATAATATGAAGTTAACACAATATCATTTTTTTTATTTGATCGTTTATTAAAAACTGATTGCTGAGTTGACAATGAGTTTGTCTCCTTTTTAATATAATCTGTCGTCATTACAGAACCCTTGGGATATTTCTCAATAAAAAATATTGTGTTTCTCTGTGTATCTGTGTTTGTTTGGACTGATAAAGTATATTTTCTTCTTCAGGCCCCTCTCTGACAAATCATCTGGCTCACTGATCAAATTTGCAGATATCTGAGATTCGTTTAAGTTACTATGCGTTCTTTAATTGAATAAAAAAACATTAGGAATAAAATAAAATATAAAATAATAATTTAATAATTCAATTTTTACTTTCTGTTTTCTACGCAAAGTATTATGAATGACATTTGTGGTTCGTATTTCCATACAGACTTCTTTTTGGAAGCCATGCCACTTTTTGTTTCCTCTCTACGTCTGTTCCGAGCATTGCAGAAACATCTTTTTGATTTTTCCCATTTTTCTGTAGCAATATTCCCTAAAAAGGAAATGAACATTAAACATTTTTTCTTTTTTTTAGATTTTTGACGACAGGAAACTTCATTAGAAGTATTGGTTTCAATTACAGAATGTGTTTCAGTTAGAGAAATAGTTAAAGAAGTTTGTGAGGCAATATGGAACAATTTAGGGCCACTTGTTATGCCAGAACCCACAGAGGAAATGTGGAAAAAATTTGCAAAAAATATAAAACCATGTGGCATTTTCCAAACTGTATAGGGGCTATAGACGGTAAGCACATAAATATACAGTGCCCTATTAACGCCGGATCCACGTATTATAATTACAAGAGAAGCCACTCTATTGTTCTATTAGCAATAGTAGATGCAAACTATAAGTTCGTTACAATTGATGTCGGATCGTACGGAAGGAATAGTGATGGAGGAATTTTTTCTAACTCAATTATTGGTAAAAAGTTGCACAACAATACAGTCAATATACCAAAATCTAATCCTTTATTAGAAAATGGAGAACCGTTACCATATTATGTCTTTGTCGGAGATGAAGCGTTTCCATTAAAATCGTATTTGCTGCGTCCATACAGCAGAAATAGTTTAGGAGACAATGAACCTAATAAAATATTTAATTATAGACTATCACGGGCACGACGTGTCGTTGAAAATGCGTTTGGAATTCTAGCTGCATTATGGAGATGTTTTCGAGGTCACACTGAAGTACAACCAGAATTCGTCGATAAAATTGTTCTCGTATCTTGCTGTTTACATAATATGTTGTACACAGACAATGAGTTTGAATCAAATCAAGTTCCAGAAAACGCTTTTTTAAATATAGATGCTCTACGAAGAAATAGCACTCGAGAAGCAACTCAAATTCGAGACGCATTTAAAGATTATTTTAATTCTGATGCTGGTAGTGTAGTATGGCAAGTCGATAGTGTTATAAAAGGAAGAATACATACTTAGTTTAATTCTTACTACTTATATTTTTATTATAAATTCTATACATATATATTAATAAACGACTTTGTTTATTTATTAATTTTAAAATTTAAATAAAATGAAAAGTTCTGAATATATTGTATTGTAATTTGTATTAAACACATTATGGTCAAAGTAAATACGTCCAACGGGCCTAGTAATGATAATACTGCCCCCTAATTTAATGATAAGTGAAAGATAATATCAATATAGTTAATATACAATGTAAATACAAATATTAGTAGAACGATAACCACATTAATAGTTGAACTACTAGGAAGGCAGAATAGGTACGAGATATCTCTATTTTAGTTATTTGGTTATCGCGTTTATGAGTGGACTGTGGATTTTTCCTAAATAAAAATAATCTAATAGCAAAATAAATGGTATTGCTATATTCTGGTGCCGTTGTTTATAGACAAATAAAACAAATCATCTTCGTGAATTCAAAACATTTTTCTCTTTGTTCAGAATCTAAAATAATAGTAAAAATAATAATTTAATTACCTGTTATTTTAAGCTCCTTTCCGATTTCTTCCCGTGCATTTTGTCTTATTTGTTGGTCCCTATAATCGGTGGAACCATGGTCGTATAAAGTCGTATTATGTTCACGAACTTTTTCAATTTAAAGTCCATCCATTTTTAAATTAATCAATTTAAAGTAAATGAAATTTTAATATATTATATATATATATATTTTTCTAAATAGACCAAATTCGTGATGACACGCGAGTCGAAAATGTGTGCGATGTTAGAAAATCAAAACGTGAGCTAGGAAATGTGACGTGACACGCATGAGGCGACATTAGTATGGCGCTGATACATTAAAATACTGTATGAATCTATATCCCACACTTTTTTCCCGTGACGCGATAGCACGTGAGCTCACGTGACGTGACAATAGTCTGTTCTAAACTACCTTTATAGTATCGTTTCCGATTGTTTCGAGTTTAAATGGACAAAATATGTGAAAAACGTGCACGGTTGTTGTGTTATACGGGACTGGAGAAAGTTACCTACCATTCCACAGTGTTCGCCTTCTTGCATCTTGATCTTGCGTCTTGAGAAAAAAGAAACGTTTTTAAATCAACATCACGTAAAATGAAAACAAACATTGATGTGTTCCCTTTGTGCGTTTTACAAAATCCAACGGTGCCGAATACACTCTAAACGTGCGACAGAAGTCACAACTGTTTTTTCTAAGGAGTTGCCTCAAAATACGTATTTAACACCCATGACGTTCGGTGTTTATTAAACTCGGTTTCACTTAACAATTTTGGTGGTTGTGAAATATTCTGTCACACCTTTTTTTTTTTTTTTAGACTGACAAAATCTCGTTGTAAAACACATCCGCGCCTCGCACCGTGAGAATTTCTCACACTTATGAGAAATTATATTGCCCCGCCGTAACTACACACTATCCTCTTAGCGTCTCTACGCGCGTATAACGAGGCGAGCGTCCCTCTCATTACTCAGTTGTGTTTGCCTCGTTCTGGGCGCGTTGGTGTCATATAAGCACGACTATAGGTTTACGATTCTGTGGTGATGGGTGAGGAAGGGATGGCGGCTGACTACGGTTTTCATCAAAACTACAATAAACTGAAAATAACCCCTTGAACGGCGATATGGAAGGAGAGGAAGGAAAATGTTTGAGAATTTTATTCATTGCTCGCACACACCTTTCGGTGCGAATAGCGTATTTCAATAAAAATATCTTTGGAGAGAATTAGAATTTGATATTATTACATTAAAAGCGTTCATTGTGATTCTTGAGTCCTGCACGTCTTGAAAACCGTCCTTTATCAATTGGTGGAGTATTCGGAATATTTTTTAAATACTCTTTTCGAGCTACAGTTTTTTTTCGGAATGCAGTATTTTAAATACTTTTCAAAAGTATTCGGAATACAATAATCCGAGTACTTTTAAACAATAACTTATTGACTTCGATGTAAAAAGTAATTATTTCAGAAAAAATATATACATGAATAGTAATAATAGCAGCAGCAGGAGTACGTTAAAAACCGTCAATATTATATTTTATCGATAAACTTGCTAGATTTGGACGTTTGAACCCAACTTTATTATTCAAATAATTTAATACATTGTATTATATATTTTATAAGTACAATTAATCGGTATTATTAATTAACTATTAATGAAATATCGTGTTCATTTATATAAAACAAAAATATTAAACCCATCGAAATACATAATGATGATGGACTATTTATATATTCGATTACATAATAATATAGGTAATTATTATATTTTATGTTCGTTATAATATAAAACTTTAGTAGTAAAAACAAAAAAAAAGTATTCTAAAACTATTTGGATTGTCTTTTGTGAAATGTTGGAATACAAATTCTGAATATTTTTTTTCAAAGTAGGTATTCGGAATACTTATATTCCAAATAATTTCAAAAAGTATTTTATCCGACGCTGCTTTCTGGTACAATTTTTGGGTACAGACATAAAAAAACACATCATTGTAAAAACAATACAATTCCTCACTCCGCTCAGAATCAAAAAGGATTATACTCTTCCTACGTTCACTCATAATATTAATAAAATATAGATAACCTGCAGACAGAGTTACCGTCAATTGTTTCCGATATACAGTGCACGCGTGTATGAAATGGAATATTTTAAAATATACAAACACGAATTTATCTATGTGTAATACTTACCGTGAACGTGTGAGAATTGTTTGAGGCAACGAGTGGGGGGCAAGTTGTTGAAAAGAACGAAATCTAATATTATAACATTATAATATTTATACAACACGGAAATATTATATAATTTAAAAATAAATCTCACACTGTTAGGAATACAATTTCTGGTGTAACGTTAATAAACATGCTGGTCTATACATCACTTTTTCAATCGGAACAACTTTGCACTACGAGACGTATTACTTACGTATCGTGTACGTGACTTTGTTTCTCTCTGGCGTTTGGTCTCGACGTTTTACATACATTTCATACGGTCAAACTTCGATAAGTCGTTGCTGTTGTTGTTTCCAAATATAATCCAGTTAAAAGCAACACCCGGGGATTGCTTATAAACACTAGTTCGTAAAAGTTATTCACGTGAAGTTCTCCGTGTTTTTGCATAAACAATATTGACTTCTTGGCAGGTCGTACGTTTGTTATGGACCAAGTTTTTTAATGAATCGTGCGTGTATTTTCTTACTACTCGTGGTTTGCGGTTCGCCGCACCCCGTTCGCTGTCTGCGCTGCCGGTTTAGCATGTAGGCGAAAAATAAAGAGTTTTCCGAGAGCGGTGAATATTTTTGAAGCAACACATTTATTTAACGTCTGGTGTGGGATATTTCTATAGAAACTTTCCTTCCCCCTCCCCCAAAAAGTTGTGTTTCGTGATTATTAATATCACCTAAATATTTTACGGTTTTCATATCGGCAATCAGCTGACTTTTATTATTCCGATAAATAGTGTTATATAGAATTATTATGACTGAAGGACTATTGGAAGAAGACACGCTTATGTCAGTTGTGTGCAACTATTCGATCCGCGGAGGAAACGTGTAATGGAAATGGAAACGAGGCAAAATTTCTCACTAGATTTTTTTATAACGTTATCGCAACATAATTAACTTCAGTTTTTTCCGTACAAATAAGTCTAATGTATTTTGTAATAAATTAAAATATTATGATTCTACACGAGTTTTCCTAATCCAAACAAACACGCCGTTCTGAGTTATTCACTAGTAATTTACACTGATGTAAATAATAATTGCATTGGTATTGAATACGATAAAAGCCTCTATTATTAATAAAAATATACATTAGTCAGTGTGAAGTGTGTCACGGCTAAATATAGGTCGGAATTGGCATGCCGTGAAGTCAAATAGATTGGAAAACGTTGCAGTATACGAACGAGTATTTTTTAGAAACTTGTAAATTATAGTAATAAAACGGTCGAGTGTACGATTCAGTGTACGGACCGTGTTGAAACAGACGACATAGTTAAGAAAAAACAGTATGTATTATCTCGTTTCTATTAAGAATTTCAAGTACCTAGTACATCTATTACACGTTACAAACTATTGACTTTTTGTAACGAGATACACGTATAACGGCAGGGTAAAACTACTTTTTCAACTGCACGTAATATATGAAATATAATATAATATTTATATATTACCCGAAAATGATGATTCGGAAAAAAACATGGAGTGTGTCGCCCCCTGCTCCCTCGCTACGGCGACTGCACGACTGTATAAAGATAGGAGCATTCCTTTTGGTAAAATTTTTGAATACAGACATAATCAAAAAAAAAAAAAATATATATATATATATATATTATTGTAAAACCAATAGATTACTCGCTTTCGTTCGAAATCTAAAAATAATTTTTTGAAGTATCAAAAAACGTATTAGAAAAAAAAAAATGAAAAAATCCGATATGAATATGCTAAAAATGCAAAATAAAAATCAGTTTTTCAGAGTCGTATGCCATATTGTTGAATCACTTTTTTTTTTTGACCTAGGAAAGAAAAAAAACGTTAGAAAAAAGACCCAAGACGTTTATTTATTATTTTTTATTACCGTTATTATTATTATTATTACTATTACCAGTGTGCAGTTCACCATAATTCGCTTACACGAAATTCGTGTAAAAAAAAAAAATTCCTTACCGCGCTTAATAATAATAATAATAATTATACTATTAATAATAACGTCCAACGTCCTACACGACGGGCGGCGAGTGTGAACGGACGGACGGGCCCGCACCTAAACTCGCAGCAATTCGACGTGTCTACGCGTGCGCGTTATGAACGAATCATTTTGGCCGCCGCCTAACTGACCGACCGAGATTCTGGCGGCATTTCCGAATCGCTGTTCGTTTTGCGCGCACGTGATTGTCCGTTGTTTTCGTCCAACTTCGTTTGACGCCAGACCCCCCACCTTTTTTTTTCTGTGCACTTCGAGTTCTACTCACTAACTCGCCCCCTACAGCCGAAAATTCTTTTAGTTTTTTTTTTTTTAAAGTCCCTAAAGAGAACGGATTTTTCGATTTTCTTTGATATCACACTGCGACCGAGAAACATTATGGAAAAGCCTTCCGACGCTGCTGCTAACAAAGGTAACTTTTCTCTCTCTCTCTCCTTCTACCTCATGCTTCGAGTATTTTTTGAAATTTATGCGTAGCGACCGAAAATCGCCGTGATTTCGAAAAAAATAAATAAATGAAAACATTTTATTTCGTACATTATATTTATAACGCGCGACATTCCGTCGCTTCGATAATATTTATTTTGTTTGCGGTCGCATTCCGTCGTTGTAGAGCGCTCTGGCTAACAGCGGTACATTTTTATTCTTTTTAAAAAATTGTTATATAACGATGTATTATTATTATTATTATTATTATTCTATCTGTCCACTCGTAGCCTCCCCACCCACCAGCCGAAATCGCTCAGGACGTGTTCAACGCGTTTGTTGTCCCGGTGGCAACGCGTATATAGATTATTATTATTATTATTATTATTATTATTCACGGATATTTGCCGAATACGTTTTCCAGGTAAACCCGCAGTATTGCAGGTACCTACCGGAACACAAATTTGTTAAAAAAAAATGCGCGTGCGCGCGACCGTACGTGTCTCCGTTCAACAACCGAAATGTTTACGCGAATACACTTGTGGTGGGCGCTAAGGAAACGATATTTTTTTTTTTGTACACGACGCGCGTAAAAATCGTAACGATTCCGATACGCGCTTCGACGCTTTAAGACGGGGCACGTCGAAATTCGTGAATTGAAATTAGTGAAAATCGCGTGTTATTACGTACGAAAAAAAAAAAAATGAATTGCGTTAAAACAAATGTCGTTGCACAAATAAAATGGAAACGGTGGTGGCGACGAAATAATTAAAAAAAAAATAAAAATATTCTCGCGCGAGACCCCCTTGTCCGCGCACGCGTTCTCTACGTATCTATAGAGCCGGTGTGTGTGTGTGCGTGTGTGCTCGAACGACGTTTTCGTTTCACACAATTTGGCAAATTACGTTTTAATGAAATTTGTACGTTTACTTTTATAAATCATTTCATTGTCCTGTTTGAATCGATCAATAGAGGTTTATTATTAACACGGTTCCGACAGAAATTTAACGGGTTTCCCGTTGTGCAAACAATTTCTCTTCGGCGGTTTGTTATCGAATAATCTTATCGACGCATGGATTTATTTAATATTGTTTTATATAAAACGGGAGGGTGTTTCCTCGTGTGTACAGGAAAATGCGGATTACGCGAATACACATTACGGTTATTTTCTAAAAATACGAGCGGACTCCCGACGGAAACGCAATATTCGTTTCACACTCGGTTTATGTGTATTTATAATATGTGCGTGGTTAAAGATTGCGAATTAAAAACGGGCATTTTCCCCCTTTGTCTCCTACACGGCAAAATTCCTGTTTTCCACGCACTCCGATCGATCGTGAATTTTATTTTACCTTATGCAATGGTCTTCTCGCTTTTTTTTTTTTTTTTTAATTTCTAAATTTGTTCAATTAATTTTTAACGATTTATGAAAAAATTACAAATGTGTGAAAGTCGATCTCTACAAGTCCCCCGTGTGTGCTCGCTCTGACGGACCAGTTTGATTTCAATTCCGTTCGTCCGGAAACGCATAATATCGTTGTGTTTTCGTGAAGTGAAAAAATCGATAGATATGTATCACGAAGGACCGGTGTTACGAGATAATTATAACAAAAAATAATAACGATCGATGGTCGGAAATCAACGATTTTCGTCTGACCGTACACCGTATTATGTACGAAAACTAAATGTGCGATTTTCTTTTTTTATACCGTGGACGTTTCTTTTTTTTCGGCAACTTTGTCGCCGACGTTGTTCGGACACGTTTTTGAACAATTTGTGTCCGATAATGTATGCGACAACAATGTCTTCTTGGTTTGTGTGTTTTTTTTGTATATTTTTTGGAAACGAAACGCGAACAACGCTCGTTCGATATCGGTCGCGTATTTAGCGCGTATGGAAAAAAATATATTTCGATAAAATCAAATCGATTTTTCTTGATATTTTTACACACGTCTACGAAATTCATCATTAATATCGAAAACGGAAAATAATCAGAGTGAATTATTATTATTATTATTATTATTATTATTTCGACTTTTTCCGACTTTCAACGTGTCCTAATGTGCTATTCAAGGTCGATTTTAGAGAAAAAAAAAAAAAAATAGGAAACTTTGATAATCGATCAGAAGTAAAATTCTCGACGAATTTAAACCCGTTTTCGGAATATTTGTGTTGCTCTAATTCGGAGGGAGAGAGAGATGTTTACACGCATTAAACAAATATATCCTAAAATTTTCGAAAATATTTAAGCGGTAAATTCGAAATTGATAAAAGCGTAATGTTAGAAAACAATACGCTAATATACATACAAAATGATTTTTTTTTCATTATTATTAAATTTCGTTTAAAATATACGTTATAGTGTAAATAATATTTAATGCGGAGTTAATATAAATTTTGAAACGTTGTCGTTATAGTCAGGGCTGCATATAGTTAGGTGAGGGGGGAGGGCACTGGCTACAACTGCCTCGGGCGCCAAAATTTTGTGACCGGAAATTTGTTCACTTGTGAATCCAAAATCGAAACAATTTTTTTAACAGTGTTAATGCGTCGTGGTGTTGTTTGAAATCTAGACAACTATAACGTGTTCATAGCAATAAAGTTATCGCGGCGATCGAGAACAATTAATTTGCCTCCTAAATAATCCTGAATCACTTTCCCAAAATCCGTTATGATTCACAATTGTGTCTGTAGACGATGAGTTAATGTATTACGGCGTAATTTGTTACCTATTTTGGGGTAACCTACTGCGGTGAGGAACGGAGTTCGTGAAATTATTAATGCAATATATTTTTTTTTGCTCAAAATCTATAACAGGTTCACGAGAGGCGGCGGGGGGGGGGATCTATTTCCCATATTTCCCGTGGGCAAGTCACTTACTACGGAGCGTTAATATTTTTTCGTCTCTTGCCACCCGGGGCGGCAAAAATGTCTAAAAATACGGCGCAGCGCGTAGTAACACGTTGTGTTGTAATATTGTAGTAGTTACAACAACGTTCTTGAAACGATCATCGATAATAATTATTAATGTTACGGGGGGGAAAAACAAAAGTGTATTATTATATTTTTATAACGTGGAAATGGAAAGTCGGGGACACGCGCGCGTTTAAATGATGTCAGTCAATCCCGTTTTTCCGCTGCTCGCAACACGGCGATATCGTTGGTGGCGACGGTCACACACGGTCATTGGAGGCAATCCAAACCGCTCGTTTTTGGAATTTACTATCGATAAAATACACCACCGCCTCGTATCGAAGACATAATTCTGTGGACACGCGCGAGATATTTTTCTAGGACCTACTTGTTTGTTTCGTTTTCGTCGAATTCTAAAAAAAAAAGAAAAAGAAAAAACTCGTGTAAATACTGACGAAATACGCTTCGCGCGTTTTTCACACTTTTTTTTTTTTTTTTCTGACGAAAACGTGGCCGTGTTGTTGTGCTGTAGAAGACGAAGCGAATTATTCGTGTTCGGTTGTTTAAAACTTTAATTAAACGAATTGAAAGAACGTAAAAACGTCCGTATATATATTTTTTCTTTATTGTCATTAAACGTGTCGATATTGTTTGTACGCCTTCCCAAACCGACGAACGCTAAGAAAATATGAAAAACGTTACGAAACGAAAATTATATTATTTACAATACGTTTAGGACATTAAAAAATCCGTTTACCTGGTTTTTTTTTTTTTTTTTAATGTTATTTGCTTTGCGCGTAATTAGCTCGTTTTTTTTTTTCAATTTCAATCGGAAAAGTTCGCGTATCGTTTTTGAAAAGTTTTAACGCCATTTGAAAATTTCGTTTGTTTTTTAATGACATATTTTTATGACGCTCCCGTTTGCGTTCCTCAAAAATAAACGAACTCCGATTATTATTGTTATCTCCACAACTGGTGCTCATCATTTTCATCATGTCACGTTGTTTCCACTCTTCCGACTTTTTTTCTTTTCTTTTTTCGACAAAATGTGTCCACTAGTGGACGTCCATTGGAATAATGCTCTCATTCAGACATTTACAACTTTATTAACAAATATAGGTTTATATATATATATATATATTTTTTTTTTTTTTTTTTGTTATATTATAATACGGTTTTATTAAATTTGTTGTTTCGTCTTTCTTAATTATACAGATTTATAAAATTAAATGTTATTAATATATAACAATTTATTAATACTGTTATTAAAAATAATTTTGGTAATAAATTTCGTCTAAACAATACAATTATGTCATTTACACATGGTTTACAACAATGACCCGTTTTCAAAATTACTTATAGGTATTTTTTTAAGCATTTGGGTTTAGTTTTCTTAAATTTAAACCTCGATTCTAATAGGTAAGCATTAAAATACTAATATATATATATATGTATTATATATATATATATTATCTCATATTTGTATGATTTAATATATTCATTAAATATTAACTGTATAACTATGTTTATTCTGAAACGCTTACCAGTCGTATTATTATGTCTAGGGAATATTTCAAAATTGTAATATTGTACTTTACAAATTTTCATTAATTTTCAGTGTATTAATTAATTTGTTTTTTTCAAAGGGAAGTCCGTAATAGATACTCGGAAAAAATCACGTTCTAAAAACGGACCTTACAGTTCGTTACTAGTACCAGAACTACTTAACACAATGCCATCGGAAGTATACAGTATGCCATCTGAAATATTTACATTGCCATCGAGCGTATATGTTCCACAATCGCGAAAGCATGATATGTTGCCACCAGCAGTGCCAAAATATGCCAGTTCATCATCAACATATGCCAAACCATCATCAATTTATACCATGCCATCGTTATCATTAAGCGTGCCGTCGTCGTCATTAAGCACGCCATCGTCAACATATAACATATCATCATTATTACAATCATCTATATCATCATCAATACATACCGTGTTGTCATCAGTTCAAAGTTTGCCATTTTACACGACACCGCCACTATCGCGTAATTTTCCAACAGGATCGTACACTATTCCATCGACATCATTCACTTCGCCACTTTCATCAAACGCTTTGCCGCAGGAACCACAAACTTTGCCATCAGTAATGCCAAGTGTGAAGTCGCTGCAGACTACTAACGGAACAAATCAATCAGCGGTACGTATTAAATATTTTATTATTATTGTTTGAATTGGTATGTATTTAATAATTTTGAGACAAAAAAAAAAAAACTATTGTTATAGGCTTTTCTCGAAATGTAATAGTTTCTTTTTTCAATTAACTCGATAATTATGGTCTAGATGGCTGTACATGGGCTATTAATTTTTGGATTAAAATTGTAATTGATTTGTTTAAATTGAAATCCAATTTTGTTTTTCTCATGAAAAAAATTGTTTCCTCACTAAATTATTGTGTTACTGCTGTAACGTAAAAGGAGGAATCGTATTATTTTTTAAACTTAAAAAATAAATGCCATTATAAAGTATTATTTTTATGTATCCCTATGTGGTTATTTTTTTTAGCTTGTGTGCTATAAAAATTGAAAATAGGCAAGAGAGACAACAAATTTCTTATCCCAGAATAATTTTTATATCTTTGAAGTGTATTGTGATCACGTTGGTGTCTACCTCTTCACACTCTCATATAAAAGTAAAATATTAAATACTTGTAACCAATGCTCATAATAAAAATCATTTGAATAGTTATACAGAAAAAAAATTTTTAATATCAAACATTGGCATATTTTAAACTTTATATAATAAATAATATGTATATAACTTCATATTATGATATTGATTTACTATGATTTTTAGACATATATCACAAATTCTTAATATTTAAATAGTTTAATATTAAAATATTGTTTTAAAAATGTTCGGCTGAAAAGTTTAATGTATATATTTTTAAAAAAATCGTACTATTTATAAATTATATTTGTCATGTTATATTATTGATCTGTTACTTTTTTCTTTGAAATTATGATTAGTCTTTTATTATTGATACGTATTTTTTATTCAATAAAAATACAATAATTTCATTTTTATTTCCTCAAATGAGGAAACGTGAAATTGATGAACAAAATTTAATAGATCACGCGTTTGTATTTGTATTTCTCGATTTATTTTGATTACGTGCAATCTCCGATCTCCTACACATACATTAGTCCACGTTATTCGTGGTTTTTAAATAAACATTTTTAGTTAATATGTGTGAAGTATAGTGAAGTTTAGTTAGTATGATAGTCACTGATAAAATAAATAATTGTTTTTAGACGAGTGTCGTAAATAAGCCGTCTTCAAAAAGCAAGTTTGCTATTTCTCACCGTCGCAAAATATCTGATCAGTATCATTACACGGTAAAATTATATAATTATATTATTACTCTTTAGTGTTATCTTACAATAATTGATTAGTTCTGTTACAGCAATCTTTATAATTCGAATAGGTTTGTTTTGAATTCTGAGTATAGTTATGAGTGTTTTTTTTTTTTTTTTGACATACAGAATAAGCATTTTGATTTCTATCTTCCACCTTATTTTGTAATAAAAAATATAGTGCATACGTGACATTGTATTCATTCTGAACAAGTGAAAGTGACTGATGTAAATTAAAAGCAACTAATATAATTTTAGTTGCTTTCAATTTTAATTATTAAAATTACGGTTTAAGTTTTTAAAAGAAATATTACTGGTGTTGTAAGAAAATCTAATAATAATACTACTACTACTAGCTCGTAAGCTTTATAATTTATTAAATATAATATTATGTGCTCATGATTTGTCAATACGTATTAATTCAGGGCACACCAATCATAAAACGCGATAATACAAGTCCGATGAACAGTAGATATCCTTTAAGACCAGTGCCTATAATCCGTTCTACAGCCATGACGCCACAGCCTCCAGTTACAGAGTAAGTATATTTGACTTATAATCGATGATGATACATGTGTATGATAATTTTGGGTAGCTACAAATATCCGGTTATAGTTTTAATTCCAACATTTTCCAAAAGCGTTTCCGTTTAGTTCCAGTGTCCGATTTGAATTTATAATTTTGTTTTTATATGTTTGTACGCATACAAAATAAATTTCAAGTATAAAAAAGTTTGGTCTTCAATATTATAGTGAAGCGTATTTTTCATTGACGTTTTGATCATTTTTTTTTTTTTTTTACTGCATCCACCATGTAGAATCGACAGTTTCGTTGTGAACATATCGGGCTTGACTTGACTTCATAATAATATAATCGGTATTTGTATTTATAGAAATGCCATGCTGTCGTCTTATCATAATATAGCGGCCATGACAAAACCAATGTATAATCCGTTGGTTAACAAGGACACGACGATGATGCACCTGATGAACACTTACTGGAATCAACAAATGATGTTTAACCAACAATGGTACAATAACAACAACAACGGACAAGTACCACCACCGTCACAACAACAACAACAACAGCAACAACAGTCCGGCGGTGCGTTCCAAGGCCAACTTCCGCATAACTTCGTGTTTCCTCTTCAAACGACGCAGCAACTAGAGTTGTGCTTTAATGGTAGTGATCATGGGCCAATTATACCGATGACAACTGCCGCCATGACAAATGCCAGCGCAACAATTGCTGCTGCTGCTGCTGTTACGGCTGCTGGAAATCAGGGAACTCAGTGGCAAAACAACATCAACAACTACGTCCCGCCACTGCCGCTACAACCTCCGCTACTTCCGTCGCCTCTGTTTCCATTGACGCCCGGACTCGGGTACCCGCCTGCTACTGCTCCAAACCCCATAACTGGTGAACACAACATGACGTCGTCGTCACTCGATTGTAATCAAACGTTATTACCGCTAAGCGCATCGGAAACACCATTGCTACAGAAGTACGGTTACCCTGATCACAGCTACGCTACGCAACTTTCTCTTCCGACGCCTTATAAAGGCAGCAAGAGAAAGAACTGGCGGCGTTCCTCGTCTCTGCATAAAACCAAACGCAAGAACAACGGTAGTAGCAATACGCCCTCTTGTCCACCACCAATGTAATCTTTCGTATGGCTCTCCCTCAAAATCCATCGATTTGTTTTCCCGTATTAAAATTATGTTTTATTTTTACTTTATATTCTGTATAATATAATTATACAAATAATATAAACACTTAATTGGATACAATAAGGAGGGTACTCCATTTACTTGCCATTATTATTATTATTATTATTTTTATTATAATATGAATTTTTATATTATATATAATAATAGTTTAATAACTATTATATAATTAATATATATATTATATAATTAATATTATTAATATTATATAATTAATCCTTTTTATAATTAAAAAGGATTAATTATATATTTGTTCAATATTATTTTTATTTAAATTGTAACATTAAATTCTATGCTCATAATAAATAATTATTATTTAAATGATTTCAATCCAATTTACCCAATAAACATGTACCTACTGAACGAATTTTCTCGTACATTTTCTGTTTTTATGTAACCATATATCTTTTTGTGAACATTTTCTAAGAGAATCCACATTTTTTTTTCTGTGTCAGAAAATTGTTCTCTATAGTCTAAAAGCAAGAATATAAAGACTAATATAATAAAACTAAAGAATATAAGCTACGTTGGTTCAAGTAGTTTTACTGAAGACGGTATATTTTACTAAAATACTTAATATTGTAAAAATTATAATGCACATTAGGGGAAAATGATTTAATATGACATATCTTTTTGGAAATTCAATTTTAATACACTTTAAATTAATTGTAATACTTATTTTTTTTATGTATTCATTACGCATTTTATAAACATACGTCAACTTAAATTTAAAATTTTAATTTTATTTGAACAAAATCTAAATTTGGCTTACTATGTCATATTAGGCATAGACTTGTGTAAAATGATATATCTATTTCAGTATATACCTATACAGTGGCGGCGCCAGAACTTTTGCATTAGGTGGGCCAGGCTGAGGCCAACCAATTGTAGAGGTGGGCCAGGCTGAGGCCAACCAGTTTTAGAGGGGGCCAATTTTTTTACTCACAATTAAATTATGGGGAGGGGGCTACTTATGTCCAGTGACGTACGCAGGGGTAGGGTTCTAGGGTTAAAACCCCTCTCCCTGAAATGTGTTCCTCTTCCCAAATTTTTTTTTTAAATATTTTTTACTACTAATTTTAATATAGTTAAAAAAACGTCTGTGATAATCATGGACTAAGATATCAGTATGTATAGATGTAATAGCAGGCTATATTTGTTAAAATATGTCTGTCTGTGGAATACGGACAGGTATATTATGTAAACCCTATCACAGTTCATGGCGATTACTAATCGTTTAATCAATTATTATAATATTTTAGATGTTTTTGAAAATTCTGTATGTGTTATGTGTCCAGCCATCATTAAGATAGGATGAATATTTTTATCCAAAGTACCTTGAAATTAAATATAATATAAATTAATAACATTATTAATTAAATTATTTAAGCTTTTTTTTAAATATACCTAGTAATAATTATAATATGATGTCTATACTGTTTTTAGTAAGTTCTTGCACACTATAAACATTTTAGGGTGGGCCAAGAATTTTTGGGGCTGGGCCCGGGCCCATCCCTGACGCCGCCACTAAACCTATATATGTAAGTATAAAATATTATATAACATTTAATATATAAATATTTAATAAAATATAATATAATAATTCAAAACAATTTATCAATTTATTAGACATTATCATCAAACCCAGGCATTATTAAAAGTAAAAAACAAAATTGAAACAGTCTTAAATATTCAATTAGGAACATGTGCTAAATTATAAAGATATTTTTAAATAATAAATGAGTATAAAAATCTAAAAAATGAATTAATAATAAATATGGGTAACTTTATATTTTTAATCTTTGAATTTTTAAAACTAAAAAAAAATTAAACAGTCTTTGTTATCTATGTTAAATTTTATCACGATTTGTTAGATATCACCATCTTGGTATATAAAATAAATAAGATCATACATAATAATCTTAATTAGTTGTATAATTCACATTTAAATCTTTGTTTTGTAATGGTTACTCCAGCACACTCAGCATGAGACCATTTCTTACACACATAGAATTTTATCCAATGCTCTCTAGCTTTAGACCGGCTAAAAAAATCATTACAATATAAGTAGGCCGCATCATCATCTGAAAAAATTGGATTTTCTTACATAATGAGGTACCATCTTAAATGTCTAATAAAAAAACATATTACATGTTATACTATTAAATATTATACTATGTCATACTTTCCTCTATATTTTTAAAATCGAAAAAGGCTTGTAGGGAAGATACACTTTACACACACACACACATACACACATACACACACACATATATATATAAGAAAGAGAATGAAATATAATATTAATAACAATAAAAAGTGAAGTGAAGAGATGTCATATATTTCTCCCTTGTTGATCAACAGAATTATTATTAGTAGTATTATTATTAAACACTAACAATTTTAGTACTAATTAGCATTATTATTTAATAAGTAATTCATTTAAAAGGAAATATCTGAAGTGTTATTATTTGTGGTGTTAGATGACCTACTAAAAATATTAACATTTCCAAAACAATTATTTAATTCCAAATCAGTAGAAACATAGTTTTTGGAATCACAATAAAACAGAACATAAATCTGTATTAGTAGTAGCAGCAGCAGCAGCAGCAGGAGCAGTAGTAGTAGCAGTAGTAGTACAATATTGTATAACGTTAAAAAAAATGTAATTGTGTGTATTTCTTATTTTTTAAATTTATTGTTACTTTTTATACTATACATTTATACCGTGAACCTAACTTAACTTAACTGTGAATGTTTCAATTTTAATAAACTTGTACAATTGTATCAAAAATAATATATATCATTTTATCTACATGCTTAATGATTAAATATTGTATCAAACACTTATTGAAAAGTTATTAACACTGAAATAGTATTTTTAATTTTAATTTTATTCATTTAGTATTAAATAGTATAATTATTATTAAAATATAAAGAAAAAGAAAAATGTATAAAATATTTAATAGTTTATAAATAATACAATACAAACAACATTGATTATTCATGCTACAAAGAAGTATGTATAATTAAATAATAAATAAAATAAATTTTCCTTCATTAATGAAATAAAATGTGAATACAATTTATAGGAGGGGTGGAAAGAATATATGTATAATAAACTTAATCATTTATATAATTAATATAAAATACAATTTCATGATTACAAATGTCATACAATTTCATAATGTATATGGTCATAAATGTATAAAGTAAGTTATATAAATTCTAATAAATCACTTAGACAATTGTGTTGTTTTAATTATATATTATTGAATATATAACAATGTGATTATATTATCTTAACTAAAAATTGATTCTTAGTGAATCTTAGCATACAAGAGCATTCAAATCTGAATTGCTTAAAGAAAAAAAATATTTAAAAAGTTTAAATATTGTTTCATTACATCACTACAGTTTTAAAAAATTGAAACCTCTCATAATATTTTCAGCTTTTTATCATTTGATATAATTTATATAATCAATATAATTCTTCAAATAAAAATTAATAATCAAAAGTCTATGTCAAGTTTTTTTTCAAATTTACCATGTTGACAGGTATTATCCAAATGATAATGGTCCATAAATCAAAGTACTTAAATCAGATTTACAATCAATAGGTCAATAAATTATTGGTTACTGATTCAAAAGGTTAATTTATAAATTAAATAAAAGTTTGTATAAAACCTGGAATTTAGTATGCTATAAAACATATAGACTTTCCTGACTTGTTTTAGATTTGAATTTATTTTTACATTTGTTTGTATGGATAAAAACTGAATATAATTTGTTGGCTGATTAATAATATTAATCATGATCACATTTTGATTGAGTATTTTTTTAATGAATTTTCTTTTTCTTCCTATACAGATTTTGATTTTCAAAATTTTTTTGCATAGTTTAGCTTCTCTTAAACATGAAGTTAAAAGAGTAATCAACAATCAAATGGATTTAAGTCAAAGAATGGAATCTATTGAAACACATATTCACAACAATAATGTATCAAAATTGAATCTTAACAAAAGTTTTTCATCATTAAACGATAATAGTGACTGTATTTTACTCATGGATAATACAATGGATTTTAATACGTTTATGAAAAAGTATCTGGTGATGCAGAGTTTTGAATTAATTTGGTAAAAAACTAAATATATTTGAATATTTTTAATAGATTATAAAAATGTTTTTTTTACACTGATCAATTAACTTATATTGGTGGAAAATATTTTAAAGCGATAACAAAGAGAATTATGAAAAAATTATTCATAGATGGAGTTACTGAAACATTTTTCATATTTTTTGAAAGAAGGGAAAACTAAATTTTCAGATTTTGCAATTTATTCAGTCATTTTTGGTATGTTGTGTAAAATATTATTTGAACCCTTGTGCAGACATTAAATAGTCTTAAATCTTCAAATATTATGAATGTACATATCATCTGATTAATATATGAAAATATTTTATGTTACAGATATTATTAAACAATTATTAAAATTTAAAGGTCTCTCAAAACGAAATGGAAAATGCCATCAAATACACTTTGGCACAAGGCCCATTTTATTTCAAAAGAGTAGAAAATTAATAATATTATTTTTAATATAATAATATTATTAATATATTTTTATAAAATACCTTTATTGTAATACTATTATTACTATTATTATTATTATATATATATATATGTGTGTGTGTGTGTGTGTATAGTTATCTACGTATATCAAAAGTACTAATAGCTAATTAATAATGATAAAATAATGCAATTTTAGCACAGTGAAATCCAGTAACACTCCAATGATGAAATATAAAGAAACATGGATTCCCTTGTTGAACAATCTTTATATGTATTTAGCAACTGAAAAAACAATTCATTATAATTATTTTTTGGATTAATATTTTTATTTAAATACATAATTTAACATATTTTATAATATAAAGTGTGGGCTAAAACGTGCACAAACAAAATCATCAAGTAGATATAAAAACATATAGCATCTTGTTTTCTTCATCTATGTTGAAATCATCCAGCACAAAAAAATTATAAAGTTAATTGAAGTTCCTACTTTTTAAAAAGTTGAACCTTATTCGGAATATATACTGTATACCTGTATGAAGACATGATAGTCTTCCCTGCCCTGTGTCTGAAAAGTCCCCTCCCATTCTATGGTATTACTACTACTTACTAACATAAACATAATAGTGTAAAACATGTAAGCATACTATGTTTTTTGGAAATAATCATGTTGCCAATTGTGATCTGAAGTTTCGATTCCATCTTCAGAGTACATCTAATGGTATATGTCTAATTGCTTACACTATACTTGTAATTAGACCAAAATTGGCAACATGGTTATTTTCGCAAAAACAGTAACAACAAATAATATTTTTACTCACTACTCATAGGTTTTTCAGAAATTTGGGTATGAAAGTGTTCTTCGATTTTCCGTAAAATCTTTAGTTCATCGTGTTTTATTAAATTAATCACAATACCCCTGAATTGGTTAAGTGTTCCAGAACGTTTAATTCTGAAAATAATTTTAATAATTTCACATTAGTTACAAATTAGAAACAATAAAAAGCATTACAGTGAAATTGCGATACTCAAGAATGGTAAATTACCTGTCTATGTATGCTTCTTCAGTATTTGGTAAATTAAAATTAATGGTCAAACAACTACAAACTGTAATATCGTCTTCAGTCAAAATATCATTAGTGATCAAAATGTTCCTATTATAAAAATATTATTAAATATTAAAATACTTTCGAGTACTATTAGTTTTTTAATAATAATAATAATAATAACTATTACTAGGATATAGAATACGACCGACCTATGTTGACTTGGTTTTTTTTTAATTCAACATTGTTCTAATCTATATTATGTATAGTATTAATAAAAATAATATATACAGTAAATCCCATAAAACATATTGTAATATTCAGATTATTTTCAAGGAAACAGTTATTTCTTGAGGTTTTAATAAAGATAAGATATTACAATATTATGAATGTATTTTTTTTTCATTTTCCTAAAATTTATTTAAACCATTGTATATCAAGAGTTGAAATATGTCGTTTTAAACGACATATTTCACAATATTTAATGGTTTTTATTTTTCATAAGATTATTTAAAGGATTTTTAAATTTTTATTTAATTTTTTTTTTTTGCAATTCTATAAAGCATTTGACATTCACACTGACAATAACTAATAAATGATAACAATTAAATTGATTAAATATGTATATTTATAATATATGTTTACAAACACTTACGTGGATTCAGAAGAGAATTTATATATCTCTGTGTCTCGCTCTTTCTTTGACAAGTCTTCATGTATTGCACTCACCATGAAATTTGAGTTTGTCAATTCTGTACTTAACCAGTTCACCTAAAAATAATCAATTTCAATATTATATTTATTATGAAGCATATTCCAATATGTGTATTTACAAAAAATTATCAAATATTTAGAAACACTTTTGGTAAGAACATGACAATTGATAATTTTTTTTAAATTATGAAAAAACTATATTTTGTATGGACAAATTTTTCGGACAGAAAAAAGTACATTCCTATTGTTTTTAAATATGAATACCAAAAGTCATTATTAATAATGATTATTAATTATTATTAACTAATGTAAATTAAAAAATTATATTAAACAAAATTTAAATACTGAATAAAAACAATAAAAGTTAAAAAAATTAAATTTAAATTATACGAAAAATGAATATTTAGAATTAAAAACCCTTTAGTGTGAGTAATACGTAATAAATTCTGTATATTACTGATTTAAAATTTTTATATAACTTTAGAATAAATAACAAACCGTGTCCTTGGAACCGCAGAAAACTACAGCTTTTCTTATAAGAATTACATTGTAAAGATCACATATTACGCAGACTTTCCATGTGTCACGATTGGTGATTACGTAGTACTGTTTAATTTTACCTAGTTTCATCTCATTCCTAAAAAATACAATACGTGTTAACTTCTTCGTCTTCTTTCAAAAAAGTAATCTTATAAATACCAATCTATTGAAATCTTGACTGGATTAGACATGAACTTTTGAGTCATAACCAGTATATCGTTAGGCATACTGTCAGATAATATAATAACCTAAAAAAAATTAATTAATGATTAAAACTAGAATATTAGACCATCCAGAACATTTTAATAAAATAAAATAAATGATAGAGTTTAAAAAGTTTTAAAATGTTATTTGTTATTATTATTATTATTGAATTTTGTTTTCAAAAATTTTATGGACAATTTTCACATTTCTTTTTTTCAAAAGTATTTAAATGTTTTAACAATACTTGTGTAGCAGGCGTTAATAAACTGTATATTTGGTATAAGTAATCTAAAAGTCCTTTATGCAACATTTGATCAACTTTATCTAAAATCAATGTCTTTATTTCATGAACAGGTGTGACGTCACATTTAATCATATCTATCAAAAAATTCAATTTATTAATAAAAATAGTATTAATAAAAAATTCGATGCATACTAAATATATGTTCTGGAGTCCCATAATCAACATATTGATTAATATTCAATTGTGGGGCACAATGGTCGGTATCAAACAAATGGTCACGATTCAGAATACATCCTAAATCCGAAACTTTCTGTAAACAAATTTGTATGAATATGAATGTTTCAAATTAAACAATTTCTTTACATAAACACGAATATAAGTGATAGATATTGATTATTATTTCATGCGATATGTTAAAAATAATTATTTTGAAATAAGCAAAGAGTGCATAAGTGTTAGTATAAAAATTTGTTTTAATAAGTATAAAATTTACAATTATCGAATTAAGTATTCAATTATTTTTAACGATAATTAAAATAGATAATCAATTTATTGACTTAGATTTGATAATTTACAATAAACAATTTATAAATATTTAATAACATTTAATTGTAATTCTAACTGTAGAGTTTGATTTTTCCGTCGATTTAATTAAAACAAACGTGTTAGTCAACAACACTGAACAAGTAAAAGTAGACGAGCTGCGTGATTTAACAGTTTTTTGACATGTTACGATTCGTTGGTTGGTGTTGTACGATAGTTCGGATGAAAAAACGATCGAAGGAATAAAAAGGACCAAAAATACTATTCAAGTGGAATATCTACTGTTTTAAATTCTGAAACTTGTTCCGTAGTCGGTGACACACAAAACACTCTCATGTTTGTCGGACGAGGGACGATGAAATGTAAAATGGCTGCTAAAACCGCTGTCGTTTTTCCATTACGCGGCGGAGCCACAATTATGACATTGCGTCCATTGATAATCGGTTTGATGGCTCTTTGTTGCACATCCGTGGGCTTAAAGACACCTAAACAGATAACGTGCATATTCGATGCGATACGAGGACGGTCGGACGACATACAATTTATGCGTAAAACTTTAATGACTTCGTCCTGAAGACCTATACCGTCGAATGAAGTGATAATTTCGATGTCTTTGCTGGTCTCGAATTTGATGGGCGCCGTCGAATCGACGGAACCGGTCGGTACCATTACGGCCATCACGGCAGATGTGGTTTGATCGTTGTTTGCTCGGAAACGAAAAACGAAAAACAAAACGGTCGGGCGCAGTGGACCGACTCGGTACGGAACTCGAAATGAACGCTATGAATACGGGGACGTTCGACGAATTATCATATAAAGACAGCGTTTAGAGAAAGAAGTATTATTTGTAAAGACGTTTGCGCGAGAGAGAAAGAGGTTATTTTTTCTTGTTTTCCATGGACGGAATAAGAAATTGCTATCGCTTGTCACGCTGTGGTGTAGTAGTCACCGAAGTGATATGGCACTACCGTGACCAAGTGTTCGGTTACTGTATTTAACAGGTTACCGTTATCATCGCGTTATAACAGAAAATCAGCTGTGGCCGCGGCTGTTTGCCAGCCGATCCAAGGACTCTTTTTTTTCTTTTTTTTTGTTTAACTCTACGAGTTGAGAAACACTCTATGTCATTAGCCTCGTGCGGAGAAGTGATACGGCATCTGTTTGTTGTTCCTTGATCTCCTTTTTAGTTAAATACAAGAGTAATAATTCGGACATGGGTAATAAATAATTACTTCAAAATACTATTAAAATACTTCTTTTCTCTTTTTCATTTATATAAATATATATCATACTTTTTTATTT
This sequence comes from Chaetogeoica ovagalla, assembly GCA_032441825.1. Classification (NCBI taxonomy): domain Eukaryota; kingdom Metazoa; phylum Arthropoda; class Insecta; order Hemiptera; family Aphididae; genus Chaetogeoica; species Chaetogeoica ovagalla. Next base: position 4,955,897 of record CM063747.1, on the reverse strand, counting down.
GGAGAGAGATTTAATAATTTTTTTTTTTTTTAATTCTGTGTTCATAAATAATTAATAAATTAGTATATTATTTATAAATACATAGCACAATATTATAATGAAACCGCGGTAGATAGGTATATACTCGATTATTTAAACAATGTTGGGTTCAAACACCAAATGTAGCAGAATAAAATAATTTTATTAAAAACAATCAATTATTGATGTTTTTAATACCTACAGCTGCTAGTTGCTATACTCGTATTCTTTTTCCTGAAATAATTACTTTTTACATTTAAGTAATAAATTATTGTTTTTTATGCGGGTACTACTCGTATTTAAAATAGGATTGAGTATTGAAAATTATTCGAATTACTGTATTCAGAACACTTTTAAAAAATATATTTAAAATACTATAGAGAAAAGTATTTAAAAAGTGTTCTGAATACTACCTAAATCTGAATATTAAAATATATATTTTTTTCATTTAAATTTATTAATATTTTTTATTTATTATTACGAGTATTAACTTATAATTTTTTATATCTATCTTTTTGATTATTTATTTTTACATATCCTTTTAGTTTTTATTTTAATTGTTGTAAATTCCTCTTTGTTTTCACTACTTTGTTAAGTATTATTTTGTTTTATTCTCTTCCGATTCCATATAACACAACAGTGCAATAATAAAATTTCTCCAATACTTACTTAATTCGTGTGTACAAATTTAAACTATTGTGTTTTTTTTTTCATACAGAAGATGTCACATCCACATATGTTGTCTCCGTCTCTTATAGAAAATATAACAAAAGCTACATTATTCATAACAATAAATGTAACGTCTACGTTAAAATCAGAGTCAAAACAAAATATGAAAAAAAAATATAATGTTTTGATAAAATGAATATTTATTACATAATATATTATGGTTCTTTAAACAGTTATAAACAATTTATTAATAATAAAAAAATATATTAAAAATACATTTAAATAGAGGGAACTGTTTTTGAAATTTAATAATCACAAATAGGTATTCATTTCACAAATTAGAGTTAAAATAAATTAAAAGTAAAATAAACTATTATCTTAAAACCTAAATAATTGTTTTTAAATAATTATATAATTCAATCAGTTTTCAGTTATGATAACATTTACAATCTATTAAACTCTCTTCCAGAAAAAAAAACACTCCTAATGATAAATATTAAGTATCAACATTATTAGTTTCATCTTTTTCGATATTATTGTATTCATCAACCTTTAAATAAAAACATGAATTACCAACTCTGGTAATTAGATCTGGCAACGTTTTAGTAGTTTCCATCTCGACAATTATTAACGGATTTACAGAAGTGCCTATACGAGTACATGATAAAGGTGATTCTGATACTTCACTGGAAAATATAACAGCCTGTCTTGGCCGACAGAAATGTTTACCATCCGTATTGATGTTACGTAATTCTTTACAACATCGATAAGCATATGGACCATGATTGGATTCTGGACCAATGAACGATAACAAAGACACCAAGTAAAATGTTGAATAAAACCAACTAACAAACATGATGATGATTAGAAATATCCCTAGTTGAGTGTAGGTTAAAACGTCTGAAGGCAACATGAATGCTCCGGTAGCACCTGTTGTTATTGCACCCATCAATGATGGACATGCCATTAAATACAACGCTTTGGATATAGCCACTGCCCTTGGTGAATATTCACAAGCCAGTTGATATTCAATTGTATAATGCACACTGAAATCTACAGACAAACCAATAGCTACAGAAATAACGATTGATTCTAATACATTAAGATGCCAGTCCATCAAAACCAACACTGCCAGTGTTGAACACATGATAAAAAATATGGTAATTACAGTTAAAGTGGTCAACAAAACACTTTTTGTTACAATTAACAAGATAATGAAAACAAAAACAAGTGATATTACAGTTGATATTACAGTATCATTAATTAATACCCTTTGGAGATCAAAGAATCCAAGATGACTATAAAACCAACCATCTCTAAGTCCAGGTGGAGCAGTACTCATTATTTTGGATGACCATGATTCAATCTGCAATAGAAATAAAACATTTTTGTAATAACTTTTATCAATTTTTAGCAAAATAAAAAATAAATAAATACCTGATTATAAAATCGTTTCATATCAACATACGATGTACTAAAAGTGAAATTGCTTTCGAACTCTACCACAATGGCTTTTATGATTGGTAAATATGTTCTGTTTGATGTTTGATATAATGGATTTGAAAATTTAGGCCCAGCAGCAGTCGGGATAAATATAAAACTTGGTGTACTGTATACAGAATTCATAGCTTTCATAATACAAAAATGAAATACATTTCTTGGATATGGAAATTTGAAGGTATTACAACATGGCCAACGATTTGGTTCAAGACTGTTCTTACAATCTTGATCCATCCATTTAATGAGAGTTTCTATAAAACAATTTGTCAAGTGTGGTCCTCCAACAGGTTGATAAAACAGTTGTTTACGTAAATCTTTACAAAATTGAAACAACCAACTTTGTGACTCAGGGTGAGCTATATCAAAATTAGGATCATATATTAAATTGCCGTGGTCTTCTGGATCTAAACGATTGCCGGTATCATTAGGAAATACTCCCCAAACAAACCGTAGTGGGAGATGATTTTCTGGATTATTATCAGCCTAAAAAATACAAATTTAGTTCCCATTACTTTAATATATAAATAATTATAATTTTTTTTAAATTACTTACTGCTACAATTCTTTCAAACCAAAATTGGTTTTTATACACCAAATCATATTGTTCAAACGGATGAGACTTTCGAAACAATTGCGTTTCCAAAGATTCTGGCAATTTCATGGCTGGCCACATTAATATTATATATGCACTCATGACACCCAAGGCAGTAAAAAACATTATCCACATCCATCGGAAGCGAAAAACAATTTTCAATAACCACATTTTGAATGATGTTTGAATCCAACGTAGTAAATGATTCTTTGAAAGTAACTGATTATTCGATACGACATTGAATTCAGTAGTATTATTATACTTTGAATGCAAAAGTACAATGCAAGCTGGCAGAAGACTTGTGGTTATTACTAAATTTGCAAGAACTGCTATAGACGAAAAAATGCTGATTTTGTATAGAAAAAAAAAGTAATAATAATTAAAATATAATAATGTAGTTATTTAATTTTAAGGAACAAACCTAAAACAACTTATTCCATTAATGTAACTTAAAAACGATGATGCAAATGCAAAAATCGTTATTGTTGTAGACAGTGATATGGATAGCAATGAATGCTTTAATGTCTTAGAAATTGCTTCATCTAAAGTATCGGTGACGTCATTAACCTTGATTGATTTCCACACGTCACACATGATGAACGAAGAATCTGCGCTGATTCCAATGAGAATGATGATAGCAAGAATATTCATAAAAGGGAAAAATTGTATACAAAGTATAAAAGTATATATAAAATAGGAAATGGTCAAAGAAAATAATATATTCAATATGGTCACAAGTGAAATTGTAAGTGACCACGTGTAGGCGAATACACAGAAAACAATAAAAATAATACTTAAGAAAATGAGATAGATATCTTTGACTAGATAAAGATCAAACAGCTTTTCTTTAATACCTAGAAATTATACAGAAATTGTTACAGTGGTTTATATAAATATATATTTAAAAAATGGTTCACCAAGAATTATTTCAAAACAAATTGCTTACCAAAATCAATTGCTGAAATTTTAACCAATGATGTTGATAAATTAGCATCTTTCATTGCTTCATATAAATGAATAATAGATCCTTTTCCAAATGGTAAAAACATCAGTGAACTTGATAAAATTTTAGTAGGAGCCTATAAAATTGTAAAAATTATTACAAGTGTATTTTTCATTTTTATAAAAACTACGTTGATGTGTAATAAGTAATTTAATTTACATGTGGTGGCATGAAATTCACATCTAAATGATAATGCATCAAATTATATACTGCTTGAAATTTAACACATTGATGGGGTATCGTTCGATAACTCGATTGCCACTCTAATAACTGATTATCATGGTAGTAATGTGCACATCCTTCAAGAATTGTTTGTGTTGCATTGATATCTTTAGGCTAAAAATTAATTATAATAGGTATGTATTAAAATTATTTCAAGCAATAAAAATAATGTTGAAATTACTATAATTTCTGAACATGACATATGTTTTTTCATTAATGTTATGTAGTTAACTAAAGACCACGGTGGACAACATGCATTATCTTGTTTATCACAAACGTCTTTATACTCTGCCAAGTTTTCTAAACGCTCCTGTATTAGACACATGTCTTTGATTGCTTGGTATGAAAAGAGATTTTCACCATCACTGATTGTAAATACCACTCTTGCATGTTCATATGCTGTAAAGTTATAAAACATAACATGTATAAAATAATAAGTTAGAATTTAATGTGATTATTATGATTAAAAATTAAATGGATAAATGGAATATATTTTTTTTTTAATTAAAATAAATTTCTTAAAAACAAAATATTATTATATACTTGGTTTAGAGCAGAAGAAATCTGATCTATTTTTTTGCCATTTTTTATTATTTCCTGAAGTCAATATTTCATTTTCATCAAACACTTCATCGTCTAATTCTGTTGTATATGATAATGATTTATTTACATCCTTGCTTGACATTTCTGTATTGTGCTTATTTCCCTATATACAAATGAAAAAAAAAAAATATAACGTATGGCAGATAGCCTATGTGGCTTAACTCAAGAGACGATTCAAAATGTATTTTATCCTGGTGCCCTTCTCAAAATATTCAATTTAAATTTTACATTTACAATAATTTTTGTTTTTGATTTAATACCAATTTAATAAAATAAAATTAACAGAGAAATGTGTTATTGACGTTCCACCACTTCTGTGATTCAACTATTAAATTTTAGCTTCAGGTATTTATCACAAAATGTTTCGTTTGACAAATAATTTTAATCAAGTGGAAATAATTACTGATTACTCGACTCATGAGAATAGATTCTATAGAAGAAACTAAGAAAAATGTTTTTTAATTTTCTGACGATTGATGGTATAATTTTTGTCAAACACACACAATAAATATAACCGATTTTGAAGTGAAAAAAATTTATAAAGTAAATGTGTAATAAAATTATTTAATATTAATCAGTACTTACGAACTGAAATTCAACATCATTTCCTTGTGCGTCTATATCTTCATAACGTTTTGGCAAAATGTTAGTCGGTATTCTTGTAACATCGTCAACCAATTCAATACCTCTTTCTAACACTTTAATAAGGTTCTCCCAAGCTACTTGACGATTGCCAATTGTAGTACCACGAGTTTCAAAACCCTATACATAATAATATATATTATACACATTCATCAATTATTAATGAAAATACATATTTATAGGCTATACAAAGAAATCATAAATTTATTTTAAAATGTGTTTATAGTAACAATGGAGTTTTTGTATAATCTGCATCTGTTGTATATGACATGTACTTAATTGAAATTCAAATATTTTTTATAAATTTAAAATAATTACGAGTTAAAATAGTATTGTTTATGATGTATGTATAACATCAAATACAAATACTCATAATTACAACTACGTTAAGGTGATTTAATCACAAGGCATATTTATCGACTGACATGAAAATAATATTGCTTAATTCAATAAATATCAAATTGCTCATAGATTAATAAGTAAAATTAAATCTATTAATTATAATTAATAATAAAACTAAGACTTACAAGTTGTGGGTCTGAGAACTGAACCGAATAGCCGATAAAAAATGGAAATGCAATAATAGCACTACATACTACCAATATAGTTGTTATTATCTTATATGGATGGTTTACTATCAGTTTCACATACCTATATTAAAATAAAAATATAAACTAATGAAACCAAATAATGTATGTAGAAATTATAAAAAATTATAATTAAATTATAACTGGAATAGACAGAAATATGGGATATATATATATATATTCTTTTTTTTTTGTTTTTTCTTAATTCAAATAATCAAATCAAAAAGTAAACTATGTATGTCAAATTTTGTTTTAAATATTTTAATTTGATAATATGTTTTCGTTTTTAAACTAGTGAGATTTTCACAAATAGAATAACAAAAATCAATACAATTAATATTATAGTATAATGTACAGTAGAACCCCGATTAACCGTCAGTCTCGAGACCAGAGCTTTGACGGATAATCGAAAAGATGGTTAAGCGAGCAACAAACATTTTTTTAAACATACATACATATTATTTATTATTTTTTTAATAATTATGACATGAATATTGATATAATTAGGTACTATTATTTATTAGTACATTATTATTTTTTAATTTATTACAAATTTTTTATTATTTACAATTGTATACATACTTAACAAATATTGAAAAATCGGTTAATTTTTGTTGTTTTAACATAATACGTGTTTTTTTATAGCACACAAAGAGACTAAAAACGCGCACGGCCGCGCGAACGAACACACATGTAATATATAAGTAACTGACTATTCAAGAACAAAATGCGATCACTATTGCAATAAACTGTTTTTATCTCACCCATAATATATATATATTCATATGTACCTATCGCTTATCTAGTAGATATTGCCAGAAAGTTTCGGATAAACCTACTCATACACAAGGCGATAAGATTTTACTGCAACGCGCAAGTAGTCCGTGCAAGTGTGGCGCTTGACGGTTAACCGAAAAAGACAGGTAATCGAGGTTCTACGGTATATGAATTTCAAAGATTCAACATATTAACATTAAAAAATTAAAAATAAATTATGAAATGTTGTTTGTTTTAAAATATTGTTTCTTAACTTTATAACTCATGTAAAAATAGGCCAATAATTATTTAACTCTTTGTATTAGTACATACTATAGTCAAGTCCAACATCAATGGGTTGCAAAGGTGATGCATACTATGGGTGGTTTTATCGATATATAGTAATGTTTTAATTAAAATTAAATTAATCTTGCATGCTATTGCCGAAGCATGTCTGTGCAATGTTCTATAATTTAGAAACGACTACAATAAATTTGCCTCTAACACCAGGGAGAAAAAGGCTTTGAAGCCCGCAAAAACTATTTTTATACTATTATTGTATGTAGCAATATAAATCATAATAAATATTAACCTAATAATAATAAATAGTTAAATCTGAGTGCGCTGCTGCTCTAAGAGATACATGCACCACTATTTAAGTACATACGTGGATGCAACTATAGTAGATTATGTTTTACATACAGTTTATATTTAAAAATTATTGATTGTTTATTGAAGGTTTAATATTTTTTAATGAGGTTTAAAAATATAAACATATATAGATATGTCGTAACAATTGTACACAATAATAATTATTTTAACTATTATTGCATTAAATCATTAAATAAAAATAGAAAGATAACGATTAAAAATGGACTTTGAAAGCAAATAATATGTAGAAAATATAATGAAATACATGATAAAACTATTAAATAAAATAATGAATTTCATGTATTGAATAATACAAAAGAGTTAATATATTAAAATAATATTTGCACTTATATCAATATAATAATAATAAAATTAAAAAAAGAACAAGAAAATAAAAAAGTGCTATAAATGTATAAAAATTTTTTTTCATATATACCTATATATATATATATTTATTAAAAAAAAAACCAATGAATTTGTTATATATATACCATATGACACTAAGTTATTATTTAAATAATAGCATTTTAAACTAGAAATGTCAAAATATTAATTAAAAATATTACTTACCAATTAATCATATTGATCAAATACGAAGTAGGTATTTATGCAATAAAAAGAAATCAAACGATCTGTTGATTCATGTCCTCTAAGAGTTAATCGCAGTATGTTCTAAAAACAAAATAAAAATACATTAAACTATTAGCGTGTTTATATAATAAGAAACGTTTTCTAATAATTTGATACTAATGAAAGATTATTATACGATTGTGGTTTATAATACACGTTTAAATGTATAAAAGTTGTCGTTTGAACATGGGGTGCATTGTGCATTTGTCCGCTTGGCCAGTACGTGCCTGACCGTAAGTCAGTTCGAATGAACGACTCGTATCGATGACATACACACGTTATTATTATACGAGAGAGGCAAATGAACGATGATTGCGGTGTAACGTGTACTGACTACTGTGGTAGTATCGCTCGAGGCATAGACAAAAAAAACAACAGGCCGTGTGTTTATAAGTTTACTTACCTTGAGCAGAAATAATATTTAGCACCGAGCTGACGACGAGTACTACACGAACTGACTGTTGTTCCAAGCGAATAATATTTACCGATTAGCTACGGAAGAAGACCAACGGTTGAACGATGTTCGTCGAATGCCGTCGAGTTCGAATTCGTGTACGAAACGAAACTTTGTAAGAAAAAAATAAAAATAACCACACTCTTGACGCGTCTATTGCGAACAGTAAGAAGTGAAAAATGACATTGAAACGTGGGGACGACGATCAGAGCCACAAACACAATGGAATCCCGCGTCGTGTGTACGTCACGCCAGAATTGAACACGCGATAAGAAAAAAAACGAACGACTATGGAACGATTTCGAGGTCAACTCCTCTGTCAAGGTGCCAATACACGAATATTATATGAAAGTCGTGGAGTCCCGAACACCGTTCAGCTGTCGTATCCGTTGCTACTCGCTCCGGACTGATAACGCCGGTGGTACGTATTGTGATAATAAACGAGCAGGCGTTTACAACGTGTGTGGTGGTGGTGTTCTTCAACGATAAAAAGGCGATAATAATATTTCGAACGCTCTAACCAGGAAATTTGATTTTTTTTTTTTTTTTTTTACCTAGCTTAGGAACAATAATTAATGTTGTATTTTAACTCATAATGTTAACCGTATTTCCGCTTTTAATACAAATGTTGAACGAGTTATCCACAGATCCTACATTTATTGATGAAGTTATTGATTTATTTGCAAAAACAAAAAACAGAAAAATAGATTTAATCTATAAAATAATATAAAAAAATTGTTAGTAGGTACTATGAATAAAATAAGTTTATTTGTGTATTTTTGTTTAAATAATTTCTTTCTAAAAAATATTATTTTAAATTTGTCTACCCTAATCCCAAACCCAAGCTTCGCCACTGCTATTTGTACCGAGACGAAATGCAGATGTAGAAAAAGGATAAGCGAAATGTAAACAAAACCACAAGAAAACAAGAAAAGAAAGTAGTCGCGTATAAACGTCCACTCCAAACCAGTGGAGGACGTCTAAAACGTACGCGTACTGAACGATAACGTTCGTGTATACGTCTCCCATTATAATCACACACACACACACATATGCTTTTAGTATAGCGTGAGATCCGTACGTAAATCGCGGTTCCTTAGGACATCCACGTTTTAAAAACGTTTTTGTAACTTCGGAGTAAATGGACACATGTTTTACAACCCTGTCGATTTTACCTATACGGTCATAAAAACCAAAGAACACTTGTCTTTGTTTTTGGACCCTCCTATATCATTCCGAGGTCCAGTGTGTTATGCAGCTATTGTAATACTTAAAGAGATCTAAAAAACTAAAATCATTAACGTACGAGATCCATTTGTGTTTCGAAATGTCAAAGAACTGCGGCTATTGGATCCATGCTCTGTTGCCATTCTCGATGGGTCTCGCTAAATAAATTTTATTAAAATAAAATTCAATAATAAATTCAATAAATCTCGAGTTGTGCATTTAACAATTAAATCCATGTATATCATCACGGTACATCGAATCTTACTTCAACGTATAAGTATATCGACCTTTCCGGTACAGCACCGTGTAACATCAATATTTATTTACAAGAATTTTCATCAAATTATGATAGGTATTTTTTTCGTTTATTTTGAAGGACGAACACAGTATTTTAAATAGGTACTTTGTTAAAGTATTCTGAATACTGTATTCCAAATAGTTTTCAAAGACCAACCATATTTTAAATAGTACTTACACAAAAATAATAATTCGACACTTAATTGTAAAAATTAATTATTTCGGAAGAAAATTTGAGTAGCAGCCATGTAATATTTAAAATAACATCAATTATTTTATCAATAATCTTGCTATATTTCGTGTTTGAACCCAGCCTTATTAAAATAATCGAGTATATTTAATAACCCCATGTTATTATAATTGTGCTATATTTTATAAATATAGTACAATTATTATTTTACTTATTAGTTATTGTGTTAATTTAAAAACACACGTTTAAAAAAAAATTTTTTAACACCTTATATACATATCGATTTATTGACGTCTGTTTGTATTCCTTAAATAATAATATAATTGCCATATTTAATATTAATCGTATTACTGAATACTAGTAAAAAAAAAAGTTTCTAAAAGTATTTGGAATACTTTTTGTGAAGTATTCAGATTATTTAGTAATACTTAGATTACATAATAATAAAACCTTTGACACCTAATAGTTATGACATATTTCAAGAAATAACAAAATAATAAAAAATTACACTATGCACATAATATAATACTTGTAATTATATTTTAGCAAAACATAAATAGTATTAATCATTATTAAAAAAGTAACTGAACTGTTACGTGTAAAAAAAAAGAATTAAGAATATAATAAATTATATATTACTCTTATTTATTATTATACATTTTTTTTTTGCGAATTAATTTTGTTATGTACAAAATCTTTAATTTTTTTCCACTGTTTTTTATTTGTGGATGTAGATTCAAGAAGTTTTCACACTCGTGTTTTTTAGGAGCTTTACCTAAAAGTAAATGTTTTTTAAAATATGAAATGATTGCTGTTCTTTCTTCTTCAGACCATGGCACATTAATTTTTATTATTTTTATTTTTGCTCCATTGTTTTTAATTGTATGTTATCTGAAACTTGATTCGTGTATAATGATTTCACTTCAATTGACAATTTATTTTTTTTTAATTTATATTTACTTGATTCAGTAGATTTTCGAGATAAGATTATTTTCTTTATATTTTCATTTTCATCATCTGTATATTCTTCATCTTCATAGAAGTAAATCGTCGATATCAATATTTATTCCATTTAAAGTTTTTCCACGATATTCATTTCCTTCGCCTTTTTCCATCATTAATATAAGTTTACTAATCTTCGCAATCTAATTATTAATTAACAAACAAAAAAATGAATAAATATATAGAATATGAATAATTATAAAACATTATTTATATAATATAGCAAAAATCAGTAAAATTAATCAAACATATTCACCTGGAATGCATTGCCAGAGAGTATGTAAAATTCTGTATGAACATCTTTAGTGTGACCCATAAATGTAGCTAAATTGTTCAATGTCTCCTTCTGATAAATTAAGTAATTGTGTTACTGTAGCGACATGCTTTCGTAAACGTGTTGATGTAATATTTTCTGGATGTTGAGCTTCACACTAATTACTAAATTTCCGAATAACATCAAATGCTCTAACACAATTATTTGGCTGAGCTAATAGAAATAAATAGGGATTTTCTTTGTTTATGAAACTAACTATTGGTTAGGTTAACTGCAACAAGTAATTTATACGTTTTTGTAAATGAGGTGTGAATAGTACTGGAACTCCTTTTCCGCGATTACCACGTATACGTTTAAAATTTTTGGTAAGCTCCAACTCACTTGGAGATAAAGCTTGTATTATTTCTTCTTGAGAAACTTCAGATGAAGAATTTACATATATGTCAAGGAGTATACGTTGAATTTCTCCAGATCGCCAATGGTTTTGTAAAATTAACTGGGCTAATGTACATTCTTGCAGTTCTCGATATACATTTATATTGTCTGGATTTGATTTTAATTTGTTGTAAGTCATTTACAATATTTAAAATACGCTTTCTGAATAACTGTATGTCTGATGTTAATGGTAAAATTGCTGGTTTATTCCATTTATTTTGATAAATATCCTTGAAAGCATTTGTCGATATTTCATATGACCATTGTGTCTCTAACGTATATTTCATGTTTTTAATAGACTTGAATTTATTTTGAACATTTGTATTACTGTCATCACTATCTTTTAAAATTCTTAACTCTGCAATATCACAACATTGTTTTAGTAATTGTCTAAGTTTTAAAATGATTGATGGAGATTCAAAACTATCTGTTTGTTTATTGTACTTGGCAATTTGTCGTTAACATTTTATTGTAGCATCAAAATACTTAGGAGGAGCAAGGCAATCTTGAAGTAAATGAATTTCGTTAATTCCACTCTTCATACCAGTTAAAAAACGAGACAAGGATCTCATTTTTTGTGAAACCACTGTTATCAAATGCTTTTCTTTGTGCCATTTAAGATATCGTAATCCAAACGCTGCTATTAATTTATTAGATTTCGATACAAAACAAATATTATCATCAGCCATTCATAAAAAGACTTTCTTTATTAATTATTCATCTGTATCTGTAAATGTTAATAGAAGATTTTGTCCATAGGCATTGGTTCGATTTCTACCCTTGGTTTTATTTTGTATACATTTACAAATTTTAAAATGACGGAACAAATATTTTTTTTTTGAACATCCACAAACAATAATTACAGGGTAAATAATCATGTACAGGTGTAGATTTTGCTTCAAATTCAAATGGGCGGCGAACTGATTTTATTTTGTTTTTGCCATCAACGTTACAAAAAACGGTTCCTTTTTTTCTTAGAAAATCTGCTTGTAGTTTTCGATCAGCTGAACCTTTAGGTAATGACTCATATTTTATAACTTCTATTTCATTATTATGCTTTCTTAATAAATGTTTTGTAAAATATGTAAAAATTTTTTCGCAAAACAGGCAATGATCTGACTTATATCAAACTTTTGTTAGTTACATTCATTTTTTTACTGGTCTCTACTTCTTCATCAAAACTAAAAATTTTTAGTACAGATGGCACCAATGCATTATTTTCCAATACATTAATATTAATTGTACTTGGAAGTTGTGACATTTCTAACTTGTATAATTTACTTAGGAGTTGCAAAATTTCTGTCTCGTTTGATGTATAATGGAGTTGTAAAAATCTTCACTAGTCAGAATTATTGTTATCTATTTCATGTAATAATGAGTTTTAACCGGTGGAATATATAAATTATGTCTGTTGTGATATTTTTAGTTCATCACTATGAACATTTCTTCTTTTTAATTGGAAATCTTATAAATATATACAAACAATAATAGTTAATAAAAATCCAAAAAAAAAAAAAAAATTGATCAGAGAATAATGTAAAACTAATAAAATTTCAATTACTTGGGAAGTGCAAACTATTGCTTACTTTGCATTTACTGTTGTGAAGGTAATTTATTAATTTCAAAACTTGCTGCAAATAATATAATATAACAAGTAATATATCTACATAGCAACTATGTAATATAAAATACATTAAACACTAAAATGCATATCTTCTCTTGTTATTTGTAGATTGCTAACATTCATGGCACTCTTTATGTACTAATAGGCAATTTATATGTATAACCGTTAGGACAAGTATCATCAGGTATTATGTGAATTATGTCAATCACTATACTATTAATAGACGCTTGAGACGTAATAAATATTAAAAAAATACAAACAACTTAAATTACAATATAGGAAACAAGATAAATTTGTTTATGTAGAGTCTAAATAAATCCTACTAGACTTTATACATAAAAGTATAATTTAAATAGTGTTAGTATATTTTTCTTACTAGCATCGATGAAATTTAGTAAAACACCATCAGTAGATTTTATTATTAAATAATTATTGTTTTATTTATTATGAAAGTATTTCCATCAGTAATAGGCAATTCAATATATACATATAAAGAAGTTTTAACCGGTGGATTATAAATTATGTCTGTTGTGATATTTTTAGTAGAAACTTGAGGTGCACCGCACATCGTTGAGTTTTAGTAAAGCATCATTAGTCGATTTTATTGTTAAATACCCATGTTGTACTATTCATGAAAATATCTACATCAGTAGTATGCAATTCAATATTATAATAATATGGAAAAGATTTGTCTGGTGTTTTGTAAATTATGTCAGTTGTGATACTATTAGTGGACAAATGGGATGTTACGCATACTGAAAATAAAAAAGTAATTTTAATAATGATTTAAAAAATAAAAATAATTTTTCATAATGTAGATTATAGACAACAATTTTAAAACATATTTCAGTACTCAATTATAATTTATATAATGTGAATATATTCTTCATAACAATACCGTTGAATTTATCATCGGAAAATATCATCATTCGATTATGATATTAAATACCCATGTTGTACTTTTCATCAAAGTATCTACATCAGTAGTAGGCAATTCAATATTACAATGTTATAGAGAAGTATTAGTTGGTGTCTTGTGTATTATGTTAGTTGTGTTATTTTCAGTGGACAATTGAGATGTAACGCCTGCTAAAAATAAAAAATAATTTAAATATATGATTCAAAAAATAAAATTTGTGTATAGTTATGTAGATAATAGACAACAATTTTAAAAGATATTTAAGGACACAATTTTAATTTATATATTATTAATATAATTTTCATACCAGTATCGTTTCGTTTTAGTAAAGCATCGCTAGTAGAATTTATTGATAATCAATCAATGTTATATTGTTTTACGAAATTATCTACATCAGTAGTATGCAATTCAATATTATAATATTATGGAAGAGTCTTGTATGGTGGTTTGAATATTATGTCAATTGTGATACTATTAGTGGACAATTGGATGTTACGCATAATGAAAATAAAAAGGTAATTTTAATTATGATTTGAAAAAACAAAATAATTTTTAATTATGTAGATTATAGACACCAATTTTAAAACATATTTTAGGATACAATTATAATTTATATATTTTGAATATAATGTTCATACCAGTATCGTCATGTTTTTGTAAAGCATCGCTAGTCGATTTCATTGATAATAAATCAATTTTATATTTTTTTATAAAATCATCTACATCAACAGTATGCAGTTCAATATAACAATCATATAGAGAAGTATTGGTTAGTGTCTTGTGTATTATGTCAGTTGTGATATTTTTAGTGGGAACTTTAGATGTATCGCCTGCTAAAAATAAAATAATAAATTAAATTATGATTAAAAAATAAAATAAGTGTATAGTTATGTAGATAATAGACAACTATTATAGAACATATTTTAGGATGCAATTATAATTTAAGTATTATGAATATAATTTTCATACCAGTATCGTCGAGTATCGGTAATGAATCGTTTGTCGATTTTATTGATAATAACTCAATGATATATTTTTTTATAAAAGTATCTACATCAGTAGTGTGCAATTCAATATTATGGAAGAGTCTTGTATGGTGGTTTGAATATTATGTCAATTGTGATAATATTAGTGGATAAATGGATGTTACGCATAATGAAAATAAAAAGGTAATTTTAATTATGATTTAAAAAAACAAAATAATTTTTAATTATGTAGATTATAGACACCAATTTTAAAATGTTATGTATTTATATCCATCTTTCCATTCTATCATATTATACGACTTAATTTTCATTTTAATATTCTTTACATTAGGACACATGTAATATACATTATCGTACTTAAACTGAACTGCTAACCATTCTAATATTTTCAAAAAATATTAATGTACCTACAGTATCTTTCAGTAGTAATAACCTTTTTTAACACAAATTTATAATTACAGTGGATTACTATATTATAGGTAGGTAGTATTCATTACTTTTATTTATTTTCTTTGTAATTATTTGTATATAAAAATAAACTTAATAAATTTGTTTTATATTTGTATAATATTAATTATGTTCTTGTAATTATTATGTACCTTTGAAGCATCGCTTAAACCACATTTTTATTTTGTTTCCTTGTCAGCATTATTGATATTTAGAAATTTATTTAGTTAGTAATTGCGTATTCATGTTTTAATCAAAATAAACAAATTGTAACACATCACACATGGTATTTACTATAAAAATAAAAATGTACATATGGAAAATGTATATATATATATATTTAGAATATTACTTATTTGAGATTTTAATATTGTAAATGTGTTTTTAATATTTAGTTTTTTTTATTTATTATATGTTTCGTATGTATTTAATTTTGTTTAAATGTGTAAATAAAATGATTGTTTTGCCTTTATTTTTCTTATAAATATTAATAAGTTATACGGGTCGAGTTAACATATTGTTCTGCATTTTATTAACAATTAACAGACAATATTAAATTGAAAAATCAAAAATATTTCTTAATAATAACATAAATCTATCAATATTATAAATAAATGTATATGACACTTCATGATTGAGGGACGCTCGTCCAAAATTGAAGACTAAAATTTTGTATCCGAAAGAACGGTTAATTATGATTCGGGGAGGAGTTATGATTTTTTGAAATTTAGGGGGGGGGAGGAAAATTGTTTTTTTCGATTTATTGCATTTTTCTTTTGGTAAACGAATATATTTTGTTAATTTTTTTACGTTTAAATTTAAATCTTCGTTATTTGTAATTTTAAGATTATTCTGCTGAAGAATATTAAAAAAATATTCGAAGAAATCTAACAATACATGGCATATGATTAAGCCATTAAAATGTGTTTATATTTTATCAGCGAGGAAAATGTCAGACGTGCCTCGACGTAAAATTCAAGTAACCAAGTATTTTCTTTCAATTTCTTTTATTTCCTACCATTTTTATAACTATTACAATGATTTATGAAAATAAACAAATAAATAAAAAAGTCAAGGGCAAGTAAACCAGACGTATTTATTCGGGTTTTATAATTTTGAGTGTTAAACAAAATTCAAAGTTCGTATAAATACTTTAAGCGATTAATGTTCACGGTTTTTATTTTTCTTCGACATTAAATAATTTTGTAACTTTTGACATTGTAAGCGTACAATCTTACATTTTTCATTTATTCGTTTTTCCGTGGATTTAATGTATTTATCACTCCACTCAATGTAATGCTTGACTTTCATATAATTATCGATAATATTGTCCTGAATATTACAAAATATTATGAAAAACTATTTTTTTTTTCTGTTTATTTTTATTGGGAATTTTTAAAATTTCAAGTTTCTATCCCACAATTTCAATTTATTATTATTATTGTAAGTTTATTGATTTAAGTTAATGATATTTCGTTTATTTTTAAATCGATATTGATATTTTCGATATTTTAATTGATTTAACCTGTTAATTAGTTAAAAAAACTTATTAGTTACTCGACGAGCCGTAGTATTTGAAAATAATATCGTATTTAGGGGAAGTCAATGAAAAAAATTGCCCCGGGAGGTTAGATTTTAACTTTTTCGGAGAAACGGCCGCCGGACTCTGAATTTTTCAATCATATAATATATAATTATAGTGATGTACGAATAATGAAAATAGACTGTATACATATTGTTGAGGGTTTGCTAAGGAAAAATCGAGAAGAAATTTAAAACTAAAAAAAATTCGATTATTGCATTAGATTTTATCTTTAAGTATGTTTTGTAATAATTAAATTTTTTTAGTCAAATTAATAAAAGATCACTTTTAAGATGTAAATTAATAAATGACTATGAACGACGAATGTGTGTAATGTGTATGTGCGAGAGAAGTGGGTATGAAAATTGCGTTTTTCCGGGACGTAATGAAATTTAATAATACGGCATTTATCCGAAGATAACATTAAATTGATTGGTGAAATTTCAAAAATACTCACTACACTCTCTTTAGATGTGAGATTGTACAGTTCATTGCCACTTTCATCCGTTAGCTGTAGCAAGAGAATACATTTATATAATAAATATTGTCATCGGGACAGCAGATAGCAGACCAGCATATTATTATAATATTATAAAATCAAGGCTAGGCATGTTATTAAATAATTTTCGCAACTCGTTGAATCGATGTAAACACATATGTCGAGTTATGTTAAATAATATAGTTATTTGGTTTCGTATTTTTCTTTTTTTTCTTTTGAAAAGTCAAGTAAGTTAAAATTGTTTAATTGACATTAAAAATGTGGAAGATGAGATATAATATATGGATCCCAAGTATCATAACATAATGTTATGTTTTTTTTATAGACGTTACTTATTTAAGTTGCTAACTTAATATAAAAATTAAGAAATACAGTTAGCTAATTTATCGAATTAAAAGTCTAAATTCAAATTAACTTTTTATCGTTAATGCCCAGCCCCGCATTTAATCATATCATTGTATTTAGCTAACTATTAAAATTTTTACCATTTTCACAAAAGGCGTCTGTTGTAATTTTTTTTCGAAACGTTTTATTTCCGTGCTTACTAAATTCGACTTCGCACCGAGTTCCAATTTTTCTATATTTCTCGTTTTAATTTGATAATTTTGACGAACTTTATCTAATCGAATTGGAGGAAAAAAGAAAATTTTATTGTAAACCACCCGAACAATATCGAATAATAATAAATTTTTCTGTATATAAAACTGTGAAATTCGCTAACAAAACTAATATTACGATTAATTGCAATCGTCATATCGCGATACGTAAAACAATCGTAGTGCAGACGAAGGAGATCAGAGGATTTTATTTTAGATTATGAGCAAAGCTATTGGTTTTGCAATAATGTCTATTTATTTTTTCTGTGTATGAATTACACGGTCTTGCGACTATTTTGCTCTTTTAACCTTACGTTGCAATATCAATAGATTTTATATAAATCAATAAATTCACAAAAACTTTCTTTAGACCACTCCATTATTTGATTGAAAAAAAAATTTTTAAGTCCGTTCAGAAATAAATGTACGGGTGAAAATATGCACTACGTGTAAGGTGGACGAGGCTAATCTGAACGAATAACCAAATAAATAAAATATGACGTATTTATTAAATGTTTATCGACAAAATTTGACCGGTCTGGACGTGTTAATACATTGTCAGTGATTGTGTTTATAAGCTTTGTCGAATTTTTCCCGCGTCGGACGGAAAACAAAAATATTTTGATGCTACATAGTACTTGGCCATGAAAAAAAATACTCCTTTGAGTACAATTATATGCTGAACAAGAAATAACCATTTTAGGCAAGAACACAACACGTTAAATAATATAATATATAAAATTTGGTAATAAAACAAACTAATGGAGTAGGTATGTAATAACTAATAACTATAATATATAACTGTGCCAATTAAATATTAATATAAGTTTTAAGTATTAATACAGAATATAATAATTAACTAATAAACCATATTAATACTCTGCGAATAAATCAGTAAAATTGATAAATTGTTTTGCCCAAACGTGACGTCATATCATTAATCATGTGGTCTAAATCATTGTGTCGCTACTAGTATTCGACAAGCCACGTCGTTTATATAGTAGAAAGTTATTACATTAATTTTTTAATTTCTTAAATTTTGCGCCCGGAGCATAGGCACGTTTGTTACTGCTCTGGATTTATATGTGTATCTACTCCGTGTTCAAGGGGACACGGGTTTGGACGAATAAAAAATAAATAAAATATAGAGATATAGGGCTGGTGGACATGTAATTCATAACTTAAACGCATAGTCGGACAGTAAATAACGTGCCATCAGTAGTCTGGAATTCGAAATAATTATTTAATGGATCGCATTAAAAAAAAAAAAATTAAATAATAATAAAAATATTAATTTATTATAGACTAAAAAGTTATTTTTTATATATATATTTTTTTTGAAATAATATAATTTAATTTTCAAACGAAAATTAAAATTTTTTTTTACTTTTTATTGACTATTTATATATTTACCTTGAACTCTGTCAACGATACTGTACGCACCAAAAATCATTGATAATAATTTATTAAAAATTAAAAGCATTTTGAACTGTAGTGCAAAGTATCAAAATCGTATAATAAACAATGCGCCGACAAAAAAATTATTAAAAAAGCACTGAATACAGCTGAAGAAAAAAACTATTAAATATTCTTATTTATAATTTAAAAGTATTTCCATCAAAACCGCATGATTTTTAAAGAAAATATTTAATAATAATAAAAAAAAAACTATAATTTTTTAAGTGCGAAATAAGCCGCACATTTCCGGGCAACTTGTATTGCTATTTATTATTTTATATTATTTAAATGATGTCAGTACTCCGAGTAAGGAATGTCTTATGTAAACGAATGTTATCGAACACTCACTTTTATAAGCTTTCATTTTTTTATTCAATTGTAATTTTTCTGCCAATTCTCTGTTATGCTTTTTATTTACCATTATGGCTTGCAAACAATCCGTCTCGCTTATCTTGCCCTGTAAATCGTCTAATTTGATAAATTTCTCGTTCAGAAATTTCTGTTTTATGACGGCATCGACTATTTTTAGGCGAATATCGCTTAATACATGTTCGTTCAACGAATACCGTTTTTTTGCAAACCTCTCGTATATTTCACTTGGTATACGTTTGGTTAAATGATTGTAGCCCGACACCAAAACTTCCGACCTATACAATTCATTCAATTTCACGTTTGTTCATTTTTAATGCAATTTATTTTATGTAAATTTTTATTTTCAACGTATACATAATCGGAGTTCTTAATTTTTCCAGAGAAGAGGGAAAGGGGGAGAGAATGGGAATACGCATATCAATTGGATTTTATTATATTTCACAAGTTTAATTTTTAAAAGAGAAAAATATGTTCAACAGTGTTAATTACCAATTATTATAAAGTTACAGGCAATTTGCAATCATGTTTATCACACTAATGAGTAATAAGACGTAGAAAAATATGTTAAACATTTCTTTTTTTTTCGATTTTCAGCGTAGAAAGATATTTTTACTGAAATTTCGTCGAAATTTTTTCATTCAAACTTGATTGATCCTAACGATATTAAGCATCGTCATACAAATTCATATGAGTATTGTGTACCTACTTATTATTGAACGAACACTTCTACATAATTGTTATAAGAAATTCATTTTATATAAAATAACTCTTCCGTAACTTCTAGCTTTTAATATACACAAATTATGTATTAAGCTTACGAACTTTATCTTGCTGTGATACCAATTTAGTTTAAAATTAAATTTTTAAAAAAAATTGAATTTGTACGTGACAATTTTCTTTTCAATTTAATTACAATACTTTGAAGAAAAATTAACGCGAAATTAAAGGAATTTCCGATATTATGTTAATTGTGAGAGTGGGTAGAAATTCGAAAAGATTTGTATTCTTAACAGAGTAATATAAAAAAAAAAATTACAAATATTTTTTAAGGAAAAGGAGATTTCCTGACTTATGTGTATAATAATTGTTTATAAATACCTAAAACTTTCGGTGCTCTGAATTATTTTATGATATTCAATTTCAATATTTTCTATTTGGTTTTTAATTTGTTTGTTTCGCTTCACTATTCTCTGGTATTCCTTATTAAAATCCACATCCATCACCATCACGATTTTATTGATTTCATATATCAGGTGGTTTATCGATATTCTGTTGACAAAAATTTTAAAATGTACTTAAATGTATAGATAGACGCAAAACGAATGAAATTATTTACAAAATAAGTAGTGATCGTAATATTTTAGGGTTCGAAATGTGCTTGTAATTCGTTTTTTCAGCGTCTCCCAACTTATTCGACTTAGCGGCACACTAATTCCAACCTATTTATATTGCGGTGACACACTTCACATTGGCTAATATTTATTTATTTTTATTAATTATCGTATTACATACTAAAACAATTATATATAAGGAAATTATTAGTGAATAACTTAAAACGTTGCGTTTATTTAGATTAGAAAAACTCATGTAGAAACATATTTTAATTTATTACAAAATATATTAAATTTATTTATATGGAAAAGCTGCAGTTAAGTATTTATTACGACAACGTTATAAAAATCTAGTGAGAAATTTTGTTCTGTTTCCCTTTCATTATACATTTCCTCCGTTGTCGAATAGTTGACAACTGACAAGCATGTGTCTTCTTCTAATAGTTCTTCAGTTATAATAATAATTTTTGTAACAATATTTATCAAAAATAATAAGAGTCAGCTGATTGCCTGCCGATATGAAACCGTGAAGTGTTTATTATTAATAATCATGAAATTTTTCGGCATACCTATAGATGGCTCGCAGCACACCGGTTGGGAAACGCTAATTTAAACGCAAGTGCGGATAAAATGTGCGCTGTAATAGTCATTATAATTTAAGTGCAAAAAAAATAAATAAATAAATATTCTTTACTGAACGCATTTTGACGTTTGCTTAATATTTATTGCGCACAGATTACCAATATTTTTTTAATTATATAGGTATATGTGATTTAAAAAAAATGATTGAAAATCAAATAATTCAATTTTTGTGCACATACGTTTTTACCGTGGGGGCGTATTTAAAAACACTGGACACACTGACTAGTGTTCTATTTGATACCGTCGAAGCCAACGTTCGTTTAGATTCTTTCACAATTTTTGGACTAACAGGAGTAAGTTGTACATGTTTTTCATTAGAAAAATCAAAGGGCATCCACGATACGTCTATTCCTAAATACACAACACGGTATTAATATATTATACATAACTAACATTTTTATCGCAAATCATTAATAAAATATATATGTATTTAAATTTTTATACTTTCGAAAAATTCTGGCTGTAGTTTCATGACATACATCTCTATCGCATCGCATTCACTCATTAGAAGTAGATTATTCTCTTTTAGAAATTCAATTTTTTCTTCTATGATAGGTAATGTATATTCTAGTGGAAAAAAATTAATAAATACGTAAAAACGAACAACAAACTGCCATGGTACAAAAACAAATATTATAGACTTAGAGCACAATATTAATAATAATAATAATAATAATTTTATTGTTTTCATATGAGCAGGCAATCGGCTGACTCTTATTATTTTTGATAAATAGTGTTATACAAATTATTATTATAACTGAAGAACTATTGGAAGAAGACACATGCTTGTCAGTTGTCAACTATTCGACCCCGGAGGAAACGTAGAATGAAATAGAAACGGAACAAAATTTCTCATTAGATTTTTATAACGTTGTCGTAATATATACTTAACTGCAGTTTTTCCATATAAATAAATTTTATATATTTTGTAATAAATTAAAATATGATTCTACATGAGTTTTTCTAATCTAAATAAACGCAACGTTTTAAGTTATTCACTAATAATTTCCTTTAACAAAAAATAAACTAACAAAAAATTAAAAATAAGTATTAGTCAGTGTGAAGTGTGTCACGATTAAATATAGATTGGAATTAGTGAAGTCAAATAGGTTGGGAAATACTGTTGTAGATAAACAGAGAAAAAAAAAATTAAATTTTACTCGTTTTATATACTCGAGTTTCAAACGTATTTATATCATTCGGATATATTTCCGTTCGCACCTACGTTGTTTCTGTACAGACTGTTGAAACATTTTTAATCTTTTTACGAGACCAAGTACGGTTTTAGTGATCAATACGCGTTTACGACACGTACATACCCCAATTGACTTATTTACTAATTTTTTACCTGTTAACGGTGTGTCGTTGAATGGTTCTACTTTGATTTTTAATTTTATAGATGACCACGAACTGTTTTTACTGCTTTTACTATGACTAGGTACTACGCTTAAATTCATTTTTACATAATTTGAAACAATTTCCGCGTTTGTTTAAACGTAACATGCAGTTACTCTAAATACTTATTCCGCGGATTGTGTAATAATTTTGTTGTACAACGATATTCTTACAAACTAGTTGCCATAGAGACGATTAGATTATATTGTCTGGGCTTCAAGATAAATATTTTAAGTAGGTCAACAAACCGGTCTGACACACTACGGTCTTCCCGTTTCGTTCTTCTTTTTATTATTATTATTATTATTTTTAATAATTGTCCTTTTGTAACAATTGCTGAGAACATTATTATCGTCAGTGGCAATTATTATATTATATTTACCAGAGGCGCCAGATAAACCGTCGGGATTTTAGTAAAAGGTGGCCACACCAATTTGTTTACGAATCTTGTGAATATTGACTAGTGTTGGTACACAAGGAAAAAAATACAATTACACTGTATAACATCATTACTTTTGTTTTACTTTTAAATCATCCTAACAACTTAATAAACGAAAGAGTTAAGAAAAAAATTTAAAACAAAAGTTTTTTATTAGTTTTCTTTTTGCACTAACAATTAATATAATGTCAAAATGTCGATTCGTGTAAACAACATTTACATGTGACAAAAATGCCGTATTCGCGGTCCTTCACAATAAACTCGCGTGTAACGGCAAAACAAAATAGAGTTGTAGCACACATTTTTTATACATACGCGATGACGACTCAAGAACAGTTTTGAACGAACTATGGATAATTTTTATTTTGCATAACGACGAAATATACGCGAAGACTGAGCACAGACGAGTGAGAATAAGAGCCGTTGCCCTTTCATCAAAAATAAAATTCACGAACAGATAATTATATAATCGTAGGCGTGCGCGGACTCCTGAGTCAGGTACGACTAAATTCAATCCGACCACCGCCCCACAAGAAAAAAGTCATAGAAATTTTCACTACGAACTCGTAGTGGCCATTTTGTTGGCGACTGGAAAATGTAAACAATCATGTTTCATTATTTCACACATACAATTCGTCAATGTTTGATTTGTTAACCAAATTTAATAAAACAATTTCAATAATTCAATAAACAATTTTAATATTTAATAAAACGATTCGAAAACGTTCAATACGTAATATATGATATCAACAGTCTAGTCAATTGACATTAATATTTATTTATTGTCATAAATTATTCATTGTGTAATTTGTACGTGCATACATTACGTACAATTATTATGCTGCCGGATTAAAAATGCCGGATTATTACACTTTATAAGATAATTCGTTCGGTTAAATGTCTAAAGGTTAGCATCAATTGATTTGTACGCTGAAGGAGAGTGCTTGTCGCGGGCGACTCCGATAACTCGCACCCTATTCGTACAAGTCATGCCGGGAAGGGTGGTGCGATAGAAAAACGCTATGACATCAAATATATTAAAAATAAAAAATTATGACAGTTATGACGTTATGAACCGGAACATAAATCCGACGATGGCCGGACGACGCGCGTTGTACGTGTAAGAAAAACACGACACGAGGGTCTCTCCCTACACCAACTCCACCACCGTACGCGATAAACGGCCGCGTAAACAAAAGTACGAAATTTTCGGGCTCACTCGTCGTGGCACGACCACGAGATAAACGACTCGTAGCGATCGGACGTCTCCGAAAAGCCACGCGCAACAACGAAAACCGCGTTTATATTCACTCGGCGGTCGTCACACCGCCGCGGCCGCTCTCGCCGTCTTGAAGACTTCATCGCACTCGGACTATTCGAAATTTCCACCGATATCGAACGGATTAGTCAGCTCAACAATCAACTTATGTCGAATATCTCGATGGGGGCAACCGGTATACAATTAATCGTTGTAAATACCTCTGTGATTCTGATTCATTTTGTTATCAATTTTCTACGGCCATAGCGCCATATTACTTACTAATATCTATATAGTGTCTCGGATAAAGGCTCAGGTGTAAGCCCAATCAGGATTTGACTTCGAGAGCCAACGAGTGTGTGGAACGTGACCGCCTTACGGAATAAAGAACAAAAATCAATAACCGATTTTTTTTTTTTTAAAAAATATAATTATTGTTAATGTATACTATTGGCTAAAAATAAATAATAAAATATAAATATACAATTTAATTAAAAATATAAATTGTATTATGTTTATATACTGGTTTAAAATAAACAATCTTTGATTTAATTCAATTTAATTGTTTTGAACCCCGTCAAGACGAAAACCTCGTTGACACGGAAGAATCGCATGGTCCCTAGCGATTCCGTCTTATCGAGGTTTTACTGTATATGTAATCGAATTATATAATATTGTTTTAAACGAATAAATGATTTGTTTACGTAACCAATACGCGTGCACACATATTTATTGTGAAGAACCAGTAATCGATATAACACGCATATGTATATATCATATTGCAAAACATACTCAATTTATCATTATAATAGTAATTAGCATTTTTTTTTTTTTTTATCTCTACGCGTGCTCGCCTGTATTAAAGCTATTGTTCACACGTGTGATTTAATTGATTCGGCTGGAGTTTATTAATTATCAGCTATTATTTGTTAGTATTTATAAATAATATATATATATAGTCATTATACACGTTAAAAAAATAACTAGCATAAATATATAATATACATTGTATATTGTAATATGTAATGATTGATGTTTATTTAAAGTCATACATGTATACAACCGAGACAATGTCTTACCATTGTGTGTTGCCTGTGAACGTATTTTTAATCTTGTTGTGAAAATGTGTATAATTTATGGTTCATATTCGGAGGTGTTGTTGACAAACATTTCTCATGTACGCGTTAGTAATAATCAATTGATTAAAATGTGTTCGGGCCTTAATATTTTTTTTTTTTTTTTTTTTTTTGATAAAATATACAGTAATCTGATTATAATAAAAACACGATTTTTTTTAAAGCTAATGAGTATGGGGTTTATGTTAATTATAATTACAATGCACGTATTGTAAACCGATTATTATAATAATAATAATAATAATAAAAATTCTTCTCTCTATATAAGATGGTACTACCATTTATTTTAATTCAGTACGTTTTAAAATTTCAACACTTGTATCAAGACTTATCCCAGGCAGACTTTAGAAGTAAAATTTAGAAGCGTAATTTTATTTATTTTTCGACTTGGGATTACACTTTGCGTTTATTGTTTTTTCTTGTGTTCCGTACAATATGTGTAATCGTATTTTTGTTTTGCTTTTATTTTCAAAATGTACAAGTGAGAAAAGTTTAATACTATTAATTTTATTATTATTCAATTCATAATATCACTTCATATCAGTGTTATTTTGCGTGTCAAAATATGAGTATAAAAAAAATTACAAGCTTTTGAGTAGGAAAATTTACTTTTAGGAAAAAAATTTAAAAAATATATATATAATATTATAGACTAATGCGATTTTTAATGTGCGAGATTCGATTACATTTTAATAAAATATATATTGATAAAATAAATCTAATCAGATAAATCTTAAATTTAACATCTTTGTGTGGAGGCCATAAAAAATTGTTTCGCAAACAGCATGCTGGTATAGACGTTATGTTATTAAACGTAAACAAATATAACCCATTGGGCGGATCGTCAAACATAAGTAACTCACGCATACTAAGAATACATCATTTCGTCGGTGTATTTTCAAGAGACAGGAGTAATAATAATAATTTATAATAATCGAAAAATCGATTATTATTATTATAAATAGTTTGTGTAGAATGTATAAAACGTAAAAGTATTTTAATACGATCAAGCCGAGTAAGGACACGAGTACATCGATATTGTACATACAGGTATGTTATGTTTGTTATAAGACTGCACGACGCACATATTATGAGGTCCTGGTAGTCGCACAACCACTTTCCATTATTTACCGATAAAAAATACATACCCTTTAGATACATGCCCTTTTAAATACATACGAATACATTTTTAATAATACCCTTAAATAAATATTTGCGAATTCTAAGGGATTAAATGCGTTTCGGTACCAGGGTTTCAGGAGCCGTCAGCGCTATCCGTTTAATATTCTACCCCTCCCCCCCCCGGAAGATTATTATTTATTTACCTTATTCGAATAGTTGTTCAATAGGGTAAAAAAGAAAAAAAAAGTTTCATCCCACTTTTCATCATTCAACAATCCCTTTAAGATCTTAAGGGATATGTGTGTGTGTTTAAATTCGATATTACGATACCATCGGTACCAAGGTTTCGGGAGACGGAGGTGTCCGATTATACACAATACACTTCACCGTCGGACTATCAAATTACCGTTTATTTGAATTACAACGGTAACAACACGATTAACATTTAAATTGGTAAAATGTGTATTTACTCGTAGAACTCTTCGATATAATATCGAACACAAAAAATTCCAAAAATTTCATTGAAAATCACTTCAACTTGTCACATACAGGTTAGTTATTGTATTGTACTTCGTGACGTCTACACACACTTTTACGCACATTTTTCACGACTGCGGCGACTATCTATCGGCGATAATCACTTCTGAAAAACGTCTCCGACAACTCCCCGGAGTTATTTGACAAAATATTTTTTTTATCCAATAAACTAATTTGTTCACGGTTTTTGGACTTTTTTTTTATTCAAGTGTCGCTTTGGACTTTTTACACATATTGTATAATATAGTCTAATGCAGAGCTTCTCGAATTTTTTATGGGTACGACTCACTTCGGATAATTTTATAATTTCTGATTTTGGAATTTTTTTCTTATTATTATTTTTAATTTTTTTTTTTTTTATTTTTTCGTCATACGAAACGTGCAGTAGTCATTTTCTCGCGGCAATCCTCATCGACGAGCGAGAATGCGACCACGAGCAAGAATATTTGCGTTAATCGGTATTAATCAGTATAATATGTAAGGCCGGTATATTAAATTCTTTTTAACGTTTAAATTTCCTATATTTGTCTTCATTTAAGTAAAATTTCATGTATCAAGTGAACCAAAATCAATGTAAATATTAGAATATATTAGTTCAAAGGCGATTGTTTTTTTTTCTACAAAAATAACGATAACGGCATTTGTTACGTCACCGTTTATAACATATGTGTAAAATCAATGCTCTGTTTCTGTGCACTCGGATTCGTATGTATGTGTACCCCTTTTCATAATATATTTTATTGTTCAAACACGTGTTCGCTTCAATTCTCTCTTTTTTTTAATACACTTTAATATGGTATATAGTATATATTTTTTACATATATATTTGTGATTATTGTAATAATAGGCATAAATAAAAATCCATATGACTAGGACTGCTCAACGGTCTCGGCATATGGCTGGTTGCGTCCTGTGTGGTAAGTTTGTAGAATGAACGAGAATTGTATGGTTTTTAATTATTATGTTTAGACCACGGAGGTCAGGGAGTAATCAATCGTATACCGCGGCAATTTTAGAATATTAATAAAAAAATTTTTTCCTTCTCTTTGTGCATTACAATGTTAAAAGAAATTTACGAAATTTACTGTAGAAATTACGAGATTATCGAAATACGATATACAAACATACGTACTATGAAAATTGCACGAAGAGAAGAGAAATTGTTCGTTACTTCGGTAATTTTTACGGCCATCAATAAAGTTTAAATAATACAAACGCATAGAATGTAAAAACAGGATTTAGGTGATAAAACTGGTTTGTTTACTAGCTGTTTAGGACGTCGACGACACGTTTTTTTCGTTCGTGAAATTTTTTGTAACTGGAGAAATACGTTTTCTTACCGTCTAGCAGCAGTACTATACGTCGTACGAAGTAAATATAAATCCCAACACGTCAAACCAACTTCGGCATTAACTATATCGCGTCTTCCAGAGTATTATTGAGTAATAAATTATTGATATAAAAATAATAATAATTCATACGGGTTGAGCAAATAGCTAATATGATGGTATTTAATACTTAATTGGTCACGTTAAAAAGAAAAAATGACCGAGAATCGCTAAAAAAAAAAAAAATACTTAATATATTTACGTATAATACGAATTACATAATTACATATTATATATGGCAGTAGTTCTTATAATTTTGTAGTAAGCGGATTTTTGATGAAATTTTTTTTCGAATCACTGACTCCTTCTCAATTTTCTTATTAACAAGTTTTTTTTTTTGTTTTTTATAAAATATCTCACGTTATTTATATTTACTTCATATTTTATATGAATAGATTTAAATATATGTAAAATGCACATAAATAGATACATAAAAACCTAACATAACCTTGACGTAGTAATTAATTAATAGTTTTTGAATTTCGTATATGGTTTTATAACGATTAATTATTATAATATCACTATTCTTGTTAACAAAAATTGAGCGTTTTTAATTCTAGTTGGCAATTTTAAAGATTACATCCCGCTATGATTTTTTTTTAAACATCTTCACCGCCTAAGAAATCTGAAAACCTATTTAGTCTACGACTATTAAAAAGAGACTTAACTTTTAATATTATATTATACTCACAATGAAATTATAGTTCAAAATTGATTTAAATATAAAATATAACTCGAAAATTTATTTCTCAAACATTTTAGAGAAAATTAGCATTTGAATATATTAATTTACATTTTAAAATGATTTTATCATTTTTTTTCTTTCTTTAAGACAGATTATTGTCAAATACTTACGTGTAAACTGTTATTATCAGTTATGCGTATAAATTAGACCGCGACATTTACAGTTTTTACTAAAATAATATCATATACAAAATTAAGATTTTTATTATAATTATTATTATTTAATGCGCTTAATGTACCCGATGGAAATGTTTTGATAATTTTATAAAAACCGTAGTGTTATTATTATATAGTTAACTTGGAATATAATACATTATTACGTTTCTCTTCTTCGTACCATTTAAATTTATTTCGTATATATTTAAAGAAAGGGGTTTTCATATTATGTTTTTACTGTGTAGAATTTTTCGGTTTATTCATTCGTTAACACCTTACCGCAAGAAAAATAGTTAAACTGTTCCACTTGGCAGTCCGTGTTCTTCGCACAAGACGTGCGCGATAATAATTATTGGAAAACGTCAATTTACCAATTAATTCCAGAGACTTGAATTACAGTATAATTAATTACTTACCGTACAATTGCAGTGAAATCGAGTGATATTTTTATTACGTTCCGGTGGACCGGATTTTTATTAATACCTTTAAACGAACCTATCCAATCAGATAAACACATACGCACAAACAATGAATATTAATATTCATCGAAAATTATTATTCGTAATGAAGTGTTTTTTTTTAATACCGCGGCAAACGGTATAGTAAACACGTTGATCGCTTACACCGGACCGGTTTTATAATAATCTTCTTCTTCTTCTTCTTCTGATATTTGTTTCCGTTCGGTTACATAACAGATGTTTAAAAAGGATTTATATGGCTGGAGAGGGAAAAATATATGTTTTCGTAAACAGAACAATCAACGACAACGGGATTTTTTATCCAATTATTTTTTCATTTATTAAACGAAACGCGATAAATCCGAATCAAATACATTCACATCCGAATAAAATATAATTTTTTGAAAGAATTTTTTTCTTCTCGGAAAATATCTCGCTCGCGTTACCAGGCCATCTCTCACTTCTTTTTCGACGGCTGTTTCTTCTCGTCTTCATCCGTTTCGGGACCAGTGATTCTGGACAACACAGGCGGAATCGGTTTGTAATCGTCCGGCAACACGGGCGGTATCCTGGGCGGCGTCGGACGTCTCGGCGGCATCCCGTACTTTGTCACGTACTCCAAATCCAACGAGTCCGGCGTGTCGTACTTCCTGAATTTCTTACCGTCCATCTGCAACAGCGTAAACATAGTCGAGTATTGGTTTTAACAAAAAAAAAAAAAAAAAAATCCGAGAACGTTGCACTAATTTATATTCGGTAATTGAGGTGGAAAAATGTTATAACAGAGGTGGATTGGAAAAGCGGTACGAGCGGTTGATAGGGAAGGCTGGAGAATCGGAGGACGCGCGCAAACGAAGATATCCGGGTAACCGGATTTTCTCGGCCGCGCGGTTACCACAGTGCGACGACGGGTCGGCGTGAGAATTTTTTTTACAGCGGACGGTTGCCGATATACGAAGACAAGAAAAAAAAAAAAAAAAGAAAAAAAAAGATGACGTAGAATTTTGTACGAACAACGTTTTATTGTGCTTTGAATTACGGAAACCGTGTCGCCCCGCGTGAAATCGCCTAATCCCTTCCGTTGTTTCTGCGTTATTAATTTCGAAAAAAAAAAAGAAGAAAATGTAATGTGACAATAAATTGACGTACCTTACTAATCGTTCAGCGACGGCGGTAGATACGGCGAATTGCAGCGAAACCAATTTGAAACAACGACGACGACGACGACGACGAGGTTACTTGTACGCGTAGAAGAGACTGTGTCGAAATAATACGGCGACGGCGCGACGACAACGGTCTGGTCTGATCGTATCTGCGGGCCGGCTGGTGGGGCGAACGGAATCGGCGGCAGGTGGTGGTGAGCGGTAGGAGGGCAAGCGCGTATGTATTCCCATCGTTGGAATAATAATAAAATAACTCTCTGCGGCATTCTTTCTGTTGCAACAGGCGGCGTGTACACCGCACACACACACGCACACGGTCTTTTCGTGGATCGCGGCGCGGGGGAAAGGGTGGGAAGTCTTTATTTATTTATTTTTTCTCTTCTAATTCGACGCGTCCGTTCGAATCGTATGCGTGCTGAGAGAATATTTTCGAACGTCGTCATCGTCGTCGTCGTCGTCGTAAAATCCAGTGAACAGCCGTCAGGGGATTAATAAAATACATGGCAGGAAACCCTTCGCCGCTACAAACACATAATATTATTAGTGGCGTGCACGTGTCATTTTTTTTTTTTTTTTTTTTACTTTAAAAACATACACATTTTTTTTCTCGTAATAACGAGAAATAACGAATGGATTAGCGATAATAATTGAAGAAGAATTTGGAAGAGGTAGAACGAGAACTCGCGGTTTTAAAAAACAAATCGTAGAACACATAATAGAAAAACCACGTGTAAAAAAAAACTAAGAATTGCTGTGATGGATAGGGACGAGTGGAGGAGGGCTATCGAAGTCGTTCTTGACCAATACGAGAATTGAAAAAAAAAAGTTGTTTCCTTTTGAAAAAACGCGAAAATTAAAATCGGACTGGAATTCTCGAACGTTATAACGGTAGAGTTCGATCGAACGGATCGAGTCGAAAAAAGGGAAATAGTCTTCCATTTTCCGAAAACAAAAAAACACCGAATTTCGATAATATTTTACGGGAGATTTTCTCGTGAGATCTTTTTTTTTTTTACGGGGGGGGGGTATTGTGAGCCATATGCAAGTAGAATACGC
Source organism: Chaetogeoica ovagalla (assembly GCA_032441825.1). Classification (NCBI taxonomy): domain Eukaryota; kingdom Metazoa; phylum Arthropoda; class Insecta; order Hemiptera; family Aphididae; genus Chaetogeoica; species Chaetogeoica ovagalla. Next base: position 4,922,837 of record CM063747.1, on the reverse strand, counting down.
GTATCTCGCAAGTCGCGTTGTTTTGTGATTCACACCATTACTGTACGTTGGAAACAATTCTCCAACGCATTTCAGTATCCGTCGAGTCTCGTGAGAAAATATAATTAAACGAAATATTACCAAACGTAAATTGTTATACGTTAATCGATATTTGTAACTGTAATCGTAGACCGTAACTGGTTGAACACCGGACATGGCCACGAGCGTCATATCGCTCACACGCAATAGTTTCCCGATTGTCCGACGGTTACATATTTGTTCGATTTCTCGTCGTGCGCCGTATTCGTATTTAATAATATTTGAATATAAGTATTTCCAGTGTTTTGTGACGATTACGTTAAAAAATGAGTTTTTATTTTGTTTTTAATTGAAATTATTTATATTATTATTATTATTAAGACACGATTCGTTATTATATATATACAAAATTAGTAATAATAATAATTTATATCTATATATATATATATATATTTTACAAATATCTGTAAAATATATCTAACTGTATCGTGCGGTTGTGGGTTGTGTGAGTTGTATGGTTTCTGTGGTATTGATTTGTGTGATAATGGAAATGGTAAGCTATAGAATCTTCTGTGACAGAATCGCGTTTTGGAATATTCCATTTCGTTATCCGTTCCCGTCACTCCCAAATGCCTAATACACTCGTACGGTTGGTATATTGTATTACGCTGACGTGCGGCCAGATTATTTCGACGTTCTTCTCCCTTTTTGCGCGAAAATGATTATAATTAGATAAGAGTGTTTAGTTTTTATAAGCTGAAAGCGCGTAGGCTGCAAATATTTGGAAAAAAGAATCCCGTTATACTAAAATTCAATTTAAAATCCACAAAAAAAAAAAAATAAAATCGTAGCATTTTGAAATAAAAGTACTTCAGAGCGTGATTAGTGTCTGTTCAAATTACAAGTCTCGGCTTGAAATTAAAGACGATATCCCGCGCATCAGTAGCAATCAATTTCGGTAGTTTTTTTTTGTACGCTAAAAAAAAATTATTGAGAAGATCGAAAAACGACCTCTCTAAAGCACTAACTACTATACGTAATAACGTTGATCACTTTGTGATTTTTTTTTTTTTAAATTATCTCTAAATAATGGGTGAAATTTTATTTAAATTACATTACTATTGGGTTTGTAGTTCCGTATAAAATTTATAAAAAAAAAAAAATAAGTAGTTTTGAGAGACCAATGTTCGGTATAATATTATAAATAATAATTATACATTCACTCATCAAGAAAAATAATTTACGTAAGAATATTTCATAAAGTTTTTTTCTTTTTAAATATCGTCTAACATGTAATAAAATTTTAAATTCTGAGCAAAGTGGGCTCAGTATTTTTTCGGAATTTTAAAAATAATGGTTCTAGAGTCTTGAAATTTACACTGAATAAAGGTCGCTCCACACTATGCACGTTTCGCGTTTCCCGTTTCGTGTTTTCACGTTTTCGTTTAATTTCGTGAATAGTGTGTATAACTTTTTTAAAACCGTTCTGCAGTGTTTCGCGAACGAGGCAGTAAATTGACGAAATCAAAGGACACGAAAAAATAGTTCCGTATTGTTTCATGTCGTTTCGTTGTGTTTCGTGTTGTTTCATAAACAGGAATTTCATATCACTGGATTATAAATTAAATTAGATATTAAATGAATGTTTTTAATTATCGTCGTGTGGAATCACGTCATTTCGAACGAACAACCTGTATATTGACACGAACTGAACGTACTAACAACAGTAGACAGAAAACTGAACGAAACACTACGAAACGCGAAACATGCATGGCGTGGAGCGGCCTTAATATATAACATTGCTTGTAATATACTAATAATTACTAGTAGAAAAAAATTCAAAAATTTCAAAAATGTCCGCTATTTTTTACAGTTATTAGATGTTAAGTTATATGAGTAATTTTTGGTCAAAGAGCTGAAAATGTTATAATATATTAAGAACTTTGTGCCCTAAAAATATGTACGATTACTGAAATATGCATTAAAAATATGAATTAAAAGTCGAAACGTTTATATGACTGTATCTATAGTATTAGGTACCTCTTACGAGATTAATAAATAATAATGAAAAAATTATTAATTTATATTATCAGAAAAGTATATCAACGAAGATAAAAAAATACCTGTTACAATTGAACTACAAGAATACCGTATTGTACACTTATACAATCTTTATATTATGTAATCCGCGCGAAGATAAAAATATATGGTTCACAATTTCAAATGTATAAATAATTGTGGCGAACAGTCTACTCATTTCATCGACATATTCTTTTAGGCATACACTATACTCATATATATTCACCAATTAAATAGTAGTATTTTTTATTAATTATTATTTAAATTCAATGAAACATGCTCTTAAAATATAACAAAATAACGCGTTAACGCACGAAAAAGAAATAAATGCGAAAAATATGTAAAAAAAAAAAAAAAAAAAATGTCTATAGACTCTTTAGTATAACGAAATAAATTTTTCGTATCACTACTAAGCTACGTTTTTAATGATTATTGAAAAACATACGCAAACTCCTACAAGTCCCTAATGACGACCGTTTATATTCCATTGAATAATAATATAACTAAAATGCTTGATATTCGTATTACACTGATAACTAGTACAAAAAAAAAAGTATTTGGAATATTTTGTTTTCTTCGAAGCATTCCGGAACATGTATTCCAAATAATTTCGTATAAGTATTTGATCCCAGTCTGAATTAAACAGTATAATCCATATGATTTGAATAATAATAATATTAATAATAATAATAATAATAATACATTAAGATTATAATACACGCGACGTGATACCACGATATATTTTATATTAAAACGCATTTGTACAATTAACAGAATAACCAGTTGTCACACACTAATGGAATATACGCGCGTATGTAATATTATATTTGAAACGACGGCGTAGAGAAAATATATATTATTATCCGCGGGAGATCTCGAAAAACAAAAAAAAAAACCTTCTTCACTGCTAAGCGTGTCCAATCGAACGAGACGTTGAAATTTATGTGATCGTTTTTAACTCATACATAACTCGCATACAATAAAACTCTGTGCACTGTACCACGGCCATTCTCTACGGGTTTAAACGAAAAAAAGAAGTCAGGTTTTTGTACGTTGGATCAAAGTGATTATATATATATCCTTAAATTTCAAAAACGACAAGTTTTTCGTTTTATAAAAGGATAGGTCCCCCCCCCCCCGTATGCGTTATCGAGCATCGGTCTAAACAGGTTTCACCGTAATACAACCACCACCGGGACATCAATAAATAACTAAATAAACAACAGACAGTGGGCGAGCGTTTCGCGTATGGATGAGGCCGCCATTGAAACGGATTTTCTCACCATTGTCGATTGGGTCGCGCGCATATCTCCCCGATTTCTCCGAAAACGTTTTCAAAGAAAACACGACGCGCCACCGACCGGCATGTAAACGATTTCAGTGCGTATAATAAACGTTTTTAAATGGAAAAAAAAAAAAATTACAAAACGTATTATGTAATATATTTATACACTGGCGAGCGTACGGAGGACAAACGATATATTTATACGTTGTTATAAAGACAAGAAAACAGAAAAGACCCCCGGAGTATTCGATCTTTTTTTTTTTTTTTTGTTTTTTTCGATAGATAAAATAATAACTTTTTACAGTATTAATTAAAAAAAAAAACTAAGTTCGAAATAAAAAAAAAAAATATACATATATTATTATAACGAAAATCAATTAAACGAGATAAATATATATAAATGCGTACACGCGCAAACGCATTAGGTATATTTATGTTTTGCCTAAAACAAGGACGCAATCACCGGATAATTTTTTATATTTTTTTCTTCGATTCAAAGGAAATTCGTTTTTATTAATATTCTATTTTATGTATAACCACTACGGCGGGACACATAAATAATATTGTATTTATATATAAATATATATATATATATATATATACACACACGCAGTTGTAGCGTCACACGAGCGCTTTTGCATAATATAAGATATATCGAAATGGATGTTTTCACCATTGTTATCTCGCTGGCGCACAGTATTCCCGATTTCTTCAAATACTTTTTTTCAAAGAAAACGACAGGGATGGAAACGTTTCTGTGTGTACGTACAGTAGACGTTATTAAATTGAAAAATATTATAAAAAAAAAAATTACATATATATATATATATATATACCTGCGCGTACGGAGGACAAACTATATATGACGTTTGTATAATGTAAATATAACGAGTGGAACGACGCCAAGCGAGGCGGGGGAGGGGAAAGACACGAGAATTTTATATCCTTGACGGCGTTTTTATTTCGTTTTATTTGTTTATTACGCTGCATACAACGTAAATTGACGCTGTATATATATATATATATTATATTATTATTATTTCCATATTTGTAAAGAATAATTTTTTTTCCGAAATGTTTATTTATTCCGAAAAAGTATTCCAGTCATTTTCAGTATATTTCATTGACACACATTAGTTCATTCATTTCTCAAACACTGTAGATATGAATTTTACATTGTTTATTCCAAAACATTAACATATTATACGAAAATCAATATGACTTGTGCGTCGCACGCATTTATCTCGTATTCACCGGACATCACACGATCACGTGATCACGCACGATGATTATTGTGCATCAATTTACAGAAACGTATTGTTCTTTCGACAAATCGACCAGTTTTATTGGTGGTTGAAGAAGAAAAAAGTATTTTTTATTTTTGACGTATACACCAGTGTAACACAGTATATAAATAATTTTTTTAAAAAATTATTCAAAATAGTATTCAAATAAAAAAAAAAATAAAATACATTTATTCGAATACTTTACAAATATGACTGTTTCTCTACTATATGACTCGATACTCATACATAACTGATATTTAAAAACTACACATATTTATAAACTACAAGTAGTTATAACTTAAGAAATCGGTTTTCTTTCCGGACAGGTTTAGTCCTTTCACTCATTGAAGAATATTTTGAGTCGAGTTATTTCGTCGCTGACTTCCCGATTGGTTTGAAGGCAGTGTTCCAACTTTTATTTTCAATTAATCCCCTCAAGTCACTTCATTGAGCTGTGTTCAATTCGACACAGACCGTCGGGAGAGTTGAAGTACATAAGTACCTCAAGTACGAGTCGTAACGCGGACAGTGACAATATACATGTTATATATATATATATGTTGCTTGCAATTAAATTATTTCAATGTAAACATGACAAATTTCGTTCTCATGTGCTCAGAACTATTCTTCCGTAGTTCCGTCAATAAGAGTATGGTAACGACATAACAAAAATTTATTTATTTCTAATTGACAAATTTAACTTTATAGTTTAACTTAGTTTTATCTAGTTATTATTTATATTATTTACTTAGTTTTAAATATATATTTTTAGGTTACAACCAAAGTACATTTCTTTTGAGTTATTACACGGAGTACGAAGTTTTATGAAGTACAGATCGCACGAAAACGAAAAGTTTATTGATACCTAATACAATGATGGAAAAAATAAAATAATAATAATAGTAGTAGTAGTAGTAGTAGTAGTAGTACTAAGCGAAACGTTCAAAGACATCTTTTGAAAATGCCGCGAACGATTGCTTTTGTCGTTCGGTATTTTGGCGCTATAGGTATCGCACGTAACGTAGTAAATGCCAAAAAACAACGCCGTAAAAATCATTACGAACGATTTCGATACCGTACTGATATAACGTTCCGGTCATTGGATCACCGACAAATAGTGCGCCGAGTAATAATCCGTTATTAAGACGAAATCGTCCGGGATGTGATCGATTTCGTCTTGTGTACGGGCACGTGACGCACAACGATAAATTGCAGGCCTTTGGTTAATAACGGACTATACGTAATGGAACAACGGGTGAGACTTTTCGTCATCTTCAACGGTCGTTTTATTTGTTGGACGATGTGGAACAGTTGAAAGTAATTCTGGACCGGATTTTTTGTCGTGGACCGTTGACGTTTCGTTCGGGCGATTCAAACGCGGATTGTTCACTATTTCATAATAGCCGTTTAAAATGTTCGAATTGGTCATTTTCTCTCGGATTATATAATTATATTTATACACGAAAATTATTTATCCGAGTAGTTCGTACATTAATTACACATGTGTACAGACAGAGGGAAAATATACTGCACTGTACGTTTTATAGAAAATGTTTGATTTCACCTCGATCGTCGTTAGACAACTTACAGTAATTATTATTATTATTTTTAATATCTCGTATTGGCCAAATGTGCCAGTAAAGAAAATAATACCATTGCTAACATTTTTCACTTACCAATATTAGTAATGAATAGTATAGCGTAATAAATATTGAATAAATCGAATAGGTAATACAATAAACGGAAGGGTAACATATTTTTGATGGAAAATTTATCGAAAATAACTGAAGAAATTGTAATATTATCCAGTCAAATCGAATAAGACACGCTTGTCAACGCCAAAACCCGAAAACACTTGTTTTCATTTTTAATAAAAAAATTTTAAATTACTAAATATGCGCGTTATAACTAAATCATAACTTATATACGAATATAACAATTTGTTTCATACACATTTTATGAATGGTTGCTCTATGTTCACCACAGCACGAACCGCAGCCAATATGTATTTATGTTATAATGTCGACATTTTTGGAGTCAATAAAGGGAAATATTTTTTGCGATATATAAAGTGGACCGAGAGTGTATACAGTGACGATGTTATTGTGGTGTACGCGTATAACGACGTACCCGATACGAGCTGAAGAACTATTTTATTTCAAATCGAGTGTGTGAACGTGCTATGATGTTAGAAAGCGGGAAAATGTCGAATACGTTATAAACTCGTTATTGTCCGGATAATCAATTTGTGTAAAATAAATACGTATATTTGAAATTAAATCGAATAATGTGTAAAAAAACTGGTTTTTTCTTTGTTTTCGAAACCTGGCGTCTACGAATGACTATTATTATGCCATTATACCCAGATTTCCCGTAATTAAATATGAAAATGGCATCTCAGAAAATTTCTCTTTGAACAGACTTCCAGACTCAATTTAATTCTATAACTATTTGTATGAAGTTCACGTGAATTTTGTTTATTATTTGAAATTAACTTGTTAAAAGTTAACGTAGAAAAATAGACTACGCGGTGCAATTAATTAAAATTAATTTCCTATTTTGACTAGTTATTTTTTGAAATTTAAACAACTAACTAATACGTTCGTCATACGTATAATTGGCGATTTGGATTATAAACCAATATATTATATTATAATATCGGCCGGTTTCGGACAATTTCAATTAAACACAACAGTCGTTTTTATTATATTGTATATAATATTTATGTTTCAATGTCGCGTTTTATTAATTATCCGCAGGCGCGGAGGTCAAATGGGGGGGGGGCACGGGAACAATGGCCCTCTCCAAATCTAACAAAAAAAAAAAAAGAAGCCAGGGAAAAATATTATAAGTATTAAAGTATACATTTTATATAATATTAATAACACTATACTTGACATTAAATTATTAAATTGATATTTGTTTTCGGTCAATTCTATTTAAAGGCTTCTGTCAAACGGAACGCGTTGTTCACGCGCGTGAAAGCGTTATTAACGTCGCGTTATAGATCATCGCGTTGTATTAAATTACAAATCATATCGGCTGTCGTCAAACATGGCTCGTCGTCGGCGTGATTAACGCGACGTTGTACAAAATCACAAAATCACGCGCGGTAGTACGTTATTTTTGGCATTCAGATAATGGTGGAAGAATAGGAATACCACCTACATAAATATAAATAAATGTTTTCCGTATAAAAAAAATTTATCGATTATTGACACAAACATGACGTGTTTCGAGTATATCATTCTTGCGATAGCTGTCGTTCCGTTGTTGTTAACAATAAACATTTACTAAAATATAATTTATTCATTTAAAATTGACTACAAAATGACAGAACAACTCATAGTATTGGTGAAAAAATATAAGTTTATTTATGACGCGAGTTGGAAAAAATTATAAGAATAACTACTAGTGGACGTATACTAGTCATATCGACTATTACGACGAACCGACTATAACGCGACGCTTTTTGGTTTCTGTGTGACGTGGGTAACGTTGGCGATAGCGTTCTTAACGCGACGGTACTAACGCGTTCTGTTTGACAGAGCCTTTATAGTTCTGTAATTTCAAATCGCGTCGGCTAGATAAACGTCGTCTCAATCGTCATTATTCCGATTTCAAACAATTTTAACATTATATACCTTGATCATTTCTATTACTATTATATGATGGCTCCCCCCCCCCCCCGTAAATCTATTCTGGATCCGCCGCGCCTGTTTATCCGTGCGTTTTGTTTCTCGTTATTATATTCCAGTGACAAAATAATCTTAACAAAAATGTCCCCGATTCGTTACGCTTGGACCGTAATTTGAGGTTTGTGTTTGTACCGAGTAGTTTCCGCGAATAGTCATGAGAGTTCATGCGAATTGCACGCTAAATACTGAATACCGACTTGGACGAGTTGAAAACGTTACACAAATTATTTGATCGAAAATATAATAATAATATTAAATTTTTTTTGAATTATTTATTAATTATTATTATCGTTATTAAAGAGTGCCGCGTAAATTTTTGCATGAAACCAAAATGGGCGAGCGCCAGTGACGTTATAGGCATTGTGAATCAACGAAATTCGATAGGATGTCGTAAACAATCGGAGACAAATGTATTGAAAACTACAACAAAATTTTATTTTTTAATTCTCTATAAAATAATAATAATAATAAAAAAAAAAAATATTAGATTTTTTTCGTTGTTGTGTGTAACGATAGCACGGCGGCTCGCCGAGAAAACACCCGAATTCTCTCGAAGGTCAAATCCGACCCTAACACTACAGTGGTGGGTACGCGGGACGGTCAGGGTTGTTCTCTTTGACGCGACCGACCCGTGGCGGTGGGAACGGACGGTCCGACCGTAAATCCTCTCGCCTGCGGTGAGGTATTCATCCACCACCACTCCCTACCCGCACGAACGGTACCGTCCCCCGGTCCCTACACGTCGGTATCGTTTCACTCGCAGAGTGTCGAGAGCAACAGTGCGAGCCAAACGTGTGTGTTTTGACGTTATTCTCCGCGATTCGCCGCGTCTTCCGGTACAGGTACAACACTTGAACATACCAGAAAACCGCGTGGTATCGTAGACGTTTCGCGGGTAAGATTTTTATTTTTTTCATTATTATTACTACTATTATTGTTATTATCGTTATTATCGTTATTATCATTATCATATTGTTTGAAAAAGAAATATGTTTATACTGAATATTTTTTTTTTCAAACGATTCTCCCTCCCCAAATTCGATTTCCGTTCGGATATTCGAATTATAATGCGATATCAATAGTAGTGAATTAGTTTTCACTGTGGTTAAAACACTTGTAAACGAGTATCATTAACCGGTTAAATTCACTTTCGTACCGAGTCGAACGAACGTTATACGCGCTTGAGCGAAGGACGACACGTATATTTTAGTAATCGTACACAAAATACCGTGTTTTCGTACGCGTTATGGAATTTTTTTTTAAACCGTGTATTTAATCGTATTCTTTTCGAACGGTACGTGAACGACGGTTACTTGTAAGAAATTAATGTACTCGAATTGTGTAAAACCGTGCGCCTTGGATCGACAGTGTCGGATCCGTAAGAACGCGTGAAGAAGATGTTATGAAAATAAACGCATTCGGATTAAGTTTATTAACATTATTCGATATCTCTTTAATATAATGCTAAGGATTTGTTGTGGTTTGTCGCAACGGCGGTCTATAAACGCATGTCGGTACCACCTCCCCTACCCATCCGTCGATTATTGTTTTTGAAAAACAAACGGCGAAACGTCTGAATGCCGGACATTCTCTCGGCCGCCTCTCGAAATTCCGTCCGCTATTCGGAGGTGTTCGTTATTTACAGGAGATCAATTTGTTTTGTGCCAATGTAGTGAATTTCGTATTATCAATTATTATTCGTCGTTTATCATTTAAAACCAACGAATAAAGTTTACTATAAAATGGTTTTTCCGTTGTTCTCATGTTACAGTTGAAAAAAAAAATTGGGTCGCCGTTACGTAAATTGCGGCCCGAGTATATTTTATTTGTTTTAAATTTCATTTTTTTTTTTTTTTGTAAAAAAATTCATGTAATTTTAAAAAAGTAGCGGGTAATCTTTGCATGTCAGAAGTGAAGTTCTAGCACCGTGTACATTTCTTTTAATTAATTTTACGTCTTGCGAAGCTGGCGTTTCAATATCAGCAATTTAATGGTTTTAGATAATATGTAAAATATTATATTCGACAATACTACACGGCCTAGTGAACACGTCGTCAACAGCTTTTTCATTCCGAATTATTATTCAGTTCCCAACGATTTATGTGTTGTCCCGATATTTTTGTATGATTACGATTACAAAAACTATCAGTATCGGTTCCGGAACCGATTAATTTCGGTTCGGTTCCGGTCCCTGGTTTAAGAGATGCGTTCACTGTATCAGTGGCGCAACCAGGTAATATTTTCGGGGTGGGGGGGGTTACAATTTATACATATATTTATACACTAGATAAAACGAATAAATGTTAAACAGTAGTAACATACTACATACCTACCTACCTACCTACATATTATATTAATATATGTGCATCAAACATCATACACATTACAGTTTATATGATAATTTTGTATTATATTTATATAAATTTAAATGTTTACTGTACATCATCATAATATGTGAGTAAATACGAGTAAAATGTTATGAGAAATATGTTGCCACAAAAAAATAATAATAATACGCTGTTATCAAGATATTTTATTGTATACTTTAACTGTTATCACTGTTATATCTTGTACATGGAGGTAAATATATTATCTGTGTCTGCGTCGACAGTGTTTTCCATACCTGTAAGTGAAATACCATAGACATATAAATCTATAATATAAACTGTAATACCTCCGTGTATTTTGATAAATTTTGACAGTGACAAAAAATGTATGCGATATGGGTACCCATCTTAAGCGAGGTCTACCTATGGGTCTTTTTTTTGCTGGGTTGTTTTCGATTACGGTCCTTATTATTGATCCCTGTATCCTCCACGCACGCCTGTCCATTTCAGTCTCCTGATTGAGATTCCTTTTGTGATGTTAGGGCGTTGAAAAAGGTTCTGGAGTTCTTGGTTATCTCGTTTCCTCCGTTCCCGGTTTGATCGTCCTTGCATTGTCCAAAAATCTTTTTCATAATTTTCCTTTCGAAAACCTCCAACCTCATTTTGACGGCATAATCAATTTGACGGCACAGACGCGTGTCAAAAGTTTAAAAACATTTTTCGTTCCTTTTATATATATATATATATATATATATATATGTATAAACAAAAAAACACACAAATATCGTTATGTATTTTTGATGGAATTATAAATAGCTCTCGATGGAATATGCCATATTATTATTATTATTATTATTATTATTATTATTATATACGTGATGTTTTAATCCACTTTTCAAACTCAGCGTTCCTAATATTGCAATAATAATAATAATAATAATAATAATAATAATAATAATAATAATAATAATAATAATAACAATAATAACAATAATAATAATAATAATAATAATAATAATAAAATAAATATATTTATCTAATAATATATTTGATTTTCATTTTGTTTTCAAATCAACGACGATAATAATATTAATATAACGCGTTCCAATCGGCGGGTATAACTTGTTACTAGAATTTTCTGTTCGAATCAATAAAATATAATAAGGTTCTTTGCCAATAAAAAAGACGTAAAAAATATACATATTTATATAAATATTTTTTTTTCTTTTACGCGGCACACCAAAAGAAGTTATTGTTTCTTTTATACGCAACACGTTCGATACCGGAGAAGTTATTTCGCGTATAGGAGGCAAAAAAAAAAAAGAAAAAAAAGAAGAAAATCACGTTTTTACATTGTAGCGACGGTCTTGACACCGACGATGATAATAATAATAATAATAATAATAATAATAATAATAATAATAATAATAAAGTGCCGCGACACAAAATAGCCTGCTGGGTTCATTTCGAAAACCAGAAATAATTTGTCTTTTATGTTTCATATTTGTTTGCGCCATCGGTCCTTCCCCACCTCACCCACCGGTCGATTGCAACGCGTTCGAACCTCGTATCACACGTTTTTCTATAGCACATTTGTGCCCGAATATTATTTGTAATATAAACGCTTTAAAACAGTGCAACGTTGCCGAGATCACCGCGCGCTAGAATACGTTGCGCGGTACCATCCGCGTTTTATACAAATACGAGTACTCATCCCCGACATCATTTAGATGTTAAAAATGTTTACCGCGGTCAAAACAATTATTGGCACGTGATATTCTTGAATATCTGTACACTAAATCTTAATTGGATTTTGTGACAGCCTATGACTTTTATTTATACAAAAAGTAATGTATTTATATTTTATCGGCGGCGTTTGGTGTTTGCGCGGAAATCTGTAAAAAAAAAAAAAAAATTATACAAATATTTACAACAAGGAATTCGCATGATCGTTTTGGAAACTAGTTGTTTCGGGCTAGAAATACGTATCGTCGTCAGCCTCTTACGTACAAAAAGACTCGCGTAAAATAATTTTTAAAAGTATTTGGAAAACATTCCGAAAAATTCGAGAAAAAAAAACGTGTATACGAATAGTTCGTGCGCGACCAATTGAGCATTCCTTATTATAAGTGTTTTGAATACTTCACAGAAAATTATTCCAAATACTTTTAGAATAGGTTATTGTTTTTTTTTTTTTTTTTTTAAAGGTTATCAGCAATAAGATTATGGAATATTTAATAATTGTATTATTAATTAATCGAATACAAACGGTCGTCGCGATACGTAGTTAGAGTGTTTAATATATATATATATATATGTTTTAAATTCTGTGTTTATAGAATAACGCAGTAATTAACAAGAAACCACGCCAATTAGTTATAAAATATATAATACGATTATAATAATAACAACGTATAGTGTAATCAGATATACACGATTATTATTTGAATAAGGCCGGGTTCAAACGCCAGTCACAGGCAACACTGATAAAATAATTGATGTTTTAAATGTCTATTACAGCTGCTGTTAGTTATTGTTACTCGTATTTTTTTGTTCTTTCGAAATAATGACTTCTAAGTTACGACTATGATGCGGGTACTATTTAAAATACCTATGTTTGATCATTAAAAAGTATTCGGAACTAGTCTGCCTGTATAAGTGAATATTAACATTTTTCAAATTTTCTTTTTGCAAATATTTCGCACACAATTCGCAAGACCGTTTTGGAAATTCGCGCGCCACCGCTTTATTCGAAATTTCAAAAATAATCCTACGCGAGAGCTGACAACATTTCTTGCAGGTAACAATATTATACTATGAACTCGAATGATTGATCTATCGTTGCGGCACCGTTCGCCAAATGACGGTAACGTCGCATACGGAATGGGAAATAAATCGACAGACGGCACAACTTATTTATTCAGAACGTTTTCAGATATATACATGTCTTCGGTTTTTAGCTCCAAGACTCCAGATGTATCCAAGACATAAATAAATACATAAATAAAGACATAGATCTGAAAATAATCTGAATAAATCAACAATCCATTTTAACACATTCGGGATAAATAATCATCTTTCGGACGCGCGTCTGTCGGGACGCATATGGGTCGCTCTGGGGCGCAAACGCGCTGTATCCCATCGGACAGACCACCAACGGAGGAGACTGGTTCACCACCACCACCACCCTCCGTTTCTGTGCGCGTACGTTTACACGTAACGCGCATGCGCACACACACACACACAATATACGCGCAAGCACAATACATTTTATTTCAATAGGATTTTAACGCCCGTCGAAGTTTTTTTTTTTTTTTGTACTTTACCCTGAAGTATGTGATGAATAAAAATATATTTATAAAATCTTGACATTTTTTATTCGTTCGATACTATATTATTTTGAAAAATAAAAACACTATAAATCAATAATCGTAATGTAGAAAAAATAACGATATTTTTTTTTTTTTTGATAAAGTGTGTATTAAATACAAGCAATTACGAGTGGTAATACGTAAATTTCCAAAAATATTTTAAAAAAAAACGTTATACGAAACGTGTTTATTTACTATCGGTTTCGACTTGTATATAATAAAGACCGTAGTCGAGTATAAAGCGAAAAAGAATATGAAACAATAAAAGTAAAAAAACATTAAAATTAACGAGAATATGTAGAGGAAATCGTGATTTTATAATGGAAGAAAAAAAAAACATTAAAAGCAAATGCGATGGTGTAAGTGTACAATGCGAATTGAATTTTAAACGGAAAATTACGTTACGTCGTTGAAATTAATATTACTTAATTTATATCGATATGAAATATTGTTTTCTTTTAACTGGTTTTATAAATATTTAATTATTTCAAAACTGAAAATTGATATAAGTGTTATTCTGTGCGGTGGCGTATCCAGGATTCATTTTACGGGGGTGTTTTAAAATTCAATAGACTTATGGTAAGCGGGACGATACGATTCCACACCCCCCCCCTACGTATTACATTAACAAATACCATATATTGATATAAATTATTAAGTAAAATGATTGAGTATGTGTATAAATCTTTTATAGTATGACTAAAATAATAACTTTTGTATTCTAAATAATATAAATAAATAAAATATACAATACTAATACTGAGACAACAACTACAACATAATACTAAAAAAAACCATAACATTGAATATAACGATACATATTATGATTACCAACTTAGTTGAATATTTTAAGCCTTCGAATTGACAGTTGTATTTTCTATAATTTTTAGCATTTCATAGTGGAATAAACGTTATTAACACCGAGGCGAGGCTGACGACCTTTGACTCAAAGATAATACTCCAAAAAACAGATAAAATACTTACTTACATAGAGAAATTCGGTCTAATGAATAAGTTCGGAGTTTGGTGAAATACAACAAAATACGACCGATGGGGGGGGGGGTGCTCTAAAACCCATATCACCCCCCCCCACTTAAATACGCCTTTGATTCTGTGTGTTAAAAATTTCCAACTCATTTTATTTAATATTAATAGTACCGACGTTTTTGAAATGTGTTTATTAGAAAATTAAAATTCAAAAAGGTTTTGTTTCAAAATTTTCTCTCAGAGATGTGATGTTTATAGTTTATATCTAGTTTTAAAATTTCTACGTTAGTATTAGTAATATCAAACATTTATTACAGTACTGGGTTTATAGAACAGTTAAAATGTTTTGTAATTACGATTTATAAGTAATCACAAAAAAAGTATATATAATAGAATAACATCATCTCTGTATATACATTTCTAGGCGCAATAGGCATAGTTATTTAAATTTCAGAAAATAACTAGTCGAAAGATAAACATTTTTCTGTTAATTAATGGCACCATGCAGCTTATTTTTCAACGTTAACTTTTTAACAAGTTAATTTTAAATAATAAATAAATTATTGACTTCGTGAAGACTGTATACAAATAGGTAGAACTAAATTAAATCCGAAAATCTGTTCTAAGAGAAATTTTTTAATTGCAATTTTGATATTTAATTACAGGACATTTATACTGGGATAATAATAATCTTCGTAGACGCCAGGTTTCGAAAAAAAAAAACCAGTTCCTCTAAACATTATTCGATTTAATTTCAAATATATATAAATATTTTTTTTTTCATAAATTAACAATAACGAGTGAGTTTAATACATATTATTCGACATTTTCCCACTTCCTAATATCACAGCGCGTTTACACACTCGATTTAAAATAAAATAATTCTTCATTTCCAATCTGAATAATCGAGTACGTCGTTACGCCTATACCAAAATACATCGTCTCTGTATACACTCTTAGTTTATCTTTTTTTTTTGTGATAGTGTTTATGAAATTTATTTGTTTAAATAATAATAAATATTTACTCCGCTCAGAATCGTTTTATCGAACATTGCTTTAAAATGTATAATAATAACAAAACTAAAATTTTATCTGAGTAATTAATTCACTTTAGCGTCAGCCACTACACCTCGCGGCTTGTTACAAATTACAATATTGTCAATAGAATATTGAGAATATTTACTGCATATTTTGACATTTTTGAGTATTTATATGATATATTTTCGATTTTAAAATCGTATTTCGAGGTTTTACTAAATATATTAAGAGTTTGCTTAAAAATTCCTCCTTTATTATTGTTAAAACATTTTTCGTGAGACGAGGTCAAAAAAAATTATTAATTTTTTCGGTAACAATTTCTCGTAAAATAGGAAGTGAATTAGAACACGAGACAAAATTTCAAATGGATAGTTGAGAAAATTTTACACTCCTAGATTAGAAGTTTCAATGGGAAAAAAGAAATGTAATATTATAGTAAAATAATTTGGTTTTGAAAAAATATTGTGATATGTATGAAAATATTCGTTTATTATGTTACAAAATATATTTAGTAGAATATTAAAAAAAAAAAAATGTATATATATATATATATAATAACAAAGACGTTTCTTTTTTCTGTACACGTCCAATGGCATATTTGATTATATTTCGATGTATTTGTACATATTTTTAAATGCGTACTTAATAGGTTTTTAAAAGGATATTTTATAAATATTAATATTCGATCGCACCGATTTCTCAATAAATTCCTCCACATAATTGAATATTAATGTGACAACAATCACCGAACTTTTACACATTTTCCACATAAATACTACACCACCATCATACAATATGATTCCAGGTCTAAACGAAAGAAAAAATAAAACCGTGGACGTGTTCGTCGATTTTAAACTATATTTATACAGTAAACTGGTCTTCCATGAATCGAGTTTTATTGTAAGGAATACAAATTATGTACGTACGTGCGTATAAAGAACTATTACGGTTTATCGAATTGACTCGGTTGGATTGCGATAACCCGATAACGCGATATGTACCTTAGTTGAGGTCGGAACTGAATGATAATAAAACACGTTAAAAACATTTTTATGTTAATTTTCAGCCTATTTCGTCTTATATTTCGGATTATCCGTGGAATATTATTTCACATTTTAGTATTCTATATTATTTTGATAACTATGGAAAAAATGACAATTTTAGTAGATTTAGTTAGTTACATAAAATCTAGTACGTTATTACAACTATAATACTTAATTTGTAACTTAATTACAAACTCTCACATTTTATAATATTTATATACATATTAATAAAGTCACAAACTAGTAATATTATTATAAAAAAATATATGTTAATTATAATAATATTAAACAAAATAGGGTTCCAAAATTACATTTCAATAACATAATCGAGACATTGGACACTGAATATATGTAATTTAAATATAAAATTGCAAGGTTTGGGTTAATGATCAAAATGATATTTCATGTGCTATACGGGAAACTGTGTTGTATCTACACGTACCTATCACTTCTGCTTGACTAGATATTTTTCTCCAGCGTTATTTGTGTATAATAACAAAGTTATATTTTCCACGTTTATCATTCATTTTAAGTTTTATTATTTTTCAGCTTGTGCACGGATTATCGTAGCAATCAATATGCCGAAGCGTTCCATCGAAATTCCTGACTTTTACGTGTGTCAAAGTTGTTCTTTAGTATTTCAAAACTATTACATTTTTTGCTGCCACATAAAGAACACCCATGAATATCTGTTAGAAGTGGCTCCAGGGATTTTTGTTCCAGACATTCCACCAGGACCATCTCGCGGTAAATAGTTTAATATAAATAATAATAATTAAAAAAAAAAATATACGTTTAATTAATTATTAAAATTCGTTTTTATATAAAAAGCATATGAAATAATATCTTATAACGTCTTATTATGTTACATATTTTCGGTATATAATCGATATTATAAAAATTATGTTTATGTTTTTAAACACCATACAGTGTTTGACGTTAAGTGTTAAAAATCAGTAATTTATTATGTTTTAATTTAAACTTTAAATTTGTCAATACCCAGTCGCGGGTACTAACTCAACTTCAAATCGATGTACTATAAATGGAGAACAAAAACGACGGCAAAAGCGTGTGCACATAAAATGTTGAACCAGATGAATGGGAAATCTGAGAAATTAAATTATAAATTTTCGGTTATAAATATATGGCGTAGTTACAGTCGTACATAGTCTATACGTTAAGAATTGAACTATTAACAGTTAGATACATTTGTATTAAATTGCGATTTTAATATATATATATACATGATTATATTATATAAAATTGAAAAAACTTTTTTTAAATTTTATTTCGATAAAGTCTTATGTTTTGTATTTATTACTTTTTTTTTTTTTTTGAGCTTAATGCATTTTATGTTATAATTTACGTATTATAGTAGAGTCCGTTCGCGATAATATAGTTATCGTTTTTCGATAAAGTACGAATTCTGTAAATTGACCATACAAATTCATAATAATCGCGTAATAAATATTTGCGTAAAAAAAAAATAAAATAAATAAATATCACACATACACACACGGCGTTTTTCCCGCGTTCAGAGGTGAACAACGTTGTTCGTGTTTGCCCACCGTGGGTCACCCGCCATGAGTGGCGCGCGGTGTGTGTGTGGACCGTCGACCGCCGCGTTCACATGTTTACATTGCGCAGTCCCAATGCTGTCGAACCGCTATTTATAAGCAACTTCTTTTTTTTTTATTTCTACTTCTGCATTTCGTCTTAACAGATTGTCAAACAATTCTTCTTGGTTATTATTATTCTCTAATGCGGATATTTCGTTGGCAGAGGAAGTTGACTCCATTTTCGCTCCCTCCCCCCCCCCCATGAGCATCATGCATAATCGCTACTATTCTGAAATAAATATTCGAACATTTTTTCAGAACCGTTTAATTTCTGTCGGTGCGATCACACGTTCTCACGACGGTTCAGTGTCGGAAGCATCGACTTGGAACGATGAAATATTTTTTTAAAATAATAAGTTAAAATTTGAACCGAAGCGCTTAAGTTGAACTATATCGGTTCTCAGTTAACAGTCCACAAACCACGTACAAACTATTAAACTGTCACGATTATTTTAAACCGGCATCGAACGGCAAAACCGTTATCCGGGGATACATGCGTATCAACCATTATATTATCATCACCTATCTATTATCGGTCATAATTTTACATTTCGTTGATATCAAAAAGGGATTCGTATTCGTTTTATATTGGGTAAAATAGTGTTTCAAATTATAAAGGATTCGCGTGTTTTTTTTACACCGGATGGCTATATTGTATTCGGTAAACGATAAAACGCATAGTGTGACCCCATCCTAAGATATGCATATATACACTCGGCATCAAAAAAATCGCACCTTTTGCAAATTTGTTTTCAAAATAATTTTAACTACACTTAATCAAATGTTAAGGTTTTGTTATGCTATAATATATGAAAGATGATTAACTTAATTAATGATTAATTTAGACTGGTAGCAGGTTTACGAGGCACAATTTTCTGTTCTCGTATCCTTCTCCTAACCATAAAGATGCTTATTGTAGTTCTGCGAGCTGCATGGAGTTGCTGTTGAAGTTCTACAGCATTCAAAAATCGATTGCGTAAAGACGTCGAGACAATAAAGCGATCGTCTCTTTCTGTTGTGGAGCGTGGTCGGCCTGATCCACACCTTCGGGTGAAGCCATCAGTATCTTGAAACCGTTGGAAAACTCATTGAACGGCAAAACGGCTCAGGTTTAGTTGCCGTGCAACATCACACTGTCTCATATATCATCTTTCATATATTATAGCATAACAAAACCTTAACATTTGATTGAGTGTAGTTAAAATTACGAGTATTTTGAAAACAGATTTGCAAAAGGTGCGAGTTTTTTGACGCCGAGTGTATATATATATATTGGAAAATATAAATATTATTTTTTTTATATAAATTTTAGCAACTGAACCAGTTATAATTGGACCAGTTATTGATTTGGATGCAGACAGTGAATCGGAATCAGTTGACGGTAAGATGAATTATTTGTTATACATATTAAGAAACGTTTGAAATGCGCTATAATAAACATTTATTGATTTTCATTAATTCATGTCGTATATAATGCTGGTCATGAATAATTTTCAAACATTATATTTGTAATGTTTTACCAAGGCCTGCTGGAAGGGTTTTAGGGGGTTTAGAAAAGATTCTTCACTCATTAAAAACATTTTTCGACAGTTGGTACAATTACAATAAAGATTTATTTAAAAAAAAAAAAATCCCGACGTTAATTTGAAATTAAAAAAAGAAGTATATATTTAATGAGCCATAGACACATTTTTATATTATTAATTATAGCGCATTTAAAATGTATGAGTATTATTTTAGAAAAATTGTCATCCTTTATCCGCAAATATCGAAAAAAAAGTTTGTGTACGTACATAATATATTCACGCATAATAATATTGACTTATAATAAAAATAATTAATTTAATACATAAAAATATTATATATATTATCTATGGTAAATTAGAAATATTTTTTTGGTAAATTTGATTTCGAAATTTTTACATGTGTAAACATTAAGTAACACGATAATCAAATTTTAAATATTATGTTAAAATTAAATTTATTGTAAAAATAATTCATGCGTTTCTTATATTATGCTGTCTTTATTAAGGCATCATATTATATTAATTAATCTCATAAGTCATTGTATCAAAATAGATCAAACCAAGTGGCGTACCCAAGATTTTAGTACTGTGGGTCTGCTTCACTTACGAGAGGCCACTGTGCAGAAGCTACATCCAACTATATACCTATTATAGTTACTCGTTATGAGGGGCCACATTTTACTTAAAAAAGAACTGTGGGTCAGCTGACCTCCCAAACCCCCCCTAGGTCCAATATCTATGATCAAACCATTACTCGTAAAATTTTAAAACTCGACTTTGCTATGTGTATCGGACGTTTGTGAAATGTTAATTTTGTTGTTGGGAAAAAATACGATTCTATAACATAGACAACGAACTTTTCTAATACATTTTGTAATAATAGATAAATAATAATAATAGATGAATAATTAATTTACACTGATATTAAAATGATAAATGTGTGATGAGAATACTGGAAGTAAATTTCATACGTCACTTGATTAGACAAAGGTAGAAAAGTCTTCTTTAGAAAAATGCCCTGTGGGAAAATAGTAAGATGGCTTCTTTATAATACCAACTATAACGAATCCGATGTCAGAAAGTCAATCGGCACCGTCTACCCGCAAACGTATATAACAATTAGCTAATAACAATTGATAAAAACACGTGTGGATACAAAAGTGAATTAGTAAAAAATCTTTAAAATATTTTAGTGAATATTTAACGACATGTTACGAGCGAAGCGATAAAAAATTTTTGTTGTTCGGCATTTTTTGATACGAGTCATCGATTTCATTGATCACGATCCCTCACAAGTCTATATAGCGTTATCCCTGATTTCACACATAAATAATTTATAGATATATTAGAAAAAATATAAAAAGACGATATTTTGTAATATAAATATATATTTTTTAATTAGAAAACAATTCATCACCGCCTTCTTCTCCAATTGAGAAATTCATCAAGCCTCTTTTTAAATTAAAAATATCCTGGATGGTTAGCGAATTAGCAAATGTACCCGAGACAGGTTAGATACATTATTTGAAGTCGAATTTATGTAATTAAAAAGTGGTATAAAACATACGTTTATTAGAATTAAATCACGTTAATTGGTGATCAGGTTCTAAATTTCTATAAATCATCTTATTTATATTGTTTGAGGCAATTTCATAATTGTACAAAAATTCATTCTTCAAAGATACAATGAATTTCTTCAATTTTATACAAACAATATATTATATTATACAAAGTATATTATA
The DNA here is from genome assembly GCA_032441825.1 of Chaetogeoica ovagalla. NCBI lineage: Eukaryota > Metazoa > Arthropoda > Insecta > Hemiptera > Aphididae > Chaetogeoica > Chaetogeoica ovagalla. Next base: position 4,900,818 of record CM063747.1, on the reverse strand, counting down.
TATATTATTTAATTAATATGTTTCTTACTCGTATATTTATTTTAATATCATAAAGCGATATATTTTTATAATATTACTTTTAGAAAGAAGATCACCAACCTATAAGTGTTTGAGTAGCTTTCACAATTCCACAGACTCAGAAAATGAGGACTCCGATGAACATGAAGGCAAGATTATTATTTGATGTCTAAAAATACGTTATTATAAAAATGTGACAGAAAATATAAATTCACTTAAATTAAATCACGTCAAATTGTATGCATGTTATAAATGTTTTAAATTTCGGATTTCGGAAGTTGTAGCACTAAAAAGTTAATTGTTAGCATCTTAATTTCCACTTAAAAACATCAAAATATACGTTATTAATAATATTAATAAATCAAGAAAAACAAATTTTCTTCGGCTCCATCCTGCAAATTTCCAATAATTCTAATTGCTATTTTATAAATTCGTGTTGAGCGAATTCGATATAAATAAAAAGATAGAGAGCCGCGCGAGTATCACGCACATCGCTCAAGTGAATTACTTAGATAAAGTTTTAGAGTTTTGTCGTTACTATACATTTGAAAACAATAAAAAAAATATTTATAAAACAATTCTGAGCGGAGCTTTGTTGTAATAATATTTATCATTAATGTAAAATAATGAATTTTGACAAAATCAAATTTTTACCGTTTTTAACACAATTTTTTTGGTTAATTTTTATGCCACGTTTTAACACTATTGAGAATATATATTTTTTCCAATTTTCGGATTGTTTTGAATTACGCATAAAGTGACTATTGAAAAAAATTTGAAAAACGTTTCAAATAATGCACCAACAAAATACAATTTGCATTAAAGCATTCGTTTCCGTCAAAAATGTGTACACAAAGAAAAAACACCACTATAAAACCAATAGTTTCCTCCTTTTGCTCATAGTTAAAAAATTTAACGAAATGGCTTATTATATAAACTAAAAATAGTACTTAAATTTCTAAATTAACAATTGATAGCAGTTAACATGCAAAATTATACTTAGAATATTTGACAAAAAAAAATTTGTAGACGTTACGATTTCCGAATATCGATAATAATATGGATAGCTCACATAGTTCTATAACAATATATTGGTTTAATTTTATACAAATTACACATATAAATCTCTTTGTAAAATATAAAACGGTATTTGTCTAACGATTTATTTTAGTAAGGAGCCCATCTCTCTCTCCGACATACGACGATTGGAATGTAGATGAAAATGAGAATGGACCAAAGCGTAAGATATATAATACGTACTTAATGTCCAAAATAAGTTATTATATAAATATGCCAAAAAAATTACATAAATTTATTTTAATTACATCCCATTACATTTTAAGCTAGTTATAAATATTTAAAATTATCTTATTAATTATAATGATTGATACCCACATGGTTTCTATAAAGCTATATTTCTATAATTTTATTAAAATAATATATTATATAAATCTATTTTAAAATCGCGAAATGACAAATTTTTTTTTACGATTTATTTTAGAAATATTAGTCCACCACCCTATCCAACATTTAAGTGCTGTGGTAACATTAATAATATAGTTTATTTTATTTAAGGTAGAAGAATAAATGATGAAGAACAGCTTGAAGACGAAGGTAAGATATATTATTTGATGTCCAAAATATATTAGTATCGAATTGTGGCATCATAAATTTATTTTTACTCAATCGCGTCAAATTGTATGCCGTTTGTCAATATTTTAAAATGAAAGTATATCATAGTCATTGCGGGCGTAAAATACTTATATTTAAATAAATAATAATTAAAATTACGTAATAAAATAAAATATTATTGATTACAAATTTTTATGTTTTTAAATTTCACCGTTAAACATAGCCAATGAAATTGAAAATTGTTAATATATATTTAATTTTTGTGTTTTTGACTCATAATGGGTTCTTTAACGTGGCTCCTCTATTAGGGATTGTTCACGTTGGAAATTTCATTTTGAAATTTTCTTTTATAGATGAAGAAAATGAATAATTAAAGGATAAATTACGTTCCATATTGAAGACTCACGTGAATATTATTTTTTACTGAAGAAGACGAGGATTCAATGGGGACGATAAAATTATTCCTACATTAAAAATTAAAGTTAAATTGTAATTCAAATTAATTGTATTTGTATTCAAGTATTAATTAAAAATAAATAAATAATGCATTACATTTTTTTTTTATATATATTTTACGTTTAAGTATATTTAAATCTCTTCTCTTCCTTTTCTTCCATCTTGCTCATTATATTACAGTATAACAGTATAAAAAGTATTATTTTTTAGCAATATTCAGTTTTGCTTGTTGTGTTTTTTTGTGTGGCGTACTGCATGCTCACTGTAAGAAGATAGTGGGTCAATTTTGTATCAAAAACTTTTCCAAGTTAAAAGTTTAATGTATTTTTATCAATTATTCCTGTACGACATGGATTGAAATTAATCAAAAAGTATAAAAATAAAATCAATTCGAAATAAAAAAAAAGTCGTATTTGAAATTAATTTTTACTGTATGATTTATTTTAAAATAACAATATTAATAAAATAGTTTTTCAAGATTTGATGTTTGTAGGTATGTAAAACGTTCATATTTATAGAAGTACCTACGAGTTAATATTGATTATTAATTTATATTCTGATTTATGGAGAACATTTGTGCCATATTTTTTTAATTCAAAAACACGTCTTACTGGAAAAATTCTCACTCGTAGAACGATCCGGTTTCAATAAATTAAGTTTTGTTTTGTTTTTGAATTTATACATAACGCATTGTACTTGGGTTATCCAAATGCTACTTTTAAATACCATAATACGACTAATATGAACAATGTTCACAAGTATTTTTATTACATTTTATTTTTTTAGTTAAATTTATAAAAAATTGACGTCTTCTGCTATAGAAATTCTACCATTTTTCCACAAAAAAAATAAAAAAAAAAAAATATTCAAAATCAGATAATTCTAAAAAGCGTAAGAGTTTTCCCCGTAAATAAGGTTTTAAAAATGGAAATCGAACTCCTCATGTCCTTTCCGTCGGTGTTGTTGACACGAGCGCGTCAAAAGTATGTGTGTATGTCGTATCCTCGGAAATACGAAAGATGCACACTCAACAGTCATTCACAATCAATGTGAAGATCCCTGGAATCGACGATGGATTTAAAAATCACCAAGGAGCATGGCCCTTTAACGATTTCTCAAATTAAAATGACTACAAAAATTAATTTTTCATTATTAAATATGTATTTGGATATAAAATTAGTTCCACTGACGATTGCTTTAGTTTTGAATAAAAAAAAATTCGACATTTTGTACATATGAAAGTATTATATAAACGTAATAATAATAAACATTTATAGCGTAAAAAAAAATAATAATAAAAAAAAATAAAAGACGATAAAAATAATCTTATTTACATTCCCTAAAGTTATAAAAAACTCGATTATAATTAAACTAAATACTGATAACGCAATATAAATTACCGAAAAATATGGGAAATATTATAGAATTAGTCAAAATCGAGCACAACTAATAAGTTGTATTCAACAAATTTTATGTATGTTTATTACATTACTGCGTATTAATTTTAACTGTAACGTATAAGGTCTTAATCATCAAGTAAGTATGTTAATGAACTACAAAAGAAAATGTTCAGGTAAGTATTAATAATATTAATTATAAGGAAATATAACGTCGTGGCAAATTCAAATGTAGCTACTTTTCAATGATTTTCGACTTCTTTTTTACTTACGGAGTAATTTTATATTATTCAATGAATTCGTCATTTTTTTTATTGTCTTTATTTGTTTAAAATTTGAATCTCTTCAAAGAGATGCGGAAAAAATGTATTTTGTATAATTCGATTTTAAATGAACGTTAAGTTTCTCTTTTTTTTTTATTTAAAATATATTTTTAATTTAATTTACTTTTTATTATATTCAATATTTAAGAGTTCGTTACATTACCCATAATTCGAGTGTAAGAGTCATTATGCCGGAGTACAAGTTTTCATATTTACTGTAGGATTTCAAAAATTTCAAAATATATACAGGAGGACTTTGTTTGTGTTATAGCGTTTTTACGATTTTTATATCGTGTTTTCACTTAATGTTATAAGTTTGCAAAATTTTATTTTATTCTTTTGCAAATATCTATTTAAAATTATTGATTGGATAGTGTTTTCGAAAAAAAAATATATAAAACATAACAAAATCCTCCTCTATATATATATACGGTAAATCTTATGATAAATACGATTTGAAAAATCTAGTTGCCCGCATATCAATTTTTATATTATGAAAAAATTATTAAAATTACTTTTCCGTGTTATTATAAAATTATTCCTCAGCGCATAATGCCACAATCACAACAATTACAAAGTTCAGCCCTTCTCTAATCTCGTAACTTTCGTCGTCAATTACTCACAATATTTTATACGGGTCCGTTTGTCTGTAAAGCGTCCTATTAATAAGATATATCGAATTAAGTTATTTAAATATACAAAAAGTTTCTTCGTACCTATATTATAACTTTGAAAATTCCAAAAATTATTTGAAAAAAAAAACAAATAAACGAAAAATATAATAACTTTTAATTTTATTTCCATTATGTACGTATTATGTACTGGAGATTTTCGTAAATTATTTACCAAAGTGCTCGAAATAATTATTTTCCATTTATATATTTTATTCAAATCATTATAATTTGATAACAGACGTTCCACGCTGATGTCTATTATAATACGAGATAAATGCCTGTAAAAGTTTAAAAAGGGTTTCACTGTTTTTGGGTTCGTCATGGAATAGTACGAGACTGACTAGCGAGTGATCCGTTTTAAGTTTAGTGGTAAAAACTCAGTTTTATTTACGGGTCGTGTATATATATATAAAGTTTCCGACACAATAATTTCCATTGATATTATTTTTCTGACAAAATATGTTTCAAATGAACAAGAGCAATATACATGTATACGTTCCGACATTTTACTTTTCTACGAAATAATGTTGAATAATTAGTTATTGAATAATTTTAATGTTATAATGCGAACAAATGCGTTCCCGAAATCTATGCGGTTATTTAAAGAAGCATCGAAACAATTTCATTGGGTGTTTAATTTATTTTATTATATTTGAAACCGAGTTTGAAAATCTCGATTTTGAATATGATTATTTGGGGGGTTTTCTCTTTAAATTTCGAATATAGGTTTTACGAATTATGTATCTACACATTTCATAAGCGATTATCGATTTTCATTTTATTATTATTTCGATTAAAATTTATTGAAATATTTAGTAGGAATTATAATAAGTGCAAATATCCATGAATTGAATTATAAATATTTTCCTTTAATTGTAAAATATTGCTATTATATTGAATTGTAAATTATTATCCTTATGTGCATAATATATAGATATATAATATAAGCGTTTTCTATGCACCGCGTTTGAACATTTATACGATTTTTTTTTCCACACAGTTGTTTCAAATACTTTCCCGAGTGTCGCCCATTTTTAATTTTTATTTTTGTCTAAGGAGTGTTTTATTCAAACGTTACAATTTTTCGGCGATGCATCTCAATAATAATATTACGATTTTTTTTCCACAAATACTCGTAATTACATTTTCGTTCAAAACTGCGCGCGAGCAATTCAGTTAGCTTAATGTGTACAGTAGACGGGAGGGGCACCGCCGAGTCTCTTGTGCTCCCTTAAACACGTCACTGTGTTCTGTTTCTACTGTATGCTTGTTAAAATTAATTTGGTAGGATATCTTATCATTCTGTAAATACCACCTAAGAATATTTATTGTCTGGAATTGATTTTGTTCATTTACACCTTGACATTTGACGACACGAGACAACGATCGTTTTAGGGGGATTGGAAGCGTTCATTTCGTCACAACAGGTCGTGTGGTATTATACGAGGCATTTCGATGTTTTGTGTGCGTTACGCAGTGCGTGTGTGAAACGTAAAATGATCGTTAGTGTATGCGTACGTTCGTACAGCGTCGTCGATTTTACGTACAGTTCGAGCATTCGTAAAGCACGTCATGCGGCGCTCACCGAGCCGACCGGTCATAAACGCAGTAATAAATTATTATAATAATATGATAACAAGTAGTGTACATGAATATTATTATTATTATTATGATTTTCTATTCATTGGGTGACGCGGTTGATGTAAATAAAATATTCGGTTTATATATTTTATATTCTGCAATTGCATAATAGCAGCTTTTAACAATATTATCGAAATATGTACTATTTGTGTATTAAAATAAATTTGATACATTCACACTTGGCGTAATGTCGTACGAATTTTAATTTTAACTTATTATAATATTATAGAGTTAAATAAAATATTGCATAATAATAATAATTATTATTATTATTATTATTATTATTATTATTATTATTATTATTATGACGATAAAAATTAATTGTTTGTAAACGTTAGTTTAAAATGATTGCTATTCACGAAAAATTCTGTTTCTCAAATATTATATCAAACACGTTATATTGGATGAGCGCAAAAATAATTATCGTTTTAATTGTTGTATAAAATATTTTATCCTAATTGCGATTCACACATATATATAAAACAATGTGTTTGAATCAAGTTTTATTCCACTCGATCCACTAGTATTCAATTTATACGTAAAATAAAATTGATATTGACGTTTATAGTACAGTTATATGTTTGGTTGGAAAATGAAATAATTATATAGTATCAAAAGAATGATTTCATTAATGAAATAAAAAAAATTAAGAAAAGTTAATCGTTACGAATTTGAAAATTTAAAAGAAATTTTCTTAAATATTTCAACCAAATTATATTAATATATACGTTAAAATCTGTAATAATTTCCCTCTGTAAAATCTGTAATAATACAAGCTACAATGTTTTTTCAATTACAGAATAAAAATAACCGAATTCCAAACTAATTTTGTTTTATAGAATTCCAACATATGTGTTTGTAAAGCGGATATATTAACAAAACAAAAAAAAAAATGTAATCCTCCTTTTTAATCAACGTCTTGGGCGATCGCTTTTACATTTTATCGCCTAGACACGCGTTTCATATTATCTCCTTATATGGTTCACTTATATAGAAAACCGATATATAAATTTAACGAGCAATTCATAAGAAAATACTAATAAAATTCGGGGTTATAAAAACACGTGTTGACCCCTCGCTTATTATACACAATCTCGTTCGTTTAATAACGAGAAGGTCAGACACACAGTCGAGATATATTACTTTAAGTGATTATGATTATGTGGCCAATATTATCTATAAATTGTTCGGAAGTTCGAATGAAGGTTTATGATCTTACTTTTTTTACCGTATAATAATTATCAATGTAGCCATAATTCGCGTGTTGAAATTATTTTGTACGCCAAACATTGTATAATACGACATGACAAGTCTCACTCGGACTACGGTCGGATGAGCGTTTTATAGGACGATTTTGTGTATAGAATAGCGGAATCGCTACCCCGTGACCGAGAGGCTCAGGAACCGAAGTACACGAGATTTTATAAAATTGATAGAGTTGAGGAAAGGAAAAGAATAGAAACAAATATTTTTAGATACTTTAATTATCTGATAGTAAAATAAATGGGGTTTTTTAATGTTTTGTTTTACGAGAGAAAAATATTTTTTTATTTTCAATGTTAAAACAAAGTTAAGTTTGTGCGGAGGAAAGCACGGACGGACGTATAACATGCACTTAAAAATAAAAAAAAAGGGTAACGAGTCCGAGGGTGTTTCGGATGTCAATCAAGCAAATTGAATCGATTAAAAATCAAAGAAATTAAATTAAAATCAATAAAATATTTCTAAACGGAGCTTCGTTGTAATGTTATTTATCGCTTTAATAGACGATAATGAATTTTGACGAAGTCATGCTTTTGCCAATCTCAATACAATTATTTGGAAAATTTTTGTGTACAAACTATTGAGAAAACAGTTTTTCTTTTAATTTTTAGGTTGCCTCGAATTACGTATAATTACTATTATAAAAATACAAAATACGTTTCAAATGAAACGTTAGCTAGACACAATTTGCTACCAAAACGTAAAGAATGACGAAATAAGCCGAGCATTCTTTACGATCGAAAACGTGTACACAGAAAAAATCATCACTGTAAAACCAATAACTTCTTCGCTTCTCTCAGAACCAAAAAAAAAAAAAAAAACAAGAGAAAAACCTCTTCTAACTAAATAAAATCTAATCTGTATATACACTTACTTGTAAATGTGTGTTATTTACGTCCCTTCAAGAGATCACGTGTTTTGTACATTTTAAAAATCCATACTGTTTTCTGTTGTGTTCCATTCCGGAATACCACAAAATATGAATAATATATTGTTCAAATGTATGTGTATGTACAAAGAAAACAAAAATACTACAATAAGGATTATAGTACCGGCCACTTAATATTTATATAAATTTAATTATACGAAATATATTACCATAGGCGATCTTCGCGTTCATTCTTTATCCTTTATTTATTCGTACGAATTAATTTCTCATTCGGTAAGCGAATCTCTAAATGAACTGATTGTTTTGGAACAATCTGAGTACAATTAGACAACAGAAAACAAAATTCGTGTGAAAAGAAATTGAGACATTTGGACGTGAATATTTCGGTGTGACCGTTTGGACTCTATGGTTAATATTATTATCGTATAAAATTAAAAAAAAAAATATTTTTCAAGTGTGTACATTTTCTATTGGTTTTTTTCTTTTTAACTGATTAAAATCTAAAAAATGTCCGTAAAAAATTTAATACCCTGCAATCTTCATTTACTTACTCGAGATATTCAGAATTCTGTGTAGCAATTAAAATTGTTACATAAACTTGCATTGATGACTTTAAATTCGTTTTGATAAAGCATATAGTTTACTCAAAGTACTACAATTTATTGGGAGATGAATGAATCGGTGAACATCTGAATTTACACTTGAAACATTTACTATTAACGTGTGATATATAAATCGTATCGTAACAAAATTAAAAATTACGCAGAGTAAAAAAATGGGATGTTATCGTTCCAAGTTGTCATTTGAGGAATATTCAAAGGTATTTTACAACCAGAACGAAGCAGACAGAAATCCATAAAAAAAAAAAAATTGCCCAGGTAATTGAAAATTGTTTTAGACAAATGTTACAGCGTGACATATACCGTGTGTGATATATATATATATATATATTGTAATTATGTTTTAAACGCGTGTTCCTTTGAACTTTTAGAGCGCGACTTTCGTTTATATTAAAATAAATATAATAGATCATTTTGAATTATTCGTATTCTCGGGACTGTAAAATTATACGCATTAAAAAAAAAAGAAAAATTATAAGCAGTTAACCCGTGCGGGAGCGACGTAGGAAAAATATTGCAACGCATTTAATCACCAACAATTAATCCTTAATTTTAAAACCGCGGACACTGGCAACGGACAGTTTCGTACATTTTTAATGAGCAATTTTCACGTTATATTGCATTAGGATTTTCTTGTAAATTTTACTCTCGAGTGTTAAGTAAGAAGACGTGGATTATTATCTGAAAATCAAGAGTATAGTTTATTAGTTAGGTGTCCAGGGAAAATAACGACCGAACACAGGAGCGAATCCTGGAAATTTTAACAGGGGGTGCTCAAAAAAAAAAAAAAAAAAAAAAAAATTGGTTATACCTATCTATTTTATATTAAATTTATTAGAACTAACATCTTTCTCGATCATTAATATTTATTAAACATTAACTTAAAAATAACAGTAATTTTCTTGAGTGTTTTTTACTGAATTCTTTAATAACTTCTTCTGGAATAATTTTAATATCCCTATATGAATATTTTATTTTATTGGTGGCTTAGACGACAGGGATTGCCCGAGCACCCATAGCCCTCCCTGAATCTGAGTCTGACCGAACATACGAATACTGCACGAGCGAATATATTACAATGTGGTGGTCGATGCACGTGCGCCTCCGTCTCCGAACGAGAGAGAGAAAATATGTTCTTATCGTTATTTGTGTGTGATCGGTCGGCGTGCGAAAGGGACGACGAGAGGTCAAACGGCTTTGTTCGGACGAGTCCCTTCGTACGTTCGCGCCGTTGGTGTTCGCCTTATAACGCCACTGATTTTTACCCTGTCTATATACAATGAAAAACGTATATTATTATTACGTGACCACACTCCGAATACGCGTGCGCGCCCATCATATGCAATGCCTACCGACGCTGCCGCCGCCGCCGCCGCCGCCGTTCATCTCCCACCACAGCCGTCAGAGTTCGCGTGGACCCGATACCGTCACCTCCGTTCTACCTGTGTCAGTACCACCGATACTCACGTCCGTTGTGCCCGTCCTTCGTTGTTCGTCTCAGTGATTTTTCTTTGACGACACGCTGCGCGTCGCGTCCACCGTGACGAATTTCGTTAATATTAATATTGCGTCAATATTCGCCCGTCTTGAACATTTCCAACGTTTCGTTCGGTTTTTCGCGGATTCTTCCGATCTCGTCATTCAATCACTGCACTCCCGGAATACAAACGTACTGTGCACGAACCTTTGACACAACTCAAAATGAACGAATCCAACTCGGTTACGAGTGTATCCACGAACGAAGGTAATTGATCGTCGATTGTTATAAAATTTTATTTTATTATTTCCATACAATAATAATAATAATAATATTTTTTTCCCTACACACTTGAAGTGAGCTGTAGTGTTCTTTTTCTTTTTCTTGTCCACAATATTATATTTTTTTGCGTATAATTCGATTTTCATTTCACGGCCTCTTTAACGGACGCGTCGAATTCATTTTATATAAAAACGAATTGTATTGAAATACCTGTTTAGTTCTTTGTAACTGCTCGCATTCCATACACTCGTACCGCCTACTTACCATTTTCGTTCAGTAGTATTCGTATGTAGTCGTTTTTGTATAATATTGTACGCGTATTGTATCACGTTCCCAAATACGATTAAATAAGCACAGTTTTCTTTAGAAAATTTAATTTTGTTTTAAACACTGATTAATAAATACAGATAGGTGTACGGTACACGTTTGTGACGAAAAAAAAAACAAAGAAAGTAAAATGTAATTTAAAGTCACTGAGATTCCTTCTTTGCGTCAGTTAATTATTACCTATACTTTTTTTTTTTTTACCAAAAACGTTTAAAACGTACAATTTATTCGCGATTACCGAGAAATTATTTTAACTACTTTTTATGCATTTTTTATTCCTTATCATTTATTCAAAAGGGTTATTTGTTAGTTCAATTTAATACGTAAATTTAAATTTTATAATTTTTGCTCGCACTCTGTGGTCGATCAGACGGTCAACCGGCAGGCCAATGGAATAGGACACCATCCACATCAGCGCCTGTTATGGAAAGTTATAGAGACAATTATGTCCTGCCGGTCCAATCACAATCCGCGTCATTGCCGAATATGCCGTTGACAAATTCGATGATTCAATTAGTACGTAATCGAATATTGTGTAAATATAGAGACATAATTTTTATGTTAATAGCTAATTTCCAATGTGTTAATTAATGTGTTTTTTAATCAAATGAAACTTAACCGGATTTTAGGTGAATCCGCATAGCAACTCTCAGATGTATCAATCGCCAGCGTCCATTAATTATACCACTGCGTCCAGAAGTCAAAATTCAGCAACTCCGTTGTATTATCCGGTAATTGTAACTTGGTCTATATATATATATATATATATATATAAATATGTATATTAAATACTTAATAGAATACCAAATGTAAGCAATTTAATTCATTTTGTGTTTATTCTATGTAATAATGTAGATACTTATAAAAAAAATACATTTTATTTATTTATCTACATCAATTGTACGTTATATTTACATTATTTTTATTACGTTTTTTTTCTTTAGGAATCGTCTACCGTTCAAACCAACAATAGTAATTCAACGAACAGTACTATGTCAACGACTCTTACTTACAGTATGCCTACACCAGTTATAAGGTAAACATAATTAATTCTCAATCACTCGAAAACAAAAGTGAAAAAAAACAATTTTCACCTTTTTTTCATAGAATAATTAATAGTTGATTTAGTTATCAGTGAACAGTATTTAGTCTGAAACATACGTATATACCAACTGTATTTTTCAAAAACCCAAAATAATATATTTACTCATAAAAACATTAATGAATATATAAAAAATAGAGATATTTAATTTGTTTCTAGACATTCTTCTACTTACAATCAGAATAACGAACAACCAGTAAAACAGAACAATCAGATGATAAACAACGTGATGTTGGAACAAAATCAAAATGTTATGTGTTGCTATTATTGTGAGATATATAAACTGCAGCAAAGTCTACCAGACACTGATCCCGACAAACAACAACAAAAAATACGCCAAATACAACAACTACAATATTTGCGCGAACAACAACTATTATATCAACAACATCAGTATTACCAACAGCAATTTCAACAACAACAACAACAATTATATCAACAACACCAGCCACAACAGCAATCATTTCAACAACAACTACACCAGCAGCAGTTGTACCGGTTTCATCATCAGCAGTTTCAACAACAACAACTGAATCCTGAACAGCAACAATATGAACACCAACATCAACAGGAGCAACCATTATATTACCACGAGCATAAGCAGCAGTGTCAACAGCAATGTGAGCAGCAGCATTTACAACAGCTTCAGCAGCAGCAGTTGCAACAATATCAGCAGCAGTTGCAACAACATCAGCATCAGCATAATTATCATCAGCAGCATCATTATCAACATCAGCAACAGCAACAGCAGTATCAGCAGCAGCACCCACAGCAACAGCAGAATCAGCATCAGCATCAGTATAGACAACTGCAGCAGCAGCAGCAGATACAAGTTCAGCATCAGCAGCAGATACAGCTGCAGCATCAGCAGCAGGCACAACTGCAGAAGCAGCAAGAGATAAAACAGCAGCAACAACCACCGCAGCAAACGCCGCATCAACAGCAGAAGAAGTGTCAGCTACAGCAGAATCAGCAGACACAATTCCAGCAGCAGCATAATCAGCAGATACAATTGCAGCAGCAGCAGAATCAGCAAATACAATTTCTTCAGCAGAATCAGCAAATACGATTTCTACAATTGATTAATTTAAATGAGCATGAACAAATGAGAATTAGAAATGACAAAATGCTAAAGCATTTAAAAAAAGAATTATACCAACTGTCGCAAGAGAAAAAAACGAATCGGCTCAAACTAAAACTAAATAATAAAACGATGGATTATGAAGAACGTCAACGGCAACATAATAATATAAATAACGTTCCTGGAGATATTCAAGAACAACCACAAGTTTATGGAGGCGGTGGCAGTGAAAATGGTAATGGTAGTGGCAATCGCAACGGTAATATCGTAGACCGTGGTGACATCAGTGGTGAGACGATGTCAATAAGAAGTTCGATAAATGTCGGTGCCACTGCACCTGAACAGCATAGTGCTATTAGTAATGCCGGACAGTTCCCGATAATTACGGCCATACCGACAGCAAATTTACTGCCGCCAACACAAAACGCGTTGCCGCCAACACTCAACGCGTTGTCGCCAACACACAACGCGTTGCCACCAACACTCAACGTGTTGCCGCCCGTTCCACAGTACACGAGCAGGATTGACAATGGGATAAATGGAATAAATATCCGGGCGCAGCCGCCAATGCACACTTATCAAAACCCTGTAAACGACAATTATCAACGGCCCCCGCCTCCGCCGTACGCTGTTAGGATTAGGAAAAGTTGGCTACGTCCACCGCCGCCACCATATCCTACTCAAAGATAAATCAGAAGTACCTACGTTTGATGTAAGCTCTAAATATTATATAAAACATAAAATGTGACAAAAAAATATTGTAATATTATAAATAAAATATTTAAATGTTAAAATTAAAATTATTAATTATTGACGAGAAGAAAAAAAATGTGCAAAATCCAAAATTAATTTTTGATATATATGAAAAAATAGACTTGCGAGGTATAATATTTTTATTAATTATTCATTAAAAACTCATGAAATTTTTTTTTTTGTGAATCATTAATTTTATATTAATGAAATTTTTGCTAATTTAACAATAAAATTGAATTTAGAGTCTCATTTTCGTTTGTATCATTTCATAAAAAAATATTCTTTATCACCTAGTGTATTATATTGCACTGCGAATATACTCAAGTCATATGCTTGTTATTATTATTTTGTGTAAGAAGTGGCCGAAACTCGGTCGGACAATTACTAAGGGAAAACAATAAATGAGTTAATCGTTTTGTAAAAAAAAAAGAAAAAAAATATTCCGTTTCTGAATCTGATGCAGTATTCATAAATTCACGAGAGTCAGCAAGATTTTTGTTGAAATTGAGTCATATCATTAGATCTTATCAGAAAGAGGTAAGTTCACTTTTGGAATAGATTAATTTCTTAAACATTGTGTGATACACGAACGCGGTGCCTTAATTGTGGTTCAGGAGTAAGTTTTAACAGAAATTCAACTGGGTAATGAAGGAATGAAATCCAACGTCATGATAATAGGTAATTTGAATTCATAATTTGAGTATACGAGATTTGTCAAAACAGAATTAATGTCAGTTAAAAGCGATCAATTTTCAAATTTGTTTGACGAAAAAACAATTATTTTTTCTTGACCAATAAGAATCGGCAAACCTTTTGCAAGTATTGTTGCAAATAGATTTACAACAGTTAGACTTGATTGAAAAAAAATTTACTCGTTATTATTAATTATTATAAAATCAATCTAATTATTATTGTTATTATAAAAATGATTTTAATTTCAAAAAAAATATTTTAATTAATTTTATATAAAAAAATGTTAATCGCTGTGCTTTCTGATATCATATGTAACGGATATTTAATTCTAAACTGATAAAAAGCACAGATTACAAAGTACATATACGTAACAAACGAATATCAGACAATGCTTATTCATTATGAAAAAAAAAAAAAACAAAAATAGAGGGAATAGAAGAAAGAGAAATGAACTTTAAAACTATCAAAAGAAAAAAATAATTAAAGTATAATTAGTTTAATTTGAAAAAGACCATCGAGATGTTTTTAATTAGTAGAATGTTTACTTTCAACTTATGTTGTACATGAGTGAAAAACTTCATACGGTTCAAACGGTTAGATATATAAACACGTAGGTATGAGTTTAATGAATCATTAATACTCTTGCATTAATTACGAGTGTATTTTATGTAATTTCCTATACTACGCCTTTATTGATTATAATGGAACCAACTCAATTTCAACGACAACGGGTTTTCTTATTACAATTAATATATTTCTAGTGTTTATCAGAAAAACAATATATATATATATATATATATGTATTATGTAAATATATTATATTACGCTAATATTCTATTTAAAATAATGCTGTGCACGGTGATAAATATTCAATGATCAAGTCTTGTTGTACTCTCTGCTGCACTTACCTACAGTTAATTTGGGTATAAAAATTATGGTATCATAAAACCATACGATTTATTATTATAAGACGACAATTTTCATTTATTTATTAATATCGTAAATATGTATACAGTAAATAAACGATTGGTGGTGATGTTTAGGGAGGTAATCGCTCCCACCCCTCCGGGCGATACTTTTACACATAATACGTATTTATTACAAATAATTATTCGATTATTATTATTATTATTTTTTCTTTATAGTTATATAATATTAACGACGCAACGTAGACAATTACTATTGCTATTGGTTTTACAACGATATTAATTTTTCATTTTTTTTTCCACGCGAAAATTTTTGACTAGAAAGAATGCTCGGATGATCATATTATTTGTTAAGTTCCGGTAGAAAATCGTAATCATTTAGTTGGTATTTTATTTGAAATGTTTTTCGATTTTCTCAATGTCATTTCCCCTCCTGTCTTCAATTTATAATTTAAAAATATTGTAACGGGTTCAAATTAATAAGGGCCACGGACGTCTATAAAATACAAGACGTCGCGTAGAGTTTTTATCGTTAGAAACCTTATAAAAGCTGCTGGCTGACAGAAATGCAGTGAAAGAGTATCCACCAAACCGCTACCACTCTACCCGCGCATAAATAATAAATATTTTCGGCATAATATATGAATTTAAAATTTTTCTTCTTTCTCGACCGCCGAACGGTGAACGTTGTTTCTTTTGTTTTTTTCTGTATGCTTTTTCCATCTTTTTCATTTTTTTCTTATAAATATTTCTCGTGGGCCAAAAGATATTGTAGTCGTCCTCCGTTTGCTTCCGACGCGAAGACCAACCGTAGCGAATATGTTCTTTAAATAAATAAATATATATATATGGTACAATTCATCATATCTATTACTTTTATTCTTTCTATATGCAACCTTATGGAGAAGTCTGCATTTATTTTATTTCATGATAACCTGATAAGTAAATCTTGTACGTGACCTCATAGAGGAGCGTAAAGTATTTATCATTTATATATTATTTTTGTATATTGTATAATTCATATTTTTTTTTCTCTTTTCTATGGAGTTTTATGCCGTCGGCATTCTCCACGCCAACATACAGAAGAAAAAGGAAAAAAACCAAAAAATAATTAATAATATAATCAAAAGCTAAGCATTTATTTTTATTTTAGCGACCCTTTGTTTTTCTGTACCGGGAGCCATCGCACGGCGCTCATTCAAAGCAGACCGAGTCGTCGTAACATTAATTTGGAATAAAAATACTAAGGTATTGAAACAAACAATGTGTACAAATCATTTGGGTTGCTTAGGCCCTTCCCCACACCCTTCTTCAGTTACCCTTGGTTTGTTCCCCTCTAAAATTAAGTAAGTCAGATATGTCACCGTATACGTTTACGCTACGCCCCACTGATATACATATATATATTTTTTTTGTAAAAAGAAAAAAATAGTCATCTTCACTATCAAATCAATCAAGAAAATATTGTTTTTAAATTTACACATTTATGCATAATCTGTCACATTTCACTATATTTTATTTAGGTCAGTGAAGTTAATGACTGAGTCCGTAATTTAAGTTATACACTTACGGGAAGGGATTTGGTATTTGAAATCGCACCTCTCCTTGAAGTTTCGTCAAAACCGCCATTGATTGGAATACATTGTCAAAAATATCGTTTGCTCATGTTTTCTGTCAAAGTTTTTTAATTATTTATTTCTTTTTGAAAGAAAATTGTGCGGTTAAATTCTGACGGAAAATGTCTTCACGACGAGTATAAATGTACGTGTGCAATACGAGTACTATTGCGTAGAGAAATTATTATCATAACGTCGTGTGAGAATTACTTTGATGTCGGCGAAACGTCGAGTGGCCAAACGATTTTGTACGTTAGAATATTTTCTTCTCGCTCGTCGTATAGAATGTAATAAACTGTATTTATTAATAGGAATGAAGCAAAAAAAACCCCTTTAAACAGTTTTCTCAAAAGTAGAGGATAATACTGAAAAGTATTTTTCACATCAAGAACGGTATGACAAAGTACAATAATTACATAAATTTATAAAAATGTCGATTTTTCGTTTTCAATAAACACGACATAGCTTTACAATTAGATTTATAATATGATGTCTATGGCAATATTGGCTTAATTTATAATATGTAAATAATATAATAGACTTCTGGAATTCAATATATATTATAGACATCTTAAAAAATACGACAGTATAAAAGAACCATCTCGTATGTCTTTCACGATTTATTTTAACCCGTAATCCAAACGTTTTATATATATATATATGAATTCTATGCATTCTATATTCATTCAAATCTTTAAATCCGAATTAAAGTCTATACTTATAGATGAATATTATATTTCCCAGTATTTTCGTTACCGAAAAATTTCAATTATTCCAGAAGCTCACGGCAGTATACATCTATGTAGTAAGAAACATGTTATATCACTTATACTCTTATTGTAGTATCTATATAAATTACAAAATATATGTCTAATCAAGTTAATAAGTTAATTTTTTTTTGTTAAAAAATATTTATTTAACATTGTTAAAGATTTTGTAATTAAACTTCAATGAAATCAGTGGTTTTGTGAACACAAAAATAGGCCAACGATGAACAATGTCATTAACAAAATAAAAAATACGTAATAACTGTATTTTTCAATTTACTATTTTTACGCCTTTTCATTTCATAGCCGTCAGAAACAGTTTCTTTTGACATTATAGATAACAACGTATATTTTCTATTATTATTAATTTCACCACGGACAAAATAGTGTTGTCAAATGCCACTTGTTGTCACTTGATATGGTAAAATAAAATCTAGTTTAAATTTTACTCATTAAATGAAAATCACGCGTACGTACGTTACATTATTAATTATTTGGTAAGGCAAAAAAAAAAAGAAGATAATTTATAATCAATATTTTAGAATACGATTTCATGACTTTAGCGGTCGACGTGAAATAAATATTTTATGCTTCGAAGTGTTCAATAATTTTTGGTGTAATAAACGTGACCTAACAACTTCCTACCCTATATCACCCGTGTTCCTTTTCTTTTTTTCTTAGGCAAACATAGAGGTGACGTAGGTTTTTATAAAGTATATAAGAAATAACGAAATTTTTATAGTATGTTCATTAAATTCGTGTTATGTGCTAATTGAGGAAGAAAACTGTCCAATTATTACAACTCCTCATCATGTTTTCAGTAAATTATTTAAAAACACATTTGTAGATTATTAATTTATTTTTAAATAATTAATTTATGGTAAATTTTCAATTTCCACTAGTCGCATATACGGATTTTTAGTCGTCAATTGTATATACATCTTATTTATATAGATGAACTCAAGTAATAAATAAAATAGTACTTTCTTTCAAAATTGTACGCTGAATAGATGTCGAATTTATTTTCGAAACTACGTACTCGATTTGAAATCTTAAACAGGACGAGGAAACAGGACAAGTGTAATTTTAATAAAAACACCGACAATATTGAAGGACTTTCGATTTACTCAAAACTATTTTCTCGTATATTTATACTACAACTGAAGGTACTTTATTCGTATCACTATATTTTCATTTCGCCTTTATTTTCTTAAACACATAATAATTTCTATTAACGCATATTAAGTATAAGTGCTAAACTTAAGTGCTCAACCTGTTATTCTAAAGGGTTTAATATTTATATAGTGTAAAATATTGTAAAAATTAAATGTCGTGGATTATGTTTATGGGAGGTTGAACGTGATCCTAGCGAAGATTACTTGCCCAGAAAATTTGATATGATTTTAATTATTAATCGTTATTCCAGGGTGAAGAACATTGCTCGATGGCAATAATCGTGATCGACTATATTTCAAAAAAATCGGCTTCAAGCCTTGATATTTCTTTTTTTTTGAGTGTACGACAGTGTATTTTGTACACTACGTGCACGTGAGTTTTTATTTAAAGAACGCGTTGTTGTACATAACGCACGTACAAAAAAAAAAAAGTAATAATACAATAATATTTCGTTTATTTGTTATATTTTATCTCGGATTGTATTTCGTCGTTGTGTATTATCATTTAAATTCGCGTATTTCGCCAATATAACGTACTATATTATGTACCTATGTAATAGACGATATTGAATAGAAAAATATTTTTCCACGTCCTGTATAGTGGATAGAGATTTTCTAGTTATACACATTCGTTTAAAGTTTAAAACGCATATAACACAATATAATAATAATAATAATAATAATAATAATAATAATAATTATTATTATTATTATATTATTATTATTATATCGTAGATCGTATATTTTATTGTTCGCATTATATTTCAACACGAAGTCATGAGTTCTGGGTCGAAACCATTGTCGAACTGTATCTATTTTAAACACGTGGAAATGAAAATAACTCTTAACAAAAATATCTTAAATCAAATATTATCAAAAATCTATATACTCTTTATTTTTTTGTTGCGATTGATTTATTATTTTCGTCAATGTTAATATTTTGAATTATTTCATTTTAAATAGAATTTAAAAATTTTTACGTCGCGATCATTTTATTTTTGCTATCACCATTAAAGTGAATTCTCACAATAAAAAAAAATTATACATTCATTGTATTTATTACTACTATCATAATTCTTTTGAACTTTACGTAGCATGTTTTTAAAATTTTAAAATCTTCGGTATTACCCTATTAACTGCAAAAATAATTCCCAGATACACCTCAATAAAATTTTTGGTTGCTTAAAATGAGCGCAAATTTTATACGAATACAATTCTTTTTCGTGACATGTAGTAAATACGTATTTGTTTATATATACATTTTCACCCGCGTTCATATAGTGCTCCAATAAAATGACTCGTATAAATAATTGTAATACATTAAATTCTTTTAAATTTTTTCTACTCTGAAATTTCCTTTTTTAAATAAAACATTATAATAATACATTTACTTCACAACAGACGATTAACACAGTTAATTATTTTATAAGAAATAGTGAACAAAAATAATTTTTATTACACCATTTATTAGAAAATTCGAATCAGTTAATCCCCGATAAGAGAATCGTTAAAAACATTTTAATCTATTACCGAAATTTTTATGTAAATGTTTATTAAAAATCATAACGTTTTACGGTACATCGGTTAGGAAACGCTGCTATAGACATTAATTATTGTCAGTCATTTCTATTCGAATTATCAATTTATAGTATATGTAACTAAAATATTCGTTGATCACAAACACAAAAAAAAAAAAAAAAAAAAATGAATAAAATACTCCGTATTAAAATTTTTATAAATATAATAATATAATATATATTACACACACGAGAGAAGCACTCGTGGGGAAGTGTGATCAATTTTATAAAAATTTACATTATTCCATAATTTCGTGTATTTATATTCTAATAAATTGCGAAAATCATAATATATTATTAACGTATATACGTCGTATACGGTACACTTATTTAATTGCTTTTCTTTGCGAATTATGGATGTACGTAATACTCGTATAATATTTTTTGTAATAGGTATATGTAGTTTTTAAATTATATTTGCACTTAAACAGCGTGATTAAATGACATTCAGATAAGTTCGGAGCTCTAAAATATTCAACACGTATTTCGCTCTCCCGGGGATAATTCAATGTAGCACTTCCCCAGAAACTCTTTTAATAATGGGTTAAAAGCATATTTTGAAATATTCTTTGCGTATTTCTGTATTCCATCAGTACGAATTATCATCATGTTTTAATTTTTTACTTTAAAATCTTAAAAGGTGAGAACATGGGGCCTAAAATAAAAAAAGTCTTCGCGCGCAAATGCGGTTTATTATATTATTATAATGCAATTTAATATTGTTACGAATATTCGTAATAATTTCGTAATAATTCGTAATCAGTTTTATATGACACATGTGTGATTCGATTTATATTAAACGAATGTATCGTATCTAAAATCCCGAATAATTTTTAAATATTTTTTTTTTTTGTAACTATTCTAAATAGAGCAGCAATAGATATTTAAAATAACATTTCATTAATAATCTCGCTATGTTTGGTGTTTGAATGCAGCCATATTCAAATAATCGAGTACATTTGATTATATCGTGCTATTACAATTGTATTATATTTTATAACTAATTAGTATTATTAATTTACTTATAAGTTATATTTAACAAAGAATTTTAGAAAAAAAATATATTAATCACTTTAAATTACATATTGACGACTGTTTGTATTCGATTGAATAATAATATAATTATTATATTTGATATTCGTTTAGAGAAAACTAGTGAAAAAAATTCAAGTATTCTAAAAGTATTTGGAATAATTTTTTTGTGAAGTATTAAAAATACTCAAGGAATATACTATTGTCACGGAATATTCGAATACATTTTTATCGAGAATAATTTTTTTCGAAGTATTTGGAATATGTATTTTAGTGAGTTTTTAATGAGTATGAGTCTGGTAGTAATGTAATCAAAGAAAAAAAAGAACATAAATCCGTGTGTTTATCGTATTATCCAGTACCATTTTTTTTTTATACGAGTATATAAAATCCGACGAATAAAAAAAATAGTGGTTTCAGGCGTGACACACGTACGTATACAATCAAAATAAGCGTATTGTTTTATCGAAAATGTCGATAAAACTAACTAGAAACGAGTTATACAAATATATACTCGTATGTAGGCTTAAGTATTTAAAAGCTGTTCAAGAGAAGTAGAAAATCTGTTATTGCTAATTAATCCTTCGGAATATTAATTAATAATTTGAATATCACTTAAAACGTATTTTTAATATTGACAGGCCATTAGGAAAAAGAATTTCTAGTCGATATAAAAGCGGTATATACGCGATTCGTCATTAGCGTGGCTTATGGGACATTAAGCGCGTTTCCATTTCCCTGCTCGTTTTAGTGAAAACATAGAAAGGTAATAATTTAAACATATTTCAGAGTGTAACGAGTTCAAATATTAAAATTTTATTTTGTATATTTTGTTGATTATTTAGCATAAGAGTATATTTAATTATTTGTACGTGTATTTTACACATTTTCGATGAACACTACTGTTCAACAATTAAGTTTTATTTAATTTATGTATGTATATAATTTAAATATATATATTTTAATAATCTCACATGGATTTTGTTGTTTTATTTTTCAAAAGGACTCTCTGCGCCAGTTTAGGGCAGTTAAAAAAGAAATATTTTTCAAAAATAAAATCTATAATCATTTTAAAAATATTACTTTTCACCTATGTATATTTTTTCAGTTTTAAATACAATTTAATCAATAAAAATATAACATAATTTCTATTATAGAAATAATATTTTTATTTTTTTTTTGTTAAGTGCATATTTTTACGTTTTTAAGAAAATATATAAAATATTTTAATATTTTTCGTTATAAATCTCGAAACCGGGTCATGGTCACTGTCTTGTTTTCCAATAAAAAAAATGAGCATATACCGTGACGAATTTAACAGATATTTACTCAGCAATATCGATGAAGCACGCGAGTTAAATTTTATTCTGTAGCTAATAACG
This sequence comes from Chaetogeoica ovagalla, assembly GCA_032441825.1. Lineage (NCBI taxonomy): Eukaryota > Metazoa > Arthropoda > Insecta > Hemiptera > Aphididae > Chaetogeoica > Chaetogeoica ovagalla. The sequence goes on along the minus strand of CM063747.1, from coordinate 4,877,715 downwards.
CAGTAATTTTAATAATTTTCTCTTTTTTGAAAAGTCGATACCGACTCTATATTGTAGTGATATTTTTTATACATAATAAATAAATAAAATAAGGATAAAGATCGATCGTGAAAATAATAATAATATGTGTAGTAAAATGTGCTACAAATATACTTGAAAATACATTTTCGAATTGTTGACATTAGTTTTAGACAATTGAAATAAAAATAAAAAGTAAAACTATAGCGTAAAATATATTTTAAATAGAAAATTTATATAAATGTATAGTAATTAAAGCTAATTAATATACAAAAACACATTAAAGAAAAATTTAGTTGGTCTATTATTTATTTTTTTTATTTACTATCAGTTTCGTCTAAAAGCCATCGTTAGATATAAAGTGAAAAAGAATGCAAAAAAAAAAAAAAATTGAACAGGAATATTAGAGAAAATTATGATTTTTACAATCATTAAACATTTCTGAAAATTTGTTATTGTGTATATTAAAAATATTATTATTCTTAACTTACTTATAAATATATAATTTCTATAAAATTGAGTTTTTATAAATATTATTCTCCGTGTTTAAAATATTTAAGTCATTATATATATTGAAAATAATAGTACGAAAAAATATTATTTAAAAATATATTTTATTAGAAAAAAAAATTGAATTATGGTTATTATCAATACAATGTACTGCTCTCTTTTAAAAATTATCCATAGGTATATATTTTAATCAAAATGCATATTATCATCCCGTCCGACTTTTGATTGTCATTCCATTTACTCCGTTACCTTTTGACGTATGAAAATGAATGAAACGCTCTTGACGTTATTCGCACATGTTCGATCACATTTATAATTTAGATTTTGTACCGGATACTATTTCGACGGTTGGTACGTGTTTTCTTTGCTGTACATAATGTTATATCAAAGTAACATAATTAAAAGCGGAAAATGCCGGGATATTAACAGCTAATATGATATAAAATGTACTCCGTTATTTAAAATATAAATATTTACTTACTTTCTTTAAAAATTAATTAAAATAAATGAAATTTTACGTGTACAATAAAATTTCGAGAATACTACTTAAGACACTGTTAAAGGACACGCGTTTTTAAAACGTTTTGATTTTGGCCACATTTTAAGGAGTTTTGTATAGGCAATACTCAATAACTCGTGATCATTGCGTGCAAGACAATTAGTAAGGTTTAAATGTTAAAAGACATTCATAGATTTCAAAAGGGTTTCTTCTTAAAATAAAATATTTTTAAAACGTAACGCACGTTACACATTTTAAATATGTTGTGAGATCAAAATTATACCTTAACATTTTAATGAATTGTTCAAAGGTAACAGTAACAGAGTAACGATTTAATTTTCAAATTTATATTGTGTGTTGTGTATGTGTGTGTATTTCAAGTGTATAAATTAGTATGGAATATTTATGAAGTTTTTGGCTTGGTTTTTGAAAATTAAAATTACTACTAAAAAATAAATAAATAAATAAAATGTCGTTAATTTCATAGGTAATAATAATAATGATTTTTTAATTTTTATCTATTATAAAATTATATTGTTCAATGTTACTATTGATAGGGCAAAAGCGATTATAATTATGACAAAATATCGTAAATCGTGTGAACTCAATAACGGATTTATGGGTGGTCACACGGGATCCCAGGCTTCACCAAAAAAAAAAAAATCAATTTATGAGAAGCATCCACAAAAAAAGTAAGTACATAAAACTCTGTAACACCACTAATTTTCGTTGCAAATTTTTCTAATTAATTTCTATATTTTCTCGATAAATATCTCGATTCAATATTTTTATTTTTTCAAGCGTCACAAGTGACGTCTCGTGTCTATAAAGAATAAGAATGAGCATAAACCGCGATTACAATTGAAATTTTTCCCAAATCATAATATTGTAAATATAATTGGACAATTGAACATGAAAACTCGTATTGTAATTTTCGACGTCAGTAAAATTATCAATATTATATTTGTGGTGTGTAAAACTTGTGTTTTTAATGTAGCGATCGATGACAAAAAAATATAGTCTCTCGCGGGTAAAATGTTTGGCGACCCCCCTGCCCGTTGCGTTACACAGACAAGACGATGAATCCAAGACTTTTTTCGGGTTTAAATACATTTTTTTTTTTTTTTGACAATCCGAAATCCCGCTGTTGTGTACGATATTCGACTCGCAATTGATTCGAAATACAAACACGCGCACTATAGGCAATGGCGTATGGTGTTTATCGTTTTAAATCAAACTGATTATAATATTATACAATTCGTTTGTACATATATATATATACATGAAATATGATTACGGGTTTTGCTCGATAATCGTTTTATCGTGGACTTAATTGTGACTCGTACAACTTGTTTGAACGTATTTAAACAAACGAGCATAATTGTTGGCAAACAGGATATGGTATTATTAAAGACCGTTGTACAACAAATTTTTATGAATGAAATAACACAATCTTAAAGACGCTATAGAAGTAATAAAGTCCTGTGTAAAATACTACGAACACGTGATTATTACCACTCGCGGCGTTATATTATATAGAACGTTATAATAAAATAATAATATCAATAATTGTTTAACGGCATTACAATATTCAAAACTCGTTTTTTTTTTTTATACTAAACACGACAAATTTAAAAAAAAAAAAAAAAAGTAATTTTCTGTTTCGTGAAAGAGAAAATATATATGTAATAATAATTATTGATCCTGCAGTAATTAACAAAACAGAAGTGTCGTAATGAATACGAGTACATTTTTTTTTTTAATACTTATATTACTTTTTAATTACTTTTTCTCCTATTTTTTATTTCATTCTCGTCACGGAATCTTTTTATATATACATATAAAAAAAAAAATGTATCCGTTAAAATAGTGATTTTGTCCGATTATGTATTTCACGCAGATTGGAAACCGGTTGAAAAACTAATGGATAATAATTATACCGAATACCGTATATGACTAAAAAAAAAAAACAATATTGGATTAAAAAGAAAAAATTATTTATTTACTTCTTTTAATCATACGCGTAATTTGTACGCGTACACTCGTCGTACGTACACTAATTATAAGCATTATAATTTGTTCACTCACTAGAAAAAAATAACCTTACCGGGTCAAGCCGATATTCATGTGAACCGCGGGTCGCTACATTTTTTCTTTTATAAAATCGCGTTGTTCGATCGACACAAATTCAAAAGTCGAATCACTTTTAACAAAACGCTTAAATTTTCGATTATTTGTAACATTATACTTACATTTTACTTGAATGTATTTTTATTAAATTCGTAACAAAATCGTATACGATTTTTCCAATAGGTTTTAATTTTATTCCATTTACATAAGTATGTATATTATTATTTTCAATCAATCGTTGTTATTTTAATTAAATATTATTACATGATAATATCGAAATTTATCGTGTGGACATTGCGCCCATTAAATAACATTCGTCGTGTAATGTGTGTGTGTGTGTTGTGCGTTTGTATATTCATCTCGTTCAATTTATTTACGTATAAAAAAAAAAATAAAAATAAAAGAAATGAAAATAAATTTGCGTTTCTCAAAATATTGTGTAACTCGAACGCTTTTATTTTTTAAATTAATTTTGTATTGCACTGAATCGTGTTCAGTGCGATTTCAGCGTATCATATTATTATTATTATTAGTTCCTAATTGTTGGAAAATTGAAAAATTCTAATTTATCGAACGTGATAATTTGTCTGGTTCATTTGACCGCCAAAATGACCGTTTTCGTCTGTTTTAAAATGTCTACTATATTCTACTCGTTGTGCAATACAAAAATAATTTATGTACAAAAAAAAAAAAAAGATTCCACTTAAAAATTATCTCACCCGTTGTCTCTGGCGCAGTATACGCTCTATGGTTTTGCTTTTTTTTTTTTTGTTTCCCCCTTCGAAAAATCGACCAATTGAATTTACAAACGGCTTTAAACGTTATAATGATTTATTATGCGTTAAATGAATCGGCGGCCATTTTCTATGAATCGAACACGTCTCAGCTCATTATTGTTTCGTTTTTGTCCGACGACTGCTCCGTTGTGAGCACTTAAAAAAAATTAATAAAAATACGCCGTTTATGCGTAGACAGGAGATGTTAGATAATCGTCGCTGGACACTTTTTAGTAATATATTCTGGACGTGTGTGTGTGATACGGACGTATTTTTACATTAGTTCACATATAATTCGTTTCTCGTGTTCAATACGCGTTTTCGAAGGCCGTGTTCTTAACGAGTTTTGAATTTATTAAAAAATATTTAATCGGCCGCCGCCGCCACCGCCGTTGCCGCCGAAGTCGGAAAACGTACCCGTTCGTAATGCAATAATACTTAAATCCGACTAGACCGTATAAACAACAAAGTGTTTATTTATGTAAATGAAACGGTTTTTCTTTCGGCTTTAATATAATACCAAATTAAGAAGAACAAGTTGAAAGAAATAAAAACTCGTATATACGCATTATTTATACAGATAGACTATGTCTACTATATTTTGGCCTTCACCTCTGCGTCTGCATTCTAAATCCGACATTACGCTTTCCGTTATTTATATTTATATCGTGCCACACATATACATTCGTATATTTTAATACGTCTCCGTTATGGTTTTCGTCGTCTTCCCTTAAAACGTAAACCGGTTAAAAAAAAAAAACCTTATATTTACATAATATACGGTCGTATACAAACTTTTTATGCTCGTAAAAGAGTGTGAAATAAAAACGTTATTACGTTAAACACCTGCACTGTTAAAACACATTGTCAATGGAACAATATTTTTGTTTGGTATTGGAATTTGAATATGTTTTTTTTTTTTTATTAATCGTCTGGTTTGAAACAGAACTATGATATATATATATAGTATATACAACATTCTGTTCACAAACGCTTTTTCGAGTGATTCGAATTTAAATATTTACTAAACGCGGACAAATAGGTCCTTCGACACAAAATCACAACACATCGTATTACAAAATATAATATTCTTTATCCGTTACGAAAATGAATTGGTCGATATGTGTACGTAAGTACACGTACACGGCAGTAATACATTGTCGACAGTGTAGGATTAAAAAAAAAAAGATGTTCTTTTTCCGTTATATATATATATTAGAAAATGAAAATCTGTAATTAGTGTTACGGCGATGGAAAATTATAAATAATCACCAGATAGGAACTAGAAAAAGACCGATGTGTTTTTCCTTATTCAAACGAAGTATACGGTTTCACATCGTATTTGTCGAATACATCCGAGTGTCAATATTATTACCCAAGTATCAGTCCAAATTTATTAATTTATATCTATTCCATTAAGAATAATTTCAAATATAATAATATTATTTTTTTTCAATGCGTAATTTTACTTCGTCAATGCGATTTAACCGTGTAATTTACTTATACAAACAGCTTTTCAACATTTGTTTTTAAACGTAATAAAATGTATGGTAAAGATACGGGAATAAATGAAATTCTATAATAAATTTATTCTGCGGCAAAGAGATTTTCTGTAAAAAAAAAAAAAATCCAATATGAAGAAATCGCTGACGGGCGTAACACGACGACACGCAATTGCCGGTAAACAATCACAAATTATTTTATAATATTATAAATAATGTCAAACTCGGCCAACGTTTGTCCTTTTCGTATACTGAAATGTATTTTTTTTCTCCTTCGTTCTTTTTTACATTGAAATTACGCGATTCGACCGCCGACTAAATTTGCACGTTACAGTGTTTATGTGACTAATATAATATTTCAATATAAACATCACGTGCGTATGTAATGAGAAAAATATAAACAAAATTATCGTCATCGTGTCATTAGGAAAAGTAAAGAAAAAAAATAGAGAGAAAAATAATAAAAACGACAAAATCCAAAGGAAAAATTGTTTTTTTTTTTCTTCTATATCTCCGGATTTTCTTTATTTTCGCGTTTTATTAAAAAAAAAAAAACCGCTATAATAATAAAATCCTTGTGGCTCTCCGGCCCTCCGGGTCTTGACGTTCGCTAGACGACCGAAATCGACGGGACGGTCGCGGCTTCTTCGCGAGCGTCACTTGCCACATTATGGAATTAAATTCAAATTTGAAAAAATTATTCCCCCCCCTCCGGTCTAGCAGTCATTTTCTTTCAAAAAATTTCCTTGTATTATATTACGTATTTAAAACATCCGCGCACCGAAATTAACCGATCGACATAGATCATATACGCGAAATTCTCGACGAGTATCGGTCCAGAGACGAGAAACACGTTATTGTGAAAAAAATAAATAAGTAAATAAATATAACCCACGCGATATTTTCCATTTAATAATCCCCGTCGGCATGTGAAACGGACAAAAACACACACACACAAACCGATATGGCCGGAGCGCACGTTTAATATGTTTGTCCAAAGACGACCCAAAGAGTGTTTTATTGTATCGGCGGTCCGACGTCGTGCGGTGTTGTTGAGGAGGGTCGCGTCGAGGCAGATGTTTTTTTCCCTTCTTCTTCTTCTTCTTCTTCTTCTTCTTCTATAGAATAATACGCCCACGTAGTTATTATTGTTATTAGATGATACACGCACTACCCTCGTTGTGTTATACACACGTGTGTGTGTGTGTGCGAGCACGTACAATAAACGCAGCAAAAATGAACAGAGGATTATAATCGATGAAATAGAAAATATTTTTGTACGCGTCAAAAATCCGAAAACCGTGTTTTTACAATAATTCACGATTATTATTATTTCGGTTTTACTGGAAACGTCCGGGATTTTTTAAATTTATTGAGGTACGGGGACCAACGGACTCGACGGCACCGACGCGTTGTGAAAGAAGTGTGTACGCCGCCGGTCACGGTGTATGTCCGTTAAAGATATTATCGCATGAGAAAATAATATCGCCACAACACGTTTTCTCCGAATGCTCGCCGCCGCAGTCAAATTCAATAGAATTATTTTTGCGGACCCGTACAATCATTTTGTATTCGGATAAATAAGATTAAAAAAAAAAAAAAAAAAACATCGACACGATCCGCATAATTTCCCAGTCGGTTGCGAATATCGTTTTTTTTTTTTTATGAGTGTTGTCAACCGTCGGACTAACACACACACGCCGGATTTTCATTGAAACTAAGATCGTTCTATTTTATAGGTATGAGGATAAACGATTCAAGTAAAACCGATTAGATTTATATTTACAATTTAACGTTTATTTGTTCAATGGAAAAATTCCGAAAGACGCGACAAACAAACAAAAACCGGATAAATCGACGTGTATATACGGATTACGTACGATTTCACGCCGATCGTTTGACAACGGGAGTGGACACCAAAAATACATTACAATTAATATGGCGCAGTGCAGTGGCTTACGTGTACATTTAATTCGACTAACGATAATTTCTCTGACATTTGGACGTTTACAGAGCATATAAAAAGGATTTTACGTAACGACAATATTATATTATTATTACTATCTGTAGCGTTATACTTTGCACGATTACAAGGCCTCGTGTTACTTGCAAAGCAATCGCGGTCGGTTTTAAATATTTTTACAGAGAGTTTTACAATAACCGTTCGGTACTATTTTGTAATAACCAATGAAATCTACTAGTGTAATAACCTGTTTGCCGACCTCTTTATTGTGGCAATCGTGACGAGAGACGTGCTGCTGCGCGGTACATAATAAAGTGCCAGATCGATTTCGCGATGCGGATTATAATAACAGATTTGTAAAGAATACTTTATAATATCGTACTTGGATAACTTATTCGAATAAATGGATAAAAAACAAAAAAACTATCCACCCGAATACAAAAAAGAATATTTTAACACATTTATTTGAATACTTTACGAGTCCGTTTTCGTACGATACAATGACTAACCGCGCATTTTTTTTCAAACCGTTTCCGTCGAAATATTCAATTAACTGCTGTTGGACGGTTGCACGTGTTTACATTAATATTTACGCGCGTATTAATATTGTCCTGGTGTATTTTTTACATGGATTTGTTTTTATTGTTTTTAAAACGTATAAGAATCTTGTAGGCAGTTAACAGGCCGAGCCAAAGTTTTTCAAATTTTTTTATGAGAGGAAGGGGATTTTTATGCAGCAATTCTGAAAAATTAAAAAAAAACTAGAAACTGTTTATAATAATAATAATAATAATAATTTGTAGTAACGATATAAAAAATTAATTTTTTATTTTGTGCTCGAATTAACGAATTTCGTTAAAGAATGTTATGTTCATGTAGTCGAAAAATATTTATAATATAAACACTGTTATCTAAAATAAATACTAAATCATCGTGAAAAGAAAAGGGGGAACGTGAAAAACGTCAATAATAATCTCGCTGAATCGCTTTGGGAAATAAATCTTTCGTTTTAATTGTATTCGTCATTGATTATGCGCGCATCTTCTGCATTGGTAACCTATTTAATTTTTAAGCATTATTTATGATAAACTGTGTGCGATTATTTTTGTGTTAAGTATAATACCGTCGAAAGAGTTTGTTATTTTCTATTATAATTCGTAGATAATTTGTACTTTAATGCTCGCGATGTCGGGAGTGATTTTAAATTAAATTAGTACACTAGTCGTTATATTTTAATTAAAATTTTCGGGTTTTCATTAAAGAATTTGCTGCATAAGTCGGCCAAATTTTTCTTTCTACTTCAACTAGGTCACCATATTATTTTTGTACTGTGAAATAATATGTAAAGACATTATTAACAAATTGACGTTAACAACAATATTTTCATAAAATACGGTAGCGCACAGCAACAAAACGCTTTTATCGTGAAAAATAAATATTATTAATAATAGAAAATGACGATGATTCAAAGGCTGAGAGAAGTGTTGTGGAAATGAATGTTAAAGGGAAAAAGAGGAAATGGGAGTTTTTATGTGTAATTTAAGGTGATATTAACATAACTGGTGTGATAATAAAAGAGATAGGAAATCTCGCTTCATGGGTGGCCGAATCCATATACCTAGTTAGAAGTACACGAGTGGATGAAAAGAAGAAGACAATTTGAAAGGATTTGTATGATATTAATCATTTTAGTGGAATTTACATTAACATATTATAAACGTAATATGCCGTTAAATGTTTTCCTTTTTTAAAAAAAATATGTGACAAGGAAAAACAGAGATATTCATAAATATAAATTTTTATTACTCGCGCGGTTTCATCCATTGCAAGCGTATCTAATGAATAAATTATAATTTACAATCGCATGAATAATTCTTTTAATCCGTTAAGTGGAATATAAATTAGATTTTATAACAAAAGTAACTTCACTTGGTTATGCGCAGTATTGGGCAAATCGCAATCTGATTAATGATTAAAGATTACGATTAAAATTTGTAATTGTTATTCACAATAAAAATTAATATAATCAATAATTACAACAACAAATTATTTTAAATGATTAAAGTCATAGTGCAATCGTAGTATTGATTACGATTACAAAATATGTTAATTTGTAATCATGAATAATTTTTAATGATTAAAGATTAATGATATTTCAATAACGATTTTTGACTGAATAACAGCTATATTTTGTGTTAAAAATTACAAAAGTACGCAGTTTATTAATCATTGTAGTGCACTTTATATGTATTGTACTTATTGATTATATGTAGGATATTGTAAAAAACAAAATAAATAAGGAGTAGATTTAACAATGATATAGCCATATAGGCAATTTGTATATATTATAGAAAAAAAATAACGATTAACAACATAAAAACATTTTTTTTTAGGACAAAATTATTTTTTAATAATAAACTAAATGTAAACATGGAAATTATAATAAATTCAGTTCATAACAATAACAATTATGTAATAATAATAACAATAATAAATAATGTAAAAATAATAACATTTTTATAATATATTTGCTTTTAATAGAACTCGTTTTTCAAATAGTTGATCGGATAATTTGTGGCTTCTTGGTTGATTTATCATTGATAATGAAACCTTCGATATATATTGTATAGTACGTATTACGTAATACAAGATTGTAGTTATGCGATACATTTTGCGATAATAATTAACACTTACAAAAATGTAATCATGATTACTGATTACTTTGGAAAATGATTAAACGATTAATAACTAATGTAGTTTAATACATTAATCGTAATCGATTACGTTATTTAATCGTAAATTAATCGATTACGCCCAACACTGGTTATGCGTTAGAGTGGTTTTGGTTATTAATGAATAAATGGCGTGAGAAATCGCCTAGAATTCCTTAATTTTACAAACTAATGTTATTAAATACCGTAAATAATAAAACAGGTTTTAAAGTTACGAAAATGTACTTTTGTAAAATAAAGTTTAATTATTAAAGTCAACACGCATAAGACTTACAAAAAAAAAAAAAAAAAATAATCAAACAATTTAAATTGCTAATACCCTCAGTGTTGCCTATTCATATACGTCACAATGTATCTATATAATTTCCAAAAATAGTCCAGTGGTTTAAAATAATATTTCAATCAAAAAAAAAAAAAATATCTCGTTAATATATATATATATAAATATTTATAATCCAATAAAATTTTAGTATATATATTATACGTATTGTTGCGATCAGTCGTATAATATGTGTTAACTAGAGACGAATAAACATTTCATCGAAACCTTAATGGGTAAGAGACAAGTCCATCATAAGTCTCCTCGTCTTAAATTCGTACAGCCATCCACACTAAAATTATACGTAACTCAAATAAATATTATGTAATTATGAAAAACATATTTGAGACTTGTTATACGTTGTTTGAAACTGTTAGACACTGTCTCAACAAAAAACACTTGGTCGAACTACGTGTAAAAAAACAGCTAAGTAAAAAAAAAACAAAAGCTATAAATAAAACACTATAAATAAATGCTAAGTTAATTAAACACATTAAATGTATTACGAATAAATTTTATTCTATCTAAATAATTTATTTACTTAGCGAAACCTTATTTTGACAAATAACTAACAAGTCCGGCTCTAATAAATTGCTTGGAAATCAAGTGAAATTAGCAATTCTAATTAATAATGAAATCCTAATAATACATTTAAAGTATTAGAATGTTTTATTAGAGTGTCCCGTATGTAGATGTTTTCCTAATAGATAAATAGTGAAACATATTATTATTATTATGTCCCTCCCCTCAAAAAAAAAAAATTAAAAAAAATATGTCCGTTATTTAGAGGTATCCGTTAACGGAGGTTTCTCTGTAATAATAAAACACATACGGGGCGATTTGTTCGTAATTTTAATTGGTACAACGCGTTATATATTATTGTTACATATTATTCTACGTCATTAACGTATTATAATTTTTATAATATTATGATCGAATCGGTGTTTTTTTTCCTCTCTTTTCATTTAATTAATAACTCGCAAATCGTTTACAATGGTAACAATAAAGTCACGTGATGTGTGCACAATTAATATTTAGCGCGGAAAATTTTCAACAACAGCACCTCAGAATTTTCATTATAGACACTTAACTAACATCATATACATTTTTTTTTTTTTTTTTTTTATTATTATTTAGAATCGATGTCGCGATCGCTTAAATGTCCTTACACTGAACGCGTCATAAAATATTTTAAGAACCCTTGATAGTTTTAAAATGAAGTGCGTATACACAATCGTAGCGATGTCGAAATAACATTTTACCGGGCAAGCTACTCGCCGCACACACACGATAATGTATACAGTCGACTCGGAGTGTACCTGCCTGAATAATGCGTGTAGGGTGAAAAACGACTATCGGTTTTTTTTTTTCTATCAGGTGGATCGCACCTGTCTTGATGTATAATGCTTAGTTCGGTACATTCTTTCGGGCCGGTAAGTTATTTATTAATTTATACAGTCTTTTGTGTATATGTTTGCGCGCGCGGTATTCTCTTGTGTGTGTCGTCCCATTGCGTTACATCATAACGATGTCGAGAGTTTAGTTCTCATCCACACATTTATGGGTTTTGTCTCCGAACCCTCACCTCCTCACCAATACAATAAAACGTGATGCCCCGGCACGACATCTCGAAATGTTTCACGTTTACACGTCACGGAAAATTCGACGAAAAAAAAAAACTAACAATTATTACGGACAATAAAATAATAATAATAATAATAATAATAATAATAATAATAATAATAATAATAATAATAATAATAATAATACACCTAGCAAAACAGATCGCAAAATAAATATAAATAAAAAAAAAAAATCGAAATCCATTATAAATTAACGCGCGTAAATATTTTATTTTTTATTTAAAAAGAAAAAAAGTAAGCGTAGATATTAAATTATTCGGATAAAGGGTACTTTGTCGGAAAATTTAAAACGGTCATATAAATTACGACTCGGGATTGTGAAGATTATTTGAATGTAACGTAGGCCCTGTGTTGTGTGAAACTAAAAACCAAAAATCATCCCTGGTATGCTTTAAATAACTAATTGATGGTCCGAAATTAGAATAAAAATGTTTCTTTTCACGTGTTTTTAATGCGAAGTATTTTTTTTTTTTTTTGAGCGTTTAAGAATTATTAAGAAAAATGTTTTTTTTTTCTATTATTTGTGGATTGTTTTGAATTTACGCGTAATAAGGAAACTATTGAGAAAAATCGAAAACCTTTCAAATAAAGTATCAACTAATATGAAATACATATAACAAGATACATATGAGTTGATGTGGGTGTATCAAATGTGTTTTTATTTACTAAAATTTTCTAGAAAAAGTCATCGTCAAGTTTTTTTTTTTATGATTATTATCAACCAAACCGACAGTTATTACTTTTCATTTCACTCGAAATAAACGTAAAACAATAATAATGCTCTTATTAATCAATTTATTATTATTATAATATTAATTTGAAAAATTATAATTACGTCCGTTGTTTTATAACGCAGAGAATATTATTTATATCGTTCGTTTTTCATTGTTTGTTTCTCGTCAAAAACACGACCACGTCGTAATTGTAAAATATTGTTATTCTTCGATTTTATCGCTAGTTCAGTTCCGGGGGAGGGGGGATATTATTAAAATTCAGATTCTATTTTTTATTCAGTAAAAGACTTTATACTTAATACGATAACAAAATGTATACGATATCTATACATTGTGTCGAAATCGTAAATACGTAAACATAAAATTATTATCAGACGACGTCGTTTGCCGATAACTAAAGCTGCACGGCACACACACACACACACAATTAATATTAATACATTGACAAGCAGCACAGCTAATGATTTCAGGAATGGCTTTTATTTAATTTTTTTTGTCAATTCACCTCCTCACGCAACTCTCTCAAATAATTATAATAATAATAAACCATAGGTAAATAGAAATGAAATGTTATATTAAAACCGATGCACACAGTAACAAACATTTATGGGAAATATTACCAACCATTTAATGTATTATCCTTCGTTCTCCTGTTATTAAAATGTTGAATTCTTCAATCGCTCCATCATAATTGATTGAATCAGTTACCTTTTGTTCAACAAACATAACTCGTCGTTCAGTCGTTCTCTCGATTCGTATTTTTAAAAATAGAAAATATTTTGTAAAGTTTTAACAATAATCTTAGACGGCCGTGGTAATATTGAATCGCTAATTCTAAGTTATAAATATCAGATTAATTAAAATAAATATAAATCGAACATAAAAATTATTTGTTGAGAATTACGGTTTATGAGAAATAAATTGTACGGAGAAATTAAGTATCTTCTCGCAGTTGAAGGCGCTGCTGCGTAATATAAACACCTTCTGTCTCCCGTAGACACGCGTGCATGTAAATTTCACGTTAAAATATAATTTTGACAAACGCCGACCGACAAAGTAGACACAAAGTCGACAGAAAACGTATCGGAAATCCAGTGTTTGTTTTTCAACGAACAATTAAAAATGATTGATACAATATTACGTACCGTTAATTAATTAATATTTGATATCGATTGGTTTCAAGGTGTTCGGTATAGGCAATTTTATGCGCGTGAAAATTTCATGTGTTGTTGGACGTGAAGAAATAAGGCACCGTTCATTTAAATATAGCACGTACAGTGTGCGTTATGAGATTATTGAGTAGAATGACAATTTTCAATTTTCAAAACTACCCGGTCGTTAATTTACGCGTAAAAATTGATTTCTGATTAAGTTATGTTTTACAAAGCACGCCGTGGGAATTAAAATAATTACTACTACGTAATTAAATATCCTATTCGCCTCTGCTCGCGGCAAACACACTGTGTGTGTGTGTGTGACGTTGACCGCTGCCTACACTATGCAGTCCAATGGTGTCGAACCGCTATTTAAAAGCAACTACTTTTGTTTCCTTTTTCTATATCTGAATTTCTTGATGAATGGAAAATCTGAGAAATTAAATTATAAATTTTTGGTTATAAATATATGGCGTTCGTATACATAGTAATTTTCGTCTATACGGAAAGAACTAAACTATAAACAGTTAGATATATTTGTATTAAATTGCGATTTTAATATATATATCCAGGATTATATTATACAAAACTGGAAAAACTTTTTTTTAATTTTATTTCGATAAAGTCTTGTTTTGTATTTATATTAATTTTTTTTTTTGTTGAGTATAATGCATTTTATGTTATAATTTACGTATTATAGTAGAGTCCGCGTTATCATTTTTCGATATATTACGAATTCTGTAAATGGCCATACAAATTCATAAAAATCCCATAATAAATATCTGCGCAAAAAAAAATAAATAAATATCACACATACACACACGGTGTTTTAGCCGCGTTCAGAGGTGAACAACGTTGTTCGTGTTTGTCTACCGCTCGCGCAGTGTGTGTGTGTGGACCGTTGCGTTAACACTGTGCAGTCCAATGGTGTCGAATTTATAATTTATAAGCAACTACTTTTCTTTTCCTTTTTCTATATCTGCATTTATTCGTCTTAATAGATTCTCAAACAATTCTTCTTTGTTATTATTCTTCGATGTAAATATTTCATTGGCAGAGGGAACTCCATTTTCGCCATTCCCCTCCCCTTAAACGTCATGCTCTGAACTGAACATAGTACTCAAACATTTTGTTTGAACCGTTTAATTTCCGTCGGTTCGATCACACATTTTCAGCACGGTTCAGTGTCGGAAGCACCGATCTAGAACTATGAAATATTTTTTTTTTAAGTAGCGAATTAAAATTTTTTTAACCGAAACATTTAAATTGAATTACAACGGTTTTCAACTAATAGTTAAAATGTCACGATTATTATAAACCGACACACTGAACGGAAAAAAATGTTACCCGGGAATGAATATTTCTTACATACGTGCCCTATATTTATTTCGAGAACGCAAATTTTATGTGTTCATTATAACGTAATTCGAGAAAAATAAATACACCATACGTTATTTGTAATTCGAATACGTGTTCAAAAAATATTCTATACGCGTTTTGAATGTATGTGTTTTAAACGGGCCTACTCCATTATTTATTGAAATATATGCGTATATTTTTCGTGTAGTTTTTACACCTATTATTTATCTAAACTGCACGAAAGCATACTAATATTTTTTCCAACGCCGTAGGTAGAAATTAATTTTTTTTATTTTTTTGGCGCTAGATTTTTTTTTACATTATTTTAGTTGTTCTTAAATGCGCAACAAGTGTTTTATGACACTATAACGGATAAAATATGTTGAATTTAAGATGTGTTTTGTACGGTTCTATAGTCCCGGAGTAGTATTTCTATAAAATATACACATCGCGTATACGCGCGCGGTTATAACTTTAACAAATTCGGTCGACTACTATTGAAAATGATGTTTAGGTGATGATCGTGACGACCACTCAATTATTTTAACACATTTTTCGGTAGTGAGCACAATATTACTGTCAAAAATAAATATTCCATGGCCCCCATTAAATATAATATATTTATACGTATCGATGACGGGTTGTCTTTGTCGATCGTTACCAAATAACGGGTTATTAATTTCTTTATGGCTAATTTATGAATATGGAAAATACAAATCGCCGTTTTATAGACGTTCTATGTTTTTACAACTTAACGGATTTTTAAAATTTTTCTTTAATCAGCGCCGAAAAGATATTTTATACACATTGGTTGATATGTCATAAATATATTTTTTTTTGTTAACACAGTCAGTTTTGTTAACGGTTAAGAAGATATTGGAAAAATTTGTAGGTGGTCCAGATGCGTATTTCCGTACCCTAACTATAAACATTGAAATCTGCAAGTCTAATATTTAGTCTTTTTTTCTATCTTATACACATAATTACTCGATTGGTGGTCGCATTGACATTGTTTCAATATTAATCGCTTCCTTTTTTTTCTGTAATACCGAATTAAATAATCGCGCGTATTAGGTACAATAATATACACGAAACTCTAATAGTTACCAATATTTTTGTTAACTTTATTCGATTCTTATTACAATTCTTATTATTCTTCGACTACAATATTATTCAAATTTATTATTATTATTGTTTGTTTTTGGAATATAAAACTTTATTATGCGAGCCCGAACACTATTAAAAATAAAACGCGTGTTGAATTTTTTAAAAATAATGAATACGACATTTTGGCCAAATTTTAATAAGATAGATAAATAAAAATTTATAATATTATAAATAAGTACAATATAAATACTGGTAACAAAAAAATAAATAAATTATGTTTAGCCCTTTGGCTCAATAAAGAAATAAAGTAACAAAAAAATAACAATAGCAATAACACAGAGACTATGAATTACAGCCCTTCTGGCTCAACAAATATTATAAATTTTAGTAATATAAATATGAAAAAATTACAAAATAATTGGGTACTCACAATAAATACATGGACGTCGACTGGTGACTAAATCTAAATAGAATAATTATAAATTCGCTTACAAATAAAAATAAATTGAAAATAATAAATGAATAATTCATCTAGCCCGTTCACGAAACAAAACAAATACTGATGTCTATAAGTGACATAACCAAAAATACATATAAAATATTTAGCTATTCGGGCTAAATAAACAAATCGTGGCTATTCGAGCCTAAATACAACGTTATGTGCCATTAGCTAAATTTGAATACAATAAAAATATGACTTAACGGCGGACGACGGACTTGTTATAAATTTGATACGCAAATTTTAAATATAATATATAAAGAAAAACGTCGTTTCGGTGACGAACGGACAAATGATACAAAAAAATATTTTATTATACGCGAGGACGATTACACGACAATCTTCTCGCGACAACCGAACGGCAACAACAAAAACGGGCGTTGCCATTTTACGAAAATAAAGTAAAATTCACAAATATATTATTGATATTATCATTACCACTACCATTATTATTATAATTATTATTTTAATTATGCGCGCTCCCAATTAACGACAACGACGGTTTGAATACCTCGGGCTCGTCATTATGGCTTCAACAATTATTATTATATCCGATATCGTTTATATTGTTAACAAAAGAGTTATTATTAAATTATAGTTAAATTATTGCTGTGATTTCTATTGTATATACCTATTTAGTTATTGTGGTAGAAATTATTAGTTAAATCATATTGGATTAATGTATATATAAATAAACAATCGCGTTAATGTTTATTCGTATTTAAAATAATTAGCATATTATACAATATTATTGAGTCACAACAAACGCGCTTGCAGATTAGTTTTGGTGTTCGGGCGCACGTACCTTACCTTTAATCTAACAATGTTTTCAATTAAATCGTTCGATTTATTTAATAGCAGTAATGAACAATTTAAATAAATAATAATAATAATAATAATCACTGACTATCTATCAACGCACAATTCGAACTACTGGACGGATCGGGTAGAAAACAGATAGCTGTTATGAAGTAGGCATCCGCTAAAAAGAGAAAACGATTTTTGAAAATTCTACGCTAAAAAGGGATTGAAATGGGTAGGTTTGAAATGTGACTGCACGGGAAAAATACTGCAAAGAATAATTATTCCGCCGCCGCCGCCGACAATATCCGTATGTCCCCCGTTGCCACAATCACTTTTGTTCGTACACAAATACGATAGAATTACAGGAATATTTTTAATCGCGCCTTGAATCAGTTTTTGGCGAACGGTGTTATAATAATTAAAGACACTATAGATTCGTGATCGAATTCAGTTAGGGTTCGGAAATACGCGTATAAATACCGTTATACGTGCCGTCCCTGCATCGAAGTCGCACACGTTATACCGTTATAATTGTGTCGAAATCGTATAGGCAGAGAGACATTTTAAACCGGTCACACGGGTACTTTATACAAACGACGCCATGTATAACAATATAATTTTTTTCGTCGTACTCGGTGTGAAATAAATAAATGTCACTTATATAGTCCCGTGTCACGCCGTATTGTCAATACGTATGATGATCAATATATATATACACACACATATATCACAAGCAGGTAACGTCGGGAGAAAAACACGCAGGGAGGAAAAGGAAATGACTAAATAAATTTCACAAAAGGGATGTTTCCTTTTGAATATTTTCAGCATTATAACGCGGATTCGACGCGGTCGTCGCGTGTATCATAATATTATTGTAAACCGTAACACACCACGGAATTTTCACCGTCGAGACGGGCTCGTGCTTAAGAATGAAAATAACAGCCGGACGGACGACAAGCAGTATACGTATATCCTGTGTACGTACTCCGAACGATTAAATTCTCAATTTCCTACACGTTTTGTTATAATCCCAGCCCGAAGGTGAACAGGTTTTTTTTTTTTTTTTTTTTTGAAAAAAATACTAATAATATATTATGCGTCGAAGGTACGCTGGTGTATTCGTAGGTATATTTTATATATATATTATAACGCGTCGGTAATAAATATTGTACAACAGTGCAGGGGCATGTCAGTTACTTACTTATATAATGTAATACAGTAAATTCTACCCATATCGTTATTGTTACAGGTGGTGGTGGTGGTGGTGTTTTCGTAGTGCGTGTGGTTTTTGAAAACTCGGTCTTAGCACGAGAGATTTTATATAACAAACGAGTAGGTAATTCAGTTTGAACGCGTCCAATAATATTCGTTTTGAACGTTACATACGCGTTTACTGTTAGTTGTTGCCAATTTCATCATTCCCCGGTCACAAATATACCTATCGACAGTGACATATAATTATTATTATTATTATTTTTGATTTTCCTAAATTCTTGCCATCGAAAATATACAGAATCGAACGTCGATATTAAACAAAGAGGAAAATCCAATTTTCACCCATGAGACATTGTTATAACATTGATAGACGGCGAGGTGGTGTATAACTATATAGACTAGTTGAGAGGCCCGTTTAAAATATTTTGTTTTAAACATGTGTTTAAAACGTCTGAACAGAAAACAAACATTGATTTTTTTAAAAAAAAACTTGTTTTAAACATATATAAAAAAACAACGTTTTTAGTAAATTAAAAATTTGTCAAAAATAATCAAATATAGACAAAATATTAAATTATCGTTTTTATGCATTATGAGTTCCATAACACAAGTACTTAGTACACGGTCTTAGATTAATCAATATTGTAATTGGTAATTAATCAATGGTCTTAGATTGGTATAAGGATATTAATGATTATTATTGAATAAGAAAACTTAACATATACATTTTTTCGTCTATTTCTTCTAAAAACGTTTCTATAATCCTTAACAAAATAAAACGTGAAACGTGCTCAAAAATGCACTACTGTCACGTCAGACGTCACATAATGGTTGGTCATGGTAATCGCAATATATTTCGTACTCTCGGTTGTCCGAGCAAGTAATTAATAATGAGCACGGCATTGCGGTTATGAAAATTTGTTTTTTTTTATATATATATATATATATAAATAACGAAAAATTATGATTAATTAAATCGACGATTATGTCGAAAATTTTTAAAAGAAATATGAACATGGAGTATTAGCGGGCATCGGTTGCTCACCGGAAAATGTCTCCTTTTCCCGCCGGCTCAGTCATACCGTAAAATGTAAATACTATTTATCGGGTCTGTCCAATAAATCCTTTTTTTTTTTTTAATAAGTATTAATCAACCGTTACAGCACGGAACGTATTAAAAAACAAAAAAAATTACAATTTTAAAATTTAAACTAAATACACGTATATTTAGTTAATAATAAATATAAAAAAAGATTTTTAATCTTCTAATTCCTATACACATTATGATATATGTTTAGGACCGTTATAGAAGCACACTCTAAAACTAAAGTCTAGCTCCGTCTCTGTAAGTCGTACATATTATTGTTTTTGCTTAAATAGTCTAATGAATTCTATAAATATTTTCGTTTTCTCGCCATTCGAAAGAATAAATAGTTATAATTCGTTTATTGTATATTTCTACTTGATCGAATTTGTTGAAAATGTTTACGGGTTTTTTTTCGATTATAAAATAATAATTAGAATATAAATAAAACATTTTTTTCTTTTTGCTTTTCTATAATTTTCTGAAAACTATTCGTAACGAGTGAATATTCTACTTTTCCACTTCTTATTTCGGCTGTAGTTTATGTAAGTCAATAATATATATATATATAAAAAAAATAGGTTTAATATTGGTATGGTCGCGAAAGAAAAACGTTTTTTTTTTTTTTTTTTTTTTACGCCTATATTGTGTCGGCCAGTCGCCTGCCAGTTCTTTGTACTACTACGCCTGTGTTAACAACGATGAAACGTCAGTGTGTGCGAGAGAATAAGATAAACGGACGGACGGATCGTAAAGAGCGAGTGGAAGAGGGAGAGAGATAGAGTGGGTGACGAAGGGTTTCTGTGTGTGTGTGTGAGAGAGAGAGAGAGAGAGAGCGAAAGAGTGACAGAGAGAAAAAAAAATGAAAGAAAGAGTGCCGAGAGAGAAGAACCGGGAAGAGAGAAACGAAGAGAACGCGAGTGAACGAATAGGGGTGGCGGCGGCGGTGGTGGTGCAGGTGACAAGTAACGCGGGAGTATGCCAGGTGAATAGTGAACCGGTGTTTAGCGCATGCGCAGGTACGACTCCTCGACTCTCCACCTCGCCGACACCACGCACCGCCAGTCTTGCCGACGCGGAGACCGCTTGGTACACGCATACAACCCGCGCACAGTCTCATTCCACGAAAAGTCACCGGGTTTTTCTGACGCGTCCGTACGTCCGTCCGTGTTTTTCTCTCTCTTGCGGTTTTCTTATTGTCGTCGTCGGTAACGAGCGGTGTGAAATTGCAATATTTTCAATTCGATTCGCGCGTTACAACAACAACAGCAGCCGGAAAATGTACGATTTTTTCAGCTCCGTGAGAGGACTGCTCAAGATCGACACGATCTGCATCGACAATAATGTGTTCAAAATGCATTACAAAGCCTCCGTCATCATGTTGATGGTGTGCTCGTTGCTGGTCACGTCGCGTCAGTATTTTGGCGATCCCATTGATTGTATCGTCGAAGGCGTCGCGCAACACATTATGGACTCGTACTGTTGGATTTACGCAACATTTACCGTACCCAATCAGATGACAAGCAGGATCGGCTCGAACGTCATCCAACATGGCGTCAGACCGTTCGTGGACGGCGAGGATCAAGTCATGCATCACAAATATTACCAGTGGGTCGGTTTCGTGTTGTTTTTGCAAGCCCTGTTCTTCTATCTGCCCAGATACGTGTGGAAGATATGGGAAAACGGCCGTATCCGCATGCTCGTTCTCGAACTCAACTCCCCGTTGATCGGCTCGCAAAGCAAAGACATGCAATTGAAGCTACTGATCGACTACTTCGTCACGAACCTGCACACGCACAACCTGTACGCGGCCCGGTTTTTCCTCTGCGAGACCTTCAACTTTTTAAACGTCGTTGCGCAAATATTCATCGTCGATTACTTCCTGGAGGGAGAGTTCAGCACGTACGGATACAATGTGTTACGGTTCATGGACATGAAGCCGGAAGACAGAACGGATCCAATGGCGCACGTGTTCCCAAAGGTGGCGAAATGCACGTTTCACAAGTACGGCCCGTCCGGTACCATACAAAAATTAGACGGCCTTTGCATGTTGCCGCTGAACATTGTCAACGAAAAGATTTACGTGCTGATGTGGTTTTGGTTTTTGTTCGTCGCCTCCATCAGTTTTCTCAACATGTTGTACCGCGTCGCTGTTATCCTGATACCGAGTTTCCGCTCCTTATTGCTGATAACGAGATCGCGTTTGGCCAACAGAAACGACGTCAGAAGCATTTCCAACAAGTTCCAGGTGGGCGATTGGTTCGTGTTGTACCAGTTGAGCAAGAGCATCGAACCGTTGATTTTCAAGGAGCTCATAACCGACTTGGCTATGACGTTGAACCGTAAGCAAAACGTGTGAACGCGAACTTGTAGACTTCTCTACAAATACGTGTAATTAATTACTGATAAAAAAAAAATATAAAAAATTAAGAAAAATGTGTTAGTTTAAAAATAAATTTGACAATAAGTTTAATTATAATGTTATAGTACAAATAGTTGAATATAAATTTTAGATGATTTTTTTTTCTGTTAATTTTTTCTTTTCTCTTATGTAAATAATTTATTTACGAATTAATTACTCACAGGTTTTAATAGTACTTATGACAAATGGAATCGGAAGTTAAAAAATTTTTAATATTGTAACTTTAATAAATAATACTATACTCTTAATAAATAATATTTGTTCAAATAATTAAATATTACATTTTCTCGGGGGCTTTTTTTATGTTATTTCGCAAAACATATTTAAAGTATATTTATTATACTTGAATTTTTTTTTTATATTAATACATTAATTCACTCAATTTGTTACATACATATATCTTAAAAAAAACATTTGTAAATCTATATTTTTTAACAATAGTGTTCCGTATGAAAACAATAACGTATATTAATAAGTTAACATTAAGTATTAAATTTTAATACTATCAGTTAATATAAAATTAAGATTTTATCTAATTATTTATCCTGCTAGGGTTAGTAAATATTTCATAAAAAACTGTATGTGTATTTTTTAAGATGTATTTTGTAAGCGATATGAAATAGTTTTGTTTTAACTTTTACTTAAAATAATTTCATTCAATAACTGTAACAATTTGTAATTTGATTTTATATTGTGTATTCTTGAAAATTTTTGCTTTTTAATAAACTAAATCCGTTTTCTTAACCATATGTGCATTTTTAAATATGACATTAATTTATGTCACACGAAGTACACTTTATAAATTTATTATTATACATGTGTAATAGCAACACGATGCTTATTAAATGACTTATTATTTTTAATGCATCGATTTATTGTTAATATTGTTTATTAAAATGTGAACGTTGAACGTATGGTAAGTGATTCATATTACAGCGGTGGTTTACTTTTGTGTTAGAACACCTCAGTTCATGCGTGTATAAATCAACTTATTCTTCAAGTAATTAGTATTACAACAGCACAGATAAATGGAACAGATTTTTCATTCACCAATGAAGTAAGTATATTCCTGCAATTATTTGATTTGTTACCATCAAACTCATCTTCAGTACGTAAAAGGACAATGTTTAGTTAAAACACCAAAAATGGCAATAAAGCTCCAAATATTCTTTTGTGTTGTGTCAGTTGAGTATTGAACCGTTGATTTTTAAGGAGCTCATATTCGGACTTGGCTTTAATGTTAAATGGTAAGCGAAACGTGTAAATGTAGAAGAATCTACAAAATGCATTTAAATAATAAATTAATTAATAAAAATATAAAATAATAATAGCAACTACAATAATTTGTTGATATATTTATTTGATTAAAATTATTTGAACAGATTTATTTGATTTAAGAACATTACAACCGGTTTCTATATATATATATATATATTATATTTGTTTTCGGTATAGTCGTATTGTATATTTAACAATAATTAAAACATTTATCCCACGTTCTTTGATATTTTTGTTATCTTGCAATGTGTCGTGGTAATTATAAATATTTTACGTTCGTGAAATAGTAAAGAATACGCGTTTTTAGCGAAACATTATTTATTCACACGGCTACCAGTTATTAGAAATCGTTAAATCGATAAAAAATAAACACAGTGTAATAATATTTAGACGAATACGTTATTTTATTTAGTTTAATTTTAAGAAATGTATGAGGATTTAAAAATAATATTTTTATGACAAATAGGCACAAAAGCAAGATTTAACCCCATTAAAAATATTAAAAACGTTTTAGTATAATTTCTTTTATATAAATAATTTTGATTAATTTTACCGAGTCTTTTATTTTTTGAGTTACTGCTTGGATCAGAAACGTTAATTAGTGTATAATATATTTAATCAAAATAAAAATTGTATTTCAAATGGAGATGACGGTTGTTAAATTTCGTCAATTATATTTCGTCTATTGTTTTAGAAAATATTGTTTTGTGTTGTTCAAACATAATATAATATACACATATTAACCCATTATGTTTATACACATTACATAAATGCATGCGGTACAAATTTTGTTGATTCTATCGTTATTGTTGTTGTTGATTCTATCGTTATTGTTGTCGTCAATGCTGACATCTTGCCCGTACACTGACGATGGTCCGGAGACGCAGTCGGTTGTTTAATATTAGCCCATCATTTTGTATTTGAACGGACGATAGAAACAATAAAATAATATTTTTACAGTTGTCCACAACATACGCGAGAATAACGAAATCGTTGATGGGCATCGGGCCTAGTGTAACGGTTTCGTCGGGCTCATGAAAAATTGCATCAATATACCGGCGTTCGGGGTTGTCTTTATGATAAAATAATATATATATATAAATTATATTATATAATAAATTATTGCGTTTAACATTTTGCACGCTACAAGTCGTTGACGGTTAAACTTTTAAAGATGCTTTCACGCATGCATTTGATAATGTCCGTTAGTATTTTGAATAAAAATTATTTCTAATTTAAATATTTTAGTCAACCAGTGGCGGCGGCTGCAAGTGGGTGTTTGCAAATGACGAGGCAAATCATTTTATATGTGTTTATGAAAATGAAACAAATTTCGTTATAGCATCGTGTCACGATAGTAACTTGGCCGTGTGAAATAGAACCGAATAAATGAAGGGGAAAAAAATAAAAAAAAATAAATGCAACAGTATATTCGATTGAAAACAAAAAAAAATTAAACTAACGTGTGGAATCAGATTTCTTTGCTTTTGAGCAACGAATAAAAAAAATGTAACAAATTAACAGTAATATATTATGTTAAATAACAACGTAGTCGGCGGACGGGCGGAAAACAACAGTAGTTATTTCTGAAAGGCGACCGTGGTGGATATCACATTCGCCGCGGCCGCCTTGCCACACAGGTCCGTTGATAATTATACGTCTCTCAAGCCACACAAACCCGAGAACCCGCGTCGCGGTGTTATGTGCGCCCTGTAAATCGGATAAATAAATATGAAGTGACTTGCCTATAATATTAATGTGTGTAATTTACAAGAAATAAACACGATATTTATTATATTACGTAGTTTATAATTTTAATATATATATATATATTAAGAAAACCCATCATACTGATATTGATAACGGTTGAAAGATATTGTTTTATATTATAAATATAATTTATTTTTATAAATCACAAAAAAAAAAGTGAAAAAAGTGGTACGATAGGAACAACAATATTCATATAACACATGTAACGACTTTTGTTTTATTAATTTAAAAAAAAATAAAATAAAGACTTTTCGTATGTTAATCGATTTGTTTCTTTCTTCTTCAAAACATTAAATTGTGATAAATGGCTATTTATAACATGAGACGATCCGCTAATTCCCGGTCGGAAAGCTTGGTGGCGAGTAACATATTTTTGTTAGGGTCACCAACCGGTGGTGAGGCCATTGGGACACGCACATCACCGGATTTATATTTAAATATATAGCTAAAAATCAAACTCATATAGGTATATATATATAAAACAAAAATAAATACCATAAATATATATTTAAAAAAAAACTATTTATTTTAATACAGAAAAACACTCTTGTGAGCATCACAGCTCAAAAAAATAAAAATTAACAAAAGAAAATAATAATATTAGTAAAAAAAAAAAAAAATTCATCTTTGACAATAACCTCCGGAGTGGTGTCCCACGCTCGTGGACGGGAACAACAATTACAATTTATTATATAAAACAAAAAAATAAAAAAAAATAACACAATATATGTTTATGAAAATCGTATAAAGGAAACAAGAAAAAGAATAATGTACCGGCCTTAAAAGAACAAAAAACAAAAAAGCTCAACCATATCGCACCTTCAGTGTTCTCACACGTCGGCAAACATCGCCGCGGGGAAAAGATAAAAAAAAAATTATCCATTCATTTTCTTAATTTTTTTAAAATACACAGAATTATATAGAGATCATTGTACACCGCACAGTGAGGACAAAACGAGAGTGAATCAATTTTGGCCGATACGATTAAAAATATATATTTTAATTAACAATAAAAATAATTATTATTTGAGTATGCACGCCGAACGGTGTTAGCGGTGGTGGGCGCACAGTTATCGTCATATTAATAATAATTGAGGCGCGGTGCAGGCTTCTTAATGATAATTATTATATTATCATTCAACAATAACAATTCTTGTGGATTTGGACGTTACAAATATTATCATAGCTCCGAACAGAGAACACGATCTTTTGTTATTTGGTATTAGAAATTATATGAAACAATACGGTGTACAGCTATGAGAAAATTTCTTATCTACCTCAGTCTAATGAATAAAATGTCGAGCTCCCCCCCCCACCATCACTTGATATTAATATTTCTACAGAACGACTGAATTTTAAAATTGTTTTTAAAGGTACTTAATGAAAATGACACGAATACAGTTAATTTAATATAATAATAAAACATCAATTGTATTAATATAACAGGACATAATAATAACATATTTAGTGTAAGTTTTTCCCATATTACTATATGTATAATAGCAGCAACAACTTTTTTTTAATCATTGAGATAATAAAAGTCATTGTAATTTAATACTTTCTGTATTAATGAGAACCCGTAAGAAATCGTTAGCAGCCCTAGTTAAAACTCATTTTAAATGAATTGTCTTCAAATAGACAATAATTTTTTTTTTTTTAATCCATATTTTTTAGACATTTTACATAATTATTATATTTTTATATTTAAACATATTTATTAGAGTTTTATGTATTGCATACTAAATATATATATATATATATATATATAAGCCTTAAATATTTGCCTCCCTTAAATAGTTCCTGCGTCACGGTTCATTACAATCAAATTTGGAGATTAAAAAGTACTTTGATGAACAAAGTGATGAAGTGTCACCCCTCAACCACACCACCTCTCTTTGCGTGTGTAACGACATTATTATTTTCGAACGAAGGGGCGAAAAACCATTTTTATAAGACGGTGCATTACTGATGAGCATACACATACACGTATTCAATTTCCTTAACGATGAATCTTCGCACAAATATTACTTAATGCCGATCGTGATCACCAGAAAATAAAATAATTCTACAATGCTTTCACGCTTTAATGTAGTTACGATTATTATGTTATAAATATAATATCACTAATGTGTATAAATTCGTATAAATCATTAGTGATAAAATTGATTGATTACCATATAGGTACAAGAGTGTATATAGGATGTGCACATAAATACGCGTATAAATACATTAAATAAAAAGATTTTCTCATAGGGCCAAGGCTATGAAACATATAGTCAGCTTTTACTGCAATTTCAATATTATAATGAACGGTCGTTTGAATTATCTGTAAAAAAAAAAAAACCATTTTACCGAATAATACACATACAATTAATCACAAGACACTGTGTTGTCCAATTAAGAATTGTTTAATAATATGTAATAGTAGTGTATTAGAAGTGTTGATTACACCGTACTATACTGTGGTACTATGTTATATGGTAATACGAAATAACTGGTGTCGAATTATGTGATAATAGTTCTTAAAAAAATTAAATAATTTATTCGAATATACTTTTTCTGCGATCATTCTATACGAGTTACGACAACTGATGTGTAGTACAGACAGAAATACGTTTTTAACAGCTCGTTTTCTTTTCTCCCTTACAATAATGATTAATCGTCCTCATTGACATTTTTGAAAAAAAAATACTTACGACAATAATATTTTAAATATAGGTGTGAAAAGATGAAATAGCCTATGACCACAACCACGTTTATTCACTTGTGCACAATGCAAATAATAAATACAAAATCAATTATTCACGGTTGTGTTGTGCCGATACATTAAATGGACTCGACCTCGTTGTGGGGACCACACACACACACATTGCGATCCTTCATAAGTATTTGTGAAGCGTAAGATAATATATACGAAAATATTTCTAATATCTCTGCTACGTTTCACACGAATTGCATTCTACCTGTTGGATTCCTGACTTTTAAGAATTTTTTCATTCTGATAAAAAAAAATGTGCACAGATTAGATTATTCTAATTGAAACGGAACCGATTTTATTCTACATATATTTTTACATAATTTATTATATATATATATATATATACAGGGACATATACAAGGGGGGGGTGATAGTGGCGATCGTCCCCCCCAGATACTTGTGTATGTTCCTATATCTACTGACAACTAAAATTAATCTAACTAAAACTAAAATGTAATAAAACATTTTTTCATTTAAAACTTATTATTTTCATATAATTTTTCGATAATTCTAAGTTGGCAACAGATTTGACGGGCCGTTTTTCTATTCGCTCCTTCCCTAAGGGATGAAGTAAATACGCCCCTATGTGTATATATATATATATATATATATATACACGAGCTAAATTATCCAGCGTTGCGCCCGTATAAATGAATGCAACTCTTTTTCGATGTAACTTCACATGAAAGCAAAAAGTTTTTAAAGTGGTAAGTTGCCCGCAATAACGGTTAAAATATTTTAATTATTTGCTTCTCTGTTAAAAATCAAACGATTAAAGAGAAAATTATATTACAAAAACTACTATAATATTAAACATTATCGGCCGTGCAAAATTTAATAAATATGTATTTGGGGCTTGTTAGTTTATATATAAGTTACAATAAAATTTCAGCTTCATCATAGGTCAAGTAGTTATCGAAATTTCGTGTTTAGTCATTGAATGAGTGAACTTTTGATTTTATATTATAGAATACATCGCAGAGCAAGCCTAATTTCAATTCTATAAGTTAATTGAGTAATCACTAATTTGATTTTTTTTATATAAATATAATATAATATAAGTATCAGTGGCAGATCTAAGATTCTTTCATGGGGTGGGAGGATATAAAAATATGTATGTATATATGTGTAATATTATTTATTAATATATTATTATTATTTTAATATGCCAAGTTTTGACCATTTTCGTTCAATATTTTTCTAATAGTTGACGGAACAACATTACAATCCTATTTCCTTCTGCTTGTGAGGTGCGAAATGTAATTCGTTTTTTGCAAGCCAAAGTAAATAGCGCAGCTCAAATTCATCGTCGGTTATGTGTTGATGCAGTGATGAGTGATGAATCGGTACGTGAATGGAGTAGACAATTTAAAAACGGACAAACAGATATGCATTATGAAGGGGAGGGGGCCAAGGACGCAAATCGATCATGACTGAAGATGTGGTTCATCAAGTTGATCCATTTATTCGAGAAAACAGGCGTTTTACGATTTCAGATCTTTCATTAAGATTTTTCGAAATTTCTAGAAGTACTATACACAGAATCGTATCTGAAAACTTGGGTCACCACAAGTTATGTGCTCTATTAGTTAATATATTCAAATAGACATAAATTTATTTCACAAATTCAAAACAATATGTTAAAAATAATTTTAAAATTATTCATACAACTAAAAAAAAATATATCACTTCCGGTGAATTTTGTTTATTTTTTCCAATATTATGTCATATAGTATTTATAATATTGTTAATTATGTACTTTAAACCACGAAATAATAGAATACAAATTACAAAATAATCCAAATATTTCGTTAATTTAACATTATATGAATACCAGTTAATAATAAATGTTCAAAGTATATTTATCTCATAGTAATATACGAGATACGTCCTAATATATGGACAATATAAAATAATATGAAAATTGAAAAAAAAGTAGATATATGTAACAATATATTATGTTCTACAAATTGTACATTCTACATTTTTATATTGACAATATTTGTACGATTATTATAAATCATAAACATTTAATAACACACATTAGTTTTATTTTTTTAGAAATAAATTTAAATTCATTTGAAATGACAATTAAAACAAGTATTTTTATTCAGGTTTTAAATTTAATATTATGTTAAAAATAATTAATTTTTCAAAAGAACACATAAATATTTAAACTCTTTTTTGAAATTAACAATAAATTATTGTTAAAAATATATAATATACTTATATTATTAAAAATAATCTAATATGCGTGTGTTAAATAATATACATTGACTGATCTGTTTCATTTTTATTTGGAGATTTGTTTTCCTGAAAATAAACAGTTTGCCTTTACACTTTATTATTAATATTGACCCACATTCGTTTAGAATTTTGATCGGTAAATGAAAGTATAGTTCTTTAATTTATTGGACATTTTAACTATAACTAATAAAACACATTACAATTACAATTTTTATAATTTTATTATTATCAATTCATTTATAATTACTACTTGTATTATATTAATAAAATTATAACTAAAATAAATGTGTTAAGAAGTAGTTAGAAAACAATATATTTATTATTAACATTACCTAAGTTACTTTGTTATTTTCTATAATCATATGCATACTTAATAGTTCATTAGCTTCTTGATTTCTGGCACGTTCCTGAACAAATAAATTATCAAAACACAACATATATATTTAATTATAATTAAAAAGTTTATTTAAAATATCGTGAACATATTTTGTTATTTTTAATAAAGGTAAATATTATATTAAGTCTCTATTAATTGGTAGGTATAAAAGTATTTAATAGATTGGATATATTAATTATTAAGAAAAAAAAGTTGGGCATTAATTTTTAACTCATTGTGCAAGATGGAAAATAAGTTATACGCTCAAATATATCGCTAAGCTCAAAAGTCTAAGTGTCTAATTTTAACAAAAAATTAGGTATTAAAAATAAAATATTTTTTAATAAACAATAATAAAAACACGATGTAAACTATTTAATAAGATATTGATTATATTTACGTATCTAATTTTTACACTTTAAAAAATCAACTCCAAAAATGAATTATTTATTTCCTATAGTATTGTTTAGGTACGCCACGTTTATCCCCCATATTATTTTAAAACCTGATGTAGGTTACTAATCACTATGAAAAAATATAATTAAATGTTTGTAAAATTATTATATACATTATATTATATCATTATGTATTTGTGACTCTTAATTTAACAATTGTATGATACGTCGCTCAAAAGTGTAGACAGCAAATATTTATATAAGGTATAATATACAATTTTTTATATTTTACATCTGGAAATATATTTTTTTCTTGAAACCTGTTGCCCATTAATATTTTACGTCCATAGGGTTAAAATTTTTTAACTGATTAGGAAAACTGCCCACTCTGTGAGTGTGTTCTTAGTTCCCGTTTTTGTACTAATAATTACTGTAATTTTGTAACTGAAATAACAGTATAAGAGTTATAAATGTAAATACCAAGTTTCGTAATTTAATATTGATGGTTTTGAAAGTTCCTTTAAGAAAAGAAAAATTATTATTTTCCGCGTTCCTAATAAAAGAACACTTTTCATTCTTCAATAATTTCAGTTCAATAATTTTGCGGGTAGAAGGAGTTGAGCAAAAGTTTTAGAGTGAAGTTGTTTTATTATTATTATTATCGTTGATAGAAAATATAATTTAATTGGTGCTTTATCGTTTTCGATTTTCACTGTAGTTTTTTTAACGACCGTAAACATAAAAAAATTTATCAAAACTTGTTTTAAATTGGAAAATAATCAAATCAGAAACTTGGAATTTATAAGAAATATTTAATAATAAGTTGACGTAATAAAAATGTAAAATCTATTTGTTACTTTCAAAAAAATATAAAAAATTGACTTTAATTTTTTTATTTTTTCAAATAGTATTATATTGAACATCGGCCAAAATCATTTATAGAATGCAATGATTCGTGTTTGCTTTGAAATATTTCAAATAACGATAATGTTTGTAAAGTTCAAATTATTGTTGCGCGTCTGATTGACGAGACGCACACACGCACCGTATCGACGACGCGCCTCTCTCTCTCTCTCTCTCTCTCGAGAACCGGTTCGATAGCCACCACGCAGTTTATGGCGACTTTATTAATATTTAAGTAAATGCCGGCCTGGCAAATTTGACTCGAACGTTTTCCTTTCAAACACTGGATATCGGTAACCACAGCAATAAATCGGTAAGGCCGACGGATGGATACGACGGGGATAAAAATTTTAACTAAACATTGAACTTAAGTCTTAAAGGGTTCGCATTATAGTAAATTAGTTTTAACTTTAAATTCGTTAAAATACTCAATGTAACTTATTATGTATTTATTTGTGTTTTGTGAAATTATGAACGTACCTCATACGTAACTACTGGAGCTTTCAATGCATTATTCAAATAATTTAATGCATGTGTAACATGATTTGAAGTTATCCAATATCTGTACAAAAGTATGTTTATGTCTGTCTTACTAATGAATGGATTATTAGTCTCCAGCAAAGTTTTTATTTTTCTACAGTTGTCTATAATGTTGTCGATTCTTTTACTCTGAATCCAACCAGTGATTTTAATGTGACTCTCCCAATCAAAGGGTGTGTACGTCATCTAAAAATTAAACAATATCAAATAATTTATTACCGAATATTAGTGGGAAAAAAATTAATTTGTTTAAAATATTGGTGCATAATACGTTATAAATATCAATATAAAGTACGTATGAATTATTATATTAATATATTAAATAACTAATATTTATTTAATGACATAGTGTTACTCTCGGTTTCATATATTGTAATACGTGAGTTAACAAAAATCAATGAAATAAATAATATCGAGTCACCAAAATCTTTAGTTAATAATTATAATTCTAGTAATATAGAAACACTATTTTTCTCACTTAATTTTTCTTTCTAATTTGGGAATATTATTTTCAATTTGTTTCACACGTAACAATTTATGATTAAATGCGAAGTCCATAAATAGTTATAAAAACTAATAATAATTACCATGCACGATGTCTTATGCATTAAAAAAATGAAATGATCATCAGCGCGCATGTTGTTATTGTATGATAAATTTGTCGCTACGTCTAAATATTCCGTTGCTTTTCTTTGATACATATCTATATCGTCATTTAATATACCGTTGCATAATACTCCATAAAGTTCAATTAACCATTTACAAGCTTGTACCGTATTTTCAACTGCAATTTGTATGTGTCTATACACATGATATATGTTGTAATACTCTTCTAGTATAGCAATACCTTAAAAAAAAATGTAAAATTAAAATTATTCATTAACAACTAAATGCATCAAAAAACGGTAAATATTCTCATGTTAAGAATTAACTTTCTATTCATGTCACATTTATATTCGAATTTTCTCATATACTTTGTAATCTCAACATTATTTTTCTTGATGCATCTTGGCGGTTATAGTTTTTTTTCCTAGTATATCCCTATTGATTTTTCCATTATATTTCTTTTTCCTTTGCTATTATGTTGATATTTTAATATTAATTTTAAATTTTAAAAATTAGTGATCCGAGAGGCATTGCATTACTTCCTCGCACGCTTCTTATGGCTATTATTACAAGATTTTATCCGACTATCTACTACTAGCATGTGATCTATTTGGTTTCTTACATTGCATTATATAATAATAATAATAATAATAATATAACAGATCCTGTTAAACAGGAGAGTGTATATGAATCGAGAAACTATAACCATATTATGTATTATATAATTTGCTTTGTGATTTAATACTGAAGACGAAATTAATATTTTCAAAAACACATTTACATTTTGCATTTCCCATTATAAATTAAACTAATAATTGATATAAATGAATTGAATACAATATTATTTATATTATTTCTATTAATACCAAGGCTTAAATTTTTACTTTAAATTATTTTCGAATTAACTTAATAGTTATATGAATAACTAAAAACATATAATGATAAAGATTTTCTTATATTTTATGTCTAATAATTATTTTATATAAATAATACAGGAGCGATTACATAATAATTATTGTAATAAAGAATATAATATTATATGAAAAATAAAAAATTTACTATTTCGAGCCATTTGAATTATATCGCTAAATTTTTCTGAATTTATATCCAAATTCATAGTCATAGTAACAATTAAATGCACGTTATTCTCATTAATTTTATTGTTATCGATAAGAATCTGGAAAATAATGAAAAATAATTTCAAATCATAAAATATTATCTGGTATTAAATTTAGTACAATTGTGAAATCAATCAACGACCAATAATAATATTGTTACTAAATTTGCTCTTTATGAAAACCAATTTTTTCAAAATGTTAAAAACAATATATTTTTTTTTAAACAACAATACTAAAATTTATTATAAATTAATAACATACCAATTTTAGATCATAGTTTTTGAAAAGGGAATATATTTGCATATTTTTTAATTTGACAAGTATTTGTTTATGTACTAAAAATAAAAATAATTAGTATATAATATAATAAACATTTTAATAAAATTTTCGATTTTCTGCATCTCATCATTTTGCGTAGTTTCACATCCGTACATGTCAATGGGGCGTAAGTAAACAGTTGTAAATATATGTTAATATCTTATTACTGTTTATTACTAAAAATTTAATTATGTCTACTTCTTCTACAATTCATCATCTCTTAATTATAAACAAATTAATCAAATCTATATTATAATTATAATTTACCTGGACTCATTTGTTGTTCAGTTCTTAGTTGGTAACAAAAAACATTATCACTATCTGTTATCCACCCATTAATATCAACGCAATCACTAATACTGGACAATGCGACTGAAGCTGCTTTCTCATTTAATAATCTATCCTTAAAATAAATGAAATCTATATTCGTGAATAAATACGTTTTATGTCATGATATTTTAAATATTCTGAATTATCTATTTATGTACATGAAATGTACTATCTAAACATAAAATACACAATATTAGTATGTGGAACCCTCCTCTCTTCATACAATTATTAACATTCAGCATATTTCAATTTTTTACGAGATGTTAAATGATAAAGAATGATGAGGAGAGAAACACTCGCGCACAACAAGTCTCTGAATTGCTGCGACCCGTGTGTACAAAATCATTTACCATTATTGTTTTTGTCAATAATAATCAATTATTCATCAATTCTAAAACACATTTTTGTTCGACATGATATTTTCTTGGCATTGATTTTCCAGCTTTTTATTCTGTGTTATTACAGTTTACGTTTCTTTAATTTTAGATTTTTTAAATTAAATTTCAAAAGAAGGTTATATGTTTTCGATAAAAAAAAGGAATGTCAATTTCCAAAAAACATCATGTTACATTCAAATTTGTTTTTATAAATGTAATCGGATTACTAGATTTATCTACGTGATTGTGTTAAAAGATAGATATATTGTTAAAAATAAAGTTAGTTTAAAAATTCCATATAAATCCATGAATTACTGTTTTTTGTGTTTATACCGAGATAGTTTTGTTCATATAAACTACATTATTTTTATAAAAATTCGACGAAACAGAATATTTAATTTTTTTAAACTTAATTTGAAAAAATAGTTCATTAATTATAAATTTTAATCGGCTCTTTGGAAATATAAATATGTACATAATTTAATTATATTATAAGTACCTAGTACTTAATATAATTGCAATGTAACGTATGAACACGCTAATTTCTATCATATAAACACCTATTTTCACAAATCAATTTCGATGTTAATAAATATAAAAAAGCGACTATAGAATAATAAATAAAATAGGATATACATAATTTTGTACTTAAAAAATTATTTATGAACATAAAAATTTAACAAAGAAAATTAGGGTTCTGCTTTATACGAATCGTTCTATATTTAAATATTTATAAACATAAGTATAGGTACAGTATAATCTGTTAGGTCGCCACTTTACATGGTTTAATAGATAAAAAATGATAAAACTTATAGGCACATGTTTATGATATTTACTTCGGTGGTTAAAATTGGCTTCTCAAGTGCATTTAATATATGAATAAATACATTTAAATTCATATCTCCATTTGTTTCATTGGTATTGTATAAGTATATTAAATCATTGTATATATGATATAAATAGCTATCAGGATTATTTTCATTGTACTCGATTGAATTACTAAATAGGACGATATTTAAATTATTCAAAATAATTGCTGGATATTCCTAATAACGAAAACATAAATCATTAGTATTGATTTGTTGGGTACACGTAATTTATTATTACTAGAGCTCGGAAGTTCATCATATAAATTACATACAAAAAAAAAAAATAGTATAAAAATGCCTCGAAAATAGTTAAATAATAACAAATAATAAATTTTAACGTTTCGAAATATACTAACAAATTATTTTTAACGAGAAAAATGTTAAAAAATAACTAAAAAATATTAATATCTTTTTTTTAATCAAAAAATTTATAAATAATTAAAAAAAAAATATTTTTTCAAATTTATGAAATAAAAGTTATAAAATTTTTGAACATTACTTAATCATAAAAAATACAATTCACGTTCAATGTTCATACGACAGGTGTTAGAGCCTTAAAAAAATATTTTTTTTTTGCTTATTTTTCAACAATATGAACCGTTTAAACATTGCCTCCCCTCTCTCTTCAAAACTTGAAATGACCATACTGTTTCGATCCCTTCAATTATTTTGACCGCACTAGTTTATTGGCATATAAAATTTCCATCGAATATAATAAAATGGCCTATAGGAAACGAAAGCAGCGAAGGGGTTAGGTTTTTTTTTTAACTGCTTTTTTATTTGATGAGAATAAAGTAGGTTTAAAAAAATATATATATTATTTTGATTATGATGATATTTCAATAAAATACTATAAATAATAATTATAAACCACTTGTTATTTTACTCTCGAATAGTAGAAAATATGTCAAAACGTCAAAAAAAAAAAAGAAAAAGTCCTAAAAAATAAAAAAAAAAGGCGAACAAGAAATTAGTTATTTTAATTTATATGCTAATGAAACATATTTTTAATTAAGAAAACATTGGCTAAGACGTAAAAAAATGTATGTATATATATATATATATATATATATATATATATATATATATATATATATATATATAATATATATATATCAACTTCCGAGTACCTAATATTAATTCAGTTTATTTGTTCATACCATTTCAGTTAAAGGCCTTGTATTACATAAAAAAATTCGCCGGTACATTAATAAAAATGCACTTGGGTAAATTTGTGTTCCGTTTTCAATGTGGTTTGTTAATTGCGATACAAGACTTATTAAATAATCGAATGTATACACTTTCATTTCCACATTCATTGCGTCTATCTTCAATGACACTATAAGTATTTCCCACACCAATAGTTCGGCAATTGGAACAGTTAGATACAATTTGGTTTTAACTGATTCGAAAAATTCAAGACCTTTAAAATAGATATGTGCATAAAAATATTAATTAGGTCATTCATAGAGCAAAACTGTTTATTTATTTGTGTAAACATTAGACTCGTAAAGTAATGTAAATCAAATATATTCAATAGTATACACAATGGAGCTATTAGCATTTCTAATATTATATATATATATATATATATATAATTATAGTTATATTGTACGTAACTAGGAAGTTATTAGATCTCGTAAAATTATAAAATAACAAATTTTTATTTTTAATTTAATGACTATGTCTATATAACAATCTAATCGTAAATAAATAAACGATTTTCATCAGTAAAGAAATAAGAAAAATGAAAATTTAGTGCAAAGAACACGTGCAAAGAAATACGAATGTGTTAATTACTTAATTCACTTTAGACTATAATTCCTATTTTTTAATTAAAATTTCATTTATATTCTAACTTACCTTCCTCCGCCACTTTTAACGCTATTTCGTTATTTTTTGTAAAATAATGAATGCTTCCTGCATTATAAAATGATTTCAAAATTATCATGAGATGTTCACTTCTAAATTTTCGCTGGTTCTAAAAATAAAAATATTTTCAGCAATTGACAAAGTGTATACAATATAATCATTGAATTATACATCAATATTTAAAAATAAGAAAATTTATTTTATTAATTTTTGTTATATTACAATACATTAATTAATAATTATATTCCATTTAAAATGTCTACAATATTATATATATATATATATATATATATATATTATAAACATGTTAAATAATTCATTTTGATTGTGATTTAACGATTAAATATTTATTTTTAGGAATTTCAACCAATTTAACTTAATAGCAGTGATATACATGATGTTCAAGGAGAGGGGGCGAAAATGGAGTCAACTTCTTCTGCCAATGAAATATCCACATCGAAGAATAATAACAAAATAGAACTGTTTGAGAATATATTAAGACGAAATGCAGATGTAGAAAGAAGAAAAGAAAGTAATTGCTTATAAATAGTGGTTTGACACCATTAGACTGCACAATGTATGCGCATTCCATCCATTTAACGGAGATATATTTTATTAAAAAATAATAATATACTCCATTAACTATTTATAATATTATATTACTATTGAATGCGTTTGTTTACGACAAAAAAACAATACCGTTTTTCGATTTCATTACGTATTCAAAAGTCCAAATTCCAATATGAATATAACCGCAACAAACGTAATCGTTTACATTTAATCTGATATATACCATACGCGTCGTAACATCGTCTTAAATGTCAACAGTCTTCTTCCACATTTCGATCCGTTAAGTAATTTATTAAATTTGTAGTCGTATAAAATAATAAAAGACGCATGCAATAGTTAAGGCATGTTAAAGCTGAGTAGAATTCATGCCAATAAAAATCGGGGTTGTATGAAATTTAATAATAAATATTTTTTAACAAATATGTACTTACTTCATACCAAAGTGCCACTATTTTACTATGAAATTTAAGTTTATGCGTATCAGTACCATCCGAAAGTAAGTATTTCCAATATTGTATTATATCTGAAATAAAAAAATATTTAAAACATAACTATTTTTGATATTATTTGTTAAGTATATCGAATGTCCTATCGAATTATTATTAAACAATATTAATATGTCATAAGTATACAATTAATATAGTTAAAAACATATAATACGCTTTTACAATTATATTATACATATAGATAAGCAATAAGTAACATGTCAGTCACATTACACAACAGTTCTAGCAAGTATTTTTATATTCGAATATAAAACCGTGTAAATTAAAATAATAAATTTCAGTTTATTTAAAAAAAATATATTATTTATAATAACATTATCTGTTCATACTATTTTCATCAATCTCAAGTGGTTTCACTATATAAATAAAAAAAGCAAGATTTAAATTAACAATTATTTGACATGACTTCGAATTATTCAAATGGCAAATGATTTTTTTTCTTCAATTTTTATAAGAATGGCCTATTTCATAGGATTATTCTTTATTTTAATTTGAAATTCCTCAAATTTTTGAGAGACGAAGCTAAAATCAAAATCGACCTTTTTATTAAATCAACGACGACAAAAAATTGACTTGAGTTTTGATTTATTCAAATGCCAATCAATGACATTTACAGAGCCTAAACACCAATCAACTTTCCTTACTCTTTATTAATGGTATCGTTATTATCTTTGATGCCAGTATCTGCAATCCTATGTTTTATTTTTTTCTTCTTTTCCGTAAACCTACTTTAATGTGTTATTAATAACATTGCACGTAAATCATTTAAGATGTTAGGCTTAATCAAACGAATATTTAAAAAGTTTAAGCTTACTACCTCGACTCGTTATTGTTACTTTAATATAATAAGCATTAGTTAAATCAATTCTCGAGCAGCAGTTTAGAACTCGTATACAACTGGTGCTTGCCATCAACTCAAATGAGTCCAACATAAGTTTCTGCAATAGCAGTTTTGGCATGACGCACTCCCACTCATTTTTACAACTCGGTACTTCCTACACTCAACTTCAAAAAACTATCCAACCATCTTCTCCATAATCATCTATCGTTCCTCCGTAAACTACTATAGGTAATAAAATCAATTTTCTTCTCTTCTGCAGTATATTAATTTCCGAATTCCCTAGTGTCAAACTCTTTTACTAAGAATTAAATTTAATAAGAATTTAAATTTAACAATTACGTTTTGTACTTACAAAACACTTCAGGACTAGTCTTCTTTGGGTCTGTTATTTTTAAATGAGTTTAAAATTATTATTAATCTAATAATAATAATCTCATAACATTATTTAAGAATGTTACACACGTATAAAATGGTCGTATTACTAATAATATGACCATTTTATACATATATATTATTATTATATGTGTATATATGTTAATTATGTATAGTATAAAAATTAATATTTGTACCAAATTAATGTATAAAAACAGCAGAATAAAAAATAATTCGTTTATCAATATCATTTGATGTTTTATATTATGTTATTAAGCAGATATATGTAACAAAGTGTATACATATAAATAATTAAAAGTTTATTACATTTCTATATTATTTAAATATGAATAAATATTAAAATGCAATTTAAGAACTACGAGGGATTAAAAAAAACCCCCTAATCGTAGCTTTAGAGGATACTTACCAAATAACATGGTGGCATCTATGTAAGTAGAGGTAAAAAAATATAAATATATATATATATATATATATATACATATTTTACAGCATATGCAATATACAAGAATATTATTTATATTTCAACCCATAACATTTATAAGAAAAATCATATGTTCTATATTTAATAATTTTTCAAAAAGGGCTTGTAAAAATTATATATATATGTATGTATACACATCATATCCAAATATATAAAAATTAGTGTTTAATTGCCTATATGTGGCAATCGTTCCACATGCGTTCCTAAACTGTCAATCCTGTTGTAATGACAATTTGGTAGAGTTTCTATAATATAAAATTTAAAATACGATCCCAATGAGGGTGGTAGCAAACATGAGAATATTTGGGATTTTATGAGTTAAACAGTTACCTTGATGACATACCAGAACATATTATGATTTATATTACATATTTATACAATATTGTATATTACTATTAATTTTGTTTTTAACTTTTATTTATTTTATCATTTTACTATTTATGTAAATACCTTTATTATTTTATAAATTATCTGTCGTTTTATATAGTTGCCTCACACAAAAATATAGATCTTCTATTAAGCATTAAAATTTATGTTTATTTCAATACATAGTAAAACAAATAGCTCATGTACAAAAGGAGTTATCAAAAATTATTGTTTACTATTAAAAAGATTCCTGCATTTTTTCCTGAAATTTCGAATCTCCATTTTTTTTTTAAATACATCAATAGTAGAAATGAATTCAGCAGCTGTTATTGCACAATTTCAATTACACTATAGAATAATATCGCATATATAATATGTAACATATTATTATATTAGTAAAACATTATATATCATTCAATTCTTTAACAAAGCTTCATCATATTCCGGTTGAGATCATAATCATTACTTTCATATTTCAATTACACATAAATACCTACACAAAATATTTCACAAATGCCAATCAGTAATTTTGTCCTATTTTCTCATACGTATTTAATAATGAATCTATATAATTTTATAGCTTACCAACTACATCATTTTTTGAACTAGCTGTTAAAAATGTATTTTGTAAATATATAAAAAAAACAATTGAAATTATAGACGATTATGTTATGACTAATATAAATTAATACTGTATGGCTATGAAATCGATTTCGTTTTTACATTGTTTTAATTAATCTTTTTATCGCATGAAAATTTAATAATCTATTAATTCTATTTTTTTAATTTACAAGAGCAAAGATTTGAAATTGTTGACAAATGTATAAGAAATATAAGTTATGTCAAAATCATTTAGCGCTAGTGAAACACCATAGCCGTGTACTTAGAAAAACGTTTTTAATTATGTATCTAAAAAAATGCTTCACAGTTATTTAAAATAGTAGTTATTTTAATATATGAATGGTAATATACATTATAAAAAATCTCTATTAATTAATAAGACCAATCCACAAATCCAGTATCACAAGATATCACGCCCGTAATCGGCGTTTAACAATATATTTTCTAGTTAATAAAGGATACCTAAACAATTCGTTTGATTTAGTACCTTCTGTGTGAATTTTATTTTGTTCTTTACATTAGCAAAATGTGTGTAGTAAACAAAGACTTTATTGGTTCATGGAAAGAGACAATCGAAATTTTCGGATTTGTTTGAGCGCTTAATATAATATTATGATAAATGTCATTATTGTTATAACAATAATTTATACGAATGTTATAGAAAATATGGAATAGGAAATCATAAAATATAAAAAAAGCTAAGGAAAAAAAAGTATATATTTACTACACCTACAATATGTTTGCAACAAAATTTTGTTATATAATTATCATAAATCATATTTAAATAAAATTTGGACAATTATAAATAATAGGATTAAACAATTTTCATTAATAAAAATAAATAATTTTTCAATTTTTATTTGTACATTATTGATAGTAAATTATTGTACAAATACGGACATAAAATTGGGCATAAATTATAACTGTATTTTAAAAACTTGTATTTTTTTAATCGTATAATTTAACGGAAACCATAAGAAAAGGAGAAAATATTATAAAACATCCGCAATCCGGCCGAAGTGAATCTTCACAACAGCGCGTTTCTTTTTACAATTATTCTCAATAATGGCTTTAGTTGCAGTTTTTATTATTATTATTATTGTTTATGACAATTACGTAAATTCGGAAAATATAGCTTCGTGCGGTACGCGATATATAATCCGACCGGCTTGCCGTTCCTTATCTGCTATCCATCCTAATTATTGGTTACTTATAATATGTTGATTTGTATATGTATTATTATTATTATTGTTATTATTTTCGTCAGGTCTTTGTGTATAATGTTATTATCAATTTTAATTATTATTGTATTATGATTATAAGGCCAACGACCGTTACTTTGTCGTTGTTCGCTCGTCGTGAGGCAAATAACCGTTTTCGCCGCTGCGGCAGTGTATTTTATTGTTATTTTTTTATATATTTTCGCGTTGTTCGTCCGTAGTGAGGGAAACCTGTATTCGCCACTGCGGCTGTATATTTATCATTGGTTTCTAATGTTTTTTGTCTCCGTCGTCGCAAACCGAACCGATGTGACGTATTGTATTCGCTACTATAGCAATATTGTTTTACCTTGTCGCCGCTAATTTGTATATATACATATTATTTTGTAATCTGTGTTACATTTATTAGTATTACCTTTTATTAGTATTCGAATTATTATTTTTGTGTTGCTGTGATCTCTTTTTTATGATATTATTAAATTATTATTACTCTTTTTTTGTATAACCAATACAGTAACATTCTAATTATTATTATCAGCGTTATCATATTTTATTACCATTATTTAACCTGTTGATTTCTTCGTTACGAGTTTTTGTCCTTAAATAGTTTCGTTCCTACACCTATCTTCCTTACTTGTCCCCAGTATTTCTGATTGTCTTCGTCTTCGACATCGGGTAAGTTGTACCTTGAATACGTCACCTGACGTATTCAAGGCGCAACCACAATAAGTTGCCTATCCAACTATTTACAGGCGCAAGAAATATATATCTAATTTAATTTCGTTCTAGGACATAACCAAGTGGTCCTTCAACCTCAATGCATTCGGCGTATACAATTATTATTATTATTATTATTATTATTATTATTATTATTATTATTGTTATTGTTATTATTATTGTTATTGTTATTATTATTATTAATATTATTATTATTGTTATTGTTATTATTATTGTTATTGTTATTATTATTGTTATTATTATTATTATTATTATTATTTAGTAACTTTCTACATAAACATATGTGAGAGTGTAATGTATAATATAAACAATATTTTAACTATTAATATTTATATTATATTTTTATCATCTCACTTGTGTTACCTAAATATCATGACAACAAATAATGTATTCAGTACATTATTAATTAAATAGTTCAAAAAAATATTGTTTACTTACACGAAGAACAATAATTTTCCTTGATATTTTCTATACGAAAGACAAAACCAAGAATAGAGTTAATATATTTAATATTGTAGGTAGTATAATAACCTAAATAACATTTGTCTTGTCTGAAAGTTTTAATGTTAAGAAGGCCTTAAGAAAAGTAATGCATTAACTTCTATTTTACCTAGCGTTAAAGAAACGTAATTAGATCTCTTCCCGCAAGCATAAGCATGTAAACCTTAAACCGCACCTAACATTCTATTTGAATGTAAAAGTATATATAATGATTTGAGATAAAGTGATAATAAGAACTGTACGCTTAAGCTTAGCTTTCCAGCCTAAAGGGTCAACCAAGATCAACCAAGAAAAGACAATTTATCTAATTGTATCTAATGCAATGAGAGATGAAACTGATTTACTAATAGATGGATATGTCTTTCACAAAGTAACATACTTTTGATACAATGATAGTTAGTAACTAATATAAATTATGAAAATAAAATACACAATGAAATTGATGAGAA
Source organism: Chaetogeoica ovagalla (assembly GCA_032441825.1). NCBI lineage: Eukaryota > Metazoa > Arthropoda > Insecta > Hemiptera > Aphididae > Chaetogeoica > Chaetogeoica ovagalla. The sequence continues at coordinate 4,832,802 of CM063747.1, read as the reverse complement.
TCGTGTGTTATTTGAAAATCAAAATAATGGACAGAGCAAGTATGAAAATAAAAAAAGTATTACCTATAAATAAAATATTAATTAAAAAACTGAATGGAAAAGACTAAGGGCAAGGCTAAGACCTAGACAAAGATGGATATTGGATATAGTCATAGGCGCCGCGAGGGGGGTGCAAGGGGGTGCACTTGCACCCCCCTGGCTTTTCAAAAAAAAAAAAATTAAAAAAAATTGAATGGTATTGAAAATATTTTATTTTGCATAATTATCTATATTATCTCTATTATCTATTATAATACTTATTTTACCTAATTGTCTATATTATCTATATTATGTATTATAATACTTATTTTTTAAATAATAAATGTAAACGTCTAGGTTTTTTCATATAATTTGAAAAAATATTTCTACGTATTTAACTTAAATAATTTAAGCATTAATTATAAATCAGCGTATACTATGCACGATGCACCCCCCTGACAAAATTCCTGGCGGCGCCTATGGATATAGTGAAGTCAGATTTCACCAAGCCTTTTTAAGGTACAAAAATAGAATACAGTGATGACCGAGATCAGCGGAAAGGTGTGATGGGACAGCAAAGACCCTACACGGGCTATAAAAGCTACAAAAAGAAGGAGAAGGTCTTGATAACCTATGTACTGCTGGAATTTTTTATTTATACGCATGTTCTTTTGCACGCAATTGAAATGTCACATTCCAATCATGTAGAAAAAAGTATTCGTCTATTGAACCCTTTATAGAAACAATGTTTAGATGAGAGTGAAATCAATTTTCAGTGAATTAATTGACGTGTTATATTGCGAAATTCGTTATTTTTCTTGGCATAATTATTTTATCATAATCATGAAGAATTTGCAGCTTAAATTATATTTGGTTAGAGATACGAATTTTTAATAAGAGAACTTTTTTTCCAACGAGGCATTTCTTCAATAAAAATATTTTTTTATTTTTGTCAATTATTCATTGAAATATCTCATTGGAATGAAACATTTATTATCGTATTTTTATAGAAATGAACAAGATACATATTTTGATGTTGGTTTCACTTTTCGACATTCATCATAAATAACGCGGTAACAAAAACAACAAAAAAATTACCACAATTCCTAAAGTTATTATTGGAATCGAAAATGACTCTGAATTTAATAAACTAATAAACAATAAGTGAGAAGTTTCTGTGCTTACAGTTCAGTTAATACCAAACTAGAATAATTATTACGTAAGTTTAACATCCATACTTTAATAATTCAATTGGCCGAAAATGGATTAGTATCATATATATTTCGAATAATTAACTTCAGTCAAGCTTATTAGACGGTAAAATATTTAGAAGATGGATTTTCTTTTCTTTTTTTTCATAAACTGATGTTTCCATTGAAGTAAAATTGTATATGATGTTTTAATAAACAATGAATTACTAATCATATGTAATGTAAAACATTTCACGATATCCTCTGTGTTGTAAATTTGAAATGGTTACATTTTATACTGTTTACATAAATAATATTAATATACTTATATATATATATATATATACTTACTTAACTTAAATGACGATGACTGAAGTTTTTTAAATGACGCTAAATAAAAGTCATTAAGTATCATTATATTAGTATGAAAAAATTTAAGGGTGTGAAGATGTTGTAAAATAAATTCAATTTTAATAAATAAATCCAATAGTTTCATACTAGACATTATCTAAAATGCTTAAAACCACTAGGTAAGTACTAAATACTACATACATATTACATAATTTATAATTTTCATAATTATAATAAAATGGCAAAATATAAGTAGATAATACGAGTACAATAATAATAATAATAATAATAATAATAATAATAATAATAATAATAATAATAATAATAATAATAATACATTTTACCAATTAACTTGGATTTTATTTTTATAGAAAAAATATAATTTATATTTTTGTTTCAATAACTATGATAGATGAATTAGATTTTCTTATTGTGTATATATTTTAGCTTAATGTCGATGCTATGTTTCGATTTTAACTTATTTTGAGTGGTAATACAAATTTGATTAGAAGAATAAATTAATTTCACCCTAGTTTATAACATACGCACTAATTTTAAGATTTAGATAATTATGTTTCTAATAAATAAATTATAATGATAACCCTTACTTACTGTATGGTTTATCTAATTTCTTATTTTTATCTGTCAACAATTTAATAACATTTCGACATCAAAAAGAGATTTTACGTATTAATCGAAATCAATTAAAATACTAAACACTTACCACTAATGAATCCATAGTTAGCTGAGAAATTATTAAAAATCATAAATTGATGTCTTCAATTATTATTCATTGTTATAATTATTCTATTATTATTGTACTTACAGATATAGTATCTATATAGTACGCTGCCTATAATTAAAAAAAAAATATAATATTGTATATATATATATTGCTACTAACAGTGACCAGTATTATTGTTTAATAAAATTATTATTAAATAATTATTTAAAAATATATTAAGATTGTAGGGTAAATCTGAAAACTCTATGTATGGCCATTATTTGAGTGAAAAATTAAATGACATTAAATGCACAAAATAAAATAAATGTTGACATAAAATAAAAAATCGTAAATATTGGTGAACATTTGTATTACGTAAATAAAGACTATGGATTATTAAAATAATGTACATATAGATATGTTTTTTTTAAATTTCTATCGTATTTATGTCGATCGCAAAAATAGTTATTATTTATTATTATTATTATTATTATTATTATTATTATTTTATTATTAATCTCAATCGGATATAATTTCTTACTATGTTCTGTGTTTTTTTTACAATGTTTTTAATAATTACTGAAATATAACTTAATTTTATTTATATTTACTTGTTAAAAACACAGAACAGCTGTTCTCATTTAAACCACCTTAAACCAAAATATATAATGAATTATTTTCATATTGTATTAAAAACAAAACAAATAAATAACTGATTTGTATTTATTTCTTTTCGTTATGATTGAGAAAGCAATATTTTATCCTATTGTTCATTAGAATGCAATAAAACAATTATCAGATTATTATAACTATTATTTATTGTTACTTAAAAGTTTTCCACAAATATTAGTGACAGATATTTTCTATCCTTGTATAGTATATTAATATGACATTATCTTCAGTAAAAACTATTTGGGATTAGGCAAAGTATTTGTCATTTTTTTCTTTCTTTATTTCATTTTATCCCAAGGAAATTTATAAAATATGTGTTTTTGTTCTTTATTGATCTTCAATTACAATTACTCCTTGAATTAATTTTAATACAGCTCAAAATAAATATAAAATATTATATTTTAGATGGGCCATAAATTAGAAAAATTTAATTAATTTTATTATTTTTGTATTTTGTTTATTCTATACTAAAGGATTATGTTATTAATTAAGATTGGAAGTCATAGGTGAACAAAAAAAAAAAAAAATTATAATTTAAATATAATATAAAAACATATAAATATATAAATATATAACCAAAGGGTCTTTTATCCTTCTTATATTACCATAAAGACACTGAATTACTTCTCCATAAACCGTTATATTGCTTAACAACAGTAACCCGAATGAAATATACATGACGAACTTTTTTCAAAAACAGTGTGTAAAATTTTATATTATTATTTTTTTAACTTCATATAAGTTGAAAATTAAAATGAAATATTAATATAATTTAAATTTTGAATATTACTTAGAACAATTGAAAACTAGAATGTATTAGAATCACATAGTGAATACTGATTTTATACGATTATAATGTATTATAGTTGAACAAGTGTTCGAAATATTAGTAAATAAACTAATAAAGTGATTTAAGTGCATAGTATAGAATATAATATGGAATGTCCATTATTTACATTTTATTGTTTGCACAGTTGTCACTCGTACAATGATAAATGAATTGAGTAACATCAAACGAAATCATTTTCACTAAAAAAAAAAAAATATATATATATAATGAAACTAAGATAAGTCATAGAAGCTTCATAAAACTTATTTATAATAAACACGTTATTTTGAACATTAGTTTCTTCCATTTGTATACTATTCTATTTTTACTTTTTTATATTTTATTTTAAACAAGTTTTTATGGATTTAACTAGAGGCAGGCCCCCCACATGAATTTTTCAACTACGGTACTGTAAATAAATCCGGGCCCTTATTGTATATTAATATTTATAATTATTTTGATATAAATTCTAACACATAATTTTTTATTTTTACAAAAGTTACCTAAAATATGGGTTACATAGCTTCTTTTTTATACCTCTATAAAATATCACTTATTTTATTTACCCTAAAATATCTTTAAAACACAAGTACACTGTAGTTTAATATAAAAATCAACATTTAAAAAAAGTATTTATGTATAATGAAATACAACGTAAATTATTAAAAATTAAAAATAGCTTTGTATATTGTAAATAACTAAATATAGACATACAGTAGACTCTCAGTCTACGAAACCTAACCTAACGAAATGAAAATACATGCCAAATTATGCGAGTTAAATATTTCGAACGATCGCCTTCTGAGATTTCTGTACGGAATAACGGTGATTATCATAGGACGCGGAGAGCACACCGAGCCGGCGGCCGGTCGTTAAATCGATATTTCCAACTCCGGATCGCGCCGTGTATTTAATTTATTTAATGACTTTTTAATAGCCTCACACACACACACACACTCAAGCAGTCACATCTACATGACTTACGCCTGACGCCCCAAGAAGGTCGTACTACAAACCGATAGCATAGATGTTTACACATCAAAAATGTGCGTTTATGAGTTGTAATGTGCCGACTGCCGACTATAAAGACGTGTAACCGACTGTACAATATGACCGTTTTCAAGGGAAAAGACGCACATTGATTTGTAGTTCTTCTTAATTCTTATCGCTTTACAGCAAGCGGTCGGTAAACTGCGGCTTTTTCGTGGTATTTATGAACAAAATGTTATTACGTATACAGGAAATAAGAATTCCCTCGAAACATTAACATTATAATACGTGTACAAAACGGATTGTTCACGGAATCACATGCGGACGTTGTTTTTAATTGCCGCGAACAATCACTGGAAATTGAAAATACGCCATCGACAGACGGACAAGTGGGTTTAATCCATGTGATTTTCTTAGTATTATTATAAACAAACTACGATTTGAAAACCCATAATAACACACGTATTTTAGTAAGCGAGCCAATATTATTATTATTATTATTATTATTATTATTATTATAATTTTTATATGAAATTCTTCTGTGACATTACGAATTAAATTTAATCAAAAACATATGCGTTTTTTTTATAACATATTTAATAAATAATAATTTTATTAATTCCAATTTGAATATTGTAATTGTATAATATATATATTGGATTATAACGAAATGATTAAGTGACGGATTAAAGGAGTATTTCGGGTTTTCGACATTCAAGATTTTGCCAGAATGCAGATTCTATGATTTAAACGGAGAAGAAAATTGAAAATAATATGAATTCCGGGGTTTCGTATTTTACATTATTTGTCCATAAGCATAAAGCGTACACATCTTTTTCGGCCTTTGACCGATTTCATTATTAAATAATTTTGTGCCTTGAATTTACGTATTTATACATACATACGTATTACTTTTACACCCACTAGGAACTTCATCAAAATATCAAAATTGATGATTTAATAATTTAATAAATAAATAAATAGTTGTTAGATACTTGCTTAAAGGAATTAAAAAATTTATATATACACGATTCTGACATGAATGGTATTAATTAAAATGTAAACGTAATAACAGATTAGCGTACAATGGGAAACAATTAAAGTTTAAAGCAACATCTTTATTTTAATAAATACTTTTCAGCAAAGACGGTACTGCGGTGTGTGTGTGGGGACATGGTATACAGCTGCCATACTGCGGATATCCACTCTGCCGGGTATAAATTTATACTTCTTAGAGTCCATTTTACAATAGTACTTTGAAGAATTGAAGAAGTTCATATTATACATCTATAAGCTACCTCTATGGATGAATTAAAATATTTGCTTAACCTCTACTCTTACCACGAGAATTTAGTACCGCATATGATATTCAGTTTTCATACACATTTTTCATACAAGTTTTCAATACAAATTTAAAAAAAGAAAAGAAAAAATAAAGGAGCGGGAGGATTGGTCTCTCTCCTTATTTATATGTATATAATTTGTATTATTACCTTACTCCTGTTGACGGAAAGGAGCGTTACGGGGTCGTAGGTACGAGTACTGTTAGGAGTATGTTACCTTAATAAAATAAAAAGAACAAAGCAAGGCAATAAGCAATGAACGGGTTAACACAAAATGCCTTACCTTTATCGAGGTATCTGAGACTTCAAGTAAATGAATGAAATGGTTGGGACAACGCCTTTATACAAATCAAAGTTGTCGCCAATGGAAAGGGCGCAGGGAAAAGACTTGAACACAAAATTCAGTTCAGTAATAGCGAAGTGCCCGCGCGTACCAGAAGACCTGTGCTGGAAAAGTCCTTCGCCCATGGAGTGTGGCCACACTCTTCCGTTAAGATCAGAGTGGGTCGAGGGTCCGAGACCCAAAAATTAAGGATAGTCAAATCTGATTGGATGAAAATTATCAAACGGACCGCCAGTCGGTCAGCGATACACAAACGCGCGACGGTGACAACATTGTCGCCTGCTAGTCCTGTAATGAAACCGACACGATGTTCCTTTTTTTTATGACCTATACTGACCGATCAAGACCGTTATTTTAGGGGATTTCTATTAACTTTCTAATTTCTTTAATTTATATCTGACGTCTTCCCTTTTTTTGTTATCAGACGTATTTCGGTCCGGCCGGCCGCGGACCAAGGAATGTCGATCACAAATGATGTCGGCGAGCCTTTGGTCCCTCCGGTCTGGTATTGCCTATCTCACGGATAGTGTTAACGGGTCGTGTTACTGTCTTCAAAGGTATCGGTTAATCCTATAATTTATGTTTTGAATTGATGTTTTTTTTTCTTTTTTTCATTTTATTGGAGAAAGTGCATTTTATTTAATATTTTAAAGAGATGCCGATTTCATTGGATTTCTTTGGGATGTCTTTGGAATGATGGGTTTGCCGCTATCCTCAGGTTGTATCTATTATTTCAGGGATGTTTGTCGCGTGGCGACGTCCCAATTGTGTGATCGTGTGCGTGATTTTATATATGTATATATATTTTTTTATGGCCTATATGTGTCCCAGGTTACACGCGCGAGTGTTCTGATAATTTTATTTCGTAAAATATAGTGTATAAAATATATAAAATTTAATTAAATGATAATTTAAGTTAATGATATGAGTGCATATCATTACATACGACTTTAATAATTTGGCTAAAATTTATGACAATTTTTCTAAAAAGTAATTTTTTTTTATAAAATGTTACATTTGCATATGTTACATCTGAATAAACAATAGAATAAAATGATATTTGTGCTTATATTCATACCTGCATTATATAAAAATTTGAATATTCTACGTTCTTACTGAAACTTTTTTTTTCAAATCTTATGGACAAAAATGACATTTTTAATATATTTAGTTGATCATACTAAGTTATGCTTAGCACCCCCCATCATATTAAGTTATGCTTAGCACCCCTAAATTTCATATTAGCACATCCAAATTTTTAATTGCATCATCGAATTTTTATTTGTTGTAACTTATGATATATTGATATAATGCCATAGGCATTAGGATACGTAAATACATTTATTTCTAAGACATTTCATTTTTATAATAATATAGATATTATAGATAATTTATATTATGAAGTTTATTGGTTCACATTGGTTGACATAAATCTAGCACCCCCATAAATTTAATCCAAATTGCGCCTATGGTTATAATAACATGAAATTATCTTAAATATATATTTATATGTGGTTGTGTGTATAAAAAAAAACCATAGTCCAGATAGAATTGGATTGTAATGGTTGATAATTAGTTGTTATCCTTCTTCCTCTGTCAGCCGGGTGAGCAATAGCAATTTATCAAGTTCGTTCATTTTCTGCGTAGTAAATGTCATCTAGATAATACTTTAGAAAGGTCATTTTTCGATTTTCTCAAAAACACCTACAAAAATAACTAAAAATACTATCGAAAAATGTATATAAAAAAATTAATAAGATTAATATTGTCGAAATCGATTATTGTTATTTTTTCGTAATTTTGAGACTAATGTGTATAGTGTAGACATTTGAAATATTCATTAAATATATGTAACTGTATATTATATGAAGGAAAAAAATTTTTAAACACTTTCATATAATTTTAGATTATTTATAGCAATTATAGGGTTTGAGGTATTTAATTCATAAAAAGGGTTTATTTTTTGTTATATACCCAAAATATTACACCGAAGCTCCGCTATGAATCGTTTTATCGAATGCAATGATTTATCATTACTTTCAAATTAATAGTGATAAAAATACACTCTAAAGTCATTACTCAAGTAATTTACTTAAGTGATATTCACAACACTCGCGTATCGGTAACTTTTTTTCCATATTCTCTTTCATTACAATTACTATTACATAGTTCAAAGAAAACAAACCGAACGATTTTTTTCCTCTAATCTTCTCAATAGTAAATATCTCATAAATTTGTTTTCTAAAATACAACATATGCATTAAAGTTTTTTCTTTTCGTTCAGGAGTATTCTAAAAAAAACAAAAAAATCCATATAATATGACTTGGGTCGCATTGCGGTGTGGTTGCGGCGAATTGTCCTGTCATCACTGTAGGGACCCTTGCCATAACAGGTGTATTGAATTGCGATTTCATGTTATTCTAGCTTAATTTAAACAACCAAATATAATACAACAATTTTATTTTGTTATAGAAGCCATGAAATAACATTTTAGTAAAAACGTAGAAGCTTCATTTTTTTTTTATTTGTGTGTGTATACTCGTAGCTATAAGAACAAGTATTTTTTTTCTCAGTTGCCACAAATGTAAATATGCCTAGTATCAGATAAAAAATTTATTTTTTAGGAACATTGTGTTAAAGTTAAGAAAAATTGTATATTTTTATAAAAACTGTAAAGTTTTTTTGAAAATAAGACGATGCATTGTACTTTTATTACTTGCATTTTGACACTAATTCGTTATTACTTGACATTTTAATTAATACTATTCTTATCGGTCTCATGAATATATAAATTTCAAAACGTTGATAAACAAATAATTACAACTATCTACTTATACGTTTATTTAGCCAACAATTTTGTTTTCTAAATTACGGAAACCTGATAATATATTATACTGTGGTATGGGGTAAAAATTATAGATGCAATTTCAAGTAACGAAATTGGTTACTTGCCGAGAAACCAACCCATATGCCTTATGCTTACGGACTAATGGAAAATACTAAACGCCGAAATTCACATTATTTTCGGATTTGTTTTTTGTTCAAATTATGTAATCCGCATTCTAGCCAAATCTCGAACAAGGAAATCCGAAATTTTTTTTTAAGTTAAAGAAACCTGTTTTTAATACTCGTTCTTTTCGGAATACTAAACTACAGAACCTTTTTTTAATGATTAGTTATAATTTAAAACTTCGTGAGTAACTTCGTTTTAACGAGACGCCCAAATATTGTATTGCAAAATTTCACAATAGTGGGTCCCAATGAATTGAAAACAATTCATTAGTAAAAGTTTGTTAAATAAAATTTAAGAGACAAGGTAATGTAATAAAGAATTTAAAAAAATGTTTGTCCTAACATGTGAAAATTACAAGGTCATAAATAATTATTTATAACGTGCTGACTTTTTCACTGTTGTGTGTAATTGTGTGTAAAATAAGATGGGCACATTTTCCTACAAATTTTAATAACTCGACTTCTAACATCGACATTCTGAAATAGTTACTTTCATGAGAACATTTTTATTATTAATAACAACCTAATTTTTATTTTTTATTTTAGGAAATTAAGTATGAAATACTGAAAACTTCATTAGAAATACGTTTACAAAGCCAAATTCACTATCATGCATATGTATCAGATGCTTCCAAAATTTTAATTCTGTTTGATGAAAAAAAACCAATCTTATCATATTAATGACTTTAACATTTTGATAGCTCAAGTAACTCCAATATTAAAACGACAAATTTATGATGAGAATACCAAACTTAAATGTTGTATATTATAATTTGGTTAGACAGATATAGAAAATGTACGTGTCACGTCCTTTTCAAAAAATTATTTTTTTTAAATACCAACTATGATGTATTTAATACCGAAATGCATATCGGGCATATTTTATCTGCAAAAATATTCATAAAAAAAAACATACGGATATAAAAATGAATTGATAAAAATCCAATGACTTATGATTGAATATTAGTAAATATATAACAACATTTTAAGAGCAAAACGTCAAAAAAATTTTATATTTCACACATTATATTGAATACAACCCCTCACAAATATTACTTAACGTCGCCTTTATTTGAAATTAGCTAAACAATTTTGGCATTGAATATTATTATACTTTAAAAAAAATTTCAATTCAAATGATTTTTTTATTTTTCAAATAGAAACAAAAAATATTAATATCGATTTTGTAACTTAGTTATTGTTTACACAAAAATGATAAATTTTGTTAAAATCATAAATTAGGATAAGTGATATGTTTTAATTTTTGTAACTAATTGTTTTTAACAAAGTTTCAAAATAAAAAAGGATATAAGTGATATTTAACGATTTTGATGTTTATTATCATAATTAGTGCATAAACATTATTATGACAACATCCCAATGTTTGGCGTTACATGTCTAGGAAGTCTAGACAAAAGAGTCTAAGAAATTAATTGGAATGTCAGGGAATACACGCGTTACATTTAAATAAATTAAATATATTCAAAGCAGAATGTAATGAAATGTTTAAATTCTATAATAATAACGAGAATATTTTGTAAAAATTATAACACAATAATATTAATAATATATATTTTTTTTTAATAAATATAAAATATAAATATGCGGTATACATAATATATTTGACAAATATTATTATACAATAATAGCTGAGTAACATAAACACGAATAGTTATAATTAAATATCTCGCATAAAACACTGATTTTTTAAAAATATATATAAACAAACGTATTTTATTTTAAAACATATTTTTTTAAATAAATAGCTTCTTCTTTTACGTACTATTCTAAAATTTAATGTCATGTATTCTTAACAATCAAATAAAACAATTATATAATCTAGGTTCATGTTAAGTTTTGAGGGACTTTTAGAAGTTATTTATATTTATTTTTGAATTTTGTATTTTCTGAAACAAACAAATTGATTTACACTATATAGTAATTATAAGTAATATTGTTATTGATTCAAACATTTATTAATTTATATTTCATAATATACGTTAATAATTTATACCTGAAATAATAAAATGCTTCGTAATGGAATGCGGAATATTATAATCATATTTTGTTATATATGATTATATGCGTAGTGGAACGCAAGTGCAATAATTGCGTTCCGTTACGCGGGACTGTGCGTTGCGGAACACAGAGTACAATTACCGCGTACCGATATGCGTGATAGTGCGCGTAGTGGAACGCAAAGTAAGATGATCACGTACCGATACGCGCGATGGTGCACGCAGTAGAACGCAGAGTAGAATGATCGCGTACCGATACGCGTGATTGTGCGCGTAATGGAACGTAGAATTGAATGATTGCGTTTCGTTACGCGAAACTGTGCGCGTAGTGGAACGCAGAATAGAATAATCGCGTTTTGTTTAGTGTGATTGTGTGCGTAATATAATCATGTACAATTACACGCGATGAATACTTATATCTGTTATTTTAATCATAAAAGTTAAATACAACATACAAATAATAATTTTTATTACATATTAGTATTTTTAATTCGTACAAATTTACAACAAAATTTTTTGTTACACGCGTTTTAATTTGAATTTTATTTTAGATAATATTAATATTTTATAAAAAAAAAATAACGCAAAGTATTAAATATTTCGAATCTTCACATAAAAATATTACTAATTGAATGAGTACAATTTATATAATTAATTAACACAATATTATTACTTAATATTATTTCAAATTAAATTTATATGAACAATTTGTTTTATAAACGCACTGTATACAGGGTGACTGGTGATAAAGTGTATAAACTTCAGGAGGTTATTGTACACGTCAAATGCAACAAAAAAGTTCCTATTGACCATGTTCCGATTCTCAAGTATATAAAGTAGTAATTTCAGTTTTTGTATTTTTTTTTTAAAAAAAAAAGGATTTTTTCCTTTTAATTAGTATATTTTTTGAACTATTGGCCCTAAAGCAAATTTGGAATGTTTATTGAAAAGCTGATCAAACTTTCTTTAAGAAAACATACCAAGCAAGGTTCTAATAACATTTTTACATGCCCAGGTGTAATCCAAAAATTTGAAAATCCAAAAATGTCTAAATTAAAAAAAAATTTACTTCTGCCAAACGATTATTTTTTTGTCACTCAAAGGTGTACAAATTTCACAAAAACTTCCTTTTTTAATAAGCTTTCCAACAGTATAATCATTTTTTGAAAAATTTTATTTTAATGAGGAGAAATTACACTTTAAATGTAAAGAAATGGTGAGGTAATCAGTATACGATACTTCCATGAAATGTCCCACTAATATTTAATTTCACCAAATTTTCATCAAATCTACACGTGTACACATTTTACTAAGAAAACCGTCTTATCTATTAAATTTGTAATGGTACTGTTTTTATTTTCTGGGAAATCCTATGTATTCCTTTTCTCTTTTTTCACTGTCTGTGTTCACTCTTTTTTCTTTCACCCTTTTTTTTTTGCTCTTTACCTAGTAAAATTGTCAGCCCTGATCCGATTGTGTTTAAGGCACTTGCATTATTTTAAACTATGTCGTTTTCTAAGTATGCCGACATTCATTATGTGTACGGTTTTTGTGACGGTAATGCACGTGCTGCCCAAAGAGAGTATCAACGTCGATGTCCTAATCGCCGAACTCCCGATCACCGAATTTTTTCTAAGTGCCTTAATCTTCGAACGCGAGGATCGTTTAGTCGAGTTTTCAGAGAAGACGATAATGCTGATCATGATGTAGAAGACCACATCCTTAACAAAATCGAGCGTCAATTCTCTGAATGACTAGATTCATCTCTCCTGTGACTCCGAAAAAAAATGTATATATATATAAATATATATATTTATTTATTGAAAATTATATTAGTAGTAATTTAACGTGTGGAATTCGAAAAACGTAACTTTACATGGATAGAGTCGCAAGTGGTCAACCACTGTATTAGAATGTCACTTGCAAATAATTGGTGAAATCAGCAACACAATAACTCAACTCACGAGTCAAGATATACTTTGAAGCAGTAGTTGATTTGGAAAGATGCAGGAGCTTTTAATTTTTTTTATACATAACCGTGTACCTCTTTTTTTTATTCGTCAAAGAACGCAGCGTCAGTTTTCATTTTTAATTTTATATATATTTTTTAACTTCGATTTAAAAAATCAAGACACGGGTACAAAAAAAAAAAAATTAGCCGTCAAATACCTTTGTATGACGACAACACGATAACTGCCGCGATTAACCGCGAGCAGTTCCCAGTGTACGACATTGCTCACAATTGATTATTTGCACAATTATCAGTTATTACAACAATATCACACAATACGGCGATCATGCGACATTGAGCAGAAAAATTTGTTTGGGAAACTATTATTGAAATATAGAAGTCATTTTAATCTACGTTTAATTTATGGTCTATAAGTTTGGCTCATGAAAACTATTGTAAAATACCGTAGTTATAATTCATCAAATATTGTTCGAGCCAGGCGTTCTCGTATATTTAGTATTGTTTCATATTACCAAGAGGCAAGTACATGCCACCTCATCTGTCATGATAATAATATTAGTACATTAGACGTTGAAATCATCAATTTTCCTATGTTTCGCATGAGCAAGACAAAGAAGATATATATGATAAAACATATGATTAATAAATAAATTACGCAGATTCTTTTGATTATATTTTAACTTATAACATTTTGATAAATATAATTCAAATGCGTTAACTATATAGTGTCTAAATTGTTATGTGGTCTACGAATGATCTTTATTTACTTTTTAATATTTGCTTATAGTTTTACATTTACATATGTGTGATGCTTAACACAATTGTTTTTTTTTTTATTATTTTTGGTAAAGTTAAACAAATCTCTTCAAGAACATCCTGGAAATTACGTAAAACAGTGACGTTGACTAAACTTCCTATGCTTCTATTTGTATCTATAACATTCTTGTTAATCCTAAAAATAAGACGTATTGATATAAAAAAAGAAACTTGTCAATTGATGTAATTCCAAATATACAAAGTTCTACATTATTTTTTCATTGAATTTAATGACTATAAATTATTTATATCTATAATGAATATCATTTAAAAGAATTTGATTTATATCACATTGTCAAATATAGTAACATGGCATTAAATTGTTTAGGTTAATTAAAGCTATACATTTTTGGAATTCGAAAGAATATATATATTATGTACAAAACATACACATTGTTCTATACTAAAAATTACACTATTGTTATAAATCAAGAAGTTGGAAGTATATGTCTGTTTGGGATTAATTATTTAATTACGTATATGTTAAATGTTATGATTGATAAATAATTGGTTATGAATTGTAATATTTTTTAGATTTGGATTAATTCTATAAAAATTTGCCTCAATACTGATTATAACATCGGTACAGATAAACGAATTTTCTTAATGTTTTCTAGAATATATGATAATAAATTAATTAAAAATAGGTTAATAGTTTAAAATGTAAATTGAACAATTTTCGATTGAAACGACAAAAAATTGTTAGGGCCTTAATTTTTTTTAAATGATGTGTACCAGCGAATTTTTTTCACAATACATCAATGAAAATTTGTACACACCAAATCATATAATATATTTATATAACATTATGTGAATTATTCGATACAAAAATTCTTCTTGCTAGTAACTGAGTAATGAACGACATAATTCTGTTGTAATAAACTAAGAAAATTTTAAAAGTGTGTACTTAATACTAAAATAAGTTATTTTCACAAATAAATTAATTTCTCTAGGCTCCTAAAAATAAAGATAAACGAATAATAGAATTAAGTTCAAAATTTATTAAACATAGTAATACATTTGAATATAATTTATATGACATAACAATTATATATAGAGAGATATAATGTTTATATAATTCAGAATTGAGTTTAAATTAACACGCATTTAATATTTGGATATATTATATACTATATTTTAATTGTAAAATTTGATTTTCTCGTTTTGGACTTACAATTTTGTTCCTGAAATCAACAACCGTAGTTTTAACAAATATTTAATAATATGAATATTGATTCAAACATACATTTATTAATATACTAGTATAAAATATTATCAGTTACAAATTGTACAAATTGGAGATAAAAATTATATTAATATGTTTCGGACCTCAGATTTTGTTCGAATTAATAGAAAATATTTATTATTTTAAGTAGTTTTTGTATAACGCATTAAAATACTATTAGCAAAATCAAAAAATAATTTTACTAAGTACTAACTAAACAAAATGATCTACGGATTTTTATTTAAGCGTGTAATTATCGATGCACTCCTATTCAACATATTGTACACAGAAAATATAAAAAAAAATGTTGAAAAATAGAATTCCAATTTTATATAGAAATTAAGAGTAAATTATTGTGTTTTTATTAAAAAAAAAAGATTACTAATTATAAAATATAATTTTAAAATACCACATCATAGGTAGTTAAATTGTTACTAACAATATTTTGATAATAAAATCGATACACATGTTAGTAATGAAGCAATTTAATTTGAAATTTATATTACCATAACGGTTTTATAATTATCCACTAACGTGTGGTAACTTAATAGTTCGTTAACTTCTTGATTTCTGGCACGTTCCTGAATTAATTATTTTCATCATTTATTAAACACAAAGTATACATTTTATTAATACGTTTTATTATGAATAATATACGAATATTATTCAAAATATCTTCAAAAAAAATTTAATCGTGATAAAGCTAAACTATTATCTTAAGAGAGCGCTGCGCTACTCGTAATTCGTAAGTAATACGTATTGTGACAAGGGGCAAGATTTCCTGAATGGTATTTGTAGAGGATAACCAAATTTTTCCAATACTCGTATATAGAGAATCAATTTATATTATAGCCTATTTTTATTTTATTAAAATAAATTTAAATTACTCCTTTGGAAATAGTCGATGTATTTTTAGATTTTCAATTATTTATTAAATATTAATAAGGTATAAGAAAACTACGACTTAGATAATATTTTCCACTACACGATTTATAGAAAAATCCTACTGTAAATAATGTTTGTAATATCTTGTCTTCTACAAAACAGTTTCTTGGTAAATGTCGCTATTACATAAAAATAGTATAAATTATATTGAAACAAGGGAATATTAATTATAATGACATATAAAACACGCTCAAATTTTTTTAAATTGTTAGATTTTTATGTTTCTCATAATTTTATAAATATTGTTAATTCACAATGGGTCCGTATTTTCCTCCTAAAAAATGCTCTATATATATTCAGTTACCTCGCATGTAATTACAGGAATTTTCAATAGGTCATTTAAGATGATGAACGCCTTATCATAATGTTTATGAGCCATCAAATATCTGTACATAAGAATTAATATATCTGAATAACTAATAAATGGATTATTTGTATTCGTCATAGTTGATACGTCATTGCAGATGTCGAATACGAGTACGTCGTCGAACTTTTCATTTAAGATCCAACCGGTGACCCTATACTTAGTTTCCCAAGGAAACAGTTGGTATAAATTCTAAACATTAATATAATAATTACAAATTATTATTTAACGTTAAATATTATTGTAAAATAAATCGTTTTAAACGCTAGTACACAATTTCATTAGATTTTTACAATACACATTACATATTTTATTCTGTTACATTAAATTTAATAGAAAAAATATCAAATATCTAACTATCAATTAAGTACTCAATAACTTGAGAATTTCAAAACGTGGAATTGTTGACTTACACCACAATGATAATGCTGCTACAAATAGGCATTGTGATACAAAAAAATTATTTTTTATTTAAATATTAAATATATATAAAAACAAAAATTAGCTTCTTGTATTATATTTATTACACCTAACGAATGTCCAGACCGGTGTCTAAAATTTTATATTTTTTCGTACTAGTACACACTTTAAATTCAACCCCCTACAAATTTTGAGATTTAATTTGTTCAAATACTTTAATCTAATCTCTGTGTACAAAAAATAAATCATAAATAGAAGGTGTTTGCTTTTAGATGACAAAAAAATTAAATTTTATTTTAATTAAGGTATAAATACAAATTACATAATATATTGTTACAAATAAATTATCAACTTATGATTAATATTGTAATAAATGATTTTATTACAGTAAAATTTAAAATCGAATTAATATACTAAATGAAATTGTATACATTCCTTATAATGTATATAAATCCAAATTAAGACATTCAGCATTCTTCACAAGTTTAAATGAAAATTTAATAATTTTATTAATATAATGTCCTCAAATCATTATAAAAATAATTGTAATAATAATAATAATAATAATTACCGAGCACGATCTTTTATATACTAAAAACTTTAAATGTTCATCTTGCGCTAAGTTGTGATTCTCGTGAATTATATAGGCTCTATCTAAGTATGTGTGTAATCTTTGTTGATAATTATATGTATTGCCATCTTTATACATAACATTGCATAAGACCCCATATAATTCAACTAACCATTTTAGCATATTTACTAATCCACTTGCTGATTCCTCCAAAGAGTAATTTTCGTAATAATTCTCAATTATATTAATACCTTTAAAATAAAATTTACTTATTGCATTAAAATATAAGATTGTTGACGCTTTCGTGGTATAAAATATTATTATTATTATTATTATTATTATTATTATTATTATTATTATTATTATTATTGTTGTTGTTGTTGTTGTTGTTGTTGTTATTATTATTGTTGTCTATCGGAAATATTCATGTTTTCAGTTATCTACTGACGTATGAAACCAATGTACATGTCATTAATATATAAGGCATAAATTTTACCCTGTAAGGGCGGGACACAAAAAATGGTTTAAGACATCAGTAAAAGAAAAAAAACTGAAAATATGGATGTTATTCCAAAAAATTAATTTTATAAAAGACAATATATAAATAAATATCGTATAAATAAATAAATGACGAAATGATTGCTTCTTTATGATTCATTGAATTTGTATGTTAACAATTATTAACATGACAGAAAAAAAATACATTATTTTCTTAAAATAATTTAAACTCTTTATTTCACTGTTATACACCAACATTGTCTAAAATTGAATACATACTATGGTATTCCAAAATTTATAGTTCACTAATGTAAATTCAGTGTGTATATGCTTATGTGCGCGTGAGTGTACTGAAGTCGAACTGTGTTAAAATACAATTTAAAAGTCTATATGACACATTTAAGACCAGCGTTGTAATTAATTAATGTAAACAATTACTAACAAAATAATAAGCAAATGATATTACAAACTATATGAAAATATACATTTCAAATGAGAAACGTAAATGAGAAATAATTAAATTAAAACTAATATGAGAGTTTGTTGTTAAAAAATTTATGAAATATTTCAACAGTAAATTAAACTTAAAATTTACCGTATATCGATATTTTATAGCATTGATTTATACGAAGTTATCTTAATGCCCTATAATTTTTTTATGTATAAATAATTATAATAAATAGATAATGTAATTGTAGTATCATCTTAATCATATGCAAAAATAATTTATATATATATTTACTTCTTAAAACTAATTCTGTTTTTGTATAATATGTTATAAATTCTATATCCATTGTCATTGTAAGTATCATATGCACATTTTCTTCATTAATCAAACCGTTAGTAAAAAGAATCTGAAAATATGGGAATTTTAAAAAAAATTATAACCAAAACATTAACGCTTTTTTATTTACAAATGTAAAAAAGTAATATATATAAATTTAGCTTTCGGTAATTTTGAATGATTTTATTTTTGAACTTTAAAGAATAATTTTTTAAATTTATTATACATAAGAAAAGAACATACTGATTCCAGATTAAAATGGTTAATATGGTAATATCTCTGCATGTTGATTAGTTTCGGAAGAAAACGTTTAATCCTTGGTTCTAAAGACAAAAGTAATCTCAAACCATTGACTCATAAGTAAATAATGGACTATAGATAAACCATATTAGGTTTCGTTATGTATTCTATTATCTATGTAGGTTTATAGTGTATAAATTAAAGATATTCAATCAAATTTTTAAAAATTATTTCATATTTTAATACTAAAAAAATATCTGAGTGTCTGATCGTATAATCTATGACATAAATGAATTATTTTTACAATAAATTACATTTCAACAAATTATTCCTAATGTGATTATCACGTTACTAAAATTTACATTTGTAAAAAACTGAAAACTAATATTTATCACAAATATATGATAGTAAATCTATATATATATATATATATATATATATATAATATTATTCATTTTTATTTTAGGCCATATTTATAGATCAGTAGTATTAATAAGGTATAGCTATATGAAATTTTATGCTCAATAGTTGTGGGTAGACGTTGAAAATATTTTTTTTAATAACACTCGAATATTTTTTATGTGCCTAATTTAATAATAGGTATTAAAAAATTGCCATAGCCTATTTAATATATACTATTTCAAATTGATATCTGAACTTCTTTTAAAAAATCTTTATTGTAAATAAAAATATATGAATGATATATATAGGAACTTCCTGATTAAAAAATCAATCCTCCAACAGTCGAAATACAATAGAAGTGAAGGTTTATAATACACACTCGAGCAAAATTATATAATCAGGAATTGGCATAGTTCAAAATTATTAACACAGAATAAATATGTAACTGCTTTGAGATAGACCACCACAAAAATAATATTAAAATGGACCGGTTCACCCTAAATTATATTGTCACTGACAACGTGCTTTATAAATTATGTTAAAGTAAAATATTATTACGATTTACTAAAATACATTTCACAATTTTATAAAAATACATAAACGGATTAATGTTTTTGTTCAATTATTCAAGATTTAGAAAAGATATATTATAACCATTCTAACTAGAATAGCTCTCTATGTTTTATTTCAGTATTATATTTTTATTTTTTTTTATCATATCATATA
The DNA here is from genome assembly GCA_032441825.1 of Chaetogeoica ovagalla. Lineage (NCBI taxonomy): Eukaryota > Metazoa > Arthropoda > Insecta > Hemiptera > Aphididae > Chaetogeoica > Chaetogeoica ovagalla. Next base: position 4,812,348 of record CM063747.1, on the reverse strand, counting down.
ATATTAATAATAATTCTTATCTAACTACATAATCACACCGACAATTACATTAAATTAATAAATAATAATTTATAATATACCTGGATCATACTTTTGTTCTCTACTTAATTTATTGCAAATATTATTATTTGAATCAGTTATCCATCCATTAATATTAATGCACTGACTAATTGAAGACGTTGCAATTGAAACTGCTTTATGATTTAATAATCTATCCTAATAATAACATTTTTATTTATAAAACTGTTGACAAATAATTACTTTTAATTTATAAATATTTATAATAGTTTTAAAATTAGTGTTATCGTTTTCGTATAACGTAATCCAATGTACAATATACACTCACGTTCCGTTACTTTACATTTTTTATTATATTTTTAAAATTTTTGTTGTCATATAGTGGAACATATGCGTTCATACTATTATTTACATCGTTCTAAACGTTAAATCCTATTATATATTATAATGTTGGTTCAGTACTTAATATTTTCTTACAAAAATATTCTGCCCGACATACAGTTAATGTCAGGTTCTGAATAAAATTAATTAAATGACTATAATTCATTATATGTGCATGTTTACTTCTGTAGATAAAATTGGCTTCTCCAATGCTATTAATAAGGATTTGAAATCACCAAGCTCTAAATATCCATTAGTTTTATATTCATTGTATACTCCCATTAAAATGAAATATAAATGATAAGTCACTTGATTCACATTTCTTTCACGATAATCGACCACACGATTTGTTGAGACAGTTTTAATATTATCTATAATATTTGATGGATATCCCTAATGTTTAAGACAAATGTAAATAAATTATAGAGTTGATTAATATGTATACAATAAGTTGATATTTAGATAAAAAGTTGATATTTAAATAATCCATACCGAATCAATGTCGTTATCTAATATTATACGACGGTACATTAATAAGTATGCAGTTGGGAATTTTAATTTTTTTTGTTCGATATAAGAATTAAACATCCATTCGCATATTTTCAAATACTGGATTGCTTCATCTTTTATTTGTTTTAAATCACTTGTATTTGCTTTACCCAATGCGTCTATCTTCAGTGATAAAATAAGTATTTCCCACAACATGAATATCTCTTCATTAACTATTTTACCCTCAATAATATCATGTTTTATAGTTTGATAATATTCAAGACCTAAATAAAAAAAAGGAAAAGTAACCATAGATACAAAAATATGTTGTACTAATGTGATCATAAATTAGTAATTATTAATCTTTTTCGATTAAATACTTTTAATTTATTTAACATACCTTCCTCTGCTACTTGTAATGCTATATCATTATTTTTTGTAAAGTAATGTATATTCGCTGAATTGTAAAATGAATTTAAGATTATCATTTTTATATCAGATGAAAATATACCCTGTTTCTGAAATAGTTTGATTTTCACCATCAATGAAAATTGTTATAAATTTTAACGCATATGCATATAATTTACAAATATTTTCTGGACTAGCATGTTGATATAATTTAAAAAAATTTACAAACGATATAAAACGAACTTAATTCCTAAGGCAAGAAGACAATCAATCAAATAATTATAATTAGGAGATTATTTTAATACACAGAAAAATATAGATATACAAAAATACTTAAATCTTCTTCATGTTATTCATCAAAATTGAAATAAAATAAAAACTATAATGTATAATGTGGTAAATAATTTATGAGTATATTTATTTAAAATTGTGTGTAATCTTGTATAACACTGTCGTCGGGCAGTTTTGTTTTTGTTCGGTTCGCCAAAATATGAAGCGGATAAGCTACTAATATGATCGACGAAAGAGCATATTTAGTATTATTACAGAGCGTTGTAAAAGAATACAAAACCAGTTCTGTACCCTGAAATTCTGTATCCCTCAACACGATTGATATTTATGAACACATCCTTCACACAAACTTTCACATTCTGCCATGTCACTACAATACAATTCTTCAAATTCTGATCTATAAACTTTACTTTCCCTCATTGCTCCTTTTTCTTCTTCAATTTAGGTCTGTACTGGATCGAAATTGTCCCAAATTTGTTTAATTTTTTCTTTGCGGAGCATGAGTTGTTCAACATAAATATTTTTATTATCATTAATATATTTATTAAAGCGTGTCAGCTGACCTTTGAACTGTCCAAGACAAATAATGAGAGCGACTATCACTGAAATTATACTTTCATGTACTTATATGTTATGTACTATAATAGATGTTAACTACGGATTCAAGAACAGAGTGTGTGTAGCATCGCGTGCGCTATAATAATAAGTCGTATTACGATATCTCTTACATTGTGTTTGTACTATACATTGTGTTTGTACAAATGCACTAAATTACCAAGAAATTTGGGAAGGAAATATAGGATTATTACATGATAATCTGATATTAAGAATCCTATTTCTTTCTGATGATAAACGAAATAATGCTAAACGACCCGAAGACGAAAATAGCGAATTGACCGTCTGAATATTTAAATAAACGTCTGTTGTGAAGGTCTAAATATTAGGTTATGCAATTAATGAAATTTTATTTTTTTTTACACATAATAATAAATTATTTTGCGCATTATAGTAAAACGAGACGATGTGGTACTCAATATTTCGTGTAGTCATTATATTCTTGTGAGTTCCAGGTTATACTCCGGGTTGATCGGCTTTCTCCCCATTATTAGAAGGGAAGATCTACGATAAATATAACGATATTCAAACATTAATTCTATCGAAAATAGAAGAGAGGAACGTCTGAGAAAGATATCATACAAGTATAATGCAGTATCTAACAGTGCCAGAATATGATATAATTAAGTTTTTATTAATCAATAAAAACTTAATTATTAATATCTAACAGAATTTCATCATCAAATAGTACCGAGTTCCACTCCCGGCTACGATAAATTACGTAAGACCTGAAACTCTTTCCTGGATACATTATTTTATGTTAATTGGTCTCACGTTTACTATTAAAAATACCTCTGATTTTCAAATTTATACACTTAAAATGTGTCATTTAAATTAAATTATATGTAACTAAAAAATTATTACAATTAAAAATGTATATATTAAAAACGAGAAATTTATTTTATATTATTTTATTTAATGTCAGCATCTAAATAATAATTACTAAGTAAACAAATCCGCATACAAAATTACAATAATTAAAAGTCATTACTTATACTATTTAATTATTATTAATAAAATATTAATTGAAAAAAGAACACTAATAAGTATACGCTTACTATTTTCCAAACTTGAATTATTTTGCTATGGAATTTGAGTTTATCCGTATCAGTACCATTCAAAACAAGATTATTCCAACAATTTTTAATATCTAAATCAAATAGATATATTAAGAATAACTACTTTTAAAAGTATTATATAATATAAATAAATGTTAACATATAAAGCAAATTATTAAATGAATTAAGTTAATTAATCAGCAATATCAAAAAAACCCTTCTACAAATTAATCAATTACCCCTGTATTATGTATATACTATAAATATTAAAAAAAATTTTATTAAATTGCAAAAAATATTATATATTTCATGATATATATTCATACTCTCATCATGTACATAATTGTCGCCTGTATAAGAAAAAAATTAATTAGAATGGTAACTAATTAAAATAATTTCTGACAAAAAAATTTTATTTCCTTTTATAGATACTTAAAATATTAACATATACATAAATGTCCAGTTTTTATTTTTTAGATTTATTTCAACAAAAAATTAAATATTTTAACTAAATTAGAAATATTAATTTTATTTCTAATAATTGTCAAAAACTAATATAAAATACGGCTATTTAATTGACTGTGCGTCGAAAATCTTCTCAAATATTTTTTTAAGGGCAAAAAAACTATCATTTTTTATTTTTTATCAAAATTTTTAAGAAATATTCACTATTAAATTAAGTTTGTTTAAAACTATATGGTCGAATTTTAATACAATATGAACCTTTCACAAAGGGAATTTAATTACATCACACATATAACTGCAGTTCATTTTTTTTTTTATTTTAACAATTCCAGATTATTTTAGACCGATTCAACTATATACAAAATATAATATCAGTAATAAACTAATCGTAATATTTAAATTAATTTCAATATCGACTCTGTAGCATAATTAATAGGCAAATTAAATAGAAAACAGGCAATAAAAAGGTTTAAGACACGCATTAAAAATTAATAATAATAAATAAAAAATAAAATTTAATAAAATAAATGGCTATTAAAAAAAAATATTAACAATTATCAATATCATTGTCGTTAATGTCAGAAATAGCTGTCGGAAGAGTTATCATTTCATCAATAGTTATTGTTAAAATAAAATACAAATATCGTACTATACCTATAATGTACTTTTTACATATTTTATAATTATAAAGTTTTAAAAAGACTATATTAAAGTAATTATTTACTTGGATTATATTCACCCATCCAAAAGGATAGCACTATATATAAATGAAAAAATAAAGATTTAGTTTAGTTATCATTTATTTTAATATGTTATAATTTTTATGAATGCTTTGATTTTTATTTCAATCAAATATTAAATGTAAAAGTGAAAGTAGAAAAAGTTAATCCGTTTCCTTAGCATTGTTACACACTATAATCACATAATAGGATTTTGTTGACTAGCCGTCAAATCTTCTTTCTAAAATGATGTAACATTTTATTTCTTACGAAAACAAATATTAAAAATATATAAATTAACATTAACATTAATACAGTGTTGATACAATAATTAATAATTAATGTATAGTCACAATTCACTATGGTTTTATACGCTCCACTTCATGCTATATTTGTATAGTTTTAACTTATAAAACGTATTTGTATAATATTATTATAAATAAACTCGTAAACCACTACACTTATAAAATAATCAATACATCTTATACAGCATTTATTTAACTAAATCACCGATTATTAGAAATTTGTATTAGTTAATATGAATTATAAATGAGACAAATATATTTAATACATACAAAATACATTAGGACTGATGTCGTCTTGATCTGCAAATTTTAATTTATTCAATTTCAATCATATTTAATAAATAAAATACTTGAAATACACAATAATATACAGACTATAAACTAACATATAAAATTGACATTATACATATTTTATGCTTATATAATATTTACTGTGCATTGCATTTAACATATTTAGCTCTTTTCACCCGATATCGCATACATTGTTATAAATGAACAAAAAGGGCATATTTCATTAAATTAAATAACAATTTAAAAAAAATTATTATTAAATTTATTTTTAAAATTGTCGAAAAAAATTGTGTATACATGTAAGAAGACTATAAGTATATTCGATGAAATGTGTGTGCCGTGTATTTTTTCCGTCTGCTCGACAATTTGTATTCGAAATTATGAAACACTGAGAGTATTTTGTCTAGAACTTAGTAGATGGGTTTATTGAAATACTTTGGTTTTTAATGGATATTTTCAGGTTTTTTAACACAAAATTCCCAGACCTAATATACATAAATTAAAGCTAAATATTTATGTTAATTAAATTTATATTCATATAAGAGATATGAAAAACCTCCATTTATTATTTATTTATTAATAATTACCATAAGTTACAATATCTAAAACAAAAACAACGAAATTTTACAAATATACGTAAAATATTCTTTATTCACTAATAATTATTTTTAAAAGAATATCTATTTAGGCATCTTGAGTCTTACAATAATTTCCCTGCCTATTATATTCATTACTCACAACAAAAATTACCATTTTTTGTAATATAGATATTTCATAACTCATAGTGTGAATTTCCTTATTAATTTCATAACATTTCATGATAATGTGATTATATTAAATGTTATTTATACTTACGTTTCTTATTATAACTCTGCGTATTATCTATTCAATAAACACATAATTATATATATAAAAAAAACATTAATCCTATTCATAGGACAGACTTATAAAGAATAATTTTATTTTATATTCTGATTACTTATTCGAATAAATTGATAAAAAAAAAGTATTCGGAATATTTATTCGAATACTTTAGAAGTATTCCAGTTATTTTTATTTCATTGACAGTTATAGTAGTTTCTTAATTTTCTTAATTGTTTTTTTTAAGAATTTAAAATAGTATTCGAATACAAAAAACTAATTAAATAATTTTATTCGAATACTTTACAAATCTAGTAATAAAAAAAATAATGAATGATAAATAAGAAAGGTGAATGACTACATTTTCCACAAAATTAAAGATTTATTTTTTCACCATTTACCCCACGTACCCACCAAAATTGCAAAACACGTATTCTGTTTTATATCAATTAATTTTATACTCTCATTCATTTTGATTTAATAATAATATTTAATAACCACAAATTGACGAACTAAATGTACTAATTACACAATAAATGTTCGCCAAACGCGATTTTTTTGACATATAATGTCCGAATGACTTAAATACTATTGTCGCACGCAGGTAAATGGTGAATGGTGTTAAAGACAACACTCACATTTATCAATAATTCGAACATATAATGAGAATAATAATAATATTTAATAATACTGCATAGGCACAACGGGACCTATAATACGTGATAATACATACAAAATAATCAACACATACGCAAATACTTGATAATGATCGATGACAGATACAAGATAGCAGACTACGAGGCCTAGAATGTGGATTCTATCAAATCGGTTGTCCAACTCTCCTCCACCGATGACGATGTGTTAATGAGTTTTGGGCGGCACCGCTGCACCCACGAAGTCGACGAGTCCTGCACTCGTACACGACTGACTTTGGCGGCAGCTCCGAAAGGACAGCGTTCAAAATTTGCACACGGTCGTTCGCCAAATACAACGCGACCCGACCACGCCACCACACACGAGACCGGTGATGGACTACCGAGTGGTTCTCGCACTCTCAATTACACGCGGCGACGTACACCCGACAATCGTCGTCGCCGGAGAATCGCATAGCTACAGGTCCACCGGATAAGAGAACACGATAATGACGCAAACGTTAATGACGGCTCGACGGATTACTAACGCGCACACCACGAAAAATAACAAGCAAAAAATTGCTACGACGTGAGAGCCGCGTGAATGTGTCGCAGACACAATACACCGACGGAACTTCACGGAGCGACTGTCTACGTGACGACTCGCACACCATGGGAAAAACGGCGAAACGATAAAATCCATCGGATTTAATCCCCGCGATAAAATACGTCCGTTTATGTTGAGCACTGTATAATTTATTTGAACCGCGTAAGTTCCGAACAGTAAATATAAACATAATTTAAATTAATTTATACCTATGGAATTAACCGATGGAAAACCGTAAGTGTCACAATGCACGGTGATAGGTAACTCGCTTGTTATTATCAACTTATTTTGATATAATCACGGAGTAATCTAATATATTATTATTTGTAGAAATACAAGTAATAGCGTACTATTTAAATTTTTGGCCGGAGAGGGTTTTATAAAGCAATTTTACATTATTTTTTAGTGATATTAGGGACCAAATCCAGGTTATTCGGTTTGATTCAATAATCTAACTTATAATTGGAGATTTTTGAACATTGAACCTTACAAAACGAAATTCAAACTGAATATATGAAAAAACAAAATAAATTAATATTTAAATAAATAGAATAGTTTGCCAGTAGGTATGACTGTAATTTGTGTTTTAGAAATTGAATTGGTTTTATTTTTTACATTTACTATGAATAATAACGATACGCTCAATGCTTACTTGAAATAGATGTATGATCCTGATTTGATATAAAAGTTCCTAAATAAAAATGCAACGTTTACTAAATATAACTAAAATAACTGAAAAATATTGATGTGATGTAAAAATGAAGGTAAATCTAATGATCTGTAATAATATTGAAAGTTACGCATTGTTAATAATATTTATTTATTTAATAATTTTAATAATATTGATTAATTAACAGTTTCTATCCATGTCAAATTTTTTTAAAATTTCAATAGTTTCGAGAAATGTGCAATATTGTATATGGCGTATAATTTTTCATAAAATTTTCCTTAATTACAATGGTTGTTTTAAAATGGAATATATTTATAAAAACTACGATTTTATTGTTTTTTAAAAAATATTATAATTATAGCTACTTAAATTTATATAAATAGTTAATTACAAAATAATAATTGGATATAATAGAAATCTGTTCTATTAATTATTATATCATTTATTTATTTATATAGCTATCTTTTACAGGTGCATATTTCATATTATAAGCATCAATGACAGGAAAAATTATTACGGATTTAAAGTAAATATAAATTATAATGACGAAATCTGCTTACTGTATGGTATATCAAGACGTTTATCTAATTTCTTATTATTTTCTGTAAAATATATGTTATATTATCTTTTTTTATAGTTTCGTTTCCACACAGTTCGTTGAAAATATTAACAATCAAATAGTACTTAATTTATATATATATATATATATATATATTTATAAGTATATTCATAGAGATTATGTGTTATAAATTATTATAAAAATGGTATTTAAAATGTTTACTGTTCAACTGTGTTAATACTTGTATAGAGAAATAAAACAATAAGATTCTCTAAAACTATACAATTCAGTACCACAAAAATAAAATATTATGACTTATTACATTAATTAATTATAATATCGAATGCTCACTATTTTTAAATCCATAATTAGCTGAAACATTATTTATAATATTAATCTGTTGTCGTCCAACACTAAAATATTTATATGAATATCTTGGCAAATATATACTTCATAACTGTGCGTAAATACTATTATATTAGTAAATAACTGTTTATAATAATTACTATAAATAATTATATTCATTATAACAAATATACGAGTACATAATTTAAATACATTTTTGTACATTTTATTGTACTTACAGATATAAAATTTGTATATTACACTGTCTATAATAATAAAACAGCATATTTAATCGGTATATTTTTCTCTAATAACAATGAATCATATCACCCTATAATATCATAATAAGATAATTTTTGTAAATTGTAGGATAAAATTAGAAAATATTTTTTCGACTTGATTTGAGTGAAAAATTAACAAATTTCTCATTTAATGAATTAATTCAACAAAAGAAAATAAATTGTTATTAAAATACAATCATTAAAAGTTAATAACCATAACGTACATATTTTTAATATTATTGAAATTATCATTTAATCATTTATAAAATAAAATTAGATAATATTGAGATGTTATATGAATTTCTTCATAACTTTTCATGAAGCCGTACATTAATATTCTGCTCTAAAATGATATACTTTTTGTGGAATGGACTAATAGAAAATCCTAAATACAATGGAAAGTTAAAATTATATGAAGTGTGGATAGATAATAACTTAAATCAATGACTCATATAATAATACAACTTATTATGATCAAAATCAATTTCATTTTTAAAATGATAATAACAGAAAAAACTCCCAAATACTGTAATTTTCTAAAAGAAAATAAAAAAGAATTTAACATATGAGTAACAAATATAATTGATAACGGTTGCTTATAAAAAAAAACCCAAAAAATTATATAATATAATACAGATTTATAATTAATTAATTATATTGAAATTGTTATTTTATTGTGAAATTAGTAATAATAGTTTTATATTATTGAAGTGAAACTTCTCGTTGGACTCCGGAGATGTTAAACGTTTCATGAAACAACAGTTGCACAACTATGCGTAATTTTGGTTTTATAGAACAAAATTTTCATTTTTCATAAAAAAAGTTTCCTATGTGTGCGACCCGCCTTAAAGCCTTATTCATAATAATGGTTCGATTCGGTTCGGTCAGGTCTCGACCAGTTGACGAGCGATCTAAACTGCGGTAGTCACGAGATTTTTGATCGAAACCGCCTAATGTAAATAGTGAACCGTTGAACGTGCTAGGCTTTTTGTTATATGCATTGTTATTTTTAAATTAAAGGTTAAGTTTAAAATCATTTTTATAAATTTGTAAAAATAAATTGTGTCAAATTGTGAAATGGACGATGAAATGATGATTGAATTTGTACGTGAAAACAACGTTTTATATGGATTTCACATAAAAAGTATTGTGATACAACTTATAAAATTAATTTATGAAAAAAACTGGGGAATTAATAAAATTTGAAAATGTTATCATGACAGAACTCAATGAAAACAATACACACTTAGTGGCAATAAACACACTGTCTGATTTTCTTTGTCTGGTAGTGAGAAATCTAAATCATAATCCTTGACAGTGACCGAACCGAATCGAGACGTAAATAAGCCTTAGTTTCACTTTATTTTCGCGTAGAGACTCCACGCACTGAATATTTTTTTTATAATAATAATTCCAAAATTTAAATTAAAAATTGAAATGACATTGACTAAAATGTTATGTGGTGAAGCAGTATCTTATACGTAAACGTGAATATACGAAATTCCCAATTGCAGACTCCGCTTTAGAAATGTAGCATCACGATTTACGACAAAATAATATCTAAACGTACATTTTATAAATTAAATATTGTATTCAAGTAAAAACATTATGAATTAGGATTATTATATAAGAATTAATACTAATTTTTAAAATTTAATAAATATTTCTGCGAATTTAACGGTATATAATTACAAGAAATTAAAACCTAAATATTGTTATTTAATGTGTAAATATTAAATATTAACTTTTTTATTAACTGGGCCATTTGACGTTTGAGATAATTAGTCAAAATATTGCTGGATTTGATTTATACCTGTTATATGCGTATTACAGGTCATCTCATTTAAATCACCTAAAAAAATGAAAATGATTTATAATTAATTTTCATATTTTAACAAACAATGAGACAATCTTTTAGTACACGTTTGTATTAGAATCATTTCAAATGATTGAAAAGACGTCCAATAACTGATTAAAAATGTGTTTAAAATATCAAATCGTAAAATACGATTTGTTCATTATAAATGTCTAACAAATATTGGGGATAAAACTACATTCTCTATGTATATAAATGTTAGATAGGCGATCATTTTTTGGCATATTATATGCAATTCGTTTTGTCGTGTAGTCGTTAAGGCTATTGGATTATGTTTCTATCATATTTTATTGCTATAAAGACTTTATACTATATATACCGACTATATGTTTAACAATAGGAGCCCGAATGCTATGAACATAATAACTTTTGTTCAAAAACAATATAATATTTTGCGCTATGTAAAAAAATAATTTATGGATATAATTCACTTATTAAATTTAAAATTTTGAAAATTTAAATATTATTTGTTTTCTAAACATAAATTAACTCAGTCGTACCAATAAGATACATCTAGTCGGCAAACTGCAATGTTGCTTGTAAACAATTACAATTTTTTTGTTTAATCGTGTAATACGCGTAACAACATAAAAATATGTATATGATATGTGTTTATGATAAACGTATTTCAAAAAAATATGAGAATAAAACCAAATGCATAAGGTTTTATATTAATGTTTACATGATCGATAGCCTGTTACTCTATTTGATCAATATATTTGCTTATTCATACACAATAGGCATTTTAATAAAAAATTGGGAAAAACAAGAGAAGCATTATAAAAATGCCACCCGCAGCTAACTCCATTTTATATATGATTATATATAAAAACCATAGAAAAATTATATATTATTGTTTATAGCTACAATTTATTTACTACATTTATTTCAATTGAATATAATCAGAAAAGAATTAAGAAATGTAAATCCATAAGAAATTAATTCATTTTTGGGATATTGTAGATAATACAAATTAAAATGATTCTATGTATTATATTTCAGCTCTGAAAATTTAATTAAATATAATTTAAATAATGGTACAATATAGCGTATAAATTGTTATATGGCCTACGAAATATAATTATTTGCTTTTTAATATTTGTTTATTGATTGTACAATTACATATGGGTAATGCTAAACACAATTGTTATTATATTAAATTGTTTTAAAGTTATGAATATCTCTACATTAACATCATGAAAATTACGTACAACAAATACGTTGACTAAAACTTCTAATACTTCCACATCTTTTTACTACTTTAGTGTTAATCTTGAAAATAACACATTGTATTAATTAAAAAAAGAAATTTTGATATTTGTGACCCCAAATATACATTTTTTATACATAGTTCTAAATTATCCTTTTTTTGTTAATTGAAATTAATGCCTAAAAATTATTTTAATCGATACTAAAAATGTATTAAACTAATTTGTTTTTTTTTCATGTTGTCGAATATAATAGTAGGAACGTAGCATTAAATTGATTTGGTGAGTCAAAGCTGTAAACTTAGGAATTTGAAAAAATATATATAAATTTATCATATTATTTACTAAACAATTTAGTGTATTAATGACAATACGATCTGGAAATTATCAGATTATGAGTAAAATCTCTTTATTGTCACCTATAAACACCGTTTTAAAATTATATTCAAAAAACCACGATTCATTATTAGCATTCAGTTATATTGTAATAATAAAACTCTAAACCACTGTCTACGTAATTCATTTAACATTCGACATCATCGGTACCCGCGACTTGCTATACAATTTCCTGTAAATTGTTTTTGTTGCAATAAATTAATATTGCAGTCGTTAAGTCTATTGAATTATAATATTTATATTATTTGTATATTACCATATAGACATTGAATTATTTCTCCATAAATCCATGTAATGTTAAACAATATAAGTCCGAATAAAATGCACATGATATTTTCTAAAATAATAAATTATTGAGCACTGTGTCACAATAAAATACTTATTAGTTCAAATAATTTTTATAAGATATAAACACAAAGTACGTATACGCTCTATACCACAATGTTTCAACAAACGCGTAGTTTATATGCTGTTTGCAAAAGATTTCAATTTTTTATTTATTTATTTTTGAACAGGTGTGTTACATAATATATAGTACATATTATAAACATACAAGTATATAATATATTAGACGTGTAAATTTTAATAAATGTGATTAAAATGCGCAACTGAACTGTTTGTTCAGTCCTTACAATTTAGTAGACTTTGTTCGCACACCTTAGTCAGTCATGCGCACAGTCAAAGAAACGAACTTGCTTGATAAACACTCATCGCAGTAATGTATGTGAAATTCGTCTTATAGTTTTGTTCATTCTCTGAATGACTAGATTCATCTCTCCTGTGACTCCGAAAAAAAATGTATATATATATAAATATATATATTTATTTATTGAAAATTATATTAGTAATTTAACGTGTGGAATTCGAAAAACGTAACTTTACATGGATAGAGTCGCAAGTGGTCAACCACTGTATTAGAATGTCACTTGCAAATAATTGGTGAAATCAGCAACACAATAACTCAACTCACGAGTCAAGATATACTTTGAAGTAGTAAAAAATAAAAAATTGTTAGGGACTTAATTTTTTAAAAATGATGTATACCAGCGAATTTTTTTAACAATACATCAATGAAAATTTGTACACACCAAATCATATAATATATTCATATATTATTATGTAAATTATTTGATACAAAAATTCTTCTTATTAGTAACTGAATAATGAACGAAATAATTCTGATGTAGTAAACTAAGAAAATTTTAAATGTTTGTGCGTAATACTAAAATTAAATTGTTTTGACAAATAAATTAATTTCTTTGGGCTCCTGAAAAAACGAGAAACGAATAACAGAGTTAAATTCAAAATTTATTAAACATAGTAATACATTTCAATATAACTTATATGACATAACAATTATATATAGAGAGAGATATAATATTATATAATTCAGAATTGAGTTTAAATTAACAAGCATTTAGTATTTAGATACATTATATACTATATTTTAATTGTAAAATCTGAATTTCTCGTTTTGGATTTACAATTATCTTCCTGAAATCAACAATTGTACTTTTAACAAATATTTGATTATATGAATATTGATTTAAATAAACATTTATAAATATAAGAGTATAAAATAATATGAGTTACAAATTGTACAAATTAGAGATAAAAAATTACATTAAATGTTTTGGACCTGAGATTTTGATAGAATTGATAGGAAATATTTATTATTTTAAACAATTTTTGTATAACGCATTAAAATACTATTGGCAAAATCCAAAAATGATTTTACCATGTACTAACTTAACAAAATGAGCTATCGGATTTTTATTTAAGTGTTATTATCGAAGCACTCCTAGTGAAAATATTGTACACAGAAAAAGTAAAAAAATATTGTTGAAAAATAGAATTACGATTTTATATAAAAGTTATGTGTAAATTGTTGTGTTTTTATTAAAAAAATAAGATTACTAATTAGTAAATATAATTTTAAATTACCACATCATAGGTAGTTTAATTGTAACAAACAATAATTTGATGATAAAATCAATACATATATTATTAATGGTGCAATTTAATAGAAATTTATATTACCATAACGGTTTTATAATTATCCACCAACGTGTGGTAACTTAATAGTTCGTTCACTTTTTGATTCCTGGCACGTTCCTGAATAAATCATTTTCATGATTTATCAAACAAAAATTATACAATTTATTAAAATGTTGTATTATAAATAATATACTAATATTATTCGAAATATTATCGAAAAAATTATAATCTTGATAAAACTAAACTATTTTCTTAAGAGGATGCTGCGCTACCCGTAATTCGTAAGTAATACGTATTGTGACAAGGGGCATGTTTTCCCGAATGGTATTTGTAGAGGATAACCAAATTTTTCCAATACTCGTATATAGAGAAGCACTTTATATTATAGCCTATTATTATTTTATTAAAATCAATTTAAATTACTCCTTTGGAAATATTCGATGTCTTTTTAGACTTTCAATTATTTATTAAATATTAATAAGGTATAAGAAAACTACGACTTAGATAATATTTTCCACTACACGATTTATAGATAAATCCTACTGTAAATAATGTTTGTAATATATTGTCTTCTACAAAACAGTTTCTTGGTAAATGTCGCTATTACATAAAAGTAGTATAAATTATACTGAAACAAGGGAATATTGATTATAATGACATTTAAAACACGCTCAAATATTTTTAAATTGTTAGATTTTTATGTTTCTCATAATTTTATAAATATTGTTAATTCACAATGAGTCCGTATTATCCTCTTAAAAAATGATCCATATATATTCAATTACCTCGTATGTAATTACAGGAATTTTCAATAGGTCATTTAAGATGATAAACGCCTTATCATAATGTTTATAAGCCATCAAATATCTGTACATAAGAATTAATATATCTGAATAACTAATAAATGGATTATTTGTATTTGTTATAGTTAAAACGTCATTGCAGTTGTCGAATACGAGTACGTCGTCGAACTTTTCATTTAAGATCCAACCGGTGACTCTATATTTAGTCTCCCAAGGAAACAGTTGGTATAAATTCTAAACATTAATGTAATAATTACAAATTATTATTTAACGTTAAATATTATTGTAAAATAAATCATTTTATACGCCAGGGCACAATTTCATTAGATTTTTACGATACACATTACATTATTATGTTACATTAAATTTAATTGAAAATATATCAAATACTTATTTATCAATTAAGTACTCAATATCTTGAGAACTTCAAAACGTATAATTATTGACATAAACTACAATGATAAGGCTGCTACAAATAGGCATTATAATACAAAATAAATATTTCGTATTTAAATATTAAATATATATTTACATACAAAAATTGGCTTTTTGTATTATATTTATTACATCAAACCAATGTCTAGACCGGTGTCTAAAATTTTATATTTTTTCGTACTAGCACACATTCTAAATTTAACCACCGTACTAATTCCGAGACTTAATTTGTTAAAATACTCTAATATAATCTCTGTGTACAAAAAATAAATCATGAGGCGAAGATGCTTATTTTAGATAACAAAAAAATTAAGTACTGCAAAAATGATAAAAATAGCGATAAGAAATTAGAATTATAAAAAATATATATATAAAAATGTTCCCAAAAGTATATCGTGGAATTTCAGATACCCATAACATGACATAAAGTGTTTTAATATAATATAATAGTGTCCATTAATGTATGCACCGAAATCCCTGTCAAGTTATTTTAGCAGAAGACGATCAAATACAACCCAAAACACTGACGAACCCTTCCCGTAAAAGCATATTATACGATCCAGAATAACGAAGTAAGGCGTCGTATGAAACAAATGTGAATGATTGAGATGAATTCCAAGATTATGAGTGAACTTTATATTTTAATACATAAATGATTAACAAAAAAAAAAGAAAAAGTTGAATTAAAATGCTATGCGGGGAAAGGAAAGATAGACGTGTATTTGTAAAGGGCAATACACGCGAGCGATTTAAAATTAAGTTTAAAATACTATTTGTTAACACATAATGATGACAGTAGAAGAAAAGTCGTGCTGACTTTGACCCGATTTGGCATTAGCAACGATTAAACAGTTTGTCAATCAGCGGCAGATCTAAAGGTAATGTAAAATAAATTTTCTTAGTTTTAAATTTTAATATAATTTACGTATAAATACATATTATATAATACATTGTTATAAATAAATTATCAACTTATGATTAATATTATAATAAATGATTTGATTACAGTAAAATTTTAAATCGAATTAATATACTAAATGAAATTTTAAACATTCCTTATAATGTATATAAATCCTAATTAACTACTTCAGCATTCTTCACAAGTTTAAATTAAAATTTAATGCTTTTCATTAATTTAGTGTCTTCAAATCATTATAAAAATAATAATAATAATAATAATAATAATAATAATAATTACCGAGCACGATCTCTTATATAATAAAAACCTTAAATGTTCATCTTGCGGCAAGTTGTGATTCTCGTGAATTATTATTGCTGTATCTAAATATGTATGTAGTTTATGTTGATAATTACGTGTATGGCCATCTTTATACATGACATTGCATAAGACCCCATATAATTCGACTAACCATTTTAGCATGTTTACTAATCCACTTGCTGATTCCTTCAAAGAGAAATTTTCGTAATAATTCTCAATTATATTAATACCTTTAAAATAAAATGTACATATTGTATAATAATGTAAGTTTGTTGATGCTTTCGTAGATTAAAATATTATTATTATTATTAATATTATTATTATTATTATTATTGTTGTTGTTGTTGTTGTTGTTGTTTTTGTCTTTCGGAAATATTCATGTTTTCAGTTATCTACTGACGTTTAAAACCAATGTACAGTATATCAATGAAACATGAATTTCACCCTGTAAGTGTAAGACATAAAACATGTCTAAGACATCAGTAAAACAAAAAATTTGAAAATATGGATGTTATTCCAAAAAAATAATATTATATAAGAAAATATATAAATAAATATCGTATAAATAAATGACGAAATGTTTCTATATGTTTCATTGAATTTGTATGTTAACAATTATTAACATGACAGAAAAAATACATTAATTACTTTAAATAAAATAAACTCTTTTTTTCACTATTATACTCCAACATTGGCTAAAATTGAATACATACTATGGTATTCAAAAATTGAAAGTTCACTAATGTAAATTCAGTGTGTCTATGCTTATGTACGCGTGTATGTGCTTAAGTCAAACTGTGTTAAAATACAATTTAAAAGTATATATGACACATTTTAGGCCAGCGTTGTAATTAGTAATGTGAACAATTACTAACAAAGTAATAGGCAAATGATATTAAAACTATATGAAAATATACATTTCAAATAAGAAATGTAAATGACAAATAATTAAAGTAAAACTAATATGGGAGTTTGTTGCCAAAAAATTTACGAAATATTTCAACAGTAAATTAAACTTAAAATTTACCATATATCGGTAATTTATAACGTTGATTTAAAGGAAGTAATCATAATGTCCTACTTTTTTTTTATGTATAGACAATTATAATAAATAGATAACGTATTTGTCGTATCATCTTAATCATATGGAAAAAAATTGTAAATATATATATATTTACTTTTTAGGACTAGTTCTGTTTTTGTAAAATATGTTATAAGTTCTATATCCATTGTCATTGTAAGTATCATATGCACATTTTCTTCAATAATCAAACCGTTTGTAAAAAGAATCTGAAAATATGCATATTTTTAAAAAAATTTTAACCAAACACTAACGCTTTTTTATTTACAAATGTGAAAAAATAAAATATATAAATTTTAGCTTTCGGTAATTTTGAATTATTTTATTTTTTAAATTTAAAGAATAATTATTTAAAATAGTAAACGTAATTAAAAAACCTACTGATTCCAGATTAATGACGTTAATATGGTAATATCTCTCCATGTTGATTAGTTTCGGAAGAATACGTCCAATTCTTGATTCTAAAGGTAAAATTATTCTCAAACCATTGATCCATATGTAAATAATGGATAATATATAAACAATATTAGATTTCGTTAGGTTATCTATGATCTATGTAGTATAGTGTATATATTGATAATTTCTAATCAAATTTTTAAAAATGATTTCATTCTTTCATATTAAGAAGATATCTAAGAGCATGATAGTATAAGTATAATCTATGACATATAGGAATTGTTTTTACAATAAATTACATTTCAATAACTTATTCGTAATTTGATTATCACGTTACTAATATTAACATTTATAAAAATCGGAAAACAAATATTTATCACAAAACTATGATAATATGTATAATAATATTCATTTTTTTTTATAGAACATATTTCGAGATCACTAATATTAATATACCTATACGAAATTATATTCTAAATAGTTGTGGATAGACGTTGAAAATATTTATTTGAATAACATTCGCAGATTTTTTATGTGCCTAATTTAATAATAGGTATCAAAAATTTGCCATGGCTTATTTAATATATACTAATTCAAATTGATATCTGAATTTCTTTTAAGAAATCTTTATTTTAATTAAGAATTATGAATAAGGCATATGGGAATTTCCTGATTTTAAAGTTCAAAAAATATCAATCCTCCAACAGTCGAAATACAATAGAAATGAATGTTTGTAATACATACGTGATTGAAATTATATATTCAGAAATTGAGATAGTTCAAAATTGTTAACACAGAGTACATATGTAACTGCTTTAAAATAGACAACCACAAAATTAATAATAAAATGGACCGGTTCACCCTAAATTAGATGGTCATTGACAACGTGCTTTATAAATGATGATAAAGCAAAATATTATTAGAATTTACTAATATACATTTCACAATTTTATAAAAATATATAAACGGTTTAATGTTTACTATCAATCATTTAAGATTTAGAAAAAATATATTATAATCATTCTAAGTAGAATGGCTTTTAATATTATATTCCAGTATTATATTTTTAATTTTTTTTTTGTCATATCATATAATGTTCATAATAATTCTTATCTAACTACATAATCACACCGACAATTACATTGAATTAATAAACATTAATTTATAATATACCTGGATAATACTTTTGTTCACTACTTAATTCATTGCAAATATTATTATTTGAATCAGTTATCCATCCATTAATATTAATGCACTGACTAATTGATGACGTTGCAATTGACACTGCTTTATGATTTAATAATCTATCCTAATAATGGAATTTTAATTTATAATACTGTTGACAATTACTTTTAATTTATAAAAAATTTAAAATTAGTGTTATCGTTTTCGTATAACGTAATCCAATGTACAATACACACTCACGTTCCGTTACTTTACATTTTTTATTATATTTTTAAAATTTTTGTTGTCATATAGTGGAACATATGCGTTCATACTATTATTTACATCGTTCTAAACGTTAAATCCTATTATATATTATAATGTTGGTTCAGTACTTAATATTTTCTTACAAAAATATTCTGCCCGACATACAGTTAATGTCAGGTTCTAAATAAAATTAATTAAATGACTATAATTCATTATATGTGCATGTTTACTTCTGTAGATAAAATTGGCTTCTCCAATGCTATTAATAAGGATTTGAAATCACCAAGCTCTAAATATCCATTAGTTTTATATTCATTGTATACTCTTATTAAAATGAAATATAAATGATAAGTCACTTGATTCACATTTCTTTCACGATAATCGACCACACGATTTGTTGAGACAGTTTTAATATTATCTATAATATTTGATGGATATCCCTAATGTTTAAGACAAATGTAAATAAATTATGGAGTTGATTAATATGTATACAATAAGTTGATATTTAGATAAAAAGTTGATATTTAAATAATCCATACCGAATCAATGTCGTTATCTAATATTATACGACGGTACATTAATAAGTATGCAGTTGGGTATTTTAATTCTTTTTCTTCGACATAAGAATTAAACATCCATTCGCATATTTTCAAATACTTGATTGTTTCATCTTTTATTCGCTTTGAATCTCTTGTATTTACTTTACCTAATGCATCTATCTTTAAGGACAGAATCAGTATTTCCCACAACATTAATATCTCTCCGTCAACTATTTTATGCTCAATAATATCGTCCTTTATTGTTTGATAATATTCAAGACCTAAATATAAAAAAAGAAAATGAAAACCATAGATATATGTAATGATATTCACTCTTATTATTAATTTAAATTATCATTTAATTACATTTTATATAATTTTTACACTATATTTTACGAAATAAAATTATCAGAGCACTCGCGTGTACCATAACACCTGGAATACATATATAGACCATAAAAAAATATATATATATATATAAAATCGCGCACACGATTATACAATTGGGAGGTCGCCATACGACAAACATCCCTGAAATAATAGATATAACCCAAGGATATCGGCAAACGAGTCACTCCAAAGACATGCCAAAGAAATCCAATGAATCAGCATCTCTTTAAAATATCTTTAAATAAAACGCACTTTTTCCACTAAAATAAAATAGAAAAAAGAAAAAAAAACATCAATTCAAAAGATAAATTATAGGATTAACCGATACCTTTGAAGACAACAGACACGGCCCGTTAACACTATCCGTAATACAGGCATACCGGACCGGAGGGACCAAAGGCTCGCCGACATCATTTGTGATCGACATTCCTTGGTCCGCCGCCGGCCGGACCGAAATACGTCTAATAACAAAATAATAAGGAAGACGTCAGATATAAATCAAAGGATTTAGAAAGTTAATAGAAAACCCCTAAAATAACGGTTTTGATCGGTCAATAAAGGTCATAAAAAAAGGAACGTCGTGTCAGCTTCATCACTGGGCTAGCAGGCGACAATGTTGTCACCGGCGGTCCATTTGATAATTTTTATCCAATCATATTTAACAACCTTTAATTCTTGGGTCTCGGATTCTTATCTCACCCAGTCGGTGCCTGGCCGACGTTCGAGTCGGTGCCTGGCCGGCATTTGAGTTAGTGCCTGGCCGGCGTTTGACTGAGTGCGTAGTCGACACTTGGCTGATGCATGGACACCGAGAGTGTGGCCACACTCCACGGGCGAAGGACTTCTCCAGCACAGATCTTCTGATACGCGCGGGTACTTCACTGTCACCGAGCTGAATTTTGTGTATGAGTCTTTTTCCTGCACACTTTCCACTGGCGACGACTTCGATTTACATGAAAGTGACGTTCCAACCGTATTGATTACGTATATTTCTATCTATAATATTTTCTTGGGTTTTCACATTTATTTTATTATAATATCTCTGGCGACGACTTCGATCTGCGAGAAGGCGGCGTCCCAACCATTTCATTTATTTACTTGAAGTCTCAGACACCTCGATAAAGGTGCCATTTTGTATTAACCCGTTTGTTGCTTATTTTCTTTGCTTTGTTCTTTTTTTCTATTTTATTGATATAACACACTCCTAACAGTTCTCGTATTCATGACCCCGGAACGCTCCTTTCCGTCAACAGGAGTAAGGTAACAATATAATTAAATACATATAAAGAAGGAGAGGAACCAACCCCTCGCTCCTTCATCTTTTTATTTTTCTTTTTAAATTTGTATTATTACAGATACGAAAAAGCTTTGTGTTAATGCCATCAAAAGAAAAGAACAAAATTAATTTTAAAATCATTCTAGAAATAACAAAATTAAAATTTTCATCATTAACGTAACTAATTTAGCATATATAAATTGTTATGAATATAAAAATATGATATTACTCAGTATGTTTATTCCTAAATATAATTAAATCGAAAATATGAAAATTATTACGATTTTCACGAATATTGTATTTTTTAAAATCTTTATTTCGATAATTTATATAATATTTTTAAGTCGAAATTTGAATGTTAAGTACAACTAACTGAACACATTTAACATTGTTACTTAAAAATATATAAGAAATATAGTCAGGATAATAAATTAAACAATAATTGGGATTATAAACATATTTATTTTTATTTATAAGAATTTAAAATGCAACAAATATTATTGACCGTAATTTTATTAATTTTTAATGATTTTTATATAATAGTCAAATTACGTTAATTTCTCGATTATATAGAAATTATTAATCTTTTTCGATTAAATACTTCTAATTTATTTAACATACCTTCCTCTGCTACTTGTAATGCTATATCATTATTTTTTGTAAAGTAATGTATGCTCGCTGAATTATAAAATGAATTTAAAACTATCTTTTTAGTATCAGATGAAAATGAACCTTTTTTCTGAAATATATCGATTTTCACCATTAATGAAAGTTATAAATAATAACGCATATGCATATAATTTACAAATTTTTGTTGATGTAAATTTAAAAAAATTTACAAACGATAAAAAACGAACTTAATCCCTAAGGGAAGGAGACAGTTAATCAAATAATTATAATTAGGAGATTATTTTAATGCACAAAGAACTATAGATAAACAAAAATACTTAATTATCATTAAGGTTGTTCATCAAAATTGGAGTAAAAAAAAACTTTATTTTTTAATGTGTATTATTATAGTATTATTTAAATAACTTATGATTATATTGTGTGTAATCTTGTATAACATTGTCGCCGTGCGGTTTTGTTTTATTCGGTAATTTAAAAATACTTGTTGGTGACCCCCCTCACCTCAGTCATCAGTCGGGAGGACTATGAAGAAGCTGTAGACTCAGGTTTGTGCGATATCGTACTGGCGCGACTTAAATTGAGTTAACAATTACAAACATGGAACACGACCATTGTATATATTCACCGAAAAATGTGAAAATATGTAGCGGACAAGCTAATAATATGATCGACGAAGGAGCATATATAATATTATTATAAAGCGGTGTAGAGGAATGCAAAACCATTTCTGTACCCTGAAATTCTGTATCCCTCAACACGATTGATATTTATGAACACATCCTTCACACAAACTTTCACATTCTGCCATGTCACTACAATACAATTCTTCAAATTCTGATCTATAAACTTTACTTTCCTTCATTGCTCCTTTTTCTTCTTCAATTTAGATCTGTACTGGATCGAAATTGTCCCAAATTTGTTTAATTTTATCTTTGCGGAGCATGAGTTGTTCAACATAAATATTTTTATTATCATTGATATATTATTTATTAAAGCGGGTCAGCTGACTTTTGAACTGCCCAAGACAAATAATGAGAGCGACTATCTCTGAAATTATACTTTCATGTACTTATATGTTATGTACTATAATAGATGTTAACTACGGATTCAAGAACAGAGTGTGTGTAGCACTGCGTGTGCTATAATAATAAGTCGTATTACGATATTTCTTACATTGTGTTTGTACTATAACAAATGCTCTAAATTACCAAGAAATTTGGGATGGAAATATAGGATTATTACATGATAATCTGATATTAAGAATCCTATTTCTTTCTGATGATAAACGAAATAATGCTTAACGACCCGAAGACGAAAATAGCGAATCGACCGTCTGAATATTTAAATAAACGTCTGTTGTGAAGGTCCAAATATCAGGTTATGCAATTAATGAAATTTCGCCACGAAATGTTATTTTTTTTTACACATAATAATAAATTATTTTGCGCATTATAGTAAAACGAGACGATGTGGTACTCAATATATCGTGTAGTCATTATATTCTTGTGAGTTCCAGGTTAAACTCCAGGCTGATTGGCTTTCACCCCATTATAAAGAGGGAAGATCTACGATAAATATAACGATATTCAAACATTAATTCTATCGAAAATAGAAGAGAGTGACGTCTGAGAAAGATATCATACGAGTATAATGCAGTATTTAACAGTACCAGAATATGATATAATATCAATAAAAACTTAAATATCCAACAGAATTTCATCATCGAATAGTACCGAGTTCCACTCCTGGTTACGATACATTAAGTAAAAGACCTGAAACTCTTTCCTGGATACATTATTAATAACATTAAACCATGTTAACTGGTCTCCCGTTTACATTACAGGACTATTAAAAATACCTCTGATATTACTTAATTTATACATTTAAAATGTGTCCTTTAAATTAAATTATATGCACCTAAAAAATCATTACAATTAAAAAATGTATATAATAAAAACGTGAATTTTATTTTATGTCAGCATTTAAACAATAATTACTAAGTAAAAAATCCACATACAAAATAACAATACTTATATGACATTATCTATATCATTTAATTATTATTAATAAAATTTAATTTGAAAATAGAACAATAATAGGTATGCACTTACTATTTTCCAAACTTTCATTATTTTGCTATGAAATTTGAGTTTATCCGTATCAGTACCATTTAAAACAAGATTATTCCAGCAATTTATTATACCTAAACCAAATAGATATTTCATGAATAACTACGTTTTGAAAATATTATATAAATAAATAAATAATAACATATAAAGGAAATTATTGAATGAATAGACTGTTGATTTAAGTTAATTAAACAGCATTGTCAAAAAACCCCTTCTACAAAATATTCAATTATTCATGTATTACTCATATACTATAAAGATTCAAAAATAAAATGTTATTAATTGCAATAAATATTATATATTTAATGTAATATGTATGTTCATACTGTCATCATACACATAAATGTCACCTGTATAAGAAAACAATTAATTAGAATAGTAACTTTTTAAAACAATTTCAGACGAAAAAATTTATTTAATTTTATAGTTACGTCAAACATTAACATACACATAAATATCCATTTTTTATTTTTTAGATTTATTTCAACCAAAACCCAAATTTTTTAATTAACTTAGAAATATTAATTTCTTTTCTCACCATTGTCATAAACTATAATAAAATACGGCTATTTAATTGACTGAGTGTCGAAATACTAATCAAATATTTTTTTTAGAGGAAAAAAAATTTATTTTTTATTTTTTATCAAGAACTTCAAGAAAGATTCAATATTAAATCTTGTATGTTTAAAACTATAGGTTCGAATTATTATTAAATGTGAACCTTTCACAAAGGGAATTTGACTACATACAAGTATACTCGTATTCAGACCGATTCAACTATATACAAAGTATAATGACAGTGATAAACTAATCGTAATTTTTTAAATTCCTTTCCATATAGACTCTTTAGCATAATTAATAAGCAAATTAAATAGAAAACAGGCAATAAAAAGGTTTACGGCACGCATTAAAAATTAATAATAAATAAAATTTAATAAAATAAATGGCTATTAAAAAAATTATTGGCAATAAATCAATATCATTGTCGTAATATCAGAAATAGTCGTCAAAAGAACTTATCATTTTATCAATCGTTATTGTTAAAATAAAATACAAATATCGTACTTTTTACATATTTCATAATAATAAAGATTTAAAAAGACTATATAATTGTAATTCTTTACTTGAATTTTCTTCACCCATCCAAAGAGATAGCACTATGTATAAATGAAGAAATAAAGATTTAGTTTAGTTATCATATATTTTAATATGTTATAATTTGTATGAATGCTTTAATTTTGATTTCAATCAAACATTAAATGTAAAAGTGAAACTTGAAAAAGTTAATCCGTTTCCTCAGCATTGTTACAAACCATAATCACAAATTAGGTATTTGTTGACTTAGTAATGACTAGCCGTCAAATCTTCTTTTCAGAAGATGTCACAATTTTTTTCTTTTATTTTGAACTTAATGAATAGAAATAATAAGATTAATTCTATTCTTTTTTTGACAGAATTTAATTAAGTTTTACAAAATACATAGTGGAATTATCTGTTAAATTATTAAGTCTAAAATATCGAAATCGAAGTTTTCATCGAATTACATAATAATTCTTTAATTGTTTTTTTCTTATGAAAACAAATATATAAATTAACATTAACATTTATACAATGTTGATACAATGATTAATAATTAATTTATAGTCACAATTCACTATGGTTTATATACGCTCCACTTCATGCTATATTTGTATAGTTTTAACTTATGAAACGTATTTATATAATATTATTATAAATAAACTCGTAAACCACTACACTTATAAATTAATCAATGTATCTTAAACAGTATTCATTTAACTTAAACCACGGATTATTAGAAATTTGTATTAATAAATATGAATTTTAAATAAGACAAATATATTTAATACATACAAAATACATTGGGACTGGTGTCCGCTTGATCTGTAAATTTAAATTTATTCAATTTCAATCATACTAAAAAAAAAAAATGACTAAAATACACAATAATATACAGAGTAGAAACTAGCATTTATAATTGTCATTATACATATTTTATACTTAAATAATATTTTTTGTGCAATGCATTTAACATATTTAGCTCTTTTCACCCGATATCGCATACATTGTTATAAATGAACAAAAAAGGGCATATTTCATTTAATTAAATAATAATTTAGAAAAAATGTTATTCAATTTATTTTTAAAATTGTTGAAAAAAATTATGTATACATGTAAGAAGACGGCAAGTATATACGATGAAATGAGTATGCCGTTTATTTTTCTCGTCTGCTCCACAATTTGTATTAGGAATTATGAAATTATATTTCAGTTTTTAATGGATATTTTCAGGATTTTTTAATATGAAGTCCCCAGACTTAATAATTATAAATTAAATCTAAATATATATGTTAATTAAACTTATATCCGTATAAGAGATATGGAAAACCTCTATTTATTATTTATTTTTTAATAATTACCATAAGTTACAATATCTAAAACAAAAGAACAAAATTTACAAATATACGTACATAAAATATTCTTTATTCACTAATAATTATTTTTAATAGTATATCTATTTAGGTTTCAATACCCTTACAACAATTTTTTTACCTATATAATTCATTACTCACAATAAAAATTAATATTTTTTGTAATATAGATATTTCGTAACTCATAGTATGAATATCCGAATTATTTTTATATCATTTCATGATAATATGATTATTTTAAACGTTATTTAAACTTACGGTCCTTATTATATGTCTCAGATTTATCTAGTTAATAATTATATATTTTTAAAAATAATAATAATAATAATAATAAACATCAATCATATGCATAGGACAGACTTATAAAGAATAATTTTATTTTATATTCTGATTACTTATTCGAATAAATTGATAAAAAATGTATTCAGAATATTTATTCGAATACTAAGAACTATTCCTGTCATTTTTCGTTCACTGACAGTTATAGTAGATTCTTAATTTCTCAAATATAGTTTATCTGAATTTTATATTATTTATTTGAAATACGGGTGTACAGAGTCAATATGATTAGTGCATTGCACTCAATCGTCGTATTATCCAAGTATCACACATGACACAGCGATTATTATACATTATGATTATTGCGGTAAGAAAATGATGGCGAGTTTTATACATTTTGAAGAATAATTTAATGCATATGAAAACATAATAATTATTGTTATTATTATTATTATTTTTATTATTATTATTCTTTTTTTTATTATTATTTTTATTATTATTATTATTATTATTTATAGTGAAATAAATTTAAAAAATACTTATTTCAACTGTTAGGTTAGATTAATAAACAAATAATAGCAACAGAAGAAACAGAGAAAAATTTACAAAACAAACCCGCCAATAGAAAACATTTACAACGGAATGGATAAAGAAAATATTAGAAGTTCGAAAGTAACAGGGAAAAGAAAATAACCGTTATTGGAAGCAAATAACGTAGCAAGAATAAGCTGCTTATGAGAAAGGGCAGGACAGTTGAAAAGGAGTTGCGAGGAATCACAAACAAATGGACCATCATGCAAGGTATAAAAATGAGAATCATTTAAGGATAAATGGTAAGAATAAGCAGGGAGACGATTGTGTCCAAAACGTAGCCGATATAATGACACAACTGTTTTACGATAAATGGGGATATTGTGGAACCAAAGGAACGGTAAAGGAGAGAGGCAAACAATTCAAAAAGAAGCTGGAAATGAAATAAATAGGTTTATTCATATGTGAGAATATGACTTTAAAGCAAAAGCCTTTGAAAAATCGGAATAGGGAACATTAACTGGTTAGGGAATAAAAGATGCATATGAAGTAGCGAGAGAATCTGTGATTTCATTGCCAAAGATACCCATAATAATCTATAAAATTGTATAGACTAACCAACGCTAAAGAGGTATAGAAGGATATTGAGAAGAGTTTGTCGCCATAAGGCATGATTGAGAATCAGAATAGATAACGAAAAAAAAAAAGATTATCTAATGATTTTACGGAAAGAATGGTATCCAAAATGGCATAGCATCACAATATTATTTTTCTCGTAATCCAATAATTTTTTTTGTGATAAAGGAAAAAAAAATATTACGTTTTCTGTGAATAGATTTTTTTAAGAATTTAAAATAATATAAGAATACAAAAAACTAATTGAATAATTTTATTCGATTACTTTACAAATCTAGTAATATAAAAACATAATGAATGATAAATAAGAAAGGTGAATGACTACAGTTTCCACAATATTAAAGATTAATTTTTGCACCATTTACCCCACGTACGCACCAAAATTGCAAAACACGTATTCTGTTCTCCATCAATTGATTTATTACGCTTATTTATTTTGATTCAATAAAAATATTTAATAACCACAAATTGAGGAATTAAATGAACTTGCTATACAGTGAATATTAACATAATTTACTTTTATTTATTCCAATGGAATTAACCGATGGAAAACAGTAAATGTCACAATGCACCGTGATAGGTAACTCACATGTTATTGTCAACATATTTTGATATAATCATAGAGTAATCTAATCTAATCTAATTTATTATTATTTGTAGAAATACTAGTAATAGCGTACTATTTAAATTTTTAGCCGGAGAAAATAAAATTAATATGAAAATAAATAGAATAGTTTACCAATATTGTGTATGAGTGTAATTTATGTTTTAGAAATTGAATTGGTTTAATTTTCTACATTAATTGTAAATAATAGCGATAGGCTCAATGCTTACTTGAACTAGATGCCTGATTCTGATTAGATATAAAGGATCCTATATAAAAATTCAACGTTTACTAAATATTATTAAAATGTTAACATGAAGTACAAATTAAATAAATCTAATGATCTGTAATAATATGTTATATTATACATTTTTTATACAATTGATTAATGATTAGAGTTTCAATCCAAGTCCTTGTCCAAAAAACAATTAATTTTATAAAAATTTATTACGAATTTATAGTAACTATAAATTTTAATGGCGACGTCTGCTTACTGTATGGTATATCAAGACGTTTATCTAATTTCTTATTCTTTTCTGTAAAATATGTTAAATTACAATCTTTTTAATAGATTCTTCCTACACAATTCGTTGAAAATCTGATAGCACTTAATATATATATATATATATATATATATATATATATTTATTTATTTATTTATATTTATAAGATATATAAGATTTCCTAAAACATTATAAATTAATATTAAAGAAATATAATAATGTTACTTGTTGCATTAGAGAATTAATTATAATATCGAATGCTCACTATTTTTAAATCCATAATTAGCTGAAACATTATTTATAATATTAATCTGTTGTCGTCCAACACTAAAATATTTATATGAATATCTTGGCAAATATATACTTCATAACTGTGCGTAAATACTATTATAATAGTAAATAAATGTTTTTAATAATTACTATAAATAATTATATTCATTATAACAAATATACATAATTTAAATACATTTTTGTACATTTTATTGTACTTACAAATATAAAATTTGTATATCACACTGTCTATAATAATAAAACAGCATATTTAATCGGTATATTTTTCCCTAAGACAATGAATCATATCTCCTTATAATATCATAATAAGATAATTTTTATAGGATAAAATTAGAAAATATTTTTTTCGACTTGATTTGAGTGAAAAATTAAAAATGTCTCATTTAATGAAATAATTCAACAAAAGAAAATAAATTATTACATTATAATGATTAAAAATTAGGTCTATTCTGAAATGATATATTTTTTTATGGAATAATAGAAAATCCTAAATACAATTAAAGGCTAAAATTATATAAAGTGGTGTTAAAAAAATCTGAAATCAATGACTCATATAATAATAAAATTGTAAAAAATGTTTTATGATCAAAATTAATTTTATTGACTAAAATGTTATGCGGTGGAGCAGTATCTTATACGTAAACGTGAATATACGAAATTGCTGGATTTGTTTTATTTTACCTCTTATATGCGTATTACAGGTCATCTCATTTAAATCCCCTAAAAAAAAAAAAAAATTTAGAATTAATTTTCATATATTAACAAACAATGAAACAATCGTTTTAGTACTCGTTTGTATTGGAATCATTTCAAATGATTGAAAAGACACCTAATAACTGATTAGAAATGTGTTTAAAATATTAAATCGTAAAATACAATTTGTTCATAATAAATGTCTAACAAATATTGGGGAAAAAACAACATTCTCTATGTATATAAATGTTAGATAGGCTATCATTTTTTATCATATTATATGCAATTCGTTTTGTCGTGTAGTCGTTAAGACTATTGGATTATGTTTTTATCATATTTTATTGCTATAAAAACTTTATACTATATATACCGACTATATGATTAATAATAGGAGCCCGAATGCTATGAACATAATAACTTTTGTTCAAAAACAATATAATATTTTGCGTTATGTAAAAAAATAATTTATGGATATAATTCACTTATTAGATTTAAAATTTTGAAAATTTAAATATTATTTGTTTTCTAAACATAAATTAACTCAGTCGTACCAATAAGATACATCTAGTCGGCAAACTGCAATGTTGCTTGTAAACAATTACAATTTTTTTGTTTAATCGTGTAATACGCGTAACAACATAAAAATATGTATATGATATGTGTTTATGATAAACGTATTTCAATAAAATATGTGAATAAAACCAAATGCATAAGATTTTATATTAATGTTTACATGGTCGATAGCCTGTTACTCTATTTGATCAATATATTTGCTTATTCATACACAATAAACATTTTTATAAAAAATTGGGAAAAATAAGAGAAGCATTATAAAAATGCCACCCGCAGCTAACTCCATTTTATATATATATAAAAACCATAGAAAATTATATATTATTGTTTATAGCTAAAATTTATTTACTACATTTATTTCAATAGAATATAATCAGAAAAGAATTAAGAAATGTAAATCCATAAGAAATTAATTCATTTTTGGGATATTGCAGATAATACAAATTAAAATGATTCTATGTATTATATTTCAGCTTTTAAAATTAAAATAAATATAATTTAAATAATGGTACAATATAGCGTATAAATTATTATATGGCCTTCGAAATATCATTATTTGCTTTTTAATATTTGTTTATTGATTGTACAACAACATATGCGTAATGCTAAACACAATTGTTATTTTATTAAATTGTTATAAAGTTATGAATATCTCTACATTAACATCATGAAGATTACGTACAACAAATACGTTGACTAAAACTTCTAATACTTCCGCATCTTTTTACCATTTTAGTGTTAATCTTGAAAATAACACATTGTATTAATTTAAAAAAGAAATTTTGATATTTGTGACCCCAAATATACATTTTTTATACAAATTTCTAAATTATCCTTTTTTTGTTAATTGAAATTAATGCCTATTAATTATTTTAATCGATACTAAAAATCTATTAAATAATTTTTTTTTTCATTTTGTCAAATATAATATTAGGAACGTAGCAATAAATTGATTTGGTGAGTCAAAGCTATAAACTTAGGAATTCGAAAAAATATATATAAATTTATCATATTATTTACTAAACAATTTATTGAATTAATGACAATATGATATGGAAATCTTCAGATTCTGAGTAGAATTTGTTTATTGTCACCTGTAAACACTGTTTCAAAATCGTTTTTTACAAAATTACGATTCCTTATTTACTTTCAGTTATATTATAATAATAAAAGTCTAAAATAACTGTCTACGTAATTCATTTAACATTCAACATATACGATACCCGCGAATTGCTTTACATTTTTTTGTAAATTGTTTTTGTTGCAATGAATTAATACTGCAATCGTTAAGTCTAATGAATTATAATATTTGTATATTACCATATAGACATTGAATTATTTCTCCATGAATCCATGTAATGTTAAACAATACAAATCCAAATAAAGTGTACATGATGATATTTTCTAAAACAATAAATTATTGAGCACTGTGTCACAATAAAATACTTATTTGTTCAAATAATTTGTATAAGATATGAACACAAAGTACGTATACGCTCTATTACCTTAATGTTTCAACAAACGCGTAGTTTATATGCTGTTTGCAAAGTATTTCAATTTTTTAATTATTTATTTTTTAACATGTGTGTAACATAATATATATTAACATAATATTATAAACATACAAGTATATAATATATTAGACGTGTAAATTTTAATAAATGTAATTAAAATACGTAACTTAACATAATAGATTCTTATATAATCAGTAATTTTACCAATAATATTTGATTTATATGTTTGTTCAGTCATTGCAATTTAGTAGATTTTGTCCGCACACCTTAGTCGGTCGTGCATACATTCAAAGCAACGAATTGCTTCATAAACACTCGTCACAGTAATGCATCTGAAATACATATTTTTGTTTTTTCCTTCTCTAAATGACCTGATTTATCTCTCTTACGACTCCAAAATATACTTCGTTTAAAATAATTTTTTTTCTTCACATTGTCAATTAATAGAAATGTAGCATTAATTTGCTAAGGTTAATAAAAGCTATAAATTCTAAGAATACGAAAGAATATATTTAATATACAAAACACACATATTGTTTTATACTACCAATTACACTGTTGTCATAAATTAAGAATTTGGTAGTATATATCTGTTTGCGATTAATTACTTAATGTGTATGTTAAAACTTATGATAAATAAATAATTGGTTCTGAATTGTGATATTATTTAGGTTTGTATTAAATCCATAAAAATTTTCCTCAACACTGGTTACAACATCGATAGAGATAAACGGATTTGCTTGAGGTTTAATAGAAAACATGATAATAAATAAAATATCTTAATAGTTTAGGATGTACATTGAACAATTTCCTATTGAAACGAAAAAAAATTGTTAGGGGCATAATATTTTTAAAATATTTACAAGCGAATTTTTTAAGAATACATCAATGATGATTTGTACACACCAAATCATATACTATATTCATAAATTATTTGATACAAAAAATTCTTTTAATTAATAACTTAATACTGAACAATATAATTCTAATGTAGTAAACTATGAAAAGTCGAAAATTTAGAAATATGTACGTAATACTAAAATTAATTTTTTTTTTTGACAAATAAATTATTTTCACAAGGCCCTAAAAAAAAAAAAACCAATAATATAGTTTAATTCAAAATTTATTAAACATAGTAATACATTTTAGTATAACGTATATGACATAACAATTATATATATATTATTTATATAATTCAGAATTGAGTTAAATTAACACGCATTTAGTATTAGGATATATTATATACTACATTTTAATTGTAAAATCTGATATTTTCGTTTTGGACTTATAATTGTCTTCCTGAAATCAAAAATCGTACTTTTAACAAATATTTGATGATATGAATATTGATTTAAACATACTTTTACTAATATACGACTATAAAATATTATAAGTTATAAATAGTACAAATTAAAGATGAAAAATTACATTAAAGGGGATTTCGATTTTATATAGATGTTATGTGTAAATTATTGGGTTTTTATTGAAAAAAATATATGATTACTAATTAGTAAATATAATTTTAAAATACCACATCATAGGTAGTTAAATTGTAACAAACAATAATTTGATAATAAAATCGATACATATGTTAGTAATGAAATAATTTAATTGGAATTTATATTACCATAACGGTTTTATAATTATCCACCAACGTGTGGTAACTTAATAGTTCGTTCACTTCTTGATTTCTGGCACGTTCCTGAATAAATCATTTTCATGGTTTATAAAACAAAAAATATACAATTTATTAAAACGTTGTATAATAAATAATATACGAATGTTATTCAAAATATATTCGAAAAAAATTTAATCGTGATAAAACTAAACTATTATCTTAAGAGGGCGCTGTGCCACCCGTAATTCGTAAGTAAAACGCATTGTGACGGGGGGCAAGTTCTCCTGAACGGTATTTAAAGAGGATAACCAAATTTCTACAATACCCGTATATAGAGAAGCACTTTATATTATAGCGTATTGTTATTTTATTAAAATCAATTTAAGTTACTCATTTGGAAATATTCGATTTTTTTTTTTAGTTTTTCAATTACTTATTAAGTATTAACAAGGTTTAAGAAAACTACGACGCAAAGAATATTTTCTACTATATGATTTAAAAAAAGGATCCTACTGTAAATAAGATTTGAAAGAACTTATCCACCACAAAACGGTTCTTTTAATAAACATCGTGATTACATAAAAATAATATAAATTATACTGAAACATGACTTAATTTTAATGATTTTTAAAATATATTTAAATATTTTTAAATTGTTAGATTTTTGTTTTTCTTGTAATTTCATAAAAGTTGCTTATTCAGAAACAATGAGTGCGTATTAAACAAATTGTTCATATGACGTATTCAGTTACCTCAAATGTTATTACAGGAACTTTCGATAGTTTAATTAATATGAAGTATGCCTTATCATAATGTTTATAAGCCATCAAATATCTATACATAAGAATTAATACATCTGTATGATTAATAAATGGATTATTTGTCTTCGCCATGGTTGATACCTCGTCGCAGTTGTCGAATACGTCGTTGAACGTTTCATTTAAGATCCAACCGGTGACTCTATATTTAGACTCCCAAGGAAACAGTTGGTATAAATTCTAAACATTAATGTAATAATTACAAATAATTATTTACTATCAATTATTATGGTATAATAAATCTTTTTAAACGTCTGTGCACAATTTCCTTAGAATATACAATATATATTACACATTATATTCTGTTATATTAAATTTCGTACGAAAAGTAGCAAAAACTTATATCAAAATGATATATAATAATTATATATAGATATAATGATATAATGATATATAATAATTGTATCATTATACCATTTTGATATAATATCCGAATTATACTCTTTGTGATATCAATTACTCAATATCTCGAGAACTTCAAAATGTGCAAATATTGACTTATACCATAATTAAGCTATTACAAATAGGCATTATGATACAAAATAAATATTGCGTATTTAAATTAAATACATATATTAAATATATTTACAAACAGAAATTGGTTTTTTGTTTTATATATTTTAATTATATCTATTGTGTGTCGGGTACCCTTTCTAAAATTTTCATTTTTTTATCCTAATACACACTCTAAATTTTACTACCGTACAAATCCCAAGATTTAATTTGTTAAAAGTACTCTTATATAATCTGTGTATAAAAAAAAATCATAAAGAGAAGTTGTTTTTGTATAACAAAAAATAAAGTGCTGTAAAAATGATAAAAATAACGATAAGAAATTAGCATTATAGAAAATGCAGATTTAAATAAATTTCTAATGTTCTAAACTAAATCATGGAATTTTGGACACACATAAGTTGGCATAAAAATTCTAATATATAAAACTAATGTCTAATCAAATTGAAAGACTTATTTAAATTATTAACTATTATATTTGAGTAGAAATCTGTACAAACAACTGATTCTGAATTCCTAAGTAAAATACCAAATCAAACATAGGAATCGCTAATTGAAGCAGTATATAGACATATTATAATACTATATGTACTACAAAGTATTCAAAAACAATGTTTGCAAATCACAAAAACATTCTCAGTAATAAACAAACATATTTTTAAATTTACTCGTATTTAAAAAATAAACTAAAGTTCACAATTATTTTAATAAAATAATTAATAATTGCATAAAAACCCCAAATTATTGAATTAAAATATAATAAATTTACACATATAGTTTAATATTAAATGTTAACATTAATATAAAGTCTATATTAGAATTAGAATTTTGTACAAATCAGTGGCGTTAATAATGGGGGGGAAGGCGTTAATAAGTGAATCACCATTCCTTTTTAGGATTTGATGTCTTTAAACATAGTATCTATATCACAGGCTTAACAACACTGACATGTATATACCTATTTTTGTCTATACCCAAAAATTCTACCAGAAATAGTGTTTCGATTTTTACGTATAACACTGTTTTCCGGTAACAAATTGCTTCTACTTTAAAGAGATAATTTTTCAATTTTCTCAATACATTCTCAAACGTCAAAAAAAAACTATCGAAAAATTATATAAAAAGCAAATTTCGTCAAAATCGATTATTATTATTATTATTATTATTATTATTATTATTATTGTTTCCTCGTTATATTAAACTAATGACCATGGAAATCTGAAATCTTCACCAAATATGCAACTCTGGGCTGTATTAACGAGACAAATTTTTCAAAAATTTTTTTTTTATTTTGAGCTATTCATAGCAATTTGAGAATTTTAGTAGTGATATTACGACCTTTTCCATTTTCGAACCGAACCGAACTCGTAATTGTAAATATTCGAACCGAACTAAATACAAAATAGTTCGAATATCGAAAACGAAATGCAAACTGAATTTTACAAATAAATCAATAAAGGTTTAAATAAATAAAAATAATTTGTTATATTTTTAAAATGAAAATTAATTTTTTTTTTTTTAAAGCTATTGTGGAGATAATTTTTCTACCGAGGTACTCAGAAATTTAAAATATACGTCATTCGTAAACCAATATTCTTAGCATAAGTATCCAAAAATCTATTCTTTTTTTCATTTAATTGATAACACTCAGTGGAAAATGTGTGTATTCAAAAAAAAGTTGAAAATCGTTGAGTCATCATAATTTCTTTTTATAACCATTTCAAATTTTTCGACAAATTGCATTACATCGAAGCGCCGTTCAGAATTGTTTCATCCAATGCAACGATTCATCTTTGCTTTCAAATGTATAATGATAACAATATACCATACAATTTTTATCCAAGTAATTCACTTAAATGACATTCTCAACACCTCGCGCCTCGCTATCTTTTTTATTTTGATACCAAAATGTTTAGAATCGCCTTGCACATATTTTTCTTTTGTTTTTACGAATATAAATACACATCTACCATAATATTATTCTGTTTTCTATTTGCGCACCCCCCTCCCCTCTTGGATATCGTGTATATACCATCACTGATATAAATATTATAATTATAAAATGTTAATTGATAAATTTAATAAAATAATAAAAGTATTTGCTTATATTATTAAGTACCTAATATATAATTACTAATTATAATATAGAAATTAGTAATAACTAAATTATATTAGTCATTAACATTATAATTCTTTGCAGTGTTAAAATATTGAATTATTGATCTTGTATTTACTAGTTTCAAAAAATCCTGGGTGCGTTACTGGACGGAGACATGTAACTGCTATTCATCGCTTTTAAATAACACGGAAAATATGCACATATTCGAGAAGAAAATATAATAAAAAGACAGTCTCAATTTGAATAGCATCATAATTTTTTTGACGCTTTTTTTGTACCGGCCGCCGCCACGTATCCCCCGTATACGTTCCCGTCGGACCGCTCCACACGACGGAAACGTTAATTGTTACGCCGGAAACAAAGGCGACAACAATAATTTAAAAAGCGACGCGCGACAAACCATACAAAATGAAAAAACCGGATCGGTATAAATTTTGCGTGACTCGTACGAAAAACGAATGCGACTGCCTCCGGTGGCACAAAACTTATCGTCGTCATCGTCACGGCGCGGAGGAAGGCGGAGCGGCGGCGACTTTGAGAATATTCGCTCTCCGTAATGAGCGAATATTATCTTTTCGTGTGCCGATAATAACACACCCGTACCGAACAACAATGTTTCAATAAACAATTGAACGATACGTATGACTTGACGACATACACTTTGTATAATAAGCATAATAAATATAATAACTAGTTAAAATATGTCTTAAATTTACAGTAGGTACTCGTTTCACACGGTCAAATTTTTTATTTTTAAATTTTAATTTAATTAACGTACAAACATAATTACATACTGCAATGTCACTAATAAAATATCAACTAATGATTAATATTATTATAAACGATTTTATTACGGTAAAATTTAAAATCGAATTAATACAATAAATGAGATTTAGAACATTCCTTATAATGTTTATATAACCTATCTAACGCATTCAGCATTCTTTACAAGTGTAAACTAGAAATTAATGCTTTTAATTAAAACAATGTCTATAAATCATTATAAAAATTATAATAATTACCGTGCACGATCTTTTATATATTAAAAACTTTAAATGATCATCGTCCGGCATGTTGTTATTCTCGTGAATTGCTTTTACTAAATCCAAGTATTCATGTAAACTTTTCTGATATTTATATGTATGGCCATCATTATTCATAATATTGCATAAGAATCCATATAATTCAACTAACCATTTTAACATGTTTATTACTCCACTTGCTGATTCCGCCATAAAGTCTTTTTCGTAATAATCCTTAATTATAGCAACAGCTTTGAAATAAAATTTACATTTTCCATTATAATATAAGTTTGCATTATTATAATACATTTTGTATTATAATATTAATTTGTTGACACTTTCGTGGATTAAAATATTATTATCATTATTTTTATTATTATTATTATTATTATTGCCTTTCGAAAATGTCCATGTTTTCAATTGTCTACTAACGTGGTACAATAAAGTAGATGAAACATAAACTTCACCCAGTAAAAATGGAACCTACAACTAGCCTGAGACATCAGTTAAATTAAAAACATTTAAAAATATGGATATTTTCAAAAAATAAAATAATATTATAAAAGACAATCTGTGAATAAATATCATATAAAATAAAACAAATGGTGAAATAGTTGCTTTTATATATTAAATTCTATATCATTCATTCAATGTGTACATTAACAATTATTAACATGATTGAAACAAAATACATTAACTACTTAAAACAATATAAACTCTTTATTTCGCTATTATATTCCAACATTGTCAAAAATTGAATTCATAATATGGTATTTTAAAATTTAAATTTCACGAATATAAAATCAGTATACGTATGTGTATGTGCGTGAGTGTGTACATAAGTCGAACTGTGTTAAAATACAATTTAAAAGCATATATGACATATTTAAGAACAGCGTTGTAATTAGTTAATATCAACAATTACTAACAACATAATGGGCATTTGATATTACAAAGTAAATGAAAATATACATTTCAAATAATAAATTTAAATGAAAAATAATCAAAGTAAAACCAACGTTTAACGATTTACATATATATATAACATAAAAAGTACAAACAAGCAACAAATTATACTTTTATAAATTAATTTGAATTTAGGTATATGATTTATTTGCTTACCATGATGCTAATCGGTTTATTTTAATGCAATGATAAAAGTAATATGTTTAATATAATAAAAAATGTTATTATTACAGGGAATAATATTTATGTCGTTTTTCAGTTAGAAGAAATTTGTTTTTCTGGTAAGACAATCATCAATTGTGATCTGAGAGTTTGTTATTACACATAATGTATTAAATATTTCAACCGTAAGTTAAACTTATAATTTAGCGTATATCGATGTTTTATAACGTTGATTTATACAAAGTTATCAAAATGTTCTACTATTTTTCTTATGAATAAATAATTATAATAAATAGGTAACGTTATTGTAGTATCATCTTAATTATATTGAAAAAAAAAATGTTTACTTACTATTTTGAACTATTTCAATTTTTAAAGAATATGTTAGTAAATCTAAATCCATTGCCATTGTAAGAATCATATGCACATTTTCTTCATTAATCGCATCTTCAGTAAAAATAATCTGAAAATAAGCGAATTTTTAAAAAAATTTAACTATAACTAACGCCGTTTTCTCTAAAAATGTGAAAAACAATGTCTTGTAATAGAAAAAAAAATACTAAAATACAAAAAAAACACATAAATTTAGATTCCGGTAATTTTAAATTATTGTATTTATTTAATATAAAGAATCATTATTCAAATTTATTATACGTAAATAAAAAACATACTGATTTCAGATTAGTCACGTCAATATGAAAATATCTCTCCATATAAATTAACTTAGGAAGAATACGTCCAATTCTTGATGCTAAAGATAAAAGTAATCTCAAACTATTGATTCAAAAATAAATAATTGATGGATTATACATAAATAATATTAGATTTTGTTAAGTTTTCTATGTTCTATGTAGATTTGTAGTGTATAAATTGAAGATTCTCAATCAAACAATTAAAAATTATTTCAATTTTTAATATCTACTAAAAAAATATGTAGTTACATAAAAAATAAATAGCCAAAATTCAGAAAAAATTTATCTCTCAAAGTTGAAATACAATATAAAAGACGTGAACGTTTATAATATACACTTAAGTGAGTGAAAATAATTAAGAATTGATCTGACGTAGTTTGAAATCATTAACACATAGTAAATAACAAATAGAAGACAGAAAACAACAAAAGTAATATTAAAATAGACCGGTTCATCCTACATTATATAGTCGTTGATAAAGTGCTTATAAATGATGTAAATGTAAAATATTGTTATGATTTACATATACGAGTACATTACATATTCATTTTTTATGTATTTAAATATACATTTCACAATTGTATAAAAATAATACAAACACGGATTTATGATTATTATCAATTATTCAAAAATCAAGATTGGCCATTAACGAGTTTGAGAGTTGAAATGTTAAGTTAATATTAATGATGTAAATTAACGTGTAATTTGTTTTTCAAATCATCTTTTAACTTGAAAAGTTCCTTTTTTAAATTTAACATTTTTACAATATGTTAACATTTTACAAAAGTATCCAAGTTAACTTAAATGTTATCCGATGAATTATGTAAATATCTGAACGATTTTGAATATATTATAATTTTCATCTAATAATATAGATAATTTAACAATAGTAAATATGTAATGTGATGATAATGATAATAACTCGATCCCGAGTTTGATTATCTTCCATTTTTATCGTCATCGATTGTGCGTTCTCTGATGGTTATATATAAACCAATTTTGGAGCCGTACACTCTTTCACAGTCCGGGCACACCCAGTTTTCGCAACAGCTAGACATTTTTATTCGTACCTTCCTCTGTTACCTCGCTCCTTCCTGCGGTTTATCCTCTCTGACTCGTGTCTGCGTTTCTGCTCTTCGAAAATTTGTGGTCCCTCATGGACTACACGAAGTCATAAGGATTTATCATTTGCAGTTTTCTCCATTCTATTGGTAGATATCGATGTGACACTTTATCACATTGCCCTTAAGAACATCCCTATAGCGTTTTTGTTGACCTCCTTGGCTTCGTTTTTCTTATTTTAGTTGAGCGTAAAACAGGTGTCGTAGAAGACACATTTCGGGTATGTTGACGAAGTGTCCTGTCTAACGAAGTTGGTGCTTAATGATGAAGGCTTCTGTGCTAGTTGTTTTAGCCTCTTATAAAACACTAATTGTCTTGCTATTTAATCAATTAGGATCCTTCTTGGGCAGCGTTGGTGGTTAGACATGTACAACGGACGTATAAATCCTAGTCACGTGATTTATTGAATACAATACCTAAATACCATAATTCATAAGTTTGTAATAATCGCCGTTATCACAAACCACGTAGTCTTTAGTCGTTCATGATGAAAAATAATTTTAATATAGAATATAAATAAAAAAATATATACAACTAACTATCAAATTTTTTAATGTAATGAAATAACACAATAAGTGTTAACAAGTAAATTTAAAGTATTAACCATGAAATCTTGATAGCTTTTTCATTTTTTTTCTTTTAATAATTAGAAAATTTTAACTCTTTACCTCAGTTAAGTTACTTTTATCAAACTTCACTTTTCACTTATAAAGTTGACAAAAAAAATTTGTTAAAATTTAACTTAATTATTTTACATTAACTTAACGAGTTAAAAAGAAAATTGTTAACTTGCCCAGCCTTGTCAAGAATCAGAAACGATATATTATAAGCGTTATAATTAGAACGGCACTCAATGTTTCATTCCAATATTATGTTCTTTTTTCCTTTATCATATTATGTGTTATGTGTACAAAACTAATAATAATTCTTATTTAACTACCTAATCATACCGACGATTATATTAAATTAGCAAACAATAATTATTTATAATGTACCTGAAGAGTATTTTTCTTCTTCTTTTAGTTGAACGCAAATATCATTCTTTTTATCAGATATCCACCCATTAAAATCAATGCATCTACTAACTGTCAACATGGCAATTGAAACTGCTTTATGATTTAATAATCTATCCTAATAATGAAATTTTAAATTACGAGTATAAAACTGTATTGACAATAATTACTTTTAATTAAATATATATATATATAAATTTTAAAATTAGTGTTATCGTTTTTTACAACGTAATCGCATTTACAATATACACTGACGTATAATTTAAAAAAACTTAGAGTGTTCCCTGTAACATTGACATCCAGATTTAAAATTTTTTTTTTTTGTTACTTTTTTTCAAATTTATTCTTATGCGATATAGTAGAATATATGCGCTCTTACTATTACCTACTACGGTCTAAACATAAAATTCAATTATATATTAAAATGTTGGTTCAATTTTTTCTGATAAATATATTCTGCCCGATATATAGTTATACATAATTAATGTTAGATTCTGATTAAAAAAAATTGAATGACTAAAATTCATTATACATATTATATTTACTTCTGTAGATGAAACTGGCTTCTCCAATGCCCTTGCTAAAGAACTGAAGGCATAGAAATCTATATATCCATTAGTTGCATATTCATTGAATGGTAATATTAAATGACTGTATATATGATACGTCACGAAATTCATATTTCTTTCACTGTGTTCGATTACACGTCTTTTTGAGACAATTTCTATATTATTTATAATATTTGATGGATATTCCTAATGTTTAAAACAAATGTAAAACAATTACGGAGTTGATTAACATGTATAAAATAATATTTTATGATATCTATAAAATGTCGATATTTAAATAATCCATACCGAATTAGTT
This sequence comes from Chaetogeoica ovagalla, assembly GCA_032441825.1. Classification (NCBI taxonomy): domain Eukaryota; kingdom Metazoa; phylum Arthropoda; class Insecta; order Hemiptera; family Aphididae; genus Chaetogeoica; species Chaetogeoica ovagalla. The sequence continues at coordinate 4,768,560 of CM063747.1, read as the reverse complement.
AATGGCGTGCTATTATTTAATATAATACGACGGTACATTAACAAATATGTAGTTGGGTAATATGTGTTTTTTTTAATTGTAGAATTAAACATCCATTCAATTATATTCAAATAATCGATTGCTTTTTTTTTTATTTGCTTTAAATCACTTGTATTTGCTTCACTTAATGCATCTATCTTCACTGATAAAATAAGTATTTCCCACAACATTAATTCCTTTTTGTCAATTAAACTATCCTTATCTAAATCGTCCTTTACTGCTTGATAATATTCAAGACCTAAATATAAAAAAAGAAACCATAAATACAAAAACGTTTTGTGTTAATGCCATCCGAAAAAAAATTCTAATTTTAAAATCAGTAATAATGAACTTATAATTTACATCAATATCGTTACTAGTTAATCATTTATAAATTATTATGAATATAAAAATATGGCATTACTCATTATGTTTACTCCACAATACAATTAAATCGAATATATGAAAATGAATACGATTTTCACGGACATTGTGTTTTTATAAAACATTAATTTAATAATTTATATAATATTATTAAATCTAAATTTGAATGTTAACTACAACTAATTGAACACATATAACATTTTCACTTAGAAGTATATAATACTTTTAGTCAAAATAATAAATTCATCAATAAATTGGATTGTAAACATACTTATTTTTATATGTAAAAATTTTAAATGTAACAAAGATTTTTGACCGTAATTTTATTAATTTTTGATGATTTATATATGAAATTCAAATCAACGTTAATTTCACAATTACATAGTAATTATTAATATTTTTCCATTAAATACTTTTAATTTATTTAACATACCCTCCTCTGCTACTTGTAATGCTATTTCATTATTTTTTGTAAAGTAATGTATGCTCGCTGAATTATAAAATGAATGTAAAATTATCATTTTATTTTCAGATGTTAATGTTTCTTTTTTCTGAAACATTTTGATTTTCACCATTGATAAAAGTTTTATTACAGATATTAACGCATATGCATATAATTTACAATTTTTTTCTGAACAAGCATATTAATGTAAATTTAAAAAAATTAACAAACAATATAAAATGAACTCAATTTCTAAGCCAAAAAGATAATCAATTAAATAATTGTAATTAAGATATAATTTTAACACACAAATAATCATCTTAGATATATAAAAATACTAAATTTTCCTTAATGTTGCTCATCAAAATTGAAATAAAAAAAACTATCTAATATTCAAATAAATTAAATAACTTAGAAGTATATTTATTGAGCTAATGTCAATTTAAAATTATGTGTAATCTTAACAGAACAATATTAAATTTTCCAAAGACCATCCAAGGAGAAATTTTACGAATAAACCGAAATATCACAAATTATTTACAAAAAAATATTAAATTCAATACATTTATATTATTTAATATTTACATATTTTTTTTAATTGCTGATATACAAAATAAAAATCTTACGTTTTATGTTTAAAAAAATTCACCTCGAATGTAATATACAATTTTTAATTGAGGACGCTATGTACACATTTTCAAGTTTCAGTTAACTTTTATAATAGATAAATTATTTTTAATTTAACGTTCCATTTTCAATTTTTTTTGTCGAGCTCCACAGATACATAAATTCTAATTGTATTAAATTTAATATATTATTATAATTAAAAAATGTATACATCAAAGAAATATGAATTTTATTTTATATTATTATACTTATATAATTATATTTTATGCCAAGCATCTAAATAACAATTCTCAACAATAATCAGCATACAATACTACGATATTTTAACTACATTTCCTGTAACATTTAATTATTAATGGAAATATTATTAAAAAAAAGAACAATATTAAATATGTGCTTACTTTTCTCCAAAACGATACTACTCTGCTATGGAATTTAAGTTTAACCGTATCATTACCATTCAAAACAAGATTCTTCCAACAATTTTTTATATCTGAAACAAATAGATACTTCAATAATAACTACAATTTGATAATATTATATACATAAAAAAAATTAATAAATACATAATACGTTAAATTAAGTTATAGTTGAATCAATTATATTACAAAACATTTATACAAGATATTCTAACAATCTAATACTTGTGTACTCGTAAATTATACGAGTACATATACTATGAAGATTGAAATTTTAAAAAATGTTATTTAATTGCATAAAATAATATATATTTATTATAATTATATTTATACCTATATTCGAAATAAAACTGCTACCTGTTTAAAAGTAATAATAATAATAATAATAATAATAATAATAATAATAATAATAATAGGAATAATAATAATAATAATAATAATAATAATAATAATGAATTAGAATTGTATCTATTTATAATAATTTCTGACAAACGATTTTTTTTCTTTTATAAATCAAAATATTATCACATGTATAAATGTCCATTTTTTATTTTTTAAGTTTATTTCGACCAAAAATCAAATGTTTTAATTAACTTAAAATATTAATTTTATTTCTCATCATTGTCACAAACTTTAATTAATGAACAAACCAAATGGAAAATAGGAAAAAAGTGTCAGGTACTCATTAAAAATTAATTATAATAAATGAAAAAAAATTAATTTAATAAAATAAATGGTTTTTAAAAAAATTATACATTATTAGAATTTTGTAACATAATAGTGTAATTATTGGAACAAAATAAAAATATTGTAAAATAATTATTTGACAAGGAAAAGTATAAATATACACTAACGATAGTCAAAAATCAAGAAGTAAGTTTAATAAATTTTTTCAAATTTCAAACTCGTCATAGTATGGAAAGCATTTGTAACTTGGTCTGCTATATATTGGTCAAATACAGAAAATTATGCAAATCCTACAAGCTCACACACCATATTATTAAGTCAGTATGGTATAGGTACTCTTCAAATCTCGACACTATATAATTAGTTGTGCGTGGTAGAAACGTTTACGAATGTCGATCACTATTATAGGTGACGAGACGTTGGGATAGAAAATGACTAGGTATAATTTTGATTTATGAGCACTCATATTCTGTTAGTGAACGAGGCTATACGTGTATTAAATTTGTCGATGTGATATAGAAACGATACTATTGTGAAACTCCTTTAAACTATTAACTTATGCATAGGTGAAAGAACTTTTAGTTATCTAATTTTATCTTATACTTTCTACATACTCTATAATTATAAAGTTCTAAAAAAGACTACATTATTGTAATTCTTTACTTGAACTTGTTTCACCCATCCAAAGGGATAGCACTATATAAATGAAGAAATAAAAATTTAGATTAGCTATTATATATTTCAATATGTTAAGTTTTTTATGAATGCCCCGATTTTTATTTTAACTTTTTTTTATACAAGAACAAATGTCAAAAATATATCAATTAACGTACCAAACGCGTACTTGTAAAATTGTTTTACAAAAATATTCATCTTCACTCTTCATTAGAATTTTGCAATATATTATTTTTCTAATGTTTAACTAAAAAGTCATTTTTGTTGTTTATAGTATCTACATCAAACCTAGTACCTAACATGCATTTTTTTTCTGATTATTATTATTATTTATTAACCGATTGGGATTTTTAAATGGGAGGGGTTTGAACCCCCCAAACCCTCCCTTACCTACGCCACTGGCGATAACCCTTATGAAGGATTCTCCATCGTCAGTCAACATTAATGACAGGTACGATGAAATATATAATAATCTGGTTTACATATCTCATTTATACAATAAGTATTTCCAGAATTTACAATAAAATTTTAAATTATTATTTTGATTGGGCCCCATACTCTTTAATGTGTAGATAGGGGCCCCGTCGGCATTTGTCGACTAAACCACCATTAAATCCACCACTAAATATATCATATCCAATACAATACACATTTACCTAAACCACGGATTCTTAGAAATTGGTATCAATTAATATGAATATTGTAAATGAGACAAATATATTTAATACATACAAAATACATTAGGGCTGATGTCCGTTTGATCTATAGTTTTTAATTTATTCAATTAAAATCACATTAAATACATAAAATAAGAAAATTTCATAAGATACACAATAATATGCAGACCAGGAACTAGCATATATAATTAAAATTAAACATATTTTATACTTATATAATATCTATTGTGCATAGTAACGATAAGCGATTTGTCGATACTTTATAATAACTGAAATATATTTATCATTACAGTGTTTGACTTTTTAAAACATAATGTATTCAAAGAGATAAAAAGTAACACTGAGAGTAAGAACAATTATTAGGATTAGAAGTATAGGTGTTTGCATGGTTTTCAACAATCGTTTAAAACATAGTTGAGTGACATTGACATTTGTTGTTCATCGTCAGCTCCGTTCAAGTGAGGATCAGGTTATTACTTGTTATTTGTATGACGACCATCATGTATTTTGTGTCGGGAAATATATTTTATAGTGGATCATTGTATGTACCCGCTCCCCTTTCCCTATAGTTTAAATACTGTTTATTTATATAATTTATAAATTCTTAATAAAGTACATTTAAATTTGTAAACAGTCATTTTCTTTTCTTTATACGTCACAATATCATCAATACTCTTATTATTATTTTCAAAACGGTCGAATTCCTGTTACATAGATAATCGAGAAGCCGTTCGAACACATATGGTTAATGAATATAACAATATGTTAAAAATGTTAAAATATATTAATATAAATGTGTATAATTCATATATATATATAATATGAAAGCACTTTTTCTTTATTATTATTATTATTATTATTATTGAAGCGAAGCATTTGATTATATCATCAACTAAAATATCTACTACCCGATTGAATATTTAGTAGAACCAAACCACAAACCGACCTTGTCTCATCTTAGAACGAAAACATGTTTTTAATTTCTAGAAATTAACAGTTTAAGGGTCCACATCCAACACCAAGTTTAATACATTATTGTTGTAGATAATAAATAATATTTAATTTTAAACTGAAATTTCTATAATATATCGATCATTGTATTATTGGGCAAATTCATAATTAAAAATTTAATTTTTATATTAATTATTAGCTACTACAATACGGTGTATGGAGGGAGGAGGCGATTACTCCTACGACTCCCCTAATTTACGTGCCTTGTTTAAATAAGCATAGCTAGGTGACATAGAAATTTATTTTATAATACTACGATTTTACAGCCATTTTTTTAAAATTACATTTCATTAAATTAAATAATAATTTTAATTATTACCATAAGTTATACTACCTAAAATAGAAACAACAAAAATTAAATAACATTTTAAAAATATAAGTGAAATATCCTATATATTTTAATCATAAAATAAATAAGAAAAATGAAAATTCTGTAATCACTAATAATAATTGTCTTTATAAGAATATCAATTAGGGTCTCATTAACAATTGATCTAATATTTTTACAATAATTTCCCTGTCTATTACACTTATTATTCACATTACAGATTTCCTATAGTACTAATATTAAATATAAATAAATATTTCGTAACTCCTTATGTGAATTTCCGAATGAATTTAATAGAATTTTATGGTAATGTGATTATTTTTAATTTAATTGAAATGTACGATCCTTATTGGAACTTTGTAAAATATTTCTCAATAGAGAAAATATTTCTTGAAAATAAATCATTTTTTAGTTCAATATATATATTTTACTCAAAATATAATAAATGTTATTTTCGCCACAATAATATATCATCATATTTACGAGGTATATAAGACACATAAAAACTACGGCATTTTTGTTTCTTGAAAAATAATATTATTAAAGCTACTTAAATGTATATAAATAGTAAATTACAAAATAATTATTAGATATAATAGAAAACTATTCTATTAATTATTTCATTTATTTATTTCTACAGTTATCGTTTATAGATGTATATTTTATAGTATATGCATCAGTATTCAGTAATAAGAAATAAATAATTTATTACGGATTTATAGTAGGTAACTAAACATTATGACGATGTCTACTTACGATATGGTTTATCTAACTTCTTATCACTTTCTGTAAATATATGATAAATTACAATTTCTTTATAGTTTCATTTCAATTCAATTCATTAAATATATTAACAATTTTGTAGGTACCTAATAATATATATGTATAAATATACAAAGTGTTCGGTTCTATTCGAAAATCAAACTCATAATTTGAAATTTTCAAACCGAACTAAACGGAAAATTCTTCGGTTTAAATACAAATCCTTCCAAAACGGAATTCAAACAGAATTTGTCGAAAAAAACAAATTAAATTAATACATATTTAAATAAAGAAAATAGAGTTTGTTATATTATTGATTAGCCTGACTGATTTAAATATTGGAAGTAGACTACACGGAAAATTCAAAATATACGTAATTCATATAAAATAATAATTGTAGCATAAGTATCCAAAGATAGATTTTTTTTTTATTTTTATTTTAATAACCAGTGGTAAATTAGTTGCAGAATATGTAAAATCATAACATTTAATATGTAAATCAATAAGATACAATATTATATTTTTTCTATATATATATATACATATAAATAATATAATATTTTAGTTGATTATTTTACGAATAAATTATTAATCATCCTTCTTCTTATTCTGAGGCAATTTTAAAAAACATTAAGATCCATTACCGCAACAACAACATCTAATAAATAACTATTAACTAATTCAATTTATCTATAAATCTATTGAATATTTTTTTGTATTAAACATTTGAAAAATTTGTATAAAAGTTAGATCTTTAAATCCTTTTTGAAATTCAGTTTGGATTAAGTTCGGTTCAACAAAAAAAATTCTAAGTTCGTATAAAAATTTTGAAAGCATATTAAGTGTTTTATTTAACCCGGTTAGTCGAAATCATATGTAACAGAGCTCATTTTACATTAAAAAACTTAAAAGATAGAATTAATTTTGAAACAAAGAAATAATAATAATCCTATATATTTAATGACACGTTATCATTGAAAAATAAATATATTTTCTTAATATGGTATCATGTTCATTAAGCAAATATTCAAATTTATCAAAATCATATTCGAAATAAATCATCAATAGGTATGATTGTAATTTATATTTAGGAAGTTGAATTGGTTTTATTTTCTACATTTATTGTGAATAATAACGATACGTTCAATGCTTACTTGAGCTAGATGCCTGATTTGATATAAAAGATCCTAAATAATAATGCAACGTTTATTAAATATCATTAAAATACCTAAAATATGTAAACATAATGAAAAAATGAATTAAATCTAATGATCTGTAATAATAAGGAATGTCACACATTTTCTATACAATTGATTAATGAATAAAGTTTCAATTCAAGTCTTAATACAAAAAATAAATGAATTTTGTAAAATTTCAATAGTTTCGAGAAATGTGCAATATTGAATATGGGGTATAATTTTTCATAAAATTCTTCTTAATTACACTGATTGATTCAAAATGGAAAGAATTTCTAAAAACCACGACTTTTTTGTTTTTTGAAAAATAATATAATTATAGCTACTTAAATTTACATAAATAGTTAATTCCAAATAATTATTGGATATACTAAAAAAATATTATATTAAATATTTCATTTATTTATTTTTATTAATACCGTTTATAGATGCATTTTTTATAGTGTGCATCATTTCATATATTTCATATATGCATCAATAATAGGAAAAATTATTACGGATTTATAGTAACTATTAATTTTAATGACGACGTCTGCTTACTGTATGGTATATCAAGACGTTTATCTAATTTCTTATTATTTTCTGTAAAATATATGTTAAATTACAATCTTTTTTATAGTTTCGTTTCTACACAATTCGTTGAAAATATTAACAATCAGATAGTACTTAATTTATATATTTATATATAGTTATAAGTATAGCCATATAGATTATAGACTATGTGTTATAAAATATTATAAAAATGGTATTTAAAATGTTCAACTGTAATAATATTTGTATAGAGCAATAAAACAGTAAGATTCCCTAAAACTATACAATTTAATACCAAAAAAATATAATAATAATGTTACTTTTTACATTAAATAATTAAGTATAACATTAAATGCTTACTATTCATATATCCATAATTCGCTGAAACATTATTTATGATATAAAATTAAATATGTATTACAATATTAAATACATTTTGTAAACATTTTATTGTACTTACAGATATAATATTTATATATCACACTGTCTATAATAATAATAATAATAATAATAATAATAATAATAATAATAATAATAATAATAATAATAATTATAATAATAATAATAATAATAATAATAATAAAAATAATAATAATAAGAACACCAACAACAACAGGAACAACAACAACAACAATAATAATAATAATAATAATAATAATAATAATAATAATAATAATAATAATAATAATAATAATAAAACAGTGTTAAGATTTATTATAAGAAAATAATATTTTTTTCATTATATTCATTAAAAATTAATAAACATAACGTACATATTTTGAACATTAATGAAATTATTATTTTAAACATTTATAAAACAAAATTAGATAAAATTGAGATGTTATACGAATTTCTTAGCTATTCGTGAAATCATACATTAGTATTCTGTTCTGAAATGATATATTTTTTATGAAATGGAATATTAGAAAATCTTAAATACATTCGAAAGCCAAAACGATTTGAAGCGTGTTAGATAATAACAGAAACCTCTGTACTCGAATATGATTATAATAATGAAATTGTAGAAAAATTTTATTTTGATCAAGATTAATTTTGATCGATTTTAATGAAGTGAAAAGGATAACCTGGAAAGAAAATATATTAGACATAATCGGAAATCGAAGACTTCAATTGGCTGCACATGCAATGCGAAGCCAAAACCTACTCATACAGATGATCATGGACGAGAACCCAGTTGGCAAGAGACCACTGGGGAGACGCCGATTGAGGTGGGAAAATTTTATAAGAAAAGGACTGGATTAGAAAGCATAAACGGCTGATAGGGAAAGCTGGAGAATTGAATGTGTGACGGGATGATCTTGATGGCCGATAAACCTAAGAAGGAGGAAAAATTAATTTTATTTTAAAAGTGGTAATAACAGGAAAAAGCTCCTAAACAATTTAATTGGCTAATAAAAATAAAAAAAACCATGACAATTATATTCCACAGTAACATTTTATAATTAATATAAAACTTTAAAATTATTATTTTATTGTATAATTAGTAAGAGTAATTTTATTTAAATTAATTTTATTTTAACTGGGCAACTTGACGTCAGAGATATTTTGTCAAAATATTAATAAATTGCTTTTATTTCACCTTTTAAATGCGAATCACAGCTAACTTCGTTTAATTCACCTAAAAACAATAAAATTAATTTATGATTAATTTTCATATTTTATCACCAATGATACAATCATTTTAGTACATATTTGTATTAGAAACATTCCAAATGATAGAAAAGGCGCGCAAAAACTGTTTAGAATATGTTTAAATTATCAAATCGTAAAATACGATATGTTCATTATAAATATCTAACAAGTATTATAGAAAAAAAACAACGCAATCTATATAAATGTGAAGTTTAGATAGACGATCATTTTTCGGTATATTATAATGTTCTTATTGTCGTGTAGTCATTAAGCCTATTTAATTAAATATCTCTCATTGTTTTATTTCTATAAGGATTTTAAGTATATACCGACATAATTAATAATAGAGCCCGAATGCGATGTATATAATATGTTTATCCAAAAATAAATATAAAATTCCACAAATTTCATTTGTAAAAATGGATAATTTAAAAGTAAAAATGCTTATTAATTTTAAAGTTTTAAAAATGTAAAGTGAATTTGTTTTCGAGATATCAATTAACTCAATCGCAACTATACGATAAATCTAAACTCATATCAAATCGGCATATTGCATGTTGCTTTTAAACAATTACAATTTTTTTGTTTAATCGTGTAATATGCAAAATAACATAATATTATGTATATAATACGTATGTTTATCACAAATGTATTTAAATTAAATATGTAAATAAAGTACATGGCATAATGATTAGTATTAATGTTTACATGTTCGATAGCCTGTTACTGCATTTGATAAATATGTTTATTTTTTCATATGCTTTTTTTTTAATTGGAAGAACTAGAGAAGCGTTATAAAAATCATTATATTAAATAAATTGCATTAATAAAACATAATTCTACTTCTATTACTATTATTAATAATAATTTATATATTTTACTTAGTAATATTTTCATTGTGTGCGTGACTCATATAGTTTCATATTATTATTTCCTCAACCATATAAAAATTAATTACTAATTAAATTATTAAATTACTAATTGTATTTTTCCATTAAAGTGTTTATTAGACCTTGAAAATCGAACATCGTTAGAGATTAAAATTTTATTCTTGTATTTAATCTTTTTAATTCCTATATCACATTTGTATAAGATTGAAGTTTGTAAAATACTTAAATTGAGATTAAAAAAACAAAATATAAAACAGTATATGAAACTAAGTTAAATAAAAGTATAAAAATCTACATACATTTGACTCAAAAAAGGAACTACATAAGTTGCGTAATGGAAATAATATAAAAAGAATATAAAAATAATTACAAGTAGTACCTATACAAATGGAAAAAAGTAGTTTAGAACATTGTGATATATTTAGGTACTTTATAACTTCCTATAGATCCTGAATAAAGCGAATATTGTATAATTAATTTAATTAAATGTTTACAATTATGAGATCGAACTATCTTAACATGCAATAAAAAACAAAATATATTTCTTTTACCTACACGTTTTTCGATTTTCCTAGTAGTTTTCTTAATCGTAATTAAAAGAAAAATGGGAAAAAAATCATTAAAATTTTAAACATAATATTTTTTTTCATAGTCAACTTTTATATTTTTAAGAGCTTCATATTAAATATAAGCTTAGGCCTATATTATAATATTTAAATAGTATTTATCATATTAATTAGTTATAATAAACTTTGTTCAAGATAAATTTTCGACTTCAATGGTCTTCCAATAAATAAAACTTATACCGTCACCAACATCATTCGCAGCAAACTACGTTTTTATGTATCAAAACAAACCATAAATAAATATAGTGTTCTTGTTTTTGGTTATATTTATTTACTATAAATTATAATCAGAAAAAAATTTAATGCGTGAACCATATAGCGTGAAAATTGTTATATGGTCTACGAATGATCATTATTTGTTTTTTAATGTTTGATCAGTTTGTACAATTACATATGCGTACCGCCATATGCAATTCTTATTTTTTTAATATTGCTGTAAAATTGAGAAAATCTCTACAAAAACATCATAAAAATTACGTACAACAAATACGTTGACTTAAACTTCTAATACTTCCAATTTCTCTATTACTTTATTGTTAATCTTGAAAATAAAACATCGTATTAATTAAAAAGAAATTGTTGTTTATTGTGACTCCAAATATACAAAGTTCTACATTTTTTTTTAATGAAATTAATGCCTATAAATTGATTAAATCGATACTGAAGATCGTTTAAAAGAATTTTTTTCATATTGTCAAATATAATAATAGGAAGGTAGTATTATATTGTTAATCGATTTGTTGAGTTAAAACTGTACATTTTTGGGGAGGAGGAATTCGAATATTATTTTATTAGATTTTTTTGCTAAACAATTTATTGAATTAATGACAGTGTAATGTCATAGACTATAAAATTATTTATTGAACCATCTACGATTGCTTTTGTTTAAGAATAAGAGTGTAAAATAATTTGATTCGGTAACGCATGTTTTGCTAATAATAAGTCCGAAAAAAATATGTGGCACAGTGGAAATGTAACATAAATATATGTGTTCAAAAGATATATTTTATACTCTGTGGTCACGACGATACACCGAGTGATTAAGAAGTTAACATTTTTTTTTTTTGATTAAGACGAGAAATTTGAAAACTCCTTTTTTGTGTACAAGCGCCAGTCGAGGTAAAAGTAAGCACTAGTGTCGAAAATAATTTTCAAATTCTGAATGGAGCATATTATAAGCTACGTAGTAGCTTTATAATGCTGTTTAATTTTTAATTTTTTTTCTATATACATCTTTTCGACTAGAATGAGAGCTGCTACGACCGTCACATGCATAAATACTTAATAAAAATCCGGTAGAAAATATTGTGTGTAATATGTACTATACCGAGTTCATTCTACAATTTCCCCTATAGTGTTTTAACGCATCGATAAAAATTTACACGTTAAAACGGTAACGAATTCGAAAATAGTCGTAGAGTTTTTAAATTTTCAATGAATATGAATCACATTATACTATATTACGTACACTTAATAAAAAAAAATTCAAAATCATAATTCCCCCGAGCTACTACATAAAACCGATTGCAATAATCTTATAAAATTTCGTCTAAACTCGTCTAAATCGTTTTTCAAATACAATGATTTATCATTTCCTTTCAATTTCATTGTAATAATAAAACTCTAAAACCACTGTCTACGTAATTTATTTAACATTCAGCATTAACAATACCCGCAACTCGTTATACATTTTTTGTATATCGCCTTTGTAGTAATAAGTTAATACTACAGTAGTTTAAGCTAATGAATTATAATATTCATATTATTCGTATATTACCATATAAACATTGAATTATTTCTCCATGAATCCATGCAATGTTAAACAATACAAGTCCGAATAAAGTGTGCATGATGATATTTTCTAAAATAATAAAATACTGAGCACTGTGTCACAATAAAATACTTATTAGTTCAAATAATAATTGTTATAAGATATGAATACAATGTACGTATACGTCCTCATAATCACAATGTTTCCACTAACGCGAAGTTTATATGCTGTTAGTAAAAGAATTACAATTTTGTATTTATTTATTTTTTAACATGTGTTTTACATAATATATACTACATTATATGAACGTATAACATATTATACGAGTACATTTCAATATATGAATAAAATGCGTAACTTAACAATATAAATTCTTATATTATCAATAATTTTATGAATAATATTTGATTTGTATATTTGTTCAGCTCTTACAAATAAGCACAATTACGCGTAATACTAAATACAACTAAAATTCGTATGAAAAATCGTTGTAAAAATGAAACAAAATATATAAACGCCACATATTGACATATTTATTATACCATCCTTTAGTTTAATTTTAATTTAAAATTTCGTAAATGACACACCAAACAATTTTAAATATCTAAGTAAATTATTAATTAACACAATCAATTAGTAATGTCTATAACCTATTTAACTATAAATAATATTTTCTACAAGATGATGTAAAAGTTTATGAAAAGAAAAACCTATTCAAAATTAGTTAAATAAAAAAATATCCATTTTAATGGACATCGAGTCGGTAACACAATAATAATTCAAATAAAGCCGGACACTAGTGTTATGAAAAAGAATGTCCATTGTAATGGACATCAGGCTGTTAGTATAACAAATATAATTTTACACTTGGGTCTCAGGAGGATATACTTCCGTTCTACATCAAATCATACACTATAACCTACTTCATTATTACGATTTAAGAAGATTTTTATATTTAAATTATTCGTAATACAGTTTTTACCGCCCTCGTTGTGAGTATAGATGTTTAGGCGACAAAAATGAGTTAATTTCATGTTTCCCGCCAATATACTGGATCGTGGTAGTCATACGGCGGTTACCGCGGTTATCGGAACGGCGTTATCAGCTTTCACACATGAGTTGTTACGTTGGCGTTTTTACAATCAGTATACATTTTGTAAAGACAATATATCATAAGAGGAAAAAGAAAAAGAAGTGTTCGTCATTGTCGTCGTATTTTTTGGTTTGTTACGGCATTTCACTTTCAGTCATTTTGTCTATCGCGTTGTACAGATTCTTTAAAATTAAAGTAAGTACACATTCGTGTTATTCGCTGTCATTAGTTCTTTTAGTTGGGTTATTGTCACTTACAGTTGTTTGCATTAAATTTTGTATATTATATACAATAAGCGTGTCTACAGGTCGTGCCTATCATGTACAGCCATGACCTGCAAATTTTAACTTTATATTATTAATTACTGTGGTTCGGTTCATATCATTTGTTATTAATATTAATAATCATTCAATTTGTTTAACTCATAAAATGTTTAGTACTTTTTCTGTTTATCCTCCTAAAATTAATAAATGTTTATATTCTATTACAAAAAGGAAATGTTAATTACTATTATTTGTATTATAATATTTTCAAAAATTGAGAGTAGTATTTTATCTTCCCGTTTGGTTATCTAGCGTCACATTTGTATATTTATCTTGTGTACGACCGGTTAAAAATGTCCTGACACGCTTATATTATATACATTCATTATTTACTTATTAATTAATTTGTATATGTTCTATTTGTATCAAAAATTGATTTATTGTATTAAGTAACGAGTTCTTTATTGTGGTGTACATATAATTATAGGACATTTCCAATAGAGTATAGTTTTTATTTCATTTTTATATGGTTTATTATTATTCCAATTACATTGGGTTAAAGGATCATTTCATAATATTTTAAATTCCGTAGCCACCAACAATAGGTATAAAACTTTTTCAATGTTTTTTTAATTTTCAACATCTATCATTATCGCTTACGCCTTACATATTTTAAAATATTTTTCCCCTTAGTTATGATTTTATTAAAACATCGTAATTTGTTTTTGCCCAAATGAGCACCGTTTAATGAATTCTGTGTATTTCGTCTTTCGACATTTGGATAAAAATGAGAGGTTGGGCATTATTTAAATTGATCGGCTAAATTATTTTATTTTTTTTTTTTTAATTATTATGAAAAATTTTATAAATATAGTAATTTGTTGATCCGGGTACAGTATACGATATTGTCGATACATATTTCCGGTTACTTAAATCCAAGCATTGCTCTTTAACCTAACAGTTCTGCCATGTATATGTTACAAGCAATGTGTATAATTCGGCATTATATGTATAATTCTGAAAATGATCAGGAAATATATATATAATAATTGCATAGCACAAATAATGTCCAACACAAGCAGGATATGTATTAATATATTACACGTAAGTATTAACTAACGTGTAATAGATAATATTTATAACAAATAATGACATTTACCAGCTTGTTACAAGAGACGGTAAATTAAAACATTTATATACAGTAGACACCGCTTATAAGACTCACGGTTATAAGGTTCAGTCGCTTATTAGACTCAAAATCGTCTGGAACGGTCCGGAAGTATCCAAATACATTAAAAAAAAATCGGTTATAAGACTCAACACTTCGGTTATAAGACTCAAATTTCGTAAAATAAATAGTAGAAAATAAACTTTTTTGGTTATAATTTAGAAATAAATTGGTATTGAAAGATTAAATAATATTCGTGTTGATTATTTCTAGTTTCTGTTGGTACCTTATAACATATAATAATTTTTATCGCAGATAAAAGTTCACATTTATCGCAACGATTATCGTTATTATAGTGTACTGATTATCTGGCGGCTGCACAGTTATCGTAATTACGGGTACATAAATACACATACGTACACGTGCATATGTACATACTCAGTTATCATTGCAGTCAACGGTATAATTGTTGTACAATGAACGATCAGTCGGTATTCGAATTTCAACGCGTGCTTTTCTTGTTGTTAACATGATGGCTAATAATTAATTTTTTTTTTCCACTTCGCCTATAAGGTTCATTCAGTTATAAGACTCACTTTGTGCTGGTCCCAAAGTGAGTCTTATAAGCGGTGTCTACTGTAGTAGGAATTAATTTACGTATGTCAGAAAAATGATTTAACTATTGACGAGGTACCCTAAAAAGAAGTTACTCTTGCAACAGTTGCAACTAAACAATCCTTGGACACAGGTCATTTTTTTAAATGTTCTCATAAAAATAAATGTATAAACAAAAAGTAGGTATTTGTCTAAAAAATAATATTATTTGTAATTCTAAATGCCATTTGTCTATACTAACTATATATCTATTACTAATATCTACTACTATATATATATCTATACTAACTATATAACTATTCAATATAATTCAATATACTATTTAATATTTATATATAACAATGTGTACCAACTTTTCTATTTTTTACTAAAAAAATAAAAAGACAATTGGGCATTATAAATAATGGCTAAGTGTTATGAATAAATGATAATAAATGAATATATAAATTATGAATAATGCCTACGATAAAAATATTAAAGAAAAAATGACATTTTAAATTGCCTTGAGTCATACGTCATTATGTGTAACGCCTAAATTATATTCACATTGCCGGTAACATTAAAGCAAACTTTTATAGGTACATCTACTACACTTAAGCAGTTTTTTTTTTATCTTTTATATGACACATTGAAGTTAGTGGTCATGGAGTTAATGAGATCATTTCAAATAATATTTATTAAGTCTTTATTAGTACCTATTGAAATATAATTTATCAGTATATCTTATTGTTTGTTAAAATTTTTTAATTATAACAATTTGTCGCTGTATCATATCAAAAAAATCTAATAACAAGTTCTTATTATTAATTTATTTGATATTTGATAAAGCCATCAGATATTTTAGATTCAATAATAAAACATTTGATGACAGACTAAATGAAACCAGATAGTGCATTTTTAATGGTTTTTGAAAAGAAATTGACTCAATAGTTGCTACTATCGATCTCTCAAAGTAGCATTATCATGTGTTTTATATGTGTTCTAAATTTATTGTTTTATATGGGTCCTGACTTTTCGAAGTTTAATAATGATGCCAATGTTTGTCCTACTAGACTATATTTTTTTACTTAATAATAAAAAATAATATATATATATATATTTTTTTTTTTTTATTTTTTTTTTGATCTTCCACACATTTTAAAAGATGCAAGGAATGTTTTTTCAACATGACTTGAATAAATAATATTGTTGATAATGTTAAAATTGATAATAATTAGCGGTCAGTGTGATAAACATATTGTAAATAAAGCGTACAATAAATTAAATTATTGTAACTGGATATACCACTTTGCAGGCAACTAATCAGTGTGTCTTATTTATATTTCTATCATACTAGGCCCGATTGCACTATCTGGTTTCTTTATTTAGTCTGTGATTTGATCTTTGGCAATTGCCTAACATTTAATAAGAAATTCGACCGGGTGAGATTCATGCTCGACACTTAATATTATTGATGATGATGAATAATAATAATAATAATAATAATAATACTTATTAGGTATAAATAATTATTTCAGTAGATTGTCAGATTAAGTTTTTTCTTAACAGTAAGTACAAAATACAAATGTAATGTTAAAATGATATATTTGACCTAAGTATGTTTATACATATGTATATTGATAGTTTTTTAAATTTTTTTCAGAACATCATTTTGTCAGTGTTTTAGTTGATATTGATCATTGATCATGGAGAATACATCTCAGTCTAATAATGAGACTAATACAATCAGCACTTACTACTATTGCAACATTTGTAAAAGTCGAATAACAAATGTAACCGATGTATGTTTGTTCTAAATATAATAAATGTACAATATATATATATATTATAAAGTAATTAATTTAACCCAAGGTTTTTGTTTTAGGATTGTAAGTGTCCAAATTGCAATTCAGAACTTGTAAAAGTTACCGATAATGAGGATGAAACCCGTCGTTTGCCACAAGTATATGATTTATTATAAATCTTTATATTATTAATACAAGTATTACTTTTTTTAAATTAAACTCGGTGTTGTTATTAAAAAAACCTATTACATTTTATGCTTTTGAATATTTTAAATCATTTTAAAGTACCTATTCATAGACTTCTAAGAATATTTATCGTACATTTTAACTCTTATTTCTTTACCCAACGACGTTTTAACTAAAAATACATTAATTTACAATAAGAATATATGGTAAAAAAATTTATTCTAAATTTGATTAAATGATAATCAAAAGCACACAAAATATCAATATTTCATAAAATTTAGGTTGAAGAAAGACCAGTACAAGTATTTGCATCATGGTCACCATACAACGCTTTTATAATTCCTATGGCTAAGTAATTAAAGAAATTCAAAATTATACTACGTTTAAATTATTATTAATTTCTATATTAAACATTTAGGACGTTTGATGACTTGGAAGAAGTGATATATGGACATCCAAACTTAGGTGAAGGAGGACAGTTCAGAATTGCGGACGACTATTTGCAAATACTGTAAGATACTATAGAGAAATTATTTTTGACGTTAATACATTATAAGTATAAAATATCATATACATTTTTGATTTCAGGAGAACTAATTTCGAGGCCCAGTTTGGTTATTTGTTGGCTCCTATGACCGATCTTGAAATTGAGAGACTTCCTACTACCAATATTTCCCAAAATCATTTAGGTATCTACTTAATTATTATTTGATACACATTTTAACAATTTATTTTATAATTTATTTTTTGTTATATAAATAAATTTATAAAAAGTTTTCTCTTTCTGACACATTTGGTAATAAATGTAATAATAAACTATCAGTAATGGCTACTACTGTAATGTAATTAAAATTTAAATCTTTTATTAAATACTTATTTGTAAATTAATAACAAAATAAGGCGTTTATTGTGATATAGATTAACAATTATTAAATATGGTATTTAGTAAAGAAATTGAAGTAAAATGTTGACTGCACTTTTAATTTAAATTAGTTATTTTAAAAAATATATAATCAAAACCTTTTATTTATAGATGTGGAACTGCAATGTACTATTTGCCTAGAATTATTCGGCATGGGCGAAGAAGTGTTTAAATTGAACTGTGATCACATGTTTCACAAAAACTGTTTAATTCCTGGGATAAAAATAGTAATTTAAATTTAATATTACATTTATAAATTGTTTATGTGTATATAGCCTGTAACACTGCATTTAATGTGTACTCAATAATTGCTCTTTCAATTAACTATATTGTAGGACAATTTATCTATTTTACATAAGATAATAATAATTTTAATGATACATTACACATAACTGAACATCACATTGTGTAAAATAAGTTTTGTATTAAATTACTTAATGTATTTATGTATCATGTTAGCGTAGGAATGAGTTTTATTATGATAAAATATTTTGTGCTCAGTTAGGTATTCAATTCATCATTTATTTTTTGATCTTAAGAAAACTGCTTTTTTGTTAAACTTATTATTTTAATTTGTTTAATGAATTGTGGTTGGAAAATGCTAGGTTTTGATGGTAAAAAGGATGAAATGAAAGTTCCCCGCCGAATATGAGTTATAATTAATAAATAATAATTCTTGTGTAACATAACATTAGGAAATATTTAAAACAAAAAAAAATCGCAAAAACCATTTCTGAGAAAAGTATTTGCTACCCTTCAATTATATGTGAGGAAACAATGCTGCATTATGTTTGTTATGGCACAGTAATATACAGAACTGGTCAATTATAAACAAATGATAGGAAAATTAAATAATATATATTATAAAAAAATACAACACTATAACACTATATAATAAATTAGTATATATTATATAAAAAATAATATATAAAAAGAAAAAATTCCTAGAATATTTGATTTTTAAGAATGTAACAACTATTTTCGACCATAAGTCATCATTATTATTTTTTATATAATATAAACTAATTTATTATATATATATATATAGGTATTTTTTAATATATATTAATTAATTTTTAAGAGTATTACAGTTTTTTAAAAATCTTTTCCACTTTTCTTGATTTTTAATTTAAATGATAGGAAATGTATGACGGTAGGTTTACAATAATGTTTTGCGTACAGTCCATATCATACAAAAGTTATTGCATATGTTCGAGTAGAATATTTTCGTTCATTCTCCACACGTCAGGTCTACACCATATTTTTATCTCTTGTCAATAAAAGTTAACAAAATGTTAGATTGATAACGAAAAATTATAGAAGAATTACATTTAGAACGTTTAGTATCGTCATAACAAAGTTTCTTCTGAAATTAAAAAAGGAAACTACGTTGAACTCAAAAGTATTTTTGTTAAATTATAATACTTTATATTATTATTGTTATAACTGTATGAATATAGTTATAACCTGAATTATATTGTATTTATTTATTAACTAATATTTTAGTTTAGAATACACGATTCAGTGTATGTATTTTTTTTTTTTTATATATTAGATTTATCCATAATAATATCACTTACTGATAAGCTAAATATTGCAATTTTTTAAGAACGAATTAGATAGGTAGTCCCATACAGATATATCAGTTATATAAATTAATTTTTTTTTTTTTTTTGAAAACTGTTTGGTTCTTGTTTATTTATTACATTTAACAGATTTTCAATGTTTTTTTATGAGAATAAAATAGCAAAATTATATTTTAATTGTTTTTAAATGCATTTATTTATTTAGTTGAATTTTAAAGATTAAATGTGTTATTTTAATTTGCATATAAATCTAAATTTTAAAAAATAATAATTTATATAAATTTGAATTGTAGTATATAAGTTTAAGAGCTGTTTTTGAAGTGTACACTAAATATGTTTAAGTTGATTAAAGAAATTTAAAATTATTACTTAAAATTAAATTAGATAATAATAATAACAATAAAAAAATAACAATATTAATATATCATATTTCAATATAATTTTTGTGTGTCTAGCGTTCCAAGTGCCCATTTTGTCGTGCACGTATATTAAGAGAGCGTATAAATTCTCGTTGATTCATTAAGATTAATCAATCCATTAAGATCCATTGATGTATATATATTTAGAACAGGTATAATAAAAAAAATAAAACATTTTATGAATTTTTTAATTGATTTGTGCATTCTCTTTTAGATGAGTAATTACTACTGGAATACAATGATATATGTAATGGAAGATGTTGCAACAGATATTTTTAATAATATAGTATAATGTAAGAGTAATGTATTTTATAACCTTATTTAATAATTGTATTTTAAAACCCTTTTTTGTTTGGTTTAATTTTCCATTCTTAGGATCTTCAGGAAGCCTCTTTAATTTCAATCTAAAGTGTCTACCCCTACATTTTTTTTCATTCGAGTTATATATGAATTCCTTTATCTTTCTGGTAATTTTTGTCTTTCAACAACATTTTTTTTACAATGTGGTGCAATTCTTCTTAATCGTATACAACATGTCCCATCATAATTATACTATCGCCTTCGGTTTATGACATTCATTAATTGGCTCTTGTTACTCTAACTATGGATTATTCATTATTTTTCAACCTAAATTATTTTATCAATGGTTCTAACACCACATTTCAAAAGCTCTGAAGGATCATTTTTCTCTTCATTAATAACACTACAACCATACAAAGCAATACTACACACAATAGTTATTATACATGTGCCTTTTATTACTCTGTATTCTGCTTATTTTCCTCGAGACTAAGATCCTTTTTTCCATGATGAAAGCTATCTTAGCATGTTCAATTCTCTATTTAATTTCATACATAATTCTCATATTCACTGGTCCACTATTATTAAACTACCCAAGTACTAATAATTAGTTACTTGTGCCAAATGTTGGTATTTGAAATCAACAGATTACCTTATTTAATCTATTTATTTTATATATATATATATATATATATATATATATATATATATAGATATATATATAGATATATAAGTTGCAGATTCTCAAGTTTGAACAAAATGTTTTATTTCATTTGAATTTATATTTACATTCATTTATAACCGTTCGCATTTGTATCGGGGCTCTCTGAAGATCATTTTTTGTTCTTGCTTTAAGTATGTTATTATCTCTTAAATTAAATCATTAACATCAATATACACACATTGATTCCAATACCATAACTTATTCAGATTTTCTTTAATCCAATATATCAAAGAACTTGTATAATAATAGTAATATCAATTAATGTAATAATTGATGATTTATTTCCATAGTTGTCTATTATATTAAAATAAGTTAAATCAGTCTTGGTATATGTTTAATTATAATGTATTTTATTTCATATCAAGTATCAGTTAAACAATAATTATTATGTTTTAAATACAATATATGTTCTAAATAAATACCATAACTTATTCAGATTTTCTTTAATCCAATATATCAAAGAACTTGTGTAATAATAGTAATATCAATTAATGTAATAATTGATGATTTATTTCCATATTTGTCTATTATATTAAAATAAGTTAAATCAGTCTTGGTATATGTTTAATTATAATGTATTTTATTTCATATCAAGTATCAGTTAAACAATAATTATTATGTTTTAAATACAATATATGTTCTAAATAAATACCATAACTTATTCAGATTTTCTTTAATCCAATATATCAAAGAACTTGTGTAATAATAGTAATATCAATTAATGTAATAATTGATGATTTATTTCCATAGTTGTCTATTATATTAAAATAAGTTAAATCTAGTAAATAAGTTACAATATATGTTCTAAATAAAATTCCAGTGATTATTGTGTATACAATTATTGTCAGTGATACACATAATTATTATCACATCAATCGATATACATTTCTTCCATTTTGGAAGCTTCATTATTTAACACTATTTAATTTTTTTCTTTTTGTACAATTGTTTAACATAGTTAATTTTATTTCATCGCATTTTATTCCTTAAATTATATACCATAATTTTTTTTTCAACTATGTAGCCACATTTGTATTTAAGATTCTTATTATAATAAAAATATATTTATTATATACTCATTACTCATATACTGTTTTTGATAGATGTTTCAGTCAATTTTTATGTGTTCCTAGTGCTTGTTAAAACCAAATCTCATTTATACTTCGTTTTTGTCATAATTAATATTAAAATAATAACAATAAATAATCAAAAGACATAATTTTAATGGATAAAAGTACCTTATGTAAATCACGATTGAAGATAATTATCATAAATCATGATGTAGACTCATTTATATTAAAAAACAGGATAGGATTATCCTATATCTTTGATCTACAGGGCACTGGTTAGTTTTGAGGAAAAGAGAACACCAATATTACCTATACAAAAAAGACGAGTTAGGACTTTTAATGGAGTTATTTACATAAACCATTTATATTCAACAACATAGGCGTGCGCAAAGGTATTTGGCAGGTAGTACAAAATCATTAAAGGAACATTCGGGGCACTTAAAAAGTGACTAAGTATATTTTTCTTATTATTAATATAGCCGTCCTGAGGTGGGGGGGGGTGTAATTTAACAAAACAGCAATTATTCGATAGTGAAGGCCTTTTTTTGACTTTTTTGGAAATTCGCAGTAATAAAAAACTTTTTGGACATTATTAGTCGACAAAACTACTGTTCAGTCGGTAAATTACTGAATAAGTAAACATTTTTATTTATCATATGGCATATGAATTCGATACCGATAGATACAAATAAACATATCTCGCTCACGATAAGATTTTTCTTTTTGAAAGTTATTTACACTTTAACTAGTAGACACTACAAATTATTTTTAGTTAATTTTGTTATTATGATTACGTAATCGTTATTACGATTGTTGTAATGTGGAAACAATCAATTTTTAGGACCATTCAAACCGTCCGTTATAAAAATAAAACGTTGATAAATTTACAAAACAAAACGAAACACGAGAACAGATAGTTCGTAGGATGAAACGCGCAAAAGTCATGATGACTTGGACGCGATTGATGTTGTAAGAACAAAAAAAAAATATGGTAACATACACGTCTTAATGGACTGCAATTATTGCAATTATTTCAACGCTAACAATCAATAGTATAAAGGCTCTGTCAAACAGAACGCGTTATTCTCGCTCGTGAAAGCGTTATTAACGTTGCGTTATAGATCATCGCGTTGTATTAAATTACAAATCATATCGGCTGTCAAACATGGCTCGTCGGCGTGATTATGTACAAAATCACAAAATCACGCACGGTAGTACGTTATTTTTGGCGTTCAGATAATGGTGGAAGAAGGAATACCTACATAAATATGAATAAATATTTTCCATATAATAAATTTATCAATTATTGATACAAACATGTGTTTCGAGTATATCATTCTTGCGATAGCTGTCGTTTCGTTGTTGTTAACAATAAAAATTTACTAAAATATAATTTAGTAATTTAAAATTAACTACAAAAATGACAGAACAACTCATAGAATTAGTGAAGAAATATAAGTTTATTTATGACACAAGTTGCAAAAACTATAAGAATGTTGGTTTGAAAGATGAGACATGGAAAAAATTGGAACCGTCCTTCGTCTGAACTAGTGGACATATTTCCAATATAAACCACACTTCGCAAACGTATGAACAATACTATTATATCGTCATATCGACTATTACGAACCGACTATAACTCGACGCTTTTTTGTTTCTGTGTGACGTGGGTAACGTTTGCGATAGCGTTCTTAACGCGACGTTAATAACGCGTTCTGTTTGACAAAGCCTTAATTGTTTAATTTGACGACACGGATAAGAACGTGCAGAAACAAATTCTTCTTCTTGTTATAAATATTATTTAT
Organism: Chaetogeoica ovagalla; assembly: GCA_032441825.1. Classification (NCBI taxonomy): domain Eukaryota; kingdom Metazoa; phylum Arthropoda; class Insecta; order Hemiptera; family Aphididae; genus Chaetogeoica; species Chaetogeoica ovagalla. Next base: position 4,743,928 of record CM063747.1, on the reverse strand, counting down.
GATAACATGTAAGTACAGACAATTGTTAACTATCAGTAAAAATCAAGTTATCATCGCACACTATGTTGTAATTTGTGTATACATTTAATTTTTATCAAAGGTAATGTATTTTTTTCTTAAATATTATCATAATTTAATATTGTTATTGAAATTCACATCTATAAGACCTAGTATAGAATAAATATACAATTTTTAATCTGTATAGATCTACCCATAATTTTTATAATATTATAAATTTAATAACAATCATGTTATAGACGTTTTAAAGTGTGTCTTAAAATGAAGAATAGTAAAAAAAAAAAAGGAAAAACTTTACAGACATTAAAAAGACTCTTGTAATAGCTTTAATTTTATCACATAAAAATATTATAGAAAATATTAAAATGTATCATTTTATTTTGTATTACAATAGTTAATAAGTGATAGATGTGTAACGAATATATAATATATATACGAGTATATTAATATTTATATATTAAAAATTTGACACAACCATACTTTACGAAAGAATAAAATGTAGTGAAAATTGTACTTAATTGTTGGTTTTATTTATTGTTACCATATTCACCTACTTACTTTTATGTACTTTTCTAGTGATTTCGCTATAGCTTTAAGAACTACAGGTAACATTGCTGATATATAAATTCAGAGCCGGATTAAGGGAGGAGGGAGCCAAGAGAGTTATAGCCAAGAGCCCTCTAAATAAACAGGGGTCCCGAAAACAATTTGGGACTATCATTTTTTTTTTAAATTATGGGACAATTTTTAAAAACTTAATAAATAACTAAAACATTAAAAAAGTTATTTACATCAAATATTTTTAATAACATATTTATCAAAATATTAATAACGAGTACAAATTTCAATACGTTTTTAATTGATTTAAAGTCCTCTACCTAAATTTTTTTTGTTGCATCATTAAATGTTAATATACATATATGTAAGAAATTTTTTTTAAATTTTAGATTAAGGCCCCCAGATTGAGTCAGCCCGGGGCCACTTATATCATTAATCCGGCTCTGTATAAACTTCTTGGAAACTAAATACGTACGTTAGAGATGAATCACCAGTAGCTAAATACCGGAGAGTAATTAACAATTGTTATATTAGATGGTACCGCTCTCTAAACTTTGTATTCATAATTTCAGGCTCGATCATTTTTAATAAAGTATAGAAATTTGTTTTGGATATTTGTGTAAAGTTTCCAAACAGAAAGTATTCGTTCGACTGCAAATCGTTTAAAATACCGAAGTTTTGCGTTTTTAAATAATTTTTTATCCATTTGGAACAATTTTTATAATTTTTTTTTTTACGCATTCGCGATTATATATATTATGTTGTAAAAATACCGAAAATTAAATTAGAGTTGGGAATATTTTAGGTATTAACTACGCCACATGTTAATAAAATTATTGCTGGTGTGGACAAGAAAAAACATTTAAGCGTTCGACAATCGTACGCACTTGTCGAATGTCAAGCAATTTCAGCAAGTTGAAACGTAAGTGGGAATAGAATGTCGAAAACAAAAACACACTAGTGTGGACACACCTTAAAAGTCTATTCGCATATACAGACACAATGCGTGTCAGATACGTAACGTTACAGACAAAATGAAATTACAGTACGTATTATTTATGAACATATTCACATCAAGCGTTACTGACGTGACGTGTCCGCGCAGATACGGCAGCACCGAACGGACACAATCTCGAGGAGAATATTTTGCCGTGTCTGCGTCAATACTTGCTCATTGGCGGAAATCGGGGAGGGAGGCTTAGGGGACGTAGTCCCTTTAAAAATTAATTATAGTAAGCTTAGCCCCCCCACCTAAAAATAGAGAACTTTATTTCATAAATAAAATTATTTAAAAATTGTTTTATATAAATTATTGCACAAAATAATAATATATAAATGTTTCATAAAGTAAGTAAGTGCTAAACAATTGTTTTTGTCGCGTTCAGAGGTGAGCAACGTTGTTCGCGTTCGCACGTCATGAGTGTGTGTGTGTGTGTGTGTGTGTAGGACTTAGTTAAAAAAAATCGCTCAAAATGTATTGAAATATAATCAAAAATGAGTACATTAGCCCTCTGCACTTTTGTCATAGGCTAGGCTAGGATGACCATACGTCCAGTGGCGTACCCAGGATTTTAGTACTGTGGGTCTGCCTCACTTACGAGAGGCCACTGAAAGGGCCACGTGATTTAACGCGAGGGCTACACGATTTCGTATACGCTATTTATACTTCAATACTCAATCTTCACGACTTTACACACATCTATACATCATAATATACTTATACATTTATAATCATATTTTTGTAAAAACATTCTTGAGCCTGTGTACATTTTATACATTATTATTATTATTTAGTTATTGATTATTGTGGCATTGTACATATTTTTTTCAAATAAAAATATGTTATGTAATTTGACATTTTGAGGGGCTACATTTTACTGAAAAAAATCACTGTAGGTCAGCTGACCTCCCAACCCCTCCCCCCCCTGGGTCCACCCCTGCATACATCTCATATTCTACGGGATTGTCCCTATTGACAAAAGTTATAGGTACGGGACGCATTTTGTCCCGTATTTTTAAGTCTATTCCGTAACTGTTAATCCCGTGTTTTTCTTATTGTTTTTAATTTATGACTTTTGAAATACGATATATTTAAATGATATTATTTAATAGAATATTAGAATCTATAATTTTCAGTGCTATTTTCGAATTCTTATCGTGACCATTTGCTGCGCCGCATTGTTGCAACGGATGATGCGCGTTGATGCGGCCGCCGAGTGTTTTTTTCACGTCGTGAAGAGGAAGACCGAGGAAGACATTCATAGGAGAAATGATTGGAATGGCTGGATGTAACGGGTATTCACATATGAAAACTCTGGCATTGGAGAGAGAAGAGTGGAGACCTATTTTTAAACTATGACAAGGCTAAGCCTTTAGAAAAGAAGAAGAAGAACCTCATTTCACTTATATCATACCATTTCATTATTATTGTAATAATTTTTTTTATATTATAATTTGTACAGCTCTTTACGCGCGATAAGTGAATAATAATAATAATAATAATAATAATAATAATAATAATAATAATAATAATAATAATAATAATAATAATAATAATAATAATAATAGTAATAGTAATAGTAATAATAATAATAATAATAATAATAATAATAATAATAATAATAATAATAATAATAATAATAATAATAATAATAATAATAGTAATAGTAATAATAATAATAATAATAATAATAATAAAACGAAAACGCATTTTCGTATTTCGCCCGTTTGGCGATCGTATTGACTTGTTTCTCGACATATTTCGGGGCGGCCGCCGCCACATTTCCGTGGTCCACCGAGTAGGAGCAAGTGTGGGAGTGAGTGGGAGAAGAAAAGAGTGATGTGGCGCTCGGGTTCGAATCCAGTCGGCGGCGGTCGTCGTCATCGTCGTCGTCGTCGTCGTCGTGACCGTTTCCCCTACCAGTCGGTCGATACGCAGTTTGTTTCGTTGCGGTCGCGCGCGCGTGCATGTGAGTGTGGGTGTGATACCGTCGTGGTATTCCGTTTTTGTATTGTTGTAGTGTTTTCTCACTGTTTCACCGTATTGCGCGTAATAAAAATCGTCGAAATTATTGCAAACATTTAAACGCGTCAAGAATTTTTTTACTAATATCCGTTCGTCGATTCGTAGTTGCCGTGTGCGGATCGGGAAAACGAAACCCTGGGGTGAGTTAGTGTCTCGCGTCCGTGTAACAGTCGTTCTTTGTTTCCGTTATCTCGTGCCTGCCGTTATCATCGCTGTCAGTGTTACTGCTGGTTATCACGCGTAGTGTATCCGTCCGATTATTATTTACGAAAATATATTTTTATTACCGTCATCCGAGTACGTACTTCGCCTACGGTCGGGTGTTTATTTGCGCGTCAGAATACAACAGTGTGTATATACCACACGGCACTGGTCATGTCCGCCGAGAACGAGTGGAACGCGGTCGGGTCGACGCCGGCGGCGGACGACGGTTCGAACGAACTGTCGTTGATGCGTTTCGCTATCGGCACGTTTGACGGCCTACCCGGACACGGGCGTTTCGCGACAGAATGGTTGCAGAATTTCAATTCGATTACGGAATTTCACGAGTGGTCGCCGGATTTGAAATTGAAATCGGTCGGTCGGTATCTCGTTGGTAGGGCGCTTGAATGGCACTCGAACGAGATAAACGTTTTGGTGAGTTGGCCGCTGTTCGAATTGGCTTTCAAACGAACGTTCGCGACTGGCAGTGACGACATTCACAATTACATCCGCATGAAGGAACGCGTTCAGAGAAATGACGAAACGGTAATTATGTATTTCAATGACAAGGTGTCGTTGTGCGAGTCTGTAGGGCTGAACTTTGCACGTGTGAAGGAGGAAATTCTTTTCGGTATGTCGTCGCGACAATTGGCGTATTCATTGCTGATTGGCGAGCACGCCAACACGACCGACATGTTACGCGACGTAATCGAATTCGAGAGTATCAATCTGTCGCCGTCACCGGCGTCCACCGATCAAAGTGTCACTGCTGCTGATGCTGCTCTTCAGACACCCGTGACCGAATCACCGAAGCCGCGCGACTTGATGTCGGTATCAAACGCGAGCGGTGATTTTACGCCATTAGTCTACAACAACGACGACGTCTCTTTTGAGAAAATAGCCAAGATCAATAAACTTTTTTTCGTTCCATGCGTTATAGACAGTGATACGGGCGAATGTCTGTTACAAGAGGCTGTCGCTAGACGATTTAAAATTACATGGTGTACCGCCCACACCATCACTGTCTACAAACGTAAGACTCAAATGATTATTAAGGCGCTGGGATCAGCTCGCGTGTCCGTTGCAATCGACGAAGTGCTGCTGGATGATTTCCAGATATTCATTGTACCCAACGACGTGTGTTCAACAGAGTTTATCATCGGACGTACGTGGTGTGAATCGTCACAAATCGTCTATGACAAGTATGAACACGGAATTCGATTCTATAATATTAGCGACTTCCCGTTTGCAAACATGGACGTCGCAGCGTTGAGTCCGAATCGACTAGTTACGAGTTCAGTAGCGAATTTGGCTCCTAATGAAGTAACGTACGTTGGCGCGTTAGCCGGTAAAACGACATTCGAAGTAGCCGTTTTTAATGGAACCGCGAAATTCGTTACTCTACAAGCGGAACATTTACTAGCCAGACGTGTGGAAATCATCCCGGTCACTGAAACACACTACTTTCCTTTTCCTCGGGACATTGGCTACGATGATATTCAACTACCAAAAGAATTTGACATTGAGGAACGGAGGGAATTACTGAAGCTACTCAACAAGCATCACCAGTGCTTCGTACAATCACTGAATGATCTGAGCCATACCATTGCCAAGGAAACGGACAAATGCAGTCAGCCGGTTGCTGAATCGACATTTTCTGCTTGGTGTTCAAAAAACAGAGAGAGTAGTAGCAACAAGACGTGTCACTTACTGGACACTAATCCGTCGCATGCTCTGCCAGTGTTACGTGTACATAAAAAAGAGGATGAAACAAGAGTGATGGTCCATTACCACAACAACTCTTCTGTAAGAACATTGACGTACCCGTTATCATCCGTAGAAAACTATTTAAACCGGATTTCTTCTTTTACGTTGTTTACGAGACTGGATATAGTCCACGAACACCTAGATATTCCTATGCAAGCCAAAAAAGACATTGCTCACATCGCCACGTGTCTAAACAATGCCCCGTTTACGTTAACAACTATGGAGAATTGGTCCTCTTTGAACGTTAAGAAAGGAATACCGATCAACTGTGTGGACCACTACTTCGTACTTGCCAGTCATTGGAAAGACATGTTGCTTCAACTCGATGTTGTATTAACAATGCTAAGAAAAGCAAACTTTACTATCAAACTCAGTAAATGTGTTTTTGCTTCTCGTAGCATCGAGTTCCTGGGATATGAAGTAGTAGCCAATAGTATAAGACCAAGCCAAAAAAAAATATTAGAAATCGTAGAGTATAAAACTCCGGAAACCATCCGTGACGTACGGCGATTCATAGGATTGGCCCGTTTTTTCCAAAAGTTTGTGCCGAGATTTTTAGAGATAATTAGACCGATCACGGACCTCGCTCGCAAACCAGTAACTTTCGTGTGGACAGACAAACAACAGAACGCTTTTGAATCTCTTAAACAACATTTAACCACCAGTGTTCCCGTTCTGAAAATATATAATTCAAAACACTACACTGAGTTACATATAGAAGCAACAGTCAATATGTTTTTAGCTATGTTATTCCAAATAGACGAAAACGGAAAAAAAAATTTGGTACATTGTATTAGTAAAGTTACAAGTGATATTGAGCGAAAGTACCACATCAGTAAGCTCACACTAAAAGCCATTATTTGGGGTCTTAATCAACACCGTTTTTGGTTTCAAAATACGACCATACCCGTAGTAACAGATTGCCAATCCTTGATCTATATGAATGCTATGAAAACCATCGACCTAGAATGTTTTCAATATTTTGAAGCCCTTATTCAGAAATATAATTTTGAAATTATTCACAAGGCAGGAACACCTATAGAATATATAAAGAAAAACATCTCATTTATAATGACTGACGTAAGGAAAACAAATTATATGCAAGAAATGCAACACAGTGATCCAGAATTATTGCAAATCATTAATGAACTGATGTCTAACCATCCAAGGCGTCACTTGAACAAATATGAGCTTCGAAAAGGACTGCTTTACTGTTGGGTACACACTACGAACGGTATTCGTAGACTGCTGGTGATGGTTCCGAAAGTTATGCGCAAGAGCATAATAATTCATTACCACGATCTTCAAGAACACTTGACATTGGATAAAACCCTAGAAATGTTACAAGAAACATATTATTTTCCAAAGGTTCGCCGTTATGCCAGACTACATATAAAATATTGTTCTGTGTGCACCTCGCAAAGTTTACCACAAGATCAAAGACAGAACATTCAACTAGGCAATTGCCCTTTCGATACGATTCATATTAAACATTCAGGACCTTTTCCGAAAAGCGAGCAAGGTAATCAATATGCATTTGTAATAGTGGATAATATAACAATGTATACATATATACACCTAACACCAAGTTGTACCACGAAAGATGCGATTAGAGCACTGGAATGCTTTACAAAAAGATTTAAATTACCAAAACAAATCGTATCCGATCAATCATATATGTACAAGTCCTTACAATTTTGTACATTTCTTGAAACAAATAACATACAACATTGTGAAATGTCAACTCGAAAACTACAAGTCAATCCCGAAGTCGAGCGTATAAATGATGTTATTCTCGCTGTAATATACACTTATATTAATAATAAATACGATTGGGACCAGGAATTAGATATACTTGAAATATTCTTAAATACTACCGAAATACCAGATTTGAAAACGTCACCGTTTAAAGCGGTTCTTAACTTGTCGTCCGTGTATAAATGTACAATTTTTGACATTTTACGTGTCCAGGAACCACATTACAATTTGCCCCGGGAAGTTCGAGAAGAACTTTCACTCCGCGTTGATTTCGGTCAAATGAAATTAAAAGCCTGGAACAAACCATATTTTGCAACAAAGAAATTATATCCAGGAACTATTGTATTTTTACAAGATCCAGCTGAAAAATCACTGATCAAATACTTGGGGCCAATGGTAGTAATAAAACAGTGCACTGAATTCATTTACGAGATTGTACAATTTGGTTTTTCGCAAGACCAATGTTCTTATGTCTTCGACGCACATATATCGTCCTTGAAGATCTATGAAGGAAAAATTATTATTTCTAGTAGATACGATACAGAAAATAACATAGCTGGTCATACAGAAGCTGAAAATCAGATGAAAACGAGCACAACAGAGGATTCAACTCCAAGAAAATTTTGGCTATTACCCATTGATCCAGTGACACTCTAAATTTAGTACGTTTTAGATTGAAAGAAATCTTTCATTATTTCAGCTTGCATTTATAATAAAATTCTATGTTGCTATTTACAATGAATAATAATATTTTTTATCAATGACAATACATATTCATTTTAAGTATCGTAATAATAAATAATATTAATGACAATTAATATTCATTTTAAATATCGTAATAGTAAATAATTTCTAATGTACAATTTTTTTTCTAATTCAGAAAGCTTAAAACAAATTTGGGTGGCTATTTCTTAGTCAGGGGACTATTATGCTCCCAGGCCCTACTAAATACGCCTATGAAAGTATTATATTTATTTGTTTTCTGATTTATAGAATATTGTATATATTTAATGGCACAAGACTAATTAACAAGTTATATTGTATATTGTACTTGTTAGTTTTTCATCTGAATTTGCCTAGTAGGTAATTAATTTATAAAAACAATTGTTGTATATAACATTAATATAAAAATATAACAATGTATGTTTTAGAATATGGTATATAAAAATGCATCATTACCACGGACCATCGATTGCAATTATAATCAATTAATTACAACGCATTTTATCAATAGTCTTCTACAGTTTGATCATACACACACATCATTAAACTTCAAGCGGCAGCCAATCCATACACGAAAAATGGATGGAGTTTATGGCAAACACAGTAGACATATTGTTGCATTTCAGAATTATATTATAATACAATATACAGACATGTAAAGTATTTTGAATAGAAGTATTTAAATACTTTTTTGAATACTTTAAAAAAAAAAACAAAATTCGGATGCGTATTGTGAATACTATTTTTAATCTATTTATTCAAATAAGAATTACAAATACAAAATAATAGTTTTTTCAAGTTGAATAATATATATATATATATATACTTATATTTGTATTATTAAATGTTATAGTCATAAATGCTATATGTATATATTTAATTACATTTAAAACTACACAAAACATCAGAATATTTAGGAATGAATTTCCTACTTATAAAAATTTAATAAAAAATAATAAATTTAATAAAAATGTAATGCTTTTATTCATCTCTACATACAACGCTAAGTATGATACATATACCTAATGTATAAAGTGTTTCTATAAAATGTTTTACTAAAGCGTTTAATAATCTTCAACTTCTGTGCTCAAATATTTTGTAGTTTTAAATGTAATTAAATCGGAGTCTACCTGTATACCTGTAAATATCACTCGTGTCTATATTTACACATCCATATTAACTATTGTGTGCATATATTATAAAAATACAAGTAATACGATTTATATATTATCAAATTAGAGGGGAAAAAATAATTACTGTTAAAACCATTATGGTTTAAAAATTATATTTATTTGCTGAAAAAACTTTAATTCAAATATTACAAAAATGTATGTTGCACTGGATTTTGGAACGTAGCATAGATTAATGTTAAATCCTAATAATTGTATTAGTCTAAACCGTTACATGATTTGTATAATAAATCCCGAAATTTAATTTCTTATATTGTTATATTCAATAATATAATGTAAGTGGGTATTAAAATATTAGGAATATTATTAATATTATATTATTATGAAGAAAATTAGTTTATAAAGTACTGTGTAATATTATATTATTTTAATATTATCATATCGTGTGATATGCAAGCTTTATAAACTAGATACAATTAAATAATTCACAAAAAATATTAAATCTTAAAATTAAAATTAATGTTAAGAGTAACCTCTTCATGTTATCAGTTGAGGTGTCTACTGTGTAATATATTATTATATAATGTAATTTAATTCTAATTGTCAATTGATACATTTTTGCATTTATACTTATTAAAATTTAAATAATCAATGTATTTACTATTTATTATTATTTTATATTATAAAATGATGAATAACCTGAAGCTATATTATTAGCTAACTGTGAAAATTGGTTAATCCAAAATTAAATTTATAATTAAACTTCTGTACTTTAAATACAGAAAATTAGAGTTCAAGATATTGATGCTGATGAAGTTGATGTTCATGACCCTACTGTCTTTAAATTAATTTTAATTATAAAACAGTTTACAAATATACACAATTATAAGCTAAAAACGATTTTGGAGATTGTGAAATATAAATATTTGAGTTTGTGGTATTACCATGATAATTCATTAAAATGTATTATTATGATTTACTTATAGCATCCCCCTTTTACTGCGATTTACTTATCCACCTCCATTGAAAATTCCTAGGCACACCACTGTTTATATGTCACAAATTTATATAATATAAAAATAAATATGTAGCTTGTTAAGTGATTGAAATAATACAATATTAAAATATTGTAAAATTTATAAATTAAACTTAAGAACTAAAAAATTAATACAATGTATTCGTTTTGAAATGTCATTTTGTTTTATTTAGCATTATTATAATTTATAATGAAAATATTTGTTATAAGTTTGATTATTACCATGTTAAAATAACAAAATTAAATCATTATGTATAGTAAGTATTTAAATTTTGTACTTCTAAAATGTTTATATATGAAATTATTAAATTTTAAAGCGTAGTGTATATAATTATATGAAACGTTTCCTACATAAAATATATTTAAAAACATATATATATATATCAAAATGTATATTTAAATATCAAAAAAAAGCCAAGAATATTAAATAAAATAAAATGGTTTGTTGTATAATTTATTTTATTACTACCGGTTTCGACAAATATTCGTCATCAGGTAAATTTAAAGAAAATGCAACAGAAAAATAATATAAAAAAAATGAAATTGCTTAGAACAAATTGCACAGAGAAATAAAATAGAAAATACCATGAAAATTACATTAGAAAGACATTGAGTTATTAAAAATTATATAATAATAAAATATTAATATATTAAACAGCAGAGAAATTGTGTATATAATGGGAATACCTATAGTATGATATCAATATTTTCTAATGTATATTTAAATAAAATGTTAAAATGTTTTTAAAATCTATTTGTACATTCAAAATATCCTTAAATTTATTTTGTTTAATTTCTTTATAAATATGCAATAATTCAAATTTTTTAAAAAAGAAAGAGGTGGGGAGGGAATGGAGCAGCTCAAAGACTTCTATTTGCGGACAGTGGTGAACCTAATATTTCCCTTTTTTTTATTTATTTGAATTATTACTTTACTCCTGTTGACGAAAAGGAGTGTTCCCCGAGGTCGTCAGTAGGAGAACCGTTAGAAAATTACTTTAATAAAATAGAAAGAAAAGCAAGGAATCAAGCAACAAATAGGTGAATTTAAATTTCTTACCTTTTTCATGGTACTTGAGACTTCAAAAAAATGAACAAAAATGGTTGGGACGCCGCCTTCGTGTGGACCGAAGTCGTCGACGGTTAAAATTCAAATATTATTAACGCGAAAAAAAATTCAAATAAATAAATAATGATAAATAAAAAAGTTTGGAACGCCGCCGTCTTGCAAGTCGGTAAAAAAAAAAAAACAACTCAAGAATCATTGAATCGCATGAAGTGTTAAAATTGCCCTCACAGAATGTCGATTGCATGAGTCGTTGTCACCAGGGATGTGAGTGCACTGGCCAAGCACGTGAAACGTACACGCCAGACACCGGTCACACGCTTTCTGCTACTATCGGGGAAGACCAGATTACCGAGACCAAGGATGTAGACTTCTGTGGCGATGCAGTGTGATTGTTCATGGTATGCCTCTCTTTTCTTTTATATACATATTCACTGTGTGAACTCGTATTTAATTTTTACAAGATATTTTTATACGCGTTACATATGATTTTTTATTATTATTTAAGATTTTTTTTATATAAAATCGTTTTCTCGTCTATAGTTAATTTATGTGTATAGCCTTGGTGATTAGCATTTCCCGCATGTGAAATGATAGCGTTATTTTTTTTTTTGAATCCATGCAGGATCGATACGTGTATTAAAATTTAAATGTTTTTTCTTTTATATTTTTTTTTATAAAATTATCGGCATTTCAAGAGGAGAGGCGTTGGTATACATTTGAATATAATGTATAAAAAAATATAAAAGTAATCGATTTCAAAATTATTACTTTTGGCTTGTGTTATAACAGAGTACATATATGACATGTGTGCATATCATTACAAATATATTATTCTTCCAAAACAGAGTTGATCTAAATGTTATGTTGTACATTTAAAATTTCTTAGTCATTATCTATATTAAAAGTAAGAAAATGATTATTTTCTAATACGTGTTTTGCAAAATTTGAATTTGGATTAGGTTTCTTAATCTTATTTTAAAAATGTGTTCTTAATATCTTGTATTAAAATTTTTATTCGTTTTATCAACATGACATTTATTACAACTACATTTTAGTTTATAAATACCAGGAAAATCAAATTTGTTATAATTATTATTTGGAAATTGTTTTACTTTATAATTTATAACGATAAAGTTTTTTTTTTTTAATATTTTTATAATAAAATACATAGTTGAGTAAAAAAATTTTCCATATGTGTTTAGGTTTTTTTATTTTTTGTTAGAGATCGGTTCAGTTTGGTCTTTTAATTTGGCAACACTAACTGAACTCTAAAGAAGTTTGGTAAAATTTTACGGGCTTCAAGCGGACTTGATGACACATAAATCGTTTACCAATTTGCATCCAATTACACTACCTAATTTAAATTAACACTGTAGGATATTTAATCGCGCTGTGTTTCGTTGTTTTTCTTCAGTTCTCTTAATTTGGCATGACATTTAACATTTTGCAAAAGTAATTTGCGTTTCAACAATCGTTCTTTTTTCAAGTTCGGCCATATCATCTGCGAAAACGTGTTATTTATAATCGATACAAATTAATAATAATTCAACGATTATTTTCTTTTTTTATCCGAACCTCGGGTATCGTTAAAGAATGCAGTTGTATTTTATTCTCGGTTTTCATCATGCTTATAATTTTTTGCGCGCCAGTATATCTCGTTTGCATTTCGATTAATTCCACTTTCATTGATTTATTAATGTCCTTAAATTTCGTCAATACATTGTTTTTAAATCTTGAAAAAAAAAAATGTCATCATTCGTCGGTTTGATAAACTTCACAGTGCGCAGTGGCGTCACAAGTGGACCGCAAAAGGTACACGTTTGGGTTTTTAAAATTAACCAATATTATAGTGATTGATGACCCGCTTTTTAAATTAGTTTTCCCGTGTAACCTAACCGGTAGTGGCTACTGAATTTTTAACCATTTAAGACACGATAAATCATATTACACCGCTGAGTATAATCGTATTGGGAACAAATGAATTATTTTATTTTTGGTATGCTGAAAATGTCAGACAGGGTTGTGGCCTGCATAAAAATAGGCGTATTAAAAAAAAAAAATTAAAATGACGCCACTGACAGTTCGATATTTTTATGATTATATTATAAAATGTAACAGCCAATAGGTACGTTAAATTTCTATTTTGACGTGAGAGTTCCTTGTTTTTATGGAACACTTCGTTGAGGTTCCCCGAATTGATTTTCTCATTCATATCGCAATACTTTTGTTGATTTTTAATTTTTTCCAACAGATTAATATTTTTGCGTTTTTCTTCATTTAAACTTTTTTCTAGCACACCCACTTTAGTTTTTAGCTGCAATATTATTACAACGCGCATATTAAACCAGTACTTTGGTTAGCTTATTATTTACACAAATTATTTAGGACAGTTGTGTTTACTTGTTCAACATTCTGTTTTACATTTATTTTCTTTGGTTTTCCATTATATTCGCGGTTTTCAATATTATTTAGGAATTTTTTATGCCTATTTAATGATATTTTATAACTGTTGTTTTGTTTTCTTAACTGTTCATTTTCTCTTTTCAGTTGGAGCTCAATTTGTTGTAATTCAAAATATCCTGTATAATAAAACAACTTTGTTATAATCACGACGATGCTATAAGTAAATATAAAATAAACTAATCTCTATATGTTATTAAATATATTTGAAAACACTGATAGTTCAGTTGATTACTTCTTTTCTTAAAATGCAGTTCGTTGTATAATTCTTTGATTTTAAGATGTATATTTTGGTCCTGCACTTGAAGTAATTTAATTTGTTCAGATTTATTGAAATTAATTATCTATTTTATATATAAAAAAACAAATATCAATTATGTTATTATATTTTATATCATATATTATTTATAATAATTGTGAATATACAAAAAGTTTATATCCACACAACGATGTAAAAATTGTTAAGAAAAACTGTGTTTGCCGATCATAATAATATTAATAATCGTTGGCACGCATGAAGGGGGACGGGAGTGTTGGCTTACACGACTGAAATGCGGTTGGATGGTTATTGTAAATTATATGGTATTGAATACATTATTATTATTATTATTATTATTATTGTAGCCATAGGAATGATATGCAACAGAAAATAAAAAAATCAAAATAAAATGTACAAATATAAATATTTTAAAATATAATAATTAATATACATTACAAAAAAAAACTCTGTTAGGTACTTTTTGATATTGAGTTACTTTTGTTAAATTAAAAAAAAAATTTTAATAATTATATTATAATATTTTAATTTACGGATTATGAGATAAACTATTATGAACGTTATTAAAGTAACAAAATTGATTAATTTCTTTTTTTTCCTTCCATTGCAATGAATTTAGTAAAAATGGTAACAAGTTGTAAAAACACTTTTTACAGGAAATCAGTCTGCGTCACTGTTAATAATAAATTAAACAGCGTGTTAATTGTAGTCGAACTTTGAACGTATAAACACTTCGATAATACACATTATTATATCATATACGTAGTATGAAACGTGCGAAACATAATTTATATTTTATATTTTGAAATATATTTTTCTACCTTGAGTTTCGAATTTTCTTTATTTTTTTGAAATTTGTTTGATTCACAAATTATTAACTCGTTATATTTACGATTTTCATTTTCTTTACACTCGTATAATTCTTTTTCACATTCATCTTCTGCATGTCGACTATGAGTAAGTGTAATTTTGTATTCATGTATAATTTCTTTTTGTCGTTCTAATTTTCTCAAAAGCCTATGTAAAATATGACAAAACAAACACATTAAGTACTTATATTGTATATTTACACATTTTATGTTATGATAATTGAAAAATACTTTTCATTTTCCGATTTTAATTTATAGATTTTATTTTGAAACTGTTTTTGTTTAAATACAGCTGTAAAAAATAATGTCGATATTATTAGTCTGTATATAACGTGCAAAAATCTAATTTAACATAAAAAGAACGTGTTGATAATTGTTTTGTATAGGTTGTTGTATTTTCTCTTTCACTTTATACCTGACGATGATTTTTTTAGTCGAAACAGGTGAAGTAAATAAAAAAAGTTATACAACCACTCTATTTTTTTTTTATACTTGTTGGTTTTATATATATATATATATATAATATTTTTAGTAATTTTCTGTTAATATATTATAATGTGTTAAAAGTGATATTTACTGCAATCGTATTCATCAGTGTCATCTCCTATTTTACGAACTTGATCACCCTGTTGAGCAATATTTAAATAAATTTACTTTGCACATAATACAATATAGTATAACGATAACATTATATATTATAATAATCTGTAATCTTTCTTAATTTGTACATTTTAAGGGTAGTAGTGTTACGAATTTTGAACTGAGGAAATGAATTTAAATACGAAAGGAAATAAATACTAGAATTAGATAGATTCTATAGAATGTTGATTATACACAACACAAAACCATACACATATGGTTACCAACTACAAAAGTTTTAAAATTTTTTTTTTTTTTATAAAGAAATTATAAGTGTTGTTGTGGGTGAGTTTTGCGCAAGGGCGCAGTCGCCATTTCGCCAACTACGTCGCTGATTATCATCATATAATTAATTATTGATAACTAAAACTGAATATGCAATGTTCGAATGAATAATAATATTGTACATTGAATAATGGTTATATAACACGTGGATATCGCTATGCATTTATCTTTCGAGATACACAGATATACTATTTTCAATAGGTATGTACGTATATTAAATTCTACCGCATAATCATTTTCAATATATGTACATTATTAAAATGGCATACCAACAACACAAGTTGATCATTACTATTGAATTTGTCCATTAACCGTTGATTCTCTATGTTACATTCTTTAAGATCCCTCATTACATCGCCCATGTATTTACCGACGTATATATGTTTGGTTTTTGAATCCTCCAATTGTTTCTAATACAAACAAAACTTGATTACGTACTTACGGCTTATCTCAGATTCTATTATTTAGTTTTTTAATTACAATACGGTCCAATAACGGTATCATTTGTTTTTTCAGTTCGTCCGATATCTGAATTGACTCATTTAACTTTTGTTTAAATAAGGTTGCATTGCGTTCTTGTGTCACGATTTTTTCTTTGAGTTCTTCTATTCCAATCTGTAGAAAATAATTGCTTGGTTATGTAATACACTCTCGTATATTATATACCTCAAAAAAACATAAATCTTATAAATAATTTAAAAATAATAAAATTACCATTCGAGATTTCAAAGCCACATTTTCATTTTGTACAGTTTTAAATTTATTGATGGACTTGGCACACTCTTGTTTAATTTCTTCCAAAGATTTTTCAGTTAATTTCTTTTCGTTTCTTTCTTTATTTAAATTAACCTTGTGTAAACGAATACAACATATAACAATGGATAATGTAAACAGTATATTGGATAGAATACAATATACGATATTTTTCGTTTATTTAACGTAAAATACGAGTTATTGATAATATTAATTAATAAAAATTTAAAAATATTGGTATACCACCAAATCTTCTATCCTGCTGACTTTTATCTTATTTTCCATTTTGAGTAATGAAATTGTTCTGTCTTTGTTTTTTATTTCCTTCATGTGAATAACATCATTCTTTTTGGAATTTGCGACTTGGGCCTGTAATTATATTTAAAATGTATATTAAAAAAAAAAATTATAAAAATCATCCGAACACTTCTACATGAAAACGTGTTCACAGAGAAAAAAAAATAAAAATAAAAGATCATATCACACAAAATCTAAAAATTTGTATATTATGTCATATATGACATATCAATGGTACATATATTATACGTATTATGTAAAATATTGTTTTAAATAAATAATATATTACTTTAAGTTCTGCTACTTTTGTTTTTTCCAAGTCTATTTCAGTTTTATAATGTTCTATATTATTTATAAAACGATCTTTGTCATTGGTATGTTCAATGTTTTTTTTTTCTAGTTTTTTTTTCAAGTGAACATTTGACGCCTAAAAGCATAATATTATTCAGATACATTTTTTTAAGAATGGGGTCCTTTTTGAACACACGTCTAAATTCAACCAGTTTAAAGTACTCGAGAGATAATATTATCATTTATTAAATTTTTTGAAATCATTTTGATTATTGTGATGACATGTTTCAAAAGTTACTTCATAATTATTGTATAATCTATGATTTATGTCCATTGTAATGATGGGAACAAATTAATATTAATTTTATCGATAGAGAGTGGTAGACAATAAAAAAAATTTGACCAGCCTTCTTAATATTTAATGCCGTCCAAAGTATATATTTTGAAATGCCGCTCAAAACTGACCTTTAGGTCCAAAAATTCTGAATTATAGAGTCTGTCACAAATTCCGCTATTGTATATATTTGAACTATTATTATCATCAGAATCGGAACTATTACGTGGAATGAGAATTAATTATTAAAAATTTATAAATTCGAATGATTGAAAAAAATTACAAAGTTGAATGGAAAGCACTATTTTTCAATTAGTGCCTAGAACCTACAAATATTTCAATATGGCAGTGGTTCTCCATATACTATTTTCTTTCTTCCTAAAATTATTATTTATGTTTGCAATTCGTGTCCTATTATCCGAATAATTTTTTTAACCATTTCAAAATGTGTAATTTAATACCAAAACTCGGTAAATAGCTTTAAATAATTTCTTCATGATTAATCGTAGACTTTTGCCAAATGTAGGAAGATTGCTATTTTGTGTTTCCTCCCCCCCATTGTCAAATGCATTACTTAATAGCCTATTGGTAATGTTATAGAATGTGTCTTCTGAACTTAGACCTGATCTAAAACCGAATTGGTATTTTGAATGTAGTTTATGAAATTCTAAACATTTTACTCGTTAATTTTTGTTTAAAATTTTTTAAAAAAATTACACAGATAAAAATTATTTATATTTATCATACATACTTGGAACAAACAGAGCCTAAAGTAATAAACCACACATTTATGTGTGCAACGAAATTATGTTATTACCTCAGATAATTTTAAATTTGCTTTTAACTTAATTAATTCTTCAGTTAAATTTTTTTCTTTCAATTTATATTTTTCGATAGATAATAGTAAATTTGGAGTTTTGTTTTCATAATATTGCAATTCCTATAATATAAACAAAACAATTCAAAATTACAATGTCAACAATAATATTTGTATTTTAGTTACTCTTTTTGTATCGTTGACCATTTTAGATGTTATCATATTAAAATGTAAATTAATTAAAAAATATATTTATAATAATTAAAATATTTTAAAATGTAAAATATAAAATTAAAAAAATGTACAAGTCAATAATATAATAAACAATTTCAATCACTACAGTAATAGTAATGTCTTGTTTCCATAATGACAGGATTATGATCTGAATTCCCATTTGCTCCCAGGTTACTTTTATTTTGTTTAACCAAGTTTCTATATCTTTTTCTCACTAATATGTAATCTAATTAGTATCGGTTACCCCCTCCGTGCATAGTCCAGGTATATATTCTGCGTTTAGGTTGTGTAAACATAGTGTTGGTGCTTTGATATATTTTTCTCGTTACAGAATTCTAAAAGTCGTTCACCTTTTTGGTTACGTTTTCCCAAACCAAACTTCCCTGTTACTACTTGTTCCGATTCTTCTCCTACAACGGCGTTCCACTACCCTAATATAATAATTAAATTGTTTTTCTCTTTTCTCATTTTTGATACTTCTGATATTTGTTCATACATTTCTTCTATCTTTTCATCCTTATGACTAGACGTGGACATGCATATACTTAAATTATAAATATGACTGATTGTTTTGATTCTATTTTAATACGAGTAGGTATTATCCTCTCACTATAATGTATGATGGTTTTTGATCTTATTACCATATAGGCTTTTTGTGTCTATTATATGGTTTAGAAGTGAAGTAATCTCTTATGTGTTTCAGTACATAATCAAACAATACTGGTGTTAGGTGGAAATATTTCCTAAATTGTTCATCATTACAATGCAGATGATGACGCACTAGAATTTAAAATGCACCCTCAGTAGTAGGATTTTTAAACATTCCACTCTCCTCTAAACGATTTTTTCGTCTTTTGACAACTTTTCATCTTCCAAATATACTAATATTAATGCAAAGTCTACATCGCCCATTTTCCACCGTTGCACGACACACCACACGAGTGAGTGACTTTACATATTACTCAAGTCTACAATCTAGCAAATTTGAATTAAAATTTAACCTATGTAATAAATTATATAAAATAGCTTGACTATTGTAAAACAGAAAACATTAAATACACATTCTTTTGTTGAAAAAAAAAGATTTTTTGCCAGGTATTTTAAAATTTCGAAAAACACTATGCATTGTTCAGATACACTCATTTCTACGCTCAGTTATTATTATTATTATTATTATTATTATTATTATTATTATTATTATTATTATTATTATTCACTCAACATATATTTCATTTGTACGTATATATATTTCGGAGCAAACGATTTTTCTAAAATCAGTAATTATGTAAGGTATTGGCTTAAAAAAATATTTATTTATTCATTTAAAATAACCTCATAAATCAATAAACATAGAGTACAAATGTATTTTAAAACACTTTAAAAATCATATAATAATTATTCATATAATTCTTTCAAGTTGTGTGATCGAGTAAGATATTTAAAAATTAAATACGAATGTTTGGGCAAAATAAATCTACATTAATATATATATTTTTCATATGCCCTTTTATTTTGAATCTATAAATTATTTTACACTAATTATTAGTGTAAGAAAAACGAAATTTGAAATACATTAATATTTAACACAATCAACGACATAATAGTGAACAAAATAGCATGTTCTAAATTGTAAAAATAGTCATAAATATAATTTTTTTTTAATGTGTTATACTTAGTAGACATGTTGAGTTCACTGGATCTGAAGGAAATGATCGAAATGCGAGAAAAAGAGAATAAAAAGTTGGGAAACGATTTGCTGGAATTGCGGAAACGGATTGACACGAAAATGAGCCAACAAATATTGTTGCATGATCAGATGGTAGTAAATCATAGCCGAATGGTTGATAAATGCAAGGTGTACAAGGAAGAGTTAGAACAGGCCAATTTAGAAAGCAGTCGTTTTAAATTAGTCGCACAGTCTCTAACTAGTAAAGTTGAGGAATTGACCGGAAACAAAATTGAAAAACGTTTGGATAACAGCAACGAAGATGAGTATAAAAATATGGAAGTGAGTTTTGTGTTTGTCTTGTAAAGTGAATTTTATCTAATAGTTTTATATCTAATGATTCCTATTTTTTTCATAGTAATTTCTATTATATTAAATAAAATTGTTTGATATTTTAATATAGTTTACAATTTATAATTTTTATGAGCTAAAAACTATATGAAGTTTCACATAAAAAATATTTAACACATAAAGTACTCAATATATTTCTAATACAAGGTTCTATAAAAATAATTCTACTTAATGATCACCGAAAACATTCAAATACGCATGATTTTAAGAATCTCTAATCTATATAGTAAGGGCCTGTATAAAATTTAAATCGACAAATCTATATTGGAACAAAATAGGATTAAGATGTTAATTTAAAAATGTGTATAGGATATATAATATTATAGGATATTACTCCTTCCCCTGGTATAATAGCTGTATGCGGTCGAATTGCCAAATAAAATATTTTGGTCTAATGTATTATATATTATATAATCTATAGGATAATAGTAATATGCTAATGAAAGAGTTGTGTATGTATAAAAGAAGTGCCGAAGAGACGTATAAAGAATTGGCCGTGGTCAACGAGCGATTGGTTGAAATCAAAAATGAACTGGCCAAATCGGTAGAAACGGAAACGTGTTTGAGAAAGTGTGTGGAAAACTTGGCGGCGTTGGCTGATGCGGAACGGTCAAGGCATGATCAGGAAAAGAAAAAAATCTTGAACGCACTGAATGCCTTAATGCTTGCAGCCAAGGATGATAGTCAGTCAGATAGACTGAAATTGGACATGCAGCGTCAAATGAACGACAGGCTGGTCGTAGAGAATAACAGACTGGAGAATGAGCTGAAAAAGTTAGATGAGGTAAATAGCTCATTAAACGAAAAAGTCATCGAGTTAGAACAGCGCATTGGATACTCAAATGACACGGAGGACAATAAAGCATTATTGAGCACACAAAGGCATCGGCACACTCAGATGTTGGACGCGACGTCGGTGTCATCACAGTGTGGTGACGAAATCAACGATGATGATTTGGTGTACTCTTTGCAACTGAAACGTAGCGATCACAGTCCATGGTCTTCGATCATTGATAAAAATGACCCAGGACCGTTTTCGAGGTCTGTGAACTCTTACGATTTTCTTTCGGACCACATTCCGACAGTGTCTAATAAATTCTGTCCGATCGAAATTTGTTTAGATCCACAAGAGTCACGAAAATAAATATATTTCAATCATTGTGGTAGACCGCGAATATTTATGTATACAATAATTTTATTGTAATCTAATGTAAAAAAAAAGAAAAAAAAATATATATATAAAGAATGTAATTCTATTAAGTGTTCCGGCTTTAAGAGATATTTAAACAAGCACAAAAAAAATTTTAAACTCCTTATCGGTAATGTGCACATTTGGGTGTAATGTTTGTTATGTCGCTATAATTTCACATCAAATATATTTTTCTCAATATTATATACAACTAACTGCGGCGGCTCGTGTATATGTGCAAAAGTGCACGTGAACTACCTACTCAAACTCAAGAAAAATTGAAAACATGTAATATAATAATACAACTAAGTACCTGTAGTGTTATTAGGATTATTTTTCAAAATATAAATTCAGAATATTATGAAAATAATATAATATTTGGATTGGGTTATTTCGACTGCCAAACAGCCGGACGGTTGTCCGCGACGGAACGGTATCGGTGTGTATTATTATAGTGGTGCAGTTGTGCACATTTGCACAGTATAAAAATTAAAAAAACAAGTCGAAACACGTAACCCGCGTTATAATGGAATTGGTGTGCACATTTGTTTCTGTGCACATAACCAATTAAACTGTTTTCAGTGAATTACCCGATAGCGATAATGACGGCCAGTGCTTAGATAAACAATCGAATATTCACTTATACTCCCCGGGCTTTTCCTACCGGCACCGTGACCGACGGCACACGCGTGGAGTTCGTGTTGTTTCCGCGTGTAGTAGCGTACGGTGTTCGTGTATTTGTTTTCAATTTTTAAAATGAATTCAGTACCTACAGCAAATACTGCAATACAATTTTTCAACAATCTCGTTGGAGAAAAAGACGGAAATAAAAAATAATGGTAGGCCTACTCCAGACTTAAATATTAAACAAATTACTAAATGTAAAACGAGAGAATATGTAAGAAAATTTAAAAATGATATATTATATAAAATCCATGACTGGATTTGTGGTTGTTCAGAAACTAATCGTTTGTATTGTTTTCCCTGTCTACTTTTTGGTGAAAAATTATTATTATTACGTGTAAAAATATAAACAAAATAAAAGGTAATTGGTAAATAACTAAAATTTGTAAACAATTATTTAATACAATTTATAATATATATATATATATATATATATAATATTAGTTTTATTTTTTTTTTAATGTGCACTACTTCATTAAAAACCCACGAACTGCCACTGAGTCAACTAATATAAAAATATGACATCATTATATATTTTTTATTGTTTTTATTATATAGATAAACAAATATTTTATGTAATATGAAAATTAATTTAAAACTATTGTGTATCATTGATAATAATAATAATAAAGATTTCCTAGCTTTGGCGTTGGCAAAATTATTAATGATGATTCAATATCAAGTTCATTAGTAAAGTTCTTTCAATATTTTGGCAATATTTCCGAGTCTATTTTGAAATGCAGACATTTATAATTTTTAAGGAGTTTTAATTTTGAAAATGACTATAATAAGTATCGAGTTTTTCGTATCGAAACACTCTGGACCAATTAATGTTTTAATTGATAATATTTGCCTGGTAAAATTAGAAAATATATCAAAATTATATTTCAAAATAAAATCGTAAAAGAATTAATAATACTTGTTTCAATTAATTTTTAAATTAATTTTGTGTGTTTCTTCGTATAAATCACGCATATTTCATAATTGATAAGTAAAGTGATAAGTGAAAAAAAGCGAACATCATCAAATGCGTACTTTTATAATAACAACTGAACTGAATCAATGACATGGCTATATTTTAATAATTAAATGTTCAATAAAACAAAATATATATGTATAAATTTCTACGTGAACGCCTAGATAACGTTGAATCGTCTAATATTAAAGTTACTTACCACGCATCGATTCAATTTCGTAGGGAATTTTATATCTTTTTCTGTAGGTAATCTTTTTCTTTTTTAATCTTTTAATCTTTAATCTTTTTAATATTTTACTTTCTTTACTATCACCGATTCCAAATGTTGGTGACCATTTCATAGACAATCATATTATATTAATTTAATTTCTTAATATATAATATTTTTTTTTAACTCTTATGTCATAAATTTATTGTAATATTCATAATATTCTCATAAGTAATTAGTTCACTTATATTTTTATCCACTGTTATTCTGTATTTTTCTATTCGCTTAATACCCGATGATGACATTTTGTCAAAACTGTTAGTAAATAAACACATTTTTATACAACTTTTACATTTTTTCTTTATTTTATTATTTAGGTTTATTGTTTATTTAAATATACATGTATATATACAAAATTATTATTTACGAATATAAACTTATAATTTTATTTTTGTGCATATCCCTTTTATTCTTCATTCGTTTTCTGTTCCTTTTAGTTCTACTTTATTATGTAATACTTAGTTTTCATAAGAAAATTCTACATTTAAAAATATAAAATTGTTTTAGTAGAAATTTATTTAACTTCATATTTGTTTTAAAAAGATCTTTTTTTAAAAATTAGTTTTCTAATAAGAAGTTTGAAAGAATTGGTATAATTTCATCTTTTTGGAAAACGATATAATGATTTTTTACGAACGGCGAAAAGCTTGAAATAAAAAGAAAATTCAACTTATTATTTTATAAGTTTACTATCGTTCTTAAAAATATTTAGGATGTTTATAGGATATTTATCATGTATACTTTTTACGCACAAATATTTACACTCTGCTGTAACGATTTATTTACAACTCATAAATGCACCTTTGAATCAAATACAATACTTACGATTCATTGATAATTTTAATTAAATATATTTGATTTGTTCGTTAGGACTTTGGTAGCCAATTAATAATTTATTTAATTTGAAACATATCATGATAATTATGTGCATTATTTTAGAGTCTCTCTTATAATTTCAGCAAAAAATAAATTAATTAAAAATCCCTTATAAATATTGAAATATGATATTATTATATTTAAAAATAATATAATTTTTGTTGTCACACTTGACAAATTTGCGTAAAAAAAAAAATATATATATATACAAATACATGATGTATACATGAAAAATTATACGTTTTCTGGTTTTTTTCGCAATATAACTATTCCTTCCATGATGGGTGTAAGACATTTATATTCATTTGTAGCGAGTTCTGCTTTTTCACCTACTGCTAATAAAACAGGAGTCATAGAAGTATGTGCTCCAGTTATTGTTTTTGGAGTACCCACTTTTCCAGTGACATCGACAGCCTAAAAATATAAGTTATTGACCATTTGATTTCAGGACAAACATTTTCAATTATTTCATAACTATAATGAATAAACTCACTTGACCAACTCGGACTAATACAGAGAGAGGCTCAAGATTTTCGTTTAAAGTCACCAGCCATTTTGGATGCATAGCAACCACCAAAGTGTAAAGTAAATAATGAGACTTTTCCAAGATTACTAAAGAAGTAAAAAGAAATATAATAGAGTATAAATATTTTTTTTGTTTTCTATTTTAAAACATGAACAATATTTTTATAAAACATAATATAAAACAGGAACACTTACCATTGTGTGAATCCAAAAAACTAAATAATGGAATGAGGAGGCCAGAAAGAGCCACTGGGTTCATTACCTGTCTGTCAGTATGAAACGGAGACAGTGATATTGTACCTTTACCCATGTACGTCAAACCTTGTGCAATGCGTATAATGAACAAATTATCAGCGTTTTTAGCATGATAATGAACTAATTGATGCAATATCGTTACTAATCTAAAAGAATAATACTATTTTTAACATTTTCCATAAACACATGTTTAATTAGGAAACGTAGAACTACCAATTTATTCATTAGAACTATATGATAATATGAGTATACTCAGTTACTTATTACTATATATTCTATCCATTTTTTAAAATTAAATTCATAATTAAATGTAAAAAATATATAGCTACTATAAATATCAAAAGCATATGTACTAAATAATTTGTGTTATTTAACAAATACAAAATAATAGCGTTATTTAAAACACTTTATAACATTACTTCGTGTTATTACTTCCAGCACCAACTAAACCCATTGCAAATATAGCATTTTGCGTTACTTCTTCATCTAAATCGTGGCGAAACTTATTTAGCATATCAATGATATTCATCTGAGGATTTGATATTGATAACAACGCAATAGCTAATGGAACGGCTCTTTTCACAAGTGGTTCTTCGTATCTTTCCTAAAAAAAAAATTACTAATTTAATTGTTTTGTTAATATTAATACATTATAAATGAAATAAAACAAATATATCCTACTAATTGTTTAAAAATTCGTAAACACATTTCTGAACCAATGTCTTCTCCCATAGCTACAACAGCTATAGCAAAAGCTGCAACAGCTTCCATAGTAAAAAAATCATTATTAGATATCTCTATATTTATTTCATTTTCGTTTTCTTCTTGGTCACTTGTATTTTTGGAATTATTTTCTTCCTACAAAAAAAAAAAAAAACAAAAAACAAAAAAATAAAATAAATGTTACAATATTACAAATTAAAACTCATTAAATAAATAATAATTACTGGGGCTGGAGTATAACATTCACTGCAGATATTTAGTAACTCTTGAATAATTGTAACATCTCCAGAGCCAGCATATGCACACATTTTGACAGTAATTCTAGCCATTGACTTAAATGGATCAACTAATACACCTAAAATTCTATCAATTATTTCAGCCTCGTCTTTAAGACCTAAAAATTAGTAGTGTTATTATTATAACATTATATATTAAGTATATATATACGTTTTAAATACATTTAAAATATCAGAATTAAATTAAAATTCAATACATAAACAATACCTAAATAACAAAATCCAATAGCCAGAGCTAAAAATTTCGTATAATAACTGCCCAGTAGTTCTTCAGGAGGTAAATCTATCACGAATTTAAGAATTGTAGATAGAACTTTTGGGTCAGCAGCTCCCACACTTATCATACCACAAGAAAGTGCAGCAAAAGCAACGACATCATATGTAGACGTATTATGAGATATAACTGATAACAATAAGGTTATAACATCTTGTCGTCTTGTACCAGCATATGCGAGTCCCAAACCTAAACAAATTATATAAAATAAATAATGCACTCATTTTTCATTTATATATTATTATTATTTTTATTAATATATTACCTAAAACTGCTCCAATTCGAAGTGAAACACTGTCATGTAAAACGTAATCTGATAACAGAGAATAAGCTGGATCACATTCATTACGTACTCCAACATTCACAATTCCCAAACCAAGCAGAGCACCAGCCTAAATTACACCATAAATTGTAAAAAAAAAAGTAAGTAGTATTATGAATATAATTTTGTAAAATATATAAAAAAAAATTTATTGTACCTTAATATATTCATCAGATGTGTACAAACACTTATCAATTGAAGTTAACCCACCATCAATATCCCATAAATAAATAAGTCCAAGAGATGCTGCAGCACTCAACATTCCTGAAAAAATAATAGTAAAAACTGAATTATTTTTTAATTATTATTACTTATTTCTACAAATAAGTAATAGAATTACACAGAAATATTTACCATATTCTTTATTGTTATACATCCACGTATTACCATCTTGAACAGACACCAATTTGTCACTTGAAAATCCAGCGTTGACAAAAGCATTAACAAAAGTCGATGCAAGATTTTTACGAGATGAATTTAGGGATACATATTTTATATTGTATAATGGGCGTAATACCAAACTGTTTAACAAAATTCCATATATATCTTCTGGTGTTTTAGGTTCCAATATATCCAACTGAAATTTTCATAAAAAAAAATCAATTAAATTTAACACATTTAATTTTAACCTAATCTAATATATTCAATACAATATATTCTAAAGTTAGAAATCTATTTTAACTAAAAACTTAGATATACTTCTCTCGCCAAATTATTAAAATGTATATTGATATGACTGTTGGACATAATATTCATGAGATCATCTTTATCTTTAGACTCATCATTTAATTCTATACCACCATGTTGACGTCCCAACATAAATGCCAATTGTTTCCTTTCAACTCTGTGCAACACGAAAATCCAAAGAATTAAAAGAATCATTAATACTGTATTTATATCTGTTCTGTTATTAATTGAATCTTACAAATTAAAACTGTTATATAGAATAAAAATATTTTAAATGTCACAAAATCCACAGTTTTTATCACACAATTTTGGTTTATATATATATATCACATAGATTAAATTAATACATTCGCGAAACTTTTAAAATAAACATACTGCGCCATTTACCATGTAAAACCATAGGAGATGTGTAAGAAGTAATTAAGGAACAAGCACTATCACACACTGATGACTAATAATATATAGATAAGCACTAAATGTAATAACCTTCAAGTCCCAACTATTTTCCCATGATGATCATAATTATTATTATAATGAATACTTACGGATCTTGGCAAAGAATAAATATTTTCAACATTGTATCTATATCATTCACTGACATGGCCAAACACAAGGCTCTTGGGTATTCTCCAAAATTCAAATAATGTTTCATTACTTCATTATAGATATTAGTTTTTTCTGGTTCAACAACGTAAGTATAACAGCTAAAAATAATTTGAATAACTTATTAAATATTTATATAACTATTTTATTATTTTAACATATAAATATTTGATCAAAAAGGTAATTTATGTATATTTCATATTTAATTATAATAGAGTCAATGCACAAATGTTCAAAATTAATTAATTGTATTAAAGAAAAATGTATTTATAATGGTTTTTTACTTAACGCACGCACACATGAACTATAAGGACAAAATGTATAACTACATTAAGCAATAAACTAAACTTGAAATTAGTAATAATATAAAATGGTTTTTGAGTTTTACTTGAATTCAATTTACTAGGTTAGAATAAAACATGAAATACTTTTCAACAGAACGAATATTTTTACTTACTTTAATAAATACAAACAAATTTTTAAGTAATTTGATTTATCCACTTGCAAAAGATCTAATCTATCAATTTCCATCAATAAATCGCACGCTTGAATTACAGCATTATGTTTTATATCAAAAGCTACAATACTTGTAATTAACGATAGTAATTTTTTTCGATTTTCTTGATCATTATTCCATTCCTTAATTATTTCAGTTTCCAGTTGTCTATAATTTTTTAAAAGGAAATTCGTATAAAAGAAATAAATAAAACCGTATTAATGAATTTATTATTATAAGTAATATTAAAATTGTATTCCTTACCTAACATATTCGTGTCCCCAGTCACCAACGTCTACTTCTCCTGCTCTAAGACAATAACGTAATGTATCTTTTAAATGTTTTTCTTGTCCTGTAGCTAATACAGATACAATTGAACAAAGTAAAGCCTTTGTTTTCTCATCAGTTTCAATTGTATCGCATCTGTCCCGTAAACGCAAATAATAATTCCGTAAGAACTTCAATGGTAAGGGTACACTGGTTATTGATGTAGTTGATGTACGAATTAATTTACGTAAAGTTTCTAACGCAAGACCATAAAGAGACGGATCTTCTTTCTGTAAACAATTATAATTATAAATTGTAATGTGATCAATATTAAAAAAGTGTAGGTACTGATTACAGATTGACAATAATTGGAAATTAAAACATTAATTACAGTTAATAGATTTACATAACGACTAAATTTAATACCAGACAATTTTAATCAGCAATTTAGTCATGTTATTATTATTATTATTATTATTATTATTATTATTATTATTATTATTATTATTATTATTATTATTATTATTATTATTATTATTATTATTATTATTATTATTATTATTATTATTATTATCATTATTATTATTACGCCATTTATTACGTTGTCTTACAAAGGGAAATGTAAAAAATAATAATAATAAAGTAAATAACTAATGACGAACCAATACTTTGTCCACCGACATATGAAGTTCTCTTTCTAACTTCTTATCCTCCTCGGACTAAAACATATGCAAACATAATATATTAAGTTTTTGTAATAAAAAAAAAAGCTAGACACAATATTTTCAAACATTTTGATACAATGAATACTTTCTATAAAACTATATTAAATTACGAGTTTTACCATTGTTTCGGTCTTCTTCATGATTTATAATAATTAAATCAAAATGCCAATAAAGTTAAGAACCAAAAATTGTTCACTCGAGACACCCACAATAATGTAATATAATAAAAACATTAATAACCTTGTTTTCAGTATTTGAGAAAAACGATGAATAGAAATATTATGTTATCAGTTCAGATAAATGTTAGGTTATAACGCAAACTGACGCAAACAACCACGATCATGGTATATTGGTATCACATCGAAAAGGAATATTGACGTGATAATAGCTGTGTTGGCCAAAATGACTCGAAAACCTAGAGAGCGCCACTCTATTATCGAAAACTAATTTTTTTTTTTTTTAAATTGCTTTTGATTTTAAATGACGTAATATATTATTTTGCATATAATATAAAAGAAAATTCATATTACTGTAAAAAGACGATTGTTATTATTGTAAATTACAAAATTCTAAAGCGTTTTTCTTCTTCTTATAACCTCGATAAATCGAAATTTAAGGGAAATTCAATTTTTCGGACTTACTACGGTTTTCGAGTTTTTCCAAAGTTCTTAGTGAGAAAAAAATCCCACTTGACGAATTTTTAAAATATACTATTGTCTTTTATTATTACATATAAATTATTATATGTAATATAATAATAAATATGTGTTTTTATTATCATTGTAACATTATTACTAAAAAAAATTCGAAAAAAATGTGTATACTTATAATGTTACGACTTTACAAGAAATAATTTGATATTTCAATTTGAGTTTGATGCACAATTGAACGTTATGCTATTCTCAATAGTGTTTTCTGTCACATTTAGAGCAAAGTACACTTTATCGTCCATAACACTGTATACACATTGATTATTCGGTACAAACAACAAGTAATCGTCATTGTTGTCTAGTTTTTCTTTCGAGTAATCGAAATACTCACAAAGGAACAGTCATTCATTCTTTCGATTCATCAAGGTTTACGACTTATCGATTTTGTATATTATTACTGATATAGAATTGAATAAATAAAATGTATTTCTGACAACAATAGGTGTATCCAGTTGAATTTTACAATACATATATTGCATTAAATATTTAGTAATCGCGATGAAAAACTCGGATATCGCGTAGACCAAGCATGTCAATTTTTTGTTGTCTAAAAAAATTTAAAAAAAAATTTTTTTACAAAACATTGTATACATTGTTTAAAATTTAATAATCAAAAATGCGTAGGTATACCGAGATTTTACTATTTTATTTATTAATAATATTAATTAATAATATATTTATTAATAAGCTAATTGTCTTGTTAATTAAGTACAGTTTTAATATATGAACTTGGTATGGTAAACTATAAAGTAAGGTATAAAATATACAATAACTATATATAAAAGCAAATAAATAAATTCAATACAGCAGATTTAAGATTAATTTATCAGGTTTATTAAAAAACTCATTATCACAATATTTCATAACATCTTATGGTGGAAAGTCTATCCCACATTGATAATTTCAGTAGATTTCCCCAATATATAAAACTGAAATACAAAAAATTTGAGCGAATAATTCAGATTTGTGTACAGAAATTATAATCGCGTAGACACCGTAAATTCAAAAATCAGTTTTGTTATCAAACTGAAACTGGAAATGTTTGATTCTATTAAGACTCTTGTGATTTGTACTGGAAATCATTAAATGCATAATATTAGCCAAATAAGCAATATTCAATAAGGAAGAAAAAATATTATAATTTATAGTTTAAAATTTTAACTCAATATTTAAAAAAATATTTTATAGTTCTAAATCGGTACTTCCCACACTGAAACATGCTGAAAATGTGTAATTGCCCCGACGGAAATTAAACGGTTTAGACAAAATGTTTCAGTACTAACCTAACCTATGTTCAGATCAGAGAGGTGACGATTATGCATGATGTTCAAGGGAGGAAGGAGCGAAAATTGAGTGAACACTACCAATGAAATATCTACATTGAAGAATAATAACAAAGAAGAATTGTTTGAGAATCTATTAAGACGAAATGCAGACGTAGAAAAAGGAAAAGAAAGTAGTTGCTTATAAAAAGCAGTGGACTGAAGAGTGTGGGCGCGTCGGTCAACGTGAACCAATTCACACACACACACCATACATACCACACACTTACACATACCATACATGCGACACACAATACACACACACAAACTACACATCACACACACACACACAACACACACCGTCGCGCGCGCCTCATGGCGTATAGCTATAGCGGGCAAACGCGAAAAATGCTTTTCACCTCTGAACGCGGCAAAAAAACCGTATGTATATATCATACGGTGTGTTTGCCGCGAGCAGAGGCGAACAAATCTTTTAGCATTTACCCGCCGTGGTTAAGACAAAACGGTCCGCTGCTTGCGGACTGTTATTTATACGTCTGCGTGGCTTTCTCCTCTTTTTTTCTGTCGTACCGCTATCTGGTGACTATTTGCTCATCCAGTTTTATTGTGGTCGACTAACGGGCAATGTTGATATACGCGGGTTTAATTTGACGTTGACCGAACGGTTAATCGTAAGCGCGTTTACTACATTTATTATTTTAAATATAAATAATATTATATCTTGTATTTCAATGAAATAAAATTAACGCAATGATTCATATTTCCTCGTTGTACACTCGTTTACTCGTTTATTCTACACATTTTACTATTTTATTAACTTTTATGGTCTACTAACATTCACACGTTTCCTCGTCCGACCGGTTTCGCCGTCAGCTAAGCACTAAACGCTCGATGACGACCGATGGTCAACGCATACCATATGCGGTGATCGTCGGTTGAACACTTAGTCCAGTCTTTTACATGATGTTCAAAGGGGTGAGGTGCTGTGAAAATATAGCATAACAATAACAAAATTGGACCAACTTACGAGTAGATATTTAACTGATAATTGCACTATAAACGTACACTGATTCGTGTACCAATATTGAATAGTATTTTTGTGTTTAAATCGAAAATAACATTTTTATAGCACGGTTAAACCCATGTAAATATCGGTATTCATTTTTGTCAAAAACACGGTGTTATGAACCAGATTTGCACCGTACCTTGAACCATCATTTATTGATGATTTAAAACGGCGTCTGCACCTAAAATATTATTCGGGTATATACACTAGTATACATAATTTTTCAGATATACGCGTGTAATTATTACGATCACTGATCTTTTAATTTCGAAATTCTACTCATAGTCACGTTGCACGAATCCATCCCCTTGGTTTTAAAGAGCTCGAGTACAAGACTTACACCTATTTTATTAAAATCTCCAACAAAAAATATTCGATACTTATATGGCTGAGGATTTTTAGAACAAATTGAATTTTGAACATTACGATTGTTCTTCTCGCAATTGCCAAATGCAAGTTTATTATATATGGACGTATGAAAATGTTTATTATAACGAACAAATGAAATAGAAAACCGGAGTGACTAAAGATTCAAACTCGAAAACCCGTATCTGACGAGTTTTATCACCGTTTTGGTACACTGAGCCAAATGACACATGACAAGTAACTCGTTTTAAAATCTATCCTTTTCTCTAGCTTTTTTGAAAGACGCAAATTTCTATATTTTA
The DNA here is from genome assembly GCA_032441825.1 of Chaetogeoica ovagalla. Lineage (NCBI taxonomy): Eukaryota > Metazoa > Arthropoda > Insecta > Hemiptera > Aphididae > Chaetogeoica > Chaetogeoica ovagalla. The sequence continues at coordinate 4,710,417 of CM063747.1, read as the reverse complement.
TTATTCGAAAACTAACGATTTCCGGCGAATTATTTTTAAACCATTAATTTAATTAAGACACGAAAAAAAATAAATCGCGAAAATCAAAGTCTCTTTTTATCCATTTTCATAATAATTAAAACAAAAAATTAAAGAAAAAAAATATATATCGAAACTATCAATTGTGTAAACGATCGCCTGCATCACACGCTTAAAAAATGTTAGCATACCTATAAAATGCGTTAGGTACCTATATTATATTTTACACATTCTTTTTTTCTTGTGTTACAGCTGTATAACGTATTACGTGTACGCACGGTATACTGCACACATTATTACTAATCGGTTTTATTGTTTACAATGTTTGTAATCAGTTAATACAATTATTGAAAATCATCGAGAAATTTCTTAAAGGGTAAAGAGTAAAGGAATAAAGAGAAGTATTATAATATCTTTAGTTATTATTAATTTATATTATGCAAGTTTCATTTTGTGCGTCGTGTGGACCGTTTATGTATGTATTGCAAATGCAATGTAAATGTTTGTAATTATTTTTAGTTTACACTTTTGGTGAGGAGTCCAGATTTTTAGAATTTTAATCTTATGGACGCGCAGTACCGATTTAAATACATAATGCGCAATTTTTATAAAAAATGTATGATCTATTTAATTTTTAATCGTGTCAATTGATAATGGAAATTATTTATAATGTAAAACTATACACGCAATGCAACACAATTCATAAATTTTAAAGGAAAAATAACAATTTAATAACAAAAAAAAAACGTTCAAATTATTGCCTAGAACAAGATAAGTAAATAAGTATAATGCCATTATTTATTCAATTGTTTGTACTCTTGACTTTTAATATTTGATTAATCGTAACGCCTATTATTTAAGAATCAAGTATATGTACGTTTTTTTAAAAATTTCGTATTTCATCGTTATATTACATTCTCGTATATTAGTCTCTATAAATTCACTGTACTGATTTGTTGACGACATAAACGTTTCCGAATAATAATATTTTAAGCCATATTAATTTATTATAATATTATATAAGTAATAAGTTATAATAATTTAATGATGTACGCGTCATTGGGACTTTTACTGATTTTAATTTTCGTATCAGTTAACGGAAAAATAATTAACTGCTCTCTCGGTAATTTTGATTTTAATAACAATATATATTAGCAATTGAAAATCATTGACAGTTAATTAGAATAATTAAAAAGCGTTTAAGGGACACAAAATTACGAAATTCTTGTTTACGTGTTAATGGTCACGAGTTTTTTCGGCCTCGTTTTTAATCAAATATGGATATGATTTTTATTATTATTTTTTAATGATTTTACGTTATGTTTTGAATATACGTTTTATTTATTATTATGTATATTTTCAGGTGGTATTATAGATTATGACACTGACAACGGTAAATATTATTAATTAAATAGTTTACATCCACATATTTTGTGTTGTTAATATATTACGAGATATTTTTGAATATTAAAAAAAAAATACATAAAAATAAGAACAAATAAATTTTCTATAGTCGGAGACTCGTGAACAGAAAAAAATATGAAAATAATTATTAACATTTATTTATTTACCGATATTTTTAGATATTGATCAGCGCGAAGAGTATTGCAAACAATTAAATGGAGGTAACATTATTAATACACAAGATTTTATTTAATATAGTACAAGGGCTATATCTCGAAATCTACCTCCGATGTGTTACAATTCGCTTGTCACATCGGTGATTCTGTATGTCGCAACCTGTACATTATTCTGCGCCCTTGGCCCCCTTCATTATGCACACCTGCGCGTCCGTTTTTAAATTGTCTCATCACTAATCACGTACCGGAACCATGGCTCATCATCACTGTTTTACCGTAAACAACACATAACCGACGGTGAATAATTTAATCTGCGCTCAGTAATAATTATTACCTTCGGTTTGCAAAAAACGAACTACACTTCGCACCTAACCGGCGGCAAGAGATACGCGTACATGTTGTTATGGCAACTATTAGAATAATGTTGAGCGAATACGGTCGAATATTGGCGTACTATAAGAGAAGGTTGTGACGTGCAGAAACTTTTCACCCGAAGTGCCCGAAATGTGTAGTGATAGCTCACGTATAAAAATCCTCAAAATATATATTTATATGACGTATATGTAGTGGTTGTAGTCGATTTCGTTAACCCTACCGCTAGTTTCATTTACTGGAGTCGGAGGAGTTAGTTTCAAACATTTTGTCGCTGTGACGGACGTCGGATTCTGGAAATCGGAATGCCTCACTTTTGCACATTTTCACGGTCAAGGCGTTTTCATTAAACCTCTGCGCGTCTGCAGCTTGATTAACTGATATGTATAAATACAAAATATTATTTTCTATTCGTTAAACCTATGTAAAGACGATGAGACAATGTCTATGGCTCCCGGTTTTGTACAAAACAATTTTTAATGCACACATTTAAAAGGTATCAGTTACTCAAGGAGTTTTTACGATACGTATTAAAAGTATTATTCGAATACTTTTTTTTAATATACGTTTCCAATATTGTCTACACCACAATATGTACTAAGCGATTTCAATAAGGAATTAAAAAGTCTTTTGATTGATTTGCGTACATATAAACTTCGCGATTTTGGCGATTTCTAAATAATTCCTAATCCCCCGGTTTTGAATTGGGATACGACAAGCTAGGACAGGCGTACAGCATCATTGCGGAGCGTCTCGTATTTTTAAAAAGTCATTCATCACAATATTTAAATAATACATTTCATTAACTGTTATACATACACATCTATGTTGCGCAAACAAACACTTCCACGTAAAAAAAAATATAATATTTTAGTAATAATTATTATTTGTATTACAAGAGTTTTGCTTAAAACATTTTTAAACGAAACGATTTACGTTTTTATTTTATTTTTTCTAAGGGGCCGTTTATAATAAAAGGAGTGAAATCGTTATTGACAATGAACGACAAAAATCTTATAATTAACAGTTTTAACATTATTGAGCACCTACTTAACATTATAACACTTCTGTTTAAAAATCAACGCGAGTTTCTTTTATTTTTTTTTTTTGAATATTTTTTCACTTGTCAACTACGCGGTTAGTTTTTTCTTTTTAACACGTTCATTTTCTATGGCTCTGTCAGTTTTTTTCAATATATTTAATTAGCACGTAAATACGTAGTATTTTTTTTGTGTTTCAACACTGTTTGTTGTATAGCACAAATGTTTGTATTCGCGCCACTATGTATCAGTTTTCGCACTGTCCGCGATAGCACGCACGACCGTTACCATGGGAAAGTAATTAATATGGCGGGATTACTCCGACCGCGGATTATCTGTGTCGTCGTTCGGCATATATATTTAAATAACACTAATCCTATTACATTTTGAATATCAAAGTTGATAATAAATTAGTCAAATTATAATAAACTATACGAGTTATAGTATGTAAAATAAAAGATTAATAGTATGTAGCTGACGAATATCTTTCATTTATCACGAATATGATTATGATTAATTTAAATTATTATATTGAAATATTATAGAAAGCGTTTTGTACAATAATTTCATTGGTAAGTTAAATATCACTTGTACTATACTATAATCTTAGTATTACATTGTATGTGAATTTAACAATTATTATATGAACAAGATCTTTATTTTATGTAAAAGAAAAAAAACAATTTACTATATTTGTATAATAAATATTGCGTTGGCAAAAAACTGATTACAATGTAATTCGCTGTTTAGACACGTTTGACATTTTAGAGTGTAAGTATTTATACTGATAGTATTATAATAAGTAACGTAACTTCATTGTTCGTTTTGCATTGGTTACTAATATTACATAATTACACATCAAATTTAAAATCATTATCCTATAAAAAGATATAAGTTTAAAAAATAGTTATATTTAAGAGTCTCGTTAAAATATGTTGTTTTAAAATGAGTAAATAAGTAATACGAGTATGTCTTACATTTAATCGAACAATTTATTTAATTATTATTTATCATTAATTCTAGATTTTGAGTGAAGGGAATTTAAAATCTGTATTCATATTCCATATTATATTTCAAAAAAAAATAATGCTCCTAGCATTCTTTCTCTATTTTATTTTTTAATTAAATAAATCCCGTAATGATACCTAATACAATTTATATTTCAACAAGTTGTATAAAAATTTATATTACAATAATTGTAATTTTAACCTCAATATACGCATACGTGCAAATAAGTTATCATTTATTCTTTATTTCAGCTGATGAAATATCAAGTATACAAAAAGACTTAAGTTCCAATTTAGGTATTTATTTTATTTATTCCACATTGCATAGGTATTTTACAATTTTAAAATTAAAAATATTTCGCATATTAGTGGATAAGGTTTTAAACAACACAATTATTGTGTTATTACTACTATTACTATTAACTACTGCGTTTTTACGCTCTCGCAATGAATACGAGAACTTTTCTTAAAAAAAAAAAAAGCGGAAGATATATTAAAGAATTATGAAATACTTTTAAGTTTTAAGTTAATTGATATTATATTATAACCTATTTATTTCAAATTATATCAATTTTTAAGGTAATTATTTTATACAAAATGTAATTCAATTATATTCATTGAATTATCAAAACCTGATTATTGAATAAAAAAAAATCCACTTGCTTCAAACTAAATATATGCAACATGGATAATGTACATACATATATTGATTAATATTTTGTTAATTTGGCTGCAAAATACAAATGTTGATAATATAAGGTTCATCGAACAATTTTTTTTTTCAGATTTAGTTGATTATTGGAATCATTTTATAAATAAGGGAACAGACCTGCAGAGGATTAAATTTCACAGACAATTGGAAGTTATGTTTAAAGTAAGTACATAGTACATATATATAGTCGTATATATATATATATATATATATATATATATATTTAAGCAATTAAGAAATCAATTTGTATCATATTAAATATATAACTGTAATTCTTGAATTCTGATCAGAGCGAAAAATATATTGGTTTTCATGATGATGTTGTTTTGTTATGTATGCCCAACAATTCTACCAGAAGATCTTTAGAGTCATAACTTGTATGCAGGGCCGGATTATGATCATAATTTAAGGGGGGCTATTACATTTATTGAGGCCTTTTCACCTAAAACAATTTCCTTTTTTTCTTCTGATTTATTAATTTGTAATAAATATAAATTAAAATAAATATAGCATTGTTTTTAAATAACATTTTATTCTTATATCATATTATACATTTTTCGGCATATGCAATAAAAAAAATATACACATATATTTTTAATCTTATATAATATTATGTTTGAAAAACTTTTTCCTGGATTTTTCCTGAGCAAATTTTCTTATATTTTCAAATGAAATATTCATAGTCAATTCACACTCTATTGAAAGAATAGATAGAGATGTCAGTCTTGATTCACCCATCATACAACGATATTTATTTTTAATTATTGTTAGTGCAGAAAAAGATCGTTCACTTTCACAGTTAGTAACTGGTATACTTAAAAAAATTCAGAACGCTACATAAATATGTGGAAAAACGCCCGAGAGATTATCTTCAACAATCATTTGTAACATGTTAACCGGGTTTTTTATTAATTTATTATCTTCCTTGACTTTAAACATACCAATGAATTGTTTCAATTCGTCATATAGACTTTCTTCTAGATCACGAGAGTAAACTTTGACTAAATTATTTACGGATTTTTTCATAACGATGATAACCAGTTGCAAGAAGCGACGACCACTATACCTATAATTGGGTCTTGTGTGTCGGTAATGAAGTATCCAAGTCCATAGTCCATTTTCATATGACATCAATTTAAAATTTATAAGTTATAATAATGTTTTGAAAAAAAATGAGTTGACACACTGTGACCCCTTTCAACTTGCGGCCCGGGGCTATAGCCCCCCTTAGCCCCCCCCTTGATCCAGCCCTGCTTGTATGACTGGTAGAAAATTGAATCTAGATGGTACTGGAGAATGGTAATTTTTTGAAATCTCAATAGCGCAAAAAAAAAGAAATCTTAACAATTAAAAGGCATCAATGCTTTTTAAATACCACCACATATTATTATGTTGTCACCTATATTTTGGTAAACAAAATTATTCGTTTACTTTCAAAGTGAAATTATAAATCAATAATGAAAGCGTGATGTTGTGGATGTCAGTAAAGTGAATTACTCTGACAAAAGATTTTAGAGTTTTGTTATTCATATAAATAATAAATCGTTGTATTCGATAAAACGACTTTGTGCGACATTTTTCGGTGCAGTGCCGTCGTTAGGTTATGCGAAGCGTCGGTAATTGTTAATACTGCAGACCGTCGTCGTTATACTTGGAAGGCTAGAGGTTGTGGGTTAGTGTTGTGAATTATATGGATAAAGATTTCAAAGTTTTGTTATTACTATACATTTGAAAGCAACGATAAATCATTTCAAAATTTAAAATATTTAAAAACTCTTGGCCACTGAAACTTTGTCGAAAAACTTAAAATTTAAAAAAAAAATCGTGATTAACGTTTTTAATATATTTTTTTTTTAATGTGGTTGAAGTAATGTACATTTGGTGTTGTATTACATTTTAAGCCATAATACCAAAAATTACCTATTTTGTGAATTAAATACCATAAGATCTATAATTGTTATAAATAGCCCAAAATTAAAATAAACGTAATATTTTTTCATTAATGTAATATAAAATTACATATTCGGTGAATATTTTTAGTTCCTATAACCATTAGTTTTAAAAGTCACGAAGAAATAAGGATAATAATCGGTTTTCATGAAATCCAGTTATTACCGTATTTTTATGGTAGTTTGTCGGTAGTTTTTTTTAGGTGCTATTGAGAAAATTGAAAAATTTTAAATAATCTTTAAACTACCAACTAGATACAATTTTCTATCGAAACAAGGTATGACTGTAAGATTGGAGTACTCCTTCTGGTAAAATTTTGTTTACTGACATCGTTGTAAAATCAGTACATTCTCGCTCCGTTCAAAATTTAGAATAAACTAAAATAATTTATAATATGTTTAGTTATTCACTTATTAACTTTCTGACATTTCTGCTAATAAACTATTTGATATTAATTGTGCAAATAGTCAATAACTTATATTTGTTTTATAATACTATAGTCCGTAATTAATAATTATATAAAAATCTTCATAATACTCCAATTATACGTTCATAATTTCGAATATGATAAAAAAAACGATTTTTATTTATTGAAAATTATGTTTTTTTTTTTTATATGAAATCTTCTGTGTTGAAGTGAAATAATTATTTGCTAGACCAATAATAATTAATATATATAAATGTAATATTTAAATATAGAATGGCTACGAATTTTCAGAAGAAGAAGTTATATTATTTTTATTGTCAAATTACAATGCAGTTGGCATATATTATTTTACAAATAACATATACATTGCAAAGTGTGTTGCCAGTAACGGTATGTTTATGCAATATTTGTAATATATTCGATATTGTTGTATATCAGAAAAAGAAAATTCTATAGAGTAATTGAATTAATAATGTAATATATTTATTAAACTTATTACGAGCCTAATATTGTTCTGCCACCAATAGTGGCAGATAAGGCAAGTCAGTATATAGTTAAAACTATACTTAAATATAAGCAAAATAAAAAATATAAAAATATACACATGTATATCAAAATATATATTTAAATATAAAAAAGAAAAAAAGCCAATGAGTATTAAATAAAATAAAAGAAGAATGATGTTGTATAAGATATTTATTACTACCGGTTTCGACAAAATGTCATCATCAGGTAAATTAAAAAAATACAACAACAGAAAAATATAATAAATGAAACTGATTGAGCGAAAAAAAAATACATAGAGAAAACAATGAATATTACAATAAAAAGATATGGAGCTTAAAATAAAAAATTATATAATAATAAAATATTATATACTAAATTTGATTATTTATTTTTACAAATTCTTTTGATTTTGATTTTTAATTTTGTAAATCCCTCTTTGTTTTTACTACTTTGGTATTAAATATAAGCGTTTAGAAAAGGTTAGAACCGTATTGTGTATTCCAGAAGAGTAGTGATAACAATACAATTTAATTTAATGTTTTCATGAATTCATTATAAATTCTTAATGTTTTTAAATACTTAATAAATGAACATAATGGTATCAAATTAAAAGGCGACGGTCATAATAACTATAAAAATTATTTCCGTCGAATTAGTTCCTAATAAAATATTTACATGTTTTATTATGTCGGGTTTAGTTTTAGAAATTACACTCAAAAATATGTTATAGTTGATTCTGAGAGAAGCAAAGAAGCCATTAGTCTTATGATGTTTATTTATTTTTTTTATTTTTTATTTTCTGTATAGAACTTTTTGACTAGTAGGAATACTCCGATCATTGTACTTTTACACATTTTCCAGAAGAAATTTTGCTAAGATGGTACTTTAAGGAGGTTTTTTTCAATAGTTTTAAAACGCGACTCAAAAAATCTACAAAAATACCGTGATAAAAACGTCTAATAATTAATTGTACATTATATGTACGTCAAAAAGTTCAAAAATTGTGCCAATTTTTGTTATTTATAATAACTATTAAAAGTTAATCTATACGACATAAAATGACTAATTTTCGGTTTTAAGAGGGCTAAAAATTGTATATCACATAGTTCCTACAATATTCCAACTATTTTTCAAAAATCTTGAAAAATCTTGGGTCACAATATTTTTTTAATACTATTTTATATTTTTCGACAAAGTGTATTATTTTGATGATAAATAATCAAATCAATGCACACAATCGACATGGGTCATTTTTTCCGTGTAAAACTTTTCGGCTAGCAAAAATGTTCCGATTATTACAATCGTATCCGTTTTACGATAAAGAATTTTGTTTTTGGTGGTACTGTAATTTTTTGGTTTTCACAATAGTTGTCAAACACGGTCCAAAATATAATTTTTTTTTTTGTTAAATACGGCAAAAATGCGCAATTTTGTCAAAATTCATTATTATTATATATTAACTATTTATTTATATTTCTGTTTTAAAATAAAAACAAAAGTCAATCCCAGTTTTTAACGGCCTTAATATAATATTGTAAAGTACTAGGAGGTAAATGTACATAATTTAATACGGATATTTTAAAATGTTATTTAAGTGATAAAATGGTTGATTTATACATTTTTTTTAATTTGTTTATAATATGATTATTTGTTTAGCATCTTTTTTTTGTCCTTATTAAATTGTATTTACCATTGAAACATTAGTATTGGTTTTATATTTTCTATGATTTATAAAACAATTCCAATGATAACATATTAAGTATTTTAAGAGCAATGATTTTCATGATATGCATATATTTTGAAACAAAAATTATATCAATTTTATAACGTTCTTTTACGTAAATATTATGAATAGATTTTTATTTTGGTAACAATTTTTTTTTGTATTAAATACGTCTATAAAAAAACACATGTAAATTATATGATATGCATGTAATTATTTCTATATAATGCTATATCAAATTATTAATGACTGATTTTATTATTAAAGGCGTAAATTTTATCTCGAGTAAGAAACAAGATATGTATTCATTCTCTATGGACAATGTGGATTTGGATGGTAAAATGTGGGAATTTCTTACTTTAATGATAAAAATCGATATGTATGAAGTAACGTATTCAGTAATAGACAATACTATGTGGGAAATTAATATAAAAGATACTATATGGAACAATATAAATACACTCATATCAAACAGGATGGAATATCCATGTTCATACTTATATATGTTCCGGACAATGTTATTGGACATGGATGAACAACATTATAATGTATTAATGTTTTAATAATTAAATTATATGTAACTTTATATATTATATAAACGCATTTCATCTGTATTATTAGAATGAAAAATGGAACCAACTTATTGAACTGATCAATAACGGATTAATTGGAATTTCCGAAAATCACTTAGAAAGCAGAAAATTGCAGGTATATATGGATATAATAATGTCAGCTTACAACCCGGAATATGAAGAAGTAAAGGGTTTATCATCATTTAGTCATTTAATAAATGTACTGAAGTCACCTGTTTTCAATTCTGAAGTGAATATAAATTTTAATTAATATATTTATGATGTGTTTCGATTTTTAACTTGAACATAAAGAAAAAGGGAATAATATCATTAAAATAATTCATACACGATTATCGTGTACCATAGATTTTATTAAATAATTATGTTAAAAATCTATTCATTTTACTGTACACTGATATGTAAAATATCATCAATTAATCCATACTGACTATCAGAGTTGGTCTCTGTCAGAAACGTCATTTTTGTTAGAATAATTTATCACAGACAAATACGAATAAATAAAAAAAAAATGTTGGGTAAAAAAACAAGAAAGTATATTCAAAAAGAGTAATATAGAGGAAAATACTTTGGTCGTTGCGATAAGTATCAATACTAAACAGTGCTATTATATTTTCAACACAAGTATCTACTCAAATATACTCCGTTTTGTTTAAATTACGTAGATCTATAAATGCGAACTGTTTAATTTACGAATATACATTAATAATTTTATATTTTCTTAGAAGTTTTTTTAGTTTTACTGTATTTTTTCATAATATTACGGGCTAGTAATGAATAGATTGAATTGTGTTCGGAGGGTCCCTAAAAAGTTATCCAATAGACCTGTTAAAATGTATAAATTTTTTTTCTTGTGGAAATATAATAATCGGTGTTCCGAGAAATGCAAGTGTTAGTATTTTTTGAAAGTAATATCGAATGACTGTGAAATAATTATTGAAACTAATACGCATATGGTCTGTGTTAATTGTAATTAAAAAATGATATGTGTGTGCATATTACACATTACAAATTTACAAAATAATAACATATATTATTATTTTTATTATTGTTATTATTATTATAATTATTACATTCTTAGGATAGATTATTAAATTATAAGGCAACTTTTATGGCAATGAAAAAAATAAGTGATTGTGTTGATGAAAATGGTTGGAACATTGATGGAAACAATAATTTATGCGACGTACTTCCGAGAATTCGACTAGTGGACTTAGGTAATAATATAGTTTTAATTTTTTTTTTTTTTTATTCCAACATCATAATTAATGTATTATTGTTGTTGTTCCGTTCTACAATTTAAATATTTAACAAATAATTAAATAATTGTAAATAAACAAATATCGTCGCTATCAATACTAATTGAGTAAATAATAATGTATTGTGTTGTGATGGTACGACGAGTGTTCATCACGCACCATGCTTCTATCATATACATTGCTCGCCAAAACATAATTTATAAAAAAAAAATTTTTTGTTCACATTATTTTTTACTCTTATAATGTTTTTAATCGTTGTTCTAACGTAAACAACTTCATTTTCTATTTTTAATTAACAGGAATTCTATAATTTAGTAGTGTACTTAATCAAAATGTTTTAAATATAAATATAATATAATATTATTAAATCATCATCGACTTACCGGTCAATTAGTGCGTATTGATGCGTTCAAAAGCAGGTTTCAAATGCCGTTTCTTAAAATGGATCTAATTATATTCATATAAATATAATATATTATTATTATATAATTTTATAATAATTACCAAAATATCTTAAAATATTACCTTTATTGTCAATACCCTAATTCTGTATATAAATGTACATACATAATAAAAATGATCTGTATTAATTGATATTTACTAATTTCTTATTCTTTCTTCAGATATGGATCATATTCTATACAAGTTGATTCATATGCAAATATATAAGATGACCAATAATGACTTTAATCCGGTAAATTCTTTTGCTACACAAGTCTTAAAAAATTAAAACAATATATCAATTATATTTGCCATTAGGTTTACTATAATATTTATTCTCGGTTTATTCTAGAAGTTATATTATAAATAATATATAATATATTATAAAATATTTTATATAATAAATATTATATATATGATAAATATCGATGCTTTTAATAAAACTATATTGACTATGGTAAACTATGTAATCATAATTTAATTTTAAATTGTACTTTAATGTTCTACTTTTAGAATTGTATTAATCATGATAGAACAATTAATGAAGAAAAAATACACATGATTGTTACGATGGCAATTGATTTTATGAATTATAATACCAATATAACATTTAAACAGTTTAATATAGTTAATTCAAGTAAGGAATGAATCCTTTTTACTCTATAACGTATACTTTATAATTACATAAAAATAACATTGTAGTAACATATATTAGTTGTTCAGGAAAAGTTTTACCAAAACTAAATCATAAATTGATTTGAACATTAATTAATCGGTTTAAAGACAAATCGGATTATTTATTTTTATACCGCTTAATGCAGTATCTATTTGTCAGTCTTGCTATAATATTCCATTCCATTCGTGACTACAGAAAATCCATAATCAGTGGACAATATTTGGTTTAATGGCCGACATATTTAAATGTGAAAATATATAAACCGTTTGGTTATTGATTGTGTTTAAATTATGATCGTGAAATGAAATTAAATAACGCGTAATTTATTTAAAAACATGTGAATTTATCTCTTGATTCGAAAGTTATCAAAAAAAGGAATTTTTTTTTAAGCAACAAATATTTACCTATAGAATAAACTGTTGAAGAATGTTTGATTATCACATTGAACAAGAGACATTTGTGTAATAAATACAAACCAGTAATCACAATCAATTTATTTCTTAAAATCACAAATTATATAATACTGGGCGAAACAAAGAATGTACGAGTACTCTTAAAAGGAATATCTTATACAGCAAAGTGTACTTCTTTTTTGTAAACACTTTTGTGTATAAATGATGACGCGTTAACTAAACGTGAACTCAGCGACGTAATAATGTAAATGAAGATTCATTTTTGATTCGTATCGCATGGAAAATCGATTTTCTTGGGTTGTAACTGAAATGTGTACACACTGACGAGAAAACGAGATCATTGAAGGGTGTAATTGTTAACGCTTCATGAATAATATTTATACCAAGTCAAATCCAGCTATATAGTTTCTCGATTGACCAATGGACCAAGTCGATAACGACGTAACAACATATTTGGCTGCCGTCGATAATTGTGGATTTCTATGCTGCGTACATTTCGTGCAGATTGTGATGTTTATTTTACTTGGTTATTTGAACAGTCCTAACAAAGGAATCGCATTAGTTAGTGGAAGTAGCATAAACACGAAGGGATATTGGATAATATCCAACGTGTGGAGAATGAATCCAACGAAACACGGTTCTAATGCCAGGAATATAATAAATCTAACATATTTATTATTATATTTTAAATGATTATAAATTTACTTTTCGGCTACTGGGACCGAACGCGCTCCGTCACCATTTCTTGTGGTGCGTGTTGTCTTTTACTCGTTTTACGTTGTGTTTTGATTGTCCGCCGAAGACAAACGTATGCGCGTTTGTAACGTGTAATTTGAACATGCGTCGTCTTTGGTATTCGTCGCCACATACGCTATACAACATCACACACATATCGCCATCAACCAGATGAGATCCATCCATAATTATTATTGTAATTAAATTTGTAATTAACAAGAAAATTTCTGTCAATTCAGCTATTGTTATTAATTTCTCCTACCTTCCCTTCCCCCTCGTATTTTCCCTTAGTAGGTAAGTTTGATCATTTGTTTCTTTATTATTTTAATACAAATAGGTATACGTGTAAAATATAGTTTACAATTTTTGACATTTTCTTACGAATTATGACCAAAAAATTCTTTCCTTTTATACTTGTTGTTTCCGGCTCTTTATTATGTGAAAAATAAATTATTCCTAATTTTTTTCCCGTGCAAAACGAACTAGATCCGATAAAAATAGAAAGAAGGCCGCGTCTATAACTTTGAGCAATGATAATATTTATTTTTTTCTTTATAGCAATATCACAAATAAATAATTATATATCCGCACAAAAAAGAAAGACATTTAAAAAAAAGGAAACATATACAAAACTAATGATAGCTTATAAGTGGTTAGCTGAATTGCATGGAGTTCTTTGTGTTAAGACTGCAAATGATTCGGAAATACTTTATCATCAAAATGAAATAGAAAATGCTTTGCAAATGGCATACAATATTCAAAATAAACATGGAATTAATAAAGATGTTCATTTAGAATTTTTATTCTACAAAAAGAATTGCAAAGTAAATGTTTAAACATAATATCAGAGAATAACATAATTTTTTCTTTTTAATTGGTAGAAATAACAATGTTTTTAATTTCCAATCAAACAAAAAGTCTTTCTCTATACATTTTTAGTCACAAATTGAAAATCCATCAGTTATTTCTAGAAATATTTTATCAACGAAAATACCTTATTATACATAAAATGTTTAACATTTATTTCTTTGAAGCATATTTCTTATAAATATTTTTAAAAAAGAGCCGCGAGTGTTATGGATGTCGTTTCAATATGATGAATAATATTTAGATAACATTTTAAAATTGTTATTATTACCATAAATAAAAAGCAATGATAAATCATCGCGTTCAATAATACGATTGTCCATTGGTGAAATATTATTTATTATTAATATACAATAATAAATGTTAACGAAATCGCGTTTAAAGACTATTGAGTTAGTCGGAAAGTGACCAAATTGTATGAAAAATGTTTTATCCGCAATGATATAAATTGTATGTATTTTATTATATATATATATATATATATATATATATATATATATATATATATATATATATATATATATATATATATATTGAAGTTCTCAAATTAGAAATTTATTTATGAATTAAGTACCTATTATTATTTGTGCATAAAAATATTATGAAGTGATATTAATTTAAGAACAGTATTTTTATTAATACAGAACTTATTGTAAAAATTAATGGTTATCGATTCATTATAAAATTGGTATGTAAATTCATTATTTTAATACAATCAAATTTTAGGATTTAATTATATCATATCCTTTGGATCCATTTTTTAATGCCGATGGATGGATTAAAAAACCATGGGCACTTCAGGAACATCAAATGTCAAATGTAAATGCTGTATTTAAAAACACCTATTGTGAAGATATACACAGGTTTTTAAATGCAAACAATCCATTCATACACCCTGTGGATGTTAATATTCTTTTTTCGAGATATTTATTAAAGAATAATATGCAATTTGTAGCAATCGATTATATACAAAATTCAATGCATTATAAAGTAGTTTCTCCTGAGGTACGTATATAAGTAAATTAAAACTATGAAAAAGTATGTATTAGGACATATAAATATATACGTATGTACATAAATGGCCTTTACGTGAAATAGAAGTTTATAATATGAGTGGACTTTTGTCTTCTCTTAACTTCAGCAATACATGTTGAACAACCATTTGTTAACGGTTAAAACCCATCCGTTACAAAAAGTGTTTTCAACAATTTCGATAAGTCCTCCTGCGATTTGCGCCTATAGTTATAATAATAATAATATTAATAATTATAATAATAATAGGATTTTAAACTTTTTATAATTTCTAAAATATTTACATTTTTTTTTTTTTTTTTAATTGATTAATTGATGAAATTGTATTTTCATACAGGATCGCGTAAGAAATTATCAAGCTCACGAAATTTACAGTATATATTATGATAGAATCGAGTAGGTGGAGGAATAACAAATAGGTATCATTAAAAATCAAGGTATTTGCGAAATGAACTCTATAATATTATTTTATAATCAGAAATAACTTTGGATAATTTTTAAATTATTGTACACAAATAATTTTAATAATTCCGTGTTCGTGGATTATGATTATAATTAAGAATGACGATTTATTTTGGAATTAACGAACATTGAAAAATTATTATATAAATACGATTGTATTTCAGTAAGAATATTATATGGTAGCATAATTAAAATCAACCCAAAGGAGGGATAGGTGGTTATACTAGGTGGTTTCTTACCCACAGTTTCCGTTTTCTCCTTGTCATTACGCGACGTCATCGTGCCGAGCGCAATGAATAATAATAATATAATAATAATAATAATAATAATAATAATAATAATAATAATAATAATAATAATAATAATAATAATAATAATAATAATAATAATAATAATAATAATAATAATAATAATAATAATAATAATAATAATAATAATAATAATAATAATAATAATAATAATAATAATAATAATAATAATAATAATAATATAATAATAATAATAATAATAATAATAATAATAATAATAATAATAATAATAATAATAATAATAATAATAATAATATAATACAGATAATTTAATAAATATTGTAGCACACCCGCAAATGCAAAAACAAATTCCCATCAAACGCGTCAAACAAAGTTGCATTAATTAACAAAAAATTTGACAAACAATTTCATCGTGTAAACACTACTTAAAATAATTTCTTCTTGCTTTCCTTTGAAATAGTTTGTTTAGGCCAAGGACCTAAAATAACATAATAATCGCGCTCGGATACTCGAACGAAGAAATATATATGTATTCGTACGTATGTGTGCAAGATCGTAGCCAGGGCTCAGGGTTTAGAGTTCAACCCGTAATTTTTTTCTTGAAATAAATTTCAATGATTTATGTTCGATTATTATTTTATTTCATATTTATATTCTCGGCATCCCAAAAATGTTTTGCCGCCTTCGGCCTTGTGTGTGTTTCGTATATTACTAGAAACGTATTTAAATAATTGTAAAAAACTGGAATTCCGATTTTTCGTCTGATCAGGGACTATCTTACCCTTTACTATTAGTTAAGGCTGTCTGTTAAAAAAAAAAATTCATTGAAATCTGACGAATATTAAAACGTGTTTTTTTTTCATAATTGATTAACCAAATAAATAATAGGTATGACAAAACAAGAAATTCTTACATTTCAACGGATTCTGATTTAGGTACAGAGTTCGTTTTTGTATTAAACGAAATCTTGCGGCCTTTCATTTTGTACTTTGAAACGATATTCGAGATCCGTTGAAAACATTGTAATTAGGTTAGTTATTGGGTCCTAAATCACGAAACACGAGACCTTTCGTTTAAAAAGAAAAATCATTGAAATCGAACGAAAATTAAGGACGTACGCGCGCGTCTTTTTCGTAATTAATGGACAAAAAAATAAATAAAAAGTTTTCTACACTTTTTTTATACGTTCGTATCGAACTACACTTGTGAATTCACATACAACAGTAAAAACGAATACTTTCGTTTAGAAATACCACAATCGATGAATAGCACATACGTACGTATCACGAGCATATTCATGGCCCGAATGCTTCTAAATTCATACTTTTGAAAAGGATATTTTTTGATTTACACATTTGTAGAATGTTTACGATTACTTTTTATATACCTAACGTAAATTTGTTAAAAAAAAGAAACTCTACTATGTGTATGTATCAATCAATATGCAACATAAAACCGTGAATTTCGTAAATTCGACGAAATTCATAAAACGAAAAATAACATTTTTGGTTATTGTAATAATTGATAAGACGTTGATTACAATAAAAAAAAAAAACGTTAGAAAGTCCCAATCTTAAATTTCAATTTGCGGCATTTCAAATTTATTTATCGTATGGTTTGTATACAACATGGAATATAATAAATATTGTGAAATACAATAAAAATACCATTTACATAAAGATATAATGATTTCAATTAAATTGTGATCGTTCGTATAAATGCTGTGTGTGTGTGGTACGAAAATTATAAATATTTAATATCATACGATTAAAAGAATACTACTTTTTATAAAATAAAATATTTTAACACGCTCATTGTTGGAGGACTTGAATGTAACCACATAAGAACCTAACGCATATTATTTTCGTTCAAGTGATTAAAATGATTAAACAGTACATCTTATCGAATACTAATATAATCTTATCGATAAGTACACGTGTAGAATATTATAAATAATTCATTTATGTGTTATATGTATATAACGATTGCTAGAAACTCATCCTGTAGGACAGTAAATTTCATTTCACGTTATAAAAGTTAATTGTACGCGTGTTGTATACACACAACGAACCCATGAAATATGCAATCCTTGTAAAGAAAAAAAAATAATACACGTTTACTTTAGTAAACTTGAGAACTTCAGTAAGAACAATTTCGACACGTACGAGCTTCTATGCTTTTTCTTAGAAATCCTAAATGCTTTTTCGTTATTTTTTATCTAAATACAAAAAAAACCTAATAATAATAATAATAATGCAATAATAATAACGAAACGTTAATATAATATCAAATTCCGCCGGTCATCAATCAAATCTTCGGAAATTTTTCTCCAACGTAGCCGAAGTTAATTAGACGATAAATATTTATAATATAATATACTTTTAATAATTAAACAAAACGATAAACACTGATTTGCAAATATTTACAAATTGTATTGGTTCTTATTTATTTCTTTTTTTAAATAACGAAGGAATATTAGACATAGAAATACAAATAAATAATTCGATATTATTATTAAATGTATACTTAAATAATGTGTGAAAACAAAAATTTACGATCACGTGTTTGCGAAACCGACAATTTTACAAAAACTATAAAATTACTGACAATAAATACAATAAATATTTGAGATGTGCGAAGCCAACGGGTGTGGGAAAAAGCACCGTGAAAAGCAAAATACAACAAATCGTTTCATTTAAAATATACATATTTTTATTTACTCGTGTATATATACGTATATATATATATATATTTAATTTAATTTATAAATTACATTTTGTAAACGAAGATTTTTTGCACTGATTACAACAAGACTCGATTATTATTATATTATTTATATATAATGAACTACATTATATAAACAAATGCACTAATTATGGACATATAATATAGTCTTTATATTATAATTGAACGTGAAATATATTATTGCCATCACGGCCAAATCTTCGAATTTCAAATTCCGAAACACGTTGGGAATTAACAACAATTTCCCGGACCGTTCGAAACGAAAATCGGAATCAACCGTGTCTGCTGTCGTTTTGTGTCGGCGGCGGCGGCGGTCGTCGTATGCGAATTGGACGTGATTTTTGTCTGTCGTGTCGCGTTGTACGCGAGTGTGAAACGGGCCTTTACGGACGCATGAGAATGCGGAACCGACGAGTATGCAAAACAATATAATACTGTCTGTATTCGTTTTTACGGTTATGGAAATTCGCGTAATTGTTATTTTATTATTAATATGAGCGATAACAATTTTCCCCTTATATAACATGACGCGTGTATGTGTACCAGTCCACCGTTCCGAATGTCGGCCGCAGACATTCGTATCAAAATTAATATTTAATCAGAAATCGAAATTCCCGACTGACAAATTATATTGTCAAATCGATTTTTGTTTTTTCTTTCGGAAACCATAAAATACATCTTATAATTTTTTTTTTTCTTTACTAACACATCGGATGTAAACGGACGTTAATTAATATTTACCAATAACTATTTCCATGATAAACTGAAATTTCGATTAGGTGCTGCAGAAAAAAGAAAAATCAAGAGAAGAAAGAAGACATTCGTACAAATAATTTATGAAATTAATTTATTTGAGTAAATCCACTGTAATTCCATTAGTATTATATTATTTTATTATCCTTAAAATTAACAATATCATCAACTGTAAAAATTCAAGTAACTCTATGTTTTATTGTTTTTTTTTCTTTTTTATTTAATAATATTTCACGTATTGAAAACTGATTTAAGATTTCCATAATTATTAATAATTTATAAGATTTATAAAATTAATTAGGGACGATAAATAATAGTATAGTTGTTAGAATAGAATTTATATGTACCTATGTTAATATAATACGTCGATTGCTGAAGGAAATACTATTCTCATTTAAGTAAACATTTTATTTTTATATAAATTCCTACACAAATATCGAATATTTTTAACGTATAGTCATTTAGATTATTCGAATTACATTCACTTTCGAAGCAGAAAAATAACACGCCTTAATATATTAATGGGATTAAAATAGCACTTTTTAGCGTTTTCTCGTGGTAATACTAACGAGTGCGTGAGGGCTTTCTCGACACAAGACACCGTACGTCGATACGGCGAATCTGTTCGTTACAATCGACGCTTAAACAGCTATCAGACGGTACTACGGGTGTGGATATCGGAGGCGCGAAGTCACCACGACGGCATCGTGCGACCACGGTCGCGAGAAACCGAACGAGATACCACGACGGTGTGTTGTACCGTAACCGCGGTTGAAGATATCCAAACGCGTTATAGCGTTATCACGGATAAATTACAATTTGTTACATACGAATTCACATCCTTCTGACCGGTGATTACAATTATTATAATTAAACATTACGTAAATTAAATTCATATTAATTAATTAGCAATACAATTCAAAGTTAACATTTTATTCTTACCTGTACGTATTGACTATTGTTTTGTAAACACTGTGTATGTGTAACAATTAATTTAAAAAAAAATTCTGATATATGTCATTTTGATGTGGGGTAAGAACTGGGCTATTTTGAAATGTACCTACTAGGATCCTTTGCGAAGAAATTCTGCGCTCGTCTATGGACTCAATGTACAAGAAATAGTGAAACCCGTCAAGATCATTTATACTGAGTTCAGTACATACATATATGTTTTATGTGTTGCTTCCTCGACTAATGCTATACATTTTAATGTTTTTTAGTAAAACATACAAGAATTATTGGAAAGACTGATGATGATTTTTATTGATTGGTGGTGTAGGACACCACCACAAGGAACTAAAATCATGTCAAGACGTTGTTCATGGATTCATGTTATTGTCTATTTTGTTGCAAGATTTTAGGAAATCGAATCGTGCCAAGACGTTGATAATGAACCAACGCCATTATCCATTTTGCGGATGATTCTGGACAAATTTCCACTTCATATTGGTCTACCAATCTGTTGTTCTTGTATGCTTGTCCAACATTCTAAAATTAAGTAATATTTATATATATATATATATATATATACGTATATAATTTCTTAAAGTATTATATGCATAAGTAAGTCAGAGAAATTATAGTTAGTCATGCGTATCAAGCTCAAATGCGTATTTTGATGTTGATAGAGTGGGACAGGTAGCATAAAATTATTTTGTAACAATACCATACGAAAACAGTTAAACCGTAAACTAATATAATTTTGCATCGCTTTATTACCGATAACATCAATTACTAAATCAGTTACAATAGAATTTTGTGTCGAATATTTTATTTAAAAGCGACTGTTCGAATCATGGAAGTTGACTAAAAGCATGTTTGTTGGTTGGTTCCAGGCTTATTATCATTTTTAATCCATGTTACTACTGACAAATATTACTGCAATTAATGTGTTATAACTTTGAACAAAGTCATAGAACCTAATAAACCATTTGCAAAACTGCTCTTTTGAATTATTTATTTACTCCTATATAGTTATTGTATTTCTTATATCATATATGTATTGCCATTCCAAATGTATTCTTATATATTAATACCGTATTTGACTTATATATATTTTAACATAAGTTAGAAATTGTACGTATTACTCATAACTGATTAATTTATATTATTGTTACTGTTTTTTTTTAAATGAGTAGTACTTGTATTCATCTCACTGTTGCACAAAAAATGTTTTGAATGTTGAGCATTGCATATAATTCATCAAATGATTTTTTTATACGATGTGAAGAATTTGTGACGTCGAAGGGGACAATTGGCACATATCGTATGTAGAACCAATAGAATAATTGAAATATAATATGTTTTTACAAGGATTGCCACAACAAATTTATTATCATTTCAAGTGGTTAAAGTCAGTTTATGAGCCCAATGCACAATAAAACGTGGAACGCTTCAAGATTATTAATACTAAATTAATCTAT
This sequence comes from Chaetogeoica ovagalla, assembly GCA_032441825.1. Taxonomy (NCBI): domain Eukaryota; kingdom Metazoa; phylum Arthropoda; class Insecta; order Hemiptera; family Aphididae; genus Chaetogeoica; species Chaetogeoica ovagalla. Next base: position 4,688,416 of record CM063747.1, on the reverse strand, counting down.
ATGTATAATATATAATTATATTATTTTTCTTATAAATGAGTTGACTACATAACTAATATTATGTGTTTAATGTTTTACAGTGCAATTTAAAAGTGTTACTGAAAGAACTGGAGATGATTTTTATTGATTACTGATGTTTAACACCACCAAGAAGCATTTGAATCATTCCAAAATATTGTTATGGAACCCATGTCATAGTTCATTATATGGATGACTCCTAAAACATTACTCTTTGTTATAGTGGAAACACTGTTGTTATTGTATGTTTGCCTTAAAGTACTGGAATTTTGTATTTTTTTTTTTTTTTATTTATTGTAGTTTTATTCGCTTATGTCAGTTAGAGAAATTGTAATAAATCATATTTATCCATAGACTATTTTCTTGTAAGAATCACATATTTTCAGTTTCAGTTTAGTTATAAACATGATTTGAGACTTACAGTGTCAACGCTAATAATAATTTATTAATATAAATCTAAAATATTCACTCAAATGTTAGAATTTTAGTATTATTTATTGGAAATGTACTGAAAATATTCAAGTAGGCAGTTTTAAAATCAGATGTTTAGAAATATTAAGTTATTATTATATTAGAAGACTATAGAGAAGTAGGTGTAAATAACAATGAACTGTATAGAATCTCATGTCCATTATCTGTTTTTATAGAGGTGGAATAGATGGAACAGAGATTTGTAACACAACTGTACCCAAACAGTTGATAGGTAAACTATTAGAGTCTACCTTGATTAATAACCACCACCTTTAATTACATAATAATTTTACTTGTTTATTTCATTCCAAATGGACTGTTTGTGTCCTTGAAATTCACTGAAAGCTTATATTATAATTTTTCATCAGTGTTATAACTGGTGAATAATTGTTGGAATTGAATCATAGTTTTTCATAATGGAAATAAACCTTTAAAATAATTGCACAACTGATCTATTAAATAATTTACTTAATCTTATATAATTATTTCATTTCTTGTATCTCAGACAGTCCATGTCTGTGTATTAATATATTTTATTTATTTATAGTGTTTTTACTATTATTTTTGTAATCAATTATTTTTTCCATAAATATTAAACAGTTTCTGTTAAAATTGTCAAAGAAAATTTAGTTAAGGCTATTAGGGTGGAACTCACAAAAAGTAATTGATTTAAATTATTTATTATATTTAACTTGCAAGCATTGTAAAATATTTCAAATGTACTGATGTCTGTATAGGTTCAAAATTATGTTCTTATAGTTATGTGCATGTGTATGTTTTGTGCAATTTTTTATAATTTTATTGTAACAGATTGCAAAATACTGTTCAAGTACTTTTTATTTTTGACTTATGCAATGATATATGATTAATATGCTTTTTAAGTTTAAAAAATATAGTCTGAATTGAATTCTTAATGAAGATTTAAATACAACGTTAAGAAATTATATGCGTTGATGTTTTATATCTGCAGATAATGTTCTGTTATCAAATGTATAATTAAATTTGTCAATCAATTCTTAAGTATTAAAATGTATTGTTGTATTGAGCTCATGGTAATATTTAATAATTAACTGAAAAGCTTTTCTCAAACTGAATATTCTGATTTTGTTGCATCACTCAAGGCATGACAATGAATCAAATTGTAAATTAAATTGTTTAATACTTAAATTATCTTAAATTAAACATTAAATTGGAATAAGTTTATTTTGTATCAGCTTAATGTGTTGAAATTTAGGTACTTTTTTTGTTACTTATGTAATGATATATGATTGATATGCTTTTTAAGTTTAAAAAATATAGTCTGATTTGAATTCTAAATTAATATTTAAATATTACTATAATAAATTATATGCTCTGAAATTTTCTATCTTTAGATAATGTTCTGTTATCATGTGTATAATTAAATTTGTCAATCGATTCTTAACTATTGAAACGTATTGTTGTATTGAGCTAATGGTAACCAGAAATAATCAACTTAAAAGCTTTCTTAATCTAAGTATTTTGATTTTATTTCATTGCGCTATACTTGGCGATGAATCAAATTGTAAATTAAATTGTTTAATATTTAAATTATTTTAAATTAAATAACAAATTGGAACAAGTTTACTTTGTAATAGCTCAATGAGTTAAAATTAAACAATTTTCTTTTAATTGAATTAAATTAGCTTCTAGAAATATTATCTAGTAATATGTTAGTAGGTGTGTAGAGTTTTCAAAAATCCTTTCTTAGCGTATGCCTACTTCATAATAGCTAACTGTATGCCAAAGTTTAATCCTATCCGTCCAGTGGTTCGAGCTGTGCGAAGATAAAGCAGTCAATTAAGTTTTCTTTACATTTATATATAATATATATATATAAGATGAACTATATATGAATAGTAATGGTATATATTTTATATAAGAAACAAACGCATGACGCACATGAGACCCTGGTGTTGGCACTACCATTTTCCACTGTTCTGTATTTGGATTCCAATCTATTTGGGTTGGTATGAATAGTTCGCAGCAATCCACTTGGATTGATATGTACAATTCATATCAGAAAAAAATCGTGTCCAACATTTTTCCAACATTTCGATACGATGGTACCAGGGGTTTAGAAGACGAAGCACATCCGATTCACACATTCAATTCAGAGGCGGCATCAGATATTTTTTCCGTGTGGTATTATATAGGTACTCATAAACTGTTGCTCCTATATTTATGGTTTTTTTTATAATGATAATAATTATATTATTACAACCCTTACAAATAAATAAATACGAATACATTTTTAATATTGCCCTTACAGATATTTTCGGGTTCCAAGGGATGGTTTAAGGGTTTCGGTACCAGGGTTTCAGGAGACGGGACGGCGTTGTCCATTCAATGTACTTAATTCCTCGGGGATTTAATCTCTACGTCTGTTCACGCTCGTAATCGTGAACTCGTTTTTTAAGTCGCGATATCGCACCGGCGTGATTCTACGACTTCTCCACTGTCATCCGCCCGACCCCCTCCGCACAAACGCGAAATGTAAACTATTACTAAACTCATTCTATGTGTAAATATATAAATTGTTAGTCGTTAAGTTCCCCCTTTGCCCATATTCTGTATATATCGTATTTTAACCATCAGTACACTATAATATTATACGTAAAATTTCTGTTCACGTTATTTTAAAAATTTGTTATCAAGTTGTCAACTGTGTCGTCATAACTTATTTCGCGAGCACCGTCAGTAGTCCGAACAGTCGTGTCAACACCGTCGTGAAATTCGTACCGTGACCGTTGGGTGGTATCAATCCGAATATTAAGGGGCGCGGACATCTAGGTAGCCTACCCAACCGTTCTCGGGCGCAACATTTTATACATGGCCTACAAAATTATTTCTTTTTGGTCAACTCACTTTCGGACTTGTACAACGTTATTTGACACCGATCGATTATGGCAAAAAAAAAAAAAAAACATATAAATACTTTTGTGCCACTTTTCACCAATAAACAGTCCTTTAAAAAAATACTTCCAGATCCCAAAGGATGAACGGATCTATTTTAACGTTTCGATACCACTGGACAAGGGTTTTAAACTATTTGGAGCTATTCGATTAATACACAACCGGGATTTTCAAACTGCGATTTATTAAATTTACATAGCAAAAACGACAAAAAATTGGCAAAATGGCAAAATTTTTTAAATTAATTAATTAAACGGGAGGAAAGAAAAATCCAAAAATCGATTTAAAATCAGTTCGAATTGCCTCGCAATTGTATTGTGCTTCGTGACGTGTACAGACACTATTATACACATTTCTCACGGCTCACACTTAATATTATAAACATTATATGCACGTGAAATTATTGATTTGTATTACCAATACAATATGTTTTCATACTCTATATGTACTCTAAATTAATAATGACAGGACTTTAATGTTCTTAAAAACCCGAACGCTTCGTGTGTTCGCGAAAACTCTGGAATTTTGCGATTCAAAATAATTTATTTTATTTACGATGAATATACATATATATATATATTTCGGACCATTTATAAAATATACATAAATATCGAATTTACAAAACTTAATCTTATATCGTTTAAAAAATAATTCACGATAGCTTTCTGTAAGCCAAAATGAAATACTGGGCCTCCTAGCATTTTTCTATTAAGTTTCTTTTTTAATTATCTGATCAAACTATATTCCTACGAGTTATTATTGAAATATACTAAATTTTAGTAAGCAAACGCGCGAGTTAAACACTCGGTAACAAAATTAGCGATGTAGTTCGTATAAGACTAATATTGTAAAAACAGTCTATTTTATTATAATAATTTTATAAATGACGCACGACGGAAACCAATTATAACGACGAAATAAATAAATAAAAACTATGGATATTGTTGTGTGGAAGAAAAAGAGACCATTTACGAATTCGCGTGGTGCGGTGAAATTTGTACGAAATATGTGTAGCGTTTCATTTGTTATTAATATTTTCGCAGTAACGACGCACCGTAATAATAATAATAATAATAATAATTATAATTATAATAATAATAATAATTAATGTCGGAAATCTTTTACACAGAATATTAACGTTCGTTTCGTCACACGACGAGAACACGAAAAACACGTACAGACATAGAGACGTCTGAAGATTTCGTAAACTTTGTATATTCGCTAAAAGTGTCATATTAAATACGAATAAACAGCGCGTCGTAATAATTATTTTATTACGAATTCGTTGGAATTATGAAATCCTTTCCACCGGGACAAAAGGGCGTCCATTAAAAATATTATTACGGGTTAGTCGATTTATATAAATTAACGCTACAGTCGACATGACATATAATCGACAATAAACACTCCAGTTAATATGAGAATATGGAGATTTTTATGATCTCACAAAAACGAGCTGAGTGGGGGGGGGGGGTGTATAAGCGAAGACACCTGCAGAATAATCGAAAAGGCTCACTCGAGAAATTTCACGTCAAGTGGTTCCGATTCGGTTAATATTTATTCATTTTTTCGCCGAACTGGACATTTTATATTTTCTGAAAATCGGTTATTATTATTATTTTTGACGGGAAAACGTTGGCGAGAACGTTACGCAGCAGGCAAAGGAAACCGTGCATAGCGTTGTTAGGGGTGTGTGTGTGTGCGCCTACCGCGAAAATACGGAAAATGTTCAAAGAACATTTTGATTTTTTTTTTTCACAAAAAGTCTCGCGGCGGAAAGAGTCCCTCGAAAATAATCAAATTTAGACATGAAATTTTTTAAACACAAAATTAATCGAATAAATAATAATCGATTTTCCGCCGGTACCCAAAACCACGGCGTTGTCCCTGAACGCACACCACGCGCCCGCCGCTGCACGTATAGTCGTCACTTTAGCGTTTGTCTCGGTTTGTCGGTGGTCGAGGGTGATATAATCTTTTGTTGGACACATTCGCCAGTGACGCGTTACACACACGCGCGCACGCGTATCTTTGTGTCTTTTGAGATACCACACACGGCACAAAAATAATTATTATCGTCCGTCTTGAAAATGTTATCGGATAATATTTATTATGGTTAGTGCACAATATAATATATCATACGAATAATACGGAGGAGGAGGAGGACCCTGTTTTATTGATTTGTTATCGAGAAATCCGACGGCCGTTCGAGAGACGCGGCGCGTCGGCTTTTCTTTTAGTAGAATACACACGGATATATTTACGATCCTTCGGCACGACGGAATTCCTGCAGTCCCTTTTGTAATGGGGTGCGCGCGGACGTGTTGTAAAACGAACATCTGCGTGGCCATATATACGTATATTTTATCTTTTTATCTGTACAACGAAATATATATATATTATTTTCCAAAAAAATTCTTCCCAGTCAAACGTATTATTATTATTATTATTATTATTATTATCATCATTATTATCGTCTTATGTGTGTTTCACCTGCGGTGCAAGAAAACAAAATAATAATAAAGAAAAATGTATATTCTAAGAAAACGGTCGTCGTGTGAACCCTTCTCGTAAATATTATTCCGTGTCAATAATAATAATAATAATAATAAGAGTCCTTCGGTCGGCACACTCTTTAGACTCGTCAACACGACGTGTGGAGGATATGCATGTACGTATCTCGTGTGTGTGTGTAGTGTCGGCGCGTTTACACTGGTAAAAGATGCACAATATACTTTTATTAATAATAATGTATTCACTCAGTGGCGTGTTTCTTCAGAAGATGAAGTCCTCCCCCGACGTTTGTAGGTTTAGGGAGTTCGAATTCCTCTTCGTTTGTAATAATAAATGCAATATAATAAATTTAAAAATGTACTAATTGTATACAAATATTATTATTATTATTATTATTCTTTCAGCATGGACAGCAAAAGTTTTTTTTTTTTACAATAGTAACTGTTTTTTTAAGATTCGGTTGAATGCTGTTACTTGATAAATATTATAAAAACGAGCCGGGTACAAAAATTAATATTTTGTTTTATCCGGTCACCTACTTGTTTGTTCGCGTCGTGAGGCGTACATAGTACGACGTACCTATGATGACCACCAAACGTCGGTCGACTAAAATGTTGAAATTCTTGTTTTGAATCATATTTTTAATGACTGACTTTCGACCATCGGATCATCATAGAAGACACATTTCAATCGTTCGTCTCTATAAATGACGTGCGACAAACGAACAATAAATAATAATTGGTCCCCGTTTGAAAAACGATATATGCGGACAATACACGGTTTCCGAATGTATATTTGTGCGCAATTTATACAATTGTACGACGTGCACCCGCCGAATTTAGCTCGATTGTATACAACAGGGATGGGGAAACTTTTTCTACTTGCGTGTCAAATAAAAAAAAAAAAAAAAAATTGCGAACCGTTAGTTTTTACTGATGCGTTAATATGAAAAAAGAGAATTAATAATTCAAAAATAACCGTGTCTGATAAAAAAAAAAATACGTAATGTACATAACAAATAAACGCATATATACATTATTTTAAATGACGTGAAATAAGTTAAACACTTGAGTGTACAAAGATGTTTAATCTTATAAAAAAAAAAAAAAACGGAATTAAATTAAGAATAAAACGTATAATAAAATAGAAAGAGGTTATAAAAAGGATGCGCTATAGGAATTTCAATTAAATTATTTTTTATCCTTCATGAAATCACGTCGTGTTTTAATTTTCGGATTCGTTAGCCGTCAACAGCAGTCATTTCATTGGAGTAATAATAATTCATATAAAATCATCATGGATCAGGTTCTGTAAATAACTGTTTAAAATACCCGTATTTATTTAAGCAAGGTTAAAAAAAAAAAAATCATAGGTCCCCGAAATTATAAAAGTACCGTTTATTTATTTGTTCTTTTTTTTTTTTTGTATATAAATTGTTTTTTTATTAAATTTTTTTTATGCGATAACAAATATTTCGCACCGATCTCCGTGAAAAAATCGTAAATACGTCCACTGCAATTCGGTTCAAAGTATGACTTTATTAAGAATATAATTCTTTTTTTTAAATCCGTAAAAATCCGCGTATTATTCGAGTTTATTTAAACTCCGGCGGGAATAGAATAAAGTTTCGATTTACTTGGTACTTGAAGACTTTGGATGGGTTCGAAATCGTTTTCAATTGTATTTTAATATGCGATTATATTTTAACAATTCGTTGTCAAAAAACAAAAAACATTACACACTTTGACATTTCAACGGGTTTCCGCCTATGAAATTCGTATAATTACCAATCGACTCGTTAAAATTCAAATAAAGTCTCGTCGTGTTTCGAACACATGTGAATTATATATATTTATATATAAATAAATCGATTAATGTCACGCCGCGGAGAATAAGCGTGCAAAGAAAACGTGTTCATTAATATTTCTACAAAACCATACTTAAATACGTGTTATAATATATAATTAACACGTTAAATTACTATAATTATTATGTTTATGAATAAGAATTGAATAGCTATTCAGGACAATATCGACTGGAACAATATCAATCTGACGATTTTGAATTATAAATTTTCTTTTCATTGATTTGTACATAGAAAGACAAAAAAATTGTTATTATATTATCGTATAACAGATTAAGTGCCGGACAAATTTAAATAAACTAAGTCTGAATTATTATTATATGTATGGTATGAATCAGTGTAACGATTAAAATATTCGGTAGATCGGATTCAGTGGCGCACCCAAGGGGATGGACTCCGGATCCGGACTCCCCCCTTGACTAGTGCAATAGTATTACATTTATAGATGAAAATCCAAATTCTGATACAACTTTCATATTTTTCTGTTAAAATTTCGCATACGATATAGATAACACCAGGTGTTAACAATTTATTGATTATATTATATTATTATAATATATAATCTATTTTTATTATCTATTAAAAGTTTTGTTTTTCATAATGTAGTTTTTTAGACCCCCCCCCTTGAAAAAATCCTGGGTGCGTTACCGATCGGATTGCTACGTTTTCACTTGACGAGTAGGTATACATACTATAAAACGTATTTAACGTTCATTTTTTCACAATTATAAATTATTGGTTTTTAAATAATCCGATTATAATACAGACTGCTATTGGCAACTTATGTTTACTAAGTTTTCAATACAAATTATGTGCACATTAGTCTGGATGACCTTATCTGGCCCAAAATAGAGTTTCAACTATGTATTTACTTGTTATTGATCGTTTCTTTTTTTTTTTTTTTAGAACGTGAGACTACGTGATTAATCGTTGTAGTACAATGTAGACTATATATTTAATTAATAGAATAAAATGTTCACTCGTCCGGAAACATCTGATATAAAGCCACGTCCAAACCAAGAAAAATTTGTCGTCGACTTTGTCACCTATTTCGGTGACAGAATGTTTCTTAAAATATCACCCACAAAATTTAAAAACAGGCGCGTCCACACTAAAACAATATATTTGAGAAACATTTTAGTCTTGATAAAATGTAGAATGAGAATTTATTATTATCAAAATTCAAAATATTATTTATTAATTTATTCCTTTATATAATCATATATTTATAAACAGATAAATGAGGAATATTATTATAAATTTAACCTTACATCTGTAACTTTTTATTATGTATTAATGTATTTAATAATATTAATAGAATTACGTATTATTATCATTTATTTAATAAAATGCACCAAATTCAATAACCTTTTTTTAACAATAAATATACCCAATAATGTATAAATTACTTAGTTTCACTCGTTAATATATTATATATATATATAAAGGCGGCTGGGTCTTAGTTAATGTATAGAATTTATCACTATGATTGATAAAATACAATTTGTACAGGAGTGTTGTCATTTTCTTTAGAAACAAAGTTAGGTCATATCATCGGCATAATTAATACTAATTTACTAATAAAGAACGGGGGCACCTAACTCTCGGTGTTCAAACGTCTCACTACTTTCCTTTCAAAAGGAAAGAGCCCCTCACCAACGTGACTACGCATATCTTATTATAATAAACGTTTTAAAACAGGCTTTATTATTCATACGTATTTTTTTTTTACTTTTATTGTTAAAACATATGTAAATAATATTTGTCGGGTACACTTGGTTGAGTGGAACGCGCTGTCGAATACATATAAGTATAGAATTAATCGCGAATTATTGTTCTAGAATATTCGACGGCGCGTCTCCCCCGCTCGCCTGCGTTACCTACCGAGCTTATCGCGATAACGATAATTTATATTTTTGTCACGCTGTCCGTCGCCAACGCCGCCCGAAAAACCATTCCGACAACGTCCGTCGATAGACAACGACACGTGTGTTTATCGAAGTTTTTTTTTTTGCTTTCTTTTCGAGCACGCACGTCTTTTGTTTTCACGCGAAAGTTCGCCGTCGCGCGATCTTATTTAACGTCACCGTTTGACGTCTACACGCGCGCGTGGACGTCGATTGCCGTTGTCGTAAAGTTTTGTCCGTATCGCGCGACACCTCAACTCACGACGACCTTTCGGCATCGTTGCCGTTGTCATCACGTTTGGGTTCGTGCTGTTTGCCTCCGAGTTCTAAGTCTTCACCGTTATCGTTGTGTATCGGGTTTAAGGTCAGGTCTATCCGTTTGCGTTATTATTTATTTGTTAGTAAAATCGTAATCAACCGTATTTCATAGATTTAAGTCAATCGCGTTTGTTATCGTTTTGCATGTCTCCCTCCCCCCCCTTCGTAGTATTTAAGTACAATTTACATTGTCTTGTTCTCTTGTTATTTCTCTCTTAATCAATACAGTCCATTTTTCATATTCGTTACTCGTTGTTATTATTGTTATTATTGTTATTGTTATTATTATTTACACGTCGTGACACATACCGTCGCCTGCTATATCCTTTATCGGTCTTCTCACCGCAGTGCGTTTAGCATTTGGTCTCTCCCCGCTAACGCCGTCTGACGGGGATTCCGGTGCGTACAATATTTAAAACTCGTAACGCAGCTAATTCGATCATAGTTTTTATTTAATTTATTTCAATACTCCGAGTTTAATATGTATAAAATTACAATATAAGAGGTCTCAACGAGTTTCAATAGAAATCATATTAATGCGCGCGGAAATAAAATAAGAAATTATTAACGTACGTGTCGTCGTGGTCGTCATCTAATTGCGAGAGTTTTATATTTCACGCTGCCAAAAAAATCATGCAGTGACTGCAATCTATATATTGATATCAATACACATCTAATTATAAACAATTCTATTAAGTCCTTGACAAACGGCCAGTGCTATTTTTATTTTTATTCATATTATTATTGAGTCTATATATAAACGCATATTTTTCATTTCAATAATAAACAATAGGAAATGAGCGAATATTTCTGCTGTGTGCTATAGAAAAGACATATCGAATTGATAAACGTAATATTATATTCGTTCGATAGGGCGTTTCATTTTCGTGTTGGCCGATTACGCAGTTCGTTCACTAACGTTGTTACAAGAAAAATATGAAAATCATGAACCGTGATAATAATATAATATTAGGAGTGTTTTCTTTTTTATGTATCGTTTTCGTTACAAAAAAAAAAAAAAAAAAATCAAATTTTTTTCAACGATTTTATTATTATACTATAGCTTGCAACGATAGCGTCGTCTATTCAATTATCGTCCAACACAGCATACAACAATACTACTAAAAATAGAAGTCGCTCGTCATAAAATACGCGCAACTCCGGCTTTTGATTGACATTTTTTTTCCGCTTCACAGACCCTATTTGCGGCTTCTATCAGAGTTCTCCAATAATAATCTCGTATAATCTGCGTTTTCAATTTCTCGCTCTACTATTTATTCTTTTAATCCTTTCGAGTCGTTTTTTACTCGGTCCATTCATTTAAGTGAGTGTGCTCGTTTTATTTTTACTTACACTCCGCACTTTTCCGTGCTCGTATAGTATAGAAAAAAAAAAAAAATTATTATTCGATAATTCCGTAAGACTCGCGTGTAATTCGTATATTTGACAGTGATGAGTCGATTTTACGAAAATGTAAAATAAATACAAACCATCAAAGGATCAAGGCGGATCCTGCAGCACGGTACAACACAATAATATAATACACGAGAAAGAATAACAGCCGCTGAGATGTGTACGTGCGATGCGTACAAAACCCGACCCTAAATATCTTTACTGCCAGGAATTTAACGGAATATTTATAATCGTCCTGCGTCGTTTTGTGCTTACTCTTGGCTACACAAGGGTACACCGTGTGATAGTATCCGCATATTATTATTATTATTATTATTATTATATTATATTATATACCTACTGATTTTGTTGGCGCCGAGCTGTCAGCTCGTGTACATTATAATATATAGTAAAATGCGTGTTCGCTTTGACGTTTAAATATATATATATATATATATATTACAATATAAAAGAAATATACGAAAGAGTCCGTCTTAATACTTCGAAAAAAGAAAGAAGAAAAATAAAAGAGACATCACGTATTCATCTATACGAATATTGAGACGTTTTATTCTATGCCGAATACGTTATTATAATACGTGATCCTTCAACACTAATATTAAAATATAATATTTAATATGTTTTCAATGTGTATACGACGATCGGTATTTTTATTTATTTTTTTCACACGTGGTCTTGGTGGAAACGTATGGATAATAAACTCAATACGTGTCTATCGTGCATTTTCGTACCGTTTCCCCGTCGTCGGTTACAACAAATAAATAAATAAATAATACTCGCGACACTCGAATACCCACGACAAATTAAAATTTATAACGAATTTCGCGTTGCAGCTGAAATTAATTGAAATCCGTGTTAAAAACCGTACGATTTGCTCGTTAAAACTATAATATATGAATATAATATCGTACAAAGTATGAGAAGGCGTTTTAATTACAATCAAGAACGTCTCGGTGGATATCATAAAGTTTATGACGTTCAAACTTTTTTATACCAACGCTCCTTTTGGATCTTCGCAATATTTTGACGACTCCCAAAAATTATTATATGACAGAAAAATATTATGTCTATGGTAAACTTATTTATTATTGTCATATACGAACCGTGTATATGACACACATAAACCGAAATACTTTTTTTAGCGAATTTAGTATTACTTTATTGGGCTCTTATTCACAGCATTTTTAATTCATCGTCCTTTTTATTTTTAATTGTTGTAATTTTGTGACTCGGATAGTCTCTTTGTATATATGTAAATGTATATTGACTCGAATAGCCAAATATCTCATAGTTCTTTTTGTCCGTTTTGCGTAATTTTTCATATAGATTTAGGCTGCATCCGAATTGCGAATGACAAAAAAAGTAGAGCGATGTTGATCGACAACCTAACCGCCTGACAGGTTCGGATTACATGCGTAAAAGTTAGAACAAATGACCGGTTTTCGCCCGATCGTTATAATATTTTATATACTATATAATATAGTAAAATATATATTTTCTCCGAGGAATGGGACTAGATTAGACATGATCATTTTTTGATAAGTCCGTAACGATTTATTTAGAATTTGTAATTTTCGACAAATTAGTTTAGTTAGCATCCAGATCGTTCCAGACAAAACGAAAAAATTGGAAACTAATGCAGTGAAAAAATATAAAACATTATACGTGATTGATAGTTATACATTTCATTTGAATGAGTTTTTCGAGTAACAATGTTCAGAGATAGGCATGCACACACACAATACGTATGTGTAAATCTTATTTAAAATTAAATGAAAATAGTGAAATTATGTTTAATTACGGAAAAGCCGATGTTGAAATATCTGCCCTTCAAGAAATATGTAAGTAGTTAATTAAAACGTAATAAAGCTTTGGACGATTTGTGCGAAAACCACTGTAAGATTTTAACACCGAGAATCACGTGAAAGTAAGTAGTATGACTGTTACAGGCACGCAGCGTATGTATAAAAAAATATATTCACTACGCACGGTTAGGTTCAACTATGTATTGTGATTCGAAATAGTTGTCTACGAATTTAGACGAACTACGTTTGGCTCTAAAAAATTTTATTTATTTATTTATTTCTCAACGTTTTATTTCATTTTCGATCGTTAAATTTGAAACGTTTCAAAAGATTAGTCAAAAGCCAAATTTAAAAATCCTCGCAAATTGTCTGTACCGCATCGAAAACAATATACACTGCACTACGTCGTCGTCGATAATATTTATCATTTTTTTTTTTTTTTTTTTTTAACATTCGCCGGTGGAATAGACAATTTTTTTTTTAAAAATATTTGTTAATTAGTCCGGTTGTTTATCCTTATCGCCTCTCTCCGTTAGCTATGTAAAAAAAAAAAAAAAATGACTGTTATAAACACTATACAGGTTACGAGATAATATTATTATTTCGGAATAAGAAATATATACGAGTGGCGAGTATAACTTTCGTGTAGGTTTCTATTTTACATAATGCATTAGCATAAATTAATATTTTTCCCCGACGTTTTCCCCAAACCCGTTTGGTACCAGTCTCGTATACCCGCGGCATATTATATATAATATAATATGGATTAATGGATCCGTTGGGCAATCTAAAGAATTCGATCGTGAATACTCGCATAACATTATGTTCTATTCTCGATTATCGACGATAGAGTACGTTTTAAGGCGTGTATTATATAGTAGCGCCGACACATTGCGACCATTAATATAATATTATTACCAATAATAATAATAATAATAATTAACAGTGTTGCAAAACGAACCCACCACACACGTTGTTGTTACGAAGAAAATTCTAAATGCGTTAAATTATAATATATACTTTAAGTGTATATAAATATGATTATTCGATATTATAATAATTGGAAATATATTCCGAAACGTCTAAAAGACCTCTGTTACGGAAGTGTGTTCGAAAGAAATAAATTAATAAAATATATGCGTTACATATACACTGACTGTTATTGGCGATAGGACTCCCCCCCCCCCCAAGCCTTTGACGACAAAGTCGTCGTCGTCGGAGGGAATATAAAATTGAAAAACAAAGGGCAGCTGTTTATATTTTACTACGGTGCCGTCAAAATATGTAAATAAATTACTATTTATTTTCCACATTCACTTTGTTCAAAGTCGATATTATATTGTTTATACCATTTGTCATAACGAAACGAAGGGGGTACCACCAGGTGTTAAACGGTAATAGTCCATTTATGTAAATTTGTCGGACGAGCGAAAACAGCGTTCACGAATCTACCCTGTGTCTACCACATTTAATAATAAAACAAAAAATACGCACTTTACGAAGTAATAAATGTATTAGTTTTTATAAGCATAATTCAAATACGAAAACGTAAAATTAATCGTTTCTTATTATAAATAATTAATTTCAATTATAGGTTACAGATTGTTTTAACAAAATCATTACATAAATAATATCTTTTTATTATTATTATTATTATTATTTCGAACTGTTTGAAAAACGCAGAATTATTCGTATATACGACTTGTACGTGTATTTGAAAAATCGTGCCGGTTTGTGATAGACAAGTAGATTTATATTAAAAAACAAAAAAATTAAAATTTCTCGAGTGTTTTGAAGATATGTTTTCTTTTTTTTTTTTTGCCCGCGTTCGGATATTTTATTAAAATAAATGTTAATAGGGGCGAACCCCCTCCCCCGTCGAAAAAGGAACCGTCCGTAAATCGCGTTTATCAAACGCGTTGTAGAAAAACGTATTTATCGTTGTGCAGTGTCTTGCCGCCACATGTGCGAGACAAAAAAAAAAGAGAAGAAAAACGGAATAACTCCTGCGACGTTCAGGATCCGTACGGTTTCTCGTCCCGCGTCCCACCGCGCATCACCGCCACCGTCGTCGTCCTCACCCCACCCCGCAACGGTACACGAACGCTGCGACCGTCGTCGTCGTCGTCGTTGGCGGCGGCGGCGGCTGCCAAATATGCACGGACCGCAGTCTTCGTTTTCCGTCGTACCGTACAACAGCTTCCAGCTCTCTTCAGAAAATTCTAATATTCTCTTCCCGACGCTCACCCGCACTCCTCCTCGTCCGCCATAACTCGTCCTTTCAGCCGTTCGGTTATTAAAAATACACTTCGGCACGCGTAATTCGTTTTCCGTCGAATTTATTTTACAATTTCCCCGATTTTTTTCTTACAATCAAAAAGGATCAAAAATGGGCCGTGTCTGCAGCATCAACACTTTCAACAAATTCGCCGTCTCGGTGGCTATCGTTCTCGCGGTACTCGGTGAGTATAATATTATATTAGTGCACAATATTATTATTATTTTTTTTTTTTCTTCTCGCTATTTTCATCGTCGAATTTCAAATCTTAATAATTCATGACTTTTTGAATTTTACGGCGCCTCTCGGATTTTCGATTTGATTTTTTTTTTTTATTTTAATCTACTTACATATCGGCGTTCGAAAAACGACGGTGAAAAAAGAAAAGAAAAAAAAAAAATGTTATCGAAATCAATAGTTTTCGATTAATGCGCGGGGGTTGGAGGAGGGAATCTATGAAAAACAAACGGTACGTACTATGTGACTAGTGGTCGAATTGTGGAGGAGCAGAGGGGACGGAGCTCGTCTACTATTTACCTATTTATTTATTTTTTTTTACTGAAACAGGAGGGACGGGGGGAATATTACTACGTGAAAATAGCGATTGGGCGATAAAGGGAGGGTGTAGTCCTCACATTACATATGTTGTAGTAAATCTCTCTGTAGGACCCTGTCTTTTTTTTTTTATCATTATTATTAACAGAGCTCCTCTTTTTTAAATTTCCCAATTCGAACACTACAGGTGACAGCGTATACGCGACGACGGGCCGTAGTCAAAAGCGTAAAATTTTAAGAAAAATATTTCTAATTTCTAAAGTAATTGTGATCATTTTGAAAAATACTGCGCGCGCGCGAAAAAATAAAAATCCGCAATAAATAACACTTTGGAATTGGTTTTGCCGTAATACAGTAGCGCTATTATTTATTTTACGTTGCATTTTTGGACATTTTGTTTTTATTACACTTGACTGTTTATTATATTTTTTTTGTTTTGTTGTGAAAACACAAGTATTATATGAAAACTCATATACCCTTGTAATATATACGATATATAATAATAATAATAATGATTATAACATCAAAACGCATATTGCAATGTATTTTTTCCGTGTATTTAAAACACCGATATTGTATACATTTTGTTAATACATTTTATAAGTTTTTATTCGTTTTTTTTTTCTTTGCTTTTGAAAAACACTATATAATCGTTAATTATGTATTAAAAAAATTCCTATACGATTTGAGAAATTTCCGTAATGAATACGAGTGTCCGAATTCCGTTTACGCGATTTAATTCCAATTTTCTCACACACGATGCAGCTAAAGCATTGACGGTTATATTCATTCGAGGTTAAAGAACCACATATTATAGATACGCCTCATACTGATATCCTGCAGTGGCGTAAGTAAAAATGTTGGGCAGTATCAAGTTTTTGGCGCTCGTCCACAGTGGCTCCATCGTCTATTTATGCTATCAAAAAAACTCATCAATTCATTTTACAAAATTCAAGTCGTATTATGTTTTTTCACACCTTGTATCACATTTATAAACAATAGAGTATACTACTTTAATAATTTTTATTTATTTTGTGTACTCCGGTCTCTATAACGTAATGACGTGAATTTTTTCAAAAGAAAATTCGAAATTTTCGTATATAAAAATTGTATTTACGAAGGCCCCACCGTGGCTACATTGCTACGCGTTCGCCGTGCCGTAATCACGCCACTTTTATCAGTATCCAATCGACGAGTAATCCCGCCAAAATCCTGTAGACCCATATAAAAAAATTAATTTATAAAAATACTCGTTCTGTACTTAAATAATTTCAACTGTATTCGTTCTTTTTTTTTTATATATATATGATCTCAAACAAGTATAGCGCGTATATTTATTACGGGGGTACCACCCACCTGCCCAAATCGTAATTGTAATGAATTTCCCTCGGCCTTCCCGCCCTGTGAATTTAAACATTTAATCGGTGGTGTCGGGCCAGTGTTAATTTTTCAATGCGTCCCTCGGACCCCGCGGCGTAGTGAGTACCGATCGAAACGACCCAACAGGGGGCGGCGGCTATGGCTGCAGGTGCGTTGCGTCATACTTGTATAATATTATACCCGCGTCAACGTATATAATTTATATTGTACACGAAGGTGCAGAGGTGTAGTTGATTTCGGACCCCACGTCGCGGGCGCCTCTTGTAACGAAAAAAAAACCAAATTAAATCCAAAAGTATATTATTATACCGCGGGGTGTTGCGCGTATTACCTGCGCGCGTAAGCGTTACGATCTGTCGGTTCAGGACGAACGGAATGGTGAGGAGAATAACTCGACGGGAGAGAGAGAGAGAGAAACGCGAAAGAAAGAAAAACGTCTGGATCGCGCCGCCGTGCAACAGGGTCGGGTTTTATACGACCCCGACCCTCCGCACAATAAACCGCTAACACAGTCGTCCACTACTACGGACCTTATCGAACGTCGTCGTTTATTATTGTAATAAACTGGTACGCGCAAACCTGTACCCGTACGGTGTTCCTTTGGTGTTTGCCGTACAGGATTCGTGCGTGGCGGGGCGTTTGAACCGACCACAGGGCGCGCGGATCCGGGAAATTTTAACAGGAGGCGCTTTGCAAAAAAATAATAATAATAAAATTGGTTGTGCCTTTCCACTTTGTATTAAATTTATTAGTGCTTACTTTCGTTTTCAAACTTTAGCGTTTATTAACTTAAAAATAACATTTATTTCTTACATATTATATTGTAATTGTAATTTTCTCCCAGTGTTTATTTACTGAATTCTTCTTTTATTTTACAATAGAATTATTTTAGAATTCTTCGATAACTTTTTCTGGAGTAATTTTAATGTCCCTGTATGAATTGTAATTTTACTGGTGGCTTGGACGACAGCGGGTACCCGAACGCCCATCGTAGTCGCCGCGCCTGATCAACAATAAAATACACTCATCCGTTAATAAAAGAAAAAAAATCTTCTTCGTTTGTGAAGTCGCGCGTTTCAATGGTCAAAGTGGATCGAAACGAACGTGGGGAAGGGTGTCTTCACTTCAAGTTTTTAATGGGAGGAGAGGGGGGGGGACAAAGTTGTGAATTTGTGAACAAGTAAAAAAAAAAAGTTTTTTTTTTTTTTAAATAAAAAGTCTCGGGGCCCGTTTCGGCCCAAACACCAGTCTATTGCAAAACACGAGGAGCGAATTATTCCCCTCCCCCCCCTCCTGAATAACGTCACTATACGGATGGAAGTAATCCAGTTAATTCCTAATTTTTTTTTTTTTTTGCTTTCATAGAAATATGAGAAACGTACGTTTTTCACTTTTACATATACGATGTATAAAATATATTTTTTAAATCTTGGATTTTTCAAACGTTTTTTTTTTTCCCTAAAAAAAAAAAACCTACCATTTAAGACGAAATTAAAACATTGAATTATCAATATTGTCGTTGTACAGTTTCGATACTGGTCGATTGTAACAAAAGACAAAAAAAAGCTGCGACGGACGCGTTTTTTATTTTCTCTCGTATTTTTACCGCCCCCTGGGGGCTCCCCGACCCCGTTGTGAGAGTAGAGTGTGTACACTTACTATGATTGGGCTGTGGGCGTCACTGCAGGGAAGACTATAATTTATAGACATAGAGTGGAATTATAGTTTTTTTCATTTTTCTCGAATTTTTCCGCCAACCAGTACCGATGACACTGGAGACCATAACGTTCAAGGAAATCGGCGACCCATCGTTGGACGAGAATTGCAAGCTCACAATCGATTGCACCAGACCGTTATTCGCAAAGAGCGCCGAAATGTTTGGATTCGAATACTGTCAGTTAGTATATCCGTCGACATTCGTTTTAATACTTTTCTACGTAGAGAGAAATCGTTGCGTCCGGAAAATTGTTTAATTTCAATTGCTTTTTCGGTTTTGTTTTTCAACACGTCGATTTAGTGAACAGAAACAAAGACAGGACTGCGTGTACTATTATGCGCAAAAATGTTTGCCGCCCAGCTTGTGGTCCATGCATTTCACTCAATACAACATCTCGGTGAAAACGGTAGAAGAAATGTGCACGAAAACCGGCATTTACAACGACGGTTAGTACTCCCACACATTCGCACGCGAATTGTATTGTACTCGAAACAAGCTAAAATCAATATTATTAGTCTCATTTTTTTTTTTTTTTTTTTTTTTTTTGACCATCGTCAGATTCCATTAAACACTACAACTGCGTCAACAGCATCGAAGCGCAAAACGATAAATGCACGAGCCTTTTAGGAACTATAAAAGGCCATAGGAATCAAGCCATCATCATCGAACGCGGGCAGTGCGAGTGAGTATTTATTTTTTTTCCCCTGTTAATCGATTCCGATTTTTATCGACGCGTTTAATTTTCGATTACAGGTCTTACAAAATGTACATAGAGTGCGTTCACTCGGTTGTCAAGTACAGCTGCGGTAGAGAAATCGCTTCTTTTACCCGTCACGTTTTAAATCGTCTGGCCTTGTTGCTGTCGGTCAGTATAATAATAATAACTTTATAAGCGCTTACATCGGTATACCGATAGGTTACGTAATATAAATAGTGTGTGCTGTCGTCTATGAAAACTCGATTTACGTACGTTTTAACTTAAGTTAAAGTTTTGACTCGCGTACTAAAAAAAAAAAAAAAATCGATACAAAATTTATTATAGTTTTTTTTTTTACGAGTAGTAATACCTACCACAAAGTCTGATTCATTAAACGGTTTATTTTTTTTTCTATTGACGTTTCAATATTATTTAATACTTACTTGACCGCGTGTCAGAATTATTTTATATTAAATCATATTGCGTTCGTAATACAAGTTGAAACGGAGTAAATTAATTATGTTTAAATACGATTAATATGTTTACAAAAAAAAAAAAAAAAAAACGACCAGGATTTTCTTAAAATTGGAATTTAAAAACGTATCAGAGAAAACGGTTTTCGGCTTTGTGTGCACGACATAGTAATATTTCATATTATTGCCGTTGATTTAATATAATATGTATTTATTTATGATGTCATTATTAACGGATTGCTGTTTTTTTTTTCTGTAGGATATTTGTGACGAAGTACAGGAAAACGACAACGAAAAAGTCATCGACACTATATTATCACCACCGACGGATTCTTATGTGTACGACGACGAACCGGTGGAAAAAAACGATGACGACAGCCACACATTACTGTATGTTATGTTGAGTGCGATCGTCATCATTCCTGCGATTATAGCAGTTTTTTACATTAGTGCAACCGGCAAATGGAAAATCAAAGAACTACGTGACTTTGATTACATGAAAGTCGTAGTGTAAGAAACCATTTTTTTTTTTTTTTTTGGCTCATAGAAAATAGGAGAAAAGAAAAAAGTATATAGACATTTGGACTGTCGTTAAGTAAAATATTTATCTATTAAAAAAAAAAAAATCATATGATTCATGTTAAATTTTTCTTTCATTTTTTTTTTTTTTATCCAGTAAGCATAACTTTTTTAAGTGCTATACAATTTTTTTTTTTTTTTTTTACTATATGCTACACAACCCATATCCTGTACTTGTTAATCTGACATCACTAGAGGAATTTTTTTTCACATTTTTATAATTGTCCTTTGTAAAAATCTTGCTTATTGCAACATGTTTTATATCCAAAGTATTGTAAGTGGATAACATGACTAAACGACAGTCTAAATGTTAACGGTTGGTCAATTTTGAAAATTCAATATTAATCGTTTGCATTAGAAGTTTGTATTGTTTTTAATATTTTTAGTTTACACTTAAACATTTTTATTTGTGCATTACTCTTTGACCAAAAACATTTTATTTTCCACTAGTTTTACTAATGAAAAATTATACAGATATATTATTACTAAACATATTTTAACCAGTAAATAGTAATAATAATAATATTTACAAAAGAACTAGACGTACCTAATATATTAAAGATAAAAAAAAAATCTTAACCAACCAAACATATGATTAAAATAAAAGAAAATTATTATAAGTGTTTTTTAATAAAATTGATATAACTAATTTTAAGAAATCATTTCATTTATGATATAGGTACATACATTGTAGCAAATGCACAAATTATTATATATACATATACCTTTTAAAACATATATCGGTGACTTTATTTACAAGAATCGAGAAATGTTTTGGCTCTTTAACAAAATTTATAAATTCATCAACTATATATAATAGAATTGTTGTTTTAAAAAGCATATTCTTAATGCATATCTAAAAAATAATGATTTTATTATTTCTCAAAGTCTCTATATTTATTATTACCTTATATATATAAATATAATCTATTATTGTGTTTAACTTTCAATTGCGTACAATCATTTAAAATTCTACCAAGTTCAACATGTATGTTTTGTCGAAGAACCATATAAGTAAATTACTCATAGAATCAATCGCCTATTTTTAATATGTCAGAAACTAATTTTTACTTTTTTCAAACAGTTACAACGGTCATACCTCTGAGATAATATCATTGCCACAAAGACAGACAACTCATTTATAGTTTAACGTAGCTCATAAATTTTTTTTGTTTGTATACATAGCTAACTATTTTTTTTTTAAATATAAAATCTT
This sequence comes from Chaetogeoica ovagalla, assembly GCA_032441825.1. Taxonomy (NCBI): domain Eukaryota; kingdom Metazoa; phylum Arthropoda; class Insecta; order Hemiptera; family Aphididae; genus Chaetogeoica; species Chaetogeoica ovagalla. The sequence goes on along the minus strand of CM063747.1, from coordinate 4,666,277 downwards.
AATTACAATTTTTATAATAATTATCACAAAATACAATTGTCGCATGTCAGTATTTCTTTTTTTTTCTATGTGTAAAACACTAATAAGTTATAACGTAGTATTAAGTTTAATTTTATTATAACTAATTATTAATGATTAATAAATGATTTTTATTAAAATAACGATTTGTGATAGAATTGTACATATTTAAACCTTAAATACGTCCTCAAACAGATAACAAATTGATTCCCATTAATATCACTTGTCCTTTTTTTACTTAAATTTCAATGATGTAATTATTGCTCTATTATCATTATAGTATTATAATATAAATTATACATTTTTCTGAATTAGGTAAGTGCAATATAAGATAAATGGAACAAATTTTAGTCGAAACAAGGTAAATATTGTAATTTCTAGTTAAATTTTCAAAAAATCATTGAAACTCAATAGTCTTCTGTACGCATACAATTTACTATCTATTGAATTTAAATAATTTTTTTTTTTTCTAATAAATTACATAATTTATCATATTACAATATTAGTACATACCGTGTAATATTATATTTTTGAATGTTTCGATGTCTTTTCAATTACCTATAAATGCACTTTCATGTTGCTTAGAACATCTGATAATTTGTCACATGTTGTTATTATTATTATTATCCGTTTAGTAAATAAGATTGATAGGTCATAATTATTTTGAAATTAACTCCTATTTGATTTCATAGAGAAATCGTAAACGAAACAATAGCACGACACACCAATTCATATAATGTAATATACTGTCGGTAATAATACGAGTAAGTACTACACACTTGTAAAACTATTATAATAGATTTAATACGACACACTTTATGATCGCTTGTGGCACACCGGTTGAAAATCGCTGGTTACAGCCCCTATGGACATTAAATAATATTATAAATGAATATTCAAATGAAAATGAAAGGCTGGTGAATATCGTATATCCTATATATGTGTATATTACAGTATTTTTAATTGTCCAATATGCCGTATACCTAATAATAATAAAGCTTTATTAGTTCTATACATTTTACCAGTATTATCTTACGATTTTATTAAAGTTATATTTTTGTTTATTAATTAAATTAAAAATCAATAAATACTTCAAACCTTATTGAACAATAACACAACTCGTAGAAAGTTTCAATGAATATGACAAATCAATTTAAAGTTTTCCTTTAGCGTACGAAAACTTCTTATTTAATAATTTAAATAATTTTTTTTTTTTAATCGTGTAGGTATAAAATTGTATAATATTAATAACAATTGTTTTTATTGCATATTTTACTGTTGAAATCATTCCAATAGGTATTTAACAAGTAGTTTAACATAAAACACAACACCGTTTTATAATAAAAAAAAACAAACAATAACCATTTTAAGTAATTTGTACGAAAATATTAAAATATCTATATAAAATATTATTCGCATCGTTGCAATATCAAAAATTAAGCTTATACGACACATTTTTCAAAGAAAATAAACAGTTTATCAATGTGGTATGCATAATATCGTTAATAAAGGGCAATTAAATTTTTATTTTAAACTAGTTTTGAAATTAATTCAAAGCTAGACAATTAACCTAGTGAAGTCACTTTTGAAAAAAACACTAACGCACCGTACGTTGTTCGGTAAGAAAAAAGTTGCACAACACTGAGTGTGACGCTATTATAGTTTCCCCCGTACGTTTCAGTTGTTCCTCGCGTAAATACACGCACGCGCCGTTTTCGTTACAACAGAATGAAAAATATGGAAAACGCGCAAAATTTCATTGAACAAAAACGATCGACTAATCTCAGTGAATACCGCGACTGGCAAGGTTCACGTCGCATTACGTTGAATAAATGGGTAAAAAATTGAACTCGTCGAGTTTAAGAAAACCGCGTAAAACAATAATTTCCAATTCCGATTGTTTTGTCAATGACGTCCACCACCAGCCTTGAATGTTGCGCGCGTCGATTTATAACGATTTTAAATTGACCGAGTTAAAAAAAAAAAAAAAAATTAACGCGTCGTTTATTTTTCACGCACACGACGTGTGGTGTAGTAGTGATTTGCAAAATCGACTCGTGGTCGTATATTAAACGGACGATTTTCCCGAATGACGGTTTTTCTTGTTTTTTTTTTTTATCTCCGCAACGTCGAAAGTAAACGAATAAAATAAGGTGATCAATTATTATCGAAAATAACATTTTTATCGGTAAACGTCGACGGTTAGGTTTGATCGTAATCAAACGATTTGTAATCGTAATTGTGTTTATTGTCGTCGAACGACAAGGGAAACCAAAAAGTCGAGGGAATTTTACGGTTATATCGTACGAACGGTCGTAGACGTGCACTGTCCGATGGACTTTGATGATAATATCATAAACGGTCGCAAAATTCGTTTCGGCCGACGACGGCGTTCGTGTAAACTGATCGTTCCGGTATTTCGCTACGCCCGTTTTAGACGACGACGTTTTTCCATCGGGTATTTCGGATATTTGCGCTGGAGACCACTCGCCGGGCCGCTGCTGTTCCGTTGTCATCGTCGTCGTGTCGACATCATTCGCCGGACATCTCATACGCGTAAGTACACTCGGCTTTTGCTCTGGGTTAAGTGTTTTTCATTGAATTTCCGTTAGAAGAAAACTGCGGCGAAAAATATGTACATCCGTATAACCGCTGTAATCGTGTAATCGCTGCGCGCGGAAGTTCGTTTTTCGACGAGTGTATACACATACCGACCACGAAAACGTACAGAGAAAACCTCTAGGGGCGCGTTTTATTTTTTTTTTTCCCCCTTACACCGAAATATCGTTTTAAATAATATATTTATACGAATACCGCGATTTTCCCGTAACAATTATTATTATTATTATTGTATAGCGATTTCAACGGTCGTCGGGGTCGTTATAGATATTCGATTTGTACGCGGGCGCGGTCGCGCGCGTTGTTCCGCGACAACGTTTTTATTATTTATAATGCGACGTGCGACGTGAACGAATAATCCGCGTTGGCCGCTCGCAATCGTGTGCTGCGCGTACGCGAATTCGCGGCTGAAACGAATATAAATATAAATTGTAAAAATGAAACGTTTTTTAAATATTCTGACGTCCGTTAGCCTTAAACGCGCGACCAAAAACAAAACCGATTTGATTTTCGAACCGTGCGGCGAACGCGAACGAATTAATTCGTCGCCCGCACAGCGTTTGCCGCGTTCACGCGTTTACGCGACCCGGCGTAGTATGACCGCGTCCAAAACCGAGAAACACTTGTCGTCGTCACCTATTTCGGTGACAAAACGTTTATCGAAATGTCACCGACAAAATTTCAAAACAAACGCGCGTCCATACCGAAACAACATATTTCAGTCTTGACAAAATGTGAAACGAGGAGAAGAATGACGTTGCGATTGCTGCGTGTGCTTGCGTACATTTGAGTTTAGAAACGAAAAAGGCCTCCGAAATGAGGTGCCGTTGGGCTCGTCCTTTTAGTCTTTTAGCAAAAAAAAATAGAAACACAGTGGTAACGATCTTAACGACTGATCTTAAACGTGATGGGGGGGGGGGACATTGGTCTATTTGGAGAATTGAGTGTAAAATGTACGAATTAAAATACTAATTTATAACGGTATAAATCAATAAGTCGACAAACACTCCATTGTTTGATTGAAAAGAAAACCAATTTAAAAATCCGTCCAAAAAAAAACAAAAATGTACGGGTGAAAATATGCACTACGACGTGTAGAGGCGGACGTGATTAAACTGAACGAATAACCAAATAAATAAATAAAATATAACGTATTTATTAAACGGACAAAATTTGACCGCCGCTCAGTAGGATATTTTTGTCAAAAGTATAATTCAAAATGTGTGATTATCGTGAAAATTCCCGACAACGTACTTCATAAACATAATATAAAATCGATATCTAATCTTTTGTTACCAATAATTGCGCCGCCACTTTAATTGTGACGGAGCTCTGTAATTGATAAACATTTGTATTTGAACGAATAAACAATTCAAATTTAATGTTATTTTATTCTTTAAGTTTTTATTGTCGATTAATATACATTTCTTGTTATACACATAATGTATTCTTTACCAGGAGGCATGTGAAAATTGGTATTTTTCATCCATAATTAGGTTAATATATTTTGTAAATTTATCTAATTAATTATTTAATTGGTTTTCAATTGGTGGTGTAAGATATCTAATAATTTAGCAAACGCTCATTGAATTTGATATTTTTAATTAACTTCCGGAATCGTTCGAGTTTTACAATTCATACGTTTCTATTATACATATTGTTGTGCACTGTTTAAAAATTTGAAAACACTTCGCGCCACTATATTCAAACCATTTTCAATTCATAAATTCATGCCATACAATTGCCAATATTTTCGGTTTAGAATATTTCGATTAGAATTAATTATTAATTTGATTGTTATTTTTGTAGGCTCTAGTGATAATCTGATTAATATTCTTAAACCGAAGAACATTTATTTGATATTACGCGAGAAAGAAAATAGTAAACATTTTTCTGAACGATTTGATCATTTAAAGAACCGCATGATTGAGTGAACTCGATGTCCACACCGTTTATCGAGACAATTATTTCACCGTTTATTTTATAAGCGATTTCAAAGTTAAACGGCGTTTATCGCGAAAGAAGAGAGAAAAGTCTTTTTCAAAAAATATAATTCGGTTAGATTTTGAAATAAATAAATAATTATTAAGTATAATGTGTACCAATTGATTTTAATTGTTTACATTTTGGTCGGCTATTTACGAAAATATCCCACCGCGCGCCGGTCACTGGACGTGCCAATGACATTTTCAATGGCTGTGTGGTTTACGGGACTTTGTGTCGAATTTCTCCTCGCGCGTCGGATGGAGGAAAACAACAATTTGTCGATAACCACAACGTCGCCGACGCAATATTGTCGGTGACGACGAATTTCAGAAACATTTTCGTCACCAAAATTTATGGCAACAACAACACGTGTGTTTACGACGACAAATGTCTTTTTTTTCCCCTGGTCTGGACGCGACTTAACACGTGACCTACACGCGCGTTGCAGTGCACGCACAACAAAACGTTTCCATCGGATTCGCAATTGTTTACTATAGGGTAGAAAAACGTCTCGGGGCTGGGTTTTTCGATTTTAACGCGGAGGTGAGGAGTGATGATGACTTCGTGTACGTATGCGAATTTTCGCATAGAAATCGCGTAGTGAGGGATCGATTTTTCTTTTTTTAATTTTTGTAACTACGGGGTGAAATAACTGTGTATACGATTTTCCCGGGGGGGAGACTGTATATTTCACTGTACACGAGCATATCGTTTTTTTGTATAAAAATTATTTCGACGACGCCACGGTAGGACAAATTCTATCGAAAACTCTTGACACGCGGTAAAAATCGTGATGGAATACGTGGCGCGAAACGTCGTATGAACGCTACGTTCGATTCAACATTATGTAATAGCGTTTAATGTGATATGATATGCGCAGGAGTGTGGGACAACGGTTTTAGAAACGACGATTTTACTATATAAAAAAAAAAAGAAAGTATATATTTTACTATGCTTGTAAAAATTGTAAATTTATAAAATTCATATGGAGATAATTGTGTGAACGACGCCCGGGTACGCGCGTACGTTCTATTAGTGTCTTTATTTTATTTTTTTATGTAAGAAAATTATTGTTCAAATTATACATTTTTAAGTGAGTATATTAGGCCAGCACTTGAAGAAGACACGCACGTGTATTCATCAGTAAAACAAAAAAAAAATTATATTCGTTTTTATATTTATATAGTTTTATCTTTGTAACATGATAATATGATAATAAAATTACAAAAAAGTCTATTTTATTATCATCGATTTCTCAAACCAGTTGTATTTTTATACGAATTTTTAATTTTAGCGTTGCGAAATGTCTAGTGAAGCAAGGGAAGGCGAAGCAATGTCTGAATACGAGAAGAGTGTACGTGAAAACATTCAAGAACTGCATTCAACGGTTGGTGATATTTTTACGTATAATATTAAGAAGATATTTTTTACAATATTACGATATTTAAATAATATTGTCATTTAATCATTCCGTGTATCTATGTGGTTTAGTTCTGTTCAAAAACAAATATGCAGAGTTAACTGATTGACAAATGCTTTTACAATATCGGTTATAGTTAATATATATAATATTAAAAAGATTTTTTTTCTTTGACATTTGGCTATTGACTAATTTGATAGTCAATTTTTTTCTAAAATCCTCTTTAACAAAATGGCTATTTTTAAATTATGTCGAAAAAGAAAAGAGTAGCTATATAGAAATTATCATTATTATTATTGTTGTTGTTGAAAAAAATATAAATAACGATGGGTTTTTATTTTTTAATATAAGATTAGAATATAAATATAGGTATTTTGTAACGCCCAGTTTGTTAATATTCGTTGTCATTACACAGCATTCCGAATTATTTGAAAAAGTAACACAGTCCGCTGATAATTTAGCGAAAAGTACAAGTTCTCAGGATAATAATGGAATAAAACGTCGTCGAAATATTCAACATTGGCGACCAATAAAAATGAGTTCATCAAAACTTGGGTCTTCAACTAATAACGTAGAAGTCGTACGACGACGATCAACACGTCGTTCGAAGAAAACAAAGTACGAATAATATTTTCATTTTATCTATTATTATTATATATATTATTTTTCACCAGTAGTATTGACTATTTCTAAAGAATGATTATTTTATGGCTTCGAAATGCGGTCGATAAAAGAAACTCGTGTTGATTTCAACTGTTTACATATATATATAACTTTGTCGATTTTAAAATTTTTATCCCTTCGGACTTTTGTGTATTTTCAGTAAATGAAAATATAAATAACATAATTTGTCAATCGATGATTTATTTTTTTAGGAATGTAACCAAATGCAACGAAGAAAGTGATGGTGATGATAATAAGATAAAAAAGCGTGGTGATGGTGAAAGACTGTATGTCAAATTTCCGTGGTGTAATAATAATCAAGATAAGGACTATAATTCGTTTGATGACAGCGACCTTGTAAATGGCGTAGTTAATGAAACCAAAAGACGTGTTTGTATCAATGAATACTGAATTTGGAAAATGTCAATATTTAGCTTTAATGTGAATAATTTTGCAGCGTCCAGTAAAATTGCGTGCAGTACGTACAGCTCGATTGGCCGTTTCTCAAGTAACTCAGAATATGTTGGATGGCATTATGTATTCTTCGACAGGAAAAATTTACTGTGCGTCTGGTACAACGTGCCATCAGTGCAGGTAATTTGATAATCATTCGTTTTTGAGAATACAATTTTGCATGGCACTTAATCTCTAATATTTACACGTGTTATTATAATTGAAAATAGAACTACTGGTTGAAATAATATAACCGTAGAGGTTTTTATATCTATAATTTCCTATAGTAGTAGTCAATTTATTGAATTTATTTTTCTTTAATTAATATTGTTTTTTTTTCCAAATGTATTGAATTTAATATAGGTATCAATTTGTAAACGGATTATTGGAATCGAAAATATTATAAAAAAAAAAAACACAAATAAATAGAGATATTAAGTATATTATGTAAATTAAACTTAACCAACGTATTTTGTATTTGCGAATAAAATTAATTGATGGCGATTATAACGGTAATAGTAGTATTATTGTATTTATTTATTTTAGACAAAAGACAACGGACCAAAAGACCTATTGTCGTTACAAGGGATGTACAGGTGTACGTGGTATGTTCTGCGGCTTCTGTCTTAAAAACCGCTACGGCGAAGATGTTGCTGATGCGCTGAAAAATCCGGTAATTTCTAATGTCACAATTCCGATTTTCATAATGTTATTAACTTAATAATTTGAATTTTTATGTTTTCATAGAAATGGGCATGTCCACCTTGCCGCAACGACTGCAATTGTAGCATATGCCGGCGTAAACTGGGCCTTAATCCAACTGGTCAGTTGATACAACAAGCTATTTGTAATGGATATAGGTCTGTTAAACATATGTTGTGTCACGATGAAGGCGAAAACTCCAATCGGATTGCCACTAACATTGATGACGATGATGATGAAAACTTTGTAGGAGATGAAAATGCCGAGGAAACTGAACGCGTTGAATGTGAAACCGTTGATAAGAAAGATTAATTTTTTTTTTTTTTTTACTCATTAGTTTAAATTATATTGATCTTGGTTGTTTGACCAATATTTGTTTATTATTTATTTATTTTTTGAATTCCTATAAAATTCAAATGATTTTCATATTTATGATTTACGAGTAACTTATTCGGTTTTATATTACGTAATTATTATTTTATAATTCCTAAAAAAAAAAAAAAATTAATGAAATATTAAGAAAATTAATTGTTAAGTCGTATAATTTGCTTATTATTATGGATTCATTCAAATTTTTTTTTATATAATTCGCATGCATAGTTAATTTCTTTATTTTATCCAATTGTTATTTTCATATGAATTTTTTTTTCTACATTATAAAATCCCATTGAGTTTTTAAATTTTTCTTTATTTGTTTGTTGACTTATAAATTATAATTATTAAGATAAAAAAAAATGTACAAGGTCGAAAAGACTCTAAATTTGTATTCCTATATATAATTTTTTTTTTTTGGTGGTAGCTTTATTAGAAACAAAAATTGTTTTCATTTCAAAGATATGTTAAATTTTTTTTTTAATTCTATAGGTAAATAAATTCGCAGTATTATTTGAATTATAATAACAGTCTTGTATTTTTGTTTGTTTATCTGTGTTGTTAAAATGTTGTTTAAAACGACAACAGAATGTATACATGAGAGACACAGCGTTCAAGTGACAAATCCCCATATCGGAGGTCTTCAACCGAAATGTTTAGACACATCCACCGTCAATCAGCGTATGAGAACTACTCAACTCGAATACATAAATAACTGGCTTGTGATTTTTAATGGTTTTAAATCGTATATTAGTGATGTATGATAATTGTATGGTCACTGTGTGGAAATGTCATACGTAGAACAAGTGTAATATGAAATGTGTGTTGAAACTGATAGTTATTTTTTTTAGATATTTTTTTCTTTTACAAAACTAGAAAATTCTCTTTGATATTTGGATTTCTGTAATGAAATCAATGGTGAGAAGATAAATAAATTGTTCAGGAGAAAAAAATGTATTTGTGTCGAAAACTTAAAAAGTTCCAAGAATTTAAAAATATAATTTTTACCGTTTATTAAAAATCTCATAGATTTTTAAAAATTAAAGATATTTAAAAAAAAAAATAGTTCTGTTATTGTAATTTATTTTATGTAAAAATTTGTTTGGTAAAGTAATGTGGCCTTCAGGTTCTTTCTAGCGTGAAACGATTTTATCATAAACACCGGAAAATTTAGTTTTTAATTAGTGAAAATGTACATATATTTAGTTAGTTGAAAAATATTCATAATATTAGTATATGGCGAATTATCAGTAAAAATAAATTAGAAAATTGGATTCCGTCGATAGAAACCTACTAAACACTCCATAAATTGGTAAACAAAACTTTTACTAGTTTTAATACTCAATTTACATTTTTCTTTTTTTTTGTTACGAGGTAGGAAAATTGACCCTCCCCCTTACAGTACTCCTCCCGTGTTACGTGTGACAATGTACTTGTACAGTGTACACAGTGAGAAGCTGTCAAAATATATGTCAAACAAAAAGGCCACAAAATATTTCTTCTAAATTAAAAAAGTTAGAAATCTTCGTGTATCGTGGATAACACCATTTATGCGAATTACTTTGGACATAAATTTTAGAGTTTTGTTATTATTACTATGCGTTTGTGAAAGAAATATTTTTCGAAAAAACGATTCTGAGCTGATCTTCAGTGCAATTCGTAAAAATATTGCTGTCAGTTTTGAATAATGGAATCGGTGAAAATTGAGAAGGTACCTATGTGATTTTTCTGAGACGCGTTAAATTACTATTGAGAAAATGAACTCACTCTAAAGCATCAACTAGACAATATTTGCTACCCTATTTTGAACAGTCTCAACTATTCTTTTCAGTAGCAAAATTGTACATAGAAAAAAAACAAATAATAAACAACCACTATCCTTCTTCGTTCCGCTCAAAATGTTATTAAATCTCGATAATATTTATTTTTAATATATTCAATCTATTTTCACAATAATCTAATATTGAAAATTATTAAAATTCTGATATTTGGTAAAGAAATGTGAAAAAAATGACCGAAATTCAAACTAAGCAAGATTATAATATGAAGAATTGGACGCGGGAAGTAGCGTAGTTTATAACTTTAGCAGAACGTTTAAAGTAAAATATTTGCCGTTTTCCATCCGTTTCGCTGCGTAATTTATCGTATTCATTTAGTTTTATGCGAATTCGTTTAAACATTAAAATATCACAGAATAGTAGTGTAAATCAAATTCGATTTCATATTTTATTGTAATATTATATTATCAGAAAACGTTATAATAACGTAGAATTTTTCGTGTTTTTCAATAATTTACACTACACCCGTGAAGGGACGGTAACGAATAAACACGATAAAAATTCACGGTAACATTTTGTAAAACGAATTATTTTTTCTTGTTTTCTACGGATCAATATTAGATTATTAAACGATACCTACGCACGTACGTTGAGTTATTTGAAACAATAATATTTCGTGTTTATAATTGGTTTTTAAATTACTTTTATTTTATATGGGAAATTATTTGAAATTTTTTAAATACATATCCAAAACATAGTTCAATATGGTAAGTTATATTATTATATAACACATTTAGTTTTTAGACTAGAAAAGGAGCCACGAGTGGAAGTATCATAAAAGTGTTTGTACACGTCACGAAGCACACTATAATTGCGCTGCACCCGTTGCTCGCGACAATTTAAACTGACTTTAAATCGATTTTTGGATTTTTTTTCTTTCTCCCCCCCCCCCCCCGTTCAAATTAATTAACGTTAAAAATATACATTTTGTCAATTTAAATGTGTCGTTTTCGCTATATAAAAATTAATAAATCGCCGTTTGAAAATCCCGGGCGTGTATTAAATCGAATAGCTTAAAATAGCTTAAAATCGTTGTCCAGTGGTATCGAAACGTTGGAATTGACAAGTTCATCCCTTGGGATCTGGAAGTATTTTTGAAAGGTCTGTTGATTAATGAAAAGCAGCGCGAAAGTATTTATGTATCTTTTTCTGCCGTAAACGATTTGTGTCGAATGACGTAGAGATTAAATCCCCGAGGGATGAAGTATATTGAACGGCACAGCCCGTTTCCTAAAACCCTGCTACCAAAATTCATAAATATCCTTTTTTTTCAAAATTTATTTGTATTGGTGGGCATTTTTAAGGGTATGAATACTTTTTAAGGGATGAATACTATTATAATATTATGGATAAATGGTGGAAAATGATTGTGCGAGCACCAGGACCTCATACGCATGTGAGCTCTTACATCTTGCATAGTGCGTCTTGTACAGAAAATATATATCACAATTTTACCATATATATATATATGCATGCGGCACTCGCGTGTTGCTCGTGGCCGATAATATTAAAATACGATTTCTTTGGTTTTTACATTCTGTAACAAACTAATTTATAATAATCGATTGATGACGAATTGTAGGGGACTTTCAATATCGTGTGAATATACGGCGACATCAAAAGCTATTTGTGGTGTATTTGAAAATTATCGTAAATCAAAAGCTAAATCACTATTGGCTTTAAATTATATAATATTTTGATCGCAATATTTTATTAAATGTACGTAATAGTGGCCACATCGAATTTGTTGGTGTTTTTTGAGAAAAAAAAAATCGAGTTATATAATTCGAAAAATACATAAATCGAAACAATATCATTTTATATAATTTTACTATAATGACCGGATGACTAGTAAAAAAAATAAATATATTCAATTGTTCATGAAAATTTATTTAAAAAATAAATATCAAAATCGTATACATAATAATTTATAATTTGAGTATACATCACACTAATTTATTATAAAATGTTAAAAAAACTAATGTATATAATTTTCCACACTATACAATTTTTCATAAATCCATTATGCAATTTTATAATAATTTAAAATTCCCATTTTCTTCTATTTGCCTATACCAATCTAAATTATATAATTAATTAAATGATTTTAACAAATATATAGGTATATCAAAATATCAACCCCAATAATATAAATATTATCATTATAAAAAACACAAATAGAGGTACAATAGTATACGATTATGTTCACTCCATGGAAAAAATATCTGGTGTCGCCTGTGAATTGAATATGTTAATGTGGATGTGCTCCATCTCATAAGACCCTGGTATCATCGTACCGAAATATTGGATCGAATATTGGACGAATTGGACACGTTCATCCCTTAGAATCTAAAAAATTGTTTAAAGGACTGTTAAACGGTGAAAAGTGTTTTTTTTTTTTTGTATGAACAGAGTACATATTAATCCAAGCGGATTGATACGAACTATTCATATCAACCCAAGTGGATTGGTATTCCAATACAGAAATGATCGATAAACATTGGAAAATTGTAGTGCCAACATCAAGACCCTCATGTGCGTCAAGCGCATTTTTTTAATATAAAATATACACTATGTGCGTACTGTACAATATAAAGTACGTCGTACGTATATTATATAAAAAGGAAACGTGATTGACGGCTCTATCCACGCACAGCTCGAACCACTGGACGGATCGGGCTGAAATTTGGCATACAGATCGTTATTATGACGTAAGCATCGGTATAAGAAAGGATTTTTGAAAACGCCATACCTAAAGGGGTTAAATAAGGATTTGAAATTTGTAAGAAACACGTGTTTGTACGGTTTGAATAGAGGTGTGAAATATAATGAATAAAATAAATATATGTAATACAATAATATTATATTAATAGCAATAATAATATTATAATAACAATAATAATATAATATAATAAATAACATAGTAATATGATAATATTACATTTCACAACTCAATACATACATTTTTTATCTGATAATAATTTTTTCCAAAAGTTCACTTAAGTTTTAAGTTAAAGAAGCTTGGTATGTGTTTTTCAAATTATACACTGTCACGATTGTCTAAAATGAAATCAAACCGAGCACCCTATTCGATAACAAAGGTACATTGAAGCGTTTAGTATTAATAACGAATATTAATATATTTATATATACTTGCAGTTTAGTACACTATATTTATCTAGTTTAAATGTTTGTCTGTCGTGTTGTATGAGTGAAAATCGAGCTTTAATCGTCTCTTAAAAACCGCGGTATCGAAATGTTGAATTCATTCAACACATTCATCCCTTGGGATCGGCAAATATTTTTGAAATGTTGAATGGTGAAAAGTGGCGTGAGAGTGATTTGTTTTTTTTTTTTATTTTTTGCCGTATCGAATAACGTAGAGATAAATCTCCGGGCGGGGGGGGGAGAGGGGTGAAGTATATTAAACTGAATGGATACTCACCATCATCTACTGAAACCCTGGTACCGAAACCCTAAACCAGACAAATCATCCCTTGGAATCTGAAAATATTTATTCAAGGGTACAAATATATTTGTAATTGTATTCGTATTTATTTATTTTGTGTTGATGTTATACCGGTGAATGGTGGAAAACGATATTACGAACACCAGGACTTCATGTGCGTCGTACGCTCGTCTCATACAAAATATGCTCTATACGCATACTCGTGTCTTGCTGGTATCATATTAAAATATGATTTCTTTTGCTTTTTACGTACTATACCGACTATTTATAACAATCGATTGGTGTTGAATTGTAGGAAACTTTATGTGAATGGATATAGCAACATCAAACGTTTTTTTTTTTTTGGTGTACCTACTTGAAAACTTTCGAAAATTAAAAGCTACCGAAATTTAGTCGAAATATCAGAAGTTTAAGGATACAATTTAGGGTACAAATATATATAAAAATTTATAATCACCTACATGTAACGGCAACTGATCGTTAATAGCAAACATAAGTTTTTATGGAATAATAAATGATATTCTAATAATACTGGTCTTGTTCAACCGTTTTATTTGTGTCGACGTTCTGAACGGCTCAAATACGCAGTTACAATATTAATATTGAAAATCGTGAAGAAAAAAATTAACGATAAAAGAAAAAAAATGATTTAAATCGCTAAAACTATTACAATAGGTAATATCATCACGATGATATCGTACGTAAAGGTGAAAAGTTACACATTCGTTGTACATTTCAAGATTCTAGGACCATTATTTTCGAAATGCCGGAAAAATACATTTATGAATTTTGACAAAATCGCGTTTTTGCTCTTTTTAACGCAATTGTTTGGTACTCTCTTACGTCGTGTTTAAAAATTATCGAGGAAATAGAAAAATTACCTCATAAAATACTTACATTCCATCAAAGTTTGTTACTGGAAAATGAATACATGTGTAATGATCGGAGCACTCTTAGTTTTCAAAAAATCGTATATAAAGAAGAAAAAAACAAAAGATTTAATTTTAACTAATGATTTTTTTTTATATTTAGATGATGACGTAACAGATTTTATATAAATACATTATTATTATTATTATTATTATTATTATTGTTATTGTTATTATTATTGTTGTTGTTTGTGATGTCACGAACCACGAATTTGAAATAGAACCCAATTCAGTTTTCCGTAGGTTTTCACGATTTGATATTCGAGTCAAATTACTTTTAGTTCGTTTCAAATATTTCCAATTATGAGTTCGATTTTACAATCTTCTTATATAATTTTCATGAAAGGTGAGGTCGAAATGGAGGTAAATTGGAAAGTACGTATTGACGGAGAATACTTATGTACGTCACTGTTAATACCGATTTTTGTCGCAAAAATATTTTCTTTGCAAGATTTTCAATACGGCGTACACACACACATACTTACGGCAAATAGATATTTCTTAAACCACCCTATCCATATTATTAGAACGAGATTAATGTGTGTAGGCAAGAATAAACTTTCACAGAGTGAATTTTTAACCTTACTCGAAAAAAATCCAAGTCATAATAGAGAAATTACATTAGATTAAATAAGGTTGTTTGTTGTATCGTCAGCAAATATAATTTATATTTAATTGAGTTAAAATGTTTTGCACAAACGGTCACATTATTAACAACACAAATATTTTATTTATGTATAATAATACAGTCACAAAAAGCAAAATAAATACTATCCCCGAGATAAATCAATATTTACACGGGCAAGTCCAATGGCAATATCCCGATGAAACACACACACACGTAATAGAACGACATCACTCTCGCCGAGTTCGTCATACTCATAGTTTCCATTTACCAATGGAAACCGGAGCAGCTAACTAAGTTTCTAAGACTTTAAACCCTTATTTAACCCCTTTAGGGTTAGAATTTTCAAAAGTCTTTTCTTAACGATTATCTACGTCATAATAACCATCTGTACGCCACATTTCAGCCCGTTCCGTCCAATGGTTCGAGCTGTGCGAAGATAGATCAGTCAGTCACCTTTATTCTATATATATATATACTCGTATATGTACGATGGCGGGCTGATAAGTAATGCCTCTTGGCGTGTAACTACAAAACTATTATATATATATATATAGAATAATTAATTAAAAACATATGTACAGTAAATGAAATGAGCTTTAATTTACATATACGATTATTTTTCAACATTACTACCATTTGCGACGAAACATTTTTGCCAGCTCTTTACTAATTGAGAAATGCCGTCCAAATAAAATTTTTCAGTTTGAGCATTTGAAAAATCTTTCGAAAACTTCAAAACCATCTTTAACCCGTAATACAGGACGACGAGCAGAACTTACATCGACAGTTTCGTTTCCATAAACGGCAAGAAATCGCCCGTAAATATCGACTGGTTTCACATTTTCTACGATAAAAAATTCAATTACAGCGCGCTGGTTAGGTGAACCGCACATCAGAAGAACGGGGGGCCGTCATTATAGCGATTACGTAAATAATAAAATAATAACATTACACTTTTGCGTTTTCGCACACATTATACTAATAACAACATTAGCTACTTCAAATGCACCTCCACAATTTTATTGGAAATTTAAAAATAGTTATGACATAAGAGGCATTAATTATTAGCCTACTTTCGTATATAGAAAAAATAAAAATTCTTTAATTTATATTTTATATTATAATTATTAAAAATAATATTAAATGTCATAACCAAGGTGGTGTAGACACCTCCTCTACCACATATTTTTCTAGAAATATATTTTTATACCGATTCCGTTTCGACAAAACAAAGGTATAATATAATCTTAAGTCATAAAATTACCACGTTCGTCGGCGGGACACTGTCGATTTCCAACTATGTGTCACTCTCACTGTGTTTCGAGAAAATGTCTATTACCGCGTTTTGTTGGAAAATTCGAAATGTTTATTAAGAAAAATTGTAATGAACGATTATCAAGATTTTTTTTTAAAATATAGTCGAAGTAACTTTCGTGTCTGACATCGTATTAAATTTTTAAATCTTAAAACCAAAAATGACTACGATGTACGTATTTTATATTAATAATTAAAAATAATTAATAATAATCAACGGTGTTTCGTACATAACAATTAACGGTAGAAATGAGAAATGACACTGGTCTTGATAGAAGATTCTTCGTGGAATTTAAATATACACTAAAAATTTATCATAAAATGGTAAACATTTCATATTATATTTTACATTTCTACAACAATTGCAACCGCCGGATATAACAAAACTAAAACTATCACCGAATAATTACAATCAATATAGCATAAATAGTTTAAAAAACCCCCCCGGGTGACCGGGACCATCTGACTAAATTAATCGAAGAATTAAACGCGATCCTTTGCAGTAATAAATTAAATAACGTTTAAAAAAAATTATTATATATTAATTATTAATTTACCAATTTAAATGGAAACATGCAAATGTGACAATTAAAATTGAAAAGCAGTTAGATTGTAGCGCAAAATAAATGAAACGATACACTAATAATATAATTTAAAATATAAATGTTGTAATATAAAGAAAAGGACAAAAATCGGTTGAATTAAATTAATTTTAATCGGATCGACCAGTCTCATAAAAGCCGGGTACAGAAACTTCGGCGAAGGATTGAATATATGTAATCATTGAACATCTGGACCGTTTGTCCATGCACGTGATTCGCATAATATGTATTTATAACACACAATACAGTTGCGCTACATTCGACTCACATAAATAATATTATTGTAATACACCGTTTTTTTTTTCGACATTAATTAAACGTTTGTGAATTGAAGTCGTACGTCGCTAGATGTTCATAAATATTCATTATTGAAAAGCTTCCGGATGAATGTTTAAATTCGTGGTAAACGTATTGTCGTATCATACGGTTATACTCTTCTGTTCGTTATTAATCGCGATACAAGTAGTTATATTATCAATATAAATTACATTAAATTTAAAATTCAATTTTTAATACAAGTAGAGTAGAGAGAAAGCGAGAAATTTTTATGTTCTTTTAATCGAATGATTTATAGCTTTTCTGTATGTATCAGAACGTTAAAAAAGAATTAATAGTGACCAAAAAATAGTGTATTGTTTATGTGCCATATGATTTGAGCGTACGTTTTATAATATGACCAATTTCAAGCTTTTATATGATACAAAAAAATAATAGAAACAATTGTACACTATCAAAACACAATTTTCATTATCAAAAAACCCCTGACTACAATTTTTTATAAATACGGGCCTAAATGACTACCACCTGTAAATTCTGATACGGTTTCGGTATAAATGTATAAACCATCAAAAAAGAATATAGTTTTACTTGTCCCGAATCATTAATCACCGGAAAAAAAACATTTATGTTTCTATGCAAAAAATAAGTTTTTGAAAAAAATTGGGTTAAAACAGCGCTTGGACTGGTAAAAACCAGTATTTTTTCTCATAAAATACTCGTAAAAGTATATTGGTCATTCGTGTTTCAATAGAATAAAACGTTTTTTATGTTCAACGAACGCTTTTCCTCACAACCACCGACACTATAATAATTTTTATAACACGACCAAAAATCTTAAAAAAAAAAAATAATAATAATAATATTTATATTTAATTTTACTTCATATTTACCTCAAATTCTAAACACGTTGATTTGGTGTTAACAATTATACAGGAAGTTCAAACACAACCAATATACGCTCAGGTGTCAGCTGAGGAGCACTTTGTTTAGCGCGATTTAATTTTTCCGCGCGTTATAAATCTATCGTGAGCCATCAAAGCGATGTCATCACGAAAAAAGGAAAACTTTTTTTTGGTTTTTTGGTTTCTTTGTGCGATAAGGACTACAAACGTAAATTGTGAAATCGAGACCCCGACCAATGACCGTAGCCTCCAGCCGACACGGTTAATTGGATTTTTTCATTTTTATTCATTCAATAATTAATTTCATTAAAATTGTCTGTCGGATAATGGGTTTAAAAGAAAAGGGAAAAAAAAAATGTACAATTATTTTTGTTATTAATTTTTTACCGCTGTTGTAAACGACACCTGGCAAGTGGTACAAAACGTACGCGAATCGGTTGAGATTCGACGGGAGTGAATAAATTTAATATTCGGAACGCTCGTTCTCATGAAACCCGGGTAACCGAAAACCGGCGAAGGGTAGAAAATGATAATATACGATTCAAACGCGCATTGTAATAATGATATTCTCTAATGGGCTTTATAAATCTAATTATTTGTACGAAAACCTATAAACGTACATTTGGTGAATAATCCGAGGGTGAAGTGAACGGAACGGATCTCGGCCGGTCTTATAAAACCCTGGTACCCTGACACCGACGAAGGGTTGAAAACGGCAGTCGGGACGCATCGGTGGGAGGGGGCAGGGTGGAAGGGGTCCCCCCCCCACACACTTGTTTGTATATACAAGTAAATCGTGTAATTCGATAATTTATACATTATACGAACACACACTAGTTGTTTTTGACTCGGCGCATAGACATACAAGCACGGGATGTCGCAGCATCTGACACATTATCCGTTTGATATTCGGCCAATTAAAAATGGAATAAGGTTTCATGAACAAAATATAAACAAAACCGTTTATAAACGTTAATTTACCGATTCAAACGCGCGTTGTAATTATGATATTCTCTAATGGACATTAGAAAAAATATATCCGATGTAATTCGAAAACGTGTGAATGTATATTTGGTGAATAATCCGAGGGTGAAGTGAACGGAACGGATCGGCCGGTCTCATAAAACCCTGGTAGCCTGACACCGACGAAGGGTAGAAAACGGCAGTCGCATCCCTCGCAGGGTCCTCGTCGTGTGCTCGTCGCAACACAGACGCACGGCCGAAGCCGCCCGTAGGGTACCACGGCACCCACACGTCCGCGTTTTTATTAGTTTTGACATTCGTTTAAATTGGTTATGAAATTCCATTTTAAATGTCAAATAATTTTCACCGGTTTTCTTTTTACGTGTGATAAGATAAACGGTTATTGTGTTTCTATTAACCTCGGCGATAGTAATAAAATGTCAGTAACGTATGTACATGTAATAAAGGAAACGATTATATATTAATATATAATATATTATTATATTAACATTATATATATATTAACATACAGGCGTGTGTAATTTTTTCGAAATGAGCCGTGTACTCCGAGGGTGAATATAAAATATACCGAACCGATCGCACCGTCTCTTGAAACCCTGGTATCAGCGGTTCACAGTTCAGTCAAGTTTACCCCAAAATGGGGTTTACATGAAATTGAAAATTATTAGGGCATTTGTGTATGGTGAAAAGTGGAAGTCAGGATATCAGGATCTTATATTATGTGTCGTGCAATCCTCGAGTGTTATGTTAATAACAAAACACCCGTATGGCTATGCGTTTTTTTCCACTCGGCTGGACAATATTTTTCTTATAAAAAATAATACGTACCAAAAAAAATATTTAATATTTTTCTTTAGTTATTTTCGATGAGTCTTCTGATCAAAACGATATTACCCTTTTGTATTTTATATGTAATTTCAATTTGTCGAAGTGTGTAGAAAATAAATTTCCGTACCCATCATGAAGTCCAATACAATTTCAGAATTTATACGTTTCTATTGTAACGTACGTATTATGTTATTTTAATTCGTTAAAATTTTACATTACTGACTTTGATGTTTTCGTCCAACAACAAAAAGTTCACTGCCAATGTGCAAATGCTGACTGTGTGACATTTCTACTTTCTAATATATAAACTCTTAGTTGTGATTTAAAAACCTATAGTATATAGGTTACTATACGAGTCGAATTCGGGGATAGAGTATATGTATAATCGGATAGCTCCGTCTCATGATGTCCTGTTACTAAATTGCTAAATTCAGGGTAGATTCGTCCCTCAGAATCCGAAAATACTTTGCTGAAGGTCAGTGAAGGATAAAAAATAATGGTCAGGATATCAGGATCTCATGTGCGCCAGGAGTCATATAAATAATATTTCGACCGTCTACGATATCCGACTCGGATAGTCAGGGATGTTTTTGTCCAACGACAAAGTGTTCATTGCCAATGTAAATGCTAACTACGTGACGTTTTTACTTTCTAATTTAAATTGTATGTTGTAGTTTAAAGACCTATAGAAAACGAGCCGAATCCGCGAATAGAGTATAAATCGGATAGCTCCGTCTCATGATGTCCTGTTACTAAACTGCTAAATTCAGGGTAGATTCATCCCTCAGAATCCGAAAATACTTTGCTGAAGGTCAGTGAAGGATAAAAAATAATGGTCAGGATATCAGGATCTCATGTGCGCCAGGAGTCATATAAATAATATTTCGACCGTCTACGATATCCGACTCGGATAGTCAGGGATGTTTTTGTCCAACGACAAAGTGTTCATTGCCAATGTAAATGCTAACTACGTGACGTTTTTACTTTCTAATTTAAATTGTATGTTGTAGTTTAAAAACCTATAGAAAACGAGCCGAATCCGCGAATAGAGTATAAATCGGATAGCTCCGTCTCATGATGTCCTGGTACTAAAATGTTAAATTCAGGGTAGATTCGTCCTTTAGAATCCGAAAATACTTTGCTAGAGGTCAGTGAAGGGTAAAAAATAATGGTCAGGATATCAGGATCTCATGTGCGCCAGGAGTCTTATAAATAATATTCTGACCGTCTCCGATTCGGATAGTCAGAGATGTTTTTGTCCAACGACAAAGTGTTCATTGCCAATGTAAATGCTAACTACGTGACGTTTTTACTTTCTAATTTAAATTGTATGTTGTAGTTTAAAAACCTATAGAAAACGAGCCGAATCCGCGAATAGAGTATAAATCGGATAGCTCCGTCTCATGATGTCCTGGTACTAAAATGTTAAATTCAGGGTAGATTCGTCCTTTAGAATCCGAAAATACTTTGCTAGAGGTCAGTGAAGGGTAAAAAATAATGGTCAGGATATCAGGATCTCATGTGCGCCAGGAGTCTTATAAATAATATTCTGACCGTCTCCGATTCGGATAGTCAGAGATGTTTTTGTCCAACGACAAAGTGTTCATTGCCAATGTAAATGCTAACTACGTGACGTTTTTACTTTCTAATTTAAATTGTATGTTGTAGTTTAAAAACCTATAGAAAACGAGCCGAATCTGCGAATAGAGTATAAATCGGATAGCTCCGTCTCATGATGTCCTGGTACTAAAATGTTAAATTCAGGGTAGATTCGTCCTTTAGAATCCGAAAATACTTTGCTAGAGGTCAGTGAAGGGTAAAAAATAATGGTCAGGATATCAGGATCTCATGTGCGCCAGGAGTCTTATAAATAATATTCTGACCGTCTCCGATTCGGATAGTCAGAGATGTTTTTGTTCAACGTCAAAGTGTTCATTGCCAAAGTAAATGCTAACTGCCTGACATTTTTACTTTCTAATTTAAATACCTATAGAAAACGAGCCGAATCCACGGATGGAATATAAATCGGATAGCTCCGTCTCATGATGTCCTGGTACTAAAATGCTAAATTCAGAGTAGATTCGTCCCTCAGAAGCCGAAAGTACTTTGCTAGAGGTCAGTGAAGGGTAAAAAATAATGGTCAGGATATCAGGATTTTATGTGCGCCAGGAGTCTTATAAATAATATTCCGACCGTCTGCGATATCCGACTCGAATAGTCAGATTCATTTCTTCTTCTTCTCCCTCCACCTCAATCAGAACTATTTGTGTTCGGCCTCCTTGTCCTAAACCTCCATTTGACGTGACCTTCCACATCTTTCACGCACACACCACCAACAGTCCTCATATCACACGCAATCGCATTCAACCACTTCTTCTTTATGTTCCCTTATTCCTTTATATATATATTTTTTTTCATTAGCTTTTAGCTAAAGCTATTATAGCTCAACACTTGGAAAATTACAGATTTATTCTTAATGCTAGAACTAAATTATCGATACTTAAATACATAAACTTATAACCATAAACAGAAATATACACACAAGTAAACATATATGATAAATGAAATATATATATATATAATTAATATTGGAAAAGAAAAAAAAAAGCCCATAGTCGCTAGATCTTAAAGCCAGATTTGAGTGTAAAATTCAAAATGGCTTTAATAAGAGAGGGATTATTGGAAGACAGAGCTTCCATATATCCGAAATTGGAGGAAAAATTAGAAAACAATTTTTTCAGGATAAGTCTGTTGGTATGAAGGGCTGGGCAGGAAATTAACAGGTGACGAAAATCGCAGAAATCATCTCCGCAGTTGGGAAGGGTACATGTCGGACTCTGGTTGAGCCCTAACATAAAAGCATGATGAGGAACCTTTTATATTTCTTCGAATATTTATAACTATATTGTTATTTATTTAAACTTTATTAAAACGTTTACTCTTTTGAACTCAATTATAACATGACGTAATGCATAAGTTTAATAATTTTTTCTTTTAAATATTGTATATATCGGTTTATATTATTATTTTAAAAATTAAATTTCTTTTTTGCCAAAAATATTATTATAATAATTATTATTTTTTTTAAATAATTTAGTAATTTCTAGAATTTTTACGCAACAGTCGTTAACAGGTTACAATTGAAAATGTAAAAATACAGATTTGATCATTGAGTGGAATAATCGCGATTAATCGTGTGTGGTTTTTTTTAATTGTAATAATAATAAAACTCTAAATCGACTTTGTTTCAAAGAAAGAAGTTGCAGTTATGTTAAAAAAAATTGGAACACTTTATACATTCGAATATTCTATGTCAGACAATTCTACAGTTCTAGACAATCGTCTACAAAAATTATGTGACAACGTAAAATTCTTCTCGTCGAGTCTCGTTTACGTGTATTTACATTTAATACAAATACATTTTTGTATTTAAGACCGGGGCAACAGAATTCAAGTTTTGCGTTACGTATAATTCTGTTTGATCACACGAGAAATAAGCTTTCTTAATGAAATACTTATATGCTTAATAAACTATTAAGTCCATTAAGAATATGCGCCGAAGTAGCTGTTAGTACATTGTTTTAGCTCAAAACTATATTATACGTAATAAGATTGTAAATTGTATAAAATAATAAGTCATCATACTTTATGGAATAAATTTAAACGTGTTTTTTATCAAAAAAAAAGCCAGCAGCGAGAAGACAGAAATTTTAGAATTAAATTATCATTTTTAATTTAAATACAATTATAAATCATCATATTTTAAAACTTATTTGAAGCGACCACATAGTTTTAATTAAACACATAATTTGTAATTATCGTATATGGTAAATATTGTTAAAATACTAAAATATCTCTAAGGTTTTATTACATTTTGAGCTTTTAAAAAAATAATATAAAACTATCCAAAACGAATATGTGGACAATTTTACCAGAGTTTTTGCAATTTTCGGGTTGTTTTTGATATTATGCTTGATGAAACTACCGGATAAAACGTAGCGGTTTACAATTAGAGTACAATACAATTAAATACTATTTGAAAAAGCGAAAAGTTTCATATGTTCTTGAAAAAGTATTCGCAGACGACATTTTTAAAACATAAATTTGCGTGTACTTCAATAATAAATATTTATTATTACATTTTACATGCTCAGTATGACTGTACCTTAGTAGTAGGTGAGGTCTTAATATTATTGAACACCGTTTTTTCAAAATGAAAAAGTACCTATTACTCGTATTACATCGTTTTGGGACAACGTGTATAATAGTAATTCGTCGTCCGGCTTTAGCACTTTTGAAAATAGCGGTAAGAAATGTATATGTTCGACTCGAAATAAATGTCTGTCTACTACGGCACTAGTGTACATTCAATTGGTGAGACACGGGTTCATCGCTACTGAACGGTCATTTATTTATTTTTAAAACGCAATTCGAAATAATAAGAAAAAAACACAAAATTTACTATAAAAAAGCATAATGCAATTACATATTTTCTTGAAAAATTGAAGAGAAAAAAAACAATAACGGAGGGTTAATAGAATGTGAGTAAATAAATCGCGTCATGTTTTCCGTTTAATTTTCCGAAAATTTATAAGTAACATTGTTGTCTAGAAAAATAGAAATGAAAAAGAACTGCCAGCTATAAATTTGCCGAAGACTCTGTAGCGTCGGTATAAATAAAAAAATAATAAATCGCTAACTTTCGAATTCATTCGTAAAAATCTATCGTATTTGATTATTTCGATTTAATATGAATATTATAAAAATTATTTAAAAAAAAAAAAAAAATTAAATTATAAATAACAATCATATTGTACGATAATACAGTAATGGGAATAGAAACTCGTTAATTTCAGTATTCGTTCGCGTAAAATTTGTTTTTGACCAAATTTTTATTATTATTATTATTGAAAATCACGTTGCAGGTGTACGTATAATTATACACTTCTGTGAGTATATTCGTGCCGGTCCAACACGTTTTATTGACGTATTTAAATATATACACACACATTTTTCTTTTAAACAAAGCGAATTGTTATTTACGATTGTATAAATGAAAATTCGAATTTTTGCGTTTGAATTTTTCGGATGGTACGAAAATGTGTAACACGAAATTTGCGTCCGTACGTCGGGGGGGGGGGTTTTCTCAATTCGTAAACCCATTTTATGCGTATAAGTAATAATAATAATATACTTGTGTGTGCGAAGAGCGAGGACAGTGTAATAATAACACTCTCTCTCGCGTCGGCACCCTCGTGCTACGACACTATATAAGTACACACACGTGTGTGTGTGTACGCGTCGAGAAGCGGATTTCTTGAATAATTTCCAGAGGGGAAATTTCTTCTCGTCAACTAAACGTTTTGTTTAGGGGCTTGTGAACAGGGACGAACGACGAGGTCGTTAACCCGATTTGTAATTTTTTTCTTCTTTATTTATATACATTTTTTTTTTACTACATATCCACTCCCCGAGTTTTCTCTGTCTCTCTCTCATTCGCATCAATGCGTAGCGTTCGCGTCGTAACAATAAGTTTATAACGCGTTTTCATGGCCGTGTGCGTTATTACGTTACATAACGCGATACGCATTTTACACGCCAAAACGCTATATTGTTGTACGTACATGTGTATTAGGTAACGTTATTAGAAAAACAAAAAACTGATGACATTTTATTCGCACGACGTTTGGAAAATATTGCGTGCGGAAAAAAGAACTTGGCGCATAAACTATTTTTAAATCGAATCGAATAGAGAATTTCGCCTAAGAAATTAAGTGTTCGGAGAAATAAACGCGATCCGTTTGAACCGATTACACCGACACAATATGTTATAAAAAAAAAAAAACAAAATCGTAGGAGGTTTATCATTAATAAACTGTATACGAACGAATTTAATACATTTATTTCGTACGTTGTGTGTTACCGAAATTTTCGTACCGGGTCTTAACTGTTGCGTAATTGCGGGGAAGGGTAAGCCAAAGAGCTCCCCCTTCCATGACATTTTATTGAAATTCAAGTTCGTAAAAATCATTTCGCATAAGATAACACAATTATTGTGCCCGCAAGTGCAAAATCACGTGTTTCAAAAACAATAATATTACCTATATTATAAAACCTTTTGAATAATATTCCAGAAATTATTTCTACGCAGTACACCGTTTTATAATATAAGATAACAATACAAGCAGTTTTCCGGACTTTGTAATATGTTTGATATTTGAATTTCGTATTACGCGGTGTCGTTTATTTTACTGTAAATCGCCGTGTGATTGTCAAGTGGAACGTTATAGTGTTATCAAGTAAAATATTATACAATTTTCAAATCTACTTTAAGCGATTTATTCGCGTGTTTTATTTTACTGCCGGAATGCAAAACATATTTTAGACAAATTGGTATATAATAAATAATATCAGATATACAACATATATATATATATGCACTTAAAAATTTTGCAAGTACATATTATTATATTTAGCATTGTGATTTTAAACCGCAATTTTATGAATTATAAATATTAATACATATATACACAAAGTACAGTGGCGGATCTTTTTATTATTTTTTTTTTTTTTTGTGCACGGGGGCAAATTTTTCATAATAATTCTATAAGCGCAATATTTAGAATTTGATGTTAGGCTTTTAGATAAAGTATTATTAAAATTTTTCCAAAAGGAAAAATTGATAAATATATATAATTATCGACGACTTTATTATATTTATTAACTCATATTATAACGACTGCGAATATATTATAATTGCCACCGAATATATTATAATGGCGGTCCACTGTGCGAATTCCCCCCCCCTCTTGAATCCGTCACTATATGTAGATCACATGTCTGTGTGCGTGTTTAATTTGTGCCTGATTCATGTCAAACGCGGTGTTTTATAATAATATTTACAGGTATATAAACGATTTTTGATTTTTCAATAATACTAATAATAATAATAATAATAATTTGAATTTATACATTTTTGGCGGAAATGTCGTTCTAGAATTTTTAAAAAAAAACTGCTCGGCAATTAGTGTTCGTATTTATAGCGTTTAAATCTATTTGAAAACTTTATTAATATAAATCTGGCGATGAAACGCCAGGAGGATGGTTAACGTTATTAATGTGTAGTAAAACCATCAAAGTCCTTCCGCACGGGACTGAATGGGTGAAAATGAAAAATAATAGTTATCGACGGTCATTTTATTCCAAAAGTGGTTCTGCGTATATGCGATTTCGTTGAAACGCCAATGACACGAACCGCGTTCAATTTTTTTTTTTTAATTTATAATATAAATTTATTCCGATAAACACCACAGTTGCGCTTATCGTATATTTCAATATATTAATTTATGTTCGTCGTTATCTTACGCTCGTTACAATCGTGAAATAGCGGACTTTCATCAAATCAAAAGATTTCATCAGATCAAAAGATCGGCTCGGCCGGATGCGTAGATCGCAACCGTTTCGGGAAAATCATGTAAAAGTGAACCGAACCGTTTTGCCCGTAATACGAGCAAAAAAAAAAAAATGTATATAAACGCCGTCGTTTTACGTTTTTAAAATACCTGAACTAGCGAACATGCGAACCAGTACAATTTCGTCGCGACAGGATATTTTAAAAAAAATTACAGTATAACGCGCATCCCCGGGTGTTGTATACGGATTGTATTTTTATTTTATTGTGGTGTTCACGTTTGATTGGGTACTGATGAGTAACTCAATAAATGAATATAATGTAATATATGTAATTTATAAAATAATTTACTTTAAATTTCTGAAATGGTGAAATGCGCCGATAATAATAAGTGTGTTGTAAAAATAACGACCGAAAAGTAATATAATATTTAGTTTTACACGAAATTGCAGATATTAATTATATTCGCTGTTTAATATGCAACCAGTAATAATAATAATCCCGCTTTTCCCCTATATAATCCATCATTTTGAGACAAATGTCTCGTGATTTTTTGCAATATTAATTATTATAGATTTATTTCACTTTGAGTTAGTGTGATCAATGACCACATTTTAAACATTCAAAAAACACGGTTTTTATTTCAACGAAAATCTTCCCTAAATCTTCTTAGTATATCGTCTCTAACGCTGTAATTATTGTCATATTAAAATGTTTAAAAAAACAAGAAAAAAAAATTCCTCGTGTTTTACAATAACACTCTACGCAAGTGAATTTTTATACATTACGAGTTATTGTTCAATAATAATTTTATTGATGAATATGCATATCTATTCTTCAGTCCCTTCACTAAACGGTTTTCTCATATTCCTCTAAAGAACTTATGTCGCTTCTTAATAACGTTGTGTGCTCAAAAGAAATTTAAGAACTCCGTGCATGTATATTATATTATTATCAAATGTATTTATGAATTTTTTTTTTTTTTATTCTTTATGTTGAAAAAAAATTACCTGGTCCGAAATGTGTTTGCCAGTCTTCTACTCGATCCCAAATGCCTAAAGGACAGACATTTAATTATCGCGTAATAATATTGAAATATTCTATTCTGTATTAAAAAAAATTATTAAATAATCACCGCGTAGTGTTGCGTATAAGTATTTATTATTGGCTTATACGTTTTAAAATACGAACTTATAATATATAGGTATTATCTTATCGACCGATTGCATACGCACGAACCGCGTATTTGTCGTACAAATACCACCGCATAACGTTTTAAACGTTACGTATTCTGTTTTTTTTTTTTTAAATCGACATTATATTTACTTATTTCACTAAATCCTCAAAATGATGATAACTAATAAGTACACTTAAAATCGTATCAGCTCAAAAAACACATTTATCTAAAATGTATGTGTAGATTTATCTAAAACGTATGTGTTTATACGTATTGGGGCACTGTCTTCACGCGCATTTTGTTTATTCATGATAAAAATCTTATCGCGTCATAAACAATATTTGAGGACATCGCGTGTTATATAAACAACTACGCACCGATGTGTGGGGGCGGTCTAAGTACGAAGCAATGCGCCTTTCTCCGAGTCTATTGTTCGAGAGAACGTAATAAATATAAAAAAGTACGCGGGACGATTACGCATGTCTACGTATACATGCACATGAACGCACATAAAAGGACACAAAGAATTATGGAAAAAGAAAACGGGTTTAAGAATAATATCTTGACGGACAGCTGTCGGATTCAGTTAGTACACGAATAAGTAAACGTTTCCATCATTTTTTTTTTTTAAGTATTCAAGTAGGTACCACGTACGCGTAGTACGTCATAATTGTATAATATAAATGTTGTTTAAAACGCGCGTATAACATGTATAAAAAAATATATAACATAAATCAGGGTATAAAATAATGTGTGTACTGAAAATCAAAGTGTGCGGTCGGAATTACGACTGTTTAAACCAACATTCATAACGTGTATTCGAATTTCAATTGTAGATGATATACATATAATAATAACGTAAATTTTCCAAATATTTCGTCGATTTTTTTTTTTTTTTTTATTAATTATGCATATATTAGTAAAACGTTTTGCTAATTACTGATGATAAAATTATAATAAAATAACTTAGCTATTACTACTACTACTGACTTCATTTTACTCAACTATACTTTTACGAGTACGTTGTACGTTTGTATTATATCCGGGGTCAGCGCAAAGAGTGCGTGCAAAATTTTTTCCCCATCACTCTGTTCATCAGAGTATATTTTATTTCATTGTAACGATCAGTATTATGCAGTCAAATCGGTAAAAAGGAAAAAAAAACGTCCAAATCCGTGTCACGTATGGTATTATAATTGTTTTTGCTATAAGCAATTCATTAAAAATTGATAAAAAATATACAAATATACACATGTATATCAAAATGTATATTTAAATATAAAAAAAGAAAAAAGCCAATGAGTATTAAATAAAATAAAAAATTGATAAGAAATACACACGGAAATAAACGGTTTAGTATTCCATGCGCGTGGCTGAATAATATTTCATTAGGTATTAATTGACGTAGGTAATTAAAAGAATATTTTAAAACATGACGCCGAGCCGTTTTAACTCGTTTGAATTATCTGAGAACAGTTTCTTTATGCTGTCCTACCTTGCATCGTTATTATTCGACGGATTAATTTTTATCCGTTTTCGATTTATTGGCAAATTGTCAATATGGAAATATTATTATTTTCAATTTGTTTATCGTCAATGGCACAATTCGACGTGCATTAATGGTAAGTTCTTTTTCCTATTCCCCGTTATACAACACGACGAATAAAAGGTTTTAGCGTTATAAAATCCTAGTCCTGTTCTTTTTATACGTTATCTGAAAACGCGTATTCGACTGATATTTTTCCACGTTTACTCGAATGGTTTCCGAATCATTCGATGAAATTTTCAAAATACCGATTAACCGCACGACTTCGATACGTACACTTGGACGGGACCTGTTAGCCGCCATCAAAAAAAAAAAATATCTAAAAAATATTTCCGTTTAGGCCAAATATAAATTAGTGTTTATATAATTAACACTAGAAAAAGGAAAGAAATAAATAAGAGAAAAGTGAGAGAGAAACAAAATTACAATTTATTGTAACCACAATGCAACTTCGATAAGTCTCGAACTTTTTTTTATGGAAATTTTTTGGACTTGTCGAGGTTCTACTGTAATTAAAAATTTAATAGCAAAGAAAAAAACATCGGCTAATATATGAGACCGGTTTCGAATTAAATTTGAAAAATACTAAATAATATTGGAAACATCGAGCTACAAACGTCGATTTAGTGTTTTTTTATTGTGATAAACTGATAAATAAATAAGTAAATAGTGTGACGATAAATCGTCGTAGTGTCACGTAGTGTGACTTAAACGAAACGATATTATTTCTCTCTCTCGCATGTATTGAGTGTTGTTGGGACAGTTTATTTTATTTTTTTGTTTCTATTCTATTATTCACCCCACGTGAACACGCACAAAATAAACGAAGGGTCATGGGCGAACCGAGAAATAATAATAATAATAATTGAATAAACGTGTCCCGTTTTAAGGATTTGTTAGACGTTTTTCTATAGTGGATTCTGCCGGTTTTGTATGTGCGATCTACTAAACCATTAACGTCTAAATCTTTTGTAGTTCTGAAAACGATTTCAACACACGTGTCGAAATGCTGCGAGCTGCCGCCAGAAGAAGGAAAGAGAAAAATGTATTATTAATTTATTTTACAGAAACGGCGTAAATAAAATATTATTAACAATATTTTACACATAATATATATTATAATATTGTTTTTCTGCAAACAGTTTTTCGATATCGATCCAACTGTGTCACATGGAAGCGGCGTTAAACCACTATTCTAACGATGAGCTACGGTTTCGGTTAATTTCCAATTAAATCCGTCCGAGAAAAACGCCGATTGCAAACGACGAGGAAATTCCGAGAGAACAATTTTCGTCATATCGTGAATTTTTCTCGCGCGTTTTCCAAAACTCTTCCGGGTGGTAATTTTACTTTTTGATTTGAAAAAAAACTCGACTTTCTAATTACACGACTCCGTTTTGAACGTCGGGCGACGTTTTTTATTTAGCCGTTTTTAGCCGTGCACTTGACCATACGTTTTTTCGTAGTCGAACTCGTGTGTTATAACTACACGACACCTACTGACGTTCAATGTTCAACTGATAAAATTCATATTTTAAAGTCGGCGAATCGTCAGAATTTGCAAGTAGAAACTGAATATTTTTTTATTCATTTTGACGCGTATCTTCTGTAATGATTTGGGTCCAAGACTACCTATTTAAACACGACTAAAACAAAATGAACGTCGTGTCGAGAACACATATTGAAAAAAAAACATTTGTTTGATTGGTATCTAAATATTTACGGAAGCGTAAAAAATAATTTCTGAACAAGCAAAAAAAAAACGAAATTTCATTCGAAACAAGACAGATCTAATCATATTCTGTTGTTTTACGAAAAAAAAAAACATATTATATTGTAACATTGAACGAGTTACAAGAAAAATCTAATTGAATTACGTTTCACGTTGATGTTCGCGAATTTTTATAGACCGTTCTAGAAAAAAAAAAACGGAACTCCCAACGTGCTTTCATTCTTTAGTATCATCTCTTCCACCACGATAAGTTTGTATAAATGCGCAGTTGAGAAAAATACCTCGAATAAGTCCCCTGTCTCAGATAGATTTTAATCGCCAATTTAATTCTATTATTATTATTATTATTATTATTATTATTATTATTATTATTATTATTATTATTATTATTATTATTATTAATTTTGTTCATATATAAAAATATAAGAGAAATATTTATTTTTTTTTGATTCCCACGAATTTTAGAAAACGTTTTAATACACACATACACACACTTGTTGTAAATATTATTATAATATACATTCGTACGGCCAGAGGACCACTTAGGGACGAAACGAACGTGACTACGAGGGTTGCTGGTGTGCCGGACCACGGACAATAGACGATGAGAGACATTATTCTTACAGTCGTTGGAACGCGGGTTTTCGAAACATAATTTATAGCACACATATTGTTGGGGTGGTTTTGTGCAGCGGCGTCGGACGATCGACCGCTGCGATAATTTCAAACGTTTGGTGAAATTATTTCTTATAACGCACAGAAAATAATAAATAAAACCTCGGAGAAATGCGTTCTACACGTTTTCAAACACGTGTTGTACACAGTGGTGTGTTGATGATAATAATAATAAGAAGAAGAAGAAGAGGAAGAAAACAACCGAATATACGGCTTATCGATACGTTTTGTAAATACCGACGTGAGGGTCAAACGATAAACTTCACTAATCTACAAAACGATTCGGTTTTTTTTTTTTTTTTTTGCCATTTTGTTATCTGTACGTGTGTACTATACCGAAGAGTGTGTGTGTGTGTGTGCATCGCACATGGTTCTGGAAAAAATAAAATTCTTCTTACTACGGACGGTCACTCTGTTTTGTAAGAGATTTTTTTTTTTTTTGAAATCGTTCGTACATAAATTCGAGGACTATATACTGGTTTTCTCTTAAACGTCATCTGAGCAAAAAAATTATTCTCGAAATTTCGATACGAAAATTGAAATTATTTCTCGACATTCGCCCACTCGCAGACTGTGACGATCGCGATTTCTTTTTTTCGTTTTCAATTTTTTTTTTTTTTTTTTTTATTCGTAATCCGTTGCAAATTTCATTTTGAGTTTCCCCGGCAAAATTCTTCGGGCGAAACGAGTCGCGTCCAAATAAATAACTTCGTTTTCGTCCAGTCTGTTTTGACGCGTTCGAACGCACAAAATAAACGCGAAGTTCCATGAAATTATTAATACAGTCGTTTAAAAAAGAAAAAAAAAAGAAAAAAAAGAATCGTCCGTACGATATGTGCACATTTATAGTGATCCCGGATCGATGGGGTATCGAAACTCGGTCCACTACAATTGAGCGTCACGTGATACGGAAATCGCTTTTCCGCCGACTTTCGATTTCGGTCGAGCACCGGAATAATAATTGCCGGACGACAATCATTGTCGTCATCACACACGCGGTCCACGGCGTTTAGTGTCCTGTGATGGACGGGCATTATTGAATTACAATGTCGATTTGCCGAATTCGTTTATAGATCCGGAGCGTCAAAAATTTAGTTTCCGCTGAGGACCGTGGCGAATACGCGATACGCACGCCGTATTTTTTTGTCCGCGCGAATGAAAACCGCTGGGATTTTGTCATTACACGCACTGGTCCCCCCCCGAGTATAAATTGACTTATATACGATCGCGAGAACACTAGTTCGTTTATGGTAAAATTCCTAGAGGAAACCGGTTTCCAGACGATTTCGCCGTGAAACGAATACGATTTGGACCACACGATTTTCGAACGAATCGCCGCGGCTGCGTTACAACCTAAACGAATAATAATAATAATAAAAAAACGTTAACAATTACATTAACCGGACTCGCCATACGAAAATATTCTACGCCTTACCGCCGCGTTTATAACATAAAGTCTCGTGCAGAAACACTCTACGGCAACGAATACATTATAATATAACCGTAATGTGCATAGAGACCGGATTTTCGTGTTTTTACATATTTTTATCGAGTGTACACGTATATGCAGCTCCTGCCGTCAATCGGACGAACTTTCTCGACGATTCGTTTTCCTATCGACTGATATATATTAAAATCGATTTTAGCGCATAAAAAAAAAAATCGTATTTAAAAGTTAGTGAAAAAGTCGTTTTGTACAAAACGGTATGTTATTTAGAAACATTTTGAGGTGTTTGATTCTAGCGTTTCCACAAAACAATTTGAATTTTAAACATTTCTTCTGTGTAAAAATGCAGTGTCCTATAAAAGTACAATCGCGGACTTCATGGTTCTTTCCATTGTGAAACATTTCGATTTTTCGGACATTTTCTATATTTTCTCGGTGCAAACTTAACGGCGTGTTCCGTTTGCCCGTGTAACAGCGTCCTCCTAAGTACAAAGGATACCGATATCGTATCGGCCTCGTGAATCAGGCGAGTACAAATAGAAAATAAATATTTAAATACATTTTTTCGTTATATGTTCAAATACTGTTTTTCAGATTACGTGCGGCAGTATCTCGAATACTTTTTCATATTTAAAAAAAAAAAATGGCGTAGATTTTTTTTTCTAACTGCGTCTAATGAAAACAGTAATATTTTTCAAATTTTGTAGCAGCAGCGGTGGACGACAAAAATTACTTCGATGATATATAAAATGTAAAATGTTTCAGCGTTTATTGAACTGAATTTCCCGTGCATGCAATAAAAAAAATTTTCTTTTAAAATTACGGATCATTAACGTATGTGTCAGACGAGTGTCGACAACGAAATAATACTGTCTATCACATCTTTTATATTTTTTTCTCAATTAACGTTTTTATTTATTTACATCGTCATCAATATCATTAGTTATTACAGTGATTACTAATTAATGGCACGCGATCTGATATTATTAAATTTTACAAAAAATATTCTATTAATAGTAAGTCATCGAGAGTAAAAAAATTATTTTTTAATAATTATTACAAAAAAAAAAAAAAGAATCTCATCTCTATACACATCTATTATTTAGATGTGAAAGAAAACTTTATTTCAAAAAAGTACGAGTAGAAGCAGTCGGTATATAATATAGAAAAACATATGTCAATAATCTTGATATATTTAGAGTTTTTATTGCTATATTTGTTGTTATTATAATTTGATTAACGTTTATAACTAATAATTAATGAAGAATAGTAAAAAAAAACAGATGTTATTAATTTATTAAAAAACAAAAATTATTAAACAGCCGTTGATTTAATTGTCCATTTAATATATTCGTTTAAATAATAATATAATTACTATATTTATTTTTTTATATTATTGAAACCTAGTAAAAAGAAAGAGGTATTCTAAAATTATTTGGTATACTTCTAGAGGAAGCATTTAAAACACTTAAGGAATACAATTGTCATGAAATATTCGAATTATTTAAAAAATATTTCACCCAAGTCTATTACTCTCTCAGTGTTCAAAATAGTATT
The DNA here is from genome assembly GCA_032441825.1 of Chaetogeoica ovagalla. Lineage (NCBI taxonomy): Eukaryota > Metazoa > Arthropoda > Insecta > Hemiptera > Aphididae > Chaetogeoica > Chaetogeoica ovagalla. The sequence goes on along the minus strand of CM063747.1, from coordinate 4,630,726 downwards.
CATTCGAATATACATTCTAAATAAAATATTTGTCTGTACTTTTTGAAGAAAAGAAAATTACATACGAAGTAAATATATTTGGTGCACTTATTTCAATATGTATGAAGTGCAAATATAAGATCATATACTTAGTTCATTACTATAATCAATACAAGTGCATTCTGTCTACTAACGATTTAAAAGATAAGCAATTTCATATTTGTTTAAAATCGTGTTTTTTTTTAATTTTTATTATTATTTAAAACGCTTCGGAATAAACTGAATAAGTAATTATGACAATAAACGTTGAATAGTAAACACGATGGGAATATAAACTGTTAGAAATAAAAAATAAATAAATTAGATAAGTTCAATAATTATTAAAGAATATATTTTAAATATTCGATATTAATAAATATGACATGAAAACAATGTAATATATATATATGGATATATATATAACGTGCAAATAATATTCAATACGTTTTAAGAACTTTTCCCATTCTAACATTTTTTTTATTATACATTTTTTTATGGACAATTATTATAATGTATTATTATTGGATAATTATCAATTAATTACTAACATAAATACAAACCTACTATTCAATTAAAAATGTCTATAAAGTTCCCGAATGAAAACTTTCTATTCGCCTTAAGCGATTAAATAAATGTTTTTATAATCGTATTATATTTATGTATTAAATTTTTCTTTGAAATTTTCCGCAAAATATTTACCGAACTACAATTGTAATATTCGTTTAATTATTTTGAAAATGTCGAAAAAACTCAAAAAATATTTCTCGAATTTCCCGTTTGATAAAAACAAGAGTGGTGTCGAAGCGCGTGAAACCGTACTCGTATGTAGGCGTGTGAATTTAAAAAAATAAATAAATAAATACCGGTTCACGCGGTAAACGTATTGAAACATTTTCGACGGGATAAGGCAGACTCTGTCGACGGTTCGTTTAATTCGAACGAACACGACGCGAAATATGGTTGATAGTAATTTCGTTGAACGCCCGAGACGAATTCTTTTGTGCGTTGTCGTAGTCGAATCAAACGAGAAACCAGCTATTCTGTTTATAAATATCCTATTTATCATATTCCGTATGAAAATGAAATGATAAAGTAAAAAAAAAAAAAAAAAGGAAAAGACGAAAAAATCCGAATTCATTAAACGCGCGCTGAACGATTCCTCCTCCTTCGCTATCTTATTCGAAATAAACAAAACTACTGTGTTTACTTTTCTAAACATCTGTGGTGCACGTACGTCGCGCGGGTTATTCGCCGCCAGAATAATAATCAATTTTAAACGGACAAAACGCGTTTGGACCAATGGATACATATCATAGGCGTGTGCAGCGCCCAGTGGGCGGGTAGTGCAATTCTAAAAAACGGACGCGGCCACGTTGTACTTGAATCAGAAGTATTCCGCGCAATATTCGGGGACGACCAACAGTTCTTGTTTCGCGTACAAATAGAGAAAAAAAACATCTGACCCGTTAAAACCGTTCGAATATAAAATCGCGCGGCGCTAAATTATTTCTATTCAATTTTCATCTCACCCCCGCCCCCCCCCCCCGGTCGATTAAACGCGATTTTTCATGCCATCCGTTGGAAACGAATTCGCAACGGGTAAAATTAAACATCTCCGATTTGTATTTATACAATCGTCAGACGGTATAAACATAGAAAATTGTAATCGTCCGATTTCGCACGCGCCAAATACTCGACACGTTCTCGAAACGTGAACATTTTGTGTTTCCAGCAAAAAAAGCAAAAAAAAAAGACGAGAAATTGACGATCGAATTGACATCTGGGAACAAATAATTTTAGAGAATTGAATGTCAAATATTATTTTTTTGTTCAACGTTATTACAAACGTACGTGTGTTTATTTCGAGAACGCGGTACACGCGTTGTATTGTCGTAGAACACGTTTTGTATTATGGAATTTTCAAAAACGGGCGAATAAAATAATACGTTACGCCTGGTGCGATTAGAATTTTTGTAAAAAGCGAAAGAAAACACGATTTTCGATACCTCGTTGAATTCGTGCGATTAACGTAAATATTAAAATATTAACGAGCGATAAATATTGTCGTAATAACGTGCACCGCACGTATCATTTTCAATACGTTTATTATAACATCGACGCATTTATTACACCTATGTGTACGTTTCAAACGTATTTTTATTTTTTTTTTTTTTTTTATACTCGAATAAAACAAAGAAATAAGAGTGCGAAAACATTGGCGCACACTTTCAGAGACGTGTTTATAATATTTTAAAATTTTCTTTTTCTACAACCTTATTATAATTCAATCGAAAATTATAGTATAAACGATATTCATATGTCTTAAACACACTTGTGCGAATTATATTTAATATTTTATATCGTAATATTTTACGCGTACAGACGGTCATTTTAATTTCAAAAAATCGATTACGTCGAATGGTCGCGGAGTTCGGTGATTTTTTGGAGAATACGTACGTAAATAATTATTATAATAACGAACTTCGTTCACATAGCGTAAACAAATTAGGGGCAAAAACCAATATATTGTAAGTCACATGGTGCAGGAAGTCGATATATTATCAAGACGCTCGTAGTGGCAATCATATGTTGAAAGATCAAAGTTTAAAAAAATAAATATAAAGAGAACTGATAATAAAACGAATAATAAAATCATGGCAAAAGTCAACGGCGAGATTGCTGGTGCTCTGTATGCGACCCGAAAGACCTCTAAATATCACATTTTAACAAAGTTTTCAACGTTTTAAGTAATTGGAAAGGGAATACGACGATTCCTTACCCGACTCGAGCAGTCTGTTAGTCGTACTTTCACACAAAGGAAGACTTGTTCTCCTTATAGCACTGTTCATCATTATCGGCTTGTCTTTTTTTTTTTTTTAGTCTTTTTTCACGTTTATCTCGTGTCGACTTTTGGCGTCCCGTAACGTTTAAAGCAGAGCACTTTCACGTACGAATCTCTCTTCATTCGATCTTCGAGTCTCCGCGAAGAATAGGTCAGGTAAGAATTTTAAACTTATTTTATCGTAATAAATAAATATATATATATATATATTTCCTGAACGATCCCCGGATTTTCTTTCTGGTAAGAAGATTTAACCAGAAAACTAAAGTGAAGAGAGATCTAAGAGAAAATCCTCTTTTCAATTCTCTTCCTCTCGTCCATCCCGTTCTTTATTTATATTCTTTCGCTTTCATTCCTAGGTTACAATATCAATAACCAGGAGCACGATGCCAGATGGAGAGTTTAAATACAATTTGTATACACACGCACATAATATTGTTGAATTCTGTTTTGAAATTCACGTGTGTATATATATTGATACGATGTCAAAATTGTTTTTATATATAATGCGGTGAATGATAATTTGACTTTTAACAACGTAATAAACATAACAATTCCAAAAAAAAAATATATATATGAAATGAATTGATATCTAGCGCATTACGAAAAAAAAAAATTCCACAACATTTTGTGTAATGTATTTAGAAATTTTCATAAAATTGTCTGAAATAATAATTCCTATTTAACGTATTTCGATTTTATTTAATAATAACGTGATGATTTCGAGTATATGTGTGTTATTGAAAAATATCGGATATGGATTTTTTTCAATGTCTGATCGACCTGAACTGTCGTCAGAAACAAGGACGGTCACGTCGTAGAGAAAAAAAAAGAAAAAAATTATTATTATTATTGTTGTTGTTGTTGTCTCGAATGCCGAATTCGTGGATTTATTCTTTATCACGCCGAGTGACGGGCGAAAACGTCCCGTCGCGGACGAAGAGAGAAGGGACCAACTGCGAAGAAAACCGGTCATACGTGCTGTTACTGTTGCTGCTGTTCGTCGTCCGTAGTAGGGTCGGTCGTTTGCCTGCCCCGTAGGGGTTCGAGGAGGACACCGACAAAACGTTTAGAACACACGTCGTGGCGTCGCGCGTGGACCGACAGGGTGCCCGCGACGGTTAGGTGGGTGAAGGGAGGAGGTGTGGGAATCGTGAAAGTAATTGTTTAGGAAAAAAATAAGCAAATCGACGGAAAAAGAAAAAAATCGTCGGTGTGACGCGCATTTAGTCGGGTCTATTCTTTAAATTAAATGACGTTTCGGTATAATTTATACACACACACACACACGCGGATGGGGGGACTCAGAAGAACCGGGTCTCATGGTGACCCTGATACAGTCGTCGTCGGCCTGTCGATCCCTACCACAGCCATTAACGCCGCCGCTACTATTATAATACAACCGACGGCAGCCGGAGCGCGGCGTACAACACCGCATACCTCGTGTTACGGTGGGACTGTCGTGTGATGGGTGGAGGTGTAGTGGTGGTGGTGGCGAGTATGTGTATCCGCGCGGCCACCCGGCGCAGAGTACAAAATATATTTTCCCGCTATCCGCCGCTTCCTCCACACGACATATCAGTCTACGGTTTGTCTGTTACTCGACCGGTCCTTCTTTTAAAATCTACCGAATCGGTTGCTCCTCTCACGTCTCTCGCAACACAAGCCGAAGCGAGCGACGTACAATCTCTCACAAACGCGTACTACACCACACCGTACAAACACTTTTACAGGTAACGCGCATTTTTTGTTTTTTTTTTTTTTTTTCTTTTCGCTGCTGTGTAAATCTCTTCTGTAAAATTTTTTTATTGCTTTGTCGTCGTCGTCATTATTATTATTATTAATTTTGTGATTTAAAAAAAAATATTAACCAAAAAAATTCGTCGGAATTATTTTCGTATTCCCATCCGTAAAAAAAAAATATAATTTTACTCAACTCCTCGGCTCGTTTTATCATAATGTAATGTTAAAAATTATAATTTTTTTTTTCTTCTATTGTGTCACGCGAGTGTGTATTTATTTTTCTCTCATTTCGACAAATTCGTTTTCGTTTTCTTCGAATTTCGTGCGAATTTCTATAGGGTACTACCATATAGAAACATCAGATTTCACACGAATTGCCGAAAAACGTTTTTGTATAAATGTTTAATTTTTTTCGTTTCCACTCCGTACAAAAGTCGATATAAATCATTTTTGACTTTTTACTCGGTTACATACACAACTCTTGTTTAGCGAGTCGCGAATTTAATTTCGCCCGTTCAGGATATATTTATTTTTTTGTTCAATTGATCAAACTAATTGAATGCGAATATTTATTAGAATTTCGGAGTAATTTCAATAACGCCGTATAAGTAAAAAAAATGTACCCTCGGTAAACATTTAATACGCTACACACGTGTATGTTACGCGAAAAACGCTAATAAAAAATACCTTTTTTTGCCTCCCGTCGTTTATTCGATTTTAAAATTACGATTTTTTTTTTTTTTTTAATTTATTTCTACTTATAAATAAAACTTCTAATAAAAAAAAAAAAAATCCGTCCGGAATATTTTCAAGTCGGAATCTGATGTTTATAATAAAGGCGGGAAAATATTTTATTTTAATCGATAACTTCGTAGTGTAAAATCCGTTTTTAAGTTAAATTCTTTTTTTTTTTTTTAATTTTCATTTTACAATCAACGTTTTAAACGCTCTATTAAGAACGTATAAAATCACGGAATAATTCCGTAGAAATGTAGATAAATATGTCTTCGAAACGTTATTTAAAACGATAATAAAATATCAAAAAAAAAAAAAGAAGATTTATCATATATTAGATTTAAAAATATGTTTTCAAATGTTCGTGGCCGGGGAGAAAATGTCAAGCTCCTCGTTACACTTAATATTATACACCGCCGGTGCCCGCCGAGTTTATTTTAAAACCGAGGACGTAATTGTGCGCCCAAATCGACACCTGTTTCGATAATGTATTTATTATTATTATTATTATTATTATTATTCGTGTTTGTCGTCCCGGAGAAACGGATTAAATTATGTTGCGCTTATTTTATTTGCTTATATCATCTGCGGATTGTTGTAACCATTGGTTATCTTCATCATCATCATCATCATCCATAATCACAGAGAAGGTGGCGAAATTTTTTATTAATTTTTTTTTAAAATTTATATACATTTAAAACGATTCAGAAATAATTCATTGCTCGAATAGGTTTTAAAATATTAACTGACATTTTCGTTCTTTTCCCACATAAATTATAAATTATATAATTTAAAATTATTTTAAACATTTAATATACTTAAAATGAATTTTTTTCTGCAAGGGAGAGAGTTAAAAATATGTTTATATTATATTACTATTTTACTAAGTATTATAATTACACTATTATATTATTGTTTCATTTTACAATTAAGGATATTTTTATATTTATGAAGACAAAGGGGAGGACGGTTATGAAAACTGTTTTTTCCCCTCCCCCGTCAAAAGTTTTTTTTCTCGATTACGGCCACTAATAGTAACAGCATTTACGTACAATTTTCCCATTTTCGCGAGTCGTATAATATACAAATCATTTACGCGCACAAATACTCTTTCGTTAAAACCAAAGATTTTTCACTATATTCTCACTATCATTTACATAATACATAACAGCGGACTGTCCGTGCTCTTTACTTTTGTGTTTAAAAATTGAATAATGCGTAGTGTCGGTAGTACGCTCGCGATTGTCACGCTACTGTTGATTTGCCGGGGACGGCGAAGGGTCATGTCATCGTCACGAGGGAAAAGATTGACACGACACATACACACACACGGAATGTTATTGATTTATGACAAATTTAATCGATATCGGTTTCATTTCGTTTTCCGGACTGTATAGCGTATTAGAACGTCCACACTGCGTCCAGTACATAATATGACAGGCTACGATGATTACTATTAAGTGTCCAGTGGTCGAAGTGAATCAAAATAAGAGAGGGGAGGGGATGGAAGGGGTTCGAGTATTGAAAAAAGGGTGCAAAGTTTCCATACGTTTTCATATTGGTGAACAAAAAAAAAACGAACAAAAAAATCATTTTTTAAAAACAAAATGGCCTGACACCGGCCTACCGTCAACGATATTGAGCAAATACATTGTCCCCCTCAAATAACGTAACGCTAGATGGAAATAATCCAGTTAGTTCCTGAATTTATATGGAAAATTAATAATTTATAAAAAAATATATTTTTTAAATCTTGTACTCGAGTGTTTTTTCTTTGTTAAAAAAAAATAATAATAACGTTTAAAACGCATTTTTTTTTTTGTTGCATTTTACATAAAACAAACAAATCGGTCGGTTCGTTAAATTAAACTTAATAAAAAAAAAGAACTGAAATGGCGCCTACGATTACGACAATAATAAGTTATGTAATTTCTACAGTGTCCAACACGCGTTTAAAACTAAAAGATTCGTGAAAAGTCACATCTCGTATTTGTAAGATTGTTAGCAGTTATTATTTTTATTATTATTATTTTTTTATCATAAACGGACAAATCGAAATGTAGTAGCGTTTTTTTTTCACACGGAATTCGGTAAAAAAATAAATAATAACACTCCAAAGGCGTAGTTCCATTTGAAAACATTTTCAGTTCGATTGGTTTAAATGACATTTTTTTTTTGACAAATATTTTAACGCAATGCCCAATGATAATAATAATAGTAATAATTATAATAATAATAATAATTATTATACAGCTCGTTTGCCCGGTTTTTAACATTTTAAATTACCAATTTCGTGAAAACCGGTCGAAAACGTCGAACGAATTCGAATGATAAGGCTTTATAACAGCGCGTTGTGTTTTATCATTCTAATTAAATAAAAACAAATCGCGTACACTTTCAAAAATTATCAATACGTAATCGTTGAACTATAGCGCATTAGACTATAATTAAAGTTATATAGAAAAAAAAAATCAAAATCGTATACATACGTAAAAAGTGAATGCACTGAGGATTCGTGTTCGGCAGTTTATTTATTTATTTTTATTACTATTTCAATATTTAATTGGTACTAGCGCATTAATTATTTTCTAATAACGATGAAAAAAAAAAAGAATGTTATACTAGCGTCTTAATATTATCAGCCGCTATAAATAACGTAATATGTTCCCACGCGCGGTATCTGACGAACATCGTTGCGCGTGATCTCTTAGACTTACAGGCTCTCAGACTTTAGACCTTTACACTCTCCGACCGTTTCTTCGATGCTGATCGAACGCAATTTAAAACTAGAAAAAATTTCTTGTGCGTAATGCGACGTGTGTATTTTAGAATATGACACATGATGCGGAATTAAAAAAAAAACCGTTTTCAATCTTTATACTTGTCATCAACTCGTTTGCACCCACTTGAATTAAAAACAATTCATATTATTTTATTATTATTATTATTATTATTATTATTTCGGTGAAAATTTTACCATCGTTTATCGTCACGAGCTGATTTAATTGGAAAACCGTGCGCGTTCGAGCGATGGCTCAATTCCTCGGACGTATATCTAAAGAACTATTGAGAGCTCGTACAAATAAAAAATTTCGGATTTTAATATTTTAGGCGGCTGTCGGATACGAATTTGACGCGGATTAAAGAAAACGCAATAGTAAAAACTTAGTTGTAAAATAACAGAAATAAAAGGAATTAATGATCGAATTCGTTAACGAATGTTCTTTTTCTTTTTTTTTAATTTCGGGCTTATTTTTATTGTATTATTGTGGAGATATAATACTATTATTGGTCGTAGTTATAAAATTTTACGCCGCGTACGACAAAATCCCAAGTTTCTGTAGAAATAACAAAAAAAATTATTATTTGAACGTTTCAGTCCTCAATACGAATTCGTCGAAAAGTTACGTTACCGACTCGTATTACAATTAGACGAGTTATACGTTTTAAAAATCGACCATTGAATATAAAATAAATATATATACACCGTAGTCGGAAATTAAGTACGGAAAAAAAAAACGATTGAATTTCATGTAGCGATATTTTAAATTTTATAATCTATATACGAACCGACCATTTGCTTATTGTTTTTCGTACGGTTTTTTATTATTATACATTTACATAGTAAAAATTAATTGGACAAAACAAAACACACACACAAAAAAAAAAATTGTCGCGCGGAATAATTCGATATTTGTTAAGAGTTGAATAAATAAATCAACTCGACGACAACCACATTTTATAAATGTCAATAATTAACGGATAATAATTTAAATTTTTATAAATTTGAAAATGAATTAGCCGAGTTTCAAAATAATTTCGCTTCTCTGTTATAAATATTAAATTTAATAAATTAACGAATTTTTCGTTTAAAATATTATAACTGTTAAAACTACATTATGGAAAATAAATATACAATTTCAATTATAAAAATATGGAAATCGACTTGGATTTTTATAATATAATAGGTATGTATTTGAAATTAAATTATTGCTTTAGCGCGTGTAATAATTAAATCATATTATTGATAGACGGAATTTAAAATTGTGAAAAATTATAAAAAAAAAAAATTGATATTAAGACGTCTTCTGAACCTGATTTGTACAATTAAAATCACATATACGATACGTTTAAAACTAATAATATTTATTTTCGGAAATAAATTGTATACAACACAATTATTTTAACGAACGGAAAATGTATTCTCTTTAAACGCTGTGTAACGTCTCACGTGACGAGACGAAATTACCAAAAAAAAAAAATCGGATTTTTCTTTAATAACTCTCAAAAGTTACACGTGCTCTGTCGTATATCATTAAAAAAATAGAAAATAAAAATAATATGTCCTCGAAATAAAAGTAATCGAATTACTTTCAACGAGAAATGCGCGTTAAATACAACGATTTACGCGATTGTACAACCACTAGATATTGTAGGCGGTAAAAAAAAATTACCGATTCTATAGAAAAATAATAATAATAGCAATAATAATAATAATAATAATAATAATAATAATAATATTAATAATATTAATAATATAATAATAATAATAATATTAATAATATAATAATAATAATAATAATAATAATAATAATAATAATAATAATAATAATAATAATAATAATAATAATAATATAATAATAATAATAATAATAATAATAATAATAATAATAATAATAATGACTTATTGACGTGATTAACGCGCACGACTGTAGTATAATAAATAAATAGCTGTAATTATCGTATTATTATGTATTTGTAAATTTCAAAACGTCGAAGTAGGTTCAATCGAACATGCTCGTCAAGACGCGTTGAATGTTGCAAGAGAGATTACAGTTACGGCCTATATATAATTAATGAAATATTTGTATTTTAGGGGTGAAAAAAAGTAAAAATAAAATTAAAAAAAACCATCGGTATGGAAAAGGTGAAGGAGAAAACAATCGTTTCTTGTTCGTTGTGTTTCTCAAAGTTTGTCACCGGTGAAGCGCTGAGCGATCACATGCTACAGCACGCCAGTGACAACAAGTTCCCGTGCGACCTGTGTCCCGAGACATTCGAGACATTTAACAATTTAAAAATGCACAGGAAGATACACGCGAAAGAAGTACCGCGTTACATGTGCACGATATGCGCAAAAGATTTCGCGCACAAGAGCCAATTGACCGAGCATCTGGACGCGATGCACATCCATACGGGTACGTACCCGTGCACGTTGTGCGACCAGACGTTCATGTTCCGTACCTTGTTGAATACTCACGTAAGCGCAGCGCACCCGGACGCGCTTAAAGCGTTCAAGTGCGGAGTGTGCGACAAGGTGTTCTCGCGCAGGTGGACCCTGCAAATCCACCTGAGAGTGCACACGAACCAAAAACCGTACAGTTGCAACGTGTGCAACAAATCGTTCGCGTGGAAGTGTTCACTGCGCAGTCACGGGAAAATCCCGGACGGCCAAGCACCGTTGTCGTGCAATGTGTGCAAGGAGGAATTCACCGAGCGTTGCACGTTCCACGCGCACAAGCTATCTCACGCGGTCAAACTGTATTCGTGCTACGTGTGTTCCCAATCCTACTCCATGCTCAGGACACTCAGAGTGCACGTGAGAAAGCACACGGGACTGCGGCCGTACCACTGCGAATTGTGCGCCGAAACGTTTATCGAGCAGAGAGCGTTGAGAAAACACATGGACAAAACGCATCCCAACGAGAATCCCTACGTCTGTCCGCTGTGCAGGGAATCGTTCACTCACCAAACGCTACTGGTCAGACATCTCAAAATGCATGCCGGGGTGGAACCATACAAGTGCGAACGTTGCAACAAATCGTTTGTCCGGCAAGACAACTATCAAAACCACAATTGTTTATAAAAATACGGTCGTTTTTTAAAACGACCGGCACACTGCGCGCGTGCGCGATAATTCGACTCGATCGAGATCGCCAGCGCCCATTTCCCCCCCCCCTCCCCCGCCCCATCACAAGTGCGGAAAAACAGTGTACGACGACGGGAGCAAATCGCATCGATTTTTTAAAAAAAAAAACCCCTTTTTTTTTCTTTCTTTTCCTTATTTGCCGACGTATTTTCTATACGTTTTTACCGAATTAAATTTAAAAAAAAATCGGATTCCATACGAAACGAAAACAAATACCGCAAACCGTTATTATTACAAGGCGGATAATAAACTTTTAATTTCACGTAAAAAACAAAATGTCCCGTAATTTCGAGTAAATTCGTCATTGCTATCATTTCGCCGTTTTTCGAGCCATATTTTCAAAAACCGGAATTCCGAGTCGGAGCGCAAATAAACCACCTTAAGCTTATTACTACTATTTCATATAATATATCTACCAAAAAAAAAAAAAAGATAGAAAAACCGTGCGCATCTCGTTGCTCTTTCAAACGGCTGTTGTTCTGTTGTGTATTTGAGAATTACTGGAACGAGTTTATAGGAATTTCATTGAAGCTCTACGATTTCTTTTTTTCGCTGTCAGCAAGCCTTTCGGTTCATTTCGCTCCCATTTATCATACGCATATGCCATTTTGTTTTTCGTTTTTTTTTTTTCTCTTCTAACACACACGAATAACACGTGCTTTACCCTTCCTTTTTTTCGCTTATTTGCAACCGTTTTCAAATTGATTTTAATACGGGTGGCTAATACGTTCACGCGACCGGCTAAAATGTCCTCCTCCCCCTCCCCCCCCCACCGAGGTTCAAAAATCGATCGCATTTCGGCGCTTCTGTACATACATCCTTATTAAATGTTATTATTATTATTAAAACATTCGTCGTCAGCCTGTAGAAATATCGACTACGCGGCATTTGTACGTATATCGATTTTTATAAATTTAAATTTTGGGAAAATCAAAACCTAACCACCACCCCCCCCCCTTCCCCCATCCCGAAAGAGTAGATGATTTTTTACAACGTTAACCGTCAGTGTTTTAATAACGAATTGTTAAATAATTATTTAATATTATTTAACGAAAAATGTTGACCGTGTACAGATGGACGCGTTGGAAAAAGCACGTTGGAAGAACCGCGGCTCAATGGGGTTAATGCAAAAATTGTACGCGGCCAAAGCGAAAAGCGAACAGGCGGCGCAGCAGCAGGCGCAACAGGCCGACGTCACTCCGCCGCCGACGGAACAAGTGCCGGTGCAAAGGGCCGTGTCCGCGCCGATACCGATCCCGAAACGTCATCCGGACTGGCCGTGGCCAAACGCGATGCCTCACATGAATTATCCCTACGTCGTGGTCGTGGCCAGGAAAACGCACGTGCCGCCGAATAAACACGTCGAGAAACCGAACCGCAGGTGCACTCCCGAGCTGGCGGGTCTGTCACCGCCGCGCACGCGGCGTACCGTCGCGAAGGCCACCACCAAAGACAACGAAAACGACAACGATTCCGGAATTAATTAACGTTTCGATCGAATTTTCCATTTTTTTGTTTTTATCAATTTTCACTTTTCTTAATCAGTAGTGTCAACAAAATAATAGAAATGTAATAATAATAATTATTATTATTATTTTTTGTAAAATAAATGTATTTTTTGTTTTGTTTTTTTTTCATTTTATTCGTTCATATGACAATCTTGTACAAACGCGCAAGTACGCGATATTTTTATTTTTGTTTTTTTTTTTTTTTATTCAAAATTGTATTTTTCCAATTCAATTGTACGCGGCAAGTCCGCGGAATAACAACACATGTTGTATGTATATCATTATTATTATTATTAATTGATTAATATACGATATTAATAAGATAATTTTTACTTTTCTTAATCAGTAGTGTCAACAAAATAATAGAAATGTAATAATAATAATAATAATTATTATTATTTTTTGTAAAATAAATGTATTTTTTGTTTTGTTTTTTTTTCATTTTATTCGTTCATATGACAATCTTGTACAAACGCGCAAGTACGCGATATTTTTATTTTTGTTTTTTTTTTATTATTATTATTATTCAAAATTGTATTTTTCCAATTCAATTGTACGCGACAAGTCCGCGGAATAACAACACGTGTTGTATGTATATCATTATTATTGTAATAATAATAATTATTATTAATTGATTAATATACGATATTAATAAGATAATCGACGACTAATCCGTTGGTTCGTTTTAAATATTGTCTTATAGGTATATAGTGGTGAGAGGTGGACGACGACGATGAAAACGCCAACAAAAAACACCTGCTACTGCTCGTGCAGGTGATGGTACGCACGATGATCGCACGTGTATTGGTTTGTTTTTATTTTCTCTTCTTTCTTTCAAAACGGTCACCGCCAGTCGTGAAACCCGGAGAGAGGTGGTCGTTTTGGGAGTCTCCGCGGGCAATAATATTATGTTTTTAGATGCGTGATTTTTTCGTACAAGTCGTACGAAAATGGTCACGGTGGTTTTTCGAATTTTAACAATAAATATGAACGCCGTTAAATCGCACAGAAAAATGGTCCGCGAGTCAATTCGTTTTTGCAAATTTTCCATCGCCATACACTTCGACTGCCTCTTATATTCCGTCTAAAAATATATATAAATTTATTTTACTTTATATTGCGACATCTCGGTCAACGTGTGATCACGTGAGGTGTCTCGAGTTCCGCGTGGTGTTGGACCGGAGTGCGTTTTTCTATTTATTTAAAACGTATTTTGAGAACGTATAGGAATAACGACGCGTCGTTTAATTTCTAAGATAAAAACCAATCGTTTACGAGTATTTAAAAAAAAAAAAAAAAAACGTAATGTAAATTTTAGAGAAAAATAAAAATCGCGGACCGCACGTACCAGTCGGGAACCACTCGTGTATGTACAACAACAAAAACACGGTCGGTTTGCCAAAATCGTTTTTTATTATTATTATTATTATTTTATTGACGTCGTGTAATAATGGCTAGCGAACGGGTCCAGGACCACCGCGGATGCCACATCACACGCGTTTGTTTCCGTTCAGAAGGAGAATAAGCAGAACACCGCGACGTTAACAAAAACAAAACAAAAAACACAAGTCCGATTTGTTTTATAAGTATACGACATTCGAAAAAGGAGAAAACAACGACCGTTGTTCATTATTCATACTGGCACACACCAGATCATTTTTCCCCAATAATAATAATAATAATAATAATAATAATAATAATAATAATAATAATAATAATAATAATAATAATAATAATAATAATCGGCGGTACTCGATGTTAAAAAAAAATTACTCCACCGCGTTTACTTTTTTTTTTTTTTTTTTGAAAAATTCACGTCGACTTCTCACATCAATCTTCTTTAATCGAACCGAATGTGCTGTAAGCGCGTGGTTTAAAGAATGCTGGCGACGGGACGGTTTACGTTATTATTTCTTTTAAATTAAATTGCTACATTTAAACTTTAAACTACGTTAATAGTTATATTCCGTTTGAAAGTAGCTAATTTTTACTTTTGAATTCTTTTCGTTTTTTTTTTTTTTTAATAAATATAATAGTAATTATTTGTACACGACACGCGTATACTTTTTGTATCGAGTAAAACGAAATGAATTTACTCGTCCGGCCTTTAATCGTTCTCATATTATTGATTTTGTTTAAAAAAAAAAAAAGAGAGAATGTTAATAATTTATTACAAACGCGCTATTATTTATTTATTTTTTACTTAAAACGAAATCTTATAGTAATTTTTAATCAACTTTTAAAATTGATTGACCCGTGTAATAGATACCTGTGTAAATGAATTTTTATGCCGTCTAAAACTCGAGAAGTCGCGCGCTACGCCGTTGCAGGGTATTATTTATATTGAGAACGGATGAGTTATTTTGTTTTAGCTAATTTGAACATTTGAGACCTTGGTCGTGACCTGCGCGAAAACACGCGTATTAAAAAAGAAAATTAAAATATTTCTGTGATAAATTTATTCTATTAGATGATAAGTTGCGTTTAGAATGAAGTAATATCTCGATGACACAGATCAAACGGTCGATCGTCTTCGTTACAAATTGTATTCATTATGAAATAAACGACAATTCCATATTTCTCGACAATGTCGAGATGATTCGAGGCGATCGTGAAAAGTTGATTAATATTTTCTCTCGGTCCGGCAGGCATTTTCCATAGCTGTGCAGCCGTTTTCATCTGCATAATCATCCGTTGTTCGATTCTAATACATTTTTTTTTTCTTTTCCTCAGTAAAAAACACATCCGTTTGTGCAGGACTTTACGCGGATAACCATCAAATTTATTTATTTTTTTTTATCAATTTTATCGTTACACTACACGAGCGATAAAAATTTCACTCTTTGGCTTTGCAAAATCTTCGGTTCGATAAATTATGTCTATAAATTGGTTTTAGTGTATTGATTTCCAATAATAGTTGTTATACGTATTTTATAAAGCGTTTCAAATACTAGAAGAAGAAAAAATCGTCTCATTTATTACGAGAATTTGATTTATTTTTAATTTTTCCAAATCAACGATCAGAGTTCGTTATTACCAATAATAAAATTAAATTAAAAAAAATATACTTCTACATAAAATGTTTATTAGAACGCTGTGAAAAATCTCAAAAAATCGTAAAATCGTATAAAAACTATTAAAACCTCTTAATATTTATTTACATTAAAATGTGTAGAAGACCATAATGAAAAAAAATAACAAAGTAGTAAAAACAAAGAGGAATTTAGAAAATTAAAAATAAAAATCAAAAGGATTTGTAAAAATAAATAATCAAAAAGATAGAAAAAAAAAATTATAAGTTAATACTCGTGATAATAAATAAAAAATATATATAAAATAAATAAATATACACATGTATATCAAAATGTATATTTAAATATAAAAAAAGAATAAAGCCAATGAGTATTAAAAAAAAATAAAATAATGTTGTTGTATATATATTATATATTACTACCGGTTTCGACAAAAAGTCATCATCAGGTAAAATTAAAAAAATACAACAACTGATTATACGTATAATATAGCGTACACTTAGTAATAATAAATAAATGTGTAACTTGTCTTGAAAACTGAAAGCATCGATGTGTATATATTTATACATAGCAGATACATAGCGAAAAATTTGGCTGTCGACGAGATTTTCCATATAATATTTCACGTGTGCGCGAATGACGGTAAGTGCGACTTAATATACTATTGAAATAATAAGTTCATAACGAGTAAGTACTCGTTAATCGACGAGTTCGAAAATGTATTTATCGTAGAATGCATACATTTCAATGGATAATCGTTAATTTTTTTTTTTAAATTAAATACATTTATTATACACTAATTATTATTAAATATATAATAATATTTTACAATACGCGTAGGAATATGAATCATAATTAATGTCATATAAAATGTTCATATTTTTGATACCTATCATATATATATATTTATTTATTTATTTATATAACATATCATATTACACGCGTATATTTATTAAATTATTTTCTTGAAGATTTTTTTTTTTTATAAAATAAAATCATTGAAGTAACTCGCGCGTACCGCGTTTTATGCCGCAATAATACACATGTAAACCATCACGAAACACCGATATGAAAAAATAAAGTATAACGAGCCGCGGATGTTGTGGATATCGTTTATTACTATAAATTTGATAGGAAATTTACCGCAATCCACAAAACGATTTGGAGCGGAACTTTGGCGTAATTTGTCGACAAATTTAAAATGGTAATAAAAAAAAAAAGTTGCGACTCGAAATTGTCAAGATTTTTTTTAAATATCGTTGAAATGACATAGGATTTAATATAACCGCCATAAATAGCCAAATAATAGAAGAAATATTTCGAATTTTTTTTTTTCTACGTATATAATTACGTAATCGTTATAAATTTCACGACTCTATAACCGTTATTTTTGGTAGTTTTTTTTTTTTTTTTGATAGCATTTAAAAACTATCGAGAAAAAAGTTTTTCTTCCAAATTGTCAAGTTGTTTTGAATTATTTATAAGGAAACTGCTGAAGAAATCGAATAACGTTTCAAATAAAAAAATACCGACTATACATACAATTTGTTACCGGAACGCATAACGAGATCATTCGAACATTCTTTCTAGTCGAATATTCGTACACAGAAAAAAAAATGAAAATGTACGTCATTGTAAAACCAATAGCTTTCTCGTTTCGCTCAGGAACTAAAAAAATATATAGAAAAACGACACGTAACGATAAGATTATTATTAAATGCGACGGATTTCGTTCGATGTTATTATAAGTGTATGTGTGTGGTAAACCCACGGCCGAGGTGGTCTAAAAACCGAAGCACTTGTTTTTTCTATTCACACTTAGGACGGTATCGTATTAGGACATAAAAATAAAACTTTAAACATATTATTTCACATGACAGTAACTGCTGATAATTATTATTTATTATTAAAATTAATTATGTACAGAGAATGTCTACGGGATAAAACTACGTGACTTAAAAACGAGATGCTAATGAATAATAATAATAATAATATTAATAAAAATAGTTTTCACGTGAATGCCAGTAAATTTAATTTAAATAAAATGACTATTATTAACTATATAATTACTATATTATATAAACGAGCGTGTTTCTTCTTGTAACTAATTAGAAAATTGAAAGGAAGATAAAAAAACATAAGAAAGATGTAGTATAGATCAAGGTTAAGAAAATAATGATTAATACGTACTATCCAACGCGTGTGATTGCACGGGAATAGTCGAAACGAATATTTTATCTGAATAATTAAAATAGTCGAAGTGCTCTCGGATAGAGTAGTGATTTTTGACAAAAAAACAAAACAGCTCGTTTCTTTTCCCACTTACATGTGTTACGACTGACAATGATTCGAATTAAAAAATATTTGTTTTTCAAATATATACGAGTATATAAAGTTAAAAATCGTTTTTCGAACTCGTCAAATTATTATTCGAATTAGTATTCGGAAAAGCAAAACGTTTGTAATAATTATAAAAAACTAAATACTTTAAAAACTCTGTTGCGATAATAATTGATTTTTTTTCAATATTTCAATTTCGTATACAGAATTGTTATCCAATAAAAAGGAAAACCTTAATCAGCATTTTATTTAATTCGTAATTAATTAATAATATAGTAACACGAGTGTGTCGTTTCGGTAAAATTATCAAACATTATATAAATTATTTAATTTACATAAACGCGGAAAAGTTATAATTCGATCGACGTCCAAACCGACGCCATTGTTTTGCAAATGTTTACAAATTGGTGTTCAGAATTTGCAAATCGTCAGATTTACTGATCGCGAACGCGATCGTGTGATCAGAAGACATTTCGTACGATTATTGAAACATAAAAAATTCCGCGCACTCGCAAAGGGTTCGAAATGCAGCCATGGGCCCGTCGCCCGGCTGCAGGGTAAATAAAAATGGAAATAAGCGATGGAGCGTGCGAATCGTTCACTTCGTACAACGAACGGAATCGCCGCGTGTCGTCGGCGGACAAAAATAGGATACGTCGTCACACATGTAACCCTGGTGTTACAGCCTCCAATTTCACCCAATTTCATCTTACCGTATTTTCGGTACACATTACGTGCGTCGCGGCGGACAGACGTGGAATATACCGCAAAACTCGATCGCACGCCGCACATAAAATCCTGGTGTTCGGACCGCCAGTTTCACCCTCCGACGAGGATTTCTTTTTATTTCGTTTTTTTTTGTTTCAGGGTAAATTCGCCTGAATTCTGTTGTTTTGGTACCAGGGTTCTACGAGGAATTACGATATACTTTACTTCTCTCTTCCCGCGACGCGGACGGATGCACACACAAACCACTGTCATACGTTTTTAAACTATACGAGACTATATTTCTCAACACAACAAGTGTCCAATTTAATGTGCTCGTCGTTTCGAAAGCCTTTACTGAACTCGCGCACAAACAATTATTATTATTATTATTATTATTATTTTAATATTAAATACAATTCGACGTACAATTTATATTCGAAAACGTATAAATAAACGATGAACATTAAAATAACACTTTTGTGCCACATCGAAAAAACAAAGGGAACTCCGTTTTTTTCGCCCCGTGTTTGATCGATTATATTGTTCTGCGGTAATCAACACGTTGTAAATGTGTTGTCTTTTCACTCGAAATTTATCAAAAAAAAAAAAAAAAATCGTTTAAAAAACAATCGCAAAAACACACGTCGTGTGATCGAAATATTACCGTAAAATCGTTTAACAATTTATTAATAACGCTATGTAATTAATAATACGTTGAACGAAAATTGTTTTAACTGGAGACATTGTGGAAACGGATTTTATACAATACACATACGGTTAACCAGAACAAATAAATGTCCGAACACTAATATTATTATTATTTACTACAAGTCGACAATACGATAAATGATTTTTTTTTACAAAAATTTTTACGTATATACTAGTACAACGAAAACCAACATTTCATTTTTCACATTTGCCGATTCGAACAGCAGTTGTAATTCGAAATCAATTCTTTTTCGAATATTAAATATTTTATTGTTGATTAAAACGTCATTTAAAAATCATAAACGCTTGATATTTTTGATCGAAATTTATACAAATGTCGATTAATTAATAGGAATTCGTATGAATCCCCGAATATGAAATTTTGAAATGCGATTTTACGTTTAATATATTTAGCGAAGTGTTAAATCGAATTATTTATTTCTACCATAATTTTGTGTTTTTTTTTTCTTTTGGTCGCCAAATTTTAAACATAACTAATGAGAAACGTAAATTTGTCCATTGTTCTAAGTAATTAATGAAAATTTTCTAAAACATCAATTTTTGTGGTTTTCAACGATAAAAATACGATATTGGTGCAAACATTATAATATTCAAAATCAGTTTTTCTTTTTTTAGTATTAAAAATTCAACATAAAAACAAACACTTTTGTTGACCAAAAATTCTTGAAAATATCTTTAAAGAACTATATTGTATTTATACCGTTAATCTTAGTTTGAGCAAAGGACTGGGCATCGGATACATCGGATGGTCCCCTTAACATTTTTTTTTTTTCATAAATTGTTATAATTATTTTGACAAATTAATACTCTAATATGCGCGTAAAAAAATGTATAATATAAATCAAATTTAAGAGATGTATTCAAAGTTACTCTACTCCTAAAATTATCGTTAATATATCGTGGGAACCCGAATGTCATGTTATTTGTAAATTATGTAAATATATGTTAATTATCAAGAAATGTCCAAATTAAGAACACCTATAATTTCTCGATAATTCTGTTGTTCCATAAAAACACGTATGAAATCGTTTTTTAATACACTCGTACTTGTTGTTTCAACATCTCGTTTTTATTTTTCGGTATATCATCGAATACATCATGAATTATGTCTAATTATTTAATTTTTTTAACATTTGGATATTGCTTATCATTACGTTTAAATAAAT
The DNA here is from genome assembly GCA_032441825.1 of Chaetogeoica ovagalla. Lineage (NCBI taxonomy): Eukaryota > Metazoa > Arthropoda > Insecta > Hemiptera > Aphididae > Chaetogeoica > Chaetogeoica ovagalla. The sequence goes on along the minus strand of CM063747.1, from coordinate 4,609,976 downwards.
CTTGATAAATTTAACAAATATTGTTTTAGTGCTATACAGAGGTTGTATCGAATTGCTTCAGTATTTCATTTGTTTTAGGTTCAAAAGATTAAAAATAAAGGGAAAACAGATATATACTGTATAATATATTTTATCTTTCTTTCCCCCCCCCCTCCCAAAGAAAAGACGAAACGGTAAAAATTAATTTACGAATTATATTACTGATTACAATTCATTAATGTTTTATCAATCAATGTATTCAAAACGATATATATTATTGTTTAAATCGTCTCATTAAACATTAATATTTATTTAATTAGTCATTTTAAACACTTTGGTAGGTACGTTAATTTGTATATTATTTAAACTAATTAAATAAATCCAAATAAGTATATATTTTTTATTAAGTTAACCATTTATATCAAAAATGATGAATTTTTAATAAAAATTCATAATTTTTAATTACAAATAGTTCAAATTTATTGTCACTAATTTCAAATAATCTATTTGAAAAATATTAAAATATAAAAAAATAAAAATGGTATTCAAATAATGTACGTATTACACTACCGTTGTAAATCTCATTATCTATTAACTTAACGAACATCAAAAATTCTATTAAAGGTACGTAAAATTATTGATGTGCAAATACGTACAGGAATATTTGATTTATATCAAACTGAAAAAACATGAAAAAAAGTTTAAAAAAAGTCAAACATGAGTTCGGTACAAATTTGTTTCATATTACTATAAATACATATATGGAAATTGCCCCACCTACATGTATAATTTTACTCTTAATTTTCAGGTATACCGAAAGAGAGTAAACATTTACAAACTTTAAATAAAGTTTTATATGTAATATATAAATTTTTTTTTTGTGTACATTTATATATCATAATTTTGTTAATAAAAAAAAAATAATTTTAAAAATAAATAGAAATTTTTTATATTTGCGTACCTATTAATTCTAGTTTATAAATGCATATTTTTATATTTTTAAGGTTTTTTTTAACGCATATTGTGACATTTATTAATATATATTTGATCATTTTTTTAATACTTTAAATTCGCATCCCTGCTTATAATTATAAATACTTACTAATTATCACTACTACCAATTATTAGTTTCTGATATCGATTTTTGACATTTTTTTTTTTTTTACACATTTTTATAAATAAAATGCATGTTTTACTATTTTTTTTTTTTTTTTAAAGTGCATATAATATTTCCTAAGCCTAATAACGTGTATACAAATTGTGATTGAAAAACGTATAATAATGAGAACAATCCAATAGTGAAGCATATATGAATTCCCGGATCGTCTTGTCTCATGGAGCCCTGATATCAAAACAAGCACTCCGAAAATTAGCCCCGAGATACAAAGCTCTCCCCCGGACACTCGTCAGACGGTAAAAAAGTGATTGAGAGGGTTGAAACACCAGGACATCATGAGTGCACGGTGTCGTCCACTCTCGAGTCTCGTATACTGTTTGCGCGCTCTCCTCGTCGAACTGAATTCATTATAACAAAAATTACTTATGCATTATATACAGCAGGTATACACATATAATATGTCTCAGTTAATATGTTAATTCAGTTTAATTCAGCCGTTCTGTATAATGTCTAGTCATTTTATACAACGACAAAACGAATTTAAATAGAGTGTTAATATAATCTGAAAACATAAAATATCGTAATTATTTGTTATTCTATTAGAAATATTATTATAGGAAATACGCGTTATCGTTGTAACGAGACAAACTCGAATGCCATTTTACATTTACATAGAACGTTAAAATGTTCGAACACCAAAGATGCGAGGAGGATGTAAACGGCATCCTCTCCCCATAAACCCTCAAACAAATTTAAAATGTATTTCGCGTTAATTATGTGAAAGCAGTGGCGAATTAAAGTGCATATTAGGAGGCACCTGTATTTGTAATATTACTATAAAATATATATATACAGAGGCTGATACAAGCGAGGGGGGGGGGGGAGGGATAAGTCGCTATTATCTTTATAATTATATACCATTATATTATTTATTTATATAATTCACGTCCGAAATAATTTTAAATAATTTAATTACACGCCCTAATAGATCGACGTTCGTGACAATAAAAATAATTAAATGCGAATATTTGTCTTGAAAATATTATTTTGGCATTTATACATTGAACGTGGTTGATGCCTAATATTTGTTTAACGACCGTTTCGCGTCCTCGAATCGGCCGAACAAATTAATTGTCGGACATTCGGAGTATAATATTATAGTGCGAAGCGTGCACGACAAAACGAATATAATATTTTAACGTCTCCACCACTCGGTCCGATTGTGTATAAAATTATTTTAGCGATAAAAGTAAGTTTTTATATTTTTTTTTTTTTTGTTTTTTACCTTAGTTAATGTTCGTCTAATTTCATCGAAATCAACCAAAACGCGCTCAAACTAAAAACAGAATATGTGAGGATTGACCAGTGGCGCACCCAGAAGGCCTTTAGGATTAAAGCGCCAAATTATTTTTTATAAGCTTATACATTATTCTGGAATGTTTGATTTGTTATATTACGGTGACTTTTTTTTTTTTAATTTGATTATTATGGTTTTATATTATTTAAAATATTATATAATTAGGCGGAGCTACGGATTTGTGCCGTGTGTACATCCTATAATATAATGTTTAAAACAAATTTATGTTATTTTTTATAAGCTTTCAAAAAAAAAAATTAAACATTTTTACTTTGGTATTATCATTTATATTTATTGCTTTTACAATAATAATATAATTAAAATTAAATGAGTTTTAGTATTACATAAAATCGGTTTTGACGTATTTCCTAAATGGCGATGAATTTTATTGAGAATCTAAATAAATAATATCTAATAGATAATAAATAGTTATTATTTAAAAAAATAACTTACGCCATTTTTTTTAAATATAAATTTTCAAACTATATAATATAATAACTATAATATATTATTGAAGGTAGTTGGATAATAATCGATTAATAATTATTGCGCACTTTTGCCCTCAACCTCACTGCTTCCCATCATATTTCAATACTATTTATAAACAATAAACAATATTTTATTATATTTTCTTGATAACAACACTTTTTCTGGTATGAAACGTATTTATCATCTACTTGTACAAACAAACAAAAAATTAAAAAAGACATTTAACGTGTTGTAAACACAAAGTTACCAGGATTTTAAAGGTTATTTTGATAAAGTAATTGAATATTATAAAGAGCAGTGGACTGTAGTATTTTTCACTGATCGGGTATTTTTCTTTAGATGTATTTGATTAAAGAATTCTAACATAAACAAAACAAACTTATCGAAAAATATAAGTTTAAATTCGATAAATATATTTATTCGAACGACGATATCACGAAATATTTATAACAACAACTCTAAAATAACAAATCATTTAGTGAAAACAGTTTAATTCCTTGACAACCAACTGCAGTACGCGCTTACTACATAAATCCAAGAATAATCCACGCGATTTCGAACTTTTTTTATACAACAAAAAAACGTATAACAAATGTAGTGAAAGTGAAAACAAAAAGGATTTAAATATAGTCAATAATGATTTTTTACTACACATACGGAGCAGTTTACCTAGACGATCCTAGGAGCCTATATAAAGAACACATTAAGAAACTTATATTTTTATACTCATGTCTATTGAGAATTTACTCTTGTAAATAGCGATTTTACGCACGTCATAAGTATTTATCGGAAGAACGAAACGAAAAATTCGGGTTTTATGATGTAAAAATTTATTTACGTAAATTATCGCAGTATGGTTAAATTTCAACTTTCGAAAGTTTATTCGTAAGATTTCTCGTATAATTCACTGAAGTTTGTGTGTTGAATCTATACGTATACATATAAACTAAAACTATCCTTTTAAAATAATATAAATCACTAAGAAATCCTTAAATAAATCTTATAAGATAAGTACGCATTGATGATTCGGGAAAAATTCATCAGTTTTAATTGACAATCAATCGGTTTTATTAATCAACCGACAATCATAGGTGGAGCAAGGAAGTTGTGCGGTGTTAAGGGTCAGTGTTTTTCTTTTGCGCCGAGGATTGTTGGTTTTATGACTGAGTTGTTTAATTATTTGTATTATTATTATTATTTTATATATATAATTAATATTCTTATGCAGTATTATAACAGAAAAAATTAATAAATACCGTATATTAACAACTCGAAATATTATATAATTTATAAATATATATCCACGATTTATGTCTGCGTGTAATGATGAATCATTTATATTTATAATTTTGAGATTATTCCGTATTTGATATGAATAATTAACTAAACGTGAATAGTTTACACTGCGACCAGTAATTATAAGAATCTTAAATATTACTTAAAAATTTTCCGAACGCAGTTTATACGCACAAGCTAAAAGTAATAAATGAAACTTTCAACGAAAAAACCGTTCATATAACTGTGCGTATCGTGTGTTGACTTTTAGTGTATTGTAATGATTTTAAAAGCGCATTATTAATGGTTTCATGTTTTTATTACAATACATCCGCTTATACTACATAGTACACGTTAGTGTGTTTGTGTTCGGTGTTTTTGGGGCACGCAATCCATATACTGTTATAATTACACATTTTATGTTATTACAACTCTACATAATAACAATATAATGTTATTACAGCTGTGACGACTGATCGTGGTGTAGCTTGTCAAATGGCCATTAACGAAAAGCTTTCGACAGACATTACTAAAAAAAATCAAAATTATTTCAGTCTGGTATTTGCGTTTTTTTGAACGCGCGTGAACGTATTTTCATATACGCTTTAAGTTTTTTTTTACATATATATATATATATATATATACACTCGGCATCAAAAAAATCGCACCTTTTGCAAATTTGTTTTCAAAATAATTTTAACTACACTTAATCAAATGTTAAGGTTTTGTTATGCTATAATATATGAAAGATGATTAAATAAACTTAAAAAAATAAATAAATGGTATGTGTTTTTGTTTATCAGTGTTAAGAAAAAAGTTAAAAAAGAAAAAAGTTCTCGTATCCTTCTCCTAACCATAAAGATGCTTATTGTAGTTCTGCGAGCTGCATGGAGTTGCTGTTGCAGTTCTACAGCATTCAAAAATCGATTGCGTAAAGACGTCGAGACAATAAAGCGATCGTCTCTTTCTGTTGTGGAGCGTGGTCGGCCTGATCCACACCTTCGGGTGAAGCCATCAGTATCTTGAAACCGTTGGAAAACTCATTGAACGGCAAAACGGCTCAGGTTTAGTTGCCGTGCAACATCACACTGTCTCATATATCATCTTTCATATATTATAGCATAACAAAACCTTAACATTTGATTGAGTGTAGTTAAAATTACGAGTATTTTGAAAACAGATTTGCAAAAGGTGCGATTTTTTTGACGCCGAGTGTATATATATATATATAACGACTATAACATTATAAATAAAAAAAAATTTTAAAAATCATTAATGAAACAAAACCAAAATAATTTATCGATTTCGATTTAACACTTTCACATTTTTGCTATTGTAATAATTTACGCATGTTTTATTTTATTACAATTATTGGTACAGTAAAATACTGAAATTTACACGTGTTAAGAATATATATATAATTATATTTTTAAATAGGTCGCAATAAACGTTCACATGAAGAATGAATAATATTATCGATGAGACGTGATGAAAAACTATTTAATTGATAGCTGTTCGAAGACAATTCAAACCGCGAACGAGTTATCCGTTCGAGATGCACATAACCAATACTTTCCGTTAATGTTATGCAGATGCTATTTTCAATTGGATTCTATATAATATCGATAAGTTAGATTTTCGATCACGGCTGCAATAAAAACTAGATATTGGAACATATCTCGACCGTCCGACTCCTCCTTCCCGAGGCAGCATTTTAGGTGCAGACGCCGTTTTAAATCATCAATAAATTATGGTTCAACGTACGGTGCAAATCTGGCACCGTGTTTTTGACAAAAATGAATATCGAATTTTTACATGGGTTTAAACCGTGCCATGAAAATGTAACTTTCGATTCAAATACCGTACTACAGTTGAAAATAGGCACACGAATCAGTGTGCGCGTTTACAGTACAATTGTTAGTTAAATATCGACTTGTAAGTCGGTTCAATTATGTTATGATTATGGTCCGTTTTTACAGCACCCCATTCCATTGAACATAATGTAAACGATTGGAATAAGTGTTCAACCGACGATCTACGCCAGTGGTTCTTAACCTTTTTCGAATGACGGAACACTTGACATTTTATAAGATTTTCGCGGAACACAACCGTAAAATAAAATAGTAGTACATACATTTTTAATTTTTTAATATATTAAACAATGAATGTATAGCATAAAATTGTTTGCACGCCATACATGTTAGTGTTAGTCACTAAAAAATAATAAAATTATAAAAAGAGTTAAAAAAAATTTAAAAATTTGAAATTGAATACTTTGTATGAGATATTTGTGCCTGATGATTTTTACAGATATTTTCAATATCTGGCCGTATGTACGATATTGCTACTCTCGTTTCCTCTTCAATATTCGTCAGCCTTTCTCGTTTCTTTGTTTTTATATTCGTCAATGTTGAAAATCCAAGCTCACACAAGTATGAGGTTGAAAATTGTAATAAAATTGAAATTGCTTTTTCAGAAATTTTTTTAAATTCGGTTTGAACTGAAAAGTGCCATTGCGCTATTAGACAACTTTTCCCCACAAACCACACAAAGGGGAATTCGACAATCATTTTCGTCAACATAAGTGAACCCAAAATTTAAATAATCGTTGCAATATTGTCTATTGACCTTTTTTATGTTATTCTCATTATTGAAAGTATCATCATTGATATTGCTTGTATTTGTACTTGCATTATCAGTACCAGAATCATGTTTTCGTTTAAGAAATTTGTCCATTTTGTTATTAAAATGGTCGTTACAAATTAAATAAATAAATTAAATAAATTTCAAATTGAACTTACTTAAAAAAATAACAGAATCCTTATTTAGGAAGTTGTACACGCGTCTAACGTTGATAACCGTGGGCAACGCACTAATACTAATGTATTTTATAACTTTTATTAGTGTGGAAAATAAAATTGTCGATATCTATGACGTGTGTTATCGCAGTATGATGGCGATTATCGTATAATATAATAATAATAATGTATATTAATATATTATATAGTATACTGACACATTATATAATTCGAAAGTTAACGATAACGTTTTTGTGTACAAAAATAAACCAACAAAACCTAAAATGATTCTATTTTAAAAGAATTTTTTTTCACTTATTTTAAAATTTTGGCGGAACACTTATACCAAGTCCGCGGAACACCGGTTAAGAACCACTGATCTACGCATATGGTATACGCCGACCATCGGTCGTCATAGAGCGTTTAGCGCATGGCTGACGGCGAAATCGGTCGGTCGAGAAAACGTGTAAATGTGAGTAAACCAGTAAAAGTTAATAATATAGTGAAAAATGTAAAATAAACGAGTAAACGTGTAAGCGAATATACAACGAAGAAAGAAGAATCATTGCGTTAATTTTATTTCATTACCCCGGTTGAGTCTCGAATTATCCATATATCGATACATCGACCATTCACGTTCAACTAATAAGAACTAATAATAATTATAATTACTAAGTACTTATATGTTCGAACTTCGCTGATTATCGACCGGTCAGCACAATGGTGCGGCATTATCGCTGCTTTGCATATTCAAGCACCTTTTATAGAATATTATTTTTAATATAAACGGCACACCGCCACAGCCACAGCCGACGTCGTCTTTCGTACGAGTCGTACGTGTGATTTTTTTTCGATTTTTAATGTTAAGTTTTATTTATCCGTATAACGTAAAAATGATTTAAAAACATTATAATTATAATAAACGAGGAAAAAACAATAATTAATTGATTTAAGTGGACCACTAAAATTAAAAAAAAAAAAAAAAAAAACGTCACACCAGTGAAATGATCGGGAAATATACCGCGGTAAATATGATATGGGCTAGTGTATAATATATTTTTTTTTCTTTGCCGTATATAGCTGGTAATAATGAAATACTGAAAACGAAATTCTTTTTAATTAACATAATCGTTGAACTACATTTACTCGAGTTTCTTGTACAACAAATTTGCTTAATTCATATTAATCGCATCTTATAGTTTACCCGAGCACTAGCCGACACAACACATTTTTCTTAAAAGTTTTGATCACCGCCAAACAGTGGGGAGCATTTAGGATTTTCGAGTTTCAAGACTCGAAACAACTTTTCCCATTCGCTACCCTTCTCAACAGAGTTTTTATTTATTTTTTTTTTTTTTTGCATTTATTTTTCTCAATGAAAAGTTCTTAAAAATTTAAATATACCGTTTCTCAACACAAAAAATATATAACACGAACTATACAATGTAATAATAATGAATACAATTTAATTTTACATATACCAAATATTTATAAAAATAAAATTATTTTATTTATTTTATCCGTGTTAAAATTTCATAAAATATTATAATTTTTAAAGTTTTCGTTAAATCCGTTTCAATATCCAATTACGTCAATAAAACCAACATTTCCTCCTCTCCTCTTCGTCTTAAATAATTTTCCTTTTCTTTTTAATATTGCGAAATATCATCTATTGAAGTACATAAGACGATTGGACGGCGTACACAGAATAATTGTCAAAGTAATATCGATATATAATTTATTATTGTGTAATTCTTATAACCATAAGGCAACTGGGATAGCTCTAAAAATTTATTTTAGTAAAAAATAATTAAAAAATCGTGCCCATTACTTCATTACCGCGTAAAACATGAATATGTCACACTGTTTGCCACTCAGTTTCGGATACTTGCAAGATATAAAAGTGATAAAGAGAATAAAAAGTACCTACAACACAACTGCGTATAAAACAAAACATTTAAAGACTGTGTGATATCATTCGTATCTCACGGAAATCTGAAGAAATATGCTATATTTTTTATTCTAATCGATATTTTTAAATTTTTATTTTTGACGTTAATTATCAGAAACCTGCGCTACAATTATTATATTTTAGATTTGAGATTATGGTTTTTTTTTTTAACTAAAAATTAAATAGTTTAAATTTATTTTGATAATCGAAAATAGCCATTATTGTTTTAATTGTTGGTGCTATAGAAATGTTTATTAACGATTCCATCGTCAATCTCTTACAATTTTTTTTTTTTTTTTAATTATGAAAACGTCAATTTCTTTCATTATTATTCTTTCGTTATTACACGTGTGATATACCGCGAGAGAACCCGAACGACAGAGCAAAATAATAGGGACAAACGACTCGTTTTGTTATAAAATAATATTGAAAATTACGCGTTTTTCTTTTCATTAACAGACATTTCTAGCACCGAAAATAAAATTTAAAAAAATGTTTATTTTCGATTTTTAGCTTAAAAAATTAATAAAACGAAATATAATAATTGTAACGCAGGGTTCTGATAATAATTATTTCAAGAAAAAAAAACTTCATAATATTGTTTAGAACTGCAAAAGTTATAGGATTTGTCAAGTATCCGTGAGACGCCCCTCACGTATATATATATCTCATGAAATTACGATTTATAAAAATTATTATATGTCGCTGTGCAAAGCTCTTCCCGAATAAAACGTTTTTCAAATATTGTTTTTGCGTTCATTCTACACATTTTTCCTCCAGTTCAAACACTGCGCGCATCATACACGACATATATATATATATATATATATAGTGAATTCAATATTAAGTTATCATTGAAAAAATATTACGCAACGTAAACACCATTAACGAGATCGGATGACATTCTTCGCATTTGATCAAAACGGATAATATGTGTATTTTATATAGACGATGTGTAATATTTATTATAAACGTATCGCTCGTTGTCGTCGATGTGCGGATACCGTCTTACACAGAGAACGTTGTGGAAACGACCGTATTTTATCGGGTGCCGTTTGATGAGACGCGCCCATCAAAGCGTGTAAAAACAATTTACGGGAAAAAGAGAGTGAGAGAAAAAAAATGGATCGTGAAATTTCTTCGTTAAATTTAAGACGATTTTGTTTTTGAACTTCGTGCACGTGCGTTAAAATCTTGCGAAACACTAAGTCATAAAATATAGACAACGAGCGAACACGGCTGGTGTTCGTTGCCAGTGCAACAACAGTAACCGAGTACCAACCACGAGTCTCTTGCCCACAAATAAAACCAAAGAATCGTAATGAAATGTGTCAAGGAAAGAATTTATAAATTATTTTATATCGGAAAATGAAGAGGTAATCCGCGATGTGTACTGAGGAACAGACCTTGATCGAAGTCGATCAAATTGATTTTAACTTGATTTAACGATTATAAATTTATAGTTAAAATTGTTTTGAAATTAATTATTTTCACATATTTCATTATTATTAAAGAAAACGAATATTTACAATTATTTTTTTATTTGTATATACACACGTGAGAATGTTGAGAGAATATTAAATCGAAAGTAAAATTATAACAACTACAAAATAGTTATTATAAATTACCTATACGTAAGTATTAATTAAAAAATAAATAAATATTTTTTACAATGTATTAATTGATATTACGAATACAAACAAATAATAACAATATGTTACATACGGAATTGTCTCTGTTCTACGACTGTCAACTGTTTCAAAAATAATATTGAAACACTTGTGACAGTCAGTGTAGTACACATTGAAAAATTATTTCAAACTTATTCAGACCTATCAGTAGAGAATTGTCATGACAGTTCTATCAAATGACATATAAATAACTGCGTACCACATAAAATGTAAACAATCGTGTTTATACGCGCAGACAGTTTGCTGTCATATGCAATTATTTCATTATCAAATGTCGTCATCGTCGTCGTGTGAATGAAACGTAAATAATAATTTGATTTTGTACGAAATTGTAAGACACAAACAAAGATTCTTACGGCCTTTATAGATTTATTTCATTTATTTATTATTATTTAATCTTATATAGAAAGTAATCTCATGAATAACCAAAATATGGGTAAGCTATTACTGTTTAAATAGATACATATAATAAAAATATAATTTTTTAAATTATATAATATAGGATAACTATTATTTCGATAACTATTTTCACTATTTTTTTCTTTCACTTTTGGCATGCATTCTATTTATATGTATTATATTTTTTTATAATATGTGTATCAATTTGTTTATATATATATATTCGTTTTATTCTTATAATATGTATATTAAATTTATATAGTTTTTAAAGAGTATATAATTGATAAACAGTAGGCACCAATTATTATTAGGTGTTATATACACATTAAAATATACAACGACCTTTTTGTCTTTATTTCTTATTTGTTACGTAAATAATAATACTCTTTGGCTTTATTGTATCTAAATATACATTATATATATACACATTGTATTATTTACAAGTAGTAATTTATATTTATTTTTATTTTTTTAATTATTTAGTTTCATATCTTTTTTATTATTTGTTTTTTGTTTTGTTTTTGTAGTATCTACTTTATCAATAACATTTATAATGACGGAACAAATGTCTTTAAAAGAAAATCTACCAACATCAAAAACAGATTTAAAAATAAAACTTTACTGTTATCTTCTTGATTACACACTACAAGAAATTAAACTGCGTTTCACAGAAAACAATGATATATTAAAAGCTATATCATATTTACATCCTGGTAGCGAACACTTTTTAAATTTTTCACAAATTGAGCCTTTAGCTGAACATTATGGTTCCGACTCTGAAATGTTGATGTCAGAGTTAAAAATTTTACCGACTACAATAAAAAAATATGAATTATCAAATAACACCAAAATTAGAAATTTGTTGAACCTGTTAGATTTATTACAAAAGTATAAGTTGGTTTTTTTTTGAAACTTATAAATTTGTAGTGATAGCAGTTACAATACCAATGTCTAGTGCGGCATGTGAGCGAACGTTTTCTTGTCTAAGACGAATCAAAATTTATATTAGAGCTAAAATGTCAAATGCAAAGTTAGTATATAGTTAATGCAGTCCCCAAATTATTTTAAATTCTGAAAGGTGCAAAGAATGTATTTTATTTATAATGTATTTATTACAAGTATAATATGGGATATTTTTTTTAATAAGATATTAATTTGTTTTTCTATATTTCAATATTTTTCTTCTTAAGAATTTTTATCTTAAGTCATTAACATTTAAATATGTTAAAAATATACAATTATTCATGTATTTTATATATATGCATAAAATACATGAATAATTGTACATGTTTAACATATTTAAATGTTAATGACTTAAAATTAAAATTTGTAAAGAAAAATTTATTGAAATATAGAAAAACAATTAATGTTTTACTTAAAAAATATCCCATATTATGCTTGTAATAAATAATTTGACGATATTTCGCTTCTCTTGTGGAATTCATGACAATTTCATTGTTCTTCAGAGAACGAAATTTAAAATTTTAATTACGTGGTTTATATAATTTAGATTATAAATAATCGCCTAGAAATAATGAAATGAGATTTAAACAAGTATAAAAATGTCAACAAGTCAAAATTTGCACTTGCGTCATTGTTCCACCGGAAAAGCGAATTTGTTTTTTTTTTTTTATTATTCAATTTATAACCACAAACATGTATGACTTTTTTTTTAAATTATAGATTAGTAGATTTAGCAAATATTTGCATTTAAAAAAAGATTACAAAATCTCTCAATTTAGACGATTTTGTGGAGAGATTTGGAAATGCACATAAAAATAGACGGCTCATCGTGTATTGAAATTTGAAAGTGAAATTAATAAATATTAAATTACATTTTTTAAACAAGCAATAAATAGTTCGTGTATTCATTATTTTTAAGCGACTTATTTCTTGCTCTCTTACTCTCTAAGTTGATGAAAATCTTAGAATGTGTTGGGATTTGTAATTTACTCGAACTATAAAAAGCGCTGGAGTAGATATGTAGCAAAATAATTAAAAACAAATCTTTGTTAAATACTTGAGATATTTTTTCCAAGACTGAACCCCTTCACTAAGGAACATCTTTAGTTAGTTTTTAGTGGCTGAGGCCGTTGGGCGTTGGGAGCCAAAAATGTATGGCCCTCCCCTGTTGAAAAAATCCTGGTTACGTGCCTGAAAAGTATAAAGTGCTAATTTTATTATATAAACGCGAAATGATTTATTTATTTGTCCTTTCGAAATGACATTGTCGGAACACATTCGTAAATGAATTTATATATAAATTGGAAAAATATTACCAAACTGGCTAAAGCTCATTTTGCACTAGACCACGATCCAAATATTAAAAACCGCCCAAGAAAATGTTCTCGTTACGAAAAAAAATGTATTACCTATATTTTTTCGATTAACGAATCTGAAATCTTAAATTTCGGCAGTACTTTCTCGTGCAGTATGGCATACAATTTTTCCAATAAAATATGTTTACATTGCATGGCTGAAGGAAATGGTTATTATTTACTAGGAATTATATTCCATTTGATAAAACGTATCGAAGATCATATTTACATTGGTTTTATATTCTGAACACAGCCAATTGATGTCGGATTAACTCATATGAAGGTATGTTGCAGAAGGGATTTATGAACATTTATTTCTTACTGGAAAAGATTAAATAAAAACCACCCACCTACTAAATCCAAAAAAAATTATCTCGATTTACTTTATAATTTTGCTTAAACGATAATACGTTCAAAATGTATCTCTAAATATCTTCATAAATTTACTAGTGTACTACATTTTAATTATTTAACGAAAATTCGACCATAAAATGCAGTGTTACTTAGACTTAGAGTTTTCCATAAATTTAAATTTGTGTTGTGCCTACTTATTATTTTAGTCATAATACCTGAAAAATAAACTAATGGAAGGTAAATGTTACTTATATGTTTAATATGCACCTATCGAACAAACATAATTTATTATTTATTATGGATTTTATTTTTATTTTTTTTTTATATTATCCTAAAAAAAACTGTTTATTTTATATTATAGTACTAATTTGTACTAAAAATGTACTTCTTATACACTTAATATTGGTTTTAAATTATTCAATTTACCTAATTAATAAATACAAATTAAACATAATATCATAATACACTTTAGTGTAAAATATATATTTTTATACAATTTTAAAAATTGTCAACCACAATATTGCCTACTTAATAAAATTATGTATGAAATATTATATAATACATAAATGAAATAATATCACAGATAAAAATATAAAAATAAATATTGCAAATACGGTAGGTGAAATTGAACAACTACAAATAAAAATACTTTTATAAAACAATATTAAATATAATAAAATTATAATATGAAGACAAAAAAATAAGGTTCATATTTTGTATTTTATGACATTTGTATCCATAAATATTGAGTTTAAAAAAAAAGGAGATACAATAATTTTGAACGAATAATCCACATATGTGTTAATAAATTAATAAAATTGACACTATGCATTTAAAATCAATTTTGTAATCAAAACTGAAACTGAAAATACTTGATTCTAACAAGATAATATACAGTAGGTACACATGACTAATTACAATTTTTTTAACAGACTTTTGCACATATCAATAACAAAAAAAAAATACATAAGTTTAGAAGTTAAGGCAAACATAGAAAAACAACTGGTTGGTCTACCATCATGAAAGGGAAATCTTTCAAACAAAATAGATAATAACATGAATCAATGAACAACGTCTTAGCGCTATTTGAGTTCTTTAAGGTGGTATTGAACATCAGAAATCAAGGTAAATCTTAATCAGTTCTTTCAATAACTCTGTAATTTGTGATTTAAAGTATAAAATGCACATGATTAGTCAAGTAAGCTCTTCATAACGAAGAAAAAAAATAATCTCAGTACAAATTATTGTTTAGAACAAAAATCCTTTGCATGCAATATAAATACCAATTATTACAATTAAATAAAATCAAACATTATAAAGCATAAAAGACAAAACAATACAAACATATTTGTTGACATCTAATTTACTACAATTAAGAGAAAAGTGTTTAATTTTAATACATTAAACTATTACAAGATAAACTTATTCCAACTTAATGTTTAATTTTAAATATTTAAGTATTAAACAATTTAATTTACAATTTGAATAATCGCCAAGCATTGAGCGATATAATAAAATCAGAATATTCAGTTTGAGAAAAGCTTTTCAGTAACTATTACATGTAGCCATGAGCTCAATACACCAATACATTTTAATAGTTAAGAATCAAGTGGGAAATTTAATTATACATTTTAACACAGAACATTAACCGCAGATTGAAACTTTCAACGTATATAATTAATTATTGTTATATTTAAATATTCATTTAGAATTCAAATCACAATATATATTTCTTAAACTTAAAAAGAATATAAATCATATATCATTGCAAAAGTAAAAAAAGAAAAAGTACTTGAACAATATTTTACAATCTGTTACAATAAAATTACAAAAAAATTACACAAAACAAACACATGTACTTAACTATAAGAACATGATTTTAAACAAATGCAGAAATCAGTACATTTGAAATATTTTACAATGCTTGCAAGTTAAATATAATACATAAGTTCAATCAATTATTTTCTGTGTGTTCCATTCTAATAGCCTAAACTAAATTTTCTTTGACAATTTTAACAGAAACTGAATGTTCAATATGTATAGAAAAAACAATTGATAAAAAAATAATAGTAAAAATACCATAAATAAATGAAATATACTAATATACAGACAGATTGTCTGAGACACAAGAAATTAAATAATTCTATAAGATTAAGTAAATTATTTAATAGATCAGTGGTGCAATAATTTAAAAGGTTTATTTCCCTTATGAAAGGCTATGATTCATTTGCAACAATTATTCACCAGTAATAACACTGATGAAAAATATAATATACGCTTTCAGTAAATTTCAACGATACAAACAGTCCCTTTGGAATGAAAAAAACAGTACAATATTCAATAACAACTGAAATAATTATGTAGTTGCAGGTCGTGGTTATTAATCAAGGTAGACTCTAATAGTCTACCTATCAACTGTTTGGGTACAGTAGTAAAACAGTAAAACATCTGATGTTAGAACTGTCCACTTGAAAGTTTTTAGTACATTTCCAATAAATAAAACTAAAATCTAAAAAATTGAGCAAATATTCCACTTTTATGCTAATAGATTAAACTGAAACTGGAAATATTTGATACTAACAAGAAAATGTTCAATGAATAAATATGACTTATTATAATTTTTCTAACTCATGCAAATAAAACTATTACAAATTAAAAAAAAAAAAAAATACAAACTTCCTGAACCTTAAAGCAAACATACAATAACAACAAGGGTTCCACTATAACAAAGAGGTATTTTTCAAAAGTCATACACAAAATGGACTGTGACATGAGTCTAAGAACAACATTTTAGCATGATTCGAGTGCTTCGTAATGGTGTTTAACATCAGGAATCAATGAAAATCATCTCCAGTTCTTTCAATAACACTTTTAAGTTGCACTGAAAAACATTAAACGCATAATATTAGTCATGTAGTCAACTCATTATTAAGAAAAATAATATATACCAACTTAGTATTAATAATCTTCAAGCGTTCCCCAGTTTCTTGTGCGTTGGGTCCAAGAACTTGATTTGATCACTTCTGATGACAATAAGTTTGTTGTGGCAATCCTTATATTATACTGTAACAGTAAAATGATTGCAAATACTTTTTCATTTAAAAAAAAAAAAAACAAATAGCAAACAATACATATCAATATGTATATTTAAATATACAAAAAAATCTAAGGGTATTGAATAAAATAAAAAGGTTGTTGTATAATTTATTTTATTACTATTGGTTTCGACAAACAGTGATCATCAGGTAATTCTAAAGAAAATACAACAGAAAATTATAATTCACCATACGCTTTCAGTCAATTTCAACGATTCGAACAGTCCCTTTGAAATGAAGTAAACAACACAAATTCAATCACATGTAAAATGATTAATTGAAGGTGTTGGTTATTAATCGAAGTAGACTATATTAAATTACGTATCAACTGTTTTGGTACAGTAGTATTACAAATTTTTATTTTATCTATTCTACCTCTACACAATCAGATTATGGTCATGAGCTTTTATACAGTTCATTGTTATTTACACGTACTGCCTTATAGTCTGTTAAAATGATAATAACATAATATTTCAAAATATCTGATGTTAGAACTGCCCACTTGAAAATGTTCAGTACATTCCCAATACATAAAACTAAAATTTAAAAATTTGAGCATATATTCCAGATTTGTGTTAATAAATTATTATTATTATTTACACCGTTAATTTAAAATCATGTTTGTAATTAAACTGAAACTGGAAATGTTTGATTCTAACAAGAAAATATTCAATGCATACGCATGACAGATTACAGTTTCTTTATCTGACTTATGCGAATAATATTATTAGAATTAAAATAAATAAAAATCTAATTCTACATTGGTAAGTTAAACATACATGAAGAACAGTATAGTCCACTAATATTAAAGAAAAATTTGTCAAGAGTTATTCATATAATGGATAATGGGACATGAGACCATAAACAATTTGTATTTGCATGATGCGATTTCTTCGTAGTGGTGTCGAACAACATCAATCAATAAAATTCTTTATCAGTTCTTTTAATAACTCTTGCGAGTTGTACTGTAAAGCATTATACATATAATATAAGTCAAGTAAGCAATTCGTAAGTAAAAAAAAATATATATATATATATTTACTGAATTTAGTATTAAGTCGATTTTGACGCCTTCCACTGTTTGTTGTACATTTTGTTCATTGGAGTGTGCAGACTTTTTTCAGAGGGAATGCCAGTATATTTCAAAATAGCTGCTAAAAGATCTGTCAAAAGTACATAAAGTATTAGTTCACCTTCTAATTCTTCATTATTAAGTATAAACTTTCGTCAATCTATTTCTATATCAAATTCTTCGATTTAAGTTCTATTAAACGGCCAATTGTACTAATAACACATAATGTTTCCTGGTTAAATTAGTTTTCAAGACCGTTATGCAAATCATCGTATACAGTGGAGAAGGCATGACATTTCATCTCACTTTTTTTTATCCGTTATAGTACGTTGTGTTTTCTTACAATTAATTACCATAGGAAACATTCTATTTTTCCACGCTTAGTGTCTGAATTTCAATTTCATTACACACTGACATGAAGTTTAGAATAGTTACGTCCGTCGTTTCCTAACTTAAAGTATTTACTGCGAATAACTACATCTAATAAATTCAAGTCGGGCGCGCGTAATTGAGCATTGACTATTTGGATTTGTATTAATGTACGTTCTAACATATTTAATGCGAAAATGTAATTGAAATTAAATTTGTAATAATACAATGAGTATTATTAAAAAAATTAAAAATGTAACACAAAAAAAAACACCGTTCACAAAACAACAAATTTCCAAATTCACACAAATCGTTAGTGATAACAATTATAATTATATTGAATGTTCGACCAATGTTATGAGTGGTTAGTGGTTAAATAGATAATGGTTTCAATAAACCTCGGTTACATTGGAGAAGTTGTTATATCGTTTGATAATTTCCATTATCACTGAATTGTATTTGTTGAAAATTAAAGTAAAATGTGTGCTGCTCAACTGTCAACATTTCTAAATTGAATTCTGTTTATAAACTATATCTAATTAAAGAATAAAGAACAAAAAACGAGTTGGCTCCGCAGACCTCAGGAGATTTCATAGCAATGACTTGGTAAGAAGTAAATTGTTCATCGAGGAGGTGACAAACTTCTCATGTTGATTTAGCATTTCAAGTTGTTTCTTCAATACCGTCTTGTCGGCAACTATTCACTATGCATTCAAAACGATTTGAGCATTATATCTAAGTTTAAATAACAGAGTTTTGTCAATAATTGGCACGTAATCCACCGCCAATTATTCCTTAGTAAACACAAATGCTTATTGTAATATTATTAGGTATACGGATTGTATATTTTTCAGTTGAAAAAGAAAAAAAGTTTAAATAAATTTTTAAGAAAACATATAAGTAAATCTCTGTTTTATTTCAGTTCATACCAACATTATATGCTCGTTTAATGACAAAACAATCAAGAAGCTTACACAGCATTATTAATAAAATGTAAACAAATATTTCCGTTTCGGCTATGAAAAAATATAATTATGTTCAAGTAATCTTATCTAAAACATGTTACCATACTCTTCAAGTAAATTTATTTTCATTTTTTCTATACAGTGAATCATATGCAGTTTGTTCCATGTAATTGTCTAAATAGGTATTTAGTTTTTATTCGCTCTATTATTTTATGCACAAGTCAAGAATATATTGTTCTTGAACCCATATCATAGTGGATGACTTTTAAAAAATACCTATTCATTAAGGTGGAACCCCTGTTGTTATTGCATGTTTGCCTTAAGCTTCTGGAATTTTATAATTTTTTTTTTTAATCTAATTATATTGTTCCTATAAGTCAGATAAAGAAACTGTAATCTGTCATGCGTATGCATTGAATATTTTCTTGTTAGAATCAAACATTTCCAGTTTCAGTTTAATTACAAACATGATTTTAAATTAACGGTGTCAATACTAATAATAATTTATTAACGCAAATCTGGAATATACGCTCAAATTTTTTAATTTTAGTTTTATTTATTGGGAATGTACTGAACATTTTCAAGTGGGCAGTTCTAACATCAGATGTTTTGAAATATGATGTTAGTACGTGTAAATAACAATGAACTGTATAAAAGCTCATGACCATAATTTGATTGTGTAGAGGTAGAATAAATAAAATAAAAATTTGTAATACTACGGTAACAAAACAGTTGACACGTAAATTAATATAGTCTACTTTGATTAATAACCAACACCTTCAATTAATCATTTTACATGTGATTGAATTTGTGTTGTTTACTTCATTTCAAAGGGACTGTTCGAATCGTTGAAATTGACTGAAAGCGTATGGTGAATTATAATTTTCTGTTGTATTTTCTTTAGAATTACCTGATGATGACTGTTTGTCGAAGCCAATAGTAATAAAATAAATTATACAACAACCTTTTTATTTTATTCAATACCCTTAGATTTTTTTGTATATTTAAATATACATATTGATATGTATTGTTTGCTATTTGTTTTTTTTTTTTTTAAATGAAAAAGTATTTGCAATCATTTTACTGTTACAGTATAATATAAGGATTGCCACAACAAACTTATTGTCATCTGAAGTGATTAAATTAAGTTCTTGGACCCAACGCACAAGAAACTGGGGAACGCTTGAAGATTATTAATACTAAGTTGGTATATATTATTTTTCTTAATAATGAGTTGACTACATGACTAATATTATGCGTTTAATGTTTTTCAGTGCAACTTAAAAGTGTTATTGAAAGAACTGGAGATGATTTTCATTGATTCCTGATGTTAAACACCACTACGAAGCACTCGAATCATGCCAAAATGTTGTTCTTAGACTCATGTCACAGTCCATTTTGTGTATGACTTTTGAAAAATACCTCTTTGTTATAGTGGAACCATTGTTGTTATTGTATGTTTGCTTTAAGGTTCAGAAAGTTTGAAATTTTTTTTTTTTTTAATTTGTAATAGTTTTATTCGCATGAGTTAGAAAAATTATAATAAGTCATATTTATTCATTGAACATTTTCTTGTTAGTGTCAAATATTTCCAGTTTCAGTTTAATCTATTAACACAAATGTGGAATATTTGCTCGATTTTTTAGATTTTAGTTTTATTTATTGGAAATGTACTAAAAACTTTCAAGTGGACAGTTCTAACATCAGATGTTTTACTGTTTTACTACTGTACCCAAACAGTTGATAGGTAGACTATTATAGTCTACCTTGATTAATAACCAACACCTTCAACTACATAATAATTTTAGTTGTTATTGAATATTGTATTGTTTTTTTCATTCCAGAGGGACTGTTTGTATCGTTGAAATTTACTGAAAGCATATATTATATTTTTCATCAGTATTATTACTGGTGAATTATTGTTGAAAATGAATCATAGCGTCTCATAAGGGATATAAACCTTTTAAATTATTGTACAACTGATCTATTAAGTAATTTACTTAATCTTATATAATTATTTAATTTCTTGTTTCTCAGACAATCTATGTCTGTATATTAATATATTTCATGTATTTATGGTATTTTTACTATTATTTTTTTATCAATTGTTTTTTCTATACATATTGAACATTCAGTTTCTGTTAAAATTGTCAAAGAAAATTTAGTTTAGGCTATTAGGATGGAACACACAGAAAATAATTGATTGAACTTATGTATTATATTTAACTTGCAAGCATTGTAAAATATTTCAAATGTACTGATTTCTGCATTTGTTTAAAATCATGTTCTTATAGTTGAGTTTGTTTTGTGAAGTTTTTTATAATTTTATTGTAACAGATTGTAAAATATTGTTCAATTACTTTTTCTTTTTTTACTTTTGCAATGATATATGATTATTATTCTTTTTAAGTTAAAGAAATATATATTGTGATTTGAATTCTAAATGAATATTTAAATATAACAATAATTAATTAGATACGTTGAAAGTTTCAATCTGCGGTTAATGTTCTGTTATAAAATGTATAATTTAATTTGCCAATTGATTCCTAACTATTAAAATGTATTGGTGTATTGAGCTCATGGCTACATGTAATAGTTTACTGAAAAGCTTTCCTCAAACTGAATATTCTGATTTTATTGTATCGCTCAATGCATGGCGATAAATCAAAGTGTAAATTAAATTGTTTAATACTTAAATATTTTAAATGAAACATTAAATTAGAATAAGTTTATCTTGTAATACCTTAATGTGTTAAAATTAAACACTTTTCTCTTAATTGTATTAAATTAGATATCAACAAATATGTTTGTATTGTTTTGTCTTTTATGCTTTATAATATTTGATTTTATTTCATTGTAATAATTGGTATTTATATTGCATGCAAAGGACTTTTGTTGTAAACAATAATTTGTACTGAGATTATTTTTTTTCTTCGTTATGAAGAGCTTACTTGACTAATCATGTGCATTTTATACTTTAAATCACAAATTACAGAGTTATTGAAAGAACTGATTAAGATTTACCTTGATTTCTGATGTTCAATACCACCTTAAAGAACTCAAATAGCGCTAAGACGTTGTTCATTGATTCATGTTATTATCTATTTTGTTTGAAAGATTTCCCTTTCATGATGGTAGACCAACCAGTTGTTTTTTTATGTTTGCCTTAACTTCTAGACTTATGTATTTTTTTTTTTTTTTTTGTTATTGATATGTGCAAAAGTCTGTTAAAAAAATTGTAATTAGTCATGTGTACCTACTGTATATTATCTTGTTAGAATCAAATATTTTCAGTTTCAATTTTGATTACAAAATTGATTATAAATGCATAGTGTCAATTTTATTTACTTATTAACACATATGTGGATTATTCGTTCAAAATTATTGTATCTCCTTTTTTTTTTGTCTTCATATTATAATTTTATTATATTTAATATTGTTTTATAAAAGTATTTTTATTTATAGTTGTTCAATTTCACCTACCGTATTTGCAATATCTATTTCTATATTTTTAACTGTGATATTATTGCATTTATGTATTATATAATATTTCATACATAATTTTATTAAGTAGTCAATATTGTGGTAGGTAATTTTTAAAATTGTATAAACATATATATTTTACAATAAAGTATATTATGATATAATGTTTAATTTGTATTTATTAATTAACTTATTAACACATATGTGGATTATTCGTTCAAAATTATTGTATCTCAATTTTAATTATTGAAAATATTAAAGTGCAGTATACAGTCAACTTTCCAACGTGATGTATTATGAACATTGTCATCTTTTGATTTTAATAAACAATTAGATGATTAATTAAACGATTGAGTCCTAAATAACAAATAATTTTCTAAAAATTCAAATGCATTATTTGTTAGCGTAGCATTTGTACAGGCATGATATAATTAATTTTTATCTCTACTGTATGAAAATAGTATTCCTCGCTTAAATAATGACACCATCAATTACTTAATAATTTTACTTATGATTGAATTCTGTATTATTTATTTCATTTCGATGAGGTTGCTTAAATTGCAGAAGTTAACTGATAACGTTTGGTTTATTATGATTTTAAATCAGTTGTACTACTGGCGAATAATACCGTAAATGTGATGTAATTTATTTATGGAGTTATTGACCTAATAAACCTATTCCAAAACTGCTCTTTTAAATCTTTATTTGCTCCAATATATATTTATTGTTCCTCTTGTACATTACTTTGCCTTTCCCAGTCTTTACATTAATACAGTATTTGAATAATATATGAATAACAAAATATAATTACGTGCCTGTTAAAAAGGGCACAACGGACATTTTTAATTTTCACTGCTTATTTGTTGAAAATTAACCGCTCGATTCATATACATCTATCCAATATTGAAATTATACTAGGCTTACAATCCTTGGCCGGTAAGGCGTTTAACTACCAACAAAGTATTCTCACGGAGGAATATTATCGATGGAACAGTCGACAATACAATGCTACTTGGCCAAATTCCTCACTTCCAGAGCTCCTCACTTCTGGACCCGTTCTCTATATCCTTTCTTTATCCGAACACTGTGATACTAATTTCTCCCGTAACAAACCAATCGTCAGGATGATTGCACATTGCCAACGAGACAACCAGTCATTCCTGTTCAATTAATTTGAATTTTGTATTCTTTCTTTCATATTACGTTCATTGTATATTATAATGATTATATACGTCGACTATACTTGAACCGCATTGTAATATTAAAATAAATCCCGCGAGAGAAAGAGAAATAATTCTCTATTTTAAAATGGACCGATACTCCATGCATTTACAATATAAGAGTGACCTATCCGTATTTCTTATCTACGACTGAAGTTCAGGGATGGCAAATGAGTGGCACGCAGGAGATTTTCAATGGCACTCGAAAAACTTTCATTCATGTCCGTATATATTTTAAATAACATATAATAAACGAATTATCAATTGCACATGTAGATATCAATGGTCTATATTTTACGACGGCGTATCTTTATTATTATAAAATATAATAATTTACAGGTTGTTAGTAATATAATGGGACACTAAATCACTAAAAGCGTGCGAGCAAATTAATATGTAATCAGTTATCGTTTGTGCATCGAGAGAATACGAGTTACACGTTATTAAGGTATTTATTTTTATTCAAAATAATGTCGCAAACATAAATTACAGGGTGTTCGAAATATTTTTACCATCGTGGACAATTACTGAACGTGACTTTCAATTTTCTAACAAACAATAATAATAAATTTAATAATTTTTTCCTCGCGTTATTTACATTATTATCATTAGTTTTTCATTCATATTTTATAAAAAATTCTCCGTGATAATAAAAATACAATTAGTGGCACGGATGAAAAAAAAATCCTATTCCCTGCTGTAGTTAATATGCGTATTTTTTTTTTTTTAAACTGCCCGCGCTTTATTGTTTAAAAAGTAATTGATAACAAATGTCCGCCGCACAACACTAATCGTTATCTGCCTCAGTGATAACAAACAAATGGGATCCGAGACTTTCTCCTCGCCGTGCAGACAAACGTTTACGACGCGGATGCGATACGGTTCGTAACGTTACAACGATGACGTGTCGCACACCTGGTAACCGAACTGCCGTATCTCAACGATGAGTGTAATCTATGAGTACCTTACCAATGATAGACGCACCACAGGTGGCGTGATATCCGGACGTCCGCGAGACGAGTCCCCCGCTGTAGTCATTCGGCGCGGACGCCATATCGTTTCGCGTCTGACCACGAGGTAATCACACCGCAGTTCGTTGCACGGCAACAATACGGAGACGTATCGCAAGAATTATTTTGTAAGTAGTTTATAAATAATTTTTAATTGATAAAACAGCGAAATTTAAAAAAAGAATGCACATATGTTTTTATGCGTTAACTGTGATAAAATAACTAATCGTTAGATCTTAATTCACTGTTAACGTTCAATCAAAAACACCGATTGTTAATTTCAAAAACGCATTATCACTAAATATGTTATAAATGTCAGATTGTGTGTGTGTGTGTCTTTTACGAATCCTACTGTTGTCACTGTACAGTCTGAATGTTTTTTTTTTTTATTATTGTATATTCTATAAACTCTTATCATCCCTAACTTAACCTAACGTTTAAAAAAAAAAAAAATTTCCGTTTTTACTCGCGTACTATACATTTTCGTCCTCGCATTTAACAGATTTTCGCAGCAAGGCCATGAAAATCGTTAAGATTGTTCAAACGAATTTCCCCAGGTTTTAAATTATCTTTTTCTTTATTTACATATTGTCGTTTGTTTGATCCATTCTACTGTACAGTTCTGTCACACAAACTATGACCTAACCAAGACTATACATGCGTTTAACGAATGAGAAACCGTCTATTTATTGATTAATTCTAATCTCACGCCGTTGTATTTCGTTACATTCCGATGTATATAATAAGAAATTATTAATATTTCCGAAATTTAATCCAGAATTATATCTCACATACAAATGATCACTTCTAATAATAATAATAATAATAACACAGTCTCCATTACGTTTTTTACATTTTAATGGTAGAAACAGTTCGGACAAACATAAACGAGTTACGGATTTGCGATAACTAAATGCAAAATTCTATACGCGCGATAATAAATTTTTTTAAACATGCCTGTACATATTGGTAACGCGACAAATTCCGATTTGTTATGCAATGTTGACATAAGACCCACGGCTTTAAATTAAAATTATTTAACGTTATTGTACATTTAAACATTACATATTTAATTTTTTTTTTTATTAATTTATTTGTAATTAATAATATATATATACATATTATATTGTGTAGTCGAAATAAAGATGGACAAACCCGGAAACGACGCGATATTATTAAATATCGCTTCGTCTATTAAATTTACTACAATATTTGTGTACTTTAAAAGATTATCTCGGAATTGTGAGTTCGAGAATCTTAGCGCTACAATATACATTTTTTTTTTTTTTTTTTGTTAATAATAATAATATATTAGTTATATCTTACCTGATATAGCGTCGGAAATATTCATACTCTAACGATGAAAATATTGAAAATAAGAATTTTTAAATTGATAAAGTTTATTTGTTATTTATTTTTTTTATTCAATAATATTTTATTTTACAAAAATTTTAAACAAGTGAATTGTCGAGATTCAAAAGAGGGATTGACTCGAGACTGGCGCGACGGACCGAGACTGATGTCCGTCGTCGATATTATATCAAATATTTTTTTATCAAAACGTCAATAAGAACATAATGATAGACACTCTATTATTTACAACTTTGTAAATAATACAACGGAATTTAATAAAAAGTGACTATCATTACAATTGTATATTTTTTCATTGCTGTATTTTTCATTTTGCTTAATACCTGATGATTACTTTTTGTCGAAACCTGCAATACATAAATACATTTAATACAACAATGGAAATCATTACTTATTAAACAAACAATTGCAAATATATTGATGATAATAATATTTTCATGTATAATATAATTGAAGTATTAATTATTTATTTTGTAAACAGAACAGTTTGAAAAATGGCAAGAAGTGGTTACAAAGCTCGTAGAAAGAGAAAAAGTAAGAAAACTGTGATCAAAAAATCGGATATCAAATTGTATTGCCCAAAAACAATGATACGCTATGACGATGTACACAACGAATACAAGATTATTTTTGTGTGCAAAATGTGTTTGAAATTTTGTCTCAGTGAAGATGCAGCAAAAGCTCATATAATCTTGTGCAAGGCGTCACTAAAAAGAGCCACTATACTGATCCAAAGGTAATATTTAATTTTATTCTGTCGATGAATTATTTATTATTAATACAAAGGAAATATTATTTATTACATTTTTTTTTTTTTAGGAATCTGGAAAAAATGCCAGAATATGTTTGCCAATTTTGTAACAAATATTTTTCAAGGAAAACAGTATTAAAGGCACACTTACTACATCATGAAATTGAATATAATGAAGACGAAACTAATGACGGTGAAAATGAAAACTCCGTTTCTACAATTATAATTTAAATTTGTAAAATTCTTTTTGATTGCTATTCCCCATGGTGTAATTATGGTCAACTAGAGCTGCTGCTCTCGATTTGGGAACATTAAATTAATTAAAAAGTATTTTATTAATTTTCAATGGTTTTTTTATTTTCCTATTATTTAATAATTTACATTAATTTTAAATCTTCAAGTTTTCTTGACATAAATTCTAGTTACTCTTACATAAATGAATCGTGATGATACTACATTTCATCAGTTGTTTTACCAATATCCATTCAGAATACATTATTTACTATATAAGCAATTGTTTAGATACTACTGTTAGTTGTAACATCTTTCAACATTTGATGTTACATCACTTGTACAAATGTGTTACCATTGTGGTAAGGTATAGTACCACTGTTGTAAACATTTCATTTATGTTAGTCCGTAATTGTACAATAATCGTATCATTCGATTAATTGTAAATAATAAATATCCGTAATTTTACATGAACAAGCCTGTCAGACAGTAAATTCTAATTTTTATGTTATTTTCTGAATCAACATTCAAGTAATTGTAATATTAAACGCAACGTCCTTAGTAGAGTAAAAAAAACAAGAAGACAAACTTTTTGATTATATCAAAATTATTAATTTTTTTTTTTATAATTTGATTGAACGTTTACATCAATTTATATACTGTACATCTGTATAGTTATAATCATTAAAAAAAATTCTCTAAACAAATTATGTAACTGATTGTTGTATTATAGTATGAGACATCATAATGTTTCATTAGAAAAATTTGCTCGTAGATTAAATAATAATGTAAATAATATTAAAATCCCATTTAATAATTTAAATAGGTAAACAAATAAATTATAAAATAATTTCCAATTAGCAATTTTAGAAAATTTTATTTTCCTGGAATTTGCAAACTTTTATGTAAGTTGTAATAAATATTATATTGGTAAAACTAATAGAAAATAGAAAAAATACATATCTGAAATACAATTTAAAACAAAAGCTAATCCGAATTCAAGTTTTGCTGAATTCTGATAATCTTACTATTAATTTTAATATTAGATAATGTTGCATATGTTTTAAATATACAACATATATTATTATATATACATATATCATTATAATAACAAACATAAGAGCTGATGTCTTATATCATATCTTGTCATTTATTTTTGTAATGTGTATTTAATCAACAAAATCAACATACATATTAAATAATAATGCATGAAATATTAATTATAACACACACACACACACACACACATATATTAAAATATATTCAAACATAAACATTTTTATTTCAAATAGAAATTGTCATGTTTTATGAGAAAAACTAAAAAAATAGTTAATAAATCACAACAGTCAAGACATATTTAAATTTGATTGTTAGAATAAAATGCGAGTAATCAATGAACAAAAAACAATGCAAACACAAAAATTCAAATTTCTTTATTAATATTATTTTTATTATTATTATTATTATTATTATTATTGAAAAATAATACGAAAATAAACTGTGTTATTTTATTAGTTTATTACTGTTATTATATGTTTACCAACTGCAAAATATTTAAGTAAAGAAACCTTGTGCATAATAAAATTACAATAATACTAGTCTACCTTGCCAACATACAACATATTCTCCAGCATCACCTACAGGAGAGAAAAAAATTATAAAGCTTGTTATTAAATTATATTATAATATCCATAATACTTCCATTCCCTGTTCATAATCACAACATAAAATCAAGGGTATTTTAAAATATTCAAAATAATCTAATTTTTTTTTCAAGAAAATATAAAATGACATGCGAAAAATATTTTACCTTGTCTCAAAGGATCCAGGCATCATTGGCTGAACAATATAAAATATAAAAACAGTTATTAATTTATTGTTAAAAAAATAACAACAATATGTATATATATATATATATATATTTACAGAATTAAAATCGTTGCCTAATTGTGACATACGAATTCCAGGTCTTAGACCACCAGGTCCTGGATATCAAGGACCCATAAAAGACTAAAACATGGCCAAAAACAATTAAAAAACATTTCTTATTTTACTACACATAATATACATTAATACAAATTCTATACCTGATTTGATAACATTTGCACATAAGATGGTCGTTGAGAGTGTGGTGGTTGTTGTACCGAAGAGATAGTCTCATTGATGCATTCTATAACAATTTTTTAATATGTAAATATAAAATCAGAAACCATTTTACATTTTAATATATAAATTGTATACTGACTGGAAAAAATTCACTAGGCACAGGACCGACAGACATTCCCTCATTTGGAGGCATTTGTCCTAAAGGACCCAGAGAAGGTCCTGCATTCTATAAATTATATTTCATAAGGAATAATAAAATATCAAAGTAAAATATGTTATGAACTCATATGTGTTATGCCATTTACACCGAAACTCGAATTTACAAAACCCTATAAAATAAAAATAAATAAATTAGAATAACAACTGAGCTCAATGCTTATTATTTCAATAATTTAAATACATAATCACGAAATGCTTTTGTTTCACTTAAATGTTCACATGTATCATGACGTTCTGGAGCAGCACAGTATAAATCCCAAAATACACTAAAAAATAAATAAATATATATATATATGAATTTATTCCGAAAATATAAAATTATTAGTATTATTATTAATTATTATAGTCCGTACACTAGTGTTCGATTAAAATACATTAAATTACTAAAAGCACATCTAGAAAATAGTCCACTGCGTCACTGTGAATTCACAGAATGAGCTCATCCTTTCCCTACGCTTTAGACGAAGATCAAACGGACGAACAAACTCAACAACAGGTACATAATATTACAGAAAATACGTTAGCATGTGACACCATAAGAGCTAATCGAAAAGGATTACCGCCCAATTTGATGAAAGATTCTGAAATTGGACGTGACGATTTTGATCATCGTATTTCTACTTCTGGTATGGGAATATTCAACTGGCGTGATAATAAAGCTGTACTTTTTGCATCCAACCATCACGGAAATCATGAAATAACAAGTGTTCAACGAACTATGAAGGATAGATTTAAATTAACTACAAAATGTCCACCTGTAGTTAAAAACTATAATGATTTTGTGGGAAGTGTTGATCTAGCGGATAGATATAGATCTTTATACAACGTTGATCGAAAATCGAGTAAATGATGGATGAGAATATTCTGGGGACTTCTTGATATAACGTTTGTAAACGCATACGTAATTTATTGTGAAATGTTCGGAGAAATAGATGTTTTGGATGTTCGACGATCTATTGCCCTTGGTCTTATGACTTCACGTAATTTACCTGCAAGGAGATCAGTTAATTTAAAGAGAGCAGCTCCAAAAACTCCTACAAATCGAAGAGGAAAACAATTATCCAATACAAAAGATGTCAAATTAGGAAATAGGTAATTTTTAAATACCTATTTATTAAAAAGTAGTTATTATCATAAATCTAAATATTTTTTAAGAGGGATTCATTGAACTGTCAATGATAAAAAGTGAGGAAGGTGTGAGCTGTGCAGTGCGCGTGAAATTGTGTCCAGGCCAACATCAAAGTGTATTTACATTGTCAAGTTTTCTTATGCAGCAATGAAAAAAGAAATTGCTTCAACAAGTACCATGAAGTAGATACTATACATAAGATTGATTTTCAATTTTAATAATTGTTTATATTACATTAAATTCTTAAAATAATACTAAGATATTTCATTCAATAAAAAATACAAACATAAATTTGACTTATAGTTTATATTATAATTTTCCTGCACAATTCCCTGACGGGACAAATTAGTCCCGGTCAAAAAAGGGGGGAAATGGGGTTTCAAAAAATTAAAAAAAAAATTAGAGTACTTATTTGTTTCATAATTAAATAGCATATGAAAAAAAAATGGATTATATTCATTTTTTCTGGTATCAGGACTGAAAGGGTTAACAGGACACACACAGTGGCCTGACGATATTAAACGTAGAATTAAAAAAAAAACTTTTACTATAAACGATGGTATACATTTTCTGGCGCTCAAACATTACGAAAATACATTAATTTCATTGAAATAAAACATAAGAACGTAATTTTTTTTTTTTTTGACATCGGTTTAACCGTGCCATGAAAATGTTACTTTCGATTCAAACACCTCCGTAGTATTAACGGTAAATATTTTTTTAAAATATTAGTCAGTCGGTCTTGTTGAATTAAACATAATTAAATGACTAGACGTTTGACGTGGGGCTAGTCGGCTATATTATTAATATTATACGGACTTCTTAAACAACAATTATTTCGCCGTCCACTCGTTTGTGTCCAGTGATGATTACTTGTAGTACATATTTGGAATAAAAGTTTTCATTTTATATAAAATGTGTTTCACGAAATACGTATCACGCACTTGTAAAGTATTAATCATCACATCCATGTAAATTCGTCTTTATATTGAATTAGTGGATTGTAATTTTTTTTTTTTTTTTACGTAAATATACGTACGGCGCGCGCAGTCCTGTTTAATGTGAAAAAATCGCGTTACCCTGAACGAATTTTTTATTTCGTTTTTTCCCCCTTTATATACACACGCGCGTGTTAAACAATATTAATAATACGTATTATATTAAATATACGTATATTAAAAATTCTCTTGACATGTTTAAGTGATTTATTTATCGAAACTTTAAAGAAGTAAAATTACATATTAAAAAAAAAAAACAACTTTTTTGATATATATAAACCTTTTTACAGTAACTGGCAATAATATAAAAGTAAAAGTAAAAAAAAAAAAAAAAAATTAAAAATCTAAAAAAAATTTGTTAGAATATATTTTTATATAACAAAACGGTTGGTGTAGTATTTCAATTCTTAATTCGAAGACCCAAACTCGTAAATTATTTAATTTTTGTTAATTAACCGAATTAAGTTTTCCCGTGCATACACGCAGACGGCAGATAAGATTTGATTTTAACCGAGAATTTGATTTTTAAAATCTTCAGCTTAGAACATACGCACGTTTATTATAAAATTCGTGTGCGCGCAAGTACGTACTGCCCTACATAATATTATTATATTTCATCGCTACACAAATTGAACGAAATGAGCCAGATTTCGAAATCGATTCGTAGAGTACCAGAAATATTTCAGGTAACCAATCGTTATAATTTTTCTTTTTCAAACTCTAAAAACGAGATCGTCCGCTTTTCAATTTGGTTTTTTTCCCGGAGAGAAAAAAAAAAAAGGTACCAAATTAAATTCGCTATTTGATGATCGCTGTAGCCTCCGGTAAATGCCGGGCGGGCCACACAAACACTGCGGTCTACATCACTGCAGTACGGTCACAGTTCCATTTATATTTTTACGCAAATAAACGTACAAACAGAAATTTTCAACAAATGTTAATTTTTTTAATAATAATAATAATAATAATAATATTATAGACAATTGGTTTTTCGACTCGAACTGAAATAAAAGTGATAAACGTATTACGATTTGAGAGTATATTCTTCGACCGATACAGTCGTACGGCGACGGTAATCGTCGCGAACACGATTTGTATATTATTTATCAAAAATATGTGTCCGCGTAAACGCCGTAGAGCTCGCGTACTCATAGCGTATGACACCAGCCTGGTTGTTGCGTGTGTTGTAATAAGCATTTTTACAATGTTCAAATGTCATTTGAAACTATTAGATTGAGAAAGTTCATTTGTGAAATGAAAACGATTCTTTTTTACAAATCAATAAAATAACTATATATATATCAGTAGACACCAATAACAATATTATTACATATTGTCGAATGACAAGAGCCGTGATTACGATATTGTTATAAGAGCGAAGACGACCGGAAAATAATAATACGTAATAATATTAATCAAACGACAACTTTGTCAAACTATTTGTGTATTTTTATTGCGCGTGTTTTGGCGTGCGTCGAAGGGGGTAAAGGCGCCGACGACGTTCGTCACGAAGTTACAAGTGGGTTACAAGTTATCGTTGTTTTAAAAATTTATCTTAACGACACACCGAGGTAATTTGCATAGCCACCGCGGTAACATTTGTACGCGATCACTCAATAAACAAATATGAAATGACGTTGGACGAAAGAGTAGATAGTGAAGAGTATATAGTAGGTATCGCAATATAGTCGTGAACGATTATACCGCCGAGAGTTTTTCTACAATCGACTGCGAACCAACCAGACGGTATTGATTACAATAAATTACGGGAATTATTTGCGAGCGGAACGCATTTTTTTTAGACAATTTATTAATTGGAAACGTTTGTGAGACGCCCGTTGTCGTATCACGTTCAAACCGGACAACAACGCCGTATTTCCACGCGATATTCAAACGTTATTTTATAAAGCGTGTTGTGCAATAAATTTCCAACGCCGTTTGATTTCTTCAATAAATATTTTGTACAATCATTGCGCCGACGACACTTATCGCTAGACCGTCAAAATTAATTACGCGCAAACATACGCGCAATATTGTTGTTATAATAATAATAATTATTTATTATTATTATTGATCCGTCGTGTAATGATTATTATAAAACCTGTTTGCGGGTTTTCTGGCCGCCGCGTCGTGACACGCGCGCGAGATAAGTACACCCATAGATTTAATAACTTTCTACATTATTTAATCGATTTTCGTAAATTCAACCGTTGTTATCGTTTGCGCGATGAATTTCCCGTTTCCTCCGTTTTCGTACGTTTCTATATTTATTTACGTTCTGTTTTCACTCCGTCAGCCGTGTGTTCTGACACTTCCTCGTGTGTGTGTGTGTGTGTGTTAAACGCGTCGCGTCTAACGTCGTTGTCGTTTTTACGTTTCTGCGCGTTTGTTTCTTATGGCGGCGAGTCGATTTTTGCGCGTATCGTTTTTTTTTCGGACGTGAGAACGGTTGAAGTGATTCTATCACCATGGATCATCGTCATCTGACAAAAACGTCCATGAGTATGGACGACCGGGTGCAAATGATCATGCGCTTGCTGATGTCCGACGGTACGATTGACGAGTATCGTCGACGTTGCATGTCTAATGCCGATAAGACTGTATGTAAATTATATATTATTATCATTGTATAAATTAATAATAATATTATTTTACATTAACGTTTTCGATTTCACTTACGTTCCTTGAAATAAGTAAATACGTTATTATATTGTTTTACCGATAGTTAGGTAGGTAGTACGATTAAGAACGTTTCGACAATAATTAGATTAACGTAAATGCTAAACACGACGTGACAACGTTAATTAATAATAATAATAATGATAATAATTCACGTGTTGAATTTGACTAGAAATAAAATCTTAACGGTAAATAATAAATAAATAATTTTAATAAAAAAAATAATTAATACCTAATAATAAATAATAAAATTCTGCTAAAGAAATAAAATAATTTTGAATATTGTCAGTTGCCACCCTCCTAATAAAGATAAAGGGAAAAATACTTAAAAAAAAAAAAATTGGTAATAATATTTATTTTTTTTCATTTATAGTACCTACGTATTTCTTAAAGTCAGATACATTAATGCATACTTTTTAAATGTCTATATAATATTAAATGTTTTTGTTGAAATAGTAAATAAATCAGTAAATTACACTACATTTTAACTTTTGATGCGACTCAAAAAAAAAAAAAAAAAAAATGCTTTGATATTAAAATATTTATTTATAATCTATCTGTAAAATAATTGTGTTCTATTGATCTATCGGCGGTTTTACAGTAATGCAAGTAACCGTTAATTGTATCCGTGACACTTGATTTATTAGAATAAATTATAACAATAATTTTATGTATTGAAAAAGATATTTAATTGTGTACCAATTACCTGAAAATTTAGACGTTTCGTTAAAGTTTTTCACTATTTCTTATTTACAGTCTGATATATTTCATGCAAAATAATTATTTGAGATTGAAAGCATTTACTATAGTGTGTTTACAATTTTTTTAACAATTAACTTTGAAAAATTGGTTACATTTACCAGTAGTAAACGTAACGTTTTCCTATCAATAACAGCTAACAGTAATAATTTGTTGAAAAAAAAAACAATTAATTATTATTATAAAGTAATTTTTTTAAATTGATAATGGTTCATAGTCTATCTAGTGTAACACATAACCATTTGACCATCTTGTTTAATATTGCTTAAAAACAAGAGTTTTGAAAAAGTATTTCTTAACATTCTGACATAACTTATAAAAAAAAAAAATCAAGTCTAAATTTCAAATTTGGGTCTATAATAAATTACTAATTATTTATTTTACTCGCCAATAAAAATCGTTTTCAGTACGTATTTATATTATTATAATATATGGATCTATTAATTTATTGAACTTGCGAGATCCACTAATAACTTGTTCCTGTCTAGTCTCTCGTTATGCCCTTACACAGATCTTATTCCTCTTCTCTGTAGGTTCTGTCATAAGTTATGGGAACAGGAATGGAAAAATCTCCCTGTTTCTTACGCCTCCAGATTTAAATTTATTTCTCCAAATATTCCTAATGAACCATGGTTTCTGTCCCTAAACGTCAGTCGTACTGTAATCGTTCTATATTCCAGACTGAGGACTGGCCATAACCTGCTTCCTCATCATGCTTTTATGTTAAGGCTCAATCAGAGTCCGGCATGTACCCTTCCCAACTGCGGACATGATTTCTGTGATTTTCGTCACCTGTTAATTTCCTGTCCAGCCCTTCATACCAACAGACTTATCCTGAAAAAATTGTTTTCTTCTTTTTCCTCCAATTTCGGATATATGGAAGCTCTGTCTTCCAATAATCCCTTTCTTATTAAAGCCATTTTGAATTTTACAATCAAATCTGACTTTAAGATCTAGCGACTATGGGCTTTTTTTTTCTTTTCCAATATTAATTATATATATATATATATTTCATTTATCATATATGTTTACTTGTGTGTTTATTTCTGTTTATGGTTATAAGTTTATGTATTTAAGTATCGATAATTTAGTTCTGGCATTAAGGATAAATCTGTAATTTTCTAAGTGTTGAACTATAATAGCTTCAGCTAAAAGCTAATAAAAAAATAAAAAAAAAATAAAATTAATTTATCAGTAGTGTTTATTTTTTTTTTCATTTTTAAATGCTTTTGTCATTTGAACAATGTTACAACTAATAACTTTCTTCTTTTTTGTTCTAAAATGTCATATTGAAATTTATTTTGTTCGGTCATTAAAATATGGTACATCTGTAGTCTGTAGATATTCAGTATTCAACTAATTTAATTAATAAAGTACATTAAATAATATGACTTTTATTAATTAAAATGAATATGTTATATAATATATGTATAATGTTATCTAATTTTAAGTGGATTGTTAAAAAATTGTCGATAGAAATAATTGTTATTGTTTGTTATAGTTTATTTCATTATCTCTTAATAAACATTACCGTTTTTGTGTGTTCTTGATCATTAACCAAATAATGACAATAACCAGGTATCAGAAAATTAACATATTAATTAATGATAAAATAAAAAACATTTTACTAATAGTAATATGTGTAATACTAATAATTTTGCCCATATTGAGACAAATGTTTATGTTGTGTACTCTTTAAATAATAATATATTATTCTGCAAGGTGAATTGATGTCAGTCCACCTTGTTAGTTGCTATTTCGTTAACTTTAATTCTCCTTTATTTATTGTTATAGCAAACTTATCAGAATTATAAATTCTGGCTTGAAACGAATGTCAACAAGTTTTTAAATGGTATCAATTACATTCAAGGATTGAATAAGGACACTGTTCGGAACATTCTTTTCGATCATGTATTTTCTGGGTACGTGTTATCTATCAATTTATAATTTCACACATGTTTAATCATATTTTACAATTATTATGTCTAGTGATTCAAAATAGATATTAAGTATACATTTTAATTTATCATAATTTTTGTTTGAAAATATCATTGAATTATGATTCATTTTTTTATGAATGAACATTTATTCACCAGATTTATAACAATATTCCATGTCATCTGAGTTGATAATATTTATAACGTTATATTATTTGTAGGTACCTATCATAATAAAGAATTATTTGTAATAATATTAAAATTTGTATTTTCAGAGCTCTAGCTAATCATCTTATGAGTAGTACTGATGTAATAATTAATGAAATTTTGTCAGTCGATATATTGAAATCCATACAGCATAAAATCACAGTTGTTACAAATGAACATATAAAGGAACATCCGTTTGAAGGAAATAGTACGCATTTTTAATATTGTTTCAAAATCATATACTTAAAAAAAAAAAATATTAACGGTAGTATGGTATTATATTTGGTAATATTTTACTATTTAATAATCTTGTTAAAGGGGAAAAATACGTGTTTGTAAATTCAACCGTACTTAAAACAATATCTGGCTTAAACAAAATTAGTGAATGACAAAAAACATAATAGTGTTTTTTTTTCTTATTGTATATTATTTTTATCATAATATAACAAATTACCATCTTCCAATTTGTATTGACAGAATTATCAAAAAATAATGTATTAATATACGGCGTCTACATTACGCTTGTAATTAATTCTTATCAAACTATATTCTACTTTATTCAAAGAAATAAAACATTGTACGTAATATTAGAAAATTATTTTAAGGTAATTGTGAAGCTAATTATTGTGCATTTGCCATTTTTTAATAGTTGTAGCCAGTAATATCGATTGCGTGATTCCTAAATGTATTTAATGTAGTTAACTATTTTTTATGCCGCCATTTGATCTAACATTTTTTTTTTTTTTTTGGCACAATGTGATGACACAAATTGATTTGCATTCTGAAACTTTGTTTCAATAATATAATATGATTTTTTTTAAATTTTGAATAAATTTTATTATATGTTGGTGAACAAATATAGTTATAACATTGAAAATGGTTTTATGTTGGATATTCGGTTAAAATAGTTGTACAGGAAATGCTATTTGCAGCTTATTTCATCATTGAAAATGAAAATGAATCAGATCAAAGTTTTGTTACTCTAAAATTTATATAAAGTATAATAGCATATCAACATAATATACATTTTATAGTGTTTATTTTGTTTATATATATAATAGTTATCTTATCAATAATAAATTATTTGAAGTATATAAAAATTAAATTATAGTTCAGAGTACCTATTCCGTCACGCGTGGTAAACATTTTCTAAGAATATATTTTATTTTATAAGAATATTTTATTTTCAATCATTTATTTATTGGTCGATGTTGTTGATTATTATAAACCGGTAATTCTGCTTCTTTCGGTCAACAGTTGAAATTCTATTACTTCGCTTTCAACAGAAATCCGAATATCAAAAGATTCTATTATATTATTGAAGTGTTTAATATGCACAATATTTTTTTTGTTTTCCCAGAGCTGCCATTGTTTCAATGTATTCGGTTTCATATCGCCATTGTATGCTATTCCATCACGTTAATGTATAAACTCTTCTGAACGCAATTTGGTTTAATTTAATCGGATAAGAAGAAGTCGTCTTGTTTTTATGTATTTTGCATACATATCGCGACAATATATTAATGGACATTTATTTGTCGACATTCTACTAAAATACGATTTTCACCATTTTTACGAGTCATTATTAATCGATACGAATTCATATTCGATTCTATTCTAGTAGTAATTCGTGGCACTAACTTTCTTGTTTGTTTCTCTATCGGTTCTTGAATTTCTCAATTACAACTGATAAATATAGTAGTTGTTACTAATATCTAAATGAAAAACTGGCAATTAGACATAAAATTTAAGGGTTAAAAAAAACAATACTTATAAACTTAAAATTGTATCTATTATTATTAGTTACTATATTATTAAAAAATAAATAAAAATAAGTACACTGCCAAAAAATTTGAAACGGTTATCAAAAAGAATTATAACTAAAGATTTTCTAGATTTTTTTTTAATGTAATTGAAGTAATTTATATCTATAATTGTTATTATATTCGCCTTAATGAAAAGTTATTGACAATTTTTTTTTCGCTCAGCATAGAATTTAAAAATATGTAAATGCAATTTATTTTTTATATTTTTTTCATAAAAATATATACAACATGAACACTATTTTGTTTTTAGGTTCAACTTCTGTTAATGATACTTCTCTTGAAAATAGTGTGTCAGTTCCAGAGTTTTTTAATAGTCATGACTCAAGTATATATGATGAAAGTATTCAGAAGACTTTAAATATTTCCGTGGAATTAAAAAATAATTATTTGATCCCCAAATATCAACTTCATTCTTCCAGAACAATTAAACCAACTAGTAGTCAAAATAAAATAAATACATTTATTAAACCCTTTGTTTTAAGTGATGCTCTTACTACTAGCAAAAATAAAGAAGACATAAAAAAAAATAGCAGTCATGACAAGCATAATAGTAATGCTATGGATAAGGTTAAAAATGAAAAACATATCAGTGAAAATCGTTCTGTAGACTTCAAAATTGATGGCAAAAATCTGAAGGTTAATGACGATGTTTTCACAATTGAAATAATGAAAATGAAAAATTCAACACCAAAAAGTATATATTATTCCAAAACGACTAAAAACACATATTCTGAAGAAAAGCTCAATACAAACAAGTCTGAAGACTATATTACTAATAAAGATAAAGACGATAGTGTAGAAAAGGACGATAGTAATACTGTGGATAAAAGAAATAGCAGTTATTGCAAGCATGATATTCATGCTATGAATAATGATAAAAAACAAAAGCATATTGAAGAACCTATTGATGAAAATTATACTGTAGTAGACTTTAAAATTGATGGCACAATGTTGAATAATAATTTTCTACCAACAAAACTAAAAAAAATGACACATTCAGAACCAAAAAGCGTATATTATTCCAAAACAATTAAACATACTGATTATGAAGAAAAGCTCAATAAAAATGTTACTAAAGATTGTGTTCCCAGAATTAATCCTACTACTAACAAAAAAAAATATAATAAAAACAAGATTATTAATGATTGTAAAAATAAAAGTAATAATGATAATTTAAGCAAGTATGACATTGATTCTACGCATAAAGATAAAAAATGTAAGAACAATAAAACACGTAGAAATAAAAAAAATTCTATTGATCACAAAAATGATGATACTTATTTAGAATTTGATGATCACAATACTGGAATATTCAAAACAAAAGATTTAAAGTCCAAGAATAAAATTTCATTTAAAAAGAGTAAACAAATTGATACTAGACATGAGCTTAATATACATAAGGCTAGGGAAAAAGAATTAAAAGTTCCAAAAATGATAATAAAATTAGTATCGAATCCAATAAATCCGAACAAAGGTGGTACAAGAGATTATAAGCATAAAAAAAATAAACATTCTTATGTTATTATAAAAGAAGAAACCGCTCCTATAATCGAAACTACAACAACAAGTGAAATAAGTAAACAAAAATCAAACTGTGAATCTGATATTCAAATTAATAGTATTTTAAATAACCAGCCATTACAAAATGAAAATAAAAATGCTCAAGTATTGGATTTATTTCAAAATGATTCTACAATAGATGAAACATGTAAACAAAATATAGTACAGGAAGGATATGAGAATATTAAAGAATTACATGAAACTGTAGTCGATAGCATACAAGAAGTAAATCAACTCAATATTACTAATGAAATGCATAAAAAAAATGATAACAAATCTAATTGTGATACTGAGAATGAAATAATTAACCCTGTGAATCTATCAAACCAAACGTTACAAGAAGAATATGACGACTTTCAAGTATTAGATATATTCCTTAATAGCACCACAACAGATAATATTGTACAAGAAGAGTATGAAGAATTTCAACTATTGGATTTACACGACTTAACTACTACAGAAACAAGTGAAATGTGTGAAAATAAAATAACTAACAACGTGAATATTTCTAACTTAACGTTACGAGAAGTATATGAAAATGTTCAAGAATTGTTTTTAAATGATCCTAAAACAGATGAAAACTGTAAACAAAATATGTTACAGAATGATTATGAAAATACTCAAGCATTGGATGAATTTGTCACTGATATTACAGCAACAAGTGAAATGTTAAAAAAACACGATCAACAATTTAAATGTTACACTAACATTGAAATAAATAGTTCTGTAAATATTTCTAACCCAACATTAACAGAAGACTACATAAATATGAATGTATTAGATTATTATGAAAATTACACTACATTAAATAATAAAATAGGTGAAGATAATCAAAATTATAACTGTGATTCTGACTTTGGAAAAAATAGCTCTGTAAATACTTCTGACCAAATATTAAAAAAGAAAGATGATGAAGGCCAAGTATTGGATATTTCAGAAATAAATAATTCTACAACAAGAAATGAAATGTATAAAGAAAATGATCAGAAGTGTAACTATGACTCTAATATTAAAATAATTAACTCTGTGAATAATACTAATCAAACATTTATGGAAAATGAAAAAAATATAAAAGTATTAGATTGTATTGAAATCCATAATACATCTGACAGTGAAAGGGGTGAAAATACTCAAAATTATAACTGTGACCTTGACATTGGAATAAATAGCTCTGCGAATACTTCTGACCAAACATTAAAAGTGAAAGATGATGAAGGCCAAGTATTGGATATTTCAGAAATAAATAATTCTACAACAAGAAATGAAATGTATAAAGAAAATGATCAGAAGTGTAACTATGACTCTAATATTAAAATAATTAACTCTGTGAATAATTCTAATCAAACATTAATGGAAAATGAAAAAAATATGAATGTAATAGATTCTATTGAAATGTATAATACATCAGACAGTGAAACGGGTGAGAATAATAAAAATTATAACTGTGAGTCTGACTTTGGAAAAAATAGCTCTGTGAATAATTCTGACCAAACATTAAAAGTGAAAGATGATGAAGGCCAAGTATTGGATATTTCAGAAATAAATAATTCTACAACAAGAAATGAAATGTATAAAGAAAATGATCAGAAGTGTAACTATGACTCTAATATTAAAATAATCAACTCTGTGAATAATACTAATCAAACATTTATGGGAAATGAAAAAAATATGAAAGTAATAGATTCTATTGAAATTTATAATACATCAGACAGTGAAACGGGTGAGAATAATCAAAATTTTAACAGTGAGTCTGACTTTGGAAAAAATAGCTCTGTAAATACTTCTGACCAAATATTAAAAAAGAAAGATGATGAAGGCCAAGTATTGGATATTTCAGAAATAAATAATTCTACAACAAGAAATGAAATGTATAAAGAAAATGATCAGAAGTGTAACTATGACTCTAATATTAAAATAATTAACTCTGTGAATAATTCTAATCAAACATTAATGGAAAATGAAAAAAATATGAATGTAATAGATTCTATTGAAATGTATAATACATCAGACAGTGAAACGGGTGAGAATAATAAAAATTATAACTGTGAGTCTGACTTTGGAAAAAATAGCTCTGTGAATAATTCTGACCAAACATTAAAAGTGAAAGATGATGAAGGCCAAGTATTGGATATTTCAGAAATAAATAATTCTACAACAAGAAATGAAATGTATAAAGAAAATGATCAGAAGTGTAACTATGACTCTAATATT
This sequence comes from Chaetogeoica ovagalla, assembly GCA_032441825.1. Taxonomy (NCBI): domain Eukaryota; kingdom Metazoa; phylum Arthropoda; class Insecta; order Hemiptera; family Aphididae; genus Chaetogeoica; species Chaetogeoica ovagalla. The sequence continues at coordinate 4,567,050 of CM063747.1, read as the reverse complement.
AAAATAATCAACTCTGTGAATAATACTAATCAAACATTTATGGGAAATGAAAAAAATATGAAAGTAATAGATTCTATTGAAATTTATAATACATCAGACAGTGAAACGGGTGAGAATAATCAAAATTTTAACAGTGAGTCTGACTTTGGAAAAAATAGTTCTGTAAATACTTCTCACCAAATATTAAAAAAGAAAGATGATGAAGGCCAAGTATTGGATATTTCAGAAATAAATAATTCTACAACAAGAAATGAAATGTATAAAGAAAATGATCAGAAGTGTAACTATGATTCTAATATTAAAATAATTAATTCTGTGAATAATGCTAATAAAACATTAATGAAAAATGAAAAAAATATGAAAGTATTAGATTGTATTGAAATTTATGATACATCAGACAGTGAATTGGGTGAGAATAATCAAAATTATAACTGTGACCTTGACATTGGAATAAATAGCTGTATGAATACTTCTGACCAAACATTAAAAGAGAATGATGTTGAAGACCAAGTATTGGATATTTCAGAAAAAAATAGTTCTGCAACAAGAAATGAAATGTATAAAGAAAATGATCATAAGTGTAATTGTGACTCTAATATTAAAGTAAATAAGTCTATGAATAATGCTAATCAAACATCAATAGAAGATGAAAAAAATATGAAAGGATTAGATTGTATTGAAATCTGTACTACATCAGAAAGTAAAATGGGTGAAGTTAATATACATGAACCTAAGTTCAGTCCTGATGTTAAAACAACTGTCCCTGGGAAGACTGAAACAAATACCCTTGGAAATAGAGCCATTCAATTAATGCAGGGAGATATTGTAAAACATAATTGCAATAATATACCCTTCAAAGTGTTTGGAAATTTAGATATGATTTCATACAATTGCATAATTAAATTGGAGGATATATTTAGATTGAAGGATGAACACTCACAGATAGCACATTTACAGGAAGAACGTACACCTACAAGATGTCCACCTAAAGATCGTTTACATGATATCATGAAAATAGATAGGTTTGCAAAGAAATCACAAAAAAAAAGCGTTTTTAAACAACAGGAAAAAAAGTATAATCTGCATTCTATAACAACTTGTTCACAGGAGGAACTTTTACAAAAAAAATGTTCACATGATGTCAAGACCGTAGATAGTTCTGTAAATAGGCCATCAAAAAAAAGGATTATTAAACAACAAGACGAAAACTATAATTTGCGTTCTGTAACAATTCGTTCACAAGAAGAACGTTTACAGGAACGCTCACATGAAGAATGTTCAGAGGTAGAAATTTCACAAGAAAAAAATTATAATCTGCGTTCTACAACAGCTCGTTCACAAGATGAACATTTAAAGGAACGCTCACATGAAGAATGTTCAGAAGTAGAAATTTCACAAGAAAAAAATTATAATCTGCGTTCTACAACAGCTCGTTTACAAGATGAACATTTAAAGGAACGCTCACATGAAGAATGTTCAGAAGTAGAAATTTCACAAGAAAAAAATTATAATCTGCGTTCTACAACAGCTCGTTCACAAGATGAACATTTACAGGAAGAACGTACACAAGGAAAACGTATACATGAAGAACATTCACATAAGGTTAAGATCGTAGATAGTTTTGTTAATAGGCCATCAAAAAAAAGGATTATTAAACAACAAGAAAAAAATTATAAGCTGCGTTCTACAACATCTCGTTCACAAGATGAACATTTACAGGAACGCTCACATGAAGAATGTTCAGAAGTAGAAATTTCACAAGAAAAAAATTATAATCTGCGTTCTACAACAGCTCGTTCACAAGATGAACATTTACAGGAAGAACGTACACAAGGAAAACGTATACATGAAGAACATTCACATAAGGTTAAGATCGTAGATAGTTTTGTTAATAGGCCATCAAAAAAAAGGATTATTAATCAACAAGAAAAAAATTATAATCTGCGTTCTACAATAACTCGTTCAAAAGATGAACATTTACAAGGAGAACGTACACAAGAAAAACGTATACAAGAAGAACGTTCACATGATGTCAAGATCGTAGATAGTTTTGCAAATAGAGTATCAAAAAAAAATGTTATTAAACAACAAGAAAAAAAGTATAATTTGCGTTTTACAACAACTTGTGGTAAAAAAATGTCTACGTTACTTAGTAAGTATATACTAACCATTGAAAATCAGTTTTTAAAATTTAAAAATTTAACATTTTTCAGGTAACAAACGTCTATCTGACTCTACACAGTCCTCTGGCACCTGTAAAAAAAAAAAAAAAATGTATGCATGAATAATTAATAAATAAAGGAAAATAGCATGTTATTCATATTCATAACTTGTATTTCTTCAAAAATTGTACCAAGTATGTTTGAATTAAATCCTTATTTATAAGTAAATTAAAAAAACCTATTTATTTTTGTTCAAATTCCCATTTGTTTTTTGTTGCTTTTACATTTTGAAAGTAATAAACTTTTTTTTGTTTTCACATAGGATCATAAAGAAAATGTCTACCGAGTTACAAAAAAAAAAAAAATCAAAGATGTGGCCAATTTAATATATTCTACACTATTATCGTTAATATTTGTAATTGAAACTTTATTTAAGCTTATTAAGTTTAAATTTTTTAATTTAAAATCTTATATATTTTGATATAGCTCTATTGTTTTTATTATTATTTAGATATTTAAAAATATTACACTATACATATTATGTTGTATAATATTCTATATTATTAAATTATCCTTTATTTTTTAAATATAATACATGACATTTTCTCTAAATGTTTTTAAATATCTTTGTATTTCTCTATAATTATGTGCATTAGAAAACAAATTATAGTTCTTATGGTCAGTATATATTATTTCATTGATATTTTTTAATGATACCTAAATGATCCACCATCAAGTTATTCGTGTTAAGTTAGTGTTTGTACATTATTATTAATGGTGTTCAATGGATAGAAACTAGATTCACTGTGGACAACATATCTAATGAGTTTAAATATTATAATGCGTGTATGTGTGTGGCAAATGTATGGAGAACTTAATTATTAAGATAGTAATTAAGTAAATTTTCACTTAAACAAAGTAAATTAATTTTTAAATTCAATCATCCAACACTTAAGCACAAAACATTTAATGGATAGTACAAAGTTTAATTTTATTGTCTAACTTAATAAGTATTATTTTATTGCAATTGGCAAACTGTCCAACTGTTGTGTTTACCAACAGTGGTTGGTTAGGTGTGACTCAATTTTCTTACCATAATTATTATGATTTTATAAATTGTGTGTTTAATATCTTTTTTCCGGTAAAAATGAGATATTTAAAAACTATATAATTTTATACTAAACAGATAGTTGCTAGTAAATTTAATTAATTAACGTTATTATTGTTATTATGGTGCTAATTTAAGTGAAGTACAGTTTATTGAGAGAAAGACCTATGTTAATAAAATTGATATACACTAGAAAATATAAATAAAACGTGTTTGTAGTTTTGTAGCACTGCTTCACTGTTAAGGGAATACATAATATTATTTACGCATATTTTACTATATAGGTAGGTGTCATTTTTTTTCTTTTAATTTTTAACATAAGAATTATTTTTTGCTGTTACTTTTGAATATTTCTTAAGAAGGTCGTACATACTAAAAAAACATCGAACAATTTATTTGTGTATATTTGTATTTATTATTTTTTTTTTTTATATATATAATATGTTAAAGTTTATTAAGTGCAACAATTATCTCCGGTGGTTCTTCTTTGCATACTTTATCGCACGAAATGAACAATTGATAGCACTGGAGCTGCTTGTAATAACTGTACAATAAAATCCACCCAGAAAACTGCAAAACTGTTATTTGACAAAAACAAAAAAGTAAGTTGTTATATACAGGTAAGTCAAACTTTTATCACATGTATTTATAGGACTGGTTGGTTTTCAATTATATTTCTAAAGGATATCACCATGAGTAAATGACATTTACGTTACAGACAAAGTAGAAAGTCTACTTTCTATAGATTCCCAATGTATATTATGCAATTGAATTAAAATATACATATACTCGTATGTATAATGTATACAAATTATTAAATTTTATAAAATTAAAAAATATTTTTATTTATCTATTAGTTAATTAAAAAACAATCTGCACAAATATTGCAATAAGTTATTTTAATATATACTTTTTATAATTCCGATTGAATTAAAGAATGTATGTAGTTCATACAATTATGTATGAATTATTGTTTTAATTATAAACAATTTTCGTAAATGTAGTAACACTTTCCTAAAGCAAACGGTAGGTTTACTTAGTGATGGTCTACTTTATTTAACACGGTTTTTCATTTTTCTCAATAGTTTCTGTAAACGCACCGAAACAATCTCAGGAAAACATAATTCGGTTTTTTTTTGTAATTCCAAAAATAATTTTTCGAAATATTTTTTTTTCAAGAATTCCAGTTATTTATTATGACGACGTGTACATAGAAAACAAATTTTTTGAAAAGAAATAATAAATTTTGGGCTAAATATAACTACGTATTAGTATGTAAATATCAATCATTTAAAAATTTTTTTTTTTAAAAATGAATAATATTCGATTTAACGAATGAAAACATGAATTTTTAATACTAATTTTATTGTATAATATTTTAACAACACTGAAAAGAAATCGATACTCAGACATTTCTTTCTAAACGTTTATAAAATTTAAAATATTTTTATAAAACGAAGACTTATTTTTTTAAATTTTTTAATAGGGGAAGTTTTAGATTTCGAGCCAAGCAAGGAAACTATTGGTTTTACAATGATATATATTTTTTTCAGTGTATTTTTGTACTTTTCGATTGGGCATTAGAAGTGTATATCATTAGGTATACTCGTACCCATTTTCTGGTATAACATTTTGTTAGGACAGTACATACATTATAAGGAGGTCATTTTTCGATTTGCTCAATATTTTTTTTTAAGCGTCAGAAAACAACTACTGAAAAATTACGTAAAAGCGCAATTTTGTCAAAATCGATTATCGTTAATTCTTTGTAATTTAGAAATTAATAGCCAGAGAAACCTGAAATGTTCACTAAATATGTAACTTTAGACCGTATTAACGAAACAAAATTTTCAAAATAATTCCTTTTAATTTTTTTTAAATTTTGAAATATTTAATTCATAAAAGTGATAATTTTTTTGTGTTAAGGCATGAACATTTAAAACAATGTCAGGAACGTTTGTTATTTCAAGTGTATTCAAAAAAATCGAAAAAATCTTTTAAGTCACAATTTCTTTTTAAATTTATTTTAAAATGTTTACCATTGCTTGTAAATCTACATATATATATATATTTATAATATTATTACTATAGTAATAACAAAATTTTAAATTCTTTATCTAAGTAATTCACTTAATGGACCTGCGCGCGACCTGTATTTGAGATATTTATTATACATTATTGGTAAAGCTCTCACGCCTCGTAGAGTTGTCATGTTTCGCAAATTTTGTTGTTGTTGTTGTTATTGGAAAAAGAAAGACTTCCTTGTAGGACGCATTGGACTTCGATTTTAGATTACATTATTAAAAACGTTAAACAAAACGTTTGTTGAAAATCATTCATATTCAAACTCTTATTATAGCTTTTAAAAAGAAAATGTTGAGCATTGAAGTCCAATTATGCGCAATTGTCCACAACATAACGAGATAAATCGTTGCCTTTTTTTCAAATTTCGATCGTAACAACTATCGGTTGGGTTACGGCCCGGTTTTTTGCTGCGGTCCTTTGAAAGTCATTATAATAAAACGGTTTCTAACTTTTGATATTGTTGTCATATTTATGTACATTTTTAAGTTCTATTATCGGATACAATACTATTATACACAACTTTCGGATTTTCTCTTTACTCGCCATAAGTTTTGCCCGTAACATAATATTATAGGTATATAAATATATGCGCTCGTATACGCACATATTGTGGATATGAAACATGTAGCGAACAACAGGATGGCTATGATCAGTTCGGTGTGGTGCATGTCCTTCTGAGTTATTGGTTCCATGATCTCGTACTCCGGCGCGTTGTACATTTCGAATGGATCGATGACCGGCACGTCCTTTGGTGGCTCGTGGGCCACGTGATAGAAATATTCGATTTTATCGTGAAAAATGTCGTAGTGCCTGTTTGTAAACAGCCACAGGCTCACGGCACACCTTTTGTCTATGCACAACAAACTGAAAACACATTCGATCAACACATATTATACGTGTTGATTATTATTAGCATTTAATTGTATTAATATTAATATTTATAAAATATAGACAGACGTATGAGTTATAACAAATATAATAAATCGGCAAATTTTTTTTTAAATAATCAATATTAATAAAATCGCGAAACATACATGGTGCAGTCTTTTTATATAACTATAGTTCAAAACATAAAATTTAATTGTTCATATGAATAATTAAAAATTAATATGAAATCCGCGATTCATATATTAAAATAATATATTAATGAATAAATTTCTATGTGTGTATTTATATATACAAATTTATAGGGTGGAGGAAAAAGAACAGAATATTCAATATTTGTGTACCATTCATTCTGTTCTTTAATGATAAATCGTAAAACATAAAGCGCTTATTGTATAACGATAATGTTTTCTCTGTAAACAAAAAAAAAGTACACACACACATATATATATATGACCTAGGAAAATCGTATTAATTCCCAAAAATTACTATGAAAATTATCGTAAATAATAACCGATATGTGTTTTGTAAAAATTATCTAATACTATGCTATTATGTAAATAAGTATAAAAACATTTTTTAAACTTATCTAACGAATTATGTTCGATTACTACAGCGATTCCTAAACTTTTTCCAGCCACAGAAACGTTTTTTTTTTTTTTTTTAGCAGTATTTTTTCGTAGTAAAATGTGGAGAAATCGTGGTGCATACGTATAATATAGGAATAAGAATTATAAGATATTTATTAATAAAAGAAATAATAATACTAGAATAAGTGGAGAAAATTATATTATTTCAAATATTTACATCCGCAAAATGAGAATACACAACTATATAGTCGAGGTTATTGAAAATTAATATCGTATATCTATCGGTGAATTATATTTGAGTTGATATGATGGGAGTTTTGTTAAAACACTTAAGGCACGTCGTTTTAAATAACGACCAATAATAATTGTTAAATTAATAAATCGTTTTATGGTAAAACGAACGGAGGAGCCCTGAGGGCACAGTTTGGAAACCGCTGGATCACTCGAATTATTCGAACAGGCAGTGAACAATAGTGCGAATAAGCGTATATGTATTAACAACAGACGAATTTACCTTGCGAATTTTGTAAAAAAATGAGACAGTATCACCGCAGACAACCAAATAACAATGAACAACGTCCATAAAACGATCGTGGCAAATATTACATGACGGTTTTTCTGTAACGAGTGAGTGAGAGAGAGAGAGAAAAAAAATTAAGTTGTACTGACTATAATGTACTCGTGTTTATATATATATAAAAAATAAATAGTTTATAGTGTACGAATAGTAATATATTACCAGATATGCTCCAATAAACGCTACAAACCACGTGAGCAATATAATGAGCACGTAAATGTACACTTTGTCGTTATATTGATCTGTTGGAAGAAAACGTCGCGTACACGCGTATAAGGTTTTGTCAAAACGTATACGTGTGTTTACAAAAATAATCGTTTAAAATCACCGCGAATGTGACGTTTTGAACGATTGATCGTTATATAATATTGTACTTACAGTCGTAATTGATTTCAGGATTTTGTGTCAGATTCACGATCATAATGATAAAAGACATGGTCTGCAAAAAAAAATAAAAAAATATATATATCGACGGCTTAGTGAAAAAAAAAGAAAAGAAAAGATGCTGTTGCCTCCGTCGAGTAGAGAACGAGTAATGTTCGTTTACCATAAAACTGACAGACATGAACATAACGCCGATTTCTAGGTCGAGGAATAACGCCCAAGTTTTGATTTGCAGTCTCATCGTGTTCGTTTCTTATTCCTTCGCTAACTGTGCGTTAAGCGTGTTTTATTACGCTTTTATTGTTAAACAACGAGCGCCAATAGACAAGACGCGCGGACAACGAGAACGAAAACAACAACAACAAAAAAAAAAAAGAAGAAAATAATAATAATAATAAAAAAAAAATTCGTTATGACGACGAGTGTTTTGAAAACGCGATAAAATATTCGTATTCGGTCTTAAGAATAAATATAATAAACCGGAAAGAAGTGCGTCGTCGTCGAGTAGGTGGTTACTACTACTATTTGATTTTCGTCGTTTTTCTCTGCCGCGATTCCGTAATTCTGACATCGCCGAACATACCGATCTGCTCGAGAAACCGCGGTCTCGCCAAACGCGGATTATTCATCAGGAACGAACAAAATTCTTTGGTACACCTCAGGTGCACCAGGTCTGTCCATTCCTGTTCGAAAGTCAATCCGCCGTTCCCCCTGTACCGCGGTTTTCCACCGCCGGCGGCAATCGACCGTTGCGTCAACGCCGCTCCGTTTTGTCTCTGATCGTCCGCCACGGCGGTCGCGCGTTGTGATTTGGTCGTGTCGAACGTTATCCGCGTGTAAATCGGATTGTCCACCGGCGACATCAGACGGTCGATCAGTTCCAACGCCGCGACCGCGTCCACGTCGTCATCGGCGGCCGCGCGACCGCTGCACTGTTCCTTCAGTTGTTTGTGCCAAATCCTCACCGAGTTTTTGCAGATCTCCGCTTTCAGCTGCCGGTCGCGCGTTCTACGATTCGCGTCCGTCCAATCCGATTTCGCTGCCGTTGTCAGGAACTTTGAATACGCTCTGTGTCTACGCCGCTCGTCTGTTCGCGACGTCGTGTCGTCGTCACTGTCGATCTATAAATGCCAACGGCGGATTATTATCCCCAAACTCGAAACATTCTCTCTCTCTCTCTCTCTCTCTCTCTGTGTTTTCACGATATTTTTAAATACCCGTTCTTACACTTGCCTTGCAATGGTCTTCATTGAACATCTCGAATTCCGAATGCGATAATTTATATTTAATTTGAAATAAGTCAAATCAACTGGTCGAGTTTGAAGTTAAAATGGATATTATTGATGTGGTTACAACAAAAAAAAAAAATAGGAATGAAAAGAAAAACGTTAAAATTAGGAATTATAATACAGTCGATTCGAACGAAACCGATTACTATTGGTGTGCCAACTGTTGTAAATATAACGTTGTCAACACAACTATAATATTATATATATATAAGCTATACAAACATAAAGTTAATTATTAAATTAATTATAATAATAATAATAATAATAACAATTTCGAAGATTGTGTCGTTTGTCAATATTAAACTGGGTAATCGTCAGAAATTAATTATTCTTATTATTTTTTCTTTACACACAACTACCATAATCTGTTCCTATTCACATCGCATGCATATTTTATCCATCTCTTTATCTACTCCAATTACCTTCATATCTTTATTAATTACCTCTAACCAAGTTTTTTTTTTCGCCTATTTCTGTCCCTTCGACTTTCTTTTACCTTACTTATTTTCTTAACTAACTCGAATTATTCTTCCTTCTCTCAACACGGGCCAAACCATCTCAACGCATTCTTGCCTTTCACTTTTTTCCAATTAAAAAAAAAAAAAATGCTATTTCCGAATTTGGTTTACATGCGTATTCATTCCGGATTATACCTAACATAATTACCCTAATCCTTTTCATTTCTGCTACTGCTATTTTCTTTTCGTCCATTTTACTCGATGGCCAACGCGCGCGCGGTTCCACCCAGGTCTAACTACAAAGTGTCATATAAAGTTTTTTCATTTATTTACTCTAAATTGTAATTTTTTTATCGCATGAATTAAATACGTCGATAGCTATAATTTTTTTTTCCTTTTTGTTTACAGCTTTTCGATTAGTAAAAGTGCTCCGATCGCTTTTTCGATTTTCTCAATAGTTTTTAAACGCGGCTTAAAAACTACCAATAATTTTTGTTGAAAACCACAAAAACGCAATTTTGTCAACATTTATTATTATTATTATTATTATTATTATTATTATTATTATTATTATTATTAAATAGTAATAATAATAATAATAATAATAATTAATATTTTAATTATTATTATTATTATAATTATATATATATAATTTATATAACATAAGGCATTTTTTTTTTTTAGTAAAATTATTTGTTATTAATTATTTATCTTGATTATTAATTATTTCATTTTTGTATAAATATAAACATTGTTAAATATCTAATACGAATACAACTTTTGTACGTACTCAATAAATGTGAATAATGTGTTTATTTTTTCACATAATATTTATACAAATTTTCTTTTCTTTCTTTAGAATATTACCAAAATCTAAACGATTTTCACATAAACACGGTCCAATGTAAATAACGAATTATATAAAACGTATGCCATAATTTACAATGGCGTTACAAAGCAATGGGAAAATACCGAATATTCTAATTTTCTTCATAAATTCAAATTTTATAACAATGGTATCGAACAGTATAACGATTTTGTTTATATAGTAAGTAATATATAAAAGTATCGTGCATTTTATTCACTGAAAATATTAGCAAATCGCGCACATTCAAACTGTTTTACTATCCTATTTACTTGAATTAAAATATTAAAGACAATTATGCTTAATTTTAGGATAAACTTATTCGTTACGTATTCGTCTTAACATGTTACGTCTAATGATAGCTATTTTTCAGTTCTTTGCATTTTGCTTGAACGCCAATTACACACATGCTAAAATTTCATTCCGAATTTTATTCACACGAAATGTCTAATGCGACCACTATTCTGCAGACCTTTAGTTTTCGAAAAGAAAATTGCACGCCTATTTACTTATATTACGTTGGTGTACGTCTATACGACGCATGTCAATATATGACTTACAAGCGTACAGTGGCGGCCGAGCTTAATTTTTATAATGCAACAGAGGTTGAAATTCAAAACGACCAACCACTACGAACATTTTTTTGTAAATCTAAGTAAAATTTTTGATTTCTATAATCTATATCATTTTATTGGTACAATTCAAATTATATCAATAGTGCAACACACCGGGCACCATCCAAATGATGTATAGCAACTGTTACATCACTTGGAGCAGTGCTTCTCAACCTTTTTTGTTATAAGGCCCCCTTAATTTAATGTAAAACTGTCAAAGTCCCCCTCTCAATCAAAATCACTAATTATTTTTTCTTAATGATATACTAAATTTACATGCACTGTTTCACACAAATAAATTATTAAAATGTAAAGAACCTCGGGTTTAACCTAACTAAATAATCGAAAATATTTTAAATGGAATAAATATTTCAAGGCTCCCAAGTCATATATCCACGGCCCCCAGGTTGAGAAGCACTGACTTGGAGTATAGTTTGGGTGTACTCGAATAAAATATTGATCGAACGAGAATAAAACGGCGAATGGTTCATACGTTTGTCAGTTTATAATTATACAATATGTGTATTATATTATGTAATAAGCGATGACGGTTGTATATTAATAATGACAGTAAAATACAATGACAATAAAAATGATATCGTTCTTCCCGTTTCTATGAACCATCGATTTGTTGCTGTTGATGATCCGCGCTGCAGTTCAAGTCGCTCTCCAGTTCCATTAGCTGACCCAAGAAGTTCAGGTTTGGCGATATGACCGGCCGACATTTGTTGACCGTCCGGTACGCGTCCTCAAGGCGTACGTTCTGGTGGCGCATCAAATACGAGATGACTATGGTCGGCGAACGGGATATGCCGGCTTCGCAGTGCACGAGCACTTTTCCGCCCGATTTCCGCGCGTCATCTGCAAATCGCCGTAAAAATAAAAAATTAATAAAAAAAAAAAAAACCTCCCATATGCGTCGCTTAATATAGTTGAATTAGATGTACTTAAAAATACAGAATTTCGTTATTACTGAAAAACGTAAAAGCGATATCGTTGGCATTCAACAAAACGATTCCCGAGCGAATTCATATGGTTTCGGCGGTGCAATACTGTCGAAAAATTTAAAGTGATAATAATAATAATAATAATAAAATCGTGACTCATTGTCAGTAACGTAGGTCGCGTACAATTTTTTCAAAAATTTACCCCCCCCCTTTACTATACTTAAATTGTTCGACATCTAATTTCTGTAAAAATAGCTATGGGAAATTGCGAGACATTTTTTTGGAAATTGTTTTTACGTACATTATGACTAAAATACATATACATTTTGCTTACGGAACGTAATCGGCGCGTATAACGACATCGTCCGAACATTATTTGTAATCGAAAATTTGTACACACAGAAAAAGTAATAAACGTATCATTGTAGACTCGTAAACGCTTCCTCGTTACGCTCAGAATCTATAAAAATCCCGTTTTGAATTAAAAACAAACACTTTTTTTCTACGGGCGTTTCTCATTTACGCTCCATTTATTCACACACACACACACACACAGTATGGACAATAAATTACGAACTTTCGATTAAAATATATCATTTTTTCGTAACGTTTTATTACAGTTTTTACGAGATTACGTTTTCTCTTTCTCTCTCTCTCTCTCGCTTGGTGTGCGTTGGGCTTAAAAACCATTGGTCTTACCTATGAATTCGAACGCTTGTCCGAAGTACTGTTTGATGTTTTCGCATCCACTGTCCTCGACGGGCAGACGTTTGAACAGAACGGTGGAAGAGGCCCGACGGTCCATTATCGGCGACGGCGACTGTTTGACGGTGGTCATGTTCAACACGTGCGTCACACCAATGGAAGTCATTGCTTTCCGATCGCTGGCGTCGGTCATGTTACCCAAGTACAAGAACGGCAACACCTCGGACACGGGACAGTTGTCCAAGTCCGCGATCGGGGAATCATGGTGTATTTTTTCAGCACCTAATGAGAAATTATCGTTAGAATAATAATAATAATAATAATAATAATAATAATAATAATAAAAATAATAATAATAACAATAACAATAATAATAATAATTAATTAATTAATTATTATTTTTCCAAGATTAATATAATATAATTCATTGCGTTACACATTACACGCAAATCTTATACGGTTTCGGTCAATTTCCGTGCGTAGTTGTTACGGTTTTTTCTCTAAGACAATCGCTGTGGGTGATATTTGTCACGAGGAATAAGAAAAAATTAATACATATTCGTAAATCGTAATTGATGACCGTATTATAATAATATTCCATTGTCAGAATCGTTCTTTGAATCTTTCTGCAGATAACTTCTCCTACTAATAATATATATATATATATATATATTTTTTAAGTCAATATTCGCACAATTCGTAATTTTTCACATTAAGGTTTTGCATAAGGAAATATGATCTAGATAAATGGAAAATAAAACCTTAATTTGTATAACATTTTTTTTTTTTTGATACCATCAAAATAGTTAATAAATGTTAGAATAATTGAATTATTATGTATTAGATTGTATTTAGTAAAAATGTTGAAACTTCGCGTTAAAATTTACTATTACGCGTTTTTTGTTCAATATTACAATTACAAAACTTAACATTATGGACTCCTCGGCGACAAGAGTTTTCCCGGTAATGGAAAGACAAAAAAATTTTCTAATTAACAATAAAAATAAAAATAATTAATAAACGTCTTAAAAATAGAATTTTTACGAAAAATTTAATAACAAACATTAAATGACGTTTTATAATTACGACGTGTGCGTGTTATTCATATGTATTGGGAATTAAAATTAAATGCGTAAAATATAAAAGTTCATATTCATATCGAGCACTTTGTACACATATACCTATTATATTTACGAATGTCTCGTGACTTCTTCAAAACCGATAGACATATTGTCAACATTTAATATGTAAAAACCGTATTCAGAAAATTCGCGTTTCCTTATACGGACGAAATTTAATTTTGGATATCCTAAACATACGTATATGTGTATACGTGTTTTACGTTTATACACCTTTGCATAAAGTCGAATTTTAAGTTAACGCGTTAAATTTATCGATTTAAACCCCCCCACCCTCGTAACGCGTTAATATAGTAATTTATATATTTATTCCATAATTTGGTCCCATAATATTTGTTTTTCATGATATAAATCAATAAGTTGTGACAAACACTATCTTTAGACCAATCCATTAATTTCGAATGAGACCTATATAAAGAGAAAGTAATTTTCGCGCGTTTTAAGTCCTTTTGGATTTTTCCGGTTCGTTGCACTTTAAAAGACGGATAAATAGAAAATCGACCGAATAACGAGAACATACCCGTGGAAGCACTTTGGAAATTAAAGTAAAAAAAAAAAAAAATAATAATAATAAACATTAATAGGTATTTACGGTCGAGCAACACGGACGTTTGAAAATATATATTTTTAAATAATATTAAAATAAAAAATAAAATTAAAAGAAAAATATATATGTATTTTAAGGGAATTATTCTCGCTGCTAGTAGAAAATCAATACGGATCAAGTAGATAACGTCCCTCGAACATTTCGACGACTGTTGCGCGCGTGTTGCTGTTACGTTTTCGTGTGCGGCAAGCAATTATTATAAAATATACAAATTGCGATGAGAAATCGGCAGTTTTTGGTATAGTAATGCAATCGTGTATAACGGAACACATCCCTTCAATCGATACGACGGTATTTCGTTATCGCTATTTTTCACTCATCGATTTGTAAACTTACTTTTTTTTTTCGTTTTTGGAATTTTCAATATAATCAGTAATCAACAATTATTAGCGCAGTACACGACGGAGCTCAAAACTGTGGTGTGCAGTACGAAACATTGAGGAGCGTATGGGTATAAGACTTTCAAAGGTCTTTTATAGACATTAAAATTTACTCAACACTTGGTTTTCGGGAAATATAATTATTATTATTATTATTATTTTTTTTTTTGCGCGCACTTGTAGCAAACGTTTATTTTACCGTTGGTTCGGCTATGGTAATTTTACTCGTAAAAAAAAAAAAAAAAAACGTTATTTCAAACAAACTGCTGAGTTTCGAAACGCGGACGTGCGTGTTGTCCGGAAAAAAATATTAAAGCTCTGCAGTACGCCTATTATATTTTGTACAATTTTGAATTTCGTTCGATTTAAAAAAAAAAAAAAATAATAATAATATTATTATTATTAAAACTCGTTTTATACACTTCTCTTTTACACATTTCGTTACGCGTTGGGTATATGCGCAATACGCGTTTCTAATACGATATATTTATTGCGAATAAAAGCTGTGGCCAAAAAAACCGGCGCGATCTGCCCGAATCCTCTCGACCGTTGGAAATTAATTTGCGGTTTTTAAATAGTACCACAGGTCTACAGGTCGACCATTTCGCGCACGGATACTCAGATTTTTGTAATTCGATAATTATTTTTTACGATTTACTTATATATTTATAAGCGTATACAAATTTATAATCTACAAAAAAAAGAAAAAAAAAAGAACAGTTATAAAGTAAAGAAGTTACAATAAATATGTCCACCGCACATATTGTGCATTTGATTTTCCGTTCGAGCGCGTCTTGTTTTCCCCGTATTTCGTGAAACGTCGTATCCATCGAACGTTACTCGTACATTTGTCATTCATTATAAATGGTAAACGTGTTTTACGTTAATGATTTTACACACACGCCCAATATGAATGATAAAAACAAAAAAATATACCAATACTTATACCGGAAATATTGTTCGATAACCGTCAGGACAACACACTGGACTG
This sequence comes from Chaetogeoica ovagalla, assembly GCA_032441825.1. Classification (NCBI taxonomy): domain Eukaryota; kingdom Metazoa; phylum Arthropoda; class Insecta; order Hemiptera; family Aphididae; genus Chaetogeoica; species Chaetogeoica ovagalla. The sequence goes on along the minus strand of CM063747.1, from coordinate 4,551,264 downwards.
TTCACAATTAATCTACTCGCATTTACGTACACTTGATAATAAACGAATGGTTTGAAATGAATGAACAAGAAAAAAAAAGAAAGAAAGTATTCCACCGTACATTTCCCGTACTGGTTAATAAAACAATTCGAGTAATAAAGTTTTTTTTAATATCCAAGTTCGATATGCGCGTCGAATTTTCAATTCTATACAAATTAAATGGCCGTCGCGCATAAACGCCACGTTTTATATATATATGCATAAAAATTTTCTTTTGTGTCGAAATTTTTATAATTCTCAACTTTTACTACGCTGTTTTTTTATTTAAATAATTATTTATATAGAAAACGAACAAGAAATTTCTCGTAAAATACGCGCGAGCAGAGATTTCGTAACACAAACGTGTTCGTATTGCGTAGAAAATATTAAACGGTTAATAAAACTCCGATTAGTTCAGTTGTGCCGGAACACAAAAAGGGGGGGGAGCGCAATTTCGATTTTCGCTCCCGTCGGTCGCTACCGGTGCTATTACATTTATCTAAACAGAACGTAATAAATTTTAGAATTTTTTTTTTTTTCTTAAATTCTATTCTAAGTGTCTGAATTATAGTGTCAGTCGCCCGCGGACACAGAACCCATCCACCTCCCCCACACCCCCCCCCCCGGTCCATCACAAAAAGAACAAAATCAAGAGCTCCACGCGGGTTTATAATGCTTTGACTCACGCGTGACGGAAAAGTCCATTTTCAACATGTTTCGTTTCTTCTGGCGAATATCGGCCGCGGACGACATTTCCGAGCGCGCGACAATCGAATTCGTCTGCGTTGTGTTTGCTGTTTGTTCGTCGTCGCACCGGATTCGCCCGACGGTTTCGGCGGGGAACGAAATGTATTACTGTCGATTCGCGCACACCGCTGTTATGAGCACGATCGTCGTGTATGGGAAATATAATGAACGCGTAAAAAACACCGTGGTGTATGAGGAACAAGAAAACGAAAAAAAAAAAAAAAAGAACACAACCGGGACGACGGCGGGGAACTATGAGTACGTCGTGTTGCTGTTATTTACCGCGGCACCGGTCGCTGTAATACGAATAAAACGCGTCGTGCACCAACAGCGATTGAAACGCGGGCGCGTGTTTTAACGTCACAGCGCTCCTGGCGACGCGAGTATTTTGTTCGGTTGACGAAATGCATTTTTCTTTTTAATTTCTCTTTTCTCCCTCTCTCTCTCTCTCTCTCTCTATATATATATCGTTTAATCGCCGTTGCCGAGAAGTCATTGTCGGTTCGGGGAATCGTCGATACAATTTGTGTGTGTGTGTGTATAACGACGTGTGAACCATAAGGACACGGGCACAATTGTCACAATAGTGACCTCGCTGCACTGCGGTGTGAGTGATTGTTGTCCCGCGTGTAAAATCGTGTTCGCGACCTGTTCGGACACTCATCACACACACACACACACACACACATACACGTGTTTTTTATTTCCTGCGTGTACAACGCATTACTACGCGCACAATAACACGCCGCAGTGTCCAGCACGTGTATAGGCCACAACGATTTTTTTCCGCGGTGATCCGATTGGGATTTATAATTTTTTTTTAAATAGGATTTGCGTGTAACCCGCAGTGGAGGATTTACAGGAGCAGGTTAGATCCAAGTGGCCTGAACCTCCCCTAGATGCCGGTAATTTCTTATTTGTCGATTGTTCATAATATTATGTAAATTTCAAATACGCTGAAATGTTTGAAACGATATGTCAAAATATTTATTATTCCCTCATTTCGTTATAATTAGATAAAATCGTCTGCAGGAATAACGGTAATTCTCAGCAATCGGTTATGTAATCGCGATAATGAATTCAAATAATTTATATAATAAAAATTCGTTTTTAATACGAATAAAAATAATACCTTTGAAACATATATCATTCTGCAGGACCCCCCCCCCACAACAGAAAAATATTTAAAATCCGGCATAGTGTGTAACGCTACCGGTAACCGGGTCTTGGTCTTTCAATTTTAAATTTTATTACGGATTTATAACAAATAATAATAATAATATAAATAAATAAATATATATATATGTGTGTGTGTATATACAATTAAGCTAAAAGTATTATGTAAAAAATAAAAAAACAAACTAATAGGTCGTTTAAAGTATATTTAAAAATTTAAGTTAAAAAATTTAAAAATTCACTATTAGCAGAGTTTTTAAAGATTAGCAAAGTGAATTTTAATTACAAGATAGAAAATCAAAATAGTTTATAAAATATGAACAAAATATTATAAATATTTATATAATTGTTTAAGTTTTACAGAAGTCAAATCGCTAAACAGTAATATTTAGACTAATATAACATAATAATATTATGATATGTTGTCCGATCAGTTTATATTTTGCCAGTGAATTTGTGTGTGCGATAAAATAAAATATTTATGTTAAAATTAAATGAAAAAATATAAGTATTCAATACCGACAAATAATTGTATTTAAAATATTTTATCGAATGCTCGAGAATAAAAGTATATTTTAAAATGTGTTATAAAATATTAACATAAATATGTAAATAGGTAATTTTACTAAAATAAGCCGATTATTACATAATATGTTATGAGAACAATAATTATGGATCGCGACAATTCGTTTAATGAAAATAAAAATTATTATTTAAATGACGAAATGCGAGAAAAATTACATACGCCTTATCGTATTTTCAAAATAAATTCTCAAAATTATCCATAATTAATTCCATTACTGACTATAATATTTTAGAATAGGCCTTATTGAAAGAACAAAAAAGAACCGATAACCTATTTTACGTTACTATGACAGTTTTCCGACACATTTCGATTTATTTTTCACGTTTTATTGATTTCACCCGCACAAAAGATATTTCAAATAACAGTTATTCCATAATTGTCTGAATCGAATACAATTTTCTAATTATTATTATTATTATTATTAATATGATTATGTTTAATTTCCATTACGAATGTATTTTATAAATGATATATATATTATTTACAGACATATCCAGTTTAATATTTTATCATAAAATTCACATTGATAAAAAAAAAAAAATGAATACTGACTCATACTCGTTGTTGCTGACCGAAGAAATGACAGCTAATCATGAACACAACGGAAGTATAGCAGAACATTTTCACTGTCCAGAATATGACACGAAAACGAATAAAAGAAAATCATTGGAAAAATGGCAAGAACCAGAAAGGCTACTACAATTAAATCCGTTTCCGGTTTTAGACACTGATCCTTCATTGAACATTTCAAAGTTTTCACAGACACCCATATATCTTCGTTCCATAAGTAAGTCGCGCAAGTGAACTTGAATAATTTATTAATCAATATTTTTTTATTGAAAAGTTTTTGGGAAAAAAAAAATTATAATAACAATTTGGATTGTTATTATTGAATTTGGCGTATCAAATGTATTGGGAAATTAGTAATTTGATTCAGAAAAATGTAGTTACTAAATATATTAAATAAATACAATATAATTATCTGTATTTAGAACAAAATAAAATATATACACAGTCTACGAAGAATAAAATCGAACAAACCAATGTAAGCCAAGGCGAGTTAAAGGGTATAGACCACCTTAATTACACGAAAATTAAAAAACACAATATGCACAAAACACAACGTCGACGGAAAGTAAGTGTGTTGATGTATATATATAAAATCTAACACTTTACAATTTTTTTTTGTTTTCAGACAATAAAAACATTTGCTTCCAAATCTCTTAATACTTCAAATCATACGAACAAAAGCGATATCTCGTCTTCAATTACGAATGACCACCAAAATCAGAATTCAAATGAAAAAGATCATTCAGGCGTTCCGAATAAAAAAATAATACTTAATCATGTACAAATATCACCTACACGAATTCCAGGAGAAACAAAAAGAACATTAAAATCAGCGAAGCATTTTAATGATATTTCAAAGTTAAAAGAAACATCAATTACAAAAAACGATCAAGAAATTAATTCTAATCGTATGAATTCCAAGAGAAAAACTATTCGAAATAAAAATGATACTTCGGAAAAAGAACAAGTAAAACCATCAAACAAAAACAATAAGAAATCAAATCTAAGAATAAAAAGAAGAAATGACAATACAAATAATATACCTGTGCACCCCATTAGGTAAGAACAAAGTAATTTATTCATTTTATTATTCATATTACTACTATCTGTCCCCGTGCAATTCGTTGCCTGTGAAAAATGCCACCTCTTATATGATACAAATTTTGTTTCAATTCGTTATTCAATACTCGGTGTAAGGATGTTTAAAACATTTTAGCTCAGCTAAAATAACACGTCGAACTGATTAACAAAACTTTATCAAGTTTTTTAAAATTTATTTCATTATTAACAGATACTGTGGATATTGTCGACCCTCGACTCTCCGCGTCGCATCACCGGTAGCGCTCGCTATTATTTCATTTTCGCTTAGCATTGTTTCTGATTCTTTTTCTTTTTACTCCGCTCATAATGGTCGTAGCGTGATGTTAATAATAACCAATAACCTTCCTTAAGAATTAGGCTATCAAATGAAAAAAGAATTTTTCAAATTCAACTGATAGTTCCAAAGATTAACACGTTCAAACAGAAAAACAAATTTTTCAACTTTATTATACTCGTATATTAGTACATATTATTGTACTATATTTTATAACGTTTATTGTAAAATAAAAATATTATTTAATATAAATATTATTTTATTTCAGCTCATCGAATATTTACGTATTGAATTCATCTGTGGAATGTAAATATATAACATTTTTACTCGCCCACCTTTGCGATACTCGTATTCTCAGTTTGCAATTCGTTTATACATTGTTCTTTTTTAATATAGATGCAAACAACAGCTCTACATTTTCGAACGCACAATCAATTAACAAGAAAACAGAACAAGATATTTTAATTGACGATTCAAATAAATCAATATTTGTTCATGTCAACTCGGGTATAAAACATTCATAATTTAATACAATTTATTTTTAAAATAAGTGTAATCGTTATTTTTATCGTAATTAATCATAATTTTAAATACGAAAATTTGCAGATGTACCGAAAAAAAAAGTTAATTCTGAAAAACATTCAGGTTTAAGACTCAGTTTATTTTCGAATGTACCTCCATACATTCGATTTTCTTCGTACGATAGAAAAGGTAGTTTGATCTTTATATTTGAAAGTCTAAAATTGTGTATAATTTTATTCATTTTTTGTAAGGTGAATCATTCCCATTGATTTTGAAGAACTTCTTAAAATGGAAATTGAATTTCGTAACTCCAGTTGTCGTACGTCGTATCGTTGAAAACAGTGGTTTTAAACTAGTCAGAAGTGAACATAGTGTAAATTATAATACAATTAATACTCTCGTATTAAATCAATTCAGTCAAATCGGAACTACAATACAAAATCACTGTGGTATTACACCTCCGATTGTTGATGTTTTCTGTGGCGCTGTTCCTCAACCTAATAAATTAAAGATGTCACCTCGATCACGTGATTATTTTTCCTTATATTTCCTTTTATAGTACCTAATTATACAATGCATTATGTGTTATTAATTTTTAGAACCTAATGATTGGGTCGGCACTTGGAGTACATACATTAAATCCATATGTTTTAAAACATTGTGTAAACAACAAAAACTCAACCATTTCCCGGGAACAGTTCAAATTGGACGCAAAGATAGGTTATGGGGAAACTTGCACAGACTCATGTTAAAGTACGGTAAAGATCAGTTTGGTTTTATACCCAAATCGTACATATTACCTCAAGAAACTAAACTCTTACAGCAAGTTTTGGAGAAAAATAAAGAAGACATATGGATAATAAAACCGGTATATTTTTAAAAAAAAAAAACTTTAAATAGGTATCTTGTAATTTTAAAAATCGTATTTATTTTAATGTTTCAGCCTGCATCTGCTAGGGGAAGTGGTATTCGTGTAATATCAAAATGGCACGATATACCAAAAAATGTATCTTTAGTTGTACAAAGATACATAGCCAACCCATATTTAATCAACGAAACAAAATTTGATTTAAGACTATACATACTCATCACATCAATCAATCCACTTCGTCTATATTTGTATGACAATGGGCTTGTTCGATTCGCTTCAGGTTTTATATTTTTCTCACCACTTATGTGAAACTATCATTGATCTATTTTTAATTTTAGTCAAGTATTCCACTGATCCTACCACTATCTCAAATCGGTACATGCATTTGACGAATTACAGTATTAACAGACTCAGTAGTCAGTATACACAAAACGAAGATGCTAACGCTTGTCAAGGTCATAAATGGTAAATATTTTAAACTAAATGTAATTTTTAAAACACACACATATGTAAATATATCTACATTTTAATTTTAATTATAATTAACTTAGGACATTACGCTCATTTTGGACGTACATGGAGAAAGAACAGAAAATTGATGTAAAACAATTATGGGATAGATTAGCGGATTTAGTTGTCAAAACTGTTATAAGTGGTGAATCGCCTGTGAATCAAATGTGTCTTTCAAATCTGAGTAATAGTTATAACGCATATGAGTTATTTGGAATCGATGTTTTGTTTGATGAATATCTTAAACCTTGGATATTAGAGGTCAGATTGAATAAAACTTTCAGAAAAACGATGAATTATTTAATGATATTCGGAAAATTATTCTATGCTAGGTCAACATATCTCCTTCATTACATTCATCTTCCAAACTCGACTCAGCAGTTAAAGGACCATTGATTAAAGACCTAATGAATATGGTCGGTTACCACATACCAAATGAAATGTCTCTTAGTACACACGTAAGTTTAAATATGTATAGGTAATCCTAATTTAATTTTAATACGCAATCACCAAAACTATTAATATTCAATTGAAATACAATATTTATTTAGAATACATTACTCAAGACGTTGGGAATTAACTCACCACTATGTTTCGACGAGAGATTATATACATTGAATTTATCGGCTCGAGAACAAGAAAAACAAAAATACTTTACGAATATTGAATCCCGGGAAAAAGTATAATTTTTCAAATTAAATAAGAACTAATGAATTAAATATATTTTATATTTTTAGTATATTAACAGCATATTAGACGAATTATTGCCAGATGATGTTCGACATCTCGTTATATATGAAGATGAACTTTCCCAAATTGGATCGTACGTATTTTATTGTTGTGTACATATTTTATAATTTCATGTTAGGAAAAAAAAATTCTAATTATTTTTGTAAATTTTAGATTTAAAAAAATATTTCCAACTACTTCTTCGTATAAATATCATCAATATTTCGACAATCCCAGATATTACAATATGCTTTTTGATGCTTGGGAAAATAAATATGCTGACAAAAGAGAAAAAGGTTAAATATATTAAAATATCTATACTTAGATATTTTATTTAAATATATATTTTTATCTCTTTCGCGTATTTTTTCTTTTTTCAGGTATTTCAGAGCTAGAAAATTTATGTCAGTTAAAATTTCATCTAAAAGTGCCGGAAGCTGACGAAATATTAGCTTCAAGCACCTAATATTTCAACCAAATAAATTTAAATGTCATTTTAAATTGTATATTAAAAATAATTAACGATGTAAGTAAGAGACGACAAAATTTGTTACTAAAAATTTACGACGAGTACACACCTAATAAATTTAAAAAAAAAATTCCAGTACGAGAAACGATGATAAAATAAGTAAATTGTGCATTTTTGCATGCGACTAACACTACAAATATTAAAATAACAAAAATGTATGAAAACAATTCACAATAAACAGTGTAATGAACAGGAAAAAAATACAGAATTTACTTAACATTTTTCAGTGTATAGTAAAAAATATGATGTATACAAGTATTGATAGATCAATACATCTAATAGATTTTCACACGCAGCACAAAATGTATGTATATTTTAATCAGAATTATAATATTAATATTTTAAACTGTTATGTTATTTTTTTACGTGTATTACGTGTTAGGTTGGACAAAACGTAGAGGTCTATCATTCAAGTAAATATTGAATATTTTTCAGTAGGTAAGTTTTTGTATGCCAATTTCTCTATAAATTCCAAACGGGTTATAATTTTATCTTCATAATAACGCATAATTTCATGGATATCATTTTCTTTTTCCATAGCCATTTGTCGTTTTTGTGTCTGAATTGAGCCACGCATTTTTGATGTAAACGTCAGTGTGTACATTTTTTAAAACTTCTAAAAATTGAAAAATATTTGGATACGAAGAATAGAACATAATATTGTGTTTCGAATGAAATGGTTCACAAGCATTAGTAGAACGCATTAAGCTGTTAAAAAATTAAGCCCATATTAACGGTGGATATTTACCGCTTTGTAAAATGTAATTTTTTTCGAAAAGTCACAAAATTCATGTAATTGCTGATTATTTGGTTTTATAGTCATGAGATCTTCAGAAAAATTTTTTTGAACTTCAGGTTTTAAAAAAGATAATCCAGAGAATAATTTTAAAAATTTTCCGACTTTTTTTTTAAAATTCGTACTTAGACTATGTGCTTGAATTTTTCTTCACATAGTCTGGCCCAAGTTAAAACGACAGCCTTTAAGAACTACTTCGGGAAAAATCTCCGAAATTGTCAAGTTGAAATTGCTTGTTTGAAATTAATGTAAATTGTATGTGGTGTAAAAATCAAATTCAATTCTCCCATTTTGTCTAACAAATCGTAAAATGCATCTTTATATATTTTTGTAGCTCTTCCTGTTAATAAAAAAAAAAAAATAAATACTAGCGGTGTGTAATTTGCATCTTTAACTCCGTGAATAACTGATAAAACGGTTTCGGACAACTTTTAAACGTATCAAAAAATATATAATTCTTCACGTTCATATAAATATTTCAAGTTACTTTGTGTTGAAAATGCTACAAAAATTTTTTCTGAATTATTAATTATTAATTAACAAAAATAATTTCACTTAAATTTGTCAGAGCCAAATGTAGTTCGTCTAAATTTGTAGGTGACTTTGGAACCTTACTTGAACGTGCATAGTGAATATTTTTTCTTATACGCATCGTGTCCGTAGTAAGGGATATTACTCAGACCACATATTATATTCACATATTATATTATGTAAAATCTTACACGGTTTCTCGCACGGATCGTCCAAAGTTATACGTTTTAATATATTGCTTATTTTTTGTCGAGTTAAAATACTTATATCGTCTTTTTCACGGTCGTGTTTCAGAACACTAAAAATAATTTCACTATTTTCACTTAATTCAAAATGAGATTCACACATACGTTGCGTGCACGGCCGTCTTTGAATATTATTATTTAAAAACTTATCAAAAGTGAAATGTATAGCCATCAACGACGTATAATTTTTAATTTTCCTCACTGTACGTTACATTAATTTCCATTTTTTTTTTTTTCGTTCGATTACCTAACTATTAACTGATAGTCGATAATAATGTACCTTGTGTTAAATTGTACCCGTGTATAGTGTGCCTGACACGAGAACAAAAAAATAATCGATAATTCCATTCCTCGAAGAAAATTCATTTTACTATATATACGAGTGTATAGTATAAACTACGATAATGATAGGTGAAAACCGGTCGTCCATTCAAACTTTTGCGCACGAAATTCGAACCTGTCCCGAGAATACGCACACGCGATTCGGGGGGACCTATTCCGAAAAATACGCGCACGCAGTTCGATCAACGTCGCGCACTTTTTTTTATTGGCGCGCAATTAAATATAGGTCCCCCCGCCCCTGGCATTTTGGTAATATTGTATTATATAATATATATTAATATTAGCAGTGGCGGATTTAGCGCCAGGCAAAGTAGGCATTTGCCTAGGGCGGCAATTTTAGGCCAATATTTTATTGAGAATACTCTAGGTTTTTTAACCTAGTTTTAACTCTAGTTTATTAACATAACCGCCATTAATTATTGTTTAGTATCAGTCTTTATGATTTATTTTTTTAGTGGTTATGTTAAATAAGCATTTAAAAATATGTTTTCTCGTTGATAAGTTTAATGGGGCGGCCAAACAAAAAAAATTTGCCTACGGGCGACAATTGTCGCGCAAATCCGTCTCTGAATATTAGTATATATTTCGATTTGAAATTGAAATTTATCATACCTGACCAATGTATATTATATTAAATGTCGAACGATTGCCCCCCCCCCTCCCATAGAAATATTACTGCGGGGGGGGGCACCTATGGATGCCTATGGGGTGTATCGACCGCAGTGTAAATGTTTGAGAATGGAAAAAAAAATTTAATCCGTATTATAATATTTAAACCGACTGCGAGTGCGTTAAATACGACATCTATGTCCCGCGATGGTCACCAACGTACGACAATAATGCCATCGATAGACGTGACGTGTCAATCGAACGTTCTCGTAATGTTTTAGTCGATCATCCGTAGGAAACGGAATTCATTTCATTGTTTTTCGCGAACGTCGTATGGGACAACTTATAATCGATAATTTCTCGTTCCGTTTCGTAATAGCCGGTACTTGCCTACAGCCGCGGTAAGTCTTTCGCAACGATCGCGACGTTTCCAACGATAAATTATCATTATTATTATTATTATTATTATTATTATTATTATTATTATTATTATCATTACCCATTATAAAATAATTTACGTTAATTTTTTTTCGATTTGAATCCCGCGATGAAACAGTCGTGTTCACTTTACCGCATAGTGATTTCACTGTTAATTAATCAATTTTATCTGTAATTCTATAATATCTACTTTATAATATATTGATTTTTAAATTCAATTAATTAATCTAAATTTTTTAAAACCAATTAGCGTACTTTTGGTAGTATTAAGTAATTTTATATACGTACAAATTAATAACTACGTGATTATTTTACTTATTTTTTTTTTTTTTTTAACGTCCACTTATATAAAATTAATTTGTTTTAAGTAGTTTTTTTTTTTTTTTTTAGGAAAAAAAATATTCATTATTTTACTTGATAAAATCATCAAAGAATAAAAACGTTCGATATTATATCCGTTTACCTTTAATAATTTAGATTGTGTTATATTTTTTTTTGTTTTTTTTTTGTACGTAAAAAAAACTTTCACGTAGCACAAGTTTTCCGATTTCCATACCTATTTAAAGTTATATAATTTTTTTTTTTTTTTTTTTGTATTTTTAATAATTCGTTGGCGCGCTGTATTTGATTTATGCGTTTTGATTTTCTTAACAGTTTTGTCAATCCTAAGACATTTATAGACATATCCAATGAATTCAGATAATTTTAAACCGGTGAGGGGCAGGGCTCGTGGATATCCTTATAATTACAACAATCCATTAGAACAACCAATGCAATCAGGCTCAAGCACACAACATCAACCTCGCCAATGTTCACAGCGACCTACAATTGCAGACGATCTAAAACCTTCATCTAATAAGAATCACCAATTACCTAAATATCCACTACGACAAGAATCAGTAAGGAATCACTCGGACAATTATTTAATGTATGTTTAAATGTGTTATTTTCTTTATAAGGTTGACCAATTAATTCAGCAAACTCAATCCTTGACTACAGGTATACTATTATTGTTGTGTTAGCTTCTAAACATCCATATATAAATATACAGTTAAGTTAAAGAGCATTGTGCAAAACAAAAATATGTAGGAAGTTATTGTATTAAACGTTTGTTATTTTGTGTTATATTTCTTTATTTTACACAATACTCATTAGCTTAATTGTACACATACACATATATATATATATATTACTTACAAGTGCTAATTTATTGTTTTCATTTTTTATATCTATTTCTTTCACATATCATTTTAATTCTTTTACTTATTTAATTTTTAATTTAATTTTTACTATTTTAAAAACCATTGTGTTTAAATACTTCGATTACGTTTTACTTTTCAAATATAAATATTAAACAATTATTCATATTTAATATACTTTAGACGAATGTGAGACAGTACCGAATGAACATGGTGAAATGATTGATAATAGAGAAAAAAGTCATAGAGCATATTTTCAACCTCCCAGGCCACAGTTTTCCTTGGGAGTAAATGGAAAACAAGGTATGGCGTACATAAACATTTTTTTTAATTCATTATTTTACACATTTAGTAGAATTCAATTAATTATTTCAATATTCACTAAACAATTTAGTAATGATTTTGTTTGTTAACTCTAAAAAAAAAATTATTTAATATAGTTATAAATAGTAAATGAAAAATTTGATAAAAACTTCCAAACTACTAAAATACTCATATTTGCGGTATTTTTACAAGTTATACTAATATTAATATATTGGAGAGGCAGAACCAACCATCGTACAATGTATTTTCTATATTGCATAGACTATTGAGTTCTGAAATGATTTAGTTCTATGCAATTTTTAACACTGCAGTGATAAGTGTGTGCCGTGAGAGTGAAAATTGAAAAATACATGACTGGCAAAAATATTATATTCTGTTGAGATATAACTCAATAGCGATATATGTGTTAAATCTTAAAAAGTTGTAATTTTTTTTATGTAACCGTCATATGAGCATAATACGTGATCATAAATAAAAAAATAAAAGTTAACTTAAACATATTAAATTTTAAATAAAATATTTTAATTAGGCGCCTAATTAAAGTTGAATTAATTTTAATTTTCAATACGCTTTAATGCACGGTTTTGAATTACTCAAAAAACAACAAATAATGAATAATTATAATATGTTGTATTATATGTTATTATGTTGAGTGAATAATATTAAAATAGAAAATTGTATGTCTATGAATGAAGATATTTGATTAAATGAAATGTTTCTTTTATTAAACATTTTCATTTTGGTTCATTGTGGATTTGTGATTAATATTCGCTACAATTAGTATTTGGGACAAAGGGACATTTTTTTTTTACAACGATCTCTTCTATGCAGATTATCGAATTTATGTTCGTGTTTATCTTCGTCATGGATATAAATATGCTGATATGTAATTTCAGTTTTAAATCTCTATTTACATTTTATTGCCTACTAACCCAAGTAATTATAAATTTTTTTTAGAATTTTGTCTAAGACAGTTTTTTCAAAAAAATTGCATATAAATTGTTAGTGACAAATATTTTATGAATAACTATAAGATGTATATATATAATTTATATACGTCTTATTATACATAATGATGTAAGGATATAAGATGAGAAAACTATGAGATGATTCGTTAAAATATCTATTGTAATTCTATAATTTCTTTCAAAAGGAACTTCTGGAGTACCAATACATTTGTTGGCAAATTATTTTCCAATCACATCACATACAAATTGGTGTTTATATCAGTATAGAGTCGATTTCAACCCTGAAGAAGATAGGATTGGTACAAAAAGAGGCTTATTATCTCAACATCAAGAACGTTTAGGAGGATATTTATTTGATGGAACCATGTTGTTTAGTGGCACTAGGTATAATCCAGAAGTAAGTGTTATCTCATTTTGTTTTTATGTATCATATTATTTTAATATTAACTTTTTTTCCAAAATTGTATTTCTCAATTAAAATAGTAATAATTATTGTTACAATACATCATGTTTAGAAATTTGAATTAACTTCTCAACATCGTTCAAACAATCAAATGGTAATAATTACTGTGAAATTTACAAATATTATTGAAACTGGCGATTATGCAAATATTCAAGTTTTTAATTTACTTCTACGCAATTGTCTAAGACATCTTAAACTTAAATTGATTGGAAGAAACTTTTATGATCCAATCGCTAAGGTAAAATTGTGTAATAATAGTAATTATTTTTATTATAATTGATATTCTTCTATTTATTTAGATTAATATAGCAAAACACAGAATTGAACTTTGGCCAGGTTATGAGACAACAATTGGTATGTATGAAAATAATATTTTATTATGTGCAGACATTTCTACAAAAGTTTTGCGTCAAGAAACGATATTAGATTATTTTTATGAATGCGCTACTAGACAGTATAGAAGCCCAGACTGGATGGTAAGTTTTTTTAATATAAAACTGCTGTTACACGTATAAATTTAATAATAACTTTTCAATAACTATTTAAATATATTTTATTAATAGTTAAAATATATTTGATATTTTAATTATGATTTTTCAAATACTTTCTTTTAATTTGTTCAAAAGCACTGTTCAGTAATGTTTGCTTATTATTTTTAAATGTATTTCATTAAATGTTATGTTCAAATATTAAATTTACAGTCAATCTTGAAACATAAAATATAGGTATCAAAAAATGTTTAATAAAATTTAATTAATTTTAGAATCATTTTAAACGGAATATTATTGGAACAATTGTCATGACAATTTATAACAATGAAACATATAAAATAGATGATATTGATGAAAATAGCAATCCACTTTCTAATTTTGATAAGAAAGATGGAAGTAAAATTTCATACATACAATATTATAAAGAGGTACTGAATTTAATATTTAAGTAATGTTAAATTAGGTAATATTTTATGTTAAAATCTTCTAACATTGACCAGAGGTGGAATTTGAATATTCAAGAAAGTAAACAACCTATGTTAATATCAAAAAACAAAAAGTCTGTAAGACGATATGGCAATGGTATATTGGTATATCTTATTCCGGAATTCTGTATTATGACCGGTATTTCTGACGCTATGAGGTATATTTCATAATATTCTTTTAATTTTAAGTTTTCCTATTTGTTTCGTGAAATTAATACATAATTATCAAATTTAATTTATAGAAATAATTTTGCACTTATGAAAGATATGGCCATTTATACAAATGTGAATCCAGAAGACAGAACGAGAAATCTATTTAATTTCGCTAAACGTCTAAAAAAATCAGAGGAGGTAATTATTTCTATTTAATATCATATAGGCTGTGTCCCTACTTAATATATTTATTTTAATTAATATTGAATAATAATTTTTCTGTTATTTAATCTTTTTTTTTTATTTTCTAAAATCATTAATGTTGTATATTTAAAAATTTCGTTTGTTTTTTTTTTTTTACTCACGTATGTTTAATGAAATTTTACTTCGGTATTTGTTAGTTCCTTCTTAAGGCTTCTAAGTTTCTAAATTGTCGGCTAACAAGAATTTGACAAATTCCACAATTTAAACCTATAATAAAACAAAGAAAATTTTTATATGAAGTAGTAGAAATTGATCATAGGTTACAAAACTTTTAAATAGTTTATCAATTTCATTATGTCAATTAGTCATTATTATATTTGATCCTTTTATGAGTTATAAAAGTTATTGCTGTTTTGTGCACAATGTTATTTCGCGTTTTAGCTATTTTTCATTGTTTTTATATTTGATTTTAGGTTTGTATTATAGTTGTACACGTGGTTCGAATTAATTATTGCAATTCGAATTTTTATACATAATGAAGATCAGGAATTTATGAATTAAAAATATAATCAGCAATTACTTTCTTAAATTGTATAATTATCCTATCATAACTATTTATTCATGTTTTGTTATTATGAATGTAGTGTATGGCCGAATTAAAAAAATGGAATTTGACTCTGAGTGAAAATCTTGTAGATGTCTCAGGTCGTATTTTTCCTTCAGAACAAATCCATTACAGTAATAATGGAGTGTATAATGGTGGAAGTGATGCAGATTGGACTAGGCATTTACGCGATTTACCAATGTTCACTTGTGCTTTGCCATCAATTTGGACTGTCTTATTTCCTCGAGAATCTTGTAATGAAGTCAAATCATTTATATGTAATTTGATTAAAGTAGCAAAACAGATGTCATTTATATTACCACAACCAATGATGTGAGTGTTATTGTTTTTTTAAATTTATAATATTTGAAACAAACATTAAAACAATTTATATTTATCATAGCATACCGTTGGTTGATGGAAATACAAATACATTTATTTTCAATCTGGAAAAAGTAATTAATGAAAGAAATCCCACATTTATTGTATGTGTTATTCAATCAGCTCGTGGAGATCTGTACAGTATAATCAAACGAAAGTTATGTGTGAATAGAGCGAGTAAACATTTATTTTAAATTATATTGTTAACTATATTATTTAGTATGTTGATGATTTATTATCAAAAATTTTTGATCAAGAATTACTCATATGGATTCCAACAGTATTAAGTAAAATTGATATAGTGAATTGAAAATAATTCTGAAAACACATTTAAATTTCTTTTAAGGTTATTTTTGAAAATACTTTTATCGAACTCCGTTTGAACCTAGATGACTTGATTACGAGTATTAATTTGTTTTCTTCTTCACTTTCAACTACATGTGGTGGTCGGCCACTGTGTAGTCCTATAATTTATAAATTACTATCTCCCACTATCTACCCTCTTGTACATTCACACCAGCTTTAAATGATACATAATATTTAACATGGACAGAACCAATGTTTTTAATAAGGGCAATCATAACATATTTACATAGCTATTTTGAAAGACTAAAAATTGTATACATATACAATATGTTCTTAAATATATTAATTTATTCAAATTGGCAAAGGTAATAATAATTTAAGCTCTGTTTATTATTATTATTATTAATGAAACAGTTTTGTTAAATATTATTAATTTCTTAAAAATATCAATTAATTAATGATAACTATAACAATAATAATAAATTCCATTTTTTTAAATTTCTTAAAACAATTTCCTTATAGAAAATATTTAATTAGTTAAAAATATTTATAATATATTTAGTAAAGTAACAGTAAAAACATATTTAAAAAAATGTTATCTTCAAAAAGAATCCCATAATTTTAAAATTCGTGAAATAAATCTTTCATTTTATTGTTTAATTTAGATTTTTTTGCAACACGTAGTGAGGGAGAGGAAAGAGACATGCGCCTTTAGTTTTCCTACCTTTAATTTATTTTTAAAAGAACTTTTCATTATCTTTCTACAATTATTGAACAATTAGATTATTTACCAAGAACGTTATTAATAGTTTTATTTAATTGCAATTTTCCATAATTATTGTAGGAATTACACATAGAATACTTATATTTTTATTTATTTAATATTTATTATTTTCAGTTCCGTCTCAAGTTGTTTTGTTAAAAAATGTGAAAAAGAATATTCTATCAGTTTGCACGAAAATAGTTATTCAAATTAACTGCAAATTAGGAGGTGCTCCATGGCTAGTCACTATTCCTAAAAAGGTAATTTTTTTTTTATTTATTTAAATGTATTAAACACGAATAACTTCAATGTACTATTTGGGATGTTTCAGGGTATGATGATAGTTGGATTCGATGTTTCTCACGACATTCAACGTAAAAATTCATCGTATGGTGCTTTGGTTGCTACTATGAACGATGAGCATACTAGTTATTTCAGTTGTGTCGAAGCACATAAAAGTGGTGAAGAACTCTCTAACTATATACGTATGAGTATAAGTAGTAAGTACATATTTGTTATATTTTGTCCTAAAGTCATAAATATCATTGTAGAAAATAATTTATCGTTTTGTAATCCGGTTAAGAAAATATATAAATGTAGGATTCGGGTTACATACCATTTTCATACCTATTTTTCTGGTTGATAGTTTTTATGTCAGCTTATTTGAGCAGTATACATAACACATGTTTCGCCACGTCCTTAATTAAAATCTATATTTTTGTATATTCGTTTTTAAGGAATATTTCGATTTGTTATAACATTTTGGAAAATAAAAATATATTTACCAATTCATTGTGTAAAATAAATTTTTCAAGAGTTACAATTTTTTTTTTTTAGAACAATGCAAAGTTCAAATAAAACATATGATAAAAAGCCACCATTTGGTCTTTGAACAATTTTTTTTTTTTAATTCAGTGATAGTTTTGCGTAAAGTTCCAGCCAAAAGATTACATTGAACGTTTTCAACTGTACCTAGACTAATTTTAGAAACTCGATCTCTCTCAAAATGATCAAAGTATATTTAAAAAATATTTATTTTCGGAAAAAGTTATAATTTTACTTTAAAAACACGTTTTCCATAGACTCCATGCCATCTTGGACTTCAGATAACGCAGATCACGAATCTATCACTATTCGAAAGTCAGACGACTTAGTTTAGCTTTTAATTATTTTTAATTATTCGAGAAATGTCGTAGATAATTGTCATTTATCGCCTATCGGTAATGTAGTTTTGTCGGTGGTAACACATAAAGCCGATTTAAAAAAGTCACTCGATAAAAATTCGAAATTCGATAATACTTATAACTCGCATATGTGCACTTGTTTTTATGAACTTAAATTTTGATTATATATTACTATTTCAAATTTGCTTGAGATCGAGATTAATTTGAGACTGTAACGACGAATTCATTAGATGTGCTTTTTCACCTTCAATAACGCTACAAGACATTTTTACATTAAATATATATATATATTTTTTCCTATTATAAATTGGTGTACAATGTACCAATACCATTCATCTATGTGAGTATTTTTAAAATTATTTCAGAAGCGTTAGTAAAATATACATCGAGAAACGGGATACTTCCCACTTCTATTATCGTATACAGAGACGGCGTTGGAGACGGACAAATATCTCAAATCCATAGCACTGAAGTTAAACAGTTGAAGGTGAATTGTTTGATTCAATTACATTTTCATACAATTAAGTATAATTATTGTAATACATTTTTATTTCAGTGTGCTTTTAAACAGTTCTATGGTGAGGATTCTGTTCCGTTGACGTTTATAATTGTCTCAAAACGTATAACTACACGATTTTTCGCCCTCTATAGAGGATGCGCTCAGAATCCACCGCCTGGAACGATTGTTGATAGTGTTGTAACAGACCCAACTAAGTAAAAAATATTTCTAATCATACTTTATAAACATACTTTAATATTTATATGTATAATTATGAAGTAATTGAATTTGAAATTTTTATTTTACAATTTTTAATACATTCAATTTTTATCTTTGAAATAAACATTTTATAAGTATAATTGTTAACTATTAAAGTTTTAAAAAACCATCAATATGGTTATCAGTTTTTTAAACGAATATATTTTTATCGCCTGTACATAATTATTTTAAATTTCATATAAAAACAAATACTTTGAATATTAACTGTTGTCATATTAATCTTTTAAAAATCTTTTTTTTTTTGTTAGTTTAATATTTTTTGCTGGCAGGTATGATTTTTTTTTAGTATCACAACATGTGAGACATGGAACTGTAACTCCAACTCATTATCAAATAATTGAGGATACCCTAAATCTTCAACCCGATAGAATTCAACAACTAACATACAAATTGACACATATGTATTACAATTGGACGGTAAGTATTTTGTTAAAATGGTTTGATTATACATCTTTTAATATTTGTGAAATTATTTATTAGGGTACCATACGAGTTCCTGCACCATGTCAACTGGCGCATAAACTCGCCTTTTTTACCGCACAAACTCTCAGAACATCTCCTAACGTCGGTTTAGAAGAATTGTTATACTTTTTATGAGAGATTTTCTCAACATGTCATCATACTGCGAGTATATCAAATTTAATTTTATTGTCATTGTTTTTCTCCTTTTTATAACAATTGTTGTTCATTTATTTTATCATTTTAAATATTTGATTGTTTTTTTTTTTTTTTATTATTTTTATTATTGTTATAAATTTTCGTCAGTGGGTTTTGTAATTTATTTATTATTTTTAATATGAAAAATCATTAATTTATTGTTTATTCCATATTTCACTTTGGTTTAATTTTATTAAATTTTGTTAAAATTATTTCAGTTAAAATTTTTTTTTTTTTTTTTTAATATTTTACACGAATTAAGATTTTATTTCACTTAAGTTATGCAGAGATAGATTTACGTGGAAAAAAACCAATAGGTACCTGAAAATACTAGTATAAGGAAATATGGCTAAAACTGTAGTTATTTCGTATTAAATAGTTTTATTAATTTGAATATTGAAAATCATGACGCATGTAAATTCCACCGATTATATAATCTTTTCGCATCAATTTACATAATTGGAAATTCAGTAAGAATAAATATAAACACTACCGATTATTATATTTTTATTTTTAATCGACCCGTTCAGAATTACGCACGGAATACATCACAATAATGTTGATTATATATAGAATTTCGTATTAAGGATTATATTATAAAGATTTCATTGTATACTGAATACGGTATTCTGTATAGTTTTACTAAAGCTTAATCATATTTTAAATAGAGGGTACTCATATAAAAGTATTAACTTATTAAGTACTTAAATATAAAAAGCAATTATTTCAGGAAAAAAAATATAAATAGCAACTAGTAACAGTAAATAAGTATTTCTAAAACAACATTACTTATTTTATTAATAATTTTGCTTTGTTTTGTGTTTGGAACCAGTGGCGTAATTATTAAAGTTCGTTTGTAATATACGTTTTCGTATAAGTAAAATATTTGAAAAATTACGCATTAATAGAATTTTTTTTTAAATGTTGAATGCCCATCATCATGTCATTCAAGTTGGTTTAGAAAATACTCCTATCAAGGGATATTTGATATTATATTAAATACATTATTTTATTAAATATTACATTTTAATAATACGTTTCTTATTTTTGTAATAATTGTACATTAAGCAAAACTAAATTGTTTTACTCGTCAGCCAAATCGACGAAATCAAAATATTTAGCATAAGTATATAGGTAGGTAGGTATCATGAGAAATCGTAGGTTTTTTCAAGCTCGTTCGAAATTGGAATCGGATCTTCGAGCACGGGCGATAACAGCATACTCGGCCCGAAGCAGCCCACGTGGTCCGTAACAAAGTCTTGTATATTGCTTTCCATAACCCATAAAGTGCCATTGTGGTCTACGTCAACGTGTGTAATAGTTCGACAATCTTTACTCCTTCGCACAATCATGAAGTTTTCTTCGAGACAATTTTGTTTTGTGTCCCAACTATAAAGGTCGTTCTGGCCTTTAGCCCGAAAATACAATACAGATCCGTATCCTACTCCTACAATCACCATTTTATACGGTTTTTTACCTGAAACGCATGTGTACATTATGGATATTATGTCGCATTCATATAACAATGTTTTGATACGTAAGACGTATACTACGGATATAATACATGAGTTACAGTGACGAGAATCGGAATTTTTTTTTTTTTGATCGGATGTACTTGGCAGCTAGGAAGAGTTAGACACACGGGAAGAGAAACATTCGATCACTAAGATTTTGTCATATCAAAAATTAATTATCGTTTTTATCATTATAGCCATTGACATGCAATGTTAATAATATTGTATAGACGAAAACGATGTAAAGAAGCCCACCGTCCATTTTAGTAATCACACATCATCGAACAGTGTTGGACGACGGTATAACAAACCATGTATTCGTGTCTACACGTTGTTATCATTTAAAAAGTGGCTGATAATAGTAATTATTGTCGGGTCTTCGCCACGCTAACAATGGCATATTATATCGGTATTTCGAGTGTTTGGAACGTCACTTTTTTACCTATAATCCTACATGCCGAGTTCTGTGCGTCCAGAAAACCGGACGGTACATAATATCTATCTCTCCCGTTATAATATAGATATCCCTTACCCATGTTAACTATGCATTTGGGATTCATCCGTTTATGCAAATAATGGGTTTTGGTCCTGTATATGTCCGGGCCAGATAGGTATGTGAAATAAATGAAATTGTCCGTCCCTTGTTCGACCATTACCATGTAGAAAACATCATCACGCGGATTGTTGACGCAACCCTGGGAGATCGTGGACGGCAACTTTACCCGGCAACCTTCGTTGTCTTGCACGTTCCATACGATTATTGATCGTGTTCCTCCGTCCCCTATGTACAACACAGTCATGGTGTTTTTCACGTACTCCACCATCAAGTATTGGAATCGACTCTGGGCCCGGATAGTCAACGATTTCAATGAGATCAAGTGTTTGATCTGGAAAAACATAATGTTTATGCATATAAATTTACGATTCAACAGTATTCGGCGACGAGAATTGTACCTATCAAAAATATCGGTCGAGTTAAAATCGTTATTGTAGACGATTCTATTTGCTTTTTCGGCGAAGTGCCTAAAGTATATTTTCTCGTTGTTTTTTCATTATATCCTATTTCATTTTATTATCTATTTTCCACCTAGTAGGTAGTTATTAAAATCAATGCATTCGCAATATCGCGGTAATACGTCATATAGACCTGATCTCTTTTTTTTATTACGTGGCGAAAGAATTTCTAAGGAGCGCTTGCTCCAATACGTTTTAGATGAGCGCAGGATCAGATTTTCTTAAACATAATAGAATAGAGTATAAAATTATATTAGGAATAAGTTTTCGTAATATTAAAAAAACTTCAAGACGATTTGGTTATGAACTGTGGGCGGAGAAAGAGCGTTTTCGTTTTTTTAAAGATTAAAAAAATGTTTACCGTCGTAATATATATCAAGGATATCTTACTGAGGCTAGCTACACCGCGGAGTATTGGAAAGCAAAATTAAATTTGATAAATATTGTCTATAATTTTGCACACACTCAAAACAAGAAACAAATGTTTATAATAAACGTTTTAGTTAAATTTAATATTTTTTTTATTACGATTTCATTTAATTTTTCAATCATTTTTAACGCGTAAATGAACAATTTATTCTGTTTTGTTGATTTTTTTTATTTTACATTCGATATGCGATTTAAATAAGGGAAAATGTCGAATTACGAATAATGTTAAATTATAAGTACAGTTAACATCATTTTTATTTTCAAATGAATAGTATATTATATGTACTATTTATGTATACAATTATATTTTATCAATTTAACTATGATGTTTATTTAATATAATAGTAATATTTAGTATAAACTATGTGTTTTGTATTTATGTATATTTATATGTCTTGTTCTCCTACAACATAATATACTATTTTAATTTATTTTATTGCAATTGGAATTTATTTCCGTAAAGATTATTATTATAAATATTAAAATTAACCGGTATATTATAAAATTACTGAATTGTACATATTGCCCTTAACATAATATATATATATATATATATATTATATGCAGTATACACACAGAATAGTATAAATTTTAATGTGACTCATCGAATAATTTGTTAAATATTTTAATGTATTCAATTGAATGTTTTTAATCAAAACTGTCGGTATTGAATACTAATATAAATAAGAGTATTACCTTTTATCAAAAATAATATAAAAGTAATCGTTAAACATAAATTAACTGGTTAAAAAAAAATATACAATATTACACGTCAAATAAAACTCGAGTTCGTAATGAATGTTGATTGGTAAAAAAAAAGAAAAGAAAATTAAATTTTTGTAATAAATTGAAACATTTTACGAAAAATATTCTGGTAATATTTTGAATATTATTAAAAATACTCCCCTCTTACAACATTATATAATATATACGAATTGTTTGTCTTTACTTTTCCAGTAGCTACATCGAATCCAATAATTTTCGCTTCACCGTTTTTAATCGGTTGGTCGCTGAGAGTTTCCGAAATTCCTACGTCCAAAACCCAGAGTATTCCGTCCTGTCCCATCACTAAATCAACCGCATTAATCAATGATCCAGAGACACACGATCCTTTTCCCGTGTCCTGTTTATCAATACAGGGGTAAGGTTTCACGTAATTGTAACAATTCTTCTCTTCGGTGAACACTGTATGGCCCAATGTAAATGGTACTCCTTGCCTGTAAAGTTGTTTTTAGTATATACATTTTATAAATTTCTTATACATAATTCCTTATGTTGAAAATATACTTAAGCCTTTTACCCCCTCGCCCACTCCGATCACGTTCCGAATGAACGATAGAAAATACTGAGCGGTTACGTGTTAATTCGATACTATTTAGGCAAGTAAACATATATTTATTTAATTAAATTTTTAATAATTTGTTTTAAAGATTTAAATAATTAAATTTTTTAAAGATAACTTATTTGCGCGAAATATGTGATTTATTATTTTTTTTCTTTTTAAACGTATTTCGGTAAGAAATATTTTAACTCGTAACCGCTACACACTCTAATTTTATGGTCCTTTAAATAATTTATAATTTAGCAATTTGGCGTTTGAGATCGAAAAGGTATTAAAAAAACATATTAAAGTGTAATCCGACTGTTTTAAAATTGAACTCTACAGGATTTCAGGGCTTTGTATAAATTTATAATTAATTATTGTGATTTTGAAATAGTTTAGTCGAGTATTTACGCATTTGCATTTTCTTTTTGTGTATATATTTATGTAGGAATAAAAATATATATAGAAAAAAGTTTAAGAATGATTTCGATAATACAAAAAAAAAAGCCAAGTGGATTAAAAATTTGAAAAAAAAAAAAAAATATATATATATATAAAATCAAGTAAATTGAATACTTCCAATTACAGAATTCCATATTATGTATTGTACGTATTATCCATACATCTTATTTAGAAGAAATTTACAATATAAATATATTAATATAGGACAGCAGGTATACCTAACCGCGCGGTTATAGAACTCGTATTAAATTATAAAAATCATGTATTGCACATAATACACTGCCGGCGTAGGTTGGCTGTAATATGAGTTCGAAAATCGTTGTAATCGTGCGTAATAAAACTTTTGTGCGTGCTCGCGAAATACCGAAATCTGTAAAAACGTCTCGATGTTGTCTTCACAAAAAAAAAAATGTATGCACTGCAGCTGAAGTCACATTTGTTAATCCAAAGAAAACATTTTTATACAGATTAATATATTATAGTGTGGTCGTATTGTATCAGTGAATTTTTAGTGTGCGATAAGCGTTTTAAACGGCGTGTAAGTATCCTATAAGTTAAATATAATCTAAGCAAAAAAAAAACAAAAATAACATCGATTATTGGGTATTTGAAACGTCTTACTTATAGCGTGGGGCGATTAGAAAGACGTTTTCGAAACACAACTGGAACCTCGTGTATATAATATTTTTGGCTATGAACCGTTTGTTGTTGGCGAATGTTTGTTCGATGTCTCTCGACGGCCAACTGACATAGTGACCATTGAGTATGAGCGGTGTAGTAATATGGCCGCTACTGTTCTCCGCCGACTGTGCCGTTTGCATGAGGCAAAACAACGAAAACGACCAGTATAATTCCATAATGATTATTTCCGGTAGGTACGTCGTTCGGTTCACATGATGAAGACATAATTTCTTTTCTTTTTTTTTTATCACCGAATCGAATAGTGTTTGTTTCGTTACGATGCCAACGGTTATTTTATTCTCACGAAATACAGGCGCCAGAATTTTCAACACGGGCAATAATCCAGTCTACGGTCACGGGTTTAAACTTTAAAGAGTACGCCAAACATTTTATTATAATGTAATATGTAAGCCCGTAGAGGTTATTCAGCCGACGGCACACAACTCGAAAACCACAAAAGCAATAAGAATGGCAGAAATAAATCTCTAAATAACGTGAAGCGAACAATTTTTTTTAATTACACGAGTTGTTCGCGGTAGAAACGGACAAAAAAGTAATTAAAACGTAGCGGAGCAGCGTGGACGACGTTTGAGTGAATATTACTCGAATAACAATTTTAAAGTGTATAGTTATCTGCACTATAAATTCGAAAGCAATTATCGCATTCGATAAATTCTGAACACTCTGAGCGGAGCTTCGGTGTAATTTTTTGGATATATAACACAAAAACTAAACATTTTTATGAATTAAATATATGAAAACCTATAATTGTTATAAATAGTCGAAAATTTAAAAAAGAGTTTGACATTTTTTTTCCACGATACAAAATAAAGTTACGTATTTGATAAGTATTTCAAGTTTCTACAGCCATTGGTTTCAAAATTACACGAAGCAATAACGATAATAACGAAATCGCGTTTTTACCAGTTTTAAATTTTAAGTTTTTTTTTGATTATCAACTATTATTAGAATTTTTAAATGTTTTGATTTACATAAATTAATAAATTCTGGTTTTTTTTAGTGTATAAATTTCTGTTTATTGATTTTATGTTCCAAATGAATTAGGGGTAAATCGTTCATTTATTGTTCCTTCAGGAAAGCGAGTAAAAAAATGTTAAAAATTTTTATGGTCTTAATATTTAACTTACTTAACTACTTAAAACCTAATTTGAGCTAAGAACAGAAGAGAAAAAAATATTAAAGAGAAAAAGAGAAAGATATAGTATTTCGTTAGTGATTCGAATAATGCAAACATTAAATATTTGTGGTTCAAATAGTCAAATTTGTTATAAATCTCATTTTTACACTACACAAATAGTGAAATTTATTATTTATATTTTATTAAATTTTGTTTATCTGTTTTTTTAGAGACCTAATTATAATTTTTGATTCGAAATTAAACTCTTCTTTACACACAAAAATTATACAAAATAAAGCTTTGCGTAATTTTAGGCTTCATTAAACGTACTCGCGCAATGCCTTTTTCCCTAAAAAATACTTTATGATTTCTAATCCGTTCTAACTTAGGATATTTTAGTCTGGCTAAATACTACACTAAAACAAATTAATAATAATAATAATAATGTATTAGAATTAATTCAAAATAATTTTTTGCGATTTATTTCATTCAAAATTCTTACTCCACTTAATGACCGTCGTCGCTTACTTCTACTCTAAATATGTTTACACAAATTGCTATCTGGTAGTATTGACTCTCCAGAAATACTGTCCTTAATTAGTTTCAGAATAAATGACTTCAATACTGGATGATATCCACCTTGCTATTTCCTCTAACAAAAGTTATATTTAAAATTTCTATGCGAATCTTTTAATGAACACAGGTAATATTTCCACTTTCGATTACCACTTTTAATATTGTTTTACAATTATTTTATATTTATGTACCATATTTTTCGATTGTATATAATGTCCCTGTCTTGTATGTATGTGAGTAATATTTGTGTGTTATTCCAAAAAGGCTCGCATTTAGTCGTCGCTCCTTTGGTGTTAATAATAATAATCTTATATATATATATATAAATGAATTGCTGTTCGTTAGTCTCGCTAAAACTCGATAACGGCTGGACCGATTTGGCTAATTTTGGTCTTAAATTATTTGTGGAAGTCCAGAGAAGGTTTAAAAGGTGAGCGAATATGAAAATGTTCGGAATTAAATAAAAACAACGTACCTAAACGATGACTGGGATGTGCGAGATACGTGTACCGTGTACGATACACGAATATGACCCATTATGTTTATCTGTTACAGATTAGATTATGAATTATCGTACCTATAGTGTTACGTATATTGTAGTTGCATTTTGTTATACGTGAAAAAAGACCAATTATTATCATTTCGACCGATATCGTTATATCCGACCAAAATTACCTAGAGCTACGCGCACAGCCGTTCCCTCTACCAGCCAGTGACATTTCAAGTTATTTGCTCTTTTTTTTTTGTTGATCTTTTGTGATAGTGACACTTTACTGCTAAGTGCGCATGAACTTTTCTCACTTTGATTAATTACAATTTACGATGCCGAGTAGAAGACGACCTGACTTAGGTCGTCGCAGTCAATTAAATATGCGAAGAGCTATCTCACGTGCTAACCGCACTGATGACCAGAGAGAGACAGATCAAGAAAATAGTCGTATTGCTATATCAGAATTGCGTTCTCTAGTGAGCGACAATGAAGTAGATAGGCTTAGAATGCAACGAGTTTGTGCACATCAAACACAACAACAGCGAGCACGACATAATGAAATTGAGCGATTCCGCAGAAGACGCAGTGCTCCTGTGATTCTGGAACGAGCTGCATTCCACTATGATCGGGCAATAGATTATTGTGCCGACAAATCGGTAACAATTGGGGAAATGACAATAATTTGTAAATATTGTAAGGCGTTAAAATATAGTGGTGAATCTATTGGATTATGTTGTGCTGGAGGCAAAGTAAAATTGCCACAATTGGTCCCACCACCAGATCCCGCTCTTTAGTTTCTGGAATGGGAAACGATTCTAAGCACTTCTTGGCCAACATTCAGAAATATAACAGCTGTTTCCAGATGACATCGTTTGGCGCTACACATATTGTACAGGACAATTTCATGTCCACTTTCAAGGTATTAATTAATATTTTTACTTTTAACTTTTTTTTCTTCTGAAAATTAATATCACTTGCTGAATATCAATTGATAAATATCTTATAGTAATAATAATGATAATCTTTATCACTATCACTAAGCAACAGCGATATCGCTTCCACTTAGCGATAGTGATACCGCTATCGCTCAATGAAAATAATATCGCTTTTCGCTAAGCGATAAGGATTATTATTATTACTACAAGACATTTATCAATTGATATTAATTTTCAGAAAAAAAAAAGTTAAAATATTTACTAGTTATTGTATTCAATAAATACTCACAAATAATTATAATTAAAATACTTAACATTCAACAACACCGTTACTAAAGTAACCAAGAAATGAAAACCAATCAAACCTAATTCATTGAATATTGACAGATGTAAAAAGAAGGAAAATAAATAGTTATTCTCCTATTTCATCAAAAGTAAAAAAAAGGCAAGACTTTTTTTAAAATTACCATTTTTATTGTCACCGACAGATTAAAGAAAAAACATAACAAAAATGTTAAAATTAACCTAATAGAAACTATATTAATACATAGATAGAATATAAACATTATCAATGAAATTAATCATAAATATATATATTTTAGTTTTTATATTTAAAAAAAACTTAAAGAAATATTTAATTATAATAAAACTAGTTGTTCATAATGATTAAAGTCTATGAGCTAAAATATTTAATAAGAAAAAAAATAACATACTTTGTTTTTTGTCTTAAGTGATAAACTATTTACTGTTTAAGCAACGCGGAGACAAAAAAAAAATTTTAAAAAAAATTAAAAATATAGATGTAATGAAAGTTTAATTTTTATAAAAAGTATAGAAGTTCATCCAAGCTAGTGTTAGGAGAAGTTCTGAGTGTCTGTCCAGCGAGAAAAGCAAGCTTATGAGCCAATTGACATTGAGCAGGAACTCTAATTGTACCCTAGAACAGATTATCAAAAACAATGAATAACCACAATATGCATATTATATACTGTTTAATAAAGGAATACCATATTAATAACTAACCGACCAGTTGTAATACATATGTGTCAATTTGTATGTAAGTTTTTGCATTATATCAGGTGGAAACCTGAGAGTATCTTCAATCACTTGATAATGGGTTGGGGTTACTGTACCCTGTCTTACATGTTGGGATATTAAAAAGAAATCATATCTGAAAAATGAAAGTAAAATCAAATACATGTACAGAATTGAATAAAATATATATAATATAAATGCAAATTTAAAAATAAAAACAATGCCAAATTCAAATATGTACAATTCTTATTCACCACTTACTTAGTTGGATCTGTAACAACACTGTCAACGATTGTTCCGGGTGGAGGATTTTGACCATTTGGTTTAGAATTAGAAAAAAATCTTGTGTTTATACGTTTCTTAACTATTATAAATGCCATAGAAACAGAACTTGGACCATAAAATTGTATACAAGTAGCCTGAAAAAAAATGCAAGTCAATTTCCATAACACCTTATAAAAATAGTGGTTTTTATAACAAATTCACCTTGAACAGTTTTATTTCAATGTTATGGACATAAGACAATTGTCCTTCTCCAACACCATCTCTATATACGATAATAGAAGTAGGAAGCGTTTTATTTTTCAATTTGTATTTCATTAAAGCCTCTAAAATAGTTTGAAAACAAAAATATGAAAGTATTACACACATAATTATATCTACATAAATAAATAAAGATATTGTAAATATATTTGATAAATATTAAATATTTGATGTATACATAAATTATTGTAAATATTTAAATACTTAAAAAAATTGTAGTATATCGTTATAAAATTATTCATTTTAACAAAGAAAACAATCAAATAAATTCTGTTTATTAACAATCCAAAAGTTTTATCTAATAATACAGTTGATAAATAGAAAAGAAATTTGAGAACAAATTTAAATGCAGCATGAAGTATTTAAAAAATAATGAAACTATTTTTTTTTATTATTTAAAATAAACTTTAGAAATAAATGTTTAATTTTTCAAATATTCAGTATTCATATCATGAAGATATTAAAATTAATTAACCTATGTTCTTAAAATTTTGAATTGCCAATTAAAAATCAAATGGCAATTCTCAGATGTAATTAAATGGTTCATTTTAAAATATAAACTTGAATGAATAATCACAACTGTAGTAAAAATTAACAACAAATTATTATTAATATTTATTATTTAAGTCTAACAAGACATTGTAATAAATAAATTTTAAAAAGTGATGCAGTACTAAAATATGTATCCACTGAAATTGCCATATACTTAGCAAAACCTGAACATTGTAATAATGATACTCAATATATACAATTTGGTATTTTACTATGTATAAATATTGAACCACTAAAAGAAAACTCTAAAAATTGGATTTTCAAGTTATATAAAAAAAAAAAAGGCTTTTCAGTAATAAAAATACAAAAACTTTGAAATTAAATAGTAAAAACATTTCCTTTGAGGATATAAGTATTTTAGATACAACAATATAAATGAAATAAAATGTACTTACTACTTATAAGAGTACCAAAATTTTTAGAGAGTTCCTCGCCACTGTCATGAGGTTCTACACAACTGAAGTAACTAGTGTGTGTATCATTCATAGTAGCCACTAAAGCACCATATGATTTATTTTCACGTTGTCTATCATGACAAACATCAAATCCAATTATCATCATACCCTGGAAAATTCAAAACAATTTACCAAATATAATGGGTACATGAGCAATAGGGTTAAACAATAAAAAAACCTTTTGAGGAATAGTCACATGCCATGGAGCACCTCCCAATTTACAGTTTAATTGAATAGCAATTTTTGTGCACACAGATAGATTCCTATTTCGCACATTTTTTAACAAGACTACCTGAGACGGAACTGAAAAAAAATTAAAATTATTAAATTAAATTGTATTGTATCTCGCATAATGAATAATTAAAACCCAAATTATCCTTAAAAGAGATATTTATTTACTGGCCAAAAACATTGGTCGATACGGAAACGAGAAGTATTTAGTAATACAATACAAATACTCAATAATATACAAATGGTTATTAAAATAAATCTTTACCTGCTCTATCCACGCATAATTTTCTTTTAATCAAATTGTAAACATCGACACGAGGTGATGGAATAATGCATAAAATTAATGCGGGATTCTTGTCATTAATTTCATGCTCCAATTGTGAAAGATATGTATTTGAACGCGTATCATTCATTGATATTCTATAATTAAAATTATTTACATTTTTTCCCAACAAAATATTAGTTTAAAAAAAAAAAATCAAACATCTTACAAGAATGGCTGTGGTAATATAAATGACATTCCTCTTGCTGTTAACTGAAGATTTGTTGAAAAAGTTCTTATTTCATTATAATACTCCCGAGGACCTAAAATAATCCATTTTGCCACCGAAGCACAAGTGAACATTGGTAATGAACGTAAATGTTTAGTCCAATCTGCTTCATATCCACCATCATAACTTTTGATATTGCTTCTAATTGGTTCAAAAGGCAAAACACGGCCAGGAATTTCAACAAGATTAGTATTTAATGTCAAATTCCATTTTTTAAACTCTGCCACAGACTACATTGGGAAGAAATAAATAACTAAATAAATATGTATATATAATATTAAAAAAATTATTATTATATTATTCAAATAGATGAGTACAAAGTAGTATATACGATTGTTTTTTTTTTTTTTAAATTTGTATAGAATATTTTTAATGTTAAAATAAGCTATTGCTAATTTGTCTAGTTTTTATAATAATAAAACAGTTCAACATTAAAAAAATATATATATAATTTTAACTTATTGTCCTATTAAAAATAATTTATATTACCTCAGGTTTAGTATGAAGACGTTTGGCAAAATTAGTCAATCTTTTCATCCTCTCTCCTGGATTCACACGGGTATGTACGGCTAAGTCTCTCATAAGTGTAAAATTATTTCTACATTTTAAAATTTGTAATTATTTAACAATAAAATATTAGGGGTCTTAAAAGCATGCTTATTCAGTGGAGAATGTTCTCTTTAAATGTCATTATCAAAAAAATATGTACATATAAATATATAAAATTTACCTCATTGTATTAGTAATACCAGTCATAATGCACAATTCCGGAACAAGGTATATCAATGTATTGTCATCGAACCGTCTTGGAGACTTTTTGGATTTTGATATTAACATTGGTTGTCTATTTTTTCGAATGGTTACATTCCATTTCTGATTGGTCAATAACACATTGGAAAAAATAAAGTGCAATTGAACACATAAAATACACAATTAAATCAAACTTAATTTAAATATGAAAAATGTACCTCTTTATAATATTGTATATAAGACACCATCGTTCCATCTTTTTTCTGAAACGTATTGGTTGGATCACTATTTTCATCAATATCGTCTATTCTGTAAGTTTCATTGTTGTACACAGTCATAACAGTAGTCCCGACAATAGCAGATTTGAAATTTATCTAAAATGCACAATTAAATTAGTTTGCATAAACAAATTTCAAATATATAAATATATATAACTGTATGATTTTAACAACAAAAATAGAAGTATATATGATTTAATAAATTTTTAGATGTTTGAAAATTTTGAAATTGGTATATTACAATTATAAATAATTGAGATTTAATGGTAGATTACATCATACACATTACTTAAAATATTTAAAATCCTTTTTAAGACAAAAATTTATCCTATTATAAAAAAGGTATGTGTAATAAATAAATTTTAACTTGAAAAACTTGCCATCCAATCACTATTTCTATCGGCCGTACATTGATGTAAAAAATCTAAAACGGTTTCTTGACGCATGACTTTAGTAGTAATTTCTGCGCATAATAATATGTCCTTTTCATATTTTCCAATTGATGTCTCATAACCTGGCCAAAGTTGAAGTTTGTGTTGTGGTATATTAATCTAAAGAAAAAAAAATCGTATTATTTTAAAATAAATATAATACAATATAACAAATAATAATTTACTTTGGCATTTGCATCGAAGAAGTTTCTTCCAATCAACTTAAGATCAAGATGTCTAAGACAATTGCGTAGGAGCAAATTGAAAACTTGAATATTTGCATAATCGCCAGTTTCAATAACATTGGTAAACTTTACTGTGATTATTACTGTTTGATTATCTGAACGACGTTGTGAAGTAAGCTCAAATCGCTAATAATGAATTATATATATCAATTAATAAATATATTTTTATGAATATAAAAAAAGCCGATAGAAAACATAGAAATATTATATTCAAAATGTAAATTTAAAGATATCAATTCCATCATTAAAATAATTAAAAACTTACTTCTGTATCAAATCTAGTGCTACTATACAACACAGTTCCATCAAACAAATATCCTCCTAAACGTTCTCGATGCTGAGATAATAAACCTTTTTTTACTATAATTCTATCTTCTTCAGGGTTAAAGTCGACTCTATATTGATACAAACACCAATTTGTATAGGAAGTAATTGGAAAATAATTTGCCAATAATTTTATAGGTTGTCCAGAAGTCCCTGGTTAAAACACATTATGAAAATTACTAAACATAAAACTAACCACAGATTTAATTTATATCAGCTATATTATTATAAGATTTGTTTAGAAGAGAGAGGTTTAGATTCATTATCTACACAGAATTTTAAATCGGTTTGCAGTGATATCCTTTTTTTAATTGTAATTGGTTTTATTTAAATTTATGATTTTAATTTCTAAAATTTGTGAAGCGCACCACAAACATTAATGATAAGTCATAAAAAAAAATATTACTTAATATAAAAATTTGTAATATTTGATTAAAAAATTTAACACGCATTTTTAAGTTTTATTTTATATAATTAAAGGCAACTTGAGACACACATCTAAACTATAATAAACACAAAAATGCCAATTATTTCTATGCACTTCTTACTATTATGTAATTCTTTTATTTTTACTAATTTATTTATTTTATACAATAAACATATTGATCATTTTATTAATAAAAATTAAAAATCATGCACAACCACCTAATATTGTTGTAGACATAAAAACTTGCACACATCACACATTTTAGACACAAATAAACAAAAAAAAGTAATAAGAAAATAATTTTAATATATACCTTGCTTTCCAGTAGATTCCAAAGAAGACTGTGGTCTAGGAGACTGATAATCTACAACAGCTCGTGAACCACGACCAATTGGTATTGGAACAGCATCTAAAAAAAAAAAAAATACTAATTAATAAAAGTTAAATCATTATTCATAATCTAGAAAATAAATATGTACGTATATTTTTACATTTATTAAAAACAAAGTATTATTACGGTAAAGAGAAACGAGAGTAGAATATTTTATTATATCAATGTCTATAATTGTCTATAGGAGATAAAAAAAAAAAAAAAGTAATAAATACAAGTCGATTTCATATGATTTTTTCATGCAGATGACTTAATAGTTAAATATATAATAATATAATTGCAAGAAAAATATGTTATATTAACATCATAATAGGCGAAATAAAACAGATTTCTGAATCAAAGAAAAACGTATAAATTGTATAACGAAAAACCACTGCGGAACAAAAGTATACTACTAACCTGAACACATTTTTTGCATTCCTGTGTTCACTCCTGTAATCTTAAAAACAAAATAAGATTTACAAATATAATTTAACAATATAAAACATATTATTATTATTTTTTTTTTTAATAATTTCTTACTGGTTTAGATGGGCTTTGCACCACGCCACCACTACCAGAAGGCCGCGGTTGCATTTGTTGTGAACCTTCCGTATTCGAATCTGGCTGAGCTGTAGTTGCAGTTGGTTGAGAAACCTCAAGCGATTGTGCCGATGTGTTCGGATGAAACTGATTTTGATTACGATTCATGCGAATTCTTGCACGTTTACTAGGATTTGGATCCATTTTAAATGCCTATCGATTAATAATACCAAATTAATTAGAAAAAATATTTAAAAAATTCAATGACACAACCAAGGGGGGCTCCTCCAAAGCCCACCTTCGAGTATTTCTATAATAAAAATGTGTGTAAGGTAGGCAATTTTAATTAAATTTCACAGTAAAAATATTTATTATTCATATTAATAATATAGTAATTTCGTTTTGGCCTGCCATAGCAGATAACAAATCATCATCACATATTGTCAATGTTGTATACATCACACTAAACGTGTTTACGTTTGTGGTAATCGCTCATCTCAATATTTAATTTATCATTAAACTACATTTTTTTTTTTTCATCTCGACCACAGAATATTCTGCTGTGTCTTAACTAAACGGTAAATGGTCATCCGATAATATAAACTTGTGTATTTCACATTATTATTATTATTAATGATA
This sequence comes from Chaetogeoica ovagalla, assembly GCA_032441825.1. Classification (NCBI taxonomy): domain Eukaryota; kingdom Metazoa; phylum Arthropoda; class Insecta; order Hemiptera; family Aphididae; genus Chaetogeoica; species Chaetogeoica ovagalla. Next base: position 4,515,773 of record CM063747.1, on the reverse strand, counting down.
TTTTTATTATGAAAAGTGTAAATGATTAACAGTTAATGTGCATAAGAAACTTTTAAATATTTGTGAATAAAATAATAATCGTTTAAAAATTTGTATAAAATTAACTCAGGAGAATTGGATACCGGCTGCTCTTTCATATATATATATTGCCAATTATATCAAACGACTCGGTAATGCGATAAAATATTTATGAAAACAGATTTGTATTTGAAGTATTTCTTTCTTTACCTACAATTTTCCAAATTTTTCTCTTTTTAATTCAGTTTCCTCTTATTGAATATAATAATTTAAAAAAAAAATGCCATTGTAATAACACGTATACCGGGGGAAAAAATTAAAGTTGAAAATATTGTACCCGAATCACTTATCACAATATTGTTATTATAACAATGGAGATCGGATCGCTACGAATAGTAATCGACAAAAAATTGACTTATAGCAACAATAATCAAATATTTTGTTCACGCGACAATTACCGTGTCAGATAGTTATTATATTACATGGTGTGTGAGAGAGGAACTCATCGTCCTTTTCGTATTCGAATCGAAAGCGAACTCGATAGAGGCATTATCCATAATATACAGTAAAAAAAAAATATTTCACCGGTATGATAAAACACCCCATTTATTTTATAAAAAGCCGTCTGCGTCAATGGTATACTTAGTTGTACACACGTCGTCAGAGCCTTTTCCCGCCTCCGAAAATTTAATAAAACCGATATAATCATTATTAACAAAATTTATTGCCGACTATTTTGCACTCGTTGACCAAAATATAATAAATATAATAAACGAGTTGAAAAATCGCGAAATGTTTAATTTTTTTTTTTTTTTTCTAAAGCGAAACAAAATGAAATTATCGCAAAAATCCACAGGACGTAATATAATTGTTCGTATTATTGACTCGGGAACGGAATTATAAAACTTCTCGTTTTTCCTATACGGGAAATATTCCGAACGCGTTTAGCGTCAAGCTGCGCGGGAACACACGTCAAACACACGTACCGGGAACGGTGCCGCCGGCCGACGTGTCGCGTGATAATTGACTTGAAAGCGATAATTATTATTCTGTGTACACGCGCGTGTGGTGTGACTACTTCGGTGTGTTTTCCAAACGTTCTAATAAAATAATATTTTTATTATTCCTATTCGTAAACGTTCGGTACACAAATAACGCGGCAGATAAAATGTATAACGAGAGGAAATTGTGTTTTAATAATAATAATAATTGAGCGAAGCGGAAATTGTTATTAGATAAAACGTATAATTATTATTATTATTATTATAAGTGTACTAATATATACGGGGGATCGCGCGATTTCCTTCTCGCCCATCACAATGCGAGTGGCTTCCTGCGCGCGTTTTGTCGTTTTATAAAAACGACGACGGCGGTGTCGAGGGGAAAAACTAGAAAAGATATAAATAAATCACGTTAGTTCTAGACATCCGTGTAGTTTATAACAACGAGGCGATCAGATTTTACGTGTGGCGGCGGCCGGGCCGGAGACGTCGTTTTCGTCGGCCTGTCGCGAAGAAGAAAAACCCGTCAGATTTCGCAACGGGATTATTGTTATTTATTCTCATCGTTATTGTACACTATAGAGGGATGATGATACGGGGGCAAAGTAAACGAAAAATAAAACAACGCACGCCAGCAGACAGTTTTCGCGATAAAATACGTAATATAAAATACGCGCGTAACGAAAAATATTGCGAACAAAAAAAAAAAAATCGGAAAAACGCGTGTCGTCGTGTCAACACGCGGCGGACATAAAAACGAAAATAAAATAATTTTCAAGAACGACGAGATCTTATTGTTGACGGACGGTCGGTGAACGAAGGTTCGGCCGCCGCCGCCGTTTTTTTTTTTATATATTCTATAGAGGGATACGGGGGCGAGCGAGGGGGCAAAGTAAACGAAAAATAAAACAACGCACGCCAGCAGACCGTTTTCGCGATAAAATACGTAATATAAAATACGCGCGTAACGAAAAATATTGCGAAAAACAAAAAAAAAAATCGGAAAAACGCGTATCGTCGTGTGAACGCGCGGCGGACATAAAAACGAAAATAAAATACCTTTCGAGAACGACGAGATCTTATTGTCGACGGACTACTAGACTTCGGTCGCCGCTGTTTTCCTCGGTAATTAATTAACGTCGACGATCCGACTGCGCGTTACTGGCCGTACGGGAGTAAAATGAGAAACGCGCGCGGTGTGACGCGGCGGAAACGCGTACGCGATAACCGCGACGCGCGTGTCGGTCGTTTTGCCACGGACTTTGGTGGTGGTGGGGGGTGTCAGAGTGACGTCCGCGCGTCGCGAAAATACGGACGACCACAGCCGCCGTCGGATAACGGACGATTGAAAGCGGAACATTTTCTTCTCTCTTCGTCTTACACACACACACACGAAACGTAGCGAAAAATTAGACGTTTCCCACATTAACCTTCCAACGTTACCACCACCGGTGCGAGATAAGAAATTCGAAAACGCATTTGAATCCGTCGTGAAGTCTACGCGAAATCGACTCGCGCACATTTTTAATTTTTTCTCGTAAATCCTTAAAAATGAACGGTTTAAAAAAAAAAAAAAAATCGGTCAATAACCAACGTTTAACGATCTCAAAATGTAAAAAAAAAAAACCGAATGAAAAAAGTGGAAAAGTCGTACTACAGTGGAATTCACGACGTTTTCAACTTTCTTATCGATCGGCCGCGGTACCTGCGTTTGTAAGACGGAGTAGAGGAGAGTGTGAGAAAACGCCCGCTTCCCCGTAAAAACAACACGCTATTAAATCTGTCGATTTTAGTATTTTACAATCGCCGTGGGAATACACTGCAGAATGGATTACGGCGTGTACAATTACACGCAATACTATGTTAGATTACACACGTTGTTTAATATAAATCGAAAAAATATTATAATACCCGATTATAAATGTCTATAAATTACTACTCTTGCGTTGCAGTTATAGAAGAACAAAAAAAAAAAAAGTAGTTTTTCGTTTTTCCCAATGTGTCCCCCCCCCTTCCCCGACCGCTATAAGCAAGTCGTTTTCACATCGTAGCAGATCGTGATTGCTATTTGGAAATCACCTGTGAAAAATCGCTGCTACTACTTCGGCGGGGCCATTTCATGCCGTTTTCATTTTCGCCAATCGAAAAACCAACACCGAACCACCCCTAAAACCCACTCGTCGCCCGTTTGTGGAGCGGACAAATTTTTTTTTTTTCTAGACTCGCACACACCAGCGTTTAGCGTATAGTCCCCAGTCACGAATACGCCGCAATTATTTATTATTGAAAACGCGAAAACTTTAATTCCGTTATATATATATATATATGTATAAAAAAAATATCGGAGACATTTCGCCGCCGCGGCACAATTGAAAATTGCCTCGAACACAGAAAAACAGTACACGTTCACAAATGGACGGTGTTGTGCTGTTCTCCAATACGTCATATTATAATGTATTTATTGACATTTTCATTTTTCCATCACGTAAAATACCCCCTACGGTATTACCCTCCCCACCAACCATCATTTTATCATTTTTCATAACTTTGTTATATAATATCACATTTGTTGTTGACATTACACTTTTATAAATTCATTTTTTTTTTCTTATTTTTTATCCAAATGGAAATATTCTAATTTCTTTATTATGTAAATTTGTTTAAATTTTTGTATTACAAATATTTGATTTTTTTTTTAATATTTGTTCAATGTCTACGAGTAACAATAGTAACTCTCATTCTATATAAATATATGTATGTATTTCTTTCTCTCTCACTCTATCTATCTATCTCTTTCACTCTTTATATACATATATAATCTTTGAGTAAAACTAAAATAAATATAATACATATAATTTCCATTATCCGTTTATATGTTGTATGTTTTAAACATTTACATTAATAATGTTTAATATTAGGAGGAAAATTAAGCTGTGTTATATAGAAATAAAAATTATTAATTTTGTTCTTTTAATGCACAAATGATTCATTTTTATAACAAATATAGTACTGCGTGTTTGGCTAAACCCTGTACACGATTCTATTAAATATTTCACAATTCTAAAATACAAGCAGTATTTGAATATGTATCACACATATTGGAATTATTTTTTACTTCGAAATAGATACGACAAATGTAGGAGGTACCTACTATTAATGTGTTACATAAATGGTATCTTCAGAAAGAAAAAAAAATGAAACAAATAAGGAATATTTTGTTATGTTTTTGAACGGTCCGGTAGTTTTTGAATTATTAATTTAAAGAAAATTAACACTAAGTATAACTCATTAAATGCTCGGCTTCTCTATTAATATTGGTGCAATCGGCATTAGACTACCCAAACTGTTGTTCTATAGAGACGTATCAAATCATGTTATCATATATTATACACATCCGTCGTACAAGTATTTTAATAATTATTACCTGTAAGCTGTCAATAATAAGTCGAGTGCACAATTTTTTTTTTTGTTCCTGTTGTTTCCTACCTACTATTTATATTTTAGAATATTGCATACTTTGCACAGTACCAACAACTGACAATGTATTCGCTAAACGCTTCAAAGATTCCAAACATTTAAATTCATTTAGAAATTATACTTTATTTGGGGGGGGGGGAAATTATTATAAAATAAAATATAATTCACACTACATTAGATTATAATATGTTGTGTGTGTGGGGAAATACTGAATGTTATTAAATATAATTCAAAAAAATATGTTTAATAATTCAATAGGTCAATGAAGCTGGTAAGCTGAGATAACAAAATAAGAATATTGTAAAAGACAATGGTAATGTCAAAAAAAAAGAAAAGAAAATGGGAGAGTTGGTGTAAGACCGTTTGACACACGAATTGTCTTACATGTTTTAATAAAATAAGATATGGCAAATTATTTTTGTTACCTTAGCTCGGTTATAGACTGTGTAAAAAACACACACAAATACAATCAAATAATCATTAAACATCCAATGAAGTCAATTTTATTAAAATACGTAAAATAAACCGTATGTCATACAGTATCGCATCGCTGTGGCTGATGCGCTCTCAGTACCCTTACACTAAATTATTAGAAGTATTAAAAGACACAGTAAAATATATAAACGTAAAATGATATTTAATAACATTCGAGACATTCGATTGTTTTCCTCCCCACACATACAACAATATTTTATTTTAGTTATAAAATACTTATACATTATACAATATTAATGAAAATACAATACGAAAAACATTTACAACACAAGGTTTATTTTCCGTTTATTTAGTAAGTGACAAAAGATAGAATTTCACTGGGTATGGACGACACAACGTCTTCGTTCAATTTCAGCAGTGTAACTAATTTTATTTGTTCATATTGTATTAATAAACCAATTAATAGATTTCATAAAAAATATTTAACAATATTATCTGTGTTTAGAAAATGCGTTTTGGTCTTTTTATAAACCCAAATGATGTGATTTTCTATTATAAATCATATATTATGTATTCGAAACAGTGTGAAGAATTTAAAAAGTTTAGTTTACAAAATATTAAGTGTGAGACGGAAAATAACCCTTTGCCAATAATGTCTTTTAACGCTATTACTACTAGAATTTTGATTTATATGTATTTTTAATTTTTTTTTTTATTCAACTTAATGTTCAAATAAATAGGCGTTAAAGTACGTGTTATGATATTACTAAATTACAATTTTTTTTAATATGTATATTTTTGCATTTTTATTTTTTGACAAATTTCAAAAACAAATATAACAAATTTATGAATGGTCGAATTTAGACACCAACACTTAAGGTATGGCATATTTTTTAATTACTGTAGTTATAATTTTTTTATACGTACTTTTTTTAATTAAATAATTTTGTAGAACTTAATTTATAATTGTTTAATAACAAAAAAAAAAAAAAAAAAATATTTAAATTTTGCATATAAAAGTATTTGTTGTAAAAACAAGTTAGGTCTCATTTATTTCCAGCCATATTTGAACATTAAAAGTTATAAACCAAAAGGTAAAATTATCTAAGGTAATCTATATGAATGTATAAACATATTATAGAAAATATTTCCTAGTTTTATAACGCTTATAAATCCAAATCCTAGTAGTTATTCATTAATATTGTGTTGTATAAAAACCTATATTATTAATATTATAAGAAATCAAAAACATTTTTTTTTTTTTATATAAAAATAATATATAAATGACACACTAAAAAAAGGTATGTAAGAAAATGTGTAAATACAGCATTTAGCACAGTTTAAAATTAAATTTAAATTATAATGTAATATTTGTAACTATAACTAGTTTATAGTCTAATGAAATAAGATTGGCATTTATAAAAAGTATAATGATTCTTCCAGTCTGTTGTTTGGTGAACTTTGGAGTGTATATGCAGTCAGACATACTAATCTGCGTACCAGTTGACATATAATAGGTGTACTTTCCTGGAATAACAAATAAATACAATTAAGTCATATAATATGTTTTAATTTATTAAATGGATATAATAATGAAGACTTACAATCCCATAGTTGAATACATAATCTATCAATTTCTTTGTAAGCAATCGCATTTCATTTGGAGACGAATTTATGACACTATCCTGAACAACATAATAATGTGTCGTGACCCATGGCCCATTTATTTCATCCGGAATCAGCAAGAAGTCATATCTGAAAAATGTTGCAAAATATTTTTAAACACTTTTGTTTCGTTTAAAACTGTGAGCAAACATTGTCTTATAACTAATAATACTTGCATTTATTTCAGGTCATTATGAAATGCATATATAAGCAACAAATATACAAATCAAAAAATAAATACGAGGAGTAGAATTACAAATATAATTTAGAAAATTCTGTGTTAATTTCTTGGTGTTTACTAATATGTGAATGTGAACGTGAATAATATGAAGATATATAGAAAAGATGGATTAATAGTAGTAGCTATGAAAATGTATAAAAAAAAAATGTAAAAACGACAAAATGGACGTTGGTTTAAAAAAGGTAAAGTAAGCAATGAAAAAATATTATGTCGTCAAATATGATTGAATATTTTCTTCTAGAGAAGTAATGAAAAATGACATAGGTTTATTTGGAAGTTGGAGAAGTCTTCCCTTGTACACTGACTACGCAGTACATTCACTACAGAAGTTAAAAGACGATAATTGATAATATTAATATGGTATTTTTTATCTTATAAAATACATTTATTATATATAAATAATTCTGTATGAAAAACTATGGAAAATAATATTGATAAATTCAAGGAAACCAATTATTTTCCTAAAATAATCACTTATATTTTTAAATACGATTAAATCCTTGTAAATCAAATGTTTTGATAATACCATTTTGGGATAATAATGGAAATTATTACTCATTTACTCTTAACCAGGAAAATTAAATATATGTATCATATATTTTATCATTTAATACATAAACGGCATTAGATATTTATAGGTATCTACCACATTTTTATATATTAGTTATTATTATACTCACGTTGTCGGAGGTGTATGAGAGATCAGGTGTGATTTCAGTTTTTTCCAAACCATTTGGTGTTTAAGAAAACGGGTTTCAATTACACCACTTTTAACAATGATAAATGCCATTGACGGTTTGTTTGCATAGATTTTTTTACAAGAATCCTATATAGAATATTTTTAAAATTCAATTTGATTAAAAAATAAAAACAGGGCAACAACAAATTAGAAAACGTGATACAAAAAAATTAAGACTAACCGTTATCAATAAAAGTTCAGTTGATTGGACTTCCATCATTTGTTCATTTTCAACCCCATTTCTGTATATAATGATGCTCTTAGGAAGTACCCTGTTTTTTTGCTTGTATTTCAGTAAAGCCTCTAAAATCACAAAGTAAACGTTTGGATAATAACAAACTGTATTTGTATTTTACTATATTTTATATAATATTATAAATGATTAAGTGACTGGTTAATATAGGATTGTAAGTTATATTTTAATTCCATAAACAATATTGACTTGTTCAGCGTACAATATGGAGAGTTGTTCGAAAATCAATGAAACACTTCAATTATTTATATCATTGTTCATTACAGATAATATACCTAACAATGTTTTACAGACCTTACGACAAAAAAACCAAATAGGTATACATAAAGTTAAATAGTAATGTGTTCTAAAGGAATAAATAATTAAATTCCATAACAAAATACAATACATTAAATAACTACACAAAAATATGGATACATTATATCAAGGTAGCTCTAAAGTAGTAGGCCTAAACGTTTGGAGGAGAACTGTTGCTCTAACAAAATTGTGACTTTAAACTTCTCTAATTTTAATTCTGCAAACATTTATAGAATTAATTTTTCACATAGAAAAATGGCAGAAGTAGTTCTTCAGATATCAAATTTCAGATTTATATAATTAATTAAAATGCCTTTATGCCAAACATTTTCTTTTATTTGTAGCATATTTATAAATTCGAATAAATCGCTGCTGTTATTATCCAAAAAAACATATTAGGAAATGTTAAACTTTGTACACAATTACTGTAAATCGAATGAAATTAAGTTTCACAATTTTCGATCAGAGTGAAAAGTAAAAAATGAAATTATACATGCAATAGCTATATCCACTGAGTGTCTCCAAATTCATGGGTAGTGGACAGTAGGTTAGTGGAAAAGGTTATATGTTCCAATAATAATCTAAAACTTTAAACATTTTTTTTTAAACGAAATGGTGGAAATTATAAAAAACGTTTACAATTATGTACTACAAAAATCAATTGCTGAAGAATATACTAAACTCGTATAACTACGATCACCTAGTTTTGATAAAATTATACATTTAAATTCTTAAAGTTTTATGCATATTTAATATTTACTACTACCAGTTTCTCTTTATTTCTGCATAATACTATAATAATAATTACTTATTCGCTCTACTGCTTTCATATTATTTTTCTTTTACTAAACACTGTCATAATAAAGATTACCTACGTTTCTAGGTTTTGTTGATTTTTCAACATTATTCAACATACACAAATTAAATTATCATGTAGCATCTCAATCAATATTATACTTAATGATGTGATTTGAAAATTTTGTGTTTTCCGTATTAATAAATAATAACATATGATATTTTAAGATTTAAAATTTAAAAATTAAATACGAGTTATTTTATTTAATATTAAAACAGATTTAATGAAATTAAAAAAAAAAACTCCCGTATAAACTGAGTTTGGTCTCAAATCATTTTTTTTCGAATGCAATGATTGAGTGTTGGTTGGAAATAAGAATATTAATGCTACTGTAAAATATTAGATTTAGTTGGTTAAATCTTAATTTACCTACTGGAACAGATTATAAACATTAAAATTTTATGTTAATTGCATATCAATGAATTAAAACGTTACACATTTCATCGAACACGTATTAGTAAATAACATGAAAACTATAACTACTTTCGATATTTTCGGCGAAGTATTTTGAAATTTCCGTATCGTTGTTACATTTTTGAGCACAGCTGAAGTAATTTGTGTGCGTGTCGTTCATGGTGGCTACTATCGCACCATACAGATATTGATTGTCATATTTATCCCAGATCACATCAAGTGCAATAATCATCATTCCCTGAATAAATTGCCATTAAAAAAAAAAAAAAAAAAAAAAAATATATATATATATATATTATAATACAAATTTTGTATAATTCACAATTGATAATACCTTTAAGGGTATGTACATTAACAGTGGTTTATCTGTGAGCATACAATAGTTTATTTGAATTGTAAGTTTTAATGCATCCAAATCGCCACATGTTATGTCTGACAAGGAAAGAACTAGAGTTGGAACTGAAAACGAATAATAGAAATAAATAATAAATTGAACTATGCATTTTTTTTTTTTTGTAATAAAATCCTAAATCTGTCATTAACATGTTAGAAAATAAAAATTAAATTAAAAAAAAGTTAATTGAAATCAATTGATAATTTCTTTAAAATTCACTTTTAACTTGAAAAGTCACAGGTTTTAAACATTTGATTTCAAACAAAATTATCAATAATAATTAAAGTTATAATTAAATTAATATGCCAATACAGGATGCCAGAAGGTAAGTTTTTTACTACTTCAATTACAAAATACAAATTTGAACTTCTTGAATAGTATTTTCTAAGCTGTTTTGATGTAACCAAACAATATATAAGTAACTTTTAACATAACGAGTTAAAGAAAATAATTAATCTGCTCAGTTTAGACAGTTAATCTCATAATATTGAACCATTATTTTAATTTCAGAATTATTGACATTGAAACAACTATAATAATTAATGAAGGTAAAATAACTATACTAAATACTAATTAAATATATAAAGAGACAATGCTAATTTTGTTTGCTGCTGATAAACGTAGAACTCACTGAATAAACTTCGTCATAATAGTAGTTTTAGAGGACTAATCAAATTAAAATATGTGAGTATAAAATAGTTAGCACATTGCCAATATTGTATTAAAAATAATCATAATACTTATTGATTATGATTTAATATAAATTTAAAATATTACAAAATATTTAGAAGTATACAATAAAATAATTTAAATATGTTAATAGATACCTCCTTGTTCGACTAACAATTTGCTTTTGATTAGCGTGTAAAGCTCAGAGAGATCTGACGGAATTACACACAAAATAAAAATTGGATTTCTAAACTTAGCAATAAAATCCAAACAGTCCGAATAAGTATTCAAGTTATAATCCTCTAATGTGATCCTGAAAATACGTGCATACAAAAATAAAAATTTGGTTTGAAAGAAAATTCCATCGAAAAAATATTGATAAGTAGTACTAACATTCTTGGCCGTCGTAACTTAAATGACATTCTACGCGCTTCGTAGTAAAGGCGCATTAAAAATGAGTAAACATCATTAGCATGATGTTGTACTGATAAAATAATCCATTGCGTTTTTCTACCAAAAAGCATTGGCAAGAACTTTTCTTCCCTTATAAATTTAAATTCTTGTCTACCGGTAAATCGTAATGCATTGGTTTCGTTGAAACAAAATTGTGACAAATTAATGAGCTCATTGTTCCGTATAAATTTCAAATGTCTAAATGTGTCCAAAACCTGAAATATTAAAAATTAAATGAAACATCAATATTTAAACACAATTGATGTTGTTTACCTCTGGTGTAGAAGGAAGATTATAGGCAGTATTCAAGCCAATATTGATTTCTCTCCGATCCACATGTATACTTACTGCCAAGTCTTTGGTGCTAAATAGAAATTTAGAGCTCAATAGATATTTATATTTTTTCCAATTATAAAACAAATTAAACATTTTAATCGATATATACAATTATCGAGAGATAATAATAATACAATTATATATCGTTTAATTAATTTGTCAACTGTAGTTTATAATGTAAAAGAAATTTTATGAGTGCTTTATTCACATAAACACAATTGAATTAAAAAGTTTAAAAGGATCTCATTCGATTTCACCAACATCTTTTCGCCAAGAGCGGCTTTCGATTTTTAGAAATACAGTCAACACTTAGCCTTAGTTACCTCAAGGTCTCAGTAAGTCCAGTAAAATAACTTAAATCAGGGCTGATGTATACCATTTCAGCGTTTTTCTGCATAAGAGTATTTACATTTTTGATCATCAATGGCTGGCCATTGTAAGAAATCATAATGCTCCAATTCTAAAATTGAAATAAATTAGTATTAATGAAAAAATACAACACATTAATATACAAATTATACACAATTTAACTTGCCATATTACTATTGTCATTGACACAATATGATTTATATTCTAAGAATAACGAATTTTCATACCCATTTTACTTTTATTTTGTATCACAGCATAAGTAATTTAAATTGTTAACATTTACTTACCATATTTGATGACTGATTCAATAAACGCTTGAGAAAGTAATCCAACACAGATTTTTTGCAAACAATATTAATGGGATTTTTAGCATCGAATAAAATTGTTGTATCATTTTGCTGACGATTTGAAGCTTGAATCTAAAATAAATAACAAATCGAATAATATATATGAGCTAGTTAGATATATAATAAGGCATATTTAAAAAATTTTCGGAATCATAGGCGAGTACACACTTTATATTTTAAATGAAGTTATTTTGTTCAACAATATTTGTTATCCTCTACGTTTAAAAAAATAATGCACAATAATATAAGGACTAGAACATTTTGTGTTCGTCATTAACTTTAAAATTAAAAAAATTAATGGAATGAAAATCATTACTGTTTTAACAAAATTTGTTTGTTTAATGTCTACAAGTCAAATGTGAAATAAAAATAAACATTTTTTTTTTCTGAACGATAATATAATTTTATTACATAATTTATTAGACTTACTGCCAATTCGCTTTGATGCCCACTCGATAACATTGAAGCTTTGCCCAATACGTATTCATCTAAACGATCTCGGCATGAGTGTAGAATGATATTACTGTCTCCACCTGGAAAAAAATTATCTACATTAGACCGCTTAATGTTCGTGAAATGTTACACAACATCAATTCAATAAATTGTCCTGAATTAAAAAATATAACAAATTATGATTACTTAATCATTTTATAATTATAAAAAATACCGAAATATTTTAATAAAAGTAAATTGAAAATAATTGTTTGAATTATATATCATCGATGTTCAAGTACCTAAATCAATGAAATTATATATTGGTTCATCTGTATAATATTTTAAACATTAAAATTAAGATTATAATTTTTATTTTTATTATTATTATCCGAATTAAGTCTCATGATTTAAATAGACGCAACAACCAGTTTAGTGCTAGAATTAAATTGATTACTCAATTTTAATATAATTGCAATAGAAATCAAATTTATGTAACTTATATGTACCTACTAAGTTTATTACCAGTGTTAATTGACTATGTTTCCTTAATCATAATAAATAATAAGAACAATATACGCAAATGATTTAGTACATTGTAATTTATAATAAATAATAAGCTAGCATTATATGAGTTTGTATAGGTACCTAAATATAATATTCAATCGTATGTACGTATACAGATCTAACTATCTACAGTAATACGACAATTTTTAATTTTGAATATTACATTGTCTGCCTTTAGAAACTTACAAGAAAATAATCTGTTTTAAAAAATACATAACCTAAAATTCTGAATATATAATGGAAAAAGGGCGAATCCGGAGTACATAGTAGAGAGTAAATTACAAATTCTAAATTTATCGTTTCATACTTGCTTGAAAATTTATTTCGGTAATGTATATAAGGACGGTGAAATTATTGTGTTATGCTACACTTTACAGGTTATTCATAATTTTAACACCACCTCAAAAATGATACAAAACACTGGACTAGTTGCAATTATATAAATTATAATTGATTATTTCCCCTTGTAATTATAAATTAAATAAAAATAATAATAAAAATCATTGAAACAAGCCTAAAGATAATTGATTGAAACATATATTTTACTTGTAGTCAAGTGAATGGCATTTCCTTGTTCCACCTGAAACAAATAAAAAACAAATAATACAGATATCAACATTTTAAAACTATATGACATGTCGATAATATTACTTTTCGTAGAATATTAAGGTATTGTCTATCAGTATATGGCAATGCATTGGTTTTTTTGGCACATAATTGTGACATATCAACGAGTTGGTTGTAGCGAATAAATTTGAAATGTCTTAACGTGTCCAAAACCTAAAGTATTAACAATTATATTAAATTTCAATATTTCAACAGAACTGATGTTGTTTACCTCTGGTGTAGAAGGAAGATTATGAGCCGCACTTAAGTCAATATTGATTTCTCTCCGATCCATATGTATACTTACAGGTAAGTCTTTGTTGCTAAATAGAAATTTAGAGCTCAGTAGACATTTATATTTTTTCCAATTATAAAACTAATCAAACATTTTAATTGTTAAATACAATCTTCAAGAGATAATAATAAGCTTATATAACGTTTAATTGATATGTTAACTGTAGTTTATAATGTAAAAGAAATTTTATGAGTGCTAATTGCTTTATTCACATAAACACAATTGAATTAAAATGTTTAAAAGGATCTCATTTGATTTTACCAACTTCTTTTCGCAAAGTTGCTTTAGATTTTTAGAAATATAGTCAACACTTTGCCTTAGTTACCTCAAGGTCTCTGTAAGTCCAGTAAAATAACTTAACTCAGGGCTGATGTATACTATGTCAGCGTCATTCTGCTTAAGAATATTTATATTTTTGATTACCAATGGCTGGTCATTGTAACAAATCTTAATACTCCAATTCTAAAATTAAAATAAATTATTATTAATGAAAGAAATTTAACACATTAATATACATATTACACAAAATTTAACACGACTTTTTATTATTGTTATTGATTCAATATGATTTATAATCTAAAATAACGAATTTCCTTACCCTTTTTATTTTTATTTTGTGTCACTACAAAAGCGATTTAAAGTAATAACATTTACTTACCATATTTGATGATTGATTCAATAAACGCTTGAGAAAGTAATCCAACACAGATTTTTTGCAAACAATATTGATGGGATTTTCAGCATCGAATAAAATTGTTGTATTATTTTGCTGACGTTTTGAAGCTTGAATCTAAAATAAATCACAAATCGAATAAATTATCTGAACTAGTTAAATATAGAATAAGACATATTTAAAAATTTTCGGAATCTTAAGGTCTGCTCAAACCGAAGCGGTAGCGGTGGCGGTAGCGGCAGCGAAAATAAATGTCCATATGTTTAAATACGAGCGCATTCATTGTCGCGAAATTAATACCGCGGCGAAAATGCTACCGCAAGATTGAACGCGGTATTTTTATTTTTTGCTGCAAACCCTATATTTTTCGCTCACCGCAGCGGTAATCAGTTGTGAATTCCCTACTCATGTACACATATCGACAATTTATTATTAACAATATATTATTATCTATAGAAATAATATCTTGATATTATATAATTCCTATATAATATCATAAGACCTTGCAGTTGAATTTTCATTTACGTAGTGTTCGAATCTTTGAACAATATTCGAGCTAATAAAATTGTTTTAAATTATTTAATAAAAATGACAAATACCACTGAAAAATTAATAGCTGTCGTTAAAGAATACCTCATTTTATATAATATGACGCTTCTCGATTTCAAGGATACGAGAAAAAAAGATTATATTTGGGATAACGAAATAAGTGTTAAAGTGAACGGTGAAAGTGGTAAGTATGAATATATTAATTAATATAATAGTAAAAAAAATTGTTATATAAAAAAACTATTAAAAATAATAAACCATTAGTTAATCGTCATTAAAATACTCAACAAAATGTTCTCGCACTTGAAAAGCTTCAGTAGTACCCCTTCTAGGATTATTTCCAATGTTATTCTGTAGTAAAAACGGTTCAACTGCTTCAATCTCATTGTCGTAATTATTACAATTTTTAATTGTAAATTACATAGGTGTCACGATGTCGACTAGGCTTGGCGAAACATTTCGCTTAGATACCGCAGAATTTACCGCTATCGCTACCGCTTCGGTTTGAGCGGACCTTGCGATATTTAATACCGCCGAATTTACCGCTACCGCTACCGCTTCGATTTGAGCAGACCTTTAGGGGAGTACACATTTTATATTTGAAATGAAGTTATTTTGTTCAACAATATTTGTTTTCCTCTACGTTAAAAAAATATTACACAATAATATAAGGACTTGAACATTTTGTGTTCGTCATTAACTTTAAAATTAAAAAAATTAATGGAATGAAAATCATTACTGTTTTAACAAAATTTGTTTGTTTAATGTCTACAAGTCAAATGTGAAATAAAAATAAACGTTTTTTTTTTGCTGAACGATAATATAATTTTGTTACATAATTTATTAGACTTACTGCCAATTCGCTTTGATGCCCACTCGATAACACTGCAGCTTTGCCCAATACGTATTTATCTAAACGATCTTGGCATGAGCGTAGAATGGTATTACTGTCTCCACCTGGAAAAAAGTTATCTATATTAAGACAGCATGATGTACGTGAAATGTTATTCAACATCAATTCAATAAATTGTCCTGAATTAAAAAATATAACAAATTATGATTACTTAATCATTCTATAATTATAAAAAATAACGAAATATTTTAATAAGAGTAAATAGAAAATAATTGTTTGAATTATATATCATCGATGTTTAAGTAAATCAATATTGCAATGAAATTATATATTGGGTTCATCTGTATGATATTTTGTACATTAAAATTATTATTATTTTTTTTTCCGAATTATGTCTTATAATTCAAATAAACGCAATAACCAGTTCAGTGCTAGAATTAAATTGTTTATTCAATTTTAATATAATTGCAATAGTAATCAAATTTATGTAACTTATATGTACCTACTAATTTTATTACCAACGTCAATTGATTATGTTTCCTTAATCATAATAAATAATAAGAACAATATACGTAAATGATTTAGTACATTGTAATTTATAATAAATAATAAGCTAGCATTATATGAGTTTGTATAGGTACCTAAATATAATATTCAATCGTATGTACATATACAGATCTAACTCTATAGTATTGATACAATTTTTAATTTTGAATATTACATTGTCTGCCATTAGAAACTTACAAGAAAATACTTCGTTTTAATGAATACTTTACCAAAAATTCTGTATATATGAAGAAAAAGGGGCGAATACGGGGAACATAGAAGAGAGTTAATTACAAATTTTAAATTAATCGTTACATACTTGCTTGAAAATTTCTTTCAGTAATATATCTAAAGACAGTGAAATTATTGGGTTATGCTACACTTTATAAGTAATTCATAATTTTGCACGACCTCAAAAAAGATATAAAAGACTGGACTAGTTGCAACTATATAGATCAAAATTGATTATTACCCCTTGTAATTATAAATTAAATAAAAATAATAATACTAAAAATCTTTAAAACAAGCCTAAAGATAATTCATTGAAGCATAAATTTTACTTGTAGTCAAGTGAATGGCACTTCCTTGTTCCACCTGAAACAAAAAAAAAAAACAAATATTACCGATATCAAAATTTTAAAACTATATATGACATGTCGATAATATTACTTTTCGTATAATATTAAGGTATTGTGTATTAGTATATGATAATGCATTGGTTTCTTTAGCACATAATTGTGGCATATCAACGAGTTGATTGTAGCGAATAAATTTTAAATGTCTTAACGTGTCCAAAACCTAAAATATCAACAATTATATTAAATTTCAATATTTCAACAAAACTGATGTTGTTTACCTCTGGTGTAGAAGGAAGATTATGAGCCGCACTTAAGTCAATATTGATTTCTCTCCGATCCACATGTATACTTACAGACAAGTCTTTGTTGCTAAATAGAAAATTAGAACTCAGTAGACATTTATATTTTTTCCAATTATAAAACTAATCAAACATTTTAATTGTTAAATACAATCTTCAAGAGATAATAATAAGCTTATATAACGTTTAATTGATATGTTAACTGTAGTTTATAATGTAAAAGAAATTTTATGAGTGCTAATTGCTTTATTCACATAAACACAATTGAATTAAAAAGTTTAAAAGGATCTCATTTGATTTTACCAACTTCTTTTCGCAAAGTTGCTTTAGATTTTTAGAAATATAGTCAACACTTTGCCTTAGTTACCTCAAGGTCTCAGTGAGTCCAGTAAAATAACTTAACTCAGGGCTGATGTATACTATGTCAGCGTCTTTCTGCATAAGAGTATTAACATTTTTGATCACCAATGGCTGGTCATTGTAACAAATCTTAATACTCCAATTCTAAAATTAAAATAAATTATTATTAATGAAAGAAATTTAACACATTAATATACATATTACACAAAATTTAACACGACTTTTTATTATTGTTATTGATTCAATATGATTTATAATCTAAAAATAACGAATTTCCTTACCCTTTTTATTTTTATTTTGTGTCACTACAAAAGCGATTTAAAGTAATAACATTTACTTACCATATTTGATGACTGATTCAATAAACGCTTGAGAAAGTAATCCAACACAGATTTTTTGCAAACAATATTGATGGGATTTTTAGCATCGAATAAAATTGTTGTATTATTTTGCTGACGTTTTGAAGCTTGAATCTAAAATAAATCACAAATCGAATAAATTATCTGAGCTAGTTAATTATAGAATAAGTCATATTTAAAAATTTTCGGAATCCTAGGCGAGTACACATTTTATATTTGAAATGAAGTTATTTTGTTCAACAATATTTGTTTTCCTCCACGTTTAAAAAAATAATACACAATAATATAAGGACTTGAACATTGTGTGTTCGTCATTAACTTAAAAATTAAAAAAATTAATGGAATGAAAATCATTACTGTTTTAACAAAATTTGTTTGTTTAATGTCTACAAGTCAAATGTGAAATAAAAATAAACGTTTTTTTTTTGCTGAACGATAATATAATTTTGTTACATAATTTATTAGACTTACTGCCAATTCGCTTTGATGCCCACTCGATAACACTGCAGCTTTGCCCAATACGTATTTATCTAAACGATCTTGGCATGAGCGTAGAATGGTATTACTGTCTCCACCTGGAAAAAAGTTATCTATATTAAGACAGCATGATGTACGTGAAATGTTATTCAACATCAATTCAATAAATTGTCCTGAATTAAAAAATATAACAAATTATGATTACTTAATCATTCTATAATTATAAAAAATAACGAAATATTTTAATAAGAGTAAATAGAAAATAATTGTTTGAATTATATATCATCGATGTTTAAGTAAATCAATATTGCAATGAAATTATATATTGGGTTCATCTGTATGATATTTTGTACATTAAAATTATTATTATTTTTTTTTTCCGAATTATGTCTTATGATTCAAATAAACGCAATAACCAGTTCAGTGCTAGAATTAAATTGTTTATTCAATTTTAATATAATTGCAATAGTAATCAAATTTATGTAACTTATATGTACCTACTAATTTTATTACCAACGTCAATTGATTATGTTTCCTTAATCATAATAAATAATAAGAACAATATACGTAAATGATTTAGTACATTGTAATTTATAATAAATAATAAGCTAGCATTATATGAGTTTGTATAGGTACCTAAATATAATATTCAATCGTATGTACATATACAGATCTAACTCTCTACAGTATTGATACAATTTTTAATATTATATTGTCTGCCTTTAGAAACTCAGAAGAAAATAATCTGTTTTAAAAAATACATTACCTAAAATTCTGAATATATAATGGAAAAGGGGCGAATCCGGGGTACATAGTAGAGAGTAAATTACAAATTCTAAATTAATCGTTTCATTCTTGCTTGAAAATTTATTTCGGTAATATTATAAGGACGGTGAAATTATTGTGTTATGCTACACTTTACAGGTTATTCATAATTTTAATACTACCTCAAAAATGATACAAAACGCTGGACTAGTTGCAACTATATAAATCATAATTGATTATTTCCCCTTGTAATTATAAATTAAATAAAAATAATAATAATAAAAATCTTTGAAACAAGCCTAAAGATAATTGATTGAAACATATATTTTACTTGTAGTCAAGTGAATGGCACTTCCTTGTTCCACCTGAAACAAATAAAAAACAAATAATACAGATATCAACATTTTAAAACTATATGACGTGTTGATAATATTACTTTTCGTAGAATATTAAGGTGTTGTCTATCAGTATATGGTAATGCATTGGTTTCTTTGGCACATAATTGTGACATATCAACGAGTTGATTGTAGCGAATAAATTTGAAATGTCTTAACGCGTCCAAAACCTAAAATATTAATAATTATATTAAATTAAAATATTTAAACACAACTGGAGTTGTTTACCTCTGGTGTAGAAGGAAGATTTTGAGCCGCACTTAAGTCAATATTGATTTCTCCCTGGTCCACTTGTATACTTACTGCCAAGTCTTTGGTGCTAAATAGACATTTAGAGCTCAGTAGACATACATTTTTTTCCAATTGTAAAAACAAATTAAACATTTTAATTGTTAAATACAATCATCTAGTGATAATAATAAAATTATATAACGTTTAATTGATTTGTTAATTGTAGTTTTTAATGTAATAGATATTTTGTGAGTGCGAATTGCTTTAATCACATAAACACAATTGAATTACATAGTTTAAAAGGATCTCATTTAATTTTACAATTTCTTTATGCTAATAGCGGCTTTTGATTTTTTGATTTATAATTAATATTTAGCCTCACTTACCTCAAAGTCTCCGTGAGTCCAGTAAAATATCTTAACTCAGGGCTGATGTATACCATGTCAGCGTTTTTCTGCTTAAGAATATTTATATTTTTGATCACCAATGGCTGGTCATTGTAAGAAATCTTAATGCTCCAATTCTAAAATTAAAATAAATTATTATTAATGAAAGAAATTTAACACATTAATATACAATTTAACTCGATATTTTACTATCGTTTTTGATTCAATATGATTGTTTTTCTATAAATAACAAATTCTTTTACTCTTTTTTCTTTTATTTTGTATCACTTTATAAGTGATTTAAATTGTTAACCTTTACTTACCATATTTGAAGACTGGTTTATTAAACGCTTTAAAAAGTTATCCAAAACAGACTTTTTGCAAACAATATTGATGGGATTTTCAGCATGGAATAAATGTATTGTATTATTTTGATGCTGGCGATTTGATGCTTGAATCTAAAATAAAGCTCAATCGAATAAATTATCTGACATTTTTAATTATAGAATAATATACATTTAAAAAAAAATTTTTAGGATCTTATGGGAGAACAAATTTTATCTTTTGGAATGTAGTTATTTTGTTCAACAATATTTTTTTTTATAAACGTTTAAAAAAGTAATGCGCAATAATATAAGGACTTGAAAATTTTTGTTCGTCATTAACTTTATAATTAAAAAAATTTATGAAATGAAAATCATAACTGTTTTAATAAAATCTGTTTGTTTAATATCTAAAAGTCAAATATGAAATAAAAATTAACATTTTTTTTTTTCTGAACGGAAATATAATATTGTTACATCATTTATAAGACTTACTGCTAATTCGTTTATATTGCCACTCGATAAGACTGCAGATTTGCCTAATACGTATGATTCTATACGATCTTTGCATGAGCGTTGACGTTGGTTTTGAATGATATTATTTTCTCCACGGGGAAAGAAGTTATCTACATTGAGACCGAAATGTTATTCAACATCAATTCAATAAATTGTCCTGAATTAAAAAATATAACAAATTATGATTACTTAATCATTCTATAATTATAAAAAATAACGAAATATTTTAATAAGAGTAAATAGAAAATAATTGTTTGAATTATATATCATCGATGTTTAAGTAAATCAATATTGCAAAGAAATTATATATTGGGTTCATCTGTATGATATTTTGTACATTAAAATTATTATTATTTTTTTTTTCCGAATTATGTCTTATGATTCAAATAAACGCAATAACCAGTTCAGTGCTAGAATTAAATTGTTTATTCAATTTTAATATAATTGCAATAGTAATCAAATTTATGTAACTTATATGTACCTACTAATTTTATTACCAACGTCAATTGATTATGATTCCTTAATCATAATAAATAATAAGAACAATATACGTAAATGATTTAGTACATTGTAATTTATAATAAATAATAAGCTAGCATTATATGAGTTTGTATAGGTACCTAAATATAATATTCAATCGTATGTACATATACAGATCTAACTCTCTACAGTATTGATACAATTTTTAATATTATATTGTCTGCCTTTAGAAACTCAGAAGAAAATAATCTGTTTTAAAAAATACATTACCTAAAATTCTGAATATATAATGGAAAAGGGGCGAATCCGGGGTACATAGTAGAGAGTAAATTACAAATTCTAAATTAATCGTTTCATTCTTGCTTGAAAATTTATTTCGGTAATATTATAAGGACGGTGAAATTATTGTGTTATGCTACACTTTACAGGTTATTCATAATTTTAATACTACCTCAAAAATGATACAAAACGCTGGACTAGTTGCAACTATATAAATCATAATTGATTATTTCCCCTTGTAATTATAAATTAAATAAAAATAATAATAATAAAAATCTTTGAAACAAGCCTAAAGATAATTGATTGAAACATATATTTTACTTGTAGTCAAGTGAATGGCACTTCCTTGTTCCACCTGAAACAAAAAAAAACATATAATACAGATATCAACATTTTAAAACTATATGACGTGTTGATAATATTACTTTTCGTAGAATATTAAGGTGTTGTCTATCAGTATATGGTAATGCATTGGTTTCTTTGGCACATAATTGTGACATATCAACGAGTTGATTGTAGCGAATAAATTTGAAATGTCTTAACGCGTCCAAAACCTAAAATATTAATAATTATATTAAATTAAAATATTTAAACACAACTGGAGTTGTTTACCTCTGGTGTAGAAGGAAGATTTTGAGCCGCACTTAAGTCAATATTGATTTCTCCCTGGTCCACTTGTATACTTACTGCCAAGTCTTTGGTGCTAAATAGACATTTAGAGCTCAGTAGACATACATTTTTTTCCAATTGTAAAAACAAATTAAACATTTTAATTGTTAAATACAATCATCTAGTGATAATAATAAAATTATATAACGTTTAATTGATTTGTTAATTGTAGTTTTTAATGTAATAGATATTTTGTGAGTGCGAATTGCTTTAATCACATAAACACAATTGAATTACATAGTTTAAAAGGATCTCATTTAATTTTACAATTTCTTTTTGCGAATAGCGGCTTTTGATTTTTTGATTTATAATTAATACTTAGCCTTACTTACCTCAAGGTCTCCGTGAGTCCAGTAAAATATCTTAACTCAGGGCTGATGTATACCATGTCAGCGTTTTTCTGCTTAAGAATATTTATATTTTTGATCACCAATGGCTGGTCATTGTAAGAAATCTTAATGCTCCAATTCTAAAATTAAAATAAATTATTATTAATGAAAGAAATTTAACACATTAATATACAATTTAACTCGATATTTTACTATCGTTTTTGATTCAATATGATTGTTTTTCTATAAATAACAAATTCTTTTACTCTTTTTTCTTTTATTTTGTATCACTTTATAAGTGATTTAAATTGTTAACCTTTACTTACCATATTTGAAGACTGGTTTATTAAACGCTTTAAAAAGTTATCCAAAACAGACTTTTTGCAAACAATATTGATGGGATTTTCAGCATGGAATAAATGTATTGTATTATTTTGATGCTGGCGATTTGATGCTTGAATCTAAAATAAAGCTCAATCGAATAAATTATCTGACATTTTTAATTATAGAATAATATACATTTAAAAAAAAATTTTTAGGATCTTATGGGAGAACAAATTTTATCTTTTGGAATGTAGTTATTTTGTTCAACAATATTTTTTTTTATAAACGTTTAAAAAAGTAATGCGCAATAATATAAGGACTTGAAAATTTTTGTTCGTCATTAACTTTATAATTAAAAAAATTTATGAAATGAAAATCATAACTGTTTTAATAAAATCTGTTTGTTTAATATCTAAAAGTCAAATATGAAATAAAAATTAACATTTTTTTTTTTCTGAACGGAAATATAATATTGTTACATCATTTATAAGACTTACTGCTAATTCGTTTATATTGCCACTCGATAAGACTGCAGATTTGCCTAATACGTATGATTCTATACGATCTTTGCATGAGCGTTGACGTTGGTTTTGAATGATATTATTTTCTCCACGGGGAAAGAAGTTATCTACATTGAGACCGAATGGTGTACGTGGAATGTTACTCAACATTAATTCAACATATTGTCCTGAATTGAAAAATATAACAAATTTATGGTTCTCATTCATTTTATACTTCTAAAAGTTAACAAAATATTGTAATAAGAGTAGATAGTCATTGTATAAATTATATGTCATCGATATTCATGTAGATAATTTAGTATTGCAATGAAATTATACATTGGGGTCATCTACATAATATTTTGAACATTATATTTATCGTTATTATTATTATTTTTATTATTTTATTTATCGTAATCATTTTTTATGATCTGAATATACGCAACCACTAGTTTGGTGCTAGAGTTAAAATTTCTACTCAAATTGAATGTAATTTTAATTTTAATCAAATATATATTAACTACATGTACCTACTAGTCTTATAATCAAAGTCAATTGACTGTATTTCTTAACTCATTATAAATAATAAGAATAATATACATACATTATTTAGTTCATTGTAATTTATAATAAGCAATAAGCTAGTGTTATATGAGTTTGTATAGGTACCTAAATATAATATACAATCGTATGTACATATACAGATCTAACTCTCTCTCTATAATATTGATACAATTTTTAATTTAGAATATTACATTGTCTGCCTTTAAAAACTTACTAATAACTATTTATTTTAATAATTACTTTCCCTAAAATCTGTCAACATAATCAGTACCGTATATATAAAGGAATGGGATTATCTGGGGCACATAGAGGAGCAAAATTTAGAAATTTTTTAATTATCGTTTCATTCTTGTTTAAAAATTTATTTTGGTAACTTTTATAATTATTGTATTATGCCGCGCGTTTTATAAGTTATTTTGGATTCCCTTCAAAAAAAAAAAAAAAAAAACGCTGGTATAGTTGTACAAATGATGATCAATACTGATAATATCCCCTCGTAATAATTTATTAAATAATAATAACGTAATTAAAATTATGCCTAAAGTTTAATTATTGAAGTATAGATTTTACTTGTAGTTAAGTGAATGGCACTTCCTTGTTCCACCTAAAACAAAAAAAAAAAAACCAAATATTGCATAAATCAATATTTTAAATCTATAGCGCATTTCGGTAATATTACTTTTCGTAGAATATTAAGATATTGAGTTTTGTTGTTATCACCAAATTTTAATTTGTTTTGCAATCCACGTAGTTGTGATAGTGAAATTATTTGGCCAAATGAATGCGGTCTATATGTACTGAATTGTGGCATCAAATGAAGTATGTACGAACGTGTTGGAAATCGATTGAATCGTCCCAGCTGTATTTGTTGTAATAATTGTTCTTGTTTTTCAGGTACCTTTTGTCCTTCGTCATTTCTTGGGGGATTTGGATCCATGTTTAAATTCTAATATAAATATGTTTAAAACCACGATCAATAAAAAATATACTAATGTCGTATTATTTTTTTTCTGTTTGTTGCCGAATTCAACATTTTCCCCCAAATTTATATAATATTATCACTAATTTACATTTCTAAAGTACCTGCATTTCATTTAAAACATATAAAATGTATTATTTTTTTAATAAAACATATGTATATATATAAAAAATATTACACATTTATTGCTATTTTTTATTTCAATGTAATTATATAATATATATATATTTATGGTTAAATTTTATACGAAGTGGAAAACGTACAATATTTCCCCAGTAATCATTATCCGGGGTATATTTACGTTGTAAGATAACGAACATTGGCGGGTTTTAGGAGAGGAAAGGAGCAACTATCCTTTGTGGACATTTGTTGATTACCATATTAGCATTTATATATTATTTCAATATTAAAAAACAAATTGTACGATAAAATAATTATTTTTTCTTTTTTCTCTTAATCGCCCTCTTTTAAATCAAAACCCGAATTGAAAAATATATCGTTTTACAGTTTATACGAACTTAATTCCGTATTACGCGAAAGAAGATCGGTGTTATTGAAGTATAGAAAAACGGTCAATACTTTATGACAAATTGTTTAGCAATAATTTTATGAATTATTATCTTCACTATGTGTTACGGCGTATCAACAAATATTGGTATGGATATATCCGTAATTAATAATTATTAATTCGAAACACTAACCATCGTTTACATAAAATGGTGTTTGTCAGAAACATTTCCGTGCGCGTGTTCGGGCTTTGAACAAACAATGAAACACATACCGTTTTGGAGTGCCCTCTAATCAAATTTGTATTGGAAAATATTCATAGCTGCAATGTCAATAATTGCAAACAATAATTGGACGCGCAAACTAACTGTGTGCTCTATATAAATAAACGCAACTCATTTATTTTCCCCTATCCTCCTGTTCACATCACAAGTTATTTTATATTATTATTATTTATCACTGTTATTCGGAACGGGTTGAATTCGTTCATACGAATATTTATGTTTATTGTTGTTATTGTATTACTTAATAACTTAACCGGAGCTGTATGCAATAAACAAACAATTAATTCACAACTGTACAATCAGTAATAGATGAAATCTAAATACGTATTTTAACGGCGATTAATTATTTTATTGTTTAAACGGTTGTTCAGATCTTGTTGATTATACGTTCTTATTTTGTAGACCAGCCCATCTGAGGAGGTATAAAAAATATAAAAAAACATGAGAACACTAAAGAATACACAGCTGTACAACAATATGTATTTAAAAAAAAGAAACAAATAATCAAAATCGAATTGTACAATAACTTACGCATTGACCCGTGCGGTTTTGAAGATAAGACCATACTGAAACGTATATAATTTATTTTTAGATTCTGAGCGGAGAATATTAAAATGATATAACTTTTTTGATATCTGTTCCGAAAATTTCTACCAGAAATAGTGGAAGTCTGATCTTTACACAGTCATACCCGATCACCAGTAACAAATTGCATGTAAATAGTTCTTTAGAGAAGTAATTTTTTTGATTTTCCCAATCATTTTTCCTAGCACCAGAAAAAACTACATAAAAACGGTAAAAACGTGATGACGTCAAAAGTGATTATCGTTATTTAATTCATTAAAGAAGTAATTTTTTGTTTTTTAGACTTTCAATACAATGTGTTGTAGTAAGCGTTTTTCTAAAATATAACAAATGATATGTTAGCATTTAAAACTAGGTTCAAAAAAGAATTATAATAATAATAATAATAATAATAATAATAATAATAATAATAATATAATAATAAAATATCCTTAGTCAGTAAGTAGTAATGATATATATGAGAGCAAAGAACCCGAAGAGAGGCTTTTTTGGTGACGAGCGTGTGCACTGAAGGATTACGCAGTTAATAAAAGTAATTAATTAAATTATTGTGAATTAATTTATTTGTGTGTGTGTAAGTCGAAAGTAAATTGGCGTTCACAACAAATTGGCGCCCTACGTGGGGCTCGAACCCACGACCCCAATATTAAGAGTCTCGTGCTCTTCATGAAATTATAAAATATTAAATAAAAAGATTTCATAAAAAAAAAATTACTAGATATTTGTTACAGATATTCCTTTTAATTTCAATATTGATCGCAACATTATTCTCAAATCGAATCAAAATGGAGGAAGATCTAGCTATTACCATTTCTTCAGAATAAAAAAATTATACAAGTGTGTATATGAAATTTTTATATTTTCAATATGATTATTAATTTTAGCACCTAGAAAAAAAATTACATATATATTTATGTGTATATGGAATATGTTATGCAGTTAATTTAATTAAAAGCTTAATTTGTTAATATTAACTTCACACAACAAACCACATCAAACCAGGATCAAACTATTCTTAACAGCCAACCAATAAAGTTCAACTTTCAAAGTACCGCAGTTAGGTAATGTTCAACAGCGAACTTTTATCGTATAAGCTTTAACTTCTGAACCGTCGAGTAAAAAATCACGCTGATGAACTTTCAAATTTTATCGAAAGGATTTCAACCTCATCGATTAATACGGTAATCTACAAATACGGACGAGCACACAAAGACTGCTTATACATGTATATGTATATACAATACGATAATTATTGTGTTTGGTACTGTAATTATACGTACAACATGATATGGATGGACAGGCTCTGCAGTCTATGGATTAACAAAAAATAAAATATCCTTAGTCAGTAAGTGGTAATAATATACAAGAGGGCAAAGAACCCGAAGATAGAGAGGCTATTTTGGTGACGAGCGTGTGTGGCTCGTACACTGAATGATTACGCAGTTAATAAACGTAATTAATTAAACTATTGTGAATTGATTTATTTGTGTGTGTGTGTGTGTGTGTGTACGTCGAAAGTAAGTCGGCGTTCACAACAAATGTCACAAGTAAATTGTTTTCAATTATATTTGAAAAAAAAAAAACGTTGAATCATAATATTCTTCTCTAGACATTTAAAGTTTTTCGAAAAAGCGTATTACGTCGACGGATTTTCGTCAACGGTCGAAATTAAACATTTCTAACTACCAGAGTTTATTGTAAGAAATCGTAACATCAAAACGGTGTACTGTAATGTTAATCGTAAATAATGCGCTTCTAAGCTCGGAATCGTTTTGACGAATGCAATGAGATTTATCGCGTTGTTTTCGAATTCGCAATAATAACAAAACTCTTTATCCGAGTAAAATTCGTCTGAGCGAGACGTGTAGAAAAAACACTCAGCGGCGGTTCGTTGCCTATTTTTTTTTTTTAAATTATAATTTTAAAACTCTCTCGTCATTAAGAACGTCAGTCAATATGAATAAATGCGTTTAAAATAGTACCGACGACGTTCGTATCAATACCCCGCACGGTATAAAGACGTAACTAAAATCATAAATTAGAGTGTGTGGGACAGGGGTTTGTGATTGCGCAATACGATGTATACGAAGAACGTGGCACGCAGACCGTAAAAAAGTCCGAGAAGACCTCTTCGTTTCTTATGTCGTTGTGTTTGTTATAAAAACTCAATTGAAATTTGAACAAACACACTTGCGTTATGGTAAATGTAATTTGTCGACGGAATACTACGCGTAGAGCGCGAGCAATGAACACCGATAAAAAAAAAAAAAATTGTTCTTTTTTTTTTGTTTTTTTTTGGTTTTTTTAAATCACGCGTTTGGTATAATATTATAGTAAAAGATTTTGAAAGGTCGGAGAAACAGGCTGGCCGTGATAAGTTAAATTCCTACAGAAACCGAATGAAACGAACGGAAACACGTTTTATAATGTGTTTATAGCTCGATATTATGTGTAAAAAAAAAAACGTTTTACAGACGGATAAAAGCCGATATAAGACGCGTCGCGCGCGAGCATCAAAACCCGCGTTTCTGGTTTATCATTACGTAAACCAAAGGCCACTACTACTGTAATACATTAGCGACCTTACGAAAAACAAAACAAAAAAATCGTTGTATTTTTTTTTTTTTCTGTTTTCATAAGACATTTATGTAAACAATTTTTTCGTACGCGTTATTTCGCTACATAGGGGTTTTTATAATTATTATTCGGCGGGCTACCGTAATAACTTATTTATTTATTTATTTATGCATATGACACACGTGGAAGACGGCTTCCAGCAAAGAGCAAAATCGGGTGCAGTTTTTCTTCACTTATCGTCGGCTTATGATACGGTCTGGATTAGATGTCTCCTTCTTAAAACGACTAAAATCGTTAGATGTAAAGCCACTCTAATGCTACAAGAGAAGATGATATCAAACCGAAAATTCAGGGCAACACACGGAGGGAAAACGAGCCGATACAAAACCTTACAGAATGGACTCCCACAAGGAGCTCTGTTCTTTACCCGATGCTCTTTAATATATACCGTAATAATAACTGTATTACGGAAACACGACGTGACCGAAAATTGAAGGAGAAAAAAAACCGTCGTAACAATCGAAATATCGTATTTGTTTTATTGCAAATCAACGGTTTCGTATTATTTTTTCAAACAAGTAAACCGATTATAATACTCGGCTTTGCGGTAAACGTTTAAACGTTACACCGCGAGCCAGTGAACCAAGCCCCAGCCGACCACCTCCGCGGGACAACGGACGATTTTATACGACAACCGTTCCGAGTTCAATTTTCCGAGAACCGGAAACTTTACCGCACGAATTCGAGCGTTTGACTTTCCTCGGTTTCCCGGTACGACCGCAGTACACGTATGCAATTACATATCGGGCGATTGGTATTTACAATGAAAGCCCCTTACGGAGCGGTGTGTGGGCAACCTAATATACGCGGACGTCGTTTGAGACACGTGAATCGTTGATGACCAGGAGTCGACGGATAAACGGAATAGTGTTTTTGATGTAATAACAATTATTGTTGCTTGAAAACGAAATGAAAAAAAAGAAAAAAGAAATGAAATAATTCGAGAAAACTATTGAAACACGTATTACTGTATTATAAGAGACGCGATAAAACGAGATTCGTATGTGTGTAACAATTCGCCGTTTTAACCGAATTTTACACAAATTTAAAGCAGCGTTGAACGGTCTGCGCAGTCTTTTTATTAGAACAAATACAAAACGATATGATCAAAAACTACATGAAAAAAACAAAAAAAAAAAAAACTTCAACGTAAAAATCGTAATGTTTAGATCGCGTCGACTCCGGTATTCTATTATCAACGTTTCTCGCTCTAAATAAACGACGACGGACGATTGAGGAAAAAAAACCATCCGTCTTTTCGTTACAAAATAATAATACTAATGATAATTTAATATATAGAATGTTTGTTCTACTGGGGTAAGAAATAGTAGTTTATATTATAGTAAAAACGCACGGGCATTTTTTTTTTTTTTAAAGTAAACTTGTAATATATAATAAGATAACGATGAAAGAACAACGCGCGACAATTCGATATTGGATTTGTGATAATCGTTATAATTATTACATTACCGCGGCAATATTTAATTAGTTAGTTATAATTGCACGATAATAATAATAATAACAATAATAATAATAATAACAATAATAATAATAATAAAAACAATAATAATAATAATAACAACAATAATAATAATAATAATAATAATAATAATAATAATAATAAAACGTGCGTGATGTGTTACCTCCTGATGGCTGTTTGTGCGCCGCAATTCAAGACGTTGAAAACCCTTCGAGAGGAGGACGCTGGGAGGCAGCTGCGCGGCGAAACTCTCCCGCCGACAGCTGCTGCGGTTGTGATTGTATATAACCGGGTTGGAAGCAGTGGTTCGGTGGTACTGTGGGGAGCGACAACAATACAGGACGGCACGTACGACGCGAATGAATTTTCGGCGCTGCTCGTCGTGCGTGCAGACACTCGTGCGTGCCAGTCTTACGCGTGCCGTGTGGGTGCGCTGCGCCGCAGGGAAACGAGAAACACATTGTAGCCGACGCCAGTTGTCAAGGGTCGTGTGGCAACGTCGCAATACGGACTGCACGCACAACGCCGTAAAAAAAAAAAACTGGTTGTGTTCGGTGCGTGCGCGCACATTAAAATGCGTATAATAACGCGCACGCACCGCCGCCGCGCCGAATAATAATATATTTTTTTTTTAAATTAAAAATTATCGAATACGCGTCTTTTCCGTTTTCTCTCCAGTTCATTTGTATACATGCGTACGACGAGCATATTTTTAAGTAAATAAACAACTGGTGTATTTTATCAACATTTCTCGGTGTATCGACGCACAAATATCGAGTTTAGCGCTTAAAACGCGAGGGGGGGGGAAGGGGGAAAAAAAAAGGAAAAGAAAATAATAGGAAAGAAACAACGTAAACTGTTTACGCAATACGTATAAAAACGTTTTACACGAGTAAAATTTTTAATTCGAAATATTATCGACTCGTTGGTCGTCACAGGCGCCGTCGTTTTAGAGGGACCACGGTCATACCGTATACCGTGACCATGCCTGCGCCCTAGACATTTCGCATTTTGATTTTTGACAGTATACGCGTTTTCGCCGTTCGATTAGAGTGAAATTAGTTATTAAATGATAAATTCAACTGTAGCGGTAATTAATGGTTTTTTTTTCTACTTGTTTATATACCAACTTTTTTGTTTATAAACATTAAAATTTTAATAATGATAATTTTGTCGTGACAGGAACAGGAAATCTGTATTTGAAAGAAAAAAATGCTACCCTTGAAAATATTTGGTTTGGTTATCGCTCCTGCAACGAAACGTGAATACTTATATGAGCATAAAAAAAAAAATACTGACCTCTCCAATCCCTTTCGAGCAAAAAACCAAAGTCGCCATTGCTTGTAATGAAATAGTTTTGTAGCGAAATACGTGTGACCCACTCCTAACCTCTCTACCTCTTTTGCGATAAATAATATGAATCAGTTGACAAAAACAAAATTTAACTACAGGAATTATTGCGCAGAAAAAAATTGGTAATAAATAAAAGAACAACATTTAAAAAAAAAAACACCCCCTTTTCGAGTGTAGTATATGTATTAACTTACATAAATTTCGACGTAAAAAAAAAATATACATATAAATAATATTAACTTCCTCCCGTTTTCGCTTTGGTCACACCTTATTTCCTTCTCATTTTTTTTTTTTAAATGTCTTTTAATGATTCAAATGAATTCAATTCGTTCGATGGATTTAAGTTCAGCACACACGCGCACTCGTGCGGCATTTTTTTATTCTGATGATTTTGAGTTTAAAAAAAAAATGTTTTTTTTTCCAGTTTTTACACTGTCTACTGGCGATGCGAATGCGATTTTATCACCTGTAACCGTCATCGACACTTATCGGCTGTGTATACTGCGGTCAGTATTTATATACATTTTTTTTCGAACCGGGATGGAGTATAATAACGAAATAATATAAATCATTTTTCTCAGACGCATGTCACCAAGACGCGATATCTCGCTTTTCACTTAAATTTTCTTCGTTAGAATTTTCAAACTCCACAGATGTTTCTACAATCAATTGTCAATTAACATGAAGAGATGTGTATAATTTATAAACTACAATATCGTATAGATAAACGTGAATACGTGATTGTAAATCTGTAGTTACGAAAAAAAAAACTATCTGTTTGGGTGTAAAAAACAACTGGCTTATATAGTTTATTAAACAATACATTTACTTAATTTTCTCTTGTTTTGCGAACTTACATTCTTATTTTCTTTCTCACAAATATTTTTGAACGAACGTGAGAGAATATGATTGGTTGCAATCATTGCGTACATATTGTATAATAAATCGGTCGATTTCAACCTTCTTTTTCCCCCCAATAACATATTACGAAATATTCTTTTTTATACGCTAATAATAATATATGTACGTGCACTTTTCCTTGCAATTGAATTGGCTCTTAAACTCGAAACTTTTACCGTAAAATATATTGCTTTGATTTCTACAGAATAAATGTTATAGGTAATTCGTTTCCAAAATGGTAACTGATTTATAATTATTTTATTTTACGTATACATTGGCGTTTTATCGCTTCATAAACACGTATGAAAGAATATTTTGTTCTCTTTACGGCACCGCACGAAAGAAATTAACTTTCAAAAAATATTTTTTTTAAGCAAATTTTTTGATATACTTTTTTTTTTAAATATTGGTGTTCGAAATTTTCCTTATCTTACATAATACTTGACTACTCAAAAAGAAATCCCATATTCATTATCACCAATACTTGACACAATTTTTCACTACAAAACAGTATTAATTTTTTATTGCAGTACTTGAACAGTTTTACGGACATTAAAGATACTGGTTGAATTTAATTAACTCCCAAATATAACTTTGTTTTTGGGACACATAATATTTTACTATACAACCTTCATTGGACCGAGTGTCTATGTATAAACCTGGACAGACAACAAAATGATTCGGGTGACAAAACCAACACTAACGATTATTGATCATTATCAATGAATGATATTTAAATTTTCATTTGTGTACAAAAAATAGTTTAGGAAACCGACGACTGATTTTCAAAACGATTGTTTTGGATTCAGCGAAAAAATTCAAATTTATTGGCCTGCAGTTGCCAACTAGCGCCGCGTGGATATGGATCGTAATTAATTATTGTAATCAACGAATGATCAACACGACGTGGTTTATACGTAAAACACGTCTAAATTTCCATATTACACATTGTGCTCTTAAAGAACACAAACGTTGTCCGTATTCCGAAGCGAATGCGTCGACCACATTACACATGGGGTCGTTGCAAATTTTCGGTAGTTTTTTTTAATTACGCTTAAACTGGAAAAAAATCGAAAAGCGTTTTGAAATAAAGTACACCGCCGAGTGGACAGAGAGAAATTTGCCCGTCGCGTAAAACGCGTAACGCACGTCGAGGTTCGCCCGACGTTTTATACACGAAAATCTGTTTACGGGCAAAAAAAAAAAAATAAATAAAAAAAAAAAATCGCGCATCATTGTGAAAACATTGCATTCTCTGTACAATATCGGAATCCAAGTCTCTTAAAAATATTGAATACGGTAAAAAAAACAATTTCATTGCACCCTTACCACTACACGTCAATGTGATTCTTTCATAACGCAATCAATGTCGACTTCATAGTACTTTAATGTTTATAGTATTTCGTATAAATGAAAAATTAAACAAGTCCGTGACTCGCGTGCGAATGATCAAATCATCTCGCGTGAAAAATAATTTTCAGTTTTATTAAAAATAATTTTTTTTTTTTTGTTTTTTTAAATAATAAACGAATATCGTATTTTCGTGTATCACGGCCTAAGTTCATGAAACTACGCGCTGTCGATTTCAACGCGTAATATCAATAATAATAATAACAATAATTAGAATTAATTTACAAAATAATTTAATTTAATTAAACAATAACGATTTAATAGAAACAACGTACACGACACGACGTCCGTTTGCGTTTACTCTAAACGAGTGGTGTATTCAATTCGACGGAATAAAATTATTACTCGTCAATATTATATTAACATTTAATCGAACGTCCCGCATGTTCCACCGAACAAAGAGAATACGATCGGAAACAAAAAAAGCGACGGAGGTAAACGCACTCTGTGCGCTCTGTTCGATCGTAAGAACACGCGTGGAATGGAATTCCTGGCGTGTTGCGTAATGTTGAATTTTCGACTTTCTACGGCCATGGAAAAACCGGTTATATGGTTGCATTGGGCACTACTAATGCTCGTTACGACGAATAATGCGCGTGTGTTATAAATACAAATAGAATGTAATGAAGTTCACGGCCGCCACTCGTATAATATACACACACACACGACTCCGTGTTTAAACATAAACTCAAAACACGGCGGCGCGCGGGGATTTAAACGAAAAAGTTTATTTTCTCTTCCCCCTTCTTATTACTACGAACGTGTTGTTATTATTATTATTATTATTGTATGCGAGGAGTCCCGTCGCGACTAAAAATATAAAAAAAAAAACGTCTCTTAGTCTCAAAAGTATTTACGTGCGCGTACGGAAATAATTAAAAATAAACGTATAATTTTCCGTGTCGTTTACTGCCACGCGTGTACGTGTTGCGTTACACATACGACGCGTACTTACGTACGCACGTACGTAACGCGGTATAAAATACGCCATTGCGATGACAGCAACGGGCGTCGTATTTAGGGTGCCTTATTTTGTTGTATTTCACCGTGCTCCGCGAACTTACTCTCCTCGTCGTTAAACCGAATTTCTATTAAAGTGAGTATTCCATCTGCGCTAACAGAAATTATTATTATTTTAAAAAAGTTATCATTTTAGTTATAGTGTAAAAAAAGTTTTATACGCGCACCACGTACACTTAATCATTTCCACTTGATATAATAATTTATTATCGATATTATGGTATTCGTTAATGCAATACGGGGGGGGGGGGAGGAGAGTGGTGGGTATAAGTTTAGTAAATTTTAAAACACCCCTCGTAAAATGAATCCTGGATTACAACAGTAACAACGTTATTACTTAGTAAAAAAAAAAAGTAATAAATACAATACGAGATCGTACCGTACGATTCTACACAAACTATGACTCTTTTATTATATAAATATATATACGAATATATTCGTAAAATACAACGTTCCTAGGCTCATGTGTGTCATCTACATATACGGATAAATACGGAATAGCCGAATTTTTCGCTATTCCAACGTCGTGAACGTGGTAATTACATAAACAATAGCAAAAGCCGCTCGATGCCGGTTAGATATTACAAAATTAATATAATATCGAATTAATACGTGTGTAAATTAATTATAATGTAATAATTTATTCAATTGAATAAAATCACGCGGGCGCGACCGTATTTCAGACGACGCTCGTTACAAAGTGAACTATGGTCGCGTATACAGCGCCGGAGCGTTTTATTATGGTTTTGAATTTTAGTAATACGCAGGAGGTTTTACGTCGTGTAAGTTTTCGTTACGTATTTAGCCACCACGCAATCGTTATTATTCTCCGTGTTCCCTTTTGGAAAATTAAAAAAAAATTTTTTTTTTCTAAGCGTATAACTGAACACGAGTTATCGCTGCACTGTATATTTAATAAACATAAAAATTGTTGTTGTTGTATCGTCTGCGAATCGAGCAATATTTACGTACGAGACGACTGCGGCATATCCCCGCAGTCTGGAGTGTGTTGAGGTGTGCCAGCCGAGACGTACTTGGAGATCAGAAATATTGTCATTTATTTTGACCGAGAATTGTCAGTACGACAGAAAGGAATAATTAATTGAATAATTTTAGGGGGCGTTGATAATTTTTAATTGAGGTGTTGTTGTAAAAGACGCCGTACATTGTCTAACGTTAATGAGATGTCCATAAAGACTGCGCCGAACTATAAACAACTCGTTGGACTTTAGAACTCTATAACACTGTTGTGTAAAAAATATTATTTTCTTACGTTGTTCGGTAGGTAAAAGTTCACATGACAGAAATCTATATAAAGATTCTGAAAATGGATTTGAATTCGACGTGAATTTCGTACTATAGGATTATTTCTTTCATAAGTACGCTCAAACAAATTTAATGAAATAGAAAAACGATAACAATCGATTTTTAAACGTTTTAAGATAAAAAAAAAAAAAAAAAAAAATAGTACGGAAAAATCGTTTTATATTATAAAACGAATTCGAATAACTTTTTTTTCCAAAATCTCTTCTCGCGTCATTACGTACGTGTGAAAACGTTTATTTTACCACGATTTGTGTGTTGTGCAAGACGAACGATCCAACTCGCTTCTCATCTCTCTCTATTTTTTTTAAATGTCCATTTCCGACAAATACTGATGAACAGTATAGTTTTGGTCGCACGGTAAAGAGAAGCGCAATTCGGAAAAAGTCTACGTCGGCCGCCTAACATTCCCCTCGCCCGCACGAAGACGACAAATGTCAAATAGGCGCGCGAGAACAATATTTGTATGTATAAACATAGTCGGTCCGTAAAAACATCACCAGAACCGTTGAAAACGTCGTGTTTTTATAAGACGCGCGTGTTTTATTCGATAGTACGAGTTCGGAGAGAGAGAGAAAAAAAACAAAAATGAAACGAAATGTGTGTGTGTGTGCATCAACCGTAGCGGCGATAAACGCGCGCGTACATAATATTATGCGTATACGTTAACACGGTCGTTATTATATTTTCGATTGCCGGGGGGCAAAAAAAAAAAATGTATATAATAAAATCGAAGCAACACGTTCGGGGCGGTACAACGAACGACGCATAAACAAAACGGATATTTTTGATTAATACGACGGGTTGGTTGCGGACCGCCGCCGTGGGGTCCAGATGTCGTGATGTTTAGACGGTTTTTCTTCTATTACCAATCGTCGGCGCTACGCAGTAAACGTCGTCGTCAATAATTATTGTACAGGACAAATAAAAAGAAATGCCTTTTTAGAAAGCGTTTCTTCCTGTACATACAACTGACTGTGTGTATGTTGAGTGTACACGTATTATAACTATTCTCTCGACGACAACACACACACAAATAAACATATCTCCGAACGAAATCTAAAGAAATTTCCGGTTCGCTGCACGACAATCCCGCAGCAGCAGCAGCAGCAGCAACCAACAACAACAACAATAGTTCGGCTTTTTTTTTTTTTTTCGTAACACGCAATTGTTGTAAACCGTAGACGTTCTAGGCGGACTCCGCGTGTGTTTGTATCGTCTTATTATTACCAGTTGATAATATTATGTTTCATTCGAAGTAAATATCATATATTACGTACGATTTGATTATATGTATAAAAAAATATTTTCATTAAATTTTCGAATCATCCAAACTAATTGTAATGTATCACAGGAGGATTCGAAATTTTTCATTCCACTATTCCTTTTTGCGCATTCCCACAATATTATATATTATATTATATATCTATCGTATATAGTGTAGACGGCTCTCTCGAATTAATAACGAGGAGGAGAAAAAAAAAACACGTAATTATTAAATATAATGACGGGAAACAATTGAAATTCGATGTTTAATGTTTTGAACATAAAATCGATTCATTACATGTAGCAATAATATTTTATTAATTCCGTTTTGCCTGGTCTATATGCCACAATTGGCTCCGTCGATCGAATCGCACGACGTCATTGACATTTTCATAGTTTCATTGCCTCTTATATACTTAGATGCGTTGTAAAAGTAAAAAGTAAACGAGAAGATTTAAAAATCAATATTCCCTATATGTAAATTTATTATTTTGTTTTACGAACACGATTCTAACGAATTCGGGGATACGATTTTTCTTTTCTAATCAATAATTAATATTTTAATCCTAATTTCGTCATTGGTGTTCGACATTTCTCGGAATTTTGCAGAATATGAATGTTTTTTTTTCTTTTCTACACAAGCGTGTCGGTTTGGACTCGCTTTCATATAATTCGGTCATAATTTTTGTATTTGAATAAAAAAAAATATCCAATGGCGTCACATCATCGGCAAAACGCATCGATATCGCGACAATGGGTGTACAATTATTAGACATTAGAATGAGACTGAATGAACTTTAAAGACATAATCGAAGACTTGGCACGTAAAGAATCGCTCTAAAGTTTATTTTTATAACTCGAAAATTAATATTCGTATAAAGCAGTGGTCGGCAATTTTTTTGGACTCTCGGGCCATATACATAAATTAAAAAGAGTTCGCGGGTCAGACACATATATAAAAATATTTTATTCATACATTTTTTACTATGAAAAAAAGTACTGTCTAAAATTTAAAAAATAATAAAATGTATAAAATAAAAATATTACAGTTTTTATTATAATTATAATATAAAAAAGTGGAAATTACAACTGTATAGTAAAATGTTTAATGTGATTTTTGTTGTTGGATATTGTTTATTATTTTTTCAATTTCCACGTTCAATTATTATATTTATATAATATGATATTCAATTAAATTTCGTCGTTGTAGAATTTAAAGCGGCCACATTCAAAAGCCACGCGGGGCCGCCGGTTGCCGACCATTGGTATAGAATAAAAACTTTTGAATAGATTCAAAGGTAAATACGTGATAGATAAACTCAGGGATATACAACACTCTTACTTGCTTTGCACGACATTTAAAAACATAAAAATTTCTAAAAATCCTATTCTTTACATTAATTTCGTCATACACGATATTATTCTAAGCGTTCCAGAAGTCTTAGCCCTGTTTTTCGCTTTTAGTGCTATTTGAATTTTTGCTTATACGCGATAAATTTAAATTATTTTCTGTTTATCATAAATCTAGTAACTTCATTAATGTAAAGTTTTCAGATTTAATGAAATAACCACGCATTGCCACGTTACATTAGACATTTCATATTACGCAACATTTTTTTAAGTATTATTAAATATCTCGGACTCTTACGCTTATAAATAAAACATTTTTCTTTTTGTCGATATTTTAGGGCATATTTTAGGCATTTTTTTTCATCAATCATATCATATCGCATATTTCACAGTATATTTATAGTGCTATAAAATCCGGGTGATCGGGTGATTAGCGTACGTAGGTACGAGAACACTGTGTTTTATACGACGTTAGAGTATCATCGATGAGAGAATCACTCACTCGTTTTGACGACATCGTAAAATTCGAAATGAAACGAAGGTTTGAAACGACTTTGCCCGGAATATGAGCGCTCGTCCGGATAAGAAATAATAATAATAATAATAATAATAATAATAATAATAATAATAATAATAATAATAATAATAATAATGATAACCGCGTTATTCTTAAAGAACCATAATAACGATACAGTTTTTTTTTGACGAACAGACATAAAACTGATAATAATTCATAGACAACAATATAACAATATTATTATAACCTTCGTTAAACAGATCAATACCGAACGAAAACTCTACAGGAATAACATGAATAACAAATATAAGAAATCCCATTGTGAGCCGTAGAAAATTATTATTATTATTATATAATAATAATAATACTAATAATAATAATACTAATAATAATAATAATAATAATAATAATAATAATAATAATAATAATAATAATAATAATAATAATAATAATAATAATAATAATAATAATAATAATGGTAAAATGTAAACGAAACATTCGTGTACGACCTGGTGACTCGTATGCATATTTGTATGATTATTATTTTTAACACCGCGCGAACATCAACTGCATATCATTACGCACTTAATTGAATATGTATAAATATGTATATTATTCCCTAATACCTACGTTGTATTGTCGCGCATAAATTGGCTCCCGAATCATTATAATTAACTGTATAATTAATTATTATTTTTGTACTGAAATTAAAAAAAAAAAAAAACACCGAATACGATGTTTTTTCTACGACACACAACTATAATCATATATATATATATATATACCCGTGATCATGTCGGTCAAATCAAAGTCAAACGAATCCATTACGTTTTTTAATATTATAATAATTGATAAACGTTACGAAAATCGTATATATACGTCGAAAAATACGGTGGAATGAATAAATTAAAAAAAAATAAATAAATAGAAATTGACGCATTTCGATAAGAAGCCCAAAATAACATTTTTTTTTTTGATACCTACAATTGTTAAAATCATAACAGCTCAACGATTACAAATATGAAATTCCGAATAATATAAAAAACAGACGAAACAAGGACAATCCGTGATAATATGCGTGAAGTCCGCATAATATGATTTCATCTTGATGACGTGTTAATAATGATGAATTATTTAGTGCGAGACGGAATGTATGTAAATTATGGCCAGGATCTGAGCCTCGAAAAATATACGATTAGAGTCCTGGAAAGAGAGATAAATTGTAAAACGATGGATGATTTCTAGAGATATTTTCCTAAATCAAGATGCAAAATTTGCAATTAGTAATATCCATTTGTATTACGTTACATGTAATTAAAAAATTTTATTAAGAAAATCGGCAGAAGGAATTTTAAGTGTACGAGTCTTTGTACTTACATTAGTTGATACGGCGAGAAACTGGGCCATTTCCATCGTTTACGATAAAAAAAAAAAATGTTGGTGGCTGTTTTTGAACGGAAGAATATATTTTCAGCGATCGAATACAAATTATGTATTCATTTATTATTTAGAATAATTTTTTTCGTTATTGAAAATTAATGCACTCAACAATGGCATAAATATTCAACGTTTTATTCAAACAAAAATATTATTATTATTATTAAAACAAAAATCGTTTTCTAAAAACTAATTCAGACAAAATGAACTTAATAACTCGTAAGTAATCCGACATAATGTCGGACAGTAGTCGTGGACAGAATCGGAATGTGTTTCTGATAGCAAACGACAGGAGAAATTTATTCGGCCGCACGTTCCAATTAATTCGAGTTGGACGTACACAATATGCATGTTATGCGGGGCGACACCAAACTCTAACAAAACCGACAAGAACATACCATAACGGGGACGATTTATAATAATAATAATAATAATTATAATAATTGTATTAATTAATAATTAATTATAAATTGATTTTATTACTCGTGCGCGTTATTAATTATAATAATAATAATTGATAGAAAAAAAGAAAATGCGCGTTTTCTTTTAATATCGATCGAATAATATAAACGAAATCCTTTATTTGTGCAACACCGAGTAGATTAAATTCTATTTACTCGTGTGATAAAAAATTATAATCGCGATATCACTCTGTTATATCCGTTCCATGTGCCCTTGACACGAGATTAAATATATTTTCTGATTGTAGAGAAATCCGTAAATTATAAAAACATTCACCGGATTATGTCTAAAAATATTTAATCAATAAAACTCTATTATAATCCGAGGTTTCCAAGAGTCGATTTTTTATAATTTCGGAACGACTGCTTGCGTTTAAGCTATTTTATAATATTCGACGACAGATGTGGTTTGTTTTCCTTCGTTAATTCCGTTATGAAATAATATAATAAATAAATTACTAATAAATTTCCATTTTTGATTAACGTCGCTAAAACAGTGATTTCACCATCGGACGCGTCGCGCTACGAATAATTTTACACCGCATTTGTCGAATAACATAAAACCACGTGAAACTAATAAAATACGCATATAAAATATTTTAATGCACAAAGAAGCCTTAGCAAACGCAACACGCTAGTTTAAAATATCCAGGACATTAATTATTTTATTTTTTTTTTTTACCAAACTTGTTTTTTTTCTTTTTTTAATAGATTTTTACAATTCTCGTATAATTCAATATTAATAAATGTGTATCGTTTCATCATATTATTTACGGATACACGTTTTTTTTTTTTCATTTTTTATATTCGTCTTACGCGTTTTTATTAGCCCGGTGATTTTGATTTACGTACCAATTAAATTAAATTTGGAAATTGCAGCGCAGTGGAGAAAAAAAAACCAGCCATTCGAATTGTTAATATTTGTATTGCGACGCGCACATATTTTTTGGTTGACACGTGAACTCGATTATCAGGTCGTGTTCGTACGTTTTCGTCGTCGTTCGCATCGGCCCACACAAATATTTTCTAAATTATGCCCAGCCTACGTGGTAATGGATAACGTATTCTTTTCTTTTTTTTCTCTATAAGACGCACGTGAATAATATAACTACTATTTTCGTCGAAATAAATAACACGCAGTGACATTCCAACTACGGTCGGCCGTAGTTTTGTACGGGAATATATTAAACACACCACCGTACAACAAAATGTATTCGAATAAAATAGAAAAACGTATTAAATCGTATTATTAAATATCATATTAAAAAATCGTATTATTAATATTATTAAATCGTATTCGTCTTTTCATCAACGCGTAATTTAATTAGAAATAAACCACGGATTGATTTGTATTTATACAAATCCGTCGAAATCTGGTCGCATGATGCGATTCACTCAGCGAAAACGTTTCGCTTATTGTTGAGCATCTAAAAAAATTGATATGTATACATATTAAAAACGATTCGTTCGACAAGATTTTTCGTATCGTTAAACGCTAACGGTGGTTTAAAGATTTTCCAACGTACATTTCAAAATCGGCCCTAAATAAATGTATATGATAAAAAATAATTTGCGAAAATTCGTTTTTATTTCAAAAAAAAAAAAAATGTAATATGAATAGACTCAATAATAATTACACGTACATTATTATTCGATCATTCATTTATTCAATTCGTGTTTTCTCGTAATCGATTTTACTGATTGGCTTCTCCTTAAAAAAATATTTCCGAAAAAAAAAGTTCGTCTTTAACGTTGAAAGAAGAAAAAGAGCCGTAACCCTTATGTAATTTCCGAAATTCTTAACGTCGTCGTGACACTCGACCTTGTAGCCGATAGGTGTAGTAAATAAAAATAAAAACTCTTTTAGCGTTCGTTGTGTATCGCGGTTTTCGAAATGAAAATCGATTTATCGTTTCGATAGAATATGTGAATAGCACGTCTCTAATGTGTCTATAATACAAAATAATATGTATGTACCTACAGGAAAGTGGAAAATTCGCCGCGTGGGCTAGATATAAAATCGGTAAGTGTGTTAAGATTTTCCGAGTCGAACGTCCAAACGCGGTTAAAGAATAAACTGTATTGAAAAAACAATATCGTCTGTTATTTGGACCGATGGGCTGTAGCTGGTGGTAGTGCCCAAAAACACCATAATATAAATCGACTTTTGTAATTAGCGTATTATATCATTTTATATAGTATATTATTACGATAATGTTATTGTTAATTAATGATAAATGAGATTATTATAATATTTTTATTGTTTTAAATAACATTATTATATATATATATATATAAATGATTGTGACGTCCGAAACAACAATTATAGTATAATGAATGATTCTGCAGCGTGTCGAACGAACAAGGTTTGGGACAGGTGGATCGGACGCAGTGTGATGTGCTCTTTTTTTCTTGTTGTTCACGCGTAGCACAACGACACGTCGTTCGTTTTTTTACAACGATTGTACACAACCGAACACTGAATAATATATATTTTCAATTTTATCCCGCTGGTGAAAATTATTCAACACGGATCGACTCCGGAATTGTCGACCGGTAGACAGGGACGACGGCTCGGGACTGCAATTTTCGTCCACGAACGGCATTTCACACTTTAAGCATCCGGAATTTAAATTTACATTTCAATGAAATGTCCGTTACGGGAATTCGTGACCAGAAATGAAACGGTT
Organism: Chaetogeoica ovagalla; assembly: GCA_032441825.1. Lineage (NCBI taxonomy): Eukaryota > Metazoa > Arthropoda > Insecta > Hemiptera > Aphididae > Chaetogeoica > Chaetogeoica ovagalla. The sequence goes on along the minus strand of CM063747.1, from coordinate 4,471,255 downwards.
ATATTATAATACGCAACATAATTAAATAATAAGAACACTTTTCGTATACGCGTGTTTATTTACTTTTGTGTCGTTAATTTTCTCCTCGTATTGAGACATCGGATCTACAGTACTAATAATCACGCTTTTCTTTACGTACAATCTGTTTTATACAATCCATTTAAAAAAGGAGATGTAAATTATTTCTGTTCGTTTTTATTCTTATTTCGACCTGTAATCATGGAAAGTTTGATTTATATGAATTCGGTTCTTTTTTTTTTTTTACATCATTTTTTATTATTGAGAAAATTACAATAATTACACGATTGTACAAATTTTCTAAGGGTGAGTAATTTTGGATGAAGTTTGAAAACAAAAATTATAAATTGTTGATTTGTACAAGTGAAATAGTTTACGAGATAATAAGTAAAAAAACTATCTATTAACACGTGAAACGTGTGTATATATTATATGTTAAAACGAAGGGAAAAAAATATTTCACACAAAAAAAAAATCGATTATTTATTTATAGTTTCTACATTTTTTTTTAGTTGGGTCAGTGGTTAATATTCTTAAGAGTTAGAATGTTCACCGATTCCCGAGTACACTTATTTTTAACGAGCGAACGTTTGAAAAGGATGGCTGCGAGCCACGATGAACGTTGTCGCGTCGGTTCGAGTTATTCTAATAATATTATAATCGACTAACGAGCGTACGCGCGTTTTTCATTAACGCGCATTAATCTGTAGACCAGTGTTTCTCAAACATTTTCAACATCACGGCACACTAATCTCAACTTATATTTAGCCGTAGCACATTCGACACCCACTAATATTTATTTATTTTTTTTTTTTTTAAATATTAATATTAAGTTTAAATATCAAAGTACATCAGTAGTAAATTACAAACGAACGACGTAAAATGGCGTGTTTATTTTGGTTTATAGAAACTCGTGTAAAATCGTATTTTAATTTATTACAAATATTACATTTACAATTGATACGGAAAAACAGTTATATTTAAAAAGAAGGAAAAATCCAGCGAGAAACTTTTATATTACACAAGTATCCACCGGATTCGAATGGTCGGCAAGCACACTTCCCGGAGAGTTTTCTTCCGAGTTCTTCTTCGGTTACAAACATTTTCATTACAAGTATTTATGAAAATAAAACGAGTCAGGCGTTTGTCTTATAAGTGAACCGTTAAAATGTTTGTTTATTATTAATAATCATGGCATTTCTCGGGCACATCTATACGGCATACTCCCGCCGGTTTGGGAAACGCTGCTGTTGACGTACAGTACTTCATAGAAGTATTTTAAACTTAAAAAAATAAATAAATATGTATTGTCGTACACGTTTAATGCCTTATAACAGCGTACACGTATTTATATACAGAGATATTTTTCAATGCGTTTTAAACAAACATCCGTTTATCCACTGATACCGCGCGTTTTCCATAATATTTCGAAACACAACGCATCTTAAAGTCGGCCGAAACTTATTTTTATCATTTTTTTTTTTCATCGATTTTATATTTATTTGTTGTCAAAACACTTTAATACGTACTACCGTAGTAAACGTGTAATATAATAGGACAATAATAATAAAAAAATTATTCATACCAATCGGATCGTGATTTATATTTGCAATTATACGACGTTTGTTCGTGACCCATGTGGAAATGTTATAATAATATTATCCTCATTGAATTCGAATTGTTACAAATATTTGTATTATGAAAAAAAAAAAGAAAACGTCTATAAATGTTGCGTATAAATCCGAGATTTCGATGACGTCGAAATGCGATTATAACGGGAACCAATTCGACATTTACTTTGCTCGGTACAAATAACGCGCAGAGACAATAAATAAAATGTACGAACACCCGTCGAACACAAATCACTTTGAATTCGCTTCACATAGTTTAAACTTCGAAATGTTCCGCAATATATCCTATTAACTTAGTGTTTATGATTACTCTTCAATTGCTTGTCTCAACAGTAAAAACGCGGTTGAGAACTCGAATTCGAGATCTCATAAATAGTGGTATCGCGTGTATATTGCGCGTAAATGAAAGCGTATAGGGGTAAGCATATAATCATAATGTTATAACGACGATGAATGATGAATATTATTATAAATGATCATATGATATACCAGTGTATGTCTACAAATTGGATACAAAACGCAATGAATAAAAAAAAAAAAAAAAATTATTTCCAATTGCGCTTAACACATAACTCTTCTAATACCCAAACACTTTTTAGTTATATTATAAAAAGTATTTCGAACGATCCAAATACTCGAATTTGTAGTCGTGTTTAATTGAATAGGATATACATCGTCATAATATATTATTTAACCAATATTCACCGTGATCAAGAGTCGTTGGCGAAGTAAATTGATATTGTATTTCTGTTCAGCGGCTGCAGTGTAAAGACAAAATGAAATAATCGGTAACATTTATGAATTTTATAAATATTTTTATCGGTTAAAAAAATTATCATTGTTATTATTCAATAACCGTTTTATTTCACGGTAATAACGTAATAATAATAATAAAAAAAAAAAAAGCGTACGAGATAAAGCGTGCCGTCGCACAAACATTTGGCACATTAACATTGAACTTTTAAACTGGTCTAATGTCCAAAAACTGTATAGAAACCTTTTTCAAACACATCGGACGAATTAGTCGAACGAGTCAAATGACAACGCGTTTTTAAACATTTCAAAGATAATATTTATAATAATATCCCGAGTACAATTTCAGCTATTGTTATATTAATATTTAAAAACAAATTTCATTTATTTTCTCATTATCCGTAGATTCGTTACGAATATTATTACGTTCAACCGTACATTTTGCTTATCGACCGCACACGGCTATGTCTGTTTTAGAAAAAAAAATAAACACTACTGAACAATCGTACGTTTCGAATAAATAATTTACGTAGGCACTCGTCGCGCGCGTTCCAACAAACTCTTCCATCTCCCCCGATAAGTTTTCGTATGGAGATTCCATCACAAGCTGTTCCCATATCGACGTCGGAGTTCAGGTGTCAGAGATCGAAACGCGTCGATGGAATATTATTGAGACTGGGATCCAATCGGAAATGTAAATAATCTGAAAATAATATTTTTTTTTTGATATCTTCTAACCGAGCCGCGCACGTTTAAACGTCAATTTTCAATATACGTACCATATTTCTGTACCTTTGTGTGTTTTTATAACATCGACGCGTGGAAATTATTATTGATAAATAAATAATAATAATAATAAAAATATTTCGACGAATTATCATCGCGTTTCGTCGTCAGTGTTAGTGTCAGTGTGTTACGCACAACGCGCGTCCCGATTGCACTTTATTTACAATCGGGCCATGATCTTTCTTTGTATATAAATAATAACAGTTTCGGTTACACGTCCAAAACCGGTGCGCAGTAGTAATTCTCTACGACACACAGTTCCGTTTTATAATTTATCGTTTTAAATGACAAAAAAGGCGCGTTCGACGATAATAATATTATTATGTAATTTTTTTTTTTTTTTTTTTATAATACGCGAAAACAAAATATAGAAAGTCTATTATTATTATTATTATTATTACGACGTTGTTCGTCTCGTAAGCCGTTTATAGCATACGGCGGCGTAAGTGCGTCGATCGTAAACACGCGGACCGTATAATAAACGACGACGGTACGAAACCGTCCAGAGCGGTATACGGCGTATAGCGGCTACGGAATGCGGAGAACAGCGGCCCGTGTAATGGTTTCTTTCCTTATTTTTTTCTCTCGAAATACGACTGATCGAATTCCGTTTGTTTCAAACACGTTTCGGCGATGGTAAAAAAAAAAAGAAAAAAAAATACGAGAATTCAATACACTTGTTATAGGCCCCCGAGTAGTTTTTTTTCACCGAGCACAACACTTGCGAATGGACGACGCGCCAGGAGCTTTCTCGACGATTCCTTTTCCTCTGTATGCGCTGCGCAAATAATACACAAACATTATTTCGCGCGTTGTTTATTATTTTCAGCTCGGAATATAACTTTTATCGCGGCGGTTATATATTTTTTTTTTTTTGAATACCCTTAAAAAATAGTGTAAAATATACGCCTAAACAAATATAAATCATCGATTGTGTGTGGCTGGTCAAGTGATTTTTTCGTTTTCTAAAGATCGGGATTAATTTAATGTTGACGGCGGAGTACCGATTGCGCGAGCGACTCATGATTCGTGTAATCACACGTTAATCGTAACACGTTGCCACCATCTCATCTCGGCATTTGGTAAACCCGTTAAAGTAAATACAACAATTGCGTTTATTTATTTTACTTATTATTGCCGATAGCAGACTTTCATACCGAATCGGAATATTTTATTTTTGAAAATTTCTATAATACACAGATAGGCGCTGCTATAACCGCGCGCACGATACAATATACATTCTGTCCAGTCGCGTTCGTTGTCAGAGCTACAGTGTCCGCAACTTTGCCGTTGATAATAATAATAATGATATTTGTAAAATCGATTTTATAGAAAACGGAAAACGGAATTCGCTGGTATTAGCAGTGGTTTTTTCATAATGAGGAAAAGACACGGTTGTGTGCGAATGGGGACACGCACATTTCGATTCATCGGCGGAGGCCGATATTGTGTGTGTGTACGTCAGACGAAAGTGTCGTAAACGTTCATTATTCGGTCTAATAATTGTGTAAATTTACCATTGAAAAATTAAAAACGCGGTTTGTAATAGACTTGGCAACGTCGCGCGCAGTCGTACGCCTTTTGTGTGTTAAAATCGTGTGTTCTTCGTTATTCTCCCCCATCGCCGCGACGTACGCGTCCATTTTTTTCTTCTAATCTTTTATTTAACGCGTTTTTATTTTTTTATTACGAAACACGATATATTTAAAAGCAGAAAAAGAAAAAAAAGAATCGTATAAACGATTTTTTTCGATGAAATTATAGAGCGTAAAAATAAATGGTTTTTTTTTTTTTTGTTGTTTTAAACGCTTATAATAAATCCGACAAATCTCCAGTTATCGACGCGTTTCGTCGAATTCTCGACATTTGAATTCAGTTTTCAACTCGGTCAGGTCATACACGCTTACTCTCGTACAACTCGGTCGTGTATTTAGTTGACCAATACGTTATTCTAAACGAGCGTAAACGACTGAAATTCCTTTTCTCCGTTTGTTGTTTTTTTTCTCACACACACACACACACACACGCAGATCGATTAAATCGAAATACACACATATACGTATTATAACGCTATCATCGCATTAATAATATCCGTCGCACGCGTTTCTTTTTCTCTCCGCGACAAAAATAATATTATCTCTGAGTACACACACGCAACATTTGAGTAGGTATCGTATAAAACACTCTGAAACATATACTGAAAATTTATACACAAACGTTACGCTCCGGCGCGCGCGCATATATTATTAATACACTCGCCGTATATAATATTATATGCGCTTGCGACGACGACGACGACCGGGCAGGTGGTACGTACGAGACACGGGGAAACGACCGACGACGACCGTCTGTACGGCGGGGAGTGAGGGCGAAGCGCCGCGAGTGCGTGCGCGCGCGGCGTGTTAATAATATGTAGTTATTATTTCGCTGCTGGCCGGCCTCCGAATTGACCTAACAACACTAACTACATTCCGTCGCGCACGATGAGATGCCTATCGGACGATTTCTGCGGGAAAACAATTAATTATTATCCATGCACATCATAGTGCATTAGTATTCTACAAGGGCGGATACAACGTGTGTGGGGGGTGGGGAGCTATTACACGTTTCTCGGTAATTATCGAAATCGGAAGCAGCGTTCCAGAAAGACGCGTGTTCGTCTAGAAAAAAAATTTACTCCCTGAACATAAATGTCCAAAACACGGTGTGCGGGGGAGTAAAATGGGCCGCATCGAAATCGGCTTGCCGGGGCCGGCGGTCGCCTATAATAACCACACGTGTCTGATGATACACACTCGAAATATACACCACCTATACGACATTTTGAAATTTTCGACAGTGCGCGAGAAATCAATTCAAAGTGTCCGCTCTCTTCTTCTAATTTATACGTGTTTTTAGACGTGAAACGTTAAACTTTCTATGAGAAACGACAATACGAGGTCGTCAATGGCGTTTTCACGAAGCGACGACTATACACTCCGAGCCGAAGTTCACAAGATTCACAAATATTTTCATTGTTTTCAAAAGATCCCTTTAGGTACTATAATTTAAAAAACGGCAAACTTCGCGTTTCCCTAATTTCCGAACATCGGGTCTTATTACGAAAATAAATTCGCCATCAGGTTCTCTATGCGCGGGACGATATTTAGCGTTTTAATAATGCGCTAAATTATTGAGTAATAATTTAAACAGTAAAAATCGAATACAACGCAATATTACTATTCCATTCCGCGTGCGATTGGTTAGGTTTAATATTTATTTATTTATTTAATTTTTTTTTTGACATTGATTCCTTGGTCCTATAATTTTTTTTGTCATTAAGAAAATATTTTCAAAACGGTACATATTAAAATATTTGTAAAATACGCGAAAACCGTCGAGACGAGGAGTTCATATGAATGGGTGGACGAGAATCACTAATTTAAACGGGAACCAAGTCGACATTCACTTTGCTCCGTATAATAATAATAATCAGAGACAATAAACAACATTTACGAACACCCGTCGGACACGTATCACGGGATAACGTATGCTAAAATATATTTTCATTCGCACTTATTACTACGAAAACGCGGGTGGAATCGTAATTTCGGGCAAAACGCTCACGGATAAAAGTTTTCATTAGTTGTAAAACAGATTGGTTTTTTATGAACAAGAATCAGGAAAATCGTGTGCAAAAAATAGTCAACATAGATGTCTCTAACAATACGTTCAACAGTTTTATCATAATCGCGTAATATCAATTATCAACCGTTTGTTAAACATTAATTCCTTACGTCCATGTATAAAAATGTATATGACAAGGATATAAAAATATTAATGTTTATTATTCGTTTACGCGTACGCGAAGAACTTACTTCTAAGGCCATTCCACCAATTTTAAAAAGGAAAAAGTGTTGTGCAACTCGTTGGAAAAGGACAACGTTCTGGGAAATAAATAAAACACGAATCACGTTGGATTCTTGTAATTGCCCAATAAATAACTCATTTATTACGTTTCAGTAATAGAGCCCGGAATGTTACGCATTGAAATATTATTATAAATTAAAAATAAATTATGTATTAGATAGGCTACTCGAACGAGAAAGAGTATAATTTATTTATTGAAAATATTTCACTTTGATTATTTCTTTTGCTTTTCAATTCTGTACAAAAATTAAAATATGACAAGCGTTTAAAAGGCATTTTAATATTAAAATAGCGTTTATCAAGATTGACGTTTAAAGCTGTCGACCATAACCGTTCGGATAGTTATAATCAGGGCTCGGGGGGACTTTATGCATTTGCATATTTATTCGGGAAGTAAATAGAATAAATCTGATCCGGTGTAAATTTGTTTTGTGGCGTCTGGATTTAAAGTTTAAAAGTTTATTGTGCATAATTTTGCATATTTTGGATTTTTTTTCTATAAATGCATATTCTTCAGATTTTTGATTTTTACTTCATATTTTAAAATAGTTTTTGATTATTTACTTGTAAATCAATTTTTTAAGTAAATTAAAAATATTGATGTAAAATCTTCATTTTGCAAAATGTGTGAACTTAAAGTAGAGTATGAACGGCGATCTAGTGTGTAATACAACATATAAAAACAGAAAAACATGTGAAAATGATTAAATGGAGGGAAATGTTCAATACAAGAATCCAACAAGTGATTACACAAACTAATGCAACTAAAAAGTCTACTTTCAATAAGGACTTATGTAAAGCATTGCTATCGGCTAATATTCCATTGAATAACTATCGAAATAATAATAATTTTTTTAATACATAAAAATATACAGAAGTGTGAAAATTAATTTAATTAATTTTAATTGCTAGGTATAGAAATTGATGAGTTTTAAAAAAATCCAAAGACATCCCCCCATTCAACAGTTTGGCCCTTTTTTAATAATATAGTATGTATAAGATATATTTTTTAGTAGTATGTATAAGATATGTTTTATTTTCAATTAAATTTATATAAGTACGCCTTTTTTAATTAAAAATAAACGCATATTTTGATATCTTTTGGTACATATGTATGCGCATATTTTTAAGATTTTAAGCGCATCAAGTCCCCCGAGCCCTGGTTATAATATATTATAAACAACGAGTCGCGTTTGTTTAAATTTTCGGTTAACAATTTGTAAAAATTTGTAAAACAAATTGTATGCATATTATACAAGTGAATACAATGTTCAGTGGTAAACAATAAAAAATTTAAATACAATAACGAGACTTTCTCTGTACATCGAAATAATTTTAATAAACGCATGCATTTTTCACTAATTTATTACGAATATATGTTTAATTTAATTATTTCCAATTAAGAAAACGTTTTTCGATGGTTTCGATTCCAATGTTCTTCGAATTTTTATTTTCAAGCTAAAGGATACAATATTGACGATTAAAAAAAAACTCTTCGTTTCAAATATTTTTTTTATATATATTCTGGGCCGGATCTTACCGGTAATGTTTTTTTTTACGATTTTGTTTGTTCTTCTACTCGCGTGAAAATGTGTATAATTATTTTATTGGCTGTATGCACTCAAACCATCGTCGACTAACGTTATACTTTGTCCGATAGACAGTACGCGTGTGACTATAAGTACAAAATACATTAATAATGAGTTAATGTGTTTAACGGTATGAATTACAATATTGAAATATTCGAAATAAACAGTCTACTCACAATATGTATACGATTCAATAATATATTATTATCATATTGACGGGTATGACTTTTAGCATATTATATACACAGAGATTTTCTACCGTACAGTAGACAACGAGATGACATCATAAAGTCGGGTTTGGAAGAATACAAACAACTGCAAGCAGGTGTACGTGTATGTATATTGTTTTTAAAATGATATTATAATACGCGTACACGCGAAAATAAAATAAAATAGTGGCATTTACGACACGATAATTAATACGTAGTGTAATATTTATTATTGTATTGAACGATTAAAACTAATATAACATACTTCATATTATACGTTTAATTATTATTATTATTATTACATATTTTTATGATACAATTTAAAATATCCGGTAACATTTTGTTTTTTTTCATTATTCATTTCATTAATTTTAATAACACGGGTTTAAACGTTGACAAAGATTCTACAAATATATATATAAGTTTCTGAAAGCTAATACATTTAATATTTAAATGCATTTTTACCTAATCATATAGTGTAAATATCAGTGTTTTGTAATTCTCACGTAAATTATAAATCAATTCCTCAATTCATTTATAATTTATATGAATAATATAATATAATTATAAATTATATTATAATAATTCAAGTAATAATTTTACGCGAATAGATGTATTGCGATGAATACTGTTTTATTTATTTATTTATTCACCTCAATACTATTGATGTAAATTAGGTAAAATGTTGGTGTAAATTCATTCGGCAATCGTACATAATATAATTTTTATATTCATATATTCGAATAATTAAGATTTGATGAAAACATTTTATTACTCGCGAAGGATACTCATCTGATATGGCTTTTTCACCCATACTATTTCTTTTGAACAATCATATCGGTTAATTAATACTATTGAAATATTGTAATTGACGACAAGGCTAAGGTCATGGAAGTCGGATTCGGTGTACACGTATGTTTTCAATATACCCAATTTAATTATTTACACGTGAATAAATTTATTAGTGTTTACGATATGATAATTACGTAGTAAAAAAAACATCTAAAACAATATATATATATATATTATAATATCTCTTTTTTTTTTAACACGTTTTTATGAATTAACGTTGATAGTGATAAAAATTTTTTTTAATTATTCGCTAGATTGAGTTAGTTTACCGAAACAGAAATTTGTGGACCAATATTTATATTTAATAGCACGGGCACCCAGGTGACATGTTTTCCGTTCAATGTCGGTTTATAATAATCGTGACAATTTATCACCAGGTTATAAGCACGCTTTATGAACTGTTCACCGAGGAACCCCGCTGAGGTTCAATTTAAGCGATTCGGATTAAATTTTAACTCGGTACATATTTACCAAAAAAAAAATATTTTATACTTATAAATCTGTGTTTCCGACACTGAATCGTGCTGAAAATGTTTGATCGCACCGACGGAAATCAAACGGTTCAGACAATATGATTGAATGCTATATTCAATTCGGAGTAGTTACGATTTATACATAATATTCAAGAAGCGAAGGGGGCGAAAATGAAGTAAAATCCCTCTGCCAATGAATTATCTACATTGAAGAAGAATAATAATAATAAAGAGAAGCGAGTACATTTTTCTATAATATATAAATAGCGATACGAAACCAATGGACAGCATAGTGTAGACGCGGCGGTGTTAACGTAAACTACGCCAACTGCGCGCTAGACCGTTGTCCGTCGCGCACAAAAAACGTGTGTACGCGACGCCGTATACATTATATTTAAGTATTGTGATGTTATATTTCCAGTTGGGACACGAACCATTTCTAAGATTATCTGAGAGTTGTTATTTATATTATACGTATTTACACACACTGTATGACAATGTATTGAAGTGTTTATTAATTGTTCGATGGTGCATGTTTTCTAAGTGTACTTTTCAAATTTCTTCGATTTATCAAAAAAAAAAAAAATAAATAAAATGTTAAAAGAGTTATTTGTTTGCATTTTTGAATTAATTTTCGCGGTATATTCGCGGAAGAAAGTTTTATTTTTTAATTTGTTATTACAAAATGTGTAACGTCGATCGTCGTCTCCTGCGCATAACTCGTCCGTTTGAAGTATTATTTATTCTCGCGGCTAGGTTTTTGGGAACTCGTTCAAGGAAAAAAAAAGAACGTTAATTCTTTCGGTTTATAAATGAATGTCATTACGCAGTTGCGTAGGAATGTATCGTTTTCCCCGTTCGACAACATAACATAACTCTACACGTTTTGTGTCAAAGGTCAACGATAATTCGATTTTACAGAATGTTAAAAAAAAAAAATAATTATAATAATATTAATGACTTTTTCCTACATCAATTCAGTCGGTTTTCTCTTGAGGAATTCAGTACTAATATTGTGATACCTACTGACATTAATAAAATATTATCATGTCCAAATTGATGTTCTTGGTAATGTGATGGTAAGTGAAAAAATATTTATGGAAATAATTCCGTCTACGTGACCTTCTAATTCTAAAGTTTTCGTAAAACAATTTTTATTTTTTACTTGGACTACTGCGCGCGTGTATTCGATTTCATTGCAACTATAACGTTAACGATAAAAACAAAAAAAAAAAACGTATGTTTTCTTTATATGCATACAATTAGTATACACAAACACAACACTACTATTCAATTGCGTCATTTATCCAAATACCTTCAATTATTATTACATATTAGTCGTCTATGTCGAAATTAGGCACTCAACTATTTTATGACATTTATATCTGATATAAATTTGTTGAAGGAATTCACTCCTATTTAATTTTTAATATTTTCATTATTTTGAATGACAATCCTATGAGTATTTTTCGTTTAAATGTCAATAATACCAGTTATAATCAGAACAGAAAAAGCAATTTTTAAAAATCTAAACCGTAACCAAAATCGATACATTTAAAAAGATTTCAAGCTTTGGACTTTAAAGGAGACACTTGATTCTTTTGCTGTTTGTTCCAAAAATTCATAATCCTGTTTTACATTTTGTCAGTCTTGAAATCTTAATCACCTATAATAACGAATATTAGGCACACAAAGGAATTTCGTTCCTACACATTGTAATTAGTAATTACAATATTATTGAAACATCACACGTTGACTTGACCAAAGGATCATATGACGTAAAGGTATTGACCGTATTGACTTTGTTAAATAATTACACATAAAAACATGATAATATATTTAAAACGAGTTTATTAAGAAAATTGATTATTTACTCGTAGGTACGGCAATAAATAATGATAATACATAAAATATGTTAAAAACAGTGATTATAATGATTATTATTATAAGAGAAAAAAAATGACAATTACAATTGCGTTATTGAATCTTAGCAAAGTTCATAATACAATGTAAATAAAAAAAAAATAAATATATAAAATAATAAATATTATAAATACGCATAATTTCAAATCATCCAGTGAGGAACCATATGCTTGCTGTAAAGATTTTCAAAAAGAATTAGAGTTTATAATTAAATCGTTTTAGTGAATTATTTAATGTGAACCTAAAATATACTTTGGTCCGTATGTGACTAATTCGATAATCATTGATTATGACGTGTAGGATTCGTATGATTGTTCGCTACTAATCATAAGTTATTAAATTAATGAGATGTTGTAATCTAATATTATTATTGTGACATACGATTATTATTGGTTGGTCATAATTTTTTTAATATTATAATATTATAGGAATATGACAATAAATTTTAATTTTTATTACGTTTTATGCTCGATTTTAGTTTATATATCATTGAATAAATACATAACATAAATTATAATAATATTGTGGAAATGTCCGTTAATTTGTATTTGAAGTCGTAAAATAGAAGAAAATACAATTAAAATTTATATAAAAATCAAATGTCGAAAATGTTTCGAAAATTATGTTGGAAGAAATTCTTTATTTTTATTGTTTAATAATTTTTTTTTTTTTTTTAAAAATATTTACAATCTACGACAGAAGAAAGCACAATAAACAAATGTTATAAATCTATGTACAACACAACTGTGAATAATATGAAGAGGGAGGCCAACCAAAGTTTGAACTCAACGTGATTGATAATAGTTAAATCCAAAGTATACGCAGATTTATCAAATTTTAAATTATACTTCAATAAAATAATAACTGCAGGTCGTTGGTTGTTTTTCATGTAAAATTAATCATGAATGTAAAGTGTAAAGAAGTAATGCTTTAAAACACATATAATATATAATATATATAAGTGTGTTCAAATATGTAGTTTAATCGTTACACACTTCAGTTTTTAATAAAAAGAAAAACAAAGCAATTTACGCAGGTTCGGTTTACGTAAGGTGAGGAATATAACATATATTTTGTGTACATCGGATATTTACCTAATTTTTCTGTAGTAGTTGTCACTCTGGATCCAATTAACTCCACTGGTGCTTTTATAGTACGTTTTGTAGTAGTCGGTGTACGCATAGTATTGACAGCATTGGGAATGGACTGAATACTGTAGCGTGTTACATACAAAAATATACTGTTTTTAGAAAACATTTTGAAATCGTTTAAATAAGTAACGTAGAATAAATAAATAAATAATAGCTGATAAATGTACAATATACAAAACTGCACAAAAAATTTTTTTTTAAAGTAATTTAATTAAATGATTATGCAAATAATATATATGTATAATATTATTCCCGTAATTACAAATATTCCGATGACTCGCTGTATTCAATTATTTTCGTTTAAAGACAAATAATAATAATATTGCATAATATGATTGTATCAGACGTTATATAGATACCTTTTTTCTGGACAAAAATTCATGATGACTTCCTTCACTTTACATTTATTTTGACAACAAACGGTGTGGATGGATGGGCCGGTTTGTGCGATCACGGCCGGGTTGTCTGTAACGGGATCATAATATATCGCATTACCATAATATATACGTGGTCCGTATAAATCACGACAAAATAAGGTATTCTAATTAATTAATATCATATTTAAACTGTTATTCTGTCATAATATTATAAAAAAGAAAAAAAAAAGTAAAATTTCGTTGATTTATATTTTTCAAAAGGACATATACTCGCGATGTTTTTGGTATCGGGAACACAAAGAGATTTTCTCGATATTATAAAATGTGTATGGTACTTGTTTTGTAAAAACTTTTCGTTAGAGAGGGATTTCGGTTAAAATTCTCGTTTTTGAAATTTTCGAATGCGGTCGCTCTACTATGATTTGCAAATAAACGATTTTCCTAAACGTGTGGTCACGATTTTATGAGTTTCGTCTTGTGAAACAACGTAACGTGTGCGTTGTACGACGACGTGCGTTATAAGTAAATCGTTAATTTGTTTTCAATTTTGACTTATCAAAAAGAATATTGTATGCACGAACACATCGCTTCCGGATCGTAACGATGAGTATTACAAATGCGACCCAACATGGCGTATAGCTGTTGTCCGCACAATCTGAACTCCAGGTCCAAATACGCTTCGGGAATCGTTCTGCCAACAGCGGTGTTTATGAGGCCAACGGCCACCACGATGAGTTGTACGGCGTTCATGATAACAATTTGCCTGAAACAAATGGGTTTAAAAAGACAAGTAGTGAGTATACGAATTCGTACGACTCACTAGTCGTCCCCAACGTTGGTTCTACGGGACGAGGGCTCCTCTGAACGTTATAAAAAGTTTATACGATTCAATCCGCGCAACCCGTGGTGCCCCGTCGAATACTGCAGTGAAAAGTATAAGTACCATTTTTTACCATACGAGAAATTAACGAAATGTATTTATCGATAAGTTCGTTCGAGTGAATTGGTTTTTTTTTTTTTTTAATTTTATAATTTATTTATTCCAAGTACGCGTGCGAAATTTTTGTAGTCGTACAAAACAAGTAGTGCATTTCCGAAGAAATCGTTGCTTTTCTTTTTTTTCTTGTATCATTTTAACGCAGTTACATAATATGTATATGAGGATCGATTACAAAAAATTTTTTTTATATATATCGAATGATAAATAATTACAAAATTCCCACTAGTCGTGGAATATGTACAATAAAATCATAGGTTTCACTCGTTTCATGGCGCTGTAATAGTATCTAATACGCGTGACATACAAAACGTTTTATGTACTCGTACTAAAGAAAAAATAATAATAATAATAATAATAAGTACAGTATAATATTACGGAATATCAATAATAACAGATAAAATTATTTAAAGTCGTGAAATGAAATTTTTCCTACAATCATCACGCGCGGCGGCAAACAAGCGGATTTTATTTTAATGGATCGTTTTGAAATGATTTCACACTTGATACGCGTTGGATAACGTTTACCGTATTATGGTTGTTAAAGTAATACATAACTGCAATGGTTGTTTTTTTTTTATTTATTTTTACGATCAGATAGACCTCGTGTGCTTGAATCATTGTGTCTAAACGCTTACACGCGTTGTATTTGCCCGCGTTATTGTCACAACGCATGAATAAAATATTATAGTTTGATATTCGTTCGATCGTTTCTCCTTCATTTATTGCTGCAGAATTTTTTTTTTTGTCTTTTTAAACAAAGGAACAGTTTGTTACAACACGACTTCAAAGTTTTCTAAAATATAATAAATATAAGCAAACGGAAACAACCACGAAATACTCGTTTATGAATTAAGAGTTACATCAAATTTTCCTCTTGACATAAAATTAATTTCCTAAACATTTCCAACCATCAGTAAAACGTAATGATTGATTAACAATAATTTCCATAAATTTTTATGACTCGAGTCAGTCAGTAATCGACGCATGATTTTTCACACGAATTATACATTTATAGAAATCCGTTTTGTACATAAACGTAAAATGTACATATAGTTCCGACTAAAAATTGTCATAATTTTATAAAGTGAAAAAAATTGGAAAACAAAAATTGAAAAATTAAAAACGAACATAAAAATTACGAACATTGAGAAAATTATGATTATCAAAATAAAAATAGTGTCAAAAAAAATAATATTGTAAAGAATTTCTTCAATTTTATTAAATGGATAATATTATGGCGTGTTATAATTTATATTGTATTATTATTATTATTTTTATAATCTGTTTTTTGTATAATTAAAATTTGATTGAATTGATACCAATATAAAATTTTTACAACATCTGTAAATTCACAATCCTAAATTGTAATACATATTTTCACAAGTCTGAAATACAAGTTGAAAAATTACCTACTTCGAATTTAAATTTTGTTTTTGTCGTTCTATATTACTTATTGACTTCAATTAACACACATAATTTATTATTATTATTATTAATTACGCGTGTAAATTTATTTCCTTGTTTTTTTTTATTATTATTTTAATATAACACGTACATTTATTCTGATAACAATATGCGTTTACTAAAAATTATAAATAAAAACAATAGGTACCGCCCACAACAATTCCAACAGATTATAATTTCTTGATTATGCGGTAAAATCGAGTATCAATCCTATTTTGCCTTACGTATTATAGTCTATCAAGGAAAAGGTTTCTACGCGATCATCACTTACATTAAATCATATTTATTATATGATTCAGTGTATAAATCAATCTATTATGATGACGATACATAGCATAATTATGATATGTGTATCAGAAAAAAAACAAAAGATTTTATTGAACCATATAAAAAAAAATAAATAAATAAATAAATATATATATATATATATAGTCGTATTAAGTTAGCGTTTAAATTGTAATGCCGTGAATTGTGCACATTAATTAATAAACAACATAACATTATTTACATAATCGTTAATAATAATAATAATAATAATGAATAACAATTAACGTAAGTTCAGTGTTACGACACGTTATGCGTGGCGGCTGTATAAATGAAAAAATCCTTAAGTGTATGAATACAACAATTTTATAAATATGTTACGAGTTGAAAAAAGAGAAAAGAAGAAATTAAATTCAATTCTTGAATTAATTGACTAATGACAATTAAAAATAATTTGGTTGAAAAAAAATGTTTCGCTTTAATGATCGTATTACGAAATTGATTTTATTAAAAATTTTATATGTTTTCCCCACAATGATCTCATTCTAAACGATTAAAATATATTTATACAAAAAAAAAAAAACGATTAACGCGAAGTTTATATTGAAAATAATTAAGAGAGAAAAATCACGAAATTATTTTTTATATTTTAAAAAATAAATAATTAAATAAACTCGATTTAAAATATGTATTCGATTTTAAACGTAGATATGTAATTGAAAATAAAATGCCTAATAATTATTATCGGTACAACGAAATCGATTTTGATTTAATTGGATATTATTTTCCTCCTCTCAATTATTCCATTCGAAACGACAATTTCAATATATAAAAAACAAACGTCGCGGATTAAACATAATCCGATTCGGAATAATTAACAAATAAAACGGAAGAGATATGTTATTGAAAATCATTTGCAATTGGGATAGAAAAAAAATTTATATTACTTGTGCAGCCGAGTGTTGAGTACGGAGAAGACGAATTAATAAATATGCAAAATGATGACGATGTTGAATCGGTGAAGTGTGTGTTCGAAGCGTAAAAGAAACGAGTATAGTGCGTACACGAATAATAATTTCGTCTTATATAGAGATGATGTGATATGGAAATTGCCTCGTGATGGTGGTGGTAACGACATAATATTATTATTATTATTATTATTCCCGTGCGTGTATTAGGCATAGCGTTTGACGCAAATATTACCAGCGCGTTCTGTGGTGGGAATAATTAAAAAAAATAAATAAATATTATATACTGTATAATATTGTAATAGTAGTATAATATTATCATTATACGTCGTTTACGAGAAAGAAAAGCACAAAAAACAAAAACTCCGAACGAGAGAGGGTTACCCAATATTTAGAAATTAAAACAAACAAGATTACGTAAGGAACACGAGTATATACGTCGTCTTGGGAATAATAATTTTTATCGTTTCGAAATTCATAATTATAATCGGTAGCAGCAAATCGAAAAAAAACGTGACGGTTTATATATTTCGGTTTTTCTTTCGATCGTAGATTACTATTAAATTATAATAATGAAACGTCCTCTTCAAATTTGCTTATAAAAAAAAATTTATATTACAATGATGAGACTGTTGTGTGTTTGGTGGGTAATACTAGTTTGGATTAAAAAAAAAAAAAAAAAAATCATTACTCGTATTAATTTGCATCCGTGTAAAAACACGTATAAAAATCCCAATTATTTTACACGTCGTCGTAATAATAATAATAATAATAATAATAATAATACGTTTCACGGTCATGTAGGTGTATATCATAAATGGTATAGCTTTTGTTATGCAATCGATATAACGAATTTCTTTTTTTTTTGTTATGATATTATATTCAAAGGTAATAATAATCGATTGAAAATATTACGTTACGCACGTGATACGTTAAAAACGGTTTTATAAACATAACGTGTTAAAAAAAAAAAAAACTAATCAAAGTTATCAAACCAGATAATAAAATATTAAATAAAAAAAAAAATTGATTAAAGACAATAAAGAAATATAATGTTGATTTACATATATATATATATATACTTAAACATTTTCAATGATAAAAGTTATTTACGTGAACGATTAATTTACCTGACATAATAATATTGCAGAGCGCAATGGAGAAAAATATACACTATGTATGTGGTGTATAACAATAAAAATATTATTAATACGTACTTGTAATATTAAATGACGTAATTTGTTCGCGTTATTGTTTACAATTTTGAATCGATAAAAATATAAAATAAACGAGAAAATCAGTATATATATATATTTCTTTTTCCTATTAGATTATGAAACAGGCAGTGGAAATACGATTGTTAATTACTATTGTTCTTATTGAATAGATCGAATCTCGTATTTGTCGGAAGGTGAGGAGGAGGTTTTCAAACGTAAAGTATTTGTATATTTTTTTTTTCATTTTCAACACATTAATTGTTACAGTTTAAGTCCAATTGTATCGATTAGATCTCTTATTCGTTCATGACGTGTGATTTATAATTTTAATTCGCGCACAATTATTGTATTGTTAATTTTTATTTACTCCATTAAAGTTATTATATAGGATTTTGGGTACGGGTTAACGAATTTGCCATTTTACAAAAATATCAGGGGCGCATTGAGAGGAAAAGTGGCAAAGTGCGCATTTGACACTGGCGACAATTTTTAATCGGTAGAGGCACATAAAACGCGAAAATTTTGGAATTTTCTAATAATATATATAACAATGTGAATTTTATAAATCTGAACTTTTAAAATACCAAAAGTATTTTAATATGTGATAAAATTCATTTGAATACCGTTAAAAGAAATATTTATAAGCGTAACTGTTATATAAATGAAAATTGTTGTGAGAAGCTTAGCAGAGAGACATCAAAAAGTTCGTTAGAAATTTGCGAATAACATATAAGTGAATTATAAGGCCCAGCGCACATTGAGCTCCGGGCTGATTCCCGAGCAGCTAGGAGCGGTCTGGAGACAAAAAGAACGTATGTAAAGTAATTGCACACTGATTAGTCAACAACAAAACACGACAAGACAAAATACATATTATAAAGACATTGATAGCATACGAAAATTGCTAACTCAAGTTAAATAGTTTACGTTCGCTTTAATCGTTAACCTTTAAATTATTTAATGTTGACCATCGTTGACGATTTTATTAAAATATTAACGAAATCCACTAGTGCCGGTATTTTATATTCGGGAAGCGCTAAAATTAAATCCACAGTAGTTATAAAAGAACCGACAAATATTTTGATTGTTTTAAAATCCAAATTCGGAACAATCGAAAACCTCCGGACCACCAAAGTTTTTACGGACAATATTTTGTTTCGATCAATCTTTACGATAAAGTTGGAACCCGGACTGTACACGTAATCGTGAATACATCTAATTTTTTTTTTATATTCCCTACACAGTATTAATGTCTTTGATTTATTTAAACTAATGTTGTAAATTCATCGACAACTGTGTGTATATTTAATTTGTATATACCAGTACTCAACTTTATTATTATGATTTGAAAAGTAGAAAATAAAAACATTTTATGAATAATTGCGAAAGGTACTTGATTCGATAGGGATTTTTATCTATAACGTTTCTTTTGGACCGTCGTATCGATTAATTTTACTGTTAAAAATATTATTGACAACAAGCGGTTCATGAAGTGGCGTTCGGAACAATAATAAAGTACACTTCTATTTTCAAACATATAAAATGTGGAAAGAATGTAATAATCATGTAGTAAAATGTATCGTTATTAACGGTGTATTGAACACATATGTAAAATAATATATTAAAAAAATTATCTAATTCTTTTGTTTTTACGATTTTTTTATTTTTTATTCAATCCGTTTCAAAATGTAGAACAATAAGAACACAATTGATGGATTTTGAAGGAATATAAAATGAAAATATGAGACAGGCGAGACGGATTGTAGTGGCTTTTTCAGTGGAAGTTCGTTCAAATGAACACAATTGCCTTTTGAGTCTTTTAGTTTGGATTGCCAGGTACGGTATGCTAGATACGGAAATTAAACGAATAAAAATAAAAAAACGACGATTTAACTCTAAAATTATTATTATTACTTTGTTGTTGATGTTGTTGTTTTTCACGAGATACGGCCGCGTTTGCTGAGAAAGTAGTTTTGGGAAAACATAATATTTTATTATCGATAACACTGCATGTATTCGGAAGAGAGTTTGTTTTTACGAATACGATTTATAGCGTCGTAAATGAAATAACCACGATTCAAATAGGTATATTTTGTGTATACGAAAAAAAAAACACATTTCGTCGGTCGTTGACATTATAAATACCTAATATAACACTTCCCATAAGAAACTGGCCCGTTTGAAATATTATTATTCATCCTTGCGGCTGTTTTTCGGGAACTCGTTAAAAAAAAAAAACTCTAATATTTTATATTCATAAGTGAATGCCATTTATGCAGTTACATGGAGGAATGTATCGTTTTTCTCGTTCCATAGCACAACGTTTACATCATGGGCACGGCTAACACGACCACCACACGGAATGTTAAAGAAAAAAAAAATTAATCGCGTATTCCGTAAAGTGGTTTGGTCGTTTTTCACCGCCGACAAGTTCATAAAACGTTATTACTCGGTATTTAGAAAAAAAAAAGAAAAAACTAACGGTGTAAATGACGTTTTGAATAATTTGTTTTAATCAAGTGACGACACGCCCGGAGCGTAAGGCGATAATACGCGTGCCAAAAACTAAATGCGTGCTCTCGTTGTGACTCCGTGTATATGTGCGAAGGTATTTTAGTGTTTTTTTTTTTAATTTAATGCATATAGAAGAATTCTATGGACGGACCATAGAACGAATATATCTATAATATAGGAGCTCATAAAATACAAGCCCAAGACCGTGCCTCTTGATCACAATTCAGAGCCAAAATACTTAAATTTATTGGCCATATTACATATATATATAAGAAGAAACGGTATTGAAAAAGGATATCATATTAAGAGAGACAGACCCCCTATCAGATATATAAGTACAGATTAAAACCTCAAAAAGCTCAATGTCGGATAACATCCGGAATACACTACGGAGAGTGTTTTGGAGAAAGTTTCCAATGGGAATAATATATAGAAGGTCACGACGACGTTCGGAATCGAACAACGATCAAGAAGAAGAAGAAGAAGAAGAAGGTATTTTAAATATGAATAAAATGGTAACGCGATTATTTATTTTTATATTATGCTAATATAATAATAATTCAAGTAACGAGTAAAAATATAATAGAAAATATGTATGTTTAGCGTCTTGATAAAATATTAATAAAGAAATAAAAATCACAAAAATGTAAACGGCAAAATAACACGGAAACTAAAAAAATTGTAACACTTTTCGCTCCAAAAATAATAGAAATTCAAATAATGTAAATTATCGGAGTAAAAAATGGGTACTCACAATAAATACATGGACGTCGAATTGGTCGTCAGCCGCCGCGGCGGTACCTCTATATATATATAAAAATCGGATAATTTACAAATCGAAAAATAATAAACAACTAATAAATAATAATATTCAACTAGTCATGACTGATTAGTCTATTAGAATAGTTACAAAAAGAAAAAAGTGTATAAAATATTCGTATGTTAATACCACAAATTGTGGTCTAAATTCGAGACTAAAACTAAACACAAACTATATTAGCAGCGCATACAAAACAAACCGTGGCTATTTTAATACAAAAAGAAAAAAAATCGCTAATTTGAATACAGTACAATGTATGGACGTGTATTTAACGAAGACGGTAATTTGTTGTAAATTTTATAAGTAAAATTTTAAATATAACATTTTGAACCGGAGGCCGTTGTTCTCTCTCTTACATAATATTTTTATTATTATTATTATTATTATTCATAAACGAATAATAACAGTGACTTAAATGGTACATATTTAATTTTTTCTTTTCTTTCTAATTTTCCGTATTTATGGTTTATAATTCCATGACGTATATAAATAGTACATCTATTTTATAAAAATTAATTTTCTAATTGAATAATGCTTCATTTTTATGCCATAATATATCATGGTAAGTCTTACACTTTTTAAAAACGTAGTAGATACCTGAGTACATCTATATATATATTTTTTTTTAAACAAATGTAAATTCGATTATACAAATAAAAAGTTAAATCCACTTCGATAATCATATTGATTAATATAACTAACATAAAAAAGTATCTCTTTTGCCCGTTAATTGCAAAAACTAAAACTGTACACACAAGTATCTTCTTTTCAATCGTATGAAGGCCTCATAAATCGTAATACTATCATTTATAAAACCTTCGATATCAATAGAATATTGGACCGTATAGTAATCATAACTCTCTAACGATAGTTTTAATCGTATATTGTAATAATCTCGATAAACTGGATACAAAAAGGAATCGAATACACAAAAAAAATAAGGTGTTATTTTTCCCGAACAGGCAAATGTTAAATAAACGTTCAATATATTTATTTATTAATTTTTTTACAGTGAATAATTCGTGACAATACTATTACACTTTCGATTAACCGTGATAACAAAACGGATGATTGCTGTTAAACAGTTTCAATATTTATTCGCCTTTTGATCTATACTCATAATAAATAATCGATAATATTAAAAATAAAGTAAACATAACTATATAATTAAAATGTTAATTCAATTCGCAAGAGAAGATAAATTAATAATAGTTGAAAACAAAATGAATAGAAAAATATGCACAATAATAATTATTATATATTTGACACGGTGCGACAAACAAGTTCCAAGACTCGAACCACGTTTGAGTAACTAGTAACTAGTAACTATATTTTCTGACCGTCGTTTGAAAGCTTAGACATTTGTTTTTACATTTTAACGTTTACTCCCCCCTTTCTTCGTTATTGCGAACCAGCCATCTAAAAAAAAAAAACAAACAGATAAAACGTATTATAATAATGTGATTTTTAAGGAACTAATTGTTTTTCTTTGTACAAAGTAATAATAATAATAATAATATGATTTTAAGAAGATGGTATAATTGTGCCGGACGACTGGTGATTTTTTTCTCTGTAATGGTCTATATACGTATATTTATTAGGGCGTTTCTAAATGTTCAATTTCAAATTATATTGGATCTCAACGAAAAGAGTGTACCTTTATATGTATAAAAAATAACTACAAAAACTTTCGCGTCAATCAAATATAGTTTTTTTTTTTTTTTTTTTTACTCTTTTTATTCTGTTTTTTAATTAATAACATTTAACATTTTTCGACGAAAGACATGAGAACACATCTTATAACAAAACGTTTGTCGATCTGTAGGTACAAAACTCTCGTTCACATTTTTCACACGTGCACTTTATCATCCTTCGTCACCCACATAGGTACGATTTATCGAACTATACAATTTAAGCATCAGTAAAAGCACTGGACGTTATCAACTAACATATTATACTTTTGTATAAATAATTATACTGCATTTAGTCTAGTCGAATTAAATCACATTTGGTGGTCTAAAGTTAAGAAAAAAATCATAATACAGATTATTGGAGTTGAACGTTAATTTTTTAATAAAATTTTTTGTTTTGTTTTTAAATATATTTTACCCCTGAAACGTATGTATAACGGCGTTGAAAATGAACAAAAAAAAAAACTTTAATCGTCGCGAGATTTGAAACGACTGCAATGTTATAACACGGTTTGGGTTCGAGTGAGTAATTTTTTGTTTTGAACGAGCGCGCGCGGTATAACCGACGACACACAGCCGACGCGTCAGTGCCGTTCGGTTGACAACGACATCGTCCTGCGGCGGCGACGGACAAGAGTAAAAAAAACCGGCAAAAAATGTAGGTGGGCCTGTCCGGGATTTGAACCCGGGACCTCTCGCACCCGAAGCGAAAATCATTCTACTAGACCAACAGGCCACGAGTACAACTGTGTTCACGACAACCATGTGAATTCAGTAAACAAAATTTAGGAGAAAGAGCGCAGTTGCTCCTCCAAGCATCGAGTTCTTCGCGGATTAGGTTAGGATTCCAGATAGACAAATATAGCTGAAGATAATGACAAAAAGAAAAATAATACATTCAGTAATCGTAATAACTAGGTTTAAGTAAGTATGGAAAAATAATATTGAATTATATATTTGAATAATCTTAATTAAATATATTTCTAAAATATTCTGGTACAATATTTCCAATATATATATATATATATATATATGTGTGTAATATGATGATTTTAAAATATTGCGAAATATTTTTAAAATCTTTTTTACATACGTTTTAGAAATATCAAACAACCGGCCAAAAAATAATTACAAAATGTTTTTAAAATATAAAAGTATGTTCTGATCGGCGGATCATATACAATTATTTTTAAAATATTCTCATATTTAAAAAAAATGTTTTAAAAATATTCTTTAAATATACATTCGCTATGTGGGTTATTATTTCATTACGTTTTATTATTTTGTTCTAATGTATTTGTTTTGACCAGAAAAGTTAATTTGCTGTACCGGAGATTTTTTATGTTTGTTATATTTATTCACATTATTTATTTCATTTGAAAATTATAATCTTGTTTGGGCTTAATAAGTTATATTACATTTTGTATATTTTTCTAATTAAAGGGGGAACTCGGTCAAGTGATATAATATTTATTGTTCCCGGCCCTGACAAATATAATTAATTGTAAGGTCAATCATTACATTCTTAGTAACATGATTTAAGTTTATATCAAAAGATATTTTACTTATATATAATACACCGTTTTTGTATTATGGTGTTTCATTACTTTGGGGATGATGAGCCGTGGAAAAACATTGAATTATTCCTAATTTTTCACAAATTTTTTTCTACTTCTTTGTTTTTAAAATGGATACCTAGATCACTTACTAGATATATAGGAGTACCGTAAATTGTTATAAGGTCTAATAGGAAATCAATCGTTGTTGCCCCATCTGCTTTAGTCACAGCTTTTGCAAATGGCATTTTCGTAGCATTACATGTAGCAACTATTATATTTATACTAATATAATTAATATTAATTCAAGTAGCAAGTAAAAAAATTATAGAAAAAAAAGTGCGTCTTGATTTAATAAAGAAATAAAGGTCACAAAAATATAAACAGCGAAATAACGCGGAAACTAAAAAAATGATGACCTTTTTCGTTCAACAAATAATAGATACAAATACTGTAAATATCGAAGAAGAAAATGGGTAGTCACAATAAATACATGGACGTCGAATTGGTCGTCAACATACGCGGCGGTACTTCTATAATTATAAAAACCGGATAATTTACAAATCGAAGAATATAAATGAGGTTACAAAAAGAAAAAATTTAAAAAAATTTTTTCGTATGTTAATACCACAAATTGTGGTTTAAATTCGAGCCTAAAAGTAAACACAAACTATATTAGCAGCACATACAAAACAAAACGTGGTTATTTTAATACAAAAAGAAAAAAAATCGCTAATTTGAATACAGTAAAATGTATGGACTAAGGACTTGTATTTAACGAAGACGGTAATTTGTTGTAAATTTTATATGTAAAATTTTGAACCGGCAGTCGTTGTTTTCTCTCTTACGTAATATTATTATTATTATTATTATTATTATTATTATTATAATTATTATTATTATTATAATTCATAAACGGATAATAACAGTAAAAATGTGAAATTAATTATTATTCTATTTGGGGACTTAACAAATCATGGATACGGGGACGGTGTATAGGTATATTTCTTCTATTATTATTCATCTAAAGAACGAAATCCCTGAATTGCATAAGACGAAGTTTAATTAACTGATTTTATTAATTGCCTAGTCAGTGTACGAGTCGCACGCTCGTCGCCAAAAGAGCGAGCCCCTCTTCAGATTCTTTGCCGTCTCGTATATCATTACTACTCGCTGACTATGGATATTTTATTATTATTAAAATTGTTTTCTTAACCTATTTTTAAATGCTAACATACTATTTATTATATTTTATAAAAATGCTTGCCACACAATTTTTTTTTATGATTCGTCGTTTATTTTTCACAGTATGAAGGAAAAATTAAAATAATCGAAAAATTATCAGTAGTCTCGTTTGGCACAAAATGAAGTTTTTTTTATTAATATTAATAACTGATAATTATTGATATTCATTAATTGTATGAAAATAAAAAATTTAACAAAATTAATTCTGTATATATAATTTTACACGGTATTTAAAGAAAAAAAAACACAAAATAGCGTAGTGCGTCCTCCGAGGTGAACGGATTTGTTCGCACTTCAGTGCAAAACACAGGGCAAATAAAGAGCGTATATAGGGGAGGGCCAAGGAAGGCAATTTCCCCGGGCGTAAAGTTTTCGGGGACAGCAAATTTAACTGAGAGGTTTTTTTTTTAAACAAATTTATAGTTAAAGCAGTTGTAAAAAATAAAAATTTTAAAAAAAATTAGTTTTTTTTTATAGGAAAATCAATGTCAACAAAACGTCCTATTAATATCAACACGACGACACAGCTATTTTGTGAAATTAATCTCCACATTTCATACTAAGCGCGTGTGGATTATTTGTCGTTTTTCTTCTCTTAAATATTTATGTTATATTAGTTTTTTCACTATTTTTTTTTTCATTTTTCGACATTTTGTTCCCTATTTCGTGAATAGATAAAAAAATAAATTAATAAATTTTACATGTTGCTTTGATTATTTTGTTATCATCAGTGCTACGGAAAGTACCCGCGCGATACGAAACATTCCTAGGGCACTCCACAGATTTTTATACTGCATGATACTGTTAAAAACCGGCGAGAGGAAAAGGGCATAAAACAAATTTGTACCAGGGTAACAATAACCCGAATACGCCACTAATTTAGTCTAGTCATATAAAATCGAATTTCGTGGTATAAAGATAAAAAAAAAAATCATAATGATTATTGAGTTGAACGTTAATTTTTCAATGAAAGTTTTTCTTTTCTTCTTAAATATATTTTACCCCTGAAACGTACGACGCGTTGAAAATGAACAAATAAAACTCCAATCGTCGCGAAATTTGAAACGACTGAATTTGAATGTTTGAATGACTGAAAAAAAAACGATTTCGTTCGAGTGAGTGACTTTTCGTTTTAAACGAGCGCGCGCGCGCGCGGTAAAAACAACAAACAGCTGATGCGTCGGCGCCGCCGCCGTTCGGTTGACGATGACCTCGTCCGACGGCGGCGACGGACAAGAGTAAAAAAAAACAGCAAAAAATGTGGTGGGCCTGTCCGGGACTTGAACCCGGGACCTCTCGCACCCTAAGCAAGAATCATTCTACTAGACCAACAGGCCACGAGTACAATTGTGTTCACGACGACTATCTGAATCCAGTAAACGAAATTTAGGAGAAAGAGCGCAATTACCCCAGGCACCAAGTTTTTTGCGAGAAAATTTTTTTAAGAGTTTTACCTGAATAAAATTACAATTAATTTTTTAATATTCGCCGCGTTTTTTATTAACGATTTGGAGCAAAATAATAATAATAATAATAATAATCGGAAAATGTTTGGCGTAAAATGAGGTTTTTTTTTTATTAATATCGATAATTATTAACTGATAACTATCGATGTTCATTAATTGTATGAAAATAAAAAAATTAACAAAATTAATTCTGTACATACAATTTTACAGGATGTTTGAAGAAAAAAAAACACACACGAAATTGCGTAATCACCTTCTTCCGTGCGTCCTCCGAGGCGAATTGATGTGTTCGCGCCTCAGTGCGGAAAACACGGGGAAAATATTATATTATACGTCGTCGCAATTAAAAGAAATATTGTTTGGTCGGTACAATGTAATATGTACAATTATCAATACAAGTAACCTCGTAAGTTTTTACGGCCAAGAGCCGTGAGTTTTCATTTTGTATTTTTTCTGTTTCTCTCTCTATTTTTTTATTACGTGAAGTTTTTACGCTAGCCAGAGCTTTTCTCCACACCAAATTAACAATAAATAACACTATTTAACTATTCATTTATTTATTGCTTTCTTTTCTCCTTTTCTCGTGGAATAATTTAAAAATAAAAGAACAAACACTCCCGCGTGTGTTCCGGGGTTCTGGAATTTCGGCCGCGGCTTAGCGACTATCCTCATATGCGACGGAGCCGTCACACCGAATCCCTTAGGCCCTTTTCACACCAGGGACTGGAACCGAACCCAAAAGGACCGGTTCTTAAGGATATTTCAAGAACCGGAACCGGTATCGGAACCTATATTTCATATTTCTTAAAACCACAGACCTGAACCGGAATCGTAAAAAAATTGTAAATTGAAAATATCGGTTCTTTTGGGTTCCTAACGGTTCTCAAGTTTAAAATTACTTATAGATGTTTTCCATCTGTAGGCACAACTGTATATTTTGAAGATGTTTTAAATTTCTTGTCGACTGAGCGCTAACGCCTTTTACCTTGTTCCACTCCCTTAACATTCCTCTTAATCCCCAGCACATACTTTCCTCTCAATCTCCTCGTGCCATCACTACAACTATTGCCTTCATTTTGAATTCTGGGCTGCTTATATAGGATCGTTCTGTACTAAATAATTGTCGAGACTATTTGTTTTACAAAGTTTCAATAAAAAATAAAAAAAAAAATTTCTTAGATTTCATTTCGTGAATGTCATAAATTATAATAATAATAGTATTTATACAGGAGTAAGTCGTATTCATATCTATGTATTGTCAATTGTCACGAATTGCTTGTTTGTCTTTACTGTATATAAATAATATGATTACGACCTAATTAATATAATTGACGGGAAATAACTGGAAGAAAGTGCGTTCGATAAACACGTTTATAAACACATTTATTTACGTCGAAAACGCTATAGAAAAATAAGCGTGTACTGGGTAACCAGTGTACTAAACAATGTATCGAATAATATAACTTATTCGCACAAAATCGGAAAACCGATTTTGTAGTAGTATATGAACTACAAAGTATAATGTAATAATAAAATAATAAATAATAAAATGGGAACCCAATGATGGTATCAAAACAAAATATTAGACTGTGGACTATTGGAAATAAAATTGTGTAATATTCATTTGCAAATTGCAATATCGTTATTCCTTATTCGAAGTTCGAATTGCTGTTGTTTGCGTTACTGTCTTATTTTATTTTGTCGTTATTTACGATTCTTAGTTTTTTTCATTTTGAGTTGTCAAACTTTATGGGTCGTCTATCCAAATCGGATATATATATATAAATATTTTAATTATGAAAAAAAAACTGATCTTTCCAATTGCAAACACTGTTCCTGTAAAATTAACGTAAGTTGACATTTTCAAATATTACGAAATCGAATTTTTTATATAAAAAAAATACAATATATAATTCAATAAATTATTAATGTTAGAAAAAGGCAGTTGAGGCGAGATGAGGCACTTCATCTTACCCTATTTTATTTATCCCGTCGAGCCTCAATTAGCTTTCTTAAATAGGTATGTCTATTGAACTTATAATCATTGCAAATAATACCAAATTTACATTTATGAAAAGCTTGCAAAATTTACTACAACTATTATAGAAATAATAATTAAGTATAATTAAATATTCACTTAATTAATCGTTGCTCTTTTTGAAGGAAATTTACATCAATGAACGTTTAAAGTGAATTAAAAAATTAAAAATTGTAATACTCTTATAAAATTAAAATACGAGTAATATATATTATAAATAAATAAATAAATATATATATATATAACTATTAATATAAATAATACTTTAAAGGTATTTTACAGAACAACAATTTTAAAATTTAATTGAAATATAATTATAATAAACTTAGGTAGGAATTTATTATCAATCTCTCTTTACTTGCAAAATCAATTAAATTAAATTAAGTAGGTATCTACTAATAATTAATCAGTCTTGTAAGTTCCTTCACTCCCAAGAACGCTTAACTAAAAAATGTAATGTATGGTGACTTCTTATAATGTCCAGTGTCATATTATATAAAACATCCTTTGAATATAGTGCTTATTACACACTTTAACATGTATATGAACCATTTTTTATATAATTAAAAAATTAAAGTTAATATGAACATAATTTGTGTGCATGGGGCAAGTGTAAAGATATTAGTTGCACTTATTTTGTTATTGTAATTGCACTTACTCCGTTTGCCAATTATTTGTATGGGGTAAATGCGTAATTGGTTAACTTTTGTTATAGATAATAAATTGAAATTGAAATCAACAACTTTACCATGAACTAGAAATAAAATGATATTTACCTACACTTGTATGAAATAGCTTTTATATATATATAAAAAAAAAAATAGTGATGTTTAATTTTTTGTAACGAAATAATTGTCGAAATTTATTGTTTAATATAACATCACAGAATTTCTTTTAAATAAAAAAAAATTGATAAACTTATTATAATTTCGATAATTTGAAGAACCGGTTAGTACCGGTATTAACCGGAACCGAAATTCAAAATTTTCATGAACCGGAACCGAATTTTTTTTTTTAAAAAGAACCGAAATGGAACCAGAACCGATAAAATCATGAAGGTTCCAGTCCCTGTTTCACACATACACGGTTTTCTTACGGTTTCCGCAAGGCATAGCAGCCGTGGTACTTGTGCCCGTCGTCAGTTGTTATTTGCTGTCGAGGTCTATTCGTTGTAGTTATACAGTTTATAATGGATAAAAATTAAAAAAATAGCTCCTAATACTTTTAATAAATAGACGCCGTCAGCGTCGTGTTAGAAATATACGAGAAAAAATCTATTGGATTCACCCATATATTTCTAACAGGAAAGAAATGGGTGACTTTTATACCGTGTTTAAGGAGCTCCGAGAACACGAAGATAAGTTTTTCATTTATTTTCGAATGTCAATGAAATCATTTGACGAATTTTACACGACCGACTGAAAAGTACATTGCAACGTCAGAATACGTTTATGAGAGACTGCATCGAACCCATGCAAATGTTAGCTGTAACTCTCTAAGGTACGTGAATATATAATTAATAATAATAATAATATACAAATAATAAATATTTTTTTTTTTAAATATTTTACTTATTAAAATGTAGCAAACTTTTACATATTATTTGTGTGTTAATAAAATTATTTATTAGTTTTTAAGAAAAAAACTAATGTATTTTAATACAAGTAGTATACTACCATTTTATTTTATACTATCCAAAACTGATATTTTTGATTATAAAAAATAAATTAAATATATAAACTTACCATAATTATTTTTTTGCTCATCGTCGTAGTTAATGAAATCATTATTCGACTCCATACACACTTCTTTCCAGGCCTTCTTTGTTTCAATCTCCTGTCTTTATATATATATATTAGATGTTTTATCCCACAATACTGGACGAACTTCTATGAGTGAGATTAATAAATCGACATCCATAATAATTGTTATTATTATTGTATGTGCTCTCGTAGAACAGAGAAAATAACGGAAATCGCAGAAAAAATTAATTGACTGTGCTGCGTGTAGTACGTCCGTGCCGCGTGTGTGTGAACGTTATCGTATAACACAGGGGTCTCCAAACTTTTTTATTCAAGGGCCACAAAAAATATCAAATGCTCTTAGCGGGCCAAAAGTTTATTAACACATATAATTTTTAATTTTATAAAAATATAGGTATAAAATATAAGTTTACGTTAAATCTTTTTATAAAATATTGTCTACAATGTACTTAAATATAATTGGTATAAATTTAAATGATAATATATACATTGTAATTTTAATAATTTTTGAAATAATTTTTTTTTTAATGAGAAGTATGAAATTGATGTTTTTCTGCTAATATTTGATCGAATTGAGGTTGTGTGTTCTAGTTCCAATTTTCAGAATTGACTCCAAGTGTTTGTCAGTCATGGCCGATCTACATTTTGATTTGATGTATTTCATTTTGGAAAAAGTTTGTTCGCACAAATAAGTTGTTGCAAATACAGATATATATTCAATTGCAAATTTTTTTAAATTTGGATACTGTGTATCTGTGAGAAATTTATAAAACTCAACTAAAGTCTCTTCACGATGTTTGATTTTCAGTGCATCATTACTTTGTAAATCATTTCCATTTGAAGGGTAGGAGGTTATGTCTATGTGGCTAATCTCTGACAAGCGCAAACGCCATTATCGACGTTTTATAAATACATATTCGTCAATGGTCCGTGAACCAAAATATCATCGTTTAATTAATAATTATTAAAAGGAAAGGCCAACGTCTGTCGTCGCTTTCAGCTCATAAATTATGATACGTGCCCGCGATAACGACTTTTTAAATTACACATATCTTTAGATATCTATATTTTCTTTACCGTCCTATGGGTGCTGCGGGCCGTAGTTTGGAGACCCCTGGTATAACACAATGCATTACTGATGCCGTGACGGAACTTAACCGCGTGGACTTGTACGGCTGCAACACGGACACGGCACGGTCGCGATAACGTGTGAAACCTTCCAAAAATAGCCATACGTTAGTGAATTGTCGCAGAACCACCGTTTAGACGGAAACCGTGTATGTGTGAAAAGGTCCTCTCTAAATGAATCGAAACGTCTTTGATAATGTAATTTTTCTTTATTTCCTTTTTGCATGCATTATTACAGCAGTGGCGCACACCCGAGGTGGTGGACTCCGCCGCGCCGGGTCCGCACCTCGGCCTTGACTAGTGCAATAATATTGGATTTATCGATTGAAATCTAAATTCTGATACAACTTTCGTATTTTGCCGTTAACATTTCGAATACGATATAGATAACAATTTATTGATTGTATTATTATAAGTTTCAACACTGTTATTCTATATTTTTTTAAATAAAACAATTTTGGAATAATTTTTTTTTTTTACATAAGTACATATATATAATGGTCTTAATGTAATTTCAATATTTTCAACAAAATTGTCAATTTTTGTATTATGTACGCATCGTTGGTATCGGTTTTGTGCTATCATATATATTAGATGAGAAATTTTTGTTTCTCAATTCAAAGTGTTCGTTTTTCATAATGTAGGTTGTTGTTCTCAGACCCTCTTGTGAAAAAATCCACTGCACTACAACGAGAGATCAACAAATATAAACGCGTACCTTGTAACGCAACAACAAATTTTGTTGGCCCTGCAAGGAGCATACCCACGAGTAATATGAGAAATAGACCCTTGTGAAAATTAGGTAAGGTTAGCTCTTTAATACAATCGTAACGGCTGTTATTACACAATTTTTCATTAATTTTTTTTTTCTTTAATAGCGATTAACTTTCAACAGACTTAAGACTATTTAACAGACACATTATTTGATCATCGAAATACGGAAAATCGTTTTTCAACGCATTCAAAACTCTTGTTAAATCCGCATTTTTCTTCCACTCAATTTCGAATTCTTCATTCATTTTTGATTTACTTTTTATTAGCAAACGGTATTTTCCTTCTTTAACTTCGTCTAAGAATTTTATATGGCTTTGGTTGTAGATTAAATTATGAATATTCTAGAAGAAAGTATTAATTATGTTTTAATTAACATAACCTGTTTTACCTCACGTTAATCGACTTAATATATTTTTAATATTTGTTGGACCCATTAAATTAATTTCGAATTATATTGCAATCGAGATATTCGTCAACCAACAACAATTCAAGTAACTATTCCTGTTCTCGTTATCTTGTTTTTGAATGTTATGTTAAGCTATATAATTTATATAATAAATGGGAAAAAATAACTTCAGATTTCATTTAATTCGTTTAAAAACGTATTTTGTATGTGTTAACAATTTTTTTTGGTAAAAATATAAAAGAAAAACTTAATATTTTAACATAACTCTGATATTTTTTAATTATCAATTAATTTTAACATTTAAATAAAATTGATTAACTTGATTTTAGTAGGTTATAGAAAATCACGAAAACTTGCCCAACCTTGATTTTTCAAAGGTAATAATAATAGATTATATACGATAATTTTTCTAGCGATTTTTAACGACTTTATTATATATATATAAATAAATAAATATATATTTATATATAATAAAACTTAAAATTAAAATTATTATTTACACAAAATGTACTTGTTTGCAAAAATAAAGTCCCTTTTCTATGTAAAGGCAATGTATAAAATAACGTTTTATATAAATAATAAATACAAATTTTAAATTAACTCGAACGAACTTTAAACTTCGTAGCATTCATGGCATCAAATTTTTTATTGAAATCATTAATTTGTTGCTGTATATCGTTTGATTTATCTTTTAAACACGTAAGTTTACTTTCTACTTCCATTTTACCATGTTGTAAGTGAATGATATTTCGATCTAGATTTTTATTTTCCTGCAAATTTATAAAACAATGATTTATACTTACAATTTTGGCCGTAGTTTAATACGATATTATTATAATCTAAAACGTTTACACTACATCTTATTTTAAAATAATGTGTAATTAACGTCGTACTTGAGTTCATCGTAAAACACTACTACTACTAACGATATAATATATAATCACTTTTTGAATTTTTTTTATATCCATTCGCAAATCATTGATTTTCTTCAAAAATAAAATTTTTATATCAGTCTTCCTCTTTAAACGAATATTATTGGCTGCAAGTTTATTATAAATTTCATCGCGTTTTGATATGGATCTTTCCAAATCCAACATTAGTTTATCTATTGTTCTTTTCAATTGATTTTCTTTTAACTACAATACATGAATATAAAATGTTATTCAAAAAAATATTTGATTTAAAAACTACATTTACCAATATTAGAATAATATGGATAAATTATTTTTACGCGCACCTGTAATTTACGTATTTCATTTTTCAAAGCATAAATATTTCCAGTATCGCTTTCTTCAATTTTTTTTTTATTTTTCATTTCCAACAATAACTTAATTTTAGAATCCCATGAATTACATTCGCGTTTTTTCTCATGGCATCTATTTTTTATTTCTTCTAGTTCATTTTTTAAACATTTAAATGTATCCACGTAGTCTAAAAGTTTTTTTTCACTATCCTAAAAGAAAAGAATCGTACAATTCGCTGAACACAATGTCGAATAATATGATTTACATGAAACAAGTTTTACATTTTTAGCATATTTATTTAACTTTAAAAAAAAAGCATATTTAATTTCAATTTTTAGTTTGATGTGGAAAAAACTACATAATACATAAAATAAAACCTACAGTCCATTAATATAATATTTCACATATATTTCATTTTATAAATTTAATTAACAATAAAGTGTTATTACATAATATTTACTGTCGTAAGAGAAATGAAAACAAGTTATACCAAATAAAAAAACGAATTGAGTTGAAGGGAATAGAAGCATTTATTGAGACGATGCTTAATTTTATGTGACCATTCTATAAAAAAAAAATTATTCTAAGCGGCATTAGTATGGAATAAATGACGGAAAATCAATGATAAAAGCATGTTGTTTATATCCACTTTTTCCAATGACAAGTTTTCTGTGGTATTAGATATGAATTCTTGATGAAATTTCCATAAATCACAATATTTTTGCCCAATCGGAAACTTCAAAAGAAATATTAAGTATACATTTCAATAAATTTGTACTTTACGAAAATGTGATGAATTATGATCATTTCTTTAAATAGTTTTTTTATCGAGTCCCAAAAACTTTAAAATGTATTGCTCGCTTCCTATTTCCTTCAAGTAGTGTTCACATTAAACCTTTAGTTCAGCCAAATACGAAGAGTGCATCCATTCATTTTCATTCAATAATTGATTGCTTTGTCCTTTTTTTTTATTAAAATTCTCATAAAGTCTCGAAATTGTATGTCTTATGTCTATAATATATCGTGTGTAATTGTCATTGTCTTTGAATAAATCAATGAGTTCTTGTTTTTGTCTAGTACTCTTCATATTAAGTGCAATAGCAACTGAAATATATTATAAATTTCATTTACTTACAAATCAATTAAAATTATAGTTTATTTACTTATTATTATTATATATATATTTGTCAAATTTATACATTTACTTAATTCATTTAAAGTTACAAATTATATATATATATTTCATTATTTTCTCTTGGTTTTAGAATTATTTGAATTTTGAATAAGTCATTATACTATACTACAGAATTTTTCAATTAGAAAAAATAATAAATTACACATTTTTTGGTTCGATATATGTCACACGTATTTATACTTAAACATTTAAAAAAAAAAAAAAAATATATATATATATATAGGTATCGGAATATTTAAGTGCAATTGTTATTTTTTGAAACTAAAAAAAATTATTATTATTATAAAAACAGTAAAAAAATGCACACAATAACAATTTTAATATTAATTTGTGTTGCAATTAAAATGATAACCTAAAAATAAAACATTATTAGTTTATAAATAATTACATGACTGAAATTTGTTGAGTTCATCGTATTGTTTATTGCGTTGATCTATTAAATGAACGTTTTTTATTTGTTTTTCGATCCAAATTTGTTTTATCCAATCAATTTCTTTTTCAATTTCATCGATATTGAATCTGATTCGATCAATTTTCGTTTGAATATTTATCAGAACGCCTTCCTGAAAAACAGTGAAAACATTAGAGCTGAAAGAAAAACATTGAATAAATTATAATTTTCAACTTACTTCTTGTTTATGGTTCAATGATTCTAATTCATTAGTTTCTGCTTCTATTTTTTTTGATTTAATTAAACATTTCGAGTGCAATTTGTTCAGTTTAGCATTTAATGAAGATATGATAAATTCTTGGTTATTCATATATTTAGTGTTTTCTTCAATATCGTTTTCAAAATTGAATATTGTAGTACTGTATTGTTCGAGTTTTAATAAACATTCGGCTAAACTAATTTCACGGTTGGCTAACGTTAATTCCTAGATACATTGTAAAACAATACGTGAATAAATAAATATTATATTTACGAAAATCAATCGTATTACATGTTGTTGAATTTCAACTGCAAATTCTGATATTTTCTTATTTAATTGAGTACAATAACTGTTTGAAAATGTTTGTTTTTGTAATTCCTTTAAACTTTCTTCTTCATACATAAGCATACTATTTGACAATTTGTCTAGCGAATTTAGTAATTTATTTATTTGGGTTTTAATCGCTTTTTGTTCCTAAAACAAAAATATATATATATTTGTTTTTTTTAATAAAGTTTAACATTTAAATACATACAAGCATAACTTTATTTAAATTTTGTTCTTCAAATTTTATTATTTTTAATAAATTTAAATGTTTTTGTTGTATAGTGTTATTTTTCTCGAAATATGTTTGAAAGCTATTTCGTAAGCTATTTTGCTTTCCTTTTAAAATGTTTAATTTGGCTAACACATTGTAACTTTTTTTTAATTCTTCTTGTGAACTACGTTTGTAACTGTTGGATTCTGTCAACAGTGTATTATATTTATTTTTTGCATTTCTGAAAATGGCAACACAATTGAACAATTTATACAAGTCATGTACTATTCATTTCAGAACAGAAATCAACAAATACAATATTATATAATAATTACAGAAAATCGTCTTTTGTGTTTTGAAAAGATTTTTCACGCTGTTGTATACAAATTAAAACATCGTTCCATAGTAATTTTATCTTCGTGTTATCCCTAGTGATTGCATCAAGATCTGTCGATACATCCGTAACTTTTTGTTTCATCAGTTCTCTTTCATTGTATGTTGACTGAGCTTGTTCGTCCAATTCATTTGTATGATATTCCAAACGGAAAATTTCGAGGGACAAAGACGACAGTAATAAATTCTAATCGGAATTAAATAATTAAATACATTTCCCTATTCATAAAATAAAAAAATAAATCGTAGACAAACTATTACTATCTGTACATAGTAAAAGCAACCTGGTTTTCCTTATCGTTCAATAACTTTTTGAAATTCTGTTTTGTTTTCGATTTGTTTTGCTCATACTCATTGATTGAGATTGCTTGTTCTTTTTTATACTTTGTAAGTTCATTTAAAAGTCCTCGACTACAATCAAGTTCTCTTTTTATATCCTTGTCTAAATAGGCGCAAAATATTTAAAATCAATATAGAGGCTTTTAATCGAAAAGTAGAACACAGAAAAAATAAATTAACATCATTATGAAATTAGTAATTATAACAGTTTTTAGTATATTGTAAATTTGAAAAAAAATATATAACGAAAATTGTATGCTAATTATCAGTAACATTTTGAACGTGACTTGTTTTTGTACAAAAAAAAATTAACTGCTTTCGTATAAATTTCGGTAATTATTGTGTTTCTTATTAGGATTATTTAAAATATGCACTCATTTCACGATTTATGATTAAAATAAAATTATTGCTGTGAATAAACAAATGTTTCTTTGTCCTCCCTACCCAAAAATTTTAAAAAAGTGACGTTATACATAGAAGACCTAGTTAGTTTACATTCACCTATTAATTCACAACCAGTTTTGTTCTAAATTTATAAAATATGGAAATTAACTTAAATGGTTCATAAATAAATGTAACTCCCCCTCCCCCCCAAAAAAAAAAAAACTAGTCGGTGAATCGAGAAGAGTGGTGTTCAAAATAAAATAATTACTTTACCCTGTTTTTTTTCATCTGTAATTTTTGTTGTTATGTCAGCGATGCGTTGTCTTCCTTGGTCAATACACGTGTCAACCTGTGCTCTAGTCGCTGTCAGATCCGTTTTGATTCTTTGATATTCACACAATACCTTACAGTTATTTTCAACACGACGCACTGCTTTATTCGATTCATTTACGAGTAATGACTTTTCATTGAGTTTCGATTTAATTTCTGGCTCCTTATATATAACATTTATTTGTGAATTAAACACAAATTATGCGTTATACAGGTAATAATGGAATAATTAATTACGGTACCTATTATTAGAATATTGTCATCAATTTAACAAGTCAGACTATAATAGTTTCTCCCTATTTTTTATGACATTATGTATGATTGGCACAAGGACATACGCGCTCACTTTATGTATAAAAAAAAAAAAAATTGGTGATGGTGACACTCGGAAGATGTGAAAACATGAGCCTAACAATTATGAAGGGCAATATAGCAAATAATCTTAACCTAAAACTATATGCTTACATACTATTTGTAGGATTGGCGGCTTTTTCGACATTTTTAAACATTGTATTTGTTAAAATTTTATTTTTCGGAGTACAATTAATTATGTATTTTGAATGAAATATGAATAACACAATTGATCGAAATCACGGGTAGTAATGGAAATTATGATGTCGGTAAATAAAAATACGAAAATTCATGAAGTTGATACTTGACGGAATTAAATATGTACATGTGGAAACATAGAT
This sequence comes from Chaetogeoica ovagalla, assembly GCA_032441825.1. NCBI lineage: Eukaryota > Metazoa > Arthropoda > Insecta > Hemiptera > Aphididae > Chaetogeoica > Chaetogeoica ovagalla. The sequence goes on along the minus strand of CM063747.1, from coordinate 4,431,505 downwards.
GGATAAAAAACATAACACGTTTGTTTTCCCTCTGCAATTAACATTTGCATTCATGTGTAGCGAACAACACGTGCTCAGATATCACTTTTAGAGTTTATCTCTTTAACCACATATAAACGTAGAAAGGATTAAGCCGTACAGCATATAATCAGATAATCTCTCTGCCGCTGTGCCGCCGCCACACACCGGTGCCGTTTGCCGTAGTAGAGATGTCGAATATATTCACACGCATATATGTTTAAACACGCACAATTTAGGTACGCATTCATTTCTCACTCACTCGGTGTCTTTTTCGCCACCTCATTAATCTCGTTCCGTTCTCTCTGCTCCCTTTGTCCTAAGCACCGTCGGCTTAGTTGCGCATAGAGAGAGAATATAGAGCCAGCGAACAAGAAAAAAGGTGTGTGTACGTATATGAATAAAGCGTTACGGAAAAATTGGGGAACGCAAAAAAAAAAACGCTAGAAAATGTCCACTCCTCAAGCGGTGGGGTCTAGACGCCACATAAGATATTTTCACATCGTAAATTTATTCATTAAAATTTATTCCCAACCTTTTTATTACCGAGTACCAACTACACACGTCGACAAACCGACAATATTGTCACAAAACGTTTTAAAATTCATATTATGTTATTAATTTAAAATCAAATATTCTGCCAAGGATTTCTTTATAACAAAAAGCAGAGAGATTTTATTAATTAAAAATTATAATAATAAACAATTCGGTGTGACGGGTCCCCCCCAAACACTCCACGACTATTTTGGACTACACCTGCGCAATCGTCGCCGCCGTGCCTCTATGTGGCACCGACTATAACAGATTTGCCAACATTCTGAGTATAATCCTATTTGTGGATTGGCGGATACCTAGTAGTGCTTTTGTTTTATGCCACCCCCTCTCTCGTGGAATATTTCTGAATCCATCCCTGCCTTGAGAAAACTGCATTGAAGGAGCTCGGATATGAGGAGAACAGCAACAGAATCGTTAAATTTTTATTCGCTAACAAAAATTAGTATTGTGAATAAATCATAAAACCCGTATAATTTTTAATTGTGCAATTGTACGACTTTAATTGTAAAAAATTAACAATCTAAGTGTACACAAGGCTAATAATCTCGGATGTTGTAGCCTTAAACATAAAAAAAAAAATTATAAAATAATAATTGAATTAAAATGAACTCTTTATGTGAAATTTTATTTCATTTTTTTTTGGTGTCTCTGAAGCAAATTCTATATGTGTTTTGTCAAAACTAATTTTCACTACATAAAATTATTTACGACCACAGAGTGTAATGCAACGACAGAGATCTATTTCTTGTTTTTAACTTTGCTTAGTTTAGAAAATGGTCTTAAAAAAAAAAAAATGGTCCACAAAGCAATTACGCAGCGACCGAATTAGTGAGAAATATTCGAAAAAGCAATATAAACTTGTTTGTACGATATGGGTCATTTTAAAATAGGCTTTCTGTGTTACTGCAATAATTTTCGTTATTCAACGTGTTATAAAAATGATTTCGTTAGTTTTCTCTGCAAATACAATAAAATATTTTTTTTCAAATCAAAATTTATGATTTTTCTACTGAAATAAGAATAAACGACATTTCATTTTAGGCTGACAATACAATAATTCTCCCCATACATCTGTCACGTTGGGTACTTATAAAAGAAGCTAATTTAACTACATAACTTACATAATAGCATGTTGAAATTAACTTTATAAATTCTCCTTCTAGAGTATTTAATTTGACAATTTCTTATAGTCAAATTATTTTTATTATTATATTACGTATGTAAATGAGAAAAAATTTCCCCGGTCAAGATTAAAATTATATATGTATATATATATTATATACGATACTATGTGTGCTCGTAATTTACAAGTGTAAGTAATTCATTTCTTATGTGTTCTCTTTGTTTTAGTAAATGTTGTTTCAGTGCATTTTGAAATTTATCCATAAGAGGATTATCTGGTTCGAACAACATTAATTCTTTGTTTATTATTTCATGGTCGGTAAATTCTGATGATACAGATGTGATCTCGCTGTTTCCTTCTACATTTTCTGAAATATCTTCTAAAACGGATTGACATATGTTTTTACCTAAGAAAATTAATATTTAAGTACAGTATGAACATATTATTTTCTCCCTTCAGTCTTATTAAATCAATGCGTATTATAAACATTTTAGGTAATCACGTATTGAATCATTCCATTTCGCTTAATTTGGTTTTTTAAAAATTAAATTTCTTCAGTAAAAATTCTCAGTGGAATATTATTAATTTTTTTTTTTAGATATTATTTTTAAGAAACATTTTACTGAACACTGTAAATTAATTTCTGCTGGGCTTTTGTATCGTTTTTTTTTATGAAGAACAATGACAATAGAGAATGATTAGATATTACATTTTCCTAAAGCTCCTATAATTTCACTAAAATCTTTAGGCAATATTTTTTTATATCAAACATAGACTAGTCATAGTTGTAATGTTTTAATTGTTTATCAAACCAATAATTGTATATTACTATTTCCATGTGGTGTAAATTCGACAGAATCTTCGGTCAAATTATCATTTATAAAGTCTACAACATTTTCTAATTGATTCCAATTTTCCAACGGTTTTTCCTCATTCTCGTCTATGATCGTATCTTCATCAAAATCAGACATTTCATTAAGTACTTATTTTACTGGAATGTAATATAATCGTATTAACTATACGGGACGTTGGTATACGTTTTAGTGAACACGGCTTTGAAAACAATGAAATATAATTCAGTATGTACACAATGGAATTAGTTGCTATAGAAATAGTCAATATCAAATGCGTGAAATGTGTAAAATAATAATTTTGCTCGATATAGTTACGTAAATGTGTAACACGATAAATTTGAAGAACGAAGTATTTCACTGGGACACGTTCATAACTTATTTATAGGAAAACCTCAAAATAAGAATAGACGTTTTAAATAACGGACATTTCATTAGTTAAATTTTTTAAAACTGTTATTATGTTGTTTTTTATTTAAAGTTTAATTTAGTAAGTTTAATAATATGATAAGTTTTCTTTTGTATTTAATTAATTACAAACATGAAGTTATAAATGTATCACTTAAATTTTATTTCTTCTGGTTCTCATTGAAAATTGGCAATAAATAATTATAACGCTAAAAAATGGGTTCTGTTTAACAGCGTATTTCTCGGAGATTATGAAAGATACGAGCATACAACTTTTATGATACTGCAGGTCTTTTTCTTTAGAATAATAAAAACAAAAAAAAGAGATAGTTATTTGGACGTTTTTTTGACGTTAAACGCAATTTACTTTTAAAAAATGATAATTTAAAAAAAAAAATTTACTTTTTTATTCGGTAAAAATTTATCCGCCCCAGAGGATAGATATTACGCTCGTCGCCCAACCATCCATCATACCGCGGTGACTCGTCGTCGGAGAGCGCGCGCTGCGTCACGCGACGTAGGGTGGCCGGCCGCGCGTTTGTCTAACCGCCGAGAAAATTCGCTCGCGCGTAACGAAACTCAAAAAAAAAAAAAAAAATTCTATCATTCAAAAAATTCTACACATCATAAAATATACACTACACGTGTCCTTACCTGTACATCGATGAAACTCGCTCGCGCGTAACGAAACGCAAAAAAAACTTTTCTTTTCAACGGCGCGCTGAACGGTCATGATCGCAGCAACGCGTCGTCGGGCGGGCGGCTATGCGGAACTCTAACAGTCACTGGAACTGTGTCATCTGCGCGCTAGACACAACAACACGTGTGTACGCGACGCTCTTTTACGAGTATACGGAGTCGTAGAGCCGGCCAACAAACACGACGACGACGACACAACTTGTTCGCGACGAACGCAAACGTGTTTCCGTCGGCGTCGTCCGTCCCGATGTTGTCTTCAGTGCGGTCGCATCAGTCGTTGAACCCGGCGTTACGGGCCGAAATCCGTTCCGGCGATCAACATAGGCCGCGATGATCGCGATCGCGCTACAGACCAACTATTGTTCGTATCGCGCATTCGTCGTAGTCTAGCCGCCTTCAGAACGCAAGTAGAAAATGGCATTTTTCGTATTCTTTCACTCACAAAATTTCGACAAAACGTTTGAAAAAATACACGAACAACAAATTTCGTAAATTAATTTCATAAATATAAAAAAAGTATATTTATATATCGCTTGTATAAATGGAAAAAATATAAATAAAAAAACACGAACACTATTTCGAAATAAGGAATAAAAAAAAAAAATTTAAAAATTCCCCCTCCCTTACTTGACTTTCGGATCCGCCACTGGTTCGTGTAGGGAAATCTTGACCATAACCTGACCTGAACGTTGTTTAATATTACCAATGATGTGTACTCCGCGTATGCATTTAAAACGTATGACGCAAGGAACAGTGTCATTTATAAGAACGATTTAAACAAGATTTTTAAAACAACACAAAAAAACCGCGATGAGTACCCGGTGAGTTTACGTAGGTGACTAAATAACGATTAATGTCATTTTCTATTAAAATAATACGCTTTAACGAAAACTGCTCTCCGTTTTTTAAATTTTTGTCGAAAAATTTGAAATCGTCATTAACGCGATTATCGAGAATTTCATTTGTTGAATAATAATAATAATAATAAAATAAGTACGTCATTGTTAAGCTTTAAAAAGAAAAATTACCACTTTTATAAATGAAATACCTCGAAATCTATAATTGTTATAAATAACAAATTAAAGCGTTTGGATTTTATTTTTTTTTTCTAATCCGAATATAATATTTTCGACGAATATTTCAATTTCCTATGACTATAAAAGTTTCAGAATCGTAAATAAATAACGTTAATCGACGAGAATGCGTTCTACCGTGTTTTTCGTTTTGTTCTTTTAAGAAAATCGAAAAACGACGACGTCTCCAATGGTTACGCGACTATAGGATGCACTATTAACACTAGCGCGGAAACTGGATGCGAATGTAATGATCGGCGGACACAACACTCTTTCTGATAGAATTTTTGGGTACAGACGTAAAAAAAAAACATGAATGTAAACACCCAATACGACGTTCGTGTCCCCGTTTCGCTCAGAATGTAAAACAACGTGAATCAACAATATTGGTCAAGCCGGTCCCACACGACTCGTGCACTTTGCGAGCGTATACTCGGTGAGGAGCGTGTACTTGCCAAGTTTGTACAATGTTTGTAATTACGTCGCTCCTACACGACTCGTGTGCTCGCCGATTATTCGTCAATCGCATATACTTCGCTGGTCATCGCGCCAACGCTCCTCTACACTAACACGACTCGTAATCGCCAAATATATTTTATTCAAAATATCGAAATTTGCTCGAGTCCGAAATGAATAGTGACGACGAAACGACTTATTTTTGTGGCGCATTTGCGCGGTAGTCTGTGTGCTGGTGCACGTGATTTAAATGACACATTTTAGTAATACAATTCACAAACAGATATATTTATAAATAGTTTAAAAAGATTATTAAAAAAAAAATTAAATAATAATAATTGAAAATTATTTGAATATTGACGCCGATCGCCAAGTGCGCGACTCGCGTGGGAATGACGTGAGACTACTACTACTACTACTACTGCCAAAATAATGATATTCACAATAAATAATAGTCTATTTTGGGGGAAAATCCAAAATTAAATTTTCCTATCAGCACGAGTCACTCGTGTTCGTGTCCGAGTGACTCGGCGAGTAAAAATAATCGTCGTACATTATACGGATCACACACGAATCGCAAAGTAGTAACGACGACGGTTGACGACGAATAGTCGGTGTGGGACCCCGGGACATAAAGACAAATATTCGAATTCGTTTTATAAAAATAATTTTTTTTTTTTTAATTATATTCGAGTGAAATAATGACATTGTTATAGCGTTCGAAAAACCTGGCCATTTATCCATTTATCAATTTTCAAACACAATGTACGACGAATTCTGTTACCGTTTGTCTCTTTTACGTAAATGTTATCGGGTTTGTAAATACGAGACGGTTAAATGTTAAAAAAAAAAAACCGTTTCTCTCCTCCACCGCGCACTGCGCTTTTTTTTTTAATCAAATAAATAATAATACTTATTAGTTATTATTGATATAAGACGACGGACGGCGCAGAAAATATTATATTTTAACGTTGCCGCCGCCGCCGCCGTCTGGTCCGCTCTTGTGGTTCGTAACGAAAAACGTCCGCTAGAGTGTGTCCGACTGGTGTGATGATCGGTTGAGTAGGGAGAGCCGACAACGCGCGCACCACCGCCGCCGTCGCAGCCGCAGCCGCAGCCGTTCCAGCCAGTCATCGAGATCAAAAATCACTCACTCGGTCGCCATTTCGGTCGCGCGTTCGCTGCTGTGTTTCCGTTATTGTTCACTCACGTTTTCCATTGCGGACAACTGCTACTCCGCTGAGACCACCACCACCACCACACATCGGTAACGTATCAACAAACCTCATTTTTTTATACTATTTATTATTATTATTATGTGTGTAAGAAATACGTTTTATTCCCCCCCCCCTCCCCGCGTCACCAATGCCTGTTTTTCGCGCTTCCAAGTATATTATAATATCAATCGCCGCGGTTTATTATCACGCGTCCGAGTAGTTTTCGCTATGAACTGTTTTTAACAACTGTCTCGGGATTCATACGGCCGGCAACGGAGGGGAGGGTTCGTATCGTATACCGTTTTTTATTTTTGTCGACGGAATTATTTTTCGATAATAATAATAATATGCTCGTGATCGAAAACCGCAAGCGAATAACGTTATACGACGATGACTTTATTAACAATTATTCGTTTTTGTCGAAAAAAAAAAAACGAAAATCTTTCATCGCGATAATAATCATTCGGTCTGGGCGACCGAACACACACGGGGGGCGTCGTTCGGTACACATTCTCATACAGTCCTCGCGTCTCCACCCTACCGCCGCGAACCGTTCCCCCCGCCGCCGGTCGACGTCGAATAGTTTCGAAAAAAAAAAAAAGAATGCACAAAAAGCGTTCACAAGCAACACGCGCGCGTCGTTATAATCCAATAATAATATTATTATTATTATTATTGGTCTGTCGAAAGGATTTTAAAAACCCATTAAAACCCGATTATCGAAATAACATCGCGGATACGCGCGGCGCGCGCGCGTGTGTCATTTGGTTAATACGGTAATTTATGGGCCGTAGGAGTGTTTTCAGCGCGTTTATTACTATAAGACCATAGGTATTTATTTATTTATTTTATGTTTTGTTCAAAAACGTCGCGGACGAATCGCTATTCGTCCGCGCACATAATAATAACTTTTTTGGGACGAATTTCCTTCCCGACGTTTTCACTACTATATTTAAACCGGTATAACGAACTCACAGTTCTGTATCGGCTGCAATAGTGTTTGTGAACAGCGCGCTCATCATTGACACGTTGCGCGCGTTTTTGTTATTGTTTTACAAAAAAACGCGCGAAACAGTGACGAGACGTCGTCGTCGTCGTCGTCGTTATTGTTGTTATTCTCGTAAACGTCTTTTGCACGCATCGGAAACGCAGTCGTCAAAACGAGCGATGGATCTTTTTATTACGACTCTTTCCCACGAAACGTTCTACACCGTCGCGTGCATTAACCCGGAGAGACATATATAGAGCGCGGTCCATCCATTGTGATGATGGCGATAATCTATTCCCAAGAAATATACGTACACATTATATATCTCGCACGCGATTCGATTTCGATTGCACGCAAACGTAAAATTACATTAGATATCCATTGGCGAGTGTTATTATTAAAAAAAAAAAGCGTAATGAAATCCTATTTTTTTTTATTATTATTATAAACCTGTAAGCGATTATAATAATATGTTTTGAACGCAATATGTGTATACATGTATATATATATATATTTTTTTTTTTTTTGAGTTGATAAACAAAATCATATACATATAACAGCTTTATTATATAATAATAAGATCGCGTACGGTTTCTGTATTAACTAGACGATAACGTTTATGTTAATTAACAACATTATTCGTTAAATAATAATTGGTATATTTTTTTTTTTCAACGATATCTCCATTATAAACGCCCGCGTCTTTCAGGACAATAAATCGTTTAAAATAATAATAATAACAATAATGTTATATACGCTATAAACAGAGTACCACCGTGTAAATAGTGTTATTGAAAAAAGCGTGGGGGTTTTTTTTTTGAAATTTACCACCAGCGCCTAACGTGTGTATTCTCTATCCGATACAACATTAACGAAAATAGAATTTCGTTCTTCAAATAAGTATAACTAACAAAAACAAAAAAAAACAAAAAATTGTAAAACGTATCGATCGGTCGAATTTCAATTACGACGGCGCGGTGTATATCTCGCGGGTTACGGAGCAAATAGAATAAATTATATATAAAAAAAAAAAAAGATTAGATATTATTTCGTTGTGAAATCGGCTTTCGATTCCCCGGGTCTTAGGCGCGTATAAATCCTTCTGATAATAAACCGTATAATATTCATTCCGAAGATTCCCCTCCTGATCGTATCTGTTATTTATTTATTTTTTTTTTTTGCTTTTAAAGATTATAACACGTCCGGTCGTACAAATACGGTCGTAAACGATTCGTGTGCGTGCGTGCGTTTTAGTTGGAATGGATTTTTTTTTTTATTTTGTATTTATTTAACTTAAAACACACGTTTTGTAGAGTTGTTGTTTTCTTCGGACGAACAGGTTTTTAAAATGTAAAAATCATTCTGTGGAAAAACGAAAACGCCGTGTTGTTGGGTTATATAATAACGTATATCACAAAAACACAATATATTCTCTCTCTCTCTCTTTATACCAGCTGCAAGCGCGTTTATCGTTTTGGGTTCTTCTTTTCAAACCAGTTATTGTACAGCTCTTTCCCCCTCGCCCCCCGTCGCGCACCGGTAGGTACACACCGCCGGTTCAACACATGCCCATTACGACGCGGGGGAATGCGGCGTCGATGGCGATAATGGTGGCGACGGCGACGGCGTCGGTGGCGGCGGATTGACGAGTGAGGGTGAGGGGAGAACGAGAGAATTCGTTCTCTCCCCCTTCGTCCTTGCGCGCACCGAACACCACAATAAATATTATTATTTTATTATCCTTCGACCCACATGAAAAAAAAAGAAAAGGAAAATGTCCTTTTCCCCCCTCCGTCCCTCCTACACCCCCATTGGGACGACGACGACGACGATCACGTCAAACATGTGGCGGCGTACCTGCTCCGAGAATGAATAATGTTCGGTCTGTCTCCGTTGTGTTGGCCGGGGTGGAGTCGGGGATATTTTATTTACGCCGAGTGTGTGCTGTTTATATTTATTATTATTATTATATATAATATACCAATACACCGTCGTAAAACACGCCCGTTGTTGAATCGGTTTGATAAAATTAAAATAATTCGATATTTTATATACGGATTATATTGCTCTTAAAAAAAAAAAAAAAAAGAAAAAAAAATGTGTATATAAATATATTATATATATATATCAAATAAACTTCTTACCTAGAGGCCGTTTGACGATCCCGAATGTTAAATAAATATTATTTCTTCTTCGTCGTTAAATTATTACTATCAATTAATTTTAGTTTATTTATTTTTCGCTAAAACTAACTTATATATTGGTATTATTATTTTTTTTTATCGCCCGAGTGTATTTTAAAATATTTTCGTTTCTTATCGTCAGTTCTATAGTTTACTATAGTTCTATACTGGTGATCGTTAAACTAAATCAATAGACGGTTAGAGAAAAGAATTATTAAACTGATATCGGTTTATCGCTGATAAAGACGAAAACGAGATTTGTTATTTATGCGTAAAATTCAATTGACGAAAAAAATAATAATAATAATAATACACTCGCGCCCACTATTTCTCATTGAAATATACTGAATGCAGTGTAAGCGTTTTTCGCATTTCGGAGCCGTTACGAATAAAATGCTATCTGAATTATTTTGAAACAAAATATAACTGTACGATTAAAATATGTAACTAATGTAATGCACGTAAATCACGTACAAAAAAAAAAAAAAAAAAAAAAGAAAATACGTAAAGTTGGCACTAACAAATTTATTCCAACAACACTAATAATCTGTATTAATTATATATATTATTAATTAATTCATAGCGATTAATCGAAATAAGTCGAATCGTTATATAAAAATATAAATGATTAATATTGTTCCCAACACTGGCCTTCGACAAACATTGTTAATTGGACACGTTTACGCGCAAGAATAATCGTGATTTTATTATAATTCATATATATTATATTACTTGAATTTCGAAAAAATATGAAGATTGGTCCATTTATATTTTGTATGTAAATAGTAAAAAAAAAAAAAAAAAAAATGTAAAAAGTGACAATATAATAATGCAATAAAAAAAATTCCTAACAATAGTTAAGGCCTAACCGGGCTTCTGATGTTCGATTGAAAAAATATAATTTAATCAATTTCGACATATAAATATTTATTGTCTTTCAACTCGGTTAAAGCACTTTATCAATCGCTTAAATGTTATTAAAACCAATCAATTTATTGTAGTTATCGATTTTCTTTAGCTCCCATATTCTCGGTATACACACACACACACACAGATATATATATATATTTGTTTATTTATAGACTCAAACAATCGCAGTAATGAATCTATGATTCATTTATTTGTTCAGGAAAATATAAATGATGTATTAAATATGAAAGATTTATTTTATAACCGTCAGTAGTTAGTTTTAATAATATATAAATTTTTTGATTTTTACGCATTTTATCACTATAAGAGTTTTACGTGTCGTGTATTATTTAATCGATTTTTACCAACTCGATTTGTATATCCTACAATTTACACACAACGCGTTTAATAAAAGTCCGAATAAAATTATGAATTTCAACTTTTACAAACAATTAGCATTTTAGCATTAAGTAAGTAAAATCTGACTTTACCCAGTGAACGATCATTTAAGATTAGTATATAATATATATAAATATATATATTTATGTGTGTGTGTATGAATAAATTGTTCGTAAAGTCTGTAGTCGATTCAATGAATAATTCATTTAATCGTTTAAAAAGCTTTTTGTATCAGCCGACAGAAAACGACCGATATCACCTGTTTTCATCCAATCACTGAAATATTAAAAACAATATCGTGGGGTTTAGTTAATAATATTAGTACATACTACTATGCGCATGCCATTGTCATTTTTTCGTTTTTAAATTAAAATATTTTTAGAGATTTATTTTCACCGTTCTTTTAAAACAATGTTTATATATGCAAGGAAAAAACACACAGATATTTAAAAAAAAAAAAAATTATCGGGATTTCTTAGGATTATCAATACGTTTAGAATCGAATATTAAACCGTATTATTTTACTGATATTATAATGAAAAAAAAAGCTGTGAAATCGAACTATTGAATGGTTATACAAATTGTATTTTGGAAAAATAAAATGTAAATAATACTAACTCATAATTCCGCCGTTTTTTTAACACAAACTCCATGTTCGGCCGTAACATTTTTACTTGAACGACAACCCCTCACCTTCCTATCACTAAGAACACTATTGGTATCAATTTAAATATTAGAATTCACATAGACCCAATACAATAAAACATAAGACAAACAAAATTAACTTACCAATAACCAACAACAGGAGATATAAATTAATACGAATAGATCCTTATTTATAGTTACGTCTATAGATTTTTATACGTTTTCACAGTAGTTCATTTTTACTACGTTATAAATCGATTAAAATTTTCTTAGCTATAAATGCATTGTAGTTTATAATAAAATATATGTATATTAATTATTCATTATTAGAGCGAGTAATGTAATTTAATAGTTTCTAAACAAAATTTAATAATATTTTGTTTCGGACATTTTTCTCGAGTCTCTCTGGCAAATGCGGAGCCGTAGCAAAGGAGGGGCGACAGGTGCCTGCGCCCCGAGCGCAACACTTTAAAGGGCGTAAAATTTAAGGAATTATAAAATTAATATAATAACAGTATAAATATATAATATATTAATATTATTTTTGATTATTTTCAACGATAATTAATTCAAATGTGTTGAAACCAAAAGAGCGCAGTTTTAAGTTTTGCCCCGGTCGCAATATTCAGTTGCCAACAGTCCTGGGCAAATGTTTCGAATTTCTTCGCAATCCAATATTATTAGTAGATCATCTATTATTATGAATAATAAATGGTCGGATGGGTCAATTTTTTTCCATTACATACAGTTGATCTCGTATATTTTTAAATATACCTTATATAAGCGTCGATTCATAATCCATTTTGTGCGCTGTACACGCCGTGACAGCCATATAATAAACAGACAAATCCGATAACTTCGGTTTTTGACTGTTTAGACGATTTCAGTCGATTCACAAAAATTTATAATTATTTGCAAAACATGTTTTATATTTCTAATAATTCAACAAGCGTGTACCGGAATTTGGTTTTCGACGACGACACTATTTCGATAAACTTCAAAACGATTGTAATCGTATATGTTTTATTTTGACATTCTCGTTGTTTTTTCAATTGTATAACGCTGCCATCACTTGTTATACAGCAGAATCGAAATATAATAAATAGATAATTACTATATTCGTTGTGTATACCTGTAGGTACATTATTTAAAATTTGGTAAAAAAAAAATATATAGAAATATACATAAATGTTTTCGAAAAAAAAATAATTATAATAATTCGAAAAGCGAAAAACATTCAGAGCCAGTCAATTGATGTTTCATGCAAATCATAGTACATCCAAAATATATATGGTGCAAAATTAAACATTTCGAAATATTATGAAATTGCTATTTATTATAGAAAATATTTAATGAATGGTTTTCGAAAGTATTCGAACACAATCGGACATGCGCACAGAAACCAAACCAAAAATTAAAAATTCTACAACACTCATAAAAAAAAAAAAAATATATATATATATATATATATATAAATACAATTATAAATAAAAATTACGCAACGTGAAATATTTTATATTATTAATATAAATATAATGTATTAATTATATATATAATTAGTATATATAATGTATTAATATAAATATATATACAGTGTGTAAACGCTAATTGAAAACACTCAATATTTTTGCGTAGAGCAATGCATTTTGAATTCTGTTTTTTTAGATGGAAGTTGTACTTAATAATACACATTTTTATGGTCTCTGAACTTAAATCTGTTTATTATATTCGCGCATGCGCAATGCAACTTTTTTTTCTTAAATGGCAACCCCCACTTTTGAGCACAAATTATTTTTTTATGAATTTTAGTGGTTCAACCAACTTTATATGTCCAAAATTGATTGAATTACAGCAATCTAACGAAAAATATCGAAAATTTCGCGATTTTCATTTTTGTCCCCTATTACTCTGAAAAAAAACCGTCCTAGATACTTGAAAACTACCCCATCTAATTTATTAAAGTTTTATTTCATTTCGAACTACCCATTGTTAGGTCCATAATTAGCTGAGTTACGGATATTTCAATTTATTTGAAATTTTCCGCAAGAATTTGTAATAATTTTGCCGTTACATGGACATTTTTTAATTACAGAGGTTGATTCTGTCACTTTACCATTTATTTTATGTTCTACAATTGTTTTTCAACTTGTGAATGAATAATGCAATTCTGAAATGTCTATTCAATATTACTTTTCACAATTATACTATTGAAAATTGCAACAGAAACTTAAATAATTTGTTTCATTATTATCTTTAACATTGATCATTAAATTTTATCGGGCCTTCTACAGTATCTTTTGGATAAACTTTATCTTAATGGCCTCATATCAAAAATGTATTTGCTTTGACACTAATTTAAAGAAAATAAATGAAATAAGCAAATAGTTCAATATTTCTCACTGTTCATTTATATTGTACAACATTTTGTAAAATTTGACTAAAAGCAATATTAAATATGAATCATTCGGAGAAAGTTGATATGCTATTTACTTATTATGCCGTAAAATTACGTCTTACAGCACAAACTTTCATGCTCAACGTACACCAGGTATGCTTAGTTAAATTTATTATTTTTATTTAGAGAATTTTCCGTTTGTAGTCGTCTGTTTAACCCAGCAATACGTAGAACACCCTTCTTGCAGTTTTTTCAACTTAGAAAAATCTTAGAATTTGGGGATCATTTTCAAAAGAAGTAACAATCCACAACAAAGACGAAGTGATTCATTAGGTGAAGAGGTCGAGAACCAAGTATTAGCGTACGTCAGATTAAATCCTCGAGTATCTACACGTCACGTTGGTAAAGAAATTGGAATATCTCATACTATGGTTCATAAGGTTTTAAAAAAGTATAAAATGCATCCGTATCGACCTGATATAGTTCAACATTTGCGCGAGGGTGATGCAGTTCGTAGAATTACATTCGTTGCTTGGTTGGTGGACAGATTAGACGAAAATCCATTTATTTTAAATTCGATATTATGGACAGATGAATCTAAGTTCACCAATAATGGTGTTATTAATAAACAAAATAACCGTTATTGGGACGATCAAAATCCACATTGCACATTTGAAACTAACAACCAAACCGTGGGGAACAAATGTCTTGTGTGGTTTAATTGGTGGTAAACTGTTGGGACCATATTTTTATGATGGAACACTTAATGGTAGAAAATATTATAATTTTCTAATAAATGATTTACAAATGATGTTTGAAGATATTCCGTTAGCTATTAGACAAAATCTAATTTTTCAACAAGATGGCGCTCCAGCTCACAATGCAATTATTGTTCGAAATTATTTAAACGAAACATTTGTAAATCGATGGCTAGGAACGCACGGACCCATTGAGTGGCCACCAAGATCACCTGATCTTACTCCATTAGATTTCTTTTATGGGGTCACTTAAAAACTATTGTGTATGCCGATCCTCCTATAAATCTTCAACATTTAAAAGATAGAATAAAAGAAGCATGTAACGAACTGACCGAAGCACAAATTACAGCTGCAACTAATAAAGAACTTATACGGCGTGCTGAAGCATGTATTGAGCACAACGGACAACGATTTGAGCAGTTTTTAAAATAAAGTTATTATAATTAAATAAAATTGTTACTAGAGTTAAGTTTATTATCAATTAAACTGTTAATTACCTGTTAAAAGTAAAGTAAAATACATAAATTACATACCTACATTTTTTTCTTTCCTAATCCTATTTATTCAAGTAAAATTATGACAAATCGACATTTCAGTGTCGCACTATTCATTCACAAGTTAAAAACAATTGTAGAACATAAAATAAATGGTAAAGTGACAGAATCAACCTCTGTAATTAAAAAATGTCCATGTAACGGCAAAATTATTACAAATTCTTGCGGAAAATTTCAAATAAATTGAAATATCCGTAACTCAGCTAATTATGGACCTAACAATGGGTAGTTCGAAATGAAATAAAACTTTAATAAATTAGATGGGGTAGTTTTCAAGTATCTAGGACGGTTTTTTTTCAGAGTAATAGGGGACAAAAATGAAAATCGCGAAATTTTCGATATTTTTCGTTAGATTGCTGTAATTCAATCAATTTTGGACATATAAAGTTGGTTGAACCACTAAAATTCATAAAAAAATATGAAAAAAAATAATTTGTGCTCAAAAGTGGGGGTTGCCATTTAAGAAAAAAAAGTTGCATTGCGCATGCGCGAATATAATAAACAGATTTAAGTTCAGAGACCATAAAAATGTGTATTATTAAGTACAACTTCCATCTAAAAAAACAGAATTCAAAATGCATTGCTCTACGCAAAAATATTGAGTGTTTTCAATTAGCGTTTACACACTGTATATATATATATATATGTATTTTATATTATTAACGAAAAAATTATAGATTTTTATTTAAGACAATGGTAAAACGGCAATCATTGGAAGTACAATTAAATATTGTCAAAAATAAATTTGTTTAAAGTTATTTCGACTTTTCCAACGGTTTGGTCCATCTTTTTTTGTTTTTACGTATTGTAAATACACCAATGGGTCTATATTGAAATCATTAAATACTCAACTTTTTTTTAACAATTTTTTTATCGTCCACAATTGGTAACAAAACAATATCGATACATGCGAATGTCGAAAGACGAATAGCGTATGAAACAATAATGTTATACCAGTAGTAATCTAGTGGTTACCTATTAATAAATACATTTTTTTTAAACAGCAGCAGTTGTTGGCCTAGTGTGGTCGGTTCGTCGGTCGACGAAATCGTTAAAACCGGCGCGTATCTGTTCCAATGTCCATGTACTAAAGTCTATGTGCGTGATAAAACAGCGGCCGGAGTTAAAAATATAATAAAACGAAATATTATTTTTCTCATTTCTTATTGTGTCGCCGCCGTGTGTACAACGTTCTAAACTAAACAGCAAAGCGTGTGTTTTCTATTAAACGCGTTTTCAAATTATATTTGTTTTTTTTTTTTCTAATTAAACCGACTGCAATACCCGTCGTTTCTGACTATCAGCAGAATGTCATAAATTATTACTCAACAAAACGGTTTAATTTATATTTCAGTATATTTGTGAAGTGTAAATCAGTACTTATTATACGTTATAATTGCGGCGATCAGACGTAGTATTTTTTTCGTAGGAATGTAGGGCGGGGATTTTTTTTAGTCGTCCTAGTGTTTTCCTAACAGTGTTAAGCATACCTAATTTTTTTCACGAAATTTAAAAAAGTATAACATTTAAAAACTGTTCATTTTTCAAAATAATAATATTTAAACATTATCACACGTAGAAAAACCGTCAATATTAATTTCGGTTTTATTATAATTAATGCCCAGCAAATGTATTTTTTTTTTTTTTAATGTTTATATCTAGATGACTATGTTATATTTATACATTTAGTGTGTTCGGAAAGGAGTGTCAGTGATTTTGCTTTTGTACGTCGGAACGCGTGTTGATGATCATTTGGTAATGATAACGGGGGGAAAGTCGACTAACGAACGCTCGCTTAGTAAATGTACATTTAAATTTAATTGCGTGTATTTAAAAAAAATAACGTTAATAAATAATAATAATAATAATAATATGCGTTTATGTTAAAGTATTGAAATTTTTTGTATTGAATTATACTGTTTACAATCATAATAACTAATCGTAATAATTATTACAAACTTGTGTTTTTCTTAATATAATATAAATTACCGTCTCTCTCCTCTCCTCCCTTCGCCCGAGAAATTTGTCCGAGAGAAGCACTGGACTGTCTATATATATATATATATACACAATATAGAAAATATATTAATACGAGTGTCTGAACTCCAAAAATCGTAAATGATTTTTCTACGCCATTTATTTATCGATAATTAAAAATTTGAACTCGACTTATATTTTTCAATATTAAATTCGGTTTTAAGTGTTAAAACAATAATTATCTTAATAACGTGGGCTGGCACTGGAGTAGGGCTTACTATTTTGTTATGTTGAATTAATTATTTAAAAATATAGAAAACTGACAAATTTCACCATTCTCTGACAGATATACATACTTTTGTAGTATTAGAAATAAAATTCGTTGAAGTAACTGATAACATTTTTTTTTTTTTTATTTATCCGATTTTCTAGTAATTGTGTTCGTTCCATTCAACTCAACAGTGCATTAATAATAATAATAATAATAATTTACGAGTAATATTATATACAACGATATCGAATGTGATAGAAATCGACTTATTTTGTTTATTAAAAGTTACCTGCGAGTAGTTCAATATGGATATTAAAACTGTTTAACGCACCGGTGCGAGCAAATATTCAATTTAAATAATTGCATTTATTTTCGAAAACAAACGAATTAATTTTAAATTGCGGAAACGGTTTCGATGAAAAGGAGGTGACGGTGAAATCATCTATTTTGTCGACAGTTTTCAACTAATTACGCTTATACTGCACTCTTCACGCGAAATAAATAATAAATAAATTTAATATTCAATTAAACATTCACCTCCTGAAAGTTCGCTTTTTTTTTATTCAAATCATATACACAAGAACAACACAAACGAAATTAAATGTAAATTAAATTATTGTCATATATTTAGAGAGTGGCAGATCATTTGCAAGGAAATTAATTCGGGCATCACTACTGATTCTGTTGTATATTATCACTGTAAGTAAAAGGGTAAAGATGACAAGTTTACAATATTACATAGGTATATTATACGACTTCCGAGTGGCATATTGACAGGAAGTTGTCTTTTGGAGCAAATCTTTATACGTACGTGTTCTGACAATATGACTTCCTAACTATATAAACATTTAATTTCACATCATTAAATTATAACTTAAAAACCTCATGGAACTTCGTATTTCCAACAATGATAATGATGTTTCATTTTCCAACGATGAAAACAACAGAAATATAACATATAACGCTAAATATTAAATTCGTAAAATACATTACAATTTTCGATTCATATACGTTTTATAGTGTTACTAACTGAATTACCCGGCTTCGCGCGGAACATAGTTTTTAACGGATCACATACATTATTAGCCATGTAATACATAATATAATTTTTATATGGATAAAATTGTCGATCGTGTTGCGACGGATAATGTTTGTAAATTTAGTATGTGTTTTAGGTTTGCGCCAACGGTTTGTGCATTTTATCGTTTATCATTTTGATAAATAATCTGTGTATATGAAAAGGACGGGTCGCCATTCCGTTTAATACGTATTCACCGCCATTATTATTATTAATTAATCCACTTTAACGCAACAATTTTTTTTTTAAAAATTCTTTCTTATTGCACAATTTAAATTATTAGAGGAACCTCTATTCCAAATTTCAAGTTCGAAGGCTGTGTACTTTTTGCGATATAGTGATCAGTGGGTGAGTGGTATTTGGCTTTTATGTATAAAGATTGTATAACATAGCGATCTCGTTCTACAAAATACACCACTTCGTTTAAAAATGTTTGTCATTGTTAAAATACTATAACAATTAGTTAATTGCGTTCGTTTACTTCAATATTTTTAAAAAAAAATTACCGGATACGATTAAGGCGAGTCAAACATTTTCAAAAATACATTTTATGCTGAATAATTAAGAAAAAGTTTCTTTTATTCTATTCCCTTAGCAATTTATATTCGAATTTTCATTTAACAGTGTTTCGACTCGCACATAACATGCCAAATTTATGACGTTGTAACTCATTCAGTGCTACATTAAACAATACAATAAAGTCATATAACCACGTCAAAGTAGTACCGACTATAATATGAAGGGTCGTGCCAAATGTAATATGGCTTTCACAGTGTCTATCCAATAACTAGCTGATTATTATTATTATACATTTGTCTAATGAAAATTTTCTTTTTTTGTAGCTTAACGCAATACTTTTAAATGAAATCCCAGACACGCCCTTATCGATATACGATTAAAAAAAAAAAATATATATATATATATAGTCTCGGGCGTAGAGGTAATTCTGCGTAAAATAATTCATTATTTAATTTAATAAATATGCCATATATAATAAATACCCTCCCTTTGCTGAATTTTTTCGATTTTTCGATTTTCTTTTATATTTTTTGTATATTTTGCATGCCGTAAATACTGCTTTGTGTGGTGATGTTATATGCAAACTAGGTTTTATTTCTGAATGTTACACAATCGTTTGAAGTTCACTAAAATATAAATAATTACGCATCATTTTGTACTTTCATCTAAACTCTAACAAATTACACATAATCACACACACATTTACACGTTTCTTAAGTAAGATAAAAGCATACGGGTTTAAGTATTTTCTTGTTAGTCACAAGCTTGAAACGATGTTGAAATATTTTACGAAACACAGCGTAGTTATATTAAAAAAAAAAAAAAGTAAACTGAATTATTTGGTATGTTTCATTGAATTGACAATAGGAAAAAGAAGAAAATATATGAAAATTTATTGAAATAATGTATTAAAAAAATATTTAATTTTACATTTCAGTTGACGGAGGAAGAGAGTTTCGAGATAGTTTTATTGAGAAAAAACTTTTGAAATTATTAACTAATATTAAACTATTAACATAACAATATATTTGTGTTAATTTTACGTAATTACGATAATGATATATTTATTCATAACATTTCAGTACCGAATGGACATGCAATCGCCATAAGCAATTAATAAATATTAAAATATTATTTTAAATACACGATATGTATAGGACTGGATAATTATATATAATATCCGTATAACTCAATGCGCGTCCACGAATTTCAACGAATTCAGAGCACTTACAAAATTCCTTAATTGGTTTTATTTTAAGTTACTATAAATTTACTTGAACCACGAATTTTTAATGGCTTTATACAAAATTGGAAATGGATAGGTACATACCAAATTCTTTAATATAAAATCTCAAACTTCCATATATATATATATATACGTATTACGGACACAAAGTTCAAATTTGTCCATTCCGCAAAGTATATAATATGGTTGTGACAATGTTCTAAACTATTACAAATAATATTTGTGCGCGAATAAATTGTCGTTCAATTAATTTTTTTTCAATGCACATAAAATTCAAAGCCTTTGTTGTATATGGCGCGTATAACATTGAATTAGTACTAATGTGAAACAGCTAATAATAATTATTATACGGAGTACAACATGAGTCCAAAAGGGCATCAAGTACAGTAAAACTTTTTGATCTTGACACCAAATTACCTCTTTCAGAGCAAAAAAGTGTTTATTGAAGTTTTTCTTAGAGTTTTCAGTCTCGACGGAACCATACTTTAGTTGCACTACGAAAACAGTCCAATATTTAGGCAATTGTTCGCAATTATTGCGTAAAATTAAATATTGTTAATAATATTATTAATCGTTTATAATATTATATATTATAACGGGGTCAGCTAAATTACAAAACAATACCCGTTCGTTAGACAATTTTTGGTAAAATTTTCGAATACAAAATGTACGAATAGTTATTGTTAAGTATAGAATACAAAATATTGCATTAGGTATATTTTAAAAAATGTTATCATTAGGATTTTTCTAGTAAAAAAAAACACTATTTTTTTTTATGTAGGTAGGTACTTTATAAACATGCGTGATAAATAAGAGTGAATAAAAAAAAAATTCTCGGACTCTCACAATACGTTTAATTGTACATAAATAATAAACGCGTTTTTATTTCTATACTATTTCATTTTGTAGAAATAAAAGTTAAAACACAATATCTAGTACTATAAATATATATAGATATATAGCGATTGTACACGGTTTACTGAGAATAGTAATACGTATTATTATTTATTAATTAGATCTGTAAATAGCACCTCATAACAAATTTTTATTATTATTATTATTATCATTATGAAAAGAAATATTGTGATATATGCGCATTAAACAATTACACGATCATAACAAAATTATTCATAGTTTTTTTTTTAACAAAAAAAAAAAAAAAAATATATATATATATTGTGAAACGATGCAGTTAATATACCTACATATCGATTAAATATTAATGAAATAGTTAACATGAAATATATTTATTAATTTGTACTAAATAAAAATTTCAAATACTTCAAAAAATAATGGAAAAAAATAAAAATAGTGCAATTTCACCGTTAAACATGCGAATAATTTTCATACTATATGGTTTTATCGTTTATAAACTATGATTAATGAAATAAATAAAGTTTTGTATGTTAAATCCCTTTCAGGTACTTTATTCGACGTCCAAAAGAATATTTACGGTGTTTCAGTTGAATTTCGAGATCGAATTTGATTGCATAGTGAGTACTGTTACACTACTATTATTAATATGAATAATATAACATAGATACATAAAACGATCCTTAAGGGTTTATTATAAGACGAGGTACATGAAAGAATGGTCGTATCGGTTTAACAACGATGTTACGGTGTACACACCAGGAGGCGTGCCCCAACCGTTTTCAACAACACATTCGACATTTATATTTATACTGCGGGCGGCCGTATATACTTCACGGTTTTTTTCTTTTGTTCATTTCGATAAAATTATATTATATTATCTTATGACCTCGTAGTGCTAGTCCTTGCCGCCCACATAATAAAATTGTTTCAATTATTGGTTGGATAAATAATCTATTTTCTTCAATCTCAAGTTTTAACTTTGTGTCAAGTTGAACAGCAACACTATTTTGTTTGTTGTTGGATATATTTAAAAATCCATTAGCTTTCTCCATAGCAGTCAAATGATATACCAGACTTTGATGTTTATTAAACTTCTCAACCGCACAATTCCATCTATTATATTTTTCACAAACCAATTTTCCAAGCTTTTGATATTTTACTTCATCAGTACCAAATAATACACAATATACACAAAAAACGCCATCTAGAGAATTTGAATAAGATAACCATTTCCAGCTACAAAACCATTTATATTGAAACTTCAGTTTTCTTGGACCACTAGCCGGAAAACTTATAATCGGGACTAGGACGCATCGAATTACACAAAAACTCAAACTTCTCAGTATCATTTATCTACAAAAATATAAGTTTTCAAATCAGATTACGGTATTTTTGTTGCATAATAATTAGGAATATTTTGCAAAAACTGGATATTCTTACATTGCTCCTGGAATTAGGAGTGACTGCGGATATACAAATACATTTAGAAGCGAAGCTACAAGTGGATTTTCTTTCAAAAATTCAATTAAAAAGCATTAACATACCTATTTATTATTATCGTTTGGGTCTTGAAGGAAAGCATAAGCGAAATGTAGTTTTAAAAATCTCAAGCAATAATAAAAACTAAATATAAATGTTAATAACCATGCACAACAATAATCTAAACCTATAAATATAATAATTATATAATACTCCCCTGAGAAGTAAAATGCAAATACAATTGTATCCATGTCGACAAATTATATTTTACAATACATTTTAATCTGCAATTTGTATGAGCATATGTATACTCGAATTGGACATCGAACAAATTCTGAATACAGTTAAAATAGGTAGGATATTAATTCATATACAATAATGCATGTTGCCTAAAACATTTTGTAATTTTATATTTTAACCAAAATATTAACATTATAGTAAAAAATAAAAATATTCACCATTAATATTAAAATAAACCTATTCAAATACTATTCACATAGTTCAAAATATATCAGTTTAGTTTTTATGATAAGTAAATCAACAGTAAATATCTAAATAATAAATAAAAATTAAATCTTTGTATTTTTTTACCTGATGGCGAATACCTCGCGGTCGACCAATAATTAAACCAGTCATCGTCACTAACACACCACCTTCACTGGTACTAGTAATATTAGACGTATTACACTGAAATTTAAACAAAAAATAACATTTATTTCTTTATGTACAAAAAATAAAGCATAAAAAGATAAACAAACGCTTACTTGATTATTTGCTATATTTTCACAATCAACGGTTATATCATTTTACCGATAAATCGAACCGATTAAATAAATCGTTTGAATTGGAATTATTGTAACTCTATCAAAACAATAAAATTAAAATATTAACAAACTATACTTCTGTGAAAAAAAACTGAAAATTACTTGTGTAACATTAATCATTATGCTTACTTGGACGACATTGTTTTTTTCACTTTTCACTTTAGGTTTTTTCTGAAAGAATGAATTTATTTTCTGTTGTCTCTTCTTATTAAAAGAATCCATAATTGTAAAATTGGTTAAAAGTTGTTAATAATAAAACATTAACAGTAGAATCAAATGAGTCGAATGACTGAATTTTCAAACATTGATGGGGGATATCACTGTTAACAGCAGAAACCGTTATCACCAATAGCGCAGTTTATGATTTATTATCAATAATCATCACGAACTAGATTATTAATCATACGAATACGACTACAACTTCAGTCTGTGATACCACAAAGTCATAAACTTTACTCTGATAAGGAGAAAATGGTAACAGCGGCGTCTATCGTGTAGTCAATCAGAACTCAGATACCGGAGTACATTGTACTCTATTATAATTTATAAGCATTACCAATGCTATTTAGTGTATAAATGACTCAAAGCTGATACTCCGAAATACAGATAAAGTACTTGCTTTCATAGAAATTCGGTCTAATGAGTAAGTTCGGAGTTTGGTGAAATATAAAAATACAATCGATGGGGGGGTGTTCTAACACCCATATCACCTCCCCTAAATACGCCACTGATTACAATATACTAAATTTCTTATTGCACGAAATAAAATAAAATGAAATATGAAATAAAATATAGAATATTATTTTTAATTTGTTAAATGTTAGTATAAAAATTTTGTTTTAGTCCAAATAAAATGAGTCCAAAAAGAACTAAAAATAAGAAGTCCGTGAATTCCCAGTTGTCAGAATCAGGTAATGAGCAAAATGCGCCTCTTCGAAAAGCCAAAGGATCTCAAAAAGCCAAATTGCAAGGTAAAAAATATATATATACACACATATAATTAAATCAAGTAATACAACTAACCGAGATTTATCTTTTTTTTTTTTCTTTATTTCTGTCCTATCCATCGGTCAAAAATTATAAATACTTATTTCACCCTCTATCTCTCCTTATATTTTAATCATTTGAATTTTGCTGGGAATAAATGTAATTCTGTTATAGAAACGAATAAAATGAAAGGAGAAATACTCCCAGTACTTATCCCTTCTACTCAACTAAAAGTTCAAAAATCCGCTACACATAGAAAATTATGGGCAGGACTGATTTATAAATTCTATAATAAATACCATAGTATTAAAATATTTATACAAACGGAAATGAATATAGTTACGAATAATGTCAAATTTAATAATGGAAATAATTTTGATAATTTAGCCAAGTCACCAGCAAGTAAGGCCAATAAAAAAATTAAAAAAATTAATTTTACGATATTCACACAGAAGACCACCAACTTCAACATTGCCGATTATGAATCAAACTTGGTGAAAATGGGCGGTAAATTTTGCTTTTATTCTATAATAAATTATATATATATATATATATATATATAAATATATATAAGTTATATAATAATTATTTTTTACGATTTATTTGTTTGTAGAATTTCTTTCTGGTTATAATTTAAATAAAAATACCGTTTGTGTCCAACCACGAGGCCTTATCAACCGCAGTACTCGTTGTTACATAAATGCAACATTGCAAGCTTTGTTGGCATGCCCTCCGTTTTTCAATCTTATGAAAACTGTGAAAATCAATTTTACGGATATTATGGACACTCAAAATAATCCGAAAAAGTCAAAAATTCCAATTATCGAAAGCATGTATGTTACATATTTTATAATTATATATTATAATATATTTTATCCAGTGAGAAAAGACACCTCACACTGCTTCTGCCGGAGGCAGTGTGAATAGGTCGGGCGTAGATATCAATTCCGACCGACCGGTGACAGTGAGATGGTCTCGCAGGTATCGGCGGTGGGAATTGTATAGCTGGGTGTTACATGGAGATGCGCAGAACGGACCGATTTTCGTCAGGTCTTCTCTCGCTGGATAGACATATTTTTTGTTATAAGAAAAGCAAATTTTTATATTTATTTGTATCATTATATTGGTAAGTCAAAAATACATTGTTGGTATTCAAAATGTGTTTCGTTAATTTTTGGTTTTAGAATCTATATCGACTACTTTCAGAATCCGTAATATTATGTTCTTATTTTAAATTCTCAATTAACTCTATTTCTTTATAATATTTTAAACTTGAATTATTATATTTAACATTTTTAAATTTTTAACAATTAACAACAAACACTGGAAATTTGATGAATTACTTGAAACCTTCGTGTCACATTTATATAACCATTCATTTCGTCTTCTGACTATACTCATAATTGCCTCCTATCTTCCGATATTCTTCCAATACTTCTTTATTTATTATTCTATCCATTCCAGCTTATCTCTAACATTCTCCTATTACCCCAAATTTCAAATGCTTCTAATCATTTTCACTTTTCCGCTGTTATTCTGTCCATGTTTCACACTTATATAATGCTATACTCCGTACATATGTTTTCAGTAGACTTTTAGGCTATTGCTTTTCGATGTGAATAATGATTTGGTTATGGTCAAATGCTTTTTTGCCTTGGCAATTACGTTTTATTTTATTCCTCATATTTCTTACGTTATTGCTAATTACGCTCCCTAGTATGTACATTTCGGTTACATAACACAATTATTTGTAATTTTTAAATTAACATCATTTATTTTTTATCATTAAATCATAATGTTTAAGACCGTTATGATATTTTTTTCTTATGACATGTTTTAGTTATTTTAGGACGTGAATGCTAACGTATTTATATGCTATCGGCCATAACATCGTTATTGTTGGCTGCTAATATAGTACATACACTGAGTCACTCATGATTTTTGTAGTATTGTGCAATACTTGAGAAAATCGCGTTAATGAATTCGTCTTTGGATGCTGTTATTTTACAAAAGTTTCTTAAAAAAGTTATGCGTTGTGTGTGTTTATCAATTGCCATTTTCCTATTCCCAATATCTAACAATTATTTGTCGAAACGTTCAGCTGAAACATCATGTTGTATTTATACACACATATTGGTCGTAAAAGTCGATTTCTATATATGTTGCCATAAAAATAATTATTTAAAAATACATCAGAGTACATTAGCTGGCGTTGAATGCCGGTAATACTGGAAGAGTTTGTCGAAAATTACCAGACAATAAAATGAGTGCGACACCAAAAAGCAGTTTATTTTCTCTTAAATGTTTTAGCCTACGATGTTGAGCTTCTATTATTTTTTTTTTTTTTTTTGTGAGCCTTGTTCATTCTTGAACACATTCTTTCTATATGACGAGTTGACATGTTTTCAATAATATTTCAATTTCAAAGTTTTGTTAATATTATATGTTAGGGTTTCAGTAATTTGTATATTCAACTGTAATTTTAGCACTGAATGTGCAATTCGGCAACCATCCAAAAAAGTTGCCAACATTTCAAATGATACTTAAAACCACGTATTTGAGAAGCGACATAAGTCACAAAAATTACAAAATGCGCATCAGATTTTTCAAACGCGCCTCCCAAGACTACAAAAAGTTAATTATAATTTTCATTTTTTAAATATACGCCTCTCCGAGTACTTTAAATTGAGCTAATCGGTTTTAACGTCAAATATAGCACTAGTAACGTAGAAAGAGTTTCTTATTGTATTCTTCCAGTTACCATTTTTTCGGACTTACATCATTTCTCAAATAGGTGGTTCAATTGCAAATGGAATATTATTTCGTTTTCGAGTAATTAATAAGTAAAATGAGGAAAGCTTTTCCAGTGTATTAAGAAAATACAATCCACCATTTCGGCTTATAATTTCATGCATAATTCTGTCATACGCTATGCGATGATTTCAAACTAATTTAGGAAAATTCATTTACACAAATGTGTGCAATTCGTCGACATCGAAGCGTGTTTATCGTCGCAAAACACAATCAATAAGGTTGTTGAATTTTTTTTATTTTTAAACTCAATAAAAATTTAAATGGCTACCATAGTACTGTTTAACGCCTAGAATCCCAAAATTTTCCGTATAGTTACCACCCTCTTTGGTCGTATTTCAAACTTTATATTACAGACACCTTCGCGAGGGTTTGCAAAACAACTCACGAACGTTTCATTACAATCGGGTCAACAGTTTAGAACATACCTAGAACACACAGACGAACATTAATTTATATATATATTACAAAATTCTACTTTCGTGAATTCGGCTTTTGAGACCATATCATCCAACATGTTTGCCTCCAGTTTTCTCTATCCAATGATAACTTCTTTCAAATCCATTTCTGGTCTCACTTATTCCACGTCTTCTTTTCTTTTCATCTTATTTTAATTATGTGATTTCTAGTAAAATAAAAACAAAAAAAATTATCCGTTTTTAGTGCAAAATTTATTGGTGAATTTGAATTTCAAGACAATACGCTGATGGGCCTTCAGGGGCCACTAAAGAAAGGAATATCCTTGGAACCTAATTATGTATATAAATTATTACCAACTTTTGAAGATGGTTACCAAGAAGACGCTGAAGAGTTTATGTGCCATCTTTTTAATGGCATCAACGATGAGATGATAGAAGTATATCTAAGACACTTTGGTATTAATGTCTACACATTTATTGATAAATATTTCAATTTCAGCTAATTAAAATGATCAAAACTAATGAGGACGATAAAACCAAACCGGTCGAAATTGAGTGGAATGTGAGTGTAAGAACGAGAACGTGTAATTCTCAAAATAAATGACGAGTTATAAATAAAACGAGTTTTGTTATTTTATTATGAATTTTTTAGAATGTTAAGCACAATCACGATTTGAAGTCTACAGTAATAATAATGGAAAAAACTCCTTTGTCCAAAATATTCCGTGGAAATTTCCGTACTCGTATTATATTGAGCACAAACGAACTAAATGATAAATTTGAACCGTTTTTTACAATCAAGTTAGACATTGAGGTGAACATTTACATTTAACCAATTTAATAATTATAATATATCTTGTTATAATAATATTAATATTTTTTATACATCCATTTAATTAAGAATGCAAAATCTGTAATAGAAGCTCTGCGTATATTTAATACTAACACCATCCTGGAAGACTTTAATCATGAACAAAGTAATATAGATGTAACGGCTTCCCAACAAATTAGCATTGGTGAACTGCCATACGTGTTAATATTACACATTAAGTGTTTTACATACAAGGACAATAAATTATCTAAGATATTGAAAGACTTTGAATTCGATGTAAATCTTAAAATTGAACCTTGTAAGTATCTTAAACTATTTGTACTTGAATGTGTATCGCACAGTTCTGTTTGCTGAAACAAATGACACTTAGTTATTGTTGATAATTAACTATAACCACTAGTAGTTACAAATTTCAAAATATATTTCTAACGTACATAAATTTGAACTCTACGTACAATATATTTGAATTGCATTTTAGCTTTTTTTTTTTACAGATCTCATATCAAAAAAGTCTAAGAAAAACATGAGAAGGAGTAATTACAGACTTTTTGCAGGTAAACATTAGTTGCATTTATAAATTACAGATAATGAGAAAGTTTAATTATATACATATAATACTACTCACGCAATTATTATTTTATTATACGGATCTAATGTGGATGTCAAACGTTTACGAGTAGTCCTTTCTTTTTCATAACAATCTTTAACTATAATTTAATACACTTTCAATATGTTTTTATATTAAATTAGTTAATTGTCTTGTCTCGTTGATTGTTTTATTAATAATTTAATTAACATGTTTTTTTTTATTGGTGTACACTAAGAAGGGTCCGTTTTATAATAATGATTTAACCTTCGATTTGAGTTTAAACCTAGTTCAAATAAAAAATTACGTTTTACGATTTAATCAAGTCTAGTTCATAATAATATAAACTAGTTATTAAAGTAATAGTTTAACATTGCAAATCATTGGTGAATTCAAAGCAAAACGTTAAATTCTAAAATTAAAAAAATTTCAAAGGGTTTTATACAAAAAGGTTTATTATTTTATTATAGCGACATATTTGTTTTCTATATATTGTTAAAAGAAAAAATATATTATAAAAAAAAATGTAATTTTTTTCTTAATTTTTCTAATTATAATTTTAATTTTTTGTACTATAAATTTAGATTTATAGTTGAAAAAAATTATTTTTGTAGCGTTTGACTAAAACTAGTCTTAATATAATAATTTCTTTGATAAAGTGTCATAGACAGACATGAATTGATACTTTTTGAGGCTAAATAATTAAAAAAGTAACAAAAAAAAAAAAAATAAAATAAAATATTGACCAAAGATTTAAATAAATTTTCTATTTTAATCAATATTTTCAATACTTTCGGTCGAAAGAGTGGTATTTGTGACTTGAATACTTAGCGTCTCTTCACCCGTTTTCACTTATAATAGGTGCGTCAAAATTTTTAGTACCAAAATATCTATAGCCGTAAAAAAGTTAAATCCGCCTTTGTCCCTGAGTGTTGTTTCCCATATAGATAAGATGTTTTTATTTTTGTTTAAGTTATCTGGCATGACGGTAAAGAGGCGACAAATGGCCACTACTTTGCTGACGTGTTTTATACAAATCTTAACCGATGGTTACGTTTTGACGACTCGGCTGTACGTTGTGTCACTGAAGACCAAGTGCTTCATCCAAGACACCTTGTCATGCCATACCTGTTATACTATATAAAAAACGAGACAGCACCGCCAGATACTAAATGTGCATTGAAAAGGGCTCGTCGAACTTGTTAAACTAGTGAGTACGCAGTGTGGGGATTATTATTCACACTTTGCGGAGCGCACTTGGGCTGCCAATGTACAGTTTTACACAAAATTTGCAATTATTTTTAGTAAATTGTTGAAGTGTATAGTACACAAGTCTGTACCAGTGCACAAAATTCGCAATAATACTCGCTCCCATAATTCTAAAATTATCAAATGTTCAATCTTAAAATAATTATATTATGAAAATACCAAACTGTTTTGGATTAATTTGACTTACCGGGATTTTTGTTCCGAAGTAAATATCGCAAATAACTTCTTCTCTATAGAAGAATTATAGAAATTTTCTGAACAAAATATTCTCTTTTTTAATAATAATAATAATAATAATAAATAAAAATCAATATATGCGTACATTTTTTTTTTCATGAAAATTTAAAATTATTAATGTGCATTTACTTAAAAGGTAGTAATATTATTATTAAATTTTACGGTATCAACCCAGTAACAGGGATGGTCTTTTTTTTTATAATCGAATAGAAATACTACTGCACGTATAACATATATTTTATAGGTTTTTTCATTTTTTATAGTCCAGAGTGACGCTCTGTATTGCGTTAAATTCATGAATTACTTTTGTATAGACTATATATTAATTGTATTTCTTTTTTTTTTTTTGCATTAACTTTTGAAATAAACACTACTCTAAATGAAACAGAATATTTGTTGTAAATATTATGTTTTTACACGTAGTAGGTACGCATTTGTAAATATTATCGCATGAAGCGATAACTAATAATATCTTTTCGATATCCTTGAAGCATATAAATACCCCGGGGAGGGGAGAAACAGGGTTACTTATTTTCGATTAAGTTTTATTAGTTTTAATCAAAATTATTTGCTAAACAATTAAATATTATAATCATACATTTGTTTTTCTTTTTTTTAAGTCTTTAATTATTTGACTACACACACGCGTTCTACATAATATATAAACTACTTTTATAATTTATATAATTACTTAGCACAGTTAGATTGACCCGGAGTGTGCTGATGTCAAATCGCACCTCCGTCTCCCGTTTACATTTCAGTTGCAGGCTTCAATTCATTTTCTTCCGGCCCTACTTTCAATTAACACATATCAATAATAATACATAATATGTACTGAATTAAAGTTTTTTGCCTAATAATTCATTTAGCATTCCAGGTCTAAAACTATCAGTCCACTCCTGTATACGTTAAACCGATATAATTAAAAAAAATAAATACTTGGAATTTTTTTCATTTTATTCAATAAATAACAATACTACATAGTTATAATAGTATTAAGCAATAGTTTAATAAGTACTTTTTATTTATTAGTGAAATTAGGTAGTATAATCATTTTATACAAACCAATACACATTCAATGATCGCAATTGATACTCGTTCATAATGTAAGTGTGTCTATTATAACACAACATGTAAACGGTCATTGTTTGAAGATGAATTTATATATTTATAACATTGTAATATCATATATAAATGTATCTCATGAAATTGTGAAATAAAAATATTATTACATATTGTAAGCATAATATTATTACATTTTCCTTTACTATCTATTGTCCATTACTCATTCTACAAGAATATATTTTATCCATTAAGTACTATACCATAACACACGTAATAATAAAATGTAA
Organism: Chaetogeoica ovagalla; assembly: GCA_032441825.1. Taxonomy (NCBI): domain Eukaryota; kingdom Metazoa; phylum Arthropoda; class Insecta; order Hemiptera; family Aphididae; genus Chaetogeoica; species Chaetogeoica ovagalla. The sequence goes on along the minus strand of CM063747.1, from coordinate 4,399,511 downwards.
AGAAATAAATGTGAAATTATCACAGGACTACAATAGGCATATTGAAGGATGATGAAAATTTCATATAATTATGTCAAATCAACGTTGTGAAGTTTTGTTGGACGTGCAGTTCGCTACTCAATCATTTGCGGCTTTGAAGGTGAGTGCTTTGAGGCTTTGAAGTGAGACGGTGCCTCGCCTAAAATTTTTTAATAAATAATTACTCGAAGATTGTTGTATTTCTTGACTCATCGATAGCACATTTATTTCGCTAATAATTTTTAAAGTATTTATGATTTTATTTGGGAGAAAATTCTTTACGAAGTTTATTAATATGAATTATCATTTATTATATTGTATATCACTCCGCGTTTATTATTAAAAATAGCGAGAAACCGATAAGAGAAATGCGCGAAATAATTATTACGTAACAAACGCTGGAACGTCAGTCGGAAGTAACGTTCTGATGACGTCAGAGAGGCACACAGTGTCTAACGTCGCCTCTGAGTTTGTACTTGTGTGCATAAATTACACACACAAGCGTATGTACGCGAATCAGTGGCGTATTTGAGGGAGGGAGGGCGATAAGGGCAATCGCCTTCCTGCCTCGAGAGATTTAAAAAATTGGGCTTTGATCAATCATATTCTCTCACATACATATTTTTTTTATGGGTGGGAAGGGAGGGGTTCTCTTACCATCACTCCTCCCCCCCCCCCAGAGATGAAGTCTCAACTGACGCCACCGCACACGACTGTAAAAATAAATGGAATTGAACTCATGGGCAATGATCATCGTGAGCCTCGTTTTTCATCGTCCCTTTGTACTAAAAATATATGTGGCACTAGGTCAGCCCGCGGCTGCGGGCGGTTTTTATGATCACTACTGTTGTCTGTCCCTATCGCCGCCATTCACTCTTGTGCGGTTGTGTTTTTACTATTATCGTCTTTGCCGCTAGACTTGGTCGTTGCGTGCACTGTTTCCGTTTCTTCATAATATTTATTAATATTCGCGAAAATCGTTTTATAGTCGCTATAACTCACTTATCCATCGGTGCGTCGTCTCTGTCGTTATAATCCCGTGAAACGTACTTGCCCCGCCCATTAACATTACGTTTTCACGCGTTATTTTTCTGCGTCCGCCTTCGTCGAACACGAACGCCGTCGCCTTTCGTGCGAATCCTAGTACAACAAACAGCCGCCCACTCATCGTGTGAATTCAGAAAGAGAATTGTGAATCCAGTGACGGACGCGGTTGTCACGTGTTATCGGAAACGCCGTTACGACGTTTGGAAGTCTGGTAGTAAAAATGATTTACGAAAAGCAAGTAGGCCTATTCCGATTTTGTCAGTTTTGGCTCCTGACGATAAACCGAGCGAGATATTCTGTAGGTCATCTAATCCAGATTTATATCAACAACACTCTTGGTTATGTTGAAGACATTGTAAACAAAAAAATGTTTTGTTGGCCGTGTTTGTTAATGGGTCAATATAAATCTGTTTGGAATACTGTTGGATATTATGATTTAAAAAAAAATTATCTAAGAGTATACAATTTATCAATCATCAAAAGCACACATTCATAATCATTTGGGATTAGAAAATCTGGGAAAAAATTGTTTTACTATAGTGGATATTGTCAATGAGCATGGTGATTTGTTTAAAAAAAATCATTATGAAAACGTGAGATTAAATCGTTTATTTGTGGAGCACTCGATCGATTTGATTTCATTTTTGGGAAAACAAGAGTTGGTATTTCGTGGTCATGACGAGAACAGTGATTCATTAAATAAAGGGAATTCTAGAGAGTTGTTTTTGATATGCATATTATTAGGTGTTTCTCAAGAAATAAAAAATCATTATAAGAGTATAAAAAACACATTTTCAGATTTCTTCAAATCGATACAAAATGATTAAATTTCGTGTATTCCAGAATACGTTCATATTTTGTGAACGTCTTTTAGTTTTTTTTTTTCATAGTTTTTAATGATTTTAAACGATTTTTAGGCCGTTCAAATTTATTTAGATACCTATTTATATATAGTAAATATATTCATATTATTATAAAATAAAATTTTCTAAAATTATTCCCACTATACGTATTTATAATTAATTTTTTTTCTAGCTTTTAATTATTATGTACGAAATTAACTTGCTGATAAATGTACGCGCTTAATTTTATCACTGGTTGATCTATTTTTTTTTTTAATCTTCCAATAATTCAAAATGGATGTCAAGGTTAAAAATTTAAACAGTTAACAGTAAAAACAATAATTTAATCGATTTCAATAATCATACTCGAATTGAAATTCAATTTTTCTTTTTTTTTTTCTAGATTTTAATTGACTTTCAGTTGCACTTTCTTTTGAATAATATTATTTGTAATTATTTCTAAAAATTGTTCCATCTCTTGAGGCCATCGGAATACTCGCGATAACAAATTTATGTCGTCATCTATAAAAGATTTATTTATATCTGTTTATTTTTTTTACTTACCGTGGTATACCCGTGAAAGCACGAAATTATAATTTACGCTTACCATTAAATTCCGTGTGTTCAAAGAGAAACATAATATAATCTCCGACCGACCTCAGTTGGCCTTTCATTTTAGCTAATGTCGAATCCTGGCATTCATTTACATAATTACTTAACTTTACTAAATCCTCAGCCGTGTCGGGAATTACCGAAGATTTTGCAGACATTACTTCAAACGTATTATTTATTCTGACGTAATTATGTTTATTATTACTTATTAATAACTATATAATTATTATAAATTATGTAATGTGTATGTGAATATGGTTTGATGCACATATATTTACTCATAGATATTTTGTAGAGTTACATTCATGTGGTAGTCGGTAATTTTATTCTTCAAACTATTAATTATGCATTTCAAATTTTTGTTAATCTCTGACACGTCTAATATTATTAAATTCAATTCCGCTCGATCTTTAAGTTTAAGAATATCGTCATAAATATTTGCGTACTTGACAAGCCAATCACTAAATTCCTAAAGTATAATATAATATATTGTTATGTACCCATTGGTTTGCATCCATAACATTTAAATATTGGTATACAATGTACACAACATACGCTCAACAACGGAAATGGGTCGTTTTCAAAAAATGTATTTAAAGCTTCGGTTTCTGTACCATTTAACAGATATGAATATGTTTCATAATGTTTAATGTAAGTTTCCGGTCCCGGGAAATTGTTATCTAAAATTGTAGCAATATCAAGCAACATATTTTTTATATCCTCTTCTGATTCATGGACACTTTTCAATACCATTGTCGAATCACATTTGAACTCTTTGAAATTTAAAATATTCATATGAAATAGTTTTATCTAGCTTCATGATACGCTAATTCTAACCCATTACCATAATGTGATTTTTTTATACCATATTACCTTTTATTAGTAATCGGTCTACTCTTGGAATATTTTCCGCCGAGTTAATTATTTTTCGTGGGATCGACAGTAAAAGACTTAAACACTCCTCTTGAGTAGGTTCAAATGATATTTTTGTTGAATTTGGGTATGGCACTGCTTTTAGTACAAAGAACGGTAAATTTATAAACATTTTATCCTCATATTCGGTAACCATTGTATTTCCATTCTAAATATAGGAATAAATTATAAAATTGTTTACATATGTATGGTTTTATATGGTCATATAATATTAAAATTTAGTTTAAATATTTAAAAAATAAAATAAATGATAAAACGTCAGATGTATTTATATAAAATAAAAATATATATATATTCAAACTTCACAAAGAAGATTTTAACTAATTTTTTTTTTTTTTTTAGTAAAATTGCAATAAAAATATTATTACTTGAATATTATAATGTTTCGATTCAATTGATAAATATATAAAATACAATTATTCATCACTTATTTATATTCTATAGTTGTAATGACTTTATTCAATTGCACATAATAACACTACTTCAATATGTTATTCTTACAAAATAACACAGTAAAATGTTATATTTTCGAAAAAATTGTGTAAGTAAGTAATTTAAAAAATACGTTTACTTTGTATCATATACGTATATTACACCATTTTCTAGTCTACTTGTCTAACGTATTAAATATTAGATTAATGCTTGAACAACAATCAATTAAGAAAACATTAATTCTCGTAATTAATAATAATAATAATAATTATATTTAATTTCTAATGTTGACATTGTATTTTATTAACTTTCAATATTTTTTACTTATTTTAAATATATATATATATATTAAAATGAAACATTCAAAAACTAGTACAATTTTTTAATATTTAATAGAAATAATATCAAGAATATATGTAATAGAATGAATGTGTGAACTGCAGTTTTTTTAACCTTGTATTTAATTAGATCGTTTAAAATATGTTTCAAAGACTTGTAAACTATTTTTCTTAACTGTCTAGACATAATAGCGGCAGCACAATCGAACAATTTTTGTATTTGGTGTTTAGATGCTTTAAGATCGTATATTTGTAATATATCTTGATAACTCTCTTTAGTTTTTACAAATAAATCAGCGCATTCTACAATCCATCTATTTCGATTTGAAAAATAAATATACATTAGATATTAAAAACACAACGTTACAAAATTGGTTTAAAATAGATTAGATAAGATTTAAGTTCTAAAAACTGTGGGCCACGTCCCAAAAGTGGGTGGGGAAAAATTTCAAAATCAACCAATATTTTTTTAACACTTTTACCAAATAAATCACATTTTCTACAATATTGGTATTAATATATACAATTTTTATTTAAATAAATTGTTAAATATAACAAAAAAATAAATAAATAAAAATTGATTTGGTGAAAATATAAAAATTTTCAAGAGTGAGTCGCACTTATAACAAATTTAGAAACCTCTCTAGTTAGAGCACAAATATTGTCGATAATTTTCACAATATGAAATTTTATTAGAATTATTTCAGATTATATCCACGTATGTCACAGAAATGCCGATTTCCTAGGATATGCGAAAACATCAATTTTTACAAATATTTCTGACACGTGTTAAATACACGCGCTTTTTCATCATATTTTATAATCGATAAAAATAAAATAAAATTTTGTACTCATTTATTAATTTGTGTCGAAAATGTTCACATGATTTTTCCAAAAATTCTTTTAATAATCCGGGTTGTATGGGCATACCAGCTTTTTTCAAATTATTTATTGGAAATATGTAACTTTTCGAATACCTTAGAAACGAAATAATTGAAAGTTTCGTAAGCAATAAATAATAAACCAACACGCTTACTTTTTCCATACATTATGCAACATTAAAATAGGTTCACTTAAAACGAATACATTTTTCCTTAGCTGTTCTTTCTTAATTATCATCATATGATGCCATGGAACAGGACCTCTAATTAACATTGAAGAATAATTCGAGATATAATAATTTGTTATTTTAAGTCGTTTCAATTCATTCGGATCCATCGTTACATAATCAAACAGTATTTTTCGACATGCAATATCATAAAACTTTCGTATTTCATTTTCCAATTTCATCATCACGAAATAATACCTTAATATAATTAGTAATCATATACGTATTTTATTAATATAATAAACATATTTGAAACATTTAACTCAAAATTAAATTTTAGTATTAAATAATTATCTGACATTTTTTACCCATTACTCAAGTACCCAACCTAGAGTTAAGAAATATAAAATTTATTTCTCCAATACGTTTAAGTGTAATGCAAAATTGTATATGTTTTTATTACACTGTGTATATTGGTATGTCGGTATTTAATAGGCGCGTAATAAAATATTTGAAAGAAATCAAAATGTGTTTGGATATTTGAACTGTGAAAGAGGATTTGAGAAGACGTGACTATAAGTTTTTGAATTCGTATTTTAATAAAAATAAAAGCCAATCGATTTTTTTTTTTTACATTTACAACGATAATTTATATATCAACGCAAAGAAAAAAAAAATTATATTATCTTTTTTTGATATTGATAATATGTATCGATTACGTATTAAATGTTTATTTACTTTTTTAATAGAACTGATCTAACACGGTATTTTTTAATGCTTTCTAATACGTGTTCTGGATATGGATCATACAAATCATTAGTTATAACCTAAAATAAAATATAATAAAATGTATCGTAGTGAGTAAATAAAACTTAATATATTATATTTTATAAGTTATATATATATATATATAATATAATTTTTTCAGTATATTCTTCAATGTTATATGTACATGCAACAAAGAAGAGAAATAAATCCTCTAAACATTTTGTAATGCCTGGTTTTTAATAAACGTATTTTCATGAACTTTAATAAGTTATATTATTTAAACAATTTTTACTTAATTGGAGAATATGATTTATATTTTTAGACTAGAGTCAAATTCTCGATTTATAACTTAATTGAAAATTGAAATGTTTATAGTTCAATAGTTTTATTACAATTATAATTCATAAATTTTAATACAATGTTTAAAAAATATATTTCCAATTGAATTTTCAATTTCGAAAGTCATCAATTATTATTTTAGTAAAAACCTACCTATAATAAAAATTGAAATAATACATTTTATTAGTATTCCTTATTTTTTACCTGTATTTTAATTACTTTTTTTATAGAAGAAATTAATCAACTGGAACAACTTATTATCAGATTAAATTTAAAATATCATACAAATCATATCCATAAAACGTACATATCAGCGCAATTACTAAATCATATTGACGATGGAAACTCGCTCAAATTATTACATTTTTTCTAGTTAATACGTATTAAACTAATTACATAATACCTATCATCTTACTTCATTTAAATAATATTTAATTCTTTCCTTGTCATCTATACTTATAATCTTATTACTTTTTTCTTTATTCCATTTATTAATTAATATACTGAATTGTTCATCTGGACTTAATACAGTACGAAGTTGTAAAAATGAAGCAGAACTAAAAAATAATATTAATAAATGTATGCATAAAACTATAAACCAAAATTACTTTAATGGTAAATGTGGTTTTTTGGGGGGTATTTCTTTTTTCTTTTTTATCGTTATCATTTCTTGTTCCTTCGCCTTTAATTTATCATTGTAATATTTTCCAGACAACAAATCCTATAAACGGAAAATGTAGGTAGATTAAAAAAAATAAAGTTAATTATAAAAGATATGTTAGTTGCTAAATTCACCCCTAATGTCACGAATCCAGAAGATTTGCTATTATTTTTCGTATTAATATCGGATTCATCTTTTAGTTTAAGTTTTTCGCTGTTTATCAAAACGGCAGGTTTAATTTTGGAACTCAAATTACTCTCCCGTAATATGTTAATTTCGTGCAAACGTTTTTCAAGTTCTATTCTATAGTTACGCCCAATACACATAGATGGGCTCTCTTGGCTAATTCTGTGCTATGGTATGCATTTTAGTATATAATTAAATGATAATTATATTTAATTTGTAATGTTAACAATAAATGAATTACACAGATAGGAACAGTTTTAGTCCATGTATGAAGGGAGAATAACGGAGGATACAGGGCAATTTCTTCTTCACAAATTCCTCCTTGACATTTGTGGATTTGAACTTTTTGTTCATTTTTTAAATTTACAGTTATATTCGTGTCCATACCCTAAAATTATATTCTACCGTAGTTACATGCTATTTTTAATCACAATAAACTCAAATAGAATTTTTTTCCCTCTGTTGTTATCCGGACAACGCGATAGTCATATATACTTCGATACAGATAATCCGGCCTTTTTTTTTACAATGAGGTAATTATGATTTTTAAAACTAAAAAAGGAAACTAGATTGAAAAAACAAGTTTCCATATAAAAATCTGACTACTAGTTAATATTCAGTAAGTATTGTAAGTACATTTTTAATAATAATAAAATATATACCTACACAATAATAATTATTTATAAATTAGATTTTTTATTGTGATAGTTAAGAAATAAGAATAAAAATGTAAACAATGTTTTTAATAATTAAGTCGAAATTCAACAATCTAGCAGCTCTCTGTTTCCACGTATATGTCAGATTACGAGATATTACACTGCAATTACCTTATACTTACGTTTTTAAAAACAAAAAATATTAACTATTAATGTCAAAAGTCTTACTTAACGTCAACGCAAAACAACCGTACGATTGTTTATGTAGTAAACATGTATGTTTTATTCACAATTAATAATTAACTAAGTAGCTATACCGAGTGCTATAGTAACCAAAATAAACATAGCCGTGTAGGTATCAAACTATAAAATAAAATATCTACGATAAAACGAAAAAAAAATCAATAATTATTAAAAACGTAGTAAGTATTGTTTATTTTAAATTATTGTTTGTTAAACTTAACGTTTAAGGAACATCACAAATACCCATTGTTTATACACGAAAAAAAAGGAGAAATTTCGGTAACAAAATACCCCGAAAATAATACGTTACTATTATATTTGATTCCAGAGAATCCAATTTGAAATATCGATAAACTTTATTTGAATGACTGTGCATTTTGATTTACTCCCATATTGTAAATGTTAAATATTATTTCTGTCTATTTTTAAATAAAACTTTTTATTTTTTTTATATCTCTTATTGTAGATAAAATTTGTTTTTCAATTTTCATAAAGTGTTTTGTTTGATATAATTATTATTAATATTTAATGGTTAAAAAATATAATTATTCGTATCACTCTACTTGTTGAAAAAAAAGCGGGAAATGGCGAAGAACCACGGAGGCAGCGGCCATGATTTTTTCTTCCAACGTCCGGCGGTCCCAAACATTTATCCGAAAGAATCGGCAAAACGTGACTTGGGATTAAGGGGAAACCAACCTGTTGGGTAAGTCGAGCGGTCGAAGGCGAATTAAAAAAATTAGAGAGTAAAATGTAAGAAAAAAACCATGGAAATAACGAAAAACGAAAAGTTGATAATCTGTATTTTATATGAAGGCACGTAAACCGTGGTATAAGATGTATCATAACCACGGTTATAAACACTGCAATCTAAAAATGATTATAATATTTATAATATTTTTATTTTTTTAAAGTTTATAAAAGTTATTTTATATTTTAGGTATACACCATCATTATTTTGACAATCGATGAATTGAATTACAATTATTTATAGGTTCCATCATCCCCGGTAATTTCAAAAGTAAGTGAAATGGTTCATTATTTGTAAACAAGTGAATTACGTACTATTAATTAAATTTATTTAATATTCATAGGACTCCCATAAGATCACTTTTCGCTTCGTTCAACGATGTATGTTGCTATTATAGGTTCCGGTCGTATGGTATTTTTTTAAGATCGTATGGTGTATTTGTCTAAATACTGCTGTAACTTGTGATTATATGATTATTATTCACATTAAGAATATTGTTTTATATTAAGCATTTATAAAGATTTTTAATAGAATTTATAAAAATTTAAAGACCTATGTATACATCTATTTATACACTTAAAAATGTGATCAAAGATATAAATTTTCATATTGTGTGATGAATGTGTATTAGATTTCTTCTGTTTATGTTCTTATATTCATAATTGTTACACAGTAAATAGTATTGTGTAAAATATAATTGATGATTTATCTTAATATATATAAACACTAATGTGTTAAAATGATTGAAATTTAATTCATAAGATATCACCATTACACTTATTTGTGACATTCATTACACCTAACAACATTGTACAAACATATTTATTTTCTTTATATGTAACAAAATTCATAATTTTCATATAGTATATTGTGTTATATTAAATTCTATGATGATTTGTAATGGAATTTTCTAAAACAGACTAAATTGTAAAAGACATATACACATTATATGACATACAGCGATTAAACGTAACTAATACATATCTATATTTTGACATTAGACGATGAGTGTATTACTTTACTTTTTATGTTTATATTCATTACTGTTATACAGCAAATAGTATGGTATAATATATAATTATTGATTTGTATAAATGTATTACAAAATTGTAATAATGTATAGATTGAAATTCTACGCTATCAATACCTATACGTAACATATCGAATAATAAATACATTTATATATTAAATATGTAACTGAATTTATTTAGTCAACCACTATTTTGCATTATATTAAATATATAATTTAGCTATGTAGAAATTGTAACATTTAAAAAATTATATTTTTGTAATGAGATTTGTTGCTTGTATAAACTGTAGTCGTTCATATCACATGAATATCAGGTTCTATTATTTATAACTTAAATATGTAATTAATTATTTACACATTGTATGTTGTATTTTATTACACATTTAAAATAATTTTTAATGGAATTTTTAAAAATATGAAGATCTAAGTAGAAATCTATATGATATATTTATAAAATGTTATCAAAGATATCAATTTTTATATTGTGTGATTAATGTGTCTCAATATTAATTGGTTTATGTTCTTAACTTTATGTATGCTACACAGTAAATAGTACTGTATAATAAATATTTGTTGAATTGTCTTACTATATTTAAAAACTAATGTGTTAAAATTATTGAAATTTAATTCATTATATATCGTCTTTTAACTTAACGGTGACATTCGTTACACCTTACAACATTGTACAAATATATTTATTTTCTTTATATGTAATTATATTCATAATTTTCATATAGTATATTGTGTTGTATTAAATTCTGTAGTGATTTGTAATGAAATTATTGAAAACAAAATAAATTGTAAAAGACATATACAAATATGTGGCATACAGCGATTATACGCAACTAATTTATATCTACAATTTGACATTAAGTGATGAGTGTGTAACATTACTTTAAGTGTTTATATTCATTGCTGTTATACACCAAATAGTATGTATAATATATAATTATTGATTTGTATAAACATATTTGAAAATTGTAAGAATGTATAGATTGAAATTCTATGCTATCAATACGTTTATGTAACATATCGAATAATAAATACATTTAATTATTAAATGTGTAACTGAATTTATTCTTGTAACCACTAATTTGCAATATATTAAATATATAATTTAGCTATGTAGAAATTGTAACATTTAAAAAATTATATTTTTGTAATGAGATTTGTTGCTTTTATAAACTGTAGTCGTTCATATCACATCAATATCAGGTTCTATTATTTATAACTTAAATATGTAATTAATTATTTACACATTGTATATTGTATTATATTACACTTGTATGATAATTTTTAGTGGAATTTTTAAAATTTGAAGATCTATGTAGAAAACTGTATGATAAATTAATAAAATGTTATCAAAGATATAAATTTTTATATTGTGAGATCAATGTGCGTCAAATATTCTTTAGTTTATGTTCTTAACTTTATGTATGCTACACCGTAAATAGTATTGTATAATAAATAATTGCTGAATTGTCTTTCTATATTTTAAAACTAATGTGTTAAAATTATTGAAATTTAATTCATTATATATAGTCTTTAAACTTAACAGTGACATCCGTTACACCTTACAACATTGTACAAACATATTTATTTTCTTTATATGTAATTATATTTATAATTTTCATATAGTATATTGTGTTGTATTAAATTCTGTGGTGATTTGTAATGAAATTATTGAAAACAAAACAAATTGTAAAAGACATATAGAAATATGTGGCATACAGCGATTAAACGCAACTAATACATATCTACAATTTGACATTAAGTGATGATTGTGTAACTTTACTTATAGTGTTTATATTCATTGCTGTTATACACCAAATAGTATGTATAATATATAATTATTGATTTGTATAAACATATTTGAAAATTGTAAGAATGTATAGATTGAAATTCTACGCTATCAATACGTATACGTAACATATCGAATAATAAATACATTTAATTATTAAATATGTTACTGAATTTATTCTTTTGAAGACTAAGTTGCATTATATTTAAAATATAATTTAGCTAAGGAAAAATTATAAAATTTAAAATATTATATTTTTGTAATAAGATTTGTTACATTTATGAACTATAGTCGTCTATATGACATCAGAATCAGGTTCTATTATTTATAACTTATGTAATTAATTATTTACACATTGTATATTGTAATATATTACACTTTTATGTGAATTTTTAATGGAAGTTTTAAAAATTTGAAGATCTATGTAGAAATCTGTTTGATGTATTAATAAAATGTTATCAAAAGTATAGATGTAGATTTAGATAAATATATAGATTTTCCTGTGCGAACACAGGACAATATGTAATAATTTTATTTTATTTAATATAAAATTTGTGTGGCCGGTACACTACATGTATGTATTTCATTTGATTATTTTCTTTCCTATATTTAAAAATCCCGTAATGTGTTAAAATTATTTAAATTTACAGGTTGGCGTCCTTCCTTTTTAGTTATAGAGTCGTCACACGACGCTCATCCGAACGCGACGGTACGAAACGTCGCATGGTGTTATACTACAGTATAACATATACACATGTATAAGGTATACACTATGCAGTGCAGGTTTCGTCATTTTTGCCTATTTATTATGTTTAAATTATTGAAAACAAAATAAATCTGTTCAAATAATACAATATGTGGCATACAGCGATTATACGCACAATTTATATGACTACATGAGTTTGAACATTAAGTGTGGTAACATTACTTTAAGTGAATTTTAGTTACCTATTACTTATTTATTTGACGACCCTACTTACCTATTGGTGAACGGACTGTGGGTGCAGAAGCTTGCATGAATATTAACTGGTTCTCAACATGGACAGGTAAATTAATAATTTAATTTTTATTTTTTAGGAGGAGCAACGCACTTTTTTTATGCTGATTAGACTTATAGCGTTGGAAAATTAAGCATATTATTCGATGTTCGATTTTTATATTTGTATACATTTTGGGCGTATTAGATTTTATATGAAAAAAGTGGTTCCTAAATAGCATATGTCACAAAGTTTATGAACTTAATTATATTTTCAAAATTGCAATCGAACGTCAGAAAGTATGTTTAATTTGCTTGTAGTTTTACACTTGTACAAATAAGGAAATATTTTATTATTTTTATTATTTTAAACGTATTGATAATAATTTACAAGGCAATTTTTCGTAAAATGTCACGTGTAAAATCAGAAAAATTATCGATAAATTATGATTAAAAAAAAATTTGTGTTCCCTATCACCATCCTCCTCCTTTACAAACATATTTATTTTCTTTCATGAGTAATTATATTTATAATGTCTAGTTCCATATATTGTGTTGTCATACTTAATTCTATGATGATTTGCAATGGAATACTCAAAGATAAAATAAATTATACACAATATATATATATAAATATGTGACATATGGCGATTAAACGTAACTAATACATACCTACATTTTGACATTAGACAGAGATTAGTGTATTAATTTTTTTTTTTTTTTATTATGTTTTTATATACATCACTATTACATAGTACAATACATATTGTATTTAGTATAATGATTGACTTATATAAATATATTTAAAAATTGTAAAAATTAAAAGATTGAAATTCTTTGCGATCAATACGTTATACTTCAAACATCGAATGATAAATACATACATTTATATTTTAAATATGTAACTAAATTTATTATTTTCACACACTAATTTACATTAGATTACACATATATTTTATTTTTGTAGTGATTATACAATTTTTAAATTTATATTACTCTAATGAGGTTTTTTTGTAATAAATTTCTTTTGTTGAACTATAGTCGTCTATATGACATCAAGTATATTTATACTTAAATATGTAATTAAATTAACCGTTTAACACATTGTATATTATTTCATTAATTTGACTTAATTGTCCATAGTTAACTTTGTTCTCAAATTAACTATCAGTCAGAATATTACAAAATATGTCTGATCACGGAGAAGATGCCGCACGTCCTGCGCCAGCTGCCCGTCCCCGCAACCCCTACAGGGGTCGCCCGGAAAACCAAAGGAACCCCAAAGCTGAAAACGTCTGGAAGGGACCTCCTCGTGCTCATCGTGAGCCGCAGCCACCAAAACTTACTCCGCACAATGCTCCTAGAGCATTGCCAAAACCCACTCAGTTGCATGACGCTTCTCACGTCAAGCTAACTGAAGTGAGTCCAGCTGACAGCTCCGTCTTCATGACTGGAATGTCAGTCAGAGAAGTCTCCCCTAGGTTGACTTTCTCTCCATCAGCACCTGCTCTAATCGATATATCTAGGCAGTGCTACGCAGAATTGATTACTGATGAGCCTAATCTGACGAAGACCATCCTCCCAGAATACGTAGACTACTATTCCACAGCTCTACTTTGGATGCGTATAGTCACGCTAAAACAGAAAAACTCACAAGCGTTGACCGTCGAAGAAAACGATCTCCTTAATCTAATTCAAACCACCGCATTTGTAGTAGTTGAACCCATCCTACTCCAGTTGCGCCAACTGGGAAATGTTGTCTCCACAACGAAACAGCATCTCTACCCCCAGTTCCCCCCGCTCCCAACCGCAGTCATAGCCGAACACGGTGGCTACTACGGTTCTCTTCTCCCTCCAGGGGAAGATATAGACTCAGCGATCCACACACTCTACGAGGAGATTCCTTGTTTAGGTGTTCTGTCTGAGGCTATCAGAGCGGCCATAAGTAACGCTCCACCTGGTCCATACCAGTCGAACGTCACTTATCGAGGGCTCCAGCCTAATCAAAACCTTCTTGGTTTCAGAGCCCTAGGGTCTAGAAGAAATGAACCGAAGAATCTTGCTTTCGATAGCCGAATTACTGAAGTTGATTTTCCTTCTTACCCTCCCAACACTGAGTTCAATTTTGAATTCATTGTTGCAATGTCTAACGTGTTAGCTAACACTAAGACATTCAAAAATACTGAAGTAGTAGTATTTTCCACTCTCACAGAAGTGGGAGCCCAGTCGCAATTGGTTATTTCACATCCTTTGCAGACTCCAGGCACTAATGGCCTCCGAGGTGAACAAACTGTCACCTCCCTATCCCAAGATAGTTTATCTATCTTCGGAGCTGCCGTATTCTTCAACTCTCAGTTGATGAAAGAAAACGGTCAAGGTGCTAATCCCACCGACTCCTGGTGTCTTATCCGACCAACTCCAGCAATACCTATCCCTCTGGAGTGGATAGACAACCGCAACATCCGACGTGACCTGCCTATACAATACCTGCAGCGCGTATTCACAGCGGCGGCAACGATGGCGCGTACGTACCCATGACGAACGATACGTGCGCTAACATTCTCCCGGCTTGAAAGACGTAGGCTTTCAATTGTTCGGAAAATGGTACGTCGCTGATAACAGAACTTTGTCGCATCGATGATGGTTCTTGAGCAAAATCTTCGTGATGATTTGAAAGCTTTCTTAAGACTAATACTTAACACTAATTACAAACATGAGGAGGAAAGAAAGAAAAGAAAAAATTAAGGAATATAATAGTTAGCAATCATTGGATAAAGGTAATACGGTGAGTTTAACAACCGGTCTTTTATATGTTCCATCAGAGGTACGTAGAGTAACTACACGAACTACTCCGTCATCGCCTGGATGGATTTGTTCTACGCGAGCGAGTTTCCATGCCGTCGGCGGTAGCGTTGATGACCGTATCACCACCAAGTCCCCCACTTGAATGTTGATTTGTGGACGCATCCATTTCGCTCGACCTTGGAGACTGGTTAAATATTCTGCCGACCATCTGTTCCAAAACGATTGATGGAATGAGCTCAGGAGTTGCCAACGTCGCAGGCGGTTGAACGGATGTGATGTCAGATCCGGTTCTGGGATGGCAACAAGAGGAGCGCCAACCAGGAAATGACCTGGTGTTAAAGGTAGAAGGTCATTAGGATCTGATGATTGTGGAGTAATAGGTCTCGAGTTAAGTATAGCTTCTATACAACTGACAAGTGTGTTCATCTCCTCGAACGTCAACTTTTGTAAACCTATCACTCGCCTCATGTGGTGTTTGCAGGATTTAACGGCGGCTTCCCACAATCCACCAAAGTGGGGAGTCTATATATCTTGAATTTATGTGCAGGCTATGATATGCCGTTATATTTAATTTAGGTGCGCCACAGTCGTATGCAATGAATCCTAGTGTTGGCTTTATAAGTGTGAAAATGATTATTGATGTGAAGTAGATTCTGGTATATCTAAATTATAATATACTCTTATATTACATATTTATATGATATAATGGTTATCTATTTTTTTTTCTTAAGATAATAGAATAAAAAATTTTACAAATCGAGTACAAAATATTAAGAGTTAATTGTAATATAATAAAATGTGTAATCTAATATACATATAATATTATAACTAGTTCCTTTCGTACAAGTTTTTTGTATTTTGATATTTACAAATTATTGAATATTATATTGATTAAAATATGTCTGTATACACATATATATATTTTCGGAATTTACGATTTGTACCTGTATAATACAATAAGTGAATTTGATACTATGGTAAATAATATGACCATCTTGATTGGTTATTATCATCAATATAATTTTTTAAGGAGTTACATAGAACGTCATTTATTTTTTCGACAAAACCTTGTGTTTGTGGGGAATAACTTGTGGATAAAATTTGTTTTATTCCAAGGTTTTCACATATTTCGCTTACTAGTTGGTTTTTAAAGTGAGTGCCTCTGTCGGATGAGAATTGTCGAAAACAACCCCATTGCGATATAATTTGAATTATAAAGTTGATTGTTGTTTGAGCAGTTGCTGATTTTACTGCTTTAGTAAATATGAATTTCGTATTATTACATGCTGCTACTAGAACATATTTTTTATTTTTACTAGGTGTTAACGGTCCTAAATAATCAAACGTTAGTTTATCTAACGGTCTGCTTGAAAGAGGTATGGGTTGTAGTTGACCTATAGGTTTTCCATTAATTTTTTTATTTATTTGACAATTATGACATGATTGAATATAATGAGTTGTGTCTTTAATTAGATTTTGATTCATGATAAGATTTTAATATGTTTTCTACTAGAGATTGTGGAATATTTAATTATATGCTGTGTGCATTTCATTTGATTTGTGTATGTCGAATCATTTATATGTTCTATAATTATCATTAGTATTATTATTATTATTATAAACAAGTTTTAAGAAATAAAACAAATCATTGTTCATGTAAAAAAAAATTATTATTACTACTACTAAATTATATTACTATAATTATGAAATCATATTTTTATTAATTGGGTTTAAATGTAATTGTTATAATAAATTGATTGAATAATAAATCTTTTATTCTGTTTCATTACTACTTAAAAAATAATAAAGATAATTGTTTAATAAAAGAATTGTAGCTACCATCAAATTATCCTTTTTTTATCTAACATTTACTAATGCCACTGATAATTTGAATATAGTGGAAATTAGCGGTTATTGTTATTTTTGTAATAACAGCTGTAATACTAATGCTACATTTTTAAATTCGTTGTGTTGCATTAGCTGCTATTCAAACAATTAGCAATATTTTCCCCCTCATAGTTACAATTTGTTTATTTTCCCATTTATTATTATTGCATTTCAAACAAGAATTGTTTATTATGATTATTATACATTTAACATAATTGGAAAAAAAGTTGTCAATATTTTTATTAAAATGCCTACTGCATCGTTAAATGACACAGTGGTATATTAAATTCAATAGGAAGGGATAATAGATATTTTTTGAATTGAATTCAAAAAAATAACTAAACTATTATATTTTGTATTCCAGAAGAAAAATGCTTTGTATGTGCAGAATTGCGAAAAAAAAATAGCCAATTTATTATCGACTATGGATAAATTAAAATCAAATGAATCACGATTAAATGTAGAATTAGCGAATATGAAGAACAATTTAAAATCAGTTGAGGTAACGGCATTACGCACAATAGACGATTAAAGGTTAACGACAAAATATTTTATCAATATAATATTGAATACAATAATTCACACGGATCCGGCAAGCTCCGCAACGACACGACACTAAAGAACGAAACATTCGTAGCAAAGAATGTTTTATCGGCCTGTCGGTGCTTGTCGGAATCAATTTATTTAATAAAATAGACATACTTTTATGTACTCGTATTAATTTATAAATTACATTTTTTAAACGAACATTTTTACACAGTTCACAACAAGCCCAATTATTTGTATAACAATATTATATATATTAATCGAATGGTCAGTATATAACATTATGAAATTAGTGTTCGACTGGTTCGTCTTGAGTACCGTCTTCAGGTGTTATTGTTGGGTATATGAGAACATCCTTTCAGTATTCAAGGTGTTCGTGGGGTATGAATTTCAGTGTTTTCTGCATATCACTCATCTTACTTGCCATTATTTGTCATTTTGTGCCTGTTGATTAGATGGGTAATCTTAAATCTTATGTGATATTTCTCATTCTAAATTTATGCTCTACTAAGCGCCTCCAATAAATCTTTTTGCCACAGTCAACTCCCTGGATTTGAGCTTTCGCATTTCAAATTATGATACGTAGATATTTTGAATGTCATTTTTTCGACTTTAGGCACATTTTTCCTATAGGAATGTTCACTTAGGCATGCCTTTTTATAAAATTTATTATACCAGTTACTAAAATCGAACACATCGTTATGGTTTGTTTTCGATTGTAAATATTTCACGAATATTAAATGCTGTTTTAATAACATCTATGTACTGATTTAGCGTATAGTGCGGTTCTTGTTCTGAAACGACTATACACCAGAAGTCCCTTGTTAACATTAAACAAAAAACTTTAACATTCGATTATATCATTATTACTGTCTGTAGAAATCTCATTTTTACATCAAACGATAGCCTTACCTATTACATATAAAAATATACAAAGAAAAAAGCATTTTCGAAAAAAATAAAGAAGTCCCGTTTTAACATTTAGCGATTCAATTATATTGAGCCATAAAATATATTATTTACCATCACGGCCGAATCTTCATATATTAAATTCCGAAACATGACGGGAGTTAACAATTTCCGTCGACTGTGCGAAATGAAAATTGGAATCAACTGAGCGCGTGTCTGCTGTCGTTTCTTGTCGCGGACATATGTGAAATGGACGTGATTTTTGTCTTTCGTGTCGTGTTGTACGAGTGAGAATCAGGGCTTAATACATTTTGTTGAACGACGCTTAATTCCATTGTGTAATTTTCATTGCCCATTATAATAATTTAATATTTATACAATCGTTACAAAAATAAAATTTAAAATTTTTAAAATAAATTTTTTCTTTTATTGCGAAGGGTAAAAGCTAATGTTTTTAAACATTTTTAACCCTGATTTTGAACAAAAATATTATGTGTGCGCGTGTTAGTTTTTACTGGTTTTAAGATCTGAAAATTTTAATATGTTAATATTAATTTTTTAATATGGTCAAAAAATGAAATAGCTTAATTTTCTGAAATACTTACTTTAAATAAAATTTTTTATAAGAAATAGCGTTTTAAAAATGTAAAAATAATTTGTATAAAAGGTAAATATTTAAAAATATTTTATAACACTTGATTTCTATATTCGAAAAAAGACACGAAGAGTAATAAAATCCCTTACAATCCTAGCATTATTTATTACATTTAAGTTCAAAAATTGACAAGGGCCCATTACATATGGGATTTACTCCCTGTGATTGAGAACTTGCTCGATCGCCTCCATTCCACTTTTTCGACTAACGAATGAAACTTCACAATTCAGGTGCACTACTGCCCCGTTTTATGTTCCTCAAAAATTACTCAGTCAATGAAACACTTAGAAGGTTAATATGATGAACGCCAATGCGGTCCCTCATTTTCAAATTTAATTTTCTTTTATCTATTTAATATTGTTATATACTATTTTTATGCGTGTTTTTAAGTTTACCATAATCCATAGTTAATATAATACACATTATGTAAAAAGAGGGCCTCGTCGCTCGTTGAATAAATAAAATCAAAAGTTTGGTTGTAATATTGTACGCTTGACCTTTTTGATGTGATTGTGAAATGATGTTAAATGCAATTACGATTTTGTTTTAGTCTTTAAAAAAAATAAAAATTTAAGTACACACAAATAATAATAAACGCTAATAAAATGTTATTTAATCCAGTACTCGTCTAAACACTGATTTTGGTTTTAATAATTTTTATAATTTATTTGTACTTTATTTAAACAAAAATTAATAATAATAATAATATTATTATTATTATTATTGGTGTTGTTTTTAGGCATCGAATGCAGTTTTGAAAAATTCGCTAGACAAGAAAAATATGTCCGATAAAAGCCATTATATAAATATTATAGAGAATTATAAATCTGAATTACAATCGGAAAAAATTAGAAACACCGATCTTAAAGTAATGTATATAAATTTTCTACTGGGCCGTCTTCAAAGAAAATCGATATTTGTTCTAAACGAAGTTTTTCTGCTTCCAATATAATTAACGGTAATAAAAAAAAATCACGTTCGTAATTGTATTCTTAATATGTAAACATATTATTTTTCGCTTTTAACTGAGATATGTAATCTCATTTTGTATATAATTCTTGTTTCGTTATTATTAAATTTTATAGTTTTTTTTTTTCAAAATACATGTAAATAAGAATAATTGCATATATTCATATATTATATTATAACCATAATAATGAACATAAAAGTCTTAATAACTTGAAAATGTTCATACTTTTTGGTATGTACACTTTTATTTTAGATATAATATCCTATATAATTATATGCAGAATGTTCTCTTTTTAACACGTACGTGCAATGACATCAAAATAGTTATATCAAGCATGGTAGAGGTTATTAATTATATACCGATTAATTTTGATAACTAAATTAAGACACGTACCTACACAATTAATAAGAATAATATGGTTTAAACCGTATCGTGAATGCGTCGGATTTAAAACGTATTTATTTAAAACCTTTTGAAGCTAATAAGGATTTACGATTGAGTTGATGTTCAACTACAATTTTGAATCTTCAACAAACAAGAAATATTATTTACACCAATTCAAATATTTTATTGCTTACCCGACGTAATTTATGAAGTAAACAAACAGAAGAAAAGATTAATTTTCTCCTTCTAGAGGCACAACACTAGACAGCTGCTACTATTAAAATTACTTTTATTTAAATTATAATAAGAACGCTAATTTTGCGACAGTAAGCGCTCTCTAAACGTTTACGTGATTCGATTATACCTTGAACCGACCCTGATTTGTATTAATATACGTATAAACGTATTACATACATTAAATACATGTGTAATTTCAGTCCCAAATTGAACTTATCAAAAGGGATAATATTAACAACGTTAAGAGTATCATCATCAAAGATAGAATAATTTCTATACTCAATTTGGAAAGTAAAATAAAAATCAATAGAATAGAAGAAATGACGGTAACTAATATATAAAATTATCCTATAAATTGCACGCAAAGATTATATGTTTAATTACAAGTCTTATGTGTAGTCGAAATTATTAAAAACCATTTGTTTAATATATATATTTAAAGAATAAAAGAACTAAATGAAAGAGTAATTAAAATATTAATTGTTTTTAAAATATATTTGAGTCTCGATTATTGTTGAATACTTTAAAGCTTTTTTTTAATGCGTAAAATACTTAATAGTCATTTCAATTTAAATGTATATATTAAGTACAAAAGTTTCGAATAGATTAAAAATATATTTTTTAATGTCTACATAAAATGTACTTGAATACTTTATATGAACGATTATGTATATTTATTAAACTTATGTTACTGTGTACATTATACCATAATAAATAATTTAATCATTTACTCAGATTAGTTTAGATAAATTAAAAAAAGAAAAACAATTGATTGAACAAAAATTAAAAGAAATCAAGCAAGATTGTAACCAATCCATCAATAAACATGAAGCTCTGAAACATAAGAATAATGTTTTGAAATCAAGAATAGTAATTATTAGTTTTAGAATTTTTCGTATTATTAGTATATAACAATTAGGTAATTTTTTTTCTGCAGGCGGGAATTGAAGATTTAAAAGAGAAACTTCAAAAACAGAAACAAAATGAATCGTCATTGAAAGACGTGTTGAAATCAATCAGGCTTGAATCTGATGATCTCAAACGACAAATAAGACAATTATTAGAACGAATTGTATTAAACGTATTAATAAAATGTTGAAAAACTAGTAAATCTCTCACATTTATAACAGAAAGAATTGGAAGGTCAGAAAACGAAATATATATTCACCGGTCAAGGTATGAGTGAAGTATTACAGGATCTAAAAGAATGCAACACCGAGAAAGATCAGTTAAAGGACAAGTTAAATAGCAGTAATCAATTTGCCGTAAATGTATGACAATATTATATAATACTTCGTCAAAAAATTACACAGTAGTTTATTAATTATTATTATTATTATTATTATTAACATTATTATTATTTTATGCAAGCGAACAGTAACGTTTTACCTAGCTGTTAAATGATACCTTTTACCCAATTAAATTTGTAGATTATATTATACTTATACAATTTTAAATTGATAACTACTCCTAAACAGATTTTTAGACATTATGCTATTTAAATGCACCTATGTCATTAAAATTATATTCAATCGTCTTATATTTATTATAATATGTCGTATATTAAAATACATACGATTTGTAATATTATTTTTTGTGTGTTGACGTGCCAACAAATAATATTTTAAAATGTATTTTTCAATACATCAAATAATAACTTTAAATGCTGTACATTTTATTGTACAATAGCTTACTTTTTTACTCGGGTATTTATGTATAAGAAAGTCGTTTTTTTATATTTATTACATTTTTTTTCAATCAAAAACGAAATTTTTCTATTCGGCTCATAATGGAATTGTATGAATAATTTTCAGTATTTCTGCATGTAAAATTAAGTCTTTTTTTATTATATATATATATATCTTTATAAAAATAAAAACAATAGTATTAATATTTAATATAGTTTTCGAAAATGTTGACCATATCATTTAGAGAAATATCAAAATAATAATCTAATTATTATGATATTAATATGATTTGATATTTCGGTACAACAAATTTTATAATATAGAAAATAATGAATATAATTTTTTTTAGTATTTATGATTTTGAATTATAAATATTTATTTATTTTTTTAACGTACACATTGTACCAGTAACATAGGTAGTATAATATTTTGTACATACTTGAACCCATAAATTGCGCATAAATTTTCTCCGAGCACATAAAATCTTATTAAAAATTTGTTTTTACTGTTAATGTTGAAAATTAGTAGGTATGTACTACATTCATAAGCGGCTTAAATATAAATAGAAATAAAATTAATAATATTTATAAATAATAATAACGTTTATGTATCACTAATATGATTTGATTTTACAGAGTAGTGAAATGCATAAATTAGGAGTAATGGAAGATTTAGGATGCGGTAAATATTACACATATTTATATATGTATTAATAATAAATGAATAATTAATGTGTTTTATGTTGTATGTATTGTATAAATTAAAATGAAATTGACGTAAGTTATTTGTATAGCATCGCAATTGTATTAACTTGCTAGAACCCCAGAGACAGCTTAGGACGAAGTCAAAACTTGAGCCCCTACCAATAAGCATATATAAATTATTGTCATTTTAGACAAATGTACTTTTTAATAGAAAAATATTAATATTATACTAGGAGAAAATATTAATTAATTGTTATGCATTTTACATATATTCTACTTCGTTGTAGTGGAAACTATTAATGAAAAAATTTCATTACTTCAAAAATAATTTACCTTATATCACATTATATCATCATTTTGGTAAGCTGTGGACAATATGCTATCGATCGATCTTTATATTTTAAACACAACAAACCGTAAACTTATTGTTGTTTATCTATGAAGCAACAAAAATAAATAAATAAATAAATAGAAATAAAATAAGAAACGCAGAAAAATAATATTGGATTTTAGTCATGTTCATCCTGTCGCTAATCGTTATTATTATAATAATTATTACTTATCGATATTATTTGTGTATTACAGCCGTATTGAAACAGAAGGTTTTTGAAAATACTATCTATAGATTAAAGAAAGATATCACAAAGTATTCATCACAAGTTGTCATGTAAACATCATCATATAATTTACGTTATTCATTTATTTCTTTCAGTCTTCAAAATAAATTGGAGCGACAGAGGGACATCATTTATAATTATAGAAATATAATAATTTTTAATAAAAATGCCGAAAACAAGTGCAAAAGATTTGTCGATGAATGTAAACAAGAAGTCGAGCACAAACATACTGACAGAGTGTTTTGTGAATTAGACAAAATTGACCAAAAAAAAATAATTGATAAACTTCAGGTAAAAAGAAAAAACAATTTTAAATATGGTAAAAAACTACAAAATATTCATATAGAATTATGATAGTGCAACAACATAATAATTTACAATATCACTTAGTAGATAATCAATTTCACTAAATCTGAACAAATCAAATTACTTCAAGCACAAGATACTGATCTTTGTATTAAAATAAAAGAACTGCACAATGAATTAAATATTAAGAAAAAAGGTTATTAACACACATTGTTTTAAAATATGTGTACTAAATAGATGACATTAGTATAGAATCATGACTTTTATAAATATGTGTTGTGTTTTTAGACTATTTTAATTCACAACAAACAGAAATAACATTGAAAAGAGAAATTGAGACATTAATAAAACGAAACCGTAATTACCATAAGTTATTAAATAATTGCCATGAAACTATACGTTACAATGACAACGTTCAAAAATCTAATGTTCAAAATATAAAACGGGTGGCGAAAGAAGAAGTAAAATAAATATAACATTTAAATGTTCATTAGTTATAAATCGAAATAATTTTCATTACTTTGAATGTAAACATCGATGAAATACGTTGTATAATATTTTAGATTCAAAATAAAGTCTACGGACTTGAATCACATTTAAACGAGGAGAAGTACAGGAACCGCGCACTGTCACAACGCATTAAAAAACAGAAGAATCAAATGGAAATAAATACGAGGATTGGCTTAGAGAAGCTTGACAATGTACTCGAACGCAACAAAATACTGACACATCAAAATAAACGTTTAATGTATGAACCTTTAAGAGTTGCCTTTGAGCAGCGTGAAATAATTAAATATTAAACGTGTATAATTTTTTTAAAGATCTAAGAACAAAAGCTGTTTAAGAAGTACGAATGAAAATAAACTGCTAAAAGCGGAACTGGCCAGCGTACAGGAAAAGAATAATTACGCACAACTCGTTATAAACACATTAAAAAGCGAACATCAATTAAAATTGCATTCGTTGACCATACCGGAGGTTCGAACGAAAATAATATTATTATTAGAAAACGAATCGTATAATATTACGGACTTATAAATAAAATGTACGATTGTTTCACAGATGATATGGCCGGACATGAAAAAAGAACGAGAAACAAAACGTCGATTAATCGTACGGAACATAAAATATAAATCGCAAATAAAAGAATTGAAACAAAATGCGAAATTACAATGGCGCATTTGAAATTCCGATCAAGTTGAACAAGTGATAATTGGACGTGTTATATTAATTTGTGTTTACTTCAGAAAAAAAAATCCTGTTTATTGTCGTGGAAATAAATATAACGATGACATGTAACGACGATCACATTTAAAATTATAACCGTTTTATTCGTGCATAGTCTACTTTTATAAAATTTTAAATGTCTACGGCGCGCCGTTAATTTTATTGCCCGAAAACGGATTTAATTTATAATATAGATACTGTATGAGAGTACTTAACGAAAAATAATCAATTTTTTTGTTTCACGTGTGTACTGACTCGAATGAGTTTAAAGTGATTCCGGCAAAAACAAATTAAATAACTTTTAATACACGAAAATATAATAATAGATTAAATTATACGCAGGACATACTATACATAAATACAGGGGCGTATTTACTTCATCCCCTAGGGGGGGGGGGTCGAGTAGAAAAATGGCTTGTCGAATCTGCTGCCAACTTAGAATTATCGAAAAATTACAATTACGTATATGAAAATAATAAGTTTTAAATAAAAAAAATGTTGTATTACATTTTAGTTTTAGTTCGAATTATTTTAGTTGTCAGTAGATATATAGGTACATACACAAGTATCCATCGCCTCCCTCCCCTTGTATACGCCCCTGCATATATATAATATTAATATTACGAATTCAGGATTTCGAGGTCGAACTCTTGAACACGAACCGCATCGCGAACACTAAAAAGTATTAACATTTTAAATTATTTTTAAATATATTTAAAACAACCAAGTGCTCAATTTATTTCAAAGCAAATTGAATTATATAATAAATAGGTAATTCATATAATAAATGATAATATAGATACTTAAATTATAGTAATTAGGTAAGTACTAAGAGTTATTAGTATATACCATAGGTTCATAAACATATTTCATACACTGCCCACATTGACAATCAAAATTTTTTTAATGCCCCCCAAAATTTTTAAACTTACCAAATGTTGTTCATCTTTAAACAGTTATAACAATTATTATATTTAAACATGCCATATTCTATTTTAGAGTTCAAACTTAAGTTTTAAAGGAGCATTTTTAATAAGAGCAATTAAAACGCATGCTTAATCGAATTTCAATGTATTTTTATTAAAATTTAAACAAATCTTTGAATTTAAATTTATCGAGCTTACTTAATGTGACGGATGAACCTGGTGTAGTTCAACCAGTTTTTTTATATCAGGATCGAATTTACTTAAATACAGTCGTAAGTCGCCACACGTTCGGTAACAAGCAGCCGATTTCTTTTTTTAGTTATTAGTGTCGTTCGAACAAATACGATGATGGAAACGCTATTAGATTTATCTTTGAACAATCGACCATAATCCAGGGTAAAATTGCGGGATTACATAATTTTTCGCTTTTTTTAATCAGCTATCGCCCCCAGACCGCTTTAATTCCCCTTCAAACTTCTTTGAGCTTTTTACCGCCCCCCTGAAGGCCACTAACGCCCACAAGGGGGCGTTATCGCCCACTTTGAGAAATAATGGTATATAATGTACTACATTACGCATAGGACACGATATTATCCCCTGGAAATACACTGTTTCATTTTGACACGGTCGCAGTTTGCACCGTGCATGCCTCCTCACCCGTCCACCGCCCTAAAGGTAGGTTTACACGAGACGTGAACCATGATCGTATTTCACGATTTTGTGAGTTGTGACTCACGAGCGTAGTTCCAAAAAGTATCATACGAATCGTGAAGGTGTTTACACGTGAACGCAATTTTCATTCAGTAAGAGTGGAATTGTTAGTGGCGGAAGCATGTGCTGTTTTGTCCGGTATATTGGCTAAACAACTAAAACAACGATTAGCAGAAATTGACAAATCGAAATTAAAAAGAAGATGGTGGATAAGGCAGTGGATTCAAAGACGGAACAATGGTGACTCCGCGTTTATTTCCCGTGAATTACGAAATGAAAGTCCGAAAGATTTTAAAAACATTTTAAGATTGTCAGATACACACTTTGACTTTTTATTAAATAAAATTCAATTTAAGATACAAGCAATGAATATAACAATGAGGGAAGCTATACCAGCTGATAATAAACTCTAAATAACACTTCGCTACTTAGCTACGGGGGATTCGTTTAAAAGCTTGGAATATTTTTTTAGAGTTCCTAAAAGTACCATTAGTAAATTTCTACTTGAAGTTTGTTATGAAATAAAACGCAGCTCTTGCAGAATTTACTGAAGTAACTTAAAAAAATAAATAAATATATATACAGTACAATCCGCATATTTGGGACAACTTCTTAATGGGGACAAATTTTCATAGTCCCGAACGAATGTATAAGTTTAATGCAATTCAACTTCGTTTATCGGGGACAAACCATCGGTTATAAGGGACAAAAATCAAAGCATTTAACTAGATAATATTCTTAATGAAATTGTTGAAAGAAGTTTGCAAAATGAAAAAAGCAATGACGATGACAACGTTCAGCCCGTCAAAGTTACAACAAGAGAAGCAGAAAATTGTATTGATCTGCCGATATTATATTTTATGCAAAATGAAAACGGAAATGTCCCAAAAACATTGCTAGACGTTTGTGCAAATTTTATCAATAAGCAAAGTCTTAACAACAAATTACAGCGAAAAAGAATGGACGATGATTTTCTGCAGCCTAATAAAATATAAATTAAGTACGTTAATTAATTAATGTTTAATAAATATGTATAATAAAATAATCATCTTAATTAATTTACGATATAATAAATTTACCGAGTGGTAAATATAATGCACTACTGCTAATAATAATAATAAAAATATGTATTTTTTAAATAAAGTTATTATGTTGTACATATATGCGCTTTAATAGTTTTGGTTAATCGGGACAGTCGGATAATGGGGACAAATAGGTCACCGCTCAATGTGTCCCAATTAAGCGCATTCTACTGTATATAAGTTATTTTATTACTACCGGTTTCGACAAAAAGTCATCATCGGGTAATTTAAAAAAAATACAACAGAAAAATATAATAAATGAAATTGATTGGGAGAAAAAAAATGCATAGGAGACAACAATGAATATTACAATAAAAAGACAAGGAGCTTAAAATAAAAAATTGTATATTAATAAAATATTCTCGTAATATTAATACGTGTCGCCTTCGTGACACACGGCCAAGTCACTATCGTGACAATTTACATATGTATATACACAATATACATATATGTGTGGTAACATTTTTTTTTTTTACAAATTTTACAAGTAATTCGCTCCACTGGATATTATTATAAATAAAACGACGAAACGATTTATTTTTGGTTCTTAATGTTACGAATAGTGTAACGGACATATCGAATTTTCCGAGTAGACGACAATTTCCGATACCGGTGATTTCCAAACAAGGGCGCGGTGTACGGCGCCTTTGTGGGATTTTCGTTTTGATTTTGAGAGGAAGTTATAAGGGGCGTTAAGGGGCGACGATTCTACAGTGACTTTCGTTTTTATTGTTCATAACGTATTGGCAACGGAACGTACAACAGTCAAAAATTACTGAAAATAACACTGGTGGTCTGCAATAAAATTTCATCCGAGACAATTGAAACCGTAACGTATCGATTTATTTTATGACGATTTCAAATCCGTTTTCCATTTTCATCTAGCACGTACAGTGCTTGGAATGAAATCGATTCAAATTTGCTCATTGAATGCGAAATATACACCGTGTATTTCATACGAATTCATCATAAACGTATAAATTGTATCGTTCAACTTGGATGTATTTTAATATTTAATATTGCGCCTATTTTATTATCTCGATGGATGTTCGTTTACGATAATCACATTAGTACATGTTTGCACTCGTGTTTTACAACATGTTGTAAAATTAATAATATTTTTAATTGTTTGACTCAAAAAAATCTTAAAGAGCCTTAAGTAAAAACACGGCCTGTGTATTGAACCGGCCAATTTATAATTTTTTTTATACTTGAAGAAAATGTAGAAAATCGTAGAAAACGATGCAGAATTGGTGTTTAAAATGACAATAGGAAATAAATCTAACGATTCAAAACCAATTGGGATTATTTAAAAATCCGAACGAAATAATATCTTTTCAAAAATTATAAAAACTTTTCGATTTATTTAGGAGGGAAAAAAAAGAATTCCAACTAATATAGCTGTATATTATAGTAGGTATTATCATAGATTAAATATACATAGATAGCCAACGCTGTGTATACAAATTGGCAACCACAATTTGGTCTAAAAGGACGCAACGAAATGTACTGTTGGACGCACAACAATTTTGCACATAGATTGCGCTGTTTCACCCTTTTTGTATAGGTTCATATTCGCGCGGTAATTTGAAATATGAATATTAAAGATATTTAGGTAAAATTCGCAACAATAATTTTAGTCACAAAAATAAGGGCGTATCATACATAATTCTCAGAACAGATTAATAATATCTGTTGATGTGATTGAACACTCGCGATATGATATAATCTTAACTTCCGTATTTTATCTTTGTCACGAATTTTATCGTTCCACTAATAAAGCTAACATTTGAACATTTCCCAAATTGATGTTTGTATTGCTATTCGGTTTAGTTGTTAGTCATCTTAGTTTTTAAAATGAATACATTAAGTGGAAATAAATGTGTTTTTATAAATTGTGGAAAAAGTAAAAGAACTGATCCAAACACGAGTTTATATCGTTTTCCTAAAGATGATCGCTGCAAAGAGTGGATTGTAAATTCATACATAGATTAAATATACATATATTTAAATAATTATATTTTATGTACTTATAATTAATAAAAACTATTGTTTCATTTGTATTCATATATTATTCAGTTATATGAAATCTTATTTTTACTTTTTATTATATTTAAATATTAATAACATTTTTTCTAATTAAATTTTAAAATGTTATGAAAAGTTTCCAAAAAAGAAATAATGTGTATCTAAATATATTATAATAATTATAACCGGGTTTTTCCTACATTTTGATCTTGGGCACGCCTCTGGTTTTTACAGTCAGTTAACAGTGTGCGTCGTGCGATTGTTGTAATGTATCATAATTATTTTTCGACATTAATATTGTAACGCCATCTTTTGCCATATAATGTTACTAATTTAGCCGTTTCCGTATAGTGCATTTGCGTTGGCTATCTAGGTATATTTAATCTATGGTATTATGCCATATAGTCGATTGTTATGATGAAATCACTTGACATTAAACTCTCTCTCTCTCTCTCTATATATATATATATATATATATTTAAATTATCAATGAATAATATATTTTATAAAACGGGCCGTTTCCGTGTTAGCTGTATAATATGGGACTCTATTGTAATACGTAATTTTTCTCGGTAACATAAAACAATAATTTCACGTTGTTAACATTTGTGTGTTAAACGGTGTAAGCGTTATTAAATGTTAAGCCATGGGAATAAGTAAACGAATTTTGCAAGAACCCATAGAATTTTCGTTTTCTAATGACAATAACAAACGTATTATTTTGCGACGCCACAAAAAACATGTGTTCGTGTTTTCACAAACAACTGTTCAAAGCTTCATATATCCGCTTGTAATGTGAAAAAAAAATCCGAGTGTAACCACCGGTCCGAATAGTTTTTTTTTATTATTAAGAATTTCAGTACAATGATTATTGCAATTGAAAAATCGATACCATTTATTACAATTTCAATAATTCGTTGTGATATAGTCTGATAGTCATATTCTCTATAAAAATAACGAACTTTTTTCTTTCAAATTGTGTACAGCGAAGACAATTTTATTTAACAAAAAGTGATTTTTAATATACATAAAATATGGACGGTGTTCGTATGTCATTTTTTGGTTTTTTGACATTATACATTAATTTTCTAGGGAATTTCACGAGGGACCTAATGAAAGTACTACAAAAAAAAGGCTATCTGCTTTAAATATAGTGTAATATGCATGTATGATAATGCATAAGTCGTGATACAAAAAGAAAAAAGTTTGAAAATGATATTTGTCAATATTATATATTATATTATGTTTGTGCTTTACGAATAAATGAAATTTATTGCTGATAATAATGTCATTATACTCCGTAGCAACAAGATGACATTTCTTTTACTTTGAAAATGACAATTTATCTTTAAAATAAAAGTTACATCGAATTCAATTTTACCATATTTTAATGTTTACATAGAATCAGAATAATTTAAGCTAAAATGACAAACATAATGAATTGCAGAAAATTCCGTTTTATAAGATAAGAGACAACTTTAAAGTAAACGAAACTGAACAATCTCATTTTCAAGATTTTCATTGTTTGTTCAAAACCAAATAATAATAATAAAAATTAGGCAGACAAGTATTTTTTTTCACAATATACACAACGGTTAAGATTTAATAAATCTGATAAAAAAAATATTATGTTTTACAAACCATCATTCAAAGACGACAAAATATATTTTAGCATGAGACGCATTTAAATCGAAGAAAAACGTTATGCAATACACCGTTTCCCAAAAGCGTATTGTTAATAATTAAAAAAAAAAAAAAAAACAGAAATAATTTCACTATGACAGTTTATTCCAGAGATATCACGCGAAATTCGCGGCTGGTAATTTGTAATCCGCATTCAATGCGGATAACGTATTATTAAATGTAGTACGTTACCCCGCGAATCATATTAAAACGTACTAAATAATATTCTGTACGACTATAATAATACAAACGTAGCATAGTAATAATTAGAAAGATTGCCAGCCAAATGTAGACTAATGTGGACAGGTGGCATGCGTGGCGCAAACAGGGATCGTTTATTAAACGGGTCATTGGAGAAGACCCTATAGGAAAAAGACCGCTAGGCAGACCTAAACTAAGATGGGAAGATTGTGCGAAGAAAGACGTTAAAAGAATAGGACCGGATACCATATATAGGATGGAGATGAGCTGCGGAAATCAGGGACAGGTGGTTAAGAGTTTATGTTTAGCAGTGTGGTCTTAACGGTCGGGAAAAAAATATTAAACATACACTTAAAATAAACTTCGCGATGTTATCGATTATAATTTATTAACATTCAAATTATTATTATCTATTTTTTTTATTTATTTCAATTCTCAATCGTATGGTTTGGACACGAGGCGACGCACATGTTGCGATGAAATCGTCGCGCGTTCATTCAACGTAGGGGCGGCCGTCGTTTCGCTATCGTAATTCGATTAGTACGTGTTTTAGTCGTACGGCTGCAACAGTGACAAGTACAATATTTTTCTTTTTAAATTAATCGATTATTTATTGTTAATTATCATGATACGTTACATTATACGGCGTAAATAACTATTACACATTATTAACTTCTCAAAGTGTGTCGACACCTAAAATTACGACCGCACGACACCGCGTGCGTTTATTAAAACGTTGTTTAACTACACTCTACACAATACGTACTTTTAATCTTATTTAAGCGAATTAGGTACGAATACCCAATAGGCACGCTTGATCAAATTATATTTTTAATATTATTGCTATATTCATAATATATTTAATTTTATTCGATGGCGTGTGCGCGGTCGTCCTTGGGGTCTGGACACACCTCCAAGTGGTATATTACTAAACATTTACGTATTTATATTAGATTATTTTTTATTAGTAGAGTTTACAACGTTCAGAAATTAATAGGTACCTATACCTTATATTATGACGATGACTTTTAAAAGTTTAATACAATATTGTACGCAGTAATCTGCAAACAGTGGGGGATTCTGAATTTTAACTGGCCCATTACGTTTCACCGGTCCATAGTGTCCACCATAAATGTAAAAAAAATCAATGGAGATGTAAAGAAATAAAAAAAAATTAACAACGATAAATAAGAAAAAAATTAATAATTTTAGTCGGTTTAAAATATTTGATACAATGTGCAAAATAGTTTACGTAAACCTTACAAGTATGGTAGAATAAACATTTGCGATAGACAATGGAGTAGCATATTATAAAAATTACAAAATTTAATGAGATAAAACATACTCGGATGTCCAAAAACTTAATAACACAATTTTTATATTTAAGTAATCACTATTATATTTTATAATATATCAATAATTTCTTCGGTTTGAACTAGGTTTAAACTCAGACCGAAGATATAAATAAATAAATATATATATGTCAACAAATTTGAATTGGATACAAAAAAGAAATTGTGATTTTATGATTTTGAAGATTTTTTTTTGAAAAATTTATCTCGTTATTACAGTCCAGAGTTACACATTCGGTGAAAATTTCAGGTTTTTATTAGTTTAAAAAATTACGAAGAAAAAACGATAATCGATTTTGACGAGGAAATTGCGTTTTTACCGTTATTATGTAATTTTTCGGTAGTTTTTTTCTTACGCTAAGGATTGAGAAAATCGAAAAATTTAAAGTACCAACGAGATGTAAGTTACTTACCGTAAAACAGTGCTAAACGTAAAAATCGGTTTATTTGTTTAATAAGCGGTCATGGAAAGATGAAACTCGCATGTAATGTTCGTATTGAACAAACAACAAATATGCGTTAGAAAATACGTGTTTAAATAATAATAATAATAAAAAAAATAACTAGAATTATTTTTCGTTTTAGTCTTATTGACGACCATA
Source organism: Chaetogeoica ovagalla (assembly GCA_032441825.1). Classification (NCBI taxonomy): domain Eukaryota; kingdom Metazoa; phylum Arthropoda; class Insecta; order Hemiptera; family Aphididae; genus Chaetogeoica; species Chaetogeoica ovagalla. The sequence continues at coordinate 4,365,310 of CM063747.1, read as the reverse complement.
TTTTCTTGTTATTCGGTTTTTGGTGATCAACAAAGTACACTTACTGCACATAATATAAAATCATCATTTTTACATTTAAAATACGACGATCATGGCATCATTTAAATGTATAAACTTTGCAAAGGCTTTGACCATTTGTTTCATTTTAAACGCCATTGTCCCAAGTAAGAATAAAATATATTCATTTGACATTGTGCATTTGAAGAATTTTGATCCACCTCGGATTATTCTGTGTAGATGATGATGTTAGTAGATTTTGTAATAATTATGATTCGAACAAAGCGATGGAACGTACAAACGTTAAGAATGTTTTTCAACAATTATTATTACTACTATTCATCGGAATGCGATTTCTTCAATGTCAATTGCGACGAAAATTTTCGGTTGTAATTCGATATAACTTTTTACAATTTGTAGTTGGGTTTCTTTGAAGATCAAATTAACCGCGTTTTATAAAATTCAGGATAAATTGTATTTGTCTTAAGATTTATGTTTTCTAACGTGACGTTATCTCAGAATATAAATACCACTCTACCTCGGCGTTTGTGTAAGGCCTTAAAAAGAATATTATATGTAATATATTTTATGTATATTATATAATTTTTTATATTTAAATTATATTTTATATAGTTTTATATTTAATAAATGTTTGTAAATTTCTTTCAGGTTGTCATTCCTTTACAAAACGCGGTATGTGTTAATAAATTTAATAAATAATTATCAAATAACGTTTCAAATCTATTAGCAACGGTATTGAAATTATATATTTCAATAACTAAAAAAAGAAAAATGCTTTAAGTGAATCTAAAATGTGTAAATTAATTTTGCATATTTTATAATAATACAAAATTTTTGTTTTCAAAAAAATTTAAATTTAATTTAGTTCGTATTTAGATGATTTAATTTTCTAATGTAGTAAAATATATTTAGTAGGCTAAAGTGAATTAAATAATGCTTAAGTGAAAATCGCGTCACCCGTAGTAGTTCGTGTGTGGGGGACAATTTTTTTTTTTTTTGATTTCTTTTCGCAGTAGAATTTTCAAACGTTTAAAATTCGTAGAAGAGAACGTTAAATTTGTATCTAACAATAAAAATTGCTATTTTGCGAGTCTTCAATATGTTTTTGATTTTTCGTTTATTCACAATTGTGTAGTGTTATCAAAAAGCCGGACGACGACACTAATAAAATACCAGCATATTATTTTTTTCGATCGTGTGATATTTTATATTCGATATATTATAATCAACATTTTTATAGAAAATCCATTCCAATTCTTTATTTAAAAAATATTCTAATTACATGTGATATAAAAATTAATTAAATTATTTCTAAATTATAAAAAATATATATTTTTTTTTAAGTACCTATACTGCCTCATGTAGATATTAACTTCTTTTACTTAATTTTCCAAATTTTCAATTCATTTTTATCAACTGTATATTTCAAATTTCAAATTTTATTTAATTTTTTTTTTAAGACATTGAACTTGTTCGACAAAGTAAGTTGCATTCATTTTATCCGAATAATAATAAAATTAATATATTTAAATTTGATACATTTCTCACAAAAAAAAAAAAATTCTTTTAAACATTTCTAAAGCCAGTGACTGTATAGGATTTAAAAAAAAAATCTATAATTATAACTGTATTAAATGTATCAACATTCTCCAAGGTCTCTCCGAACAGATTTGATAACGATTTACGTACCTAATTTAAAATAATTAAATTATAATAAATCTGAATTTTTATGCTTTCGAAATGTCATTAATATTAAATGTAAATGATACTTTTGTATGCCACTGTTTAGTCGGAGTAGAATAAGATGAACCCATTAAATTATATTAAATTGTAGTATGTTATAATTACGTATGATGTAAAAATTATTAGTTACCTATTTCAAAATTTTAAATGTAATTTGTTAAGTAACTTACCATTTTATTATTTTATACAGATATTATTAAAGAATATTAAGTCTTATGTTTTTTTTTTTTTTTCATAATTTGTCAAATATTGTTCATTATTCGTGTTACGTAGCGGTCGTTATTAATTTTAAGTATTTATTATATTTTTGAAGCTGCGCACATACAATTAGATAGTAAGTTAAATTCATTTTATATCCTAATACCAATAATAATTATTACATTGAAATGTGATATACTGTTACCAAAGTATACATAATCTATTGAAAATATCTAAAACCGTCATTATTAGAATTTTACATACACATATACACGATTACGCATTATTAAGACATGGTTTTTTTTTTCTAATTTTCAAATTCTTCACTCTTCGAGTAGATTCTACGTTTTAAATTTTTAATATTTGTATTATTTTTTTAAGAAATAAATAGATTTCTAATGCCAAGTAAGGTTTTATTTATTTTATACCTTAATATTAATTAAGTTATTATATTATTATTATTATTATTATTGTACATTTATATTTAATGAAATGTGCTATTAAAAATAACTAAATCCAATATCATCGTAAAATATTGAATAATAATATATAATTACAATTTTACCATATGCCTATTTGGTCATCCCTTTTTTTCATTTGTTATTAATTGTGTAGTTGATAATTTAAAAATAAAATGATATCGACATAATTATGTTCTTAAAGTTCAAGTGTAAAATAATTGATAAGAAATAAAACTAATAATTGTTTAACTGTTCTAATAATATTGGATATAATCGATATTTATTAGTTTATTTGTTTCTAAGTAAACTGTGATACTGAACAATTGCCGTTGGAATATCCTCTACCATGAGGTTCTCCTGTTCACATCATCATAAGTCATTACCTTTGGTTTGCTCCTACCCAATTCCTTAATTCCTTTCTCTTCTTTTCCATGTTCCTAAGCGTCTTGGTCGTCCTAACGTCCCTTGGAATTATCCTGATATCCCTTCTGGGGAAAATTAAAGTCTTGATAACTTTGGGGACTTCCACCTTTTTTAAAACCTCCGACCATAATACTTCCTTCTTTGCCACTCCCAGCCCTCCTTCTCATACTTTTACCTGGAAGGATTTTTCCGGCCCCGTTCGTCTCTATTTTTCCTTCGTGTCTTCGTCCGCACATAGTTCGGCCTTTTCCCTCTTGACTACAGTAAAACCTTCCCTTTTCCCTTCCCCTCCAATTTTTATCCCTCCGCTTCTCTCTTCCTTACTCTCCTCCTTCTTCACGAGTTTTTTCCCCGCCTTGTTCCTTCTCCTATTTTTCTTGGGCTTAAGCTCTGTTTAGGAACCCCTTCTTCGACTTCTTTGTTTGACCTGCTGTCCCCTTGTGTATTTCCCCTACCATGGCAAACCCCCTGGTCAATTAGTCCAATTGCCTCCTATTCTCTCCTAGCATACCCTCAAGCATGTACCCCTCCTTTAGCATTCTCTTGATAATACTCGTGGAACTATCCCGAATCCTCTTTAATTCTAAGAAAGCCACGATCAATATCCTCTTTTTTTTTCTCTCTGCGAGCATGGACTTGTTTAACTGCTCTACTGTTTCCCTTGCCACCTGGAGAAAATAAATAACAATGATGCCAAAACTAATTGTGTTATTTAAACTGATAACTTAAACCACTCGGGAGTCCGTAACAACTATGATGAACTAGTATGAATTCTTGTCTAATACCAATATGGCAATATTTAGTTATTAAATATATAATATTATTATCCAATTATTATTATATATAATTAATTACATATATTAATTATTATAACAATAATTATAAAAATATTATGGCCTCATACACCTATTTAATTCCTCACATCTTCAAATTATTTTATTTAACTGAACGTTTGGAATTTTAAATATTTTCTAAGGTGTAAGAAATATTATTCAACGTACGTATTAATTCATTATATATCCTTACATTTAATTACGTTAAAATATTTATTACATTTAAATTTGTTTTTAAAAATTACTAATACTTTTAAATTTTTTTAAAAATAATGTATTATAAAATTTTAAAAAAATCCACTCTTATAATTACAATATTATTAATTATATCAATATTCTCCGAGACATTATTTGATAAAACGGAAAATGATTGACGTCGGTTAAAATTATAAAATCAAAATAAATGAAATTAATATTGTTTTAGAAATGTGAATGTCAAATAAATGATAAAAATTTTGTTATTGATTTAATTCTATTAATGAGAAGTAACATCAATTGGATATCTTTATTTTTAAAACGTTCTAATTACATTTGTTATATAATACGCTAAACAATTTACTTGTTAAAAGTATTAATTATTAATTTGTAATGTTAGCTGTGCTCTTTTCTTATATACATATACTCGTATATACGTCTATGAAGTTGGCACCTCAATACTTTCTGACCAATTTCAATATAACACCATTATTTTGCAAATAATTTGCTACAATTTGTAAACATCAATAAAAAATTAATCTGTAAAACATTTTATATAACAGAAGAAATTAATTTCGTAGTGTTGAATTCACGTTACACTTTTAATATATCAATTCTAAACGGATATCATGATTTTGCAAATAATTTTTAAATACATTGGTATAAATAATTTTGCAGTGCGATGATAAGATTTTAAAACAATTAGTAAATCCGTAACTATAATTAATATAAAAAAAAAATTAATCAAATTGTGACTCGCTTATTTTTTGTGCTATAACTTTGGGAATTATTACCAAAATAAAAACATAAGAATAAATTGAAAAAAAAAATACATGTACATATTAAAGTAACATAATACAAAACATTTATTATTGTATAAGGGCACCGGCAGTTCAATATAATCGCATTTCATTGTGTCATAATGTCATTTACTTATTTACAATATTAATGAAACCACTTCACGTATACACATCAGTATTCATAAATACTATAACCATAAAACGTTGAAAATCGAATCCATTTTTTAAAAGAGTATCATTTTTGATCCAATAAAAGTTGAAGTGGATTTTGAGCATAATAATACGTACGAATTACGAGTAGGTAATCAATAAAATATTATAGAAAATCGTAAATTTGTTACCGAATTATTATTAACCGTTTTTTTTTTTTTACTATTATATTTCAAAATTCGAATTATATGTCGTAATACAGTGTAATCAAAATTTCGAAACTTTTTTTTAACAAAAGTGGTACCACCCTTCATAGTATTTATATTATAAGATGTATTTTTAACACTATTAAATACATAATTTTGCGATTTAAAGTAAGAATTTAAATGTATTTATTTGTTTTTTTAGATTATTTAATTGAATTATCTTTAATTATGTATATGAACACAAAATAAAGTCGTAGGAGGTTATTTATGGAACATTACAGAAATCACTACCGAAAAGTGAAAAAAGGCCAATAAAAAAAAAATCATATATGAAAATAACTATTTTATGAATTTCACATTAATATATGGGTACCTACGAACTTATAAAACTAATCATAAACCGAATAAGTTAAAGTATTACGTGGTATATTTGATATTTATGTTAAAATTTTTACTTCAGCGATAAACAAGTTTTAAATAATTGCTAAAAACGTTTTAATTATTAATTAGATTTGTATAAATTATTGTTATCTACATTGATTATTGAAATATAAATTACATAGTACAATAAAAAATAATATTTCCCCTAAAAGTTTTGTAGATATTTGTCAAAAATTAAATGTACGAGTAACATTTTTGGCTACAATGAAAGCACAGAATACAAATATGAATTTTAATATAAATATATATTTATATGTAATGTAAAAGAATAATATTGGTTAGTAGTAATGAGTACTAATTTTATTGTAGTTTTTTTAAGAACAACAATGTATTTCGAGTGAGCGAAAAAGTCAAATGTCAAATGCTCGGACAAGTAGGGAAAACATTTCTTAGATGTAATTTACTGTGTGAGGACTCTAATTTAAAGTATACATAGTGTGAATTACACGCTATCAATTAAATAATGTTTGGCACAAATTTCAAAGTTATAGAACATCAAATAATAAACAAAAAGCCGATCGTAATTTATTTTTTTTATTATTAATAACGGATTTGCCACAAATAATAAAAAAATGAGGACACTGCTTATTTTTTTTATTGATGATGCAAATTGTTGCAAAATACTTTCGAACAAATGGTAATAGGTATTTTAAAATTATACAGACAATGTCGATGTGACATTACAACAACATGACACATAAAATTAAACAATATTAAATATTCTTCTTCTTTACTGGCATTTACAACTCTATTAGAGTTTTTGCCGCCATCACGACATCCCTCCATAAAAAAATTTTAATTTTAAATATTTTTGTTACATTTTAAGATATACATAATAGAATGCACGGTAAGTTTTTATTTATTCTATATCTTAACACAAACAAAATTATTACATTATGATTTAATCTACTGTTATACAAAATCAGAAATCACATTAAAAAAAAAATAACATCAATGTCATAATAAAGCATTAAATATCGTCTACGAGACGCCCTCCTATAATAAATTCACACAAAATTAAATATCAGGTACTGTGTATATCTCTATAAGATATACACATCTTCACGGCTATACGATTAACAAGCAAAACACTTCGGTTCCTTAGCTATTATCTACGGCAACCGAGTGTGCGTCGACATATAACAACAGTATATAGTTCTGGTTCACGCTCGAATTTGGTCAAATCAACAGCGCCATATAAAATTGCTTTGTTTACTTCAAAGTCTTGAATACCTGCAATTACATAGTCAATCAAGGAGTCATCGTAAACGGAATCATGCACGGCTAGTTCGTTCCTTCATCTAAATACAGCATAAAAATCTCGTCCAATTTCTTCGCCTTCGTAGCCAACTGCTTATGGATGTCAGCAGTTGATAATCGACTTCTGAATTCAGTTTCCAACCAATCTCGTAATGTCCGACATGCTTTTATACCACTTGCAGTACGAACAAATAACAATGCCGTACCAATCAGTAGCCACTTCCCATAAATGAATTCCTTCATCTCAGTCCAGGCATAAACCTCAGGCATCTCTTCTAAGTCAGCAATCCATTTGTCTATAGAGTACGTATCGTCATTACGAAAAGGAAAAGCGCATCTACTGCACATAACGGAAACTCATTATTCTTTTAGGATAATTACTAGCGCCTGTGAGATCTACAATAGCCGTTTCCATATAGTATTTCGTATACTTAGCACCTTATGTTCTAAGGACACAATCGACGTTTGTTAGATTACGTGTCGCGGGACGCGAACAACGATTTTGAAGTTATGTTTTACAAACACCGAGAGTTTCGAGATTGTCTCACAAATGATACATTTTTTGAGGTTATGCTCTTACTTTCGGTCAGAAATTCCGAATTCCAATTTTACTTACACGAACGTAATAAGAACACAAAAACAAAAACGTAGCAAATTCACACGTAACATTGATTGTACGTGAATCCGTAATGAGAACACCATAGCCTTGCCCCACAAAATGGAAGTTATAAAATAAGGCGGACACGTTAATTGATTAGTTTATTAATTAAATGCAAAAGGTACCACAGACCCCAGTTAAATATGCAGAAATAAATAAAGAATAACAAAATACGCCGCATAACACACACAATAGTAACAATAGTATTTTATATAAAATATGTAAAATATTCTCATTAGTCAACTCATCCTCACGCACCACTAATACACTAGTGACGACATTAGGTGGTGGTCATCACTTCACACACACATATATTAATATATATTATATTAATTATTTTTAAGATTTGGCCGGAAATACTTCAAGTTAGTTTTTATTCATTTTATATCCATATATTCGCATAATTATTATATAGAAATTTAACATAGTATATATTATATTATAGACCTTTTTGATTTGAACGAAATTCCTGCAGGTTAGTTTTTATTCATTTTATATACATGTACTCACATAATTATTATATAGAAATTTGACATAGTATATATTATATTAATTACATTTTAGATTCGAACGAAAATCCTGAAAGTTAGTTTTTATTCATTTTATATCCATGCACTCACATAATTATTATATAGAAATTTGACATAGTATCGTTAACGAAAATAACAAATTCTATTGAAATCATCTGCGTAAAACAAATGCCAATCTGTAATTACAATTTTATCAATCATACTGACATTCTCTGTGATTTATTAAAAACATTTCTCGTGACGATTTACATCGTTTATAATCATAAAATTGATTCATAAATAATTTGTTCTAAAAATTTAAATTGTATGATAATTGTATATTATTATTTTAATAAAATTATACTAGAAAAGAAAACCACAAAGTATCTCAAAATTATAAATGTGTAAATTAGATACATATTATTCTAAAGTTATCATAGGAACTTATGAGAAATGAAAGTCATTTGTGTAATTTGTGAAGTTAACTGTACTTTTATCTCACACCTATATGAACCTATAAAATATATTAAATTGTCACCAATTTTCCAAACAATTTAAATTTTGATACGTATATATATTATTTTGAAATTTCAAATTATACTTCTATAGGAACTCATAAGTTTTATTCATTTTCTATATAATAACCCAAACAAAATTGTTACATTCATATTCGTTATATTGTTATACAAAATTAGAAATTATATTAAAAAAATTTTTTAATGTCATTATAGAGTATTAAATAATCGAAAATTACAGTTACATCAATTACATCGACATTCCCATAATCGATAATATTATAAAACCGGAAGAAATTTAAATGTTCAAGTTCTCGAAATTACACCTTAAACTAATTAAAGTAAAAATAATAAATAAAATATTTAAACATTTTAAATGTTTAAATTATATTTAATAAAAATATTATTAGTTATTCGTAAGCTACATAATATATTTGTTATTTGTTTTTAAACTGCATTCATGTCTCATTTATTTACATAATATGATTACACAATATTAATTCTTATATATTTTAATTTTTAAAATTTTCTATGCTAAATTATATATTGATACTACATATTATATTAATCATTTTTTAAGGTTTAGAAGAAAATCGTATCAGTAAGTTTTATTCATTTTATCTCCTTACTCTCATAAAATTATTATATAGAAATTTTATATAATACTGTTATCGAAAACTACAAATTCTATTGAAAATATCCATATAGGTAAAACAAGTGTCATTGAAATATATAAAGAAAATGATTTACGTAGTTTATAAATTATAATCATAAAATAGAAAGAACCTAAATATATATTTGTGTTGTTGATATATGTAAATGAAATAAGCGTTATAAATTATATTCCACTGTTTAAATCTGATTATACTAAATAAAACCACTAAAATGTATCAACATTATAAATGTTCAAATTATATTTTATTCTCAAGTTATTGAAGTTATATGTGAATAATAAAAATAATTTGTAATTTTAAATGTTTACTTCACACCTACAGGATAAAAACAAACAAAAATTGTTATTTTCTTCAATTTTGGAAATTATTTTAATACTCGTATTAGGTTTTTTATTATTTTTTATGGTACCTTCTACTTACTTCTTATTACTTTTATAATACCAAAACTATTAAAATTATCACATTCGAATTAAATAACATTTGTATACAAAATTAGAAATTACAACTAATTACTACGCCACTGTAAAATATAAAAATAATATAATCTATGGATACAGTAACATAACGTATACCAATTATTAGGTTTCGACATTCATCAAGGGCTTTTTTAAAAAGGCCTTTTAAGACTTTAAGTAATACCTATATGATACAACAATAAAAAATATCAAAAAATGATCATATTTTCGAAATGAAAGTGTCAAAATTATATCATCACTTTGATCTAATTACAGTGAAAAAGAACTAATAAAATATATCAACATATTTGATCTTTTAAAATTATATTTTATATAGAAGTTATTGAAGTAGTTCGTAAAGATATGTTTTTGTTACATGTATTATGATAATATCACTTTTTCCAACTTATAATATATGAATAAAAAGTTTTCTTTTAATTTTCCAAATTTCCAAATTTTCATATTGATCGACGTGTTTGAAATTTTAAATGTTTGTATTATTTTTAAAGAAGCAGAAAATATTTTAAGATGTAAGTTATTATATAATTAAATACTACTATCTTGATTCACTGACATATTAGATAAATTTCAATAGAAAATAAAATATTCTTGTGACCAATGGATATTAAGAGTATTAAAATATTTATAATTATAATTTTAACAGTTATATTGACATTTTTTGAGGTCTTTTTAAAAATATTATTACAATGATTTACGAAATTTAACGTTATTCAATTTAAATAAATCTAAATGTTCATGTTCTTAAAAAAAATTGTTTTTTGAATTTATATCATTTCATTCTGTAATCTAATTATTGTAAAATTAAAATAATAAAATATATCAATATTTAAAAGTTTTTAAAACGCTATTTTATATCAGAATTATTAAAGTACATTTTTATTTTAACATCATTTTTGTGTCATACATAACATATGAAATACTATATTATAATTTTCATAAAATTTTACTCATATTAAATTTATATGAAACTACGTATCTGGAATTGTAAAAATGTTGTTGTTATTATTATTATTATTATTATTATTATTATTATTATTATTATTATTATTATTACTATTATTATTAATATTATTATTTTACAAGATTTACAACTGGCTAATAATGGTAAGTTTTTATTTATTCTACTACTCGTACATGAATACTTATAAAACTAATCCATATACTTATACCTTTATCCTTATATTAATCAAATTACTATATTGAAATTCGATATATTATAATCAAAAATGTCAAGTTCTTCGAAATATTATCTAAATCTTGTCATTATAAAATTTTAAATAACCAATAATTACAATTGTAATAAATATAATAACACTCGCTGAAGCCAATTAAATTTTTGTACAATAATTCACATAATAATTTATTTTGGTAATTATAAAATTAGAATAAGTCTAAATATATATATATATATATATATTTTTTTTTTTTTTGACAATTTAGACGTGAAATAAATATAAATTGAATGCCATTTTTTAAAATCTAATTATAGTGAAATAAAACGAATAAAATATCTGAACATATATATTAAAAATATATATTACTATAAAAGTTGATATAGTTATTAAACTTTTATTGTATTCAATAAAAATTATGCATTTATTGTAAATTTATCTACACTACTATCTCAAATATATATAATAATATATATTTTATTGTTCAATACTCGTATATATATATATATATATATATATATATATATATATATATTTAACAATATATATATATATATATATATATATATATATATATATATATTGAACAATATTGAATCACATATTTATTTATTTATTTTAAATCACCAATTTTCTACCCTTCCTATTAAAGTGGTACACTCTTCCAAATTTAAGTAATTTAATTACATTTAAGATATAAATGTTGCCTTAGAGGGTAAGTTCTGTTAATTTGATTGATTATTGATTTGATTTGTATTCATATTTCTTAATAATATTAATCTAAATTTGAAATTATGCTTAAAATTATTTAAAACCTATGTCATAATAAAGCATTACAAAACCTATGAATACAATTACACAAATTATAACAATATTTTCGATTTATTTGAAGTCTTAAAAAAAAATTAACAATAATTTCTGTAAATTACTATTAAAATATCAAAATTTACCCAAATATATATGTTTTCAAAAGGAAAATGTTAAAAATTACTGTAAATTGTGTACAATTCCTCTACTCTTAATATAATGAAATCAAACAAATAAAACATTAAATTTTCAAATTATATCAAAATTATTAAGGTTTATTATTCAGTTATAAACCATATGAGAATTATTTATTATTAATTAATTTAATTTCACTCTTGTCTCATATATATTTGATAAATTATTAGGTAATGATTTTTTGTAATTTTTCTAAATTATCAATTATTTATATGAAAATATATGTTTGAAATTATAAATATTGTTATTAATTTATTAGGACTAAACACTTTAAAAAGAAGTAAGTTTTAATTCATTTTATATCCTAATACTTACAATATGTTTACATTTAAAACCAATTGTTTTATTCACAAATTCTATTAAAGATATTTAATAGGTGTCATTTTATGATATTGAATAATCTATAATTACAATTTATCCATTTATATTGGTATACCATGAAGCCCTTTTCAAAACAATTGTCAATGATTTTTGCAAATTTTAACAATAAAATAAAAATTAATATAAATTTTTATTTAATCAAACTGCAAATTTATAATAATTATTATAAATATTATGGCCACTAATTTAATAAATTTAAACTAAAATAATACCAATAATACAACTAAACTTTTAAAATCTTCTAATTGTATTTCTTTATTGATAAAATTATTTGCTTGTAATGTTAACTGTATTCTTACCTAATAATATGCTTAATTAAACAACAATATCAAGTCATATTTTTTTTACATTTTCCAAATTATACAATTTTCGTATTAAATTGAACTTTTAGAATTCTAAATACATATTTTTATAATTACTTTGTTATAATAGTTTATCGTTCTACACCCTGTAAGTTTTTATTCATTTAATACCTAATTATTACCAAAATGTTAATATTTAAAATTGTTTTAGTTTTAATTTACATATTTAATATAATTGTCATTTAAAAGTGTTGAGTAGTCTATAATTAAAATGTATACACTAATATTGGAATACCACGAGGTTCTTTTTAAAATTATTGTCAATAATTTTCGTAAATTATAAAATTTAATACACATTTTTATGTAATCAAAAACTTCAAACATGAAATAATTATTATAAATTGTATACCAATAATTTAATAAAATTAAAATTAAATAATACCAATAATATACTAAAACTTTTTAAATCTTCTATTATATTATTTTAGTGTTAAATTATTTATTCGTAATGTTAACTGTACTCTTACCCAGACAATCTTACATAATTAAACAATATCAAGTGACATTTTTCTTCGGATTTTCCCAATTATACACTTTTTGTATTAAACTAAACTTTTAGAACTTCAAATACATGTTTTTATAATTACTTTGTGATAATAGTTGATGAAAATATACCATGTAAGTTTTTATCAATATTAAAATATTAATACTAACAAAATTTTTACATTTAAAATTGATTTAATTTTAGTAACAGATTCTATTAAAAATATTTAATTGTTACCAGTAGCATTTCAAAATGTTGAATAATCTATAATTAAAATGTATCCACTTATATTGATTGGCATATCATGAAGTTCTTTTCATAATTATTGTCAATAATTTAAGTAAATTATTAGAATAATATCAAATTATATCTAAATTGTTATGTAATCAAACTTCAAATATGAAATAAATTTTATAATTTGTATACCATTTAATTTAATAAAATTAAAATTAAATAGTACCAATAATAGATTAGTATACCTTAGCTTTTAAAAATCTTCTAATTATCTTTTTTTACTAATTACATTATTTATTCGTAATGTTAACTATACTTGTGCCTCATATACCCACATAATCAAACAATATTAGTAACAATATAAGTAACATATTTCTTTTAAATATTTCCCCATTTTTACACTACTCGTGAATTAAACTGAATTTATGAAATATCAAATACATACATATTTTTATTATTACTTTGCGGTAATAGATTATATTGATACACAGAGTAAGTTTTTATTCAACATATATATCCTAAAATTATTATTTTTAAATTTGGTACATCACTCATATTACAAAACATATATTTTAGTAAACATTTCTAAAATCAGTTTGTAAAATTTATCAATTTTTAGCAAATATATTTATTTATTTTTTTTTTATATTACTTCAATAATTATTTGACAATGACTCACGTGGCATAACATTATAAAATCAAAATAAAGTAAAATAAAATCAAAAAATCTAATTATACATTTGTCACTAAAATTAAATAACTTAAGTGGTTCAGTTATAAAATATATAATATTATTTATAATTTATATTATAATAAATATATTATTTATATTGCTAAAGCTAACTGCACTCGTCTTATATACCTATAATTTGAAAAATTGAAAATTTATAATTGAATACATCACTTTTAAATATTATAAATATTTATACGGTTTTTATTTTTTTAACGTAAAATACAAAAAAAAATTTCTATTTATAGTTTCAACGCAATAAAAAGAAAATTATTACATTCAAATTTGATATTTTGTTATTTAATATAGAAAATTCTTTTAAAACGATTTAAAATATATACAACTATAAAATACTTTAAAAATCCTATAATAATACATATTTATTAAATATGTAGACACTAAACGAGAATGTTTTAAGAATAATGTTGACAACAATTTATGTAGTTCAACATTACATTATCAATGCGAATGTAAATGTTTATATTTCGAAATAAAAGAGCGTGTCAAAAAATGTTATAAATTATATAAAAAATCTAGTGGAATTAAATTAATATCATATATTGAAATTTTATTTTGTATGAAAATTATTAAATAGCTTTAAATTAAAAATGTTACGATTTACGTATTATACATATTATGCAGTCACACAATAATAAATCTAGTATATTTGTAAAAATGTATAAAATTTTCAAATCTTCATGTTAAACTGTACGTTTGGAATTTCAAATAATCGTATTTTTCTCTCTAAGGATACAGAACATATGAAAGTAGTAAGTTGTAATTTATTTTGCATCTAAATACTAGTAAATTTATTACACGAAAATACAATAAATTGTTCACAAAAAAAAAAAAAATATATGTACATATAGTATATATTTATATATAAATTCTATTAAAAATTCGTAAAACTATTGTCAGTAATTACTATAATATTTATAAAATAAAAATTTGAATGAAAAATGTTCATATTCCCGGGGAATAAGAATGGCAAATAAATATTATAATAAATTGTATGGCATTGTTCTATTAAATATAATGAAATTAAACTTATGAAATAATTTTTCAAATAATATTTAATATAAAAAATCTCTGTGGCGAACTGCGAGGCGTTTTGGATGCAACTATTTATACATTAACGAAAATAAATTTAATACATAAAAATAGGTAATTTTTGGTTTTAATTCTCAACACAATTTAATACAAAGTCGGACGTATGTTACTTCAAATAGGTTAAAAAAAAATTTATGAAGATCCTTAGGTTAGGATATATTCGTTATTATTCATTAATAATAATAATAATAATAATAGTAATGGTAATAATAATAATAATAATAATAATAAATGGGTACACTATGGTGTTGTGGATGACAGCATAAATGAAGTAGATAAAGATTTTGTAGTTTTATTATTACAATAAATTGAAATGATAAATCATTGCTTCGGATAAAACGACCGTGAGCGGCGGATGGAGCATTGGTGGAAATATTGTTTATTATTAATAAATAATAATAATAATAATAATATAAAAATAATAAAAATATACGATAAACCTTACAAACAGTACCTACACTACATCATTTTAATAGAATTTCCCTCAATAAACCGATCAATTACAACAATTGTCATTTTCCATCAAAATACACTTTGTCGAAAAACTCGAAATAGTTATATAAAAAAAAAAAAAAATTGTGACCGCCGATTTTCATGATTTTTTATAATATAGAGTTGATAAATGAGTAATATACGTCTGACACAGTATTAGAATTTCAAGCCTTAAAACCAACAATTACTATTTCTAAGAATAAAATTTGATGTATTTTATAATAATTACTATAAATAGTCCGAAAATTGAAAGAAATTATTTTTCGTTAGTATAGTGTTAAGTATATTTAGCGAATATTTCGAGTTTCTATATGACCATTAATTTCAAAATTACAAAGATGATACGATGATAATCGATTTAAAAAAAAAATCGCGTTTTTTTTTTCTTTCGATTTTATGTAATATACCTGTAGTTTTTTTTAACGCTTGAAAAATTATTAAAAAGAATAGAAAAACGATTTCTATGTAGCACCACCAACTAACACAATGTAATTCATTATCCGAAACCGAGTATGAAAGTTAAGATCAAAGCACCACACATTCCTTCTGGTAGAATTTTTGGTACATAAATAATTTCGCTTAGAATTTTAAAGTAGTTAAATTAATTCGATATTTGTTAAATAAACTGAACTCTTGTCTTATGCATATAAAATTCCACTATATTAATATTAATATTATTTTTATTATTGTTATTATTATAGTCATTAATGGTTTTGAATTAAGTAAGTTTTTATTCATTTTATATATCCTAATACTAAAAAAATTATTACATTTAAATTTTATATTTTTCTCAAAAATTATAAATATTATTTAATTTTTTTTTTAACTAATTGTGTTATAATGTATTAAAAAAAGTCCATAATTATAATTTAATCAACTCAGTCGACATTCTCCGAGGTGTTTTAAAAAGAAATTCACAACAATTTATTGTTATAAAATCAAAATGATTATGTTTTCGAAATGAAAGTGTCAAATAAATGATACATTTTATGTCATTGTTTTAAATCATTAAACAAAATTATATTTGATATTAAATTTATGAGGTTTACTTTTTTTGTTCAAATAAAAAAGTTATTGGAGTTATTTGATGTTTGATAACTGCATTTCTCTTTCCTCATATATATATTTGATAATACAATATTGTTCAAATGTTGAAATTTGCGAACCCTTCGAAAATACACCTTTGAAATTATAAATATTGTTGTTATTCTTTAAAAATAGTTTTGGACGATTATGTAACAAGTAAGTTCTATTAATTTTATATTTTAACAAAATTATTTCATTTAAATTCGATATATTTATTTTAAAATTTAAAAATTTTATTAAACATGTCTATCACCAATATTATTATGTTTTAAAAAAATTATAATTACAATTGTATCAATTATCTTCTAAATGTTATCGATGATTTATGTAGTGAAATATTCTAGTCAAAATAAATCTAAATGCATAGGCGCAATTTGTTGGGTGCTTGGGGATGCTTACACCCCCTAATTTTATATTAGCACTCTCAAATTTTTAATTACATCATCGAATTTTTACTTGTTGTAACTTATGATATATTGATATTATGTCATGGGTATTAGCATTTAGCACCCCCACATAAATTTAATCCAAATTGCGCCTATGCGTAAATGTTCGTGTTTAGGCAATGAAAGTGCCAAATAAATGATATAAATTGTATGCTATTGCATTATAATAAAATATAAATAATGAAATATAACAACAATTGAAATGTTTAAATTATATTTCACAATATAAAAGTCATTTGTTTATTTTTGAAAGTTAATAGAGTTATTTGTTGAGCTAACTACAAATTTGCCTTATGTATATATTTTACAGAATATGTTATATTATACTATAGTATAAGAGTACTTATACGTCTTATAATTTTTTTTTAAATTTCTCCAATTTTCTACTTTTGTATATGATAATATAGAATCATAAATATTGTTATCGTTTTATTATAAGGGATAGAAGAAATAGAAAGTCGTAAGTTTTTGTTCATTTTACTCGTATATCTTAATAGTAATAAAATGTTAACATTTGAAATTGATATGTTATTTTCAGAGGTTAGAAATTAAATCCAGTTTCTTAGAGTAATATCGTGCAATACTAATATAAATCTATATAATTATAATTTTAGTAGTCGTGTCGATATTTTCGAATCGTTTATAAAAAAATTTTTACATTGATTTATGTAGTTTTAAATTACAAAATTAAAACAAATCTAAATGTTCATAATATTTTTTAAACGAAAATATTAAGTAATGAAATAAATAAATGTTATAAATATTACAACAACACCATAGTATTAATCTAATTATAGTGAAATGAAACTTGTAAAATCGGTTTACATTTTAATTGTTCGAATTATAATTAATATAAAATTTACTAGATTTATTTCTTAAAATATAAAAATTACTGGAATTTCTTTTTTTTATTTATTAAATTACACGCACTATCGTCTCATATATATATATATATATATATATATATACTATTATATATATGTATATTATGTTATATTATGATAAATAATTGATTATCTATCACAGTTCCGTGGTAACATCGGAAATCGTAACATCTAGAAATCGGATATTTACAGTATTCAGTGTACGTATTGCGATAAATGTCATGTAGGGCAAAATAAAAGAAATGCAGGTCAACACAGTCGAGAATTATATATGTTAAGGATGTTATAGAAATGACAAAAAATAAAAACAATTTGTTAAAACTTTTAAAATAGTATAATGCAAACGATATCGCGAAACGTGATTGTTCGGATGATTCGTCGTTCGAAGGCGGAAAGATCGACCAGTTTGTTTAATATATTATGAGTACTGAGGGCTGCTGCCGTTAGAGACGGCCCGTACTTTATTTTGTACCAAAGAAGGTAAACAAATAGTCACCGAAATACGTATAACACGAAATAAAAGCAAATATATATGATCGCGGAATTGAGTTTTATCCATTTTATTATTCGTCGCGAAGTCAACTTGAGATCGAATTTCCCACATTTCAATTTTCTATTTTTCACATGTCCCTCCGACGCGTTCAGCGTTTGTCTCTGGCATATGGATGATGAGCCCCGCGCATTTATTTCATTGAAATACGCGAAATAATATTAATAAATCATTAATTAATTAATTAATTAATCGAACGTTGTATTGCGCTTAATCGCCTTATCGTTCGGCACTCGTACGTTTTAGAAGAGATTATTACTAAATAAAAGAAAAAAGTAAAACGCGCGTGAGTAGTATTCGTTTGTTACCGACGGCGGTTTTTCGTATCGTCGTTGGTAGCTTCACCACACGGCCGCGTGTCGCGCGCGCCACGTCGTCGTTACGTTGTTTTTCGCTTTTTTTTTTTGCATTTTCTTTTCGTTTGCGTTTTACTGTCTAACACATGTTCAGATCAAATAAATTATTTAAATTCTTATCAACGTAATAAGATTAGTATTAAAAAACGAATGTTTTTTTTAGCGTATTACAATAATGTATGTGGCTAAAATGATAATACAATATGACTATACGCATCACTGTTAGTATAACATAACAGACTCAAAAAAAAAGATAAAATTTTGTTTCTCGGTTTATTGGTGACGTCTAAGGACACGATCCACTATTAATTAATCGTATTTTGTAGACTGATGAAAGTAAATTTACTGAAAATTATACGTTTAAATAAGCAAAATATAATCGTTATTGGTCGGATGAAAATCCTCACTGGGCCCCGCCGTTCCTTACAAACTTCCAAACACGTTGGGGGCTACAAATATGGAAATTACTAGGGCCCCAATTCTCTACGACGGAATATTTAACGGGAAGAAAATACTAAAAATGTTTTGAGCGATGATTTGCAGCAATTACTCCTTGAGATGATTTACCTTTAGCTACACGTAGAAACATCACATAATATCACTAAGACGGGGCGCAGCGCCTGCTCATAATATGGCCGATTGATTGTCCAAGAATTTGTAAATATAAAATTCGGTGAAAAATGATTCACCTGATCTAACAACACCGTTAGATTGTTTTTTTGCGTGGACACTTGAAAAGTGTTGTGTACACTGATCCTCTCCAATTAACATTCAAGATTTAAAGAATAAAATTACACACGCGCGTGTAACCTTTTAAACGAAAATCAAATACTGCAAGCGACCATTCGTGAATGTTTAACACCGATCAGAGGCATGCGCTCTCAATAATACAACGACGGAGGGACGGGCGGGCGGGCTTTCGAACAATTTATTTAATAATTTATGTTCGCAATTTCTTTACAAATTAAATTGTAAATAAAAATGTATATAGTGTTGTTAACAAAAAAAAAAAAAAAATAAAACAGAAATTTAGAAATTTGTTTCCTGAAAGTAGTACATGTTTTAAATATTATGTTGTTTCATAATGTGTAAATGAAATAATAATTCGTAAACGGTGAATAATAATTTATTAATTCAATAATAATGATCTATATATATATATAAAATGTAATTTACGCGTTCGAAAAAAAAATAACGTAATTATCTTACAAATATATATATATATATAATTTATTATATATCAGTGTACGCGGTGTGGTGTGTATCCAGTGGCGCCGAGAAAACGATGTTTATTCTAAAGAGGGCAGCGGCGGCGGCGGCGGCGGACCAAAAAGAGAATAATGGTCGAATGTTATTTGAATGTATTATATGCGTACGTTTGACGTATTTATATTATGGTCCAGCAGTCTTTCCCGCACGTGTTTTGTTAAAAAGAAGAAGAAAAAAAGAAGAAACTACCGTTATCGGTACCGGTGAATAATAATAATGTGTTTCGTAAACACATTTCTATACGAAATGCGTTCGACGACATTTACTTTGGCGCCATCGTTTAGGTAGACGACGGTAGGTAATACAACATAATAGTTTTGAAATCATATTGTGCGATTTATCCTACACGCTTATGATTTTTTTTTATTATTATTATCATACGCGGCGTTCAATCGAGTGCGCGTGAATTTCCGCAGAACGCCGTCCTCGGTCCCATATCGTGTTGTCAAAAAAAAAAAAAAACCATCCCCTCGGTATTCAATGAACGAAATACGCGACGTTATAAATCCGTATTTACAACAGACATTTTATGAAAACAAAATATTTCGTCTCCTCCTGGGAAACGATTTTTTTAACAGATAATTAATTTATTTCCAAAAAAAAAAACAAAAAACGATTAAAACCACTGTCAGAATTTAAAACGCGTCCGAACGTAGGGGGGCAGGAGGCAATATTAACGCGGCGATACATTTAAAACGTCTTCCCGATATTATCTGACGTGTTTTATTGACACTTAACGATGTGTGAAATCGAGAAGTAATTGAAGTCACGAGCCCCGAACGGGGAAAAACATTGATTTTACAACGACGTGTTGTTTCTTTTTTCGTATGTAACCGCTTTCGTTTTGGAATGAAGTCGAGACTTGAACGGAGATCGTTTTTTCTTTTTTTTTTTTTTAAATACGATTTTCATTATAGGAGAGGAAAACAAATAAATGTTACGCAATTATCTTAATACATAATATATCGAATAAATATTAGAGTCGACGAAAAGATCATCGCCTCGAAATCGTTTTTACCGAATGCGATAGTTTACACAGTGTATGAGAGGTTATAACACCTGCTCTGTTATAAACAATGTCTATGGGGGGGATGGCATTCAAATAAAAACATTGTTACAACACGCGAAGTCGGTATTATTCGGATTTTTCCGCCGTCGCTTTCATCTTCGGGGGCACGGGGCGCTGATGACGACGACAACGGAAAATGTATTGGAGACATCCCGAATGTTACAAACGCGACGACGACGACGAAGAAATATCGAAAAAGGCTCCACACAACACACTCGCGTTGTGGTGTTTCGTGTTTATCGTTCCCGTAATTTATACGACACACACACACACAAAGAAGCACAGGGACCGTGCACACACACACACACCGGACACACAAACACACAACCCGACGACGCGACTTCATGACGCCGACCCCGGTCACGGATTTCTCGGTAACGCGTTTTCCGTGTCGTTTAAATGGCAAATGTGTCGTATAGACATATCGTTCAGGCGCGGACACACACACACACTGCACTAACGTACCTGACCGACACGTGAGCCGAAAAAATATGTAATAAACGAGTAAATAAAAATAACGAGTTGATAGGCTTAACGCGGCCACACGCCGTAGGCACCACCGCGCGCGGCCGGCCGTTGTCGCCGCGTGTACGTACACACTTACGCGGCGAGGTAAGAAAAGCAGAAAAAAAAACACACGTCGAGAACGGTCCGATTGCCGAAGGGTACACACTGTTATTGTTCACGGCCGTTTCAATAAATATTACCTTCGTCTTTTTTTTTCTTCGTCGTTCAACGCGCGCGCGACATAGTTATACTTTTATTTTATTTTTTATTATTATTATTACGCATTTTACACGGTTCGGCAGTGTTCGGGTGTTCTCGACACATTCGACCTTACACCGCGCCCCGATGGATACTTTTATCTGTTTTAGCCGGAGGCCACCACCACACACGCGCGATATTAAAAACGTATTCAATCTACCGAATCGAACGAGAAATTCAGATGGCCAGTAGAATTCTGCCTGTTGGGAATTCGTAGTACGCGTTTATTTTGAAAAATCAAACAGAGAATATATTCGTTTCAAGAGTTATACAATAATAATAAACGAAAGAAACGGAGCGCCGCGTGCCGTAAATAAAAAAAAAAAAACATTAAGAAAAACAGGAAAAAATTGTAGTGTCGAAAAATAAAGACAAACGTGCCACACGACGACGAAGGAAAAAAAAGGAGCGATTTATTTGTTACAGCCATTAATATTATTGTCGTCCGCGGAAAATAAAATAGAAACTAATTGCTGAAATTACGAATACGATTCGTGTGTATTCGATGTAATCCAAAAGACGTGAACGCAATAAATTGACTACGGTGATGAGGTGGAGAAGCTGTTTGTCGACTACAGCTGTGCCGTCGTTTTTAACGCGTTAGTGAACGGTCGGTCGGTCAAGTACAGAGAAAATCGATTAAACAAGACGTGTGATTTTTTTTCACGCCTAGAAATCATTATTACACGATATAATAAATACGAAAACGCCGAAATACGCGTTTACGAATACGTAAAAATAAAAAAAAAATCTGTAGTTTTACAGCGCACGACGACGATTACGTAATATAACTCTCCCCGATGCTGGTTAGGTTATTATACAACGACACGTTGCGTGTATTCAGAAATATTTCGCCGCGCGAAAAATGAATTGTTTGTGAACAAACAAATCGTGAAATTTCCTCCAACACACACACACACACAGTTTCGTACGAATTTCTGTTTGGATGCAAATAATAATTGGTCTTTGTGTCGTCGTCACAGGCAAATATAACATTTACGTCGTTAGTGTGAGGCGGATACACGAAATATATTTTTCATCGAACAGTCGAAGAAAATCGTTTCACGATAAAACCGTCATCGCTTTAGTTCAGTCCTCGACCGACAGCGTAATAATAACTACTACCGTTTCGTATATTATGCGCTCAGAATTTTCAGTTTTTATATCATTTTAAATAACTTATCGCGTAATTCGTAAAAAAAAAAAAAAAAAATTACAGCGAATGGACTATATTATATAATAACACCCCTGACATATTTAATACAAACCTATCGCTTATTTACGCGTAACAAACCCATCGTAGTGCCCCGTTTACGCGCTTTCGTATAATTACACGGCATCAAAAATCCATTTGCGCATTTCGTACCTCATTTTCTGCGCATTCGTACGCCCGCGTCCAACACAGTTTTCTATATAGTGTTTTCGGATACACACATAAACGTACAAATAAATACAGCCGTTTATTTAATTAATTAATTAATTTTTTTTAACGTTAATTTATAAAAAAAAACGCGTTATTTAGTCGAAAAATACGAGGAAATAAAAAAAATTATAAATATGTATAAACGTATAATATTCGTTCTCAGAATTTTGCCGCCCCGTAAAACGCGGCGGCTCTGCAATCGAACTCTATTTTCTATAAAAGAGTATATTATATTTGAGCGCTTTAATATAAACACATATTATTATACTGTCAACGAATATTTTTCACGGTAATCTAGATACTTTCATATTTGTACGTAGAATACAATAGATGTGTGTTTTCCGTTTCTTTAAAGAATAGTAATTATTCAATTTTTCCGTTTTATTATTATTATTTTTTCTTCTCTTTTTGTATATATATATATACTCGTATATAAAACATAGTTATATCTTATATTATAATTGTAGAAACATATAACTTATGGTTCAAATTTCAATAAAAATAATAATAATAATAAAAAGAAATCATATTGCTGTGTTCTCCAGTTGAAAATACTTGAAAATATTGATTATACCGTTTTCACATGGGTAATGCCAATATTCCGTTTTGTAAAAGATGCCGTAAAAAGTGTATTTCAATTATTGTTCTCGTGGGATTCGTCGTAATATTACGTAAACGCACACGTGAGAAGTGTGAACTATAATAAGAAGAGACACATTTGCTTTTTAGTACGGCGTACGTCGCATACACGATCGCACGATTTTATAATAAATAGGTACATAAAAAAAAAATATTTTTACGGCCAACACTTATGGAAATTACGACGTAGATTATTACAATATACTACTATGTACGCATGTAAATACAAAAAAATGTCTTCGCGAAACAATATTCGTTTTAACGAAACATAATTAAACGCGTTTGTTTCTTCGGTCAATAACGCAACCAGAATTTTTTCAACAGGGTGAGACCGGGTCGGTATTTAGACGATTCAATTAAAGAAAAAAAATCTGGTATACACATATACATATTATACACATTTAATATTATATTTTTAACGGAAATATAAATCATTGTTTAACATCATACAATTATTCAATTCTCATTGAATTTGAAAACGTTTTCAAATGTTTATTATTCTGTGACGTTACTTTTAAAAAGCGGTCAAACGTATCGTCGAATACGACGACTGTGTAACCATTTTAATAAAACTATTATTTTATACGTCTTTTCTTTTTTTTTTACGTCTGTTGTACGGCCGCAATAAATTGTTAGAAAACGGATATATTATATAAACGTGAATTTGTTTTCAATGGTATACACATTATTTCGAAATTTAAATTTATATCAAATATAACCAATAAATATTAATCATATTTTTATAATAATTTAGTTTCGTCTTTAACCATGACGATCTCTGTCTTGTTTGTTGATCCTTATACGAAAAATTCAAAACCAAAACATAATAATAATAATAATAATAATTTTTTTTTTTTTTTAAAGCTTTTTATTGTAAATATAGCTCAACAATTACAATATATTATAATAGTATTAAAAACAACAAACAAACAGAAAAATAAGTAATATTAAGTAATATATAGCTAAAATTAAAAATAAAAGTATATAAACAAAACTAGTCAAATAATAAATCCAGCCTCCTGAATAAAAGAAATAGTCATCATAATGACCTGTTCAGATTTAGAGTTTAAAATGGAGTGAAGATTGAAAGAAACATTCAAGGAGTTGAGAGAAGTAACTAGGTTCTGACGTGTAATGGAGAGTGAAGGACAGTCGAAAAGAATATGAGATAAATCGCAGATACGTTCTTCTATATGCAGAGTGCAAAAAGGGGAATCATTTAAATTTAATTTATAGGCGTGTGATGGTAATAGATAATGCCCTATACGTAAGCGGTTAAATTGAGTAATAGAGGATCTGGGCAACAATATATTTTTGAACCAAATATTTTCGGTAATATTGGGTACAATAATAATAATATTGAAGACACGTATAATGTGTATGTATCGCAATAGTATATTGTATCGATTGAAGTGTACTGAAGAGGAAAAAAACATTTTGTCTATCTTTCTCACCTCTCCTTAAATGAGAACTTATAACTGAGGATTCATCGTCGTGGTCCCTTTGGATGGATCCCTGTACACGCCGTATTTGGGTAACTCTCTCTCTCTTAAATGTACTATTGAACAATGTTTTCGACACCGGTATTTCGTGCGCTGTGTACATTGTGCTAACAGCCAATTGTTCACTGTGTACCCACAGACGACGATGCCAGTGAATAAGAATAATTATTGTAGTGCCGCATAAAATAAGCGAATAAAAACTCCGACGGCCGATCAATTAACAACGCGCAACGATTAAACGAATAAATAGTATAAATGAATTAACCGCATGACGACCGTCATCATCACGTACACACCACCACCGTTTTGCCGACGCACTGATGGAAATATTCGTTTTCAAAATAAATTTAAACCAACCAAAATCAATAATTCGTTAATTTTTACTCAATAAAAAAATAATAATTATTATTATTAACAGTAACGCAGAAGAAAAACGAACACAACACAACAACAATGACCGTTAGAAAAACGCGAATAAATCTCGTTTTACTCGTTGCGACATTTTGTTTGGTCGCAGCAAAACCCGAGTGAGTGAATATTCCGATCTGATGATGTGTCGGAATTATTTTGCGCAATAATTTATTTTTCGTCGTGATTTATTAAGTATTCCATCGCATTCGATCATCATTCGAAGTCGCGTTTTTCTTTTTTTTTTTTCTTAAATTACCCCTACTGAAAATTACGTTTTCGGACATTCGGTCGCCTATTAATTAAAATGCAACGAGTAAATAAACGGTGATAATTTATCG
The DNA here is from genome assembly GCA_032441825.1 of Chaetogeoica ovagalla. Taxonomy (NCBI): domain Eukaryota; kingdom Metazoa; phylum Arthropoda; class Insecta; order Hemiptera; family Aphididae; genus Chaetogeoica; species Chaetogeoica ovagalla. The sequence continues at coordinate 4,339,045 of CM063747.1, read as the reverse complement.
AATACGAATAGCCGAGTTGTTTCCATTAGACAAGAACCGCCGAAGGTCGAGAGAATGGATAGTAACAAATATCTGCTTCGTTTCAAGGCTTTCGGAAACATTTTCTTGACGACACCGGTTTAATATATGGTAATATAAAAATACGGCGATTGTCCGCGTGTAAATACATTCGTTAAAACAGGATGAACGCCGGATTTATAATAATAATAATAATAATAATAATAATAATAATAATAATAGTGTTTAATGGATTTAAGAAAAATCGAATAAATAATCGTGTTATTTGAAACAATGTGTTTACTACGACAACGAGTTTGTGTTAAATATTTTCGAATCCTTCGCGTTGAAAATAAAACTACGCGTGCACACAGTACGAAACCATACGAAAAACCAAAAACGAACAAGAGAACGGGAGAACGAACGCCAGTGGTGAAATCGAAAAAATACAAAACAAAAAACTGCTGCTATTATTAAAGAGTACATTTATTTGTCATTCAAAAACTGTAATTACGCAAAGTTGATAATAAATACGATCGTAAATTATTATTATTATTATTATTATTTTTCGTTTCACATTCGTAGTTCTTATTAGGGTAGGAATTACTTATTCCGAAATTCCTTTTATACTAGTTTTCAATAGTAAATAATATATTAATGTGTATTATACAACAACTCGTTCGACAAAATATTACGGCATTTTTCGTCTGCGCGTAGGAAAGGTGTGTGTTTACGAGTTGATTTTTTTTTTCTTTCACTTTGTATATATAATTATATTTCATAGTAACTTGTATATATCATATAAATAAGCGCAAAACCTTGAACTGTACCCCGTCGTTCATATTATTATTATTATTCAAATCATCCGCGCCCTGAAATTACACGCGTTAAATAATAATGAATTGCGGAAATAGGTGCAGTTTATTGTCGGAATTCGAACGAATGTAAAAAGACGGTACAACACGAACTATATATAACGTATAAAAGCTTAAAAAAACATCTACAAAATAATATACGGTGTAAAAAATCGATAGTTCTCGTCGATATACACTCTATATTATTATTAGCTCGTATTCCAAGTGTATAGAGAGAAGAAACGTTCGCGGAAATTATAAATGCCGATGATTTTTTTTTTATTATTATTATTATTCTCGATTGTTACCGGTATATTTAATTACGACAATGTTTTTCGCATCAAATTATTTTTGTTTAGATAAAAAAAAACAATAAACACATTTCGCGGATCGGAAACAAATCAGTTCCGCCCGTACGTCTGTCGCGTGCATAAAGGAATTAGAACTCGTAAGAATTAGCCAAGAGAAGGGAAAAAAATCCGTTAAAACGTTTCGAAATCCAAGTCCCGTGAGATTAAAATACAATAACAGCGAAATATGAAAGAGAGAGAGAGAGAGAAAATACGACCACCCCACACACGTTCACATCTCCTATTCACGTGTATCCAGGTAAGTTACACCTCACGCATCCGGCTTAACAACACACTCAGTGGGTCCACGTAGACCACCCATTTAGATCCGATGCTGTGTGTGCAATCGTTTCGTTGATCCGGTATTCACGCGTGATAATTCCGCGCGAAGAAAAATTACTACTACGCCGGGGTCACACAAACGGTAAATAATAACGAGGGGGAAAAAAAAATAAGATTATATTTTTATTTTTTTTTTGACGGAATAAACAGAGGAGATTTCACCGTTACGGCGGCGTTTCGGCATCTCGTCGAAAAACCGTTTTCAATAACGTATTCGTTCAATAGAAATGTAAAAACATAATAAGAAGCTACTATTACGTCTTGTGTGTGTATTATACGTTTCGCGTACGCATTGGAATAATCACTTGTTCCACGCGCGCGGCGTATGGACCAAACGTTTTGTGAGCGTCACGTACGACGCGGACTTACTACAACTACCTGGTGTTTCGTCGTGAACGATTATTATTATTATTATTTATCGAATGTTGTAAAAATATTTTATTTTCTTTATAAATGTTTTAAACGGACGGAATATGGTATGGGTGCGCGTGCACCGATACGGAAATTCGCAATACAAATTTTTATTATTTTTTTTTGTGTGTGTGAAAAGAAAGCGCTTGTGATGAACAAAAATAAAAAAATAGCGCGTCCGTTTTTTCGAACTGCGTATTTCGTATAAACGTATGCGGAAGAAATCCCCGTCTTTTGAAATGAACGCGAAACGTATGATATTATTATACCGGATTAACGGTAATAATGAAACGAAATCTACCTACGCGGAACCGACGACGGCGGGGTCGGAGAGTATGGTGGACCACACACACGGTTACCGCCGTTGTGGCGTCTTCTTATTCGTGTGCATAAAACACACACACACACACGTCATACACATGTGATAATAATTTTAACGAAATACTTTTGGTACGTGTAAAAACGAAAAACGTGTATAAACATTATCTTATTTATATATAAACACAAGTAAAAAAAAAAAAAAACTTTCTTATATTAAAAAAAAAAAATTAATGCGATTTTTATGATGTTATATAACGAGAAGAAAACCAGTCGTTAATTTTCCGTTTCCAACTACATTTTTTCATAATGTACAAACACTATAATAATATGATATGTACCCTCTTTTCGTATATATATATGATCGTAAGTAATATGATGATGATGATGCTCGTCATCTCACGCCTTCCCCGTCGTTTCTCTTTTTTCTCTCTCTCTTCAATCGAATTAAACGCGGATACATTTTTCAACGCGTAATCGGGGTAGCGCGCACGGTAAAATAAGATTTTAACGACGTAAATATTATTACCAGACCGATTATTACACGGATGACAACTCCTATGGTAAATACAAAATATTTTATCGTTCAGAAATAACAAGATTTACGTATCGGAAAACATATAGGCGAATAAAGAGAGAAGAACGCTGCTGACGTTGGTTCAAAAATTGATCGCTTGAACCGAATTTTTTCTTTATTGCTATAAGCATAGATTTCATTTATTCGTTTGATCCGAAATCATTACGACCGTTTATTTTTCCATTGAAAATCCGTCGAAGAAAAACAACATTTTTCCGTTCTTTGTCGCGGTTTTTGCCAGTCGCAAATTCATTCGTGTAATCGTTGTGGGACTCGGTCAAAAAAAGACACGACGACGCTATAACGATTACAAGGCGTAAGCAGCAATTACGCCGAGACGATTCGTTTTATGAGAAAAACGAGTTGACCCCCCCCCCCCTCATGTTCGTCAGATTACAGAATTCTTTTTTTTTTTTTTTTTTTTACAAAATTAATCACAGTTTTACTCGTCGGTTGAAAGAAAAAAAAAACACAAAAAAATTTTTATAGTCGAGTAAAATTCGACAATTGATTTATTTCGAGAAATATTATTCGTGAAAACAGTGTTCCGGGATATTGTCCGAGTACACACCGTGTATGTAGTTATAACAGTACGCGTAATTAATTTTTTTCTTCATCGTAAATTATGCGATTATAAAATTCACAACAACAACAACAATAATAATAATAATAATAATAATAATAATACAGTAATAATACATAATAATTACAGTAGCTACGTATACACACAATATATTATGTAGTCTATAGCATTGTCACGCACACACACACACACACACGTGACATACAGACAAACACAATTATACAAATATTATAAAATAAAATTGTCACGAGACCGTCGTCTTGGCGTAGATATTATATCGCATCAAAAATATAAATTGTTCTATTGTTATATGCGCACATGACTAGTACACACGTCAATAGATTTTTTAGCACGTCATATTATTATTATTATTATTATTATTCATTGGGTCGCGCGTTATATGGACACGAAATCGAAGTGAAAAAAATAATAACCTTTTAATGCTAAAAATCCAAATCACAATAATAACGTTAATTCTCGAGGCGCGGTATTAATGTGTTCGACGTTTTTCATCTTGATCGCCGCGACACGCATTGTCAGTCGTTTCGTTTTGATTGCGACATCATATTTTATCGGACGGTAATAAACAACAGTTTGTCGCGCAAGACAGTTTCGTCTCATCGATCTCAATAATTGCATACGCATCATTTCTAATTTACGACAGGCGATATGCGTACGACACGGTGGTGATTGTAGCGTGGTGAGGAAGCGCCGTTTTATTTGGACGAAGGGAAATAAAATAAAACGAAAAAAGTTCAAAAAATGAACTGGGCGATATTTCGAAAGAACAATAAAGACGAATTCATTATTATTTGACGACGATTTTGCGAGTGGATCAATTTTCTCGCGATCGCCGTGTTAATCATATGTTTAAAAAAAAAAAAATGTACACACTTAAAATCGAGTGCACTTATAACGCGTTCAAATACGGTCGGTTGTGTGACTGATCGATCGCCCATCATCATTTAGTTTGCTCGAATATTCGTTTGATGAATCGTGCTCTTAACGTGACGCAATCAATTGTTGTTCGTGCGACACAACAACGGATATATTTTAGCAAAAAAAAAAAAAAAAAAACATAGTGATTTAATGATTAACGGAAATTACGAGTTTTCCGAAATAAATTGACTTTGGGCGAAACCACAACGGAGATGAGACGACGCGTAGTACAAAGACACGTCATACGACGTTTTTAATACAATTTTTAAAAAAAAAAATGTCCAAAAAAGAAAAACGCGTAAAATTACATTCCCGAAGTTGGTGTACAATATATAATTACAACGAAAAAATTATGTATAAAAAAAAAATTCAGGCGAGTTAAGAATATTTATAAATAAAAATATACACATATGTATTTGATTCGCGATTGCAATGCGAGTGTTTAGCGCCTGCAGTTCGATTCGTGAACTGGACAACACGTATCAAACCTCCTGTTCAGTTCATTAACTAAGCAACAATTATATTTTAATTGAATAATAATTGAATCGCTTTTTGTTAAAAGGGCATATGTTACATTTTTTTGTTAAAATAGTTTTATTTTTTTTTTTAGTTTTCTGTTCTTTGTGTCCATCATATTGTGTATTATAATTAATTTGGCATAAATAATACCAAGTACCGTGTACATTATTATGCAAATAAATAAATTATTTACTATATTTTATAAGTCGCTATATTTTGGAAGCAGTTTTCACCGTTTCCCGAAACTTCATCTGTCGAAACACGTGCCCTTTTAACGAAAAGCGATTCAATTATTTAACGATACGGAATTAAATGCACGTGTAAAAGCGGATTTGATGATAAAATACAACATCTAACATCACTGGGATCGCGGTGAGTATGTATACGATAGAATTGGAAATCGAAAAGATAAATTTGAAGCACATCTACGCCGAAACGCATTTGTAAAAAACCGATTTCGAATACCAGTAAACATACGAGACGTATGCAGTTTTGGCTTTTTTGCGTCTTGCGTTTTTTTCGTATCACTAACGGTTGCCGAGATATTACGATTCGAATTTTTTATTTTCGTATAAACGCGATTTTGACAACGCTATAGTGTGAATTGCACGCAACCGGCGTATTTCGCGAAATTTGAAATTTCCACAAAACCTTTAAAAAGCGTTATAACCCCTCGAACTATGAGTGGGAAATGTAAAACAGTGCGTGCACGACGTTTTCGTGTAAAAACGGTCCCTTAGTTATGAATAGGAAGAGAGTTATGTCGATTTGAATTTTGCCGCGGGGGGGGGGCAGGGGTTAAAAATTTTTTTTTACGAAATATACGAATTTTTACCGACAGAATCTGAATCCCTAGCGTTTTTTAAAGTTTTTTCGCGTCTTGCGTTTTTTTCGTATCGGTCGTTATCGCACACTGCCGCCGAATCAATTGTCGGAGATTACGACGGCTTCACGGAATTAGATAATTAACATCATTCGCGTGGCCGCGCGTTCGACAAACCGTCATATATAGTCACTTTCTCTACGTCTGTCGCCGTATATACTACTCGCTAATACAAATCCGTTGTTATCGAAAAAAATTTAAAAATGAGCGACATCGAAGAGGAAATCACTCACGACACTGGTTCGGACACAACGGCGAGTATGAATACGAATCGAATAATAAGCACGCTCGGATCCTACTTATACACATTATTATTGCCGTCAACAAATACAATATAGTCTAATATTGACATAACACATTTTTCAGCCGAGAAGACGTGTAAAATCGTTTATTGAAGATCTTGAAAACGAAAAGAAGGTGGTTATAGAACGTAGACGGAAACAATTTTTAAATCTAATAAAAAGTACAAAACTGAAAATGACACCGAAGAAGGGAGCGACTGGGATACGTGAGCCAAATATACAAATAATTTTATGTACGTATATTTATATGAAACTTCCTCTATACACAGCACCAGAAACAGTGTATGACGTTACGAGAGAGGACTTAGACGTGACGGCGATGGTGAAAGCGTCTTATCAGACAATACGACTTAGGGCCATGGACGTTGACAAGAATCTGCCGACAAGGGGGCCGAAATTTCTTGGACCGGACGACCGTTCGTGGAGGGATACGGTTAGGTTAACTGACACGCCAACGGACATCGACATTCGTAAGTAAAATATAATTCAATAATCTAATGACATTAAATATAACGATTCAAAATTGTTTACAGCTTATCGGACGGAACGGTGGCAGATACCAAAACAACTGAGACGGGGTTATGTGTAATCCAACCAGTACGTTAACAATAATATAATTGTAATAATATTAATAATTACTTTTTAATTATTTAATTAAAAATCAAATAATTGATTAGGACAAAAATCAGTGGTTATGTTAGACCACCATTACAACCTAACCTAACCGCCGACATTCACAATCGCCATTTTACCAGAAACGTTAGTAATGTTAATCTAATCATTAGATTCTAATGTATACTGATTTGATTTCAACAAATTTTCTAAATTTTTGATTCTTATTCCACAGGCCCTTGCCGAATTGTATGACTGCGTCATCATGATTCACTTTATCATCAGCGGCTCGACGTACAGGCTGGATAATCGAAGGACAAAGGTACTGGTTCCCGCCCACCAAACGCATGTCGGTTCGACGGCCAAGGTGAAGCGGAACCAGGACGGCTTTATCAGTGTAAACTGGACGGCAATCGGGCAACACCACACATTAGACCCATCTCAAGTGTGGGAGCATCTTCCTCTCCCAAACGACCGTAAAATATTGGTGTCAATTTTCAACTCATTGGGAGAGTATGATTTGATATCCTGCACCGCCGAAGAAGTAATTATCTATTTAATGTTTAATATCGTCGAAGCGTTTAGCCTAACATTTTTGTTTGTTAAATTGTTTTGCAGTGCGCAAATTGGTGGATATATATATGTACTTGGTTCGTACGTCGCGAACGCCTGCGAAATCGCCACACCTTCTTCATGGAACAAGTGTTTCAAAAGAGCTGCGGTTTTGCGGGCATACGACAGTCGGTCGCAGAGTGATAGGTCGTACGTTAGACTGTCGGTGGATGGCCTTCTTCCACCGTCTGACGTATTGGCCTGTTTCCTGCGGCCGACCGTACGAATCACGGACGTGGTGAGGCTGCTCATTTCGTTGCGGGAAGATTTCGACGACGTCGTGTCGGCGTTAACGTATAAAATCGAAGCCATCGAGGTCTTCCCGCTGCGGATTTTCTCACCGGCCTCCACCGCGAGATAGTAAGTAATTTTCTTTTTTTGGGATTTTATCCTGTACCACCGAGTCATTAACTCGATTGTTAAAAGTAATTTTATGTATTATATTGAATTTTGTTTTCTTGTCTAGTTACGATTGGGTCAACGTGGGGAAGCCGGCTGCCTTAGATGCTCACGTAGTGCGGTTAACAGTCGACCAGATTGCGGCCGAGGCAGCCGGCTTAGGAACGATGGAAAGGCGGTGATATTTAACTTTTTGTTTTTTTTTTTTTTATTTATATAATTTACCAATTTTTTATTATTTATTTTTTATGCATGTATATATTTTTTGTTTATCTTTGTTATCTACGTAACAATTGTTACGTTAGAATTTGTGTTTTACTGTTGTATTATTGGTTTCACAAATAAACGATGCGGCCAGTAATGCCTAACGGCGGTTCCCTCCCTGGCCGCGATACCGTACGAACCAATAGCTAGCGTATTTATATATTTTTTTGACCTATTTTCTCGTTCGAGGCACCGTTGGATCCGTCTCGCGACGTATAGCCGGCCCTGCTTCTGGCGCGCTAATCGGTAAAAAATTGAGTGAGTTATCGCATTTTAAGTGCGTCAATACAAAATATATTTTTCGCGGCGCGTGTCATTATCGGCCGCCGCCGTTCCGCTACCGCGCCGCCGCGGCGTGGCCGTTAGGTTAGGTTTTGTTCGTATTGCCCGAAGTTTTGCTTAACGGCTTTCCGGGCAGTGGGTGTATTGCCGATATTAAATAAAAAAAAAAAGGTTTTGTTCGTATTACGTGTGTATAATATATTAAAATATATTATTAATAGTTCTCGGCGGCCAATTTTCCGTCGGTCATTAATTGATAATTGATAGTGTACACTCGCCCGCACATCCGACAAACCCTCATTAATATTTCGCGTTGTTTTCGTCTTCGGATCACACAACACGGCTATTAAAACGAAAATATTTATACATTATACCGAGCACCGTCGTCCATGCAACAGCGTCGAACGTACAACCGCTCTCTCCGTCGTAATCCACTCCGCGAAATATTCGTATTTGCCGTTTTTTTTTTTTTTCGAAACAGTATTAAAACTATAATTTTTTTTTTCTAAGTCATCCTAAAAATCACGCCGACTTTAAGGTAATTTCAAAAAAAAAAAAAATTTTCAAAAATAATAAATTTTTATAAATGTTTTGTATGTTTTCGTACATAGTGTACCTGTACTGACGTTCAGACAGAATGGAATCGAAAGTCAACGAAGGATCCGACGTGAAGGTAATTTAAAAAAAAAAAAAAATTTCAAAAATAATATTTTATTATAAATGTTTTGTTTTCGTACACACGTAATAGTTTCAACCGCTCAACCGGAAGGCCATGTCGAAATATTTAATCGAGCCCGTCGTCGACGTTGACAGTTTTGCCGTCGTATTCGATCACCTCGGCGCATACATACCAAACGATCGTCCGATGAAAATCAAGTTCGGAAAAAATGCCTGTTTCGCGAAAAAGTGCGAAAATATCAAGCTATTGGACGCGTATTTTTCTGGAAAAGGTATGATTTATATCAGCTTACTTTATTTTTTTTTTTTTTAAATTATAATCGTTTGCTAAAATTCATATGGTGGTGTCAGGTGTCCGGTTAGAATTTAGCCTGCAAGACCCGTCGTCCACCGTGCAACCGATATACGTAATAATATCGCACGATAGAACCGCCAGACCTGCCGAAAATTCGTCGTCATCGTCCAGCGACGATACCGACACCGATCCCGACGACGAAATCGCAGAGGTACATAGGAATTTTTTTTTTTTTTTTATATATATATAATTCGTTATATATAAATTTAACTATATTGTACGTGGTGGTTATTATCAAAATAACCGTCTGATTTAATTTTAGGTAACTCGTATACCGTGGCGGCAAAGATTCCTCGAAAATTTTATTTTTCCCGCTTTTGGCAAACTCCGGAAAGACAGCCGTTCCGTCGTGCATTGTGGCGATCCGTCCACCCAAAGCGCGGACATGGATGGGTCAATTGTGGTGTACCCTGAGGACTATGAGGCGTTTTCGAATAACGTTTTTCAATTGATGAATAGCGATGGTTTTGAAAACGTTATGTTCATGTAAGTGTGAATCGTGTTTGTAATTTTATATGCTATTTACACGAATATTTGTTTTTGTCCAATAGCTTTTACACCGCCACACATGGTCTTCAGTTGCCCGTGCCAGTGTTCCGGCAACACATTGTCCAGTTTCACGATCACTGCCATCTGTCCATTCGGTTATTCCAGGTCCACGTCGCGGTCACGTTTACGGCGCATTCCAAGTCCAGGGTCGTGAAGTGCGTTCGGCAAAAACTACTGTCCGTCTTTAAGAACCCAACCATCTATTGTGCCCACCTCGTGTACGACCAGGTGTACTTTCGGGCTAAGTCATTCAGGGCACAGGTCCCCCCGCCTTGCCCTTTATGACTTACGTCCAAGCGTACGATCCGGGCGTACACAGGGTGCGGCTTTCCAACGCCGTATCACCATTTGTCTGGGCCGTATTCGGCGGGCCTGCTCTTTTGAGCAGCCGTTTCGAGACTCTCCGGGCACTCGGTGATACCGGCAATGGCCTTAGTAGGTTGCGTTCTTACTGTCAGTGTTGTTTAGAAGGGCCATCACTGCGGTTCGAAATGGTTTTCAGCAACCATTCACCAACACAGATCCTGGGTCTGTTGCCCAGTTATGGGCAGCGCCTAGTGGATTTCGTGGTCGTGAATGAGTTGCTGTCCATCTCGAATACGCAATGGCCGTTGTATATCAACTCAACGTTCAGGTTTTTTGTCGACAGTACTTCACGAATCCTGGCCGAAATTCACAAATGCCATTTCACCAGAAACGTTAGTAATGTTAATCTAATGTATACTGATTTGATTTAAAAACATTTTCTAAATTTTTGATTCTTATTCCACAGGCCCTTGCCGAATTATACGACTGTATCATATTGATTCACTATATCATCAGCGGCTCGACGTACAGGCTGGATAACCGAAGGACAAAGGTACTGGTTCCCGCCCACCAAACGCATGTCGGTTCGACGGCCAAGGTGAGGCGGAACCAGTACGGCTTTATAAGTGTAAACTGGACGGCAATCGGGCAACACCACACATTGGACCCATCCCAAGTGTGGGAGCATCTGCCTCTCCCAAACGACCGCAAAATTTTGGTGTCAATTTTCAACTCTTTGGGAGAGTACGATTTAATATCCTGCACCGCTGAAGAAGTAATTATTTATTTAATGTTTAATATCGTCGAAGCGTTTAGCCTAACATTTTTGTTTGTTAAATTGTTTTGCAGTGCGCAAATTGGTGGATATATATATGTACTTGGTTCGTACGTCGCGAACGCCTGCGAAATCGCCACACCTTCTTCATGGAACAAGTGTTTCAAAACAGCTGCGGTTTTGCGGGCATACGACAGTCGGTCGCAGAGTGATAGGTCGTACGTTAGACTGTCGGTGGATGGCCTTCTTCCACCGTCTGACGTATTGGCCTGTTTCCTGCGGCCGACCGTACGAATCACGGACGTGGTGAGGCTGCTCATTTCGTTGCGGGAAGATTTCGACGACGTCGTGTCGGCGTTAACGTATAAAATCGAAGCCATCGAGGTCTTCCCGCTGCGGATTTTCTCACCGGCCTCCACCGCGAGATAGTAAGTAATTTTCTTTTTTTGGGATTTTATCCTGTACCACCGAGTCATTAACTCGATTGTTAAAAGTAATTTTATGTATTATATTGAATTTTGTTTTCTTGTCTAGTTACGATTGGGTCAACGTTGGGAAGCCGGCTGCCTTAGATACTCACGTAGTGAGATTAACACTGGATCAGATTGCGGCCGAGGCAGCCGGCTTAGGAACAATGGAGAGGCGGTAATGTGTGATTTTTTTTTTTTTTTTTATTATTTATATAATAAAAATTTTTTATTATTTATTTTTTATGTATGTATATATTTTTTGTTTATCTTAGTTATCTACGTATCAATCGTAATATTAGAATGATTTGTGTTATATTATTGGTTTCACAAATAAACGATGCGGCCAGTAATGCCTAACGGCGGTTCCCTCCCTGGCCGCGATACCGTACGAACCAATAGCTAGCGTATTTATATATTTCTTTGACCTATTTTCTCGTTCGAGGCACCGTTGGATCCGTCTCGCGACGTATAGCCGTCCCAGCTTCTGGCGCGCTAATCGGTAAAAAATTGAGTGAGTTATCGCATGTTAAGTGAGTCGATACAAAATATATTCTACGCGTCGCGCGCGTCGTCGTCGGCCGCGGGGACCGGTACGCGCGCCACGGCCACGGCCGCCGCCGTTTCGCTACCGCGCCTTTAGGTAAGGTAAGTTTTTGTTCGTATTGAACGAAGTTTTGCTTAACGGCTTTCCGGGCAGTGGGTGTATTGCCGATATTAAAAAAAAGAAAAAAAAAAAAAGAAAGTTATTCGTATTACGTGTGTATAATATATAAAAAGATATGACTAATAACTCTCGGCGGCCAATTTTCCATCGGTCCTTAATTGATAGTGGATACTCGCCCGCACATCCGACACACCCTCATTAATATTTCGCGTTGTTTTTGTCGTCCGATCACACAACACGACTATTAAAACGAAAATATTTATACATTATACCGAGCACCGTCGTCGCAACAGCGTCTTCCATGCAACAGCGTCGAACGTAAATCCACTCTGAGAAAAATTCGTATTTTTTTTTTGTGTTCTTTTTGTTTGAACCATTATCAAAACTAATATTTTTTTTCTCCTTTCCTAAAAATCCCGCCGACTTTAAGGTAATTTCAAAAAAAAAAATTTTCAAAAATAATAAATTTTATGTTAGTTTTTAAAAATATCGGTTCGTTTGAAACTCATTATTTATTTTTTTTTCGATTTTCAATAGAAAAACAACTTAAAATGAGCGATTCCGAAGAGGAAGTCACTCGCAACACTTTAGCAGACACAACGGTGAGTATGAATACGAATCGAATAATAAGCACTCTCGGATCCACATTATTATTGCCGTCAATAAATACAATATATTCTAATATTGACATAACACTTTTTTTTTTTTTTTGTTTTTCAGCCGAGAAGACGCATAAAAACGTTTCTGGAGGATGTCGAAACCGAGAAAAAAACCGTCATTATGCGTAGAAGGGAACAGTTCCTAAAAGAACTCAACTCTACAGCATTAAAAATGACGAAGAAGATGGGAGCGACCGGCATACGTGAGCTCAATGTACAAATAATTTTATGTACGTATATTTATATGAAACTTCCTTTATACACAGCTCCAGAATCGGTGTATAAAGTCGCTAGAGAGGACCTAGACGTGACGGCGATGGTGAAAGAGTCATACCAGACTATAAGACTCAGAGGGCCATGGATCTCGATAGGAATCTGCCGACAAGGGGTGCGAAAGTTCTTGGGGTGATCCGGCGGTTACTTTAACTGACACGCCAACGGACATCGAAATTCGTAAATAAAATATAATTCAATAATCTAATGACATTAAATATAACGATTTAAAATTTTTTTCAGCTTATGGTGACAAGCCCGTGGCAGATTCCTAAACAATTGCAACAGGGTTATGTGTATCCAACCAGTACGTTAACAATAATATAATTCTAATAATACGACTATCTATATTTCTAAAATACGCAACTGACAATCCAATTCATTTGTACGTTTCCAGGCCCGAAAACACCGTCGCCGTCAACACCTCGCCGCACTCCCGCGAAAAGGAGGAAGATATACAGTGACGAGGAAATTGACGTCCTCACCACTCTCCTGGTGACCGATTCCGAACGTCTTAAAACCAATGATGGAATAAAATTTCTCTTGACGATGCCGCCATTCCTAGGGAAAGGAAGGACGGTATCGTCAATGAGAACGAAAATTAGTGAGATAAAAAAAAAATAAATCCCAAAAAAAATCGTAAAATTGACCGTGGATTAGACCTATTGGGGATACCACGTTAAAAAAAAATGCGCTCATTTATGTACCTCAAGGGTAGTGTGGAAAGCATAATACGTAGGTATGTGGCGAGTGCCGAGAATATTCTAGAGCGATCGCGCCGCGCGGCAGGTAGCTATTGTCGCGTGTCGGGTGGAACGTTCTAGAATATTCGTACGCGCCGCCTGTCGCCGCCCCGAGAATATTCTACGGCCTATATAAAGCGCCACAATCGGACCGAGTCCAACAGTACCGAGTCTGTACCTTATCGCGTCGTCTTGAGTTTCATTTGTTACGTTTATTTATGTAATATAAATATACAGTTTAAATTGTATTAGTTTAGTGTACTCGTATTTTACTTTCCCTTTACACACTAACTACAGTGGTGACCTCGACAATGGAAAACGCACTTCTTCAAGACGTTCCGCACATTTTTCGCGTCGGAATCAAAATTCCACCATTTTGGCCTGAAGATCCCGCGGTATGGTTTGCACAGCTCGAAGCTCAATTCGCTTTAGCTAACATTACTCAGGACTCCACCAAATATTATTACGCTATTTCACAACTCGACGGTCCTGTTATTAAAGAAGTTAAAGACATAGTTTCCAATTCGCCGGAAACCGGTAAGTTTGATAAACTGAAAACTGAATTAATCGAACGCTTAACTTCTTCACAAGAGCAACGTGTCCGCCAGCTTTTAACACACGAAGAAATCGGTGACAGGAAGCCATCCCAATTTTTGCGTCATCTCGCAAATCTTGGTGGTTCCTCAATTCCACAGGATTTCTTGCGTACCTTGTGGTCAAATCGTTTACCTCCCCATATTCAAGCTGTTATTGCTTCCCTAAGAAACATACACTAATCATACACAACAACGTTACAACATGGCATCATACGTCAAGAAAGTTGCATCTGAAGATCAGATTAAAGAACAGATCACTAACACTAGAGATCCAGACTCAGAGTCCACGAGACCTAAGTTTCCACCAACTAGACGCGATAAGATACCCAATCCTACGAAAGAGTCGCTACCAGAAGAGACAGCAGTAGAAAAGAAGTGCCGTTCGAAGCCTCCATCCCATGGACAGTCAGAACAACAGACAATTCTTCTACCATTTATGCGTTTCATGATAACCGGAGTCCCTAGACCCGAGACATCGAAATTCATCCCTTCATCCCATAATATGTATTACATAGTATACATCACGGACGACATCATGCGTAAGAATGCATACTTCAAGAAACAGCAAGATGCATGGCACCCCTTCATCTCTCGCCTTTACTTTGGCATCATCTTCATTATTCAGACCATCAGGTCCGAAACTGTCAACAATATTGCTTCACCGGCCAGGAGAAAGTTCTACAAACAATTCTGTAGAGACTATCCACCAGAAGCCTTGCCTATACCTGGACCACTTGTCACTCTATTCGAGTGCCTCAGTTCCGCCAAGCCAGCCAACACACTGGAAGCCATCGTCACACCGTTTATTCCTACAAAGATAGGACCCGCCCGTTCGAGTGCGCTCATCCAACTGGACGATCAGCACGCCGCCACTCTTCTTATCCCCAACATCCCAGGACTTCTCGGTCTTATTGGAACCATCACGTCAGCTACCCCTAACGCAATACCTGACTACTCCAATCCGAACAGGTATGATTTTTTTTTTTTTTTTTCGACCGATTTTCGCGCTCGATGCACCGTTGCATCCGTCTCGCGACGTATAACCGGCCCTGCGTCGGGCGCGCTAATCGGTAAAGAATTGAGTGAGTTATCGCATTTTGAGTGCGTCGATACAAAATATATTTTTCGCGGCGCGTATCGTTATCGGCTGCCGCGGACCGGTACGCGCCACGGCCGCCGCCGCCGTTCCGCTACCGCGCCTTTAGGTAAGGTAAGTTTTTGTTCGTATTGAACGAAGTTTTGCTTAACGGCTTTCCGGGCAGTGGGTGTACTGCCGATATTAAAAAAAAGAAAAAAAAGAAAGTTATTCGTATTACGTGTGTATAATATATAAAAAGATATGACTAATAACTCTCGGCGGCCAATTTTCCATCGGTCCTTAATTGATAGTGGACACTCGCCCGCACATCCGACAAACCCTCATTAATATTTCGCGTTGTTTTTGTCGTCGGATCACACAACACGGCTATTAAAACGAAAATATTTATACATTATACCGAGCACCGTCGTCGCAACAGCGTCTTCCATGCAACAGCGTCGAACGTAAATCCACTCTGAGAAAAATTCGTATTTTTTTTTTGTGTTCTTTTTGTTTGAACCATTATCAAAACTATTATTTTTTTTCTCCTTTCCTAAAAATCCCGCCGACTTTAAGGTAATTTCAAAAAAAAAAATTTTCAAAAATAATAAATTTTATGTTAGTTTTTAAAAATATCGGTTCGTTTGAAACTCATTATTATTTTTTTTTTTTCAATAGAAAAACATCAAAATGAGCGATTCCGGGGAAGAAGTCACTCGTAACACCATAGCCGACACAACAGTGAGTATGAATACGAATCGAATAATAAGCACTCTCGGATCCACATTATTAATGCCGTCAACAAATACAATATATTCTAATATTGACACAACACTTTTTTTTTTTTTTTTTCAGCCGAGAGGACGGATAAAAACCTTTCTGGAGGATGTCGAAACCGAGAAAAAAGCCGTCATCAAGCGTAGAAGGGAGCAGTTCCTAAAAGAACTGAGCAATACATCACTAAAAATGACGGCTAAGAATATCGGAGCGACCGGCATACGTGAGCTCAATGTACAAATAATTTTATGTACGTATACTTATATGAAACTTCCTTTATACACAGCTCCAGAGTCGGTGTACAAAGTGGCTAGAGAGGACCTGGACGTGACGGCGATGGTGAAAGAGTCGTACCAAACCATACGACTCAGGGCCATGGATCTAGATAGGAATCTGCCGACAACGGGTCGGAAAGTCATTGGACCGGACGCCCGTTTTTGGGGTGATCCGGTCACTTTGACTGATACGCCGACGGACATCGAAATTCGTAAGTAAAATATAATTCAATAATCTAATGGCATTAAATATAACGATTTAAAATCTTTTACAGCCTATGTCACAAGTCGGGGGCAGATTCCCAAAGAACTGCAACGTGGCTATATCTATCCAACCAGTACGTTAACAATAATATAATTCTAATAATACTACCATCTATATTTCTAAAATACGCAACTGACAATCCAATTCATTTGTACGTTTCCAGGCCCGAAAACACCGTCGCCGTCAACACCTCGCCGCACTCCCGCGAAAAGGAGGAAATTGAAGTCCTCTCCACGCTCCTCGTGACCGACCCGGAAAGACTACAAAGCACAGAGGGAATACAATTTCTTTTGACGATGCCGCCCTTCCTAGGTAAAGGAAGGACGGTATCGTCAATGAGAAGCAAAGTCAGTGACTTAAAAAAGAAATAGAAAAATTGACCGTGGATTAGACCTATTGGGGATACCACGTTAAAAAAAAATGCGCTCATTTATGTACCTCAAGGGTAGTGTGGAAAGCATAATACGTAGGTAAGTTATTTTTTTTTTTTTGACCGATTTTCGCGCCCGAGGCACCGTTGCATCCGTCTTGCGACGCACAGCCGTCCCTGCGTCGGGCGCGCTAATCGGTAAAGAATTGAGTGAGTTATCGCATTTTGAGTGCGTCGGTCGATACAAAATATATTTTTCGCGGCGCGCGCGTCGTCGTCAGCCGCCGCGGGGACCGGTACGCGCGCCACGGCCGTACGGAAATTTTTTGTTTTCGTGGTTTAAAAGCGTTCGTTGTTTGCTCACAAGGTACCAAAAGAAGCGTCTCGCGACGGCGCTTTTGGATATCATCTAACAATTGCGATGATCGGTCAAGTTTTCGGCATTTTATCGGTGGTGATCGGTTTTTTTTTCTCGTGTTTTGTACTTTTACGGGCGGCCGCGTTCTACGCGTTTTCCGCGGAATAATATACGCGATTACACGTGCCATCGGCAAAGGGATTGTTGCAGAAGTCCGAAATTTGCACCAACAGAGAGGGCCTGGTGAGACGGTAATTTTGGTACCAGTCTCTTTAATGGCAGTTGGTAGGTACATATATCGTGTCAGTAGAAAAAAAGACAAGAATATCAAACGTCGGCCGCGGGGACCGGTACGCGCGCCACGGCCACGGCCGCCGCCGTTCCGCTACCGCGCCGGTTAGGTTTGGTAAGTTTTTGTTCGTATTGAACGAAGTTTTGCTTAACGGCTTTCCGGGCAGTGGGTGTATTGCCGATATTAAAAAAAAGAAAAAAAAAAAAAAAGAAAGTTATTCGTATTACGTGTGTATAATATATAAAAAGATATGACTATAACTCTCGGCGGCCAATTTTCCCTCGGTCCTTAATAGATAGTGTACACTCACCCGCACATCCGACACACCCTTATTAATATTTCGCGTTGTTTTTGTCGTCGGATCACACAACACGGCTATTAAAACGAAAATTTTTATACATTATACCGAGCACCGTCGTCCATGTAACTTATCCGCTGCTCCGTACGTAAATCCACACGAAAATTATTCGTTTTTGCCGATTTTTTTATTTTTTAATCAGTATTTCAATTATTATTTTTTTTTCCTTTCCTAAAAATCCCGCCGACTTTAAGGTAATTTCAAAAAAAAAAATTTTCAAAAATAATAAATTTTATGTTAGTTTTTAAAAATATCGGTTCGTTTGAAACTCATTATTTTTTTTTTTCAATAGAAAAACATCAAAATGAGCGATTCCGGGGAAGAAGTCACTCGTAACACCATAGCCGACACAACAGTGAGTATGAATACGAATCGAATAATAACCACTCTCGGATCCACATTATTAATGCCGTCAACAAATACAATATATTCTAATATTGACACAACACTTTTTTTTTTTTTTTTTCAGCCGAGAGGACGGATAAAAACCTTTCTGGAGGATGTCGAAACCGAAAAAAAAGCCGTCATTATGCGTAGAAGGGAGCAGTTCCTAAAAGAACTCAACACTACAAGCACTAAAAATGACGAAGAAGATCGGAGCGACCGGCATACGTGAGCTCAATGTACAAATAATTTTATGTACGTATACTTATATGAAACTTCCTTTATACACAGCTCCAGAGTCGGTGTACAAAGTGGCTAGAGAGGACCTGGACGTGACGGCGATGGTGAAAGAGTCGTACCAAACCATACGACTCAGGGCCATGGATCTAGATAGGAATCTGCCGACAACGGGTCGGAAAGTCATTGGACCGGACGCCCGTTTTTGGGGTGATCCGGTCACTTTGACTGATACGCCGACGGACATCGAAATTCGTAAGTAAAATATAATTCAATAATCTAATGGCATTAAATATAACGATTTAAAATCTTTTACAGCCTATGTCACAAGTCGGGGGCAGATTCCCAAAGAACTGCAACGTGGCTATATCTATCCAACCAGTACGTTAACAATAATATAATTCTAATAATACGACTATCTATATTTCTAAAATACGCAACTGACAATCCAATTCATTTGTACGTTTCCAGGCCCGAAAACACCGTCGCCGTCAACACCTCGCCGCACTCCCGCGAAAAGGAGGAAGTTGTACACCGACGAGGAAATTGACGTCCTCTCCACGCTCCTCGTGACCGACCCGGAAAGACTACAAAGCACAGAGATGGCAGTTGGTAGGTACATATATCGTGTCAGTAGAAAAAAAGACAAGAATATCAAACGTTCTATTAGTATGCATAAGGGATACAAATTTATTTTTTAAATTAATAAATGTTTTTAAAAAAAAAAATCAATAATTTTCTTTATGCTGTTCTAATAAAAACAGTGCAAAGTCCCAATAAAATGCACTTGAGTTCCATTCCGCATGTCACGTTGAACCTGCGCGTGTGCTCACTGCGATTAGGATTAATTGTTGGTATTTAAATTATAACGAAATGTATAAAATATTAATTGTGTATTTTTCTTATCGAGTATACATATGTTGTTATTGTTATTGTTATTATTATTATTATTCGTTGATGTGTGGAGTTTTCGTTATAAACCAACATTTATTCTAAAATATTGTTTATTATTTTACGTAAAAGGTAAATGAAATACATACATCCTACGTAAGAGGAGAACTTTAGTAGTTTGGACTCGGGATTGAAGTAACAGAATGTGTGTTATTGCACCGGTTCATTGACATTTGAGAGAATCATAAAAACTACCATTAAGGTCGAGAGCTCTCACAAATCTAAAAGCGAAAAATTCGTCGCAATACATTCATCATCACCCGATTTGTCGAAAAACATGCATAGAGAAATATTATATAAAGCGGTTGGTTATTCGAATGTAAAGATGTGGCAACGGCTAGTAAAATCCCCGTCCGCGGGCCATCCTCCAAATAAAATAGTCACGTCTCGTTATGTGTTGTATATATTTTTTATTTTTTTCATAAAAAATTTAAGATTTATTCAACCGATTTTTAACGAGTTACAAATATCACATTTGCATTTTCTCGAATCGCTAGATACTTCGCGTATAGATATAAAATAATAAAATCCGACATAATTTATTTATTTATTTATTATGTATAATAAAATAGTTTCGTAAACAGTATTTTTTTCTCTCTTTAATAATAATTTGTTTTTACGAGGCGCGGTAAAGTTCAATGCAGTTCATCAGGACAAAAAAAAACATAAAAAATGATTATCGTTTTTCGTTTTTTTTTTCTTCAAACGTTTCAACGTAATAATATTATTTGTTTTTCTCGACGGATAACCGGTTAACGTAAGTATTTCGACTTTCAGCAAACCTAAATAACAAGTAACGTAACCTACCAAAAAATAAAAACCATATCCGTGCGACACTTCACTATTACTTTAAATAATATGTTAAATAACACACGTTTGATTATACCTGTAATCGGAATATTATATTACGTTTTTAATATCGAATACGTACACAACACACACAGTTGACGTGTCTTCGTATATAACTACAAGTTACGATTTAAATATAAAGTGCAAAGGTTAGTAGATGGTTAATGGTTATCAGGTTAATGATACACTAACGATTAACGATAATATTATTAACGTAAAAATTATAATAGTATTGTTTTCATAGTAGAACAATCGTTTCACTCGTAATTAGAATACGATCAATCATATAAATATATATATATATATTTGTTTATCTTGAATAAATAAAATAGAATTAACGTAGGGAAAAATATAATTTTTTTTTCCGATGAAAAACTTGGCGATTGAAATTTTATTGAATAAGAACGAAAAACAAAACATATTTATTCTTACTACGAACGCGTTAATTGTTTAATTGAATAATAATAATAATAATAAAGAAATCGCGTGTTATATACAAATTTGGATTTTTTTCTAATGCGGAAAGTATTAAATTAATTGACTTCTTACGTGAGATAAAAGAAAAGCATTAAACATAGTGAATATTTTTATAAAGAAGATTTCAAAAAGTTAAATTTGTTAATGAAATCGTTCAATTTAAGAAATATTTTTCAAAATTTTCCTAGTAAAAAAATATTTATATATATATATGCTAGGAATATTAAAATAAATCCATCGTCGAACACGACTTTTCCAAATGTCTTGGAAAATATTTCTCTGTGTGTGTCATGCTCCAAATGCCAGTGGAGAACGATAATTAAAAAGAGTCGAAAATTATTTAACAAACGCGTTGATTATATCAAGTCTAATTTTCAAAAATTTATCTTAAAATACCTCGAGAACACTAGGACACCGTCACTAAATCGTTCGTTCTGTAGTACCATGGGTCCACGAGTACATTCGGATACACACTCAGTTTACAGTAGAGCCAAGAAGTTTTGATGATTTGCTAATAATAACAACACCCGTGTCGCGAATACATATATTTTAAAAGAGTATTTTTTACTCTTTTATTCTTAACTAATCGGCGGTATATTTCAACGAAAGACCTCGAGGAAACATTTTTACGAGCGTTAATTTTTTCGTCATAAAGAAAAAAAATACGACGAATACACGATTAATATTCGTATATTTTTATAAGCCGTGCGGTACACGATATTTTATACGAATAAATTAAACGCATATACGTATATATATATATTCTATTTAAAACGTGTACTAAGGTAAACACGAATATAAATTTTAATGATTGGTTTCAGTTTTAATACTCGAACGTATATTTCGTTTTGGCAGCGATAATTTTAATACGCACCGCGCAGCATTTCCCACACATTTAAAATGTTCAATTTAATCGAATACAAATATTATAATAACACAGTAAACCGGTTTGTTTTTCACATAATAATATACATATTATTAAAAATGTGGCTGAAGGCGCATACATAATTACTTAAAAATTGTCCGAACGCACGCGCGCGACCGAGCAGAAAAAATTTATCCCGCTTCATTTGAGAAAACGACTCGCGTGTGAAAATACACTATTCGAACGCTGGAAGTGTGTGTGTAAACATTCCACACGATATTGAATGTGTTTTGAGACCAGATTAGAATATTTTATGTAAACGTTCAACTAATATAAAATAAAAAACAAAAAAAAAAAAATGTTCAAAAAAACACGCGCGCACATTTACAGACGTATAAATGCGCAATCGTTTTAAACGATAGAATTGAACGCGGGAAAATTGTGTACATTAACACGTGTGCACGACATTAATCCGTTTTCTGATGAAAAATTTCAACGGAAAAAAAATTATTTGCTTTAAATTTTTTACATTACTTAATCCAACATTTTCCCGTATTAATTTTATATGCTATATGATTTAACAGTGTATTTACAACAAAACGCCAGACGTGTCGAACAAAAGTTTTGTACAATTAAATCGATATTTTAAAAATCGTTCGTAAATAAAATCGATATCGGTTTTTCTCCATAAACACGCGATGATCCGGAAATAAGTCGATGAGCTTGAAATGTCAAACGACGCCTCGCATCAAAATCAAACGACAAATATACAAACGACTGTGACGATAATTTTTCAAAATCTTTTCGTCGTTTACGGAGTGCGACAGATGACTTTTCTATGGTGTGTGTCCCCCCCCTTTGTGTTAGCAGCACACTTTTAGGCAAGTGTTCATCATAGATTTAAGTCGTAGATTTTTTTCTACAAAACATTTATTTTGAATTTTTCTGTTAACCTAAAAATTTTTTCGGATACTCAAATGACAGTTGTGCGGTTCGAATAGTATAGTCGATAAACATTCATTACCAATTCCTATGCGTGTTTTTTATTGTTAAAATTGTTGTTGTTGGACAAAAAGTATCATAAATTTATATTTTATTAAAATTATTATCGGGTCAGAAAGGCCGCGTACTATTCATTTTCTATACACACTTTCGAATTTTTTTACTAATATTATTTTTTAAGCGAAACAGACCACCATATATATTTATTTATTTGTTGTTAAACAGAAAGGCTTATTTACATATTTTATTCATGTGTATTATTATGTTGATGTGGATTTAATATATATATAATACAGTTTTTTTATAATTTATTTTCTGCCATCATACAGCCATATTATTTAACATTATTTATTAATGTTTTTTTTTGTGTAATCATAAAATACACGTCATCAAATATACTTGATTCGGTTACTCTGGCAATTTAAACACTCCAAGAAGTTTCGGTGTTCGAGCGCACTTAATGTCGCTTTACGCTATTTTTATTATTATTATTGATACGTATGTGTAAAGTATGTTCTATTTGCCGCACGTCCGTTGCTTTGCAGGTGACAATAAACAAAAAATGTAGCTATAATTTCCGTGTAAATTTAAAACTTTAGTTTTCAATAAACATTTTAAAGATAATTCGCCAATTTATTAACCGTGCTAGTATATATACATATTTTTTTTTTCTTTACAGTTCTCTTATATTGTATTATAGATAAATAGTAGTGTTACGTGTAACACTATTCAGTATTAATGAGACATTTCTGTTGTACACACGTCGTGTAAATGGCGGAAATTATAATAACGCAGTATTGAAAACGCGGAAACGAAACGTTGTTGTTACTTTAACCGGAATGGAGAGTTTATTGTGCTCATTAAAATCGAAATGTATGCGCGATAAAATGATATTATGTTGTACATTGTACTTATAAACACTTCCATTATGGGAGAAAAACCACAATGTTAATGACCGACCTTTGTTTGTTGGTACTTTTAAAATTATAAATCTCGCGCCTTTTATAGTCAGTCCGGGGATCCGATGGAAACATTTATTCGTTTTAATATTATAATATAATGTTTAGTAATAATATTATACATTGTTACTAATATATAATGATTACCAAATATTATATATATAATATAATATAATAATTATTAGTCGCGCACCTAATCCGTCCTATAACGTTCGTTTACCATTTAAAACGATCGAATCTTTTCCAACGCTATGAATTAAAATAATTTTACCACCGCATGTGTTCTAAACAGACCCCCCTTTGATGATCGACATCGACGAATCGATGAATTATTATTATTATTTTGACGCTTTTGTATATATTCTATAATTGTATCGACGTATAACGTTACGATTAGCATCATGAATATAATAACGAGGGCAAATCATTAAAACAAACAACAGTAGTAGTCAAAACACGTTAAACAAACGGTTGGAAACGCGTCGATTTCGACCTGAATTGCTAGAAAGATTTCATCATTAAAGATCGCGTGCCGGTGCACTCTTGAACCCGAGTTGTTCGCATACCGAGAATTAAACAATACGTTCCCCGTTTGTTATAAATTATAACTTATAATAATAATAATGACTGGTGACGCGTTTGACACGAATAATAATAAGAAGAAATATACACACACGTGCGGCGCGCAATGAACAATTGCAAACACAATCCGTTGAGAACCGAATAGAAATAAAAAAAGTGTAAAGTCGACGAGGCCCGAGCATTGTTATTATTAATCACGTGATATGTTATTCATTAGATTTTATTCGCGTGCAAACATTATAATAAGCTGATGGACAACATAACGATTTTTAAACAGAACAAAAAAAAAAAAAAAAATTATATGTACCGATAAAATATGAGAATATATTATTCAAGTTTTAGCGAGAACGAACATCGACAGTGAACTTATTATTAATAATATTCTCGTCTAATATAAATCAATTGTCATACATCATCGTATATCAAAATTATTCTTATATTTGTCGTATTGTCGCAAAATTTTGTTGTGTCGCGAATTTTTTTAAGTATAACGATTGTTTTTTTTTTCTTTTTGTATTACACGCCCATTCCAACAATCATAATATTATATCTTGTATTCGTTATATTTATAATCGCCGGCTCAAATAGCCGTAATATCATATGTGATAACAGCTCTAACAGCTAGATAATTGTTGTATTTTTACGAGGCTCCAATGGCCAATTCATTCGACTCGAATAGTCAATTATTTTGTATTTTTTTGTGTGTATTTGCGAATTATTTTATTCGTTGGGTAAGCCCCGCTGGCCCGTTTTTTCGTTTTGGCCGTTGTTATTCGTGAGTACAGTACACCATTTAGATTAATTTTATATTATTATATCGATATACGCGTTGTGATTTCTATACGTTTGTTATTTGTTATAATTGTTGAACCGAAAGGGTTGATATTTTTTGTACAAGAATTTATATATATAATATTTATTTACTTAAATTTTTTTATTGAGAAATTATGATTTTGTCGAACTAAATGAGTTATAATTCATTTTGTATATTCTTTTCTATTTGAAAGGGTGAATCGGTTAAGTAATATATTATATTATCAATTGCCCCGGCTCCAACAGTATAAATATATACAGTGTGTAAACGCTAATTGAAAACACTCAATATTTTTGCGTAGAGCAATGCATTTTGAATTCTGTTTTTTTAGATGGAAGTTGTACTTAATAATACACATTTTTATGGTCTCTGAACTTAAATCTGTTTATTATATTCGCGCATGCGCAATGCAACTTTTTTTTCTTAAATGGCAACCCCCACTTTTGAGCACAAATTATTTTTTTTCATATTTTTTTATGAATTTTAGTGGTTCAACCAACTTTATATGTCCAAAATTGATTGAATTACAGCAATCTAACGAAAAATATCGAAAATTTCGCGATTTTCATTTTTGTCCCCTATTACTCTGAAAAAAAACCGTCCTAGATACTTGAAAACTACCCCATCTAATTTATTAAAGTTTTATTTCATTTCGAACTACCCATTGTTAGGTCCATAATTAGCTGAGTTACGGATATTTCAATTTATTTGAAATTTTCCGCAAGAATTTGTAATAATTTTGCCGTTACATGGACATTTTTTAATTACAGAGGTTGATTCTGTCACTTTACCATTTATTTTATGTTCTACAATTGTTTTTCAACTTGTGAATGAATAATGCAATTCTGAAATGTCTATTCAATATTACTACAATTATACTATTGAAAATTGCAACAGAAACTTAAATAATTTGTTTCATTCTTATCATTGACATTGATCGTTAAATTTGATCGGGCCTTCTACACTATCTTTTGGATAAACTTTATCTTAATGGCCTCATATCAAAAATGTATTTGCTTTGACACTAATTTAAAGAAAATAAATGAAATAAGCAAATAGTTCAATATTTCTCACTGTTCATTTATATTGTACAACATTTTGTAAAATTTGACTATAAAGCAATATTAAATATGAATCAGTCGGAGAAAGTTGATATGCTATGTACTTAGTGGGAGTGCCGTAAAAAGTCACGTCTTACAGGACAAACTTATGCTCAACGTTACCCAGGTATGCTTAGTTAAATTTATTATTTTTATTTAGAGAATTTTCTAAATTAATTTTTTTATAAATTACTCCAGATAGAGAACACCCTTCTTGCAGTTTTTTCAACTTAGAAAAATCTTAGAATTTGGGGATCATTTTCAAAAGAAGTAACAATCCACAACAAAGACGAAGTGATTCATTAGGTGAAGAGGTCGAGAACCAAGTATTAGCGTACGTCAGATTAAATCCTCGAGTATCTACACGTCACGTTGGTAAAGAAATTGGAATATCTCATACTATGGTTCATAAGGTTTTAAAAAAGTATAAAATGCATCCGTATCGACCTGATATAGTTCAACATTTGCGCGAGGGTGATGCAGTTCGTAGAATTACATTCGTTGCTTGGTTGGTGGACAGATTAAACGAAAATCCATTTATTTTAAATTCGATATTATGGACAGATGAATCTAAGTTCACCAATAATGGTGTTATTAATAAACAAAATAACCGTTATTGGGACGATCAAAATCCACATTGCACATTTGAAACTAACAACCAAACCGTGTGGGGAACAAATGTCTGGTGTGGTTTAATTGGTGGTAAACTGTTGGGACCATATTTTTATGATGGAACACTTAATGGTAGAAAATATTATAATTTTCTAATAAATGATTTACAAATGATGTTTGAAGATATTCCGTTAGCTATTAGACAAAATCTAATTTTTCAACAAGATGGCGCTCCAGCTCACAATGCAATTATTGTTCGAAATTATTTAAACGAAACATTTGTAAATCGATGGCTAGGAACGCACGGACCCATTGAGTGGCCACCAAGATCACCTGATCTTACTCCATTAGATTTCTTTTATGGGGTCACTTAAAAACTATTGTGTATGCCGATCCTCCTATAAATCTTCAACATTTAAAAGATAGAATAAAAGAAGCATGTAACGAACTGACCGAAGCACAAATTACAGCTGCAACTAATAAAGAACTTATACGGCGTGCTGAAGCATGTATTGAGCACAACGGACAACGATTTGAGCAGTTTTAAAATAAAGTTATTATAATTAAATAAAATTGTTACTAGAGTTAAGTTTATTATCAATTAAACTGTTAATTACCTGTTAAAAGTAAAGTAAAATACATAAATTACATACCTACATTTTTTTCTTTCCTAATCCTATTTATTCAAGTAAAATTATGACAAATCGACATTTCAGTGTCGCACTATTCATTCACAAGTTGAAAATCACTTGTAGAACATAAAATAAATGGTAAAGTGACAGAATCAACCTCTGTAATTAAAAAATGTCCATGTAACGGCAAAATTATTACAAATTCTTGCGGAAAATTTCAAATAAATTGAAATATCCGTAACTCAACTAATTATGGACCTAACAATGGGTAGTTCGAAATGAAATAAAACTTTAATAAATTAGATGGGGTAGTTTTCAAGTATCTAGGACGGTTTTTTTTCAGAGTAATAGGGGACAAAAATGAAAATCGCGAAATTTTCGATATTTTTCGTTAGATTGCTGTAATTCAATCAATTTTGGACATATAAAGTTGGTTGAACCACTAAAATTCATAAAAAAATATGAAAAAAAATAATTTGTGCTCAAAAGTGGGGGTTGCCATTTAAGAAAAAAAAGTTGCATTGCGCATGCGCGAATATAATAAACAGATTTAAGTTCAGAGACCATAAAAATGTGTATTATTAAGTACAACTTCCATCTAAAAAAACAGAATTCAAAATGCATTGCTCTACGCAAAAATATTGAGTGTTTTCAATTAGCGTTTACACACTGTATATATAAATACACATAATTTATTTATTAGATAATTTTGGAAAACCACCTCCTTGGTTCTTCTATTCACTTTATAAAATAATCTTTACTTTAATATAATTAAATTTCTAGATTATCATCGATAATCTAATTAAACCGAAAAGAGTTATTATTAAGCCGTAGCAAACAAAATCTATGTTTTTTCACGAAGTACTCCTCTTAGTATACGAAAATCGATTATTACACTGTATAGTCGTTTGCGGGATTGCGACAGACATCGAGAACACCGAGTAGAAAACTTGAATTTAAATTTGCTTTTCCGTATAATATTGTATAGACACCGATTGTCGCACCGTGACTTTGACGTGTACGTCAAATATTATTTTCTTCGTGAACGAGATAAAACATTTTTAATCCGTAGTGACCGCAACCAAATATTATTGGTAGTAAATAAGACAAGCGGTTACGCGTGTACTAATACCCGTAAAATTTAATTCAATGTGCGCGAAAGTGCAAGACAATTTTGTATTATATATATATATATTAACATGGTGGATAGGAGGAATAGCCGAACGCATTTTTTCGACGGTTTTTTATTGCCGAGACAAATAATAAGCGTAGACGGCGAACGCGTTATGTTCAGCCTTCATATAAGTTAATCGCGATGTCTAAATTTCCCCTAATAGGTGGAAGACTGCTGCTGAGGTCGTGATGATTCGGAAGGGTCCCCGGACAAGGGACCCGAAGTGCTATTGACGACCGGTCAGTCAACAACGAGGCTGACCTCCCTGTCGTTATATAACGCGTTGTATTATTTTGTACGTAGACACCGTAAACAATACTTATTTTGTAAATATTTGTAAGGGGTGAGTGTGGAATCCGCCCCACAGTGGAGAAACGTGTACATTTCATCGAAAATGAACGATGGCGGGACCCGCTGCTGCCCGAAGGCGGCTCTCCCGAGCTGTGAGTGCAAATTTACAGAGTACACATCGACACAAATAAGAAAAAGGCTTCGTCGTCGACCGAAAGAAAATTCGGATCTCGTGCTCTTATCAAAAGAAACGTTACCGTTATAGCAGCAAGTGTCGACAATTTAATTTTAACGGTGTAGCGAGAATATGAAATGTCTTCATCGGGTGTTCGTTTCGATGTTTTTATTTTTTCAACTAAACGACGCATCCCCGCGATGAGAGCGCGAATATGAACTTTTTTTTTTTTTTAACCCAAACGATAACGAAGAAGTTATTGAGAAGTCAGAAGTCACATGTTACGCGAGGCCATTTACACGGTTTTTCAATAGGTAATGTTTGTTTCGTCGAGACGTCGATCGCGTAGAAAACCTCTTCACTAAAACACATTTCGTTTTATATGCGTGCGTGTTATATGTACCCATGGCGTGGAATAGTGTATGCAACAAACACGGTGCTCGAGGAGTACAAGGCCGTTGTGTGAAACGAAAAAAATCAAATATCACGCGCGAGAATAATAATATAACAAGCTGCACGTGTGTGTGTGTGTGAATTGATTAACGCGTATTATATACGACCTCTACTCGAAGTCGTTAAATGACAATCTCTTCCGCTGTATTAAAAACAAAAACGAGAGAAAACGAGAGAAAAAAATCGTCGTTTTGGCCGTAAATTATTATTATTATTATTCGAAAACTCTGGACACGAGAATGTAAAATATACATTGGAGTTTGAAATTGAAAACCGGTCCGATTAAAAAAAAAAATCGTTTGTCGACGCTTTCACGCATGTGAAATATATGTGTTTGTTTGTACACAAAATGTAAAATAATAAAAACAATATTTGGCAGTGTAGTAGTAGTAGTAGTAGTGCTGTATTTATTTATTGAGCTAATATATAATATTACAGATATTCGTCGAACTGGTTGTTGTTGTTGTTGTACGATTCGTCTTAAAATATCTGTTAATTTTTTTTTTTTAGTTATCTAACTAAAAATCGCTTAGATCGCTAACACGCCGAGGTCATTGTTTTTTTTTTCCTCCCAACACGCATTTATTATAATAATTGTGTTCCGCATTATTCGCTGTTACACAACAACAGTGAACGACTTTTGTCGATTCACAATATTTGTAAACTCGGTTATATTAAAATGCAACAGCAGTGTATAAAGTACAATTTGTTTTTTCCTTATTATTATTATTATTATTATTTAAATACAAAGCATTTTATTATGTTATAATTTCTTAGCACACGTGTTATCAAATAATAATATTAGCGAGTTTGTTGTAGGAACCAAAATTTGAAAAAAGCAATTTAACGTCTGTGTTTGTATATGGTAATCAAACGCACTTATTTTCGTAGAACAGTACTTGTTTCATTGTCTAATGATTTATGTACTAATTTCCTAAGATAACTACTATAATTTTTCTGTTTAAATAAAAAAAATTATTTTATCGATGAATTTTTTTTCTTTTTAACCGTCACAATAAAAAAAAAAAAATCACTTGAATTACACAT
This sequence comes from Chaetogeoica ovagalla, assembly GCA_032441825.1. Lineage (NCBI taxonomy): Eukaryota > Metazoa > Arthropoda > Insecta > Hemiptera > Aphididae > Chaetogeoica > Chaetogeoica ovagalla. The sequence goes on along the minus strand of CM063747.1, from coordinate 4,308,356 downwards.
TCGTTTCTATTAATGCGTTAAACGTTTATTTAACATACAAATATTTAAAACTCAATAAAAGTTTTCAATAATTATACAAAACACTAAAAAAAAAATCTAGATGATAAATATCATCTGGATATAAAAATAAAAAAGTTTTTTTTTAAATATTACAAATTTTCAATGCATATTTTTCAATAGCGTATTTAGTGATATTTAAGGGCGTATGCATATTTCTAGAATTTTTTAGAGCACGAAGTCCCCAGCCCTATTTATCACAATTAGATTACCTGCATTTACTTTGTACTCTGTGGTAAATTTTATAATATATTAGTGAAATAATATCGAAAGACTAGAATAAATATATATATATAAGTCAAGAGTACTTTATATTACGTGGAACGTGATTTTTGTACTTTTCTCATTTTTCTGTTTTACATTTACGATCACCATATAGACATAATAAACTATTATATTTTTTTTCATATTGCGCCGAAGAGTGGATACTTTGCCCGATATTGAAACCGAAACTTGACCGTATATAGAAACGTTTTCCCTTCCCGTTTGGCCGCAGTAAAAAAAAAAAATAAAAAATTATTATTATTAATAGCAGTTTTCGCAAATTATACACTAATAATTATATTATTATTATTATTAGCGTGTACACAGTGTATAAAATGATAAAAATATAGTTGACGTTTGATTTGGAATACACAGTTGAGTTTTATAAAAACTCGTTGCAGTGAAAGGAAATAACTCCGAATAACTGTAATAATGCGACGGCGGTGGCGACGACGACGGGAACACATAATCGGTGGCGGCGGCGGCAACGACGACGGGAATAATCGGCGGCGGCGGTACACTGCAGAGCAGCAGGCAGGTAAAGAAAGGCCTTTTATTTAATAATTTGTGTGTTGTACACCGCCGTCGCCATAAATCGAAATGGCGCCACCACCACTGACTGTTACACCCCGTCAGAACAAATGCGTCTGTATGACTCCCTAAAATACACCCAACAACTACTACTTATATGTACGTATAAAATGTGTGTACACAATAATAATAATGATATTGTATTTTACCATAGTCCGTCGATTGGACGCGTATCGGCGGGGCGCCAGACAAATAAAATTTCGTAAATACGAGTAATAGTAGTAATAATAATAATTTATAATCATCACTCTTGGGGGTGTCGTCGAAATAATTGACGAACAACAACAAAATGTTTTCAAAACGTGAAATATAAAACGCGAATGTTGTTTACGCGAAATTCGTTTTGTGTGTACGACGAAAAAAAGATATACCACTGAAACCTCGGTATCTCGAAGAGTCGTAAGGGATCAAAAAAAAAAAAAAAAAAAAATTCGACATATCGAAACTTCGATATTGTTTTAGAATAATAATCATCGTGATATTATTAATTATTAATTTTATATCCCCGCCAATGTGTGGACGCGACACAGCTACAGAGCTGCTGCTCCACTGCTCAACAACAGTGGCGTGCGAGGTCAGCGCGCAAACGAGGTAAGCCGCGAATGATCGTTTGTCCGGTTTAAAAAAAAAAAAATACATATTTTTATCATTTACGATTCGCGTCATAAAATATTAAATCGGCGTCGAGCGTACATAAATATCTAATTAAAAAAAAAAAATCGACGAAAATAATACGCACACGTATATAACTAAAATGTGTTATAACTGTTAACAGTAATAAAAACACGATGTTCGGGTACTTCATAAGGACAATATAATATATATATATATAAATACATTGACAGAAGCTTCAAAGAAGACTCCGAGACGGCCCCATATCGTATTCGCGTACAGTAAATAACTGGTGAAGTTATACGATGGAGAGAAGGACACCTGAGGTTTTCCGACATAAGCGGCGCGCGTTTATAATAATTATTATTTAACCTGCGTCGTAAACGTTACGATATTTCCGTTAATCTAACAACGGTTTCGTTCGTTAAACACATTAATAAATAGTTATGAAATCGGATCGGTATTTTTGTTCGTTCATTCGATAACGGGATTTTTGTTCTGGGGGCTGAGGCTGATACGTAATTTATATTATAATAATTAACACATCATTGTTTAGACGGCACATGCAAAAAAAAAAAAAAAAAATTAAATACGCGTTACTTCAATCTGAGATTATAATATTATGTTATATTATATCATCACACAACCACAATTTCTGAATTGTAGACCAAATACTAAATAATAATAATAATAATGCGGTGAAAACAAAAGTAGGAAAAAAAATTATAAATCAATAATCGTAAATAATAAATTTGTATATACATGTATACTTCAATATACAATAAAGCCAAAGAGCATTAATAAATATACACACTTAAAAATACAATAACTCTTATATATTTTTTTCTTAATTTTACGTAAAATACTCTTTGGTTTTATTGTATATTCAATTGTATATATGAATAAATTCCAAATACTAATTTTGATTGAGTGCGATTGAGTTTTTACTTATAAATCGTTAAAAATTTCGACTGAAAAAGAATTATTGACAATGAAGAAAGATTTAAAATTGTACGATAAAATTACAAACGAATTTGTTATAAAAAAAAAAAATAAAAGGAAAACTTTTATCAATATAAAGATTGAAATTTTTAATATTTTCATTATTTGTATTTGTAATTTTAAATCTGTAAACGTAAAATAAAATGTTATTAAATAACGTGTTATTACGGGGGGTTTTTTTTTTTAAAATTCAAATCCAAATTCAAAATAGCCACCATTCGTATATACACGTACAACAAACAATGAGCCGAAATCGGCGTCTCGTTATTGACTAATAAATAATAAGTCGTCATCGTTGTTAAGCACATTGTTCATGAAATGAATGCGTTCGAATGAACACGAATTCGATTTGGTTCGTTTCGATTTGTTTCCTAGACGATTTGTCAAACAATATATTTTTTTATTGGGTCAACACGCATTTTCGCCGTTCATAATCTGTAATATTTATCTGGTAAAAAAAAAAAACCGAACACATTGAATCCATTGTTTGATATATATATTTTTTTTATTACAACGCTTGTTAATAATGCAGAATGCGATGTGACGCGTAAATGATTTTTTAGAACAACGATAAACAAACAGATCAAGGAAATAAAATATGCACTGGTTTTGTGTGATGCTAATTGTTGTTAACACTGTAGACAGTAAGTGGGTACAACGCGAGATCGATTACGTCAGATTATCGTGTGATAATCCGGTGTTTTAGAAAAACGCTATTGTCGAGCGGCCATCGAAAATCGCGACGACAAACGTAATTCGACGGATCGTCGTCTACAACAACAGCCGGTGGTCTCTTGGAACGAGTGAATATTATAATATTATATATAAACGAATTGGTTTTACGTTTGAAAATCGAAATATTTCCAGTAAAATTTTTTTTTATTCTCTTACAACACCACTTTGGATGGACCAATTGTAACGGGTTGTGCGGCGAAACCGGGTACACGTCCCGATACCGAAGCACAACGTCTAGTGACGTGCACTGCGAATTCAATCACGAATGGAAAACGTGTCTGATCTCGGGGTGCACGTTAAGCAATTACACCGAGTCCGCCGAAGGGAACGAACTGAAAATGAGAGAATTTAAATACGTGGACGGTTTAAAGGACGCCAATCGTATCGTTTTGGATAAATGTATTCAGGACCGCGGTTGTGAATACGACACCGTAAAGAGCGTGTTCGCGAACGATACTGTTAGTATAATAAATAACACTGCAGATTATTATTATTATTATTTTATAATTATATATCGTTTTAATGAAATTCAGACGATTAAATCGTTTATTTTTATTATTTAAAGGGCAGATTTTGGAACGCGTTGTTATGTGTTAAACATAATTTGGGCTGTCCCGGTAAGAATTTCGAAAATATAATATTGTGTTCATGTGACAAAACTAACTCGTTACTGACAAATGACAATACCACTATATTATATTCGATATTATGCGCAAAAGACCGTGTGATAAAATAAAATTCGGAAAAGCCTCAAACATTGTTAGATTTTTCACGAATGGAGTTCAAATGCCTAAAAGTGTTTCGTAGACTTCAGAGAGACTTTTCCGGAAGTTTCCCTTGTACTACTCTCTCTTGTCCGTAACATGCCTAGCCTATATTACGATCATGATTTCTAAGTGATCGGAGGATGGAGTACATGGAGTCCTTGGTCGAAATGTACGGCCACCTGTGGCTCTGGAATTCAATATCGTTCACGAAACTGTGACAGCCCCAGACCTTCTAGAACGTCGTTCAACTGTTCCGGAGACTACGTAGAATTCAAAAATTGTTTCGGAGAATCGTGTGCGATCGAAACAAGTACGAATGCCCGCCGGCGGCTAAATACACGAATTATGAGATACCTCGTACGATACCCAAGTCAAATTAAAATTGAAATTAAACAGATGGCATTTGGTGTAAATGGTCGAATTGGTCGCGGTGTAGTGTTAGAACGGGTACCGGCGGCATAGTCGTCCGTAAACGTTTTTGTCGGCACTTCAATAGCAGTAAAAACACGGGCAAATCGTGTACAGGGCCACATACTGAAATCGGTCAATGTTATGTACCAGATGGTAAACAAATACATATTATATAACGACGAAATTGTCTTCTACGAGACCGTGTGTTCGTATAATATATACATTGTGCGATTTATACATTTTTTTTTCCCCCGAACATAATAACTGTAATACAGTCGACGGAGGATGGTCCGAATGGCAAACATGGAGCCCATGTTCGGCGAAATGTGACAAAGGCACTCGGTACAGGACGCGTAGCTGTAGTCGACCAGAACCCGAAGGATCCGGGAAAATATGTACCGGAGAATACGTACAAACCAGTGCTTGTTACGTAGAACCGTGCAAAGGTAAAAATACGTACGTATAAATACGAAAAATTGACGTTATCTTGCACGAGATCCGGATGCTTAAATTTTTAAGATTAAGCATGAGAGTTAATTGTTGTTCCAGCTTATCCCTCGTACTGCTGTCCACCCTATACCTATCCGCATTCATATCCCTACCTACGTATTGCTCCCTCTTTGCCTTTCATATCGAACTGCCGTAATCCGTACTGAACAAAACATAAAGCTTCATCAGGTAGGATTCGCATACCTATCACGTGGCGCTTTCCCCCTTAACGTCCCCTTACTTATTTCCTTCCCTGCAAACTGTCTGATCGTCTCGTACTCTAACGCCGTCCCGTTGCCGGTGATCTGCTGTTAGCGACGAACTCACTCGCGTCCGCGACAAACTATTTCCCGACACAGATCGATCTCGAAACACCAACTCCTTTGCCGCGTACCGTACACACTCCCTGGAGAGTAGTGCCGACGCAGAGCTTTTGAAAAGAGCTGTTTCGTCCCTACAACGACCGACCCTTACGCCGAACCGTTCCGGAGAAAATTTTATTTCTCGCGATCGCGTGAAAACCACCGTGTTTTACGACACGATGCGGGAAAAAAACGCCGTACGCGTTCTCGGTGTCTGCACTGAATTCCCGCTTAACCCACACCAAACGTATTAGTCTCGTCGAGACGAATCTTTTAGAATGTAGAATGCAGAAAATCGACCGTTTCTACCGAGGTTATCGCAAAAAAAAAAAACGTATTGTAATGCGATAAAAAATAATAATATATCATAATGTACAGTGTATCACATCGCAAAAAATATTATACGACCGCAGTCAGTCGACAATTATATTTTTATAACACGTTTTGTGTACGAAATTGAGTCCGAACACAATAAAAATGTCCATTTTTCATACCAATATGTGTCGATTATGGTCATGCAATAAGAAATTATTCGAGAACCGGGATAATATAAATATACACACCTATATACGAAACGGAGGAATCTCGCATGTGGCCGAGATAATTTTTGTATACGTCCCGTAGAACGCAGTTAAGTGAGGGGGCGGCTAAAAAAAAAAAAATCCTTTTCCTCTAGCACTTTCAAGTAATTTAATGAATTATTCGCGGCTTATATTAATTAATTTTTTTTAAGACACTATTTTAAACAAGATTCGACGACATGTGTGTACGTATGATTGTTATGCACATTTATGGGTACACGACACATTTTATTATAATTCACGCAGCGTTATTCGCCGCGGCTGTTTTCATAATAATATTAAATACATAATAAATTAATATTATTAAATTTATTTAATAAATATTAAAATACAATACAATCGTCGTTACACGCAGGGCCGCCGATCATGGTGGCCACGTTCAACAAACAGTCTCACATAAAATACGCGGCCGCGGAGATAAATACTACGTTATTACACGTCGCCGTACGCTTTTATCCTTTCGACATGTCCGGTATAATACTGCGGAGATTTTTCGACGATTGCGAAGACTGTGACAATGTCGAGTTGAACTTGACCGACGGTCGTTTGTTTCTAACGGCCGTTCTGAACGGATGCGACGTTACGTTGCCGAGCCCGTCGTCAACTGTAAACGTGAGAAATAATCGATACACGATTAAAAAACAGCGCTTGAGAATTCGGAAAAAAATATGTAATATAATAGAAAGACGTATGAAAAATATATTGAAAATTTGCGTTCAGATTGAAACGTCTAGTGTGTGAACGAACTCGTGAACGTCGTTGCTCGCTCTCCTTCGGGCTCTTTGGCCCCGGCCCACCCTCAGCACTAAAGTTTTTCGAAAAATTTTTTCACAAAATTATTCCTATTTTTTTAAATATTTTAAACAATATACCCATTGTCTAATGTCCGTATAAATGATTTTATGAATAATCGCAATGTTTTTAAATCTCGTTTTAGACGGCATATTAAATATTAATGTCGTTTATCGCCTTTATTATAAATATCTAAAACATATCTGTCTGGCGTAAATAATTTAAACAGAACGCGACTACTACTATTTATTACTTAGAAGTTGAAGCGATTCGTTTAGTGGTGTGATTTTATTTTTCACACACTAAAAAATTATTATATGAATCGTCGGACCAATATCATTTTCACGTTAATTAACAACAACGCGTAATTTCTCAAATAAAACGAAACGACGTTCATAAATTACTAAATAATCTTAGGAGCGTGATTTAATTTTATTCCTATTTCAGATTGGATGGAATGAAGTTTCATTCACGATCACCAAATATAAAATAACACTGAAATCAAATAACGAACAAATTTCGCAACACGTGAAATGTAATAACGCACCTACTATAAATCTGGATCAAGCAATGAATATTGGAGAAAATTTCGAAGGCTACATTGAAAAACTTCACGTAAACTTTATACGTCACGCATTGACAATAAACGATAAAGTAACAATATAATTAAAATATTAATAATTATAATTCGCGTTATTGTTATTTAGTTTAGTAACTATATTATGGTTATTTTTTTATAGTATTCAGACATATATTACTTACCTTACGCAACTTTCAACACTGTCTACGAATTGTCGGAAGAACAATCGTACTCGGATTTATCAAAAACGATTAAAATTCCTTGCTCGCAATTGAGCCCGCAATTTCGGAAGGTTCGCGAACAAAAACAACGATTTTTTTTCTTTTTAACAATTCCATATCTATTCATTATTATACACAAACATATATGTTTTAGATAGAATTGTACGTACGATTTGGACTCTTAGCCCGCGGAAATTTGATTTTTATTACGAGCGTTACAACAGCAGCAGATTACATGTCGGTAACGATTGAAAATAACGCGATAAAATTAAAGATTAAGCTAGACAATTACTTCGATGAAGTATCAGTAAAGTTGAAGGAAATTGATTCGTCTTGGACTCATGTAGAAATTGAACAACATACAAATAGTTGGACAATAGAAGTAAATGGAGAAAAACGAACTTTGACAATGTCCTCCGACGTGCCCATCGAACTATGTCAAAATCATTTATACATTGGAAACACCGAGGTGTCAATACATTTTAATATAATCCTTATTCATATAATAATATTTAAAATTAATTTAAAATTAAGGAAAATCAAAATTCAACTACAGGACTTCAAGGAATCATTGGCTATTTAAAACTAAACGGGGACATTTTAAATCCTAACGATTTTGTAATTAACACAGAAAATGAATATGGAATATTTTCACGTAATTTATCGGGTAATACTATTGAATTCAACAAACACTCATATATTGTGTAAAATTTGAAATAAATATGTTCACCAGACATGCCATACATTGAAGTAACGATGACTAATGAAGAAGACATAATCGAATTAAACTGTATTACCAATAAAGAAGAACTCGGACACGAAGATTTAGATATTGCATGGTTAAAATCTAACGAACCAGTTTTACACAAAACCGATTGTAACATGTAAATATATCAATATATATATATATATGTATTACGTAACTCATACAACGGACACTTTTGAATAAACCTTATGAAAACGACGTTTGTTGTAAAAATTATTATTTAAATTTTCAATCATATATTAGTTTAAATAATAACACTGTTTATAATTACGTAAATAAATACAAAATTCAACACAAAAGTTGTTAATAATAAAAGCCTGTTCAACTCTAGAATAAAATTAACGTACTAAACAACAAACACTATTAATCCAAATACGAATGGTGTGTACGACGTAGTATTCATTTTACGCAGTATTCAAAATAAATGTGTCCAAATTCATTTTATATTACATCTATTAACAACATACAATCTCGGTTTTTTATTCAATTTATGTTAATTACCAAAATATTAATACGCCTAATATTTAAAAAAATGTTTAATTTTGATTTACAGTTCTCGTAATTGTATCGTCACGAATAACGGACACGTGTCTCAAATCACAATATTTCCTAGCACCACTGTATCCGACGACGATTATTTTTACTTATGTGTATCGATGACAAAACAAAAGATCGTTTGCGTCTACGGCCTCACAAGATCCAAGAATAATATTGACGCTAACAGTATGTTGAATACAATTATATTATTCAGCAAACTAATCACGAGTGTAATAGTTTCATTTCTAATAATTACTATAAGAAAAATAATTTAAAACAATAATCGTTTTAATATTATGTATTGTACACTTATATATAAAATGCAATGTGCGTAATTTATTTATTTATTTTTTTTTATTAGTTTTTAGCTGAAACTATTATAGCTCAGCACTTAGAAAATTACAGATTTATCCTTAATGCTAGAACTAAATTATCGATACTTAAATACACAAACTTATAACCATAAACAGAAATATACACACAAATAAACATATATGATAAATGAAATACATATATATATATAATTAATATTAGAAAAGAAAAAAAAAGCCCATAGTCGCTAGATTTTAAAGCCAGATTTGAGCGTGAAATTTAAAATGGCTTTAATGAGAGAGGGATTTTTAGAAGACAGAGCGCTTCCATATATCCGAAATTGGAGAAAAAAGTAGAAAACAATTTATTCAGGAGAAGTCTGTTGGTATGAAGGGCTGGACAGGAAATTAACAGGTGACGAGTGCGTAATTTATTAAAATATTTTTTTGTTATATATATGTATATAACAAAATTTTGAATCATTTCATCCGTTATGCGTTAAAAAAAAAAACTACTGACGGGAGTGAAAACACATCCCCTGCCACCACAAAGACAATAGTAGACGACTTTTAGCAATGACAACGATATTAGGAAAAAAGAGATTTACTAGAATTTCTTATACGAGTTTTAAAAACGTAACAGAGACTGGCATCGTCGTCGCACAATGTAAAAACGGTCAATGAACTTCAATTGATCTGTGTGATGCGGAGACGACGGACGACGAGCACTTTTCATCACGCGCCATATTCGAGTATCAACACTTGTGTATGAACGAAACGAATTAATTATTAATAATAATAATAATACGTCAATTAAAAAGAAAAAAACCCTATAAACGCGTCCGACACTCTTTCCCTTCACACATTCACGCGACGAAAACGAACACATTACGAAAAAAAAAAAAACGTTTTCGATTTCAAAATACGAGATATCACAAGTGCCCTGGGCGCGATGGCGTGTACCGCGTAAAACGTAGTTTTTTAACGCGTAAAAAGCGTATACACTACTCGTACCGGAACATAAATTAATAATTCATAATCAATTGATATAAATATAAATTAAAAATAATACGCCGCCGACACAAACGTTTAATTTGTTGAACGCGTTACTACTACGACGTTGTGTAATATGAAAAAAAGTTTCTCACGCAACGGAATGCTCAGAAAAAAACCGATTTTATCGAGAACTACGTAAATATTATATATAACGACGAATAATGTAAATACAATAACGATTTAATACGTTTAAAAAAAAAAAAAAAAAGCGAATTCTAAAAACCGTAAAAAAAAAAAAACGTAATTAATTATTTTATTTGTATATGTGATTTAATGTGTGAATATTACGTTTTTTTCATAAATACGGTTTGCTAGTTTTTGGGCGAGCGAAAACATTTTTTTCGAATACGAAGGCATTGGCATGTGAATATATTACTGTACGGTTTACTTTTTAACGGAACAAATAGAGTAATATAATACGTATTTGTTTGCACAATGTGATTTTATTATGTGTGTACTGAATAATATCGATAACGTTGAAAATCGATTGAATCGTGTTGAAAATATATGTTTATCTAACACGAACAAACCAATTGTCGCCTCTTTGAGTGAACGTTTATTGAAATTCAACGCCTTTTGATAATAATAAAACACGTGTACTGTGTGTGTGTGTGAATTTAATAATTTCTCTAACAGCGTTTACAATAAGATATGTCATAAAAAAAAAACGATCAAAAGTAAGTTTACGAAACGGACGAGATATTACAACAGATTAACGACCATGACAACGCTGCCATTTATCACAAATCCAATGATTTAAATAGAAAAAATAGAAATTTCAAACCAACTCCGCCGTTCTTCGCGTTCTCGTGCTGTGTTTCGCGTTGTACGACATAAAAGTTTATATATATATATATATATTATATTAATAATAATATTTTGATTATTGCCTGGAAATAATTACTGCCTCGTCGTGCATTACCACCTGTGTTCAGTTCCCATAACGATTTTTTTTTTTTGGATACACGAAACTATAATAAATAAAATATTTGTGAAACCAATTCTTCTATATATACTTACCTATTATAATAGCAATGTCGCCTTAAGTTTTCCAAAAAAAAAAAAAATTCGTTTTTCAATAACTGTAAAAAACCTAAGTTTTTCTTCCTTTTTTTTCCAATTTATATACATATTACAAATAATATATATTTATGATTTCAATTCGCCGCGACATTATACTAGTTGTTTTTTTGACGATGTCAACGAATTCGATTAGTGAAAAAAAGATTTTTCTCCGAAGACCATTGGTATTGTACATTTTAGTAGTTTGACCTGGTAGTATTTCCACTACTGTTATTGTATACCAAATGTTCATCTCCACCTATTGTAAATCACTTACGACATTCGTATTCATATATAAACCTTTCGTATCATTTCACGAGAGCACCGTTGAATTTATATATCCGATTATTAATATATTAGATTACGAAAACATAAATAACTAAACAATAAGTGTAATGTATTTAGTTTATTAAATAGCAAATCAAAATAATTTATATGCGTACAAAAATAAAACATCTTTTAAATGATTTTTTTTTTCATCAGTTATCGGTTGTTACAGCATAAAAAATACAATTAGAAAAAAAAACAGACAAACAAAAAACCATCAGTCGTATTGGTTATTAGTCTCAAATAAATCAAAATGCAAGTCTCTTCTTACATTGGCAGTCAGTTTGTACCAAAAAAAAAAACATTTACCTATGATTATAAATAAAACAATGTTGTATAATTAAATCGTTAAAATGTTCGTATAGAACGAAACAATGTACACGATGAAGTTAATCAATTATTTCGTGGCTAACACTCACACGTTTTAGAAAAAATATATATATAAATAAATAATGTAAGAAAAACATTAATTACTTAAATATTAAAACTTCTTACAGCATATTACCCGTATAACATTATATTTGTCGTGCTATTAACATTGTAAACGATATTCATCATAAATATATAAATGTTTTTACATTTTATATATTTTTTTTTTTTCTTTGTGTTGAGGAGCGTATAATAATATACGTTGAACAAGGTTTGTGGGAAATTAAATATTTTGTATACATTTAGTAATAAATATTTGTTATGAATAATAAATATGTATCGATTTTACACGCACATATTTATACATAATTTCTTTTTCATTAAACACAATAACTGCGTCTAAAATCATTTAACATGACGAAATATGATGTTTTCTAAATTATCTTAAAATTATAATTATAAATCAATATATACATAAAAAAAACACGGTTTTTATCATTTAATTTAAATATGTGTCATAGAAAATTATAATATCGGAATGTTTATGCAAAATGTTATTATTGTAAAACAAAAACGCAAATCTTTTTTATTGTCGACCAACGCGAAACATAATTCTATCTATTTAAATAAAATTCATAAACGTGAAGGTACGGGGGGTGGTGTGGTGATGAAAAAGTATAGCGAAATTAATTATGTAGTATTCGTTTTGAATTAAGCATTTATGTCGATTATATGAACCGTGTTTTTTTTTTTCTAAAAGTTAAGTTTTTTTTTCATTATAATAAAATGTAATTTTTATACACTCGTTTGTGTTATATATTATAATCATATTACATGTAGTGTGCGCGGGCGTCCGTCCGTTCTCACACGATTTCGACAGCTCTCAATGGATCCCTGGCTTTTATGATTTGTATGGCTCGCAAATTTATGATGTACTCCGATATGATGTCGTCGGCTTCCAACTTCTCAATCAAATCAGACATGAACTCCTTGAAAATCACCGGATGGAGGTTTTTGCTCAGTTGGTACAGAATGAACCAATCGCCGATCTCGCATTTGTCGCAAAGCGCGGCCACCTGTTGACGCGGGGCCAGGCGACATCTAATCGTCAGCAACATCAAACGAACGTCCGGTACAGACATGATGACCAAACGGTAAGACGTGTTGAACAGGCTGACCAACGAGACGAACAACAACCAGGACCAAAGGGCCGTGTACATATTCTGCATGAACAAGTTCAGTGGGATTACGCACATGCCGTCCAACTTCTGGACGGGAATGCCGGACGTGCCGTATTCGGAGAACGTGCATTTCGTGTATCTGGGAAGTATCACGTCCAGGGGGTCCGGCCGACTGTCCAGCTCCGTGCCGGTCATCGCGAACATGTTGGGCGCGTACCCGCTGCCGAAGAAGTAGTCTACGAGCAGCATCTGAATGACCGCGTTGGCGGTGTTCATCAACTCGCACATGAAGAATCTGATCGCGTACAAGTTGTGCGTGTGCATGTTGGTGGCGAAGTACTCGACGAGCATCTTCTTGCGGTCGGACCTGTATGCGTCCGTGGCGACCGGATTGTCCAGGTCGAACATGATCGTCTTGATGCGACCGGCCTCCCACTTTCTCCACACGTATCTGGGCGCGTAGAAGAAAACCGCCTGGACGAAAAGCACGAGAAACAACCATTGATAAGAGCGGTTGTACTCTGCTCTCTCCATGCCGTTCAAGTATGGCATAATGCCGGGGGGGTATACCATGTCCGTGCCGATTCTGTCGTCCATTCGAGCGATCACGGTGGACGTCGAGTGCGCCCAGCAGTACGTGTCGAAGTCGGTGGACGAAATCCCGTCCAAGACGCAGTACATTGGATTCCCGAAGTACTGGCGCATCGATACGAAAAACGCGAGTACCAACAGCAATATGGCCGTCACCCTGTAGTGCAGTTTGAACACATTGTTATCGATACGCACGTTACCGATGGTGAAGAATTTTTTGATGGAACCGAAAAGGTCCATCGTGGTCGTGTGTATTCGCGCGCTAACGCGATATTTTCTTGAAGCGAAATTCAGAAAAGAAAAAAAATAATAATAAAACAGTTTACCACCGGGTTGGTAAAATGTTTTACGGATACCGCGGGGCCACTACTAGTGGCAAACGACTAAATGGCGAAGGAGTTTCTAGTAGAATGAACGGACGACGGCGACGGCGTAACGAAGACGGGCTCCCGGTGACGATCAGCGCGCCACACACAGCGCATGCGTTAACCACCACTCGGACGTAACACCGCCGCCGTGACGACCGTCGACGGTGTCTCCCTCTGCGCCGTGCCGGGAGAACGCGACTAATAAAAAAAAATATAAAATACGTATTACGAAAACGCGAAAGCGCCGGTCATCGGCGTTATTCGTGCACGACGTTCACCGATAATAATAATAGTAATAAATAATACCAACAGACACACACGGGTTTTTCACGTAATTACCGTATTTTTCCTCGTTTGACTGACTTTTAACGAATAATATTTTCGAATGAAAGTAGATTTACACAACAAGTGTACAGGAACGTGGCAAATGACTAATATACCCTGCGGCCCATTCTGGTTTCTACGCAGTACTTACTTACTAATAACAGAGTATTAATTTTATAAATACCTTCTTTAAATTCGAACAGTCGTTGAAAATAATCAAAAATAATATTATTGTATTTATATATTGTTATTAAATAAATTTTTTTAATTTCTTAAATTCTGCGCACAGGCACGTTTCGCCGCCCTCCCCCCGTTGCTACGGCTCTTGTGTGTACGCGCTCATTTATTAACTACTTTTGACTTCACACGACGTATAACTACAAGAAGACTCCGCATACGGATTTTCGCGATAAATTATGGACGGAAAATACGGGCGTTAGAGAAATTCAGAGAGAAAAAATTTAAAGTTTTTTCCGACCGCCCGATTTATATAGCGTTCGTATGATAAAGTAAATTAGTGTTATTATTAGCTCACGGACATATTACTACAATATTATTATTCCAATAAAACAAATATTTATTTACGCTTATCGTTTATAGTAAATATATATATATGAATTAAGCAAGGTAACGAGGATAAATACGACCAAGTACCGGGGAAAAGACGAGTGTGACGTCGTACCTATTATTTGTCACACACACAAAACTTTTCCCCAACCTCCCGGAACTAGTGACAAAATGAATAAATCGGTGTAATTACTATAAAATATATCTAGAAATAAATAAAAAAAAAATATGTATCGCATAAAATAAATCGAATCGAGCGAAAATCAATAAAGATATTCAACTTACCAGTTATCAGGATCCATGATTTAAAATAACACTTTTCGAAAATCGCTGGAAACTATCAGTTCGTGTGGGTTAATTGTTTGGAGGAGGCGTTTCAATTTTTTATTTCAAAACCCCATCCCCCCCCAACCCCATTTAGAGATAAATCGATCGTATGCCGACTGTGTGGAACTTGTAAGCAGACACAGAATAATAATATTTACGTAAGAATAATAATATTGGAGCCGTGGACGAAAATGCAACTACTCTGGACTTATATGAGAATATATCTCTCGAAATCCGGTCCGAGTGACTAGTCCTAACCTAACCGCACGAAAAAACCAAGAATAAAAACTGAATAAACTGAGGAAAAATCTGATGTAGTCCACGCACCTTCAGTTCAGATAATTGTACAGTTTTTTGCACAGAAAAAAACCGTGCAGTTAAACCGACCGCATGTGAGGGCCCCTTAAAGAATATCTAAAATCTCGCACACGCACCAACACGAAGTGAGTACTGTTGCCTATATAGTACTCCTTAAGTATAATTATACATATATGCTTCCACAGATAAATTGTGCAGTTAAACCGACCGTATGTGGGGGCCCCTTAAAGAATATCTAAAATCTCGCACACGCACCAACACGAAGTGAGTACTGTTGCCTGTACAATACTCCTTAAAAGGGCCCACACACATAAAAACATTAGTTTATCGTTAAATTCATTTAAGCAACGCCAGCGCGCGCGTTGTTATAATGACCCGAGACGTTTTAATTTATTTAAAAATACGCACATACGACACAATGTTGTTTAATTTCACGATTATTTTTATTGTAATCGTTTTCGTCGGCGTATCCCAAATGTTATAATTACGTTGTTGAGAAACCGTAAAATTGTCGTCCGAGCGCGAAATTATCGACGGCGTGTCGTTGTCATTCGCGATTGGGTGTATACACGCACAATATTAAACACGTTAAAAGTTAAATAGACATATCTGTGTGACACGGTCGCATTTTGCACCGTCCTCCATATCTCACCCGTCCACCTCCTTAAGAACCTAAATAGAATCCAGTTAATTAACGTCGGGTAATCGGACGTATAATTATCAACGGGGCCTGTGTCGCAACGCGGCGGCGATTGCCGATTGTGCACCACCGCTGCCAATATATTAATATTCCGTTCGCTACGTTCGACGACTATCGACGTGTTTATTTTTCACCTGTCTTAGAAAGAAATTCTATCTCTTTTTTTTTTTTTTATCTATATACTTTTCAGTATATTACACAATTATATCGTATTATATAATATCGTATTATATTGTATTATTTACATATATATCAAAATATATAATTCATACGTGAATTGTTTACTAAAATTCTTTTCTCACGTGCGACACTCGATACCCGTGACAAAATTGGCTCCCCGGCGGGACAATTTTACCAGTTGGTAGAAGTCCTCAGTATGCCGCCTATACGCCTTCCTAAGGCTAAAGGTTTTCCTTATAAATTTGGTCAGGATCTAGGTTGTTCACCATTTTTGCAATATCTAGAAGATGATTTATTAGGAACATCAGACCGTTACCATCGTTCGACGATAACGCTGAAACTAATCAGACAAGATATACTTAAATTTTCCAACTCCGCTAAAGATCTTACTAATGATAATACCCTATTTCAGTTAGCCGTTCATAAAGTCTGTGATGATTTTCGTTTACCATCAAGAGTCCCACTGATTCATCTTAATGATATTTTCGATCAGAAGCTAGCAATCTGGAAGTCTTCTAGTCCTGGTTTACCATTTCGTCCGATGGGTTTTAAAACAAAAGGTGAAGTTCGAGATGATTTTCATCAACGTAACAATATTCGCCTATTCTGTCATCAGATCAAGACAGGCAAACGTACATAGCTTTACCGGACTGCTGCGCATATGTGCGCTCTCATCTCGCACCACCAGGGGAGGAGAAGGTTAGGGCTGTTTGGGGATACCCAATGGCCATAACCTTAGCAGAGGCTATATTTGCAATCCCATTGACGAATGCCTACCGGGCTAATCAGCGACCAATCGCTTACGGATTTGAGACAGCGATGGGTGGTACCCGACGCGTCCTGTCTAAATTCGGACAGTGTAAGAACATCAGTGCGTTAGATTTCAAGTGTTTTGATAAGACCGTACCCAAATGGCTAGTCGACACGCTGCATTCTACGTACTAGAACAGAACCTAGACTTCACGAAATATCAAGACCATGACACAGGTTCTCGGATTCGTACGGCTTAGGGGGGGAGAGTTGACACGGTCGCATTTTGCACCGTCCATATCTCACCCGTCCACCTCCTTAAGAACCTAAATAGAATCCAGTTAATAAAAACGTCGGGTAATCAGACGTATAATTATCAACGGGGCCTGTGTCGCAAGGCGGCGGCGATTGCCGATTGTGCACCACCGCTGCCAATATATTAATATTCCGTTCTTCACGTTCGACGACTACCGACGTGTTTATTTTACTGTTTTCGGCCTGTCTTAATAAAATTTTATTTATTTTTTTTCTCTATACTTTTCTGACCAGTATATTACATTATATTATATTACATTATATTATATTGTATTATATTATATTGTATTATATCGTATTATATAATATTATATTATATTACTTACATATATATATTTATATTAAAATATATAAATCCTACGTTAATTATTTATTAAAATTCCCTTTCTCACGTGACCACACACTCGATACCCGTGACATGTGTCCGTGAATTTTACTTTGTATTTAGTAGCAAGAGAGCAACGTCGTCGTCGCGTATTGTTTTAAAGTAATTTTTTCGTCGTCGTATCATTTTTTTCTTTGTTTTTTTTTTTATACGCGCGTTAACTGACCAACGTTTTTCTAAGTACACCGCAAACGCGTACGTTTACTTTCGGACAATTTGTGTTTTCACACGACTTGTTTTTGATTTACGTTCTATAGCGAATCGAATCGCAGCGAGTCGCGCGCGCAACCCGCGAATTATATTCCCAATAACACAACACACGTCCTCCGATTGTAAATGCTATAATCGTGCGCAATATTATAAAAAAATATATATTGAGAATCGAATGTCGCGTCGAATAGTACGTAAGAAGGAAATCGCTAAATCACGGCGTGTTCGCGCGATGATAAAAAAAAAACTCCACCGCGTGACATTCGTTCTCGCGTCGAATATACGCTTAAATATAAAAAGTGTTAAATATTAAGGGGGGACGTAGTACCGGAAAATTCATGTAACGAAAAAAGCGTCTGTAACGTTTGAAGCAAGTGTGGTTCACACCAACATAAAATTTTTGATTAAAAACGCTAGAAATAATTTTATGTTAATGGAGACGGTACGATTTATACATTTTCATAACGAGTATCGGGCGTCGGGGAAATGCAGGCGTAATTAACATTTTCCAGAGTCTATTTTCTGCATCGTCACCACCTCTCCGTCGTTACATCATCAACCGATACGAGTGTATATTAATACGGTTAATTAATTATAATATGGCAAAATTACCGGCCAATTTTCGATATTCTTTGCTTTCGTTCACCGGTCGCCGACTTGTACCACCGTCCGCGTTCAATTTATTCATTTTATTATTTTTTTTTTCTTTTTCCTTTTACTTATTTGTAAAATTAATATTTTTTTTCCTACGGTTGAAAATTATCCAAAAATGGAGTAAATACCAAGAGATCATCCCCGCGGCGGGAATCCGCCAACGGAGTATGGTAGGATGGTCGTGGTCCTATGACATCTAGGACCACGGGGTGAGTGAAAATATATATGTCTGTACCTATAATATTTGGCCGGTACATTATTGTTTTTTGATATATCACATGATTACTAGTAATTATCAAACGTACGTGTAAAAGAAAAAATATATATTATAATTGCTTTTCGACGTCGAGATACGTCGAAAACCCCTCGCGAGGTTATTAAAAAAAATTACTCTCATATAATACGATTGCCTATATTTTGTATAAAAAAAAAAAAACGTACGTGTAAGAAAAATAAAAAAAAATGAAATATATTATAATTGTTTTTCAACATCGAGATATGTTGAAAACCCCTCGCGAGGTTATTTAAAAGAAAAAAAAAAAAAAAAACTTACATTTTTTTTTTATCTATGTATTTATTTGTTTATGTATTTGTTCATAGAAATATGAAGGTTTTTAATGCCGGACAAATGTCCACGCTTTTCCTTCTATAAATTAAATTTTTTTTTTTTTTGCTTTTCTCAAATCAATATATTTTTTTTTACTACCATTTAATTGTTGTTATGTTTCTTCTATTCCTGTTTTTTTTTTTATTTATTATCTTCTTAAAAAAGAAATCCATGTATTCCGATCCCTTGGATCTCGGTACATGGTTGGCGACCCTCCTTACTAAGACGTAAAGGGTGGTCACTCGACGCTCGTATGAGACATCGTTTCGAGACGTCGCACGTCTAAGCATTTCTAATGCAGCAAAACAAAAAGTATATAATAATAATTGATTTGATATGAAGGTATCTCGTGAGTAAGATATGAGATGTTTCTCTATGACACGTTTTGGAAACGGAATTTAAGAACACCGAAAATGTTTTCTTTTATACGTTCCTTGGTAGTATTTACAAATGATATCCAAAATCGTTTTCCTACATGTCACGGAACGTAACTCCTCATCTTTCATTTTACGTTTATTCCATTTATAACAAATGAATAGTACCCGTGTGTGCGCTCTATTAGAAATACGACGAGATGTTTTATGACGAATATATGGCCATCATAATGTGGCGCGATGCCTGTACTTTAAAAATTTAAATGAAACCACCAGCACATATCGTATTACTCCATCGTGTCGATTATTATACCAGTATGAAAAAAATGACAACTATGCCACCGCGGGGTTGTCGCCGTAGCACACATCGGTGTTTCTCTATCGGATAAAAGTAAATAAAATCACGAAAATTATCCGTGGTTTGTCAAAGTATACATTTAGAAATAATTATAGAGCGAAACATGATAACCATTCGTTGAACGCCGCGTTTACACATTTGCAATTTACATTACTTATAACTACACACAAAATGCACAGCCTTCATTCACTGCGATTTAAAGTAGAATTATTTGCGTATTGACGACAATTGAACAATTTTTAAAATTCTGACAGTTTAATTAGTAATAAGTGAAGTGTAATATTTTTGTAATTATGGATTTAAAAAAAAGTGAAGTTCGCGAAATGCCATCTGGATGTCCGAGTAAAAATAAGAGCTAAATAAAAAAAACTGACGAATTTCCATAAAAAAAAACCATCAAGTTCGTAAGTATTTATAAATTTCAATGAGGACTAGGGCAATTTATTTGTCGCGGCAACAAATAATTGTTAAATTCTAATTAAAGTAAAATTCTACTCAAAGTAAAATACGATTTTTATTTATTAGTCATATACTAACTTACGTATCGGGGGTTAGACATAGGCAACTTAACATACACTTGTCGCTTGTTGGCTCTTTTTTGCCTACTTCATACGCGATGCATATTTTTCATAGATCATGTGGGATGTTTTATTAAATGTTTTTTTATAGAGATATTATCAGACGCATTTTCTGTTGCCATGTCATGTCACGAAGTGTACATTATGTATTTCATTTTATTAATAAATATTTATATAAATATATTAAAAATTCTTTAATTTAATATTTTGTTTTTAATCAATTCTTTTTATCTTTTGTAAAATTTATTATGAATTAGTAGTGATTTCTCCGTTTGCTAAATACCTTTTTATCTCATCTACGATTTATCTAATATGTCTTAAATCTTATTTATTGCTAACAATTTATCAAATTTTCATACGAAAATAATAGACATATAATAATAATATAGGACTGTGAGAGACAAACTATAGGTTATTTATTGAAAATAATTAAGACTATTAAATATTACTTAAAAAGTAAAAAAGAGTATATTTTATAATATTTGTAGGTAATAAATATTTAATTACAGTACAACATAATAAAAATATAATAATTTTGTGGTGCTACGGAACTATCCAAAAACGTTTCAAATACTCGTTTTACACACAAGTATGTAACAAGTATTACTTGTTACACAATTCATTTAGCGTATGTAGGTGTCGTGAAGAAAGTGGAGTTTTTAAAAGGTAAGTCGGCAACACAGTAAAAATTTAGAGAATCACTGCTCCACGGTTCGCCTCGACCGATTCATCGCCGCGCCGGAGATCTTTTTGTCATCAAATTATTATTTTAACTGCTAAACATATTTACTCCTTTTAAAATCCCTTCGCGTTTTACCCGTATCACATTGGTTCCCTTTAATCATTTTATGTTCTAAATGAACCATACAACTAAGGGCGTCGTATGTCTTTAGCCGATTCTGACCCCACATTTTCTAATTTACATGATTATGTATGTTAATATTATTGTATTTTTTTTGTTACTAGATTTTAATTAATATTTCTAGGTAATATTGTAACTAAATCTGAATGTACAATTTGTAAATTGCGCGTATGCCCGTATTGTACGATAATAAAATACTTTCATATTGTAAATTGTGCCTTTCATTTTTTTCTATTTATGATTTTTCTACAATTTTGACGCTATTGGCGATTGACTGGTTCTAACGGTGTAATTTATATTCTTAATTTACTTATTAGTTAGTGCGTTAATTTATAAACGCAGAATTAAAAAAAAAAAAATTATTATTGTTATTAAACCCCGCCAAAATACTCATCGATGACTGAATATATGTATTAAATGAACGATGAAAACTAGTAAAAAATGAAAAAAAAAGCGTTTGGAATACTTTTTGCGAAGTGTTCAAAATATTTTTGAGAATATTATCGTCATAATAAATAAAGTGGGTAATTCTTCTCCAATACTCTCCTCTTATTCCGAATACGTTTTTTTTTTTTTTTTTCAAAATATTCCGGAACGTGTATTTCGAACAGTTTTAAAAATTGTGTTTTATCCAAGTCTAATAATATTACAAGTCGCTCGGAATATTATAATGGAACACGTATGTATTTTTTTTTTTTTTTAGAAAACAGACCGCCATTGTGTACTGACAAAGCCTTAAAAAAAAAAAAAAAAAAAAGTAGAGTAAGATTCATATCGGAGGTGTCTCCGGTAATATTGTCTCGTTTATTATTTCAAACTCGATTTTTCATCAGTCGTAGTCGATACGAGTAGTAAACGTTTTGTAAGTAATATGTGGAAAACAACGGCGTCGGATGAAATCGTCGTCGGCTGTGGTGTTTTTTTTTTTTTTGAATTCTTGTGTACAAAACAAGAACAAAACCGTCGTGTTTATCGCGCGACAATGTGTACACTCTCATTCCCCCGTTGCCAGCACAATGTGCGTGTATACACCGCACAGAACGTTTACAGTACTTGTCTGACCGGTTTGCTCCTTTGGTTATACGTAGTGTTGTAATAAGACGAACACGCTTCGGCGCCAAAATAAATATATGTAATAATAATAATAATAATAATATACACACACCTTATTTTATTATTATTTTTTTTCTTCGTTCAGTACGCGTTTCGACGTGTTTTTTTTATTCCGATTTATGTAATAGACGAACACAACACGCGTTCGTACATTACGTAAATCGACAATAGTAGTACACTAGTTATTATTATCCGTGATAAACGGTGGTCACAACAATGACGTTGATAATTATTTCTCGTATACGCGTTAATATTAAAATGACACTATACATAATATGATATTATAATAATATTATTATTATAACACTATTAAAATGATACATACGTATCCCATAAATTATTTTCTAAAATGTCTTTTGACAGTTGCCACAAGTCTTACACATAGACGGAGGATGTGTTCCAATCGATTCAAACACTAATAGACGACGGTTTAATTTGTATTTATTGTAAACTCGTTAAGTAAAATATGTAAAAAAAAAAAAATATATATTTTCTAACTTCGCAACAAGTTTTAAAAAAGTTATTCACAACAATACGAATATGTCGAGTTTTTAGACCCGCTGTCAATTAAACCGGTATCGGAAGTCGTATAAAAACAAAAAAATTAACAAAAAAAAACCACAAGTACTCGTTTTATTAAAGAGTTACGACGACGCGATTTAGTTTACAAATTTTTTTCATTTACAAGTAATCGAAAAATTAACGTCATTCCGCGCGTTCATAGGTATGTAAGTAACGGTTTTATTTTTTAAAAACATTTAAATAATATTATTTATTTATTTCACTCGATATTTCACTAAATAATTATTGAATATTTTGGCAACGTATTTCCCGAATTCGGAATTACGCATAAAGGGGGCCCGGGTATTTATTTATATAATCATAGTGCTCGGTGGACCTATATCTGCCTATACAAAACATTTTTTCAATAACTGAAAATACGAATTATGATAATTTGAATTACTGTAAACTATAAAATTGAGTTTTACAAAATAGATACACGTGTGTGTGCGCGCGTGTCTACACGCTACTGTCACCACAAGAAAGCGCAACTTTAATCACGGCGAACACACACACATTAGGAGATTTACAATTGACACATTTGCTAATAACGAAAAAATTATCTAGAAAAAGACAAAATATAATATATGCGTAAATTTATATGAATGGAGATTAAAAAAAAAAAATTGAAAATATAAAAAAATAAAGATTCCGTATTGATAAAAAAAAAAATTATGAAAGTATTTGTAATTCGTGTATTTTCATATTTTTTAAGAACTTATTATGAGTCTGGGACACGTCTTTTCTTTATTTCAAAATTGAAGTGCTTGTAGGGACTAAACGTTCTTTTTCAACGTGTTGTGCACGCAATTGTCTCCCCCCCCCAGTTACAGTGTATACACCACAAATATGTGTATAAATAACGATTATTCAAATAAATAAGTCAAGGCGTTAAAATAATACTAAACACACAGTATGGATCAATATCACGTTGAAACATTTTTATTATTTTTACCGTAAACAAATTTCTTCAGACATTTTAATCGTACGTGAAAACGGGTAAAACACGATATAGAAACGAAATGAACGTACTCGGGATCAAATAAGCGGTAAAATATAATACGGTATAAAAAAAAAAATCATAATTTTTCTGAATAACTGATTCGAAACAATGCAGAAAACTACTAGATGATGTTCGAATAATTAAATAATCGAAATACATTTTTCACGTATATAAACGTTGTGTAGCGCTTGTAGAACGCACTTTCAAAAGTCTTTAAACACGCATTTTGATTTTCGTATACTTCACACCACACACACAATTATAGGCCCAGCCGACTAATCTCATAATAATTATCCAATTTAACGAATAAAACAACAACAAGCGCTTAAAAGACGAACGTGTTTTTTTTTTTTTATATCAAATATTTTTAAAACCAAACACGCAACGCAAAGATATATCTGTTACTGCGCTACGCTTTTGGTCATTAATTTAATTGGTAAGAAAAATAATTTGTTTTTTTTTTTTTGTGATATTATTTTTTTATATTTAATGATTTTTTTTACCGCTTAATCACATTTACATTATTTATATATATATAATATTACATAATATACAGTATGATAAATGCAATATGTAAGTCGATTATTGGATTTTACGAACAGTGAGATGATGATGATGATGGGCAAAGGTGAATTTGATCGGGAAAAGTGTGGATCGTATAAAATTTATGTGTTTGCCCTTCAAACACGACGACGAAACACGTAAATGTTATCTGGTTCTTTTTTTTTTCTAATCCATTACAGAGAAAACACGTGTTGCCCAGTCAAATGATTATACAGTATTTACGACCTCGACCAGGACACACACGGTGTGTCATAGATAAAGGCCATATGTCGGTCCGGCTCCTTTTGTCGTTTATTTCCTCTCATTTAACGCGCGTCACCATAAAAACAAAATTGAAAATGTGCGATTTACGAAGAAAAATGTAAAAACGAAACAAAAAAAAAGTGGCGGACGTTATTCGGAGAAATACAAATTCGGGAAAAATAATCAATAATTTCCGTCGTAAAAAAAAAAAAAAAACAGTTTTCGCGCGACTTCTATTAAATTCGTCGACTACGACGATTTTAATTAATTAATTTTTCAAATTATTTATTTGCCCATTTTCGATAAACGCATATCGTGTTTTTCTTTTCTCGATTTTTCACGGACTTATTGCAATTGCAATCGAGACGCGTTGTGGTGGTTAAATTTTAAATACAATCCGCAGACAAACTAAATTCGATTGCTCATAAATTACAACGCGAACCGACAAAAGTTTCGCTTTTCAAAACTATCGATATGAAAATTCATTCAATGACGATTTGGCAAAACAACAATTGCTAAAGTCCGAACGAAAACTGGTGGTCTATTTAGTTTTATAATTTCACATTGCGAACTCTGAACGATTGATTATGTCGACGAAATGACTTTAAAACATTTTGCGTTCGCGGATGGCTTATTACCATCATCAAATCTACCTCTATTAGGAAAAACTTTAAAATTCCAAAAAAAAAAAAATTATAACTTTTATTAATTCGCTCTTACTGTTGGCAATGCAAATGAAATCAAAAGTAATTATAAAGAAAATAGATTATTCTTCTCCGACTTTCTGTATGCTTTTTTTTTATATTTTTATAAAGCGCAGCAAAACTTGGCAAAGTCGACCGATCGCGTTTTGCTAAGATTTTTGATAATTATTATAATTTTAAAATGTCGATATATTCTCGTTTATTACTAGACACTGTTTTTTTTTTTTTTTAATATTCAAATAGAAAAAGTTAGTTATAGTCAATGGAGGAGACACGATTGCGCAAACACATTACTACTGTCTTATTGTGGGCAAAGTCAATTTTTACACCACTCGAGTAACTATTGTATTCACACAACACAAAAAAGAATTGATTAAAAAAAGAAAACGTAATTACCGTGTACTATTTTACTCTGTCGAGAATAAATAAATGGGAAAACATTTATACATTATATGTGACAATTAGCCATTGCACGTGTTTTTAAGCAGCTAATTGTACAGCCGGAAAGAGGTCAATTATTCAAACGATTCGTCGAATGAAAACGTATTTAAAAGAACGAACCACGTCGGTAAAAAATGTAATTCACCAGCGACATGGACATTAACACACACACACACGTACCGAATATTAATATTTAAGAAGAACATTTCGCCAATATTCGAGTGAGAAAAAAAAATTATAAACGTAATTTATAATTTTATTAATATAAATATCGATTTGTTTCGCTTTTGTTATTGCGTTGTACAACAACACAAAATAAGAGAAGAAAAAAATGCGTATGGAAAATTTGAAAAATACCAGACGACCACGGCGGAGGCTGAAAATCGAATAGGTACAATAATTATGATTATTTTAGGGAACGCTACACGTTATTTCTCAATACTCATAATTGGACATTCTTAGGGAAAATGTAATGAGAATCGAACGAAACACGCGATTTCTCCGACGAAACGCCGCGAGGTATTTTTTTAACGGATGAAGAAAAACGAGATGATAGCACACCTCACAAAAATCGTTACGAATTCTCCTCCCTGTGGAAAGGAAATTTTTCGAATTCCCTTTTGGCCATAATAATCCAAATATTACAAATGTTAAAATTGAATAACAACAAAATATATTACGCGGAAAAAAAAACCCGCACGACAATTTTATTGACTCGTCAAGATTTTTTGCATTCTTCTTCCTCATGAACTCGTTTATTTTATATAAGTATAAAGTAAATAAGGGGACCACCGACGTGGAGAATTAAAACAAAACGATTGGCCAGTATTTATTTTTGTGCGTTTCGTCGTGTTTTACTAAAATTACATATAGGAAAACGCATATTATAATAACGCGAGATCTGTGTGTGTGTGTGCAAAATATAAAAAATCGTTTTTCTCAAAAACGTCTTCCCCTCCGCGTTTTAGCTTATAAAAGGGGCAGTAGATGAGTACACACACCTCTATATAATATATTGGTAAATGACCGCGAGTAAATACAGTAATAGATCTCGTCGATTATCCGCACTAATCGAGAACGAAGAGGAGGCGGCGATGCGGATGACAATCAAACGACCATTAAAAATCAAGTGAAAAACTAAATTACTGTCTATAACGCATATCTATAAAAATACGATATACATATCGTTTATATTATTCATTGTTCATAACTTAATATATTTATTGTATATTATTGAAAGTATGTACGACGTGTTACAACAATACGTAGTGTTAAATGAAATTTAAAAATTCAAAAACGTAATATTCGTCACAAAATAGAAAAAAAAATGTTTGATATAGGTTTCAGCTGGCCAGCCAGTCCACACGAGATTTGCGAGTTCTTCTATTATTTCGCACACACTATATTGTCGAGCCCAAAAAAAGAAGCCGATTTTTTATGCAATACACGCGCGATTTGTGTTATTAATTTACTGTAGTATTATTATTATCAATTGAATTTGTATTCACGAAATTATATTAATTTTTTGTTTCGTTATTATCAATATAATAATTATTAGACCAAAAGGGTTAGATTTGTTCACTTATTCGTGTTGTTGTTATTTATTTGTAGGGCGTATATAAAATTTTCTTTGTAAAATCGTACGGTAACGCGCGCGCGTAGTATTCTTTTTTTCGGCGGTGTCTCCGCCGGGGCGCTCGTAATATAAATAGAGTGGGGTTTCATCCCCGCGGTCCCAACAAATAAGAGTAAAATAAAAATCGCAATGACAACCGACGATTCGATTATACCGAAAACGAAATAAATATCGATGTCGTCCCATAGCCGCGTTCGTGTGATGTAAACGACATCCCCCTGGTCCGTCGGTGACGGGAATATCACGGCCAATCGTCGGCAGAGAACCCGCGGGGAAGAATTTCTTTAGCGACTACAAGCCGATTGAAAACAAAACAAAATAGACAAACCGAAAGAAATTAGGTAGCCGACGAGCGAGAAACGATAATCGAATATATATATATATTTTGCGCTGTACTCACACGTTCTCAGTAGTCGTTGACGACTCCCGGGGGGTTCCGGGACGAAAAACACAATTTTAAAGGTGACGACGGGACTTTGGGGGTCACGACAAAATTACATTTGAGTCTTATATATCGAATATACGCCGTAATTCGGACTACGGTTATGACGAAATAATTCTAACGACGGTCGTCGACTTTAAATACGTTATTATTATTATTATGATATCGACGAATTCGGAGAAGTATTTTCCAGTGAGAAACCTTTTTTACGCACAGACGAATTCGGGAAAACGAGATTGAGGAACAGAATTACATTTCAAAACGACATCGCGTAACGACAGGTAAACGTTGTACAGGTGTTAATTAAAACGATTTCGATTTCGATTCGATTGCACGACAAGTGAAGATTTCCCCGATCAGAGAATTCTGCCCCGGAGCCGGGAATATTCGATTCGCGAAACCGATATAATATCATCATTTCGAAGTCTGAAAGTTTCCCACCATCTGCCAACGAACTCCTCCATTTTTTCCCGCATTTCATCTTCTTCCATATTGAATATAATATATTTTTAAACGACGAACGATGATAAAACGATAAAAATCGAATTCGTACGAAAATCTTGTCCGGGGGGGGGGGGAGTAATAATCAATCCGACGGCTTTCTTCTCTTACACGTTATCTCAAGTGGCGACGCGTCACCTCCTCCCACTTTTAATCCGGTACGCGTTCCGTTACACGGAGAACGCGCGCCTCGCGACGGACGCGAACACGTTCGACAGGCGGGCGGGAACACATCGCGTGCGTGCGCGTGTGCGCGTCGCGCGGGGACGACGGTGTGCGCTCTGCGCGGTCTCTCTTCCACACGTCGCGCGCAATCAGACGACGACGCTCACTCACACCGCACGCTGCCGGGGCCATCAGAGTTCGCCTCAGATCGCGCCGTGCTGCGTTATTAATATTATTATTTATAATACCGCGGCGTCGTCTCCCGCAGCCAGTCGCCTTAAGAGTGGCCCCGGGTGTACCGCCGCCGTCGCGGTCTTCAGTCTTACAACGGTCTTCGCGTCGTAACGAAATCGTTATATTTTTTATATAAACCCCGGTATACGTCGTCGCGCGCGCGTTCGCCGCCGAATAAATATAGAGAACAAAAAAAAAAAAAAAAAAAACGACCTCGTCGTCGATTCCGAAGGACGAACGCGGTAGTGAGAGAAGAAGTCATCATCGCTGGAAAAACGGGGCCGCCCCGGTCTTCCCGCCCCTGGAAACCGCACGAACATGTCGAGACAGTCTTTCGTCGGCGGCATCATACCGCCGCCGTCAATGGAAACCAACGGCGGAGGAGAAGAACAAGGTAATGACGACGACGGGACGCGACGCGCGTTTAATAAATTCACATGTATATAATTGAAAAATAATAAAAAAAAAAAAAAAAAAAATGAAATTTTTGTAATCTTTTATTAATTGAAAAACAATTCATGTATCTTGAATAATCGTCTAACGCGACAGAGAAGACGCTGTAATATAATCGATTCACAATAACGAAAAGCCGTTCCACGCTTTTTAATAAATATTTATTTTTATTTTTCTCCAATTCAAAAAAAAAAACGCGCTCTCCTCCTCCTCCTCCGACGGTGTTTTTTCAAAATAGTAAAATCCAGTAACACTATTAATTAACAATTGTCGCGAATAAAAAAAAAATGCGTGTGCATACTAAATTTTTGTACGCGTATTATTAATAAAACGTTTTTAAATTAATTAAATGCGCTCGTGTTTAATAAATAATATTCCGTATACTCGATTAACGTCATTTATTATATACGAATATGTGGTTCATTATTGTTATTGTTATTATTATTGTATTCTGTTTTCCAATTAGAAAATCGTCGATTCGATGTGGCCCGCGTTCAAACGCCCATCCCTGCGTTTGCTAACAGCAGCACCGTATCATCGAACATTGCACAGACACAAGCCCAAGGGCTCGACCAGCAGGTCCCTGTGACCATGACGCCCACTCCATTGCCGAGTATGCCTTACACAAAAAAAATGATTCAGATAGTACGTGTCGTAAATATATTTAATTATTTTTATTTTATATAAAAAACGTACTCGACAATTTGGCCGTGGAAATTATTTTCGTGTTTAAACCACCGCGGTATACGCTAATATTGCATTATTATTATTATTATTTTACGTGCATTTATATATTATTTATTCGCGTTCAATCACAACCCGTTTGTTTGATTTATTTTTTTTAACAGTTTTCCTTTTTTAATTTAAGGTTGATTCGTATAATGCTCATTTCATGTCTCCGTCCACATACTACGCGACTGCGTGCAAAAACCCAAATGCAGACAATCAACGTTATTATAACTCGGTAAGTAGTTCAATATATAATATTATGTCCGTACAACCTAATAGATTACTCGTTACATATGTATATATGAGTGTGTTTCCAACACACGAGGGTTGTTTTGTTTTTTCCACACGTATATTTATTATTATTATTTATGTTTTACGTATAAGAGTATTTAATATTATTATTTAACGCAAAATGCGTGAATCGCTCTTTTATATTTTCTTAGTCGAGCGGGGACACACGTTGTGTGTTCGCGTTAATATTTTGAAAAACATTTTTTTTTTCTTGTAGGTATCATCATCATCATCGTCTATGTTACAACAGCAAACTGGAGGTCATCATAACGTCAACAACATGAATCATACCGATTTGCTGTCTATATTTGAACCTGGTTACGGTATAACGCAATCCACTGCGTAAGTGTCATACATTCACATGTATATATTATATTACTTTGTATATATTCACCCGTATGGAGAAAATAACGTGTTTATCGTTTTTAGGGACGAGTTTCCGTCGTCATTCCCTGACGTCTATCACAACAATCCGCCAACAATCAGCAACAACAACGCGATGATGTTTCAAAACAACGATGTCGGCCAAAATCATCATCAACCATACGGGTTTGCAAACAATTTTTCCACTGATATCAACGGGCAGCAGCAACAACAACAACAACAACAATATCACATTCAACAGCAACAGCAACAGCAGCAGTATAATAATAACACGCACGGACAAATGCAACAGAATAATAGCTCCATTCACTCCATTCGACAAGAACAAGAACAAATTCTGAATCAAATGCAACAAGAGGCGCAACGACAATTACAACAACAGAAGCTGGAGCAGCAACAGCACCATCAGTGGCAGGAACTCCAAAAACAGTGGCACGAACAACAGCAACGTTCGCAGTGGCAATTACAGCAGCAGCACCAGCAGCAGCAGCAGCACCAACAGCAGTACCAGCAGCAGCAGTATCAGCAGCAGCAGCAGTACCAGCAGCAGTACCAGCAGCCGCAGCAGGAAGGCAACAACAACAATCAGTTGATGATGATGGGTCGAGAACAGTTGATTCATGGTCAACAGCAGCAACAATCGTTGCAGGGAGTACACGTGATTCAGCAACAAGTAGAAAACAAACATAGTTTGCACAAAAGGAATAATCAATTGCCAGGGTTAGAGAACAACAAACAGGAGACAACAAATATAAATACGATGGAGAAACTACAGCGCAATGATAATCGGCAACAGAATTATTGTAACCGCGACGAGAAACGTGAATATTGGCAGCCGTATCACAGTCGGTCCAACAACCAACAAGAACAGCAGCAGCAGCGGTACGATGGTATCACTGGTTCTAAACCGGTACCGTCGGTTCTAGAACAGTTGTTGTACGCCGGCAGCCAGACGATGTTGGCCAACCGTCGTGGTAACAACAACGCCGCGGCAATGGATTCCGACCAGGATTCATCGGTCGAAAACTTCGGCCATTATCTGACAACCACGGCGACAAGCTCGGCCACCATCAACACGTCGTCGTCGTCGTCGTCTGTGCCCGCCGCCGTTGTTCCCCACCACTACGTACCACCACCACCACCACGACGTAACGACGTGTCCAACGGCAACGGCGGCGACTTGTCGATCCCGTTGTTGAACGGTGCAGGTGGTGTCCCGGACGCCCGGAGTGTCGTCGGTTGTCCGTCGGTTTTACGCGTGGCGGAAGCGTTTCACAACAACGCGAGGATGATGTTGCCGCCGCGTCCGCCGCCGCCGCCGTACACCAGTCGCATCAGGAAGAACTGGTTGCGCCCGCCGCCGCCGCCGTATCCAAGCCACCACAACAACAAACCGCCACCGCCGTATCCCGGTCACAGCCAACGGAACAACCACACGCAGCAGCAACAGGACTTGGCCGCCGCGCTACGGCCACCGCCATCGCCCGGCCCTGCCACCGTCACCGCCGCCGCCGCCGTACAGACCGTGCCCGTGTACGACAACGTATCGCCGCTGCATCTGCCGTACCCCAATCAAAACTCATTCGTCGACCACAGACTACGGTCCACCCGACACATGTCGGGCGCTTACGTGTCTCCGTACCCGGCCCGTAATCCTAACAACAACAACAACAACAACAACTTCACGTCTCCGTCGTCGTTGCCCGCCGCAACACGTACTCGAAGAACCAACAACAAGCAGACTCAGTCCCTTTCCCGATCCCGTCGAGTGAACAACAGCAACAACAACAACTACTACAACAACATGCCGCCACCGCCGCCGCCGCCGACCCCTGCACCGCCACCGCCCGTTTACGCTGAACGTAACGCTTTGTACACGCCGATGGAACAACAACAGAACGACCACGTCGTTCCGGTGGTATTGACTCCGCCACCGATGTACACCGTACCACAGAACAACAACAGCCCTCCTTACCACCTCATGGCTCCTCGACCTCCAAACTCGCAACAGACTTTCATATAATCGTCGAACCCGGCTCGTTGGAGCCATAGTAAATAAACGTTATTACCATCATCATCATCATCATAACGACAACAACCACCAGTGGCGGTTTTTTTTTTTTTTTTTTTTTAATTTTTTCCCCGATGGAGTGCGTTTTATTTTTACACTACGTACTATACTCATAATATTATAATAAACAGCGTAGAGAAGAGAGTTTCATTCGGTACACGACTGAAAAGAAAAAATTATTTTTATAAATTAATTTCGAAATAATGACGAGTTTTTTCCCCTTTATTTTTGATATATACTAAATAATAATAAACTAATTAGGAACGGTGGACGGACACACTGATCAAAGCATTTTTTTTTTTTTTTTTTGTATATTTGAATATTCAAACAGTAACTATTGCCGATCGAATCATATAAACTTTCTGTAATGTTTCAAAGATTTCTCAAATAATATCCCTAGACACCCATACTACTCACTCCGCCCCTTAGAAACCGCCACTTATCTCAACGGTCTTCTTGTTAGAGTTTATAGATTTCTGTCATTCGTGATTATATCAAGGGTGAACAAATATACTCTTATTAATTATAATCGCAAATAAAAATAAATAAAATGTACAATTAGAAAATATATAATTTTGGACGGAAAAAAGGGTATAAAATCAAATTTAACAAAATTTTCAAATGAGAAAATAAAATTATTAATTCTTTTTCCGTTATAATAATGATAACGGATGATAAATCTGTAATGAATTAAACTATTTTTATTATGATGTAAAATTAATTAGTTATAATGGAAAAAATTAATTTTTATCAATAAAACAGATGAATTTTTTTTTTAATATAAAAAAAGATGAATCACATCAATATTATTTAATTATTCAATCTCCTCATGAGACTGAAGAATAATCAATATTTTTTTTATTATACTCTATTTCACATAATATGACATACCTTTTTTTTCACCATAATAAAGGTATATATATTTTTTTTTGAAAATATTCGATGTAAAAAAAAAAGGTATAAATAATACAAAATAATATAATGATTTTATATTTTTGTATTATACTTTTTTTTTAATATGCTTTTATTTCGTATAATGTAATCAGACAATAAAAGTAATGAATACCACAACATATTCAACATTATCTTAATTTCCTTTTATTAAACACGCATTGTAATTCATACAGGTATATAATATATTATTAACATAATAATATAAAAAAAAATATGTTTATGATAAAAATTACATTTACAATCACTGTTAATTAAATAAAAACATCATTTAAAAAAAAGAAAATAAATTTCTTTTAGTTGTTCGTTAACACATTGTATTATTGATTGAATTAAAATTGTAATTATATACGAATATGTTGTGAAATCTTAAATTGTTAAATAATATATCATTAAAGTATACTGCTCGTATAAGATATTTAAGAGGAATATAAATTACATATAATTTAAAAATATAATGATAGGTTTAGATAATTTGACATTAATCAAACATATCTTAAAATGAATTATTATTATTAGAATTAATATTATTATTATTATTACTTTTAAGAATAAACAGGTAATTTTTAACTTTTTTTTTCAAAACAATTTTTTATCAATTATATTATGATTTCAATTTATTATTTTAGTAAAAAAAAAAAATTTAAAATAAATATCCTCGTTTCAGTGTTACATTGCACGATGTACGAGGTAAAATTTGATTACAATATGAGTGGTTATTCTTTCACATTACTATTTCTCCACCGTTTTCCATATCCCGTCTAAAATGTATCAACGAAATGTTCATGCAGAAGATACGTTGTTCGTTCACAATCATCGACAACGTTATTTTATCTATTGCGTTTAATTAATACGATTTATTTTATCAAAACGCGTATACACACAGCTCAGAAACATTGGTGAGTATATAATATTATTTTATAATAATAAACGACGACCGGCGTCGTGACATTATTATTACTGTTCAAAATATGTTTTCTCCGCGTTTTTAGAAATATTACACAACCGTGTACGCGTAAATAGGAAACCACCGCGTTCAATTTTCTAACTGTAACAAATTATTACATCAGTGAACGGAGGACACGGTATAGAACGACGACAGGGCGCCGCGTTCACCGAATAATAAAACGACTGATTTGCGAAACCCAATTAGATTTCCAATAGTAAACGCTATTTCGGAAAAAAAAAACGTTATTATGTAGAGTAAATACAATAATAATAATAATAATAATTATTAATACAGAATATTACGAACGAAATATAATATATTTTCAAACGTATAACGCGGGATTCGACGGGGATTGAGACGAATTTCAAATGTCCCGTCCGTAAAAACGAAAAAAATAAAACGATGGCAATATGTTTATAGTGATATTAATTGTGAGAGAGGTTCTATCAAAAACCCGTAAACGAAAAAATAAATGTTTACGAATCTCTTGAACAAAAATCATAACGACCGTAGAAGAAACTTACACGCTGAACTGTTGTTGAAAACGTATAAAACGGATTGATTATGCGCAATAAGAAAAACGTTTTAAATGGTTTTTCGCCGCGAAATCATTCGGAACATTTCATTTCACACATTTCGATCGTATACTATTTTTTCATTCTTTCATTCCGGTGATTTTCGCGATTTAAGACGACGAAATCCGTAATAAAAAATACCACTCGTATATATTGACAACGACGAGACACGCTCCGCTATTCAGATTCAGTACACGATTCTTTCAACTTTTTTGGGAACAAAATATTTATATAATTATAAGTACTCCATCGCCGTGACGAATTAGCCGATAACAAATAATAATAATAATAAAAAGTACAAATTTCAATGCGTTTTTAATTGATTTTAAGTCTTCCGACTAAATTTTTTTTTTGATGCGACACTATTTAATGTAAAATATATACGTTATACACATACGTAAGAAATTTTTTTTTATTGTAAGACTAGGGCCCCACCAGTATGCCAAGTCGGCCCGGGTCCACTTATATCAGTAAATCCGGTGGTTCTGCCTAATATATTAATACCGCCTCTAGAAGCCTCGGGACACAGGACGTTTATAATTTCGCGTGTTTCTCTACTTTTCAATAATCGTCTTTCGACATACTCGATTTCCACTAATATTCGTCGTACAATATCATCAGTACGACGAATAAAATATCGGTATATATCGGTACACCAATATAATCAATCAATCAATGGTCGATTTGCGACGGAGCTGTTCTTAGATTTTTTTTTTCCACACAACAGCGTAGCCCTTTATCTTTAAGGAACGCGGCGCGGCGCGTCAACCGTCTTCGTTTTTATTTAAACGTGCTATTGAAAATAAAAATTACAAAAACGAACGATGTTCTATCGTGCAAATCGGGATGAGACGTACGACAAAGAAGAAAGAAAAACAAGTCGCCGGCACATAACTTGACACGTTCGACGCCAACATCGATTTGACGTGCGCGCGCGCCCGTTGCCGCCGTTTAATCGGACATGTGGGCGACTGTAACCGCGTGTCAATTTGGTAGATTAATTAGGCCGTTGAATTGACGCCCGTTCTCAATAGTTTATGAAAGTTTATCTAAACAATTTCAACATTTTTTTTTGTCTCAAAAAACTGTTAATATTATAAGCTGTATAATCATAAATTAATACTTTATATATTTTACACATATTGTCTAACTAATAACAACAATAATATATACTAAAAAACATATAATACTACTTTTTAAATATAAATCATATACTAAAAAACATATAACACTACTTTTCAAATATAAAGCATATAAAGTTTGATACCATACTTATGGCGTTTATTTTTAATACAATGACGTAGAACTAATCTCTCTCGAAATAGGACCATAGACTTCTCGAGTGCTAAATTTTCACTAGATTCGTAAATTTCTGCCATTTTATTATATTAAAATACGTTGCAGTTGGTTCAATATTATGGAGGCGATTATTTTCATAATTTTCACTGTCGTTAAACGTAGTTCTCAAAAGTAACATAAAACGATTTCTATTCATGTATTGTCGAAAAAAATTCAAGTTAAATTATTCACTTTTCTTCCAGTAATCTTCCAAACCAGCGGTTCTCAACCTTTTTATAGTCGCGTTCCACCTAAACAATTTGAAAATTTTTACGTACCACCTGACCATTTTTTTTGCTTTTTTTTTTTGCTTATTAATAATGTATACGTTTATGTTATATGTATAGAATTTTATTTTATTAGAAATTACAAAATGAGATAATATAAAATAAATAACTATATATAATAAGAAATAAAGTATTTAATGCACAAAAAGAAATTAAATTAAATCAAATTAAAAATGTAAAATTATTATAATTATTATGGTTTACTTTTTACTTCAATAAGACGATTGGTGTTGTTTTGAACGGACGATGACGTCAATATCGGGCTCCAAATTGGTAACTTTAAGTCTTAAATTACTTTTTACGTTTAATCTACTTCTATATTTATTTTTTGTGTTCAATAAGTGAGAAAATGTATTTACACACAGATATGTTGATACAAAAGGGATTAGGAACTGTAAAGCTTGTGTGGACAATGCCGAGCATTCGTGTTTCACGTCCAGCAAAAAATTAGTGATATTTTTGGTTTTGAAAGCGGTTTTTAGGGTAGAGTCTACTGGTTAAGTCAATAAATAATTCTTTTGCCAAAATACCATCTGGAATGTTCTTAATATAATCATCTTCGAAAGGGTTTATGATCCATTTCATTTCTGAGTTATCTTCAGGGAAATATTGTAAAACATTCGATTTTAGTGATTGTAGGTGTTCCAAAATGTCTGTAATTATATTTGGATTTGGCTGAATTTCGTTTTTTTCCAAAATGTGTTTAGTGTCTCGAATGCTGAAAGATCATTCTTAGATACTTGCGAAATAAATAAATCAAACTTTCTCACAAATGCATTAACTTTATCACTAGCATAAAACATGTTTGTGTTTGATCCTTGCAGACTTAAACGACCTCCACACCATCAAATAAACCAAATAATATTTAATGTTAATAATGATTCATCCAATTTTTTTAATGAAGGGAGATTTTCTTCGCGTACCACCTATGAGCTTTGTAAATGTATATATATATATATTAGGGTGGTCTTTATTTTTTAACACTCGAATTTTTCTTGCTGGACTCGCCATTTTTTTTGTTGCCATAAAAAATTAAATCGTGTTAAATTTTGTCATGATAACTCATATTCTTCCCGTGCCATAAGAGGGTTAAAAAATTGCGAAAGTGGGTAGTAGTTTTACAGTTTTTAGAATTTTATTTTAAAAATATAGGATTTATCACTACTAATATAAACTGAACTTTAATTGTAGAACTAAATACAACGGACGTCGAACATATCCAACGCCCAAATTAAATTCGTATCGTTTTAAATGTGAACGTCAACTGCGCGTGGTCGTCACACGGACGCATTTTTGTACACGCAGTACGCACGTACCAAGTAGATACAAAACTAATGATAACACATTTTTAACGGACGTCATCATCATATCGATGTTCGTGCGGCCATTCCATGCGTGCGTTCAAAAGTACGTCCGTCGTAACGCGCGCGCATTCTGTACGCTCGTGTGGCCCCAGCCTAAGAGGGCATTTTGGTTTTCCGTTTTTTTTTTTTTTTTGCGATTTATCTCCCCTGGGGAAGTGCCCACGTGTATCGTCTACTCTTTGGTACTTCAAACATCGTGTTTTTGACGCTATTGAATTATATTGATTACAAAAATCTAGCAACGTTAGCTACGTTTCTCCTCTTTCTTGGACGTCAAAAATTGGTTGCCCTAGGTGCCAATAATGGTTGGCACGACACTGGGAAACGCGTAAAGAGTGAATCGACGCGGACTGTCGATCTCGCGCACAAGAGATACCCTGGTATAACCTAAAATAGCGGGAGGTGTACAGGAGTCACCGGGCTAACCACCAATGTTAGCGGTGGGAGGCTGCTACGGTTGACCGCCATATTAATTGGTACCACGAGAGCGGGGAGCCCCACCGGACCGGGTGCGCCCGGATGGGGCGGTACTGGCGTCCCGCCTTAAGTGCGAGGGCGTCGTCGTGCCCCGAAAAGCCGACCGAGGTGGTGCCTGCTCGGCGGCAACGTGGTGGTTGTGAAACCGGCGCTAGATAGTGGAAAGACCTCACTTCACCCAGGTGAGGGTGAAGCACCTGGCGCACCCAGCAGTATCAAGCCTTACCGTTACACCGGGCTCTGTAGCGGCGGACGACTCTATCCTGTGTTCTCGTGGGAACAATATGGATGTCGGAAAGAAAAAACAAAAGAGAACCCGGGCTCACCGACTGGACAACCAGTGGAAAACGCGGGAGAAGATAGAGTAGGAAGCGAAGATGCCCAGGCTGCATCTGTGGCTCCCGATGGTAGGTAATAAGCTGTCGGACAGCGACAAATTTTCACAATCATGGAGTGTGCGTACAGGGGAACTTCTCACCCTTGAGAAGGAAGTAGCCGTTGTCTTAAATACTAAGAGAGAAATCAAAATTAGTGTTCTGAAGCGTGTAAAGAATTTCAGAAGAACCACACTATGCGAAGACAACAGGTCGTATCAAGAAAACCTCCTGTACTGTTGCTACTCAGACGGAAGGACGTCCGTACGATGAGGAAAATAGGGAAGAATGCAGCAATACCGTCATAAAAAAAAAAAGTGGGAGTGAGGGGTCAAGCGTGGTCGCCAAGCGAATCGCACGAGCAATGAGCCCTTAACCGAAATAGGTATGGGCTTCGCTCGGAACTTGTGGTCCGTCCCTCCGACGACACAGTGCCAGGTGGCAGCCCCCTGGAGTCGGCACTGCTCTCCCGCGCACCTTGAGTAGCTCTCAGACGCGCTAAAAGAAGGGTGCGCGGGCAGAAATGGCTTCGACCGATAAAACCCGGATCGTACGTGTCCCGTCTCGCCCGTAATGCGAATAAAAATAGTTAAAAATAACAACAACAAGAAGAACATTTTTGTTTCATCACCTCAGCATATAATAGGTAGTATGAGATGGAGAAATTACGAAATTCATTGCCGCCAGAAATTCCCCGCGGATATTTATTTTCTATTCATACTTAATTATCGCAATAAACATAAAAGACAATCAATAATTATTTATCATACCATTTTCACTAAACGGACTGCGCGTGAAACTTATAACATTACCACCGTGTCGTTATTGGACCGTATGCAATAATGTAAAAACTATAAAATACATAAATTCCAATAGATCTACATCGTGGGCAGTGATGAAGATGTCACGAATTCATCCTCGGCGGATTTGGTGATCAGCATCTCATCAATGTGTTGACGTTCATTCCGTAACCGTTGAGAAGGGAGGTGAGGAGCATGTTTGTCGTATGTTTAGTTTTGACATATTTTTGTATAATTGACAAATGGACGTTCATAACTGAAGTGTTATATGCGGCAATACGTAGTGTTCGGGGCAAAACGTTTATGGGCAATTCACTAGTGGAACACCCGAACGCGAATTTTCCCGTAATCATTTACAAAGAAGACTGGGCAAGGATGGATTTCTGGTGAAGTGTTTCGACTGGCAAACGAACATTGTAGATTTGCCGAATTTACAATATTCTTCTATCTCGCTGTACACGGTTTGAAAAATAATAACCTTGAATCAACATCGGCTCTTATTGAAAACTCAATTTACACGGATTCACCATACGTCACTGTAATACAGTTACACCTCGCTGACGTGTTGTCGTGTGACTATTATGCAGTGTTGCTCGATTATATGAAGGCCAGAGACGTATTCCGGGGCGACAGAGTGGCGTATTTTCTTCACCCACTGTCCATGCGCGAATATTGCCGTTTCTGCAACGCCGATGGTTTGACAGTTAGCAGCAGTCCGGTTCAAATATAACTAACCTCATGGCATACGATCAGTCAGCTCACGTCTACAAAATGTCGGTACAAGGATCTCATGCTATTCTTGCTACTTTCGGCCAGTAAAATTCAATAACAACAATAAAACATAGGTGAAACAGAAGAAAAAAAGACTCCCTAGCGTTCGAGACATAGTGTTTCAGAAGACTATCTAGAATAAGCTGGACAAAACGCATATCAAATAATATTGTTCAGAGAGCAGGAAAAACGAGGAGTTTTCTGAAGGCCTCAAAAACAAAAAGAGCTAAGTTAATTGGACATATACTGCGCCATAACAGCCTACTTATCAGGATAATAGAAGGTGCCGTTAAGGGATAAACAGCAGGGGGCGCGACCGCCATTATACTACATTAGTCAAATAGACTGAGATATGTGGACTGCAGTTCTTATTGTGAATTAAAAACGAAAGCAGAGAAGCGTAAGGAGTGAAAAATTGCTGCCAACCAGCCTTTGGGCTATTAACAAAAGAGATAATAATAATTAATAATTAATAATTAGGGTGCGGATTTGTATGTATTTACATATTTGTCGTGAATGATAATATTCGAATGATTCCTTTACAGAAATATGTTACAGGACTATCTGATTATCTTAAGCTATGGTTGATATTACATATTTAATCTAAATTACATATTTTTACATATTTTACTGATATTACATATTTTTGTTAAATATTGAGCTATTTACAGAACTAGTAATGTATCGCCGTTTTATATTATGAGTTGTTATCTTCTCCAGTTCGTGCGTGTGCAAATTATAATCGCGAATTGCGACTATTAGTCCATAGTCCATACATTATCGACCCAGTTATCGCTATACGCGTTTCGATAAAAGTAAATTTAATTTCGTTATTTGTTGTTTAGTCGTTGAAGAGGTGTCCGTGTGTCCTCGTGTTTTTCGTATTTGTCGAATCTTATATTATTATTATTATTATTTTATATCCTTGTTGTGTTTAATTGAAAATGTCGAAAGTTGCTCTTAAAAAAAAAAGAGACCTCGTAATGAGGTACGTGCGAGATTTTCCGAACGAAACATTTCGTACAGATTCTTCATTCCTTGCCAATTCTATTACGAAACTCGAAGCTCAAAACTTGTCTCTGGATGATATAGCCTGGGCATTGTTTCTAACACCGTCAACAAATTGAAAGAAGCCCCTGGGTAAGTCGGTATAAAAATTAAGAAAAAAGTTGAACAAGTACTTAATAAAAACCCAGGTTTAAAGACAGTTGAAGCTATTGCAAACATTCATAATGGCAGCGATACGCAAACTTCTTTTCAATTTAATGTTGCTGAAATTAGGGGCTTTTAAATTTGCTCCTATAACTTCCGTCGATGTGGAAAGAACCTTTAGCCGCTATAAAAATATATTGCGTCCTAATCGACATCGATTTACTTTTGACAATCTAAAAAAGTATATGATTGTCGATTGTTTTGTTGACGACGAAGTAGATTCCGATGAATAAATACTTGTAATTTGTAATTTTTAATTCAATTTGTATTCCCAATTAATATTAATAAAATAATAATATACTAAGTACATATTGACAAATATATTGCGATAAAGAAAAAAATTTTATTTTATTTTTTTACTTTAGAATACGAGTTTTAACTTAAATGAGAATAAATAATAATTTATTAGAATTTGTTTTCTTAAATTGTAATGATACTCAATGTAATTAAATTTTTATAATATTTTTGTATAAACATATTAATATTTAAGTATTTTACATATATTTTAGCTCTCTATATTAATAACTACAAAAAAACAAGAGTACTTTATAAATTTTTACATGTTAAAACTTTTAATCATAAAAAAAAAATACATTTTTATTGATTTGAAATAATTTATGATGATTCTTCACTCTGTTCTTCATCACAACACCCAATACAAATATATTTATTTTGTAATATTGGACCAACATATTTTATAATAATTAATACGTAAATAAAAACTTTTTTTTATTATAAAATAAACTGAAAAAAAAACGGGCGTGAAAGATCGCGCGGCATACATTGGTAATCCAACACACTTTAAACTCCGATAACAACGACAACTTTTGCGATCAGTATTCGGAAACAAACTAATTATATTAAGCAACATGTTATTCGAAGGTACTAAAAAGATAAGATAATTATATTGGTTTTCAATATACGAAAAAATCATTTATTTTTAGATGGATTACAATAGTAATCCGCGCGACCTATGCAGGGTTAAAGATAATTGAAGCTATTGCAAACATTCATAACGGCAGCGATACGCAAACTTCTTTTCAATTTAGTGTTGCTGAATTAGGGGCTTTTAAATTTGCTCCTATAACTTCCGTCGATGTGGAAAGATCCTTTAGCAGCTATAAAAATATATTGCGTCCTAATCGACGTCGATTTACTTTTGACAATCTAAAAAAGTATATGATTGTCGATTGTTTTGTGGACGACGAAGTAGGATTCCGATGAATAAATACTTGTAATTTGTAATTTTTAATTTAATTTGTATTCCCAATTAATATTAATAAAATAATAATATAATGTAGTGTTGTATAATTTATATTTACGTACTTATTTTTTTTTACATATATTGTATTTTTAATTACATATTTGGATAAAATTAAATACATATATATGTACATATTTTTGAATTTTTAATACATACAAATCCGCACCCTAATAATAATTATTATGATAATGTCTCATATAAAAATTTCACTAGATCTTAAGTACTGCCATAATAATAATAAAATTATATTCGTGGCCACTGTATCTAAAGTATGTTTTAGTTGTTTCCATTTAATATATCAATTTTAGTTACAATTTCAATAATTGTATTTCCAGGTACATGGATATATTAAAGAATGCCATTTCAGAAGCACAAGAACCCATGCCAACTATCATCGCGATTTCGATGCAGAGACAATCGTGCGTTATATGATGATTAAACCAACTGAAAGGGTCAGTTATCCAAGGCTCAAACACATCCTGATGAGAAGCGCGCACTGTCGGCGATAGTGTTAACAGTAACGGTGTTTTATGCTTCAAAATCTTTTAATACCTCCCCAAGGCCAATAAGATTGTATTGCAAATTTCGCCATACGTGAAACTACCATATCCATTTCTCGCGGACAATATCAACACCATTGTTGATTATTTATCCAATGACACCGGAACATTCGACGTGTGTGAAACGCCTGTATTTACTTGATGGTTGTTTTTGTCGGTCCTTCGTGTGGAATAAAAGATATTATGGCCTCCAGCGCGAAATCGTCGTTTTCTGTTACCAGATTGACAAGGTTGAAAGACCCATTGAAACTCTTCAGAACGAAGTTCGACTCGAACACCGTGTCAATAACTGAAGTAATTGAAATTGTTTATAAATGTCGCAAGGGAGAACACCCTTTAAAAACAAAACATGGACGTACGCAAAATGCATGATAGGACCAGCCAGTCAGGTGACCAGGACAGAGGCCATAACCCCATCACGCACGCGCTTTATCAGTTTGTATACTAGCACATCGATGTTTTTCCAACGTACTTCGTGTCCAACAACCAACAGATGAGGTACGTATGGTACAGAGCTCTCCCGCGCCTCTTGACTAGCTCACAGATGCTAATAGAAGGTGCGCGAGCAGAACGGCTTAGGCCGAACAAACCCGGATGGATCATTACTGGTACAGAGTCCAAATAACTGATATGTGCATCTGCTGTGAAACGCTACCCAATAACACCAAGGTGTCAGTAGCTGCCCTAAACAACATGGAACGGAGTAATAAAGATTCGCCAATAGACGAACAAGAGTCTGCTTCACATTTGGATGCCAAAATCGCGAAACTTACACACGCTGTAAATTAGTGCTATGCCAACTAGAGTCTCCCATGTTGGACAGGACTAAGCCGCGGCGA
This sequence comes from Chaetogeoica ovagalla, assembly GCA_032441825.1. Classification (NCBI taxonomy): domain Eukaryota; kingdom Metazoa; phylum Arthropoda; class Insecta; order Hemiptera; family Aphididae; genus Chaetogeoica; species Chaetogeoica ovagalla. The sequence continues at coordinate 4,263,519 of CM063747.1, read as the reverse complement.
GCAACCTGACTAAGCAGTTCCAAGGGTAGGGCGGGCTCTTCAGCCTTGGTTGGCAACCGTCCTAGGGAAAGGAAAATCCCGATAAAAAACCCCCTTGCGGTAGGGTAAAAACGCAAGGGAGAACACCCTTTAAAAAACAAAACATGGACGTACGCAAAGGAGTTTCAGTTACCGCACCAGGGGATTCGGACCCCCAGGTGCCGGCAACGGGCAGTGAGCAAGCGGGCTGCCCGGGGACGTCATCCCACGACCGCACGGACAAAATCCTGGTGGTGGGGAAGCAGGCCCCAGGGGGTGGCAATTTAATTGCCACTACCACGACTGTTGGTGGGGGTGCACCGCAGACACCCACCGGCAGCCTCACGGCTGCTGACACTACTGCGAGGACGTGTGTCGCGATGGATTCTTCGGAGTCAACCCGCTCGCGGGTAGCGGAGGCACTGTTGGCCAGCGCGAAGTCGCGGGGGACGAGCTGTCAGGGTTCGTCGTCTTCGGAAGTGCCTGTGACGCCGATCGGCGGAACAAAGCGGAAGGTGAGGTCCCCGCCTTCCAACAGCCCGGAAGACGACGAGGACGCTGTGCTGACGAGTCGCATACGCAACATTTGGACGGCGTTTGCGGATGTGTGTCACGTGGCCGTAGATATGGATGAAAGCGAGTTCCCCGAGTTGTCTGATGCCCTGCAGGCCCTCCGGATCAGACTGGATGAGGTCATGACCTGCACGGGGAAACTTCGCTCCCCCTCGCTGAAGAAAGCCAAGCAAGAGCCAGAATTGCACGTCCGACAAGCCCGGGTGGAGACATGTGATGCGGCGACGGATACACCGTGCTGGTGGCCGTATGCGGATCTGGAGAGGCTACCAACTCTGAGTGTTCCTAAAGCAGGACACTCAGAGTTGAAGAACAAAAACGGCGAGGGCGTGGCATCCGAGTCGTCGAAGGCCAACCGCCATCGCAGACGCGGGAAGGCCGCGGGCAACACTCCTGGCGACGGAGCTCCACCTCCAGCGGTGGAAGGGCTGACTACGGTGGCCCACGGCGAATCGTCGGAGTGGACCACCGTTGGCCGCAACAAAAGGAGGGTAGCTGCGGAGGTTGCCCTGAAACCGAGGAAACGGGATATTCCGGACGCGGCTGCGCTGGTGCGAAGAAGGACGCCGGCGACGAAGGCGGTCTCCATCGCTCGGCCCAGCCGCGACCTAAGCTGCGGCGAGCAACCTGACTAAGCAGTACCAAGGGTAGGGCGGGCTCTTTAGCTTTGGTTGGCAACCGTCCTAAGGGAAGGAAAACCCTGAACAAAAACCAACACCGGGGAATTGATCGAACCCCCGGTGTCCTGGAAGATCAGGATCGAAGACTGGAAAACAGACAAGCGGCACGAGACTGGCGTCGCCGGTGGAAGATAAGTCAAAACATAGCAACATGACAGATACAATTACGAAAATGGATGTTACTGCTACAGGGGCCTCGGAAGCACCAGAGCCGGCGACTGAGGGACGGTGCTCGCCCTAGGTGTCGTTATCGCGCCCAAGCACCAAAATTCCAGAAGTGTTGAGCCAGGCTTCTGGAGCCAGCCACGGGGCTGGTAACACTACTGGTGAGGGGAGTGCGAAGCAGGCTCCCCCCGGTGGCAGAAAGGCCACTGACACTACTGCAATGGCCAATACACGGCAAGACAGCAGCAACGGCAGCCGCAGCAACAACAACCGCAGAAGCAACGGCAACTTCATGAGGAAGAAAACCGGCTCCGGCAACCGGAAGTGGGTAACCCGGAAGGACGCCCACCACGGTCCACGCCTGTCTCTGTTCCCGGCCAGACCCCATGGGTGGAAGTCGTGAAACGGGGACGGAAACGGGCGGTGGCAAGTCCGTCCGGACCGACACCAAGAGCCGTAGGTTCGGACCCCAAGGTGGCCCTTGTGCGGAGGCGCGACCCCGATCCTCGGCGGTCGTCATCGACCCTCCAACAGGAGAGGTGACGTTGACCTCCGTGATGAAAAGGGTCGCTCGAGGGGTCGATCTGAAGGCCCTCGGGGTCAGTGTCCGGACAACGAGGCGGACAAGGGCCGGCGGCATCCCCCTGGAGGTGGATGATGCCGCAGCCGCCGATAAACTGGCGAAAGCGGTCCGGTCCGAGGCGGGGGATGAAGGGAGGGTCAACCGACCCGAGCGGCGTACCCCGGTCCTCCTGCTGGGCGTCCCGGACTGGTGCGAGGTCGATGACGTTGAGAGCGGCCTGGCTCTTGCTGGCCTCGTCCGGGGGGACTACGCGAGAGGCGACGGTTCTTTCGTCACCTTGCGTGGAAACCCTAACGGGCGGGGCGACATGGTCGCCCGCGTCGACGCCACGTACCCGGCGCCCTCAAGTTCGCTGAGTCTCGTTGCGTCGTCGTCGGGTGGAGTAAATGCAGGGTCAGGCTGCTCGAGAAGAGACGGCCGACCTGCTTCCGGTGTCGGCAGCCGGGGCACTTCGTGGCCTAGTGCAAGGTGGAAGAGTCCGGCACTGGGCCGAAGTGGAAGGAGGACACGTGCGGGACAACGGAGGTCAGGCGACCAGGGTCGCCTGTCGGTGTCTCCCACTCGTGATGGAGGTAAGGTTCGTCCAAACTAACCTTAACCACTGCAGCGAAGCTCAGGATCTGTTCTGGGACTTTGTTGGGCGGGAGGACATCTCGGTCGCCCTCGTCAGCGAACCGTATGACGCCAATCGACCCGGTTGGCTCATCGATTCGTCTGGGGGGGCGGCTCTGGGTGTCCTCTCCCTCGAAGACAGGTGACGGGTACGTGGCAGCGACTGTGGGCGGCGTCTTGCGCGTTTACAGTTGCCACGCGCCCCCTCGTCTGTCACCAACAGAGTTCGGACGGCTCCTGAGTTGCCTCGAGGTAAGTGTGGCGGTCTTCCGCGGGACGGGAGTCGGGTTAATTGTTGCTGGCGACTTCAACACGCCCACTCCGCGACCTGGGGAGATCGACTCACGGACCGAAGGGGCACTGATCTCTGCGCGCTGGCTGACGCCCTCGGCCTCGTCGTGGTCAACAGCGGGTCGGTGCCAACGTACTTCGGGATGGGAAGGGGGTCGGTAATCGACGACACGTTGGCCTCCGAGGCCGCCTTCGGGAGACTTCGGGGGTGGACCGTGCGCACGGAAATCGAGAAGTTCAGTGACCACCACCACTTGACTTTTTCGTACCGTGTCGAACGCCGCCAACCACCATCGGGCACCGCTGCCGGAGGCCCCAGTGCGGGTCGTGTTCATCCGGGCTGGAAGACAGACCGGATGGATTCCGATCTGCTCGCGGCCGCGGTAGTCGTGTCCGAGTGGGTGGGGGCGTCTTCGTCCCCGGGAAGCCTTCCCCCTGTCGATAGCGCGGAGTTTGGGGTGGAGCGACTCGTTTCGCAAGTGGCCCGCGCTTGCGACATAGCCCTCCCCCTCGGAGGAATCACAACCCCCGTGGGAGAAAACCGGTCTACTGGTGGAACGAGGACATCGCTTCAGCGCGTCTAACGTGCGTCGTAAGAGGGCGGTCACTAGACTCCGTGCCCGTGGCGGTGACAACACGGCCACGGCCGCGGCCGAAAGTGTATTGCGGTCGGCTCGGAAAGAGCTGAAGCACCGCATTCGCAGTGCGAAGGCGAAGTGCTGGACGGAACTCGCGTGGACGACTCCCCGGGCGCTGGAAGCGAGCTCGCCTCTCGCTTCTCAGCAAACCGGGAAAGCCCTAGGGGGTTCCGACTTCGTATCGACCGTTGTGTCTTCTCGACGACGTGGGAAAGACCCTGGAGTCGCTGCTGGTCAGTCGGATGGAGGCTCATATGTCCGGAACGGGGATCGCGTACTGTCGGACAGGCAGTACGGTTTCCGCCGGAAAGGACGATCGACCGATGACGCCCTGCGAGTTGTGTGTACGCGTCTAGAGTACACGTCGGAGTCACTAACCATCGGAGTCGCTGAATTCAAACACGGTTGCGTGTCCTGAGGATCAGCCTGTCGCCGAAACGGTCATCACACCGCCCACGGGTGATAATGGAGAGAATTTAGTACCCACCGGTGACCGAGTGATGCCTACGTAATAATCATTCGAGAGCATGGTACCGCGAATGTTTGAATGAGCCTAACAAAAGACACGTAACAAGATGCGTTGCTGAGGTTCGTTCCAAGCCAAGGTTTCTCTAGCAACGAGGGTCTGAGTAAAAAGTGTCTCAGCCAGATGCCCCGAGATGCCACGGGTTCTCCACGTGCGCTCTCGCAAGGCAAAACAAAAAAATAGTAAGCCTGATCAGCAAAAATATTCCAACGGTAGAGTTTATTCACTATATGACATTTCTAATTCTCTTGAAAGTATAAAAAATAATAATACGTATAATTATGATAATAATAATATACATTCCCAAAACATTTTACGACGAAATTTATGTTAATAAAAAAAGAATGAAAAAGTTTATTAACGAATAAGAAAACAAAGCCATTTTCGATATATATTTTGTTAAAAAAAAAAAAAAAATAGTGGTCATTTAAATATAATGCAAGATATAATAAAAATACCGGTTTAAACTATATTAAAATATTAATCCCGAATTATGTGATAATGACAAAAATAAACTGAAAAACTTATTAAATAATAAATATCAGGATTGTTTTGCCCAACATAAGTTTGAATCCAGGAGCGATAGACATTCATATGTATAAGTGACGTTCCAATGTCAATTATAAACCACGATTTTATTTTAGTCTACCACCTTATAGATAATGGTAATTAACAGAGCAAAAAGAATTACAAATTAACGAATTACTTCAAGCAGGTTTAATTACACATTCGATTTCTTCACATGCCAGACCAGTATTTTTAGTGAATAAAGCGAATGGTATAAAAAAGATTAGTAATTGATTACAGAAACTTTAACGTTCCACATAAAAATGTTCCGTTTACACATAATATACTGTTTTCGCTTGCTTGATGGACGGTGGGGGGGGGCAAATATTTCAACATTATGAATATGCAAACAAGGATTTTCAAACATTATTTTATTGGAGAAGACATAAGTATTGGCATTTATTAGTCCATTCGTATTATATGAATGGAATGGTTTCCATTTCGGCTATAAAAATTCACCTAGACAATTTTCAAAGACTTCAGCAGAATTATTATATTTATGAACTATTAATTATACGTGAAGATATCTTATAAATTACGCAAAAACACGTTCAACTATAATAAGGAAGTTCCTGAGAAATTGTCACGAAACATAAGAGAAACGGGATTTAAACTGAAAACAAATAACAAAATGCGAATTCGGATATTTTGAACTTGACACATTTCAGGGAAATTAGTTAATTAAAATAGAATCAAACCAAATCAATGTTTAATAAATAGTGGCGATTCGAAATTTCACTACGCCTACAACAATTAAAATAAATATGCACAAGTTAGTGGTACGCGGCGCAAATATTTACGTAATTTTACGTGGAAAATTCATCATCAAGCGTTTTACGAAACAAATTCCACACGAATTACCGATTTGACAAGACATCAATATTGATTACCTTGCATTATGAGCGAATGTGTTATTATTAAAATAATTTTAATTTTTTTTTTTTCCAGAAACTAGTTTTATTATCTAATTCAATCGTGTAATACAGAGATTCTCAGTGTGGGGCGCGACCCTCCAGGGGGGCGCAAAAGCTTTATAGGGGGGGCGCAAGACAATTTTAAAAATCAACATTGCATTGGTAGAAAAAATAAAAAAAAATTGGCTTATTAATTAAAATATTTTATAAAAAATACATTTTATTTTAAAATAAATTTGTAATATTATTATTAATATCAATATTTGTTGTTTGTTTTTAACATTTTTTTACTCTAAACATGACTATTAAAATTATTTTTATGAGGGGGGGGGGGCTCAGGTCTGGGGTTAACTAAATAGGGGGGGCCTGGCCTGAAAAGTTTGAGAACCTCTGGTGTAATACTATAATTATTTTTATCACTTTTTTTTCTCTTCCTTTTAACCCGGTTCTAATTTTTTTCTTTTTTCGTATATATTTTTAATCGTCGAAATAAATTGTACCGCAAAATTTCTAATAATAAAAAAAAAATCATTGACTATTTTTATTACCCAACTGAAAATGTAATTTTTTTTTAATTTTTCAGCCACTGAAATGGCCAAAAAAAAAAAAAAAAAGAAATCCATCCTAGAGACATTTGAAAAGTTGTAGACGACTACGGCGCGTTGTTACACAATAAACAATTTTTACGAATTCCTGTAATTCGCCACAACAACAGTCCTCTAGAGACGATTGGGAATGAATGAGAAAATTATGATATTTTTTTCTACCGCGTTCTCGAGTGAAAAAAAAAACTATTATAATATTAATAATAATAATAATAATATCGTCGAAAAATCTGAATTCGTTCGTGCGCAGTGAGAAACGCACATGTGAAGCAGCGCGCGCTCATTCGGTTCGTTACAACAACACAGATTACGCGCGCGTGCTCGCGATGTGTGTCTTTAACAACACATTTTCGTTGAAATTATTATATATCAAATGAATGAGCGATTTAGTGTGAATAGAATAATGAGCGTATCTGCTGTGTTAGACCGTATCCGGGTAGAATGGTCACCATCACCATGACCGTCTGGTTTGTAAAAGAAATCTTTAGAGAGGGTCACCACCATACACGCACATATGTGTAAACCGCATACGTCCATATGCGAGGAAAAAAAAAAAAAAAAGGTTATCTCGCGCGTATAAAACAAATGTGCGCGCGCTATTTATCGTTTGTTTTTTTTTTTATCATTCTTTTCCGTTCCTTACGCGCGTCGTTAGCCGCCATCGTTTAGAGATACCCATTTCTCAGGGTTTATTAGAGAGAGAGATACACACACAACACTCTTGTGCGCCCGACAACCATTTATGTAATAAATAACTCCGCCGCCGCACATTTGCCCCGGATCAAAAAAAAAAAAAAAAAACAAGCGGGAAACGAACACGCGCCGCGGCGCGTCGTACACGCAATTCGGATACACACCCGCCCCCGCTCACACGACCACCACCATTGCGCACAGATTATTCCTTTTTTTTCACACACGTGTTTGCACAACACGACGTTGTTACGCGTACTAAAGACGAAAAAGAGAAGAAACGTGACGATGGTCAACAAATGCCGCGCGACCGACCGACCGACCATGTGTCTAACGGAATACATATTTTATAATAATACTAATAATAATATATCGTTAGGCTGTTGTCAAATAAAAATTATTTCGCCGTCGCACCGGCCGATTAATGGAATAAGTAGAAAAGAACGCGAAGTAGTGACGACGACGACGGTATACTTCAGATTAGGGCCAGGAATAATATATTCTCCGCTCCCTCGGCTTGTATTTTTTTTTTTTTGAATTTTTCAACTCCCGGACGCATATTCTCGTGGTGTTTAACGCGTATTGATCGTGTGTTTCTATCACGACAATTTACCCCAGAAAATACGAATTTATTTAAAAGAATTAAAATTTGTTCGTTTCTAATGTCGGTGGTGTTAGTAGTGGTTTAGTGAGGTGTTATAGAGTGTTGTTAGTAGGGAGGGGGGAGGGCGAATGATCGATCATCATCACGGGGGTCTACGATGATCCACCAACTCCTTATATAGTGAAAATCCCGACCAAACTAAAAAAAAAAAAAAAAAAATCCTGCGCGCGCCGGCTACTGACACAGCAATAAATAACAATGACAAATGGATACCACTATACGAGACGAGAACAGCACACAACAATTATTATATATTAATATATAAATATTTCTATACTCGTATTATTATTTTTATTCTTCGCACTCTATTATTATTCTACCTTCCCCTCCCCAGCAGTGCGCACGAACCCCGTCGTTTTCATCGTTTCGGTCGTCTCCGACACGATTACTACTCTTCTCTCGAAGGAAGGGTGCGACACAACGAGCACTACTTGACGACGACGAGGCCGAGTGGTAATAAAAAATCGTTAGAAAAAAAATTATTTTTTAAACCGAAGAGGATTGAAAAATTATATTTTCGAAATCGCTTAAAAGGGATGAGATGACGATGATGGATCGTCGTCGATATTCGATAATATCAGATCGCCCCGCCTTCCCCTCTTTTATAAAGCCGAAAAAAAGTTTTCCACGATTATTTATATGTGTCGACGGACATGACCAGCGCGCGTTCGTCGTGTCCTACCCAACAGCAAAAGCAAACAACGACGAGAACGACGAACTTGATTTCAAACGAGTAGTACACTACAATTTATTAATTAAATGCGCGTTATACAAATAGTATGCGAAAAAAAACTGCTTCGTTAAACACGGCCACTATATAAACCGGAGTTTTTCACGCGTATATGATGTACACAATACGTGTTTTAACCGAAAACGTAACAATATTAATATATTATAAATATTAATGGAGGAGGAGGGGAGGGAAACGAAATAAAGAATTATCCACCGTAAACGTATTGGTCGGCGGCGGGCGCTGTAAGGTTTTAAAAATATCGCCGAGAATAGAGCAGCGAAAATTCACACAGTTTATTATACACGACGTGTCTCTTATCGAGTTTTCCAAAAAACTCGACACTCCTTATGAAAAAAAAAAAAAACGTTAAAAACGAAAAACGCATTCGGAAAATTTCCATTGGCTTTTATTAAAAACGAAATTTCACTCGATTTATATATATATGCCTTTTGTTGTGTACGCGTGTGTGGATAAGATCAAAAATATCGTTTATGTATACAATTCTGATATAGCGCGCGCGTCTAAATAGGCCAATGAAACTAATAAGTTAAGAGACGGCGAAAGAAAATATAAAATGTAAAAATGTAACGCCTATGAAGAGAGAGCGAGAGAGGCAGCAGCCGTGGTGCGCGCGCGACGGACTGTTTGGACACGGGGGGGGGTTTATTAAAATTAATAAAAAAAAATTTTTTAATTTGAGTGTGTGTACTTTTCTACGTCTGTACCCAGTTAATAATAATAATGTACGCGACAACACTTTGTACTAAAATAAAAATAAACGCGCTTAAGTTCAATAACGATTAAAAATGATTTTTTTTTTTTTAAACTCGTCACAATTATATAATATACGAGAAAAATAAAATTTAACAATCTCGTTTAGTAGTCGATAATATAATTTGTAATAATAAACAAATCGTACTCATATTATACGCGTGTGAAACGTTATTTATAATGAGTTCTACTGGTCCGCGCCGGCGATTTGATCGCGGCGGGGAGGAGAAAGAAAAAACGTTTCGATTGTTTGTGCCGGTGAAAACCTCGAGCGAATAAAATGTTGTTAGCGCGCACGATTAATTTTCGTAGGAGACCGAGGGGGGGGGGAGGGGATAGACAATATAAAATAATTTATTTAACAGAAAATACAATAATAAATAATATTGAAATCTAATACGAAGCTCCCGCCGAGTAACAACAACGATCGCCGGTTTGAATGAATATATAGGTCATAAACGAGATTTTTCTTTTTTATTATTTTGGTAATGATCCAACCGGTGGATCCATACACTGCGCGACGCTCGACAGACAAAATTGTCTGGTCTATTTAGAGTGTAATACACTAAATATATAACACGCGCGTATTTTATTATATTGTAGTGTAGTTTTTTCTCACTCCAACTCTCGTCCGCGTATGTATTTTGAAAAAAGACAATAAAAATACAGCTTAACGAATTTGTCTCGGAACATATCGCCAAAACATCTCAAGCGTCTCCGCGCGCGCCTCTATTTGCCCCACTCGTTTGGTATTATTTTATATTTAGAATTATTTCACACTCTACTATAACTACTCTACGGCCGTAAAATTAACGTTTACACGTATACTACAATGATTTTTTTTTTTTTTTTTTTTTAGTAGATTACGACGCGCGCGCGACTCACCGTCGCATTCGATCTATAAAAAAAAAAATATATATATATATATGAAAATAAATTATTTTGTTTTTTTTTTAATATTTTACGAAACTATAATAAAATAACAACATCATATAATATGCGCGTTCTCGTTTCATTAGAGATAACACGATACAGTTTAAACACTTCGTCGTCATAGGTGTTCCGAAAACGATTTACACCGATATAATAATATGCGAGAGAGAAAGATTATTTTGCCGTTGTACCATTAATTTTATTTTAAATGTGTGTAAAAAAAATAATACGACTTGAGTAGGCGAAATACACGAGAGACAGCAGTTCGTACACTTTCGATAAATCAAAATTGTAATTAAAACATTTTAAACAAATATTTTATTGTGGGTGGATATTATATATATTGTGCGTATATTTGATTATTATTATTATTATTATTATGGATTCAACGCGGTCCAAAGTGTGAATAAAAAACAAAAAAAAATCCATCGAATCCAATAAACACCACGTAAGAATAATACGACCGCGCGTTTTTCAAACAAAACATGGGATATACACACAGAGTGTGAATAAATAATAATAATAATATTATTATTATGAAAGTTTTGAACGTTTCCCAACAGCAATATACCTCACCTGGATCCCACTACTACTACTAACTACTAGACCATTCTAGAGAAGTTCGATGACATTAAAAAAAACGTATTAACTACAGAGCCGTAGAGAGTTAACATACAGAGCAGTAGTAGTAGTGACTTTTCGACGAGAACCGCTGCTCGGACGACATTAGAAAACCGCCGGTCACTATAAATACACTATTTTAATTACTGTATACTTTTTATATTTCTGGTGTACCTAACACCGTTGGTAAAAAAAAAAAATGTTTTTTTTATATTATTATTACTATTATTCGTTATATATATATATATATATATATATAATTATATATACGCCTATACTTAATTATTATTAATTTACGCGTTTAGACGGTCGCGCGCGCTGATAATAATAACGAGTTTTCGAAGAGGAGAGATCATTAAAAATAAATATACTATATTTATATATTTTATATACGGTCGTATAAATTTACGGTGTACAACACGTATAAACGACGTCGTATAGCTGCTGCTGCTACGACGGGGTACAGAAGTATTTATTTATGTAAATCAAGCCACTTTGCGGCGGCGGCATTTCTACCAAAAAACTTAAGAGAAGTAGAAGGATATTTGTTGTGTTAGGAAAAAAAATCTCACGGACGGGACGAATATATATATAACGTCCGTGTGTATGTGTGTACACGAGCATTCCAAATGACCAAATCCCCCTTTTTTTTTTTTTTACCGTTGTTTTCTTTCTTTCTCTCTTTCGCGTTCTTTCTCGCCTTCCCTAGGAAGTCAACCGGTTTATTTTTCCTTCTCCAAACAACAACGTCGTAATAATATAATATTTTATGTGCGGCACACACACACTGACGACGACGTCTGTGGGAACGCGATATAATAATATTAACACAACACGTTAAAAGTGCGCGTGCGTGCGTGTATTTATAACCCCAGACGGATAGTAGTAATAATAAGAAGCGAGGTGCCGCCGCCGCCGCCCTAGGAAGGAAACAAAAAATTTTTTTTAAATATTTATATAATAATATCTCGTCGATATCAAAAAAAAAAAAAATTCGAAATCCGATTGTTCTCACACCGTATTCCGATTATTTTAAACTATTATATTACGCGTGTCGTCTTGATCATTTATTATATATATATAAAATTGGCCGTTTCGGTCGATTATTTATCGTTTTGAACGACGCGCGACGGGGGTGGGTGATTGGACGTAATAATTCTGGCTGCATCGCGCCGCCGCCGACGACGAAACACACACACACTCTTTAAAATCATTTTTTTCTTCCCTCCTCTTACAACAATATATGCCCCAAACTACGATAAACGTCATATTTATACGGTATACGATAAATAGGCGTGTTGTTAAAACCGAAATGACGGCCGCGGCGGAATGAACGAGAGACGAAAAAAAACACGCACAAAAAAAAAAAAAAATATATATATATATAATATGTATACAGAGGGACCCGAATGTTACCACCGCGGAATAATCGTGTCGAGAGCGAGGCGAATGAAGAGAAAAAAAAAATACGTATTTATCTTATGAACAGAGGGTGCAGCACAGCACAGCACACGAGAGAAAGAGTGAAATTGTATTGTACCGTATTTATTGTGACGTTTAATATACGATAAGCTGTTTTTTTTTTTTTTAAAAAATATCACGAATACATTATATATATATATACACAGGAGGTAGTAAGTAGTAGGCACTTCTTTTTGTGAGAAATCTAATGTCTGCGTTTAATTTTAGAAACTATAATTGTTCATAAATAATATAATAAATATTTTTTATACCCGTAGGGTAATAAAATACTATATTATAAAATGTAATCTCTCCGTGCGTACACAATATCGAAATTCAACACGCACCAATTTCACCGACAAATTTCGTTAAAATTATTGATGGAAATATTAAAATGACAATAATAATAATAATCTATAATATATGCTGCAAATTCTGTTTGCCCTTGTGAAATTACAACGTAAAAATATATATACGAATTAATTTGAAATTTTCATCGAATTGTTGTTACATATTATTATTCTCAGGCGACCGACCCTCTTCTTTTTTTCCACCGGTCGTTTCGCTGTTTTCACATTATTATATTTTAATTAATCACGATCAGTTGTGTTATGTATGCTCGACAATTCCTGTAGCCCGAAAGACGATAAATAATGGCATTTACATTTCATACCATAGTAGGGTACCACCACCACATTTGTGCGGACTCCGACGCGGTTTATTAAAAAAATAATACGTTTATATTAATTATTTAAAAGAATAAAAAAAAAACGACGATACAACAACAATAATAATAATAAATCCCGATCAGTGGGTATGAGAGAACACCACCACTTCGGCTATTGGACACAGGATCGTGGAATGATTTATTGATGTGTAATCAGTAGCCATCACAGGGCAAAAAAGAGCAGTGCCCCCAGGTCATTGGAAAATTATCGTTCTCGAACGCGCTACTTCTTTAAAATAATAATTCTACCGAAAAGGAAAATTCTGCTTCATGCGGTGGATAATACACGGGGTGGTGTCACACTGAATTCGGTACCGAATGAAAATCTCGATCTCTACGCATCCCGACTTTTTTTTTTAAATTTCCAATTACTTGGATATAATTTTCTAAACGAAAAATTTAAAACGAAAATGAAAAACGTTTAATTTTTTATATATATATATATATATGGAAACATTAAAACCTCCCGGACCGTTTCCAAAAGACGCTCATCCGGTCAACAGATGTTATTCAGAATCGTGTCATGTTTTTAAAACTAAATATGGACCCGGTCAATCGTCCGTTTTGCTTGTGTTATAATAATTCCACACACTGCTAGATTCAGCCTATTGTCCATCTGAAATAGCCCCCACCCACCCCCCCGCTCAGCTCAAAGGACTTCGACGAACGTAATGAAGCAAAAATTATAAAAACCAAAATGTTTAAAATTCGAATTCATGTTACTCTGTGAATTCGTGTATTATATTGTTGAACGACAACAAAAATTATGTTTCGAAAATTTTACAAAAAGTTAATATCGATTTGGAGAGAGGATCAAGTAAGAGTTTTGGAAGAGACAAATTGAAAATATACAGAAATAACATCGAATCATTTCACAATAGAGCCAGAGAAACTGCAAGAAAATATCATAAGAATGATCCTCATTATCGAATGAAACGCGGTAAAGAAGAATTAAAAAAAAAAAAATTTACGAATTTGCTTATTATGACTATCGATTTGAAAACGGAAAAGAGATATTTAAAATTACAGTTTTCAATATAATGTACTGGACGTAAAACAATCGGTCGATTGAATCTACGCGTTTCATTGCAAAATATTTGATTTTTTTTTTTAACTCCAAAAATATTACTTGGTACGCGCGCACGAACGAAAAAATGTTGTTAAAAAAATGTAATTGTTTACCATCGAGTTCTACTTGAATTAACTGAGAAGTGCACTGTTCAACCCCAGTTGTGCAGAGATATTATAACTAATGAATTCTACTGAAACTTGTGCAAAAGTTGAAAGATTCTTCAGCAAACTAAAAGTTATCAAAAAAAAAAAAAAAATTATACAGTATAACGGTGTACCTCGTTTTAGATAGTAGTAATAACGAAGTAGTTAAAAAAAAATCAACGGTTAGATGTTATTAAATAATCTCTCACCGCAAAAAGAAAAAAATATATAGTTATTATAAAAGTAAAAAATTAAACCACCGACGTCGGCGAAAAATTAATTCAATTCGTATTATATCTTATAGTAAAACAAATAAAATACTAACACACCGGTATAAAAAATGTATATTTATTATTTAGTTTTCGTTGCGAACATATATTTATATAGAAATCGCACTTTTACAATGCGAATAAGAGAGTAAGGGGGAGGGAGCGCATAGTCATAATTATTATAATAGTAATAATAATTTAATTCGCGTAATATTTTATGATATAAATATTTTTGTTACGATAATCAAACGAGTACATTTACATTTACTCGTTAGTCGTATATTCAAACTCGGCTCACGCGTGGCCGTCTAAATGATGAATGATCCGAGAATTATTAATTACCGTTGAGCTACAAGCGGATTCATCAATTTAGATTGTGGGGAAAAAAATCGTCTCAATAAATAAATACGACGATGATTAATGATTAATAAAATGAAAAAAAAAAAAAAACATTAACCAAACTTCGTGTATCAGTTGGTGGTGTACGACGTACCGCACACACCACCCAAAAAAAAAAAAAACGTTATAATAAATTGATTCAGTGATGGTGAAAAATAACCGTTCATTGTGTGGTGGTGGTGGTGCAAACAAAAAAAACGCGGTAAAAATAATTTATTAAAAAATTATACAACACGACACTCCCCCGCATATATAAAAATATTTTTATTTATACCGCTCGTCTACGTCAAAGTTGTGCATATTATAATGCGAATCATAGCAGTTATGTCACTTGCAACAAACGCGTACATTTAGTATAATAATTTACACGTTTTAAAGTTCAAAGTGTACCCCCATTTAAAATAATCTTCGCATTTTTGTCGATTTTATAAATGCCAAAACACAATCTCGTTAGCCACTACGATTTTCACAGAAAAAGCATTAGGAAAAAAAATCGTTACATTTCAAATTCCAAATTACTATTCAAAAGAGAATATTTTATTTTGAAATCACGAAACATTTGTTACTATTCGTTCATTGTTGAGGATGGGGTGTAACTCGACTTCAACTCGAATATCACAAACTTTTACTCGACTGATATAATGGAGTCGATGTTAGAAATTAGAAAGGCGATTTTCACGATAATATTATAATTACAAAGCACCTCGAATATGTATATCGGAAAAAAAAATATTATTTAGAATATACAATAAGAGGAGAAGAAAAAAGCATATGTCGCCACCGTGTACCGGTTGGTCATCAACAATCAAAATAATTTTCAAATGAATAATATTTCCCCCCTCCCCCACGAATAAAAAATAATTCCGTAAAACATAATTCTATTATTATTATTATTACAAATATCGTATAGTATGATAAAAGATAGTTTTTGAATATTGTTTTCACTACTAGTTTATTTAGCAATAATAATAATAATAATAACAATCAGCAAGTGTCGTTTTCAACGTGCCGAGATTTGAAATTATTGTTCGGAATTTTTATCGATTCGGAACGTAAATAAAAAATAATAATGCGTGATAAGTAAGTCGTAAGTAAAACGTCCACCGGGGTCCCTATCGCGTTCAATACATATTATTATTACAACACTCGTACATTAATTATAAATAATAATAATATTACGTAAGTTATATATAAAATGTGGTGCCCGCCCCTCCTCTCATAATATTATTGTAAATAATGCTCTGTATTCACAAACATTATGAAAATTTGTGCGTACTACAACACGTATATAATACCCCAGTTTATAATAGCAAAAAAGAAAAAAACCGATAATTATAATACGTTAAACGTTTTATACACGTAATCTGCGGTGTGAAGTGCACACACAGCATCCCATATGTTTGGATCGTCGAGTCATACCTATAATTTACATATTCACAACCCGGTGTGACCGGTCGTTGACCATAACATTATATATATAAATAAATATATATACACACACACACGAAAAAAACGTATTAAATTAGAAAATACGTACGAGCATACGAGAAAGAAGTCTATTTTATATTCCAGTCCGATTGATTTTATTTAATATCGGTGTGTTTGCGATTCGTTCGTAAGAAATTTTTATCCGTAAAAAAAAAAAAAAAAAATAATCATAACTCGCGCATCGGTCAAACACGCGAAAACATTTCGTGTCAAAAAAATAAATAGACCGAGTGAAAAATAATAAACACCTGCCTGGACCGGCGGGAAACCGAAAACTTTCATCCCGCCGACGACACTCTGTTGTGTTTCCTCCGCAACATTATCTCGGTATAATCATCGTGAGTTTACTACTAACACCACCACCCACAAACTCGTAATTTTTTTATTTCTTGTTTATAAAAAAAAAACAATTCCCTCTGAATTGCTTTTTAAAAGCGATTTTACAACATAATTTTAAAAAAATTCATATATTTTTCATGTTATCAATATAACATATACAAATTATTATTTGTTTATAATTATTATATATAATGTAATATAATATACAAGGGGGGGGGGAGCGATGAGGGCGATCGCCCCCCCCCTAGATACTTGTGTATGTACCTATATCTACTGTCAACTAAAATCAATCGAACTATGAAAACTAAGATGTAATAAGACATTTTTTTTATTTTAAACTTATTATTTTCATATAATTTTTCGATAATTCTAAGTTGGCAACAGATTCATCGGGCTGTTTTTCTACTCGCCACCCCCCCCCCTAGGGGATGAAGTGAATACGCTCCTGAGATGAGGAAGTGTTAAAATAAAAGTATTTAAATAAATGAATAATAATTTACTGTAATAACGTTTAAAAATAAATTTTTCAATTTGTATAATATTATGTTAAAATAAAGTTATTTAATTAATTTAATTGTTTGTAAATGTCATTGTAAATTATTCCTAGCCTAGCATGTTTTATGTAAAATATAAAATAACAGTAAAAAAAAAATAAGAAATAAAAAGCGGTGTTAGTTAACACCGCGGCGCGACTGCCAACGAAATTTTCATAGGCGCGACGACTTCTAGGAGGTTAATAACGATAATAATAAACGGCTACAGATATACTTTGCAACATTATAAAAAATTAGCAAATCGAATATCGAAGAAAAAATCGTCAGTGATACAATCTTTTACGACGTTCGCGTTCCGACTACTAATTTTCCGTTCTATTTTTTTATTATAATATTGAAGTGTACGAAATTCTCAATTTCCTCGACTTAAAACTTATTTTACTCTACCGCGGAAAACAAAAAAAAAAAAAAAAAACAGGCGGATGAAATCGCGCGATTTTTCTCCTCCTAACACCGTCGTTCTCAACAACTGCCGCCTCACACACGCTTGATGTTCAAAAAAATTTATATTTGTTACGGCCGAAGACAGATTTATTTTTGACAGTAAAATCTCGTTCGAATAGATTTTTTTTTTTTATTAAATCGCTTATTTTACGTTTAGAAAACTAAAACCACTAGAGGAGTAATGAAAAAAGAGAACATATTACGGACTTTTGTACCCCAGATCGTTAAAATCTGTGTGCAATCGCACAAAAGACAAATGGCCTTTTAGATAATATAGAAAAACAACAATTTACGACTCGTACAACACGTTCCAAAATACAAACGGGTCGACGAAATGCTATAATAAAACGTGTAATCTGTTCCCGGAACAGATGGTACTCGAGAGAGAGAGAGTGTGTATCCAAAAACACGTGTGGATAACACGTTTTTATCAATTTTGTCTTTCGCACGCAGCCATACGTTACACACGTTATCGAAGTAGTGTAATGTTATAATATATAATTATCGATAATACTCGGAACGAAAAAAAAAAACGAAGAGTTTCTCATATTCTCGACGAATAACAAATATTTAAGTCGCATTTAAATTACGACAGATATTTTATGTATTACGTTGTAGTAGTACACACAACAAACACTACGGCAGTTATAGGGTATGAATAAATAATAATAGGAGAGTTTGGTTAGGAAAAATGATGGTGCAGTCACCCCCCAACTCTTAACTGTATTTATTATATTTAAAATTTAATTATATTTTAGTATATTTTAAACAAATTATAAAAAAAAAAATATTTTTTTTATTTATATTTTTCGTAACGAAAAACGCGCATCGTGTGTACGACGCGAATTTATTGTAATTATTTTATCCGTACGGGTCTTCTTTTTTTTTTTTTTTACATATCAATCGCGCAATCAAGTGTTGCGACCGTTATATTATAAAACACTGGTCGCGATCCGCCCGTTCTAGCCGGGTCGCCAAACTGGCGTTACGGAGAACGACCAATATACCGCGGGGACGGTGAAGGATTTTTGTGAGGTGAGCAGCAGCGGAGCAGAGCAGAGCAAGTTCATTTACGGTTGAAAAGAATACGATTTTTTTTTTTTATTGTGAAAAAAGCTACCGCCGGGCGTCAGAGAGAACTCCCCAACAACTAACCAAAACGAAAAATTATACGATTGAAAAAATGATATTGACAAGACATAAACAAAAGTAGTAGTAGTCTTGCACGCCCGTCACGGTCCACACCGTTAGTAGAGGACACACCCCGAAAGGAGGATATCCTACACTCTCCGCGTTTAAATAACATTTAAATAACAAACGAATTAAACATTTAATAAGAAAAAGAAAAAACACTTGACAACAAACGTCGAAGAAGACGAGTAAAATTCAATTGAAAATATTGGCCTGGCCCGGTATTATTACACACCAAAATAAATCACGGTTGGCTCGTTTGGACGGTGGATTACGTCGACATATTTTTTTTATTTTTGTTTTTTTTTTTTGTTACGTTACAATACATTATTATTATACCGTGTAAAAACTAATTATTATTAGTTGAAAAACGTAAAGCCCAACGGGATTTTATAACGCCCCCGCGCCGCTAATACGAATTATCGTAAAATAAAAAAGAAAAATAATATTTTTAAAACGTACGGGGGGGAATTATTCTGTACATAGTTCCAAAAACGGTAAAATAATTCGAATTTAATTGTTATATTCCTTGTGCCGGGGGGGAAGTGTGTAAAATTCGTGATTTCGCATGATGTTTACAAATTGACTCGGCGGAGGACAACACTATAATAATATCGTGTTCGTTGAAAAATACGTTGTTGTGTGATGCCGATGATGAGGGGAAAGAGAAGAGGGAATTCGGTTTTTATTATAAATATCAAATCTACACAAATCTCGCGCGCCAACTGCAACAGCAATTATTAATCGAAAAACGCTTTTGTCACCACTACACCAGGCACATCGTTTATTGACCGGCTTGTACTACACGGGCTTGAATTTATTGATACAACAGTCGATTGTATTCACCGACAGATATTTTTATTATTTTCACGTCTTTTTATATACGAGTAGTAGTAGTAGTAGTAACACTCACGAACGAAATGCGGCGAGAAACGTGTTTAAAACGGAATCTGTTGGATTACGCCCAATAAAAGTATTTCGTTTTCAAAGAATTTCGTTATATACTTATTATACGTATGCGTAGAGCACAAATGGTTTTTTTCTTCATTTGCGATTCTTATAAATTATAATAATCCGTATAGAGAGTACCACATACACGGTATATGCGCGCAAACGGTGTTAACGTAACAAAATATTTATTCGAGTAAAATTATTAATAATTATTTTCTTTCGCGTTTTTCACACACCACAACAAACAAATATTATACCACTATTACTACGACGAGTACACTGAACAAGAGAGAGCACCCACCATCACCACCATAAAACCGTTTTACGTGCGATCAAATACAATTTGTGTAAATATATTGTGAGCCCGACCAACGATTTGGAGTAATAATATGTGGTAACACACACGGTCGTCGAAACGATCCGATTTTTCATTTCTATAATTTTTTTTTTCACAAATATATATTATAATATTACGCCGTAGTAAAAATAAAAATAGAAAAGGTAAGCAATGGCGCGATATTATTAAATATCGCCTCGCCTATTTACATTCATCTATTACTAATAAATTGTCTACCACTTTAAAAGATTGTCTCGGGGATTCGTGAGTTCGAGAATCTCAATGTTAGTTGTATCTTAAACCTGGATACAGGCCGTCGAAGATGTTCTCATATTCGGACGGTGAAGATATTGAAAAAAATAAGAAAACCGATTGAGTTTATTCATTATATGTATTTTTTTTTTTATTTGACAAAAAGTTTTTAAACACCCGGCGGATTCTCGAGAGTCAAAAAAGGGAACGTGGCTCGAGCCTGACGCGACGGGCCGAGGACAGTGATGTCCCCCTCCCCGGGGGGAGTAGTAAATCATTATTATGTAATAAATTCATCTTATTAATGTTATTACTTTTTTTTTTTTTAAATATTTCACAGATGTCGAATCACAAATGAGCGATTATCATCCTACAATAATATAAACCAAAATACACGTTCAAATAATATGCTTTTATATAATTGTTGAAGGCGCGCCCCCCCCCCCTTCTGGTTAATAAAATAAATAGTTCTTCTCAAATTTATTAATTTTCTAAATATAAACAAAATTTTGCACATTCAATCTTTTTTACCGTAACACTTGAATAATAATAATAATAATAGTCATTAAAAATTAGTCTAAACGACACACGTTTGCATAAATTTATTTTGAAATATTATCATTAGCAGTGCTTTTAGAGGAGTTTTATGTCTGGTTAAAGAAAGGAATACAAGTTTTATAATCGACAATGTTTATGTTATACATTATATACGCGGCTGGTTATTATTTCATGTGCGTAACACGACGACGAGACGACGACTTTGGCCGCGGAAAATTAATCATAATTTGAATGAAACGTGTTACCGATAAATAAAAACCGTTTTGGACGAAGACACTTCTCCTATTTTGAACGCGATTCATTTTTCTGTACGGAAATACTATATAAAACCGTATTTATTTATTTTTTTCGAGGAGCGAACACAAAACGTCCGATGAATTATTAGGTAACGCGAGACACGAGTGTCGAAATTAAATATTCTTTACCGGTATATAATAAAGGCGACGCGCCAGAACTTCAACAAACATTTGCGCGACCCCCGTTATTATAATACGGATAGGTTTTTAAACAGAAAGAGAAGGGGAAAAAAAGCTCGACGGTCTCCATAACAAAAAAAAAAAAAAAACGATGAGAAAAACACATCAAGCACGTTACACAACATACGTTTTGTTTGCGCCTCTACAAAGAAAAAAACCCGGGTAGTGAATTTTTATTTAACCAACCAATCCAAATATGTTTTATCGAGTCGAAAATTAAAAATTAGTATAATATAACTGATGCTGCTCGATATAGTCAAAATATGAATCCCCTCTCTCGTCGAGCTCCAGATGATAACCGTTTTAATTAGAATAATTTCGCGAAAAAATTCCTCTCACACTTTGCCGCCGCCGCCGCCTCCTTTTGTCAAACACACAACGCAGCACACATTGTGTGTCACAAACAACTCGGCGTCGTTGTTTGTGTAATCGCACGTGTCGATTGTATAATTGCACATTGTTTCCTTCCGTACACGTATTTGTTTTACTCGGAACCGTTTTGCGTCGTCGCGCAATTTTTAAGTAAAAAAACCATCTGAAAACGGCGGAGGAGGAACAACAACAACGTGTGTACCCCCCCCCAAACATTTTGAAATACAAGAAAACGTTAAATTTCGATAGTTATTCTGCTTGACGCGTAAGTAAACACCGCGTTTCGTAAACACTTTTATATAGTTCAATATTAATTTTGATCGATTTTTTTTTAACAGATAACAAGTATGGTCTTGTCGGGTTATAATATTTTTTACTAGCATTAACTACTACTACAGGCCGTTGACAGACAGTCGCGTACACAGTTCGGTAAAAAAAAAAACGTCCTTTTTCCGTATTTTTTTAACACTTCGAAGTTGGTGGCGAGTAAAATGTATTTTCAACTCTGGGCAACGACGACGGTGTCCAAGTGATTTAGAAAAATACGTACGCGACGCGATACATGTCGTTCATTTTTTTTTGATTATGTATTTTTAAATTCCATTCTTTTTTTTTTTTTGTCATTTAATATTTTAACATTCGTTATAATAATAGTATTACAAAACCAAACTTTTCGCGCATATTTCTTCTTTTTACGCGGATCGCTTACGGGATCACTAAGGTGACCACCAACCAACCATACGTCCCGTTTTGAACGGGACAGTCCCGTTTTTTGTATCTCTGTCCCGTTGTCCCCAGAAGATTTCTCGGGACACTAAAATGTCCCGTTTTAAGAAAATAGACAAATAAACAAAAATCTATTTTCGTGGACGAGTTATCGTTTCTATTATCTTTAACTTGTAAATGAACAACAACATCACGTTTCACGTAGTATATGTGCATGGACGTATGGGTCCGATCGTTATCGGTGATAACTAGGGTGCGGATTTGTATGTATTTACATATTTGTCGTGAATGATAATATTCGAATGATTCCTTTACAGAAATATGTTACAGGACTATCTGATTATTTTAAGCTATGGTTGATATTACATATTTTACATATTTGATCTATAAAAGTAAATTTAATTTCGTTATTTGTTGTTTAGTCGTTGAAGAGGTGTACTCGCGTTTTTCGTATTTGTCGAATCTTATATTATTATTATTATTATTATTTTATATCCTTGTTGTGTTTAATTGAAAATGCCGAAAGTTGCTCTTAAAAAAAAAAAGAGACCTCGTAATGAGGTACGTGCGAGATTTTCCGAACGAAACATTTCGTACCGATTCTTCATTCCTTGCCAATTCTATTACGAAACTCGAAGCTCAAAAAACTTGTCTCTGGATGATAGCCTGGGTATTGTTTCTAACACCGTCAACAAATCGAAAGAAGCCCCTGGGTAGGTCGGAATAAAAATTAAGAAAAAAGTTGAACAAAGTACTTAGTAAAAACCAAGGTTTAAAGACAATTGAAGCTATTGCAAACATTCATAACGGCAGCGATACGCAAACTTCATTTCAATTTAGTGTTGCTGAATTAGAGGCTTTTGAATTTGCTCCTATAACTTCCGTCGATGTGGAAAGATCCTTTAGCCGCTATAAAAATATATTGCGTCCTAATCGACGTCGATTTACTTTTGACAATCTAAAAATGTATACGATTGTCGATTGTTTTGTTGACGACGAAGTAGATTCCGATGAATAAATACTTGTAATTTGTAATTTTTAATTTAATTTGTATTCCCAATTAATATTAATAAAATAATAATATTATAATGTAGTGTTGTACAATTTATATTTACGTACTTATTTTTTTTTTTTTACATATATTGTATTTTTAATTACATATTTGGATAAAATTAAATACATATATATGTACATATTTTTGAATTTTTAATAAATACAAATCCGCACCAGGGGCGTAATTAAGCTTTTATACTGGTGATTACACGCCGGACGCGTATTATCGATACTATAAATATGAATAATATAATAATTAAAATTGTGCCTCGGGCACAAACGAACGACTGACCAAGCGCGATTGATTGTGTGATATTGGAGTGTCGAGTGGTATAAAGATACGGATTATCTATTAAAAGTTTTGTTTTTCATAATGTAATTTTTTGACCCCCCCCCCCTTGAAAAAATCCTGGGTGCGCCACTGACTCTATATACTAGTGTCAACTTGGCTCCCCGCAGAGGAATTTTAACTCCGGTAAACAGCGATCCAGAGGTAGAGGAGTAGACTTTTGGCCGCTTGATTACCACCGCCGAAAAGGGAAATTTTTCTCTTAATCACGTATCAATACCACCATTTTTCAAAGTAATGAGTAATAAGAGAAAGAAAATATATTATACGACAAAATTTTAAGTCGATCGAAGCGCGATTAATAAATTATTATTTGGTCGAATCGGTCTCGGCAAACGAGCGTATAAGTGTGAAAAGAAAGCGTATAAATACATACACAGATTATCGTACGAGTGGTCGCGGCGCGCACTATCACACTCAATTATATTATATTATATCAATATAATTTTATTAACGTCTTATTATATAGTGCGTCGAGGTAAATAAACCAGCCGTTCTTCGATAAACGTATTACTGTAGAGGTATACACACCCGATTATAATTATTATTATTTTTACGGGTAAGATACCACACAGATAATTACGTACGAACGGCGACGATCACACTGTTGATTGATATTGTGTAAAACGCACAGAGACGCGCGCTCGCAGAGAAAGAAAAAAAAAACGCTCGTTCGTCTTTATGTGCAACCGCCGCAACCGGCGTACGAGTATAATATTATATAAAAACGCACGTGTACACACCCCCGAACAGATTTGAGTACACGCGCGCGGTCAGTCAGCAGCAACCGACGACGACGACCACCACCACCACCAACCCTCCTCTCTCCTCATTTTATAATATATCGCGAAGAGAGGTGGTGGTGTGGTTCTCTTAAAATCCCGCCGGTTTTTTTTCTTCTTCTTTCTTCTTGGAAACGGTTTGAAGAACGCCGCAGCGGCCCCGTCCGTCGTCGCGCCACATCCACGGGGACGCCGCGCGGGTATTATTATTATTATTATTGTATTACCACACAACGCAAGACACGCGGCGGCGAAGAATATTTCGTGTATATACGAAAAAAAAAAAATATATCGGAATATATTTTAGGAGACACCTCCACCCTCTCTAAAAACGCGCAACGCAGACCAGGCGCGCGGCGTTTGGAATATAAAAACGCGTTAGGCGTTGCGCGACTCCCCGGGCCCCCGAGAGCTGACAAACACCCACAACACAACGCAACACCGCAATAATATATTATTATTATTATCGTTATTATACGGTCCCCGTCCCCGTGTTGTTCGCGTTTGAACGAAATGATTTTCCTTTATTTCGTCGAGATATCGTCATTTCATTATTATTATTATTATTATCTTCTGCGGGAATTTTTTTTTTTTTTTCTTTTAAATATCAGCAGCTCCGCCGCCGAACGGACGCACGCGCAGTAGTAGTAGTAGGTTTTTAATCGAATAACCGCGTCGGGGCGTCGGCTAATAATATAAACGTGTACGCGACGACGACGACGGTCGGTCGGGGGCGAGGAGACGGGGCACGTCGTCGCGTAAGGACGAAAACACGTCGTCGTCGTCGTCTTCTTCTCCTACCGAGGGAACCACACTACTGACTACACTCTATCCCACGGTGACTATATAACGAGGGATTACTTACTAAACGCGCGCGATAACAATCCGACGACGTACACACGCACCACACGATAAATTCCTAAAGGTTTTTTTTTTATAAATCCGCCAATGATCATTCGCCGCGGCGTCTAAGGCGAATAATAATAATAATAATCATAGCGATGCAAATATAATAATTGTATTGTTATACGAGGAGGAGCAGGTGTTATGGTAAAAAGAAAATCATCACAATATCGTCGATTCCGGAGATATGATAAAAAATAAAAAAAATCGATGACACGCGATTTTTGGCGAAAAAAATAGTAAAATAATAATATAAGGAATAAAAGAAAAAAACGTTAACGATTGTTATTTGTTTTACGATTAATGTTTACCTTTTTTACGCGAATTTCGATTTAACGATAAATATTTGCGAAACGAAATATTGCCGGGGGGGGAGGGGGGAGCAGGAATCGTACAAATTTTAATTTGTAAATAATTTTTAAATAATAGTACAACCCCCGCCTGTGTTCGAATTATAGAAAAATAAAATCGTTTTCAAAACGAAACATTTATATTATATAATTAATATAAACGTATTAATAATAATAATCGTTTTAACTATACACGCAGTTTTTACATCTTTATAAACCTTCTCCTTTTCAATCTAACCCCGTTTATACGAATTGTTATTTATTGGTAACGTTATGAAAATAATCCCACAGCAATACAATAATACGTCTGTTGATGCGTGCACAACACAACATATTATCGTCGTATACATATTTACGTCTAAATCATAACACACCCCGAAATATTTAGAATTATTCGGTTTATAATAATGTGACGACTATTGCACGTTCAGACGACGGTTCGAAAATACACCAATAGTAAATAATAAAAATATTGTAGTGAAAAAAAATCGGTCAAATACACAAACCGCGTATTAAAAAAAAATAATTATCGTTAAAATAAAAACAACGAACGAATGTTATTTCTTACGAACAAAAACGGTTTTGCAGTTATGTTGTTTGGAGAAGAACGACA
This sequence comes from Chaetogeoica ovagalla, assembly GCA_032441825.1. Lineage (NCBI taxonomy): Eukaryota > Metazoa > Arthropoda > Insecta > Hemiptera > Aphididae > Chaetogeoica > Chaetogeoica ovagalla. The sequence goes on along the minus strand of CM063747.1, from coordinate 4,237,126 downwards.
ATTTGAGAAGTATACATCAACACACACACGAGCGGTGTTTCAAAAGTATTATTATTGGCAAAGTTTTGTTCGACATAAATATTCGAAATTCTCGGAGTATCGCCTCCTCTCCTCTCTGAACGATCGAATCGTTATTAAAATCAAGACAAAAAAAAAAAAAACTAAACTACAATGAAATTATTTTTTAACTGCGCGATTTCTGTTCTAAATCGAGGGGGGGGGATATTTTATCTGAATTTCAAATCGGAACACGCTAAATATTTGCCAAATTACTTTTTGAAAGAGTCGATGGCCACACATTCGTATTTAATACGAATAACAGGGAGGAAAATTGTAAAAATTAACGATTTTCTTTTTTTCCCGACGACAGTAGATATATATATATATATATATCGCTTCAGTACGACTTAAAAACGGATTCGAAAAGAATTACGAATCGAAAATGTTGAAATTTTTTAAATCCTACTACTTAAACGACGTAGTAGTATCGAGAGAGAAAAAAATATTCGACGATATTATGATATAAGAATCACACGGAGACGTGACACGACGCGACCTCAGATTTTACTCGACGATCATAAAAAAATAAATCGGACATCGGAAATATTATAAAAACGTAATCGCGTGTTTATTGTGAATCAATGATTTATATTACGGTCAACAGCTATTTACACGATGTGTGCCGCGACCAACACGACACAACAAACGTTTGTATATATATGTATTTTTTTTTTTTAATAATAATAATTCCTAGAACTGCGACCCATCATCATCAAAATCAGCTGAAATATCTTTTTCGATTGGTAAAAAAACATTTTCGGAGAAACTACATATTATATATTTTGTTGTATTTTCTCAATAAAGACTACGAATTATGATGATTTTTTATATATATATATATTTATTTATTTATTTATTTATATAGTTTGGACAGGTATTTAATTCGCAACGTCTAACGCGCGTCTGATGTTTACACCACCCCACGCGTGGTGTCGTCACTCGCAAGGCGTTCATCACACACGGGGGGTGGGTGGTGTGTGGTTTACTAACACTAGTGTGTACCGGGGTAAATATTAATAAATATTAATATTTAATTAATTTATATTAATAAATAAAGAACGCGATGATAACATAAAAAAACACGACGTTTTAATTGTTATTTATTAAATTGAATATTATATTACTGACGAATTCATCTCGTGACGAAGTAGCAGCAGCAATAGTAATAGTGTAATATTAAATTGTTTTCAGTTTTAATAAAAGACGCGACGAACTGGAAACCGAATTAACTGGACGACAAACACAGTGAAAACGAAATATTATAATATATATATATATATATATATATATATAATGTTTATTTTTATATATATATTAGTCTTATATAATATATAACGGGTTTACAAGAAAAACCGAACAGTAAAAACAAGTTTTAGCTCGGTATAACCGTAGGGGACACACACCGTCATCGAGACCATTGGAGGAGGTGGTATTTTTTTTTATTTTCTCTCTCTCCAAAAACTCTGCCCGAACGCGCGCGCGTCGTAAACACTGTCGCATACGCGTAAAAAACTAACATTTCTCCTTCGGCCCGGACGATAATTATTAAATATTGTACTGGAGAATAATCCGTCATTTATTCGACGATATTACTTATTTGTCGTGCCAAATAAAATAAAAAACTCATCGCACACGAATATTTAAAAATAGGACGTGGAACATATCCAAATTGTTTTGGAATCGAAAGTCTTGATCCTCGGTAAAAAAAAAAAAAATCACCGGAGATCCGATTTTAAAATGACGAAAAACAATCGCAATGGATCCGGTCCAAATAATATTTATTGTGCACGACGACATTTTCTGTGTACAACAACACGTTTTGGTGAAGACGAATATTTCTGTGTTGTCGATGTTGAAGAAAGGCAGCACATTTATAATAAATCCGAAATTTTTAGGTTTTTTTTTTCCTCCTCACTACATGTGAAAAATCTAACGACAACGGCTTCAAAATAAAACAGTTTGTTACGCGCGTGTGTGATGATAATTACGACGGCTCTATTGGAAACCGTTAAAATAATTTAATTAATGGCAAGCGATCGGTATTGAGAGTAAACAGAATTTTGATGAGAAACTCGGATACGTGGAAAGTAGATGATAACAGTTAATAACAACACATGCTGCTACTTGACACCACACGACGGTTGAAATCAAATTATTGGATGTTAGTAAAGTAGTTACCACCAACTTTCTAATATACCACGCGAGTATTGAAAATTTTATTTTATAATCTCGTAAGAGTAAAAAAAAAAAAAAAACATTGAAAATATAAATGAAGGTGAAGGTTAACAACGAACGACTGCACGAAAAAACGTTTAACCATAAAAGAGTCAACGGAGCGCCGAACAACGTTTTAAAATAAAATCATAGGCGAATTTATTTCACGTGAAATCCAAAAACGTTTTATAAACACAATTTAATAAAAATCCAATAAGTCTTATTGGATCACCACAAACGAACGACATTCGTGGCAAAACAAGTCGTCTACGATACTGCAGAACGAGCTGTCTAATTAATAAAAGAATTTCATTCGAATAAGTTCAAAAAAAAAAAAAAAAAATGAAGAACAAAAACAATATTATACACTTCAAAGTTATCACACAATACCGAAAACAATATTCAAATAGCACCGGGTAACTATTTTATGACGGGTATTATAGAATAAATATTAAACATACGCATCAATATAATCTTATATATTTGTACAAAGTAAATATAATACGACGGAGTGATTATAGAATATAGTTTTATATTACGCGATATTGTCCGTCGTAACTTCCAAAAGTAGGCTTTGAGATATTATGTAACTTGCACAACAGTCTTCTTCTTAGAGACAGTGCATTATTTATGATTGTAAAAACCGTTGATAGCTAAATAACATCTAAACGGTGAGAGGTGGAAGTCGTTACAACGGTGTTTCATTGAAAAGAGCGTTTAAATTTACATTAGAATCCATCAAGACCTGAAAATTGTCATTTTGGAAGTTACGACGACACACTTGTGTCATCTCATAGTGCGTTATTATACCCACACATTTGACAAACGTATTGCATTTAATAAATTTTATAGAATATCTTGATTGTAGACAGAATTGTTTTATATTAGTTTACAACAACGCGATATCAATTATAAAAAAATAAAAAAGATATTCCGAAGAAAACGTATTTTATATATATATTATTCGTATGGCAAAGTAGAGGCAAACACGAATTTAAACACGTAAATATCAACAGATAACATATAAAACGGAATAAAATAAAAATAAGCTAAACTATACAAAAATTATGTTAATAGTGATATTAAGAATATTTTTTATAAGACACAGATGGGAACACTATTATAACGGCCGGAAGACGTTTGAAACTGTAGATTATAAATTAATGTCCACGTTTCGTATCCAATCAACTACATATCCCTATTGGCTGTATGGATATCATTTAGAGTGCCGCCTTCGAGTGCATGATTACACGATTTTGAACTTCATAGGAATCGGCTTTGGGGGGGACACGGGTTAAAAACTTAACCGATCGTTATGGAATTTCGTTGTACGCTTTATTTTCACGCGTATCGGAACTAAATTTAAAGAGTGCGAGATCGACCGAAAGAAATTACAACACGACTTTGAAAAATAAGGATCACCACCCTAATATATGTGACGATGATAGAAATGTGAGCGACAACGGATCGCGTTATCGAATTTCTTGAAAAATTTGGCGCGAAACGGGCCGAACGAACACATTTACGAAAATTACAATTTTTTTTTTGCAATCGGCGCGTGGTCGTGGTGAAGACACACACAAGAGGTCATTATCAATACCGAAAACCGTTCACGCCAGGCAAAACATTGAGCGTCCGAGTGTGTTAATGTGCCTATTCCCGTTCTCGATCGAACTCGGAGAATTCGTAAAGAAACCTCCTAACACCACCACCGCCCCGCAGCAATCGTTACACAACGACGATCAAAATCGATGGTTACTTACGACGACGGGCAGCGACAGATTTCGAAAATTGTCGAACGCGCAAAAAAAATAAAGAGAAAAGTACACAAAAACCGTCGAGTAATATTCGCGGCTGATATACAAGTACAACTACTACTCTACTCGTAGTAATATTATTTTATGACGACAAAAAAAAAACGCCTAGAATTCGCGAGCGTATGCAAAACCCATCACACGACGACGGAACCCGCCGCCGCCGCCGCGACTATCCAAAATCGTAAACGGGCGAGAGGAAACAATCCAATAATATAAATAGCAGCAGTATTTTCAATTCATTTGATTTCAATAATCGGAAATAAAGGCGGTCATTTTTTTTTTTTTTTATTTTGGTATTGAATAGGAGACACCACAACGTTTTGTCTGTAACCCCGAAACACATTTTTGAGAGATTTTTACGAAATTCGATAAAAATTTTTAAGGCCGTGGGGGGCGGCGCGCGATTGTGAAAAACGAAATTGACGGGCCGGTACAAGCGCGCAGCAAGCGGTGTTTGTAATGACGAAGAAAGCCACACACGGACGGAGAGTACCTCCTCTTTTTTTTCCCCTCAAAATATTTCATCGTCAATCTTCTCTAATTTTACCAAACGACGGAAACACGCTCGAGGACTGAACACGGGGTGTGTGTGTGTGTGTGTCAGGGGGGAAGAAAATCGTGTTCTCGCTTTTATTATTGATATTTTAATAACAGAAAAACAGAAAAATATTCCGAACAAAAAATAATTGTCGTTTTCAAGAACGAAAATCATATCGATTTGTTGTAGAACGAATAATAATAATAATAATAAATACGAAAAACGCTTTGTGGCTTTAAAAGCGCATTTTTATTAGTTGTGCGAACCTCGCCGTTTATTAATTATCACATCGTTATTGATGTCTTATGCCAATGCGCGATTGGAGTTGTTACTGCTAGAGGAATAAAGGAAAAAATGATGAAACATTAGTATGATAATTTATGCACGTATTTTTAAATATATCTTTTTTTTAATGATTATTAATTGTACTATGAAAATCACGGAAGTATTAGATGTGCCCCCCTTTACGAGTTGCTAACGCGACACTTTTCGAAACGCAAATTTTCACAATAAGCTTTTCTATCTATCATCCTTTTATCGGTTTTTTTTTTTTTTTTTTTGATCGCGGAGTACAATATTTTACAACAATTAACGATGATATTTATAATTAACGTGATTTTGCACCATCGCTGCTGCGACCACAACAAACACTACTACTACTACTACTCGGCGTGTGGTGTGCCATTTTTTTTTTTATTATTATTTATTCATTGTATATTCGTTGGACGCGTCGTATTGAATTTTTTTACATTGACGTGTAAAAATCAGCGTTGAATTAAAAAAAAAGAGAAAAACTACAACAGTCGTAGGCATCATCAATCAATCAGAGTGCGGCGTTATTGTGCGCGTACGAAAAGAAAATTGAAAATTAAAAGTTGTCGGGAGAAAATATATGGTAAAGTGTATAAAAAAAATTCTCGACATTTATCTACACCTTGTCTATATATATTATATAATATTAATATTAATATATAATTTTTTTTTTTTATCGGTAAAACCTCCGGAGGGGTTGTCAAACGTTCGTCGTGCCGATGAACGTCAACAATCAATTACATATATAATATATATTATTATTTTTTTTTTTTCAAATTTCAATCAACAAAACCTCGGAAGGGGTTGTCAAACGCTCGTGGACGTCGACAATCAATTACATACACGTATAATATGAACGTGTGTAAATTATATATAATTTACTATATAAATATGATGGACATATTTACAAATGCGACAAGTATAAATAAATAGAGCGAATTAATTAATTAATTCAAACCAGTTTAGATGGATTTGAAACAAGAAAACGACGGCGTAGATGAGGAGAGTTTTGGCGCGTCGCGCGTCGCGACGTGGAACTTACACTCTTTTCTCTACACCGACGCATTTATTTAATAATAAAAATAAAAAGTAAAATTCGTTTTCAATTTTCTCTTCATTTACGCACACGTATCTGCGCACAAAGATCTGTCTTTGATCCGTCTTTTCCCGACATCATAATAAATCATCCCATAAAAAAAAAAATCACAGCGATGTGATATACGTCGCGAATCCAACGAATTAATATATTGCCTAATGAAACTAGATGTATGCGTGTGATAAAATTCGCGACATTTTGTTTTTTTTTTATTTAATCACACGATACACGACCGACACACGTTATTACAACGGCGAAGTATTTTAATATTTTATCGTTATTGTTGTAAAATATCGTATTATAATATTAACAAAAATATTTATTATTAAAAAATTATTCGTATTAAATCGCATTAAAAAAAAGTCAACGTGTGCGTACGACGCAAACACGTCGCCCCATCCCCACTACTGTGTTTGAAGTGAGAATTCTTTTCTTTTTTTAAAGAAATATCCGTATAAAAAAAAAAATTTGCGTTTCAGGAATCGGTTCAGTGTTCCGACAACTACTCATTGATGTCCACCCCCCCCCTCCTTTGCTTTTTCCGCTTTGTGCTTATTTACACGACATAAATTCGTAAATAATTAATTTTCTTTTTTTTATTATTATTAAAAATATATTTCTACGTGTAAATATATTATCGCGGAATATCGTTACATAACCCCCAACTCATATTGTCCACAAGCGCAAATAATAAAACGTAAAGTTCACACAACACAGTTTTGCGCGGTCAAAGAAGAAGTAGTAAGTAGAATTGCTCGCGACAACGGTACTTTTTTTTTTTTACCGATACGACGGTTTAATAATATAAACTGTAATCGTCCGACGACGATTACTCGAATGAATGTCAGAGCATTTGAACAGAATAAATGTCACCACCACACACACACACTTCATTACAAAATTTTCAATTCGTTCTATTTTTCTCATTCTCACCCTTGGGAGAATCAATCGTACTCGGGAAGAAGTATATATTATTACACCGGAAATTTTTTTTTCTCACACAAGTATTCCACAAATTTTTATACCGCGAATCCCGTATGGCCAACTAAGATCGTGTAACAACGACAGTTACACAATGTGACAAAATAATGCGCACCACTACAGAACACAACTGTCGTTACGACGATAAATAATAAACGCGATAATTTTCCGGTATATATTTTTTCTATTATTCCTATTGTATTTTAATTGTATATTCAGATTAGAATTTTTTTTTCTGCGTTCATAAAAAATCAATAACATCGTGAAAAGCGCGAAATTTTTTCTTTTTTTTTAAACAATAAGCTGTAAACCATGTAGTATATGCAAGATTTTGGTTTTTTCTTACTCTACGAAGCTTTCCTCCGCCACTACAAACACCATAACAAAACCGTCTAAATAATAAAAACAAACCTATTTTTAGTTCAATCGAAAGCGTTTTTATTTTGTTCTACATTTCATATATATATATTGTATCTCTCCAGTCGGTTCTAATTTTTTTTTTTTCAATTTAACTAAACGCGTCTACGAAAATCCTACGCGTTCTCTTGTATTTAAAAACTCGGATCAGTAGTGAAATGATGGAAAAATAAACGGTGCGATATTATTAAATATCGCCATATTAAACTGACGGAAGAATAGTAAGACCGCCAAAAATGAAAAGCAAATACCGAGTAGATACTTGAAAAATGATACAAGCGGAAAATTTTTAAATCGAGTTAAAATTTTTACTAAACATCATAGAATTTAAGCTACACATTTAGAAAGAATTGAATCATTGACGAAAACAAAAAACGAAGATTTACATTTCTGTCTAAAGCGTCACAAAATTCTATGCGAAACTATATTGCTGAATCAGCCCGCGAAACATTTTTAAAGGAAGTGAAATCAGCAAGAATGTATTCACTTGTAGTAAAAAAAAAAAAAAAATAATAATAATAATTAGAAAAAAAACGGTACGATATTATTAAATATCGCCTCGCCTATTAAATAAATTTACTACAACAGTATAGTCCACTTTAAAAAATTGTCTCGGAGTGGTGAGGAGTTCGAGAATCCTTTTGTCGCAATATATATTTGTTTGTTTGTATTAATAATAATAATAATAATAATAATAATAATAATAATAATATATTAGTTGTATCTTACCTGATATAGCCGTCGGAGAATATTCATATTCGGGCAATGAAGATATTGGAGAATAAGCACAAATTGAAACCGATTAAGTTTATTTATTTTATTTGACAAAACATTTTCAAACATCTGGATTATCGAAAACCAAAAAAGAGAATGACTCGAGCGATGCTCCCGTCGTCGATATTATATTATTTTCTATCAAAATGTCAATAAGAACATGTTAGACAATCGATTATTTACAATTTTTTAAATTATACAACGTTATTTTTAATGAAGAGTGTCTGCTATCATTACAGATCAGAGCGACACGTCGTATAATACGTGAAAAATAAATAAATATGATGAACGAGAAGAATAAATAATTAAAATAAATCGCGTATCGTATTCAATTTAGGGGGTGGCCGTAATTAGAAAAAGCGATTGGTTCGAATATAAAAATAATATAATTTGTGTGTGCGATATGTAACAAAAATTACTTTACAAATAAATATTACAATGAACACACACACGAGAAAACCAATAAAAATTATTATTATCAATAATATTATTATTAATCTAAATCATACCAAAACGTTGAAAATATTTGAATTCAAATTAAATATATATAATATACAATGTTAAAATAAATAAATAATACCGATAAAATAATGGTTTTTGCCTAGTAGGATACGACTGAGTTACGGCAAATGTGTATGTGAGAGGTCTACTAGGTAGAAATTTTTTAAATTATAATATTATGTGCCTACTTCTCGTTACGTCCAGAAGTTATCCAATTGATCGTTTGAAGTTGTACAGAATGAAATTGAACCGATGATTTCAACGACGTTTCTGATGAATTTTGGGAACGATGTACAAAGAAAAATATGAAAATGAATCGACAAATGTTAGTGAATTCATGACAATTTGTGGCAATGATAAAATTGAAGCGCTTCTTGGACTTTTATACTTGGCAGGATATCTACATGGAAAACATGTAAAAATTTAAAATAGTACCGTCGGTTTTTATCCAGAAAATTTTCAATTAACTATGTGCGTCTGAACAGCGATTTTACGTAAAGCACATCGATTTAACGATATAAAGAAATGATAGAAGTTAGCACCAACACATTAAACACATTCTGCTTTTCACGTATTCGTAAAACGTTATCGCCTAGAATGTTACACTGAAATTTCACTTACCAAAAAGAAATCAGTAGAGAGGGAGGGAAATGCCTTCGCCACGTCGATAGTTCGTACAATCGTCTTCAGCAGGAAAGCTCGAATTCGCAGAGATACCACCTTCCACCCCATTCGTGAAGTGTGATCGACACGATTCCGTCCGAATAGGTTTTTCTGTCCGCTACGACTTCCGTAAATTAGTTTCGCTTCAAATAGAAAAACACTCGCTGAGAAAACGGCATTCTAAAGCAACACACAGTTAGAAAATAATATACAGCGACCACGCGCGGAGACCATCCTATCCGCAAACGTATAATACGATTGGTTTCCAATTTAAAATAATTTTTGTTTTTTTACCTCTCATAACCAACAGACATATAATGAAAATGTAATATTAATATTATATATACTTTTTTTTTATTAGCGACAAATATTTAAATTATAATAGCTCAACGATTACAGTTTAAAAAAATTCTGGATAGATTAAAAATATATAAAAACGAAACAGAAAAAAAGAGAAAAAAAATACAATACAACAAAAAATATACAGATTATTAGTGAGGTAAATTATACTAAGAATTCATCATTGCCGATAAATTCAAGTGTCTCGTTAATTACAGAAAGGGATTCGCTATTTAATGTGCCTAACGGATTTGTTATGAGAAACAAATTATTTATTATTACGGAGAAATTGGAAAAATTGACAGCGTGAAAAGTAACGAGGACGTGTCCCCACGATGATACTACGAGTGAAATCGCATAGGATTTTTCACGACGAGTGCAGAAGGGGGAATGAATATTGTTTGACGAGAGACGGAGAATGCATGCAACGACGAATCATGTCCAGATCCGAGCCTCGACGTGTGTATTTTACACTCAAGAGCTGAAACGATCATTCGAATCTACATCAAAATAATAAATTATATATATGTATTTTTTTTTTTGATCGTACGAAAAAAAAGTTCCGTCAATAAAATACGAAAAGATTTTCATAAAATAATACGGGGGAAAAAAATCATATACTAGACGACAATTACTCACGTTCAATTTTTTTTTTTTATTCTTTCTCGAATATCATAATAGAACACCGCGCAAATACGACGTTAAAATCAGTTTTTTTTTTTTTCTCAATCGCGCGTAGTAATAATTATTTAATAATAAGCACAACAACGAGTTTACCACGGCGTTTCGAATGATGATGTTCTTCTTCTTCTTCTTCTTCTTCGCGTGACGAAGCCAACGGCGTTTATGACGAACGAATATAAATAATCGTCGAAAAACGTGTCCGATGAAGTGCTGCTGCTGCTGCTGCTGTCACCGTACGGACGGGGGGAAACACAAAAATATTATATAAAACGCGTACATCGCGCGAATAACAGCGATAAATTTAAAAACGTTTCGTTTTTCCCCCACAGCATTATCGCGGTTGAAATAAAAACGATGGAAATAATAGCACCGCGCCGCGGCGTTCGCGCTATGTAATCGGCGGCATTATCGTAGAAACGCGCACGGGAAATACGAAAAAGATAATCACGCGCACGAGGCAAACCGATAATTATCGAAAACGCGTATTAAACGACGAGAATTAAAACTTTCACATTTGATATTATTTTGCGACGGAAAATAAACGAGGGGAGAACAAGAGCACGGGAAAGACCGGCGATGAATTCGTGTATAAATAAACGATAATCGTCGCCGTATGTACACGCTACTCTCGTGTTAATATATTTAGCGCGCGTGCGAAATGGCAATTTTCCCGAATTGTATAGAAAATCTGAAAACGTTGCGCACGGCGAAACACGATCGCGACGAATTTTATTACGAGTGATATATAAAAAAAAAAAACGTACAGAAACACTCGATTATAATACCGTAAAATCTTTTGGATTTACGAATCGAAAGCCCGTTGTTTATTGTACGAACGAAGAAAATCGTACACGCGCGCGCGATTATTTTCTAATTTTTTTTTTTTTTTTTTTTCTACAATACGCAAACCGTCAAACAAACGCTTTCTCGTCGTACACTACTTTAATAAAATAATAATTCGCGCTAATATATAGCGGTCGGGATTCAGATTAATTTTTATGTATTACACGCTCCTCGCCAACGAACGCGTAAAATTCTTTTTTTTTTTCTATACATATATATATATTATTGAAACCTCGTATAAAAACAATTGGTCTCGACGATTATCGTATTACAAATTACAACAACACAATTAATACGAAACAAGAAGGAAAAAAAAATAAATGAATTATAATAGAATACGATTTTACAAAGTCATAATAACAGCGACTCGGGGGAGTCGTGTGGGACAAGGACGACAATATAATAATAATAATAATAATAATAATAATAATAATAATAATAATAATAATTACATAACGAGCGCAACGCGTTTTCGAAAACGCTTGACCGTTCTTCTGTAATTATTATATAAAAATGTTACACTTTACCAAATACGGCGTTATCCAACGACGAGACGACCGGGCAAAACGACTTCACGTCGAACACTAATGGCGGCGGCGGCGGCGGCGGCGGCGAGAAAGCGATTTATTTTCCCCCGAGTCGCGCGGCTAACAATTTCCGCGTATCGCGTCCATCCGTGTCGCCCACCGCGATAATAATATATTTTAACGACGAATTTTAATTTCCCGCGAGATAATTACTTCGCGGTTAAAAACAACCGGGAATTACGCGGATTTCGTTGAAAGTTATCATCGACCGACGACCGTCGGCGATTAACGAGAAAATATCAATTTTTCCACGCTCGGTACCGCCCGGATAATTAAATAACATTACTGGTCAATTATTATTATTATTATTATTATTATTATTATTACACGCGCTTTTCTTTCGAATCGTTTTCAACTTGGACGCGACCGTCCGAGACGCGCAACGTCTTTCCACGATAATCCGTGGACGTTGTTTAAAAAACGACCGTTTTATATAGGAAAAAAAAAACGCCCGTAAACCGTGTGAGCCACAATATAGAATTGAATAATAAAAAAAAAAAAAGACTATGTGTGTGTAATGATCGAACGACGTATGCGGTTTGTACGCACGAATAAATCTCGGAGACGTGTAAAAAAAAAAAAAAAATACTTGTAACGAAGGGATAAAAAGAAAATACATGTATATTTAGAATATGTTTTATGAATAATTGCGAAAAAAGAACACCCGACATCTCGGTCGAGAGCGAGTAATCGAAATTTATACTCGAAAACAAAGATTTTTAAAGTTTTGTTTGATATATTGTACATTTGAAAACGAATTGCGAATCCCGCTGGCAATCGAAAAAACGATTCGGAGCCGGGGGGACCTCGGTGTAAATACTATTTATTGTTAATAATACGAAATAATTAAAGATCCACCACCAAACGGAGTACATTTTTTTTAATAATAATTAAACATGGGCGGACGAAAATGATCGAAAACCGTTATTCGATATGAACATTTCAAAACTCACTAGTTAGACCATTGGTAGGGTTGCCACATTTGGCTAGGGTCTTGTCGGGACGTTATAGAAATTTTAGGATGGAGTGTATAGAAATACTCAATTCCGAAAGAAAAATTAAGAGTTCTTTATTTTAGAAAAATTATTTGTACATTTATTACATAAAGAAAAAAAAATGATGTTTTTAATTTATCGCGGAATCACTTTGATGGCCGTACTTTCCAGAAGATTTCGCTTTTTTCAACAGTTTTTTTTAAACCCCTTTAACATATTTGCAGAACTCTGCGCAAAGTCATATTGCAATTAACTCGACACTGTAAAATCGACTCCATAGTCTCGGGGAACAGGCGATCGATCTCGTTCATCAGTCCACTGGGCCGACGACATATTATAACAATAAAGTGACTGACTGACAATTATCGGACTTGTGCCCGTGTCCTACGTAATTTGCAAATACCATGAATCCGATAATCGCCGTACGACCGATACGATTGTGAGAACGAACGAATTCTGTGTTCGACGTAAACAAGCTAACGATTAGCATCGATATGACAGATATTTTAATCGCATACGTTTAGTCGTACATGTATAATAAGTTGAAGAACAAAATTTTTCTATTTTCGATCGTGTCATGCAATTACCGCTCGTCGGGACGATCGCGACGATTTTGTGCGCGGACACAATAATAATAATACGACAAATAAATTCTACATAATATGAGAAAGATTGCCGGAAAAGCCGTTGTTTTTTTTGTTTCGTGATATGATCATATCGGCCGAGAACACGTTCGCCAGTGTGTATTATACTCGTTTGTAAATATTTTTTCGAATGTTTTACGACGGTAAAAGAAATGCGGATCTCGCGGCCGTCACTTCGAACGGATATGAACTTGATCCCTGTGTCGTCGTCCTGATGAATTGCATTATTACGCTCGTATTATAAATTTAAAAGCGACGATTTGACGCGAAACGAGTCCGAGTGGTAATCGATTTCGACGAAATCGCGCGTTTTTGCCGTTCTTGAGAGAGAGAGAAAAAACATTTTTTTTTTTTTTTTTGTATCCACCGAAATTTTCTACCGTAAAACGGTTGTAACGATCGGAGAGCATTTTTGCCGCCGGTAGAAAAATCGTACAACGGTGTAAAAGAGAACAATCGTAACTACTTACGTCAATTCGATCGAGTTTGATTTTCCATCAAAAAAATTAATACGCCTTGTCGAAAACTGTGAACAACCCCGGACGTTCGAGAATAGTTTTTTTTTTTTCTTTTCTCAATACAGTCGAGGTAACACGTAGAACTCGTGTTGTACAAAAAAAAAAATTTAACACACAAAACCAAAAAGAAAAATAAGAAAATTACCGCTAATTAACGATTCAATTACAGTAGCTGGACGCAGTGGCGTATTTTCAAATTTTTTGTGGGGGGGGGGGTCTAAATATTAAGTGCCTATAAATTTATAATATAAAAAAAACACATACGAGTTATGATGTAATAATTATATTATGTATATTTCACTACTATTATGATTTATTAATACAAATTAATAGTTTTTTATAATAAAAAAGGTAAACGACAAAAATAACCAAAAGTTAAACCCAAGTTATTTGTACAAATATTGTATATATATTTTTTTTTATAATAGAAACATTAAAAACTCATAATATAAAATTAATATTCTCTTTCTCGGTACCTACGTATTTATGACTTTTTAAATTTTTTTCTGGGGGGGGGGTCGAGACCCGGGAACCCTCCCCCCCCCCCGTAAATACGCCACTGGCTGGACGACATTCATTTCGACGCAGGGGCGGATCCAGGATTTTGATAAGGGGGGGGTCCAAAATTTTTTTAAGGGGGGGTCCAAAATTTTTATTAATAACTTTGTGTTTCAACTTCACCAACATGCCCAATAAAAGCATAAAATTTGAAAGTATATGATCCCATGGGGGGGGTCCGGACCCGAAAACCCCCTCCCGTGGATCCGCCACTGTTTCGACGTAAATTTCAAAACTCCCAGAGGGACCGATTATTTTTGACAATAACGACGAACTAATGACGAAAAAACGCGTTTTTCCCCCAGAATTTAATTCCAATAAAACAATAATAATAACAACCGTACAATGCGTACAGAAATACGCGGTGCCGGCGATTCTGTTCAAATGCCCGTCGATTTCAGATCTCTTTTAATCGTTGAACTTTCGTTGAACGCGGTCTTCAAAACGCTTGGATCGAAGTGGTTTGGCTCCGATGTGTCTATTACCGCTGTCACAATATGTTCGCCGTCGTCGTCGTCGTCGTCGTCGTCGTCCGTTGACCCGATTGCCGCCGCCGGCACTTCGACGGTCGCGTTCAAATGCGGAGCCACCAGATTCATAAACAACTGGAAATCGTACGGAAATTATTGTTTTATTTTTTTTTAGGACGCCCCCCCCCGGAGGAGGAGAGATTCATGTTCGACTACTCGTCTACTAGTCGATTGATATTCCGTCACAGTGTAGAAAATCCCGTTGGGAAAAAACAAACGGTTGAATAATAACAAACGATGACGATTGATCACAACGTATCCGATTAGACTAACTGGATACGACGTGGACAGCGTTCTCGGCGGAATATTTTCGATTTTCATCAATCGCGCCCCCGCGTTAAAATTCAGATAAAATCAAAACGGAATTTATCGTTCGTCGCGTGTACCGTGCGGCGGTTCGACATGTATATATAATTAAAAAAAATTCGTATCGAAAAAATCCGTGTCTTTTTCAATTGAGATGGTAATAAACACGCATTTTCGTTTTTCGCGTAATGAAAAATATTGCGTGAACGTTCGAATCGGGCAATGTAGGCGGGGGGGGGGACGTGCCACTTGACGAATTTACCGACTTTTTTTTTTTCACGTATCGAAAGAAGAGGTTTGACAAATTTTATTACGTATCACAAGACATATTGAAAAAACTTTCAGATTTTCTACAAACGAAAAAATTCCCCTATAGTATTTTTCTATACGAATTAAATTAGGTTATAATATTTATAAACAATCGAAAAATTGTTATTTCTACAAAACGAATATTTTATGTATTACAGGCATGTACGCCCGTAGATATATATATATATATAAAAAAAAGAATGCACTTTGAATCGAATTCAAATGAAATTTTATTGTTTCGGATTTATTCGAACTACCGTTAATCGTACGCGGGCTGTATTGCGTGAGCGGTTTACCACCGACAGGCGGCGCGACAATTAATGTATTGACGGAACTAACTCTCATCGGCGAAATGTTTAGTCGGTAGACCCCGGGGGGAGGGGAACCCAGGTGAACGCCGCTTAGCGGTGTATTTACCACGCTAATCGACGTCAGTCCCATGTCGGTGAACTTGAGCTGCCAGTGCGTCAGGCCCATGTGCACCAACGATTTTCTGAAGTAGTTGCTGAAGTTCGGAGCGAGAAAGTGCCAGCAGTACGAGGTGTCCAGTAGCCAGACGGACGCATTGCTGCGCTCTTCGCGTAAACAGAATTCGGGTCGGCTCGTCGCCGCCGCCGCCGCCTGATCGTCCGTGTACACGAGACAGACGTGGCCCACGTCCGTTTTGTCCAATTCGAATATCTTCGAGTTTCCCGTGAATTTCGGCTCGTCGTTGTCGGACAGTACGTCCAACAGCTGCAGGTTATGGATCACATGTATGTCCACCGAATCCGATTTGATGTCGCACAGTCGGTTCAGGTCGGACAGCGGATTGACGGTGATGTTGCCGATGGGCAGACTGGACGGCGCGCTGTCGGCCGTCGTCGTTCTGTGCATGACGCCTGGACAAATCCAACGTTAATTAGTCGGCTCGGCTCCGCCGTCGACCACCGCGTCGGGTGGACGTGACACAAACTCGCCTTCGATTTTGTACGACCACGTTAACTTGAACCCGTCGCACGACGCGTAAAACGCTTTGACGTCGTCCGGCAGCGTGCACGCGTTTTGCCGTTCCCAATGGTCTATTTTCGCCTGGTCGCACGGCAACCGTGGTTCCACGGTCAGATTCCTCACGTTAGGCGTGTTCCCTGAGAGAGAGAGAGAGAGAGAAAACCGAATCAAATCACGGACGGTAAAATTTCGCGGACGGAATACGACGGGGGAGGGGGGGGGTAGGAGGAACGTTAAACCCATAAGATTTACGAGGGAGAGAATCGATAAAAAAATCGAGAGTCTGGCGACGAGTCCGAGAATGAATTTTAGAATTGTGTCCCCCCCCCCCCCGGTCTTCCGCGATTCCGATACACACGTTTTCGTGGTGTACGAGTGTGTAGAGCACTCACTGAGCACGGTCAACAGACCCAAAGTGACTTGATCGTTGAACATACTCGTCGCGGACAGATGGAATGTATTGTTGGACGTCATGTTTGTTTTCTTACGATCGAACGAGTAAAATCGAGTTAAACGTTATACTTATTCGTTGTTATAACAACGGTGTGAAATATCCGAAAAGAGAAAGAGAACGAGACACAAACGAGACGAGGGTTTTACAATATATCCCGCGTCGTAATTTGTCTCATGTTGCGTCACAATGCAAAACTCGGTTGTCACGACGAGGAATTAGGCCACGCTGAGACGATTGGATGGATGGTTTGGTTTAAAACGAATTCTAAAACAGACGGGCACAGCGAAATGCACACGAGATGTCCCCGGGGTCGAGGGAACGATTTGCTTATTGTAATATTTCTCCGCGATAAATTCAGATTTTTTTTATAATAATAATAATAACAATAAGTAAAAAATATATATAAATACATATATATATATTAAAATGTATATTTAAATATTCAAGAAAGCCAATGAGTATTATAAAATAAAATAAAAGAAGGTTGTTGTATATGCTATTTTATTACTACCGGTTTCGACTAAGAGTCATCATCAGGTAAAATATTAAAAAATACAACAACAGAAAATTATAATAAGTGAAACTGATTGAGAGAGAGAAAAAATACGTAGAGAAAACAATGAACATTACAATAAAAAGACAAGGAGCTTAAAATAAAAAATTATATAATAAAAAAATATTATATACTAAATAACGGAGAAATTATGTATATGACGAAAAGACCTATGGAATGATATTAATATTGTCTAAAATGTATTTAAATAGAATATTATTTTTAAAATCTGTTTGTACATTTATAATATTTTTAAATTTATTTTGTTTGATTTCTTTATAAATTTATAATTCTTCCAAAACAGAGTTGACATAAATATTATGCTGTACATTTAAAATTTCTAAGTCATTATCTATATTAAAAGTAACAAAATGATTATTTTCTAAAACATGTTTTGCAAAATTTCAATTTGGATTCAATAAGTACTTTACATTTTTTAGGGCTGAGAAACCATTGATTTTCTAATGATGTTTTTTTTTGTGTTTACAACTTTTTGACCGGTAACTCCAAATCATTACACTCGTGTTCGTTTTAGAAAATTCCGTTGTTTTACGTGGTAATTCGAGGAAATCATTTTTCGATTTTCTCAATAGTTTCTAAACGAGACCGGAAAACCTATCACCGATTAAAACGGCAAAAAACGCGATTTTATTCAAATTCGTTATTGTATATACTTCCGGCCACTTCGCAAATAACGGTCCTGCAGTGTTTCGAAATTTACACCGAACGTGCAACATTTCATTATATATATATACGCAAAAGTTTTGGTCTATTTATGAGTTGAGTTACTGAAATCATAAAAACACTAATTTTTGGTTTTAAGAGCCGAACATTTTACAGAACATAGGTCACTTCGATTGTATTCAATAAAACTCGATTACGAAAAAAATATGTTTTTAAAATAGTTATAGTTATGAGTTAATATAAATCGGTTTTAAAATTGATAAAATATGATTAATTAAAAAAAAAACTTTTATAGTTACATAATTGAAATTGTGTTCGCGGTTTTATACAAAATCTGTCGGTTTGACGTAGATAATAATTGACAGAAGCATGATCACTTGTTCTGGAATTCACTAGTGCCGTGGTGATCAATTAATTAATGCGCCATGTGTAAATCGTAATAATTGTAAATTTGTTTGAAATTTAACGAACACGGAATAGAAATTAATTATACTGCAATCAATTAATGAAACAATCGTTACGATTATTTCCGAGTAATTTATTAAAATACAATTACAATTACGACATGCGTTTGTAATATTTAAATCGTATTTTTCTACATCACTTCAAGATATCATCGTTTTCTTTTGCGCGGATAACAATTACGAAAGAACTTGTATTTGTGAACTAAACGTAACATAAATCTGAAATGGATACGGTTTAGAATTTAAATTTGATTGTAAAATTTCTGCGGGACATTTATCTCGACAGAATATAACAAAGAATATCAGTAGTATTTATCAATTAATCGAGCGATAAAAAAAAAAACTTAATTATTGGTGTTAGGTTTTTTTTCACATTTATTCTCAACTTTTGTGCCTACCATTTTGTATTATATTCAGGAATGAGTCAAACGCAACTCGGCGAATTATCAGCCCGAAATTGATATCCCATCAATATCTTGAAAGTTCATCGAATATGGGATAATATAAATTTCCAGACGTTTTCTCGTTGGAAACGTTATTTTAACACGTCTAAAATTATTTAACGCTTTCAACGTACTTTTAGATATTGAAACAAAAATAATTTATTGTACCGATACCGCACGTACGAATATCAAAGTCTACTGGCTCATCTATAGTGTTACAAATATTATACACGTATTTATAAAATCATTTTTTTTGTTTTTTTTTTGTTTTATGACTATACAGTGTTCGTAACACATAGTTATTGTTAAAAGCGCGTGTACTTAATTAATGTAAGAGGTACCTAAGACAAATAATAATAAAAAAATGTCGATTGATATAACCTTAGTAACGAACGAAGTGTTGAAAAAAAAATTATAAATATTTACCCACCCGGGTATGTGTGTTTTTTTCTCTCTATAACGTTTTGATTATTAGAGCGTCGAAAAGTTTAATTATTCATTATCGACTGCCCCGTGTTTGTTATACATACTTGTGTCATCAAGTAGCAAACAAAATGTCACGCGACAATAACGATTTTAGCGATAAACGGTTGTATTATGTTCATAACGAACTCGTAAAAAAATACCAGTTCAAACAGGACACATGGGCGAATATGATCCAAACGCCGTCGTTCAACGTAAGTGTCCACATGACGTACTGCGCAGAGTAATGTGCGGTGGTGGTAGACACTATAAATTTTAACATTAAATTTATCGGGAAAATGTTTTTTTTTTTTAAAAAAAAATTTACGTTCGTACAACGAATTCCAGGCGTTAATAATGGGGTTTTTTAACTTTCCGGAACGCAAACACATTTTCTTTACGTTAACACCCGCCGGTGTATTGACACCGACCGATGCAATCCCTAAAGAAGTCAAGACGAAACTCACATTCTTCGTCAAAATTAAACCCGTTGCGATTACGCAGGATAATTGCGAAGCCGTAATAGCGTGCCGCGACATGTCTACAAACCTTATTAAGGATTTAACTCAGTCGCACGAAGAAGTGAGTGTTATTATAACGTTTTCGAATTCGTTAAATTCGATACGTTTATCACGTACTAATAGTATTTGAATGTTCACAACACTAAACGCCGTGCCGCGAGACTTCTCGACGATATTTTTTAAATATTAAATTTCTACATAAAATACGATTTTACATTGCGGAGGAAACGAGTTTTGGTTTTTAATAATTCTTTAAATTATTTAATATCTATGTGTATTGTAGCACTATGACATCACATTCTCTAATGCGTGTATACAGTGTTTCATAGTTTACACGCACGAGACATTTTTTTCTTTCATTTGTAACATTAGTGTTCACTCATGAGAAATATTAAAATAAATTATTAATAAAAATGAACTCTTAACAAATTAAAAAACATTTATTATAAATGGAATTCTGACGGATTTCTAAAGAAAGACGAAGTTTTAACTAAAAATAAATGTTTTGTACGTTTACAGAAGAGTAAACATTTTTATAACTTCTTTATATACGTTTTATACGAAATATCAATACGTAACTGCAGTGTTGAAAATTTCATTTGATATTCTTAATTAAAATAACATAACGTTTAGTTATAAATTATTTGTTAACTAAATAACACGCAGATCCGAGTCCTCGCGTTGGGCAAACGAGTTTTAGAGGAAGTGGGTAAGAAAAAAAAACAAAACTATCACTACTTTTACATCGAAAAATACGATTTTTTTTAAATATTTCTTACGATTATTATTCGTTACGAATAAGTTTAGAATAAAGTTTTTAGTAAATCTATAATTTTTTTTTTATTATTATTCTCTCGATCGTTAAAATTCATTAGATTTTTTGTAATATCCTTTGAAGGCCGAAAATCGGATCTAGGAAAGCAATGCTTCTGTGTACTGATCCCTTACAGGATTACAGGCATGCCTTTCAAATAGGACGACGATATCAGGTGTCATTACTAAAATCATACACCGAGAATGCATTACTTATGTATTCGTGTAATACATTTTATTGCTTCTGGGATTCATCTGCGTACTTGAAATTAGACTATTTTCAATAAGCAAAGTTGATATTGGAATATTCAATAACACACTCGACCAGGCAACAACATTTTGTTCTTCATTTTCTACTCATTTTTTCTTTCGTCCTCCAAAATGGAATAGACAACGGAAAACCGTCTCTCGCGCGGAGAGAATTTGTCGATGGCGAGGTTATAGTGTTTTAGTTATGTACATGTATTTTTGTCGTTGAAAATATATTATTAAGTGACTTCAGTTTCGTTGACGTTCTTTGTTTCTTTTTGTGTTTCCTTTTCAAATTGTTAAATATTATTTTCTGTCGGAGTTTTATGCCATCGGCTTTCTCCACGCCAACTCAAACGTCATTAAACATCAAAATTAGTTTACACGAAATCGAATATTTTACACGAAATCGAATATTTTACGATCCGGCTCGTCGTCACACGACACTCGTCGATTACACGATTAATTCCGAGCACACTTATGATAACAATAATAATAATAAAAACAATCTATTTTATGAGCCGTAATTTTTCATTCAATTTCTCGCTCGATAATAGAATATCAGTTCACTACTAATAACGATTCCCGAAGACGGATTTTATACGTTAATAAATGACGACAAAAAACATACGAATGACATATGCGCGTGTGTGTGTGTATTTTAAATGTAACCTGTAGCATTAGAGGAAACTTCTTTTGGACTCAAATTATAAATAATAAAACGTTCGTAGACGCAATTTAGTAGTGATTCGGATTGCTATTATCAAATTAACCAAATTCAATGTTTAAACAACCACCGACTATAAACTAATTGTATCTAAAAAAAATATAAAAATAATTTACTACATATTATGCATATTGCACGCGTGTTTATAGAATACATTTTTTTGCACACTCTACTGTATAAAACGGCATATTATGTCGCGTATTTATTATTTATGTGTTATTGGCTTCTTATAGTGCTAATTTTAATAAAATGTATTCTCGAGCCAATAATGTTTTAATATATTTCATTGTACAAATAGGGATTACTTCTGCTTTCAAAAAGACAGGAAACAAGTATAAATGACACCACTGAAGAATATGAAGACGATTCGATAATAATTCAAGACGTATATATAAATTGTCTAGTCAACTCGAATAATGCGTTAGGACTTATGAAGAATGTCCCGATTTTGACATTACCATATGATTTTGATAAAATTTCTACTGCTATAAAGAACTTTGAAACGAGGTAATAATAATAATATTTTATTTAGAGTTTCATAAAATCTATTTTATATGATAATTTAAAAATTATAATATTTTTAAGACACCATGTGAACAAAATTAGTGTGACTCGTTAATTTTATTGTCCAATATAAAATGTCGTTATTAAAATAATATTTTAATTTATACATGCAGGTGTTGATTTATGCCGAAATATTTTATATACCTATATAGTCCAATAAATTACAAATCCTTATAGAATATAAATTAAATTGTTTTATTAATTTCTACACGTAAACACGTGCAAAATAAGTAAGAAGTGTAAAGCTAAAAATGCCACGATTACCTAATTTAATCACCTTAACTACTTATTTTAACTACTTACCTTAACTACTCGATTAGTGTTAAATTATAATAATTTAAATAACGTTTTGACGTGTAAAAAAAAAAAAAAAAATCGCGAATACTATCTAATTTGTACGTCGGTTATTTACGTTTTTAGTGACGGAAAAATAACAAACAGAGTGTTAACAAGAAGATTAGAAAATACAATTTTAAAACTGTGGTCGAAAAAAATGAATATGATGATAGCGGTGAAGCCAAATATTATTTTAGAAAAAGATCCCGCAGCGTTACCTTTTGAATGTAGTATTATATTAATTACAATAATATTTTATTGTATTTTAATTATGATGTATTTGAAAATTTGTACTTAGTTTTAGATTTCTGGAGAATCCGCGAAAAACATTTTCTAGATTTTTATGAACAGATAAATAAAAAAGATATCTGCTATTATCTGAGCATTACAAAAAGTTCGGTTTTGGATACCTATAAGAAACTAATGAAAACCGCAGTGGCCAGTAAAAATATACACTACTAATATAGTTAATAAATGATAATTATTGCATGATTGTTTAATTATTATTATTATTATTATTATTATTATTATTATTATTATTATTATTTATTTATTTAAATTTGAATTCCGATATAATAATTACTTGGTTTTCATTTAATCTAGTGAAAAGAGAAACACATATTATCAATATGTACTTGGCTACACTGTCCAAACACATCAATTTAATTGATGGAGGTGACTTAGAAGAATCAAAAGTAGAATTATACGTGTTGATGATTAATGTGGCTTTAATATGGATAAACTGTCCAAATTTTCAAAAATTCGATTACATAGTTACACTTATAAAAGTTATTTGCAATATGATCATGGATGTGGTATTTGAATTACAGAACAATTATTTTTATTTATTTAAACATAAATATAATTTTATATATTCAATTACTAGAAAGTTGATATTTTTTTTAGTCTTCGAAGTATTTAGAACCGAGTACACTATTTCAAGGTGAACTCATGGAGAACCTAACAAGGATAAACATTATTCTAGACATTCTAAGTTATTTCAAGTATAACATTTTAATATTTCATTCCTTACCATACGATTTCTAATACAATTTTTCATAGAAATAAATTCACTGTTGTTCAAACACAATTCTTCCAAGAACAATTTGAAAAGTATAAAGAAAATAATCCTAATCACAAGCTAATCGGACTAAATTATTGGAATTTTGAATTAAGTGATTTGTTTGAAAGTCTTAACGCATATGAAAATCGACTAAACTGCATTAAAGTATGATAGCAATATATTATCAAATTTCACTGACTATAATTGAAAATAATATATTTGTCTGTGTTTTTGAAATTCGATTCTTTATAAAATTTCGAGTCATTGAATTAAATTATTTTATGTATATAAGCACACAAAACTATTTATTTTATTAGTTTGTGTGTAATAAATGCTTATAGTTTAAACAAATTGAAATCGATTCTCAAACTAGAACAAAAGTAGAAATCGTGCTATAGATTAATATTTTAATTTTCAATGCTTTTATTATACATTTTTGTAAATTTTTTTTTTTTTTGTAGTCAATGATTGTTACTATGATCGACTATCAGAAATTGGAAAAATGTGAAGTGGGTGGACTTGAGGGCCGTTGGCACAGTCCAATAATTGAAAGTATTTACGCTCAATTTGTAAAGTTCATAGAAAAGATGTCTTCTATTTCATACGACCCACTGGATTTGTTGAACGAAGCTAATAACACGTCTTTCTTAGAGGATTACAATTTTTATTTAGACATATTGAACGATTCTGACAAATGTTTATCCAATATTTGTATATCGTATTTCGAAAATAGCGTCAATCTGGGTTCACTTCACAAGGTAAATAATGTAGTATAATTATTTTAATGTATAATATATATTTTTTACCTATAAAATTACGTTGACGTGCGCACAAAATATTAAATTGTATATGAAATACGAATATGTGTATATTAACGACGGAAAAATTCAAAACGGATATTAAATGACGCTCGGCGCGTAGACATTTAATGAAATTTAACGAATTTTTTTTTCTATAAAATTTGACATTTTTTTTTTTTTTCCGAAATATTTTCCAATTTGAAGTTTATAATGATGTTTGTGCACGTCTTGAACCGTTCAACCATAGCTGGTGCCGTGAAAGATTTATACGACAAAACGTTGAACTTTTTGAACCGAGAACTGTCCTTTGTAAAGGTGAGTGGATGAAAATATTTACATTCGTGCGATCGGAATGTAATTTTTCTTGCGTATAGAATAAATTCGACCTTGTATCAAGAGAGACGACGGCCTGTAAGAAAGAAAAAAGTGATTATTACGAAATACTTTTCACGCCCGACAATGTGAACAAAGAATACCCGCCGGTGTCGAGGATGATCATGTGGGCACAGTCGTTACTCCAAAGTCGATTGATAGACGACTTGAACACTATTCATGACTTGGACATGCCGTAAGTGTGTTAAAAACTTTATTATTACTACGCTTCGTTCGGGACAAATTAAATAATAAAAAACTAAACAATTGAATTTGAAAATATATATTTGTAATTAACGAACTTCGTAACCATTGGATTAAAAATGTAATACAGTTTTGATTCGTATGATCATTCAGTTATAAATAATTTATGACAAATATATCTATATTTTTGTTTTTATTGTAACGTAACAAAATATATGTGTATTCTGTGAGCACATTAGAAATTTAATATGTACAAATTTTAAAATGATTTGCTTCGATAATAATCTATATTGCCTGTATTATAATATTATAATATTTGTAAAAATGAGAAATCGATAAAAATCAAATATACGAACATAACTAATGTATTTATTAATATACATATTTCCTTGATTGTACAGTATTATTCGAACCGGAATAGGAATTAAAATTGAAAAAGACATTGACAAATTAAAATATGCATTCCAAGAATATTTGCGAATTTTGTTTGATGAATGGAAACGTAACATACCGGCAGTAATACAACAGACAATTATATATCCGCTGTTTACGATCAGTGACGATAAGAAAATTGGTTTAAATTTTCCAAATGAAGTAATTTAATTTTAATTTTTCTTCCTTATACTTGTTCCACGTTAAACTAATAACAACATATGCGAGCATTGAAGGGCAGACCGATACGTTGCTAATGCACATCAGTGTATTTACTTGTCCGAATGATTACCAGCAGTACGACTAAAAAAAATGAGCCGTGATGTCTCAAGCGGGAATTTTTTTTTTATATTGCTTTTAAACGAACCATCTTCGTTTTAAAAATAATTTTTTAATCATTGTTCATAAAAACTACTGAATGAGCACAACATTTGTAAATTAGAGCTCAAATAAATCGTAATTGCGAAAAACACTCATTATAATAGATTAATATATAATAATATAAACGGTGTGGTGTTTAAAAGAAATTTCAAAATGTTCTCATAAACACAGGACCGTTGATTTTATAAAATTTTACCGGGGGCTTGACCGTCCGCGTTTTACTTTTCGCTGGTCGTACTAAAGTAACGGTTGACGTGGTTTAGCGTCGGACAGAGGCCGTAGTAAATGAACAAAATCTTATTGGGTAATGTTTTTCTTTTGAAATTATGGCGAAAATTCACTCTTTGTTTGTTCAATGGTACGTTCAATGAAAAATGTGAATTTTTTTTCATTTCTTAGAGCACGTCATTAACGGAATTTTCAAAATTGTTAATTTTGTAAAAATGAATACATACATTTACTATCTGTCAATAATAAACAAACGAGGCAATAGTAATTGTCCTAATTGACGACAGACACCGTCTGCAAGCGTTCATGGTCCATCCGGCGCTACTTATGTGTATAAATTAATTTTGTTTTAATCATAGCTCGATGCTGCAATCAGAGAAACCAGATACCTATTGTTTGGTAAATACAATTACGAAAACCCGATATTTCCAATCGAAATAAAAGACATACCGTACGATGCGATTGAGCTTTACCAACGAGAAAATAACATTTTGATATATAAAAAATATATTGCAGAATTCGTTAAATGGTCAGTAATGATTTGTTGGTATAATAGTATTACTTTCATGAAGGGTAAAAACAAAAATTAAATAAATAAAGGAATAAAAAGGATATGCGAAAGAAACAGAAATAAAAAATAAAAACTATAAATTAACACAATCGCCAATAATAAATTTGTATATGTGTGTGTGTGAATATATAGAGTTAGACCAAAGAGTATTATGTAATATAAAAAAAAAAATATATATATAGGAGTTGTATTAAATTTAATAGAAGTATATATATATACAAATTTGTAATTTTATAATATTTAAGTACTATATATACATGTTTATAAAAGTCATCATAAAATGTTTTATAAATTAAATTTATTGATTCATTAAAATAATATTTTAATTTTAATTAGTATCTATTTAAGTTATTTGATTTAAAGTTGTACATATTAGATATATTACAATAGTATATTTTCTAATTCTTAATGTAGGTATAACACTCTGAGAACAAACACTCATTCCATACAATTCGACATGATTATTGAAGAAATCGACATTATTGACAACCTTATTAATGACGCACAAAAGTTCGTTACATGGCGAACGAAAGGTAAATAATATTTATAACACATATATCGTACTGAAACGTTTAAAATTAACAAATTCGTTATACATGTATAATAACACATTTCAGTATATTGTTTGTATAATACATACATTATGCATATTATATTTATAAACAGATGAAGTCTATTCAAATTCAAATATGTTAGAAGAAGAATTTGAAGTAGAAGATGAACAGGCTTCGATAATGTCGATACAAAAAACAGTCGAGACTATTTATAAACTGATAAAAAGTCTTTACGAACGTGTAATGAGAATCCAAGACAATGAACAAAAAATAAAGGAATTGAGTAGTCAATGGAAAAACAAACCAGTGTACACACGTGACAAAGACACAAATCTCATAATTTTTGATAATCGGCTAACAGAAGTAAAAGTTGCCAGATGCGCAGAAATAAAGGACGCTAGTGCGAAGATACAAAAATTGCTTAAGAAAAATTTCTTATTGTTTCACAATGAGCCTTTAATGCATCATAATCTAGGCAAGTTAGATATCAATACGTTTCTGTTTAAAATACAATTAATGTGGAATTAATCAAATATCATCGATTAATTTCCATATAAAAATAATATTGATTCGCGTCGATTCGTTAAATTTGATTTACTTAAATTAACACTGTTTTTTTTTTGTAACAAAATCAGCTATTCAAGATGAAGAAGAACAACAAATACAAGAAGAGGAAGAGAACGAAGAAGAGGGTTCAAAGACAAAACTTTCGGAAGAAGAAAATGAAGTAAACTCTGTTTTAGAAGAATTTCTTTTAGAACCCGACTTCGATATTTTTGAATATCAATACGAACAAGAATTACAATACAACGTTGAAATGGATTTTGAGGAAATTGAAGAAGAAGAATACAAATTAGATTATCTGGAAATGGTAATGCAAAATATTTTATCCAACTTAGAAGAAAAAATAAAATGGGATAAATATAAACTTTATATCGATGAAATGGTTTTAAATGATTTACAAGATACGACTATTTGCAGGTAATTGTATAAATTTTTATTATTATTTATTTACTGTATTTTGAATTGAAATCGATTACATTACTTTTTACACACATTTAATTTAATTAATTTCTTATGTGTTTTAACATTTGTAGTTTACGGTATATTGATGAAAATGTAAAAAACAAAAAACATAATATGCCATTTTTTATGGTTTCATACCTTCTCAATAACGATGGTCCACAATTTTCACCCAATTTAAAAAAAGAAAATGATCCGAATTTTTTTGGATTAGTTAACTCTTTACTTGAATCTACAGCTGAAATAGGATCATGTATGGAAAGGATTGATGATGGCCGTCCATCATATTACGTAAAGTTTTATTATTACGCATTTTTCATTTAAAACATAGTGTGCTCACTGATTTATATATTATTTCATTTAATTATAATCACAGGTTGATATTAGAGATAATCAACAAATAACCGACTACATAGTTAATATACTTAATGAAGTGACGATAACAGCCCAAAAAGTAAGAATAAATTATATTTTAACTTTTACTTTGTTTCAAACTATACAAACACACATTCCTGTTATTATTATCTATAATTCCCTTTATAATTTCTTAATTCATAGCTATTTCTTTGAAATTTTAGGCTTTCAATCACGTAACTGAGTACCAAGAATATTCTTCTCTATGGCTCACCGACCAAAACGAGGCGTTGTCGACTTTTCTAATGTACGGAAGAGATTTATCTCCGGATGAAAAAGATCTTCAGTTTAAAGAGGACGAGAACGGAAATCCATTATTAGTTCCCGAAGAACCGAAACTGGTTGATTTTAAAGTTAAAGTGCGTAAAATAGATTTATTATATATTTAATATTGTTTTCATTAAATAATATGCAATTTATAATTAATTTAGATTGATTCATTTAATGATCTCTATGAACAAGTTGAAAAACTAATTGAAAGTATTACTTTTGATCAATGGTTATCAATTAACATTGGACCATTTAAAGATAACTTATTAATATTAATTACCAGCTGGGCGGATTTATTTAAAACGTATTTGATTGATAAAGTGGTCAACAGGTGTGATAATGTTAATATAGCTTTTAATCTGTTTTTAATCACCGACATTTTAATTGTACAGTTTGCGTACACTTCGAGATTTTACCACTAAGACAGATATTGGTCTTTTAAAACCTTTGGAAGAAGATCATGAAGAAGGCCTTGTGACCATTATGACACATTTGGCAGAAGTCCGCAAACATCAAATGGAGTTTGACTCAATGTTCGAGCCGTTAGATGAAATACTAAATCTATTAAAAACATACAATGTACAAATTCCAAAGGATGTTCACATATTGATGGAGGTATGATTCATAATATTATTAATGCCATTTTAATTAATAGTGTAATAATACTAGTATATAGGTTTATATTATAGTATATACTATATAGTATATAATAATAAAGTATACCAGGGAAAGATATAATTTTTATGGATATCTGAATTTATAATTTTATAAAATTATAAAATTTATAATTTTAAGGAATTACCAGAAAAATGGAATGTAACCAAGAAAAATGCATTAACCGTCAGATCACAATTAACTCAAACTATTCGACTTGAAGAGTATAATATTGTCTCAAAAATTGCTGTATTGAGCAGTCGCCAAAATGAATTCAGAAACAATTTCTTAAAACAGCCCCAATTCGAGTAAGTGTCAAAGTTAATATTGGTTTTTTTTTCATACCAATACATTATACTGTGACTAAAATTTATATTTTATTTAGTGCAAATTGTGAAAATCCCTACGTAGAAATTGATAAAGCAATTCATACTTTATGCGATTTGGAAGAATCGTACGAAAAATTGCTTTCTCAAGCTCTGTTATTTGAAATACCAACTCCGGAACCAAATGTATTAGATGACACTGCCATTACTTTACGATATAATAAACAACTGTGGAATTTTGTACATATGGTAAAAAGTTTAATAAACGTATGGAAATCGACATTATGGAAAAATATAGATTTTGAGTTTATGGACATGGAACTAAAAAGATTTGTAAAAGACCTGAAAGGTATATTTTAAATTTCATAATAATTTAAAAGTATTATTAATAAATTATAGAAATGTATTTACAATGATTTATAGGAATGAATAAAGAAATTCGCCATTGGTCAGTATATATTGAGGTAGATAACTTGTTAAAAACCACGTTGACTTCTTTGAGAGTATTAATCGAACTCCGAAATCCGTCGATGAGTGAACGCCATTGGGCAGAACTTATGAAACTTATAAATGTAATATTTATATATTTATTTCAATTTAATTACTATAGTATATTTGTAACATTAAATTTGTACAGGTTACGTTTTCTATTGACAAATCGACGACACTAAATGATTTGATGTTACTTAATTTGAATAAATACGAAGAAGATGTAAAAAATATTGTCGATAAGGCCGTAAAGGAAACAAGTATGGAGAAATCTCTAAAGGAATTCGCTGAAACTTGGAATACAATGCAATTTGAGTACACACTACATCCCAGGACAAAAATTAATCTCCTTAAAGTCAGGGAGGAGCTAATAGAAGTCTTAGAAGAAAACCAAAGTCAATTACAAAATATGTTGAATTCGAAGTTTATCGGGCACTTTTATAGCGAAGTGGTAGATTGGCAAACGAAATTGAACACTGCGTATCGAGTAATTAATTCATGGTTAGAAGTACAAAGAATTTGGTCAAATTTGGAATCGATATTTATTGGCTCTGATGATATACGGATACAATTACCGGAAGACACGAAAAGATTTGAAATTCTTGATAGGGAATTTAAGGTGATTGAAAACATAGCGTAGTATAAATTCAATTACGTATTATATAATACAATTAAATTGGTTTTTATTTTAAATAACAGGGATTACTAATAGATATCAAAAATAATCCAAACGTTATCAAAGGTACTAGTAAACCTGGCATATATAATAAACTTGTTAATATACAAGAAGAATTGTCGAAATGTGAAAAAGTTTTAGCACAATATTTGGAAGTAAAACGTTTAACATATCCAAGGTTTTATTTTATATCGCCCGTCGATTTGTTAGATATATTATCAAACGGAAATAATCCGGAAGCTGTTTGCAAGTAAATTTAATACACGAATTAGTACACGTAATTGGTGTATATATATATATTTTTTAAAATATTACAGACACTTGATCAAGTTGTACGACTCGATGGCAAAATTGGAGTTTTCAGAAGAAAAAATAGCGGTCGGTATGTACGCCAAGGACGGTGAATACGTTAAGTTTTATGGAACTTGTAAATGTTCGGGACAAGTAAAAATGAATAAACCATATTTTATATGGGTGAAAAGTGTATTATAATTGTGTAAAATTATAAGGTTGAAGAATGGCTGAATAGATTGACGGATATTATGCGTACATCAGGCCGTCGGTACTTTGAAAAAGCAGTGAAATCCTACGATGACAAACCGAGAAGACTATGGATATTTGATTATCCGGCTCAAACAGCTTTATGTGGTATTCAAATTTGGTGGGCTACCGAAACAAATGCAGCTTTAGCTCAATTAGAATTACGTAATGAAAATGCATTAAAAGATTACAATAAGAAACAAGTAATATCCATTATTCGTATGACTTATGTTTTAAAATAAAAACAATTTAATTTTAATGTACCCGTAATGTTTAAAGATAAGGCAGTTGAATGAACTTATCGATCTGTTATTGGGAGATTTGTCCAAAGGAGATCGACAAAAAGTGAACACGATTTGCACGATTGATGTGCATTGCCGGGACGTGGTAACAAAAATGATTCAACAGAAAGTCGAAACAGCTTCTGCATTTCAATGGCAGTCACAACTAAGACACAGGTTATATTAGTATATAAATTTAAACTAATTGAATAATAATAAATTACTATTTTTCAAGGTGGGATTTAGAAGTGGCAGACTGCTTCGCCAACATTTGTGATGCACAATTTCGGTATTCATACGAATACTTGGGAAATACTCCTAGATTGGTGGTAACTCCATTAACCGACAGATGTTACATAACGTTAACACAGGTAAGTTCTACTTTGTTGGTTATTTAAAAAAATAATTACAAACAAATGCATTTTTTATAATACTTTCAATGAATAATGAAATTTAATATTATTTTAAATTCTGACTGAAGGTCAGAATATATTGGTTTTACAATGATGCGAATTTTTTTCTTATTATTAAAACTTTTTCGTATTGCAGTGCTCCGATATTTATTTGTAGCATCAACACTTTTTGATAGAAAATCTTGTCTGCTCCGTAGTTAATTTCACAAGTTTTTCGATTTTTTCAATAAATTTTTTCAAAAGCACTGAAAACGATACTGAAAAGTAGGGGAAAAAACTGGTAAAATTGTTAACATAACCGTTTTGGAATACCAAATACCGATATGTTAACAATATATTTATAATAATAGCCTAAATTTTAGTTATATATGAAAATATTAAAAAATAAAAATCGTTTAACATAACTTTTTTAAATACTTATGTTAAATGTATGTTCAGAAAAACTGCGAAAAATTGTAATCAACATATGTTCACTGAAAGTTGTTTTTCAAATAACAAACAATTATACAATTCTAATAATACCTGATTAAATGATCCACCGCATTCCCAGCAAACTATAGCTATCTTACTAATACTTTTAATACGTGTGATTTTTTCATAATTCAATTCAGTCTTTACATTTGATAATGGGCGGTGCTCCTGCTGGGCCGGCTGGTACCGGTAAAACAGAGACGACAAAAGATTTGGGAAAAGCTATAGGTATGATGGTTTACGTTTTCAATTGTTCCGAACAGATGGATTATAGAGTATGTATTGATTATAATATTATTTCTATCGAAAATCATAGCCAAATTTTATTAATAATAAAAAGAACTTACGCCTATGATTCCAGTCATGTGGCAACATATACAAAGGCCTGGCTCAGACCGGCGCTTGGGGATGTTTCGATGAGTTCAATAGAATATCCGTAGAAGTGTTGTCTGTAGTTGCTACTCAAGTTAAATCCGTATTGGACTCTATTAAAGCAAAGAGGAATACGTGTTTGCTATTGGGCGAATACGTTAATCTTATACCGACTGTTGGAATGTTTATCACGATGAACCCTGGTTATGCAGGACGAGCAGAACTTCCTGAAAACCTTAAAACGCTGTTCAGGTATTTTAACAATAATCTGAGCAATCAATAATTTGAAAATGGTTTTATACGAATGTAATTCAACAATATTTTTATATAACAGACCTTGTGCCATGGTGGTACCAGATTTTGAATTAATTTGCGAGATTAACTTAATCGCCGAAGGATTTCAAAATGCGAGATTACTTGCTAGAAAATTCTTGACGTTATACTCGCTATGTAAAGAATTGCTATCAAAACAAGACCATTACGATTGGGGTTTAAGAGCTATTAAATCACTGTTGGTTGTTGCCGGATCTTTAAAGGTGAAAATGTATAGTATAATATTACAATAAAGTTCGAGAAATCAACAATTTCTAAAGTAATAATATAGGTATTTTGTTTAGAAAAATGTTTTTTTTTTTATAATAATAATAATAATAATCGAGCATTTTCGCATAAATAACCAACGATTAAAATTATATATCTGTATGCATAGGCGGATATTTTGTCACATCCGTAGGGGGCTTGCTTAATATTTTTGTTTTATCCATTAGTGTAAACCGGCATTTTTAGAGGCTTCAATCTACTCTAGTGGCTACTCCTACATCATTTTAGCTGAGGCACCAAATAAATACATAGGTAATAAGTGTAGGCGCGGTGGTCAACATGAAACTCACACACACATACACAAACGGACAAATGTGAACAAAGTTTATTATAGGTTTATTTGCCCTAAATTTATTATTATTATTATTATTATTATTGTTATTGTTATTGTTATTTCGCGTGTTTCAATGAAATGAACTTAAGGATTTATTTTTCTCCGTTCTACACTCGTTTACACGTTTATTCGTTTATTTTACATAGATATGACTGCAATATATATATATATATATATATATATATATAATTTAAATATAACATAACAACTTAAACTCAGTTTACCTACATTTGTACTTACTGTTAAAATTGGTCACACAGGGCCTGTTATTAAAGTTCTTAAGTCAGAAATGACATTGTTTTCATTTTACA
The DNA here is from genome assembly GCA_032441825.1 of Chaetogeoica ovagalla. Lineage (NCBI taxonomy): Eukaryota > Metazoa > Arthropoda > Insecta > Hemiptera > Aphididae > Chaetogeoica > Chaetogeoica ovagalla. The sequence continues at coordinate 4,202,401 of CM063747.1, read as the reverse complement.
GTATTTTCAATATTTTCAGTATTTTGAGCAGTTATATCAATTTCTATATCAATATTTAATTATCCATTTTCAGATTCTAGCGTTTGCTGTTGATGAGGAATCAGTAACAACTAATTTTTGTTTTTTAATAAGAAAGATATCAAACACTCTTTTAGCCATTATTGAATTAATTATAATTTAAAATTAATTGACTAATGCACAATACACATAAATAATATTGTTTAGCGTATATTTTATTAACAGATTTATATATTATTATTTTGTGTATGAATACAAGTGTTTAATTGTTTTTTCTTATGAAATAAGATATAATAGTTATAATTTATTCAAACATTTTTAAAATTTAATAATTTTACTTATGAAGTATAGTGCTCTATTTTTAAGGGGTCTAAGTTTACTATAATTAATTTTTAAGGGGACTAAGTTCCACTAAGCCCCGCTCCCTCCCGATTTCCGCCAATGTGTGTATGACATAAAATGATATACATATAAAAAAATGCACGTTGAGTTAAATATGTCACATACAAATCTAATTTTGAATTTAGCGGGCAGATAAAAATCGTCCAGAAGATCAAGTTTTAATGCGAGCTCTCAGAGATTTTAACACTCCAAAAATTGTGACGGAAGACACTTCTATATTTATGGGACTTATCGGGGACTTGTTTCCTGCACTTGATGTGCCTAGAAAACGTGATTTAGATTTTGAAAACCAAGTTCGCAAAGCAGCGATTGACTTAAAACTCCAGCCCGAGGACAATTTTATTTTAAAAGTACCTATTATTATTATTATTATTATTATTATTTATTATATCATCGTCATTATCATTTTAATCAATGAATTATGTAATGATGTAATTAATCCTCATCATAAATGTGTTACACTGTTCCTTTTTTGTCATTGCAGGTAGTACAATTGGTGGAATTGTTAGAAGTTAGACATTCGGTATTCATAATTGGTTTGGCTGGTACAGGCAAGTCTGAAGTATGGAAAACGTTGTACAGGACTTATTCAAATATGAAATTGAAACCGCATTTCGACGATATTGAACCCAAAGCGGTCACCAATGACGAGTTGTTTGGTATCATCAATCCGGTTAGCAGGGAATGGGTGGACGGTAAGTAATGGATTTTGCGACGTAAATAAAATATTATATTACATGTTTACATATATTATGAAATCCTTCTAATTATATTGTATATATATATATATTTTTTTTATGCCGTCGTTTATTCGAAAAGGATTATTTTCGTGTCTAATAAGAGAACAATCTCAAATGTCGGGCGACGGATCGAAATGGATGGTGATGGACGGTGACATAGACCCGATGTGGATTGAGTCATTAAACACCGTCATGGACGACAATAAAGTATAAAAATGTTTGACATTAAATAGATCTCGTAACACATCAAATTCATCAATTGTAGAATTATATCACAAAATTAAAAATAAAAAAAAGTTCTTTTCTTCTCTCTCTCTCTCTCTCTCTCTCTCTCTCAATACAACGCTAATTGCAATATATAAATATACAGGTGTTGACGTTAGCCAGTAACGAACGGATAGCATTGACACCATCCATGCGATTGCTCTTCGAGATATCCAATTTACGGACGGCCACGCCGGCCACGGTCTCCCGCGCTGGTATTCTGTACATAAACCCGACGGATCTGGGCTGGAACCCGTACGTGGCCAGTTGGATCGAGACGAGGGACAACGGGACTGAAAAAGCAATTCTGGTTGTGTTGTTCGAGAAATACGTGCCCGCTTGTATGGATGCGCTCAAAAGCAGATTCAAAATTATTACACCTATACCGGAAATAACGCATGTACAAATGTTGTGCACGTTGCTCGAGTGTTTTTTGACCCTGGAAAATTGTCCACTGGACACATCCAAAGATGTATACGAAACGTATTTCGTATTCGCTTGTCTTTGGGCTTTCGGTTCCGCGACCTACCAAGATCAGGTATTTGCTTACATTTGTCTATTACTTGTGTAGGTATAATACACTGGCTCAATTATACTGTCATGAAAAACAAAAAATAATTGGTATTTTTCATTTTCATTCGTCTGTTCTGTGCTGATAAAGTGATTGAGAAATTTTTCATCGACCCGTCCAGAATGATATTGTGTATAAATATAAAATAATTTAATGCTTTAAACGAAAAATATGTTTAAAATGTATTTAAATCATTATACAAAATGTTACATATTATTGTTTAAAAAATGCGCGAAAATATTATAATATAAAAGACATAAATTTGCACGCATACAGTTGGTGGATTGGAGAGTTGAATTTTCCAAATGGTGGTCGTCCCAATTCAAAACAATTAATATACCGTCATCCGGAACGGTGTTTAATTATTACATCGAACCGGAAACAAAACAATTTCAATTGTGGTCAGATATGGTATTGCCGTTCGACCTTAACCCAGATGTGCCTCTACAAGTAATACTTTTTTTATGTAAATTGATTAACGAAAATAATTATTTAAATACAACGTAAAAAGAAAAAAATTATACAAACGTATTGATGCGTTTTTTTTTTTTTTTTGTAGCTGCACTTGTTAATAAAAAAACATTTGTACTTATCATTGAATTTATTTATTTTACAGCAAACACTCGTAGATACAATTGAAACGACTCGGTTGAGATATTTCTTGGATTTGTTGGTAGACAAAAAAAAGGCTATAATGTTCGTTGGAGCCGCTGGTACAGGAAAATCGGTCATTATAAATGAAAAAATCAAATCTCTTCCCAACGAATTGTTTGCTGTTTCAATTGTACCGCTCAATTTCTATACGACATCAGGTATCTATTTTATAAAGATAATAATAATAATAATAATAATAATAATAATATATAATTCGGTCTATTGCATTTTTCGTAACAATATAATATCTTTTTTTTTTTTAACCAATGGTTAATATATGTGCACACTAAAAATAATTATTTGATATAATTCGCGTGTCTTAGTGTTATGACATTATTATACTAATAGTGATCTAATTAATAATTATACTTGAAATGCTCCATTATATTTTTGTATCCTCAGTTATATTAAACATTTCTATATGGCGTTAATTTAATATAACGAAATATTAATTTTTATTCCGAAAGTTTTTAATCAATATTGACAACGTAATTTTTCACTAGAAATGTTACAAAAGGTTTTAGAAAAACCGTTAGAGAAAAAAGCTGGGAGAAACTATGGTCCACCACAAAACAAAACATTAATATATTTTATCGATGACATAAACATGCCAGAAGTAAGTTGTTATAAGTACATATTATTAACTTTAAGTAGCTGTAATTATTATATCATATAATTAACACGTTTAGCCATATTATCTAACGTTGAGTGTAATAAATAGTGATAGAAACTACGGATGGAGGAGGACTGAAATGAGGTTTATATAATATAATTTAAACGTGCAATAATTTAAAAACCTAATTTACAAAATAATAAAAATAAAATATCATTTAATCTATTGAAATATTATTTATTTACAGAGATTGAAATTATTTTAATTGTATTTTAACGTACCTCTCTATTATTAGGTGGACACTTACGGTACTGTACAGCCACACACACTCATTAGACAATATATGGATTATAAACATTGGTACGATCGAACAAAGTTGTCCTTAAAGGATATACATAACGTAATGTTTGCTTCGAGTATGAATCCGACTGCTGGGAGTTTCACGTTGGACTCCCGATTGCAAAGGCATTTTTATGTATTTGCGTTAGGGTATGTTATATATATATATATATATGTATTATTTCCGTAAAACAGTTAATGCAATATGTTATTTAAAATGTCATTGTTGTTTTATATATTTTGTTTTAACGATAATATTGTTTGTTTAGTTTCCCATCTAATGAAGCACTGCACATGATTTACTTTTCGATTCTGTCTCAACATTTGAAAAATCCGTTACATAAATTCAACAACACCGTGATAAAGCTGACAGATCTTATGGTACAATTGGCGATCAATTTTCACAACAAGATTCTAACAGTATTTTTGCCAACGGCGATTAAATTTCATTATATATTCAATCTAAGAGATATGAGCAGCGTTTTCCAAGTAACGACCCGACTAATCCGTATAAATTAACCGAACGTTTAAAAAAAAAAAAAAAACTGAAAAAAAAATTATTATTATTATTATAACGAAGGGATTACTGTTGGCCACTGGTGAATGTGTACCGACGGCCAGTGCCTTTGTACGACTCTGGCTTCACGAAACCAGTCGAATTTACGGCGATAAATTAGTGGAAAAGAAGGACCAAGACATTTTTTCAAATACAATTACCGAGCAAATAAAGAAAACGTTTAGCGTGAGTGTATGATTTTTGATTGATTAGGGAATAACCAAACGATTCTTCCGTTTTTACCGTTAAAACGAAATACGTTTAAGACATTACGAACCGTTTTAATGAGATGATATTCGTGTTTTGAACGCAGAGCATTCCGGAGAACGATTATACCGCGGTAAGCCCGTTGATATTTTCGCATTTTGCGGAAGGCATCGGCGACCAGAAGTACATGCCCATCCGTTCGTGGTCCGTTCTGCAAGAACTGCTGAACGGCGCCATGAACTCGTACAATGAACTCACGGGCGTGGCCATGAACCTGGTGTTGTTCGAAGACGCTATGGCGCACGTGTGTCGAATAAACCGTATTCTGCAATTGTCCAGAGGCAATGCGCTACTCGTCGGCGTGGGCGGCAGCGGCAAACAGTCGTTAGCCCGATTGTCCGCGTTCATATCGTCGCTAGAACCGTTCCAAATACAGTTGAGATCGACGTACGGCATCGCTGACCTGAGGGCCGACCTGGCCGGATTGTACGTGAAGGCGGGGCTAAAGAACGTGAGCATCATGTTTCTGATGACCGACTCCCAGGTGGCCGACGAGAGGTTCCTTGTGCTCATCAACGACATGCTGGCCAGCGGACAGATTCCCGAACTGTTCGCCGACGATGAAATCGACGGCATCGTACAAGCCATCGGCCCGGAGGTATTTATCAAATACTTGTATTGTTCCATCGTCTAAACCGCAGACTTTTTATACGTGCCCACCCACTTCGGAGACAATTTCAAATTTAGCCGATTCACCCAAATCATAATAATTCTAATTTTTTTTTTTTTTTTTTTTTTTTTTGGTATGATATATGGATAATTATAATATTAAGAATATATTTCAATAAAAATAAAAATTAAATTTACAATTATGCACGATTTATTTGGTAAAGGAATGTAAAAAAAAAATGACCGAATATCCAATTTCACCAGGTTATATGAAAAATTAGGCGGGAAGCAGCGTAGTTGTATAGGTATTTTGAATAGAAAACCGAAAAAATTCAATTAAACATTTACCGTTTTTATTGAATTATCTTTAAAGTTTCAAATAGACTAATAGTATTTCTTTTTCAGCTCGTGTTCTGTATGTGAAAATTTTTCACGACCCATAATTTGGGGGAGGGGGGGACTCCTGGTCTAAGAGATTTTTCGGTCTACCGGGGTGACACTATTAAGTAGTGACTCTCGAGGGTAACGTACCGTATATAATATAAAAAAATAATTAAAATCAATATTAACGAGATAAAAAAAACGAAACGAATTTAATAAATTCAAACTTATCGATTGAACGATTAATTGAAAATAAATTGAATTCGTATCTCGTTTAATACTAAACGGGACAAAATCACATCTCGCCGACTGTTAAAATATAACCGTTACGAGTAAAAAACCAGCGACTAAATAATAATAAACGATAATATTCGTTATTTATTTATATTTTTATTCAGATTTTGTAATTCTTTTGCTAGAAATTCGAGAAATATGATTTAGAAAATAAAACAAATCAGTAGTGGGCCCACGTTGATTTATCCACTCGCATTCACCTATACAGATAATTGAAATTGTTAACTCTGTAGTCTACGATTAATATATATATATATATATATATAATATATGTATATATATAAAGTATTTTTATAATGATTAAATTTAAATGAACGATGACTACACGAAATATTGACGACAAAAACATCGTTCTTATTTCGAAATGGGCACAACTCATTCAATAAAAATATAATACATTCGTGGGATATTGCAAGGAGTAGTATTTTAACTTGTTTTTTATTCTCAGGTAAAATCGGCTGGCATGCCAGAAACGAAGGAAAATTGTTGGCAGTTTTTCATCGACAAAGTGAGATCAATGATCAAGATCGTGTTGTGTTTTTCTCCCGTGGGTAACAAGTTGAGAGTCCGATCCAGGCGGTTTCCGTCTTTGATTACATGCACTTCAATAAATTGGTTTTACGAATGGCCCAGAGAAGCCTTGGAATCTGTGTCGTACAGATTTCTGAGAGATCTAAATGAACTTTCGTCTAAATACAAGAAACCAGTGTCTCTGTTTATGGCTCATGTGCACAGTTCCGTGAATGAAATGTCTCGAAAATATTTCATAAATGATCGACGTTACAATTACACGACGCCAAAATCGTTTTTGGAACAAATTACACTCTACACTAAATTATTAGTATCGAAGACTAACGACATCAAGTTCGGCATACACAGATTTCAAACGGGTATAAAACAACTGATATCTTGTGCATCTCAAGTAAGCTCACGAAAAAACCACCCACGTGAATATTATACGTGTATTTATTATTATAACGGTGTTTGTTAATAATCGGAATTGCTTTTTCCATTCAGGTCGACGAGTTGAAATTCGAATTGGACGTACAAGAAATCGAAGTGACCAAGAAAAACACAAAAGCTGAAGAACTGATTAAAGTCGTTAAAAAGGAAACGGAAAAAGTAACGTTTGAAAAAGACAAAGGTATCAATTATTATATTTACGTTATTAACGATTGTTGGGTTACGGTTTGTGAACGTAATAGAAACGTAATTTATTTGTAACAGCCGCTGAGGAAGAGAACAAAGTAAAATTGATCGAAGAAGACGTCGGTTTAAAACAACGAGTGTGTGCGGAGGATTTAGAGAAAGCAGAACCAGCATTAGTTGCAGCTCAAGCGGCCTTAGATACATTGAATAAAGTAAATCCTTTAAATACGTATTATCAATAACCGGGTGATAGCAATTTAATATTATTGAAAATAATGCGCGTACCCATTACAGTAGTTAAATGCCGTTTGCGCAACATTATAGTATTGGGCAGTGCATATTATATTAAGGGGAAAAGAAGGAAATAACAGCGATCAATTAATATATATTTATAAAAAAAAAACAATATCCATTTTCAATGGTTTAAATTAATTTTACGCTAAATATAAATATGGCGTTTTTAGCACATCATCTCGTACATCGATATTTTCAATTATATAACAATGTATAATATTGTGTGTTTAAGATGTATTATAATAATTCAATGCAATATTGATTGATTATAGGAAAATAATAGGAGTACCTAAATGTAGTAACAAAAAAAAAAAAAAAAAATGTTTATTTGTGCTTTGTTTTATTTTGGGCCAAGTGATTATTACAATTAATAAAATATTATCTATTAAACATTTTTAGAATAATTTAACAGAACTGAAATCGTTTGGATCTCCTCCGTCAGCCGTGGTAAATGTTACGGCTGCAGTTCTAGTGTTACAATCGAAAAAGGGAAATATTCCAAAGGATAGAAGCTGGAAAGCTTGCAAGGTACAACGCGTACTGATTTATTTTCGTATTTTTTTTTTTTTTTTTTTATAAAATTTTAGTCGATAATTTAATTTTTAGTTTAACGATAAAAAAACATGTAAGTATTGTAAGTACGATGGAAAATAAGATAACTTCGTATTTTAATTTTACGTTAAACGGCTCGAATTTTAATTTATACTCCTTCCATAAATCATTTGATATAATACGTGCAGTTAAATGTATTGCATTTGAATTGATGTATTTGTTACGAAACATTAATTTCTAATGCTTATTCTTCGATTTCATTGATAATTACAATTAATATATTACCATAAAATAAAATCATTCGTGAAACGTTAAAAGAAATTTCGAATACAATTTACGATTTTATAGGTTATGATGGCCAAAGTTGATGGATTTTTAGATTCACTTATACATTACAACAAAGAAAATATACACCCGAATGTAGTTAAAGCTATTCAACCGTATTTGAATGATCCGGAATTTGACCCAGCACTCATTGCTGGAAAGTCTTCGGCTGCTGCTGGTAAATAAAAATTAATTTACATTGGGATTAATCATTTTCAAAGACGTTGATTTATGTACAAAGGGTGTTTCGTGACGATTCATTATAATTATTTTGAAATCGGTTAATACTAATTTATCCTGATTATTTCTTATTTAAGCAATGTAAAAAAAAAAAAAATTAATAATCGTGTTTAACTTGAACGTTTTGTATGTAAATGTAAGTTCCAATTTGATTAAAGTCCATTAAAGTTCTCATCGGATTTACCGTATGTATATATTTCAAATACGAGTAGATACAGAGTCATTCCTCATTATTGTGATTAATCTGACTGTTCGGTTTCAACGAGAGACGCGGTGTTTATCCGACACTCAGATTTGATCCTTTATTAAATTTTCATTTGTTATGTTCACATTACACTGATGAAAACGTTAATTTACAAAGAATAAACTGCAGGGATTCGGGAAATTGCGAAAGAATAATAATATATTTGTAGCTGGTGATGGATTCGATATTTCACTAAACACTTTGTTCCATTTATCTTAAAAATAAAATAAAATTCCAACAAAAATAACGATATTTTTTGAAATATTAAACAATGTATGAATAATAATTTTTATTTCAAGAAGTATTTAATTAAATTTTTTAATTCTAATTTTACCTATATGTTGTGTACTTTTATTTTGTATTTTTCTTGAATGACTTGAATTTCTTTACTGGTTCCATCAATTCGGGTTAAACGAGTTCGATTGCATTATATTATTTTACAATTTTAATACTATACCCTAGATTCAAATGATTTATTATATACAAATTCAAAAAAAATAAATAAATAAATAAATAATTAATACGATTTAAAAATAATAAATATTTAATTAATTTAGGGCACGGATTTTTATGTAAATACATAATTTTATAGAAGGTGAATTTCTCAATTCTGATTGAAAATAAACACGTTTCATAACACCCTGGATAAAATGAGCCTTTTTTTATTTTACATATTTACACATATTTCGATGTAAATAAATATTTTTAAATATTTCATTAATATATTATATATACATATTTTGTAAATATGTCGCATTTTCATGAATGCAGGTATATATTAAATATCCAGAAACGCTAACGATAATCATAATCCTCTTGGAATTTTATTTTATCGGCTTTTATATAAATAAATTAATTAACGACGTCGTGCGTCGTAATAAAAAAGACAAGATTGATTGCTATTTTTGATGTCGCCATATCGGCTTGTGTTAATTTAGTCTGCTGTTTTCGTTCATTCGTTCGTACGTTTAAGTGAATCTATATTCACTTCGTTTTTATTTTGTTCGTATATTACACCGATTATAGACATACGTAGTATGAAATATGTCCCATTAACTTCGGATTTTTAAGACCCAACCGCCGTACATTCTCAAATTTGAATATCTCCAAATGTACGTTGTATCCAACTGTTTCGGAGAAGAAGACAACAATTAATGAAAATGATCAGACGAATAATTATTAATTGATAATTAGTAATTACATAATATTAATGTGAAATACCGGGTTTTTTTTTTGTTACATATTTCACATTTTTTAAGACATATTTTGGCAAAAATAAGAACACAAGTATTTACATATTTTGACTTATTACATAAATGTCGCCACCCTAATAATTATAATACAAATAACATTTTGATATATTATGTTCTTAATAATATACGAATAATTTTTTTTCTAGGTTTATGTGCGTGGGTTATAAATATAATGAAGTTTAACAATGTTTGGCAAGTAGTGGAACCAAAAAGAAAAGCTAGAGATAAAGCAAATAATGAGCTAAATGCTGCTAGAAACAAACTTGCGGAACTTAGAAATATGATTAATGTAACGTATAGTCTCTATGTGAACATTTGCACAGTATCACATTATTTATGGTTTATTGTTTTAGGAATTAGAAAGAAAACAACAGATTTTAACCGATGAATTTAATGGGGCTGTAGCTGAAAAGACCAAGTGTCAAATTCAAGCTGACGAAACAGCTAGTAGGATAGATTTAGCAAATCGACTTGTCAATGGCTTAGCATCGGAAAATGTCCGGTGGAAAGATAACGTTTTGACGTAAACGATTTGAGCTCCCATTCTATTCGAAATATATTATAAACATTTTTCATTATATTTTAGATTTCAAAAAACCCTACAAACTTTACCTGGGGATATCCTCATGGTTTCAGCTTTTGTTTCATACGTCGGATACTTCACTAAACTATATCGTCAAGAACTCATTCAAAATTCATGGTTACCATATTTCAAAGAAATCAAGGTAAATGCACTTTTGTTGGAAAAAAATTAAATACAAATAAAGAAACATATTACTTTTCTTCTTTCACGCCCATATGTTAAAAATGATATATATAAATCATATATGGAATTTTCAGCCTGAATTACCAATAACGACTAATTTAGACCCGCTTACTTTACTGACTGATGATACACAAATTGCAACGTGGAATAACGAAGGTTTGCCAAATGACCGAATGTCATCCGAGAACGCAACGATTCTAACTAATTCTGACCGATGGCCGTTGATGGTCGATCCTCAAGTACGTGACAATTTTATTTTTTTAACAAAATCTGAATATTTATGTGTAAAACTTCTAATACTCATTCATTCAGCTTCAAGGAATCAAATGGATTAAAACTAAATATGGAAGGAATTTAAAAGTAACTAGACTAAACTACAAAAATTGTTTGATGGATATTGAAAACTGTGTTAGTTTTGGGAACGTACTGTTGATTGAGAATATCGGTGAAAATATCGACCCAGTTTTAGATAACGTTATTGGTCGTAATTTAATAAAAAAAGGAAGGTGAAAAAAATTGAATTTTTATGTTTGTTACACGTTTAACTTTAACTAATGTATAATATTATAGAGTTGTGAAAATTGGTGAAAAGGAGATTGAGTATAACCCAAATTTCCGACTTATACTGCATACTAAATTGTCAAATCCACATTATCAACCAGAAATGCAAGCGCAAACAACTTTAATCAACTTCACAGTGAATCGCGATCAACTTGAAGATCAGTTATTAGCAGAAGTAGTAAAAAGTGAAAGACCCGATCTAGAAAAAATGAAAAACGAGTTAACCAAACAACAAAATAGTTTTAAAATAACTTTGAAACACCTCGAAGATAGCTTATTACAGAGGCTGTCTTCGGCTGGCAGTGAGGTACTCGGTGACAAAGAACTTGTTTTAAATCTCGAAAAATCCAAAAGGACAGCGACAGAAATCGAAGAAAAAGTCGCTGAAGCAAAAGTAACATCAGTAGAAATAAACACTGCCAGAGAAGAGTATCGCGTTGTTGCGACAAGAGCATCGATAATTTACTTCATAATGAACGATTTAATAAAAATAAATCCAATGTATCAGTTCTCCTTAGAGGTAAATTATTAAACTTTAGATAAATTTATTCATAAATGCTAACTTACTCTTTATGCGTAAAGGGTTAAATTTTCAATATCATATGTTTTATTGAAGGCTTTCAGTATTGTTTTCCAACGAGCAATGAGAAATGCGGAAAAAGCAAATAACTTACAAGAACGAATAGTAAAATTAATTGAAAATATAACTTACAAAACGTTTATCTACACGAGTAGAGGTTTATTTGAAAAGGATAAATTAATATTTATATGCCAAATGACTATTCAGGTAAACATTGCCATTATGAATTGTATTATTAAATTTGAATACACGTTTAACCAATTTTCGTTTCATCGTACTATGTGTTAAAAACCAATATAAATGTTTAAAAACAAATCGATGATTATATTTTAGATACAATTGCAATCTAAGCAGATAAGACTGACAGAACTAGATTATTTGTTGAGAAGGCCAAAAATTATTGGTTTATCAAGCCCATTAAATTTCATTTCATCGGACGTTTGGGGAGCCATCAAATCGCTCGTTTTGGTTGATAATGAATTTATGTATAAAAAAAAAAATAATTCAAAAACATATTTTAAGAATTTTAGCGCTTATTATATTATAATATTTCATATTTAAGGGGACTAGACAAAGACATTGAGAATTCTAGTAAACGTTGGAAGACGTATGTAGACAACGAAGCTCCAGAAAACGAAAAACTACCACATGATTGGAAAAATAAAACGCCAATTCAGAAACTCTGTGTTATTAGAGCTTTAAGGACTGATCGAATGACTTACGCTACCAAAATTTACGTCCAAGAAATTCTTGGAGCTAAATATACCAATTTTAGACCACCATTTTTTTCCGAATCGTTTAAAGAAACCTCGTCGAAAGCTCCTATATTTTTCATATTATCAGCAGGAGTTGATCCAACACGTGTAAATATATCATCTTAACATTAATGTTTAACCTATTAAATATGTTAATTTATTGTCAGTAATATTATTTTTTATATAAATAATTTGTAAGTTTTAAGTAATTTTAAACATAAAAAACTCGTTTATTTGAATATTTTTTATTTCTGTAGGATGTGGAAGAACTCGGTACGAAAAAAGGATTTACAATTGAGAAAAATAACTTTCATAACATATCATTGGGACAGGGACAAGAAAAAGTGGCAGAAGATGCTATTGACTTAAGCTCTCAAATGGGTCATTGGGTTATGTTGCAAGTAAGTATATACAATATTATGTATGTCACTGTAAGAACTTTTCTTAGATTCTTTGTCATCATCAACGTTTTCACGGCTCTTTTTAAAATGTTTATACCACTCATAAACCGTAGATATGATCATAGAAACTTCACTAAAAGCTTTTTTGAATATTTGAACTACTTCGTCACACTTAATGTTAATTCCATTTTTAATACAAAATATGATATGAATTCTTTTAAGTTCTTTTTTAAAATACAAAAATCACCAAATATGACAGTACAGACCTATCAATACGTGCCCGTCAAACATACACTATGTATCCGATTAGGCCAATTCATTAAACACATATTATGAACCACTATCTTCAATAATACAAAAAAACTTGAAAACTGAAAATAATATCGAGGCGATTAATGTAATAATTCTCGTTACTTTTTGATCATTCCTCGTATATATTTATATATGTATGTATAATACTTATTATGTAAAAATAATAACTTTTTGTGCACATATTTTATTCGCTTAGTATATTTATTTATAATTTATGTTTAAAAGAACGTGCATTTAGTGCAAAAATGGCTACCAATATTGGACAAAAAAATGGAGGCATCTTTTGAAAATCCGCATGATAATTACAGAATATTCATTACTGCTGAACCAGCTTCTGATCCAATGTATCACATAATACCACAAGTATTTCCGTTAATAAATGTATATATTTTCTTTATTACAAATATAATTTTGGTTTTGGTCGAAATTTAGGGCGTTTTGGATTCTTCAATCAAAATCACTAACGAACCACCAACAGGAATGATGGCTAATTTACACAAAGCTCTAGATAATTTTAATCAAAACACGCTCGAAATGTGTTCGAAAGAAGCAGAATTTAAAGCGATTTTGTTCAGTTTGTGTTATTTTCACGCTTCCATACAAGAGAGATCGAAATTTGGCACCCAAGGATGGAACAGATTGTACCCGTTCAACGTGGGTGATTTGAAAATTTCAGTGAACGTTTTATACAACTATCTTGAAGCAAACAGTTCGGTTCCTTGGGAGGACCTCAGGTATCTCTTTGGACACATCATGTACGGTGGTCACATCACTGATGATTGGGATAGAAGGTTATGTCAAACGTATCTCGAAGTTTTCATGAACCCTGATCTGGTATATTATCAATTATAATTAATTATGGTTATGTTGATTCGGTTGAAATTTAAACACATTATATATATATATATGTATAGTTGGAAGGAGATTTTTCGTTCTCGCCTGGTTTTGTGGCTCCACCGAATACTGACTACAAGTCATATCACAAATACGTAGATGAATTATTACCACCGGAAAGTCCCGTATTATACGGACTACATTCGAATGCTGAAATAGACACGCTGACTTCGAGATCTGAACACTTATTCCATACTCTAATGGAAATGCAACCAAGAGATGCGAGCTCGTCCGACGGAACAGGCATATCTAGAGATGAAAAAGTAAATGTGCAGTTGGTGCGTATTCAAGTCAGAATTTTTATATCTATAATAACTTCAGGTCAAACAAGCTTTGGATGATATACTCGATAAAGTACCAGAACCGTTTAACGTACAAGACATGATAGCTAGGGTCGAAAACCCGACGCCATATGTGATCGTATCATTTCAAGAATGTGAACGTATGAATACGTTAATGAAGGAAATCAGACGATCGTTAAAAGAATTGCAATTGGGATTAAAGGTACTTATAATTAAGTGCCTACATAATATCAAAAAATAGACACGTATTCAATACTATAATATAGGTAACATAATACCTATACCTACGTAGAAATGTAAATCGTATTCGTACGTATTTGAAATTATTTCATTTATTCGTGCTCATTGAATTAGTAATTTAATCATAAATAATAATTGGAATGTATATTTTTCTAAAATATAGGGTGAATTAACAATAACGGCAGATATGGAGATGTTAGATGAATGTTTATTCATGGATAGATTACCACCGAGCTGGGAAAAACGTGCTTACCCATCGTTATTAGCTCTGGGAGCTTGGCATACAGATTTAATAAAGCGATTACGCCAACTGGAATCGTGGGTTGTAGAATTCCACGTAAGCCACTACACGCGTGCACAATAACTTCAAAAACCGAAATCGTTACAAAATATTGATTGTGATAAACCCGCGTATTATATGGCGTGTACATTTTTCTTTAGCTTCCGGCTTCTGTATGGTTAGGTGGATTCTTCAATCCTCAATCGTTTTTGACTGCCATAATGCAGAGCACTGCGCGAAAAATGGAATGGCCATTAGACAAAATGTGTTTGCAATACGACGTGACGAAGAAACAAAAAGAAGATATCACGTAAACGAACACGAATAATTTAGCCATACACAATTATTCAGTATCTAAATGATATATAAACCGGCATTGCTAAAACAGTTCGTCATATTTTATTAACTGCGTTTAAAATATTTTCTCGCGATTGTGTTTCAGGATAGCTCCCAGAGAAGGCGCCATGGTAAACGGTTTGATATTAGAAGGTGCTCGTTGGGATACAATCGCGGGTTGCATGGTCGAGTCTACCCCAAAAGAACTGTTTCCAATAATGCCAGTGATACACTTAAAAGCCATAATAAAGGACAAACAGGATCTGCGAAACGTATACGAGTGCCCAGTGTACAAGACCAAACAAAGGGGCCCGACGTATGTGTGGACGTTCAATTTGAAAACGCGACAAAAGTCATCCAAATGGGTTTTGGCTGGTGTAGCAATACTACTCAGTGTATAACCTACAGCAGTTATGCGATTGTTTTCACCTTGGATTATGTATTTAAAAATATAAAAAAAATTATTCATATTTTCATACAGCTCTTAATTTTTAACGGAATGCGTTTGAAATTTGAAATTACTCGATCAAATCATCTCCATTTTCATTAAATAATAATAATAATTATACAAGATAAATAATTGACTTATATAATAACGTAGACAACTCAATTTCTCAGTCAATACGAATGTTTAATAAAAATATTTTTACACTCTGAACCAAATGAAATTTAAATTGGTTTTTCGACGTATATAAATATTTTTATTTATTTTTCATACGAATTTGACAAGGACGCACGAGTTCACCAATTCTGATTTTACGTGTAAACATAAACCTGTTATAATCGGAAAATGAGAATTTAATCTTGTTTGTTATATTATATAACTTATTATGTGGTAAAATATAAGTTTCTTTCTAATAAATCATTTGTATAATGGCTATTAGACATATTTGGATATATCTTAAATCTTCTTGTACACATTTTACATTTAAATTGTCTACCTAGTTAAATTTCATAAAAATATGTTTTATATTGCATATAAAATTCATAATACAAATTAATTTCATAGTTTTAACAAAAGTTAGGGTACCGTTTTTACATTTTAAAGAGATATACCTAAACGTTTCGTTGCATAATAAATATGTCAACCGATTTGTGAAAATTATTTTTTTTTTTAGTAGATAAATGTGAATTCGATTATTTTTAAAACATAAATGTATACACACAACCAAACGTTTATTATTCCAAAACGACAATTTTAAATTAATTTTGCGAAATTAACAAAAAGATTTCACTAATTGTTACTTCATCTAAAAAACAATCATTTTTTTTTTTTTTTTTTAATTTACAATAAAGTGAGCTACTATAATTTATACATTACGTTATACGAATGCAACACAATTTATATGGAATTGTAATCCCAATAAGGTATTAAGTCTTAACGGGATGATTAAATTTGATTTCTTCTTACAAAAACGTTATTAAAACAAAAATAATAATTATGAAATTCTCAAAAATTGTATTCTCATAAATGTATATTTAGATTAATGCATTAATAATGTACGTATTATTATAAATTAATCGGAGCCTCGAAGTCAAAGTGAAAAAATTGTTAACTTAAGACTTAAGATTTAAAAACTAAAACTAAAGATTTCACATGTTGAAATTTTTAGTACATTATCGTGTCCGAATGTCAAAAATGCTTTAGAGTTAAATTTTCCCTTTCCATATCTGGACCACGTTTATAACTGCGTTTGTTGTCGTAATGATATCTTTATAAATTTTAACACCAAATGTATATTTCAACATGAAATTAATAACAGATTTCCATTCGCATAAAAATATTAAGTACTATAATAAAATTGCGGTGGTTATGATAAAATTACATTATATATTACACATAATTATATTATGTATATTTTTATTTATATTGTTATTAATTATAATAGGAAAAATTGTTTCCCTAATCTTTAATGTCGATTGCTTGTAGGCGTTTAATAGTAAAAATCATACTTATATCCTATTAACAGTGTATCTAATGGAATATTCAATAACTTTTCAATTCAACAGCTATCTATGAGATTATCAAAAAACTTATTATAACATGTTTAGATCGCTACATTCGTCGTGCTATTTCATGCTTTGTTTTTTTTTCTGTAATTGAATAATTCGTAAAATATTATTACACAAGAAACAATTAAATACAAAAATTTAAGACTCGATTATTAACTGTTATCAATATGAAATTCAAATTTAATAAAACTTATTATACGATTATAAAATACAAAATAATGTATGTATTGTATAACATATTAAAATATAGGTATTATTCCTGTATCAAGATAAACAATATGGATATATAATAAAAAATTCATAACAATGCTGACATAATAATAATAATAATAATCATCAATACACTTTAATGTATATATGCATACATAAATTTACATGTATTAAAAAACATATACAAATTTCTTTTGAAGACATTTGAACGCACATTTTTTTCTAACTTATAAAATTTAATATTTTTATAGACATTTTATATGGCATTATGGTTTTTATAAACAGAAAATTTAGTTATTATAAAAATTTTATTTTTCAGTAAAGAAAATACCTAAACATATTTAATATTTATTTATTTTTGTTTTAATGTAATAGATATTATAATTTAAAAAATATGTATTTTAATATTTTAAAAGTACAGTCATCAATAATCATTACACACCTCTTATACAAAAAATAAAAATACATAATTTTAATATTACTAAATATTATTACTTAAAAGCTTCATAATTACACATAACAGAGAAACTCTAATAAATCATTGGTATTCATAGCAGAAATGTCATAAATGTTATTTTCATCTTCAGGAAAATGTTCATGAACAAGTTCTTTTTGATTACGTTTTGGTTGACCAGTATAGTCTTCATCAGTTTGCATCAATACTGTACTGTTCAATAATACATTATTTTTGATGGCACAAATATTGTAATGTATGAAATCATTATTGAAATCATGTAAAATTTTATAAAATTTCAGAAGTATATTATCATTTTTTTTAATTTCTAGTAAATGCGATAATGGTTTCCTTTTGTTTGTTTCAAATTCGTTAAATAACGTCAGATTTTCTTTAGGTTCGTGATTACTCTCTGAATCATAAAATAATTCACCCTCTCTAAGATGTTCTATTGCATCAAGATATTTAAAGCTTCCTATATCAAACGCAGTAGACTTGGGTTTACAATATGCGTTTTTGTCGACTATTATAGGTTTTGAAATACTGGAATCCATTACATTAGGTTTTATATTTTCAACAGTCTCATCACCTGTATTAATATTGACATGTCGTGTTTGTCCAATTTCAGTATTTAGAAATGAATTTTTTAATTCTGTACATTTTTCTTTTTCTCTGTTTTCTTCAGTAGCATCTGTATTTATAACTTTAGTATTAAGTGACATACGTTTAATATAATTATCAATGATCCTTTGCAAGTATACACATTTCTTATATAACTTGTTACATCTGTCAAATACATAATTTTTATAATGTGCAATTAGGTCGTTCATTCTACTTTCTACGCCTATCTGAAAAATATGAAATTATTTTATATTCAAAACAAGTTATTAAAATGTAAGATTTAATTTAGATATATAAAAATCTTTAATTTTTATAAAATTACAAGTTTAAAATTTAATTAAAATAACACATTTTGGTACACGTATTATAATAATATTATATATTACAATATATATTTGTATCATAATTTCTAATATTTGATTCGACACAATAACAATATTATAATTAATATTATTTTTTAAACATTAAGCTTACCTGTTGTCTATTGAGAATAGAATCATCGATACTATTTGGAGGACTTCCTAACTGAATATTAGAATTCTTTTTCATAACAGCTAATTTCTTAATGTATTCAATAGCTACATTTGATAAAACATTTTTGCCATCTTCATCGTCAATTTGAAATCCAATATGATCTGAAAACACTCCCGAAAGCTCAACGATTATTTTATTCCAATCATCAGTACCAACATTATATTCCATTTTGGAAAGATCCTTAAAATAGTTTAAACGTTTTTTTTTAGTAAATATTGGAAGTTCGTTTTCAAATCGAGGGATTGGCTTTAATTCTTTACATTCGTCTAATAACTGGACATAATCAGTACATATTGAAATTTGTTTAGCTAAAATATTCATTTTTTTGTGATGTTCATAAAGACGAATATTGTATATTATAACAGGATTTACAACATTGAACTTTTTTATAAAATATTTAATATCTTCAATTTGTGGATCTTTATTACTATTTTCTAATGTCATGGTTTTAAATAGATCTTTAACAGCGTTCCATTCTTCTATAGATAATAATTTAATGTCTTCATTTATTTTACTATTGTCTTCAGATTTTTTTATTGGTACATGAAAATCATTTGAACGTACCGTATCGTTAAATAAATGTTTTTTTTTAATATTTGGATCAATATTATTACTCACACCTTTATTGAATGAGCTACATAAAGTAGGTGCACATGACAATTTCATAGAACTAGAAGATCCGGGTAAGCCGGTGCAAGAAGATAAATCAGACACGTTTTCTGAATGAGAGAGAGCCGAAAAATCGGTTAAACAAGTTGAGTTTATCATATCAGATGGATTAAATGGAATTACATTGGTCACATTCAGACCCGGGTTATAGTTCAAACATGGTTTTTCCTTAGACCCAGAATTCATTTTAATTTCTAATTGTTCATTATTTCTACATTTAGAAATGTCTTCGGCATTCGTGTTTTTGAAATTAGAATTTGTACATATTTTTATATTAGTGTTTTGAAAATACTTAACTCTTTTCGGCGTGGATAAACTTAATTCTTCGTCTGTTTTTAATCTGTCAATTTTTTTTTTACTAGACAATAACGGAAAATTCGATTTTTTCAATTTTCTATTAGTTTTCAAAATTCCTCTATCAATTTCAAATATTTTAGAATTATTTTCCATCGTGTTAAAAAAAAATTCAGAATCCAATAACCGATCTACTATAGATATTTTTTTTCTCTACCAACAAAATCATCACCAGTTTATTTTGCTTTTTCTCGATTTATATTTTCTTTTGAAACTTCAGTAAACCAATTTTATCCATTTTAGTTTTTAAGATCCAATGAAGTGAAACAAAGAAAATTGCATTCACCTTTATTCGCTGAAATAAATAATTAAAAATATCAAATTAGAACAAATATTAAACCAATTATTCGAATTAAGTTAGTTGTAGTTCTATTAATAAAAATACTATACACAGCTAAATAACTGTTGTTAATGTCCTATTTTTTTTTCTATTACAGAATTTTATGGTTTATTATTATTATTATGTATTTGTATTATTATTACTGTTATAGTGAATGAAATACATTAGTTATATGAATCGGTCTTCTTAAATCTTAAACTTCAATTTTTTTTTTTTTATTATTATTATTAAATATTAATATTGGGAATTATAATAATCAAACGATAATAAGACTACACGCTTTTAATATCTAAACAATTAGATTATGATTTTCGGTCGTTTTTAACTGACAGTATAAAATATTCTAGTTAATCTCTTTAACAAAGTAAATTTAACTTAACTGAAAGTATTAAGCACTATTTAATATTTCGTAAAAACATTTATCATCAACTTTTGGTTTGAACACCTCATGTATTGTACAAAAAAAAAAAAAAAAAAAAAAAAACAAAAGATAAAATAGTAAAAATATAATATATAAACGATAATCGTAATTTGTATGTATTACTAGAACAGTGCACAATTTATAACAAATATACGATAAATTTATAACGTACAATAATTTGTGCGTACATAAATTAAAATGAGTGGAACCCCAATTATACGAAAAAGTTGGGACCGCATCCGTTTCGCAGTTAGGTAAGTGAATTTTGTTAATTTTTTTTTACCAAGAATGACTATTTACATCAGTTCTAATGTATACTGTATACACATATACATCGATTGTATATGTATACAATATACATTATGTCTGAACTTCGATTATCCGAACCTCTGTTATCCGTACTGCAATAGGCGTAATCCGTACGTCAAACGAAAATAGATAATTTTGTATTATATATTTATATCATATGTTCCTATATATTTCTAAATAACGTAATTCAAACATAATAATAATAATAATTGTAAATATTTTTCTATATTAATACTTTTAAAGTATTTAAATATTAATAATAATCTATACGTAAGCGCAATTTTAAACTACAGAAGCACACGTTACTAAATTACATATCAATATTAAATTATGGATTTATTTACTTATTTAATTTGTCACGCGCGTAGTTTAATTATTTGATTTTTACGAAATTCTTAAATTTTTTTTTTTGTTAGCGAATAATAGCTGTTGTTTACTCGTTTTCGTGCAGTCAAACGTTCGATATCGGAATTAAT
This sequence comes from Chaetogeoica ovagalla, assembly GCA_032441825.1. NCBI lineage: Eukaryota > Metazoa > Arthropoda > Insecta > Hemiptera > Aphididae > Chaetogeoica > Chaetogeoica ovagalla. The sequence continues at coordinate 4,180,809 of CM063747.1, read as the reverse complement.
TGCACTGGACAACATGCCATCTTGTCTTTCGAACCGCACAACGGATAAAACGATTTGTCGTGACAAACAGCGGGGACAAATCCTGCTGTCAAGTGTCGATTACGTACAAATAATTCATACACGTTACATAAACGCACATATTTATTTGATTACGAACGGAGTTTGGCGTGGTGTCCAGACGACTCGAGTGGTTTGCGTGTTCTTTATTTCCCCTCCCACCCCGACACTAACATTTGGATAACGGAACATTCGGACACATGTTCTGTTGGTACAGAGTTCGAACGATCGAGATTTGGTTAATTCTACAAGAGAAATATATAAAAAAAAAAACATTATATTATTTACGCTACAAATATTATTTCGACTCGTTTAGACGACTATTAATTATGTCGATCAATCCGATATAGTATTATGGATACGCGTAATTATTATTATTATTATTATTATTTTCATACATTTTGAATATTCATTGAATCGTGTCGACGGCATTGACGTTTATTGATATATAAATATATATATTAAATTACGCGAATAATAAAAAGACCGAGGGAAAATATTGTTGGAATTGTATGAAATACGTTGTTATTAGCCCCGCTAGCAGGGCCGTTTTACCGTTTAAGCTGTGTAGGCTAAAGCCTAGGGCGGAACATTTTTTTTTTTGGCGTGACCCAAAAACTACGTTGAGATATTGTTTTTAAATATAAAATTATATTTTATAATATTTTTTTTTCTAGAAAAAAATCGGCATCGAGTTAAATGCGTGACCGCAACGTGGCTTTTATTTACCTAGCAGTTCACCGCACACAGCGACTCGGAACCATTGGAATTATCCCGGATCGTCCCTGGTCGAAACACTGTACGCCTGAATTTATCCCAGCAGCGTCACCGTGTCCCTCGAAAGTTCTTCGGACTCGATAATCCCTTCGTTTGCACCGGCGGTTGTATGACGACGACGACGACGACCAGATCGTCTGAAACGAAAACGCCGTTTTAACGTTTTACACGGACAAACACATTATTAAAAACATTTCGATGCGCGTTAAACATTGTTTAACGTCTCGTTAAGCCGAGATTTTTTTTTTTTTTTGTTTTAATCCGTCGCCCACGCGGCGTTAGGTACACAGACGGACACAACGTTTTATTATAAATTTTTTTTTCCCCCCCTAGAAAATCGCGTACGAGTTTAATCGTTTACTGGAACCCCACCCCCCCACCCCCCGTCGTCGTCGTAAATAGGACACGAGCGGCGTTTTAAATAATTCCGTTCAAGAAATTACGGCGGATAGATGAAAATACTGCTGCTGCTGTTTCTCTTCCGTTATTGTTTTATCCCGGACTCACGCGATTGACGGAGAAGTGGTTCGAGCTGTGGCGTGTCCTTGTCGTACGCCGTTCAACCGGTACAGGTCGCGATTTGCACAAAAAACAGCGCAGCCTTCGCCATGAGGCCGGCCGTCGTACGCGATCGATTCCGTACCGGGAGGGGGGGGCGACCGCGGACGTTACGTGATGGCGAATGACGGCGAAACCGGCGCGCGAAGTGTACGTACCGCCGCGGCCGCAGTGACGCCAACATCGGACGCGTCGTCGTACGCGCCGCACTTTCGTGATTTTTCACAATATTTCGTGTGGCCGGCAGTGTGTGTAACAACGAGACGTTGTTATCACATCCAAGTGAACCGCCGCGCCGATAACAGATTATTTTCAAACCGGCCGATTTAACGTTCAAACCAAACGAATTTTTCCGATTTTCCTCCGCACCAACGTTGTGGTGGGGCAACGCGCGGTTTTTTTTCTCTAGTCCGGAGACGCCGCGGCTTTACGTACCGCGTCGATTCGAGAATTAAAACAAGTGATCGGTGTATTAATAATAATAATCCGCGGTAATATACAACGGCAAAACGCGGCTTTTTTTTTTTGTTTTTCTTCAAATATATTTCACTCGCACACTAACGACGACACGAGTGTTACGAATTTTATGTTTGCCGCCGTCGTGGCACAAAAGTATTCGTACCTAAATGGAAGCGTATCGACGAAAATTGCACGATCGGTTTCACACGCATCGCGTCAAAATATTTCCGAATACACGTAACGCAAACGTTATTACTTTATTTTTTTTTTTTTGTATTTCACGTCTTTTCGATAATTTTTTTTTTTTTTAACGGATGACGTAACAATATTTTAACACGACTTTGAGTGACGAGTGTCGGTGTCGCGGGAATAGAAAATAGAATATTGTACGACTGGAATGTAATGAAATCGTTTATACGCGGACGATTTACTGTCATACCGGTTATTTCAACGTAAAACTGTACGCGCGAATTTTTCTATTTTTTCTTCCGTGTCCCCAAAGGTTTTATTTTAAACACGCGGTGTTGTCGTTTTCCAGAACAGGACGCAAAAATAAGTATTTAATTTGCTCGCGTTTCGTTTGTCAACACAACCATTGAAACATAAACCGATACCGTTTAACGTCTAAAGTAATTCCACGCGTTTCAGTCGTGCACTACATGGGTAAACATCGAGATTTTCGTTGTACCATTTACAATCATCCGTATCACTGTTAAATTATTATAAATGAAAATATTTTATTGCCGACGTTTACAAAAAAAAACTTTTAAATTTCAAGATACGCCTCTAAATGACACATCCAGTAGTTTATATGTCTGTTATTCAATTTATTTTTAAAACATTATGTTACTAATATTAAGTACATAGTTCAGTATTGGCTGGTGTACACAAATTTAGAATAAGACGTCCGAGTAAATTTTAAATATTTTATTCGGTACAATAACGAATTCATATGAATTTCATTCGTAATTATAATAATTCGGTATACCGAATAAAATATGTTTACAATTATCCAGAATACATTTATTCGTTTTGAGAGAAGAGAACGCACGTTACATTTGTTAATACGCACACGATTAAATAATAATAGAAACTGTTTATAACGACCTCGAATAATCTTAAATGGTCATTTCAACTCATTACTATAAATTAAATAGTATGAAACCAGAAAAATTGTTATTATGTGTAGGTAGTATTTAAACTGTTTCTATTTATACAATAATTATTTTTTTTAAAAAAATCAAAAACAATAATTATTATCTGTAAATAAAAATACATTATATAAATTTAAAATTATTTTATTATTTGTGTCCCAATTTATATTTGTCACTGGTGGTAATAGGTTCTAATCAGATCTTCAAAATTGACTTTCTCACTGTGTTTCCATCATAGTTATATCTAGAAAGAAAAAAATGCACAGTTAATTCAATAAAATTGCTGGAGAAAATGTTTAATATGTGCTTAATATATTTGTACCGATTTTGTACGCTGTGCTAAATCAAATCTTTAATCGTTTGAATTGCCAATTTCAAAATTATAATTTGATTTTATATTTCGTTTAATGTTTCCAACACCAAAGTAGTAGTTTCATTCCTTGTTCTTTCAATACATTGCTGTAATATGCTAGCCTGGAATAATCGAGACAAATTTAAATTACTACACTGTCAAAGTAGTATAACTATAGTTGATGAAATTTAATTATTACCGTTAATTGTGGTGAGGGGTTAATTACAATTTTTTTTCTAATTCACACACAGTACAGAATTAAGAAGAAATTTCTGTAATATAACAGTTGATTTTAGCTTTGATTATTTCCAATAGTCATTAATGGCTCATTATTAATTGTATTAATAATTTATTCGTTAACTGTAGGCCTTGTTGAATTTGTTGAAACTATTTGAACTTGTCGCTGTAACAATTGTATTATAATATTTTGCAATTAATTCAGATGTGAAAATGAAATTCAAATTAACTCTGATATGAAATTGTCACTATTTATATTACATATTATTACATTCACTTTGTCGTGGTCTTTGAGAGAATAATAATCGCTGAACCGAGTCTATATTATAAAACCAAAGTTTTTTTTTTACAATAATGTGAAGGGTTAATATTATAAATTCCTTAACCTTAATTACCTAACCTTACCTATGGTATGAAGTCTTACAAGATTTATGAGCAGTTTAAAATTTAAGCGTAAATTAAATTTCATATTAATAAACAATTTTATTAAGGATAAAAAATAGCGTTCAAGTATTAAGAAAATAATAAATTAATACCTAATTGAAAATGTTTTGCTCTCATTTTATTTCAGATGTACCTACTGTATATAAATGATAGTACGTTTATATCATGTGATGCATTAGTAGAAAAACTTAACATATTCTTACTCTCACCATGTCCTTCGATATTCATGGTCAGAACTATTAACATGATCAATGTGTTTGAATTACGAAAACTGATATCTTGCAGTTTCAAATGTATTTGTTTATTAAAATAATGTCTAAGACAAAGGCGTATAATATATGTATTCAGTTTAGTATTCAGAATGAACGATCGACTGACTAGTAGTCATTATACGACTAATATAATATAACGAAGAAAATTAATACTATGTAATATATAGCGTTTACAGCATTATCAGTACATATTATCAAAACATTTTAAAACAGAACTTGTTTTATATTATTTCACTATATTTAAGCTCATTCCTAAATCACAGTAATGAATAGAAATAATAATGCATTTACCAAAATGTATATATATACATATAAAAATAATTAGATTTAGACCATATTACAAATATGTTTAGGGCGAGTCAAGTTATTCAATTTATTGTAACCAGTTACAAGTGGTAACCAAATTGGTATTGTGTAACTAGTCGCAAAATATAAGTCACTATTAATTTTTGTAACTAGTTATTAGTTATATTTAGTTACTAAATGTATTTAGTCAAGTGCAACTTACATTTATCAATACGTATAATATAAAAAAATATTATTAAAATAATTTATTTAAATATTATTTGTAAGTGAAGCTCATAAAAGATAAACTTTTGAGTTATATAACTAGAAACTAAAAATGAGATGTATCTGTTGCTAAAAATGTTTGATTATTATATGGGCTACATTTCTTTTTTAAAAAATATAATATAAATATTTCTATTACAATCTCAAAAGTATTAATATATTAACTATTGATTACAGTTTAATATAATAATTCAATTCAATATTCAATAAAACTACTAATTGTAACTTTATACAATTACAGTGAGAATAATTGAAAATAAATAATTTACAAAAATAAATTATGTTCATTTGCATAGGCAATGAATTGACTTCATTAAATACATTAGTAGTTATATTATATTATGTGATATTATACTATACAATCTTAACGTTATTATACTTAGTACTTAAGTATATAATCTGTTCGTTACTAGTTCGTTATTAATAACAATACAACAAGTATTCAGAATTGTGCGTGGGTTTTCATTCGTTCGTATGTTAACATTATTATAAATTAAAATGTAAATGAGTAGTAAGAACCTAGATATTACTTCTACATTGGGTAAAATGTATGTCAGAGGACACTGATTGATCACCGTTTTGATTTCCGAATCGTCAGTGATTCTTGTCGTTTTTGTAGTTCTCGTTTAAAGTGATGCATCCCCGATCGTCTAGCTTTTTGTATTCTTGTACATTATTTGAATACGTTTCCAAGGTTGAGCGAATGGGTCTTTGAGCACACGAAACGAACAGTATAACAATCAGCAGTCATCGTGACCTTTAAATCATATACATTTATTTGAAAAAAATATATTTCTCATTCATTGCGATTACAAATCTGAACAATTAATATTTTAGTATTACCATAAAGTACTCGAAGAAACATCTTTTACCTACTGAAGGAACAACATTCTTGTTTTCGGCTTGTAATAATCTGAATACCTATAAAACGTTTTAAATGTAAATCTGTTACGTTCATTCCGGTTTAATTCATAAACGGATATTACTTACTCGTGTCTCTGGATTTATCTATTTGTTAATCGAAAACAAAATGAACGTTGAAAGTCCGTTCTTGAGAATTTTCAAACAGAGTGTATAGGTGTTGCACATAACATCAAGCCCAAGTCTGGAGCACTCACGTCTCTCATAATTCCAATGTAACGTATGACACCGACGCGTTGACCATAATAACTAAATCAAAATAAAATTGTAATATACTATAAGATAATAATATAAGTTCATAGACAATACCGGTAGTAGTTGGAAAAAGTTTAAAAAAAAAAAAAAATGAGTTCTGTGTAGCAATTATAATAATTTCATTAACTTGATTTTATCAATTGATTCAGAAACATTATTATAAGTTATCACACAAAAAAAATAAATAAATTCTAAGAGATTAGAGCGCGCACCGTTACGAATCGTTCAGTATGTTACATTATGAGAAAATATGACGATCGCTCCCCGTCACATGAGTCAACGTTGTAACATAATAGTGTAAAAGTATAGAAGATTACCATAAGGCATAAATTATAATGTAATGCTATCGAATAATAATAATAGGCAATCACAGACTTTAAACGAATTGTCTTGCGTTGAAATATTTAAAATAGATCGTACAGTTTTAAACGATAATTCATTTGAAATATGGATTGTTGAAGTGAAAATTTGACGTAGGCGAATTGCAACAGTGAATTTATACGAAATGCCATTGAAGCTTTTGATTTTTACAGTAAAAACGCGTTCCCGAATATTCATGCCATTTTATGTTATAACGACTGTATTACCCGTAACAACGGCATAAAATGAACGTTATTTTTCTACGCTACATCGTCTTAAATTATATATATATTAGGTCTACATCGAGTAAAGGTCGTTTTAACGGACTCGTTTCGCTTAATACACGTGCAAACCAAAGGTTCTCAAAAGTTGGAGATTTATGCCCCTTTTATACTAGCCTATTAGGTACGTACCCATTTATTGAACAGATTGTAGTATACATGGTGATTGGTGATAAAGTGTACAAACTTCAGGGGGTTATTGTACACCTCAAATGCTACAAAAAAAGTTCCTCTTGACTATGAAACGATTCTAAAGTGCAGTGTAGAAATTTAAAATGTTGTGTTTTTTGTTGTTGTTGTTGTTGTTGAAAAAAACGTAATTTTTCTCCTTTAACTGATCATATCTCTTGAACTGTTAATCCTATAGGAAATTTTAAAATTCCATTGAAAACCTCATGAAATTTTCTCTGGGAAAACGTATCGAGCAAGGTTCCAATATTATTTTCGCAAGCAAAATTCGAAAATGTTTAAATTTAAAAAAAATTAATGCTGTCTAATGATTTTTTTTCCATTCAGAGGTGTGTAAGTTTCATAAAAAAAAATGCTTATGTTAAAGCCTTAAACTATGTTGTCTTTGATTCAGAGTGTTGGAGCGGTGTACAAAAAAAATAGAGCAGAGCACGAGTGCTCTATGAATGGGGTGACAAGAGAAGATAGAATAATAAATGGATATGCGAGGGGAAGCATAGGAGCAACGTCGTAATAATTATCGTTTTTAGACCCAGAAGAAAAACGTGTGTGATATTAAAAATAAATATAAAAATCGCGAAAATTGTTTGTCTAAAATATTTCTAGTGTTCTATGGATTGACTTCAAAATCTGGCTTATTTAATTCACTTTACCATGCAGTGAAAATATATTTTAATAATTTCTTGCGCGTGAACGTGCGTTTTCTAAGCTGAAGATTTAAATTCTCAGTTAATCAAATATGTCTTGAACCTCTTGTGTGTTCATACGTAAAAGACGACTTAATTCGCTTAATTGGGTAGTGAAGACGAAATATTTGACAAGTCCCAGTGTACGAGTCAAACAGCTTGCATTATAAAAAAAATTATTTCTTTAGCAATATATTGCGTTGTACCATGAATTTAGAAAAGGGGCTCATCCACAAACCAGACAAACACTGAACGTCGGAGAGACATATGAAAAAAAAAAATAAATAAAATAAAAGCATTGAAATGTGGGAAAATCGGTATTGTGATTTGTTCCTGATACATGTTCTGCTAGAGGAGATCTATCGTCTTCTCGATTATTAATATTATTTCTTCAGGTGTTCTTTTAATCTGATACGTTTATTTCTTCCAGTTCGTCCTACATAACATTTATCGCGGACCCGTACATCGAATATTGTAAATAACCGATTTTTTTTGTAATTTATCTTTTTTATATTATCTCAATTTTTAAATTTTTATTTTTTTTTTTTAAGATACAATTTCTACGTTATATTTCTTAAAAACTTTCGGTATTCGGAATGAGAATTTCGCGATGAATATTAGAGCTGGTTTTTTTTCTTTATCCGTGTCGATTTCACTTTTTCAAACTACTCATTTCATTTATTTGTTTCGTCCGATTTCAATTTGAAATCCGCTTTCAAATTGCTCATCGCACCGCTAGGCGGGGTACCTAGTTAGTAGGAAACATGTGTTTTACTATGTTTTTGTGAGTGCAAGACAAAGAGAGAAAATACCTGTTCTTAATCTGATTTTTTTTTAAGAAAACGTCAGTGGCGGCGGCACTATGATATTTTCATAACGTTTGATCTTTACGATTATCGTAGTCGGTGAAAACTCATTTATCACTGATTCAAAATCAGCCGCTGACTGTATTATCTTACAGTTTTGTTTAGTTCGCTCAATTTCAACTCGTGGCGATCGACTTGATGACCATTAAGTTCCTCGCTCTGTACGCGACGACGACATGGTCGCGCGCATACGTCGTTGGACTACAGCAGCGATGGGCAGAGTATGGCCCGCCGAGGGTCCATCGACATGGATAGTACATGGCCCGTCATAATTACTACGTTTTGACGGTGGAGAAGTAATAAAGTAGATACTGGATGGATGCATAACTTATGGATCAGCGGTTCCCAACTTCAGGTCGCAACCCGAATTAGGCTCGCAGAGGTTTTCCAGCATTTCTTACGATTTATGTATTTTTTTTTTTTTTTTTTTACATTAAAATTTTAATTCAGGAAAAAAATGCCCGAAATATTCGAAGAAAATTGTTTTAAATATATCAATGGATTGGCGCGGTCGTGCGCCCTCACAGCGTGGTGTAGGTTTAACACAACATTTCCTATAATTCTGGCCCTCCTCTAAAATTTCTTAAACTTTGCGGCGGCCCCCCATATTAAAAAAAGTTTGCCCACCACTGGACTACGGAGTAACGGCCGCCGCTGCTTGGACGCGCTGACGTTACGAACCAGTGTGTCGACGTTACACCGTACCTGTGTGGCATACCTCACTCTGTAAATCGTTCTCGAACCGGTTGGTCGCTCACCGTTCCACTCTCGCGTTCTTTGTGTCGCCCTGCTCATTGCCATTCACGCCGTGCGCACATTTCGCGGTAAATTTTCTACTTTTCTTTAGGATTTCTTCGAACCGTTCGACTGTTGCAGAAATGGCGTTTGACAACGGCAAATTCCGCGCGATCCGCAAAGCCGCGGCCGTGGCGATGTTCTTTTCCAATTTGTTGATGTTGTCCACTGCAATCAACCCGACCGCCGGATCCGAAAACGGTGTTCTTTTCGCTAACGCGTCTGACGGTAACGTATACATTGTTGTTATTATTATTATTATTATTATGTCGGGGCAATGTGTTATTAATGTGGATTAAAAAAAAAAACTAAAAATAAACTGTCGTAATTATTTTGTACACTGAACAATTTGTATAAATAGCTCCTCCCGACATTATCAAAACGAAACATTCGAAACGACAATAGACAATTTATATATTGTCGGGCGAAAGACAGACGCGTGGGGCACATTTTATTATTTGTTTTTCCCCTCCACCAACAACTCGTTTATAAATCGAATTCGTATTAGAAAAAAAAAAATAAACAATTAACGTTTATCAATCCGCAGAGTGTAATTTTTTGTTTTTTTTTTTTTTGCTGTGAATCTATCGAATTCCGTTCCGAGAACGAGTGGGCTGCCACGTATATTATTATTATTATTATTATTATTATTATTATATAAATATATAACCTCGTACACGCGAGACGTATTTTTTTTTTCTTGTTAACCTTGAACGCACCACTCACCAGTTGTGTGTGTGTGTGTACGCATAGTTTTATGGTTGTCCGTATTTTAAACACCACCTGCTGCTGCTGTACCACAGGTTAAACGAATCTGATCTGCTGCTGTATACTCCCCGTCCCCTTGGCCCGCCGGTTACGGTCGCCACCAAAGATATGCGACGAATTCCGACTCGTCTCATCGTGTGTACAGCATCGCAGGGAAGGGTTGTTTGAAAGAATTTTTATTATTATTATTATTATTATTATTGCTGGTCCCACGCCCATAATCCGTTCACGGTGTACGTCGACGGATTAAACGGCGTTGTACAAAGGCATTTGGATGGACGGCACAGTTGCAGCTGTCCGTGCAGCAACATAATATTATTATTGTGTGTACTGCTGGAGAATCGGTACATTTATACGCGTGTTACGTATATGCGTTACACGTTTTTATCGTTATTATTATTATTAAACATCATCTTTTCGAAAATTAATTTTCTCTACATATTTTACTCTTTCTTCCTCTAATATTATAAAACTATTTAATATGATACTATCCGTTAGCGTATTCGTCCGAGTAATAATAATAATAATAATAATAATAATAAATTAGTACAGAAAAATATTTGGTATTTTGTCTAGATTTCTACGAATGTATAAATATAAATATCCGCGATACAGTGAAAGACAGTTGTGTATGACGTTTACAGTCGCCTCCTTTGCCCTTTCAATTCGTAAACACAATTATAATAATATAAATATGTTTTTTTGTTATTAAAATTTCTTGTAAACCCATAATCCCATTTCTCTTAAAACTTCTTTACGATTTAATTTCTCGTTTGTATATTTCAAAAATGAGTTTCGTTCGTACGAATTGCATGTTTTTCAATTATTCCGTAGACCGTAAACGGAGGATTTGCTCGTTTATAATATGATGTGATATTTTGATGTAAATGTTTCCACTTCTTCGATTCCTTTCGTTTCTTTTAAACTTCAATTATCAAAAATTGAATTAAATCGATTAAAATAATGTGAAGTAAAAACCCATACGGATTATTCTATGTCTATCAGCCAATCGTGCCAATACTTACCACTCGTTTCACAGTAAAAACGTGCGATGCGCAAAACGACCTGTCTATTAAATTAACGTATGTGAGATTAACAATGCGCAAACTACGAAATTCGGTAAAAAGATACAAACGATCGGGCAGATATCTATTGAAATAATATACGTCTCTTATAATATTAATAAATAAACCTATTTATTTTTTTCGTGTCAAGTCTATAATATAACTGTGATAATAATAATAATAATAATATTTGATAATAGTATTAATAACATAAGTGAACAGTAGTAATAACATAACGGTAACACTATACACTATGTGATATAAAGTACAATAAAATATAATATTTTAATTTGACGTCGAAAAATAATGTTTTAAATGATATACATGTTTTATAAGACGTTATATTAGTTGATTTATATTGTTTCGGTCCATATTAATTCCCCTTGGCTTGCACACTTTTCCGATGTCTTATGGAATATTCAAGTGCGGTAGTAATATAAATGGACCGAAATCGAAATATAATATATTAAATACGAAATAATTAATCTTTAGCTCGGGCGAACTTTTTATATTATAATTATTGCGCGCATTTATACGTTTCGTTTGGTTTTTTACGGAAACTCAAAAATTACGAAATATTCGCACGCGACGTGTTTTCGTCGGACGCGCGCGCATATTTTATGTGCCCACTCAATTCAACATAAGAATTCTGACTAATGTCAATATAACACGTTATATAATCGCGGATTTCGTCATATTTAAAACTTTTCGCACGTATATGTATTATATATATATTATTTTTTATAGTCATTCGGAATAAAAGTAACGATTTTGCACGCCATTACAAGCGCCAAATACAAAATATGTATGTATAAAATTTATTAGAAGAATACATCAGTGGCGCAACAAGAATTTTTTCAAGGTTCGAGGGAAGGTTCATATTACTTGTTTAAACGTAAACGTTTCAACTAGAGGAGAAAAAAAAATTACACGATACAAATCTAATACGTTTTTCACGAAAATTATTATTATATTAATAGTATAGAATTACACGTAACGATTGTCTTCGATCTGTTATCGAAATATTTCAAATCGTGTTAAATCATTATTATTACTGATAATAAAAAACAAAAAACGAATTAAAAATTTTACCATAAGAAAAATTCAATTTTATTCGACTAAAAAGCATTTTTTTTTTTTTTTTTTTTATTAACGTTCGCGTGTGTTTTGATCACTGTGTACACAGTGAGCGTACACCCGAACGACATTGGAACAACAGAGTCGATCATTTTTTCGCAACAAGAAGAATTCTTGTACGAGTTGGAAAACAAAGCCAAAGACACCGACGAGAGTGATAATAACCTTAACAGTAACATTGAATCGTCCGCGTTGATACATCAGAAATCAACGGCATCACAAGCTGATTCCCGAAACAATTGGAGCTTCCTCTATCTGCTTTGGAACCCCTCGGGCATATACGCTTTCGTCGGGACTTGCGTCATTATCGCGTTGGTAATAGCAGCGTTCAAGGCCTTCGGGAAGACTATAGCATTCGGGAATCGGTCTGTACTTCTATTCGTAATGACATTAATATAAATATCATAATTTATAAAAATGTATTTACAAAAACGCGTTGCGTGTAATATTTAACAATAGGTACTGTAAATAGCACAATATATAGCAATACAAATCGTATGGAAACTTTTTTAAACAATATAATTTTTAATTAACAATTGAATGATATTTTCGATTTAGTATTTTTTTTTATTTTTTTTCTTCTAAATTTTTGGACATTTCAGCGATTTTGGACAGATAATACGAGAAACCGTGCAACAAACAACGGTTGTGACACAAGACCTGTACGACGTCGAAACACGCATGTATCCGTGAGCGTCGTCCGATGCGGTCAGCACCGATTATTTGAACAAGGTACGATACGAGACAAAAGTTATAATATAATTAATACGTATATATTAATAGATAAGTCGATGGAAAGTTTTATGTGTTCCTGCAGCGGTACATATTTTCCAATATCGACTGCGTATACGGAATTTAAAATACCTAATCCGAGTTCGGGGGGGACTTACAGTATTTGCATGTCCGGTACGGACGTAGTAAAAAACATAGCAAATTCAATAGCGGATTTAGGGGAGGGAGCGATTTTCTTCCCCTCTGTTCTCTAAAAAAAAAAAAAACCGCTTGATGTCTAATTGATATTTGGAGTCCATGTCTAAATTTATTTGGTGTATAACCTTATCAAGTCTCCGGTTGAAGAATCGTCCCCCTGCCCACCGTTATTTTGTCCTGAGCCCGTCCCTGAGCAAAGTGATATTCATTTGACATACGTCTCAGAGTGTAACGAATTCAAGTATTAAGTTTTGTTTTCGTACGATATTTTGCAGATTTGTTTTTTTGACATATTTTTTATGTCTCGAATATTTTCGATGGTCTTGTAGAAAATCATTCCAAAATTTAGTTTTAATTGAAATATATTAATTATATTTTGATATTATACGGTTTACAAAAATGTTGTACACTAATTATTATATAGAAATAACACTTTTCTTTTATTTGTAGTGCATACTTTTACGTTTACAAGAGCGCATATAATCGTATAGTTTAATGTTTTTTTAGTTTGCTATGAGTCTCGAACTCCGAATTAATAATAAAAGCAAAAAAAAAAAAAAAGAAAAGAATTACACATAATAATTTTTTTTTCTCATTTCAGCAACACATATTCTCTGCCCGAAATCAATAAACACAACGATATCTTCGTCGCTCGCAAGTTAAAATACAAAACACACATTTATTTACACGTCTTTTTTCTCTCTCTCTCTTTTCCCGCGAAAACGATCAAAACTGTGACTGCAGCATCCCCGCGACAATACACGACTCTTCGCCCGTCTCCAACACGCTATTTATACACATAAATATGATATTCGTATGTCGGTTTTTTTTTCATTTCGGTATTTAAAAAAAAAAAAAAAAATAAAAATATTTTCAATTACAAAATTTTTCGCGCGATATTGCTTCACGTATGTGTACACGTAAACGTGACGTAATATTATTCGCTTAACAAAAAAAACCTCTTTTTTTCATTAATATTTTCGCTATTTCAATTTTTTTTTTTTTGCATTATGCTAAGCGCGCGTATATTTTATCATATACGCGTATACGTAACGCAATATACTTTAATTAGGTTTTTTTTATTATTTTTTTTTAAAGCCGACGATTTTTTTTTTTTTTTTTTTTTTTAGAATACGATTTTTTCATTCATAAATATATTAATTTTAAAATGTTTTATACATTAATTATACACACATATGATATTACATAGACGCCTAAATAAATGTAAGCCATTAGCTTTTGTCCACGTACTCGTCAATGTTATTTACCTAATCGAAATAAAAATCACGAGTGTTTTCATTGTAATTATTGTGTTCGTATATTATTAAACCTCAAATAGTGTACAGGTAATGTATTTCACGCGTTGACTTGCGTTCATCGCGTTGTATATCCAAAAAATATGTTCTCATCATACTCCTTGTCGCCTCCTATGTTCTACGTTTCAATGTCCGCTACGCGAAAACCGGCGGCTGACCGCTCGTCGAACTTCACCCGCCGTGTGAAGACCAATCGTTCACATTCCACTGTGACCATCTGTTTGCGGTCCGGAATATGTGACGTTACCAAAGAAATTCGATTGGAGTCATCGTCACTTATCCAAAGTCAACCGTAGGCTACTAAAATCATAAATGTACGTGTATAACTATTGCGGCGCATTGCAGTTTTTCGTACAATATAAAAGTAATAGGTATGGGTTTGAGAGCTTGCAGGTTTGAGACACTCTTGCGCTCGAATAAATTTCAACATTCGATTATGCGTTATATGTCGTTCGTTTATTTAGTCATTCAGATTACAGTGTGTGTTTATCCCAGTGGTGCGTTTATACTATACAACCCGGTGTATAGGGAATATTATTAAGTCTTTATTTCTCAATAGAAATTGCAAAAATCCATATATTCTAATTATAATCGTCAGATATACATTTATGTATTACATTATAGACGCGTATATTTTTTTTTTTTTGTAGTTTATACCTATGTGCGATACCCGTCGATGAAAGTCGTCCGAATATAATATAAGTTAACTTGGTAACAGATCGAGACCGGAAAGATAAAGTTGTTGTCAGGAGCCAAATTAAAGTTATCAAACATTTTATGAAAAAATTTGTTCGTCTGTTTCATGTGCGTACTGTTTTTCGTCTATAATGAAAATGATATTATTTCAGTTACGCGTACGATAATAATCATATTTGTTTTTGTTATGGAACATTTTGATTTTAGTCAGTAATTATTAGCGTATTATTAATTTTAAGTGCATTTCTCAGTATATAATATATATATACCTTGAATTTGCAGTTGAGATTATTATTGAGTATTTAATTGGGAATCAAATACTAGTTACACCAAAATATATGGAAATTATAGCAGATAGTATTGTTGATATTTTTAAGTTTGAAGTAAAGGTGTATAATAATATATATATATATATATTGAAATAGGTAATATTTTATTTTTAGTTTTGTAATATCATTATTTTATTTGGAAACATATTTTATGAATGTTCCAAAGAAAAAATCCAATAAGCATGTTATATCAAAAGTACCACAATACAATTACCAAACTGAAAAACCAAGACCTTTGGGATAGATCTAAATTAAGGTTATTACAATCTAATTTAAATATGGACAATAATTCGGATAAATCTACTTCAAATCCTGATATAACTCCTGACATTAATGGTACTATACAATATAATAGTTTTCATGATTAACTAATTCATAACTAAATGTAATTTATAAACAGATTCTTCCATATTGAGTTCTAAGAAGAGGCTTCAATTTAATATCGAATCTTTTGATAAAGTTTAATCCAAACGGAAACAAACAATTGAGTATAGAAGGAAAATTCTTAAATTAAATAGTACTGAAAAAACTGATATATTATAACATTGGCCAATTTATAAAAAATTGTTTGCCCCTAAATTGGTAATACGTATACTAAATAAAAAAATTGTATTCAATATACAAATTATTTTAATTGTATTATTTTGACAGATTGATACTGATTTTGAATTCACTTATTCTGAGAAAAGCAACTTACTTTTTGACAACTGGTCCATTTTTGTAAATAAATAATACCTCCTATGATATTAAAAATAAAAGATGGCAACAGTAAAGATCTACTTAAACAATTATATGAAATTTCAGACACTGAACTAGGTATTGTTAATATAATAAATTTTTATATTTAGTTATGTTGCAATTTAATATGTCAAACATTTTGAATTTGACTAAATTTTCACATGAACTGTGAAACATGATTAGACTTAAAAAACATAAATAGTTTTTATGGTTTTCCAATTACTTTATACGAGATACTTATGTTTAAAAATAATTACGTTATAAGGTTAAAACATTATTTGATGTAACTATGTAATTATTATTATTATTATATATATATATATATATATATATATATATATAACAAATAATATATAAATTGTGTCTCTTTATTTGTATTTTTCTTAAATGATATATTTGGTTTTTATTACCTATATACTTAACAACAGTTTTATAGTTCAACACTTTAAGTACCTACAAGAATTATTAAACAAACTTGAACTGTATGTTTGATTATAACAAAATATTTAACATGGCTAAATAAAAAAATTTAATTTATAATGCATGTTAAATATTGTGTTGTCCCTTCTATATATTGCATTAACTAGGCAGGTAAGTATGATTTAAATTTATTAATATATTATTTATATTAATAAATATTTACTGTGCAATTTAAAATTAAGTAAGCATCAAAATAAAACAATAAAATTGTGTACCTAATATTCATTTAAATGTGTTCATAATTTATTTATATTATTACTTCAATTTTAATATTAATATGATTTTATTATAAATAAAAATGGTATTAAAATAACGATGAGTAAAATATTCATTTAATTAATTTATTATTTATTTAATAATTTGATCACTTTAATTTTAAAAGCAATATGTTCTTATTATAAGCAAAATTAGTATTAAAACAATGAAAATTATGGTATGTATTAATTTAAGTATTTTATTTTTGATTAAAATATTTCAATGCTTTACATTTAATAACATTATGTATTTATTAGAAATAAAAGAGATGTGGAAATAAAGAAAAATGTATTATAATTGAGAATATATATCATTGAATTTATTTCCTATGCACATTTAGTTTAATAACATAATTCCATAGGCTCAAAATCATAACCATCTTTCTTTAATTTAATAGGTAGTCATTTTTCATTAATCTGATGACATTTTTTTCTAAGCTAAAATTTAAAAATACATGCAAATATTATATATATATATATATATATGTTATATATATATATATGTGATTATTCAATCAAGGTAAAGTGTATATCATGAAAAAATTAGAAAAAGTATAATAGTATTTATATGGTATTAAAAATGTTTATAAGCTACCGGTATATAAAAAAAACCCTGAGTAAGTAGGACAAAAGAAAAATACAATTTGATGCAAAATCAGTAATTTTATAACTTTAATTATAATAATATAGTAATTTAACTTAACTCAGTATAAATGACAGACAATGAATATGTGATATATTTATTATATTAATTGGGTAATTCAAAACCAATAATATATTGTATTATATCAAGAGTTATAATAATTCAAATAGTACAAAAAGAAATTGTAATAATAATTAATTCATAAAACTAAATACAATTACTTGTATATTAATCTAATATATTATAATAAAATAATATTATTTATATAAATACCACATTAAAAAATAATAATAAAATATATTTAAATATGTATTTTGTCATAGATTGACATATAAATCAATTGTTATATATGCATTTACTATGAATTATATGAATTTATAACTCATATCATTCATTGTTTATATATATATATATCCAGGGTAGGGGGGCAGGGGGGTCCCGGGCCTCCACTTAATGGGATTTTTTTGCATCCAAGTATAAAACACAATATAATATTTGCAAAATAAATTTAAAATTTCTAGTAAAATATTATTTTGCGGTAAATGATAATATATTATTAAATTAAATTCACCTATAATAATATATTAAATATATGTTATCAAAATATAATATATACTTTTAAGGTGGGCCCAGGGCCCCCACATTCCTAAATTCGGCCCTGTATGTATATATGTGATTATTTAATTAAGCCAAAGAGTATATTATGCAAAATTTAGAAAAAGTATAATAGTATTGATATATTAAAAATTTGTATTCGCCACTGGAACAAAAAAATCCCTGAGTAAGAAAAAAAAAAAAAAAAAAAAAAAAATACAACAATTTGTTGTAAAATCAGTAATTTTATAACTTCAATTATAATAATATAGTTATTTAGCTTAACTCAATCAAAAATGGCAGACAATGAATTTGTGATACATTTATTATATTAATTGAGTACTTTAAAACCAATAATACATCTTATTGAAGTAATATATTGTATTACCTATATCAAGAGTTATAATAATTCAAATAGTACAAAAAGAAATTGTAATAATAATTAATTCATAAAACTAAATACAATTACTTGTATCTTAATCTAATATATTATAATAAAATAATATTATTTATATAAATAACGCATTAAAAAAAAAAAATAAAATATATTTAAATATGTATTTTGTCATAGATTGACATATAAATCAATTGTTATGTATGCATTTACTATGAATTATATGAATTTATAACTCATATCATTCATTATTTATAAAAATATATATATATATATATATATATATATATATATATATGCGCTTATTCAATGAAGCCAAAGAGTATATTATGCAACATTTAGAAAAAGTATAATAGTATTGATATATTAAAAATTTGTATTCGCCACTGGTACAAAAAAATCCCCTGAGTAAGACAAAAAAAAAAAAATACAACAATTTGTTGCAAAATCAGTAATTTTATAACTTTAATTATAATAATATAGTTATTTAACTTTACTCAGTCTAAAATGGCAGACAATGAATTTGTGATGTATTTATTATATTAATTGGGCAATTCAAAACCAACAATATATCTTATTGAAGTAATATATTGTGTTATATCAGGAGTCATAATAATTCAAATTGTACAAAAAAAAAAAAAAAAAAAATTGTTAATAATTAATTGTATATAATTTAAAAACCATTCGATATACTACCTTTATATGTAATGGTTATAGAATTTATTAAATATGGTTGAAATGAGACTGCAGGGTATAGTTTTCCTTTAATCGACGGGTGCATTTCATGTATATTCTCGTTGTCCACCGTTATAATTTTCCACTTATAGCGTTCCCAATCCAATATCACACGTATTTTGTGATTCGGTGGTGATAAACAACAGTCACAGAGAGTATTGTCCAGACAGTGTCCATCTCTCATTGTAGGACCAGCGGATATACGTTGAGACGGTACTTTATTTAACAAATAACAAATGAAATTTGCCACGACTGTAAACAAAACATAAGAGTGCATTTGTAGCGAAAATATTGTTAAACAATATAATGCCGTTATTACTGTCCGATCCGTTCCAGGATATTTCCCATTCGTGTACTCCACTCGCATAACCGATTTTCGCGTAAGCAGTACCTATATTGATAAACAACAGAGGATGGTAGCACAATGTGATACCATTTGGCCGTATGCGAATGTATTCGGAACAACTGTTTGGGTCCCAACCGTGCAGATATGACCGTACCACAGCTTTGTAACTACCGAGTGTCGAATGCAATTCCGAATCCAATGCATTCTCGGGCAACGTTCGTCGACACATCGTTTTCCAAGGCAACGCGTTCTCGTACCCGAGAACGCCGTACCAATTCTTGCACACCAGCATACACGACAACAAGTCCGACACGTCCAGGTTCGAAAATATTTCGTTGAGCACTATGTCGGGGAAGTATTGTGGTGTGCGATTACCGTCCATAGTTAATCGACGACAAAACAAAACAAAAATAGCCAACTCGCACCGCAATAAATATTTTACAAATGTTTATGACAAAAGTGCCGGATGAATGGGTAAACGCATCAACAATGTGATCTTATCAAAGCGTTGCGTAATCAGTGATAATACCGTGTTGCCAATCCAAATCGAATGGTTACGGTTTTATGCAACCACAACGCGTTCGGTTCCATCGAATTTGTATTTCAAAGTTTTTTTTGTTATCAGTTAATATTTCCCGCGTATAATTCCTATAACTTTTATGATAATAATTCCTGAAACGAGAAATGAAAAAAAAGTCGGTCTTAAATTGTATAATATAATGGTTTATACAAATAATTAAAAATTAATACATTGCAAAAGAAAATCGAAAAATTGATTTATAATATAATTAATCATTTTCAACGACGTTGATTTGTGTACATAGTATTTCAAAGGGTATCTCGCGTGACGGATTCATTATAATTATTTTGAAGTCGGTTAATACTGATTTATCCTAATTATTTTTTATTTAAGCAATGTAAAAACAAATAATAATAATAATAATCGTGTTTAACTTGAACATTATGTGTGTAAATGTATGTTCCAATATGATTAATGTCGATGAGTTCTCATTGGATTTACCGTATGTGTACATATCTCAATAATTAAAATTTATACTCTGAATGTCTTATATTTTATTTCAAGACTCAATTAAAAACAGTAGCGCACCCAGGATTTTTTCAAGGGGGGGTCTAAAAAACTACATTATGAAAAACAAAACTTTTAATAGATAATAAAAATAGATTATATATTATAATAATATAATATAATCAATTAATTGTTAACACCTGGTGTTATCTATATCGTATGCGAAATTTTAACAGAAAAATATGAAAGTTGTATCAGAATTTGGATTTTCATTTATAAATGTAATACTATTGCACTAGTCAAGGGGGGGGGTCCGGACCCGGGGACCCCCCCCCCCTGGTTGCGCCACTGATTCAAAACATTCATTAATTAATTAAACAGATTGCAAATTGTTTTTGAATAAATAAATAAATAATAACTGATGAGAATGGAAGTAAATTGTTTCAGTTTGACTAGAGTTAAACCGTGATAAATTTCAAAATTAAATTGTTTTTTTTTTTTTTTTAAATCGTTGTAAACCCGTATCCCATTATTCTTAAACAATCAATTGTCTACGATATGTTTTCCCAATTTAAATAATTATCCATTGCGGATTTTACATCTTATAATTCCACATATAAGAGAGATTCTGAAACTGTTTAAAGATGTGACCCACTACTACTGGCAATTATTAAATGTAGATAACGCGCGCAAAGTAATTTTTTCATACGAAATACACATAATGAGATTGTTAACAATATAATATTTTAATGAAAAAAAAAAAGAAAAAATTATATTTATTTTATACATAATAATTTGTGAAAAATACGATTTATTTGGTAAAAAAATGTAAAAAAAAAAATGACAGATAATCCAATTGCACGAGATTATAATATAAAGTATTGTAAGCGAATCAGCGTGATATTCAAATTAATCGCGTGGATAATAATAATAATAATTGTTGTCTGTTTTCCAGGGTCCGCCAACGTTCACGGTGTTTCGGCCAGTGCTTCGTCTTCGGCCTCGGCCGGCGGCGGCAATACGGCCGCCACGTACGATGCCGGACACAAATTTCCGGGAGCAGCGGCCACCTCCGGTGTCGATCACGGTCACGGAGGCGCCGCTGCGGCGTTCGGACACGAAAAGCCCGGAGCTCCGATGATGGTACAGACAAAAACCAATTACGATGAAATATTCAATGTACGTGTAGCTGGTGTGTGTACTGGTGCCGGGTGGTGGTGATGTTATAGTACACACACGCGTGCGCTCGGTCTTAACAATACAGTGATTTTTTTTTCTTATTTCATTTAAAAAATTTTATTATTTTACATATTTGGATATTCATAATTTATTATATATATTAGGGCTCGGATTTAAATGCCCTATCAAAAAATACATTTATGACCTATAAAAACTAAAAAATGCTCTAAAAATATCAACAAAAAAATGCCCTTTCAAAAAATTAATTTAAACATAAATTCACATCTGACGACGCAGATTTTAACTGTTGACAAAAATCTATTTTTTATCTATAAAGTCATAAAAAAAACTGTTCTCTAAAAAAAATTTAAAATTGTTTTTTTTTTTTTAGAAACTAAACGTTAAAAATTAAAGGTTGAATATTTTTGTATTTATAAAATTGTTGTTATTTAAATTTTTAAAAAGGATACTTTATTTCTTTTACAGTAAGAGAGTAGAGATTTCCTATTTTTAAATAGAACTTTTCTCTTATTACAACGTTCTTAAATTGCTTATTTTACGTGCTTGCATTAAAGTTTTCAAGCCCTTATTTAAATGCTTATTTTGATGATTTTAAATGCTTCAAGCCCCAAATACTGTTAGCTAAATATATATGGCTAAGTATACTCAATGCCTCTTATAGTATATTTCAGAGCACACGGGTGTGCAGTCCGGTTTTTCAAATTATATATTTATAATGAAAATCAAATTGGTTTTAACGAAATTATAATTTATTATGCTCCATATAATCTACATAGTATATAATAATTCAAATGGTATGATGTCTTTTCTATCTAAGTATTATGGAGGTAGATTCAGTGATCCGTTTATAACAAATGGTTCAGAGTTTTTGCAAAAATTAGAACCAGGAAATGAAATACTAGCCGATAAAAAGGTTTATTATTCAAGATGACTTATAAACTAACAAAAAATAAAACAATAATGATGAATGTCTTTAACTGCGGGTTAAAGTAAAAGACGCAATGGAAAACATTAAAATTGGCTACCACGTATTAATGAAAAATGTTCACCGCATATAATGGAAAATGACTTTTATAATATTATATTTTAATTTCTGCGAAAAAATTTTAGAAGTTTTCCACTTAAAAGATCACAGTTACATGTTTATTATAGTGTTTAGAAGTAGGCGATAGTTACAAAATCATATTTCTTCAACATTATTGCAAAATATTTTATTTTGTGCAAATATAATGGTTATCACTGAAAAAAATAACAGGTTTAAAACACACCAATGTACCCTTGTAACATCACACGCGATACTAAACATAAATGAAATAATACTCGTACTACAAAATAAAACTCGTGATATCGTTGTTATTCAATAAAATAGATTTAATCTTAATCACACGCATTTTACAATATAATTAAAATTTTTGAAAATGTATTTTATTATTGTTAGTTGTAATGAGAATACAATTATTAACAGGGCAACTTTAGAGGTGACCCTGAACTTATAGATTCTTTTTCGGTTCTTCTTCTAAAGTGACATTGAGATCGATGTCTAGTACCTTAGAGCTTGTAGATGATTCACCAACAACTTTTCGTTTCTTAGATTTTGTAGATGATTCACCAGAAGAATATGCATTACAAAAATCCTGTGGTTTTATTAATGTAGTCCCTTTCGTTTCTGAAATACAATACATTTTATTTCTTTAAGGAATGGTTGCTTTATCGCAAAAAACTTAACTTTTAGAATGGAAATATACTCTAATACAAAATTAGATAAATGCATAATATATGTTCTTAATATTGAATTCATAAAATATTTTATCATTATAAAACGGCATCATCAATAAACGATATCAAAATCAATGAATCAAAGATCAATGACCAACGGATCGGAGTACTGTTTCGCGAAACCTATAATAATATAATGCACTTGGTGGGTGGCTAACTAAGAACCGATATCCAAAATCCGGAGCAAATTGGATATTTGGCTTCATTACTTGATTTAAATACATTAGTAGGATACTCGTGAAATTAAATAAATAAAATTCAATTGAATATGTAATATATATGATCACGTGGAATCTTTTGAAAAATGCAATAAATACGCGGAGAGAAATGTAAATAAAATTTGAGTAGACCAGATGTAAGCGAAAAAATTAAAAATGTATGCATATATGTATATATATATATATGTGTGTGTGTGTAAAATAATATTAATGATGCCAGCACTGCCACAGGAATGACAGGAATGCCACAAGAATACCTTTACTACTCCGTAGTGGCGTGGTCGTTTGCGGTGATCAAAAACGAAGAGAGTTCCGTACAGAAAGGAACGTATGTGTTGAAACGTTGAAAAAATGAAACGGGATGGGTGATGACCACAGGATGCTACATATGCAGAACGATTTATCAGGATACTTGAAATTAAATAGCAATCAGGATGGAGGTGTTTTCTTAGAATACGACAATCATGGAACGTGCTTCGACTAAAATGCGATGCATATGAGTTGATTTTTTCAGACGCTAAGACGTTCGTCAGAGGCGTATTTGGAATTTTTCAATGGTGATGAAGCAATTTTTCAATACACGAGTCATAGAAGGGACAGTTTATCGTTTACTTTTTCAAATTAAATGTGTGAATATATTTCTCACCAAAACAGAAGTTTTCGAACAATGAGTACACTTTAGGAAAGCTTATTAATAACGGAACATTTTGTGATATTTACAGACCTTTGAACGACAGAGTTTGTACATAATCACTCTGTATATTGTTTAATGTTACCGAAAGAAATTTGACCAAAAAAATAAGCTTGAACCATTAAATGGTAGCTTCTTCCCTATAAACGGCAGAGATGACCGTTTATAATTTTTTTTTTTTTAGGTCATGAGAGTTTAAACCCGGTCGACATCCCCCCCCCACAATAAATACACCACTGACAACCATCGACATCAGGAATGTGTATGTGGAACGATGCAGCTCAAGTATCGTTTACCATTAATGTACAAAAAAATGTGTACGAATAAGACGACCCAATATGATAAGAACATCATTGATGTAAAATTGAATAAATCCGTATATAAATGGATCGGTTCATCACGGAATAACAAATTATTAATTACTAACTCTATAAATAAGGATAAACTTATAGTGATATCGGATACGTATTGCTACGTATGTTTAGTTTGTACCTTATAATGAATAATAATAATAATAATAGTAATGATAATTACCAATGTCCTTTATACATTGATCCCTTATATTTTGAAAATATTGATGTACTAATTCAACTAAAAAAAAATATGAAGTAATAATTGGTAATAGATTTTGTACAATAAAAAGTATAGTAAAAAGTTTACACATTTGAGGTGTTTCCCTGTATACTATTATGTTCTATTGCCAACATCAATTTTTTCAAAAACTATTAAAATCTATAGCGTATTATGTAGATGAACATAAAGAATAAAGATATTATTATGTAGATACTTGCAAAAAAAATTGATATTACGACAAAATAAAGTTTCATAATATAATTAATAATTTTAAAAATAACATTAGATTATTGTTATTATTATTATTATTATTTAAACCTCAAATAATGCAATAATGTGAATTGCAGTGGCGTGACAAGTGTATATACATTCAAGAATCCGAGCTTATATTTTCATTGAACTTGAAATTATGTAAATAAATAGTAAATTAATTAATTAACGTTTTAAATGGAGTATTTAGTAATGTAAAAACCTATTTGTATTATATTAAATCTTATCAAAAGCTCAGAAATATCTGATATTTGTTTTAAAAAAATGGATTTTGAATATGAAAATTAACATATCATTCAAAAACCATTGCGCTTTACGTTTCGGTAAGAATTAAATAATTAAGTATTACAAGTTTTTTAATTGTACTGTTTTGTAAATTACATATGTTCGAGTATTTATCAGTCTGATATGTATAATCATGTATTTTAAAGAAATATGTAAAAATACAAACGAGTATAATATGTTTTGGAAAATAATAAAATATTTATCAACTTGAGATAATATAAAAAATATGAGAACTTTTTTGGTAAATAAATTTTGGAATAGTTAAATTTTAAACCTATTTTTACATAAAACTATTACGTTTATGCCAAAAGTAATAGCATCGAATGATTTTTTTTTCAAAAATCATACCATTTAATATTTAAATTAATTTTGAAAAACAATAAACAAGTTTTAAAAATCAATAATATTAGGTATTGCATGAAATCACAAAATTCAGGGCAATAAACGTTTTTAAAAATATAACTTACGCCTTTCATCATCAGTTAGAACTGTTAGAGAACAAAATACTATATTTATTTCGATGTTTTATTTGAATGTATATAAAAGAAGTACTAATTTAATATCTTTTTCAAAATTATCCCCTCAAATATTTTTAAAATAAATGGTCATGTTGCGTCGTATTTTGAGTCTAAAAATGAAATACATACATTAAAATAACATTATTTTATTTTATATTAATAAATATTATTTAATTTTAGGTTACGGAAATAATGATGTTAAATCTAATACTATTATTTCATAAAAATATATATATAAAATAAATATACACATTTAAAAAAGTACAACAACATTTTTTTAATTTACCTGATGATGACTTTTTGTTGAAACCGGTAGTAATAAATAACTTATACAACAATATCCTTTTATTTTATTTAATACTCATTGGCTTTATTTTTATATTTAAATATACATTTTGATATATATGTATATATGTGTATATTTATTTTTTTTATATATATTTTTTATTAATTATCACGAGTATTAATTTATAATTTTTTATTTCTATCTTTTGATTATTTATTTTTACATATCCTTTTGATTTTTATTTTTAATTTTAATTTTGTAAATTCCTCTTTGTTTTCAATACTTTGTTAACTATTATTTCTTTAAAATTATAAAATACGCAATTTACTTGTATTATAATTTTGAACTATGTATTGTAATTTGTATTAGTTAATGTATTTTCAAAAATTTAATTTTCATTGTTTTTCGTTCATTATATCCTAAACCACAATTTATTATTATATTTTCTATCCAAAATATTATTATTCAAATGAATATTTAATTCAATTATTTATTTATTTTTAATTCTACAGCTATTACTATGATTAAATTAATCATGTTTAGTTTTTAATAATAAGTTATATATATTATATTCTCCATTATTGTGAATTTTAGGAGAACATTATATAAATTTGCTAAATATAGATATATCATATATTAATTTCATAGGCAAATTTAACATGTCATTGACAAACCGATGTATTTTACGTTTTTCTTAGAATTTAAAAATAATGTATTACAAGTTTTTTTAAAGTACTGTTTTGCGAATCACATATTTTCAATTACATCAGTCAAATATGTGTATATGTATTTGCCTATATATATATACATATAACCGTACATTTCAAAGGAATTTGTAGAAATATAATGAAGTGTAATATAATGTTTTAGATAATAATAAAATATTTGTCAACCTGAGATAGTAAAAACATAAAGAACGTATTAGAAAAAAAAATTTTAAGTTACATTTTGAAATAGTTAAATTTAAAACCTTTTTTTACATAAAACTATTACGTTTATGATAATAGTAATAACATCGAATGATTTTTTTTTCAAAAATCATAACATTTATTATTTAAATTAATTTTGAAAAATAATAACCAAATTTTAAAAATCAATAATATTAGGTATTGCATGAAATCACAAAACTCAGGGTTATAAACGTTTTTAAAAATATAACTTACGCCTTTCAACATCAGTTAGAACTGTTAGAGAACAAAATACTATATTTATTTCGATGTTTTATTTGAATGTATATAAAAGAAGTACTAATTTAATATCTTTTTCAAAATTATCCCCTCAAATATTTTTAAAATAAATGGTTATGTTGCGTCGTATTTTGAGTCTAAAAATGAAATACATACATTAAAATAACATTATTTTATTTTATATTAATAAATATTATTTAATTTTAGGTTACGGAAATAATGATGTTAAATCTAATACTATTATTTCATAAAAAATATATATAAAATAAATATACACATTTAAAAAAGTACAACAACATTTTTTTAATTTACCTGATGATGACTTTTTGTTGAAACCGGTAGTAATAAATAACTTATACAACAATATCCTTTTATTTTATTTAATACTCATTGGCTTTTTTTTATATTTAAATATACATTTTGATATATATGTATATATGTGTATATTTATTTATTTTATATATATTTGTTATTAATTATCACGAGTATTAATTTATAATTTTTTATTTCTATCTTTTGATTATTTATTTTTACATATCCTTTTGATTTTTATTTTTAATTTTAATTTTGTAAATTCCCCTTTGTTTTCAATACTTTGTTAACTATTATTTCTTTAAAATTATAAAATACGCAATTTACTTGTATTATAATTTTGAACTATGTATTGTAATTTGTATTAGTTAATGTATTTTCAAAAATTTAATTTTCATTTTTTTTCGTTCATTATATCCTAAACCACAATTTATTATTATATTTTCTATTCAAAATATTATTATTCAAATGAATATTTAATTCAATTATTTATTTATTTTTAATTCTACAGCTATTACTATGATTAAATTAATCATGTTTAGTTTTTAATAATAAGTTTTATATATTATATTCTCCATTATTGTGACTTTTAGGAGAACATTATATAAATTTGCTAAATATAGATATATCATATATTAATTTCATAGGCAAATTTAACATGTCATTGACAAACCGATGTATTTTACGTTTTTCTTAGAATTTAAAAATAATGTATTACAAGTTTTTTTAAAGTACTGTTTTGCGAATCACATATTTTCAATTACATCAGTCAAATATGTGTATATGTATTTGCCTATATATATATACATATAACCGTACATTTCAAAGGAATTTGTAGAAATATAATGAAGTGTAATATAATGTTTTAGATAATAATAAAATATTTGTCAACCTGAGATAGTAAAAACATAAAGAACGTATTAGAAAAAAAAATTTTAAGTTACATTTTGAAATAGTTAAATTTAAAACCTTTTTTTACATAAAACTATTACGTTTATGATAATAGTAATAACATCGAATGATTTTTTTTTCAAAAATCATAACATTTATTATTTAAATTAATTTTGAAAAATAATAACCAAATTTTAAAAATCAATAATATTAGGTATTCCATGAAATCACAAAACTCAGGGTAATAAACGTTTTTAAAAATATAACTTACGCCTTTCAATATCAGTTTGAACTGTTAGAGAACAAAATAATATATTTATTCCATGTTTCATTTGAATGTATATAAAAGAAGTAATAATTTAATATGTTTTTCAAAATTATCCCTTTAAATATTATTAAAATAAATGGTGCATGTTGTATCGTATTTTGAGTATAAAAATTAAATATATACATTAAAAAGAAATTATTTTATTTTATACTAATAAATATTATTTATTTTTAGGTTACGGAAATAATAAAGTTAAATGTAATTCTATAATTTCGTTAAAATTATAAAATACACAATTCATTATAATTTTGAAATCTGTACTGTAATTTGTATTAGTTATTGTATTTTCAATAATTTAATGTTCATTATTTTTCGTAAATTACATCCTAAACCACAATTTACAATTATATTTTCTATCCAACATATTATAATTCAAATGAATATTTAATTTATTTTTAATTCTACAGCTATAAATATGATTTAATTAACGTTAATTATTGATAATAAGTTTTTATATATTTAATTTTAGAAGAATTTTAGAATTTTAGAATTTTAGAAGAACATTTTTTAAATTTGGTATGCTAATTCATTAGATTTAATATATTAAATCTAATCATAGAAAAATCATAGAAAATTAATTTCAAATTAATTTCATAGATAAATTTAACATGTCATTGAAAAACCATTACATCTTATTCCTAAGAATTAAATACGTATTTTAAAGTAATATGTAGAAATGCAAACGAGTTTAATATGTTTTGAAATACAATAATATAGTTCTCAACCTGAGATAATATAGAAAGTAGAAGTACATTTATGAAAAAAAAAATTGTATATACATTTTGAAATAGTAATATTTTAAACCAATTTTTACATAAAAATATTACGTTTATACCAAAAATGATAGCGTTGAATGATTCTTTTTGTTTTAAAAATCATAACATTCAATACTTAATTGAATTTTAAAAAACAATAACAATATTTAAATATTCAATATTATCTTTTGCATTAATTCGTCTAAGTATAATATTCTTTAATATAAACACGTAGCTTACCTTTCGGCACTGGATCTTATATTATAAAAAAATAATATATTATATTTGTTCCTGTATTTTATTCGAATGAATTTAATAGAAGTAATAATTTGCTGAGTGTTTGCGCCGTTGCCGAACTTATTTTTTCGTTGTGTACTTTTAAACTGTACCACTTGTGTTGCTCGGTTGAAGTATATGATTATATAAACAAATAAAGAAAAAAACAACGTTTGTACGTGAAATGTAAGTAATGTTTCTTGTGTTAACTAAATAATTATATTGTAATATAAAATAACTCGCACGATCGTACGCGTACGCACGAGAGACGTATATAATGGAAAACAACTAAACTAACTTATAATATACGAGTATGCAATAAACATTTATATATATATGTATATATAAAGAGGGAAATAAAGAAAATGATGTGCTGTAACTGAATCACTGAACAGTGACTGAACTGTCGAACTGTGGCTGAGCTGCCGGACTGCAACTGAACTGTTGAAACCATGGTGACTCGCCAGCTGCAAGAGCACGCACGGTTATGGAACGTTTTCGTGAACGACGGAAACGCAAATGGACGTATGCCAACTCGATGACTGTGGTATAGGAACGAACGTAGTATTTATAATAAAAACTCGACGGCTGTAGAGGAGGAAGGTGCACGTATTAAATACAACATGTCGACTCGACGCTGCGACAACGAGAGATAAAAACACGGTTTTCAGTCGTCGCGTGGGAGAAGAGCGCAGTAAGGTAACGGTGATTGATGCACGCGAATAAACCCTGATTTCCCCTTTCTAGAGCATGATGTTGGCGGTCACTTTGAATTGACGTACTTGTCCGGAGTTATATTACAAACCTTGGCGCGAACACTGTGCTTTCCAAAAACATCCGTTCAATGAATATTAATAGTAAACGGTGCAATTTTTTTTATTGTATATTTAATATAACAATTAAAAACATACATTAAAAAAAAAGTTTTCTATTGTATAATAATGAATTTAATTTAATTTTATGTTACAAAAATAATGACGATAAATGTTATACGATTATTTTGTTAAAATTATAAAATGCACAATTCATTATAATTTTGAACTATGTATATTGTAATTTGTATTAGTTAATGTATTTTCAAAAATATAATTTTCATTGTTTTTCGTAAATTATATCCTAACCCCCAATTTATTATTATTATGTTTTCTATCAAACATATTATAATTCAAATGAATATTTAATTTGATTATTTATTTATTTTAAATTCTATAGCTATAACTATGATTAAATTAATGCTTAGTTATTGATAATAAATTTTATATATTTAATTCTCCATTGTTGTGAATTTTAGAAGAACACTTTTTTAAATTTGGTATTCTAAATCATTAGATTTAATATATTAATTTCATAGGTAAATTTAACATGTCATTGAAAAACCGATGTATTTTACGTTTTTCTTAGAATTTAAAAATTATATATTACAAGTTTTTTTAGAGTACCGTTCTGTGAAATACATATTTTCAATTATATATTAGTCAAATATGTGTATATTTATATATATAACCGTGCATTTTAAAGAAATTTGTAGAAATACAATGGAGTGTAATATGTTTAAGAGAAATTTAGAAAATAATAAAATATTTGTCAGTCTAAGATAATAAAAAATTTAAAAGCACGTTTTAGAAAAAAAAATTTTTAGATTTATTTTGAAATAATTAAATTTTAAACCATTTTTTACATAAAATTATTATACCAAAGATTATAGCATCCAATCATTCTTTTTTTCAAAAATCAAAACTTAAATATGATTTTGAAAACCAATAATATTTGCCTTTGCATTGAATCATTTGAGTAAAATAATTTTTAAAACACATATAACTTACTTAGTTCTGAAGTATTTAAATCTATAAAAGAATAATGTATTATTTTTATTCCGACGTTTTCGTTAAATTTTTTTAAAACTAGTAATAATTTTCTGTTTTTTTCCAAAATTATCTCTTTAAATAATACAACCAAAAACGATACATTTATATTGTGTTCGGTATTGTACAATATAAAATTCAAACATTATACCAATTTAATATAAATAAACGCACGAATATATTAGAATTAACTAGTGACTGTTATAATTAAAGACCGGATTCCCGTGCAATTGCATCTTTTTATGGCGTGTTTTAAATTCAATAGAAACAAGCTACAAATCCAAATCAAGAGATGTACATTAATTTAAAAAAAGTT
Source organism: Chaetogeoica ovagalla (assembly GCA_032441825.1). Taxonomy (NCBI): domain Eukaryota; kingdom Metazoa; phylum Arthropoda; class Insecta; order Hemiptera; family Aphididae; genus Chaetogeoica; species Chaetogeoica ovagalla. The sequence continues at coordinate 4,148,381 of CM063747.1, read as the reverse complement.
TTATGTTGCACAAAATTGCACGTTTCGGGTTTTTTTTTTATAAAAATGTACTTTTGTACAAATATTTTTGTATTTTTGTATTATTTTTATCAGTGCTATATTATGTTGTTATACAAAGTATTGGACTTTTATATCTAACATTATAATTATATATATATAACTTGTGTTGCTCATGGCTTAAACCGTGTAGCCGAAAAAGTTAGAGACATTTTCCCGGGTATAAATAAACTAGTAAATAATGGAAAAAAAATGTTTTTAAAAGCACCTCATCGTATTACTGCTTATAAAAATTTTATGGACTGTTGCCTTCCTCCAGAACTTGTAATAACAAGGTGGGGAACATGGTTGGAAGCTGCTTTGTTTTACTCTGAAAATTTCAGTAAATTTAAAGAATTGGTATCTAATTTAGAAGATGACGCCCAATCTGTCCAAAAAGTAAAATCCATTTTGAGTACTACATCAATTATATCTGATTTAACATTTATTCGATCACATTTGTCCGAGTTGCCAAATTCAATTACAAAACTGGAAAAACAAAATTCAACTTTAAATTATCAAATAAATGTAGTTGAAACAGTAAGAGATGGACTTAAGACAATTGAAAATGAAAAGGGACAAATACTATATGAAAAATTCAAATCAGTATTTGATAAAAATCCCGGATACAATATTTTAAAACTGTACAACAATTCAATAAATGGAAATGATGTAGATTTAAAAGAAGATCCTGCTATTATAAGCTGCTACAAACAATGCCCGATAACAAGTGTCGACGTAGAACGTGTGTTTTCGCAGTTAAAACATATATTAAGTGACAGAAGACATAATTTTAAAGAAAAAAACTTGGAAATGTACATGATTATAAATTTTAATCAAATATTGTAAAGTTAGTTATATACATATTGTCAGTTTATTATTATTTAAATCAAATATTGTAAAGTCAGTTATTAGTTATTACTTATTAAAATTAAAATTTGAAGTACCTATAATGAAAATTTTGTTCTTGCACGTTTTTGCACATTCTAACATTTTAATTGCACATTTTTTAGATTTTAGCTGCACAAAAATCCGGTCTTTAGTTATAATAATATTAGAAGTACTCGAAAAAGTACAACATTGAATAATACACTGACCATATTTATAAAATAAAGTCTAGATAGTATTTATCTAATATTTATTGAAAATGATTCATTTAGGTTATTGGAAGAATTCATTAATTGTGTATAATATAAACTACATTTGAACGTTATTTTACTTTTTTTTGTTAGAAAAAATACATGTTAAATTGAATTAAGTTGATTTTCATGCAAAAACGTAGAATGAAAAAGTCACATATTGAATTTGTCGTTTGTGACAGAAAATATAACCGAAAAGAAGCATCTAAATGTAATTGTAACTAAATGGACTATTACTATGGATAATAGTTAAACCCCACGCATTGCACTACAATGAATACAATCGAAATTAAATTAACGCTGATCAAATTAATAAACATTAGTAATATATTAAAGATAATAACAATAATTATACATCAGTTATGTAAGATAATTTACTTGTATTGTAACTGTAAAAACCGCGTCTCAAAAGACGTTCCCCATTGATAGTCTCAGGATATTTTATTTCTATACAAAATACAAAATTATAAATATAATTAGAGCATTAAAAAATTTCAATCGAGAAAAGTTTTAAAATAAACAGAACCGGTCGTTTTAGAATGATAACCTTTTGGTGTAAAGTATATTTCGTAGTAAATATAATATTATAACATTTTATTGAACAGTTTATTTAATTTAATAATTTCAAATAGTCAAATGTTTGAAAAAATGTTTTATAATTACATTTAGTTTTCTTATATAATATTTAATATATACTTTATAATATTTCATGAGTTAATGATTCATCAATGAGAGTGAAACTACATGCCTAATCAAATAGGAAATATTTTGGAAAGGTGAATCACGAAAAAACAATAAATATAAACTTTTTTATAAAAATTCGAATTATATTTGATTATTGTATTTGCTTTCGAATTTGTTCGTCTACGCACCAGAAGGAAAAACAAAGAATAATGTGTATCATTTAAAGAAATACAATATGTAGATATTCGATTTATGTTGGAAGCGAAGCAATACAATTTTAACTGTTTATGGACGAAGCCGGATAATTCAGCTAGTGATATATGTATATATATATAGGTATATATACGAAATGAATGCACGCTGTCAAATTTCGATTGATGTAGACAGCCATAGAAATGATATTCATGAAGAATATATACATTTGAGTGACGCAATAAGTAATTATAAAGATGTAAGCAACATACGAAGTACCTTTATATTTTATGTCACTTATAATGGTAGTCCGCGACATATGGACGAATATATGCAGGACGTTATTACGTGTCGGCAGAAATATGCAGATCTTCTGGACTTTTTCATTATATTTACATGTAATCCAGCATGGGATGAAATGAAAATGTTATTACTTCCAGGAAAGAAGGCTATTGATCGCGGCGACATAGCGGCATGTATTTTCATACAAATGCTGAAAATATTAACTGATTTCTTCACATTACTACACGTTTTCAGAGAAAAACATTGTTGGATGTATTCTGTGAACTGACAAAAAAAAGATTGCCATATGTACACATTCTAATATGGCTTACTGTGACAAATTCGAAAAATTAATCTCTACCGATTTACTAGATCTCACGTTATTGATGAGTTATTTGAAGTTGTAGCCAAGACAACGATACACGAATAATGTAGAGCAATCAATACAAGTTTATTGTGCATAATCGAACACATAACGAATAAAAGACTGTGACATAAAGAAGCGTAGCCGTGTTTAGCAAATATTTAAAGAAAGGTATATATATATATATATATATATATATACAATGTAAGTTGTAAGTAAATCAAATCGCTGAAGTCAATACATGTAGAAACTTTGTGATTTATTATTTAGTTACTTTTAACAAAAGCAAAATACGCCTATTAATACTCATGGTGAACAAACACGTGCATTTAAGTGCCGTGAGAATAAGCTTCGAAATGTCCTTGTCAAGCCATCAAGTACCAACACCTTTTACTTTGTAAAATGAGAAGCATTTATTTTCTAAAATTAACAGATCACAACAAATGTTTTATCTTTTCTATCTATAAACAACAAAATTCCTTACCAGGGAGAAATTTAGCACGTACACATTCGACAAAATCTAAAAAAAACACAGTTTTCTTAAAAGTAATAATAAGAAAAAAAATCTATTAATAACAATGATAATCAAACGTATTTCAAAAATAATATGTTAATATACATCATAAATAAATAAATAAATAATAATAATAATAGTAATAATGTTAAATAAAAATGTCATATCCCTATTAAAAATAATAAATAAATAAATTGTTTGATGACTTGTATAATTAAATTACTAAAATGAATCATACCATTGCACATTTTGTTCTCTAATTATTAAAATATACATTTTATTTTGGTAAAATTAGGTTATAAATATTATGTTTTATGAAACATATAATATGATATTTATATAAATTTAGTTTTGAGTGAATTACAAGTTTCCCTTGTTGAAATAAAAATGATTTATATGTTCAATATTAATATAATACTTCAAAATATTTCAATTATTCAAACAGATTTTAAATTTGATATTTATTAAATAACAAAGTAGTAAAGACAAAGAGGAATTTAGAAAATTAAAAATAAAAATCAAAAGGATTTGTAAAAATAAATAATCAAAAAGATAGAAATAAAAAATTATAAGTTAATACTCGTGATAATAAATAAAAAAAAAATATATATAATAAATATATATATATATATATATCAAAATGTATAATTAAATATACAATAAAAGCCAAAGAGTATTAAATAAAATAAAATAAAATAAAAGAAGGTTGTTGTATAAATTATTTTATTACAACTGATTTCAACAAAAAGTCATCATCAAGTAAAAAAAAAATACAACAGAAAAATATAAAAAATGAAATTGATTGAGCCAAAAAAAAAAAAAAAAAAAAAATACATATAGAAAACAATGAATATTACAATAAAAAATTATATAATAAAATATTATATACTAAATAGCAGAGAAATTATATATATATGATGAAAAGTCCTATGGCATGATATTAATATTGATGCGTATCATTAACATTCCACATTTGTTTTTTTTTTAAATTTAATTCAATATGTACACTTGACGGTTCTTTTTTGTAAACTCTAATTTTATAGGTATTTATAACTTTTTATTGTTATATTCATTATTTTCTTATAAAAGGAGGAAAAAATTATTGACTTCTATTGAAAAAAATGACTAAAATTGAACTTACTAATATTATCGTCATCAGCTATTGATTTAAATATATAAATTTAATTATGTTTTACGTGTAAACATTTTTGAAATATAAACCATTATAATTGATAATGCTATGGATGAATAATACAAATCACGGGTACTGTCAATATTTTGTCAAATCCAAGGTACATGGTGATCTCTAGTTCTACCCAATTAAACCCTATCTAAATCGGTTTATTTTCAATCAGTTTTAATCAATTTTATGTATGTATATTTTAAAATTTAAATTAAGGAATATTCGTTCAAACAAAGGGTACAATGTAAAAAAAGTAATAGACATTTTTAAATTTAAATTTCTGATATAATTGGAAAAATAATTTACATTTTTATAAGTACTTATTTGTCAACACAAGTTTACATTATCTTTGTATCATGAAACAAGCACTCCTCAGATATTAAATTTTCCTTCGATTTATATTATTTAGAAATGAAAACAATGCATTCACTTTAACTAAAAATTAAAAATAAATCACTTCATAAATGTCTGTTTTATAATCAATAAAATTATCTGGCATTATATTGTGGAATTTACGGACTACTGGTACGGAGTTGTCATGACATGCATTCAATAACTTCGATTCAAAATAATTGGATTGTTAATATATAAACGTAAAAATGGATTGTAAATATAGCCTACGGTTCATTGCAGAGTTAATATGTTTAGATTACTCACAAATATTTCAGAAACGTTAATTTTTATATAATAACTTTAGTTACCTTTGGATAATTTGTTGATAATGTAATTTAATTGTGAGAACATAAGCAGACTGTACGTACAACAGCATCAATAAAAATGAAAATGTGTTTGCTCAAGAACTTGATTATTTGTAATTAACAAGTAGTAAATGATGACAATGGAAATTAAATCGTAAAAAAATTACTTAGTGAAAACTATTTCATTATTATTATTATTATTATTATTATTATTATTATTATCATCATCATCATCATCAATCCACCAATTTTATACATTATAAGATAAATATACTCATATATATATATATATATATATATATATATATATATATATATGTATATTAATGAGTAGGTGCAGTGGCATAGCAACAAAAAAAAGGGGGAAATTCTCTGAAAATTATTTGCGTGTATTGAAAAAAAGTGTTATAGATATGAAATTTAATTAATATACTTTTATCAATAACTTATATTCCTACTCATATAAAACTGTGTGTATAAAAAGTGTAAAATTAAACAACTATCTATGGCTAATCGTATATCAAAAGTACCATAGTTTAACCGAATATGTCGATATCGCCATATCAAATTTCGAACAGTGTTCCATAAGTAGGTAACTACTACGCCGTATGTGATTATATAAATGTTGTTACATCTTTATTCACATAAGATAATACAATTGTAAATTGTCTTACTATATATAGGTTCTGAAATTCAACTCAGATGTGTGAAAGTTTTTTTAGTACGCTACTTGCTTAGGGGTGGGTGAAAATGACCTCATTCCCATAAAAAGTCCACTATTTGGATGTCTTCTCTATTTAAAGATACCAGTGAGGGAGAGTTTCATTGTAAATGAATACTTAATTAAGAAATCTAAATATTTGAAAAAAAAATGACTCGTTTACAAAAAATTTTTTACAAACCTTTCACATTATCCAAACACCATACAAATAACAAAACAACGTTTTCACTGCAAACTAAAAAATAGACGGTTAATTAAAATTTATTAAAAGTAATTTTTTTTTGTAACAATTTATTGAAAATAGTAATACATACCGGGATGTATTATGTTGTATATCTTGTTGACATAACTAATTAAATAACCTAAATACCATACAAATTTATAATATATATATATATATTTATTAATTTATAGGGACAAAATAGAAACTTTTGAAACTTGGTATTCGAGTAGGTCATTAAAAATCTTTTAGACCGAACGGTTGTCAAATGAAAATATGTATTGGATAATACACCAAAATAGATCGATATGGACAACAAGCAGGAAGAGGAGAGAAAAATAAATAGGATACCTCCAAAGGAATAGTGCATGTGTAACATTTATCGTTGAAGGAAGAATCGAGAGACCAGGAACAGGAGGACCAAGATAGACTTATATGAAGCAAATCATGTTAGATTAAAATAAAGTATTTTATAAAAAATTGAAAGAAGTTGCTATGGATAGATAGGAGTGGAAAAACGTTTCATTGTACATATAATCTACGCCGGAATAGGCCCTACGATTATAACGATGACCGAACACTCTACAACAATCCCGGGCGGTTATATCACAACGCAGGAAACAAATGTCGCACTAATATACAACGTTGACTACAGATAGTTTACGATAACGGCCTCGCTTTGGCGTTTAATTAGGAAACGGATAAAAATTAAAAGAAATAAAAAATATACATAAATACCATTTTTCATTCCATAATTGTTTTTACCTATTAAAATAGTTTTTATTAGGATAAAAGAATGTTCGTCTCTTCTGTGTCATTACTCGACAATTGCAGAATAATTTATGATTTACATAATTCAGTATTACGCATTATGGATGGACATTATTACTTAAATATTGTTTTGATTAACATACGAAATTAAAAATTGAAGGTCAGTAAAGATTAGCCACTATAATATTTTATATATTTTATAGGTGGTATTAAAACAAATAGTTATATGTAAAATATTTATAGTTATGAAAAAATCTAAATAATGTATTAAATTTCGCGTTCAATTCGACTATCGTGTTAAAAATTGCGTCCACATATATGTAACATAAAACAATTTGTGTGAATTGTTTGACCAATTTCTTGGCGAAAATTCAAATCGAAAAATTGCCGAATGTATAAATAATAATGTTCGCATGACAGTGTTTTTATTTTTTCATTTTCCCCTGAACCAGCATATTTAGAAGCTAATTTCATAAGTTATCAATCTTGTACATAATATACTTGTAGAGGATTTGTTACGTACAAATAAAATTATTAAATTCTTGTGTATATGCCAAATTAATTATAATGCAATATATATCAAATAGGAGTATATATGGAAATTTAAGAAATTTATAAAATAGATATCCGCATTTATAAAATATATAATTAGCAGCAACAAAACCGCGTACGAAACATTAATGACAACAGTGAACGGCGGCTACGGAGGAATCTCCTTCATCGATGCACCTCTGCACCTCGCGGAACGGGTAAAACATGCCTAATTTCAATCATTTTAGCTTCGATTTGCCCATAATGTCAAATAACACTGGCCGTAACATCATTTAGAATCGCTGCCACATTGTTAGACGGAAGACGAACAGCTCATTCTACGCTCAAACTGCCATTAAATGCGCAAACGATAGAAATATTTTTACACTATTATCGTCATACCAAAACTAATTATTAAAAATAATTTATACTAATGCCGTGTTTGCACAAATTTTTCACTAGTGTGGACTAGGTTTTTAATTGATTTTATGAACAGTATGTAAAACGAAATGCACAGGATTCAAATATTGACATTGAAATATAATTTTTATTTAAAATACTTACTATATGTATTAAATATTATTGTGAAAATAGTATTGGGCATGTAATTATGACTGACTACAAAAAAAAAAATTACATATATATATATATATATAATGTTTTACTATAAATAATAATTTGTATAATTAATGTCATTAAGATGATATTGAATATTATCAATTTAATGTTTAAAATTTGAAATAAAACAATGAAAATATTTCTATATGATACATATTAAAAATGAATGTATTATTTCATTAAAATGTGTGACATACGGTCTTATCCATATATTTAAAAAATAAATAAATTACTTACGATCAAATACTTTTTGAAGTCCGTCTAGATAATATTATTAAAAAATCAAATAACACGACGAATAATATGTATAGACATATTTCTACAGTGAAGTTTCAATTCATACGGCATTCAGGATGTGTAAACGTGAACGGATTTAATAATACATTTTCAATATTTTTAACAATTCTATGATGTAATCAGTTGAAGGCTGAAGCGAAGATGTATATTATTATTTTTATATAAAATATAAAGAACAAACTTACTTCTACAGCTCTCACCTAACGATATATAAAAACGCACACAGATATACGATAGTAATAAATTGTCTCATATAATATGCGTATTTTTGACGTTTTTCTATTGTTCTGTGTATAAAGCAATGTTTATGTACTACCGAGTATACTCACGGTGATCACCGCGTATTTCAATAAAGACGCTGAAAAATGTAATAAAACCAAATACGGCGAATGTAATTTTATTAAAATCCATGTTACTTATTTAAGGCGCTTTAAACTTGTTAAAGTGCTACGGTTGAACTAAAGAAAATATTCGATACATTAATCGTTATTTTCAGTTGCAGTACTTGTCGCCTGTGTAAACATGTGTTTCGAATATACGTGTTTATGTGTTTACTTTTGTGTTTTAACACATCCGTGTGCAAGGTTAAAAAAATTTTTTTTGCATTATTCCCACTATAAAATCAGGTAGGTGGCAAGTCTGGAAATGTGGTACAGTAGAAACTCGATTAACCGTCCACTCTCTGTTGTTATCCGTCGTCGGTCACCGCCGGTAAAAAAAAATGAATTAGGCGGTAAGACGATCGCGATAAACTCGTCGCGCGGTGCCTAACACGGTAATTGTCGGGCGTATAAAAATAGTTTGTAACACATATCCAACGTACGAGACAATTAACTTATGTGTAATTTACTGTAATTTAATCAGTGACTGACGAGCAGTGTATGTGTGTGTGTGTGTGTGTGTCGTGTGGATTAGTGTTATTGTACTGTTAGTGTTTTAGCAACGATGGAGATGTTAGAAGTCGTAAAACCATGAAACCGGCAAAATATGAATAACTTTATGTATCAGTGGGTTATTCAAGCCCGAAGTCAAGGAATTCCACTTTCAGGTCCGATTATAATGACCAAGGCAAGTGAAACGAATAAAAAACTAAATGGCGATCCCAATTTCAAAGCAATCATGGGATGGCTTGATAAGTTTAAATTTCTTCACGGAATTCGACAATTAGACATTAGTGGAAAGAAACTTAGTGCGAATAGCGCAGTCGTTGCTAAATTCAAGGAACAATTCAAATTGAAAATGCAATCTGATCTTAAACTCGTTAGAGAATAAGTTTATAACTGTGATGAAACTGAACTCAATTGGAAAACTTTACTACAAAAAACATTGTCATCAATAAAACGAGTTTGGTATGTATAATTCTCTATAGACAGAGTTAACACACTTAATATTATATCGTGATAATTATTATTAAAATAAAGTCAATTAATATTAAATGCAAATAAAACATTGGAAAAGTATGGGTAATAACTATTAATTGTCCATGATCTGCACATTTCAGTTACACAGTACAGTTTACGAATAAAAATGAATGTGGCATGTTATCATTTAAAAAATATTTAAAATGATTTCAGTTCAAATAAAATAAAATAAGTTGTTTGGAAAAATACATACCCTAACCTATACAAATTATCAAAATTTTGCCAACATCAATCATGGAACAAGATCGTGTGAAGAGGTATTTATCTTTTATAAGTACAAAAAGAGGTATATCAAATAACAAACCCCCCTACATTTTAAAATTATTTTTGACAAATATTATGGAAAATTAAAGTGAATGATGTTTCATTATTAATTTTGTAATAAACATTGAAATACGATTACAATATATATATGTAATTAAGCATTTAAGAATTCCACGCTATGATTTATATTTTATCGATTAAAGTTTTCAATCTGTAGAATTACTGTCCCTGCGCATTTTAAAAATGTATATTATTGCCGTTTGGTTTGAATTTTCTAGACAATTGTGGAATTATAATTTTTACTTGTAAAGCAGTTGGTATCGATTAGGACTTCAGCATTATAAATACGTAGGTGCAAATAATAATATATATTATTAATATTATAACCCTCACAGCACACTGTTCACTGTTGATGTAAAAAAATTGTAGCCCAACCGCAAATAATGTTCTAGTTAACTAATCTAACTTAACTTACGCCTTTACACAACATGTATACATTTCAAGTCATATCGTTTACTTATTATAGTTTATTTAAATGTTAAATCAATCAATGATAATTAAAATTTCCAATCAAAAATACGCATTCTGTGTATAAATTAATTTCTTATTCAGTTTTCAAAGGCTATTGAGGGCCACAACACAAACCTACTTTCATCTATCCCTAGCGTATTCTAATATCTCTCCATTTCATATTCCAATCCATATTATTTTTTTGATCTAAATATTTTTTAACTTTGTCTAACCACCTTTCATTTGGTCTGCTTAGTAACCTTTTCCCATATGGTTTCCATTTTAAGATAACTTTCATTTGACCATTTGATCTCCGTACGTCACAAGCCCGTGCAGATCTTTATATTGCAGTACTGATACTATGTCAAGTTCTTTGTATACCTGTTATTGTTCTATGTTATTTCATCCCTCATATTATTTGATCCGTTTATTATTCTTACAAGGAGTGGTATTTTGTTTACATCCACTTCGGTTACTGTTTCACACGCATAGAGAAAAACTGGTCTGATAATTACCTTATATAGCGTAATTTTTAATTTAAGTGACACTTGTTTTGATTTGAAAATATTCCCTAGACCATAATAGCATTTGTTCTTATATTGATCTAATTCGGATTATTGTTTTTGCAATTTAATGTAAGGCCCAACTATTCAAAAATAAGTACACTATCAAATTTATAATTCTCAACTCCTAGGTGTTCCACATATCTACATATATATATAATTTGTAATCTAAATATTTGAAATGATTACATTCATAAATTCAATTAATTAATTATTCAGTATTCTAAACGAAATGTACTTATATAATTATAATAGACAAGTAACAAACTCGTAACGTTTGATTTAAATTGTTTAATGTAAGTCAATGCTGACTGTTATATTTCTTCTATAGACCAACATTTCTATTCACCTCGCTCAATGCTATTACTCAACTCAATCTACAATGACAGACACTGAATATGTGATATATTTATTGTATTAATTGGATAATTCAAAACAAATTATACATCTTATTGAAGTATTATATTGTATTATATCAAGAGTTATAGCAATTCAAATAGTACAAAAAAAATTGTAATAATAATTGGTCCAAAATGTAAATACAATTATTTGTATCTTAATATAATATATTATAATAAAATAATATTATTTATATAAATAACATATTAAAATATACTAATAAAATATATTTAAATATGTATTTTGTCATAGATTGACATATAAATCAATTGTTATATATGCATTTACTATGAATTATATGAATTTATAACTCATATCATTCATTATTTATATATATATATATATATATATATATATATATGCGCTTATTCAATGAAGCCAAAGAGTATATCATGCAAAATTTAGAAAAAGTATAATAGTATTGATATAATAAAAATGTGTATTTGCCACTGGTACAAAAAAATCTCTGAGTAAGAGAAAAAAAAATACAACAATTTGTTGCAAAATCAGTAATTTTATAACTTTAATTATAATAATATAGTAATTTAACTTAACTCAGTATAAATGTCAGACAAAGAATATGTGATATATGTATTATATTAATTGGGTCATTCAAAACCAATAATATATTGTATTATATCAAAAGTTATAATAATTCAAATAGTACAAAAAGATATTGTAATAATAATTAATTTATAAAACTAAATACAATTACTTGTATCTTAATCTAATATATTATAATAATATAATATTATTTATATAAATAACATATTAAAAAATAGTAATAAAATATATTTATACAGTATTTAGTCATAGATTGACATATAAATCAATTGTTATATATGAATTTACAATGAATTATATAAATTTACAACTCATATTATTCATTGTTAATATATGTATATATGCGCTTATTCAATTAAGCCAAAGAGTATATTTGCAAAATAAAGAAAAAGTATAACAGTATTGATATGGCACTAAAACTTTTATTCGCTACTGGTACAAAAAAAATCCTGAGTAAGACAAAAGGAAAATACAACAATTTGTTGCGAAATCAGTAATTTTATAACTTTAATTATAATAATATAGTAATTTAACTTAACTCAGTATAAATGACAGACAATGAATATGTAATATATATTTATTATATTAATTGGGTAATTCAAAACCAATTATACATCTTATTGAAGTAATATATTGTATTATATCAAGAGTTATAATAATTCAAATTGTACAAAAAAAAAAAAAAAAAAAAAATTGGAATAATAATGAATTATATATAATTTAAACACCATTCGATGTATTATTACCTTTATATATAATGGTTAAAGAACTCATTAAAAATGGTGTAAATAGGACTACAGGGTATAGTTTTTCTCTTGACGGTTGTATTTCATATATAGTCTCCCTATTTGCTATTACAATTTTCCACTCATGGCGTTCCCAATCCAATACTAAGCGTAGTTTGTGATTCGATGGTGATGAATGACAGGAACAGGGAGTAAAGTTCGCGCGATGTTCATCATTCACTGTAGGACCAGAGTACAAACGTTGAAACGATTCTCTTGTTAACATACAACAAACGAAATTTGGAGAAACTGTAAACAAAACATAAGAGTGCATTTGTAGCGAAAATACTGTTAAACAAAATTATGTCATTATTACACGTCGGTCTGTTCCAGGACATTTCCCATTCGTGTACTCCACTTGCATAACCGATTTTGGCACAAGCAGTACCTATATGGGTAAGCGCTGTAGGATGGTAGCACAATGTGATACCATTTGGCCGTATGCGAATGTTTGTGGAACAATAGTTTGGATCCCAACCGTGCATATATGACTGTACGACAGCTTTGTAACTACCGAGTTTCGAATGGGATTCCGAACACGATCCGTTATCGCGCAACTTCCGTTGACATATTGCTTTCCAAGGCAACGTGTTCTTGTACGTGAGAACGCCGTACCAATTTTTGCACACCAGCATACACGACAACAAGTCCGACACGTCCAGGTTCGAAAATATTTCATCGAGCAGTATGTCGGGGAAGTATTGTGGTGTGTGATTACCGTCCATCGTTGTTTGTCGACAAGACAAAACAAAAGCCAACTCGCACCGTAATAAATACTTTACAAATGATTATGATAAAAGTGCTGTATGAAGGGTAAACGCATCAACAATGTCATCTTATCAAAGCGTTCCGTAATCAGTAATAACACCCTGTTGCCTACCCAAAACGAATGGTAACGGTTTTATACAACTACAACCTCTTTGGTTCCATTGAATTTGTGTTTAAAATTTGTTATCATCAGTTAATATTGCCCGCGAAAAATACCTATTACTTTTATGATAATTATTCCTGAATTGAGAAATGAAAAAAAGTCGGTTTTAAATAGTATATAATAGTTTATACATAATCAAGAATTAATACATTGTAATAGAAAATCGTTATAATAGTTGGGATACAGCTGTTGCAAAAACGATAACGATATTGACTATTGGGCTACTGAGTGTACTTGAACTTATTCTTAAATTTTTTTGTATTTCATAAAAAGTGTATTCTACAAAACCAATAAAAATACAAAAACGTAATATATTTCAATTACGTATTCGATTATATAATTTAAAAAAGTGTTTTGGTTATATATATATATTTATGTATACTATTGTTTATATAATTATGTAATGCTTTATATTAAATTAATGGGGAAAAAAATGATAATTTATCACGTGAACAATTTTTAAACAGGTTGTATAGAGAATCGCTGAACTGAATAATGTCTACCGACTAATTTGGTAATGGCTAATGAATAAATCAGTTTAAATAATAAATGAAAAAATTAGTCTAGTTATATTTAAACGGTTAATGAACCTGAATTAGATGCTTTAGAATTTTTTAATATATACCATGAATTTAGCTATAGGCTGAATTTTGACTATTTGTATCTCATAATGTAATATTATCCCAAACATTTATATAAGAGAATGGAGTACCTCAGTGACTATTCGCGGAATACTCTTTTAACGATTTCGAACTGTTATATATTTAACAGTGCAAATAATAATAATAATAATATTTAATGTGTTTTGACTTAATTTTTCGATTGGCCATAAACGCGTAATTCTGTAACATTACGTTTCGATTGTGTTTCCGGTTTAACAATTAAATGTACATATTTCTGTACACTTGGAGAAAAAAAGTTGCTGTTATTTGTATTGTGAATGGTAGCAGTTTCACGCGCTCTCTGTTGCCATTTCAATTAATTTCCTATCATATCAAAATATATAATATATTAATAATGAAAAAATTATTATATATTTCAAAAATAAGTTTAACCCTCCTTTTAAAAATACCAAATTAATAAATGAATAATATTAGAAACAATTTTTAAAATTTTATCGTATACTGCACGTAGATATTGGCAAAGTTTGTACAAAGAACTTTTCAGTTAAATATTTATCAAAAAAATTATTTCCAATATTGTAGACTGTAGGTCAATATTTTTCGTGACACTATTTTACAATAAATCGAGTTTGGTATGTATAATTCTCTATAGACAGAATTACCACACTTAATATTATATCGTGATAATTATTATTAAAATAAATTCAATTAATAATAAATGCAAATAAAACATTGGAAAAGTAGGGGTAATAACTATTAATTGTCCCTGTAATTTATGATGTTTTAAGAATTTTGGTTACTCCTCTTATGTCTACTATTTACGAGTGCTAAACGTTCCTTTTCGACTTCGAAGCGTTTATAGACATACTTAAGAAATGTATTATCGGGCAGCAGCGACTATCTGGGCTAACGCTTCTCAATATTTATATTTAAAAAAAAAAAAAGTTTTTAACGAGAAAAAAACACGTTTCACGGTTAGAGAATGTTCTGTGCAAAATATGTTTCTGGAATACACTGAGTGTTCATTTGATCATTTTCCAAACAATTATTTTTATTTTTTTTTTCGTGATTATATATATTTTCGGTTTCTAACGATAACAAACGAATATTAAAACTACTATGATTTATACGCGAGTGTCCTATTAATTTGTAATCGTAACAATTCATCGTGTGTACAACGTGTTTTCATGTTGATACGTAAATAAATTTATTCTGTTTTAATATATTTTGTTCGGTGCAATGAACGGGTGATGTGAAGCAAAGTGAGTTTTAATTGTGCGATTATCATCACAGTGGCGCGCGTGTTTGGGGGACATACGCTAGTTATGTTCGTATTTACACGACACTCGTATAATAAACATGTTTATAACATTTAATATTTATTTTGTAATAAAAAAAAAAAAAAAAATGCCAATATACTTTGTAATTTTTCTGTATAACGGAAATCGTTTACAATACGTTTTTATATGTAATATGTTTATCGTGTCTTCAAATTAATTTCAATCGTTTATACAACAACAACAACAACAACGATAATAATAATAATAATAATAATAATAATAATAATAATAATAATAATAATAAAAGACCGTCCTCCTTCTGCAGTTATTGGAAATTCGATATACGTAATAATATGTGTGTGTGATGTATTACATTACACTATATTGTATGAGAGAGGCAGATGTTATTCCGTTCGCAGTGGTAGTATGACCTCGAGAATTCCTTTTCTTTTGTTGCGAATAACGCGTTTTGGTTCAGTGTGGGCGAGGAGCGGCCGCGACCGTCCAAGCGTACGTAATGGGAAAAAAAAAAAAAAAAAAAAAAGGATGGAAGGGATCGGCGGAATGACGTGCGTTTTGTGCGCGCTACGAGCGGACGCACGCGTACGCGTTACCGGAATCGTTGGGGGCACAGCCGTTCTCCGGTATTCCTTTATTTGCGCGCGCATTATCGCTCTATACGGACGTACGGTCTCGCATTCAATCGGACGCTGTCGGACTTTCATCGTCACTCACAATCCATCGGGTGAGTGTTTATTCGTTATTTCGTTGAAATGCATTCTTACAGTCGTTTCACGTCGATAGCCTCTGTAGCAACGGTGGTAAACGCGAACGAGTAACGATTTAATAACATCTGTTGCGAACGGCCGATAGCCAACAAACGCGTGTCGTCGTCCACTGACAGACGATAATATCACATATTTGATTAAAACGCGCGCAGTTTAGTTGGTTCGAGTACAAAACGCGTAATGTCCTTGCGATGATCGGTGCCGACGTCTTTTTTTTTTTTTTTGTTGTTTTTAACTCGTGCGGGCCCGTGGCCTGTAATTCGTGTAAGGTGGGTCGAAAATCGTCAAACGCGAAAGGAAGAAGGGGGCTTTCGACGCGTTGGACCGCGTAAATCGCCCGTAATATTTATTTTATTTTTTTTTTTTTGTCCCAATGACACCGTTCTGTTGGTTTTTTATCAAATGTTATATTATGTGGAGCGTAAATTAATAATAAGACTTGTCTGTTGTCGTTATTTTAATCGCTTCTAATTGCCGTACGAAAATATCATATAATAATGATAACGTAAGATAATTTACACTGTACGGCACAATACCACGACGACAAGTAACAGCGTATATACCTTGTGTTGTTCGTTTTATACGAAATTACACGGACAACAGTTAGGACAATATTAATATTAGAAAAACAGTATTATCATTATTGTTATTGTTATCGTTATTATTATTATTATTATTATATTATTATTACATATTATTATTATTTGAAAATCGTAAACACCGTATTGTACAAATTAGTGATATTTTTTTTACATTTCGTACTCGTGTGGTTTGTCTACGAGTGCGTCGGTAAATCGCTTTTTGTTGTTGTTGTTGTTGTTTTTCGTTACTCGCTTATTTCATTTGGGGGCGCACCGAAGAACGAAAAAGTCGTTGAACAACGGTCGGAAGTAAACGTAAAAGTGGCTTATAATAATTTTGATTATAACATTGTGGGATACGTTTTTAAAATAAATATTTGTTGTTGTTTATGTTCATTTTGAGCTGTCACTGCCGTCTATAGTCAACAGATCTAAAGGGGGGGGGGCGTAGAATAAATCAGGTCGGTGGTGGTTATATTTTTCCAAACTGTGAAAAAAAAAACAAATAAAAAAAATACATTTGTTCTGATTCGACTCGCCCGGCGTTCTTCGTCCTTCACGAGCGCTATCGACAATATTATAAAATCGACAACATAAAACTGACTAGAGTATTGTGATAATATATTTCAGTCTATCGCACTCGTAGTGTTATCATTGGGTTGGTCTCCGCCCGACACTCTTGCATCGGTTCGTAAAACACAATCGGAATCACACGTTTTTCTTATCTGCATTTCTGTAACAAACGCGATAGCACTTTGTACACGGGACTCATTGCGAACGCGATGGAGTGAATATCGGAGAAGTGTTGACCGGTAAAAAAAAATATTAACCAATGAACGAAAGTGTTGTAAAAACATTTTAATCCCGTTGACTCGGGCGGAACCGGCCAATCGAGATATTATTTCATATAGTACGCGCGACATAAAAATATTAAAAAATAAACATTTTCGCGAATTGCTTATAAATACGCCGAAACTTCTGAATTCGGTCGTCGAATTGTAGGCGTAGGTATGTACGAAATGTTTGCTTGTATACCGCATTTTATTAATCGTTGAAACGCATGCACGTATGATTAATTTCCTTTCGTTTCGTTTTCCCAGAGAAATTCATCATGTCGACACGTAAACCTGTTGCGTGGTTCGCAATACTGTCGGTGTGCGTGTTATTTTTTAATGCCGACGCCATTACGCCCGGACAGTTCAGTTGTCCCAAGGTTTGCTATTGTCAGTTATCCGGAATCAATTGGGCGACGGATTGTTCGAACAAGCACTTGACCGCTGTCCCCCACAACGAACTGGACCTCAATACTTACGTGCTCAATTTGGACAACAATCTTTTGAGCGAATTGGAACCGTTTTCGCCTTCGATCAAAATGCACACACTACAGTTGTCCAATAACTTGTTAACGGAAATAAAAACTACAACGTTCAATGGACTCCACAACGTGTCGGACGTAGACTTGTCAAATAATCTGATCAGTCATGTCGAGTATTCCGCGTTCGAGTAAGTTTGTTTTAATAATGACAATCTTGCTTCGTTAGAGCTTGGTTAATTGATTATAAAATTGAAAAAAAAAAAAAAACATAATTTTTCAACGTTATAAATAAATATATTCTCTGTATGTTATTAAAGTGGACGTTTGTTTACAGTAAGAGCAACGGATTCGTCACGATAGATTTACACGGGAATCACTTAAATCCAGTTGACGGACCGTTCTTATTCTCCAAGGACCTGCGCAACCTTAATTTGGCTAATTGCAGTCTAACAGATATATCGCCCAAGTTTTTCGTTAACATCAGTAACCTGAACACACTCGACCTTTCTGAAAATCCTTTGAAAAAAATAAAACGAGCCACGTTTAAACCTCTAAGAAATCTAAAACATCTGATTCTCAACCGCTGTGATCTTACGCATATATTTAAACACGCGTTCTTTAGGCTTGAAGCACTCACTACGTTGGAACTGGCACAGAATAAATTCGCAAGTAACGTCGATTGGACGTTGGTATTGAGGCCTTTGTACAGACTGGATTATCTCGACATGAGTAGAGCGGGCGTGGCGCCATTAGAAATCGATACATTTGATAATAAGATTTTGCTACGGAGTTTGGTGTTGGCTGGAAATAAATTATCTGGTCTCAATTTGGCAATTACGTTAGGGGAAAATTTAATTAACTTAGAGTTTCTCGACCTCAGTAATTGTGGTTTGAAAGACCCATTACCAGGAAATGCGTTTAGTCGGGCTACGAAATTACATACACTCATATTGTCCGGAAATCGTTTGAGTTCTAAAAATTTGGGCGCAAACCTTGCGCCTTTAACACGATTAGTGAAATTATCGTTGAGGGGTTGCGGATTGAATAACTTGACCACCAACACGTTCAAACAGTTAACCAATTTAAAAGAATTGGATATATCGAGGAATCCGTTGATCATGAACAATGGCTCGTTGAAATTTTTGTCCACTTTAAAGTCACTGGAATATTTGGATATCAGTTACAGCTGCTTAGTGAACATATCTGCGAAGACATTCTCGAAGATGTCTAATTTAAAAACACTCATTCTGAGTGGAAATAAATTACATTCTCTTGAACGAGGTTTATTTCAAAAACTCAGTGGCTTACAAGTACTAGAAATGAACAATTGCGGACTTACCTCATTAAATAATATAATATTTTTCAACGATTTCCCGTATTATCCTAATTTGGCCGAGTTGAGAATTGCGAGAAATCCCATTCGAATTCCCAATGATGGATCCATATTTCCGTTTAATATGTCGAACTTAAATCGTTTGGATATGAGTAAATGTAATTTGAGTTATTTGCCGGAGAATTTTTTCATGCCAACACCCAACCTTAAGCGATTGTTGTTGAACGATAATAAATTTGAGGGCGAAAGAAAGGATATGCATTTTATTAAATATTTGCCTCATATCCAAGAGATATATATGAGTTTCATGAAAAGAAAAGATATTATATAATTCCAATAGCTGTTCTAGAATACACAATTAATTTTGTATTAATTGTTTTAATAATTATTTCATTATGCTTATGCAAATTTTTTCTTCAATCCATTAGTTTTAATATATTTTGTAATCGATTATTATTTTATATAACATGAATTTATTAGTATTTTTTAACAAAACGTTTTATTATTTTCATTTTAAATAAATAAATGCAGTATAATTATGTCATTCGATAATGTAGTACGTAATTATTTAATCGTAGCTTGTAGTTCCCTTTTGGACTTACACTATTCAATCTTTTTGTTCTGGCTAATTATTAATGTTATATTAATCGTTGAGCTATACTTTGAAGTATATGGTCTTCCAGAACCCGAGGTTAAAACAAAAAAAAGATCTATTATTCATATCAAAAAGAACTACTTTTATTACGGTGGACGATATTTATGAGTGTTACTATCATTTTTTTTCCACTTTTGTGAGAATCGATCATAGACGACAATATTACAAAGGACTATCATCATAATATAAAGAGGCGAATTTTTCTCTTTTAACGTTTATTAAGGTGAGTCATATAGACACTTGTATCTGCAGGCATCATCAAAATTTTATTTATTTTTTTTTTGTTTACAATACAGGCAGCACCTAATGATCATTTATATTAGAAATAAAAAATAAATTCTATAAATTAATACATTTAAATTATTTGTTTTTTTAAATAAACAAATTTAACACAACTATTAAAAATCTTTATTTTTTATAACAGTTTTTGACTTTGTTTTATATGTATTAAAAAATGTATTATTTGGTTTAGATATAATAATTGAGAGGGAGATTTAAAATTTAAGTAAAGTCAGACGTAGGGTACACTGTACTACACATTTACAAATTAAATTGGGAACACTAAATAATTGTGAAATAATAAATAACGAATAATATTTGGTTATTAAGACCAATATAAATGTTTTTTTTATTTTTATATTTACTTTGATAAAACATTATATTCAAATTATATTTCATTATAAAAATATTTATATTTTTTTAAATTATTTTAATTACAGTTTATAAAAATTATAAAATTCAATGTTTCCAAATCATAGCAAATATAATTTTCTTGCAAGAAAAAATTAATAATTTTTTCCCCTTATACCATTAAAAAGGCCAGAATTTGTGTTTCATTAATGACACTAAAGGTTTAATTATTATAATTCTATACGAGGAATTCTATCTTTCCAAGTCACATGTAAATTTGCAGTAAAACATTAAGAATATTTGGAATTTATCGAGCTAGAAGACATTGCTGCAAATTTTATATAATTTTAAATAGATGTAAATTGAAAAAGAAGTTACTTTTTAAATTGATTAGGTTATTATGTGAATAAGAAACAAGTCAATGTCGAGTGTATAAATATATTCCTTTTATTTTGAAAAAATATTTTTGTCATGATTCGATTTTAAAAACAAACTCAATCATCTTCTCGTAAGTACAATTTAATGTAATCCAATACATTTTTATTTTTCACATTGTAACTATATATACACACAGGGCGTCCAAGAACTTTGAAAACGTTTTGTATTATCCGTATATAATATTATACAGACCGTTTTCAAATTCTCTAGATTCCCTATATATATATATATATGTAAATATAATATTTTGCACATACAGTCATATTAATATCTTAATATTTAAGTAATAAAATAATTAGAAAATGAAAGTATTTTCAGAACTATAAATATGTGTAAATTACATATTACAATGTACACGTTGTTTTTATTGAATTTCTGAGGTAATACAATTTTTTTTTGTCATCTGTCTATCTTATGGCCTTTTACAAAGATCAGGTAACGCACAGTGCATGTACACGTTTTACATACTATGGTATATTATGATTGCATTTTTCACCTTTACACACAATGTGGTGAAACATAGCAAATTAAACGGAACAGTTAAATATACATTATGTAAATTATTATTAATGCAATTATATAAATGTCACATTCATTCCATCATATATGATAAAATGTTTGAACATAAATAATAATCAACAATCTGAATTCATATTGAAAAAAAAACAAAGACAACAAATTAAGCTTATTAATTAATAACATAGAGTTACATAAGTGTTGTGCACACACTATCATACACTGTAGCATTACAAGACTAAGCAAATTTATCTTATTTTTGTATTAAGCGTAAAAATAAAATAAACAATAATAGTAATAAAAATAAAACGTATGATAATAAAATTGACAACTGTTGTCACACAACACAGTAAAAGAAAAAAAATGTTTAAATTAAATTGAAAATAGCAATACATGTTAGATGAAAGAGAAAGATATATAGTCGATTATGTTGAAATGAATCAGGTATAATTATTGTTGGTGATATATGCTAGCTGTGCAAGTGATAAAACGTTTGGATGCGTAAAAAATTATTTAAATAAAAAGGAAAAAAAAATGAAGTGAGGAACTTTCTGATTGAGAAATAGTGTAACCCTCTTGGAATGCAACATAATATTAAATGTTTATGTACAGATACAATTAAAATGTTGGAAAGAAACGAGGGATATAAAGTTAAATATTAAAAACTAATGAAGTTCAATGTTAAAACATTAAAGTATTTGATAAATTTAAAAGCAATTAATAAATGTTCATTCTCAAACAGTTATTTAAAGAAAGGAAATAAAAATGTGAAAAAAAAAATTATAATCCACTCATCAACAACTACTATATATCAAATTATTATTATTCTTAAATAATTAAAAAACAACTATACAATTCTAAAATAAAAAAAAATGTTATAAATTATACAAGAATATGATAAATGACAAGGAATAAACATATAATAATTTAATGTCCATAGTTTTGTATGTATGTATAAATAAATAAATATATGTAAAATAAATGTATGAAAAATAAATAAATAATCTTATTTCATAGGTCACAATGAAATGAAATGAGTACATTTAACACAAAATACCTATAATTGTTATGTGGTACTTTTTCAGTAAAAAAAAAAAAATAAATAATAAATAAGTAATGTAACCCAAAATAATTTTTTTTCGAATAATATTAATATAAATAGTACATTTCAGGTCCATTAAGTTTAGAACTGCAATCGTTTGGTTTTTCAAAATTATTTGTATAGGAATATATTTTACTGCGCATAAGTTATTTTTATCAAGCTAAATCAGTACACTGGTTAGTAAAATCATTAAGGTTACATAGAATTATAAAAACGCTTTATTAAGTTAAATACACAAACACTCACTCACACGCACAAAACATTTAGGAAATCAGAATAAAAAAACATTTCATTATTTAGTGGTCTTTTGTATTTTAGGAACTTTAGGAAACAAATTAATAATGTTAAAATTATAGCGTATGTGAAACGTTTTTTATTTATAAATTGATAATAATTAGGATGAATACAAATTTTAAAGACTATTAATTTTCATGATTTTCATTATGAAATGTAATATATATATATATATATTGCTTTTCACGTTAATGCTTCGACCCTTTTATAGAGTTTGACTATGAATTGCCACGGACGGTATGTTACGAGTCAGTCATTCTCAAACAATTTTTCAAAACACACTATCCAGTAATAAGTAGTAAGAACAGTAATAAATAAGTTGTATCTACATTTAAGTGTATACTTATTCTACATCATAAACCATATATGATTCTTAATTGGCTTTTACAGAGATTTTTTTTAATATTGTAAGATATTTGCTTTTGGAAAAAAAATCAAACGATTATAAACAAAAAATAATATTGAAGTTAAGAATATGTGAAACTTAAAACTTGAATAGTATATAACAAATAGAATAAATGTACTGATGTAGCCTAATAGTATTAGATTTGTACGCCTAATAAATAATTATTACAAAGAAATGACTACAGAAACTACTAACTATTATTTTATTATTATTATTTTTAATAGATTTCCCAATTTTCAATGCAACAGATCAGATGTATCAGTTAGTAGTGTAATAAAATAAGAATATTTTAAGCATAATGTATAGTTGTTGAAGAGGATGAAATTCAATAGGCTTCTGTTTTTTTCATATCATCTGCAGAATGTTCTTTGAGTGCTGGCAATAACGATACTAGAGTCCGATCCAACCACGCTATTGGGTTAGGATACATAAATCCGCCTTCAAAGAATCCAAGGTGACCACCGTGCATTAGTTCCATGTACAATAGATTATCTTTTGATTCTGAAACACAAAAGCATAAGTTGTTAATAATACAATTTATATAAGATATTAAAAGCACATGATTTAATGAAAATTTTAATACTACATGTATTTAATATTAGTTTTTAATGATTTTCAAAATTTATAATATTTACTACGTACATATAACAAAATAAATGACGAGTGAAAACATTTAATTAAAAATTAAAAGTTAGTCTTAATAAACGTAAAACGGTTTACAGTTAAATAAGTCAGATCAATATACAAGTGTATTATTATTACTAATAAAAACACACACGCACAGATTTTTACTTTGAAGTTTTATATTATTATCTTACTAGCAAAATTTTGAATAGGTATTAATAAATCTTCTGGCACCAATGGATCATCTCTTGAGTTAATAAATATCATTGGTGTTTTGACGTTGTTGATGTAAAACAAACAGCTTGACCATTGATAAAATTCATGGAGATTTTTAAAATTATTGACTTTTCTGTAAAAAGTAAATTGTATTAAATACAATATTATTTTATTAATACTTATTGAATTGAAAAATCATTTATAATAATCAATTTTTATGTTTCCAATTAGGAAAACTAAAAATGTCTCAGTTTTAACTGCAATATATACTACTCCTTTTAAGAGTAAAAAAAATTATAATAAAATATATATTAAATTTGAATTTTGATTAGAATTGAATTGAGATTTGATGAATTATCAAGATCAAGAAAATGCATTCATTATATTATTACAAATAAATTCTTTTGAATTAGTAATGTATAATTTTTACAATTTTTCTTTTTTATAGTTGGTTATTAATTATAATAAACTGAATTTTATTTATTTTAAAGTGTCCTGGCTTGGCAATTAAATTATAAGTTTATATGCTATGTATTTTAATAAGCAGTTATAACATTTCAAGATGAGTTGTTTCTGAGTTTATTATTTTAACTTAAACTATTGTCATATGTTAAACTTATTCTTAAAAATAAAATATAATTTGCATTATTTTAAAACCAAAATTATTCTGATATCTGAATATAACATGTATAATTTAGAATGTAAAACAAATTATGCAATAGGCATTACTTAATTGTTTTTATAATAAAAATTTAGAAAAAGTTGTTACGGGTGCTGTTGGTCCGAGTATATCATTATTGGATCAGGTATTGTTAATTGTACTATTGTAAATTTGAAAATAACGTTAAATCATTACTTTCAAAATACAATTTTGTTCGAAAATCTGTTTATTATTATATTTTGAAGTTTCAAATTTCACATAGGTACTAAAATGGATTTACAATTTTTCTTTTAAATAATATGAAAATGTAAAATATTATATGTGTGCCAATAATACATATTCGAATCTTAAATACAAAAATTCTATGTCTAATAGATAAAAAAAAACATATTATTAAACAATCATTATATTCTTTGAATCTAAAATTTAGATTATATTTATACCTGGTATAAGCATCATCGAGTTCAGGTAATGTAGCAGCGGATATGATGTCTTTTTCATTTAAAGAATATTGTTCTTTAATATCATCCGCTAATAGTTTATTTCTATGTTTCAAAATTACAGCTTTTATTGCTTCTGTTAATGCGTATAAATAAAATCTTCGGAAGTTTTGCCAATGTAATAAAACGCCAGTCGCTCTAAATAAAAAACAAAAACGCCATTAAATATTATTATATAGTTATTTTTCTTATCCTGTTTAATTATAGAAGAAATATTATTTTTAAAATGTACATTTTATATTTAAATATGTATTAAAATATTTAAATTAAAAATATAATTTTTAAAGTATATTAATTATTAAATACCAAATTTTAATATCTTGTTTATATTAAATATATTATTACCATTACAATTAAATCAATGCTACATAGTACCATATCTGGTAATATTGATGTGATATGTTAGATTTATTAATATTTGTAGTAAATGACGCTTACTTCAAAGCATCATATGGTTGACATATAGACACTCCAGCAATAACACTACTTGGTCGATTTTGACGAGGTTCTCCAAGGTACTTAGTAACCAAGTTACCTCCCATGCTATACCCAATGACTACAAGTTTACTATTCGGATAATGTTCAGATAAATTGCAAAGCATTAGGTGAAGATCTTCTGTATGGCCTATAAGACAAATGTTTTCATTAATAAGTCATGTACATACAATATTTACATAATATAATACATAATTTCTTCAAGTTTTATCGGAGTGTGTATTTTATTTAAAAAAACATTTTATGAGTATATTAATATATTAATAACAACTAATATTTTATTTTACCACTAAATGCATATGGATTACGAAAATATTGTAAATTAGGTAAATTACAATATCTATTTTTGTTTTGTTTTTAAATACTTAGTCTATATTTAAATACAGATTGAGAACTAATGTATCAGATTACTTATTTACTTTAAATAATTATTTATAGGAAATTACTTAACTGGGCAGAATAAATCATAATTATATTATAGCGCATTTATTAATGATGAAAATGTTTTTAAAAAAAGCTACATCATTTATAAAATATTAAAACAATGTTTTACGAACAAAGTGAAATCTATAGAATTATTTGATTAATAACAGTTTTTTTTTAACCCACTATAAAATATTAAAAATGTCTTGTACAAAAAAAAAAAAACCATCAATGTCATGTTTTCAATCTACGAAGACATAATAATATAAGATTTCTCAATACAAAAAAAAAACTTAATTGTAAAACCTATAAATTTTTTCCTATGTTTATAAATTAACATGGAAAATATTTTATAACATAACAGTAGTAATCTATTATTGCTGTTATTTAAAAATAAATAAATTAATTTTAAAAAGTCTATAATAAATATACATACATATATATATATATATATATATATATATATATATATAAAATTATAATAAAATATTTTTACCATAAGTGAATATTCTAGAAGCAGTGACAGGTACGTTATGTAAAGCTCCGACATGATTAAGAACAGCACACCGATAACCTTGATTTTGAGTATAATTTACAAATGTTCGAATATAATCACTTTCCGAAGAGTTGCAAATTCCAGGGACTATAACTACAGTAATATCATCTAAAAGTAGATAATAAAACATGTAAATTAATCTGTTTGATATTTTGAATAAATAATTAATAAATACTTTGAATATACCTAGTTCTGGTTCAGAGAATGTCGGTTTAAACATATCATATGTAAGTGTAGTTCCGTCATCAAGTATTAGGAACCGTCTATCTCCTTTGGGACAAGGACATCTCACTCTACCAAACACACTATACAAAATAGTCTGAACATGGCCGCTAAATCCCCACAATCTGGTTGGTACATATCTGAAAAATAAAATAAAAATTTAATTTTCAATAATTATCTGTCACAATATTCTAAAATTAAATTATAAAAAATATGAACCAACTTAAGTATAAATTATTATTAACGCATTATAATAATATACAGTTTAACAATTAAAAATATTAAAACAAAAATTAATTTAAAATATAATTAATTATTTTATAAACAGACAAATTATCTATGTAATATAATTAGGTACTTTTTTTTTCAGTATTAGGTTAAAATAAATTATAATATAATAGATCTTTATTTGAATAATCAATAATTTTATTATGAACATAAATTGTATATAGTTGTTCTTTTTGAAATTTACTATTATCATTAAGAGATAAAATAATAATAGACATTGTTATACGAGTAATTGTGCTCTTTAACTATGTGTCATGTATATGTTTCATGACAAAAAAAAAAAAAATGTAGTAAACGTTAATTAATATTATGTTTAAAAATATTTTAGATTCGCAAATATAATATAATTTTAATATTCAAAATGAAATTGTTTCAATAAATTAAAAACGATTTTAAATTATATGTAATAGTTAATTAATGCAGTAAAATGATTTCTGTTCTTTAAAGTTCTATATCAAGAACCTTTGAACAAAAAATACCTTTAGGTTTAGAGGTTGAAAACCTTTAAATCTAAATGTTTATCATGGTTAAAAAAACGATAAAAATAATTGCAAATTTTAACCAGCCGTTATTATCTAGTTAATAAAAATAATGGAAGGCCAGGAGGAAGAGCGATAAATATGAACGAAATTCTTATATCGTATAGCCGATTTGAATAAATGGAATTATTAGATTTATAAAATGATTGTTAGGTACTTCCTTCAATATTATAGGAAATATTTTTGAATTACAATTGTGTTAAATTAATTTTGGAATAAGAATTTTGTGTTAAATTCATTGTACCTTGTATACAAAATGTTGTGTTATATTTAAATATTTATAAAAGTTATTTAATTTAAAAGATTTTAGTAAGTACACATAACAATATATTATAATGTATTGTTAAATAATTAATAAGACTTAAATTATTTACTACAAAATCGATAAAGAATAAATTAAAGTTGTATAAAATTTATATTTTTATAAATAGATAATTTATCACTGAATTAACTTAAAAGTCATTAACGCTCATTTTGTTGGAATATTTTATGTTGTGCGTATCAAAATTAATACATTATACAATGACATACTTTTTTATTGTAATTTATTAGGACTTTATACATTATAAAAATGAATTTATATATATATATTAGATTCAGAGTAAAAGCCTATCCTCCTCCTTGGAGGGTTAAATTAAATATTATATCAAATATAGCAATAGGTAACCCACAAAATAACCAAACATGTGTTTTTCAGTTGTTGTTTTATTTTAAACATTTGTCAAATCTACATTTAATTCATAAAAAAATAAAAACATGTCATAATTATCATTCACACAGGTTTTTTTTTAAATATTATACCTGAATTTTAAACAAAAAAGTTTATTTCGTATACCACTAAGTAAGAAATAACATCAAATTTTCTGGATTTTTATTTTTTTTTTTCAAAAATTGTTCTATTGATTATTATAAATACCAAATATTATGGTATATATAAATTAGATTATTTATTTATTGTACTAAATTGTATTGAATCTTTTTTTTTTTTTTTTTAATGTGAAGTAAAACAGTTTTCAAATATTATATATTATATTATATTTAAGATTATAAGTAATCGGAGAAAAAAGAAAATTTCAAGTGAGCAATATTCACTTTTAATTTATTCAATTAACAATCCAATTTAGAATAATTTTATGACTGTTATTGATTGTTAAGTTAAATGTTCATATAATATACTCAGTAGCTGATTCAGAGGTGAAACACGGGTCAATTGTCTCTCCACAAATTTTTTTTAAATAGCCATTATCCAATGAGACATTATAAAAACGAATTTGCTTAAATTATGTTTAGAGAGAGAGAGAGAGAGAGAATAAGTTTATCACTATGTAACTAAGGGTATCATATAATCAATGAAAAATCCTGGTAATTAAGAAAATTACTACTAAGATCATTATTTGTATTCAAACTAATAAATTAGGGGTTACAATAACATGTTTCTTACTTATACCTCTTTATAACCATTACCTTTATACTATTTACGATGCTTGTTACTACAACGATGCATGTTGGTTGTCGGCTACGTTTCACCAATAATAAACTCATAACAATAATTATACATCGTATAAAAATAGATGTCGATGTAAGGACTCCAAGAGTAACAAAAATGTAGTGTAATCGTGCAAACACTCAGCGCCAATCAACTGACTTACCTGAATTCTCTACCACTTTTACTATTTTTTTACTTTATTTGGATTATTATCTTATATCGGAATTTAATTCACTATTTTATTGTGAAAATAATGATTCAGTTATTTCTAATTTGAAATCGACCTGGATATACAATTTTATTAGAAATATATTTGAATGGATGAATCGATACATTTTTAATATAGGATTATTCATTTTTTTTTTTTTTTATATACATAAAATCTACCAAAACACGAAATAGCAATTTACGCAATAACGATGACGGATATTTCTATGAATAAATTATTATTTACTGTTATAACATATTATCTTATGCAAATAATAAGATTTAATATTACTAATTGACTAATTGTAATATACATTCAAACCTATTTATACGAATAACCTAAATATTATTATTATATTTTATAGAAATCAATTTTCTGTGGGTTTATACACACTTATTTTGAAAAAAAATCAACAAAGGTATGGAACTGAGTTATAAACTAACGGTTTATTATTATACATAAAAAACATATAACATGTTTGAACGTCAAGTGTTAAAAATTATTTTCATTAATCGAAACTTTAGTGTCTCGTGCAGAATAAATATTTGCCGCAGTTTATTTTAATACAACTATAAATTGTTATCTGAATTATTCATGCAAATATGTTCACGCTATCTATTACACAGCAATGAAAATGAAATAAAAAAAAAAATCTATGAAATTTATATAAATCATACTAAAAATTTTGGTTTTTATTTAGTGTAGAAAATTTTTATTCTCTTATGTAGTTGCCATTGGGTTAATTATTACTGAATTTGCCGTTTAAATACAATAAAATTAGTTAAAGAAAAAAATACCATACTTTTTTTTTTACATTTGTATTTATAAGTATAATATCTGCAAGCATATTCTTTATATACCTATATGTATTTTTTTAAATACTTAATTCAAATAATATTAAAAAAAAAAAATTGTAAAAATGTACTAAATTGTTATAAGAAATATACGATGGTTTAAAACTGATCAATTGATTATAATAATGATAATTAAATATAATTAACACTGCTTATAAACATTTTAATAGATATTAAATACGATTACTTTGTCATAACCGTTCCAAATTAAAAAGCAATTATATTTCTAAAAAACACGTGTAGTGTACTTAATTACTACTGATACTATTTACGTTACATATCTACACATACATATTCTAATTATTTTTAATTTCAAACGTTAACTTATAATATTACGTTTATGGATATTGGAAAAACTTAAATGAACATTTGATTTACACAATAATATAATGAGCATTGAATTATGAAAACACTATCGGCCTGTCTAAATAAGTGTTTGAAAAAATAAAAATAAAATAAGGTTAAAGCAGTTGAAAGAGCATTTTTTGTGAAAAAGCAGTAAAGTATTCGGAACGAATTCTATACAATTTGTTAAGATAAAAGTATTTCGCACGACGTATTAGTGAAATGTACAATATAATATTTACTTATGGGTGCGAGTAACATATACGTTGTAATTAATAAAAATTAATATGACTAGAGGTTGAACTATAAAAACTTCATGGCTACTTTTCGCGAGTACTTTTTTACAAATTATGTTTTAATAACAACGATCTATTAATAAAACAACTTTCATAGGTTAAAAGACATTTTTTCAAATATGCTCTCAAAAGGTAACGAAATTCTTTTATTGATTAACAATAGGAATTCGTTAATGTTACATATTTTCTAAAGTCTAAAGTCCAGGAGTAAATAAATGCAATAAAATAAAGAGAAGCGGAAATGAACCGACGATAATCGGTCGGGGAAGCGAATGATAAAAACGATAAACACTACATATCCAGTAGTGGTGTAAAGGAAAAAAAAAAAAACGAATGAATCACAAAAGGTGTGAGAGGACCCCCTCACGTCCGTTGCTTGCGCCCGTTTAACGGGACGTATAATAATACGTATTAGCAGTTTTTTAAACGTAACGTTGGATCGAATTTGCGATTACCTACACCGAATTCGGCTTCCAACGGTGTAAAAAAGCGTACTTCAAAGGGAAACGCATCGGAACGCGTGTTGCAACGTGGTGTGAAGTGAAAAACTCGAGACGGCGATTAAAGTACGAGTAGACGTAGAAGTGATCCGGGGAACGGATGCGCAACACAGACCGGTGAGAAAAAACAACGTATTTCGCGGATCAGGCACAAGACACTTACGGCTCCTCGAGCTGGGGCGCGAATTTGATGACTCTCTTGAGGAACTGTTTGTCTTTGCAGAAGAACGACGGTTTTTGCGGCTGGCTGGACACGTTGAGTATGCGAAACACGACGATCAGGAAAACCGCGATGGCGGTCAAAACGGCTACGGACATGTTGGCCGCGAGTCCGTCGGCGGACCGGAATGGACGTTTAAGCGGCGGTGCTACGACGAGATCGGCGGCGGCGGCAAAAACGACATCAGAGACGCAATCTAACCGCAACCGACGACGACGAGTCGTCGAGAAACGAGAGCGGCGGAACGGGGGGAAAAAAAAAAAAAAAAAAAAAAGGAGGAAACGGGAACGCGCGAACGGAACGACGGCGTACACCGAGGATTGTTCGCGATCGTTTTTATTTTTTATGAGGACGAGGGGAAAAAGAAAACGACGTCGTAGCCGCGTTATTTCCTAATCGTCTCGGCAAAGAGTCCCGGATTACGTGAATTATTAATTAAAAAAAAAAATAATAATAATAATAATTATAATTTGTAGTACGCCCAAGAAGGACGTCGGTCGTGTCGTTCGGCGCACGGTCATCGACGGAATATATAACGCACACGCACACAAGCGCTCGCGGACGGGCGATTGCGATAAAAAACCGATGCGGAGATATCGGCGGCGGGCGTGTGTTATCAATTATGTATGTCGAGTCGATAATGCGTGTGTGTGTGATAACGACCGCGAAATTACGAGCGGGCGGGCGGGTAGTGCATGGACGGGTGGGCAGTGCATGGACGGGTGGGTAGCGGGTTTAACAGAACGCAAGCGTAGAGGGGAGTCCCGCACGCGCACTAAACGCGAAATTCGCCGACGACGGTCGACGTATACGCGATTTCTCTCTCTTTCTCTCTCGTCATAAAATATTACGACAGACTCGCTCGGCGTTTCGCGTTGCCCTCTCCTCCCTCACCACGCCGACGATGAACGGTCCGCGGCGGCGTTGTTTAAACGTTCGCGTGCCGTCGATTCCACGATAATAATACTCGATATTATTATTTCTACTAGAATTTTACGGTGGTTTTTTTTTCTAGTTAATGTTTTTACGGTGCGGGGGGAGGGGGGATACGTGCGCGGGCGTCGCGTTCTGGCGAAACCGCCGCCGTGCCAAGGCCATTATATTATTATTATTATTATAATATATTATGCATAATATTATCGTGTGTTAATAAAATATTATTTTTATCGTTTGTGTGTAGTCCGTCCGCGGCAACGGTGTGTCGCGGCGACGACCGATACGAAAAAAAAAGGGACGATATTATTATTATTATCATCGGTGCCCGCCAGGCAGACCGGGTGGGTGGGTGGTAGGGGAGAGTTCGAGGGCTCGAAATGCCCCTCGGAATATTAGAGATTCCAGTAAAGCCGCGCTTTTTTTTTTTTTTATTCCACTTTCTACCGGTAAGATTTATATGAATTCGATGCAGTGGCGTATCCAGGAATTTTTTTTTGGGGGGGGGGGCTGATCATTTACAAAAAAAAAACATAACAACTGCAAAATAAGTGATTAAAAAAACTATATTTAAAATTTTTAAACAAAAAATTATTATTTACATCATATTGTTAATTTTAGTCGTCTAGCTTTTCCACAGCTTTTGATACCGATAGGCATGATGTTGTACATGTTTTCTGTCTTTGTGATATTATAGTTTGGTAATGGTATGTCGTAGTACTATGTCGTATTGCAGTATGGTGCCTATGTATATTATATTATTTAATTAATTAAATAATAATTTAAGATTTCCTGAAATTTCGGAGGGGGCTGCAGCCCCCTCAGCCCCCTCCCTGGATACGCCACTGATTCGATGCGAACTCTTCTACTGTCACCGACATACTTATTAATGCCTCGAAAAAAAAAAACGTCGAGGGATTGAAGGCATCGCCGACCCGGGTGTAATTTGCGCGCGTTATGTTCACAAAACAAAACACTGATTTGGACGGAGACACAATCAAATATACGAATAAACCGTACGCGATTTTCGCGTTTCGACTTTCGATGACGATCCATTCGGAATCCGGATTAATATATTATCGTACATTGGCCGATATATTGTGTGTGTGTAAAATACGTTTAAACGTCGATTTTATAAATATAAAATCGTCGATATAAACGATTTTTTTTTTTTATGACATCATTTATCACTATTATTTTTCACGCAACGAATGTAATATTCGTGTAAAACCGTTTCAATTATTGACTTCATATCGATTTTTTGGGTTTTAAGGTCGTCCCGAAAAAAATTCCTGGCAACGGGCCCGCGGGGTCCCCGCGTGTAATTTACACGCCACTCGTGTAATAATATTACGAGACCTGCGATCGGAAAAAGTGGACATTTCTTTTTCTTTTTTAAAAAAAATTTTTAATTCCGACACGAGCCCGCGGAACTCGTCGAGTCATTAGGTCTGAAGGGGGGGGGACCTATTTTTTTGCTGTGCGATAAATAAACGCGTAACGAAAAATTACGTTTTTCAAACGAATTGTGGTGTAATCATTGTAAATCAGTGTAAACACACGATATTACTCTACGAGTGTGAAATGGCGTCGAATCGGGAAAAGTGTGCACCGGAGTGAGTGTCGTATTGGACGGACAGTTTTGTAATGGCGAACGTCGAGTCCGAGAAGCATAAATAAAAACGTATAGGTAATAAAATATTATTATAAAAATTAACACATCGCGCTGCTCGTGTTCGACAAGATTATTTACTAATACACAATGCATTAATTTCAACTCGGTCTATAGTGTATAAAACGTTATTTTTTTTAACAATAAAATGACATAGAGTACGTATAATCGCGCGAATACCGGAATAATAAATATTTTCAAATATGATGACCGTAGTCTCAATAATATTGTTCGATACATAAATATGTATACGTCTTGTGTGTGTGTGTGTGTCGTTGTTTATAGTAATGTTGCTAGGAAAAACGCGGTACTTGTTAAATTGGATTGCAAAATACGATATTTATTTTCTGGAGTCGCGTATAGTTGATAAAAGTAGTAACGGGTTAGGTGTACACACATATATGTATATTTTTTTAAATTGAACCGGTAAGTGAAATATATTTTCGGACGGACATGGACTCGAGATGCCGTATCGATTTGTTATATAATCCGAAATTTTAAATGCTTGCTTTCGAGTGTACACAAAATAGTGACTATTTAACAAATAGTTCAAAAACTACATCTGTAATATTATGTCATCGTGTGTGTGCGCTGAGACTTTGAGCAGAAGACCAAGGACTTAACCAGTTTATCACGTTTCATCGAATAACGACGAAATATGTTTAAATTCGATTTATTTATTTTTTTGTTTTTGTTTTTACTCAATACATTTACAATTAATCTATATTTATTATACAAGGACACTAAAAAAAAAAAAAAAAAAAAAAAGTGATAATTTATTAATATTTTGGTCCTTACAATAATATTTTTCTCGCGCGAATGTAGAGTTTATGTAATAAACACGTAACACGTAATATTGTCTTTGTTAGGTACGCGTTAAAAAAGAAAAAAAAATTTATATTGCTCGGATAAAACGCAGGCGGAAATGTATTTGAGAAAAATTCGGGAAAAGACGAGATTGAAAATAGAAGAAATAGCCTCGTGCAATTTACTTTAATTTAATTTAATCGTACTCCATTCAAATGTAATATTATTGAAATCGAATACTCGCGTACTATACTAATCGTGTACAATATATTCGTATAGAATAACGTGTTAATTAAATAAATAAAACTACTTTTTTTTTTTTTTTTAAAAAAATCTTCACACGACATAATCCCCCTTATACATATGAAGAAATATGTACTTATTTATTATTATTATTATTATTATTATCCATTATTGGTGTACCGCAGGTGTATTCGTTCAAAATGTGATATAACCGTAATAATTTTTTTGCTTTTCGTATTATTCATTTTTCTTTTAAAAAAACGATTAAAAAAAAAAAAACCCCCCGTTATTATTTGAATGTCGAACCAGCATATGATAATTACATATCACACGTACGCACACTCGTCAGGTCGTTTTATATTTTTCATACGATATTAATCATACATTTTTCTAATAGAAGTTTATCTTTAAGAAAAAAATAATTCATTTAAAAAAAAAAAGAAAAAAGATCGATCCTGTTTATACGAATTCTTTATAAAACCTGTGAAAAATGGAATAAAAATTATTCATTACAATATTGTACCGTTATAAATGTATTTATTTGGAATTTGGATTAAACGTTATGTATAAAAAAAAATTATATACATATATAATTGATTTATTGTCGACATAATGTAAATCATATTGTGTTGTAATAAATAAGAAAAACGTTACAATATTATACGAATAAAACGTATGGAACAAGCCATTTTGTAAGCACTGCAAATCACGTGTCCCCGAGCATCGCTGGTTCATTTGAAAAGTCAAAATTCTAATTACGAGATTATGTTATAATGATTTTCACTCGAAAACACCAGCTGCGAATTATCGAAATTCTTATTTAACACGTAAATAATTGGTATTTGACATCAAAAACGTCTATTATTAATTGTCTACGATTGTTGTGCAGTATATATTGTCGAATGCGTTCCGCGCCCTTTCAAAACATAATAATCACAATAAAAATATCATTGCGCACGCGTATAGAGGTACAAATAATAATTATTTCGGTATATTATACGAGAATATTATTATTATTATTCTGTTTAAATGTCCTTTCTACAACAGATCATCCTTCGCTGTTCCTTGACACGCACTAGCGAAGGCTCAAAAGTTACGATTTATTTTTTACACGGTACACACGAAAATCAGAAATAAAACGTTTATTAAATTGTATTATGAATTAAATTATATTTTAATCATCGAGGTCCGTTATAAATGTTTAGATTATTGAAATTTGTTTGTTTTCAGCGATTCCAAAACGATTTTTCGACCAGAAAAATAACGGTTTGTGA
The DNA here is from genome assembly GCA_032441825.1 of Chaetogeoica ovagalla. NCBI lineage: Eukaryota > Metazoa > Arthropoda > Insecta > Hemiptera > Aphididae > Chaetogeoica > Chaetogeoica ovagalla. Next base: position 4,111,371 of record CM063747.1, on the reverse strand, counting down.
TAGAGAGAGAGAGAGTGTGTGTGAAAAGTATTCGACGCGTACAATATTTTCATCCCAGAATTCGTTGATTCGCAACGTTAACATCATACGTCCGTCACCAGTCGGTTAATAAATACGTTTTTTTCTCTGCCGTAATTGTAGTATAACTGTATAAAATCGATTTCATAAAAAAAAAAAAGGGTACGGATGAGATATTGAAATAAACGTCGTATTTTTAAACGTTTCTTCTACAAAATATTTGTAGGTTGCAAAATGTTCAACTGTTGAATATCGTTGGTGTTCTATACGTATAAAATATTATTACACATTATATGGACGCGCGCGGCGAATAGAAAATAATAATCGAATAAGAAAAAAAATGAAGCAACGACGAGTACTTCAACGATTAACGGGCGATTAAAATTCAAAACACGTATGTGTTGATTGCAAAATAAAATTAGGATTTCAAAAATAATAAACGCTGCCATGGCGCGCACCGTCGACGTTCCAACGTGCTCGTAGCGACGCAATAATAATAACGTCAAATCAATTTATGCCGTTTATATGAGATTTATATACATTTACTTTTTCAGTGTTTTCGAATGATACGTATTCGTGGCTAAGGGCGATTTGTTTTCTCTATAAATATAAAAATTTATTTCACGCGGGCCGCGCTCCAACACTAATTTACTGGTCGATTATCGTTTGTTTTTTGTTTTTCCGTCTATAAGACGTAGAGACCGGGGACATACGATAGACACACAAACGTTCTCTTTTTATCCCCGGACGAATTCGTTTATGAAAATATTTAAAATAAAATTTCTATATATATATACGTATATATTATTGAGTAATATAATAATAAATAAAAAAATATATATAAAATAAATAAATATATATATGTATATATCAAAAATGTATACTTAATGTATTACTTATGTATTATTTTATATATATATATTTTTTTTTTTATTTATTATCACAAGTATTCACTTGTATTTTTTTATTTCTATCTTTTCAATTATTTATTTTTACATATCCTTTTGATTTTTGTTTTTATTTTCGATTTAAATTTCTTATTGTTTTCACTACTACTTTGTTATTTAATATAATAACGACGACCGGCGGCGGCGGGCATAGATAGCGCTATGGGCCCACCCTTCGCGGGCAGCCACTCGACCGTTTTCTTTTCCGTTATACGCCAACTCTTTTTCCTCCTGCCCGCCGGGGCCTCACCGCGCGGCTACTGACGCGGGCCGCAGCCGCTGTTGCGTGCCGTTTTCGATACGCGCGTTATATCGATTTTACTTCGAACGCGCGCACTACACCGCACAGCAGACACGCCGCACCGCTATATTATTATTATTATTATTATTATTGTTATTATAAAATGTGCAATGTTAAATAACTCGGTGTATTGGTTTCAACGTAAAAAAAATAAAATACATAAGTGGTACATTGTATATCGATTGATTGATGATAATATTACCTCGTCTATTGAACGAGGCTCGAAATCTGCTGCAAATACGTCGGACAACGATATAACGATATTGTTCGTGTCAGTGGCGCATAAACATTTGGACCCGCCGAACCGACGAGAAAATAAATAAATATTCGTCGCGAGTTTTTTCGGGCGTAGCCCGCGCATTTTAATTGTCACCGGAATTCTCGTTCCGAACTATTGATAATTTTATTAGTAGATTGTATGTAAAATCGCGTCGTGATAATAACCACGAGTAAACACGACGTATTCTATTTTCTGCAATAATTTTTCAAAAGTTGACGAATACGCAATGGGATTCTTTTTATTATTATTATTATTATTATTATTGTTATTATTGTTATTATTGGAGAGTTCCATTATTAAATCGCGGAAAAGCTGATATTGGACGCATAAATGATAAATGTTTGGGAATCACGCGATAACAGTGGCGAATTTAAATCAAAAATTATTAATCAAAAATTAATACACGTACTTTTTATTCCGTGGTACCCATCACGGTGTAAGAAGACTATATAAGCGGATTTATATAAATTATTCCGTTGTATTGGCCAGTCTTTATTTTACTCATAGAAACGGAAAATCTAGTAAATTTTAAAATATATAAATATTTATATTAAATACTTATACCCCCTTCTTGGCCGCGGTATAGTTTTGCCGTATTACACTGGTCGTAATTGCGTTACAATAATATTAATGTGTGCGTATACATTTCTACGACACTAACATGGATGTTTATAATTATAAAAAAGTTCGATACTTTTCCGGACGCGTTGATACAGGACTTTTAAAAATAACAATATTTTTGTTGATATTAAATTTCAGTTCCATATAATCTGTGCAATCGACGGAATGGGATTTCGAAATTTAGAACGACGAAAACGAGATTTTTTTTTTTATGGTTTTTCGAAAAAGAAAGAAATTTTATGAAACCGAATATCAACGTCACTGATGTTATCATCACACGTTATATTGGCACTCCACTACGAAATTCCCGGCCATATAACACATTACGTGTGCACAAACATTTCATTTTCATACGTTTACGATAAACGTATAATGTAATTTACGAAGACAGACGTTCAGCGGTCACACAAACGTCCTAGAAATCACACAAAATATTATTATCATTATTATTATTATTATTATTATTATTATTATTATTATGATAAAAACAAAATATTATTGTTTTATTTTACCCACTAATAAATTTAAAAATAAAAAAAAATAAAATAATACTTACTCGTTCGAACGCTTCGTAGAACGGAGATATTGTTGAAGTACGTTTTTTTTTCTCACAAAAAGATTTGTTTGTATTTTTTTTTTTTTTTTTGTTCTAAATACAATTACGAGAGGAAATAAACGCATTTATTTTTATTACAATTAAAAAAAAAAAAACAATACAATACTGTTTAAACGGAATATTTATTTATTTTTTTTATACATCTATGTGTATATATATATAGTTTAGAGTGCGTCAACGATGTTATTGGTAATAACCGTTTGAATGATTAATAATATAGCGCGGTATATTCGATTATGTTGTTGTTTTAGGAATGTTTTTTAATTATCCATTGTATAAAGAAACTCGAATGAGATTCGAGCAGATAAATATTATTACATCAACACTGGTTCGGTTTGCGAAGAAAAACGATTGAAAAGATAACGAAATTCGTGTACGGGAAGCGAGTTATTGTGATAACTTATATCGTATGTACTCGTTATGAGTATGGGTACTACTTATAACGCGCTCACGTAAAGAAAAATAACACACGTTGCTATATTGTTTTTTTCGAATGTATAAAATTGTTGTTATTCGTTAAATTACGCGGCAAAGAACAAGACGTGCGATATTTTCCGTAATTCTCTCTCGAGATTAGAAAAAACAAAAAAAAAAGTGTATACTTATCGTTGAGTACGATAAGAGTTGTCGAAGTATATTGGATTACTTTAAAATTAAGAGGACGGGCCAAAAGAAACCGTGTCACGCTCGAGAGAATGTGCCGTTAGGTGTATGCTTACTAAAAATATCTATAAACACACGGAAAGTGTTGTGAAACATTAGACATCGAATTCTTTACACAAAATAAACAACTGTTTAACGCTAATAACAGACCGGGTTTTCTTTTTAAATGTCTAAAATTCTTAAGTAAAATTTCGAGATTAAAAAAAAAAAAAAAAATGGTCAAAATTGTTTTTTTAAGAATTTTTAACGTTGTTATTGTAATTTATTTTGTATAATGTCCAGAGTTATACGACTGTTATGCACGATTTCTTTTCCGCCGGAAATAATATTTTTTTGGCGATAATCGCAGTATAGTCGTAGCGTACTGATCTTAAAACCGTTTGAAACGAATAATTCAAAAATATCTATTTTATTGTTTACGTGAAGTGTGTGTGTCTGATTTGTAACTTAACGAAGGGCTCCATATTATCCCCTTCCCCCGAAAGGCGTTAATAGATTGAAAATGTTGCTTAATCGTTAAAATTGAAACTTAATCCGTCAACGAGCTCGTGACGAAGGGGCAAAGGGTTTAACATTCGTATTACTTTCTGCCGAACGATATTTTCAAATTTTTATTAACGTACTGTCAAAACGACAATTCCCTTTTGACGAGCTGCTCGTGTAGAACGTTGGTTTCTTTTGCTTGGTTATATATATTCGCGAAATGCTGAAGTCTGAACTCTATGGGATTACTGTAACACTGGATTCACTTGTATGTTATATACGTATATATATTTTTTTTTTTGAATAAAAAATTAACATTGGAAATCGTTATTAACGAATTTTACAGACGAACTCCGTGATCTTCGCGTCGGTTAAAACGAACTTTTTCGAATCTCTATACAAACAGTGTTCGAATAATTGTTGTTTTAAATACAACGCGTAGCCTGTCTACGCGTATAAATATTAATGTCTATCAGAAGTTTTTCATACACACGACTCGGTTTCGTAAATAAGTGTCAATCATTTAGTTGTGTTTATCCCGACTTCGTTTGTGACGGTAACGTACATAAATTACAGTGTAGTACGTATTATTATTATTAATTGTTGTGAAACTACTAGTGGTGGTAGTAGAATAGGCGAATTAACCGAATTGCAATTTCATTAGACATTTTCGTATTATAATCTATTATTATTAGATGTAAAATAAAATCGAATTTTACGCTATTTTTCTTTTTTTACTGTTTTTTTTTAGATTTTTTTTTACCTCCGTCATTATGTACTTGTACGATTTTTTGTTTTTTTTTTTTAAATCCCAGCACTGATAATAATTTAAACCGTATATAAAACGCTTACCATAGAAATTGCAAGCTCAACAAGGACGATACACATATAGGTCAAACCGTCTATTGAATTGCGCGTATAGTACTCGCATACAAGTATATTATATCGTTTGTGTTTTTAAAGGTATAAAAAAAAAAAAATACATATATAATTTATGTGTGCGCGTGTGTGTATACATATATAAAACCGTATGATTTTTCGAGCAGAGCTCCTTCACAGGTCGTAAAATTACATTTTTTACACTGGATGTCACGAACACGATGACGCTTTAAGCTGAACGTCGCGCGGGTCGACTCGTGATGTCCATTGTACGTGTAATACACTAATACTATCACGTCGCATCATCATCATCATCATCCTCGTCATAATATTATCATACCTTCGGGGAATGTATAATAATTTGTACACCGTCTACGCGAATTTTCAAACGATTTATATGTATAACAATAATAATAACAATAATAATAATAATAATATCATATTAATTGATTGTACGCGTACGCGCGTGTTCAGAGGTCACTCTTATTTCGATTGAAATAGAAAGAAAGAAAGAAATATCCAGATCGCGTTTAGTTAGGAAACTGTCGATTTTCTTGTGTTCGTGTGTGAGATTGTGTTATGCGTTAGGTGCTTGCGGTGTGCTCTTTGAATATTAAAATAGTATAACACATTATGTAGTTTCTATAATGTCCCACTACGAAACGTTTTTTTTTTTTTTTATGTATACATAAAAACCGAAACGACTGTTCAATGTTTCATAATAATTGATTGTTTTTTTTTTTGTTGTACATGCGTGATATTTGGTATTTGAAAAACATAACATTTTTTTTTTCGCTCGTGACATTAATGAAACAATATCGTCGAAGGTCGTTTTTTATTTCAAAGAAATTACTAGTTATTGAATTATTATTGTGTGTATCGATAGTTATATATATATATATATATATATATATATATATATATATATATATATATATATTAATATAAATTGCGAAATCAATAAATAGGTGAAATACTTTCTCACGGACAATCGGGATTTGATATTTATCAATTCGTTAATTATTATTTATGTAGAAAATTACAGTACGGTTTACAGTTCATCTATAATTAGGTTTCATAATTATAAACACATTAAAAATGTACGAGATTGTTATCCAATACACATATTATTATACTATATATATATATATATTATAATATTAATATACATACGTTTTTATTCGGCAATAAAAAATATATATATATATATATAGTAATTAATGTTATTCTTAAATAAAATTATAATTTTTTTAAATACAAGTATAGAATTAGATGGAAAAAAATGTATTTGAAGTGTTATTGTCACAATATATTTATTATCATCCAAATGAAATATGAAGTTATATAAAATTTCTTCGTTAAATCGATTGTATACGATTGAAATGACCGTATATGATATTGGGACAAAGATTGATTCTCCCTTAAGCGTTAGAGTCTGTTAGATGAAATTATTATCAAAACGTATATAAATGACTTATAATTGGTCAATTAAACGCTATATATAATATTGTGATACGATGAGAATTGGCTAAAACGAAGAGTTGAAGAGTATACCGCCTATGCTAATGCATTTGGAATAAATACTTAAATATTTCGCGTTGTTTAAACAGCGCGTATTGAGGTATGTATTTGAAAATAGGCACTCCTCCATAATGATAGTGAAATACTTGTCGTCGATATTCGTGATGATAGGTTTATTGAATACTGAACAATTATACACATTCCACGTTGTGCGTTCTAAAAATACGTTAGTTAATCGAACGCAAAGTCGAGAAATAAACGACCCCGGGTGATTAAATGATAATTACACTTTTTATTTTTTTTTTTAAATAAAATTTGATAAAATTAAAATTATTCGATTCAGTTTAATCAAAAATATCTTAAGTTTATTGGGCTAGTTCACTGTGATTTTAATTTTGATTACTCCACGATTAATTTTAGCGGAGTTCACGGTGTTATAATATAATACGGTTGTTTTGATATTTTTGTAACCCAGTTAGATTATTGTCATTCGAGTCCATTATGTCTGAGCAGCACCGTTTCTCGTGATAGGACTCATTGGCCGTACGGATTTAAGTTCGTATAAACTTTATTATTCATACCGAACACGAATCGTTTAATGAAAGCACTTCGAGCCTTTATGCGACCTATTTATCACGTAGGATACGAATATTATCCGTTTTGTATTGAACACGGTGATAAGTTATAAATAATAACGCACTCATGTATAACAAATCGTTTAAAATTTTTTTAACGTTGCCTTTAAAATGTTTTTCAATACGCTGTACAGCGTGTTTTTAATTTTTTGTTTTTTTTTTTATCGCGAAAGACGTTAAAATATGTTAATAACGTTAATACAGCATTTTTTTTTTTTTAACATTAAAATGTATTTCGACATTATCGTTTTATAACTGTCGTCCGCGTTACAATGGAAATATAATTCGCGAATTTCGTATCGATCGGTTCAAATTAATTTTTGTAACGATTTATGAACACTGATGGCGGGATTAACGCGCGTGACGAAGAATTGTTAAGTTATGCGGGAGTCCACTGACAACAACTCACTGTTATTTACCATACCTATAATCGTTCGCTGAAATCGGTAAAATACGGAAAAATTATAAACTGTTTTCGTTAGGATTAGAGTAAGATCCGATAGTAAATGAGTTCTGGATACGCGCCCGTTACTGTATAAAATATTTTGGATTATTTTTTAAAAATTGTTTGCGTTCACGATACGCACGACAGTTGGTCATAACCGTTGTCGACGTTTCACCGTTGTGGTTAGCACGTTCGTCAGTGTACGATTCAGAATTCTCTACGCACATGACATGTGTACATGGGCCATTAAAAACGTGTGTGACCTTATCTGCAATAAATACGAAACTGACTTGTTGTTGACACTTAATTAATACTTTTTTTACACACGACATTATTATTATTATTATTATAATACGGTTTGTGAGCATCGCGACGAATACATTTCAAAATTTATTACTCGTTCGAAATTCGGTCGTGATCACTAAGACGGGCAGTCAGAATTTTTTTTCGTTTTCCGTAATTCAATTTATTTAAGCGTGTACGTTACGTCGCGTCGGTTGCGCACACGCGTCACAGCCGTGTTAAACGAGAAAAAAAATGTTTATTTTTTTTTCCCCCCATGTCGACGAGTAATTTTCACCGAAATTGTTTTTTCCACATTGCCCGCTTTAGCACGAAAAAATTAACCGGGAATTGATTGAAAAACTACAGTTGTTCCGTTTTTTTCTTTACAACGCCGTTTCATTTTTTCTGTCGATTTTCCTAGCGCAGACATTGTGTCGGCATTTAAATTTCAAAAGCCAATGGACACATTTTCTCGCGGGAAAAAGATTGTAATTCCGACTCACATCGAGGCACACACACACACACACATTCATTCGATCGTGTTCAAAAGAGATGTAAAAACAATTTGTTATTGCCGTCGCCGTTTGAAACATTTTGAACTTTGTGCGGCTGTTGGACCGCGTATAATATTACACGTATAAACGCAATAGCCGTCTAGAAAGTATATTAATTACTCGCATATTGCGCACTTTTATGGCGATCGTCGTAAAATTATTGTTTTATTTTAGCCACACGGTGTACGTAACACAGAGTTCTGAATTATTTCTTAGGATAATAAAAGCACACGAAGTCTTGTAAATCCGATTGCGTTTTTTTTTTTTTTTACTGAGAAATTACGCGTTTATAACGCGTATTTATCCAATTGGACGCGGGTTTTTTTTTCGGGAAAATCTTAATCTCGCGAACGATTAATCTTAATTTTACGTACACTTAAACGAGTCTCGTTATTCGCACACTGGCTTCGAATTCGCGTCGCAACACTTTCGTGTTATAAAACACTATAAAACACGGTGAACCTAAACCACCACCACACGTCTTCATTTCATTCGGAACAAAGTGTGTACAATTTTTCTGAGTTAATGCGGATTTCCGTAAAAAGCGTTGTCGACAACGCGCGTCGGTGGTGGTGGTGGTGGTGGTGGTGTCGTTTATAATGCGTACCATCGAGTTACCCACACAGCATTTTGAATATATTAACATTTTTCACAACATTTGTATAAGGTTTTTCGGAAAATATTCTATATAAAATATTTTCATGTTTTCTAAAACTTTGTGAAAATATTATTTTGCTATGTGGGTATATGATCGACAGTCGGTCCGGCGACGAGTTAACAACGTCTCGCAGATATTTCAACGCGGTGAAACGAATGTAAAAATTGCGTGTCTGACAGTATGGAGTATATGTTTGTCCGGTCTGTTGGACGTTTTGTACGGCATTGAAGTGTTATCCGACCACGTTTATCGAAATAAACTAGTGGGCTTCGCGCAATTCATTATGTAAAATAAATACATTATAATATGGAAACGTAACGATTACGGTGTTCGCGTCTGCGATATTTATTTTTAATGCACACAAAATTTATTATTTTCAAGGTTATATAATTTTCGTAGACTTTTTTTCTTTTTTTTTCTAATCGTATACAATAACAGCTCTTGTACGTTCGTATACATAAATAAATATAGAGTCTGAATTTCCCGACACGTGTCTGCATCGCGTTAAATACCTTTTGATATTATTGTTCCGTAACTAATGACCGTTGAAAATCGTTTCTACGCGCTCGACAATTTCATCGAAATAATTAATTTTACACGCGCGCAGATATTCATTTTTTTTTCGTGTGGAATCGTACGCGCGGACGTTTCATAAAACTGTATCGAATACCGAAAAAAACGAACGAAATTGACTTAAAAAAAAAAAAAAAAAAAAACTTAAAAAGACGGTTGTTAAATCAATCTTAAACGAAAAAAATTGCTCAAACAGCCGTCGGGCGACGCGCGAGATTTCTTCGTTCGAGCGAGAATTTCCGTTTTTATATCGTTAAAATGTGTTTTATTCGCGTTTACGACGACGCAACGCCGTCAGAAAAAAAAAAAAAAAATTGCCGGATATTTACAGACGTACAGACGACGGTCTGACGTGAATTATTAATTGAACGTACGTTTCAAATGAATACGAGACATTTGAATAGGATTTCGACGGCCGTAACGGTTTCACGTATTAAAAGTATCGTCGGTGTGTTCGCCGTCGTCTCTCGTACAGGTTACGTGTAATAAGTGTTACGGCCTCGGATTTAAATGCAAAAGAAAAAAAAAGCGTTTTATCGCGCGAATTCACTGCGATTTATAATTAATAAACAGACAACGTAAATAAATGTTTATTGAAAATGAATTACAACAGTTTGAGAGAATTATTGTGGCGATTGCGGCGATGAGCGCACCACGACGTAATGAATGCGAATTGATTTCAAATGATATTTTGAAAACGATTGGATCGCACATTTCTCGCGTTTGGCCCGTCGTCAATCGAAATTGTATCATTGTTAAAACGTTCGATTTTCCACTGTCCCAACGAATGTTACGGAAATATGCCGTACGAGTTTCGGTACCGTACGGTACGACGCGCGATATTTCCAAGTCGAATATTTCTCAAAACGGGACGCGCGGGATTAATAGGCGTGGTATGAAAACGCTACACAACCGGAATAACAATGATTTACCGGCGCGCATTTTTTTTTCTTTTCACACACGCGTAAAAGGCGCGCAGTTGAGAAGAGATGCGCGATTTGCGTTACACACGGTCGGACACACGAATACAAATTTGTTGTTATTCGTTTCGAGGTTTTTTTTTTTTTCCTTTTATTTTGACTGCGATGCGTGAAACACACAAATTCGATACTATATTTATACAACGGATTCGCGCAGTGTTTGAACAGCTTAAACAACACGCGTTAACGAACAAACACATGACGCGTTGCGCGCGCGCGCTGTTGTTGTATACGACCGAAACGCGCGCGATTCGGCCGAGTGGTGGTGGGCATAATATGTAAAATAGTTTTCCGACAAAACACACATTCGCCGCGGGACAACCATTTTTTGTTCGCCTACAGTGCTTTTCCGTTGTTCTCGTGTCATAATAATTAGTGCCACAATAAATAGTCCGTCGGGTTTTTTTCGATATATATACATTTTTTTTTTTTTTCAGAGACATTATTTCTTTTCACCATTTAACGTTCACCGCGCGAGTTCGTTGCGCGTTCGCCATTCCGCGTTTTGTCCCGCTTGTGCGTATTGAAAACAAAAAAAAAAAAAAAAAAACACAAACGTATCATCCGATTACGAAAATTCTGTCGCGCGCGTGTCGCGGCGTTCGGCCCACGAGTGGGGTTGTTCGTGGTACCGCGATGACGGCAAACACCGCTCGGCGATTGTAATATGCCGAGACGCGCACAGAGATTGTTATTAATGCAGTGTCGCGTAAAACGTACCACCGTCCACTGACGACGACGACGACGACGACGACACAAGTGAAGCGTAGGAAAAAAAAAACAAAACCGGAAAAACGCAATAAAACCATGAGCGACGTGCACCTGGAAGACTTGTTTCACGAGTGCGATCGTAACGGTCAGGGCAGAATCGGCCCGGAAGAGTTCCGGGAGTTGTGCGCCAAGTTCGATATCGGTTCAAGCGATTCGGACGTGATATTCTCCGATTTGGACCGGGACGGCGACGGGCAGATATGTCTGGAGGACTTTGCGTGCGGTTTTCGCGATTTCTTGTCGCCCGGCAAACAGGACAGGCCCGGCGGTAACGCGACGATGTCGACCGCCGGTGGCGGAGGAGGAGGAGGAGGAGGAGGTGGAGTAGGAGGAGACCACGAGAGGAGGAGCTCGCAAGCGTGGGCCACGTTCGTGGCCAGTATCGGCGAACCGGCCCTACAGAACATGTTTCACACCAGGTGGATTCCGTTTAATTTAATTTATTTTTGAGAAACAAAAAAAAAAAAAAAAAACGACAAAAATTCCCCGTCGCGTACGCAGGTAGGTGTTGTGTAACACGCGCAACTGACTGGGGTTTGGCGTTGAAAAAAATTATATTACGTATTAATTTTTTTTTTTTTAACAACACGTAACGTCGCGTTTTACGGCGACATTAACAATTATATAACACGCTCGTTTTCGTTGATTTCGATGACGTTTCAGTGCGAAAACGCGCATATACACATATTATAGTTTATCATACAACGATTTCATTATCAATATTCCAATGATTGTTTAACCTCTTCGGCGACGTACGGGAGGGACGAAGGGGAGGGGGGGTCCCTCCTAATAAGGACCCCCGCAATTCTGCAATATGTTTCCGATCGAAACGTCTCGTCGATAGAATATCGAATATTATCACGATTATTATCGCGCACGAACGATTGTAAATGTAAAAGCGGAAAAAAGCTCCGGTACTCGTAGAAATGTGATAATTAATATTGAAAAAGGAGAGAAAAATCGCATTGTGGACATTACGTGCTGCCGCTCGAGATCATTTTGAAATTTTCATTACGCATCCGATTTATTACCTGTTTTCGGCCGTCCGGGTGATCGTAATCGACGAATAAATAATAAAAAAAGCGAAGTGTAAAATCAATAAGTTTTCGGCGCGTCTTCAAATCGATAAAGACACTTTTTTCGTTTTTACCGTTCGCATACGATTACTGTGGAAAAATCGGCGAATTTATGACCGCGGGGGGATTATCGGAGTTTTACAGACCACGTTGCTGAGAAATTGATATTTACTCGCGTACATTAGCAAACGGAGGCTACGGAGTTTTTGCGAATTTCGACTGAAAATTATTCCATTTTATCCGCGTGTATAAATTTAAGATGGTATTATTGTTTTCGGTACAGTGATATTTCGACGTTTAATGGAACAATATCAACAATCATTTTGGGGAACATTTTTTTTTTTGTACAATCGCGTTAATATTTTACGATGTCCATAAGAAATTCGAGAGACAAAATGAACGAATTTATTTGAATTGATTATTAATTTGAAACTTTTTGTTTTTTTTTTTTTTACGAGTTAATATGACGTACAACTCAATTCAATTGTCTCTTATAACAACAATCATTTTTTTTTTTTTTTTATATATATACATAAAATGTTCAATATTTCAAAAATAATAAATGATTTTTTTCTTTTTGGCAACGCGATAACTCTTCTATTTGTCGGACTTCAACACAACGTTCTTTAAATGAACGGTACTATAAGAAAAATAAACATTTATTTTACATTCAAGTCGGGTGTTTATTGACGAATCAGCGTGTTTTCTATTTTCAGTAAATTAAGAGTGCGATTTAGGAATATAACACACGCGAATAGAATTAATATGGATTTATTTAGAGTAGAGTACCGTTTAATGTTTTTTTTTTTTTGTTTTTAATTTGTGAAAATACTTAATACGACGTTTGTCTCTTATGTTTTTAGCGGTAAAAAGTTAGCGGATTTGTATATGGAAATTCAAAATTGCAGTCCGTCGTCGGAACTCATAACACAATTTGAGGGTGCTCTAGGTTCATTGATGAAAGACGTAAAACGATTGCACGAAGACAATGAAAAACTCGAAGAAATGTTTAATCGGTAAAACTTACAATAACGGATCGCGTATAATTATTATAACGTGTACATTTACCGTGCGTTTATCACGCGAAACAATAATAATTATATGCGGCTTATATAAATTCATGCGTTTTATTTATTTATTATTTGATTTTAATGCGAAAATGTGGTTTCGGGAATTATAATCATAACAATAATATGTTTATATACGGGTGGTAAATAATTTATGTACTAATCTGAATTATTATTTAAACATAGTTAGGCATTGTTTTATCGTATTATTTCAGTGAACGTCAAACGCATATGTTGCGATTGCGAGGTTTAGAAGAAGAAATAGACGCGCAAGTAGCAAAAGTCGAAGCTCAAGCGAGAGACGAAGCGCGGGAAAAATTCGAATTCGAAAAGAGGGAATTAATGAAGAAAATGGAAGCCGAGACAATTGAGTTAAAAACGCATTTGAAATTGTTCCAAAAGGTTTACACAGAATATTGTTTTGTTGTTATTATTGCTCGCATAATTTTTTGTTTTTTTTTTTACTTTATTTCATATTCGTGAATCAACTGAATTACAATTGCACACAAAGGTGAATACTGTGCTAAGTCAAAAGAAAGCCGACAAAAGTGACATGGACGAGACCATCGAAGAGTCGAGAGAACTCAGACGTAAATTAATCGATACGCAGATGAATTTGGCCGTAGTTCGTTCGGAAATGGAAAACCTTCGGTCTGACTACGAAATGAAGTGTGAAGAATTTAACAACAAGTGTGCTTATAATATCATATTAACAAATTTGTTCAATTGCCGTACATTCATCACGTGTTAACTATAAATGTTTTGTGTTTACGTATGTGTGCAGAGTACAAATTAACGTCGACCCTTTAGAAGACCAAAGCGGAGCACAATATACTATTAAAAGACTAATGGACGATATTGGTGAGCGTAGAAATATTACAAACATTACATCGAACCGTTAATTTTAATTATGCGATAAACGTTTTTTGTTTTTTGTTTTAAATATCGTATTTTAGATAGTGGACGTTCAACTCTCATGGAATCAAATTATTATCAGAGGGATTTACAGGACGAACTTTCAAATGCATCTTCTATCAACGCTCCTTATCATTCAGCGAAAACGGTATGTACGCATATTGTGTAAAACTATACTCAAAACCATTTTACGTTTAAACAGCCACTCGTTTCTTTATTATGTATTATATATATATATTTATTTATTATAAATAGTCAAAATATTATTATTATTATTTTGTCTCGACCAAATAAAATTTAATGTTCGACGAAATTAAATTCATATTGATTATAGTGTGAAAGTCGGTGATGATTGGAGGTTCATTGGAAATTTTATTATTTTTATATTCTTAGGGTTTGTTAATTTTTCATGAGTGGTTGACATAAAAAAAAAAAAAATAATAATGATATTTTTTTTCAGGCGAAGGGAATTAGGACCTACTGATGATGTTTATTATTCGTTTTAACTTTTTTTTTTTTTTTTAAAGAAAACTGAAATGAATTTACACATTCAGTTGATATTTTAAGACGCTTCTTGCGTAGTGAGTTGAAAGTAGAAATTATATAAATGAATAATATCTCACAGTGATGTTTTATTTTAAAAACCGTACTGAGTTTATCATTATGATAGTATAAATTATAAAGCGTTACGAATTGAATAAAAATATCATAGATATTAAGTTCGATAGATTTTTATCGACGAATTTAAATCGTTGTCCGGATGAATGTTCAATAGTACAAAATATATTCGTGTTATAGTAACAGGTAAACTATATACTATTGAGTAATATTTATTCGTGTACCCATACACAAAGAATCATAAAATTCGATTTGAATTTATCGCGAAATGTAATCGAGAATGAATTTTTAACATTTTCTCTTTCGAATTTATTTAAACATAAATGCGAGCATTTGAAAGCTTCCTCAAATTGTTCACATTGGTCACAACAGCTCGACAGCTCGGTAGTGTCGGAGAAATTGTCTCGAATGATTTTTTTCACGAAGAATTAAATCCGTTTTAAGAATTCTTATCACATTACTCGGTCAATATGCCGGAAGAAAAAATGATAATATACCTTTGCATGTATAATTTAACGGTCGATCGAACAAGAAACGGTAATCGTCAACCGTATATGTATCCAACTTGCGTTTGTATACTTTTCAAGCGTTCTACTAGAACGCACAAAATAAATAATCATTTAACATTCACATAGATATACGCACCGCAACGTACGAACAAAAAACGCCAATGTTCTTATACCAGGTCAATAGGTAGGGGGGCTGGGGGGGGGAATAATAAAAAATAAATTGGCACATCAAAAAAAAAAAGCTGTTTTCCGTAAGACTGTATGACATAATTAAACGGATAATAAAAACCAATCAATTCTATAGCTAATAATAATTAATGTAGCGCAATCTAATTTATTTATATTACTATTGAAATTAATTTCAGATAGAATTTGAGGAAATGAGTCTGTCAGGTCGCGAATCGCATAACATGATGCATTATCATCAACAGGCAAGAGCGATGAGCATATGTAGTTACGACTTGAATGGCAGCGATCCCGAAAGGACGTACAAAATCGTGTTTGCCGGCGACGCAGCAGTCGGGAAAACGTGTTTCATACATCGTTTTTGTAAAGGCGTCTTCGCCACAAAACTCGGATCTACCTTGGGTTCGAATTATATAATTTTATTGAATAATTTCGTAACATTTGTTAACGGTCTGTTTTCACGTACACGGTATACAAAATACATTAACTAAATAATAAAAGCGGGCAGCGAGCCACGGGTGTTGTGCGTATGTCTAAAATCTAAGTCTAAATCTTGAGTAAACTTTAAGTAAAATCTTGAGTCTAAAATCTAAAAAAAGATTTTATCTTATGATATAATATAAAATTCGTATAAAATGATTTCAGAGTTTTGTTGTTACTATATAAATTTGAAAACAATATTCAACCGTCGTTGTAATAATAATAATAATAATAATAATAATTATCGAGTACGTAATTTACGATTAACTTTGCATTACAATATTTACACGTCCGTGTATTATACCCTAAAATGATCAATTTTACGGAATATTAAAATCTATATTTTCTATAAATATTTCTGAATTTGGAAAATTATTCGAATTTTTTTTTTTATAACGTTACTATAGTAACAAAATACATATTTGGTGAACGTCTAAGTGTTTAAAAATTAACCAGAATCATCTGAATAGATTGCTTACATTAATTTGAATTGTCATTTTTCATCAAAAAAAAAATATTAGTACACTTTGTCGAAAACATTCGAAATGATAATAGAAAAAGAAAAATCGTGTCCAAGCATTTCCGTATATATTTGAAATATAAACGCAAAATTCGGAAGACATGTTTTGACAAATTTTTTTTACGTACGTAGTGTGTAAATTTCAAGACTCCAGGACTATTATTTTCAAATTGCCGGAGAAATAAGATATAAGATTTTGGTCGAAATCGCGTATTTGTCGTTTTTTTCCGACCGCGCGATATGAAATAAAATTATATTAAGAAAAAAAAAATTGTAGTTAATAATTGAACGTACAGATTTTTTTTTTTAAACGGTATCGGCATTAAACGATTTGTAAATTCTACGCTAAATTGATTATCGCCGTTTAATGCTTTTATAAAATAATACGAATTTTAAATGCTGGATATATTTTATATTCCGATAGGAACTTAAGTAAAAAACGCATTCTTAACTAAAGTATGGCTAGATTTTATTAGTATTTGTTTGCTTCAAAATACTTTTATCAGTTATTCTTTCGACGATTTGGCAGGACAATTTAATTATTAAAATGAACACTAGCATAACATCAAATTATGGCCAAGTTTATATTTGATATAACTAGTTAACAAATATGTGGAATGGACAGGTACTAATTGTTATAAAATTTTAATTTTATTTTTTACAGGCGTCGATTTTCAAATGAAAACAATCAGAGTCGACGACAGAAATGTAGCGTTACAGTTATGGGATACGGCTGGTAAATGCATGAAATAAAAATATTATTATTATTATTAAATTACTTTAGGTGAATAAAATTTTTTTTTTCTAAAAGTCAATCGTTTAAATAAATTATTTAAATGTTTTTACGTCAACCATATTTGTGGGTTTTGGACATTTTCGGCTCCCATGGAATTTTTTTGTTTGTTTCTTTAAACTAAGAAAGTGTTGGTTTTTTTTATATATATACATTTTTGAATACAATGCTTGTATTTGGTAAAATAATATTTTCAGTGTGAAATAAAAGTTTTACATATATATATATACATTTGAACCCAATTGACGTTTAAATGTATACATACAATTTATTATTATAATATCTATTTTATATTATGGAAATACGGGGGAAATAATGTAATATTTATAAATAGTTACGAATTACGATAGTGTTATTTATTTATTATAATTTACAGTACATACCGATGGAATTTATTGTTTTTAGGTTATAAATATTACCCAATAACAATTTATAATGCATGTATATGGGAGTGGAAGACGAATAAATTTACTCACAGCACTCCCCTTCCCCTCCGCTCTCCAGCGTATTTCATCACCCTACGCTTATGATGTTTAACACGTTTAAGTAAATTTAAAATATTACGTGTATTAAAAGCAATTAATTGACAACATTTATTTATCGCAATGAATTATCATTTTAATTATATCGGAATGGTTTACGAATAAAAATACGTTTTATTAAGTAGGCTATGTAAAAATGATCACTGATCATAATAACGTTTTTTCGTTTAAAGGACAAGAAAGATTTCGTTCCATAACTAAGGCGTATTTTCGGAGAGCCGACGGCGTTATTTTGCTCTACGACGTTACCAACGAGAGATCATTCATCAATATTCGTCAATGGATCTTATCGATTACGGTAAAAATGTTTATTTTTTTTTTTTTTTTTAAAAAAAACTCGGTATTTTACATATATATCGAATAGTGGACGATTTGCAGATTAGTTTAGACGTTTGTTCGCCTTTTTTTTTTACAAATAGAGAATTGTAAAAAAAAAAAAATCGTAATTAATATTAAATACAGATAGAGATAGTATTTTTTGCCGATTCTCTACAAAATATCGAAATAATTAAATTCGTTTTTACTATGTAAGCATTAAACGAGTAATAATTAAAATAATTCGTAACGTTGTAATTGCGTTGGTTTTTTTTTTTAAATGTAGGACGTATCCGACAAACAGTTACCGGTATGTATTTGCGGAAATAAAGTGGATTTAAGACGCGAAGCAGAGTTGCAAGGATTATCGTGCGTGTCTACGAATCACGGTGAACTTTTGGCTCAAGAATACGACGCGATATTTTTCGAGACCAGTTCTAAAATCGGAACGAATATTAATAATGCACTGGTTACGCTATCGAGGTATGGAATTAGAAAAAAGAAAAATCGTTTGTACCTGCTCAGTTCAAAACAATATATTTTGAAATAATTGTGTATTAATTTATTAATTGCATACGCGCAAAAATGTCAACATATACGTTTGTATTGTGATCTACTCATCCGAATTTAAAGTCAGCCAAAATTAGTGATATGCGCTTAAACGATTCACAGATTTTCGATCATGAATTTCTCGGTGGGTCACGGAAATCTTTCGAAATAACGTATCCCCCCCGGCGTTTATATTAATTTTACGTTTTGTTTTTTAAATATATAATATTTATATATTTTTTTTTCTCCCTCCAGAGAAATGTTAATTAGAGAAGATGTCGACATTCAGACGTCTGCTTTGTACATTGCAGAAGAACCGCCTCAAAAATTCAATTCAAACTGCTGTTAATGAATATGACCATAATATTATAATACGCGTTACGTTTTGTAATAATTATAATAATACGATTGTTGTCCGGTCATATGTACACATCTACACCGTTACACTTTAAATAATTTGAAATGTACACATTTCAATATTCGATTACATTTATATGAAATATTTTGTTTGACATATTACGATAATAAAAAAAAAAAATTATATTTTATTTAATAAACGAAACGTTTCGAGCTGTCTTCGATTATTATTTTTATCATTGATCAACATTAAAAAACGTTTGCAAGTGTTTTAAAAGAAAGACCGCATATATGATATCGTATATTACGTTTATATTCGTTGTGTCGGCTGGTCATATCGAAGGCCAGGGGAGTAAGTTTTTTAGGGTTTACAGATAATGTTATATATAAATTTTACTCGAAAATTATATATTCGAAACGCATTATATTAAATGTCGGAATATTCCTAAATATATTCTAATTAACACTCATGATTATTATCGTAATTATAAACGCCAAAACGTTGTTTGTAAAATATGTGTGTAAAACAATATAATATAATTATGGCGTTGGTTAATGAAAAACAAAATGAAATAATAAAGCGAAATTTTCAAAACGACTCTATATTTACGTAATAAATAAAAAAAGAAAAGTCTCTTTTCCCAATATTATAATAAAATAATTAAATTTCGACCGCCTTATTAGTGCTCTTAAATTTATTTCAATTAGCGATGTTTACAGATTAATAAAATGTTCACTGAAAATGCGTAATCGTATTATAATTCTGTTTTCGTCTGTCTCGAAAAAAATTTGATTTTTATTATGAATAATAATTTCTCTTTTGTGAGATACGCCTTCACGGATATTTGTTCACCGGTAAAATGAATTTGTTTTTTCTTTTGTTCCGAGGAAAAGTGATAATACAACGAACTTGACGCGACTTTTCATATAAAAGTATCTACAATTTTGAATTTTGAAATTTTCATCAAATGCGTGTAACAATTTATACCGTATTAACGAAAACAATTGTTTCCAAATTGAATCAAATTGTTATTGAATCATATTAAGCGACAATTGAAATTAAATATTTTTTATCTGCCTACGTTTATTTGTAAGAAATTTCATTAAAACGATGTACGTATATTACTGTATGGTTAACATAAATATGAGTCGTATAATCTACTCTAAAACGTACATTTTAAAACGTACGGAGCTTCGGCGTACCTAATGAAATTAATAATATAAAGTGTGTGTGTGTGTGTAGTACACGACTCATATTTATATTAGCCTCACAGTATTATACGTACATCGTTTTAATACAATTTCTCACAAATAAACGTAGGTAAAATATTTAATTTTAATTGTCGTTTAATATGATTCACGCACTTTATATTAGGTTTATGTACACCGAAAAGCTCCGAAAAAAAAAATTGTACGTTTTATCGAATGCAATGCCTTTGTCGTATTGCTTTCAAAACGTACAGTAATAACGAAAAACTTAAATATTTCTTATCCGAGTTATTCGCTTAGGGGGATATTTTCTCTCTTCGTCTTACGCGCACACACATGAACCGTAGCGACGTAGTCGTTTTCCACTTCCAACGTACCGCCGATTGATCTAGTGGTGCGATATGAAATTTGAAAACGGATTTGAATTCCTCGTGAAGTCTACTCGAGATAGTCGACTCTCCTAGATTTTTAATTTTTTTCTCGTAAATCCTTAAAAATCGATTGGACGATTGAAAAATTGGCCAACAATCGACATTTAAAGGTTTCAAGGAAAAAGAAAAAAGATGAAATAAAAGATTTCAACTGCTTTTACTACGAAAATCAACTCATACAAGGGAGATAAATAATAATTGTAACTGAATACCACCCAATACACGAACAGTGTCGGAGTCGCAACTGCTGCTGTCGCGTATTGTTTTCAACTCGAACCTCCGTGTAATTAGAATTAGAACCAGCTAAACATTTTTTCTTCTTTCGCCTGCCTTTTTCGGAGTAGTTTTTCTTCTTATTAACATTCCGTATCCGTCTATCGCATATCATTATATATTTATATTTTAAGTTTTGAGAAATAACTCAGGCACGACGTAAATGTACTCTATGGATTTATCAGCAGGAAAATACGATTGAAGTTTTGGAAGGATTTTTCGTTGTTTTGCCGCGCCGGTTAATTTAAAAAGCGTTTGTCCGATGATTTTTTTTTTGTTGTTCCTAAAAAGACAGCGTAATTTTATTGTAATCGAATCGTATTAAACAGTTTAAAACGACTCTCATATAACTCGTCAAACTGAAACTTTCGCACGTCTGGTGATGGCGGTGGTGTGGAGGAAGTGGTTTTTAAACAATCACCGAGAATTATTGAAAATGCGGCGATAATATAATATTGGTGAAACGCGTTATTATTTTTTTTTTATAAAATTCTGTTATTCGTTCAAAAAAAAAAAAATCATAAAATAAAATAACGCGAACAAAGTAGAGACTCAGTTAGCTGAAGTCAATTTCGGGCGAAAATCGGCTTTTTCGTTTAATGAGTGAAAAAAAAAAAAAAAATCTGTTTGATTTTTCTGATCCACCGATCGACTGTCATAACGATTAAACGGCGAAGCGCGCGAATCTGACGACGAATAGTGTACTTTGAAAGAAATCAAAAATTACACGTCCCCGGCGGAGTCAGTCAGAAGAGACCGTCGTCGCGGGAATGCGAATCGACCGACGCGTCGCGTTTACACCACCACGCATAAAATAATAATAATAATAATAATAATAATAATAATAATAATAATAATAATAATAATAATAATAATAATAATAATAATAATAATGATAATAATAATAATTGAAGGTCACACCGCCGAACGCGTATAAGCGGCGACGGGTGTGAAGCGTTTATTTTTTCTTTTTCGGCGGGCCGCACTCGATATTATGCAACACGTTTATTATGGTCGATAATTGACCCTGAACCCGGTAATTCACCGTTAAATCGTATGGAAAACGGGGGAAAAAAAAAAAGCCGTCCGTTAGTATAAGAAAAGAGAAAAACCACCAGTGTTGGTGGGGGGACGTATCGAGCCGTAAATCGAACGCGACGGTTTTCCGGGCGATTCGGACTCGTGCGAAAACGTTCGGCGGGGTTACACGGTTTACACCGGTCACTTGTGTGCGTGCGTGCGTGTTACGGCGCGGAAACGACGGATTATTGCTGGGGGAGTCTCGTGCGGTGCGCAGAGTTTTCTCGCATATCGAGTTAAATATTTATTTATTTATTTATTTTTTTTTTTTAAATTCTTCCGTTTCGTCCGGCGTATCGATTACGGCGTTCGTACCGGTGCGCGGGCGATACCGGCGGTGTTCGGCCGAGCCGTTTCGTCGGAGAAAGAAAAACGGAAATTCTCACCGATAAGCGGTGGCGACACACAGGTGAGAGCGAGTTCGAGTCAACAAAACATTTCCAGTCACTCGTGTACCGACGGAGAGAACGAGAAATCTTTTATTCGTCCGTTCGGCAATCGGAAATCCACTGCGCCAACAACAACAACAACACACGTTTCGTCGTAACCGGACGGAGACGACACGGCGCACTGCTGACAATTATCACGGGATACAAGGTTTTTTTTATTAAATTATTTACATACATAAACGGGTAGGAAGAAAAAACGGTTATTTTTTTTCCCGATTTATATGTGGTGCGCGAGATTTTCGAAAGCCCACGGAATAGAAAAAGCTTTGCTGAGCGCGGTAGTAAATAGACGACGAAACGATAAATCGACAATAGTTCGCGCGTCGTTAGTTTTTCGAAGCGAATTCGTACAAAATATTTTTTTCGTCCTTCATTGTAGACGTGTGAAACGCCTCTTGCAACGCAACGTACAACGCGCATCGATCAACGGTTACGCGTAACGGAATGGGCTAGAAGCAGAGCCAGTGACGACGTATTTAGGATTTTGTTGCACCGGGTACACATTTCCCATATGCCCTCTTCCTCACGCCGGCTTTCTATAGCGGAAATTTTCTTTACTCATAAGAAAAAACTCTTACGATACATGTGATACGGTAATGGTAATCACGCAGTATCGAGTGCCCTAGAATGTCGTAGATACTCTCAGTTGTAACCATGATAACAAACGCAAACTGTAAAGTTTATTAAATTATTTTCTTATTTATTTGCGAAACGGCGAACGAAATGTCAACAAATGCAACAAAAAAAAAAAAAAAAAAAAATTGATATAATAAAAATTTTTAAGAGAAAAAAAAACGAACATCATTAAATCGATATTTTTCGTCGCGCTTTTGATCTCGCAATTATTTCATCGTAGTTCAACGAAGTTGTAACAGCCGACGACAAACAACAAACCAATACGCGCGCGTTTATTATGAAACGTGGAGATTAATTTCACAAAATAGCTGTGTCGTCGTGTTGATATTAATAAAACGTTTTGTCGACATTGATTTGCCTAATAGAAAAAAAAAAAACTAATATTTTTATTATTCTCTCTTTTTTTTTTTTTACAACTGCTTAAATCATTATAAATCTGTTGAAAAAAAAAAAAGAAGCTCTCAGTTAAATTTGCTGCCCCCAAAAAAGTGCTGCCCGGGGTAATTGCCTTCCTTGGCCTCCCCCCCCTAAATGCGCCACTGAGCAGAACTTTCGGGCACAGTCATTTTGTTTATGTAAAAGTCGAGAAAAAGTTTTTAAATATTTCTCCTTCTCACGTTTTAAAATGCTTCTAAACGTTCCGCATATAAAATGAATATTCACTCATTATGACGTAAAGAACGCATACAGTACGCAATGATAAATTATTATTTGAAATTTTAATTGAATATAAAACGGCGTTTAGACAATTAGTTTTGCTTTTATCAAACGAAGTGCGCATCGTGTGTGTATTATACAGCGGCTCATTGCTTTTGGAAGTAACAAGGAATTTCATGTATACACGTAATCAGTTATGGAAATAATATCTCGCCACGAATTGCTATAATTGACAATCAGTTTTGAATAAAACATTGTAACTTTTCAACACAATAAAAAGCAAGTGAATAATAATAATAATAATTTTTCGTGAATGTATTTCAAAATATTAATCAAACGCCATTACAACTTATCGCAATAGTTTTAGCCAATAACATATAGATCATTTTTTGTTTTTTTTCGTATAAAATTAGATTTTGAACCAAGGCGACTAATTTAGTTTTTTTTTTAATTTAAAACTTATTAATATATATATAATAATTAATAATAAAATATTCTTTTGGAATTTATAAACATGAAAAATATTTCCTAGTTCACAATTAACTGTGTAATTATTCGAATTACACAATTAAATTTCGTCTCGAATACGAATTACGAAATTGCAACTGTTTTTGGAAATAATAATAACGGTATTTATAGGATTTTACGTTTTATACTCATTTTAACCGAAATAACTGTTTTTATGTCAGAAAAACAGGATTTTATATCTATAAATATTGAAAATTTGAGCGTATTTGCGATGTTTCAAAAATGAATTTTATTTCCTATACGCCATATGCATTATATATTTTTACAATTTATTATCAAGAAACGTGTATTTTTTTTTATAAACTTAGCATAAAGCAGGAGTGACCCTGCAGGAGACTTGTATCCTTTAGGGGATTATCCAATATATTTTGATGATAAATGTATACAATATTTTACTGTGTTCTGATTCATGCGCACTACAAAAAAAAAAAAAAAAAAAAATAAATAAAATTGATAAAACATTTATGGAAAACGCTTAAACAAGGAATTTTATTTTATCCACGAAAAAAAATTATTTTTATAAGTAATTAATTTGTTTTTCTAGATTTTTTTTTTTAGAAAATAATAAAGTACATTAATTTTTTACCATAAAAATTTAAATTAAATATTTTACACATTGATATTTGTATTCTACAAATTAATCACAAGTATATACTAAAGTTTACAGTGTGATGATATAAATACGACATAAAAGGAATTCAAAATTTGTATAAGTAAAATATGTTTTAAAAGCATAAAAAAAATTAAATATTCACTACGATATTACATACTATTTTATCATTCATTGTCTTACGAAATGTATTTTGTACTCGTCTAACACAAAAATAGACTATATTATAACAATCGTCGTAAGACGATGAACCAAAACAAATGTATAAATCCAAATCTAATACGTGCGTATAATACAATAGTTGATGACGGTTTAAGGCATCTGGTCTGGAATAAAAAAAAAGTTACAAAACGTATAAAATCATGAAGATTTTTTTTTTATCGTAAAATAATCCAGGACGCGATCGTCTCGTCGCAGCAATAGATATCATCAACACAGATTTTATACTTTTCGATTGCTTCTTTGTGTACTTCTGAAAAATATATGACGTAATAAACTTATTTTTACGTTATCCTACAAGTATACGCATCTTTGTTTTAATGTCTATTTTCTCTTATTTGCAAAAATTTGCATTCGTTTCGGCGGATCATTTGACCTTAGTTTTTTTTTACACGTATCTGATTAATATGTATGAAAAAAATCTTTTTTTCTTCTTAAATTAAGGAGCCTCGTAAGATTTATAATATGTGACCTTAATACCGTGGTTCTATTCGGTTCTGAGTATAATAGAGAAAGAGTGTCCTGCAACCTCGATTTGTATATTTTCAGTAACTCGTTCTTGACGCACGTTCGTTTCAAATTTCGTATTCGATTTAAGGACGTGACGCGTATCTACGTTGACACAATAAAAATTTAAATTCTATAATAATAATAATAAAATCAACAATTTCCATTATTTGCTATGATTTCGTATATATATATACATATACATGTATACCTCTAAAGTAGTGTATATTTTATATACGAACTACAAAACGACACGAAAACCGTTTCTATTTAAAACCACAGCGTTTAACGTTTGCTCAGTTCTCGTTATAAACAAGCATACGATTTTAAAGATACATTTGATACTTAATTTAATAAGAGATTTGTGAGTTGGAGTAACCATTTGTAATTGTGATAAAAAAAAAAAGATTGACAAAACGTTCCGTACGATTAATTCATGACCTTAATTTGATTGACTTTCTCATGTAAAAAAAAAAAAAAAACGTCGTTTTTGTCTGAGCAAGAGTGTCCGTCCGATAATAAATCGAGTGAAATTATTTGAAATATTTAAAATTTGTATTCTGTGTCACAATACGTATTCATATATGATTTGATTGGCTTAACTTTTCACATTTGTATTAATATGTTTATGTAATAAGTTATTAGTAATAAATTCGTTGAAAAATATCGGTTTTTAACTTTTATTTTAAAATTATTAATCGCGCGGCGTGACAATTGTATTATTCAATCGAAATAAATCTTTACCTTATTTTTATTCTAAGAGTTTTTACGGTCTTTCGCTTCGATCCTGTCGCGAATATTTCAAGGTGGTTATTATTATTATTTATAATATAATTCACATGTATACGTTCACAGTTCATACGCGTATTATAGGCGTATTAAAGAACAAAAAAAAAAAGAAACATTTAGCTATAGCTGTATTGCGTAACGATTCCATTACATTTTTTAATTAAATTGTGTCGAAATTGTTTGAGGAGCGATGGTAGGTCATTAACATTATTTATGCGCATGATAAATTTGTTTTCGTTAATTTCCCCATTAATTATAATTTATTATCGTGTCCAAGTATTCACCATTAAATAAATGTTTATTCTACGTTTAATATTAAAATATAAATAATAATAATAATAATATACTGTGAAAATAAGTCGATTACTAATAAAATCATAATTATCATAGTTTTCAAAAAGCACAAAGTAACTTTATGTGGCCTACAATGTATTTAAAATACCTACTTCTTTTTTTTGTAAAATAATATTTTGGAAAACTACTGGATATGCTTTCATTCTGTCTCTGTTTTAAAATTTTTCAAAAAAAAACATTTATTTTTATAACACGAAAACTAAACGAACGATCTTAATATTATAAAACACGCATTATTTTTATTTCAATTTACTTATCTATCTTTATTTTTTTGTTTTGTCGATATTTGAATTTTTCAATACTCACGTTACTGTTGGTTAACGAATACGTGGTGTCCCACGAGGATTTACTAATTTATAGCGGTAGAATAATATCGATTTCATTACTCCGCCAATTCAGTGTAGTAAATCTTCGGAACATTCTGTATTTGCGAGGGTCGGTTGATAATAGCAATGCCAATCTTCCTGAACAACACCAGATAAAATAATGATAAATGAACGCGAGGCGAAAAAAAACGTGCCGAGTTGATTAAATGGAGGGTATGGAATAACTTTAAATTCGAGTTGTTCGTTATTTTTTGTTTTGTTTTTTTGTTTTACTGTATTTTCTTTTTACCGCAGTGTGCGTTGTCACGCTGCACGAGAAAAAAAAGTCAATTTCTATTTAAACGCAATCAAATAATTCCAAATAGTAATTAAAGTAATAAATCTTTATTGAATAATTAAGTATTTATCAGAACAACTGATAATCTGTCGATAGGAATTCGATAGATTTGCAATTCTAGAAATAATTGTACGATTGTAATTTTTTATCGGTGATAAATGTCTATACGTTTTATTGATAGGCATTTGAGTTTTTGGATGATAATTGACGAATTATCGAACTGACGGTGTCAATCCCGTTCTTGACGATAACCATATTGTATAACGACAAGGATAAAAACTTTAGGATTGTTGCGATCTGACCCTTAATATTTACATTTTAGAAGACGGTGTAAAATCGCATCCCATTGTCCTTTGTTTTTTTATGTTAAATCCGTGTATTTTCTACCTTAATTGTCTCATAAGGATTTTGGCTTTTTAAATATAATATTTTATTATTTTTGATTGGAACAGTGTCGTATTCGTTGCAAACAACAAACGCAAAACGAAAAATTGGTATATAACTCGACAGGTTTTTACCTGGCGATCAATGACTGTGTGAATATTTCCTGATATTATCGTACGCTGACAGTGTGAATTAAACGTATCAAGTTGATTGTAAGACAGTTATTATGAAATAAGTCGGAAGAAAAATATGCTCACGGAAATCCGGATTATTGTGTAGAATTACGTTTTAAACGAGACGACGCGTTTATAAAGTCGAGTTAAAGCATTTTTTTTTTCTAACAAATATTTACAAATATTTATATTGGTTAACAGGTAAAAATCGATAATGACAAAAGTTTCGACGGCTTCTAATAAATCGTTACACCTGACCGGTATTGGATTGGCCGTCCAGGCGTTTTACATAAATTTGACGCTGGACACGGTGATGGGCGGCGATTTCGTTCAGTTGAAGCCCGCCGGACCACCAGTCATCAATCCGGCGGGAGTGTGGAACGTGGACCAAGTACCACAGGGATACGCCATGGCCGGCAGCAATATGGCGTTGAACGGTCTGCAGGCTCTACAAACGTTCGGCGGGAACAAAATAGACGCGAACGGGTACCGGGATCAGAACGGATATTATCGTGACAACAACGGCGTGCTCAACGGATACGATGTCGGCAACACGTACGGCGGTTAGTCTCGCGGTCGCGATCGTTATAATTTGTCGATTGACTACTCAGCAGCAAATACAAATTAAAGTCGCGTAAAAAAAAAAACAGAAAAAAATAAAAATAATGATCGGCGTAGTTTTCAGATGAATGTCGATCGCGACGGTGTAACGTTGTGCCCGTAGGAGCCAGGAGGTACGGGGAAGTTGATAAAGGGTGCGACTTTTTGTTTTGTGGGAGTGAGGACGCGAAAGGAGAGATGATGTTGAATGCATCGAGAGAGGTCTGGTGATTCGATGGGAGACTAAGGTTGGGATTTCAAAAGCGGAACGAACAAATAGAAATAACGCGATGGGGATAATGGATTTTCAACGGGAAGGCAGCAAAAGACGAAAATCTATTTCCGACTTCGCTTCACGAGTGTAACGCAAAATACGAGTTCAACAAAAATTTTTAATACAAATTAAACGAAATCATTTTTGGATTACCGTGGGGACAAATCGCACGCAATAATCGCGTGTCGTTTTTTTTTTTTTTTTTTTTTAAATAAAAATAATTACAAAAGTTTATAGATACACTTGTGTTAGACGACTCGAATATCGGAGGAAAAAAGTCTTTGTAGATTCATTGTACAATGATATATTTATTGGAAAACTCTAGGACTGATTATTTTCGATAGAAGGTGAAAATATGAATAATATGTGATTATGACGAAATCGCGGTTTTATTGCCGTTTTTCCGTCACGCGTTAAAATGATATTGGAAAAAATTGAAAAATTAACTCTCTGGATTGTCGACTGGAGAAAATTCGCTATACCGGATATTTATTTAACATAATTTCAATCGAAAAATCGTACACAGAATTAATAAAAAAAAATAAATATCATTGTAACGTGACCATTAACGGATTCATCTCTTCGTTCGGAATCTAAAATATGAATTCGTCCGTTGTATTTCTACATTTTACAGAAATATATTGATTTTAACAAGTAGTAATTAAATAATGGGTTTTGAATTCGTTATTAGAAGAAAAAAACATTTTTTTAAACCAACTGCCATATTCGTGATAGGTGCGTATACGGTGTAGATTTAGACGATGGGGATAACATCATATTCGAAACGCACTACTATTTGTGCGGGAAGGGCAATTGTTTCGGGCTCGTGTTGTCGTTCTGTGAGAAGTAAATGATTATTATTGATGTGAGTGTATCGTAAACTTCATTGTACAGCCCGAATGCGCGTAAGCACATCTCAATGTGTTTATCAATTGTGTATGCACGTAACACGACGATTCAGATAGGAAGAGTTTAACGAAAATCTAATTATTTCGAATGAATAATATTTAATTTAATAAGAAAAAAAAAAGAGATTTTAATTCGTTAGCATCGAGAGTACGTATTTAATAGAAATATTTGATTTTCTTCTTTCTCAATATAATATACTGGACCGAGTGTAAAAATTACCTTAGTTTTTTCTTTTTTAAATACAGTTTTTATTAAAATATCGAAAACCGCCACATCGACGTAGAAAAGATTAGTTCGGAATTGTATTCGGTTCGTATTTTAAATAATCGAATTTTTGTTTAAAATGGTACAAAAAAAAAAAAAAAAAAAGAAAAAAACGTCGTTTCCTATCCCTCCTCGTGAACCCACTGTTTTGCTTCGCAATCAATTAGTAATTTCGTTATATATGCACAAAAAAAAAAAAAATAAATAAATAAATAAATGAGCGAATTAAATAATTCAAGGTGTCAACGATCGCGGTGTGACTAGTGTGGAAGGTGGAGCTTATGGCGGTATCAACGGACGGAATAAGGGACATCAAGTAGCGGGATTCAGCACATCGTATCAAAAAAACGAAAGCGGCAATAAAGCCACGTACTACGACGACGGACTCGGGCACGGCGGAGTGATTCAATACGGTGCCAACGATCAAAGGTATATCGTATCTTACACATAAAACAAATTTTGATTATTATTTTCGAGCAATTTCACAATAGTTCATTCAGTGACTATAATATACGTTGTGTTTTCATGGTAAACGTATTGGTTGATTTCAGAGGCAGAATTAATTTTTTTTTTTTTTTTTGACGGGGGAAGGAGGCTAAGGCATTGGGTAATATCGTCGTTGAGTTATTTTTAAATTCTAATCCGAAATTATGGCTTAAAAAATTAGAGAAAAAAAATCGCCTATTAAAAACAACGTGTGAATGATAAAAACGTTTTTGTAATAATTTTCGTATAACAAAAACATTACGTTCCGTGCAGTGCTCGAACTGGAAAAATAAAAGAAAGAGGACTCAAAGACTTTAAACAAATTTAACGTCTTTTACAACGATTGAATACAACCCGTGGTTCATTTCTGTATTTTATATTCAATCGCGAATTTATAAAATCGAAATTTCAATATTATCTTGACAAATTAACGCGTTCCGTCCCCTCGTTCTGATGAAAATAATTTGAAAGGGTGTTTTCAACACATAGAAAATTGAAGAGGAGCTCCGTCTCCCCGCGTGTCCCTCCCCACCAATTCGAGCACTGATTCTACGGAGCATAAAAAAGAACATTCCTGAAAAATCGATGATTATGTATTAAACGCTAGAAAATTTAATGTTAATAACGAATAAAATGTGTTGAAACAAATATTTGTAATTTTCGATGTTTAGCTAATTTCTTTGTACGAGTTCTTCCGATGTTTTATGAAAATATAAGTTATATCGGTTATAGGATTTCCTTCAGTTTGAATATTATTATAAATTCATGAAAAATATTACCGTGAAAAACAATCGTAAATGAATACATTGCAATTTGAATGCTGTCAAACAGCGACAATTATTTACAAATCCTAGAAAATAGGTTTAACAAGTTCAGTCAGAATCGAAATAACGCTTATTCATAGTGTTTTAATCAATTATCGATATTAAAAAATCTAGAATGTTTCCTTTTTTTTTTTCTATTTAAATGTAATCCGAAGAATTTTATTAAAGCAAAATTTGATTCGCTGATCGCGAAAATAGAACAATTCATTCATTTTTCAATTATTATATTCATGTGTTTTGATATAAATGTACGTAATATTATTATACCTTTAATCTTTCTTTTGGATAAAATTAATGGTTACACAACCAGAGTAATCATTAATATATACTAATACAAAATTCGATCAATTTCGTCTGTTTCGGTTTTAATGTAACACACGCATAGTGTTGTGGACAAGCTTTTCGGTATTTTTTTTTTTTTTTTACGATCAATTTAAGATCGATTTTTACGTATCTTCCGCAACCAATCCGATCGTTAAAGAACTCGGCGACGAACTGTGTCGCGGACTCTCTCCATTTAAACTGATTGTTGCATTTAGATTATATTAATTAAACAATTTTTATTACAACGGAATAAATGAAAAATCGTAAAACGTTAATTTCGATTTGGAAACCGTTATTATTTTTATCTATCAAATCTAAACAAGTTTTAACTGAAAGAAGAGAAGTTTCAACATTGCTATTATCATCGCAGTCGTACGAAAAGTTAGAAAAAAAAATTATTCGAACGTCGTCTATACACGTAACTTGTTGACGTCAAGACTGAACATTAACGAGTTTAAATAAAATTATAAAATAAAGTTAATTATAAACGCGTTATAATTTTTTTTCTTTAAATAATTAGTAAGTTACAATTTTTTTTTTTTTTTTATATAAAATTAACGTGTGTCAACTCCACGTGAATTTTAAACAAATCACAAACGTATCTAAATTAAAGGTAAATTTTATATGAAAATTATATACAGATGATATCGTTAACACGATGGTATTATTAACGAGGACAAAGACTATATTATATTATAAATTGATCCGGAACGGCCATTTTTTTATTAAATTTTTTTTTTTTACTTATTGATAATAATTAGACAATTGTAAGTCAACTCATTGCCAAAAACAAACCGGTAACCACAGTACACAGTGCACGCGGGTTATCTGCTCAGGTTCGAATACGTTTGTTATAAAATTCGTACAAGAACTGTTGTAATTTTTTTCGTCTTCTTTTAATATTTCCGCGTCGTTCTCTAGTAAATTTTCCAAACGGAACGCCGCTCGTCTGAGAGGATCATTTTTACACATATTATGTTTACAGTATAGTCGCAAAAAAAAAAAAAGACGTAATCAACGAAAAAGTAACGTTTTACATTAGGTTTTATGACGCGCGAGGAATTTTTACGCCAGGTCAGTGTACGTTTGGAGTCGGGAAACGAAGACGAATTGAACAAACGGATTATAACAAGTGGCTGTGTTCGTTCACAAGATCATTGTTGGACGTTGGAACGTATTTATATATATATATATATATACGCAAAAAAATAGTAAATTTTGTTTGTTTGAGGTAATGGAGGAGGTGAGAGGCAAAACCTTCGACGAGTTTCAAAATAGACTCCTTTTTCAAATGTTTGACAATATTTTATAACACTTTTTTACTATTATTTCGTCGATTCGAAAACACTGTTTAGATGGATGGATGGGGGGAAGGAGAAACGATTTTCGTAACCGACGTGAAACGAACACCTGCTGGAATTTCAGGTTTCGAGACGGCGAGGGCAAAGCGTTCGGTGGAGGTTATCACGACTCGTCGGTGAAAACGAACGCGGTCGGTCAACAGGGTCAGTACGGCAACGGAGACGGTTATCACACCGGCGGCGGTGGTTCCGGCGAAGTGGCCAACAGTCACGTGTACGGTTCGCGGTCGGACAGCGGCGGCGGCGTCGGCATCGGCCCGAACGTAATAGTGGCCGGCACTCCGTTCCTGGTGACCACCGTCGAACCGTTGCCGCCGCTCGTACAATTGACGCCGCAGTACGTCCAGCAACAATCGCCGCAGTACTTGTTGCCTACCGCACCGCCGCCGCCGCCGCCGTTGCAGTACGCGCCGCAGACCGTTCCGTTCGTGCCGCAGGCGCTGCCGTACGTGCCACAGGCCCCGGTGCAGTTCCAGAACGGCGTGCCGCAGTTACCGCCGTACAGCGCCCAGCTGCCCGCACTCTCGTTGACGGCCCGCTCGCCGTCCGGACAGTACGTCGTGCCCATGCCGCCCAAGCTGTACGTGGACAAACCCAACGCCACGTCGGACGGTTAAACCCGTTGACCACGCGATTCCGGTGGCGGATTTAAGAGTTTATTTAGTTTAAATACGGGGAGGGGGGGGGTCTCCAGAATTTTCGTTTTACATTAAAAATTTATCGTTGCACGGCTGATAAAAACGTAACCGTAACCCCGTTCCGACATTGATGTCAATGTATTTTTTTTTTTATTTATATACTTTTTAAACGACACAATTTTATGAGAAAATTTCTAATTTTTTTCGGTTTCTGACTTCTTTTGAGAGTATTTCGTCTGTTTTTACTCCACCATGTCTGAATATGCGGGGTAAATACATTTCTTCGCTGAATCTGTAACCCAGCCGCACCATTTGCTAGTGACCTACCGGTTAATGTATTGAAGAATTACGAATCATATTCAATTATAACAATTGTGTTATTAATATTAATATTACCAATTATGATAAATACTATTAAATTTTGTTAACAAAAAAAAAAAAAAAAAAATTATTTTTTGTTTTAAATTATTATTATATTTTTTTTTTGTTTATAAAATACGTTGTGTAAGAAAGAAAGCTCGCGAGGGATTCATCCATCCGATGTATCACTTCCCCGTATTCACGTCCCTGATGCGCATGCGTGCGGGGTACGATTGAGTTTACGAATGAACGACGGCAATGATTTTTAGATTAATCAATCAACAATTTTCGAGCACTTGTACTCGACGCGCGAAATCGCGTTTGTTGTACACGTATGGAAAAAAAATGTTTAAAAAGTTAAAAGTAAAAAAAATAATTGCTTTGTTTTTTTATCCTTATTGATATTGTTGTCGATGGATCGTAGAACGAAATTTAAGCCCCCGGGTGGAATTCGCCCACTGAACAACGATAGATCCGCCACCGAGTACACACATTTTTCATTTTTGTACGCGATCCGCGACGTTCAAAATTATCGCTATCAAATCGTTTTATATTACCCATTAAA
Organism: Chaetogeoica ovagalla; assembly: GCA_032441825.1. Classification (NCBI taxonomy): domain Eukaryota; kingdom Metazoa; phylum Arthropoda; class Insecta; order Hemiptera; family Aphididae; genus Chaetogeoica; species Chaetogeoica ovagalla. Next base: position 4,076,647 of record CM063747.1, on the reverse strand, counting down.
TGGTTATCAATTATTGATTAAGGCCAAGTCCTGGTGGACGGACGATTGCAGTGAGAAATAACTATACAGCATCCTTTAGGATCGACGAACGGACATTTCAAGAACAAAAATGGCCGAGTGTTGTTTTTCTTTCCATATAATTTCAATTCGTTAGATATCACAAGTTACACCGTTATAGTGCAAAATAGAAATAAAACTGTTAACGGTGTATCCAATTAAATGTTATTGATTCGTGCGCTGTTCACAGAATTTCTACGTTTTATTCATACTCATTGGTATATGTTTTTATCATAAATAACATTTCATCGGTATATATTCCTTTTAATCCGTAAACACGAATATGCAAACATAACATTGATGAATACTCTTATTCGCGTGCAATGTCGGCCTGACTGTACGTTCGTCTTTTAAAAGCCTATCCCTATTAGGTATCGGAAATACTTCTTTCGTCCGAATAGGAAAAAATATTTTTTTTTTTTTTACGTTAAATGCATAAAAAAATATTATTTTATTTATAATTATTACATTATTATTCGTTATATTTGCGTTTTTTTTTAATACATATTATTATAATGTAAGTATATTAAATAGTTAATTTTAGTGAAAAATACAAACTAGAGACTAATGAAGAGAATGGCGGAAAATAGGGAAGAACGGAGAGTTTCAGCTAACCAGCCCCATGGCTGTTAATTTAAAAATAATAGTTCTATTATTATTAAAAATTACTATCAATTTTTTTTTGTTTGTTTTATAACAAAAGTAGTATTAGTATGTTATACACTGTAATATTATTATAGAATAACGAGTTTTTGTAAAATGTATTATAAGTGCAATAACTATAGGTACTTAAATGTAATAAAAATTATATTTCCTTATTTACTAAATCAAGTATTTTTTTTTTGCACTTTTTTTTGAACGTCATTAAATGAAGATCGAATATCGTTTTTGGAGGCATTTTCAAATAACATTTTGGTGCCTGGAAATCGTATTTTTCCCCCCATCGACTCGGTGTAAATATTATTACGTCCATTATAATACGGATTCGTAGACGGACACTAACTTTAATCATATCCGATTACGGTGTTATATTCAATGAATGTAGGCTCAGGGTTAAGCTCAATATATGTACATTCGTACGTATCACGCGTTAAATTTACATCCGCGTATTCTTTTGGACGTTTTCTTTATTCAAAATTTAAACCGTAAATATTGAATTCATACGTTGAACAAGAATTTATAAAAAAAGGAAAAAAACGACGTACGTATACATGTATGAAAGTTCAGAATCGACTGATACAAAATATGTGTACAAAGCTTATGCTTGCCTTTGTTGATATTGCCAATCGATATATAGTTGTTATCGAACAACGTTATAAGAATTTAAAAAAAAATATAAGTGTAAGAAAAATACTAAATATTTACCGCTTCTTTGCATATCAAATTAGTCAGAAATAAACACGAGAATTAGGTTGAAAGACGTTATAGTAGTATATGCCTACTACGCATACATAATAAATTGACATATAAAATATTAAAATGTGATAGTATTTCGATTCACTTTTTTTTTTTTTTTTTAACTCTGAGTTAATATTCCCTTTATACATTATTTATTTATTCGCAACAATCGAAGATTGTTTTTTTATTACTTGTTTATGACTGGACCACACGTATACGCCTATGCCTCAGGGACAAGACTTATTCTCCGGGGAGAGGGATAAATCAGGACCACTTTCTCTTCTATCTCTTATTGCGCTGCACGCAAACGCCCGTGTACGCGCACCAACGAGGGTGATAATAAATTCCTACATTGACTGGAAAATCACCGTTTCCAAACTGTATTCGACATTTTCAATCGGACAATGACACTTTCAAGAAGAAGAAAAAAAAATCATCTATTTTCAATCGCGGACAAGAATAATAATCTCGCAAAACAAGAAGAAAAAAATGCGCACGTTTTAAATCGAATAAACATATAGGCACGGAAAAGACAGCTGTAGTATACTAACAGTATCGATATGATATGTGAACGCATATACTTCGTTATTTGCAAACTCGTGCACAGAGATGAGTGGATGTGACATGATAACGATGGATATTATATTTTTTTTTTTTACAATAGTTTTACTCATATCACCGTAATAAAAAGTTGTTCGAAAGTGAAATGTTTTTTTATGAATTGAATTATTAATATCATAAAATATATACTTAATCTGATTATATGCGCTATGGAAAATGTGACTTTGAACACAAGCTTTCGGAAGTGGGGGAGGTGTAATTTTGTTATATTGTTATTGTGAAAAAGTACAATTTTTTTTTATATATAATATATGTTATACGTACACGAATTTATTCAATAGTTGGAAAAGGTTTATATTTTTTTTTTCTAGAAATATATTCTGTGATGGATTCGTTAAACGAAATAAACTTTTTTTTTTGTTTATCTTAATTAAATAATTTTTATAATAATATTATCAATGCGTTGAGAATACAAATCATGAATTCCTTTCGTTTCGTTTAGATTAAATTATTTCATTACGGAACGCGTTTAATTAGTTACAAAAATATTTACAGTAAAATCAGTTAGACAATTGTAAAAAGATTTTTTTGTTTTATAAACAGAAATGTTCTCATAGAATTCTGTACTTTGGGAAACAAATCTTTTTAATTTTACTACGTAATTTATATAATAAATGGTTTTATATTCATGCAATTTCCGGGATTTATAATATTTTTTTAGTTCGTACATACCATAAAGGCATTTTATTATTCTATTATGTAATTGAAAAAAGAAACTTCTCGCGGACCCATCAAAATTCGATTCGGGACCCACCACAGTTTAAGAAACGCTGATTTATCATACGACTATATATTAATGATTAAGTAATCGTATTCAATTTCCATTTTTTTTTTCACAATATTCCGCGAGCCTTTACTGGAAAAAGAAAAAAATAGAAATAGCAAAATATATTAGTTCGAGACGGAAATGTGTCATTTAAAACTTTTAAGTGAGTGCTGATAAATACAGTGTCCCGAGATACGCATATCGGATTGACGTCATTGCGGGTTTATTCGTATATGACGGGTTATACGAATTCTGCGATTAATACAGTCATAATGAAAATGACGCAATACACGTAAATAATACCGTAAATTAATCGATTTTTTTTTTCAATTCGTATATTATTTCGTTTGAAACAAATGAATTATTCACAAATGGTACGCGACGAACCATCATTGAAGATCCTATACCGTAATGTTTGATAATATAAAATGTGCTTGAATTATAAGCAACGTGTACGTGTGATATTAACGCGTCAATGATCGACTTTATGGAAAAAAAAAAACAAAAAAAACCCCATAAGACTGAAAATATCGACTATAATGTTCATACATATATTACTAGCCGAATATTATCCGGCTTCTTCGTGTCCGCGCACAGTTTTGAACGAAATCAATTACATATAGGTACGTTTCTTTTCAAACGCTATTTCAACGCCGTCAGTCATTTTTAATGATACGTTCGAATATTTCTTACTTAAAATCGCACACGCACAGTTCCACTCGGAATCTAAGAATAACGCGACAAATGAATGGAAACAATCAAAAAAAAAAAAAATAAAACAATTTCGCAATTACAATAGACAAAAAAAAAAATGATGTGTCGAAACATGGGAATTTGAAGAGGACCAACCCAATGTCAATATATTACATTATTCGTATACAATTATTATTTCGTAATTTTCATTTTTCGTTGGTGACGATCTGTTTCTGAGCCCGTTCGTCTGCTCCAAAACGATAAGTGTTCCAACACGTTAAGTTCGATTTCGTGACGTGCGACCAAAAGCGGGACTCTTCTAACGACACGTTGTTCGCAGCCGTTGGTCCGCTCGTTGATCCATATAAGGCGATTTTCTCGTTTTCACCGCGAGATTCGTCAGCAATACTGTCTCCTGGCCTCGCTCGACGCTCGATTCGATCTGACGATTGGTTTTTGTGCCTGGGCACGACTGAATGATAAATAGCTAAATGAATAGACTGTAGATTTTCGTATAATACGCGTTGAAAAATGAGTAAAAGTACTTTCGATTAATACTTTAACGCGTGCACTCGACGATTATATTATCGGAGAAATCGTTATATTCAAACAGGCGTTCGATATTTTTTTTCAGTTTCAAAAAAAGAAGACATATTTTTTTTTCACCCTTTGCGTACGGCGTGTACACACACAAGTACTAAATAATATATCATAGAATATTGTCATCGCGGACAGAGGAAAAAAGAAACCATAAATCAATTATTATTATAAACGCGATTGCGCTCGTCCGTTGTATTATTATCACCGAATAAATCCGCGTGTTTTTCAAAAGCAAAATAAAAGTCATTCCGTAGTAATTGTATTACAAAAAGCCCTGCATCGGCGTCCCTCCGTGTATATCGAATAATACTATTAAAACGGATTACCACGCCCATCGATTATACTCCGAAGCCGGCGGCCGTCTCTATACATATATTACGAGAGCGTGCTGTCGCGAATACATAATATTATATTTTATATAACACGCGGATAGCGCGAGGGGTGTAAATATTATGATAAGAGAGAACAATTTGCTATTTTCATTATTTTCATGATTTATTATTATCATATGCCAGTAACAACCCTAATACACACACACACATATATTTAACGAACGATATAGATATGAAATTATAACAGAGACGGGGAGAGATAAAGTCCCTGCAATTATCTCTTTACGAATAACACTGGTCTAATACGTGTATTATTATTATTATTATTATTATTATTATTATTATTATATGTACATAATTTTATAATAACAATTGACATATTGCCGATCAAATCGAAACGAATTAATATCGTGTCTTATTTATAATCCGAATAAAAACACAGTGTTTTTACTGTGGAAAACGCTCGGCTGTTCTTAACGCTTTGACGACGGACAGTGGGATACTACGTTGTTTTTTATAGCTATGGGTTGTGACGTCGATCGTAATTTTTTTCGTTTATTTCTATCGCGTAATCTATCGATAAAAATTATTATCGAAAACAGGATAAAAAAAAGAGTTTTTTTTTTTTTTTTTTTACTAACATTTCGAATGTTTTCTACGTTGAGTACGCCGATACGCGTTAAATCGTACGACTGTTGTAGCAACTGAAAGAGGGTGGGGGGTGTTCAATAATGACATTGAAAAATATACGCGCGTGTACAATAAAAATATTTTGTTCAATATGAAATTTGATTGTTACAATATTAGTAAATTAGTGTTTGGATGTCATTTACATGATTACAAGATCCGTATTTATATATTTAAAAACCGTGTAAATATCTAATGTAAAAAAAAAAAACGAACAAAAATATTATTATATTTTGAAAATTTGTTGAAAACGCGTCGGGGAAAAAAACTCGGAACGAGTCAGAAACAAAAGACTGATTACGTTCCTTTGAGACGGTTTTTTCTTTAAACTATAAGAGCAAAATATAGAATCCGACGAATGGAATAAGACAAAATAACCTGGTGCAGCGTGTTCGGTTTGTAATTTATCCATCATGGCACGGGAAGGAGGAAGGAAATTTACGAGATATCATTTTTATTCGGTCAACATTTTTCGTATTGAGTAAACTTTAATTAAAAATTACACGGATAAAATAAAAACCGGCCATGTTTAATGTAGAGGTGATTTACATTATGCCACTATTATAATATTTTTTGCCCATTTCGTCGTAAATTATTGATCGATTCCTACGACAATTAAACGCGCCGTCGTATACTTAGCAATTTCATGTTTTACACCTTAGAGTGACATTTAGTAAAAAATATGTCGTATATATCATTGTTGTTATTATTGAAATGCAGTTTTTAAAAGTCAGTAACAGCCGCCATCTCCATGGTGACGTCTGTGTTTATAAAACTAAAATATTTTATCGAATCGATAAGACGTGATGGTTAATTGAAATTGTATACTTATATTATTTTTAACGAAAAGGATAAATCGAAATATGATTTGAAATTTTCTACGAGTTATGGTTATTATATTGTGCCACTTATTCAATTTGTTCTTTATTTATTATTTTTTTTTTTTGCCTCATACAATTATTTAAAATTTACTTGTTTTTACAACGTCATATACTGTAAATATCTTTCTATAACAAAAAGGAAAAGAGTAGAATATTACTTAATTACTTGTAAATTGTCTGAAAATGTCTAATTAAAAAAAAAACTAAATAATTAAATCGAAGCAAATATTTACGAATTATATAAAACTTGTATTTAAATTGAAATAGAAAAAACTTCTTTAAAATATATTCAACTTATAATATTTAATTTAAATATTATATATGATATAATTTTTAGAAAACTAAATATTTTAATTATATTTTTTTATTTAATAAAACAAAATTGATATAATGTATTATATTCTAAAAAAAATAATATTTTACTAATTCCTATCATTTTATTACATGTAATGTTTAAAAGGTATGTATTTATAAGCTTATTAAAAATATTTAAAATATATACATTTTTTTTTTAATTTAGTGATTTAGTATTTTAAAATGAATATTTTATTATATAAAATGGAAAATAAAATATGTAAATATTTTCTTTGTATAATATAATATATAAATTCAATATAACATAATATTGATTTTTATCATCATGTAGTAGTAGAGCGTTGTGTTATTAATGTTGTTTTTTCAGTTTGTACTTTCTTAAATCAATTTGACCATCAATTAACATTTTCATTATTATACAATTTTCTAAATTTCGGACAAATATTTTATTTTTTTTATTTAACAAAATCGATTAGTTATTGCGATATAATTTATCTTCTTTATTATTAATATTACATATGCTTTATTTTACTCTATAGCTTTATTTAAATTTTATCGTGTACTTTTAAGAGCTTAAAATGTGCGCAATTTTTGTGCTTATAAATAATATACTGTGTATAAAATTAAAATAATAATATTAAAATAAATTAAGTATTGATAATTCTACGAGGAAAATTAAACTTTTATTGATTATTATACATTTCAATAAACGAATAAAAATTCTTTTGTAATCAGTTATGATTTTGGATGCGGTTATTTTAAAAATTCACATTTGTCCAACAGAATTTCGTTTGTTAGCGGTATTCAAATTTTACGACCGAAAAAACATTTAGATATTAATAAAAAAAATTGTTTCGATTTAAGTATATTAACTTCGATAATTCACAATACTTAATACGTTATTAAAAATTCAAACAATATTAAACATAATACGACTTTATATAAATAAAATGTATATTAATAATGGGTGTGGCAGGTTAAAAAAAAATTGCCCATCATTTTAAATTATTAAGAACTTGTCAAATTACGGTTGTATATTGACACAAATTATAGTACTTGCGCACGTGTCCAATTATTTTTCAGTTTGATTGATAGTAAGCGGGGGCGGATTTAGAGGGGTACGCTAAAGTGTTATATAACTCACTTTAAAATATATTGCGTTTGTTTTGTTAAATTCGATATTATATTATATTTTATTATTTTAATGTGTAGATAACAATTTGTCAGAAATTAATGTAGCATTAATAGAGATAAATACACATACCTTGTATATATTGTGTACCATAAGTATCATCGTCGTAACATCCGAATTGTGTCCGCAGCAAATAGATATTTTTTATTCGGGTTTTATTAAAAATTCAATTTTGATAACACAAATTTTCAAAACAAATTTCTTAATTGAACGTTTAAAATAACTATTTTTTAAACTCGGTTCCAAAGGAATACGATTGAAGTAAACATTTTTTAAGTTAGTGCAAGTAAGGGTTTTTTTTTACGTACCTACGTTAACAAAAACACAAAAATTCAATTTGTCGTAGACGTTAATGTTCACCCGTCATTTTTTCAAAACAATTAATTCTTTGAAATTATCGTAATAGCGAATACTTTTTTTTATTTAAATGTTCTACTGATTTTAAATTGAATTTTAAATTTCAATAAATCTATTTTCAAAAATCTGAAAAGTTTGCGTTAAAAGTGATTTTTTCGGATTCGACAATCAACTGTTTTTGTGTTTGTTTTCTTTTATTTTCGCTAACGTATAACGAAAATCAAAAACTTATAATGCTCTCATTTGAAATAACTATCGTTTGCCTTTGTATTTCGTATAATTGTTCATGATTGTTTATGTGTACACTTGATACGTATTTATTGATTTATTATGAGAGTAAAATTCTTTTTCTTTGGTTAAGTGATTTGATATAAATAATAGTACGATGTATAAAACAAAAAAATATAAACGACAATTTTTGGTTTTTTTATACTTTAAAAATACATTAAAATCGTAGCTCTACTTATACAGAAAAATTTTAGGTCCGCCTGTGTTGCTGATAGATAAAATCAACTGAAGCGAAATATACCCATTTTGATGTTAATTCGTTGTTGTTATACGCGCAATAAAGGAAACATTACAAATATTACAAATCACAAATAATAATAATAATAATAATAAATATAAATTATAAAAACATTATTCGATACTACGCGTAGTACTCGCAGTGTGGTTATGACTTTTTCAAACTTCATTGGAATACGGTTTTATCTCCGCTGTGCGTCTCCTCGTGTTTAAAGGATATCGTTTAAACTTAGAAGTGAATATACGGTTTGGTCTCTCCGCTGTGCGTCCTTTGACAGTGTCTCACCTCAAACGAGACAAAAGTCACGATATTATGTTTTTCTTCTTCTCTGTCCCATCGTCGTCAGTCATTGTGCACCTTTGACGTGTCGTTTTCGAGTCAAGAAAACAAGTGAAAACATATTTTCATATAACGTTCAATCCTCTGCAATCGAACTCATTTTTCGTCCCAACTGATTCGCAAATGTTTTTTTTTTTTTTTTTTTTTTGCACGGTTTCCACATTATTCTACACGACAACGCTATCGCGTAGGCAACAGCGTTTAGTTTTAAGCTCTATTTCATTTCGTAATCCACATAGGTGGTTCGTGTACGAACTTCAAATGAAATAGAAAAATACAATCGGATATTCTTTGAAATTACGTTTTTTTCGTCTTCTCGTAAACCCACATTTATGTTGTGTTGCAAACAGTATTGTGTGCAGTTTATATTGTGTACGTCATTACGATTCGATTAACATTTTATGCTAAAAATTTATATACATTTTTCAGATTTCAATAATTTCCTTATTTCGTTTTCTTTTATGTATATAATTTAATACAAAGTCATTGCTATTAATTTGGTTTTTTTTTTAATTTTTTATAATATCGAATACACTGTCGTTTTTCAAAATACTTAAACCAGATTTGAAATGGATTTTAGACTTCAATACATCTATTTTCATAGGTTACCGTGAGAAGTCCGAATTAGACAATCAGAAGTTTTTAGCGCCGCAATTAGGGTTTTTAGAACCTAAAACGAAGGAAAATTCAGGGATCACTAATTCTTATAACTTTTGATTACATTTTCGGTACACATTATGCGCGATTTAATAATGTATAATTTAATACGAGTAGATAAATACCAAAAAAAAAAACTTAACTTTGCCACAAATGAATTTTTGTACGATCGTTGTGTTATCCAAAGTGTCAATATCATCTTATCAATCAATTTTCATAATGATAATAATATCTATAACGTTATTTGGACGGGACAAACGGGTTTATCAGTTATATAAACACAAGCGACTGACCGGAACGCGTAAAATACAAATCCCATTACACTGAACATATTATATGCAGTAAATACATATGGTTAATTAAATTCCCTACATACATTTCTTCTCTTTTCCTTCATATTAACCGCTCGCTACTGCTGTTCGTTTACTACGCGCTTTTAACGTATGAAAAGCCTCATCTCCTCCACCACTTCCTCGCCGCCGCTGGTTCAGATAATGTATAGCCATTAAACCTATCAATGCACAGCATCTCGCTTTTATGTCCAATATGTCTAAAAAAAAAAAAAAGAAAAAAAAGATTACGGCGAACGACGTTTCGCCCCGAATTAATGAAAATTTTCCCAGTAATTGTCCTCACCACAATATGTGCGCGCGGTTTACCCCGTCGTTTGTCAACGTTAAATTGGATTTCACCAGATATTGGCCTGCCAAATTACTGGCCATTGGTCAATCACGACACTACAACGTGGCGACCGGGGGACCGCGTATTGTTCTTCCCCCCGCGGTATTTATGGCTTCGGGTTTCGCGTCGCTGAAATCCACCCCAAATTTGTAAAAACGTTCGCGTGACACGTTCCGCATGCAGCGCGGCGCTGCCACATCCATCGTTTTCCTCTACAACAAATAAAAATGTAAAACACGCCAATTAACTTGTAATAATATATATACGAGAGAGAGAGAGAGAGAGAGATAATAGCGAGTAGTACGCCTTTGCACAGGCTTTTGCCGTTTTCCTAAACGGCCGTACGACGTCTGTCCCGGTGATCGATATCCAGATTCATCGGAAACTTAATCGCTATTAACACCCGATTTATGACGTTCAGGTTTACGATTCTATCACGCGGTTCGCCTCATTTTACTCGTTATCACTTTTCCGTACACCAATAACGTTGTGGCCAATGCGATTTTATCATTTCGATCGTATCGCAGATGTGGAACGTTTTTGGGGGAAAAATCAGCGTATCGACAACGTTCATGTACGAAAATGTGACCTGAAACGTTTTGTTGAACATTCGTATGGTCAATGAAAAGAATAAATACCGCAATGTCGTTTCCTGGATTTCAAAATGAACGCAGAAAGACCGATTTCACTTTTGGAAAACTAAAGCTGCAAGCGCCAGTGTTTTAGGAACGGCGCAAACGTGGTATTGTGTAAAAACATATGAATTCAATACAAACAATGGAATTTGCAAGTCGACATTCAGAATTTACAATATTCGTTAATGAATGCGTATAACGTGAAAATCAACGACATTGCACAATACTCATTTATTATTTGTTTTCTTTAAAACTTAAAATATTAATTACGATTATATATTTATATAATTCGACGACCGATATAATATTTGATGATTAATATGAAAAAAACCGACTAAAATTATTTGGAAATATTAATGTGACTGATTAGAAAATTCAAACTTTATTTTTTTTCACAAAAAAAAAAAATTTTTCCAGATACGTCTTCTCTTCACAAAGTCATGTGCGAACATAATACTGACAAGTCGAATTGAAAACCTCGTCCTTTTTTTCAATCGATTTAAAATCGGTAATAACCATTGATTATGAAATAAGTAATTATATTATCGTAATACAATTTTATAATACTATACACGTGCTCGTTATCGTTAGGAAACAAAAACAAGTATTAGATAATATTTGGCTGAGGCCTTTTTCAAAATTTCAGGGAAATTTAAAAATGCAAAAGTCTAAAATTTTAGTTAACAGTCTTAAGTATACAAATATGCACTATAAAATTTTTTCTTTTTACACAATTCTTGTTAATTTGATGATTCTAAATCGCAAAATAAATAAAGTATTTTGCTATTTTCGTTTTAATTAGAATTTTATTTAAGTTTTTAAATCATTTCTTTTAAAATTAAGCAAATCGATTTTATAATATTTTAACAATATACCTATATACATATATTATAAAATCAATGGTCATAATTGGTTACCAATAATTAATTACGTAGTTTAGTATAAGTAAAATATGCACGAGGCCAAAACAAAAATAAAATAAATAACTTTATATCAATGTATTTAAACAATTTCTTGTAATACACGTCCGATACGACGTGCCTTAAATAATGTTCGTCTTAAACGTAAGTAATGCTTAGAAAGTAGAGAGACCAATAAATTTCGGGAATATTCCAACAACGTATCACAAACTGCCGACAAATTTGTTCGATGTATATATATATATATAGTTGTAGCGTTTGTTATAGCCGCGTGGCTAACTTTATGAAGTTTAAAAAAAGTACCGTCTCCAATCACTAATATATACGAGCCACGTAAATCTGTATGCTTGTCCTCATGAATTCTTACCATTTCCAAAGCGTTTTGAAGTTATGAAAAAGCTTCAAAAATAAATTTTTCCTATTGAATAATTTATATATATATATAAAATATTGTAATATTTAAGTCATTCATAATATAAAGGGACTAAATCGTGTTTGTTTTACTTTTATCTTTAGGCTTGGGAGGGGGAGACTAAAAATCATAATGAGGACAACTCTCCACTTAAATACATCTGTGATTATGTGCAAATATGGTTTAATATCAGTGTACTGAGTATTTAATCGAATACGGATGAATTATCGCAGAAGAAGTGTTTGTCGTTTGTAGATAAATTTAACACTACATTTTTTGATTGAAATTCAAAATTTTATTGATATTTTTGTTTCGTATTTGTCTCAATATTAAAGTCATAAAAAAAATAATATTGCATATAATAACGCGATGAGTTTAAAATTGTTTAAACGAAATAATTTTGTGTAACGTCGACAGCAGACGTATAAAAAATATAAAAGAAAAAAACCGAATCGATATAATCTGCAAATATCGGTTACGGTTATTAAAAGGAAAAAAAAACTAAACAAGTTGTTCGGGCCCGAGAGCTGAATATACTATTATGCTAACCCGGACACCACCCGGAACAAATAAAATAGAATTATGTAGAAGTAATATAAATAAACGATGACTCAGACAATAATTAGCCGTGTAATTTCAATAATAAATTAATAATAAATAATCGGATAAAATAAAAATTATTACAACACGGTAATGTTACCATATTATATCGATTTATACGTGTACAAATAATGAAAAATAAAACTCACACTTTAACGGAGCGTAAACTGGCCAGCCGCGTGCCTAAATCTGTAAAAAAAGTTTTACAAACACACACACACACACACAAAAAAGGACGTAACAATACTGGTAAAACTATAAGGATTTGGTTATTCGAGCCTGTTGACAATTATTTTATATAAAAAATACGACTATTCAAGTCACAAAAACGATTGATAAAAAATCGAAGGGAGTGCAAATATATTTATCATTATCCAATCGTCGATGACGACGTCGTCGTCGATAATCTCATATTTTTAACACAAGTGTTATGGTTCCAATAATTCAAACGGGTTCCAAACCCATTGGATATTCAAACGAGTACGTATTTAATTTTTATCTAAACAGTTCCCAACACCAGGCGCGAACTGGTCAGAGGGACTAAGGAGAGATTTCCCACTTGGGCCGGGTCGAAATGATAAAATTCGAGCCGGTAGTGAAAATGCATTACGGAGGCGTGTGTTGAAAAAAAAATATATATAAGATTTTTTTTTTTTTTTTCTTACAAAATAACTGTACCCAATTAATTAATTACCAAATGATAATAATATTGTGGTTATAATAATCTGAAAAATCAACAATTATTATCAATTTTATAATTTGTTATATTTCTAACATAATCATGACGCGGTGTGTATAGGTTTCGTCGATGATGTCATCGTGGTGATGTTCTCGGTGTCGGGTAAATTTTCGGAATGACTCCCCCGAGATGTATCCGCATCAGTATGCAAAATAATTATGCATACTGAAAACAAGTATTTAAAATACTACTTGCAAATACACTTGTTAAACATATTCAGAATACGTATTTGAGTACCATAAAAGTATTTCAATACTTTTATTGAAATACTCAAATATTTTACAAGACTGGTCATTGGTAACGGTCAAAAGCAATGATAAAACATTGTATTAACAAAAAAAAGAAAACCGATTCTGCACGCACCTTTTGTATAATATGTTGGGTGTTTATAACAACAACTAACCTGCATTTTTATGAATTAATAACACTTCGAAACATATCAATACTACAAATAGTACAAAAATTAAAAGAAAATTTTTTGAAAAATTATTATTTTTGCCGTTAATGTATGATATAAAGTTAAATATTTCAATGGTTCTTTACCCGTTAATTTTAAAATGACGACGAAATAACGATAGTAATCGACGATTTCAACGAAATCGTTTTCGTTTTCGTTTTTTTTTTTTTTACGTAATTTTCGACAGTTTTTTCTGGCGCTCGAAAAAAGAGTATCGAGAAAATCGAATAAACGATTTTTCCGAAGTATCAAATAGACGCAATTCGCCACGGAGAAAAGGTACGACGATTCACTCCATTCTGGATAGAATTTTTGGGTACAAACGTTGAAAAAAAAACGAAACACGTTATTGTAAAACCAATATAAGACACTCATTCGTTCCGTTCAGAATCTAAAAATCGTCTTAATTTCATTTAGATATTTTTAATTTTTCCTACAAACTCTCTACGTAAATAAATTTACACACATACACACAATCTTCTATGTTTTTCCAGACAATTCTTCTTCTCGTCCAGTCCTCGTCCCCTTATGCAGTGTGCGTATCGCGCACCGTTAAACGGCGGCGGGCGCACAACGATCCGCTGCTGTTGCTTGTACACCAGCAGTAGGTGTATTAAATTATAATATTTATATACATAATAAAACTATTATAATACAATTTAACGCCCTTTATCCTTATATACATATTTATATAACAACCGAGCTGTTATAATCATATTATTATTGATGATTCCCCTTTTATAACTCGCGTATACATGTATATAAGCCGCGTGGGTGTGTACACGCCAGTTACTGCCGAGCTGAAAAGGGTGTTTATTACGCGCGCGCGCGCGAACAAGTGAATCGTGTAACTGCGCGCGAAATTACCATGGGGGCGTTGTTGCAACAACAACGGGATCTCGTCTCGTCCCGGTCTCCCCGGAGGGATTCGCCGGTCCTCGGCTGCCTTATTATTACGCCTTATGAATATTAAAACTATATTGTTGTGTCTTGTCCCTCGTCCCTTCCTCCCGCCGCCACCACGACACGACGCGGCGCACATTGTTTTCCCCCGGTGCCCGTCGTCGCTGCCGCCGCGATGATGGATCATTAACCCGCGCGCCTCGTAATTGTTTTGCGCGCGTGTGGGTGTTGTTGGCCAGCGTCGAGGACGGCGAGGTGGGTAGGTGTGAGGCGCGCTAATATTTATAAAAACAACATCGTCGGCGGCGGCATCGTCGCGTATAATTATTATCGCCGTGCGCCCGCCGGGTGCGGAAATTATGTTTTTACGGCGATATTATTTTATTCGTCGTAGTTTTGCAGAAAGTACTGTGCGAAAATGGGAATCGGCGCGGAGTAAGGCCCTGTGCTGCCGCCGGTAACCGTGAGAATGGCCCATTCGCACTAGCCGTCTCGGTGTTCGGTTACGTCCGGTCAGGGACTGTGATATAGAGCATAG
The DNA here is from genome assembly GCA_032441825.1 of Chaetogeoica ovagalla. NCBI lineage: Eukaryota > Metazoa > Arthropoda > Insecta > Hemiptera > Aphididae > Chaetogeoica > Chaetogeoica ovagalla. The sequence goes on along the minus strand of CM063747.1, from coordinate 4,061,341 downwards.
GTCCTCAAACATATTTCATACACCGTCCACTTTGACAATCGAAATTTGTTTAGTGCCCCTCAAAATTTTTATACTTACCAATTGTTGTTTGTTTTTAAACAGTTATTACAATTATTATATTTAAACATGCCCATATTCTATTTCGGAGTTCAAACTCACATTTTAAAGGAGCATTTTTAATAAGAGCAATTAATACGCATACTTAATCGAATTTCAATGTATTTTTATTAAAGTTTAAACGTATTTTTGAATTCAAATTTATCGAGCTCACTTAATGTGATGGATGAACCTGATGTAGTTTAACGAGTATTTTTATATCGGGCTCAAATTTACTTAAATACAGTCGTAAGTCGCCACGTTCGGTGACAAGCAGCCGATTCCTTTTTTTAGTTATTAGTGTTGTTACGGCACTAAATCCACGTTCGGACAAATACTATGATGGAAACGCTATATTAGATATCTTTGCACAATCGACCATAATCCAGGGTAAAGTTGCGGGATTGCATAATTTTTCGCTTTTTTTAATCAGCTATCGCCCCCCCTCCCAATCTTCTTTGGGCCTTTTACCGCCCCCCTGAAGGCCTTTAACGCCCACAAGAGGGCGTTATCGCCCACTTTGAGAAAGAATGATATAGAGAGTTCTGATTACCGGTCAAAGGCGATCAAACAGCGTGCTCGTTGCCACCACCAAGTGTTTATTGTTTTCATTGAGTACTGCTATGATGACATTTTCGTAATTTTTCCCCAATTCCGTTCCATAAATCAAATTCGTAAGTCGTATCACAATAATTTTTATGTGAAAAGTCTTATGAAACTCGGTTTTCGCGTACGAATTCAATTAGCCTTTCGCGTCGTCCATTTCACAATTTGACAATTTTTTTTTTTTTTGACAAATTCACAAAAATGATTTTAAGCTGAATTTATAGTTTAAAAATAACAACGGACGTGACAAAGAGATGGTGAACGGTCTTTGAATTTCTATGGAAAATTATACATTTTCGATAATATTTTTTCTGAATTGTACATTTTCAAATCAGTTAGAAAATATACCGGAGGATTTGAATTTTTCATTCAAACACTACATATTATATACACTATAACGTTATCTTTTAAAACATATTAATCACGTCACTTTTTTTGTGTAAATCGCGAACAAAAACATATGTTGCTGAAGTTTATCGAAAATTGTTGGGAAATTTCAACGTTTGATTTTATTCTAAAGTATAATCTGTGTTCACGTTTCATTTACGAGTTGACTGGATTACATTACAGGTTTTGATATTTTTTTTTATTAAATCAGAAAATGGTAAATCAAAAGAGATAACACACTTCGTTAAACTGTATAATTTAATTTACTTTTTTAGCCGTTCGAAATATTCATGTCGATCTTGTGTCATCGGAAAAAAACACTCACGGTCAATTATTACTAAACAAAAATTTGACCAATAATTCGTGTATTTTATAATATTAGTAATATTTTTTTTTTGGTCGGTTATGTGTTTTTTTTTTTGTTAAGTAAACAGAAAAAAAACCGTTAACGACATGTTGTATACGTATACAAACACTTTAAACAATAACACCGGCACTACGTATTATTTCAGATTTTTTAAATTATTTGCTCGTGTTGAATAAAATGTAAGATTTGAAATAAAAATATGTATTTATCGTCAAAATTTGCAACCGAAATAAATCAAAATTAAATTGTATGCTATATGAACATACGTACATATATCGACATTTTTATATACGTTATATTTTAAAATGTATCCATAATTTTATTTGTTTTTTTTTTTTAGTATTTAACTTTTATACACATTTTTATTATATTATTACGGGTTAAAAATTTATTAGCAATACCAGGCTATATAATTTTTCGGCTCTGTCATCAAAATGAGTTATTAAAATATAATAAACACGCGTCATAAACCGATTCAATTTTATTTGAACATTTAACGTTCCCACGTAAAAAATATAAAATTTTACTTTATTATAAAATAAAGAATACCCCTCGACAATTATCGTGTATTTTTTTTTCTATAATATTTTATACAGTCTAATACATTATTTGGGTAATCGTATTTTGTCGTGTGGAAATTTAAAAACCGAACCAAATGTGTGTTTGAAATCCGTTCATAATGAATGTGTTTTAGGTTAAAATATTGTTTTAAGCATTGCGTAGTTTGCCAAAGCACAATGTTTTTTTTTTTTTTATATATATTTTATACCATCCTTAATAAAAATAAAATGAGAGAGAGAGAGAGAGAGAAAAAAAAGATATAAAAAGAAAACACAATTAACCCGACCGAGAAAAACCTCCTATAAAGTACTTGTAACCTCGATAAATTACGTTACAATTCTCATTTCCCATTCACGTTTATAATGCGCAATTATATACCGACTTTAGTGTACTTTAGTTATATAGTTATACAAACGTTATAATCGTTTTATACCTTAGTGTAAACGATTCAGGTTTAAAGTTATTGCCATACCCATTAAAATTATGAACATAAGATCGTTTTCATTCTATAATTGAATTGGGAATTTCGAAAAGGGCTCATATCTGAAAATTAAAATTTTTTGGAAACTCAAAAAAACTGATTGTCTTTTTAATTTTGTTTTTATTGAACCATTTTTTTTCTCTAAAATTACAGACTATTATTTAATGTTTAGCTCTTGTAATACATTATTCTTGAAGTGAAATTTTATTGGAAAAGTGATTCATTAAATTTTCTGAGATGAGTCCTTTTCGAAATTTGTATGAGGACTATAGTGATTTAAAATTGAAAATGTCCGTGTTATTGAGATAAAATTATACAAAAAATATTTCTTATACATATCCTTTTATTTTTATGGATTTTATATATAAAACAGAAAATATAATAAACAAAAAATTATCTCTTCAACATTAAAAAAAATAATAAATAATGATTTCATGTACTTCAAAATTCTTCTTCGACGTCTACCTGTGCTCATACATCTGTCGGCCACTGCAAAATGCTTTCATAGAAATTTATGTAATCTTCTGGTATGTATTGCTTTAACTTCTGTAGATCATTCATTTTTAATATATTAATTGGAAGTTTAGAGGAGTAGCAAGGAAATGCTTCAATAGTAGGGATGCTTGTACAACAACCTTTTGTATTTGATAGGATAAAAGTCAATAAAGATAAAGAAAATATAGGTTTCACGGAAAAATATCTAAAATTAAAAATAAATTAGAGTTGTTCGATTACGAACACTTTATTATACATATTCATTCGTCAAATGCTTTATAAGAATCATAAATAATACCTGTGTGTATTATAGCAATATTTCTTATTATAATAAAATCATATTAATGGCTGTGTACATATGAAACTATAAAGAAAAAAAAATATTTAAATATTAAAAACCTACTTGCAGCTTTCTCCGGTTTTCCTGGCCATGATGATTTTGCCAGCATGGTTTTCATGAAGAAGCCCTTTTACTTTAGCTTTTTTAATCACAACGTGTTTATAGAGTTCGGTGTTTTTAACACCTTTTTTCTTTCTTTTGTGTTGATTGTCACTATCTGAACTGCTGGATTCACTCATATTTAATATACGAATACGTAAAATGACAAATTATTGTATACGTGAAAGAATAATGTCACCGTGTAAACTGAACTTTACTGAACAAACGGCTGAGAAATAGTAATATTGTTTTCGTTTACGTTTATATCACGACGATAACGATGACGATGGCTATCGATTGGCGTCGATGGCAACAGTCAATAATAAAAATAAAAATATCGTATTATATCAAACAATTTCGAAAAGGACTCATCTCGGTGATATGAGTCCTTTTCGAAATTTTTCTAAAAATAAGATGTTTATTTCAACACAATAGAAAACGGATATGGTCCCTTTTCGCTCATAAAATATCGGTCTATATGTGTAAATGAAAAAAAAGCGAAAAAATCTATTTTGGTAAAAATTCGAGATGGGCCCTTTTCGAAATTCACAATTCGTCTAGATTTTTTTTTTTTTTTATAAGAAAGCAGAAAAAATTCAAATAAATATATATTTATACATATATAAAATGATGAGACATACAATTCGAATATTTTGCTTCACAACAATTTATACGTATTTTATTATTAACGTGCCATTTTCGTTTTTTTTAATATTAAAAAAAAATGACACATATTTTTTACGTTTTTACTTTTTACCAAATTATTGCATTTGCTGAAAACGAAAATTGACTTACGATATGTAGTTGATAATTATTATTTTAATAATTTTAGTACATCAATCTGATAATTTGTGTTCTATTTCACTCGATTATTTATAACATATTATATTATTATTAAAAAAAAAACCTGTTAAATTAATAAATTGTATTCTGTTAATCGAATGTCGATTATTCGAAACGTTTTAGAACTCGATGCTCGCAGTGTTATAACATTATAAACATCGGTGCAGATTTGATTGTATTATTAAGAAAATATAAACGTATAATTTTTTCTTTCGAATAATTCCACATAACATAAGTTATGTAAGCCACAAATTGCAAACAAATTTTAGTTATTATTTTACGTATAACGTTACTTTTGACGATATTATTATTTTACTTTTTTGTAACAAAAAATATTATAGCAAATCTATATTCAAGGTTGGACATTAACGAATTATATAAGTTAAACAATTTAATTAAATTAACATTTTAACTTATTTAACGGATTTTCTCAGTTTAATAATTAATCATTTTTGGCACATATATTTGTATACTTTTATAATTAATTTTTTCATAAAAAAAAAGTAATCCAATATAGATTACCAAATGATTAAAAAATAATATTGGTTTACGTTAATAGTTGTTTGTCAATTTAAACGATATATATTTTATTTTCAATTAACTCAGTTAAAAAATTGATTTGTTTAATTATATGAAGTTAAAAAAAATTATATAAATTGTCCAGCCTTGCCCAATGAATTCTATCAATTCAACAATTAAAATATGATTTACGTTAAAAATAATAATTTCATTAAATTGTTATATACTCCGATTTCACACAGAACACTTAGATAATGAGCACGTTTCAAAAATATTTTATCCTATTATCAAAAATTAATAAATAAATATATCTTAATGATTTTGTTGTCTAAATTCTAAGGAATAAATTTGATATTTCAATTTTATTTTCGAAATCGCAGGTAAAAAAATATCGCCAAAATGTTTCTTAAAGTTATGCATAAAAAAGTCAAAAAAAAAAAGTTTTTATTTTTCTCAAAAGAAATTACATTATAAATTTTAGTTACTATTATATGGGTAATATATTTTTTAAGCGTATTTTCACATTTTCTGGTATAGTTTATAGACCATTACCAACCGTGTATAAATTGATTTCATAGTAGTTACATGTTCAAAATGCACGTAATTCACTTCAAATTGTTAATTGTAATATTACTTTTACTTTTATGGAGAACGTTATTTAATATTATGCAAGAAAGAAATAGTAAAAATTGTTTTGAACGATTTGATCATTTAAAGGCCCGCGCGATTGAGTTAACCCAATGTCCAGATCATTTATCGAAACAATTATTTCACCTTTTATTTTATTTTATAAGTGATTTCAAAGTTAACTGGCGTTTATCGCAAAGAAGAAAGAAACATTTTTTTTAAAAATATAATATTTTTGGTTAGATTTTGAAATAATAAATAATTATCAATTATAAACAATTAAAAATACCAATTGATTTTAATTGCTTATATTTTGGCCAGATTTTTACGAAAATATCCCATTGTGTGGCGGTGAAGACTACAATATATTTCAATGTCCTCGAATGATTGACATTTCTCCAAATAATTTGTATTCTCGTCCGATTATATATTATACGAAAAACACCGCTTTGTATTACTGCAAATACGCGGACTCGGCGTGTTTAAATTAAATCTTATCAATCAAAAGAGAGAAATCACGAAAGTAACAATTATTTCTGCGATAGAAAAACAAAACTGTTTATGAAGAATATAAATTTTTTACGAATATGAAATATTCGATGTTCATAATAAATAACACTATTAATTTAATACGCGTTATTTACTAAGCGTATAACGTTTTTCGACGTATAAATTATTTCATTTAATAAATCGTTCGAATTTGTACGAAGTTCGAACGATTTTATTCGGATCAATTTTTACGTTAAAAAAAAAAAAAATCGCTTTATACACGTTTTATTGATATTACATAAACGATTTTTTTAAAGCATCCAAAAGGTGACTTTTATGTTCGATATATGATACAGTAAATGTCATAATTATAATAATATTTTAATCCGTTTTTCACATTCCTCACTAGAAGGGAGGTCTACGCATATTGCAGCGCGCGGTATTTTCTCGCTCGTTTAATCCGTCAATTCATAAAGCACAACAATTTTATTATTATTATTACGCGATACGTCAGCGGAGTAAAGAGGATTTTTATAACTTTGTATCCGTTTATTATTTGTGCTATTAAACGAACTATATAGTAGACGCGTTTGAAGACTTTAAAAAGAAAAGATTTTTTTGTTTTTTTTTCAATATACAAAGATAATAATATAGACAGCATCCCACCGGAGATTCTTCCATTAACGATACCGTCCGTACACCGTATATTATGTTGTACGCGAGCGAATAAAACGTTTTCGCTTATTTAAACGGCGTGATCGCGCGAAAAATGTTATATTTCTCTTCCGGCGCGGGCTCGCGCGCGTCCCGTACCCCATGTGTGCAATAATACAATATGTGTATACACTTACAGGGACGGTCGGTGTGCAGTGCGCGACGGCTGGCGGGGGACAGGGGAAGTTTGTATCCCGAGCGATATAAACGTATTATTATTGGAGAAACGAGCGGGTTAGGGCCGCGTGAGGGTTGTGTAGCCGGGGACGGGACGGGACGGGGCAAATGAAATACTCATGAAAACAATCTGAACGACAACCATTATTCACGCCGTTAAATCCTTAATATCGTTGCTATTAGTTTGCGCCCGGCAGCATCCGCCGCTGTGGATAATATAAACGACGACGGTGCGTCAGGACGAGGTGGATGAACAAGGGGGAAGGAAAGAAAAAAAAAAAAAAGACAATATTATACGCGCACGCGCGCCAAAAGCCCTTCGTCGCCGTCGGCACGACGCCACACCCATCGACCGCGAGACTATACGTGTCGTCGTCGTGTACACTGTCGTCGTCGTCGTGTAGCGGCGGCGGCGGCGGCGGCGGCGGAGAAATGAATATTTGGCGTGCGCGCGCGCACACCGTCCTGGGGAGGGGCGTGTGTTTGAGCGTAACGCGAAAATGGGAGTGGGCCAATGGCCGGTGGGACGATTGGGATCCTCGAGGGGCCCATGAGTCGTCTCCTCGCCCTCCCCTCGGCGACGGTTCGCGGCGCGATAATATACCTTATTATAACGGGATTCGCGAACTCCCGTACGGTACACATATACATAGTAATGTGTATACAGTGTAATAATGTAACGGAACGTTTTACGGGCGAACGGGATGAGGAGGAGGAGGAGGAGGACGGGCTTTGGTCGAGAGGAGAGAACGCGCGGGATACCCCGCACTGTCGCCGACGCGTCAGCCGAAACCGGAAAGGACGTTCAGTATTAAAAACCGATTTACTCCGTGTCCGCCTCCGCCTGATCGCGTTTGCATTAAGTCCGCCGGCCCCCTTTTTTTTGCGCCGTCCCGACCGACCGGCCGCCGGTCGCGTTTTTCTCGACACGCGTCCCGTCGGAAGCTCTGCACGTCGCGCGCCGTCGTCGCTCGTGTCCGCAAATCTCACACCGACCACCACGCGACAGGTTCGCGGCGCGATAATATACCCTTATTATAACGCGCGATTCGCGAACTCCGTACGGTACGACACGTCGTTCATAGTAATGTGTATACAATGTAACGGAACGTTTTACGCGCGCGAACGTCGCCGATGAGGAGGAGGAGGAGGACGGGCTTTGGTCGAGCCGACGCGTCAGCCGAAACCGGAAAGGACGTTCAAAATAAACCGTTATTTTTACTTGTCTCCGCCTGATCGCGTTTGCCGCGCGCCGTCGACCCCCCCGCCGACCCGGTCGCTCGTGTCACCGACCACCACCACCACGCGACACACGCGCGAGTACCCGTTTGTCACGCGCGATTCGCAGACACGCGCGACACGTCGTTCACTGCACCGGTTACATCGTGTACAACGGCAGCGACGTCGCGGCCGATCGATCGACTCGCACGCGCGACCGGAAACGTCGCCGATTAGGTGAGTATACCGGTGTGCTTAAAGAGTCGTTACAATTACGACTTACAAAAAATAAAAAAAAAATCAAAAATCCTTATAAAATCGTCGATTTTCCCACATTTTTATTTACCCGAAATTCGCCGACTGTTCCGCTGCCCGGTTTCTCGGTGTTCGTTGTTCGGCACCCGATCGATTTTCGCTAGCCGAGATACGGAGCCGGCCGGGGCGGACCGACCGCACGTACTTATGATTTCACCACCGTTGGGTCAGGATTTCAATTGCCTCTTTTCTTAAAAAAAAAAAAATCAAAAATCCGTATAAAATCTGTTTTTTTTGTTTCACACGATATCGTTCCCCGCTAAACGTTGTTTGCCCGACGATTTTATTTATTTTTTTTTTATGTGTTATACCAGTCTATTTCCGCGGCCGAATCATTTCGTCGTTATGAAACTGTATCTAATGTTATTTAAGCGATCTTCTATCGTATTCGCGGTTATTACACGTGTTTCGTCTGTATTTGAGTCTCTAAAAAAAAAAAAATCTTTTTGAGAAACGTTCAGAATCTCAAAATTATCTCAAAAATATTTTGTTACATATTGTATTGACGAACGATTTGTTACATTTATCAATTTGTATAAACATTCATCCGAAACTATATATATATATATATAATATACACATGTGATCCATTAACACCGAAATAAAATTGAAATTTACTTCAGTGCGTTAAAATATTTAACAATTATTAGAAATATCCTATTTGAACGGAAATCAAAACGTGCTGTCGCGATCGTGGAGGCCAATATTCCAAAACAGTTAACGCCTCTTTAAATACGTCTCTTACTTATATTGTCGAAATATTTTCCCGACGCTAGCGCGTATAGGTGTGTTTAATAATTCCGATTACAATAAAAACGGTCCGTTTAAGCGCGTCGTAATAATAATAATAATAGTAGTAATAAGTGTGTATTCAATGTAAAATCACGTGTTTTCATATTAATTCAATCGTCGGCGTACACACGTATTTTTAAACGTTACACAATTCTATGCAAATGGGATGTGTACATTTTAATTGAAGTTATCTACTACAGCACGGCGATATGTTTAAATAAATGAGAATTGTAAACACAAAAAATCTAGTCAACGAAATCCGGATAAAGGTACTGCACATGTGTATGTGATTATGATTATACGTACTCGACGCACTGATTTGGTCGGTAAGGACACTTAAATAAATGAAAATCGTAGACCGCCGGAGTCGATTACATTTCGGTTACTCATCTATCCATTGTCATTTGGTGACAATCGTTATGATTAATATTTGGATTTATTTCAACATTTTATTCAATTCTAAACGAGAAAATTAAAAATGTCGTAGTACTTATAATAATCGTGACATAAACGTGAAATAAACTATTGAACGTTTACACGAATTAATTCAACCCGTATGTCGGGTGCGTAATGAACGTTATTACACGTATTTCGTTCATTTAAACTATACGCGATCGTTTATAGCTCCCGGTGTGTCGTGCCCCTTTGTGGAATTGACGTTTTTAAATATACCGCAGAGACTGCATCGTATACGATAATAATTAACGAATTAAATATTATTTCCGATTTTACAGCAGCATCGATTTCATTTACGTCGTATGCTATTATAGCGCGACAATATTCGCGTACTCACTGTTAAAAAAAAATAATTAAAATTAAAATGTTAAAAGAAACAGAAAAAGAAATTGTAAAATTATTGTAAAAAAAAAAAAAAACTCGTAATGAATGAAATATATTTTTTTTAACGGTTAGGTGTTTTTTTTTTTTTTAATATTTATTATAGCGATAAAGTAACGTATTTCTAAATATCTGTGCCAATAAAATACAAAAAACTTTGTGTCTTTCATAGATTGTTGTAGTGAATATCGATATAAATTATTTAGTCGCGTAAATGCCTATTTAAAAAAAAAAATGAAGATTTTATTAAAATATGTTCGAAATAAGATAGTACGCCTATTACGAAGTATCGTATACGATTGAAAAATTACTTATAAAACAATTGACTTTTCGTTGGCTAAAATAAACACATTTTCGAGCTCGAATTCCGATTTAGTGTACAAGTATACTTGTAAAGAAAAATATGAAAGATAAAATATACGTGTCTATATTATGTTAACTTTAAATTCAACGAACACGCGCATTCGCAAAAAAACTAAATAATCGAAGAAATTTCAGTTTCAGTAATAACATTATCAAACATATTTTGAAAAACTAATAAAAATATCTATTTGACAATTTGATTTCAATAAGAGACAAAATTCATATTTTAAGAACGAAAACAAAAATATTTTTAATTCTTAAACATTATAGAAGTACATTTTCGTAATTTCATCACTTTTCTAAACTTTATCTTATACTATAATATATGGTACTTGAATGGGCTATTTAAACATTAATATATAACATTAATAAAGTCTATAAACGATTATTAAATTCAAATAGAACTCGATATGGATAATTATATTGAATTTGTATGTACAAACAAAAGTAATACGATGTGTTACATACCTATAAATAATACATACTTGATGTTTATTGATATTAAATACTTTACGGTAAAAAAAAAAATAATGTACTACAAATATTATATTAACTTATATTATTTTTTTATAATTATGTACAATGTAAAAACCACCTAAGAAAAATGTGTAATATTTAGGAGGTTTATTCAAACGGAACTTGTTTAAACCAAGAAAGTTTATCTTACACCAATATAGATTTTGTTCGATGTAGAATTGTTCGACTTAATATTTTCATAGAATTTATAAAAATATCAGTTGATTTTTAATGACGATGGTGTTTGATTTCTTATGTAATCAATTAAAAACGATTTAATAACGTACGAATTTAGTACTAAACTAGTATTAAAAAAAAAAAAAAATGATTACCTACTATTATTATTTAAAATGAATAGCGATTAATAAATAATAATATTAATTATACTCGCGTGTCCGAATCACAATTACCGATAACAAACTACTTTTTTTATATTTTTGTGTGAAACGATGTTAAAACCTATGGTTTAAATTTTATAACAAAAATTTGACTATAAGTTTTATAATATGACATTCAAGTAGTATTGTTTACTTTTCATCTGGAAAAAGAGGTTTCGTTATACTATTCGTATTTATTCCCAAAACTATCTATAGCACTTTTAACGCTCATCTAGAGACAACTAAAATATTTTACCGAGGGGATTTTTTTTTTTTGGAATTTTCAAACTATTAACTGAACGATTTATTCGCATTTTTTTTTATTAAAACGGTAAACCAAAAATAAAACAAAACACTGTCCGACACACAAATTATTTGTAAATTAAATGAAATACATTTTAAAAAGAATACCACATTGAAAATGTTTCTATACGTTAGGACATGTTTATGGTGTAAGGGAAATATATTTTTTTTTTATGCGGTAAAAAATATATCGCACGGTAAAATAATGCTTGGCGCATTTCCCATATTCATTCAAATATTTCATCGTGTGTCAACAGTTAGAAGAATATGCCATATGTTTCCATCCGATATTGATTTACACAATCCGTTAATTTCTTTAATACTTACGCTGCCCGAAGTTTCCGTAGGTATATATGGACGTACGCCGTGATTATTGAATATAATATTAATAAGTTTGTTGAAAAACAAAACACGGTACTTCGATTACGAATCGGCATAAAAAGAAAGAACGATAGCGGCGCGATTAAACTTCGTAGGAAAAAACACTAAATCGTTTCATCATCAGTTTCTAAAGACAAGGCCATTGTCGTTTTAACCAAATTTCATTATCACGCGCCGTGATGCCTTTGAAGTAGAAATGTCTCGGTCTTCCTATTGGCCGTTTTTCCATAACATTCCCCTTCAAGATGTTTGTGACGAAATCGTTGTGTCCTAGCAGATGTCCAATGAGCTTCACTTTCCTTTTCATAATAATATTAATGATGTTTATTTCTTCGCCAATTCCCTGCAAGATGGTTTCTTTCGCTTCTGTCCAGATCGTCCTCGTCGTTTTTCTTCAAATCCACATCTCCATAGTTTCCAACCTTTCTCTTTTTCATATTTCTCTATGGTCCATGCTTCAAAATGCGTAAAGCAAAATACTCCACATGTATAATGAAGCTCTTCCTCGTTTTATTTAATGCTTAAATTTTTGTTCGTCAATAGAGATCGATTCATTTTAAATCGTATATATATATATATATATACGTGCATTTTGAAAAAATTTCCACAATTTATTCGGCCGAACAATAGCCGCTGTCCGTTCGCCTCGAACCCGATTAAATATTGATAGGACTCAAAATTTTACACTCGAATATGCCCGTATAATATGTATGGGCCACTGCAACAGATACATGTGGCGCATAAATATTATCGCACATTGTAAAGCGACGATTCCGAGATATACGAGCTCTACTTCGTAAACGAACTAATATATAATCGTAAAGGTGTCTATATATATATATATGGCAATAAGATATTCTAATATACCGATGCGATTGGATCATATGTTAGTGAAGTTTACCGATTCCCCACACCGATTCTTTTTTATGAATAAATTATCACAATCCTTGTGATCCCGGTTACGTATTACCGCCGATACTGCAACATAAATATTATACGCGAATCCCGATCCTAACTAATGTTTCAACGACCGTCCTTTACTCAGTAGGTCTAATAAATGCGTCTCCAAACGTACATAAATAAAGCTGTACTCGCGCGTGTCCGAGCGTTGTGCTTGTGAAAATATTGATCATCCGGCTGAAATGTCCGCCACTTAAGTACACTTATTTTTGTACGAATAGTGCCGTTTCAATTCCATCGGAGGGTATCTATTTACCCTTTTTAATATTCATATAATTTTTTTTTACGAATTCCCGGATAAATAAGTAATTACCGTACACACCATGCGGTAAACTCTGTAACGTTTTACATAAAAAAAAAAGAAAAAAAAACGATTAATTTAAAAAACTACGTTGCATCGATTTTAGTATAAATTTCATTAAGCCCTTTCGTTAGGCAATCAGGTTAATGAAAAACCGAAGATGATAAACCTAAAACTTACGCTACTATCTATTGCTTATTGTATTTTCCAAACCGATAGATCAGCTAACATCTAGGCTTTCAATAGGATTTTTATCATTGAAACGGAAGAATATTAATAAACGCGTACAACGTTTTCTATTTATTAACCATTTTATTATTGTTATCAATTTTTACTGGGTCAATAGAAATTTAAAATATGAAATATCGTATTTCGATATTTACAAATTTGTAAATAAATAAATTTCTAAATTTTTATTTTTATTTTTTAATCTCTGAAATTTAGGTCATAAAAATACAGACTTTGGTTAAATACTTTTTTTTTTGCATTTTGAATACTTTAAAAGTACTTCTTTCATCGTCGTGTCAATATAGTTCTTTGTTCTCTAAACACTCGTGGGCGTTTATTTTTACTTTCCATTTCGGATTTATCCGAAGGAAAAATAAGTTCGAAAATATTTATGTGTTATCCTAATTCATTATTATAAATCTTGAAAAAAATATTAACTATAAAATATAATTAAAATCTAATAAAACATTTCTCTAACACCGAAACGATTACAAAATATTGTAATCTAACCACCAGGTCTATGATAAATTTGGAGAAATACCACTAATCAATGAGTTTAAGAATTAACCTATTGACTTATTATCTTCAATTGTGTCAAACATGTTTAACCTCTAGGGCCAATACAATTTAACATATATAGATCGATTTTAACAAGAAATTGGTAAGCATTTTCTCTAATAGTACAAAATGATTTTATTATTTCTACGAATACGGAAATAATTATTCGGCTAGTATTTTATCACATGTGGAACCATTGTATTTATTGTAACTTATTATTTATTATTCGAAACCGGTGCAGACGAACAATAAATATGTATATAGCTTGGTACCGTTTGAATTGCATATCGAGGAAAATGTAAAAGGACCCGATAGATAATAATCAGACGGTATTTTAACCAAGTGTTTTTAATATTAAACAAAATGCGATTAATTGTAAAATATTTTTTTCATTTATTCGCCAATGAAGATCGTTTTCATTAAGTCCGATGTTAAGTAGAAGCGGATTGTTAGTGCCTACTTCCGAAGCGGCACAACAGTAAAAAATATTTATTATGGATAGATCAGGACTCTGTATTCTATTACAATTAGAGTAAATAGGTGAACGAAAATTGCTGAATACAAATATTTATAAATAAATTTACATCTTGTTTTAAATCAACACCAATGACGTAGTATTAGGTATATTACATTGTTTAATTAGATTAAATAAGAATAAAAGGTAATAAAGCATAACCACGGATATATCCTAATGTGTGAGTATATTATTATTAATAATTATTCTTTAATAAAACGTACCATCGTGTCACCATATTTCATAATTGTGGTATTATGCTTGTATATATTATTATTATACCTATTATGTAATACAAAAATATAAAATATGAACGTTATTCGTTTTTTTCTTCTCGTCATCTTAACATTTTGTAACATATTTAGAGTTGTTTTATAAAAGTATTTTTATTTGTTGTCGTTCAATGTTATCTACTGCATTTGCAATATTTATCAAATTATTTGAACATTTTTTAACGATCAAATTAATAATGGCCTCGTCGCTACTGATGACGACATCTCATTTTAATTACTAAAAGCCCTCCAACGCTGCCGGCCAACGGATATTTCTTTTATTATTATTTTTGTAAAATCATTATTAAGCCCGATTAAAATTCGTATAATACGATACGATAGACAAGAATCACTTCTAATTCACATACGACTGACAAGAAACGGTAGACACGCGCTCAGTTGATACCAATTTTTGTTTCGAATGTTCGGCGGAAATTGTTGATTCATAACGTGTTTTAGAATTTAGAATATGAAAATTTGTTGTGATGGCAATATTATATATTTTATGGTCCAATATAATATAAAGGCTATATCTATACACTGTGTCTATAATTATATTATTATATAAATAATAATATTTAGGCTTGTTGTAATCATTGCAATAACGTTCGTTTACAAATGTTATTTATAAATTAATTTAAATACATGCGAGTACATAAAAATATGCAAATTTTAAATAAATTGATTCCGACAAGTACCGACAAAATATTCTTTGCTCGAATTTTTTGTCGTGTCGTGTTGTACGAGTGTGAATCGGGCTTTATTCGTACTAGTCGAGAAAACCGCGACTACACCGGTCGTTTTGTCATTCTGTTTAACTTTCCTTATTGTTAAGTTTTCTTTATTAAACATAATTAATATTGTGTAAAAGAAAAAAAAATAATGGAATAGTTTTACTCCATTCGTCAACCGGGGCGATGTTAATTATATTACTAAATTGTTAATTTAAATTAAATTTGATAATTATTATAAAATAAATCATATTACATGGATATAATGTTGCAGAACAGACACACTGAGTGTACAATGTGTTATTGTGTTTTTTTTTGTTACACAATTAGTAAATAAATATTTTCATTATTATTTTTAAAATGTTTTAAAATGAAAAGTAATTTTTTGTTAAAATATTTCTACGTGTTTCACTAAAAAATAATAATAATAAATAATAATTGGAATTTCAAAAGAGCAATACAATTATTAATATTTTCATTATGAACTCTAATACGATTTATCGAATATAACTGAAAATAATTTTTCTTTGATTATTACCTAAATTGCATAGGTATATACATGTAATGTTAATGTAAATATTACAGAACTATACGTTGACAACATTATAATATAATGTACACTATATTACATTTCGTTCGCTCAAAATATATAAATATTTTTATTTCAAAAATTGTTAGTTCGCTGTTACACTGTTACGGCAAAATATTTTGTTTGAAATCATTTATACATTTGTATAATGTCAATATTATGCGGCACAACGTTGGGATATCGAGTATTCCACTACACGTTTCATATTTCGTGATATCAATATTTATTTCTCACTATTTATTTTTCAAACATTTATCTTGCTATGAATAACGGTTACACTTTTTTTTATTAATTAACATACATAAAACAATATTATTTATTTGTTATATAATCTATATATTTATAAGTAAACGTAATTGATTATGTAAGTATACACTTACCTATCATGTGTAAAATTCGAGTCATAGCTTTCGTTTCAATGTAGTTGTTATTAGACGAATCACACATTCACGGCTGTAATTTTCACGTACATTTAAAACATAAATATTGGTGCAATTTACTGTTGGACCGAATCATTGGTTTTGTAAAAAATCCAAATTAAAGTTTAATACAATTTTTTTTTTTGCCTCGGGGAAACGTTGGATTATTTTGCCTAGCTGTACAGATTTTTCGATTTGGCAGCCGTTTATTTCCTCCGTGTTCTTCTAATGTAATATGAAAAAAAAAGTCTCAAGCCAAGCAGTAAACCGGTATCTGATTCACGATATCGATCGTCTTCTAAGCGCCCATAGCCTGTGAAATTATATTCAGAGTTTTCTTCGTTCGGAAATGTCGGTTTTTTCAGTATATCTGTGTGACGTTATCATGTATAATACGAACATACAGAAATTAAATTTATTAAAGTAAAAAAAAAAAAAATATGTCTTCTATGATTAAATCACAATCCTGTTTAACTTTGATGCGTTCTAAATTTTCGTTATTATTTTACATTTACGTCATTTTCATTTCAACAATTCAGCAAAAAATCAAGGATTTTTCGCAATGTTAATTTATTTCAATAGTATCATTTATATACATATCCAATACTAAACGGAACAAATGGTATATAAATAGTGTAATAAAATAAACAATAAAATTAAAGAAATAACCGGAAAAGTTAAGTACGAAAAATAATAAGAACGTATAAAAACCATAATATTTGAACCATCAAAATACTCGAACGGTTTGAACTATTGAAAATAAAATAAAAATAACAATATGATATTTATTACGAAAAACTAGTTGGTATACTGATCATAATACATAATAGCTTCTGGACGATATTATTGGACGTATAAGTTGTAAATGGAAATAAAATAATTATTACGGACGATCGTATAAATGACGAATACAGTTTGTTAAACGTAGCGCGGAATCGAATAAAATAAAATGAATATTAACAATCATATAACATGATTTCGCTACCAACTTCATTCAAATAACATTTTATTATTTATTAAACTTTGAATAATCAAGTATTAAATAAATCAGGTTATATTTAATAAGTATTATTAAATAACTTGTTAATATGATAATGCTTTTTGAATAACAATATAAAAAATATTATTTTAGTTTCGGGATCTGACCGAGTTGAATTTAGATAGAAAATCGAACTGTTTGGATTTTTGGTTTTTATTTAACCTTTAACACTCGCAATTATCTCTTTGTTTAATACACGTTTTCAATCATTATGTCAAAATTTCAACACAAAATAGTGAATGCTAATAACAGTCTTCATTTTTTTTAAATTTATTATTTTCAACAACACAAGTATTCAAATATACAATAATAAATTGTACACAACGACCAGTATTCTGTAAGTCAGACACTGGTAAGGGGGGGGGGAGTGAAATAATGTCGAACGTTCTTATTATCGTATAATTATTTGATTTTATTTATATTATCCTGGAACACATACGTAACAATTTATTTTACTTTTGGCAATTAACTTTATGATTATTATCTTTGATTTTATTAGATTTTCGGTTATTGTAGATAATAACAGTTATTAGATCATATTCATTATAAATAACATGAAGTCCATGGTTACAAAACGATATGTATCTGCAGGATATAACAGATAATAGATACAGTCGTATTAATGGCATTGTTCAGCTGGACAATTTCTAAACGACATGAAAATTCTTTATTTGGGGAAAAATAGGGTTCTCGAAAAAACTCTACGCCCTCTCCCTCAAACAGCATCACCGATAAAAATCCGATGTTCTCTCCATTATTTTTGTTAGATACGATTCAAAAGAATCGTACGAATCTATTACACATGAATATAATATTTAATAACCCCCTCATCGCGTTATCCGTTCGAGTCGGATTACGACCATCATTTTTAACAAACGTATTATTGATACGTATCAACAAATGTGTTTGTAAATAAGAACGAAATATTTGATCGTATCGTTAATTATACACATTAAATTGTTTCAGGCCGTATTTAGGACTGTAATGGTTTGTCAAACAGTCTCTAAAACATTAGATGAGAAATGCATAACTCGACGTATGCTTGTTTGCCGAGATCAAACGGTGCAAATCAACCGACGTCTGACCAGGAAGGCGTAGATCGTCCAAAGAGTTTAATGTTTACCAAAATTCAATTACCCAAATTAGAAAATGATTTGCAAAACTATAATTTGAGGTTGGATACGAAATCAAACACGGAACAAAACAAAGGTAAGTTTACGTGCATAATATGTTCGCGAGGAATAAAAATTGAGGCTTATTCGTAACAAACACTCAAATAGGAATGTTAGAAATGTAATTTGTGAAATAATATATATATAAATTTTTTTTTTCTCTAAAAAATCCATATTAACGGTTACGATTTAAATACGTATTGATTGTTAGATACTACGACGGATCAAACGATTAGAAGATACAGAACAGCTTTCACAAGGGAACAGTTGCTCAGATTAGAAAAAGAATTTTACAAAGAAAATTACGTATCGAGACCAAGAAGATGTGAACTTGCCACCGAATTAAATCTTCCCGAATCAACGATAAAGGTAGGCGTTATACGTGTATTTAAATCTATCGTTAAACACGATATTTTAGCGGAAATATCCTAAACATATCCTCTTAAAATATTTACGTTCGAATAAATATTATTTTAGAAGGGATTTTTTTTTTTTTTAAGAATTTTGTAATTTAATATAGCGCTATTAATTACAATGATTTTTATTTTAACTAATTAAAAATGATGGAAATTAAATTTCAAAATTAACAATTAATTTAAAGGTAAATACAAATAATTATGACATATTTGTTATTTAACGAATTTAACTCCGAGTCAAAAGTGTAATTCTTAAGCCCGATTCACACTCGTACGACACGGCGCGACAAAATATTCTATCGATATAATTGAATACGGTAATTCACACCGATCCAGCGAGCTCCGTAACGACACGACGAAAAATTCGAGCAAAGAATGTTTTGTTGCGGTCTGTCGGTACTTGTCGGAATCAATTTATGTATTTAAAATATACACATTTTTATGTACTCGCGTACATTTAAATTAATTTATAAATTACATTTGTAAACGAACATTTTCGCACTGATTACAACAAGCCTAATTATTATTATATTATTTATATAATAATATAATTATAGATTTAGTATATAGGTACCGTCTTTATATTATATTGGACCATAAAATATATAATATTTTTATTATCACAACAAATTTTCAAATTTTAAATTCCGTAACACGTTGGGAATTAAAAATTTCCGCCGACCGTTCGAAACGAAAATTGGAATCAACTGAGCGCGTATCTGTCGTTTCTTGTCGGTCGTATGCGAATTGGACGTAATTTTTGTCTGCCGTGTCGCGTTGTACGATTGTGAATCGGGTTTTAGTTTTAAGGATTTATACAAGTGACTCAATTTAGTTTGTTTAAATTACTTAACGTGATGAAATGAACAAAAAAAAAAAAAATAATAATAAATTTAAAACGAACGAAAACAATTATAGTGTTACTATAAATGCACGAAAAGGGTTAAGTATATATATATATACGTATAATTATGCATACTCGTTTTATTAAAATTGAAATAAAAAACCCGAAAACAAAATGAGTACAAAAAACTAAAGTATTTTTCTCGGGAGAATATCATTATAGAAGGATTTATAGAGCCCACTGAAAGCTTCCGGGATAGGTTTCTTTTACAATGTCTGAAAACTCCTATAAGGACACCTCAGGGTCATCTTTGGAATCTACTACTATATCAACATTCGGTCGTTATTATATACCTCGATAACGGTAACGTAATATTCAGTGGCGTAAGCAAGGGTATGCCAGGGGCGCAAATCGGAAAAGCACGCAAAATGAACAAATTCCTATCCATGGAATACGAATTCACTAGAAAAATATCATACGAATAAATGATCGATGAATAAAGCCATAAAGCGAGGAAAGCAACGGTTTACATTTTGAAACGTACACTGTGACAATAACTAATAAATATCAATTGTATTTAAAGAAAACGAAATTATTAAAATTAAAGATTAAATAAATATAACATTATATTAATTTTTTAATAATAATAATAATCGATAATAAGGCGTTTTTTTTCCTACGTTTGCTAGTGGCGCTAACGAGTCATGGTAATACGCCACCGGTAATATTATGCATAACCGACACAACAACCGATTACCGATTTCAGGTTTGGTTCCAAAACCGGCGGATGAAAGACAAACGGCAGAGGATCGCCATGGCGTGGCCGTACGCCGTGTACACGGACCCGGCGTTCGCGGCCACGGTACTTCAAGCGGCCGCGGCCAGCGCGCACGCCAACGGCTCGTTGCCGGACATAGCCGCCATCGCTAACGTCTACCAGTATTCGGCGGCCGCGGCGGCCGCCGCGGCTGGCCCGTCCTACTTTCACAACGCCGTCGGCGGCGATTACGGTAAGTTTCAATCGCATCAATACGTCGTCGGTCCGCCGGCGCCGCCGCCGCCGCCGCCGCCGCCTCAGCCGGTACCGCTGCAGCAGATGATGAAAAAGTCGTTCGGCCTGTTTTCGGGCCATCACCATCACCACCACCATCACCATCACCAGTTCGCGACTGACGCGGCCGATGCGGAACACAACAATCACGCGGCGTCCGCGTCCGTCGGCTACGACGACAACAAGACCGACCTGAAAACCACGGACGTCACTGCCGTGACCGCGGCCGCGGCCGCAGTGGACAATAACAAAACGACGACGACATCATCGTCGTCATCGTCGTCGGCAGCGGACGCGGCCGATTACTCCGCCGGCACGAGCTGCAAGTGCGGCATAGTCGACTGCGTGTTGACCACAAACGGAAAATCGGTCAGCAGCAACAACGACGGCGGGACGATGAGCGCCGCGTCCACGCCGCCGACTACAACAGCCGTCGACCACTTACCGCCGTCCGCCGTGTCGTTTCTGGTGACTACCAACGACGGACCGGAAACCGGCCCGAACGAAGTACTACGGTCCAGTACGGCGGCCGAGTGTTCGTTGGCCGCCGTCCACAAGCACATCTATCACAAGGAGCACGTCAAAAACAAATTGTTCCAGCCATACAAACCGGACGTGACTACCGCGAAACTCAATTTGTAAACGATAACCGCACAAATAATTATGTATATAATATTTACGACGTGTACTTCCGTCGTCGCTTGACCGCAGGTCCATCTCGGATGATTCGAAACATTTTGGCGCGCGTACATGAATTATGTTTTAGAAGTTATTTTTAAAAAAAAAAAAAAAATCGAATTCTTCAAACTAAAAAAAAATAGATAATTATTTTATAAATTATAAAAACTTGAATCGGTTCGGGAACTATGTGTAAACTATACGTGGTAGAGTACATTGAAATATATGGGAAAAAAAAAGAAATACAAATTCTTGAAAAAATATCTTCCGTTAACATTTCGTTTGTTTTTAAATGAACTGTAACAAATCACTCGACATTTCCTTAACTTAACGGATAAATGATAAAAACAATTTTTTTTTTTTTTTATTTGTATTAATAACGTTATCAAGGAAAACGCTGTTTTCACCTGAAACGTTTCCACAAGAATAATTAGATTAATGTCGAAAATGTCCTGGTTTCATTAAAAATTATGCGAATCAAATGCATACATAAATCCATCACGGATAAAAGTGTATGTCTCATGCACCGGTTTACCTCTATTCAGCGCGTTGTCGATGAACACTGATTAGTAATATTCAGTTTTTTATGACGATTTTAATTACGTATTACAGTAGAATTCACCTTCGCGTAACGAGCGTATAAAAAAAATACCAAAATAAAATGTATTAAAAATGCCATAAAAAAAAAAAAATCACTCTGTATAAGTAAATCGTAACGGTTCTCTGCGCAGGGAAACGTGTCACATATATATATCCAGGATGTAACAGGACAATAATTTACAAATGCAATAACTTTGGCCTTTGGTTCTATAGGCGATAATAAAATGTCTAAAATGGCACATTACGCCAAAATGTTCTCTCGATTCTCCGTGCGTAATTCCTTTCCTCCATTGCGTGAACATTTATAGATGAAAATAAAAAAGTTTTGTATACCTATAAAAAAAAAAAAAAAAAAAAAATGGCCTACGGCTCGAAACTGTTCGTTGATAACTCGTATATGGTTCGTATAATATAAGACTATATTATATTTTTCGATAAAACAATCCGTTTGGATCCATTTTTACGTTTATTAACTTTTCGATTGAACACCGTTCATGAAAACGATTTATATCGTAAATACCGTGCAGCGCTGCACAAATGTAGCTAAACGGAAATAACAAAAACAATTTCATAAACGAATTGTGTGTCTATATTTTCTGTTTGATTTAGTTTTAACGATCTAGTAGGTTTTTCGAAATTTTTCTTTGTTATTGCGAACATTGTATTATTTATTTTATTAAATCGGAAATATATTATACGATTCGTGAGAATAATTCCTAAAATCATTTTGGTCATAACTCAAGTGTGATTTTTTTTCCTAACACTCTCTTTTGACACGCGTGTTCTGTTCGTGCAACTAATTTAGTGTCGACAAATAATCTGTAACAAATTAAAACGCATGTTATCATTAGTTAATTAAAATTGATTATTATCATATTAAAAATTTTGATATCGAATTCCAGTCGTTCGGCATACGGACAAATCAATCGAGTTATATATTACGTTTCTAAATAAGAGTCGCACTTCCTCTTTTATTTTTCAAACGAGACGTTCAATATCCGTTTTATATTTCGTTTGCCAGCGCATTTCAGACTTGATCGGGTGAACTCGATTATTTCGGCGAATCATTCAGTAGACACCCGGAAAATTTGTTGGATTCGAGAACACTGGGATTTTACAGGGTGTTACGGGATGACGAGTAACGATGCGAAATAGTTCAACCGCGCGCTTTAATATAGTAATAAATAAGATATTTTGTATAGACAAAGTTCCATAATAATGATGTATTTATAAGCGTAATTTTTGTACTACAAATTCGTATTAGAAATACTTTAATATCGAAGAAATCATTATTGTTTCCATCTTAATATATCCGAATATCATCGTCGGTCATTACTGGCTTACCAACGTGCATGGCTTGTAAAACGTTAATGTCGCATTAAATTTCACGCGACGACTTTGATGACTTCGATTGTGTGGATCTCAGAATTAAATTTATTACGGAGTCGAAAAATGTTGAAACCCACTGTTTTTCTTTTTCCGTCGCTTTTTCCATACCACGCTTATTTATAGTTTCCAATAAACTTCAACTCATAATTATGAAAGTTCGTGATTTGTTTTTTGTTTTTGCGTTTTATAAACAACCTAATGACACACACAAAATTTAATCGTACTTATATTAAATATGGATTTTCATCATTAAAGCAATCAAAATAAAAACCAGTTTTTTCAGATATTATATAATATTTGAATAATTGTTAATTAATACTACAAAACATCTTAAAGTAGGTATGTTTAACGTCATGTGTATATTATTATATATTTTGGTAGGTATTTGTCAAATAATTATGTTACAAAAGCGGTTGATAAGCGCGCTTACCGATTTATGCATTTTTTTAGACACTAATAATAGTGATGGATCAATGAAATAAAAGTTATTGATTGCAATATTGAATACTGGTATTAAAAATATTAACGGTAAGACAAATTAGTCAGAATAAATATTTGAACGGTCCAATACTCAAGTTATTTTTTTCTGTTCTTGTTAGTCATATATGTAAATACAAAATGTAATATTTGTTTTACATATCTAGAAGTCATTATCTTTTTTTTTCTTTCTAATAATAAATGTTTGTGTTTAATTATTGTTTTCTACTTAAGCTGTTTACATTTATGATTTAGAGGCGCCTATTTTATATTATCAATATTTAATTTAATAAGTTTTTACTATATACGAGTATATAACGCGTAATATTCATCGTGTTAATTGCGAAGAAATTACATAATTATCCGAGATTATATAATATTGTATAAATCAAAGTTTCAATAAATATATATTTTTTCATTCCGAAAAAGATTGTTTAAATAACTACGCATTGTAATTAATATGTATATAATATATTTCTAATATTTAATAATTTACTACATACAATATTATAATATGTTACTGACTGAAATAGTGAAAACATAAAATGTTATTGTAATTAATAGTAATATTGTGAAATAATTTAAACAATTAAAATTTTAAATATGTACGAAATTAATAATGTTAAAGGCGATTAACAATAATATACTTTTTGAATGCGCATGAAAATAATACATCTGTAGGACTTACAGTAATTTATACATCTAGCCATGTAATTTAATTACAACCATTCGATATTAATAATTATACAGCAACTAGTCAGTGTGTTTAAATTTATTTATATAAATAATAATTGTAAGGATATTAGTTATAAATGGTAGAAACGCTATTGGATTACAATACGTATTTGTATTATTATTATTATTATTATTATTATTATTATCATTATATAATTAGAATTTTAGTACATTTTAATCATAACTTTAAAATGTTTGAAAAATTAAGATTCATACTGAAAACAACATAATACATAAATGTTTAATTAATTAGTTAAATCGGTTAATCTTTTTTATATGTTAAGAAGATAACTAATATGAAAGTGAAAACCAACCAGTACTTATTTGTGTTTATTTTATTATTTCGCTTGTTAATTCAATTTAACGTATACGGTATAATTTTCTAAGGTTTACACTATAAAAAAAAAATCGCTATTTTATTTGTTTATTATATATATTACACGGTTGAAAACGTTTGGTTAGCATATTGAATTAAACGTGTGTAATTCATGTACTTGTGTAACTATTGAAAGCTTTTTATAATATTACAAAAGTTGGTTTGCTAAAAATTGTGTTTAAAAAAAAAAAATTATACGATAATTATTTATACAATATTTGAACGTTATACTTGTTATATTATTTATTCAGTAATCGAGTGAGAACAAATATTCGTACGATTGATTTTTGATCGAAAATTTCGTGAAGAATAAATATTTGCCAGTCAATAGTATAAATATTATTTCTCAATAATATATTTTCATATAATATAAAAAAGTGGCATAAATTGCTGAATGTAAGACCGCGTCCAGACGACCAAGGAACATTTGCCGTCGACCTTGTCACCTATTTCGGTGACAAAATGATTTGAGAAACTATTTTTGGTCTTGACAAAATGTGAAACGAGAATGACGGTTGCAATTGCTGCGATCTGCTTGCGTAATTTTGGGTTTAGAAACGAAAAAGCCTCCAGTATTTGTTTTTCATGATATAAATGCCGACAAATACTTTCTTTAGAACACTCCATTATTTGATTGAAAAAAATACTTAAAAATCCGTTCACAAAAAAAAAAAAAAAATGTACGGATGAAAATATGCACTACATGTAACGTGGACGAGACTAGATTGAACGAATGACCAAATAAATAAAATATGACGTATTTATTAAAAGCATATCGACAAAATTCGATCGGTCTGGACGTGTCAATACATTGTCAGTGATTGTGTTTATAAATTTTGTCGAATTTTTCCTTAGCGTCGGACGAAAAACAAAAATGTGTCGATAACAACAACGTCGCCGACACAATAATGTTGGTGACAAATTTCAAAAATATTTCTGATTTTCGTCATCAACATTGTCGGCAACACATGTTTGCGACAAATTGTGACAACAAGAATCACAGTAGATAAAACTGCATTTGATTATTTTCTATATAACTGAACCATCTAAAATTCTAATCAGTTCTAACACTAATAATCCACAAGTTACGAGTATTATCATAACTAATGTAATTTTTCATTGTTTAAATTTCTAACATACACATTTGAACATATGAACATTTCTCATAATCGGTGAACAATGATTGATAAAATTTATTCAATTGAGAATATACTCCACAATATACGAGTTATAATCATTTTTTAAATAAGTAAACACGGTAAGATATAATCTATCTTTGTAAGACATTCGGTCTTGTGTAGATTATGTTTTAACAATGTAAACTCGAGTATTGTTGTACAACAACCTAATCTTTAAAACTATTATATAAATGTAAAGGATACGCGGATGGGTATGAATGATAATTGAATGCACACAAGTAAATCGTCACGTGCATATATATATATATATATATTAAATGTATAAAATATTAAAAATTGATTTTTTTTTTTCATAAATCTCTTAAATTGACTTTTTATTTTGGAAAGTTTATAAAAGTGTTATTTTTCATCGACGCGACGAGAGTTAAGAATGGCTTAGCAACTATTCCCTAAAACTATGTTGTAATTCTCTAAAAATTCAAAGAATTTAAATAATATTTCAATCAAACGAAATTAATAATATTTTCGAGAAGACACCCGCCACCACTGACATTTTTATGCCGTATTTTTCGTACTATTTTAAACCTAAAAACTATATAACAAATTCGATCACTTAAAATGAATCGAATTTAGTTTTGAAAAAAAAAAAGAAGATTTTATTAAACCGTATTCTATACATTTGTGTCCTATATAATCGGAAGAATGATTTTCCATATTAGTGTAGACGTCTGAAAGTCCAAGTTAAATAATTATTGGCACATTGTTTGGTGAAAATCAAAATATTACGATTTCGTTTAGTAACTTAAGAAGAATATTATCTGTGCACCGTTATAATTGCTCAACTTTAAACGTATATATAAACTTAAATAGAATTGCATTATTGCGAATTAAAATATTGTAAAACGTGTAGTTGAAATGAATAATTTTACAAGATACGCAAATATTTGAGAAAATATACGTACGTTTGTTAATAGCTCATAAAAATATCGTTTGAAAAGAATATTTTCTTTTTTCAAAGCGTTTTCTTATAATATGTTCGAAAAACTTATATAGGTAATATATTATATTTAGTTAAAATGTTTCATTGTACGTGCAAATTGGGTATTCCATTTTCACTTACCTAATACTATTATTAATAAGTTGCACATAATCTAAAACTCAGTACTATTGTAATGTTAGAAATTAATATGCAAATAAACGACTATATTTTACAATACAAGTGTGTAAATATCACGGAATATTCGTTTAAAATTGCTTATCATATGAAAAAAAGACAACATAATTTAAGTAGTGTGTACATATATTTAACAAAATTTATAACCGATTTTAATAAAATACATATATATTTATGCGTTTGCGTGTAGTAATTTCATACAGATACAACTAAGTAATGTTAAGAATGTGCTTATAATATTACTATGCTTAACATGTTTAAAACTTTTAAACAATAATAAACATAAAAGAAATGCGTTGATATTAGATACATAATAGATATTTGATACCTAATATATGCAAAAAAATACAAATTAACTATAAAACTAAAAGAAAGTAAAACATTTAACACGAAAAAAATTAACGTTGTTTTTAACTTATATTCAACAATATAGAACAAAAAAATATTAAAAATTCATCACAAATTTATTATCTACATATCCCTGAGATCGATGAACGAAATCGACATACCTGATATAATATTTCATTGTTCAATTCAATTTCAATTCTAATTGTTTATAATAGTAAAAAGAAGTGGAAAATCATTGTGCACGTGTATTGAAATATATTATTATTATTATTATTGTTATTGTTATTGTTATTATAAAAATAATTCATTTATATTCTTTTGAGATATTGATTTTTTTTTTTTATAAATCAATCATAGTTTAAGTTCATAAAACTTAAAAATCTACACATTAATTTCTTTTTTGTACTTAATTGAGCAAAAGTATTCAATTTGCATAAATATTTATGCACAACGTATATTCTATAAAAATGGAACGGTAAAACATTTTTTTTTAATTTCATTATTTTTTTTTTTTATTTCTTAAAATTTTTAACTATCGAATATTAATTGTATATCGTTTATAACATATTTAATAGTTAATACACGTTAATAATTTCTAAGAAAGTTACAAAACAAATGAAGTTTCTTTTTGACACTCACCAAACAAAATATACCTATTCATATATGAGTTTAGTTGAATTAAAATAAATTTTACGAGGAAAATGCGTCAAATTATGAAAACTTAAAAGATTCGAATTATTGCGAAATATCAATTACTCATCATTCCCTAATCATAAATAAGTACCATTCAATTTTAAATCATAACACATAATATCTTAATTGTATACCATTTATTAATGGCAATTTCTTTATAGGTATATGACTCAAATACATTTTAGCAATTAGGTATTTTTCTTATTATTATACAATATAGAATATAGGTATAAACTTAAATTGCCGTAGTTGACTTTTTCATTGACATTTAAAAAGATAATAGTTTGCTAAATTTCGAAAAGATTAAAATTTTTTTTAAATGATTTAATTTCATGAGAAGAGGAGAACGGCAACGACATTGTAAATGTATTCAATACAAAATCAATATATATTGTTGATGACATAAAACCAGCCTTAATATAAATTTATTATTAGAATAATACACGTTGTATGCATAATTAATAATTTTGCAAATAACGTCTAGAAAAAAATCCTTCTTACAATAGACATGTTTAATAGGCATTTTTATTTAATAAAAGTTATACAATAATACCTAAATATTATTAATCGTAAATAATATTTAACACGTATTGTGATATAACGAAATAAAGAATTATAGTGTGAAATAGATCAAGTGAGATATAACGTCTACAATAGCCTAGTTTTTATTGAAATTTTACTCATCAATTAAATGTGTTATAAAATAATAAATTCCATGTAAATATGCCGAGCGAAAACGATATGGTATGTATGAATACATTTTATAGAATGATATTTTAAAAAAACAATAATAGTAATAATAATAATAATTTCAAAATATTAAAGTATTTGTTGTTGATATTTTAATGTGCAAGTAACAATGAAATACGTGTCTAAATGATTAGAAATTACAGTTATATAAACTTCACTTTACTAAAATTGATTATTTATAATTATTTATTTTTTTTTTTTACATAAAGAAATACGTATGTATGAATACAAATGTATTCTTTACATTTTTTTTTTATCAAAATATTTTCTATCAAATTATGGTTTTTCGTAATTATATATATATATTTGTTACGCTAGATAAAAAAAAATAGGTGATTTATTTAAAATTCGATTTAACTTATGGAATTAGCTCAGTTTAAAATTACTATATAATGCGAATATTTCGACAATTCGTAGAAGTATTATTTGTACGTCTTCTTCAAACTATTTATTAATTTCGTATGTGTTTAATGTTTCAAATATTACGTTTTGTAAAAAAAAAAAAAAAAAAAAAAAAAAAAATAACAGTAAACGATTTCCAGGATTTCTCGCCACCGTCAATTAAATCTCATAACGATCAAACATTCTCACACTTAAATTCTAAAATACGTTTCGGCTACTAATATGCGTCCATAGCGATTGAAACGAAACACCGTACAATGGGCCATATTGGACGCAGGACGATTTTGGAAATTTTTAGGAGACAGAAAAGTTTAGATATTTTGGTTCATATGAAATTTTAGTTGCCGAGGACTTTTGACGGAGTGAATTTTTTTACGTAATTTCAATATCCTCGCGTTTCGAATTGACCGCAGTCGATTCGGTAAAATATTTATTTCAAACGTGTCGATTTTCGGGGGATTTTTTCTCCTTCAATCCACTATAATGAAAATAATTCGGTGAACTCCGTTTTCTATCGAAATTCGAAAAGGATTCAGAAATTACCTACTGGAATGATCAAATCACTTTTACTCGTTTGTGTATAAATAACTTTGACGAATTAATTTGTTAAAAACTACAGCGGAACGGTTCGAAGATTGTACTACGGTCGTCGCACGTTCTATGGACCCATTAAACCGGCGTCGTCCGATCGCGTGTAACGTTACGAGCGCTATTATTGCGGTGGCGGGGGACGAGGGACGGGGTGTATCTTCTTGTAACGGACTAGTACACGAGAACTCATGCGAAGACCGAAGACCATAATAACGACGGCAGCACCATTAGCAGCATGCCGCCCGAGCCGGAATTCAACAGGGCCGTGGTCAATCGGACGGCGGCGGAATCGGCCGTGTAATTGGCGCAGCACTGCAGCGAAACGGCCAACGCCTTGGGGTAGTATTCGTTCCAGAACTCGGGCTCCTGATCGAGCGCCGACATGTTGGGCACCTTGTCCACGACCATGACGCGTGGCACGTTCTGCTGGTATTCGTCCCACTTGACGGTGGTCTGGAGCGCGGCCCGGTGCCCCGGATCCGTGTGCTTGACAAAGTTCGTCCACAGGGCCATCGCGGTGTCCGACATGCGCCGGTCGACGGCCGTCCAGTCGAGGGCCGCGGCCGTCGGCCAATAAGGCATGCCCCACACCATTGGCAGTTCGGCGCCGTGCGGCGCGTCCATCCACTCGGCGGCCGCGGGCAGCGCCTTGGTCGCTCGCAACTTGTACTCGTACCGGTAAACGTACGTCGCGTTGTACCGCGAAACGTAACCGGCCACCCGGTGAGCCGAGGCGCCATACACCTTGTTGGCCGACATGATCACATAGTTGCGGCGCAGCGCGTCCGGGTCGTCCGTCTGCCACGCGTACCGTAGCCCGATCGTGTCCACCACGAACTCGGCGTCGAGCGTGCAGTTTTCGTAGTCGCTGCTGCCGCCGCCGCCGCCGCCGTCGTCCTGTAACGCGGTCGTTTCGTCCGCCTGCTGTTGCGCCGGCGGCCGCGGCCGTTGCATTCGTTGCCGCCGGTCGTCGCTGTCCTCTACGACGGCGTTCCGGACTAACGACTCGAACCGTTCTCTGGTGATGCCGCCGCCGTCGAACGGCTCGTCGAACGCGTCCTCCATCCGGTTGTAGCCGATCATGTGCGCGACCGCGGCGAACCGGCCGTCCTCCATGAGTGCGGCCGGCGCGTCCGGCAGGAACGGTTCGCGGCCGTCGCTGTTGTTGGTCATCGACGGACCGTCGATTACCGGGCCCCAGCGGAACAGCAGCCCGCCGTCCTCGACCAGCGATCTGGCGTCCACGTTCCGCAGGCACCCGGTCAACGTGCCCCGGTAACAGGTGAACTTCTCGGCCAGCTCGTCCAACACCGTTTCCGACACTTGTTCCACGGCCACGGCCCTGCGGACCAGCGCGTTCCCGCTCATGCAAATCGCGCGCTGGAACTTGTCCCGGGACCCGGGCGACAACACGTGCAGGCCCGCGCTCACCGCGCCCGAGCCCTGTCCGAACACCGTCACGTTCCTGGCCGAACCGCCGAAGCTGTCGATGTTCCGCTGCACCCAGTCCAGCGCGGCCGTCTGATCCAACAGTCCCCAGTTGCCCGACGCGTCAGCCGTGTTGTCCGTGTAGAAACCCAATATGCTCAACCGGTACGCCACCGTCACTACGATCACCTGTAAGTAAATTTTTATTGCGCATACAAAACAGCAAAATATTATCTTATATTAGCGTATCAGACATATTAGCTTTTAGACTTATGTCAAAATGTAAATTGCTCGAATGCCTATATATATATTACGCAAAATAAGACTCAGAGACAATTAATGAAGTACACAAATTTGGTTGTTTGAAAATTATTCAACATTTTTCAAGAGTCCGATTGAAATATTACAATTTTTCAAAAAAAAAAAAAAAAAAAAAACCTATTTCAATATTTTTTATTTATATTGCGTGACTAATGCTCCGGGACATAATGTAATATTATGTATTATCGATTTTTTTTTTTTAAGTTTGAAAATTAACATAAAATATTTTTACGTTAAAATTTAAATAATGTGTAAACAAGATATTAAATTTAATGTGTTCACACGAAACGTTCTTAATGACGGAATGAAATAAAAACATTTTCGTTAAAAAAAACTAACTTCATTTTTCTTAATTCAAATGAAAAATCCGCTGTGAAAAAAACGCGAGAATTTAAAATAAAATTAAAACGTCCATTTTAATACATCAACATTCACCAAGTTTTTTGCACCGTGTCGTCGTCAATTGAATGTTTTTTTAATGAAGCATTTGTCACAACAAATCTACACGTAAGAGCCGTTTTCTCGTCATACTATGCACATTGCCAAATTAAAAGACACGTCACGTGGTTTGATGATCGCGACCGATTATTTTTCCAATACGTACTTTGTGTCTGGCTGTCAAAACCGAAGCGTCCCAATATATAGGCGCGCCCCAGTGAAAATCGCCAGGATGAAACCATACCATTACCGGAAACTTTTCTTCGGGCACCGTTCCTGTAACGAAAATATAAAAACATTTTTCAAATAATTTTTTTAATTTTAATATGAATAATAAACCGTTCACTTCTCAGTTACCGGACTGAGTACGATTTAAATTCCTTTGGCGGCAGAGGCGATATATTAAAAATATTACCGAACGGAATTGAATCGCGTACGTAACAGAATTGACAATGTGAAATTTCCGCATTTGTACGACATCTGACCGAATCCAATAAAGAGAAAAAATTCCATCACAACGACACGTCGTAAAGCCTTTTATTATTTCCCGCAATTTCACGCACACAAACACAATATTTAATTATAGACATTTGAAATCGAATAACGTTTTTAACGCGCACCAATACCCGACTTTAATGGTCGTAGTGGGAAAATGTTTATATTGCACACACGGGTATTGTGCACGTCGGACGTATTAAAGGAGTGGTTTAAAGTAGATAAATTATTAATTTTAATAAATATTATTAAAGATCTGAGAACAATATTATTATAATAAGCAATTTTTCACGTACTTATCGTATTACTGAACGAATTTCATAATATTATAAATGAAATTATTATTATTACAAAAATTATTACCGCGACGAAACTCGTCGATAATACGATAAACAATTTCGATAATAAATGAACACTAGTTTTGCTCTCCACTGCAACAGAGGTTGTATCGGTAAATTATTATTTATGCGTATAATAACGTATATTTGTATATTTTAATATTTTATGTTGAAAATGAATATTATTACTCGTTTTTTCTTCTTCTTATATTAGTGTCTAGTATTCGGAATAATTTGGATAGTTCAATTGAGAACGACATTATAATTTGGGCATTCCTACGATAATTTTGGTTTTCTTTTTACTTATGTAATTTTGATAAATGAATATTAATATTAAATTTTGAGTTCTGATCAATGAATATAGTTTAATTTGAAGCGCGTTTAATAGTCATTTATATAATTGAATTATTTATGTCAGTCTCTATGAGCGTCCGTTCTCCATTAAATTATACATTACATTAAGTTCATCTCACGTTCAAACAAATGCATTAGTGGTCAGAAGCTATTTGGTGTTAAGTTAAACAGTGGTTTAAGGTCTATAAGGTGATAGTGAACTGTACGTTCACATATTTTACGCTCTTTTTTTTGTAAGGCGTTAAATGTTCTGGATTTCAATAAAAAATAAGCTAGTAATTTTATGACCAATTCAATTTGTTCTATCTTGGAATACTAGAGTTTTATTTGAAATTCTTATTCAGTTACAAGACAGGTCGAGTTCAACAAAAAAGGTCTTTAATTTTCATTAGTATCGAGTGTTATACATTTAGAATTCGCCTTATACTCCTATGTATGTGTGTGTGGATCTTTTTGACTGATCGTAAGCGTACAATTTGCTGCAAATTTTTTTTCACATTTATTATTATCTGATGAGAAAAATCGATTGTTACGTTCGTTTGATTTAGTTTTAGTTTTATGAAATCAGTTTTAGCGCACATTTGTGTACGTTTAAATATATATATATATATATATTAAATTAAATACAGCGCGCGGTTTTAATTCGATTTCGACACGAAATTTATTCGAAATTTTCTCGTCCCCGAGAAAAATGAAATAATTTTTGTTTTTTTTTTAACACATCAAGTAATCGTTGAAATATACGTGCGTGTACAACAATTATTGAACCGGACGGGTTCTCTTTTTTCCCGCCAACCTTTTTAATTAAAGGCGTTTAAAACTTTAATAAGAAACAAAAAAAAAAACTATTTTTTCTACACTAACCGAAGAAAATGTAAAAAAAAAGGCGTGCTCGCTTTCGCGGACGTTAATTGAAAACTTTTATTTTTTTTCATAAGTTCACGGCTAATATTAATGAAAATATACGATAGATAACAGTACGGGTTAACACATTTATTACAGTAGTTCTGCGGTTTGGAGTTTACGAAACTAAATTCTGGTTTTGAACACATTTACGGTTTAAAACGCTGAATATCGCGCGCGTTACGATCAAAATGATTATACGGACGTTTATATTATATTCTCAATTCGTTAAACTGTAAAACTTGTAAAAATTGTAAAACTGTTTTAATTCTTCCGAGC
Source organism: Chaetogeoica ovagalla (assembly GCA_032441825.1). NCBI lineage: Eukaryota > Metazoa > Arthropoda > Insecta > Hemiptera > Aphididae > Chaetogeoica > Chaetogeoica ovagalla. The sequence goes on along the minus strand of CM063747.1, from coordinate 4,026,436 downwards.
GGGTGCTGCCTAATGTTTATTTTTTATTTTTTTTTTCTACGACCCCCGTTCGATCCGGTCGCGGCCGTACGTAATTTCCTATTCGCGTTTTCTCTCGTGTACGCGAATTCCTCGAAAACGAAATAATTTCGGCCGCGGTCTGCGCGAAACGTTTAAACGTCGTACGTGGCGTATTGCGCGTACCGAACGTTCGTGTGGTCGTAATTATCGCAAAATCAAGGTCGACAACATCGAATATTGCGTGGAAATAAAAAAAAAGAAAGAAAGAAAAACAGAGAAAACTCTCCTTGCCAACGCGATATCGTCCATATTTCGCGTGTGTTCGAACAAGTAATAACAATTATAAATATATTACCGCGGTATGCGCGAGACCCTCCTCTCACTCCTAACACCACCTGGTTAGTCGATAAAATGTTTTATATTTTATACGTTTTTTATTCTAATTTCCACTGGGCTATCCGACATCAACGTGTTTTCGTTTTCATTATAATTTATACGCAAATAATAATAATAATAATAATATTACAATATCGCGCGTTGCGATTCCTCCGACTTTGACGGTATATTTTGCTATTTTTAACGTTACGCACCAAGATCGTATCGCACGTAAAGTTTATTACTTTGTTTTCGTGAATACCACACGCTTGTAAAAGTTATAATGATTGGGGAGAAAAATGTAAATTCTGATCGGTACAATCAAAATTGTTCGTTTTTTTTTTTTAATATTACAATAAATTGACGTTCGACTTGTGTTCGTTTTTACAAAAAAAAAAAAAAAACACATCGGATCCGTATGAAAAAATCGTACGACTTAAAGAGAAATTCGCATAATTCGTTTACAATTTTGTTCGTGTAGGAAATATTATATTATTATTTATACTCAGGTGTAATTTGTTAAGTGATTGTTGTCTTCGGCCGTACTAAAAAAAAAAAAAAAAACATTTAAAAATAGGTAATTATAATTTTTATATTTATATTTTATTCCCAGTAAACATATTATTTAAACATTTTCCCGATAGTTAAAATATTTTATTTAAATTCCACATGTTTCGGCCAATTGATGACGTGTTTTGTAAATTCAACCATAACGCCGTCGAAAACGATGATTTCTATTCACTACGCCCAATAGTGAAACGTGTGTGAGGTTTTATAAAATAGGTATAAAACAAAAATATTCAATTTGAAATTCAAAACTTCTGTAATCGTATAATTTTTAAATACAATAAAATCATAGAATATAATAACTGTAACAACTCGAAAGGTTTTAATTTTCTGAAATTATAAGTGTTTTTCAATTAAAAAAAAAATATTGTTATTTAAATCATTAGAAATAAATAAATTATCAATTAATTTAATTGAGCAATAAAAGCGTTGGAGCACGTTTCACTTTGTTATTAAAAAAAAAAATAATAAAAGTATTTTCTAGATTCAAACCCTAACAACTATAAATGATGTCAATTATCAATTTACATTGTAAACTTATAAATATATTGTTTTTTTGCATTTTTATTAAAACTCTTAGAAAGTATGAAATTAAAACTGATTCGAAAATCTTTGAAATACTATAACGTTAATTTTGTTATGATTATTCTTTCTTGTCCAAAAAAATTGTAATCAATTAGTTTTCTTTTCCCTTTCTTATAGGATTTATTAAAAAAAAAGAAATAATTGTAATTTGTTAAATCTGTGTAGATTTGATTTCGATAGATATTTTGTAATAATCAACATTTCGGTACTTGTCAAATTTTTGCTACCTTATAGTCGTATTATTTGATTAGTTAATACCTATATAAGTTCATATTAATATGACAACAAATGTACGAATATTGTAATAAGTAATTTTATGTTGTACGGATGAAAGTCATTTCATCATTGGTCGAATGTATTTGGCTAATGTTATTTTGAATGATTAATCTTAATATTACCGGCATTTTTAATTCCGTCTTTAAACGGGGCAAAATCTTAACATTTAGTCAAAAATATCCCTGAGTAATAGTTAATATTAACTTGTCTCCTGACATTATCAGTGGCATGTGTGTACAAAGTTTTATCATACAAATCAATAAAATATTTACACTGTATAATTTAACGAAATAAATTATTTTTTCTTTAAAAAGTTTTGAATTATCTGACATTAATAGGTAGGTACGTATATTTACTTGCGTGTCAGTCTATACTTAAAAGTTTGTTATTTATTTCTGTTTGTTAATATTCTCTTTTATTACAACAATCGCATATAGTAAAATTGGAAAGAGAAAAGTCACATATTTAGAATTTTAGATGAATTCTAGTTACTTTAAATTTTACAACGCTGTAATTTTTTTGTTTTGGGGAAAATATTATATTCATTACATATACAGAGTTGATTTTGAGTTTAACGCAAGACAAATTTTAGTTACTGAAAATACAATTACACGATTTAATCAATAGCAAATGTAATTTAATTTTTTAATAAATATTCGGTGATTTTCGTTCTAAAACTTTATATAAATATGTATAAACTGTTGTAGTTGAATAACGAATAACAATAATATTATTGCATTTGTATAAATAAATCATTACCTAATCGTTACTTACGCAATAATTAATCATTTTAAATAACTACGTACATTTGCATTAATAAATTCGAATGCGTTTTACCTTTGCTAAAATATTAGTACTATGATATTAACATTTTACTGGACAAGTCACTTTTTTTTTTTACTTTTACTACTTACATAATCTACCACAAAGGTCAACGTAATTATTGCGAAAACACGGACAACTTTATTGTAACTGACTTTTGTTTTTAGGCATTTGTTTTAGGCCATTAATTTTAAGTACGTTTATATTTGGGCCATGAAAAGAACCAAGGGCGGATTTATAGGGGAGGTGCATGGGTGCTACAACACCTCCTTTGGCTCGTATTAATCTTTTTTGTTCGTTAAATATATCGTAACATACTTGATTTTTTCCGTAACAAACCGACACATTTTATCGAGCCCTTATTAACAATTACATCAATAAAAATAAAAAAAATCCAATTTGACAACACAAATTTTTGAAAAAAATCACGTATATTGAATTTAATTGTTGATGGTTGGAAATAACTATTTTGTTGTTCTCTTATCAGATACTCAGTTTAAAAGAAAAATTGTTAAAATCGAATAGAAATTTAATCGGGTCATAGCAGTGAGGTATTATTTTTTTACATTCGATACGTTAACAAAAATAGAATTTGTCGCAATTTTTCATATTTTCAAAATAATTAATTCGTCGTCGAAATTATATTATTTATCATATATTTGACTAATCTTAAATTGAACTAATTGTAAATTCACCATTATACAATAAGTGGATCTATTTTTACGGATCGTCGTTGAAAAAATCCACATTAAAAGTGAATTCGAATTAGATAACGAGCTGTTTTCGTTTTGATTTTTTTGCTAACGTAACGAAATTGTCGAAAACTCGACGTGCTCTAATTATAAAAATGTGTATCTTTTTATTCGGTATTACTTCTCATGACAATTATAAAAGCGCATCAATTATTATGTAAGTAATTTTTTTTTTTTTGGCCTACATAAATATTATATAATTGTCGTGTAATCGTGGTCAATTGAGTTATTCGATTGATATTGGTACTACGTAAGAAATTAAGTGAAATCATTAAATTTGATAATTTGGTGCTAAGAATCTGAGAACCTTCTAAAAAAAAAAAATTATAATTTCACCAAGTGATGATATGTGGAAAAAAACGTCTAAAATTAAATTGTTCAATAACTGATTACGACGGACCGAGTACGTACGAGCCGCTCAAAACCACTCCTGTTAATTAATTTTGGATTAAAATAATTTTCTAATGTTTTGTTCTTAAAACGACATCTGAATTCGTGTGAGTTGGGCACTTTAACCTGGTTTTCTGATGTCCATATTCAATTATGTATAATACAAATTAGTTGTTTGCATATTGAATTAAATTAAGTTCGTTATTTCCAATATTATGATCACCAAGTTACCTACCAAGAAATAATAATTATTGTTTTTTTTTTTTTTTTAAACAAATTTAATAACCAATTTTTTAAACGTCTACATAACCATTGTCGATATAAATATAACGGGTATATTACAACACATATTTTTTTTCTTTATACCGCAATCAAATAAATTATTCGTATTTTTGCGAATTAAAAAAAAAAAAAACTTGAATACGATTATAACGAAATAATTTTGCATTTTTATTTCATTTTCGTGTTTAATTCATAAACAACAGTGTATAATAATATATTATATTATTACCTATGTGTTGAATTAGAATTTATCGCCTCATATTTACGATAATAGTTGAAGTTGCGAGTTCAACGTTCTCGTATATAATAAAATATAAATTTATATTAAAATAACTTGTCGACAATTTTCGCTATCAGATTTCCCTCTAACTTTTTTTTTATCACGACAACGCAGAATATGTCTGCTGTGCGTGCACAAGAAAAATAAACAAGGCCTCGGGATTTTTTTTTTTTTATTTTATTCGTGTTTTATTGTCTTGCGTGATTCGAATTGACAATTTAGACGATTTTACCGTTTCGTGTACACGTTAAACAAACGGTAACCGGTAAGCGAATTATTACAGTTTATTTTTTCTTTTCATTATTATTATTATTATTACATGGGAATACGTCTGTCTTACGAATTTAAATCATTATTTATATATATAAATATGATAATGTAAAAATATAACATAAAATATTTTTGTACTGTATTTGTGTAATTTCAAAATGATACGAGTATGTGTTCGCAATTGCGTCAAATGAATCGTATAATTATTTGCCTTCAACAATTAAAAATATTTATTACGTTTTCTACGGTACTCATCACTATTACTGTATAAAATAAATAAACGATTATTGAACAAAGTATTACTGATGAAATTGGAAAAATGTTTATTTATATAATTTTTTTTTTCATTCAACGTTAGAAACAAAAAAATTGTTTTTATTTTCTAAAATATAAAATACGCCTATGTTTATAACTAGGTCAGCAAACAACCAAACACTAAATGTTCATAATTTTTAACGATTTAAAATGATCAAGAGTATGCGTTTTTATACGAATATAGTTAATTTTTTCGCAATTTACGTAATACGAGTATATCAAATGTCTGTATATATATATATAAATATTTTGAAAAAATGTATTTTTTTTTTTATATATAAAAATTTCTTAAAACGTCGAAAATCGATATTTCGCAATATAATATAGAAAATAGTCGTGCGATTACGTAAAACTAGCTATCTATTTAAATATACTATATGTTAAAATATGTACTACGTTTATAAATCCAATTATAATGGTGGTGATGTGCGTTACGAAAAGTATTTAAAACTCGTTTCAGAAAATCAGATAAAAATTAATTAGTCTAAACGACAGACAGACACGTTATATTTAACATTTCAACGGTTTTACAAATGTCGTGAAGCGTTTCAGTCGGCTCGTCGTTTATAAATTTCTCACGCGACGTTCTTAGACATTTGATTGATAATACGCGGAGTGCCAATTATTTGACTTCACACTGTCAACGCTTTAACAAAACTTTTTAACCAAAATATAACATTATTAATTATTTAAACGATTAAATAGTGTAGACCGCAGTATGGATTAAAATATATGCGTATGTAAATTTAATCTATAACTGTAATTGGTGTTGTATTATAAATAATTTTCTAATGTATACACACGATAGATGCTAACCTAATCGCGCACACTTTAATATTGAATTCGGCTTCGAGAATTAAATATCTTATAAAAATAGTTATGTGAGACACACGCTATAGTTTCACGAGTAAAAATAAATATTCGTGTGTACGTACGAAAACTCTTTGGATAGGAATGAAATTATGATAGAAATTAGTAGCGTGAATCACTGCGAAAATTTATTGATTTAATATTTTATGAAATGTCTAATGACAATAAAGGTAAATTTTTATCTTTACCCAAAAATGATCAAGTTTATAGTTTAATTTCTTTTTTTTTGTTTTGCTATTTTTCTCGGACGAACTGAGAAATTTCTAATATTTTCAATCAACAGAATGATTACTATCCCTTCCAAAAAAAAAAATAAATAATAAATAAATATTTCCGAGAAAAAAAAACGTTAACGAAAATATACCTCGTTTCGCTCGTAATAACATTATTTGAGTTCCTAAAGTTTTCTGATGAAAATTGATCTCGCGCGTTTTAACGAATTTTAACGAAACGCCATGTACGTTAAAGATTAAAAATTACTGTGCAATTACACACCGCGCGTATTAATCCGAATCCCTCCTAAATGTTGTCTGACAGATATTTAAAAAACATAACGGTTACCAATACATTCAAATTTGTAATTCCTAAACAATTCCAACAGAGTTTCGTATTGTATAACGTGTATATCTGTGCTGTATTAGCGTAATCGTTCTTTTTTTTTATATATATATATATACTCATTTACGAGTGGACAATACGCTTAAACCGTGACGAGAAATTCGGATTTTAAATGACAAATTCAAAAAACAATACCTATTTACGCATATGATATAACCGTACATATTGGTGTTAATACGATCGGTTAAGGAATTCAATCCGACACATATCCATGTGAAATGACTTATCCATAATCCGATTAACAGTTGTCTCGGAGCGTGTATACAACCGTGTAGTAACGCAGTTATAGCAGTCGAATCGAGAACAAAGAAAATGGAAAAAAAAAAAATACCTATAGAAATCCAAATTAAAAAAATATCACGCAACAAAATGTATAAATATGTGTAGAATTGTTAAAATCGTTTAACAGTATCTTCTCGTCGAATCGAAAAAAAAAAATGTTTTTGTAATGAAAAATTCCTTAAAATAAAATACAAAATTTTCGCATTACCATATGTACTTGGAAATTGCGAGAAAACGTGTGGTTTAAATAGAAGACTACTTAAATTTCTTACACCGTTTACTAGTAATATAGTAGGATTCGAGTAATACGCATTCTGAAATTCCAATCGATCGTTTTTTTCCTCGCGGAAAGAATTATTTAATTAAAAAAAATTTTTTTTTTTTTTTTTTTTTGATACCCGAATAAATACGGAGAAAATATTTTTTAAGAAAAATATACATTAGCATATATAAAAAAAAAAATCACTTGTTTCTGTATAAAGTAAATGCAACAAAACCACGAACAATAGGTATTGTTTTTTTTTTCTACACAATGGTACAGATATAACATGTTAATGATACAATACAAATCTGAAGCCGATTACATAATATTTATAAGGCAAGTCGAAAAACGTTAACACGCTTGTACACGATCGCTAATAATTATTCACGTGTTCGCAATATTTTAATTTACGATTCAGTTACGCGCGACGTTTTGTTTCAATCTGTCAACCTACATTTAGTCGTTTACGTATTGCTGTAATGTCACGATCGGATAAAAAGAATAATAAGGATAAGAATGGTTATTATTTGAAACCGACCTTTAATTCGAGTATTTTGCAATTTACAATAATTGTAGAAATTATTTTTACGGATATTTTAAATATTACGAATAGTAATAATATGAACTCTGAAAGGAATCGATAAAAGGGATTAGCTGAGTAGTATACAGTGCGAATCATGAAATGTTCAATAGACACTCAAGTCTATACGAAAGCCTCACGTAGAAAATGTGGTTAGTCGATTTTCATCGCGTAAATATATATACCTAACCACATTATATTACACGCTAAAGCGTTTTCTTATTTAAATATATCAAACAACGGACAACGGGCTTATTGTAATCGTTGTATGATTTTTTTTTTTTTTAACTAACAGCGTTTATTATTTTTTTTATTTTTTTTTATATAAAACTGTTCAGTGTTTTATAGCGATTTATATTTTATTTTTATGGACATTATAAAAAAAGTAACAAGGGGTAAGGACGAATGAATTTACAGTTTTATTTTAACATTCGTATGAATTGATAACCAGACAAACGTCACACGCAAACTAGACATTGTTACATTAGAGTTCATTTTAGTATAAAATAAAATAGTTGACATGCGATTTCCGAAATTCACGAAACCAGCTAAAAACTCAGCTATCGTATTTGAATACAAATAATTATTATATTGAACAATTTGTGCCATTTTATAGCATACGACGAGGAATAATTAAAAATCGCATTGTGGTAGGTAGTTTTACGTGGTAGTAATATTATAAAACGTTGTAATTTCTGACTTTATACTAAGAATAGATTAAAAATCAAACTAGGAACGGAAAGAGGATTTCAGATTAATCGATGACAAAACTGGTCTATCGTACCGCTTAATGTATATTAAACTACTCGATATAAATGGTTAAACGAAATTTGAGTTACTAACGACCTAATCTGGTCGTGAATACTGGAACGATGTCGGAGACGAAATTCCACGGATTATAAAATTGTGAATCGAAAAAATGATTATTTCGAAATTTGACGTGCAATAACAATATTTCATTGTGATGGGATTCTGTGAACTGTATAAGACAAATATTAAATTACATACGAATAATATATAGTGGCTAATAAAAAAATTAATGACTTATCGTTTGCTTCACACCATTTACGTACAATATATAATTTCCAAAATTTTTTCTCCTCATATTATTAAATAAAATTTAAAATACTAATTCAATTTCATAAATATAAAAATTAACATTCGAGAAATTCCAATTTTTCGTGGCCAATAACAACAACAATAAAACAAACGTTTAAAACTTTAATTCGATAAAAAAATTATTTTTTTTATATTTGAAAAATATTTGTAAATGAATGTAATAAATTGTATAATACTATGTGTAGTGCATGATAGAAAAATAGAAATCATTTTTCGAAATTTGACAAAGATTATAAACATTGAAATTGCATAGACATTTGATCAATCAAATTCTTAAAAGATTTTTATTGAATACAGAAGTCGAATAAAAAATGATAAACGTAAAAAGAAATCATCATTCTGTACGTTGTTGTCATATAGTTTGAACTTTAAAAGCAATAATATATCATTGCATATTGTTAGAGATTCTAATAGTGAAGCCGAAAATGATCGAGTCCACAGACTTTTGGTAATTTTTCGTTCTAAAAATTTCTCCAATAAAATGCATCACCAATCTTGTAACATTCCAAAAGTAATATCGTATTTTGAATATTATAACGTTGCAATTAATATTGGACGCTTCCAGCGCAACAAATTTAGTTCGAAATGTTAATTGCTTGAAATTTTGATAAATTTCTTTTGACTTCAGTGTATAAATAAACGTAAGCAAGAACAATAATATTAATAACAACGCAATATGTTTTGTTCGCAAATTAATATATACACTGTAATATTGTTGCTTGAGCTGAAAAAAAAAATCAAGAACACAAAGCAACCCAAAGTATTGAATTTCATCAGTGATTAAAAAAAAAAACGTGTTCGAATCAATTGGAAAGTATGCGCGAAAGAATACGAAATTGAAAGTATTCGAAATCAACGAGATACGCGGGAAAAAACAAAATAAACTGAATGGAATAGTGTGTCGGAAAATAAAATTTCCCTAAAATAATTAAAAATGCGAAAAAACTTATAAAAATAATTGAACGAACTATTTTATACATTTACATTGAAAGCACTCTCTGGTAATCCGTTGTTGTTTATAAAATGTGTAATAATATTTCTTTCAATACTGTCATACCACGGGATAGAATGTCTATAATTTTTTTTTTTTTTTCATAAGCGATTAAATTCAAATTTATTCAAACTCGAAATGAACGTAGCTAAGATTTTAGGTAAAAATATATTTTTAAATTGTATTTTCAACGTTTATACATATACATATGTCTAAACATATGATAAATATATAATATATAATAGATAATATAGACACCAATATATTATATATACATTACCAGTATTACTACACAGATCGATAAAATTATAACAATTTTTGTTCAATTATTGAAAAAACAAAATTAATTAATTAATATATATTAATTAGAAATTTATAAATATACGAAAATAGAAAATTATAACCAAGGAACAACACTCAAACAACAAAACGATAGGTATTAAGTAATTGCACACGAACGAACACAATTATTATATACAAAAAATTATAAAACTGTGATCTATAATATTAGCACGTTTTCATAGATATTACTGTTGGATGTGGCAAGAGCGGGCACGGACGTTGGAAGTGTACTGCGAAGCGACGGTGTACAAAGTAATTTAATTATTGTTTATGACTTGTCGTATTTTTCATCAGTTCACGAGGAACTTCGAATGACGCGCGAATATAGAGAAATAGAAGGGACATTTTATTATTCAATAAATTACATAAAAACGTATTTTCCCAACACTAATATTATATCTATATAGACGAGGATAATATTTCGATCCGAGATAAAGTCGGCCAATACGTGTCTGGGATGAGTACATTTCGCTTAGACGACAACTTGTCTATAGATAAACGTGACCGGACAGATTGACGCTTGTTAAGTTTCCCCATACCTTCGGGCCTGTAAACGTTCAGGTACAGACAGTCCTCGGACGTCCGGATCTGGCCGCCGGGCGGTACGGCGATACTGGCGAACAGCCGGTGGACGGGATGCTGCCGGGCCGGCAGGTACTGGATGCAGGCGGGCATGTGAACGGACCCGTTGCGGAGCCCGTGCCACGCGGGTGGCGGGTCGGTTTCGGGCGGCGCGAAACGCAGGTCGCCCAGCGGCGGCCGGGCGTACGGTATGCCCAAGTACATCCAAGCGCGGGAACCGATCTTGATGAGCGGGACTTCGACGCCGGACACGGTGCCCTGCTTGTTGATTTTGACGGCCGGCGCTTCCCGATAACCGCCGCCGCTCCCGGCCCGTTGAGCCGTCACCGGTGCGGCACTCCAGAAGCACATGACGACGACGACGACGACGGCCAACAGCAGCGCCGGCGGAGTGGTCAGGAGACGGCGCGCGTCGACCGTGCGGGTGACCGGTGGCCGCCGGCGGTCCGAAGTTTGCGGAGTCATGTGTGCGAGTGTTCGCGTGCGCGCGACCGACGTGAAAAGAAGTGCGGAACGTCGTCCGACCGTGAAGCGCGGAGTCGTTGTGACGACGACGGCCACGCGCCGAAAGTAAAGGACTAAACACACGTCTGTGTGCGCCGCAACGACGTCACGACAGAAACGGTCCCTCTCCCACTCACACCCCTTACCGGCCCCCACACCGGAACCCACCAACACTGACGACGTGTAATGACCGTTTGACACGGCATACATATTATTATTAATAGTGCAGTGTTATAGTCGGATATACAGAGCGGTTGCACGCGCGTAATTTTTTTGCGAATCCACAGTTGACGGACCGGTGATGTTACAACAACGAGTTTAAATCGGACGGGGTGAGACGAGACGTTTTTTTTCTTTTTTTTTAAAACTTCCAATTTTGAACGCAACTTTTTTTCTATAAAATGGTATCGATACGACTATAACGTGATGATAAAAATGAATATTTGAATTGTGAATTTATAATCGAAATTCAATTCGAACAATTTCAATATTTCCTATTGTTTCGTCATAGGTATAAAACGTCTAAAACGCAATTCTCGTCTTTGAAAGACTGACTCAATAGCTTCTAAAAATGATGGCCGTTTAAAATTGTTCCTTTTTTTTCGAACATTTTTTCAATATTATTTGGCTTACTCCAATTGCAAGCGTTGAAATATATTGTTCTAACATCGAATTACCAACTTGATTCAATACTTTAAAAACGTATCGGATCGACAGGAAATATTTACACAATAATCGTTTCGATCTGCATTCATTGAGAAGTTTTAACGTTTTAAACTCGCGAGTGAAACGTACCCCGTGTCGTAACGAGGAAACCGATTGGACCATTTGATCCGCGATAAACGACTTTTTATCGAACTCAGTTAGACAAAACTGGCTGCGTTCGAATTGTACGACAGAAAAAGAATAAAATAAATAATAAAATTTTCCGAATTCCATAACTCGTTTAAAACGGACTCGTCCGATTTGAATGCCACCAGCGTTCAAACGAAAATATTCGAACGCGGTTGACGAACTTGAAAAACGGTAAAGAAATAAATTCTATTTATTTTCTGAAAAGTACAAAAAGGTTGAATTAGGCATGTTATCGTATAAAAATTATATTCACTTTCATCGAGGCAACAGGTATACTAAGTATTCGATTATTATTTTTTGTTGTACTTTAAATACTTTGGAAATACAAATAGCCTATTTTTAAAATTATTTATATCATTTTATTATTATTTTTTGGTATTTGTATTCGAAACTAAAATAATTTTTCTAAACTTATCGGATTTTATTACTATTTAAATTTCGTGTAGCGAAATAATATAAAAGGAAAATAAGTTGTAATTTTAAAAGTACATTCATCTTTCCTGTTAATGATTTTCTGCGAATAATCAATAATAATAACAACAGCAATAATAATAATAATAATAATAATAATAATAATAATAATAATAATAGTTTTACATTATTGCGATTAAATGTATCATTAAATGATCGGTGATAAATGTTAAAAAAATAATGTGAATATAATTGGATGCAGAGTATACATGTATAATATTACAGGGGCAATAAATATTAACATTTATTAAAATATGGAAAAGTTACAAAAATTAAAAGCGTTCTCGGAATACTTTTGATAATTCTTCGTATTTGTACATAATAAGTAAACAAATTATATTTATAAAAATATTACGTGAAATTAATTTATTTTACTAATATTGCGTATGGTATTATTATTGTTTCTGATAAGTCGTAATTCATTGGGATATGTATTCATAAATGGATATGCCACTAATGTATCAGTTACGCAATTATTTTACAAAATTTCATTCAAAATTAAATATTTTAAACATCATATTTTGTTTTCAATCACGTTGCCGAATATTGTTCAAACATTACATAAAGCTCGGGGCAGGGGGACGACTGTTGACATGCAGTTCGGTTATGTTGATAAAGTTAGAAAATAATTTCATACCGAAATCCAACACAGTCTATGCCTGTCACTCGCCTTTGATTTCTTCGTACGAATCTAAAACTTGTTCCATTAGTACATTCGTGTTCGTATATCATATTATGTAAAACGCGGTCTTTGTCTACGATTTTTCTTTTTGATTTTACACAATATTAATCGTAGGAATGTCTTAATACACGGCCATATCATTTTCTCGATACTTTTCCGACATTTTCTTCCTATTTTCTCCCAACACTATAGATTCGTCGGTCAAATCTCGTACGAAATCAACGCCTCGTTTCGAATATAACCGCCAGAAATTCGAAACTTTCGAATTCTCTCTCGTTTTTCTTAAGCGATTATCATTTGAAGTGAACATTTCAATTTTCGATGCACCGCCTGTATATATAACGTTGTAAAAGTGCCGCGTCGAATTTTCCAACCAAATCACAATGGGCCAGAATATAATAAAAGTTGGTCGAAATAAATGAAAACTATCATTTGTAATTGATTACTATATGTTATAAAATCATCTACTATTTATAGATTATGAAACCCATCACGCAACGTTGATATCATATTTATCATCGAAGTATACGGTATATTTTATGATTATTAAAATCTGTTTAACTGTTCATTTGACACTACAATTTGATGTTTATATATTTGTCAAATATTCGGCTATTAGATATTTATTTAAAACGAACATAATTTATTTATTTTTCTTAATCGCGGATTCCTTAGGAGTTTACACGTAAGTTTTACTATTTAGAATAGTTTAGTGACAAAACGTTTATTTTGTAATTAGACTTTGTATATTATTGAACTTTATAGCTTTAGAATGCGGTATACTTTATTCAAGTGCGTTTATATTTTTAGTCTGAGCAGATCTTGTCATTAAAATTTAATTAATTTATTTTAAACTTGATAATTTAAAATATGGTAAAATTTTTTTTTGCTTATAACTTTATATGTTATACATTTTTTAAAGTCATAGTGTATATTTCATTTGTACATTCGAATTACGGCGACTCGTCGCGATCATTTTGAATTCACGCAAACACGGCTGAAGGTGGACAATAGTTCAAGAATTCAACGCGTCTAAAAAATAACTCGATTGACGTTCGAAAATTTGTTTTATTTATTGTAAAAAAAAAAAACGAACGAATATTCAGTTAATGTGACCGTTGTAACATAACAGTAATAATCATAATGTCTAAAAACGTATATTGAATAAATAAAATCCACTTTGAAATGATTCAATTGACACGAAAAATTTAATTGTTTTATTCCATGTGTGCGATTTCGGCCATAAACGTATGTTGTCTGGCGCAACGCGCGAACCGGCCCGGGGCGCAACGTAATTCCTCGTGTTCTCGCCAATTCACTACGAACGCTCTGTACGTAAACCGGCGGCAGAGGTTATACGCAAAAGTTCGTGCGCTTTTTTTTCCCCTTCAAAGTTTATACAAATACACGCGCCACAGAGTTTATATCGTTTTTCGACCGTTGAACACTCGCTCGACCGTCACCGACAACACTGCGACCACAGCAGCCGCCTGCAGGTTTCCGGAATCCGAACACGTCGTTATTACACAAAAAAGGGTCGCTTTTCCAGCGATTCTCATCGATAACGCGACGGGCTTGTGTTCGCGTGTGTATAAAATATATTCGTCCGTCCACCCGTGTACGCGTATACTATAAATATACTAAATACTATATTATTTAAATATACGAATAATTGTGTTCATTATACTTGTTACTTGTGTAACGGGGCTTGTGGTTCGGGAGGGATAAAATGTAAATTCGCTACAGGGTTAATTGCGCGGTTTGACGAGCGACCTTGACGGGAGCGTCCCGGCTACCTCCGTTTCTTTTTCCGCACATTCACGCTCGACAGTCACGCTCGATACCCGGGGATTCGTGTCTCCGCGATAACGCACCTATAACAGTTACAGGGAATTTATTTATAAAACAAAAAAAAAACATTTTTCCCATCGGATTTACGATTATTGGAACTGTTCAATACACGTAATTATTACTATAAAAAATAAATAAATACGCTATTGGAAACGAAACTGAAGTCGCACTAGCAACGGTAGGCATATTAAAATTATCAGAACGAGTCTCGTGTCGCTAAAATCGAATATTAAATGTGACGAGAGATTTTTTTTTTTTTTTTACACCATTCTACAATTCGACAACATTTTACATTGTGCTATAATTTATAGCGTTGACTTTTTCTTTTTTTCCTACTAATTCCAAACGAAACTTTACGCCGGACACAAATACAATTCGTGTGACGAAAAAAAATCGTAGACGATTTTATTTCGCTATTTCCCGATAAATACTTTTTGGATTTTATGCTTTCTTCCGTATTTTTTAATGACTAATTTTAAAGCTTTAATTGAATACTTAATAATAAGTGTACTAGTTTCTTTTTTAAAACTGTTAGTGACATTAGTTTGTAAAACAAATCATTAGGTCGTCGCTGTAATACAGTAAAAAATTATTGCGAATATTTTAAATATTTCAATAATGTTATACTCCTTCAATTGGATTCAAATAAACCACTAGTAATTAAAAACTGTGAAAAATAAATCGAAAACAAAGAATTAAAAACGAATTTAATGTACATAAATGTATTGTCGGATTTTGGATTCAGAAATTACACGGTTAGAGAAACATAACTGGGATGCTAATTGCTGTTTACGGAATCAGTTAGTATTACAAATAAATTAAACAGGCTCTGGGAAAAACAGGAAATTCAATTCAGTTACGTGATGATGTATTTAACGAAAAAATTATTCGAGATTTGAAATTCTCACAATAATATCGAATACATAATAGAGGGGAAAAAAACATAAAGACAAGAACTACCTGAAGATTTGACATAAGAAGTTTTATTCGTTATCAAATTTGCCATTATTCCCTTAGTTGACTGATATTAATGTTACAAAATAAACAGTGTAAAATTTAGATAGACAATTTATTTACGAAATCAATAAACTGGTATAACTATCAATAAACAAAAAATGACTGAAATACTTTAAAAGTACCATAGAGAATTGTTTTATTAAGTATTCTAATACGTATTCTGAATACTTTCTTATCAACGTATTTGCATAAGCATTCTAAATATAAAATAAAAGTGTTCATTATAAGTTTAAAGGTTTTAAACAAACATTGCTATATAGGTATATAAAATCCGTAATTAGGTGCTGGCCAAATCAGCTGTGTAAACTTATTTAACGATTTAATATTGTTAAACGATTTGCTAAGAGATAAAAGTACATATAAGTAGAAAATAGTTTAAAACGTTTTAAAATCCAAATCATTACTTGTCGATCACTTGAAGACATACGTTCAACATTTAAATAGTACGTCAGAAAATTCAAAGCCGAGAAAATTAAAATGTGGCCCACAACACAAAACAACAACGAAAACTCCACTAGATCCAAACCGTGTCAACCAAAAGGAGAATCGATGACCACCGACTATCCGGTGAGGAGTAATAATTGTTGCCAGCGTAACACAGAACGGAAAAACGCCTGTGATGACGAGAATAGAACCTGCAAGAACAGACTGACAGACCATAACAGAGATAATGCGAACAGACGCGGTAAGAATGGATCCGACGTTCTGCATACGACCTGTTTGAATAAAAATAAAGGAAACAAAACCTGCGGTCCCTTAAAGAAACCGAAATGCGAGGAACAGTGCGATGGATTTGAGAAAGATCGCCAGAGAAATGGGCGTGCACATCAAACGGAACGTGACGATAGTGGTACACCGTATCAGACAAAGAAAGAATCGATGACCACCGACTGTCCGGTGAGGGGTAATAATTGTTCTAAATGTATCGCAGAACGGAGAAATGGTCATGACGACAAGAATAGAGCTTGCAAGAACAGACCGGCAGACCATAATGCAAATGATGCGAATAGACGGGGTGAGAGTAGAGATGACGTCCTGAATACGACCTGTTTGAATAAAAATGACGGAAACAGATCCTGCGGACCCCCGACGAGACCGAAATGCGCGGAACCGATCGATGGAGTTGCGAAGGACCGTCAGAGGGACGGACGTGCACGGCATATTGAATGTGACGTTAGTGGAAAAGGACCGCAGTGCCGCCGACAGTCGACGGTCGTCCCGAATCCGGGGCAACGGGATCACAACTGCGTGACGGTCGAAAAAGAGGAGGTGGGCCCCCCGGACGTTCAAGAATCGCAATTGTTACAGCGGATCCATTGTCAACTACGGACGGTTATTGCAGAAATTGAAAAACTGTTTAAAGCCAAACAGGGGAGTCTACGGCCAATAAACAGAAACGAGAAGCATCAAATAAAGCGAAATGTTCGCGATCGTTACGCTCCGATGCCGTCACAACAAACCTCCTGCGGAGGCGGTACACGAGGTCAAAGACAACCATCGACGGCGCAAGACAGATCGGCGACGGAAGTGGCACAGGAACAACGGGGAAAATGCAACGGGTTTCATCGATCGCAATCGTCTTTGGTCGACTGTACTGGCGTGGAAGACAATCACGAAATAGAACTGCGAAAACCGTGTTTGTCTTCCGGCCGACCTACGTCGAACAGGCAAAAGAAACTGTCACCGTACGTGTCACCGGTGGATTCAGCCAGCAGCAGTGACAGAGATTATGATTGCTGGACACCGAAAGCCACTTCCACGCCACGTCGTCGTGTCTGCGGCGGATCGGAATACTTGGACGATGGGCTCGTGTCCGTCTCGTTTCCTTCAAAGTTCCGTTATAGTTCTAACGTCACCGAATCTGACAACAACTATAGTCGTCCGGACAAGAGGAGGAGAGCTATTTCCTCAATCAAAACAGGCAACGGTTGCCGTTATGGACAATGGAATGGTTATAGCAAAACTTTGACACGATCTAGGCCTCGTAACGTGGGCCAAAACACAACAAATAAGCGTAGGCGCCCCATCAACAACTGACGTTTAACATCTCGCCGCGTCTGGTCTCACATTAACAGACAAATCGTTTGCGGCATACAAAAGTTTAGCTAATCTCTCCATGAACTCGGTTCTGACAAAATTCATTGACCATACAACGATATATTTCACATATAACCGACTCATTTTTATTTCTCAATGCTGATGTACTCACGTTTTTACAATACAATTTTAATGAAATATACCAACTTTTTTTTTTAATATTCTTTAATATAATATATTATTTATATTTATAGCATAATGTAATAATTGACCTATTACTTATTTATAATGACTTATTAATAAGTCAATAATAGATGGTGTACGAAGAGATTGACAAGTGATCTACGAGACAAAAAAGTTTGAGAACTTCTGTTTTAAATTAGTCTCTTTAATACAAATTAGAAATATTTAACACTACCTATGCACATATATTGCAAAACAATAATTTTTAAGATTTACCTAAAAAAAAATTCTAACAATCCTCGAGAAACTAGAAAGAAACTCATCAGTATTCTTGTATTGAAATATCACCGAGTTTTTTTAAAATTTGTGTGGATTAGTAATACGTGATACTAGATATGTACGGTGATATATTAATCCACTTGAACATTGGTCAATCGGACCTCCACCTTGTTGTGTCACGACATTTTTATTTTTTTATTATTATCTACCATTATTTCTTATATTTAATACACTGCTAATTAGGTATTGGTTAAAAATATATTTTAAATATATATTGGGAAATTAGGTATTATAAAAATATTAATCTTGCCATAATTCAATTTTATAATCCTTTTGTAATAAATCACAGCAGCCTTGCAACCTAACCATGCAGTTGATGAAAATTTCACCTAAAAAAGAAATATATATATAATATATAAATTGATTTGTAAAAAGTTAAGAAATAAAATGAAAACCTTTTTTTCAAACTGCCAAAGTATTATCTATGACTAAATAATTTTTTGAAATACAGGATCCCTTGAGGTTGCAAATTCAGATTTTTTGCACTTTTTTTTGATTGCTTTTGTCTTTAAAGTAATTCATCGTATTTCCACTTCCTACAAATAAAATAAAAACTATATATCATTAATAAATACTACAAATAAATACATGAAAAACATAGTATATAGTAAAATCTGCAATCTAAAAATAATTTATAAAATTCTGTAGCCATGATTCCAGGGCTAGAATTTTTTAATTAATTCACAAAAATTGAAATTATATCAAAATCCTTCATTTATTTTAAAGACATTTAAATTTAACATTCAAAAATTCCATAAGGACTTAGAATATTGATTAAAATATATTCATTATCACTATTAAGTTATTGGCTATTAGACTCTTCTAAACTTGAGTTTTGTAAATAACTCAGATAAATTTAACATTAAAAATGTCAAACTACATTGTTCGTTATATATTTCATTTTCCTAATACTGATCACTTAATCTTCTATGTTATCTACCAAATGGTCTTTGTACGTAAAATTTACTTTTTACATTTTAAACTTCTATTTTAAGATGCACATGGCTTTGTATATTTTATACAACAAATCAGTTTGTTTGAATTTTATACCACCGAAATATTTTTATAATTGTGTATTTTACAAATGAAACATAGGGATTGGTTGAAAATATATATTATGAGCCACGAGATGTTGTGGATGTCGTTTTAAGCCGGATTCACACACGTACAACACGACGCGACAGACTAAAATTACGTCCAATTCACATACGACCGACAAGAAACACACTCAGTTGATTCCGATTTTCGTTTCGAACGGTCGGCGGAAATTGTCGATTCCCAACATGTTTCAAAATTTAAAATTTGAAGATTTTCCCGTGATAATAATAATAATAATAATAATAATAATAATATATTTTATGGTCCAATATAATAATATAAATACTGTATCTATGTACTATGTCTATAATTATATAAATAATATAATAATAATTAGGTTTGTTGTAATCAGTGTAAATAATGTTGGTTTACAAATGTAATTTATACTGTGTGTACATAAAAATAAGTATATTTTAAATAAATTGATTTCGACAAGCATCGACAGACCGCGACAAAACATTTATTGCTCGAATGTTTTGTTGTGTCGTGTCGTGTTGTAGGAGTGTGAATCGGGCTAAGTGAATTACTCAGACAAACATTTTAGAACATTATTATTATTATAAATTTGAAAACAATCATAAATCATTGCGTTCGATGAAACGATTCTGAGCGGGACTTTGGTATAATTCACTCTGTCGAAAAATTTGAAATGGTTGTAAAAAAATTGTGTCAACGATTTTCAAGATTTTTTTTTTTGAATTTAGTCGAATAACAAAAGTTTGGCAATGTTTAAAAGTTATAAGCCTAAAGACCACAAATTACCTCTTTTATGAATTAAATACCTCAAAATCTACAATTATTACAAAATTAAAATAAAATTTTTTAAAAATTTGTCTTGTTAATACAGTTCAAAGTAACTTGTTTGGTCAAGATTTCAGGTTTTTACGACCATTAATTTCAAAATAACGAAAAAATAACGGTAATTGATTTTGATGAAATTACGTTTTTATGTAATTTTTTCTCATGCTTAATAAATGTACGGAGAAAATGGAAAAATGATATCTATAAAGTACCAGGTTGATACAATTTGCTACAGGAAAATAGTGCTAAACAAAAAGATCGGAGTGCTTTCCTTCGTATAATTTTTTAATACAGGCGTACAAAAAACACATATCATTGTAAAACTAATACATTCCTTGCTTCTCCGTATAGAACTTAAAAAAATAGAAAATATAGGTACGTCAAGATTTTGCGAGGAATACTTTTAAATTGTAATAAATATGATATGAACAAAAAAATACAGTACCCGTTTTCAAATGCAGAATAATAAAAATTAACATGATCAAATAATATTCGATTTTATTTTAATCTCATGTTGGGTAAAAATACGAACTGTATTATCATAGATATCTGTGATCGATTTATTTATAGTTATAACTTTAATTAAAAATTAACTGTTTTGAATATTTTCTTGCAATCAACATTTTAATGGGAAAGATATATAACAAATGCAGAACAATAATAGATATATTTCTAATTGGGATATTCATTATTTCTCAATTTAAACTGGAAAATATCATGTATTATACAAAGTTATATACATTATACATAATACATAAACAACACAAACACACTAATCTATGAGATTATATGTAAAGTCATTGTTTGAAAAAAAAACATGTAACACACACACATATGGTTAAGATTATCAGCAAAATTAAAAGATTTATATACAAAGAAATACTATATGTGCAACAAATAGGTACAACAATCCTATCGCTGGTAATAGAGGATAGGGAAATTGGTTGCATTTAATTGACATATGCAGTATTTATTGTACGGTAAACGATTTCGTATTATTAAATTTAAATAAATTAAATTTGTTGTAAAATATATAAATTACATATTTTAATTGATATTATAAACATTAGGTATATTTTAGGATGTATTAAAAATTTAGAGTGTATTTAATAAAAAAAAATCATTATATAAATTAATTACTCTACAGTGGACTATAATTATTATTATTATTATTATTACTATAATTATTATTATCATTATCATTATTTATCGTAAATAAGATAAATTATCTGGTTAAGATTACAAATAATATTAGGAATTGATTTTTTTTTTATTAATCGTTTATAATATTCGTACTTATTTATTTTAACATTTAAAATGTTAAAAATGTTTTTTATTTGATAAAAACATTTATTATTCTATAATATATATATATTATTTTAATCTTCAGCCAATATTTAGTATTAAATAAACATATTTTACTATAAAAAATTCGTAATTATCAACTGGCCAAATTCATTTGTTTAATATTGTTTTACGACTTGCTAGGGAATGACGAATATTTAAAATGAAAAATAGATTAAAATGACAATTTGAAAATCCAGATCATTACTTGTCGAACACTTGAAGAGGTACGCTCAACTTTTAACAGGTACGTCAGAAATTTCACAGTCAAGAAAATTAAAATGTGGTCTACAACACAAAACAACAAAGAAAACTCCACTAGATCTAAACCGTGTCAACCAACAGGAGAATCGATGACCACCGACAATCCGGTGAGGAGTAATAATTGTTGCCACCGTAACACAGAACGGAGAAACGACTGTGACGACGAGAATAAAACCTGCAAGAACAGACTGACAGAACATAACAGAGATAATGCAAACAGACGCGGTCAGAATGGAGCCGATGTTCTAAACTCGATCTGTTCGAATAAAAATAACGGAAACAAAACCTGCGGTCCCTTAAAGAAACCGAAATGCGAAAAACAGTACGATGGATTTAAGAAAGATCACCAGAGAAATGGGCGTGCACATCAAACGGAACGTGACGATAGTGGTACACCGTATCAGACAAAGAAAGAATCGATGACCACCGACTGTCCGGTGAAGGGTAATAATTGTCCTCAACGTATCGCAGAACGGAGAAATGATCATGATGAGAATAGAGCTTGCAAGAACACAGTGGCAGACCACAACACAAATGATGCGAATAGACGTCGTGAGTAGAGATGATGTCCTAAATACGAACTGTTTGAATAAAAATGAAAGAAACAGATCCTGCGGACCCTCGACGAGACCGAAATGCGCGGAATCGTGCGATGGAATTGCGAAGGACTGCCAGAAGGACGGACGTGCACGGCAAATTGAATATGACGGTAGTGGTAAAGGATCGCAACACCACCGACAGTCGACGGTCGTCCCGAATCCGGGCCAACGGGATCACAACTGCGCGACAGCCGAAAAGAATCGGCAGGCCCTGGACGATCAAGAATCGCGACTGTTACAGCGGATCCATTGTCAACTACGGACGGTTATGACAGAAATTGAAAAACTGTTTAAAGCCAAACAGGTGAGTCTGCGGCCAAAAAGCAGAAACGAGAAACAACAAAGACAGCCATATGTTCGCGATCATTACACTCCGATACCGTCACAACAAACTTGCTGCGGCGGTGGTACACGAGGTCAAAGACAACCATCGACGATGCAAGACCGATCGGCGACGGAAGCGGCGCAGGAACAACGGAGACAATGCAACTGGATTCATCGATCGCAAGCGTCTTTAACCGACTGTAGTGGCGTGGAAGATAGTCACGAAATAGGAGTGCGACAATCGTGTTCGTCTTCCGGCCGACATACGTCGGACAGAGAGAAGAAACGGTTACCGTACGTGCCACCGGTGGATTCGGCCAGTAGCAGTGACAGAGATTATGATTGCTGGACGCCGAAAGCCGCTTCCACGCCACATCGTCGTGTCTGCGGTGGATCGGAATACTTGGACGTTGGGCGCGTGTCCGTCTCGTTTCCTTCAAAGTTCCGTTATCGTTGTAACGTCACCGAATCTGACAACAACTGCAGTCGTCCGGAAAAGAGGAGGAGAGCTGTTTCCTCAATCAAAGCAGGCAACGGTTGCCGTTATGGACAGTGGAATGGTTATAGCAAAACTTTGACACGATCTAGGCCTCGTAACGTGGGCCAAAACACAACAAATAAGCGTAGGCGCCCCATCAACAACTGACGTTTAACATCTCGCCGCGTCTGGTCTCACATTAACAGACAAATCGTTTGCGGCATACAAAAGTTTAGCTAATCTCTCCATGAACTCGGTTCTGACAAAATTCATTGACCATACAACGATATATTTCACATATAACCGACTCATTTTTATTTCTCAATGCTGATGTACTCACGTTTTTACAATACAATTTTAATGAAATATACCAACTTTTTTTTTTAATATAATATATTATTTATATTTATAGCATAATGTAATAATTGACCTATTACTTATTTATAATGACTTATTAATAAGTCAATAATAGATGGTGTACGAAGAGATTGACAAGTGATCTACGAGACAAAAAGTTTGAGAACTTCTGTTTTAAATTAGTCTCTTTAATACAAATTAGAAATATTTAACACTACCTATGCACATATATTGCAAAACAATAATTTTTAAGATTTACCTAAAAAAAAATTCTAACAATCCTCGAGAAACTAGAAAGAAACTCATCAGTATTCTTGTATTGAAATATCACCGAGTTTTTTTAAAATTTGTGTGGATTAGTAATACGTGATACTAGATATGTACGGTGATATATTAATCCACTTGAACATTGGTCAATCGGACCTCCACCTTGTTGTGTCACGACATTTTTATTTTTTTATTATTATCTACCATTATTTCTTATATTTAATACACTGCTAATTAGGTATTGGTTAAAAATATATTTTAAATATATATTGGGAAATTAGGTATTATAAAAATATTAATCTTGCCATAATTCAATTTTATAATCCTTTTGTAATAAATCACAGCAGCCTTGCAACCTAACCATGCAGTTGATGAAAATTTCACCTAAAAAAGAAATATATATATAATATATAAATTGATTTGTAAAAAGTTAAGAAATAAAATGAAAACCTTTTTTTCAAACTGCCAAAGTATTATCTATGACTAAATAATTTTTTGAAATACAGGATCCCTTGAGGTTGCAAATTCAGATTTTTTGCACTTTTTTTTGATTGCTTTTGTCTTTAAAGTAATTCATCGTATTTCCACTTCCTACAAATAAAATAAAAACTATATATCATTAATAAATACTACAAATAAATACATGAAAAACATAGTATATAGTAAAATCTGCAATCTAAAAATAATTTATAAAATTCTGTAGCCATGATTCCAGGGCTAGAATTTTTTAATTAATTCACAAAAATTGAAATTATATCAAAATCCTTCATTTATTTTAAAGACATTTAAATTTAACATTCAAAAATTCCATAAGGACTTAGAATATTGATTAAAATATATTCATTATCACTATTAAGTTATTGGCTATTAGACTCTTCTAAACTTGAGTTTTGTAAATAACTCAGATAAATTTAACATTAAAAATGTCAAACTACATTGTTCGTTATATATTTCATTTTCCTAATACTGATCACTTAATCTTCTATGTTATCTACCAAATGGTCTTTGTACGTAAAATTTACTTTTTACATTTTAAACTTCTATTTTAAGATGCACATGGCTTTGTATATTTTATACAACAAATCAGTTTGTTTGAATTTTATACCACCGAAATATTTTTATAATTGTGTATTTTACAAATGAAACATAGGGATTGGTTGAAAATATATATTATGAGCCACGAGATGTTGTGGCACGTACAACACGACGCGACAGACTAAAATTACGTCCAATTCACATACGACCGACAAGAAACACACTCAGTTGATTCCGATTTTCGTTTCGAACGGTCGGCGGAAATTGTCGATTCCCAACATGTTTCAAAATTTAAAATTTGAAGATTTTCCCGTGATAATAATAATAATAATAATAATAATAATAATAATAATAATAATATATTTTATGGTCCAATATAATAATATAAATACTGTATCTATGTACTATGTCTATAATTATATAAATAATATAATAATAATTAGGTTTGTTGTAATCAGTGTAAATAATGTTGGTTTACAAATGTAATTTATACTGTGTGTACATAAAAATAAGTATATTTTAAATAAATTGATTTCGACAAGCATCGACAGACCGCGACAAAACATTTATTGCTCGAATGTTTTGTTGTGTCGTGTCGTGTTGTAGGAGTGTGAATCGGGCTAAGTGAATTACTCAGACAAACATTTTAGAACATTATTATTATTATAAATTTGAAAACAATCATAAATCATTGCGTTCGATGAAACGATTCTGAGCGGGACTTTGGTATAATTCACTCTGTCGAAAAATTTGAAATGGTTGTAAAAAAATTGTGTCAACGATTTTCAAGATTTTTTTTTTTGAATTTAGTCGAATAACAAAAGTTTGGCAATGTTTAAAAGTTATAAGCCTAAAGACCACAAATTACCTCTTTTATGAATTAAATACCTCAAAATCTACAATTATTACAAAATTAAAATAAAATTTTTTAAAAATTTGTCTTGTTAATACAGTTCAAAGTAACTTGTTTGGTCAAGATTTCAGGTTTTTACGACCATTAATTTCAAAATAACGAAAAAATAACGGTAATTGATTTTGATGAAATTACGTTTTTATGTAATTTTTTCTCATGCTTAATAAATGTACGGAGAAAATGGAAAAATGATATCTATAAAGTACCAGGTTGATACAATTTGCTACAGGAAAATAGTGCTAAACAAAAAGATCGGAGTGCTTTCCTTCGTATAATTTTTTAATACAGGCGTACAAAAAACACATATCATTGTAAAACTAATACATTCCTTGCTTCTCCGTATAGAACTTAAAAAAATAGAAAATATAGGTACGTCAAGATTTTGCGAGGAATACTTTTAAATTGTAATAAATATGATATGAACAAAAAAATACAGTACCCGTTTTCAAATGCAGAATAATAAAAATTAACATGATCAAATAATATTCGATTTTATTTTAATCTCATGTTGGGTAAAAATACGAACTGTATTATCATAGATATCTGTGATCGATTTATTTATAGTTATAACTTTAATTAAAAATTAACTGTTTTGAATATTTTCTTGCAATCAACATTTTAATGGGAAAGATATATAACAAATGCAGAACAATAATAGATATATTTCTAATTGGGATATTCATTATTTCTCAATTTAAACTGGAAAATATCATGTATTATACAAAGTTATATACATTATACATAATACATAAACAACACAAACACACTAATCTATGAGATTATATGTAAAGTCATTGTTTGAAAAAAAAACATGTAACACACACACATATGGTTAAGATTATCAGCAAAATTAAAAGATTTATATACAAAGAAATACTATATGTGCAACAAATAGGTACAACAATCCTATCGCTGGTAATAGAGGATAGGGAAATTGGTTGCATTTAATTGACATATGCAGTATTTATTGTACGGTAAACGATTTCGTATTATTAAATTTAAATAAATTAAATTTGTTGTAAAATATATAAATTACATATTTTAATTGATATTATAAACATTAGGTATATTTTAGGATGTATTAAAAATTTAGAGTGTATTTAATAAAACAAATCATTATATAAATTAATTACTCTACAGTGGACTATAATTATTATTATTATTACTATAATTATTATTATCATTATCATTATTTATCGTAAATAAGATAAATTATCTGGTTAAGATTACAAATAATATTAGAATTGATTTTTTTAATTAATCGTTTATAATATTCGTACTTATTTATTTTAACATTTAAAATGTTAAAAATGTTTTTATTTGATAAAAACATTTATTATTCTATAATATATATATATTATAATCTTTAATATTTAGTATTAAATAAACATATTTTACTATAAAAAATTCGTAATTATCAACTGGCCAAATTCATTTGTTTAATATTGTTTTACGACTTGCTAGGGAATGACGAATATTTAAAATGAAAAATAGATTAAAATGACAATTTGAAAATCCAGATCATTACTTGTCGAACACTTGAAGAGGTACGCTCAACTTTTAACAGGTACGTCAGAAATTTCACAGTCAAGAAAATTAAAATGTGGTCTACAACACAAAACAACAACGAAAACTCCACTAGATCTAAACCGTGTCAACCAACAGGAGAATCGATGACCACCGACAATCCGGTGAGGAGTAATAATTGTTGCCACCGTAACACAGAACGGAGAAACGACTGTGACGACGAGAATAAAACCTGCAAGAACAGACTGACAGAACATAACAGAGATAATGCAAACAGACGCGGTCAGAATGGAGCCGATGTTCTAAACTCGATCTGTTCGAATAAAAATAACGGAAACAAAACCTGCGGTCCCTTAAAGAAACCGAAATGCGAAAAACAGTACGATGGATTTAAGAAAGATCACCAGAGAAATGGGCGTGCACATCAAACGGAACGTGACGATAGTGGTACACCGTATCAGACAAAGAAAGAATCGATGACCACCGACTGTCCGGTGAAGGGTAATAATTGTCCTCAACGTATCGCAGAACGGAGAAATGATCATGATGAGAATAGAGCTTGCAAGAACACAGTGGCAGACCACAACACAAATGATGCGAATAGACGTCGTGAGAGTAGAGATGATGTCCTAAATACGAACTGTTTGAATAAAAATGAAAGAAACAGATCCTGCGGACCCTCGACGAGACCGAAATGCGCGGAATCGTGCGATGGAATTGCGAAGGACTGCCAGAAGGACGGACGTGCACGGCAAATTGAATATGACGGTAGTGGTAAAGGATCGCAACACCACCGACAGTCGACGGTCGTCCCGAATCCGGGCCAACGGGATCACAACTGCGCGACAGCCGAAAAAGAATCGGCAGGCCCCCTGGACGATCAAGAATCGCGACTGTTACAGCGGATCCATTGTCAACTACGGACGGTTATGACAGAAATTGAAAAACTGTTTAAAGCCAAACAGGTGAGTCTGCGGCCAAAAAGCAGAAACGAGAAACAACAAAGACAGCCATATGTTCGCGATCATTACACTCCGATACCGTCACAACAAACTTGCTGCGGCGGTGGTACACGAGGTCAAAGACAACCATCGACGATGCAAGACCGATCGGCGACGGAAGCGGCGCAGGAACAACGGAGACAATGCAACGGGATTCATCGATCGCAAGCGTCTTTAACCGACTGTAGTGGCGTGGAAGATAGTCACGAAATAGGAGTGCGACAATCGTGTTCGTCTTCCGGCCGACATACGTCGGACAGAGAGAAGAAACGGTTACCGTACGTGCCACCGGTGGATTCGGCCAGTAGCAGTGACAGAGATTATGATTGCTGGACGCCGAAAGCCGCTTCCACGCCACATCGTCGTGTCTGCGGTGGATCGGAATACTTGGACGTTGGGCGCGTGTCCGTCTCGTTTCCTTCAAAGTTCCGTTATCGTTGTAACGTCACCGAATCTGACAACAACTGCAGTCGTCCGGAAAAGAGGAGGAGAGCTGTTTCCTCAATCAAAGCAGGCAACGGTTGCCGTTATGGACAGTGGAATGGTTATAGCAAAACTTTGACACGATCTAGGCCTCGTAACGTGGGCCAAAACACAGCAAATAAGCGTAGGCGCCCTATCATAACTGACGTTTAACATCTCGCCGCGTCTGGTCTCACATCAACAGACAAATCGTTTGCGGCATACAAAAGTTTAGCTAATCTCTCCATGAACTCGGTTCCGACAAAATTCATTGACCATACAACGATAAATTTCACATATAACCGACTCATTTTTATTTCTCAATGCTGATGTACTCACGTTTTTACAATACAATTTTAATGAAATATACCAACTTTTTTTTTTAATATAATATATTATTTATATTTATAGCATAATGTAATAATTGACCTATTACTTATTTATAATGACTTATTAATAAGTCAATAATAGATGGTGTACGAAGAGATTGACAAGTGATCTACGAGACAAAAAAGTTTGAGAACTTCTGTTTTAAATTAGTCTCTTTAATACAAATTAGAAATATTTAACACTACCTATGCACATATATTGCAAAACAATAATTTTTAAGATTTACCTAAAAAAAAATTCCAACACTCCACGAGAAATTAGAGAGAAAATCATCAGTATTCTTGTATTGAAATATCACCGAGTTTTTTTGAAATTTGTGCGGATTAGTAATACGTGATACTAGATATGTACGGTGATATATTTATCGACTTGACCATTGGTCAATCGGACCTCCACCACAAGGGTCCTGGTCTGATTAAAATTAAATAACCAAAAAAATCTATACCTTTGGTCCTCTCGGTGATCTTAACTCGCAGAGAGTAACCACTCCCTAGTGATGAACCAAGCAATCGGAATTTTGTGGGGGCAAGTTTGGTATTTAATTATTCGAGTGGTAACGAGAGTTTTACGATTTATTAAAATAAAATTCTGAAAAATGTGGAAATTAATGTCCAAATAGCAGATTGTTCTTTTAAATGATGGTGCAGCTAACATGATGAAGGCTTATAATGGACTTCAAGCACGTATATCAACAGACAACCCTAATCTAGTTTATATACATTGTATGGCCCATGTATTTAATTTGGTAATAGCAAATTTATTAGAAAATTCCTCAATAGATGAAAATCTGTATGGATCAATTTGATAATACTGTTAAATATTTATCAAACTCACATAAACGAATGAATATTTTGAATGAGCAAACTAATAAAATTTATTTTTGTATTTTTTCTAAATAATTTGCTTTTTATTAAATTATAGGTGAATGACATAAAGCTCATATAAAATTGTATCGCATTCAACAAATTGATGAAACTCATTGGTGGAGCAAATATAAAGCGCTTGCATCTATAATAATTGATTCAGATAAAAATGAAATAATATTTAGTAAATTTTGTAAATTTTTATTTTTCTAATGGAAATAATTGAAAGTGTATTAGACAGTACAACTAAGTTTAAGACTAGTGTAGATCATTAGAAAAATAGTCTCAGTTCGATAAATTATTTGCAAGTGTAATTATTTTAGATATGTTTTTTATAACATCTCTTGTATCAAAATTGTTATAAACATATTTACTTGATTATTTAAAAACATGGCATTCTGTAGAAACTCTACTTGGACTGTTAGTGAAAAAAAATTGAGGAATATTATAATAATCATTATAAGAAATGTCAATTATATGCTCAAAAACTAAACTTAATACTTATTATGAACGAACCATTATTGAAATTTCAAGTTAATTTAGTGTCGTAGTAAAAAATATCTATAAATAAATATATAAATATAAACTGACAAGTTAAATAATGATGAAATAAGAACTTCTAATAATATATTTTAATTAATTCAACTTTTAAAAGAAAACAAAAGCCACATATATTCAAATTTTAGATACAGTGATAATGTCCATTAATAAAAGATTTGTGCCAAATAAAGAAATGCTAATGGATATTGCTTGGTTAGAACTTTTCAAAATATAAGGAAATAATATCACTTTCATTTGAAGAGTTTCCATCTAATTTATTACTTAAACTATCTTAATTGGCTAATGTAAATAGAAAAACATTTTTTATTGAATTAAAACAATTTGCAAACAATATTCAAGCTTATCTGCCATAAGAAAATCTGTAAATTGGGACCGTATTATAAGAGAAACAATGGATACAGAAGATGATGGTCTATTATAGAAAAACCAAAATGTAATAACTGTTTATCTAAATTCTTTCAAATTCTGAATAAAATAATATCAAAATATGATTTGTTTAATACACTTTATTTAACTATGAAGTATGTCTTATTTCCTCCGAGTACAAAAGTTTCACGTGAATGTATATTTTAGAAACTAAAAAATTTTAAAACTAAAACTTAGTTCGTTTATCAATCAAGAGCATCCTAAATCACTGATTACTATATTTGTAAAAGATTTTATTAAATTTATTTAAAAAGATGAAATTATTAATCAGTTGACATCATCTAGTCAAGGATTAAAGTTTATTATTTTAAAAATTGAGTATTTTATTATAACTGCCCATATTATCTGTTTTATGTTACTTTTCTTTTTGTATTTATGAGTTATGTTTCATACATATATTTCAGTAATGTTATATTTGGTACTTTTTTTTAACTCCTATGAGTTATTTTGATACTTTTTGCTTCTATGCCATAGTAAAGATTTCTTTATTATAATTTTTAATATATACATTTTTTATGACCGATTACTAATTAGAATTAAGTACAAAAAAAATAGTAATGAAGAATATTTATTTATTATAATTTAAATAGAATATATATTTTTTAGGAGGGTGCGAATGTAAATAAGATTTTAATAATATGCAAAATGTAAATGATAAGAATTGGCACTTGTCAATAGTTTACAGAAATTTTTATGCTCTCCCCGGGCACTGATATTTATAGGATGTTTTGCATATAAGTGATGATCATTCATAAATGGTAATAATAAATATTAGTAATAACTAATAAGTTACACATTACTATATGTTCTTTCTTTAGTTCATAGAAATTAGAAAAAACATTGAAAAAGTGTTAATTGAATATTATTGTGCCGCTAACCTTATCACAAGCCAGACCTACACATTGATCAATAATATACAGAAACGAAAATGACGGGAAGTAAATCGATTTATATAAATTGAGAAAGGGAGAAAGATATTATTTATGAATTATAAAAATAATAATTAAAATATTTAATAGTATACACGGTCAGGTAATGATTATGAAATAAAATAAGTACCTACCAAATTTATAGAACACCATGTTTTTAATTAAAAACATTTTTAGGTATTCCATGACACTTAAAATTGATATAAATTATCATCAATGCGTAATACACTTATATTTCGTTGAATACTATAAACTCAAAAATTACAAAAATCATACACTTAAATATTGTGTAATTCTTCAACTGCATTTTCATTTTCAAAACACACAACAACTACTACTATATAGTAGTCGGCTCGCGCTGAGAATGACAATGTAATTGTCAAAAATTGTTTACGCAATAACAATGTATGAATTTTGTGATTTTTGAATTTATACTGTATAGTATAAAACAGTGATAAGTTCTTAAATATATTTTACCTTAATATTTATATATTATTACTATAATTATTTTTTAAAGTCCTGTTCAGTTTTTATCTGAAAACAAAATCAACTGATAGGTACAACAATCCTATCGCTAGTAGTAGAGGATAGGATAATTGGTTGCATTTATTTGACATATGCAGTATTTATTGTACGGTAAACGATTTCATATTATTAAATTAATAATAAATTTATTTTAATTAAAATAAATTAGATTCATTCCAAAATATATAAATAACATATTATAATTTATATTATACACATTAGATATATTTTAAGGGATGTATTGAGAATTTATAGTGTATTTAATAAAAAAAAAATCAATTATGATATAAATTAATTCTTATGTAATGTAATATAATTATTATAATTATTATTATTATTTATATTAATTTATATAATTTAACTTATATTAAATAAGATAAATTTTCTGGTTAAGATTACAAATATTTTATGTATATTAAGAATTGATTTTTTTAATTAATCGTTTATAATATTCGTAGTTATTTATTTTAACATTTAAAATGTTAAAAATGTTATGTATTTAATAAAAACGTTTATTATTCTATTATATATATATACTCGTATATATATATATATATATATATATATATATATAAATATATGTATAATTTTAATTAGCGACTAACATTTAGTTTTAAATAAACATATTTTACTATCAAAAATTCGTAATTATAAACTGGCCAAATTCATTTGTTTAATATTGTTTTACCACTTGCTAGGGAATGACGATTATTTAAAACGAAAAATTGATTAAAATGACAATTTGAAAATCCATATCATTACTTGTCGAACACTTGAAGACATACGTTCAACTTTTAACAGGTGCGTCAGAAAATTCACAGCCAAGAAAATTGAAATGTGGTCCACAACACAAAACAACAATGAAAACTCTACTAGATCTAAACCGTGTCAACCAAAAGGAGAATCGATGACCACTGACAATCCGGTGAGGAGTAATAATTGTTGCCACCGTAACACAGAACGGAGAAACGACTGTGACGATGAGAATAAAACCTGCAAGAACAGACTGACAGACCATAACAAAGATAATGCAAACAGACGCGGTCAGAATGGAGCCGATGTTCTGAACTCGATCTGTTCGAATAAAAATAACGGAAACAAAACCTGCGGTCCCTTAAAGAAACCGAAATGCGAGAAACAGTACGATGGATTTGAGAATGATTGCCAGAGAAATGGGCATGCACGGCAAACGGAACGTCACGTTAGTGGTACACCGTGTCAGACAAAGAAAGAATCGATGACCACTGAATGTCCGGTGAGGGGTAATAATTATCCTCAACGTATCGCAGAACGGAGAAACGGTCATGACGACGACAATAGAGGTTGTAAGGACAGAGC
Organism: Chaetogeoica ovagalla; assembly: GCA_032441825.1. Classification (NCBI taxonomy): domain Eukaryota; kingdom Metazoa; phylum Arthropoda; class Insecta; order Hemiptera; family Aphididae; genus Chaetogeoica; species Chaetogeoica ovagalla. The sequence goes on along the minus strand of CM063747.1, from coordinate 3,992,435 downwards.
GGCAGATCACCACACAAATAATGTGAACAAACATGGTGAGAGTAGAGATGACGTCCTGAATACCTGTTTGAATAAAAATGAAGGAAACAGATCCTGCGGTCCCTCGACGAGACCGAAATGCGCGGAATCGTGCGATGGAGTTGCGAAGGACTGCCAGAAGGGCGGACGTACACGGCAAATTGAATATGACGGTAGTGGTAAAGGATCGCAGCACCACCGACAGTCGACGGTTGTCCCGAAACCGTGCCAGCAGGATCACAACTTCACGACGGTCGAAAAAGTGTTGGCAGGCCCCTCAGACGGGCAAGAATCGCGACTGTTACAGCGGATCCATTGTCAACTACGGACGGTTATGACAGAAATTGAAAAACTGTTTAAAGCCAAACAGGAGAGTCTGCGGCCAAAAAGCAGAAACGAGAAACAACAAAGACAACCACATGTTCGCGATCGTTACACTCCGATGCCGTCACAACAAACCTGCTGTGTCAGCGGTACACGAGGTCAAAGACAACTATCGACGGCGCAAGACCGATCGGCGACGGATGGGGCGCAGGAACAACGGCGACAATGCAACGGGTGGCATCGATCGCAAGCGTCTTTAGCCGACTGTAGTGGCGTGGAAGACAGTCACGAAATAGGAGTGCGACAACCGTGTTCGTCTTCCGGCCGACCTACGTCGGACAGGCAGAAGAAACGGTTACCGTACGTGCTACCGGTGGATTCGGCCAGTGGCAGTGAGAGTGATTATGATTGCTGGACACCGAAAGCCACTTCCACGCCGCATCGTCGTGTCTGCGGCGGATCGGAATACTTGGATGATGGGCTCGTGTTCGTCTTGTTCCCATCAATGTTCTGCTATAGTTATGACGTCACAGAAGCTGACGGCAACTACATTCGTCCGGATACGATGAATGCGTACTTCAGCAATGACGTTAAATCCAACAGTCGGAACAAGATGAGGAGGAGAATTGTTTACTCAGTCGAAAAAGGCAACAGTTGCCGTTGTGGACAGTGGAATAGATGTAGCAGAACTTTGACACGATCTAGGCCTCTTAACGTGGGCAAAAACAGCAAATAAGCGTAAGCCCCTCATCAACAACTGACGTTTAAAATTTTGCCGCGTCTGGACTCACGCCGTAAGAGTTAGGAGACCAATCGTTTGCGGCACATAACCTTTTAACCAATCTCTCCGTGAACGCGGTCTTAGTAAAGTTCATTGAACGTACAACAGTATATTTTGCAAAACACGTACATTTTCGATAACGAAATTTTGTTAATAACAATGTAATCGTATTTTAACTATATTATTTTAACGAAATATACTGATCGTATTGAGGAATGCTCTTATGTTTATAATAAAACATTTTTCCAGAAGGAGTGCTTTGATCTCTATACGCTTAAGCATTTCCTGGTAGCAAATTTTATTTAGCTGATACTTTTAAAGGTAGCATTTTTCGATTTTCTCGAAAAGCGCCTAATGAAAAAGCATAAACACTAGCACTATATAGATTAGAACATAATAATTGAACAATATCAGTAAATTGTATTATTTGTTTTTTTACCTGATTATCTAATCGAAGCAACCATTTTGCATAATTATTATATTCGATATTGTGACAGAAATGACCGATCTTTTATGGTTATGAGTAGATGCTGTAAATTATATTTCTACGTGTCTTTAGTGAGCACATTCAGGAACTAATAGGCTTGTTATGTAACATATGGCCTTTAAAGTGTATAATTAACAACATACGAAAAGAGTTTTTAGTTCAAAAATAAACATTACAATTTCTCAAAGTTTCCAGTCTAATTTGAATAAACTACGATTTTGCAATATCAATAGGTATTATTAACTCAGTGAAATTATACTAACGAAATTATTCACAATGCTAATTTCGTTACAGCTTTTAAAATTTAAATCACATTGAAATTGATTATTTTCAAATATTCCTATTAATTTTGTAGTTTTTACGCCAAAAATAATTGGTTATTATTAGTAAGTTTCCCTATAATAGCAATTTTGGAAACTTAAAATCGAAATTTCATGATTATACGCATTATAGTACCGTGTTTAAATTAAATTACTTGAAAAATTTGAATATTGCGATTATATCACATTGGAAAAAACTACAACATTAGAGTTTCGTACCGAAACCATACTTACGTGATAACTGATAGCATATCTAATATTCGACTATAGTGAAAAAAAATTACACGCTAATAACAATCACTCATACGGGGCTATGCGCTGTCGTACTACTAAAACAAATCAATCGAACAACTGACAACCAAAAAGAAAAAACATAATTTAAAATTTACCATATATTTATGAATTAAAATTTGCTAAAATTGTTCAGGTTAAAATCTTTGAGGTATGCTATATATTGCACTGCGAATAATACAAAGGGTTGCGTGAGGACGTGACCGATGAAGACCAATATTACGTTTCAAAGTATTTGTATTAATCTGTCTCAGCGTCCTCCTCGACGACCGCTTCCTGGTAATGTTGGTACTCGGTAATCAGGTCGTTCATGTTGACCGAGGCCTCGGTGAACTCCATCTCGTCCATGCCCTCACTGGTGTACCAATGCAAAAACGCTTTACGCTTGAACATTGACGAGAATTGTACGGACATGCGCTTGAACATCTCTTGGATTGCGGTGGTGTTGCCAATGAATGTAGCTGACATTTTCAGACCTTTCGGCGGTATGTCACACACAGCCGTCTTAGTGTTGTTCGGGATCCACTCGACAAAGTGGCTCGAGTTCTTTGTCTGTACGTTGAGCATCTGCTCGTCCACCTCCTTCATGGACATGCGCCCGCGAAAGATGCTGGCGGCTGTTAGGTACCGGCCGTGTTGAGGGTCACACGCAGCCATTATATTCCTCCCGTCGAACATCTGAATCACGAGTTCGGGGACGGTCAGGGCACGATACATTTGACTGCCGCGAGCTGTGAGCGGAGCAAAACCAGTGACGAAGAAGTGCAGACGCGGGAACGGGACCATATTGACGGCCAGCTTCCGGAGGTCCGAGTTGAGTTGTCCGGGAAACCGAAAGCACGTGGTCACACCGCACATGGCCGTGGATACGAGGTGATTTAAGTCGCTGTACGTGGGCGTGGTGAGCTTGAGCGTCCGGAAACATATGTCGTATAACGCTTCGTTGTCTATGCAGAACGTTTCGTCCACGTTCTCCACCAATTGGTGCACGGACAACATTGAGTTGTAAGGTTCCACGACCGTGTCGGATACCTGAAAACGCGATCGTGAGAACGATTAAAAAGTCGACTGTGTATGTGTGTGTGTGTGTTTTCTAAAAGACTCGTGTGTTATTGTCCATTTGTAGACTTTAAAAACATATTTAACCAACGAGATTTAAGCGCATTAATTATTATGAGAAAGGCATACTTTTGGCGACGGGACGATACTGTATGTAGTTATTATACGATCCGGATACTCTTCGCGAATTTTCGACATCAATAACGTTCCCATTCCAGAACCTGTACCACCGCCCAATGAATGCGTCAGTTGAAATCCTTGCAAGCAATCACAGTTTTCGACTTCGTTCCTGAAAGAGGATAGGTAATTTTTGTTTATCGATTTACGTTTTATACTTTAAAGAGTTTTATAAAAGAGAAAAATTAATTAAACGAAATAAAAAATTATTCAAACTCAAAATACGATGTAGTGATACCGATGATGCATCGACCTATACATATATCGACTAGACTATATTATTAGGTGTTACCTGATTACGTCCAAGATTGTATCCACCAACTCTGCACCTTCCGTATAGTATCCTTTGGCCCAATTATTTCCGGCTCCGGATTGTCCAAAAACGAAGTTATCCGGTGGGAATATTTTACCGAATGGACCCGATCTAACTGCATCTATAGTACCCGGTTCCAAGTCTACGAGTACTGCTCGAGGTACATATTTACCATCTGATATGTTTTATTTGATTTATTAATTATCATATTGTCCGTATAATAAATAATGGTAATGTTAAAAATGTATGAAGTTTATTTTTAATTTCATATCAAAAATATAATATGGTTTTTATATGGCGTATAACATTCTATGTTTTTAGTATTCCACGAAAAAAAATGTGGTTACTTGTATTTCTAAAAAAAAAAAAAAAAAAAAAAAAATTGATATTATTTCACTGTTAATGAGTAATCGCTATTTTTACTTTAGCAATTGTTAAGGATGTTTGTTTTTGTTTTAAATTTTAACGTATAATTTAATAAATGTAATATTCAATATTTACTTTACGTTATTTATAAAAATCACTTAAACGTTTTGAAAATATTTATATTCCAGTCGTAACATTTATATGCACTCGATACGATTTTATTTTAAATTATTAAATACAATTTAAGACAAAATATATATTCTATTGTTTATAAATTGTCATATTTAAAAAAGTATACTAGAAAAATGAATAATATACACTTTCTCGGTTCTAATTTATTATATATGTACAGGGGCGGATTTAGGTACCTCAATGGTTTTCGTAAGCCGTGCTATAGATTATAGATATCTATAAATTTTTTTGTATTAATAACGATATTATTTGTGCTATTTTATTTCTGCTAGTTTAAACAACACCTAACTGTGTTTAATATTTGAAGGGCACGGGGGAATAACAATAGTAGACCGTTTACGTACATTTTTCATGAGAGCAAAAACAAAGTTTATGAACTTCTATCCATCTAATAATAAAACAAATAAAGCGTTTTATGAATTATAGTAAAAATGTATTACATTGAAAAGTAATTAAAATAAATCAAAAATTGTTTAATATATTATATTTTTTTCTCACCGTATTGTACGTAATATATACTTTTTTCTATAATAGGTACCTCAGGACCATTACTAGCGAAATAGTACCCACCGTAAAAAAAATCCCTTGATCCGCCCCTTTGTATGTATGTATTCAAATAGTTATACCGTATTGATATTCTAAATAAACGAAGAAAATTTTTAAAATATTTACCAAGCGCTTCAGTGTAATAGACATTGATCCGTTCTAATTGTAGATCGGAATCTCCGTAGTATGAACCCGTTGGATCGATGCCGTGTTCTTCAGATATGACTTCCCAAAACTAAACAGTTTATTATACAAATATTCTTAACCGTATTTGTGTAATCATCGACGATGTACACAATAATATTATGTGTTGATTAATATTAAAGAGTACATAGTTCATAATATTATATATTGCAGTATTGTAAGCATATTACTTTAGCACCGACTTGATTTCCGCATTGTCCCGCTTGTAAGTGACAAATTTCACGCATTTTTCAGTTAAAATTTATTGTGAGAATTAAAAAGAATTTAAATGAAGAAAATTTTTCGACTAATTTTGACAGACGTCTGGCGAACGACTAAAAATGTATTCGCTGTTGATGATCCATCCGCAATGTTACTTACTTAAACAAATTGGAGTTGCCAACACGACAAAATCACAGCTTAACTACGTTTATTGAAAACTCATTTTTAATGGTGTTATTTTTCTTATACAATTATGTACAATAAGTGTATTTTAAGATTATTGTTTATTCTCGTAGATTTGTTATATATATATATGAAATGTTTAATTTTAAAACCCCCGTGTCTAAACACATTATAAAATTTAGAAATTCAATCGAAATATATTTTATACGTAATATTATGTCGAAAAAAGTGTTATTCCAATGTGTAACGTTGTATTATTTACAGAAGTAAGTAGTTAATTTTGGAAAAATTTGGGAAAAAGTGAAAACCTAACACGTATGGAAATTATCAATTACATTAAGATTTTTTTTTTAAATCAATTTTATAAAATTATAATTTTAATAATAATTAATAGTAATAAGTTTAATAATTTATATTTCAATATTGATTTCGTTAATGTTTTACATTTTCGCGCGAAAACCAATCGTCGTTTTCTTCTTACAGCGGCACAGATTGTTCCTCGTCCGATAAGATGGACACTCGACGGGACTGGCGGACGCACAGCAAAACGAAACGGTACCATTCGGCGAACGTGAGCCGCGTATCCAGGGCGACCAACACGCCGGAGTCCACGATTTTCGGACAAGCCTCGGACAGCAGGGACACGATAGATTCGGCCGAATACTCGAACACGGTCGTCAGCCTCGGAGTCGCGAAGCAGTCCGCGTGCTCGTGTTCCAAGTCGAACACAACGTCCAGCACGGTCGGCAGGACGCTGTTCAGCGGCGGCGAACGTTTGCCGTCGAATTTCGGCCCGTACAACCTTACCAGCTGAAGGGCCGTGGGCAACGTTTCCCCGCAGGCCGTCACCGTAATCCGATAGACTCGGTACATCCTTTCGATTGTCTTACGGCTGTTCACCCAAGTTTTTCCGTCGCCCGTTACAGCTGTGGTGACAACGGCGTTATATTTTACACGAATTACACACGTCTTGTAATAGATACAAGTAGAAAACAAAACCTGAATAAGGTTCCGGCACTCGGTCCGTTTTCAAGTGTTTCGCGAAAAGGGCGTGCAACGCAGAGGCCATCGTTTTGCACTCGACGGCGTACACGGCGATCGCTAACTCGCAAACGGTGTTGACAAACTGCCAAAAGTGAATCGGTTCGAAGGGATCGTGTACAGTCGAGTGGAACGCGTAACCGCCGTTTTCGTCTGTTTCGCACAACCGTAAAAATAATTGACCAATTAAAATAAAATAAATAATGTTCTACACGACTAAAATCACGTTTATTTTAACTGAATTAAATATAATCGCGCGTCGTGTTTGTCTTCTTTTCGTTTAATTGTTTATCATTTTTCTATTAATATTATTTCTCATGCCGTAACAGTGCTCAACACGGATTCGATCAATAAAATCTCGTTAGTTTTTGTTTGTTCGAACTGATATAGTGACTCCATCTTATATTGTAATATCGTTGTGGTTCGTATTACGTAATTTATATACTTGGCATTTCTTATATTATTATCCGATTTCCTAACTTGACGTTTCCTATTATTACCCGATTTGCGTTCTACATAAAAAAAGGTGCATTATACAGATGATGCTATACAAGATAATTTTTGTACCGTATCAGCTGAGTATAGTATAACACTGTAGGAACCGCGAAAAGCACTATACACTTCGACACGCTTAAAAGGAGAGTGGAGCCTGTCTAAGATACATAATAAATAATGATTATCTTTGAACACCGATTAAATTGTGCGAATCGGTAAAATGGACAATAATAATAATAATAATAATAATAATAATAATAATAATATGGAAAGAAAAAGTTTTATTGAAAAAACTGTCTTCCACCGAATGAATACACTATACGTATCAGAGGTTTTCGTAGATCAATAGGGGGATTCGAGCCCCAAGAAAACCCGCGTATCTATGGTGGACAATATAATTTCACGGACAAATTCAACTGGAAGATTATGATGAGAACGTTACTCGTCAATAATTAATGATTGTATTATACGCCTAATAATATACTCACATAGTAAATTGTCGAAATCGGCCAACGACAGACGGGCGTGCAGTCGATTGTCTATGAGGATTTGCCAAAGTCCGAGACGAGTCATTATTGGCCGATAAGTAACCGGACCGTCTGCCAAGAACGCGCCGTAAGCCCTGTACAGCTCCTTCAGACGGTCCAAGTACGTCTCGAGTGCGAATTCCGCTGCCTGGAATTCCAGTTTCAAATCGTCAGTTCTCCCGGTGACCAGGCTGGGTCGGTATTTGAATCTGTACTCGTCGTTTTTCAAACGCTTTGCCGCCATTTTTTCCAAATGACCCATTAAATCAATCATGTTTTTTACGCTCTCTTCTGCGATCAGAGGAAGGTCGATCGGTACCAGACGAATACGACGACAACAGTCGTAGCAATTTTGAACAGATTTTTCAGCGACTACAGGAGATCGCGGTTTGCACGGGTACTGTAACTGTGAATTGTTCGTCTTGGCGTTAGCCGCAGCGGTAAGTCGTCGATCACGGTTGACGGTCGAAACAAAAAGCTTACGACCCGTGATCCCAGTGCTCTTAGGAAAAGGCGATGCGTAGAAAATGGTGTTGCGGATCACGGTACCGGTTGAAGGATAGGCGGATTTGTTGTTGAGCAAGACGATTTTACACGGGCCGCTTAGCACGTCGTCTGACCAACGGCCGCTAATCGTCAAGCCCGTTTCCGCCGAATAGAACTCGCCTCGACCTACAGTTTTTACACGTGTATTGTACAAACATCGTATTATAGTATTAGTACGCAGGTTACGACAATGGTGGATATCTAGAAAGGGAAAATCCCTTGGAGTTAGTATATAATATTTGTATTTCTTTTAAATACTAATGTTAATATTTAATAAAAAATATAATTGATTAAAATTCGTTATTATTTTGTATTATATTTTTGTAATTATATTTTAAATTATAAAATACCTATCGTAAACTTTTGAATAATGAGAGGAATTGAATACAGACCTGATCAAAAAATGTTAATGGAAGAGAATGTGGATTTTTTTTCAATTAAGATGTCCAAACTGTCGTCCGTAATTGATTTGAATTACCAACATATAATACCGGTAATAGGGTGGTGGCGGAGGTTAAACTCTATAATCAGTAGGTGGGAATTACTAGCTCATCATTGAGGTCGAATTGCCTCTTCCCTAAAACTTTGCTGACTCTCATAAGTTGTACACTTCCGTACAGAAATATAATTCTAAACGCGTTCTACCTGTATTTTTATTTTCGTGTCTTTCTACCGGTCTGTTCTTACCGTCTTTTTTCGATTTCGACCATTGACCGGTGTATCTATCGCACAAACACAAAACGAGCTGATCGCAATCTCGAGGATTGCTGTTCCATTCGTACGTGCCCGTACCATCCATGTATCCGTCTATCCAATCCCCTTCGTATACCTGTTATGTAAATTCTGTTTTATTTTTGAAAATTCAATGCGCGTATTGTATATATTTAATATAACATAGTATACACTTACATCGTACTTGGATGGTTCGGTCATGTTATGAGGAGAGAAGACTCTCGGAAGCGGTAAGAACGGCCATGGAAATGAATGTTGAAGGAAGAAGAGGAAAAGTGGTTGAATGCGATTGAGTGTGTGATGACGACTGTTGGTGTGTGCGCGGAAAATGATTGAGTCAATTAATGTAGGTTTAGAACAAAAAGTGGCCGACCGAAAATAGTTAGGACAGAGACGAGGGAGAAGAAGAAGAAGAAGAGAAGAAGAAGAAGACGATGAAGATATATTATACAAAACGTGACTTTCAAAATATTTCTGAGGGAGAGTTATAATCTCCCTGTTTGCGCCACTGGTGACATGCTGAACTTACGTCGTTCGTTGACCACACTATTTTACCGCGACCGTGCGGTCGGCCGTCCGCCCAAATGCCGGTGTACACGGTACCGTCCGGCCAACTGCCCGTACCGTTGCCGTGAGGTCGGTTGTTCACCCAATCGCCGTCGTAGTCTAATGCGCCGTCCGATTGGCCATTGCAAACCGCCGTCTTTCCCGACCCGTTCCTTCGACCGTTCACCCATTGTCCGGTGTAACACCGTCGGCCGTCCTCAGCGGACACGTGCAATCCGTGGCCGTGACGTAAACCTCTTTGGAATTCGCCTTCGTACCAACTGCCATCTAACCATACGATCTTTCCCCTGCCGTCGGGTGTACCGTCTACGAACTTTCCCTGCAAATACGAGACGAACGGACGGGACCGGATTATATCCCGCAGACCCTCTCCTCTCCCCTATCAGTTCATTGAATCTCACTACGGACGACAGCATCGATAATAGATAACACCGTCGTGTTCAGTATTAAATAATGAATTTGTACATATATAAATATAAAAGTTTTTTTTTTATATTAAATGCGTTTATTTATTATCGGTTTCGACAAAAAGTCATCTTAAAGTATTAAGCAAATAGAAAAATACAACAACAGAGGAAAAAAATAAAAGTAAAAGTAATTTCTGTTTTTTTTTCTCTGTTGTATTTCTCTTTTCGATTAATGACGAATTTTTATCGAAACCAGTAGCAAATAAACACGTTTAATACAACGACTTCATTTCTATATTTTTTTTTCATCGTTTCATGTAATTTTTCTTTGGCTTTATTGTTTATTTAAGTTGTTTAAAAGTACGAGCATTGTAATCCGTGTGGAAATTTAGCGCACAGTGCGGCGATGTTGCAATTGAAACGATGACGAAATTATTACATACGTATGTATAAGTGCGTATAAATTACAAATTTTTATCCGGTTTAATTATATCTGAAAATGTAGTCGGTACTTTGCGTTTGGAAAAAAAAAAGAAGTTATAAAGCGCTGCTCTGTCTACAACAATAAAATAATACACAAACGTTTCTGTCCGTCGAACGACCAATTACATAATATAACGCGAATTATACGATGCAAAAGACACACGTAATAATTTACAGTGAACGACGGAAATTTTTATGGTTTCGGACGATTGCGCGATGGATTCGCAACGAGTTGTTTTCAAATAATAATTGTGACCGGAATACACGCACGTGCCGCGAATTCGTCATAATACTATCATTATAAATTTACATTTATTGGGCTCTTTTCATCAAACTGATAAAACCGAATGGATTTATTCGGATTATTGGTTTCGGGCGTTTAAAAAAAAAGGAACAGTTGTGGTTTCAGATTTTCTCATTTTGATAAAATATTGATTTCGTTTAGCCGATATATTTATTCGAGTTATGGGTATTGTTTGAAGTGACACATCAAAATTGTTGCGCGCAATGCGCCAAATTTTATTAAGCGAAATGTAAAGTCACACAATCAACTATTCACTACTAACTAATACGATAAAGGCACACGTCGTAATATTATTAAATTTTAACAACAAAATAATAATTTAATTAATTTAAAATTCAATTGTTTGAAGAAAATCTGCAATTGAATAATTACACACAAAACTGAAAAAAAATTACACAATGCGTTGACCGCATCAAAACAATTATAGATAAGTTGTCATGTAACCGATACACACGATATGCCCAATTATGAAAAACTGAGTCCTACATGAAATTATGCGTACGAATTCATATGGCACTAGAAATGTAAATTTATTTATTTATTTTTTTTATATACGTGTTACGGGTTAAAACCGGAATTTAATTTCGGTTTCAGGTGTATCGCGTTATATTTTTCATTAAAATCGATCGGGTTAAATGGGTTCACGATTTTGATCATTTAATCGGGTTTTTGCTAAACGGGTGCAAAGCCTTGCTGATCACTTACACGGGACGATATAGTCCATTTAAAGGTAAATAAAAGGAATTAGTTTTGGTTTCATAATCTAAGTTTTTTAAGTTTTTCGTCAAAGCGAATTACGAGTATTTTGATGGAAAACGACAATTGAAATTAAACCATTTTTATCTACCTATAGGTTTGACAAATGTCAAACGTCTTTATCCGAGAAATTCGCTTGAACGACAACACCCCGCGGCTCGCTACCATTTTTCTTTTCTTTTGACGACATAAAAAAAATATTAATTTCACCCGTTACCTCCGCACTGGAGTAAAATTTAACGAAAAGTTTTATATAATATCGTTCGGTAAATTAACGCGAAATTACTTCATAAATTATGGCACCGTCGTTGAAAGACAAACCTATTCCTACGTCGTGCGGCGGATTCCATTCGAACACGAGTCTTTCTTTCTCCAATTCGTGTGTCACGCAAGTCGCATTATTTCGTTCGCCGTCCGCAGTATCCAACGGATTCTGCGACGAGGGTCCCACACTAAAAAAATTTAAAAGACTTTTGCCATAAAATCCGTGTTTTTAGATTCTGAGCGAAGCGACGAAGTTATTGCAGGTTTTGCAATAATATTTATTTTTCGACTAGTAGAAGTGTTTGGATTATTATTAGTTACTACGTTCGTATCACGTATTATCCGGTAATAAATCTTGTTAAAGTGATATTTTAAACGAGTCGCTAAATTTTAGCGATTTTCTCACTATATTAATTTTTAAACGAGGTACCAAAAATCTTCCTAAAAAACTTTTTGTTAAAAATGCGATTGTGTCAAAATTTATTATAAATTACTTATAATATTTCTCTGCGGAATAATGATCTTAAAGTGTTGAAATTTACAAAGAATTTATAGTTTTGTATAAATCTAAGAAAAAAAAATTCTTTCGAATTTGGCTTATTTATATAGGTAGCAAATTTATATAGTAATTATTAAATGTTGAGCTATTTGAGTCGTGGAAATGAGTAATTTTTTATTTAAGAGCTGAAAATTGTATGTTATATGAGTCCTAACGTTGCTTCAACTATGAGTATGACCAAAAAATCTTGAAAATCCTAAGTCACATCTTTTTTATTGTTATTTATAATTTTTCGACAAAGTGTAATATTCCAATGAAAAAAACGACGGTCGAATTGACATGTATAATCATTCAATTTATTTTATTTTATTACTATTTACGTTATATTTTAGACACAACAAATATATATTCTTTTTTATCATATTAAGGCGATAAAGTTTTTTCCAAATATATAGTTTTTTTTTCAATTTTGAAATACTCATAGACGATATAGATTTGGAAATTTTTATTCCATAAAAGTATTAATTTTAGGATTTATTATTATTATTTTTATTATTATTATTATTATTATTATTATTATTATTATTATTATTATTATTATTATTATTATTATTATTATTATTATTATTATTAATACTATGAAATTTAAATTCCACTCAAATTTTTTTTTTTTTTTTTTAAATGCGATGATTTATTATTACAGTTTTCAAATTTTATAGTAATAATAATAATAATAATAATAATAAAAACTTGACTCGTTGAGTTCGGCGATCGTCTCGGTTTCAGTACCGCTGTAGAATGGCGTCTTGTCAGTCCGTGATTCGCGATAACTTTGCAGGAACGTTTTCGACTCATTCCCTATAATAAATTTCAAAATTTTACACGAAAAGTGCATTAAAATTTCTGTTGTTTTCGATTAATTATTCGTAGTTTTTTCCTCTTTATGTAATAATAAGTACGTATACGGTTTTAAAGTTAACTAAACTATTTTGCTTACGCATGTTGATCAGTAGCGTGTATGTGAGGGGAAGGCGCGATGCTCCCCTCCATCATCAATTTGTTTCTTTGTATTTGCTATTTATTTCTTAAAACGACGTAACAAATTGTTTTTTTTTTATCTCTCTTAGAACTAATATAATAAAGCCACCGAATTTTATGGTTTTATTTTTATTTTATAAGCGGGTGTTTAAAAAAGTTTACATTAATAATTTACAATAACGCCTCGTCGTTTACAATTATACAAAACGACGCGTGGATAATTTATCTCGAGATACCCTATAAAAGCTGCCTGTTAACAGAAAATCAGTGAACGCATATATTCGCCACACCACCGTTACCACTCACCCACCGGCAAATAAATAATAATAATTATAATATTTTCGGCATAATATCATCGAGCTGCGAAATATACGTAGATCGACTCGTTCGCCTTTTCTTTTCGGACCACCGAACGGCGAATGTTGTTTCTTTTATTTTTCTTCTGTCTATCTCTTTTTCATTTTCATTTTATTTTATATATTTCCCGTGTGCTAAATTACAAAAGAAATAATAGTCGTCCTCCGTTCGCCACCAAAGCTCATTGCGACGTCTAGCGAACGAATATGTTCGTACCACAGCGGTATATGTATTTAATTGGAAATATTTCTTCTTTACATACGAGTATATATTTTATATTATAATATTTATTAAATTTTCTATTATTATATAACATATTCGTCGTATTTATTCGACCGGGTTTATACCACGCCCCCCCCCAGCTACCGTTTATTGTTTCAGGCTTAAATTTTTATCATATTTTCTTTGATAATATTATACGACATACAGTGCAATTGGTAAAAAAAATTGTTTTTTTAAATTAAATTATATTTTTTTACATCACTATACCAATCATCGAACTATTAAATTGTCGCGCGATCATTTGTCCGCTATCTATTGAACTATATTCGTTCATTTAACGTGGAGACTACGAGACATTTATACGAATGCAATAATAATTGGAAAAGAAATACTTTTGATATATAATTATACGCACATTATAATACTATTGTTGAAACTACCCACGTGCTTATCTATTCACTTACTTACCTTTTGATTTGGTGGGAGTAGAAGACATTGCCAATACAGAGACTGTAGAGATTTTTCGTATCAAAAATATAATATAATTAAAATTATTAAAATCGTTATGTTCAAATGTAATGTGTCGCTAACGTTATAGCGTTTTAGCGTTTTGTTTATTATTAATAATAATAATAATAATAATAATAATAATAATAATAATAAAAATAATAATTAATAGTAATAATAATAATAAAACATATGACTATTATCGCCTGGACATAGTCGCTTTCCGATCCGCATGACGTCAACGCTTGTGTTTATGTTAATGTTATAACTTTTTTTTCATCCGGAAAAATAAGAAGCTTATCTATGTGTGTGTGTGTGTGTTGATAAAATCCAGTAGTCATCTGGAAAAGAGTGAAAAAAAGAAAAAATCGAACGATACCAGATCACGGGCAACAGTGACGTATACTAGCAGGGAGGTGAAGGGGTCAGAACTCCTCATGAGATTTTTAGAAATTATGACCTAAAAAAATAAAAAAGGTCATGCGTTTTGTAGTGAATGACGAAAGCTCTTTTTTGATCCCACTCACAAACTATGTCTACGGCACTGACGACCAGTATAGCTAGTATACATACAGCATATACCAATTTAGTATACGCTGTACTATACATAGAGAGGCATGCCGATTAGGCAGGCATCCATGTGCGCAAAGGGGAATGATGTCAGAAAATAACGGAAAATGAAATCGGCAAAGCTACCAATGTAACATGAAAAATAGATTTAGCAACATCCAAAACTAAGCGACCGAAATTCTTACTTTTAGTTACACACAGATGACTATTAGAGAAAGAATTATTTTCTACATTTTACTTCAATAAAACTTGTTATAATTTTGTCATTTATATACTTGAAAGAAATAATTTTTAAGAAATTATTATATAAATATCTAAAAAGTTACTCTTTAATGTATGAACACCGATTATACCGAAACTACTAGACCGATTTGGATAAATCATTTTTCATAAGAACGAATCGTTTTTTATATAAAGAAATATCTCCCTGCCGTCCCGTTTCCATTTCGAAAACAATGGCCCAATATTCGGCCAATAATTTAGTTTTTTGCATATACATATATATGTGTGTGTTTTTGTATTTAATTATTATTTATACTTACATTAAAGAGAGTAGTCCCTAGATTTTTTTATATTATTTTATAATATAATTTACACACCCGAGGGCAATTAGTAAGTAAGATGATCATATTTCGTTGTCAGCAGGTAATTATTGTTATAAAAAATTATTATAACGATTATAAAAATATATTTACATATTATAATTACATTTTAATCCTTCCTTAATTTGTTTTTTCCTTTTGATATTGACAGTTTACAAATAATTTGAAGAAGAGCAACTATCGTTGTCAATAGACAAAATTATTATATACATTTATTAAAGAAGTGGAATTTATAGAACACATCCCTCTACAAATATAAATATGATACTCAGGGATTGTAATTTAGCAAAGACTAATTATTTACCAAGGAATTGTTTTCCGTATTTGACAGTAAGATTTTTACTAATACAAAGTTACAAACTAGAACTATTATAATTTTTATGTTTTAATGTTGCAGCGATTTTAATATTCGATTATATAATACTATTTTTCCGTTTAATTATAAAACAAATTAAATATAAAAAATTTCCTTGTACTAAATAAGATACGATGGGTTGATTTTCAACACCAAAACAATAACCGTAAAAAAATTACAATTACCCACACCAATATAACAGTCAGATTTAATTACTGCTATAATAATATTCCACTGCAATATATCTAAAATATTATAAAAATACGTATGGACGTTGTTTTTACACACGTGTAACTCGCATTTTATCAAAAAATATCTATTATTTAATATTAAATAATAAATTTATGCACGTGTTTTTTCCACGTTCGTTGAAATACAAATAGTGTTTAAACGTCACCAGTGTTGTGCTGTAGAGCACATTCGGGCTGCGAGGGATGGCATCCGTGCATCTCCTCCCTGCAGGTCGCATGCATGTATTACGCTTTGGTTCTTCCCCGTAATGCACATGAAGGGTGTCCTCTCTCGTAGCCGCTCTTCCATGTATTATACTTAAGCCAAATTTTTGTAATGGCCTGTTACACAAAACGGGCCGCATTTATGCAATCGAATATTAAATAATAAATATTTATCGATAAAATGCGAGTTATACGTGCATAAAAACCACATCCACATGCATTTTTAAAATATTTTAGATATATTGCAGTGGAATATTATTATGGTAGTAATTAACGTTGACTGTCATATTGGTGTGGGTAATTGTAATATTTTTTCATTAATACACATTTTTTACATTCAACTTATATATATATGTATATATATAAAACATTCTATATGTAATGATTTAAAAAATTAAATATAATTGACTTAAGATAACTTACCATTCCATTAGAATTGATAATTAAATAAAAATAATGAATTCTATTTTTATGATATTCAAGTAAAAATTTCCAATTTAAAACAAATTGTACGAAATTATATATATAAATATTAAATATTTATACACAAGACTAGGACACGTTTATAAATTTTATAAACGTGTCCTAGTCTTGTGTATAGTTATTCAATTATCTCGTATATAATTTTTAGTGTACACTTTTACATATAGTGTTGTCGGTATTTAGTTATACATTTTCATTCTTACCCATATAATTTTAATATTCGATTGCAGAAGTGCGGCCCGTTTGGTGTAACAGGCCATTACAAAAATTTGGATCAAATATAATACATAGAAGGGCGGCTACGAGAGAGGACACCCTTCATGTGCATTACGGGGAAGAACCAAAGCGTTATACATGCATGCCACCTCGAGGGAGGAGATGCACGGGTGCCATTCCTCGCAGCCCAAGTGTGTGCTCTACAACACAACACTGGTGACTTATAAACACTATTTGAATTGCAACAAACGTGCAGAAAACACCATCGGTATGCAGTTATAGCACTTTGACTAGAAGTCCAGGTGACCGTCCAACGAATGGCCGTGGTCCGAAGTGACGACTTTACAACTTTTCACGAAGTATACGTAAACAGGTTGTCATCGAAGTCCGTTGAACGTTCGCGATCAATGTCAACCGGTGGCCAGTCGTAGTATCAGCGTCCGAACAGCGATATCTATCGGCGCGAAATAACAACGTACGGAATCAGTATGCGAATACTATTTTTCGAGTGATATCACATTCCGAATTCAAAATACAGAAAAAAACCACTAATTAAAAATCATTTTAAATAACACGATAAAAACAATAAAAAATAATATATTTTTATATATTATATTAGAATGCATTTATATACTTAGGTGAATATATACATTGATACATATATTATAATTTCAATTTATATATATATATATTGATGTGATAAGAACAGTCAAACGAGCATTTTTAATAGGGGTGGTGGTGTTCTCATTGCTGTCCGTAAAGATGTCAAATCACATCAAATTTCTGTCTCTAATACTTCCATTGGACATTTATTTATTTCTTTTAATTTTCATAACATTAATTTCATAGTTTCTTGTGTGTATATACCTCCCTCGAGTTCTAATTCCGTATACGAATCGCATATGGAAACAATTGAATCTCTTGTTCTTGCGTGTACGAATTATAAATTCAGTTTTTGTAGGAACTACATTTTACCTGGACTCTCTTGGTCCAATGACGCAGATGGTTTAGTCTATTCTTCTAACTCTGGAGCATCTAATTCATGTGTTCCTGAGGCCTTTGCCTTTAATAATTTTTATTATTTAAATTTTATTCTTAACTCTACAAAGATCTCTCACGATTTATTATCTCCAATGTCAATAATATCATCATTAAAAAAAGTAATGAACCTCTTGTTTCTTGTGATGCTTATCATCCTACCATACAAATTATACTTCTCAATCAACGTTCATTTCCGCTTGTTAACAAATCTCATAGATTTTTTTGATTTCCGGAACGTTGATTATAATAATATATTACATTTTCTTAAAGTCATTAATTGGCCTAAGACAATTCAAAAACTAGACGTAAACTCTGCCACCTATTGTTTGTATGATACAATTCACTCATCTATTCTCCAATTTGATCCTGAAGTTTCTTATAACCAGTCTAAATTTCCTTCATAATTTACTAAGGAACTGAAAACGTTATTCTTCAGAAAAAAACGAACTCATGCCTCTATTTAAGCATCTCGTAATCCACAAGACTACTACACAATTTTCCTTTTAGTATATCTGTATGTCTGTAAGTTGACAAGTGTAATACATATAAAAGTAATCATTTAAAAATTGAAATGTGATATTTGCCAATTAGAATTTTTATTTTTAATGAACATCATAAATATAACTAATACATTTTGCCTGGGGCATCGCAAAAAGTAGCACCAGCCCTGTAAACATTTTTATAAAAAAATTAAATCGTATTAGTATCGATTTCCATAGATGCATATTTTGTAACATATACTCATTGCATTAACATTTTATATGAAATATAGTATAACTGCTATGGAATTTTTGGTTCATAATTAATACATCAATACTTTGTGAGTGTTTAATAAACCAAAAAAATAAAACGTAATATGTGTGAGAGTAAAAATGTACAACTAAATACCAACAACACTATATGTAAGACTGTACACTAAATATTATATACGAGTTAATTGAATAATTACATATAATACACAAGACTAGGACACGTTTATAAATATGTATATAATATTTCGTACAATTTGTTTTAAATTGAAAATTTTTACTTGAATACCATAACAATAGAGTTCAATACTTTTATTTTATTATCAATTTTCATGCAATGGTAAGTTATCTTCATTTAACTACATTCAATTCTTTAATACAGTACATAGAAAGGTATACATTTATATATATATATGTGTGTGTGTGTAAATAAATTAAAAGTAAAAAATATGTTTCAATTAATATATATATATATTTAAATGCAATGAAATACAATATATATAAATACAATATTTTTTTTGTTTTTATCGTGTTTTTCAAAATGATTTTTAATTAGTGGTTTTTTTCTGTATTTTGAATTCGGAACGTGATATCACTCGATAAATAGTATTTGCATTTTTATTCTGTGCGTTGTTATTTCGCGTTGATAGATATCGCTGTTCGGACGCTGATACTACGACTGGCCACCGGTTGACGTTGATCGCGAACGTACAACGGACTCAGATTCCGACCTGTTTGCGTATACTCCGTGAAAAGTTGTAAAGTCGTCACATAGGACCACGGCCATTTGTTGGACGGTCACCTGGACTTCTAGTCAAAGTGTTATTAACTGCATACCGATGGTGTTTTCTGCACGTTCGTTGCAATTCAAATAGTGTTTATAAGTCACCAGTGTTGTGCTGTAGAGCACACTTGGCTGCGAGGGATGGCACCCGTGCATCTCCTCCCTGCAGGTCGCATGCATGTATTACGCTTTGGTTCTTCCCCGTAATGCACATGAAGGGTGTCCTCTCTCGTAGCCGCTCTTCTGTGTAGTATACTTAAGTTAAATTTTTGTAATGGCCTGTTACACCAAACGGGCCTCACTTTTGCAATCGAATATTAAATAATAAATATTTATTGATAAAATGCGAGTTACACGTGTGTAAAAACCACGTCCACATGTATTTTTAAAATATTTTAAATATATTGCAGTGGAATATTATTATGGTAGTAATTAACGTTGACTGTCATATTGGTGTGGGTAATTGTAATATTTTTTCATTGATACACATTTTTTACATTCAACTTATATATATATATGTATATATAAAACATTCTATATGTAATGCTTTAAAAAATTAAATATAATTGACTTAAGATAACTTACCATTGCATTAAAATTGATAATTAAATAAAAATAATGAATTCTATTTTATAGAATGCGTATAGTGTTGTCGGTATTTAGTTTACATTTTCATTCTTACACATATAACTTATCTTTTTTATGTTTTATTAAACACTCACAAAGAATTGATTTATTAACTATGAATAGAAAATTCTATAGGACCTATACTGTATTACATATAAAATATTATTGCAATGATTATTTGTTACAAACTGTACAGTTCTATTGAAATCGCCACTCATACGTTTTAATTTTTTTAGAAACCTTTATTTTTATCCTTAATTTTATAATTATTTTTATTTATTAGATAAATTCGTTTCGATTTATCGTCGTACAAATTCGTTGCAGTGTACTACTATTCTAAGTGTTTATTTATGTTTTGTATTGAATTTGTTCGTAAACATTTGGTACCAGATGTATCTGTTATGTATAAATTCATTATTTTACATTTGTACTGAATGAATGAGTTTAATATAACTAAATTAAGATAACTTACCGTTACATGAAGAAATTGATAATAAACCGAACTTAATGAACTCTATTTTTTTACTATTCATGTAAAAAGTTCCAATTTAAAACAAATTGTACGAAATTATATATATACATATTTATAAACGTGTCCTAGTCTTGTGTATAATTGTTCAACCATCTCGTATATATTTTTTAGTATAATATTTAGTGTAATGTTGGTATTGTAATTTAATATTGTTGGTCTTATAAATGTTTATCGCTGGTGGAATATCTTTTTGTGTGTGGTGCGCTAGACGAATGCGGCTGTGTCACCCCGTGCCGAACTGTTTTTCCATCGCGGAGTCCACTTCTTTTATGTTGTCGTCGTCCTCGAGCAGTCTGACTTCGCCGTTTTCCTCTGTATCCCTTGCCGCGTCTGCTTCAATCGTTTCGAACTGTTCGAGTTTCGCTTTCATATCGTCTCTCGCAATTTGCAACTCGGCCAATTTGACTCGGGCGTTTTCTATCAAATCCGTCATCTTGGCGATTTCCCTGGCGTCCGGATTGTCCCCGCACATGTTCTTCCTCACGTAACTCGAAACGAAATAAAAATTATATCGATTAGAAAATCTCATCACACGACGTACACGGACGGGTACTCAAAAACACGATTTGCGAACTATGTTTACAGAAATATGACGACATTCTTGTGAAACGTTATTTTCAAAAATTATAATTCTTAAATAATATCGTCGTTTCCGATCGTCGTAAGTATTTGACCGGAATGCGTTATACATATTGTACGATTAAAACAAATTACGTTGACCTATTAACTTTTCTGTTCCGCTTTTACCCAACCGCATTACGTATTTATTTTCGCACAGCTGATAATGCTTTACTTTAAAATTATTATAGAATAATATTTTAAGTTAAAAAAATAATAATACGTCGTATAGGTTTGAAACGTATTTCAAACATCCTGCGTGCCGAGGAAAACGCAAAGTCTATTGCATTCGGCGAACTCGTTAATTTGTATGAGTGCCGGTATCATAAAATATTTCAACTATGTGTGCATAGTATACGGTGATGGTATATCAAAAGCTCGGTAATTTGCGCCCAAACATTTTATTTCAATTATAAAACGTTTAATTTCAATTTTATAATTTGTAAAGATAGACAATTTTCTTCGCAGCCGTTCAATAAATTTCTAATACGTACGACGACTATGAATAACAGTTAAACTACAATTAATAATAATAATAATAATATTAAATTAATTGTCGCTATTTAAAAGCGTGTAACAATAATACGACGCATCTGTAGCCTCGTGCTAATCCCTACAGCCCAATCAGGCGAGTACAGAAAATATGGCGAAAATAAAATCGTAATAGTAAGAAAAACCATTTATATGTGTTCTCAATATATTATTCGAATATACGTGAAATCTGTAAAACGATATGTAAGTCATATATTATAATATATTAAAGACTTACTCGACAGCGTCCACCGGTTGTTCCGGTTCGTTAAACAGCAATAATAGCACATCGGTTAGTTTATCCATAACACCGTGTTGATTCAAGTAGTTCAGAAACTCCTGTTTTTCCCTTTCGCTGCTCTGCGCAAATGTTAAAAAATTATTTTTATTTTCGTTTTTTTTTTTTCGTACGTTTATACGCCTACTACGAATAACATCGACTTTCATAATTTAAATTTACAATCGATTAATATTAACAATACACAACGGACATATCGTATGTTCGTTAATCAATACGAACTCACCTCGTTTACACTCATATTAGGAAAACAATATAGGTTACCGCTATTTTAATTATTCACGAAAAAAAACCGTATAATCAATAAACAATAACATAAGAGTACATTATACGCGTGTTTGAATCAGAATATTGTCGTCATGATCATAATATTGATACACTGTTTATACGAACGTGATTGTTGTTACAGATTTCAATTTGGCCAAAACGTTTATTTCGAATAATATATAATAAAATTGTACCCGATATTATACGTTATTACTCTTGTCTCTGTGTTTAACCGATACGCGATAGTATTCGTAGGAATACATTTTTTTTTTTTCGGCATTTTAATTCTTAACGAACAAATTATTAAATAATTAATAATCATAATAATAATTATAAACAACAAATATCTTGTGTTCGACATTTATCTACGAAACGATAATTGATATCGTCTATAAAATATAAATATATCATCATATCGCGTGTACGAGACGATATATTTTATACATAAAAAAAGGAATGTCTAAAACAAATGTTGTACAATAAATTACGCAAATTTATTTCATTAAAAAAATTTATTTAAACCCGTTATTTCAATGAAAAATACACTAGTCCAATTATTATTATTATTATTATTAAGTAATAATTAATAATCGGTCTCGGTAGCCGTGTTCAGTGTTAAGAGAAACACGGTCGCGAGGATTTGGCGTATAGTATTCGTTTTGTCTCCCGTCCATATTATATTAATTGTATACGCGATAAAATATAATATTTCGTGCACGTTTTTGTACACGAGAAAGAGCATAGAAAAAAAATAAATAAATACTACTACTATCGTCATCAAAAAAAAAAAAATAATATATATATATATGTGCATACATTACGAAAAAAAATCGTATTAGATACGTGTAAAAATGATATTATATTGCGGTAAAAGATAATATAGAAAAAAAAAAAACGATACATTTCAATACTGGTAAATATAATATTTTTCGCTCAATACTATTGACGATGTGACATATTTTTATAAGAAACCTTCGCGTAGCCTTCGTATCGCAGGAACGACGATCGCGCGTGGGGTATAATACCACGTCACCGACAACACGAAAAACATGTGTCGCGCACACGTTGGACGATCGCTGAAAATCGAAAATTGAATAGATTCGGCGGCACGCCATGTGCGTGCAATAAAAATAAAAAGGGATGCATTTGTGAAGAAAAATCCGGACTGTTTCGGTCAACTCTCTGCGGGCGAACCAGCAGTGTTTTACGCGCAGAGCACACGTCCACACACAATCGCGTTCTCGATACGGTTTTTCTAATTTTTCTCTCTCTCTCTCTCAGCGAAAATTCCTCGAGTTCCTTGTCCGCGTTTCCCGTGACTTATCGTTGCGATTTGTAGCGGGCGATCGAGAAAATTCGCGTGCGAAAACGAAGCGCCGGGACGATCGCAGAAGAAACGGACATAACCGCAATCGCGATACCTATATGTGGTGTCACGTCGCAACGGAAAGGTAAGACGTATACGTATTATTTCAATAACGAGAAGTTATTACTCGACGCAGTTAAAAGAACTGTGATAGCCACACTCGAATTTTCACAGAAAAGTAAATTATGATTTTGTTTCTTTAGAAGAGAAAAAGAATTGACAATTTTGAGCATTTTTTTTTTGTTTTTTGTCTTCTTTAATCCTCGTAACTTCTTAATTAAAGTTTTTTTTTTTTTTTGTTTTACAAACGGTTCCAATACGGTGAATATTGTTATTTATATATATATATAAACCTGGTGTCCTTTAGTAGATGCACAACTGCCGCGGCGGTGACCCGCGATCCGGGGGATTCTTTTCTTCGCGCAAAAACGTTACGATTTTCAAACGTTTTCCACTTTTTCTTTTTCGTTTTCGCGATAGGTACAAGCGCGGTTTTCTCGCACCGTTTCGTTTGCGCACGGACTGAGAGGAGTTCATTAAATACATTTCGATAAAATTCACATTTGAAAACCTAACGGTATGATAATTATAACGTGCCAAACATTAGCGCATTTTTATATTCGACGTATATAAAATATACTGAAAATAATATAATTGTCGAAATTCTATTAAATCATCATCGTCTTCTTTCAATCAAACTACGCCCATTTAATTTACAATCGAATAGAAACTTTCCCCATAATTCAAACGAACGAAATCAAATAAATCGAATAAATATATATATATCAATTTTATTGCAATTAGAACAGATTAATTAACTATTAGAAGAAAAAAAGTATATAGGTATATATAATATCGCTATATAAAAAGCAAACGGGGTAGCTTACCATTTTGTAACAAAAATCATTTTGACAAATGGATTTTCAAAAAAAAAAAAAAACTTAACTTTGTAGAATTTGAATTTATTCACTAAACACAAAAGAAGTGTTCGATGAATTTTTCATTTTTTTAAGTTACGTGTACATGTTTTTAAATTTCAAAGCAAAAAACATGTATTTAAATTTATTTTTAAAAGTACAGGAAAGTAGACAAATTTGTTTTTGCGTTTCATTATGATGAAAAAAAAAAATTAACGTAACAAAAATAATTGGACCGAATTTTATGAAATTATTGTTATGTCAGTAATTCATGAATTAATTTTAAATTAGTCATCAGCTATTACAAATTTAAAATGATTTAGATCATTTTTTTTTTTTTTTTAGTTTTTGTGACACGTTTTATTTCTAATTATCTCCACAAGACTTATAATACCGGTTCAAAAAAATCTCATAAGGCAAACAAATATTACTTTTTGTGTTTACAATAATGACGACACTTACGAACGGAAAATAAATTCGATATAAACAAAAATGATTAAACAACATACTCCGAATACACGTATATACGCATATATATATATTTTTTTATTTCATTATAATTTATCATTATTAATATACGACCGATTGAAAATCATATGCATGTATTTATTTATATTTTGGAAATATCAAGACAAATAATAAAAAGAAACAAAAAGGTACCTTACATTCTACAACTGTATATACTTTGATTTTACATTATGTACACATTAAATCGTTTTGTCCGAGAAAAATAAAAAGAACGAGTATAAAAATGAGAAGGCTGAATACAAAATTAATTGGAATATATATATATATATATATATATATATATATATATATATATATATTTATTTATTTATTTTTAAATCTAATTATGTAATTTATAATACAATTTTTTTTTACACGTTAATTATAATACTAATGTATATGATCACAGCATACGTCGTCGTCAATCATTCATAATATTGACGAACCTATTGTAATAAGGACACCTATGTTGTTTTCCCGAGTTGTATAACTACATAAACCATTATTAGAACGACTATTACGCACTAAAGTGTGAACATAAATAATAATAATAAATTGTTAATAAGATTCATAAATAATACTCGAACGTTGAACATCGATTTATTGAACCGAAGAAGAAACAGATTTGTTAATATTTAAACACACTTTTATAACGATTCGTATGTAACATTTAAAATTACTATGACAATTGTCCGTTACACATTCGTTTAATTTTCTTTTACCGTACATCTACAACAGCGCGCTCCAATATACTTGAACTGAAATATGATTGAGCTTTCTCATATATACATATCATCAGACGTAGGGCACTTAAACGATTATGAAACAGACAATTATTATTACAGTTATATAAATAAACCATTATACAAATGTTTCAACAATTTTATAACATTCTAAGTTGTTTTATGAAACAGTTAGCTTACTATTGTAAATTATTGACAATAAAAATTATGAAATCACTCTATTAAAAATCAGTTATAATCAGTATGAAAAGGAGGCCAATAAAGAAATACAATAATACTGATACATAAACGTATAACGATGAAGAGAAAAATATGTAAACATTTTCATAAAATGTTTACTACTAAATACATAATTATATATATATAACCTAAACTAATTTATTGGCCATCTTTTCACTTCTATATAAAGAAAAAAAGAAATAATATATATATATATAGTTTTTTTTTACAAGTACACAAAATTGGCGATTATTTTAGACTAAATATACTTTTCTAATTGGTTATTCTGGTAAAACGGCCAAAGTATTGAAATGTAATAATACTTGATCAAAGTGGAGAAGAGATTTAACATGATAATAAGCATTTAAAAACTATAACATATCAACAAATAAAAATATATTTAAATTTTGATTTCAATTTCATAAAACGTAAATTATTTTGATAACATTTAGAAACGAATTACAATCTCTATATATGTGTGTCATATGCAAGTATATTGTAAATATATGTAAAAGTATTATACAGCTTGTATTGAATTATTTTCCTGAATCTTAAGAATTTAAATTTTATTATTCATGAACACTGTCACTCTCTCATTATAATAATACATAACAATATTAAGAAATGAACTTTTCCACTCACATGGAAGGAGTTCAGTTAAAAAAGAATGAACATAACAACTTAATTTGGTATTTTACATGTATTTGTTTTATACTGTTTTTAGTTTAAAGTGATTGTAATTTAATTTTTAGTATAATAATCAATGTTTTTAGTAATTTGGTTATTTTTTTTAATTATTTATATATTGCGGCAAACTCTCATTAAAATAGTTAATAGAAATATTACAATCATTCACTGGTACCATACATTAAAACATATTTAATCACTAATGTCAAAATTACAACATTTTTACCAATTAAATTCATTATAAAAATTATTATACATCCAGTATAATTACATTTACCAATAATTATTTTCAACTTTTATAATTATTATTATTATTATTATTATTATTATCATTATCATTATTATTAATAATATAATATTTAGAAAATCTCAAACGAATTTAACATAGAAATATTATTAATACTAAATCCTAAACAGCTTACAAATACTTATTTTAAATTAAATTAATCAATTTTGAGAATGAGATGCATATATTTACTAATGAAGGGTCATGTTTTATGTTATTTATTGAATTTTCAAATCACCAGTCAAATAATTTAAAACGAATATTACATCACTCATAAATGATTCCAATTTTGTTTCACACATATTATTTTAAAATAACATAAAACAGAAATGTTCATACGACGGCATTTAGTGACAAAACATACAAACTGAACAGCCAGTCTCAACTCTCAATCAGTCTCAATGAAATTATTTGAACAGATAATAAATTTTTTTTATAAAATTCACAATGCTTCAGAGTAGAGTAAATATATTTAGGAACGTTTAATGATTAAATAAAATTATAAATAGATCATTATAATTTAATTGGTTAAAACTTTGAAAGATTAATGTCATTTATAATGAGCTATGGGATGGACAAACTGATTTAAAGAATAACGAAAAATTAAGACTATTATTAATAATAGATAAAAAGAAAAGCAATTGACAAATTTTTAAATTAACAAGAGATAAATATAAATCAATATTAATAAAACTAATTTACTTTTTTAAAAAAAAATTAAATTTACTTTAATAGCATTGTGAAATTGATTTAACATCCTCCAAAAATATTAACTAAATGTAACTACTAAAATAATAATTACCAACCTACTATTTTGAGATTATCGTTACATTCGATATTTTCAGCAAATGAAAATTTCAAATAACTGTATTAATAATAAATAATAATAATTTAAAAAATTTTGATTATCCAAAATTAATGATCTGAATTCATGTCTTTCAAATTAATATAATAATAAAGTTTGGTTTGCTTAATTATTTTTTATTCGATGGTCTAAAATCATTTTTTTTTATTACTATTACATTACGTTTTGTAATTATGCCCATAAATAAATTTTAATAAAAATATGCACACAATTTTATAATTTCTAGACATTAATAATTTAATATCGAATTAAAATAATTACATATATACTTCGGAATATCATTTTAATTTATAATTTACAAAAAATTAAGTTGAAATCAATGCATATGTAGATGAGAAAATAATAATGGAAATTGCTAAATTTCAGTGATTAAAAATAACTTTTATGTCAATGGAAGATAATTTAAAATCATATTAGTCATATCCTATAATGAAAATACATTATTGCATCTTTTTATACCAAACTAAGATCTATATTATATATTGTTTTTGTAGATTAGAGAGGACAATATATCAGAATCTAATTCATTCAAAATACATTAAATAATTAACAATTTAAATAAATGCGCTAAAATTTCACAATGTTATATAATCTGTTTCTAGGCTCTCTGAATAATAAATAATTGTTTAATGTTTAATGGTAAATATATATTTAAAATATATTTTTGTTAAATAGAATCATCGAATTTAATTTTTATTTAAAAAAGTTTCGTTATTCATTTACTATAATCTATATGATAAGTATTTTATGTCAAAATTCAAATAGTTTAAGTAGACTATAAACATTTCATTTTATTTGTAATCCAATTTAAAAATTGAATATTTGAATGCATACAATTTACTGGAAAATAAATAAACAATTGTAAATAACATACCAGTTTCCAAAGGATTTATCAATTATTACTTAAATGAATAAAACAATTTACGTTTACTACTTTAATATCTAACTATTTTAAGGAGACACGGTTGTTCAAAGGGTTTATTTAGCAGTAGAAAAGTATATTTACACGCATAACGAAAATTATAAATAGGTACCCTCCACTATAGGCCATCAACATTCGTATGAATAATGTTGAACAGTCTGGGAGTTAAACACGTCATTTTGTTCGGGTTGCAAATGACATACGACCGTTTGCCCGTCTAATACAGCAATTGTTCTGGCGTTTTGTTCCTTAAGTTGTTGCCGAAACGCTGCGTTGAGAGCAGTATGGAAATCGTGAGTTTCTGGATTTTGATTAGGCGCCATAATAAGTGGCCTATGGTCTCCGTAGCTTTTCGACGACTGGCGACTCATATCGCTGTTTCGCCGACCGTCTTCGTCGCTCAGATCGGACACAAGAGCAGCTTGTTCTCGCTCTCGTTCGCGTTCACGTTCTATCTCTTCATACACTGGATCGTCTAGACCAGCAGAAGCAGATATACCGCCCATTATTTCGGAATACGTATGGTTCCACGGACTAGTGGCTCGTACACCACTCACTCCGATGTAGTTTTTTGTTGAACAACTGTTGTCAACAAAACCATCACCGCCAATGGTATTGCATCGGAGCGAACATATTTTGGGTGTGCTGCCGCGATTATTATGTACATATGTGGGTTTATTTAAAGTGAAACAGTTATCTTGCATGTTCGGTTTGCTCTATAGAAAATCATAAAATATACATTTTTCACAAAGCACAAAAATAAAACATTCAAATTTGAACAAATATATATTTTACATACTTGAGACGACTGTTTGTGAAGGGTACCACTAAAAACAGCAGTAGTGTTTTTTGGCAATTTCGATCTTGAATAACTTCTCTGACAAGAACGAGAGTAAGGTAATGTCGTACCGCAAATAACAGATTTTTTATCTTCTTTAGATACCGAACTATCCAAATTGGGCAAATCCATTTCATTTTGTATGTCAACAACTCTTGTCACTGCATGCCTCTCGTGAGATTGATGAAACGTCTATAAATCAGGAAAGTAAAAAATCATTTGTTCACACACATTTCGTTCAATCTATACGTTTACATTCATTCTGTGAGATGACAAAGAACGCGGGGTTGAAGACTCGGCTATACTGCC
Source organism: Chaetogeoica ovagalla (assembly GCA_032441825.1). Taxonomy (NCBI): domain Eukaryota; kingdom Metazoa; phylum Arthropoda; class Insecta; order Hemiptera; family Aphididae; genus Chaetogeoica; species Chaetogeoica ovagalla. The sequence goes on along the minus strand of CM063747.1, from coordinate 3,962,441 downwards.
TTGACTGTTCTGGCCAACTGATGTACCATATAGACTAGTTCTCTGATTTTTATAATTTAAATTCAATTCTGGTGTAGAATTTATTAAGCAACAGTGCCACGGTAAAAACGAAATTATAGTAAATTCCGAAAAAACCTTATACACCTATAAAAGTAAATATATTATGACAATTTTATTTTCAAATATTCAATTTATTAATCCAAATAACTCACCGAATTGTTTTTAATGCAATAAAGTATAATAATTAATAATCCCTGTGAACAATTTACTGCAGAAAATATATACAACGTAAACGTGGAATATGAAACTATATAAAGAAACGCTAAAGTCCATGTCAATGTTATAAAAACAAACAATAAAATAGCACTTTTCAACCACATCCTGGAAATAATTCAAAACAAAATTTAAACACTGAATAATTTGTAAGGTGATTCAACTTACTTCAAAGATGTTATTTTAACATTTTCTTTACATTTGGTGGACATCATAGTAGAGTTACTTTTAATAATATATAATGATAGACAAAGAAAGACTAGATTAATCTGTAAAAATAATAACAGTGTAAATTTCTATAATGACAATATTTTTATTAAATACCATTCAATAATAAAACATTAATTACTTACTGAAACAACAAACAATATACTGTAAATGATAATTGTATTTGCATGCAGACAATAGGAATTATTTGTGTTATAAATGTAAGGATCCATATAACAAGCCAAAATAACAATTGTCAATGGAACTCCATAACCAATTAAATAATATAAACGCATTTGTAATTTTTCAGAATCAAATGCTTCTATTAATGTAGCGTATAAATGGAATCCTAAAAACGTAATAATTTATGAATAAATAATATTTGATATTTTACAATGATTAAAAAAAAATTCAGTATTTTAAGAAAATAATAACTAAATACTAGATAACAAATTTTCCAAATATAAAACATTAATGTTGCAAAGTTAAAACGTAAATTAAAATGATTAAATATATTTTCAAAATTGAATTAATATAAATGATTATAAAATGAAAAAAATAACAATTGTAAATTTCAAATAATTTCATTTTTTTTTTTTAAAGTTACACAATAATTTCAGTACCATTCATTGATTATTACTGAAATAATACGTATACGAGATACAAATTTATTTATAATAAAATTAATGTCAAAATACATTTTTTCTGAATGTAATATGAAAACTTAAAAATTAAATAACTGAATCTAACAAATCATTATAATTAGGCAATAAATCATTGGGATTCACAATTTAATAATAATTAAATTGTTATTAATTAAATAAATAATTACAAAACACATAATTTTTTTTTATAACTCAACTCATTGTCAAATTCAATTCATGCAATAAAATATTCAATAAATATGATTTTTAGTTAATATTAAAGTGATACAAAGAAAAAATTAAAATATTAATAGAACAAGTGTATTGTTGTATTGGACAATAATTTTTTTTATATGAAAATTGGAAACATTACATTTTAGAATTAAAATAGATTAGCAGTAACAATTTTTAAAGTGATTAAAACAAATTCAATTACAATTATCTGTGATTTATTAAAATATATTATCCAACATATTACCACGTATTATCTTTAGTTTAATAATCTAAAAAAAAAATGCATATTTTAATAAGTTTTAAGTGCTATGTATATAAAAACCCAAAATAAATTTCATAAAACTATTTATAATTCAAATAATTATATGTTTTAACATGTATTAAAATTTTTGAAGTCTATTTAAAATATATAGTTCATGATGTCATTAATTTTGATTAAAAAATTGTACACAATATTTGGCGAAAAAAAGATTAAATAATTACTTAATGTATTATATTAATATCAATTATTATTTATTATACAATTTCAAAAACCTAATTATTTTACCTTCGATTAGTGTCCACATAAAAGAACACAATAATAAAACATGTAAAATGGCTGCCATTAATGTACAGATAAATACAATATTCTCTTGAGTTATTCCAAACATGAAAAAACATTCAACCAAAAATAGGCAGAAGAATACATTTTTCAATATCACTGTACGATTCGACTGAAAAAAAAAATGATAATCAAAGTACATATTTTAAAAATTTTAAATAATAATAATAATAATAAATTGTAAATATATTTAGTTACTTTAACAGTCAGTTGAAGAGTAATTGCGGCCAAAAGGAAACAAACTCCAGAAAATATACAACTAATATACATGACCATATTATTCGAAGCAATGTTCAATGGTTCACTATCTGAATTTTTGAGGTCCATTATTATGGCGAAATTTGTTAAATGATTACATTGACATAATGTATGTGTTTGATTTGAATATATTACCGAACAACCTTCTTCAGACCACCCACTGTAATAATAAATAAAATGTTATCAATTATAGTTAAAATTCAAATAATTAACAAGAACACTAAATATTTATATGACAATATATCTAATAAATAATTTTTTTCCTTTCATTTTGAATTATTATTGCAAAATTGTATAATATTAATAATACTATTCAAAACAAAAAATAATAATATATATTATTATTATTCGACTTCATTTGATAAAATATATATGTACATACTTTTCTGTATAGTCCCAAAATACGCATGTAGGATTACTGACATTTTCTGTCTGAAGGTGTTGAAAACACAATGTTACTGGTTGATGTAACTGAATATGTTTTCCTTTACCGAGGGATGCCGAAACAATTTTGCTATTTATTATACGTATACCATGTGGTGACTGAGGTTGCAGTATATTTTCTAGACTATCAAATGCTATGTATACAAGCCGTATGAATCCCGCTTCGCTGTTCTCAAGTAGTGCTGTTCTATGCAATTGTAACCAAGTGTTATTCATGAAAAATCCATTATTCAATGAATACGTGTGTGGAAAGATTTCAGTATCAACGTTTTGTGTAGCTATAACCTTTACACTCAATACTAAAAAAGAAAAAAGAAAACCATATATTTTATTAAAATAAAGAATTTATTATAAAATTATCGATTTGAAATAGCTTACAAATATTTTGAACACTATGAGTAATCGTCTTTTCCTTCATCATTATATCAGCTAGAAGAAATGAATTCTCTTCTAGACCAATCAATAAATTTGTTGCCACACGCATTTGTTCACTAAACGTAAGATCCTTCCAAGAAGGGTACTGAGAAGCATTGAGCAAATTACTACCGATTCGCACCACACATTGTAACAAATCAGTAACCATGGCTTCCTGTTGTTGCTTATCAGGAAATGTGATCATGTCTTTTTCCATCTTTTGTGCAACATCTCTCAACATTTTTGTTGTTGTCATCATGTCACCGCCATATAATGGTTTACTGTCAGTCACCTAAAATACAAAATATTATTTATTATAATAGTATTTACTGTAAACTTTAAACTTTTTATTTAAGTGTACTGTTTTCAATAATATGTATATTTAAACAATAACATTTTTATTTCAATTTTAAAATATTTTGGTATTGAATAACTTGCAAAATTATTCATATAAAAATAAAAACACCCTAATATCTACAAATTAAATTGATTATTTTAACAAATTATTTTAAAGAAATTGGGTTTTTATTTTTATATAATGAATTCAAAACTTGATTTATATATCACATATTTTAATTACTTTGCATTGTGAAATATTTAATTTAAAGAAGAAAAAACATTCAAAAATAAATTTAACTTAGAAAGCGAATGCTTTAAAAATTAAACAGTCGTACATTATGCAACACTATTTATTATACCTGTGAGAGATCATTTGCAATACTAATAATAGAATCTCCTTGATGAAGTCTGCCTTCTAAACTTGATAACCATACTGAACGACACTCTGAGAGATCCGGGGTAGGAGGTGATCTAAATGTTACTCCTTTCATGAAAGTCTGACACCGCCATCTAAAAAACATATACGAGTAAATTAATGTATTAAGGTAACAATTTAACAACGGTTAGGTCAATACCTTTTATAATATTTCTGATAAATGTTACAATTAATTATTAATAAAAATGATATCATTACACACATTAGTGATTGTGAACAATGATCTAAACCAATTAGTTTCTAGAAATATTTTTAAAACTTTCACTAACTAATACAACACTACTGGTAACATACAATATTAATAGACAACAGTAGTTTTACCTGGCAACACCAGCAGCACCTCCAGGACACGGTTGTACAGCTTCTTCTCCTGATTTAGTCCAATTCCAAAATAAACTTCTTGACAATTCAGGAGGACAAGACAATGATAGCCTATCATCCATACCTTCAACATCAATTATGCTCAATTGTGGAGGTAAATCACTAGTAGGCACGATCCATTCAGTCGTTATTGCACCCGCTATAATTTAAAATATTATATAAATGATTCGAAACTAAATATGGGCTTACTTTTAAATATTGAAACAAAATGGGCGGCACTAATAAAATTAATTACATAGATTTGAATTTATATTTATTACAGAGACACATTTTACTTATAAGAATAATAGTAATAATAATAAAAAATAATTTAGAAATTTAGAAAACCTCAGAACGTACACATTTGTTCGATATTTCTGGAATTAGTACAAAAGATGCATATAAACCGCTTTAAAAACTGTATCAAAATAATCCATTGGTCTATATAGTTTTCTTTACATACTACACATACATTTTTAGCACACCCACATTTGCTATTTCTATCTATCCAATCGTACATGTATAACTTAAACTACAGCACGAGTTCAATTTAGAATTTAGAAAATTGTTACCAAACCTACAGACAAAAACACTATCCAATAAACTATTTAATAATATGAATATTTCACTTCAGAATTTAAAATTTAAAACCAACGAAAACACAGATAATATTGTAATACATTAATTTGCTCTTGTTTACAAATCACACATATAAAATAGGTGTTATGAAAATTAATTTTATTACACTGCCCGTTTGATGATAGTTGCAAACAGCAAAAAAATATAGTGGTACTAATTATATTAGTATTAATTACTCGATAGTAAATGTTGTTCGTTATCAGTCTTGGTACTATTTTCCTTATAATTATTGACAACAGAAACTTCTGGTGTAGCTGTTGTACTTGTACTAGTGGTAGTCACTGACACAGGCTCTTCTTCTACGCTGGAACCGACAATGTCATCTAACTGTGGTGATGACAAAATCGGTGGAATTGGTGTTGCCGGTTTAAGAGTTAATAACTTATCTGCATTCCAGACACTGGGTTGCGATGTTATTAACCACGGCGGATTTGGTTTTATTGTTGTAGTAGATAAAGATGCTGCAATTAAATAAATAATATTATAATAAAATATAACGATCAAAAATTATGTTTAATATCAAGTTACCTGGAACACAGTGGTATTGCGCCTCGAGATATTTCATAGTACCGGGGCATGGATCAGAAAATAAACTTGTATTGGCTTGTATGCTGCAATTTCTTTTCTCATTACACCTATAACAATGAAATTTTATATAATTATTGAAAATTCGATTTAAAAAAAAATATATTAAAAATAATATATTAACCTTGATTGCAATAATGGTAAAGTATTAGTGGACATGCAGTTGACACTCCAATCCGTATTACCGTGGTCATTGCAAACAGTAATAGAATATCTACCATATATTGCCCTGTCCAAATGAATGATTTCACCATCTCTGCATTCCAGTTTAAGAGGTTTTCCTTCACAGGCGTAAACAGTGTCATAACGAGAAGTATCTGTAAATTGCATTAAATTATTAGAGAACAGTTTTAACAATTAAAGTATTCAAATAAATAACAGTAAGTTATATATTTATATACCTTTAGCTAAAGTGACAGGAAACAAAACAGTCAACAAGAAGAACACAAGTTTTACATTTGCACTGCTCAATCTTGCCATCTCCTATTCGACACACTGAAAACAAACGATAACACATTATTACGTTATAATCATTTCATTTTAATACCTAACAATATATAAGATTCATTTACTATATTTTATTCAAATTATTTTATAACAATACAAATTAAAACAATTATAAAAAAAAACACTCCTAACCATTGTTCCTTTAAATTCATAATATAATATTTACTAAGAACAAAAATGTTTTTATTATTATTATTATTGAATACTCTTAAAACTTAAGTAATATTTTATCAATTAATAGTAACCCCTAATATTTTAGACTTAATAATTATTATAAAACCTTAAATTCAATAATCTACCTGAAGTAATTATCAAAATAAATATTATATATAAGAAATATTTGTTCATAAACACAAGTAAAACTGACATTATATACTTAAAGGACAAAAATATATTTATTTAAACAATTAGATAACTTTATAATGAATTGTACACTTTAGTTTTATGCATTTGAAACATTATTCTATTACATACATTTTATGTAATCAATTTTTTAATTTTTTTTTTTTTTTTTGCTAAATATATAAGGCTTTTAATAATTATTAAACTTAAGCTTTTAAATGAATCTTTTTAACCGATAAAGTATTTAATCCTACTTGCAATAGATAACTAATTAAGTTATTACTTTTTATTTAACTTTGTTATTTACTATCAATAATGAAAATTAGTAATAATATTTTATCAACTATTAATGTGTTTGTGTGTGTGTATAATATACATATGTGTGCAAATAGATTTCATGTTAAAGACAGTCACTTCAATTTCCGTTTTCAACATTTATTTACTTCTGTTTAAAATACCCATTTCAATTTGTGTATATAAAACAAATTACACTTTATAATTAAAATGTATCTACAAATAGGATTATAATCGCCAAACAACACTATATTAATATATTAAATTTCCTAAGACCGTGTTGTTTTATTACACATTTTAAACTAGTTAATTATTAACGATTATATTCTATTATTATACTATTTTAAAAAAAATTAATACACGAAAAAATTATTTAAATAAATTTATTATAGGTTTTTAATAATACAATCTTGATATTGAAGTAAATATGATATACCTATGTGGATAAATAAAACAATAATCGTAAATAATGTATTTTGAAAATTGTATTAGATACATTAAAAAAATCAGAAATACATTAATAACTACTTTTATAACTTTCAATACATATTTAATACTTTTCACAACTAAGGAAAAAAAATTAAATCGCCTTATACTCACAGTTAATAAACAATAAAATAAATAAAAATAAAATAACATTAAACTTTTTTAATACTATTTTATCATAAAAGTCTTCCAATTGTAGTGGTAATTGCTTTAAAAAATATATAAATACGCAATATTGTTTTAAAATATAATATAAATACTTAATCTATAATTAGACAGATTTTATCGTAAATTTTTTTACACTCAAGACATTGATGCCCAAAATAATTATTGACTAATAGATAAATAATACTTTTTTACTATCCGATAACTTATCAAGAAATATTCATTAATACAATATCATTCTAATACGAAAAATTAACCAGTGTTATGTTTCGGGTTATATATTATCAAGTCTCAGAACTTTATGCACTAAAAAACAATAAAATTTGCATACGTATGCTCTAAAAAAAAAAAAAAAAAAAGAAGTGTTCAAATTTCTTATATTGTATATACTATATAAATATGCAATAATTTGTATATATATAAATTACGCGTTTATATGGGAATAAATTTTAAAAATCCACAGTTATTAAAAAATTGTACAAATATGCAAAAATATGCGTACCTAATACCTTCTTTATTATTTAAAACAAAAAATAAAAATTAATTCGAATTTAAACAAAGATTTAGAATAAAAAAGTAATGAATTCAGTATTATCTTTCGTTTGTAGATTCTTAAAGCATTACTTATTAGCCGATTTCTAAATATAAAAAAATTAAATGTATCAAATACAGCGAATAATTAATTCATATTATTATGGATTACATGCTAAAATAAATGAGATGTTTTTTCTTCATCTGTTTAACAGGTCGTCTGTTATGGCACAGAAAATGTTTGTAAATAAAAAACGGTATCGTCCAATATCTGCCTATATCGACGATGACAGTGATAATTCTTATTATTGAAAAAACCGGGTTGAATATTACAAATTTACAATGAATACATAGCGCTTGTAGTAGGTATATTTAAAAATATACACATGAAAGAACCGTTTTTTTGTGTTTTTAAATTATTTAAATACCAAAATTCTATAATCGATTTTCAAATGTAATACAAATAAAATCTAAAAAAAAACAAAGTTAAGCGACATAAATGTTTGTTTCTCAGTCGTATGCTTTATGAAAGAAATTTAAATCGAATCTAATTTCAAATACGCAGCTTCCTTAGAAATAACTAAATACACAAAGTTCCGAGCCCTACAACATATTATTATATGTTATTATTTTATATTATATAAAATAACATATTATATTACTTTCTGTAATTTTTACCAAGTATTCATTTAACCTAATTTATGTTATAGATAATTATAAGCATGTATTTAAATTTAAACTTGATTTATTACCTATTAAAAAGGATAAAACAAAACGCAGAAACTCGATTAACCGTCACTCTCTGTTATCTGTCATCGGTCACCGCCGAAAAAAAAAGTTAATTAGGCAATAAGACGATCGCAATAAACTCGTCGCAGTGCCTAACACAGCAACTATCAAGCGTATAAACACAAAAAAATGACAGATTATTTTGTATAATATGTTTTAGTTTAATATTGTTTAGTGTGGTATGTATATAATATGTTATAGGTATGAATTTTTTTTTTTTGAAAGTATGTACACATGTAAAAAATATATATATATGTATACGTTTTTTTGCAAAACCATTAACAGTCATAGTCCTGGTCCCGACAGTGACGGTTAATCGAGTTTCTACTGTACATGTAAAATTCAATAATACAATCGAATTAGATAGGTACAAAATGGGAATACATTTGTATGGAGTGAAGTAGAAGAAGGAACGCAACACATAAACGTAACAGGTTTACATAAAATTTAATAAATTACTTAACTACCACATAAATTTATTGTTAAAGTTATTAAGATTTAATAAAGGTATATAATACGATAGCACTGTATTTAACAAGATTTCATTTCGTTTTAGTCTACTGCAATAACTATGTGTATTTATTATTTATTTATATAGGTGTATAATGGCAATAACGGCAGATAACTAATAATACAATAGCCAGAATAATACCTTAGACAATTTATCAATAACCAACAACTGTACAGTACACATAATATACACCCAATATTTATTTAATAAATACTAATAATTTATATATTATTCATATAAATATTTGAGAGAGAATTAACAATTTTTAACAGTATATGGTTGTGTTTACGTATACCTTCAGTGCGCTTACGATATTTTTTAATTTAATTTTGTTACTGAGAAAAAAGTTTTCAACTATTGAACTTTTACATGTCCAATTAATATCAAATTGCCATAAGCAATGCACATCAAACAAACGCAAAGTGTTATATTCGGATAATACCCATAAGACGCCAACGGTTAAGCCAAAGTGTTAAGTTTGCACTAGAAACTAAACATAAATATACATAAAAAAAGTATGATTTACATTTCACATCCTACCAATAATAATTTAACCAAAACAACATTTCACCCAACACAACTGGGTGACCAGCAAAAGCCGGAATTCATTTGTCCGAATAACTTTACTTGTCATCCAGTGGCGATTTATAACAGTTTAAGTACAAAATTGATAGGCTAATTAATTGACTATTTATTTATTTTGTACAAATCATTAGTATAAATAACACATTATTATTATTATTATTAAATATTAAGTAGATTGTCATAATTTAGTTCATAATTTTTAAATACAATTCTTCATCTAAAACAATATTTCACAAAAATGTTTTTATACTACTTCGTATTCTATATTTATCTACCCATATCTTACCCAAATAAGCTAATAATTATATTATTTTTTAAATTAAAAAGATACGGCACCTTATCATAGAAATACCTATTTATTTTAGCAGAATCAACATCAAAGTACAAGTTTTTTCCCCGATAATTTAATTCTAAAGAGAGTCATATGTTTACGAACTACTTTTTTTTAATTTTTTAAATACTTGCATCTTTCTTCTCTTTCGCATTATAACAGGTCCACCATTCAAGTGCTACACCTTAATTAGACATCAAACATTTTTTTTCTGTATAGAAGAATAAGGCACGTATAGACACTCGTATACGTCTTGAAAATTAAAACACTGAAAAACCTAACAATAGAACACACATAAACCTGTATGTATTTACACAACAATTTAATGCGTATTTTCTTAATGGATTGTGCGTGGGGCAAAAACAGTAAACACAGAGTGTATCATATTCTTAAACATTCGGGTGACTAAGTACATAAACGACTATTTTAACTCGATTTAAAGACAATTATAAATATATTTTACATTAATTAACGCAAGAAAGTAAAATCGTTTATTTATCTACACGGGTAATTTAATGTCTGTAACGTGTTCGTTACACAGATATTATGACGTTCATACGCTTTGGTGTTTAATGTTAAAATAATTGTTTTATAGGAATTCCTAATGTGTCCGTATGAGGAGACATTGGAAAAAATCACATTTAATCAAAAGCGAATATTGCGTACGTATTGAATAAAAACCATATACGTACAAAGTGCGAGAAAATATTACCCAAGAGTGTGTATTCATTACGATTTCGGATAATATAAAATTCATAATAATATTCACTAGGTATACACACGCAGGTGTGCACCTAATGGCCTAATAATAAATGAATTTCAATACACTGAACGAGTACCTGCGGTTGGTTACGATTACGAGAGAAGTGCATTAAATAAACGTGTGTAGTGTTGTATGATGGGGATCGAAGGAAATGAAGACGTTTATCGAAAATTACCTTATACGTTCGCTATAACAAGACGTGTCGCCTCAAGTCCATTTCTCTAGTGAGCGTTCAGGCGGTCGGTCGGTCGGACGACGGTCGTAGCCGTTGCGGTCGATATCAACGGACGACGACGACGATCGACTCGAACGTTGCGCGGACGTTGACGGCGTCAAGATCAGCGGACATGTGACGACGACGAGTGGCGGACGTGCGCGTTTCACGACAGTAAGACGACGACGGTGGTAACGGCCGTGTGGACATCGGACGCACGCACAGGCGTCGCGGAGTGTCGGCGGGCACTACTGGCGTTAACCGATATTGTCGTCGTCGTCGTCGTCGTCGTCGCCGTCACCGGGTAAAATATAATATTCGTTGTCGACGACGACGGCGGCGGCGGTGAGCCGTTCGGTACGGCTCGAGAGACGACGTCACTGGCGGCGAAACGGGCGCACGAACGGTAAACGTTTTTTTTATATTATTGCGGCGGCCGGCGGATCCGGAATTCGGACGGCCGTGTCTGTAGTGGTCGCGTTGTCGCAATGGTTTTTCCGTTGTCGGTGACGATGACGGTGCACGACCGCGGTGACGGGTATCATTTAATCGAAAACGCGCCGCCGAATACGTTCAACGACGGATATCGTTGCGCACTACGACGATTTTTGTTTTCTGCCACAAAGTAATTATTCGCTTCCCGAGCAAATGGTCTTTTTATCGCCACGCCGCGCGAACATTAATAATAATAATAATAATATAAACAATGAGATTAGCCGCTGCGCGAACTGTGTGGCTGTCGTACACACCGGGGTTTCTCTCTCTCGCACACACACACACAACACACACTGTAAACCATTCGGACGTGCCGACGACCGTGTGTGCGTGTGTGTATTCTTCCCGTACCGATACAATAATAATTGTGTGTGTGTGTGTGTGAGTGCAGCCGCGCGTGCGTGTGCGCGTACGACGACGACAGAGTGTGTTGGTGCCGGCGGCGGCGGCGGCGGCGATGGAAGTTTTGTTCGTGGAACAACGAGTATGGAAAAAATAATAAAAAAAAAAAAAATCCGTAGGACGAAGAGAAGAGAAGAGAGAGAGAAAAAAAGCGACGGGAGGAGAAAGAAAAAAAAAAAAAGCAAAGTAAAACGGGGCGCCGACAACAGCGGTCGAAAGCGATTTAACCGAAAACGCGGAACGCCGACGAATACGGCGGTTTCCGTTTTTACGCGGCGCGAGCAGGCCGCCGCTCCCCGCGACCGCCGTCCTCGTTTTATTATCGTACAAACGGATTTGAAAAATGGAATTCATCTCTTTTTGTTTTCCGCCGAAAACCGTTTTTTATATTTCGTACGCGAACACTGTGTCCCGTAATAATATACGGTTCGGAAAAACAGAAATTAGTCGATAAAAAAAAAGAACCCGCCGTCGCCGAAATTCCAACGCATTTCTTTCGTTGAAATTCAATCGTACACGCGTATTTAATTATTTCGCGGGCAATTTGTTTTTTTTTTGTGCCAACAATCCCCCCCCCCCCCGTCCACGTAATATTATTTTGAACAACGGATGGAAAAGAGTTGGGCAAAAGTTCGTTTTACGGCGCCCGAGACACGATTAACGGTGCCTATGAATTATTTTACGAGTTTTTAGACTCGCCGCCGCACGAATCGCAATAATTGTTTTATTTATTTTTTTTACACGCGCGCTTATAGGCGACTATCGTTGCGTAATTCGTACGAACAAAACGAATCCTTCTTTACCGTTTTTTTTCGTTTTCGAGCACGGGTGGTATATATTATATCAAGAATTTCATTTTCTCCGCTCGTGTTTCTCATATCGTTCCGCGCACGGTAGAAGGAGAGAGAAAAAACGTGACTGTAACGTTTTAAATACGTTTTGTCGGCGGCTATATGAAATTATTTTATTTCTCGTCAAAACGCGTCCCCGCGCCGACACACAGTTTTATCATCATGTGTTCAAAACGCGCGGTAGTGTTAAACGACCGTTCGAACAAACGTCGTCGTCTCCGTACGTCGTCCGCGTTCCCGTAGTGGTAGTAGTAGTATTGGTGGTGGTAAGTATTGGTGGTGGTAAGAGTAACGGCGGTGAAATGGTAGTGCCCGGTCTCTCGGTCGGGTCGCGGCGGCGGTGGCGGCGGCGGCGTGTCAAGGCGCGTATTATTATTATTATTATTATTATTATACGCACACACCTGCCACCGCGCACGGAATTTTACCTCTGCGGCAACGGGCCGCATTACACGAAGCGGATTTCCACCGCCGCCGTCACACGCACGTCATTACACGCGTACAGCGAGCGCGCGCGCGCTTCGACGACGGCGGCGATCACGACGTATATTTAATAATACGAAACATCGCACGTTATTACAGTGTACCGACGCGGGCGCGCGCGCCGTTAAAACCCGCAGGGAGACTGTACAATATATCACACGGCAAACACTACGTATGCACACGAGCCAACAAACGCGTACGATGCTATAATACGCGTGTATACGAATATTATACACACGACGACGTCGTACAATAATAATAATAATAAAGCGCGGCGTTTGATTGTACGCCGATTGTGTGTATGTGTGATCGCCGCCGCATTCCCATTGTTTTACAATAATAATAATAACGAGATTAAATAATGTGGTACGCTCGGACCATATTGTCCTCTTCTTATTCTTTTTTTTTTCGAATATATTATTGTTTCGTTGTTGTTGTTAACCTACGTCGGTTTGACGTCATTAACGCGAGCGCGCGCGCGCGCCATACGTTCAAACGGCCACGGAGAAAATGAAAGGAAGAGAGAGAGAGAGAACTGTGTGCAATACGGTTCGTGCCGCCCGCCGCCGAAAGCTCGCCGAGACGCGAAAATTCCGAACGGGGGAGGGAGAGGGGCGCCTTGATTAGGGGAGGGGCCAGTGGTCGGGTCACGAAAATATTTTGAACTCTTATAAACACGTCCCGTATAGAAGAGTAGGGAAAAAAAATATCCGAGACTTTTTTTTTATATAAAAAAGTAATTTTTGACCGACATATAAATGATGTAAAAGAGTGAAAAAACAATACGTGACGTCCCTGGGGAAATTTGTTGAAAATTCGAGGGGGGGGGACTTTTGTCTTACCCCCCCCCCACCCCCATCACATCCTCACCGGCCCGTCGTTTTATTATGTTTTTAATTGAATAAATCCGTCGGATTTTTCAATATCGAATCTCTATTATTTTTATTAACGCAATTTATAAAAACATTTTTATTTATTGTTTTCGATGAAATTGTAAAAACCCCGTTACGGACGATTTCGGAGTAAGCCGAAATATTTATTTAAAAAAAAAAAAAAAATGAAACTCTCTCCGTCCTGAATCCCCGTGCAGCGGCGATCAATGATAATAATTTATATCAAAATGTATTATCTAAATTAATAAATAAATAAAGTTATATTATTACCGTTAAAATGATATTGGAGAAAACACAAACGTATACATAATATTACGTAGAAGCGGATGGGGGAGGAAAAGGACAAATTAGCCGGAAAAAAATACCGTAAGAAAGTTGGCGTATTCGCCGGGACACTATCCCGATTTTCAAATTCCACTCTCGGTGAAATACTATAAAATGTTTCACTCGGTAAAAAAAAAACTATCACCACCATAAACGTTTAGTAAAATAAATGAATATTTATTTTATGTATAATGCGTCTACATCAAATAACGTTACGGCGTTTGACGAAGACGTCGTTTTTTCGTTTTTTTTTCTTTCTCGAATGATTTTCAAAAATCTTTGAACGCATTAATTGTCATCGTCAAAACGACGGGGGCGCGGGTCACAGGTCCAGCAGTATGAAATGTTCGCTTATTTTCAAAACACGTTCGCGGACAACGAATACTCTGTTTTCACAGTGTAAGTGATCAGAATTATATTAGTTATATCTCTTTTTACTCGATTCGTACGTACAATTGTAGTGGCACGCGCATTTTCTTTAACGAACCGTACGACGGGGACGAACTCGGGAAATTGACTCGATATACGAGCAGTACCGGTTAAAAGTCTATTGACAAGTCCTTAGTAAACAGTCTGGTGGTGGACAACTCTTATACGATCAAATGTCGGTAGACAACGAATCGTTGTTGAAAACAGTTCACGAATATATTAGCCGAATGTGTCGGCAAAATCGTGCAGAAAACTCGGACTCCGTTCCGATTACTGAACGTATACATGTCGTACGAATTTCACGCGTTTATAATGTAATGGAAATTAATAAATAATAAAAATAAAAATTCTTAATTTCGAATCACTTGTAAAATATGATATGTACGTAATAACCCCGGCCGTCTCTCCAGTAAATATAACAAAAAAAAAAATGTAATTTTTATTAATTGTTTCAGCGTAATTAACGAAAAAGAAAAGAAGGGTATTCTAACTAGAACAAAAAAAAAAAAAAATGTCTCGGATTTTGGTAAATCGAATTTGGTAAACCTATATTACGTAGTACGAATTTAAAAAAAGAAAAAACATTTCATAATAGATGAATGGATTAACGAGAAGAAAACGAAAATTAAACGAAAAAGAGCCTGCAGTGGAAACGAATAAATAAATTAATAAGATTGGTAGGTATGATAACGGAAGGACATGATGAATTGAGTGTATTACGAGGACAGCTGTGAAATACTGTGTCGGCGTGCAAAAAAGAAAAGAAAAAGAAAGGTCTGAAAGGAAAATTAGAACTTATAAATACATTTTTTTTTTTTTATGTGTGTGTGTGTGAAATATTTTTTTATTTTTCATTTAACGGCCGTATATATTATAGTTAGAAAAAAAATCCCTTTATCATTATATATATATATGTATACAGTAGAACTCTTCTATAATTTATAACGAACTCGGCACAGCCTTTTGCCAAAGAATTCGCGTTATGTTAAACAGTCTCGTTTGTAATATAAAGAACTGACTTTTTTTTTTCATTCCGTTTAAAACACGGGCGCGGATATACGTCTTTTTGATAATTATTACCAAAAAAACCTATAGTAACACTTACATTTAAATATAAGTCGGTAATTTGTAAAACCCTCCCCTCCTCAATTATATTTTTTTTGATTTCGACTCGAAAATCGGTTTATGACAAATTTTATTCGTATAACGGTTCTCTCGCCTGCACGTCTCCTTGTCGTTTGCCATAGTGTCATCCCTGTGTGATTCACGCTCAGCATCTTTCGTTATTTGCCCAACGTACCTCATCTTCTTCTCGATCGATTCTCTTCTAAAATTCATTCGGTTATTACGCATAAACTGTGTAGTAATTCGTCATTACATCTCGCCGCGTGCCTTATCGTCTGCATCTTTTATAACGTTCGTTTTTCTTCTATATATATATATCTTTAACAAATCCTCGTTTGTTTTTCTTTCAGTCCAACAATTATTATTCTTTGCAGTTTTTCTCCAATACTCCAATTTCTAGAGCGGGGCTCAAGCACGTCCATTTCTTTTGTCTACACAGATATTGTCCGCGTCTCGCGACTTTTCCCTCCCGTCAAACGTAATTTCTTCTTTTTTTCCGAGTAATATATTTTTCATTGTTCTGCTTCCGATTTCTTTTTCAGACTCACCGTCATCTAGTTATTCCCCCGTCCCCGTATAATATTAACGTAACATTATTTCATGTTGTATTCCGTATTTCCGTAAAACGCAATATTACATCGCGTCGTACAAATCGATACGAAGACGTTTAAACTTCGGTTCGGTTTAACTCATATATATATATATAATATTATGTATTCCGCGTTCGGGAGATCTGTGACGCAAGCCCGCGCGAACAATAATAACCGCACGTCAACCGGCAGTGACAAAATCGATAGGCAATAATATTAGAAGATTGCGGTGTTCTCTCCGCACGAAGCACGCGTATGACATCGTGTTATATGACGTAAAGAACGATCGGAAGCCGAAATAAAAACAAAACGGCGTCAAACACACGCGTCTAATAAATATGTAAATCGTGAAAATACTACCACTGCACCGAAGAATTTTTATATATATAAAAAAAAAATAGCGTTTTTTATGTACGTTATGTTTTCGGTATAGGTACGAAAGACATTTTTTTTTTTTTTTTTTTTTGGTGATTTTCAATTGTACGCGCGAAAATCAATTATATGTAATTGAATAAAAACCGATAATTACATAATATTATATACGCAAATATGTTGGACAGAACAGAAAAACCGGCATTGAAATCGAACCTCGCCGATGATGATGATGATAATAGGATGATTTAAATCTGTCGATTTCAAAAGAGACCCGTGTTATTGCAATTATTAAGTTCATTTATAATATCGTCATGCGTAAATACGCGTTTCGGAATCGTCGTTAAAATTAAATATTAATTAAATTGTCGGATAAACGAGTCGAGTGCAAACTCGTATTTCTTATATTAAATGACATCCAAAAATCGGAAACATTTCATTTTAAATCCTTCCGCACATAACGTTATGTGTAAAATATATAGTTGTACATAAGTCCGCTTCTATGACTGAAATCACGTATTTATCAAATTAACGTATAAAAACAATAATACGTATAAGTGTATAATAAAATATAAAAATACCTATAGAAATAGATATTTATTCGAATTACAATTTTTCGACGTCGTTTGTGAAAATGTATACAGCCGACAATTAATAAATTTGAATAAAGCAGCGCACACGATAGTAGATTTGGATTGTCCAAATCGTATTAGAGTACGTCGCGTTATAAGTTTACAAAAAAAAAAATAAATAATAATGAATTCGTCAAATAGAAAAGTTTTTTAAAAAAATAAAATTTACTTATGAACGGACTCTGGAGATACAGTCGCGCGTTTCACATAACAGCCGTATTTTTTTCCTCGATTGGACTAATTTAGCCGCGTGCAGACGAGCATTAAGGAATAAATGTATTCTTTATTACGTCTGCGAATTCAGTCAACGCCTGTTTCACATTTGATAGTTTTAACGTGTATGCGACAAACACAGTCGTTATAATATCTATCAATAAGCAAGTGGTATAATTTTGTTTTGAAAAACTCGACAGAACATATGTACATAAAAGCACGTTTGTATACGGAAAAACGCAAACGAAACGAATAACCGAAAACGTTATATATATATAAAAAAGAAAAAACAAATAATATTATAGAAATTTCGCGTTTAATTCGCACGAAATAATTATTATAAATATATACGTACACACGCAGACGTGCGCAAATCTTTTCAAAACAGCTTTTCCGGTTATGATTTTTATATTTTTTTTTTATTAAATAAATATAATGTCGTAGTTTAAACGCACGAAGATATATGACCGTTAGGTTCGTTTGTAAAACACTAAATCTACAACGGCGAAAAATACGCGGAAAGCGTATTATAATTCATTTAAATTTTCGCGTGATTTATAATTTAAATTTCTGGAAAACGTTAAAGACGTTTTAATAACCCGTTTAAAATTCCCATCGATTTTACTCGAAGAAAAAAAAACGTATCGAGTTTCGACTTTTAATAAAATGTTTTTTTTTTTTGTTGAAATAGATACTTTTAGAATTGTCACCCCGCAATAGTTTTTTTTTTTTTTTTATAAAATTTATAATTCGTTTGAGTAATTTCTTTCTTTATTCGTCATAAAATACTGTTATTAAAAGTAACGTTATATTATTTACGTATTCTAAATTCATCCAGAAATTAATTCGCAACGGGCGCGCATAGATCTCACACGCAGGAAGTTTATTGGGAGAGTGATAATATAAAGAAATCACAACGTACATTGAAAATAGAAGGTTTATATTGTTTTCAATTAAAATTTCGCTACGATATCTGTATAAGAAAATACGATTGATATATTTTATTGGAACGTTTTAAAGCGATTACGTTATGGAGTTGTTGACGTTGAAAAATATACGCTTTTTTTTTGTTCGTTGTAAATTTCAAATTTATATAAATCTTCGGGAATCTTGAATAAAATCAATATCAATAATGATAATAAATTTTACGTATATTTTATAATAATAATAATAATAATTAATTTTCGACCGTTTTGATCGCGTTTGCCAATCACTCTGTATACACACGAGCAGCCGCCGGCTTTATGTTTCTATTCATAATAATATGGTTTTCTTTTTTTTTTCTAACTTTATAGACGCACACCTATATTATTCATATACGTATATTGTCCGCGTTGAAAAAAAGAAAAAAATCAATTTTCTCTCCGCGGGAGCGTATTTAAAAAAAAATAAAAACAAAAGTACTCCGCCGCGTTTTGGCACCGCGCGACGAGATGAATGAACTAACGTTCGCCGCGGCCCGGCCGAATGATTGATTGCGAAGCGTATTAGCGTGCGAATGGTAAAGAAAAAAGTAAAAAAAATTTCAATCGAACGTAAAAAAAAAAGTAAATAAATAAAAACGCCGCGGCGAACAGTCTCGTTTCGTTCGTCCACAGACGTATTTTATTCCAATTTCCAAGCCAATCGCGCGGAATACGATTTAACGATTAATTTCTACATACCTAGTTTTACTCGACAATTATTATCTCGCGGTTTTCTCGTAAAATCTATTAATTGCGCGACGGCATATTATTCACGAGCAAATCGTACGATAATTTAGGAAATAAGAAACGTTAACATTCGGCACGCATTCGCAATGAACACACATTATTTTAAATAAAAAAAATATATATATAAAATAAATAAATATACACATATACATATATATGTATACTGGTTTCGGCAAAATGTCATCAGCAGGTAATTTAAAAAAAATACAACAACAGAAAAATATAATAAACGAAATTGATTGAGAGGAAAAAAAATACGTAGAGAAAACAATGAATATTACAATAAAAAGACAAGGAGCTTAAAATAAAAAATTATATAATAATATAATATTATATACTAAATAGCGGAGAAATTATGTATATGATGAAAAAACCTATGGCGTGATATTAATATTGTCTAATATATATTTAAATAAAATGTTATTTTTAAAATCTGTTTGTACATTTAAAATATTTTTAAATTTATTCTGTTTAATTTCTTTATAAATATATAATTCTTCCGAAACAGAGTTGATATAAATATTACGTTGTACGTTTAAAATTGCTAAGTCCATTGTCTATATTAAAAGTAACAAAATGATTATTTTCTAAAACGTGTTTTGCAAAATTTGAATTTGGATTAGGTTTTTTCAATCTTATTTCAGAAATGTGTTCTCTTTTATATCTTGTATTAAAGTTTTATTTTAGTAATGAAATAACTTATACAACAACCTTCTTTTATTTTATTTAATACCCACTGGCTATTTTTATATATTTAAATATACATTTTGATATATATATATATATATATTATTTATTATCACGAGTATTAACTTATAATTTCTTGTTTCTATCTTTTTGATTATTTATTTTTACATATCCTTTTGGTTTTTATTTTTATTTAAATTGCTCTAAATTCCTCTTTGTTTTCACTACTCTGTTACATTATTTTAATTTGAACATCGTAATGTATTAAAGTGCGCGGTCAACGGCAACGCGATTTCATTGTGACTCATATATTTTATAATAAGATTTTTACGCGAAATTTTCACGTCGTAAATTTAATCGGATTCCATTGGGCTTTTAACGATTATAAAGTACGCGAAATGTTGTAGAGAAAGCAATGTAATTAAAGCCCGGGGGATTCATGCGCAAATGCGCATTTCTGCACACTTCATTCAAGAATATCCGACGTTTCGTCTGCGTAAGGATTCTATGATTTCTCGCCTGCCCATTCGAATTAATACGCATACATTAATATTACATATTTATCGATAAATCGGGAAAATGTTGTGGACATTCATTTGAACAGTCAACATTTAGAATAATATAAAATGTATTATTATTATTATTATTATTGTTACTTTATATTTAATCATTGAAATATTTCATTTTTTTTAGCGCAAATTTTATTTGCGATAACTATTATATATTTGATAAACAGGTTATTTTCCAAATACGAAAATACGCCTCGAGATAATCGTAGGAATTTTCAATTCGAAAACTCGAAATCAATTTTTATCGCCTCACGCTGCGTGTACTATCGTCACGAAAATAATTCAATACAAGTGATATTTCTGCAATATCGTGAAATACAGTGTTATTAAAACGACGTGTTTTTAATAAACTTTTTTTTCACACACATTCATTTGGATTGTCTACAAATACTTTTACTGTAAATCGTATACATCAAGGAATTTGTTTTTCTGCAGATAAATCCGTGCATTATAGTAATAGTTGGTTTTTTTGTTTTTCTACTGAAATCAACTTTGTTTATATATAAATAAAAAAAAAAAAAGTAGGTTTATATATTGTTTCTGCTTACACTGAGAACAGTATCCCCCCACCCCCCAGTCCGGCACTGTTTATTTGCACTGTATAATCCCGCTGTTACCACGACGATATACGTTTATCCGAACCGATAATTCACGTTTTTTGTTACACATATGATAATATAATATGATCGCGTGGGAAACAGCTTGTGTGTCCGGACGACAATAATCCAATATTGTGGCACAACGACAATAATACAGTTTCACGTACCAAGGACGCGTTACAACGTTAATTCACACGGAAAACGTCTAAAAACACGAGTGTTTCGCAAAAACGTTTATCGTTTTAAACGTTAAAGAAACGCGTATTACAAGAGATACTTTTGTAATATATTACGAGGCGTGTGCGGGACACTTGGCCGCCGCCCGTAACCGCGAGAAATGATATACGTAAATACTATTCTTTTCTGAAAAAAAGTAAATTATTTTTATTCTCTTAAGCACCTTTGCCATCACACGACGAACAAAAAAGGACGATATTTTTATCGCTTAATTTTATCGCGAATAAAAACAAATATAATTTGGCGAAAAGAAACACCCCGTCGTACACGTATTTTATTTTAGAATTTTCGCAACAATAATTTTAAATAATTTAGAATTGTTTCGAATGAAAAAAAAGAAAATGAAAACCGATATAATATTATTACGTTTTAAGAAAAGACAAAAAAAAAAAATCTAATAATTTTCGATTCCAATTCTTCGATTATAATTCAAAGTGCTCGTGCGAAATTTAAAAAGAAAAAAAAGCCGTAGTCCTTCCAGGTTTTTCGAGACAATTCAATATCCCCCCCCCCCATATTAGCGTGTAATTAGACCAGCGCATCCCGACTTGTATTTCACACTGACCAATGTTTATTTTTATTTTATTAATAATAAGCTTTTATCGTATCGCATACTAAAAAGCAATTGTATATCAGCAAATCAGTACTTGTGAATAACTTAAAAAGGGCCGTGTTCATTCGGGTTAGGAAAACTCGCGTATGTTAATTTTTTAATTCATTACAAAACATTAAATGATAATGAAGAAAAACAGTCAAGTATTACGATAATCGTTATCTAGTGTGAAATGTTGTCCCGTTTCCCTTTCGTTTACGCTCTGTCGAATAGTTGACAACCGACAAACACCGCCACATCAAGACGTTTTTTTTTCCAATAGTTTTTGGAGTTTTAATAATTTCCATAACGTTAGTTATCAAAATAACAAGGAGTCGGGCGGGCGATTACCGCTGAGAAAATTTGGTTTATTAATCATGAAGTCTTAGATTGATGCATTATCGTAAATCATAAAAGAAAAATCAATGTTTCGAATACATTAAATTATTACGAACTGCTCGATTTATTGTTTATACGTGAAAATAAATTATTTTATAATTCAAGTGTTATCAATATATTTTCGTAAGAATTTTTTGCAATATAACGGGACATTATAATGGCACGCGTATGCGATTAATATAATTTCGTTTCTATTAATTCTTCACGTTTTCCAAGTGAATATTTCGAAGTCATTAGAGAAACTAACAGTTGTCAAATATTCTATGTTTATACAATAGTTTCAATTAAACGACGACGATCGTTTTGTGGATTGCAATTACACGGCGCTTATATTACCGAACGCTAATAATACGCGTAATATAATATCATATACTTTTTTTTTTTGTGTAAAATTTTTAATCTCTGAATTACAACAGAAACGATTTCAATGAAAACTACTAATACAACGTTCTGTTTCTTTGGGTGTAATGTTTCGGTGTAGTTTTTCAAAAACCGTTTACAAAAAAAAAACGCGAAAGACCGGGACGATCTCTTTGAAGACACCGCAATGATTTCCCGACAAAAACTCTAAATGGAGGAACTCGTTGAATTAAATAAATCCGTCCGTTGGCAAAAAAAAAAAAAAAAAAAAACGCCTTATGTGTAAGATAGCTTTATAAAATAATAATACTTATTTATATTATACACGATAAGAAAAAGCAAAAAAAAAAAGACGAATTTGATTCGATTATTGTAGTTTGTTTTTTTTTTTACCGATTTCATTTGAGACGTTCGAGTAAGTATAGGGGGGGGGGAGCGAGGAAATAATGTAAAAATGTGTTTTAAATAATATTTTGTAAATTTAGTTATACAATACACACACATATATATATATATATTTTTTTTTTATTTTTATTAGCTTTTAACGGAAACTATTGTAGCTCAACACTTAGTAAATTACAGATTTATCCTTAATGCTAGAACAAACTTATCAATACTTAAATACATAAACTTATAACCATAACAGAAATATATACATAATTAAACATATATGATAAATGAAATAAAAAAAAAATATATATATATATAAAGAATATTGGAAAAAAAAAAATATATATATATATAATGGGAGTTTCATTATCCGTGTTATAAAAATAAAACATATTTTCGTTGTAAAATCACTTGGCGATCGGCACACTGTAATTGGAAACAATTGAATATTTGAAAAATGTAGCGAATTTCAATCGGTCGATAATTAAATATGCGTAAAAAAAAAAAAAAACGCGAATTTCTCACGTATATTCTATAATAGCGTAAATAAATTCTCGTGTTTTATCACGAAAAAAATTCTCCTATACGAGTCCGTTTTCTGTGTACGTACACAGATTGTGAAAACATTACCTACGCGTGTTTGCGGCGCGTTTACCTGTATGAAGACGCGACGTAACAAAAATGTTTCGATATGTCATTCCAATGTCATTTCGCATACCACCATAAACACGAGTATTTGTTTCGTAATAATCATCGTTTGTCGTACGGAGTTTCTCTCTCTCTCTCTCATTGAATCGGTTTTGTGTTTGTAATCAATTTCTTTTCATTCGACTGCGTCTTTTTATAATAACTATACGAATGCGAGACAAAACCGTGGCGTACGACGGCTATTGACGATTTGTAAGAAAAAAAAAAATAATAATAATAATAATACGCGTTAAGAACTTGTCAACGATGCGATAAAAAGCAAAAAAAAAAAAAAAAATTATACATGGAAAAATGTGAATATTTTACAATACGCTCGTTTATTAAAAAAATAGCGTCTGTGTATACGACGCGAGCACCATAACGCACGAAACCGACAAACACTATTAAAAATTATGTAACAAATGTATACTGCATAAATATACTCAACATTTTTATCCGATACCAAGAGACAGTTTTATATTTATTATATATAATATCGTACCGATTAGTATAATTATTAATACAGGAATTAAAAAAAAAAAAAAAACAAAAATATTTATAATTATATAAATTTTACGTTTAAAGTGTCACAAAAAAAAAAAAAAAAAACGTTTTTTTTTTGTTTCCGTAAGAACTTTCTTAAACAATTTCTTAAGAAGGAAAATACGCGTACGCTTCGAATTCCCGTAACCATTTATCCAATACTCGCTTATATCACCGAGAAAAGTGTGTAAAACAATTGTTTTCTTTCATCCACGTTTTATGCTGTCGCGTTCGTCACGAATCGCGAGATTCACATGATTAGCAAATACCGCGGTGGCGAAATCGACGAGGGAAACGAACACGTAGTAAAAAAAAACTATAATGGTTGACTTTTACAGCTACACAGCTGTCGTGTTGAATATTAAATTTTTTCTTTCGTTTTTCAAAGCGCCACGTCAGTCGCGATAAAACTAACTGCCGCCGCAGCAGGTGAATTGGAAATAATACGAGCCAACTGCGGTTGTTTTATTCCTGAAATAGTCGGTTGGTTATACGAATTTCGGATACGCTATCGATGATTATAGTAAACTGTTCACAAATCGCGAGATTCTTCTTATGATTAGCTAATGCAATCCGATGTGTAAAACGAGCGAGTTAAAATTAATGGTTGGCTTCTGCAACAGCTGCCGCCGGTGTTGTTGAATGTTTGATTTTTTTCGTTTTTCGAAAACCGCAGTCGACATATCGATATCGTAACTACTGAATATGAGGCGGATTCGAAAGGAGCCCGCCAACTGCGCGGATTCTTTGAAAATACTTAGTTACGAGAATTTCGTAAAAAAAAAAAAAAAAAAAAAGTTACACGGTAGGTGTAATAAAACCTGAAATATTATTGAACGTTATTTATGTAATATCGTGGCGCGTTACAGTATAATGCGGATAAAAGGAAATTAAAAATCGTGTTTTAATACGAGAAAAAAAAACTTTTCGTGCGTCGAAAGTGAGAAAGAAGGCCTGCTACAAGAGTGTGTTTGAAAAAATAACGACAAACGCCAATTCGTTTCCTTTTTTTCTTTTCCCCTGTCGGAACTGACAGCAAAACGTGCCCCGTGTAAAATTGCCGGTGTTTATTCTCGCGCGCGATTGACGTGGCCCGTGGAATGTCGACCAAAACCAACCATTTTTGGCTCGGCTGTGTCCTGATTAGAAAATCGTAAGCTAAAAAGCACGATTCGTTTAAAGAAAAACGGAAAACGGGGAGACTGGCACGCGCGATAAACATTTAGAGAAGTCCGTCTGATAAACGTTTGTGTGTTTATTTCTGTTTACCACACACACACACACACACATTCCAAACGCGTGAGAATCCAAAACGGCCATTTGACAAAAAAATAACTGTATAAATCAAACGTCTATTAAAATATTTTATCCGCAGTGTTTCCCAAAAAACCGTATCGTAAATATTGACGACGACCGAAATTAATATAATTCGTGGCCGGTTCGATTAATGCGACACGCAATTATTATTGATGCGGACCGCGCTTACTCTCACAAAATAATAACGATAATAATTTGTATGTAAATAAAATTCGCTCAACGAAAACGACGGGCTATTCCAATTACTTATAATTCACAATCGTTCAATATAATTTGTATTTTGTGTTTTTTTCGTCCAAACACTGTTCAGATTCTGACGTAAAATAAAAATTGTACATTTCAAACGTTTTTTTTTCCTTTTATATATATATATAAATTCTAAAACTTCTTTAAATGTTATATTTAAGATAAATGAAAAAAAAAATACGTTCGTGTTTCTTTTAAAATGGAACGAAATTCCAATATGACGTTCCTTTACACGAAAATGGAACTTCGTTCCCGATACGTTTCTGAAAAAGGAACGAAATCAATACAACCGCGTTCCTTCCAAGCGCTGAACGGTTTGATGTTTTTTTTTTTTTTTTTTGTCGAAATCATTATAGTTTTGTAGAAGATAAATAATAACGTATCGATTAATTGTAAAAAAAAATAATTTACATTCCGCCGAATTAAAATTAAAGAATTTTCTGATTTAAAAATTGTAAAAAAAAGGAGCCGTAGTTAATGAGGGAGCGGGGGTTGGAAAGTTTTCGGCCTTTGCGGGGGCTAGGAAAAAATATGTTTCGTTTATTATACAAAATTACGAATGGTATCCGAAAGTTTGACGAATTAAAATAATAATAATAAAGTTTCTAAAATATTGTATCGTTGAATAATATACGTTAAATTCATAAGTATAGGTTAAGAAAATGTTTTTTTTTTACTTTCTACACACTCTTGTTTCGATTATTATCGGATTTACTGGACGTTTCGAAAGAACCGTAAAAAAAAAAAAAAAAAAAATGTTTTAAATTTATTCGATCGTATTTATTAATATTGCAAGAAAAACACGTCGAGACGGTTTTCTGAGGAATACAAAAATAATATCCAAAACGAACGCATTGGTATGAAATAAAGAACACGTATCGGAAAACACATCGGACGGTTAAAATGTAGTTATTAAAAACGACTATCGAATAAAACGGTATAATATCAAACTCGAATCACATTTTTCAAATTTGTTCAATGCCTTACGAATATTTCGTACAATTTGCAAAAGCTCTAAACGTCAACGAGCTTTCAGTATATAAATTAAAAAAAAAAAAAAAACTATATCAAATATAATATTTATATAACGAATACGAATTATCTAAATATATTTATTTATTTTTGGTTTTTGTGGTTTGGAAAAAAAAATGCTGCGATACGTTGAAAATCTTCTCTACGACTGTTCAGTACAATTGGTTACGTATACGCTATACCGCGCATAACGTATACTCACAATTTCGCGCACACATTTTTGTGAGACGCACGAAGAAATCGTCGAGAGGTGGTGTTGTTCGACTTCATTGTTTCGCTTATATCATGATGTAATTATATACTCATTGCCCATTGTGATTCCGCAGTATGAACCATTTTTTATTATTATTATTATTCTTTTTCTGTTATAGAACGCATGGAATCGCCTTTATTTCGGGTGTGACTTGCAAAACAATGAGTAGTTATTATAATGATGTCGTGCTGTATCGCGCAGCAATGTATTAAAATGTATCGCAGTGGCCGCGATCTCGTTTCGAACGGCGTATTTACAAAAATATTAAAATGGATCGATTACAAGCGGTTCCATGAAACGAGAAAAAAATATCATTAGTAGCAGCCGCGCGATTGTGAAGTGAAATTTTACAGAATTTTTCGTTTTGTTCGATTTCGTTTACGTTTTCGTGATAAATAAAGTGTACGGGGATTTGTTTAATTATTCGCTTTTTTACGCACTAAAAAATTTGATATTATCATGCTCGGACTAAGTGAGGAGAGGACGCATCGCCACCGGGGCACACGAAAACAAGTTTAGAACAAGTCAAACACAAGACTCCTTCTTAAAATCATTTAAATTGTCATCTTCTGAACGTGACCATTATTCTTACCGTTCATAGATTTTAATCAAACTACTTTTTGACTTTTGTCAAATATAAAGCGAGAAAATGTTTTAAAAATAAGACTATAATTACAATGAAATATGAAAATAATTTGAACTATACAATGTTTTGTTTTAAGTAAAATTATTCATTTACTTAGATTTCAATTTCAATTTTTTAAACTGCGAATAAATGAAATAATGTAATTTTTAATTTCGTCATTTTTTTTTTTTTTTTTATAAGAATCAATCAGAGACATTGAAATATTGATGAGTTCGCGCAGTGTTTTGTATTTTAATATTTTTCATATTATGTTCGACGAGTGTACACGACTCGTGTATTCATTAAATCCGGCCATGGATATTATTATAATATAGGGAATTTATAATAACATTATGTAAACGCGTATTTTTATCGGAATAAAATATTTGAAGTAATAAGAATTATTATTGTCCGCGATTAATAATACACTTATTAAAATAAACGTCAATTTTATTAATATTTTCAAATGTATATTTCGACATGGATTACAAAATGTTTACATACTATATTTTTAAATGTATATTTTGACGTTCAATATTTTATACGTATACCTCTATGTTGGTCGTTAGAGCGTATAATTTTACTTATTATTACACACATATCGGCGGGAACATTTTAAGACGTATCCTTCTAACGATTTTTAGTATTTTCAGATTTCACGCGCGTATTATGTACGCGACGATATTACATCGGTTGATGTTCGTTTAATCGTTTTTTTTTTTTAATCAATTTTTAAACCTAATAGACGATAACATTCGAGAATTTAAAAGAACTTTAAATTAAATTGCTATTTTTTCGACATTTTATTATTTTAATTAAATATTACGTGTTTTTCGCAATTTTTTTTTTGTATATACTCGTACATAAAACCTTTTTTGTAAATATATATTTGCAATGAAAAACAAACGATATTTTTTTTTTTAGTTTAAACAACGCTATATAAATATATAATAAACACAAACACACATTTGCGTTCTTTCTTGTTTACGTTATTTTATTTAGGTCACGACGACGCATTTATTTATTCGTTCAATATAAGCCAAACAACAATATTACCAAAATGTACATTATTTATAGAGACGTATCGTACAATTCGAGGAATTCCGAAAATAATATTATGGATTTGGACGTTGGAAAACGGTTCAACACACATTCACTGTGAATTTTGTTCTTATTTCCGATTGATTTATTTTAAGCTTTAATAAATTACAATTTTTTTTTTTTTTGAAATTTTCGTTTAGATAACGTTATTATGTATATTTTTGTGTATTATATACAACGGATGTATTATGAGAATTTTTCAAAATATACCTATTCATTTTTTTCAAACTATCTTACTAAAAATATATATGTATATATATTTTTTTTGTTTGTTCGCCCTTAATAAATCAATCGAGTAGGTAAATAATATTTTTTATTTACATTCTTAACGAAACTACAGAAAAACGAAAACTACCTTCAGGTTTTACTGTTAATATTACGAGTGTCCTTTTATTCCGCATGAGTATTTATTTTCTTGTAGAAAAACTATTTTAAAATGTAATTGATTTCATTTCGTTGTACAAATCAGAAAATAACAATTCAAATTACGTTTTAAAATCGATCAAACGAGTAAACGTGTAAATCTAAGTAAACCAGTAAATGTTAAATAATTAATATTTAATTTTATTGAACTAGGCGAAATAACAATAATAATAATAATAATAATACCTGAACTTAAAAATTTTCATCTACAAAACCTACATCCGGCCAATTTTGACTTACGCAGGACCAGTTTGGGCAACAAGCCTGTCTAAAACTTCCTGGCTCAAGCTGGAACAACTCCAGTCCTCAACTCTCCGCTCTATCTCAAACCAACCTTGGTTCGTCTCAAACCACTCTATAAGGAACTCCACCAACACCAACACTCTCCGAGAAGAAATCGAAAAATTATCCCTCCAATTAAAATCAGCAGTCTTCAACTCAAACTTCTCTCACATCAAATCAATCTCCAATAGACCATCCACTAAAGAAAGATTCGTCAAGAGACCTATCACATTCTAATCTTCCAAATATCTTACAAATCCAGCTTAATTCAACCAATAACGCCTGTTCTCTTTTTTTATTTTGCTTTAGCCAGTGTCCCACGAAGTTTAATGCAATATATTACAACTGTCTCTTAAACTATTAAAGTATTATACGACATTAAAATCCCATAAGAATATAACCGTACAAAAAACCAGACATTTCGGAGGACAACCAAAACACCCTCTTGCAGTCTACGTGCCTGGATATTATATTAAATAAATATAATATTACATTGAAATGCGGATCATAATTATTTTTTTTTTCCAATGCAATACGATTTGTCATCGCTTTCGAATTTACAGTAATATCAAAACCCTAAAACGATTTTAAATATAACAACGGAAAATAAAACTACATATTTACGTGTACAATAAATAATAAAATACGAGCGATGGATTTTCGACAATTGAAGCTCGGGCGATATGCCGATATCACGCAGTTATTCGCTGCAGTGTTGAATACAAAACTGTGTTCGCGAAATAAACGAGATAAACAAAATAATAACGTTAAATATTATAATATTCGTGAACACAATCTCGTTACGATTTGAATCTGCAGTCGTGTGAATAAATGAAATGTACGAGTACAATATTTTTTTATTATTATTATTTTATTTTTTTAATGCCTCGTATTGTAAGCTGGTTAATAATGTACAAAATGTATTATACGTTTAATTAGAAAAAAAATAATAATTTTTTTTTCGTACACGTATTCAAAATATAATTAAAAAATGTGTAAAATATGCAATAGATAACTAATAAAAATGTTTTAGAAACGCATTTGTGGAAGAAAAAGAACGCAAAATATGCAAAAATATTAAAAAAAAAAAAATCAAGACATGTGATAAAATAAATATTTATATCGAAGAGGAGAATTCTTCCAGTGGCTTTGCAAACGAATGTGATGCATGTGCGCATATATTATAAACGTTTATCTCGCTTATGTGTTATTTCGAAATTAAAACTTAAAGACTCCGTTTTTATAAAAAATATATAAAGTAAAATTAATATAACCATATAAATATGCATATATTGTGACAACGAAATGATTGAAAAATTAAAAAAAAAAGCATCGACGTCTCAAACGGTTTACCAACTATACATATTAATATGAATCATAAAAATGAAATTTTAATTTCAATGATTGCTCGTGAGTTTTGATCGTTATTTGTCCCAGTCGATCGTGACGGATTATCACCAATATTTATAAATAATTCGATTTTCTTATTACAATTGTTATTTTTTTTTTTTTATGATCAATATTTTAAAGCACCCTATAGGTAATGTTTCGAAGTGGACTTTAATAGTTAAATTGTGTTACCATAACTAGGCATTTTCTTATAATTTTTATTGTGATTTTATTTGTAAGTAGTAATACGTCGCGTTTACTCGTCGAGACGCAGACTGGTTTTACAATTCATTGGAATAACCGCGAATACATACGAGCGTTGAAACAGAGAAGACGCAATATTTATAAATGTTATAAACCATACAATTTACAATCTGCGAACATTACACAGGTACTATACTATATCGATATTGCGATTAATACGCGCTGCGAATTAACAATATTTTTCAAAAAAAAAAAAAAAATACGATACTGCGGTAAAATGAACTCTCTAACATCCATAAGGGTGTCTCGAAAAAAAAAACGCCGGATTTCAATCCGATATAAATCAAATTTATTTGTATAAAACTAACAAAAAATATATACCATTCTCCCTCATCGGGAAAAGTTAATGTTGAAAAACAATATCGGCCGTACGCTGACTCAGGGATAGTATTAAAACGAAATCCCTGTCCATATACGGCATTCTATAAACCGGGTCACGTTACTTTGTTTCAACTCGGTTTACGCATTTATATATTATACAATTTATGTAATTCTAGAAAATATTTAAAACGCTATGTTGTACGCATTATATGTGGTAACGCGTTGAATTAACAGTAAATGCAATTAAAATGTGTGTGTGTGTGTATTGATCAAACTTTAGTCAAATTAAATTCCTTTTTAAAACGCGCTTGTACAACATCAGTCGAATAGGAAACATATATAATGGCAAGCGTATAATAATGTTATAATAATATACGAATAATAAAATACTGCAGTAACAGCGTTTTGGTTTTAATAGTTTTTGGATTTTGTGTAGAATAAACGCGTTTTGTTTGAAACAGCAGTGTACGCGCGTATATGTACATAATTTCCGTAATACGCGAAAATATTATACCGAGAATATTCAACCACATACGTTTGCGCGTAATAACGTAATATGTTAAATGATTGCAGGTCATGCATTTTATACGAGTTATAATAATTATTCCTGGGCTAACCTACCACCGCATTTTGCTCCGTGGTACAAAAGTTTAAATCCCTGGTTCCTTAATCTCAAAGTATACCCGTCAAACAATCACCTCTTTTCCCCGTCTCCGCTTTGGTCACACCCTACTTCCTCCTCATTCTTTTGAAATGTCCCTTTATGACTCTCCTCTTTGTGCCTTTCACGACTTTCCTGCCATCTGTGATATCAATCATATCCTTCTCGACTGTCCCTATTCGCCCTTTGAACGATCACGCGGTTCCATTCCTTACTCAATTTCCTCAAAATTCCTTTTAATGCATTCAACAACATTCTTTCTTCTCAATCTCCTACTGTCATACTCGCCACATCATCCTTTTCCCACAACTCCGGGTTGCTGTTATAACTTTGTAATCGTCTTTTCTTATTTATTATTATAGTTATTTTTTTCTCTTTCCTTTTGTATTAATTATGTTCTTAATAATATGTAATTCGTAATATGTCATAATAATCGTCGAAATTAATTGTTTCGTACAAGGTTTCAATAATAATAAAAAAAAATAATAATTATTATTATTATTGTGTATACGCAAAAGCGAGAGTAACGGCGAAAACGTTTTATTTTTCGAATATTTCCAAATGGATTTTTTCGTCAATTATCCGACGCATTCGAATAGTTAAAAAAAAAAAATTAATATTAATTCCCGAAATAAATGAATAGTTTCCTTTTTTTCTCTCGATTGGAAACCGAAATGAAAATGGTTTTACACGGTTTTTTTTCTCCTTCTTCTTCTTCTAAAGCTGTTGCTCGTTGCGTTATACAAACGACGTATTTTTCACCGGTAAAGTGCTATTTACGGACAATGGATCGTACGTATTTTTTTTTTTTTTTTTGGTCGGCGAGGGTTGAAAGTAACATTTGGTTGTGGTAAGATTAAACGAGCCGAGAGACAATTTCCTATCCCCGCGGAGGCTTTTACGCTATTCTTTTTCCTCTCCCCCGGAATTTGTTCAAAGCGTGAACAGCGTTTTATTTAACAATAATATATGCGTATACTCATTCGAGCGTAAAACGTTTCTTTTTCAAAAGAAAAAAAAAAAAGAATGATTTTTTTTTTTGAATCGAATATTATACTATTTTTTTATGTTTTAAAATGAAAAAAACAACTGGTACTTTTGAGTACATTTATATACATATATAGCTTATTATATTTCTTCTAAAACGTGCAGCGGAAAATAGCTTTATACAAAAATAAACGGTATATTATTAAATACAATGCGAAATTCTTGTGGTACGCATAAATATATATATATATATAGTTATGTGGACAAAATTAATGACCGATACAATTATTATACGCGTTACAATATTAACCTGATTATTTTATACTTATAATATATTAAACAATTTTTTCCAAATAAATTGATTGTCAGGTACGTCCACGATTACACTTGGCTCATGTTCGATTAAATAGAACAATTTTTTTTTTTTTAATAATAATGCATATAATTTCATATTTAGAGTTTTTGAAAAATCTAACGAATTTCACACGGTATTCATTCAATAAATGTCTTTAAAACAATTTCATTCGTCGAAAATATATTAATAACAAAAAATTTACCGTCGTTTAAATTCAGTAACGTCGTGTGATACCGAGAGAAGTTTTTGTTAATATAAATCCGTCCTCCGTTCCAATCGCCGTTCGTTCGCATTTGAAAATTTGAAGCAACACATCATTACAGCGTGTAATAATAAATTAATATCTTTTAATAATAATAATAATAAACGTTAATTATCATGTATCAATTAGTTTATGACATCAATGTAAAACATTTTTTTTTGCATATAAATCTACAGTGATAAACAAAAAACTTTTTAAACGTGCATTAAATGTACGTAGACGGCATCTGATCGTACTGATATTTTTTCCTTTTCATTCCGTTTACGTTAACTTTGCAATAGTATTAAACGAGTAATTTTATTAACACAATAAACGTATAAAATCGATTTAGTGATTTCAATGTTCATTCTATTCGTAGTCTGAATTCGGATTCTAATATGAATAAACGTTTTCGAAGTACTTGCGCCAGAATTTCCCATGCATTTGTGGTGGATACATGGTTCGACAATGTTTTGTCTTAACAGACAACGTTTTTGTATGTTTTTCGACGCGAACTGTTTATATTATAGAACGCATTTTTTTTTTCGTTTACCTATTTGTTTTGTGTAGGCACAAATTACAATAGTTAAATGTATGCACAATAAATAGTACACCATATATTTACATATCCTTAATTTATAATTAAAAAGTATCGCGCAATCGAAGTTCGCGACGAAATCTATTCGCATTCAGTACAAATATAAAGGCAAAATAATACTACAGGAATAGAGTGTAGAAAATAATACGGCGTAGGAAGTTTTAACCGTTACAAACGCGATTTTTATTGCGTCAAGTGCGTTTAAAAAACGTAATTATGTTTAGTTTGGTCCTTTGGATTCGTGTAATTTCGGCGTCATCTTTACTGAGCGAATAGTGCAAGCAGGTCTTGTACGCGTTGCGATAATTAAAGTACAATATTAAACATTTGAATACAATATTTAATGGATTATATAAACAGGTCTAAATCGCAATTCATAATGTTCAAAAAAAAAAAAAAAGAAACGTTAAATTAGTGTTTTGTAGAAAGCCTCGGTCTGTTAAAGGGATTTTCTCTTTTCGTCTTTCATGCACGGAACACAGAAAAACAGACTTTCAACGCATTACCGTTCGATCCAGTGCGGTGCGATAAGGAATTTGAAAACATCGGATTTGAACTCGTCGTAAATTTTACTATAGAACGACTTTGCCACTTTTTTCATTTTTTTTTCCATCTCGAGACCTTTGAAAGTTGATTATTGAACAATTTCTTTTTTTTGTTTTATTTTAAAATCGTTCAATTAATTTTTTATGAGAAAAATCCGGGAAAATCGATGTAGGGAAAAAACGTCTATTTTGCTCGTGTGTGTAAGACGAAGGAAAGAGAGCGCTCGGTCTCAACGCCCTTAAATGAAAAGTCTTACGTCCAATTAATACTTCCGAGGATACGTTTATTTTTTCCATAAAGATTATCGTTTACGTGTCCGATGATAAATTCCGTTTGCGTATTAATAGTTTCGTTATTACATTCACTGTACGAAAGAACGAACACGTGAACGCAACCAAACCCTTATTTTTATTTTTGACGATTATCTACGAGTTGTATCGTCTCTTTTTATTTATTTATGTACACTGACAAAACCAATTCGTGCGGAAAACGACCGAAAAACCACAACGGTTTTCATACAATAATTACGAGACTAAATCCCGACTGGATAAAAATAGCGAGATTTTAGTCACGGTTTAATACTGCGTTTATATTACGCGGGGAACGGTAACGTACTTGTCTTTGAATTGATTATTTTACATTTTACAAAAAAATTGTGTAAAACGTGTTACGTCACCGCGTGTGTCTACAGTCCAACGCAAAAAATTACACGAAAAATTCGTTAAATTGGAGTTTGTCGACTTTTTTTCCCCAATATGGTATTAGGATTTTTTTTTTTTTTTTTAATACACGGATAATCGATTTGATTGCTGTTTTGTTGACTTTATATGAAATGTTATTTTAGTGTATTAAAATATTTATACGTTTCAATTTGAATTTATCGATGCTGAGTAAATGTTATCCAGTCGCGTAACACCGTTTATTTATGCACTCAAGTTGAATGTAATTATGATATATGATAGAAGAACGCGTATATTTCGTCCAGTTATTATTCATTTCATACATTAGATATGTGTAACTAATTGAAAACGTATTTGGTATAATAACGATTTTTTTCCCAGGGCGTTCTCAAAGAAATTTCAACAGAATAACGAAAATTTCAAATGCGTTTTTAACGTTTAAATTTATTAAAAAAAAAAAAATTTGTTCGCGATTAAACTTTTAAAAATAATATTGAAAACCCATTAGTGTTACTCCGTTGTTTCTAAAACCGTTGACGCATCAATATTAATAATAATAATAATAATATTAATAATAATAATAATAATAATAATATGTGAAACGAATAGGGAAAAATAATAAACCGGTAAGTATACTTATATATATTTATAAAGTTTTCAAAACGTTACTTTCACTGAACTATAGAGTTTGATAAATCACTGTGCACGAAAATAAACTCCGGCGTCTGTGCTTTTATTACACGAGATGTCATTTAAACATTTTTATTTTTATTTCGTACAATTTTTTATTATCCGTTCTATCGCAAATATTTTCCGAGGCAATTGAAAATACGTTTTTTTTTTGTCATTATTTTTATACGCAGGTTTTCATCATCGATTACTGCGCGACGAACGTCGAACCGAATAAACGTGTACGCGCAAAACGGAAAATAATTAATGTACACGGTACACGGGGAACGGAATTGAAATTTCCATTCTGCACAAGCCACGTGAATGACGAATACGAGACAGTCGATATTATTATACCGTTCGGCGGGAGAAATTCCAAACACAAAGACCGAAATTATTATAAATTAAATATATTCCCGTTCGTATTTCGTATAATAGATTCGCGTCTGCCGTTCGTAAACGAAATGTTAAAACAATACGGAAAACTCGACGTTTTCGATTTACACACGCGCGCAAATAGACATTCGGGGTAGAAATTAACAGCGAGACCAATTTAATATTTCCGCGGGGCTTTCGTCAATATAAAAAAAAAAAATCGCTCACCAACACGTTTCAACACAGACAATAATGTTTGTTACGAGCTCGTCATTGATTGAACACGACGTGTCACGCACAAATATTATTATTTATTTGTCAATAAACGATATTTCATTACGAGTGTAATTAAAATTCGCCTTAAAACCCGTTAATATACAATAATAATAATAAAGTTATATTAATAATAATCAATAGTTTTCATAATGCGTTTCGTTTGAAGAAAGCCTGTTTAAATAATCCGTTCGGAGACGTTCTTTTAACGAAAAAAAAATCCATTTTCGTCCGACTTGCCGGGATTTCTAAAATTATATAAATATACGTGTATATTATTATCATAACGTAAAACATTTCGAAAATCAATTCGATACAATACTCTCTTTTCAATTAATAATATTTCGTAAAATTATTGTAGAAAAAAAAAAAAAAATTACGTATTTATCGCGAGAAAATCAACGCCGTTTTACCCCTCCGGAATAACACAAAATTTAGAAATTACAACGTTTTTTTTCTAATTCGAACGCGTTTAATAAATATTAATTTACACCCCCCCCCCCCCGCAAACGTTGTTGTAATTTTCAAAGTCGGACTCACAACAGGGACGTATTTACTTCATCCCTTAGAGGGAGGGGGGCGAATAGAATAACGGCCCGTCGATCTAACTTAGAATTATCGAAAAATTATATGAAAATAATAAGTTTTAAATAAAAAAAATGTTTTATAACATTTTAGTTTTAGTTCGATTGATTCGATTAGTTGTCAGTAGATATAGGTACATGCACAAGTATCTAGGGAGGGGCCATCGCCCCCCTTGTATACGCCCCTGACTCACAATGTATTTTTGTGCGTCCAGTCGGACTTCCAAACGCATCGTAAACTGTATTAAAACAACGACTCTCGTATGTAATACTATTTGAATTCCTGTGGCTATGGGCAGAGAGAAGACAACGTACCAGCACGGCGTATCGACTGACTCGTTTTTTGTAACGCGCATCATCACGCGTAAATACGTAAATTATTGTCGGTCGCGTTTAAAAATAAGATTATTGTAATGCAATACCTGAGATCAGTCAGGGGCGTATTTACTTCATCCCTTAGGGGGGGGAGGGTGAATAGAAAAACGGCCCGTCGAATCTGTTGCCAACTTAGAATTATCGAAAAATTATATAAAAATAATAAGTTTTAAATAAAAAAATGTTTTATGACATTTTAATTTTAATTCGATTAATTTTAGTTGTCAGTAGATATAGGTAATATATAGACATATATGTAGATATAGGACATACACAAGTATCTAGGGGGGGGCGATCGCCCCATAGCCCCCCCCTTGTACACGGCCCTGAGATCAGTAGAGTATTTTCAATTTTTTGTGAGGGGGGGGTCTAAAAATAGGTAAGTTTATAATATTATAAAAAATACATACGAGATGAATTAATAATTATTACATTATTCCATTATTATTATTATTATTATGAATACAAATTAAGATTTTTTTTATAATACAAAAAGATAAAACGTCTTTTTTTTTTCTTTTGACAGTTCATCAATAACTTCTTCAGGCGTTATTACGTAGTTTTTATTTATCGATAACATCGCTAAACCGTTCAATCGTCCCTATTAACAAAATATTTAATTTATCGTAAATATCGAAAATTAAACCCAATTTATTTATATAAACATTAAAAACACATAATATATAAATTAACGTTCTCTTTCTCTGTACCCATATAGCGAGTCATTTATGACTTTTGAACTTTTTTTTTTCTTCTGGGAGGGGGGACCCCCTCCCTGAAAATACGCCACTGCTTGAGATAACGATTAATACCGCATTGTTGTGTCACGCGAACAGGGTTCACGATAATACAACATTACGGCGTATGGAAATTGAACAGGGACATTTCGGAAACACGACACACACGTAACGTTTTCAGCGGTTTTAACGGAACAGTGGATTCTTCAGTATACTAGTCCTAAACGCATATTTTTTGTGAAAAAGCGGCGCGTGTACAATTGAAATATATGAAAAAAAAAAAAAATCGACAATATACTCGTATATATATATATTTTTTTTTTAAAATAGATTTTTACAAACAAAACTGTTTGAATTAAACGGTTTGTTGCGTTTTTCCCAAAAACCGTAAAAATCTAACATGTGTTTCGTTTCCGAAATAAACGATTCGGTTGTACATTTATAAATATTCCTAATGTCATTGTAGTAAACATTTATTGAAAATTTTGAAAAATCGCATTTCCTCGACAACCGTTATTATTATTTGTTAATAACAATAGATTCGATTGTAGAAACGACGACGTTATCATGTATTCTGCAGTTATATCGCGCACTTCGTTTCCGTTCTGTTTTTCTCCTCGGTTGATTTAAACAAATAATTGTCGTCGAACTCTTCGAATATTCCAATCGACAATCATGGTAAGAAGAATAATACATTTATGATTATAAATATTACGGTATAGACGGATAACTTATAGGCCGATCCAACCGATCGTCTCTTACACTTTTCAATCAAACACGGTCGGCATTTAATGACGCGACAGTGAAAACGTAATAGATCTCGAACGATTTCTCAAGCACGTAGGTCGTTTAGATTATCAGACACAAAAGTGAAAACTGAAACGTCTTTTCGAATCAATAATACTATCTTATTTTATAAATGTCTATGAACAACACGCGAAATCAAACGTTTAGATGGCATTATATGCTGTTGGACAGACGCGCCACTCGAACGCGATTTGTATTCCGTAGTAAATTTTTTTTTTTTTTTTTTTTTGTGTACAATTTTCTTCGGAAATATTTTTAAAATCGTTTGCAATTGAATCCGAATTAAATTCGTTCCAACCCCTGCTATCGTCCGTCCGACGTCACCAGTTGCTATTGCTTAATCGGCCCCCGTCCAAAGATGATTTTCTTTAGACATACTTTTACCGAGGATAATAACGTAACGATATAAACGTTGATTCTGTGCGACTCGTCATCTAGCGCGAATGCATATCCGTACACGTCGGCCAAGCCGGCGTTCAGATCGGAAACGCTTGCTGGGAATTGTATTGTCTGGAACACGGAATCCAACCGGACGGACAAATGCCTTCCGACAAATCGTGCGGCGGTGGCGACGACAGTTTTAACACGTTCTTCAGCGAGACCGGAGCCGGTAAACACGTGCCCAGAGCCGTTTTCATCGACCTCGAACCAACCGTCGTGGGTACGTGCGCAGTATTTAATTGTAGCATACACGTTTTTTTTTTTTTTTTTTTTTTTGATTTAAAGTTATTATCGCCAATTGTATCGCACGAGATAAATATCGTTTAAAATGGGGGTTTTTTTTTTAATAACAATAATAATAATAAATTATTATTAAAAATAATAACGCTGTCGATTATAGACGAAGTCCGGACCGGCACGTACAGACAGCTCTTTCACCCGGAACAGCTGATCACCGGAAAGGAAGACGCGGCCAACAACTACGCCCGCGGCCACTACACGATCGGCAAAGAGATCATCGATCTGGTGCTAGACCGGATCAGAAAGCTGGCCGACCAGTGTACCGGGCTCCAAGGTTTCTTGATCTTCCACTCGTTCGGCGGCGGCACCGGTTCCGGTTTCGCGTCTCTGCTCATGGAACGACTGAGCTCGGACTACGGGAAAAAAAGCAAACTGGAATTCGCAATATACCCCGCGCCCCAAGTGTGTACACGCGTAGTACAGACTCCCCCCGCTTCCCCGCCCTCGCGCATCATCGCGTCTTGTTAGCGTATGAAAATATTTTAATTGCGTTAAATAATTTTAAAATATTACTAATTACTAATTAGGTGGATATAGTCTATATTTCTATTTTTGTATATTTTTATAAGAATTTCAATTTATTTGATGTTTTTACATTTGTCTTTCATTAGAATATCTATATATATATATAAAGTACACAGACCTTCTCGTTTTCGTAATAAATAATTTTAAAAAGTCAACCTTGTTTGCAGATAGTACAGTCCCTGCAATCCGCTTCGTCTCTCTCTCTCTCTCTCTCTCTCTCCCTCTATCTCTCTTATCGATAAAAACTCATAACAATATTGTGCAGGTATCGACGGCCGTCGTGGAGCCATACAACTCGATCCTGACCACGCACACGACGCTGGAACACTCTGACTGCGCGTTCATGGTGGACAACGAGGCGATTTACGATATATGCCGCCGGAACCTGGACATCGAACGGCCGACGTACACCAACCTGAACCGGCTGATCGCACAGATCGTGTCGTCCATTACGGCGTCGCTGAGATTCGACGGTGCGCTCAACGTGGACCTGACCGAGTTCCAGACCAATCTTGTGCCGTATCCTCGCATACACTTCCCGCTTGCCACGTACGCGCCGGTCATATCCGCGGAGAAGGCGTACCACGAGCAGCTGTCCGTGGCCGAGATAACGAACGCGTGCTTCGAACCGGCCAACCAGATGGTCAAATGCGACCCACGGCACGGCAAGTACATGGCGTGCTGCATGCTGTACCGCGGCGACGTGGTGCCCAAGGACGTGAACGCCGCCATCGCCACCATCAAGACGAAGCGGACAATCATGTTCGTCGACTGGTGCCCGACCGGATTCAAAGTGGGCATCAACTATCAGCCGCCTACCGTGGTGCCGGGCGGCGATCTGGCCAAGGTCCAGCGAGCCGTGTGCATGCTGTCCAATACGACGGCCATCGCCGAGGCGTGGGGCCGGCTCGACCACAAGTTCGACCTGATGTTCGCGAAACGGGCGTTCGTCCACTGGTACGTCGGCGAGGGCATGGAGGAAGGCGAGTTTTCCGAGGCCAGAGAGGATCTGGCGGCCCTCGAGAAGGACTACGAGGAAGTGGGCATGGACTCGATCCAGGACAATGCGGAAGACGCCGAAGAACTGTGATTTGACGAAATTCACACATGACGTGTACACTGTATTCGTCTGTTACATCGTTTCACCGTATTATTGACGAATATATATCTTATAAAATAAATTTAAATCACGTGAATTCTCAAATGAAATCGTTCAATTGAGAAATAATAACAACACGATTTCTCAATATTATTATTATTATTATTTTGTGAAAATCGAGTGTACGGGGGGGAGGGGGGCGGATTTAAGCTCAAAATATGAGTATAATATTCGGAGCAAAGTAAATGTTGCGTTAAATACGTATTACAATGTGCCGTCTTATTAACATTATTTAACTGAACGCATTCAGCACATATACAGGCGTAGGTATATTAAAATATCAACCCCGATAATGTAAATATTATCATTGTGAAAAACCTAAATGGATGGCGCACATTATATAATACAAGTAAATCGTGTATTTGCCCCATTAAAAAAAAAGAAAAGAAAGTGTTCCGCAAATCAGTGGCGTGCGCGGTCGGGACAAATGAAGTAAGCGGTGCTTGTTCAGCTAAATAAAATACAAGAAAAACGCATACTTTTATTTATTTATTGAAAATACACGCCCGAGGGCATTTA
The DNA here is from genome assembly GCA_032441825.1 of Chaetogeoica ovagalla. Lineage (NCBI taxonomy): Eukaryota > Metazoa > Arthropoda > Insecta > Hemiptera > Aphididae > Chaetogeoica > Chaetogeoica ovagalla. The sequence continues at coordinate 3,919,820 of CM063747.1, read as the reverse complement.
CTGATAATGTACTAACCAGTACGGATGACATATATTATTAATATTACTGGTATATACTAATGAAAAAAATTGTACACAACGGATGCACATATTTTTGGCGTTCGTGTAATAAATATTGTCCAAAATTGTATTCCAGCAAGTGCACAGAAACTTCTAGTTTGATGGTTATATTTTTCGTACGTTATCATCTAATTCGTCCCGTATAACAATTCTATGGCGAACGAAGAAATCAATCGGTGTTTTTAATTTTTTTTTTAATACATTTTTTTTTTGTTTTTACGTTTTAGTAGAAACCCAATAAAATCAATAAAAAAATTTTTAACGGAAAATTCAAATTTTAAAGGGAAAACTAAAATTTATTAATATTTTTTTTTTTAAAATATTTTCTACTTATTAATTTTAAAACAGATCGAGGTATCAATTTTTTTTTTTTAATTCTTTTAGTAGAATCAATGTTTGAAAAAAAAAGATATATATTGAATTATATTTGTTTCATTAAATTCGGAAGTTAAAAATTACTTTAAGAAAAATAAAACTGAACTTAGTTAAAAGTATTACAAAAAAAAAAAAAAATGTATATTTAATGTAAGTGAATTGTGCGTATTGGGTCGCGTGAATACTTCAATCATCGTTATTATTATTTTTGGTGTTTACTTTTATTTTTCAGTTGAGACGTTAAAATTGAACGAGCATTTTGAAATCCACACGGTATGAAGTACACGTTTATATCACTAAATGTCTTCATAAATTAACTCGTATACAAAATTACAATATTATTTAACCAAAGTTTGCTTGTAAAATGCAGCGTTTATGCTTAAAAATTTTCCTTAGATTTAAAATTATTATTTCGCTTGTTTGTTATTTTAGTCATAGCAAAAACATAATAATATGTACCTATGAAATAAACTAACCTGAAATAAATAAATTACTTAATATTTATCTAATTAATAACATGATATTTAAAGAAAAAAATGAAGGTCGAACTAGCAACTTTTATCCAACTCCATTGCCATTTCATAAGGACAATTTAAAACTTCATGATTTTAATAAAGGATGTGAATCTACAATACATCCTATTAGACTATTCAATGAACCTTTTGATTAATTCTTAATTCTAGACATTTAATGTACCAGAGATTTAAAGGGGCAGTTTGTAAACATATTAAATTTTTATTGTATTTAAAAAAAAAAAAAAAAAAAAAATGAAAGCTAAACTTTTTTTAGCATTGCGTTCTTATATAATTTACTATAATATTTTATTACTATTGGTAAAAAAAAGGCGTATCCAGCAGCCAGAAGGATTGAGAGTTAGTAAACTTTTATAAAAATTCTCTTTCCTTTAGTTAAAAAATTATTATAAATTATATATATTTATATAAAAAATTATGTCTACTGCTGTTACAAAGTTGTAGTGTTACACTACACAGTGTTAAACTGTGAGCCTTTGAAAGATTGCATATATTTTTGCAAGATAATGAGAAAAACTTATCTAATTTTACTGAACTTAAGACTCAAAAGGCTAGCACTTGAATGCACTGAAGACCCGTGTAAGAGAGTACTTTCAACCTTTGGAGAAACAAGTATGACTGGATACGTGACCATTTTGATGCTACTGACACTAACCTGACTATTTTTGAAAAAGAGCAGCTCATTGAAGTCTTGTGTGATCCCAAAATGAAAAACAAATACTTAAGCACTGGTACTGCATTGTTAGATTTCTGGATTTGTGTTGGAAAGGAACAAAAAGAACTGTCTAGCATTGCTATCAAATTTCTTGTTGGGTTATCCATCACTTATTTATGTGAAAAGGTTTTTCAAGTTTAACTTATCATAAAAGTAAATATAAGAACAAATTAAATGATTTAAGATTGTACTTAACTAAGTTAGAAACCAATATTGATCAACTGTGCAAACGCAAATAAGCTCACCCTTCTCACTAATTTCTTTGAATGTAAGCTCTTTTTGTTTTTAAAATTTTGTGTGTATTATTTTTTAATGAAATGTTTGTATATATTTTAATATATGTATATTCAATGTATCTGAGTTCAAACTGAGTACACAGGTTAAACTATACTATCTAAAAGTCAAATCATTTAGGTTTGATTGTACTAGCCAAAGTGTTTTTTTTTAAAATGCTATTTCCTTATCCGTGAATTAAGATTTAAACACTTTTCCCATATTACAAAGAAATTTGCATTGAGTTGTACCATTAGTAAAATTAATTGTTATGGAATTTATTAAAAATTGTCAGTTTCATGCAAAAACTTGAAAGATGAACATCATATCTCAATTTAAAATTCAAAAAACTATGCAACTCTGTAGATGAACAACATATTGTTTCTGAAATGTAAATTAAAAAAAAAAAACAAATATAGTTATTACCAAACATTTCAATCTTAAATGTTATTTTATAAATTCTTAGTAAATAATTTATATAATAGTATTTAATTATTATTATAACTTAAAATTCTTTAAAAAAAAAATCCCTCTTACTTTGTAATTTATGATACTCATTGAACTATTAAAAAAACAAAAATGTTTATTAGCATTTAATATACATATTGTTGTGTATATATGTATACAAAATTTATAAAAATGTTCTAATTTATTAATTATTATTGATAACATTTTCACATTTTGTATTTATTATAGTATAAAATATGATGAAAACTTTTTTTTAAACTACTCTTATTCTCATATAATATATTATAATGCTTCAAACTATTCTCTCAAATAATTTACCTTAATCATCATTATTTTAATACTTTTAGTTTTCAGTTATGAAAAGTTATTTTCAGTCACATGTTCATAAGATTTTTGTAATACATTTTTTAAACATTATATACATTAATCGGAGACCAGAATGAAAATAGTTAGGTACACTAAATTCTAACTGTTGTACTTGTAAAGGCGCATGCTTGACATGAACATTTACCTTATTTAAAGTAACAATAATTTGAATGTGCACATATTATTGTTACCTGAGATGAACAAATATTTTTATACTAAAAAATTTATTAATTTTAATAGTTCATAAAAATACACATTTTGATATAAAAATTTAATGAAAAAGGTATGAGAGATATTGTACACCAGTACTTATATACAACAAGTTTAACATATTCGTAACAAACAAATACAGAACAAAATGTACTTAAGTAAAAGAGAGGCCAGCATAAAATTGACGGTTCTTGTGCAATACAACAGAATTAAAATAGCTCTTATTCCAATAAAATTAAAAATAGTAAAAGTGATTTTTTGTTTTTAAATAATTTTGTAACGGGTAGTACTTTGTACTGTCAAAATAGAAATATTAAAACTTCAGAAAATTAACATTCAACAATAGAGATAAATGGTAAATAGAAATATGATTTACAAATTAGAGAATTTCCTTATTATTTTTGATCTTATGATAATATCATCAATTTCCAAATCCACAATTGAAAATATTAATACTGCAGTTGGACAATTCGAAAGCACCAACATCATTTCCTCAACGTACACGGATAAGACGGTACACCAAACCGATTTTCGTTGGTGTATAAAATTCCAGGAGACCCGAAATGATGGCTGGAGATTTTGTCACTGATATAAAAGCTATACGTTGTAATTGCAATGGTCCTATTGAATGTAAACTCGACGTTGACCACGACCATACTCTAATCTGGATTCTATAACAAAAAAAAAAATCAAATTATTTCCTCTGTACCATACCTCTACAACTTAAAAAGTCAAATTAAAAACACTTAGAACAAAATACGGTCATATATAAAACCTCAAAAAAAAAGTACCAATAAATGACTGTAATTTTATTACTCGAATAAATATTAAATATTCAAATGATAAATCCGATTAATTTTGTTTTTGTGTTAAATGTATTTTATTATACCAGATGTATATTAAAGAATGAACTTTTTTTATTATTATTATTATGTTCAATATTAAACTTTCTGAGTGATATTAGTACTGTTTTTAAAATTACATAATCGAAAATAATAAAGAAATTTGAATTGTACCATTAGTGGCACAATAGTATATTGTATGTTTTCACCTTGAGACATTAATGAGTTGTTTGAAAGATACAGGCGGATTTCAACAATTTCTTGATTTTTACTGTAGTTTCAATATTCGTATACATTCGAAAATCGTAGTGGCGAATCGACGTTTATGTGTCAGCACCTAAAATAATACAAACTGTCAAAAATGTAATGGGGGGGAGGGGGTTTTTTAATTAGTGTTCTAAGGATTACTAACACTTTTTGTTACTCTCTGATTTATCAATTGATGTTTTGCTGTTTTGAAACGTCAAATTTAAATCATTCGATTCAAAATACAAACTGGTCCGATCACCCTCTAAAACAATATAACAATCGTTAATCATTCACATGAAATATTCAATTAAAATGTATACACTACTTTTGGTCGGGCTATTTGTACTCGATTCGCACAAGACGGTATAGCATGTGAAAACGAATAAAAAAAAAATATTTTCGATGTACGTTAATTAATAAATACGCATACACTCAAAATCAATAAGCGAACAAACGAGTAGTAACAAACCCCATACGAATAATTTTTCAAAAGTATAATAAAATTAGCGTGAAACGCATATTCAATGATATTGTTTCATTTTAATAACAAATATTTATCGGACGATATATTTACAATGATAATTTTTTAGACGATTATAATGTATTAGATTTGAGTACATTTTTTTTTTTATTATTATTATTTTAGCGAAACGTGGTCGACAAAACGTTTGAAGCTCATCAATGCACACATATGCTGAAGGTTCACCAAGAGAATAAAGTATTACGGAGAAAAATATCCGAGTCGGTTTTCCTTAAAATACCTACGATTGTAATTTATAACCGTTTAATGCGTTTAACGAATGTTATTAGAACATAATATAACATCCGAAATAAATAAATAACTATTCGAACGCGTAAGTTTAACGTCAAAAAGAAAAATCATTAAATGTATACGTAACTATATCGTTACGCCGACTTGACGAAATCGCTTACGTTCCCATTGACAGTACGCATATACGGAAAACGTATTTCATCGACGTACGTCACAACGATAGAGTGTTAGACCAAGTGTGTGTGTGTGTGTGTGTGTACAAAACCTGTCTTAAAACGAATGATAAATTACCGTATTGCGACGGCGATCGACTGTTGGGAAATTCGTGTGATGTTTTTCGATTCGCATTGCGCCGTCTCGGGATTACTGCGCCAACGTAATGTCGTCAAAAACCGTACGCCGAATTCACCACCACATGAGAACGCGTTATTTTTATTAGAAAAATTGTCGAGGAGTAAATCGGAAAAAAGAAAAAAACGTTCAAAACTCGTTGTCGCACTCGGTCGCGTCGACAATATCGGTTGTTATCAATTAACGTGCTCCGGACAGCTGCGCTATCAATCATCGTTGATTGGTCAAAACCGTTTTTCTCCACACACTTTATTGTCCGAATATGTTCTAACGGCGATTTCTCTGCCGCGAAACGATTTGAATTTCGAGTTTAGCGGGAAACTTGCCCCGCCGCAATAGTCACGATAAAGCGAAACGATTTTATTATATAACAAAGAGGAATTTACAAAAAATTAAAATTACAAATCAAAAGGACGTGTGAAAATGAATAATCAAAAAGATAGAAATAAAAAATTATAAATCAATACTCGTGATAATAAATAAAAAATATATATATATATATAATGAATAAATATATACATATATATCAAAATGTATTTTTAAATATAAAAAAAAAATGCCAATGAGTATTAAATAAAATAAAAGAATGTTGTTGTATGAGTTATTTATTACTACAGGTTTCGACAAAAAGTCATCATCAGGTAAATTCAAAAAAAATACAACGACGGAAAAATATATTTTACTCATACTCATTGGTTTTTTTTTTTTATATTTAAATATGTATTTTGATATATATGTGTATATTTATTTATTTTATATATAATTTTGATTTTATTATATTAAAAAAAAAAAATGTATTAATAATATTGTAATTCGTACGTCACGAATACTGCAAAATCGACTTGAGTTCAAAAAATAAATATTAGGCCCATCGTCGTAAAAACAAAAATTATCATCCAAATAGATTCACTAGGAATAATAGGAAAAAGAATTTTAAAATGTGGTGGTGAATAACACCACTTTTGTGGTTATATAAAACAAACATAATTTGTTATAAATTTTATAAAACAAACACATTGTTACAAAAAAAAAACAAAAACAAATCGTAACGGAATTTACTCACAACACTGTTATTTTACATGTACACGGTTTGAATTATATATAAGTAAAAAAAAACGCAAAAATCGATCAAATAAATCAAAAAAATCGTTATTAAATAAATAATTCGTTATTAATTTAATAATAATAATAATAATATTTTACGATTATTTCTAACTTTCGAGTATTTTTATTAAATAAATTATAAAAAAAAAAAACAAATAAATAAAACGAATTTTGTTTTATTTTTTTTTCTGTAACGTTGTGTGTCTCGTTTTAATTATAATATAGAAACGCCCACAAAAGTCGGAGTAATTCCACTCTATTGGATTTTTAAAAATTTTCACGTTTAAAATTATATATAATATATGTATATCAGTAAAATTGTTGTTCACGCGTCAACTAATTCTTATTTGGATATAAAAATATTTAGAATTTTGATATTTAAAAAATTTACAAATTAACACATACGCGTATACATTGTATTACGTTAATAAACGGAACCGGACATTTTGACGCCCAGAGAAAATATTACAATTATTATTATCATATCCGTGTTGCACTACGATTAACAAAAAAAAAAAAAATGTATAATTTAAGTATTAAAGCAATTTTTTATTGGACGATACGCAGCATAAACACCTGCGGAATTTATAATCGATAAACATTTAAATGTATTAATTTTAGTTATTAATCGTATTAAAAATGAACAATTTTTTTTTAATAACTTATATAATATCAAGCGATTCCCTTATTTTTAATTCTTATACAAACAATAATTAATATGTATTTTCGAATAAAAGTTTACTTAAAATCTATAAATATATATTGAATAAATAAGAAATTGATAATAGTCAATGGTTTCAATGTACGCCTCAGAAATTTCACTCTTTTGGAACAAATCGACATCTGCCATCCATCTTCCAATTCAATTTAATAATACGCGACAGGATTATTCCGTATTTAATAATATATCGTATAAAATAAGTCTAAAATTTAATTTTATAATTTTATAAAAAAAAAATACATATATATATATTTATAAGTCCTACGGTACATATTATAATACGATTTACATATAAAATAATGATTACAATCAAAATATATTTCCATCGATCGAAAAATATTATAGATTTGTTTTTTATACGTTTTTTAGTTTCAATAAACATAGGTAGCTTTTACTCAATAAATTTGTATGTGTATATAATGTATAAATGTGCATAATGTACAATTAAGCCAAAGAGTATTATGTAAAATAAAGAAAAATATTATATATATATATATATTTATTATTTATACCTTTTTTTTAAATTTATTTATTTCCTTATTAGTTTTTTGTCGATTTTAAAATGCGATTTATTTTCTCTGAGACGGAATTCTTTAAAAAACGAGTACTAAGTATATACCGTTGAAAAGTTTATTAAAAAAAAAGAAAAGTTTTTTGTGAAATTTCCACAACTCTGAGTAACAAAAAAAAAAAAATCATCGATGAGAAATGAAAGTTTTTAAAATTAAGAAATTTTCGAATTTCAGGTATTGTGTCTGTGCTTGCGAAAATTGTAATGAAACCTTGTTTGAGTACGTTTTCTTCGAGAAAATTTAATGAGTTTTCCAATAAGGTTTTCGAATTTGTTGTAGGACCAATAATTCAGGGGATATATGGCGGCCAGTTAAAGGAGGAGAATCACGTTTTTCAAGAAAAAAAAACTATAAAAACTGAAATTTCCACCTTATATGTCACTACTGAGAATCGGTCCGCACGGTCAAGAGAAATTTTTTTTATTATATTTTTATAATAACCCCTCGGATTTTGTACACTTTATCACCAGTCACTCTGGTAACTATTAACTATAAACCGTATTATTATTATTACATGAATTTCGAAAAATCATATAAGGTTTGCATGAAAATCGATAGTGTTTACCGAAGTATTTAATTAAAGCACAGTAATACGTTGTGCGTTATACCGCGTATACCACCCGTTTTAATTTATATTTCAATTCTCTGGTTAATAACGCGTGAAAATGTATTTTTTGTTTAGTTTTGATTAACGATTTGATATTCCCTAATCGTTTAAAATATTATATTAAAGTTTACTGGTATGCGTTTTTATATTTATTTCGATTTTGACAGAGAAAAATGATAACAATCACGCAGGTGGGTAATTCGAGATAAAAGTCCATTTAAAACTTTGCGGAATAAATTATACGTACACGTAAAATAAATAATTTTATTAATATTTAGAGACGGGCGTCGAGTTTTTTTTTCTTTCTATTATTATAAATAATTTTTTTTTTCAATTATTATTATTTGTACGGATCACGAACAAAAATTAATATTGAAATTCGAGTTTAAAATTAAATATTTTATATCGATAAACTCTCATTAAATTAATATCTGTTCAATCAAAGATTTCATTTCTTTTTTTTGTCTTTTTTTAACATTACAACTTATACGTATATATATATATTTGTTATTATTTATGGAAATAACTCGGATGATATAAATGACTTACGTTTTATTCAAATGACATTTGTAGTAGTCAATTCTTTTAGTTTTTTTTTTTTAAGTACATGGTCTCCTATAACGTGTACGTATTGATGTATGTGGTGTGTCGGAGTGTAGCGTTTTACGAATTGAATAGTACGCACAAAATCCTGGAGCCTTAGAGCACCCCCTCGATCAAGTGTCTATGAAATGATGTAAAACGATATAAGTTTACTATAATATTATATAATGTTCTTTAATTGAATCGACGAATATTTTCGATTTGTTCTTTATTGAATCATAAGAAATATTTCAATGAATTTGCCGTGTATATAAGCGCTCGAAAATGAAAACAATTAGCGCATTAACAAAAACAACGACGAAAATATATATAGAAACAGTTCAAGATTTTTATAAATCTGTAAAGTTATTTTAACAGTTTCTTTTTTTTTTCAAATAATTCTAATTTAATAATATATTATACGTTCGATGACTGCAGTGTACTGTATATAATATAGTAGTTTAAAAACGATTATAATTTATTTACTCCGGAATCCGGAACTACATGTGTAAAATAATAATAATAATAATAATAATAATAATAATAATAATAATAATAATAATAATAATAAACATAAAATAACTAAAAAAAGCTACCAATGAAATCGATAAGAAAAGAAAATATATAATTTTGGTGTGACCTATAACTATAAAAAAACTTTTACAAATTTTACCAACAGTCGGTATGGCGAAAGATCGTTTTGAATTCTTGACATTCTACCTCCGAAATACAATTTAGGAGAAAACTATAACTAACGGTATGCTGCTAAAGACGTTACATCGATATCAAAAAGGCAGCTGCAGAATTCTCGTTAAAAAAAATCTAAAAAATTGAGTTAATTTTTTTTTTAGTTTTACCATATTATATATTTTATTAACACTTAACGTAAGTTATAATATTGACGTTTTATTTTTATATTTATAACGCGAAGAAATTTATCGAAACCTCTTTTCTCACACTCCTATATTTCATAGGTATTGACGTAATCTTAAACAGTTTTCTACGCTCTTATAAAATCTTTTGGAATGAAAATGAAAAATTCGTTTTTATTTTTTTCTTTAATCATATTCTAAAATATTGAAAACGTTTTCATCGTTCGTTTCATATAAAATCTGCAATATCTTCGCTATATATCAAGCGGGTACATTGAAATTTATATCTAACGCGCCCAATCGTTGAATACAATTTTAAAACGTAATAACGCCGTGGGGGAAATGTTAGAGAAATTTGCGAGATAATGTTATGTAAATGTAATTTTGGATCTAAAAAAAAAATTTAGAAATTGAAATAATACGAAGAAAAGTGCAGTCTTTTTGGAAACTAAAGTATGACATAACCGATTTCGTTGTCTAAAAGTGTTTCAAATTAATGAACAGCAATCGGCGGCGGATCGCGGGGACGTTGTTGAACCATTTTCGAAGTTTTATATTATGTTTTTATAATGTCTTGCGACTTATCGATATAATTTAATAACAATAATAATATTGTTACGCGTTATATGCGACGTGGAAAAATGATATCGTATTACACAAGACGCACGCGGTTATGAGAACTTTTCTTATTTGAAACTATACATTAGCCGCCTAGTATGGAGCAAAAAAAAAAAAAAAAAGAAAGAAAAGAAAAGTAGCTATACCGATGGGCTTCTCATGACTATAAATTTCGCACGCTGCGCACTTAAATTCGTACGACGCACGTATATAATAGCTGTGGTACACGCGACTTTAAACGATTTTGAGAACCCTCGAAAAAAACGCGATTGTCGCACGTAAAACGGCGCAAGTACAGCAAGTATAATATTAATATTTTAAGGATAAAAATCACCGGCAGTTGACTCCGTATAATCGCCTCGTATACTTTCGTGTTTTAATTTAAAAGGAAAAAAAATTCACTATTATTACATTCCAGCGATTCGCGAAAAAACCACGTAAACATCGGATTTAATTTTGGTCCATATTTTTATGATGTACTTTTATTTCTCTCCTCTTCCCGCAACACGGAAGACCGTTGCGTTTCCGCAATGACATCGTATTATTAATAAATATCGCGCGCGTGTAAACACGGTGATAAAAATACAGAAGACAAATTATACGAAAACGATTTTTCTATTGTCTTCTTTTTTTTTTTTTTTAATTTAAATAATTAACTTTTATAATTTTTCCAACAGAAATTCGGAAAAACAATTTTTTATATATATATTTATTATCGCATTATAATAAACTCGTTCTTTTTTAATCGCGCAAAAAGAAAAAAATACATATTTATAGTCACTGGTTTTAGCCCGGAAAACAAAACCGACAGAATCATTACCGGATAAATCTATAAAAAAAAAAAAATACGAATTTTCATTGTAAAAATAAATAAATATTTATTTATCGAACAATATATATAATCAAAAAAAAAATTACAGTCTATATTTAAAAAGAAATTTCGAGTTATATATACATATATACAATGGAACCTCGATAAGTCGAAATTCAAGGGAAACGCAATTTTTTCGACTTATCAAGGTTTCGATTTACTAAGGTTTTCGAGTTACCAAGGTTTTAGAAAAAAAAATTCGACTTAAAGAGTGTTTTATTAAGTAGCATTATATACGATGTAAAAAAATGTGATTATATAGGTTATTTAAATTTTAAAAAATCATCACGAAAAAAATATAACACAACACGTGTTGCGACTTTATAATAGATAATTTGTTATTTTACTTTGACTAAAAATTCGATCGATCGCAACTGGCAATACCGATAGAAATGAAAAAATATGTACTGTTGTGTGCCAATTTTAGTCAATACATACGATAATAAACGCGATTAGATAAAATTATCGGAACGTTTAGACAAATGTTTATTATAAAGCTATCCGTCTATGTTCGGAGCACAAAATGTTCGAGTTATCTATATAGTTTTTTTTTTTCGAGTAGTCGAGGTTTTCGCAAGGGAACAGGATTATTTTCGACTTATCGAGGTTCCGCTCTATATTAATAATAATAATAATAATAATATTATTATCCCGGCTTCTTTACCGCGACCTAAACGAGACAATTCTCGATATGAAAGCTTTGACGGGCCGTTGATTCATTCAACAGATATGTCCATCGTGTCTTCGGTTTTCGCCTGACGTTCCGGATTCATCGTGCGGAGTAGTCCGTCTAACAGAAGAACGATAGTCACAACGTCGAACCGCAGTAAGTGAACATCGCTCTGGAAACGGACTAACGCGGCATGGAGTCCGGAAACGTCGGCGAAAAACTGGAAGACACAATAATGGAAATGTTCCGGAATATTAAATTTAAAATATTTTATAATTTTTTTTTTTTTTTTTTTTTGCTCTCCTATTGTATACACATCACGCACGTCTTCTTCGTTTACTTTTTCGCTCACGTGGAAAAACTTTTCTTTTTTTTTTTTGTATTACTGGGGAAAATATCGCGTTTTTCCTCACGCGGTCTGCCAACTTAAAAAGCGTATCGCGCACAACATTCTGCGAAACGTTCGCGTATTACCGCGAGTGTCGTGCGCGTGCGTTTCTTTCGTGATCGCAGGACCGCTACGGCGGGGACGACTCGCGTCCGAGACGACGCTCTGGCCCTGAATTGATTACTGTATTCGTACGCCGGGGCGTTTCGTCGCGCGGGCGGCGGCGGCGGCGGCGGCAACGGCCTCGGTTCGCCTTCGTGCCGGAAAATATTTTCCCGCGGCCGCCGCCGACGCGTTTGTCGCGCGAATCGTCGTCGGACGAAACGGGAAAAAAAACTGGTCGACGGGACGGCGTATTATGGAAAATATGTCGAAAAAAGAAATAATAACGAAACGAAACGAAACGAACACGGGAATATTTTTATATTTTTTTTTTTTGATCGTTTCGCGCGTTTCGGGCGTTTTGGCCCGCGCGCCGAGTAATATATATCGGCCGCACGCAGAAGAGTAGTACCCTGCTGGGTGGTGGCGACGGCGGCGGCGGCGCACAGTCGCGCGGGCGGCGGCGCGTGGCAGGCAATCGATAAGCGGCCGCATCGTGAGCCGCAGCCACGGACGCCTCCTATTGCCATTTAGTTCCCATACTTTCTGACTGCAACTTGTGTTTTGTTTTAGAACGTACTTAGTTTTTAAGCACGGATTTTTTTTTTTTTTTTTTTTATATATATAATTTTCGCGGTTTTCTTTTCGATTTTTGATTTTAATTTGATTTCGGTTCTCTCTTTCTTTCTTTTTTTTTTTTTTTTTCATTTGATTTGGCCGCTTTCGTTGATTTACATTTGTTTATTCCGTGTGTATTTTTCTATATATTTGTTTACATCAAAACAATACACACACACACAACAACATCCATACGCATTTAATATATATAATATACAAAGACCCGTGCGTAAACACATAAATACATAAATAGGTACGTATTTTATTTATTATATATTATATAATACCTTTACATAATTATATACTCGATATTATTTATTACTATTATTATTATTATTATTGTTATTATTATTATTATTATTATTATTATTATTATTATTATTATTATTATTGTTCTTATTATTATTATTATTATTATTATTATTATTATTATTATTATTATTATTATTATTATTATTATTATTATTATTATTATTATTATTATTATTATTATTATTACTATTATTGTTATTATTGTTCTTATTATTTATTATTATTATTATTATTACTATTATTGTTATTATTATTTATTATTATTACTATTATTGTTAACATTATTATTATTATTATTATTATTTTCGTTATTATTGCGTTTAATACCACTTGGTTATTATTTCTTCACGTATATTTGCACTGTAGATGTGGATAATATAATATTTAGATTAATAATAATTAGGTATTCGAGTATAACACACTACTATGTATATATGATATTATACAAAAGTGATGTCTGAATTGAAATTGAATACGCATCCACTACTACTACTACAACTACTACTACTACTACTAATATTATTATTTTTCGAATTAAATTTGTTCAAAAACCGATATAATATAGCGTTTGTAATTACATATATAATACGTATTTCGAAAATATAACGACATAAATGTGATTAAAAAAATATACTATAGGTTGTCAGTCTATTTAGTCGTATGTAAAAACTATTTATTTTGTAAGACAAATAGATCGAAACCTAAATCAATTTAGCCGTTTGAAAATAATTACATCACCGCGTGTATAGTTATTTTGTTTAATCGTGTAAATATAACATCTATCGAAATATATTGAATTAGTATTATATATATATGAATAATGTCTGAAATACGATGTAGCATATTGTAACCATATTTAAAGGTAATTTTCACACGAAATTAGGCACATTTATTATAGAATTTAACGTCTGTATACACAAAAATACAAGTGTGTTTGTGTGTTATATGAAATACGCGAAATAAATATTATAATATATAACAGAAAGGGTAGCCGTTACTTCTTACAAGCTATATAAACGTTATTATTGTTTGATTCTCGTATCTGGCGCATTTCGCAAATATTATAATTATTTCATTAAAAATCAATTGAAAGTCTATTTGTTTTCGATAATTTAAGTTTACAGAGAAATAACAACAAACCACACACTATCGTCCTCGGCCGTATTATATACACCAAATATCTCATCCATTTAAAAAAAAACTATTATATACTTATAATTTAATTTTACATATACATATACAAATTTTATTGATATTCAGATTAGATTCATACGCCGATAAAATTTAATTCATTTAAAAATTAACGATTCCCTGGTAAGTAACAGTGTCGGTGAATTTAATACATCTGCAGGTGTTGATACGTTTCGAAAACCGCTTTTATCATATACGTGTATGAGTTTTGGTGTAAGATGGTAAGTTGTAATATTAATGAATTATGTTTGTAGGTTTCACGATTATTTAGATTTCCAGACAAATTTAATCCGTGCGATACGGTACACGTGTAAGCCATTATAATTAATGCGCGCATTCCAAATTCAACATTTTTACCACATTGAAATTGTTTATCACAAGAAACTTGGAGTTCATTTTTTATAAATACACCAGTCCAATGGCGTAGATACGATTTTTTTTTCCACTGAGTTTCAATGGAACCGTTTCGAAATTAAATTCGTATTTTTCATATTTCATTCAGTTTTATGCACTATATATATAATTGTTTTTTTGTACAGAATTTTTTCGCTTTTTTACAATCGTGTAAATACAAAAATCGATATTTCTTTACAATTACTATTTATGTCTCGTGCACTTTCACATAATATTTCAACGCTCGAGATTCTGAACTTCACGTACACTCGATTATATTAATATTGTTATAATGTTATGCAAGTAAATTTGCTAATACTCCCACAATCGACGAAATACAGTTTTAAAACTTTTTAATAGCAACGGCGAGTTTTATACTTAGGGTTTTGGAATCCTCTCGCACCACTCCCCTATCTACGCCATCACACATCCTTATTTGAATGTTTCCAAAGTATGGCGAAAACGTGAATCAATTCGTATACACATAATTTTGCGACGACACGCATTTTCTTAGAATATATCCGAATTTTTCGTTGTATACAATAATTATTAAACGTAAATATTAATTTGGATTTTTATCGTTATTCCGTAGCGAAATAAAATATTAACTGGTCTGCAAATCAAAGAGAAACGCGTAAGAATTTCATTGTATAATATTTCTGTAATATAACGCACAACGGTGCATGGCGATTGAAAAAAATAAAAAGTATAAATTAATAAATCAAAAGTATTTCTCTGCCAACCACCCACCGCCCTTTCATTAATATACAGACGATTGGTCGAATGGGGACCGAAACCGAAACAAAATCAATTCGGTTATTAATCATAATTTTGAAAATACATACGCGATATTTAAACAATATAATAATATTCGACTTCAATATCAATTGCGGATAACCTACTGTTTGTGTATTAAAAGAGTGTTTTATTTAATTTTTTTTGTTTTTTAAATTACTGCCGCTATCGTTTTAAAAACGCGTAAAACACACAATCAAGAGGAATAAATCGAATTAACACGATATAATATTATCGCGTATGCTGTACGCGGTAAAATAAATTTCAAACAAAACGCTCTGAGCGAAACGTATGAATAAAATAACGAATTTCTAATTACAATAACGTTTTTCTGGTCTCGCGATTGTGATGTTTATACGATAATAGGTTCGTTGTTAGAAGAATAACAAAAAATTCCAATGTCTTTATTACACAGCGTAAATTAAATTTATTCGCGACGATAATAATAATAATCATAATAATAATAATAATAAAAAATTAAGGAAATATACGACGTAATTACTATATAATATCCGTAGCATTTTAATATGGAATTTGAAATTACCAACATATCCGTATACGTATTATATTATGAAATCGAATGTGTATTAACACGATTTAGATAAGAATTTCGTTTGAATTTTAATAAAATATTATATATTATACCGTTATAGAAAACAATATCATACGAGTTGTGGTCAGTGTGCAATAGTAACAGTTACTATAGTAACAGCCGCCGCGTGTTTCTTTTTGCCATAGTAAAACAATAACAAACGCTATTACGTATATACCTACGTGAAATAAAATCGTGAAATTAACGCGGCGTACCAGGTTCTATCGGGATTATCATCAATAGAAATGTCGTGATCACAACGGCGTATACATTTTTTTTTTTTTTTTTTTTTTTTACAAAACTAGAGTTTTATACATATAATTCTTTTTCTTTTCACAAGCTCGGACTGACGTATTTAAAAAAACGACATTACAAAATAAAATTTTTTGCTCGCAGAATCCATAATATGTTATAATATATAGTCGGATAAGTTTTCTTCGCTTATAAATACAATCGAATATCGCATCGGCTTCTATAAAGGACCGGTCGATGCAGTCGAACTCCTATAACGCGGCTTGTTCGAATTCTCGCGATAATCGAGAAACAGTTCGTGTGGTCTCTTAGCCCTTCGATAAAACAGATTCGTCGTGGTCTTCCTCTACTAGGAGACCTTCCTATACCCATCATTCTACCATCGAAGATGTTTTTCAGCAACTGATTATGATGACAAGTCCAATTGGTTTGATTTTTCCACTCTATTTACTTCTCGTAAACCATTACGACGGTCGTCCGACATTTCCGTTTTCGACAACGATACGTAAAAAATAATAATAAAAATCGTTAATTTTTCACGAATTTCGTTTTTCGAACGGATAACAATCAAAAAAATTTTATTGGTTCTTCGTTCGTTATAATTAAATGAAAATTCAAATACGATATAATTTTATCACACGTCACTATTTTTTCTTTTATTTTTTTTTTCAATTACGCTGCCGTCATATGGAACGGAACCCGTAGTGAATATTATATTTCGATTTTACGCGTATTGAAAGTGTTTTTTTTTTTTTTTCTATAATTTCTATATATAATATATATCATAAGACGCGATTTGACTTTATTATATTATAATGTAAAGCAGAAGCAACGGCGAAGTAATTCGGAGTTACAATTAAACTTTTTCAATGTTGTATTTTAACGCAATGAAAATCGTTTTATCAAACGAGATTCGTTCGTGTTCGGTGTGGAATATTTGCTGACGTTAAGACGGCGTATGCGCGTTCGGTCGGTCAGGGCGTAGCCAATAAGATTTTCTTATGGCGTTGTTGGGAAGGTTTGAAATTCGCGTAAATTTAATGTCATAAGTAACACACACACACAACGGTGTATCCTGTAAACGTATATTTTTTCTTTCTGTAAATTATTAACAGAAAAGAGGAAAATCTTTAAGAGTTCAAATAAGAGAGAAACTTTTTGTTTCCGAGTTGTATTGAAAAGCTATAATGGCCGGAGGATTATATGACCTGGAAATCTCCGGAGTTTTTTTTTTTTTTTGAATAATTGAATTGACAAATTGGACGAATATAATAATAATAATAATAACAGGGGCGTATCTACTTCATCCCTTAGGGGGGGGGCGAATAGAAAAAAGGGTCCGTCGAATCTGTTGCCAACTTAGAATTATCGAAAAATTATATAAAAATAATAAGTTTTAAATAAAAAAATGTTTTATGACATTTTAGTTTTAGTTCGATTAATTTTAGTTGTCAGTAGATATAGGTACATACACAAGTATCTAGGGGGGGGGCGATCGCCCCATCGCACCCCCCCCCTTGTATACGCCCCTGAATAATAATAATAATAACAATTCGGTGGGTTAGTGATATAATAGTAACGCGCGCGCGTCGTCGTAATCGGTTTTTGTCGCGTGCCGTGACAACAACGGGTCGCTTCACGCTCAGGTGTATACGCCTGAAGCGACCCTTCCCCTCCACACGACTATTTGTCCCCCCTCCTCCACCAACACTATCCCAGAGTCCCAGGAGTACCGTCCGAACGGCGGAGTGCGTTTGTCCGGTACCCGTCCGTTGAACCGTCACGTTTACACGGTAATATTATTAATGCGGCGCATTTCCTCTGCGCTCCCCGCACCCTGTCGAATACACAACACGCACGCACTCATCGTTGGCGTAATGGAGTGTGTTCGTCCGACATAAAGTCGAACGGTGTTTTCGAACGGCGCGCAGTACGAATTGAAATGTTATCTTTTATTTTACGCGCGTATACGAGGGATCTTCCCGGAAATCTCCTCCGACCCTTCTCGCCTCGGGCCGACCACCGGCGAATAGTAGTTTTACGGGTACCTCTTATTAATAACCACTAACCGGGAAACGGAAATACGGAAAGTTTCAATTGGACCCGTACGAGTCGTCGTCGTCGGTTTGCGCATGCAAAATATAATAACAGCCGAACACAACAGTTTAACAGCGGGACGACGCGCGCACGTCTATTACAGTGTAAAAAAAAAAAAAAAAAAAAAACGATTTCCTCTTTGGCCGCGTTTTTCATTTTCTCCGGTAACACACACTACCGCCCCGTTCACAGGGTTTTAATGTCATATCGATCAGTGCGCGCACACCCACCGCCACCGCCGGCACCGCCCACGCGAACGTCAACCGCGGAGAGGTGCGCGCCTCCGTCGGCATCCCCGGCGGTATATTATTACTACACCGAAGTTATTTGTCGTCGTTTCCTTTTTTTCCTCGCTATATTCCTCCCTTTCTTCTTTTATTCTAATCCCGGTCATTTTTTTTTTTTTTTTTTTGACCGAGTGCAAAACGTACGTGCCTTACAACTCGTAAGACGTTATTTTCGAAACGCCATTTTTCCGTATTACGCGAAAAAAGTAATGCCCGTTTTTCCGTCGTCTTATTCTTCCGAAACGTTATGTCCCTGCGCAGATCTACATTCTTCTGTTTTTCGTAAAATATAACGTAATACAACAGGGATATCAGTCCCTCGAGGTTTGTCGCGTGACGTTATGCGATAACGTTAAAAATGTTTTTTTTTCGTTTTGCACAAAAGCGGTATTGTTGAAGATGGATAAAAAAAAAAAAATAGAAAATTGCGCATTCGTCATCATCGTACTATAACGGAAACGCGTTTTAAAAAGATTTTCTCGTGGAAAATTCGTGAAATTTCTCCGAGAGGGCTTCTCAAGTCGTTTTCCCGCACGCAAAACGATTCGCGGAGAAAATGTATTTGTTTTATTTTTTTTTTTTTAACGATTTTCGAAAAGATATTTAAAAAAAAATCCGTTTTAAAATCAATTAAAAAAATCGCGCTCGTGCCCGTCCTCCGGCGGTAGGTAAATATCTATTATTTATGCTCGCGCGCGACGATATTATTATAATACGTCCACGCAGTGTTGCAGAGCAGAAGCAGCAGCACTCTCGCCCCACCGTGCGCGTCTAACCCTGCAGGGTCACGCGAGTCGTCGACAACGCACGCGCGGGAAATCCGCGGAAAACGTTTCGCGCACGCTTGAGAAAGGAAAAGGAAAAGGGAGAGGAAAAAAAAAAAAGGAAAAAGTAAAAAATCAATAACGTGTCCGACGCGACGTGGGGCGGCGCTGCCTCTCTCCCGCGCGTATACAGCGCGAGCGTATTATTATCTCTGGCGTGTAATAAAAATACACCGCGGGCGTACAACGGCGCCGCTGCAGTGGTTCTCGCGAAACGGGGTGTGGCGAAATAAAAACCATCGTTTCACCGCTCTCCACTTTACATTTAGCTCGGATACGCGGCGGTTTTACATCATTTTCATACATTTCTGGGTGTTTTTTTTTTGTTTTTTTTAATACCGCGTAATTACACACGAAATCCGAAGTTTCTCATGTCGCGCACACGACACGTTGTTAAACGCGCGCCGCGTGTGCTGGAAACGTTTTTGTTTTTCATCGGCTCCGAGCAGACAGCTCTGCCGGCTCGCCGCCCCTCCATCTCGGTCGCGGCGGCACTTTTAGCTTTTTTTTCATTTCATTTTTGTACACTTCTCGGCCCACTCACAAATAATAATATATACGAGTATATACATTAATACACCGTTTGGAACAGTGGGCAAACCGGGAATTTTTTTTTATTTTTTTATACTAGTTCTAACCCCTGCGCGATCGTTCGATATTATTTGACATCCACAGTTTGCCACGAGATTGTTCTGAACGTTTGGTCAGGAGGCAATTCGCGTTAACACGAATGGGTGTCCCTCCCCTCCATGTATGTCTGGCTCGACACCTGCTTACAACGCGTTAATAAGAGCCTGTGGGAGGTGGTAGCGACGCCGCCGTCGTGTGTCGACAGGGACTTACGCGGACGAAACGCGTCACTTCGGTTTTATAAATAGGCGATTGTCGTTTTAATAATATTTCCCCTATACACGCGATCGATCGCGTTGTAGTTTCGTATTTTTAGATTCGATTTTATTTTTATTTCTTTGTGTCCAGCGAGAGCGCGTTTTCATATTTTTTTTATCGTACAACAAACAACAAACGGAGTGTTCGGACAAAAATATTATTATGCGTTTGATAACCAAATGCCTCGTAATTAATATTAATATATGTATTGAAATCGGTACGATTTTCCGTCCTTAAGTGTGAAACGCGATTTGGAAAATAACGCGAAAACGATGGCGCCATAAAAAAAAAAAACGAAAACGTTTTTCCACGCGCTCAACATGTTATACAAGCTCAGGTTAAAAGTACCGCCACAACAATATTATAATATTCGTTAATTTCTGTAATATACAATTCAAATTTAACGTTATCCTCTTGGTTTAAACTGAGGAAATACTTCGGTTTTTTTTTTTTTTTAATATTAAATTCAATACAGTTTTGTGTTCAGTCGAATTTTTCGTTGAAAATTCAAAAAAAAAAAAAAAAAAAAAAAGTCTACGTTAAAATACTATTCGCCATTAACGTACGTTTCGTATCACGTTTAAAATATATTCACGTGGACCACGTCAAAAATTCTTGGGAAATAACTGCGAATCCGATTTTATTTGGACAACGGTTTTTTTTTTTTTGCCGAACATTGCCCCCGTGTACATGGGAGCCCACGGAAAATTTATCAATAATGAATTATGCTCAGAAATCAAATACCACAAAAGTGTTCAAAATAAATGTTCTGCAAGAGAGTCCGTGAAATATCGAAATTCTCGTACTACACGCTCCGTCCCAAATTATCAATTAAAATTTTAGCTACTAAAACGATAAATTGGTGAGTTTGAATGAAGTGTAACGCACGATTTTGAGGGACCGCTTCGCGAATGAAAAATGGTTTTACTAATCAAAAGACGAATGAAATGTTTGTTTAAAAACAGTAATGACATTAAAAAAAATGTCGAAAAAATAATATAAAAAATTTCGAAGTTCGGGGGGGGGGGGGAGAAGGGACGGATGCCTCGTCTTGACCCTCCCCTCCCCACCGTCTTCGGGGTGCTCGTGCCCATATATTATTTAGATACTATTCGTGATGTCACGAGTTTAGACGCTTTCTGCAGTGTCATTAATTTGGGGCTGTGAATTTAACGCAGTAAAAAAAAAAAAAAAACACGCAAACATTTTAGTATAAAACGCGTTTAAAATATTGTTTTTAAACGTACTGGAAATTTGTGCGTTTACATTCATATCATAATACGCATATTACGAACACGAAAATCAATTTTTTTTTTTTTCCGATATAATTCGAATATTCGGAAGTTCATTGCGATTCTCCTCTCGCGCGTTACGGTACTCGTCCGACCGCGCGTAAATCGTCTTATCCTCTCACAAATCCCGACCAAATCAAACGCCGTAATTATTACGAACGACGGGGCCCGGTGTAAAATACCGTTTTATAAATTTTTATACAACGCGCGCTCGAAATACAAAAAAAAAACACGCGTACAAAGACGTGTCATTATTAATCGACGGAATTCGATAAAAAAAAAATGAAAAAGAAAAATACGACGCGAAGGATTTCGAACGCCGAACAAAAGTCTCGTAAATTTTCGATTCGAATTTTGCGCGCGGAAACCGACGTTTATTTTAAACAAACGACCTAAACGAAAAAATCTCAAAATTTCGTAGCTCTATAATATCCAATATTGCTGCTTGAAATATAAAACGACACGAGACGCGTTGTACCATTTCTCTCCCTCCGTCGTCGTTATTAACAATGATAATATACGCGTGCGCGTAACATCACCGGGGGTGCTCCGGTAGTGTGTTACTTCACGCGGTGATCCGCGGGGTCGTAGCGATCGCTGCGCGCTATGCGTTCACAGAAGTTCGGTGCGAACGCGCAGGGTCGGCGGGGTGAATGTCCCCGCGTGGGGAGAAAATAAATAACGTATAACGTTTACGGAACACCGGAGCGTTTTTTTTTTTTGTTTTACCCCTATTATTATTATAATTATTATAATTATTATTAATTATTTCTTCGCTTATAAGAGTCGTACGTACGCGCGACGTTTTCGATGTTTCGCGATATTATATTTTTTATCCGACGCCGCGCCACGACGTACAGACGATTTGATGCAACAAACGGTCAAATCGGATGACAAGTCAATGTCGAGTGAATTTTTCGAACGTGTCGTCCGCGGAAGCCCGTGGAAAAAAAACGAATTTCGTATAAATATTTGAAAACAACTACACCTCATCGAGGTAGTAATACGTAATTATTTCTCGAAACGCGCGGATTTCGTTCGGATCGCGCGTTCGTGAATTTTAGAAAAAAATTACTTTCACACGTAAATACTTTTTTGTTTTGTTTTTTCCGTCGCCCAGAAAACGCGCAAACCTTTCTATACATTATACGAGTACCGTTTTTTTTTTTTTTTTATATATATATTCAAACCTACGCGCCGTGTAATACGGTTAAATTGTAGTTTTCCACAGGTGTTTACCCATATTATAACGAAAAATCCTATCGATTTCACGTGTTTAATACACGTAGTTTGAAGTTCAGAACCGGACGAACGTAAAAAGTAACGATTTCCAGATTATTACGTTTTTGGCGCGCATAATCCGTTTCTCGTCGAACCGCGGCGACGGGGGATTCGTTTCTTTTTATCATTTTCACTAGAGCCGAGCGAGCGACGTAAGTCCCCGAAGCGTAGCGCACGCAACACGTTCCTCCAAATTTTCAGTTGTCATACGATCATATGAAAAGTTCTGATATGTACGACAGGTTTATCGTACTCTATAAATTACACTAGTTTTTATACTATTTTTTTTTTTGTGTGGAGAATACCATATTTTACAACCCGTACATTTACCGCACGCTGACATTAAAATATATTCGACGCGTTGTACGTTATTTTTTTTGTACATCGCGCCGAAATAATTTGCCGATTAAAAAAAATAAAATAAAAATTCAACTTGTTCTCTGAACACGAACGGATAACGACGATACAGTTATGCACAGGAGGTATATACGCGATAAAAACGATATTACTACAGGGCGAAATACAGAACCGTTTTTTCCTTTTTCTTCGGCACGTCGCGTTTCGAAACACGCGTCTTTTTTTTTTTTTTTTGACACATAATTTTCTCCGAAATTACACTCCAAACTCCGAACGATTATAGCCATCGCCGCGGAAAACGGAAAATAAAACTTTTTCGATTCCGTCGTCGCCTTTCATCCGAGTTTTCCGTGGCGCAATACGCGTGTGTGTTCGGCACCGGATCGAACGCACCGTTCACCGAACGCGCGGGAACGCGAACAGTGTCCCCGCGCTGTACCTCGCCCCCCGCCGACGAACGAAAGAGCGCGTCAACAGGAAAAACAGAAATCCGATGTACTTTTTTGTACAACACGCGCGCGAATCGCATTCCTGTGGATTCCGTTATCGTCTTGCAGCGTTCGTGGAAATCTCATTTCGCGACGATTATAAAATGGTTTAAAATACCGTTTTCTTTCCTACGGGCGAATCCAAACAAATTTGTCGCGGCACAAAGAGAAGGGGGAAATCCCTTGTGAAAGAAGTCCCTTTTGTCCCGCGAGAACCCGTCGTCGCGCCGCACCACACACACACACACACCTCTCCACCCACCCCGCGTTTCGATATTTCCGAGCAAAAAAAAAAAAACTGTTTATACGCGCGTGTTTTATTAAAACAAAATAATAACAGAAACGTTATTTAATTTAACGGAGACGTTATTTATTTTTATTTTTCCTTGTAACACTGACGCGTAGCAGCGAGAGAGTTTTTGGTCGCGCGTTTACAGTAACACGCGCGGAGAGAGAGAGAGAAAGGAAAACAAAAACGGCGCGTCGTCCAGTCGATTAATGTACAAAAACGCGCGGCGGCGACACGGTTTGGTGACAATATAAACTTTTCACCGGCCGCGGCGGCGTCGGTTTCTCGACTACACTCGTAGCGCGCGCGGCGACAAACGACACTACTACTACTACAACTACTACTACTACTACTACAACTACTACTACTACTACTACTACTATCGCACCTAATCATTAATATATTTTATTTCGATTGTTTTAGCCATGTGTTTTTAGCTCGTGACGTTCAGCGCACCGGATCGTGTGCGCGCGCGTATCAAAAAAAGAAAAATCATTAACGCGAATTGACGGGAGGAGAAACAAAAAAAAAAAAAAAAAGATTATTATCATTGTGTTATTATAATATCTCGTAGTAAGCGTTATCGTCGCGGTATTCGTTTTTGTAGAACGAAGGAGAAAAACTTTACGTTTTTTTTCTCACGTTTTGAACGCCGCAACAGTCTTCCTTCCCCCTTTCGCCGCCCCTTTTCACCACCTTTCGGAGTGTACCGCGTTCGTGTGCCACGACAAAAATATTTCCATCGAGAAAGTTTCACCGCCGTTTATTTATCGTCAAACACGCGTTTGCACGCGTGCGCGCGCACGTCCCGTAAGCCGCTACTTCCCCTCATCGCCCCCCGCCGACGAAGCAATCGCCGTCGTCATCGGTGTGTGTGTGTGTAAACTTTTTTTTTTTTTCCCTCTTCTATTTAGTCGCGCGAAAATGCGGCGTGTGCCGGCCGTACAGTGTCGTCGTCGTCTCCGCCGCCGCCGCCGTCGTAATAGTGGTGCAGTCCGCCGCGTACGTTTGTCGTTCGAAAAACGCCATTGACGACCGGCTGCTCTCTCTTCTCTCGTTTACGTTTCGCGTTGTAAATGTAGGTACGTTGCTCCTCCTCCTATCATCGGTTTTTCGGGTAAAGATTACGTCCGGATATTTTTTCGCCATTATTCGTCGACACGTTGCTGCCAGCCGCGTAATAATAATAATACGATTCGCCGCCGCGCGTTCCGTACGTGTGACGACGGGCGACGGATTATTTATTTATTTTTTTATCTTTTACCGTTATTTCCGCGATGCCGTGATAACGCCGCGTAAAACGACATTTTATTACACCACCACCACCACTACCCGTTCGCCGCGCTCCGTTCGTTACACGAGCTTTACCGCCCCCCCCCCTCACCCCGTTCCGAGTGACGGCCGGTGTCCGGCGAATTTCACGCGCCGTCATTTCCCGTACACCGAATACCGTTTTTCGTTTCCCTCCGATACGAACCGTCAGTGGTATTCCGTCACATTATCGTTGTCATTGTTTATTTCGACGTAGACATTTGTTACGGTTCGGTTGACGGTTCTCGTTCCGTCAACAAATCGTCGTTTCGTTTCAAAGACAACTTTCCCTGTCCTCCAACGAATTGGTTGGGTCGTTTAGAAGACTGATATAATGACCAATAACCGTTTTGTTTTTTTTTATACATATGTATATTTACAGTTAACGCGATTCCGTGTAAATCGATCGGATTGTTTCTCGTATTTAATTGCGTAGAATTCATTCGTGTCGAGTTCTACGACACCGGGGTGGGGGGCAAACGGTTGGCGACGAGGGGGACGCAAGCAACGCTTAAAACGATCCTTCGAATTTGTTTCAAACAACACGATGGTACGCTCAAAATACTGTCACCTAGTTATTATTTCATAAAATTACGTTGAAAATAATTGCTACAGTAGAACGCAGTGTACACCGTAAGACGAATACGTTTCTGTACCCATTATATTATTACGTCCGTTACTGTATATTGTTTTACGGTGTTTAACGGAATAACGTCTAAAAAAAAAAACGACGTTCCTGTGTATTCCATTATTGTAAT
The DNA here is from genome assembly GCA_032441825.1 of Chaetogeoica ovagalla. Taxonomy (NCBI): domain Eukaryota; kingdom Metazoa; phylum Arthropoda; class Insecta; order Hemiptera; family Aphididae; genus Chaetogeoica; species Chaetogeoica ovagalla. Next base: position 3,893,474 of record CM063747.1, on the reverse strand, counting down.
TGACCGATTCGACTATTTACGTTTTTCTTTTAACGTTTCTTTCAATTTTCTGTTTACACACGGTGTAAACGTTCTAGGAAAGTCTGAATATCCTAAGTCCAAGTTAATTTGTGTCCCGTTGAATCCATTTTATTAATATACAGTTTGTGATTCTTTATCTGTACGTGGTGTAGTCATGGTTTTTAATGTATTGTACATTACATTTTTAGTCATTTTAATCACCGAGAGTACGTATTACCTACTCGTGTGTGACATTATAATATTGAATACAAATCGAGAAATATCTTTGTCGTACGCGAAAATGGTATCGATTACTATTTAAGGCGTATGTATCACGTGTAAATATTAAAACATTCGTCTATGTTTTAGCTGGGTATCGTGTGATTTCGACAAAAAAGAAATACATATTTTACAAAACCATAATAAAATTTCTACGATAGATTTATTTATAGGTTTACTAATGTCACATCGTTCGTATATAATCGTATTTTATTTTAAAAAATAATAGTTATTAGGTATCGATGCGTATTAATCAATCGTTTAATCTTTTACATTATATTAGTTTTTGTTATATATATATATATATATATATATATATATATAGGTACATAAATAATAAGTAAATTAATATTTTAATGATATAGGACGTATAATAATAAATGTACGTAACAAAACTAAATTTGTATTCTTATTGTATTTCAGAATACATTGGTTTTGTTTTCGTTTATTTTGTTTATTTACTGAAAACCAAAATAAATATCTAGTCAAAAAAAAGAAAGAAAAAACCTAAAAATTAACATTTCCAATATGATGCAAAACGGAATGGATTCACTACCACACAATGGTTCGATACATACCTCGAGTACGAATTCGCATGCATCGCAAGGAAATTCGTTGAACGAAGAAAGCAAAACAAACCTTATTGTAAACTACTTACCTCAAACAATGACTCAAGAAGAAATCAGATCGCTTTTTTCTTCGATTGGCGAAGTCGAAAGCTGTAAACTCATAAGGGATAAAGTGACGGGTAAGTTTTTACTTTTACAATTCGTTTACGTTTTGAATTGAGAACTGTTTAAATATAACTATAATAACATCATAAGTAACCAATTGTTACTTACAATTAATTTGAACAATAGTATAATTGTAACTAATTGTTATAAAAAATATTTTTTTTAAAAAGCAACGATAATTCATTGCCAGTTTTCATGAAAACAATGTGCGTAGAAAACATGTTTTATTAGATATTACATAAATGTATAGTATTATAATTACAGTATTAATAATTATTATAGGCAATATTAATTTTAATATAATAATACGGTAATATTGTTCTGTAATAAAATGGTTTGTATATTGCTCAGGCGACAAGTAACGTTCTCGCATCATAAGTTCATAAATTGCTTTAACAGTATCACATGAAAATGTTGAAATTCGGATATTTTTGTTTATGGACCAAAATTTTAATGAAATAAAAGATTTAAACTATTTATAAATAATAATATGTACGCAATTTTAATTTTATTATTTTTTTAACCTATATTGAGAGAGTTGCTTATGATTTTTTATTTTTATTTTGATACAAAATATTAATACTCTAGTATTTATTTATAAATATTCATCATTTACCTTTAAGTATATAGTAAGCATTTACACATATTACATAGGTGATATTAATTTATTGTTTATAAATTGAACATACCACTTAGTTATATATATATATATATATATATGTATGTATCGTTTAAAAATAAGAATTAACTAACGATTAAATCACACATAATTTTCTTTTGAAATGTATACCTACATTCGAATTTTACAATAAGTCAATTCGCCTGGTACAAATTTAAACTTAAGTTTAACATTTATTTAATATTTTCCAATTTTAATTTATAGAACACAACGATTCAATAATTGTAGGAATTTTTTAAGATTATTTACCTAAATATTACAGACAAGTTGGTTAAGGATATATATATATATTTTTTTATAATATTTCAATACTTTTGTTTTTGTGTATGTTAAATATACGTAGTATTAAATTTCAAACGATTCATAGTTTATACTTTTTATTATCTATTATAAAACAAATAATATTTTCAACTAAATAGTAAATATTCTGAAATGTATGCTTATGTGTATGTATGTATGTAATGTGATGTTATTATTTAATCGAAGGTATATTACAACTAATTTAACTGAGATTTTGTTTTAGAATTTTGTTAACGTTGCATATTTAGCTGTTAAATATTATTTGAAACTAATTAATATAATTTACATAATATTTCATATATTACTAAAAAAAAAAAAAAATGGCACGTTGTGGTTAATATACCTATGTTTTCGATTGATATTGTTTTTATAATAATTAGGTTCGATAATTATTACAGAAATTAATTTTTATTCATTAGTACAATTATATACAAATATATAAATAAATAATCCACGAAGGGGATCATTTTGTTCTTAATTATTGAATAATGAATTAGACCTGTCAATTAAATAATAGTCAATACGTTTATTAAAAACTAATTTTGAGACAAAATTTTATTTAATATTTTGAAACTAATACTTTTTTTGGGGGTTATTCACCTGAGATAATATTAAAAAAGTTTATTAAACTGACAAGCGAAATTTGTTTTCAATTTTATTTAATGAAGACATGCATACGTGTAGTTTTTTTATTTACCGGAGGAGGTATTGATTAATGGACTATATTGTTCAATCAAATAAAACATTCATAATTTGATAGATCTGTAGAATTATAATATTTTTAAAGCAATTCTAACGTGCAAGTTATTTTTATTATTAATAACAGTTTTATCTATCTTGTTAACATAATCCAATATAGAGCACGGTTATGTATTGTATAAAAATACAAATATGTTTAAAATATTTATAAGAATAATTATGGTAAAAATGATCTCTAGATATAATTATAATTTTAAACACCTTGTGAAATTTAAAATATCGATTTCTAATTACAAAAACGTTTATAAAGAATTTTCAAATATTTAATTTTGATTACTGAATTTATCATGAATATGAAAACGTGTGATGTTCACAATTATTTGATCAAATAACTTTATGTATAAAATAATTATAGTTCAAACTCATTATTTAAATATATATATGTATAATATGTATTATATATTTTATTTTTTCATGTAAAATAAATATCGAATTATGAATATAAACATACAATTTGAATAATAATTATACAATTCATATTTATTATTCATAAAAATGTATTTATTTTAAGCTCTCGGTATAAAATAATTTTTTTAATTAACATTTAAAAATTATACTTTTAACAAATTGTTTTTTTTTATTTTTCATATTTTTCATGCTTTTTCACAGCAGGATCTCTTCCATCAGGTATTGTAATGTAAATAAAATAAACTCTTGTTCGTTCTTAACATTGAAACTGAAGATGAAACTAGGTTCTCTCGTATTATTTCATTTAAAAATACAAAATATACATACAATCAAATAATTGCTAAGGTTAGATTAAGAGATTTTGAACAGGAGTCGAAATAAATGTAATATAAAATTAATATACCTAATTAATGTTGTGGACGTCCCGTATAGGTTTTAGTCGTTGCTTGCTATCGTATTTTGTTTGTTCGGTCTCCTTCATATTAACTGTTTTAATATTTTATAAAAAAAAAAAAAAACAATAAATTCTGTACTCGTATATTTAGTTTTTTAATTTAAATTTTATAAATGTTTATATCTGAAAACACTGTGTTTTTATACTTGTATAGTGTATCATATTGTGTGACACAAGAACATCTAACATGCATACATATACTTGGCGTACTATGTTTTTTTAAGTTTATTATTAACATTACTCCGTGAAGAAAATTGAATTATAATTCAGCTTGATTATTTCATATATATTTGTTAATGATATTATTAAACTGGTCTTTATTTTATTTTGTAGGTCAGAGTTTAGGTTACGGTTTTGTCAACTACCATCGATCAGAAGATGCAGAAAAAGCAATTAATACTTTAAATGGACTACGGTTACAAAATAAAACAATTAAGGTGCATTAAATTATTAATTAAAATCTATTAGTTATTATTTGCTTATATATATATATATTTTTTTTTATTTGTGTTATAAGGTGTCGTTTGCAAGACCTAGTAGTGAAGCAATTAAAGGGGCTAATTTATATGTCAGCGGTCTTCCAAAACATATGACACAACAAGACCTCGAAAATTTATTTAGTCCTTATGGTCGGATAATAACGTCAAGAATTTTATGTGATAACATGACTGGTAAGTTTGGTCTTAATACATTTATTTCTTTTTTTTTTTTTTATATGAATTTATTGTAATGTTTTATTAAAAGAGTTATTATTGTTGATACGATTTTAGTGAGACAATTTGTGGGAAATACTGGAGGAGATCATTCGCCGTGTAAGTGATCGGTTTTTATAAGAAAATAATTACGATCAATGCTTATTCTTATATACGTTCCTTGTGGATATATGCAATAGACAAAAAATAATTTATTTTATATATTTTAACGAACAAATAATTTAAAAACATTAATGTTAAACTTTTATAATTTGAAATTTAACGTTGTTTAAAAACTGAACTGTCAGGTGTCATTTATGTACTATGTATGATTGAAATGTAATAATAATTAGATGTGAAATAATTTTTAAATCGCTAACTATTAAAGTACAAATTATAAGAATTGTTCTTTTATACATTATAATTTCAATAAAATATATTGCATTTTTCTTCGTTGAAATAATAGTGAAAATGAATATATGTATGTATATATTATTTTTTTATTTACATTTTGTACAGAATAAATTCGATTTATTAGTTTTGGAAAACAATTATATATCCATAATATTATCATATATATATATATAGTTGTTATGTGAATTATTATTACTGTATAAGAATAAGCAGGAGGTTTTGGATAGTTATAATGTTTTATTATTTTTTTTTATTTTGACCACTTAAGGGGAATTAAAGTGGTCAATTGTTTTTACCTTTAATTTACTACAATTTCGTTTTAGCTGTTTCAAAAGGTGTTGGATTTATAAGATTCGATCAAAGAATCGAAGCCGAACGAGCAATTCAAGAATTAAACGGAACAGTTCCCAAAGGTTCAACAGAATCAATAACTGTGAAGTTCGCCAACAATCCCAGCAGCAATAAAACCGTACCTGCATTAGCAGCTTATTTAACTCCTCAAGGCGCACGAAGGTTTGCTGCTGGCCCTATACATCACCCTACTGGGCGCTTCAGGTATATTCCACTCTCCCCTTTATCCAGGTATGACCATTTCTTCTCTTCATTTGTTTTACAGTGATATGATTAGAATCAATTCGTTAAAATTTCAATTATTTCGTTTTTAATAAAAATTACAAATTAAAGAAATTTAAATAATAATTTGGTGAGACAGAGGAAAAATAATTTTACATTAAATTATGTTACAAAAAAAAAAAATAATAATAATAAATCGTACAATGATTCATATGTAAAACACATTAATTAATATAATATTTAATAATTAACTTATTTAATATGCCATAATGATAATAATTAATATAATATAATAATTTTTATTTAAAAAGTCCAAAGTTATTACATATTTTATAATAAAATTCAGTTTAACTGAAAAAACTATAAATAAAATTATTATTTTTTGAATAAATGAGAAATTTGTGAATCATTTGAACTTAATATTGAACGGAATGTTTTCCTTATACAAAACCCATTTTATAAATGTATTCAATATTTATTTAAATTAGTAAGTCTTAAAAATCTTAAAATCTGTGGAATGCAAATATTTTTTTAATGGTCTCTCAAGTGCTATTCAATTTATAATTAAAGTAAATATTCAAGTTAATTATAATATTTGTATATTTTATATTATACTTTACCACGATCAAATTGCATTTCAATAAAGTTTTATTAAAAATCTTCATTTTAGGAATGTTTCAAATTATATGAAATATTAGATTTTTAGATGAACTATTTAAATATAGGAAATTCATCAAAATGTTTAATTTGTAAATTTATTCCTAATTTTCTATCAATAATATACTACAAAATTATAAACCAATAGTAATATTTTTAAAATTATTACTTTTTAAATAAATAAAAAGTAAAGGTGTTTTTTTTAAAAACAATGAAATGAATTTAAAATGAACTTAAATTAATTTAAGTATTATATAAAATTTGTAAGAAGGCCTTTTTTTCAATGTAATATTTTAAAAAGCTATTGAAAAATTATCTGTATATGTAATAATTAATTTCTTATAATGGTTTCAAAATTATTAACATTAAAATAATAATTTGTGTTGTTTTTTTGTAGTTTGTTATTGAGAAAAAAAGTACAATTTCATTTAATAATTATTATAATAAACCAATGAATTTTTTTTAATTAAAATTACGTGAAAAATACTTTCAGATACTTTAACGTAATAATAAATTATTGAAATCATATTTAAAAAAAATGTTTAATTAAATTTATTATTTTTATAAAGTTTTTTTTATATATAATACGTTTTAATAAAATTAGGCCATTATTCAAACAAAATAATTATTTCTATACCAAAATTTATACGCAATTTTTTTTTAATAAGATGGATAGGTTTAGTAATAATAATTTTTATTTAAAACATTCCTTTATTTGGTATTTATTCGTAAAAAATTTTTCTTATCTCATTAAGGAATAAAATTAGTTTAATTGATTTGATTGTTATCTGAATTAATATTATATGTTTAAGATTCTAATTGGCTCAATGATTGAATACAATACATATTTTTATTCGATACTTTAAATTATATTATTCAAATATTAACTGTCATTAGACTGTATACTGGACCTCAGAGCTCTAATAAATTTTGTTTTCTTATAAGAAACTTCCTCGTGCCTTAAAACTGTTTATTTTACAAAAGAAAGTAAAATGTTTACTCTTGTACATAATATCATTATTGTGATCGTATTTTGTTTTATACATATTATTTTGTAAATTATGCATTTTATTTTAACGTTATTAATTTTTTACCCACCCACTCTTCATTATTTTTCACTAAATATTTGTACAGAATTTGCAATTGTTATATTATTAAAGAACCAACAATTTTTTAATTAGTTAAATTTTTATTAATTAGTATGTTTTTAATTTTTTTTTCTTTTCACTATATCATTAAAGGTTTAGAATATATTTTGTCTTTTGTTTTGGTTTTATTTTATTTTACAAAGTGTGGCAGCTTATAATAATAGTGTTGTTTTAAAATTTTATTTTGTTTGATTGCACATTAATTATATTTTAAATTTGTCAATATATTAATGTACATACAAGTATAAAAGTCATTTTTAAGAAGTTTCAAATTTGAGGTATGAAGGATGATTGTTGATGTGTTCTTTTATTTTATAAATGTATAAAATTTGCACACACAAAACAATCTATATTCATAATAATCAGATAATCTTGTTTATTAAACATTTTAAAATTATAATTTTAACTTATTAACATAATTTTTAATCTTTTTTATTATTTTTATTTAATTTATGGAATTCTTTTTTATTTATTTTTTTTAAATTGAATTATCCATTATAATTTTAATCTAAAAACTTAATAGGTTTAATGTTTTCATTTTTAACTTCAAATGCATAATTTGTTTAATATTTATATAAGTATTATGAAACAAGGGCTATAAGTCAATTGAACGAAAACATTTATGCTTTTAATTTCTAATCAGACGATTTATAAGTATTGTGAATCACCGTATTATTAAATTAAGGTACATTTAAAAAATGTTTGAACAGTTCACTTTGAATTAAATAGTGAAAAATTAGTATCGGTTAGTTAATAAAAAAAAAGGTTATTGTTCAAGTATGCTTGGTATTTAGAGACGTTTTACTTCATGACATTATACATAGTAAAATACAGACTTTTTTACTATGTAAAACATATCAAATATATAGGTAAATAGGTAATTATATTGTATTGGAGGTGATCAATTTATTGTTATCATTAAAATTCATTTAATAGACATTTATCTGTAATTATTGAATTTCGAAGAACATTTATAGCATTATTTTAACACGGTTATTAGAGCTAGGAGGATTCAGTTTCAGTTGTGCAATAGTTCTAAATGAATAAATTAGGTATTTTATCTTCATTTATAATTAATTCAGTATTAGTAAAATGATATTCTGTGGCATTAATATTTATTTAAGTTAATTTTATCATTTTCATCTGTGCGCTAAAACTAAGTTATTTAAAATCTTTCAAACGATGGCTAATTGTATTTATTCCTTTATTCTGAAAATTGCCATGCACGGTCAATGTTATATTTAAATTAACATTAGTCTGTTAATAGTTATACAAATAAATATAAACAATATTCTTAATAAATTAACATTGTATAAATTCAATGACTCAAAATCAATGGAGAGGAGAAATTGTTCAAACCATTCCTGGATCTGTAACAAAGTGTTAATTTATTAACCAAATGGATTGATGTATCACGAGATGGCCATAGGTAATATATTTCCAATTATTTGTATTTAGTGCTGATGAGCACTGTTCTTTTAAAGTATGGGTAGGAAGATTATAGAAACGCACCACATATATAACCTTGTTTGTGCACATAGAACATAGCAAAACAACGCTCATGTTTCATGTCCGTCCAATGAGGGGGTACAAAATTAGTCCATGACATGCATGTAATAATTCGCTTGTAAAGAATATCGTAAATTTATTCTCATTTTAAATTATACGATTAAAATATTATTCATTTATTTTTCCATATATTATTCTATAATATTATAGAAAGAAATTATTTCTGTTTTTATGTAATTGAAGAATATGTCTCTGTAAATATATTTTTACTTAATTTATAGACATTTAGAATTGGACACGTAAAACAATACTAATAATAGTAAAATATTTATTGAATTGTGTATTGAAATAATAAGATTATTCATTTTTATTGAAATATAATAATTATGTTATAGATTTTCGAGAATATTTCATTTTTGTCTTCTTCTTCTTCATGGATAATAGCCATTCTCTAATACTGTTTATTAATCACGTGTTATCGAAAAAACTTGTGTCCCATCTCCTTCGCCTTTTTTATTATTATTATTTTTTATTACAGTTGCATCAAATAACTAATTACCACTATAGAAAAGCAATTAAATTTTATTTTGTAACTTAATATTTATTAAAAAGCTGCCGCTCGTTGTTCAATTTATTTTATATTGATTTTATTGTTTATATAAATAAATATATATTCATTTATTTTTTATTTTTATTTTGTTTTAGCACTGGAAAGACCATGCTAGCCATAAACAAAGGCTTACAGAGGTCAGTATAGTTTCTTTAATAAAACTCCTAAACATAATTGTCATAAACTGTCAAAAAAATAAAAAAAAAATGGTAAATTTAAATTAATTAATGAACTATAAATTTTATTCTTTAAAAATATGAGTTATTTTAAAGAAATAAAATAATGTCTTTTTTATGGTAACGATTGGTCTTTAAAATTGTATTTTATTATTGCGTTGTATGAGTTTAAATTATTTTGATATCTCATTGATTTATCATGGTGAGTTAATTTTTTTTTTTTAGTTATAATTTATTACACCATTAGGTGGTTCATTTTTAAAGAATTATCTTAGTAATATAGCTTTATGAGCTAAATTTATTTGATAACAATTAATAGTAATAGACAGTAAACACAAGTTCTAAAATATTTCGATTAAAATGAGAATACGCCAAGAGAGACCTTTGAAAAAATATATGTTGATATTATAATAAAATATTAATTTTTTATTTTAGAACTATTTAATAATTATATATCTGAATAATTTCATAAATTTAACATTTAATGTTAATTATCATTAAAACTTAAATTACATTTGTAATTTACGCAATTAAAGATAAACGATTTTTTTTTTATTTATTATATTGTAATTTATTCAACACACAATGAAAAACTTTTTACTAAAAAATAAAACGAGTATAATTTTTTAATATTTAAAAAAATTATTTTGTTTTAGATTTTACACGGCATAGAACTATTAAAGAATTTGTTGAACAGATTGTCTTTAAAAATTTTAATTTATCTAATTTATTTAAATAAAAAAAATAAATTTGAATTTATTAATGTTTTGATTGTAGAATCGTTGAATAATATACATAATATATATCAAAACAAAAAGTTAATCTTATTTTATCCATCTCATTTTTTTTTTTTTTTTTTTTTAGTTATATGAGTTATTTGACTAATTAATTTTAGTGTTTTGAATTTATTCTTATATTTATACAAAATATCGATTTTAATATACTTTTAGAAATACTATAAAAGTGAAGAAAAAATTGATAATCCTCATTTACTATATTCTAAAATATGAATACGATAAACCATTTTCAAAAACCGATAGAACTTTAAAGAAGATTTAAAATGAGAATTATTGTTTGAATTGCGTGTATTAAAAATAAATAATACATAATTATGGCATAAAAAAAAAAATTAATACGTTGAAACAATAAAATGTATAGCGATGCGTAATTAAAAATTTATCTATCTGTCAACGTCGGAGATGATAAATAATTGAAATTATAAAAATTATGTTTTTTTTTTTTTTTTTGTATACATGTATAAATTTAATTTCGAATAAAAATCCCTGTCGCCGTTTTAATAAATGATCTCTACTCGAACAGTTTATTTTCACTACGTCTGTTTATCGATTTAAATTATTTTCGTTTAAAACGCGGGGAACGGATTGTGGCGGCCATCGATGATTGATTGCGTGTGAAAATTCAATTTCAGATATTCCCCCTTGGCCGGTGATCTGTTAGCGAATTCAATGTTACCCGGTAACTCGATGAACGGTTCCGGCTGGTGCATATTCGTGTATAATCTGGCGCCAGAAACCGAAGAAAACGTGTTGTGGCAACTTTTCGGCCCGTTCGGCGCGGTGCAGAGCGTGAAAGTCATCAGAGACTTGCAAACAAACAAATGCAAAGGATTCGGATTTGTCACTATGACTAATTACGACGAAGCGGTGGTGGCCATTCAATCACTCAATGGATACACGTTAGGCAATCGCGTACTACAAGTGTCTTTTAAAACCAATAAAGGTAAAAAAAAACGGACATTATTATAAGTAGTAGTAGTAGTAGTTTGATGATTAACGTCTCGTATTGAAATAAGACAATAATGTTTCGGGATGGAAATTAAAATATAGTTTTCATCGGGTTTTTGGGCTAGTACGTAGCCGTAGCTTAAATATTAATTAATTTCAAAAAAAAAAAAAAAAAAAAAGAAGTTATTTATATGAACAAATTGATCTGCGACATTTTATCTAATAATTTACACGTTATGATTTTCCAGGCAAAGGAGACGCGTCCAGTTTGTTAATGTCTCTCGCTGATTCGTTAACCGACTGTTAATTACTTTCATCAAACACTTCTTCGAATATTTTCAAATGTTTATATAATTCTCCCCATTGTAAAAGCATCTTTAACATTGACTTGCGAAGTCATTGATATTTCTCTATGAAAAGGTAAATTATGTTTATTTATTTATTTATTATATTTTTAATTAGATACATTTAAATTAATTCGCGTGCACATAATAATAACGTTTATTATCAAAATAAAATCACTTTTCAAGGCATTATTATAAATAATAAACAGATTATATATATTATATATATATATCATAATATATGTATTATATTATATATATATATATTTTTTTTTTTTGAAAAAATTATGTTAATATTTCCTAAAACATTTTGTTAATGTTTGTGCAATATAAATCATTGTTGGTACCTATCTTATATTAAAAATTTCCCAATTTTTTTTTTCTTTTCTTTAATTTACTTTTGGAACAGATTTTAAATAATAATCATAATAATAATAATAATAATAATAATAATAATAATAATAATAATTATTATTATTATAATTGCGCAAGCATGTTGACTGATAGTGTTTTGTTCTATTTAACGTTGCTAGTCTAAGATATTCCTAATATTATACATATATATATATATATATATATATATTTTAAATTTTAATTCGTAAATTATTTTTTATTTTCTTTTTTCTTTTTGTTGCTATTATTCCATTATATGTGTGCGTGTATTATGTGTGTACATAAAACAATGTAAGTGTGTTTATATATATATATATATATATATATATATAAAATTCGTATTTATTATATATATATATATATCGGCAAAGAATATATTTACAAATTTACGTAAAATGTCCACGAGAAGCTAAATATATTATGTTGTAAGTCGATGTAATATTTTTACTTTTTTACTCGCTCTTATATAAAATGCAATTAGGTACGAGAAAAAAAAACAATAAAACATTAATTCATTTACTTACTTAATACTAACCTATATAAGCTCCCTTTCTACTCGATAAATATCAATAAAAAAAATAATAATAATGTTTTGGATGATATTATGTATCAATCAATTTGTCAATGTTTACTTTAACGTTAATCGTACTTTTTTTTTTTTAATTAAAATTGTTACGAACGGTAATTATTATTTGTGGAGTGTAATAAACTTCCTCTCTAACATATTGGTTATATTGATAAAATCTATTTACACGGCAGTTAGATACTATTTATAAAAAAAAAAAAACGAAAAGCTTGTTGATTTTGCATTTATCGATATAATTCTGAAAGAATTGAGTCAATTTTCTCTATAACGAACGTACCTTTATATTATTAAGAACAAACATTTTTTTTTTCATATTATTGTTGCTTGTACAATAAGTAGTTGTGCGAGTAACTTGATTTGTTTCTATTTGCACACAAACCGGTGTGACTATTATTGATCTCAATAAACAGTATTCACTGTGTCGACACTGTTTGAAATAATAATTCATACATCTAAAAATACACAATATAATAATAATATTAATAATAGTAATAATAATATAAGTAATAATAATAATAATATAACGGGTGGACTTATCGGAGATTAATTTACATGAAAAGTAGTTATATCATTTATTTGAATACGCAGGGTAATTTGACGAAGGAGACTAGTGTGTCTAATATATACAGCTTTAAAAAAAAAAAAAAAAATGTTTTTACTGAAAGTGGATATTTTCAATACTATTTATTATTTATACAATGATAATTATAATGTTAAGTACGGGCGGTTGATTTAATATCGTTCAATTGTTTGTCGATTACGTCCGGGGGGAAAAAAAACATAATTTCTGCAAACATTTTTAATAAATTTCAATAATTTTCTTTACACAGTTGAGTTGAAATCATAAAAGTTCTACGAATCAAATTATTACCAATCGAATCGGTAACTGACGTTTAATTTCATAACCAAATCGCACGATTAATTTACTACTACTATATAACCGCCCGAATCACATTTGAAAAAAAAAACTGAAAATGTTAAAATTATTTTAAAAATCTTCCGTAAGTCCACCAGGTTTTTGAGTTTCTTCGATATTGATTTCGTTTTTGATCCTTTCTTGTTTATTGTATTAAAAAAAAAAAAATAATAAAGTCTTTTTTTTATTAGTATCTTCTGTGTGTATAACTGTAAAATCTAAAACATCCGCAGTACCTGATTTACGTCGGTTAAGCAACATTTTCAGGCTGAGTTTCCGTGTGCGAATATGACTGTTCCTATGACCATTCCGACAAGGTGTTTATGTAATATGCACGGATCATACAATATTCCATAAGATTTTTTTTTTCTTTTTTTTTTGTTTATCTCGACATTGCTGTAGTTTGTTAACGACTACGACACAAACGTATGGAATAAAAAAAAAAAGACTTTAATATAACGAGAATGAGACTGAACTTATTAGTTTGCAGTACTTATACACAAATTAAGAATGAATAATTTCGCAAAATAATATAAAACTTAATACGATGTTATTATTATTATTTATTGATGATATAAGAGTTCCTTCAACAATAATATTAATAAATAATAATCAGACGTTGTTTCGTTTCGGCATTTAACTGGTTACAATATTAATCCGTAAGACGTACTCACGAATCTTTTTAATTCGTCGAATGAGATTTTTTTATCATCCCGTGTATCATCCTATCCGTTTTTATCTAAAATAATACCTAATTGATAATCAAATTGCCCGTAATATAGTTAATACTACGTGCAAACCGCCGTTCAGTTATTAAACGAATGTAATTTCGTCGATTGATTTGAAAAAAAAAAAAAAATAGTATGTATATTCACACACCTCTTGAACATTGTTGTAATAAGCGAATTTGTCCTCGATTTATTTTTATTAAAATATAATTTCACATCATATTATTACTATTATTATCCTGTATGGAAATCATATTTCACATGAATTGTTTTCAATAAAAAAAAAATTCGGTACCATATAAAATTTAGTAGTAGTAGTAGTAGTAGTAGTAGTATGTTAAAATTAATAATAAAACAGTATTTGAATCAAATTCGAAACTTAAAGGTTACCAAAATCGTACGACAAAGATTTAAAACAATATCGTTTAGATCGTGTAAAATAATCGTTTTTCGCATCGCGTCAAATATTTTAGATATTGACCATTTTTTTCTTCTTCTAACAATCTAGTCATTATAGTTTTAAGATTTAAAATACCTACGACCATAAAACATTCAGTACGGACTTTAAATATTATAAATTAGTTTTCTCGGCAAAAATCATTGAAATCGTGGAACTATTAATAGGTTAGGTATAAATAAAATAGATCTTTAATACGCTGTCAAATGTTTTTTTTTTTAAATTATCGCAATAATTATCCCCCGTTTGTATCGTATAAATCTAACTGTCTCAAGGCGATTTTGAATATTGATGATTCATTGAGTATAATCGAGTACAAAAATAAAATTATCTATCGAGCTCAAAAAAAAAAAAAACATATTAAATTCTTTCGTAACAATTTTTTTTTTTAAGAATAAAACATTTAATATTAACCTAACCTAACCGAAATGCCGGATCTATTTTTATATTCGACGCTCAATCCGTTGTCCGATTGAATATTCAGTTTATAAATTAATAACAATATGGTATTATTGTTTTTTTTCTTAGGATATTTTGAAACGTGTTTATATGAATCTAATGAAATAAATTTAATTAATCGTCTTTACGTTATAAAAGCTTCTTTTTTTTCGCCCCGTAAACTACTCTCTTAAAAATGCATAGGACTTTATCGAAACCGTCATTATTATTATTATCATTATTATCATTATTATTATTATTATTATTATTATTATTATTATTATTATTATTATCATTATTATTATAATATCCGAGTATTGGAATAATTATTTTCATTTATTATTATTATTGGACACACACGCTGTACAATAATTACACGCTATTATAACATTTATTTACAGTAGGTAAAAATTTGTCGGAAAAACAAAAATCGTCGGGTTTTCGTTTAGACACACGGTGGTGGTCGGCTGTTTTTTTTTTCTTCAAAATTTTGTGTACACATAAATCGCTATCAGTTAAGAAATTAAATAAATATCAATTTAAACTTATATATATATATATATATGTAATGTATTATATTCTAGTCATATTTATTTTATGTTTATTATATATTTGTGTGTGTGTGTATTTTTTCCCCGTTTTCGGTGCTAAATTATTTACATATATATATATATTATTTGTATAAAATTTTACATATTTTTTTCTTTTCTTTTCACGGTTTTCTATTAGTTATTATTTTCGCCCGCGTGTTGTCCCCATGCGATGGCAATTTCGTTTTCGTGTGATTTTTAGTTAGTACGAACGCGTATATATTATTATTATTATTATTATATACTCGTATTACGTATAATATGTCTCTACAGGACTTTTTACTTTTACTTTTTTTTCTCTCGAATTTCTTCGTTTTAGTGAAGTAATATAAAATGTTAATATATTTAATTAGACAAATTTAATTGTTCGACCGTAGTCAGTCATATGTCGTCGTTACCATGTTAGATGTGCAACAGATCCAGGTTAAGTTTTAATATTAATTTTCCCACTCGTAAATACGTTTTACGTATTAATTTTTTTTTCTTTGTTCGCACTAAACTCCCATAATAAATTTACGTTTATTTATATATATAATAGGTAGTAGTAGTATTTTATTACGACTACGCGTTTTATTTAAGTATTTAATATTGAACATATTATTATTATTATTATAGAACACTTGGAGTTTTAATCGAATGAGGATGATGAGGAGGAGAAGTGTGTAGTAAACAGTATTTTATGAGTAATATTATTCTACGAGAGTACATAATAATATGCAATATGGGAGCTCATTGAATTAATATCGGTTGGTGAATGGAGAGAAATCGGTTTTTTTTTTCGTTATTATAATAACGTTTTGCTATTATTGTTGTGCCGACCAAAATTCTTTCGATGGAAAATTGTAAATAACTACGAGAAAAATGACATTTTCTACGTAATAATAAAAAAAAAAAAACAAACAAAAAAGTATTTGTAAATATCCAAATTTTTGTGTATATATATACATACACACACATATATTGGCGTGTGATAAATGATATTGATTTATTTGGATACATTCGACGGTCAGATAATTATTCGTATAAAACAAACACGCTTTCGTGAATTCCTCGGCAATGAGCTTCCTGTATTATTATTATTGTAACGTCATATTAACGTAATAATTAGACACAAATTACAAAACGACGAGTAATAATAGTAGTGAATATTAGCGACAAAATGTTGATGAAATAATTGACGTGTACGCGTTCATTTTTTTCCCCAACCACCGATAGACACGAGACGGTTTTCGACAAAATCAGTTATTACACTTCTCTTTTAAATACAAAACGAAGAAAAAACCGCACACGTACTATAATACCGATATACTAATAAACGTGCTATTAATATTCAAAGTACATTATACGATTATAACAAAAAAAAAAAGAATTAATTTCCGCCATCGCTCACGAAAAGAACAAATCTTACGAGTTCAATAATTTATTATTATTAAAATTTTAAAACAGGAAAAAAAATACACAAACGTTTTTGTAGAAAGATTTTTTTATTATTATATTCTATCGGTTGGATAGAAAATTCATTGGAACGCCGCGTATCGTTATAATGTATTTAGAGTTCCGTTGAAAATAATAACAATAATTGATGAATTTTGGTAACGTTTTATTTCACGTAAATCATTTTTACATGAAACTCGCAAGGAGACACTTTGAAAATTATTATTATTATTATTATAATTATTATTGTAATATGGTCGACAATTTCTCGCGTATTATTTGGCTTTCTTTTTCAATCATACAAAACGTTTTGTAAATAATTTCCAACGAAGTTACCACCTTTACATTAACAGCGAGTGATTCGTTTATGAATATGCTCTTCTTTTTGAAAAAAAAAATATATAATGTTAAATTTAATTTATAACGTGTTCGAAAATAAAACGCGATTTGTAAAAAAAAATTCATATTATTTATTATCATGTGTGTGTGTGTACTTATTGAGAATTTATTGAATTTATTATACTCGTAATTTTTTTTTTTTTTTGTAATATCTGAAACGATATAGTAGAAAACATTTCGAAAACGTCGTACACGAGTATATAATAATAATAATAATAATAATAATAACACGTTACATAACTAAAAAAGTAAAAAAAAAAAAAATTGCAGAGTCTTTCCAATTACCAGATTCTAAGCAGGGTTTTAGAATTTTTTTTTTTACAACTCGGTCGAATATTATATACTAGGTCTTATAAAAATATTGAAAAATGAAACGATTTCAACAATTCGAGAACCATAACGAAAGTTAACGATTGAAAATGTAAAAAAAAAAAAAAATGAAAAAACTCGATAAAACGATAAAATCAACATTATTTATCGATTTTGATACGTTTTTGAACGATTTTTGTCGCGTTTATTTTTATTTCGTATATAAATATATATATTTTTTTTTGTTGCGAGAAAAACGCGTAAAACATTATTTCTGTCGTCCGCACACACCTTCCTATCATCGTACACACGTATAATATTCGATGAATTCGTATTACTCTGTGTTCGTGTTTACTCGCTGTCACTGTTGTCGAAGATATTATTATTCAGTGTTAAAAAAAAAAAAAACGATTTCTCGTTCAAATGATAAAACAACTGTACCACCACACAACACGCTCTATTATAATTTGATCGAGAAAAATTTAATACCTTCACCGTGTCCACATTTCGAATTTTAATATAGAATATCGATTTTTCGTTATTTTCATTAATTCACGAAATTCGTGTAAATTTACCGCAGCAACCACGTACGTTTATAAGTGTAATTTGTGATGGGAATTTTATTTGGTGTACGTTATTATTTTTATTGTTCTTGTCGTCGTCTACGTACGCGGGGTCGTGTGATGAAAAATACTTTTCAAAAGTACATTTTCGCCATACAATTATTTTCAAAATTCGTTTTCTATCGGGATTTTTTTTTTTTTTTAAACAAACGTTCTGCTCACAGTATCGTCGGGGGTTATAATTTGTCGCGAAAAAAAACGAATCGATAAACAACGCATGAATTGTGTGTCCACTCGAAATTCCATTCAATTCTTGAACGCATTATTCAAAAAAAAAAAAAAAAAAAAATCGATACCTATTAATAATTAATAATAAAATTAATATTAATATGCACGACGGATAAACGTTTTTTGTTCTTCTCTATTTTCACAAGTGAATTCTCGTACGCGGTTTTCATTTTTCGCATTATCTCCGTGTCCGTCAAATATATCAAACGATTTCGATTGGATATTTTATAAACGACAACACACACGTGTCCGACGGAAAAGAACGCGCGACGTATTATCAAAAATATTTTGATTTCGGCACGTTTTTTGGCCAATGGATGAACCTAGCCTAACTACGTTCGTCCGTATTATGACGAAACGGTTTGTAAAATATTATTTCGTAACGATCAAATCGAGAACGGACGATAAAAATGTGATTTTTTTTTTCCACGTGAAAATTCCATCGTCCAATGCGCGCGATTATGTGTATTCGTTTGTTGTTGTTTCTGTGCGCGACGGGAGACAGTTAACGAAAAAAGAAAAAAGATAAAAAATTCTCCTTTCGTCCGTCACTGATCTCGCGTGTGTACGAAACAAACGTGCACGCGAAGGGGGGAGGCGGGCAAATACGATCAAATGGTTTTCTCGCGAACCACCAAATCAAAATCGATTAGGCGCGATTATAATATGTTTTTTTTTTAAATAAAACGACTCGGCGGCCACTGCCGCGTTAAACTTTAATCGAGAAATTTCTGGTGGAAACGTAAAAATAAAAAAAACGTATTTATGGTGCGCGCGCGGAGGTCTCCTCCACCGACCTATTTATTTATACGACCAGAAGAGAGTGAGAGAGAGAGAGGAGAAAAATATAAAAATAAACGGTCTTCTATATAATATACTTAGGGTAAGAATAGATTTATACGGATTTTGTTTTTTTTTTTCTCGACTCGTCGAAACGGTTTCGCCGCGGTGTTGTTGGTGTGATGGCGCCGCCGATATTATATTTTTTTTCATATATATATATATACTATCGGTGGTAACACGCTGAAAACACAAAAGCAAAAACACTCGAAATCCTAATTCGCGGGATTGGTTTAAAAAAAATTAAAAAAATTCGAAAATCCGACGCATTTGAAACGCGGTCGTCGTCGTCGTCGTGGTTCGGTTCCCTCACAAATATATTTTTGCAACTTATCAAAAAGAAATAAAAATATTTTTACAAGTGAGCGATTCGCGTGTTGGTAACGTCGTCGTCGTTATTATTTTTTTTTTATTATTATTATTATTATTATTATTGGAAACGATATTGTGTTCAAGGCTGTTTGTTATAATAATATATAAAATATTTTGTATAAATCATTATCGACCGCGGGTGGACGAGAACACGAATTGTTGTCTCCGTCTTGGGTTTGTTACGACGAGCGTTTTGCTCGGGAAACGGGGGAAAGGGGGTAAAAATAAAAAATATCGATTTCTTTGGTTTGTCTTTTTTTGCCACGCCGGAACAATAATTTGCTTGTGGTCCGTTGAGTTTTCTTCCTTCTTCTCCCACGTCCGTTTTGCGAACGTTTATTTGTATTTTTTTTTCGAATTCAAATTAAAAAAAAAAAAAACACTGCGGAGGAAACACCGCCGTTTACGATGTACCACCGGATGATCGTCGTACATCATCGTCTTTTTTGATCTCATTTGTATAATATATAATATATATATATATCGTCGCTTTAGAGGAGACAACGTCCGTGTCACAGATTTCACTCCGGTTTCTCGGGATGGGGGGAAAAAAAAAAAAGAAAAGCTACTCGGGCTAAACGATTGTGCGTTCCGTATTTTTTGACACTTGACGTTAATCGACAATTGGATCATCATCTCATGTTTAAAGTGTAAATTATTGAAATTTACGAAAAAAAAAAAAATTTTTTTTTCTATTTAACTACGTACCGAAAATTTTCCGGATAAGTGTGTCGTATTCAACTCGTTCGTTACAGTGGGCGAGTGTGGGACGTTATATATTAGAAACATATATACCTCGGGATCGAATTACAAATTTGTGATGATAATGTTAAATCGAACAGTTTATATATATATAAAAATAAACATATGTTTTATATATATAAAAAAAAATCTTATCCGTAATTAAGACGAAGAATTTTGAACACGGTCGCTGAAATATTTATTATTAACTGTTCGTTTAATCCGTTCTCCGGTCGACTTTACAAATAACTATTCTACCCGATCGGTTCCACGCGAAAATCGCGAATACAAGACGAAATTAATATATTTATAATAAAATTGTTTGTTACGAGAAGACATGTCTGTCTAAACTCGCGCATATTATTATTACTGTTATATAGAGCGATTTATTTATTTTTTCTTCGTCCGTTTTACTGTTATAACAGTATAGTAGTCTACTGTTATTGTTGTCGCGATCTTGACGAAGGGAAAATGTTTTAAATAATTACCGAATTCCAGAGGTTTTTCTGGTAACGATAACGTTAATTCGTCGCCCACGTGGACCGGATAAAATCGTATTTTTATTTTCAAACGTTATTACGACGGCTATCTGCGCACAGTTCTTCGCCGGGACTTACACGGATTTCTTTTCTAGAAAAAAAAATAAAATAAAATTGTTCACGCGAACGGTGAGGATAGGGCCCCGGGCATTTTTCTTTCTTTTATTTCAGCGAAAAACGCCGTGGAAACACTCGGTTTTGTTTTGTGGACGTTAAAAATTATTTCGAAAAGCCCGCCCGCCAGTATTCGGAAGGAAAAAAAACGGAATGTGACGAAACGCGAGAAATTCGTGTGATACCAAAAAAAAAAAAAAAATAATAATAATAATAATAAAATAAATAATAACACAAACAAAACGAGTACAACATATTTCTATAGGTTCGTATTACGTATTACGACGGTAATTATTTTTTACACGATAAAAGATGAACTCCTTTGTCTTCCAGACCGATTTCGTTCCGTGTGTGTATATTTAATTTTGTATGCCTATAGTGAAATTTGTTTGTACGACTTGTCTCGACTTTTCACCGAAAACACATCGTATAACATATATACATACATATATATATATATATATATATATATTTAACAGTGTTATATGAAATGAAAAAAAAAAAAACGTTATAAAATTGTTTCAAAATGTTTATACTATAATTAGGTCTTCTACCAAAAAAAAAAAAAAAAAAATGTATTATTATGTATACATATTATTAACATTACATAGCTTATTTGATTTCAATTGTGTGTTTAAATAATAATTTATTATTATTGTTATAATATTATTATTATTATTATGATTATTATTATTATTATTATTATTATTATTATTATTACTAAGCTATAATAAAATATAATTATTATTATTATTATTATCATCTTCATCATTCTCATTATAGTGTATTATTAAATTAACATTATTAATTTATAATTCGTTTCATTTTTTTTTTCTTTTCAATTTATTAAATTATGTTTATTCGATTCTATTTGGTAAAACATTCATGTCTATGTATATGTGTGTGTGTTTTGTTTTTTTTGTTTTTTTACTATTTTAATTTTATAATTAGAGTGTTTCAAAAACACAATATTATATATTGCACGAGTGATGGGGAAAGAGGTTTTTGTGATCGAAACGAATTTTTTTAAAAATAATTTTCGAAAAAAAATAAATGAAAAAGAAACCAAAAAATTAAGGATTTTTTTTTTAATAAATACGTGTTTAGGCGAGGAGAAAAATACGTGCCGTGTATGTAGTATATTTTTTGAAACACTCTATTTTTAATGCGTTTTAATTATTAGATAATTACTACGATTTATATATTATTAATTTTATTATTATTATTATAAACTGGAATTAATGTTTTGAATAATTTTTTTTCTCTCTCTTTTCTTCTATTCTTTTACTTTCTTTCTTTCTTTCATTTCGTTTTTATAATATTATTATTATTATACTATTATTAATTTAGCACCTTACGAGTATAAAATGAGTTTATTGTGTTTTTTTTTCTCCATAACTAATTTTATTTCATTACTTAAACAAAAAAAATATATATATCTTATTTAGTTCTTTATTATATATATAAAAAAAACGAATAAAAAAAAAAAAAACGCGGAACGGTTGTTTTAGCGGCACTATAATATATATTCATATATTCTGTCCCGTGTCGAGTAGTAAATAAGTTTTATTTTATAAAAAAAAAACTTTTCCGTACATATATATATATTATATTATAATATTTTACCAGTGCACAAAATGAGTGCTCAAGTGATTATATAAGATTATGAATGATAAAAAAAAAAATAATTGTTAATTGTGTTACATTATCCCGTGTCAACGAATCGTTTTTAAAATTATACGAAAAGAAATATGTAAAAAAAAAAAAAAAAAAAAAATGTTTTGTATTTATTTAGTTTGTTGTGTGCGCGTGGTAAGTTTTTGAGTCGTTTAATATATATATATATATATATATATATACACACATATGGTTGGTTATATCCAGTGTCTGAGACTTCTTGTTCAGATAAATATTTTCTAATCTTTGATGTCTCGTCCGGATAAATAATGTCAAATCGTCAAAGTGTTTAAATATTCCTGTATGTAAATATCTAGAAAAGAAAAAAAAAACCAAAAAAATTTCACAAAAAGTAATTGGAAAACACAAAACGCGTGCGTTGCGACTTTATCCGTTCTCTGCACGTGAAATTGCGTATTGGACCCCCAAATAAGTGTTCCGAATTCGCAGCTTTACTGGACCAGTGTTTTTTAGTGGTGTACAATGAAGACCTTCATAAATCATTTTTTTCTTTTTATTACGGGTAACCTAACCTACTTCAACAACCATTTCATCGAAAATAATAATTAATAAAATAAAATAATTTCGATGCAGAGACTTTGCGCGTACTTGCAAAGTACAAAAAAAAAA
Source organism: Chaetogeoica ovagalla (assembly GCA_032441825.1). Lineage (NCBI taxonomy): Eukaryota > Metazoa > Arthropoda > Insecta > Hemiptera > Aphididae > Chaetogeoica > Chaetogeoica ovagalla. The sequence goes on along the minus strand of CM063747.1, from coordinate 3,869,979 downwards.
GAACTTTTCGGTTAAATAGTTTTCAAAAAAGAATAAAAAAATATTTCCAATTGTTGTAGACCAGTGGTTCCCGACTCAACACTAGGCACGGACCACTTTTATAAATTTTCATATAATCCACGACGACCCGATTTCAATCCCCTCCCTCTTTTATCCACTTATTTTAAGTAAATAAGATAAAATATAATTTTTTTTTAAAATTTAAATTTCATCATTCGCGGACCACTTGAGAGATGAGTCCCCACGGACTACCACCAGTTAAGAACCACTGTTGTAGACTGAAAATGAATATTTTTTTGTGATACAATTTTACAAAAAAAAAAAAAAAAAAAATGCGTTTTGCTGTATGTACAATTATTTACACGGATAATAAACGCGAATTGCAAAAACATTGAAATAGTGTAGAATACTAAACTATATGTTTCCCTCTAATTCGTAACGTTTCAAAAAAAATTTTGATTACTCTTCCTGTGTCGTCTACTGCGTTCCTTTTCGATTTTGAAGCGTCTAAAGACATTTTTTTTTTTTTGAGAAATGCCATAAACAGTCAAGAGATGGACTAACTCTTCTCTCGACATTTTTTCAATAGCTAATTGATCCATTAGCGAATTGTGAGCAAACTGACGCGGACAAAAATTAAAATTTACTAAATATTTTTAATAAAGTCTTCGATCGATATGTATTTGTGTTATTATTGTTTTTATTTTACAATTATTTTTACTCGCAACTCATTTATTACGCCATTGCGTATATATATATATATATATATATATAATATAATAATAATTATACGAATATTTGGCTTTCAAACGAAACGAATTGCGGTGGGAAAATAGAATGCCAATCGTGTCTTACCTTTGGTAATTTGACTTGTTGCCTGTAAAGGCGAGGAGAAGAAAAAAATTTATTACAGATTTTCAAGATTTACCAATAAGAAGTGTTCATCCTGTGATGATAATATAATTATATTATCCGTTAATACATTTTAAATACTTCGAAAAAAAAAAATGATGAAAACGCATTTTTTTTTTTTTTTTTTGTACGTAAAAATCAAATTATCCGAAATTTTCAATAAGTGTTTTATACTACTAACGTAGTATAATATTTATAAATAGTTGGTTATGTGTGCACTATGAAGACACGTATATAAAACATCGCACGCATACGTTTTTCATTATCATTTTGTAGACACTTAGGGCGCACAAAATTATTTCTTTCTTTTTTTTTTTTGTCTTTTTAAGAGTACGCGCTCTTCCGATATGTACCGAGAAAATAGTAGAAAACGTTCGAGAAAATTTGAATGTTTACGATGACACTTGACAGTCGTGTATATATTTTAATATAACGAACGAAAATATTTAAAATATTACGCGAAATAAATTACAATTAACGAAGAGGTTTTTTTTAAACATATTTTTATACTTGAGAAAAGTCGCGGGGAGTTTTATAATGGAGAAGAAACAAAGTGATATTTCTGAAACTTTTTTAATACTTATAAAGGTAATAAGGAAAACAATGTTACGTTATTCGTATTATTGTCGTAATTATTATTTCTCGCGTACAAATTTAGTGTCCTGTAAGTATGCGTGCAACGAGCGAAGGAATTTATTCGAAAATCATAATACCCATAGGCGTCCTTTAAACCAGTGTGTTCTTCTCAAACTGGAGGCCGCGGCTATGTGACTGGTGACTATGTGGGTGGTGAAATAATAAATATTTTATTTACAATATTTTCGGTTATTCAGTTATTAAATGACCGACCATTGTCGATAAAGTCTAACGGTCAGATAACTGTTATTTAATATTAACGAGACGAGTTTATATCGCGTTAAAATCATTAGAACTGTAATAATTTTAGTACGTATATGATTTAAGAAAAAAAAAAAAAATTAATAATATGGACGAAAAAATGTTTGAGAAGCACTGCACTAAACAATATATAAAAATCTGTACACGTCATTATAAATTATTCGTCGAAATTTTTATCATATAAAAAAAAATTATTCGATTGAATTATTATTTGTGCGACCCTCGCGATAATAGAAATTCGTTGGCGGAAATCGGGGGAGGAGGCTTAGGGGGACTTAGTCCTCTCAAAAATTAGACATAACAAACTTAGCGCACCTAAAAATAGAAGACTATACTTCACAAGTAAAATTATTAAATTTTAAAAATTTTTAAATAAATTATTGCTGTTATACGTTATTTTATAAGAAAGAGCAATTAATTAATTTGTATTCATACACAAAATAATAATACATAAATGCGTTTATAATTAGGCGAGTAAGCGCCGGACAATATTATTTACGCGTGTTGTGTGAACCAATCAATTAATTTTAAGTTATAATTAATTCAATAACGGCTAAACGAGTGTTTGACATCTTTAAAACAAAAAAAAATCGGTCGTCAATGATTCCTCCTCATCAACAACAAACGCTAGAATCTAAAAACGGACAATTAAATATTGTTATAGGAAATTGATACGGCTGTACAAAATAGTATGGAAAACGCTGTAGTAACACAATAGAAAACACCGCGCGTAAAAAAATTACATTTAATAAAATATCATATCAGATGTGGTTTAGTTTATTATATAATATTTATTAATTTTAATAAAATCAAATATTTTCCACGTCCTGCGCCGCGTTATTACGTATTTATCGTATCTGCCGGGAAAAATAATAAACGCAACGATCATGGGTTTTTACTATCCATCAAACGCGATAATAATCTATTCAAAGTTGTCGTTAATACAACTAAATTGAAAAAAGTTTTTGGATTTTCGTGCCGAATATTTGAAATTTTGAATTTTTTCTTCTTTTTTTAACTATTTATTAAATAATATTTTGAATTGCGCGACGCGATTAGATATAATATTTATGTAGATCAGTGTAATGGAACAAAAGTAATTCAAAAAAAGTTTAATACTTGAGTGGACACTTGAAAGCGGGCATTTTCTCTCTTCGTCTTGCATACACGAAACATAGCAAAACAGACGTCTTTCCTACTCCCGACGTACCGATCGAACGAACTAGTGCGGTGCGATAAGAAATTCGAAAACGTATTTGAATTCGTCGTGAATTTTACTATAGAACAGGGGTGGCCACAACGAGGCTCGCGAGCCGCATGCGGCTCTTAAATCAGTTTTGTGCGGCTTCAAGAGCTTGGTTCAAGACCAAGCTTTGAACACTCGAAAAAGCACTTGTCTCATAAGTAAAACAATAATAATAATACTAATAATAATGTTTTGTGTAGTGTAAAAAATAAATGTTTTCCTTCATTCGATTTAAAATGAAAAACGTGTCTTCGTTTTATAAACATCGCTTTACAATGTGGCTCGCCTCGAATTAGCTTTATAAATTTACGGCTCCCAAAATTAAGGTTAGTAGCCTATAGAACGACTTTTCCACATTTTTCATTTTTTCTTTTTATCTTGAGTTAAGGTTGATAAAAATTTCGATTTTCTAGCTAAAGATGGGTGGGCTACATGAAATTGGCCCACCTTTAGAGTTTCTTGTGTTTCCTATGGAAATAATGACTTGCAAATTCTTGCAAAATATTGGTATTGGTTTGAACTCGGTAACGTGTCATGGATGGGCCAACTTCATGAACGCGAGAAAATGTTCGCTTTAAATTCCATTTGTTGTGAACGCTGATTTACTTTCGACGTACACGCATACAAAAACACACACATACACAAATAAATAAATTCACAATAGTTTAATTAATTATTTTTATTAACTGCGTAATCATTCAGTGCACGAGCCGCACGCAAAAAGAGCACTTCTTCAGGTTTTCTGCCCTCTTATATATCATTACTACTTACTGACTGAGGATATTTTATTATTATTATTAAAATTGTTTTCTTACCCTACTTTTAAATGCCAACATATCATTTATTGTATTTTATGAAAACGCTAACAACAACACATACAATGTATTATAAATGACCGATTTTATTATCCGAACACAACAACGTTCAAAAATCAAAAACCACCGTAATAGTCGATTTCTTGTTTTTTTTTTTTTTTTTTATAATAAAAGTAGATTTTTTTATTAAACTCAACGGCAGTGTGAAAGAAATTTCGCATAAAGAATAAAAAAAACATTAAACTTAATTTTCAAAAAAAAAAAAAATTTAATAAAAATAATTAACACTAAAGCAAAAAAAAAAAAATATGCATTTAAAAAATGAATAACATAGTTGATAACGCAATTGATATATTTGTGAAACATATTATAATTTTGTAATATTAACAAAATAATGGCAACGAAATAATATATTCTAATGTTTAAGAATTTAATATCATAACACTGTTTATATAAACATAAAGTATAATAATCCTACTGTTTTTTTTATATATATATTTTTGAGTTTTTCCTGGTACAAATATCATTTTTCATCATAAAACATACAATAAACGGATATAAGTACAAAATCAAAGGCTACAGTGGTGTATGAAATTAAATTAAGGTTAGAAAAATATAATTTTTGAAATCTCGAGAAGAAAATGTATTTAAGTACAAATATAAAATAAAATTTCAAAAAAAAAAAAAAAATTAAAACACCCAAAGTTATTTTTGTAAATCTTTTACATGGGAAAAGAATTTTCACCATAATACGACACGACAAATAAACACCGTTTACCTTATTAATTGATTTCATCGTACACAAATCTTTTAAAAAATAAAAATATCATTGGTTTTAACTTGAGTACTATACTACATTTTATTGTGCAAAAATATAAAAATTATATTTCAAAATGTATTTATTCTAAGTTAAATAATATAAAACATCATCTGGCAGTGTGTACATCTTGATTATTTAATACTATCAAACACAATTTTTTTTATGAAACGTTAATTATTTATTATTAATAGTTGAATACAAAGCTAATTTCATTATGCAATAAGTACAAAAACGTTATCACACGGCACTGTTAAATATTTATTAATTATAATCAATTTCTTAATTATTTTTGACATCATTCACTTGTGTGAATTGATATCAGTTTAATCATTTGTTATTTGACTGAAAACAAATGTTTTTATTTTTTATTCTAGAATAACTGTAGGGTTTAAAAAATAAAACAACGCTTTCGTTAAATTGAAAATAATTGCAAATGAAAACACGAATACAATAAAGGATAAAATTACATTTTAATAAAAATCCTAAAATTTAATTTGGAATCTCTCGGATTTATTCAACGTAATATATTATGTCTTATAATATTAGTATTAAGTACAATAGCAATTTTTAATTTTAAGGCACAACAATAATATATAATTTAATATTAATTACATAAACAGTCGCTCAATAATTAATAATATCGCATGGAATATTTAATATGTCAATAAGTCATTCATTACCCTATTAAATAATGTATTCGTGTATAGACGACTACTTAGGATTTCCAAAAATTAGGATTCAAATTTAATTTCCTCTCGAAGTTCTCATACCACTTTTGAATAGATAACAGAGGCACCATAGGTGTCTGATTGAGACCGCTTTCGACCGCATAACTAGACACGTAGTTGAATAAATTCTGTACCATTTTTTGTGTAAACTCAACGAATGTCGATTGATTATGATGAGTAGACTCTGCGATACTGGTGACTTGCGATTCTACGTTCATTAAGGGTTCGATGGATATACCGATTTGAGCGTTTACAGTGATCGATGGGAATTGACTGAACGCGTTCAATGGCTGAGTGGACGGATCGCTGTGTTGTTTTAGATTGGAAAGCTTAAAGATGGCAGAAGGCTTATTGTTGGTCAGAATGCCCAAAAGTTGCCAATTCGATTTTGCGTGTTCGTCTGGCCAGCTGAAGTAAACTGAAAGTAATAAACACACACACACACACACACACATATATTTTAATAAATTATTTCTAATCAAAATAATAAATAACATTTTGTAAATGAAAATGTATATATTTTTTTTTTTAGTTTATTTACAGAAGTGAAAACACGCATAAATATTTTATACGAATAAACTGTTAATTGACATTCGCTACTGTTTTAAATACTTGTTATGTACAAAAAAGAAGAAATAAGGTAATATAATTTAATTTTTTTACCCGAGCCAGCCGTTCCCTCGGGAAATGGTATAAGACCGGTTAGAAACACACAAATGTAGTTCACGGATTCAGCTGAGTTGATGGTTATGATGAACTTTGTTTCTTCTATAAGTTCAAAATCCGTGCGCACCTAAAAACAATAAATTTTGTCACGACACAGTAGAAAATCTGGGGGCATTCTGTAAAAAAAAGCCCAAGCAACACCTAAGGTTTAAGTATAGATCGTATACAATGAATGTAAACCTGTACTTTACACAACGGTTTAATATATTATTACATCGTATAAAAGTAAAATGTTCACGTAATTTTATATATTTAAAAAAGTTGAAAAAGAGTAAATTATAATTTAGTAGTCGGGTACGTTATTTTTTTTAAATAATTCATTATTACACTACCTACTTACACATTCCGAAATCAATACGCGCACAATCAGAAAATGTATTTACGAAAACGACAAAATGTCCATAGGAATAGCGGATGTAAATAACTTACGTAATGATTCTAATTTTCTGTAAATTCAACCGCATTTTCGACATATTGTTTTAAAGAAAAATGTTTAGAACAAATAATTGTATATTATACGCAACTACCATTAATTTTTTCAAATAAACTAAATAATAACAAATAATAAATGTGTTCGCCGAGACCTAAATTATATGTTTCGTTATAAAATTTTATTTCAACCGAGTATATATGCCATTCACGGATGTCAATCGGTCTTATTATAAATATTCACTAATACCATTATGTTTTGATATTAACGGCATACAATACAGGACGATACGCAATAAAACTATAATATGTTTGCGAAACGTATAAATATTATGGATTTCAACGCTTTTCATAATTTAATATTCGTTCAAATATTAGAACGTACAATTTAAAAAATATTCGGTTTGGTAACAACCAATATAAGTGCGAGACAAACACTGAATTTGCAGTGACGGCTGACAAATGTGAAAATTCAAACGTTTAATTGCCGAACACGAAGAGTTGATCGTAATTACGGGATGTACGTAGTAAAAAACAAACGGAACCCGAATGCGGTTTAAAAACAAAACTGTTCGCACAAATATTTCGTTTTCAAAAACATCGAGAGAACTAGGGGGACTCCTCCAAGACCTTCGAAGCACTAATACCGACCGTACGCGAATGTCGTCGGTCGTTGTTTAAACGCTCGGTACACGAGTATTACGCTTTTGAAAACGAACGTGGACGCGAATGTCGTTTTTCCAATGGAACGTAAACGTGAGAACGGACTCACCAGTCTTCCGCTGACCAACAAGCCGAACATGGCGGGGACCGGATCCATTTCGAGCGACGGACGACGTTTGAAGCGGAATTCAGATTAAACGACGCGGATTCGAACGTGCGTTTTGAATCTCGACGAGTGTGCGCGCCCGGGCGATTCGATCGTAATCCACCGGCGAATACGAATTACGCGAGAAAACCAAACGAAAAACAGATATTAAAAAAAAAAAAAATAATAATAATAATAAAACAAAACGTATTTTAGAACGATCTACAGAAAGTTATGTTATCGTAATCGTAGACGGCCGCCGGCTCACACTCGTCGTGATAAGAAAACGAGCGTGATAAGCCGTGACGGATATAACACAAATGACGGTAACGTCGATTTTGCGATTCGGACGCGCGGGGCGGGGGGGAAAATCGCTTTCCGTTCCGGCGGCCGCCGCCGCCACACGTCGGTTTTCGAAAAACAAAAAAAATAAATAAATATCGACGAACGCGTTCGAGAAAAATGTAAAACGTAATAGGAAATGGTTTTTTTCTTTTTTTTCCCCCGACGCGCGCGCGATTCCGAGGAATCGCCCCGCCGTCCGAAATAAAAATATTTCGCGTTATTATTTCGTTTAAGCGCGATTTTCCAATCAAAACTTCGTCGGCAAAAACTTCTCTACCGGGGCCGAGGGGGGGACACGGCGGTCTCTAACGTCGGAATTCTCTCGTGCGCAGAATTTCGTGGCGTTCCCTCTCCTCACGTCGCGTTTCTGTTGTCGAGTAAAAACAATAAATTATTAAAACAATAAAAACAATAATCAATTATTTCTCATCGGTTATATTATTATTACTCGTGCGTTTTTCGTCTATCGCGGCTTTCTTATATCGAACCGCGTACGGGCCGCTGCGGAGTGGATTTAATTTGTGTTTTTGGCGCGGTACGCCGCACTCGCCGGTGCCTCCATAGATTAACCGCCTCCACGCGTCAAAAGCCGCCGCCGGTTTAACATTTTGAAATAAATCAATAATTGAATATCATTTCGTATTGACGGCGTATAATTTTACGAATTTTACGCGGATTTCGTTATAGTTTTTTTTTGCGTTTTTTGTTTTCAAACAACGGCGAAATGGCTTTTGCTTTAATCGCTTATAAGCCAAATAATTCTTCGAACTGTTCGGAGCTATTCGAGAAAAGAAGATAGGACATTGATCGTTACGAGTGATTTCGATCAGAATTTTAAAAGGGAAGGAAATAATATTTACAAAGGTTTGCATTGGTCATCCGCATTTACGTATACGAATATATATATAAATTTTTTTTAATGATCCGGTGAAACGTCAAAACTGCTTAAAAATTCGCAAACCCGGGAGGGAAAAAAAACTGAATCGACGCCACTGAATTCGTCGTATCGCGATTGGGACACTGACTGAATGTCGTTGCGCTCGCGATATAGATTTCAACGTCTTAAACGGCAATAACGATTTTCCAAATCTCGAGAACGAGAGATTACTGTTTCTCTCTATGTCTTTTTCGTTTCAATTAAAAACGAATTTAGAAAAAAAAAAAAAAATTTCCAAAACCGTTTCGTTCCTAAACGGTCAAAATTAAAAAAAAAAAAAATCGTTTAATTTTAATAATTTTTTGTGGTGTAAATGAAATACAAATTGAAGAAATAGTCGGATCTCGTCGATTTGGATTTTCGTATTGTCCTATAATAATACGAGTAATCGATACGGTGTAATTTATTATATTTATATATAAATAACGTATTTTGTATCCGAAAATGCTCTAAAACAAAATAAAATTCTCGTTGGAATGTGCGTAAAACGAATTTGTGACAACGCGCGTGTATCGTGTACACGGTAAGCTTTGGAAAAACGGATTAAAACCTCGGCATAAAACAAAAGTTTTGTATTATTATTATTACCAGGGCTCATAACTTCTAGAATTTGCATTTTTTTTTTTTTTTTTGAGAGGTCCTAGAGATACTTATGTGAGCTATAAATTTGTTTCAGATAATCAAAAAGCTAAATACTAAAATACGAAAATGTACGTTGCATATTTCGAAGTATAAGTGGTGCTACTGTGCTTTTTTTCTATCTCGCCGATATTATTTTTGCATATTTATTATTTTTTTTTTTTTTCAGTCCGTAGCCTTTTTTTTTCCTTAATAGCAATAAGTAATTACAGCCGTATTAATTATTTATATTAGCAATTAATTCATGTTAATTTTTTTCTTATAATATTACATAAGTTATATAATATTATAAGAAGAAACCTTATATATACCTATACGAGTTTAGGCGACGCTCGACGTAGCGAGAGTGTACCGCCCGAAACTTGGTAATCACATCGATAATAAAATCATAATAAAATTATAAATACAATTATAAATGTAGCGTATATGCACTAGTATTTTATTTTTTACAGTTTCTAGGTAATCCGATATCATTGTTTTCAGATTTTTACGGATTATTACTCGGTAACGTTTTGCAATCGTTTTCGATTTTTCGCATTGTATGCATGGCTAGTTCGTTTCGTGAATTCACAATCCAAATTTTGTAGTTTTGTGCGTTCATAATTTATTTTACAATGCATAAAAAAAAAAAAAAACAATCTGTTTCTAGTCGTCTCAGGAATATCGTTGGCGAATTTGGCGAAAACACGTTTGCAAGTGTATTTACCGTGTAAGTTTTGTAATATTAAAATTGACCATGAAATAAAATTTAAAATCACACAACATTTAAAAGCCGGAAAACATATTGAGACCGTTAAACGTGCAGAAATCCAAGATGAAAAAAAAAACAATAATTGGTTACCAACTCTACCAAAAACCCTTCATTTAGTAAAGACTTGTGTTTTGCGTTGTTATCAGCAAATATACCGCTGAATAAAGTTAATAAAATTATAATTTCTTTTTTTTTTGACAGAACAAATGAGTACCACAAGTCGTTCATGATACACTAATCGATAATACCGATGTAAAATTATTCAATTTTTTTTTTTTTAATAATAATAAAATTTTAATAATTTTTTTTATACAAATGTTTTTTTTTCACATATTTCAGTATTTTTAGTGCATATTTAAGCGCTAATATATGTATATTTTTTAGAGCATATTATTGCGCTTATAACAACCTTTTTTAGAGCTACAAGTCATGAGCCCTGATTATTATTAATAATAATAAATTATAATATTATTCGTAGTTTTTACAGCAGATCGGAGTCAATAAAGGCGATACATTTCTATATCGAATCGTAAAAAAAAAAAAGAAAAAACAAAATATATTAAGATTTTTTTTTTTTTTTTATGTAATCGTGTACGCTTCGTCTTATATTTTCTTGTTCTATCATCCGACATTGACCTTTTAGAGATTATTTACTGGGTTCTCGATGACCTATTGACATTCGTTTTATCTCGCGCGAGCGAGCGCGCGCAGACAACTACCACATTTTACGACGTTATAACGAGCACGAATCAATGTACGAAAGAGAAAATCTCGTCGGTAATAATTCGAAGAAATAAAAACGCCCGAATATCCTAATAGCGTATTAACGACACGTATAAATATCCTTTCTGCTCATCATCATCATTATAAAAAAAAAAAATCAGCATCCGAATCCACAAAAGGGCTTTATACTTTTTTATTATATATAAAAAAAAAAAAATGGCATTTCGCCCCTCGTTGATGGAATACGTTTTTGGAAACGTCAGTACGTAGCGCGTTTTTATTCCAAAAAAATCTTGCTATACAACGTAAGAATTTATTCGTTTGAAATATCTACAACGTTATATCATTGCGCAAACGTCACCCGGGGGGGAAAAAGCGGCTTTCGTATAACATAATATTATTTTTTTTTTTAACTTTCGCGATTTTGAGACACACTGTTTGAAAAAAAAATCCTGCAGCCGCTGGAACGTTGATTGCGTGAAAACGGCCGTGTCCAAAGTCCTAAACTCACAAAACTAATTTCTAGTTACATTTCGTTCTCCGATTACCACCGTCACCGGTTCATTGCGTTCTTGGACTCCCGACCAAAACAACGCGTTTTTTTCAAATCGATCGCGTACGAATCTTAAATTTATTTTTATTCACCGCCGTACAATTTATATTCAATCGTCGAAAACATGAGCTATTTGTTGCATCGAGGTATGTGTTCGTTGGAGACTACATTATTTCAACTATTATAAATCTTTTGAATTCATCGCGGATCACAACAAAGTCGTAGATCAATCGCGCCGGGTAAAACGATATCAATACGTGTACGTAATAACAAAAACAAAAAAACGTCTGAATTTTCTCTCTCTCTCGATATTTTAATTGTCTAAAATTAATTTATATATATATATAAATGTTTTACTTAATATGAGTGAATAGGTATTGGAATGGATTTATTTATTTATTTATTTTTTTTGTTCATTAATTGCATCGAATAAATATAAAACGATAGCTATGTTGACGAATTGGAACGCGTTATTTTTGCCAACGTATTGTGTTTTGAAATATATAATATTTTCTGTGTTTTTCGTTTTTTTTTTTCATATTTATAGTTTCTCATTTTGAACGCTGTTGGTGGTTTTAACATAGAACGGTGTTTGTACTACTCGCGGATAAGTTCGAAAGACGCAAAAATATTCGGACGCGCGCGTTTGTTAAAAGTATTTTTTCAAATTTATATCGAGTGAAAACGACCGATTTTTTTTTTTTTTTTTTTGTAGTCCTTTCGCTCAATAGACTCTTCTTCGTCGACATAATACGCCTGAACAAGAACAGTCACTAAATCGCTTTGACCGTGTTCGTGCACATAGGACTATTATAGCCATGACACATACGCGTAAATCGACATCGTCCGGCGCAATTGATACGATTTTTTTCCCCCACAAACGTTTCGTTTTTCTTTTAACCCGTGATTTGTGTGTAAAGTGTACACACGACCGTTTCGAATGTCGAAAACGTCATACGTAATCTTTTTATTGTTCGCTAGAAGTTCACGACATTTTACACGGTCTGGGCGAGAAACGGCCGCTAATCGAAACGGCCAAAGTAGTCTACTGGTTGCTCATCAAACAGATGGCTCTGTTGGTTTTTAAATCGCGTGAAATCGCGCGTTTTCACAATAAAAGAACAATAACGGTTAAGGACGTAATGTACGTGTTGAGAGAACACGAGCTCACTGTTATTCGACTGTTATCGTTTTTCGGTGAATATTCGCAATTATTATTTCTCTTTTTTTTTTCTTTTTTACACTTATAACGAATTACGAACAAAAAAAAAAAAGAAAAAAACCGCGCGGTATACGTTTTTTTTTTAATAGGTCGCAGAGAAGAAAAACACAGAAATATTTGGATTAGGCGTTCGAAAGAAGAAAACGAACAATTAACTATCGAAGGGCAAACGTCGAGTTCGAAGCGTAAACGCGTTGCGGAACAATCTTTGGACGACACAACCGACGCAAACGCCGAAGAGACAACAGTAGTATCCAGTGATTTTTTTTATATATACGTATATTATTATAATATCGAATTTTTATTAATTGAATCGTTGCTTTTAGAAACCCCCCCCCCGACTTTATTTTTTCACTTTTCGAGATAATCGATAAAAACTATTTCACGGCCTAAAACGATTTTTTTTTTAAAATTATTTATATTAATAAAAGAATCACTAAAAATACTAGACTACTCACTCATTCAGATATTAGTGTTGTTTTAGCTAAATGATTCTTCCTCCAAATTACAAAACAAGCGAATTTTTTTTTTTTTTTTCGGCGTTTAAGGGGTTTCAGAAATAAACGATTCAATTAAACTTCGTCTCGGTGTTCTTATCGGTTTCCGTTTATAATAAATGGTAGTTCCACAAAAACAAGACTTTACACAGAAAATCAATTCAACGTTCCGGAATTGTGGATTTGCGGTTTAGAAAAACATTAATACATCGTTTGTGCAGAATAGTTGGAAACGACACAGTCAGAGTACTGTCAGTGTTTAAAATAAAAATAAATCAACGAAATTGGTCGATTGAAAAATTAGTTTACATAACAACTAAACGATCTTACGGAACACATCAATAAGAGTTATATTATATAACTAGGAATTATACTGTAATATCGTAGTATTTAATAACAAAATGTAATTAATTTAATTTATATGTTTTGTGATTGAGTGTTGGTCATTGGGGGGGGGGGGGGTTAACAATGTGTACGTTTTACAAAGAAAAATTAAAATAAAACGATTTACTCAAATGTACAATTCGTGTTTTAATTTTCAATCGTTTAGGATCCATCTGGCTGTTGGAGATTTTTGTACGCAAAAAAATAAAAAAAATAAACCGAAACTTGTTATAAAATAGACTTGTAATATGTATTCTCAAGTTATAATTATAGGTATATTGAATCGGGGAAAATAATTCAAATGCATACAAATAAGTGTAATGACTTAAAACGTGGCGTAACTTAAAAAAAAAATCGTTTACATTTTTGAAGTTTTGTATCGCCAATATTGTGTTCTATTATTCTGTCGACTGTGATTATTAATATTAGCTATTTTTTTTTATTTTTTTTTTAACGAGCGCGAAAAGTGTTTCAATAATTTATTATTTAAATTCTAAACGCGGTTTAGAAACAGAGTTGGTTAAACAAATATTATAATTTTCAGAAACGAGAAATCTCTCGGTAATCGATGATTTCGAAAAAGAATACTTAAGAATGAAACGCACAAGAATAAACAGCGTATACAAGAAAATCGTATACGCGATCATGGAAATCGCGAACTTGAAGGGACACTTAACAAATGAAAATTTAAGTATTTCTAGAGAAACTCGTCAGGCCAGACTAAACGATCTAACGCTCAACTTAACAACTCGGTACGCTAAACGTAATTTATATATTATTATATATAACTAGAAAATATTTATTTATTTTTTTTTGCGTATCGATTTCAGAGGATACGAAAGATTTAGCATGTGTAGAAGAAAGAATTTTCAACAAAAAGAAATAGCCGACGAATTATTGGAACAAATACACGGTGTGATCCCGTCGAATATTACTTACGACGAATCGGTTAGAGAACTGTTTATGTTTTTGGCAAAGGTATTTTTGTTTTTGGAAAGTTGTCGTTTAAAAAAAAAAAAAAATAATCAAATATATTTTCAATTTTGGTCACACAGGAAACAATTGCCACCTTAGTTGACCGTGTATTTGAAAACAGAAAACGCAACGAGACTACAGACAGTTCTGAAGTGAAAATATTAATTTTAACGTTTATCGAAACATTTACTAATCGTTTTTGTTTTACGTTATTTAGGAGGAAAATAAACACGCGCCTATACTTGTCAGAGAAATAATAACCGTTTCTCAAACTGCTTGGCCGCCACATTTGGGAGACATTCGTATTCCTTATGAAGACGATAACTTGTTCTTTTACAATAAGTTGATTTTCGATTAATAATCCGAGTAGGCAAACCGAATAGTCAATAATACTGTAATTATTAGTTACGTTTTAGAAAATATTAGGCGTGTTTTTTTTTTTAAGTACGTATGAAATTTGTATATACATATATTATAAAAAAAATCATGTGCGATTTTTTTTACCAATTTTATATTAAAAAAAAAAACCCTCTACGTTAGTCTATTTTTCAGCGTAATTTACCATCGGTTACTAACGGATTACGAATCACTTAACAGATATGTCATTCAATTTATCTCGGACTCGGTACTTAATATGAATTAAAAATCCATCACATAAATAATTTTTATTATTATTATTATTGATTATAACAAGTTTACACGATATTAAATGTATAAATTGTCTGTATCTGTCAAATTTTTTTATCTGTATTTTTTTTTCTAAAAAAAAAAAAATTGTTATTATTTTGAGGGGTGTGTAAACCGTTTTCCATCTGCCTTGCTCGATAACTCTAAGGTGAAAGCCATAGTTTTTTAGTCAGTAGCGAGCATAATAATTTATATCGATGTAATTAATAAATTAGTACGAACGATAAGCAGTGGTGTTGTAATCGAATGGTTTTTTTATTTCCACGTAAATCCTGATGTGTAGTTAGGTCGTGTTTGAAGAGTATTTAATAGTCGCATAAGCGGGCCATAAACGTTGGGAATAAGGAAAACCTAACGAATACATTAGAATGTAAGAAAATTAGAATTTATTTTTATAAAGAATTAGTATAATTTACGATATTTCTGTTCGGGGACCTACTTACGATAACTCTCTGTTGTGCTGCACAGAGTAGGAGGTACTTCTCCTCTCGAATGGTCATTTTTTTTTTATCCTTTTTTATCCATTTTTCCGCGCCACCTATAATAATAATAATAATAATATTATTATTATTATTATAACACACACGTTAAAACGACTATTTGATAATTTTTTTTTCCTCCGTGTCTTCTAATACGTTTATTATTATTATTTTTTTTCCAAAACATTCCGTTGAATAATTGTCGGGCGAGACGAATCGTCTTGCGGAATTCTATTTGGTAAACGCGTTTTATGTTCGAAAACGAACGGATAAAACAATGATTGCACACGAAATCGTTTCTCGTGCAATCTGCGCGTAACAATTGTTGACGGATATGTGAAGTACGCGGCGACGACGATTCGTTAAGGGACAATAACGGGGTCGTACAGCGCCTCCTCCACCACCACCACCGTTCGGTGCACCGCGCGAATTCCGGGACGGACCGCAGAACCGCGTTGACCGCGATACGCAATCGGTGGACGACGACGACGACGACGACGACGGTGGTAGATAATAAGTAAACCCGCGCGTTCTTCGGGGTTCCGGACGGGAAGAAGAAGACGAAGAAGAAGGGAGTTTTTTTCGCCGACAGTTGGTGACACTACATTTCGGTAATCGCGCCACGCGCGTTCAGAGTACACGGCCGGCGATGATTTACAATCGGTTCTTATCGGTCGACAGGTGGTACGCGTTCGTTGTTATCCTCCGGTGCGTCTTCCGGACCGTCGCATTTTCGTCTCATCTCCGTATTTTCCATCTCGTATTTTTTTCTTCTTATCTTTCCAAATATATATAGAAACACACATATACGTACGGCAGTAGTTTAGCGTCGTTTAGGTCTCACAAAATGTCGGACGACCCGGTCATCGACGTCAAAGCACGTAACGCTAGAGCACGATTAATGGCCACGATGTCGCGGGTGTTGAACGTGATTTTCAATGCGGAATTCTTGAGCGACACCCAGAAAAAAGCAGCGGAAAATATCGTAAACCGTAAGCATAAAACACGTTGTGAATTTCAAACCGTGGTTTTGTTTTTTGTTTTTCGTCTGCCAAACGTGCCGGGGGGTTTTTTTTTTCTCATAGAGAAATCCCATACTATACTGCGTTTTCACACGGAACTGGAGAGATCGTTGACTTATCAATTGGCCGCCGTGATGAAATCGCCGAAAGTGACTGTAGTGTTTTGCAACGACATCGAACGGATAATGGTAAACACACGCGCGCGCACAATAACACATTATTATTTATCTCGGAAAACGCAACGATGGTTTTTTTTTTTACGCAGTGTAACGTTTCGACGTTATCCAAGTATTCGGTTCACTGCGAAATGCTGCACGACATGTTATCGTCTCAAGAGAGGAAACGCGTTTACAAAGCGCTGCTTTCCAAACACGTAATGACCACGTTGGTGTACGTGACCACGCAAGAATCGTTTACGAATCATTTCCAGGCGAGTGAAATTGTTGTCGTTATTCTTTCGGCCGTATCCCCTCTCCCCCGTAGCGCAAATCGATTTTCCTCTCTCACGCGCCGTGTTTTCGTTTACCAGGTCTATTTCAGTCACTTGGTGCGAACGAACCGATTGGCGTATTTCGTACTCGACGAAACGAATAGGGAAGCCACATGGTTAAAGATGAATACGGACGATTACGACCTAATGGTATATTTCCATAGCACGTGCCCGGACATCCCGTGGGTAGTGGTCACTGGTCCGGCTAGCGTGAAAGTAAATATTAACGAAAAAAAAAAAAAAAATAGAAAAAAGAAGATCTACGCCGTTGTCGATGATATTTAATGTATAACGTGACGTTCATATAACACTACTTATTGTAGGCGATGGAACAGATTAGTTCGGTATTAGGCATTGAATTGTCCTCGTTCGTCCAGTATTCGGAGCCGTGTTTTACACCGAAACTACAATATGACGTTGTGCGCGTAAACAACTTTCACGACTCCGTAGCGGACTTGGCGAAATTCGCCAAAAAGTGTTTAAAAGATTCGGAAAACGATGTAAGTAGGTTAATTTTGCGCGTAAAACACGCGCGTAATGGCTCCTCCAATTATTATTATCCGTAAATATAAATTCCCCTTAGAATTATCCGTGCAGCAACGTTCGTGGATTGGTATTTTATAACAGTATCAGGAACGTCGATGACATAACCACGGAAATTTCCAAAAACGGAATATGCGTTTCTCCCTATCCTTTCAGTAAGTGTATAATGTATACGTTGCGCGCGCTCTAATTCGAATGTTTAACATATACGCCGTATATATGGTTTGTACAGCGTATTTGGATCACAAACAGCAGTTTACAATGAAAATAGGAATTATGAAAGGAGCTGTAAACATTATTGCAATCACGTCTCTCGAAGAATTGGATATCACCGTGAACAACGTGACTTTTATCGCACACATAGATGTTCCAAACAGTCTTCAGAAATATTATGACGAGACTGGTAGAATTGCAAGAATGAACGGCAAACATGTAAAATGTCGCCTATACATCAGGAACGATATAATTGATTTCCATACGTGTATCACTGCTCCGATTATAAAGAAGAAGAAAAACGATAAATATTTAAACTTAAAATCTTCTAATGAAGTGTTCGATTATTGTGAATCAACAAAGTATGTAAAAAAAAAAAAAAGAAGACAATATAATTATATTATTATTTTAATCGACTATAATATATATATATTTTGTATTTTATCACTATTATTAAATATATTTAAAAGATGTAGACACGAATTCCTCGCTAAGTATTTCGGAGATCCTAAACCTGTATGCATCGACAAATGTGATAATCATTATTTCGACGATCCATTGCTTAATTATAGAACGAAGTTGTTTGGTACAATAACGACGTCGACTAATGACATAATAGAAGAAGCATCGAGTACAACAAGGAACATATCAGACAAGAAGTATTTTTTATATTTCTACACATCACAGTATTTAAATGTGGGTAATATTTTACAACTGTATTTTAGCATGTTGACATCGATGGACACTGCATGCCATATGACTAGACTTATTAAAGAATTTGAAACGTCGGGATATCGGAATAAGGAGGAAGCATCTAATCAAGTCAAACAAATAGAAATTTTGTGCAAGGAACTACAAAAAATCGAAATAGTCGGAACACCGAAAGGTTAGTGAATGATTTTTAATGTAATAATTTATAAGTTAACACAAAAAAAAATAAATAAAAAAATATTTAGTAAAATTTTCAAAGTATGTATTTAGTATAGTTTTATAGTTGGTGGCAAATGAAATAAAATCAAAACTGTTTTACATATTTCACATATTTCAAGTAATAATAAAAATTAATTTTTGCCATATAAGTGAATTTAATAGATTTAATTCATATTAACGTTTAAACTTTTTCCCAGTTTTTGGTTTCATTACAATTACATATAATGTATGTGTGTATCTTTTATGGGATTGTTTTTGTTTATTATTGAATTTGATATGTAATACAGATGAAAATCTGTGTGAGAATGAGAATAAAGACAAACAATCTACAACCTAATATCAAATGGGATTGCCTTTAAAGTTTAATTTATATGTTATTGCATTTTTAAAATAATTGAGAATACATATTAATTTTATGTATTCATTACTTTATATATTAATCTCTTCGTTCAATAGAATCATTTTGTATAATTATAATAATAATAATAATTATTATTATTATTATTATTATTATTATTATTATTATTATTAGAAGTATTAAAGTTCGTACAGCAGCAATGATATATCATCAAACCAGGCACGTAGGTGGGGGGCCTTGGGAGGCCCTGCCCACCTATATATTTCTTTGGCCCTAGGACGGCCCATCCACTAAATTTAATTAAACATTTTATTTTATAGATAATATATCTAATAGATATAATAATAAATTATTTATAAATAAAGTTATATCTGTATTGATAAATTTTGTGCATAATTAATATTATAATATATGTCTTATAAGTTATAATTTAATGTATCTACTATTAAACCTTAAAATTCCACTTAGGGACCCAAAATTATTGGCCCACCCAGATAATATTCTCTGGCTACGTGCCTGCATCAAACGGTTTAGAGTTTCTGTTTTTTCCGTAAAGCACCATCACAGATTACAAGTGGGAATGTTAACGAGCGTCTAAATAACGTTGTTCGTTAAAACCGTCGGTATTGAGTGTGATATTGAAAATGTTTCAAAAAAAAAAAAAAAAAAAAATATAATAGGTGTATTCTTCCTAATATAAATAAATTATTATTAATTAATAGTCGCGTTCGTCGAACGACGTTTACAAAACGAGAAATTTCATTTCGGCGTCCGACGACGACGTTACGTCGTTAAACTCTCATACGCCGTGCGATTCAAATAACAATTTTTTTATTATAGATAAAGACATCACTAAAGAATTGGACATTATATCTTCTGCTTCTAATGCAATGATTGGGAACGGTGAACCAATAAAGTATGTAAAATAAAAAAAGGCAATATAATTATATTATTATTTCAATCGACTTTGATATATATATATAATATTTGTTGTACTTTATTACTATTATTAATTATTTTTAAAAGATATAACCACGAATTCTTCGCCAAGTATTTAAGAAATGCAAAATCTGTGAGCGAAAATAAATGTGACAATCATTATGACGATCCATTGCTTACCTATAGAATGAAGTTGTTTAGTAAAATAACGTTGATGACAAATGACCTATTGGAAGAAACATTGCAAATGGAGCAGATAAAAGACATGAAGTATTTTTAAAATTTTTACACATCACAGTTTTTTAAATGTAGGTAATATTTTACAATTGTGTTTTAGAATATTAAAAATGATGGAAATTGTATGCCATATGACTAAACTTATTAAAGGATTTGAAATACTGGGATATGGGGATAAGATGGAAGCATTACATCAAGTCAAACAAATAGAAGTTTTGTGCGAGGAACTACAAAAAGTAGCAACAGTCGAAACACCGAAAGGTTAGTGAATTATTTTTAATGTTATAAGTAATAAAATAAAATAATGAATAAATAAAATAATGTTATAAGTTTAATGTTTATAAGTAAACACAAAAAAAAAAAAAAATATTTAGTGAAATTTTCAAAGTATGTATTTAGTATAGTTTTACAGTTGCTGGCAAATGAAATAAAATCAAAACTGTTTTACATATTTCAAGGAATAATAAAAATTAATTTTGCCATATAAGTGAATTTAATAGATTTAATTCATATTAACGTTTAATTTTTTTCCCAATTTTTGTTTCATTACAATTACATATAATCTATGTGTGAATCTTCTATGGGATTGTTTTTGTTTATTATTGAATTTGATATGTACTACAGATGAAAAGCCGTGTGAGAATGAGCATAAAGACGAAAAATCCACAACTTAATATCGAATGGGATTGCTTTCAAAGTTTAATTTATATATTATTGCATTTTTAAAATAATTGAGAATACATATTAATTTTATGTATTCATTACTTTATATATTAATCTCTTAGTTCAATAGAATCATTTTGTATAATAATTATTATTATTATAATAATAATAATTATTGTGAGTTTTATATATTAACTGTACGTTTTATACCCTTGAGTAAATTTTTTGGTTTTTAAATTTTCATAAAATTGTAAAAGTTAATTTTAAGTGTGTTTTTAATAAATGAATTTTTAGAAAGTCAATAAGTTATATATGCGTGTTTGCTTTTTATAGGTGCCTGTGTTTATCGAATTTTATTTATTAGACTTTTTATTAAAAAAAAAAAAAACAATATATAATATAAAAAGATTATTTGTAAAAATTCTAGAAATATGATACGTAAAGGCCATTTTTGAAAATGGGTGCGTAGAATAATGTGTACGACAATGCCTATTGATTTTTGTTATTCCATCTGGTAAATATCAAAACCGTCGAATTATTGAAATGAAAATATTTTACAAAATTGAAAACTTAGATTTAAGCTTGTAGCATCATTAACCATAATCGTTTAAACAGTTAACCGCAAGCGAACAGTGTGATCCGCCGAATGGGGTAAACGCTGATTTTTCATTTTAACGAATCGTAAGCAGGTATAAAAGAGGAAAAAGAATACTTATTTCAACATTATACTGTTGTCGGAAAATTTGTTGTGATACACTTTTATGGAAATGTTAATAATATTGAATATGTTTTCAAAAAAATAAAAAAATAAAAAAAATAGTGTGTGTATTCTTCCGAATATCATTAATAATAAATTATTATTAATTAAAAGTCGCGTTCGTCGAACGACGTTTTCAAAACGAGAAATTTCGTTTCGTCGTGCGACGACTACGTTACGTTGTTAAACTCTCGTACGCCGTGTGATTCAAATAACAACTTTTTTTTTCTTTTTTATTCGATTATAGTTTATCGTACGGGGAAATTCAGAACGATTATTGTGAAACGAGCGCGAACGTTTCATTTCGAATTTCGCGTTACTTGCCGTATGTAAAAAAAAATTTATACAAGAGGTAACACAATACGCGACATGATGTTATATCGCAGATTTCCATAATACACTAAATAATTAACGCTTCGTGATAACCACATGAAACGTTGAAGCCAAGCTTCAAGATTTTCGGATGATTACGTTTTCGGTGTCTAATAGAAATCTGTGTGTTATATCGGCGACGGCGTGGTACCTATAGTAACTGTTTAAATTCCGAATATCATCGACATATTTTTTCGTTAAACCGCAAACGGCCAATGGAATGTTTTTCGATTTTTTAAAACGCGTTCGTTCGGCCGGCGGACGAATATATTCGTAAAAATAAAATATCAATTTTACATTTTGAACGGAGCGGGGATAGAGGGATCTATTTGGTTTTACAATTATCCAAGTCTTTTTTCTTAATGTTTGTATTCAAAAATTCCACCTGTACTAGTACGCTCCGATCATTACCGTCTCATAGTTTGTTTCTAGTGGCAAATTTCATCTTGTTGATATTTTAGAGGGGTGATTTTTTGAATTTTCGAAATATTTCTTTTTTTTAAACATAAAAAAAACTGCCGTATGCGGTACACCGTCGTTTCGATTATAAAATAAATATTTATACGCATGTAACGTACGTTTTTCGAAAGTTTATTTTATATCAACTATACTCGCCGCGTCCTATTTAAATAATATCTCGCGTGGTATAACGAAATTTACCAACGATGTTCTCTTTATTTTCGAAATTACGAATTGACGAAATCCCCCTCCCCCCCCATTTGTAGCATTCTTTTTTTTTTTTTAGTCATTTTTCGGTAGTTTTTCCAGCCGCGTTAAAAGACGAGTATCGGGAAACGACTTGTCTACAAAGTACTAAGCTGATGTAATTCGTTATCGGAAAAGGCGCTATATTTGTGTACTCCTTCTGGTCGAAAATCTGTTTACAGGGGACAGGAGAAAAAAACATCATTGTAAAACCACTAGGCATCCCTAGTTTTGTCTGGTTTTTTGTAGAAGGCGTTAAGCTTTTTAACCGTCTGTGCCTATAGGGCCTACGATAACGTCGATAAACCGAGTTTCGAGTACATTCCGTCAGCAATTCAAATTTCATTAGATTTTTTCGCCCTCTTTCCGTTTTCTATTCAGATTGAACACTATTCGGTTTCCGTTAATTATTTCGAATAGTTCGTTAAAACGAAAATATTTTTTTTTTTTGTTTTACGAACATCAAATATACCTAATAACAGGTTTATGCGTTTCCGCTAAAATTCCGGAAAAATCTCCGCGACCATAAGAGTTCTCCGTTGAGTGCGCAGTCAAGTTCTCGGTTGGAACCGAACTAATTATTTTTACCGGAACTCGGCGCCGCCGCCATGTTCCCGCCAACAAGGCACAGCGCGCTATATGCACCGTGTCTGCGAGGTTCAGACCGCGGAATTTACAATCGATTCGAATAAAAAAAAAACGAACGAATCGCGACGAGTTCGTTAGTAAAACGCCTGCCTGAATCGAAATTAAATAAAAAAAATTGTTCTTGTTATTATATTTATTTAATAATAATAATAATAATCGAAATGGACCGGACTCCCAACCACTAAACCTTCCCTGTAATTGATCGAACGTGTAAATTACGCGTTTTATTGTGGGCGGGGGGGGGGGAAACAGTTAACTTTTCGTCCGGAAAAATAAACGAAACTCAAATCCGTCGAATACGACACGGCGACAAATAATAATTCGAATGCGCATTCCGTTTCGGCGGCCGGCCCGCCGTCGGTAAACAGGTGTTTTCGTTCGCCGGATGGGACGAAGAAAAAAAATAATAAAAAATATTCCGCGCTGCGAGAGAACACGAAAACGATTGCCGTGTACCGTCGTACACCACACAGACACCGCACGGTCCCTGTTCGCCGGGGCGCGAACAGGTTTTTACCAACGATTTATTTGTATTATTTCTTTTTTCTTTTCCCCCCGGAATGCGCGTGGAAAAGACGAAGGACGGGTGTGCGTTTCTCGTTGCGGTCGTACAAATATATAAAAAGCAAAAAAAAAAAGAAAAAAACGACCGAAGAAATGTATTATCGTGTCTGGCGATAATATATTATGTAAAACGCGCGCGTCTTGGCGTCGAAGACACCTAACCACCGTCGTCGTAGTCGTAGTCGCGACAAGGGGGAAAAAACGAGGAGAACAAAAAAAAAATGGGTGTGCGCGTAGACGGTCCGACGTGAGACATAAAATAAGAAAGAAAAATGCGACGTTTTAATAAAAATTTATTAACGATAAATCGTCGTCGGGTTTAAATCGATAACGATCCGTCTGACCGGTTTTCTGGTAACCCGGGGGTCCCCTCGGGTTTATCCTACTCCTCTTCCCGCCGCGCGCGCTTTTTTACCATTGGATTATCCAATTGGCTTGTCGTCCGTTTATTGTGCGTGTACGTGTTTTTTTTTTTTTATTCCCTTCGAAATTAATTATATATAATTCCACGTCGTCTGTAAATCGTTTTACTCTCTCGTTTCGTCTACGGTCGGCGGGTTAGGGGAAAAAAAAAAAAACGAAAAACCGAAAAAATCCTTTTTCTTTTTTAATCGAGGGAACGCCGCGGGAAACCGATATTTTTTATAAAACGAGAATCGTAAGGGGAAAAAAATTCTTTTTTTTTCAATCGGCCGACTCGATGGGACGGGGACGGGGGAGAGTTTCTGGGACGATACGGAGTTTTCGATTTCAAGAGTTCCGATTTGAAATCCGCCGTGTACGGTTTGACAAATAAATGACGGCGAACGGACGGCAAAAGGAATAAAACGACTCGGTAGAAGAGCAGTGTTTCTTTCAGACAATTTTCTCCGGGGCGGGGGGTCATTTATATTACATCAAGAAAAATGCATTTTTTGGTAATAATTACTTTTGTCTGTTATTATTATCGTGAACAAAATTATTAAATACACAAAATTATTTGTATAACCTTTTAGCTTTTTTTTTTTTTTGGTTCTGGTGGGGGTTTTAACCTGACCCCGCCCCCCTCCCGTAAATACGCCACAGACAAATTTGTCTAATATTTGGTATTTCTTTACTATTCTTGAAATTTTCTCCGGGGGGGGGGGCCTTAAAGAGACGCCGGGGTAATAATGGGTAATAATTGATTCGAATTCGCACGCGATGCGAATACACGTGTATGCCGTCGAGTCGATGCGATTTCGAAATTCGTCGAATTCGTATTCCGACTGTCATCACGTGCGATTTTCGAAATTGTTTAACACGTTTTCAATCCCAGTCTTCATTTCCGTCACGTCCGAGTCCAATAATAGTTCAGCTTCGACCGTTTCTCCTCGAAAAAACTGTCGGTTCGACGATAATACTCACACTCCGTTGTCATTGTTACACCGGCTTTTAAGACCCGTGTCGGCGGGATATTTGTAATAGTTTTTATACAATCTTATTCACTGTCGCTAAGTAACGACGATTCCTGCGTTTGGCCATTCACATGCGCGCGCAGAGAAGGATTTTCTTTTCATTATTAAAGGTGAAGGGGGGCAAAATTTTTCATAATAATTTTGTAAGCACAATAATAATAATAATAATAATAATAATAATAATAATATCCGCGATTTGACGTCAAACGAAGTATTTTTCAGACGTGAAGAATTCGAAAAGTATATTTAATTTTCGACGGCTCATATTATTGACTCGTATTTATTACAATCGCCAATAAATAACCGCCAAGAGGGGGCGGGAAACGCGTGTAGGACAAATCAATTGCACTCCGTTTGGCTTTTTCACTCGTGTGTTTTTTTAGTTGGACCGTCCGAAAAAAATAAACCGCAACAGTTTATCGGATGGAACTTCATTGAAAAATAAGTACGATTGATCGATATTCGTTTGTTGATAAACAAAAAAAAGCGATTTATCGTGAATTTGCAAAAACGCGAAATGGAAATATGATTTTTTTTTTTGGAATAATTCGAACAAAAATATAATTTTGATTTCAGTGTGTACGTATAATTCATATTGGGTTGTAAGCGGGCGTCTATAAAACGCGCCGAAATGAAAACGCGCGTGAACAATATAGGATCTAAAAGAAATGTTTTTCGTTTATGAAATTTTTTTTCTTATATTTATTCGACAATCGCTTTTTTTCAATATCAACACATTTTCCTATAAACAAATACGCATTTTATACTTCGCTTATAACCTCGGCGGCGTATTGAACACCGTACAGTTCGTTTCACTTTTACGATATTGTTTTATCGAAATAATGACCTGCCAATCATTCAGGAAACGCCTAGAACGGATGCCGGTGTATCATTTTTTTTATTTTTCACATCAATTATTATGATTCGGTTACGTTAATTTATGATATAATAATATACGAGCGTTTTCCCGGCAAGTTTTAACATTGAAACAGTTCGGTGAAACGCAATAATAATAATAATAATAATAATAAGAAGAAGAAGAACACGCATTGCGAAATCTCGCAATACCTACATGTATATCATTAAAAAGGGACGATTTGAATTATTATCACAGGGTCGTAGCTCCAGGGTTATAGAATCCGCCACGAGTACACGTAGTTATTATATACGGGAGGTTAACCTGTAACAATCACACGCAGTGCAAAAATATACCGAAGCACAGTTGTGGCGAGATTTTTTTTTGTACAATATTGGATTTTTCAAAGCTTACGAGTAATTAATATCGCGTATTAATAACTTTATATGAAACGCGATATTTTTTTTTTTTTTTTGTTTTTAATTTTTGTTTTTACCGATACCGCGCACCGATTGTTTTTTCTTTCCTATAAGTATTATCGAATTTAAATAATATACGCGAACAGACCGCGTACAAATCGCACAGTTTATTAGAATAGAAAACAATATCATACCCGTGATCAAATATTGCACGGGACAAGTTCACGAATTGTGAATTCACTTTGAAGTCGAGCATATTACGTGAGGAAAACATTGATTTAATAAAACACACGAATACGTAAACGCGAGCGAGTGGAATAGTAAAACAAATATCGTTGAGAAAAATAATAACGAGAGAACGAGTCAGGTTGGTAAGATTGGACGCGTATACGAAAAATACGCGTCTTTCGTGTGTGTGTGTAAACGAAAATATTTGAACAGTTACAATATATAATATGACCGTTGACCACCATATGGTACAAAATATATCGTTGAAACGCCGTGTAGAGTGTACAAAATGTCTTCTCGGTATAAACATTTATATAACTCGGAGGGTGTATTTTATTATATTATTCAGTATAGTGTTCGTGATGCTGTCCTTGAAAAACCACCACCACACATCTATCCGCCAGTTACAAAAATGTATTTTTCTTTATCTTATTCTTTTCATCTCTGTCTCTCTCTCTCTCTCTCACTGTGTTCGACTCGAGTTTATTCCGATTGGACGATTCGACTATTGAATTTATAAAATATATTATAATAATCGTCTATACGACGTGTTTAAAAAAAAAATCGAATAAAAACGAAAATTTTTACAATTAAAACGCGGAACGATATGGATACGATTAAAACAAATAAACGGTTTATAACAACGAGAAATTTCACGCGAACGTAAATTTCTAATAATAATTTTAAACGTAATTTAATAATTTCTCTTTCGAAATAAATACCGTCGCAATATGTATTACATAAAATTTCCGAACCACAGAGTTATAATAGTTGTTAATTTCCTATTCAATATACTCGGACGGAATTCAATCGAATTGCGTAAAAATACGTGTAAACACACGAAATGTTAAATTAATAACATAACGAGAAATTCTAACGATTCGAAATCGTTATTTTTCTCTATAAATACGTACAGTCGTTTATTTTTTAATTTTATATGAAAACCGTAGCATAAATTAATTGGAACAAATTACGAGTCGGTGTTTTCGGGTGAGAGATATATTAAATTGAAAAATATCAAACCCAAATGGCGATTTACCTCTCCTCTCTATGACTACAATTTGAAAAAGTGACAAATGAAAATTTGGGGAATTCAGCACTAGTTTTTGCCGGACTTCTGTCGTTTCGATTGCGCGACATTGTACTCGCACCAGTATATACGTAACATAAAAACTACTCGTAAAAAAAAAAAACGAAACAGTAATAAATTTCTCGTCGTAAAAAACTAAGTCGTTTTTTATACGACTTGTCAACGTACAATGTTGCGCGAAGAAGAATTTTTTGCTTTTACTACTTACGTCGTAAAAACACACGCGCCCGCGCGTGCTCGTGTTCGTTTTGGTACATTGTGCGCAGTCCACTGATTTCTCGTTATTTATAAGCGACTATACTTTTTATTATTATTATTACTATTATTTCGTTTACGTTTACGTTTTTCTACATTTGCACTTCGTCTCGGTAAATCAGATCTTTCTCCTTGGTGATTATTCTTCGATGTGATAATTTCATTAGCAGTGGAGGACAGGTTGGCTCTATTTTGACGGGGGCGCCCCTTGAACGTCACGTGTAATCCCGCCGCTGTACGTACGCGATTACATCTGAAGTATTATAAGAGACGATCATCGTCTGAATCACCTGGACACTTTGCTACACACTGCGTTGCCCGTAAAATAAGTCATCACTTGTACGATTCAAGTTCTCGTTGTTATTAAATACTCGGTTTGAGGATGTAACGAAATTAAAAAAAAAAAACGATTTCAGTTAAACTTCGATTTTATCGCGTTTCGCTTACGTTTTTACATTTAATAAATCGCCTATGAAAAGAGAAGTAAAAATATAACATTTCGATTTACGACTGACGAATAAAACTTCTTTAACGGCTTTTTAAATTCTTATTTCTCTTAATTAACTGACATTGTCGGCCAGCGCTACTACTTCGTTTCCGCATAGCGTTCTTTCTCTATGCTCGGCAAAAAATCTTCCTCGATAACTGGCTTATAAAACGGAAAAATAATTATTTAACTCCGATTTCCAGGGGTTGGCAGTAATAATGCGTTCAAATCAAACAACATTTTATTATATTACAACGTTATATTTATTGTATAAACGGTTCGGAACGGTGTTGTTGAAATTGCGTCGCTGTGTTTTCAAGGACGACAAAATGACACATTAAAAATATGTTGAAATGAAAATTAAATATATTTATGTACATATGAATTCCAAAATACGAGTACGCAGCCGTAGAAATTCATAAATTATCTAATTAACATGTAATTCGTTAACATTTTCGTGAATTCAACGAGCTCTTATTAGAAGAAAATAATATATAAAAATCGTTTACGAGCTCGCTCATTGATTAATATGTGTGTTTAAACCTGCTTTTTTCTTTACGTTTCAATACACCGAACACATTTTATTATTATAATTGTACAGTCTTCGTACACAGTATATTATTATTATTATTATTATAATTAATATTTATTCCCGGTAAATTGTACGTTAGTAGTAAGCGGTGTATAACGCTTGATATCGTTAAAAACTAAATTTTTTTCTTTTAATATAATTTTCATTAAAACGCCACTTGTGTTCGGTACACGATAAATCGGATATTTTATTACCAATCATACCGCGTAATAATCATTTGACGCGACGGATTTGACGACAGGGACGCGGATTGATTAAATACAATTTGCCACGTCAAAATTTACCTTATAAAAACTGAAAAAACGACTCGAACATTATTTAACGGCGCGCCACGCGAGAAAGAAAAATCCAACGACGAGGAGAAGACTTTTTTTTGAAACATATTTTTTTTTTATTACGATTTATCAGTGTTTTTTTTTTTTTGGGAAGAGTTTGGAAGAAATTAGCGATTTTCCGGTATTTACGCCACTGCGCATGTATACGCGAAATTATAGGCGAAACTGGAGGAAGAAAAATGCAAATTGAAATTCGCGAAAAAATATAAAAGAAAAAAAAATTAAATACACGTAAATCCGTGAAGACGAACGCGTGGAACAGGGGAAAAAAGAAATCGTTGAGAAAAATAATAACGAGAGAACGAGTCAGGTTGGTAATATTGGACGCGTATACGAATAATACGCGTTTTTCGTGTGTGCGTGTAAACGAAAATATTTTAAGAGTATAATATAATATGGTCAGGTCATATGTACGAAATGTATCCTTGAAACGCCGTGTAAAGTGTACAAAAGGGCTCGTTACACCGTTTATGTAACGCGAAGGGTGTGTCTTATTATTATTTAGTATAAGGCTCGTGATGCTGTCCTTGAAATACCACCACACATCTACCCACGAGTTACAGACGGATTTTTATTTATCTTATTCCCTTCATCTCTCTCTCTCTCTCTCATTGTGTTCGACTCGAGTTCATTCCGATTCGACGACGCGACTATTGAATTTTTAAAATATATTATAATAATCGAATGAAAACGAAAATGTTTACAATTAAAACGCGGCGAACGATGTCGATTCGTAGACGTATAAAACGAAATTTGTAAAAAAAAAAAATGTTGTCCTCGATACGATTAAAACAAATAAAAAAATAATTTATCGCGAGAAATTTCACGGGAACGTAAATTTCTAATAATAATTTGAAACATAATACAATAATTTCTCTTTCGAAATAAATACCGTCGCAATATATATTATACAAATTGTTTTTTTTTTTTTTTACATTTTCGAATCACAGAGTCGTAAAAATCAATTTGCTTTTCAATACACTCGGACGGAATTCAATCAAATTGCGTAAAAATATATGCGTGAATACACGAAATGTAAAAATAATAACGTAACGAGAAATTTTAACGATTCGAAATCGTTATTTTTCTGTATAAACACGTACAGTCGTTTATTTGTTATGTATGTGCAATCGGTATTGATAAAATATTTATCACTACCGTGTCTGAACGCGGTATTTAATGATGCGTATACACAATTTACTATTTATGTGTGCGCTGAAGTAGCCGAAGACGTTATTATATAATACTCCATAATAATAATATTATAGCCATAAATCGTATATAATGTTCATTTTTACTGGTTATAATAATAATAATTATAATATATTGTGTACGAAGACTATATAATTATGATAATATAATTTGTTCAATGTATTGAAAATTATACAAAAAAAAAAAAAAAAACGGATTTTAACACGCATATTCATCAACAAGATCGTAAACTACTTTTATATATATATTATTTAATATATAAAAATATAAATCAGTATATTATGTTTTATAAAAATATTCACGAAAATATAAACGATTTATCTAGTAATTAGATGATTTATTATTCACAATATATAATACAATTTGCCACGTCAGAATTTACATTATAGAAACTGAAAAAAAAACGACTCGAATATTATTTAACGGCGCACGCGAGAAAGAAAAATCATGACGAGGAGAAGACTTTTTATTGAAATATATTTTTTTTATTACGATTTATAAGTGTTTTTTTTTTTTTGTTAGAGATGTGTACGAAGAGACGAAGTACAAATTTTAAAAAACAACAACGTTTTAACGTATCTTATCTAATTTATTACCTCTTCACGCGAGTTTATAAGACGTGTTTATATAGCTATTAAATTTTTAAACAGTTTTTACCTATTTCTTTTAATTTTCTCCAAAAACAATTCTCATATTTTTTTTTTTAATATTTCTACGGTTTTAGAAATACCCTCGTTTAACGGTATTCAAAATTATTTCATCTCACACACACACACACACACACGCACGCTCTTCAAAAATTTTGATTTATAAATTTTACATTTTATTTTGTTTATAATATTTCGAATTTTCATGATTGGCGTGCCGTACATTAAAAATCACCTCCCTGTTATAATACGACGGTATACGGTTTATTACAAAAAAACCCCTCTCTGTACATAATTATATGGAAAAATCGATTTCGAATATATACTTCAACGGTTCGTTTAGAAAAATTTGGAAATTACGGGCTACGCAAGTGGAGATTGGAACCAAATACAGTTGTTGATTTGAAAACAATTTTTCTGTAAATAAAAAATAAGCTATATATATATATATATATTAATTCACGAGTGCGAGGACTTTTTTGAGGAAAAAAAATATTTTATATACCTATATTACTATGTTAAGTAATCATTAACGAATGAATCGTCAATAATTACAATACAAAAAAATCGAACTCGTCGAAAACATTTTTTTTCCGAAATTAATCGTCGTCGTACAAGGTTTTTACGAAACAGTAATAATATTTTAACTCGATTAAATTATCGAATTTTATACATTTTTTTCCGTCGCTTTTCTCTACAATCGAGTAAAAACAAATACGAAAATTTCTTATCGATTATTCGTAATATTATGTTTACGTTCGTACGTGCAGCAATGCTCAAAAACGTTGTGTTTCATAACTATAATATAATACGCGTTGAACGTCGCTATTTCTTTCACAATCAACGAAATACAACACAAATGAATAACGTATTCGAATAATGGAGAAAGAACATTTTTTTTTTTTTTTTTTGGAGAAGAGTTTGGAAGAAATTTGCAATTTTCTCGTATTTACGCCACTGCGCGTGTGTACCCGAAATCAGAGGAAGAAAAATGCAAATTGAAATTCGCGAAATATATAAAAAGAAATTAAATACACATAAATCCGTATAGACGAACGCGTGGAATAGGGGGAAAAAGAAATCGTCGAGAAAAATTATAACGAGAGAACGAGTCAAGTTGGTAAGATTGGGAAGCGTGTATACGAAAAACACGCGTTTTTCGTGTGTGTAAACGAAAATATTTTAACAGTATAATAATATAATGTGGCCATATGTACGAAATGTATCGTTGAAACGCCGTGTAAAGTGTACAAAAGGTCTCTCGGCATACCATTTATATAACTCGGAGGGTGTATCTTATTGTTATTCAGTATAATGTTCGTGATGCTGTCCTTGAAAAATCACCACCACACATCTACCCGCCAGCTACAAAAATATTTGTCTTTATCTTATTCTTTTCATCTCTCTCACACTGTGTTCGACTCGAGTATATTCCGATTCGACTATTGGATTTTTCAAATATAATTAATCGGCTGTACGACGTCGTATTTAAAAAAAAAAAAAAATCGAATAAAAACGAACATTTTTACAATTAAAACGCGAACGATATCGATTCGTGAAGGCGTATAAAACGAAATTTGTAAAAAAAAAAAAAAAAAATTTTGTCCTCGATACGATTAAAACAGATAAATAAATAAATAGTTTATTACGAGAGATTTCACGGGGACGTAAATATTTCTAATAACATTCTAAACAGAAGTTTATTAATTTCTCTTTCGAAACAAATGCCGTCAGGACCACAGAGTCATAAAAATTAATTTGCTTTTCGATATATACTCGCACGGAATCCAATCACATCGCGTAAAAATACGTGTAAATACACGAAATGTTTAATTAATGATATAACGAGAAATATTAACGATTCGAAATCGTTATTTTTCCGTGAAAAATACGTACGGTCGTTTATTTTTTATCTACGTACAATCGGTATTGATAAAATATTTATTACTATCGTGTGTGTCCGAACGCGGTATTTAATAATGCGCACACACACGTCGAGTACATGTTTACTATTTACGTGTGCGCTGCTGTATCCGGATACGTTATTACTCTATAATATAATAATACTTTATAATAATAACAATAATTGTAGACACAACTCCGTGTACAATGTTCATTTTCACGGGTTATAATAATAGTTATTATTTAGCTCTCACTACCAACGTACAATTTACTGGGAGTTAGTAGTAGAAATAATAATAATATATTGTGTACCGACGACTGTATAATTATTATAATACAATTTGTTCGGTGTATTGAAACGTAAACAAAAAAAAAAAAAAACAAGTTCAAACACAAATATTCATCAGAATGCTCGTAAACGATTTATATATATATATATAATTTTTTTCTAATAAGAGCTCGTTAAATTCGCGAGATCACAAACGATTTACCTGTTAATTAGATAATTTATTTATTTCTACGGCTGCGTGCTCGTATTTTCCAATTCGCATACATATGTGCATATTTTAATTTTCATTGAATATATAAGTCAATCGTGTAAATTGCGTGCGTCGAAAAGTCCAGAAAAACGAACGACAAGTGGTCGTCACGCGAAGGGAAAAGAACGTAATGTTTGGTGTGTTCGAAACCGTTTGTGTACAATTACACTTTGACCACGCGCACGACCGGAGAAAAACCGTTTGCGTGTGACGTTTGTCATTTAAGGCATTTAAGGCGAGTTTACACATTGAAATATCACACGAGGGCACAGAACGGAGTTGTGTTCGTGCGATGATACGTTCCATCCGTACTCGTCTCGTAATTCACGTATTAATAAACGTTTTCTTAAACATTATCCGTGCTTCTGAATGCGCGTAATTCATAAATAATAATAATAATAATAATAATATTTCAGGAAAACATTTGTAATGAATAACAAGTAAAAATATTTTCAAAATCGTTAGAAAATCTATAATTCACATTAATAATAATAATCGTTTAATGATAAAATTGACGATTTGTATAGTATTCGGTCGGTTGCGTACAAGTATACACAGGTATATCGTAGAACGTTGGACGAGGAGAGAAATACAACGATTCGAGTTTCGAAATGTGTTAACAAGTACTATACATTTTTTTTTTTTTTATACACTTTTGAAAAAAATATATATTTTAATTTTTTTAATATTTTTTTCTCCCCGTTTTAATTGAAAATCAATGCAACGCGTTCATCCATCTGAACGTCTCTATGTGGCGATAACAGTGATCGTCAATAAAGAATTTCCAACAGTTAATTTGTATTTTCGTGTGTATTTGACGACCGTTTTTTTGACGATAATAAAATCTGAAGTCAATTAATTTTATGCATATATATATATAAAAGGCTTTAATCTTGGTATAAAGTTGGGTTTACGGAATTCAGAAAACAAAAACGAGAACGTTTTGTACAATATCGTTTTTCTTCGCGTTCTAACGACGAACGGGACAGCCAAATCGCGTTTCAACACTAATAAAGCTGCCCAGCAGATGGAAATCATTGGGTATACTTTGTTTTAATGGGCAAATATTCCCGAGAAGGTTTATAGCGCGAAAAATTTCTGCAATTAAAAAGTATATATTTGTTAAAATAAATACTCCGAATTAAAAAAAAAACTCTACTACGAAACTGTGTAATACGTGTGTGTGTGTGTGTGTGAAACAGCTTTTCCAAAAACTGACTTCGCAACAAGTAATTTCAAATCTCGACGAACAACAAACAGTTAATGAACGTCTTAACCGCACTCAATGAAAATCTGTAAAACTAATTATGATTCCAAATATTTTGGATATATCGTTAAAACTAAAAACTCTACCGTTCAAATCATACGAATCGAAATTGTCTTCTTTGATTTTTTTTTTTTTTTTTTGAAAAAAGTAAATAGAAATAGTAATTTCGACTCGTTACTTAAAAATAAAATAATACGAATACAAGGAAATAAAACATGTATTTGTTAACGTGCAAAAAGAAAGCCCCAGTCAAAAAAGCGTTTGGAACCGCGGAAAATTCGATAAATTTTGAAAACGGATCAAAGAAATTACAGTGACTTGCTGAGAAGAAAAAAATTACGAATTAAAATGTTTACAAAAACTCATTTATTAATACAATTAAATACGAGCATACCGGCTTATATTATAAGTACGCGTCGTTGTAAATATTTTATAAACTCTGCCGTGTTTTAAATAACGAGCTGCTCACCAAATCTAAACGTATATTTTTTTTTATCTCAACGTAAAATCGATATTTTTTATTTATTTAACGAAACGTTGATAAAAAAAAAAAAAAAAAAAAAACACGCGCGGTTCTTCTATTATAATATTATAGCAGTGTAATTATTTAAATTCTCATCAACACAGCCGGCGTGTTTATACGGATTATTTTCATGTGTTTATACGATCAAAAGTCATATTGGCAACATTCAAACTTGTTTCCCATTTCACGGCTTCTCCGCGCGTTGCCAACAATATTTCAATTATTAATTAGCGAGAAAAAAAATGCACTATATTATACGTGAACTTATTTTTCTAATACACAAAATATGTAATTTATTTATAATTAAATAATGAAAACAGCAGAAATTAAACGTTTTTATATATCTATATTGAAAAAAATCGATTAAAATTTCATTATATTAATTTTCGTTTTCCTGTTTTTATTATATTGCCACACGTGGCTAATTCGTGCCGAGACGCACATTATTAT
Source organism: Chaetogeoica ovagalla (assembly GCA_032441825.1). NCBI lineage: Eukaryota > Metazoa > Arthropoda > Insecta > Hemiptera > Aphididae > Chaetogeoica > Chaetogeoica ovagalla. The sequence continues at coordinate 3,833,727 of CM063747.1, read as the reverse complement.
ATCGGAATACCACTGCTCGTATAGACAATTCGAAAACACATAAAATGTTACGAAAATTAAAAGGGAAAAAAAACGAGCGCGCGTGGACAGTATTAATGCGATTATATTAACGAGCAAGAGTGGGAAATCGTTTCTCGCGAAATTCGTTTTGGTATAATATTAATTTCTCGTACGTTACAGACTGTCAGTAACTGAAGAAATGTGTTTAAATAAAATGTTCACTTCGCTGTACAGGCTCATATAAATATATTATATTAAACTCCGGTGTGTGTGTGCTGTGGTGGCGTGTGAAAATTATTATTATTATTATTATTATTATTGTTATTCAATTATTATTGTTATCGCAAAACAGTTTTACCAATCACTCTGTTTTCACGTTAACAGCGACAAAATGAGAATACACCGAAATCTCTCATTTTATCCAAAGTAATAAAGTCCATCGCGTCCGCCAATATCCCGCGGCTCGTTACATACAGTTTTTGATTATTTCGGACTGGATAAAAAATATTTCGCAATCGTATACGAAAAACAATACGATATCGAACGATCGATTCGAGTGAATCTCTAGCGATTAAAAAATATTGACGAATCAGGACTCGCCACTTTTTGAAAATCGGGCGTACGGACGAGCGCGACGTCAAGAGACTCATGAAGTCTAAGAGGTTACGCGTTTTTTTTTTTATACAAAATCGATCGGTTTTTCAATATTATATTATGGAATTCGAAATGGAAATTATTATTTCGCTCTTTCCGCCGCCCACGTGTTGCGGTGGGTGGTACGTTACAATTTCTAAATCGCCCTCCCTGCCCCGCCACCCGTACCGGACGCGCGCGTGTCGGAATCACGAAAATATCAACACACGCCGTTTACAGAAACGTTAAACGTTCTCAATCCGAATTCGCAGACGTGAAACAATCCGCGCGTCCGAATTCATTATTATTTTGGTTTATACGTTTATAAGAATTTCTCAGAATGTTCCGTACGATGTTTAAGATTTTTCTGCGGGTGGGCGCGAGGTCAGGTAGATGACGAACGTCGTTGGACGCCGCGTCAGGGATTTCATCCGGGCGGGAAAAAACGAAACGGTCACACGCACGCACACGTGTGTGTGTGTGTGTGTATCGCAGAGAGCGATAAATAAGACGGGTTCCTTCTCGCGCCCCCCTTGTCGTCAGTTCACTTGCTCGTTTCGTTGCGGAGCCGCCGTGTTCACGAAACGCGGTCGTTATCGCTACACGGGAGGGTTGGGGGAGGGGCTCTCGTGTACACGCGCACGGGTCAACAAAAACCGGTTTTCTTACGCTGCGCGGTACACGGGGCGGCGGGACCATCTTCGAATTCGGGGGGGAAAAAAAAAAAAAAAAAAAGGTTCTTTTCCCCCTACCCGCTACCTCGTCTCGCCATCGCGACAACGTCTTGTACCGCGCGTTACCGCTACCCTCCACAGCCGCACCGCGATATCGACGCTGCGGCGGCGGCACACCAATAATATTTTACGTTGTTTTTTTGTCCGAATAAACGTCGTCGTCGTCGTCTTCTCAACGCGTCCATTCGGCGGGTATTTCATTTATTCCCGCGTTTATACGCGTTTCCACTCACCACCACGTCGTCGTCTTCTTCTCCTCCTACTCCTCCTCTTCACCGTCATTCTTTCGTTTCGTTTCTACGACGATGCGACGGTGCCACGCTGCTGCGGCGAACAAAACGCGAAACAACGTTGCCGCCAGTGCACCACCACCATCACCACCACGGTACGCGGGACGTGCTGTTGACGCCGCCGGAGAATTCGGTCCGCGTCCCCGCGATACACCGCGCGCACACAGTTGAAACAAACACCTGTGCGTCGGGGACCTGTGCGCCCTAAAATATTCTCCGCGATAATGCCCCCCGTACAACAGACGAACGCCGTTCCGTCTCCTTTTTTTTTTTGACAAACACGTATTGTGTATACGACTCGTTCTTTTGATTCCCCCATCACGGAATCGTTTGCGGACGGACGGGTGACGGGTCGTACGAACGAGGTACCCGGAGGTGTCTCGAACGTTCTGGAAAACTAGATTTTTCGAACAACGATATTTAAACGCCCTCCCACCACCACCACCGGTATAAGAAAATAATAATTAACGCGATAGTTAAACGCGTTGTAAAACATTTCCGTCTCGTTCCGAGTCATAACGCGAAAAAAATGTTTAAAAAAACCGAACACGTTACGTTCGAAATTCGTTTTTGTTTTCCTGTCGAGCGTTTCGCGTCCGACGCCCGAAGAACGTGGCCAACGCGGCGACGACTTCGGAGATCCGCACTTGAAACTCCTCCAACGTTTAAAAGTTTTTTTTCCATACGAATTCGAGACTTCGACGAAAATCGAATACATAATGTTAACACTATAATCGACGGTCGATGAATATATCGATTTGCGTTCGCGTTGAAAAAAAAATAAAATACGTATTACATATTTTGTGTACGAGATTTTTTTTTTTTTTTGTCTTTTCTCTAATTGAAATGTCCCCGTGTGTTAAAACAAGTAACGGAATCCTTTTTTTTTTTCTACGAAGGAATTCCGGTCGCGCGCCACCGGCCTCCACCGTGTGAAGAAACCGTTTCTGTTATATTTATTATTAATTATAATTAATCAATCACACCGCGAGCAAATAAATTCTACACGAAAAAGCAAAAAAAAAAAAAAAAAAAAACGAATATAAAATGTTCGCGTTTGATTCCGTTCGTTCGTTTCGAATCGTCGTGTATTGTTGTACACAATCAGGTTTAGATGAAAATGAAAACACACCACCACCACCACCACCGCGCAATAAGAGACACGTGCAAAACGCGTATCGTTTTTCCCGTCTATTCGGTTTTTTAACCGATTCGCCGCCGCGTTCTAAAACCTTATTCCGTACGGAATAATAATAATAATAATAAGAAAAAATAAATAAATAAATAGGAATTATACGAAACGTCGTTCGACTAAAACAATATTCACAAGCGCTACTACAGTCGCCGTCGGGACACTCCGAGAAATGCCTCGAAAAGCGTTGTTTGAGACGAGGGGCAATTTAAAAACGTTTCCTCCGCCGATGCGGTAAAAACGTAGAAACTCATTGCGCCACCGTTCAAATATTTTCTCTAAAATCCATTTGGATAAGTACGTTTCGGTGTGTTTGTTTACTGTTTACTATTACAGAACGCTGGTCGCCGCGACACGGCGTTTTTGAAACGATAAAGAACAAACGTCTTCCTCCCCTTTAGAACGGTGCTCACTCGTAAGTCGGAGTACAAACGTATGAGTCGCCCGTGTACGATTTTTCAATTCTTTTCGATCGGTAAAACGTCTGACAAATCGTTTAAATCGTCCGAAACATTAAATACCGAACACACCTTTGTGCTTGGATCGAATTCGTGTAGCCCCGCGCGTTTAGGATCGGTTCGCATTTCAAAAATACCTAACCACTAAACGAGTAACAATTTTTTTTTTTTTTTTTTTTTTTGATGCGAGTGAGAACTACGACGAAGTATAAAATTTTGAAATTTTCAGTTAGATATTTTTCAAAAAAAAAAGAAAAACACACATCATTTCGTTTTGTGGTTTGTGCTATACCCTTCCGTTTTAACGATAACACGATGAGCCAACAGCGTTTAAAACACGGTTATAAACGAACGGGTACGATATTTTGTAGAAAATTAAACAGAAAAAAAAAACCATTTTCGAATATTTCGAATGTATAATTGAAGTAACAAACGTCTGACATTGTTTTAAAAAGTTAAGCCTTAAGAGCGAAAATTACTTCTCTTACGAATTAATACGAACACGTGTCAAAATCGTATCTCGAAATTAAAATTTTTTTTTTTTTTTTTTTTTTTTTTTTGAAAAAATTTCTCACGTTAATACGGTGTAAAATGACATAATATATTATGTTTGGTGACATTTCCGGGTTTCTATTGATCATTTGGCGTTTATAAAAATCGCGAAGAACTAACGAAATTACGTTTTTACGGTAATAAAATAGTTTTTTTTTCTGACGCTTAAAAAAAAAAAAAAAAAGAAAAATTGTCGAGAAAATCGGGAAAATTACCTCGTAAAAACAATAGATCCGCTCAGAATCCGAAATACGGAAAAATATTGTTGGACGTCGGCGAACGCAAAAGCCAATTATTGTTTTATCACCGGCACTCTATCGTAGACGAAAAACGCACAATTATAGCGAAGACGAATTTTAACTTTTGAGCACCCCCCGCCGAACCCCGTTCGTCGGAGCGTATTTCGACGCCGAGCAACGTGATGGGATAAGCAGAATGGATTTATCAATCAATTTCACTGTGCGAGAATATTATTAATTAAATAAATTCGATTAAATTAAAAATCGCGACGAGCTTAAAACACCTGCTGTCGTTTCGTTTAGAAAACGTATGTTTTCTAAATCAAACGGTTCGGTCAAATTAGCGAGCACGTTTTAATTGAACTTTGGAGTTTTGATATAACCGCGTGGTGATAAACTAAAATACGGTCTACTCGTACTGTCCAAACACCGAGTGGATACCGTACAAATATTTGTTGTATTTTATTATATATTAATATTCCATAAAACATTACCATACGGTTTATTTCTTTTATACAACTGTGTTCGTTATAGACTATAATCATTAACTTATAGTTTAACTTAAACTTGTTAGTGTTAGTGTTTAACTATAACTTATAGTTTAACACTAACACGGTAGTCGCCGATACATTATTGTACAATCATAGACAAACGAAAAACGAGCCATGAGAATAAACAGATTTTTGTCGTGATTGATTTTTAATACGTTAAAAAAAAAAATGTAATTTTTACACCAGCCCGTGTTATTATTTTTAGCGATATCGCTTAACGACGTAAATTATCGATTGCGAATGAATCAATAATACGAAGTTATTACTCGATGGAATTATTGTAAAATAAAGATTTTTTTTTTTTTTTTTGATACGTTCAAGTTCGCCATCGTTTCCATGCGTGTTTAATAAACCGGCGGCGAAATCGGAGTCGAATTTGATATCGAGCGATTTACATAAAAACTAACATTTTCGAGATACATTGTAAAATACAGGAGTAGAATATCGTTTTGATTGAGTGCGTGCGTGTATCGTTTTTGTTCGGACGGTTTATGAGGAGAGAAAAAAAATTAATATTCTTATAAACGGATTTCTATTAAAAAAAAAAACCCCCCATCGAAAAAACGAATACTTTATCGTTAACCAAGAGAATTAAAAATATTATCGTGATGAAACGAATACAGGAATCCGGAACGCACCGGAGCGGACGCGGGAGGAGAGACGTCGTCGCGGCCCACACACACAATTTCGTCGTTTGTTTTTCGAACCCGTTTGATGACTTTGCTGTCAGTTTTTATGCGTACACACGGGGCAGGACGTATTGGAATTTGTCTTGTGGAAATAAACGCATATGGTTCCCGTCAGTGTGCTGGCAACGACTACAATTCGACTGTTACTACACGTCAATAATAATAATAATAAAAACTTTTAGAAAACTTAACGTTATATCGTCGAACATAATCACACACGTTATTCCTATAATGTACCGCACAGTTTTGTTAATCGTTCTATTATTATAATTCTGATAAAATTTAGTTTCGTACGTTCGCTCGTCTTTTCTACAATACGTAACGCGAAATGTTTTTATTATTATTATTATTATTATTATTATTATTATTATTATTATTATTATTATTATTATTATTATTATTATTAATCGTCTCCGTTCCTACACTTTTGTACCTGATAATATTACTGCACGATTACAGTGTGATTTATTACGATAATATTCGTATATATATATATATAAAGGGTGTGATGAAAATTCAATTCAGACACTTGTCCACTTCTTACCGAAGTGCTCAAATTAAGAATTATTTCGTTAAACGAAAAAAAAAATCTCGTCCAATAGTGTTTCCACAACATACGTACACACGCATATGCCGAAACGTTTTTTAGGTACAAAAAAATATGGACGAAACGTAAGCAGACTTTTTCGTAGTGACCAACTTGAATAATAATAATAATAATAATAATAAAAAAATGATCGTAGTGAGAATTTTTATTCAAACAGTGAATTACATTTGTTTCGAAACGTACCAAGTACAATTTGTATTTGATTGAGAGTTTACGCGTATATATATATATATATATATTATATAAGTGTTCGTAGGACATTAAAGTAATGTTAAAATAAACGATAAAAAAAACGCTTTTTAGCTTCGTAGAATAAAAATGATATATTATACTTATATCAAAGTAAAAGAAACCCAATTAGAATACTAGTGCCAGTGATTATGTGGCATTATGAAGTATTTTGAACGAACATTAGAAATTCGTTAAATAAATACTAAAAATGACAAATGACTAATAATAAAAAGTAATTATAAAAAACAAAAAAAAAAAAATATATATATATATAGTAAAATAAAAATAATAACTTCGGTCTTTAAATAGGTGAAAAATTTTTCGAATTAATAAGGAATGATTTACAATTTTAGAAAGAAATAGTAAAAAATATTAACCGCGTCCCACTTGTTGATTGTATACGTAGTACATCTTCTGGTATATTATATATATATATATAAACGTTAGAGCCCCAATGTTTTTCGACGTGATCGAATAATATTATGTACAATAATTTATTATTATTATTATTATTATTATTATTATTATTATTATTTCGTCGATAATATTTACTCGTTTTGATAAAACAGAAATTACTAACAAAGTCAGTAAATTTAACATCGCGTTTAATACCCGACATTATAGGAATATCGGAGATTCTAATAGTTTCCGATTAGAGCGTCGCATTTTCACGGACAAAACATATAGTTTGTTTTAAAATAGATATCGCAAGTTGTTTGTATGCTTGTGGTCAAAGCGAAAATTCCAAAATGTATTTGAAGTCTCGAGAAATCGCGACGTTAGCGTCGCGTTTTCTATTAGCCAAAAAGGATTTTGAAAATCCCAAATGCGCGTTATTTAAAACGAAAAACTTTTTTTTTTTTTCTAACGAAATGGAATACAGAAAAAACGGTAGAAATCCCAGGATAAAAAAAAAGAAAGAAAATCGCGTCCGCGGAACGCAGTAATTCCGAAATTTCGTCTATTTCGACGCGGCGAAAATACGACGGCGTCGTATCGTCCGAACGTATATTTCGTTAACGTTTCGAGCGCGAAGCGAAAAGGGAAAATCGGTTGGTTAGTGTGCAATTTTTTTCGTTTCGTTTTATTACGGAAATAAAAACCGTAGAGAAAAAAAAACCAATAAAAAAAATTATAAAACCGACCGCGTCGTCGAATTTATTAAAAACGGCAGAAATTGTACGTACGAGTCGAGAGATTATTATTCATATTTTTTTTTTCGTTCTGTCCTCTCACTACTCGGTTTCGGTGATCCACGCGATCGACACGAGGCGTCGTGGTCGTCGTCGTCGTCGTTCGTATAGTTAGTGGTATAGCGGTGGGGAAGGACCGCTATAATAATCGGCTGCGCGTACGGTCCCGTCGGAACACGTTTTCATTCGACCACTACCCGAGACGCGGTTTGCACGTCCGTTACCAGCCTACTTACAATCGGTAAAATAATACAAAAAAAAAAAAAAAAATTATCGTGTTTCGATATCGAAAAAAAAAAAAAAACGTTACGTGAGCGTGCGGTCGATTCTCTGTTTTGACGAAACGATGTCGGAATTGTCGACTGATTCCGCCCCGGCGGCGGCGGCGGCCGCCGACGTCCCACAGGCGGCCACGGAGAAAAAAGAGAAGATCACGGTAATGCAAATTTTGGATTATTATTTCCATCAGAAGACGTTCAAGAGCGAAAAGCAGGCCGAAGCGATCAACGCGGTACTGACGTGTGAGTATTCGAGATATTGTTGTCGTTGACGGGAGAAATTATTATTATTCGTTTTATACATTTGTGTGTTAACGTAAAGGTCCTAACGACGTGTTCGTGTCCATGCCGGACTGTTCTGGAAGATCGATGTGTTACCAACTACCGGCCATGTTGAAATCGCCAAAAATAACGATCGTGTTCTGTTCACTTCTCCATCGAATTAAGGTAAACGAAAAGAAAAAAAAACGTTTTTTTTTTTTTTTTTTTTTTATAACTATATTAGTGGATACGAAAACGCTGTTTTCACTGTTTCTACAACGACAGCAACACATGAGGAGTTTGACGCGTCTGAAGCTTCACACTAACACGTTAAATTCTACAATAGAGGATCACAGGAGGATGAGCGTTATGCAAGACGTGTGCAAAAATACTACACGGTACAGTATACTTTACGTGACGCCCGACGAAGTGGGAAAAGAGGATTTCATGGTGAGTTTCTTCTTTTTCTCTTCTTTTTTCCAACGAGAATTCCGTTTTCCGATTATTAACAACGAATCGCGTATACCTAATTACTGATAAACGCGGTTATAACGTCCGCCGTTACCCCGCGTGTGCTTATAACGTTTTTTTTTTTTTTTTTTTTTTTACCGCGCAGCAATTCGTGAAACACTTGTATGAAGCGAACAGGTTGGCTTATATGGTATTGGACGAAGTGCAATGCGAAAAACGATGGCTGTTCCATCAGAGAAGAGAATACGAGTCACTAGGAAATTTACGGAATTCGTACCCCGATGTTAAGTGGGTAGTGCTCACTGCTGAAGTCGGCAAAGAAGTAAATATGATAGAGAGAGAGAGAGAGAGAGAAATAACTTGTAGCCCTTAGCGAAAATCCCTTTTTTTTTTAAATAATTTAAACATTTCTCGTATTACGTATGCGATGATAGGTTATCGACATGATAAAGGAAACGTTGAATCTTAAAACCGATTGGACCGGAGAGGTCAAAAGAATTGGCACTGTGAACAATAGATCGAATGTGTATTACGATGTCGTACACGACATATCCGTTATGGAATCGTTGGCGAACATGACAGCGTTCATTGAAAAGTCTATGACGGCCAAAGACTTCATTACTACACTGGTAAATTCGGGAGCGTTTTTTCGTTTTTTCGTATCTAACAAATCATCATTCAGTTGGTGGCATACCCATATAACCATATACCTGTTCAAATGTTTTTAGGGAACGAAACCCAGTGGACTAATATATTGTAAGACGAAGGAAATAATCAGCTACGTATGCGCTGCCATTAGACCGAAGAACGCAGTCGTTCGGCCTTACCATTCGGGTAATTGTGTTTCGATTTCGAATCGTACTATTTTTTTTTTTTTTTTTTTTTTTTTGTCTTTTTGACGGGTTTGTTTATTTGACATCATGTGATATTGTCGAACAGGACTGACCGAAAAGCAACAGACGTCTGCGAGAATCGCTTTTATGAAAGGAACCGTGCAAGTGTTGGTAGTCACGGGAAGCTTTGGATTGTCGATTAACAAATCGAACGTAAGATTCATCTTACACTGGGGCGTACCGCTTAGTATATTGTCGTATTACAACGAGACGTGTGTAGCCGGAAGGGACGGTGGACCGGTTCGTTGTCGAATTTATTGCACTAACAGTACGTTATTTTTCTTTGACGGAAAATGGGAAAAAGAAATGGAAGAACGGATAAGAAATGCTGAAAACGCTAAACAGGAAGAGAATTTTAAGGCTTGGTATCTCGTCTTCGTGCACTCTCGTTACGCCAAGGAATACGCTATGACCAATAAGTAAGTTGTCATGCGTGAATAATATAACGCGTGTAGGAAATCATCAATCATTCACGCCCGTGTTTCAATAATGTCTTACGACTATTATTGTTTTCTTTTTAATAATAATAATAATAAAAATATTATTATTCGTTTAAACGCGCAGGTGCAGACACAGTTTCTTGTACAATTATTTTGGCGAAACCAAAGGCCGATGCAACAGCAGATGCAACGTGTGCGCGGAAGAATGGCGACAGTTCTATTACGGACGCAATTTGATTCTTCGGTAAATATTCGCTCAATGCATCATAATTCATAACTGACACGAAAACTAGGACTTGTATTGATTGAAACTTTATATTTAGGAGCATTGGTGTACAGGGCTTGAGTCATTTTATGAGAAGCGTCGTTGTAAAATACGATACATACGGTTATGAACGGATGTTGACCGGCGATACGCTGTATTTAATGAAGGTATGCGATGAAATAATGAAAAATGCCAGTGTGATAGCGCATCCGAACATCATGCAATTGTTCAACAAGTGGCGCACCCAAGTAAGTGTAATAATATTATGTGCACGGCCCGGGTCAATCTTTATTTTTTGAGGGACCTGCGTATTATCTGCAAATTCGCCGTAAATGCCATTTTATATTATATATACACATATACTTTAAGTTTATAGCACAACTTAATAAATATGTTGTTTTTAGGGAAATTCAATTCATTGTTAGTTGGAATCAAATATTGACATTTATAAATTAATTGTGTAAAATTAATGTATTAATAATTCAGTATAAAACCAAACGTTTTTCGCCTTTATGCGATTATCGTTAACACATTATCGATAATACATAAATTATCAATATAATATTTGCTAAATTTTAATGACTGACATATACATCTATAATGGAAATATCCATATTATATCCCCTTCCCCTTCTGAATCAACTATTTTCTGGGCCCCTCTCGAACCAAATATCTACGGCTACGGCTACGGTTGCTGATCGATAAAATAGTATAGTTTAAAATTTTTTTTTATTCTATTTTTGTTGCAGTTGATATTAATGGACAATGCACCTGAGATAGATGTCACAGCAGTATTGGACAGTGATGCGCCAACGGACCCAATCTTTGAACTAATTAAAGATGCCGAAATGGACATAGACACAGAATAATTCTGTCAAATATCAGATCAATTGTCATTTGCATTACATTCAAATCAGCTTTAAATAAGATAATATTCTTATATATGTTCATTTATTCATGTGTGTTTTAAATTATTATAATTATTTACATATTATTATGAGACGATATAAACGTAAAACTTAAATAAATAGTGTTACATAATTTAATGTAATTAAAAAATATTTGCTAAATTTTTTTACACAATGTACGACAATTGAAATTATACATTTTCATATAATTAATAAGCATTGTTCATTTATTTTGGTATATTTATATAAAATAATACTCATTTATTCATCAACAATATTAGTATTTTGTACAATGAATTAAATCTCCTTACCACAAACCTTGTTACAGAAATTATTATATACTTAGTTATAAGTACAAAGTATATCTTATTCTTATAATCGATATTGAGAAAAAAAAACACACGTATGTTAACTATATGATTTTAAAGATGTAAGTATTGGATGGTGCACAGCGAACAACCGCTTCTCTATATCCACTTGTTTTTATTAAGTAATTATCATATTGGCTACAGGTCTTAGATGAGATTTTCAACAACAGATCAATATTGTATTTATGAAATTTAATGTTCTGTGAAAACTATTAATTGCCTTTTTAAGTGTCGAACAAAAGAACAAAATAAAATAATAAATAAAATTACACATATAGGAATAACTATGAACACAAACCTAAACACACTGTTTGTAATGTCACTTTACACAAATTGCATTGAAGGATAAATTTTATTTAAAACTTGTTAATATTTTAATAATAATTTATTTATTGTAATAAATGTTAATTTGTTTATTATCATATAGATTAACAATACATTGTATAGAGACATCTGACAATTCAAATAAATTATAAATGTACATACTATTATATAAAATACTTTGGGAAGTTTTTGCGCTTATGATATGCGTTTCATACCAACAGTTTTTAATAACTGTATTTTTGTATGTTTGTAATGTTTCTTGAACTGATTAAAGAAGGAAAATTTATTTAAAAAAATATGTTTTAATATGTTACACGACCGATGATTGACGTACCTGATATATACAGTTTTAATTTATACTTTTAATGGTAACCTACGTTAAGAGAAACAAAAGGAATTAAAATAAGCTGAACACAAGATATGTAATATTTAATGAGAAAGTTGTGATTAATGAAATTGAAGACACTTACTCAACAATGCTAACTTATCAAAATTTGCTCTCGTTTCGCACGAATAATTCTGTTACATATTCACTATAATTCAAAAGGTTTTTAACAATTCATTTCATGACCATACATATTTTTATTTGTTATCTATAAATAATTTTTAAACCTTCTGATATAGCAGAATGTATGACACATAGGAATTATTTCTACAGCAATTTAAATTTAAAAAAAAAAACATTTGTAATTTGATTATTATGTTATAAAGTACATGATACATTTGAAAAAATTCAAAATGAAATTTATCAAAAGAATAATTTCAATATGCCTTTGATTAATGGTTCTGGTAAATTAATTATTAAAAAATAAAAAAATGTATATATTTATATATATAAAAAAAATATATATATATCAAAATGTATTTTAAATATACAAAAAAGCCAAGACTATTTAATAAAATATAAAAAGGTTTTCTATAAGTTATTTAATTACTATCGGTTTCGACAAAGGTCATCATCAAGTAAGTTTAAAAAAATAAAACAGAAAAATAATATATATATATATATATATTCAAAATGTATTTTAAATATACAAAAAAGCCAAGACTATTTAGTAAAATATAAAAAGGTTTTCTATAAGTTATTTAATTACTATCGGTTTCGACAAAGGTCATCATCAAGTAAGTTTAAAAAAATAAAACAGAAAAATAATATATATATATTAAAATGAAATTGCTTGGACAAAATATTACATAAAGAAATAAAATAGAAAATCAATGAATATTACAATAAAAAGACATGGAGTTATAAAAAATAATATAATAATAAAATATTAATATATTAAACAGCAGAGAAATTGTGTATATAATGAAAATACCTATGGCATGATATTAATATTATCTAATATATATTTAAATAAAATGTTATTTTTAAAATATGTTTGAACATTCAAAATATTTTTAAATTTATTTTGTTTAATTTCTTTATAAATATATAATTCTTCTAAAGCAGAGTTGATACAAATATTATGTTGTGCATTTTAAATTTCTATTTTAAATTATTCTACTTAATTAATTTTTGTAATGTATGAGATTTTTAATCTTATTTCAGAAATGTGTTCTTTATTATGGTTCGCCAAGCCGTTGTTCTTTTGTTTAATAGGTATGCACATTTGAATTTTCAATAAATACATTTCAATTAAAAAATTTCAATTCAATATGACAACAATTAATACAGTGTGAATCTGTTTTAAGTTATATCCAAAACCGTAATGAGAATCAAACTAGATATAACTTAATAGAAAACTGCAATAAAAAATTATAAAAATAAATTAAACAATATAATGACACAAAATAAATTAATTATAAAACAAAACAATATTATTAAAATTATAGAATCAAAACTGAAACAAAATAAATCTGAAATCGTTCCTGTAGATAAATCAAACGCTGCTATTGTCATTGCACATACTAATGATATTCAAAACAAAACTTTAGATTTCATAAATAAAAATATTATTGAAATTTTAACGTCAGACCGATCCCGCTACAATTAATTTAAAACAAATTACGATTTAATTGAAAAACGCGACTGCAATTAGATCTAAAAACCAAAAAGCATTTTAATTAAATAATAGAAACCATACAATTCCACTATTACACCCATTTATAAAATTACATAAAGACAATCGTTCAATCAGACCGTTAATTAAGGGGGATGTCTAGTCCACAAATTTGTAACCAAAAAAGTGTCCCGGGAAAAAGCTATTTGTGAAAAAACGACTCATCAAATTTCCATGAAATTCGTTCTACAATTTAAAGAAAGATATTTTCTATGTACCCTCTTTTTTAAATTTTTAGTTACTCGCACCATTCATTTTTACTTGTTTTTTGAAAAGTAAAAAATTTAAATACCAATAATATTTTTTCTAATGACATTTTTGAATTTTTTTTAAAAGAGCGTACCTAGATTACGCGATAAGGAATTTAAAAATGTTTATTTCAAAAATATCAATTAAATTTTAATAGGACAAAATAGCTTTTTCCTTTGATAAATAGATGGCCGGGAGCTAGCGATTCTAGCGGAATTATTTCTGGTCGCGCGTCGAAAATAATACACCTCGGCGGCCCCCGCATAGATCTAGTTTATCCACTGTACACGTTTGAATTGATTAACGGAATTATATTAATATTATCGTAAATCTTATAACTCATTTAACCATACAACGAGTAATAATATTGAAAATAACGTGATTAACGAGAAAATGAGATGGATTTTTTTTTTTGTTAACAAAAAATTTATTATATTTGAAAAACTGAAATTACCCGAGAAAGTAATTTAAAATAATAATTTTTAAAAATATAATACAACCTTAGTATAAATTCATTATTTTTGTTTTCGGCCGCCGAAAAATGTCTGCTCGAGTTTTAATAATCCGTAATAATAACGATAATTTTTTATTATTTCTAATAAACATATATAAAAAAAAAAAAATTCATTTAAAAACAAATTATAACGCTGTGAAACGTTTTGAATATAGCGAATAAAGCCGAACGGGTAGAAGGAAATCAACGCGTATAACTTTTTAAAACAATTTTATGGATCAAATATTTTAGTTACGCCACTGGATATCGATACTCGTATCTTAAAATGGCAATGACGATAATAAAATTAAATAATAACAACAACTATTGTTTTTTGCAGTTTTCGTTTGTGTTTGTAGAGAAGTAAAACGACAGAATTTCAACTTCTACAAGATAGTAAGTATAATATGTATATGTTATTATTATTTTTTTTTTTATTTCTACGAGTGAGTATATAATATATGGTCTGTTGTACATATATTATTATTATTATTATTATAATATGCGTAACAGCCCATACAAAGATCGGAGAATCCGGAAATTTTTCGGTTTCCCGACACGACGACAATCCGCCGCCTCTACCATTGTTATTGGCAATGTCCCGTCGCCCAGCCTCCTGATCAATATCATCGCCATTGATAATATCGTATCTGTCACTGCAGCGTATTATATTGCCAGTGAGGATTTAATGCTGTATCTAATGATAGACACTACAGTGACTCGTTGATATTTTTTTTAAATTACAGCTTCTCCTTGTTATACTAATTACATAAAATACAACTACGGTTTAAAGTGAATATTGAAAATCGCGTTAACGTTATTTATTACATTCTCCGTGCTCAAAAACCCGTAATCGCGTATCGTACTGTACGTCAGGGACGTATTTACTTCATTCCCTAGGGGGGAGGGGGAGCGAATAGAAAAACGGCCCGTCGAATCTGTTGCCAATTTATAATTATCGAAAAATTATATGAAAATCATAAGTTTTAAATAAAAAAAATGTTACATTTTTTTTATTACATTTTAGTTTTAGTTCGATTAATTTTAGTTGTCAGTAGATATAGGTACATACACAAGTATCTAGGGAGGAGCGATCGCCCCTGCTGTACGTACACATTGTGACGTCATTTGTGCATTCAAAAGAAGATTTCAGGATTTAAGAGATTTAAAGAATTGCTTTTTACTTATAGAAAATCCTTGGTACTTAAAAGTAACAAGTATAACACGATTAGCTGCATTGATTGTATCTGATTATTCAAAAATATTTGATGAATTTATTGAGTTAAGAAATGATTGAAATTTGGAAGTTATTTTCAAAGAAAAAAGTGAACAAAAAGAATACATCGAATTTTGGAATTTAGTACCAGGAAAATACAAAACCGTACAAAAATGTGTGTGCACTTTTTGCTAACAATGTTCACATCAACATATTTATGTGAAACTTCATATTCAAAAATGAAATATGAAAAGAATGTGTACAGAAATCGGTTTACTGATTCACATTTTGACGACTTGTTAAGAGTAGCATACAAACCGGATATACCCAATATAGTGAAAAAACAATCTCAATATCAAAAATTACACTAATTCAAAATAAATATTTAATTTTTTATAATAAATTTTCAAATGTTATTCACAATATATAACTGTATTTTTATTTATTTTTTTTTAATCCCCTTCCAAATAATTCCGATATAATTTATATTATTCAACCGCGTTTGACTATATAAATTTATCTTTAACGTTAATACATCTTCGCTATAATTTAAATTTATACTTCTCCGTCGTTTTATTTATGTAATTCGCCCGTTTTTGCGTAATAACCATGGCAGGGCCCGTCCGTCTTTTTAAGAAAACAATATTTTATTGCGCAGCTTTTCGCCGTGACGCAAAGAAAATAATCAACGATATTAAAAGTTAGTGTTTTTTCTTTTAACAATTCTATATTTTTTTTTAACACCGACATTCACACATTCACACGGCCATACCGCTTGTATAAAAAAAAAAAAAACAACAAAATCACATATACGTTTACCCAAAACGCATTCGTCTTTTTCCCAAAAACGTTTTTATTCGTCTACGTATAAATGAGACGGATTATATTTATTATATATCTCTTTTTCTGACGCATTCACAATATTATACCGTGTGAGCAAAACGAAAACGGCTGATTTTTGTCTACACGATACGATATTTCAAATGCGGTTCGTCTATTTACATCGAAAAATAGAATAATTTATGGTGTTTTTTTTTTTTTTGCTGTAGTCGCGATATTTATTACAACCCAATACGGTTTTGATTTACGTTAATTTTAAATAAAAACGAAATAAATAGACAAATGCGATCGAAATTTGTGAAATAATTGGTATTCCACAAAAAACAACACACACACACACATTTTCTTTTTCCTTTTAATGAAACAATAAAAATATTTATTAAACAATACCAATGTGAACTTCATTCCGCGCGGACTGCGCGATTTATGCGACTTGATATTGTTCGGATTAAAACATGTACGCCATAAAACCGTCAATCGCTGCGTCCGTGCTAATTATTATCATCATCATCCTGTGATACTCGCGCAGCTTCTCCTCACGCGCGATTACTTCGAACACGTCACGATGTATTAGAATTAAAAAAAAAAAAAAACCGTACGATTTAATCGAAAATTATTATCGAACCCGTGTCGGTCGCGTCTCCGTTGACCTATACGATTTGAGACGATTCCCGAGATCGAGGAAAATGCGACGGAGGAGCTAATGGATATCACAAAAGAAGCGTTCCAGGACTGTTTCAAAAAGTGGAAACACCGTTGGAATAAGTGTGCGAAAATCGGGGAGATCAGTAATTTGAAGGGGATCCAGATATGTAACTTCTAAATAAAGTATATTTTGCTTTATGACGTCAGTCTACGTATTTTTTTGAACGGACCTCGTAATTACAGGTTAAATTCAAAATTGTTTATACTGTAATATTCAAACCGAAGTTCGGAAAAACAAAAAAAAAAATTCTATTTAAGGCTTTGAAAGCATATTTATACAATTACCATTCCGAGTGACAGGAGAACATTTTGTATAATGGGTAATTATTCGAATTACACTATATATACGGTGTTCTATGATAATGTTCATTTAGCAATATATAAAATAGGCCTTACGTTAAAGTTTAATTCAAAAAGATTTAAAACACTGCGCCCCGAATGACAGGAGAACGGATATATATATATATATATTTATATTTTACAGTCGAATATACTTTTTTTTTTTTTGTTAAAAGCGTATTGTATAAATCTTATAAAAAAAATAAAATTGTTGACTCTTATCGTCCAGAAAGAAAGTCAAACATTTTTTTTTAAACACTGAATAATTTACCGGGCCACCGTGCCCATCACGCAAACGTCAGCGCACGCCCGTGAATAAATTACACGAACTGTTGGCGGCGGTTGCTCCGAATTCAGACGTGTTGCAGATTAACCTTTCGAGTAGTCGACTCGCTCGCGCCGAATAAATACCGTATGGAAATTTTCTAATCGATTTCGCTGCCGCTGCTGCTGCCGGTGCAAAATATATAAAATCACGAAATATTATCGAGACGCTATAATTTATTATTATTATTTTATATATATATATATATATCCCGTACATTCTTTTCAATAGATATAATGTGGAAAAATCTCCATACTCCAATATCTATTAACTTATTAGTTAGTTCATGTTAATATTGAAAATTTAATATAGTTCCTAAAAATTACGTTAATATAAATTATATAATTTTTTTTTTTTTGATAAACGTTTATTTAATATGTATATATGTAGGGTTGTACAGTAATTTGTAATTCAACTTTATTATGTTAATGGTAGGTCCCAGGTTTGGCTATCAAAACAATTATTTTTATAGAAGCCACTCCCAATCAAAACAATTTAAATGATTTTAACAAAAATTTGTGTGTAGCCTTAGTAACAGCTAATGCGTATTACCTTGGTATAAAATGCAAACGCCTTAATTTCGTACATTTTTAGAGAAATACACTGGAAAACATATTCCAGATGAAAGTGCGGTGCGTAAAAATTATCTAGGGCCGTGCTACTATAATACTTTAACGGAAATTAAAAATGAAATTGGTGAAAATAATATTTGGATCGGTGTAGATGAAACTACAGATACAAACGGTCGTTACGTTGCAAGTTTACTGGTGGGAATATTAAAATCTCCGACTCGCTCATTTCTTTTGAAATGCAAAGTTTTGGAAAAAAAAACTAATCATTCCACTGTTGCTCGGTTTATCAATGATGGACTAAAATTATTACGGCCTTTGGGTGGAAATGACGAAAAAGTGCTATTAATGTTATCGGATGCAGCTCCATACATGACAAAAACCGGTGATGCGCTAAAAGTTTTCTACCCGAATTTAATTCACGTTACGTGTGTAGCTCACATGATGAACAGGGTTGCAGAGAAATGTTTGCAATTGTGAACAAACTGATTAATAATATTAAAAAAGTATATTTTATATATCATGTCCAGGTGTACAAAGAAATATTGCCTAATGTGCCATTACCCCTACAGAACCCGTATTATTTAGGCGGGGAATTTCGCTGGAGGCCGCTGTATTTGATTGCGACAATTTTAAAAGTTTGAAAAATGTTATAGACAAATTAAGTGAAGGAAATTCGTCGATCAGTATTGAAAAATGCAAAAATATGTTACACCTACAGTCTGTAAAAAATGATTTAATATTTTATAAAAACTGATTTTCTACAAATTGCTACAACTATGAAAAGTTTGGAAAAATCAAATACGCCTTTAGTTGATACGATAAATACTATCGAAAACACTTTTACTCAACTTGAGCACATACCGGGAGAAAAAGGAAAAGTAGAAACAAATTTTTGAAAAATATTGGAATAAGTTCTCAGTGGAAACAACACAGTACAGCTTCCGGAAAATTATTCACCAACTCTGGTAGCCGACTTGCAATATTTCTCCAGTGACATCAGTTAAAGTCGAACGGTCCTTCACAGCATGTACAAAAACATTCTAACAAATCGGCGTACTAAAATGACATCGGAACACATGGAACAATAATGTTAGTTATTAATTGTTATTGGAAAATGGATTGAATTGAATAAATTTAAAACCAAATTATTGTAAATTGAATAAATTAATTAATAATACAAATTGATAAATGATAAACTTAAACTAAATACATATATAAATATATATTTTTTTTAATATCGAAAGAATATTTTGCCTAAAAAATATATATAAAATAAATAAATATACACATATATACATAAATTACTATTATTAGTATTAAATGCAACCTTTATATTATTTACATTATTATTTAAAATTTTTGCGAATTTTTCTGATATAATATTCTGATAATTCATATTACAACAATTAGTTGCATTATTTATTTGTTTAGGATTTTTTAAATTTTCTTTAATTTTTTTATGTATTCTATTGATTGTGTTTAAATTATATTTATTTTTAAGTGCGATATCATAATATACAATATTAAGTTCGTGATTATAATTAAATTTATTCAAAAGTATACGCTTAAGTCTATAAAAAATAGAATTAAAAATGCAATTTTTTGTGAAAAAGGATGATCGCAATAATAATAATAATAATTTAATCAAGCAAATAAATTATAAAGTAAAACAACTTCCAAATAATAATTTTAATAAATTTATTTTTCCTGGCATTTATAAACTAAAATGTAGTTGTGATAAATTTTACGTTGGTAAAACGAACAGAAACTCTAATACAAGATATAAAAGAGAACACATTTCTGAAATAAGATTAAAAAAATCTAATCCAAATTCAAATTTTGCAAAACACGTTTTAGAAAATAATCATTTTGTTACTTTTAATATAGATAATGACTTAGAAATTTTAAATGTACAACATAATATTTATATCAACTCCTCTGTTTCGGAAGAATTATATATTTATAAAGAAATTAAACAAAATAAATTTAAAAATATTTCGAATGTACAAACAGATTTTAAAAATAACATTTTATTTAAATATATATTAGACAATATTAATATCACGCCATAGGTCTTTTCATCATACACATAATTTCTCCGCTATTTAGCATATAATATTTTATTATTATATAATTTTTTATTTTAAGCTCCTTGTCTTTTTATTGTAATATTCATTGTTTTCTCTACGTATTTTTTTCTCTCTCAAACAATTTCGTTTATTATATTTTTCTGTTGTTGTATTTTTTTTTTTTTAATTTACCTGATGATGACTTTTTGTCGAAACCGATAGTAATAGATAACTTATACAACAACGTTCTTCTATTTTATTCAATACTCATTGGCTTTTTTTTTTTTATATTTAAATATACATATATGTATATATATGCGTGTATTTATTTGTTTTATATATATTTTTTATTTATTATCACGATTATTAACTTATACTTTTTTATTTCTATCTTTTTGATTATTTATTTTTACATATCCTTTTGATTTTTATTTTTAATTTCGTAAATGCCTCTTTATCATCACTATTTTGTCAATATCTTGCCTGTTTTAAACGACATAAAAACGGCATATTTCATGGATTTTAAGCGAATATAAAAATCCGACCTCTAGTCATATAATACACACGAATCGATGACTTTTTTTCATTTTTGTTCATTATCAGAGGAAAATTTCCTTTTTTATTTATTCGTCGTTTCGCGATCCGACAGAAATACTCTAGACCATTTAACGGAGTGGTGTCATATCTCCCTCACGCCCCCTGCCGTACATTTACGTTATTCCTGTCCATTTACGTTAGTCCTGTCCGATTACTATTTCAATTCCTATATTATTTGTCCGACGATTCAGAGTCATTTTTTCCGGAAAAAAAAAAAAAAAAAACTTCAAAATAAACACGGATTTTTTTCTCGCTAATCCGTTATCTGGACGTTAGAATATTGCTTTTAAATTTATAATCGCAATAACAACGACTTTTCCCGGGGGGAGGTGGTGGGAAAAATGTTTTTTTTTTCGCCCACCGAGTTGAACGAAAAAAAAATTCGTCGTTTTCGTTCGTAGCTTTGACCTGTTGCTCGTGTCCGTTTGCGCGCGCTCGGATTTCTAAAGGAATGACGCGACCACTGAACACACCGTTTTTTTTTTCTCTTCCTACGTTGGCCGGTCTTCGTTTTTTGCCCCCACCCCCAGAGAATTTCGAGGTTACCGTGACCGCGGTATACGCGCACACGACGCGGCGGCGACGACTACCACCACCACCGCGCCGCCGCCCACCCCCCCCCCCCAAACTGTATACCACCTCAAATCGTTTTGGGTTCACGGCGACGTCGTTGATGTGTCGTACGCCGTATTCTCCCTGCGAAATTCTGACGGAACAACAACACCGGGATTCAACCGAGGTAAATATATTTTCTTTTTTTATTATTATTCAAACGCAACGCGAATACATCGGCAGACAGGTATTACGCGGCGCGAACGAAACTCGTTTGTCCGTCCGTCCACGGCAGTACTCCGTTTTTTTGTTCCTCCCCCGACGCACGCGGAATTCGTATCGTTCGCGCACTCCTAACACAACGTCGACTCGGAAAACGGCCGACGGTCACGTATTTACACAGGTCGCGCAGTGCTTTTGGTACACATATCGCGCGCGATCGGATCGAAAATCACGACGGGATTCTCGTCACAACAGGTGCGGCGTGTAAACGGGTCTCGGTCACGCGTATCGCGCGCGCACTTGTGGTGGTACGCGCACATTGTACTCAATCCTCCCCGGTGTCATTTCGCGCGTTTTCCGTTTCTATTTCCCGGAGTCTCGAATTTTATTCATTTTTTTTTTTTGCGCCATCCCCCCGTTTTCGGAAACCGCCGCGAGACTTCTACGAACGAAAAAGAAAAAAAAGTGTAAAATACCGACGCCATTGTTGTAAGGGTGGCTGCGGCGGCGGCGTCTCCTGCGGCGGCGAACGGTAACAGGTACCGATAACGTCCCGGGCATTTTGTGCACGTCGCCTGTGCCGCGCGATCGACGAGCGTTGGCCCGTATCAAACGGGACCGAGGGGGGATAGAATTTGTTTTTTCTTTTTAACGGGACCGCGCGCGTTCAACGAGAAAACACAGAACAGATCCGTCGGTTAATATACAACGTTATACAATAATTACTCGTTAGGTACTTAAAAATAGTTATTTCCAGGAGTTATTTTTTAAAAAAAAAAAAAAAATATATATATATATAAAATTCTGGTTATCACAATTGATTGTCAATGGATGTTTCGACGTTCACACCACATGTACTTTTAGCTAAAATAAAAAGGAAGAAAAAAAAAAAAAAAAAACGATGGATCGACAATCGGAGAGCGACGACGAATTCGAGAGTCAGCGAATGCCGGCGAAGAGGCTGCGTTCTGCCGCCGACGAAACCGGACGGAACGTAAGCGAATACATTTTTTAAATTGTCGAGAAAAAAAAAAACAACACTCGTTCTGTATGATTCGGTACATTATAGGTCGTCGTCGTCGTCGAATCGAGTGCGGCAATGGACTCTATGACTACAGGTACACCACACATACAGATCGTTTTTGACAAATGCGGTCAATCGATTCGTTTGTAACTCTCGAGGTTGTTTATATAATATATACTCGTAATTTATGCGCGTTGCACACGTGTGTTCGCGGTATTAATTTTTTTTCATCATACGGGCCTAATATTAAAATTATCGAATTTCACTAATTTCGCTTGTTTTGTCGGGGAACACTTCTCACTCTCGTGCGAGCGATATTCACGGTTCATTCACGTTTAACAACTAGGTAGTGAGAGAAAAAGCCCGTTTTTACGAGCGTATTGAAATCCAAGTTTTTAACCGCTTGTTTCGCGAACGAATAATAAATGCGTTTTATTTGATTTGAAAAAGATCCCGTGACGTCTGGCGGTGAACAAGCATCGGATGCTGTTAAGGTTTTCGGACCAGCCGGAGCAGAATTATCCGAAAACGATAAACGGGGTACGCTGTGTATTACTACCCACTGTACTGTTTATTAACATTATCGCGTACAGATATTATTGTTTGAAGTATGGGCCGATTGAATTTTTTTTTTACTCTATTTAGAGAGTGCTGGACAACCTACACAAATGATGACAAATTACAAGCCAATTACGTGTTCTAACAATTTGAATTTGCACCAGTATGCGGTTAAGTTTACACCCGATGAACATATGGTTTTTGTTAAAACAGAGCTTTTGAGAAAACATAAAAAATTCTTAGGGCCATACACATTTGACGGAACATCAATATTTAGTACTACAAAATATAAATCGGACGTGAGTAATTTGTACGATTTATTTATTTTATTTTTTGCTACAATATTAAATCGGATTTTTTATAGAATTTTGATTTGGTATCAAAACGGACTTCAGACAATCAGACTATCATTATATCCGTAACATTTGTTACTACAATTTTGAAAGATGACGAAGACGGCATTCAAGTTTTAAATTTACAGTTGCAAAATTTGTTTAGAAATCGGGGCCTAAAGCAGACCAAAATAAATGTCTCGAATTCGGATACCAAAGTAAAAAAAAAAAAAAAAAAAAAAAACATAATCAAAAGTGTTATAATAAATTTTATATATAAAATTTCCTTTTAAGATTTTCCAGTAATATCAAAAAAAAAAAAAAAAAAAAAATTACAATTATATTTTGAATAACTCACTAATGTCTTAGGAAAAATCATTTTTGAATTTAAATTTAATTACTTATTATCATCACTAATATTATTATAGTGTTAAAAAATAACTGAAATATGCACATGCATAGACCATAGAAATATAAATATTTGCACTACAATCTATTGTTTAAATTATTCATAAAAAAACATTTTTCATTAGCATTTAATTTAAGCATTTAAACGAATATCATTTATACTACACACATAAAAAAATATATGTTCATAGGTATCATTGTATAAATATATTATTTGATGAGCACATAGATAGGCACTGCTTTTAACTATCTTGTAAAATTTCTATTAATTGTAATTTTAAATTTATCTAATTAATCTAAATTGTCGTTTCGTTATAAGTTCAATGTATTATATACATATAAAATTTTGTGCCGTAATCAAAACAAATGCTATACTTGAGGATTCTTGTAAATTGAACGTTGAAATTATTAAAATTTGGATTGAAAATGTAATAATTATATAGCAAATTACTTAATATATAAAAAGTAAAAAAAGACTTTAAAATATTGGAAAATGAAATTGTATGTTTATATTTTCTGTGCTGTAAAATATATTTCTGTACTATTTTGATATGTTTTACTTATGGTCTAAGGTGCACAGTCCATACACTTTTACTTAATCCTAAAATAACTGTCATTAAATTACACTTTCATTGCTCAAACACAATAGTAAAAAAAAGCTACTTTCTTTTCTAATACGGTGACAAATTAGATGTTTGTAATTAAAAAAAAAATATATATATATTTAATTCCAGATAAACACATATCAAATACGTTGTTTAAACAAACGATTAATTTCTTATAGTTCATAAAATCATACAAACACAAATTTCAAATAATCAAAATAAATTAATGAATTAAAAATAATAATAAGTATATAGTTACGTTTGTTTTTACGTTTAATTTGTGTAAACAATATTATAATAAATTGTACTTTTTCATAAAATTACACATTATTAGATATATATATATATCTCTTACTCTCTTCTATTTTAATTCAATTATATGTATATATACATATATATTGGCATTATGTAATAGTGTACTACGATTATTATTTTTTTCACAATTTAAAAGTTATTTTGTATTTATACGGTTTTTTGTTTAGATCGTTGTTCCAAAACGTATACTTGAACTTTGGCCAGGCTTTGAAACAACTTTTGGATTGCACATTACTAATAAGTCATTATTGCATAACCAAGTTTACACCGAAGTTATGGGCCAGAGAAGCGTTTTGGATTTTTTAATACAATGTATGGAATGCAGAGGAGATCAAAATGACGATTACATGGTGAGAGTGATAAATTACTTATTTTTACTAACTATATCATATTTTTTTTATAGACTATTTGATTTTATTTTTTAATCTGTACGATATAATTATATATATATATATGTAAATTAACATAAAATTATACTTGTGTCATAAGCATTAAAAATTATATTGTTGAAAAATATAATGATAGATTGAATACTACACATTAAAGAAGCAAAATAAATTTCTATTTAAACTAATAACAAATAAAAATTTAAATAATAAAAATGATGTTTTTTGTTTGTTTTTTAGACGAAATTCAAAAATGGTATTTTAGGAACAATGGTTTTTACATTATACGATAAAAAAACATACAGAGTCAATGATGTAGACGATACTTTGGACATCAATTCCAAATTTACAATGAATAATGGAATTACTTTGTCTTACAAGGATTATTATGAACAAGTAATTATTTATGATTAATATTAGTTTTTTTGTTATTTTTACTTTATATTTAATATTATTTGAACTCTACTAAATTCTCTTGTATTTTTTTTTTATTTTAAGAGATGGAGATGCAAATCTTTATTTAATGGTAAGCAGCCATTATTGGTTACTAAAAAAACAATATTCTTTGACGGTAGTAACGAAGTAAATATAATTCATCTTATTCCTGAATTTTGCGTTTTTACTGGAATATCTTTTGACATGAGGTAATATTTTATGTTATTATATGAAAATAATAATTATTAGTGAAATTGAATAAGATACGGCTTTGTTATTTATGACAAAAAAAAAAAAATTGATTTTAACACATTAAACTATTTTTTTATTATAATATCTGAAAATGTTGCTCGTTTCATTTAATTTAATAAAATGCATAATTAGGATTTTAATAAATGTAATGAAATGCAAACCAAATAAATATTCAATTATATTAATACAAATTGTATTATGGTGTGTTCTCTGAGACCTATCTACGATTTTGGATAGTATCGTATCTCATGACTAAATATTCTATACGATCCGTGTTATCTCTAAACAGTCTAAGACTGACTAACATTTTGCCTTAAATCTCTTACTTTCTAGCTAAACCGAATGACCCAATCTGTCCCCATATAAGATTCAAAGTTTCTGTTAATTAAACATTTACCATTTTTTTTTTGATAAATAATTTTTTGAAATTCTCCCCATCATTCATCTTGTAATTAACGCTAACACTGACCTCGCTTTTCCTTTATGTTGAATCAAGTTTCGGTTCATTTTATTAATTTTATGTGAAATTTTGTGAAATAAAAAATAAATATAATTGCATTTTCTCACACAATATTTATTTAAAAACAACACAAAATTAAAACGTTAGTTTTTTTCAATATAATAATATATAAAATATGTTTATTAAATTTAAAAATATTTTTTTAAATTGTATTTGTTTATTTTTAAAATGAACTTTTTTTTTTAGTAAGTATTTAATCATACTAGTTATATTGAATAATATTATAAGATAACATTTGTCATTAATTTAATTATATAGATTTGGATTAAATAAAAACTATTTCTAAATTACAGAAATTATTTGCGCCCTATGGCAGATACCGAAGTAAAGACACAAATGGATCCTAAACAAACAACTGATGGTAATTCTAATTTGCCAATATGTATTTACACCAATCCTGAAGTAAATATGTTTAATTTTAATATTGAAACCTCAACATTTTCCTAAAATTGTGTTTTAACATATTAGTGTTTGGAGTCATTTAAGAACTGTAACTCGACATTGAATAACGATTTCAAAGATACCTTCCCTCATATTTTACCGATTGAAAATCGTGGTAGTGACAATGCACAGTATAATGGAAAAGATGTAGCAAAACCATTTTCACCCAGGATCACTCCTGGTGTAATAACGCGTTGGGTATTAATATCTCCAGATAGTGTTTCACTTCAACTTAATCAATTTGTAAAGGATCTCCGAAGAACTAGCATGGAAATGCAATTATTTAAGTTAACTGATCCAGAGATGTAAATACTGTTTGTTAAGTATTTTTTTTGTAAATTATTATATTGCATATTTTTTTGTTTTTCAGTGTTTTAGTTAAAGGTCCTACTTTACAAGACTACGTTGATTGTCTAGAACAAATCATTAATAAAATGAATCCAAGCTTTATATTATGCGTCATATTATCACATATCGACACTTTTTATTGTGCAATTAAGCACAAATTATGTGTAGATAAAGCAGGTAATATTATAACAAATAATTTTAAAAAAATAAATAATTATATCATTTTCTTTCCATTTAATTAACTATAAATAAAATAATTGATAAGATAATTAAACAAATTGCAAATGATTTGTAAACATCAGTTTTGAACAATATTTCTTTTGTTGTACACATTGTTTTTAAGATTTTTTTTTTGATATAATTATTTCATTGAATTTTTAAATTGAAACTGTACGCCAATCTTTTTTAGCCAATTATTTTACAAATGTAATACGATATGGGTCAACGTCATATGACATACTTATATATTCAATTAGTTTTCTGATTATTAAACAAATGTTTATTTTCAGTATCATCACAAATCATTGTAGCCAAAACAATAAGGAAACGTATTTACTCTGCCTACACAAAACTTGTTGTACAGATAAATTGTAAAGTCGGAGGAGCTCCGTGGTTTGTTAATATCCCCATAAAGGTATTATTCGTCAATTATTTAAAAATTATATAACGTGTTAATTACATAATATTTTTCAGGGTGTGATAATTATGGGATATGACGTATGTCTGAATAAGAAAACAAATCTTTCGTACGGTGCTCTTGTTGCTACATGGGGCAATACGCATACAAATTACTTCAGTTGCGTTCAAGCTCACAAAAGTGGTGAACTACTTTCAACGCAATTATCTAACAGTGTTGCTAGTAAGTAAACACATATTGAAAAAAAAAATTTATCTTTTATAACACACTAGTTCTGCCCCCTTATTAGTAACAGTCAAAATGTACTTAAGTCTTAAAAGAATGAAATCAACTGTTCATTTAAGTCAATGATAATTGAAATCGCTTTAAAGCATTATACATGCCATGTGTGATAGTAACGATTAGAGAGCAAGTATTTGACTTTGAACTGTGTGACACAGCAGCAGCAGACATACATTTTATATATTTATATATAATAATTATTTTGAAAATGGAAATTTGGTAAAAAGTACATGATTCTAACATTTTCAAGAATGAGACAGCGATAGCCGTAGTTTTCGATAATTCATATTTGTAAAGAGTGATTAACATTCGAACAATTCCATCCGTCCGAAACAATAATGATTGAAATTTATTTCATTGTATACGATAGTAATAATAATTGTTTTTGCAATTGGACTTAGTCTAAATTATAAAGTTTTATAAAATAATTTAAAGTTTTTTTTTATGATTTCTCAATGAAGGTATAAAGACGTATAAAGAAATTTCACAAACAAGTTAACCAATTTTTTTATATTTATTAAAACCGTTTGGAAACTATTGAGCGTTCCAATAATTACCACTTCTGCGTCTACTTTTTAATTAATATTGATAAACTACTTATTATAAAAAAAAGTTTTCTTTGTAAACACAATAGAATATTATGAGAAAAATCAGTTGGTTTTTTGTTGTGAACTCTTAAAAGCAAACCAAAGCAAATTATGTTTACTTAAATAATATCAATTTCTTTCGATTGTTGAATAAGTTTAGTTGAATAAGTTAATTATTTGTTGATTTTGTTATGACTGGTTTATTGAAAAAAATATTAAGTAAATTATGTATATATCAAATTGAATTGTTGTTAAAAGTTTTTTTTTTTTTTTTTTTTAGAGGCTTTAGATAAATATAAGTCTAAGAACGGAGAACTTCCTGAGTGCATTATCATCTACAGAAATGGGGTTGAAGATGAACAAATACCACGTATCCTGTCCGTTGAAATGGCATTCTTAAAGGTTAGTACATATTTTTTAAGTATACGTTTTACTGTGTAATGTAATTTTATTTGTTTCGAAACTAATTGAATGTTAAAAATTGTCTTTACAGGAAACATTTAAGGAATTTTATGGAAAAGATCCTCCTTATGCATTTATTATAGTTAGGAAATGTTTGGATTCACAGTTTTTACCTAATTTTCCAAAACAAAAGAACAGAAACGTTCTGTATCCACAATCAGAGATAACTGTTAATGAATTCCTTGACAATTCATCTATGTAAGTTTTAGTAAAAACAAGCATTATCATCATTATTATTATTACTAATTGAATTAATTGAAATATTGTTTTAGATTTTCTGAATTGGTAATATATATATATAAATATTAAATTTTATAGCATTATATATTTAAGACGATTATTACTAAGATATATGTTATAGAACGTATAGACCAATCCTAACATTTATCGGACACAGTATACACATACATTTTGTTATTGTGGTTTTTTTTTTGAAACCGATTGAAAATCGATAAGCTGAAATACCATTTGAAATAACGTAAATCTAATATTCCAATTCACAGTATTACAAGTTTTGGGATTTTCGACAATCTTTTAATGTTATATAAAACTACCGCCGTTCATTGTTATTTTATATAATAAGTAAAAAAATATAAAAACCGTATTAATTTGAATTTCTCTAAAGAATTTTTTTTTTACATATTTAAAATTTAATTTTTGATTTTCTACATCACTTTCAAATGTATTTAATTTGCCTTTAAAGTATTTTATTAAAGTAAAAATGATATCTAAATTTCTTCAAATGCTTAAAAGTTGAATTTATTTAAATAATAAAAACCCAACGCATAATTTAAGAAACAAGAGATATGTATACTTGCGAATAAGTATAATCGTCATAACTGTAAGTTGTACTTGAATAGTAAATAGTAATAAAATTGTATTCCCACAAAGTCCAATAGGAATTTTATCATTAAAATTCAATTGCCCGTTCAAATTGTTTACACTGAAATTCTCAAAAATAATTTTTTTATATAATATAATAAATTTCTATATTTGTAGCAATTTGATTGATTTTATTTTGGTACATTGGAAATGTTACCATTTTTTTAACGGGGTTTCGCCATCCGTGTTCAATAACAACGATAACGATATCTATAATATTAATAATTTTATTAAAGAAGGTTAGAAATGGACATATGTTCATTCTATCGCTGTGCATAAACCTTACGTATTTGTGTATATTTTTAATAATACTCCTAGAGACTTTGGAAAGTAAATGATAACTAATAATAATTATATTACTTGTGATAAATGTAAAATATATTTATTCGTTACAGGTACGATTTTCGCTTGGTGTTTCCAAAGATGAATACATTGCTCAAAATGCATTATAACGTTATTGAGGATTGTCTCATCAATTGGTCACCAGAAAAAATGGAAAAACTCACATATAAATTGACTCACATGTTCTACAGTCAATCAGTTAGTAATTTTTTTTCTATTTTGAAATAAACATAACGAATCAATTTACCAAATATTTGTTGAACAATCTAATTTTATGAACGTTTTAATTTAAAGGGCATTTCCGGACTTCCAGCTCATTGCCAACTGGCAAGAAAATTGGCTCATCTCACTACAAATACACTTAAGAC
Organism: Chaetogeoica ovagalla; assembly: GCA_032441825.1. Lineage (NCBI taxonomy): Eukaryota > Metazoa > Arthropoda > Insecta > Hemiptera > Aphididae > Chaetogeoica > Chaetogeoica ovagalla. The sequence continues at coordinate 3,802,724 of CM063747.1, read as the reverse complement.
GTATCCAAACCCTTTACTCGAAGATTTATTATACTTTTTATAAGTAACCTCAACAATGGATTTAATTTACTTTTTCTTTTTTACTACTATTATTAACTTTTTTTTGCATTTCAATTAATTTTTTTTTTTAATTATAGTATTACATTAAATAAAATTTATACTTTTTTTTTAATGAAATAATTTTTTACCGTCTTATATTTTTGAAGAAATACAATTAATTATAACCATAACACAGGGGTCGCCAACCAGTCGATCGCGATCGACTGGTCGATCTTTCTAGGAATATAGGTCGATCGTTATAAAAATTAATTTTACCATTATCGGTCAATCGTGATAGTGGGAAAAGTTGTCAGTTATAACTCGACTGTCAATTAGTCGTCGAATTTGTGTATACGAATATAAAACTTAGATTTAAAAAAAGGCAATAAATAACTATGGAAAACGAGATTATACACAGGTACGTGTGCGTATCACGTAATCTGATGGATAGCCCATATTACCTCCTATTAACGGCCTTTACCGCGTTGATAAATCGAACCAATCTGTTATAGTAGTAAATAGTAATACGTTACAAGTAATAATTTATAATCAAATATATTAAAATACGTGTAGCGTGAAAGTGTGAATTTATATTGGAAATAAAAAGTAATAAAAGAAGTATAACGCGCACGACACGTGTACATATAATATATTTTTTGTTTATTGGCAACCTTTTTTTTTTAATCGATCGCGACCTCCGAGAAAAACTCAGAGGTCGAACGCGAGTCTATTAAAGTTGGCCGCCCCTGCCATAACATATTATATATTTATTATTTTCCCCTGTCTCCCGCCGTATAGTTTAGTATTCCCAACATGACATTTTCACAATTAAATATAATGGAGATAAATATATTTTAATTTAAAGTTTTCTCGTTATTTAAAAAAAACAACGTAGAAACAATGCGGCCATTAAATTATCGATTTTGTACAATTGTGGTTATCGTTTACTTCCTCTGTGAACATTTAGGGATAAAAATATTAGCCATACCTTGTGTATCTGTTGAACGAACTGTATTTTATTTTTCTCAAAGCAATCAATATCGTCGACTGGGTAAGAAAAACAAGAAACGTACACTAACAACTGAATTTCAATACGCAATATTGAAAATAACGATGATTTAAAATTCTTATCGATGATTGATTTTTAATATAAATATATATTTATATAAGAAATATGCGAGGTTAGCACATACAAAGTTACGTTAATATTATAGTCAGAACGCGAACGAATAACACCGAATACATTCGTACGTGAATTTGTTGACGATTCGTCCGTTAAGACTGGTTCTCCGGCATTCGCGTTGAAAACCAATACAATTTGAAATATCCAGTTGTGGGCGCACTATTTTACACAGCGGACACGCGAATCAGGAATATCATTCGAATCGAACGAGCGTTTTCTTTGGTCGTACCGCCATTCGAGCGCGAACGAATCGTTCGGCAAACCGTTGTATACACTACTGCGTTGGGTACGACGATTCGTTTGCGTTCGGACTATAATGTAAACGTGCCTAAAGGTTTTCAAAAAAAACATTACGTTTATAGTCCAGTCGGGCGGGATTCAAACCGAATGAAACGATACGATTTTCACCATTTCATTCGTGGTGGTATACGGAATTTTCAATTTTTTTCCCGCCCCGGCCCCCCCCCCAGCGTTGTGACGAACAGACATACGGGCGTAAAAATTAAATCCCGATTACGACGTGCCCTGACCCGAATGCGACGTACGACGCGGGTGCGAAGCGTCTCCGTTGAAAAACGGACAAAATACTCGGGGTCGGCGATCGATTAAATACACGTTTAATAATAATGAAATCGAACAAATCGTACGTTTTGAACGGCGCGCACTGTACGATGTACGGGGGGGGGGGGGAGGGAAACGGACAAACATAAAACGTAAAAGAGAAAGAGAAAATTTAAAAAAAATAATTTAACGTAAAACCGTTAACGCAGTGATAGTGATATGGTTGATAGGCGGAAGTGATATCGCGGTGCGCAATAGAAACTCCTTGCGCGTGCGACGGCTCAGGTAGCGCGTACACCGGCAGGGACTCGTCGACGGAACGTAAGTGAGGTTATTTGGACGAGGCACTCGGATCGCGTAGGACGCTGTCACGTACACACGCACACTCGTAAACGCAAACATTACTCCCCGACGGACGCCACACGGGAAATCTCGCTACGACGACGACGACGACGACATCGGCGGACACATTGACACGAACGGCGAAATAAAACAGGTACGTTTTAATTGTTAATCCCCGCGGTCGTTCTCGCAAAATATAATCTCGCGCGTTCTTCTCCACTCCGTCGTACGCCGTTCGTGAACGTGGCGTGTACGTACGCACACGTTACGGCCGCCATGTTTTTTTTTTTTTTTACGCGTTGCCGTTTGGTTTTTGTCGTTCGCGTACACAGACGGCCGTCACTTTGTTGTACGCGCGCGCGACGCGACGCGACGAACCCGAACGCGCGCACCACACTCGTTCGATTCGCGCGGGCGGCAACAACACCGCGCGACCCCGTCGTACTCCTTCATACCGATGAATTCCTAGACAATTTAGATTAAGTTTATGTTTTATCTATTCACGAGATATACGGTATAGTGTTGGTGAGGGGGGGGGTGGTGGTGGATCCTATAGTCGAATCCACCCCGGTCACGGTGGGTAATCGGTGGTAATCACAAGTCCGTGCGATTTTTATCAGTGTACAAACACTCATTTCACTCGATTTCATTGTTCAAACGCGTTTTGTCAGAGTTGCGCGGTATTAAACGTTTTACGTTTTTTTGTTGTTGTTTTTGTGCTCAAACGAAATTATTATTATTATTATTGAAAATAATTACACCGAGTAAGTTACAAAAACCATCGCGGTGGTATCTTCTCGGATACGTCGTCGATCAATAACAATAATAATCACTTATATCGTAAGCAATACCTCCTATTATGCTGTTGTATACGCTATTTGCCATGTGTAGTTTATTAAGTGTATCAAATACGGCCAGTGTGGATCTATGTAGACTGTATATTCGCTTTAGGCCATCCACCATCGGACTCATACGCACCACGTTACGACTACGCTATAACCACGAAACGACGGTCGTTCGCGTTCGATATATTGATATAACGTATAAAATAATACGCAATCGTACACGGATGAACCGCACTTGCTAATTTCAATCCAACAGCAGTCGCCGCTGTCTTGTCGACGGTAATTGTGGTAGAGCGTAGCACACACACCGTGCGGCGACGCGCCCAATCACTTTCTGATCACTAACGCCATCAGCGCGAAAATTAATTTTATTATTAACATTTATCATTATTAATATATGTAATTGTGGCGTGGTTCTATCGTCGTCGATATGGACGTTTACAAAAAAGTGGTCGATTCGTCGACAGCACCACGACCACATTACAAAAAAAAAAAAACGTCCATCAGTGGTCCGTATGAGCTTCGACTGAGTCTTTCATTATTTACGGGTTAGCAGAACACCTTTTAGATCAGCGGTCCTCACTACGCGGCCCTTTAGCAACTTTAGTGCGACCCGCACTACAATTAAATTGTTCATTCTAAAATCCATATAAAATAAACTATGAATTGAAATTTAAAATTATAATTATAAATCCAAGAAAAACATTTGTGTCATTCATGTACTTTTTCCCACAATACCCTTTCCTAACAATATATATAAAAAATTTTATATTTTTAATTATTATCATTAAAAATGTATGTGGTCCGCAAATAATTATCAAAAATTACATTTGGCCCATTCTACAACCCTAGTGAGGACCGCTGTTTTAGATAGTTCGCCATGGTCGTTCTGTTACTGTTTTAACAGAGTTTCATATACTGAACATTATTGTTCACACAACTCGTAGTTGGGACACCGTATATCGTGTAAAGCATATGATACCAGATGGTTTGTGATTATTTTAAAATGTATTTAATTGATTGAGTTCCTTCCGAACGATTATCGCGTTCTCTCATTGAAATGCGTCATTATCGAGTAACGCAGACGTATTGTTTTCATAGATATTACAATTCGCGCTCAGTCCCAAATGTACGTAATAAAACTTACAATCGACAATATTATGGACACAAAGTATTCTTATTTTTTCTCGATTCTAAATAAAATCAGTTGCGACTCCTTGATCATAACGTCATAATGTTCAGTTAAATCTCAAAACAGCAACCATCTCTTTCGAACTACGAGCAATCACTCTTAGTAGTCTTATTAACGGCCGCTCTTGATAAATATTATCTTAAAAGCGGATGGCAAGGAAAATCGATTGAAGTAAATGCGAATACCACAAATGTATAGGTGTTTGAAAAGTTTACTAGCGTTCTATCAAAAAAAAATCCTAAATGATGTAAACAATATTACTAGACAACAAAATACTTTTATGGGTTCGATTCAAATGATACGGCTCAAATGCTCGCCAACTATGTCTGTAGACGTTGAGAAATCATTTTCTATACGTATAAATATTTTTTTAATTAATGATATATTACTGCGATTCACAAAAGGAAATCTAACAAAGTAAAAAATTATTATTATTTTTTTTTTAATTAGAATTAAAATTGATAAGAATTTTTATATAATACATATATCTGTATTAAATATAAATACGCTTCTCTTTAAAATCTTAAATGCTTTTTTTATTTTTATTTCAATTTGAATGCCTTTTTTTTTTTTTTTTTGAGTTATTTTCCTGTACCAATGATGAACACTTATTAACATTATAAATAGTATATTTTTTTTATTTGAAAACGCTTTGTTGTAAATATTGTACGACAAGTACCGTAATGATGGTCAGGGATGGGCGAAATACATCACTTATTATTTGGAATACAAAAATATGGACGAATAAAATTTATTTTAAATATAATCTACAAAAAAAAAAAAAAACGAGACATTTATATTGAGTATTTGAAGTATAAAATACTTTTGTGAAATAAAATATGTATGAAAAAATAATATTATATTTTTTTTCTTATCGAATAATTTATATTTTACTAAGTGAACATTATTTTCTTTTCATTTCGTTACTAAATGTAATAATATTATATTATTTAATCGAATGTATAGACAATCATCAATATGCGAGTAGAGTTTGATAAATAAATATATATTTTTTTTTAATTCCGTGTTTATAAATCAATACAATAACCAATAAGTAAATTAATAATAAGCTATAAAAAAAAAAAAAAAATAATACAATATTATAAATATAACGTAGTGTAATAAAATATTATCTACTTTATCATTTGAATGGGGCTGGGTTCAAACATCAAATAAAGCGAGATTACTAATAAAAAAATTGATTCTGTTTTAAATACTCACTGCTACTATAGTTACTACTCATATTTTTTTCTGAAACAATCTTTTCTTTACATTTAAGTAATATGTTATTGTTATTATTATTTTTTTTTTGCGAGTATTATTTAAAATACGATTGCCCTTTGGAAATTATTGAGAATACTTTAAAAAAAAAAAACGTATTAAATACTTTACATAACAAAATATTTAAAAAGTTATCAGAATAGTTGAAAATCATGTTGAATTTTTACCCACGTCTGGGACACAATAAATGTTTTCTTGTGACACACGATGCGTAATACAACACCGTGTCCATTTTTAATGACCCCTTCCTGAAAAATTGTACAATCATATAAACGTCTTCTAGATATTCTTTTACAATTAAAAAAAAAAAAAAAAAAAAACCTATAATAAATAATCAGTCGAAAATAATAATTGTAATTACTATAGGTATACTTCCGTCGAAGTAATTCGAAAAAAAAAAACGAAACAAAATTATCGTTTTTTCATTTATACAATCGCAGCAGTCAGCCAGCCTTATACGTGTAGTAAATTCATGTTCATATATCCTATACAATATTCTCGTATATTTACACGAATGTACAAATAAATCGGATCTGTCGGATAATACAATGTTGTACATATTTAAAATGGCGTAAAAGTTTAATGTCGAATTCTTCCAGTATTGTTGTCGCGTGAAATAATTACAGTCGATATACATATAAAACCGGTCAATTCCCGCCAGAAACACTAGCGATTGTGTGACCAATCATCAACTAAATAAACGCGCATAGGTCTCCGAATGGTGAATAAGCAAATAAATGGTTTTGCCTCTCTGAGTGTTTTGTCAACGTGAGAGCATAAAATAAACACACATACGCGCGCGCGCGCTATAAAGAAAATCCCCAAATACACGCTGATAAATTATGAAGGGCTACGGGGAAAAACGATAATTGTCAATATTCCTAAAATATTCAGTATTGCAGTTTATAGTTTCAGAACTCAAAAGAATACGATTTAGTTATATTTTCGATAATTTTCGACAAAATGAACAAGAAAATTCAATTTACTTTTAAATTTAAGAAAAGAAAAATTACAAAAAAAAAAGAAATTTACTATTATCTTTTTTCTCCGTAGCCCTTCACGTGTAAATGAGTGATTAATAACGATTAATTGACGAGACGAGGCGTTTAGAAATGCCAAGCTTAATCTATGCATCCTTCAGGTGGTAATCATGAATGTATTAAGTTTCGTGACGATTGTAACGTTACCGTTACCGGTCGAACCGCCTCTCTAGCTGGGTCGCCAGCCTAATAAAAATTAATTTTATTATGGAGAAAGCTGTAGGGCGTAAAACTCCGACCATAAAAAAAAAAAAAAAAATTATACGATTGAAAAAATAATAATAATAATAACAACGAGACAACAAAAAAAGTCTTGCGACGGAAAAATAACGAATAACACGAAATGAAAATGAAATACAATGAAAATCGAATAATAAATTAAATACCGGCCAAGAGGAAAAAAACATACCCGATCTACAATCTCGTCCGCGGTGGTTCACCGTTATGGGAGACCCCCTGAACGGATCTACTCCGTTCTTAACGGCATTTTAAAGAAGCGAATAAAAAATTTCGTAAGAGAGAGAGAGAGAGAGAAAAGAAACGCTGACAAACGTTTACGACGAGTGTCAGCAATACGGTAAAACGAGGAATTCATTCAAATATTGTCCTGGCCGGTATTAGACCAAAACAAGTAGCCGCGTAGAGGCGGGTGGCGTATGGACCCGTAGATTACGTTGCCGGTACGGTGCGTGTGTGTAACGTATTTTGTTACGTTGCACGATTGATCCAGTAGTTTAAAGCAGGGGGCGTCCCTAGACAGTTTTCAAGGGGACGGAACGAACCTATTTTATTTATAATCAATAATTTTGATTATTATTATTTACTTTGTTGACAATGATAGTAATTTTATAGGTTAAAAATGCGTTTTTTTAGGAATAGGGAGTTCACCGCCTTCTCCCCCTCCTTGGAGACGCGCTTGAGTTTAATGGGATATGGCGGCAATAATGAATTGCGTCTACTAAATGAGGGATAGTAGGGCTGCGTTGCCGCTCCGCCTAATAATTATTATTGTATTAACTCGCTACACCATTCGACGTACCGCTTTGTTTTGTATCAAGTGTTTTGTTTTATAATTTTTTTCAGAATGAGTGGCATCAATGAAATTCGTGACGCCGGATCGAGTTCCGAATTGGAACAAAAGGAAGATATTGGTGAAATTCGTGACGTCGGATCGAGTTCCGAATTGGAAAAAAAGGAAGATATTGTTGAAATTCGTGACGCCAGATCGAGTTCCGAATTGGAACAAAAGGAAGATATTGGTGAAATTCGTGACGTCGGATCGAGTTCCGAATTGGAACAAAAGGAAGATATAGTAGAAATTCGTGACGCCGGATCGAGTTCCGAATTGGAACAAAAGGAAGATATTGGTGAAATTCGTGACGTCGGATCGAGTTCCGAATTGGAAAAAAAGGAAGATATTGTTGAAATTCGTGACGCCGGATCGAGTTCCGAATTGGAAAAAAAGGAAGATATTGTTGAAATTCGTGACGCCGGATCGAGTTCCGAATTGGAAAAAAAGGAAGATATTGTTGAAATTCGTGACGCCGGATCGAGTTCCGAATTGGAAAAAAAGGAAGATATTGTTGAAATTCGTGACGCCGGATCGAGTTCCGAATTGGAACAAAAGGAAGATATTGGTGAAATTCGTGACGCCGGATCGAGTTCCGAATTGGAAAAAAAGGAAGATATTGTTGAAATTCGTGACGCCGGATCGAGTTCCGAATTGGAACAAAAGGAAGATATTGTTGAAATTCGTGTCGCCGGATCGAGTTCCGAATTGGAAAAAAAGGAAGATATTGTTGAAATTCGTGACGCCAAATCGAGTTCCGAATTGGAAAAAAAGGAAGATATTGTTGAAATTCGTGTCGCCGGATCGAGTTCCGAATTGGAAAAAAAGAAAGATATTGTTGAAATTCGTGACGCCGGATCGAGTTCCGAATTGGAAAAAAAGGAAGATATTGTTGAAATTCGTGTCGCCGGATCGAGTTCCGAATTGGAAAAAAAGGAAGATATTGTTGAAATTCGTGACGCCGGATCGAGTTCCGAATTGGAAAAAAAGAAAGATATTGTTGAAATTCGTGTCGCCGGATCGAGTTCCGAATTGGAAGAAAAGGAAGATATTGTTGAAATTCGTGACGCCGGATCGAGTTCCGAATTGGAAAAAAAGGAAGATATTGTTGAAATTCGTGTCGCCGGATCGAGTTCCGAATTGGAACAAAAGGAAGATATTGTTGAAATTCGTGACGCCGGATCGAGTTCCGAATTGGAAAAAAAGGAAGATATTGTTGAAATTCGTGACGCCGGATCGAGTTCCAAATCGGAACAAAAGGAAAATAACGATGAAATTCGTGTCAACGGTTCAAGTCACGAATCAGAACAAGAGGCGGTGGGTATTAATGGTATTCGTGACGCCGGATCGAGTTCCAAATTGGAACAAAAAGAAGATATTGGTAAAATTTGTGACGCCGGATCAAGTTCTGAATCGGAACAAGAGGAAGATAACGATGAAATTTGTGTCGACGGTTCAAGTCACGAATCAGAACAAGAGGCGGTGGTTATTAATGGAATTGGTGACGCTGGATCAAGTCACGAATCAGAACAAAAGGTGATGGTTATTAATGGAATTGATGACGCCGGATCAAGTTCCGAATTGGAAGAAGAGGAGGATAGTGATAGTGACTCCGGATCCAGTTCCGAATCGGAACAAGAGGAGGATAATGATGAAATTGGTGATGCCGGATCGAGTTCTGAATCGGAACAAGAGGAGGATAATGAAGAAATTCAAGTCGACGGATCGAGTTCCGAATCGGAACAAGAAGAAGATAGTGATGAGATTCAAGTCGACGGATCGAGTTCCGAATCGGAACAAGAGGAAGATAGTGATGAGATTCAAGTCGACGGATCGAGTTCCGAATCGGAACAAGAGGAAGATAGTAATGAGATTCAAGTCGACGGATCGAGTTCCGAATCGGAACAAAAGAATGATAGTGATGAAATTCAAGTCGACGGATCGAGTTCCGAATCGGAACAAGAGAAAGATAATGTTGAAATTCATGACGGTGTTTCGAGTTCCAAATCGGAACAAAAGGTAGAAGATGTGCCTAAAGGAAAATCTGGAAAAGTCAAATATTATATAAAGCGTTCAGATTTGAATGATGATAAAATTGTTGGGAAACTTGGAGAACATTTGGTTTTATCTGAACATATAATCAATGAGTTTAGAAACGAACAACGTTTGTGTAAGCGTACACGATCAGAAACGGCTAATGTAGTTGGTACGTCATCAGATGCTGAGCCAGGATCGTCTAAAAAACGCAGAAAGACATCTCGTCAATCAAGACCAGAGGCTACTGGTGGTCAATTATATAACCATGCTGCAAGCTTGACAGACATTTTGCAGGCTGGTAGAGTGCCTGAAAAAATAATTACTATGAATATTGTAGGTGATCAGACATTTTGTATGCTAAAATGGAAAGATATAGATGAAGCTAATGTATTTCCGGTTGAAGAATTAAATGTGATATGCCCTAAAGTGGTTATCGAGTTTTACGAAAAACGAATTCAATTGATTAATGAAGACGATAGTGGTAATTAACTATCTTAATTTTATATTAGATATGAATATATATATTAAGACATTTTATTTTAATTTTATTTCAGTTTAATATCTAAAATTAAAAATATTGGTTTAGTGCATGTCTATCAAAGTTAGTTCTACAAAAAAAAATTAAAATAATTTAACGTAAAATTATTTTAAACATATATGTTTTATTAATATTTATCTCTATTATATATCATATCTCTGGTATGTGGAATAATAACAAAATTGTATTTTCTAACCTACTAAAACAATAATTATTTAATTTAATTTATTGTGTATATACTTTTTAAACAAAATTTTCAGGTACACAAATTATATACATACATATTTTATTTATAATTTACATTACATTATTGTTTTATCTTACATATGCAACAATTATTTAAAATAATCCGTCATCTTTGTTCGAACTTGTTTGCTCTGCTAATACATTTTTTTTATTTTTCTATGCATTTTCCCATGTTCTGTGATAAGTTAGGATCATCATAAAACAATAAGTATTTTTCTGATAATTTAGCTGTATCAAGTGCTTATTGAATACTTGATAATTTGACATCGTCCCGATTGCTCTTCATTTTGTTTCTCCTCGCCTTTTTTTTCGTTGAATTTAGGATTTCTTCATCAGTTAATGCTATGGCTGTAACCCCATTCTTGTCTATTTCTACATTGTTTTATATTATAATATATACACATATTTTATAGTTAAATCTAAATATTGTTTCAATTGAGAGTGACTAATTCGTTATACAGAATGAGCTAATATATAAGTTAAGCAAACCAACCATTTTTAAGTAATATTTACGTTATATTAGGTATCATTGTTTGTATATTTTAGATATGATATGGATTGATCGTATAAGACGTGACATCGAGGAATACTCGACTACTGATTCGCTATTGAATAAAGTGCCAGAAGAATTAATTAATGTGACAGGTGTAAGTGGAACGTTGGCATTTATGTTGACGTGGGAAGGTATAGAAGGAGAACATTTCGTTCCGGCTGAACTACTAAACGTGATGTTTCCTCAAATGGTAATTGATTTTTATACAAGAAAACTTACATGGATTCCAGTTAATGAAATTGTACCATCAATAGTAATGTCTTAAATTAATTGCGTCTTCATTTAATAAAATGCATTTTATATTATATGTAATTAAGTTTTATCTAAAATTAAAAATATGGGTTTAGTTTATGTCTATATCAGTGGTTCCCAACCTCTTATATTCTACGTCCACTTTGTAGATTTTCAAAAATCTCGCGCCCCCCTCCTATAAATTGAAAAAATCGATCACCTTTTTGTGTATACTTTACAAATAAACTATACAATATTCGGAATGACTACTTTTTATTTCGATAATAATAATTATAAAATATAATTAATAGTAAATAATAAAATGGAACAATCAATTAAGGTGAAATATTATAGTAATAAATTATTATAAAATATTAATAATAGTTATAAATAAAAAATTAGTATAAAATATTAATAATAGTAATTAAAAAAAGACATAATAAAAATAATTTAATCAATAAAAATTGTATTTCGTAATAACTGCTTGCGCCTCCCCAGCAATGTATATACGCCCCCCCAGTTTGGGAACCAGTGGTCTATATGGTAGTTTAAAAAAATGTAATTTAATGTAAAATTATTTTGAACATAAATGTTTTACTAATTATTATTTTTTATACCGTATCCTTGATACATGAAATAATTTTATTTTTTAAACTACTAAACCTGTATTACATTTAATTTGATTTATTTTATATCTACTTTTAATTTAACTATCAAAATTCTAAACATCCAAATATTCTGTTTGCAATTCAAGCATTTTATTATTATTAAAATAATATATATATATATATATATATAATATAATTTAGTTTGTAAGTGCATGTAGCAGTTACTGTTAGAGTGGAAAATCAAAATCATAGGATTACAGTAACATAATATGGACTTATAATGAAATATTTTTTCAAAGACTTTGTTAATGTATAATTTTAATCTGAACAGTTTATTTCAACAATTCGTGTCAATGAATAAAATTTTGGTAAGAAAAATTGATTTTTAAAATACCTACTCACAGATTCAATGTGCTATAAATAATTGATATTGAAACATTTTCCATGATCCATTAAATATATTTTTTCAAATTTTAAATATTATGTGTATATATCTGAATTTTTTAAATAAATCATTATAGTAATTATGCTGACTGTCGAAAAATGTGTTACAATGATTGGGAGGTGTTTTCACGACCTACACTCTAAACACTCCTTCTCGCCGACTCTGATTGAAGCTAATGCTCGGAATTTCATGCATTTTAAACATTAAGCACAATTTTGGCATTGATGATGTCAGACAAGTTTTATCTATGTGTAAGTTCAATAACGTATGACCTTCTTGTACGAGGCGGATAAAAAAAAAATTGTTTACGGGCTGTCACGGTGTACGAGAAAGATATTCAATATTAAGTATTGAAAGAAATTTAACGAATAAATTTAGAATTGAAAACGTTATTAAATAAATTGATAGTTGGCAATATTGTTTTAATATTAATATAATTAAAATTATTAATGTAATTGATACCTATAAATATTTTTTTTTCATTAATTTATTTACGTAAATTAGAAAAAGAAAAAAGGAACAAATATTGTTTAACTTTAAAATGAATGTTATTGAATTTATCACCGTCTCAACTACATATCTATGAATTCTGACATTTTTAGTACATTACTATATTGATTCGTGTTAATCAGTTGGATAATTTTGATTTTGAAGCCACGGACATGTCGGTATAAACCGAAAAGAGTATTAAAGTGTTTACTTAAATTAAAACGTGTAAATGCGTTTTCGTACCGTAATTTGCGTATAATAATTTAAAATTTTCTTTTTCTTTTCTTAACGGTAAGTGTACGATAAATATGATGATCTTTTATATTACGTCTTTGACATTGTAACAAATATTTAAACAGCTTCGTTGTTAGAATTATTATACGCTAATGATAATTGAAAGACTAATGCACGGACATTCATTTATTGAATTAAAAATAATACCAAAGACAATTAAGGATTTTTTTCTATGTCAATTAAATGAATAAACAGAGAGAGAGAGAGAGATTATCAAAAGTTAAACGATCGGATCGGCTGGACCGTTTATGGAAGAAAAAAATATTTTGTACCGGAATAAAACAATTTACGAAAGTACACTTAAATAGGAAACTTATGGAGTTGTGGAAAAAGCAATTAACTTAAGACGGCGAAATTAATTACAGAGGCACAAGTCCTTTAAATAATTCATAAGCTCCGTTATTGTTGTGGTGAACGTGACGGGGGCGCCACAGTTGAGAGTTAAATTCGACACGGTCGATTTTACAGCCTGTTCGCGCTATGCAATTTATAATTAAAAAGCGGATAATTTTTTGTTTTTTATTATTTTAATGTGCTTAATTTTTTTCACAACATCGGTTCTACGCGCGTTACTTCAACAAAATATCTCTTAGGATTGTTTAATATATTTCTTAGGAAACGCTAATTTTTCAAATAACCGTTTTGAATTTATCGACAAAAATGTGTTGTTTTTGATGGGAAACGATGATCAAGTTGACGTACACAATCGAAACGTGCTATTTTTTACTAGGTAGTGAAAAAAACGCTGCGGTCATTTACTACATCCGTATCTGGTGGATTTTGTTGATAAATTTTACCGGAGTGGTCATTTAGGGAGGTCATTTTTCTCATTAATTTTTAAATTAACGAGCGGCTCGAAAAAGTATCAACAATTTTTTGTTTCTTATTATTATTAAAACGCGGTTTTGTCAAAATTCATTATTGTGCGTTAAATATGTTAAACAATATTACACCGAAGCCCTCCTCAGAATCGTTTTATCTAGCGCAATAGTTTATGAATACAGTAACAACGAAATTCTAAAATCTCTCAGTAATTCACATATAAGCAACGGATATACGTGGCTCGCTACACTCTTTAATAATATTGGTCCATCGATAATGGCGCGGTCGATGCCACTTTTTGATTTCGACGCGTTTGAAATCGGAACGGTTGTATTAAAGTGTGTTAGTTTTTGTTTGTTTCCTCCCCGCCAAGCAAATATTCATAAACAAAATTTCCTACAGTTTGAGAGGAATGTATTATTATTGTTATTTTTTTCAAATCGAAAATATAATTGAAATTAATTTCGCCTAGCGACAATGGCTCGGATTGAGTCTATGATCGGGTCTCTTTTGGTTAAATGGTGAAAAACGATCTTGTATTTCCGTAACGTTTATTTCACGAATTAATAGTGTAACGATATGATAATGACCAGTGATCGAGAAGTGGTTCGAAACAAGTTTTTGCGGCCCATTCCAGCCAAATAACACCGCGCCACTGTGGTCATTAGACGAATGTAATCCGTACGTTAATTCGTAAATTTTATGTTTTCGTTTTTTTTTTTTTTTAAATTAAATATTCTCTACAGGGCGAAATTTCTAGAATTTTAAATACCATTTCGAATCAGTCGTAACGAAAATTCACTTAATAATACTTAGACGTTATTATTATGGTACATTTTTTTTTTCGGGCTTAAAGAAAATATTAATTTATCCTTAGGGGGTATGGTAATTAATATACAACGGATTGACAACGTTAATAACGTTTATGCGCACTGTGCGTCTTGTTTGTATTGGCTAAAATAAATAAGATTTTTTTTTTTTGAAAAAAGGAAATCATATTTTTATTACAAAAAAAAAAAATTATTAAATTACAAACACTCGGGCGAATTTCTCCCGTGAAGTTTTTTTTTTTTTTTTTAAAAAAACGTCTTCGTGTCGCACACGAATTTCATCGCTGCGTATAAGTAGGGTGGCCAGATTATAAATATAAAAATATGGGACAAATGTATAGAGGATGAAATTCTTTTATCCGTAAATAAAACGGGAACGATTCGCTTGTCGGATGCCAGTAGGGGTGGAAACACTTTGCTTATTGGCCAGTGCCACACTCGGTCAGTGGTGTTGATATAGTTGAGGAGGGGTTCAGGGGATTTTCGAGAAAAACTTCAAGAAACTAGTGGGAAAATTGGCAAGTTACCTTACTAAAGTACTAACTGGATAAAATTTGTTGCCGGAAACCACCGAGTGTAGACCGTAAAGATCGGAGAAATTCTTCTTTTGGTAGCGAAATCGTCAACGGTGAAGAAAAGAATTTCTTTTTCTCTTTTCCGATATAATAAGGAAGAGGGCGGGGGGGGACGGACGTATTATTGAAATACGGGACAATTATTAGCGTCCCGAGAGCATATTTGACGGGACATTTGACATTTGAAGCACGTTGTTGCGCTACACCGTTTTATGACGAGGTGTTGCCGAGACACTTGTGAAGTACAATAATAGGATTGCGCGGTAAGTAACACATAATACACTGTAATTAGCTTTGTAGCTCGGCGGTGGCTGTGGACGTAACGTCGTCGCGTACATTATTTCTATCGGTTAAAATCGATTCGTCGCTCGGTTCGCCGAAACGGTTGGAAAGTGGTCCCCGGCGTAGTATTATATTACTCAACGAAAATCACTTCACATTGTCGGCGTCAAAAGCAATTACGGACTGTGCGAGTGCGTTATCCATTACCGTAAGACGTCATCCATCCATCCATCAAAACTGTCGGCGAAATCCTTTTTGAAACGAGGGGTTGTCACCGACGTTTTTGAAATCACAAAAATACATTTGTGCGATCAATAGACGCGCGCGCGTCTAAAACTAGAATATCATGAGAGTCGATTTTTTTTATTATTATTATTATTATTATTGTTATTCTACGCGATATTCGTAAAAGTTAAAAAAAAAAAAAAAAAAAAAAACAAAGAATCGTGTCTTGATTTTTTGTTTAAAATCTAATGAGAAATTTGTTGTTGTTGACGAGAGACGATATTGTACAATGTGAACATCCGATGCCGGTCCGAATTTTCACTCGCGAATAAATCACATCGAACGTCCAGCCAACTTTCGCATTGACCCACAGTGGTGGCCCCACGTCCGTGCAAATAAAATATTTCGTGCCATCAATCGATGTCGGACGGTTAGTAAGTTTTCAACCGTGTCGTAACCCGGTGACCACCATTCCGGTCCGTTTCATCGTTCGCATTCGTCCGTACCGGGGGCCGAATTCGTCCGGGAACTCGTCTCTCTGTCGATATTTTTTCGCGCACGGATGATCTAGCACGGACGCCCGGGTCCCGAATACGTCTCGGACAAGCGAAAACGACGGTCGTGTGTTTAACAACTATCGACAGATAGAAAGAAGACGATTGTCTTCTTGCACCTGGGGGGGACACGTCCCGGAGTAGTGGGAACGGACCGTCTACGGTGTTGTTAAAAAACAAAAAAGACTTTTCCCGTAATTCGAACTCTTTATCGGGAGAGTGGAATAAGTATTTTTAAGTTACGATTAACGGATCGAGAGAGAAAATCGGTTCCGATGTGTACACGCCGTCGTGTGTTGAAAAAGGACAATTTTTTTTTTTTTTATTTTGTTCTATCAACGGAATTTCATTATTCAACAAGGTTTATGCGCCAGGGGTACGTCCCTAGACGGTTTTCACGGAGGAGGACGGGCGAATTTGTTTTATTGAATCAATAATTTTTTGTACATTAAAAATTGTTACGAGAGGGCGAACGCGCCTGTTACACACCCCAATACACGCGAAGCACTCTTTTAAACAGATGTTGAAAAAAAATTTTATAATCTCACTTTTTTTTTGGTATTTCGTAAAGGAAATATCTTTTACGGCGTTGAACATTTAATCGTAAAAATACGGTGAAACTTTTACGGAGAATAAACGTCTGGGGGAATTGTGAAATTATTTTCCACGTCATTCGAATAATTATTATTATTGGTATTTTTTTTTTTACAATATTATTTCGCGTACTTTGATGAAAGCACATTGTAATTCGAGAGTTATTTTTAACATTTCCACTAATAACGAACATTGCGATAATTATATGTGCGTATAGTGTTCTAATGATATTTACCGTAAAGGAGCGGGGAGTGGACGGTCTGGAAAACGGGAGTTTTCCAGATGGCCTGAATCATATTATTGTGTCCGGTGTACCAATGTTTTATTCAAACCATCGCGTTTTTTTTTAATAATCCGTACCGAAAGAGACGGTACTCTCAAAGAATTAAACAATTGTGTTGTTTGAAAAATTCAAAAAATAATAAATGACAGTAGTGAACCGCGGAGTGTTGTAAATGTCGCTTGAGTGAATTACTTGGACATCAAGACTTCAAAACCTATTGTCATCATTACAAAAAAGGAACGTTTGAAAACATCTTTAACCTTATAATATAAGGTTGCATATTTAACGAATATATTTCAAATTTCTATACGCGTTGGTTTCGAAATTGTCAAAAAAAAAAAAAAACGATTTGTTTACCATTTTTACGCCGCATTTGTAGGAGGCACTATTGAGAAAATCGAAAAAACGACCTCTTTAAAGTACTTGCCGACTACACGCGATTCGCTACCAGAAACAAACTGTGACTGATATAAGCGCTCTTTCTAACAGTAAAGGCACAAAAAAAAATAAATAAATATATCACGGTAAAACTAATACACATTCCTTGCTCTCAATCTATACGAATATACATATCGCGGAAAGTCCACGATAATTTGGAGCCCGAAAATAAATTAAACTTTAAGCGTCTGTTCTCACCGGAGCGACTTGCAACCGCAACTTTTTTGTTCGAAACGTTTTTGGCGATTTAAACTCGCCTATAATTTCGAATCGAAATCGGTATTTTTTTTTATATATATATAATATTTATTTATTTATTTATTTATTATAAGTACGGGCGTGAGCCCAATTTATACAAAGACATAAGTATACAAAAACAACACAAAAGCAACAAAAATTTACAGAAATATTACAATATAACTTTGTTAAGTTAATAGAGAAATGACGGAGTGTCATTGGCAAGCCTCATTAACCTTATTACGGGTTCATTCGATAAATAGTTTGTTGAACAGTGAGGTATGACAAAACTAGAATTATTACGGGTGTTTCGTATCGGTACCCTAAAGTTTATTAGCTGAAGAAGAGAAGGAGAATCAACGGAACCAGAGAGAAGTTTATTGAGGAAAGAAATATTATGAGAAAGACGACGATCAGATAGTGAAGAAAGATTTAATATTTGTAGGACGGGTGTGTAATCGTGAGGGGGGGGGCAGTTAATTTTACAAATATATTTAATAAAACCAAGAAACTTCCGTTGGACTCTTTCTAGCTGTTTACAATCATCTGCTGTATGTTTACACTGCAAGTGCTATATTTACACTTGAAAATATGCTAAATAATGGGTAGTAGTAGTACTCGTGTTACGATTAATACTTACGCGCGCAAAATGTCGAAAGAACTTCACCGGAAAACGGGCGTGTGCGGTAAATGATAATAATTAAAAATATTTAAGACACTTTTGACGGTGTAAACGTGACGCGGCGGCCGTCACGTCGAGAGATAATAAAATTTCATCGATAAAGCTTTGCACGCTCGACGACATTTATAGGCCGTCGATCGAGTGTTTTTCCTGATTCAAAAAAAAAAAGAAGCATTTTCACACACGCCAATGCGAAATCCCACGTGTTGATAAAATTTAGTTCACGGTGTAATTATTGGCTCGATTATCGAGTAGTCCCCCCCCCCCGTTGTCGACATCGTGTGTACTTTTGCCGCGAAAACTGACTTTTTATCGAATCGCCGACTTGTCATAACAATAGTAAAACCCCCCCACACTCTCCTGTTGTCCATAAAAAATAAATTCAAATATATATATATATATATTTTTATTTTTTTTTATAATAATAATACTTTTTAACGAGTAAAACGGGCGGAAGACCAATCGAACAAGTTAGAATATACGTTAGAGAACATTTTAAAATACGTTAAATAACAATAAACGATTTATACGAATGAAAATCGACGACGTTGCTTAACGTTACGTATTTATTTATTAATATAATAATAGTGATAAATACAGGACGAAACGTCGAGAATCGGATAATAAAATGTGCGATAATACAATAAATTAGAATTCATAGTTAGTAAGACTTCATACGATCTCGTTTAACGAGTCTGAGAAATCACGTAAATTATTACGGTAGCTACGATAAGGGCGAGTCATTTGTGGCGTTTGAAATATGTAAAAAAAAAGCTCTGTGATAACGAAGCTTCAAAAAAAAACAAAAAGAATATGATCTAATAATATATATATATTTTTTAATTCTTTATAATATTGTATTTATTAAAACCGTTTTGGCCGTAGAATACAACGCGTAAAATCGTCGATTTTCGTTAAAAACGAAAAAACAAAAAAAAAAAAAAAACAATAATTATTGTTTCTAGAAGAATTCCTCCTCGGTTTTATCACTCCGACATTTAGTGTTCGTCCGCAATAATTATATCGCACGGTGCGAACGGAATTTAGATTATATTTTTTTTCCGCGACTCTCAAACCCAACGAGAATTTCAGAGTTTTCGCGAGCGTCTATTATTATTATTATTTTTTTAACGGGATTAACACAACTGGAATAGACGCTCATTCGAGCTCATAAATATATTTAAATACGTTTTTGTGTCTATTCCGGAATTGTTGACACGTGAAATGAACCGACACAAAGATAAAAAAAAACGAACGTGGCGATATTGGCCACAGTGGGCACGGCGATACGAATTCCAACAACTCGGAGTGGTAGTATAAAACGTATAAAACTTTAAAGTGTAATAAATTTAAGTTTATAACGAGTGAAACGGTTTCTCGCACACACACACACACGTCTTTAACGTTACTTTTCCGGCGTAACTTTTTACCGCTGCGTCTCTCAACTCGTCTCTCGGCTATCAAACGTACTTCAGCCACGTTTTCCACTGTTCACTGCGCATCCCCAGAATCGTCGCACGAGTCGTTCCCTGTATGAAATATCAGTGCCGCGCATTATTTGGACGTTTCGCGCGCCCAGTTGGAAAAAGGGACTCGGATTTCGATACATTATTTACTAATTCCCGATCGATGATGGCAGCTGTGTATTGCTATGAATCCATCAGTGGTTTAAATTTAAAACAACACAATTTAACATTAAAATTATATTATAATATCGTTATTGAAATAATTTTTAATTTTAATTGTCTCTCAATAATTCACGAGTGAACGAATTCCCGACCACAAAATACTGGCGCCCGGGGCAGTTATAACCAGTGCCCACCGTATGCATTGTACTCGTGTCAACACACCAACTCATTACGATAATACACACAATATATGACGTAATGACGAATCGTTCATATCCGTCGTGTTGTCGTTTCCGAATAATATATTTTTATATAAAATACGAGTAAATCGTTCGCTGTAATAAAATATTATAATTTCCATCGGAAAAATATACAATAAAAATATATCCGAACGATTTACATCGGAATAATTTTTGTGCGTTCCCGATAAAATCGCTCGAAGAAAATATTAAAAAAAAAAAAAATCCACGCCAACTACTTAATACAGTCGTACGTATATCAAGGCTGAACGTCCGGTATAAAATCGTTTTTAAATCGTAATTATTTATTAAAAAAAAAAAAAAATATATATATATAATGACTTTATATTCGTTATTTTTTACGTTCTCTTTAAATTCATTTCGGAAATAATCGCAGCTGTTCTTGCTGTGTAATAGAACATCAGAAAAATCAAAAAATTCTTTTGAACTCTAGCGACAATTGTAAAAAAAACATGGTTTTTTTTTTTGAGTTAATTTAATACGCGGAATGAAATTCATATCCGTATAACATCTGTTTCAGAAAATCTGAATCGGATTTTATTATACTGTAAAAATATTAATTTAAAGAAGTTTTCACAATTTATTTTGTTAAAAATCTATTCTTTTCTTTAATGGTCGGGGATTTCATTCGATTTTACACTGTTGTTTATTTTACTCAAATATATTAACTCTGATAAACTGTATAATATATATATATATATATATATATATATATATATATATTAATGTGTTGTATCGGTTATAATCATTAGTTATGGTCAAACGAATAAATAAAAATAAAATATATTGTCTTTATTTATGTTAAACGATAAAATAAATAATATCAAACTACCGAATTAAATAAATAAATAAATATATATATATATATATATATATATATATTTAATTATAAATTGTAAAAAAAAAAATCGAATTTAAAGGTATTTTGTGATTATAACGTTTCGTTTAATAAAACATGAAAACGAGTATTATATATATATATATATATATATATATATATATATATAAAAACTAAAAATCCGTTTTTTTCTCCGTTTTTGTTAAATAAAACATGGGATACGCGGCGTGGTGTACAAACACGCGTATTTGGGCCTCTCGCTAAAGCACGTGGAATATAATATAATCTCAGGTTATAAACCAAGTCAATAACGTGCGGTATTACACGAGATAATCTCTGTACACGTTGTTCCTAAAAATGAATCTTCGTTATCCTATATAATAATCCCATTAAAAAAAAAAAACAACCAAAATCCATTTCTCAATCACTTGCACTATTTAGCGTTCCAGCCCGTGTTTTATTACGTTTTTTTTTCTGGTCAAACAATTTCATTTTCAATCACATCTCCTCAAATATATTTTACGAACAATTTTCCTTTGCGATCGATCGTATACTGCAAACGTATGCGACGGATATCGGCCATCCGCACTCGCTCTTACCCGACTTATAACGTCAGTGCGCGATTTCATATTTCGTCGGCTGCAAACAATGCCAGATGAGCCGAAATTCGGACTCGCCCGGATACAGATTACGGCTATTAAGAGTTCAGGCGATTCAGGAATCGAGAACGTTTTAATGTGAATCAGTTTCTGTATCTTCACTGTGACATTCGAGTCTTTTATCGTTTTACACAACTACGGATTTCTATAGTACAAAAGTTCCAAAGTGGTTTTCCTATTGCCCAATAGCCGAATAAATTTTGTGGAGATTTATTCGTATCACAATATGTCCCCTCCGTAACCTAAAAATGCCCTATGAAAACCACGTGTTTTTTGTCTTTAATTTTTTTTTCCATTCCGTTTGAGAATCGAAATAAAAATTGCAAATTGTATATTTGTATAAATGCGAGATTATAAAAATGTATAGAAGTAAATTTTTCACATCGACTTTTCACACATCACGTGAACACGAATCCGTCAACCCGTCCATTTGATGTTTCCTATTACCCGATTCCCGGGTCCTGTTGCCCGTTAGAACGATAAAGCCTCCGATGGTATGAGCGCACCATTTGTATAATATTGGAAAATACGAACGGTTCTTGTGTGGTGTGTAAACTCGTAAAAGTCTATTTTCCATCGCAAACACGTCTGTGATGGTATTTTAGAATCGTTATATTTTATTGATTTCCCATTTCGATTTTAGTAGTAAATTAAAAAAAAAAATAAATAATAATAAAAAGCGACGATCGATATTGCCTAACCGGGAATGAGACGCCGCAACAGTTGGTGGAACTTCACGTTAAATCGCCCGTTAAATTTATATATTTGTGTGGTGTTGCGTTCATAAATTACACCGATTTGTGCAGTGGACAGGTGTAATCGAAACAACTACCAGACCGCTTTTTTTTCCTCCCGAACTGTTATTGAGATTTAATGTCAGAGTGAAAAAAAATAATAACTCCATCGTCCGAATCCGGGGCAGTTCTTTTTTTTTACCACCATTTTATCGGTCACGTACCGTTATGGCGGTGGGCAAATTGAACGCAACGGAATATTATACGTACACGTGTAAATGGGATTGTATTGAAACGAAATTACAACAGTTGACGGCGTAATAATAATAATAATAATAATAATAATATTTAAAAACGAATTTGTTTGTCGAAATTGTTTTATAATCGAATGAAGATCGTGTAAGACGGTGTGTACAGCCGTCGGCGGAGGTATTCGGCGAGCGCGCAGAATAATTTATTAAAACCAATTGTGTTTGGGACGAGTGTTTTACTTGTACAGAGCATTTTTATTATGAATTCGAGATGGGCGAGGGAAAAAAGTTGTTTATTTTATTTTTATCGGATACTGCGTGTACCGCGGTTTTCTTTTTTACATTTTATACTCATCGTCAAGTTTTATTACTCTATTAATATCCGGAGAAAATGTAATATTTTATCGAACCGCCCGTTGACGAGTTCCTCGGCCGTTGTTCTTTTTTCATTTTTATTTTAAATTGATATTCATGAGACAGGTAAAACGACGAGTTTCAAAAAAATGCGTTTCGAGTATTTTAATATAAATGGAAAGAGCAAAAAAAAAAAAAAAACCGAAGAGATCTCAACGGTGACTCTATACTGTAAGCAACGGTATTCGCCGGATCATATGTTAGAAATGACCAATGACTAAATTTCCAATATACTTGACGGTCTTGTTGAACGCGGGAAATCAGACATTTCAAAAAAATATCATTTCGCAATTTTCGTAAAAATGTTTCGATTCCTTTTCTGAAATTTTCTATAATATTGTAAATTAATATTTGTATAATATTATTTTAAGCGCATTTTCTAAAAATTGGTAATATTGAAAACGTAATATTTCGATAATGTGATTCGATTTAACGAAAAAATAAAACGCTATAGACGTAGTAATAATAATAATTTTCATCAACTGTAAACGCGTACGGGCAGTCGACCTAATCGGTGTAATACGCGTTTTCGAGCCATCAAAAACGAAAAATGTTACGTAAATGCAAATTTTTATATTTTACTTGTAATAATAAATTTACTACATTTTACTGGCACCTGTTCTTTTTTTTTAAACCTACAAAGACCGAGGAGTTCAAAATGTGTCAAATGATTGGACGATAGACACACTTACACATCATAATAATTATAAAAAAATTGTTTAAAATTCCATTTAATTTCAATAATATTTTTGAAAATATTTTAATTTTACAAGTACAATATAACATTATAAGAGTGATGACAACCCAATAAAACAAATACACGGGAAAATTTAACATATTGTATTTGTTAAAAAAAAAAAATACAAGTATTTATTATTGTAATACACACACACACATATATTTTTAGTTATTTACTTAAAGGATATATTTATATAAAATAATGTATTACGTACTGTGGTAGTACGTAATTTATAGGCCAACGTATTTATAAATAAAACTTTTGGATATTAACAATTGGAAAAAAAACACAATAGAACATCAAACAACATTCATTTATTTATTATTAACTTCCAATTCGAATTCTTTTATATTTCCTACGATTATTATTATTATTATTATTATTTATATAATAAACTAGTGGTGCGATTAGTTAGAGTATTTATTTTTTTTTTTTTTGAAAGAGGGTAGACATTTTTTATTTTTTTCAAAAACACTTTTCACGCACAGATTATTAAATATGCAAACAAATATTATTTACCGCGTACAATTTGAACGATTCACCGGTTTGAAGAAATTCTATCGGACGAATCCCCTTTATTATTGTCATCCAGTAAAAATTGTGCGTTTTGATTCTCATAACAGAAAGAATAATTAAAACTACGTGCAAGTATATTATTATAATAATATATCGAAATTCAAATCATATAAATCACACTATCTACGCACCAATAACGCGTATCGTGGTTTTTAATGAACTCTCCGAATCGTTTTATTCCATTAGATATGTTTGCGATTTGCGATCGAAAAACAAAAGTTTTACGATCATTTGATGATGGAAGCTCTCTAAATACCGGACACTCTTGGTCGCCGAAATTTCGTCCGTTATTTATAGAGGGAGTAAAATTTAGCGTGCAGGAGAATAAAGTGTACTTTTGTACATCCAATTATCGATTATTATTATTATATTAATTATCAATTAAAAAAAAACGTGTATTTAATGTATATAATAATGAAATATATTTATTATTTATATTTTACCAGTGTAATTATACAGGTAGTTATCATTTAAAATTTGATAGGTAAATAAAAAAAAATTGTTAAGGTAAAAATTAACATTTATCGAAAAAAAAATCGGTTATTTTAACTTGTTCAAGACCTTGACGGCATATTCATTAAACTAATTTTACAGTAATAAAATAGTGTAGTATAGTAATGAATAAAAATACGTACATTTTAATAAAATATACTTAGTGAATTACACAAAAAAAAAAAGGAAAAAATTATAAAGTCATAAAAATGCCCGTTATTTTTAGAGGTTTTCCTATAGACGAATATAATGAAAATGTTCTCGAAAAAAACGTCCGCTTATTGGAGATGTCCGTTAAGGAACGTTTCTTTGAATATATTTTTTTCTTTTTTACCGTATAGCGCGAATTCCGTAGATTCTGATAGAACATAATTAAATATGAATCTTGTTCGATATATCCAAAAGTGAAAAAAAAAACATTCGTTCGACGGGTTATATTATACGAGTGTAATTACAGTAACGTTAGCGTAAGTTTATAGTTTGATTCAAATAAATCAATACGCACGTACAATTATATTTTTTCGCCAATACGCGTTGAATTTCAATTATTATTATTATTATTTTTTTTTTTTTCATAAACCCTAAGAGGACGGCTCACGCAGAAAATGCGTTACGCGAAAAAAGTCACTCCGTGGTTCCAACACTGCGACTCATTATAAGAAACACAATTTAAAGATGAGAAATCCTTAGTGTTGTAGAAAAGAATAACTCGCAGGTTAGGTTAGTAAAAGTCATAAATACGAATATTTTGGCTGCCAAAATCTCAATAACTACTAATAGTCGTGAATGTGAAATTCGTTTTTTTGCCAAAACATTCGCGTAATTTCATTTATTTCCCGTAGACTTTTTAAAACGGTGTTTCTAAATTACAAAACACGACGAACGCAGTATTGAAACTTGTTATTAATGTTTATACGGCGTAGGAATGATGAGCAGCGTCGCTCTGGAAATTGGTTATCGTCCGACGTTTTCGCTCGATAACTATTTATTATAAAAAAAAAAAAAATGCGTTGGCCACGCCATTTCTTTAGCGTTTTATGTCGACACGTTTACGTGAGACCGTGTTCTTAAGAAGCGAAGAAAATTACGTAATTTTATTAATTATAAATAATTCTAATCTATTTATTATTTTTTTTTCAGATTTTTTATTTGTGACGAGTCCGTCATGACTGTGAGTGTGGGGGGGGGCAGAGGACTTGTAGCAATCGCGCGTTCGTTTTATACAATCGCGAAAATGAGCAGAGTACAAGAAACAATTACGTTTCGTTTTAAAACAAATCTAGACGTATAATTTGATTTAGCGTGTTTTAGCCTAATTTACGTATTTTATCAATTGTTGATAATTATAATAACTTTAAATAAATAAATTGTTTATATTACAATACGTAGTTCCGTGATATGTTTATTGTTGAATTCAGTGCGTTACGACGGACGTACAAGCAGAGCTGTAAAGAGTGCTTTTAAAAATCATTTGAGCAATGAAGAAAGTATTTAAACACTTATTTGTCCGATGTAATATGTGTTAACACTCATATACATTTAAAAAAATATTTGGAATATTTTTTTAAAAAAAAAAGAGTCTATTATATTCATAATTTTATTAATACATATATAATATTTACCGACATATTTTGAAAATATTATGTTCGTGAAATGTATTAAGTATAATTAATTTTTATTTTGGTCTTAATTTTTGATTTCGATCTATGGAATTAATCATACAGATTATCTGGTTTTATAATTATACTGTATACAATTTTCTTTCGTAAATAATTTGCGATATTTCGTGTTTTAACACAATAATAATATAACACGAGTATAAGAGTATTTCAAATGAATCGGTATAGGTAAATTCCATAAAAAAAGTATTCGACGCTTGTACTCAATTAATACTCGTAGAACTCTGCGTACAGTACTTACGTAAGTAATACGTGACTGGGATTTAAGTACACGTTCTGCGACACGGCCCACGATTATTTTGTTTTAAACTTCGAATGTAAACGTCAACGAGATATCATTCCATACCATTTTAAATACGTAATATGTTATTCGTTTATTTTTAATTTTAATTCAATGTGCCGAAAAGAGAAAATCGATTTTTTTATGTTTCTAAACGCATATTTTTAAGAGCTACAAGTCCTCGTCCGGTCCGGTCTCACGCGACGGGGCGGTTCACTTAAAATTCGTAAATA
This sequence comes from Chaetogeoica ovagalla, assembly GCA_032441825.1. Taxonomy (NCBI): domain Eukaryota; kingdom Metazoa; phylum Arthropoda; class Insecta; order Hemiptera; family Aphididae; genus Chaetogeoica; species Chaetogeoica ovagalla. Next base: position 3,775,426 of record CM063747.1, on the reverse strand, counting down.
AATAAACGGGAGGGAGTTTTTTTTTTGTAAATATATTTTTAACCGTTTTACTGTTTCAGAGAGTTTTTCTTCCAGATTATCCGAGTGCTTCTCCGGGGATCGTCTAATAATAAGACTGAGTGAAATTCGTCTGCTCGTTGCAGTAAACCGGCACGGTGGGCACCGGCACGTTGTAATACGTGACGTAGCCCTGTTGATTCCTGGCGTCCTGCGGTGCCGGTGCCGGTGCCGATGCCGGTGCCGATGCCGGTGCCGGTGCCGGTGCCGCGACGGTCGCGTTGTTCGCGCGGTTCACGGCGGCCGGAGCGCGCGTGTCCGCCGCGTAATTATCGGTCGCCGAGTTGCCGGCCGAAGAGCCGGCCGAACGCATGTAGTACCGGTTGGAGTAGACGCGTTTCACGTCCGACACGCATTTCAGTATTCCCAGTTTCACGTCGTCGATGGCGCGCACGCAGAAGTCGCCGACGTCCGCCGACACGCTCTTGAAGAACAGGTCCGTGGACCTGGCGACCTCCAGTTGGTTGTCGACCGGGTCGCCGCCGATCCGCCGCCGCCGGTGCGAACCGCGCGCGGTCGCGTTCTCGTCGTCCGGCTGCGGTCGGCGGCGATACCCGTCCGCGGACTCCGGCCGCTGCTGCTGCTGCTGTTGCCGCTGTTGCTGTTGCTGCTGTGGCGGCGTCGGCGTCGGCGACGCGTTCGCGTAATACGCTTCCCTCACGTCGGACACGCATTTCAATATTTTCGGTTTCACTTCGTCAATGGCCCGCGGGCAAAGGTCCTCGATGTCCACGGACACGCTCTTGAAGAACAAGTCCAGCGATTTCGTGTTCTCCGTTCTGTTGTTGAACGTTTCGATTTGTCGCAGCAATTGGTACAGTATCGCGTTCCGTTCCTTCGACTGCGCCAGTTTCTCGGCCAAATAATACGACTCGTCGTCGGCCTGAGGCGACCTGACCGGCCACAGTCGACGACGGGGGGCGGCGGGTGACGCGAAATCGTCGCGCACCGACCCGTAACTGTCGCGTTCTTCCTCGTCCTCGCCGGAAAACTCGTATTTCGTCTCGTCGCTGTTCCGAGCGCTCGGACCGTCGCCGCTGCAAACGTCGTTTTCAACAACAGCCGTTATTATTATGCGCGCGAAACAAAACAAATAAAAAAAAAGATTTTTTTTTAGTTTTTACTTATAAAAAAAAAAAAAACTGTCTAAACGTGTTAACGTCTATCGTTCCTCGCAAAGTTATTATTATTATTATTATTATTAATAATCGTAGATAAATTATCTATAATTTTCGAAGTTCAGATGGAATTGTTTCGAGCGAAATCGGTTTAATCGCCAGCCGGTTTTTTCACGTACGTAGTATACCTCTAATAAAGAAATTCATCTAAATTTCAACGAATTGTGGAAAACCGACTGGATTTCCTATAAATATTTCCAATATCGATTTTTTTCACTTCTTCTTTAAATCGATTAAGAAAATCGGTTTTTTTTTTTGGATTTTGCAACAAATTTAAATTAAAAAAAAAAAAAGTCGAGATATTAAAAACAGAACGCGGATTATTATGTTTGTCAGATGTTAAAAATATTTTAATTTCAACTCACTTATGATCGTATTGAACCGTGACCGTGAACGATGTGTTGTCAAGTATTTCCATTTGTCTTTGTAAAGTGTTGTATAACATATCATTCCTTTCCTTCAATCCCTCGGCCAGAGTAATCGCTATTCTGTCGTCTGTTGTTTTTTCGCGGTTCTCGGGAGAAGAAAAATGTGAAATATCCGTTTCCGACGATGTTATCTCATTGTCGCGCGCAGTAGATTTAAAATCACCGCGTCCCTCGTGCTCAAATCCTGATTCATCGGTTCGAACGTTCGGAGTGGTCGTGCTGTAATAATTATTGATGACGTGTGTCATAGCGTTTATTTATTTAGTTACACACAAATATTATGTAATATTTACGCCATTAATTTTTTTTTTTTTTAATATTTATAATTAATAGTACAGCGTTTTATTAGACCTCAGGCTTACGGCGGTTCAAAAACTGCGTAAATATTTATATATATTATGTGTATGGCCTTTGCAAGTCAAAACACCAATTTATTAAGTAGTTATATGACGAATAATAGAAATTTTATGTAAAAAAAAAAAAAAAAACAAAAAAATCAGTACACAAAAACGCGACGGAATTATTAATCGCGCGTTGTTGAAATCAAATGTTTGTACAAATATCGCGTATTGATTTATATAAATGGATAATCGTTTAATCGCTGATACGAGACCCACTGCTACAGTTTACAGCGAAACGACATTTTTTAATAATTTTTAATTATACGTTTAATTCTATAGATATTACGCCGACTAATAAATTATCATAGGTGCTAAATGTCTAATTATTTTGTTTTTTTTTTTTACTAAACTGTACGAACCGATATGAATGTAATTAGAGGTTAATAATTCTATCGCATTTTTAGAAAACTCGTAAAATACATTTTAATGGTGTAACGCAAACACTACGGTTAGAACACACGTGGACCTGTCGGAAATAAAAAAAAATAATAATAATTACTTGTTTACTTGTTCTATTTCACGGTAAAAAAAAAATATCCCCCTGTTCAAAATTCATAAATGTATTTCTTTTTTTTAATTATTATTCTTTAACGGATAAAATAAAACAATAACAACGCGCGTAATTGATTGAAAATAGACATAGCGTATATATTATTATTATTATTATTATTTGTATTATGAATAACGTACAATTATAAGTAATTGAATAAAGCTGTTGTTGAAATTTAAAATAAAAAATTAATTCCCTTCTACAAGGCGAACTGTTTTAAGATCGAAATACCGTAGAAAACTTGCAAACGTTCGTGCTACGGGTTAGAAAACACGAATCCCCGAGGAGAACAGTTCGATATAAATTTAAAAAATTTCTCGCGATCTAATTTCACCAGTATTATCCAAAACGATAACACGCGCGTAGCTCATAAAACCGCATTGTTTTTTTATGCGTAAAAACGTTGAATTCTTTTCACACCGACTGTATTAACGTGTAATTAATATATACAAGTATATGTATAATGCTTACGCGGTTTTGTTGACTTTATTTCGTTCAATTTGCACGGTGTCCAAAAACGATACGTAAGCAGCCAACGACCAATTGTCCATCGATTTCCGATTGGCCGATCCGGATTCCGTCTTCTTTTTGCTCTTTATGTACGTAGACTTTATATTTTTCCATCGTCTCTTACACTGATAAACTTATACAACATAAAACGCGTTAACAATACCAATGTATAAAAAAATCTCAATAATTTTCCTACGGTAAAATAGAAATCGCGGTCAGAGTGTACAATATTATTGTGGAATATAACCCCGATTTATTAATAAGAATAATATGAAATTTGCTCGTGAATCATTCAGTAGTTCCGTTGGTGAACTTTAACGTGTAACGAACACGCGTAAAACGTAAAGTCGCCCCACGCGCTCCGACCGGTAGAAAACACCAATGGCGTGGTCAAGAGACGTTGCGACATTCGTCCTACCCTGCTCACGTGTATAACAAAAAAATATATATTTTTCTATTATCGTCCCACGGGATCCCTCGTGACACGTAAGGGTATATTACTGCACAGGATAACTACCAATTACAGGAACTATCACCGTCACGCGTCGCTTATAAATTACCTATATCCGGAATATTTCAATAAGGGAGGGGGGTTTCAATTAGAGGCTTTTCCGTGATTTTCGTTATTTTTTTTTTTTATTGTCACATTGACGTAAGAAAAAAAAAACGTTGTCATTCTTTTTCTTTGGTAAAAAAGAAAGAAATAAAATATTCGGTGATACGATTTGGATGAGTAGAAATAACAACAACTTTGCGAGAGAGAGAGAGAGAGAGAAATAACGTGTTCGAGAAAAAATTCAAGTATATACCGTGGTGCGGATAACGATGAGATGTCAAAATTGTGTTAGTAATGTTCGTGGTACTCGATAGAATCCGTAAAAAAAGCTTCTAGTCTCATTAAATTCTCAGTAAATATTATATGTACGTTGTACGCCCCTTGTATTATCATATTGTTGTCGTCAACGTATTTCACTTATTTTCGTAGGAAATACAATACGGAAGAATAATTTTTTTTTTTTTTTGTTTTCTTTACGCGCATGAACTGATCTGTCATCGAATTATTAATTTTATAATAATTCGTCGATCATTTTCCTGACGCAACTACGCTATTGGACACAGTCGCGCCTACTACATTTGCTGCAGATACCTACTGTTATACGTCAAACTTTTAAAACGTTTCGGTTGTGTCGGCAAAACGTTGAATAATTTTTACATAACGTAACAAAACACAATTATTATAAATCGCCCGTCACATCATCCTCGAGTTTATCACGAATTAGTTGGAGTTAATAATTATGAAAATTGAAATCTGACAAATAAAAATCCCACTTTTCACCATATCGCTATTACCGCGCATTCAATGCGTTCTCGTGTTCGCATTATAGTCAATTATTGTTGTTGTACACGTCACGAGCACGCAGCAATTGTGTATTTCCATATTTTCAGCCACGTGCGAGGGAAAAAAAATAAAATAAAAATGAACGCCAAAAAATCCATTAAATAAAACGGATTCAAAGGAAAAAAATGTGCTCGACGGTTATTGAAGAGATGTAAATTTATACATACTCAACAGCAGCACACCGAGAATTCCGAACGTATTTATTAGAACCGTCTGATTATTATTATATATATATAAATATATGTCAGTCAAATGCATTAATCGTAGTCCACGCGTAGGTCAATGTGGTTTTATTAATAATCACTTTGCGAGTTGGTTTTTTTTCAAATCGTCGAAGTTTTTTTTTTCATTCTTTTAAAAACGCCAAACATGATAAACGCGTTTTGAGAAACATCAAAATTACTTTTCTCCCTATTTGTGGCATTCAAAACTACGAAAATCTATTTGTACCGTTTATTTCAAATAACTCCGTTTGTATTATAACTCGTACGAGTTTTCCTAGAATGTCATATTTCAAATACGCCGTGTAAATATATTTTTCTGTTTTATTATTATTATTCGGGAAATTATTTGCAAACCGTTTAATTTTACGCAACTCATTTTTATTATTATTATTTTATTTTTACCAGTTTGTTTACTAGAACAGTAGGTACCTATACATTTTGTTAGACGATATCGTATTTCCCCTTTTGCGTCTCTTGCACGCGCACTAACGCTCGATCATGTCGTGCATAGCTGCTGTGTCAAGACTCGCCGGGCATCGTTCGTTTTTCGTCACCGTCTAAAGATGATTGCCAAAAAAATCTTAGTCGACACACGATCATGACGATCAATTAGACGAGTCTGAAAACGCAATTAGAAGAGGATCGACGTTACTGTTTTAGGAGACCACGTTTCCTAATAACCTACGGACGGATTAATGATATTTGATTACGAATCGCGCGGAATACGACGTAATGAACTGCGCTTTAGAAAAAAAAAACAAAGCGACTTTATACGCGTTGAACATAAGCGTAAATTGTACGAGCACTCGAAAATAATTAATTTCCGAGTATAATCGACGCTTAAATCGCTAATAACCTTTCCATCAAGATGTCCTACAGAAAAATCGCGCTTTCTCGTTGCCGGAAACTGTTCCTCCGTTCTGTCAGCCCACCCCGTGCGTATTTCATCGAAATCGCTTTTCGCGACTGGACGAAACAATAGCGGAATTACGAGGAAAACAGAGAATCGCGCATATACACGTGGGAAATATTATCGACAAGGAGAAGTTATTCAATACGGTTCTCGAAAAAATCGAGAATATTATTTTAATCGAAATGCGTTATAAGCGCACTACGACGAATGGCGTTTTAATTACTACGCAATGGACGCCTATATAAATATCGAATTTTCGTCTTATCGTTTACAAATCGATATGATCGCGCGGAACGGTGATTGCACCGTGCGTCCGTTATTTGTTAATCGCGAGACGATCAAAGTCCGAAACCGAAAATATGGAAACGATATGAGAAAAAAGAAAAAAAAACGTTTTTTTTTTTTTTTTTACATTTTATTTCTCCGTCTATAATAATATTAATTAATTATAGAAAACTATACGGTTCGACCTATCGACCTCATCACGCGCACGCAGATGATCGGAGCGCGTACGCGCGAAGCTGCTACCCGTCATGGTAAACGTTATAATTTATAGATGAAAAGGCCTGGGATGGACATTGTCCCATTAAAACGTTTAACTGGACCTCGTTGAAATCTATACCGAATATTTTCCAAAAACCAAAACGATTTTTTTTATCATAGGATTTATTATTTGTGAGAACAAAAAAACAAAAAAACAAAAAATTGCGTGTGTATAAATAATTAGACGCGACACACAAAACAGATTTAGCCAAGAACAGGAATTGCCGATTTTACTGAAAGAATTCGCATTCAATCATACAGACGCATTCAATTACAAAAATCATTTTGTATTTTTTTTCTCCGAAAACAAAACGCACGCGTTTATTTTACGTCTGAATTTGTTACGGAAAATTGGCTACTTGGCTACATCGAATCTTATTTGTATGTCTTTTTGAACACTTCGAATATTCCGGAGTCGGGGGAACTCTGAAAATGTAATCCTAGTTACGCCCGCGGCTGACATCTGCAGTCAGCTTCCACACGCTTTTCATATTACGTATTATCACGAAAATTCAATTAGAAATTACAGTCGACAATTTTAATTAACTGAGCGTCCAAGTGCGAAAGAATCGACCGGAAATTTAACGGGGGAAAAATCGGTTTTTGTCTAATCGAACATTTAACACGCGGTTTTGTGTATCGTTTTGTTGTTATTATTATTATTATTATTATTACACGGACACATTAAAAATATGGATAAGTGTTTGTATATGATAATAAAATAATGCGCTATTTTATAGTCATACGAACTGACACACACAGCTCGTGCCTTCGTTTCACTACGCCGCTGTCTTGGGAGCCGCAGCAATAATTATTACGACGACTCGCGTCGACCCGAATAATTGTCGGAATGACTTGTGTGCAATGTTTACTCGTAATTTTATAGGACGTAGTGTTGGTAATTTTGAAAATTATTTTTTAACGATTTTATTGCGTTTGTTCCCGATTGAATATGTCCGCTATTGTCAAATAGTCAACAATAATACGTTCACGTAATGTGTTTTCTGTCGACATTTCGGCCGGGTATGATAAATGTGCAAAACATTTTATTCTAATATAATTCAACGATTCCGTTCTCGTTCGCTTATTATCCGACATTTAAAAAAAACCCCCCCCGCCGCAAAGTCTTTAAAGAAAAAAGAAAAAAAATTTTTTCTATCGTTTTTCCAACGTATTAAACGTTGCTGTTCACTTTGACTAGGAGACGCGAAACGCTATTGAACAGACGGGTTTTATACAATATTAAAAATACAATATTTCTACAATAAAATAATAAAAATAATTCCGTCGGTTGTCTCGAAACACTACGATAGTAGAAATTTTTTTCTTATTATTATTATTATTATAAACTGGACGAATAGTAGTCGCGTGAAAAATAATTAATTGTATTTTATATACGTATATATATATATATAAAACCATTGTACTACAAATTACGAAATTCGTCGTCGAATATATTTAAAAATTCTGGACATAAAATTGAATATATATATATATATATTTTTTTTTTTTTTTGTTAACGGTTTATATGATTCACGTTTTTAGAGATATTTATATATAAAAAAAAAAAAATCGTTTTACTCTCTCTCTCTCTTTTGAACGCGAAATATATTTTTCTTATCCGTCTATATATTTTTCTTATCCGTTCTTTATGTGGTTTTTTTTACACTTATACGTTCAGAAAACTCGACAATTCAATGCCGTTAATATTGCGTGTTAAAAAAAAAAAAATACTACTCTCTCTCCATTTGTCGTCATTTCGTGTAATAATTGTGTTTTTTCTATAACGACAATTCCCTCCCGTGTATTGCGAGACAAAACGTTGCAGCCAACAACAACTTACCCGACTTGCCGATTCTTATCGATATGTCGTTCCACACGGCGTCTTTGAAATCGGTGTCGTCGTGCCCGTTATACGTGTTGTCATATAGCGCTCGGTTCTTCCTCACGCATTCGATCAGTGTCACGTCGTCTTCGTACGTGAACGCGGTCTTGCAGGACGTGCTCGCCATTTCCCGTCTGCGGGCCCGGTAGGTCGGACTGATTGCCCGCGGTCGACTGGCGGCGGCGCGGTGGCCGTTGACGGAGTGTCGTCACACACCCGCTGCGCGGCGCTGATGCGGCGGAGGCGTTTCAAAAACGGAGGAGGGAATAGTATAGTATTTTTTATTTCTTTTTACACACTTTGTACTAACTATTAATCGGACGGTAAAAAAAAAAGAAAAATCTCAATTAAATTATCGTCACGCCGCTCTGCGGACGTTTTATTTTACGTTTTAAAACGCTATTTTCTTTTTCTCCGAGACGGAATTTTTCCGAAAAAAAAAAACGGAAACCTTTAGAAAGTTGTTATTAAAAAAAAAAAAAAAAAAAAATTCGCACGTCTCTTCGTGAGTGACGAAATACAAAAAAAAAAAAAATCGTTCGATAGAGAATCGCCGTCGAGTTTTTAAACATTTTTAATATTTTCCCTACGTTCTATTTTGCTGCGTTCGCGGAAATAACGTTCTCTTCGAAGGAACCCAATTCCGCTAATAGTTCAAAACACGTCCGAGGAGATGAATGGCATTTTTTTTTTTTTTTTTTTTTGAAAAACGAAAACCGAAATTATATACTCGAGAACTCCACCGGACCGTAGTAGAACGGAGCTTTTCTGTTGAATTTAAGGCGTACGACAATTCCTGGGAGTTTGTACATTTTATTACCGGTCTTCGCGCTGTATTAAATAAGCCTGAAACAATAATAAACAACAGCTGCTCCGCGCAGCCGTCGTAGTTCAACGACAGACATGTTATAATTTCACGAAAATGGCAAAAAAATCGTCCGTTTACAAATCATTTTTTTTTTTTTTTTAGATCATAAGGGAGGGGGGATTTAATTCGGTCGATCCTCCACTCAGCGAATACGCAACCGGCCGGTGACCACTCAAAACAGCCGTCGTCGTCGTTCGAATTTTTTGGTTTTTTCGAAAAATCGGTTGTCTGCCAAGACGGTTGTCGGCCCTAAATTTTTACACTACAGACTGATATTCCTCAAAGGGATTGGAATCCAGTGTCTAGCACACCGTTAAATCATGGTGAAATAAACGTTTCGTACTTCCAACGTACCGATCTATACGAGTAAAGGTTCTGAAAACGCATTTGAATTCCACTATAGGGAAACGGACTTTTTCACATTTCTACTCTTTTTTTTTATCTTCTATAAATCCTTAAAAAAATTATCCGAACAAATTTAACATACAAAAAAAAAAATCGCTAATAATCGACCTCTAAAGTTCTCGTAATACAAAAAAAAAAAAAAAATAATAATTTTACAATTAGAAAAGTCGTTTTGTAGTAAAATTCACGACGAATTCAAATCCGTTTACAGAATCTTTACCGCATCGTTAGGCCGATCCGCGGTGCGTTGAAAGTACCGAAACGTTTATTTTACTATGGTACGGGTGTGCAAGACGAAGAGAGGAAATACTCGATTTCGCAATCCCTTTAAATATAATTTGATGGCACACACAAGAGAGACGGAAAATTACGGCGACACACCCAACAAACATATATATTTTCTTTTTATTACGACTCGTTAATGGCGTTTTTTTTTTTTTATAAGGGGGAGATGCTTAGAGATAGAGTACACATTTTAATATACCCTATCTATAATTTATTAGCCCTCCCTCTGCTCGCGAGATATTTATAGCGTATAACTCTTGTTTACTCGTGTCGTCATTGTAATTTTTCGTGCCCCTTTTTCTAATTTTCTCGAAAAATAGAGAAAAAAAAAATGCCATTCTTAATAGCTTTTGATGGATTTTAAACGCTATCGAACGCGTTTTATCATACATACATACGTATATTATATACTTTCAGTATATCAAAAGTGTAGACTTGCGTTTAACATTTTTATTCATTACATGTCCGCCAATCGAGCGTCTGATGTTAGTTTGAAATCGAAATTCTGTCATCCTTGAACCTATCATCCGTTGAAAATTCTTTCTGTGTTTGATGGACGAATAATAGTTCAGTAGTATTTGTGTTTATATTTAGCGGAGCTCTAATGCGAAAAGGCGTTCACTGTTCAAAATAAGTTTGCTGCTTTTCGACAAACCCTCCACTGCTGCCCATCCCGTCGAGAGAAACGCCGGTCCGGACGTTTACAATGTAACATTTCAATTTATCGATTTTTCTGCGTTCCGAGTTGAAACGTCGACAATAAAGTAAAAGTTTTCCCGACATTTCCATACATATCACAGTCATCCGCTTGTACGCTGTAATTTTAACGATAACTTATTTTTCGTTCATCGTTTTACACAGATCAATGTTGTAATTGCAAATCGTTTACATTTGTTTTTTCTCGAAACACTCGATCCAGGGCACGAGCGCGACTAGGAACGAGGTATAACAAACAACCCCCAAACGCAATAATTTCCGTTCGTAAATCCTAAACTCAAAGCGAATTTTCAATTTTCAATAATTGAGATGTATTATTCGCGTTTGTTGTTGTCCGCGTAAACGCGTAGTAATACCGAAGGGGCATTCGGTTCGCACGTCAGTCCACTGTTCGGAAGATGTTTATTTCGTGACGACCAAGGAAACTCGTACACCGTTTTATTCGTTCGGCAATTCGGTTGTTACGTTATAGACAATATCGTTTCAATACACAGTATCCCGTACAATATTATTTTATTTCATTAACTATCACTTTTTTGAATAATCCACGACAATTTATATTTTCTGTCGGTACAACATGAGCAAACATGTTTATAAGCGTTCTTTTTGTTTTTTAAACACGTTCATAAGACGTCGGACAAAAATATCAATTTTCAATGAAATTTACGTAATGATTGGGGGGAAAAAAAAAAAAATCTTTAATTATTTTACGATTACGTGTTCAGTTAACCGGGCTATTCGCAATTTAAACAAAATTCCGTCCTCCATTAAAATAAAACCTCGAGATTTAAATCGTTCATGTTTCAGGGCTATCGTAAAACGGACTCTCTCCTATTAATTGCGCGATCATAAATACTCACTTAATGAAACTCAATCATTCGACCTACAATTGCAGCATTTTCGCAGCTAAATTACCCGCGGTTTCGCCCGCGAAACGTTTTACCATATTAGTTTATTATAATTATATTCACATTGTTAAGAGGTAACACATTTATCAATTAATATAGTTGTCAATACTCTATTTTTGTGTCATCGCAATAAAATTTTTGTTGTTTTTTTTACTGGTAATAAAACGGAAACAATCGTCAAAATCATAATAAACATTTATTGTCAAAAACAAAACAATTATTACGATATTGTGATAGTCCGGCATACATTTTAATAAAACATAATCCTTGCATTTATTTATATCCATGTAAAAATCATCGCCAAATTCTCTGGATACAACAGGACATTTTTCTGATAGAAATAAAATAAACCTTTTCCAAGTAGGTATTCGTAGAAATTGAACGTGAAAAAAATCCAGCGTTTTTCTAAATCGACTACGCCAAAATTGAATGTTTTCTTTTTATGTCTATCGCGAAACATGGTTTTACTGAAAACGTTGTGTTTACTTAAACTGTGGATATTTTCGGAGTTCGTGGTACTCATGTTTATTGCATACACCTATTGCTAGTAATTTAATGCCATTACAACAAAGTCCTGAAAGATTTGTACTCTTTTATTATATTTGTTTTTTTTTTTTTTTACAATAAAATACAATCATTGCTTTTCATATTAAACTATTGCTGTTTTCGCCGTCCTCACTGTGTCAATATAGCGAAATAACATTATGCGGAATATAAAATTGGAAAATGATGATGACGTGAGTGACAAAGCGTTTGTATGAAATTCAATTAAAGCTCCTTCTTAGGATGGTTTCCAAAATTGAACGAGATTGCTTAATAGCTATTGTCATTATTGCCTAATTAGATAAACACAATGAAAAATTAATCATTAAAATGATATAATGAAAATACATAAATATATTTTTTAAATTGATAATTAATATACAATAATAATCAATAATTAACAAAAATTACTTGAATCTATGTCTACATCACCCGTTCGAATAAATAATTTTAGGAAAACGATTAAATATTTTTTGAGAATCGCAAATGAACTGATAACATTTTCAACGTATCCATTTAATGTTTTGGGAATGCGCTACGTACAATTATTGCAATAAAATTTGAAAAGAATTGTGTTAATATATCCTTAGACAAATTATATTTTAAATATAAAAAAAAAAATTAAAATTTCGTTTATCGTAATTTTTTTTTTTTTGTTTTTATTACAAATAAAAACAAGTGTTAGTCTCCAAAATTAACATAGCCTCTTTAATCATAATAATATGAATACGAGTACAATGAACCGGAGTATAGTACATATAAAAAGCAGGTAATATCGAAGTGAATATCGATTGGATAAGTAAGTTGAAATGGTGTGTGTGTGTGTGTATGAAAACATTTTTCACCCCCTTGGAACACGTCAAAAACCATCACTGACTGAAATCAATATTAATTGTTCATATATACACGCATGTTAGCGGTAAAGTGTATAATGTTGGCATTTTATAGAATTCCTAATAATTCTATATAACACTTGGTGATTTTTAAAGTAGTGTATGATATTTTTTTTTTACATACATACATTTCCTAAGTATTTTGTATAATAACTAGGCATTTCATAAAACGACAAATGACAAATTGGCAATCTGTAGAATAATGAAATCACTAGGAAAGTGATTTCATTTTGTCATAAACCAAAAACAACTAATTTTATTAATACACAAGAAAATATTTATTATAATTTGATAATACAAAATATAATGCATTTATAAAAATGAAAAAAAAAAACAAAAAAAAAATTAATTTATACGGTAATGTAACACATCAAAAACATCACTCTCTTTTGCACAATACAAAATATTGTTATCATTATTTTTAACGGAATAAATTAGTTATTATTATTCACGACGAAAGCATAATATTTTTTAAGCAACCAATAGTCTTTTTTTCTTTATTTTTTCGATTTAGCATTATCAATATATTTGATTAATTGATAATATCGCTCATCGGTTAAAAACACACTGTTTTTTTTTTTGTCACATTGTCGTTTCAATAACTCGGTGTTGAAACCGTCTTTAATATCCACGCACGACATTTAGTCATTGATTGAAATTTGAAAAGACTACCTAGTTAGGTATATCGTATACGACTATGGTGACGAAATAATTATTGTATTATCTCTGGACAGTCGACACTATGCTCTGTTAAACTTATCGATATTACAGATTACTAATGGATTAATATTAAGCGACGGATCCAAGAAATACCAATAAGATGAATTTAATATATTACCCACGCATTGTTTGGTATTTCATATAACGTTTAGGTAATTTGTTTAAATTCTATAGATTGCCGGCTGGTCTTTGGTATTATATAGAGTGACTAGACATTTGATAATATACCAATATTATACACATCGCCGCTAACATATATTTTATCGCGTTAAACCATTTGACTATACGATTTTCCAGAATCTCATCTATTGACAATTTTATTTAATTATTCGATTGTTATAGAATTCCGAATGCAATAATATAATTCAAATTGACTTTTACAAATTAAATAATTATTTAATGTCATTTTTTGTAAAAGAAAAAAAAATTCGGTACGTTCAAAATTATATAGGAAATCAATGTTATAGCAGTGATTTTTTTCATATATATTAAGCTGACGATGAAAAATTCCAAAAAATTATCTCCTTAAAATATATCATTTTATATCAAATTTCGAATCTAAAATTACTTAGAGCATTGTGAAAATATAATACGAAGCGCGTTTTATGTAACTTCAAAAAAAAAAAAAAAAAAATGATTACACGATATTGGCAACCGATAAAATATATACATATAAATGAAAATAGGACAAACGTAAAATAAATAAAGAAATTTTCTCTACAAATTTACCATCGAATATTTTCGATGAAATACGAAAATTTATTTATATTATATATAATATTTCTTGTTACTATTACACGAACTGTTGCTAAAAATTCCGATTTAAAATTGGTAAAAAAAAAAAAAACAATAATATTACACGAGTACCAAATAGCAACTACTCAAGTCCATTAGAGTCTATCGATTCGGGACCGGAGACGATAATTATTTTAAAGACTAATAGAGTTTTCCGGCATAAGTCAATCTTACCTTCTCTCAATATTTCTGTACACCATCTTGGAAAATTGTCCCGAAAAAATATAATAACGTTGTCGTAAAAATCACTGTCGTCAAGTTTTTTTTTTTTGTTAAGGACACTCTGCAATAACTTCATTAACGATCTTATTTTTTGAAATTTACGAGTCAAAACATAATATACTTTCGTCACTTTATTATTATTATTATTATAAAAGCGCCGAAAAATATCAAATTTAATTTCTTTTAAATCTCTTTGTTTCTTCGAATATATATATATATACAACGCGATAAACATTATGAGAAAAAAATACTGAAAACCCGTCTCGACACAAAAATAACGACGATGCGTTAGGTTCTCTTATACGCGTTGAAAATAATTTTTATTTACGCCGACAGCTCAACAGGAACGGATTTTATCGTTTCGGAAAACTTGAAATTATTTCGAAAAAACTTTTACGAGCGCGTAACGAGCTGTGTTGATATTGGCAGGAAAAAGTGTAACGGTTAAGACGAAGACTGAAACGGCGAGATGGGAAAAACAGCGTATTTGAATTCCCGGACTGATTGGAAAAAAATTATTATTGTTAAAATTTCTTGCCGTGTTTATGTCCATCGATTAAAAAATACTTAATTCTTAAATGTCGTGAAAATAATAACCGATTGACACGAATATAACGTACGTTTATCCGTAAAACCAGTTTTAATTGGCGACGCATACGTTTGCATACGATTAATTATTATTCATACGTGACGATTATTTCAATTAAATTTTCTATAATCATTTTTTTTTTTTTTTTTGTAATATATAAAGTGCCTAATAATTTTTCACATCATTTTTTCAAACCATTAAACACAATAGCGTTCCAACATAACTCTAATAGTGGTAATTGCGCGTGTTCAATCACCACAGATATTTAAGAACGTCATTGAGTCAGAGGAAAAAAAGAAAAAAAGTACAACGGATTTGACAATAATATCGATCGAACGCGAAATCGCATACGAAATATTAACTCCCGATTGCCGTTGTTCGAAACGTTTTTTTTTTTTTTTCGGAAAAGATTCGAGAAAAATTAGTTTTCATTATATAACGAACGTTTTCGATTGGTTGCCGGACACTCGAAAATATTAGAAATACAATGTAACGTAATATATTTTCACAGAACTGACGAACGGACACGAGAAGTACTCGGGGGAGTTTTTTGTAATTTTCGCTCGATGGAAAATAACGTTTTAAATGAGAGACGGTCCTCGGCGAATTCGACGGAGTAGGGACGGCCCTATATGCGTACTCACATTGGAGTTGAAGTTTTTTATTTTTATGCACTGCCTTATTGAAGCAATCGATCGCTTATATATCTCTAGAAAAATTATTTCGTTCAAATTTACTCGTTAATCGTTTTTTTTTTTTTTTTTTTTGTAACGAGTATTTTAGCGCGTTATACGCGTGCGAATAATTCCCACGACGTGTCTCTATACACACGCCATATAAAGCGCAGAACCGATACGGCCTTCATAATGATCGACTTTGAAATGATACATATTATTATCAAAAAACACGAATAACGTGTCGGTCAATAATCGAGTGATGTGTGACAAACGAAAACGCAGGACGAAGACCAGACGAGAAGTCCGAACGTATTCGAGACTTTTTAAAATCTTAACCTTTTTTTTTTTTTTTAACACAAAAACGTGCGAAGAATCGCGTCCCACGTCGACAGGACTTTGTTTAGAGGGTTGAGGAGATATTGATCAGTTTTTGACAGTCAACGAGTGTGTTTAAAAAATTTCGAAACGGGTCCATTGACTTCTCTCTCTCTCTCTCTCCTGTATACGTGGTGCCTGATTGATGATTACATCCGAAGATTACGCTAACCGTCGTGTCACTCAGCCGCCATCGTGTCGCACGTTGTCTATCACACTGCAGTGAACGCGAACAAAATTAAGAGGAGTCCACACGGGCAAACAGCTGAATAAAATCGAACTCCCCCTCCTCTCACCTCGGAAAAACTACCGAATGTATCGTTGTGAACTCTACACATTTTTCGTTTCGCTCATATTTTAAAGTCAATACTTACGTTTCCCTCCCTCCCCGTTTAATAAGACGACTTCATACCGAAACACTAATATTCTATACGTCCGTGCCATTTTAACGAGAAAACTTGTAATCTCTACAACACGTTGACTTAATCAGCAGTGATGACTTGATTTGACACGCACGCGTGCGTGCACCGTTAGTTTCACCATCGGTCGCATTGGATAACGCCGTCCGACTCGCGATCACTTTCATTCAATCCATTCGTGCGTATTACAGCACGATAACGTTTATGCTAAACGCCTTCGACGAAAAGCTGCTATCCATCGGAATTTTCGATTTTTTTTTTGTTTTTTTCAATTTCGGTCAAACGCGTTTTACCAGACGTCACGGAAATTTCCTTTCGTTCCGAAATCGACGTATTCCGTGTTTTTTTTTTTTAATTCAATTTTCAATTTTAATCTTTTTTTTTTATTTTAACTCGACGTCGTCGTATTTAAAACGAACGCAGAACGTTTTTCCGGCAACGTCAAAATACGTCAAAATCGAACCAACGTTTTAAATGCTCAGTAGCTGGATCGTGCTCGAGATGCGTGCGGGGGAGTGGTGTAGAACGATTATATTTCAATCAGATTTTTCTTTTTTTTTTCATACATCTCGGTTGACAGCCAACACGCGTTTTCGAATCACCACGTAGCCCGTTTCGAGCCACGTCTCGCGTTAATCTCCTCTAACTCTTCAAATTTCGATCGTTTAAAAGAAGAAAAAAAATCGACATAATATTAAATCGAATTCAACGCGATACCGTCGTAACCGTGATTCCGGGAACGAGTAGACGCGCGTTTCAAATAATAAGTAATGGCATACGAATATTGAATAAAAATGGCAGGGAATCTGCTCGCGGAAAACAAGGCACTTTGAACGTAATTGGATACATAGGAAACTATATAAAAACGTATAGCGCGGTGTTATGAACGTTTTCGGAAACGCGTATGAGGCTCATGTGAATGTCGACATAAAAAAAACAATCTATATATATATATATCAGAATCCCCGTCTTGTCTTTCCAGAATTCACACATTTATTTTTATGTTGGACTTAAAAAATAACCGTGCGAAACAAAAGTCGCAACAGATATCAGTCACTAATCAAATGTTCGGAAATAAAAAAAAAAAAATGTAACCATTGCCTTTTGTGTACGCATACGTATCAGTATGATTATATGATATTTCTCTCGTTGAAGATCGCACAACTTTCTTACGCATTTTCTCCAGAAATAAAAATGTAATTTATAAAATCAGAAAAAAAAGCGCTTTTTTTTTTCACAGAACTTTCATAGATGCAAATAACGAGAGTTCAGAGGGATAGCCTCGGAAAATTAACGACAAACAGAAAAAGAAATGTCACAACACCTTTCAATAACATGGAATTTGCATTAGATACAATTTTCAATTTCATTTAAAAAATTATTTACTAAAAACGTTTCTATTCAAAGCAAAGAATAATTCGAAAAAAAAAGTTTAAAAACAGATATTTTGGCGCCCTTCGAGGATTGGCGATCGCCTGGATCACCTTACCCTCACGCCGATCCTGATGTTCATATAACGTTCCTCTAAAAATTTTTTGCGAAATTTCTATTATAGCTAATACGAGTACGTCGTTTTTATAAATTCCGAGTGGCATTTTGTAAATGCCGATTAACGCTGTTCCGCTTATTTTGCACTTTCAGAAAAGAAACGCGTGAGAAAATTATGCCATTGACTCCAAAACGAAAAAACTTGGCGAGCAAGAACTCCGATTGGTCAAAAATATTTCAATAATAAATCACTAATATTTTATGTATTGATTTTGCGCTATTGCGGCCCCATCGAGTTTGCTCCATACGAGTACATTAAAATAATTATGCGGTCTAAAGCAAAATACGTTTGTGCAGATACACCATACACGTAATACGGTTAAACCGTTTACACGCACGTTTTCGTTTATCACAAAACTACACAGAAACGAATGAATAATTCAAGCAACAGAAATCCATAATAACTGTACGCCGGTATTAACGCGGTCGCCATTAGTCAAAAACCGATTTTGCGACATTGTACACCACCGACAGTAGGAAATGGGAAATGAAAATTCGAGTACATCAGAATATTATGTGTATCCTGCAAATACGAAAATAAGATCATTATATATATATATATATTTTTTTTTTTTTTTTGGTAAAATATGCAATCACAAAGTTCAAATGGGTGTAATAAGTCCAGTGGTGACTCGTACCCATACATCGTCATCATCATATAAACGACAAGCATTGTCGCTTGTAGAATTGAAGAAATAAAAAAAATTATTATTGTGCGGAGATAATAATAATAAAACGTCTCGTTAATTATTAACATTATGATGTGATTTACGCGAGCAGCTGCGCGCGTAAAGAAAGAGAAAAAGTATATAAATGTATTTTCCGCGTACAATAAAAGAGCGAGTGCGGCGTTAGGAAGCTGTTGTTCACATTTGTGTTCGGACATTCGTTTATTTCATAGATATTACCGTGGATTGTGGTTATTTTATCGTAAAGTACCGTTGAACTATTGAACTATTCAATAGCTGATTAACACTATCCAGTTAACTTCGTTATTAACCTTGTTCGTCCTTGATAGAATATATAATACACAAATGAACTCTTTGAATAATTATTTATTTTTACACGACGTCGGTCGTTGTCGGATCCGATGTAACGAACGATATAATGCATATAATTACGTATAACGACATATACACACACACACATATTTATATATATATATAGATAAAATATTATTGTATTAACTTAAACGTTCTCTTATTAATGGCAAGAAAAATATGTAATACACGAATAAAATATATAATGTAAATCTTGTCTATTTCTGAGATATTCCATCGTTGTTTTACAAAAAAAAAAAAAAAAAAAAAAACGTATAAGATTTAAAAAATATATATTTATATATTTAAACCATTAATTTTTTTTTAAAAAAAAAAAAAACGGTTTTACGAAATACATTTATTGAACAATGATTTAAGAAACACGTTCTTAGGTCAGTTTTTTGTCTTTTATTATCCGATTTTGCATTCAATATTTTCACGGTCAATCGTCGTCGATTCGTTTTCATTATACTACCCCGAGTACGAAAACGACAAAATGTGTGAATAATTAATTTCGTCGCATTTAATTTAATCGATTGCTCTATAACCAAACGAGTGCAAATTCGTAATAAAATTCGTTTTTTTTTTGGTATTACAAATAGCGTTCTGATAGTTGAAACACTCAAATTACGCTTTCGATTCTACTGAATACACACAACTCAGTGAAGTATACTCTATAACGAGTCCATGGTAAAATTTACATATATCAGACAATAGTCTGATATATGTAAATTTTTACGTATAATAATACGTATAGCACATCACCGCTGTATTACGATTGAACTGACCACGGGGACCAATTAAAATATTAAAACATTTAATATAAAATATATAATCACGGGACAAATTAAGCGAGAAAGTTGAAAAAAAAATGTATTATTAGTATTGTTTGGTTATTTTCGTATATTATGCTACTATTTTGCCGACAGGAGGAAATTATAAATTATAATTATTTCCTCGCATATTTTTTTTTTTATACTTTGGTATATCTTACGTCATAGCTGAGAAATCATGAATATTTCTATGAATAAGGAAGAATGACAGCCCACACACGACAAGAGGACTCACATACGTCAAACGCGTTTTTTATTTTATTGAACCGTATGAATTCCTATAAAATATTAAATCGACAGACTATTATTTGTATATATATATATATAATATGTGGTAAAACAGGGATCACAAAATGGGATGATTGACCTGACACAATTTACAATCCTTAAAGGTTAAACGGACGGAAAAACAGGGATTGTTCATATTATTATTATTATTATTATATATTTTATCGACCATATTATGTTTCACGTCAGACAATAAAAATCACATCTCGTATATTATAATATGGATTTATCGGTGTATATGAAAAAAAAAAATGAAAACAACAACAACAACGGCAAAACGAATTGGTGAATTAACAACAGAAACGAGAAATACTCGAACGATTTCGAATGCGACGCTAGTTATCATTCGTCTAATATACGAGAAAAGTAAATTTAATTAATTGCGCACAAGTTGTTACCAGCCTATTTCTTCCACGAGACAGCTAACACAAAAGTCATACAATTAGATTTTTTTGTTACACAGTATGTCATATTATAATATGAAATCCGATGTACTTATATTTTAACGATAAAATCATGTTTATTTTTTAACCGAGCGAATTTTTTTTTTTTATCACTCGTTTTTAAGCACGCAGTTATAATTTCCAAGTGGTTTTATGGGAATCCAATCGTTGAATCGAACCAACAAAGGGCCTATTATTATTATTATTATTATTATTATTATTATATTCGTGGAGAATTTTTACTGGGGAGAAATGAGCAGATAGCGAAATAATTATGTACGTCCCTTACGAGTTTTTAATCGATTGATTATTGTATGGACACTGTTATTAGCCCATGTACCCGTACACGAATAAAATAATAATATATTTATTTATAACGGGAACACGCGAGTATTTCATAATAATCGTAACGAAAAAAAAAATCTGTTGATTTCGAAAAAATATATAAAATATAATAATATCGGATTGAAAACGTGTGTGTGTATGCCAAATATATTGGGGGGGAGGTGGTACATTGCATTGCGTTTTTTCTGTTTATACAGAAAATAATAATGAAAATAAATATTGAAACTGTAGAAAACGAACGTAATTTTTTAATTTCGACATGAATGAAAAATACATTTCCCGCTCGAAACGTCCATTATTGTGTACGCGTATATAAAACATAAAACTAAGTTTTTTTTGAAAATCCGCCGAGATGTAGGACAAAACCCCCTTCCCGCCGATTTTATTCGTATATTTCACCATTAATCATAATAATATCAAACATTATGACACGTAAGAATAACAATGTTAATACAAACTCAAACTACGTCAAAAGCAATTCGACCCTATCGTCGTACGTGTCAATTTATTAAACAACGTTTTCACTTTTCAGTTAAATCTCTTACAATATAATTAAACACTGAAAAGTTTGGAGAATTCTCTCTTGTACCGCGTTAATCCATCGCGTACTGCGAGACAAACGCTTTTCACAGATTGCTGAACTTATATGTATATAGGGGTAGGTGGTACACATCAATCATTACGATCATAACTTATTTCATCAACGCTATAATGTCGCTTAACGTTTAAAATAGATTTAGCATAAATTTCATAATACATAGAATCGTTTTTGCGGGGTGATAAACACCATTGGCCCAGCCTAATCACGCTTATGGCTATGCGGCGAAAAACGGATTAATATTATAATACATTCATAATTTAACCGCGATGAAATATTCGTTTCAAAGCCGATTTTTCCTTTTAATCAGAAACTCGAAAGTGTCGCGTCGATAAAACGTGTCCGTGTTATTTCATTATTATTCTCGGTTTCTGTGAACACGCACAACGGGTAAAAACAACCAGAGCAATCTGAACTAATTTCACAGCGATTTCGCCAAAATTCATAAAAGGGAATAATTCTTAATAACGTAATCATTTATTATTATTATTATTATTCTATACGTGAGTAATTATTTTGAACGAACGCCGCCGAGACTCAATGCTCCGAAATATTTATTCTCGGTAATGTGTGCGTCGAAATATTAAATAAAATACGCGGAAAGCAGAAATGACTGGTATTTTATTCGTAGTCTTTGGAAACGAAAACAAAATAATTAATAATAATAATAATAATAACTAGGAGTGTCCGTGGATAAAATTGAGGCAGAGCGATGAGTACCGAGTTAATCGAATTGTCATATTGTGTTTGGCGAAATATAAATATTTTTTTTTTACTATCACAATAAAGTTATAATTACTACTTGTAATATAATTTATTACTGATTTACCACAGCATTTTAATAGACAAGAAAAATATATTTTGATTTTTAGATTTAAATGAAACATTTTCTCGATTACCAACTAATTGTATTTAAATATTGTAAACACTTTCAAAGAATATCTATTATGTTTTCAAAGGATTGAATCGAATATATTTTTGTTTAACCGTTTCGAAAACATTAAAGAAAACTCGTTTCTCTCTGTTGGCAAATAAAATATTATGTAAACGAGTCGTAAAATATTATTTCGCATCCGTCATTTGTGTCTGTGTTAGTATATACTTTAAAAGTATACGGGTTTTTTAAAAAAAAAAAAAAAAGATGAATCGATGACATTCACGTGTCGCTCGTGTAACAATTAACTAGTAAAAAAAAAGTGTCCTCTCGGCTCGGGAAATTGTTGAATAATGTACGCAGGAAATAATAATGCGTAAAGCGTAATAGGACTTATGTGTCTTAACAATTGAGAAGAATAAAGAAATATAAAATAGTAAGACGTGCGAATGATGAGAAGACGAATTCAATTGTCACGAGTGTTGCTGTAGACTTGAAATTTACAACTATTATTACTACATATATAAAAAAAAAGTTTTATTGTTCTATAATGGAGAATGAATTCACTGGACTGTACAATAAAGTACTTAAAAAAAAAAAAGAGAGAATTAATACCCGGTCAAGTTAGTTTTTTTCTATTAGCTAATTAATAAATTATTATGATTTTGTGAATTTAATTTACGGCCTGTTTTCATTCGATATACAACGAGAACTCTTCTGGATACGCCTATTAAACACGCTTATTCGACTGCGTACAGTACGTATACTTTACGAAATTACATTATATTCTATCGTCAAAAGTTTCAAATAACAAAACACGGGTACGTAATCGAGAGGCAAAAAAAAAAAGTCGGAAATACTACTGCAGATTTTTAGAGTTCGTCCATCATCAATTTCGGTCCTTGTTGGACGTACGATGATATATTATTATTATTATTTTACATCCGAACGCAATGATAAATCATCGCGTTCGAAAAAAAGATTCCTAGCGAAGTTCGCTAGATATATAATATATTATTATTTATAACGATTTTTCATTTTTTGTGTATATATAGTTTTTCTTTACGCATTAGAAAACTATTCAGAAATTCGAAAACGTACCTTGTTTGAAAGTATCGACGGGAATATAAACTTGTTATCGAAAATGTTCGTATGTTTTACATGGAAAGTTTCTTTTGCCCGAAAACGGTTATACGCACGCGGAGGAAAAAATGCCCGTGTAAATATATAATATATGTATATTTTTTTAATCGAATATTTAAATATTATTCGCTCGGATAAAAAAAACAAACGATACAAGATACAGAAAAAAAATTTTATTTTTAAAAACTATATTATATAAGGTTTTTTACAAATTATTTTTGAAAAATTATATCGTCTGAATGATGATCGCCTTGACGAGCGACGCACATACGGAGCCGTTCTCGAAAGTTTTCTTCCGTCACTCCCGCCAGCATATCGAGTGTGGTGGAATCGCGGAGATTTCTTGACGGACAGCCTCCTTTAGTTCTTCAATGGTTCTAGGTCGATGTTTGAAAACGTCAGCTTTCAGGTGTCCCGCCCCCCCCTCCCCCCCGCATAAGAAATAGTCACGCGGGCTCATCAAATCAGGGGAGCGAGAAAGCCATGTAATGTTTTCCCTTAAGGAGATCAGGCGACCAGGGAACATTTTCTTTTGCAAAACAGCACGAAAACGACGGGCCGCATGAGCTGTGGCCTCGTGTACAGTTGAAGGCATCGGTATTTTCGGGCGTAAAATGTTCTCGGACATCTCGCAGCACGGGTTGGAAGTCACAGTGACCGTGACGCCACCCTGTTCAAAAAAATAAGGTCCCACGATGCCTACCTACCGTGGACGAAGCACGCCGAACTGTTGTTACTTTAGGACTACGAAACGGTCTCGTTGGTGTATTTTCAGAGAGTCTTCAGCAGGCCCAACAACGTTTGTTCACCGTGTCAGAAATGTGAAAATGTTCTCTCGCTTCTGTGTCGCATTCGGCGTTTTTGAAACGGGGTCGAGAAACCTCGGCGGGGGGAGGGGTTTTGAACGCGCTGTAATTCGCACGTCGTGTTCAAGAGAACAGCGCTGATTCCGAGTGAATTATACGCGAATGGACGTAAACGATTTTCATGTTTCCGATATTGACGATCCCCCGCGTTTTGAATCCACAATTGTGTTTTGGCTGCCGTGCACATGCATGAGCGTCGATTTTTATAATACGTCTAACGATATACATAAGCGCGCCTCTCTTTATAGTATCGTATTTACGTTATATTTCGCGCAACGAATGTAATAATTAAACCACCACGCGGTTTGTGGCAAACTTTATTCACTTTTCGACATTTATGCTCCTCCCCGTCCCCGGCAAAAATTCCTGGCCGCGTTCGTATTATTATTATTATTATTGTTGTTGTATTTTATATTTTACTTTTTTTAAGGTGAAAATACAAAATAATCGTTTTTGTTCGCTCGCCGGTTTCTGTTCACGATGAAATGTTACGAAATTATCAAATCGTTTACGACTACGCGTATTGATATTGTCTTTTAAAAAAAACGAACTCCACTGATCCCTCCGCTGATCCATTGTCAGAAACAACGACGATGCAAATAAATAAATATATTCCCAACGCATATTATTATTATTATTATTATTATTATTAATACACCGGTATTGGTATACGTATGCGGTTCAATTTGGGAGAGGAGCTAAGCCCCATTTTTAATACACCCAATCGATAAATAAATAACAAATTATCGGCCTCGCGAATACACACTCCTGTCACACAAACGACGTAAGAAGTAAGAAGAGAACCAATCCCAGTTGAAATCCGCGTCTAAAAACGTCGTATCAATTCATTTGGGTGCACTAAACTCTAAATTTTTTTTTTTCTTTATTCGTTTTGACGCGATGATAGAGTGTGTGGTAAAAAGTACATAGACATATCGGTGTGCCAATGAATACGAAAATTCCTCCGAGTCCCCCGTACCACCACATAGCGCACAATTCGCTATGCCCAAGAGTACGCGCCGCTTACAAGAGGCACAGGACAGGCTTTCTACGCGAAAGCGTATTGGGGCTGACGCGGCGGAAAAAAATAAAAACGGTTTAATTTCCGAAACGAACGGAGACATTTATTCGCGAGAAAACCCAAATACATTCTTCGTTTATAATCAAAAAAAAAAACAACTACGATATGTGAATATGTATATATATATCATTTCAATTGGCAAATAATTAAAAGAAAAATAAATAAGATTCGTCAAGTCGACGAGCTGTGCGTCAGTCACACAAATAACAATATATCGGATTTATCAAACACAATACGAAATAAGCGTAAAATATTATAAATATATATAAAAAGAAAATTCACCTACAGCGTACAACGTTTACAAAGGTGACAACAACAACAACTGGTTTTCACTACTCGTAAGTTATCCGTCGGCTGGTTACGACGCGATTTACGCGTTAAGATAATTATCAGGGCCCGTTCGCGTCGAAACGGGTTACCGGGCAAAATCAAAAAAAAATCGAAAAAACCGCGTCCAAAGGATTCCAAAGGTCCCATCGGTCCAATCTCCCATCATTCAAATCCGCGGATCTAAAATATATGTACGAGTAAAAGAGAAGAGAAAAATCGTAAGACGTGTTACGTCAATAGGAAATATCGATAGAATTTCTTAGGAAAACACCGTCGTGACGCGCCGAGGGGGAAAACAAATGCGCAACGCGTCGCGTGAACGATATTTAAAACGTTTTTTTTTTTTTTCGCTTTTTTCGTTTCGTAATCCGTGTAAAACGCTCGTAGTAGACCGACTGGGATTCCGGGGAAACGTCCCCCCTCCTCTCTCGTACGCGGCGCATAAAATAAAATAAAAAACGCGCGCGGCGTCGAGACAACTCTCTCTCTCTCTCTCTGTCTGTTTGTCTCGTGCGCGCGCGCGGCGCGCGGGAACGAAACCGCACCGCTCCTCCCGTCCTAAACCGTACGCGGGGCCCGTCATCGGATCGCAGCAAAAGCAACGAAAACAACAGCATCGTCGTCAGGTGTCGTCGGTTCGAACCAAGTGGCGGCGGCGGTGGCGCACCTGTTGCCCGGTGTCCGTCGCGTTCGCCACTCAGTGCCACCGCCTGCGCGTACAGGAAAATCAACGCGACCTCACTGGTCGACCGCGAGCGAGGGTCCGACGAACATAAAAAAAAAAAAAAAAACGATTCTTTTTGTCGTCGTCGTCGTCTTACCTTCGCCGCGCACCACCGCCACTCAACGCGGGCATCCTTATTGTGGCGACACTGGTGTAAGAAGAACAAGAAGAAGACGCCGCGAATTTTTCGGGGAGACTCATTATCTCATTTACACGCGCGTCGAGATTGTGCGGCGACATCTTTTTTTTTTTTGTCCACACACACACACGTCTCGTCCCGCCTGCAGCAGCGCCACTCGCCGTTACCCTGCACACACAGCCACCGATCGTAAACGCGCGCGCGCGATGGACAACGACGGGGACAAAAAAACCGCGGACGACGCGGGCCACCGCGCGACCGAGTTAAGCATCGGGGACGGAGTCGGCGCGCTCATCATGGACTTGGGCGCGCAATCGTTTCGCATCGGTTACGCTCAGGAGAACGGGCCGAAAATCGATTTGCCCACCGCGGTCGGCGTGTTGCGCGACGGCACGGTCGACGCGAGTGCTTTGGAACCGGGCGCCGGCAACAACAGCAGCAGCGTCCACGACAATACCAAATATTTCGTGGACGTGACGAACATGTGCGTTCCGCGTAAAGGTAAACATCAATCGATCGTTAATTGTTTCGTCGCCGCGGAACGGCGTCGTTACGGTCCGCCATTAAAAAAAAAAAAAAAAAAAACTTACTTTTTTTTTTTCCATTTCCCCCCCCCCTCCGCCCGCCATTCTCGCCCGTTGACGATTCTCTTGTTGCGTTTCAGACGTGGATGTGGTGAACTGCATGAACGACGGCATGGTGGAAAACTGGGATCTGTTCGAGCAGCTGCTCGATTACAGTTACGCCAAGTGCTTGCACACGGAATCGCATTATCATCCGGTGCTGTTCAGCGAATCGCCGTTCAACACACCGTCCAAACGGGAACACCTGGTCGAATTGATGTTCGAAAAGTACAACGTGCCGGCCATATTCATCTGCAAGAACGCCGTGTTGGCCACGTTCTCCACCGGCCGCTCATCGGCACTCGTCGTCGACAGCGGTGCCACGCACACGTCCGCCATACCGGTGCACGACGGTTACGCTATAACATACGCCGCTGTCAAGTCTCCACTGGGCGGAGATTTCATCACCATGCAGTGCAGGGAATTTCTCCAGGTACTCGTCGACGACGGACGAGTTCGACCGTCGCGCCCAATTCTATTTCGCTGTTTTTGTTTCGCAGAAGAACGATATCGACGTGATACCGCACTACATGGTGCAGTCGAAGCAGCCGGTGAGGGCCAAAGAGAAGGCGATATGGACGCAGAAAAGGAGACTTCCTCAGGTTAACAGCTCTTGGCACAATTACATGAGCAAGTTGGTTATTGAAGATTTCCAGCACACCGTGTTGCAAGTGGCCGAACGTACGTTTAACGAAAAGGCCTTGTCTACTCTTCCGACTTCCTCGTACGAGTTTCCTGAAGGCTATAATCAAGTAATATATTATGACCGTCTGGTTAATGGTTTGTTGGAGAACGAACGGTTTTTTTATTTTTTAATTTTTAATTGAAAAAAATATATCTGCTGATAATGCGCAAAATGTGTGAATTCATAAATGATTAACAAAAAGTGTCTGATAACAAGTACTTATACGATACGTATGTGTTCAATATAAAACATTGTTTTTTTTTTTTTTAATTTACACATCATATTTAGAGAAATAGTTTTAAAACACACTTTTCTCCAAGATTTTACTAAGCGCTTATTGAAAATTGATCGTTCGTTTAGATATTTTAGAAACTAATTAATAAATGTTACGCACAGATGCATACATACAATCTGGTGTGATAATTTTGAGTCTATCAATTTACTACTGATGTGTAGGTTTCTACGATTAATTTTAATATTCTGTAGGTTTAAAATTTAAAATAGTTTTCACTTTATGAAATAGAAATATATTAAATAACCTGAGTATTTAAATACCTAAATAAAATGTTGTTTTTTATGTATATATTATAATAATGTTTTATTTAATGTAAATTGAAAACCATTTATAGATTATTATTATTATTTATAGATTGGTAAATGCTTAAGTTTCACAAACAGTAAGTTTAAAATAATATTATCAATTACTGCGTTTGAAATTCGGTTCATAAATATGATTCGCTAATTGAAAATGAAAAGTGTTTAAAAAGTTGTCAAACATTAATTTACAATTATATTGTTTCTAGGAATTTGGAGTTGAAAGATACAAAATACCAGAGACCCTATTCAATCCAAACACTTACATGGGTAGTTCTCTGATGGGCGTACGTTCCGTTATTTCCACTTGCGTAAACATATGCGATGAGGATATAAAACCATTGTTATACAACAATATTGTCGTAACCGGTGGAAACACATTAATACAAGTAAAAACAAAATGATGCGATTAATAATTTTACACATTATTGTAACGCATTAATTTACTCAAAGGGCTATACAGAGAGATTAGAACAAGAACTTTCTGCTTCTGTACCATCTGGTACAAAATTGAAGTTGATTG
Source organism: Chaetogeoica ovagalla (assembly GCA_032441825.1). Classification (NCBI taxonomy): domain Eukaryota; kingdom Metazoa; phylum Arthropoda; class Insecta; order Hemiptera; family Aphididae; genus Chaetogeoica; species Chaetogeoica ovagalla. The sequence continues at coordinate 3,746,245 of CM063747.1, read as the reverse complement.
CTTCCAGCAGATCTGTCGAAAGACGTTTCGGTGCATGGATTGGCGGTTCAATAACGGCTTCTTCGCAAACATTCCATGGAATATGGCTTAGCAAGACCGATTATTTAGATAGAAGTAAATGCCAAATTTATTATAAACGTTCATAGTTCATAAAGATTAAAAAATTCAGTAAGGTGTATATATATATATATATTTTTTAAATATGTACAATGAGTGGAATCATGATAAATTCATAAAGATATTTTATACTTTTGTATTACCAGAATATATACATATATAATATACCCAAAATGGGTTTAAATCATTCAAAGTTACAGTTTAATAGAATCATTTATTAATTTCATTAGTGTAACTATAAAACTATTATGTTATAACTAATAATTTAGTAAGTACTTAGTTGAGAAATAAATTTTAAAATTCAAAATTTAGGACAAAATTAATAATAATAGTTTACATTACGTACTGGTTTAATACTTATTACTCATACTTTTTTTTAAAGATCCGCAATTCTTGTATCAAATGGAATTGTTTGTAATACTAGTAGGTATTATGTGAAGCGCATAATCCACAATTTTATAAAACACATTGAAAATCGTTGATACATATAAAAATGCGCACAAAAAAAAAACGGGCCTTTTTAATCCCAGTTTCTAAGTTAATACGCAACTAAAAAGCGCTATTTTATAAACTGACACTAACTTTTCTATATCCGATCCAAACGTATAGCGTAAATAACATTTTTATTTTACTTTGTGCATATAAATTTTATGATAAAAATATGACAAAACGGAAAATATATTAAGATAATGTAATGACGATTGTATTTTTTTGTTTTTTTCACAGACAGCCCATAGTAAACGACAAGATTGTGAATGGAAAACGTTAAAATATTTGATATATTTTATACATATTTTTTTATTTTCTTTTTCAAAGTGATATTGATTGTTAATAATGTATAATTATTAAACATGTTGCCATAATAGAAGTAAAGTACTTTTTGATACTAAATTTTAAAAAACGTAATGAATAACAATTAAAGAGACTTATGTATTATAGTGGTTATAATAATGAAACTTATATATTTTATTCTTTCTTTTGTTTGTTTTCTATTAAGTTAATAATGGCTCAAGTACTGTATACACAAGTAAATTTTAGAATTATATGCGAAAATTGGTCTTGATCGCGTAAGAGAATATTGTTACTTTTATAAAATTCAAATGAAGATAAGAAAAAAATGATTGAAAATGATGTAAATTTTCGTACGCCGTTAATGTTCAATAAAATATCGTATTAATTATTTACCTTATAAATGTATACGTTTGGTATTTGCATTTTACCTAAAGGTGTCATGCGTTCGTTAATGAACTTTCTCAAATGACGATCAACACGTTTGTTTTTTGTTTTTCCATTTTGTTACGATTAATGTTATTCTATATAACAGATATACGAGTCTTCATCTCGCAATTCATTGTTTATTTTATTACGTGTCAGATGAGTCGTATAGACACAGACAGGTAAGTAATAATCAAAGATGAACAAGTCAATGAAATCAGTTAAATTAATAATATGTTTCAAAAATTAACAAGCAAAAAAAAAAAAAAAAACATTTACGTTGAAAATTTAAAAAAATATTAGCTCGTTAAAAAAAAGAAGTTAATTTAATTTTTATCATGAAAATTGTAATTTTTGTGTAAAATTATTTTACTAAAACAAATTAATCGAACTCGTTTTTACTTTATAAATAAAATGAACAAAGAGTTACACACACATTCGGATAATAATGATAAAATTTTAAAATTTCATTCCACGCTCAACGCTGTCGTTTCGACCAGGTAGTTTCGTACACTCGTAGTAACGCGCGTTCAAATCCAATAGAAACATTCATCGTCGGCGCGGCAATTAAAATTGAATTAAACGAGTGTAAAAAGTGAATTGAAAAGTAAAAATTCACAACGAGTTAATCGAAAACATTGAGTTTAAAAAGTCGAATTAAAATTCGTGTTTTTAACTATAGTTAAATGACCGTTTTTATACGCAAAAAAACTTTATAAATCGTACGATTTTTAAACGGAATTTTGTTTATCGATTGTTCTTGTCGTTGAACCGTTTGTTTGAATCTCGTTTTTAGTGCAAATCCGTGAAATGAAAATTGACGTTCGCGCAAAACGTTTTCGATTTTTGTGACAAAAAAAAAAAGTAAAATAAAACCAGTCGCATCGGCCGACAACACAGAGGCTGATAACCGATTGTCTTGTTCTTATCTTCATGACGTGTACGTTAAATTCGAGATGATAACATTCGGACGTCTGATAGACACGCTTAGAGATAAACAATTATTTGCGTTAACTCTGTCTGCTGCGTAAAATGTCGAATAAAAGTGTACGTCTTCGACAAATGTGTCGGAACGAAAGTTTGCAAAATAATTAAAAAAAAATTACAATTGATTTCAATTATATAGTCGCGCTCTTTTTTTTTTTTCCTTATTTTAAACGTCAATGTTGAAAATCGGTCGATTCGCTTCGTTGGACGCGGTCTTATTTGTTCAACTCGTTTTATTCGTTTTCACGAACGTGTAAATAAATTACAAACGTATGACGTTCGATTGCGAACCTCGTACACTAACTCTAACGGGCGATCATTCAAATACGTACAAGAGTGCAATACGTATAAGTATGAAATATACGAGAGATTGTCGGTACGTAATCATAGGCATCTGCGTAATATTCGTATTGTATTAGAATATTATCGTAAAGACAATTTCATTTTACGATAGGTAAATACCGATATTTATAGACCCGTAATGTACGTATTTGAGCACGGAACATTTGAAAAAAAAAAATCGATATAAAATGAAATCTAAAATATAGTGTTTGTAGTGCAAAAATTCTGATAATTATTACCGAAAAGAAAAACTTTAATAAATATTGATTAGAATAAAAGTTGTAGTGTTTGTCGAGTCTCCATGAGACATTCGTAATTAACTATGTCGTCTAAAACAAAATATCTATTTATTATAATTGAAGAAAAGCCAAACGTATGAATAGCTTTAAAGGTTTATAAATAATTAAGTGAGTTTATTTTTTTTTTTACATTACGAACATTACGATTAGAGAAGTCTTTATAGTACGGCTAATTCTTTGTATTCAACGTTTTTCCTTCTATGTGTTTTATCAATTCCATTGTAAAAATTAAAGAAACAAGTAGCAGAGAAATTATGATAAAATTTAATAGAAATCCAATATTTATTTATTAAGAATTATGTTACTGTTTGATAAATTTTTAAAATAAAATTTCAAAATTACATCCAAACACAATTATTATTTTCTTTAATAACGCATTTGTGACAAAAATAACCGCATACTTTTCAACTACAAATTGATTACATTACTCATTGTATTTCAATGCTACACAATTATTATTTTACCAGAGGCGTATTAAAGTCAAAAATTATAATTTTGAACAATACTAATTCTGTCAAACCAAACACGAACAGACTTTGTATTTAAAACTTTATATTAAACTTTTCAATATGGAGTCAAACTAAAGTTTTACCTGTTCCATGTAAACTAAATTTAATTGGAAACATTTTCTTCGGATTCTATGAAGTTCATATTTGATTTTTGTTCATGTTTTTGAGGTATGAATTACATGTTTAAGAAGAGTTCACCGCTTCCATATAAATGTTTGAAAACCATAATTCTAAGAAATTTAATTAGACGTTTTCTATAATAATCACAAAGTAATACACTTGAATGGTATAGAGACTTATGGTGTATTAGTAGCAGGAAAACAAATTTTTTCTATGAATTATTGTACATTTGATTTAATATTTTGTTTTATATTTTCATTAAGGTAATTGTTTGATCGTGGTACATTTGATGGTTCCAAAACAAAGTGACCAGCGGCTGATTCCTCAATTACAACGAATGAAAAGGAAATACCTAAATTTCAAGACCAACAAGACAATATTATACTTGTACGATAATTTTGTTAATTTCATAATTGATTGAATATTTATCATTTTATTTAGAGTACTTTGTTTGTTTGTCTACGCAAATGTTTTAATTATAAAATATTATCATTTTGTATAAGGCATAAAAAGTGTTAGGTTTTTTTTCTTAAACTTAATTATAGTTAGTTTAACTAATTAAACCTAGTTACTTAAACCTATAGACATCCAAAAGATATAAATCTATTTATTTTTTTACATTGAACAGGCATTTATAAGATAACGTTTAGTGATAATTTTGACTTTTGGGTTTTCTTCAGGGCTAAGACACATGGTCAGTAATAAATCTACTTTGTATATTTTAATCTTTTAACTTGCATCAATTAGACGTCTCATAAGTACAGGACAATTTGAATTGTAAACATTTATTAATATACTTTGCATTTTTATTTGAAATATTTGTTCATTTTTTTAACTACAAATCTTTTGTAATTTATTTTAAAAAAATAAATGAGTTTTATTTTATGAAATTATAGAGAAATTCCTAAAGTGTGAAATACAGTTACAATAAAAACGGTTCTGTATTTAAACGATAAGTCCTTTGTATAAATGTGTGAGTGTAATGTGTTTGAGGAAATAAATATAAAATATTTTCACAATTTAATCAACAAATTTGTAATATTTAAATACTAAATATTTATTTCTTATGCAGGCATGGAAATTTATAGTAAAAAAAAATATTTAATCATTGCATTACTCAACGAGCATTCACTTATCACTGTTTATCATGTCCACATTGACTGTAACTTACCTATATAATATATTTTTTTAACTATTTAAATGAAAATTTCAAAATATATTTCAGGAAGCATAAAATATGCTTTTGTAAGTATTGGACAACAATTTGTTGATCATTGTGGTCAATTTTAGATTATTAAAAAAAAATTAGTGTTATTAAAAGGAATTGTAATGTAAACCAAATTGAAAATAAAGATTAAATTAGGTCAGTTATCATAAGAATATAAGTCATGCATCCTGACTTGGATAAAATGCGTTTTAAAAGCATTTGGAATACATTATTTGAATATGTTTTCGAATAATTCATGACAGTAGCCTTCCCTGAGTACTTATTTTGAAAACTTCACAAAAAGTATTCTAATTACTTTCAAAATATAATTTTTTACTAGTTAAATATATAATTTATTTTATTATTTAATCAAATATTAACAGTCATCAATGTGCATTTGGAGGTTTGATTATTTTTTTTTTTTTTTATAAAAACAATAAATTAAACTCTGTTTACCTACATTTGTACTTACTGTTAAAATTGGTCGCACAGGTGCTGTTATTAAAGTTTTTAAATCAGAAATAACATTGTTTTCATCTAGAGTATTTTCAATATTTATTTTTTTTCAGTTATATCATATTCTATACCAATATTTAATTGTCCATTTTCAGATTCTAATGTTTGTTGTTGATGAGGAATCGGTAACAATTAATTTTTGTTTTTTAATATTAATGGTATCAAACACTCTTTTAGCCATTATTGAATTAATTATAATTTAAATATAATTGATTAATTCGCACGATACACGTAAATAATATTGTTTAGCACTCACTTTATGAAACACATTTATATATTATTATTTTGCGTATGAATACAAATAATTAATTGTTTTTTCTTATAAAATAAAATATAATAGCAATAATTTATTTAAACATTTTTAAAATTTAATAATTTTGCTTACCAGGTATATTCCTGTATTTTTAATGGGACTAAGTTTACTATAATTAATTTTTGAGGGGACTAAGTACACCTAAGCGTTTCCTGATTTCCACCAATGGTCTCTATTCGCATTTTTTTTCTCAAATAATTGCTCTTTACATTCAAATAATGTGTTTTTATTTTATATGAGTACTGTTCAAGGCCTGATTGACTAGCTGAGTAGGCTACAGCCTAGAACGCCAATCGGTTAATGTTAATTTGGGGGCGCCACAAAATAATTTTCTTATGAACGTGGTTACCGTGATTTTCTGTTCTTGGCCGGATAAAGGACTTTTTAAGATCCACTTTACGTCAGGATAAATGAAGGCACTTGCGCTTTTGTTTACTGAAAGTGAGTTCAAGGAAAATATTTCTTTCAATAAAATAATGGAATTTTTCGCGTCCTCGAAATAAAAAAAGAAAAACGGTTTAAACTAATGCTCAAGTCAAATTGTTTAAAAAAATATTCGTATAAATCAAGATAATTTTATATATATATATATTTGACGAATCATAAGTTTTAAAATGTTTGTTTCTTTTGTATAATATTCTATCAATTGTGAAATAGATTTTATTTTAAACACAGAAAGTTTGATGTCTATATGTTTTTTTATGGGTTTCCTTCTGGAACCGTTCGTTTTCGACTACATCGTAGGTGCGCCAAATCAACAATCCTAGCCTACTGGCGAAAAACTCCTTAATCGGGCCGTGGTACCGTTTAAAATACGGTTGAGCTTTAAAAAGTATTCAGAATATTTTGTTTGTTTTTTTTTTTGAGTATTTAAAACACTTCAGAAAAAAAGTATTCCGAATTACTGTATTCGGAATAGTAATAACATTTTTGCACACGTCATAATATTAATTTAATAAATTTTTTTTTTTAGTAACGGTTTATATCGATTTAAACTCACCAGTTTTTGATCACGTTTTGCGATGAATTCTAAAATGTTATAAACCCGACACAATAAACGAACCGCGTTGTTAAATAAAAGAACTCAACGGTTTTTTTGTTTTTTTTTCCTAATACAATTATATAAAACGTTGAATTGTGGCGGCGAACACTTTAGAGATATTGAAAAATTCACGTTCTACACTGAAACCAGCTGAAGACACGTTGAAACTAAAAAAATAAGAACGAATACTTATGGTATTTACAGCGTTTTCGTTATTGCGATCACGACAAACGCAGACCAGCAGTAGTACACTGCGATCGCGTTATAAAGTTGTTGACCATTAATACCGTAAATGAAACGTAATAAATACTCACGGCCTTGAGCAACGACCGACGGCGCTCGTGGCAAATGGCAATGAACTGAATTCGCGACAAATATACCGGGTAAAATATTTTAAAAAACCAATGGAAATCACGAATTAAATTGCCTTAAATTTATTAAAAAAAAAATTACGATTCGTAGAAAAATTTCAAATACATTTTATTCTCGCACCGAACCGTGTGTTGAACGTTTGTTGCTCCGCCGTCGCGTTCGAAGTTCGAAAAATTCGTATTTTCCTCGTCACCGTAGCAGACGTTTCAAAACGGATTTCGAACGCGGTTCAAACAATTCACCGACGGCAATAATCCAAATCGATATTAATCGAGAAATTTCGTACGATAAATTATATTAATGTAAAATCGTCCGATCGTCATTACAATTCGTATTGATCATAAAAATCGGGTACGAAGAACTACGTATAAATATCGTCATTAACATCGTTTTATAATACGTTTTACCAACGGCTTTTTTCGCATACGGTTTTACAATATATTTCAGTTTTTTTTTTTTTTTTTTTAAATATTTGCCGATCTCTTTTGCCCGTAAATCAAAAGTCAAATGTCGTACAAAACAAATGCGTTTGTCGATATTTTTATCAAAACAATTTCAAGTGTTTCCGTATATCGTTCGAATAAATCGTCGTCGTCGGTTTCTCACCAAAATTCATAAACGACGATTTAATCGTCTTCTTTTTTTTTTCACGACGCCAATTGCCCGTTGTAAAAGAAAATTTTCTCTCGATTGACTAAAGTGAATTTTCCACTCTAAATCCTTGGTTTTTAATCATTTCGCCGGCTAATATACGCGTTGTTAAAATAATGCTCGTTTATACGGTTTAGTGTCGGTTTTGGCGTGAATCCAAACAGCGTTAGTCAAGGCTGGTTAAAATTACAAAGCAACGTCCTCCTACACAGCGGATATACTCTATCGAGACGAGAGTAAGTATTCGACTGTTTGTATAATTTATTTCTGTTTTTGAAAACTTCGAAATCGGAACGTTTTTTTTTTTTTTTTTTTTTTCGGGAATTCGTCAAAATAACCTTAAATGTATTTTTGGAAGAGTATTCGAACCGGCGGCTTTTTCAATACGTTTCAAATACGAGAAACGTTATAGTCGTACGGTTATATTATAGTGATATTGCAATATATTTATAAACCGGACTTTTAACTGTATATGTCATGCGTGTGTGCATAGGAAATAGCGGTAGCACACCTACTACACGGCATTATGAGCTGTGTAAATATATATATATACAATTTTAATAATTTAATGGTAGACTGAACGTTTTGCAACGTTTTCAGTTCTGGTGGAAAATATATAATCGCTGTCGAAGGACGAAGTAACAATATTTAGACATCTGAACGTTTAAAACATATATACCAATATAGGCGTGTACGCTGGCCTGGAAGGTGAAGGTCTTCTGGAAAGTGAAAACTAGTTTGTTTTCCGTTTAAAATCCAATCGTGTCGTTTAAATATCGCGCGAACAAATAGAAGAAACGCGTCGGTAAACGGCGTTTTTTTTTTAATCATTTTTTACGAAGTCAATTATTTTAATAATTTGTTTTCGTTTAAATATTTATAAAACGCCGCTTTAATACCTGTTAAGCATTTAAAAGCCGAACGATTTTGATAACCGATCAGGTTTAATAAGTTTACTATGGAAAAATCAGTAATTACAATTTATCGGATATTTGGGACAGAGTGACTCGGCGGTGGTCACGTTCGATTACAGTTTACAAGTGATTTTCAACATTTATTTTTCGTTGCACTATTATTATTATTATTATTATTATTATTATTCGCAAACATTGTGTAATGTAATTATTTTTTATTAAAATTATTATTCATATTTTAATGTTACTATTCATTTGACATTTTATAAAAATTATTAATACGTTATTTAACGTGTTTCTCGTGTATAATTCGTGTTATAATATTAATAGTAATATTATTTTTCGCTGAAAAAATATTTTATAAACGCAAATTGTTTATTAAAAAAAAATCCATCGGAAAATAAAAATAACAAAAAGTGTTGAGTTAAGGCGCTTAATATGTCAGTGGCGTACTTTAATTTTATGGGGGGGGGGTAGTTGTTTAAATAAGACTTCGTCTCTACTATAAACGATTTTATACATCACTTCGAATTTATGCTTTTTTTTTTTTTTTAAATATCAAAACGATTTTCTTTTATTTAAATCAAACGGCAGTCTCTCTTGTTGTTTTCAACCTTATGGTTGGTTTTGCAGTTGAATATGCGCTCTCCACTTATCCCTGTACCCAGCAAGTGTAGCGTCGGAAATCGCTAATCGTTTGACAAATAAAATTCTTGGACGTCGCCGGTCCCCCTTACGTTCAATTTTCTCCTCTATTTAACCAGTATCGTTGTCCATTTTCGTATCTCAACACGTGACCAAATATTAGTATTAAATTGGCTTATCGAGAGCATATAATATATATATTTATTAGAATTTAGTGAAAAAGAAAAAAATTGTAATAAAAACACTTTTGCGACGTAAAATCATATAACGATTTTTCAGTTATTTGAACGGAGAGAATTTGGAGTGTACGCGTCTGCGTCGAAACGTTAAATATATCAATTGAGCAGCGACGGCGACATTTCGAATTGAATTCTCGCCCCTTTGGTCCGCGGGGAGGGCTGGGAATTTCGTCTGATCCCTTAAACACGCCACTTTGTCGTATGACCCCGCGCGTGGAAAAGTCGTGTTTCGCCCGCGTTTTCGACGTTCCCTGCAGTTTTACGATCCCAGTCTACACGACCAAACGGCGTTTGTGAAACACATTTTTCCTATACACACACGTATACCGACGAGATGGACGTGGCGAAATGCGTGCACGTAAAACGTATGCGACACGCGATCGGATCCGCACGGATCGATCAAACGATCGCGTTCGAGTGCGCGTCGTTTATAGAAATATCAACGGGAAAATCGTTTGTTTTTCTTTTCCTACCCTCCTGCCGCGACCGCGTCGCACGATACGATTGTCGCACGAACGATTATTATCATTATAAAATTGCGGGTCGCTTTTATATACTCGTATATATATAGTTAATAATAATAATAATAATAATTTCATCGCGTGGAAGAATTCGTAATAACGATCAAAGCGATTTATCCGCGTTTTCAAAATACAAATATTATATTGGTTGAAAAGATGGTCGAGAAAAATGCGAGAAGATCGCTGGACTCTTCGCGACGTTCAGTAATTCATTGCAACGATTTCGATATAAATAAAAGAGTTGCGTACGAATACGGCAGTTTGACGTATTGGAATTAACGAAACGAGAGTTACATCGAATTTATGTTTTACACCCGAGATATAATATTTCCGGACGCCAGATTCACGCGTCACGCCATTGTGACGCGGAATCGTTTTTTTTTCCGCATACACACAACGATTTATTATCGCTTTTAAACCGAAGATAATTAAATGTTTCACTCGTTTTTTTTTTCTTCTACGCGTTTAACGGAAAATATCAAAAAAAAAAAAAAAAAAAAAAAATGTTTTTTTTTCCCCTCGAGATACGTTTTCATCGCGCGCGTTTTTCAATAAAGCCGCGGTTAACGTTAAAAAAGAATAAACGTACGTTAAAAATTATTATTGGCCGCATAAATCAACGCGTTTTTTTTTTTTTTTTTTTTTGAGAATTCGTGTCACTGCCGCCGCCTCGCGCGATGTTTCCAATATTTTACATTGCGCGAAAATACAATAATTCGTGCTACGAACCGCGCGCGTAGTTTTCCGTTACGGGTTTCGCACGGTGAAAAGTACGCGAGATCGATCGGATTACGATATTCTGTTCTCTGCACGCGAAACATTTTTGTTTTGGAAATCGAGAACAACAAGGCGGAATCCGGGATTTCAAAACGTTATTATTTGCCGTTTCCATGTGCGGAAAAATTACGCCACTGCTGCTGGGTGTGGGCGTACGCGCGAACGGACGTCGGCGTGTCTGCCTCGGCCCGCGGCCGCTGCAGATCGCGCGGGGGACACAACACGCGCGTGGCCCCGCGCCTCGGCGTCCGTACGCGCGAAACACGATTTATTATTATTATTATTATTTTTTTTTCGCTTCTTTCGCCTCGCACCACAATGACCGGGCGATTTCACGCCCGGCGGATCGACGTAGTGATATGCCGAATTACTTATATTTTTAATATGGTCGGCTGGTTTCCATATTATATCGTTTATCGAAATGTTATCGTTTACGGCCGGTTTGTGAGCAATAACAATAACAATAATAATAACGACGTCCTCCGCCGTTCTTCTTGCGCGCAACTCAATTTCAAAACATTTCGAAACCGAAATTTCTGTAAGCGCATTGTCGTCCGGATATCCCACTCATCGTCTCCTCCCCCATTGGAGTTGGAATATTTGATTATTATTATTATTATTTTTTTAAAAACGCTTTTCCTATCGCAAACGGTTTGTAAACGAAGAGAATTTTACATACGGATCAGCTCGAAAAGTGTTAATCGGGAAAGGGATGTGGATCGTTTTTCGTTTTTCGATTAAAATACTGTTCCAACTATACATTTCGAAGCACCGTAGCGCGTCGGCCGTTGTGGGCCAAAAGAGCTCTCTTACCGCAGTGTACAAATGCGAGAAGAAAAAAAAGTTGACGTTTTTTGATAAAAAAAAAAATAGAAAGAAGTGCTCGAATCACACTTGGATAGACTATTTTTCCCGTTATTACTACATAAATTTAAAAGCAATTATAAACCCGCATGGGATTCGATAAAACGGTTCTGAGCGGTGCTTCAATACGATTTCTTACAATACATTATTGTACGTATTAGTTAAATATTTTACCAAAAAAAAAAAAAAAACAATCGTTTTCGTCAATGTATAGAGTTATATAAGTTACGTGTTCGGTGAGAACCGCGGGACACTCGATAGTTTGACAATTACGATAATCGATTTCGGTAGTCAGACGCTTTCGGGAAAATCGATAAATGACTCCTGTAGACAAGTGTCGAGCAGACGTGATTCGTCACCGGAATTCAAAGTAAAGATCGGAGAGTACTCGTTTCGGTTTCAATCGTAGGGGTGCGGGCGGAGAAAAACGGACACGGCGGAATCGCGCAATAAACCATTGCGTTCCTCACGTTCCGCTCAGGATCTAGAGAAACGTGAACGTAAATTTTGAATAGATTATTATTGGATGAATGAATAATAATGGCACGACGTCATCCAGCGGATCGTATTAATGAAAATCGATTTGAACGGCGGTAATACGTAATTCGCATACGATTTTATATATTACCCATTTAACGGAGGTTTTAAGAAACCGGATATGGGGAAATATTTACAAGGGAATTTCACGATGAACGGCAATGTCGTTTGTTTTATTTTTGTTATTAATATTATATAATTATTATAATATTTAATTGAATTTAAACGCGTTATTGGCGAATGACGCGACGCGAGTACGCGATAATGGCACAACGTAAAGTACATTAGGAGGCGTGCGCGCAGACGCGTTTGGCGGCGAGTGCAAGAGATTTTACTTGAAAAACGACTGCAAGGATATATTTCTTATTATTATTATTATTATTATTATTATTAGAGCCGTCTTAAGGAGAGTGTGTGCGTGTGTAATTCAACAAGACGGCAATTATTCGGTAGCGAAAGCGTTTTTTTTTTTTTTCGGAAGTTTGCAAGTAGTGGTAAAAACTTTTCGGACCGTGTATCGGTCGACAGAATTACCGTTCTCCAGTCGGCGGATCCAGCCGAGAAAGTAGACCGTTTTTATTTATCAAAAAAAAAAAAAAAATTGGCGTACGAATTGGACGCCCGACGGACACGAATACATGTATCGTCGCCGCTCGCGTTAAGACTTTTCTTTCTCGAAAATTTATAAAATTATTATTAATTATTAAAATTATTAACACATTGACCGGAGTGGACGGTACGACGAGTCCGTTATTAGTCCGTTCTTAGGGGCGCGCGGCACTGACATTTCGGTCCGACCGCACGCGCCCGCGTTCGCGAACAACGTACAACGATATTTTTATAATAATATCGCATAACCACGACCGGAACGAATTCCCGCGCCGTCGCTGTAATTACAATTATACGGCCACCGCGGGGCTTGTGCAAAACCTACGAATTACGTACAAGCACGAACGCAATTTCAAGTTCAATGATCAATTGATAATCGCGAAACGGTTACGGAGTGTTTATTTTTATTACAATCGTTATCCGAACGTTTCTCGGTTTTCGAAGCCCCGGCCCGTCCGCCGTCTCGGAACACGCGCGCTCGCGCGCGCCCGAACCGTCGTCGTCGTCGTTTCTTCAGCCGAGCAGTTTTCGCCGTGCCGCGAGATGCATACGATCGGTGCGGTGGTCTTGCCGTTCTTACACGTGTTCGCGACGTACGCCGACGATTTCCTCTCGCTGAACATAAACAGTCAGTATCATTCGTAGAATATTATTATTATTATTATTTCATAAGAAAAATACGCGCCAAATGCGTAAACTGTTACAAGTACAGTTTTTATTTCAAGGGGGGTGACCGGGAGGTAATAACCACCGCCCCCACGAGATTGTGTATATACAAATTGAATTCGCTAATAAATTAACAAAAAAAAAAACTATTTGAGTGTATTTTGTAATGTAATCGATCAACTTAATTCATTGATCATTAACAAACGGGTAAAAATTCTGTAATTCGTAATCAATTTCGACAACGTAATAAATAAACAATAAACAATAATAATAATAATAATAATAATAATAATAATAAAATAGAGAAAAAACGGTACTGTATGTTTTTAAGCACTCCTAATATTTTCGATACACCCTCTGGTCTGAAATAAACGCCGAACATATCCGTTAAATAAATACGTCTTGTTAATCAGTATTTTATTATTATTATTATTATCATTATTGATCAAAAAGTACAATATTATTACGTCGTCGTCGGTAATTGACGATTTTTTTTTTTTTTTTTGTTTTACGTCAAACACATTTTTAGATTCTGAGAACTGAACGTATTGGTGTGTTTTACAATGATTTGTGTTTCACGTTTGTATTGAAAAAATTTGACAGCACCGCAATCCGATTTATTTTACAGTCGTTACGGTTTGTTTTCGGGGAGCGAAATCTCGTTTAGTCGCGCGATATTTCAAAGAAGTCGTTTTTCGATTTATTCGAAAAACATAAAAAAAAAAAAAAACGTCAAATAAAATTTGAAAAATGAGAACGCGATTTTGTCGTGAAATCCGTTTGTCGTCGTTATTCCTTCGTAATTTTGAAGCTAATAATTATGGAAACCTGAAGTATTCGCCTAATATTATCCTACTTTATATTATATATATATTTGGAAAAAGTTTTTATTTTCTCTCGAGAACTCTCGGCCGTTTGTAGCAATTATAGATTTTTTTTTAAGGTATTTGAATTATAAAAGAAAACGTTTTTTTTTTTTTGTTCATTTTAACGGTTTAAACATTTGAACACGACGTCGGACGTACGCTACCTTCGATTATACACTCAAAAAAAAAAAAATGAAAAGAAAAGATTTTGTTTGTCGCGATTTTCTGTTAAAAACATTTCGCGTTTTTGACAAAGTGTGTGTGTGTTTTTTTGAATATTACGTTTAATTTCGTTTCTTTTAAAATTATCAATAACACGAGTGTTTAGAATCATTATCCGAGTAATTGAATTCAGAGCCGTGAGTGTCGTTTTCATTTGAATTTCATCGTACAATTCGGAATTCAATAGAAATAATAATATATTTTTTTATTGTTTCTTGGACACAAGTACACATCACGCCTAAAGGATAACGACGTGCAAAGACACGGAAAATAACAAATCGTATATAAACTGTACGAATCATATTTCCACAAATATTATCGGTATAATTCGTATTTATTAATAATAACAACAAACCGCTGTTTACGATAAAATTACTCGTGAGCGCGTACCGTGAATTATTGTGTCGTTCGCGTTCAAAACGTTTTGAGAATATTCGGCCTATACGGCTCTGTGTGTAGTCCTCGGTCATCTTTCACGCCGCAGTGAGAAAAAATTCTAACAATTTCTACGACCACTAAATCCGGTAACCATGAAAACCGAATGTCCCTGGTAACACCGACGGGAGAATCTTAAAAGTGAGGTTTGGCGTCTTCACTTGATCGACGTCCTTAACGGCACATTCGTCACAGCCTGTTTCAGCAAAGAAGTAAAAAAGAAAAACGAACGGTTAACTGAATTCTCCATTGCCGCCGAGTGATATATATAAATGTAACAATTTTCTCCTCGTAATTGTAGTGTCCCGCTTAATTTCCTTCAAATACGTTTTGCGCTCGCGTTTGAATCGTCGACAGTTAAAATTGTTTTACCTAATTTTCGTAACCATTAACGTGTTCGTATTGCTGCAATCAATAACGTATATTTTCGCGTGAAATTCCAGTGAAAATATATTTTAAATTATTCGAATATTTCATTGTTGTTTTTTTTTTTAAAAAAATCTAATATTTTATCGTGGTCGATGCGCGAAAACGCAAATCATCGCGATTAATATGGTGATCGTATATATTTTAAATACGTTATTTTCTTAACAATTCGAATACTAATGGACTATTCGCTGAAAAACGTCGAAAATGTAATTGAATATACTTATTATTTCAATTCGTTAACTATGTAACAACAACACACTGAGCCGAGATCGTTTCTGTTGAACGTATTCTCGTAGTTTTTATGCGAAATTACATTAGAAAAAAAAACTCCTATACATTAAATTAGTATATGATCGAAAATAATTATTATTTATTTCGGATTGGTAAATGATAAAATTTTTAAGAAAAAAAATTGCACTTTTTGGTAATTTTATTATTTCGTTTATTCGGTTTTATCCGAATTATGTAATAAGCGAACGTTAATTGTGCGAAAACAAATCGATATCCGCGTAGGTACCGCACGTATGACACAATTGAAATTTATTTATAGAAATATTGAAATTTATTTATGCATATAAAAATCGTAAGGAATTGAACCATAAAATAAAAATGTTTCGATAAATCAAAATCGTTGCGTATCACAACGTACCTAATATAGTTTTACAAACCGAAGGCCGAATTTTCGGCAATCGATTTGCAAACGCGTTATTTCCGTGTTATAAGAAACTCTAAAAATCATAGCTCCGAAACATTTATATTAGCAGTATGTACGAAATTATTTCCATGAATAATTGTAAAAGAAAAAAATAATCGTTTCCCAACCTTCATTCGCTTATACCGGTATTGTATTTGAGTAATAATTTTCATCTGACAACATTAAAATACGTCGTGTGCATATATATGGTGGGATCGTTTTAAGGGTTTAACACTCCTTCCCTTTTGGTTTTTTTTTTTGGTAATAATAATAAATTTTTTTTTCGATTACTGTTTTCGTATCATTGGATTTCAAGTTTTGAAAATAATTTTCACTCATATTTTACAATCAAATATTTTCGTACTGAAATTTAATAAAAAAAAAAACAATCTGCGCGTAACGAAACAGATGTGTTTGATTGATGCACAATTATTGTCATCGCTCGTAGGAATGATATATATATATATATATATATAATAGGCAATAAGACTGAAACCAAAAAAAAAAAACACTTTGCTCATATTATTATTATTATTATTATTACAACACTCAAAAGCCACAATTTCTCGCGCATAGTTTAATTTTGCATTATGCGAATCACGGATAAATTTATTAATATAAATACGTATAACTTAATCGACGGGGTCGGTGGCTGACGTTGTGTAAAATATTTCGTTTAAAAATTTTATAAGTAGAGCTCGGAACTCCGTCGTACCGAAAAGTGGTCAAAACCGTTTGAGTTATTACAAAAAAATTGGGGTTTTTTTTTATTATTATTAAAAATAATATTAATATGAATATTATCTAAAACGTGTTTTCGAAATTCCTAATTCGTCTTCCCAATATAAAATCTAATATAATCTTATACGAGTATTAAATAATATTGCATTATATAATACGAATTTATTCATATGGTTCTTTATATATATATACAAAATGAATAAAAACTTGACTCACAACGAGCGATGTAATACGATTTCACGCATTAATACTTATTCATTGCCGTTGATTATCAGTGCGTTTTTTTCTTTTATGGCGTTTAATATAATATAATAACATTCACATCTTTATACAGATTTTTACGGATGAAATTATACACATAACCTTGGTGTGGGGGGTACTCGTAGTAAAATATCGTATTTCGACAATACCTATCGAAATGTATTTTAAACGCTTCGAACAACTTGCACATGTTTGTTTAGTATTTTGGAATTGATATTCGTCTGATGTAAAAAAAAAAAAAAATTGCTCTTTTCTGAAACGCGTCATACGAATCGTGTCCGAAATAAATCGAATATACACGTCGATTTATTTAGAATTCAACCAAAAAAAAAAAAAATCATTATTGGTCTATTGATTTTTCGCGCCTTCGTTTTCTATAGTAAAAAAAAAAAACATCGTATTTTCCCCAGTACGAGACGCGTCGAATAACGAAAACATCTATTTATTATATTCGCATAAATCGATTATTAATAATGGTTATTTAAAAATTGGGCACGAGTCGAAATAAAATCGACGTAATATCGATTATTACGATAATAACACTGTTTGGGAATTCGTTAAGACGCAATCCGCCGAATCCCGGTCGAATGTTATTTTATGAATTAAAATAAAACTTCTCCGCTGTTATTTATTAGGCGTAGGAGGTAATTTAAACAGTTAAACACGTGTAATTAACGCAAATAAAAACGTATATTATAATGTCCGGCGTTTGTGTGATTGCGTAATGTGTGTCCTTCGTGATTACGCAATATAACATTATTCAGATCCGCGGAAATAAACGAAAGGTTTTTCTTATATATAACGTAAGTCTGTAAAACGTATTTATTGACCTAGAAAATAGTGTAGAAAATCTGTTTACCGTATGTAAGTGGATCGTTCAAAGTATTTGTATTGTTGTCTTCAATTGCGATATTGAAAACACTACAATATGACGAATCGGAACGAAACATTTACGTACGTTTTGAATTACTAAAAAAAAATTACGCGTGAATTTACTACCACGCTCGTATTCGCTCCAGGTTTACGCAGGATTTTTCCGAGAGGGGTGTCTCATAATATACATGAATTGATGACCTCCATTTTGGCTCATTGCTCTAAAAAAATCTCCTCCTACTACTACGTTATAATTGTGAGATACCGGTAATGGTTTATCGGGAAAATTTCCTTGCTTTAAACCATTCAAGATGGATATCACACAGTTGCCTAAACGTACGCCGCTGCTCGGTTTATAGAAAACGTACGTACGTATTGGGATACAATACGGAAACTGGTAGTGTTGGATAATATATTATTATCGTCTCGTTTCGTACACTCAGGCGCAAATAATTGGTAAAATGAGTATTTAAATTTTTTAAACTTTAAAAAAAATAGTATCAATATTCAAAATGAAAAACAAAATACACTACTGTGTAGTAAAGATTTCAAAGCAAAAAATTCCATCTAGAATATAATGTCTTGCATCAATTACTATCGGTCAGACATCAAATTTCGAAATTCAAAATTTTTATTGAGTAATACCATTAAAATCGGTATTACCTATTGTGTTCAGAAAATAAAACTGTTGAAATATTTAAACGGTTTTGTAGTATAATAAAAAAAATTGTATCGGGTTTTAAAAAAATAAACAGATTGTTTCGAGAGGGTTTCAATTGGAAAACGTCTGAACACTTCCGACGTGACAAAAACGATTTATAACAGAAATCTAAAACAATGCAGTAATGAATGCGAACGAATATTGTGCAACGCTTATAGTTACGGGTAAGTATTATATTATTTTTCATCGTCTGTCTTATGACGTTTAAAAAAAAAGAAAAAAAAAAGTTTAAACCCACACTTGTTTCGATTTCAGATTAAATGGAAACGGAAACAGTACTTGTCTCCTCAGTTTAGATCTACCAAAATCAAGACCATACGACGATCCGGAATATGATCTGTTTATGAAAATATTACAGTGTAGAGACAGAACGTGTAAGTTATGGTCAAAATAATGTGTTTGAGAAATACCGCTGGTATTCTTATTATAATAATATTATGGCTCTCGAGCGAATTCGAATTTTGACAAACAACCGATAGGAATAAAAAATTTCCATTAACCGCTTATTAGTTATGTCGAAATCCTATTTATATTATATATCGAAAGCTATTGACGTTTCAATGTTTATAGAAAACTGTTTTACAGTTAAAAAATTCCAATTGACCGTATTCGGATTTTGGAATTTTTAAAAATATACTCTTATATACGTATATATAAATACCAATAGCGATGGTTTAATTTTATATTGTTGAAGAAACATCAATTTAGTTTGCACTATTTAATTGATTGTGAAAATAATTTTAAGAAACTTATATAAAACGCTTTTCAGTACGTAAGAGAAAAAACTTTTTAAAATATATCATTTCGTTTTAATATTATCACGAGGTAGCCACACTATGTACATTACGTGTATAATTATGTTGCAAAAAAGTATTATTGTATATCAGTTTATTTATATTAGAACAATAATATGGTATAATACTTCCGATTGAATATTACGTGCATGTCCATTGTTGAAAATTAATTTTAATACATTACAACATTATCGTAAAATTTCGATTGCTAATCTATATTTTTGTAACTCAAAAATGTTATTTGTTTATAAAATTACGTAATTAAAACTGACGTGATTTTATTGCTATTTGAACCATACCGTATAAGGTGTAGTCGTAAATTAATATATTTTCGCCAATCGTCCGTACGCATGTACATAATATGTTACGACTTTGTACTGTATGCGCATAATTTTAATACAAGTATATAAAAGAAATTTGTTATAATTCTATTCGGTTAGGTGGAACGAAAAATCGAATTTTACAAAAATAATTTTATTTATTTTTTTTTTTATTAAAATAGCGTGTTTTAATAAATTGGTGGGAGGACGTCGTTTAATCGATAAATACATTCAAAGAACACTGCCAGTTGAATCGAAAGGAGATTGCGAACTATATTGCGAATACGAATACGAATTCCGTTGCGAAGGATACAACTTTAGGTAAGGTGTTTCAATGCTTAAATTTTTACGAATTCCTTCAAAAAAAAAAAAAGAACACAAAAATTTGTACGTTTCGTTTGAAATCCAATATTGTAATTCGCATGAGAACGTAGCGAACAAAATATCACATTTACAGCGACATCCGCAATTTGTGTCATTCTAGTGTAATTTTTGACTCGTAGATACGATGGGATGTTAAACGCGTACAGTAGCTGTCAACTGACTTCCGCGCCGTCGGCGAACTTAGACCTTTCGCTGGACTTCCAGTCGGACCTGGACTACGATTATTTCGAGAAAAACATAAACGCTTCGCCCAGCTGCCGGTATCTGGATTTGGAGAATCCATTCGGACTCAGGCGTCAGTGGGCCATCAAACCGGACATAAATTCCCTGTGGCAGGATGTGAACCCTTCGTTGTACCAGAAGAACGACGTGGGATACGGCAATGACAAAGTGCACTATGATACCACCGGTGTTCTGTCCACCACACCGGTCGTTCCCGCCGAATACGACGGAGTGAATTTATTGATAAAACCGAACAACGACCTGTTCGGGAGTTTGAGTCCCGCGGTATCCGCAATAGACCGAACACCGGTATCGATCAATGGTTAGTTAAGGGTTTTAGTTACCGTAGACTCGATTACTACCGAGTTCTCGTCGTAAAACAATGAAACAAGAACGTTATTAGACGAAATTGTTCATCCAACATTGCTATTTGAAAGTCAGGATTCAACTGCAAAACGACTTTTGCACAACGATCAGGCGACGATCACTGTGTATCCAACAGTCTTAAGAAACCATAAACGTACATTCATCACGTGTCTTTGGAACGACTAATCGATTACGTTTTTCTAACAGTTTTAAGCTAATTTCCATACGTCGTTAACTTAACGAATAACGCGTTGTCGTTTATGGATTACTCGGGTGCTTGGCTCATTTCATTCATATTATAAATTACCAATATTTTTATTCTATCAAATATTATTTTCTAGAATATGTTTAGCAAATAATATTATAGACAATTCAATTTACTCGATAAAAGTATAAACAAAAAATATCAAATAATTTATTCTGCAATAAATTTGAAATCATATTTTCAATTTTTAATGTTAACACTAACTGAAAATAAATATTCAAAAGGAAACGACATTTAAAACAAAAACTTCAAATGGCTCTGACGAAAACTTCCGTAGCGTTGTAACGTTGTTGTATTTGGCACCTTAGTCCTTGGCAATATTTTCTACCTTTTTTTTTGTAGTACTCGTATGTATGTCTTATATTTGTATTTCGATGTTGTAAAAAAAAAAAATGGTAGGTTATTACTACTTTTCTTCGCGCACGTGTTGTTATGATAAATAATTTTCAGAGTGTTTTATCAAAGCCAGAACTGGACACCATTTGCAGAGAGAAAATATTATAAAATCCACTAACGCACCGTCTCTCTACGGTTGTGAGACTATTTGCGCCAACGAGCAAACATTCACTTGTAACATATTCAGTTACAGGTATGTACGTTCGAACGGACCGTATAAAAAAAAAAAAGAAAAATCGTCAATCGCGTTTAAAATAATACGATGTTTTTTTTTTGTTTTACGTTATCATAAGGTATACTTTCACGTCATCGACGGATAATTGCCACATGGGTGACAAAATGATTAGGAAGTTGGATATTTTTCAAGATTTAGTGCCGGATAGGGATTGTGACGTGTTTGCAAGAAACGAACTCAGTCAGCCTGGATGTCAGCCGGCTAGAAATTGGGATACCGGTAAAGACGTATATATATATTTGTTTTAAATCGTTCAAAACGCGAAATAAAACATCCGAATAAAAACTCTCGAATTAGTATACACATAATATTATTATATTTTGCCAGTATTTTTGACGCACAAGACAAAAAAAAAAAAAATCACAAAATACGCGAAAAATAATTCGTTTTAATTAATATTTCCCGTAGATAATGATAAAAAATATGATATAACATTTGAAATACGAATGAAATGAAACTCCTCCGTTCCTTTTTATAAAATATTAAAAATTTCAAAATCACGAGGAATAATATTGCAATCGTTAAACAATAACTGTAATATTAAAATGAAATAAATAATGGAGATTGGAATTTAATGCAAAACGATAAATCACAGATTACGACGTATTATTTTACTATCTACTATGCAGTATGACATAAAATACGTTACGTTTAGACAACAGTTGACCAGAGTACCGCCGCCGAAAAGAAATATTGAGAAATAAATTTCTTTTTCTTTTTTTTTTGTTTCTAAGCGTATGCAAAACTTAAATGAAAATTGAAAAATATTTGCGAAGAAATGATTTTATTTATACTTCATTACACTTTGAAACACAATACTGTCACCACAATCATTTTCCAGCATTTTCTTCTTCTTTTTCATTTAATCACATATATACTGATTCGCGTGCGAGATACTCAACGGCGCACCATTCACACGAGTCTGCAAAATAGATTCAAACGTATTAAAACTAAAATCACGTAAACGCTGTTGCGGCGTTTATTTCTTTTTCAATGTAAAATATAAATAAATTCCAAAAAAAAAAAAAAATAGAAAATTCTCTCTGGATACGTTTAGTTAACGAGTTGATCACGAATGTTCGTACGGATTGTAAAATAACAACGATATGATTGCAGACTGTTTCGAACGGATCCGGAACGGTTTGACTTTCGTGACGTCCATAGTGAAATTTTCCGTGGAAACGAAGGACTTGCAGGAGTGCGAGCTCTTATGCCTTCACGTGAAACATTTCACGTGCAGAGCGTTCAGCTTTCGGTACGTATGCCGCAGTGTAATTATTACCGTTGATCCGTAAAATATTATAAAAAAAAAAAAAAAAAAACCGCGATCACGTTCAAATGTTATAACTATAGGGACAAGGGGATTTATGTGCACAAAAAATATGCTTCTAAAAATGCTGTAATATGCTATAAAATATGCACTTAAAATTGAATTGAAAACATTTTATTTAAGATTTTTTAAAAATAAGTATTAACCAATTAAGTATTGAAAAATAAAATATAAAAAGTTTTTAAATGTATGAAAAAGTATTTTGTCGTCTTCACTATGTTTTGGCCATTTAACAACAGTCTCTATCTTCGATCTATAAAATATTGGCCCGCATTAATGAAAAGTGAAAACAAAAATTGAATTCATATTTTACCTTATCGCACTGGACTATCAGAAGTTGCTTAATGTGTTCGACCGTCAAATTCCTCCGAATATCTGTTAGTATATTTTTATGTATTGAAAAACTTCGCTGGGCGTCAGCAGTATTTATAGGAGCGTACATAAATACATGCGATATCACTTGCGTTTAAATTTAAATCTTCAGGTAGTTTGTTGACGTTCACTTCTCGTTCCAAAACCTTAGAAATTGTTTTCATTATTTTCTATCCAGGGTCTTTTTTTTTTTTAGTACGGTTGTAAGTTTGTCATTTTTATTACACCACCGATTTCGTTTTTTAATTTTTGTAATGTCGTTTTCACGTTTGTAATTTTGATCACGGCTTCTGATAACAAGTATTTAACAACGAATTTATCTTGTCTTTTACGACCAGTCATAGTTTTATCGATATTATGTGACAGTGAACGTGAAAATACCACGAAAAACAAATATATATATAATATATAATATAATAATATATAATATATAATATATAATATATAATATATAATATATAATATATAATATATAATATATATATATATTATATATATATGTGCTATAAATAGTAATGTGCGCTATAAAACTACAAAATATGCATTTAATTGGTAAAAACGCTGAAGCGTGCAAAATATGCAAAATTAGTGTTATTTTAATAAGAATGATCTAAATCGTGCATAATTCTCATGGGATTTCAAAAAGCTTATTCCAACACGTATATGCGTTTGCATATAAATCCGGTCCCTAGTTATAACACCTTATCCAGTTCATATGGTGTTTAACACCTTATAAATCACATTGAATAACGTGACGATCGGATATGTGTGTGTGTGTGTGCGCGTATATTAGCCGAGGGACGCCCGTCGTCGGGAAATGGTCGGACAACTGTTACCTGACCGATTATCCGATAATCGAAATGGACCCCGTCAAGCATCTCGTCCGGGATGCCGACTTGGACGTCTACAACCGCGGCAGCTACGGTCGAGGCTGCGAACTGGACCGCGGTCGGCCATCGTCCGGATGGCCCACGGTGGCGCCGGACCAGGACCAGACGCCGCTCACCACGTATCGTCCGCCGTACGACGTTCCGCCTCCGTTGGCCACGTCACCGTACGGCCCGCCGCCACTCCAATACTTCCCTACCGTATCGCCGTCCGATTCGCCGCCGCTGTACGTGCCGATCCGTCCGCCGTCCACCACCTCAACGCCGTCGACCGTTTTCCGCACGCCGCCGCCGCCGCCGCCGCCCACCAAATCGACGGGCTCTTACACGCCATCTCTGCCGCCCACCACGTTCTTCCGGACGCCCGCCGAGTACACGCCCGTGTCCATCGGTCCCCCGTCCACCACCAATCGCCAGCACTCGGGCGCGGGCGTTTTCAACGACGTTTTCGCCGACCCGGCGATACCTACTCGGACGCCTACGGTCTACGGCACGGCGAGCACGCGTAAGGGAATTATTTGCGATTTCCTCTATTCGATATCCTGTACTCATGTCCGGGCGCGCGTTTGTTCGGTTCGCAGCGTGCTACATTGATTTTGGCGGCACTGCCAGACTGTTGTCGTCGGCCGTCAAAAAAGCGCTGAACGTGCAGTCGGAACACCAGTGCAAAACGGAGTGCAGCAAGGCCAGAGAGAACCAATACTTCCGGTGTTCTACGCTCAGCTACTTGTAGGTACAGATTTCCTTGCCCGTAATACGCGCCAAACGTCTCCCCCCCCCCCCCCCGGGGGTGGTTTGAGGGGGGACGGACGGGACCGGGGTGCACTGGGTGTCGCAATACGACGTTTTTGTCGTTTTTTTTTTTGTTTTCCATTTTCATTTTTAGCGGAGGCTATTGCGAGCTGAGTGACATCGAGTTGAGAGATTTGAGACCCAACAAAGACTACAACGTGGATCAACGGTTCCGGTTGTACACTTGGGATTTCGACGATCACCGGTGTTACGGCTCGCCCAAAATCGAATACCCCGCAATCGGCACCAACAGTTGTACGGCATCCGATATATTCATTTAACGCGTGAAATAATCTTGCCCCTTTTATTATTATTCTCACATTGGACTTTTCGTTGCAGTTCACAAGGGATTGGAATGGACGTGGATGAGGTTCACCGTCAACGGGCAACCGTGCAAATCCGGTTCGTTTTGCACGCAAAACGCCGACATGGGCATATGGTCGTGTCCGGTCGATCACGGTGAATGGGATTACTGTTGCACGCCTAACCACAAATGCGGTTATTCCGAGGGAGTGAATTACGCGTGGTTAGTCGACGTCCATTATCACTCTTGTGGATAAAAAAAAAAAAAAAAATAACGAAAAAAACCTTACAGTAACTGTGTGGTGTAATATGACTTCGCAGCGATTTTATTCCGTTTGAAGGCTTAGCGGGGATCTTGGAGAGAGAGAAAAATATAATCATTCGATAAAACTCCCCCCGTATACGAATAAGATTTGTCTATTCGTTTTACGCTTTTTTTTTTTTATTCGCGTATCGCGTCGTAACGCGTTCGTCGTCGCGTTCCGTTCGAATGTCGAAAATGTTCAAAACAAAACCCCCGGGTACCTGTATAATAACTACTGGAATGAAGCGATTCGGAATCGGCGATTAGGACAACGTGTCAGACGCGCCTAATTTGATAAACGAACGTTGTAAACCGAATAACGTACTATGCAGATCGGCTAAAAACACGGATCCAAACGTGAATAAATCTAAAAAAATTTTTCGTAAACTCGTGTACATCCTATGGAAACCTTCGTGTAAACCTACCGTAAACGTGACGTGATTGTCAATCTGTGTCCATATTGACTCCTCTCTCGAACCGTAAAACCATAAAAATATGTCGAAAGCCGTCCTATTACAACGCATTTTTTAAGCATTTTTTATTATTATTATTATTATTATTATTATTTGCGGCGTTCTCAATACGTCGCGAACAGGTGTTACGTGGGAAAGTTACCGGAACAGTGGCGACCGTGCAGCGACAAGTATTTCCCGTCTGCAGACGGAACGCCGCACACTTGGCCGGTGACTTATTTCCATCGCACGGGACCGCCTCCGACCGGCGGCGGTCAACAACTGTCCCAAGGCTCGCCGCCGCGTCCTGTCGACCGCGACCCGTCGACACCTGCAGCGCCAGTAAACGTTGGCGGCGGGGCCGAAAACGGCACGCAATCCGTCACCAAACACGAACAGTCGCTGGTCGATCAGTTCCTGTCCATCTTCTCGTTTTCGTCGTTCGGGTCGTCCACGGCACCGCCGTCGCCGGACGTCAACGGCAATCTCGTCTCGACTATACCCGGCAATAAAAGCAGCAGCGACAACATCGCCGCACTGTTGACTGCCACCAACAACAACAATAATTATTACAGACACATCGCGGATCCGGTGCCCGGTTTCCGGGTGGTCGACGTGCGAGACGGACCGTCGGCCACGGTCCCTAAACCCGGTTCGGTCGTCCGTCTTCACCCGTACAGGGACCGTTTCGGGTCGCCCAAGAAAAAACCTCACGGCGATTACGTTTGAGTGCGGGATGGCCGTGTGGGTTCTGTCGGTCGTGGCGCCGCCGCCTCGAATAGAGCTCTGCGGTGATTGTATTATTATTGCGTAACAAAAAACGGGATGTTTGAGATGGGAAAGTACGCGAGTTTCGTCAAATATCCCTTTCCTTTTCAAAATCCCGCCACGCGTTTGAACGTTCCATAATTCGTTTTGTGACGTTTTCATTGAATGTTTTTCAAATGTCAATCAATTTTTACGGGCAGGGAGAGGTGGAGTTTATCCAGTTCCTTCCGGAATTTCAAATTTTTTCAATTCACGAATTATTTTCTATCCTATTAGTTTTCGGATAATTTATTAAAAAAAGAAAAAAAATTATTGTTATTATTATTATTGCTTACGATAATAATATTATTAATTTCGTCATTGTAACAATAACGTACGTGTTTTACTCTTTCGCATTCAGCTCTCTCTCTCTCTCTCTCTCTCTCTTAACTACGTGCGGTTGACACGTAACCTTATTACGATCGTTTAATTAAACGCCATATAAAACGTCAATTACGTACAGTAAAATTAGATAATCGGAGTCAAATTCTAAAAAAAAAATTAACAAACTCTATCGTAAGCAGCTCAAAATTTCAAAAAAAAAAAAAAGGAGAATTGGCGAAATGTACGTAAAAAACGTATAATCGGTATCATTGCACTGGCATAAAAAAAAAGAAGAAATGTCTCGTTTTCAATCCGTTTCGATTATCGTGGCTCCTCTTCTTTAGATTGTATAATAAAGGGTTTTACTCTAATGTCAAAATTGTATTATAAAAAAAGATTTTTTTTTGTAAACGTTCATTAGCGAAAATATTTGTATTTATAAGTGTATAAATTTGTTTTTAAAATTCGTAGAAGCGCATAATTTTATCTATGACTTAACGTCCGTAAAAGAGAGAGAAAAAAATGAAATGATAAATTTCTTCTCAAGCCGACGCGTCCAGATAAAAAAAAAAAAAAAAAATCATAAACACACGCAGTCACTTAAAAAGTATTAAATTTTGTCGATAAACATTTTTGATAAATACGTCATATTTTATTTATTTTGTCATTCGTTCAGTTTAGCCCTAGTCCGTATGTACGACACGTAGTACATATTTTCACCCGTACATTTTCTTTCTCTTTCGTCTTTTTTACATATTCGACGTACCACGAGATTTATTCAAAATATTCAAAATCTACACGTGACATACGTAGAAAATTCTTAAAACTACCATTACACTTACACAATTTCGTTTAAAAATATTACGAGTTATAATAAATTCGATTGATAAATTAATAATTTATAACTCAAATCTCAAGATAGACCAACGTCATCGCGTTTAAATATCGGTCCATTAGATCATTACCATCGTATTTCTGCTTTGCTAAAAGACTATGACGAACCCAATGCCCTATTTTCGGAGGCCTTTTTCGTTTCTAAACTCAAAATAACGCAATCGGGGATACAACGATCGCAACGTCGTTCTCGTTCCGCGTATTGTCAAGATAAAAATGTTTCTCAAATATGTTGCTTCGGTGGTGTGAACGAGCCCGTTTTTAAATTTTGTCGGTGACATTTTGAGAAACGTTTTGTCAGCGAAATAAATGTCACACAGTCGACGACAAATGTTTCTTGGTCTGGACGTGGCCTCTATACAATTTGGGTCCTACGAATTCGATATTTATACGTTAGTTTAGGCAACGAAGAAACGGATAAGTTTGATAATTTTTTTAAAATTTTTTACTGTCCAAACGCGCGCGAATTACTATAATTCGTGGATTTACAATCGAGATATCGAACACGCACCTGTTTTTTTTTTTTGTGCTTTCAAGTAAAAACAGACATTTTGTTACATTTAGTATATTTTTTAGACGTACTTATCAAACTAGAACAAAACATTTAATTCAAATTTGAATCGAGATCGAATTCCTATCGATTTTGAAAAAGCCATCAATGACGTCTAGTGTAGATTGCACGCTTTAATACATTATTATTACTATTGATGTACCAACCGGTTGCTTTTATGTGGTAAAATTAAACTTTTTTTTTAATTTTTAAAAATACTTACTTTATATACAATATTTTTTATACAATTTATTACGTAGGTTAAATTAAAAGTAATCTTTTCGTTTACAATAAATTAATATGTTTATTAATAAATAATAATAATAATATATGTATACGGATATATTGTAAACTATTTAATTTAGTAAAATAGTTCGAGTAAACATACAATTAAAAACTATATTTTTAACATTAATTCGTGTACGTATACTTTGTAGTATTTTTAAAAACATGTTCATAATATTATTATAGTTACCATTAATTTTTTTTTTATAAAATACGTGTTTTATGAATTTTTTGCTGTGGTTTTTAATGTTTCATTTATAAAGATTATTTCTCGTTTACTGTACGTTATATTATTATATGGACACACGTTTAGAGTTAAGCGCATCAAACTTATATATCGATATATATATATCGATTTATACATTAATAATGAATTGTGTTAACGCACTGGTCTAATATTAGAATTATTATCCATTTTTTTTAACTTTTGTGCATAATATAACATTTAAAATATTAATTCGTTTGTATTAATCTCTAGAAGAATGTCGGATAATTTATGGGTAAACGTGATTATTTTAAATCGGTGTAAATCGATAATCGCGTATTTAAACACGATACACACAAGATTTCACGACGTATTTCATACATACGCCATTTTTGTAAAAATATATACAGGTCGACGAGTCGATTATTATTATCTGTTAATCAAAAACGAAATTGTACAAATGTAAAAAAATGTATTGCGTTACAATATTATTCATGTAAAACAGATTAACGATATGTTTTCCTGTGTTAGCTTCAACCGATATTATTCTTATAACATAATAATAATAATAATTATATTCTATTATTGACAACGGTTTCGTTAATGTTTACCAAAATATATATGTATATATAAAGCAAATCATAACCGCATAATGACCGATATAAACGTTTGACATCGCTATGTCTTTGCTGCGTGCGAAAATTCTTAATTTTCAAATATTATAAAAATATAATTTCCTCCGCCCTGCCCTCTATATTATCTATCAAAGTATCGAAACGTCGGATTTAAAAAGTGCGCTCCTACGACAAATTAGTTGGTGTCTTGGAAATAGCTAATATGAATTCAAAATAATGCGAACGAATCACTTAGATGTTATCATCAAACCTCGTACGTTTTAACGACCAATTTGGTTATTTGCTCAGTAGAACGATAATAGCCGGTAACCTAACAGGCGAAATTAGACAATGGATGAAGAGGATGCTTGAGCTTCAGATTTTTGTACGTACCATCAACTGGAGGAGAAGCGAAACTTTTGTTTTTATAAATAATAATAATAAAAAAAAAATATATATATATATAATTTCTATCAATTTGTTAGAAACAAATCAACAACGAAACAGTACTTGACAAAAATACTATAATCCAACGAGACTTTATTCGTAGAAAATGGATAAAAAAAAATTAAATTTTCAACACGATATTTTAGAGAAGGGGAGAGTGCTTAATGTAGAAAATGCTAACGAATCAAAGCAAACTCCTTCTCCTCTAGCAAACTTCTTCTCCATCAATGTGTGTATACCACATTAATTATAAACGTGTAATATTCAAATGTATTAAAAAAAAAAACGTATATGTGATCGTTTATGTTGTATTTTTAATGGTTTTGGTATAAAAATAAAAATTATAATAGTTATTTCATATCATATTACAAAAAAAAAATCAATGAATATATTTTAATCGCTTCTAAAATAATAGCCACGAAAAAAATAAATAAATTTAGAGTGTGCGAGTAAAAATCCTAATAATAATAATAATACATTAGCTAAGGTAATTTTTAATTTTATTATTATTATTATAAGCGCAATACGCACAATCAATAATGTCGATGATAAAAAAAATTTTTTTTTTTTTTGTTTTACGTTATAAATGTTAAATTAAACACGTTCGAATACGTATTATATTATATATTACATAAAAATAAAAAAATGACATTCCACGTAAGTATATTATATATATATATATTTTTTTTTTGCTTATTAATAACGAATGGAACTATCGCATACGTGTTCGCGTTTAAATATTGGTATGATAATAATTGTACAAAACGATATAATAATATTATTATAAAAAAAGAAAAAGCAATGTACAAAAAAAAAAAACAAATGGTATAAATAAAATATATAGTAGCGCAAAAAATGAAACACAAACAATTCTACCGAAACACAATAATATATATATAACCGTTACAAAAATAAATATACACTTATGTAATAAGTACGTAAAAATAAATAAATAATAATTTACAATAATAAATTATGGCGAATTTCTATTCTGATATTTTATCTACTTTAGACGACACGACACGTAACGACCTTGGTTGTGTGGAGCTGAAGAAGGACTTTTAGCAGAACAAAAAAAAAAAAATCGCAGACTTTTTTTTTTGAACCAAATACACGTTTAAGAAGACTGTGTGTGTGTGTGCGTTAAGTTATTTTTTCTCCACGCGTTGTTTTATAATATCAATTTTTGAGCTGTCGCCGTCGTTCAGTTATGCTATCTATCTACGTATAAAATATTATTGTCGACTTAGAAAAAAAAAAACGCGTTATACGTACAAGATGGTACTTGATATTGACGAATTGAATTATAATCGATATCCGTATACGATTCTAGGCCTTAGACACGTTTTATCGCCCGATGCTGCAAAAATCATCTTAGCGCTCTCCCTACACCGGTAGATTTCTTTCGCGACTTTTTTTTTTTATTTTATACTGGAAAATCTACAAAAAATCGATTCCGAGAAGTACTCAAATTTCGAACGATTCAACACTTTGTGTGCTCAATCCAATGACGTCAAAGTGTCTGTATATCGTGCTATGGTCGATCTCAAGTAAGTGTTTATCACGTTTCGAGAAACTCCTCTCTTCGTCTGACGCGTGCGGTCAACAAAAATCTTGATAATAACCCGGTACGATATACATTTTTAATTTGATTAATTTATTTATTTTTTCAAAACAGTAAGTCATTACTTATTAAGAGAAGTATTGACAATGTGCATGCCAAATCATAGTTAATCACAATGAACGATGTCGTTTAAGCTTCAACATCCATATCAAAAATTTGCCCAATGTTTTTTTTTTGATAATTCGTCTTTTTCGAAATTGCAAAAAGAAAAAAAAATTCCAATTTATTTGCGTTATGATTTAACAGCATTTTCAATGGCATTTAATGGATTCTAATGGCGGGGTTTTAAACGAATCGTTCGGTAATCCAACCTCGTATTTTTGTTTCACGAATAACTCTTTTCTCTGATTGGTATTTCGCATTGAAACTGTAAAGCAGATAATGTCGAGAACCCAAGAAAAGTCCACCGAAACGCTATTGTATTTACCGCGCGTTTATCACATGAAATTCCTATATAAGATATTATATTAATAAACTATACTCGTATATTATTTTGAAATGTAATTTTTGTTTTCGTTCCGTCTTACGCGTCTTTCTATACTTTTTGGCTGCTACGTTCAGTCGCACGAGTCGATCGTATCTAAAGCCGTCCCTCGATCTGATATTTGTGTTACACAATGTGAACGACGGGATTGAAAACGGGTAGGCGTAAGTCAAAAAACGTATATTTTCATTATAAGCGAATGAAAACACCAATATCCTACCGAGTAGTCCTTTCTAGAAAGGCGTTATTATTATTTTTTTTTATCGTATTAAAGATACAACGCTATAAAATGTAATTCGATTATAAAACACTTATAGAAGACGCTGTAACGTTGTAAATGAAAAAATGTTTTTTTTTTTAATAATAATAGTCTTTACGCTCTCGATTTACATTTCATTGAGGAACCGTTTAATTTATCATCCGAACGATTATTTCGGGAAGTCGTAGTGAAAAAAATAAATAAACAGAATTTTCGCGGTAGACAGCACAATATTTGAATCTTCAGAGTAGTAAATATATATTATATATAGGGAGATAACAAACCGAACGACAGTTTGTTTTTCGTTTTTCCTTTCCTCGACAACACACACACACACACACACCAGTGTTCGCATGACCGCTTTTATTACAATATCACCGCGTGACTATTAATCGAATATAGAACTACACAACCGTAACGATGGCATTACGATGATGGTGATGACGACGACGACAATGATGATGATGATAACTTCGCTGTGAGTTGATCTACTGTACGCCCGTGATGGTCTGCAACCAAGGTTTGTAGTACGTGGTCCTCATGTACACGCCCGGCAAATAAGGCGCGGCGCACTTGATGCCGTGCGACACGGTGCCGACCAGCGTCCAACGGCCGTTGTCCTTTTCGATCATCAGAGGTCCGCCGCTGTCGCCCTGTAAAACGAAACATCGGCTATTGGTACAGTGGTGACGGCGGTTAGGAGTGAAACCGTCTGTCGTCATCAAAAAGCCAGTGTACACGATTCGAGTTGACTTCGAATCGCACGTGGAATTCGCTCGACAAATTTTTTTTTTTTTATTTATTCGACTCCTTGTGAAATACAGCGTCGGGGAATAATACTAATAATAATAATAAACCCGCACCCCCCGTCCCCGATTTGAAATGGAAAAATTAAAGAAAAAAAATTTTTTTTGGCGTTGCCCCCCCCCTCACCCGGTCCGTTTCTCGTCCCGGACTGTCGATTTAATCTCGCAATACGACGAAACCCGTTGTTAATTTCACCGTTGATGTAATCCGTTTTCGAGGATTTTCCGTGTGAACAAATCGAAAACGAAAAACAATCAAATACGACACATCGATCCGTGTCCGCGTCGCGTTCGGATCCCGTCGAGAGAAACGAACGAACGGGGGGGGGGGGGGGAAAAACGAAATCGAAATCGACGGGGCATAAGGAATGCATTAAGTCTGTCGTTGTTAGGTGTCGCGCCGTGCGCACGACAGAGAATTGTGTTGCGATCGCGTTTAGAGTATTTATATCACATTTTTTTCCCCTTTCGATTCGGAAACACAAGTGTCAATCGTGTTCTTTTGACACTTGGAAACCACTGTCTTTCACTGCGTTCGATGAAGAGAACGTGAAAAAGTCTATTGAACCGAACGGGAACGGTTAACACAACAACCCGGTGTTTCCGTACGCAAACGGTATTACACAACAGCCGAGTTGCACTGCGCATATGCGCTGCTCACCTCGCACGAATCCCTCTGCCCGTTGGCGTAACCGGCGCACAAGAAACTGCTCAGTATCGTTTTCGTGTGCCCCGCCGTCTCGAACATGTCCTGGCACACTTGGTTTTCGATTATAGGAACTTGCACTTCTTGCAGGATGCTCGGCACACCTCCACCTGTTGAAAAATTACCCGGTTATTTTATGAGTACGCGTTAAATAAAACACGTGTTCACCACGTACGACAGTATTCAATGGTTTTTTGATCGATTGACATTGTTAAAACGCAAATTACGTCTAAGCCCGTACGGCGTTTTGAGTTATTGAACAGAACACAAAAATCGTCCGTGTCCGATACGAATTCGTCGAAAACTTTCAACGGGTTTTTGTTTTAATTATTTGCGAATTTTCTGTTTATTGTTTTTAAATGCGCGTTTCGGAAAACCGTCCTCTGGAAACATCTCGAAAAACGCGTCATCAAATAAAGTACCAACAATATCGCGCGATCCGTTACCGGAACGCAACGCATATCGAGATCGTCGCGAAAAAGTGTTGGCAAAAAAAAAAAAAACAATTCCCGTCCGTAATCTAAAATGAATACAAATGTAATATAAATAATACGCGGTAATGAGTTTGTTGTAATGGGAGGAAAGATCCGCAAGATAAATGTTTTCAATTTTAATTCAATAAACGGTAGTGATTTTCAATTCATAATAGGGAGGCGAATGTCGATTAGGTTTTCGCCGTATTTGGAAAACATGCCTCGTGTCAGTGAACAGCCCCGTCGTATTATAATGTGCACTACTGCGGATCGTACGAAAAACGGAAGATTATTAAACGTTTATCGGACAACACTTTCCGTGTTCGTGCGTGAAACGATTTTCATTTCCCGATGGTATTATTGATTTATCGACCGTTGATCGACACGGGAGAATTCGATACAATTACAATCGGAAATAGTGTTTAAAATCCGACAACGACGCCGGGCCAATGTTCGCGCACGCGCTAAATTTCGGGGGGTTTTTTTTTTTTTTTGACGATAAATACGGCTCTCCCAGACGCGGAGAAAGCCATTGGCAATTTTACATTGCGTCCGACAAGTGAATTTCATTCAAATCAACACCGGTGTTAATTGAATTTTTTTTTAATTTTTTTACCGTATTTCAATCGTCCCCATCCGGTGACGGACGCCATGCGTCCCGTGAAGTCATCGTCGTCGTCCGGCATGCATATGGGCACGATGTGCAGGTCGTAGCTGATGGGCGACTCGAGCTCCAACAGTGCTATGTCGTTCTCGAACGTGGCCGCGTCGTATTGACGGTGCACGATCACGCGTTTCACGTTCTTGCTGATGCTCCTCTTGGACTCCACCTCGCCGCTGATGTCGTACTCGCCGAACACGGCCACGAGATTAGCCAAAAATCTGCACGCGACCGAGAGAATGTCGTGTCAATTAATTGTTTACGCGCGCGTAACAGCGGCCAACGATAACGGTCGGGTGAAAACGTTTTTATTCGCGTCCGAACGACTTTGAGAGAACACGCCGAGAAATTGCCGTAAACACACTCGTTTCGGGGGGGGGGGGTTTGTTTTTTTTTTTTTTTAACGATACTCAAACATTTACGCACACAGCCGTGCGAATATAAATTTATTTTCCATAACGATTTATTGGACGTTACGTCGGGATTCGCCGGGACTCGATTGTCAACCGATCTTGTACGAACCGTTTCGAGCAATTTAAAAATTTTAATTATTACCCACGACGATGAGAA
This sequence comes from Chaetogeoica ovagalla, assembly GCA_032441825.1. Lineage (NCBI taxonomy): Eukaryota > Metazoa > Arthropoda > Insecta > Hemiptera > Aphididae > Chaetogeoica > Chaetogeoica ovagalla. Next base: position 3,710,410 of record CM063747.1, on the reverse strand, counting down.
GTCGTCGGAAATCGTATTCTGTTTGTAAATAAACGTTCCCAACCATAACCTACCGCCGAGTCCCCGTGTTCGTAGTTTTATTTTTTATATATTTATTTTTTTTTTTTTTTTAGATTGACAACAAATAGTGTGATTTTCGGCGCTTGATTTCTAGTAAAATTACATTTGTTTTTAATAAAATGTATCGAGTAAAACAAACGGTTGAACGCAAGACCTGTTGTAGTTTCGATACGTGTACAGCGTGTTTTATGTTTTTTACCTAAAATGTAAAACGCATAAGAAGTTTATTATAAACGCACGTATTGTATTATTCGTTTATTATCGAAAAAAATATTTGAATAGAACACATAAGCGTTACGAAAATATTCTTGCGAGCAATCGTCGTCGATTAAGACAAGGAAAATATTTTTTTGTTTTTTTACAAAAAAAAAAAGGAAGCTTTGGCGGTCTAATGCAACAGATTTTATAGGTATGAATAAAATATTCCGTTTTTCCCGATTGCGGACTGTTGGAAACACGTGTCTTTTTCTATACATTAATTATTATCTATCGATTTACCAGAATGTAAAATTTTTTTCAAATTATTTAAAAACAAAACATATATTAATAAAAATAAAATTCCCATGTTTTTCTTCGTATATAGTGTGTTCTTTTACGCATATTTTATTAATCTTATCTCCTATATATAACTTAATATCTCTATTATTATTATTATTATTATTATTGTTTATATTCGACGTTTTGGTAATTGAAAAATGGATTCGCAAAAGACACGATTTTCGGAATACTCGTTCAGTATAGTTAAATTATATTTATAAAAAAAAAACACCTCGCAGCAATGGTGTTGGACGGAATAAACGATAACGATAATAACAATCGATTGGAAAACGCTAGATGACAGTTGTGTTTGATTTATACAATCCGTTTTGACTAAAAAATGAAAAAAAAAATACCACGAAAACCTCGGCAATGACACGGGGACGTATGTTTTATACAGAAAACGAATTTATCCGCTCTCTGGACGAGACAACTGTTGGATTTCGATCTAAAGTGTTTTCCGTGATTTGGAGAATCCGCCGCGACCTCTTTCCGCGTCGTACAATCCCTCTCGGCTACGCACTGACTCAGTTCTCGTGCGCTAACTTTCAAAGCGGACCAGCCGATCATCACATATAGAGCCGTCAGAAACAATAATAATAATAATAATTAATTATGTAATAAAATAATTTATACAACAACCTTCTTTTATTTTATTTTATTTAATACTCTTTGGCTTTTATTGTATATTTAAGTATACATTTATATATATATATATATATATATTTATTTATTTTATATATATTTTCTTATTTATTATCACGAGTATTAACTTATAATTTTTTATTCCTATCTTTTTAATTATTTATTTTTACATATTCTTTTGATTTTTGTTTTTATTTTTGATTTAAATTTCTTTTTGTTTTCACTACTTTGTTAATTAATTATCATTACTTTTGGAAGTGTGTTGCTCGTAAATAATAATAATAATAATAATAATAATGAATTGTAAATTGGTGTGGTAAAGGAGAATATTATAATTGTATACGATTCGAATGACGTGTTTCAGCTTCGGAATATTTTCACGGGTTTCAGGCCGCTTCGATACGACACTGTACGACTCAATAACGAAAATTACAGATATCATAGCGTTATTAATATTATTATTAGGAATTTTTGAGTAAAGAAAAAGAAAAAGAAAAAAGAAATTGTATTCGAAATATTCCGCAAATCATTATTACACAAGTGAAGTATAAATATTATTGTAATATAATGTGTAAACGATGTTAACCGACTGACTGCGGTTGTTACGAATTCGGACAATCGATAGCAAGTCAAGGTGTATTTTAACGTTTTCCGTTTCAACGCTTCCTCTCGTGTAATTCCTACGGTTTTCCGACGTATATTTTGAAAACCCAAACAATTGACTCGCAATATTTTATTCGATAAATTATTTTGAATATAATTAACGCAACGGACGCGTCGTTGTCGTTTCGATTGGATGTGAGGAGGGGGGGGGGGGGAAAGTACAGTTCGAATATTACGTAGTCAATAAAATGTGTTTTATAGTTTACCGAACCGTCTGTAGGGATTTTTACGATTTTCCCCTGTGTATTTCATCGTTCAAACGAGAATGGGGATTTTTTTTTTCACACGATAATTAGATTAAACAGTGAACAGTGTTGCGCAAAAAAGAAGAAAATCATAACGAGTCGTACGTGTTCTACGTTAATCGGCCATTTTTCTCCCACCTCGCAAAACATACTTTTTTTTTTCTCCCTCGACTCCTCTAACAATTATCCGCTATTTTTGGACGTTTTCCAGTAAATTTTTTTGAAAATTCCATATTTCACCGAGTGAATTTCGTAGATCGCGCGAGCACACTAGATTTCACGTAATATAATTAATTTACCCGGGTTGACAATGGGCTGCTGTGATGACGTGCTTCTGAGTGATCAACACGCCCCCGCACTTGTTCTTGGTGAACAGTCCCAACCACGTGGCTTCCCTCACCAACACTTGCCACGGCCATTCGCCGAAAGTCGAGCCCGTTCCGCCGACGATCCGACCGTTCTTCCTCACCAACGGCCGCACTCCGCACACTGTAAAACACACGGAAAATTGATATTTCAAAACTCTGAAAACAACAATCCCCGAATTACTCGAATTCCGACCTTTGGGCGTTCAGAATTCTCATTCGATTGAGAACATTTTTTTTTTTTTTGTATTTATACGTCTAAGGAGCATTTTTTTTTTCTACCCAAACGTACACTAACCGTTTCGGCGCATCTTTTCAAGTACATACTCGTCGGATTCAAATACATTTCTTGGATAGAACAAATTGAGCGCGATTCGCCTCGTATTTAGTGTTGAAAAAGACCTTACAAATGTGTTTTAGACGTGTCACGAAATTAAATAATGCACGATGTCCAAAGACAATTTTCGGGTTTTCAACATTCAAATTATACAGAACATAAATATTGTATAAAAAAGTAAAAAAAAAAAAAGACGATTTTCTTCCGGTGTCCGGCAAAAATAAAAAATGTATAGTAAATATATATATATAAAAGCGTACAGTTGTAATGACGATTATATGGCAATTATCTATTCGTAAAACAAGTGTAAAATTCCGTCGGCGTTTAAAAAAAAAAAAAAAAAAAAAAAACGTAATCCGCAATAATTTATCAAATTACCAGATTTATCGGATATAAAAAAATTTCTATTACGACAATATTGTATCATCTGTTTCGTTACGTGAGAGTACTCTATTTTTTAAAGAAAATTGCCGTTTAATTTTCGCCGAACAATTTTGCTCATCGATAACAGTGGACATTTGAAAGCGACAGGAATTATTCGAATAATTATTATAAATATTGCCAAAAACGAGAGTTCCCCGGAATCATTGGCAGGAAAATATGTTTCGTCAAATTCGAATTATTCCCAATATCCAACAGCGTACACGCCGAAGCCGTATACGATTTACTATAAATTATCGGTAAATTTATCAAGAAGTTATGTGAGTCTGTGCCAGAGTTTACGAACCGGTGAAATGTCGCGATTATTAATTAAACGTTTTTCGATTGAAACGTGTTAAAACATTTTCAACGATTCTCTTAACGACGGAGATTACCCGATTATTTTGAATTCTCAATAAATTCGATATTTGTCGAAGCTCTTCGATGAACGCTATCAAAACTAAAAATCGATGGCCACTGAAGAACTCGGAAGACAAAATGGGCGTGTGTTTGTTTCAACCAAAAAGGAAGCTCATAACGAATGGAGACCAGTGCCAAATTTCTCACTAGGACTAGATTTTCTCAATGAAACGTTATGTATCTTCCTCGATAAATTAAAATACGATATTACACGAAATCTCCTAATCAAAATAAACACACAATTTTAAATTCAATATTAATACGATGAAAGCCTAATAAAAAAAAAAAAAAATATATATAAGTCAGTGCCGAGTATACCACGGCTAAAATATATGAGTCGGAATTAGTGTGTGTGACGGGCAGAGGGTTGGGATACGCCGTCGGTTTGTACGAATATCTTTCACGCGGAGTCGACGAGCGTATCGAGAAAAAAGAAAAAAATTGCCAAATCGATTTACGGACATTGCGTACTTCCAGAATACGTTTTATACCGAATTACGTATATAAAACACTGTGAATCGTTTTGCATTCGGTTTGTGCGCGTTGTAATTCCGAATATAATGCGCGCGAACGATTTTTTTTCTTCCTCGAAAAAGAATAAGGAGTGATGAAGAAAAAGAAGAACGTTTTTGGACACAACAACGACATTATAACAATGTTGTTTTTTTTCTTCTGCCGTTCCGCGTGTTTATCGTGTTCAGTGCGTGGCGTGCGATGCTCAGAGTGATCCCAATAAGCATATGTAAACGATTATTTGTTTCATTTTTTTTTTTTTTTATATACATATATGTACTAATACTTTTATATGCTTCTAAAACGAAACAACGTAAATTTCAAACGATATTTGTATTTTAAAAACGTTTATTTCTCATGAGTTTATTTTTTTTTTCAACGCGTACGAGTCCGTTATTAATCGCATTACGAGGGAATAGACTTTACAAAAAAAAAAAAAAAAAAAACTGTAATCGTCAACAAAATGAGATTTGGAAGTTTGTCGAAACTTTTAATTCGCACGAATTTAAAGTTATTTCGTCGTCGTTAACGCGATGTTTCTATTATAGCGAAAACTGTATTCGGTAGAAAAAAAACCCTATTGCGTTCGGGCGTAGAGAACTCGTCATAAACGACTGAACCGATTTTCGTGAAAATTTCGCGAAAAGCGTTGTTCTCCTTATGATCACCCGAGTGTTTTATTATTATTATTTTTTTTTTAATTTATTATCTCGTCGTCGTGGGGGAAAAAAAAATATTGGTTTTCGAATAACGGCATCCGCCGCGACGACTATAATTATAACAACAAATATACCCCCTTCCGAATGAAAAAAATAAATTCTCCTTTAGACCGACAATTCGTGAGTCTGAGCGTTTTTATTTTCCGAACAGTGAACGCACGATTAATTTGTAGAATCAAAGAATCACGGTATTATTTTTTCCCTGCGTGTTTTACGGTTTGACCCAAATCATAAAATCAAATTAAAAAAAAAAAAAAAAAACACTCGACGTTCACTGTTACAGAAATCGCGCGGACTCCGGAGAACGGAAATCATCGGGGGGGGGGGGGGAAATTCGACAACGTAAACGTAATATTACGCCCATGAGTCGTTAACGGAATAGTCTTTTAAATTTCGCTTCATTCAATCTTCAATCTCGTCCTAACGCTAAGCGTATTGGCTTCGCATTGAATCGAAATTAAGAAAGTTTCACACTACCCTCCACCCCCATCCAGGATTCTAGCACTGCGGGACTGCCTCACTTACGAGAGGCCTACTGTGTAGAAGCTACATCCAACTTTACACCTGTTATAGTTGGTCGCAGCAATTTACCTTATTTTCATCGCGTTTTCATACCAACACATTCAATATAAGTTACAACTATTCAAACTGTTTTTTTTTTAAGTAAAATTCAAAACTTACTTACAAACTTTAGGTACCTATCATCGATTAATTGTTATTTTTATTTGTTACATTAAAACGTATTTTAAATTAACGAATTCACTTGGAATATTTAAATAATTTCGAGTGTTTTAGATTTTAAGAAGGGATTATTTATTATTTTATATATATATATACGTATAGTTGCAACATATTTATTAAATTTTGTTTAAATTTTTCGAATTAAAAATACGTTATGTAATTTGACATTTTGAGGGGCCGTGAGTCCGCCCCTGCCACCACCCGTCTAGGGTTTCGTTCCTAAATGAATCGAATCGGGACAGGGGGCGAACCCGTTTTCCGTACAACGATATTATTACTCTGTTTGCGTTGTTTCTTTTTTTTTAATCATTTTTCTCCTCACCGAGTCGTTTTGAGTTGTGAGACTTCAAAACCGTAATACCGAAGAATATTTCGAATTGTTCACCGCGATCGTTTTTCTCATTGAACGCATATCGACCGGACGACACGCGTTGTACGAAACATTATCGGAAAGCGACAGTGAAATATTGGGACCCACGTGTTCCGCGGTAAATAAGACGACATTTTTTCGGGGGGATAACAACACAATAACGATAAATAGTAATAATAATAATAATAATAATTACGTCGACAAGACGCGAATTGTCATTACACAACCGAATAATAATAATAATAATAATAATAAACACTCTACTTATCGTCGTGTACGCCCGCGCGCCACTTGTTTTCCGTGTTGTAAATCCTTTGACAACGAAACACGCGTATCCACCAGAGCACTTATGACCTATCGTGTAATCGTATGATCGTCGTCTATTGAAAATAATGTACTCGTAATATTATGTAGGACGACGCGTCGTCCGCGAACGTATCCGAGGAGTGGTCAAAATAATTATAAATAATAATAATAAATTATTCGTCGTTTTCGAGTCAAACCGAATACGGATTATTGACATTCTATCGATAATATAACATTAGTTATTGGCCCGGTTTTTTCTTCTTTTCTTTACGCACCATCGCCTAAAAAACCCGTTTCGGATATTCAATACACAGTGGTGACGCGTGTTTAGTGGACGTGAGTACACATAAGTGCGAGAAGGTGGATGGCACGGCGAATCGTTGAACGAAATTTATATTTCGTAAAAAAAAAAAAACACACGCATTTAATTGCGTATGGACTTTGAATTAAAATGTGAAAAAACTTATATGGAGAATAATCGGAATATATTTTCGATAAGGAAAAAAGCAAAAAAAAAAACGTCACGATAATATTGCCGACAGAAGGAAACTTCAAATTGAACATATTTTATTATTATTATTATAATTCTGAAAATCGATACAGTAATAACTTTTAAGAAGCTCCTCGTGTGATTTTTGACCGAAATTTTAGGACACCGCGGTCGTTCTTTTTTTTTTTTTTTTTTTTTTAAAAAAACTCGACGATTTTATAGGTGTGCGTAAACGATATTACGAGTTCGGATTTGTTGCTTGAAAGAAGACTTGTTGCTTCGAAAACCGATTTTTGACAATGACTTTAATAATTAATAATGATTTATCGACGGTTTTTGTTCTCCCGATATTTTAAACGCACGCGTACCAGTGCGTGACCGTTGCATCTGCTGAAATTTTCAAAAGTGAAATTATCATTCGAAACATATTTCAATAGTACTTGAAGCCGAAAATCGTTTTAGTAAAACAATAACAGAGACGAGAAAAAGTACAGCATTATACACGTTGTACACGAATAGAATTATAAACGACTTGTCGGGACGGAGAATAATTTCACGTAATAGTTTAACAATTTTAATGTTCAAACAATGTGCTTTTGACCGCCTAGTGTAATCGTCACACAATTCAGTTTGTTGGACTAATACGACTTTGTATTTTAATTGTGTATTAACCGTTATTTTTCAATAGGTATTAAAAATATTTTTTAAAAGAAATTAATAAATTCAGACGTTAAACAATTAATAAATCTTTTATTAAGCTGCGTCCAAGATCACAAAAAAAAAACATTTGTCGCCATCATGTTGGTGACAAAACTCAGAAGTGTTTTTGACAATTTTCACCAACAACAATAATAATCGTGCCGGCGCGACGTTTATACCGACAAATTTTTGTTTTCCATCCGAAGCGGGAAAAATCCGACAGAGTCTATAAACACACAGTCCACTGACAACGTATTGGACGCGTCCCTAGACCGGTCAAATTTTGTCGACTGACATTTTTAATAAACACGTCACATACTATTTATTTGGTCATTCGTTCAGTTTGCCCACCGCCTATATTTTCACCCGTACATTTTTTTTTTTTTTTGTTTTTAACGGATTTTTAAGTTATTTCTTTTCATTCGAATAACGTAGCGGTCTAAATGGAGAGCGCGTGTGTTGTCAACTTATCGATTTAACGAAAAACCTAATTCTCGTGGACAGGAAAAAAAAACGAAAACGATACTTATTGCGTGTGCCGTGTCACAGCAGAGGCGTCGTTCGGGGCTGGAACAGCAGGGTGTGCGGTCGAACCCTTTACTTTTAACGTGTCCCGATGGGCCCGTCGCTTTGGCAACGGTTGACACGCAACGGTGAAAAAGAAGAAGAAGCTAACACTATCAATCCGGAAAAAGCTTGTACGCGTACATCTCGTTGAACTATTGAAAATCGCCCGGTATCCGCTTATTCTTAAAGCTCTATGCTCGGCCGCGTGGGGTTTAAATATAAATCGTTATTATAGGGTCCAGCGGAATTTTAATACGGGACTTTGTACACCAGCTGGAAAACAAAAAAAATGAAATCCCCCTTCCCAGGAATATTAAAACGATACGCACCTTTCCTGTAATCCGGTTCGGCGGTTGTGTGATCTTGTTCCACGCTGAACGTGTCCAACAAGACCGTGGTGGTGGGTCCGGTGACTTTGACCGGCTGTTTGGTCGGCGGCCGGGCCGTGTACGTGGTCGGTTGGAACAGTTGGACGGGCGTGAGCAGGGTCGGCACCTTGGTGGGACGGGCCGTAGAGGTGAGTTCCAAGTACGGCGCGTCGGACGGCGGCGCGATCGGCGTCGGCCTGTACGTGCCGGACACCGGTTTCGCGGTCGGCGGTTTTGTCGGCTTGGCGCCGGCGGCGGGTCTCGGCGGTTTCTTGGTCGTGGTCGACGGTTTCTTGTTCGGCCGCGCACCCGTCGGACCGGCGTCGTCGTTGCTGATCGTCACGTTGGACGTGGACGAGTCGCCGGACAACAGCACTTTCTCCAAGTCCTCGAAGTTGCCCTGCAACGATTGGACGACCTTCTCCACGAACAGGTGCACCTTGTCGTCCAGGTTGTCGTCGGCCGTCAGCTGCGGATTGGGGTCCGCGTCGGCGTCGTAATCGTCCGCGTCGCCGGCGACGACGACCGTGTGGTCCGGCGGTCTGTCCTGTTGCTGCGCCGCGGCCGTCATGTTCACGTTGGGATCGCGGACCGGCGGGAATGCGAACGTGTCGGTGGAATTGAACGGGATCCCGGCGTTGGCCGCCTGGTCGTTGGACGCGACGCCGCCAGCTGTGTACTGTTGCAGGTGATGGTGGTGATGGTGCACGTCGGACGCCGTGATGAACACCTGCGTGGGCTGCGTGACGGCCGGCAACGGGTAGTCCACGTCGTCGACCGCGGACTGCTGCACGTGCGGCCTGTATCCGCCGCCGGGGGTGGCGGCGGACGACAACACGGTCACGGCGGTCGAATCGTGGTTCAACACCGGTTTCGCCGTCGAGTACGTGCTCACCGTGGTCGGCTGGTACTTGTTGTACTGGTGATGGTTCACCGACGTGATCACCGTGGTGAACATGTTGTTGTCGTGGTGCACCGTACTGCTGAGCGTGGGCGGCAATGACGTCGTGGCGGCCGGTGGCCGGTACGCGGGTTTCGACGCGGACGACGACGGTTTCGCCGACGCGTGGCCGTCTGCGTGTTGCGCGTAATCGTTACTCGCGCTGTTGTAATACTTGTCGGCCAGCGTGTTGGTCGTGCTCACCGGAACGAACGCGAGGTTCTGCTGCTGCTGCTGTTGGTGATTGGAAGTGGTCGTGTACGCGGCGCTCACCGACGGTTTTCCCGTCACTATAATGCCCTGCGACGGTTTCACGTGAGACGACGGCGTCGAAGAAGGCCGGTGGTGGTAAGACGACGGCGGAGTGGTGCCGTACACGCTGGTGGTCGTCGTGTATTTGTTCGGGTTTTTCACGTCGTTGGCCGAACTCAGCACGATGACGGTGGGCGCGACCGGTTCCGCCGGTGGTTTCGTCGTCGTGGACAACACGTGGAAGTGCGGCCCGGGCAGATGGTGCGTGGACGTGGTCGGGGCGGTCGGCGTGGAGCCGTAATAGTTTGTGTTGGACGCGACCGGCGGCCTGTCGTAGTGTTGCGCGGGCGTGTAGTACGACGACGAGTGGACGCCGGCTGTGGACGCCGGTCTGGTGACGGGGAACGTGGACGACGACCCGTAACCCGGCGTCTTCGAGTTGCCCTCGATCGAGTTCCACGTGTACAGGGCCGGCGAGGACGGGCTGCTCGTCTGCGCGTATTGATGGTAAGACGACGACGATTCCATCGGGTCGTGTTCTTGGTGCTTGTCGCCCGACGTGGTCCCGGACGGCGTGTGATGATTGTTCAGTATGGACAGTATGTGATGTATGGAATTGTTCTCGACGGGCGTCTTGACGTTTGGATCGTTGGCCACGGTCAACGTGGGTATCAACACCATACCGTCGTCGTACTCGTCGCCGCACGCTTGTTTCGTCGTGGTGGTCGAGTGGAACGCTGCAGCGTTCGCGGACGGCGTGGTTTTCCGGATGTTCGGCACCGAGTGCGTGGACTTGGACACGGGCGACGACGACGACGGCGGCTGCTGCTGCTGCTGCTTGACCGTGGTGGACGGCCAACTGTCGCCGTAATCCACTTTGGACGTGATCTTGTTGACGTTAGCGAACGGCGGCCGCCGGTCCTGATGGTATCCGTTGTTCGTCGACGACGTGGTGTACTGTACGTTGTGCTGATGATGCGCCGCGGCGTGGGCCATGTCGTCCAACGACATGGACGGCGGCTGCCAGCGGTTCGCGTGCATCACCGCCGCCGTGAAATTGGCCAACAGGTCGGCCGACATGTCGTCCGGCCCGTACGCGTTTTGCACCGCCGACCCGTTCCGGTGCAACAGTATCGTGTCGGCCATCGGCTGTTGGAACGACGACGACGACGGTGGCGGCGGCAGCGGTTGCGCGTACGACGGGCGGTCGGCGGACGTCACGGCCGCGGCCGTGGTCGGTCCACCGTGTTCGATCGTGGACAATTTGGTGCCGGGCGGCAACCGACAACACGCGCCGTACAGGAACACGTCCACGCACGAACCGACCACCGAGCCGCCCAGTTGTGCGCACTCGTAATTGAACATGCACACGCCGCCGCCTCCACCGCCGCCGCCACCGCCGCCCACATCGTTCTTGTACGAAGTGTCGCTAGCCGTGTCTTTGCACGCGCGCGGGACGATCCGGTAACCGCCAAACTTTCTGCTGCCTGCAAACAAAAATCGACACGAGAACCGCCGGTTAAATGGCCCGTGCTTAGTTCAAAACGGTTACGGCAGAAAACGTTTGGAGATCGATGTGTTCGCGTATCGCGAGAGAGGAACAACGCTCTGCAGAATTTCAACGCGGAATAAATTATACAATGTTAACGCACGTTCCTTTTTTCGAATGTCTTTGATTCCCAACGAGACGCGAATGAAAAGAGATATTTGTGTTTCAAATTTAACGCGTTGTGTTCGCATTCGTTTCGAGCCTGTGATTTTTAGTCTTTATACCGATTATACCGTCTATATACCGTATTGAAAAAACAAATAAAAACTGCGACGTATAATTTTGTCGACCCCTCCCGGAATCTATTCCGCGAGCGGCATTGATTTCCAAACACGTGTCAGACACTTAAAACTATTTTTAATTTTTTTCGACATGACCGTAGAGAACTCCTTAACTCGTCGCACCTGTGCGTTTTACATTCGATTCGTCCTACAAACACCGCGTATAATATGTGTACCGTGTGCGGTATTTTAAATAAATAGGTAAATAATAATAATAATAATAATAATAAAATTGCGTAATGTTATAATCGTAAAACTCCCCGTTACCGATTATTGTGTTTTCACGTACTTTGGTAAAATGCGGACGAATGGATCGACGAAGACGATGACGGCGACGATGGACCGTTGCTGTAGACGACATTAAGCGCCAAAGTGTTGGTGGGCGGCATGACGATGGTCAAGTACGACAGCAGCCGAAGAGCGGTCAAGCGGTCCTGGGACATGCTGAGGTATCATTCTGTAACACGTTTTACTTTTTTTTTTTTTCTCTCTCTCTCTCTCTCTCTAAAACAATTGCCGCGGTTTGTTCGATTACAATTCGTTGCTGCGTAAATTATACTAATCCGACTCATACTCGTGTACAAGGAACGGCATTTTATTAAGGACGACACGGATATACAAAAGGATAATAGCTTTATTTCCGGAATGGCTGATCGACATTTATAATGACCATAATACAACCGAACGAAAATCGCACGTTGGACACTGTTAAGTATATAATATAAGTACCTACTGAATAATAATAATAATAATAATGATAAGTTTGCGAACGATTTTTGAAAACCACATAGCACCGTCTCTTATCGAGACTGTGTTCGACGAACTACTTGAATCGACGACGTCTTCGATCGAATTTGCCATTTCGAAAAAATGGCTTTCGGGACTGGTGTGATGTGTACAATCGATGCGAAGCGGTCAGTGAACGAAATTACGATTCGATAATAGTTCGCCGCGTGGTATTATAATATTTCTGGAGGTCGTTTGCCTCTCGATGACTGCTGTGTACATAATATAACACTCTATTTAAAAATCCGTAAATCCGTACTCGGCCTTTTCAGCATCCGTTCGTTTATCGTAACGCGGAAATAACGATTTTCGAAAAAAAAAAAAAATGAAATACTACAATTGATAATTTTTCGTCGGAATACGCGTGGGCGGATTGAGTGAGTCCCCCATCGAGTGGTAGACGTAAGAAATTCCGAGTGAAACGCTTAATAAACGTTTCGGTGTACCGGGAAATAATTTATTTTCAATTTCTCTACGGGAATTGTTCGTAAAGAGTTAGTAAAAGTTTTATGTAAAAAAAAAAAAATAAACTTTTTTCTTTTTAATACTGCGAATTTCGCGCGCGTTTTTTTCTTCTTCTTTAAACGTATCTGCCATTGTATTATTATCGTAATAAGTCGACATCGACGAATTAACAGAACAACTAAAGATTTTATTTATTTTTTTCTTTAATTGTACGGACGTGCGACAAGCGTCCTGGCAGCTCGCCCGTCACGGTCGCGTAGCGCAAAATCGAAATGACGCGATCGAAATCGTGTGACAAATCGAAATAAGAGTTTCGCGCGCGTATAATAATAATAATAACGTTCTCGCCACAATAATTCCTGACGGATTAACGCCACAATACGTAAAACATTTACGTATTGTATTTTGTCTCCTCGTTTAGGTTTGTGTCGACCTTCTTATTCCGATCCGTCCGTTCACTACAAACACGATCAGTAGAATAGAGTGGGCCCCTCTCCCCCTCAGACCAACAAATAAAAAAATTTTTTTTTATACATTCAAAACGAGAAAAGTACTCGAAGTATATTATTGATTTTTATAGACAAATAAATTTGAAAAAAATTAAGTATTTTTTTTTTATCTCGTCCATACGTCTCTTAATTCTTATTATATATATATATAAAAGAAAAATTATTTCTATCGGTTGCGTACGATTTAGTGGATGGGCATACGGTTTCATCTCACTGCACTGTTACTAGCCGTTGTAAAATCTCCGTGTGTCATCGCCTTATACGATTATTTAAAACAATCGGTTTTATTTCACTGGTGGTACATCGAATTTACACTCTCCGATATATGAGATACGACGCATAGGTCGCGACACACACACACATATGGAATATATTAATTTCTATTAAATTCTCGTTTCGTCATTTTTTTCCCGCGAGAATTTTTTCCCGTTTTGGCCCGGCGAGGAGATAAATATTCCGCGCGCATTTCGTTGTAAATACTTTCGTGAATACACGGAGTTTATATACGTATACCGTTAAAATATCGTGACAATATCATATAAGCTTTTATATTGAAATAACTCGAGATTTATTTTTTTCGCCTTTATACGCGTTTGGATTTTGTGTTCGATGTTCCAATACAATTTATTTATCGAATAAGTCATATATCCCCTTCTCGTTTCCAGAGAAAAAAAGAAAACGAAAAACGATGAAAACTGAGTACGAGTGTGTATGCACATATTGTTCGAAATATCGGATAATGGCATATAGAGCACAGATGGTGAAAATTGGTCCGTTTTTGTTTTTCTTTTTGTATTAATCGCCGTTGAAATAAATGATTTCGAACATCGAATTCAGAGACTCGATAATCGGACAAACAGTGTTATATACGTTTATTCGTTTGAGATATTCACGAAACTCTCGATATTATTATTATTATTATTATACGGAGAAGGAAACGTCTAAAATCATTTATCGTTTATTGTAATTTACGGTAAAAAGAAGAAAATAAACCGAGTTTGAAATGACGTGTTATAAAATGTTGAAAACGTGACGTCCTGCAGAAAGTGGACGAATTTCAGTATTTACGTTTTACAATAAGTGCGTAGGAATTTACGTCACATACAAACGTGATTCGATCAACGATAAAATAGTGGAAAAAAAAATAGTAATTAAATAAAAGAATACGTGAAAGGACTATAAATTAATACTCGTAAATAATAATTTCGAATATTATAAAAAAACAGAAAAAAAGAGTGTGTAACACTTAACGTTGTGTTAAATTTATTTATTTATTACCGGTTACGATTGAAAACTTATCATCGTCAAGCGTAAAATGAATAATAATACACCGGCGAGAGAATAAATAAAAATTGTGTAAAATTACACGAGGAAAACGACGAATATTAAAATAAAAATATGTTTAAAAATGAAAAGACAAAAAAAAAAAGAACGGGAAACAAATTGTAGATTATTAAAAAAAGCAAAAAAAAAAAAACAACCGTGGCGTATTGTAACAAATATTATTTAACATACATAAAAAATGTAATTTTTATTCAAATGTATCCGTTGACCAAACAAACTGCGTGTCGTTTTAATTTAAATATTACGGTTATTACAAAATCATTAGACAATTTCTAATTAGGTAACACACATTTATGGCATAACTAATTACGAGTTTTATGATATTTAGTTGAGCTCAAAATCATTAACTACGCCGTAGTGTATCTAATAATAATAATAATAATAATAATTTTTTTTCATGTAAAACGCATTACGGATAATGTCTTCATCGGTTTATGAACGCGCGCGGCGGGCATATTCTGCTCTGAAAACTGGTTAAAAACTCGATCGGGACACAAATTGCACGCGAGTGTTTGCCGTTTTCACTGATTTCACATATTATACTACTACTTGTGTGGGAAAAAGAAAGAATATTTTTCTTTTTTTTTTAAATTATACGAGGTTTGAATTTGTACGCGAAACCCGTGATGAATTACGCGGTTTTCCGCGGGATCCGCGTTTTACCGGACTCCAAAAAAACTACTGCTTATTATCCGGAAACGTTTATTCGAATACTCGGTAAAAGACATTTTTAGTTCATTGACGATTATACTGGTTTGTTCGTTTCTAAAAAGAAAAAAAAAACTACCGTCCAATCTGAATTTCGTACACTGTTTTGAAACGTAAGTATACACGAAAAGTCAATATTATTGTTACGATTCGCACGTTCATTTATCGTATTACCGAATATCACGACGAATAACTAGACAATTATTGCAGTAAGTAAGTTTTTTGATTCTTCTAAAATATATTCATTCACCGGACTCTGTATTCTCTTGAAAATATGATGTAAATGTTCTTTAAAAAGAAAAAACCTTCCCCTACAAAATTATATTATCTTAAACGTTTGAAAAATATGCAAAATTATCAATTAATATGTAATTTTTTTTTTTTTATTACAATAGTCCTTAAATAATTATTTGTGTGAACTACGCACTTTCATAATGGAATAATAATTAACAGGTCAGGTGTATTATATTAAAACATAAAATAAACGATATTCCTTTAATATATTTTAATTACAATTGGGGGGGGGGGGGTGCGTTTGTAAATTTGTATCGTATAACTAATAATTGCGATAAATTATTGTCTGGTAAAATCGCTGCGCGTTTTTATTCATTTTTTTTTTTAACAAAATGATACAAAACAAGAAATTATCCGGGAAATATTTGTTTTCAAAAATATCTTAATATTAAAATTAATAACTTTTAAATTAATGTAATTCGAGCTATTGGAAGCAATTCGCGAGATATTCCAAAAGTATGCCGAATAAACTGAATATTCACTAACTCATGAAATATTCTTAGTCGACGGGGGAAAAAAATATACATTTGACCAGTAAAATTATTCGGAATATTTAGAATTTTTTTTTTTTTTTTTAAATATTCGAATACAAAATAAAAGTATTTCAATACACACTAATTGAAATATTTTACGAGTCTGAGTTTTATTCCCATTGTGATTATGCGATTGTGTTCCGTTTGCGAAAATATGTGCGCGTACATAGCTAACACGACGTAAATTAAAGCGTTTTGGCGATTAAACAATTTCGTTAAACATATTATTAACATGAAAACGCCGGAATAATTATTGGATTAATATGTTCAGTGTGTGTGTGCGCACACAACGCGCGTGCCTGTTAATGATGAATTACATATTTCACCGTTATTTTTATTTAATGTGGTAATAATTAACGCGGGAGGGGAATAAAAATTGTAAAAAAAAAAAATAAAAAAAAATATCCAATTAGCTCGAACATTTAATTCGAGAAGAATTAGATTAATTCGCAACGTCGTATATTAATTGTAATACATATATTTATTTTTTCTTTTTGCTTTCGGCGGGACATTTGCGAAAAAGATTGAAACATTGAGACTCATATTTCACACTTCAAACGGCCAAGGAAACGAGTAACAAACGCGATAATACGTTTTCGATCAAAGTCGTTGTAATTATTCGTAGTTATTATTATGATTATAATATTTTTTTTTTTCTATACTGATTTCGTTGTTATTTCCATCGCGAACACTATAATCATTGCGTTTATAAATATAGGCGCACATTGGAACTGTTGTCGATTTCATGACGTTGTTTTTCCCCCGTACGGAGTGACAAATAATATGCGCGTCTTTGTACACGCGTAAATTATTTATTCGACGACGTGTTTACATTAAAAAAAAATCTTTTATTCGATGGCATATTCGAAATATTGAGAGAGAGAAAAAACCGTGTAAACGTGCCAATAACTCGTCGTGTTCTTAATAACATCGTTGTTATTATCGGAATAAATTATGACGGACGGTATAATATCATTACGATTACCGGTAGAAGAAAAAAACAAGCACCTCCGCCGGGGCCATTTATTTATTTTTACAGTCAAATTACAATTAGTAATTTCTTCGGCGGTGTAATGTCTTCGTTACGGAGCGCTAACCGTTCAAATATCAAAAAAAAAAAAATTATAATAATATCTACGAGTATTTAATATGTAATACGAATTTTATTGAAAATTCCGTATAGCCCACCAGTGGTGGTGGCCGACAAGTGTTCACTGTAAAATACACTCGTTCAATCCCGTCGTGCAATTCTTGTCCCAATCACCTGCCCACACATAAACGAAATTGTCTTCTCCGTCAGAATTACGCATTCAAAAAAAAAAAAAACGTTTATGCGAAAAAAGAAATTATTTCACGGTGAACGAGTACTTCGATTTACCGATTCTCGAAATATTGCACGCGCGATTTACAATCTCTGTGTCGAAAAAAAAATAATCTCTTTTTCGACACACGCGTTTCCGCGTCCGTCCGTTGTGTCGACAACACGTTCGCATCTTTCAAAATACGAAAAACAATTAATTGCGTTACACGGCGCAGTCGAAAATAATTCGGTGCACTTTTTCCCCGTGAACGGGATTGACGGGATTAACGGTATAATTCGAAATTTACAATTTGAAATTCCATACGGAACCGTTCGAATATTTTTCAATAGAACGTACACCGAAAAATCCGTTATATAGTCGTACCTAGACAAACGCGAGTGGTCGTTCCACACACACACACACACACACACACACACGATGACCGGATGTACCATAAACGAGAAATAATAACCAGCTAATGCCGTGGCGAATAGAGAAGAAAAAAAATTAATAATAAAATATTACTACGGAAATCAACGAATTTTTATAGGAATTACTAAAAAAAAGTCTTCGTAATGGTCCATTGGCAATTCGAAAACAAATCTCTCTTCTTTCGACCGCGTCCTCTATTACTCAGTGGTTTTCGATCATAGGTCACGACCCATAAGAAGAGGAGTGTAGTTTAGAAATACACAGTTTGGGCACCGTCGAAAATAATGAACAGAATAATAGTCTTTCACATCAAAGTATCGTCATCGTGAAATGCTCGTGAAAACGATATTTGGGCAGCGTAAAAGAAATCCCCCCGTTAATACAAAATGAAACGGATTCCGAATTGATAGTTTACAATCACTCGTCGTAATCCGATTACCGATGACAGATTATCGTGTAGGATTTGATGAAATCGCGAGCGGTAAATTTTTCGATTTCCACACGATCAGAATGTACTCGAAACGTTATCGAGAACAGCTGTTTTCGACAATTCTCGCCTCTACTTGCGCTCGTGTGAAACGGCATTTTCGGTAATCAAAAAAAAAAAAAAAACACGCGTCGGACGACATTGACTCGCGTAATCAAACACTCGATATAAAACCTAATTCAAGCTCGAGTTTTCCGTTGACACGTGCGCGTGGTACGTGTTTTTTAGTTTTATTTACGTATTAAAAAAAAAAAAAATTAGAGGATTCGAAAAAAAGTACTGAAAACCATCGCCTGAAAACGTGCTACTACAGTAGTCCTGTATGCTCCTCGTTGCTCCGCCGGCGTACGCGTATCGTTTGTGCGCGCTTCCAACCAACAAGTCTCTACTGAGCAAAAATCTCTAACGGCTTTTTCGCCTCTTTAGCGTAAAATAATTGTCGTCCGCTAAAACAACAACCGTACGCTTAACGTCGGCGCATAAAACTGTGCGCGCCAATAACCGATGGAAAACAATAATAATAATAATAATAAAAATCGATCTGTTGCGCGATTAATGGTTACCGGTAACCGATGACGGAGGAGACACGGTGGTGAGATAATGTGATGCGAATCGCAGCGATCGATCGTAATGTTGTAATTCGCGTTACCGCACACGCCGCGTGATTCCGCGGCCGCCAGTCCCCCGTCGCACAGAGTTAAAACCGAGTTTCGTTTGCACACACACTAACACTAACACTAACACACGTCGTTAATCTCGTTATTTAAATAATGAATTATAGGAAAAATTAATATTCCAACGGTTCCATTCGTTCGTTACGGCTCCAACTGTGTTACGAGACGAGCGTATTCCCCGGACACGTCCGACGGTTTCGGCCGTCAGGGTGAAAAGACAAAAAAAAAAAAACGACGTTCCAAAGGTAACGCCGAGACAAACGCGCGTGTTCAGAGGCGAAAAAATGACAAAACGTTAATTGTCTGCGAAAAAAAAAAAACATTTCACGAAATCGAAATAATAACACGAGCATATTTCAGTTATTATTACTACTGTACGAATTTCGTAGAATATTTTTTTAAGAAAAAAATGTAAATTATTATTATCGAATGCGGCAAATGGCTCCTTTCCGTCCCCGTCCCCCCGTCCCCCCCCCGTCTTAAATACACGACTATACAGGACGGAGTTGAGGAATAATAATTGATTGTTATCAAAACGGTCGTGGTCGCGTTATTCCGACGACTGTTTGAAACGCGCACCTACGACTTTAGGAGAACGTCGGGAAATCTCATTTCTCTAAAAAAAACTTAAAACCACGGAAGTACAATAAATAATTCCAATTATCGTTTACATTCGGACGGATTTTCGCGTTTCGCCGACGAGACGCGGATTACGTCTCTAAACACGCAGACGTATTTATACGCAAATGTCGTATGGAGTAAAATATTTATTTCGTGAATTCCAGCGCGCCGACGCAGAAGTACTTTCTATTCGATTAGAATCCGCGCACTCGTTGGTTTCCCTTGTTGACCTCAACAACGCCGCGGCCGATACCATTGTGAAGTTTCACTTTGTTGGTAATTATTATTCATTGGACCGTTTAGCCTACATGCACAATGCAAATGAACGTTCATCCAGGTCAGTACAGTTCCGGCAGTGAATGTGTTTTATAGACGGTTCGCAATGTGCTGCTGCTGCTGACGACGATGAATGCGACCAGCAGGAAACGATCATTCTTTCCTCGTCGTCCTCTCCCATCTCTCACTCTCTCTCACTCATACTCTCTCTCTCTCTCTCTCTCTCTCTCTCTCTATCTTTCACGTTTGTTTTGTATTTTTGTGGTTTTTTTTTTTTTTTTGTGATTTCTCGTCACGCTGGACGACACGTCAATCGAATATATTAACGCCGTCGTTTTCTCGGCGACGAATTCGGTAAATTATTTTTTATTTTCAACCCCACCTACAAAGATTATAATAGTAATAATAATAATAAAAAAAATAAATAAATAATAATAATAATAATAGACGAGTAGTGTATGAAAGAAAAATGAATTATGATTTTTTTCATTTTACAAACCGAATTTCCACCGGCACGACGCGTGTTTTATCCAAAACGAGAATTCTCTTTCCCCTCGTTTCACTTTTGTCGATTTTAATATTCGTTCTACAATCGAATTATCCCTGTGCCGTACGAACGGAATTCCGGTAGTACCAAACGATAAACGTCGTTTGACGCGTTCGTAAAAAAATATTTCAGGCGTTCAAGAAGAAAACAAAACCAGCGAATTGTAATTGAATTGATATGTGTATAAAACACATTTCGTGGCGTCGTTTTTACCATTAGAAGAGGCGCGGGAAACGGTAACTCGCTGACTGTTTTGTTCTTTTGCATTCGGAACGACTTTTACTCGTTGAAATCGACGCGAAAGTCCAACGCGATCGCATGCGACGAACGGTTCTTTTTCGAACCGAGAAAAATATGCTCTAAAAAAAGGCGACGTTCGCTTCGAGTGAAATTATTCGAATGAATTTTTCAAGTATCCGTCGAGAGTTCTTTCTCGGTTGTTTATATATATATATGTATGTGTGTGTGTCGACGGTACAAAGGTGTTCGTTTCGAAAGAAGAAATAATTCTCGACTCGTTGGGATGACGTGCTGCTGTACCGTGCCGCGGAGGGATCGAATGATGGCACTGGATTGAAGATTTATCGGTTCGAATAAGGATATTCGAAACGTTTGCTTTTCTAAACGATCGCGTAAAACTTGTTTGTAGGTCGTTTAGAAAAATCAAAAATGTTTTTTTTTTCTTTTTTAGTAGTTCGTATTTTTTAATTCCTCGTCGAATTCACGAACCATATAAATCGTATACTTCGTATATTTACGGTGGTACCTATTCTTCTGGAAAATATAATTGGTAATTTTTTTTTTTCGACAATTGTGTGTGTATAGTTTAAAAATTTATCGTTTTCCACGCGTGTTGTTTAATAACTTTTGTACACACGACACGACGCTGTTCGCACTTATGAAATAATAATAATAATATATTATTGTCGTTCTCGTGAAAAAAAAACAAACAAACAATCATACCACGTTTTTCACTACACTTTCTCGCGCGTTCCAACGTTCGTTTTCATCTCGAACGTTTCCATTGTTTTACGTAACGTATTAACGTAGATTTTCATCGGGTTTTTTTTCTCGTTTCGTAGAAAATGTAAAAAAAAAAATGTAAATTATATTTCTCGTCACAACTCTTACGTTTTAATTTTTTTTTCTTTGTCTTTTAAATTCAAATTTCTTTATTATCGTCCGGCGACGCGAATTTCTCGAAGACAAAAAAGAATTAAAAAAAAAAAAAAAAAACGTGATTTCACTAAACGCCACTAATAGGCGGACAATTCTCGAAAGCATAAAAACTGTCCACCGTACACGATCGAATATCGCGAAGTAATAACTTCTTGAATGTCGTCGATCTTTGAAAAAAAAAAAAAAAATAGTTGCAATAATAATAGCCAATTTTTCGCGCCGCGCGTGTACAATTAATATTAACGAACAATAATAAATCGGCGACGTGTGATATCATTCGAACGGCGCGATTTCAATATATTGGTCGGTTAAAAGTTACGCATCGCTAATAATAATAATAATATATATTTATTATTATTATTATTATTATTATTTAATTACTACGTTTGTTTACCGTATTTAGATTTTATTCAAAAAAAAAAAAAAAATCCTATAAGACTGCGATGTGAAGAGCACACGAGTTCCGATTGATTATATTATCGTTGTTGAAAAAATGACATATTTGCGTTAATAAATCAGTTATTATATCCGTATTTGACATTTCTAGAACATGAATACCAGGAAATCACCGATGACAAGAAAAAAAAAACAGTAAATCGCTTTACAATGATTATTATTATAGAAGAATAATTTATGCACAACAATAAAGCGTACCATAAATAATAATAATAACAATTGTCGACTTTGGTTATTTTATTCGTCGAAAACGTAAGACGATGACCTCAAATTGTAACAATCATTACAGATCGTCACTGTTACACAAGTAACAAAAACGTATTACGAGACGAAATTATTATTGAATTTAGAAAAAAAAAATGTATTTCCGAATAGAAAAATACGGTTATTTATGTGTAATAATATGAATTCGACGGTTATTTCAAAGAGCACTTTTGCACATAACACCAGATATGAATTCAAATATTGAAAAGATATACTTCGAATAATTTTTTGAAAATTTTCGATTTTTTTTTTTTTTTTTTATCTCCGTGACTTTGTTTTCGACTTTCGAATAAGAGCCAAAGAAGTGGTAGAGAAATTGTAAAATAAAAATCCTCCCCTTATACATATAACTGATATATCCTTTAAAATTCGACAACGAGGACCAATATTGTACTAATATTTATCAATATACTTATTCTTAGTTTTTCAATCAGTTCTTAACTTACGTACATTTTTGTGGATTTACATATTTTTTCTGTAATAAAAATAAAAAAAAAACCAGAAAAAATTTAATCGGCATACACATTCGTACGAATGTGTTAGAAAATATTTTGAACGGCATTCAAATACGCGCAATTCATTTCAATTGTTTCATATTTCCTACAAAAGTATTCGAATGTTTTACAAGACTGGAATTTTTATAAAATTATTTTTTGCCACGGATGTTTAAATAATAACTAACTCTACAAATAATACATTAAAATTTGAAAATATTACAATTATAAAAAGAATAAACTATTTCATTAACAATATTAATTAATTTGTCCATAACCATATATTAAAAACGTTTATTTTTATAGCGTTATTATTATTATTTATTTTTATTAGAATATTTATATCTCTATGATTGTTTAGATAAGGATCGCTAACAAGTTGTCTTCAAGATCTATTAGATACGTGTAAGACTGTAGAAATTATATGATAAAAACGATTCTATATTTAACACCGATTTTCTCAATAATAATAACAAAAAAATAATAAAACGACCGCAAGTTCGAATATTATTATAATATATTAGTACTTATTAATTTTACGACTGTTCTTAGAGTAAAATTTATTTTCGGAACTCCTTATAGTCAAAAAAAAAAAAAAATTATTATCAGACATCATTGTAAAACTAACGCATTCTTTTTCTAAAATGGAGAGGCAAACAAAAATTGTATATTATTTACGAACAAAATCCATTTTCTTTTAAATTAAACGTTGTTCGTTATTTAGAACTGATACATTTTTTTATTGAAATAAAACTGTTTTATTTTCTACTGAAATTTTGAAAGTAATCAAACGTGAAGTATTATATTATGTTTTTTTTTCTAGTTGGCTAAAGAAAATAATTTCTATTGTACGGAATACAAGTGTCTTTTAGAGAAGTGCTGCTTATGGTTTATTATTAGTATTTGTCGTTGTTAAAAATAATTACTTAAAAATGCGTTGAATGTCTCCCGTATACACACATGAAAGAGTTCGTACCTATCTATTTATTATATTATTAAATGTGTTTAGTAATGCTCTCTTCAATTTTGTATGGCGGTGTGTCAAGGTATGATATACGCCGTGCCGATGCGTTAATAGGAAAACGTTCCTTCTTTTTATACGTTTTATATTATTGTGAGTGACTATTATTATTATATATATATATTGCATTAGATTTCGTTTAAAGTGAGTCTATTTCATTGTAAAAAAAAAAGTGAAAATATTATTCTCGTTTTTGACAACTTTTGATTAAAATTATCGGAAAGGTTTTCAACACTGAAAAAAGAATGACGCGTTACAATAAAATAATAATAATAATAATAGTTTACGTAAACAGTATTTTGTTCAATGTTCATGAACCTATTAATACGTTTTACATTGCATTAATGGATTTATTTATTATGTTCTTTTGAATATTTAATAATATTATTACGGAAATATTTTGACGAGAAATTTGTTTTTAGGAACAAGAATGGTTATACGAACGAAATAAAAAAATTAACAATAAAAATTAAACGAACCGATTTCGTAAATGTTTATTTAATATTTATAATTCGACGCTTATGTACAAAAAAATACGTTTAAAAAAATAATAATACGAAAATTTTCTATCCTTCCCGTTTTTCCTAAACAAATAGACAATATTTCGTGTGAACGTTTTGAATTTGAAGTCAACTCGCACAAAACGAGAATAAGAATCTATAAAAATTTATAAACGATAAATTTCAAATAAACGGATACAATTGTTTTCGGCTATGTGGGATTAAAATAAGATTATATATTTTTTTTTTTGTTTTTACTACGTACGTTATTATAACTATGGAGTAGGTACATAATAGTATATAGGTATTATTAGTTAGCAGTTTTTTTTTCTTACATGACTGTTACAAAAATACGAATGAACGATGAAAGTACGCTTTTTTTATAGCGCTATAATAATGATTATAATGCCTTACTGTTGTTTCTTAGAGATAGATCTGAGACTGTATGTAGGACGCGAAGTACCCAATACAAATTTAAATATTTTTCTAAAAGAAAAAACCATCCGAATCTGACCCTGTTTAAATTAATACATGTATAAGTAGCGATTAATTTCTCAGTGATTTTCTACAGCTGTTTTTATATATATATTTATCTGATTATTTTTTTAAGAAATTGAAAAAAGGTTATTTAAGTTTTGAATATTAACGTTGCTGTAATGAAAATCCACACGGTACTACACGTTCGTGAGTTCAGTATTTATTTCTATTGATTTCCAATCATTATTGTAGGGAAACAGTAGAAGAAACTTTTTTTTAAATTCATCTAAATTAATACGCTTCGATATTATTGATACAGTTTTTTAAAAACAAAACGCGTTGCGAAATTGATGTATTGGTAAAAAAAAAAACACCAGTATTCAATCGATAAATAATAAATTTTCGAAAAGAAACTACGCGTGATTAATGAACGAACGAATTTACCGAACATACTTTTGTAATAGCAATTCGAATTATTTAACATTTGATTTGAGTTCAAATCACTAAAAAAAAAATAAATAAATAAATATTTGAATAATGGAAAACTCAATCCAGTTTAATCTTTGAACGTTACTATTTTTTTTTACTCGTACAAGCGTTTCGATAAAACATTTCAGCGCCATTATAAATTGTTATAATCATTACATTAGTTCTGCCCTCTTAGTTAGTGACAATCAAGAGTCTTAAGAATTAAAATCAACTGTTCATTCGAATCAACAATAATTTAATCGAAATTCGATTGTTTTTCATACGTTTAACGATTGAACGGAGTACGTTTTTCAAATGAAATAACAATGTTAAAATGATGTTTAAGAGACGATTAGACGGTGTTCGTTAAATGCGCTTTTAATGTTAACATGTGCGTGCGCTCTAAAGCATTTTACACGTACGATGACAACGGTTAGAGAGCAATGATCGTTGGACTGTGTGACAGCGGCAGACGTATTTATATATATATATATATAATTAATATAATATAATTCAATATATCGATTTATTCCGTGTGCGATTCAACGCCGTCTCCCCCCCCCCCCGGATAGTTATTGAATTGCCCCCTGCTAACGGTGTGTACACGAGAACGTCTAATTTTCTCGATAATAAAACAAATCGACGTTACTTGAGACACACGAATAATAATTGGTTTTGGCGTACGAGTGCCTTTGCGAGACTTCTCTACAGTCTTTTCCGCGTCCGTCGCGTGCCAAGTCCTATCGACGTGGTTTCGTATAATTTTTTTTCCTCCGCAAACACATAAGTGTTAGGTGTGTGTGTGTTATTATTGTTATCGAGTTAACACGGTATTAGCCGAAGAGAAAATATAGAAAGGTAACGTCACAAACACAAACATGAAATCATAAATGTTTTCCCCTCTCCCGGTGGCCGTCGAAGAACGCGCGTAACCTACTTCAGAGTGCACACATAACTATATTATATTGTATTTACAAATAAATAATAATAATAATAATAAAAGGGGGAGATATATCGGAATTCAAAATTACGTTCATCCTTATTTTTCGCTACAAACGCGTAGTTGGGTAAATATCGCGACGACGATGGATAAGTGAAATCTATATGGCGATTTGATTTTGATTACTTTTTATCGAACGGTTTTCCGAGAGCGGGTACAAACCGTAACCGATATTGACGCGACGAGGCCTCTACACGCGCGTGCCTCGCAATAGCACACAGGTCCGTGTACCTATACGGATATTTCGCGTTACACACGTCGATTTTATTATTTATTACAATGAACAAGAAACGATAACCGTGAAATCATATTATTCTTTTACACGCGCACATTATTATAATTTTTTTTTCTTCTTCTTCTTCTTCTTCTGCTTCTTCGAAACGCATTCGATACATGGCGTGAGCGCGCGGCTGCTCGTGTTAAACACGCCGTCGTGCTATACGCGCGCGTATTAAATTTATTTACTTTTTTCGATTTTCAAAAAAATAAGTGAAAGTGAAACAGATCCGATGTAAATGATAAACGTGTTGGAATAAAAATAATAATCGTAAAAACCGCGTGGTTACAACACTCTAAGTATTTTACGCGTTCGTACTGCAATTTATTATACTATCGGGTGGTACGGTTAAAAAGATTAGGAGACGCAGCCAATGATTATTAGTTTTTAGTTCTCGGTTTGACGTGAAGTGTCTGGACGAACGCGGGCGGTTAATACGAAATTTAAAAATGCTTATATTGTCGATTGTTTTTTTTTTTTTCGATAAAATTCATCATATCTTATATTTGGAATAGAGTTTTAATTTATTTCCAAAACACCGTTTATCGAAAAGTGTTAAAACTCGAAGAATTGTTTTTCTCTTTCTCGCTTTGCTTTTTCACTCGACATTTAAACGGCGTGACAAATGTTCGGGGGAAAAAAAAAATCATTCCACGTGTTTTTGCAGTCTGAGAAAAACGTACTCGACAAAAGCGCAAATTGTATTGCGCAACGATACCAGAGGGAAAACTTGGAAAATGTTCGCGAGGCTACCGCGTTTTCTGTTATTTAAAGCAAGGGAGCGTTTTCTCGGTTTTTTTTTTTTTTTGGAAATCGATTTTTATTTTTAACTGCTTACAATGAAGTTTTCTAACGCTCATGTTGATAATTTTGTACGTTTTAATTCCCAAATCCCGTAATAAATAATGTTCGACGACGATCTGACCGACGATAATAAATAGTTCGATTTTATTTTCATCAAAAAATATTGTGTAAATATAACTTGCAATCGTCGGATTCTTCTTTTTTTCTTCTCGTCCACACATTATTATCATAGTAGTGTGCGCGTACACAGCGTGTATTTAAATATAATGCGCACACGTCGAAAACGAAATAATAATAATAATAATAATAATAATAATAATAATTAGATGTGTTTTGACGGGATTAGAGAAAGAGAAAAAAAATTCTGGTTGATTAACCACGGTGTGTTACTCGCTTTTACTATTTTTAGTTGGTATACGCGTACACGCGATTTCCAATATTCAAAATGCGCGTGTATAATTAAAAGAGAAATAAATTCTTAAATTATTATTATTATTATTATTATAAATAAATAATAGTAGAGATTTCCGTTATGCGTGTGCACGGATCGTGCCCGTACGGATCGAATTGCTACGCGATTTCATCACGAAATGGAAAATAATAATAATAATAATAATAATAATAATAAGAAGAAGAAAAAGAAAAAGAACCGCATTATGTTATGGACACACCACGAAGAACCGATTTAACGTTTTCACTGAGAAAACATTTGCGGATAGCGATATTGTGTTTTGTAAACGCAATAAAAATATTATTTTATATATATATATATATATGATTTGCCATTGTTGTTTTTACGTTAGTTCTGTGTCAGAATTTTCCTTTTATTATTTTTATAAATAACATCCACAAGTAATAATCGTTATTCGGAAGGTATTACAAATCAAACGAAAAGTGAGACAAAGCTGTGGTGTATGTTACCGCTAATTTCGTTTAACGTACTCGGAATTTACTTTTCACGAAGCTCTAGAAGAAATATCGAGTTCAACGTAAATATTATTATTAATAACAATATTCAGCGTAAATAACGAAAAATACAGTCGTGTTTGCAAGTAACATATGGTAACATCGTCGAAGAATATTGAATAACAGGAGTCAATGAGAGAGTTTTGAATTGTTGTTCAATGCAAATGAAACAAAATACGCGTTGATATCGAAGAGAAATACATACTTTCGAAGAACAGAGTTTCGTATTAACGAGTAAAAAAAAAAAAATAAAAATATTCCGGAGTACGATTGTCTGAGTACATTTGGTTTATGAAGAATTGGGATGCTTTACAAAAAATAAAAAGGAAAAGAGATATAAAAAGAAGAAGTGAATCTTAGCTGAAAAAAAATATCAAACGAATTATTTTGTACGTGGATTGATGAGTGAAAAAAAAAGTATTTCATTAAATATATTATGATTTCCGACATTCGAAATGGCCATGAGAACTCCATGATGAAGTCGTTGTAAGAATTTTCAAAGAAATCTACTAGTGTTTAGAAATTATTCGTAAACGTAATAAATATGTAGAACAGTAATAATATTGTGTGTGTGTGTATGTGTATAATCGAATTTCTTTTTCTTTTACTGCGGTCAACAAAATCGGTTATATTTCATGTATAATCATCACTTAAACGTTCGTAATTAACGCTGTTCGCGTTGACTGAATTATCCATACGTATTTTATAAACAAAACGAATCGATTTGCAGTAGACTCGTAAATGATATAATTCGCGATAATATAACAAAAAAAAAAAAAAACACGTAATTCGGAACTGAAATCGCACAGTTTATCGTAAATGAAATAAAATAAAACAGCGCGTTTGCGTAATATTTTGTAAACCCAAATGGTAATATTTTAAACCGTAATAATGCTTGTTAAGTCAAACGAGTAGAAAATTTAATTTCGTCGCGTCCACTTTTACGAGTATCGTTCAGACACTCGTTCGTTGAACGGCCGTTTGAACATTCATCTGTTCAATATTCGAATCAAACACCGTGTGATAATAACATAAAACATAAATTTCAACGGGTTTCGTTCACAATTTATATATTATTATAATATCGATTCGGTTGATTTGTTCGGTGCCGTTGTAATTTCTCTTCTAACCAGAAACTATTCGGCGACGTGTTACAATCAATTCTATTCGTTTTCCCCCGGATTATTTATTTTCACTAGATTTTACACGTCGCCGCGTCATTTTCACGATGAACACATATTTTACGCTCGACACACCACTACAGCTCGAATTACCGGTTCGCCTAATTTTTGTGCGCATTAATTAGTCGTTAGATTTTTCCTAACGGAATAATATAACTAATAACGTCGAAACGTGTTACGTTATTCGTTCGATTATGTTCACGACGATAACACGACGTGATTACCGTTGACAGTAGTTCAATAAACTCGTATAATAGTTTTTCAAAATTAACCAAATCGTTCTTTAAACAAACAATATTATTACGATTCCGGTCATTTTTCGTAATTTATATGGTTACATAAAGGAAAAAAAAAATTATTTAAATTCAAAAAATCGTTCGAATCACTTGTACGTGAACGAAGTAATGACTACGTGTCATTTATGCGGCAAGAGTACGGTGGTGCGCGCCAGTGATGCTGAGGATATACTCATCAATTCAATACTACAACGTGATATCATTAATTCAATACTCGTGCGCGTAGAACAATACAACGAGATTATTATAAAAATTGTCTTGGATTTGATAGAAAAAAAACAAAAACAAAATAACCGTAATTCGTTAAAACAGTTGAACTGTTTGAATAATTCGTCTTGTCCATTTTCGGTACTTCCGTTACGTGCAATATTATTCGAAATTATAATATTAACGGACTCGTATCGTTACCGGAATTAAAAATCGTTTTCGCGCGACGAACACGGCTCGTATAGACGGAGGAAGAAAATCGCCACTTTCGCGCTGTACCTTACGCCCCATATATAATTTGTGGTGTTACGTTTAATATTTTTACGGGAAGTCGTTTTAATTGAATACATTTTTCGATCGCCGGAATTCATGATTAACGAGACGTAATATCCGGTTTAGAGAACGATTATTTTTTTATTTTTGTAGAAAAAAATGATGTAAGCGATATGAACACGTTATGACGCGACATTTTCAGTTACAACACATCTTAAATCTGTCATTTTACGCATTCAGTAAAAAGTATAAATTATCGTGTTAGGTAAATGAACGTTTTTTTCTTATTATTATTATTATTATTGTTAATTTCTTCTGATACTTCGTCAAACTGACAAGAGTCTTTCTTATAGCCCGTTGTAGTCGGCAAATAGGATTCGCCAACGCGACCAACTTCGTTCGAGCGTAGGCGTATTGAAACGGACAAAACCTTGAAAACATTCGATTGATCCGAAAAAAGATTTCCGATGAATCCCATCTTTGTCTTTCGATCAGAATCGGCTATAAGGCCTCATTGACGGGGTTTTTTCCCCCCAACAACGCAGCTCTGTGGAAAAAGGATTTTCTACTCTCGTGTATATAATAATAAAATCATAATTAATGTTAGAAATCGGTTACGAGTAGAATCAGTTTTACCGCGAATCCAACCGTCCAACGCAATACGCAGGATCGAAAAAAACCACACCGCTAGTCTATTTTTTTTTTTTTTTTTTTAACTCATCATACTGAATCGTATTATTTTCCTCATAACGATTTATATCATAAAAACACGGTACGAACTCAGAGTATACGTGTAAATAAAGCGATCGAATATTGTCGCGTCGTATTAAAAGCGATCGTCGTTTTCATCGTTTCCAAAGGGGCCGGAGGAAAAGTTTTGGAAAAACGCTCGTCCATACGATCGTCCGGCTGGCGAATTCGGACACGCGCACGCGTTTAATAATAATAATAATAATAATAATAATAATAATAATAATAATAACAATAACAATAATAACAATAAAAATAATATCGGCGGAGAAACGATGACGTACGCGACAAATATTCACACACGACCGCGGCCGCGAAACTACTACTTTTTTTTCCTCTCTTTCTCTGTCTTTAAATATGGGACGTTATACACGCCGGCCGTCTATGACGATCACGTAACGTGGCCATTCGCCGGTGTTTCTATTTATTTATTTATTTTTTTTTTTTTTTGTTTTTTAAACGCTTTCTACGTCGCGTTAACACGTCTGGTGGCAATTTTTTTCTTCTTTTTGTCCAGTACGTACGCGTCGTGAAATCATAATACGGAGGAGAAGAAGAAGAAGATGAAGAAAAAAACGTCCATACGTGCAGTGTGGGCGAACCGTACGGACCCAGGTGTAAAACACTTAACCTCGTTCACACCTTCTGCGGATTCCTCTTGCTGAATAACATAGGATGTGGTACGCGCACAGATCCGATCATCATCTCGCACCGATGCCGTCGTTTTTATGTATCCCCCCCCCCTTCCGAGATCGTTTCGTTATTGTTTCATTTCACCGCGATAATTGTAAATAGTGTCCGGCGAATAGAAAACAAATATAATATAAAAAATAAAAATAAATATATATATATATAAAAAACACCGCGCGTTTCGTCGAAACTGTGATTTTTCTTCTTTTTTTTTTCCCTACATTTAAAGAATAGGTTAGAAGGTTAATTTCAAATCCTATCCGCGCCGCCGCTCCTCGTCGGAATACGCGTCATACGGTCGACGGTAATATCAATAATTACACACACAGAGAAAGAAAGAGAGAGAGAGAGAGAGAGAGACTTTAAAACAGTTTCCTGACAACGATGTCATCGTAAGTAATACACGATACGGTTATTTATAGTGGACGCGTACGGTTATTTTTTAATTCGACATAAGGTATAGCGCATGAAAAAAAAAAAAAATAAAAAAAATATTGAGTATATTGAATTCCTCGTGTGGTGAACACTGTGTATACACACACACACACACACGCATACCAGTTGAAAAAACGTCGAATTAGTTTCATTTGATTTCCCTTTAGAATATTATATACACCGTAGTCTTTCAATGAAAATGCGAATGTATTGGTAAAATGAAGGAAAAAAAAAAAAAAGGAGAAATCTCAATTATTTTTTACGGCTCTCTACACGGCGATGTTAGTTTATGAGTATTGAAAAAAGTAACGTAACGAAACACGTTCGAATGTGACGTGGAGACGTTTCGCGAGGAGGTGATTCGGTGAAATATTCAAAACCGTCGCGCGTAAAAAAAACACACACACTGTACGTATAATAATCGCTTATGGAACGATATAAAAAACAAAAAAAAAACAAACGATTTGGAGACTTCGGTTCAATCGAGTTACTACTGGAAGGAGAAAAAAAAACGCGTTTATAAAAAAACATTATAAAAACACCGACCACTTATACGGCGCGTTATAACAGTGCGCGTTTTTTTTTTCATTTTTTTTTTTTTTTTTGACCAACTCTCCAATTATCTTATCGTCTAAAAAATATTTTATAACATCGTTTGTCGAAGCACAGTTGCGTGAAAAAAAAACACGCGTTCATCGTAACGCTGCGATATCGACGTATCGACGCGAATTCAAACACCGCGTACTTTGCCAAACAGCGATTATGAAACGTTTAACGATTTCAACGATTATTACGAATGAAAAATCGTCGTTTTTTTTTTTTTTTAATTATCTTAACATCAACAACACGACGTGATATTGTTTGTTTTGTTCCTCAGCCATTCGCTCGTTGAAACGTATTTGTTATTAACAGAACGCGGAAGAACGTCGAAGAAGTATTCCGATTTTTACGGTACGCGCGATGCGATATCGTCGATAATAATAATGATATGATGGTGTACGGTAAAAACGCGTGTACAGTTATTGCGAATTTGACGTATCCAACGGTTTGGACTTAAAGAAATAATAATTTTCGTGTAGAAACGACGTTGCTTATTGTTATCCGCAGTTTGTTTGCTGGACTCGTACTACACTATATTATATATATATGAATACGGTGAAAGAATTTTTTCGAAATGATTCCGATCAAACTTCATTTTTTATTATTTTTTTTTTTGTTTTCCCAACGCGTATTCGACGGTCGTATTGAATAAACGAATTAAACGAATTGAACGCGTTCAATCGTTTTTATAGATTATGAAAAATTATCGTACAACACTCATACGATTATACTCGTACTATTTATCAATATTTCCATTGGAATTTTAAGCGATTCTGATATTAGTATTGAAAACGATTTTTATTAATCTGTCAGTAGTCACAACTTTATTAATTATAAAGTGGGCCGCTTTCGACACGGTTTACTATTCAGTGTTAATTACGGATAGTACGTATAATATGTGACGGAGAGAAAAAAATCGTAATGTAAACGAGAGCGTATAAAAATAATGGACATATAGCTATAGATATCTTAACGTATTTACGTACTTGACGTGGACTTTTTTATTATATACCGAAGGTAAGATGATATTGGATTATTCTTAACGCGTCCTTTTAAACACCATTAAACGTATTTCTACCAATTTATGCTCAGGAATTTTCATGGATTTTGAACTGTTCCTCTAATACCAAACCATAAGCCTCATAGTTTTTTCTACGATTATTAGCGTACAACGCGTGGGTTTTACTATTGCTAACAACCTAATACGGCTTTTAAACAGTTTTTTTTTTTTTTTTAATGACAATAAAAGATAATATTTGTGTAAATCTCTTGTAGGATTCAGATGGGCGCAATTACGAAACAAGTATAATATATTTTATGGAAAAATACGATAAAAACGAATTTGCTACGTATAACAAATCACGTTAATGTGAAAACGTTAATGCGAATTTTTTTCCTAAATGATACGATTACCTTTTAAAACTAAATAACATTATTTTTACACTATACGGTCGACGTTTTTATCGTGCTTGGAAAAAAAAGCAAAGCGATTTGTAAACAGACCTGTAATTCCTAAGCCCATATTTCAAATTATAAAAATTGTATACAAAATAATTTTATTCCCAAAAAAAAAATAATAATTCGGTAAAAGTATTCCGGCTAAGGCGGTTTTCTCCGGTGTACATTATGGGAGAAAAAAACGGGTAATATAATATATATATTTCAGTTATTTATTTATAAACATTTAATGTTGTTTTTTTTTTTAGATTCGAAACATTTCCCTCCGTTTTAATCGAACTCGTCGTGTCCGGCACATCATTCGACGACGGCGTTCTTCGTTTGTTCACAAAAATTATTTGTTTTACTTACTTAAACGGAGTCGTTTCCAATCCGAACGGACGAAAACATCACGAGTTTACAAAAATGCGTTTCAAACGCGTACGAGAAGAGAGTATTGAAATAAAAATAAAAACTATCTTTCTTTTTTGTTTTAGTCGAATACTTTCGATTGGGAAGATTTTAAATTCGTACGTCAACTGACATTCAGGCGGGGGTGTACTAAATCGACGATGAGAGCGTATTTATACGTTTTCGTGAAGAAAAAAAAAAAAAAAAAAGGAAAAAAATTGTACAATATTTTTTTGGGAAACGTGTGTAATATTATTTTTACGTCATAATTATAAACGTCGCGTAAACGCGTTCGAGTAAAAGTTTTTCGCAATGGTGTGCAAAACGCGCAAGAGTGTAAAACGCGTTTATAAGTATATGGTCGGAAATGTAATCGGAAAGGAAAACGTATTCGGTGTAGGAAAAAATGTTATATATTTTTTTTTTTTTGCGGAAGAAAATCAAAACTCCCGGAGGACGTATGTGTATTATTTTCCAAAAAAAGGAACCAACCGTTAATTTGTTTTTTTCGCACAAATTTTCGATTCAAATGTGCTTTTACCGACACAATGATATAATCGTTACACGTGCGCAAACGCGCCGGCCGAGTACGTCGTCGTTTTGTGCGCGTTGCCACTAACGCATAAAACTAATCGCGCGATATATAAATAATAATATAAATAATAACAATAATAATAATAATAATAATAAAACCGAAGTATGTTTAAAAGAGAAATGTGAGAGGAACGAAAAAGAAAATTTTTTTTTCCGTTTTTTATTCCTCTCCGCCGTATTTCTTACCAGTCACCGTGCTCCAATTTCGTAACGGAATCCGTGCACCGAGTATTTCAGTACTGCGCGTATTTCGGACGGTTACCGTTGCAGCGCCGACGGATCCGATGGTGTGCGCGGCGAAATTTTCACGTGATCTTGTTCATATTTTTTTTTATTATTATTATTGTTTTCTTCTTAGAAAACGTCGTCGACGATTTTATGAAGGCTACGACGACGAATTTATCATACGAAACGAACGGGGAAAAAAAATGTCCAGCCGCCGTCGCCGCCGGCGTCACAGTATTTATATGCGCGCGCGAACGAATCGCCCGGGCCCCGGTCGACGACGGGGATTCGTGAAAAAAAAATTATTATTATTAATAATAAATCGACGAAAATATTTTTTAATTTTTTTTTTTTTTTATAAAAATTCCCGACGACCCGTTGACGTCGCGCGATACCGTTTATTATTATTATTTTTTTTTTTTAAATATATTTTTTATTATTATTTCCGTGACGTGCGCGTACGTACGTACCTTGAACTTCTCACCGAAACGGGAAACCTTGAACTGAACGGGCCGCGCCGAGCACGTTGTGTGTGCGTGTCTAACCGGTCGGTCTACCGCGCGCCGATTGCCCTACTGACTCAGTCCGAAAGAAATCCAAACGGAATTTTACCGCCGGCGGTGTGTGGTGACGACGGCGATCCGCCGCCACCGCGTCGTCTTCGTCGTCGACGCGTCGTCCGTTGTCGCGCGCGCCGAGTTTCGGTAGGGGGGACCACCGGACGGCGATCCGAAGCGGCGGCGGCAACGTTGGTGGGGCGACGACCGGCGCGCCGGGTAGAGGAATTTTTTCGCCGGCACACCGGCGGCCGACGGTTGCGCGCGCGTTTTCTCCGCCGCCGCCGCCGCCGTCACCACAACTACACTTCTTTATTACAAAGACCGTATCGGCGGCGGTTTTCCTTTAGTTTTCTTTTCTCCTCATAGTACACCGCCGACAAATAGCCGGATCGTGTACTATAATCGAAAAAGAAGAAGAAACTGTCGTTTTCCCGCGTTCCTGAAATTCCCGGATTCGCGTCTGGATGTAGGGACGTCAGCGTTTCGATACACCGGGTTTTGGCCGTTCGGCGTGAAAACGTTATGCGATTAAAACGATCAAATCAAAAATAAATGCTTATCGAAAATTCTCGTCGAAACGTTGTGTCGTCAAACGGTGTTAAATGCGTGTGTGGGGAAACAGTAATCAGCTCTTAAATTCAGGTCGGTGGACGGCCGCCGCCACGTGTCAGTCCTAGTGCTCAGGGAGTTCCGTTTACGATTTTTTACAAAGCACCTCCCGTTGTCGAACACGACTTCGTTCGACGTTAACCGGCCGCCACACACGCAGTCAGTGTTTTGCAAGTTATCTTTTTTGTTTTCGTTATGAAAACGCACGGAATCGTATATTTGCGGCGGAGTGAAAAAAAAAAAAAATAAAAATAGTAATCGTTTGAATCAACGAAGTCGAAACGTGAAAATTGAAACGCGATTCGCGTCGAACGCGGCTCGGATCCGAGTGCGGATATATAGAAAATTAAAAAAAATTATGCTCTTAAAATGTACACCCGACCCCGTAAGACCGAAAATGCCGATCGAGCCATCTGAAATTTATACTAAACGACAGCAGCGGTGGTAATTACGAGAAATCAGTTCGTATACTCTCCGTACTCCGTTCGGAATGGCCGCGAGCCGTTGAATAATGTCATTTTCGACGACGACAACGACGTCGTCGTGTTTTCCGAACAATATTTAATTGAAAATTTTCGAAAAGTTTTTTCGTCCACACGAATGGTCGTCGTCATATTATATCAAAACACGACGACGGACAAGAAATTATCCGTACGCTGTATTTCGACGTCGTCGAATAAACACGTTTTTCTTGCAATTTCACGGATTCCAGTGGAAACTTTACGTTAGTAACTTTTACTATTTATTTATTTATTTATTTATTTTTTTCATTATCGAAAACGAACTTACCGGAGCGTTTTACAATCGAACACTGGAAAACGGAACGTTGCCGAAAAGGGGATTCATTGTTCGGTGAAATACTCGACGAAATCCATCGCCAGAAGATGCCGCGGAATATCTGGAGAGATCCCAACGATTCCGAAAACAATATCGCATGAATTTAATTTCAAATCCCCCGCGCGTAGAAATCATAATTTTTCTAGTTTTTATTGAATCGCTCGTACATTACGACGAATAAAAATTAAAAACCCTATGATTTATAAAACAACCGATAATCGTTTACTTCGGGCGTGTAATTCCTTTCGAAGAAGGGAATCGATATTCCTCCAAACGGATGTCCCGGTCGAATATAATTTTGTAATCCTATATAGTCTTGATTCTTCTTCTTCTTCTTCTTCTTCTTTTTTTTTTAAACATAGTCCCCCCTATTGATTTAAAATATATTTACAAAAAAAAAAAAAACGAATTTATATATATTTTATTTTTAGACGTGTCAGAATTCGCCGCCACTCGTTTGTTTTAACGTCAGATACTTATGTGTTTTTTTTCTGCGCCAATTCCCCGCGTGCTCGATGAATGTGGAACGTATTATTTTTCTTTCCATCTCGATTGGGAAAAGTAAATTCAGTTAATTAAACATTCGTTTTTCTAGATAACCGTTAATAGTAATGTTTAATCGAAATTTTTTTCGTTTAAAACTACAACAATCAAAGACAGAACAGTATATATTTTTATCGGATTATTATCATACGGTACGGGATTAAAAAAAAGGAAATGTCTATTCTGTTTTTAGAATAACATACCAAACGTATCTTTTTCCGTGTTTTTTTCCCCGAGCAAAATACGATTCTTTTTTTTTAACTAAAACCATTTTGTTTAACGCGACGATAACGCCTGGATAAGTCGAGAACCGTTCAGAACGATGTGATCGACATCATCGTTAGGAAACCTGCGTTTTCGAGCATTTGAAAACAAAAAAACGTCGAATTTTACGCGTACGAAACATCCGACTGATCGAATGCGTTCGATTTTTCAAATTCGATCGAAAATAAATAGAATAAAAGTCAGTGGACGGTATAACGACAACTGTCGTCCTTGTAATAGACGAACGATTCGCATGGCGAAAAAAAAAAAAACGCTCGCGTACATTTTCGGGTCATTCGCACAAGATGTTATTGCGCTCGCGTGCTTACCGACGTGCGTGTACGTAAACGGTGACGCGGCGCGCGGACGACGAGGCGCGGCGTACGCGGGGACAATATATAAAAGCAGAACTCTCGTCGTCACTACTGTCGTTGTCATCTTTTCTATTTATTTTTTCTCCTTTATTTGTTCGCAACATTGCGAAATTCTCCGTTGCACGCGGCGCAGACGCCGTTTTAACAACTTGACCGCCACGAGGCCCAAATATCGGTAGATTTCCCTAGGATACCACGCGACTTCTAATCGAAACTCGCCGTGGCATTTGAAATTTCGTTAAAGACTCCCTGACACCTTGCGCACAGAATGCATCAGTCAATGAAATACGAGTGTAAAGTGTAGAATAAACATTCTCCTTTGTTATTATTCTTCGATGTGGATGTTTCATTGGCAGAGGGAATCGATTCCATTTTCGCTCTACCCCTCCCCCTTGAACATCATGTACAATCGCCACTGCTCCGAACTGAACAACGCGGTACTCAAACATTTTGTCTGAACCGTTTAATTTCCGTCGGTGTGTGATCACACACATTTTCAACGCGGTTCCACGTCGGACGCACACCGACTTAGAACTATAAAACATTTTTTTTTTTTTTTTTTAATACCGAGTTGAAATTTAAACCGAAACACTCAAATTGAACTATAACAATTAGCAGTTCATAAACCGTGTTTAACAAGCTGTTGAACTGTCACGATCGTATTGACAGTGTGCTCGAAGTGTTTTCGACTCCGAGTCTCCCCGAAAAATAATTCTTCTCGTTATTCGAAAATGTCGAAATAATATTTTAGGCCCGCTGCTGAGAATTTCAATGTATACAATAACGGATTTCAATTGCGTATTGTACACTAAAATTACGCATGTAAAATTCAGAATCTCGAGCATTACAATATGTGAATTGCAATACGTTATAAATAATAATCGATAAGAAATATTGATTTTGTTTTTTCGATTTTACGTGACATCGGACTTGAGTCAAATACTTTTTAAAAGTGTTTGGAATACGTCATATTCCGAATACTTGGAAATAGAATATTCGGAACGTGTATTCGAATACATAATGACAATAAATAATCCTATGTATTTTTTTTTTTTTTTTTTTTTTTTAATACTCGGCAAAAAGTATTTTAAATACTTTTAAAATACTATTTTGTTTTTTTTTTTTTTTTTAATACTAGTTTTCGGTAAGTAATATGAATATCAAATGTAGTAACTTATTTAATCGAATGTAAACACAGTCAGTTTAATCTTTTTTTTTTTTAATTCTATGTTTATAAATTAACGCAATAATGAGTGATCAGTGAAACGATAATACCGATTATTAGTCGTAAAATATAACACAATCGATAAAATAATAAATGTTGTTTTAAATACCAGCTATACAGCTGCTGCTGCTGCTAGTCGTCGCTCATATTTTCTTCCGAAACAATTTACTCTTTACGTTTAAGTGTAATAAGTTATTATTTTCACGCACGCACAATTTATAGACACGATTGAGCTTTAAAAAGTATTCGGAATACCGTCCGAGTCTGTTCGACAAATACGTTTCTGTCGGAGAAAATTCGTTACAGTTTTTCATAAACCGAGTGTGCTAGACCGAAAATCTACAATTTTTCAGAAAAACCCGTAACGACGCGATTATTGCGGCAAAAAGTCCTTCTTAGACGTGTCATTACTGTTCGCAGCGATCGTCGAGAGTTGACGTGTTGTTTCGTTTATTACGAGAACGATCCGTTCGTTAAAAACTGCGTAACGATAATAATACGTTTTTATATCAAAAGTCCCTTCGAGCACTCCGCAAAAGTCGTATCCGCCGCGTATTATTGAAACGTCATTTTTTTTGGTTTTTTTTCTTCTTCGAAACACCGTTCAAAACCATTCACGTGTATTCTAATAACGAGTATTCCGCGTCGCGCTCTACGAAATACGCCGCGGTTTATATTTGTCCAGAGACAAAAGCGTTTCACTGTTACCGCAATAGCCGGATGCTGCGG
Source organism: Chaetogeoica ovagalla (assembly GCA_032441825.1). NCBI lineage: Eukaryota > Metazoa > Arthropoda > Insecta > Hemiptera > Aphididae > Chaetogeoica > Chaetogeoica ovagalla. The sequence goes on along the minus strand of CM063747.1, from coordinate 3,669,800 downwards.
ACAGCGGCGTAACCGAAAATCGTTCAAGGGCGCGCGTTGAATAAATGTAATGTAATTTACAACAGTACGTTATTATAACGAATTCGCAGCACGAGTTACTCCGGGAAAAGTAAAGAGTAACGTGTTCTCGATTCACCGCGGACCAAACCAGAAATCCGTTGTATACGAAAACGAATTGAAAAAAAAAAAAAAAAATTATCGTATTTTTTATGTACTCGTGTATGTATTTGCCGCCGTTGTCGAACGCCGAAATTGGAAAAAAGAAAAAGAGTGGGAGGGGGGGGCGGTTCTTAAAACGCTCGCTGGCTTCGAAGACTGCGGACACTTAATCCCCCCGTACGTATGAAAACGGCGTCGTACCGTAAATACACCCCCGTTCGCTCGCGTTTAAAGCGAAAAGAAAAGCTCAGTGTTTTTCAATCGCCCTGTATACGCACGCGCGTTGAACAGCACGCCGGCGGGGTAGACAACACGCGCCCGAGCTATCCCCGTCCGTCCGTAACGGGAACTACGCGCGCGTTTGTTTCGATCGCGGTGTACATCAGCCCGTGGTGGTGTGCGTACATAAAAAAAAAATTATATTATATTATGTTTAACGTCTTGTTGTTGACGACTGTATAGATACGCGCGCGCGTGTGTACAATAATTATTATATTCCGAGTTTTGTTTTCGTTGTGACCGATTTAAAACGGAATATTGAAGAGACGATGAAAGAAAAACACGCCTCGTCGTCGACGTTGACCGAATATGGACGATATCGAGGTAGGGTGACTCGAGGGCATTTTTTAGTTCGTTCGTTTGTTTTTATTATTTTTTTTCCTACGCAATATATACGACTATATTTTTTGTTTCTCTTTTTCCTCTCGCCGTCATCCTATTAATAATCTCGTACGCGTTCACATTTCACGTGTATGTACACACACGACGTCCGCGTGCGTCTCGCGCGCACCGCGTCACCGATATCCACTATACGGTCTCCACGTCAATATGCTTTTTCTTTTTTTTTAGATTCTGAAGAATCGCGTCCAGTCGCCCGACACTCTAGTGGTGTGATCGGTTTTCCGAAAAAGCAAAAACGTCTTTCAATTCTGAGCCAGCCACTTGCACGTAATTATAGATTTTCGAAATATTTAATATGTATTCATAAGAGAAGTACTCGATTTTTTCGCTTTTAGGACTTGAAAACGCAATGTCAGAGACGTCACTCCAGCCGCGCTGTAATTTTGATAAAACGGCCGCGTTTATAGAAAAGAGACAATTTATCGTTGTCGCAAAACGGCGAACTATTCGAACGATTCCAGTTAAACGTATTACAAAAAAAAAAAAAAAAATAATAACCGCTACGTCTCTACGTCTCGGGCAAAAATATCTACAAAACGAAAAGAACCGCGCGTAAATCGAACGAGTATTTTCAGAGATCACGTCGGGGACACGAGAATTATTACAAATAGACCGATATCACATTAGATAGTATATCGAACGTATTGTATTGATTCATTGACTACGTCGTGTGGTGGTCGTTCGATTAAAAACGATTTCCGATGATCGAATCGAAATGAAATTATTTTATTCCGCGTGGATAATTTAAAAAAAAAAAAAGTAATATTTATTACGGTTATCATACGCTCAAATATCGTGTTCTTTTTTTTTTTTTTTGCTTTGCTTTACGATCCAATCGTCAAAGCTCTGAATTATTCACTTTCTCTAATACTTATAATACGATTGACGATGAATCTGGGTGAAACGGTTTCCGCTGTAAATCATTACACACGTATACGTGGCCCGTGTGAGAAACTACGAGGTAAAAGAAAAAATATATACACGATCTTTATAATAATTATTATGGTTTTTGCATTAACGAATTGTGTATTTAAATCAGAAATTATTGTTTTTCGTGAGTTTTTAACTCGACGAGTTAACTTATTCTAAAACGAATTACTCACTTCCCCTCCCCCCCTTAACGCGTGAATACTTAACGAATTGTCATTATTCGAAATCACGAAGTTGCTGAGAAAAATGAAATTTTTTTTAAATATCGTGTATCGGATTTGTTCGTATGATTTTCCTGATCGTGTTCTATTGTGATGACAATAAACCGTGTAGATTACATCACGCGTTTAAGTAGTCATTAGACTGATAATAACATATCGTTTACACGACAAACGATAACGTTCAAATTATTTCATTCGATAAACTTGTAAACGGGACAAAATTAATTTTTTTGCCCCCGATTTTCAAACGTAACATAACTTGTTTTTATTTTTTTCAATCGACTGCAGCGAAACTATTTAATTTGCCCAGCATTGAACAAAAGTGACGAAATATTGGTTGTTTAAAGTATACTTTTTGCATTTTTCATTATCTCAACACAAAAAAAAAACAGTAGCGACGACACTTAGCAAACACCTTTGTTAAATCGTTTAATTTCAATTCTCAACGCAATATTTTTTATCGACTCAGCAGCTCAAGGTGTATCCAACACAATTTTTTTTCATTTACCACCACAAATGGGCGGCGAAATTAATTTCAGTTATTTGCAGACACCGCGTTGTATTTATTTTTTAGTCATAATAACTTCAGCGTACAAATCAAACCGAAATCATTATAAAACGCATTGCAACGCAACACATTAAAATGTCTATAATGGTTCAAATTACAATACGAATAGGTAGGTTGTAAAAGCACACTTTTTTTTCACTTTCCTTTAGTTATTGCTTGTTTAACATTGCTATCGTGTTATTTGTGGTTATGTACACGTTTCATGTTTTCTTTTTTTTTTTTTTCTATAAACTATTAAGAAACTTTTCACCACATGAGCACCATTATACTGTTACATATTTGAATATAGGTGTGTCAGTAGGTACGTATATTATTATTATTATTATTATTATTATCCACGCGTACACACGTATCCGTTTGAAAATCGAGAGAGTTGGTGGTCAGTTATTATATTACTTTTTTGCGTCCGGTAACGTCGTTACTATTATATTATGCTCTCTTGACTTGAATAAATTGGTCGGAAAATTTGGTCTCCAAACTATCATACACGTCACAAAGCTTAAACTACGTAATTACATATCGGCGGGTCCCTAATGAGAATTTCACTTTCTGAAGACGTATTTTAACGCTGGACGATCACGATCTAGTGCGTTCAAATTACAAACCCAGAAAAAACAACACGAACGAGTGTAGAGAAAGAAAGGAAGAAAGTAGTCTTGATTACTAGGTAAATATTAATTTCAAACATTGCGATATATTTTTTTTTTTTTAAAAAAGTAAATGTCGAATGTTAAAAAAAATATGAATGTCATTGTTGAAATAATGAGCGGAATAAAATTTAGAAATGTGTGTGTTGTTGAAATCATATAACCGTTAAATTAATTGACGCGTACATTTCCTTATAATTTTTATTGTTCGTTAAGTATTAATCAATTATGCGGTGTGTTGATCAAATTTATATTGTATTTATTACGAATAACTGAATTTATTTATACTTGAAAAAAGAATTTCCTTGAGCGATTCTTGCTCTAATATTTATCCCCTGCCTATCCTCGGTTACGAAATTTTTCCATAATAATCTACTCGAAATATAATACCAATATTGTTTCATCAAGAGAGTAAAATTTCCTTGTAGGTTTTTGTGAACTCCTGAACTCTAACCACATAAACTCATCTTGGCCGTATATGTATATTTAAAGTGGTATTAAAATTCGAAACTCATATAAACACTAAAATTCGGACTATAATTATTTTATTTTATTTTTTTTTTTTAATTCATTTAATACCTATTTAAAATTTTCAAAATATTTAAAAAAAAAAACAACAGAAAGAATAAAATATATGGACAAATTATCATCGTGTGGAAAATTAAAATCTCCTCGTCAAACGCTATAAAATATAACCAATTACTTTGCACGACTGCAAAATCGACTGAAAACCTAATTGTACCGAGCGTATTTATTTACGTTTCGATTTTAATTCGACGTGCGCGGGAATAATTCCGTAATAGCGTTCCGGTCGTTAAATGTCGTTCTACAAAAGTAAAGAAAAAAAAATTAGTCGCTCGGCAACGATTTAATATGAAATTGTATAAGGCATTGTGGTGTCTGCGGGGCCTGAGGACGAGAATGCGACGAGAACGAGATAATTTGCGTATGAAATCAAAACGAAACGAGGGGGATGTTCGTGATTATATACACGTTTCGTTTATTGTTTTAAGGCTATTTCATTCAACGAACGCGGGTTTATTGTACGTCTAGTCCACAGTGTTCCTGTGTCGATGTCTAATATTGAAATTAAGTGCTCGTTCTTGCAGTTAACACAGTTATCGTCACTATTATTATTATTATTATTATTATTATCATTTGTCCGCGTTTCTACATTTTTTTTTCGACGCTGCGCATGGACGCCTCTACGTTTCCTACGATTCCATTAGTATCCATACGCAAAAATGACAGATGAATTATTATTACGTAACACTGTGAAACCGTGTGACACAATACTGTTCAGCCATAGGTACACGTATATAATTATAATAAAATAAAAAAACCTATAAATGCGTATTATTGTTATTGGCAGTTATTCCGAATTTTCAATTTGCGTTCATAATCAAAACGAAATGATTTGCGTCTAAACTGAAATTAAACTCGGCGTTGTACCGCGAACAGTACACAACACTCGATTATGAACAAATTATGTGGTATATATTATACGGGCTAAATATTATTTCGCGTCTATCGATAATAAAATAAAATTAACGCGAGGATTCGCGTCTTTTCCGTTGTACACTCGTTTGCTCTTTTATTTTGCATGTTTACTATTTATTTATTTATAACGTTTACCGGTTCACTTACGCGTTTACTCGTTTACGTTTTACCGTCGATTGTCGTCGACTGAGCACTAAAGGCTCGATCACGTACTGTACGAGATGACCGTCGGTTGAACACTGATTATTCCAGTCTTACAAACGATGTTCAAAAGAGGAGCGGACGAAAATGGAGCATAACCGTCACATAATTGGACCGAATTACACGACGGTGCTGTCAAGTCAGAAATATGCCAAACTTAAAAATATCAAATCTCAACGGGGGCTTTTGACAAAAAGTCGTCATCGGACGTATTAAACGAAAGAAGAAAAAAAAATACGACATAAAAATGAAAAAAATTACATAGAGAAAATAATAATATATATATATCATATAAAGACGAGAAATATTTTTTTTTTTTATTAGGAGGGAAGGTGGTATTATGAAACGAGATTGTAAACATGAAAAACAGTATTTTTCAATGCAGCTACTTTTCGATATCTGTCGCAATTACTTGTATAATGATTATTTTACGTTTTTGATATCCAGAGACGGCAGGCGTCAGTAAAGACGGTCATAAATTGTGTTTTTAAACCGTCAAAAGTTTTCGTAAGGTAAGATTCAATAATTTTTTTTTTTTTTGTATCTATATTAGTAAATAAACTTCAAAATGTCAGGGAAATTTATTTAAAATCATGTTTTTTTTTTATGAATTGTCATTATTGAAATAGATTAGGAAATGGCGTCGGGTGGTAATATTAAACGGACTGTTCCATTGAACACATCAGAACCAATTGGACACAAGAAGTTTCAGCGAAAGGCAACGCAGACCGTCTATTTTGTAACGAGACGTTCAAGAGAATCTAATGAACTTTGGATTCAATATGAGATGTGCTAGACACAGAAATGGGCTCGTCTTGTGTTGTGAAAATGACGTTTTCATTTGCGACTTTCGACACATTGTGTCAGACTGTCCTAAGAGAAAATTCGATGGCGAAATGAATGATTTCTTCAAACTAACAAGTGAAGCTCTTGATTCGATAAGTACTTTGGACATCAGGCTGTAGAGAAAGGATTAAACTAGACAATAGGCAATAAAAATTGATAATTATTATCCCATTGAACATTGTATTATTATTATTATTATTATTATTATTATTATCATCATTTTTATATAGATTATTTTATATTATTCCATGTTACAACTCATGTATATTATGTGTCCAAATGTGCCACATGATAAATAAATAATAAATTTGCGACTTCTGTTCATAAAGAATTTTCAAAGACATTTGTACCTAAATTAATCTTTTTTCCTATTTAAAAATATAATTCGTTTTTTTCCCCCTTAACGTTTAAGAACATAAACCCGTAATAATAAAAGTAATTTTACCTACCCAAAATAAAATATTTTTGATTTATTTTGACACTCGTTTCATATTACCAACACATTTTCTAGAACCCATATTATACAGTGTGCTCTAAAATTATAATGTATGATAGAACACTTCTATTTTTCCATAACCACTCCTATTTCATTACATCAGACACATTTGTTAATTGTAGTGTTGGTTAATAATACAGTATCTACATTCAAAATCGAGTTTTTTGTCCAAAACGAGAAAACCGGTCCATATTACCGCCTTTTCCCCTACATATTATTTACTGATTATAACTGTAAATAAATATACATTTCACGATTTTTTTTTTTTTAATAAGTAAACTAAATTAAATCGAAAATTTTAAATTATTAATACGTTTTTTTTTTAATACAGTTTGGCTAATCGAAATTTTAAAACTAATAATGATTTATATGTAATTATAGGAAATTAAATTAATTATATGACTTTTGATTACGTACGGTTAAACGTTTTGAACGTTTTATTTTCCATTGAACTGTATTTCATCTGAAAGTTTTTGCGGTCATCCGAATACGATATGTTATTTGAAAAGTTCTGTACCGCACAGTAATAATTCATACGGTTTTTAATTGTCAGTTATATTTTAAATTATAGACAACGCATTATACAGACGTAATTTCGTTATTATTTAGAGAAAAAAGAAAAAAGAAAAAAGGAGAGTGGAGAGATATAAAAATCATGCGGTTAGCACCTTGCATTCGGTAGTAGAAGATAACCGTGACCTATATTGACTATTATACACTTTTATTTTAATTTTCACTCGTTTTCACGGTCGGGAAATCGTTAAAATTTATCGTAAAATATTAAAGAATTCGAATCAAACGAATCAAGTCGTAAATGGAAAACGTGCATGGGGAATATAACTGTGGTTAGTTCTCGAGTAATTTATGTTCTTATATTATTCCGCATTACGTTTAATACGATATCGTTTTTATTTCAACATGAATTTGGTCATAAAAATAAACGTAAACTGCACAAGTATCGAGTAAGAAGAATCAATTACAATATATTATATCCTTAAAATATTAAGGACGGGTATATTTTATATTCGAGAGCATATATTTATATTATTATATATATATTAAAGATTAAACATACGTACGTACGCGTTTAAAACAAGAAGAACTATTTTAATAGACTCGTTCTTTGAGCATTGAAAAATAAAAAAAAAAACCTGACTTTATCGAAAGTAACATCACGTAATATAAAATAATTCGATAAGACCGTAAAATTCTGTAACACATTCTTACAGGTTTTACAATATTGACATATATATTATTGTTCATCTTACTTTTATTATTATATATTTCTTTTTTATTATTACAATTTTTAATTCAACATTAATTTATTTTTTTTCAATGACTTTTATTTCGATCATCGCGATCGAATATACATAATACATATATATATATATATGCACCGCGTATGACATTTTTTAATATTATGAGTTTATATGTAATAAATTACGCGTTCCGATTTAATAATATTATATATTATGCAGTAAAACGATAATTTCATTAAATGTATTCAATTTAATTAAATAATTATGCGTATTTGTATATAAAAAAAAAACGCGTTTTCTTCATACTTTTCACGATTGATTGGAATAAAAAAAAAAAAGTATTTTTTTTTCTTTTTTAATATAACTCTATAACGTAACACATAAATCCAAATGTGTCGTCGTCCGTGTACAGCGGCGTGACAAAAATAAATAGGCGCATAATTTTAATAAAATAACTAATTCAAATATTACGATATCGTACGGGTATTGACGTAAACACTGTCTATACAGCTTTTATATTGAATTTATTTTTTATTTTTTTACGTTATTTTAAAAATAATATACAGGTCGCGTACCATAAACGCGCGTTACACATACAGACGGCGCGTATGATTTGTTTATAACGAGCGCCGCCGCGTTTCCCATTGGAATTCGTTACACATTTCGCGTTATCTTTTAGTGTCATCGCGTGATCGCAATCGTACAGAAGAGAAATATAACGTGCGCGTGTAATTATAATATATCGCATGTCCTACGCCGGTAGACGGATTACACTTTATTTGTTTAATTGGTTGATATTTCCGTAAGAATATGTTTTTACGTTTTGTTTTACGGTGTTTATAACATGAATTCGAAACGACCGCCGAATGTTTTTGAGCGTTTAATTTTTTCTCTCTTCTTTATTTTTTTTTCGTTTTTAATAATAAATTCAATATAGCTGATGATAATAATAGTAATAATAAAGTAAATGGTAACGAATCGTTTAGCGGGTCAAGTGGGAAAAAAATCGGTTTATATTTCGGATCCTACCTATGTTGGAATTTAGAAAACGAAAAAATCGCAAAAGAAAATCCCGCCCAACACGTCTATAATATTTGATTGGACAATATATAATCCTTTTCCGTGTTCTATTTGCGGCAGTACGCGGCGCGGGCACGATTGAATTGCATCCGAACTCTTCATCATTCCCCGTCGAAAACAATAACCGCTTTTAAATAATTATACGAATGTTTTGTGTTCAATAAACATCGACTGTATCCGGAACAGTATTTATACGTTCTTCTTTTCTCGCGATACGTTTTCACGACGATCCTATTATTATTATTATTATTATTATTATTATTGTTATTATTATTATTATTATTATTGTTATTATTATTATTATTGTTATTATTATATTTTCTACGAGTGAGGGGAGAGGCTGTGTGTGGTTATAACGTAGTGAGAGGGAGTGCGCGTTTGGTATTCGTCGGCGACGGGAATTCGCACAAAACGCGTTTTAGGCGTAATCGCGCCGCACGTTCGGTCGAATCGCAAATTATCGGTTTTATCAACCGACCGACGTCTTGTCGTGATAACGGACCAGCCACACCACGCACATATGGAAAAACTTCCCCGGTACCTTATATTTCTGGTAACGTTCGTGACGAATTGAATTTCAATCGACGGAATGTACTCTTGCGCGTTACGAAAACGACTTACGATTTTAATTAACGCGTTTTCGTAGTTTTAATAGTAATAATAATAATATCGGACGGTGCGAAACGTAAAACGAGAATGAAAACGAGATTTTCCACGTTGGACATTACGTGTGCCGTCAACGAAATACAAAAGTGAGCGCGTTTCGTCGATTTGAAAATTTGTTCTTCTTTCGTATTTTTACGATTCCCCGTACGCGATTCGAGTACTCGCATTGCCCACATTGACGGTTTACCGAAGAGCATTTTCGTGATCGGACAACGACGAATGTTATTGGGGATGACTTAAAAACACATTTCACGCGTTTCGTATTCGTTGTCGCGTTACATTTTTTTGTACTGATGGTTCCGTCTATCTCTATATTTTTTTCCTAATAATTTCGTTCGTGCTCGAAGAAAAACAACGATTATCCGATAACAAAACTCATCGAACGAAATAAAACTTCGATTATGGAATAAACGTGTTTATATATATATATATGTATATCGATAGTACTTCGTATATTATTTTAAATACGTTATTATTTATTTTTTTTTTTTATGGAAAATGATCGATTCTGTTAATGATATTTTTCGTTCACCATCGTCCGTACGTTATTTGTTTAGTAATCATTTTTGTAAAAATAATTTCGGTCGGAGTGCGCAAAAATTATTGTGTAATGTTGCGAAAATTGTATTCAATAATCGTTAAAATTGAATTTTAAATGAAATTTACAACGAATTTTAATTATTATACATATATTTTATAGGTACAAAGGTATGAGGTTACAACGAGTTTACGACATTGATCATAAAACGTATTTGTTTAAATTTCAACTGAACGGTGAAAAACATGTATTGCTATTGGAATCCGGCATCCGCTTTCACATGACTAATTATCAATGGACGAAAAACGATGCGCCTAGTAGTTTTAGTATGAAGGTATGGTATTTGTGTGTTTTTTTATTTCCTTAGCATTCAATAAATATTTACAGTTGATACAAACATTTAAGTAGTGCGCTCAGTCGGCACATCACGAGACTCTTAATCTTGGAATCATCGGTTTGACCGCCACTTTGTAGTGTCGTCAGTCTAAAAACGATTAGTAAATTTAACCAAAGTCGTATACCGCGGTTGTTCGATCCTTTTCTTTTTCCAGCGTTGACATTCCTTTTTTTTCTATAATTTATATTCGTTTTGTCATCTCAGAGCCTTATTGGCTTCATTGATCTATTTTTTAAGAATAAATACTATGGATAATTACCAATATTTTCTTTTCGTTGTCTCTGCTTAATTGTGTCACTGACCTACTTAATAATTACACATAGTATTTACACAACACTAGGTAAATAAAATATTACAAAAAAAAAAAAAGTTTTATATTAATTTTCATTTATTTAATAGATAAATGTCTAATAGTGAAAAATATATAACTATTGCTGTCAGTGGTGGTCATATGTATTATCAATGTAATTATTTTTGTATTCTACTTAAGACATTAAAAGGACATTATATCTGTCTAAAGGATACCGTATCCAAATCACATTAGCAAATCCTAAACTGAGCCTTTTTTTATTGAATTATTGAATTTAGTGTCTCACGCCAAATTTCAAAGTTACAGTGTACTGCATACGTTATCCACGTACATGTCGAAAACTCGAATTCTTTTTTTTTTATTCATCAACACTAAGCAAAGTAAATTCCGACTTTCGGAATCGGATTAACTGTCGTCGAGAGATTCTGTTAAAACAATAATAAAAAAAAAAATATATATATATATATTTAAAATTTTTTTTTTTTAACTCACATGTTTTCTGCTTTCTACACCACCTCTGAGGTATAGAAATAAGCGCGTTTTATTTATTTTTTTTGTGATGTCCCCAGTAGGCATAATCCACTTTAACGTTTTACCACCTGCTTAGTCTTCGACCGATAATATCTCTTTCATAAACTTCCGTATGACCTATTTTTGTTCATTCCACCGTTCTCCAAGTCTTTCCAGATTTGATAGCCATCGTCGACACGATCCGTTTTTGTTTACACACACACACAACACAATGATTTTCTCTTCTTCTTCCGTAAATGGTATGCGAGTAGGGTTTCGTTCTTTTTAATTCGTCCTTTTCTAATATATCGTTAATTGTCCGTTTTCAAATGTATATGACAGCTATGAAAGTTGTAAAAGTTAGTGTTTATTATGAATACAGAGATACCGATGACGGTGTCCGTGTAATGCACTCCAGGTAGTTATGAATCAAACGGATTTGTAACATCGTATTCAGTGTTTAGATGCACGAAATTACCACCGATGAACCGCAAAGTGGCTTCGCTTCTTTTGAGGGTCCTCAGACCAACACCTTTTTTCTTATTACTTATCAATTATTATATTATTATTTATTACCTATTAAATGAATATCTATGTATTTTTTTTTTTTAGCTGAGAAAACACTTGTCAAACAAACGATTGGAAAACTTGTCACAAATGGGATTTGATCGAATTATTGATCTACAGTTTGGCGCTGGAGAATTTGCTTATCATGTTATTTTGGAATTATACGATAGAGGCAATATCATATTAACGGATAAAGATTACATCATGATAAATATTTTACGTCCACATACCGAAGATGAAAAGCAAAAGTATGATGTGTTTAGGATAGTTATTGAAATGAAAATAAAATGTTATTAATTTATTCCACCGTGTTACACTATAGGTTCTACGTTAAAGAAGTGTACCCGAATAATCGTCCTAAACTTCGACTTGATCCACCGAGCGAAAACGAGTTAATTCAAATGTTAAAAACTGCTAAACCTTCAACGAATTTAAAAAAATTTATTTTTTCAAATTTTCCAAATTGTTTGGGTTAGTTTTATTATTTACTACGTCATCTTTGTGATTGCAGTGATTTATTTTGTTATGTTTCGTTGATATTTGACTGCTTATTTTATAGATTACGGTAACAGTTTATTGGAACATATGTTAATTAGCGGCGGTTTTACAGCAAATACAAAAATTGGTATTGATTTCGATATTGAAGCTGACATCGAAAAGCTAATGAATTGTTTTGTTATCGCTGAAAATATTTTAGACAACGTGTCTACGTTAAAAGAAGTAAGCTTTGGTTAAAATACATATTTATATATATATATTTTTTATTTAATTCTACACTAATTTATTTTTAGGGTTTTATAGTACAAAAAATCGACAAACAGATATTACCAGATGGTACTACAAGAGAATTATGTATCAATCAAGAATATCATCCTATTTTATTTGCTCAGCATCAAAATTCACCCTCGAAAATGTATCAAAGCTTCAACGAAGCCGTAGATGAGTTTTATACAAATGTAGAAAGTCAAAAATGTGACATTAAATACATGCAACAAGTTAGTGTACTATGATTCCATAATATCCCGTTGAGTTGAAAATATTCTGATCTTTTTAAGTTTAAATTTTCAAAATTATTATTAAAGATACATTCACAAAATAATATTCAGATTTATCTACATTTAAACTATATCCCATATTCTAAATATTCATACAGTGTTATTAAATGGTTTTACCATTTTAAAATTAAATTTCGATTATTTTCTGAATTCTATTGGAATTATATATATATAATACATTATTTAATTATTTTAAAATTATGAATGACCCAAAACTGTATTTAGTTTAATATGTTGACGTAGCACTCTTGATATTATAACCATTTGAACGTAATAATTTTTTCTTTCACAAGCAATAAATTTTATTTCGAGTATTTATGTAAAGTTGATTTTGTTTTTTTTAAGGAAAAAAACGCCATTAAAAAACTTCAAAATATTGTTGAAGATCACAAAGAACGTCTCAAAAAGCTTAACGATGCCCAAGATAAGGATAATTTTAAAGCCGAATTAATTACTAGTAACTTGGATATTGTTGACAATACTATACAATTTGTAAGGCAAGCATTGGCTAAACAAATGCATTGGGATGAAATATGGAAAGTCATAAAACAATTAAATTACGAAGACAATGGGAAAACATATGCTAATGTAAAACAATTGAAGTTGAATGTTAATCACATTACGGTAGAATTGTTGTACGTTTCTTTCAATTAAATTTAATGTTTATATGTAAACTTATTAATTTTTGTTTTTTTTTTATGCTATTATTTTTGTTATTATTGTTAATGTTATTGTTATTTAGTGATGAGTATAATGACGAGGAACGAAACAATGGTATAATAATCGATATAAATTTGGGTCTGTCTGCTCACGGAAACGCTCAGAGGTAAAATTGCGTAAATAAAATTGTCAATTAAATAATACACGTTTATTCGCTATTTTAGGTACTACAGAATTAAAAAACAATCGGCTATTAAAGGAAAAAAAACCATTGAATCGTCGAGTTCAGTTATAAAAATGGCTGAAAAGAAAACTAAACAAACTTTAAAACAAATACAAGTAGTTGCGTCTATCAATAAAGTACGCAAAACATATTGGTTTGAAAAGTTTTATTGGTTTATATCTTCTGAAAATTATTTGGGTAATTTATGTTCAATATTAGTTTTTTTTTTTTTTAATATAAAAACTATATGTATGCACACATACACATACATTTAGATAGAAATTATTAGCAAAGCTATCATTTGAATATGATAGTGATATTGTCAAAAGGCTCGTTTAATTGTCAATATTATTAAATATAATTATAATATAATAATCATATATATATATTATGTAATTTTATATATTGCATAAATGTACCATATTTTTTTTAAAAACAGTACATTGTACATACCTAAAAGTTAAAAAAATTTAATATTAAAAAAAATTAATTACTAATTTTTTATTATTATTTTACTTAATAATTTTTCTTATTCCACATATACAATAGTAATATAATATATTTAGTAACAACTAATATTGTAATGAACAGTCAATAATGTGTCAGAAAAAAGTTGAAATACTGAAATAATCTATTATCTTTTTACTCCAACGTTTTTATGTATTCGTACAGAAACATAGGTTATGTAAAATTGGATTAAATAATAATTGTAACAAATTTATATTCAACACTGAATATTTCCCGTTGTATCTTTATTGTTGCAAATCACTATTAATTATATTTATGATTGAGCTGTCAAGTATTGTTTTAAAACAACTTTTGTGTTCGAATATTCAATGACCATGATTGATTATTACTGTGTTCATTGGCCATTTTTGGATAAGATATTTTTTTTATGTTATGCAATGAAACCAATATTTAATAATTCTTTTATTGTGAGTGCTACTTACATGTTAACATTTTGATTCATAATTTTCTCAACTTTAAATAAATTATTAACTATTTAATTATTTAAAACGTTTATTGAATATCTTATAAATATTTTTCTTATGTATTTACGTGTATATATTATATAATTATTTTCAAATATTTAGTTTTGTGAATTCTCTATTAGATAATTTTTGTTTTTTTTTTGTATTTATACTTATTTTTATTTATAGTTGATATGTTATTAACTTTAAAATTTTCCACTGTTAGTTATTGCGGGACGCGATTCACATCAAAACGAAGTAATTGTTAAACGTTACATGAAATCATCAGATGTGTATGTACATGCTGGTTTCAGTGGTGCTACAAATGTTGTAATTAAAAATCCAAAGAATCAACTTGTTCCACCTGCTACTCTTAACGAAGCAGCTATCATGGCAATTTCATACAGGTAAAACAGAAAAAAGCCGCATCTGCAAACATTTAAAGTTCTGAATTATTGTATATTATATATATTAGGGTGGTCTCTATTTATACATATAAGTTGAAACTTTTTAAAAAATATTTTCTACCTAGTATCACTCAATTTTGTTGATTACTATAAGAAAGTAATTTGTGTTAAATTTACTGATGACAAATCACCCCTTTCCCTGCTTCATTAGAATTGAAGTATGGCAAAAAAAAGCTACCGTTCATAGTAGGGTCATCCGTTTTTCAAGTTTAATTAAAATATTACATACATTTTTATTGTTAACTTACTTTTCTGTAGATGAATAGCCAAGATCATGTTTAGTTTAAAAATACTTATATTTAGAAATCAATTAAAACTAAATCTTAGAGAAGAAAAAATCATTAAAAACATCTGTTGTTTTATAGTTATGTAAATGTTAGTCCAATCTTGGTTTTCAACTCTCAACGCAATAGTAGCTCTCTTTAATGTTATTTATTTTTAAGAATACTGGACTCATATAAGTCTTATAACAAAAGTCCAGAGTGTGTTACATTTTCGTTATGTAACAATCATTTAGATAATAGCACAAAACACAAAATGACTGAGATAATTTTGAGCACAAATTTAAACAAAAATAATGAAAATAAATTGATTTGAAAAAAAACACTTTAATTACACTATATCTTCTTTAAAAAATAAAAATCTACCAAATGATTTAATAAAAGTTGTAAATCAGTTGGAAAATTATAAGAGGTTTGGATTCTTAGTAATTTTTTAAGTCTCATTAGAATAGTCAAAATAACTAAAAAACTTAATCGATATCAAAATCCTAAATGACATAGGTGATTTATAATATAAAGTCCAAGTAAATAATATATTAAAACCAATAAATCGATTGATTTAATACAATTTTTACTCATAGCCTTCTTGCAGGAAATTAAATTCTAAACGATTTTTATATGAAAAAAAATATTTTATACTATCTAACCATTCGATTAATATATATCAAAATAACTGTAAAAAGAATCATTTATGTCAAATAAAGAAAATATTTTGTATTTAATTATTTTTCTCACCACCAAATTACTTTCTTATAATAATAATAAACAAAATGGGTGGTTAGGAGGTACTGAATAAACATTTTGAATGTTCAAAAATAATGGCCACCCTCTTATATTATATTATTGGTGAAATATTATTAATCTACATAATATTAAATAACATACTGTTGTACATTTATCGTATAAAAATTATTTTAATTTAAGAATGAATAAAATTAATAAAAATATTATTATTTAAAACTACAGTGTGTCTTGGTCTATGAAGATTAATTTGCAAAATGCATTTTGGGTGAAACCCGAACAAGTAACAAAAACAGCACCGACTGGAGAATATTTAACTACTGGCAGTTTTATGATACGCGGTAAAAAAAACTATTTACCAGCAACTCATCTTATATTGGGTTTAAGTTTTCTATTCAAACTAGAAGACAGTTCAATTCCTAGGTAAATAAATACATAGAATAATATTCTATTATGATTATTAAATATATCAGTGGTGTGCAGATCAGGTCATCGGTGTACACATATACATATCTAATCAAGAATAAGAAAAACATTTATTCTATCATTTATAATGATTAGAATTACATTATGTATTGTATTTTGTGTTTATTTATATTAAATGTATAACTAGAGGATTAAAAAATATCTGAAAAATATTTGCTTTTTTTTGTATATGCAATATCTTGATCAAATTTTTTTAGTATTTTGATTACCACTTGTATCGTATAGAGATATTTAACATGTCATAATATTGTTTAGACCCGTCTCTGACAAATATAGTCTTATTTGAGTACTTCATCAACATCGTGAATACCACTGCACGCTACTGCAATAATTTTTATAAATCTTAATTTATTATCTTATTATTTAGGCATGAAAACGAACGTAAAGTTAAAGGTATAGAATTTGAGGAGTTAAATAATATTGAAGAAAACAATGATGAATTTGTAAATATACCAAGTGATAACGAAAGCGATGAAGGTAATACAAATAAAATATGAAACAATTATAATATATTTTATAATATTGTAAAATCTATTTCATTACAGACTTAGAAAATAATATTGAACAATTAGATAATGAAATCCCAAATACAGTCAGTATAGACGATGAAGTTAATGTTCGAACAAAACCTCATTCAGACAAAGAAATGGAATTTGATTCCAAAAATTCATTAAAAAAGTAATGATTTTTTTTCATTTTCCAAGAAAGTATTTCCATAGTCCTTGACGAACAACTTTAACTCATAAGATTTTGAACTAATTATTAAATGTGTGTGTGTGTGCATAATTTGAATAACTATTATTTATATTTTATTTTAATTTTCAATCTTAAGCAAATTAAGACTTGATTTTCATTCATTCGATAATTTGTATATTTGTAAACAAAATCCATCAGTGACTCTAATGATATACCCAATTTCGATTGGTATTACTTACTCTGAAAAGTAAATTTGAAGTATAATGAAACTAGCTTTAATCCCTACATTGAAATTCATTTTTTTTTTTTTTTTTTTTTAGTATATCCCTGTGACAAAATATTAATAAATATTACTAAATTATATTCTTAATGATTCATTCCTATTCATGTATATAATAACAAATAGACAGTTATTGGATTTTATACTTATTATTGTCTATAAAATTTTATAATTATGAAGTAATAAAAAAATCAATTATTATTGTTAAATACTGTTTTATTTGCAGAGTTAGTAACAATTTAGAAGATAAAAATATTCAAGATGAAATGTCTAAATCTGATAATAAATATGAAGTTGTCTCATCAGAAAGTGATGATGATGATGATGGTGGTGGTGATGATGATGGTGGTGGTGATGATGATGATGGTGGTGATGATGATGTAGAATCAAATGAAAACAATAATAACTCAAGTAAGACTTAAAATATTTTGATAAATTATATCATTTGATAATACACAGATAAGTCATACCGAGGTATCCATTCGGTTAAACAAATAATAGTAACAAAAAAAATCAGATTGAAAACAGTACTTATATTATTAGTAATTGTTAATGTTTATTACTCTTTATAATTATAATAAATTACTGTCAAACGAATGTTATCTTTATATCAAAAACCGGTTTTGAACTTTGTTTTGTTTGAAATTTTGGAACGCACGTTTGAATTATTCACACTTTGATGTCATTTTTTTAAGTTACAATTTTGAACAAAATTAAATATTTGCATTCTTGCATAATATATAAAAATATTAATAATACAAGTTAGTTGTTTTCATTTTGTAGTTATTTTTTAAAATATTATTATTTTAGGTTTTCAATATAAAATTACATATATTTTATGTAATTTTTTATCTACTTGTATTACTGTTATTATTACTTGCAGTTTTTTTTTTAAATATAATACAAAACATTTTTAAATAAATAACAAATAATAATTTTATATAATTCTAAATAAATTAATAGATATAAGTCACTGTAGAAGTATATCTTTTAATAAATGTAAATTACAGTTTTATTACACATAATTTTTTTGACACTGATCAAGTTTAAACAAAACAAATAGCAAATGTCATGCAATTTTATGATTTTTAAATTTGGAGCAAAGTGTAGAATGTATAGGTTTTTTTTACAGTGATATGTTTTATTTTGTCTGTAAAATTTATTCTTATGTAATTATCGATGTTTTTTTTTAATTAATTAAAGAAATTGATGTATTTGTAAAAAAAAAAATAGAATAAATAATATTTATCACCAGGAACTTTTCGGTAAATAAATTTAATACAAGTAATACCGCTATATTATTATTTAGATATGAAGGAAATTAAAAACGACGGTTACACATTATCTGTACGCTGTGGCATCTGAGCATATTATGTTTGGTACACTTTGAATACAAATTAATATAACGATTTTTCTAACAGCTGAATTCATTTCCACTATTAACAATGTGAAGGGGTACCTCAATCTGTTTATAACATAAACAATGATTATAATTCAATTTTAATAATTCAAAATTGTATACAACGTTTTTGGTACTTACCACTGTTCTCATGTAGATATATAAAAAAAAATAAAAAATGAAAATATGATTAATTTTAATTTATTCATAATCTATTTGAAATTCCAAATTAGCTAATTCGATTTTATTTTCAATACTTATTGAATAATTGTATTTTCTGTCTTATAATTTAAAATAATTGTCATCTATGTAATACTAACCTCTCTTCCTTCTTGAATTAAATTTAACTATTTTTATTATTTTTATAGATCAACAAAAAGCTGAAACCACAAAACCATTAGTTATAAAACGTGGACAAAGAAGAAAATTAAAGAAAATGAAAGGCAAATATAAATTTCAGGACGAAAATGACAAAGAAATGAGAATTAAGTTACTACAGGTAATACATTATTATTTTTACTCGTATACTCGTATGCGAATACATTAGTACATAAAGCCTTATATATAACAATTTGCCACTGTTCGCATTAACGTTGATTTTTATAAAGACTATCTAATTTACATTTTAATTACGAAAACTATTATTATTATTATTTTTTTTTCATTCAGTGTTTTATGGTAAATGTCTGTAATTGGTATTTAAATTATTATTTACAATAAATTAATGTACAATATATAAATGATAATAGTCTTCTTGTTGTAAAGACGTTAGTTATAAGTTTAAATACAAATTAAAAATAATCATACTTTGTGATGTAATAAAATAACAAATTAAACGATAATTTATTATTCTAAATTTATTATAGTCGACAGTAAATGTAGACAAAAGACTAAAACGAGCGAAAAAGAAAGACAAAAAGAATAAAAAGGCGACTACCGATGATAAAAGTAATAAGTCTTTGGGAAATAAACAAATATTCATCAAGCCGTTGCCTATTCTCAAAGAATTGCCGAAAACTTTGATTCAATCTGATGGAGCTCAACGTGGACCATTGAAAAAATCCGAAGATAATGAAAACTCCGAGGACGATGAAGGAGATAAACAAACAGATCCATCGGAGATACAAATGTTAGATTCATTAACCGGTATACCGTACGCTGATGATGAATTGCTTTTCGCTGTACCAGTGGTTGCACCTTACAGTGCGCTTACAAATTATAAGTAATTTTTTATTATTTTTTTTTTCAACAGTATAGAAATTTAATTAAAACCGTGTTTTTTTATTTATTAGGTACAAGTTGAAATTAACACCGGGAAACACAAAACGAGGTAAAGCGTCGAAGACTTGCTTGAATCTGTTTTTAAAAGACAAGACGGCGACAAACCGAGAGAAAAACTTAATGAAGACCGTCAATTTACAAGATATCGCTAGAAATATACCAAATGGAGTTAAATTATCCGCACCGTCTCTTAGCAAAGTCCTTAATAAATAGTCAGTTGTTGACATTGGAATGTACTTACATAATAATTGTATAAATTAAAAATGTATGGTCTGCATCTTTTTATTCTTATTATCTATATAAATGATACCAATTGCAAAATGTAGACATCATAAAAATGTAATAACCTTAATTTTTAAACACTATTGTTAATGTGATTACTTTAAAGTTATAATAAATAATATTTTACACGGAATGGGCTGAACAAAAATTGTATGTTTTCATTTGTACCACACACACAAAAAAAAAAAGTACAGTAACCATTCATTAATAAACACATGTGTTACTTTTAACGCCTTTGCATACAAAACGAGTTCCGTCTAATACAAGGAATTATATTTTAATAAAATTACAAAAAAATGTTATGATTGCAGAATAATATATTTACACGCATACGGTGTTACAAGTAAGGTGTTAACTGCCAATTCATTAATGGGGATAACACTTAACTGTAGTTGTCCGTTTTTCTAACATGGTATACAAGGTATACACACCAACATTCATATCTATCTGTATATGCACAAAACTTAATATGTTTACATTATAATTAACTTCAATGTCCGCTGTGTAAAACACATTTTACTTGAAACTACGATTGAATTTGATTGATAAAACAATAATAATAATAATAATTTCTACGTTTAATCTTAAATGGCTAAATTATAATTCAACTGTAATTTAATAATTTGCAATCAATAAAATGTGATTCAGTAAAAATCAATTATATCTTATGTGTATATGTGTGTACATAATTGTAAATTGTCAAAAAAAAAAAAATAAATAAATAAATAAAAAAATTCATGTGTTTGGCACATGTTTAATAACAGTATAAATCATTAATATAGTACAGTCACACGAAATAAAAATAGAATGACAAAAGTAATCGGTTAAAATTGAAATAAGATTATTTTAAAATAATAATAAATAAATGAGAATATTTTTTGTTTTACATATACTTTTAGAATAAAGTAATTTAAGATATAGTTAAAAAAAAAAAAAAAATTGTGAATACAATATATTATGAAATCAAAATTGGTTAATCCGTTCATAATTATGGACACTTGACAGTGATTTTTTCTTTACCTTCTTCGTTGTATTCTTGACGACTGAACCACAATTGTTGAAACGTTTGTGAAGAAGTTATGACTGAACCGCCCATCCAAGCACCAAAACGCCTTTCCGTGCATCCGTTGGATGCGGACACTTTGAGTTTCATATTGATCGGCATGCGCACAAATATATCTCGATACACTCTCTCCGGGAAACCCTTCGGACACACCATTATATTATATTACGTTCATTTAAATAATCAATATAAATTTGAATAATAAAACATTAAAGTAATTAAACATTTTTTAATAATTTACTCGTATAAATGAATTTCCACCAGTAACAATAACATTGCTGTACATGGTCGAGCGTATATCCGCACTGCACAAACCGATACTAGTGTTAACAACGTGACTTACACCGAACGTGGAATCATTATTGAGATTGGTATCAAATAAGTGTTCCGAAATTTTAAATCTCTCGTTGCCAAAGTCCTAAAAACATTAATTTTGTTATCATTTTCGGTTAAAATATAATTCAATTTCAATGCGTTGAATTCACTAGAAAAATCAAATATGAAATTATTTTTATTTTTTTTAATCGTCGATAATTCAATGTTTAAAGCGGTTTATTAGACATCAGTAAATTTTTATCTACGTATAAAGTACTTCGGTTTTTTTTTTTGACTTAACCGATTTGTCTTTCAAATAATAAATAATAAAACAGAAAACGCTTTACGGAAATTATATTAAAATTCATTAGTATTACCGAAAAACGGTTTAAAAAAAAAAAAAAAACTAGTATTCTTATTAGACATTTTTTTAATTTGTTTGGAATTAAATTAATTTATGAACTTAAGCTTTACTTAAATGGTTAGAAATAATTCAAATGCAAGTGTTAGAACTTAAAACATATTATGTAATGCCATACCGATTATAAGGTAGAATTATATCACTCCAATTCTCTTTTAATTTAAACAGATTTTTATGAACACGTTGAAATTTAATGTTAGAGAAAAAAATACTGGCATGTCAAAGTACTTAAATTCTAAAAAATTAGATGGTGACTGATCGATTTATAAAACGGTTATTTCTGAAAGTATGAGATTTATAAATATTATTTTGAACTTTCGGTTATTTTAAAATAAATATATTATTACTTGATTGTAGCCGTTAGAAAACTCATAGTGAAGAGGTGGAACGTTTGCTAATAGTGTTTCGTCATACGGGACTGTTGATACTTGTAACACGGAATGCTGAAAATCTTCAACAGTCGATTTGTACATGTAATTATGCCAAGAATTTGTCACTTGAGGAAGCGTGTTTTTCTTTGTCCATATCGGTGCCTCGTTTAAATTCACCGGTTGTTTTTTTGCAATCATGTAATTTGGAATCACGTCGATTTTTTTCTCCTAAAACAAAAAAAAAAAATAAAATACAGTGACAATTCTGAATAACAGCCGGTCATGAGTTCAGTTTGAAATGGCAATACTACAAGAATATGCGTTAAACCGTATACGAGCCAATTAATAATCGAATAATATAATATAATAATTATGTACGCATGTAATCCTCGAATAATTAGTGTAGTCAGTATGTAATTTATTCCAAAAACTGATAGGTAAAAAAAGTAACACGTTATAAACTCACAACCACAACACTTCACTCGAAGGGAATTGGGAAAAGTGCTTTCGATTAAACGGCAGGTATTAAGTAGTCGACGAGACATGTGCGAGAAGGTTTATAACGTATATAATGGTTTTTCATTTTTGCGTTTCACGATTAAAATCAAAAATACCTCCCAAAGGCTAAATAAGCTTCTCTACCGTGTTCAGAACGTGCTGTATTCGGAGAGTGTATTATGGACAAGCGTATAGTAAAAATACACACAATCGTTTCATAAACGAACGATGTAAATAAACGTGAAAGAAGAACGTACCACGAAGAATTGTTTGCATTTCTCGACAATGAAATCTCCGCCCAGAGGAGTTTTCACCACGGCATCGGGCAACACAAAACCGTTGACAACCGGAACGGCAGACGTGTGCGTCGCTCCACTGTCGACGACGAGTCCGCTGTAACGACCGCTGGAGAACGCGGCTAATACGGCGTTCTTGGAAATATAAATGGCCGGCACGTTGTACTTCTCGAACATTAACTCGGTCAGCTTTTCCCGTTTCGATGTGACGTTCCACGGCGGTTCGCTGAACAGTACCGGATGGGAGTTGGAATTCGTGAACAAGCACTTTCTGTACGCGAAGTCAATTAGATTTTCGAACAGATCCCAATCGTCGATCATGCAGTCCTTCATGCAATGCACAACTTCTTTGCCTGAAACGAAAAACGGACACACACACACGTTTTATTAACGGGGGAATGATAATGGAAACCGAAACGCGTTGGACAAACGTGGTAATCGTCTCTCGTCGTACCTTTACCGGCCGTGCACAGCGACGGCATGTCGATGAAATATTTGACGGCCGACTTGTTCACTCTGTTGCCGGACTTCGTTTCGGGCTCCACGTTCGCCGCGACATCGTTCGAAACACCCATCGCGGTCGGCACGTCCGCTCTCGGCACGTCGTCTTGAGCGTAACCCATGCGAAACGAATGCGAGCCCACGTCGAACACCAACGCGCCGATTTCGTTTCCGCCTTTCAACATACTGGGCTTCATGTTTATTGTTCGTCTGAAGCGTAGAGAAAACCGCTATATTCGTATGTTTTAAGCGTAAAACAAGAAGAAGAATAAGAAAAATAAAAACGATTTTCTTTTCTCTTTTCGAGTACGCGTCCCCGCGATCCGGACATACAATACCGCCGCGTGTTATCACTTCGGAGAACGGAATAAACGATTATTATCAAACGGTTTAGAGCTGGTACTCCGTAATGACGCGGCGGCGGCGGCGACGGCGACGACGCGAAACGAATGCGATACGGGAAAACGCCGTGCGTCCCCCCGCGCTCCGGGGAAATCGGGTTCGCGCGTAAACGCACTTATTATTCGTCGTACAGTGCGTCCAACGGATTGTGAGAGTGTACGACGCGATAAAATGAACACAAACGAAATCTCATTTACGGTCTCTATCGATTTTTCGTGCTTTTACGGCGCATTTCGACGAGTCGACGAAAACACGATGTCGTGTCCGTCCCAGTCCAGTAGTGGTGTGTCGTTGACCCCGCCAACGGTGGAGAGAGTGAGTGAGAGTGAGAGTGAGTGAGAGCACAACGATGAGATCGTAAAAACGCGCGTGAAGGAAATAAAAATATTTCCTTGTTGCGAAATAAAACATTTTCATAATGTTGCCGTGTACAATATTTCAAACGCATTCGTTTGTGTGATTGTTATCAACGAGAAAAAAAAAAATTATTATAAATCGCGAGACGTGTGAACGTACGTGTAACGACAATAAAACAGTATTCGACGTTGTTTCCAGGCACAGAATACACTGTGCGTCTAAGTCGTGTCCCCCCGTGGTCTACGGACAAATTTGGAATGCGTCAAAGAGTTTTCCACCAAATGTTTATTGATTAATTCATCGCCTATTAAATACCACAATCGTGTTATTTATCATTCCGATGGCTACTATAAACGTTGAAATCATCGGCAATCGACAATTACGAATGTAATAATAGAGAATTCCGAATAAGGAGAAAATAAAATATACATATATTTTAAAACAGGCGTAGACGAGAAAAAGAGTACAGGACAACAAGAACACACAGTCTAACGATAGATAAAATTATATTGGAACAATCCAAATGTTATTCATTTGAGATTCCGTTCGATTGTAAAAATAAACATTTGAAAGCGTACGCATAAACAGGGTCGCCGGCATTCGGCCAGGGTGTTGTCGGGACGTCAGTAGAAATTTTCGGACGGAGTGTATAAAAATACACTCAATTTTTTGAAAGAAAAAATCGTACCGTCGAGTAAATAAAGCGGACTGACGACAATTGTCGACCGATTCAATTGGATTTTAATCGCATACGTTTAGTCGTACAAGAACGTGCGACAAGTCGAAAAACAAAAATTTTTTTTTTGTTTTCGATCATGTCGTGCAATAAGGCGAAATTTGCCATGCACAGTTTCAATCGGGACGTTTTGGTCTTTTGGCGGGACGGATGGCTCGGTATCGGGAGACGGATGGCAACCCTATACGAAATTGTAATTAAATTGATGCGAGGTGAACGGGAATATGAACCGAGTGCGGAGGACGGAGTAAAAAGCGAAACATTACCGTTAAATAGTTATTGTCATTGATGTAGAAGAAGAAAAAAAAATTGCGATTTTATATTGGATGTACGCGAATCGATCGTCTGACTCTCGTCACACAACACGATACGACGAATACCATTTTTTTTTTTTTTACAAAATTAATAATGATTAAAATAAAAAAAATGTACTTTTTAATATTAAAATGAAAATATTAACGATATGAAACTAGAATACCGAGGGCATATCGTTCCTCTTCACGTCGGAGAGCGAAGATCTCTTTTACTCCATTATATTGCGAAATATGTACCCAAAAGATTATTTACGCGTGTGGACCACCGCGGTATATTGAATTTATTAATGATACGAGACATCGTTCTCCGCGAAATACGCCACCTCTTATACCGGCGATTCCCAAAACGGACCACTTTCCCGGTGCTTTAGAAAATTATTCGTATTTTCTATTGATTTCGTATCGAATCTTGTGTATTTATATATATATATAAAAAAAAAAATTGTATATTCCGATTAGGACTCAAGACAAAAAAACTAACTTCACACCCGATATTAAAAAAATACCTTCAACAACGATTCCGCATTGTGGTTACATTTGTAAGACAATATAACATAGCAATGCGGTTTTAAGCGAACAGGCGAAAACACTACTATCACTCTTTACTTTTATGCGAGTCAGCAGGATTTTCGGCTAACTAAAAACAATAACCAGGACCAGTTGTCAAATATGAAATTGGACATGGCCAAACTCTTTGTCAACACTAGCGGCCGCCACCCGCTAGTTCGTAATAATTTTTTCTCTTTTTCATTACTTTTTTCAACTATAAAAATGTATTGATTTTAAATCGGCTGTACGCTTAGAAATGCTCATACCTAATGTTGCGCCATTCATTTGCTTAGGTCTTTTTAAATTTTCTTTGTGTACGTTCTGTTAATTGTGTTTAAATAATATATAATATGATGATATCGCACTGAAAACTAAATACAATGTTAAACACAATTAATAAAATACATAAAAAAAAATGTTTAGAGAAAATTTTTAAAAAAACTTAAGCAAATAAATAATGCGACTGATTATTGTAGTATGAAATATCAAAATATAATATCAGAAAAATTCGCGAAAATTTTAAACGTAAATAATATAAAGGTTTTTGCGTTTAACACTAATGATAATTTGATCGAGCAACTAATTTTATAGAGCAAAACAATTTCCAAATAATAATTTTAATTTTCCTGGTATTCATAAACTTCAATATGTAGTTGTGATAAATTTTATGTTGACAAAACGAATTGAAATTCTAATACGACATATAAAGAACACGTTTCTGAAATGAGATTAAAAAAAAAAAAAAAAACCTAATCCAAATTCAAATTTTGCAAAACACGTATTAGAAAATAATCATTTTGTTACTTTTAATATAGAAAATGACTTAGAAATTTTAAACGTACAACGCGTGATATTTATATCAACTCTGGTTTGCAAGAATTATGTATTTATAAAGAAATTAAACAAAATAAATTTAAAAATATTATAAATGTACAAACACAGACATTAAAATTAACATTTTATTTAAAAATATATATTAGACAAAATATTTATACCACGCCATAGGTATTTATTTTTTTTTTCATTATTGTACACGATTTCTCCGCTGTTCAACGCATTAATATTATTTATTATTACGTTGTTTTTTATTTTTTTTTATAACTCCGTGTCTTCTATTGCAATGTTCGTTGTCATATTCTCTATAATTGTTATTCACCTATAATTTGTATTTTTTTTTTATTTGTTTTACTACTCTATTATTCAAATCGAAGTACTGATAGCACTCACATTATAAAATGCCAGCGAAAAAAATTTATGCATAATTTAGCTTTTTTTTTTTAGCTCATCTAACACGGTACTAACATGTCCCCCTCGTCGTTGACTTTTCAAAAAACTCGTTTTGATCGTTGTCAATATTGTCGTGGATCGACAAACTGTTTTAACTACACCTACTCCGTCTTACTGGACTTGGCGTCCGTCGAGCCGCGCGCAAGTCTAAAACGAAAAATTCGAAATTCGTGGGTGGCACGCGTCAGTGGCCGTGATAAACTGGATTTTTGTGTGGGCCAACGACGTGCTTTTAATTTAGTTTCAAATTCGTTTTTCGCCGTCAGCGCGTATAATTGTTATAAGCCGATCGTTGGTGCGCGTTTTCGTAATTACTGCAGTAACCACAATGGTATAGTTGTCTTCAACGAGCAATTTTCTCGCAGAAACGTTTCGTTTAAACTCATTATAGATCTCTATACGATTTACGCGATAATTCTTTTTTTTAACGAGTTGAATTCTGTATAAAAAAAAAAAAAAAAAAATAAAACGACGATTGTTCGATTACGTTTTGAGAAACAAAACGCACGGCGCCGTCGAGTCGTCTTTTTCCCCTCTTGGTTTTATTGATTCTAATATTATTTATAAAACGCAGTAAGGGGCGTGTGTGAATCAATACAGGCCCGGGGAGTTGCCATGAGTACCGAGGACGGTGGAGTACACGGAAATCCTGGGAGAGTAGTAAATATTGATTTAAAACGTTCGTGAGGGGGATGGTGGTAGCTGGCGTGTTCCACGTTCCAGCGTTTGCAGTGACCCCGCTGCGTTGCGAGAAAAACGAAAAAAAGTATTGAAAAACGAAAATATTATCAAAAAAAAAAACAAAAAACAAAAAAAAGATAATACGTCTGCGAAACGTATTTCGTATTGTATTATTACACCAGCCGATAAAATGTCATTTTTGAAAATAGTATTTTTAACGCTCCGGCTCACCGGACCAGTTGATAAATAATATTCTAAGGCTATTAGAATATTATTTTAAAAATAAATATTATTTTAAAAAATTGGTAGGAACAGCTTAGAATCTAAGCTGTTCCTACCAGTTTATTATATACGCAATGTTTATGATTTGCACAAATACATGTGTCACTGTAGGGCACGGAGGTCATGAACACTCGTGAACGCAAATCGCGAGAGAGGTTAACTGAAATTGAAATTTAATAATTATCCAATTTCAGTTCTGATGTCAATAACTTCTATCTATCTATCTATCTATTATTATTATTATTATTATAATTATAATTATTAGGGTTAGGATGTTTATGACTTTTACATATTTTTTCTTTTAGTCGTGCACATTGCAGACCAAGTTATAAATTCGTTTTGTGCGACAAAGAATCAGATACATTCAATTTTATTTTGCGTATTTTTGCATATTTAGGGATTTTTATGAATAAATGCATATTTTGAAAAAAATTGTAAATAAATGCATATTTGGCCAAAAAAAAAATAAATAAATAAATAAATAAATGCATATTTCGCCAAAAAATAACTTAAATACAATATAAACCCGAATAAAAACCCATAGGTAGGCACAGTCGGTTTCACATTTAACGAAAATGAGAAAATATGAAACCCGTAGTATATAATTAATTTATCTTTATTACTTACTTATCTTAACTTTTTTAATTAATATCATAAATAACCACTTAATAATTTATTAAATTTAAATACTTAAATTTAATAAATTGGACTTAAATTTATTTAAGTTTAAAGTTATAAAAAAGGTGTAAATTAATTTAAAATACATTTTGGATTAGAAATAAAATTTTAAAATTACATGTTTAATTTTTTTAAGGGCATATTTTGATATTTATTGTGCATATTTGCATGCATTTTTTAGTGTTTTTAAGGTCATAAACATTCTAACCCTAATAATAATAATAATAATAATAATTATTATTATTATTATTATTACTTTGGGTATTTCGATTTTTGAACGTTTGTGATTAAATATTTCAATTAATAAGTACACACACGCATATGTATGGACATAAAATGTTGTTATAAATGTAATTTTCAATGGTAGCATGACGATTACTCTTATATAAGACTAATTAATATTAATTGTTATATCATCGCTATATCAGTGTTATAAATATGATTGAAATTGTTGCGTGGTACTCGTATGAATATCGAGTATGGTTATGTGGAAACATTTATTTAGAAAATCATAAATAATCAATATTAAGGAATGGAAGTATCACTGGATTCTGAGGCACGCGTATGAACAGTTTAGGGCGGAGGTTAAACAACCCCATTAATCTGGACCAATTTTGAACTCATCAGATCACTATACGTTTGCACTTTGCGTAAATGTAGGTAAAATATTCCGATAATATAATTAATAATTTAAAAAGGGGAACGAAGAAGAATGTGTAATAATTAATCACATTAAGGTGTTGCCGTGTATTTTGTAGTTGTAAACTATTTTATTTTACCGTTATAACTGGTATGATATGTGTTTTGTAGCTCGGTATTATATACAGACACAATGTTAAAATAATATATTTTTATAAAAAATGGTGATATTCGTTGGATGTGAGGGTTTAATGTGCAGTGCATTAGTGTATTAGGCGCATTCCACAGAATACGAGTTTGAATAATAATAATAATTGATCGGTCGATTTTACTAAAATAAAATATTGTGTAGTAATTATTGTAATATAATGGCTACATTATGTAATAAAACATTCGGTTTATGGATGATTTTATAAATTCATAAAAAAAAAATCAAATTAACCATCGATAAGAACTAAAACAAGAGTCCACGTTTATACTGCGTTATAATAATATTAACAGTTGGACATAAGACGGGAGGCATTGCTACGAGTCTGTAAGGGGTTAAAAACTTTCGAGTTCTAAAGACAAAAACTTCCGGGTTCAGAAACCTGCAATTTTCACCAAATACGTGACTTTAGAGTGTATTAATGAGACAAATGTTTCAAAAAATTTATTGTTATTTTGGACTATTTATGACAATTGTAGATTTTGAACTGCTTTTAATTTATAAAAGAGACAATTTTCGATTTGAAGGCTTAAAGTTTTAGAACAATGTCAGCCGTTTGTTACTTCAACTATATTCAACGAATCTCAAAAATTACGTCACGATTTCTTTTTGTAATCATTTCAAATTTTTCGACAAATTGTATTACACCGACGCTCCGCTCAGAGTCGTTTATCGACAATGTAACGATTAATCGTTGCTTTTAATATTTTATAAAATACACTCAAAAGTCTTTATCCAAATAATTCAATTACAATAATTAAATTTGTGGGAAGATAATTTTTGAGGGGTAAAAATTCCAGGGACATTTAATTCGGGAGTGAATTAATTAATTAATTATCTTTTGCGGGAATACTCATTCTAGATACCGTTTTGGAAATGTACTAAAAATAAAAGCAAAAAGTCTCGCGTAAGGTATGTTATACTTTGCCCAGGGTCTTGGCAAAAGCTAACGCTGTCACTGCGCATGGTCACCGTGCGTAAAGTCATATCTAATCGATACTGTCGTCGCGCAATCGCAGTCGCGCAGTCCCGGGCAAAAGCAGCTGCTTTGCAGAGGAGCATCAACGACCGATCCGAGGTCAGCTAGCCAGCCAGTCAGTCAATACGCCCCAGTTGCCCGACCAGTGAAGACACCCGCAACACTCGTTTTCTCTCTCGTCGTAATAATACGTTTTTTTGTCGCAATTCAAAATGGATTCAAACGCGTCGTTCTCCATCGAAGAAGACATAGCACTCGCCGAATATTTGAACATACATTTTTGTTTGAATAATATAAAGAGTCAAGCACAACAAAAGGTCTACGAAATCGATGAAATTTCGTGGAAGGAAATATCGGACCACTTACAGAAGAGCGGTGAGTACCTGTATAATAGATTTAGTTTATTAATTTATATATATATATATAAATGTTAAAAAAAAATGTCAATAAATATATAATGAATACTACAATTATTCGTATTTTTAATGAGGTATTGATTTATAAAAAAAAAATATAAATAAATAATGAAATGTCAGGTGTTTGACATTGGAGAATTTATAGTGAAAGATGTGATATGGCAATTCTTCCCCTGAGAGCTTTATTCACATCTATTTATTATTTCAATATTAAAACGAATTGTATGGTAAAATATTATTATTTTTTAAATCAAACCCTCCTCCCCTTTTCCCTTGGAGAGCTATCAAATCCATCCGAACTGTTTTGCGTAACAATGTTCAGTAATAATTGTAGGTACACGATACCTGTATTATATATTTAATAAAATATATTATATATATTTTGATGCAGTGGATGTTTGCAAAGAGCGTTGGAAAATGATACAGAGTACCCAGGAGGAGAAAAAAGTAAACAATAAGACAATAGCTACAAAAGATACAATTGAATTATTGCTTGCGGACAACTTATCTTCCGTTGCATCGACTTCTGGAACACAGTAACTTTATATGCCGTATTAAAAATATATTTCAATATTTAACATTATTTTTCATACAGGGAAATATCAAATATTTTGTCCAACCAGAACAATATCAAACATGAAAGCGCTATTGCTATACAAAATCCGGGAAAAAGTGAATCACAGACATCTGAAATTGCATTTCAACAAACAGGACAATCGGTCAGAAGTAAAAAACTGAAGGCACCAGAAGAGTCGAAGGGAGCTAAACGAGCAAAACAAAATAAATCATTATATGACATATGGAAAAAAAGAAATGAGAGAAAAAATAAACATATTTTGTCCATGGCTAGGGAAAATGTTAATATCGACCCTATTGACGCATTTTTCAAATGTATAGCGATTACTGTAAAACAGTTTCCAGTCGGCTTACGCATAAGAGCAAAACTCGACTTTGTGCGGCTTTTAAGTAGAATGGAGGTGCGCAATTTTCGACTAAACAAATAAAAACACTATCTGTTTACAAAATCGAATACGCACATTATTAGTCTATTACATAGAATATAAAATATATCGATTAGTGATTATTAGCGTTACTATAAAAAATATATACTATACTAAATGGATCATTTAATATAGAATGAAATAAAAAAATGCTTAAAAAGTAAAAAGTATAACTGAAAACTCTGGACATTGATTAATAGAGGACTTAAAAAAAAATAAAGGCCATATATTAAGATTTAAACACTTCCCAGTAGACGATTTATGTATATTTTAAGTTGGTTTATTTTTACTCTTTTATAATTTAAGTAAATAAAATATTAAGTAAATATAAATCATTAAAATATTCTCTCTCTCTCTCTCTCTCTGAGTAATTGAAATATATGTGTACAACATAAATATATAATTATATATTTTTTGGTCCGAATATAAAAAAATATACTTACAAATAATAATTATTCAAATTATTAATCTATAAATATATATAAGAAACTTTGTTTCGAATATTTATTATAAATTTATAAGTTTTCAATGATTTTTAGAAATAAACATTACGCGTATAGCGCTATCCGTAATCGTAGGAATTAAAACTAGAGATACTAGTAAACGAGGTAGTTGCATATTTTAGACTTTTTAATTATAAAAAATGTTTTTTAGACAAAACTATTGTATTCACATGTTATATATATATATATAGCTATCCTTAGTATTTATTATGTTATAAAAACGTGTTTGTTTTTGTGATTTACAAAATTCATAATTATATTATATTCATAATTATATATATATTATATCATTTATAATACAAGATAATAAAATAATATAATAAATGACTTCGTACCTATCCCTACAGCGTTATATAATACATTTTTGGTCTACTCACTGGACCAACTTACCTACAAACTGATTTGTTTACAGTAACATAAATTTATCAATGTCTATTATTGTTCAATTTAAAACGTTTGCGTATGGGACATTCGTTACTACACACATTTAATCTAAACGATTATCCATTCTGTATTCTGCGTCAAAACGAACGCTTCTGTGATCTACCTCATATTTTATTTGATTGTCCGTCCCTGACCACCCAGCGTTTATTTCTGTTTAACACTTTAAATTCACTCAACGTCTCAATTGATCTCCTTCTAATTCTTAATTCTAAATCTGAGCTCATAATATTAATTTAATCATACAATAGTTTTAAATGCTTTTTATTTTTTTTACTTTATGTACTCATTTATCTGTCTATTTAATTTTGTTTTATCTCTCATTGTAAGTGACTTATTATTATTTTTAATTATATTGAGATTGCGATTAGTGCCCATAAACCACAAAAGTACAATTGAACAGAAAGTAATAAAAAAAAAAAATGTTTAACTTTTATTTGTTTTTACGGGCACTGTATTGAAGGCCTTTAGATTTTTTTTTTTAGATTTCATCTAACCTTAATATTGAATCAAAATATGATGAATCGAATCAAGCTAGTTCTAGTTCTACTGGTTTAGTAGAAAAATCTAAAATATGTTTATATAGTATCAGTTATTTAGCTATGGGATTTACTTGGCATGGGAATGAAAACTGTCCACGACCAGAATGCATTGTATGTGGAGTGAAATTGTCTAATGCGGCTATGGTTCCAAGTAAGTTGAAGCGTCATATATTAACAATACATAATCATTTAGCTAATAAAAATATTGAATACTCCAAACAACTAATAAGTTTACAAAATAAAGAATCAGCAATTTTTGAGAAAAAGGTAACTATTCCTAATAAAGCTCTTGAAGCTAGTTATATAGTGGCAGAATTAATAGTCGAGAAAAAAACCACATACAATAGGCGAATCTTTATTTCTTCCAGCCTGTTCAGAAATAATGCGTATTATGTTTGGTAGCGAGGCTGAAGCAGAAATACAAAAAATACCTCTTTCCAATAATACTATTCGCAGATACGTCCAAGATATGTCAGAAGATATAGAAAAAAATGAATATTCAAATGGTTTTTGCCTGCAAATTGACGAATCCACTGACATAAGTGGTAAATGTTATTTAATTGGGTTTATTCGTTTTATTAATAATGATAGTATTATAGAACAATTTTTTTGCTGCAAAAAAATGAAAGAAACTACAATTGGTCTTGATGCGTTTAATATTATTGATTTTTATCTTAAATTATAAAATGTATCTTGGGAGCCATGTTTTGGTAATTGAACTGATGGCGCTTCTAGTATGATTGGTTCTATAAAAGGTTTTGTTTCGTTGGTAAAAAAGTGTAATATACTTTCAACTCACTGTTTTCTTCGTAGAGAAGCTTTGGTAGCGAAAACTATCGACCCTCAGTTAAAAAATGTTCTTGACGATGTGGTAAAAACGGTAAATTTTATTAAAATGAGACCATTAAAATCACGACATTTTTCTTTATTATGTGAAACAATGAAATCACAATTTAAATAACTTATTTTACATTTAGAAGGGCGATGACTATCTCGTAGTAAAGTTTTGTCTAGAGTACATGCGTTAAAAGATGAACTTATCGTTATTTTACTCTTGAAAATTTTGTGAGTTATTGACGAACGAAAAATGGATGGCAAAATTATCATACTTATCAGACATATTTTCACATTTAAATCAAATAAATGCAAGTATGCAAGGACCAAATTAACATCTACTAGTAAGTTATTTACTCTTAAAGATAAATTAAATATCTGGAAAAAACGCGTGCAAAAAAATCAATTGAAGATGTTTTCTTTATTATCTGTGACACAAGAAAGTCCCGAAGTTACGCCTTATGTGATGAAGCATTTAACTGCCTTAGAAGAGAGTTTCGACAAGTATTTCCCCGATTTAGATGTATCTGAATACGATTGGATCAATGACCCATTTGATAAAAATATTATGTATTTATATTGTATTATGGTATGCATATTGCATATCATAATATTCTACGCATGTAGTATAATATCGTTGATTAAAAAAAAAAAAAATTTGAAAATTTTTTTTTCAAAATTTTTTTTAACCTTTGTTTTTTCAAATTTTTGTTTTCTAAATTAATCATAATAATATATAAGATATAAACCCATAGTGTAAATTGTTTACGTATCTCCTCGTCTTATTTAAAAAAAAAAAATATTTGTGTTGTATTATAACGAAAATTATTATGTATAGCGGCGAATAAGGCAATTGATTATATTTCAACATTTCGGTAAAACAGAAATATTATTTATAATGCGAAATATAACGATGACTGCAGTAGGTACGTCATTATACCACCAGCTTCATACATTAAACAATTTTTACAATTTTGTTTTCGCACATAAATTCTGTTTTTATTGTGCGAATTCATATGGTAAAACAGTTATATAAGAAAACTAAATAATTGTTGAAGAGTATGAGTGAGGCTGGTCAAACCTAACGAATTACGGTTCCTTCAAAAAAAATTCCTTAAATAAACAAATAATTTTCGATCAAAAATATTACCTATCTACAAAAAAGAAAAAGAAAAAAAATAGCAATTGAGTATAAAATTTATATATAATAATGAGACACTAGATTGTTTCTTCTTTAATTTATGTGAAAAATATCATTTGAAAATCCCAATAACATTTAAAATATTTTAAAATTGTATTATAATGTAATAAATATTTATATTATAACGCGTTAATTTATTCGACTGTAGTGCAAAATCTTATTTAAAAATTATTATCGTCAACACTTTGAGACTATTAAATAAATATATTATACGCACAATTGTCCGTATAACATATTTACACTGAATAACAAATAATTATTTGTTATTCAGTGTAATTACTGTACGCATTATTGTCGTTTAAACACGTGTACGAATCGGGTAAACTTTAAATCAATACCAAATAGAGAATATTTGCAAAATTTTTTTGTTTTTTTACAGTATTTGGTATATGGTGATTAATTTTTTAACATTACATATATGTGTATACTGTATGGATATCGAGTTGTTTTAAAAACGTAGAAAAATTGTCTACGGATTTTATCATAAATAACAAAATAAGTGTTTTAAGTAAAATATAATTATGGATATGTGGTTCAATTTCATTGTGATCATGACGATTTAATGATATTTTAATATTTTTAATTCAGGATTAATGATTAAAGTTGCGTTTGTTATATTTATATGTTATCCGTACTTTTCTTATTTCTAAATTTAAATTTTTCATGGTAAAATTCAAAATAATTATTCTGCCTTCCAAAAAAGTGAAAATGTACAAAAAAAAAAAATAATTAGATTAAATCATATTCCGGTTATACTCGTATGTTGGTGTTTTTTTTCAGGCGAAAAAAAGAAGTAAAACTCAATGTTTTTTAAATACAGTGTAAGATGTTTTCAATTGCTTACAAATAGAAACTATTCTTGTATTACGCTAATTTAAATATTATATTTATATAATTCACGAACAAGACAACTACTGAAAGTTTTCTATACCGTTAATACAAAACCAGAATTCAAATATTTCTATTTTTACAATGTGTTTTTTTGTTTAAATAATAATAGAAATAATATGTAATAAGAAAATATTGGTCGATAGTTAATTATGTCGTGTATAAAAATAATAATAATAATAATCAAAAAAATATGTATTAATATAATGACACGACAATAATTATAAGGGATTTCTATTGTAGACGTTGGAGAATGAAAAATTCATTCGAGATAGAAAATTATAAAACATTTAATTTCTGTAAGGAAAAAAATTTTTAGTTATTAATAAATATCTTATATTATAAATATTTGAAAGGAAAAAAAAATCAATGACACTAATAGGAAAATATTGTTTTTTTTTTTTTTGTTACGCAGATCACCTTGTCGGGTTTGTACAAATATTTGTGTGAACACATCAATATATTGTAGTGATCTTTACAAAAAAAAAAAAAACATATTTCAAATCTTACAACATATAGGTAACTCAAGATTTTCATCATACAGTAATGGTTAATAGAAAATATTATCGTTTTAATCGGTCACGGTCTTCGCGTTAGTGTTTATTACTGTAATCATTGTGTGCCTATGCCTCTCTTACAATATTTGCTTTAGTACAGAAGCCGATTTTTTTTTCGACCGCACGCGTTTGCTAAACAATATTTTTCTTTATACTTTTCTTTCGACAATACACTGCTGTGCGAATTCCTTTCTTTTTTTTTTTTTTAAATAAGAATAACAAAACAAACTCTCAATTACACGTACTTGGTCGAGTATTTGTTAATTTCACAACGGGTAGGAGACGGCGCGTAATAAGAATACAATTTTCGATATAAATACGTGTTTGGAGACGAAATTAGTGATCGACCGTCAATTATTATGCACAAGTCAACTGTTAATGTGTTTCGACTGTACAACGCGAAAACTTTGTGTTTATTTTCGAAACGACACGTTTCGCGGCGAAGTGCTGCGCAGAATCAAAAGAGACACGAAAAAAAAGTTTCGGCGGTGGGCCCGGGACGAGCAAATGAATCGGTTCGTACTGTGCTCGTATTGGAAAAAAATGCTATTTTTAATGGCGATGTTCAAATTTTAAACAGTGTACGATGCCGTACCGTCGTTTTTGGAAACCGTTTTTTACCAGTGTCTAATATTACATCGCGACAATTAATAATTATTGCCATTTGAACTGTACACGGGGCTATTAATCGAAAATCGTTATTACTATTAATAACAATAATAATAATAAAAAAATATTTTCTTTCATCGCCGCGATTGCAGCGAAATACTTTTCGCCGTTGTGTTCTCGGACATTGGAATAAAACAATGCGCGGAGCAGTTGCTTAACCCATACAACACGAAGTGCACAAAAAACTCTAGAAAACGTCAAACGCGATTGCCGTGTTTTCTCCGTGTCAATGGCAGAGTTAGTCGAAACACGAATATTATGACGACAGAAAATAGGACAGTGTATAATATATTTCCATAATGTTCGATTTGATCATCGACGCGGTTTATGACATACTGTGTACAATCATGACGCGTTTTAAAATGTCAAGGGTTTAACGCGCGCGCGTTTTTTTTTTTTATCGTAACGAACAACACTCGTATATTTTGTCGCGCGGACTACGTTGAACTCTGTAAAAGACAAATATTCTGGTCTCGTCGTTCACGGTCTTCCATGTCGTCATGAACGCAATGGGCGTGTAACGCGCAATAAATTGTATCGGTCGAGAGAAAAATCCGGTTTTCTATATTGCATATTAATAACATTGGATTTAGTCGTGCCAAACGGTTTTTGATGATAATTCGCGCGCGTATGAATAATAATTTAATTATGTAAATAGAAAACAAACGAATATTCGTAAGAAACGTCGCGGGTAACAATCGTGATGAAATATATCGTTATTATTATTATTATTATTGTATTAGTGGGAATAAAGTGTGGAAATACGTGTGTTCCAGCAAAAAACGTACCGATATAAATACCGTTAGGACGAACCGAGACGATGGTCAGTTGATCGCCGTGCTCACTTCGAATACGCGTTGTTCATTCGTTGTTTGCCAGAATTCCAAACAAAACGTTAATCATCATGTACAAGTTAACGGTGAGCGTTTTATTCTGATTCATAACGTATTACAATTTATTTAATTTTCGTACGTACAACGATAGAATTTATTGACATAAGTCAAAACGCTCGATGATAGAATTTTTACATTTTTAAATTATATTCGGAAATGCAAATCCAGTAATATATATATATATATATTTTTTAAATTATACAACCCGTAATAAAAGTTCTCAATAGCATATATTTAGTTCTTATATATAGTTCATTGTACGCGTTTTACAATATTCTCTAGAATTTCATTATTTCGATCAATATTTTTCACCGATTTGTAGAAAAAAAAAAACGAAAATTAGAATACCAATAAAAATTGGAAAAAAAAATAGTATAATAATAATGTAATATTATATTCATTTATTTTATATATGAAAATAAAACAACGCGCGTGTTAAAAAAAATTTTTTTAACGATTTTACCTAACATAAAAATAATATTTTACAATTTTTTTTTTATTTTTTAAAATAAGTTTAAAGTAATTCTTTATATTCAGCAATCGTGTAGGCGATATACGATTTTTTTCAAGCGCATAATTTCGTTTCCGCCTAATATTCACTCGATTTAATCAATTCGAATCGGTACAGACTATCGATTTTACACTTAAAATATTTATTTAATTGAAATAATTGTTTATTATTTGCCCGTATAACGTATGCCGCCGTAATAGCTAAAATTTTTACGAACTGATAGTTATAATTCATTGTCTTCCATGGAAATATTTGAGTTACGAA
This sequence comes from Chaetogeoica ovagalla, assembly GCA_032441825.1. Taxonomy (NCBI): domain Eukaryota; kingdom Metazoa; phylum Arthropoda; class Insecta; order Hemiptera; family Aphididae; genus Chaetogeoica; species Chaetogeoica ovagalla. The sequence goes on along the minus strand of CM063747.1, from coordinate 3,630,105 downwards.
AAAATAATAATAATAATAATAAGATATTGAAGTATTAAAATTAATGTTTCAAATTACGATTTGTTTAGCTTTTGATTGTCGCTGCTTTGGCTTTGTTCGCCGTCGCTTCTGCACAAGTACTTTTCACGTACCCTCAGACATACGCACCGGTCTATACGTATCCAACGTACGCGTACAGCTACCCGTTGTCTTACTCGCCATACGTTTTGCTTCGCCGTTAAAAGTAAGTCCGTCACAAACGCAAGTACATTTTAAAATGAGTAAATTTATAATAATTTAAAACTATCAACACCTTAATATGAAACTAATATTTTCCCCGTGTTCTTTTCACTTCGATTCAATTCCACGCGAATATCTTTACAAACTCGGTATCGCACAATAATTTTTTTTTTCGTTTATCTGATGACACTACGTTCGGAAAATCTGTGTTCACCGGTGATAAAAATTAATGTTTGTTATCGGGAAGTTTATACGCAATACGACAACATTGAAAAAGCTCTCTTCTCTCTCTCTCTCTCAATCGGTACATCAATTCAAAAACGACCAATCCAATCGGTTATTACGGTTTGATGTGAACACTACGGAAATATATTTTAATATATTGAGTTGTCGTATGTACAAAGTATTTATTAACGGTCAGTCCTTATGTTTCAAGTTCGTCTGATTCTATCGAATTACGTTTCATTAAACATAAATAAAAAACTAAATTGATGAATATTTTTGTTTTCAGATACAATCATGGAAACACCACATATTCTTTTAACCCGTAAGATGAAAAAACGTCGATACACAATACAGAGAATACCGTAAATCAAAAATGTAATTTTTTTTACAAAATATTAATTCATTTTTTCAACCAATAAACGTATCACATTTTCTCATAAAACAAATTGCGTTTATAAAATTTATTTCCATGTTCCTTTTAAATTCACTCCGAGTGTGAGCACTGGACGTGTGAAGGTTCTATCTATCTGTTTGCGCAAGCGAACACGTTTTTTGCCATTTCGCATTTTCCGTAATAACTTTCATTGCAATTTCAACAACACGGGGAATGTTATGAACGTCAATTTCGGCAGAAAATTATTATCGGATATATGTATTCATCCCGTCCATTGACCACTTCATTTCGCAATTAGAACTTAGATTTACTAAACACAAAAATACACTATGGATTATTCAGAATTTTATACCAAACAAATAAAATTATCGCGTTAATATAAAATATAATATATACACGTGTTTATGGTTACGACATACGAGTACAGTTATTATTCCTTACGTTGAAATTAATATTTGTACGATGCATAACACACGTAGACAAATAATACTATACAAACACATAACACATTTTAACGAAATATCGATTTTTAGCAAATAAATATAGTTGTAGGTTGTTGTCAACTCTAGACAAGTCGATTATTGTTTTTTTTTTTTACTCCTTTAGTTAATGCAAGAACATATAAGTCAAGACCTCGGTCGTCGTATATATTTATTTTTCAATTAAACCTGTTGACTTTTCTAATCTTCTCTAGAAATTTTGTTTCTGTATACGAAATATAATTTATTTCATGAAATATGTACTGTTTGTTACTGGGACTATTGTCGTTAATATGTTCTACAACAGTTCACGGGATAATGATTCGATGCTTCGTTGGTAATTACATTTTGTCACGAGAGAATTCTACATAATATTATTGTCGTATATTAATAATATTTTATCACGTTATCAACATTATGTTATAAAGCAGTTGAAATTTAATTGCGACGAAACACAATTAACCCATTTCTAATTTATCGTTGTCATTTTCAGGAGGTATTGTAAAATATGACTCAACAAACGGTAAACACTGTGAACGTTAATTTATTTAATAAGTGAATATTTAATATTATTAAATAAGTTGAAGTTATAAAAATAATAATTCGCTTCGGTATAGTGTACTGCGATTGGAATTATTTATACCCATCTGATTTATTGTTCGAAATTGTTTACAGATGATATCGAACAAGTATACCAAGAACATTGCGATAAATTGGAAAAGGGTAATTTATAAAAAAAAGAAATAGGAGTTTTAATTAATGAACGTCCTACGCAGTCATTGTGTTCAAAGTAATATCATCTCGTATGTTACGCGGTGCTCGATAACTGCTTAGAGTGAGTGTTCAATGCAGAATAGCAGAGAAAGAGAACGTATTGAAAATAAATTTCATCGACACGTTGTTCACTACACCGTCATTATCAGGGTGTTGTCCGGGTGTAATACGTGGGAATGTTGGAAATCAGATTTTTTTTTCTATTATTATTATTATTATAATAAAGATTTAATATATTTTATATGTGTACCAATGTGATGTAACACACTGTATTAGTTATTAATTGATTAAGTCATTTTGTTGAAAAAATATGAAATACAATTTTAAAAAAAAAATATATATATATTTTACATTATAGAAAGCGTGTTGCAAAAATTGTATATTAGTAAGCACGACGCCACAAATTATAATTTATTTACCTAAATAAATCTTAATGAATTTAAAAACAATTTATTTTTAATATTAACTGTTTGTTATCGAACGTTTTTTAATTTTTGGTTGTTACAAAAAATTATTGCGTTTACTAATATATATATACGAGGGTATATTAGGTTAGGTTAGGTATATTACCGTATTGGTGGTGCAAAACTATTTACAATTTAAATCATATTGTAGATCAGTTTGGAATATTAATATGTGAGTTTTATATTGATGAAATAACATTATCTAGCTACATTATCAATAATCGTTAATATATATATATATATATATATACATATATTTATATATAATTTATAATAAATCGAATCGATAATTGTGTTTAAATATTAATATTCACTAATAATTTGGTAAAAAAAAAATAGTGTTCGATATTATAAACTGACGATTTTCACGTAGCTATCCAAGTGTGTCTATATTCCCTTTGTTTTCGCCCACCCTTATAATTCGTTGACATAACTTTTAATACATTATTTACGTTATGAATTCGTTTTGAGACTCATGCGGCCTTAAGCAGTCTTAACACACACGCGCGTACCTCTCAGGTTTGAGCCATTTTATTTATGATTTTCGTTGCTCAATGGATCATCAAACAAATGTATCGTGTTCAGGAAATAAATCAAAAACACGGTGGTGTCTTAGACAGGTTTGGTAAAAATTGGTCAAATTCAAATTTTTTACCTAATAACGCAACATTTTGTGTAAACATTAGTCTTTATGTACGAAATACGAATACGAGTACGGATTAAATAAATAAAATGGTTCAATATTACATACGAAAATTAAAAAAGCAAATTTAAAACTCTCAAGAAATTCATTAGTTTGTATATGAATTTTAAGATTGTTAATTAATTAATATTCGTGGTAAAATTAAAAAAAAAAAAAATCATTTCAGCAAACCGAAAAGACGAATGGAATAAACTACTAAATGTTCAAATAGGTATACAATATGTTATCTGCATAATTTACATGTATTTTTTTATAACTAAAAACGAAATTATATTTCGTACTTCAAGTAGGCTATGAAAAGTTTGTTTCATTCTAATTATAAGTTTGTAATAAAAAAGTAAAACTTTACTTATAGACACAGATAACATTGATACACCAATTAGTAAGTATAAAATATGTTATTAATGTTAATTATGTATAAATAATTTGTGAAACATAATGTACAAATTACACTGGATTTTATGTTTAAATCCGGCGTATTTTTAAACTAAGAATTTATTATTTAGGATGCCTATTATAATAACGTTACACGCAGGAAAATTATTGTTAATTTTTGTTTTGTGATTTTTTTAAAAATATTTGTAGGAAATACAACACGAATGTATTACTGGGTTCTATAGTTTCCGACTCTATCGATGCAATGACATTTTTGTTACATATGTATCATTGAATTATCCACATCTATTATAAAAGCCAATAAATAAAAAAACGAAAAAAAAAGTACTAATCATTTTAAAATTAATTTATAAATATATAAATTGATAGTGTATTCGTAGATTGAGAAAGATATTCATAAAATCGACTAAAATCCTCACGCATATTTATAAAATTCCATTAGGTGTATTATAATATGACTAATATATATTTTTTTTTGATCAGTATATCGCAGAGACGATGTGATTAACTCTTACTCCGGTTTGTAAAATTAATGTGTAACTATACGTATTATATGGCCAATAAATAGATAAGAATTCTTATTTTACGTCCAAAATGTACGTTTTGAATGGTTTTAGAAATATTGGGAAAAATTTATAATTAATTTAATAAGTTTTTATACAAGTCAAATTGAAAACAATCCAACGATTTATAAAATATTCTCGAATCTTATTCATTTAATGTAAATACTTACAACACATAAATGTAAATGATTTTTGAAACAGTTTTAAGTTCTTATGATTATAGAATATCGTGTCGAAAAGGTTTTTTATCATAAATGTATTATATGAGTTGTTGAAAATATAGTATACGAATAAATACTTATGATAGGTATGTCCCATACTTTCATTAATTATACGAATTATTCGTAATTTCATATTTGGTAACATTCTTCAAAAATAAAATAATTTCAATTTACTAACTAATATATTTAAATACATATGTATTATAATACAATTATTTCGTTATTCCGTTTTGAGGCAATGAGTTTAATTTCAATGGAACAAAATTTATATCCCTTATTCGGGAAATACATAAAACAATGTGAATAATTATACTTGTTATAACTTATAAATTAATTTTTATTTTCATTGTTCATATAGAGATCACTATGGAATCGTACAACGAACCAAATTGTAAGTGAAATAATATTGTAAACTATTATTTACTATTAACTGATTTAAGCTTTGAACTAAGGAAATAAAAAATCGATATCACTATATATAACAATTAGATTTTTTTTTATCATTTAAACACATCTATAACTTAAAAACTAAACTACATTGTTTTTTTTTTTTTGAATTTTTCAATATTCTTTTAGATTTAGGCGTCGAAAATATAAATTTTGCCAGGAAAAAATGTTTTAATCTGAGCATAAATGTATTTATTCATTTTATAGAAATCGGTAGTCCGTCAATATATGGATAATAACGTCAAAATAAAAACTGTGTATATAAGAATTACGAATTTTCAAATAGGAATAATCATTAATTAATATTGTTTATTTATATTACACTCCATTACTAAAAAATATTTTTTATTCGTTTGATTTGCGTTTCATTAATTTTGCTAGAACGATATTTGCAATAGTAATTTCAATTCCTGATATTTTTTTTTACAAAGGTTCAATTTTATTTGGAAAATCCAATTTTAATCTATGAAGAATAGAATTTTATGTCATCAAATATATTTAAATTAATTTATGATTTTGATTCTATAGTGTTGACACCTTTTCACGGTTTGAAATTTTCAGGTCAGTAATAGATTCAATAAGTTCATCAATTTTTCTTTTATCCGTGATAAAATACAAACAAAAATGAAATAATAATATATTAACGAATTATTTGAACATCCAAGAAATACTTTAGAGATGAAGCTCATCATCTTTCACCCGAAATCCAACGTTCTTGCAGCGAGCTGTAAAAGTAATTTAAAGTGGTCGACAACACAGAAATATAGAAATTACCATATTATATAACACCGTTTTAATAGAATCGAAAATAATAAAATGCGACAAGAAACACCAGTTTAGCTAATATTGTTAGATCGATTAATATAATCAAGTATATACTTGATTATAAATTGACGCTTTAACACTGGTGAAATTTTTTCCGGACGACAATTATGGCGAATTAAATGTTACGAGTAATAGGGGATAAGACAATTCAATAAAGGCGATAATATTTTGGATAACGGTTATAGAGTAAACAGTTGTAATCGGAAAAAGTGTATTCATTACAATGTTAGTAACGACTCGTATGATATCGAACTGACTTATAAGACGATTTGGAAAATGCATACCGATTAGTTATTTACAGACAAATCCATTGGCACTCAGATTTGATTTGATTCAGAATTGATTCAGATTTGCATACTCGTACATCCGCTGGCAACAGTAATGAAAATTTGGAAACCGCTCATCTTATTTCAGATTGAAATCCCGTAGCAAATGAAATGAAAATACTATTAGAATAAGGAGACCCCCCTTCCCATCAACGATACTCTTTACGTGATACGAATAAATAGACTTTTATGTGTACGCAAAACGTGCTTGTGAGAGCAATACTTACGATAATAAACAACACATAATATTATATTCTACTCTGATCGTTTGATTTACTATCATACGATTTTATTATGTTTTCATTATGGGTATGGTGTTGCAGATAAAGCATAATAAAAACATCCCAATGATCATTCTGTGACGTGTGATTATTTCATACTAAGCGTATAAGAACCATTAGGAATATATATATATATATTATATGCATTACTGTTATATTCATATCAACGAAACTCAAAACGTAACATGATAAACAAACATACGATTTAATTCAATTATGTTGTGTTCACTCAATTATTATTCAATTTAAACGTACGTTCTTAAATTAATAGAAAATGAAGTGAAATTTGAAAGAGAAATGTCCAGTAAGTACGAAATAAATTCGTCGTTAAAACGATATTCGAAAAAGTATTATTTATTGAAAGATGTTTTATGTAAAAAACTTTAGGAATATTTAAGTAAATTTATATTGTATAAAACATTGATTTTTATGCAAATTCGCTATTTTTCACCGGCAAATTTGAACATATCTTATTACCGAGTAGCTTTTTAGGGTACAGCCATAACGTTATTAAATTTCATAATTACATCATGAAATTTAGATTTAATTTGTAAATTGGTGATATTAGTATTTATTTTTTTATTTTTTTTTGTTCATAGTGAAAAGTCTTCATATAGAAAAAAGTAAGTCATAGGGAAAATTTTTTTGGTTGAATTTGTAGATATCTATAACAAGAATTTACACATATTCAAGTATTTTATAATTGTGTTCTGACACAGTGCACTTTATAAATGTGTAGTAGTATAATTAACGTATTGTGCTGAAAATTAATTTATTTAATTAACAATTAATTTCTGCGAATCAAAATGATATAGAATCATATCAATGAAAAGAATTTTAACACGATTTTTAGATTAATAGTAATAAATTTTGAATTTTTGAGTTAAACTAGCATCGATCTAAGCATCGAATGAAGTTCGGATGTGTTTATACTTTTTATAATGAAAGTATGTTCTTCGCCTTACACTGCCAAACACATGTGGTCGATAACTCTAATATCACATCTTCGTAAAACACAATCTCCCGCCTATTGTACACTCATACCAACAATTTTCATATTACTTTCAATTCCAAATATTCACTTCTTTTTTCTCTTTTTTTCTTCATTTCATTAATACCTCCCACAGGTACTGGATCATCTCTCTGCATAATTTGTCCGAAGCATTCGATCTAATTTCCTTCATTTCCATCACTCCTATAATATTTATAATCCCACTTACTTATTCATTTCTTATTTCAGTTCTTAGTTATTCCACACATCCCTCTTAGCATTCATATTTTCACTACACACATCTTCTGTTCCGTTTTCCTGTACACTGCTTAACATTGCTGTCTTCACTACTGTTTTATAAAATGTATCATTTAACCGTATTGGTATCTTCTCGTCAACCATAACACCTGACGTTTCTTTGCACTTTGTTAATCCACACTTAATCCTATTTTACACGTCTTTCTCAGAACCACCATTTTTTTTTTATTATCGATTCTAAATACTTGAATCTATAACTCGCACACAACTTTATCAGTGTTTTAACCTTAGTAAAAATTAAAGTTTGTTGAGAACTTGAGAATATAAAATAATTCATTTTTTCAGGCATAGTAGAATATTGGGATGATGTTATGAATATAGGAACAGACATGCATAGACTTAAATTTCACAGCAAACTAGTAACAATGTATAACGTAAATATACTATATATACTATATAGTTTTGGTTGAGTTAATTAGCGCTATATTAAGATATATTTGGATATCAAGTAATTAATTATTAATGTATTGTTAATAAAAAAAAATTACAATATTATGATTATGATACTAAATGTATAATATCGTATAATAATCCATTTTTCGATAGATAAATTGAGTTCATTTTATAATCGAACGCTGAATTAAAAGCCGATTGTCTTTATTTTATCATTAACTTAAAAATTCCTCAAGCGAATGATATCAATAATTTACCTATCTTAAAATGATATTTTATTGATCGATTAATTGCAAATAATCAATTTATTGCATAATTATCGTCATATGAGTACTTACAATATATTACTACAATTATTTAAACACCTTCATGAAAATGTATATTATACTTATTTATACTTAATATTTGTTTAAGTTTTAAAATGTATTTATTTATTTTTTTTTTTTTTGCATTTTTGCAAATTCGGTTGGATATAAAATATTACTTTTTTTTTTCAAACAGATTTGTATATTTTTTTTGTCAATTGAAATAATTATTTGCTACACTAATCATATAGGTATTCATTATTTATGTATTTTTAAAATTCAGAACGAGTACAAATTCTCACGCGAAGAAAGTATGGTATTTTTAATGTCAAGTTACAGTGCAGTTGGCATCTATTATTTCACGAATAACATACTAATTGCCCAATGCGTAGCTACAGACGGTATGTTATAAATAGAAATATGAATAATAAATTACGATTATAATGGTTAATGTCGTTGTATAGGAAAATAAAAAAAAAATTGAATAATATTGAGTTGATTTATAATACATCAACCCGAGTTATGTTGGAATAAATACATTAATACAGGTACATTTCACACAAATAGTTGTAATTTTTTTTAATTCTATACACTAGATGAAATCCTAGTTTTATAATTTCACCTTCGGAGTGAACACCAGCGTGAGTAATATACACTGGTCCGAGAAACATTTTCTATTTCACATGGGAGCTACTTGGCTAGACGTTCTTTTTCCTCTAGCAACATACACTGTGATAGCCCATTTAAAAAATTCTCCTTGATTGTCAGTTACTTAATTTTCATTTCCACTTCGTGGTCTGTGCACATATCAATGTGGAGTGTAAGAGGAAGTCTGTTAATGGACGGAGGCTTGTGTGTGTGTGTGTATCATTCACATATATAGATTTTATAATTAAGGGTGAAGAGTGTGTACATTTTTATCAATAGATTTGTTTGACGCAAGTCAATTTAAGGTAATTCTTACAACGATACCTAATGATATTTACAAACATAATCAATTTGACAATAACACTTTATTTACCTAAAAAAATGCGATTACATTGAATAATAATCACGTTTGTGTTGTGCGAAAATAAAATTGTAATTGTAATGATTTTAACACAATCTTACACCAATATATTTATTATAAGTGCATTTAAAAGAAAAAGCAATCCAAAACCTGAATTTCTAGCATAAAGACGTGTCGTATCACACACTGAAACGAGGTCAGTTTTCAACATTTTCAATGTTCATCGAACCGGACATATTATTTATTATTATATTCTAAATACTCTGTTTATAATTAATCATACTTCAAAATGATATATGCGAAATTGCAAACTGACTTTAATGACGTTAAGTAGTTCAAGAATAGTTATAACTTTATAAAATTTATTAAAAAAAAATAAACATTGGTTGTTTTGGAATTAAAGTGCAATTGACTATTGTTTTTCTTGTCAATAATTCGTTTGGAACAAAAAACAAATTTTAAACATATGCGTGGTAGACATGCGACAATTTCTCTAACATGCACATAATTCTAAAATATATTTTTAGGATTGAACTTTCTTAAAACGGCGAAAAGTGATCTATATAATAACATCGGCGATACAGGTGAAACGGAAGTTGTAATGTGGGAATTACTTACTTATTTGGCGTTTGTCGAAGTACACAATTCACGTTCTTTAATCGAGGAAGACGAAACGAATAATTTGAAAGCATTAAAACACGAGCTTGACGCACTGCGGAAAAAATTAAACGAGTTAATTTCAAATGGAAATGAGTACCCGTGTTCGTACCTGTTAATGCATAGGAGCAAGTTATTAGACAAGGATCAACTGTATATATCTGAAGTATATCATAGTTCATTTAATATTGCGTGTATCGAATAAATACGTACACTATATATATATCTTTTCTTTTTTTTTGTTGTTGTTAGAATAGCATGTGGCACAATTACGCTGAACTGATATACGGCGGTTCGATTAAGATCTGTGAAAATCGCTCAGATAACAGAAACTTGCGGATATACACGGAATTAATATTATCGGTATATTATCCAGGGGCTGAAAACGTTATTGGTTTAACATTTTTTTATAATTTAATAAACGCGCTCAAGATACCGGTTTTTACTTCTGAAGTAAATATAATATATAAATATAATAGCCTATACTAGTTTTTATATTTTACCGAGTAATTGAAACATTTTTTTCCCCGATATTAATTACCTACCACCAACACGTGTTGTTCATTGATTCGTAGCGTGCACGGAATTAATTGATTACATTACGTTACACTGGGAATATTATTTTTTAGGAAAGGTTATTAAATTATAAAGTGACCATTTTGGCGGTAAAAAAAATTAATATTTGCGTTGACAAGCGCGGATGGAAGAAAAATACAAACAATTCGTTTTGCGAGACTCTCCATAGAAATCGACAACACGATCTAGGTGATATACACGTCATTTAATAAGAATTTTTTTTCTAACAATTATAAAGTAAATTCAACGTTATTAATAATAATAATCTACCGAACGTACGTGAATGCAACAAATAATATTTATGTACATAATTTGTGTTCAATACTGTAAAGGTTAGACCAGTGACAAATTGTTACTTTTCAGCCAACCCGTCGTGCCCATAGGATTTATAGTAATAAAAAAAAAATCTTGATATAGTTCCTCATAATTAGGACTTGGGACATTTTATGCCCTGATAAACGTTAAAATATGCGTGCACTTATTTATAAATCACTAAATGTGCTATTAAAATATGCGTTGATAACAAAAAAAAGAATTTTATAATATTTAATAAAACCTTTTTATTTTGATATCTGGATAATATTTACTAAATTATTAATTATTTTATTAATTTATAATAATAAAAAAAAACCTCGTAGTTACAGATAATATTATTTTTCCTCTCAAAATCTTTTTAGTCTAAAACAAAAAAAAAAAAAAAAACGAATCATGTGTGCTGGCATTGATAACGGATGATCGGCGAGGAGAAAACACGAACGAAAATTCTATTTATTAATTTTTTTATATAAGTAAAATCAACAAACTAATATCTCGGATCCGAGAAAATAACCGGTTAAAACATTTATAAAACTTATACCTATAAATGAAAAATGATCAAATATGAAACTATCAATTTTAAATATAAAAAACTCGCGTTGCCACGAAACGAATTTCTATATTACTTAGCTATGTTTCGAATAATTATTACTGAAAAACCGCGCAAACTCCTAAAAGTCCCCGGCCGTACTCATATTGATTAAATGTAAATTTAAAAATAATTTTTAGACTGACATATTACACCGAATGAAATGTCATTACAAATTACTACGTTTAACCTACTCTATTTTTCAGATTTAGACCGCATTTTAATGAAGTTAATTTATATGCGAATTCAACGAATCACAACTTATAATTTTTTGCTAGTAAGATCGTAATATTTATTAATTACACGAATCACAACTTATAATTTTTTGCTAGTAAGATCGTAATATTTATTAATTACACACATTAAATACTTTTTAAAATAATAACAATAATAATGATAAAATTAATATTTTCGTTTCGAAATATTGAACTTCAAAATTAAATTTACTTTTTTTCGTTGTTGCAACACTATTACATTATTTACATTCTACAATCTACAGTTTAATTTCCTCATAAATTGTAACGACGGACGTTTTTATATTATTTATGAAATTTAACGAATTCAGCCAGCAGGTTTAAGTCGACCAAAAAAAAAAAAATTGGGTGAATTTCGGTCGATTATTTTTGACACAAACTCCTTTTTACGTGAATAAATTATTAGTAAATTTATGATTAGGTATTATATTTTATTTTCAGGATATCGTTATTACTTTAGGATCAATCGATGAACATGTAATGCATATGATTGTAATGATGGCCGAAGACAACCTGGAACCAAATTTTGATTCATCGTTAAAACGGATCGATATAGTTAAAGGAAGTAGGGGTTTTTTTTTGTTAGAATCAATACTAAGCATAAATAAATATGTTTGTATATTATAGTAGATTTATTTTTGATTTATAAATTAAAATAAATAAAAATATCTGTCACATTTAGCTAAATTGTTCACATCTTGTAATAAGGTAAAACACTATTAGAAACGCCGATATTTTCCTTTTTAATAATCAAAAGTAAATTTCATTACAATCACATTTTTAATTTCCGGAAACACACTATATTATGTGTTGTATGGTAATTGAAAAACACAATAATTTCAAAACTATTGAATAGGTACCTAGAGAAGAAGTATTTTCAGCCATTGACAATAAAAATATTATTACAACAAATCCTAGGGTTTTTTTTTTTTGAATTTGCATTAGCGAAATAATTAAAAACGTACAATTATAACGATTAATTTCGTATTTATTTTGTCGACGGTGGTTTCAAACATTTTTAACTAAGACTTATAATAATAACAGTAAACAAGAGAAGTTTAGAGAATTTTTAAAAGGAGTTTATGCTCGTTGTTTTTTTTTACGTATGTTTTCTTGATCATAGACAGTATATAATCATTACCATTATTATTACTATGGTAATCAATTAAGGTATTCAAAGAATATCTCCTTCTTCTTCTTTTTTAGTTTTATAGGCTATTAAGGCCCATCATTGCTCCACACAGCCTCCTCCATTCCTCTCTATCATTTGCTAATTCTTCTAGGTTATTAACCCCAAGTATATTTAAATTCTGGTTGGGCTCGTCTATCCACCTTTTCTTCGGTCTGCCCAATGGTCTCTTGACTTCTGGTTTCCAATTAGACACATCCTTCATTATGCCATTCGATCTCCATACGTGTCCAAGGCCCAAGCCAGCTCATTTTTCTGTTTTTAAGTGTTTGTATAGTTGTGTTAGTGTTTGTGTCCTCTATCTTTTTCCAGCAGGTCTTTAATTTACTTATTGGATCTTATTTCATGTTTACCTGTGTGTTCATTTTTTTGGGACCAAAAATGCGTCGTAGGAATTTTCTTTCTAAAACTGCCAGTTTTCTTTCGTCCTCTTTTGACGTTGGCCGCGTATCGCATGCGTATAGAGTTACTGGTTTAACCTTGTATAATCCCATTTTTAATTTTTTTTAAAGTACCTTGGACCTGAAAGTTTTCTGTAACGCTAAATAACACCTGTTTCCAGCTTTTACTCTCAGGTTTATTTCCTCATGGTAATTATTGCGACTATTTACCTTCACTCCCAGATATTTAAAGCTTTCTACTTTTTCGAAGAATATGATTTTAAAAATTATATATAAATACATATTTACGAGTTACATATAATATATTCATTGTGATGTAATAGTTTATTTACGTTAATTTTTATTTTTTTAGCTATAAAAAAACTAAAAATATATATCAAGAAAGTACATAGAAATTCCATAATTAACCCATCCCGTTTAAAGTTACAAACGGCTTATAAATGGTTAGCTGAATTATACCGAGTCCTTTGTAGTATTTCTACAAAACAATCGGAAATAACGACACATCAAATAAATCTAAAAAAATCATTGACAAAGGCGAAAATGTTAATAGAACATCCCTATAACTATGATGATCATTTAGATTTTTTAATCTATAAAAATATATGCGAAGTAAGAATTTACGAATATAAGTTCATAGAGTTTTATTATAAATTCATATAAAAACTTGTTAAACGTTTTTTTAATGATAAAAAAAGTTTTCACCTAGAATGTTTAAAATTATTAAATATTTATAGAAATCATATTCATCCGACTAGTCATATTAAACATAAACAATATAATACTACGATATTTGTTATTTTTTTTAAAAAATATTATAATTTGATTATATTTTAGGATTTGTTCTCGTCATCATATGCTTGGGAAACGCATTATGAATCCGATGGTTGGATTCAAAAAATGCGCGCATATTTCGGGAAAACAAACGTTCATTCGATTTTTGATGGATACAGCTGCGATGGAGTAGCCAAGTTCGTAAAAACAACCAACACGTTTATTCACGAGACTGATGCGAACATACTTATGTTTAAACATTTGATGATGAAGGATTCAAATGACAATTCAGCGCTGAATTATTTACAAAATGCTTTATCAATTTGGGTAGTTACTTCCGAGGTATATATATATATATATATATATATAAAGGCTGTTCAGTTTAAGTTGACGCACTTCGCGCATGCCAACTGATCCGCCGAAAGCAATCGGGGACTCTCCAGTCGATGATAGGAGGTCTGTGATTCGTCGCCGACCGTGTTTCGTCTGACGAGTGGGTGAACTTAAACTGAACAATTTATATATATATATATTATATATACATTATAAAAATTATAAAATATGACATATTTAATAATAGCCCTAAGTAAGATGAAATGAATACTTATTACTAATTGGTAAAAAAAATTTTTTTTTTAATTCGTTAAATTAAGAGAGTAAGAATTATATAAAAATTGAATAGGTTATTAAAATTTCACATTAGTTTGATATTAAGATTTTTTAATAAGTAATACTATTCAAAGCATAAACGACATAAAACATCTCATCGTCTTAATATATTATTATATTATGTATCTCAATACCGAAATTGCCCAATTCCAAAAATATTTTCGTTTTATAAATTGAAGGAAAATCAAAATTTTCAATATTTATAAATTTAAAAACAATATCGTTAAATTTTTAGAATTAATCATTCACGTCGAGTCCAAAAGATTATTTATATAAAAAATTAATTATTATTATATTATAATATCAAAATGTATTTTAAATATATTTAGTGCAGATTCAAAACATAAGACTATAAAATTTACACAAATAAGTCAATAATATAGATAGTTTGTAATAATTTATATTAGAAATCGTTTTCTACATAATCCGATTTTCTTAAGAAAATTACGATAATCTTATAAGTCTTTCGCGTAATGACGCCATTGGTTAGATTTTCTAATATTGACTTTTAACACATTAATTCAGTCCAGTCTTGGATAGAACATTTTTCGCGTAAAGTAGATAAAAATATATTGCATTTGCGAACTTATGACACTTTATATAATAATAAAATAATCTATTGGCAATTGTTTTCAAATAAATATTAAAATATCACAAATTCATTTAATAGTTTTGCATTCAATGAACAAACGTTGAACATTGTGTTTAATTATACAATAGTCAAATTATTTTATATGAAAATATTATATTATCTCATAGATGCAAAATTCTGTATAATTAAATTATTGCTAAAATTAAAAAATGTTTAAAACTTAACATACACAGGATCGTGTAAGAAATTTAGAAGCTCACGAACTCTATAGTATGTATTTTATATGGAAAAATTACAGAGACGTCAAAAATCAAGGTAAAATAACAAATAGAACTTCATTTATTATTATCGGACAATTAAATTCTGTGAAAATTCGTTAACTCGCGTAGATTAACGTGATAATTTTTCGAAATTAAAACGAAACAAATTCTATAATAGAACTCAAAAAATAAATATTCAAGTTTTAGTAGTTATACGTTTCATTAAAACAAAAAAAAAATACAATGGACAATACATTGCATGATCTAGTTTTTTAAATATTTAGAAATTTTGATTGAAAAAATTCCCTTAACGCTAAAGATGAATTTTTATAGTTAGTAAAGTTGTTAAACGCATATTTTTTCGTTTATTCGCCTGAGAAATAAAACGAGTAGTTTAAAAACCGCGTTAAACTATTTTTATATAAATAGTAACGAGTTTCTAATATAAAATAAAAATCATCGTTTAGACTGTTGTTAATTTTTACGAAGCTGATAAATGTATTAAGTTAAAATAAAATTCGATCTTATTGAATACGATAGTATAAAAACTTGCATTACCGTCGAAAATTTCTTTTTTCTTTTTTCATACCTACGTTGCTCGTGCAGGTTTGTAAAATAAAACGCATTTCAAAGTTACGAGCTCGTATAATTTGTGTATACACATTTTTTTTTTTTTTTGTTTTATTGCGAATTATAATAAACTTTTACTTTTTCAGGATTTAGAAAATAATTTATATACCCAATAAATATATCAAATGAAGGTTTGTGTTTATATTTCGATAATTGAATAATGTAAAATTAATTGTTTCGTAGAAAATATTCCAAAAACACTTGTAGAAAGTCCAATGGAAGACCAAACGGACTAAGCAGGCCAATTAAACGGATTCAGTCGAATCATACGCCGTACATTAAATTATTAATCATTATTGCCTATTTATTTATTTCGACAATTAGTAAAATTAATAAATATATACGATTGTATTATTGGATTATTCCGAGTCGTTTTATTTTAATCTGACATAAGTAATAAGACATAAGTAAAGCGAATCGTGCTGCACACTAGAAAAAAAAAATTGTAAAAATTGAAATCGTAATTACTTCCAACGAAAAAGACGTTATCGTCGCTATTTTTTGGTTTTTGTTGTCATATATATGCATATTTAAAACAATGTGCGGGTTTATCATATAAATAAAAACAAAGTATTTAAAAATAATTTGATTAAATGTTTTTTTTTTTTACGTGACATACGTAATATTTAACAACAACAATAATAATTGTTATTAACGAGCTAACGATTAAATAATAAATGATGAAGTATAAAAACAATTGGACATTAGCGTAATGAGCACTTTTACGGTATTTGACCAATTAATTAGATCGATGATCAATATGTTTTGTCTTCACTGATCGAATATCGCGCGTTACATTTCAACAAAAACACGTTTTTAGTCATGACTTGAGTTGACTAAAGAGTAAAAAAAAAAAAATGTTTCGTTTCGATTATGATTCTCATCAGTGTGCGCGCGGGTTTTCATTGAATCGCATGTGACAATTAAGACATTAGTCTGCTTTTATTAGATTTGGTGTGCGGTCTGGGGGTCTACGTTAGTTATATCGGCAAACGCGTTTGCCCTAACTTTTTAACACTGACACCTTAGAAATTATTTGGAAATTTTTTTATAAACACTTATGATTTATATTACAAGTGAAATAAATAAGAAGTTTTATGCACTATGTGTATACTTAGAAAACAATATGTACGCGTATCGTAAAACAATAATCCAGTGGGATACAAGACAAGAGCCATATTCCCATCCATATATGATTAAAATATTAATTCGAAATTAAAATATAAATCGTATCCATTTATAACGTAATGAGAGTTTTTGCTCAATTACGTAAGTGAATTTATTTGTCTATAAATTGTATTGTCGTTCGTTTTCATCATGATAAATCGCGATGCGTTATTATTATTATTATTATTATTATTATTATTATTATTATTATTTTACAATTCAATAACAAATGAAATATTTCCTATTCCCTGTCGCCTTTTAATATAATACAATGTGAGATCTAAATAGAGACTCACAGTAGGTTTTTCCTGTTTGTAGTAGAAATCAAAATATTTTAGAAGAGATAAAATCGATATTACAAAATATAAATATACCCCGTTATTGGTTATGTTTTGTGAGAGAAATATTACGTTCTACAATGTTTGTCATATTATTTTCACGATCAATGTAAAAAAATCTAAAAAAATATATCATCATCTCACGTATCGCTATATATTTGTATGACCTAATATTTTATTTTAGTAGATAATTAGTTTATATATATATATATAAAAGAAAAAATTGATTTTACTTTATTTGAACTAAATTATTATTTTTTCAAACGAGTGTATTTTAAATAAAACAAATTCAAAATATTTATATTATATTGCTAGTGATGAGAATCAACGTTTTCGTGTAGGTACTTTAAATTATCGTAGTAAAAATTTATAGAATTTTATTATTATTTAAAAATTTAATAACATTTTCATTTTTTATGGAAATTCAGGTGTTGTTATCTTCTTTTAAAATAACATTATTTTATTAAATTTAATTTTTTTTTATCCTAAATTCGACGTAGAAAATAGTAAATTAGTACGACATTATTTTTTTTAAATTTTTTTTTTTAATAAAAACAAATTTTTTTACTGTTATGCACACGAATATTATTCGAGTCGTAAATAACATTTTAATACTATTGTATTCCTACTCTGAACGCATAGAAATATATTACTAAACAAATACATAACGCGTTCGAACAATTAGTCGTAAATAAGCGAATAAACATTAGTCGGTGATTTTGTAAAACATGAATCGAATTGATTCGAATTAAACTCACATTCTTTATACATAATAAATCCGAAAAAATATTAAGAAGGAGTCAGTAAAAAGAGGAACCTTAGTAAAAAATCTGGAGACATAAAAGCAACAAGAATTTTTATTTTCCTATTAGGTGTAAAAAAAATTTTTTTAATTTCGGTCGATAATATAAAATTATCGATTCGTCATTATAGTTGTATTACTCAGAATACTTACATTTATTAAATTATCACATTCCACTATCGTTACTATATTTTACTAAATTATGCTACTTAGTTGAGGTAATTTAATTTGAGGATTGATGTTTGATTTTATATTGGAATTTATAATGTTTTATAATTTAAAATATTTATAAACGGTGTATATCATACGCCATAATTCATATAAATTGAAACAAAATCGCAATAATAATAAAGAAAAAAAGATTTTTGTTATTTATTTAAACGTTTCAAACTGTACTTCTTACACGTGTTCAAACAAAACGCAACGCAATATATTTCGTGAGTACTCAATTGAAAATTGTTATTATGTGTTGTGTTATTCAAATTGAATAAGTCACAGAGTGCATCACATTTGATCTTCTCGTTTTAGAGAACCGATAATTTCATTCTACTAATCTGTTGAAGATAATCGTATTTAAAAAAAAAAAATATCGCACAGTTACAATAAACGAAATAAAATAAACTTTATAAAAATGTTTGTATCATCGGGACTTCTACTATGGTTATTTTTTCAATCAGCGCAAGGAGAAATGATTCAATGCTTTGTTGGTAACGCATACAATTATAATATGTTTCTATAAGATAATTAATATTATTACACTGTCGTCGCGGTAATATTGAATAGTTATAAAGCAATTGTAGTTTTTTCGTAATGAAACGTAACGCATTTAACTATCATTAATTTTTAGGTGGTATTATAAACGATAATGCAGAAAACGGTAAACAATTTGAGTTAATTAATTTATTAATATTTCAAAAAACTTTAAAAATGTATAAAAAATTATACATAAATCGCAATAAATAAGTTTTAATGCTCCGGTGTGATAAGTTATGATCATAACCGGTTGGAGACTTTATCTACTGACATTTGAAATTTGAAAATTTTAAACGCATATTTTTGCATATTTTCCATTCCGTTTCTATAATTATATGTTTAAAAAGTTTTTTTGGTGTTTATTGCATATATTTTACATTATTCTTAATGGTATTTTGAATAATATTTTTAATTAAGGAAAATTTTTTTAAATAATAATAATATGTACATAAAGTCCCGATTATCAATCATATCTAACGATACCTAATATATTAATCATCACAATTTTTAGATAATATCAAAAAAACGCAACAGAAATATTGCGATGAACTGGAAAAAGGTAATTTGTAAAAATCTCTTTTTCATTAATATTGTATATATTTTTATATTATATTATTTATTTATAATATTATATTATATATACGAGTATACTATAATAATATACTATCCTATTATATTATATTATTGATACGTACACCGTACAAATAGACTGGATTATTACAGAAAAAAAAATATAATTTATTTAAAAAAAAATGTATATTTCTAATTTATCAAAAATTATAGAAAGTGTTTTGCAAAAATATTATATTAGTAAGTACATACCATAGGAAATCAGAATTAATAAACTAATAGTATATTAATCTAAAATTGAATTATGTTGTTATTATTATATAATTCAATACATAAAAACATTAAAATAGTTTAAAATTATTGAAATTATTATCTATAAACAGTATAAACGTTATACGATTGCGTCTTTTAATTTTGATTGCATCAAAAATCTATATATACTATTCATACATTATTTATACGTTAATTATATATAATATATATAATTATATATATAAATGATGTCTGCTGCTGTCACACAGTTCAAAGTCCAATACTTGCTCTCTAATCATTGCTATCATACATGTAATATAAAATGCATTACATGTATGACAGAAGTGATTAGAGAAATAATAATAATTTAATTTCGATTAAATTATTGTTGATTTAAATGAAGAGTTGATTTAATTTTTAAGATTTAAGTAGACTGTCACTAATAAGGGGGAAGAACTAGTTATAGTAATGAAAATTAATAAAAATTACACATTTCGCGAGATATTACTTATAATTCAAAACTTTTTAGATCAATTTGGAATACTAATGTGTAAGTTTTGTATAATTGAAAAAACATTTTTTTTCACGACAATAGAAACGTAACTAAAGTTTCCATTACCATATAAATAATGCATTGATAATTTATTGTTAATTGACTTGAAATTTACTTTATAAAATTCATCATTAGTATTTATACATATTTGCGCAAATAATATTGTTACACTAAAAATAAACTGTTAAATTACAGTCTTCAGAGATCTATTCATAAATAGAATACCCGCATTTCATATCTATGTTCGCCAAATTTTGTTAATAAAACTCGTTAATATTTTTATCAAAAGCTGGACATGTCAATGATGCTTATTTTGACACAGTTAAATTAATAGAACGAAATATAAAAATATAAAAATATTAAATTTAATAATTAATTTTAATTTGTATTTTAATGATTTAGTTTTATTTACGATTCAAATGTTTTAAAAAAAAGCTCTTCGGGTTCGCTAAATTTTAAAATCTTACACATTATTCATGTAGTATAGTTTATATATAATAATAATAATAATAATAATAAGATTTAGGAGGTAATAATAACAGCCTTAGACAGGTAGAAAATGTGTAAAGAAAAAATATACGAATTATGGATAATATTGATTATGAAAATATGGATTGATATAGATATGAGCAGTAAATATTTTACCGTCTGGACAAAACATGAAGTACGGAGCACAGAAAACATTCAATCACCTGAGAGAAGGAAAAACTACGACACAAATGAACTTTGTAAAGTGGTCGATTGAAGAAAGTGATATATTTAAACTTGAAATGTGGAAATGTACAGGAGAGCAAACACTGGAGTGTCCAATGATGGAAACTATGTAGATGCGAACGAATACACCAGTTAACAGATCTAAATAATGTGGTCAATATAGTGATCAGGTTTGAACCGATTGATGGAATTCAGATGACTTATCGGAAATGAACGAACGATCCATTAATTTTCTACATTATTAATCGGAATAGGATTATTAACGAATTATACATACGTAAGTTTGGACGGACGTGGCAGGCATATTTTTTTACTTTTATATTAAGTAAAGGTACTCAAAACCGAATTTATATTTATATTGGAATTCAACAATGTAATTCAATTTACACATGTACCATGCAATAGCTTAAATGTATATAACACATTCAAAACACAATTTTAATTATATACATCGTTTCAGCAAACAGAAAAAAAGAATGGAATAAAATATTGAACGTTGAAATAGGTATGTACATATATTATCTGTTTACATGTATAAGTTTTTTTTTTTAATTTACCAAAGGGTAAATATTTCACAACTTAGATAGACTAAAAAAAAATCTCGTTTAAAAAACCGTGTTGACTTCTAATTTAAAACTTCCCAATCCAAATATAACTTTGTTCGATTTCCCATAGACACGGATAACACCGATATTCCGATTAGTATGTACACAATTCGTTATTATACATAATGTGTAGTATTCATAGATCGAAAAAAAAAATTAAAACAACTCAATGTCATATGCACATAAATAAACAAAATCGTTATGTACATTATGTTATAAATTAACGTATTTTTAGTATATCGTTTTTACAACATATTCAACACCTACTCGGGTACGTGTAATATATATTTTATCATAATTGGATTTAAGAAAAATGTATGTAATTAAATTAAAAATTATTATTATATATATATATATATAAATTATTATATGTTAAATTTATAAATTCAGTAAAATACAACTTATACGATAAATAATTATAATACAATGTTGCAAAACTTTGTATTAAAATGATTTTTGTTTTGTTTAAGGAGTATTTTATAATTTACATTGTTCAATTTTAATGAAACACTTGTCAGTTTTATAGTTTTCTTTACTGTAGTAAACTATTATAATATATACAACTGTATAATATAATGTTTTTCTAATAAATAAATTGTATTTTACTCCATTTATATTATAAAATAAGTAATCTGTAAATAAAAATAATCGTTTACCCCCGCATGATTTCTGACGGCCCTCTTTGGTTTTATATAGAAATTACTAAAAAGTCATATTCCAAACCGAATCGTAAGTATAAATGAAAAATTTAGCGCAAACTGAACTACAGTTTACAGCTAAAATATTTTAAACTCGTTCACTAGTTAAAAACGATTTAAAAAAAAAATAAATAAATAAATTGCCCTCTTATAATTCGTTTATAATCCGTTACGTACGAGGAAAAGACAAATTTAACAAATTACCGAACTCGTATAAGTACGAGAAACGTTTGTTTTTTATACGACATATGCATAGGCGCAATTTGGATTAAATTTATGGGAGTGCTAGATTTATGTTAACTAATGTGAACCAATAAACTCCATAATATAAACAATTGTCTATAATACTATCTATATTATTGTGAAAACGATATGTCTTAGAAATATACGTATTTACGTATCCTAATGCCTATGGCATTATATCAATATATCATAAATTACAACAAATAAAAATTCGATGATGCAAATAAAAATTTGGGGGTGCTAATATGAAATTTAGATTTGCACATCATTCATTATGACATGTTTAATACGTATCGTTGTTCGAGCTTTGTGAATTAGAGCTCATCATAAACCGGTCCGCGCCGTGGTGCTCGGGATATCCGAGCAAGCGTCTTTTATAGAATCGTGAATTTTTTTTTTTTTAATAATTACCGCTGTTGATACCGACGTTTTTCGCACGACTCTCCGCATTATGCGCTCGTTTGTCGTCGAATATTGCCCCGTCCGCAAGTCGCCGTCGTCGTTTCGAGTTGTCCGCGACATTTCACCGGTCCGGATCAGTTTTCCATATTTGCGAACTATAAATTATTATACTCAGAATCGTATCGATTTTCAGTGTTTCTATCGACGTACATTATATTATTATTATTATTATTTTCATCGATATACCGACTAAATCATTTAATTAATTACATTGGTTTTTTTCTTTTCAAACGATCCTATCCATTTATCCCGTGAAGTACGATTGAGAACGTTTTATCTTTTTAAAACGATCGAGAACGCTTAAAATTCACAAAGGACTCACCGCTGACCCTCAAAACCAATACGATTGAGTACGAATTTACATGCAACGTTGGCCATATCGTTTATTTCAGTATATTAAAATAAATACGGTCAATAAAATGAAAAAAAAAAAAAAAATATATATATAAATAAATACAATACAATTAGTTTATTTATAATAATAATTCCTCTTATCCATACCACTATTGACGCAAAAAGTTTTATTTTTTTTTTCCATTAATTTTTTTTTAAACTTTTGACGATTCGATTTTTTTTTTAATGTTTTAGTAATAATTTAAAATGACCCATAAGACTTCTAATTGTTTCGAGATTCATTGATTAATATATAATTTTTTTTTAGTGTTTAAACGACTGAGCATTTCAGGTCAGTAATAGGTTAATACGTTTTATAATATTAAGAAAAAGAATAATTAGTAGTGAGCCGTGGGCGTCTATTGATGACGTTTGATTGATTTATGTAGTCAGAGATTTATTATTATTTTGAATTTGAAAGCTAATCACTGTATTCGTAAAGCGGTTCTGAGCGGAGCTTCAGTGCAATTTGTAAATTTATTTGCTGTCCAATATTAGCAAGAAGTTTCGTTAATACAGTTTAACGATTCATTTACATTGAAAACGTCAAAATTGCGATGATATATGTGATTTTGATGAAATCGCATTTTTATCGGTTTTATGTAATTTTCCTGTGACGCGTTAAAATACTATTGGGAAAAATCGAAAAATGAACTCGACGTACAAAATCGCAATCGGATTTTACTTTTATTGATTTTATCATTACAAATAACTGTAGCGCATTTCTTCTAGGAGAAAAGTTGAACGCTGAGAAAATATTATATATTGTAAAATCGCGTGCTTCATCGATCCGCTCAGAATCTAGAAATTGAATAAAAATATGTCAACAAATCAATTAAATACCAGAGAAAAATTAGAATAATCTATCGGACAATCGTCATTTTCCTCGGGGTAAATAACACTTTGTTTATGAATATAATTATCAGTTATTTGTTAATCTTTCAGGTTTTTCAAAAATAAGTAAGACAATTAGACTACTACAATTTCGAAAATAACGAGTACCGTTTAATTTAATCGTGATTTTGATATCGTAATTAATCTTTGTTGAAAACGTCAAATCATTCGACATTTATGTTGTACATACTTTAATATAAATATTAGTAATTTGTTATATATTGATCACCTATTAAGTGTAGAATATGATAATGAGAATGCAAAATTGAATTTTGTTCTTGTATTGTTTTTTTTTTTTGCAAATAAAACATTCATTTTTACATAATTAACAGAAAAAGAAGATGAAGTTTACAAAAATTATTCTCGTAAGTTCAAATAAATTCCATATATATAGAAGATGATACGTCAAAAAAATTTATAAAGTTTTGGTAAATATTTTGAATTTTAGTTATTTATAGTTTCTTTGTTTATAGTGAAAGTTCTTTTTATAGGCAAAAGTAAGAAATTTGACAATATTTTAATAGTTTAAGTTAAGAGAAATTACGATTTAATTTACAAAATGTCGTGTAGTTCTTTTTTTTAGTAATAGAATATTATATTAGTTTAATCAACATATTATATTCAGGTCTCAGGAGCCGCCAATTTCATCATAGAATAGTTTTCATTGATACATTTTCGTTACGTAACATAAGTTTTAATAGATATTTAGTTTATCCCTTACTATCGTAGGGAAAGTGGTGGCGCTCACTGTTAACGTTCATCGTTAAATACTTTGCAATAGCTCCACGCTGATCTTAATTAGTTATCGTGGTCTGGTCCTTTAGTTTGAGGGTTTAGTGTAAGGATAACAAATCTGTCTCGAAAAAGAACACTTGTTATGAAACGGTCACAAACTAAGCCAAGGATATTAAAAAATTGATTGATTATTAGACACGGGAATCATTTCGCGGATTTAAAAATTGCGACATATAACGAGATTTTGGAATCGGAACTTGTCAAAATCTGCATGATGTACTCGGTGGTTTTTGTATTAATATTACGTTGTTTCAAGAAATTAGATGGATAGTGGATAGAAAAAATAAAAGCAGCCAAATATTTTAAACTTCCAAAATACGGAATATTGGCATCATTTTGAAAGTGGTATTGAAATACACGAGGGTATAGAGCCACTTTTAGTAGAATGTAATTCAGTATCGGAAAGATTAGATGTGAATGCATCAACTGAAATAAGTGATGACGAAGTAAAGAAAGACTTTTAGTGAAACGTATGAAAGTCGGGGTAATGTAATCAAACTGGTCTTGGTGAACTTAAATGCAAAATGTAGAAGAAAAACGCACTAAATCCAAATTACAGAGAAATATGTACTCACATATCATAAGCAATTGAAATAAATTATGGTTTATCGCATTCGCAGCATCAAAAACATGGTAGGTCATTCAAAAACAATTCTATAGGTACGTTTTCTCACAAAAAGAAATACACATTTACGTAAAAATCACCAGTTAGAAAAACGCCACACCAAATCATCCAAGTGCTAATATAGGCTTTCACTTTATATGACAGACATAGGAAATTACTATATTATTTGATACGTATTTTTAAAATGAATTCAGGTTCAAAATATCAAATTGTTTTTCAGACATAGTTGAATATTGGAATGATGATATGCATTCTGCAACAGACATCCATAGATTAAAATTTCACAGCAAACTAGTAACAATGTATAAAGTAAATATTATGTAATATAACACAAAATAAAATCAAATTATAATTTGTATTAATTATTTTATTAACAATTGAATATTACAAAATAATATTATCGTCGTTAGTGTTCATATCACATAATTATTTATCGGGATAAAATAATATGTCCAGTAATTGAATATCATGTTCACTTATTATAAACATGTGCTTGATAAGGATTATACGATCAATAACTTATTTTAACTAATAACTTTTAACGGATTAGTCTTTAAATGATATTTTATTGACTTCATTTTTTATTTAACACTAAATTATTGCAGACTATGTCATGCAAATAATATTTGATTTTTTTTTAATTAAGGAAAACTACCAATTTTCAAAAGAAGAAAGTATGGTATTTTTAAAGTCAAGTTATAGCGCAGTTGGAATATATTATTTGACAAATAACTATTTAATTGCACAGTGTACAGCCAAAGACAGTATGTATACAACTAGGTGTATTCGATTTCAATGAGAGGTGTAATTGCATAACGAAATAAAATGAGTTAAATAAAATCGAGTTGATATTGTATGAAACTTATTCCCGAACAATGTGTTGCCGAGTGAATAAGTATCAGAAAGATAATTTCATAGTCAATACTTAAGGATTGATATTCAAACTTGTTGTCAAATTATTCGTTGTTGAAAAAAAATTAATTTTTATTTTTTGTTTATTTTACTACATACTTAAATCAATATCGAAAATCGCTACGGTCAAAACATAGAAGACACGACGAAGAATTCGAAATCTGTTTTCATAATTAAAATCGGTCTAGCACAAGATTCACAATTTTGTCTAGCTTTTCGGTTGTTTTGCGTGTTTTTTTTTTTGTACCGTCTGCAGCCACTTTAATGCAATCACTCTTCCTAAACATATTTAATACATACGTTCTTTTTTTTTTTAGGCTTAAATTTTTTCATATTAATGAAAAGCATTTTGTACAATAAACAACAGGATACAGACGAAATGGAAGTAATCATGTTGGAAATACTTACATACACGGCGTATATCGAAATGTTCGATTTTGAAGAGGCAATTGATTACGACAAAGTGCATTTAAAACATATGTTAACGGAAAGACAGGATAAATTAAATAAACTTATTCTTGCCGAAAATCATTACCCGTGTTCTTACTTATTCAAGTACCGGAGCGTTTTATTAGATAAGAACCAAAATCACCTCACTAATGTACCTGTCGTTTTATTTATTTTATATTACGTGTATTGTATAAATTGGCAACATTTTTATTCGCGTACATTTATTTATTATTAGAATGACCCGTGGAACTTCTATGCTGGATTGATTTATAACGGCTCAATATATAATTGTGAGAATTATTCGGATAGCAATAAAATGCAAGTATACTTGGATATAATATCATCAGTATACGACCCGGAATTTGAAAGAATTAAGGGCTTTACTTCCTTCATTTGTTTAATAAACGCGTTGAAGGTACATGTTTTTACTTCGGAAGTAAGTGTATTACTATTAGTATATATCAAAATAATCTAAATTCTAACTGATTTTAATTATTCAGAATGTAAATAATTCAAATGGTGACGACAACGTTCACTCAGTTTTAAATTCCATACGCAATTTTATACTTTTAAATTATATTTTACGACAACATTTTTGAGATTTTTTTTCTAAATCATTTTACAATATTCGATTTTTATTTGTATTCTTGTACACAATATGTAAATATTCATAATGTCAGAATAAAAATAGTAATTTTCTAAATTATACTCTGCAATGAAATAAATTATATTGCTTTTATCATTAATTATTTTTAATTTGAATTATCCTAATTCACAAAAATTAAAATTAAATTAAATAGCGCGGTAAACGATTTTAAACTAAACCCAATACTTCAATTGAGAAAATATTAGTGGATGAACGTAAAAGTTTATTAAAAATTTGTATTGCAAAAGACTTGAAATGTCATTAAACTCGTGGAAATAATTCATCCAAATACTTCTGACACACAATCACAAACGAAACCATAGTTTTCATAGCACAATCAAAAATAATTTATTATTATTATTAATAAAATATGTGTTAAATGTGTATATAATATTTTAAAATTTGTTCAACGTCCATAAATGATATTCGTACAGATTTTCTATAATCTTATATTAAAATGGTTTACTTCATCTTCATTTCCTTTACATTATAAATATAATCGTCTGGCGTAAATAATCCATCACGAATAATATTTTGTGATAAGAAGTTAAGAGGCACATCGTTCAGATGTGATTATATTTATTTACAGGTTATAAACCTATTTATATAACGTCAAATAAATATCATTTTCGCTATAACAGTAAATTGTTTTTTTCGCTATAAAACTATATATATATTATATATATATATATATATATATATATATATATACTATTAATAATAATTATTCTTTTCGTATTAACACTACTGACATCTTTTTTAATTCAGCCATGTTTCGACCATTACGTTTGTTTCAGAAATATGACGCGAAATAATACTTAAACATAAAATAAATAATAATTAATTTTGTACTATTATTATATTACTTACGATATTTCTAGGATCGACTATTAAATTATAAAGCAACTATGTTGGCAATGAAGAAAATTAGTAATTGTGTTAACAGTAATGGATGGATAAATGAGGTAGACGATATTTTATGCAACACACTTGCAATGAATCGAGAAATAGATCAAGGTATACTAAATACATTCAAATATTATATATTCGATATTTTGCAAAATGTATTTAATTTTATTAACATATGGAATCTAATTTATATATTATATAGCATGAAGCGAAAAGGGAATGAAAAGCATATAATATTTATATTTAAAACTTTTGCAGAAGTATAAAGCTCTAAAATTAGAAAAAAATTAATTATATATTAAATTCGCCGATATCGGCGATTTTTAAATTTAGCAAATGCATCCACATCTTTTTTTAAATTGATACTGTTGACTATTCTTTTTCAATTTTGAGTACCGTTGCCAAATCAAGCCAATTGGGAATATATTTTAAAGTAATGGGAGTCACCACATCTCCCTCCCCAATGATGTTCTTCTATGTAATATAAACATTTTAAATGTATTCTACATTCGGTATCTTCAATTAATTTCCAAAATTTGAATTTAAGATTTTTTGTTGAATAATTACAAATTAATTACAAATAATTACAAATTAATAATAATAATAGCCTATTTTAAATTTCAGAATTAAACTATATTCTAGACAAATTAATTCAGATGCAAATATACCAAATAACTGATGTTAATTTTATACCGGTAAATATTTGATATATTTTGATGTGGCAAACGTGAGCAATTATATTTTAAATCGCGATTATAATAATAATAATAATTTTTATAGAGTGCATTTTGGTTGATTATTTTTGACACTGACTTCCTTTTAATTATGTAGACAACAAATATGTAAATTGTATTTTATAGTAAATGTTGTATTTGCAGATTTATGGTAATGTTTCTGGATTGTTTGATGAAAATAAAATCCATCTGGTTGTTGCGACAGCTACAGATCATATAGATCTTAATTTAGATTTATCATTAAGACGGATTAATATGGTTAATACAAGTACGGATTTCTTTTTTTAATTTTTAAGCATTAATAAATTTTAAATTTCAATTAATTTTTATTTTATATGAAAAAAACTCGTATAGTAAACTAACAAATACAAAAATTATAATAATATAATTATTACGACTAACCACCTCCGCACAAATTATTGCACGACAAACAACGTCACCGCCAAACGTTATATTTATAGAGTTTGACTTGTTGTATATGTGATTTTAACAAATTATTATATAGAAGTATTTTTTATATGTTTGTGTTTTCAAGATATTACACACCTAAATCGATATATCAAGGATTTACAAAACGTTGATACAAATTTTGCTAAACAAAGATTAATGAAAGCATATAAATGGTTAGCTGAATTACAAGGTGTTCTTTGTACTAATTCTACCAAAAATTCGGAAGTAACAACTTATCAAAAAAATCTGGAATTAGCACTAACTCAGGCAATAAAATTACAAAGAACACACAAGTTCGACGATGATCATTTAGACTTTTTATATTACAAAAAAATATGCAAAGTAAGAATTTTTTTAAATTTTTAAAAATTGATAGAAAATATTATACTATTGATGATATTAATAGACAATGTTAGAATTTGTCACAACTTCAATGCGATATATTTTGATAGTTAGGGTCTATTGTTTAAATAATAATAACAATAATAATAATAATAATAATAATAATAATAATAATAATAATAATAATAATAATAATAATAAATCATTTAATCTATTGTAAGCTGCAATCAACTTGTAAATCAATGTCCTTCGCATTGTCAAAACTAATATGATATTAGAATTTGATTATATTTTAGGATTCATACTCGTCATATTCATGGGAAAGATATTATAACGCTGACGGATGGGTTCAGAAAATACCTATTTCTTCAGAAAAGAGAATGAATGATCCGTTTTATGGCGAAGGACACGAATGCGATGGAGTATCTAAGTTTCAATATATAGACAATCCATTTATTCATAAAGCGGAAGTGAACATTCTTATGTTTAAACAGTTGATGATGAAGAATGAAAATAATAACTCAGCTATAAACTATTTACAAAATGCTTTATCACATTTAGTAATTACTTCAGAGGCACGTGTTTTATTTGAAAGAAAATTTATTTTTTTTTAAGTATTAACGAGATATTATAATTTACTAAGTACTAAACTTTTCATTTTTTTTTCTTGACTTACTCATATATATATAGGATCGTGTCAGAAATTTACAAGCTCATGAACTACACAGTATGCATTTTATATGGAGAAATTACACGACCGTCAAGTATAATGGTACACCAACCAATACCATTTAGTTTTTTTAATTTTATTATCATTAAAATTAATTCTATGACTCTCGAACGCAATACACTATAAAAGAAATAATAATATCAATTCACAAGTTAAAGCATTCGGATTACGAACGATATTCTTGATCCGAGTGTATATTTTAATAACGTAATAATAATTTTATAAAATTAATACTACGAACATAAGCGTAACTCGGATAACAAACTTCTTCTTAATAAATGCTTTCGCTTTAAATAATTAAATAATAAAGTACTTTTATAACTATAGCTATTTTGTATTTAAGCTATAAATAGTCGCAATTCTTTTTTTCGTTTTTCAGGAAATATTTATTTAATAGTCGATAAGATAATATAATTAATTTGTGGAAACCATACAAATAGTTGAATTGTTAAAAGTACACACTATCGTTATAATTAATTTTAGAATAAATAGGTTAATAATTGACACAAGGAAAAACAATAATTTTCAGTGTGTTTCACAAAATCTGAAGACAAATTATTGAATTTACACGATCCGATCCTTCATTATATCTAAATATATTTTAAACTGTATATTATATATATATATATTTTTTTTTAAAAATAATCATTGGAAAACAAATTAAATCTAGACGTATTATATATAATAAGTGTATTAATTGTTCAATAATTAATTGTTTGAACTGCACGCATTTTCGCGCCATTCGCCAACCGGTCCGCAACTTTCGTTCGCCCGACTCGTTGTCAACCATCAACGCCTAAGTTTTTTCCCGACGACGTTCCAGTCGTCTCCAGTGCCAGAGTAATATTCTAATTTTTAAACGCACAAAACACAAATACTTTCTTTGTTAATGAATTAATGGATTTGTCGTTAAAAGAAATCTCTAATCGTCTTTCTTTTTTTTTCTGGTTCACTCGTTTTAAGAAAAACAAAAAAAATTAAAAAGCTATCGAGCAAACGAGCTGAATCAATAAGGTCTAAAACATTTGATCACTAAACAGCCTAAAACTCGGGGAGTCGTGAAAAAAATGTAAAATATTTATACGAACACAAGACAGTACGAAATTTAAAAGTAATCGAATGGTGATAACACACTATTTTGGCGGTAATGCCAGATTATTCTGCAGTGGTAGTCATGGATAAATAATATAGAATCTGTATTATTCACGATGGTAATACGGTACAGGGTTGACAACAGTGTACAAAGCCATAGGCGCAATTTGGATAAAATTTTTGGGGGTGCTAGATTTATGTCAATCAATGTGAACCAATAAACTTCATAATATAAACAATTATCTATATTATTATGAAAATGAAATGTCTTAGAAATAAACGTATTTACGTTTCCTAATGCCTAAGACATTATATCAATATATCATAAGTTACAACAAATAAAAATTCGATGATGCAATTAAAAATTTGGGGGTGCTAAGCACCCCCCCCCAAATTGCGCCTATGTACAAAGCATGAAATCGACTAGAGATCTTCGTGACAGACTCAATTCACCACCGCGGCCAAATCCAGTGATAATCGCCAGATGATAAATATTATATAAAATTATTTATATTTTAGCTGTTTTCAACGGCAATCCTCTACGATATTATCATTTTGTTTATTTGGCCGCCGGATTTTATATTATTATGTGTTTCGCACAAAGAATTATTCCTTGCGTGTTATACGAATTATAAGTGTTTTTTTCGTTTCAAGAAAAAGTGATTTATTTATACTTCTTAGCGAATCTGCGTATTATTCGTAATCCCGCATAGTTTTCTGATTGTCTTTTATAAAATATAAAACAAACAGAAAAAAATTGTTTATTTGGTGAATCAATATAATTTTCATATTTTACGGAATCTAAAATATATTTTTTAATAATATATTAAACGCTGTTATGTATTGATATTACGATAATTAAATCGTAATATTGTAAAACTGTTTTTTTCTTTTTTTTTTTTATAGAAAATCATTAAATGCTTCCTGTATAGAAAGAAGCAGACCAAGGAAACGCGCGATGAATTATGAAACCAAATCACACGAGAGAGATAGTTAAATTATTGTTATTATTTTTTTTTTTATTATTATTTAATATTGTTATTATTGTTTGTATAATTGTGATTTAATGATTTATTTTGACAATAAGTAGAAATAATAAGCATAAACGATTTACGCTGCATTATATATTAATCATGAACATAAGTGTATGCTGGGAAAGGGATTTAATAGGTTATCCCTTATCCTTTCTCGAAATATTCGATAAACAATTAATGTTTGATTTACTTACAATTTATATAATATAAGTATAATAATTAGTCGAGCAGTTTAATGTTCTTAAAAATATTATGTAAGTTTATTGTAGAATTATGTAATAAATCAACGGAGACGAAGGCAAGAGTGTTTTATATTATTTTATTTTATATTATAATTAAAATGTGTTTATTTGAAATTAAATTGAAGAGAACCTGGGTAATATCATATTTCTTTTGCAATAATCACGTAAAATACTTTTGAAAATAAGACGCATTATTTTGTGACAAAAACAACAAGTGTTTACGCTTAACCTTACATATAATATATAATTACGTTGAAATTTAAAGTTCTTTAACTGCTGTGAATACCTATACAAATATAGTATTAAACAAACAGAAAATATGCCGAACTTAATCAAATAACTTTGGATAGTGAGTTATGTTTACTCTAAAATTATGAATATCGATTCGAGTGAATTTTTAAATTTGATAATATAATAATTTTTAATAATACCCCGTATAGTTGCATAAAATAATAGGCCCAAAAATATATTAATGAAGTCAATTGTCAGGAAATAATAACTAACAGAATTTAAATGATAAAAACGAAAAAAGATGTTTTTCTTTGCGTTGTAAAAAAAGTATTAATTTTTAGAAACATTATATAATTTTTGATTATAACGGTATAATGACAAAATTAAATCGGTGAACGTTTGATAAGCACTATGGACTTTAATTGAGACGTATAAGAACAATTGGCCGTTGTAATTGTTGTACGTAGTTGTTTTAAAGTTGGAACATTATTTTGGATGTCGAATTTAAAAAAAATATATATATATTTTAATGTATTAATATACTATTTTATCAAAAAAAAACTATTAATAGCCATACGAAAATCACATTCTACACAGGAAATTCATCACTTGTCAACTTGATGAAATGGTGTTTAAACGCAGTTTCTTCTATTAAATATACAAGAACGGCCAACATTTTCCCAATGAAATCCTTAAAATTTATTTTTATTATTTAATATAGAAATCCTATAATTCACAGACGCATCACGCTAAGATATTTGTTTACTTTTCATATCTCGTATACAATCCTGTAAGTATTCTTGAGAATAACTTGTCCCAAAAAACGTTTTTTTTTTGTGGTTTCGCGGCATTTACATTCTAAAAACAAAAATGTTAAGGAGAAAATATTCTTAGAGTATTCTTTCAAGTGAATACTCGTTGCTTTTGGTATTTCAAGTAATAATATTACTCTAAAATTTCTTTCTAACCTGCATCCATAACACCCATGATTCGGTAACTAATTAAAATTAATTATTTCTTCATATCTAACTACATTTTACATTTATTATAAAACCCATGTTGGAGATATATAAGATATTTTTTTCTATAATATTTACTAATCAAAACTATAAAACATATTCTAAGAGAATATATTATGAAAATAATCATCTATCAAAAGCATTAACACGATGAAAATGTTCGTACATTATTTATTAATCATAATTTCGGTATTTCGGTCAGATAATATTTAATATGAGTTTAAAAGTAAATTTTAATTCAAAAATTATATTGTTTTCAATTTTTCACACAGTGTCGAAAAAACCATATATTATATGGAAAAACAACTATAATATCTGCAAAGACGGAATAATATTCCGTGTTTATTTAAACATTTAATGCTTACACTTCTTACTACATGTGTTTAAACAAAAACGCTCTGTAATACCTGGCATTCGCCTTGTAACCGTGTCGTATTATAAAACTCACGAATAATATCTCAGTTGATAGTTCATAATATTTCATCCTGTTAATCTGATGACGACAATCGTGTGTAAAAAAAAAAAAATTTATTATACGATTACTGCGTATGAAATAAAAGTAATTTATTAAACAAAAATGTTCGTATCATTGGGAATTTTATCGTTATTTTTCGTATCGGTTTACGGAGAAATGATGCAATGCATTGTTGGTATGTATATATGTCATAAGGAATAATAAATAGCAAAACATTACAATATCAGTTATACAGTGATTATTATAGTTTTATTGTGATGAACATAACTTATCATATTTTTAAATAATCGACGCGCCATATTTAGGTGGTATTTTAAACTACGACGCAGACAGTGGTAAATAATATTTGATTTATTCGTTTTTTATGATCGATTTATTTTGTTAATACTTCAAAAACCTAAGGAATTTAAAAAAAAAAAAAATTCTAATTATTGTAATATAATCGTTTAATTTTTGATACATAATTTATCGAAATCGTCATTATTTGCAGATACTATAGAAAAGCAAGAACAATATTGCAAAGAATTTGAAAAAGGTAATTAAAAAGCAACACATTTTAATGAGTATTACTAAATTTCTACGAGACATATAATAATAATAATAATAATAATAATAAAATTAAATTTATATTAATCGCAAAACTATATTTATTTATTTTTTATCGTTCTCGTTGTGATCAAAGTGCCTAAAGCCGGGTTTACACGATGCGAATCTGATGTGCGACCAAACATTTGATTCATTCAACTGTTTATATGATCTCCGCATGCGAAACATAGCGAGCCGTCAAGGTACGGTTTCCAAGCTGCGACTGGTCGGTCGCAACGACCGGTCGCTGCGTATCGTCTGGTTTCCAACGTGCGACGCAAAACGCAGCGTTGCGGCGGAAAGTTCAGTAGGATCCTTGAGAGTGCTTAGACGCATTTAATAAACATTAATAATTAAAATTAATAACTACATACTTAGAACTTAATAATACTAGAGATGGAACAAATTATTATCAATAACAACAAAATGAATCAACTGCTATTGGAAGAGGAGCAAGAAGAAGATGATATACAAAATGCATCAAATACACTAAATGTATTATATTCTAATGCGTTAAATAATAGAAATTCAAATGACAAAATATATTTAACTAGAGAAAAAGAAGGTTTTTTCGAAGTGTTAATAAATAGCCACTTACGAGAAAATAAAAATAAATTTCGCGAATTTTTTCGACTAAATTATGATCAGTTTAATTTTATATTTGTGTTTTTATGTTTCTCGTGCGAACTATCTGTTTGACATTGTGTAAAAATTAAAAATATTTGACTAATATAAATTAAATTAAAAATATAAATTTTAAAAATTAAAATTATTTTTAAATATATATTTTATTATTGTTGTTGAATTTTTAGAAAGTGTGTTGCAAAAATTCTATATTGGTAAGTTTTATTTCACATAATTATGTAACTCATAATCCTAATATAATGTACACTCGTATGCATAGTATTTAGTAATAATTAATTTTGTTGTTCGTTATTAAATTTAATTATATTGATTTGTAATCTACTGTTGAGCGGTAATTGATCACATATGTAATCACAATCGAAATTTTTTTTTTTTTGTAGACCGATTTGGAATATTGATATGTAAGTCTTCTATAATATTATTTATGTTACAATACGAGTAATAATAACAAAATATCTAATGGTAAAACGTTATAAAATACAACGGCCATCATAAAATGTTTAAAAACTCGACTATTCATAAAACAGTCGAGTAGTTTTGGTACAGATTGTTATCATTCACGTTTTATAAACCGATGATTGTATTTATTTAATATTAGATAAATGAAAAACACCACAAAAACAAAACAAAAAAATAAAACAGAACACTTATATTCCCTTATAAAAATCGTCAATCCTTCATTTTGATTTCTATAGTTATTCGTTACGGAGTTCATCGATCAACAGTCTTTTATAATTTTCATAATTTTTGAAAATATCTCCGTGTCCTTCCGATTACACTATGTGCGTGATTGAAATCGCCACTGGCCAACGACTACAAGAGTAGCGAAATATTCATACATATACTCGTAGTATACAACTAATCGTCAATTTTCCCAATTCATGAAATGGGTAAAAATATTCTCATTTTATGAAATGGATTGGAAAAAAAAACCGAGTAATCTAACAATATTTATCATATTCATTGATCATATTGAACTATAGGCGTCTCTCTGAATCTTTTTCTATTTAAATAATTTATAAATTAAATTCAAAATAATAATTATAAAATCTTTATCTACTAAGTTAATATACCCGCACTGCATCCACGGCTCGCTAACTTTTTTTAAAATATTTGTTTTCGAAGAAATCAACACTGCAAATTGTAATACCTAAATTAAAGATGTTTTAATTACATATAGTAAATGTTTTATTTCCGATTTTATGCTACAGATTTCAATACTTTTACTTTTCATTTTGCACAAAGTACTTATAGTCCATAATGTTATATTATTTAAAGTTTTATAAAAAATGTTGATAGGTATTAAAAAATATGATAGAAAGATCATATTTTAATTCTTCGTGGATATCTATAAGATAACAAATGCTTCACGAAACGTACTGAATTGATCATAATCAATAATAATGGATTATTATTTTTTGCTTTAAACAGTATCTATATCATTGGAAGAAATTTAGTAGTGACATTTGTAAATTATGTAATAATATTAATAGTTATCCAAGTCATGATTAATTCCAACATGAAAGTCATAAGACTATACACGAAACCGGTTTTATTTATATTTTAGATTCGTGTAAATAATTTAAAACATTCTTTTTTAGCGTACGAAAAAGACGAATGGAAAAATATATTAAATGATGATAAAATAGGTACATATTTTACCTTAACACATCAATTATTATATATATATATATATATATATATATATATATATATATATATATATATATATATGTTTTTTTTAATTTTACAAGAATTATATTTAATCTACTAATAGACACAAATAATACTGATATACCAATTGGTGAGTATACAATTCGTCTTATTATAATTTAATACGTATAAATAACTTACGTAATTTGTGAAATGTAATATTATGGAAATCGTGGTAACAATGGACGGTGCCGACACCATTGTGACATACTAGTGATGACAGGTTAACCATCAGTATTACTATTCCGGTGAAAGAACAAATGGCGCTCACAAGTGCCTAAAAACCAAAGGAGCCGATGCAATGATCATACTATGGGTCAGATCACCTTATAAAACGCGAATATCCAGAAAATATAAGAGGTACCCTAACATTTACAAACACGGAATATTACATTGGATGATAACACCAATGATATGTCAAGAAGAGAATTGGGTTTTCATTTGCTAAAATTGTGTTTATAAACGGATATATTATTCAAGACTTTCGATTTATTCCGTTTATCACATGTGTTGATGATGGAATCACTCCTATTTAATTTACAAATAAATTGCAGTTAAGACAATCAAATTGTCTCTTTTAGACAATCGTTGATAAAAACCAACTTGGCACAATAACAACACGTACTGGTGCTCCACCATTAGGACTATTATTATTAAAAAATTCGCTGCAATCGATCATGAGGTATTGATAGCACTGGACAGAATGGATATTAATAATGAATACAATCAAAAAGCAAGTCCTTCATCACCCTTGAATGCTACGATTTATCGGAGGACTACTTATAAATAGGTACAAAATGTTAAATGAACATGCCAAGAAAAACCTGTTTTGACACAATATTGAAATTCCAAAACTTTTTAAGCTGAAGTTATATCTGTTACTTTTTGGAAGTTTTCAAAGATTTAAAACACTTTGGCATTGTTAAAATTTATTAAAATGGTGTTGCAGCTACAAGCTAAAAATATATAAAAATTAATATGTTTTTTTTATCTAGTTTTTCATGAATATGATGTAATCAGCTATTACACGGGTATGTCAAATGCACTTTAATATGTTGTTTAAAAATAATTCGATAATAGGTAAATATAATATGATATTTACTAAACGACGTAAGGTATAGAGTTGTATTCATTAAAAATTCTCAATGTGAAATATGTAATACTTCTCGTTTCGAACTATTCCCTACACATATTTACTACACATTAAAATATATATATTTTTTTAATGTTAAGTACCTATTTATAATTGTATGTAACAAATAATGTCTGTCACTGGTGGCTATCGCCTATCAGGTGAAATTTCCATGTTATAACTTGTGTCATGTGTTCAGGAAATATACAAAATTATCCTATAAATTAGTTATACTTATGAATTTGAATTTTATTTTAATTATTCCTATAGAAATTACTATGAAATCATATAAAAAATCAAATTGTAAGTTAAAAATAATTTTTTTTCAAATTGTACAATTGTCACAATATTATTTATTATAAACTTTTATACAGATTTAATTTTAAGGAAATTAAAATTAAAAACTTAATATATATTTTATACCAATATATGAAAAATAGTTATTTTTCTCGTAAAATAAAATTATAACTTAAAAATGAAGCAAATTGTTCATTATTTTCATTTAATTTTTAATTTTAAACGTATTATTAGCTATCGCGCTGGAAAAATAAATTACTTTAATTCTGGTTATATACATTTAAGCATTAAATTATACAAACTGACAGTCGACGTTTATATGGATGAGACACTTAATAAAGATATCAAACAATATCAGTATTATTCAAATAATTCCATGGATTTTTTTTTAACTGTTGTTTTAAAAATCATATATTATTCCATAAGGATAGGAGAAATTACTAAGTAAATTAACAATATTCTAATTTAATCTGGTTAATTCATCATTTTCTTGATTTAGTTTTGCAACGGAAGAAATCTTCAAGTCAGTAATATATAAAAAAAAAAAAATGCATACATTTTCTTATAATGATATTCAGAAGAAAAATTATTAGTTAAAATAAAAAGTTTTAAAAAAATCAACTGAATATCGAAAAGCCCTAGAAAAAATTAACCACTTCCACTGTACCAGATTTTACTATTTATCTAATGGTACATGCAATAATAAATTATATGGCGATATTTGAGTTCCACAATAGAATTTAAGATGATGAAAAAACGTTAGTCATAAAAAATGTATACACTACGGATACTAAACAATTTGTTTTAAAATAAAAATTAATTATTCCTTTCAATCCCTTTGTAATAAATACAAGTTAAAAGATTTACATTTTCATCAATTAATAGTAATGGATAATATTTATTATTAAAAGTTTTCTATAGGTTTACGAAAGTTATACATTTCGATTAACTTTTCCTATTCTGTTTTTGATGACTTGTCAAAATAGTTTTGGTTGTTTTCAGTAATACCCGAATTGATTCTCAGTTAAATAAATACTCAATTAAATTATTGTCTTTTCTATTGGCTTTAATATAAAACCAACGGTCAAATAAAATAATCACTTCAGCATATTATAATAAAATATAATATTATATGCGGAATGACAGTCGAATACGAGGTAATTGTAACTGTGAGGTTATAATTTGTTAATATGATATGATAATAATAATGTAAATAGTTTTGCATTGATAACGGTGCGTGTACATTTATAGAATTGTCAGAAGAAAAAGAAGAATTTAATGGAAAACACTCTAGTAAGTACAGATATATTTCATTTTTAATATAATCTCTGTAATATTGGAAATCTGAAATATTTCACGTTTAATTCATTTCGCCAAATTCTATGAATTATATTTTTTCAAATTATTATCAAACACTATATAATATTAAAAAAATAAAAATTAACGTGAAAAATATTAAAAATGTATAACTATTAAATTATTTTGAATGTTACTCAACTCAATATTTTAAAAGAAATTTTCAAATTTGTTGATAAGTATACTCATATTCGACAGCAGAATAATTGTATAAATACAACCACGTTCAATATAAACGTGCGCTATTAAATTGCCACGTAATTAAAAATAATTATTATTGTTTTGTACTGATAAAATAATATTATTTTATATAAATTGATAACTAGAAATCAAATATTGTTATTAAGAAAAATCAAATAGGTATAAAATTGTATATAATTGTATAAAATTATAAAACTTCGTCTTTAAATGATATTAGATTATTTTTCAAGCTAATTGATCGTGAATTCAAACATAAATAAAAAAGTTGTCCTTGGAAATATTTTCAAATGTCCGAGTTCTAACTCTATTCTTGATGACAATTAATTATGATCGAGAAAATTTAGATAATACGAGTACAAATGTGTTGTTTTCAAATTTTCAATTTATATTTTTAAAAATCGAATATTTGTAAACATTAGACTAGAGTTGGGAAAAGATATATAAATACAATTGAATACCAAAACTCAACATAAATCAAGAAAACCCCCGTTAGTAGAAGCGCATTAAAAAGTCGAAAACCAAATTAGGTCATCAAGAGACAAGAGCAATATATATATACTTCATAAATTCTCTATCAAATAAACCAAATTGCTCAAATACATCATTGATTTTAGAATGTTTATTATAATCATATAATTAATCTTATTTTAGAAATTGATCAAATATTTAAATAATTATAATTATATTATTATTATTATTATTAAAACAAAACGTTGGTACGCTTAATTTATATTTACATGAGTTATTAAACATTTTTTTTTCAATTATACAGTAATATTTCGTATACAAACAAAAAATAATAAAAATTGTAATAAGTGATTAATATCCAAGTTTTAATTATTTTTATATTGATAAGTGGAAAAAATAAATAGATATTTCAATTTAAATAATATTCATCTTGGTTATTTATTCTATGCAAATGGAAAAATTAAAAAACGGTTTACGTAAAAATATCGTTATAATTACATAGACAATATTTAGTTAAATTCAATTCTATATTTTTGATACGTAGTTTGAATTTATTAAAAAAATGTTAATAATAATTAATATTTAATCAATCTTGTTATTGCTTAAGCAAATTGGACACTGTAAATATTAGTTCGAATATAGTGGCGGACTTCCATAATTTATCAACGTTACTTTATTAAAAATATAAGAAAAAAAAGTATGATTCAAAAAATAAGAAAAATGAATCGACATTCAAAACGTTTAGATTTATTTTTTATAAAATTATATTAATTATTTTATTTTTATAGTGGAAGTTCTTAATCTGACGATAAGTAAGAAATGTGTGAATATCTTCTGACTAAAACTAATTTCATAAATTCGATTCCGTACGGGATTACAACTAAAATATAATAACTTGTATTTTATAATTTTGCTCGTGTGTATTTATTATTTACACAATGTATTATATAAGTTTGCTTTTTTTATAAATATTATTCACTCGTATGTCTGTAACAGTTTAATTATAGATATCAATCTATTTAGTAAAGAATTCTCATTATACAATGGTTCCGTTTACTGAATTTTTTTTTCTGAACGAAATTTATATAAAATATTTAGTTAGTTAAATTGTAAAAATATTACAAAATCGCGACTAATTAGCTTTGGAATGCATCTTAAGATGTTTCTTTTTAAATAAATTTAAGTTCAGAATCTAGAAAAAAAAATTTCAGGAATAAAATATTATTGGAACAATATTGTGAAAATGGGATCAGATATGCATAGACTGAAATTTCACAGCAAACTGGTAACAATGTATAAAGTACGTACACAGGTTTAGATATAACGCATAAAGTTCGTATAATCATATTATTTATATTGCTATATTGAGTTTAATATTTTTTATTATTTGAATTGTAAATGTTTAATTATGTACGGTTTAAAGAAAAAAATCTATTTATAATGCAAGCGTATTGGATGATTTGTAATTTTCGTAATTCATAATAAATGTGTAAAATTGTGTTGTACGAACTCACGCCAGCCATTACAATTTTTTTTTTTTTACCATATAATTTCCTGGTAAAATTTAAAATTATTTTTAATTCGTATACCCGGAACTATGACGATATTTTTATGAAATGTATGTTGTGTTCAAATGATGAACATGCTCTTGTGTATATTACTCCTCATTCTCCATTCTTTGAGAAATCGGACTATTCTGTATACACTTAGAGAACGTAAAAGGAAACAACTCTCATACAGGTATTTCGAACTCGTGCTATTACTGAAAATTATAAATGAAAGTCTCTCAAAGAAAATATTTTATAATTATTATAAATTTTCGTTTACGATTTATAACCATGAGTAAATAACAATTTTCCGTCAATTAATAAATGTAGTTCGGTTAATAACTGCGTACGGCGAATAAAAAAGCTATTGGTTTTTTTAAATCAATTTATAATTTACAAAATATTTTTTTCAACGTTGTAATTAAACAAATATCATCAACAAGTACCTACTCTGATCAAACCCATTTTTAGTCACTAAAATTAAAATATGATTTAAAATGAAATTGATTTTCAGCTATTTTCCACGTATTTAATGGGTTATATTATTAATCTATTTCATAACGACTTGGGCGTGTGTGTGTGTGTGTTTTTTTTTTTTTTGTTTTTGTTGTTTGTTTTTAAGTAAAATTATTAATTAATCTACATTATTGTAATATTTTAATTCAGAACCAATATCAATTTTCAAAAGAGGAAAGTATTATATTTTTGAAGTCGAGTTATAGTGCAGTTGGTATATATTACTTCACAAATAACATATTAATTGCACGGTGCGTAGCCAAGGACGGTATGTGTTAGCGGGAAAATTCGAAATATATTCGATTTTAATGAGTTATTATATAAAAGAAAATAGTAAAAACGATTAAATAATTGAAAATATGAGTATACATTTGACATTATTGACAACAATAATTATTATTATTATTATTACAGTATTATATTATAATTATTACAAACTATTAAGATATGTACTCGGAAATCATATAAATATTATTTACAGATTTATTAATCCTTACTCATAATTCACAATTTTTTCTCTTTCATTGTTCTAAAAAATACATATATATATAATATATATTTGAGACGAACATTAAAAAATAATTTTATTTAAAGTTATAATAGAATATCACGTTTTTTTTTTTTTTTTTTGGTTGTAATTTGAAATTATTTTTACAATAAAACATTATTAATAAAACAATCGT
Source organism: Chaetogeoica ovagalla (assembly GCA_032441825.1). Lineage (NCBI taxonomy): Eukaryota > Metazoa > Arthropoda > Insecta > Hemiptera > Aphididae > Chaetogeoica > Chaetogeoica ovagalla. The sequence goes on along the minus strand of CM063747.1, from coordinate 3,585,593 downwards.
ATGGGAATACGCATTTTATTTTTATTTAATACACTAATATGTATGCTATGTAATCAATCTTCTCACATAATAAATTCACAAATCTATTTATTTTTTTTAGCTCTAAATTTTTTTAATATGATGCAAAGCATTTTATTCGACAACAACGACGATACAGATGAAATAGAAGTTCTAGTGTGGGAGATTCTTACGTACACGGCATATGTTGAAATGTATGACTCTGCTGGATCGATCGAAAACGATACAGTGCACGTACATAATAAGTTAATGAGTAGACTACATAAATTAGAATATTCGATTTCAAACGGAATGGCGTACCCTTGTTCGTATTTATTTATGTTCCGAAGCACTTTATTAAATAAGAATCTAAATCAGCTTTCCCACGTATGTTGGTTTTGTGTTCATATAATGTTTATGTGTATCGTTCACTCACGTAAATCTTTATTATTAGGATTACCCGTGGAATTATGTTAAACGCGTAAACGACGGCTTGATTAGGCTTTGTGAAAATCACTCGGAAAATAATGAAATGCAAATGTACAGCGACATGATATTTTCATTATACGTTACGAAAATTGAAGATGTTAAGGGTTTGACTTCCATTGATCATTTACTGCACGCATTGAAGATACCCGTTTTTACATCTGAAGTAAATATAAATATTTAATGCGATCTGTGGGTCTTTAGACGTTAATGCGGGATTTCATTTGAAATCAAATGGTTGTATTTGTGTTTGTCTAGTAATGTAAAACGTTCTGTTTGAATATAATATAGTTATATTCATATAACTATATTATATATTTTTGAATATAATATAGTTATAGTTTGTCTATAATATAAAGTCATAATTATTATAATTTTGAATTATTTACGAACACAGTCTAGAGTATATTGTAAGTGATTGTAGTAAACTTATATAATGAATAGTGTAAATACTGTGATGCTCATTTTCATTTGCATCGTCGAATTCTATTTATTCTAGATCGGTTTCATGATTGCGAATGTTAGAAGGTAGGGGATGTAAAATGTATCACTGGTTAACCAATAAATGTAACTAATATACTGATATTAAAGTAACAACGATTGATACGCTCGCGTTTTACGTTTAAATTATTTTTGTCAATAAAAACGGCGTATTTTCTAATAAAGTTTTTATTCTCTCAGTTTTTGAGCTAATTTATTGAGTATTTCATCTTCCTTTTTTATTTCGACGTTTAAATGTGAACAAACCTTTCTTTGATGACTGACCTAATTAATCTAATCGCACTGTACCAGTTGGTAGTTACCGGTTAGGTAATGTTACTATGAATTACAATAAATTATGTTTACATCCTAAAAAAAACTATTAATTTATAATTATTCTGTTAGATTTATCAAAACTTATAAATATTATACTCTGATTACAATATAATATAAGTACCAAGTAATGTTTAACATTTTTTTAACCACATATTTTATTACCTGTTCTCAGTAAATAATACGCGTTTAACATATCGCAAAAAAAAAGTATCATATATGTGTTTTAAATTGTTTTCTCATTAATCATCATGTCGGTAATAATTACTGACATATTTTAATTCGATGTTTTTGTTGGTTTTTCTTTCGGATTTGTTATTAAACAACAACAACAACAACAACAATAATAATAATAATAATCCAGCCGAGAAGGAATAATATTTTTTTTATTACTTTATTAATAATGCCACTTTTTAGGATAGATTATTAAATTACAACGCTACTATTTTAGCAATGAAAATAGTTAGTGATTGTGTTATCGAAGATCGATGGACTGATGATTCAAACATTATTTTATGCAATGTACTTAAAGAAAATCGAGAAGTTGATCAAGGTATGAAATAATATTATATTATCAATGATATATATATATATATATATATATATATATATGTGCATATTATGATCTTATGGTTAATGTAATTCACTGATCTATTAATAATATTATATTTTAAAATTAAACACGGGTTTTTTTTTGTAATGAGTTTAATCATTTCCCAATATGTACCAGGAAAACTATTCTCAAATATTACTACTGCAATATCACCTGTGTCATAAATGTGTATTAGAATAAATACAAATTATTTTACCCATGATTTTATTTCAACATATAATTTATATTAAATGTACAAAAAAAAAAAACAAAAAAAAAAACTTTTGATTCAATATTGAATAAATATTAATAATACTCTCAATATTCATCCTCAATCGATTTATATAATATAACTTAATTGATTTTCAGATATCGACTATATCCTAACAAAGTTAACTCATATGATTACAACAGACAAAATATTAAATAACGGTTTAACAATAGTAAGTTTTTGATATTTGTTTATCTAAATAATTTAATCATACGACGGGAAAAAACACTTTTAAGCATTCAATGCCTTTACATGCAAATCAAAATGTATGTCGAAATTCAGCAAAATATTCTTTTAAAAGCTATACATATAATATATATACTCGTATATATATTTAAAATCTCGCGGTCCGCCGTCATGTCGCTTGATACGTATTCACCGCCATTATTATTATTATTATTATTATTATTGTTATTATTATTATTGTTATTATTAATATTATTATTAATTAATCCACTTAAACGCAAGATTTCTTTTTTTAAATCATTTCTTATATTGCACATTTACGTTATTAGAGGGACCTCTATTTCAAATTTCAAGTTCGTAGGTTTTGTATAGTTTTTGAGACATAGCGATCAGTGTGTGAGTGGTATTTGACTTTTATATAATAATAATAATAATAATAATAATAATAATAATAATAATAATAATAATAATAATAATAAAAATATATACATGAAATAAATGTCGTTTTTAAGAATTTTCATATTCGATTTACTAAAATATTTTTGACAATAATTTGTATCCAATTTCCCTTTGAATTGTATTAAAAGTTGACTAATCATCGATGTAATCGCTTGATTACGACGAACCGAGTAGAATCCTCGAAATACAGCTGCGGCCGGGACCGTTCAGAGGGTGAGGGGGCAACGGGACCGTTTTGCCCAAGGCCCGCGCCGCCCTCGAAATTCAGAACGATTAGGATTATTCGTTGTTGCTTATGTTTTTATATATTATTTTTCTTCGTAAAAATTGTAGTACGCCGACAATAAAAATATTTCGTTTCGTAGCTATAAATCATGTATGAACTATTAAACAATACAATGATATTGAACAGGCTGCAACGTTCCGATGCGAGTACGATGTCTTGCGGTTATAATTGCGAACGGAGACGGTATTGCGTTCCGTATTTTAATACACTTTTGTCATATTGTGTTGTAATTGTATCCGAGGGCGCTCCCCCGCAAAATGAATTCGCCGACCGGCCGGCCGGCCACACTTGGAACGGCCCTGTTGGCTGTGTGGCGTACGTCCTATAGAATGTCCACAGAGAGAGAGAGAGAGAGAGAGAGAGAGAGAGAGGCTGTTTAACGAACGAAATAATAAGTACTCGGATATTTATACCGAAATGACGGACGGCAAGCACCACAGAAAATAGTGTTACACAACGGCCGTAAATAAAAAACGTAATAAATATTTACAGTTATAAATTAGAAAAAAAAAGAAAAAAAGACGGTATTAAATTCGATACGCGAATAATAATATATCGTCGGCGCGCGATATAATAAAAAATAATAAAAACTTACGATGATACGCCGGTCTTATTTTCAGTGCTGCTGCTACGTCGCCCACCAATTATTTTATATGATATTATCGCGTCGGGCACGGCAAAGTTTTTCGGGTGTTCAAACATTACCCGAAATGTTTGGTTCTTATTTTACTTATTGAATTTTATATTTACGAAATAAATCCGTTGTCTAAAGAAATTATATTATACAATATTACGGGAATAAGATTGGTCGAGCGCGATCAACTTCGCAAACGTATTAACAATAACCATTTAACGGAATAATATAATAAAAACAACATAGAGTTACATAGTATTATTATGTGAAATCGGTATACGTAAACAAATGTGTTTCTTTTTGTTTTATACGTATATTTTAAAGTCAGAATACGATGTAGGCGTACTCGTGGTGTTATTACAAGATCGGTTGATTTTTTTTATATTATTCGCAAAAATAAAACGTGACTTCTTCATCTACACCAGTGTAACAGTCAAATTGAGGGGGGGGGATTACGGTCGATAAATGTCCACGCTGAATATTTATCAAAACATTCGAATAACGTTGTTATTTTAATTTCAGAATTATTTCACTAATAACGGTTCAATCGACGAATTTAAAATGCATACGATTGTTACGATGGCCATTGATAACGTCGACGCTAGATTAGAAATTAAATCGCAAAAGATTGAAATAATCGAATCGAGTAATTATTCTTGTATTAGTTTACATATTGTTTCAAAATTTACACGCACGCTCGCACGTTGCTAATCATAACCGTAGGATTTATAAAAAATTCTTTTAAATTATTATTATTATTAAAACAAAAAATAGTATTTCATTAATATAATTATCTTAAAAATAATTGTTTTGAAATCGATAATAAAAATATGAATCGATTTAGAAAAAAAAAATAGAGTTAATTTGATGTACTATGAGAATACTGGTTTTTGGCACACATTATAAACATAATGTATAGAATTACAAATACGCGTGTCCATAATAATACAGTTAACCAACACGTTATACGTGATTAATAAGAGTACAGACTATACAATATACTCATTTATGATGTAAATGCCGTTTTTTTTATTTATTTTTATATTTTATAAGCTATTATACAACTGAAGAAATATGTAAAGAAACTATTGAACTCGAACACACAGTTTTCTAAAGGCCAATTAATGACAGCTTATAAATGGTTGGCCGAACTACACGGAGTTCTTTGTACCAACGATTCTAAAAAGAAATCGGAAATTACCGCGCATCAAGTAAATCTAGTAAAATCTCTAACGAAGGCAATAACAATAAAAAATAAAGAAAAATTCGTCGATGATCATTTGGAGTTTTTGCTCTATAAAAAAACGTGCAAAGTAAGACGATGTACTATAGAATCGTGTAAATTATAAACATAATATAATTATTAGAATTCTTAACTAATTATTTAAATACATTTATTAAATAGTAACATTTTTATGTTTGTTTTTTTACGCGATTATGAAGTATTAAAATTGATTTCTTGAATGTTAAAACGATTTTATGCTAATCGTTATATAAACCTTGTCGAAATAAAATTACAACAATACAATAATTTAAGTGTTATACTTATCAGTAATTTAGGTGAATAATCTAACGGATATACTTTTATACATTTATGGATTCCGTTTTCATTGATGTTTACTCTAGGGCTATGAGTGCACGAAAATGATTTCTCAATCAATCGGGATCATCTGGAAGGGATCTCACCGTCGTTAAAACTCGATTAATAACGACACATTTTTAATAATGTTACTTTAGAACTTGAACAAAAATATTTTTTATTATTATTACTTCAATTTATTTTTTAATAATATTACATTAAAACAACCATATTGACTGACAAAGCGAATAGATTTATTTATTCTGTAACGTACGTCATTAATACTCTCCGAGACACACGCCAATCCGTGTTAAGTTTTTCCTGTTCCTTGTATACTGGCATTTGATTTGAAGTATGCACAGTTATATATATATATATAGAGCTTCTGAAAAAATTCTTAAAAAAATATAGGTAGATATGAATTTAGGAAATCCACGCAACTCTCGTGGAAATTGAATACGGCGTGTTTTTCGAAAACAGCCATATTTATTTTGACCACAAATGGAAAAATGAAAAAAATCTAATCTATTCTGACCTAGGGGAAACCGTACACGATATTACAGCCATTTAAACTACAATATATGTATAATTACGATTCGATTTTATTTTAGGATATGTACTCATCGTATTCATGGGAAAGACACTATAAAGCTGATGGTTGGATGTTAAAATCATCTGGTTTCTTTAAACAAAACTATGGCAATTCGGATTTGTTCAAAGGATATTATTGTGAAGGAGTATCTAAGTTTTTAAAAATAAATTATTCATTCATTCATCCAGCGGATGTGGGCATACTTAAATTTAAACAATTGATGATGGATAATTCTTATAGTACTTCAGCTATGACATATTTACGAGAAGCTTTGTCACATTGGGTAATTACTTCAGAGGTAAATTCATAATATTTTAAAATTATTTAACTACACATGATATACTGTAGATATAACAATGTTCTTTGTACGTGAAATAGGTAACACAATTAATAATAACCTAAAACTTATTAGTATCTACATGAAACATATACTGTCAAAAATAAAATATACTCGAGTTATAGAAAATCTACATGTTTCTAAATAAATTAGTAAATAAAACAAAATATTTTACTTAATTAATAAATATATGTATGTAAACGTTTTCAATAATTTAAAGAAGAAAAAAAATTACCTATAAATATGTTTTTGGTTTTCCGATGTTGAAAAAAAATCAATGAAAAAATGTATTATAAATATTGCTTAAGCGAATTATATGGATAAAGTTTTAGTGTTTATAAATCATTGCATTCAATAAAATTCCTTTTGAGCTGAGATGCGGTGTAATATTATTCATTATTAATAATACAGTAATGAATTTTGAAAAAATAGCAATTTTGCCTTTTTAAAAAATAATTTAGTACTTTTTTAGATCACATTTAAAAAATGTGAACAAATTACAAAACGACTTATCTAAAGTACCGGTTCAGGAAAATTTTCTATCGAAAAATCGGTAAAATTTCAATAATCAACATGTTGTATGCCAAAAAGTAAAAAAAATTTAATTTAATGTAAAACAAATGGCTTTCCTGGCTTTCCTCAGGAACTGAAATTTTAAAACCATTTGATTGTTATAGTCCCACATTGCTTATGGACTGTAACAAAATATATTATAACTTTGAATGCATTGTAATACTTGAATGATGAAACACCTATTATAGAATGATATTTATTTTATTTTCTATGTCTCAAATTTGTATTTTGTTTAAGACATTTATCTAATTATGTAGGATCGTGTAAGAAATTTACAAGCCCATGAACTACATAGCATGTATTTAATATGGATAAATTACAGAATCGGCAAGGATTTGGGTAAATATAATTATATTAATAGTTAAATAACCAAATAAAACGTGATTTAATGTTTTGTTATAATAAAAGTACGTTCGACGATTTTTGAATGTAATAGTAAAAGAAAAAATGAAATATTTTTAACAATTTAGTAAAAAAAAAAAAAAAAATGATTAGAATTTACATAAAATATTTTTAAATCGCTCGTATATTTAACTTAGGAATTAGTAACAAAATTATAGTATAAAATTATGACAAAATTATAATAAAATTACTTAGTAAATAAAAAGTTCATTTTTTATTAATACGGTTCGCATTACCATTTTCTTAATAATATACAAGCAAAATAATTTGTTACATGTTATTATATTGTAAAAAGTATACACTTTCATTTATTTAAAAAGAAAAATTATCATTCCACTCAATTATTTAATCAAAAAACATGCGCTTATTATAAATTTGATGGTAATTGATAATAAGTTCTAAATTGAATAAATAAAAAATAACATTTATTTGATCTGCTTCTAATAAAATTCTGAAAAACAATAATTAAAAATTATGTTTTTGATAATAAACATGACTGAATAACGAGAACAACAATCACTTTCTTTTCATTAAAATTGTTTTTGATGAATCAATACATACGTTTTACTTTTTCGTAACTCGAAAAATACTATTTATAATTATAACGAATGTAGATGTACAGTAGGAATCCCGTTTTGGTTCTTTTGTAATTTTAAAATCAATTCGTATCATAATAAATATTTGTATTTTTCGCAGAAAATGATTCATTACGTAAAAAGAATAGGTATTTAAAATATCAGAGGACAATCTACGGACCATTTATGTAATGATACTGATTGAATAATAATTTGCTTTCCATTTGATTTTTATCGTATAATTTTAATTATTTTGAAACGTTAAATGAACTTAAAATGAAAAATATTTAATTACAATAATGTATATTAATATACGCAATCGATGTATTAAATAATATATTGCATAAGTACAACACAATTATTAAATATTAAAAATCAAACTCGATGAAATATTAATGGATTATTATTTTAAAAACATCGAAAGTTTATACGCAATAAATATTTTTGGAATATCAATATAAAAAGCGACTCGTTTTTCAATTATTTTTTATTTTTATTATAACTATGTGTAGTGTGTTCCTACTTTATATCACCGAACGTCGTTTGTTTATTATATATCCAACTTCATGAACAAAAAAATGTATTTAATTGTATTTTATGCGATTTATACTAGATTATACCTCATTTAATTAAAATAAATAGAGTATGATAATCAGTAATTTATTTTCAGATGACAATAAATTACATAGCGGCCACAAACACCGGTTAAGTGGCCTTTTTTTTTAAATGTTATTTGAATTATTTTTGATTAACACTGCTCTTTTTTTTTTAACATTTCATTTTTATTAACAATGAAAAAACCAAATTGATAAAATAATATCATTTCCAATCACGTGTACTGCACACATAGAAGATATTTTTCATATCACTTATTTTCAATTCTAAATTTTTCAATTCTCTCTTTATTACCTTAATAAAAATAATAATAATAATATATAATCATTTTAAACTAAAAAAAATTGATTTTACTGTTAAAATACAAAAGTAGATTGATTGTTTAAATGGGAAATCCTAGTTGATAGAAAAATTAAGTTGTAATGCGTAAAATCAATTCACCAACATTGATCACAAAAATTTAAAATAAAAAAATATTTTGAAATTTAAGAAATGGATTAGATTTATTAAATATATATATAATTAATTAGGAATGTTACGTGAAAATGACATAGAAGAAATTTACGACTTACGGATTTTCAATCAATTATGAAGCTTAATTTATTGATTTATAAAAAATATGTATAAATATATTATTTGTATGAAGAAAACAATACAATATATTACAATGCTTTTTTTTATTTGTTATAAAATTGAATAATTTACGAAATATATCCTCCATTTTCCAGTATTTTTCAATTATATTTGCATAACATAAAATAATTACCGTTGATATTGTCACAGTTATTTATGAGATATTTATTCGTAATTGCTGGAAACCATATATACATATATATATGTTTATAAAATGGTATTCTCTCCGTGATTTCAATATTTAGCAAGAGTATAACTAAAAGAAATTAACGATAATATTATACGAATCAGTTTGACATCGATTATCGTTTTTCGAATTCAAAACTTATGATTTTTTTTGAAATTATTAAAAATATAATATCAAATATTCTTTAATAGGGTTTTTAAAAAAAAAAACCATTTAAATTCATTATAATAATCACGAGTGTTCATAATACACAACAACAGAAACCCGTTAATCGATGTTTATTTTCTTAAATTTATCATTGGGATTATTTATTCATTTGAGTAATATGTTAATTTATGATTTAATAATATGTATCTATGTGTTCATAGGAGGTATAAAACTTAAAACATATTAATTACGAATTTATTGAATTGGTAGACACATTACTGTTTACACCAAATCATAAACACGTGTTGTTTTGGTTATAAAAGTATTTGTTTACTATTGTCATCAATTATTGTCGAATTGCGATAGTTTTAAAAACACACAAAATAAATAAATATTAAATAACGAATAAAATGAAATCTTATAATGTTAAAATTTCTGTATGGACATTGCATATTATTTCGAATCGGTGTCACAGGAAATTATTAGGTTACACTGCATAGTCATTGATGGTCAGTCAAATCACAAATATGGAAATAAATATTATGCAAAACACGTATAAGTGTCAACGAGTGTTTGTTAACTTACGGCATTATGGAGAAAAGTGGTTACTTGTATATATTTTATAATGGCAATATTTTATTATATCAATAAGTGTGGAAACCTCTCGATAATTTTCAAAATTATTATTTTTGTTGTAGTTATTTGAATTAAATAAAATTCTTGTTTATTTTTATATCATAATAGTTTAATTTAACTTTTACGATTTACTTTTAATAACAATATTTTAATAAATTTCAAGTACGTCATTGGAATAACAGTTTACAGACAATCGCACAGAAAAAAAAATGGGAACTAAAAAATAACATAATGTATGAACATAGACGGACGTGGAAGTTTTTGCAATCGACTTATAATGAAAACATCAAAATATAGATTTCAACGTGACGACCATACAAAAATTTCATTGCGTTCACGCGGGGCTTTTAATGAGTTAAAACCCATATGTTAATGATCGTTTATTAAAGGAAAATGAATATCATTTAAAATTGACCATATACTTTAAAATATTATATTAGTAAATTTTTGACTACTATATTATGAAACGGGGTAAATAAAAAAATGAAAAACCAAAACTTTAATATAAAATACACCGTAATGGATTTACATTGGTACATATATACGTAAAGCGATTTGTGTTATTATATTACCGTTGTTAAAAAGTTATTAAACAAGGCGCATTTTCATGTTTAACGAACAACATAATATTATGTACACATACGAGCAAATACGTTAAAAAATTGCGTAACAACAACATATTGATTAAATATTTGCGTTCACTCACGTATGTTTAAATACATATCATTCGACGTATAAGTAAACTACGGTTTACGTTTATTATTCTCTGTGAATTCTATTAATCTGTTGATTTCTGAAATAATATAAATTTCGATTCTTGAATTAAAGTACGTCAAACACGAGTAACAATATGCACTTGGCATTGACGCTTATTATAATTATAATTTTCGAGTCGGTTCATTCGGAAATGATTAAATGCTTCGTTGGTAATTATAATTATAAATAAATATACAATGAATAGATAGTAAGGGTTGTGATTAGATAATTCTCTATTTATCCCTATATTGGACATGTATTGCGATAAAAATATATTATTAAAATTCCATATTTATTTCAAAAAAAAAAATAAATAAATGTATCATTATAATTAGGCGGTATTTTCGATTATGAAGCAACAAGCGATGAAGTACATTCTAATTCAAGTAAATTATATCAATTTGTTTTAATTTGTTAATGTTCATTTAAACGACTTTGAAAATTCCAGTTATGTCTTCGATTTTCTATTTTAGGTAAAATAAAATTAAACGTACAATATTATAACTAATTTAATGCCTAATTTATTATTTAGAAACTGAAATGCTTGAAGAATACTGTAATGAAATGGTAAAAGGTAATACCATATCACAAGTTATATATTTTAATACTAAGAAAAATCTGAAATATTTTTGTATAGAAAAAAAAAGAAATCGCTTTTTATTTGTTCTCGATTTATTTTGAATGGGTATTGAAATAATAATATTAATAATAATAATAATAATAATAATAATAATAATAATAATAATAATAATAATGAATGCAGTTAATAATATTTATTTATAAACTTTCATTATATTTGATATGTGAAATTCCTACAAATATTTAGTAGATAATATATTAATAACTTATTGTACTAATAATAATATAGAAATTAATATTTGATGAATATATGTGTATATGTAAAACATTATACATTGATCACATCATTTTGATGAACTGAGTTTTTATACAATTAAAACAATATGTGTATTTTTGTTTGTTTTGTAACTGAAATTAAAGAAACCGTTTTGAAAAAATACTATATTGGTAAGTAATAGAAGTGCTAAGTACAATGCCGCTCAAACTATTATAACCTTAATATTATGTTAACGTAACAATAAATTATATAATATGTATTGATATTTTAAATAATATGTCGTAGGCATATAGTCAAATCAAGCATTTGACCAAATGCCTAAGCAAATAATTAAAGAATTTAATTTTTATGTTTTTTCCGTCTAGACATTTAGTTAAATGTCTAGACGTTTAACCAAACGCCTATTCCAAGTCAGGCAAATTAAATCTTATTTTATTTAATTTCGTGTCCATGATAAAATATAAAAGTATAAAGTGTATAAAAATATAACTTCCATAGGTTTTCACCTTTGAAAAGTAGAGTACCTTATCTATATTGAACACCGGACAAATTACAATCTTATCAATAACGACGAAAATATAACGTTAAGGAAAAATATGCAGAACATGATTATATTGTACAATAATTTAGTTTGGTGCGTGTATATGTGTGTACTGTGTATGTAATTGTTAGTGATGGGAATAATCGAATGATTTTAATAATCGAATGATTAGTAGTCGAAAACAAAAATAATCGAATAATCGAATGATTAGTATTCGAAAACAAAATAATCGAATGATTAGTAGTCGAAAACAAAAATAATCGAATAATCGAATGATTAGTATTCGAAAACAAAATAATCGAATGATTAGTAATATAGAAATAAATCCATACACTAGAGTAGTAGACTATTATTATTTAATATTATTCAACATCAAACTGTTCATTTTATCATTTACTAGATTCGAGTAAGTTTAACGGACTGATTTTAGTATTTAATAAGTACTGACTATAGAGTATTTTAAGTTAAATTTTTGTCATGGCACCTAATAAAAGGTCAATAGTGTGGGAGTATTTTCAAAAAGCATTCGATTATTTTTACTACTAATTTTGATCCTTCGAATAATTTTATTCGATTATTTTATTATTCAAATGATTTTTAAAATAATCTAAGTTCATTCGATTATTTTATTATTCGAATGATTTTTAAAATAATCGAAATGATTCGATTATTCAAATAATCGAATGATTCGATTATTTCATTCGATTATTCCCATCACTAGTAATTGTATTTCCGGCCTTTTGAATATTTGTTGTGGATATTTTTAATTTGATTTGTTTTTAATTAATTTTAAAATATACTATAATATCACACAGCAAATTATTTTATGAACAATTGAAATCAATTTATGAAAACCAAGATTACTCTGAATTCTCAGAGTAGTCCGGAATACTCGTTGCTTTGTCAAGACAAATGTTGTGGTTAACATGTATATTATGCGTGATCGTCGGAGTGCCAATTAGTTTTTGTCCGCTACTCGATATTATAAATACATTTAGACCGAAAGGAACTGATAATAATTATTATTCTGAGTGATTTGTTTTGACAAACATACGGATATACGTAAATTCATTAGTCAATTACGTTCCTTTCGTTTGTATATGTCTCTATTTTTTTTTTTTTTGTGTAAATCAATTTGTTTCGATTAAAATCGATACATGTAATATATTTGCGTATTTCTAGTTTTTAAATACCTATCTTCGCATTTTTAAATTTTTTTTTCTTCAAAAAACCACCTGGAGAATCAAAACCCCTGGACCATAGGCTGTCTACGGGGAAGGCAGGGTGAGCACCGGTCTCCCCAGTGACTTAATTCCTGGCCTCTTGCCTTATAATCTACCGTGGTTGAAACTATACATTTTAAACACCTATCGGCTTTTTTAATATTTAATTCACGAATATAGTAAATATAATCGTAATACACAGATATCTATTCTATATAGTGCTACAGATCTGTGTCGTGATAACTAGTTTCAACATTTTCATTATCAATATATTAAACATTATATCACAGATAACATAAAATCTGTGAAAATGTACATATTTATATAATTTGTGTAATAACTGTAATAAGATGTGTAGAGAAGTCTGACGCATAGTTGATAAAATATTTATAAAAATAACTAAGCAGCACATTAGTTGATTGTCCTTATTTATTAGTTGTAATAGCATAGGAAACCAATTTTAAGATCAAGATAATCTTTAATTTTGCGGATTGAAAAAATTCCAGGTGTTTTATAATTGCCATACAACATCAAAAAATGTCACAAATATAGGTATAGAATATAGATCGTTGTAATAAGTAAAAAATTTTAATTTTATAACTAGTTTCCCCAGCCATATGCCCTGGACTATTAAAAGTTGAAGGGATGTCTATTGTCGCATACTCCTTATGATTACAATCCTCGCCGCTTTTCGATTCGTTACTCCAAAAGTAAAAATCAACACGTTATACAGTATACATAAACAAAACGCGTGCAACAACGTCTTGACAATGTGCCCACTAAAACTAATAAAATTCCTCGATGTTTGAAATGATATCCAATGATTTTTAAATAGAAACTAGTTAATAATTACCAAGCAAAATTAAAAACGATCTATCATAAATTTGTAGTATATTCATGTATATATATATATATATATATATATATATATATATATATATGTATACTCGTACGTTAGCGTGAGTGTATAAATTAAATATGTATGTATTACGATTTTATTAAAAACTATAATATGCAGTTTAAATAATTTTTTAGATCAACTTGAAGTGTCATCATGTAAGTATTTAGATACATTTATTAAACTACATAAGTTAGGTAATAAATAATAAGTAAAGTAACTATATTTTTTCCGTTTACAATGGTCGTAAATATTACATTTATGATAAATCGAATTAAAAATCACTAGGAATTATAACTATGCGAAATCAGATTTATCCATACACGATATAGTTAGATTTCATAATATAATAATGAATTTTGGGTCTCTATAAAAATGTAAAACAATATTATACGAGTCCGTCCTTATTTCGCGTCATTACGTCTTTATTCGTACGTCATTCTGATTTACACCGAGAAAGAAGAAAAAAGGTAATAAATTATTAGTTGATATAATCAATTGAAAAAAGTATTTAAAAAAATTCTTATCGCGTTAATATGGTAATAAAATATAATATATTTTATGAATTTTCAAGTCTCTAAAAATTATTCTCAATAACTTAAACAAAAATAATATAAAATTAATTAATAATAATAAAAACGGTTTTATCGAAATTTTAATTAAATTAACATAAATAAACTGCTTTTTTCTCCATAATTCACTCTGTACAGAAAATAACAGATTGTTTTACGTTATAAATTTCAATCAAAATTATGTACTTTTTTTGAATAATTTAAATTAATAGTAATAAAAAAATGTGATAAATGATTTCTTTTTTTTAATATAATTGAAGGACCTATGTTATAATGCTTTTAAGCCCTTAAAAACAAAATGTACACCTTTAATGATATAAATATATGATCATTATCATTATAATCCCAGATTTATTTAAATAATTTAAAATGTGTACACTGTTTTAGCGAGCAATAGTAAAGAAATAAAAGGTATATACAATATACTATGATAATATATAACGCAATAAAATATATAAACATACTAAAATTTTTTCGCGTGCTAATTTGGTTAAAAATGGTTTATTCACAAAAATTTGTGTTGCTTTTTAAGTTTATAACATTTCAATTTAAATATATATCTTTGTTCAACGAACATTTAGACACGGATAATGCATATAATGAGTACCGCATTATATAATAATTAAATGAATTGTGCGTCACGTAAAAAATTACATTTTTATACATATAATCTTAAGAAATTCCTTAATTTATACTTATTAATATAAATACAAAATTGTTTTACATTACGAATCTCTTATCGGTTTCAATTATTATTTTTAATCAGTAGCCATACGGTTTTGTTGTACATTCACCAGTGTTTCTTCATTGAATTACGAAAAAAAAACAAGGCATTTTTATAGTTTTCATTTGAAAAAAACTTAATAAAATCCACCAAAACCAAAATGACATTAGACTAACAATAGCGTTGGATAAATAATATTGAAATTGATGTAACATTTTCTCTATTAAATATTAATACCAATTGTATTAGGTCTTTACTTTAGTATATATCAAATATTAAAAGATAAAATTATTCTATTTAACTAATTTAAAATGATTAACATATATTTTATTACGATTTTATATATATTATGTTTAAATTGAACATTTCCTTTATTAACAGAAAGAGAAGAAAAATTCTATGGTAAAAACATTTCAGTAAATACGATTTAACTTTGTAAATAACAGAAAATTCGAAACAAAATTGTGTGTAAAATTGTAATGTACATACGTATAAATATTTAATTATACTTGATATATTAAATATTTACGATTGAAATATATATATTAAGTAGGTACTACTCTTCTCCTAATATTGTACTGCGCTGTCTACCGATTACCAATAAAATATTATAAGAAAACCAATTTTACTTACCGTCAGCTTAACTGCAATGAGGTATTTGAGACGTTTGTACTATAATACGGTTTATTGACTACCCCACTAAAACCTTTCATTTTTCCTTAATATATCTTCTGATTTCTTTTGATACTTTTTTGTGAATACAATTTTTTCCAGTCTTCTAATTTTCACAACGGATTTAATCACTGAAATTCATCCCCTTAGCACTCGTTAATAACAGATTTTAAGGAAACTCCGGTAGCCAATCTTTTTAAATTCTAAAATCGGCCCAGTAAATGTAATTATCTCTATTTTTATGATTTTCGTATTACTGTTCCTAGGTTTGTTTCTTTAACAAATACATGTATAATTATGTGAATTTTCCAACATGTATTCAATGAGTTGACGGCTCCTGTCTGGATTATAATATATCGTATTCGTATACAATCGTTAATGTTTTCACAATGTTAAACTAGAAAATATACATATCTTCGTTGCTCCAGTCTGAGAGTACAAGGTTTTCTCCTCATATGATCATGTGATGGTAACCCAATATACGTTACTGAACGTTAAAAAATAATTCCTTCAATACGATCTATGCTATAAAGATGTATACATATATAAAATAAACGAAACATAATTTAAAATATTAAACAATATTAATTAATAGATACGATGTTGGACAACAAAAATAATAATAATAATAATGAAATTTTTGTAGAGTATTAAATTGTTATCATTATAGTGAAACTTCTTGATATGGATAAAAGTAAGAAACATGAACATATATTTTGGATTAAAAAATAAATAAATAATCCATGATTTAAATTTGTACAATTTCAAATATATTTTTATTTTTCAATAAGTATAATAAACTTAAAATATTATAATTATATCACCTAATATAATATTGTGATAAGATAATTATTTTAATTGTGTGAATTACACAAAACATTAATCTTACGAATTAAATTTACTTAAAGATAACTTTGGATACAACTTGGATGTTCTGCGTTCTTTTTGTAAATCATACTTTAAGAATAGATCACACTTGAAATTTCAAAGTAGAGTTAAAATATTAAATAATTTTTTATTTATTAGGTATATTAAATTACTGGGATTATATTGTGAATATGGGAACGGACATGCATATACTCAAATTTTACAACAAACTGATAAAAATGTTTCAAGTAAGTATAAAGGTGTTGTCAATTATTATTGTCAGTAATTAATGACATAAAATTTATATTAAGAGTGATTTTTCTTTTCTTTTTTTGTATAATTTTTTATATAAAATAATTATTATTTACTACGCTATTAACAATAATAATATTATATTATAATTATTTAGAATAGCTACGAATTTACCAAAGAAGAAATTATAGTATTTTTAAAATCGAATTTTAATACAGTTGCCATATATTATTTTACAAATAATATAATGTTAGCACGGGATGTAGCCAATGAAGGTATGTTTATAACTATATTCATAAGAATATTCCCAATCCTATATATTCCTTTATCTTATTTAGAAAACAAATAAGTTTTATATTAAGTTGTTAAGTCAAACATTTTCAATTGTTTTGAAGGAAAAATCATAATAACCGTGTAAAGCTCATTGGATACATAATATTTAGCTTTTTTTTATTTTCAATCAACGATTTTTACATATGTAAATTAAAAATAAATTTTTTATAGTGTATATTTATATATACACTTTTTTTTGTAATATTAAATAATTAATTAGTTTGAAATAATATTTCAATTTTATTATATACCTATATCTATATGCAATAACTTCCCATACATATAATATATATATATATGAATAATTACCTATTTTGATTTTCAAGGCTTATATGTTTTGAAATCGATTAAGAGTTATTTAAACAATAACGATACAGATGACGTGGAAGTTCTCATGTGGGACATACTTACTTATTCAGTATATATTGAAATGCATGAGTCTGATTCTACGGTAGCTATAACTAAAGAGCGTATAAAGTATTTGTTGGACAGATCATGGTCAAAATTCGACAGTTTAATTTCAAATGGAGAGGAGTACCCGTGTTCATACTTATTCATGTATAGGGACCTGTTATTAAACAAATATCAACAGCTGATTTCTGGTGTATGCTTTTTTTACATTATTATGTATATTAAAGAAATATTTACATTTAATTTTCGTTGTTAATAGGAAGAAACGTGGAATAAATTAGTTACACTGATAAATGATGGAAAAATTAAGATTTGTGAAAATTACTCGGAAAAACAAAAATTGCAAAGATATATGGATATAATATTATCAGTATACGATTCGGAAACTGAAGAAATTAAGAGTTTAGCTTCTTTTAATCATTTAATAAACGCAATTCAGATACCCGTTTTAACCTCTGAAGTAAATAATTATTGATAAATTGATATAGTCATTACATTTTCTGACTTTTTAATCATAACAAAATGTATTCCATTATATTTAGGCTTATACGTATTTGGAAACAATATATTCTTTATAAAGAAATATTATGTCCAATAATTCATGTCATAGGATATTTCCCAACATTTTTATTCATAATGGTATTTTTAACTTTTATTTTTATATGTCATATTATAATTATTATTAAGATCAAATTGCAAACTAAAATATATATTATATAAATTTAATATGTTACATTTTATATTTTTCGGAAATAGAAAAAAATTAATAAGATGAAGCTTAGGATTAATTCAAATGAGGAAATTATTTTTATACTTTTATAATTGACAATTATTTATTGAAAATTGTCATTAATCTTAAACGTCAATTAAATAATCATTTTATGAATGTAAAACTATAAATTGTATTGCGTGTTTACATAATGTATTTAATTAATTATAAATTTCACTATAATTTGAAATCTATTCAGATCACAATAAGATTAATGAAACATAGATTTTAATATATACGTATTTATATATAAATATATATATATATATATATATATATATACGTATATGTATATATTTTAATATTTATAATATTTTTAGGATAGATTATTAAATTATAAAGTGACAAGTTTGGTTATGAAAAACATTGAATCGTGTGTTAATGGAATTGGGTGGAAAATTAAAACTGGAAATAGTTTTTGCAATACACTTGACATAAATCGAAAAAAAGATCAAAGTATACTTACAAAAACAATTTTAATTCATATATTATATATTATTACTATTATTATTATTATTATTATTATTATTATTATTATTATTATTATTTTATCTAAATCTCAAATGTAATCAAATCAAATTGATTTGTAATTTTCTTTTTAATTAACACATTCACAAATTAGATGATACTGTATTAATAGATATATTATTAGTGCACAATAATTAGTGAAAATAGTCGAATGACGTGTAATTATTAATAAATACCTGTTTTAATTTTCAGAATTAGACACAATTCTAAAAAAGTTAACTTATATGCAAATATACCGAATGACAACTGATTATTTTGTACCGGTGAGTTTTGGATATTTATTGATTACAAATATTTTATCTTTTAAAATTTTAATAATGATGGTTAGAATTGATAATACCACTAAAATCTCTTATATAATTTATTTCATTCAAGTAAATTTAATTTCATCTTAATTTTTACGAATAATATATTTTGTTCTTGTCTTCGGTACTATTTAATTAATAAAATCTTTTTTTTTGTTGGAATGTTATATAAATATATTTAAGATATTCATTTTTTTTTTATAATTACAAAGATGGACATGTCTATATATGCCGCTTACTAAATTCAAAGATTTTAATTTACCATTATAATTTAAATCTAATTATATATAATTGGATATTTTTGGTCACTGGTTTTCTTTTTTTTTTTTGTTACGATTAACTTTTAAACAGATATTCTAATTTCAGGATATATTTAATGATGACAACAGGATTGCTGAAAATGAAATGCATATGATAGTTACGATGGCAATAAATAATATAGACAATAATTTTGATGCACCATTAAAACGGATTAAAATAGTGAATGCCAGTAAGTATACAAATATTTGAGTAAATATTAACGTAATAAATGCTGTATAGCATAGTAAAATATACAAATTATAACGTTTGAATTACCACGAAAATTTAATGCAAACCATTATAACGTTTATAAAATATTTAGTTACTGATCCTTTAGTACCATAAATGACATTCCTTGAAATAGGTTTTACAATGTGTTCTTAAAACATTTTACAGTGTTTTTTGTTTATTATGTTATTTATGTTTTTAATGAATTACATTATTTTATTAATGTGTATTCGTGTATAAAAGCATATTTTTGTACCTATACTAGGTATGCTGAAATAATAATTCGTACAAATTGATTTATTGAAAGAAAATCTTTATTAGTTAATTGTAAATACATATTTTTAATTATTACGGATTATATGTTATTAATATATAAATATATATATATTTTTTAAGCTATTACAAAGCTAAATAGTTATATCCAGGAGCAAACGAATTCAAACAGAATTGATTATAGAAATATAATGATAGCTCATAAATGGTTAGCTGAGTTACACGGTGTTCTTTGTACTGATCGTAAAAAAAAGAAAGAAATTAAATTGCATCAAGAAAATCTGGAAAAATCTTTAACACATGCTATAGAATTACAGAAGAAATATAAAATGCAAGACAGACATCTAGAGTTTTTATTCTATAAAAAAATTTGTAAAGTAAATATTTATATCTGCATCAATACAAATTCATAATACATTTATTTCTAGATATAATATTTGTTTTAAATTAATTCAAAACTAAAAACAAATTTATCTATACACATTTTAGTAAAAATATTGAAATAAAACAGTTTTCAATTTATAGTATTCGTTCTCTTTATGGATTATAATTTATTTTTTTAATCGATACATAAACTTTTCTCTATATAATAGAAAAAAAATATTTATATCTATTCGAAATAAGGGTATATTTAAAACATTTTTTGGAAGAGGGCTAACTCAGACGAACGATATTAATTATTGTGTCGCCAATTATTATACTATTATTAAAAGTGACTATATTAAGATATATCATTTAAATTATGATTCTAATCGAATGTCTCTGGTATAATATACCGCAATATAACTGTCATAAAATTTTTATTTCCATATATTTTGTATATCTTATTTCAGGGATATAATTAAAATGACCAAATGTCTCCATTAAATATCTTGCTAACTTAATTTTAAAATATCAATAATTGAAAAATATCTATTGGTAAAACAATAATGCGTAAATTGTTTTGTTTTATATAAAAATTTGAATAGTGTTTGTATGAAATATTGAAAAACATGTGTTATAAACACAAATTTACACAATCCTGATGAATACAAACGATTAGAACATAACAATTATTTGATTCTTTAACACACATTAATACGATATAATAGAATCATAATTTTAAAATGATGTATATTAATAGGAAAAACAGATATTCAAAATACACTAAAAACAAAAAAACCTTTTCACTATTGAAAAAAAAAATTATTTATATATATATATATATAAATTTAATTACGTTCTAGGATTTACACCCATCACATTCATGGGAAAGACAATATGTAGCCGACGGTTGGATACAAAATAAACCTAATTTGTATGATAGAACATTTAGAAATTCGATTTTTCTCAAAAACGACTGTGGGAAAATATCTCAGTTTTTAAACATAGACAATCAATTTATTCATCAGGCCGATTTGAACATTCTCATATTTAAACATTTCTTCACGAAGTCTTCAGTACTAAAATATATACAAAGAGCAATATCACATACGGTGGTTTCTTCCGAGGTGCGTAATACAATCAATGAAGTAAATCAATGTCTAAATCATTAAAATGTATAGGTACTCGTACTTCACGTGAAATGATTATTACGTCTGCTTACGGGAAAATTGTGCATTTTTATAAATTTTTTAAATTACATTTCGGTCAGTGTTTTATTATTTATATAGCATTGAGTTCATTACTATAATTAGTTCACTAAAAATATTTTTAAATATTCAAAAAATCAATTTGTTAATAAATGACAAATATTTTTACGATATTTGCACGTTATATTGTATTGACAATAAATATAATTTAATAATATTTTTTTAAGATTCTACAGATTACTTTTGTAGAACGAAATATACTGATGCAAAAACCATATGATTAGTTTTATTGCATTATTAACAGACACATCAAATTTACGTTCAATGAACTTCTAAACAAAATTGTTTTTTCTTTTATATTAATGTACAAAAGTGTATTATTGTGGATTTAAAATTTTATATTTTATTAATATTTTTCTACAATTTACGTTGTGATTCACTTGATAAAATATAATTTTACAGGATCGCGTCAGAAATATACAAGCTAATGATCTTTATAGTATGTACTTTATATGGGGAAATTACTATGCCATCAAGGATTAAGGTACCTATCAATTGAATAAAAATTATTATAAGACTGTCTAAGAATAATTACTTTTGATATTTATTAGACGAAATTTACTGTGGAAAAAATTTATTGTATATAATGCCTTTAAAAAGTAGAATTATTTAAGTGTACATTGAGTAAAACGCCATTGCCTATTTTATTAAGCAACTCATGAACTTAACAATAAACCAAAAGAATTTTAGCTTTAATATTGGATTGTGGTTAACTAAAAACATAAAGTTATTTTTTATAATCTATAATAATAAACGTTGTTCTGTTCGTTGAAGATCTGTAATCCACTAATAATTTGAAAAAGATTTGCATTTATGAATATTATGATTAAAAGTGAAAATATTTTTCAAAATACCATTTAATCTAAACGACGCCTGTATTGACATTAGGAAATATTAAAGAAAAAAAATTATGATATTAAATTAAAATTTTTTTATAAAAAATATATTAGTTCAGATAAGAAAATGTCTATTTTTATTAGGAAAATAGTATTTTTCTTATAAATGTTAATTGTTTAAATGGAATAAAATTTATATTTAATTTATTTAAATATGGAGCTACAATTTATCCGGTGTTAAGCTAAATTTCTTTAATTAATTTAATTTAATCCGGATCCACACGTATTTTACTAGTAAGTATTTTGAAAAGAGAACAACAGAAAATAAATTGAATTTTACTCTTTTAAAAAAAAAGCATTTGTCTAGACTGATTTAAATTTAATTCGAAATTACGTTTATACTTTGATATTTCATTTCACGTCCACACAGAACAAATTTATTTATTATTTTAATAAATTCCACCTTTTCATTTAAATATTCATCGTTTTCTCTATGTAATTATATATATTTCCATTCTATTGTTGTATTCTTCTTTTTCAATTAATGCCTGACCGATTTTGTCGAAACTGCAGGTGGTAAATAAATAAATTCAATACATTTCCTACATATTCCTTTATTTATCACATTAATCATTAGATAACTTTGTATGTGTATGTTTAAATTTAATAATACCATTATCAAATCAAACATTTACATACTTTTTATTTTTCTCAGAATCTATAAATAATAATACTTCGAAATACATTTTTTTAAATATATGTCTGATATGATAGAATGCAATTAATGTTTCAATAATTTTATCGTAATATTCTAAAATTTCATTTAGGATGCTGTAGAAAAAATAGGACGGTCAATGATTGCATCGTGAATAGGAAGAAATCATTCAACTAAATAATATATAATAAAAAAAAAAATATTTATTAAATTAATTTAACGTATGTACTATAATTAATAATTTTATACAAATATATTATAAAAAATAAATATAGCAATATTATGGACTATAATGATTCACATAAATTGTAACATTGTTTTATGCTGATGTGATTTAATATGTCTTGTATTATATACGCATTTTGGAATTGTTACAATGACTTATAATTGACAACATATTTAAAATTAATTTGGAATATAAATAATATACGTCTTAGAATGGAATTTGTAGGAATATTAGTAGATATTTAATATGTTAATAATAATAATAATCATAATATATATTCATATTATATTAAATGTTTTATTTTGAAATAAAAAAAAACACTAAATGCCTATAACTTGTTATTATATTATAATAATACGTATACCTAATTGCGTAATTATTAATTACTTTTACTATATAAATTACACATTATTTTGTAGTTTCGTAGCAGAAAAAAAATAGGTCTCGAAGATTTTAAATTAATTATGAGATTAAATTTGATCATTTGAAAATTATTTTTCCTTTCCTCCCCTATTAAGATAAATCAGTGTTTAGAGTTTTCATTTTTCTTAAAAATACAATTAAACACTAAATAAAAAAAAATGTAGTGAGCGGCCAGTTTTGTGAATATCACTTAAGAGAATTACTTATATAATATATTAAGAATTATATTACTACTATAAATGTTAATGCAAAACAAAATCATTGTATTCGATAAAACGTTTATGAATACAGCTCCCTTAAAAGGCTTCACGTAAATTTTTTTTTTATTCGATAAGCCTTTTTAACTGGTCAATTGTAAAATGTTCAACCGATAATAAACTACTGATAATTGTATGTCAATACGTTGATAATATAAATTAATATTTCAATATAATAAAAGAAAAGAAAAACCATAAACGTGGACCAGACATACAGTGAACCGTTTCGAGTGAATCGATTGAAATGTAATAATTGAAAACGCGTGATACACCCGGGTACGAAAATCCACATGACTGACATCAAATAAATCAGTCGTATTCAGCGTTGGGATGAGATAATACAAAAATTATCCAGATAAAGATGAAATATAGAACGAGTGAGATTTTCATTTTTGATACAAATTCAGGCGCCTTCACATTATTTGTTTTAATAAAATAAAATGTTAGAAAATATTTATCTACACGAGTCACAACAACACTGGTTGTGTAATGTAATGGTAATCGAACGACGTTCGACTCCAACGTCGATTTTATGAAAGAAAAAAAAATTTCAAGAAAAATGCAGAATTTCTTCGCCACCGAATATATGTGCCACACTCGTTTGTTGTAGACCCGCTGACCATGACACACTAAGTACTCCGCTACGTTCGGTCGCAATGCGCCGGGCCCCGTTCGTGTACATAATATACTACTTACGACAGTAAACTTTTTTTCCATCAAGGCACGGTGATACCGTAATGAATCAAGATATGATAATACGGCCGTGTCTTGTCCGCTGGAAAGATACCTATCGACGATTTTATAGATTTACGCGGGACCAAAATCGCACTTGCCAGTCTCACAACAAGACACTGACGAGTGTTCTCTAAAAGTCTTTTTTTTTTCTTTTTTTTTTCTACTCTTCTTACTCCATTTTAATGATATTTATTTTAAACGCAATACCACCGGTTAGTCGTCGTCGAGCGAGTTTTCGTGTTTTTCACACATTATCTCCGCGACAAATAAAATATTATCATAGACCAATACGGGAACGACGCTCGGGTTGTTTACAAAAATTTTGGAGGCCCGGCCCGGAGGAAGTCGGCATCGAATTTTCGGAGACTCCGCGTTGAAGTCAGCAACGTTTATTTCGGTACGAAACGATAACGTTCTATGATGAAACACCCGCTATACATTCTAAGGCCCTCGTCTCACTAGGGCGACGCGACGTTGACGCGATTTAAACAAAATAGTTGCCAAGTAAAATGTCGTACGACCTGACGTCATGAGTTCTGCACACTATAGGCGATGTTTCGGCAGTTGCTCAGTAGTCAGTAGCAATCATGTCGTCTTCTGAAGATGACGAGTTTGCATTGTGTCATATTGGTATCGACACCGTAAAATTAAAAGTGGTTTTAAAAGTGGTTGTTCTAATCTTCTGACTTCATTGCGTTCAGCTCGTGTATCTTCTGGCTCTTCTTGATGCAATTGCGCCATTCTGACACGTGCATCAGTATTTTGTTGCTGGATTTGTTCTTCTGTTCTTTCGGATCTGCTATTTCGCAAGTTTCGATCTTTACTTGTACTGCGGCTCAAATCAGCCCCTTTGCGTTTTCTTGGCATTGCTCACTGTAAAAAACATACATAAATAGAATTAATGAAATTATTTAATGATGAAAAATGTTAAAAGTATAATTAGGGCCAGGATTTTTGCCGCAGTTTTGAAATGATTTATAACAAAAATATAAGTTTTATGAAAAAATTTTTCAAACAAAAGTAAAAAATTAAATTTTATGAAAACATTGTCTCTTATAATTTTTTCATACAACCAATATTTTCATTGACATTTCAAAATAAAGATTCATAATGATTGATTTTTTGGAAACTATGAAAATCTTAATTGTTCAATTACATTTTTTTAATAAAATTATATTAAAATTACATTTTTATAAGATCAACAATATTTTCGATATAAAAAAAAGTATACTTACAACACAAAATCCGTTGTTATTGGAAGCTCGTGTCACGTGTTGAGTACTTTTGAGGTTATAAAATCACTTGATTAACTAATCGTGCAAAATACACTCAAAATTGATAATTTAATTATTATTGATAAACTAGGAATGATTAAAAGTTAATATGAGAGTTACACTGAGAAATAATAATAAAATAATAATTGTCAACGTTACTACTACACTTGATGCATAAACATCATTATTGTGGCCGACAACTGTGTAGGGAGTGAGAAAGAAAGGAGACCGGCTTCGTTCTCATCCCTACTCCATGCTGTTTACTGGGTCAGAAGTGACACCTGTAGACATCTGGCGGGGATAACTAATTAAATGACGATTGATCAGTTTTCGACCGGAGAGGAAAAATGATTAAATTACTAAAATGGCTATTAAAAAATAAGGGTTGATCATAGAAGGGTGAAAATTGAGGATTGTATGTATTTTTGTATGTTGTACCATAAAAAATAGAAATTAAAAATTTTGTCTAAAAAATAAAAAAAAAAATTTAGGGGTGGACTACCCCTAACATTTAGGGGGATGAAAAATAGATGTTGGCCGATTCTCATAGATACCGGATAAGCACAAAAAGTTTCATCAAAATCGATCAAGCCGTTTCGGAGGAGTATGGCACCGAAAACTGTGACACGAGAATTTTATATATTATATATATATTATATATATATATATATATATATAAATTAATTAGGAATGTTACGTGTAAATGACATAGAAGAAATTTACGACTTACGGATTTTCAATCAATTATGAAGCTTAATTTATTGATTTATAAAAAATATGTATAAATATATTATTTGTATGAAGAAAACAATACAATATATTACAATGCTTTTTTTTATTTGTTATAAAATTGAATAATTTACGAAATATATCCTCCATTTTCCAGTATTTTTCAATTATATTTGCATAACATAAAATAATTACCGTTGATATTGTCACAGTTATTTATGAGATATTTATTCGTAATTGCTGGAAACCATATATACATATATATATGTTTATAAAATGGTATTCTCTCCGTGATTTCAATATTTAGCAAGAGTATAACTAAAAGAAATTAACGATAATATTATACGAATCGGTTTGACATCGATTATCGTTTTTAGAATTCAATACTTATGATTTTCTTTGAAATTATTAAAAATATAATATCAAATATTCTTTAATAGGGTTTTTAAAAAAAAAAACCATTTAAATTCATTATAATAATCACGAGTGTTCATAATACACAACAACAGAAACCCGTTAATCGATGTTTATTTTCTTAAATTTATCATTGGGATTATTTATTCATTTGAGTAATATGTTAATTTATGATTTAATAATATGTATCTATGTGTTCATAGGAGGTATAAAACTTAAAACATATTAATTACGAATTTATTGAATTGGTAGACACATTACTGTTTACACCAAATCATAAACACGTGTTGTTTTGGTTATAAAAGTATTTGTTTACTATTGTCATCAATTATTGTCGAATTGCGATAGTTTTAAAAACACACAAAATAAATAAATATTAACTAACGAATAAAATGAAATCTTATAATGTTAAAATTTCTGTATGGACATTGCATATTATTTCGAATCGGTGTCACAGGAAATTATTAGGTTACACTGCATAGTCATTGATGGTCAGTCAAATCACAAATATGGAAATAAATATTATGCAAAACACGTATAAGTGTCAACGAGTGTTTGTTAACTTACGGCATTATGGAGAAAAGTGGTTACTTGTATATATTTTATAATGGCAATATTTTATTATATCAATAAGTGTGGAAACCTCTCGATAATTTTCAAAATTATTATTTTTGTTGTAGTTATTTGAATTAAATAAAATTCTTGTTTATTTTTATATCATAATAGTTTAATTTAACTTTTACGATTTACTTTTAATAACAATATTTTAATAAATTTCAAGTACGTCATTGGAATAACAGTTTACAGACAATCGCACAGAAAAAAAAATGGGAACTAAAAAATAACATAATGTATGAACATAGACGGACGTGGAAGTTTTTGCAATCGACTTATAATGAAAACATCAAAATATAGATTTCAACGTGACGACCATACAAAAATTTCATTGCGTTCACGCGGGGCTTTTAATGAGTTAAAACCCATATGTTAATGATCGTTTATTAAAGGAAAATGAATATCATTTAAAATTGACCATATACTTTAAAATATTATATTAGTAAATTTTTGACTACTATATTATGAAACGGGGTAAATAAAAAAATGAAAAACCAAAACTTTAATATAAAATACACCGTAATGGATTTACATTGGTACATATATACGTAAAGCGATTTGTGTTATTATATTACCGTTGTTAAAAAGTTATTAAACAAGGCGCATTTTCATGTTTAACGAACAACATAATATTATGTACACATACGAGCAAATACGTTAAAAAATTGCGTAACAACAACATATTGATTAAATATTTGCGTTCGCTCACGTATGTTTAAATACATATCATTCGACGTATAGGTAAACTACGGTTTACGTTTATTATTCTCTGTGAATTCTATTAATCTGTTGATTTCTGAAATAATATAAATTTCGATTCTTGAATTAAAGTACGTCAAACACGAGTAACAATATGCACTTGGCATTGACGCTTATTATAATTATAATTTTCGAGTCGGTTCATTCGGAAATGATTAAATGCTTCGTTGGTAATTATAATTATAAATAAATATACAATGAATAGATAGTAAGGGTTGTGATTAGATATTTCTCTATTTATCCCTATATTGGACATGTATTGCGATAAAAATATATTATTACAATTCCATATTTATTTCAAAAAAAAAAAAAATAAATGTATCATTATAATTAGGCGGTATTTTCGATTATGAAGCAACAAGCGATGAAGTATATTCTAATTCAAGTAAATTATATCAATTTGTTTTAATTTGTTAATGTTCATTTAAACGACTTTGAAAATTCCAGTTATGTCTTCGATTTTCTATTTTAGGTAAAATAAAATTAAACGTACAATATTATAACTAATTTAATGCCTAATTTATTATTTAGAAACTGAAATGCTTGAAGAATACTGTAATGAAATGGTAAAAGGTAATACCATATCACAAGTTATATATTTTAATACTAAGAAAAATCTGAAATATTTTTGTATAGAAAAAAAAAGAAATCGCTTTTTATTTGTTCTCGATTTATTTTGAATGGATATTGAAATAATAATATTAATAATAATAATAATAATAATAATAATAATAATAATGAATGCAGTTAATAATATTTATTTATAAACTTTCATTAAATTTGATATGTGAAATTCCTACAAATATTTAGTAGATAATATATTAATAACTTATTGTACTAATAATAATATAGAAATTAATATTTGATAAATATATGTGTATATGTAAAACATTATACATTGATCACATCATTTTGATGAACTGAGTTTTTATACAATTAAAACAATATGTGTATTTTTGTTTGTTTTGTAACTGAAATTAAAGAAACCGTTTTGAAAAAATACTATATTGGTAAGTAATAGAAGTGCTAAGTACAATGCCGCTCAAACTATTATAACCTTAATATTATGTTAACGTAACAATAAATTATATAATATGTATTGATATTTTAAATAATATGTCGTAGGCATATAGTCAAATCAAGCATTTGACCAAATGCCTAAGCAAATAATTAAAGAATTTAATTTTTATGTTTTTTCCGTCTAGACATTTAGTTAAATGTCTAGACGTTTAACCAAACGCCTTTTCCAAGTCAGGCAAATTAAATCTTATTTTATTTAATTTCGTGTCCATGATAGAATATAAAAGTATAAAGTGTATAAAAATATAACTTCCATAGGTTTTCACCTTTGAAAAGTAGAGTACCTTATCTATATTGAACACCGGACAAATTACAATCTTATCAATAACGACGAAAATATAACGTTAAGGAAAAATATGCAGAACATGATTTTATTGTACAATAATTTAGTTTGGTGCGTGTATATGTGTGTACTGTGTACGTAATTGTATTGCCGGCCTTTTGAATATTTGTTGTGGATATTTTTAATTTGATTTGTTTTCAATTAATTTTTAAAATATAATATAATATCACTCAGCAAATTATTTTATGAACAATTGAAATCAATTTATGAAAACCAAGATTACTCTGAATTCTCAGAGTAGTCCGGAATACTCGTTGCTTTGTCAAGACAAATGTTGTGGTTAACATGTATATTATGCGTGATCGTCGGAGTGCCAATTAGTTTTTGTCCGCTACCCGATATTATAAATATATTTAGACCGAAAGGAACTAATAATAATTATTATTCTGAGTGATTTGTTTTGACAAACATACGGATATACGTAAATTCATTAGTCAATTACGTTCCTTTCGTTTGTATATGCCTCTATTTTTTTTTTTTTTTTTTGTGTAAATCAATTTGTTTCGATTAAAATCGATACATGTAATATATTTGCGTATTTCTAGTTTTTAAATACCTATCTTCGCATTTTTAAAGTTTTTTTTTCTTCAAAAAACCACCTGGAAAATCAAAACCCCTGGACCATAGGCTGTCTACGGGGAAGGCAGGGTGAGCACCGGTCTCCCCAGTGACTTAATTCCTGGCCTCTTGCCTTATAATCTACCGTGGTTGAAACTATACATTTTAAACACCTATCGGCTTTTTTAATATTTTATTCACGAATATAGTAGATATTATCGTAATACACAGATATCTATTCTATATAGTGCTACAGATCTGTGTCGTGATAACTAGTTTCAACATTTTCATTATCAATATATTAAACATTCTATCACAGATAATATAAAATCTGTGAAAATGTACATATTTATATAATTTGTGTAATAACTGTAATAAGATGTGTAGAGAAGTCTGACGCATAGTTGATAAAATATTTATAAAAAATAACTAAGCAGCACATTAGTTGATTGTCCTTATTTATTAGTTGTAATAGCATAGGAAACCAATTTTAAGATCAAGATAATCTTTAATTTTGCGGATTGAAAAAATTCCAGGTGTTTTATAATTGCCATACAACATCAAAAAATGTCACAAATATAGGTATAGAATATAGATCGTTGTAATAAGTAAAAAATTTTAATTTTATAACTAGTTTCCCCAGCCATATGCCCTGGACTATTAAAAGTTGAAGGGATGTCTATTGTCGCATACTCCTTATGATTACAATCCTCGCCGCTTTTCGATTCGTTACTCCAAAAGTAAAAATCAACACGTTATACAGTATACATAAACAAAACGCGTGCAACAACGTCTTGACAATGTGCCCACTAAAACTAATAAAATTCCTCGATGTTTGAAATGATATCCAATGATTTTTAAATAGAAACTAGTTAATAATTACCAAGCAAAATTAAAAACGATCTATCATAAATTTGTAGTATATTCATGTATATATATATATATATATATATATATATGTATACTCGTACGTTAGCGTGAGTGTATAAATTAAATATGTATGTATTACGATTTTATTAAAAACTATAATATGCAGTTTAAATAATTTTTTAGATCAACTTGAAGTGTCATCATGTAAGTATTTAGATACATTTATTAAACTACATAAGTAAGGTAATAAATAATAAGTAAGGTAACTATATTTTTTCCGTTTACAATGGTCGTAAATATTACATTTATGATAAATCGAATTAAAAATCACTAGGAATTATAACTATGCGAAATCAGATTTATCCATACACGATATAGTTAGATTTCATAATATAATAATGAATTTTGGGTCTCTATAAAAATGTAAAACAATATTATACGAGTCCGTCCTTATTTCGCGTCATTACGTCTTTATTCGTACGTCATTCTGATTTACACCGAGAAAGAAGAAAAAAAGGTAATAAATTATTAGTTGATATAATCAATTGAAAAAAGTATTTAAAAAAATTCTTATCGCGTTAATATGGTAATAAAATATAATATATTTTATGAATTTTCAAGTCTCTAAAAATTATTCTCAATAACTTAAACAAAAATAATATAAAATTAATTAATAATAATAAAAACGGTTTTATCGGAATTTTAATTAAATAAACATAAATAAACTGCTTTTTTCTCCATAATTCACTCTGTACAGAAAATAACAGATTGTTTTACGTTATAAATTTCAATCAAAATTATGTACTTTTTTTGAATAATTTAAATTAATAGTAATAAAAAAATGTGATAAATGATTTCTTTTTTTTAATATAATTGAAGGACCTATGTTATAATGCTTTTAAGCCCTTAAAAACAAAATGTACACCTTTAATGATATAAATATATGATCATTATCATTATAATCCCAGATTTATTTAAATAATTTAAAATGTGTACACTGTTTTAGCGAGCAATAGTAAAGAAATAAAAGGTATATACAATATACTATGATAATTAAATGAATTGTGCGTCACGTAAAAAATTACATTTTTATACATATAATCTTAAGAAATTCCTTAATTTATGCTTATTAATATAAATACAAAATTGTTTTACATTACGAATCTCTTATCGGTTTCAATTATTATTTTTAATCAGTAGCCATACGGTTTTGTTGTACATTCACCAGTGTTTCTTCATTGAATTACGAAAAAAAACAAAGCATTTTTATAGTTTTCATTTGAATAAAACTTAATAAATTCCACCAAAACCAAAATGACAGTAGACTAACAATAGCGTTGGACAAATAATATTGAAATTGATGTAACATTTTCTCTATTAAATATTAATACCAATTGTATTACGTCTTTACTTTAGTATATATTAAATATTAAAAGATAAAATTACTCTATTTAACTAATTTAAAATGATTAACATACATTTTATTACATTATTGTATATATATTATGTTTAAATTGAACATTTCCTTTATTAACAGAAACAGAAGAAAAATTCTATGAAAAATATTTGAGTAAATACGATTTAAATTTGTAAATAAAAGAAAATTCGAAACACAATTGTGTTGTAAAATTGTAATGTACATACGTATAAATATTTAATTATACTTGATATATTAAATATTTACGATTGAAATATATATATTAAGTAGGTACCACTCTTCTCCTAATATTGTACTGTGCTGTCTACCGATTACCAATAAATTATTATAAGAAGACCAATTTTACTTACCGTCAGCTTAACTGCAATGAGGTATTTGAGACGTTTGTACTATAATACGGTTTATTGACTACCCCACTAAAACCTTTCATTTTTCCTTAATATATCTTCTGATTTCTTTTGATACTTCTTTGTGAATACAATTTTTTCCAGTCTTCTAATTTTCACAACGGATTTAATCACTGAAATTCATCCCCTTAGCACTCGTTAATAACAGATTTTAAGGAAACTCCGGTAGCCAATCTTTTTAAATTCTAAAATCGGCCCAGTAAATGTAATTTTCTCTATTTTTATGATTTTCGTTTTACTATTCCTAGGTTTGTTTCTTTAACAAATACATGTATAATTATGTGAATTTTCCAACATGTATTCAATGAGTTGACGGCCCCTGTCTGGATTATAATATATCGTATTCGTATACAATAGTTAATGTTTTCACAATGTTAAACTAGAAAATATACATATCTTCGTTGCTCCAGTCTGAAAGTACAAGGTTTGCTCCTAATATGATCATGTGATGGTAAACCAATATACGTTACTGGAAGTTGAAAAATAATTCCTTCAATACGATCTATGCTATAAAGATGTATACATATATAAAATAAACGAAACATAATTTAAAATATTAAACAATATTAATTAATATATACGATGTTTGACAACAAAAATAATAATAATAATAATAATAATGAAATCTTTGTAGAGTATTAAATTTTTATCATTATAGTGAGACTTCTTAATATGGATAAAAGTAAGAATCATGAACATATATTTTGGATTAAAAAATAAATAAATAATCCATGATTTAAATTTGTACAATTTCAAATATATTCTTATTTTTCTATAAGTATAATACACTTAATATATTATAATTATATCACCTAATATAATATTGTGATAAGATATTTATTTTAATTGCGAGAATCACACAAAACATTAATCTTACAAATTAAATTTACTTAAAAATAACTTTGAATACAACTTGGATGTTGTTCGTTCTTTTTATAAATCATACTTTAAGAATAGATCACACTTGAAATTTCAAAGTATAGTTGAAATATTAAATAATTTTTTATTTATTAGGTATATTAAATTACTGGGATTATATTGTGAATATGGGAACGGACATGCATATACTCAAATTTTACAACAAACTGATAAACATGTTTCAAGTAAGTATATAGGTGTTGTCAATTATTATTGTTAGTAATTAATGACATATAAAATTTATATTAAGAGCGATTTTTCTTTTCTTTTTTTTGTATAATTTTTTATATAAAATAATTATTATTTACTACGCTATTAACAATAATAATATTATATTATAATTATTTAGAATAACTACGAATTTACAAAAGAAGAATGTATAGTATTTTTAAAATCGAATTTTAATGCAGTTGCCATATATTATTTTACAAATAATATAATGGTAGCACGGGATGCAGCCAAAGATGGTATGTTTATAACTGTATTCATAAGAATATTCCCAATCCTATATATTCCTTTACCTTATTTAGAAAACAAATAAGTTTTATATTATGTTGTTAAGTCAAAAATTTTCAAATGTTTTGAAAGAAAAATCATAATAACCGTGTAAAGCTCATTAGATACATAATATTTAGCTTTTTTTATTTTCAATCAACGATTTTTATATATGTAAATTAAAAATACATTTTTTATAGTGTATATATACACTTTTTTTTTGTAAAATTAAATAATTTATTAGTTTGAAATTATATTTCAATTTTATTATATACCTATATCTATATGCAATAACTTCCTATACATATAATATATATATATATATATATATATAAATAATTACCTATTTTAATTTTCAAGGCTTATATGTTTTGAAATCGATTAAGAGTTATTTAAACAATAACGATACAGATGACGTGGAAGTTCTCTTGTGGGACATACTTACCTATTCAGTATATATTGAAATGCATGAGTCTGATTCTACAGTAGTTAAAACTAAAGAGCGTGTAATGAATTTGTTGAACACATCATTATCAAAATTCGACAGTTTAATTTCAAATGGAGAGGAGTACCCGTGTTCATACTTATTCATGTATAGGGACATGTTATTAAACAAATATCAACAACTGATTTCGGGTGTATGCTGTTTTTACAATATTATGTATATTAAAGAAATATTTACATTTAATTTTCGTTGTTAATAGGAAGAAACGTGGAATAAACTAGTTACACTGATAAATGATGGAAAAATTAAGATTTGTGAAAATTACTCGGAAAAACAAAAATTGCAAAGATATATGGATATAATATTATCAGTATACGATTCGGAAACTGAAGAAATTAAGGGTTTAGCTTCTTTTAATCATTTAATAAACGCAATTCAGATACCCGTTTTAACCTCTGAAGTAAATAATTATTGATAAATTGATATAGTCATTACATTTTCTGACTTTTTAATCATAACAAAATGTATTCCATTATATTTAGGCTTATACGTATTTGGAAACAATATATTCTTTATAAAGAAATATTATGTCCAATAATTCATGTCATAGGATATTTCCCAACATTTTTATTCATAATGGTATTTTTAACTTTTATTTTTATATGTCATATTATAATTATTATTAAGATCAAATTGCAAACTAAAATATATATTATATAAATTTAATATGTTACATTTTATATTTTTCGGAAATAGAAAAAAATTAATAAGATGAAGCTTAGGATTAATTCAAATGAGGAAATTATTTTTATACTTTTATAATTGACAATTATTTATTGAAAATTGTCATTAATCTTAAACGTCAATTAAATAATCATTTTATGAATGTAAAACTATAAATTGTATTGCGTGTTTACATAATGTATTTAATTAATTATAAATTTCACTATAATTTGAAATCTATTCAGATCACAATAAGATTAATGAAACATAGATTTTAATATATACGTATATATATATATATATATATATATATATATATATATATATATATATATATACGTATTTATATATAAATATATATATATATACGTATATGTATATATTTTAATATTTATAATATTTTTAGGATAGATTATTAAATTATAAAGTGACAAGTTTGGTTATGAAAAACATTGAATCGTGTGTTAATGGAATTGGGTGGAAAATTAAAACTGGAAATAGTTTTTGCAATACACTTGACATAAATCGAAAAAAAGATCAAAGTATACTTACAAAAACAATTTTAATTCATATATTATATATTATTACTATTATTATTATTATTATTATTATTATTATTTTATCTAAATCTCAAATGTAATCAAATCAAATTGATTTGTAATTTTCTTTTTAATTAACACATTCACAAATTAGATGATACTGTAGTAATAGATATATTATTATTGCACAATAATTAGTGAAAATAGTCGAATGACGTGTAATTATTAATAAATACCTGTTTTAATTTTCAGATTTAGACACAATTCTAAAAAAGTTAACTTATATGCAAATATACCGAATGACAACTGATTATTTTGTACCGGTGAGTTTTGGATATTTATTGATTACAAATATTTTATCTTTTAAAATTTTAATAATGATGGTTAGAATTGATAATACCACTAAAATCTCTTATATAATTTATTTCATTCAAGTAAATTTAATTTCACCTTAATTTTTACGAATAATATATTTTGTTCATGTCTTCGGTACTATTTAATTAATAAAATTTTTTTTTTTGTTGGAATGTTATATAAATATATTTAAGATATTCATTTTTTTTTTATAATTACAAAGATGGACATGTCTATATATGCCGCTTACTAAATTCAAAGATTTTAATTTACCATTATAATTTAAAACTAATTATATATAATTGGATATTTTTGGTCACTGGTTTTCTTTTTTTTTTTTGTTACGATTAACTTTTAAACAGATATTCTAATTTCAGGATATATTTAATGATGACAACAGGATTGCTGAAAATGAAATGCATATGATAGTTACGATGGCAATAAATAATATAGACAATAATTTTGATGCACCATTAAAACGGATTAAAATAGTGAATGCCAGTAAGTATACAAATATTTGAGTAAATATTAACGTAATAAATGCTGTATAGCATAGTAAAATATACAAATTATAACGTTTGAATTACCACGAAAATTTAATGCAAACCATTATAACGTTTATAAAATATTTAGTTGCTGATCCTTTAGTACCATAAATGATATTCCTTGAAATAGGTTTTACAATGTGTTCTTAAAACATTTTACAATGTTTTTTGTTTATTATGTTATTTATGTTTTTAATGAATTACATTATTTTATTAATGTGTATTCGTGTATAAAAGCGTATTTTTGTACCTATACTAGGTATGCTGAAATAATAATTCGTACAAATTGATTTATTGAAAGAAAATCTTTATTAGTTAATTGTAAATACATATTTTTAATTATTACGGATTATATGTTATTAATATATAAATATATATATATATTTTTTAAGCTATTACAAAGCTAAATAGTTATATCCAGGAGCAAACGAATTCAAACAGAATTGATTATAGAAATATAATGATAGCTCATAAATGGTTAGCTGAGTTACACGGTGTTCTTTGTACTGATCGTAAAAAAAAGAAAGAAATTAAATTGCATCAAGAAAATCTGGAAAAATCTTTAACACATGCTATAGAATTACAGAAGAAATATAAAATGCAAGACAGACATCTAGAGTTTTTATTCTATAAAAAAATTTGTAAAGTAAATATTTATATCTGCATCAATACAAATTCATAATACATTTATTTCTAGATATAATATTTGTTTTAAATTAATTCAAAACTAAAAACAAATTTATCTATACACATTTTAGTAAAAATATTGAAATAAAACAGTTTTCAATTTATAGTATTCGTTCTCTTTATGGATTATAATTTATTTTTTTAATCGATACATAAACTTTTCTCTATATAATAGAAAAAAAATATTTATATCTATTCGAAATAAGGGTATATTTAAAACATTTTTTGGAAGAGGGCTAACTCAGACGAACGATATTAATTATTGTGTCGCCAATTATTATACTATTATTAAAAGTGACTATATTAAGATATATCATTTAAATTATGATTCTAATCGAATGTCTCTGGTATAATATACCGCAATATAACTGTCATAAAATTTTTATTTCCATATATTTTGTATATCTTATTTCAGGGATATAATTAAAATGACCAAATGTCTCCATTAAATATCTTGCTAACTTAATTTTAAAATATCAATAATTGAAAAATATCTATTGGTAAAACAATAATGCGTAAATTGTTTTGTTTTATATAAAAATTTGAATAGTGTTTGTATGAAATATTGAAAAACATGTGTTATAAACACAAATTTACACAATCCTGATGAATACAAACGATTAGAACATAACAATTATTTGATTCTTTAACACACATTAATACGATATAATAGAATCATAATTTTAAAATGATATATATTAACAGGAAAAACAGACATTCAAAATACACTAAAAACAAAAAAACCTTTTCACTATTGAAAAAAAAAATTATTTATATATATATATATATAAATTTAATTACGTTCTAGGATTTACACCCATCACATTCATGGGAAAGACAATATGTAGCCGACGGTTGGATACAAAATAAACCTAATTTGTATGATAGAACATTTAGAAATTCGATTTTTCTCAAAAACGACTGTGGGAAAATATCTCAGTTTTTAAACATAGACAATCAATTTATTCATCAGGCCGATTTGAACATTCTCATATTTAAACATTTCTTCACGAAGTCTTCAGTACTAAAATATATACAAAGAGCTATATCACATACGGTGGTTTCTTCCGAGGTGCGTAATACAATCAATGAAGTAAATCAATGTCTAAATCATTAAAATGTATAGGTACTCGTACTTCACGTGAAATGATTATTACGTCTGCTTACGGGGCAATTGTGCATTTTTATAAATTTTTTAAATTACATTTCGGTCAGTGTTTTATTATTTATGTAGCATTGAGTTCATTACTATAATTAGTTCACTAAAAATATTTTTAAATATTCAAAAAATCAATTTGTCAATAAATGACAAATATTTTTACGATATTTGCACATTATATTGTATGGACAATAAATATAATTTAATAATATTTTTTTAAAATTCTACAGATTACTTTTGTAGAACGAAATATACTGATGCAAAAACCATATGATTAGTTTTATTGCATTATTAACAGACACATCAAATTTACGTTCAATGAACTTCTAAACAAAATTGTTTTTTCTTTTATATTAATGTACAAAAGTGTATTATTGTGGATTTAAAATTTTATATTTTATTAATATTTTTCTACAATTTACGTTGTGATTCACTTGATAAAATATAATTTTACAGGATCGCGTCAGAAATATACAAGCTAATGATCTTTATAGTATGTACTTTATATGGGGAAATTACTATGCCATCAAGGATTAAGGTACCTATCAATTGAATAAAAATTATTATAAGACTATCTAAGAATAATTACTTTTGATATTTATTAGACGAAATTTACTGTGGAAAAAATTTATTGTATATAATGCCTTTAAAAAGTAGAATTATTTAAGTGTACATTGAGTAAAACGCCATTGCCTGTTTTATTAAGCAACTCATGAACTTAACAATAAACCAAAAGAATTTTAGCTTTAATATTGGATTGTGGTTAACTAAAAACATAAAGTTATTTTTTATAATCTATAATAATAAACGTTGTTCTGTTCGTTGAAGATCTGTAATCCACTAATAATTTGAAAAAGATTTGCATTTATGAATATTATGATTAAAAGTGAAAATATTTTTCAAAATACCATTTAATCTAAACGACGCCTGTATTGACATTAGGAAATATTAAAGAAAAAAAATTATGATATTAAATTAAAATTTTTTTATAAAAAATATATTAGTTCAGATAAGAAAATGTCTATTTTTATTAGGAAAATAGTATTTTTCTTATAAATGTTAATTGTTTAAATGGAATAAATTTTATATTTAATTTATTTAAATATGGAGCTACAATTTATCCGGTGTTAAGCTAAATTTCTTTAATAAATTTAATTTAATCCGGATCCACACGTATTTTACTAGTAAGTATTTTGAAAAGAGAACAACAGAAAATAAATTGAATTTTACTCTTTTAAAAAAAAAGCATTTGTCTAGACTGATTTAAATTTAATTCGAAATTACGTTTATACTTTGATATTTCATTTCACGTCCACACAGAACAAATTTATTTATTATTTTAATAAATTCCACCTTTTCATTTAAATATTCATCGTTTTCTCTATGTAATTATATATATTTCCATTCTATTGTTGTATTCTTCTTTTTCAATTAATGCCTGACCGATTTTGTCGAATCTGCAGGTGGTAAATAAATAAATTCAATACATTTCCTACATATTCCTTTATTTATCACATTAATCATTAGATAACTTTGTATGTGTATATTTAAATTTAATAATACCATTATCAAATCAAACATTTACATACTTTTTATTTTTCTCAGAATCTATAAATAATAATACTTCGAAATACATTTTTTTAAATATATATCTGATATGATAGAATGCAATTAATGTTTCAATAATTTTATCGTAATATTCTAAAATTTCATTTAGGATGCTGTAGAAAAAATAGGACGGTCAATGATTGCATCGTGAATAGGAAGAAATCATTCAACTAAATAATATATAATAAAAAAAAATATTTATTAAATTAATTTAACGTATGTACTATAATTAATAATTTTATACAAATATATTATAAAAAA
Organism: Chaetogeoica ovagalla; assembly: GCA_032441825.1. NCBI lineage: Eukaryota > Metazoa > Arthropoda > Insecta > Hemiptera > Aphididae > Chaetogeoica > Chaetogeoica ovagalla. The sequence continues at coordinate 3,544,041 of CM063747.1, read as the reverse complement.
TAAATATAGCAATATTATGGACTATAACGATTCACATAAACTGTAACATTGTTTTATGCTGATGTGATTTAATATGTCTTGTATTATATACGCATTTTGGAATTGTTACAATGACTTATAATTGACAACATATTTAAAATTAATTTGGAATATAAATAATATACGTCTTAGAATGGAATTTGTAGGAATATTAGTAGATATTTAATATGTTAATAATAATAATAATAATAATCATAATATATATTCATATTATATTAAATGTTTTATTTTGAAATAAAAAAAAAACACTAAATGCCTATAACTTGTTATTATATTATAATAATACGTATACCTAATTGCGTAATTATTAATTACTTTTACTATATAAATTACACATTATTTTGTAGTTTCGTAGCAGAAAAAAAATAGGTCTCGAAGATTTTAAATTAATTATGAGATTAAATTTGATCATTTGAAAATTATTTTTCCTTTCCTCCCCTATTAAGATAAATCAGTGTTTAGAGTTTTCATTTTTCTTAAAAATACAATTAAACACTAAATAAAAAAAAATGTAGTGAGCGGCCAGTTTTGTGAATATCACTTAAGAGAATTACTTATATAATATATTAAGAATTATATTACTACTATAAATGTTAAAGCAAAACAAAATCATTGTATTCGATAAAACGTTTATGAATACAGCTCCCTTAAAAGGCTTCACGTAAATTTTTTTTTTATTCGATAAGCCTTTTTAACTGGTCAATTGTAAAATGTTCAACCGATAATAAACTACCGATGATTGTATGTCAATACGTTGATAATATAAATTAATATTTCAATATAATAAAAGAAAAGAAAAACCATAAACGTGGACCAGACATACAGTGAACCGTTTCGAGTGAATCGATTGAAATGTAATAATTGAAAACGCGTGATAAACCCGGGTACGAAAATCCACATGACTGACATCAAATAAATCAGTCGTATTCAGCGTTGGGATGAGATAATACAAAAATTATCCAGATAAAGATGAAATATAGAACGAGTGAGATTTTCATTTTTGATACAAATTCAGGCGCCTTCGCATTATTTGTTTTAATAAAATAAAATGTTAGAAAATATTTATCTACACGAGTCACGACAACACTGGTTGTGTAATGTAATGGTAATCGAACGACGTTCGACTCCAACGTCGATTTTAAGAAAGAAAAAAAGATTTCAAGAAAAATGCAGAATTTCTTCGCCACCGAATATATGTGCCACACTCGTTTGTTGTAGACCCGCTGACCATGACACACTAAGTACTCCGCTGCGTTCGGTCGCAATGCGCCGGGCCCCGTTCGTGTACATAATATACTACTTACGACAGTAAACTTTTTTTCCATCAAGGCACGGTGATACCGTAATGAATCAAGATATGATAATACGGCCGTGTCTTGTCCGCTGGAAAGATACCTATCGACGATTTTATAGATTTACGCGGGACCAAAATCGCACTCGCCAGTCTCACAACAAGACACTGACGAGTGTTCTCTAAAAGTCTTATTTTTTTCTTTTTTTTTTTATACTCTTCTTACTCCATTTTAATGATTTTTATTTTAAACGCAATACCACCGGTTAGTCGTCGTCGAGCGAGTTTTCGTGTTTTTCACACGTTATCTCCGCGACAAATAAAATATTATCATAGACCAATACGGGAACGACGCTCGGGTTGTTTACAAAAATTTTGGAGGCCCGTCCCGGAGGAAGTCGGCATCGAATTTTCGGAGACTCCGCGTTGAAGTCAGCAACGTTTATTTCGGTACGAAATGATAACGTTCTATGATGAAACACCCGCTATACATTCTAAGGCCCTCGTCTCACTAGGGCGACGCGACGTTGACGCGATTTAAACAAAATAGTTGCCAAGTAAAATGTCGTACGACCTGACGTCATGAGTTCTGCACACTATAGGCGATGTTTCGGCAGTTGCTCAGTAGTCAGTAGCAATCATGTCGTCTTCTGAAGATGACGAGTTTTGCATTGTGTCATATTGGTATCGACACCGTAAAATTAAAAAGAAAATGAAATATTGGATACATCCATACACACAAAATAATATTAATTGTCGAATATTTGTTGCCGCTAATGAATTAATGCAAGACGATGTAAAATGTCAATCTTTTTATCGCATGAAGAAAGAAAGTTTCAACTTACTTGTAGAAAAAGTGGGACCGGCTATTAAAAAACAAGACACACATTTCCGTCGTTGTGTATGTGTGCCTGAAAGATTAATGATAACATTGAGGTAATAATTCTTTGTTTACTTATTAACACTTTTTTAACATACGAATAATAATAATGTAGAAATAGGAAATAAAATTAACTAAACTAAATAATGTTCAGCAAATCATCTATTAAATGTTCGTTTTGGTTGCATATTTGTGAGATAACTTCTTCAGGAGAGTGGATTGGCGTGAAACTGTTGTGTGAGTTATTATATGTATATAATGACGAAACGGAGTAATTAGAAAATGCAGTCTGAGGACGAGACGTAATTAAAGTGTTTGAAGTCGGTGTTTGATTTTGAGGAGTTGGATTTTCCGTTAAAATGTCATCAATCACATCTGATACTTTTTTTTTAAACATTCTCATCTGTTTATCGGTCATGGCGTTAACATCAGGTAATAAACTAAGAAGGTACATTCTTCTAGGATCTTCTCCACAAATTTTAGTTTTCTTCATTTTCACAAAATCAATAAAACTTTGGTTAGCTTGGCTAAGTTCACTCTTTCGTTTCTTGGTACCTTTTGTTTGTTCTTCAGGACTACGAACTTCATCTTGGTCTTCAGCGTCGCTTTGTTCATTATTTTCTAATAAAATGTCGTGATCTGGAGTGGGAGAAGGAAGATTTCCTGAAGTAGTCAAATCAGTGCTAGGTTTTACATATGGTAAAAGGAATTGCAAATGTTCATTTAAATAGTACGGCCTCTTTGATTTTCTAGCAGATCCACTAGGTGCCGATTTATTAGTTCTGACAAAGACAGTTCTTAGGTTTTTCCATTTTTCTTTACAAAATGTAACTAAAATATAAAATAATAAAACATTAATTATTTACTTTTATACTTAAGGAGGAAATGTATAAAATAAAAATTAATGAAAACTTTTTTTACATCAGGTACCTGGCAACAGGATCTACTTATTCCAGCCTAGCATTTTATTTTGCTCGAGGTACTAACACAATAAGTCAAATAATTTCGGAAACTACAAAAAAAATATGGGAATGTTTAGTTAACGAATACATGCCAATACCAACTGAAGAAAAATGGATGAGTATAGCTAATCAGTATTACGGATTATGGAATTTACCAAATTGTGTAGGATCTATAGATGGAAAACACATAAGAATACAAAAAGTTCCAAATACAGGGTCGACTAATTTCAATTATAAGACATACCATTCAATTGTTTTAATGGCCGGCAGTGATGCAGATGGAAACTTCATCATGATAGAAACTGGTTTCGCAGGCAGAAATAGTGATGATGGTATTTTTCGAGCATCAAGAATGGGTCGTCGGCTTAAAAGAGATTGTTTAAATTTGCCAAATCCATGACCATTGCCTAATGACCCTAACGAAATTAATTTTCCATTTTATTTCGTAGCCGACGAAGCGTTCCCTTTGAAAAAAAATTTAATGAGACCAAACCCACGGAGGACATTAACAAATAAAAAACGATTATTTAACTACAGACTCAGTAGAGGTAGAAAAACTGTTGAGTGTTCGTTTGGCATGATGTCACAAAAGTTTCAAGTATTGATGTCACCAATACGATGCACTAACGAAACTACCATAAACAATATAATACGTTCAGCATGTGTCCTCCACAATTTCATACGTAAAAGAGAAGGTCAGCAGTATATACCTTCCATTGATTTGGATATAAATAATCCACAATACTTCCAAGTACCCAACGAGTTTATCATGGACAACCAAGATCAAAATGAGTTGCCGAGGAGACAAACAGCGAGTGATCTCAGAGAATATTTGTCTTCATATTTTGTTAAACCTTATGCATCACTGCCATGGCAGTGGAATAACTGTGTATAGTTATTACGATATAAGTAAATTGATAAAATGATAATATCTAATATTCATAACCTAATATTTATAAATAATATTTAATAATAATAAAATGAAGTGGGTCATTATAATTATTTATAGATCTTTGTATTACAGTATTACACATGGGTATTTTATTAATAGAATTTTAAACAGAAAATATACAATAATACATTAATGATGTTTAACGGATTACCTAAATATCAATAACTATACATTATTACCTATCTAAGTTATATTATTATTTCGTTTGAAGTGAGTATAGTGTGATAACTAAAATTGTTCATATATATAATGATTTACTAATATAAACTTTTAAAATAATGTAATAAAATAATTAATATAATACAATGTTTAGTTTGTTACTCGCAAGTACTAGGTATAATTTTGTAATTTTATTTACTTTTTTTTAAAAATTATAGCACTTATAATAAAAATAAAATACAAATATTATTTTACCTGTCTCTTTGACTTCTTCTGCTACCTTTGACCAGGCCTTTTCTGTTATGTCCCTTCTGGCGTATTCAGGTATTGTGAAGTTACATAAGCATGGATATTGCTCTACGGCTTCAACTAGTTTTATTGTGAACTTTTCTTCTTTGGTTTTTGCCATATTGTCAGTGATATTTGCCGAATAATAATTAATAAATATAATATATTAAATATATATATATATATATATTAAATATATTAAAAAATATAATTATGTTATTAGAAAATGTCATGTGGTCGACCAGGCAAATGTTATCACGCGATTGGATAGCACTAGTCACGCGCGATTAGTTGCTTTCGTGTCGCATCGCGTCGGTGGGAGGTCACCGATATATTAACCCGTGTTTTATTAAACAAACGATTATCGCACGATATTTATATTTTATAATCGCGTTGCGTTGCGTCGCCCTAGTGGGACGAGGGCCTAAAACGCTACGAAACGACCGGATGTCGCGGGAAATCGTGCCGCCGCCAAACAACGATCTCATCAATGGTCCGCATACTGAATATTGTTACATTTAAATGTACGCATTTGCCAATAATTGTTTTCGAATCATAAACCATCTACGCATAATCATAAATTACAGTGTGTACAACATCTTCTGTTATCAAAATATGTCAACAGCTGTCACCTGATTAGTCGTCGGCACGCCGTAGGTACGCGCCACACGCTTATCAACCGACCACGGCGAGCGGCGCGGTGGTAGTGCAAGCGGTCCTTGTTGCTCGTGCGCCGCAATACGTGTTTTCCACGTTTTTTTCTTTTTCTTTGTTTTTTTTTTTTTTTTTTTTTTGTTACACCATTCGTCGTTACGATCCCGTTCTCGAATCGTCTCTTCTCGGTTCCAACGGCTTCCGTTACGTCCGTCCATTCGTCTCGCACAACCGTCAACGGACATGTCGCAGGAAGACATACAATATTCACAGACGTACGAAGACGATAATTTCTTATACAGGTGAACGGTGGACATTGATAATATTGTAAACTCTTACCCGTTTCTCTTATATCAAATTGACGGCAATTATTATCTGTACTGCAGGCATGTGTTCTTACCGTACGAGTTGATGAAGCGCGTACCGGTGACTCATTTAATGACCGAAACGGAATGGCGAAATCTCGGAATTCGAATGTCGCCCGGCTGGGTGCATTATATGAGATATCCGCCGGGTAAGCGTTCGATATAGGAATTCTTTGTTTTTTTTGTTTTTTTACCACGAATTGTGAGAAAAACTGTTCTTGTAAAAGCGAAAAACTGAACAACTAGTTTTTTTATAATATTAAAATTTATAAATCTTAATTCCGCGTCCGATGGAATTCTCGAACGTTTACACACACACACGAATCCCGTACGTTGTGCAGTATAACGTAAACATCATTGAAATTGTATTAAATTTTTCTCGGTTTAAGTAAGAGGCGTAAAAAATAATTGCATAAAACCAATTTTCGTACAAATCGAATATATCAGTATAAACAAAATGGGGATAGTTGTGTTTTTATGTCAAATGGCCGAAAAACAAATATGTATATTTATTTATTTATATAATAGTTATTCGTTTATACGGTAAAATAAAGAAATCACTTGTATTTAAAATGTTTAAAAGTATTAATTTGGTAAAAGCTGTGGATTATCTAAGTATTGGATATTTTTTTTTTTTTTTTTTTTTACATAAATACTTTTGAATTATAATATATAAAAAGTATTGCAACGCCTATTCATGTATATCAACACACAAAATAGTATTGCCATAATTGTATAATGTATATATGTATAAAAAATATTTTTATTTTTTTTTCAGAGAAGCATGTTATACTATTCAGAAAGGATAAAAGTATTTCGTACAACTAAGAACTATAATAATGTGAAGAGGCTCATAAAAATATTCAATTAATAACAAGATTATTTTTAATATTTTTTTAACGTATCATTGAATTAATATATATGTACAGGGGCGTATACAAGAGGGGGAGCTTGTAAATAATGAATTGAACAAAATTGATAATTTAAAATTACCATGTTAATCAAAACCTGTTCTTTTTATTTTGCCTATCATTAAAGTCGCTCACAATTTTTATTATTATTATTCATTTAATTAATATTGTTTAACGTCATAATATGTCAATGGGAATTTGTTTAATTAAAATCCGTCTACCAGTAACTCATTAGATTTCGTTGATCAATTTCATTTAATAAATAATATACATAGTAGGTATGTGTACCGTAGGTGTGGAAAAAATGTAGGTTTTTTACCAGAAAAAAAAATGATCGTTATGGAATTAAGTACTACTGTGAATTGTCTAATATGATTGTAAAACATTAACATTAATATACAATTATGTCTATTTAAACTGTGAAATTATAATTTTGACATTATCCTTCACTCGTACGTCTGTGACTTGCCTGGACAATCTGAACCGCACATCAGGTGGTGATTATGAATATTATGTCAAATGAATTTTAAACACGGTCGTTGATATTTATTGATATGTGCTCACAGTCGAATATTTTATTTTACATCCGTATTAAGTGTTATGAAGAAAAACTAGTGTTAGAAAAATCAAAATAATAGTTGATGTGTAAAACGCCTACGAACGAGTTGGTCAGGCAACCGAATGTTCGCGCGTTATCCACACGCCCCGATTCGCTTCGGGTAGGCAACCCGATATCGTTTTTACGATAACTTTGACGGTCGCAATACGTATTGTCCAATGCGTGTGGAAAGGGGTTGAGACAGGGATCCCAGACGTCCCGTATTTCATGGGATTGTCCCGCCGTGTTTCAGTAAAGCGACTCGGTGTTCCGACGCAATATTGGAAACGTCACTCTTTTGTCCAGTATTTTAAAATACTAGTCCCCCCCCCCCGCGTAATTCTCAAAACTCCAATATGGGCCATTTTCTTTATTCGACTTTCAGTCGAAACTGTAAACGAATTAATTGAGCAAAAATATATATATATAGACGGAGCAAATAACCGGACGAACTGACAACAGCAAACGTTCGACGAATGTTTGTCACAGGGGAGGTAGTGTTTGGACACGACTTTAGTATTAGCTAAATATAATAATTATAATAATATATATTATATTAATAAATATATTATTTAAGCATCGGAACCGGACGTGTGGACGCGATCGTGTGCGACGACGGCGGTAAAAAATGATTTTAGTCGGCGAAACGAAATATAAAGTAGGAGTTCGTGGGAGTTTATTAAAAAAAAGAGACCGGGCATACGATGACGTTCGTAAAAAGATGACGGGAATCCTCGTCAAAGTGTTCACACACGTCTGGTGGTCACCGTATGGTTCGACCACATCGATCTTTGTCAATTGTGTCTAACAGAGAAATCACACGTAGAGACTGTCCCGGAAAACCGGGACTGTCACCGGTTATTGACTCGGTGTCCAAATGTCCCGATGATTTCGGGAATAACTCAAATTGTCCAAAACGATTTTTCGAATAATAATAATAATTGTAAACGAGTCGAAACCGATACGGGATATACGGGACCGATACGAAATCCATAGGCGAAATAAATATAAAACAATAATAATAATATTGGGGAAAATGTTGAGGCGAACGAAAAAACGAGCGCGCGTTCGCCACGTAAGTCAACGCGTTTATTTTTGTATATATATTTCGACATATAGTCGATATGAGTGTACGGATGACGACGAATGGATAACACACGCATTAATAATAATTAATATATGTATAATAAATATTCTGCTATATAGTAATTGTTACTAGCAGAATATTATACATTTGTGCCGCGTCCACGCCGTGAAACAAACGTGCCCGGTTTTGTCGGAACGTGTCGGTTCGAGTCGAACGCAAATCGAAACAAGTCGCGGTACGCGGGATTCGACTTTTGAACGTGACGATTCCGCGTTGTCGAAAGAAACGTTTGGAAATTGACGCGTTTATATTTCGTCGATTTAGAAAAAAAAAAAAAAAAAACAAAAACGGTCGACCACTCCGGTACGGTTGGAAACCGAAAAAAAAACGCGTTTCGTTATGTAAGACGAAACGGATTGAGCACGTGCAAAAAGTACAGGGAAAATTAATTTATACAACAATAGCGGACGTAATTTTTTTCACGCTTAGAAACCACGATTATTAATTACCACTTTAATACACAAAATCCAGACATACAACTATTCAAAAGATGCATTAAATATAATAAATACACATAAGTATTTATCGTAATTAAAAAAAATTATCATTAATTTATTATAAAAGTTTTAAAATTTAAATCACGCCGAATATAAATTTCTATTTTTTAATTATGCTGGTAATGTCATCTTGGACTAGTGATTGACAGAATCAAATAATGTCAATAACTGAATAATATAACTTGTAAATTAAAAAAAAAAATGAAATACTAGCTATTCATCGAATAAAATTTACATAACTAAAAAAATATTATACTCAGCACTCGGAATGAAATTATTCGGAACAACATTTCTAGTAAGCACACTGTAGGCATATATAGCTTAAATTCACAAACGGTGTAGAACAAGTAACTTATTGGCTTAAAAAAAAATTGATTTATTAGAATAGTAAACATAATAATAAATCAATACACTTATACCGACGATTTGAGACTTAATTATCAGTTTGAAAACAGTTTTAAAATATTCTGTTATTTCAAAATGTCAGATAAAGTAAGATTATACATTTCACGTGCCTATTGTTTTACATTCTTTGTAAATAATGTTAATGTTATACATACTTTTACACGATGAGTAAACTATATTAAAATAAAAGTACAAAATTTCAACATTTAATGTAGCTCTCTAATATGTGTGTACATTAGTATATATCGTAAAAAATGTTCCAATTTATTTATTACGCATTACAACGACGTAAAAAGTGTAACAAATTTAATGGAACACTTTTGTAAAAACGTTTACAAATCGAAAGGAAATTTGTAATTTTTTCGTTTGAAATCTATTCAACTCGACAGAATGATACGACGAATTTGGAAAATCTAAAACAGATTCTCACATTGCGAGAGGAAGAAAACCTGACGTTACAAAAAGATTTTCTGGCAACTCAGAAATGGGTCGACACAAAAATGAATCAACAAGATATGTTTCATTGTCGAATGGTGGCCAAGTACCACCAAATGATGGTCAAATGCAAGACGTACGAGGAACAATTAGAAACGATCAATACGGAAAATAGCCGTTTTAAAATCGTTGCGCAGAGTATAGCGCACAAGATCGAGGAACTGACCGGCTGCAACGTTGAAAACAGTTCGTTCAGCAGCGAAAATTGTGATTGTTTTAACGACGAAAATATGTCTTTGGAAGTAAGTGGCGCTGGACGGATTGTTCAGGTTCGTAGTCGGGAATATTTTTTTGGGAGGGAAGGAAGCTTTAAAGTAAAAGAATTGAAGAATGATTAACTTATTGACAATAACAATTCGCACAACAATTCGCTGGAGCCTGTTTTTTTTTTTTTTTTATATATATATATATAGGAGAGTAGCAAAATGTTAACCGACGAACTGTGCGCGTACAAGAGGCGAGCCGAAGACGCACGCGACGAACTGGCCGCGGCCAAAGACCGTCTGAGCGGAGTGAAAGACGAATTGATCAAGTCGGTTGAAACGGAAGCGTGTCTGAGAAAGTGTGTGGACAACTTGACTGCGTTTTGCGAGTCGTCCGCGCGGACGAAGGACACTGCTACTACGGTTGTTGACGCGGGAGAATCTCTGCGGTCGGCCGCGTGCGCCGAGAAGCATCCGATGGCCGAGCAATTGGAATCGGCGGTAAAGGACTTGAAGGGATTTAACGCGCGGGTCCAAGAGGAGTGTCGGACGATGGCCGAACACTGGAACGCGATGATAACGGAATACGAGGAGCTGTCGGCGGCGAACCGTAGTCTGGTGAACGAGTTGAATGTTCGCGAGGCGGCGTCTGACGCGTTGCGCGACAAGATAACGACGCTGGAACAGTTTTCGAACGCCGGCCGCGACAATCACTGCGAGACGTCGTCGGACGGACAACGACCGACGACGGACGTGCAAAAATCGTCGAGTGACGGCGGCGGCGACGACGACGACGACGACGACGACGACACGAAGTACTCGTCGCAACTGCTGCACGGCGACGGAGACGACTTCAGACGACCGTCGCCGTTTTCCACGCCGACGACGGACACCGCCGACCACCGCGACGTCCCCCCGGAAAAGCCACTGTCGTCCACGGAACTGTCCGACGATCGGGAAATCATCGAATTGCTGGAGAAGTACAAAAACAAATTATAACCGTTACAATACGTACAACGGTATACAATTACATGTTCAATGACGTATTATGCGTCGATATTTATACGCTGATAACAATTATACACTGTAAACTCGCGCTGATTCGATTTTGAATTGAGTGTAACATTTGCGTGGCTGGCACGGTCGGACCCGTGTAAGAATTCGTTTTTTGTCAAAAACACGGTGCCAGATCCGCACCACCGTACCTCGGAACCGTCATTTATCGATGATTTAAAACGGCGTCTGCGCCTAGAATGCTATTCGGGCACACCTGGACAACAGAACTGCTCGACCTGTCGAATCCCGTATCGATCAATCGATATTTTAAACCGTTTTTTTTTTTTTTTTACATAAAAACAAACACAAGTGTAGAACGTTCTACGAGTTGTCGCACGTACCGCGTGTTACCCGCGGGGGATTTGTTTGTCCGTCGCGACGACCTGTGTTTCTTTCAGGCACTTCGTGTCCAAGGCCCCCCCCCCCCGCGGAGAAAATTTGAAGAATAGTAAAGAAATACCAAATATCAGACAAATTTGTCTGTAACGTATTTACGGGGGGGGGGGTTCAGGTTAAAACCCCCACAAGAACCAAAAAAAAAAAAGCTAAAAGGTTATACAAAAAATTTTGTGTATTTAATAATTTTGTTCACAATTATAATAACAGACAAAGGTAATTATTACCAAAAAAGGCATTTTTCTTGATGTAATATAAATGACCCCCCCGATTTTTTCAAATTTCAAAAAAGAATTTTGAATACTTATTTATCTCGTATATTGTACATTGTTTACAAGTGGATTGGTACCGTCAGTGACGTAGTGACGGGCACAGAACTTGTTGTAAGAGGTAACCCAGGTTTTCGGACACGATTCCGTGTGGAAGAGCGAAATTTCGGAAAATCTTATCGAAAGACCTAAAATCGTAAAACGCCGGTTTTCTCGAACGAATTTTAATCAACTTGGTGAACAACGTCTTCTTCGGTCATGATCGATTTGCGCTTTTGGCCCACTTCATTATGCACACGTGTACGTCCGTTTTTAAATTGTCTGCATCAATCACTCATTACTAACCGTAAACAACACATACCGACGATGAGTTTGAGTTGCGCTCAATTTCGACTTGCAAAAAACGAACTGAAAGCTCAGTTTAGACGGTATAGGTATACACTATATATAAATACGTATATACACTAGTAGAGGTAGTCGAACGGGGCGCGTGAGTCGTTTTAGGCATCTTGTGTGCATTAAATCTTGTAGCCGTTCAACCGTTTCCACTTTTTTTGTTCGATAGAAGGTAAAATTTACCCGTAGTTTTTAAAATTATAAACCGGCGACGACGTTCGTCGTCGCCGGGTATAGTTTTCGCCGTTTGTCCTGTTGCTGTTGGCTCTACACGGGGCCGTCACGTTAAACTTATCGTCATCGCACAATTATTTACGATATCTAAATTTTATTTTAATATTTGGAAAACCAAATTTTCAATGGATTTATTTTACATATGTGTACATAATAAAAAAAAATTTTTTTCGCGTTACGTTACACGTGAGAGAATTTGGTCGGCAGTTATGTTAGGTAAGTCACGCGAGTGGCTTTCAATTTCAGCTAATACCCAATGCCCTTATATTAAATATATAGATACATGTAAAATATTTGTATATAAATAGTATACAAAATTATATGACTATTATATTTATATATATATAAACCATATATAAATTATATATATGATATATATTTAAATATGTAATGTATAAACTTATATAATTTTATTATATATTTCATAAAAGTTATACAAATTTATAATATATATATATATATATATTTATATATTATATGAGCTTATATAACATTTATATAAGAGTATATTAAGTGAGGTATAAAATGGAAAATTTTTGTTCGTTAGAAGGCTAGAATACGAATGAATATACGGACCGTTGGTCTGTAAAGCGACCGCGGCCGCGGACAAGCTTTACGCGGAACGGTGTTCAGCCGGTACGCCGGTTCAAGGACCGCCTTAAAAGCATCATCGACACGGGCGACGACGATCGATATACGTCGGTAGACGTTCGACGGGTCGCGCTCCTTTCGGATCCGACCACGTTCGGTGGCTGCTACTACGTCGCCGAATAACCCACGATTAGTCGCCGTATACCGTGTTTGCGTTGGCCGAACATGGGGCCGTCATCTAAAATTTGCCCGTAGTCATTACTATTATAAACCGGCTGCGACGTTCGTCGTTGCCGGGTATATCTCTCGTTCTTTGTCCTGCTGGTGTTGGCTCTACTCGGGGCCGTCACGTTAAACTTATCGTCATCGCGATTATTATTGTTCTTGTTTTACACAACGAAATAGTATCGACCAAGACATACCATCCATCCTAAAATGTAAGCGGTTCGAATGAAGCGTCGAAGTACCCTTTCGTACTAATTGTGGTGCCTTTTATAATATAATTATCTAATGAATTAATTTTTTATCTCATACTACACACTCGCATCATACAGACACTACGGTACAACGTTTACAGTTTTTTTTTATTATTATTATTTCCACGACGGTTTCGGCGAGAGGGAAGGAGTCGTCGTGACTTTGCCGATGCGATCCTCTATTTTCGGATGGACGGTTGCAACTGTAGCTGCGTTCCTCGAGTACGTGCGCCGTGGTGCTGTGTCGGCGACGTTGGTCGACGTACGTCTGCGATAACTACGTATGACCTCCCGGTTGAACTCGCGTCGCAACTGATGCGTCTTCGTGGATAACACTCTCGGGATCGTCGACCGGTCCCTGACGTCTTTGGACTTATCGTCCGTCCGCACTTCGCCGTCGATCCCTGCGAAAATCCCTGTCACGAGACACGGAAAGTTCGTCCCGTCGTCGTCTCGTTCGCGTTTCGCGGACACGGCCGTCCGGCAATTACGTTTGATCGGTCGGCCACGTTTGTCCGACAACCGACGGAATCGTTCCACCTGACGAATCCAAAAACGAAACATATTAAAACGTTTCTACTTGGATTTTTCATTCGGGGCTGGAAAAATTCGTCCAACACACCCATCAACAGTTTACTCAACTTTATAACTCTCGTCTTAAGGATACGCGTAAAACTTTACAACAAAAAACGTGCGATAACACGGATGGGGAAAAAAAGAATTTTGAGAATAATCATTTTTATACGACAGTGGTCTCGCGACAACGGGGGTATAAACAGAAACAACACGACTGTGTTGCCCTCTTATGAGAATAAAATTCACGGACACAGATACACATTTATTAATTATTATACCAATCATCGATTAACGACGTCGTCTTATATTCGTCATTATAATGGTAAACCATTTTTTGCTTCAGCGAACCAGTTGAAAACTAACAACTTAACTTTATTGCCATTATAATTTCAAAGTGTTTTTACTATCGTTATTAATTATTATTATTATATACATAATACGTACATTTTACATAATATGTACACGAATGTGTTCATTAATCAAATATTGTCAACCAAGTGAATTGATTGGCGTGCGTAACAATAAATAGTTAATTCAATATGTAAATATTTATTTCCATATTTACCGAGCAAAAATATTCGCACACTTCGCAGAGAACGAGGTGTGGTGACTGTGCCTATATGATTATTGTCTCTACATAGATAAATTAATTTAAACTTAAAAAAAAGTTATTAAACAGACTTGTCGGACAGAATCTATCCAATACGCAAATAGAGTTTACAATTTTATCATTGTCTTAAATTTTTGTCAAAAGTGAATTTTTTGAAAAAAAAAAAAAAAAGAATGTTTTTCCTGTGGTAGGCGTAGCATATGAAAATGAAAAAATTTGTTCACAGACTCTGTGTATCACCACTCGGCGTCTTAAGTTAATGGTATAGGTGAAATATTATTATAATTTTATTAGGTATATCCGAAAAATGTTGTGATGTATATTTAGATCATACAATAATAATCCCACAATTATTATGTATATAAAAAATATGAAATATTATTATCGGGTGTTCAGTTATAGTGTACCTGCTGACTGTTGATTTTACATATTCTCGTGAATACAATCCACTTGGATATGGTTTGAGTGCCTTGAAATTTATCAGATTTTCCGGTGTACGTGAAATACTCTCCTGGCGACTGATCCATCAAATAGCTTAACCGAAAAACAGGTATATCGATCTTTTGGCCGTACATTTGTACGCCGTTTAAATAATCAGTTATGTACTCGACGCCGGCGTGTCGATCCGGCGTGATCTGCAAAACCATTTAAAATGTAATTTCTAATATAGCACTTGAAAAATATGATATATACTCGTATATAATATATTTATACTCACGTCAAATAGATATGCTAAAGTTAAATAGCCGTTTTTCTGTGACTCGGCCGCAAAAACTGTTTTACACGAATTTTTGAAAAATATAACGTGCATTTCCATCGTGTATCTGCGGGGAAGAAAATGTGTGTAATACTTACACATAAATTTGAGAAAATCTTTTAAAATATACAACAGCGATAACATACTACTCATATAGCAAATAAAATACGTTTAATTTTAAACGTATACCTTTGGCCGTTTATGACGTGTTCGCTGCCAATCTTATCCCCATTAGACCAGTGAAAGTGCAAATGTGAAAAAAGATACGTTTCACTCAGATCAGATCCCTCGATGGATGGCCTTCGTCCAGTAGCCCAGTCTCCGCTCAATGTGACTGTATGGCAAACACACTATATGTATAATATTATTAAAAGTTCAAACGACTTAGACCAGGAGTGTATTAAATGATTATAGTGCCATAGTGTACTATTGAACTTGGGGTATAATACTTCTTAAAAGTATTTGGAATATATATATTAATTGAATACTTCTTGACAATAGTATTCATTGGTGTATTTGAAGGGCAGGGGGTGATGAAGACAATTGCTCCCGTGATCAATTTATTTCTTTGTTTAGGCATTTGCTTTCTATTTATTAAAACATTAAAAATTGTTTTTTTTTGTGATTTATTCCGTGTGATAAAAATATAACACAGTAAAGTCACAAAAAATATATACATAATTACATATAAATAAAAGTGTATTGTATCTTTTACAAAATTAAACAATTAACGCGTATTGGTTGATAGACAACCAGAAATTAAATTTTACTTTTAAAAGCAAATAAAAGATTTGATTTTTATATTGCTTTAGTTTTTTTTTTTTTTTTTTTTTTGAATAAATTAATATTGTTTTAATACCAAAATCTTTAATTTTGCATATCTTACATAACACAATTTCTGTAACACACCACTTTGTTGTTTCACTTTCAGTTTACAATTATAACTCGATATAATAAAATTATTAATATTTTTTTTTTTTTTTTTTTTTTTTTGGCGGAGGTTTAAAGAAATACAATATTAATAATTTAAGAATATTGTAACGGTCAAATTAATAGGTTATTTATCCAGAGCGGACCAATGGGAGGACAACAAAGGCACGCACAGACGCAGGCACAATTTCGGAGGGGGGGGGAGTGAGCTACTGAGGCGCCCACGGCCTGGATTCTCTCCCCCCCCCTCAAATATTGGGGTCCTCATATTTATGAATGGCGTACATCTGTACACATTTGTTTAATCTTTTGACGTGAAGACTGTATGATATTTCGCAAGGACCTGTACTTCTCGGGTTCCCGTCGTATTACGTGTACGCAAAGCCAATTTTATATGGACATTAACGCAAAAACGATCAAAATAATTAACTGGTAGAAATAAATCGATGTGGACTACCTACCGTAAAGCAATGTGTTGGAATTCATCAGAGCGTACAGCAGATTATCCGGTTTTCTTTTTTTTTAAATTCGTCCGAACCATTACGCGCTCAAATAATAATTTATAACATTGAATCGTTTCCGAAAAGGTTCTGTCGCAATACGAATGCAAAATATAGATGACGATATATAAGTGTACATTAGACGAATTTTAATTCGATTACATATTTTCATCATACGTTAAACTCCGTTGCAACGTTTCTTTTTTTTTATTATTATTATTATCTTTAAACTTTAATGTTTTTGTTTTTACAAACGAGTTGTAAAGACAAATTAACCGGCGAGACGGTTGGCGCGTGGAGGTAGATTAATAATTCGGTAAATTATTTTTCATGTCAGAACTGTACCACTCGGGTGGTCCTGGTTCTCGTATAAATGGTTAAAAATTATTTTTCAAAAACGAACGAACCAAATTAAACAACTTAAACAGTTTTTTTTTTTTTTTTAAGTCCACGAATCGGAAAATGTTTTACAACAGCGTTTCTTAACCTTTATACTGTAGCGATCCCCATTATTAAATTTCAATTTTTCAGTGACCTCTACATATACTTTTTCTATATACTCGCATGAACGATTATTATTATTATTAACGAATACACGAGGTACTATATACGTAGAAAGAAAAACATAAAATTATATTTAAACTCATTGATGACAACAATATAATGCGTACTCGTGTTATGTAATATTTATTGAGTTTATTATTTCCTTTTTTGCGATTTGTGTAATATTTTGTTATATTGATTTAAATCGCGTGTTGGCGACACTAAATAATTAGTTGGCAACTCCTCAGGTTGAGAAACACTGGTTTACAATAATGTTAAATGACATACGGTACAAATAATTCACTAACCCGTCAGTCCGCTGTTGAACAATGTCATTTTCGCCGGTAACGCGTCAAAGTTGTAGAATCGCAACGGTGATACCGCGACGACCGACATCTCGCTCGTGTTCACGGCCAACGGTGACGCGAATATGGTGTCCATGTTTGCCTCGCTAGTAGAACGTACTCGAAACGATTCGTCTAATAAAAAATTAAAAAAACGATAGGTATCTTAATGCGTGTTGTGTTTTTATATAAAATACATTTTTTCTTCCCTTCGTCGCATTTCACTTTTTACGAATCGTAAATATAACATTGATCTGACGTCCCTATATCTATACAAACACCATGCAGACATTCTATTGGTTACAATAAATATTTTGCTTGTACCTACAGGAAAATCAGATATTCAACTGTTGACATATTTATACGATCGTATCTATCACGCGAGCGCGCATACGCGAACTTTAGAAAAATTCATAATTTATATTCACCGCGTTGTTTTTCAAAACAATTTTATATAGGCGATTTGTTATTCGGACAAATAATAATGGATTGTGGTTCATTAAGCATATAGGAATATACACAGATTTTCTTATATAGATATCCGTAAACGATGCAGTTTAGTAGTTACTCTCTTATTTCGACTTACGTGACCGACCGCGGTCATCGCAGTCATCATCAACTTCTAAAGCCTTGTCATTGTAGCCATTCGTGTCTATCACTTGCAGTTTTCTTGAATTCTCGATAAGAGTTAAAACCCATCCGAGGGAAAATTTCTTCAAAGAAGGATATAGGCGAATCAAGTTCTTTTACCGTCTATTTTGCCTTTCCGTGACAATAGCGATGAACTCGTCGCGTCATAACAGATATCCAATTAGATTTATTTTTCTTTTCATTGTGTTCATCGTTGTTCTTTTCCCACAAACCTCGTCCAATACTGCTTCATTCGTCTTATGTTCAATCCAGCTTATTCCTGTTATTTTCCTCCACATCCACATCTCCATCGCCTCCAGTTCATCTCTCTCATACTTAACTATCGTCCGTGTTTCACAACCATATTATAATAAAATGTTCCAAATAGTATGTCTTTATGAATTTCTTTCTTGAAATAATACTCAGATGTTTGTTTATGAGAATTGTCCGTTTTCGGTTTCCAAAACACTGCAATGTCTGTTCGGTCATTGCAGTGTTTAGACCATATGTAGGCCTTGTCCTGTTTACACTCGTGTCCAGTCGAAATTGTCAACAAATGAATGGCTGATACGTATTCATAAACACGAAGAATGAAATAAAAAAAAGAAGTGATTAAGAACGATAAAGCAAAATAACGTGCATGAACTTTGAATTAGACATTATATTTCCTCCATCAAACACCGAATCATCGTATATGGAAAGGGGAAAGGAAATTATAAATTACTATGACGCGTAGATCGAAAAGTCAACGATATTAAAAGACGTGGAATACTATACTTTTGTCGCTAGTGCAGTGTACGTAGTCTTCGTCCATGGTTTACGGCCAGTGCAAATATTATATTACAATTTTTATGAAATAATACAAAACGATTAAAGCGTTATACGAAATTTAACCTATACGAATGACACATAATAAACGTATTAAACATACATTAAAGATTGTATTACTATGGAGTTTGAAATGATATTTTAATACTAACCATTATTTAAATAAACAGTAAAATATAACATATTTGTTGTTTTGAATTTTAATCGTCGTAATCGAACGTACGATTTCTCGTATTATATGTTTTTAGACAGATTTATTATTAAAATAGCTTTTAAAAAAAAATTATTACATCTAGAAACAATGTTATTGTCATTTTTTTTTAATAAAATAACGAAATATAAAACAACGACGTTGTAAATAATGTTGTTTATTGTATTTTACATCAGACATATGTGGAAAAAAAAGTATATAAAAAATGTTTTCCTACTGTTACCGGTAAGCGGTTAATATTTGTACACACTATTCCTTCACTAATAGAGCAGCCCCTGGCCCACGAAGCAATTTTTTATATAGCCTCCATAGAAAGATGTTAAATTTAAAAAAATTATTTTATCAATACAAATATATATATATTTCTAGGATTTTTCTAAAGTTTAGTCTAATCTGGCTCACTAAAAATCGCATTAATTTATAATTTTACATTTTAATTTAATTTTTTTCTTAAAAGCCAATTTGAAATAATGAATAAAATATATGTAAAATATATAAAATCATATGTAAAAAATATTTTATTATTATTAATGTGACTCTCGATGAAAATTATATAAAAAAAAATAATGGCCCACATGATTAAAAAAGTTGTCGACTACTTCTAGCCATAGGCGGATATTTGGTCACATCCGTTGCGGGCGGGCTTAACATTTTTGTTTTATCCATTAGCGTAAACAACCATTTTTAAACACTTTAACCGACTAACTAGTAGTTACTCTAAAAAAAAAATTCAATGTACTTGGTAATAATATTGTATAAAACATGATTTATTATTATTACTTGAATGAATGGCTGATGTATCGATACATGGATAATTCGAGACTCAACACGGGTACGATTTTTGCCGTTCATCAATGTCAGTTTATAATAATCGTAACAGTTTAACAGTTTATACACGGTTTATGAACTATTAATTGAGAATCGTTGTAGTTCAATTTAAGTGGTTGTTGGTATACGCAGGTGTTTAATCTGACGCTGACTAAGCGATCAATCTTATGCAGGTATGCTAAATTCATTATTAACAGGGCTCGGAAGTTCTAGCAAATGCATATTTTTTTTGATTAGTCTTGGAACATTCAAAGTAAGACACAAATTTGATTTAACACTTCCCTGATGTCGTATACGAAATTTTATTTTGTTAGTTCTTGCATATTTACGGTTTTTAGTGCTATTTTGCTAATTTAGAGTTTTAAGTGCTATTTACAATCATATTTTTATATAATAAACAAAATGAACAAAATGTTATGGAAAAAAAAGATTTTGGATCAAACAGCGGTATACGATTGTGCGAACAAAGAGAAAAATATATTTTGATTTTCAAATACATAGTACATATTCGGTTGTTATCGCGGCGACTTACCGGACAACTACCGTTCGTTTCCAATAATTTGGTTATTTTTAAAATTGCGTCAGACGCATTGTACAGTAATTCTCGGACGTGGGATTATCGTCGTTATTACCTACCAAACTATGAACATACACAATGATTTTAGTGTTCCGCCGTCATTTAGATGTGTTGTGTGTGCGATTGATCGTGAACTAGTATTACCTATACTCTCGTGTTTTTATATCGATTTAAAAATGCCTAAAGTAAAACAAAGTTTATCAAATCGGCTCCAAATTTATATTAAAGAATTTGATTCTAATATTCTCTCAATTGATACAAGTGTATTATTTTGTAAAATTTGCGAAATTAAAGTTAATTCCGACAAAAAGTTTAACGTATCATAACATGTGAAAAGTGACAAACATATCAAAGGCCTTGCCCGATCTCAATATCAAATAAATCGAAAACAACAGTTATTGACAAGTAATATTAGTATAAAATCGTTATTTAACAAAGATTTGTGCGAGGCTCTTATTTCCGCTAACATTCCTTTAAACAACAAATTAAAAAATCCAAGATTTAAAAATTTAATTTGCATATTTTTCAATTTTTAGTGCTATTTATAGCACTTATTGTGGTGTTTTTAAATGCATATTAAAGCGCTAAAAATATACTTTATTACTGCTATAACTTCCGAGCCTTGATTATTAATATTATTTCGCGTGTTTCAATGAAATTAACTCAAGGATTCAATTTTCTTCGTTCTACACTCGTTTACACGTTTACTCGTTTATTTTACATAGATATGACTGATATATATATATATATATATATATATATATATATATATAATTTAAATATAACACAATAACTTAAACTTAGTTTACCTATATTTGTACTTACCGTTAAAATTGGTCGCACAGGGCCTGTTATTAAAGTTCCTAAATCAGGAATGACATTGTTTTTATGTACAGTATTTTCAATACTTTTTTGTGCAGTTATATCAATTTCTATTACCCATTTTTAGATTCTAGTGTTTGTTGTTGATGAGGAATCAGTAAAAACTAATTATTGTTTTTTTATATTAAAGATGTCGAACACATTTTAACCATTATTGAATTAATTATAATTTAAAATTAATTGATTAATTCACACAATACACATTAATAATATTATTTAGCGCTTACTTACTTTATGAAATACATTTTTATATCATTATTTTGTGCATGAATAAAAAATGTTTAATTGTTTTTTTCTTATAAAATGAGCAATATTTTATTTAAAACTTTTTCAATTTTAATAATTTTACTTATGAAATATAGTCCTCTGTTTTTAGGAGGACTTTATGAAATTACAAAATATATATATATGTCGCTTCTCGGCACAGATCTCTATAACACTATAATATTATAGAACAATTTGTGGTTCTCGGTGATGCGACGGTTAAGTCAACGAACGGTTGTGCTTTGCATACATTACACAACGTCGAAACAGCAATAATGTTGAAATACTGCGTAAAACGGCGCGCGTGCTCTGCATAAACTAAAACGTAACGGAATTAAGGAGAAATGTTTACATAATATAGTAACGCATAATAAATGAAGATTTCGTTTATTCTTGGACAAAAACAGTCTCTGCTAATACATAGATTTGATTCTCTACAGTAATTTGTATCACGTTAACCATTTAAATATTACACAATTACATTCTTATAGTTATTCATAATTATATATTTTGTAAAACAATGAATACAGATAAAACAAATTCACAAATTACGATTATTGAACAATACAGATAAACAGTTTTTGGATAATATTGTATTTTATTTAATGGTACAAAATATATGAATCATCAACAGGGTCAGGAAATTGATAGTACTTAAAACATTAAAAATGACTTTAAAAAAAATGCATAAATAAATGACATAAGAAAATGCCAGTAGAAATGGTTAAATAATGACAAATAATGATTTTAAATGTTTAAAAATTATAACATGTGGTCAACACAACAGATGTTAAAATGCATACAATATAATATTGACATTTTTGTAAGACTATCCAATGATACATGTTTTAAATAATGTAGTATAGGTATGAAACAAACTATGCAACATGCCCATTACAATCTAATATAAAATTATAGACTATACGTTGTACCAATTAAAAACATTTGGTTTGGTAAAGCTCAATTAAATAAATTCTAAAAATTATATTATGTTAACGTGGAATTGTAAAATATAATACTTTAAGTACTACAGTCTAGTGTCCTATTTATAATGTGGAAAAAGAAGGTGGTAAGAGTTATTTGATACATTAATTATTGGAATCATATTATTGAAAAACGTGATACAAAACAACATTATCAAATAAGTTTGAAAAAAATACATATATAACTAAATCAAAATACAAATTATTTTATAAAACTATTGAAAAGTAAAAGGCATAATGTAAAAAATATTAGAATAATTATTATAATGATGGAGAATTGGGAATACAATTCATGTGAATAATTCGGTAAACATAATATTAATATTAATAGAATATATACACAAACGCCAATAAAAATGAGTTTATTTGCAAGAGAATGGATTATGCTTGAACTAGTACTTAGAATTACCGAATAGGTTTATTTATATTTGCACTTTGTCATCAAAGTGCAACTATAAATAACAATTAAAATCAATTAATTATTTGTATATTAAAATCGATTATGTTAAAAACTAATTTAGCTTATAATTAATTTACTTCATTTGATTATCTGAGCTTTTATGGTCTTTAGAATTTTCAGTTTCCAATTTAGTATTAGGCGCAATAGCATTAATACTATCAGATGCTCTTAAAGTATCACCATGTTCATCAGTATTCTGAAAAAATGTATAAATAATTGTTTTTTTCTATTTAAAGGTCAAATGGACAGGCTGAACTAATGGTTAACAATTTTAACAGAATTAATAAAAACATCCAATTTACACTTGAAACACAAATAGATAATGAACTTAACTTCTCAGATATTACAATACAAATCTCTAAGAATATATTTAATATCAATACATGTATATAGAAAACCAACTCAAACTGGTTTGTGAATACTTTTATAAATTTAAACATTTAAATACATATTATATTCATAACGACTGTTGACTATATAAAGGACATATAAATAAGTACAATGACTTTAATTTAATTTCTGTGATTGCTTGAAAATAATAATAATAATATTTAATTGATATTTACATTTTCCTGAAAAGTTTCTACATTTTCAAACTCCTTATTTTCCTTTTTATCTTTCTGGGGATTATCAGCTTTCAACCGATTGTTTAAGTTATTTGCATTTTTAATGGAGTTATCCACGCGACAACTATAAACCTTTCTAATAACGTCGAGATAATCAGGAACTTCTTGGAACTATTAAGAAAATACAATAATAATAATAATAATAATAAAACTATAAATGCTTTAAAGAACACATTGAAGTGTTTTTTTTTACCAAATCAATATTAATGTCACTGTCTTTCTTTTTCTTCAACCAGGCTGACACACATTCAATTACATCAATATCAAACGCATTGGAACAATTTATTTGCTACAAACAATATAAAAATACAGGGATTAACAGTATTTATCATAATGAATAGTATTAAAAATTTACTCTTTACATATTGATGGAAAAATAATAATTATTTTACATAAAAATATCTCGAGTATGTTGTTATTAATATATGTTTAAAAAAAAATCGTTTAATTTTTTTTTCTATTTAATTCTTAAAATTTGAATATTTTTTTTAAATGTACGAATACAAAATTAAACCGATACATTAAATAATAGGCGAGACATAATATTATCTATCAAGACTCATGCAAATATCGAACATTACTGGTCTATCTGGAATTTAAATTTAATTTACCGACAATGATTTTTCAATATGATAAAGTAAATACGGATCGTATTTATTGACCGATACGATACAAATTGTGTTAAATACGACATTGATAAAACGAGTGATGATTTTTGTTATGGATTATTTCACTTATATAATTTTCTTCAGATTGTACTGGCACAGTGGCAACGTTTATAAGTGTAGTTATATCACAAACTAGTTTTTCTGATCTGTCTGTGTTCCACTGAATAACTGTTTTTTTTTTTATAATTTTTTTAAAATTCGTACCGACAACAACTGTTGTTTTGTTGACGTATTTTGATAAATAAAATCGAATACGGAAAACTATTGGTCGTTCACGTTGCAATTGTACCAGATTATCAAGAAGCGACTGTATTGTAATGAGAATCACTACATAACTAACGTAAACAGTCAATAAAACGTTCATATTCACAGACATTAACCGTAAGCCATTTATTAATTTATATAATAATAATAATAATAATAACAATAAAAATAATAGACTAACAATACAAAAACGTACCTTTTCCAAATACATTTTATGGAACACTTGTAGCATTTCAGTCAATTGCTCCACCGATAAGTTATCATAGTTCACCGTGTTGTTGTCGTCGTCGTCGTCGTCGCCATCTCCGAAATGTAATAATGCACGCGAAGTCTGTAGATATACGCAAATCAAATTTTTTTTTAAACGTTTTGAGTAATGAGAACTAAAGTTGTCATTAAGAAATTAAAATTTCTTTATCAAGATTTTTCAATAAGTACATAAAAGGTAAAAATATTTCGGTGAAAAAAAATAAAATGCTCACCGTTGCACTGTTTTGGCTGTCCTCCATTTTTGTCGTTCGTTCAGACGGCACTCGAAATGTCTGTCCGTTGTTCGTCGTACGTCCCAAAACGTCGGAAAGTAAAGAAAAAACAAACAAACAAACACAACAAAACACGCGCAAGACAATTTAAAGCAATTTAATTTCAATTTGATATTGAAGCGAAGCGCAACAAGTATTCACAATTCCATAACAACAACACTTGTTTGTGATAAACGTGCAAGGAAAAAAATGGCGTGAGCGACTGGTGTACGGTCTGGACGGCGTACGACCGTACAGGTGTTCGACAGTGTGAGCGTATACCGACGTAGAAAAATTCCCACAGTTCCGATACGTAACTCGGTACCTACAGCGCATAGTAACCAGCGTACGTGCTGCGGCGGAATTCCGAATGATAACGAGATTCTTTTTACGTGGTACGACGTGTACCACCACCGCGATGTTTGAATTTAGCGTGTCAAGATTAGATGTAAAATAGCTTGTTTTATTTATTTATTTTTTTTTAACATTAATTTATAAAACGTGTTATTTATTCGAGAAATAAAAAGAAGTATAAATGAAAAAATTGTAAATAAATATTAAAATATAATTTTTTTTATTCTCTATGTTGGTTCTCGAAAATTGGCCGCTTCATAAATCAACATGAAATTCGCCGCCGCGAAGCGTGTGTGTTTGTCTTGTTCACATCGTTACAAGAATTATAAAAAATAATAAACTCACCGGGGGCCACTGCGGTGTTGGGAACTTTGGATATACCGAGCACGACTTATTATTCCACATGCTCAGAACGAAGAGCCCGTCGATATGTTACCTCGATTTTTTACCGACAATACACTGTAATTGAATGAAGATCACGCGTCAATCAGGAAACGTATCGAATGTAACATTTTGTTGCCGCAAGGTTGCGAAATGTTGCTGAACGTTTTGAATTTCCTTTGCAATCAAATAAAACCTAACGTGTCGTTACACAACAAGTGGACGATACCTGACTGTCGATAACTTTGCAACAAATTTCTTATCATTATTCCCAGCGTTTGAACGTATTGGAAAAGTGTGGAATTTTCGTCATTATTTTACGCGTGTCGATAAATAATGACAAAACTCTTTGTCGCTTGTGCTATAGTGGAGGCCCGCCGATATTCTTTTTCGACGATTTCAATCGCAAAGAAAGTGTTCTTTCTTATGTACAACCA
Source organism: Chaetogeoica ovagalla (assembly GCA_032441825.1). NCBI lineage: Eukaryota > Metazoa > Arthropoda > Insecta > Hemiptera > Aphididae > Chaetogeoica > Chaetogeoica ovagalla. Next base: position 3,517,603 of record CM063747.1, on the reverse strand, counting down.
AATGTTATATGTGTACAACCAAATTTGATTGTCTTCGACATAGATTAATTATAGTTGGATGGCTGAAGACGTGCTATCATTTGACAATCACTTAACAACAACAAAATATGTACCAGAGAAAATGTAGTATGTAAAGGTCGCTAGTTAAAAGCTCGATTCACTCTCGTACAACATAACACGACAAAAATCACGTCCAATTCACATACGGCTGACGAGAAACGACGGACACGCGCACTCGGTTACTCCAATTTTCGTTCCGAACGGTCTGCGGAAATTGCAGTTGAATCTGGGGGGATTTTTTTTTGTTGGGGGACACGTTTCGGAATTTAAAATTTGAAGTTTTGGCCGTGATGGTAATTACTATATTTTATGGTTCAATATAATATTTAGACTGCATCTATGTACTTAATCTATAACTATATAATTAATATAATAATTAGGCTTGTTGCCATCAGTGAATAAATGTTCGTTTACAAATGTAATTTAAATACACGAGTACATATAAATGTATGCATATTTTAAATAAATTCCGACGAGCACGGCCGATAGACCGCAACAAAACATTCTTTAATCGAATGTTTTTGTCGTATCGTGTCGTTTTACGGAGTTTGTCGAATCGGTGTGAATTATTATTATTATTATTATTATTTTTATTATTATATTGATAGACTATTTTGTCGTACGAGTGTGAATCGAGTTTAAACCAAAAGTGTTATCATACGGCCGTCAACGTTTCGGTAACACCGTAGATTGAATGTATTTAATACAATATAGATGGGCGCAAAATTCAATTCCCATTTTTTTTTTGTACAAATACGCCTGTGAATAATCTGTCTGCAGCCACACAAACTTTGTCGATGATTATGATGTTGCACATTAAAATAAAGAGGAGAGAACACGACGAATCGTTTTTATTATTATTATTATTATTATCATCCATATAATGCGAAAACTAACTTTTGGGCCACAATCACTAAATTGTGGTCATCTATTTATAAATAAAATGTTATATTATTTGATGACGTAAAATGTCATAGAAAAAAAAAACAATTAAAATCATAATCGTTGCAACAGTACAAAAATTACGCGACAATTTTCGTTGATATTAGAAAAAAATTGAAAACTGAAAATAAGTTTGAAAACAAAATTAATTATAAAAGTATTAGTTCTGGAGTACTTTCTGAAATTTGAATTTTTCTTCAATATAATTTTTGAACAACCGTGAAAAAGAATTTTTAATTTATCTTTTTGAAACATATCGGATTTTTAAGAAATACGCAAAAAAAAAAAATAATTTACTTGGTTTGTGCATTTTTAAAGAATGGATAAATATGTATTGGCAGTTCACATAGCTTTTTTTCTGATTTTATAAATCTTATAATAAAAACATACTTATCAAAATGTAATATAGTTTGTAGTTATTAATATTTTGGAAAAAATCAATTGATTCCCTTTACGTGTTGGACAGAGTTAATTTTCGTGTGTACTTCTCTCGTGTTGTATACATTTATCATGTGTATCATGACATTATCATAATGTTAATTAATATTAAATAAAACTTTTAACGATTTTTTTTTTTATTGTACTTAATAATATATTTACAACGTTTGATTTATCTGAGTACAAAAAAACAAAAAACAAAACGATAACTTAATGTTATTTCCACGTTTTTTCCTGGATGTATTTTCCGTTATCTATCCATTAGATGCCTGGAGTCTGGATTTAAAATACATTTAGTCTTTGTGTACAAATATCATTATCGACACAGATACACCAAGTGTATATAAAAAAAATGTACGTCAAAATTACTAGGTGCACACACACACATAGTGTGTGGGCGTATTTTGTGTTCTGTTCGCGTCCTAAAATAATTATTATATAGCATGGGCGTGAATTCGATAATTTATTTTTTTCTACAATAAAACATATATATGCCGACAAAATCTATGACAAAACATTATTTAATTAGCACTGTTTCAAATATTTCAACGTACATTCGTTTTAGGACAACGAGAGGAGTAATATGTATTATATAACATTCGTTCCATTTACTCGACGTACGAACGCAAAATCGTTTTTATAAATAAAATGATCGTGTAACGATAACAGTTTTATATAGACACTTTGTGTAGGCGTTGTGTTCAACGACAATATAAATATATAGTTTATCGCAAAATAAAAAGTCGCAATTACCGTTGTAATAATAATTATGACTATTGTGCAGGAAAGCTATTTTTTTAATTTTTTAATATTCTATCCGGCGTTTGTCATTTTATATACAATCTAATATCATAATGACGAAGAAATGTACGACCCGTACGTTGTCTTCGATGTTTTATAAAATGTCTATAGGGTACGGGGGTATTATATTATTATATGCTAACAATATTATACAAATCGTGTGTAACGTTATGTAGATTTTATTATTATTACTGCACACGTGTAGTATGGTAACACAAACGCGCCTACACATCAGATCGTCGACGATAATCGAAATTTATGTAGTCCTCTTATGCGAGATTATATAATTTATATTATGCGTTTAACAACAACCGCTGAACGCAGTGTATTTTATTTTATTTTTCTCGTATAGTTCCCACGATGTTCGATACATGCTTCACTGGAGGGGTAGATTTTGTAGTGTTCTACATACACAGAAACGTTTCGTGGGAAAGTTAAGAGATAATAAAGTCAGTCATAATGTGCGTGTCTTAAAAGAGTACTAGGTATATGAAAAAAAAAAAACGGTTTCCAATTAAAACAGACGAAAACAAGGATAGTCCTTTTATAAAATATTATCGTAACATTAACATAAATATTTACAAGCTTGAATAATAACAATTCATTATAATGACGTACAAAAGTATAACAGTAACCGATATTCAATGTAAACTGATACCGAATAGAATTCATCGATTCTCGTTACTGTTATTATTGTATATGGTATTATTATACAGAACGCTGATGATGAAAAAAAAATTTGAATTCTATTTAATTTTCGTACATACATATATATATATATATATTTTACTTCTGTCAATGTATTATATTAAATACGTGTACAACGCCCATGTGTTTATAATTATAGACCAGATTTTATGTTGAATTACCGTATTGTAATAGTGTTCAATTAGGGTCCTTTTTCAATAGTGCACTCGCGTCCAATTTATGTGACTCGATCGATGCGGACAACATTTTTCAATATCAAAATTGCAAATTTTCTGCTATTTAACAGACGGTTCTGTATATATATATATATATATATACAAATTTCTGAAAATGAACATTTCTAGAAAGTTGACATTCAGAAAATCGAGATACAGAACGGTATAAGAATAGAATAGAACAATTTGGTTACAAAAAAAAAAAAAACAGTTTCAAATGTCGTGTATCTAAATAAAAATATTTTTTGTTCTATTAATTTTGTAGTCGCGTTAAAAAAAAATGGCATTAATAACGATTAATGACGATCAATTTTTTTCCTATTACGACTCCGGCCAATTATTATTATTATTATTATTATTATTAGTGTTGGAAATAAAAAAGTCCCGCAATATTTTCAAAAAGAAAAAAGAAAAAAGTTATAAAGTAAATTTTTAAAATAATTGTCAATTTATGCGTGTAAAAAAAACCGTCTATATTTAAACACGGCGGATAAACTCGATAAGTAGAAATTTCATGGGAAACGGAAATTTCTTCGGCTTATCAAGGTTTTTAGAAAAAAAAAACGATATAAAGTACACAATTTTAGGTATTCAATATCGACGGTGTTTATTATTACAGAGTGTATCGATATTATTACATAATATACGTATATAAAAGAAAAAAACAAATTATTATTAATTTACATTATGTACAACGTTGAAAACAAAGACAATTATTCAATACAGCGATTATCATCGGCATGCGGTGTTAATACAACTTGTCTCTGTGTGCACAAGGTGATAAGCGCGTCAACCAGGAAAATATTGTAAAAATCAACAATTTTCTCCGTAACCAGGCGCGGATTCAGGGAGAGAGCCGAGAGGGAGGGAATCTAAGCTTACAGTCACCTGTCGTCTAAGCCACCAATAAAACATAATATTCGCAGGGACATTAAAATTAGTCCAGAAGAAGTCGTTGAGGAATTCAGTAAAAAAAAAAAAAAAAAAACGCTTAAGAAAATATTACATTCGCAATACACGTGAGAAATTATTGAGTTATTTTTAAGCCAATGTTAAATAAATATTAACTTTTGAAACAGAAGTTAGCTCTAATGAATTCCATATAAAATTGAAAGGTATATAACCAATTTAATTTTTGAGCACCCCCTGTTAAAATTTCCTGGATCCGTAACAATCGAGGGGGCTTTTTCTCCATCGATTTTATCGACCAGTAAAATGCTTAACTCATTTTTATTTCTTTTCGTTTATACACGTACTTTTGTTGTAGTTCACTGTGAACTGCTGTACTGAATCGCATTAATTCGTTGGAACCCTTAACCTCGTCCCTTCACGCGCCCTTATTGACAGAGTTATGTACGTGTTGTGTTGTAAACGTTACTGGGACATCGGGGCCGTTCGTTTTTATAACAATAAATAAATAAATAAGAGTTCGTACAATACGGGATTGTCCGGCCCAGGGACGTATATAATAATATTGTCGTTGAATAATCTCGTACCGGCCGACAGATGACGGTGTCGCCCGTCGCTTTCCAATTGCGGTTCGAACGAACCGAGTCGAAACGAATTCATTTTTATTTACTTTTTTTTTTTTGCTTTTTGAAAAGACTTATTATACGAGTATACGCGGCGAATATTTTATACAATAATCGTTTTTATAGGATCACGAAACCGCAGGACTACACACGCCGGCTAATACGCTTTTCAACATTTTAACACAATTTTTACGGATTTAGTGCGCGCATTCGTGTTATCGTCGGGTGTAAAATATATTTTATTGTGTGTTAAAATATTCACGTGTATGTATACCACTGTCGTCGTACCGCGTATACACGTATGAAAAATATATGTTTTTCGTTTCGTCGGAAAGAACCTGTAGAAATCTTCTACATGAATTAATAATAAACCGACTCGAGTATATTATTCCGAATACTTTTTAAAGCCCAATCACGTATTATTTAGTAGAAAACTGATATACAAATAGAAATTGTTTCGAAAAAAAAATATATAAATAATGCAATTACAGTACGAGTAGACGTGTAAAAACAACGTCGATTATTCTATCAATAATATTTGCTATACATGTGTTCGGTGTTTGAATCCAACTCTAAAATATAATATTTAATTGCACTTAATTATTATAATATTGCGTTATATTTCGTAATTAATCGATATTATTGATTTACTCATTAGTTATATTGTGTTCATTTGTAAACAGAATTAAAAAAAAAAATTATTAAATCTGTTCGACTGTTTATATTCGAATGAATAATAATAATAATAAAAAAAATATATTCTACAAGTATTTTACTCGAGTCTAATACAGTTAGTTACGTGAATTTTGTGAAAAAATAAATGATGACAGATATTATAAAACCTAAAATATTATTGAATGTTATTGTTATAGTGTCATGGCGTGTTAAATTATATAATGCGAATAAAATGAAATTAAAAATCGTATTTTAATAAAAAAAAAACAATTTTTCATAATACATAAACACACGACAATATATTTATTTATTTTTTTGGTCAACAATGTTAACGATGTTCAAAATATATATATATTACACGCGCAATTTATGAATATTTTTAAAATTCTGTATATATCTAAAAATTGATCGATACGTTTTGAAATTGCAGTTATTATACGTAATATAAGCTATATAAAATTATGTCTTTCGGCTTAAAGTTGTACGTTGAATTGCAATGGAAAAGCCGAATTGGATTTTGTTAACAATATACCGTGACCCTTAAAAGTTAACGGTGCGAATAATTTCAAAGAGATTTTTATGAGAATCGGAAAACAGACGCTCATTTTACCGTTAAAGAAAAAAGAGAAAAAAATATATGTTTAAAAATTCATGGTATACACACACGTGTCGTTTTTTTTTTTGTTATTTTTATATAGGTAGTATTATTATATTATACATTTCTCGTTTTGTTCAGAACCGAATAAACCTACCTATAGAGATAATCTGAAAGCGATTTCGTATAATATAATTCTAACGAGAGACGGGAGATTTTCCTCTCTGCAGTCGCATGTTAAAATAGAAAAAAAACAAATGAAAAAAAAAAAAGCCGTAAAGTGTTTGATTTACATAAACGGACCGCACCATAACACGCGGTCGCATCGCATTCGTTACACACGATTACCACCTGCCTACCGGAGAGTGTGTATAAGTATTTTAATGGATTCGAAACTCGTTTTGAAACGACGCTGTCGTTGAAAACGCTGTTTCTCATCGGTAAAAAAAAATAATAATCTCCTCTACAGCCTCTGTCCGTTTATCGAGTTTCTCCGTCACATGTGGATTATTCAAATTACTTATAAAATAAGTTGATGACTCTCCCCGGGTTATAAATGATTGCCCGAATTCCTTAAAAAAAAAAATCTTCAAATAACAAAGTGTAAATAATAATCTGTTACATACGACACATGCACACACGAATATTATAAAACTTATTTTTGGTTTCGACAAAAATCGTCATCGTCAGGCGTATTTAACGAAAAAAGAAAAAATAATACAACAACAAAATTTCTAATTTCAATAAATCCTTTCAGTCTTTTATTATTTTTTTCTTCGTTCTTCGTTTCCGTTCTTTACTATTTTATTATTTAAAATATATACGTGGAATGCTGCTCACAAGATTTTCATTCTACTAGGATTTTTATTTATTTATTAATTTATTATTATTATTATTATTATTCAACGATCCTTAGCTCGTTGTAAACTTGGACATTTCATAATAATAATAATAATATTATCAATAATTTGTGATTTATCAAAGGGAAAATGCCCAAAAATATAGGTAATGTACTTATATACTTATTTTGAATTTATTAATTAAATACAACACTTGGAACACAATCTAGATAAAATAATAGGATTTATTATAAAAATAATAATGTTTTTCCATATTGTAAAATATTTTTCTATTTAATATTCATTATTTTACTTGAATACAGAGACGATTCAATCTAAATCTTATTGCATAATGTAATGTGAAGAAAAAAAAATATTTTTATTATATAATATTATAATTGGATTTTTTCTTTATCTTCTAAGTGAACTGTGTTCTGTTATCTGAAATGATTTAAAAATAAATGTTGTATAAATGCATATATGAAAGATACGAAGGTAAATGTAAACTGAGATGTCGAGAGAGAATATAATAATAATAATAATAATAATAATAATAATAATAATAATAATAATAATAATAATAATAATAATAATAATTATAATAATAATAATAATAATAATAATAATAATAATACATATTTGGACTAAAATTCTCACTGTCATATCATTTAAGTCGATGAGTTTGACAGTGATTTTAAATGTATTACTGTAAATATCACTGATTTAATATTGTTATGATTTAGATAAATTTTTTTCTCCTTTTTACATTCAGTAAATATGATTATGAAGTAGTATGATATTTCGAATAGTTATAACGTGATAGAAAAGAACCACACTGTGGTTAATGTTTGTTGAACCGCGAAGAAACCTTTTCTTTATAATTGACATTTTATTAAACGTTTTATATTTGTAATACAGGTGACTCGTATTTATGTTTGTTAATAATGCTCAAATAAAATGATTGATTGAACAATTTATCGACATTAGTAACAACAATCTAAAAAATAAAGGAAACATTTTTGAAAACTTTCACTTTTATGGAAAAAAAACTATTATTGATTTTTAGAAACTTATTTACATAAGCATGTATCTACAATCTACATTATTGATTTTATTAAAAATCTACAAAAATAAGTATTGTATGAAGAAAAATAATTGTTAATATTTTCAACGTTATATTATAATCGATTTGAATTTTTTCGATTTTTTTTTTTTGATACGTACCCTAATATTTTTGTTTTTGTATCATGCTAATCGTGGTGTTATCAAAAGTTCAGGATTTGTTTTTAATTGTAGTTTTTGAGTTTGTGGTCGGTATAACAGCGTATGTCGATTCATTATCTAATTGATCTGTGGTATAAGTTATATCACTAGGAATGGTCGTAAGCGATGTTACGTTCATTGATTCCGTTTCTGGAAAACTTATCGTAATACTCCTGTAATTTATAATAAATTTAGTGTTTTATCAATAAAGTGAGTTCACAGTGGTTGTACTAGGAGTTCCCAAAAACGAATTTGGAGATAAAATGAAACCTATTCCGGGAGTTTTCTGCAGGCCTCTACTTACGTACATAGCTACATTAAGCTTTCTATCAAGACTCTCTTGATGAGATCTTTTACTTTAATTTTTATTATTTTAATAAGATATGCATATACAAAAAACCCAAATTAGAGTATAAAATACTCTCAATACTCTATAGCAATTTATCGAGAGCTGATTGAGATTAAAAATACTGTTGGGTGAATAATTTTGTGTAATAACATTGGTTTTTACGATTACATTAGAACACGTTAAGATTGACTGCTATAGAACGAAGTTAACTTATAGCACCTTTATAAACAGTTAAGAACTTCCTTTGGAAAGCTTATACGGGAGACTTTACAGTGAAGTAATCGCCGATAGCTCTTCACTATTAGGGATACGATATGATATCCGTGTTAAGTTTTTTTAATTGAAAAGTGTGGAATGTGTAGCAAAACATGAAATAATTACAAATAAAACAAATTCATTTTATTTATGTTCTAACACGCAAATAATATAATTATTATTACGCAAGACTGCAGGGTAAGTTAATTTTTAGACGATTTTGAGTTAAGTTTATTCAAAAAATAATAATAATAATTGTCTTACCTAGAAATTGATTTTGAAAATTGAGAAAAGACGTATCAAAGTAAATTCGTTTAATTATCAGTTAAAAAGTCACAAAAAAATATGCAAATGATAATTTTTAATGTTACTATCGTTTCTTGATGCCTATGCCTCTAAATATAATAATATATGTACATGGTGTTATATTAATAAAACGACAAAGAGAACATTTGAAAAAGTTAAAAATTTTTAATTATAATATAAAATATATATTAAAAAAAAAATTTAACCTTTCGAAGTAGCTAAGTAGTATTGGATAAACACTCGTTAAGTTCACATAAGTAAAAAAAGTAACTCTTTAAGTTAAAAGTATTAATTATATATAAATTAAATAATAATAAATAAAATGATTGAAATGTTAATCGGCATTAAATTTTATACCTGTAATTCATATTTCGAAATAATAATTAATATTTAAGTAGTTCGATTGGATTATGCGTACCTCTCTTCTCCGCAGAATTGATTAACGACGTCATTCACTGTACATTCTTTAAAACAACACTCTTCGTACAAATAAAAATTACGGACGTCTTGCCCGGGGCCATCTGAAATTCAAACGTACATTATCATCAGAAAACTGACATATTTAACACAGTGTGTGTTTATTTTCATAATGAAACTTTGAAATTGTTGTAAGGTCGTAGGGATGTTGTCAAGCGGAGTGATTGGTATTTTACATAATACTAAAATATTTGTTCATCAGATCAAAATAATTAGTTTTTACAAAGTTATTTATTTTTCGTTTAAAACTCTTCTAAATAATTACCGTAAATGTATACGGTTTTTGTAAACAACTGATAATTTTTGAATCTTTAAATGTTAGAAATTATAACCACAGACAAATGGTGTGCTATTATATAAAAGTTTTGTCGTAAATAAAAAAAAAAAATGTGTATGTTTTTTTTATTATAGATATAATTCCTATTTTCTAATTAAAACAAAAATCGTGTGACCGTTAGAGAATATTGATTGTTTATTTATTTTACGGTCAATATATTAGACCGTTTGTAATTTTGAATTACCTACATACCGATATTTAAACATTTTTGGTCCTATATGCGCTTCGTTTTCCATTAAAACAAAACAATTTGTAAATCGCCTAATAAATCCTCAACTCAAGCGTTTGTGATTTTATTGCGCACAACTTAAATTCGTAGCGGGCGTTTTGCGTGTTATTTTGGACAATAAATTTTCTCACACAACATACGATGTTTAAAACTAACGATATATAATTGGCGGATCGAAGTCGTGAGCCCTGCAGATTTCAATAATAGTGACAGTCAACAGCGAATCGCATAACTTAATCTTTTGGTCCGAATACGACGACGGAGTGGGCGCCGGGAAACCGACAGCTACGTTTATCAGGCTACATGCCACCACAATAGAATATAATAACACAGCAGTGTTCATTATGGCAATGCAATCCTGAAACAGACAAACGTAATGCAGATAGGTAATATTATATTATTTGAACGGAATAATGGCGAGAAAAAGCGTTACAGTGTCACACCAAGAGGTTTATTTCAATTGGATATTGTTTGTCAACGGCGGAGTTAGATCATAAATCAATTCGCGCTCAGACTCAATATACTGCGATGCGATTTTTAATACAAAAAACAATTTTCATTTCGTCGTACGAGTGGCACGCTCGTCGACGATTCCGACGCGCGTATATTCACAGTTGTGTATCATACGATATGCTCGGGAGAGCGAACGCGTCGAATGATGTGATTGTATTTAGGAAAAAAATATAAATATCTATTTAAATATTTTTACTCGTAGTATATCCGGACGGTAATACGTTTTCAAATGCACGTTTCTCCTTCACTCGCTTTCGATATTATTGTAATCGTTGACATTTTGCGAACGACAAGAAAAAAAAAAAAACACCTACGACCATAACACTGAGTGGATACGAAGAGACGAAAAAAATATAATACCTTGGCCACAACCGCGTTTATTCAGTCGCGTACAATGTAAATATAATGAGTATATGTATACGTACAAAAAACATTTGTGCAGGTCACGGTGGTCGTGTCGAGGGGGAATCGAATCGGTCCCGTCGTCGGGACCACACACACACACACATGCTGCGATCCTTTACACACATATCCGTCAGGTGTATAATATAATAATAATAATAATAATAATAATAATAATAATAATAATAATAATAATAATACACGAAAATATTTTCGTAAGAAAAATATTTCCGCAACGTTTCGCACGAATCCGTACATTAACCGGCGGCACCAGTACGACGGTAGTTCGTCAATCGAATAATTTTTTTCGTGTAATATTAGACATATTAGACATTTTATAAATGACCGTTTTCAAATGTCCGAAGAGAAAATTAAGGGAAACTGAAATATGTCAATGGGACGAGATATTTTCAATCCGATAGGAAAAATCGCTCATTTATATATTCCTCTTGTTGTCCCCCCCCCCCCCGGCTGCTGGACAGTGTTCGTTTTTCTTTTTTTCTCTTTTCGCTTCGTCGTGCGAGCGAGAGAATACGCATTTTCAACAACTATTCTCGTCATCGGCGTCGTATTTCGAATCATTTCAAACGACATATTTCAAAATTTTAACTCCACGGTAACAAGAAATAGGCGATCGCAAATTTTTTCTAAATAGTCGCGTGGGTGAAACCGAATGCGATGAAACTGATATAAAAATAGAAATTGTTTCGAAAAAAAAAATAAAATGATTAATGCAACTACAGTACGAGTAGACGTGTAAAAACAACGTCAATTATTCTATCAATAATATTTGCTATACATGTGTTCGGTATTTGAACCCAACTCTAAAATGTAATATTTAATTGCGCTTAATTATTATAATATTGCGTTATATTTCGTAATTAATCGATATTATTGATTTACTCATTAGTTATATTGTGTTAATTTATAAACAGAATTAAAAAAAAAAAAATTATTAAATCTGTTCGACTGTTTATATTCGTTTGAATAATAAAAAATTAATAAATATATTCTATAAGTATTTGGAATACTTTTTGTGAAGTACTCAACAAAAATACTATTATTATGAAGTATTCCAAATACATCTAAAAAGTATTTTACTCGAGTCTAATACAGTTAATTACGTGAATTATGTAAAAAAAAAAAAATGATGACAGATATTATAAAACCTAAAATATTATTGAATGTTATTGTTATAAAAAAAAATTTTTTTCATAATACATAAATATACGACAATATTTTTTTTTTTTTTTTGGTCAACTACGTTAACGATGTTCAAAATATATATATATTACACGCGCAATTTATGACATCTTTTTAAAATTCTGTATATATCTAAATATTGATCGATACGTTTTGAAATTGCAGTTATTATACGTAATATAAGCTATATAAAATTATGTCTTTCGGCTTAAAGTTGTACGTTGAATTGCAATGGAAAAGCCGAATTGGATTTTGTTAACAATATACCGTGACCTTTAAAAGTTAACGGTGCGAATAATCTCAAAGAGATTTTTATGAGAATCGGAAAACAGACGCTCATTTTACCGTTAAAAAAAAAAAAATTGTTTAAATTTAAAAATTCATGGTATACACACACGTGTCGTTTTTTTTTTTTTTTTTGTTATTTTTATATAGGTAGTATTATTATATTATACATTTCTCTTGTTGTTCAGAACCGAATAAACCTACCTATAAGATATTAATAAGCAATCAATAGCGTTTCGCGTGGTTTTCAGAACCGAATGAATTTGACTATTTCACGTCGTCGTTTTAAACATACCGTTTCAACACACTCGATGGACGCATACGAAATTTAATTCGTTTCCGAGTCAATCGCAAAACGGCGATCGACACCAAATAATAAGCGTTTTTCTATAAACAGTATGATTGTTTCAAAGTAAATATTATCAGTTATGCTACAAGAATTGTATGCTTATATAGTGATGTATATTTACAAATGGACGTATTATGCTTCTACTTTTATGCTACGTAATAATAATTACAAGAGAATAACACTGCGTTTCGTATTGAAGTCGGAACTCGGTCGAAAATTCATTTTTCTTCTCCGCGTTTAATTACGACAATTACAACGATAAAAACCGTTACACTGTTTTGACGTCTGATCAAAAGCGTACCGCGCGTCATTCTATCGATAATCATTTGTTTTACACATTTTCATTAATTATTACAATTACATATTTTTCGAAATATGTTGATTTTTCAGTAAATGAGTGCCACGCTTGTCGATTTCGTCTTGCACATGTATATAATATAATATGCTCGGCAAAACGAATACGTTAAATTCTGTAATAATAAGTAAAAAAAAAAAAAAAAAAAAATCGAAATATTCGTTCAAATGTGTACGGACGGAAATACGTTTTTAACGGTTCGCTTTTTTGTTCCCTTCACTCTCTCTCTCTCTCTCTCTCTCTCTCTCTCTCTCTCTCTCTCTCTCTCTCTCTCTCTCTCTCTCTCTCTCTCTCTCTCTCTCCCTCCTCGACATTATAAAACGTTGACATTTTCAAAAAAATAAAAAAAAATACCTACGACCGAAAACACTAAATGCGTGTGGGAAATATCCCGTTATCCCAGAACCGTGCGTATTGTAGTCGCGTACAAAGTAAATACAATAAGTGTACACGTACAAAACCGTTTGGTCACGGTTGTATAAGAGACCCCCGGCAATACACAATCGAACGAATCGTCGGGATACGTTTTGGAGACCACACACACACACGCTGCGGACACTTTACACGCACATGTCCGTGAGGTGTATCAAATAATACGAAAACGTTTTCCAGGTAAAAGTATCCCCGTGACGTTTCGCACCGACCCCGTACACCAGTACTATAAGAATGTTTTCCTTTCTAATACGATATCGCGGTTTTTTTTTTTTGAAAAAATCTTCGTTTTGAAAAAAAAAACAAAAGTCCGACGAAATAATTTATCATTGAGGAGGAATAACGCATTGAAACGACGAGACGTTTTTAATTCGATATCAATTAGAAAGAAAACCGTACGCGATTCGGTTCAATTGAAACTACACCGATTTTATGTTTTCGTGCGTATTTCACGGATTTCGTAATTGGATCTATCGAATTTTTCGCGATATTTTCACATATCGTCAACGCGTTTTTTTTTTTTTTTTTTTATATATATTTTCGAATAGAATATGGTTGCGGAGGGTTTTTTTATGGAATTTTACGTTATTTAAATTAATTTTTGATCGTATAACGTCGTGCGAATCCCACAAAAAAAAAAACACTTTGTTACGAGTCCGTGTAAAAGTAAAAAAATAATATATATATATACATATACATACATATGTGCTATTTGAATTTACAAATAAGTAAATAATAATAATAAAAAAAAAAAATTTTTTAATTTCTTTCATTACGGTAATTATTTATTTTTTCCTAATCTACCAACAACAATATAAATTTGTTTTATATATTGTCACGAATTAGAAGGTGTTTGGTGTGATGTCATATATTTTTTTTTTTTTATTTACAAATGAAAACCATTATTATAAAGTCAATATTGTAGCACAATAATACGTCGCAATATCATATCTTTATTAACATAATTAATATGCGTTTTTTTTTCGTATAAAAATCGTTTTAATTAATAATATTATTGAAATAATACAAAGCACACGCGTGTAAATTATGCGACCAGTAGATTAAATGTTCAGTCAATGGACATTTCCGTAGATTATTATGGGTAAGAATTTACGCGGTTAACAGCGTTCTCACTGCTGTGTAAAACACGCGTGTTACGGGTTTTTTTTTTTTGTTATTTAGATGACCGGCATTATAAAATTTGAATAAGAAATGAATTACATTTGAACAATAATAATAATAATAATAATAATAATAATAATAATAATAATACTCCTTCTACGATCTACGAGTTTCAATGCGGAAAATAAAAAAAAAAAAATTACATCTTTAAAACGGAATTTCCGTTAATTGATGCCTTTTATACACATTGGATTCGACAAGACAATAGTATTTGTTAATTTGTAAACAACCAAGTACATTTTTTTTTTTTTTATAAATAATTAAACGAAATCGTCGTTGATTCAAAAAATCAATATGAGCGACAACGAAACCAAATATTTTCAAGGGTCACCTTTTTTTTATACACGTAGATTTTTAAGTTCCTGTCAAGACAATATTATTATTATTATTATTAAAATTTTAATGTTTATAGACTAAAGAAAAAATTACTTTCTATAAGTGTTTATATTACGTATAGAAAATATGAAAATTCTACGTTACTACATTATTTTAATGTATACGCGTAAAATTGTGTGCGATGTGTAAATAAATCGGGCGTAATGAATTTCAACAAATTGATACTAAATAATTAGCGGTGAAAATTCTTTAAAAAAAAAAAAAAATAAATAATTTATTATGTAATTATTATAAAAATAAAAACGCCGTGTCTTACCGATATGCACAGTGGCTTCGAGTGTGGAAAAATCGTGATCAAGTGAAGGCGGACAGGTTCGTTGCATATGCAGAGATGCTGAAGACGCTGTACACTATTTAAATACACGCGTACGAAGCGAATGTTTTCGAGACCTCAAATAGTCGTGTCTTCTATAGAATTTCTTTGTGGTAGTGGTAACGGTATGTATATATAACTACGCTGTTAACTCTAGACCATAAGTTATCGTTAGACAGAAACGGCGCATTCTTTGAAAAAAGCGTATAATTAACACCATATTTTTCATGATAACATAATATTGTCCAAAGTAATATATATAGTCGAAGAGTTTTTCAAATCAAATTGATCTTTTCGATTAAACCAAAGTTTTTCAAATTTTGATTTTTCATTTAACAAGACTGTTCATTCCTTCATCTCCCGAGATAAAGTTTTCGTAGACAAAATCATTTTAGCGCGAAAATAAATGTACATTAATTAATCCTTTGCGAACATTTAAATTTAAGTAGGACGGTGAAATACATGTCCGGTTCCACAATAAACTACAGTAATCACGTTTTCGCATAGGATTTGAGAGAACGGAGGATATGATGGCTGCATAATATCGATTTGGTTGGATTAGCACTCAACGTTTTAAATTTTCATATAAATATTTTATTCGAGAAAATTTGAATATTTCAATAATCGTTAACACAAATTACTTCAAGCCCTTTTAATTCCTCTGCCATAGTTGAAAGATAAGTGTGAAAATCCGGCTAAGAAGTTCAACGAATCGAAAACACACTCCATATTAAATATTAAAAATAATACGTCCAAGTCAATTAATAATAATAAAAAAAAAAAAGATTTACCTAACTTATTTACGTAACCGAGGATATTTTCGTGTACTCGCATTAAGTGCGTGTGAGTGTGTATAACGATTAAGAAAGAAAACAAACGAATGCAATATTATTATCTCGACATATAATGATAAATATTTATATGTAGTAGCACCTGAATATATATTTGTATTAATTTCGAGTATATCGTGCCTATAGAGAAGTTAAAATTAATATTTCCCGAAAGTTCACTCTCTTGTTTGTTTTTTAATGGCGATATCACAGAAAAAGTAATAATAGTAATAATAATAATAATAATAATAAAATGTCAGCGTAGACATCAGGTAGCAGCTAAAATATATTATATAACAATAACAAATTTATATTCCGAAAACCGCTGATTATACGTGCACGACATAGTAATTTTTTTTCTCGCTCATCAAATCACGTACGTATTTAATAATAATGCACGTAACGTTGACTATTCACTTCGAAATAATAATAATAATAATAATAATATGAAAAAATCGAAAAATCGAACTCATTGAACACTTTTGTATGGGCCAACGTTCGCTGCCGGCGGTTGATTCATTTAAAAAAAAAATAAAAAATAAGCGAAAATAAAATTATCTATAAACATTTTTTGTTGTTTATACATAAGTCAATGTTAAAAATTAAGTTTAACAGAAACGTTTGATCGACGCTGATCACTGCGCGGTGTCTCTATAATAGTAAAGTTCGTGTGTTACAGCGTTTTGATAATTTGAATTTAACTTGTCAATATGGTCTTTGTTAAAAACATAATACGAAATATTGTAGTTTGCTAAAATTCCTACGTTTAATTAAATAAAAATGTTAAATTTCTAATCGCCTTGCAACAACGCCGTTGATTTTCCTCGTTTCAGTTTTAGTTCTTGTGTCATTGATTATTACGAACAATTCGAGTTCGCAAACGGGACATCCGAAATCGGTCGAAACGGTTTCTATAGTCGACTGATTTACTACTCCCCTTATTAATTGTTTCGGAAAATAAAAACAATACGAAAAAATCGATTATATTTTTCCTCGTGGTTCCAATCACGGCCGTCGTAGAAAACAATATTCGGCGGGCGTTTCTTCGCGCGAGCACAATCGAAATATTACATATTTGTAACAACTGGAGGTTTATTTCTATTTTTCAATCGGCGAACGCCAATAATAATTATAAATTATTTCACGGGCGTATTTTCTCGGATTTTAATGGATCCCATAATAATGCAACAACATTATGTGCACGTTTATTTTTCGGCACCTATACAATAATAAGCCACATAAATACGAAAACGTAATAAGATGCAGAAGAAGAAGAAAAAGTGGTATTTATGACACTTATTTTCGTATACACGACATGTACCATCAAACGAAGGTGTGGTACGTTTATTATTATTATTATAAATTCTCGGTCTTTTGTGCGTCGCGATGACTCACAAGCGGACCGATACGCACCGTGTGTTGTAATATAATATTTTCAACCGTTTTCGTTCCTAAAATCCTTTCTACATCTCTACGCGCGCGGTGTTTTTCTTCTTTTCAAATATTCACTCCCTCTCTCTCTCTCTCACACGCACACACACAAAACCACGCACGCACGTATACGTAAAATTTATGATCTTTTGTGTACGCACCGTAACTGCGTTTTACTAACGCGCTTGACGAGGCGGAGCAGGAGGAGGAGGAGGAGGAGGAAGAGGACAAACAAAAGAATAAAAATATATATATATATATACAACCGACGGTCCATACTTATATAACAATATATACAGCAAGGGTGGCCAACTTGTCTTATTTACAAAAACCATAAATTTACTTATTTTTATTATTATTATACGTTTTGTATTCGGTATACGGTTACACACACACACACATATATATATATAAAGATTTTTTTTTATTTTATAGAATACGGATAAATAAATAAACGTACGGGCATTTCGTGTATACCAAAAGTATATTTTTCGTTTCGGAGTACGTGCACGTTCTATTTGCTTACACGATAAACCGTGAAAAATCGACGGTGTTACATTGCCACTGAGTGTTACACGAGTCCACCGACTACTCACGTATTATGGAAAAAAAGATAAAAAAAAAAAAATACTATCGAAATATATTAAGTCTCTCTAATACTCATAATATCAAAACGACAATTTTAACACGACAATCTTATTGTAAATGTGAAATTCAATAATTTTTTCAAATATTCTAGACACAATGTAGAGCGTCGATTATCCGCTTTAATAAAAAGATCCATTAAAAATACAGGTAAAAACCAAATTACTGTATATAACGTATCTATAATATCATATACATATATATATTACTAAAAGTATGTAGTCACGTAGTATTAACTGAAATTTAACATTTAAAAATATAATATTCGTACACAATACAAAAAGTAAAACGGAAAATAAAAATATAACGTATTTATTTAAAATAATAATAATCAATTTTTTTTGTTTTTTTGCACTTTTTCTCGTCGCCAAGTATCATATATTTTATCTTCATGCATTTCATAATATGTACGTGTGCACGATAAAACGGACATAACGAATGATAAAACTGAATAAAATCAAAAATAAATTTGTACAAAAATCTGTTACAATTGACGTGCGAGGATAATCGACGTTCTACTGTAACTCTCTTTATATATTGTTTTTTAATAATATATTTTTTTGTTTTTTACACCCGAATAAAAAATCATTTTGAATTGTATCCAATACACGCAATATCACAAATAAGCAGTTTTGTCGGAATGGCGACAAGTCTGAAATTCGGACGTATTAATAACTTCCATCAGAAAATTCGCTTCGACCCCCCCCCCCTGTCCCAAAAAGAACTGATCCGAGGACGCCTTTGGTGCTATATAATGATTTCTTTTTTTAATGATTAATTTTTTAATATTTAAAACATAATTGTTTGAAATTAAACTCCCCCGATGGCGTCTTCGGGCTACGGGATATCTATAAAGTATTTTGTCAGCGAAATACAACGGCGTTGTGTGTTATGTATATATAGTTTTGTGTTTAATGTAAGCAATAGCCAGCAACAACAACGAAAACAACTTTATAATGAATGTCGGAATATCGATTGGAATGAAACGAAGCAGGCAGATGTTCACGTTCAACTGGTTTATTTCCCATTACCATAAATAATATATTATATTATTACGTCTACCGGGATTATGTTACTTAAAAAAAAAAAAAAACGGAATTTATACGTGTGTACTGCGCGTTTCGTGACGTTAGTAGTTATTATATTTTTAATCGATTAAAATGAGAAATACGTACAATGTGTAAATGTTTAAAAAAAAAAAAAACTAGAAGGAATAAACATTTCGTCGTATATTTTCTATAATACACGCTGACAAACTATTATAGTGTTTGAATTTTCTACTTAATTTTCCATATACAATGTGGAGCTTATTATATTTGTCGTGTATTACACTATTCGTTCTTCGCCAATACAAATTGGCGAGTTATTTCAACGGAACTCGTTTTTTTTCACGTTTATGATTTAATAAAACTCAAAATTTTAAGAATTAAAATCAAATATAAATATATCATACACCCGGTACTCTAATGACGTTTTGAAAACATTTTTAAAAAATTGTGTTGTTAATATTTTTATTTATTTATTTATTTTTTTTTTGTTATTCCGCGTTTGAAATTCGAATTTGTAGCGAAATATTTCGATTTTTTTCCCCCGACGAATAATCACGATTTACGAACTGCGAATAACGAGTCGGACGTCTCCCAATTCACCCCTGCACGACCGGCAGCCGGGGACTCTGGAAGTCTTGAGCTGAACGGCACGCGAACAGCTGTTAGCGATTCTTATTGAACGGATTAACCGATAGGAACTCCTTTGTGAGTGTTCAATGTGAATAATGTCGTTTGACACTGTGTCAATGGCTCTTCGCACACCTTTGCGGATATACAATAAAGACATCGTACGCGTCCACGTCTGACAGGACGGCCAAAAAAAAAAAAAAAAATACAAAATATAAAAACTCATTTCAAGTATTATAAAAGAGCGTGTGTGTGTTAGCACTACTATAAAGGCGCTCGAGATAATAAATGTGCAATCTAAACGAAATATCGAATAAAACGTGTTGTTTGAAATAATTATAAATCGAAAACAAATAAACCAAATAATTATTATCGCGATATTTCAATTTTAAAATGAACACGCGTTTGTTTTAATTGCGTGAAAACCGATGAAATTATCTTATTCGGAAATTAACGACCGATAAAACAAATAAAGACCGGCAGAACAATTTTTACCGCCCTGGTTATGTGTCGATTGACATTCATATTTTGTGTTCACACGACGTTTTTTTTTTTAATTTGCTGTTCGGACGTATTATATAATAATAATAATAATAATAATAATACGCCTCTACAAATCCCGGTGCCCGACAAATCGTAATAAATAGAAAACGGCACCGCCAGCCGTTCACCGGCGGCAAGGCGGCACCACAAAACCATTGTCCGTATTGGTTTGGCTCCGAGGTGAGAGATGATGTTACAAGATTGATGACCACCCGCCCGCCCGTCTGTAGACGAGAAGAAGAAAAAGATCTTGTTTGGCGTCAGTTCGGCGGCTGTTCGACTTACGTGTACGTACGCCTACCCGTACCGATCCGAGTTGGATTGTCAGACGATGGGTCCGGGGAGAGGCCGACAAAAGAAGTAAGAATGTTGTTGAACCGAAAACGCGCATCTCTACATCTACACGTATCACGTATAAAATATATGTAATATAATATACCTATTCGAGTAATATTAACAACACTACGCTTTTCGAGTCGTTTCTGTATTTTTTTTTATGGTTTTTTCTCCCGGTCCATTTCATTTCATCTCACGCTGTGAGGGCATGGGGAGGGGCAGCAATAAATTCAAACGACGGCTTTTGTAAGGAATAGAATTCACTCGGTACATACCGAGGACGAGAGAAAACGTGTACAGCGTGACGACCAGTTTTTATTGTATACCTGTGCCATTACATTAATATACCGTTTATTACGGTGGTTTCGGAGCACGAAATGTATTTATTAAAATAAATATATAATAATATTATGAGCGCGCGCGTATAAAATATTTATTCAAGCGTTTTGAATCGCGTATTAAATTAAATCTATTACGGCGGTAGCACAGGGCGGATTTCGAGTTTCGTTTAGAAATACGGTGTTTGTGTTTGTTGTCTATGTAATAATCAGTGTTCAAAGTAGAGAGGAATATGGAGGGGGGGGGGATGCTCATTTATTTTGTTTAAAATTATTCATGCCTCTTGGACTTTTAAAAATATTTACTTTTTTTTTTTTATAATTTGTCGATATTTTTAAATTAAAAATATTTTCTAGAGAATAAATAGGTTTAACTTAAAGGTTTAAAACTAACGTATATTGTTTAATAATTTGATTTTTTTTTTTTCATCTAAAGAATATGTTCTGTAACGATAAAACTTTTTTTTTTGTTTAATGTAAACGCTTATTATATTATGAAAAAAAGTATATATTGTATATATATATATTATATATAACAAATGATAGTAATAATTCGAAAGAAATGATCGGACAACGTATTCGATTTAATGTTTTCTGTTCCGTGACGCATCAAGTTTCGTTAAATGTTTTTTACATTATAAATGAAAATATCTACATATTTAATTATTCAAATATTAAAATACATAGATACTGAAACCATACACACGTATGCGTTATAATGTAAATAAAGTAAAAATTGCGAAAGTAAAAATTTTAACTCAATTAAATTCCAAAAAAGTCGGTAAATAAGTATTGACAGTGTCATCGGTTGAACGATGTTCCGGATAGAATATACGTTTAAAAGTTCGTTGGTCCACAGGTACACGTTGATTTTATCTGCTATTAGCCTAGTGAGTCTAAGTATTTTATAACGTGTAATTTATGTAAATGAAGTGATATTAAAAACACACGTTGGTTGTTTTACAACAGTTATTGACGTTTTTGAACCAAATTAATAAGTTCAACTACATTGGAGTGACCTATGCAATCGGAACAATATTGTTGGTAATCGCGTCACTATTTATATAAAAAACAATATCTTCGACTGGGTTATTTAGCAAGAAATTATTGTCAGAAGACTTCTAGTCTGAATACGTCTAGAGCATAAAATATATTTTATCAATTATTATCGTCTGTTATATATATATATATAAATATATATATATATATATATATATATATATTTATTTATTTATTTATATCTATCAAATTCAATCGCCAATGGTTTGTTTAATAAAATTCTTCATTCCCTATTTTAGGTGAAAACTCAGGAATTTTTTCATTATTAGATTGCTTTATAACGAAGCTTTCTATATATATAAAAAAATTCCACATATTTATATTTAAGTCACATATTTTTATTATCCTTTTATTAATGTAATAATTTTGTATAAAAATTGTTTGATAGAGTGTAATCATTATTGAACGATGTTTTATTGACAATGATTTTTCATCGTTTTCAGTACCTACGTATATAAATACGATTAAATTACACTGGTATTTTTAAATTTATTTGATTCTATTTTTGGTTAATTGTCTAGTCGAAACTGGATCACATAAAATACGCGTTGTCAATATCAGGAGCCGGGTGCATTTATGATTTATTCTACGTTATCTTCCACAGTTCTGAGTAAGTTAAATATTTTACCAACAATTGGTTATTGTATAATATTTTAATAATTTCACTACCTGTATTATATGATATTAATGTAATTTTTTTTTTTTTTTTTTTTTTTTTTTTAGTTCAGATTGGATTTACATAAAATGCATTCAGTTTATCATACATTTTCTCGGTAAGTAGAGAAATTAAATTATATATGAATACGACAGAAAATTTAATTAATTGTTTTTAATTATTATTACTTATACATGATATTAATAATTTACGTGTAGTACCTATAAAGTTTCTCTAAACCACATATTTATAGCAGTTATATTTGAGATCATATGGATAACAGTCGTGTACTGTTATTTAAAACAACAACAAGAGATGAAGAAGGTGAATTCAAAACAGAATAATTGGCTTGAAAATCAGTTGGATAAAGTTTTGCCACATCAATCGAAGGAAGTGACGGAAAATTCTGAACAACAGCCATCCACGTCGGAATTGCACCATGAAAATAAACCTGCGGACAAAAGTTCTGATATTGAGAAAAAGGACAATAAAATGTTGAAAACCGACGGGTCGTACGCTGGTGCAGAGTCGTCGAAATCGAACGAAATCAACGAATCCGATAAAAAAGAAGACAAATCAAATGAAAACCCTGATGAATCATCTGAAATCGATCCTAAATCAAATGAAACATCTAATACCGGTAACAAAAAACCAAAAGAAAAATCAGAAGAACTTATTTCAGATAAAAAAACGGACAAACCTGATATACCTTCGGCTTAAAAACCGATTATTATCAGTTCGAGTGATTTTTACATTTTTATGATTTATTTCATTGAATGAAAGTAAAAGACAAAAAAATCGTATAATTGATTTCTGTTTTTTTTTTAATCGAGTTAAATTTATAATTTTTTACATAATTTTTAAACTCGACAAATTTTTTTTTAATCAAGTTAAATTTATAATTTTTTTACATATATTTTTAAACTTGAATAATTGAAATCGTGTTTGGAATTATTCATGTTTAACCGTAAACCATATTATTAATTTAACATGACATTATTTTATAGGGCTGTTCTTTCCTGATGCAGGAACAATGGAACTTTCTAATTAAATCTTCATTAATCGGTTTACAATATTTTATATTAAATTCCTGAGAGCCACGGATTTCGATTTTTCCAGTTTTGATTTTAATTCTTCTATAATCGGTGCTACTAGAAAGGCGCCCACGAGGTTATAATCTCAGTTTGTAAATTGGAGGTGTTTGTAAATGAAGTTTCCTGTTATTAATCAGGAAAATAAAACACTGGAATATTACTTAAACAGGAACGATAATGAAAAAACAAGAAAGTATTGGTAGGAAACGGGAAATTTATCACACGGGCAATATTGAGATTCGTTAAGGTGTTTGCCGGACAAGTATCGTTTAAGAAAATAAAATTCTGAAAAATAATTCTCATTTAAGAAATGATTGTTCGTGAAAAATATTTCTCAGAAACGTCAAATATTGCGTTGGAGAGATCATTTTGCGCGGAGAAATCGAATTCGGGAAAATATATATATTGCAGGAGTGTACATTTTTTTATAAATTATTAAACAAAAAAAGAAAACTATTTACGCGGTGACGTTGCTGGCAATTATAATTGCCCGATTTAATACGTTCTCGGTGCGATTATTGTTTCCGAATAATAATTTTTTTCCTCGGTAAATAATATATTTCCCGGTGTTTTGATTGTGTCCCCTTGGTGGATCCATTTTGTAAAAAATCTATAGGCTATAAAAAATGTACTTGCTTTTATAACATGCAGTCGCGCATAGATTCCGGTGAACACTTCAAGTTTTCATAAATAATAAACCGTTAGATTAAGAATCACTAGAGAAATAACGGTAATCGATTTTGTACGAAATCGCGTTTTTATGTAATTATTCGGTATCCAGTTCTTTTTTTGTTGAGAAAACCGAAAAACGACCCATCCAATGAGTATTAGATGCGATTTGCAAAACCGTACAGGTCCGCGGATCGTTCCTTTTGATAAAATCATTCGGTATAGAAACTTTGATGAGAAAAAAAACCCGCATCATTACGGTAAAACCAATAATACGTTTCGCTCAGGATCGTCTAAAATGTACAGTTGCGTTGTGTTTTATTGCACGGACTTTTTTAATTAATTGAATCGTGAAAATTGTACGGTCAAAATCACAAATCGACACACTTTTTTTTTCTTGCGCACATGAGAACGAATACGGTAACGCGGTAGGAGGGAGTGGAGGAGAAGAAAGCGTATTGGATTGTATGGGACTGACGAGGGGAGTCCTCTATTGTTACCGTTTAGTTAGACGTCACCGCGGCGTCGTGTATGACAAAAACCACCGGTTTCTCTCCACCGCACTCGCTCTCTGGCGGCAACCGTCCGTCCGGTCGAATATTTTTACCGGCGCCTGCGCGTAGACGACGTACAACGCGTTCGTCCCGCCGCCACAGCCACAGCCACACACCGAACTCGTCGTCAGTTCACCATCCCGTCCGTCCGCTTCGAGTCGTCGTTGCCCTCGTTCAGTATCGTGCCGCGAGTGTTGTTGTCCGATAAACGTGTCGGTGCCGCGGCGACTTCTCTTCATTTTTTTCGCATCCATCGAGTCTTCTTCGCCCTTTTTTTTCTCTCTTTTTAAATACGCCATATCCGCGGCAGCAACATGTTCGACGTGTTCGCTTCCATAAAGGGGTTGTTGAAACTCGAGGACATTTGCATTGACAATCACGTGTTTCGCATGCATTACAAGGTCACCGTGATCATCTTGGTAACGTTCTCTGTAATGGTCACGTCCCGACAATACTTCGGCGATCCCATCGACTGTGACGTCGGCGGCGTCCCGTCCAACATCATGGATTCGTACTGCTGGATTTACTCGACGTTCACTGTTTCCAATCACGCGGACGGTCGTGTCGGCAAGGACGTGGCTCAGCCCGGCGTGGCGCCCTATGTGAAAGGCGAGGACGACGTCAAGCATCACAAGTACTACCAATGGGTGTGCTTTGTCCTGTTCTTCCAAGCGATGTTCTTCTACATTCCCAGATACATCTGGAAGACTTGGGAGGGCGGACGTATCCGGATGCTGGTGCTCGACCTCAACTGTCTGATCATCAACAACGAATGCCTGGCCGACAACAGGAAGCTGCTGGTGAGCTATTTCGTCACGTACTTGCACTCGCAAAACTTGTACGCCATACGGTTCTTCATTTGCGAACTGCTCAATTTCGCCAACGTTATTGCTCAATTGTATTTCATGGACTACTTCCTGGACGGCGATTTCTGGAAGTACGGTATCGACGTTCTCAAATTCACCGATATGGATCCGGAACATCGCACGGACACCCTGGCTCGCGTGTTCCCCAAAGTCACCAAGTGTACGTTCTACAACTACGGTCCGTCCGGTTCTATACAGAACCTCGACGGCCTGTGCATATTGTCGCTGAACATCATCAACGAGAAAATCTACGTGTTCCTTTGGTTCTGGTTCGTGTTCGTTGCCGTGCTCAGTGCAATCAACATGATCTACCGCATGGCCGTCTTGATGGTCCCCACGTTCCGCGTTTTGTTGCTGAAATCCAGAGCTCGTCTCTGTAACAAGAAAGACGTAGCTTCCATTTGCAAGAAGTGTCAGATCGGTGATTGGTTCCTTTTGTACCAGTTGAGCAGGAACATTCAACCCGTCGTTTTCAAGGAGTTCATTTCCGATTTGGCCGTGAAGTTGGAGTGCAAGGAGAAAGTATAAATGTGACTAAATAACAGTAAAAAAAAAAATAATAAAAAGCAATTAACATTAATTTTTAAGAAAAATTTTAACAATTTAATTTTTTTAATATTAATCAACAATGTACATTAAACCTATGAATTTAAAAAATAGTAGTAATAATAATAATGTAATTGTAAGTTTATCGGTAATCAACAAACGCATCATTAATAATTTATATTTTTATTAACCAATTGTAAAAGACATAATTGTGGGTCTCCTATTTTTTTTTTTTTTACACTACAGAAATTTTAAAATATTACTCATGTTTATATTTTAAAAAAAATTATATTATTATTATACAAGTATTTGTATATTGAAAATAATAATTTAATATTTAATTTTGATATTTAACTGCCTTTATTATTGTGGTATCTCAATAATGAATCCAATTCAATTAAAAAATTATGACTGTCTTTGTATTAATATTTTTATATTGTAATTTGTATTTTATTAACTGTCAAAAATATTATAAAATTATTAAGAACGCATATTATATATTATATTTTTTTTTTTTTTTTTACAAAAAAATTGTATTTGTACTACACATTTTAAAAAATAAATTTGTTTCTATACATATTATTATTATAATAATATATTTTACAGGTGAACATACGAATATTAATAACACTTAATAAATTTTTCTGTGAATTATTTTATTACTACCTAAAATCATTTGTATTTATTTACACATCTATCTTTTTACCTGATCCTTTCACGTCGTTGATATGTTATTAAAAAAAGCAAATTTGCACTTGAATGAACGTGAATTATATTGCCAATGCCTACGGATATATTAATATAACTTATCAAATACAATATAGTAAGTAAAAAAAAACTCTACAGCATAGGTTATTTTAATGTAAAAGTTAGATATCTAACTTTTAAAATATACCTAAGTATAAAATTATGGGATAAAAAAGAATAGTATATACGAGTATTTATTATCCAGTAATCGTGTTCAGAGGATGTAAATATTATCGACCAGTAAATAGAGAAACACTTTTTATAAAAAATCGATAATTACACACAAAAAATTGTAATTGGTGTATTACTCATACGAGTCAATTTACTTATTTTAACAATGTTTAAAAACATTGCTGTTTATAATAATATTTTATTATATGTGTGTGTTTGTGTCAATGGTTTCCTGCCAAGTATTTATGTATTTTTGTTATTAATTGTTAATAATCGCAAAACAATAAAACAATTTATTTTTCTTTCCTATCAAATTTTACAAATGTTGTATTACATCATAAAACATTGACGAACATTTGAAGGGTACCAGGTATATAAAGAGCTTTTTTTTTTTTTTTCCGTTTAATCGACGGCGACAGGGAACCGCTTTCGCATTACTTCCTGTCGCCGCCATCGTTTATTTAATAAAAATACTTAACAAACCTAACACCATTCAAAACATATATGAATGGTGTTCACATCTTTTGGGGCCTCTAACCTCTGATTTCGGGCCTTCGGCCAACATCGAGTGAACATGAAAAATTAAAAACTACATATGTATTTTTTCTATGTATCTTGTACGTAATTAAACGAATCTTAGAATATTAGAAATTTGAATAAGACAATGAACGTTTTGGAAATCAGAAAAAATAAGTGTTTATAAATAAAATGTTTTGAAAAAACAATGGTGGTGAATACGTATGATTGTTTTCATAAATATTTTTAAGTTCATTAGTTTCATTTAGAAATTATGTAACGGAAGATTTCAATAAAAAGTATAGAAGTCAAATTTATATTTTTCTTTTTATCGTGTATTACAGTTTTTTTTTTAAAGAAAAAAAGGAAATTGAAAAAATTCCGTTTTAAATTTAAAATTAACAAATAGTGATAATTTACGAAATTCAAAACCTATAATCCGCTATTTCAGTCCTATAATTTAAGCGTTTCTACTTCTTCATAGCGTCACAAAATATTTCTGACTCGTTCTTGACCACTGATCACACATGAACGATTTTTCGTATTTTTTCTCGACATTTCTAAATTTCAAAACAAAATTGTATATGAGAAAATATGAAAACCAAGTCGTTAAATATTGAAATATTCAATTACTGCATTTTTTAAGGATTTAAAAACGTTTCTATCAAATAGTAATAATAAAAACGAATAAATTTTAAATTCTACAACGGGTGTCTCTTTTAATAAGAAAAATATTCTCCCTCTGTGTTTATTTAATTATGTTGAAGAATTCAAAATGATCTTGTAACGTCCAAATCAATGAGAACTGGTATTGTTAAATATTAATATTTAATTATTTTTAAGAAGCCTGCACCGCGCCGCAATTACGATTAATATGACGATAACTGTGCGCCCACCTCCGCTAACACCGGTCGGTGTGCATATTCCAATAATAATTATTTTTAATATTAATTAAAATATATATATTTTTAATCGTAATGATGTATCGGCAAAAAGTTTTCACTCTCGTTTTGTCCTCACGGCACGGTGGACAAAATCTATATACCTTTCTGTTTATTGTCAAAATTAGGAAAATGAGTGAGTAATTTTTTTTATCTTTTCCCCGCGACAAATGTTTGCCGACGGGTGAGAGCATTGAAGGTGATATGGGTGAGTTTTCATTTATTTTATTTGTAAAGCCGATACAGTATTTATTTATTTATTTATTTCTCCTCGTTTCCCTTATACGACTTATATATATATATATATATATATATATATATATATATATATGTATATATATATATATTATTTTATTTTATATTTATTTATTTATTTTTTTTTTTTTTGTGTTTGTTTTATAACATAAATTGTAATTGTTGTTCCCGTCCACGAGCGTGGGACATCCCTCCGGAGGTTATTAATAAAAATGAAATTATTATTAGTATTATTTTTTTTTTTTGTGAATTTTATTTTTTCGAGTAGTGATGTTCACAAGAGTTTTTTTTTATTAAAATAAATAGTTTTTTTTTTATATTCATGGTATTTGTTTTTGTTTTTATATATATATATATACATATACCTGATATACCATATGAGTCTGTTTTTATCTATATGCCTATGTATAAATCCAGTGATGTGTGTGCCTCAATGGCCTCACCATCGGTTGGCGGCCCTATGAGAAAAACGGTATGCGCCACCGAGCTTTCCGACCGGGAAGTAGCGGAACGTCTCAGTCTTCAAAGTGTTTTACAATAACAAATTAATAGAAATGGGCTATTAATGGACTAATTAAAATAATAATTAATCTTAATAATTCTAACAATAAAGTCATTTTCATACATATTTGTAGATTAATTGAATTTGAAAAAAAATGTAATTTGTAATTTATAAAATTTATGCACATTAAACGAGTAATTAACTTTCACTGTTTTCGTCAATTAAAAAAAATAAATATAATCGCGATCATTACATTACTTAGTCTTCTTTTTTCCCCGATCATTCTTAATGGTTTAAAATTAAAATATATGGAAAATAATTAACCGACTTTATATAAAAATATGTATGTCACTTTTATAATCATATTATATTACATAATATTCTACAGCAATGTAAAATTTAATTTAAATTCGTAAAAATTGATAATATTCTATAGGTAAATAATAATAAAAATCATTCATAACAGTTTATACCATATGATTACCGCCAGTTATTAACAGAATATCTACAATTTGTGTTTTTAATAACATTAACCGTAATCAAAAAAGTAATGAATTTATTTAAAAAAAAAAAAATCAAAAACCGAATAAAGAAATTATAAATGTTTCTAATCTTGTTCTAAAATCACTGTCTAATATTATTTTGTACCATTTGAATCGATATCCACAGCACCTGCTATCTCAATTTGTACGTATTGAGCTATAATAATTGAAATATTACATTTAATATTCTATTATTAATTAAAAAAATGAGTGCAATTGAAAAAAAATTAAAAAAATTTAGAAAGATTACAGCTGAACGCTAATAAAATTATTATAATATAAATTATATTATTATAGTGTGAAATTCCGAGGTAAAAATATGACGTAAAAGAATAGGTTTTTTTTTATAAAAGTATTTGAAACGTTTCTATTGACAAAACTATGATCGACTCGTATAGAATAAATAATAGTATTAAACTTGATAAATCCCCAATGTTATTTAAAAAATGCTTATCTCTCGTAGTCTGTTTCCTTTGATCCGAGTACTATTTAATACCAAACAGTTCAATAAAAAAATAGTAAAACGTAGATTTATAATTTTTAATAATAAAAATATAATATCCATAATTTAAAGTACACTATATAATAATTTGATAATACGTTTGAATAAAAACAATCGTCACGATTAAATCCTAAATAATATACAAATAAGAATTCAAATCTGTGTTCAAAATTGAAATCAGTCTACAATATACAAGTCTCACAATTTCGTCTAGCTTTTTGGTCGTTTAGCGAATTAAGCAAGTGTTAATAAAATCTGTAACGTATAATTAGTTTGTGACTTGTGCCTGTGCGTGCGCGGTAACGGTACAGAGTTCTGTTTTTTTGCACTACTTATTTTAAAAATATTCGAGATTCGTTGAAAACTTCGCGAGTCAGTATTATTCGGTCGAAAATTACGTAAAACATATTTAAAAAATTGAAAAATAAATCGAAATTCCCGCCTTTTTCTCGGGTAAGTATCTATGTACAGTTTAGTCTTCTATTATACATAATTAATGCTCTATTGTCGTTTACTGATAATATATTAATATCAGCCCCCCCCCCACCGAATGTTCACTCGTTTTCACAAATGAACTCTATATAGATTCACGATTGCTAATATCGCGTCAATTAGTCATTCATTATAATGATAAACAATTAAAAAAAAAAAAAATTAATAGTAAAATTTTCAACAAGAATACAATTTATATTTGATTTGTTTTGTTTTCTTAACCTTTGCCCCAAGGATCGGCAAATCAATGCAATGAAACAGTGGTGGACACTCATTCAATGTTTGGTCGACTCCGTTCTTTTTTTTTTTGTTACAATTTCATTTACTTGTTTGTATATGTTGTAAAGAACACGGCGAGGAGTAAAACAAGAGTGCGGGGATATTATAAACACGTAAAAATAAAAAGAAAGAAAATTTTTTTAAAAAAAACACTCACACGGCTCATTTGGAAAAAAAAAGTATCATTAAGTTTTCCCCATAAAACGCGCAATAAAGTTCTTAAAAATATAAACACAACGTAAGGGAATAAGGGACGAACGCCGAACGGGATACGTGCTGTAATAATATGCGCTCATATCATTAATTGAAATAACCATTTAATTATTTTCAATATAATTTGTACACGATGTATTATTTTACGAAATAAAATTTTCGGAGCCGTCGCGCGTACCATGACATCTCGAATACATTCATGGACCACAAAAAATATACGTATATGGAATCAACAAATACGACTCGTCAACACTATCCGCGATATAGGTAATATCGGACCGGATGGACCAAAGTTCGCAGACATTATTTGTGAGACAAATAATTACCGAATCATTCCGCCGGCCGGACCGAAATGTCACTGATAAAATAAAAAAAATAAGACGAATAACAAATAGAAGTCGTCAGATATAACTAATGAAGTAAATAAAATAAATCACAGAATAAAGGTCTTCATTGATTAGCAAATGTCACGGGAAATGTCGTGTCGGATTCATCACGGGGCTAGCGGGTGACAATATTATCGTCGGCACGTGGCGATTCGTATGGCAATCTTTATCCAATCAGATTTAACTACCTTTAATTCTTGTGTTCACACTCTTGTCTCACTCTAGTCAGTGCCTGGCCGGCGTTTGACCTGGTGTGTGGTCAAGTGCATGAACACAGAGTGTGGAGTGTCCACAGACGAAGGACTTCTCCAGCACAGGTCTCAGCTGAATTCTGTGTTCGAGTACTTTCCTGCGCCCTTTTCACTGCCGGCGCACAGTGGGAGGAATCAAACTTTTAGCCGGTCAAAAATAGAAAATTTTGGTGTTGTAATCAGCGACCATAAACATAAATAATTGTTGCTACTTATCTGATGATGACAAATTTATCACAATAAGCGATAATCATTAACTATTAAGCCGACAAAAGTAGGTATGGTTCATAAAAATTTATGAATTTAATGCAATAATATGGTGAAAACGTATATTCTACATTTTCGTTTATCTTTATTTTATATGAATAAGTAAAATTTTATTTTTCGTAAATTAAAAATGGATCAAAATATAGTATTCAGTAAATGTATCAATTTGTATTTATACTATTAATTAAAATAGACAAATATTCATATATACTATGAAATTAAAGAAATTCTATTTATTTTCTATATAATTGAGTAGAACTTGAATTTGGGGGCTCTTAGAGGTTGCCCTTATTTTTTTTTCATACACAATCATATTTTTTTTATAATATGTATCGAAAAGTTGCTCAAATTTGCCCCTTTTTGAATTACATTTAAATTACTATCATTGTTAACTTTTTTCTTATAGATAAAAATAAAACTGACATCAAAAAAAAAAGTTAAAAATCCGACTAATCTGATATTCGTATTATAAGACGAATAGATTTAATGCGAATTAACCGACATTGGTGCGGTTAGTTTTAATTAGATTTAGTTAGTGAATTAATTTGCATATTATTATCATTATGCAAATTGTTATTATTATCTATATTGTTTTTACTTATGACGATGATTTAATAATAACATAATACCGATAGAAAATACAATATAACCATGGATACAAACATTATTTTCTAAATCCAATTGTTTTTAAACAAAATTATTACATAATATTTTACTATGTGGAAATATTTATTTGATTAGTATTCAAATAAAACGAATCAAGCTAGAGAATAAAAAATTTTAAAAATTTTACAATCATAAGCCAGAAAGAAGTCATGGAGTTTCAAATTTTAGAAGATGAATTGAAGGACGTGAAATCATGTTTGACCGCGGTAATTAACGAAAAAGAACGTTTGAAAATAGAACTACAAAAAAAAGATCAAATGATTGTTGCTAATATCGACACAAAAAATGGGTTAAAATCACAAGTAATTTACTTGAAAAACAAATTGGAAGAATCATTACTAATGAATAACAATACTAACGAAAAATATAAATTTGTGACCGACCAAAATGAAAAATTTAAAAATGATAACTGTAAGATGGCTAATAAAATAACCGATCTTTGCGAAAAATTGCATCAATTCGAAGTCATAAACAAAGGATTTGAATGTCAGAAAACTGTACACGACGAGGTACACGCCACGGTCATAAAAGACAAATGTGCTGTTGAACAGGAATTATGCGATAAAGTTAAAGAATTGAATTGTGTAATTAATACGTCAAATGATGAAATTATGAGCATTCAGTCAAAACTTAATTGTGTTCAAAAATATCTAGAAAAGAGCGAAGAAGAAAACCAATGTCTAAGACAAAACAATAAATCGTTGGAATGTGACATCGAGGTTATTAATACACAGCTGCAAAATGAGAAATGCCAGAACGAGTTATTACGAAAAAATAAATTACTCGTAGAAATAGAAATCTCGGAATTGACAGAGAAGAACAAAATGCTAGAAACACGAATCCAACAAGTTATTTGCGAAAACGAAGCGAAAAGTCAACAGATTTCTCAACTTTGTGAAAATCTAAAATCGTTGCAAGTGGAAAAAGAACAGTTGGAATGCAAAATCAAAGAATTAACCGATACGTGTTGTACGATAAAAAGAGATAACTGTATACTTAATGAAACTATCGATGAGCTAAATTGTTCGCTTGCGTGTACGAAAAAAAAGGAAAATTGCACGCGAAACAATTTATTCGCGTGTGAGGGAGAACTAACGTGTAAAAATGAAGAAATTCAAAATCACTGTAAAGAGACTGAATGCCTTAGAGCGAAATTAAGCAACGTGTGTGAAACGTTGTCTTGCACAGAACAAAAACTACAAGAAACGTTGATGAAGTTAAAGGAAGAAACGTGTATAAAAGAGAAAATCATGGAGAACTGTGTTGAACTAAATGATAAATATGAATGCGTCAGCGGTAAATTAGAAAACGCATGTAAAACATTGGCTTGTACAGAAAAAAAACTACAAAATACTGTGTCGCTTCTTCACGAAGAAACCTGTTTGAAAAATCAAATAATTGAAAATTACAATGGCGTAAAAGACCAGTGTGCATGTCTTCATAAAAGATTAGAAGATACAGTTGAACAACTTAATTGCACGGAACAAAAACTTCAGGAAGCCGTGTTAAATCTAAACGAAGAGATCTGTATGAAACAGAAAATCAACGATAAATATGATAAACTAA
The DNA here is from genome assembly GCA_032441825.1 of Chaetogeoica ovagalla. Classification (NCBI taxonomy): domain Eukaryota; kingdom Metazoa; phylum Arthropoda; class Insecta; order Hemiptera; family Aphididae; genus Chaetogeoica; species Chaetogeoica ovagalla. The sequence continues at coordinate 3,482,614 of CM063747.1, read as the reverse complement.
AACAAGAATGTATGTGCGTTGACGAGAAATTAGACAACGTGGAACAAAACTTAAAGATCACTCTGTTAAAATTAAATAAGGAGACGTGTATGAAAGAAAAAGTCACTGAAAAATACGAGGAACTAAACCAGGAATATATTTGCGTCTGTGGCAAATTGGAGAGCACGACTAAAAGATTAACGTGTACGGAACAAACACTATTGGAAACGGAATTGACGTTAAAAAATGAAACGTGTTTAAAAGAAAAAATCAACGATGCATACGAGCGATTAAACGATGAGTATACATGCATTAGAGAAACATTAGAAAAGACGGCTAAAACATTATCTTGTACAGAGCAAAAACTATACGACACCTCGGTGAGATTAAACGAAGAAATCTGTACGAACAAGAAACTCAACGAAAAATATGAGAATCTTAAAGACGAGTACACGTGTCTTACAGAAAAATGCGATAAGATAGCTAGAACGTTGTGTTATACGGAAAGAAAACTACAAGACACGTTATTGAAACTGAACGATGAGATCTGTATGAAAGAGAAAATCATCGAAGAAAACGACAGACTTAAATGTGAATGTGCCTCTCTTAATATGAAACTAAACGACGCGGAACACCAATTACAAGCCACAATGTTGAAGTTAAACGAAGAAATCTGTTTTAAAAAGAAAATCAACGAAGAATTTAATAAGCTAAAACAGGAATTTGTGTGCGTTCATGGGGATTTGGAGAACACGACTAAAAAGTTAGCTTGTACCGAGCATAATCTACGAGACACCGAGTCCAAGCTAAACGAGGAAACCTGTAAGAGAAAAGAAATGAATGAAAAAAACGAAAGACTAAAACACATGTGTATGTTGCTTGACGAGAAATTGGACAGCTTTACTGAGAAATTGTCTTGTAACGAACAAAAACTGCAAGACACCATGTTTAAAATGAATGAAGAAACACGTAAGAAAAACAGAATCAATGAAATGTACGATACACTAAGACAAGAATATACGTGCCTTGACAAAAAATTAGATGTCACGGAACAAAAACTACAGGACACGGTGGCGGCACTTAACGAAGAAATGTGCAACAAGAAGAAAATCGTTGAAAAATATAATAAACTAGAAAACGAGTACGCGTGTCTTTTCGAGAAACTAAATAATGTCGATCGACAATTGACTTGCACGGAACAAACACTGGCAGACACTGTGTCGCAATTAAACGAAGAGACTTGTTTGAAACAGAAAATCAGCGATCAGTACGACCAACTACAACAGCAGTTTGTGTGCGTTAACGAGAAGCTAAACGACACGGAACGCAAATTATGTGTCACTTTATCGAGATTAGACGATGAAATCTGTATAAAAAATGAAATGTGTGCGAAATACAATGTTCTAAGAGACGAATGTACGTGTGTTGAAGATAAATTGAAAATCACGGCATGTAAATTAGCTTGTACGGAACAAAAGCTTCAAGACACCGAGTGTCGACTAAACAATGAGATGTGTATAAGAAACGAAGAAATCGAAAAAAATAATCGTTTACAAGACGAGTGTTCGTGCCTTCGCGAGAAACTGATGAATATGGATCAAAAATTAACTTGCACGGAACAAAAACTAAGGAACACCGTGTCGAACCTAAATGAAGAGATTTGTATGAAACAAAAATTATGTGACCAATACAATGAACTAAGACAAGAGTTAATGTGCGTTAACGAGAAATTAAAGGACGCGGAACAAAAACTGTGCGCCACCTTATCGAGATTAGACGAGCAGACGTGTATGACGAAAGAAATGTGTGAAAAATATGACTGTTTAAAAGACGAGTGTACGTGTCTCCAAAACAAATATGAGAATACAATGAGGAAATTGACTTGCACTGAACAAAAACTAAAAGCCACTGTCATGAAATTGAACGAAGAAACTTGTATGAAAATAAGAATCGCTGAAAAACACGATAGGCTGACGTGCGAGTGTGCGAGTATTCACGAGGAATTAGAAAAAGTGAATAGCACGTTAATCTGTACGGAGCAAAAACTACAAAAGACCGTGTTGAAACTAAACGAAACGACGTGTACGAATGAAAAACTCGAAGAGAAATATATTTCACTAATGCAGGCGTGTACGTGCAAATGGAATGTGTGTCCAACTGCATTGGTCACACAATGCCAAATCGGTAGTACGGAAAACGATTTGTTATTAGATGAACAGACGAAGAACAAGAACTTGACATTAGAAAATCACAGGTATATTTTACATATTTATATATATATAGTTTCATACGACAATATTTTTTTGATCTATCACAACCGGATTCGTATAATAATATAATTCTACTCGAATCGTCAGAGAATATATTCTCAAATAGGAGAAACATTAGTTATTTCACAAAACAAATTAAGCACTCGGTTCGTGCTAATTATTATAATTGTCTTATATAGGCTAGTTTGTCAAAACAACGCGTATTGTAATGTGATACAAGAGCTCAGAGAAGAAGTGCGAAGTATACGCGATGCGAATAACGTGTTGATGACAAAATCGATGCAGAGAAATGAAACGTGTTCAAATATTTGGAAACACGTTGGCTTACAGACGGACTTGTCGATAACGAGGTCGTGGAATTGTACATGTAAATGTAATTGCAACTCGGCTTCAATCGATTACAGTGCGTGCCATTGCCATTCAGAACCGTGCGTGTGCAATCAAATTGCCCAATGCGCCACCACCAACAACAGCGAGGACAGTGTATCATGTGGGTATGACTCGCCTGTTCGAAAACCGTCGACGTGCAGTTGTGCTACAAGTAAGAGTTCCAGTTCCGCCGACACCAAAACGTGCGACAACTGTGTCGGCGATCTCGCAAAAACGGATAAATTACAACGTCAACTAGACGAAACGAAACAATTGTACAAGGAGAAAGTGGTGGCTGTGCAGAAAACACTAACCGACGCTGAACAGAACTTGAAGTCGGAGATGGAAAACTTGAAATCAAAACACCAGAAGGAATTGGAAAAACTTACCGCACAACTGAAAACGAACGAAACGACAAAGGACTATAAGGATTCCAACGTTTGTCACGGTAAACATCGAATTATATTTGCGCGTTGTTATTCTCAAAAATAATACATTTAACAATGACACGAATTTGTAGAAGGACAGAAACTCGATTCGGATGACTTGGCATGCGCTGATAAGAGAATGAGTAGAAATATGGATGAATTTAAAAAACAATTGGTCGATATTGAGAACGCGTTGAAATCAGAGAAACCTAAATGTAAAACGATTGAAAAACGAACCGAAGATTACGGGTAAGAGTAAAGATAACAACGATCGCTTGCGGCGCGTTAGATTATTATTATTATTACTATTATTTGAAAACAGCAAACGTAAAATCGTGTTTTTGATTTTTTAGCAATCTTTTTCGCCGCGAAAATGCAAATGTGACACGGACGGAACAAAAATCAAGAGTATCTCGACAAAACATTACCGGTTGTTCTAAGAAAACATCAAAAATTTGCGCTAAACCGTTCGGATCGACGAATTGCAGTTCCAAATCGGATTCGTCTTCTAGTGGCGGTACGGAGAATTCGTGGAACAAGCGGCGAACCAATGCGAACCAATGTCGAAAGTGATGGTCGAAGACCGAGCAGCAGCCAGTGTAGAAGGTAAGTGATTACATTTATTATAATATTGTTTGGTTACGCCGGTCGGTAAAAGCTTGTAATTAGTGAAACGTTTGAAATCGTTTTCTATTTCAGAAAATAGCGTCAGAGAATCTTCTACACAGAACCGGAGACGTGATCGAAAATTCCCGAGAGATTTTTGTGGAGACATTCATCCCATGGACCGTGTGGCGTATAAAAATAATTTTTAATTGTAAAAGAAAAACAGTAAATCACAAAGGGAAATGGTGAGTTGTATTATTATTGTTATTTTAATTTTGAATGCAACGGCAAATTCTAAGTGAAACTGTAGGGTTTTTTATTAAAATATTGTACATAAAAATAATATATAATATGTAACAATGTTAATAAACGGCGATAGTTAAAAATATTTTACAATTGTCAATTTTTAAAATACAAAAAATTTTTTTTATGAATTTAAAAATGTGTATAAGGAAATATGTGTGTATGCACGCTGTCTTACATAAAGAATTCTATAACTCATTTGTTCTCATCAATATTTTTAAATTTTATTTCGTTTTTTCCCGGCAATTTTTATACTCATTGGCTAAAATAAACATATTTTTTTACTTAATTTTAATCATGAGAAGAACGAAATAAAAAATGAAAAATTGTATTCCAATTTTTTTTTTTTTAAATCAAAATAGCCATTGTGTAAACACAATTTTTAGACGAATTTCAGTGTATACAACATTCATTAAGATTACGTCGTTAGTTTTTAAACGATTTTTTAAGTTTGATTAAATTCGAATGGTTTTTAAATAAATTAACGTTATTCAATAGCAGCCACGAGAGAGCATAAGCAAAGGCCAGCAAAAAAATAAATTCATTTTACTGAACGCTCAAGTTTCCTCGTGAATATTATACAACATATTGATATTTTTATTAACCAAAAGATTGTTCAAAATCAACGACTAATCAAAACTGTGTCTTCATTATCTATGATGAATTATTATTATAGATTATCGTTATAAGTTTTCGACATGAATGTTTAAATTTAGGTATACACATTTTAATAAATAAATGTTTCGTCCGTCTTATTCAAAATTTGTAATTAAAAAAAAATAATTGTAAACTTTTACATTAGAATTTTTTAATTGTTTTCACCGGTGTTCTATAATAGAATTTATACAAAATTTGAAAGTTTTTAAATAATAAATACATTTTCGGAATGTCCAAAATTGTATATTGTAAATTGTATTCAGCATGAATTTAATCGAGATGTTTCAAACATTTACTATATCCATATATAAATAATAAAACATACGTTTTAGAAACAACGGATTTAGCGATTGTTCTTTTTTCTTTTCCGGGTACGCATTTTTTATGCGTATACTTACATACAGTGTACACCCTCAAACAGTTCAATTTTCTCAAAAAAGTACTCGTAATATAATATTATTTCTCATTTATTCGCATGCATACGTATGTGTATTATATATGCGAGTTGTGTTTCCGAATTCCATTGCTTAAACGCTACGCGTCAACAGAGATCGTTTTTTTTTTTTTTAGAATTTCATTTTAGTTGTGGTTTTTTTTTTTATGATGTTATTGGTTTGTTAATATTGTATATTAACAGAGTGTTAAGAATATACTCACATCAGTAGTCGAAAAGGCTATGCTTATTTTACTAGAATTCGCGTCAAACTATCGTTACGAGACTAGTTTTTCAGATAATAACATTACATCAAATATAAGTTCAGGCGTATAGATTGGATGCCACTAAAGACAAACGAATTCAGCTGTGTCAGATATAAAACCACAATTTGTATTTTTTTTTTTTTTTTTTTTTTTAATTGGTGTAGAGTTTGGAATCCAACGAATGCAAAAACGATTTATGAAGAGTACTCTATAGCGATAAAAATTTAGGAGCCACAGAGAAAAATAAACCAACTACTACTATTATACGTGCACAAAAGACTTCAAATTTCGATAGCGTATGTTGTGTACAGCTGCGATAAAGAAACGCAAAGGCAATTTGTTGTCGGCCACGTAAGTATAAAAGCGGAATAGAGCCGATATACTACTGCTTGGATTCGGTTAGTTCGGCGAATAGAGCTCGGTGAGTAAAAAAAATAAAAAATAATAGGTTAGGTACCGATCATTGCGTTCGACATAAAATAAAATACAAAAAAAAAGTATTCAGCAGTATTTATTGGCAATCTGAACACGTTGAATTAAATCACCAATTTTCCTTCTATTACACGGGTAAGTAAGAATTGAATGAATTTTTAATAATTTTAAGTAATTATTTGCGCCGAGATTAAAACTTTTAATTTATATAAGAATATAAAAAAAAATAAAATATAAAACATAATGGCCGGGTTAATTCTATTTTCGCGTAATTCGTAATAATTGTATCTTAGCACATAATATGTTTATTATAAATACATTTTTGCCGATTATTATTATTATTATTATTATTATATTAATTACTTCTAATTATTATTTAAAATAATTTTATCTGCACTGAAAGAATCCATTAATGAATTTGAAGTATTATTTTTATAGATTTTATTTGTCAAAAATTTCCATTAAAACTCGAAGTAATCACAGCAGCTTGAGCAACAACAAGCTCGGAATAGTGCAATACGTAATAATACTACGTGGATCGTCCACAAAATAAGGTTGTTACATTTAAAAAAAAGAATCGAATAACACATGAATTTTCATAAAATAAGGGGTGGTCGATTGGCGTCTCCATTTGCCGACTAACGCCCAATTACGCATTAAATTGTCCGAAATAGATCCCTTTCGTACGCCGCTTATATCCTGAAATTAAAATACCCACCTTATAACTACTCGACCATCAGCACTGCTCTTCATATCCCAAACACTCTCCTCTCGACGTATTGTGACCGAATAATCGCTCTGAGGTATATAGTATCTTAGACTCTCCTGACTTGCTTTCCACTATGATATAATTTCGTATTCTCTCTTACTCCACAAGGAACCACTCTCTTTTCCGTGTTCCCTTTCATTTTACCTCTTACAATCATAATCATAATCATTCTATACGCCGTATATGCTATGCCGACTGAACGATAATCGAATCTATTGCACATTATTTTTTCTATTAACACCATATAACATTTTATTGTTACTAATATAAATTCTTGCTCACTTGGGCGATTGTAAATAAAATTACAGCTCATACGAGTATAACGACACAGTGTGAAATTTTTTTCCATGGACATTTGAACGCTTCGACCGTGGCCTTGAAGAGCAAAAACTGGTGACTGTTAGCTATGGTAAAATATGGTGGACGGCGCGACTATCAAAACACCATAAATTCATATTCATGCGTGCGTTGAAGAGAGAGACAGAGAGTGTGAAGAGCAGAACGAAAAATGTATGTGTTTGAGAAACGAACACACCGCATTACTCGTGTGTAGAGAGCTATACATTGGAAGAAAAAAAACAGCTGGAAATATATTTTTTATTTTTCACGTGTTGTACATGTGAAGATTCCGAGAGCCATAAAAAACGACGACTACCATCATACGTACGAGGGATTTATATAATAATAATAATACAACGCACTGCACCCTCCTTTGAAATATCATATAACACAACGATGGTGCGAATTGAAAAACACGTACGTCTACAATTTTGTAGTTATAGTCGTATCTCCTCGATATATATATACGAGTATATAGTGTTATTAGAAACTCAGATAATTGATACAATCACGTTATTGAAAAAAAATGTCTCGGGACGCGGACCGACCGTAAAACATTGAAAATCGATCGGATTACTGTACTGTTGAAACAATACGTGTCATCTGTTATTTGAAACAATTATTGCAATTATCCGGCGTTAACCAATATGAAATTACAACGTACAAATCTCATCTGTGCTGTGGTTACGTATCGATACTGATTCCACTAGTCAAAACGATTTCGTTTATTTTTACTGTTCTCATCCGTAAATACAATTACCTACTCCAGTGTTAGGTAATTGTAATTGTCAGGTAACATGTAAAACAATTTTATGTTTTTTTTCTCCCACGGTATGCATAAAAACGTACATATACATACATAAATGAAGTTTAATCGCTTAATAAAAACAGACAGTTATAGCAGTCGTCGACTTTTATGAGTCGAAACTCTGCTCTCTGAATTCTCACACAGACAAAACGTGAAAAATACAAAATGTGTTTCCAATCGATTACGTTTCAATTATGTGTATCTCTCTTTCTCTACACATATAATGCGATTCGTTTCTTTTTCAAATATCAAATTTATCGTCTCTTTTTTTCCTCTGTCTGTTTCACTCTCACTCTTCCTCTCTCACACACACACATCAACACTCATATAAATACGAATATAAATATGATGTTTTGTACGCGCCATCCGCCACATTTTACCTACGTAGAACACGCACGCGTAAAACTAAAAGACGCCAGTTTTCGTTATTCGAGGGCACACGGTCGAAGCGTTAAAATGTCCGCGAAAAAATTTAATACTGTATTGTAATACACTTATAAACTGTAATTTTATTTACACACGCCCAAGTGAACAAGGACTTAAATTAGTAACGATTGAACGTTATGTTATGGCGATAATAGAATAATAACAGTAAAAATAATGTGCAATAGAATTAAGTACCGTTCCGGTCAGTATACAATAATAAGTTGTATATAAAAATAATATTATTATGAGACTGTATTTCGTACGATTCGAATTTAATGCAATTAAAAACTTTAATGGAATTAAATAATATGTAAAATAATAATAATTATCGACCGTGTAATGTGTATGTACGTTGGGTATTTTTTTTTCTCTAGTCCCCAGGGGCCTCCAAACTACGGCCCGCAGCATCCATAAAATGGTAAATAAAATATAGATATCTAAAGATATGTGTAATTTAAAAAATCGTTATCGCGGGCACGTATCGTAATTTATGAGCTGAACGCGACGACAGACGTTGGCCTTTCCTTTTAATAATTATTAATTAAACGACGATATTAATGAACCGTTGACGAATATGTATTTATAAAACGTCGATAACGGCGTTTGCGCTGATCAGAGATTAGCCACATGGACGAGCGATACGACGAAATCATTTCATAACGTTTGTACAGTTACGTAATGTGTCTAAGTTTGCGGTGCATTTATTATAAATATTATTCTTTACCTATTCATTTAAAATTCACCAATTCGACATGTCAGGAAGAGGATTGAAAAGTAAAATAGATTCAGAATGTCGTGTTTTCAATGAAAAGTGATCGTTGGATTATTCGATCATTTATTCTGGTGACAAAATAACGTTTAATTTGCAAAGAAAGTATTTCTGTACTTAAGGAGTACAATATTCGAAGGCAGATATTCATATATCTGTATTTGCTACAACTTATTTGTGCGAACAAACTTTTTGCCAAAATGAAATACATCAAATCAATGATGTATTTGAAAGGCCGTGATGACTGACAAACACTTGGAGTCAATTTTGAAAATTGGAACTAGTAACATACAACCTCAATTCAATATTTCTCATTAAAAAAAAAAAAAAAAATTATTAAAATTACAGTGTATATTATTATTTAAATTTACACCGATTATATTATTAAGTATATTGTAGACAGAATATTTTGTAAAAAGATTTAAAGTAAACTTATATTTGTATATACCAATATTTTCATAAAATTAAAAATTATATGTGTTAATAAGCTTTTGGCCCGTTAAGAGCATTTGATATTTTTTGTGGCCCTTGAATGAAAAAAAGTTCGGAGACCCCCGCTCCAGTCGCATAATAATATGCGTATGTTTAAAAAAGTATGTACTCCTTATTCGAAAAAATTCTAATTGCTCTCTACTGATACACGGCATCGGCGGCGTATTTAAATGTTCGTCTCCCTCCCGTTCGCCGTATTCATACGCGTTAAATAATAATTTATAAGAGTCTACGGTTATTGCATATTAAATTCAATTGAGTAATTACAAATTATTATAAAAATCCACTCCGATTGGGGTACGTGCGGTGTGTTTACGTGAATCAATTAAAATTATTGCATTTCGATTATTTGAAATCGTATCGATAAATTCGTCGTGCATTTATTCTTCCATAAAAATGTTGTTAAAAAAAAAATTCGTGCATTTATTCTTCCATAAAAATGTTGTTAAAAAAAAATATACCATATTATATAGCCGTTTGAAACGTTGTCCGATTCTACCTCTCCACCCCGCCCGTAACATATTTTTTAAATGCGCTTCTTGTACGACTGGTAGTAAAAAACGAACTGGAAAAAGAAAATAAAATAAACACCATTTCGAACGATCCGTCATCGGGTAGAGGGAAACAACAGCTACTGCGACGACGAATGGTTGGCAACGGAAATGACAACAGTGCGGCGGGGCGGTAGAGGTGTTGTTGGCGTCGATGGTGGTGGTGGTGGTGGTAAAAACCGCGTGAAATGCCTCGACGACCGACTGCTGACGACGCTGAAACGTCCGTTATAACATTTTGCGTTTTCTATCGTTCCACTGCGCGCGCACAGCCATTTTACACGCGGTTTTCTCTGCGATTCCATCTTTTTTTTTTTTTCGATTTCTTGGTTTTTTTCTCGAAACAGAAACGTTTTGGATTATCGACCCACCACCACACAACGAGTGAGTATATTTTGTTTTATTTTATTTTCTCCGTTTCCGACGGTGAATTCGTCCGCGCCGTTACGAATAATTTTTTCTCCACTACTCGTCGGCTGCTAGTCCAATACAAAAAAAAAAAAAAAACAAATAATTTTTTTGTTAATTCGTTCGATTGTACATTTGATAAGTGAGCGAAAATAAATTTAATAATAATAATAATAATAATAATAATAATAATAATAATAATAATAATAATAATAATAATAATAATAATAATAATAATAATAATAATTAGACAAGAAACGCGTTGAAAACTATACCGTAGAAATGTTTTTGCACTATAATACTTTTCGCGCACCCATCTATTTTCGACGGAGATTTTTATTTTACTTAATATATGCGCTGTGTAACGGACCCCCGCCACAGACCACGTGTCGCGGATAGGAGGCCGCGATAATTATTGGCGCCCTAAAGTCAATTGAACCGCGTTAGTTTAGATTTTTTTTTCTCTCGAACAACGATTCCCGTTATTGTCTTATTGTATTTTCCAGTCGTCGTCCACATGTATTCGAGCATTGCGATGAAGCCTTGCGGCGAACTGTTGTGTTCCGCGTACGAACTGTGCATGCCGCACGACATGCAGTGCTATCCATGCGATTCGTATTGCGACAGTGGATCGCACAATTTCGACAGACATTACTGCCAAAATCACTGCCAAGGTACCACCTATTATAATAATTGCGCATCACGCGTTTTTCAATGCTTTTTATTTTATTTATTTTTTTTTTTTTTCACAGATTTCATTAGAGACAAGATGCAGACCGTTGGTAAGTGTAAATTACCGTTGTATCGCGTAAATTTCCAATTCTCGTACGCCTCGTATATATTATTTTCGTTTTATTTCACAGGCGACGGCGTGATGGGATTTTTCAACGTGCATTCGTTGTTATTCACGATGTTTTGTCTCGCAATCATCATTTTCCTTTTGGTGAAAATTAACAAGGTAAAAATTCGTTTATATTGTTGTTATTATTATTATTATATTATAGTACATACAAAAAAAAAAACAACACTACAAAATTTGGCGGTATTCGTTTATTCGTATCGGATGTACTCGAATTTTGGGAGAATATGGAAGACGTCATTCCCTTCGCTCCTTTTAATTGACGGCATATTTCGTGCATATTTTGTTTAAAATTATTCATCACTCTTGGATTTTTAAAAATAATTTTTTTATACACATTATATTGATAAATTTGTAATCGTTACGTTTTTTACTCCCTCTTCCCTCCCCCCTCGAATTCAGACGTCTAACCATTCGTTTGTCACTATATACGTACAGATATTACGTTATGAAAATATGTAGTTTTACAATTAAAATTATAAGAAAATATATAACATCGTGCGTTTTTGTTAATTCTATTCAGTTCATGGAGAAAAATGATGAAAACCCTGAGGTCGAGAACGGGATCACTTCCATCATCGGCGACGAAGAAAACAATCTGCCATGCAAAAGTGACATCATTGTTTAATGAAGAAAATTATAATAACAATAAAAACAAATGGCTTTTTATATCATATTTTACATTATTATTAATAATAATAATAATAATAATAAGAAAACTTTTTTTTTTTTTAATTTTCTTTTTATATTTTTAACATTCATATTTATAATCAATATTTTATTCAAGTGCTAACATATATGACATTATTTTTCTTAAATCTATATTAATGAACATTTTAATAAACAAATATTTATACACTTAACTTTTGTGATAATATTATAATTTGTCCTTATAGTAACCTGAATAATAATAATAATGGATTTTCTTTCCTTCCACATATCTTCAGACAAATAATAATTATTATCCGTACAAAGGTGTGTTAATAAAAAATTAATTTGGTTAAAACTAATGCATTGGGTGTGATTTTATAATATTGTACTGCTTAACAACCATCATAAAACAATAATACCATATCATAATCGGACAGCATATTATAACAAGCACACTGTAATCGACTGAAGAGTGTTGATGATATACACACTTATATAGGCGAGCAAAAAATTATTATTATTATCAACTACTGCAATAATAGATAAATTAAAATATATAAATATACAATTACAATTGAATAAATAATCTCTATTATATTATGTTGAGTCTCTGTTGTGAAATCAAGATTTTATATTTGTCAATTATGAAACTTATTTTAATTGTATACTAATTAGAAGGAATAGGAGTATGTGTGAATAAAAATATAAATTTTTTAATACAAACATACATGTTAAAGTGTGTGACATTTGAGAAAAATGGCGTTTATAACTTTTTTATTATTTGATTGAGCAATGTAGTGCAAAAGTATATAAATAAATGAATTATATTTTCTTTAATGTATGATTATTAAAAAAAAATTTAAGTGAAAACAGTTGAAATTAGAGGAGGCAATTAGTATCCATTTTAATGAAACAGTGTTTCACAATTTCACATGCATTTGCAAATGTTACAATGTTGAAAACAAATATATCTAACATTCATTTCATTGATTAAGAAATGAATTGATTATTCACACATTTTCATGCTTAAATGTATTATATTTTCTGGTTAAAATTATTTATTTAACTAATTTAGCCTTTAATAATATTTTTAAGACCAATTAAGTTAAGACCTTTTAAAACATCACTGCATTAATATTATTTATTTTGAATGGACATAGTAGTATAGAGTTATTAGACTAGAATGTGTAAATTTTTGAAAGCATTACATAACATATACATTACTGAAATAAATACAAGTAGATATTATCACCAAAAATCACTGCTAAATAATATTTCTGCCTATTATTTTAACATATATCACAACACTAATATTTTAATAAATTATATGATTATAAATTAAAAGAGTTAAAATTAATATATAAGAATAAATCATTATTAAAATTGTTAACTAGACACAGAATTCAATTCATAGCAGCAGCGTTTTCAATGTAATTAGATAAAATACATTTTTAAACTAATATTTTTTTAACAGAAGATGCCTTTATCAATTACATATAATTATAATATTTGAATATGTAATTGTTTACACTATAATAATATAATTATTGTTCATTAAAATTTCAATATCTGTGAAATATTAAAAAGAAAAAAAAATATTAAAATGTAAATAATATTAATAAATTAAGATTATGTGCTCATTGTGTTCATCAATAGTGATTTTATGCTTAGTGAATAAATATTTCAGTTTTTTTATACACAACTACAAGTGTAAAATATTCATGGTAGTGCCAATGTGTGTGGAATATATTAGTTATTGTTTAAATATATTATAATATTCATTATTATCACACATTAAATAATACAATATTAAATTGTATGATGTTTAATAAAAGTGTTTTTACCAATTTAAATTAAATTTTCAAACTATAAATTGTACTGAGTTTATATGCAGTTGCATACAATTATACACATCACTTAAACTCTAAAAAAACATAATTTTAATTTTTAAAATAAACTATTGATTAAAAATGTACTATATATCAATTATGTTAAACAGTGAACAATATAAGAATAATGTAAAAAAGCTTCTATATCTTTTATAACACATGTATTTTAACAAATATTCCATTGAAATTAGACTTAAAACTTATGAAACAACAGCTAATGATATTTCAGAATAAATGTATACAAAGGTGTCATTTAGACTAATATAATGATCAGCCTATTATTCAAACAATTCACTATAAAAGACAGAAAGTATACAATTTTGATTACATTTAAAAAATAAATACAATTTAATATTAAACTTTTATTAACAGAAGAAGCCATCATCAATTACATGGTAGTAAATTAATTGAAAATATATATGTTCATGTTATAATATTATAATAATTTTTCATTGAAATTTCTAACTTCAGTGAAATATTCAAAAAAATAAAAAATAAAATAATGTTTTCATTGAGTTGAAATTATGATTTAATTAAGGCAAGTCAATAGGAAATATATTCATGAATACATGGTTTAGTAAATAATTATTTCAGTTTTTTTTATACACAACTACAGGTACAAAATATTCATGGTTCTGACAATAAATGTGAAATATATTAATTAATGTTTAAATATATTATAACATACATTCTTATCATATTTTAAATGACACAATATTAAATTCTATAAAGTTTAATAAGTGTTTTAATTATTTAAATTAAATTTTCAAATTCTAAATTGAACTTAGTTTATTAATAGTTACACACAAATACTAAAAATTACTTAAAAACTGAAAAAAAATTTTAATTTTTAAAATAAACTGTTATTTAAAAATGTATTATGTTTCATTATTTAATTATGTTCAACAGTGAATAATATGAATATAAATTTCAAAAAGTTTCTATAACTTGTAGAACACATGTATTTTAAAAAACAATCTTTAACTACACTTAAAAATTCTGAAACAACTGCTAATAATATTATTTCAAAATAAATGCATATAAAGGTGTCACTTAAATTATTTTAAAATTTTACCTATTATTCAAGCAATAGACTATAAAAGACAGAAAATGTACAATTTTAATTACATTTAAAAAATAAATACATTTTAATAGCAAATTATTATTAACAGAAGACCTCATCAATTACATGAAAGTATATTCCTAAACTATGTATATGTTTATGGTATTATATTATAATTTTTCATTGAAATTTCAACATCTGTGAAATATTAAAAAGAAATAAAAGACTAATAACTTTAATGAGTTGAATTATAATTTCATTAATACTTATCAATTAGAATTATGTGCTCATTATGTTTATAAATAGTGATTCTTATACTTAGTGAATGATTAATTCATTTTCTTTTATACAAAACTACAACTTACATGTTCAAAATACTCATGATAGTGACAATATGTGTAGAACATATTAATTATTATTTAAATATATTATTACATTCATTATTATCACTTAGTAAATAACACAATATTAAATTATGTGATGCTTGATAATAGTGTTTTTAACAATTTAAAAATTAATATTCAAACTATAAATTGTACTATGCTTATGTACAGTTACATCCAATGATATAAACCACTTTAACTATAAAAAAAAATAACAATTTATGTTTTCAAAATTAACTGTTGTTTAAAAATATATTATGTATCATTAATTAATTATGTGCAAACAGTGAACAATATAAGAATAAAGTAAAAAAAATTTGTTTAACTTGTAGAACACATGTATTTTAAAAATCAATCCTTAACTAGACTTGAATATGAAATAACAGCTAATTATGTTATTTCAAAATAAATATATACAAAGGTGTCATTTAGAGTACTTTACAAGTCTACCTACTATTCATGCAATATACTATAAATGAATGAAAGTGTACAATTTTGTTTACATTTAAAAAATAAATACATTTTAAAACTAATTATTTTATTAACAGAAGATGCCCTCAACCATTACATAAAAGCATATTATCTGAATATGTATTTGTTTATACTATAATATATAATAATTAATTGTTGTATTAAATTTCAACATCAGTGAAATATTAAAACAAAAAAACAGAGTAATGACTTCAAAGAGTTGAAAGTATAATTTAATTAATGCAAATCAATTAGAATTGTATGCTTTTATGTCCATGAATAATAATTAGTGAATACTTATTATTTTAGGTACTAAGGTACTAATGGAAATAACCGTAACACTGTCATGTAATACTCTGATAGATATTTAAATGATACTGTTTCTGTCTGTACTGTGTTCTCTGGTATTAATTTTCATCTTAAATATGGTGCTCTCCACTACTCTCATCTTAAATTATACAATACTGTCATCGATGAAAACTAATTTGACAGAGACCGGTAAAAGGCAACTGAATATACCTTTTAGTTGCTGGCCTCTTGTTGACTTCACCTAAACCTAAAATATAAAACAATTTCTTATAATTAAGTCAAATAACAGATACAAATTATTCAGTACACTTTAACTCTCTACAATAACTTCCATGAATATCTAGTCAAATTTGATACGTTTAAACAAATTTATTTGCCTCCTTTAGGTTTAAACTGCACACTACAACAGACTGAAAGTACCATGACTTAATGCAAGTACCATGACACGATTTAATGCGTATAGGGACTGAATGTCGAGTAATAAATAATAATTCATGATGACATAATAAATGTAAAAGTGAATTGAACACCGATTATTAAATGTAACGAGGAGAGATAAATAGGTAATGTTCACAACAGAAACCATAATATAAAATATATAATAATAATTATATCATACAATATGAAGAGCATTATATGGTCAGGTACGATATATTGATTCATTCACTTGACAATGATACTGAGAAAAACTACTCACCTACACAAGTAAAATAACTATGACGACTAACCAGATACCGCTTACACAAGACAGCATTTATTCTCCTGGGTGTGTGCTGCCAAAGTATCATGGGAAAATTACATCCAAACGCCCGCCGACAATGACGTAATCAGCAAGACAGTAATAGAATCCATGGGTCGAACGCTTCATCTGGTCCGGTGTAAAATTATATTGAGTGGTGCACGCATACGACTTCTGGAAGAATGTTTGCCTTTCTTTCAAAGTTCACAGTCGACCGAATAATAATAATAAGATTTCAACCTATTGATCAAATTTACTTTTAAAAAATAAACTCCACAACATTTTTAAAATTAAGAACCGATTAATATTACTTTAATGTACACGTCGATAATTGTTTTTTCTACCGTTCCCTTTACACCACAGTCTGTATATATTATATTTCCTAAACAAATGTAGTTATACGTTTAATATTCGAATACATTTTTAAAATTTACAACAACAGCTAAAAATATTACTTTAAAATAAATCCAAAACAAATGCGTTTCTCTGTGGCGTACTTCGCTGTCTGCACAAACGTCCGAGGAGAACACCACCAATCAGAGGTTGATACAATTTTCTTGAATATGTCAAAATCAAAAAAAAAAAATATTTTTTAAAACCAATTGTTTTGCAAAATAAGTCTTCAACGATTACGCAAACAAATATAATTTCAACTTGTACCTGTATTATAATATATACTCGTATATATATATCGTTTAATGAAATTTCAATATTGCAGCTCTACAAATGCGGATCGGATGTAAAACATTGTTTCCGTCGATCTAGGCAAAAAGCGTAATTTTATTAGTCATTATTTTATGTATACACTTTTATGTGTATTCCAAAACGACGGCCAAACGATATTGCACTGCTGTGTACCGTCAAAAGAGTAAAATTATCACTTGCGTTACAAACGTTAGAACTTTTCATTTTATTCATTATAATCTTTATAATCAATTGTACTCATACGAAAAACAAACACAAAACTCTATTAATCCGGCAGTTAAAAAATATTAAAATAAAAGACGGCCTATGTAGCGAAACACAGCGTCAGTAGCTTTTATCAAATATACCGAAACTCCGTGCACTAACGCTACATTGATATCGTGTGATAATGCTATATTTGGTTAATGGTTACAACCATGGTATATGTCAATATAAATAACGCGAATTCAAAAATGAAAAAAATATTATTTTATTCGCATTTCGACGACAAGCGTATTGTGTGCATTACGGAAAGACTTTGACGACCGGCCCTCCGCCACTCATTACCCAACTGTTTAATTCGAGAAATCCGCTAATACGTATTTCGTCATGCGATGTAATAAAAAGATTTTAAGTTGTACCGGACACAGATGTTGTCGCGTACAAATCTCAATAAATTTCATTTAAACGTTTTATCGTTTTGTGACTTTTTTGTGAATACTATTGGAAAGGTGATTTAAATATTAAATCACAATGAATCCCAATATGTTTTATTTACATTTCCATTTCGGTGTTTAAGTGAACAATCGAAACAATGAAATCGCCCGTGAGCAATTTTGAACGAAAAAAATTCAAAAAAAAAAAAATAAATAAATAACTAAATTTAGGGAAAAATAATTACAAAACTATTGACATTCCTCGACGAAAAACCGTGAAATTTAAATGAAAAATATATCGCCTCCTCTTCTCAGACAAAAAATGAAAAAAAATAAGCGATTTATGCGGGGACACTTAAAAAAATATCCGATACAATTCCGATGAAAAATAAAAAAATCGTACAATTATTGAAATCGGTACTTAAAATATACATATCGAAACCGTATATTTAAATTTTATTTTATTTCATGTTTAAAAAAAAAAAAAATACTTTCACATTCATTAGAAAACATTTATACAGTCGACGTGTCCGCTTCTCGTCGACTTCTTGTCATAGACGTATATTTGGACACGTCCGTGGGGGAGGACCTTAACACTTTTGTTTTATTCATTAGCATAAACAGACATTTTTAGACGCTTCAACCAAATAACTAGTGGCTACTCTAAAAAAAAAAAAAAAAAAAATCAACGTACTTAGTAATAATATTGTATAAAACACGGTTTATTATTATTATATATATATATATATCGTCTTTTATGAATTAAAACTCTGCTCTTGGAATCCTCACACAGACAAAACGTGAAAACTATGAAATGTGTTTCCAGTCGTTTACGTTTCAATTATGTGTATCTCTCTCTCTCTACACATATACTGCGATTCGTTTCTTTTTCAAATATCAAATTTATCGTCTCTTTTTTCCTCTGTCTGTTTCACTCTCACTCTTTCTCTCTCTCTCTCACACACATCAACGCTCATATAAATACGAATATATATGATGTTTTGTACGCGCCATCCGCCACATTTTACCTACGTAGAACACGCACGCGTAAAACTAAAAGACGCCAGTTTTCGTTATTCGAGGGCACACGGTCGAAGCGTTAAAATGTCCGTGAAAAAATTTTATACTGTATTGTAATACACTTATAAACTGTAATTTTATTTACACACGCCCAAGTGAACAAGGACTTAAATTAGTAACGATATAATGTTATATTATGGTGATAATAGAATAATAATAGTAAAAATAATGTGTAATAGAATTAAGTACCGTTCCGGTCAGTATACAATAATAAGTTGTATATAAAAATAATATTATTATGAGACTGTATTTCGTACGATTCGAATTTAATGCAATTAAAAACTTTAATGGAATTAAATAATATATAAAGTAATAATAATCATCAACCGTGTACGTATGTACGTTAGGTATATTTTTTTCTCTAATCGCATAATATGTCTATGTTTAAAAAAATATGTACTCCTTATTCGAAAAAATTCTAATTGCGCTCTACTGATACACGGCATCAGTGGCGTATTTAAATGTTCGTTTCCCTCCCATTTACCATATTCATATATATTAAATAATAATATATATTTTATAAACGCAAAATCGACGGTTAGTACTTATTAAATTCATTTAAGTAATTATAAATTATTATAAATTCACTCCGAGTAGGGTACATGAAATGCTTACGAAAGTCAATTGAAATTATTGAATTTCGATTAACCATACAATATTCGTTTATGACTATATGCGTACAGATCTTACTTTATGAAAATATGTAATTTTACAATTAAAATTATAAGAAAATATATAACATCATGCGTTTTTGTTGATCCAATTCAATTCATGGAGAAAAATGATGAAAACTCTGTGTGTAATTATTCCATTTAGATTTAGATATTGTGTTCATTTTATTAAAGGGAGTCCACATATACGACAGGCGTTAAGGTTTTATTTCCCATGAAAAGACATCGTTGAAAATACAATAATAATTATTATTATTATTATTGTTATTATTGGAACCCGAGTGTAATCAGATATGAACACACACACGACAAATAAATTTCTCTGTCATTTTCCCAGAGGCTGCGCAAAAAATTACATTTCAATTTTTCAACATCAAAACCCTATGAATACTCAAAAATCGATATTTTAAAACAATTAATTTATACGTTTTATTATTATTATTATTATATACATATATAATAATAATTTTAAACAGACGTAATTCTACATTATACATCCGTAATTTCATGCTGGCCCTATACGATCAGCTGTATATTATTGTTTGACGATTTGCTAGGGGACATTGAAGGTATAAAATGAAAATTATATTAAAAGGCCGTTTTTAAAATCCAAATAATTACTTCTCCGAACACTGTTGAACACATACGTTACATTTTTAAACAGTATACGTGAATTAGAAAATTCACAGCCAAAAATATTTAAATGTGCCCACACACATAACGACAAAGAAAACTCTACTACTGGACTGAAACCGTGTCAGCCAATGAGGAAATCGACGACCACTGGCTGTCCGATGTCGTCGGGTAATAATAATAATAATAATAATTGTTGTCAACGTGTCACCACAGAACGGCGTAATGGCCGTGCAAACGAGAATAGGGCCTGCAGCGAGAACATGACGGCAGACCAGAACAGACGCGATGTGAATAGAGCCGACTTTCTAAATACGTCCTGTAGGTGCAAAAATGACGGAAACAGATCCTGCAACGTCTTGACGAGAAATGCGAAACGCGCGGAACCAGACGACGGTGTTGCGGAGGATTGCCAGAGAGATGACCAACGTGCACAACAAACGGAATGTAAAGATAACGGTAAAATACTGCAGCGACACCGACACTCGACGGTGGCCCCGAATCCTGGCCAACGGGATCACTGCAACTGCAACGCGACGGCAGAAAGACAGTTGGCGGATCCCGAGGACGGACAAAGTTTGCGTTTGTTACATCGGGGATTCATTATCAACAACGAGCGCTCGTATCAGACATTGAAATATTGATGAAAGCCAAAGAGAGGCAACTGCGATCGAATAACAGAAACGAGGAGCGGTAACGACAGCCGCCCGTTCGCGATCGGTGCCGTCGCAACAGACCTATACTGCGGCGGCGGTGGCGTTTGTCGAATTTTCAATACAAACTTCTGACGCCGTGTTTCGCTACAAACCGACGAATTTTGCAATAGTTTTAATTACCAGATTCGTGGAGTTTTTTTTTTTATTTAAAAATTATCGTCTTTGTGAAAGTTCAATTCGTTTTACAGGTTATAAAAAAAAAATGTATTATGCTTTCAGTCTGTTAACACGCGCTGTTATTTATATGCCAAACGCGTGTGGTTTTTTTACTCTTTTAACGGTACACCGTTCAGCCTTTAATAATTACATATACACAATATAGTAATGACTAGGGAACGGACTTTGATGCAAAATACATTTTTTAGTGGGTAGAATATGGCAATGCTTTCTAAGTGTATAATTCGATTCATACATCTGAGAATTTAAAAATGAAACTTTTATTTTGCATTTTTTTGCATTTTTTAAACTTTTTCAGTTTTTAAAGCATTTTTTGACATTTATAGAGCATTTTTCAATTTTTAGGTCATTTTTCATATATATTTGTTGCTTGGAATTATAAAATTTTAGTTATTTTTACGAAGATCGGCTGATTGTATGTATCTATACGGCTATACGTAGTTCCCATCAAATAATCTCGATAACGTTACGATACGCGATATAAAACTAATTGGTGTCCGATTATTAGTAGGTAGGTACTCGTAGTCGTTAGTCGTTAGTCGTGTTCGCTATCACTCACAGATAACCGTAGAAGATTTTTATTTGAAAATATTAAGCATCATGTTATTGTTCAGTGTAACAAAGATTATAAATTAGGTGAAAATAAAATAAAAAATACATTTAAACTCTATAATTAATAATTATTAATTAACATAAAACATTTTTCAGGCTAAAAAAGAAGATAATAAGCGAGAAGACAAAAAAGTTTTTTTTTATTGTATATATTTAAATATTTTTTTTATAAGATAAATTTATTATAATAAATTAATAAATATAATAATATTATACATACACAAAACTGTTCAAAATTTTGTTTTTATCAAATTTAATAACATTTTTAATGTTTTTTAGTGCATTTTTTCAGTGCATTTTTTTGATATTAAAGCATTTTTTTAAGGCAAAAGGTCGTATTTTTTAAGGACATTTTTCTTATTTTTTTAAGACATTAAAGTCCGTTCCCTAGTAATGACCAGTGGCGTATATCTGACGTAACTTTATGCGGAGGGAGCGAATCAAAGGCCACTCATAGGGCTCACGGACATGATTTATACACTTGTTTGTTTTAATATCCCAATGTTTTTGCTGTAGATTATATTATAACTCATATTTCATCGAACGACATAACGTTATCCAGGTAAATATTGCAATAATATTTGTTAATATAATCGTTGATGACTTCTGTTCGTGGAACAATTGGTTTTAAAAATACGTAAAAGAGTTATCAAAGGTTAAAATTAATATTAAATAAAAAAAAAAGACAAATATAATTATTGTGATATTTATTATGTTTATTTCGATTATTACAAATTTGTAAAATATTAGTTAAACAAAATAATTCATAGTTGATTTGGTTATATAATATAAATGAATAAAAAAAGAATATAATCAAAATGATGAGTAAGTGCTATTTCCATTCATCCGGTGAGAAACCATATGTGTGCTGCAAAACTTTTCAAATAGAATTTAAAATTGGAATTTGCTTTTTCAACACTTTTAATAAATTAGTATGTTACATAAAATAATCGTAAAGCGAGGAAAAAACTAATTTAAATTTACATTATCATTAGCATTGGTTTTAGAAGTTCCATGTCTGGTTAAGCATTATTTTTTAAAATACATTTTTTCTACGTGTTATATAAAATTCTTTTCCATTATTCTCATATTGTTAACTGTTTGAATATAATTAATTAATTAGTGAAATGTAATACAAATTTAAACAGTTAAATTTACAAATATAAATTGTTTTTTTTTTTTAGAGTTTATGTGATGTGTATAATTGTATTAGATGTGCACATTGTTTTAAATTCTTAAGCCATAAAACACAAAAATTACCATTTTTTAAAAATTAAATACCTCAAAACCTACAATCGTTATAAATATCCCAAAATTAAAAGTTATCCTTTGGAAAAATTTGTTTCGTTTATACAGTTCAAAATTACACCACACTTGATAAAAAATGTCAGGTTTCTATGACCATTATAGTTTTAAAAATTACGATGAAATAACGATAAATCTATTTTGACGAAATTGCGTGTTTATGTAATTTTTTCTGACGCATGAAAAAAAGTGTTGAGAAAATCGAAAACTGACACAATATGTTCAAAGTATCAACTAAAGTGTCCGAAAGATCGGAGCACTCCTTCGGGTAGAATTTTTGGATACAGACATTAGAGAAACGCATCATTATGAATCTACGTCATATTACGTATATTGAAAAAAAATCATTCGATTAAAAAATAAAATTTTCATATTTTTCCCGTCAAACTCCTTTTTTCATCTTTTTTTCAATATCAGAACAAATAAAAATCTTCGTCATTCCGGCCCAAAAGTGTCGTTTACTCATCGCTGCGATCGGTTTTCGTATTTAACACGCGAATTTCGATTCCCACATAAGTTCATTGTGATTTTTTGCGAATATATTATGACGTACAATGCATAGTAGAATTTGACGACGACTAGAAAAGACGCATATTTGACGTCATTGGATTTACCATACGACGTTCACGTTTCCCAACCCGATTCGGAGCGTTTTTTTTTTCCAACATTAAATCGAACATTTTGTATTATTGCGCATTTATAACGGTTCCTATGTAAAAGACCCCGATAATAGTATATAATATTTATATAATTCATTTTCTAAGAAGACTTAACGGTTTCGCTGGAAGTTAAGAAGACAGAAATGTAAACAGTATAATAATAATAATAATATATAGAGTCAGTATAATATAGTCGCTCAAATTAAAAACAATCTTGTCGGGGGGGAGTAGGATGGGGAAAACAAATATTTATATTGAATTCTGATATATTGAATTTTGCAGTGAACGGCGGATGTTTTCATAAACGTGTGTGTTCTGCATTCGACTTATGTTTTTTATCGGGTTTTATTTATTTATTTTTTTTTTAAATACATTAAACTGCTCGTCGAACTTATATTGAATATATTATACACACACACGAACATGTTTCAAACTCGTTGTTTTTCGAAACCAAATATTTATTTTTTTGTTTCACATATTATGCTCGAGGCAACGAAATTTCATCTACATGTATACGGATTAAAATTATTACGGTTTTATAAATATTCTGTGGAATTGACAGCAGAGTTTTGAAAAGAAAAAAAGTATCCACCATTTATCCGTATGATATCAGTGATGCCGTGGTGGAATCGATAATGAAACGCCATCGAGAAGAACCCCACCTCCGCCCGTTACGTCAAACGTAAACACGGCCCCGAGGGCGGTTTCGTTCCAAGCGTACTAGCGGGGGCGTCTGGACGGACGGACGGGACCCGTATAAAACTTATCCCAGGCACACACAGGACCGTTACATTTCCAGTACGAACGCCGAGCGCGCGCAACTCCACCAACTAACCGCACAGCGAGCCGAGTGAGACTTTTACTCTGTTAAAAATTTCGAAGAAACAAAACCAGAAAGCAAATTAACCGTGAGTAATTTCCATTTGTTTTTCTTTTTTTCTCGTAGAAGATGTTACGCGGACATTTTCCCAGTTCGTACTACATCAATATTGATCATTTTTATGTTCTGAACGATGAGAAAACATAACAACGGTGCGTTTCCCGCTAATTTCCCGCTATCCGACCAGCTTTTGTTTTTTTCAAATTTATTTCGTTTTTTCCCGATATTCTCTATAATATTATACTGTTCTTTCTCTTATAGGAATGCGAAAAAATTATTGAAAAAAATCTTTTTAAATAAAACCCCCCGCGTGATATTGCCGACACATACGAATTTGACCATAGCGATTTCCGTTTTTAATACGATTATTCCCAAAGATAACATTTCGAAACGTTTAAGAATTCTATCTATTTTAATAATACGCGTGAATTTTTTTTAAAGAATTCGATTGATTTTGCCTTTTTTTTATTTGGAACTTTGTAAAAACAAATAGTTACAACAATTAAAAAAAAAAAAAAAAAAAGATTTTGCCATTAATATACAACATTATAATAATTACATTAATTACAATAATTTCCTGTTTTTTTTTCTACGTTTAATTGAATTCAGTGGCGGTTTTGAGGGCAAGGCGATCGCTCCCCCCCCCCTCTTGTACTTTATTTAATACATTTTTTAATATTTAAATGTATATAAACGGATTCTTAGGTAAGAGAAAAAATATTTTTTGCGTCCAGCTAATAATAATAATAATATAATCGCCCTCCCTCCGTTGAAATTTTGTCAAAACCGCTACTGATTGAATTTTCCATTTAATGACCGTACATAACGACATAATATTTTAATACGAGGTTTATTATAATGTATACTATCAACATTCAACACTGGTGTAAAATGTTCAAAGAACGATTGTTAGAATTTTGTTTATGCGTCTGAAGTTTAAACTGTAAGTAAAAGTAGAAAACTTTCATAAAAAAAAAAAAAACGATTTTTTTTCTAATTAATTAAGTACTGAAAAATAAAAGCGGCCTATCACGTGTTGTTCTCACGTTTCAAAAGGACATTTTGAAAATAATTAGTCACAATTGTCATCGTAAGCACGTTTAAAGTTAAAAATACGTTGTCCGACTTGGACGATAATATTCGCGCAAAACGACAATTTATTTATTTTTTCAATTCTTTCGGGTACAGTTTGTTGTACTCAAGGTGTGAAAATTGAATACATGATCAAAGATAAATTTATTCTATGCGCATTTACAAAAATTTTAAAAAATCGATTAAACATGTTATACGCGTTTAGAATTCCTTGGCATCGGTGTTTTATTACACCGGTATAAAATCTAGCCGAACCATTAATTCTAATTCTCATTGAACACTGACGTATCATCGGATCCCTCGTGATACGCAGCACCTTTTTCTTTCATTCCGAATTACATTTTCTTTTACACTATATCCATTTAATCCACTTTAAATTGTTTATACAAATAATATATAATATATTCGCCATACGCGTATGCCAAGGTCGAAACTTCATGATGAAATCGTGTGATTTTTACGAAATATCTAATAAAAGAAATTACACATCAATATTAGACATTCTAATACGGCGTAAACGGAATTGTTATTCATTATATAAGAACAAATTAATATTAATTATTTCGTATATAGAAAAACTATTGTGTTCCTTATTATAACACGTTTAAAAAACAAATGTAAATAATCGAAAACAAAAAAAAATCTCACATGACGAGATAACATTTAAGTAAATAAATGTACCTTTTATGGAAAAAAAAGGCCCGTTGATAAGATGGTTTTCTGCCTTGGCCAATGCATCTTTTTTTACTTTCAATCGTTTGTTTGATGTTAAAAAGTGACGCTTCTTTCTTTTTTCTTTCCTTTGGTAACAATACGAAAAACTTTATACGAAGATTGTTATTCGTGTTCAAAATACACGAGTAAACTGTGATTATTTATAAGCGTAAACGTCTTGAGAAAAGGTACGTGGAATAATGACTTAATAATCTAATATTACTTTATCGTCTTATTTCATAGTACTTATTATTACCAGAAAAGAAAAAGTATTAAAAATTTTATTTACTTATCTTTACTTGGTAATTTTATTGTCAGAAAACGTAACGTTACCTTGTATTAACATAGATGAACTACAAACTACAAAAGAAAGCAGCGAATATTGTAGAAATAACACTTAATTACTTGGACAAAGATTTTAGAGTTTTTTTTTATTACTAAACATTTAAAAGCTATTCTATTCAATAAGATGATTATGAGGGGAGCTTTGGTGTTATATTATTATTATTATTTATTGATATACAAAAACGAATTTATAGACAAAATCGCGTTTTTACTCTTTTTAATCAAAATTTTTGGTACTGTTTTTGAGTCGCGATCAAAAACTATTGAGAAAATCGAAAAGTAAAAACTATTCGAAAATTCCACCCCCGGAAAAATTTTCTACCAGAAAACGGGTACAAGTGTAATAATCGAAACACTTCTAATAATCGAAATGCAGTACACACAAGAAAATAAATAAACATCATTATTAAACCAATAGCTTTCTCGCTCCGCTCAGAATGTAAAATGCAAAATGTGTGCCCAATTCGGGAGTTTCTTTCGTAACATTATATTTAATAACCACATTTCTATTTGTTATGAAAAATATTCTAATAACAAACGCATAGGCATATGCGCCAACATTTGAACTTTACATTTGGATGAGAGCTATGAATACTCGTATTAATTGAAAACAAACGCCTTAAGAAACTTTTTGATTAAAAAAAAAACTCCTAATTAAATACATAGGGAAGATTGGTTTAACAGTCTGTCATGTAAAAAAAAAATCGATTAAATAATCGCAAATAATTAAACATTTTACAACTTAAATAATTATTATTTTTATAAAAACGTTACAATTTTCAATCAGCTTAAATAATATACAGATATATTTCTGTTATTTTCTTTATATATTTTTAAATACAAATCATA
The DNA here is from genome assembly GCA_032441825.1 of Chaetogeoica ovagalla. Classification (NCBI taxonomy): domain Eukaryota; kingdom Metazoa; phylum Arthropoda; class Insecta; order Hemiptera; family Aphididae; genus Chaetogeoica; species Chaetogeoica ovagalla. Next base: position 3,454,872 of record CM063747.1, on the reverse strand, counting down.
TCGGTTTTGTTGTATAATTTTCTTTTCTTTTTCATACATCTCTATATGTAAATAATCATAATAATAATAATAATAATAATAATAATAATAATTATTATTATTATTATTTTTATTATTATTATTGAAAACTCATTGACGTTATAGTAAAAAAAAAAAAAAAAAAATGGTTTAAATACGAGTATTTACAGATAATTGGAGTAAAAAAAGCGACAACAAGTAAATAGATAATAAATTGAAAGCGAAAATCTAAACGAGAAATTAAATATCAATATTTACACTACTTTGTATTTACTTTATTTTTCGAAATCATTAGTTTTAAATTGGTGTTTTTTTTTGTCCTTGAACATTTCTTCGTCGATATAAAACCGTTGATTTTATTCGCATTACTCTCCACTTACAAACTGTACCCTGATATTACTTTATTCGACATGTTTTCCATTTTTACAATTTTTTTTTCTTAATTCCAGAAAAAATTATCGAAAATTAATTAAAATCGTGTTAAAGTTCAATTATTCAAGCTTTTAATTTTTGAGTGAATCGAAAAGGGTCTCCCGATTATATAATTCCAGGTTTCTGTGATCATTAGTTTCAGAGCAACGCACAAATAACGACGAGTAAACGATTTTGAAGAAATTGCGTTCTTTATCGTTTTTACGTAATTTTTCGGTAGGGTTTTGCTGACGCTTAAAAAAAAAAAATTGAGATAAAATGACCCGAACAAAGTTACCGGCTAGACGCAATTTGATTACCGTCAAATAGTTATAAAGACCGGAGTAAGTCATCTGGTAGAACTTTTAAAGTACAGACGTAAGAAAAAAAAATACATAATATTATGTATATTATTATTATTATTTTTCGGCAATTTTCGTAGTTATATTTCTAGGCACTTTTGAGAGAATTGAAAAATGAAGCTCACTAAAGCATCAGATGCGATTTGATACCGGAAACAAAGTATATATGCCTTAAGAATTATTTTTGAGCACAGACATGAAAAATTGAGAAAAAAAAACACATCGTTCTAAAACCAATACGTTCTTCCAAAAACTAAAAAAAAAAAAATTGTTTTTTTTTTTTGATAACGCTTTAGATGAATTCGCTTGTCGTCGCGCTGCTGACGGTGGCAGTGATCGCGTGGTGGTGCGTCGTGCCGCTCGAGTCGCGTGCGGTGCGCGACGACGAAGAGCTCACGTCGCATAAAACGAACCTGTACCACCGGATCGCGTGGTGGGGCGAATCACGGACGATGATCGTCGTCCCTTGGCGTCACCTCCGCGGAGGTCTAAAGCACCCGTTGGCGAGTCACGACAATCCGACGACCCGATACCAGGCGATGATCGGGGACGGCAACAGGCGTATGTTGTTTGCGGATGACGACTATTACGACGACAACGACGACGGCGTCCAGGCTGCACGCCGCGAACACTACCCGGCGACCGACAACGCGTACGACGCGACTGCGCATCACGACGGACCACCGGCGGCTGCGGCTGCGGCGGTGTCGCCTTTGGACCGGGATCCGACCCGCTGGTATCAGACACCGCGCGTTTGGTCACCGTCCAACGCGTTCAAGTCGGCCGACGAACGGCGGCTGTACTATTTTTGGCGATTCCTGATAAACGGTAACGTGCAGGAACTTTTATCGTCCGGCTACGACGACGACAACGGTGACGATGACGACGACGACAACGGTTACGACGACGACGACGACGACGACGACGACGACTACAACGGTGACGATGAAAAACCGCCGTCGCCGCAACAGCTGCAGCAATCGTCGTCGAAATCCAATGCTTTCTCGCAACTATTCCAATATTATTGTCGGCCATTAATACAAAAGTTAACGCAACGGGCCGAGGAACAGACGCCGCCGCCGCCGCCGGTGGCGGAAACCTCGTGGCGTGCAGAGATAGTCCACGACGACGATGACGACGACGTTTACCGATTGTGGAAAAGCGGTTTGCCGCTAATGAAGAGATCGGCTGCTGCCGTCGAGGCCGGTGATCGTCCGAAGCCGTCGGACGACGACGACGACGACGTTCGACAATTGGACGTACTGAAAACGGCGGACATTGACGAAACGGGAGGAAAAGAACGCGGACGGGCCGGGACCGAGGAGTCGGGTGTGGAGAACGTTCGTCGGTCCATCGTCGAGAACGATCCGCAGGGACATTTTGACAAAAGTGACACCGTGGCTTACAGCAAAGTGAGTAACGTTTCGCGCGAATACTAATTATATCATTGCGTTCGCGTTTCGCACCGAAAGTTATTATTACCCATACAGTAAATATAATTTTCGACCTTTCCGTTATTTTGACGATTCAGAAACGACTGGAGTATTTATTAAATAGAAAGGGGGGCTGGCTGATAGAGCTCCAGCTCTCCTCCAAAATTTCAGACATTCTTTTTGTTGTTTATGTATGCCCCGTAGGCGGTAAATGTCTATTACTGTTATAAAAATCATGACGACAACGGTTTTATCGTTATGCAACGAACGTTGTTTACAATGGATCGAGAATTCCGGTAATTTTTTTTTTTTTAATTTTAAAGTTTACTCTTGGATTAGAATTGAGAAATAACTCAACGATGATATTATAACGCACTGCCTCAGCCCCTCCTCTTGCCCTTAAAAAATACATGTATATATAGTAAATACGCCCCTGGCTGCGGTGACTGTGAAAGTGTCCAATGAAATTTCCGTATGGTTGTTCTGTGTATATATACACTCAAGTGTAACGTTACACGGACAAAACAAAACCGTGCGACACACAATTTGGTATAAAATTTTAAAAAAAAAACTGACTAAAACCTCAAAAAAAAAAAAAAATGTCAACTCAATACAATTTTTCGTACGCGTTTAGGGACCGAGAACTCAACGAAACGGGTATCGAAACAGATTATTACTAGAACATTCATTTCAACGTACGCGCGACAGCTATTGGAAAAAAACCATTCAACTGTAAGAATGGAAAACAATTAGATTTTAATTCTGGAAACACGGCAGAGACACTGCAGGGATGTATGGAATAGAACGAAAATACGTTATCGGCAGTTAAAATATTTTCATTGTGTATATTAACTTTCTAATCACAATCAATAGCGAAAATAATAATTAATTTTACTTGAAAAATAATATTTATTGTCGGATTAAAAAAAACAAAAAAACGTCCACTGTGTTCCTCGATAAAAATAATTCTGGCTTGTTTATTAGACGCCTATTGTTAAAAAAAGAAATAAAGAATTTTTCGCTTCTTTTTTTTTTTTTTAGTATATTTTATGAAGTTTTTCAAAAAAAATCATGAATTTTCCGCATTTACATTTTCATGATGCGTTGATAAATTTTCCATGATATTTATCTTACTGTATACAGTATAAAAACTTAACGTTATTGTACACTTATCGTAAAGTCGGGCTTATGACCACTGTAGTCGAAGCAGTAATGTAATAAACGAAAAAAAACAAAACAAAATTAATATCAATATTTGCGGTTACTTTGTTGAAGTCGGTAATTTTGAATTTCACATTTTCATGATCAGGGTTTTCGTGATCAGCGATCCATAAAACCCCATGCCCCACAATTGGAAAAGAATTAATGCATTTCTTGAGTTTGGGCCAGAAATGTGTGAAATTAGACCAGTGTACGACGTCCGAGAACACGCGCTGGTTAAGTGTTGCACCTCTAAGGTGCCGTGAAAATATAGAGAACGTTCAAAATTAAAATATTTATGACAAATACCGTTTGACGAAGGAGAACAACTTCTGGCAGCAGCTTGTGCGGTTATATTTAAGACACCGAATTTTTACACAAAATAGATTACAATATTTTCTATACGCAATAACAGAGGGAATTAATTTTTTTTTTTAATAGTAAAAATTGTATTTTTAAAGAACTTATAATTTTTTGAGAATTAAAAATATTTTTCAAATATTACTATATTTTTGTATAGCTTATATAGTAATTTATTTTGTACAAAAATGTGGTGTCTAAATTATTGAGAGAGTTGCATAAAATGTAACAGGACTATTTCCAGCGTTTTTGCCGACAACACAAGTATAAATAGTATTAACAAAACCCGATTCGTCGACAAATAATTTTACACTAAAAATGTTGTATATTCAAATTTTCGTTGTTACCTACACTAACATGAATTTAATATTTGTTTTCAGTTATGTCAAGAGGATAAGAACAGATCACCCGTTTCTCACGATACATAATTGTCGACTCCACGTAGTACGCTCCGGCAAAATTAATATCACTTCGATGAAATAATCAACAACGAAAATTCCTATAAATTTATACGCAAGTTAGAAATATACTGAAAATTATATGATAACACGTACCCTAGGTAGTGTGAACAACATTTATTATATTTTATTTGAATACACACACATGAAATATATTTTCTAATCAATTTTATTTTAAAATTATGTATTCATGACTATATATACACAATTTAATTTTGTACTTTTAATATTTTCCACATTTAAATAGGTACCAACACGTATTATTGATAGATATACTACTTATACGTTTTATATATATATATATCATTTGACTAATGACAAATTGTTTTTTTTTTCAGAATTATTAAAATGTTTCATTTCATTTATTCATTTATAGTGTCCAACATTTAATCGTCTATCATTTTACGTTTTATTCGTTATCATATTATTGAACTCTACTTATACTCAATGATATTATTCAATTTCTAAATATGTCTTATTATAACTATGTACCAACACGCGTAATTCTATATAATACTATCCTTTCTATTGCACTTCTTCACCTCACCGCACACGCGAATTTACCAACATATTATTGTATTCGCGAAATAAGGATATAAAATGTGTATGAACAATAATATTATGTTTATTTGATTTTTGTTATATTCATCCACGAAACAACATTATATTACATTAATTACATAACTCGAACGACAAGTACCTATATAAGTGTGTTAAAATTAAAATAAAAACAAAAGTAAAAATTTAGCGCGCTTGTTTGGAGGCAAAAATCACTTTAATATTATCGATACAACGTTTAACAAGAAGAACTAACAATTGTTTTTCACAATATTTTTCGTTACTCTATAAATTTCAATTTCATCGTTGTTTAAAAACATTTTGTAATAGAGAATATTTGACAAAACAGGTAAATAATAATCGAATATATATATAAAGAAAGCGTTTATTATGTTATATAAAAAATAAATAAATAAATAAATATATATATATATATATTTACATAAATCTTTTGTACGTGTATTTTTTGTTACTGAACTCCTCCTAAACGGCTGGACCGATTTTAATGGGAATTTTTGTGTAGGGATATATTGTATTTAAATATTACGGGTTTTTCAGCGAGCATTTCAATAATTTTATAATTTTTTTTTTTCCTAAATATTTGTTTTTTTTTTTTTTTTAATTTTTTTCGTTCAAAATTGCGCGCGGGTGATAAAGCCGACCCATTCAACTAACAAATCCGGGTAATTAATTTATTGTTTCGATTGTTTACTTGAACACGGGAATAGAAATGTAAATAAAACACATTGATGTTCATCGTGATTGAAAATCTCACATTTTCAATGCTCTTCACAAATTCACAAAACGGTAAAACGAAATAGAAATTGAAATTCGGACAGGACAACGCATGTCGGGACAGTAATAGTATATATATATATTTAATTTATGTATTTATATAATACGTATACATAAATACAAATTTACTAATCGTGTTTTTTGTAATACATTTTGATGACTTATAATTAAAGTAAAGAAAAAACGGTGCTATGAATTTGTTTAGGACTCATCACCTCCACACCTCCGGAAAAATTTCGTTGCTCCCTCGGAACAGTACATTGGATGTGAAATAAACGCCGACGGCGTGGTAACGCGCGCTTTGTTGATTTAAGAAATATAATAATAAAATCACACGGGGTTTTTTATACGAACACATACACACACGCACACACAAATTTATATAAATAAAAGGAAAATAAGTGAATTAATGTCCGACGCGGCGGTGCAGGAAGACGGCATAAACGAGAATGTCGTGACACCGACTCTGTTGAACGAATGCGCGGCGAGGGCGATATGCAGCGATAAGAACGGTTATTATGAAAAGCCGAAATACCCCGCGGACAGAGAGTTGGAAAAATGGAAGCGAAAGTTGAAAACGATCAGGTCGAAAACGGCCGCGGATCGGTGCAACGGCGGGACGGCGTCGAATCACGTGCCGCTCAGAAGACCAGCGAACGGCGAGCCTTTGTACAAAGTGTTCGGTGACATAATGAACAGAGACGAGTTCTTCTCGTCCATGTCGGCAGCGGCGGCCGCGACGGCAACAGACTCCACGCAGTATCCGAAGTGGCAAGTGAACGATTTCAATTACGAAGACATCAAAGAACGTTTGAAAATCGCGCGTCGAAAGACCGCGGCGAATTGCAACGGTAACGGCCGCGGTAAAACGGAATCGGTCGACGACGCGAAGACACCGCCGCCGCCGCCGCCGCCGCCGTCGTCGTCGCCACCGCGACCGTCCGGTGTCGAGAAGACCGATCGGACAGGCGCGGCGGCCAACGCGGGAACGAATAAAAACGCCGCCGCCGCCGTCGACCGTCGTTCCGGTCCGAGAAACGATAATTCCGCGGTGAAAACGGAATTCGTTGGGAGAAATACAGCGCAGTGTCGGCCGTTGAAGGAGCGCGGCGTACCGCAGCCGAGCGTCGCGCATCGAAAAACCGCGGCCAATGCCAACGGTAACGGCCGCGGTAAGGCGGCAACAGGTCAACAGACGAAATCGCACGGGAAAAACAACACGGAATCATCGGTGGACGACGCGAAGACACCGCCGCCGAGGCCGTCCGGTGTCGTCGATAAGACGAGCGCGGCGGCCAACGCCGGAACGAGCAAAATTCCCGCCGCCGACCGTTCCGGTCCGAGAAACGATAATTCCGGCGTGAAAATGGAATTCGTCACGAGAAACACCGCGCAGTCCCGGCCGTTGAAGGAGCGCAACGCGTCGGGGGGACGCGTCGTCGTCGTCAAAACGAAAAAAAAAATCGTAAACAAATAAATTCGTGTTCCCCGTCGTCCACTTACGGGTCTCACCGGAAATACAAAAATTATTTTAAATAAAACAATTTTCAATTTTTTTGTCGAAGGTGAAAAGGAATTAAGTCACCACCAACTGTTGCGCCGCGGTGCGTAATAATTTCGCGGTCCTATCCCGGAAACCGGACAAACGTTGAAACTTCTTTTTTTTTTTTTGTTCCAACCAACTGCATCGCGGACCATATTTTCTATTATTTCTGTACACGTATAATACGTGTATATAGCGCAGACCGCGCAATATATTTTATTTCCGATATTACACCGGGACCGGACGCGCGGATGTGTTATTTTGCATTTTTAATAAGACATCTGCAGCCGATTAGACCGGACCAAATTTCTGAACGACCGTTTGATTTTTTTTATTATTGACCGTTTTATTGCGGCGATTGGTTTTCTCTGTCGCGCGCGTTGGGAATTCGTTATGTTTCGTGGAAAAAAGAAAATTCATCGATCTTTGAAATACCACGAAAACCGGACCGAACCGAATTGGTGTATATACGAATTTGGACTGGAATGGGAATTTTTTTTTTTTGTCTCGAATCCATCGGTTCGGTCTCGTCCGGACGACCGTGATGATGGCCAACAGAGCACTGCGGCGTTCGTACACACGTGATCGTTAACATATATTTATATATTATTTTTGAGTTTTTTCTCAACGAACAGAGCACCATTTCCCAATAATCAACAGAAATAAAAAAAAACGATGCGCTTTTGCTTCCGCTTGTGACATCGCACATCGCAATCACTTCGCGTTAGAAATGAAACAAAAATTCACCCATCGGCCGACGTCTCTAATGAATAGGTACGCGGCTGCTAACTGCAAACACAGTTTTACCATTGTGACAACCGAAAACCAATTTTTTTCACACATGGACAACGTTATGTGTGTGGTGCGGCTTTTTCAAGAGTATCAAACGATATTTTCGTGTCCGTAACGGAAAACAAGTAGTGACAGATTGACTATTAATTTCGACTTCTATACAATAAGAAGTACTGCAAACTAAAAACTCCTTTTTTTTAGGGGGGGGGAGGGGGACTTTTAACTTCCGACGTTGCGGTATACATCGAATTGTGTGCGTGGAAAAATTACATTATTTCACAGTCTTCGCGAACACAATAAATACGTATATTCTATCATTTATCACGCCCGCGTAATTGTAATACACTGGTTATTACTCGTATTTATTTATTTATTTATTTTTTTTTTGTCAAATATATAACGCGAAAACGAGGATTTTACAGGAAAGCCGAGAGAGATTTTACGTGCGAATCGACAAAATTATTTTGAAAAAACATTTTAACGAGAATTTATTAATTAATTGAACGAGAATTGTATTGCTTTAAATGAAATTGATTTGTTTCGAGAGAATCCAATTCGTTTATATCGATAACGTTTTATTGAAATGACGGTGCATTATAAAATTTTCATTTACTCCCGCGTGCGCGTTATATATATATTATTTCTGTCTATATTTTTTTAAATTAAAACTTTTATTTTTTTCTCTCCCCCGTGATATCTGTTATCGACCGTGTCGAATGGTGTCGGTCGACTTTCAACTTGTCCGCCATAACATGTGGTGAATTAGTCGACCGACGCAACTGTACCGGGCACGTATGTCGAGTGTGTTTTATCAAAACGTTTTTTTTTTTTGTTTCCATATTGTTATTATTGTTACATACAATATTATTGATCGTCATATTGCGAATCAGTCGGGTCCCGCAGAAAACGTCGATCACGATACATTTACCAACAAAAGAAATTGTCTGTACATCGCTCCAATTCCATCATGAATTAATAACGATATGCTTAAAGACTGAAAACTAAATAAACGCGCTCGGCGAAAGAAAACGTCAACCGTAGCTTACTACTGTTGTCGTCGATTCCTCTCTTTGATCCCGTACACCGCGGACTCGATTCCGGGTCGACGTTTCGACAAAACCGGGCAACATTTGTTCGACCGCGTCCATTCCGGCACAGTGTGGAACGCGGCTTTGTAGTTAAGAGTAATTTTCAATTTTGTATACGGCGTTTTACCGATAGCAAAATTATTATTTAGCAAAAAAGTTTTCGCGATGTTTTCGATATCCCAATATCGCGGACAAGCCAATTTCAACCGTTGTATAAATGAATTTTTTTTTTTTATATCTTTTGCGACGCCTCCAATAACGGCCAAGTACGGTGGTTTACACGATAATTCAACGCGCGTTAATAATTTATTGTTAAAAAACTTATAATGTAAAATTATACGTTTCGTGTAAAAATGTAAATATTTTTTAAGATATTGTTGTTGTTTTTTTGAGACACGATCGTCGATTATTTTTATCGTACAACAATAATCTTTTAATTTTTAAACAGTAAATACATTTTAAAATTCTTTTTTTATTTTCCGTCAGAATTTCTAATGCTTTTATTTCCACTCGAAATCCGAACACAATCGTCACATTATTATTGCATTTCGTAATCGAACGTACGAGGAGTAAAATGTTAAATATAAATATTGTTTTTTTTTTAATAATAATAACATAAGAAAAGTTGTAGTGCGCGCGACTGACACTTGAAAATATCGAATTTGAATAATCGGTTTTGAATAATTCAACGTAAACTTCGTGAATACTACGAGAAAAGCGACGTCACTAGGCATAGGCGAATCTACGGGGGGGTGTTGTCAAGGCACACCCTAATGTAAAAGAAAATTAATTAATTTCTATTTAAATATTATACAATAGGTTTATAGTATTGGTTAGCAGACAAGTGTTGGATACTTGAAATGTTTTAACTATAGTGTATTTTATGGAAGAAAATTATACGCCAAAAAAAAAAAAAAAAAAAATGCATAAATCGGGTAAATTTGTTTACACTCTATATCATACAAAAATAACTACAAAAAAAAGGCCGGGGCGCGCAGTAAAAATGTAAAACTCTGGATCCGCCTACGGTCACTAGTACACTTTATTATCACACTCGCGTTCATACAGTATTATTACGCGATTCCGGTTATGACGATTTTGAAATATCGACACTACAATATATATTATAGGGGACACCGTCACCGGGATATTGCGTTTTTGACCGTCGTCCGTGCGGGACCGCGGGCCGTTAACCGTATAAAATTTCGTCACGTGACGTTCGGTTGTGTGTGTGTGTGATAAGAAAATAAAATATTCCGCGACTACTATAAATACGTATAGGAAACGAAATAACGTCATTTATTTATATTGCGACTTATTATTTTCAACTTCCGTGTTCGCGTACGGTGAACGACAGGCAAACGCGTTTTTCCCCGTCGCGCGTTTTCCCCCGAAACGAATAATAATAACAACAACAACAATTTAACACGTCGTTTCGTTCCGATCGTTTCACCGCCGGCGGACACGTCGTTTTTGCCGAGTACACGAGATCCCGTAGGTAAGTCGTTGTACGATTATTCGCCGCTATACAACACGGGATTGGGAAGTAAATCACTGGCGATAATTTTCGGACGGCGCGATAAAGGGGGGAGTCTGTTTCACAAATTCACGCGATTGTTTTACCACGTCACCGCATCATAGTGTTTTCTCGTGTTATTGTAAAAACGATACTTATTAATATCGAGCGGCAAACGGTATCGTACAACGTTGGAGAGAACGCGCGCGTACGATTGAAATGTTTACGATTAAAACCGTTTCGCCGTGGAAATGACGCGCCGCCCCGGGGAGAGGCTTGCACGGTTGTACTCGAGACGCCAAAGAAATTGCAATTCTATCCGTACGCGATAACGGAGCTATTTTTCAAAATAATGTCTTTCGATTGTTGAGAAACGAGATTTAATTTAAAAACGCGATTATTACGTATACGCCTTGAATTTTCGTCGGATTTCGAAAAAAAAAATAAAATATTTTTCTATTTCGTTGAATTAACGAAAAGTCAACACGAACGTGTGACCGTTTCTCGTGCGTACAACAACATTAGAATACGACGACGACGACGAAATAGCCGGGGAAGAAGACGGAGGTGTGTCTCTAGCTTTTATTTTTACTTATTTCAAATACGCGTTTGTCGCGTACGATAAAATTTCCCGGCAACGCGGTTTTCGACAATCGTTTTATATTTTATTATACTTTTAATTGATTCGTCGACGACGATAATATTATGTACGACGAGTCGTGTAAACGATCGTCTTATAATACGGTTTTTATTCCGGTTCGTTTCCCACGGAGAATCCCGTCGCGGCGGCGACGTTAATAATTTTTAATTAATCTCGTCCGTAATGAGAAATTTGATTGGCGACAAGCCTGTGTGTTTTCGCGGAAGTGAAAACCGATAAAATTACATTCGGCATCTCACACGCACACCCCCCTACCGGCGGATCGACCGCGTTCGCCGTTATCGCTTTACGTGATTTAACTTCTTTGATAAATTAAAACGTATTTTCCGCGTCGCTTTCCCCCTCCGCCCGTCGCACACCCCCCCGCATCGTCTCGCAACGCTCCGTAACCCCGTCTCTCCACACCCGTCCATTCGCTTTCGGCACTCGCGCTCTTCGAACGGTTTTGTGACATTATTATTATTATTGTTCGCGCCGTTCCGAGTTTTTATTTTTTTTTTTTGTTTTTCGACGTCGTCGTCGGTTGTTTTTTTTCTATTCCGTAAACTTTTTATATCGTTACATTATTGGAAACTCCCCGGAGTGTGCGGCAAATCAGTCGGCGCGCGCACGCGATTTTACCGATAATCTGCGGAAAGCCAGACGAATTTTCGCCAAGTTTGTCGTCCCCCTCTAAACAAGGTACGTTAAATAATTTATACTTTTGATCGTTGTTTCGCCGTCCGCGTAAAACCACGTTTTTCGTTTCCGTGAGCAACAAGGAGAAGAAAAACGGACGCCGATTCGGAACGGGGTTCCGCGCGTAAACGTCTATTGGAAAACGCGGCGACAACGATATATTACGCGACGACGCGTTATTAAATAAAATAACCCGTTTTCCTTGGCGTGAATCGAATTTTTTTTCTCTCTCTCCGTAACGCCCCCGTGCGCGCCGTCACAAATGTGTGGCATTCCACGGGCGGCCCGTTGCTTTCGACGCGCGAATCGTCCTCGGGCGAAAATACGACGTCGCGGATCGTTTAAAACGCGTCGTTTGTAACGTCCCGTCGTGTAAACACGAGCGTGTTATGCAAGCGCCGCGCGTTGTTGTAATTCGTGTCGTGTTTACATCCGAGGGGGAAGACGACCGACCAACCCGCATTTGTCGTCGTCTCCGTGTCCGTTATTTTGCGGCCAAATGTACGGGGAAAAAACGTGCGTGTGTTATACCTACGGATAAAATTACACACGCCGTTTATTATAACGTTCGCGCGCGTATTCGAATGAGACGCCGCCGTAATTTCTACGTAATTTTTCGATCGGTTTTTTTTGTTTTTTTTTTCGTCGCCGTTGTTCGGTGGTGTTGTATTACTGCGAGAGAGCCGTACATTAAATGTTCGTGTTTTGCAATATTTTCGCGCGCGCGTTGTTGTTTCGTCACGAACGTAGAATTATTGTTTTGTCACTTTTTCTTGTGTGCCCCGGTTGATTGTGTAGTATTTTGAATTTCCTACGCTATTATTTATTGAAAATTTAATACTCCATATTTTGTTTATCGTAATTTTTTCGACGCGTTTTATGTGGTGTATTGAACGAACCCGGTCCACGTGGATCGAAACGTATTTATGTACACCAGTCGGAGAGAGCGAGATCGATATGCCGTCCGATAGTAGTAGTAACGAGAATTATGGTTTTTTTCTGATTCCGGTGTATGTAAGATGAAGATTCTTACCGGGTTGGCGGACTCTTCTGGATGTTCTGAGAGTGACGTTGATCTAGTGAACGATGTGTAGGGGAGGTGATGATAATGTACAAAATTCGTCTACACAATACTCGGTGAAATAGAGAGATATTCATTGGCTCGAAGAAGAAACACGCAGTCTTTGTCCATCAGCCATGCTTTAAAAATTTTCATTTGAAATTCGACAATATATAAAATAACGATATATTTTAAAACTAATACCAATAATAATAATAATAATGTGTGAAGTATTTGAATGATTATTGGTTATTATTTATATTATATATATATTTATCATGGCATCAAACAACGTCTGATTAAAACAAATTAATATTTATTGATATGCAGCGGACGTGTTTAAAAGATGAGAAATTTTCGACTTTTATTGGAATCAGATTTTCAAAATATTGTTTAATTTTTTTTTTTTTTTCACTTCATGCAATTAATCCAATTACCAAATACACCGTTTTCCTACGCTGTATTATACATTTTTTAATACGATTTTCAAAAATTTGTTTCTGACAAAACAGCTTAATTTATTTATCTTTCAAACAGAGATACAATTTCGTTCTCGTATTCTTTTAAAATTACACAACAATTAAATTACGATGATGTTTTTTGCTATATTACCCGTAAAACAGACGGTGACGACAAATCCAATTATAAAGTTAGCGTCCTCTTTTTAAGAACAAAGTTGTGTCCCTAACCGGTGTCTATAAACATCATACGTCTTGTGGAACATTGGCGACAGATGTGTGAGCAAAGTTTTAAAAATATCCAACAATCAATGTAATGCTTCATGATTTCATGAGTAGTACGACGATAGGCCTATAATTATAATTTAGAAAAAAAAATCTACTTGTACCTAACATTTTTACAAAGTTGGTCTTAACCAAAAATATCTTTTATTATTATTATTATTTTTTTTTCTGTAAATAAACATAAATATTTTCAAATTTATTTTAAGTTTTTACATTTTAATGTACTCATCTACTACAAAGAAAAATTTAGAAATAAATGACCGAATACTGAAAACTGAACGTTTGAATTGCTTGAACTTCAGTGACTGAATGAATGTGTAATCAGTGAAAATAAATGTAAGAAGTTATACGATTCCAAAAAAATTCTTGTTTAATGTGGACAAGCAGAGAAAATACAAATTGTTTGACATTTGTTTACATTTTGTTGAATTTTTATTCAACTCAATATGGGTATATATTTTGTTTTTTCAAACTAAAAAACAAGTCGAGTTCAGTTTTTGTTTTGTTCCTTGACAACTGTATATGTGTACCCGACATTATATTGTTATGGGATCATCTTACGCAATATTTATTTTTATTTTTTTACAATACACTGTAACCGCAATGAATTTTTTAATTGAATGTATTTCTTAATGTTAATATATTATAGACTTGCATATTTTCCAATGTACATTTACCTATACTGATTTCAAAATGAACTTTCAGCAATTATGTTTTCTTTTTTTTTTTGCTTTTTGATGAACCGAAGTTTGTGTATTATTATGTATTTAGCCATAGGAATCTTGTCTGTAATTTTGTTACAGTTATTTATACAGTGTGTTGAGTGTTTATTATTTCTCCACTTGCATCATTATCTTTGAAATTAATAATAGGCTGTTGACCTATTGTAAACTGTAAGCAATTACTTATCGTCTCGATGATTTATCTTTTAAATTATCTTCATTTAAATTATTTTATAATTAAAATATGTGTATAATTCAACATGATAAATATAGTAACTAATATTCATTGAAAATCTTTGAGTATTAAATTAATATTATTAAAGTACATATTTTTCTTTGTATTAATCTTATTTAATTTTTACATGATTTTAATTTTACTCCTGTGTTCTCTCCAATATTGATACCTTACTTCCCTTTATGGTTTACCCCCTATATAGGTATCTACAATGGATCAACAGAATCCTATTAGACCAACGAGAGGTAAGGCTCGTGGACGTCCACAGCTTCCTCCAAATTATCAGGCTCCAAAAGGACCATCATTTCAAGGACCACCAGTTCAAGGACCACAATCATCAATCCAAAGTACAGTTGTTCCACAGCAACCGATACGGGTACCACAACCAATCCAAAGTACAGTTCCACCGCCTACTCAGCCAATACGTCAGCCAGGCCCAAGTATGCAACGTCCAACGCGGCCTACTGCTGTTGCTACCCAAAGAGTACCTAGACCACTACTAGAACAAAAATCCGTAAGGAATCTAAATAGTGAATTGTTTAATAAAATTATACATTTAAAATATTTCTTTTTATAAGGTGCAACAAGTAACTGAAGGAATCAAAAACTTAGCTGCAGGTATACTATATTTATTACTATATGTACTATATTAATTTCTCGCATCGTCAATTCATAATATGTATTTGTCACATATACTACAACAAAGTCTATCTCGGAATTAAATAAAAAAATTTACCATAAATATTTTGTTGGAAAGTTTCTTTATCAAATCAATTTTTCTTTCACTATTGTAAAATATTATAATGGGTCAATTAACCGCTTACATGGAAAACTTTTATCAATAAAACGTCTTTGTATAATTCCATTAAAGTAGTTATAAAAAAAATAAGTTTATAATGAAATATTTTATTACAGTTTGCAGTTATTTTGAAAATATAAAATATTTACACTATGTATGAAGTTTTTGTATTAATAATACATTTTCCGTATAAAATAATATTTCTCCATAAGTTACTATTGTTAATGAAAGATTATTAGTAAATTGGTTTGTATGATGTTATTCTTAGTAAGTTTGTTGTACTATTAATAATTAATATAAAGAAAATTTTTCATGCGTTTTGTGTTTCATCTATTTGATATATTATAATTTTAGAGTTGAAATAATATTTCAGGAGGAGATGTACCAGTTCCAATTGGCCGTGGAGTGTATCGTGGGTCAAGTAGTGGTCCACGAAAAATTGATGTTGAACATTTTCGGGCTGCAAGGCCACAGTCTTCTTTAGGTGCAGCTGGAAAGCAAGGTAAAATTAATAATTATATATATATATATAGACTCGTATATATTGAACAAATATTTTATTCGCTAATTATAAACATAATAAAATCAACAAATTTAATTACAAAAATATTTATAGAAAATTATAAATAATAATCGGATCGATAATACGAGTGCAGAGAAATGTATAATTAAGTTACACAATATAATTAATATAAAATGAAACTATAACTCTTAATAATATTTATTTTGACTTGGTTGTATATGTAATTATGTTTATAATGATTGGATAATTGTATTAACCACTGGGCATTTCTTTTATTTAAATGTATAAAAATGTTTAATTAAAATGATTCGTTTATAGAACAAATATAAATGATGCGTTTTTAATGAGTATATAATAATGTATTTATGTGAAGTCCTAAATTAAGCATTTAATTACAATTCATATTTTATCGAAAAAAAAAGAACAAAAAAATTAAAATAGTAAATTTTTTCACACAAAAAAAAAAAGATATATTTTTTTTTTTCAGGATCCTCTGGTCAACCAGTAAATTTGTTGGCAAATTATTTTCCAATTACATCATACACCGATTGGTGTTTATATCAGTATAGAGTTGATTTCAACCCTGAAGAAGATAGAATTGGTACAAAAAGAGGCTTATTATCTCAACATCGAGAACACTTAGGTGGATATTTATTCGACGGAACTATGTTGTTTAGTGGCACAAGATATAGTCCAGAAGTATTACCAATATTTTGTTATATCATATTTATCGTTAATAACTAAATGTAATGTATAAAATATTTATGAATATAATTATTATAATACATCATTTTTAGAATTTTGAATTAACTTCTCAACACCGTTCAGATGATAAAATAGTGATTATTAATGTAAAATTTACAAATATTATTGAAACTGGTGATTATGCAAATATTCAAGTTTTCAACTTGCTTTTACGGAATTGTCTAAGACATCTGGATCTTAAATTGATTGGAAGAAACTTTTATGATCCAAGTGCTAAGGTAAATTTGTATTATTATATTATAGTTATTATTATTTATTGCCTCATTTGTTATAGATTGACATGGCACAACACAAACTTCAACTTTGGCCGGGTTATGAGACATCAATTGGAAGATATGAAGACGATATTTTATTGTGTGCAGAAATTTCAACTAAAGTTATGCGTCAAGAAACGGTTTTTGATTTCTTGAATCAATGTGCTGCTGATCAAGGCAGAAATAAAGATTTGATGGTAAGTGTTTTTTAATAAAATCTATATTATTAATTTCTTTAAAAGGGAGAACGGAGTTTCGTCATAAATTTGGGAATTAATATTTTCAGAATATATTAATACTAATTTTTAACTCATGATTTTGTAAATATCTTAATTTATTTAAATGTTGAAAGTAATGTTAATTATGCATGTTTAAAATCTTTAAAAAGTCAAATAGGTTAATTATACTTATATAAATGAAATTATACTTAGATGAATTTTAAAACTGGTGTTATTGGAACTACTGTCATGACAACGTACAATAATGAAACGTACCGTATAGATGATATCGATGAAAAAAGTAATCCGATTTCAGAATTTATGAAAAGAGATGGAACAAAGATGTCGTATTTGCAATATTATAAAGAGGTAAATTTTTGATATTTAAATTAATATTTATTAATGTTGATAATATTTTTTTATTTTTTTGTAATTTTCATTTTCTATACATTGTGACTGAAGAAATGGAATGTGACTATTCGAGATTGCAAACAGCCTATGCTGATATCGAAAAACAAAAAGTCTGTAAGACGATTTGGTGATGATGCATTGGTCTACCTTGTTCCAGAGTTATGTATTATGACTGGTATTACTGATGCAATGAGGTAAATCATCTTTATCATATGTATTGATATTTTTATTGTAAAAAAAAAATGATGGGTTTTTTGATCAAATTCATGATATTACAATATACTATTTAAATATATATTTTATATTATAGAAATAATTTTTCGCTTATGAGAGACATGGCCGTACACACCCGTGTGAATCCAGGAGAGCGAATGAAAAGATTGATAAGTTTCGCTAAACGTCTTCTTTCCACACCAAAGGTAAATACATTTTGTTAAATAGGACAATAAGTTTACACTTTTTTTCAGTGTTCAATTATTTTATAATTTAAAAAAATATATATATATGTATATATTATTTAATATATATTGACATTTGTATTGTTTATCTTTATGTAGTGTACGGAAGAATTGAAAAAATGGAATTTGACTTTGAGTAACTCTCTTGTAGAAGTCCCGGCTCGTATTTTACCTTTTGAACAAATCAAAAGCAGTAATCGTGCGTATGATGGTGGATTTGAAGCAGATTGGACTAAACATTTACGTGCTCTACCAATGTTCACGTGTGCTGCGATGTCAACTTGGGTTATTTTAGCTCCTCAAGATTGCTGTAATGAAGTAAAATCATTTTCAGAAAATCTTGCAAAAGCTGCAAAAGGAATGTCATTTACATTACCACAGCCAATGATGTAAGATTTGTTTTTTTTGTTTTTTTAGTCTGATTTTTTTTAATCATAATTGTAATTATAATAGAATATCAATGAGAGATGGACGTTCAAATACATTTCTCTTACATTTGGAACGTGTAATAAATGATAAGAATCCCACATTAATTTTGTGCATTATACAATCAGCACGTGGAGATATTTACAGTTTGATTAAAAGAAAATTATGTGTAGATCGAGCAGGTGAAGATTAATTTTCAATAGCATCATTATTATATATTTTATTTGTATATGCTGTACTTAAATTTAATGTTTCTAAACTTTCAATTTTTTTCTTGCCTATAAATTTTTTTTAGGAATAATTTGTATTCTTTTTATTTTTAAGAGAATGTATTTTGTTATTTGGGATCTAAATTAAAAATATTATTTTCAGTTCCTTCTCAGGTAGTGTTGATGAAAAATGTACAAAAAAATAATCTTTCGGTTTGCACAAAAATAGCTATTCAGTTAAACTGTAAAATAGGAGGCGCTCCGTGGCTAGTCACTATCCCTAAAAAAGTATTGTTATTTAAATAAAAACTTTTTTGGTATAAGAGTGAATTAATTATATTTGGAATTTTTCAGGGTATGATGATAGTTGGATTTGATGTTTGTCATGACAGTCAACGTAAGAATATATCATACGGTGCTTTGGTGGCGACCATGAATGATGCCCATACGAATTACTTCAGTTGTGTTGAGCCACATGAAAGTGGCGAAGAACTTTCTAACCATTTTGCTACTGGTATAAGTAGTAAGTATATTAATTATATTATGTTTGGAAAACTTTGAAAAATTATCCTTTTTAATATTGCTTTCAATCGTTTCTAAACTAATATTAATGTTTTTGAACATAATTAGTTTAATTTTTATTTTCAGTTTGTTAATAAACGTTCCACATTTAAACTTATGTACTAATATGTGTATTGTTTAAATTATTTTTAGAGGCTTTGGCCAAGTACAAATTGAAAAACGGGTTGCTTCCTACTTCTATTGTCATATACAGAGATGGTGTTGGAGAAGGACAAATATCTCAAGTTCATAGTGTTGAAATTAAGCTATTAAAGGTATTCGTTTTAGTAGACTAATTTTAATACAGTGTTTCTGCAATTGTTATAATAAAATTGCAGGCTGCTTGTGAACAATTCTACGGTCCAAATTCTGTTGCAATGGCATTCATAATTGTGACAAAACGTATAAGTGCAAGATTTTTCGCTAATTCCAGACAAGGCGCTCAAAATCCACAACCGGGAACAGTTATTGATAGTGTAGTTACAGATCCTACAAAGTGAGCATTAAAAAAAATATATATTTACCTGTACAAAATATTTTATTATTATTATTTTGAAACTACCATTATTTGAATTTTAAAATTATAGATTTTATTGCTTTAAAAAATTAATTTGTTGTTCTCTGTTACAGGTATGATTTCTTTTTAGTATCTCAACATGTAAGACAAGGTACAGTGACTCCAACTCATTACCAAGTAATTGAAGACACCCTCAAACTTACACCCGATATAATTCAAAAACTAACATACAAGTTGACACATATGTACTACAATTGGTCGGTGAGTATTTATTATTAAAACAGTAACTATTGTACATATTCTTATTGTTTTGTTAATGTTAATGGTCTGTTTCAGGGTACTGTAAGAGTTCCTGCTCAATGTCAACTAGCCCATAAGCTCGCATTTCTCACTGGCCAGACACTCAAAACTTCTCCTAACGTTGGTTTAGATGAATTGCTATACTTTTTATAAAACAATATTTTATTATTTAATACTCTGAGAATTTAAACCTAACTTATCTTTATTGTTTTTCTTTTTACTTTTAAAATATTAAGTTTTTTCTAATTACAATTGTTAATAATTAATTTTAAATGAATAGCATTTCTTTAAATGTCTAAAGAACTTTAGTTTTGTCTGAAACAAAGACATTACATATTCATTGATTAATTAATGTTTTCAAATTTATATAAATTTACATTAATGTTGGTGACAAAAATGTTTCATATTCTATGGATGTTATCTAGGTTTTTTTAGGCGGGGGAGGTAATTTAATACACGAAAAGGATTTTATTTTAATTTCAATTTTATATTAATTTTAATGACTCATTATATTTTTTGTTCAAAATTTCTTTTTATGTTATTGAAACATACTTAAAATTATATCAATAATAAAAACAATGTATTATCCTAATGTAATTTGTTATTCATAAAATAATTTTTATATTAGATATTTATTGATTAATATTAATTTTCTTATGACTCATTAAAATATTTTCAAATTCATTTGATGTTACTTTTTTAATAATTTATTGTATGACAAGAATTTAAATTTTTATTTTAATTATGTACTAATTCAATCTGCCATTAAAATTTTTGAATGTTACTAAAAAGTGTGCCTAAGATTATGTCGGTGACAATAAAAACAAATATATTATGTATTATTCTATAGTGTTATTTTATTTATGAGTGCTGAATACTTAATGGTTTATTAATGTGACCAAAATTCCTAAAAGTGCTATGTTTTTTTTTTAGCAAAAATGTTTGGATATTTGTTTTTTTTTATTTTTACAAGCGATATTTGTACACTTACACAATTACTTGTTTTGCCCGAGATCTAAAAACCTGGAAACTCAAATTAGCTACTATATATGTATATAAATCACAAAAAAAACTGTATTATACCAGTTTATCGGCAATCCCTGAGAATCATTCAATTTATTTTGTTAAACTAACCATATTTTTTATTTGTAAAAGTCGAATAGCGTCCAAAAAATTTAAAAAAAAAATTTATTAACTATTTTTACAACACAATTTACAAAAAAAACACTTCGAATAAAATATATGGCGAAATGCTGAAATAATAATTGATGGGAATGTTGAAAATCGAATATACGTTTTTAATTGGTTGATTAAAAATGATGATGCATGCAATTTTGATGAATTGAATGTCTTGTGGCGGGTTCAAACATTTGTCGCCACCGCACTAATATTATCATGGCAACGTGTGGACTGTGGAAGGATTTTAATAATTTTATAATAATATTAATGCATTTGGTATCCAAACCAGAACCATCCATAATGAGGAGACGATTCTAACTAACAAACATAATCCATGTTAATTGTCAAGACTCGGCCGATATGGCATGTAACATAATAATTAATATTATCTTCTTAATACTGTTAAAAATTTATAAAATTTAATCCAATTAATTTTTATTATCTCTATTATATTTCACAAGATTTGTAAATTACCATAATCAAAATGTTATCAAATAACTAAACAATTTCTATTTACTTATATACACAACAATAAAGTTAAATATAATTCTTTTTGAGTGAAAATATATAATAAGTTGGTTTTATGCATAGATTGCGAGAAACTAAATTATTTACAAAGTGTATGTATGGCGATAATTAATTAATATTTAGTAAAATCAAAATAAAAGTGTGTGGACTCTGGCTTAAAGTTAAAACACACACTTCTATAATAATCTCACTGGATAATCACATAATAGTCCGAACTCTTGCAGAACTCCTAATATTAAGTACACAACAACTTTTACCCAAAATATATATATAGTATGCGATACGCTTATTATATTCAAATAAATTAATTTTATTAGTACCATAGGTA
Source organism: Chaetogeoica ovagalla (assembly GCA_032441825.1). Taxonomy (NCBI): domain Eukaryota; kingdom Metazoa; phylum Arthropoda; class Insecta; order Hemiptera; family Aphididae; genus Chaetogeoica; species Chaetogeoica ovagalla. Next base: position 3,432,763 of record CM063747.1, on the reverse strand, counting down.
TTAAATAATCATATATAAATACAAATAAATAATAAAGAAATATATAGAAATAAATACATAACATTTTATACACAAATAAATTGTGGTAAACACATTATTTATTCCAGCGATTCATGATGTTTAATAAATATCTTATAAGACCAAAATAACAGTGTCCGAATTACAACATTTACAAACAATGTCACAATGGTCTCAACAGATAATTAAATAATCGTATAACTGAAAGTCCTGTGAAGTCCTTGTATTGATAATTATAAAAATCATATCCAATAAAATAAACAAAAATTCTATTTGCCTATTATATTTATATCAAATTGTTCTAAGAAAAAATTCATATTATACACACGTTAATTTATATGCACGTTCAAATAACAAAGTTATTTAGTTCCTACTAGATAATAAATTTCTTAACAGAAACTACAGGGATAACCAAGATTTAAAACTACAATAATTTTTTTTAATATTATATGTTCACAAATGTCATTTGCTCACTTAATTCAAATCAATTTGTTCTGAATGAGAATACCTAATATCCAAAACTAAATTTTTGTATACACATTAGGGCTAACACATTATTTGTCACGTTGCTTGAAGGTAATGAATATCAAATGAGATCTAAATGAAAGTGTCTGGGTTGAATTTTTACAAACACTTTCATGAAGCTCGCATTAAATAATCACGTATTATCATGAATCAAACTGTAGCAATAACATAATTTTAAGAGCTAAACAATTTTTATTTAATTGTATACATAATTTTAAGGTTTGCCAAGTATATTTATATTAATTTGTTCTGAGAGGTATTAAATATATTCAGATATAATATGTATTAATTTATTTGTATGCATAGATTGTAGAAAACTAATTATTCATACGGTTTATGTCGATAATTAATTAATATAAAATATGAACAAAATAACAGTGTCTAGATTTTAATAAATACAAACACTGTTATGAAGTTTCTACTAGATAATTAATTTCTTAACAGAAACTACAGCGATAACCAAGATTTAAAACTACAATAATTTTTTTTAATATTAAATGCTTACAAATGTCATTTGCTTACTTAATTCAAATCAATGTGTTCTGAATGAGAATACCTAATATCCAAATATAAATTTTTGTATACACATTAGGGCTAACACATTATTTGTCACGTTGCTTGAAGGTAATGAATATCAAATGAGATCTAAATGAAAATGTCTGGGTTGAAATTGGTACAAACACGTTCATAAAGATCCCAATAAATAATCACGTATTATCATGAATCAAACTGTACCAATAACATAATATTAAGAGCTAAACAACTTTTATTTAATTGTATAAATAATAATAAGGTTTGCCAAGTATATATATATATACATGAATTTGTTCTGAGAGGTATTAAATATATTCAGATATAATATGTATTAATTTATTTGTATGCATAGATTGTGGAAAACTAATTATTCATACGGTTTATGTCGATAATTAATTAATATAAAATATGAACAAAATAACAGTGTCTAGATTTTAATAATTACAAACACTGTTATGAAGTGTCTACTAGATAATTAATTTCTGAACAGAAACTACAGCGATAACCAAGATTTAAAACTACAATAATTTTTTTTTCATATTATATGCTTACTTAATTCAAATCAATTTGTTCTGAATGAGAATACCTAATATCCACATCTAAATTTTTGTATACACATTAGGGCTAACACATTATTTGTCACGTTGCTTGAAGATAATGAATATCAAATGAGATCTAAATGAAAGTGTCTGGGTTGAAATTGGTACAAACACGTTCATAAAGATCTCAATAAATAATCACGTATTATCATGAATGAAACTGTAGCAATAACATAATTTTAAGAGCTAAACAATTTTTATTTAATTGTATACATAATAATAAGGTTTGCCAAGTTTATTTACATTAATTTGTTCTGTGAGATATTAAATATATACAGATATAATATGTATTAATTTATTTGTATGCATAGATTGTGGAAAACTAAATATTCATACGGTTTATGTCGATAATTAATTAATATAAAATATGAACAAAATAACAGTGTCTAGATTTCAATAATTACAAACACTGTTATGAAGTGTCTACTGGATAATTAATTTCTTAACAGAAACTACAGCGATAACCATGATTTAAAACTACAATAATTTTTTTTAATATTATATGCTTACAAATGTCATTTGCTCACTAAATTCAAATCAATTTGTTCTGAATGAGAATACCTAATATCCAAAACTAAATTTTTGTATACACATTAGGGCTAACACATTATCCATCACGTTGCTTGAAGGTAATGAATATCAAATGAGATCTAAATGAAAGTGTCTGAGTTGAATTTTTACAGACACTTTCATAAATTTCCCATTAAATAATCACGTATTATCATGAATGAAACTGTAGCAATAACATAATTTTAAGAGCTAAACAATTTTTATTTAATTGTATACATAATAATGTTTGCCAAGTATATTTACATTAATTTGTTCTGAAAGGTATTAAATATATACAGATATAATATGTATTTATTTATTTGTATGCATAGATTGTGGAAATCTAATCATTCATACGGTTTATGTCGATAATTAATTAATATAAAATATGAACAAAATAACAGTGTCTAGATTTCAATAATTACAAACACTGTTATGAAGTGTCTACTGGATAATTAATTTCTTAACAGAAAATACAGCGATAACCAAAATTTAAAACTACAATAATTTTTTTAAATATTAAATGCTTACAAATGTCATTTGCTCACTTAATTCAAATCAATTTGTTCTGAATGAGAATACCTAATATTCAAATATAAATTTTTGTATACACATTATTCATCACGTTGTTTGAAGATAACGAATATCAAATGAGATATAAATTGAAGTGTCTGGGTTGAAATTGGTACAAACACTTCCATAAATATCTCAATGGATAATCGCGGTAATATTATGAATCAAATTACAGAGAAAATATAGTTTTAAAAAACTTAATAATTTTTATCAATGTTTGTAAAGTAAAATGCCTTAAGCCTATTATATTTATATAAATTATTACTGATAGGTATTATTCAATCATTAATAATTACACATATAAATTGTTGTAAACATATTATTATTTATCGTGGTGTTTGATGATTTTCAATAAATATCAAGTATACACAAAATAACAGTGTCTGAATTGCAATTTCTACAGACACTATTATAATGTATAACCTGATAATTACTTAATTTTGTAACCGAGACTACAACGACAACCGATTTGTAATAACTATAATGGTCTTGTTCAATTGTATGCTCACAAATGTCATTTATATCTATATATATATATATTAATTTGATCCGAATGAGAATGCATTTTATCCATATTTATTTATATAAAAAAACAAAAAAAAAAAAAAAATGACCAGAAGAATAAAATGTGCTTAGAAATATTGTATTTGCAATTGTATCGCCATAGCGAGGTCAATTATTATTAGCGATCGGTGTTGTACGACGATGTGACCGACCGTACATATGTCACAGACAATTTAACTGTAACTTACAGTAAATCAATTGTAACGTAATAAATAACAAAACGTAATGCCATAACTTAAACTATTGCGTCGACTCGATGTCGAAACGCAAACAAAGATAACCTAACAAATACAGAGCTTACAAAAACGTGGATGCAGTGTGGGTCGATGACGGACAGGTGAACGGTTGATTCGTCGTGTCAATCGACAGGCACCAATGAGCGCGGCGAAACGCGACCGACGAGATGACACCTCAGCGTGTCCTCCTCATTGCGAACAGCAGTTGCCGTTTCCGAATCCCGTTGGCGGCCATATTGTGTTCTCAAAACAGTTCAAAAGCATAAAAAAAAAAAAAAAATAAAAAATAAATGTTAGATTAAAACACATCCACACGAAATAATGAACGCTGCTTCGGCGTGGTGAACAAACTTCTCTCGAACCACAACAGCCATATGAGTAATTATTACTCGCCCATGCGTTTTCGCACGACATTGCCAACTGAGAATAACAACGGCCATCCGTTGTGTTTTCACGTACGACTGTGCGAGAAAGCGAACGTCGAATAAAAACGTAAACGATAACAAACGAGAACGCGTTCGCAGCAAAATGTTTGAAACGCGCAGGCGAACGAAAATGAGAGAGGAGAAGTGAAAAAAATGAAAAAAATTACGGTGTGACGGAAAAGGTCATTGTGTGTGTGTGTGTGGTAAGAGAGAGAGAGAGAGAGAAAGACAGAGTCCGCGAGTGAACGAAACACTGCAGGACCGTGCATAAATGATGGCCAGAAAGAAAAAAAAAAAAATGATCGTCGTCTGAAACGCGTCAATCGGTCGCAGTGTGGGCACTACACCACTCGAAACATGAACGCGTGTGTACACGAACGCAAGGAGAATAAAAATTCTCGGCGGACGCGCGCCACCTACAAAAAAGGTGTGACCGAAATCGACGAGAACCGAACGGCACGCAAGGAGAATAAAAATTCTCGGCGGACGCGCGCCACCGAAATCGACGAGCACCGTACGGTCGTAGAAGGCGATGTTGAATAGGGTGAATTGAAACGCGTTTAATACAATCAATCACGAAACAATCGTTGAAACACATACGAACGCGACAACAGCGGTTTTTATTTTTTCTCGCCCGTCGTCGTCGACAACCCGGATTCCGATGACGAATAAAACTACCGTGCAGTATTTACCGGTGTTGTGAATCATCGTCGAGTTTCTCGAACGACTTTGACGTAACGATCGGTGCCTTAACGATCATTTAGGAAATATCGATTTTTCAACGGGAATTTCGAATTCACAATACGCTAGCGAACAATTCAATAATTTTATCGTTTTTCACCGATTGTAATTGTATTGTGCGTAAACGTGCAATGATTACCATTTTTTTTTTTTTTGTTCATACCGATTGACCCACACGGGTTTCCGGAACCAACGACACGATAACGATAACGGATTCGTTGTTCTAGACTCGGCAAAACGATACGAAATCGACTACGAAAACAAAAAGCGGCAACTTACACTCGGAAAGGCTTTCGTCGATGAAAAACGTAAAAAAAAAAAAGAAAAAAAACATCATAAAAATAGTTCGCACTGGGAGACTGGAATTGGACAGTACACCAAATAAGAAATTAATTTTTGTTTTTTTTTTTTTCCGTTTACAATGAATTAACTTATATTGCAAATGAAACCGTGGCTTCCATCATTGATTTGGTCCAGTCGCCCGTTGGCGTGACCAGACGTCTTGTGTGTGCGGGGGAGGTTTGGGCTAGAAAACTGTTTAGAATTTAAAAGAAAAATCCTTTTTTTTTTTTTTTTTATGTCGTAATCCTTTACAAATCAATGATCTCGAGCCTCCTGTGCGTACACCTACATTATATTTTTCAATGTATAATTTTACCAGAAGTGTTAAATGCCACGAGCAATGCTCTCGAGTCTCAATAAATTTGCGATTTTGGCTCTTTAGATATTTTTACAAAATTATGGATGTACAGCGCGTATACTCGAATTGTGTACGAAACAAATAACAAAATCAAATGTGATTTATTCTCAGAATCAAATTAAGCGTCAATTATTTATGACGTTGACATTACACTATAGCCAATGTTTCTATAGACTTACGAGGTAATATGAAAGAAATTTAAAATTTTCTTTTTCATATTATTCACACGTCTTTTAACCTCTATAGACTACGATAAAAAAATATATATACATTTTATTAAACGTTCACGTTTTGGTACTTGGTATACACTAAGAAAAAAAAAATGAATTGGAACACCTCCGGTAATTACATTACTTACATTATATAGTATATTCTATAAATAACTTTTAATGATTTCTTTTTGATTTGTTATGTTTTAGATCCAATAAAAACAATGAAAACTGACTACTGTAACCAGTTTTTTAGATGGTAACAATTCGACTTGGCGATATTGCAGATGGGAAATGTGAAATGAAATTCAACATATTATCAAATGAAAAATTAAAATGATGGAAGAAAAATATAATGCTTTATTAGAGAACCATTGGAAAATTACTAGTTACATTTGTAACAAAATTACTAAAACCTCAATATTAACAGAAAATTGTTTAATTTTATATCTGTAAATTCGATAAAAATATATATGTTGTTATTAATAGGTTAGAGGACTTTTAGCATTTACGTATTTGTTTTATACAATTCTTAAAAATAACAGAGTAAGAAAAATGTTTCCATAAAATAAGTACATATTTTTCATTAACATTTTACAGGAGAAAATAAACATAAAATTATAAATACATATTTCAGTGTTACTATTGTATTAAATAAACAATATAAATAAATTACAAACTCTTATATTATATTAATACTAAGTAAACATTGAGAACAAACTATAACAACCTAATTTCATAAAAGGTGATGATACATAAAGTAAATATTATATAAATGGAAAGAATTAATTTAGTAATAATAATAATAATAATAATAAGAAAATAACTGTTTTACTTTCAATGTTTCTTAATTGAATGTGTATTTCTAAACACTAAATTAATCTTCTTTAATGCAAATAAAGTTTAATATAGAAACGACCTAAATGTTTAAAAAATTTCAGAGATGTAGCTCAAGAAATAGCCACAATAAATTTAATTTATTAATGTAAAGGAAATAATAAACAAATAATTTTTAATAAATTAATCAAAATGTTATTTAAATTTAGAGAACAAAAAAAAATCCGATAATCTATACAACAACATCATAAAAGTTAATTTATATTTTTCTCTTCTTTTGTGTACAACCTGGAGAATGTATCAATTCTCTCTTCTTATTTTTTTTCGGAGTTAAATTATTATTATTGGCCACTTGTGTACATTTCCCATATTTTATTTCTTTTTCAAGATGCTACAAATATGTTCATAAATATTTTAATTAATACCCAGAAGTATAATTATAACATTTTTTTATATTTATTAAAAAGTTATTAATAATTATTACCATTTGAAAAAGTCCATCATCTATGTGCTCTACAGATATTGAACAAGATACTTTTCTTAACTGTTTTAATTTTACTTTCATATCCATTAATACTTTGTTGTAAGGTTTCATTTTCTTTTTTGTAGCATTGCCTTGCTTTAATAACTGTATCAAATTACTCTAAAAAAAATATTAAATGAGTTATTTATAAAATGCTAAAAAAATTTGAAAATTATTATAATATAATAATAATAAAATATGTCAGTTCCAATAGAAAATTGTATAAAATTCAGAAATTTGTGTATCCATAAATATAAATATACATGAATCAATAAATTTTCAAAATACCAAATTAAACAAAACCTAAACAATATATATATGTAAATAAACTTTTTAGAATCATTTTGGTTATTACAATAAAAGTAAATATAAATAAATAAACAGATTTCATCGACTTTTCTTTTTTGAAAGTTATTCTTAAGGTAAAAACCACTGGAAAAATCGAAAAATTAAGTCCTAAATGTAAAATTTGATACCTTCAACAATTCTATGCATATATAAATTAAAATATATTTCTTCTGCCATAAATAATGTACACAGGAAAAGAATAACACAATGTTATAAATCATCAAAAAATTATAGAATTTAGTAATTAGTACAAACTTGATTAGAAATGGCTTCTTCTATTTCTTCAATACTTGTTAAATGGTTAAGATCAAATTCAGGAATAACTACTAATATTTTTTCATCTGATTTTTGTATTTCCTGTCTTTCTTTGCTATTGTTCGTTTTCAGTATTTTAGGAATACAACATTTAAATGTATCTGCACGTGTACGTTTGAATAATGGTACATGCTAAAAAAATAAAATAATAATAATATTGGTAAATGATAATAATACTGATTTCTTGCAATTAAAAAATTATAATCCACACTTTTTCCATTTTATGTCCTGGTTGAAAAAACATTGGCACAAAGTCCTTTAATATTATCCGAGTTAAATCAATATTCATTTGTGTGGCAATTTTATTGGCAGTTTGGGGCATAAAAGGCTCCATAATGATGGCTAATAAACATGCCAAATTACAACATAGTCCAATTTTCGTGCATATTCTAAATACAATAAAAACAACATCAATAAATATAAAATAAATTACAACATTTATAATGAATGTTATTGTCATATTACATTTCTTTGTCCGGTGATACCATTGATAAAGACAGATTTTGAGATTCAATGTATTGATTTCCACGGCGTGAAATAGAAAGTACAAGTCGTAAACCACCTCCAAGATCAGCTTTATTCATCATATTTATGTATTCCTTAAGATCGCGTGTTACCAACATTAATAATGTTAATTCTTCGATTTCTAATTGAACTTCAGGAACAATAGAACCAAAATACTTTTCTAACATGGATAGTGTACTGAAATTTATTTTCAAAATTAAAACAAAAATAACAAATTTATATATTTATTTTTAAAATATTATTTGAATGAATATCGTAATAATTTACCTATTAAAAAATCCTCCTAAATCCTTCAATAACTCTGTGTTATTTGTAATCGCCAGATGAATCCAGTTAAACGAGATGTCACGAAAATCTGAATCCAAAAAAAATAAGTAAAATCTAAAAATATCAGCAGGCAATGGAAAATTTTGATCGTGTTGAAATAATTCACCGCCGCGACTACTAGCAAAAGTACCGTGTTCACAATTTACGTGTGCTAAAATAATAAATATTACAACATTAACAACAGTTTAATTTGTCGTATTATATTATTAATGTTAGAAAACAAACCTGTGGCTATTATATGATTTGCAAAAGTATAATCTCTTTCAGTAGCAAACAGGCATATAGGAAACATAATTGAATTGGCTGGTATATCGTTCTTTGCCATAAATTGGTAATATGTTATTTGAGTTTCATTGTTTGGCATCCACCATTGAGACCAATTTTGCGTGTATGCACCTGTAATACTCATATAGCTAATCGGTGTACTGAACCAATCATTAAACACCTGTACACATGAAAAAAAAAACAAATAAGAAAATATTATAAATTAAATTATTATTTTAATAATGAATCCTTAATAGAAAAAAAAATATATACTTTTGACTCGAAGTGTTTAACAGGAACACGAATACCCCATTCCGAGTCCTTAGATAAACACGGTTTCTTTATGAAATTTATCATACACGACCTTGTCGTGACTCTAGCATTATTAGACCAATTAGAGCTAGAATTATTTATCCAATCATTCAACTTAGTTTCAAATGCGGACGGATTCAAAACGATTTCTTCAGACTTATAAATAATTAATGTGTGTTGACAAAATTTGCATCTAGGTTCTACGAGTTCAGTAGCAATAATTACATTATTACAACAATTACACAGGTCAATTTGAGCATTGTCATTAGTACAAAAAGGGCACTTTCCTACAACAAACCGATCGTCCAAAAAACTACAACAAAATTAATTACCATATTCAAACAATTAAATAAATGATATTTAAAAAAAAAAAAAAATAAAATACAAACTCTTCACAATTCTGACATAAAAACTGTTCTATACAATCTGTAGTAATATGTCCTTTACAAAGTATTTCTCTGAATATCTTATGAACAAATCTAATATAAAACATAAGACGACCGTTAATTTAATAGATTACAACTAGCATTTGAAATTGTTTAAATATATTTTACTCGGTGTGTATAGGCGATGTAGTCCTATCAAACATGTCAAAACTAATGTTAAGCCACTTGTACATTTTCTTATGAATTTCAAAATACTTGTCACATAAATCCTGTGGTGTTAGTTCCTCTTCCAACGCTTTCTCCACAACTGCTGGGCCATGTTCATTAACACCACTTATATATAATGTATTCCACCCGCATAAACGACAATATCTAATTAATAAAAATGCTTTTTGTTTACTTTTACTTTTATTAAATCATAAATAACATTTTTTACAGCGTGTTTCAGTTCACATATAAATTTTAGACATTAGTTAAGAGAAGAAATATTATCCAAAATAAAAACATTAATATAATTTAGTTCTATGTATTAATAACTTACCTGGCAAATACGTCAGCGGACAATGCGGAGACAAATATATCACCAAGATGTGGAACATTGTTCACAAATGGAAGTGCCGAAGTAATGAGAACATTTTTTTCGCCTTTAACGGGTAATCTATAACAAAAATATTTATGTTACGATTTCATGTTAGAACAAAAAAAAAAAAAAAAATTATATTCTAAATAAGTATGATGTATGGGGGTACATAATAGCTAATAAATTATTAAAACATCTACTGAAATAAACTCATTCAAATGCATATTTTTTGAACTCATTAAGAAGTTATGACAACTACAAGTATAAAAACTTGTATAACTATAATATGTAGTTATAAGACTACATTAATAATAATACATGTTTTCAGAATTATAAAAAAAAAATTAAATTTTTATTTTATGGAAATTGGATGTTACAATAAAAATTATCGGTGTTAATATCTACGTTGATTGTTGTGAGAAACTAAAGTTTCGTACACGTTTTATTCAACGTTCACCTTCGCATTTTTGTTTCAGATATGTTCCGTCGAACAACTTTGTGTTCACCTTCTAATGTCTTCCGCAAGAATAAGCTGCCATTGAATATTATTAGACAAAATTTACCGCCTACCGTGTTCTACATGTGTTGATAATACTTTATTGGGTTTTGGCACTTATTCCGTTGTCTTTTCTCGTTTGCACAAGAAAACTATTTAGAAAATTTCATATTAAATGAAGTACCGTTAGTAATAAAAAATAGCTACAGGGGGAATTACAGTCGAAAATTCGTCACTTCACTTGTAATTTAAAACTGCGATTATTTAATGATTGTCAAAAAGTAAATAGATAAAAAAATTCGAATGAACAGAGAAATTATATAATCACGAATACATTTCCCCCCCCGAAATTTTGATATTATAAAATAGAATCGGATTCTCGTGCAAATGTACATTTTTTTTTTTTTTTTTTTTTGCGTGTTCTAAATCCTTCGGAAATAAGAAATAAACCAAACCGTGCCAATTAGATTAATTTAAACTAAAATGCGCGAATTCGTATTTTTGTAAATATTTCTACTGGAAATTCTATCATTACAGGTGCCAATTTACTATAGATATTATTTGTAATTTGTTACTTTTTCAACGTCATTCGACTTTTATGTTAATATAATGCGACGAAATTAAGATAACGACCTAGTGTTAGTTAACTAGTAAATGACGGGAGGAAAAAAATGATTTTAAAAGCTCCCCGCCGTATAGCCGCTTATAAAAACGTTATGGACTGTCGCCTACTGCCGGAACCCGTTGTAACGAGATGGCGAACGTGGTCAGAAACCGTTTTGTTTTATTCAGAAAGTTTTAGTGAATTTAAAGAATTAATATCGAGTCTAGAAGGTCCGTCAAAAAATGTAACAATGTATCGTATCCGGATTTAGCATTCGTCTAATTTGCCACAACTGGAAAAACAAAATTCAACTCTATATCATCAGCCATCGCATAGTCGAAAGAGTATAAGGGGAGATAGACTAAAAGCGAATTGGAAACGTAAAGGGACTTATAGTCTGCGAAAAACTTAAATCACTATTCGATACAAATCCTGGGTATGATATTTTAAAACAATGCAACGCTCCATTAAATGGAAATGACGTCGATTTAAACGAAGATCGCCCGTTACTACATAAGCCGCTACAAACAATGTCCATGGACCAGTGCCGGTGTCGAACGCTTATTTTCAGAACTAAAAACACTCATTAAACGGCGACGGAAGACACAAATTTCAAAGAAACAATAATTTTGGAAATGTACGAGATAATAAATTCGAATAAAACGTTGTAAATTGGATATTCTTCATACCTATACACACACACACACACACGCACAATAATAAATAATTATATTATGAAAAAAAAGAACAGTAATAAAATTATCATTTCAAGTATCTGTACATTGTTATATACGCGTTATTCGTAATATGCCAAGAGTTTAATTTTTGCACAATTGTTATACCGCATTTTTTTCAGGTGTTAGTTGCGCGAAAATTCCGGTCTTTAGTAATAATTATGTATATATATATATAATTTTGTTGTGGCCACGGGCCAAATTTTGGCCGAACGAACGAACAAAACACGACTCGTAAGAAAAACGTCGGAAGCAGAGTTAAATTGAAATAAAAAATTTACAAATTATTAAAAGGCGTTTAGTATTATTCAAACGAAACGATTTGTCGCGTTTATGAGCTCGACCAATGCGAAATATTCGACGAACAATAATATTATTTACTTGGAGAATTTCATGATAAACGTTTTTTTTTTTGCTTACAATATTAAACAATAATACTAATGAAAAAAGCGGTTTTTTTTCTACAACGTTGTTTAAATTCCAAAACAACGGCATCGTAACACATGCGGAGACAATTTTTTTTTGTGTTCAACAATCTATACAATATTTTATATATATATATAATAAATAAAACGAGTATTATAATAACAAATTACACCAATTACGACCAGTTCAATATCCCCCCCCCCGGTCGTGGTTTGTTATTTTTTATTTTGGAAATCAATTATTTTGTATTAGAGTGTTTAACTATATTAAAATATGGAAATCGTTTCGAAATTAATTATGAACGCTATTAATTAAATAAACGTTGTAATTGAATACAGAAATCTAACGTTTCGTCGGAAACCGTGAAATTTCAGCAAAAAAACAAAAACACCGTCAACGAAATTTCGATATATCATACATAATACGATATTAAACGTTAGTAACACAAACGAACAATTATGAATAAAGGAGAAAAAAAATTTCATCCAAAACGTTAACATTTACAAAAACGTTTCAAGCTTAAATAAATAGAATTGTGTACATGTATGAGCTGTTTGCGCATCGCTTCGTTGTTACAAATGGACATCATCATCTATAGGCCGGCTTTGCGTGCGGCAATTGTTAAAACATTAATTTTTTTTTTTTCATAAATATTCGCGAGCGATTCACAAACGGCGTGCGTGCAATTTGAAATACGTTATTTATTGGTTCATGAGCCGTTTTAAAAGTTAAAACATTTACTTTTGAACGTCGTATATTTTAACGCTTAATTCAAATCAATTGATAGGTATTATAATAAATTGCGAATTTTTTTTTTTTTTTTTTTTTTGTTGTAAACCACCCGCATTCCATTATTCTCAATAATTAACGATTTTTGAATTAGATTTGAAAAAAATCGATTGTGTCGACACGTCACAACGGTACGCGTTCTCGCGTAAAAAAATCGTTTAAATACGATTCTCGCAGACTTCGTGAACACTTTCGGAAACTCGTCGTCATATATAAAACCGTCTTATAATAATATCTTATAAAATTATCGATCAGAACTTACACTGGTCCGCCGTTGAGTTCATTGCGAGCGGACAAGGCCTTCGTACACGATTTATTCAACCAAGAGTTCTGCACGTCCGACAGCTCGTCAACGTTACTGGTTTTGAACATTTTCGTCGAAAACCCGAATGAAGATTTGACTTTAAACGTTAATCGGCGAACGCGCGCAAAAAAACGAAACGAAACGAACGGAAATCCGATACGAGCTGTTAACGCGTCCCGCGTAATAATACGGCGTATTGATATCACACAAAAGACTCGGTTCACTTTTATCACTGCGTGCGGACACGGGGGAATAAATATAGAATTTAACCGAACTTTCCACAATTTTCCACGTTATCGTACAGAAAAAAAAAATAATAAAAATACCGTCCCGCAATCTCTCGATAACTATTCGCACTGCGTTTTCTCATATACACGTATATTATTAATTCTTTTCGTATTATCGGATATTTATTTACTTTTAACGAAATATCCGTTACGTGAATACGTAACGAGAATACAAAAAAAGTACAAAATAACGTTCGCAAAACGTTGAAAAACGCGTTTGAAAAAAAAAATAATAATAATAATACGACAAAATTATCGAGAAAAAAATCTACTGCCGTTGAAGTTTTTCGCGACTCGAATCGTATTTCTCTACGAAGACGGCAGCAAAAAAAAAAAACGAAGGAAAATGTAAATGCGATCGAATTCCGCTCGTTAAATGTTCAATTTTCATTTTCCGATCGACTGAATAAATTACCAATTATGATGGAATATTATGTACACGTCTATGGCTAAATAAAACTTTCAACAGCATTTCGCGAACGAGAGAGAGTTACACACGTCATACAAATCGAAAACACGGATTTGCTTTACGCAAATAGGTGTTGGTACTTCTACTAAAATTATATGCACGTTTATATGTCTTATATCACGCGTCGTGTATGTCAACAATTGCTCGTAGTTAAAAGAAGACAGTGTAGGCAGCTTTGGTTAAAAGTTATAATTTTTAAACACGTTAAATTTCACATAGAATCTTGTACTCGAATCAATGGTGTACCTACCTCCAAAAGCAAATGGCGGTTTCTTTTTTTCAATTTATCGTACAACAACTCAAAAGCGCAAATAGATTTTGCACCATCGACATGGATGGATAGAAAGAGCAAAACCATTTTTCACCGGAAATCATGTGATTATTCTTCAGCCATATTATACGAGTTTAATATTGGTAACGAATTAATTGACAAAAAAAAAAAAAAAAAATTGTAATAATAATAGATTTTATATTATATAAAAAATATAAGTATGTTTAACTCGAGTTTTGGCGATACAGAAAGTAAAGAAAAAGTATTAAATAACAATCACAATGCAATTTTATCTGATAGGAAATTCACTTTTGTTTTTAATGATTTTAACAGACGTGTATGCACGACATTAATTCTTAAATATAAACTTTGAATTATCTCCAATAATAATATAACATTTTTCATTTTCCAAACAAATAAATGTTCGACAATTTCCAAAATCAGATTTTTTTTTTGTTCCTATAATTTTTGTAATTTCAAACTTTCGGTTTGTCCTAGTTATACAAGTCCTATTTATTTTTTAAATTTCATTAAATTCTATTTTAGCAAGTGCTATAATTTGCTATAATGAAACGCACTCAATAATTTAAAGCTAAATGGCCAATTGTGCTAAATGCACATTATAATTATAATTTTAGGAAGAAAAATTCTGCGATTTCAATAATTTTTAATCGAATATTTTCTGTAAATACTATTTCGTTTACTATAAATTATACAAACCTCAACTACGACAACACACTGGACAAATGCACATTGTTCAGTCGCAAGTGTTCTATCGATTATTCAATGTATTATAAAATGTTACTATTCCGATATTAGCCTTATATAACCCATATATAAAGCCAATAGTTTTTCGTTTAACTAATATTTCACAACATATTATATGATATAACAGTATTTAACAATTTCGTACATAATTTATGACAATCAAAAATGACAATATTTGTACACTAAATGAAATCTACAGACACTGAAATTTTTTTTATCGAAAACAATCAATTTATATAATGTTATTTTGTTTTCAAAATCAATCAATATCATAACATTTTAAATCGAACTAAGAAAGTTCATGAGTTGCTACTTAGTACTAGTTCGGTTAATTTAATAAAGACTTCTTTCTTGGTAGAAAACTTGAAAAATCAAAGTTCCATTTTTTTGTGCATAGTAAATGTATTTCTTAGACATGTAATTTACCTATAGGTGTAAAAAAAACAATTGATGAAATGTCTATTACGTTCATTTCCAATTAAATGTAAAATGTACAATACATAACAAACTAGTAAATAATAATAATATTATAATATTAATTATTTTAAACAATTTGAGAAACGAAACAAAATATTATTTTTTTCCTTGATAATAATGAAAATTTAAATCACGCATATAATAACAATAACGAAATAAATGTGTTGCTTTTATACAACATTTTCTTAAATGTTAATTAAGAATCCTCATCTCTTAAAATTATAGTATTTTTAATGCTACAATTACTTGAATAATAATAATAATAATAATAATAATAAGAAATTAAATTGAATTTATAAATAAAATCTTAACAAACAAAATACTTTTAAATTGCTTAGTTTTCTAGAATTTAAAACAATTTCCTTACATAGAACTTTAAGAACTAAACATAATAAAATATAAATATTACAAACAATAAACATAAAGAAAATAATTTTAATTTGATTTTTGTTTCCTACTATTGTTGTCCGTCTGAATTACGCCCTTCTTCTTTAATATTTTGTAATGTAATACCAAAATCAAATTTGGATTGACATTGATTCTCTACACATGGGTCCTCTCTCATTTCTTCTTTTTCACCATAATGCTATAAAGATATTTATATTTTCAATCAATACATACAGTAAAAGAATGTATTTCTAAGAAATTATTATTATTACTAGTAGAGAAACTTCATCAACATTCGAGTCGTATGTATCTATTGAATTATTTAATACTTTCATTTGATCTAACTTTCTTTTCATTTCAATTAATCCTCTGACATATGGTTCTAGTTCACTTTTTTCAGTGTTTCCTCGTTTTAATATATGAATGATATAGCACTATAGGGTACCACAGTTGGTTAAGAAAAAAAAAATCAATTAATTAATTTTAAATAAATATCAATGAATCATTATAATACTACGATTGTAATATAAGGTAAAGTACAAATATACGAAATTAGCAGGTAAACTTAAAATTACAAAATTGGTTATGCTACAAAAATGAAATAATATTAATTTATGAAAATGGTACAAAATATCAATTTATCGAAAAATAATTTTATGTACCTATGTGTATTGTACACCTTTCTAAATTACACTGAAATACATAAACGAGTAAAAATTTCAAATCACCGAATTAAATTATACTTGAAATTAAAAAAAAAAAAAAAATGTATATATATATTGAGAAACCTCATTGTTAACCAATTTGGCGTGTTTGTTTCAATTCATAATTTGTTTTTATAATGTGTTAAAATAACAACGAACACCAAAATTATGTATGCCATTTTTAGATCAGGCATTCTACTCCAACACTTTCAACTTTACAGACCCAAATAAATAAAACACACATTGTCGAAGAATTTAACAGGGATGTATCAAAATCCAAAAAATATAATACATAGTTATTAAATTACTGACTTGTTCGGTAATGGCTGCTTCCAGTTGTTCAACACTTGAAATATATTTAAGATTCTCGGAAGAAACTAATAATGACGTTTTTTTTAAATTGTTGGTTTTTTGTTTATTCAGTTTCTTGTTTTTCTTTTTTTTTAATTTTTTGATGTTTTGCTTTTGGGAATAATGATGTTTTAATTCATATGCAAATGAAGGTCTAATGTAAGTAAATATCTTGTTATACTATAAAGAAACAAATGTTCACTGATTGATATCGTTATTAAGAAATTATAAACAATACAAACTATACCTTTCCTACGTTATGACCGTGTTGCAGAAACCTTGGTACATAATCATTTAATAATAACGATGAAATATTAATATTAATTTGTTTACCGATTTCATTTGCGATTTGTGGCATATAAGGTTGTAAAAGGATGGCTAGTAAACATATCATATTACAACTTAATCCGATTACTGTACTTACTATAGATCTAAAATTATTTAATTAATTAATTCAATATAATTTATATATTATTGAAATATAAGTAATAACGAAATATTTCATTACCGTTCATTTTTTGATCCGTTAAATAATGTCCATAGATCTTTATATGAAATGTATTTATTACAATGATGAGAGATGGATAGTACAAGTAGTAAGCCATCCCTAAGTTTACCCATATCCAACATAGTAATATATTCTTTAAGATCACGTGTCACAAGTGCCAAAAAATTAAGATCGTCCTTTTTTAATTTAATATTCGGAATTACACCATTAAACATTTCTTTTAGCATCATGAGTGTACTGAAATTTTTAATTAAATCTTTAATTAGTAACTATAAGATTTTAAAAATGCAATTCAAATATATAACTAAACAAATATCAATACTTTTAATGAAAAATTAATATTGAATATTTTACCTGTCACAAAATGTCCCTAAATTGATCAACAACTCATCGTTATTGGCAATTATTAAATTAATCCAATTAAATGAGCTGTCGTAAGATTCTGGACTGATAAACATCATATAAAATCTAAAAACATCAGAAGACAATCCAATTTTTTCAGCATCATTTGCAAATGTTTCAATACTAAGAGTTCTAGTGAACGCTTCATTTTCATGTTTTAAATACTCTGAAACAATTAACATTATGGAAATAACAATATATTAATTTATCAGCCCTTAAAATCTTAAAGTGACCATAGATGAGAATTTTATTATAACCATTTGTATGACAGTTCTATTGCAAGACATTATAATTCTTTATTTTATTTCTATATTCGAAATAGTTGAAAAAAATACAAATGGAAAATATGGACATAATTTTCAAGTAAGTACTATTTTTTATTTAATTATGCATATTATATTATTATTTCACGATCATAATATAAACACCGTTTAGAAATTTTTAAATGACTGACTTTATTCTAAAGTTAATATATTTTATTTTAAATGTACCATAACCAATGATTCTCAAAGTTTGTGTTGTAGTATGGTCACACTAGGATAAAACAGGTTCGTTATAAAAATAAAAATATAAAAAATTTAAATAAATTTCATTTTATTATAAATTAAGACGGGGTTGTGTTCAAAAAGACAATACCAAGGAAAAGACGATAATGAAAAAAATATTTTTCATCAAACCACCAAAATGATGGAAGACTTATTACGCATTAATTATAATTATTATTTGGGTAATAAAAGTTATTTTTATATGATTAATTATTGTTGTACATTAATTAACTCAATATAACTATATGGTAATATTTAATTGCCATTATTTGCAACATTTTGGAAATTGAATACTATGATAAATAATGTTATTTAGATAGTTAAATAGATCATATAAAAATTAATTCAAAATGTATAAAAAAAAAATAAAAAAATTGGGCTTTTAAAAGAATTAAATTTAATAAAACAAACAAACCTGTGGTCATTATATGATTTACAAAAGTATAATTTCTTTCAGTAACAAACAGACATGTTGGAAACATTACGGAATGTAGAGCCACTTCGTCTTTTCTCATAAACTGATAGTACGTTATTTCAGTACCTTCTTTTGGCATCCACCATTGATCCCACTTTGATGAGTAAGTAGCTGTAGTACACATGTAAGTTATTGGTGAAATGAACCAATTATGAAATACCTATACGATCGTTAAAAATACATTTAATATAACAACTAAATAAGTAAAGTTTATGTTTGGTTCTCAAGACTAAATTAGATTTTTCAGAAATCAACGAAGTAGTGATATTATAACTAAAAAAAATAAAATAAAATTTTAAAGGAAGCTGATATAATATTTGCTAGATTATACTAACTATTTAAAGAATAATTTAAAAAAAGTACCCATAGAAATAATATTAAAAAAAAAAACCATAGTGTTAGATTAGAAGAAATATATATATAAAATGAAAAGTCGAATAAATCTAAAAATTAAAGTTAGAAAACACAAAGAAAGATAAAAATCCAGTAAAAAGTAAAATTAAAACCAAAGACTGAAAAATTAAATATAGCACATAATGTTTAAACAAAATGAAAAAAAAACCATATATATATATATATATATACGAATAGTACTGAAACAATATAGAATTAAATAAGCATAATATCTGAAAATTTAAAAAAAAAATGCTAAATAGTTATAAATACCTGAATGATAAAGACCTCCAAATTACTTAAATTTTTAATATACATAATATTAAAATAGTATAATATACTATGTATTTTATTTTAAAATGTATTGAGTACTACAATAATTTTAAAATGTTTAATCGAAATGCAAGAGATATTTAAAATGGGTTCATCAATACAGTACATATATATATATTATAATAGAAGTTATACTTTCAGATTCGTTAAAAATATTATAATATTACCAATAGTAATAGTAACCAATAGTAGTAATATAAACTATTGAACGACCAAATGATCTATTAATACATTTAAAATGCTATATTATTGTAATAAATGTAATTATCATTATTATTATTATTATTATTGTAATTAAAAACAGCTTACTTTCAACGTCAATTCTTCAGAGAATATCGAATTTCTCCATTTAAAAGACCAATTCATACACATTTTTACCAAATCATCATTCAACCACGACTTCGATACCACTTGAACATTGTACGACAAATCTTTACTCAATTTATCCACCCAACCGTTAAACCTTGCTTTCACCTCGGGGGAATTTAAAAAAATTTCTTGAGAATTTGATACAATGGGTGTATCATCTTCATAAATATTGCAATGTTTTAAATATTTAATAGAATCAATACCACATTCATCACGTAGATCAGCTTTATCATCATATTTGTATTTACATACAGGGCAAGTTCCTATAAAAATCTGATCAGCCATAAGTCTAGAAGAAAATCAATTGTGATGTTCAAATTACAAAAATGAATAATATTAAATCGATTTGAAAAATAAAAAATACTCACTGATCACAATTCTTGCATAAAAGATGTTTCATATATGCAATAGTTGTATAGCCTCTACCTTGTACTTCCTTAAATATTTCTTGAACGAATCTAAATAAAATTCAAAAACCAATAATTCGATAAATTATAATATTGAAATTGAAAATTATTGTGGAAATCATATAAATAAATAAATATATATAAATATTTATTTTACTTGGTTTGTTCGTGTGATGTAGTTCTACCAAAATTGTCAAAACCGATGTTGAGCCACTCATAAATTTCCTTATAAATATCAAAATAATTGTCACAGTACACTTGTGGAATCACATTCTCTGTCAAAGCTAATTCTTCAATTTCTGCGTCGTGTTCGTTAACACCACTAACGTATAACGTGTTCCACCCTCGTGCGCGACAATATCTGTTTAATAAAAATCTGTAATTACTTTTATTCATTTTAATTATAAAATACCGTTTGGACGTTTACAATTATTATTATTTATTTATTATAGTTTCAGACTTTAACCATAATACGATTCAATGTTATTTATACCAAAAACATCAAATTAACACATTGAACAAATGAATTTTAATTAATTTTCACAATTACCTTGCAAAAACGTCAGCGGACAACGCAGAAATTATATCATGGAATTGTGGAATATTGTTGACTTTTAGAAGCGTCGAAGTAACGAGAACGTTTTTCTTACCTTCTACGGGTAATCTAATAACAAAAACACATAATTTACGTGTCAATAATGAACTGTGGAATAAATTATGTTTTTAAATATATATAGAGGCGTGTATGGCCAATGAGTAATTGCAATTTATTACCGTAGAAACTTTACGAATTCGTTAGTACATTATTATTTATTACTCTAAATATTAATAATTATATTTTTTCTGAAGAAATGTAATTAAAATGTTGGCATTAGTTGCCATGCAGTCTAGAAGACGATAGTACAATAAAAATGTAGGGGGGGGATCACCAGATCGTAATAATATCAAAAGTTGACTGTTAATAAATATAAATTAGAAGCACAACCGGTAATCGTCAATTTATTTACAAAGAATAATTAGCAATTATTCCAGATAATCATTTTTCTGTTTTGTACACATCTATAACTAATTTCTGTTGTTTTATTTTTTTTAAAAAAATTAGGGAAATCTAATATTATATTATTATTTAACTTATTAATTAGATGTGCCGACTAGACGTAATTGTTGTCGGAAACCAAGAATGACTGTAAAGATCGGCAGACACTCTCTTTTTCTGGTAGAATTTTCGAGAATTTTTCACTGATTCAAAATGTATTGGACAAAGGATGGGAAATTAGAAGGAACTTCTAATAACAACAATGAAAAAGATCCGGATGCTTGAATACATGGGACATAAATATCATGAGAAATATAATAAAATAATACTCCAGTTCATATTACATGGAAATATCGAAGGAAAGAGAAGTGTGGGAAGAAAACGAATGTCCTGGCTACAGAATCTCCGCGACTTTTGTAATAAAATTGATTTGTTTCGAGCATCGTTCAACAGAGACGACATTGCCAATATGATATCCGACACCCGAAACTTGAAGAATAATATTATATTATTTATTTTATTGTTTTAACGCGCTAATAGTTCTCAGTCATAGCTGATATTAAAATAAAAAAAAAAAAAATGAATATTTTTTCGTGTATAGAAAATTAGGTCACTCGATTTAAAAAATTTGTTCTGTCCCCCTCGGCCACTAAATTAAACGCAACAAATCATTGCAAAACCAACAACAATAAAAATAATAATAATAATTCTCGTTCCGTTCAGTACGTGAAACGAGAATTTTTACCGAATTTTCACGAATGAATCGCACAAATAATAATAATAATATTAATAATACGGTCGAATACTAGTAACAAACAAAGAATGTTTTAAGCAAATTTCGATTTGTGAATATCACAATGTTTAACTCGTTTCGTGTAAAGAATCGGTAATTTTTACGTTTAATTTGTTGCGAAATTTCGATCAAATAAAATATCGCGCGCGCGCGTTCAACGCAATACGAACTTGCGCGCCTCGTCAACGGACCTGGCCACGAGACATAAATACATTTCAATAAATGCTCCCCGAGACTGCGCGCGACGACGGGCAAATTAACGAATACGGCGCAATCGTTTTTTTTTTTTTTTCCCAAACCCAAATCCAATCGATAGAGATTTGGAACAACGAAAAAAACCAAACAAATAAAACGTCGGTAGAACGCCGCCGCGTGGAAACGTAAGCGAGAGAACTCGTTTTTAAAATCGACCAACTTAAATTAACTCGCTGAATTCAATGACGGGGGACAAGTGCGTTAGACGAAGTACCCGCAGGCAGGGCCGGATTAAGGTTTTTGCCCGCCGTAGGCTGAAATAAATTTTATATTTAAAAATAATATCTCGACGCATTTTTTGGGTCACACCGGTAAAAAAAAAAAAAAATTCGCCGCCCTAGGCTTTAGCCTACACAGCCTAAGCGGTAAATACGGCCCGGCCCGTATTCTTATTACAACCATTGCCGGTTCCGTCGCGTTTCCCGCACGAATCACTTACACCGGCGGTTCGTTGGACACTTTCCGTAAAGACAATTTGGTCAGCCACGATTTCCTGATGTCCGAAAAGTCCGCTTCGTCCGCGCGATCCGTTGCCGACATTTTCCCGTAACGTAAATACGCAAGTTATTCACGACGTCGTTTTGTACCCCGCGGTCGATTTTTCACGACGACGACGACGACGACGAATAATGGGAGGAAACGACGAACGATCGAGGAGACGCGCCACGGAGAGAACACGAACGCGGTGCCCGGGGACGTTATAACGATATTATTATAACGTAATACGTTATAACCGCTGGGGCACCACCACTAGAACGCGGTTTTTTTTTTTCTTTTCTCGTGTTTAAAACGCGAAATTCCGTCACACGGCGTGGGACACGATCGCGCGATACGTTATTACACAACGCGACTTTCAATCCGTGCGTCTATACCGCCGAGCGATATAATTCGCGCGATTCGTACCGCGATAATATATTATATATATATGCTCGATTCGTTATAAAACGTCGCCCGTACAATAACACCGGAAAAATGTTCCCCCATCGTCACGGAGTTATAAATAATTTTCACGAAACGATTACGACGAGCGTGCGCGCGCGCGCGTGATATTTCCATGAAATAAAACCAATAAAAATATTATATATATGTAATAATCGACGAACGTACCCGAGAGCGCCTGATGCGATTTGATCAGAACGCGCGCGCGCGCGCAATACGTTGAATACACGAATCGCGTTCATGAAGTCGGCCCTCCCCCCGTGTTTCGCTAGAAAGTCGAAATCGGTATCAAAATAACCGTACGAATCCCCGTTATTGTTGACTCAGAAGTCGTGAGGCGTCTCACGAGAAATGATTGCCGACGGACTCTTTCCAATAAACATTTTCAACCCGCCTTGCCGCCCCAATTGTCGTGAAATCAAAACGAAAAGAAAATAACGAGACCGAAACCGAGCGTGTCCACCAGACGGGAGGGAGGGAAAACGAAAAACAAAAAATTGTTTCTGAAATTTGTCGTCGTGTCGGCCGACGACGTTGTTATGCGCGGCCAAAAATTTTTGTTTTCCATCCGGCGCCCGGGAAATTCGACGGAGTTTTTCCCGTAAACGTCGTAATTTTTCAAATGTTGACGGTAAACACTCGATAGACCACCACCACACGTCGTATTTTATTTATTTTGTTGTTCGTTCGCGCTCACGCGCGTTTTCGCCCGTAAATTCTTTTAATTTCTTTTAAAAAAAAAATCGATTTGTCTAAAGACAAAGTGATTCGTCGCCTTGTTGATTTATATCGTGACAAACAAATGCTACGGGACCAAACTCAACCGGAGTACAAAAATACATTTGAACAAAAAAAATGACGCGCTGCGCGAGATTTAATAAAACACTCGATCCCGTAGACTAATCGGAAGTCGAAAAAGAAAATAATAGAATACTCGATGTGTCAAGACTAAAATGTCGCTTTGGCGCGGACGCGACCGTTTTTAAATTTTGTCGGTGACGAAATGTTTGACAAAACGTCACCGACAAAATTTAAAATTGGTGACAAATGTTTCCTCCCCGGTCTGGACGCGGGGCCGCCTTGCTATTATTAATACATTAATAAAAATATATTATGACGTGTGCTATAATATAATAAACAATATATAAGAGACGCGTCGTAATTTCAACGTATGTGTGTGTGTGTTTTTTTTAATACGAAACGGCCGAAATCTTTATTCTGTGTGCACCGGCTTCGCCCGTGTAATTCAACTATTATAATATATTGGCTATTACGACAAATGCCATCGTATATAAGAAGTAGAAAACAAACTATGGCTTGAATTTTTTGTTTTACCAAAAAAAAAAAACCCCCCCCCTTTATTGACTGTAATTGCATATGTCTTAATCGGAAATCAAGAGAAACCGGACAAAAAAAAAAAAAAAAAAAAATTCATCTTGTACACGTATTTCAGTTGGTTCTACAAAGTGGCGCAAAAGAAAAAGAAAAAACGAGACAACGAAGACGTTTCGAATCGTCAAAATCCGTCTGATTTTTATACGTTTATATACGTTATATGGTGGGAATTTCAGTCTCGAAAAAATTAACAAAACAACGCTTTTCCGTCGTTCTGGAAAACAGTATCAAAGAATCTCTTAAGGTTTTGTTTGTTTTTTTTTTTTTATATACAGAATTAAAATCGGATCGTCCCGCAAAGTATGGAAAATTGTTTCCTCTTTTAATTCCGTTATTGTTCGGTATGCCGAAAACTTTAGCTAAACACAAACGACCACTAATGATTGAAAATAAAAATGAACCGAATGTTACGCAGTTGAATACATTTATTTTAAATAACAAAATAGTAAAAACAAAGAGGAATTTAGAAAATTAAAAATAAAAATCAAAATGATTTGTAAAAATAAATAATCAAAATGATAGAAAAAAAAAATTATAAGTTAATACTCGTGATAATAAATAAAAAAAATATATATAAAATAAATAAATAAATATACACGTGTATATCAAAATGTATATTTAAATATAAAAAAAAGAATAAAGCCAATGAGTATTGAATAAAATAAAATAAAAGAATGTTGTTGTATGTATATATTATATATTACTACCGGTTTCGACAAAAAGTCATCATCAGGTAAAATTAAAAAAATGCAACAGAAAAATATAAAAAATGAAATTGATTGAGCTAAATTAAATTATTAATTGAATAAATTGCTCAATCAATTTCATTTTTTATATTTTTCTGTTGTATTTTTTTAATTTTACCTGATGATGACTTTTTGTCGAAACCGGTAGTAATATATAATATACATACAACAACATTCTTTTATTTTTTTTTTTATTTAATACTCATTGGCTTTATTCTTTTTTTATATTTAAATATACATTTTGATATACATGTGTATATTTATTTATTTTATATATTTTTTTTTATTTATTTTAAATAATAAGGCAGTAAAACACTGTAATACACGTAAATATTTTTTATTTATTAATGCAAATTAATTAATTTATTTTCCTTTTTTTGTAATAAGATGTAAATTAAATGACGATTTTTTAACGGGAATCATGGATTTGGTATCAACGATGAAATATCTGGTTCAGGAGTACTTAATTTTAAACGTAAATTTGGATCGAGATTCAGTTTATTTCGTAACTGGTTATTCACTACAAAATATTGAGGAGGAATCAATTTTAATTATTATAAAGACGAGTAAAGTAAGGACGTAAATATTTAGAGACGTAAACACGTCCGACGGGTACAGGGGAAAATCGGCTTCAGTCCTTATTTTTTTTTTATAGAAATGATAATGTATATTATTTTAAAACTTTTTTCACTATTATACGCTATAATAATCCAATCACATAATAGTTTGCATGTGGGAGTAGGGAAAATTTAAATTTGAATTTTCTCAAAATTAGTTGGAGTGGACTAAAGCCGTTCTTCCTGTGTACCTTTTATCTACTTACGTTGTGACTATAACGGATGAACTTAAACAGCCTAAGAAAAAACATTTTTTGATAGAAAATATTCTGAATTTATTCTACGTACCTGTGTGGTGCATGTCATTTATTGACCTATTTACCATTTGTATTAATACAAAATGTATACTCGTTCTTACTTTTTAATTTTCCGCGTACCACAGCTTGAGAACCGATGCCCCAGAGGGATCCATAGATCCTGTTATTCGAGAAGTCAACGGAGCAGTAGCCTAATAATGCGTTATTATTTTTTTCCAAGTAATACAATAAACAATTTGGACTATAATAATACTTCTTTACCAGTCTGTACTTTCTATATTGGTTCACAATAAAAGATAAATTGTGAAAGAGATTGGACGTCAAAAAACATATAATCATGTGCATTTCTCTTTCCAAAACGGTCCAGATTTCAAGGCAATCGTACAATATTAAAAGACAACAACAAATATTATAAAACTAAAATTAATTTTTATTGATATCATTCCGTATAAAAGTTATAATTTTTAAACGTACTTTTGTAAATGTTTTAATGGACATTAAAACATGAAAAACAAACTTAATCAATACTTTTACAACATAAATTAGACGCTACCACATACACAGTGATAATTTATTGGCAAATTATATAAAATTAAAATTAAATGTGATTTATCGTGTAACTAAATCTTAATTAAATTATAAAAGAATATCTATTACATAAAAAAAAAAAAATAAGATGAGATTAATCAAACGGAATGGAGTTTTTAAAAAAATATATTAGACATAAACATAAATTCATAAAGTATTAATTAACATTAAAATATAAAAGGCAATAATCAGTGAATAACGTTTACACAATCAATTACAGTAGTTACTATTAGCCACTAATGCGCAATTAAGTATTGTTTAAATTATAAAATAAAAAAATGTTTAACTGATTAATAAAACAAAACAGAAAGTCCTTAAAAAATATATTACATATAATACTTATGTATAATGTATTATATGTATATGGGAAAACATTTTCATTTCCAATTAAAATAATTAAACAGACATTGAAAAATCAGGGTAATCGTTAGAGCACACCAAGATTTTCCTAATAGTATATGTCTTTGTTTGTTGTTCATGTTGCCAACATCTGTGAAATGCAATGGAAAACCAAAAATTGTTTCAATTTCTGTTATGTACAAATCTGAAAATTCACCATCATGCAACACAGGATTTTTTGAATTTCCTAAAATATATATATATAATAATAAACTAAATTTACATATTAATTTAAATTTAATTTACCATCCTGTAAACACCTTTTCTTTGTTGTAATTGTACATATTTTTTCAACAGTTGCTTTGCGACCCAAATTTTTATCCAAAAAGTCATCCAATATCGGCCCAATAGTTTTAATTACGTCGAAAACTTTACGTTTACTAATGTTTGGTAAATTCGACCAGAAATATCTTTCTCTGCGCTGAGGGCTTACACACAATGAATTGACTGTACATGGTTCGCGGTCTAAATAACTATTATACAAAATAATATATTATATTAAACTGTTAGACTATTGAATTAATTAATTGCAAAACTAAAAATATATTTACTAAGAAATAATATTCTTATTTATATTTTCCATATTCTTGACGTTTTCAAATAACCAAAAGAACTCATATTTTCCAACGACACTCCTCTTTTTAAGACTATCAAATATTCTGTAATATTCAAAAAACAATATTCCACTTCCTTCAGCATCTATAACACATAATAATTTCACACATATATTTTAGTATTATTTATATATAATACTAAAATAATTTTTTTTTTTTTTAATTATTCATTTAAAGTTACCAAATAAGCCTTTTTTATTAGGATTGACACAGGACAACTCTGAACACGGAGATCCACCGATTAAAAAATTGATAGGCCCAATTTCATTCAACACTTTTTCATCGATATTCTCAACTGATCCCAGATGTTGTACAAAGTGGCCAAAGTGTGATTTTGTCAGTAATAATGCATGTGGACATATTTCACTGGCATAATATGCTTCTATATCGAAACCCATTTTGTCCAAAACAAAATAGCCTGGATACAAAATCAATAATAATAATAATAATAATAATAAAAAGAGATTATTATTTTAAATACATACAAGGAAAATCAAAATGTTATACGTAAGGTAAATGAAAAATAGGTTAGGTAACCCTTTTATAGTTGATAATTATAAATTTAAAAGAGTTGATAATTTTAAGTGCTTAGGCGCGAACATCAATAATAAAAATGATATGCATATAGAAATAAACGAACGGATCACACATGGAAATAAATGTTATTTCAGTATTAATAAACTTCTTAGATCAAAACTATTATCTAAAAAATCAGAGATACGGCTATACCATAGTTACCTTCCATCTGTAATAACATATGCTTGTGAAACCTGGTCATTGACCAAATGTAATAGCAGAAGACTTATCACATTCGAATGAAAATTGTTACAAAACATATATGGATCAATCATTAACTCAGAAACACAGACATATGATAGAATAGTGGAAATATAAAAAGGATATATAATAAGTCAAATATAGTTTCATTTATTAGGAAAAAAGATTAGAATGGTTTGGAATTACACGGAGGACGACTATTCATTGTTTCCACATTTACCATAACACATACATTTTTCACACACATTTTCAATTTAATTACAATATTTCCTTCATCTAATTAATGATTTTGTTATTACCTGTACCGATTCCATCGAATAGTGATAACACCCTTAAACGTGGACGTGAAGTTGACGATTGGCCTACAACTGCTTGCAAATTTGAAATCTGAAATAAATAATAATTGTTATTATGAAACACAATATCGACAATTATAGACTATACTCTATCATTTTCATCAACGTGACTACGCGATTGACAAACTTTTCCAACCTTAAAAACAAATAAAATATAATGATAATAATATTACAAATTTAAAATTTTTATTTATTACTAATGTCATTAATAGAGATGATTTCAGTTGTGTGGGTTCAGAGTGTTGTTGTTTGTTAGATGATGCTCGTTGAGTATCTATATACAATAATAATAATAATAATAAATGTAATCTATAAGTATCTATACAAATAATATATTTAATTTTCATACTTATAGTGAGGTCTTCAGTTATTCCCGTAGTAGCTTCTTCAACCTTAAAAACAAAATAAAATGTAATAATTACAAATTTTAAAATTTTATTTATTACTCTTCTCATCCGTTTAGATGCTGATCTCTGTTGGCTGGGTTTAGAAAGTTGCTGTTTTCTAGATGATGATCGCTTAGTATCTATACATTATAATAACATATGTAATCTATAAGAATGTATACATATAATATATTTAATTTTCATACTTATAGTGAGGTCTTCAGTTATTCCCATAGTTTCTTCAACCTTAAAAACAAAATAAAATGTAATAATTACAAATTTTAAAATTGTATTTATTACTATTTTCATCCGTTTAGATGCTGATCTCTGTTGCATGGGTTTAGGAAGTTGCTGTTTTCTAGATGATGAACGATAAGTATCTATACATTATAATAATATTTGTAATCTATAAGAATGTATACATATAATATATTTAATTTTCATACTTATAGTGAGGTCTTCAGTTATTCCCATAGCTTCTTCAACCTTAAAAACAAAATAAAATGTAATAATTACACATTTTAAAATTGTATTTATTACTATTTTCTTCCGTTTAGATGCTGATCTCAGTTGCATGGGTTCAGAAAGTCGTTGTTTGCCAGATGATGCTCGTCGAGTACTTGGGCTTGGTTCCATTATTAGGTATATATATATATAGTTGATTGGAACCAATTTCTACGTTATTCACTATATGTTTGTTTAATTGGCTTTGAACTTATTTTACATACCTATATAGTATACAATGAAAAATATAATACAAATTCATATAGCAAACTTAACCATAATAGTTATAAAATGTTGTATATATTGTTATGTTAAAATAAAAATAATTAATCATTTACTTAAATCATAAAGAAATTTTGTTATTGAATATATTTATTTCAACCTTAAAATATGTATTATTATACAAGTATTAATTACCGGTTTTTATTTGTATTTTTTCATATGCCCTTTAAATTCTTTTATTTATTATTTTATCGTTTAAAATATATTTTTTATTTTTTAAACAAATAAATTTCATTAAATTTTATGTTTTATAAATCCTATAACTTGCCTATCACAAAACAACATATATAAAATTAAAAAATCTGAATAGGTATATTAAAAATGACTATATGAAAAAAACATAGTTGTACAAACATTACATTATATTATATGTTGAAGAAAGTTGATACACAATTACTCAGCGTGATGAGAATGGTACAATGAAATCAACTCAGTTACAGTGGTTACCGGTATTAATCGATACAGTTCCACTAGAACTACAAAGAAAAGAGAAATGTATTAAAACTATTAAGAAAGCAGAGGATAGGAGTTCATTATTAGTTGAAAGACTGTTGAATGTGCCAACACTTAGACTAAAATCAAGGAAGTCGCCTTGGAAGACCTAATAAGATCAGGGTTTGAAATTGATAAGTGTTGACCCGACGAATGGACTGAATCTACTATACGATACAAAAACTTGATGCCTGACCCAAATCAAGAAATTATTAGAATGGAACTGCCTAGACACAAGTTGTCTGTACTTAATCGCCTTTGTGTAATGGACATTCATTACTACCCGCTCAAGCATACAAACTTAATCTAAACGACTCTCCATTCTATACTTTGCACCAAAACGAAAGCATCTGTGATCTATCTCATATTTTATTTGATTGTCCTTTCCTGGCCTCCCAACGCTTTTCTTTATTTGACACTTTAAATTCATTCAACATTTCTACCGATCTCCCCTCTATTCTTAATTCTAAATCTGAGCACACAATTAAATTAATCGTCTCTTTCATTTTGGGAGCTGGCTTTATTATATAATTGTTTTGAATGCTTGTTTTAATTGTTATTATTGTTGTTTTTGTTACCTACTTTATTTAATTATTTATTATCTATTTAGTTTTATTATTCAATTTGTTTTATTTTTGTATTTTATAATCTATACGTACATAGTATATATAGATTTATAAGTGTTGAGTTGAATAGTTTTTACTAGAAGCTAATTAATAATAATAATAATAATAATAAAAAAATCTATGTTTTCACAGTTGTGTACTGATGTTTTGGACCCGTTGCAGGTTCTATCTTCAGAGTGTGTAGTTACTACACTAGAATGTAGTCGAGACAGTGATACGTGAAATACACTCTAAAGACGGAACTGAATTGTCAATACACAACTGAAAACATGAAAATTTCCAAAAGGTGATAATAAGTATTTTAATCAACGAGAGCTGTAAAGATGCGTTTACATTATAGTCCGAACACAAACAAATCGTACTAAACGCAGTAGTGTAAACAGTTTTCCGAACGGTTCGTTCGCATTCGCTAGACGGACGGCGGTAGAACCGAAGGAAATGCTCATTCAGTTCGAACAATATTTGGCTGTCATTTCTGATTTGCGTGTTCGCCGGATGACAGTGGTGTGCTCACAAGTGAATATTTCAAACCATATTGGTTTTGCAAAGGGAACTCAATAATGAATGCTGGAGAACGAGCCCGAACGATAGGCTCGAACACAGTAAGCGGCCAAAGAATCATCAACGAATTCGCGTACGAATGTATTCGGTGGCATTCACTAGCATTCGGACTA
The DNA here is from genome assembly GCA_032441825.1 of Chaetogeoica ovagalla. Classification (NCBI taxonomy): domain Eukaryota; kingdom Metazoa; phylum Arthropoda; class Insecta; order Hemiptera; family Aphididae; genus Chaetogeoica; species Chaetogeoica ovagalla. The sequence goes on along the minus strand of CM063747.1, from coordinate 3,400,438 downwards.
TAATGTAAACGCACACTTCAATAAATTTATAGTACGGTATAGAAAAGTGTTATAACGATAAATTTGTAAAAACGAATTGTCGCGTTTTTTTTTTATTATATTAAATAAAAAATATCCGGCAGATGGACGGCTTAGAGTAACGAAAAAAACGTTGATCAAAATAACGAAGAGTTTGGATAAAACGGCGGATAACAAGAGGCTTTACAACAGAACGTACGAGCGTATTCACTTACCAATGTACTACTCTCGTGTACGGTTTTCAATAACACGTAATTATACAAAATTACAGTTATCGCGAAACGGAACAAAACGGACAGGGTTTTAAAACGAATCGTACGGGCGAATTACACCGTTATACGACACTGTACGTTACAGCACGGCCGAGGGGGAAAACGAACGAAAAAGAAAAGGGAATCGATCGCGCGACAAACCGATTACGTTTGATTACAACTCGCGTAGAACGTTCGCAATAGTTATTATTATTATTATTATTGTTATATTACACTTACCTTCGTACGTCGACGGCGGGCGATACCGCGTAAAACGATTTACAACGCGAATGTAACCGAATTAATTAACGTTATCGGAATCGTTTTTATGCAACTCGTTTATTTATTGACAACGAGCGTTTTATTTTACGCGCAGAAACGCGATGAAAGCGAAAACGCGATGAGAGCAATCGGCCGTGAACGAAGGCCGCGGGCGATATAAGATGTGTTCGTCCGCGCCGTTGACAGAGTGTGTGTGTGAGAGAGAGAGAGAGGAAATAAAAGAAAGATAAAGACCGTCACGTGTGTGTGCGTGCGTTAAAAATCATTGGAGGAACGCTAACGTATAGTGTTAACGTATTGTGACAATGATTAGAGAACGCTGACGGCGCAGTGTCGTCCGCAGAGTGAGGAGAATGTCAGAAAGAGATGGCAAATACCTACGGTGGGTGTCACTGTTTTTACGGTACAGAAGATAACAAAGTAAGGTAAGCGCATGGTAATGGAAATGCTTTGTTAATCGCGAGCGTTCCTTCTTAATCTTATCAGTCGGCGGCAGTTATTACGAATTATTATCGATAGAACAGGCGAACGTATTTTATTTATCTCCTCGGAATTATCGTAAATAATTCTGATAAAACAAATAATTGAAAGCCTAAAACAGTTTTCTTTTCTCTTCTACACAATTGTAGTTTTACAAAAAAAAAATTCTAGAAACGTCTAAAGCCTGACCGCGGTCGTGGTCGTCGTCGTCGTCGTCGTCGTCGTTACTATAACATTTCCCGAGATACCGGAAATATTTGGTTCGCCCGCGCGCGCGCTTACGCGTTACCGGCTTCCCGCCGACCAATCCCCGCCGTCCGCCCACAACTGTTGCTGCTGCTGCTGCTGACCACGCCGTTTTTTCAATCGCGTTCCGTCGCCGTTGAACATAAATTGCTTTTATTTTCTCTCTGTCGCGTTCGGATACGCCTCGGACGACAATATTATAAACACGAGTCCGTCGCCGGCTGCTCCGCAACAACATCACGTCGTCAGCGTCCTGGGCCGGCCGGTCATTGTCGTCTCGACACGACGAAAATCACGGTAAGAATCGTACGAAATATTAAACGCCGTTGACGTTATAAAAGGGGATTCGTTTTTATTAACAAGATTACTCTTCATATTTCGTTATTGCCCAAAAGGACTTTGCAATCCGTTTGTAGTAGGGAGACGTGTGCGATTTTTTTTTTTTTTTTTGTTCAATTCGTGTGCGAGAACGTGCGTTGTTGGTCGACACACACACACACGTACGGCGCGGCGCGGTCATACGTTTCCATCAGTATTCTGCGACCGTGTGCCCGCAATGAAAAATAGCGAATTTGAACGTTTATCCGTGCGTTTGGTGGATTAGTTTCTTTTTTTTTTTACTCTTTCTTTAATATTACCTATTTATTATTGTTTATTCCTCTGAGAGTTTGTAGGTACCTATGAATATAATTTTGTTCATTCGACCAAATGCTACAAAGCGTTGTCGTACGCATGTGAAATTCGAATTCATCGGTATACGTAATAATATTTTTACAAGAGGAAATTTATAAAAACATTAAATTCCGATGATTCTACGCGCGTAATGTGAAATCAGTTCCACGTTTTATATTACGCTACATAATTATTATTTTTTTAATAATAATCGACGTCGATAACGTTAAGAATAAACAATTAGTCAATGCTTTTTAGTTTTTTTTTTGTTTTTTTTGTTATCGCTTTTAATATAAGTTTTTTGCCTAACATAATATCACATAGTAAAACACATTTAATTCTCTGTGGATTGTTGTGATCTGCTTTGTAGATTCGACAAAAAAAAAATTAACATTAAACGTTTTTTATGACCTGCGATAAAAACGATTTTTTTTTTTCAATTTGTGTGCGAGAACGTGTGTTGTTGGTCGACACACACACACACACACACGTACGGAGTGGCGCGGTCATACGTTTCCATCAGTATTCTGCGACCGTGTCCGCAATGAAAAATAGCAAATTTGAACGTTTATCCGTGCGTTTGGTGGATTAGTTTTTTTTTTCTACTTTTTCTTTAATATTACTTATTTATTATTGTTTATTCCGCCGAGAGTTTGTAGGTACCTATGATTATAACTTTGTTCATTCGACCAAATGCTACAAAGCGTTGTTGCACGTATAATGAAATTCGAATTCATCGGTATACGTAATAATATTTTTACAAGAGGAAATTTATAAAAACATTAAATTACGATGATTCTACGCGCGTAATGTGAAATCAGTTCCACGTTTTATATTACGCTACATAATTATTATTTTTTTAATAATAATCGACGTCGATAACGTTAAGAATAAACAATTAGTCAATGCTTTTTAGTTTTTTTTTTGTTATCGCTTTTAATATAAGTTTTTTGCCTAACATAATATCACATAGTAAAACACATTTAATTTTCTGTGGATTGTTGTGATCTGCTCTGTAGATTCGACAAAAGAAAAAAACCTAATATTAAATGTTTTTTATGACTTGCGATGAAAACGATATTATACTGAATGTCATCGGTGTACTATTTTTGACTTGGCTCAAATTTGTGTACAAATTATTTAACCATTGTCCTTAAATTGTTGATTTCAAATCGTCTATTTCCTCGCATATATTTAACTTGTTAAATAAATTTACTTTGTACGTAGACGTTTTAAAAGTTTAATAACGTGGCAAACGACGCTACATTTTGGGGACATTTTAAATCGTATCTCTTGTATTCTTTTTCTTTTTATCCTTATATAGTAAAAAAACCTCGATTATCCATCACTCTCATTCGTTATCATGACAATAAAATAATAATAACAATTAAAGTAGAATATTGTACGTTCGTTTTATGAGTATACACGCACTCCTTTTTATCTATAGATATATCGTTATATCATTTTTCGTACATTTCATCATTTATGTAATAAAATAATAATAATGTTATAATAATATAAAATAATAATAATGTTTATAAACACTTTTACGTACATATACTCTATACACTATACAATCGGTACCTACTTAGTTGTTTTTGTGCATTTGTAAATATAAATGTAGTGTGTATATATGTGTGTGTATGTGTGTATATATATATATTAATTGTAATTATAAATATAAACAATTTTATTTCTTTTATCAGTCACTTCTTGATCTCGTTGCAGACGGATAATCAAGGTTTTACTGTAGTACTAAACTGGACCGTATTAATTTCTTTTCTATTCGCTTGTAGTCTATAATGAATTGTATTTCGTTTAGGTATCAATAACAGTGGGAATTAAATTATTGTATTATTTGTTTGACGAATGTAGACGATGGAGAACCAAAGCCAAAGCGATCGTTCATTTATGGTAAAAAAACGTTCTATTGACGACATCATAAGTAATATAACATCAGATTTTCAAAGTTATCGAGGCCGTTATATGGCGTTGGGGAACCCGAGACAATCTACTGATATTATGGAGCAGCAAGTGAATACAAACTATGCAAGTTTTCAGCCACAACACAATATCTATAATCCAGAATCGATTAATTTGGCAAATAACAACCCATATATTTTGAACAATTATAATCAGTTTACTACGTATGTGCAGCAACCTCAGAGTCAAATATCAGGATATATTAATTATGATCATCAAGTATACCCTCAACATAATCATTTACATCATCAACAGCAACAAATGAACTATAATACGTGTTATCAACAATCACAGACTACTTTTCATTCCATGTCATACCAAAGCCCTTTACATGGTTTTTTTGATGCGCCCCGTAATGATGCTTCCATTGAAAATCTTGTTCAAGATTGGAGTCAGACTCAACATAATAGTGGGTTGTTTAGCCCTTCTGGAAATCAAGCGGTTCAAATGTCAAAAGAAGTGATTCCCGAACAAGAAGATATTAATATTCACAGTCGTAACGCCATGCCTAATCACGAAAATATAGACACGCCTGATAGAAATGTTCGAATGGTAGCAGAAGTACATCCAATGCGACCGAGTTATTCTGATGTTTTAGTCAAATCTCCTTCTGTGGGACCAGTAAAAAAAACTACAGTTAGTACACAAGTTGAAGCCATTGTAGATAGAAAAATTACATCCAAAGTGAAAACTAATGCCAGGAAGAAGAACCCTGCAAAGTTGGGTAAAGGAGAATCTGATTTGAGAAGGCAAAATTCGTCTGCAAATAGTAAGGAGCGCAACACGCCTACTGTAGAATATAAAGAAAAAGTTAAAAAGCCCGAAATAGTATTCAACAATAGCAGTGAAAAAGTGTTGGCGTCGTCCGAAGATTTGAACCGTTCTAAATGTTATGAAGATTATAGCAATGTTTTGTTGCCAAAGTCCAAAGAAAACAATAAAAAGGATAAAACTAACATTGAACTCAAGACTACTACTACTACTACTACTACTTCATTGTCAAAAAGTTTGGGTAAAATATAATCACTTAATTTTATTTCAATATTATATTTTATAATTTTTTTTTCTACAGGTCATATAAAGTCTCATAAAGATGATGTTGAAAAACACAAGAGTAAGCAAACTACCCAATCAAGTTGGGTAAATAATGTCAAAAAAGATAAATTAAATAATGATTGTTTTAAAAAGCGTAATGAATCAAATAGTATGTTATGTTCAAAATTATAGTAAATTGTAATGTATTTTATTTAACAAATTCTTTATATAGATGTTAATACTACTGTGAAATTTGATGAAATTGAAAAAACTTCAACAAAACCGTCCTCAAATATATCCCAACCACAACAAACTGCAATGACTAGTAAAAATCAGGATTCACGTAGTAAGGGTTCACGTAGTAAAAGTTCACGTAATGCTGCCACATTTACAGCATTACCATTCAAAACAAAGTATCAACGAGTGACTAAGAAGCAACCACGAAGTTCTACCATAAACACGATGAGTATGATAAACAAAATTGGTATTGGAGTTCTGTCTTTGGCATTAAAATTAATTATGTTATTATTTTCAGTAACAAAACCTTTAAACTCTTTAAGAGCTCAGTTTGCTCTATATGTTTCTTTAGTGGTCTTCTGGTTTATTCATCTTTTGTGGGACGTTATTACCATGAGTTTACACTTGCTTTTACATTTGTAAGTTTTTTAAATAAAGACGAGTTATCTTATTGGTGATCTTTATTTACATTATTTATTTTGTAGGTTTGCATCAGGTATGACTCAGCTAGTTGATTTTAGTAAGAATTGTTTGAAACATTTTTGGATTGGATTAAGCTCTTTATTTACAAACATATCACATTGTTTTCGAATCATGTGGATAGGTCAACATTTGAGAAATACTCTCAAAAAAAATATTCTACTACCAACTACTGGTGAACAAGTTTTTAAAAGGCTACTTGCTTGCAAAGGAAAAGATCCATACAGGTAATTTTATTTATTTAAAAATAATTGAACTAAATCGTTTTATAATATAAAAATCAAGCAGTTTTATTACAAAAATAAAGTATTTAATTTTTTTCCAGTATTTTGGGCGTAACGGTTGATTCATCGGAAGATGATATTAAAAAGTATTATAAGAGACAAGCTGTTTTTGTACATCCAAACAAAAATAATCAGTCTGGATCTGAAGAAGCTTTTAAAATTTTAACTCATGCTTTCAATATGATTGACGATCCTGTGAGTTTTTAATTTATATTAAAAATAAATTTTAATTATATTTTACTATATTTTTGTTGTTAAAAATTATAGGAAAAACGTAAACTCTATGACAGTGGTATCGAGCACATTAAAGAAAATTACAATGAACATGTTAACAAGTTGTTAAAAAATTTTCATGAAATAATGGCAATAGTTAATATAATAAGGTATTTTATATAATCGTTATTTCATTTAATTTTTTTTTTTTTACTTATAAAAAGATAATAACTAGATAACATACAATGTGCTTAGCTTAAAGTTCATTTATTAGTGTTTTTAGTCATTTTATTTAACATTAAAAATATGTAAAAAAAAAAAAAAAAAAAATTGTAATTTGTAACACTTGTAAAATTGTATTCTATATTATAGTAATATAATTAAATTCATCTATTTCTCGATTTTCTTTTAAGTAGTTGGAATGGAAAATACACATACATTAATAAATAAATTGTATTTGTTCAGGTGTAATAGCTGTGGTAAGTACCATAGAAAAGAACTGGTATCAAATCGTACAATGTGTTTTGCACGGTTCTGTGTGTGGTGTAATAGACTTCATTCTGCTCGTGATGGTGACATTTGGTTAGAAAGCTGTATGTTTGGTTTTCGCTTGAAGTATTTTGTATGTATAGATGGCAAAGTTTACGACATCACAAACTGGGCTATTTGTCATTATGCCATTTTGAAACACATGCGAGCCAATGATCATTCTGTGGAATACAAAATGATATTTAGAAACGAACAAAAAACGCTCGAGGCTTCTTCCAAGTATGTATTATAAATGATTTATCATTGGTACAATATGTAACCTACCAGTATCTTACCTAATACATTATTATGGTGCTACCAAAATAATTTTAACATATTGTTCATGTAAAAAAAAAATATTTCTTGATTTATATTTTAGATGATTTTTATTTTTTTACATTTAATAATAAAATATAAATATGTAGACACCAGTTTGTAAATAAAAGTGCTATAAATAATTCTAATAAATTGTAATGTTTAATTTTACATAACTAGCATTGCATATTATTATTATTTTTTACATCCTAGTGAATGTTAAAAATAGAATAAACGGATTTAAATTTTGTGCATTAAAACTTTATTAAAACAGAGCATAGTTTCTCGTTATATTGTTTTGTATTTTATTTTTATTTTTTTTTTAATTTTAGATAATTATTTGAATAATAATAATAATTTTTACAAAATCAGAGTAGGACACATCGTCTAAATCAGAAAAATATTCAACTAAAATCGTCTAATAAACTAAAGGAAACCCGACTAAAACCATCTAATAAACATAGGTCATAATATATTGTACCAAGGCAATTAGTTTCGTTTTTGCATTGTTTCAAAATGTAACATTTTTTTTTTATATATAATTTTAGTTCATTATGTCCAGTGCCAGGATCTGCAATTAATGGTGAATTTGGAACCATTCCTGAGCAACGCATCAAAACTAAAAAAAAAAAGTAGCAATGTAATAATGTGGATTTTCTTTGAATGTGCACAGTTAGATATAAAAGTTTTTTATTTAAAAAAAAAAAAAACAAAAGTATCTTGTTTAGATTAACTTCATAATAACTCTTATAATAATCTCTTCTTCTTATTCTTTTTCTTCCTAGCTTTGACTGTCCAAGAGTCTTCGCCACCATCGTCACAACTTTCCATCTTTCCCTATCTTGAATGATTTCCTTCTAATCCTCTATGTCCAGCGTAGTTAAGTCCTGTCTTACCCCATTGAACCATCGATTCCTTGGTTTACCTGTTGGTCTTTTCCCACTTGGTAGTTAAATCATTGCTGCCCTCACAGCCTTCGATTCATCTCCACGCATAGCATGTCCGAACCATTGCAATCATTGCGCTTTTATGTAATTATTTATCTCTTGGGACTGTGCGTAATTACTCGGATGTCAGAGTTTGTTCTTTTCCGCCAATTAAAGTGACTGTGTGATTTACTAGTCTTTTTTTTTGTTTCCTATCAGGTTTAAATCATCTGCAAACCCTAACACATCCAATTTCGATGCACCGACATCTAGTCCACATCTATTCTGTTATACATTTTTTATACCTTTTCCAACATTGTATTAAGTAGCAAGGGTAAGAGTGCATTTCCTTGGTTTAGACTTGTAATAACTTAAAACTCTTCGGATGTAGTTTGGTCTACCCTTATCCGATACTTTGTACCTTCCATACACACTTTTGTTAATGATATTAGTTTTGCTGGAAACCCAAATTCAGCTATTATATGCAAGCTTTCCCAGTCTATGCTGTTGTAAGCTTTTTTAAAATCAATAAATATTTGCCATACATTTTGTCAAAATTCAGATTTCAGAAGGTTAATTCAGATGATAATTTATAGATCTCTTCAAACAGACTGTTACGGTGTATTGGAATAACTAGAAGTAATTTTGTTGTTATTAATATCATCCCAAGCGTAAAATAATACCACTAAGATTTTTATCCTTTAGTTTCAAGTTAAATAAGTAGATATTATTTTCAAAAGAATATATAACATCAATAGTTAAACATTTTTGTCACAAAAAAAGTATAGTCCCTAATGATATTATGTTCAAAATTTCTCAAAATACTGTATAGGTCAAAATAAAAATGATGTAGGTACATTTTGGTACTACATGTAAAGACTGGAGCAATCCTTCTATACAAAATAGGATTCACAGGTTAATAAAAAAAAATATATCACTGTAAAAACAGTACATTCTTTGCTTTGCTCAGAATCTGAAATTAAATTTTAAAAAATGGGTAGACAATGCCTTTTTATTTTGTAGGTAGCTTCAATACTGGTTACGTATATGGTGCGGTTTCATTATGAACACATTACACAATAATATATTTCACAGAATTCAATATTAAAAATAAAATATTTTTTAATATTTTACGCTCAAATGAATATAGTATACAGCTGAAAAATTACAAAGTACACAATCAATTATTACAGTGGTCATTAAATAAATTACACTTAAATTTGATTTAAACATAACAATACACTCTTAGTTAGACGTTAACTCAGGAGTAAAAAAACAAAAACTAAGATAATATTAAAAATGTAAAAAATTAATAATTGTAAAAAATAAAAAAAAAAATATGTTTGGGAAAATACTTGTATAGTCATATATCGAATACACTTCGTCGTTAAAATATAAATTAATTTAATAAATAGCAGGTAAGTGATACAATTAAATATGTCTAATCAATTTTACCGTTTCTAATTAAAGTTACATAATTATAAAAAAATTAATAATAATACTAATGAGTAAAAGTTATTTTTTTTTATAACAAACAATCAGAAATAAGTTCATAACTATTCACAATTATTTATTATGCATTTCAATTGTTCCAAATTTATACGGCTCTTCATACAATTTTCATTTATTACAGGCATTTGGTGAGGCAAAATTTTTTTCTTTTTTGCTTGGAATATCCACATTTTTTCAATGCAAGTGATATACTTAGGAGAATCTTTCTGTGTGTCATACACTTCTGACAGTCTTTGGTATACATTCAACAACAAAAAATATTCAGAACCATAAGTAGTTTCATCTAAAATAAAATAATTATAATTCCTGTTATTTGTTAATTTTAAATAATTTCTAAATGAATGTATATATTATATTACATATTGATTTCGTTTGCAGATAAAACTGTTCTGCCTTATTAACTTTTTCTCTCTGAATCTTATACATGTTGGATAAGTAGCGTTGGCACAATTGAACTGCTGGTTTTTCTAAATATTCTATTGATCCTTCAGTCGCAAGCAAAGTGAATTGCGTTAATTTAAAATCCTAGAAAACATTATAACAACAGCTATTATGTTAAATCAATTGAAATTGTTGAAAAGCAATACTACCAATAATTTTTGTTGATTTTGATAAAATCTACCTAAATTATAGTATGATCTTGCTGTAAAAGGTGCTTTTTCACCAAAACATTTCGAAGAAAGTTCTATTGCTTTAAAGTGATATGACTCTGCATCTTTAATATTTATTTTCAATCTTTCCAGCGTTGGTATAATTGACTCTGAAAAATAACTTTTTAATTTCAAAGTAAACACTTATTCAACTCTATTACTAGACTGACCAATAAATTGAATCGGTGGTATTCTTATAATAAATAATTGTTGAAGTATAAATGATTTTATCACTTTTGCATTTATTAACAACATATTGTTATCGGGTACTTCAATTTTATGCATAATACAAATTCCTTGATTAACGCTAGACCTGAAAATAAATGAAATTATTAACGAAAACTATTAAATAAAATGAAATAATAATTAAAAATATGTAAATTTGAATAATAATAATATAAATATTAATTCCTTACAAAGCCTTTGTGAAGTCAGTTTCTGAATAATTTGCACCAAATCGAGCATATGCATATTCGATAAAAATATTCGCAGTACGTAAATTGTTGTAACCAAACAAATATAGGCTGGAGTTTAACGCACTCTAGAATTCAATAACGATTAAATTAAATTTAATGAAATTAATTTTTAATCAATTATAACAAAGAAATATTACAAAGTAATTAGGAATATAGAATTTTGCTAAATTTGTGTGCAATGAATAGTATGCAATATTCATTATAACATCAATCCAAATGTTTCTATCAATTTCTTTGTTGTAAGTGTATAATTCTTGTATTATTTTTTTTGCCATATTCAATCTATTTGTAACGGAACAAATTTTAACGCAATGACTCATGACCAACAAGTTTAGGATACTGTCATGTTCAGTGTGAAGTTTATTGACTGCTTTGCACGCCCATAACCAAGCCTAAATCATAATTTTTTTTTTTTTTTAATTATATGTTTATAATACATATTTGATTAAATATTAGAAAAACCTTATTGTATTCCGTTATTACACGGTAGTACTCTGAAACAGCAATATAGGCATTAATTATGTAGACATTTCTTCCTTCAGTTTGTTCGAGGAGCCGGATATTGTTTAATATATGTGGTAAAATAACTTTAGTTTCATCAAAGTCATGATAAATTGTTACTACTAACAACCACCTAGTGAAAATAATTTTTCATTAAATCAACGAAATAATTATAAAAATGTATAATTCTTTTAACTTGGTCAAGCATTGAATACTTCGTTTTAATTTCAAATTTTGATCAGAATACACCCATTTGGTTGATATTATTTTATATGTGTATGACAGAACAAGAGCACTTTCATTGTACCATCCACTATCACCAAGGAAATTGCCTAAAATAATCAATGCACTTTGAATCAATTAAAAATAACGAATAATATTATTATTTTACAAACCTAATAGCAGACCACGTTCAAAACGACGAGAATTTATTTCATCTTCTTGTGTATTACTTTCTATCCACATTTTGGCAAATTGTTTCGGAAATTCTAATCCCCTTTTCCGTACACAAATCTAAATAAGTAAGTATTATTTATTATACAAAAATCATAGTTATTTATATAACTATTTAAATATTTTATGGTTCGTAATTTACCTGAAATATGACAAACAGTTTACAGCGATAGTAAGAATTTTCTGCCAATTTGAAAAATAATTCAAAGTCAAAATGGTTACAAAACTTGAAGTTATCCAAAAACATCAGCTTAAAAGTTAAATTAAAACATTAATGTGTATAATTAAGTTTCAATGTAATGCGTTTATTATAATAATTGCGTCTATTAAAAAAGAAAACGATAGTAAAAATAATATTGTGTGCCTTATAACTTTAAATAAGTTATTACATTCACATAATGTAAATAATTTAACTGAATAATCAACCTATAAAGATAAAATGAATATTTGAAATCCCGAGCAAAGCAAATGGAAATTGTTTTTATTTTATACTAAAATAAAATAATTAATTTTTTGAAATAATGTTTCAATGTTTATCTATCAGAAAATAGAAAGAAATGCGAAGAAAACTTGTATGAGTATACGAATGATTGGAGATCAGATCTTATGGAAGGACTAGGATGGCGGATTCCGTATAGTCGAGAGCTAGGTAGGTATAAAACAAAATAGAAAAATATTTAAAATGTTCACATATTACTAATAATTATAATACAGACATATTAGATTATTAAACGTTTTAAGGACCACTTTAAAAATAAAAAATTTTAATGGTTTTTGAAAATATTAATTTTTTTTCCACAGAAAATTTGAAAATTTCAATGGAAAAAAATTTTTAAATTCAATACAAACTCTGGTTAAGTTTTATAATTTATGTGCCAAATGTTGAAAATGTTGGCATAGATTTTTTTTATTAAAACGAGTTGTCATAAAATAAATAAGTAACAATAAATTAAAAAGTAATAACCTGTTGAGGGCATGTAGATGTATCAATCATTAAGTTCATCTTTCTAAAATTGTTGAGATAATAATCGTTTGATATCATATGAGCCAATGTGGCGTCATTATTAAATGCAGACGGCTCAGTGCGCTGGATATTGCGACTAAACACAAACTCTTCGTCTCCATTGTTTATATGTAATATCTGAAAATTAGAAAATTTTTTATTTTTTACAATGTGCGCGAGGTAATAATTTCAAACGCAATAATTTTTACCTTCCAAATGACTTGAATGATTATGGAAGCAGGATAATCTTTTATCAATTTTCGCAAAATATCCTCATTCATCAAGTGCTGTAACTTATTCAATATGAGATTGAAAAGTGATTCGACAGAAGTACTAGAGTTATTCATAATGATCTGAAAAATCAACGAGGGAAAATTGCATTAAACACGTTTATAACACTATAATCGCGCGTGTGAGCACTGTGTAACGAACAGTGAGTCTGTAATGAACAAACTTAATTTTAATGTGGTTTGTACATTATGCTCACTATGTAAAATATAAAATACAATTATAATAATAATAATAATCATTATCGAATTGCTTCTACTGTCGAATAGTGCGAAATCACGTGATTAAATTATTAAACTTGTCCTTGTAACGTTTTCCACCACATTTCGTTCTGACTATGAACAAACAGTTTTGCCGTAACGACGAAATTACACATATTGCAATTCGAAAAACCGAATTAATTCAACGCTTTTACCGGCCCGTCGTATAGTAGTAGCACGGTAGGAAAACACCCTCCGCGGGTGGGTTTCATTGGTAACGGAAAAGAGTCACCTATAACGTACTTGCCGAATTATTAGAAAAAAAAGATAGAAAAGAGAATTCAACAAAACTTTTCGATAGATTTCGTTTGAAATCTATCGGGGTAAATGAAATTTACCATTTCACCACGTAAATGAAATTAATTGAACGCGAATGAAATGAATTTCTTGTTTTTTTCTCGTCGGTGACGACGACGGCGACGATTGTATTAACAACAAAACGTGACGACGACTATACTTACCACTATTACGCGGTGGTTATATTATTATAACATTCCGGTACACTGTTATTTGCGCCGTTCGACGGACGACTGGACCGGTGTACGCATTCAACCGGAATCAATATTGCGTACGATACAGTTAAATACCGAGAAATGTTTCGATAAATTGATTGGGAGAAAAAAAAAAAATAAAAACGACAATAATTTGTAAACGCATTCGACGACGCGACGGATTACGATGGCGCTTTAATTCGTTGAAAATAACGTTTATTTTTATAGTTTCACGGATAAGCGAAAACCGATGGTGGTGGTAATTGCACAAGCTCGTCGTCGTGTGGGTATCTGTTCGCATTCGCGCGATAAATAGTGTAATTAATTTCAACCTGTAACATATTATAATCGCGTATAAGAGACTTGTGTCGTTTTGTGATATCGGGCACACGCACGCGTTTCCACGTAATTTATTTATTACATCATAAAACGATCGGTGGAAAATTGGTTTTATTACCGCCAAATAATAATAATAATAATAATAATAATAATAATAATAATAATAATAACAATAATAATAATAATAATAATAATAATAATAATAATAATAATAATAACAATAATAATAATAATAATAATAATAATAATAATAATAATAATAATAACAATAACAATAATAATAATAATAATAATAATAATAATAATGATGATGATGATGATGATGATGATGTGTAAAAAATGCTTTTACTGACGTCTCGCGTACGCCACCTACGACGGGATTCAAACGCAATATTATACATAATAAATGACAAATTATCCATCGTAATAAAATAAACGGGCTTACGTTTTAAAATATCTTTTATAATATTGTTTTATGTATAATTTGTTTAGGAATTAAAATCTCTAACCCCCCCCCTTTAAAATTCAGGTCCAAGTGCGTCCCTGATGCGCTCCTCACACGTGTCGACGAGGACTTTAAGCAACGTGAAAATGATACAAACGCCTGTCGATCACGAATTGTAATAGGTATACCGTATACCATAATATTATAGCGCAATTGTAATATAATATCTACTATTTGTTACGGATTGTTTTTCTCGAATAAAATTGAACGATTCTATAATATTGGACAAAAATGTTCGTGTAGTTTTTTTTTCTTCAAAAAATTGAAGAGGAGGTCCGTCAATGCCCCTCCTCACCAACCTCCGGGCAAACATTTAAAGATTTTTGTTTTTAACATGTAATGCATAACAACTCTGACCAATATGTTTAAATATAATTGTATAATAATAACAATAACAATAACAATAACAATAATAATAATAATAATAATAATAATAATAATAATAATAATACTTGTATAAAATATTTTAGAAAAATGGTGAAACCAGTTAAACATAAAAAATTAATAGTTCATATATTTCTTTCTTTGTAAGAATGGTCCTATGTCTACATAGGACCAGTGTTTGGAACGTTCACATAAAAAGTGAATTCGTTCACGTTCACGTTCATATATTTTTTTTAAGAACACGTTCACGTTCTTTAAAAAAATGAACGGCGTTCATTTGATCGTTCATTTATATACATATATACGAATAGCTTATAAAATTAATCATTCAATACTTTGTGTATAAAACCAATAAATTCGTAATTAGTTTGATGTTTTAGCATAAAAACATTAAGCATATAAACGTATAAAAAGTAAATTAAGCATACGAGTATATACGTCTTATCTTATACTTTTTAGATCCACTACAAACACGCAACTATAAATTATAATATAGTATATACTTATATTAATAATTATAATTAAAACATAATAAATAAAGCATAAATACAAAGCACTTGCTTTTTTCCAATTTCTAAAACCAACTAGAAAGCTATCTTCAAAATTGCCACTATTTCCAGTACTAAAATTTCTACAAGCAAAGCAAAAAATTGAATCTTTTGATATACTATATTCAAGTTATTCATATGTTTTGTAATGCTTATGATTGAAAGCGCGATTTTGTGTACCAAATTTAGTTACTGGATATGACTGCAATATATTTAATCTAAATATAATATAACTTAAACTATGTTTAGTGTTTACCTACATTTGTACTTAATGTTAAAATTGGTCGCACAGGGCCTGTTATTAAAGTTCCCAAGTCGGAAATGATATTTATATCTACAATATTTTCAACACTTTTTTATGTAGTTATATCAATGTCTAAACCAATATTTAAATCTTCATTTTCAGATTCTAGTGTTGTTGTTGACGAGGAATTAATAACAACTAAGATTTGTTTTTTAATATTAAAGACATCAAACATTCTTTTAGCCATTATTGAATTAATTACAAATTACAATTTAAAATTAATTGATTAATTCAGATAAATACAAAATTCACACAAATAATATAAAATTATATTGTTTATTTGTTTAGCACGTCACTTACGGAAAACCACGCGTAGGTATTAAAAACAAAAAAATAAAAATAAAGGCGATCACCGTATACGCTCCAAAAACGTAATCGACACTAATGCTGTGGCGGTCTACAGCTTGCGTATTTATAACTTACAGGTATCGCAAACAAGTTCTAGAATATTCACAATTATCAATATATGCCTACAAAATATGATTTTCCCAACAACGATAAGCTGTGAATATTCCAGACCATTCTCGTATCTTAAAAAAATTAAATAAAAATTATAAATATTAAATATTGAAACACATAATTTTTTATTTTGATGTTTACATTCTGGGGGGGCTTAAGCTCCCCCAAGTCCCCCCCGATATCCGACTATGGAAATTATCATAAACACTTTACAGCTTATCGTAGTAGCCATTGGCATCATAGACATCGTTGTTGGTAAAACAGTTTTTCAATCGTACTTGGACATTGAGTTAAAAATGTGCGGATCACAGATGTTCTACATATTGGAGCGTATTTGTGATAATCGTCATAACGATTTGAAGGCAATAGGTTCGTATAATAATATATAATGTGCTTATTTGCTGACACAATTTAAAATAAACCGGCGTAACCAACCTATATACTTTTTTTTACAATATTATGATGGATAAATGATCACGTTTGTATTGGGGTATCTAATGTGATATATGGGTTCTTTTCAGATTCTCCAATCGCCAACGTTCAAATGAAGTCTGTTACAGACATCTACTGTCTAAATACATGTACAGTAAAAGAAATCATTTTAAAATTTTGTCCAGATAAAAAGTATCTATTATTATTATTTGTCATTTAGAAATAAAAAATAATTGACTAGAGCGAGTGACAGATATATGTGCAGTTGCAGGATTAATATAATATTATAATAATTATTTATATTTGTGTAATCGTATCAACTTCAAATATTACCGTTTTGTTTGTATTAATTTATGTTAATATTTTACATTTATCTGTTACTATTCTACGTTTTCTTTTTGTTCAAAACATTGAAAGACATTACTAATAATTATTTTTCAAATATTCGCACTACTGAATACAATCTCTCTCCGGTATTGAGGGTGCTACAAGTTCACCAACTACCACAGGGATTACAGCATAAGCTTCGCCGAGTAACGCTGAAGTGGCAACTACTACAGAAAAGTTGGGTAAATATCAGATTTAAAAGTAAATTGAAATATGTGTCAACTAGACTAAATATATAAACACATTTATTTATGTATATAACTGGATTTATCTGTAATGCTATCACATAACTTGTGATTGCAGATTAGATCACCAATCAATTTGCTTTAAAATTTGAATGTACCAAAACTATGCAATGATACGCGATTAGTCATAAAAAATAATCATGGGACATGTTATTGAAGCTAACATTTTAAACGGCAAGTCTCAAAGTGAAAATGTTTTTATACCACGGATTCCATTGATCCCTTCGGACTCACCCATTCCATTTAAACGTATGTAATTTCCAATTTGTTTGGCATTCGCAATGACTATTAATAAATCACAAGGCCAAACAATGTCAATTTGTGGGTTGGATATAGAAAACCCGTGCTTTTCGCATGGCCAGTTATTTGTTGCGTGTTCGAGAGTTGAATAATCTTCGAGTTTGTTCATGTATACCCCTCAGGGATTAACTAAAAATATTGTTCATCAAATCGCATTAAGGCAAAAAAAAATTAAACTTACTGATATTAAGATTTTAAAATATTTATTTTTTGTACATTAAAAAAAATATACCCATAATAAAAATGATTTGATTTTTTCTTTTCGCGCTATTTAAGACAGTTTCAAGTTTATACTGAACACATTTAAGTTTATAATATATACGAGTAGATCCATTTACACGATCAGGTTAACACGTCTATTTGAATAGGACAACGTCTGTTGGGTCTGCTAGATAAGTGTATAATAATATATGTATATAACCTCTTGTAAATATCATAAATGAAGTTGAATTATAGAAATTATATATTACAAGGCTAAAATTTAAATAATATGTAATCCGTTAAAATCAATGCCCCCGCCAAGAAAGTTCCGTGCAAAGCCGGGTTTTTCAGCTAGTATATATATATATATATAATATGCTTTAAAAATTTCGTTTATGGAACAAAAATAGCCAAATATACAGTGAAAACCAAATATAAAGAAGAAAATAGTATGAATTCGGTTTTAAATTAATGTCTGACGATTTACGGCAATATTTATTTATTCATTAAATTATTATTGTATAATTATAATTTCAGAAAAATTAGTATACAAATCGAAGAAGAAACGTTATCACCATTCTAAAAAAAAAAAATCTAATTTATATAATGTAATTTAACAAAAATTCGTTATTCACTATATATAATTTATCGAGTAACAATTTTCAACCAATATCTGTAATATCATTACTAGATACTAATAGAATTGTCACGAGTGTTGTGTCGCGGAAATAGAATAATTGTAGTACGACAGAAAAATGTAAATAATCGTTCAGTAGACAGTTTACACTGTTATACAATTATTTAGACATAAAGTTATTGTCGTTTGACCTCGGCTTTACCTATCATTGATAAGACACTAGCCAGGGGCGATTCGGATTCAGACCCATTCCCCGACATTTTTTCTTAAAAAAATTTTGATGATTTAGAATCTATTTTTATTTTAATAAATAAAAAATAAAATAAACTCTCAGCCAAAAAAAAAAAGAAAGTTTTTCTGGTTACAACCTTGATCACTGATCACTTGTCTGGTAATCCGGTTAATATTAATCACGTGATGATGACTTGACATCTATGGCAGTAAAACAATCAATTGCTAATTCAGTAATTAAAAAGCAAACTGACAGTAATCATTTTCGTTACAGAATTATGAAGTTTTTTGTGAACATATTATATAAAGTTTGTATGTATTATTCAATATTTGTACACTGAATATTTTTTCAGTTTATAACATTCAAAAAATGTACATGAACAACAAAATGGTATTTATATTCAAATAATTAATAATTTAAATTAGACGCTAAGTGGAATGTACCTACTTGACTATATGTCTGCAAATTTACACCAACATGATAATAAACGAATTTTCTTTTGGTAGACTTATCCATCACCCAATATGAGTCCCGAACAGCTCCTTAAACTTTTGCCATATAAAAAAAGTGTGGACTCAGTACATTTTAGCCTGCCAGATAATTTCGTTCCCGGATCCATAGCATTCGCCAACTTTCCTGTTCAACCCAACACGCGTAAAGTAAGGAACCATTTCCTTTAAATATTTAATACACTTATATATTAATACAAATATGTATTTATTATAAATAAAATTATAACAAAAAATCATAATATATATATATATATATATATTTCTGTAAAATATAAATTACATTTTCATATTAAATAAAATATAATACTTTCTTTCCACGTTTATATAGTTAAAAAAATTCTCATATTTTTATCTCGCACAATATTATAAATATTATAATAATATAGCAAGTGAAGAAACCAGATAAAAGAATGCATGACCCCAGTTGGACTCAAAATGAAGCAAAAAGGATCTTTATGAAAAAAACAATGAACCTATATCATTGGACACAACCTACGATGCCGTCAGACTATATTCGAAAAATCATCTCTCACAGTTGGGATATTATGACTGATCAGGAAAAACAAGTGTACGAAAAACAGGTGAGTATTAAAAGCCTTAGATCGACATGTCTACATTACTTATAATATTTTAAGTTTTATGACAGTAAATTGGTAAATTAAAAGTTACCATCTGTTAATCAGAATATATTGTGAACTTTATATTATATATAATTTTATTTGGGATACCTTTGTTGGTTTTGAGAATTTAGTACATTTGATAATAATTTAGTTTATTATATTTTAATTTAAGCTATTAAATTTTTACAAAACACGGATATTTGCAAAAAAAAATAAAAATAATAATTGTAAATTTACCTACGTTTAAAATAATTGCTAATTAAAATTTATAATTAAATCATATTTAGGTAACAGAAAATAGAAATTGTCAGTTTATTACAGTATAGTTTATTTTTATAAAATATATTTAAATTTATTTGGAGAGAAATATGAAATCGTTAATAATAGAATTAAAAATCAAAAGAGATAGTTTGGGTTTCTGCATATATATACTCGTATATATATGTTTTTGTTTGAATAAGTGTGTTTGCAGATATATTGATAAATCTGTAAATATAATTATATATTCATTAAATATTAATTTTAAAACATTTATATTTTGTATACAGGCGAATGGAGAGTGTGGTCCGTTGATGGTTCACCCTCACTTATCACTTATGTATCAATATGGACAAATGGGAAAGTTTACCCAGTCAAAGTCATAGTGAAAGAGATTTATATATTATTATTTAATAGATTATACAATATTAAATATTTGTCGAAACTTTGAAAGTAATAAAAATAATGTTTTTTTTTTTTTTTGGAGGTAACAATTTCTATATAGCATGGTTAGGTAGACACATATAACAACACATTTTCACTTGTATTAAATTACAATATACATTTATAGTTTTTAAATCAACGAGAATAAAAAGTATTTAAAAAAATGTATTAAAATTTATCTTTTACACGTTCAAACTGTGTGAGCAATGAATGAATACAATAAGTTATTTTATAACTTGCAAAACAATTTTTATTCTTTTTACAAATAATATTTAAAATAAACACCTACACCAGTTACATAGTGTTATTTCAAATAAATTCTAGATCAACGTGTCTTGTTCAGTAAAACTTCATATTCTTTATACGATAGTAAATTGAACGTATGATACGATAACTTTTAACAGTAGGATAAATACATTTTTATAAACAATTATTAACTACGCTTAGAACATCTAAAGCAATAGCTAAAGATATTATTTTAAAATAAATGTGCACAAATATATGCCACTTGGGCTTAGAATTTCAAGGTTTGCATATTGTTCGAGCAACACATGTAAACATGTAAGAGCCAAACAGTAGATGATTTTTTTTACCTTAAAAAAAAAAAATTAAAATTTATTATTTTATTAGCAGAAGAAGTTCTCAACAATTACATAAAGAAATATTGTTTTAATGTCTATCTTTGTGTACAATAATTGTTCAGTGAAATTACAACATACATATATGAGAATTTCAAATGCCATACGAAAAGAGAACAATGACTTTAATTAAAAAGTATAAAGACACAATTAAATTAATACAAATCAATTAGCACTATGTACTCTTATGTTCATGATTAATGAATATTTATTATATTAGTTATTAATGAAATTAATCATAACACGGTCATGTAATACTCTGATAGATATTCGAATGGAACTGTTTCTCTCTCTACTGTGTTTTCTGGTATTAATTTTCATCAATTACACAATACTATATAATATTTCAAATACACAATACTATAATCAATGTAAACTAATTTGTCAGAGGCTGATAAAAGGAATCTGAACATACATTTTAGTCACTCTATCTCTTGCTGAACTCACATACGACTAAAAAAAAAAAAAAAAAAAAACAATTCCTTATGAATAAGTCAAATAACACATATCTATATATGTATTTACAAATAATTTTTCAATACATTTAAACTCTGCCAAACAACTATAAATCTTCAATCAGTTAATAAAAACAGTTTTAACGTTCCTTACAACAAATTTCAGATAGTTCAAATAGCTTGTTTAAACGCATACGGTTTGATTTAATCTGTGTAACGGCTGAAAGTAGAGTAATAAATAATAATTCATGATAATATAAGAAAACTAAGTATACTGAACACCAATAATTAAATGTAACAAGGAAGATAAATAGGCAAGGTAGGCAAATAGCGCAACAGACACCTTAATATAAAATATATAATAATAATTATATAATATATGATATGTACCAAAGCCTTATTTTAAAAAAAATTTGAACAAACGTGAATTGTTCAGAGAACCATCAATGTTTATTCAACAATCATATTGAACATATGATTCAATAACTTTTAATATGTACAATAAATTCATTTTTATAAACAATTCTAAATTGCACTCAAAATATCTAAAATAACAGCTTAACATATTATTTCAAAATTACTATTCACAAATGTATTTCATCCAAACCAATTTCAAGCTTTGTGTTTAGTTTTCAAGCAAAAAAACAATAAAAGACTAATTATTTTATTAACAGACAAAGCCCTCAATAATTACATAAAAGCATATTATTTAAATATGTATTTGTTTATACTAAAATATATAATTGATGTATTATATTTCAACATCAGTGAAATATTTAAAAAAAAAATAGTAATTTCTTCAAAGATTTAAAATTATAATTTAATTAATTCAAATCGATTCAAATTAAGTACTCATTATGTTCATGAATAGTATTTCTTATTCTTAGTAAAGATTTATTTCATTTTCATTTATACATGAATACAAATTGAATATTCTCATGATAGTGACAATGTGTGTAGAATATATTAATTATTGTTTAAATATATTATTACATTCATTATTAACACATAGTATATGATACAATATTACATTTTATTATGTTTAATACTAGTGTTTTTAGCAATTCAAATATTAAATTTCAAACTACAAATTGTCCTATGTGTATATTCAGTTATATACAATTATACAAATCACTTAAACTTTAATATAAATAACACTATTAATTTTTTTAAATAATCTGTTGTTTAAAAATGTATTACTTGTTTTTAATAAATTAATTAATTGCATTCAAACAGTGAACAATATAAGAATAAAGTACAAAAGAATTTTCATAACATGCAGTACAATTGTCTATTAACAAATAATACTTAACTAGATTTGAAGTTTCTAAAACAACAGCAAATTATATTATTTCAAAATAAATTTAAACAAAGGTGTCATTAAGACTATTTTAAAGTTCTGCCACTTATTCAAATAATACATGGTAAAAGGTTGATTGTGTACAATTATGATTACATTTAAAAAAAAATCATTTTAAAACTAATTTTTTTATCAACAGAAGATGCCATAAACAATTACATTAAAGCATATTATTTGAATATGTACTTGTTTTGATTATTTTAATATTATAATTGTTCATTGGAATTTCAACATCTGTGAAATATTAAAAAAGAATAGAAAAGAATAATGCCTTTATGAGTTGAAATTATTACAAATCAATTAAAATTATGTGCTTATTATGTTCATGAATAGTAATTCTTATGCTTAGTGAATGTTTATTTCAATTTCATTCATTTCAAAATACAAATGGAAAATTCTCATGATAGTGACAATGTGAGTGGAATATATTAGTTATTGTTTAAATATATTATTACATAGCTGTCCTGCCCGGCGTTGCCCGTGCCAAAGATTTGTATTTTTTATTACAGCTGAATTACCCGGCTTCGCCCGTGTACAGTTTTGAACGAACTTGCATCATTTATTAAACTTTAAAATTTTAATTTTCTGCTCGCAGTTTTGTTTGGTTCAAGGCAATAAACCTTAAGCGCTCACTCTCCACTTTGACATACATGTCCACCAAAAACTGAAGAAGGAGAAGTCTACATCGAAGTAATAAATTAAAATCGTTGCGACGTACCATCATATGACACGCATAAAAGTCTTTACAGGACACTTTTTTATTTGGTATGGGTTGTTTTGTAACTGGGTTTGTCTGAGGAATATCAAAACTGTACCCCTCTTGTCCTTTCCAAAAAATTATCGGGTACTCGAGAGCGTCATAAAATCTATGAGTGTCCGGAACTCTAGTGAGCCGGTCATCATGCGCCTGAATAACGATATCCCGAGAAGCAGTTTGTTCACTACTAACTACTAAGGCAGCTATTTCATTTGTGGTCGGGCATTGAATCTTCTTTCATGTTCACCACGTGGTACACGATCTGGGTGTATTACAACCTTGTAATTATCGCTAGTCACTCTATCTTTAGCCATTTTAAATTCATGTACTAAAATGTTGTGATTTTGTAGAACTTGTTGTTATTTTTGAACCGTGTTTCTATCCAAACCTTGCACGTACTCAGAACGCCTATTAACTTGTGCTTCCTCATCGCCCATGAAATAAACTTGCAAAAATTTTGGTTGCGTATTGGTAGCAGGAAGCAAAGATCCAATTGTGTGGTATACTTGCCCTTGTATTGTAAAGTCGGACAAAATCCTGGCATAGAAACAATATTATCCGCCCCAAAAGATGTCATGTGGAAGCACGTGTTGTATTTTCTTATGTTTTTAGGAAACGGCGAGACTCATCTGTTTCATGAGAGAAAGTTCTTTAAGCGGCTCAACTGGCTCATCTATTGAAGCAAGAGCTACTTTTCCTCCTGAACAACACATGCCCGCAGCTTCTTCTTTCCACTTAAGAGCACCGCAAAATCTACATTCTTTGTTCATAGGTTCTATTTTTATAAGATTGTGGCTTCCGTAATCAAGTGTCTCGTCGTACTCAAATGCAGCTTTGTCGAATACCCCCCACGTGTTTCTTCTGAATATTAGACGTCGCTGTTGTGCCCTTTCAGCAACAGCGCGTCTGCGAGATTCAGCTTCTTCAACGGTTTCTGTAGCTCTTTGTGACGCTATGTAAGTTGCCTGCTGAAGAAGCCGAGCGTGGGACTGTTCAGGTGTCTCAGCAGCCCGTTGAGATGCCAGATATTCAGCGTGGTGTTGACGTCGAGCTTGGGACTGTTCAGGTGTCTCAGCAGCCCGTTGAGATGCTAGATACTCAGCATGCTGTCGAAGGCGGTTTTGAGACTGTTCTGGTGTCTCATCAGCTCGTTGAGATGCCAGATATTCAGCGTTCTGTTGACGTCGAGCTTGGGACTGTTCTGGTGTCTCGGCAGCCCGTCGAGATGCTAGATACTCAGCGTGCTGTCGACGCCGATCCTGGGACTGCTCTGGTGTCTGAGCAGCTCTGTGAGCTACCTCACGCTCCGCCTGTTCAAGCCTTCGCAGTTCGGCTTGTGGAAACGTCTCGTTAAGTCTAGCTACTTTCATAGATCGAGCTTTATTAGAGCTTTGGGAAAGATTAGACTTACGCTGGCATAATTATTTCTTAGGAGGTACTTTTTCTACGATATTTTTATAAAAAATAATTGTAATTTGCTGATTGAAAAACAAAATCAAGCTTTCGTTGTATTATTATTACCATAGATACCATAGTATCGCGCGTTCGGTTTGTCATCGTCGTAACTATTAAAATATTTGTCCAAATGATGTATTGTGAAGGACAAAATTTATCTCCTTTAAATACCAAAAGCGATAAAAGTATTCATTTTGATAAGGATCCATTTATTACTACCAAATGTGCATTAGAAATAAATTATCAATTTTTATTGTATTTATGGTTCACTATTTTGACAATAATGGCTTACTCATAAAAGATAGATATATATGGTGTCGCAGAATTTTTTGTAGGACTATTTATTCAGACTGCAGAATTTTTTCAGACTTAAATGACATTTATCGTTATATTTTGGACAATTCACACAATATCTTTATAAATTATAGCCTATGTGTTATTCTGATCTATAAGCTACATTACTGTAAAGTTTCATTAAAATCCGTTTAGTAGTTTTTGCGTGAAAGAGGAACAAACATCCATACATCCATCCGTTTCATCCATTCATCGTTATATTTTGGACAATTCACACAATATCTTTATAAATTATAGCCTATGTGTTATTCTGATCTATAAGCTACATTACTGTAAAGTTTCATTAAAATCCGTTTAGTAGTTTTTGCGTGAAAGAGGAACAAACATCCTACATCCATCCAAACAAACTTTCGCCTTTATAATATTAGTAAGGATTCATTATTAACACATAGTATGTGATACAATATTAAATTATTTACTGTTTAATAATAGTGGTTTTAGCAATTTAAACATTATTTATCATACTATAAATTGTACTATGTGCACATGCATTTACATTCAAATATACAATTTATTTAAACTCTAAAAACATAACAATTTTATGTTTTAAAATAAACAGTTGTATAAAAAAATGTTATGTGTCATTAATTAATTAATTGACTAATTACATTCAGACAGTGAACAATAGAAAAACAGAGTACAATGAATTTTTATGACTTGCAGAACAATTTTCTTTTAACAAACAATATTTAAGATAATTGCGACAATTAACCAAATACCGTTTACACAAAACGGCGTTTGTTCTTATGGGGGCGTGTAGACATAGTATTATGGGAATATCACAGCCAAACGGCCTACAAGAGATATTCAGTAATACAATAACGGTGTCCATGGGTCGAGTGATAGCATCTGGTCCGGTGCAAAATTTTATTGAGTGGTACGCATACGGTTTCTGGAAAAGTTTTCTATTATTGTAAGCTACACAGCCGACCTAAAAATAAGATTTTCTTTAACCTGTTGATCAATATTAAAAATAAACTATACAAAATTCTAAAAATTAACAAACGAATAATATTACTTTAAAGTACACATCAATTCTTGTTTTATCTACCAGTCACTTTACAACACCGTCTGTGTATCATATATTGTATTTCCTAAACAAATGTAGTCTAATACATTTTTTAATATTTACAACAAGAGCTTAAAAAATTACTATAAAATAAAGCCATACAAATGTGTTTCCATTTGGTAAATTTTATTGTCTGTGCAACAACCGATCTGAACAAGATATGAACTTAACACGTTTTTCTTGCACCTGCGAAAAAAAAATCAATACTATACTTACATTATATTGTTTAACAATTATGATTAAATTTATAAATTAAATAAATACTTATAAAAACTGCATCACTAAATGGTTTTGACGACAAATTTTTGATAAATGAAAATGTTAATATTATCATTATTATGACCCATTGCAACCAAAATGCTTGATGCGTATACCTTCTTATTTAGATTGCCAAGACTGTATTTACAAAAATTACAATACACCTGGATAAGTGAATATGATATATATCATCCTTGGAATTATTGGAAGAAAACATATGTTTTAATGCGTTTTAGTTTTTTTTTCTTTACACACATAATCGTTCTTTTTCCATTGTGTTGATGTGTACTGCGTAGTTTCGAGACATTTCTTGACATTAATTCATTAGAATTTAAATGAGCAAGCTTTCTCGTACCAACGAATAATAACAATAATACATAATAAGAGTGAACGCGAAGATCAAATAGAAAATTAAAATCATACTTACACCGCCGGTCCATTACATACGGTCAGTAATTCATTGTAAAAATCACTTGTGAAAATAAGTGTAAGAAAATTATTATTATTAGTCTTGTAATGTATTAGAATTCGATTTTACACTAGTATTAAGTAGTTGTATATTCTTTATATATATATATATATATATATATATATATATAACCAATGGCCACACCCGGTCGGACAAATTTGGAACTTTGTAAAAAAAAAAACAAAAATTTGTAAAACTTAAAATAAATAATCCACAAATAATGTGACAATCGCAATTAATAAGAGCTGATCAGGTAGAAATCGTTTTCATTCGATATACTGTATTATATCAATATTATTTTATTTCATTAAGTCAATATAATTTTTATACATACTTGTTGCATGTGTGTTCGTTTCAAGGAAATTATCATGAACACCTTACAGCTTATCGTAGTAGCCATTGGCATCATAGACATCGCTGTTGGTAGAACAGTTTTTCAATCGTACTTGGACATTGAGTTAAAAATGTGCGGATCACAGATGTTCTACATGTTGGAGCGTATTTGTGATAATCGTCATAACGATTTGAAAGCTATAGGTTCGTATAATAATATGTAATGTGCTTATTTGCTGACACAATATAAAGTAAACCGGCGCAATTAACCTATATACTTTTTTTTTACAATATTATGATGGATAAATGATCACATCTGTATTGTGGTATCTAATGTGATATATGGGTTCTTTTCAGATGCTCCAATCGCCAACGTTCAAATGAAGTCTGTTACAGACATCTGCTGTCTAAATACATGTACAGTGAAAGAAGTCATTTTGAAATTTTGTCCAGATAAAAAGTATCTATATTATTATTTGTCATTTTGAAATAAAAAATAATTGACTAGAGCGAGTGACAGATATATGTGCAGTTGCAGGATAAATATAATATTATAATAATTATTTATATTTGTGTATAAGTATCAACTTGAGATATTACCGTTTTGTTTGTATTAATTTATGTTAATATTGTACATTTATCTGTCACTACCCTACGTTTTATTTTTGTTCACAACGTTGAAAGACAAAATTAATAATTATTTTTCAAATATTTACACTACAGAATACAATCGCTCTCCGGTGCTATAAGTTCACCAACAACCGCAGGGATTACAGAAAAAGCTCCGCCGAGGAACGTTGAAGTGGCAACTACTACAGAAAAGTTGGGTAAATATCAGGTTTAAAAGTTAATTGAAATATGTGCTGAATAGAGTAAATATATAAACACATTTACTTATGTTAATTATATATAAATGTTTTATTTAATAAATAAGACTACTTATTTGCACATTACTTGAAATGAAAAACAACAGATAACTTATAGTTATTATTTTATTGAGGCATAATTTACAAATAAACTATTTATTTTGAATGATTAAAAAAAAGACTATTACTATTTTCTGTTGTGTTATAAGTTATTTGATTCTTCTTAAAATTTAAATAATTTTTTTCCTCGCTTTACGATTATTTTATATAACATATTAATTATCTAAAAGTGTTGAAAAAAAAATTCTAATTTTAAATACTATTTGAAAATTTTTGCAGCACACATATGGTTTCTCACCGGATGAATGGAAATAGCACTTACTCATAATTTTGATTATATTCATTTTTTTTTTCATTTATATTATATAACAAAATCAACTATGAATCATTTTATTAAACAAACAATCTATAATTTTTAATAACCAAAATAAACACAATAAAAATCATAATTATTTTTGTCTCTTTTTCTTATACCATATATTAAATTTAACCTTATTTACACTTTACACTACATGGAGAACCACTCATAACTTTTAGTTAGTATTTTATTGTGGTATATTTTATAAATTAACTATTTATTTAGAAAGATAATGAAAGAAAAAATTCTGTTATAATATTCTGTTTGGTTATAAATATCTGATATATTAAAAATTAGTGACCTACAAACAAGTGGAGGTATCACAACAATAACAGTGGAGAATTGCCCAAAGACACATTATAATACTTATTAATTTATTATATTACACTAATTAAAAGTGGAGGATTCCACATGACTCCCCCAACACATAGTAATCAATGATCATTAGTCATTGATACAGAAGAATGTGTATCATATTATGTGACATACCAATTCATTGAAAGTGGTGAGAAACAAAATCAAATTCTAAATACTTTTGAAAAATTTTTGTATCAAGCATATGGTTTCGCACCGGATGAATTGAAATAGTACTTATTCATAAGTTTGATTATATTTCTTTTTTTTAATACATATAATAAAACAAAATAAACTATAAATTATTTTATTTTGCTAATATTTTAAAATTTGTAATAATAAAAATTAATATAATAATGTGTAAAACATTACAAAAAAAAAAGAATAATGCCTTTATGGGTTGAAATTATGACTGATTACAAATCAATTAAAATTATGTGCTCATTATGTTCATGAATAGTAATTCTTATGCTTAGTGAATGTTTATTTCATTTTCATTTATACATGAATACAAATGGAAAATTCTCATGATAGTGACAATGTGTGTGGAATATATTAATTATTGTTTGAATATATTATTACATTCATTATTAACACATAGTATATGATACAATATTACATTTTATTATGTTTAATACTAGTGTTTTTAGCAATTCAAATATTAAATTTCAAACTACAAATTGTCCTATGTGTATATTCAGTTATATACAATTATACAAATCACTTAAACTTTAATATAAATAACACTATTTTAACACTGCACAATATTGCTGCAGGATAGAAATCTATTCTAACACCTATTGCTGTTTTAAATAACAAATAGATTGTGCATTTATAAAAAAAAAATGTTATTAAGTATTGTGTCTACAATTATGTGATTATACACAGACATTATGGTGGTGAGTGCAAGAGTTTTCATAGTTGTATTTCTATGAGCATACAAATATTAAAGTCATGAGATGTACACAATGATTTAAAAAGTATATATAGCAAGTAATATAGAATATATTATTATAATCCAGCCAACGTTTTTAACCTATCAGTATATTAGATTTTTATTTGCGGTTTCTAAAGGTAATTTAGCAATACTATAAAAATGTTTTATATTTTTTAATTTCAAAAAGGGTTTGTTTTTTAATTTTTATGTAATATAATTAGTACACGTTCAATGCGTATAAAGGAACTTGTTCGTATATTTTTAATAACAATAATAATAATAATAATAATAATAATAAAAAATTACACATTTTTTTTAGTAGTTTTTTGTTAACACCCTCTAATTCATATAAAATAGGGCTCAAGTGCTAAAAAAACATTGTAGAAGTTTACAAAGAAGAATTTAATAGTAACAACGTAAATAAATAAATTTAGGTACAAATGTCTTACATGTGAGTGAATTGCTACGATTAGTAGCAAAAATCGAACGAACGCGTGAAGTGTTTTTTTTTCTTAAAACTTATCAATACGGAATTGCGTTCTTTTTGCTTAAAATTATTCAATTATTGAACTGTTATTGAATAATGAAGATTAATGTGCAAGTATTTCACACACACACACACACACACACCACACACACAAAATCCTCATTTTTCGTAATCAAATTCAAATAAAGTAGTTTAATATTGTTATCTGTCACAAATTTAAACGCAACTAATGTACACATGTTTTTGTAACAATGCTTCATTCACACAAATGAACTAAAACCAAAACCTGTTCAGGGTCGTATCTAGATACTGACAAGAGGGCTTTTGCCAGGGATGCAATAATTACAAAAGCGTAGTTTTAATAAAGGTCTGCCTCAATTTACTGATGATAATTTTAGGCACGGCGCATCAAAAAATACTGAGACTGCATAAGTGTCTCCTAAAACGACTTATCCGCTTGCCTCTAATTTATATACCAATCATTACAATTAATTATAACCAAACGTTAATAATTGTATAAATTATAATAATACGAACGTGTTTCTTGATAACTAATTCAATACAATTTTAAAGACCATTGTTTGATCTTAACACATTAAAGGCATAAAAAACATTAAATTATCCTAATTAAAGATTTAATTTAAGACAATGAAAATGTTATAAATAGTTCGATTTACATTTGAACTCTTGGCCGAGCAATGAGTTAATTCAACAAAATATAAAATATTATATAATTATAAAAGTATTCTTCGTTTTGTACATGGCATGAAGATGAAATCATATGTGACTTCACGCTTATTACCATGTATTGTCCTTTCGTTAACTTACTTTTTTAACATTTCCATTTTTCTATGATAATAATTTTTCGACAATAAATCCATTAATTGTATTAAATAAAGCAAGTCACCTACTGTAATTATTGAGACACTTGAATTTATTAGTACTGCTGGATTTTTAATATTAATTAATCTACCATTAATTTCAATATTTTTGTGGTCTTGTATTTTTTTTCACTATGCTTGTTCTCTATATTTTTTTATTAAGTGAAATTTCTTATTTGTAATTGTTGAGTTATTATAATTTCAACATTTGTAGCTATCAAAATAAAAAAATAAATAATACGAGTAATAGATGTTATAAGAATTGTTATGTATAAAAATAATAGGTTATTAGAATAAAATATAATTAAATAAAATTGTTGGCAGTTATATTATTGAAATTCAGTAACCGATACATTGTCAATTATTATGGTAAGTGAATATAAAATTTAAAAAAATATTCTTGTTCAACTAGTTCCAGGTACTCTGATACTTTAGCTTTGCAGAGGATACAGCCTTATACAGCCTATAAGGTAATACGGCCTATTTTCAAATGGAATTATCACTAAACACGCCTTACAAGCACTTGGTGATGACAATTCATAGTAAATACTATTGGCCTCGCATACAAACAAACAACACATTTCATTTCAATTGATAGTTTAACTAAAAAACCAAATTTTAATTTATATTTTGGCTTGTAAGTTTATGCGTTTGCATATCAATCTTGATAGGTTTTTTCTAATACTAGACGACATATAGAAATCCATTTCAATTTACCATTGTTAAGTATGTGAAGTTTTATTTTGCATATTTAGAGGTTTTTACCTATTTGGCATATTTATGTGTTTTTTTTTTTTTATATTATTGGGGGCATATTATTATCTCGTCATTCGCCCTCGTGTAACGTCGAAAGCGTTTTTCCCCTTTTTTTTGTCGGTGTTATTGGTAGTGACCAATCGTGCGTACTCCATCGTCGCGTTCCAATTTCCATCGCCAGATCAAAGTGTTGATCATCCGTTCGCCATCAACCGCTATCGTTAACACGGATCTACCCGCAACACCGCTGTCTCCCCGCCCATCAGACTCCAGGTCGTCTTTTTTTGTTTGTAAACCATTACTAAAATCATTCTGTTTTTGCTGTTAAGTCCCCTCCTTTGCCCATATTCTGTATATCGTATTTTAACCATCAATACACTACGATATCATACGTAAAATATGTGTTCACGTTATTTTAAAAAATTTGGTATCAAGTTGTCACTGTGTCGTCACAACTTATTTCGCGAGCATCGTCTATTGTCCGAACAGTCGTCAACACCGCCGTCGTTGGAACGTCGCCCCGACCGTCATCGCGAAATTTATACTGTGACCGTTGGGTGGTATCACGCCGATCATTAAGGGGCGCGGACATCTGTTAGCCTACTCATCCATTAACGGACGCAAAATCATCTGGTAGCCTACCCAACCGTTCTCGGGCGCAACATTTTATGCATAGCCTATTAAATTATTTCTTCTCGGTCAACCCTGTGGTCCTTCCGTATACTCACCTTCGGACTCGAACATTGTGTATTAAAACAAATATCAAAAAAAAATATATATATATTACTCTGTACTCCTTTTCACTGGCATTATACCACTCCTGAACGTTTTTGAGTTCCATTTTTAATATTTTTAAGGATATTTGATATCAAATTAATTAATTTCTAATGAGCACAAGTCTAAAACCTTTACGTTTGATAAATGTAAAAAGCATTTAGAGATAATTTATGTCTATTTTCTCGACGTGAAATGATGTATCGCCATCGACGTTTGTTGTTTATTCATTTTTGACTATAATATACCGTAACCAACGTTCTGGTTGTAAACTAGTTATTATGGCGGCTCTATGCGATTGGACGCTACAGCATATGATAAGGAAAAACGATGTTTTATCATTTTATGTGATTGTTCACGTACGCGTCACTTGTTTGCCCTTTTATTGTCACGAAAACGTTATTTGTGTAAGGCGTTTTCATATTTCTAATACGTAGGTATTACTTGATTAAAATAAGTTCACGTTATTAAAAAAAATGTCCTCGAAGGATTCGGAAAATTCTGAAAAGAAGGATTTAAGTGTTGGCAAACCGTTTGTTTTATTCGAACGGTTACCTGACGATAAATTGAATAAATCAGAAGACGCAGCGAATGTCGTTGTTGAGAAGATACCGGAACTAACAACCAGGTATTTAATTGACGGGGATTCCATTATGGACGAGTACGTTAAAATTGAAACACGTATTAATAAAAATATTTAATACATTATAATTTATAACTTTTGTTTTTGAATGTGTATACATCTGTTCGAACAAGTTTATAGTATGGCTTAGCTAAGTATTAAATCCATAGTTTATCGGACATTGTATTTGTAAAATTGCAATTATTGTTACAGAGAACACAGTAAAACTGTATATGAAGTAGGGCAACAGAAAACCGAGATAATGCCAAAATATGAAGTTATTCAACTAGACGATGACGATTCCATTGCAAATAAGTGTGTTAAACACGTATTTATAAAATCGTTTAATACATTATAATTTATAACTTTTGTTTTTGAATGTGCGTGTATCTGTTTGAGCAAGTTTAATAACTACATATTATATACTATTGTGTATAGCTTAATGAAATACATATGTTATTGAAAATTGTATTTTTAAAATTGCAATTATTGTTATAGAGAACACGGTGAACCTTTGTATGGAGTAGGGCAACAGGGAATCAAGATAATATCAGAATGTGATGTTATTCAATTAGACGATGATAATTTCATTGCAGATGGGTACGTTAAACAGCTATTAATAAAAACGTTTAATACATTTTAATTTATAACTTTTGTTTTTGAATGTACATTATCTGTTTGAACAAGTTTATAGTATGGCTTAATGAAGTATAAAATGCATAGTTTGTCGGAAATTGTATTAGTAAAATTGCAATTATTGTTATAGAGAACACGGTGAACCTTTGTATGGAGTAGGGCAACAGGGAATCAAGATAACACCAGAGTGTAATGTTATTCAATTAGACGATGATAATTTCATTGCAGATGGGTACGTTAAACACCTATTAATAAAAACGTTTAATACATTTTAATTCATAACTTTTGTTTTTGAATGTACATTATCTGTTTGAACAAGTTTATAGTATGGCTTAATGAAGTATGAAGTTCACAGTTTATCAAATATTTTATTCATAAAATTGTAATTAATGTTACAGAGAACGCAGTGAACAGTCCTTGTCTGGTCTAGTAGTGGAACAGAAAGCCGAGATAACGGTAGAAAATCCAGTCGCTCAATTAGATGACAATACCATGACAGATAAGTACGCAAACCCAATAATAAACATTTTTGGTATATTATTACTATATAATTTTTTATTAATTGATTTTTTAATTTCACTAATTTACATGTATTTATATGTAAAAGTAAGTTTCATTTACTGAAATTGGAAATGAGAAATTCATGAAACTTATCAGTTCATAATAATTTTTCTTTCTTTTTTCCAGTGAACATGCCTCTCGCTTAGTTAAACAAACAATTGAGAAAAAACTACTTCTCGACGATAATGTCATGAAGTATGGGTAAGTAACCACATTATAAAGACTTTTAAAAAAGTACCTTTAGATTATTATCACCTTCTATAAAAGACTAATTTTTATATTAAATCTTGATGCATACAAAAAAATGTATATAAATTACCAAATTGTATAATAAAATGTCAATGATAGTTGACCATTTAATTTTATGTTTTATATTAAAAATATTTTATTTTTAGGAAACGAGTCATACAATCAGATGGTGAACAGAATGATGAAGTCAATAAGAAAAAACAAAAACTTGTGGACACTCAATTAGATGAGGATAATTGCAAAGAAGATGGGTATGCATACACATATTTTATAGTAGCATTTGATATATTATTATGAGGTATTTATGTATAAATTGGTTTTCAGACTTTTTGGTGTAAATGATGTTAGTTTTTCAGTATTTAATGTAATACATTTATTTCAAAGTAATACAATTAAAATTTTTCGATTACATTCTGGTTTTATGTAAATTAATATATTGTTTTCAAATGCATCTTTCATTTATAGCCTTTGTGCTCTTGAGTTTTGAAAGTAATTTTTAACAGTTGATACTATAAACTCTTTCATTTTGTTACATGTTTCATAAACCCAATGAAGAATTTTTTGCAGTTTTGAAATTAGATTCTTTTTAAAATCAAAAGTTTCTTGTAGTTTTAAAACTAAATTTATAATTTAAGATACCATAATAAAAATAAATATTAAATCTAGTTTCAATATTTAAAATGTGTTTTGTTATTGTGAATTATTGTTTAGATTGATTAAGAAAAAAAATTAATATACCTAATAGTTTTTCTATACAAATTAAATTTATTTTTATTACTTTAAGCATTTGAATGTTTGTTTCATAAATAAAACGTTCCATAATTTGATTCATAGCATAATATTTATTATAAATTATAAATAATTTTAATATAATCCGAAAGTAGGTATATAAATATTTTTACATGTTTTTTTAAATATATGAATGAATTAGTGTTGGTTAAAAGTAATAGATTAGGTATTGTTTTATTTTTTCTATTGTATAATTATAAATTATAATTAATTTTTGTTATAACTTGTAAAATATGGACAATAAAGAAGGCAAATTGCTAACTTTCTATTAAAAACATAGAATAATACACATGAAATACCTACTCGTATACATTTAGTAAAATATATACACTTTAAACAATTTTGTTTTCTAATTTTTTCTTATTAAATTAAAATATTTTACAAATCAAAGATTTAAGAAATACTAATATATTATTATATTTATAATATTATCATCTGATTTTGATCTGTTGTTACAAAACTAATAATTTTAATGATTGGTTAATGTAATAAGAATATTATTATGTGATTATTTAATAAAATATATAATTTGTGATTTGCATATATTACATTTTAAGCAAAGCAAATAATGTATCAGTTTTGCAATTATAATTATTATTATTATTATGATTTTGGTTTGTAAACACTTGTGTAGATGTAGTATTATGATAATGGAGTGCAATAATGAATTTCAGTAGCAAATTATTTCAAATTATTAATTCTTATTTATTTGAGTCATTTTCAATTTCCTAGTAGTATTTTGATCTCAAGGGAAACTACACAAACAATATGAAGACCAATATAATTTTTGATAAATTCATTTTTTATTTTTAAAAACTCAAAATGTAAAATGAAACAAAAATATTTTATTCATTAATTGCAATAAATAATGTCCATTGCTCAGAATTGTTTTTTGAATACAATGACTTATCATTGCTTTTTAATTCTAAATAATATATCTTTAAAATCCTTTTCTAAGTAATTCACTTGAACTTGTATCTTGTAACCTTTTTATATTAATATCTATGTTTATTTTATGTTATAGGAATACAGAAACTAGTACTTCATGGAAGTCTGCCATTTATAACAAATTGAAATGTAATATCATGTAGTTCATTATGTTGAGGGGCTACAAATTTGATAAATATTTTTCATATATAAAATATTTCTAAACAGTTAGAAATATTTATTTTTAGTTTTATATAATTTACTACTATGTAAATTCATTTCAATATTTCTCCATTTTTAAATAATTTTTGTTTATTCTTTAAGCATCCAGGGACTCTTCTGTACTTATATTATATTTGTAATCATTATTAATATGGAAATATGTGCTCAAAACTGTATATACAATTGAATTTTTAAACTTCTGTACCTTGTGACAAAGTTCTAAAGACATAACTAAATTTCAAGTTTTGAATATTTTTATTTTGTAAATTTAATCTATTTTATAGTTTTTACTTTTCGTTCCATAGTCTTAAATTTATTATCGAATTATAATAATGGATCAGATTTATATATCAATAAATATTTACATTAATGATAATTGTATAAATTGTATTTTTTTTTTTATGTATAACATTTTTATGTTATTATTTTTTCTGTTTTTTTTTATTATTATATATATTCATATTTACATATTTTAGTTTTTACAGTGCATATTGTTATTATTCAAAATCAAATCTGTGTATTGTAATATACATTTTTCAAAAGTATTTATGTATTATGGCAAATACATAAGAAATATTATTTCAAATACTTGCAAGTACTTTATTACTGTAAAAGTGTTTATAAATATATTTCCTTAATTATTTTACAAAATTAGATAGGAAGGTAGTAGGTACACATTACAAAAAAAAAAAATAAATAAATAAATATATTTGACAACATTGAATAGTAAAAATATAGGATACATCTGGTAGCTGTACAAATTTACCCATTGAGTCATTTTGTGCGATGCCTACTGTAGTAGCCTATTTTATTATATTTTTTATAATCTAATAACGAGTCAGTGTAATAGTTTTATTAGAAATATTTTCATATCATTACATTAATGAGTAATGGTTTTAAATAGATTTGTATATATTGTCAAAATTGTTTATATTATAAAGTATTATATACAAGATTGTTTGGAATACACATGACTTTTATTAATATTTATACATTTGTGTATGAAAACTAATAACTGTAAAGACAGTATTAATTATATATGAATAAAAATTTAATTAATTTATATTATTACATAAGTTGCAGCTGGGGAATTGTATTTTGTTTTATTTATTCATGTTTTGATTACTATTTGTACTTGGGTGTTGGGCAGCAAATCACAATATTTAAAAACTCTGTTTGTATCGGTTCAAAAACCGGTTAGTATTGTAGTAATTAGCTAGCTGATTGCCATTCTAACCCAATAAGTATATATGATGACAGTGCTTTTAATTGTAATGGAAGTTCATTAACCATTGATGTGTACAAAACACTGTAGGCTGTTGCAACACCATCAAACAATAAATTGTACATGCAAAGTAAATAAAAATATTTGATACCAAAACAATTATTAAAGTTTGTATTGATGTGGTGTGTATTGTAGAATATTGGTATAAACACTAAAATCAACGGTCAAATGCGCAAAACGACTTTTAATAATAATAAAACATTTATGTAGGAAAATCAATAACCGTAAAGGCGGTATTAAAATTTTTGATCAACAAAAATCATAATTGTAATACAAAAATTAAATGTAAAAAAATATTTTTATAATATATTCATTACAATGTCGTGTTGTCAGAGGGTTCTTCTACATAAAATTTGCGCACTACTATTGTATAAAATATATATTTTGATTTCAGTCGTTACCATCAATGAGGTGTGATACACTGCATCAATGGAAACTTTTTCAATTGTAATCCGTGTGAGGAAATGAGGTCCCGTAAATGGCCTCTAAAGTTGGCGCAGTTGGAACGGGCATTTCATAACTGTTGGCGTTATTATAATATTGACCACCGTCGGTGACGTCAACATTACCACCAGCAGAATCTTTTTCTAGAATCAATAGATCCTCATAGTAATGCTGCTGCTGTTGTTGTACTTGAGGAGTAGATACGTGTTGTCCCTGTAGTTTTTTAGTCTCGTCAATTATGCCGGTCTCATTTTTCAGTTGGTCCGCTTCGTTGGAACGATGCACGACCATGTTGTTGTCCACTGGATTGTACATCAATTGACTCAAAAGCTCAACGTTTGACTGCAACGGCGGCACTTCGTTCCTGAAGACGACAAAAATTGGCGATTACTTTTTTTATGTTCAGACGTTTTTCTCCCAAATACAATATTGTACCTGATACCAAGGTTTGGTGTCGGGTTACTTGCATCGTTCATCTTATCGCCTCCGTGTTGAACAATCCCTACATCCTTTAAAGCACATAGAAAAGTGTTATATTGTGTTCGAACTTAAGAGAATAAAAATACACACCTCACGGCGGTCATACATAAAAAACAATAATATAATATTATCATTATTGTTCAATTTCCATGTAAACCCTATTCAAATTATCTACGTCTAAAAAAAATCAAGTAATTATTTTTATTTTATTTTACATAATATATTGCAGGCCCAAGGTACAAATCATACGTGAATTAGTGAACAATTCTGACACGTACATATACGTAGGTACACGCATATATTATGTGTTCTAACATTATCATAACAGAAAAGTAAGCGATTGATTTATTCCAAGGCAGACGGTTTCGGCCATAATTGGAATGATGGAACAACGGTGTATAGGAGTTATAGAGTTGTTTTTTTTTTTTTTTCAGTTACGCAGTCATTTTACACGTCTATAACATGAGCCCCCCCCCCATACGATCACGTGTTATTTTTTCAAAATTAACTTATTGACAATTAATTAATTTTTGTCATCGTACCAATTCATCCTTATCGTATGAGTATGTTTTTTTTTTTTTTGAATGAACGCGCATTATCAAGAAGACGGAATATTTTTTGCGTTCCGAGGTGCGCATTAAGTCGTCCGAGCAACGGGACAGAATTTTTAAGTACAGTAAGTTTCTCGTCCGGCCATCCGGAGTTACCAATAAGACGAATAAAACGGTTTGACAAACGCGAATTTCTCCCCCCAAAAAAAAAAGACACGAAATAATTATAATTTTAAAACCACAATTAATCGTACAAAATTAGACAGTTAAAATACGTACTAATTTATTATAATCGGCCAATTTGTTTTCATGCGTTTTCCGTGGCACAGTCGGTTGTTGCGCGACAGGCGACGGCGATGCCGATGAAGTTCTCGCCAAATCATTTTCACCAACGAGTTCCAACAGTGCTTTCTGTGTACAGTGAAAAACACGCGGGAATCATAAATAATCACATACCGAATTTAATGGCGGGCGGGCGTGTGTGTCAGAATCCGTCGACCGCAGGACAATTTGTACTTACCCGTGTTGCGCCGTCGTCGTCCATGGCTGCCAGTGTACACGTGCGCGCGTTGAACCGTACGAGTCGAATTATTGTTTTCGGTAGGTATTTCGCGTACTCCTTTCGGCGGCGACTCTAGTGACGCGTAATGCGGCGCATAAACCTAAACCGACGTAACGTCGTAATTCGATCACTTAGTGTCGGCGGGACGACGACCGGTGACCACGAGGCGCGCGCGTATCACAGAAAGCGATTGATTTTCATTGAACGCGTACGCGTTAAACCAGTGTCGCCGGTGATTTTAGATAGTCACTCACTTATCACGGTCAAGCTGATAAATCCGAGTGGGCGGGCAGGTGGGTGACGGTGTAGCGGCAAGAAGGATCTCGTCACGGCGGTGTCACACGCGCCGTAGGCGATGCGTGCGCGTTTCGGTACGGCGAGTCACGGTGGGACGAGGAGAGGCGGTCGGTCACTCGAACGATCGATGCGTTTACACTGAACGCGATCTGTCTGCCGCTGCGGCCGGTGACCCCGGTGAACGACGCGTTCACCGGTCCCGTTCAACGTTTTCCCGCGTCACCGTATTTACACTGCGAAATTACAATTATTCATTATATTATATTTGACCGGCGAGTATTTTTCACCGGCGTTCGCTGTGCGTGTGTCGAGTTTCGAAAAATAAAATTAGAAAAAAAAAAAACGATTTCGTCGGTCGGTCTTTCGGTAAAAAAAAAAAAAAAAAACACGACGATTTTCGTTTTCCGTTCCGTCGCGCGCAACTCGCGCGATTCACAGCCGGTTCGCGTCGTCGCCTTTGCGACTACTCGTTTTCGATCACTTGCAGTGGATAACATCGCGAATTTAAAAAACCGTAAAACGATCCTACTCTTACAATGATGTTTTTTTTTTTTTTTTTGAACCTGTAAACGGTACTTTTTTTTTACGGAGGGCAGAAATAATTTTTCCAATTTTTCCCGCAACAAAGGTTCAACAAATGCCTGTTTCCAGGGAGGGGACCAAAACATCGGTTTTGTAGCACAAGTTTCAGCACCCATTGAACCGCTTATGGAAAACACGGTTTGCCACGCCACCGGTCTTCGCAATCGATAAACGAATGATGCGAATGGACGACCGCGTTCCTCCAGTTATATAAGCGTGCAATTCGACGATAATTTTATAAAAAATTTTAATCCTATAAAAATGTAATCGAAATAACAATTGTTTTTTTTCCCCCTAATCGAAGTGTGTTAACAGTGGAAAACGCCAGCAACGCAATATACATTTATTGTAACGTACAATACATTTTTAAAATTTTACACACAACGTTTCGAATATTATTCGATTTGAAAAAAAAATAAAATCGGTATGCATGTTACACGTATAAATGATACATATTGAAAAACAATGACAATTTTTTAATCACATTTTTCTCCTTAATTAAAACATATTAGTACTTTGAATGCAAAAATAACTATTATGAAAGTCACTTTAAAATTAATACAATTTCTTAATTATTAATATCAATAATAATAATAATAATAATAATAATAATAATAATAATAATAATAATAATAATAATAATAATAATAATAATAATAATAATAATAATAACAACAACAATAATAAAGTTATTTTATTTAATATAATATTTGAAAACAGCATTCAATCAAGTTAATCAATACAGTATCACATTTTCAATGGTAACATTTTATTCGCGTAACATATTTGAATCAATAATTTACGTACAATTATTTAATTAAAAAAAAAAAAAAAAAACATTGGATTTGTTTTAAATATTATTTTCTTCAAGTTCGGTTAAATTTTGTCGAATAGAAGAACATCGAAATGGGAAGTTTTCGATACGGTATTTACTCTTAAAAACTTATACGAGAAAAACTGCTCTCGCATATAGCCGAATCCCAATATAATTTCAAAATAGTAATTTATAACACTTTTTCTCGGTTACATATTTATATTATTCTACAATTTGATTAACACACAACTCTTAAAATATATTTTAGATTACTCTTAACACGTATAATTTTTAATGACTCGTAACATTCCATTTTATTGTAAAATTGTACAATATTAAATACATAAATTTAGGTATAATAAAAATATTGTTACACATTAAAATATTGATTAAACATAATTAATTATACTATTTTTGTAAAATTTGTATGCAAACGCTTTTGGTTACTTTGTTGATTGTTCATTGCGTATTAATTAATTATTATTTTTTTAACCAATCTTCTACTACGTACAGTAAAACCTCTCTGTAATGGAATCACTCGGGACCAACAAATTTTTCCTTTATAAAGAGTTTTCCGCCATAGAGATGTAAAAACGAAAAATGAAGTTTCAAGAATGTACACACGTGTTAAATAATTATGTTTTAGATAAATATTTCGTTAACGTAAATCTATAATTAAAGATTATAATAATAAATGAATTAATATTTAAATGGGTTTTGTGTATAATACACATTTACTAAAAGATTAAAACTAAAATCTAACACAAGAACATTACATAATACTATTTTTTTATAATTAATAGAAGATAATAAATAACGATATTTTAGGTAATGATAAAATGTATTAGTTAGTTACCTAATGTTTGTACCTACATAAATGAAATTTATCTTTAGATAATTTTATTTTCCGTCTTACAGAGTATTTTTACTAATTGAATCTGAAAATTATCTGTTTCCGTCTTAGAGAGGTCTATTTTGTATATTATTCGAAATGGGACTATTGACACATAAGGAGGATTCCGTCTAATAAAGCGTCCGTTTTAGAGAGTTTTTATTGTATATGGTAACTCGAATAAAACCGACTACATAAATAATAATTCTTGCGAATCCAAATTGGCAAAGTACTCATTAATCCCAAGAGCCATTAGATAAATATCGTTGTTCTCATGATTCATCAATATTTCAATTTTTTCCAAACCGTTACATTCTTCTAGTAGTGCAGCATACTGATTACTACCACGGGTTTGTTTGGATAATTTCTTGCCCATCATAAGAATGTTTTCTAAACTTTCCATAGCCAGTTTAATAATTTTCAAGTCCATTAACGTCAAAAGATCACACAACGGAGGGATACAATTCTAAACGAATAAACGAATAGAAAATTGGTACAATGATTTTTATAGAAATACTTAAAGAAATGTACGTACTTTCTCGACCAAATAATGGATTTGTTCCTGTGTTCCTCCACAAGTGACATTTTTTATTACACGTGCAGCTTCTTTTTTTGCATTGAACTCACCCGTGGCAATAATATGAATGACTGTTGGGAAGATATTTTCATTCAAAACTGCCTATAAACGCGCATTTATAATAAATATAACAATCACGTATTCATTAATAATTATTATTCATTAAATAACTTGTATTTGACTTTCGTTTCTAGTAATACTAGAAACTGTCCAACAAGCAGCTTTACGAATAGTTTGGTCGGATGATTTCAGTAAGACACGAAGTTGCGGTAAAATCGAACAGTTTAGAACAGTTTGAATTTGAAAATCGTTGCCATTCACTACGTTGCCGATGGCTTGCAGAGCAGCAAAAGAAACACATTTTTTTGAGTGCCTTAGCAATACGCAAATAGTAATCGTTATTGATTGGTTCCAACAAAATGACGTTTATGATATATAACTCACATTAATAATTTTACTAAATTTGAGCATATATTAGCACCAGTAACCGTTTGAAGTCTTTCATTTGAACCCTGGCACAAATATGACAACGTCCAACAAACGACGTACAAAACTTCAGCATCCTGGTACCATAGCAATTTCTCCAAAACTGGTAACGCAGACAGCACCATATCGTAATGGAACGGTGACCAGATTGTTCCACGACACAAGTTAGACAAGACCCACACAGATATGCGAATCATCGGCATGTCTATACAATTATTTATTAAGCTGTAACGAAATAAAACATAATAATGTATATATATTATTTTAATATAAAAATTTACGACCAATTTCACTTATTCGCACCGAATTAATAATAATAATAATAATAATAATAATAAATATATATGTATATAAAATATTGAATTAATATAATTACTTCAATAGTGGTTCCATTATGCCCATATTTAAAACATAATTACGGCATGTTATAGAATCGCTAGCAATATTTCCTAAAGCCCAAACCGCTTGTCGTTGTATATTCGCACGCGGCGATTCCAACAGTTTTATGAATATTTGTACAGCGCCTGCTTCCATTACTATCCGTGTCTGTTCCTGTGTTCCAGCTGCGATATTTGTCAACACCCATGCCGCTTCAAACTGACAAAAGAGTAATGTTGAAAGAATATTTTCAAATAATATAAAAAAAAAAGTGTATTAAATATATTACCTGTAGTTGGCTATTCGTTCCGTTTTTCAGAAATTTAACGAGTTGGTAAACAATTCCAGTACTGATCGCTGAATGAATCGGAAGATTCGGTATGGATATTAACAGTTTCTTAAACATCAGTATTGCTTTTAATCGTTCGTCGTTGTCGTTGCTATACAAGTTTTTTATAACGCCGTTCCTAATGGAAGACCAAACGGTCAACGTATACGGTTCGGCGACCTACGCGAATAACAATGGCATTTATGTACTGTAAACATTTTCAAAGTTCGGAGAAAATAAAAATAAAAATTACTATAAATTAATTAATGGTGTGTTTTTGTTTTTATAGT
This sequence comes from Chaetogeoica ovagalla, assembly GCA_032441825.1. Classification (NCBI taxonomy): domain Eukaryota; kingdom Metazoa; phylum Arthropoda; class Insecta; order Hemiptera; family Aphididae; genus Chaetogeoica; species Chaetogeoica ovagalla. Next base: position 3,355,454 of record CM063747.1, on the reverse strand, counting down.
AGGGATTACAAGGTTATTATTCGTTTTTAAACGTAACCGATACGTACGAAACACACGAGTAGTCAATACATCACAAATGCCGATTTTTCAAAAAAAAAAAAAAAAAAAATTTTAATATTTTAATCCTACTCATTCCCATCACGATATTAAACTAGTTTATTAAAAATTTAAAAAAATCTAGATACACATGTTCGTACGGATCGTTCACACTTACGCTGTCGTCCCGATCCGTTTCGTCGACATTGCGCCTTTTGAACAATTCAATTTCTCGTTTCATTTTTCGCAATTGTACGCTCTCCTCTTCGCGCCAGCGACGCAACTCGTTCGAGTTGATGCCATCGTTTTTGTATCGCATCCTCTGATCGTTAAACATGAGGACGGCGTGGTCCGGGATTACCTTTTCGCTAAAAACAAAAACGTGATTAGGGAGCCTGTTTATAATTTTAACTGATCGTTGCCGAGAACGCGGCGAATGTCACGAAAAGCAAAATAAAATAATTGAAAAAAGAAAAATAAAAAACCAAAAAGAAAAGAAAACGCGAGGAGGAGCAGCGGAGCGAATTTTTTACCGTTATCAAAACGGTATTATTTTGCGCCGTGGAATAGGAACGGATCGATACTCGGTTTGGCCGGTCCGCGAAAGGGATGGAAGGGCCAGGGGCAATAGAGGCTGTTTAACACGTACCGCCTCCTACCGTGGTGCTTCCACAAGTGTGACGTCAAAGGTTTTCGACGTTTATTTTATGTTTTCCACTCGTTTTTCACTGGACGGCGTGTGCGCGTGCGCCCGTGAATCGAACGCAATTATTTCGTCTCCGTGACGTTAAAAAAAAAATAAATATATTATGAATCGATATCTGTCGTGAAAGGGATGAGCGCGTGTATATAATTATATAAACGAGAACAAGAATACCGTGTACTTGTTGCGTGCGGGACCTAATTATTTTATTCACTTGGGAGAGAAGGGCGGGGACAAACGTTTAAGGATCGTATATGTTTATAATTGCACGAAAAAAAAAAACTCTACTCCAATGTGTTTAAATATAAAAGTATAATAATAATAATAATAATTATATGAAAAGTCTAAGAAAGCGTGAAACCAGTTAAATATGAAAAAAAATATATGTGAAAAATATAATACTTCGTATTTTTTGTTTCTATAGAAGCCTATACAGTTAAAGAAACAAAAATGTGTATATTTTGCTGACTAACACACGTACGAGTAAAATAATTAATCTCGATGATACCACCTTTACCTGGTCTTTGATACAACGTATTTTTAATGAAGCACCCTTAAAGGAATAAGGAATCCATTTAATGGAAAAAATTATTTAGTACAATAATCTTGTTTATCATATTTATCGATTTTTTTAACAGCATAAAAATAAATTAAGTATAAAATAAAAATATGCGAAAACATCGTTAAAAGAAAAACTTTTTTTTAGAAAAACAATGTCATAGCCTTAATAAAAAATAGTGTGAAAATTTCAATAAAAATAATTACTAAGCATTGAACTTAAAAATTATTAGATATACAAAGTCGGTGTAATAAATTATTATTATTTATACAAAAACATAAAAAAATATAGACCGAATCGTGCATTTAACTTAAAAAAATAATAAAAGTATGTTAACATTTCTGAAAAACTAATTGAGACTGAGTCCTCTATCCCCCTTCCCTTCAAACCTTTTTTGAGCACTTACTCTACATTATATTGTTCATATACTATATAGAATTTATTATAAATTTTTATTATTTGAAGTTTCTATTATTTAGTTACTAGGCACCCATACTGGATATATACGAGTATATTAAAAATGTAGTATTATTGAGTGCGGCGAGAAAAATTGTGTACAATAATTCATTATAATACACTGTTACTACATTACAATACAATACACTAGAACAGCTTGTTAGAGTCTAATAATGACGGCCGAAATAAAATTCAAATGTATTGATTTTGCCGTCCACTAATAATAATTTTATTTTACGACACCGAATACATCTAACCGTCCCGTTAACACATCAATCGTTATATTATAATATCTATTTACTACACATATTGGCTTTCGGTATAGCTATATTCATTTGGTACCTAATTATAATCGATGATTATTATTAAAGCACGGATGTTGATGACTTTTTTTTTCCTTTTAAAACGTCTTGGGTGATGATACATTTCTAGCTAAAAACGTGATTTAATATCATAGGAATCATTGGCGTCCACGGGTGGTCGTTCAAAAGCCAGTGCAGTTATATTATTTAACACCCAACCACTACCAGTGGTATATTTTCATTTTTTTTTTTCAAGAGTGAAACCAATTTTTAATAGTTTAAAAAAATATTTAATAGTTTATTATTTTTATGCGTGAAATTTTTCCCATTGAGCTCCCACGGCTTAAGTGTGTATAAAAATAATATTCTCCTCGTAAATATACGCCTCTGTAAAAAGCGTTCTGAACACTACCCGATGGACGAGAACACGTCACGATATTTTATAACAATAATATTGTGCCCGAGATTCGTCGTCGGGCCACTCCGAAGGTCATATTTCCACGACTAATGTCCGACAGTCGTTTTCGTCCGTAGGGCCTGGCACGATACGGTATTTTATGAGAAAAATTTCATTTACCAATTTTCTTTAACTTGTAATAATTTTTAAGAATAACTAACGCATTGTATAACATGTAATATGCTGTTTCATTTACCTTTATGAATTAATTTTTTAATATGTAACTTAATGAATTCTTAGGTTAGGTTGACATTAATTGTATGCGTTTGATAAATGTCAACTTCAATCTGTTGTATTCCATACATTTATATAATTTATTCAGACATTAATTTCTCATATGTAAATTTACATCGAAAGAATGGTGAATAAATATACATTTTTCGAATTATTTTGCAAATCAAAAAACCGTTACATTATAAAAGTCACTTAAATATTTCTTTATTACGCGATGTATCTGTTCACAAGAGGGTTAAGGTAACTTGGTTATTATATTAGTAATATATTGTAATTTTATTTATTTATATTTATACAAGACAAGCCTTTGAACAATAAATAGTATATCGTAAAAGAAATAACAGAAAAAATGCACATGAAAAGAAAAAGAACATTACAAGGCTTAGCTAAAATGGAAATGGAGAGGGTCATTTTATTAGCGACGCACTAAGGTGAAGGATAGGAGAATTATAATTGTTAAAAAACAATTCCCCCACTCTTATATTTGTAATGAATATGAATTCCTTTTATGTAATTGCATTGATATAAGCATTGTAATAGAGGCAAATTTTGTTGTTCTTCTGTTCTGTAAAATAATTTAAATTTTTTTCACAAGGAATTTACACAAATCCCAATATTTTATAAAATAATTTAATATTTTTATTTACAATAAATTAGTTAATTATTATTTTTTCATTAATATTTGTGTATTGTGAAGAAATATTCCCGGAAAGTTATTAATATTTGTTGTATTATCGGAACTTACTCATTTCCCATATAGACATTACACTGACACCTACTGAAATTCATTATGAAATATTGAACCACTCACTATCGTCGAAAAATATTGATTTTTTTTCTCTCACCCCCCCCCTTCCTTTATTTAGTTGATATTTCTCACTGGGCTATTTATTTCCAATAGATATTTATTACAGTACCAGCTGTACCGTAATTGTGAATATGTTAATAAACATAAATCTTATGGGCTTGACGAATTTATTAATTATGTTATGTTAATTTATTTTTTATAACCTTTCTTGTTTAACACCATAAGATGGACATCCGTTGTTTTACTCACTTGGGCATTTATTCTATGGTCATGTTAATGTCGATTTAAGTATTGTTGTTAAAATTTATTTTTTAACACTGATAAATTCCAAGGGGGATTCATTATTAGAATTAGCTTATACTCCTAATCAGGGAGGGACGGATCTAGAAACGAAAAAAGGGAAGGGGCTAAACGGAAAAAAGTACTTTATTTACATGTGAACACGAGTTAAAATTTATATAAGGAATAAAATATTTTGTATTAAATACGTAATAATATTATAATTTTTCAATATACGCGCACTTTATTATTATTATTATTTATATATATCTATAATAGTATAATAAATATATATATACAGGGCCGTATTACCGCTTAGGCTGTGTAGGCTAAAGCCTAGGGCGGCAAATTTTGAAGGGCGGCAAATTTTTAAAGGGTTTTTACGTATCACTTATAGAAGTAAAATATCAATACCTATGTAAATTAGGCGGTAAATTTATTTCAGCCTATGGGCGGCAAAAACCTTAATCCGGCCCTGTATATATATATATATATATTTATATATTAATATTATTATTATAAATAGTATAATATATATATTTATATATTATTTATGTTGTATATCGATATACGCGCACAAACGGATGAGTTAATGATGCAGGTGTCACAAACGTTGTCTAATGGATAGATATACAATTTTCTGTCATAATCGTCGGCACTCGGAAAGTTTATATCCGTACAATACTGTGCGACGCGAGACCGAACGACGTGGGGTTAAATTATTATTATACGCCGATTGCAATAATCATATTTCCGTATAATATTTTTATTATAATATATTATACTATTTTTTTGCTATTATACATTTCGCTAATGTGCGGTTTTTCGTCGTCGCGATATGTTATATATTAAACGTAATTTATAATATCATACGTTTTTAACAAGTTTCGTAATCACACTGTTTCAGCAGCTACCCGTCCAGGTGTACAACACGTATTCCAATAATACTACCCTGTGTAGCGGTATCGTATTCTATTACTAATTACTAATTTGTACAATATTGTATTTTAAAGTCTGTACCCCCGAGTCTTGATTTGGTAATTACTTAAAAGTAATTGTCTCTCCTTCAACTCATAAACGTTAAGTAAACCGTGTAAAATAGTATATAGCAAAGGTTTCCAAACTTTTTATGGTACTATCCATTTTGGAAATTATTTAAATTAGGTTTGGCGATCCACAATAATATTTATGACCTATTATTTTTGTATTTTTTTTTTTTTTTTTGCTGTTTCGTGTGTGGAATCAGTTGCTTACAATAAAAAATTGAACAATAAATTTTAATTTTTATCAACATTTAAATTAAAATTAAATTACAATATATTCATATTGTATGATACCGAGTCATAAATCGTGAGTAAAAATAATAAATGAACATTATATTCTATAATATTTGAGACGTTCCGCCTCTTCTCGGTCGGAACGCTCGATGGCGAATACTATTTATTTTTTTATTATGGTCGCCAACCGGTAGTGAGGCCATTGGGACACACACATACATCGGATTTATATTTTAATATCTATATAACGACTCATATATATATATATATATATATATATAACAACGATAAATATTATAAATATATAAAAATACTATTTTTTTTAATATAAGAAAAGCTCTTGCAAGCATAAAAACTCCAAGAAATAAAATTAAAAAAAAATAATAAATTCATCTTTTGACAATAACCTCCGGAGGGGTGTCCTATGCTCGTGGGCGAGGACAACAATCAACAATTACAATTTTTATACAAAAGAAAAAAATATATATATATAAAATAACATAATATATATATATATATATATAATAATAATAATAATAATAATAAATATAAAACGTTTTTGGTGGTAGATCATTGTCCACCGCACAGTAAGAACAAAACGAGAGTGGTAACTTTTGGCCGATACACAAATATGAGTAAAAATATATATTTAATTAATATTAAAGATAACTATTATATGTACGATGACCGGTGTTAGCGGAGGTGGGCGCATAGTTAACGCCCATAATAATTACGACACGCTGCAGGCTCCTTTATAATTATTACAGTATTATACATATTATAAATAATAACTTTTGACTAACTTTATAATAACTTTGGACGTTACATATTATCAAATTATATTTGTTTTATAAGTCAATCTCAATAATTTTTACTTGCCAAAAGAAATATATAAATATATATATATTTATTTATACATTATCTTTGAGTGTTATTATAATAGGTAAGTATTTCAAACGATAGTAGGTATTATACATTTTGTATTGACTTTTCGACAACGCCAAAAGCTTAAAATAATTCTAAATGTAAAATATATTCAGATGTAAAATAAAATAATTTGCCGATTACATAGGGCGATTATTCGTTTTAGTGGTATGGTACTACTAATATTAGACAAAGTAGACGAAAGTAAGGTATTTTTTGACATATAATGTAATATGTTCATAGATAGGTAGGTAGGTATGGATATTTTTCTCTCCTTTGGTTATATTATTTGTTTTGATCCATGTCTCTTTAATTCTGCGTGAGGAACATATTGATTGTGTGAGGGCCGTTTTAAACGGCGTGCGCAATAAATCTGTTATAAACAGTGCTAGAATTTGGAAAAATATTATTAGGTGGATGGCAAAAGTGTGAAGAAAAAAAACTTAAACATTTCCAATTCAAATAATTCAAGTAACTGAAAATACAATTCGGAATCGCGTATATGCAGTAAAATAGAAAGCTGGGGCGTATTGTTAGCTACCGATCGATTTTGCGCGACTATACGAGCGAGGAGGCGGCGGATGCCACCAAATAAACGATGGGCGTAAATTATCGACATTTTCATGTAGGAAAACTGAAAATAAATATTTGTATTTTTAACGTGCGCCTGTAGACAAGGTTTGAACGAAATGTGTGAACGTTGTGTCATAGGATAGCGGAAAAAAGAAAACGACCAATTTTATTGTGGTTTCACGATATTATTATTATTATTATTATTATTATTTGCAGAATGTAGCGTTAAAACTGAATTATCGATGAGAAGAAAATTCAGTTAAAAGGAGAAAATTTTAACCATCATATTGTGTTCTTTAAATAAAAAAAAAAAACAAATATTACTGTATTTTGAAACAATTTAAAAGCAATATTGTATAACATACCTACATTTATTAATATTTTTATTTATTTATTTATTTTTTAATTATACGATCTGCAAATATTAAATTTTTACGATACTGAAACAGTATAGAGTCTTGGTCGAAGAATCCATCCATTATTATTGATGGAACTTCATGGGTAAGTAGTAATTTTTTCTAGTCTTTTAAAAGGTCTAGTGTCACCGTAATATTATATGTTTTAAGCGTCTTTTACAGCTGGGATATATTGGCGGAAATCGGAGATAGCGGCTTAGGGGGACTTGGTTCCCTCAAAAATTAATTATTGTAAACTTAGCCCCCCTAAAAATAAAGAGATATACTTCATAAGTAAAATTATTAAGTTTTAAAAATTTTGAAAGAAATTATTGCTATTACATCTTATTTTATAAGAAAAAAAAAACAATTAAACATTTGTATTCATATACAAAATAATATATAAATGTGTTTCGTGAAGTAAGTAAGCGTTAGGCAATATTATCTATGTGTATTGTGTAAATTAATCAATTAATTTTAAATCATAATTAATTCAACAACGGCTAAAAGAGCGTATGTCGAATCTCTAATATTAAAAGACAATAAAAATTAATTGTTACTGATGATTTCTCCTCGTCAACAAGAAAAAAAAAAAACCACTAAAATCTGAAAACGGACAATTAAATATTGGTATAGAAATCCGATATATAACTGCACCAAAAAAGTATTGAAAATGTTGTAGATGAAAACAATGTCGTTTGTTGACTCGGGGCAACTTAAATAACAGGCCGTGTGCGACGGATTTTAACGGTAAGTACTGTCGTAGCAAGCGTTTTGATAGAATGCAATAAGTGTTATGTTAGCGTTTACAATATTAGGTTAAGAAAACAATTCATAATGATAATAAAATAATCCTTGGTCAGTAAGTAGTAATAATATATTATTATTATAAGAGTGAAAAGTCTTGCGGTGGCGGGCAAACGCGAACAGGATTGTTCTCTCACACATCGTGTGTAAATCACACAGGCACAAACACGGTGTTTTCGCCGCGTTTCAGAGACGAACAACGTTGTTCGCGTCTGTGGTCTACAGTACGCGTCGTACGTGCGAGACATATTTTCTTTCCCGTTTTATTCATATATTTACTGAACGAGGCGTCTTAATAATTTGTTTTGTTTGGTAATTAAAATCGAAGAAACACGCCTTCGTGTATGAGCGAAAGTGTCGTTAGTAAATTTTTATTCGCTTATGCGGAAAATAAAAAAAAAATTTACGCGTTATTCACAGTGAATAAAACTTCATAATATAATGTATTGTAGAGCGTAAATTCTACGAGTAGTGCTCCGATTCTATAGCCACAGTTCGTTTCCAGTAGCGAATTGAATTTATTTCGGTAATTCAGAAAAGTAAATTTTCGTTTTTATTAAAAGCGTTTCGTCGAAATCGGTTATTATGGTAATTTTGAAGCTAGCGGTTATAGGAAATTGAAACGTGTTTACCGAGTGTATTGTGTCTGGGGAAAAACACGATTTTCTTCTAATTCTCACGCTATCCATGGCAATTACAGATTTTGATTTTATATTTTCAAACAATTTTCAGCTACTTACGTAGGTTTATTGTAAACAGTTATGTTGAAATAATGTGCTGTAAGGTTAATCGGCACACGGCCGAAGCTTCACACGGAATCGTCTTACAGTGAATACAATGGTTTATAATTGAATTAATTAGCTAATTTTGCTTTCGAATAGTAAATTAGTAATAACCAAATTCTATAAAATCTTTAACCGATTAATTCACTTAAGCGCGACGTCCGCAAAACACCCCGGGGCTTATTTTTTTTTCCGTAATTTATTTTCAAAAATTTATTCCGATACGTGTTACGTGTTCTCCGTTACGAATTGATCTAATGAAAGGAGTGAGGGGAGGGGGAGGAGAGGAAAAAAAAGAAAAGAAAATCGCGGAAAAGGAAATGAAATAAACGGAAAGAATAGCGGGGACAAAATCGCGTTCGATTCGACAAACATCTGCTTGACGTCGAATCCATTATACGTGTATACGTGCTCGTGTCTACTTATTAACGTCCCTTGTGTCCATACCCTCCAGAACCGGGCAACGTCTAACGTTCATATATAAATATATATACACACACACACAGAGAGTTTTTACATATATTTATACAAAAAGGGACTTTAGAAGTTTCTACGCGAGCGGTTATTTCGTCTCGTCCACCGGACGCCACATCATTTTCGGCAGGAAATAATTCAATTATATTTGGATTCTAGAGACAGGGATGACGGCAAATATAGCGGGCAGCGAACGGAATAAAAAAAAAAATAATAATAAGTAAATAAATAAAAATGTCGAGCGGACTTAATCTCGGACGGCAATATTTTTAATTTTAATAACTTCAGGTAGTAGTTTATATTGCTAAGAAGCAACATAACACTTTGTGTGGAAAAAAGAAAAAGAAAAATGTTGCGATAAACTTGAAAAAAAAAAAAATAATATATAAAGCGAAAAATACGGCAGTGTTCATTTCAATTTTCAATTCGTTCAATGCGCAAAAAAAAGAACTCGTTCGCGTACACTTTTTTTTTTTTTTTGTAAAAAGAGTGTAAAAAAAAGTTTATTTTAATTTTTTTTTTATATTTTATGAATCGCTTTTCCGAAATCCGCAGAAAAGCGACTTACGAAATATTGAATATTTGTTACTTATTGTGCACAAAGCCGCAATATTGTACCACACAAATAATAATCAGACCACAAATAATATAAACTTAAAACAAAACACGGCTAAACTCGACCAGCTATTAAAATTCGAGGTCAAGTGCTGCTGCAAATGCTTACACGGTAAATGATCATTAACGAATCAGTTCGCAAACGCAAACCAGGGGATACGTACCACTCAATCGTAATATTTGTTGAATAAGTTTAATCGTTTTGCGTTATGTTTGCTCATACGGAACGGTATTCGGATAGGAAGAAAAAAAAATTATTTAAATACTATAATATTTGAATAAAGATTTTCGAATACATGCTGAAAGTGAAACTTTCGGATTTCCTTTCGCTGCGATCAATCAATACGTTATACAAAATATATACATATCGTCTGAATTTATAAGTTTTCAAGTGTATGTGTGGGCCGTTGTATTGAATCATTCGTCTCGTTTCGTTCCATTCAGTGGCCAGTCCGTAGTGAAATAATATAATTATACTGAATTGTACTCGAGTTGAATGCGAAATGAATTTTATTAAATTTTATTCTGTTTTTCGTATTCGATTCTATCGAAAACGATCCGTTAGTTATGGAAAAAAATGTGCAACGTTTATATTATTTCACATAGACGTATCGTTAATTCAAGGTACTTTTTCTATTGTTTTCGAATACAATCTAAAAACAATAATAATAATAATAATAAAAAAAAAATCTATCACGAATTATAATATTAGTCTTTTGATTCGTAGCATTTTTTTTATGATTTGATCGTCAAAACAAACAATTAAATTGTTATTTGTACAGGACGAATATTTTTTTATTTCTAACGCTAATTCTATATCAACGCGTAATTTCTTTGAATTTTCCCTAACTCATTGCGGTTTTACGAAATTGCACGAGAAAATATTTCAGAAGAATTCGCGAAATCCCGTCGTACGGAATTCAATTAAACGATTACCGAATTGAACAATACAGTACTATTGTTTGTCCAACGATCGAGTTTTATTAAAATATTGCACACCTCCCGCCGCCGACACGACGTTTCCTATACGCGCATTTCATATTGTTTTGGAATAAAATATTATGGGGACCTCCTCCTCCATACCGCTCGCCGCGATAAACTACGTAGTCGAGGGGAAAATCCTCGGAACAAGTGCCGAACGTCGTTATTATTTCAACAATAACGTTAAAAAAGCGTACGCGCAGGAGAGTATAAAGTATGTGGGAAAAAGAAAAATTTTTTTTTTTTTCTTTATTCGTTTGTTTCGTTCCGAACTTTATGTGTTGTCACCACGAGCTCGCGCGGACGCGCGCAAGCGTACGGGAGCCGTAACGAATCGTGCAGTACGACGAAGGGTCGATAACATTCATATACGTATATATATATATATGCGTGTACGTTATTTTTTTTTCTTTTTTTTTTTTCCGCTGCGTATTCCGTGCCATGATAACGCAATGACTACGAGGATGATAAGACGTCGTTTGGCCGTCCGGCCGAATCGATTGTAACACACACACACACGCTCTCCGGTGTTTTTTTTCAAAGAATATGTGAATTCGAAATCGATACGAGGGTCCTCCTCTCTCTCCCTCCCTCCGCCCCGGTACAGTAGTACAGTAGTCGTCCGTTCGCCGCGTCCTTTGGTGATCGCGTCCGCCATATTTGTCCCGTTTGGCCGCCGCCGCCGCCGATCGATACAGAGTCTGGATACGGAGTCTTCTTTTTTTTTATATTTTCTTTTCCGCTCGTCTTCGTCGTTTCTTCACACTCTCTTCGTTTCGCATTGATTTGCACCGTCGCCGTGGTCTACGGTGTTACGTCGTTCCGTCGGCGGCTGCAAAGTGTTTACTCGTTTTCGTGGTTGCCGAGGCAAAACTTTTTGTTTTGCACGCGGCGGACGAACGCGTAAATCCGCTGTCGTACGGAAATCGAACGATTTCCCTGCCCGCCATTGTACTTATCCGATCGGTTTTAGTCGTTTGTTGTTTGTCACGTCGGAGCGAGACCGCTGTTGTCGTCGTCGTCGTCGTCATGGATAACGCGCACAGAATGCTGTATAAACACGAAGGTGTCGACTCGACGGAATTGCGTCGCAGGCGTATAGAGGAAGGCGTGCAGTTGCGCAAGCAGAAACGAGAGATGCTTATGTTGGAAAACCGTAACGTACAAAGAGTCGAAGTGAGTGTAATCCATTGATCCGCACAACTGTCCCGACTCCGACCGATAAATTCGTGTAAATCGATCGATAGCTGTGGCTATCGGTGGTTTGACGTCAGAGTAGTAGATGTTATCGTTGTACAGTTGACGCGTTTGCGTGTAACTTCTATTCAAACCTAAATCGCTTAATACGTACTCGTTACAATTCACACGAATGCCATCGGCATTTCTATAAAAACCACCTTAATCATTCGTCTCGACGTGACCGTTGAGTAGGCATAGTTCAATTTGTAATTGTGCACAAACTTGAGTAGAAACGTCAGTGCAATGTAATCGATCTATTTCAGTTGTTTACAAAATGATCACACATATGCCGTATGTACACATATGGACTGAAATTTAAAACAAATATTGTTTTATGAACTGAAAATATGAAGTTAATTTTCATTTTTTTGTTTTGAAATATTATTTTTATTTTAAAAATAGTATTGGTTATACTATAAGTATCGGTTTGAAATTGAATAAATACTTTAATAAATTTAAATATATTTGCGTGCGCCTCATACAATTACTAATTAAATTTGAAATAAAATCCTTCACAAGCGTTTGTGGTTCTTTTTTTAATTGTTTGAAAATTTAGCTTACATGTAGGTGGGAATAAAGCGTTTTCGCCTATGTGCGTAAAAAATGTGTAATTATTAAATCAATCGATTGTTTTGTTTGAAGGAGGAGAAATAAGTGTTAGTTCTAAGGATATATAACAATAGCGTTTTGATCCAAAAATAAAAGTTCAAAAAAGCTTTTTAATATCCACTACTTTTCGATTTAGGAAAAACTCATTATAAAAAGACTTAACGGTTTTGTTTCCACCGCCTAAGCATAATAAAGAATAATTAGGAAATTAAATAAATAATAAATTTGTTATAAAGACGTACCACAACTGGACTAATTGAATCTAAATCATTTTATTTCTGTTTTTTTGGCCATACAATATTTATTTCTCTGTGTACGGCACCCCCAATATCTACTACATGTACAATATTGCGGGATTTACATTTAACTGAAGTCTTAAAAATTCTTCATTAATATATTGAAATTCTTTTGTATATGAGTTTATACTTTTATTTAGCAACAAAAACAATGTTAGTGAAATGCAATAGTCATTTCAAAATCCATGGATTGTAAACATATGTAAAAAAAAGTGTGCGTAATATTTAACTACCATCAACACAAATTATATTTAGTGTACTTTAAGTTAATTTTCAAAAAGTTACAAATTATTGTAAAGCTATTTTTTTGAAAACTTCTTTAAATCGTAAAAGAAAAATGATATGGAATTGTTACTGCCTACTAATTTAAATGTAATCTTGTTGCTACAGAGTACAAATTACTTAATCAGAAATTATGATATTAAAACATTATGTGATTTTCACATGTATTTAGGTGCTATCGATGGTACCAAATCAAGTATATGATTGGGCTTATATTAATGAAACACTGGTTAAAACTATTTATGGCAATAATGAAGAAGCAAAATTACAAGCAGCGCAGAGTTTTAGACAGTTTTTGGTAACCTTACAAGAGTCTCCTATTAATGAAATTATTAATACTGGCATTATTCCAAAATACGTTGAATTTATGAAAAATTTAACCAATAGCCAATTGCAGGTAAATCATTATTTTTATTTGAAATTTATATTAGTAGTTACTTGTTATAAATTAAGACGTTTTATGTACCTAGTATGAAGCAGTATGGGTAGTGGATTATGTATCTAATGGATTATCAGCGCATGTAAATAACTTGATAGATGCTGGTGCTGTATCAGTATTGATAAATATGTTGATGGAAGTATCACGCGATGATACAAAAGAACTAGCGATTACAAGTTTGGGAAATATTATCGCTCATTCTGACTTCTACCGCAATTACATCTTGGACAAGGGAATTATTGGACCATTATTAAAGTAATTAAAATATATTTAACAGTAAATATTATTTTAATAAGTAACATTATTTAAAATTTCAATTTATATTAAATTTAATGGAAAGAAAAATAGGAGTTGTTATATTAAATATGTTTATTTACTACTGTTTACTAAACCAAAAGTCGTGATCAGAATTTTCTGTATGCTCTTCTGGTTCATTTTAATTCTTTTATTTTTGTTGTTAAATTTTGTTTTTCACTTTATACCTGATAAATTTTAGATTGAAACCAGAGTGTGTAGCAAATAAACAAACTTGATACAACAACTCACACCTAATTTAACCTTACACACACACGCACACACACATATATACCAATAAAAAAAAATTATTTTTGTTTTTATTATATATTTTTCGTTTTATTGTAGGGTACTAGATACTTCTGTAGACTTACAAGTGATTCGTAATTGTGTATGGGTTATGTCTTGTTTATGCGATGATAATTCGTCATCGCCAGATTTCAATAAGGTGTCGCCAATTTTGCCGGCTCTAACTAAATTGTTGTATCACAAGGATAGTTTGGTTTTAGTGGAAACATGTTGGACTTTGTCATATTTAGCTAATGGACCGAAATACAATATTCTAACAGTTTTTGACTATAATGTTTTCTCTGTTTTGACTAAATTATTATTGTAAGTTATAAACGTTGGTTATCTATTGAAATAAATTGCAAATGATTGTATTACTATTTAAGGCATTCAGAAGAGTGTGTGGTTGTTGGTGCTCTGCGAGCTATTGGTAACATATTATCTGGTGACAAAATTCATTGTCAGGTTCTTTTAGACTGTTCAATTTTACCGGGACTTCGTGTATTGTCTGAATCTACTAATCAATCTATCCGTAAAGATGTCTGTTGGATACTTTCTAATATTACTGCTGGAAGTGAAAGTCATATACAAGTAAGAGATTTAGTATAGTTATGTAGTAAATGAAAACTACAAATCACTGATATTTATTGTTTAATTTAAATATTTTTATTTGTGCATTTATAATAGGCTGTTATTGATGCAAATATCTTTCCAATAATTATGGGTATTATGATGTCAGATATATTTATAACACAAAAAGAAGCCGTGTGGGTAGTAGCAAACGCCACAAATGGAGGAACAACAAAACAAATAGAATATTTGGTTCAGCAAGTATGTATCTAATTGATTTTTTTACTTATTTTGATAGTTATTATATTGTTGTTAATTTTTCATGTTTAGGACTGTATTCCTTCATTGAGTAAACTATTGAATGTGGGTGACAATGTAGTTATCAAGATTGCTTTGAATGGTCTTGAAAATATTTTGAAAGTAGGTAAAATATTGGCCGAAGAAGCTGGAACTACTACTAATCGTTACGCTGACTTAATGGAAGAATATGGTACTATGGTGTTATTTGAGTCATTGCAGATACATAAAAACACATATATTAATCAAAAAGCCTTGGAACTTCTTGAATGTTTTTTTCCTGCTGGTGATAATGATTTACCGTTTGAACAAAGATTGGCATATTTTCGAATTTAATAATTGAAATGAAAATTAATTTCAAATTCCAAGGATCTCATTACATTAAATGAGAATTTAATGTACCAATTGTTTTCCTTGTAATTTTTAATTGCATTTTATAATTCGGTTTCTTTAAACTGCCAGATTTATTACATTTTACTAACTCTCTGAGGATTTGTATTGAGTTCAAAATATTTTTTTTAAAAAAGACATAGGATTATGTAGTTAAAGTTAGTTAAATATATTAACTCTTCAATTAATATTTTACATTATTATTTTTAAATTAGTATTTGTTTGTTTTAAGCAGTTTTTTAAAAATTACTAATGGAATTTTTATTCAAATAAGTATGTATTTCATTACATAATTTTTTTTTGTGTGAATAATAATAATCATAATAAAAAGAACAAATGTTTAATATTAATATCAATTGTGTTATGAAAAAATTCATTTTTTTTAACTGGTGTAACTATAAATTTATAATAAATTAAATTACAGAAGTTGTGTGTTTTGAATTTAGCAATTAATAAATATATATTTAAGATTTTGTCATTTTAACTACAATATATAAAATATTATACAATTTTATTATACTATAATATATAAAAGTAGTTTTTTTTGTGTTTAACTAGAAATTAAATTAATTAATTAAATAGAGAAGAAGAAAAATTGTATTTTAAATAAAACATTAGGTATCATTATTGATATTGGTCACACACATAATATTAAATTGTGTTATAAAATAAATTCTTTTTTTTTAAAATGATGTAACTATACATTTATAACATAAATTACAATTATAAAACTTGTGTGTTTTATTCTGATATAAAATTGAATTTAGCAATTAAGGAATATATATTTAAGATTTTGTCATTTTAACTATAATATATAAAATATTATACAATTTTATTATACTATAATATATAAAAGTAGTTTTTTTTGTGTTTAACTAGAAATTAAATTAATTAATTAAATAGAGAAGAAGAAAAATTGTATTTTTAATGAAACATTAGGTATCATTATTGATATTACAACTATTGGTCACACACTTAATATTAAATTGTGTTATAAAATAAATTCATTTTTTTTTAATGATGTAACTATACATTTATAACATAAATTATAATTAGAAAAATTCTGTTTTAATCTGATAAAAAATTGAATTTAGCAATTAAGAAATATATATTTAAGATTTTTTTCAAAATAGGTAAAATTGTAATCTTAATATATAACAGTAGTTTTTTGTGTTTTATTAGAAATTAAATTAATTAACTAGAGAAGAAAAAAAATTGTATTTTAACTAAAACATTAGAAATCTTAATTATATTACATTATAACTACTGGTCACATACATTGTTTGTGTATCCTACTATTCACAAATTATAACTGGTGTTTAAAAACTACTGTTTCTGTGTTATTTTTTTTTACAACTATATTGATGGCGCAACAAATGTATTTCAAATCTTAAATATAAGTTCAGTGTGACGTATTCTCCGTGAATTGGACGGATTAGGTGCTGTCATGACTAATTGAATTCATATGAATTTATATTATCATTAAATTATGTGAATTTATGTTGTGTGGAAATATCGAATGATGTGAAAGCTGATTGTATTTGAATTACCTTTATTTTTTTATGGTATCGACAATACACACACTGCCGTCGCTCAGTAAACCGTTAAACAGCCGTACTTCGGGCAGTGAGTCGCCATCATTTATTTTCATAGAAAACAATTTCCAAGGAATAGGAATGGGTTGGGGGGGGGAGTGGCGTCATTTGAATTAAATTTATTTATGATTTAAATCTCTACACCACTTCCTTTTCAACCTGCGAGGAGGACTACCAAAAGCGTATTTGATTGAATCTCGTCGGTTGAAAGTGGAATCGTTTATTTATTTTTTGGTCGTTTCTTCTGTTATTATTTTGAAATTTAAATTAAGGGTGTGATTTGAAACATAAATTGGGGCATTTGTGATTATACGTAGAGTTGTTGCGAATTAGAAAGTTTGAATTTGTGTTAGATTATTTACCGTATGTCCAAATGAGAATCAATATAAAGAAGTAACATTATGTTCATGCCAAGTTTAGAATATTTAACGAATAGGTAATTAAGAGATTTCCGTCTAGAGTTTAGAAGGACACATTTGTTTTTTTTTATGTGAACTGCTCAGGGGTTTATATAAGTCGGTCTAACGAAAGAAATTATAAAATTAAAAACATAAAACGAAACGACCCAAAAACAAACAACTAATAAATAACTACCGTTCGTACGTTGTTAAAAATTATTAGCTGCCCATTGGTAACCGTGTGGTAATCGGAAATTGTCCTCTTGTGAAATATTGTGCGAGCCATACAAGTCCAGGGTGGTGACAAAACGACGAGCGCTCGTTTAAAGCCGGTAGTGAAGCGAATGAAAACGCGTCTTATAAATATTACAAACGGAATTTTATGGTAAAAAGTGGGAGTGTAATTGAGACGATTGACTTGGAATTCTAATGACTCAATATTGAAGGGTCGGAGGGAAGACAAATAAAATGAAAACGAAGCGCAATAAAATCCCGACATCGGGTTCACAAAGTTATTGTAAAGCCGCGTATACACCGGTTCACTCCCGACGATCATTTTGGACGAATCATCCAATAAGTGAAAAATAATTAATAACGAATAAGTGTAAATTCTAAATTAACGAAAGCGATCATCGTCGTGGAACGATTAACGTCGGCACCGTCACAACGCCACAAAATTTGTCTCCTCCACCCCCCCGTGTTAGACGCGGTTCTGCTTATAACGCATTACGTAATTTTTACCCGTTTTCAATAACATTCCGTTAATCGAATCAATTATTATGTCGCAGAATAATAACACTCTAATAACAATTTGGTAAAATATTATCAGAAACAGACACAAGCGCGTTATCAAAATATGGTTATCATCGACGTTATAACACGACCGTGCGCACGACGTACAAGTGGATTACGCGCTGATAGCGATTTCGTTCGCTCGAAAAACGCGCGCGCGCGCACGGCGATTTATATAAATAAATAAATGTTATTAATATTACAATAAATAAATAATACGCGTACTGACGTTTTATAAAGATAAAATTATTACATATTATGTAAATTCGTAAATGGAACGAGTCGTTGAGTGATATAACCGTCGACGTTTCGGCATAGTAATTTTATTCCGTATAGTAGTGCGTTATTATTGATTTCGTATTCGTCGCGTGCAGCAACGGCCGTGTTTTCAGTGTTTCATTTGAAGAATTACGAGTGTCGTAGAAAGTTTACCGGTGTTGAATCGATTGGTTTCCGAACGAATTCGTTTGTTTGAATTCCGATTGAACACCGACTGAAATCCGATATGCAGAAACGCAACGAAAGCGCCGTAAGAAAAAGTGCGGAGTATTGTCCAAACGTTTACGACGGACGTGCACAACCGCCACCGGGAAAGCAATTTAAACGTCGTATTGTTTTGAATTCCGCCAGTGCGGTAATGAACGCGCGCGAGTACAACGCGAATTTAAACGATAAAGTCGCCTACGGTGCCGTGCGTAAAAACTATTCGAAGGTTAATCAAAATCCGGGGGGACAGCGTAACTCGCAAGTTCAGTCGCCGCCGTATTCGTTGGCGGTTCCGAACTCGACGTTTCAGTCCGACTTGAAACCGAAAACGGACACTGGAACAGTGCCTTACGCCAATCGAATAGACCGTAATGCGAAACACCGAACGGTACACGAGAATGTCGGGCAACATTGTCGTTTGTTCAAGGTGAATCGCAAGAAGAGCGGCGACAATTCGTGTTCTACTAACGGCGGTGGGCATAGCGCATCGACGACGCCAGAAGGCAATACGACCGACGCGAGAACCGTAAAAAAATACGTTAAGGATAATAATAAGAAAAAATCCACAACTGTGCTGGCCAGTGTACTGAGAAACGATCACAGTGTAATTGTCACCACCGACTCGGCCGAACGAAACGTAGATTACGATTCCGACTCGTCCGAATGCTCTGGTGATTTAAATAAGCTGGAGATGATGACGGCCGTAGACTTCGATCGCGATCGATACGCTCGTTTCAGTATACATGAAGTGGAAATCAAAGATTATGTACGCACGATTACCTACAAGAATTGTATAGAATATTGTTCCAAAGAGTTTATTCAGGTAAATGTACACTTTAATTCGATAAATAATTATATATTTTCTCCACTCGAGACGTTTGGCGGGGCGACGTGTCAAACGATTTTGTTTTCTTAGAATGTTTATGCGTATTTTAGATTGTGAATGAAGCGAGGAACTTATTGGTTTTATAGTGATGTATTTTCATTCCCCTTTTTTTATAACCGTTTCAACATTTTCGACATAGTGTATTTATCATACCGAAGGCGCATCTTGTTTTTTACATTTATTTTGTCTAACGAGTGAAATATTCATTTGTTTACATTTTTTTCAGGATAAAGTAGTGTTGGTTATTCGATGTGGTATTGGTTTATTACCAATGTTATGTGTTCGCAATGGGAAAGCGAGAAAAGTTATAGCTTTAGAACAATCAAATTGTATTGAATATGCTCGTTATATAATTAAAGACAACATGTACAGTCATAAGATCACCTTAATTCAAAGCACTGTAATTATATTTGTTTTATATTTAAGTTTTATTACCAAGGCGCTTGGAACTTTATGCGTTTGCTTATTTTCTTTAGGAATTTGGAATATTCAAAATTTGTTTTATAAAGCGTAGAGCTGAGAAACAGAAATTTATATTCCGTATGTTCATGTACAATGTACATGTTTTATTAAACTTATGTGATTTTGCTCTTATTTTTTTAGAGTTTATTAATAATGCATATTATGTTTGTAAATTAACTCTAAAAAATTTTCAATAGGTAGAATTTTGTAATATAAGTAATTTAAAAACAAAGCCGTACATTAATGCAGTCTATATTTTGAAATCTAATTTAATCGATTAATAATCGGCCTAGTTTTTTTCAATAATAAAACTTCTGTTTTTATCGAGAAATTGCTGTCTATATCAATAGATGTTGAACAATCATTTTCTGTAATAGAAAACTTTTTTAAGCCACAATATCATTTTAAACTTGAAACCAGAAAAAAAACATCTTATCATTTAGTGTAATTCATGTGAAAATAATAACACAAATTCACTGTATTCGATACATTTGACTTTTTTTTATATTTAGGAATGTTTCAAGATCTGACAAACGAAAGATTATACTGAATTCATTGTTTATTAAATAATAATAATTATTTTTTTTTAAATAATATAAAATAGTACGGTTATTTTTGAAAATTATTACATATTTTTGAATAATTACTTATGTATTTTTAAAGTTTTTCTCGCATAAATGTACACGTATGAACATATTTCATTGTTTTTTTTTTTTTTTTTTAGTGCATAAAGTTCCAAGCTTTGGTCATTACTAAAATATAAATAATATTCCATATATGGGTAAATGATAGTCCATAACCCATATCATCATTAAGAGCTTTGTGTTTATAGGTTCATGATTTAAAAGAATTACCATATGGACTGAGTCAAGTAGATGTTATAGTATCTGATTTTATGGGAGATTGCGTTTTGGGCCAGGGTGATCAAATGGAACAAGTTATCGAAGCTCGTAATCGTTTTCTAAAACCAAACGGTAAAATATAATATTAATCTGTGCAATAACTCAGTGTTTAGAACTGTAATAAGAAGTATTAATATTCATACATTTCTTTTTTTCTTTTTTTTTTTTACTACAGGATTAATGATACCGATGTCTGTAACCCTTTATTGTCAGCTATTAGAACAAAGGAGAATATATGAAAATCAACGTATACGCAAAAGTAAGAAATCCACTAAACTTGTGACAAAAGAAATGAAAAAAACAACTGTTGGCGACGGTTATGATACTGACAATTCATTGGATTCGATGTGTTGTTCATGGTGGAATGATGTTTATGGATTTGATATGCGGTCTAAGCCAGAATTTTTAATAGAAAAGTATTCTGAAAGTGAAGATTGTTCTGTCTCGGATGAAAAACATTGGTTTCTTATGCCAGAACCGATAATTGCACATTTTGATCCATCAAAGGTAAATTTGATTATATTTGTTAGTAAATGCTTTTTTTTTTGCTGTATATGATTAAATATATTTTATTTTTAAATGTATTTATGATACATGTAATGCTTTAATTGGTTATTAGTCAATTTGTTTGCTTACTCAGTTTATGAAATAGAAAATTTAATAAATTTATGTAATGTTTAGATGATTTGCACAGTTCTCATAAACTGAATAAATTTTATACATTTTTTGCCCATTTAATGAAATTTTAATATATTTAAAAATATATTATAAATTAATTACAAATTAAAGATATTACAAATGATATCAAATTTAAAAAGTAAAATTTGATATAATTATATTAAAATAAAATAATATTTGACAAAATGTAATATTATCGAATGAATGTAAAATTATTGAAACAATGTAATTACCTAATTTTAAATAAAATTATTTCGTTTACAAAAAATATGAATTTTCTATTTTTATTTGAAGAACAATTATTTTCAAATTTATTTTAACTCTGCGGTGAAGAAATATGAAATGTAGTTGGCAATTAGAATTATTTTAAAAAACACTAGTTACTTAATTTTTGATTTTGATAAAACTTACATTACACGTTAATTGTAAAATAAAAATTATTTTCTCTATTACTTAAAAACGCCCAGAGTATTCTATAAAATTTCTATTGTTTTATAAAAAAAAGAATTTATTAAAAAAAAATGTTACTATTATGACATTTACTTTAAATTGTTTTTTTACATTTTAAATGCGTAACAAAAATATACAAAATATGCGGTTCATAGGTGTAGTTTTTAATTTACTATTATTTAAATAGTCTGAATTATTTATTTTTTTTGTATAGGTAGTGTCTACAGCTTGTGAGCTTAAAGAGTTTAACATGTACACTTGTACTGTACTGGAAACAAGAAATGTAGTGTGTAAAAACGTAAAAGTTATATGTACTACACCATTTACTAGTGCACACGGAGGAGATTATGCACATATGTTAGAGTTCTTCATGGTAGTTGATTTTCCAAATGGAAAATTCGGGCAGCATTTATATAAAAACGAATGTAATTATTTTTCAGTTTTTTTTTTTAATGATGATAGATAAATTGTTGTTGTGATTGATATATGTGATTTTAAAAAAATAATTCATATGATACGAATTAATAAAAAAAAAATTTTACGAATAAAAAATATAATTTCTTTTTTAACATAAATAAGTATGTATGAAAAAGTGAGATATGAAGGGATTTAAGAATTTTACTCTATGCACTCTCGGTATGATCACTTTAAAGTTCATTATAAATTAAAAAAAAATTTTAATTCTGTCTGGGTAAAGTCTGGCTAGCTTAATTGTAAAACTATAAAGTGATAATATTTAATATATTATGTGTTTGTGTTTTAGATGCTGAAGATTCCATAGGTTTTTCTACGTCGTCTTTTTCGCCATATACTCGATATAGACAAACTGGATTATTACTACGAGACGAGTTGATTGTTAGGCAAGGAGATGAATTTAAAATTAACGAATTCCACATGTGGCGCGGTCCTCAACTGGGTCTAGAAAATAAGTTGTTCAAAAGGACTTCCAACGCAAACATTTACAAGAAAATAGAAAACGACGAAAATTTAAAATTGTGTTTAAAATACACGTTTGTGAACAAAATCATTAAGGCGATTGACAGACGTTGTGCTTATGTCTTGGTCAAACATTTATTTTAGGATAAATACGTAAAGAGACTGAAATTGTTTTTTCATTTTATAATAAAAATTGTTTGATATATTTTATATTTTTAGTTCGGATTTGAATTATCAGTAAAAATAATTTTAACACTGTTTAAAAAGATAAAATGATTAATAAAGAAAAAATATATAAAATAAATTGTACCGAAGGAATTAAATTAGTAAATTATATTTAGTTGTCTGTAAGAATATTTTGTTTAATAAATAAATTTTTTGCAATTAATTATTTCTGTGTTGATTATTTTTGTATAGTTGTTGAAATTTGAGAATTCTCATTTGATGTACTTGCTCTTTTTTACATCCTTCGACTTTTAAATGTGCGTCGTACGTTTCCAATTTAGTCACACATAATTTCTAATACAAATTAATTATATTTTAATAACTTTATTTTTTTAACATATTTTATATACTTACTTTCATATACAGTCGAAAATTTGACGTGAAGTTCGTTGCTCCTGAAATAATTCTTTTTTGCTCTTTTTTTCCACATATTACGCGTTTTATTGCGAATAAGAAAAAATTCACATTTATTATTTCATTCGAATTTAAGATTGCATAGAATATACCATTTGGTAATATTAGCTATTGCATTATTTCGGTTATTCGTGTTTTTAAATAATAGATATTTAAAAATATTAGGAAAACTGTTATAAAAATAAAACAGTTTTTCAATGTATCTATAGTGTCTTAAATCATAAAAAGATAGGTACTAGATACAAATAAAAAAAATACTATTTAAATACACTGTACAAGGTACATTAAAATTATGTATCTTCATACAAGGTACAAGATACAGTTGTATATCAGATACATATCTTAAATATTAGTATTTTAGATATACCGTCCAGCCATGGTTGTAGTGGCGCAGGTCTTTTTTATGTTGTCTGATGTGGTCAGTCTTTAAAATTAAAAAAAAAATTACTCCTTTTATGATTAATTAGCTGATGATTGGTGTTAAGTAGCCCAAAATAAGAAGAAATTGTTGAAAATTTGTAAAAACCTATAGTTTCATTCATATTTAACCCCATTGCATAATCCTATCCTATCTACGCCATTGTACTCGAATGCAAAAGTAAAATCTTATTTCTATTTAGTTAAAATTTATTTAGTCTTTGTTTTCCTTTAAATTTGTATAAGAAGACTATTTAGAAAAATAAAGAAAATTATTCTTTTCAAGTATTGAGTTCGCTACTATACAAATTTCTTTATTTGAAAAAAAAACTTCTATTCGACTCCTACACAAAAAATTATATACTACATAAGAAAAAATTAGAAATTGAATTTGGAAAAAATAAAACGTAACCGCGGGGTGTTGTAGATGTCGTTGTTGAAGTGAATTATTTGGGTAAAGATTTTTGAAATTTGTTATTTACTTATGAGTTCGTATAAATCATTGCATTCGAATAATACGATTCCGGACGGAGCTTCGGTGTAATATTATTTATCGATTATTAATAATATAATGTGTATATATGTAAGAGTATGTACACACATATAATTTAAGATTAACACGTGTTTTAATATTATTTCCTAAAATAAACCTAGGTAGACAAAAACGTTTGATATCAATTTTGCCATATTCTATCGAAATAAAAGTTAGGTAGTGAGACCAAAACCAATCCCTTTTATCAATTAAATATCTCAAAAACTTATAACTTTCTATAAATGGACCAAAATTAAAAAAAAAATAAAATTCTATAAATGTTTTTGTTAATATAGTACAACAATGTTACATATTTGGTAAAAATTTCAATACTTCTATAGGAAAATTAGTTTTGAAATAACGTAATTTTCCACCAAAAATAAAATACGCTTTGTCCAAAAACTCGACATTTTAATAAAAGAAAATGATAACGTTTTTCAAGATTTTTCGAACGTATAGTTAAAGTAACATACGTCTGATATTGTTCTGAATTTTTAAAACCAAAAATTACCTCTTTTATGAATCAAATACCTACCGCAACATCTAAAATTTGCGATATAAACAGCCCAAAATCGAAAGAAAATGTTTGAAAATTACTTTTCCCTAATATAAGATAAAGTTACGTATTCATCGGATATTTTAGGTTTCTATAACCATTGGTTACAAAATGACAATAAAACAACGAGAATCGATTTCGATGAAATATCGTTTTTTTTTTATCGTTTTTTCGCAATTTTTTTTGTAGAATTTGTTCCTTTAGGCGTTTTTGAGAAAATCGAAAAATAACCTCTTTAAAGTATCAACAGGATGCAATTTGCTATTGGAAACATAGTACGATTGTAAAGATCGGTGTACTCCTTCTGGTAGAATTTTTTCGTTACACACATTATTGGTAAAACCAAAAAAAAAAAAAAAAAAAAAAAGAAACTTTATAAAATCAATTTACATTTCACGTTATTCTTAGAATAACACATTATTGAATATTTTATACAACATATTAAATTTTTATTCTTAATATTTTTTTTTGATAATTTTATATTATTAGATATATTTTGTACCTACCTATATTAAAATAAAATATTTCGTGCGCAGTTAAGATTTATGATAATTATTTTGGATACCGATTTATCGTGAAATACAATGTAATTTATTGCAAAATGTAGTTAGAATTAAAGGACAGATACAGTGGCGTATCCAGGAATTTTTTTTGGGGGGGCTGATCATTTACAAAAAAAAAACATAACAACTGCAAAATAAGTGATTAAAAAAACTATATTTAAAATTTTTAAACAAAAAATTATTATTTACATCATATTGTTAATTTTAGTCGTCTAGCTTATCCACAGCTTTTGATACCGATAGGCATGATGTTGTACATGTTTTCTGTCTTTGTGATATTATAGTTTGCTAATGGAAACAACGTACTATGTCGTATTGCAGTATGGTGCCTATGTATATTATATTATTTAATTAATTAAATAATAATTTAAGATTTCCTGAAATTTCGGGGGGGGGGGCTGCAGCCCCCTCAGCCCCCCCTGGATACGCCACTGGACAGATATAAATAACAAAATAATTTAATAATTTTGTATGCTGTTTAAACTCGCTAACAAATACAGTATTGATTATTTTTTCTCTTGACGTGTCAACTTCACAACACAAGTTTTACCATTTATTCCGATTATATGTACTGACAGAATATTGTTATCCGACGTTTGGTCTTCATTGGTTTTAATTTTGAGAACGACCGTTCTACACTATGAGATGATACAGAAAGGGTATGCGTAATTGTTATTTTTATAGTAATATATAAATTTGGAAAAATGTTTTTTGAATTGAAACGACTTTTTTATGTACTATATAACTAAATTTCATCTCGTAGTATGTTTTGTAATTCGTCTTCCTCGTCGTATTAAATAACGTAATATTATATATTATGTACTTTCGTCGATTTCATTTTCAATATTTGAATTCCATAGTCAACCGACGTCATCCGCGCAGATACAAACGCGTACACGATACGCACAGACAAAACATTATGCTATCCTAAATCATAAGGATTAAAATAAGGATCCTGGCCTTACTTAATTATAATAGTCCAGTGTTGGATCCAGAAAATATTTTTATCAATAAAATAAGTTTATCGTGACACAACCTACCGGAGTCCTTTATTCACTTGCCATACTCGGATGTGTGGTTCGCCGCCACTGGTAAGTAGTAAGAAGTATTCATATTATATAGCTGAAATAAGTATAACGAATTAATATGTTATAATAAAGGCATGTTTCGCACACGGTTTTACGAACGATACAGGATTACGCATTATAATATGTAACAAAAAAAAAAAAAAATACTTTATTAATAATTTATTATATAAAAGAAAATACAAAAATCGTATATTTATATATGTAATTCTAAAATTAAAATTTCGAGCGGAAACTAAACACTATGCCGGACGAAATATTTGATAACTGAAATTTTACTTAATCATCAATAAGATCAACGCGCGTTAGTACACATTTTGTTCGATGAAACCAAACGATTTTTCCCTTCGAATATATATAAATTTTTTTTAAGAACGAATTTTTGTTTTTGTGGTGGTCAAGTGTATAATGTGTGTAGTGTAAGATACCTTAAAACGTAATTAATACTAAATACAAAATCGTTATGCAGGCGTATTATTAAAGACGGATTTCTTAATTACGAGAACGGACGAAATTCAAAAGTTCATCGCTGTCCTCGCAAACAAACGGTTTCAAATGGTGGCATGCGACGTCGTGCCACTTCACTCCGTCCTGGTAAAAGTTGTTCAGCACAGCTAGACACGATTCGTCATTGCCCTAAATAATAACAACGATAATATCATCGTGACCCATAATAAATAATAATATTATTTATATTGATTGGCTTATTGGAATATTATTTTCATTTCTTTTTTTTTTTTTCTGATACGTTTTTGTTTTCAGTTGTTTACAAGTGTATCGAGCAAGCGTGCCAGTCGAATTATGACGAATGTTTTTGTTGAAATGTAAAAGTAATTCCTACGCGCCGTATAGCGTAATGCCGCGTGTATTTTATTAACCGATATTCGCGTTATACATGAAAATATATTATATTCGCGCGATTGCAGGAAACACAAAACTCTCACGGTTTTATTGTGTATCGGACGTTTCCTGAATTTATTTATTCCGTTTTTTTTTTTGAAAAAAAAAAAAAATGTTATTCTGACATTTGGAAATTACCGATTTCGACTGTACATTACGTAACAGGTGAATAATTGCACAGTGCCACTCGTTTTTTACTACGAATTTTTCGCGCGTGCTCATCACCGAACTATTGAAAAAATTCCTTCAGTGTAGAGCTACAAATCGCCTTAATACGCGTGTGTTCTCCGAGCAATGTCGAATGAAATACCCCGGGGGGAGGGGGACAATGCGTTTCAATTGATTATACTATGTTATTAAGTGATTATTAAAATGACTGAAAACTCCGAACGGATTGCAAAACTGTTATTAGTAGAAACGAAAAGTGTGCGTTTCTGACGGTAACCGAGCCGACTACTAGTTGTAATTAATATTGCCGAACCGCGTATAAAATTACGTCACGATATTTTATTATGATGTAAATCGTCGTACTTGCGGTGCTTCCCTGTTGTCTGGTTGCGCTTGTCCGAATCCTCCGGTGGGGCTCCAGTCGCCAGAATTGCGCTGAGTGGTCGGTCCGATTTTGGCGCCAGAACCAGACCAAAACCAACCGTTCACATTGGCCGGCACCAAATCGGGCCTGTCGCATCCGTTGAAGTTACATTTACGTCCGGACGTCCAAATGTATCTTATGTTTCCTTTTCCAATTCAAATTCAATTCGTAATATTTCATAATATTCGGGGCGAACAATATATTATTATCATTATTATTATTATTATTATTATTATTATTATTATTATTATTATTATTATTATTATTATTATTATTATTATTATTATTATTATTATTATTCTTATTATTATTATTATTATTATTATTATTATTATCATTATTATTATTATTATTATTATCATTATTATTATTATTATTATCATTATTATTATTAGGTTCGTTGATTTTTTTTTTTTTTTATTCATTTTTACCTCTTGCTATTCTCTGTTTAACGAACTCGTTTTCTTGTGGGGTTTCTAAGCTCACGGCGTCCATGCAATGTCTTCGACAAATGTTCCTGGCGTCCAACCAATCTACTTCTAAACTCTTGGTCGGCGCGTGTTCCCAGCTGAAGAAATACGAATGCGAGACACCGCGGGCGTCTCGGTACGTAGCATGGCGAATCCCTAAGAAAACAATTTTCTCTTGTTAATAAAAAATATATATAAAATATACAAATGTATATCGAAATGTATATTTAAATATAATAAAAGAAAAAAGCCAATGAGTATTAAACAAAATAAAAGAAGAACGATGTTGTATAAGATATTTATTACTACCGGTTGTTGTATTTTTTTAATTTACCTGATGATGACTTTTTGTCGAAACCGGTAGTAATAAATATCTTATACAACATCATTCTTCTTTTATTTTATTTAACACTCATTGTCTTTTTTCTTTTTTTATATTTAAATATACATTTTGATATACACGTGTATATTTGTATATTTTATATATTTTTTTTATTTATTATCACGAGTATTAACTTATAATTTTTTTTTCTATCTTTATGATTATTTATTTTTACAAATCCTTTTGATTTTTATTTTTGTAAATTCCTCTTTGTTTTTACTACTATGTTATTTCTCTTGTTATTATTTTTTTTTCTCCCCTCCTCCCACTGAAGTATTGTAACAGCGTAAATAATAATCAGCAGTCACGTTGAAATTTAATCGAACGTGTATCGTTAAAACGTACTACTGGAACAGCTACGCGGGTCCGGCAGTGCCAATCTCCTCTGTGCAACCACTAGTGTCAATCCAAAAACGAACAGGAATATTTGTCTTATCATTTTCAGCCTGTAAACAAGAAAAAATATTTACGGTCTTTTTTTTTCGAATTTAATCGTGTATAATTAAGTAAATACGAGACGATTTTTATATTTTATAATATATTTTTTTTCTATTTCATCGCGACGACAGGACGGCGAAAACGTAAAAGTTTTTCTAACGATTACTGCGCAACGCTGTCTTCCTTCGTGGGATTTATTAAAATTTCGTCGAAATTATAATTTTTCGTTTCGAATTTACTACATTCGAGTATTTTTTTATTATTATTATTATTATTATTTACATGCGTTATAATATCGCGTCTACATACACAGCGCACGCGGTTGTATTAATTATTATTATTATTATTATTATTATTTAAGTATTATACGAATAAGCGGTTTTATTATTTTACAACATTTACGTCGACACTAACCGGCTCGAATTATTCATTATTATTAAATATTAAATTATTATGTTGTCGTTCGATAAAAATATCGTTTTCGAGAAATTCGGATTAAACTGTGTACCTGTGCCGCGTCTCAACACGAAAATCACATTCATACTCTCACCCCGTATAATATATCTTTAAATAATTATTCTCCAAAACGAGACATTATTTTCCGTTAATTTTTTTTTTTTTTTACGTAAATTGTTTTAACAGCCAATTACATAATAATATAACGTTGTTTTCTCGAAATAAAACGGAAATCGATTCGACCGTAATCATTTCCATATTAAATTGCAGTTTTCTCGGTTATTTTCTATTTATTTTTTCCGACGTCTGCAGACACTTTTTATTTCGTTTTTCTGATTTCTCCGTGTTTAATCGGTAAATACGAATGATATTTTAATTCGAATGAGTTGAAACAATATTCTGCAGAGTTTCATTCAATATTGTAAGCAAAACCGTTTTATCGACAGCTGCGGCGGTTCGTCCGCGGAATGACACACAATCAAAAAAAAATAAAAAAATAAATTAAATAATAATATAAAAAAAAAAATACGCAGGCGTCTAATTTTTAATTCACCGTAACCGAGTACAAGAATAACCATCGGCGCGTAGCGTTTTATTATTTTTGCACTTATATTTTATAGTCACTCGTTCCCATTGAAACATGAGTGTCATACGGTAATTTTCGTATTTTGTTTACACTTTTTTTATTATTAAAAACGTGTATCGATTGATGTTCGTTCACAATATAGTGACGAACGAGGATTGCTGTTAACGAGCGTTCGCGTCAAGTACTGGATTTTCTTCAGACAGGTACACAACACGAAAGCTATGAAATTACGAAATTAGTTAATCATACGTTATTTACCAGTATTTAATATTTTCATGATTAAAAAAACAAAAAAACTAAAAACTCTTAATAGAAATGTAGAAATTCCAGTCGATACTTGTCGGTATTTTCTAATTTTAATTTCGAAGAAGGCGATGTGTTTAGGTACTGTCTAACATTATTTCAATTCAAACGGATCACGAAAATTCATTCGACCTATATATATATATATATATATATATATATATATATATGACAAAAGTCTGTACAGAATCGCGATTAAATCAATACACGTTTCATTTATTATTTATAAATTTTTTTTTTCTGAATCATATATTTATTAATTTTTTTCATTTCATCGACACGGTTATTGTAGATTCTCGTGTGATGTAAAAGAACGACAAATACAAACATTATCGTCGAGGAAAAAAAAGTTTTATGCGATCCAAAACATCGGTGGAAATTCGTCGAGTAATCCTAAAAAATGTATTAAAAATAAGTCCAGTAGAATTGAACAAAAATATACCAAATGTGATTGTATAGTCTTGAACGAGCTGTCCACCAATCGCAAAAAAAAAGTACAACAAGATGTGTGCTCCACGTATTATAATGTCTACATTGTGTTTGAAGAATAAAGTAAAAACACTGTTTGTTCCCGTCATCACAATGCACAGGAAAATGTAAGACAATTTAGAGCAAAACAGTATGGAACTATTACACACAGGTTTTATTAATATTTCAAATTTCGTCCGAACCATTCGTATAGTACTGATCGTAAAATATTACGTATTTCCGTAATAATTTTTGCATTCGGATCACCGATTCCGATGACTTATTTATCAAAATAAGATATCGTATTATTTATTAAAAAGAAAAAAATTTTAAAAAAAAATTCCGCGAACAAATGTGTATTTGTACCGTGTAAGTATTACGCGTTCCACTAATGAATTAAAAATATTCTTTTTTTTTTTAGCAATTATTTTTATAGTTTTTTCTTTTTTTAATAAGTACATATCATAGACTCGTGGAAAATGGGCGCATATCGTTTGCTCCTAGCTTTGGAAAATGTTATTTTTTTTTTTTTGAAAATTGTAACTTTTATATGTATTGTTTAAATAAACACGCCATTAACACTTTGATTTTATAGTATTTTATAATATAAATTAGAAATATATATATATATATATATATATATATATATATATATAAATAATAATAGTACATTCACGTGATTTCGAGGTTTTCGTAATGTCTCAAAAATATAACAATCAATAGAGAAAATTCGTCAATTAATAGTAATAATAATAATAATAATAATAATAATAATAATAATAACCTAACCGGTCGTTTGTGCATATTTCCTCATAATTATCGTCAACAACAACGCGTTGTGTAATTTGTAAAATATTAACTATGTAATTTTCTTTTTATAATGGAATTTCGTATTGTTTTCGTCTCTTTGATAAATTTCCTGCGGCTACCGCCCACGTATAATTATAAAATAAAAAGGCCTTTTTATTATAATAAAATGTAGTTCTATTTTACTGACGACCAATAAAGTGGTCCATCGTATAGAACGCGCCATTCTATCTATAATAACATACAAAAAAAAAAAAAAATAAATAAAAATATATATATATATATACGCTAATTATTTTTTCTTTTAACATCAAAGTCATATTATTTACCGGGACAATATTTGATTTTCATTTATTTAAATCGTGTTTTTCAGATCCTATCGTACTGAAATTAGTTAAACGAATTCCACTGTATTTGGAATATATTTTATTACTTCTTTTAATATGACTTTCTTACGTGCATTGTGTCGGGCGATACCTGAACAAAGTTAAATCTACATCGCATTATTATTACCTATACACTTGATTTTAATAAAGAACGTATCGTGTAATGCGAGATAGCCAGTTCAGTTGACTCGCGTGATTTTTTTTTACCGATTCGAACCCATTAAATCTTTTTTAATATTAAACGCGTGTTGTACGATTTCATTTGTTTTGGAATTTTCGAAAGAGTCGGTGTGATGTCGGATGAGACGGTGGTAATGGGTTAAGAATAAAAACGAGTTCAGAAATCATTAAATATTAATTAATTACAGAACGAGCGTTATGTATTAGATGAAAAAGTTTTTTTCTCCTCGTTTTCCAGGCTCGAATTATTGTTTTTCAAAAAAAAAAAAAAGAGAAAACGTCATCGTACACATTGAATTTAATTGCCGCAAATAACCTGCAGGGCGTTAGGCGCTTACAGTTAAAATGTTATATTCGGTTATTTTTTTTCCACAATCGGTAGAGCAATTCGTTTCGCAGTAAAGTATGCGTTGTGAAATTCAAACGAGTTTCGAAAAAAAGAAAATTTAATGTTAACCAACGGATAAACACACGAAAGTAATATTTTTGATTTTGATAAACGCGGTTTTTTTTTTATATCCAATAAATTCTTTGTTTTATTTATTTTTTAAGTGCATATTTTTAACTTTATAGGGGCATACTCTATATATATATATATATATATATATATATATATATATATATATATATACAGCGTATAATATTTCGACGGGCATATTATTATTTTTTTTACTCTTATAATAAGTCTCGAACCGCGATTACGACGACGTAAGGGGTTTATTGTGAAATTCGGTAAAGTTTTTAATTTAAAAATATATCAATAATATGTGTGTAACTTCTTTTTGTATACACATTTCGGTTGTATATTTTTTGAGATTAATATAATATTTTGTTATATATAAAAATATTGAAAGTGTTTGGAATTCGCCGTTTAAAAAAAAAAAAACCCGTCGCGCGTTATTGTAACAAATTTTTGGACGCATTTGGGAAAACGTTAAACAATTATCTCGCATAGACGATGCGTGTGACACGATTGCTCGTGAACGATATAAATCGCCATTGTCCTGAACGATATTAAGTCGGATCGATGGAATACATTCATTACACTGGTTAATCTTTTTTTTTTTGCTTTTCTCAATGTAAAGTTGTTGTACATTTTATTGCGCTATTTGTCCGATATATTGTAAATCGGAGATTTCAAAAAAATAACTCGTACATAAATATTCATACGAGGCTATACCGACTAATAGAATATTTGTTGTATTTTACGCGATAATAATTATAGATTGTCAATTCGAAATGCATACAAATTGATAATAATAATTTGTTATATCCAATTTGTGTATTTTGTAACGCCGGCGCGGTTTACCTCGGATCATAATATTGTAATATACTTTCTCGTAATATACGTGGGGGGGGGGAGAAGTAAAGAAATTTAATTGAATTTAATCTGTTATAATTCATACACTTGTATAAAAATGTTTAAATCGTCATTAATCGTCGCAATAATATTCTTTCACTTATATTAAGAACCGAGAAACTATAGTTGTTTTCGTATCATTTTTTTTTTTTTAAATTAAATTAATTACGTTTTTCTAACGTATAATAATAATAATAATAATAATGGTGTTATTACGTTAAATTGTTATTATTATTATTTTTCATTTGAATCGCGCAAAACTTTTCACCGAAACGATTATTACGTACGTAGAGGAGGTCAATCGGTCAAATGCGCACACTGCATAATTAATAGTTACGTACATTTCTCTACAATTATTGTAACGAGATGTTTTTTTTCACCGATTAGAAATTGGGAAATAAAAAAAAAACAGCAGTTTATACGTCCTGAAATCCGTATAAACGTTTGATTGAAAATGAATATCGGAATTCGATTAAAAAAAAAAAAAAAAAAAAATTGTGTGTAGTGTATACGAATACGTTTAATATTTTACACGACGTCATTAAATAATGTTTAGTAGTTTTATTCGAAGTCCGCTATACGGAGAAGAATTCATAACGGATACAATACGAATTAAATGTGAATAACGTGTTATTTTTAATCGCCGATTATATTCGAAAACTTGTTTTGTATAAATCATGCGTGACATTTACTTCGACAATTTTTTTCTTTTTTTCGAAAAATGTAATCCGACGACACACAAAATCGTAAACATATCATCATTGATTATTATTATTATTGTTTTAGAACAATTCTATGTACATTCTGAGTTCTGACAATTAATGATAATATTTTATACTACCTACATAATATATATATATCACGTAATAATCTACGATTTTTCAAAAATCTCGTCTACGATACGAGCTTATGCGGTTTTGTCGATATTTTCAACGAATTTGCCGGACGCGTCGTTTTTAAACGTTTTTAAGAAAACAATACAAGTGTTTAATATCGCGATAAAAAAAAGTGTTTGAACACCGATAGATTGTTCAAATATTATTCTGCTCGCGATCCGTCACCGCGGGCGCGTAAAAAAGAAATATTATAAATATTATATTGAAAAAAATAAACACGATTCCGTTTGCGCCGCAACTGGTTTTATATTAAATATATAAAACGAGATAGGAAGGAAAAGAGAGTAAAAAAAAAAAAAAAATACGATAATTTAATCGCGCGGGCGTTATAAATAATAATAATAATAATAATAATAATAATAATTATACCGTATTGTGGATTATCGTGTAGTAAAAATAATAAACGTGTTGGCGAGAAAATACGCGATGAGAGGACGTGGCGGAGGAGGAAACGTTATTATAAATTCCTAACGGTTCGTCTTACTGACACACAAAAAAAAAAACACACACCACACTTTATTCGGAATGTGTGACGACAACCGGTCGTCGAGAGAGAAGTACTACGACGAGCGTGTGTATATTTACCGTTTGCACGGAGTCTCGTACGTGTGTGTGCTACTAACGACAAAAAAAAACGTCTTGTCTCACAAGTTCGAAATTATCGAGAGACTAATCGGTAAAAACGTTTAATTTATTTCCCATTTTTCTTTTTTTCCTCCCAATATATCCCGCCGACTAATACCACTCTCTTGTGCTTGGACGTCTGGTAGTGCGAGCGAATAGACTCGTCCACATTGTTATCCGCGTGGCTCGTGTCGTCGTTATTGATTTCTCTTCGTACGACCGCGTTGATTATGATACAAGTACCGCTGGCAAAACGTTTCTCTTACACGCGCGCGCGCGCGGAATATAATTTAGCCACGAGATATTTTCGTTAAAGAATAATATGTGTTTATACACACACACACACAAACACAAAAGACGAATGTACGGCGTGTCATTTATTCAACGTTCAAAGAAAAACTTTCTAATGAGACGAGTTGGATTATAAAAAAAAAAAAAACAAAATTACATTTACAATTCCGCTATAGAATACAACGGAGTGACGTTATGATTTTTATTTCATCACATACACCGCGTTCATAACATTATGACCCGCGATGTGCGTGTGCGTGTGTGTAAAACGTGCAAAAATGATTTTACATTTTCGATTATAATCACACTGTACGACTCCGTACTGTGTGTAGTCTTGTCATTATCGCGTACGAGTTCGACATTATTTTGACAACATAACGCGCGTTTTTCTTTCTTTTTTTTTTTTCAAAACATTAAAATACTTTCTACATTTTTTTGTTTCCAAACAGATTATACTAGAAAATCAAACGTTCGACAAATAAATATATGCTTTAAAGCGTCAATATATATATTATATATTTATTATATTATTCTATATATTGAATAGCAGCCGGTAATGTAAAAAAAAAAAAAAAAAAAAACAAAACAGACGAGAGAAATTATTATTCGGGAAATGATAATTTACATTGTACAATAAACTTTTGATAACTAATTTTTTTCGAAAAACGTATTGGATTCTTTTATGTACACGACGAATTCGTTTTTGGTTTTATTTTTTTGGAATAATTAAAAAAAAAAATAGAAATAGTGTATCGTATTTTACTTATAAAACCGAAGCAATCGGCGCCGGCGAAAAATTCGTAGAAAATATAAAAGACTTCTCAACATTATCGCGTTTGACGCGCAATTCGGTTTTAAATAAAGTTTGTCGGCGATTTTGTTTTTTCCTCTTCTTTTATTACACTGTACATTGAAAAGTGTATATCCATATACTGGTTTTCTCAAGACATTATAATATAATGTGTATTATGTAATTTGTTTTTCGTATTATATAATTCTCGTTTATTATTGTGTTTAAATATATGTGCCTATTATTCGACCCGTGGTCACGACGTAGTATCTTATTATTATTATTATTCTGTGTACGCACTATTCTCATCTATGTTGAGCAATGCGTGTTTACACGTAGGTATAACGAAATATCGAAACCTCGAAGCGATTTACTCGAAACACGAATATTTCGTCTTTAAGCGCGCGTTGGGTTTATCGACCACACGGGTTTCCGGACTTTCGTCACATTTTTGTTTTTTTTGTATTAACACGAGAGGCCACCGCGTTTTCTTTCTCGCGAAACGATCCGTATGTAAATTACATTAACAGTATTTTTATAAATAATAAATAATTCAATAACCTAAATACTTTTGTGCCGGCTAGAAGAACCATTGAACATCGTCGGTTTTTTTTTTTTTTACTTTTTTAGCTACGTCGTTAAATATAATAACGGCGGTTTTTTATTTTACTGATTTTTTTTTTTTGTCAATTTTAAATATTGAAATACACAACTGTTATTATTGACCTATTCGCACCGTAACATAAAGCGGATAGATACGCACATCCACTATTCTGATTCGTTCGTATTGGTAATAGCAAAGAGTATAATTTAAAAAAAAAATAATAAAATAGTAAAATATTGGCGATTCTCTAAAAAAAAAGAAATAAAATAAACGAATGAATATTTGTGTACATCTTATTTCGTCGCATTCATATTGTATTGTATTTAAAAAAAAAAAAAAAATAGTGTTACTATTGATTTTACGAAATTCCTCAATCTCTCGTCTATATCTACGTTTTCAATACCGATCGTTTTATTGCTTATTTTATAATTATCGTGCACTGATTGAAGATACTTTTTAAATATCGTTTCGTTAATAGTATCTTCGCTTTTACTCAATACGATACATATTGAATCGATTATAAGGTTTTCTCTATAAATCAATTATTTATAAAACGAACGATTGATCTATTAATATCCAAATACATTGTGTCTATATTTTTTTCCCGATACTGCTGTAAGAATACAGTTCGTAAGAAAAAAACTTATTTCCTTAATTATGATGCGTGAACGTGTGCCGCCGACGTAAATATACGAGATCAACGTTCACCGTGAAGAAAGAAAGCAATTGTATATTATTATTATTATTATTATCAGACAGATATTTCAGCGTCCTTCAAATATACATACACAATGAATGAATACAGTATAATAATAAACCAATATTCGAAATTTCTCTACTGATTTTTATTTTTAATAAGCGTATTATTTTATAAATGGGATATAATCGTACGGGAAAAGAAATCACGTATCCGCTGTAATTCAGAATATAATACACAATATATATTGCAATTATTATTAGATTAACTAACAGGAGGAAAAAACAATTTTTTTTTTTTTTGAAAACCTTAACATTCGGTATATTATACAATACGAGATTAAAACGAACGTGTTTTATTGGAGAAATCTTCGAAAAAAATATTATTCGAAAAAAAACAATTAATTATTTTACAATTTTAACTAATAACGTCGTAATAATAGCGACTGTTGGAATAGAAAATTTTCTTATACGTTAATTTCTATATATTATTAAATTCGTATGGCATTTAAACGCGTGTATATTATCATTATAAAGCTATGATTACAATTATTGCTGTTGTAGTAAGAAAACGAAACATTATAAGTTCGTTAATGATTCGACTCTCTCTCTGGATACGCCGCAGCCTTATAACAACAGACGAATATATTACTAAATTGTACTTAAGGTGTAATGCATTTTAACGAATTAATTTAATATCATCAACGTAATTGACTATTACTTTTAGATTTCTCTTCGGTAAAAATAAAACAATTGTGGTTAATTTTTTTTTTTTTTTAATAAGAGCACCCGTAATAATATATATATATTTTTTATACTTTCTATAACGGCGTTTAAATGATTATTTGCAATTTTCGTTAATTCACTTGATTAAATGTGTATATATTATATAAATTCAAATATATAATTTTTTTTAATGTAATATAAAACGGATATTTAATTTTGCTTTCTTTTATATCGACAGGAAAATAAATATGACCATGGATGTTCGCATGTAAAAAAAAAAATAGTTTACTTTGGTAAGTACTATTATAAGTTGCTATATATATATTGGCTTTTTATAAAAGGACTGTTTTTTTGAGTTCACACCTCCATTTGAAGTATCTAAAACGTACCAAAAAAAGATATCGCCTGTTTGAGTATTGAAATTTAAATTAATTTTTTGTTTTGCATTTATTTTCTTATTTTATCAGTAATAGCAGCGTAATTTGAACTCATAAGCTGACACAAACCACCGCGCGTTAAAGTGAATACTAAAAAGTCACGCAAATAATTGAAGAAAGTAAATGGATATGAAAATGAACATTTTTTCTTTTATATTACTGCGTCTTGTAAAAAAATAACAATAATAATAATAAGTATTAAATTATTCTATTTCTCTAATATATACTAATATTAGTGCACAGACCAATGATCATTTTTAAACGTTTTCAGTTTTTTCATTTTGATTCACTGTAATGTGTTTTCAGAGATCCAATAGAAAATTAAAGACAATTCTGTTTAAAACGAATGCATACGAGTTTTACTTTACGATTTACCAGTAAACCAGGTAAAGAAAATGATAAAATTCAAACGATATTTTCGCAGTATTCATATAATCATTGGCGCAAAATAATTTGAAAATATTCAGTAGTGATTTTTATTATTATTATTATTATTATTATTATTATTATTATAGATGGTTATATAATTCTATGCTATTTTTAATCACTTAGAAATTAAAATGGAAACGTTTTCAAATATCGTGAAATTCTGGAACAATAATTTGAAAAAAAAATACAACACAAATGTTATTTAAAAAATTCCTATATATTTACAAAATATAGAAATTATTGCATTCGTCTGTTTAATATTACTTGTGCAATTAGTGTTATCGTAAGAACAAAATTACAAAACAGTATTGAAACTTAATCACTTGTACTATTTTTACCGCTCATATTATTATAAATATTTTTATATTCGATGTATACATAATTTCATAATTCCGTTTTTAAAATTATATATTTAAATTTTCTTTTGAAAAAAACAAATTGAAATTATAAGGCGAAAATTATTATTAAAGAGTTAAAAACTAAATTCGATTCATATAACATTTATTTTTTATTCATTTTAAATATATATATATATTTTTTTAAACGAAAATCAATTTATTTCGTTACATTCGATTACAGAACACAAAAGAATTAATTTCATTCTCGCTTTTTCATAATTAAACGAATAAATGTTTTCATATATTTAGCGCACGTTTATGTGTTGAACACGTAACTATTTGGTATTTCAATGTCTTTCTCGTAATATTATTTAAGTTAAACCTTTTTGGAAAAAAACGTTTTTGTTTTTGTCTTTTTTTTTAATATTAATTAATCATTTACGTGGAAACGATTTTTTTACGCGTAATGTGTTTGACGATTTCGTTTAGTTTTTTTTTTTTTTTTTTGGGATGCAATATAGCTTATACTAAAATAAATAATGAAATAACAAACTATAATGTTACCCATGGTTTGAAATTTCGTAGCATTATTATTATTATTTAATTTTTCTATGTAGAATTATTTGTAAAACATTCGATTTATTTTTTCCCGTTATGCTTTTAAAATAAATTCGATACACTTATGGACGAGTAATTGATATTATTATTAAAAATCATTCGTAAATCGTTTTAATAAAATAATAATAATAATAATAAAAACAAAAATGTCCAATGATAAAATGCGATAAAATAAAATCGTTTTTATATTTCGAATTATACATACGAGTGATATGATAATATTATTGTCTTACCTGAAAGACGCGATGATGCGGATTTTCAAAACTTGACGGAATAAGAACGGATATAATCACACACACACACACACACACACACTTGCTGCTATCAGTTGCTTCGTGGTGTAGTCAACAGGTACAACTGAACACCGGCTCACAGAATTCCGAGTGTATAAACACTACGGTGCCATCGTCCTACTTTTACCATAACGATATTCCACAAGACATACACAGTAACGGCTTTACGTTGTAACCTACATTAAAAATTCTTTTACTGAGTAAGAGTGCTATTAACTACTGAGCATGTGCCGTTCGTTTTTTTTTTTTTTTTGTTGTTTTTTTGGCCCCTTCTCTTTGCTACGGAAATCAAAAATTATCGTACAACGAAACACGATTTGCGCGCCGGTAAAATATTATTTGACGATTTCGTTATTAAAAATAAACGTAAATTAAACGCAATCCGTGGTATGCGAATAGAAAAATTCCAAAGGGGAAAGAAAACAACGAATAAATAATTTTCGCTGTAATACAGCATTATTATCGGCAATTAATATTCGCTAAAATATTAAAGAATAATATTGAAATCGTTTTCAAAAATAATAAAAATAATAATAATAATAATATGATTAAACGAACGGATCATTTCCAAATAATAATTATTATAACAATTTTTAATTTTCATAGAATTTACAAACGTAAATGTTATATGTTTATGTTTAATGTTATATGTTTAGTATATAGTTGAAATATGTTTTATGTCGGTGAAACTAATAGGAATTTTCATACGAGACGCACAAATCTCTGGAAAACAATTTATAAAAATTACCGAATCGTTAAATACATTTTATGAATGAAAACAACACTTTCAATACCTATATAAAATTTGTATGAATTCAGTTTTGGAACAATCCGATATTTATAAAGAAGTTTATCAGAATACATTCATTATAAGCAGAGGGGATTTTTAGCACTTAAAAACATGAAAATAAGCGCTAAAATGTGCACTAAAACCCATAAAATATGCATAAAAAAAATCGAAAAATATTTAAAATATTTTTTTATTGAATTTAAACAAATAAGTACTTGTATTTCACTAAATTGTCGGCAGTCGTTGCCCGTCCGGATTGTGTACCTAACTGTATATAATATATAATAAAATAAAATAGATTTATAATTTTGTCGATATATTATATAAGTTGAGTTAGAATAATATACGTAGGCATTGCGATTTACATGGTTTATATACTGGAATGCATATCTGTGGCCATCGTATTTTTTAAAAATAAATTTATAAAAACACGATAATTACGACGAACGAATGAGTTGTAGATAAATAGAAAAAAAATCATACGGATTATATTATTTTTTTTATTCGAGTGCTTCTCGCTTAATTTCATTGATCGGTGGAAATTTGTATAATTGTAATTATTTAAAATTTGAAGAATTTGTTAAAATATGCAAAAAAAAAAAAAAATACACAAAAACGAAAGAATGAATACTTTATTGAAAAATCGATAAAATTTACACATTCCATTTTCAAATTTAATATCATATGCTATCGAGAAATAAATTTATTTCGCACATTGTTGCTATTTTTTACAATAAATAGCAAAAGTATTCAAATACTCTATAAGTCCCGAACCCCGATTTATAAGTGCTTATTATAATAATAATAATAATAATAATAATAATGACATTATGTATTTTTTATCGTAATATTTGTAAATTTTCATTATGGTATTTCGATATTTACTTTTGTTGTATTTTTTATTTTCATTTTACACATAACGATTGTCTCTAATCGAAACCAGTTGTTAAAAAAAAGAAGCAATTTCTATGTATTTATCGTTTGTTTTTCTATATGTATATGAATATATATTTTTTTTTAATACATAAATGTGACATTTCTTTTTAAATTTATAGTTTTTCTTATTTTATGAACAATAATAATGTTTCGAATATACCCATTATTTGTGCAATAAATTGTTAATTCATTCACTATACTTTATCGTGCAATGTATACTTAAAAATTAACGTTTACGTGTCACACGT
The DNA here is from genome assembly GCA_032441825.1 of Chaetogeoica ovagalla. Taxonomy (NCBI): domain Eukaryota; kingdom Metazoa; phylum Arthropoda; class Insecta; order Hemiptera; family Aphididae; genus Chaetogeoica; species Chaetogeoica ovagalla. The sequence continues at coordinate 3,312,667 of CM063747.1, read as the reverse complement.
AATGTTACATTTTTAACATTATAATCTATTAATAGATTGGAAATAATGTAAAATTTTCGATACAAATCGAAGTAATAACTTGTTAAATGTTAATACGAACACGTCTTAGAAATTTATTTGACAAATCTGGTTGAATACAATAAACGACTACCCATTGAACAGTTATGACTCCCTTGACAATTCAAAATTTTTAAAAATTATGTGTTTTCCATGTTTGTGAAATATAAAAATAAAATCAAATTTATTATCAATTGAATTATATTATAATATTATACCTTTTTGTGTATTTGTTAATTGTAATTAATTAATACAATTTGTTATACGTTGTCGTTTTGACTGTATTCAATCCGTGTCCGGGGTGTCATTTCTTAAAAAAAAAAAATTTTTAATTCTTTTAACAAATACAGTCGACAATCGTTTATCGACGGAAAAACGAATGTAGAAACATTGCGAACAACACAATTCAAAAATATTCATACAATGTACAACGGAGTTATTAATTCACAAAAGTATTTAATTGCATTGAGTTTTATCGTATTTTCCTAGTCATTCAATAACCAATAATTATCAATTATCTATACGGTTATTATGTCTTGTCAAAAAAAATAAAATTATTTCACTACAAATGGCAATTATTATTAGTTTTTATACAAATCACGATTAAATTATTATTTTTTTTTGTATTTAGTTAAATAATTAGAATGACCAAATGCATATAAAAACAGACAAATAGTAGGCACCTACTTGTTATAGTATTGACTGTCGTTTTTACTATTCGTTATGTTATAAACTAGTTCAGTAATATCAAATAAAATAATAATAATAATAATAATAATAATAATAATAATAATAATAATAATAATAATAATAATAATAATAATAATAATAATAATAATAATAATAGATACCAAACACGTTCTCATTAAATTAATTATTTAACCGGTCAAATTAACATTATTAGTTGGAAAACGACTATGTTATAGTAGTGAAACGAAAATTGAAATTGTTGTTTTCACTACAAATAATAACATATAGGTAGTCGTTTTTAACTCGAAAAATTGATTCGACTGTTAAAATAAAAAAAAAACATTAATTGACAGTTCGAACGAGGAAGTTCTGTTTGTGAAACGTATTTATAGTACCTATCGATGATTATAAAAAAATTTTTAAAAATGACTGTCTAAATTCGGCCACATGTTTCCTTCGTTATGGCTTAGTCTGAAATCAATGGGAAACTAAGAAAAAATTTCATTTTTCTTTTTGTCCGTTCTTTGCATAAACGTAAAGTTCGGACGGTTTGCCGATTCTGTAGCATGTGTGACGTAGAAGTGAGAAAAAATATCATTTTATAAAATTCTAATCGCACACTGGCAAAGATTGTCCGTGCGTTTTATTGAACGCGAAGTCTGAGCTCAAGCCTAATTCAAATCGAGAAATTATTGACATTGTAAAAAATAGTAATGATTACTTAAATAAAAAAATTGTCATATTAGGTTTTGGACATTCAAGTATGTTTTATCTTGTTAAATTCTGTAATTTGTATAATGCGCTGCCACTGTTTGTCACAAAAATGTTTATAATTTCTTACGTTGAATAACACGTCTAAACTATATGTTTGTTTATATATATATATATATATATATATGTTCGGTAACGATATCGAGAATCAGAAATAATATAAAATTGTCCACCGATTTTCCTAATTAATTATTATCGCGGAGATAAAACGTAGTGCTGTTTTAATTGCCTTCGTGTGGCCGCCGTCATTCTAATCGCAAACGCCGGTCCGTTCGGTATATTGTGTGTCCCTTACCGCGGTCGGTATAGTGTGTCGTTATTACGCGTTTTTAAATTTTACTTTTGCTTTTCGTGTGGTGAAAGCTGCGCCATCGATTTTATAACGGGCATATCGACGGTTTCGTACTCGCCTATTGAATTACGTACGCGAAATTTGTTTATGGTTTTTTATTTTTTTCTCGGCTCTTTTCGTACACGGGGCGGCCGTTGTGTGACGACGTACGCGCGGGCGTATGTCAACCGAATATTGAGTCGAATACATTTGTTATACGCACACGGGTGCATCATTCGAGCAACGACGGAGATTGAAATTGGTCTGAACTCGGCGGTCAGCAATTACGGGTAACGCGGTATTTATACGCGTATTTTATATATATATACCTGTAATATAATATTATATTAGTTATTAATAATTTGTTATTGTTTATATTATTATTCGTATTACATTTTTTTTCGATGTAGTTAGGTGGGCGCCTACAATCATAAAGAATTTATATATATGTTTATATCTTTAGTTCCGTGTAATTTGGTGAATTAATACAGTCCATTTATCTTATTTATTGCATATTTTTCATTATTTTATAGTTTGTATTTCGTGTTCAATTTTTTATTGTTAATCGAATTATTAGGTTTACACGTTTTATATCGGTCTATTTAATTACACGGTAAACATTTGGTCCTTCGGGCCGGATCAAATTAGTGATATTTGATCAATTGTTAAATTATTGTAATTTAGTTTATATAGTGTATAGGTTTTCATTGTTTCTTATTATTGTTTCGATAACATTCCGTTCGCTCCATTTTATTCAGTATGGGTCGTCCAAAACGTCAACTTGATGCTACGACAACTGAGATGAATTTATTATTACGTGCGCGTGCATCGCGCGACATGATATTAAGATCTATTCGTAATTTAGAAACGTTAGCGCAGGAGGCGCGATCGAATGTAGAAAAACAATCGTTGTTTAAGGCTCGATATCCTATGCTCGATAAATATGTGAATCAATTCGAAGCACAACAACAAGAAGTATTGAATATTATGGTGGACTCCGAATTACAAGACGATTTCTACAGTATCGATATATTAACAACAGACGAAATGGAAGAATTAAGTGGACGTATTCGTATGGTTATCGAAGCAATACAAACTACGTCGAACGAAACAAAGCAAATTCCGTGTCAGGAAAGGGTGAGTCATATGGGACCCACTATTGCATTACCTAAAATAGAATTGCCAAAATTCGATGGAGACGTAGTTCAATGGTGTTCTTTTCGGGACATGTTTTCTTCACTAGTACACAATAATCAGAATATTTCGGACATTGAGCGTTTTCATTTTTTAAAGTCGTCTTTATCGGGTCCGGCGCTAGCGGTCATTAAGTCTATTCCGTTAACGGCCGACAATTACAGCATTGCGTGGGATGCACTCCAAAAATCGTTTGAAAATAATCGGTTATTAGCAACGGCGCATATTGATCGATTATTCGCGTTTTCCTCACTCAAAAGGGAGTCTACAACGGGACTTGCGGCGTTTGTTAATACATTTCGCGAGAACGTCGCCGCAATCAAAGCATTAGGGATAGAGGACATCGCTGGATTTTTATTATTTTATATTGGCGCGCGGGTGCTCGATATCGAAACAAGAAGACTTTATGAAGCCAGTATACCACAGTCAGAAATACCAACCTTGGACAGCTTGTTAGATTTTGTCTCTCAACGGTGTAAAATATTGGAGAACATCGGGACTACTGCGGACAGAACAGAACTTAATGTTAAGAGCATTACGAAGAAAGGCAAAGGTCCGTTCGGAAAATCTTCGTTAACGGCGATTTCACAATCGAATGGATTAAAGTGTGTTTATTGTAAACATGACCACCCGATTTATCGCTGTTTTGTATTCAAACAAAAATCCGTCGCAGCCAGAAGGAAGTTTGTCAGTAATAACGGTATTTGTTTTGTTTGTTTAAATCTGGGACATCAAGCAAAGTCATGTCCATCAATGCTAAAATGTCGAAACTGTGACGGCAAGCATAATACACTATTACACGTACACGATGAAAAACTAGCTTCGTCCAGTAACGTCAAATGTTCGACAGACGAGGTCAAGTCAATCTCGGAGTCAACGGAAAATAAAACTTCAGCTTCCAACGATTCAACTAAGTTCTCGGGTACGGCACGTACGGAAACCACGGTGGTTTTGGGCACGGCTATGGTGCGTATTCGAGACAGCTTAGGAGTATTACAGATTGTACGGGTTTTATTGGACAGTGGTTCCCAAGTTTCAGTGATGACGTCAGAATGTGTTACTCGACTCGGATTACGACGTATCAAGAGTCGAATAGAGGTAACTGGACTATCACAACAGCCAGTGAATAAAGTGAAAGGGATCACTCAATGTCAATTCGTCCCTCTTCATGCGGAAGAGCCACAATTCTGTGCATCGAGCATCATTATTCTTACACATATTACGACAGTTACCCGGTGATAGATTGCCCACTACGGTACGTGAGCGTTATCGCCACTTGGTATTGGCTGATCCAGAATTTGATGTGCCCGGGCCGATTGACATGTTGATTGGGAGTGATTTGTACCCACATATGTTACAATCAAAGGCAGATATTATACACAGTACGGGTCTGCCATCCGCCATGAGCACACATCTCGGATGGATCGTGGTCGGAGCACTGGAAGAATCACCAACAACACCCATGGTTTCATTATCGGTAAGAGCAGCACCAGAAATAGACGGATTGTTGCAAAAATTTTGGAATATAGAAGAACCAGATATTCCTGACATGCCGACAACAGAGGATGAACAATGCGAGGCATGGTTTCAGAAATCAACAAGAAGGGACATTTCTGGACGATTTTACGTGGCGTTGCCATTTCGGTCTGCTATATACACTCAAACGGAACCGTCAACGATGCAGAAGGCGTTAACCCACGGCGGGAGCCTGACAGACTTAGGTTCATCTCGGTCTTTGGCCTTGAGTCGTTTATACAACCTTGAACGACGACTAGCTAAAGACTCGGAATTGTACACCGCCTATCGTAATTTTATGGAAGACTATTTGGCATTGGGGCACATGAAACTCGCGTCAGTGCCAGGCAAATATTTTATTCCACATCATGCAGTAGTCAAACGTGAGGAAAAGGGGCTGAAGATCCGGGTTGTGTTCGACGCTTCAGCAAAATCCACGTCAGGAAGATCTTTGAATGACTGTCTATGCACTGGCCCGAAATTACAAACTGAAATCAGTGATGTACTACTGCGTAGCAGATTTTATAAGTACATTTTCGTCGCCGACATCACGAAGATGTACCGGCAAATTCGTGTACGCGAGGAAGATTGTGTATACCAACATATTCTTTGGCGTACGTCTCCGGAAGAAGAGGTGCAAGAGTATGAATTACAGACAGTCACGTATGGAGTGAATGCAGCTCCATTTCTTGCTTTGCGGTGCCTACATCAATTGGACTACGATGATGGTGCTAAGTTTCCTCAAGCAAAAGGACTGTTGACTCTTAATACTTATGTTGACGACATAATTGCTGGCGCTGACAGTGTGGATGATTTGCTGACTATACAGAGGGACCTCGTTCACTTATTACAACAAGCCGGGTTTGATTTGAAAAAGTGGGCAAGTAACTGTGATGCCATATTGAAATGTATACCGGTCGAAGATCAGGCTATAGAACCAACTTTCACTCCAACTGGCGACGGGACGTTGAAGGTTCTAGGAGTTCATTGGGATCCTAGCACAGATACTTTTGGATATCATGCTAAGGCCGACGAGATGTCGATTACCAAAAGGTCTGTGTTATCTACAATCGCACGGCTATACGACCCAATTGGTGCTTTAGGTCCGGTGCTGTTGTGGGCCAAAGGAGTGATGCAGGCACTATGGGTTGAGAAAGTTGGATGGGACTCTCCGTTACCAACTTCATTAATGACAAAATGGCGTCAATTTCTAGAAGAGCTAACAGTGTTATCGCAAGTATCAATACCTCGACATATCGATATCCGCCAGGTTAAGGAAGTGCAGTTGGTTGGTTTTGCCGATGCATCTCAACGAGGGTATGCAGCCATTGTGTTTCTACGGACAGTTGACAATCTAGGCCAGTTCAATGTTTATTTTATCGCGTGCAAAACTAAGGTCGCACCATTGAAGTCATCGCAAAACGATACCACGTTGACCATCCCACGGCTAGAATTATGTGCGGCATTATTATTGGCCAAACTTTTGTCACACCACTTCAAACTATTGGAAAATATCATTGCCATCGATAGAATCAGAGCCTGGACAGATTCAACAGTGGTCCTAGCGTGGCTTACTCAAGATCAGAAACACTTTAAGATTTTTGTGACTAATCGAGTTTCCAAAATTCGATCGTTGTTGCCTACGTGTGAATGGGCTCATGTGGGTACAGCTGATAATCCGGCTGATCCGGCGTCTCGAGGGATACTTCCCCGGGATATGTTGTCATGTTCAAAGCATTTGGTCGGACCAGAATTTTTACGTCATGATGATGCCCAGTGGCCAGTGGTGGTGCCTGAAGAATCTACCATTCTAATAGAAAATTTACCGGAACTCAAGACTTTGGCAAAGCATATATTGTGCATACAAGAAAAAGGCCTATGGATGGAGCGTTTTTCTTCATTAACCCGGATGCAGCGTGTAGTGGGATATTGCCTTCGTTTTGTTGATCGAGTTCGAGGGCGAACTACGTCAACGGGACCTATATCACACACAGAACACAACCAGGTCTTGCATAGAATTATACGTTATACGCAACAAACATTTTATTCTGATCTATATACGCAAATTAAAAGGGGGATGACCATTGTACCAGCAACTATGGCTCAGCTGGCTCCTTTCATAGATCAGACGGGATTAATTCGAGTTGGAGGACGTTTGAGACATTCTACATTGGATGACAGAGCGAAACATCCCATATTACTACCACAGCGGTGTCACCTCACAAATTTAATTATCCGACATTATCATCAATCATTATTACACGGTGGATCGCGATTAGTACTTTCGATGATAAGTCGACGATATTGGATAATCTCTGGTCGAGCAGCGGTGCGTCGTGCAGTATATTCGTGTGTACCGTGTTCAAAACATCGGGCTAGTAATCCTCAACCTTTCATGGCGGACCTACCGGCTTCCAGGGTTACAGGACATAGGCCATTTTATAACGTAGGTATGGACTACGGAGGTCCGTTCGTCGTGAAGGAGAGTCGCCGGCGTGGGGCCCGGACACATAAAGCGTATTTAGCCCTGTTCATATGTATGGCAGTAAAGGCAGTACATTTAGAAATCGTAACGGATCTTTCAACTGAAGCATTTTGTGCGGCATTGGACCGTTTTATATCGCGCCGTGGCATTCCAGCCAATTTTTACACGGATTGTGGCACGAACTATGTCGGCGCAGCGAAGCAAATTAAGACGTTGCTTGACACGGATAATGCTCGTCAATTAATTTCTTCGCGAATTCAGTGTAAGTGGCATTTTAATCCACCGGGTGCGCCGCACTTCGGCGGCCTATGGGAAGCGGCTATTAAGAGTGCGAAAACGCATTTAAGAAAGGTCATAGGAGCACAAACATATACAATCGAGGAACTGACAACGTTAGTCGTGAGAATTGAAGGCGTTTTGAATTCGCGGCCATTACAACCACTGTCTAGTGATCCCAATGATTTGGAAGCGTTGACTCCGGGTCATTTTCTAATAGGCCAGCCACTTTTGGCTATGCCCGAAGTCAACCTCATAGATATTCCAACCAATCGCCTAAAACGTTGGCACCTTATTCGGCAAGCGCTTCAATCATTTTGGCGCCGTTGGAGCCATGAATATCTACATACTCTTCAAGGTCGCAAAAAATGGTTCAGACAAACAGATAATTTAGCCGTAGGAGATTTAATCACGGTGCATTCACCCAACCGTTCACCGATGTCTTGGCAACTTGGGCGCATTATTGAGGTACATCCGGGTCTAGATGACGTCGTCCGTGTTGTAACCATCCGGACAGCCGACGGCCTCCTCAAGCGGCCGGCTGTAAAGGTTACAAAATTGCCCATATAAGATACTGTATGTATGATAAAAGGGTACGAAAGGATATGGACGTCCCATATCCGATTCCTGTTCTTGTATTCCTTATTCTTTCTAATCCTGTGTATTAGATATATTGTATTATTATTATTATTATTTTTTTTTTTTTTTCGTCTTTTAATGCCTTTTCTCACCATAAATTATAATAACTTAATTTGATTTATACACTGTAATCATTAATTATTATTGTTATTATTATTTATATGCTTTCTTTCACCATAAATTGTACTAGTTAAATTTGATTTATATTGTATTCATTAATTATTATTATTATTGTCACTATTATTATGGTTATTGTTATTATTTAAGTATTGTGATGATAGTATGTAATGAAGCTGACCACGTAGATAAGAAAGATATAACCAGGATTTGAAAGTCTGGGTCTTTCAAAGGCGGGAGAATGTTCGGTAACGATATCGAGAATCAGAAATAATATAAAATTGTCCACCGATTTTCCTAATTAATTATTATCGCGGAGATAAAACGTAGTGCTGTTTTAATTGCCTTCGTGTGGCCGCCGTCATTCTAATCGCAAACGCCGGTCCGTTCGGTATATTGTGTGTCCCTTACCGCGGTCGGTATAGTGTGTCGTTATTACGCGTTTTTAAATTTTACTTTTGCTTTTCGTGTGGTGAAAGCTGCGCCATCGATTTTATAACGGGCATATCGACGGTTTCGTACTCGCCTATTGAATTACGTACGCGAAATTTGTTTATGGTTTTTTATTTTTTCTCGGCTCTTTTCGTACACGGGGCGGCCGTTGTGTGACGACGTACGCGCGGGCGTATGTCAACCGAATATTGAGTCGAATACATTTGTTATACGCACACGGGTGCATCATTCGAGCAACGACGGAGATTGAAATTGGTCTGAACTCGGCGGTCAGCAATTACGGGTAACGCGGTATTTATACGCGTATTTTATATATATATATACCTGTAATATAATATTATATTAGTTATTAATAATTTGTTATTGTTTATATTATTATTCGTATTACATTTTTTTTCGATGTAGTTAGGTGGGCGCCTACAATCATAAAGAATTTATATATATGTTTATATCTTTAGTTCCGTGTAATTTGGTGAATTAATACAGTCCATTTATCTTATTTATTGCATATTTTTAATTATTTTAAAGTTTGTATTTAGTGTTCAATTTTTATTGTTAATCGAATTATTAGGTTTACACGTTTTATATCGGTCTATTTAGTACACGGTAACAATATATGTACATAATATTCATAATACTTGTATGATTTACGTGTATAAAAAATCGAGCACATTATGTCAATTAGTTTAAACCGACTAAAATTATTAATTTTTTTTTCTCATTCGTATTGTTAATTTTATTTTATTGTACTTTCATTCATTTTTTTTTTGCATTTACGGTTTTTTTGAAATGTAATTCTCCCCGGGGGACAGTTAAAATTCGGAATCCGCCCCTGTAGTTTTCGCCTGTAGATAATGTCCCGTAAAGCGAACTGGCGTGGTTTAAAATTGCCTATTCGAAACGCCTCGTGTACGCGCATTATTTTGTTCGTTTTTATCCCCATTCTCCTCGGTGTACGCGATAAATTATTTTGCGACAACAAAATACGCGATTGTTTTATAATGTCATTCCTACGGGTTAGGTTGGAAATGACTGTCGACGCAGCGATTTTTTTTACAATATTGTGTATAACACAAATATCGTTTTATCAAAGCTGGGCGTCGAGTTAACGATTATTTTTTTTAACTCGGTAATTTAAAGTATATTCATGTCAAATGAAAATGGCCTCGGTCCAGACCAAAAGAAAACATTTGTTGCAAACACGTGTTGCCGACAATGTTGGTGACGAAAATCAGAAATGTTTCCGAAATTTGTCACCGACAATTAGTATTGCGTCGGCGGCGTTTGTAATCGACAAATTTTTGTTATCCATCCGACGCGGGAGGAGAATTCGACAAAGTTTATAAACACACACTGTCACTGACAATGTATATTGACACGTACACAGACCGGTCGAATTTCGTCGATAAACGTTTGATAAATACGTCATATTTAATTTAATATTTGGTTATTCGTTCAGTTTAGTCTCGTCCGCCTACACGTAGTGGATATTTTCACCCTTACATTTCTTTTTTTTTTTTTGAATGAATTTTTAAGTTTTTTTTCAATCAAACAATGGAATGGTCTAAAGAAAGTGTTTGTCAACTTATTTTTAATCAAAAACTGATTTTTATATTATGAAAAACAAATACTATGGGACCAAACTCAACCCGTGTATAAAAATTAATTTACAAAAGAAAAAAAATGATGCGCGGTGTGACATTTCAAAAACATTTAATATTGACAAATCAAAAGTCGAAAAAAAAAATAAAAAACTCGATTGGTCAATTTCATCGGGAATGTAAAAAGTGTCTGGTGCTGGGGCTAATGAAATCATCAACTCAAAATGATTCGCATACGATTCTACGATGTTTTTAAAATACAAAAACAACGTCTAAGGCTGGAATTGAAGTGAGTCGTAATATTTATTAATAAATAAAAACAATACACTCGTGTATATACAGTGGAACCTCGATAAGTCTAAATTCAAAGGAAATGCAATTTTTTCGACTTATCAAGATTTCGACTCACTAAAGTTTTCGAGTTACCAGAGTTTTAGAAAAAAAATTCGACTTAAAGAATTTTTTATTAAGTAGTATTATATACAATGTAAAAAAATGTGATTATATAGGTTATTTAAATTTAAAAAAATCATCACGAAAAAAATATAATACAACATGTGTTGCAACATTATAATAGATAATTTGTTATTTTACTTTGACTAAAAATTTGATCGATCGCAACTGACAATACCGATACAAATGAAAAATATGTACTGTTGTGTGCCAATTTTAGTTAATACATACGATAATAAACACAATAAACGCAATTAGATAAAATTATCGGAACGTTTAGACAAATGTTTATAAAGCTATCCGTCTATATTCGGAGCACAAAATGTTCGAGTTATCTATAGTTTTTTTTTCGAGTAATCGAGGTTTTCGCAAGGAAACAGAATTTTTTTCGACTTATCAAGGTTTTCGACTTATCGAGGTTCCACTGTATACGTATAAATAAATATTGGCGTTAATGTAAGAAATAATGTTATTCTATATATTATAACTAGGTGTTATGTTATAAACGAACGGTTGTAATTAATTATGCCATAGCTACAAATTTAAAAGTACATACGTTATTGGAAAACTCTCACGCCTTGTAGAATGATCCGATTTCGATAGGTTTTTGTTTTTTTTTTTTAGAAAGAGAAAGACATTTTGCAGTGCGCATTGGATTTCGATTCAATACAAAATTCCCTTTCTAAAAACTATAATAAGAGTTTGAATATGTGAAAAAATTTTTCAATATTTTTAATAAATTTTTTTTTAACGTTTTTAATAGGGTAATCAAAAATCGAAGTCCAATGTAAGAAGTATTCCTTTTTCCAACAACAACGAAATTAATGAAATAGGACAAATTCTAGGAGGTATAAGAGTTTTTCCTGTTAAGCATATAATTATATAGAACTTGTCATTTTCTGTCTGTCGGTGCTGTTGGCACGTGCAAAATAAAAATATCAAAATCTTATTACTCTGCAACGCGTGAGAGTTTTTTCAGTAATGTATGTACCTATTTAAAATTTCTAGTTAAAATACTGGTCGCGCGCAGACCCCTTAAGTTTAAATCAGGCAATATAATTTGTTTATAAACTTAAAAGTTAAAAGTCAATTTTGAAAAAAAAAGTAACTTGACTTAGTTCAAAATTAAAATTTTCTAATTATCAGAAGAAGAAAAAAAAATGAAAAATATTATGGGTTATACTTACGGTATAAAATATATTTATGCACCTAATCCTAGTTGAATAAAATAAAAACACTAGTATATCTCGGTGCTTATTGAAATTCATAATATTTCTTTGACTTTATATAGATACAATTTAACTTAACTCGGATATTTTGTAAAAAGTAAACGTATAATTAACATGTTAAGTTTTCTTTTTTAAAAAAAGTAATTTTTCAAGTTAAAAGTTAATTTAAAAAAAATAACCCGTTAATTAACTTAATTTTAACTTTTATCTCATTAATACTAAGCCTTGAATTTCATAAAACAATTAATCGAATTATTTTTTCGTAACAATTAAAGCGTTAACAATTCGATTTGCATTTTAATCTTTGGCCAAGCTAATGAGTAATACATTGAAATCAATACCATTTAAATGTTCAATTAAAAAAAAAAAGTTTTAAATTAATTGCTTAATTTCTCCCGACAAGTCATGGGAAGAAGTTCATCAAAAAGCAACTGTGGGTGTGAACAAAGTTTTCCAATGTCTACGTTTTAAAAATAAATTAAAAAATGTAATATTACATGTGATAACAGAACATTGTCTGCAAAGAGAAAACTTTAAACCAAATCAAGTGATCACAAATAATAATAATAATAATATTATATAAAATATTCAGTTATTAATGCATAAGTAACAAAGGAAAAGAGATCTTAAAAAATATTTTACAATAATTTTATAAAATAAAACAAATGGCACAAAACGAACACATACGTTTAATTGTTAGTGCAAAACGTTTAATTCATACATAAATCATTACATGTGAAATATTATACTACGTTCGCAAAATAAATATAATAAATAATTAAAATCAAATATGCTCCATAAATTCTGTCCTAATTGACTATATTTAATTCCGTTAAATAATTAAAACGGAAACTGAATCATCAATATTTATAGAATAGCAAATCGATAAAATATTAAATCAAAAACAATAAAATAAATTAGTTGCAATAAATAAATTAATTACATTAACACATAAACTTAAAATAGCAAACGTAAGGTACAAGAGATACAACAAATATATGAACAAATATAGAGTGCAAATGAGCAGTTTCGCAATTGGTTCATCAGGTTGTTAAAAAGTTATGGCACATATTATGCAGTATTATTCACCAGTCTAATCACTGATTAAAAATCATAATAAACCAAATTGCTTTCAGTCAAGTTCCATAATTCGAACAGCACTTTGGAATGAAACGAAAGACACGAAATTCAATTGTAAGTAAATTGTCACAAAATTTAATTAGTGTCGACACTACAAATGTCTTGTACCTTACAAAGAAATTATTCAAGGAAGCACTGCGCTCAACATACAGAACACTATCCAAACAATCTCTCTGTAACAATGAAATAATCACAAATAATATTTTGTTACAAACAAAATAATAGCAGGCAATATCATAAATAGATAATTTGCGATCAATATGTTTGAGAGTTCCAACATATGTCTTACATGCTATTTTCTATGTAATAATAATGAATTTAAATGCATTTACAAAAAACTAAATATATTCTTCATAAAATGTTGTAAGGTAAACGCGTTGCTCGCTTTTTTTGTAAAATTACGTTTTATGTAAATAAAACGTTGATTACGTGCAACAGCATATCTGTATAATAATAATAAAAAAATTATATATATTTTAATAATTTTTATCTTTCGCGTTTTATTTTTCCCTGAGATTTCAACTCGAATTAATTTTTTTTATATAATTTACGATTAAACGAGACAAAAACAAAAAAAAATTATTAATTAATATTTACCTTCAAAATCTTTAAAAAAAAAAAAATGCAGTGTCGAAATCCATTCCTGTATGAAACGACTTCATTTGGTGGCGCGAATACTAAAATCCAACAGGTAAACGCTTCAATGACATTTTATCAAATACAGTTCAGGTTTTAGATAAGGCCATAGCGTAGAGTAAAATACGTTAAACGATTAACGTGGTGTCAAATGCGAAAAGCGACCTACGCGTACGGTTTTTTTTACCCCTCGTCTACTATACTATTGAAATTATTAGAGTGAACGTGAAATCGAAAGAAATTGCGTATTGCGTTTTTTTTTTTTTGTTGCTTTTTAAAGACCTTTCCCGCAATAAAAACAAAATCGTTTTGTATAATTTCCACAACGACGGTTACGTTCGATCACGCGATCAGCCGCCGCCGACCATTGCCGTCAAAATTCGCTTCGCAAAGACATTTTCGTTCCTTTAGCGATTGATAAGGGAAAAAAAGGAGGACAATTTTTCCAATTGTCGCTGGAGGTATTTTATCACAGCTGTTCAGCTTATCAGACCATTGCAAGTCGTTATCAATCATCACTGTTGAACATCGCCGTCACGGTATGGAAGAGATAACTAGTGATCTGCGGAGCGATGAAACAAGATTTGTTTTTCAATGTATGTTGGTCACATTGATTTATTTACACCCACATACATACGTACACCCACCCAAAAACAAAGCAGAATATTATTACGTAATTCGCGTATTGCGTAATAAGTGTTTTTTTTCTTTATTTGGTACTCGCTCTGTTCCCATCAGTGTCGTCGATGCTGTTTTTTCTCGTCTACGAGAATCCGTCTCGTACGCGTCGTCGTGTCCATTGCGAGTAAGTATCGTCCGTTTGATTATTTCGTTCACACCGTTTTCGATGTGTCTGCTGTGTTCGGGCGTTTCTCGTTGTCCAAAAAGACTCGCTTTTTTCTTCACTCGTACGAATTCACCAGACGCTCGTACGGATTCTCGCATTTTTTTTATTTTCATATACGTATATCGAGTGCGCGATACGTTGAACGAGTCCGATTTACTCGTTTATTTACGATATAATTCATAACAATACCGCGTAGTTAAAGACTTTCGAGGGGTGGGGGGTTTGTTCATTGCGAACGAAAATGTTACCTAATTGAATTCATCGTAGATGAATACCGTAAAGTGTATATAATATGTATTTAATTTGATTACAGATTGTTGTACATTTGTCGTGAAGCGTAAATTATGAAGAAAGTGTAAAGCCGAGGTAAATTATAATTAAATACGTTTTATACTGTTTTAGAAAATAATAATTAACGAAAAATGTAGATGCTCAACTAATGATTTGTTTTTTTTTGTTTTTTTTTTTTAGGTGAATTTCAAAAACGTTATGTTTATCCGGAAAATGTGAACGCTTCAAACGGTAATTTTATTTTTTTTTAACTAACGCATTATGTTCACCTTAATTAAATTGGCATACATCGCATGTGATAAAAGCGAAAAAAACTTTTATAATACTGAAATAAAAAATGCGGTAAAGGTTGATGAAAGAAAATGTTGTAAAATCCTGGCAACTCGCACGCCGTTCTGCTTATACACGAGAAGGGGACCGCGTAAACGGTACGTTACTCACGGAGAACTGAACATATCCATGGAAGCTATAGAAAATGGGCACTTAGATTGCTTGATGTGGGCCCATCGGCAAGGGTTTCCATTGGAATACAAAATTTCATATAATCCCGCAAGAAATATTCCTGCCACAAACGGCAATATTGATTGCATAATGTTTGCCATTGAAAATGATAGTCCGTGGAATTCATCAGCGAGCATGATTGCTGCTGCTAGAGGAAATTTGGATTGTTTGAAATATTGCTTTGAAAATGGTTGTGAATGGAATAGCAGAACATGTGTGTCTGCTGCTCGTTCTGGCCACCTTGATTGTTTGAAGTTTGCTGTTGAGAATGGATGCTCATTGGTAAATTATGTTAATTGTTCAGTGGCTGCACGAAATGGACATTTAAATTGTTTAAAGTATGCTTTTGAAAATGGCTGCAAGTGGGATTTCAATACAATCTTAAATGCTGCAAGAGGAGGTCACTTGGAATGCATAAAGTATGCCTATTATAATGGATGTGAATGGCAAGAAAACGCTACTATTGCTGCTGCAAGAAATGGAGACGTTTCATGTTTAAAATTCCTGCTTAAAAACGGATGTCCACGAACCATGTCAACGGCCACAGCAGCTTTGAGATCTTCAAACTTGACTTGTTTCATAATGGCTGTTAAATACAATTGGCGCCGAAATGCAATATAATTTGATTTGGCCTTAAAAGAAAAAAAATGGAATAATTTTTATCATGTCTTATACAATTCAAGTTATATTGAATAATTATTTCATTAATTGTAAAATTGTATTATTTTGTTTATTTGATATTTATTATTGCAAAAAAAAATAATGTAAAAGTTTTTAAGTTTAAAATTATTATTATAATTATTATTATTATTATTATTATTATTATTATTATTATTATTATTATTATTATTATTATTATTAGTAGTAGTAGTAGTAGTAGTAGTAGTAGTAGTAGTAATAGTAGTAGTAACTAGTTGTAGTAGTAGTAGTAGTAGTATTAACATACAAGTTATATAAAATAAAATATTAAGATGTAGTGAAAACTATGTATCAACATTTAATAGTGAATAATTATTTAAATATTTGTTTTAGTTTTCAATTTGTGTTATTTAATATGCATAATAATTATTATTACAAATAATATCAACATTATTGTAAATTTAAAATTATTACTTTAACATATAAATAATCTATATCAAATTATTAGAATATATTGAAAACTATCTATTAACCTTTACAATTAATAAATAAACCATTATTTTAATTTATAACTTCAATAATTTTACACACTAAATTATTATCACAAATAATACATATTTTAAAATTATATACAGTTTCGATATTGTGTGATGTGTTAAAAAATAGTTATTTATAAAATCAATAGTATTAAATATTTTTTTCAATATAGATATTAGGAAAATATATTAAATGGATTGTCTTATAAAAAAGTATTTGAGTACTTTAAAAAACAAAAAAAGTAATTGAATAAAATAGATATGATTGAATTTAAGTTATTAAAATTAAGTTCATTATAATATAAACTTCTGTATTTTAGTTAAGTTTAAATAACTTTATAATTACCAATAATAATCAAATAAATACATAAATAAAGTTATATGCATATAAAATAACTGTTATAAAACTTTTAGTTTCATGTAATTACTTAATAACTTGTACTTAATTTCACAAAATAAATAAATAATTAGTATGGGAAACTTGGCGTTTTAAAAATGACATCAACTTCAATGACAGTGCTAAATTTCAACATCTAGATTAGTAGAATACAACTAATGTCGACTGTTCCTCCATTTGCAAATAATAGTTTCCGGAAATTATCTGAATATTAAAGACAGTAAGTAATATAATTATTAAAGGAAGGCATGTTTTAGTTTTAACTGTCATTCGTATTGGTACAAGTTTACTTTGAAGGTGGACAAGGTGCAAGGTTGACTCATATGTACTGTTCTTTGGTTGTCTCAGGACCTGTGCCGAATATTTATGCTACTCCTAGATATTGTTGACATGTAACTAAAATAGTTAAACTTCACATCTCAGACACTAGATAATCTCAACTAGGGAACAGCTGTTGAATAATACCTAAGTATTATATATATTTATAAAAAAAAATGATATTATAGTTACTAAATGGAAACTAGTTTTATTTAAAGATATTGATTTAATATAAATAATAAAACATATGTTGATATTAGTAAAAAAAAAAAACAATTGAATATTTGAATTTAAAATTTTCAGACGGTGAAATTTAATAACTAATTTCAATGAAGACTTTACTATTTCAATCCTGTATGATTTGTAATTATGTATAAAAAAAATTTTTTTAACGACTAACAATAAAGAATGTTACCAAATAATTACTATTTACTAAGCAGCAAATATATAAATTATAAGTTAAAAAGAGAAAAAATTATTTTAAAATTTCTAGCAGCCTTTATGATGTAAAATTAATTACAAGTACAAATTAGTTTACAAATGCCATAATTTCATAATTAATAGAAATATTATTTGTAAATTTCTTAATTTTAATATTAATGGTTTGAATTGAATTATTTTTAGTTTCAAAGTTAAATAGATAATTCTTATAAACAATTTATAATTATTAAAAATATGTATTACAAAAAAAAAAATCCTAAAATATAAATGTTCTGCCATAGAACAAAATAAAATTAATATTAGTATTTCAATTCAACATAGAACAAATGGAATAGTGTTACCAGCAGATAAATGAAATGCAATTGCTTTAGTCTACAAAAATGACATCCATTACAAAAAGTCAGAATTTTTAAAAAAATATAATATTCAACATTTATCATATAACCTTACTAATATTTACAATAACAAATTACTTAATTAATCAAAAGTTCTATGGAAATTATTACTGATGAACAAATTAAAATTGTTATTAAAAATTGACACAAATATATTTCCAACAAAAGTGTATATTTTTATTAAATTTCATAAAGAAAACCATTCCATTCCTCCACTTGTACATTTTAAATATGCTACTTCATATAGTTTACCTTAATATTTTATACATTTATAAAATGAAAATTAAATACAATCACAGATAATTCAATAAAAAAATAATTAAAATTCTATAGAAAAATTAATAAAGTTAATATTATAACAGGATATTGAATGATTCCAGTGGATGCAAAAAAATCAATACACATAACAGTGGCTTTAATATTAGAACAATTAAAGAAATTATTCATTCAGTTAATATTATAATTAATCAAAACTATTTAGAATATAATAATTAAGTATAATCCCAAAATGATGGGTTTCCCATGGAAGGCCTTTGAAGTGTTATTCTTATTGAATTAAACATTCAAAATTATTTATTAACAAACACATTATACAACAAGGTATATGAGCAACATATTTATAATTGTACCAGCAGATAAATGAAATGCAATTGCTTTAGTCTACAAAAATGACATCCATTACAAAAAGTCAGAATTTAAAAAAAAATATAATATTCAACATTTATCATATAACCTTACTAATATTTACAATAACAAATTACTTAATTAATCAAAAGTTCTATGGAAATTATTACTGATCAACAAATTAAAATTGTTATTGAAAATTGGCACAAATATATTTCCAACAAAAGTGTATACTTTTTATTACATTTTACAAAGAAAACCACTCCATTCCTCCACTTGTACATTTTAAAACTGCTACTTCATATAGTTTACCTTAATATTTTATACATTTATAAAATGAAAATTAAATACAATCACAGATAATTCAATAAAAAAATACTTAAAATTCTATAGAAAAATTAATAAAGTTAATATTATAACAGGATATTGAATGATTCCAGTGGATGCAAAAAAATCAATACACATAACAGTGGCTTTAATATTAGAACAATTAAAGAAATTATTCATTCAGTTAATATTATAATTAATCAAAACTATTTAGAATATAATAATAAAGTATAATCCCAAAATGATGGGTTTGCCATGGAAGGCCTTTGAAGTGTTATTCTTATTGAATTAAACATTCAAAATTATTTATTAACAAACACATTATACAACAAGGTATATGAGCAACATATTTATAATTGTACCAGCAGATAAATGAAATGCAATTGCTTTAGTCTACAAAAATGACATCCATTACAAAAAGTCAGAATTTTTAAAAAAATATAATATTCAACATTTATCATATAATCTTACTAATATTTACAATAACAAATTACTTAATTAATCAAAAGTTCTATGGAAATTATTACTGATGAACAAATTAAAATTGTTATTAAAAATTGGCACAAATATATTTCCAACAAAAGTGTATACTTTTTATTAAATTTTATAAAGAAAACCACTCCATTCCTCCACTTGTACATTTTAAAACTGCTACTTCATATAGTTTACCTTAATATTTTATACATTTATAAAATGAAAATTAAATACAATCACAGATAATTCAATAAAAAAATACTTAAAATTCTATAGAAAATTTAATAAAGTTAATATTATAACAGGATATTGAATGATTCCAGTGGATGCCAAAAAATCAATACACATAACAGTGGCTTTAATATTAGAACAATTAAAGAAATTATTCATTCAGTTAATATTATAATTAATCAAAACTATTTAGAATATAATAATAAAGTATAATTCCAAAATGATGGGTTTGCCATGGAAGGCCTTTGAAGTGTTATTCTTATTGAATTAAACATTCAAAATTATTTATTAACAAACACATTATACAACAAGGTATATGAGCAACATATTTATAATTGTACCAGCAGATAAATGAAATGCAATTGCTTTAGTCTACAAAAATGACATCCATTACAAAAAGTCAGAATTTTAAAAAAAAATATAATATTCAACATTTATCATATAACCCTACTAATATTTACAATAACAAATTACTTAATTAATCAAAAGTTCTATGGAAATTATTACTGATGAACAAATTAAAATTGTTATTGAAAATTGGCACAAATATATTTCCAACAAAAGTGTATACTTATTATTACATTTTATAAAGAAAACCACTCCATTCCTCCACTTGTACATTTTAAAACTGCTACTTCATATAGTTTACCTTAATATTTTATACATTTATAAAATGAAAATTAAATACAATCACAGATAATTCAATAAAAAAATACTTAAAATTCTATAGAAAAATTAATAAAGTTAATATTATAACAGGATATTGAATGATTCCAGTGGATGCCAAAAAATCAATACACATAACAGTGGCTTTAATATTAGAACAATTAAAGAAATTATTCATTCAGTTAATATTATAATTAATCAAAACTATTTAGAATATAATAATAAAGTATAATCCCAAAATGATGGGTTTGCCATGGAAGGCCTTTGAAGTGTTATTCTTATTGAATTAAACATTCAAAATTATTTATTAACAAACACATTATACAACAAGGTATATGAGCAACATATTTATAATTGTACCAGCAGATAAATGAAATGCAATTGCTTTAGTCTACAAAAATGACATCCATTACAAAAAGTCAGAATTTTAAAAAAAAATATAATATTCAACATTTATCATATAACCCTACTAATATTTACAATAACAAATTACTTAATTAATCAAAAGTTCTATGGAAATTATTACTGATGAACAAATTAAAATTGTTATTAAAAATTGGCACTGTTATTCCATTTTAAGGTACTAATAGGCAAGCTTATCTTATGGTTAACAATTTAAATAGAATTAATAATAACATCTAATTGACACTGGAAACATAAATAATAAAATCTACTTTTTTAACCTTACAATACAAATCTTGCTCACAATAAATTTAATTTTAATATCTATGTAGAAAACCCTCTCTAGCTGATGATTATAAGTATTTCAAATAGATTCTAATCATTAATTTTCATTTTGTTTTATATAGACTCAAAATGTTCCTTTAAACAAATCTAAGTGTAATAATGAGTTGAATATAATTTTTGAGATAGGAATTAAAACTGATTTTGACATAAATATTATAAAGGAAACTTAGTAGTGCAATTAATTGTTGCTCAATGAAATACCATATCATTTTGTCAGAAAAATTTGCTAATATTTTAAATAGACATTATAACAATAATGTAAAAAGAGCTTTTATAACTGAATATTTTTCAATTAAAACTATTAATAAAATAAAATTTAAAAATTTACAAATAATAATTCTATCAATTATGATGATTGTGGCTTTTATAAACTGATTTGTAGTTGTAATAAATAATAAAATAAAAATAAAATAATATTTTTAATAATTTACCCAGTTGCATCGGTGTTTGAACAATTAAAATTAAACTTATTATTGCCATATTTCGTTCAATTAAATAATATGTTACAGACATTAAATAGATCCATATTAATGATAAACCGTGTATGTACTTATTGTTAATGAGTTAAACAGAGTAACAAATCGTTACAGGTATAACATACGTTGTCATTTTTCTCTTCTACAGATTCGTCTTCACTGTAAACAGATAATGTTAACAACGACGACTAAGCAATATCACATTACGGTCAGATGCGTGTATTGTTCAGTCCGATTTCACCGCCTGCAGTAGTGTTCAGGAAAATGTCGAATACTTATGAAACAATTTCCTGTGAAACAGATAAAAGAAAAAAGGGGAAAATTTATAAACTACAAATCTTTTACAACAACGACTATATAATATTACTTCAAAGAAAATATGCACAAACGTATACAGTACGCATAATCAAATGTCAGCATTGTTGATTCGGTCGACTTCCACAAAGCACTAGGCTGAATATATGACAATGTGGCACAACTAAAACAAATTAAACTATATATTATCCAAAGAAACTTATAACATCAATTGGCCACATAGTTCACTACCGTCTGCACCCCGGCTGTAATTGACTGTTTGTATTATTGTACTTGTAGAACGTACGTATCGGTTCATAGGACTTCTGAACGGATATCCGTTTCGGCCGGTGAAATCTCTCAATACCGTCCTCCACAGGGTACTCTTTTATCTGTTCTACAATTATTCTTTCAAAAGCAACACCTGAATGAACTAGAAATCCGTACAACTAAAATACGTTACTTTAAATATATTTGGAAAGACTTGTAAGCTTGTCAGTCGATTATACATTTCGCAGTCTGCTATTCAATCGAATCCCAGACGATAGGTCGAATGTATGATAAATGTTTTTTTCTACCTGTAAGAAAAAAATACACTTTTAGAAATTACAATAATTATTGACTTAAATGTTTTACAGCGACTGTTCGATCACATTTCAAGCTTACTTGTAGCCGTCTCGGGTTGACCCACTGCTCAGCAAAGCGCCCGTTGAATAACGCTCAGCGTTAACATAAGGTTCGTGGTCATTAGGTCTCGGCCGAAAACCTGAAACTCCTGTTACATAAAATCAGTTTATTGGACGATTTCTGTTTCGACTAGTCAAAATGTTATCACTGTGTGTGTGTATGTGTTTTCGTTGTGTCCTAGACAATATGACACTGGAAATCTGATAGGAATTCGTCTGAACGTTCCGAGCAAAACGCGTATTTCCAGAATAAACCGTAACATGTTAGAGTACAATTTTTCTTTTTTTTCTCTCCAAAAAATAAGATTCTCGTGCGTAAACAAGACTACAAAATCATTTTCATTCTATGTTGCAGTATCTGTATATCAGTATGCTGATTGTCGGCTTTATCACCCACTAGATGTAGTGGTGCCAACGTTAAATTAGAGTTCAGACGACCTCGTTTTTTTTTCTTCTTGTAACGAGCCGTACAAATAAATTCGTATCCATCATATTATATGCGTAATCGTATTTACGCCCGGCCACATCAGAGCCTTAGTAAGCCTTACAATACCGGGCGCAAAATTTAAGAAATTAAAAAAAAAAAAAAATTAATATAAAAACATAATAGCGTAAATGAATATAAAAAATATATATAATAATTGGAGCTTTCCGTTCGCGTCGTTCTCGTTAGGCGAATTTTTGAAAGTTTTTTTTTCTTACACGCCTATATAATTAATAAGAATCAGACCGGACTATATGTACATACACGTGCTGACGTTCAAGGAGTTTAAACTGTTTTTGTTTGAAATTGAAAAAAAAAATTTAAATACGAGCGTATACATAGGTAGTGTATGTACATATTATAAGATTATGGATTACCTATACGATGACGCAGTCAGAATTTTGAAATGGACGGGGCCAAAGCAAAAAATTTAAAAAAAAGATATACTCGACAACTAACAATAATAATTTATTTTATCGTTACGACAACATTGTTCAGACATTTCAATTTATCAATTTATTCGTTAATTTATCGCAATCCAATAATGTCGGTGAGATTTTGGACGAAAATAATATTGAATAACATTCGTTTTGTTCTGTGATTTTTCACATTTGTTTGTCTCTGCCATAGTTACATTCGTAAATCGATCGCAAACAGTATTCCGATCGTTTTTTTGGTGGAAAATGTGCGTTCTACAGGCATTACCAGTGTAACCGATAATGTTGCAAATAATAATAATAATAATAATATTAACAATAATAATAATAATAAATCCGTACAAATAACACGTAACGTTTTTATGTTGATGACTCGGTCTTTTCTGATGTCCATTGCAGGTCTCGCCACACAGTTAATGAAGAACAAAAAGAATCGATTCCACTCTTACGAAACAAATAAAAATTGAGAAAATTACCTCCGTCAAATAATTGCCCACGCAGCAAAATAATATTTAGAAAATATCGACAATGATTTTTTTTTTAAATTATAAATACCCATAAAATATATTCGTAAAGTGTTATGAACGGTTTTAAATGTTTTCAAAAGTATATTCTTTTTATATCACATCACTCGCGGTATTGACAGGCCGAGTATAACATTATTACAATGTATTTTGATGATTGTCGTCAGTACCTATACAGTTAGCTATATTATAATGTATTAATTGTATTATTGATAATTGTCGATTGTTGATTATTAGTGGTTTTAATTACATTTCAGTTTAAATATTTAGAGTGCAAATATTATCAAATTGTTAAGGAAATATTTTGCAAAAAAAATTTAAAATAAATTACGATATACGTGTAGGAGAAAGTGGTATAACAGTACAGTTTTGGTATCCAGAAACGGAAGGCGTCAGCTGTATGACATTGCATGCGGTCATAAATAAAAGCATTGTGTTTTCAAACCATCAAAACTTTCCGTAAGGTAAGACTCAATATTTTTTTTCTGTTTCTATAAAAATAGATAAAATATAATATTATTAGTCTATCAGATAGTAGTATTATTAAGTTTCTAAATGTCTTCAAAAATACAAAACAGACTGTTACATAACACATATCAGAGCCAGGAAGTTCCAACAACTAAAGATGATGCAGACTATCTATTTCGTGGCGAGACGTTCAAAAAATCAAGATCTAGAGAACTTTGGATTCAACGTAGAATGGGCTCATATATTGTGTGCAGTGAGTGTGTAAATGATGTTTTCTTTTGCGACTTTTGTTCATAAAAAACTTTAAAGACCCATTTGTACCTATTTATATCTTCTTTCCTAACTAAAAGTATAATTTGTTTTTTTTTTTTTTGGTATTTAAGAATATAGAATCGTAATTATACTTAAAATAAAATATTTTTGATTTATTCTTACACTTGTTCCGTATTATCCCCTCACTTTTTAAAACCCATATTATACAATGTGTTCTAAAATTATAATGTATCGTGTAACAGTTCCATTTTTCCCCTATAATTACTCTTATTTTATTACATCAAACATATTTATTGTACTGATGATTAATGAAACAATATCTACATTAGAAATCGAGATTTTTGTCCAAAACAAAAAACCTGTTCATATTATCACCTTCTCCCTTATTAAAATCCGTATTTACTGTACACGTCGGAACACGACTTATTCGATACACACTATAATAATACGAGAACCGCGTTTATATAATATAACTGCAACGAACGAATTATGATTTATAAACAGAAACAACTTAAATAATAATATCAATTAAGATTGGAAGAGCAAAGAGGGTGGACTCGATTGATGACTAGGTATCGCGAATTATATATTATATTTAAATTTTTTCTTGAACTTGAACACCGGCCTTGAATATCGTAAACACACTATTTATTAATGAATGGTAAGACCTGTTGTGAATCGCTCTATATCTATTATTTCTAAAATAATAGATCTATTTTGTTAAATATTTCAAACACATTTTATTCGTGTATATACTTATGTAAAAAAAATTATAAACCGTAACAACAATTATTCTTTCATTTAATACTCATTAATTATTATAAGTTTTTTAATGCATCTCTATTGAATGAAAATAAATTGCCAATGTCGATAAAGAGAGTAATCCAAAAGAATCGTTTAATATTGCAGACGTCTTTTATTTAAAAAGCTTTACGAAACAAAAAGCTAAAAAAGATCCTTTTTTTAAATATGCTTTTATAACTTAACATTCGTTTCTTTACATTATTATTTTTTTTTATATTTAAACTCTCCTTGTATTTGGAATTTGTTCACAAACTACACACACGTGATGTATTTACAATATTATCGACTTGTGTTTTATTGGTACGAAAATAATTTGATTTTTTTTTTTTTACTCGTAGGCGTAGGGCGCACTGCAGGACGTGATCCCTGTTCGCTCTGATTTTATAAAGACCCTGTTGCGTTCCGTTTTTAATATAATATATATAAAAAAAAGTCCATCGTCCTTGGAAAAGCGAAATGTACACGTCATCGATAAAAAGAAGATTTCTTCTTTTGAATAAGCACGTACCTACATAGGTAGTGATTTTATCGTGTTGTAGTTGAATGTGTTTTTTATGCCCTCTATGTGCTACTGACCATTTCATAAATCGTATATCGCGCGATACGTTTTCCGTAAAGACAAAAGTTTATTTGGATCTAAACGTTTAATATCGTTACACGAATTTATTCTTTTTGTTTTGGGAATCAATAATAATAATAATAATAATTTTTTTTTCTTTTGGCGTTTTCAAATAAAATAGGACCGACCATGCGTGAAATCTGTCACATACAAGTCGGCCAGTGCGGTAACCAAATCGGTGCAAAAGTAAAATATTCGCTTACGCACTTATCAGATCACCTTTGTCGCGATAACTATATAACCGATTGCGAATTTTTCCATTTTATCTTCCGTTAGTTTTGGGAAGTCATATCCGACGAGCACGGAATCGATCCGACCGGTTTGTATCATGGAGATTCTGATCTACAATTGGAACGAATCGACGTTTATTATACTGAAGTTCTCGGTAATATTATATATAGATTTTTTAAAAGATCGGGATAACGGATCGCTGTAAATTCCGTCCTGGGATTATTGTTTTTTATTTATTTATTTATTTTTTTGGTGTATAAAATATCGACGTTTTTGAATATAGTATACATAATATATAAAATGTAGAGATAACGTTTTATTATTTATTAATATAAAAAGAAAAAAAAACGATCACAAATGTGTAGAAATAAATATACAGAAATCGAATAGATAAAGAATTTACGGTAATTGCCGGGCCGTGGAAATTTTGATTTTATTATTAAATCCAATTCTGCATTAATAAAAAAAAAAAAAAAATTATAATTATGCGTCGAGTAAAAAATAAAAAATGAATGAATGAAATAATACAAGCTAATAATATATTTTGAGCAATAATTTTTAAAAAAAAGTTGTCAATATCAATAGAAATTAAAAAAATGTATCGTTAAAAAATAAAATACTTTTTAAGGAACAGGTAAAAATTTATATGCGATAATTCCCGTATACAAATTATAAACTAGACATTATTTGTTTGAAATTCTTTCATTTTTTCTTCTTTCGTTTCTATTTCAATTGTTTTTCTATACTTTTCGTTCCCCGACATCTCAAACTACTTATGTATTCAGGAGGAAAATATGTACCTCGAGCAGTACTTGTGGATTTGGAACCGGGCACCATGGACTCGGTGAGATCTGGTCATTTCGGTCAGATATTCCGGCCGGATAACTTTGTTTTTGGCCAATCCGGAGCGGGCAACAACTGGGCTAAGGGACATCATACAGATGGTGCGGACTTGGCCGATTCCGTTATGGACGTAATAAGGTGTGTGTGTGTGTGTGTATTTAAAAATAATTATATTAATAAATCATATTAAATTTGTATAGTTTAACGATTTTAAATTTAGTTATTATTCTCACGATAATTTGATATTAATTTAATTTAATAC
This sequence comes from Chaetogeoica ovagalla, assembly GCA_032441825.1. NCBI lineage: Eukaryota > Metazoa > Arthropoda > Insecta > Hemiptera > Aphididae > Chaetogeoica > Chaetogeoica ovagalla. The sequence goes on along the minus strand of CM063747.1, from coordinate 3,285,245 downwards.
TAATTTCTTCATATCAATGTCGACTTAAAACGTTTTTTTTTTATTATTATTATTTTATTTAGACGATTATTTATACCTATATACAGTGCAGAGAGAACGTTTTTGTGCGAATTGAATTGATTGTGAATTCATTTTATTTTGGCTAAAAATAAACCCCGTACATGACTAGTGTATATCTAGTTTGACGAAAAGGTTTGTCATTATATAAATGTTGGTTATTACATCATACGTTATACGTAAAAAAACTTTTTTGAAATAAAATAATATTACAAACGAAAAACGTATACATATATAATGACTTCTACATTTATCATAACCAAATATATACTTTCGTCGTATTCGGTTCAAATTAATGTTTGTTTTATGTAGGAAATGATTTTTTTTATATACGCAATATTCAATATATGTAGCACAATAACAAAAATATTATAGAAAATTATATCGAACATTTTATAATACGCACTACTGGTTCCGTATTAATCACTCGTTATTTACGTACAATTATAAATTATTTTTATTTTTTTCGATATTTATTTAATTTTTGGTACGTATACGATAAACAGTATTCGTGTAGACGCGTATAGATAAATGGTGGTAAACATTGAATATTATATTGAGATTAGATTGTTTCGAGTTTCAAGAGTTTGAAGAAAGGGATCAATCGGATTTCGATAGAAAGTGTTAGTTAGAAAAAAAAATGTCATCAATTCGCTTAGCCTTGATGTGTTTTACACAGATATACGATGTTGTTTAACCATGCTAGTAGTTTTTGGGCAAAAAAATATAACCTGTATGCGTGTTTCAGGAAAGAAGCAGAGAGTTGTGATTGCTTACAAGGTTTCCAATTTACCCATTCTTTGGGTGGCGGAACGGGTTCCGGGATGGGCACACTTTTGATATCGAAGATCCGTGAAGAATATCCTGATCGTATTATCACAACATACAGCATCTTCCCTTCGCCCAAGGTATATACATACTCGTATGTGTCAATAATATGAAATCTACTTTTGAAATACTATATATACTTTCATTTAGTGAACGTTTTTCGGAGAGGTGTAAAAAAAAATAAAAATAGGAAATCATAATTTTTTAATTTTTTTAAATACATTACTCAAAAGTTAACGAAACTTTCTTCAGGTCAATAAAATATGTTTCAATACATATCCCCTTCCCCCTCGACAAAATCCTAAATACGCCACTAATGTAATTATATGTAACACGTCGTGTCCACCGCCAAGGAGTCAATAATTAATATTGTATTAACGCGTATATATTAGGTGATTGTCATCGTTATAAAAATATTTATAATAATAAAACCATTTAAATTGCGTATATTATTATTATTATTATTGTTATACGTGTACGTAGGTGTCGGATACTGTCGTGGAACCGTACAATTCCACGTTGTCCGTGCACCAGCTGGTGGAGAACACGGACGAGACGTTTTGCATCGACAACGAAGCGCTGTACGACATTTGTTTTCGTACGCTGAAGCTGACGTCGCCGACGTACAGTGATCTCAACCACCTGGTGTCCGTGGCCATGTGCGGCGTGACCACTTGCTTCAGGTTCCCCGGACAACTGAACTCGGACCTGCGGAAGCTGGCCGTCAATATGGTGCCGTTCCCGCGATTGCACTTCTTCATCACCGGGTTCGCGCCATTGGCGCCTCGCGGCAGCGAACGGTACCGCGCCCTGACCGTGCCGTGGCTGGTCCATCAGATGTTTGACGCGAAGAACATGATGGCCGCGTGTGATCCTCGGCACGGCCGTTACCTGACCGCAGCGAGCATATTCCGTGGCCGCATGTCCATGAAGGAGGTGGACGAACAGATGTTCAACGTGCAGGCAAAGAACTCAAGTTATTTCGTCGAGTGGATATCGAACAACACGAAGACGGCCGTGTGCGACATTCCGCCCAGGGGCCTGAAGATGTCGGCCACATTTATCGGCAACACGACCGCCATACAGGACATGTTCAAACGCGTGTCCGAACAGTTCACGACCATGTTCCAGCGCAAGGCGTTCTTGCACTGGTACACTTGCGAAGGCATGGACGAGATGGAGTTCACCGAGGCCGAGGCGAACGTGAACGACTTGATGTCGGAGTACCAACAGTACCAGGACGCGACCGTCGAGGAGTACTGCGAGGCAGACGACGGCGAGGACGCGGATGTATGAAGGAAGTATACCGCAGACGATTCCGAATGGGGGAAGAAGCAATGGTTCGAGAACCATAAAGTGCAGTGAAAATAACGACAGTTGTGATATATCGTAATTTATTGTTAATACGCTCTACCCTATATGTATAAATGTTTATTAATTTGTATATATATATAAATGGAAATTACTACTTTATAGGTCCTATGTTTAAATATAAATCATTCAAAGTTTAATTTTTTCGTGCTCGTGTCCGAAATCTTCTAATAAATGAAATAATTTTTATCAAATATATATATATTGTGGTGTATACCGTCAATTAACGTGTGATTCTTTTTTTATTCATATTTTTTTTCCTATGGAAGAATTCCGAAATTTTTTTGAATCTACCGCTGTTACAAGTTATCTTTACCTTTTCTTTCATCCAATCACTCATTGGACAGACCTGATTTAATAAAAATAATATTTCTGTTTTAGTGATATTATTTTTTTGTTTATAAAGTTTGAATATTTACACGCTGACGCGTAAATTTACAAGTGAATAAACGGCTGATGTGGGTGAAAAATAATCCACTCAAAACAGAGATTTTATTACACGATAAACAATAATCAGCATTTTGAAGTTGAAAATTGCCGATTGGAAGATCGAAGGATGTGTACCGGACGTTTTAAAAGTTGGAAGCTAAAAATTTTCAATTTGAACACACGAGGCATTTTGTTGCTTTTTATTTGATCGTCAGGGGTGACTTACAATCAGTAGCATATGCAAAATTTTCTAATGGGGTGAGGAGGTTTGAATAATAAATAAATATTCAGTAGACGCTGTAAGATTATGCTTATAAATTATATAAACAAAAAAGTGACGGGCATTAAAATACATAATAATAATAATAATTCGGAATAAGAAGAAGTTTTGAAATTGTATATATTATTAAGACGAGTAGTTGAATTATTTTTTATAATTATCGCACGTATAAAAATAACGTATAAATATTATACGAAAAAAATTTCTAATTTTTAAAAAAAAAAACCATAAAGAAATTTTTTTCTCAATTTGTTTAAAACGCTCGCTCCTTCGATTTAAACACATTTTTATACGTAATTATTGAAGGATATAACGAAGTCTTTTTACGAAAACGAAAATATAATTTAAAAACAATCAAATAAAAAAAAATAAAAAAAATAAAAAGACACAACAGTACTAAATATGTCTACACAAAAATTAAAAATTATATTAAAAAACATTAATATTTTATAATTATCGGTATTGCTGATTTTTCAGAATCTGCAAAGCGGAGCAATGAAACTATATACAGAGCTTTTGGTTTTTTTTTTTGTTGTTCCAATCCATCCAGGCACAATTTTTTTCCCCGGTAGCAAATTGTATCTATAGTTGGTATTTTAGAGTTATAATTTTATGATTTCCTCAAATGCGCTGAAAATTATAACTCAAAAACTATAATCGAAAAATTACATATAAGAACAGTACAAAATCGCGATTTCGCTGAAATCGTAATAATTCTTTGTAATTTTGAAACCTAATGCGGTTATAAGAAACTTGAAATATTTATAAAATTTGTAACTGTACATTATATTAAGAAAATGTCCTTTTAATTTTGGATTATTTAGAGAAATAAAAGAGGTTTTGAGGTATTTAATTCATAAAAAGAGTGAGTTTTTATTATATACACAAAATATTACACCGAAGCAACCTGCAGAATCATTTTATAATTACGAATGCAATGATTTATCAATATAAAATACACTCAAAAAATCTTCATCCAATGTAGTATTTCACTTAAATAATATTCACGAGCCACGTTATTTTTTTTCTTAACTAGAAACGTTGCCATTTACAACTTGAAAATAAACAAAATAATATTTTTTTAACCCTATTTTATGCAGAAATTTATTTAGAAATAATAATACTGAACGTTAACGTACCATTTATCTATCATGTATTCGACCAGATGTGGTTATTCGGAATGCGCATGGGAGGAGGGACTAATACAGTGAACGTGTGCGCCAATCGTGACCCCGTCACCGCCTATACTAGTAGTAAATTGCAGTTAACAAATACCTCATAATTTATAGGATATATTCAAAGTGGAAGTACATAACTCTAATTTAATATTAATATAATTATTATTATTAAATTTATTAATTTTTTCTTTTACTTTAAAGTGTACGAGTTTGAATTAATACTTACTGCAGTAGTACACGTAACTTTTGGTCCATAATGGACTTTGAGCAGTGACATTTGTAAAACAATTTTAATTATATTATATTTAGCTAATTGTGCGTTTACATACATCTGTGCTCAGTGACAAATAAAGCATATTCTTCTGTTTTCTGCAGAAAAATATAATGAGTTCAGAGCTTTGTAATTAGTATATTGTACTAAGCTTCATAAAATAGACAACTGAGAAAAAAAAGTATATTTCTCAATTAGTGATAAGTTTTTATAAATGTGTAATTAATATAAGTTTACTTTGTGCTGATATTACCTGGTATCCATAAGAGTTACTAATAGTAAATTTCACAATTTATAACACCCAATATAAACACAAAACAAATTATATATATATATATACACACTATAGCTGCGTCGGGAAATGATTCAAAGATTATCAAATAAATAGAACACACAAATATATAATTATTGAAATTGTTTATTCTTAATTAAAGCAAACATATTACATAATCATTAATACAGTGAGACTAAATGAGTAAGTACATGTAAAAAATTATATATATTTATATAAAAAATGGGTTACATGTGATACAAATTGTATACTTTTTTATATTCTAAAATGCAAATTTAATACTAACTTCAATAAAATTAGAACTTAAATATTTAATTATAATAAAAGGATAAAATTAATTTTCTTATGTTTTTTAAATCATCAGTTACAAATTATATTTACGGAAAAATAAAAATTAATGGCAATAATAATGATAGTATGAAAACAAAAAAATGCGTACTTGTTAAAAAAATTAGTAAACAAAATGAAAATTATGTAATGTCAGGTTTCTTATCTTCTTTTTAATAATAACCTTGAAATCAAACGGTTTCAGACATGCCACGATTGCAATCACATTCAGTGCGATCGTGGGCTGTTAAAAACAGAGTGATTGGCTTGCTGAAATGTCCATATATACCCAGGGAGTTCTTAGCTCTTACCGTGAAGTGGTAGTAACCTCCGTAGTCGAACTAGAAGAAAAAAGAAACAGACCATTTTGTTGTATATATTTATTTAAATAGAAATATAAGTAATGTATTAGTTTTTACCTGAATGGAATCCACGTATTTGTTCTTCGTAACCTCGTACACTTTCCAAGGGGCATCAACCCACTTCTTATCCGGTATCTCGCGATACATGTAAACTTCGTAGTCCGACACTGGAGCACGCTCTCCCTTTTCAAACATAGTCCATCTGAACGTGAATCCTATAAAAAACGGACGTTATTATCAAGTGTAAACGCAATAGAGAAACCGTTATTATATATTATATAATGTACACAATTTTTACCATCTTTTACGTTTTGTTCTTTTGGCCAGTAGGCGACCGGCATTCGTGGTATATCCAACGTAGTAGTACAAGTGTTATCTTCTTGTTTTGGCAAACCCGGCACTGGTTCAGCGCACTGTATAAATTAAAAAAATATATATATTACACATACGAGATATTATAAGGAAAATACACGTTTATAAGATCTATATTTATATAGGACTATTATTAACCGTATATTATATATATATATATATAAATATCGTAATAGAAAAAAATAAGTTTACCGTAACGATTGTCTTCCTTTTTTCGTCCGGCGAGTGATCGATGGAATGGCAGCTGCAACAGTCGCAAACTATAGATCTCGGATCCTCCGGATTTATGTAGTCTATGTCAAACTCTTCTGTGAACAGAAATCAAAATATATAATATATATGAGAAATATCGTACGATATATCACGAGTTCTTTTTTTATATTTTAATATACTTACCAAAAGGAACAGCGTCGTACGCGAGCAAAAAACATTTCGAGTGATATATTAGTCCCTGAAATTAATATTAAAAATATAAAATCTTTTTTATATTATAACATTAATATGTAATAATTACTTGTGATTCCGGTGGGATATGATAACCGGTATCAGTGCAAAAACGCACGTTACGTAGAACATGATTGATCTGAAAAATAATCGATTAAAAAAAAAAAAATTATTTAATAATTTACAGTCAATAAATATAATTATTTAATTACTTTTATAAAATATAAAATAAAAAAACATTATTATTCATAATTAATAAATTCAATATTTGTGTTTATAATTTAGTAATACTTTTAACATATACTGAACGGGCTGCATCAAAAAATAAATAAATAAATAAATAAACTACAGGCCTCGAACACCGCACCACGCGCGCACGCACACTAAATGCCGGGCGCGCGGCAGACTCACACACCGCAGCTACACCACACGCCACCGCATCAATACAGAAAAACGCGAATGGTATTTTTTTTTCAGTACAATGTCGCTCTTCGAAATAACCAAAATACATAGCGCACTTTTTATTTGAAAACAACTACGCGAAATACCACTGTGTTCGAACGTCGCTGATTATAATATTTATCGACGCGAAAAGCCGGTCCGCACGGTGACGCGCCATTATCGTTGCTTTGCATTTTCCCAGCCACCTTAACATTATTTTCAATATCGACGGCACACCGACACACCCGGACGTCTTCCGTACGAGTGGTACGTGCGCTTTTTTCGAATTCTACAGACGCGTTCTTGTCCGTTGTCTTCTCGTTCCGGTGTACACATTATACACACTGTTCTGTGGCTACTTATGTTTGCGCACGAATATTGCCGTCCGTGATCCGCCGTCGTTAACATAGTCATTTTAGTCGGTCCTGTGGACGCAGCATCCCCACTACCTTACCGCCCGTCATCATTTTTCGGTTTTTCAGCATCCAGCAGTTCATCGGCCAGATTTGTGTTTATTGTTTTGTGTACAACTTTTAATTTATATTATATTTATAGCCCGATTATTATTATTATTTAATCAATCTACGCACTATTATATTATTGTATATAATAACGACCGTCGATATTAATCTCATCGGCTTTTTATATAATTCCTGTCCCATCCTATTGATTTCGACTCGCATTACGACATCGTCGATTGCTTGAACACCACGGGCCAAATGCCCGTTAATAGCCCGTGGCACGACAACCAAAGTAATGAAATAATATTAAATATACGCGTACCACATTCGCGAAAAAGAAAAAAAAAACTTTAATATTTACATTTATAATTTAGTAACACTCTTAGCGATTTATAGAAAATATTTTTTTCCAAACATATTTCGCCCAGTCGCCGGCGTCCGAGAAAAAAACGAAACGCGCGCCGCACGACGCACACGCGCGCACTGGATGGCGCACGCGGCAGACCGCACGACATAGCTCTATATAACACGCTACCGCATCAATATATCAATATTAATAATATTAAAGAATAATGAATTATAAATTATATATTATAATTGTAGATGTGTATAGATGTGTACATAAAGAAGTGATATGACTAAGTATTAATTAAACAGAGTATTCATCAATAAACGCGCGTACGATACGCTGCGTACCACTGTCGCAAAAGAAGAAGAAAAAAACTATTATTTCATTTGTAATTTATTAATTCTTTTAACGATTTACAGAAAATATTTCTTTTCAAACACGTTTCATGGAATGGCCAGCGCCCAAGAAAAGAACGACAAACGCGTTGAACACCGCGCACGACGCGTACACGCAGGTTGGAGCGCGCGCGTAGCCACATCACACGCCATAGCTATTATACCACACGCCACCATATCAATTTAGATATAATATATAAATAATACCAATAATAATAATAATTTATGAAATATAAAATAAAATGTATTATTTATAAAACCGACTCAAGAATGTTTCTTTTTAAATATTATTATACATTTATAAGTGTACGTATATTACGATGATGTGTAAATGCGCATATAAAACGTGAAGACTATGACTATTAATTATAAATATTAATTCAACGGAGTATTCATTTATAAACACGCGTATAATATGCTGCGTACTACTTTCGTAAAAAAAGAAAAAAATACGTTAATACTTTATTTGAAATTTCGTAATACTTTTAACAATTCAAAGAAAATAATTCTTTTCAAACACGTTTCGTGGAATGGCCAGCGCCCAAGAAAAGAACGAAACACCCGTCGAACGCCGCACGACGCACACACGCACACTGGTGGGCGCACGCGGCGTGTACACAACATAGCAATACAACACGCTGCCGCATTAATATAAATAATGTAAATAATATTAAATACTAAAAAATTATGAAATATATATTATAAAAATTTATGAGTATTACCATATTATGATATTGTATAGATGTGTGTACATATAAAGAAGTGATAAGACTAATTATTAATTATAAATATTAATTAATGAACACACGCGTAATACGTCGCTTATACTATCGTCCGCGCGGCTGTGATACGAGCCATATGAACCGATTTTTGCCATAGATTACTGTAAACGGGATGTTTTCCCTACTTTGTTTTTACAAATTATTATTTAAAACAAAATTTAGTTAAGTTAGACTTAAGTTAATTAATTTTTTAAATTTTACTCGAAAGAAATAGTTACGATTAATCGTCTTATATATAGATGTATATTTAATTAAATCCTGTGTACGCCAATGCAGAAAACAATACGTATTTTTTTTTATCATTTCGAAATATCGGCTAGTAATCTAAACACCATTCCGGTACGGTTTGAATTATGTCTATAACGACGTGAAAACCATATTTTGTACCTCGTATTGATACAGTTTTATAATACGACGTATATATATAAATATATATATGTATTTCACACATTGAGAATTAAACGTTTATTTTGAATAGGGTCCGTGACGCAGTTTATAGGATAAATATTATGGAAAAAAAAAAATTATATTATATTATATGGGACTACCGTCACTCGTCCGCCCGAACATCTGTGGCCATTATCGTACTACTTACAATTGTATACAATAGACAATTGTTGGGTGGCGGAAAGGAGACGTACGGACGGAAATCGAATAATTCACAATTCGTGTGTGCACGTGTGTAGTGTAATGAATGTACGCAATAATATGTTTGAAATATGTCCAAAACAATTTTCGACGACCTAGTGTTGTATAATAATAATTAATAAGACGCGCGAATCTCAATTAATCCAGTGGTCCAGAGATCTGACTAATTAGTCGGTTTTTTTGATGAAAAAAATAATATTTTTTCCACTGTCCCACGTTCCGTGTTTATACGTAACCCGCAGCGGCCGAATACTGCATCAACACATTTTCTCTTTATTTTCCCGACGAATTTACACACACAAAAAAAAAAAAACAAACATAAAAATAAATGAATAATTTTCGTAAAATGTGTACGCACGTAAATCCTGTAAACGTCGAACGGACGTATAGTCGACACGATTTTCGTATTTTGAATTTCGTTTGTCGACAATATCGAATAAGCGTAAGAAAATTAATTTTTTTATTGTCGCTTAAAAATCGTAAAAATTTTTTTTGTTTACATCTAACGTTTTAAACGAATTGAAAAAAAAATTTCTTCAAACGTCTTTTTCTGGTAAAAAATCTTTTCCTCTTTCACGAAATACACTTATCGTTATTCTACTACGCGCGACAAATCATACAATTTTAAAAAACCAAAAAAATACATCGAGTACTCGTGTTAATGACGTACAATTTTAAAACTACGCATACCTTTCCTCTCTTTCCGGTGGTTTTTTCCAACTCTTCAGCCAACATTCTTTTTTGGATCCGATTTATGTAGGCAGTCCAATGCTTTTCCGTCCAAGAAGCCATCGTAAACGAGAAGATCGACGATGGGTCTCGTTGACGGCGTAAGAGAAAAAATGTAAAAAAATTTGGAGCAAAAAAAAAAATAAATAAAATCGAGTGAAAATTCACAAGAGTATGTGTGTGTGTGTGTTCGGTTGCGAGCGCAATGCGTGAAGGATTGACACGTCCAGTACGGTGAATTGAAAAAAGTCAGTAAACAGTGCCGTGTTCCCGATCCTTTTACCACTGGCAGCGGCAGCGTCGGCGGTGGGACTGAGACGCCGTTCGATGCGTCGCGCGATATTGGCCGATTTCGAACGATTAACGCCGGACCGCGGCGTGGTGGTGGGTATACAACAGCAATTTGTATAATATATTATTTTAACAGTAGCACGGGAAAATCAAAACAATTAAAATCCATTTAATTGTGAATTTATAACTATCGATTTTTCATGATATTCCTGTACAAGCACGCGATCGAGACCCCAATGAACGTTTGACAATTTTCAAATTCAAGCTACAAATCGAATTTTTTTTTCTCCGTATGACTACTACGTACAGATAATACATTATACGCGCTTCCGACGACGCACAGTGTGTAGCGCGTACTTGCTCATTTCACAATACTCGCCGCCACCGCATCGGTGGAAAAATACGAGTCACTATAAACTTATAAAATTAATTCCATGTTTATACCTCTGGCAAAGCGTTCGATTTAAAACGGCCGTTTTAAGACTTTCGTCAGTTAAAGGAGGTCAATGAAATAGAATATGAAGAAGATCACAAACCCATTCATTGGGATAAGGAGTGCCGAGAGGAGAATTATTCGGAGACTATATAATTATAATAATGATTTTGTGTCGTTGTTATATTATACCTATATGCGCATGTCCGGTAAACGTCAAACGGACGTAGTCAACACGATTTTTTTTTCTGAACTTCATTTATCGACAATATTATTGAGCAGTGGTGGATTCAGGGGAGGTTCAAAGGACCGAGCCTTCCTAGAAAGTTACATTTTTGTATAGTTAACGATTATTAGTCGTCTTTGGTGATCGTTGCGATAACGTTGCCTGTAATCTTATCTGTATAAAAAATTATAAAGAAAATTTTTCCGCCTCGCCAATAAGAATTCTAGATCAGTCACTGTTATTGAGTACACGTAAGAAAAAAAATTGTTTTTATAATGTTAAAAATTAAAGAGCGTCTCATTGAAATAATCTATCTATTCGATTTCGGTTTATCGCCCGAATAATTAAAAATTATAATAAAATATATAAGAAATTTAAAAAAAAATTCGATTTTTATATTGTATTAATATAATGAATAACCCGTTGCGTCGGGTCCTTATAGGATACTCGGTACACGCGCAATTACGTTTATGGAAAATTATTTTTTTCAAACGCATTCCGTACCGACCGCGTCAAAAGAAAAGCAGGACTCGAACGCCGCACCACATGCACACGTACACTGTAACGCGCGCTTTGCGTAGCGGCACACTATATCGGACACCGTGTCACAGGAAAAATTAAGAAAAACAGGAGCCGTCGTTGAGTGTTAAATTTATTTATTTTGGATTGCGGTGAAACGAGAGACGTGTCGGCGGAACCCGAAAAAAGAAAAACGTTTTTTTTTCCGGCAAGTCTTTTACACACTTCCTATATATACGGTTTGAAATATAGTTCGAAAACGACTTGAAAAGAATATTCCGATAATCGGTCGCATAGAAATAACAATTTATATGACGTGCGCATTATATAACATTTTGTAACATTTCGGCGCGTCTTCGTGACGTACTTAATATAAGAATTTTTTTTTTGAAAATCTGACTCTCCATGTCTATACCTCGCAGCGGTCAAATTAAAACAACAATTTTCTCTTTTTATAATAGATATATTTATTGTACGGAATAGCTCCTTGCGCGGGGTAAAAAACCGCACACGTTACGTATCGCATCACTGATCTGAAAAGGAGCAAACCGTTTTGAAAAAAAAAAACGTTATTATTTCATTTTTAAAGTTTTGCAATACTATTAACAATTTATATAGACAAAAATTTTTGCCAAAATTTTCCGAATTACCGGCTCTAAAAAAAACAAAAAACGCTAGCGACTGACGCTGCACGACGCACACACGCACACCGGTTTGTTCGCGTGGCACACCGTACAACTTAACACCACCCACCACCGACTTGGTGAAAAATCTCGAGCCGCCGACGAGTTAATAAATTTTTCTGTTTTTCGCACGGCGAAGGGTAATGTGGTAGATCGAATGTATTAAATACACATATATAGAAATTGATTAATATTTAAGAACAAAATCCAAATAATGTCGAAATCGCTTCATTATATCCTGTAACAAATTTTATTTTATTTCACGTTCAACGCCGGCCAATACAAATTGGTAACAAAATTTCTTGCAATAAAACTACAAATAAGCGTAAGGCAATGTTGTCTTAATTACGTATAATAATTTCTCGTATTAATAATAATTAATATTGCCGCCGCCATTGACATAGAAAGCGTTAACACCACCGCCCGCTTTTATATCTCGCGCTTGCTGATTGTTTGCCTGACGTGTCCATCCGCCAAGCTCTGCTTTATCATCAGAGAATATTGGCGAATTTTTACCGTTTTTGCCAATAATCTTTTTAAATTATTTCTCCTACGCCGGTAACGAGATTCATCGAATTTCTCGTTTGCGATGTGCCGATGACTTGAACCGAACAGCAGTGGATAGTTTACATGTGCGAGGTGTAACGTAAAGATAAAGAAAGACGGTGCGGGAGAGATGAAAGAAGACTTTGGAATGAGGAAAAGGAAACGTAAGTATGAAATTGTACATTATTAAAAAGAGTACTTGAATTTTTTTTTACGTATAATTATCATGAGTATAATGTAACGTAGAAATATTTTACGAAAAATATTTATTTTTTTAAAAAAGACGTGAGAATATTTTTTTAATTGGCTCACGACGCGCGCACGCTCAATTTAAACACAACGTTTCTACACGTAACATTAAACGATATAGCGACGTTTTATTTACGAAAACGAAAATATTATTCACGATAAAATGTATCGGAAAAATTAAAACAAACATTTTGTTCTTTCGTATTCTTTCTTTTTTCGGGTTCTGTCGACAAGTCTCTCTCTTGACAAGTCCCTCCAAAATAAATAAATTTAAAACTAAATGGTTGCTCGTATTTATTAATTTTTCCTACGACGCGGTGGACAGAAGTGTGCAGTCATGAACTTTTTATCATAAAGAACTTTGATGACGTAATTGTATCTAACTGTATCTTTTTTCCTGACGAAAAGTATAATTTGTCTTATTTTTACGTTTAAGGATATAAAACCGTAATAATAAAGGTAATTGTATTTAAAGCAAAATATTTTAATTTCATTCTTACACGTGTTCCTTATTACCTATTAAAATCCGTGTTTACTATACACGTCGTGACACGACGACGACTTATTCGATGCATACTATAACAATACGAGACACGCGCCTATATAATGTAACTGCAATGAACGAATAATGATTTAAAAACAGAAACAACTTAAATAATAATATCAATTAAGATTGGAAGAGCAAATTGGGTGGACTCTATTGATGACTAGGTATCTGAATTATATGTTATATTTAAATTTTTTCTTGTACTTGAATACCTGCCTTGAACATCGCAAACACACTATTTATTAATGAATGGTAAGACCTGTTATGAATCGCTCTATATCTATTAATTCTAAAATAATAGATCTATTTTGTTAAATATTTCAAACACATTTTATTCGTGTATATATTTATGTAAAAGAATTTGTGAACCGTAACAACAATTATTATAACATTTTTAATGCATGTATTGAATGAAAATAAATAGCCAACATCAATGAAGGGAGTAATCCAAAGGAAATAGTTTAATATTGCAGACGTTTTTTATTTAAAAAGCTTTACAAAACAAAAAGCTAAAAAAAGATTCTTTTTTTTAAATTTAAAGTTTTTATAACTTAACATTCAATTCTTTACCCTATTTTTTTATATTTAAACTCTCCTTGTATTTGGAATTTGTTCACAAACTACACACACGTGATGTATTTACAATATTACCGACTTGTGTTTTATTGGTACGAAAATAATTTGATTTTTTTTTACTCGTAGGCGTAGGGCGCATTGCAGCACGTGATCCCTATTCGCTCTGATTTTATAAAGACCCTGTTGCGTTGCGTTTTTAATATATATATATAAAAAAAAATCCACCGTCCTTATATATATATATATATTTAATAAATAGAGGATTTCATTTTTAGAATAAGCACGTACATAGATAGTTTTTTTTATCGTGTTGTAGTTGAATGTGTTTTTTATGCCCTCTATGTGCTACTGACCATTTCATAAATCGTATATAACGCGATACGTTTTCCTTAAAGACCAAAGTTTATTTTGTCATTCATTTGGATCTAAACGTTTAATCTCGTTACACGAATTTCTTTTCTTTTTGTAGGGGAAAATTAATAATAATAATAATAATAATAATTTTTATTTCTTTTGACGTTTTCAAACTAAATAGGACCGACCATGCGTGAAATCTGTCACATACAAGTCGGCCAGTGCGGTAATTAAATCGGTGCAAAAGTAAAATATTCGCCTATGTACTTATCAGATCACCTCTGTCGCGATAACTATATAACCGATTACGAATTTTTCCATTTTATCCTCCGTTAGTTTTGGGAAGTCATATCCGACGAGCACGGCATCGATCCGACCAGTTTGTATCATAGAGATTCTGATTTGCAATTGGAACGAGTCGACGTTTAGTATACTGAAGCTCTAGGTAATATTAAATATAGATTTTTTAAAAGATCAGGATAACGGATCGCTTTAAATTCCGTCCTGGCATTATTTTTAATTTTTTTTTTTTTTGGTGTATAAAATATCAACGTTTTTTAATATAGTATACATAATATATAAAATGTAGAGCTAACGTTTTATTATTTGTAAATATAAAAAGAAAAAAAGCAATCATAAATGTGTAGAAATAAATATACAAAAATCAAATGGATAAAGAATTTACGGCAATTGCCGGGCCGCGGAAAATTTGATTTTATTATTAAATAAAATTCTGTTTTAATGAAAAAAAATTAAAATTATACGTCGAGTAAAAAATAAATGAATAAAATAATACATGCTAATAATATATTTTGAGCAATACTCATTAAAAAAAAAGTTGTGAATATCTATAGAAATGAATAAAATTCATCGTTAATTAAAAATACTATTTAAGGGAAAGGTAAAAATTTATATGCGATAATTCCCGTATAAAAATTATAAACGAGACATTTTGTGTTTGATATTCTTTTATTTTTTCTTCTTTCGTTTCTTTTTCAAATTACAAATTGTATCTTTTTCGAGACTCAGATCTGCCCATAATTTGGTCCCAACGCATATGCGCATTCCATCTCACACTAAGTAATTTATCTTTTTGTACATGCCTTAGTCATAAAAATGAAATCATATGCGATTTCGATATTATTGTCCTATTTCTTCCCAACTTGCGCTGTCAATATTTCGATTTTTTACGCGCTAATAATTTTTCGACAGTACGTCTATTAATTATATTAAATTGCAACTCACATCCCGTAATTATAACGAAACACTTAAATTTATTTTAGTACTGCTGAATTTCGAATATAATTTATTTATCATTAATCCGTATGTTTTTGTTGTCTTGTATTTTTTCCCTCTACGCCTGTCTTCTATATTTTTGCATTCAGAATTTCATATTTGTAACTGTTGAACTGTTATACTTTCAACATTTGTAGCTAGCAAAATGAAAAATGTACTTTATGTACGAGTATATGTAAGTACTAAGAATGCGATGATAATAATTCACCTTGTATTCGAAAAACGATTTTAAACCGATAATTTGTTACTTATTAATTTCGGGACGATAAATTATAGGACGAATTAAAAATTTTTAATGAATTTTTAATCGGCGTTTAATTGATAATTTTTTCCACACGTATGTTGACTGGACATTTAACATAATTAATACATTTGGAATTCTAATTTTAAAGGCAATTAGAAAAAAATGTCATTAACTCGCTCAGCCTTGATGTGTGTTACACAGATATTCGATGTTGCTTAACCATGTTTGTTTTTGGAGAAAAAAATATAACGTGTACAAGGTTTCAAATTTACCCATTATTTGGGAGGCGGAACTGGTTCCGGGATGGGCACAATTTTGTTATCGATCCTGATGTTAACATCCTGATCGTATTATAACAACATACAGCATCTTCCCTTCGTCCAAGGTATATGTGTCAATATTATGAAATCTTCATTTGCAGTGCTATATATACTTTCATTTAGTGAACGTTTTTCGAAGAAGTACAAAAAGACAATATTACATAATAATTTTTTTATTTTTTTTTAACACATTACTCAAAAGTTATCTATAGAGAGGGGAAAATAATTTTTCTGTGGATCTGTCTCGTTCATTACGTACGTAAACGTATTACGTATTACAAATCGTTGAAAACATTATCATTACTTCAATTACAATTCTTCTTAAAATTGATTTAGAAGACGATAAAAACTGATTTATTGAGAATTAGATTTATTTAATTTACATATTTTTATTTTGACACAAGTACCGTAAAAACGAATGGTATAAATTTAAATTTGAAAAAAAAATATTACCGATAACATAGTATATAACGATTTTGAGTCTAGTATTTATCGATATTTTTGTAAAAAAATTAACGTTTCTATATTATATTTCGTATTTAACATGTTTGATTTTTCGCTCTCCTTCGTAAAAAGATCTGTTTACTTTTTCGCCCTCTCCAGAGGTGTATTCATAAACGGGATAATTTTTAAGAATAATTGTAAAAATAACGATACTTATTAATTTTGTTATTCTATAGAGAAAAAAAATTAAATTGTCCAATAACATGTAAAATACTAGCGCGATCGGTGACGGTGGTACAGTTCAACTGAACGTTGTAATTTAATTGCGTTTTCTAATTATTTATCTACGGCCATAATTTACTGAAATATTTCGAACATATAAGGGCTAATTAGACTAAGAGAAGGCTGAATAATTATTTTAATTATACGATCAATAGAAAGTGAAATTTTTATAGGAATTCGACAATGCAAACATTTAATAATAATATTCATGAAAACTGAACGCTGACGCAAAGTAATAATATTCTATAATCTATGTAGTTTTTTCTTAGTATATTATCTATATTTTTAGAGGTCTTCATTTTTCATTTTCTAAAAATATAATAAGGAATGTAAAAAAAACTGTTCTTTTATAAAAACCGGTATAAAAATTCACGATTAAATGGGATAATTCAAGTAGGTAATTATTATAGGACGGAAAATGTTCACAGGCCTGTAGAATGAAAGAAAACAAGAAAATAAATTATTAACGGGAGTCAATGTACTACAAATTGTTGAGAATCTTTATTAATAATCCCGGGAAATCGATTGTCTATCAACTTTGATATTAATTCTGTCAAAGTTCCGGAACAAAATATTTTTGAATCAAATTATATTTTGTCATGCATATGACTATAATTATATATAATTTCCTATGCTAGAAATAGATTACACCATCACGATTTGAGATGATTTTTATTCCTTTGGATTTATATAGTACACACCACTATTGTATACGTCAAGTAAATATAACAACCAAACCATTAATTATTTGTAAAGTTCCGGCGGACTGTGATTTTTCAAGTGTTACGTAATTCCATCGAAATATCTTACTAGTTTCAAACCAAAAATGCTTATTTATATAAAATACAAAAACAATATATATATATATATTTTTTTTTTTTTTTAAATTAAATTTGTTTCATTTTTGGAATTCGTTAAAATAATATTGAGTAATCAAAAAAATCACTACATGGTAGGTCATTAGGGATTTTATTATAAACACAAAATATTACACCGAAGCAACCTGCAGAACCATTTTATAATTGCGAATGCAATGATTTATCAATATAAAATACACTCAAAAAATCTTCATCCAATGTAGTAATTCACTTAAATAATATTCACGATCCACGTAATCTTTTTTTTTAACTGGAATCGTTGCCATTTACAACTTGAAAATAAACAAAATAATATTTTTTTAACCCTATTTTATACAGAAGTTTATTTAGAAATAAAAATACTGAACGTCGACGTACCATTTATCTATCATGTATTCGACCAGATGTGGTTATTCGGAATGCGCATGGGAGGAGGGACTAATACAGTGAACGTGTGCGCCAATCGTGACCCTGTCACCGCCTATACTAGTAGTAAATTACAGTTACCAAATACCTCATAATTTAGAGGATATATTCAAAGTGGAAGTACATAACTCTAATTTAATTATAATATAATTATTATTATTAAATTTATTAATTTTTTCTTTTACTTTAAAGTGTACGAGTTTGTATTAATACTTACTGCAGTAGTACACGTAACTTTTGGTCCATAATGGACTTTGAGCAGTGACATTTGTAAAACAATTTTAATTATATTATATTTAGCTAATTGTACGTTTACATACATCTGTGCTCAGTGACAAATAAAGCATATTCTTCTGTTTTCTGCAGAAAAATATAATGAGTTCAGAGCTTTATAAATAGTATATTGTACTAAGCTTCATAATATAGACAATTGAGAAAAAAAAGTATATTTCTCAATTAGTGATAAGTTTTTATAAATGTGTAATTAATATAAGTTTACTTTGTGCTGATATTACCTGGTATCCATAAGAGTTACTAATAATAAATTTCACAATATATAACACCCAATATAAACACAAAACAAATTATATATATATATATATATATATATATACACTATAGCTGCGTCGGGAAATGATTCAAAGATTATCAAATAAATAGAACACACAAATATATAATTATTGAAATTGTTTATTCTTAATTAAAGCAAACATATTACATAATCATTAATACAGTGAGACTAAATGAGTAAGTACATTTAAAAAATTATATATATTTATATAAAAAATGGGTTACATGTGATACAAATTGTATACTTTTTTACATTCTAAAATGCAAATTTAATACTAACTTCAATAAAATTAGAACTTAACAATTTAATTATAATAAAAGGAAAAATTAATTTTCTTATGTTTTTTTAAATCATCAGTTATAAATTATATTCACGGAAAAATAAAAATTAATGACAATAATAATGATAGTATGAAAACAAAAAAATGCGTACTTGTTAAAAAAATTAGTAAACAAAATGAAAATTATGTAATGTCAAGTTTCTTATCTTCTTTTTAATAATAACCATGAAATCAAAAGGTTTCATATACGGCATCATAGCAATCACATTTAGTGCAATCGCGGACTGTTAAAAACAGAGTGATTGGCTTGCTGAAATGTCCATAGATACCCAGGGAGTTCTTAGCTCTTACCGTGAAGTGGTAGTAACCTCCGTAGTCGAACTAGAAGAGAAAAGAAACAGTCCATTTTGTTGTATATATTGATTTAAATAGAAATATAAGTAATGTATTAGTTTTTACCTGAATGGAATCCACGTATTTGTTCTTCGTAACCTCGTACACATTCCAAGGGGCATCAACCCACTTCTTATCCGGTATCTCGCGATACATGTAAACTTCGTAGTCCGACACTGGAGCACTCTCTCCCTTTTCAAACATAGTCCATCTGAACGTGAATCCTATAAAAAACGGACGTTATTATCAAGTGTAAACGCAATAGAAAAACCGTTATTATATATTATATAATGTACACAATTTTTACCATCTTTTACGTTTTGTTCTTTTGGCCAGAAGGCGACCGGCATTCGTGGTATATCCAACGTAGTAGTACAAGTGTTATCTTCTTGTTTTGGCAAACTCGGCACTGGTTCAGCGCACTGTATAAATTAAAAAAATATATATATTACACATACGAGATATTATAAGGAAAATACACGTTTATAAGATCTATATTTATATAGGACTATTATTAACCGTATATTATGTATGTATATATATATATATATATATATATATATATATGTATAAATATCGTAATACAAAAAAAATAAGTTTACCGTAACGATTGTCTTCCTTTTTTCGTCCGGCGAGTGATCGATGGAATGGCAGCTGCAACAGTCGCAAACTATAGATCTCGGGTCCACCGGATTTATGTAGTCTATGTCAAACTCTTCTGTGAACAGAAATCAAAATATATAATATATATGAGAAATATCGTACGATATATCACGAGCTCTTTTTTTATATTTTAATATACTTACCAAAAGGAACAGCGTCGTACGCGAGCAAAAAACATTTCGAGTGATATATTAGTCCCTGAAATGAATATTAAAAATATAAAATCTTTTTTATATTATAACATTAATATGTAATAATTACTTGTGATTCCGGTGGGATATGATAACCGGTATCAGTGCAAAAACGCACGTTACGTAGAACATGATTGATCTGAAGAATATCGATTAAAAAAAAAAATTATTTAATAATTTATATTTAATAAATATAATTATTTAATTAGATTTATAAAATGTACAATGAAAAATACTAATATTTGTAATTAATATATTTAAAAATTATTTAAATTTTCATTTGTAATTTAGTAATACTTTTAACGATTTACAGAAAATATTTTTTTCCAACATATTTTATAGAATTGTCAGCGCCCAAGAAAAGAACGACAAACGCGTCGAACGCCGCACGACGCGCACACCCACGCCGGAGCGCGGGTGTGGCAGCACCACACACCATAGCTATACCATCAATAAAGATAAATATAAATAATAATAATTTATTAAATATACAATAAAATTTATAAATCATAAAAAATGTACTCGGGCTCAAGAATGTTTTTTCAAAAATATAATAATAAATGTATAGATATACGTATATTATGATATTGTATAGATGTGTACATAAAGAAGTGATGTGACTATATTATAAATATTAATTAAACAGAGTATTAATTAATGAACACGCGTATAATACGCTGCGTATACCATCGTTCGAGCCATACGGGCCAACCATTGATACGTGTAGATAGGATGTTTTCTCTGCGTATTTTTTTTTTTTTTTTTTATAAGATATATTTAAAATAAAAAATTTCTTTATACGAATATGTATAATTTCTTCTCCGAATCTAAAATACTTAAAATTATTTAAATCATTCAGTTGATTTGATAATTTATTATGAATTTAACCGCTACAAATAACAATTCACAATAATTAATTAAAGTAATTATTCGATGATAAATTAATTTTAAAATTTTATTCGAAAAAAATAGTTACTATAAATCGTCTTATATATAGTTGTATATTGAATGGGTAATTAAATCCTGTGTACGCCAATGCAGAAAGCAATACGTATTTTTTTTTTATCATTTCGAAATATCGGCTATAGTAATCTAAACACCATTCCTGTCCGGTTTGAATTATGTCTATACCGACGTGAAAAACATATTTTGTACCGAGTCGCTCGTATTGATACAGTAATATAATACGACGTATATATATATATATATTTAATATTTATATTATGTATATATATAAATATATATGTATTTCACACACTGAGAATTAAACGTTTATTTTGAATAGGGTCCGTGACGCAGTTTATAGGATAAATATTATGGAAAAAAAAAAATTATATTATATTATATGGGACTACCGTCACTCGTCCGCCCGAACATCTGTGGCCATTATCGTACTACTTACAATTGTATACAATAGACAATTGTTGGGTGGCGGAAAGGAGACGTATGGACGGAAATCGAATAATTCACAATTCGTGTGTGCACGTGTGTAGTGTAATGGGTGTACGCAATAATATGTTTGAAATATGTCCAAAACAATTTTCGACGACCTAGTGCTGTATAATAATAATTAATAAGACGCGCGAATCTCAATTAATCCAATGGTCCAGAGATCTGACTAATTAGTCGGTTTTTTTGATGAAAAAAATAATATTTTTTCCACTGTCCCACGTTCCGTGTTTATACGTAACCCGCAGCGGCCGAATACTGCATCAACACATTTTCTCTTTATTTTCCCGACGAATTTACACACACAAAAAAAAAAAAACAAACATAAAAATAAATAAATAATTTTCGTAAAATGTGTACGCACGTAAATCCTGTAAACGTCGAACGGACGTATAGTCGACACGATTTCCGTATTTTGAATTTCGTTTGTCGAAAATATCGAATAAGCGTAAGAAATTTTTTTTTATATTATCGCATAAAAGACGTGCAATTTTTTTTTTTTTTTGTTTACATCCAACGTTTTAAACGAATTGAAAAAAAAATTTCTTCAAACGTCTTTTTCTGGTAAAAAATCTTTTCCTCTTTCACGAAATACACTTATCGTTATTCTACTACGCGCGACAAATAATACAATTTTAAAAAACCAAAAAAATACATCGAGTACTCGTGTTAATGACGTACAATTTTAAAACTACGCATACCTTTCCTCTCTTTCCGGTGGTTTTTTCCAACTCTTCAGCCAACATTCTTTTTTGGATCCGATTTATGTAGGCAGTCCAATGCTTTTCCGTCCAAGAAGCCATCGTAAACGAGAAGATCGACTATGGGTCTCGTTGACGGCGTAAGAGAAAAAATGTAAAAAAAAATTTCGAGCAAAAAAAATAAATAAATAAAATCGAGTGAAAATTCACAAGAATATGTGTGTGTGTGTGTGTTCGGTTGCGAGCGCAGTGCGCGGAGGACTGACACGTCCAGTACGGTGAATTGAAAAAAGTCAGTAAACAGTGCCCGATCCTTTTACCACTGGTAGCGGCAGCGTCGGCGGCGGCAGCGTCGGCGGTGGGACTGAGACGCCGTTCGATGCGTCGCGCGCTATTGGCCGATTTCGAACGAATAACTTTGGACCGCGGCTTGGTGGTGGTGGGTATACAACAGCAATTTGAATAATACATTATTTTAACGGTCCCACGTTAAAATCAAAATAATTAAAATCCATTCCATTGTGAATATATAACTACCGATTTTCGTGATGTTCCTGTATAAGCGTACGGTCGAGACCCTGTTGCACTTTTGACAATTTTCAAATTTAAGCTATAACCGTCGAAAATCGATTTTGTTTTCTCCGTATGACTACTACGTACGGATAATATATTGTACACACACGCACAGTGTATAGCGCGCACTTGCTCGTTTCACAATACTTGCCGCCGCCGCCGTAACACTATAAATTTATAAATTTCATATAAATTCCATGTTTATACCACCGACGCAGCGTCCGATTTAAAACGGCCGTTTTCTTTTTTCCCGCTAATTCATACAATTTTTTCTTTTTTTTTTATTTCAGAAATTGTTAAAAATCAAGTTTCGAACGCCGCACCACAAGCACCACGTACACTGGTTCGCATAGTTACACACTATATCGGACACCGTGTCATAGGAAAAATTAAGAAATACAGGAGTCGTCGTTGAGTGTTAAATTTATTTTGGATCGCGGTGAAACGAGAGACGTGTCGGCGGAACCCGAAAAAAAGAAATTCGTTTTTTCTCCCTCGAATTCCGGCAGGCCTTTTACACACTTCCTATATATACGGTTTGAAATAGTTCGAAAACGACGTGAAAAGAATATTCCGATAGTCGGTCGCATAGAAATAACAATTTATATG
This sequence comes from Chaetogeoica ovagalla, assembly GCA_032441825.1. NCBI lineage: Eukaryota > Metazoa > Arthropoda > Insecta > Hemiptera > Aphididae > Chaetogeoica > Chaetogeoica ovagalla. Next base: position 3,261,506 of record CM063747.1, on the reverse strand, counting down.
ACGTGCGCATTATACAACATTTTGTAACATTTCGGCGGGTCTTCGTGACGTACGTAATATAAGAATTTTTTTTTTTTTTTACTATCCGACTCTCCGTGTCTTTACCTCGCAGCGGCCAAATTAAAACAACAATTTTCTCTTTTTATAATTGATATACTTATTGTTCGGAATGGTTCCTTGCGCGGGGTAAAAAACCGCACACGTTACGTATCTCGCATGACTGATCTGAAAAGGAACAAGCCGTTTTGAAAAAAAAAAAAAAACGTTATTATTTCATTTTAAAGTTTCGTAATAATTTTAACGATTCGTATAGAAAAAACATTTTGCCAATATATTCCGAGTTGCCGGCTCTAAAAAAAAAAAAAAACGCTAGCGTCTTACGCCGCACGACGCACACACGCACACCGGTTTGTCCGCGTGGCACACCGTACAATTTGACACTACCCACCACACCGACTTGGTGAAAAATCTCGAGCCGCCGACGAGTTAATAAATTTTTCTGTTTTTCGCACGGCGAAGGGTAATGTGGTGTATCGAACGTATTAAATACGCATATATATAGAAATTGATTAATATTTTAGCACAAAATCCGAATAATATCGACTATATATGCGAGGCGAAACGTATAGATAAAAAACACGGTGCGAGAGAGATTGTAGAAGACTTTTGAATAAGGGAAAGGGAACGTAGGTTCCCTAATTGTATATTATTAAGACGAGTGTATTTATTTATAAGACTCGTTTTTTTTTTTTTGTATTTATAATTATCGTGAGTGTAATATAACGTAGAAATATTTTACGAAAAATATTTATTTTTTTTTAAAAAGACGTGTGAATATTTTTCTATTTGGCTCACGACGCGCGCACGCCCAATTTAAACACAACGTTTCTACGCGTAACATTAAACGATATAGCGACGTTTTATTTACGAAAACGAAAATATTATTCACGGTAATATGTATCGGAAAAATGAAAACAAATATTATTTTTTTTTCATATTATTTCTGTTTTTCGGGTTCTGCCGACACGTCTTTCCCTTCACCGCAATCAAAAATAAATAAATTTTTAACCCGACGGCGACTCGTGTTTTTCTTAGTTTTTCCTATGACGCCGATATAGTGTGTAGTCATGCAAAGCGCTTTTTCCGTGTGTCTGTGAGCGCGCGGTGCGGTGTTCGACTCCTGTGGTTTGTCTTTTGATACGATTGGTTTGGAATATGTTTGAAAAAAATTGTAAAAAAATATTTCCTATAAACGTTATTGTATGCATACCGGTTATCCTATAAAAGGACACAACGAGTTATTTATTATATTAATATAATATACAAATCGATTTTTTTTTTTTTTATAATTCTCATATATATTTTATTATACTTTTTTTTATAATTTTTAAATTATTTGGGCGATAAGTCCGAATCGAATCGATTTTATAAATGGAAAGAAACGTTTTTAATTTTTCAACATTACAAACGTTATACTTTTTTGTTTTTACGTATACTCAATAATATTGTGGAATAAATGAAATTCAGAAAAGAAATTCGTATCGATTACATCCGTTTGACGTTTACCGGATGTACGAGCGCACCCGCATCATATAGTGTATACGTAATAAATATATTGGACACATGTAATAAAAATTATTAATATTATTATATTATGAATTGGTGGGAAAAAAAAAGAAGAAAACCTGCCGTTTTAAGTTGTCCCGCCACAAGTATTTCACGGAAAAAAGACGTAATGTAATGAAGATTTTTTTTCAATCCATTTAATACGCTAGATCTTTCGATTCGAACACACACAATTTAAACACACGTAATATTAGCGAAGTCTTATTTACGAAAACGTTTATATGATTTACGATCAAATAAATCACAGATTTATAACTAGGTTTTGTTTTTTTTTCTTTTTTGGTTCGCGTAGAAAGTCTATTGAGAAAATCGAAAAATGACCAATCTAAAGTGCTACCCAAGCGAAATTTGTTACCGCAGAAAGTGAAGCGATTTCGACATTATTTGGATTTTGTGCTAAAATGTTATACGATTTATACATGTTGAATATATTCGATATATCATACTATCCTTAGCCGTTCATAAAAAAAAAATTTTTTTTTAATATGTCGACGGCTCGTGTTTTTCCATTAAGTCGGTGGTGGACAGTGGCTATAGTTGTGCGGCGCGCCACGCGAACGTACCGGTGTGCGTGTGTGCGTCGTGCGGCGTCCGACGCATGTGTTTTTTTTAACGCCGGCGACTCGGAATATGTTCGGCCCAAAAATGTTGTACGGATTATAATTTTATATGGACAATATTATAGTCAACGACCACTAATAAATAAGAAAAAAAAATTATATAAATTGGTGGAAAAAATAAAGGAGATTTAAGTCGGCCGCCGCGCGATGAACGTGGCGTTCATAAGTGTATTGTAATGTTACGGCGGCTCGGATTTTTCCACCGAGTCCGGTGGTGAGCGGTGGCTAGCTGGTATAGTGAAATTCGCAAGGTGCGTGTGTGCGCGGTGCGGCGTTCGACGCCCGTCGTGTGTTATACAAGAAATGTAAGTACGATTATATATATATATATATTATATATTATAATATTTATTAATATAATATAGGAATTTAGAACAAATTATTATATGATATATTATTCGCATCGATCTTATAATTTTATTAAAATGTTTTTAAATGAATACATTTTTTTTTTAATTTTAGTGAAAATACATAAATATTTATATAATAAAATAAATAATAACTTCCTTGTTACAGTTGATTACGGTTTTACAAAGAAATAATGCAACATTTCGATGGAAAAATTGGATGGTTTTGTACAAAACGTATGTGGATCGTCTACATTGTGAAAAACTAAAATCCAAAAAAAAAAAAATAGTAATTGTATACTTACTACACATTTTTTAATGATTGTTACACAATAATTAATAGTGTCATTTGAAAAGATTATTAAAACGGGGGTAATTTTGATGAAAATCAAAAATCATAATTATTAAAAACTATAAAAGTATTATAAAAATAGGTAAAATAATTATAAAAATTATAACAATAAGTTATTATTTGTATCAGATCTATGGATCGACAATTAATTGTATTTATAGTGTAAAAAAAAAACTGTCAACTAACATTACAGGCAGAAGATCAACGAAGAACGATTATTATATACACCGAAAAACATTTTAAAATTTTATAGTATTTAACTTATGAAACTCACAAACATCATAATTTGCAAATTCCTCAATTAGAAATGTGTAATAATCCATTTCATTTCCTAGAAAATATAATTTTTCATCATAATTTAATATTAATACTATTAATTAAATTTATTAAGATTATATGTGTCTCTCCGCGCGGTCATGTACTTATTTTCAATTTCCTGACTGAACGTTCAAATATAACAATCGACCGAATATAACAATCTAAGTCTATTTTATTGTTTATTTCCTTTTCAATATTCTTATATTTTATGCACTACAACTCTTCCGGTTGTAATGATATACGTTAAGATCGCTTTTCGAATAGTTTTTTTTTATTCGCGTAAGGCATTTAACTAAATAGCGAGTTAAAGTTAAGTTACCTGCAGTCGGTATATAACTTCCTCCTATAAAAATAAAGCATATTTAATTTAATTTTATTGATATATACAAGGCTCATGACAGCATATACTGTAGTTTAAAAATTCTAAACGGAACGTAAAACGTATTGATAGTTCCGGAATAATTTTGGGCGGGTTCCGGTATTAGGATATTAGCAATATTAGGCCCTAAGGCCTAATATTGCTTTTTAGAACTCACGAGCGAAAAATACAGAGTAACAAATTTAAAATTTAAAATCAACAAACTGCGTGGCAACGTGTTTTTAACGTAAAATTTTACAAGAATTTTTAACTAAATATCGATATATATATTTATTTATTTTTCTAAGTCAATTCAACGAAAGATATTTAAATTAAACATTATTATTTCGTACAATTTGTTTTAATAATTAACATTTTAAATTCTTGTTCGTATTTTAAATAAAAAGTTGTGTACAGTTTTATTAAAACATTAACGGATAATTGCTTACGATTTTAATGAAACAATATTAAATTTTTTCATCAGAGGGTCTATTAAAATTCGATTAAATATAAATGTAATATTTTTACCTTGTCAATACCTGACCTTGTTAAGCTTTCAGTAAATGTATTTTTATTTTTAATTAGCCACGTGGTGATTCCTGCATATATCACCATCTATCACGATCTATCTATTTATTTATTTATTTTTTTAATTCGTGACAAGGTCATTTCACACGATTCCACCGATATTTTCTTTAATTGTTTTTTAAGTATAAATTAAACAATAATAGACGGGCTATAAATTGAAGCTTAGACAATATTCTAACAATATATTTTAAATTTATAAACACTGAACTTCTGAAAAACTACATAAACATAAACTGGGCTTCACTCAGAATGTTATTTTCGGATGTAATGGTTTATATTATTACTTTCAAATTTAAAATATTTTAATAATATTGAAACATTTCACTCGCTGTACGAATTACTAGGAATGCATAAAACTTACCATCCGCTGTAGGATTTTTCGCTAAAAAGTAAAAGAAAATTACATATAATTCATTCAAGTGCTGTTTATATATTTAACGAAATTGCGAAATTTGGATGTCCAGTTCATAAAACGGACAACGCCCCACTCCCGTTTATTTTGTCCTGGATTCGTTCCTGCAAACACATTCACACTTCACAGAAGTAACCGACTTATTCAAAATAACATGTTGAAAACAAAGGGTCATTAATGCAGTAACTGATAGAGTTTTTAAATATTTGCTCACTAAGTTTTAAGTATCCAAATGTTAAAGCATTGCACACGGTAACTACAAAAATGAATAATACGATGAATGAAAAATATATAAACAATTTTAGAAAACAAATGATTCATTCTGACACATTGTAATAAAAAAACACTTCGTACCATCTCCGACCACTTCGGCTATAATAGAGTTTAAATTCAAAATATTATATTTCCACATTATAAAGTACAATTAAATATTTTTGTTATATTGAAGATATAAAAAAAAATGTGTATATTGTAAAACTATATCACATACGAACAGTATGTCATATAGTTCAAATAAATATTATAATTTCCAAGCATATGAATAATAACAAAATTTGTATTATACATGCATGAAATATACAATCGGATATAATATCATCGTTAAGGTGTGTAAATTGTATAAAGAAATAAATACGTAGGAATAAGATTTTTTTTTCAATATTGAAATTTGGAAATATATAAATGTCATTTTCATTGTCGTAAATAATTATTTCCATAAAATTAAATCATAATTTTAATATATGCCGTTAAATTATATTTTTTCAATTTATCTTTTATTAAATAGTAATCACTTACTGACATATCTCTCATATCCATCTACAATCAGATTGCGTTTGGATTGAAAATATTTTATTTTCATTTTAACAAGTACGCATAGATGTTTTTGCTGAGTTAAAAATATGCCATGATTTTCAAACATGATAAAATATATTTCTAAAATATTATGATTTCCGATCAAATGACTATAACGAAAAAATCTGTATTACTGTGCTTACATAAAGTTTGAAGTTTTACAATCATTTTTGTTTGAAATACTCATTTATGAATAATTATGTAGGAATAATATAAAAATTTCATAATTTATTATTAATTTTTTTTTATATAATAAGAAAAAAATTAATCGGCAATATTTTTAAATAAAATATTATAGTAATTGATGTTTTTGATGTATATAGAAATTGCGTACCGTTATCTTCATCCGTTTCGTCTATAAAATTGTTTATATTTACATATATTATTTTGAGTACACAATACACCAATATTTATAATTATGTAGGAATAAGTCATTTTAATATTAAAATTTGATAACTTGTTATTATTTTTTTTTATATATATATAATAGAAAACAATCAATCGACAATATTTTTTAATAAAATATTATAATAATTGATTTTCTTGACGTATAAAGAAATTGTATATCATTATCTTCATCCGTTCGTCTATAAGTTGTTTATTGTATATATATATATATATATTATTTCGAGTGCAAAGTACACCAATATATAGTTTGAATTTAATTTCGTATGCGATTATTGTTAAAAATAATTACACACAAAATCGTATCGTAAAATGTTTTTTTTTTTTTTTTTTTAGATATTATTATTTCAAATTAAAAGCCGTAATGATATGCGCTCGTATGGTTGATTCGAATAATCGTTCAATAACATTTTACATAATTTTCTACGCCATATTTTACGAAATAAAATTATCGAAACACTCGCGCGCACCGTAAGGCCTTGAACGCATAGTGTTATCGTCGTCGTTATCTTAAAAGCAATGTCTTGTTGACTTACACGTGTGTGTGTGTGTCTGTTTTTCACTGCTCCCTTTTAGTCGTTGGTAAAACGTGCAGCCCACATTGAATACACAATATATAGGCCATAAAGAAATAAAATCAACGAGAAAACACCCGTACGGGTACAGCTGAAAAAAGTCGCCACGTGGCGAACACCATTGAAATAACAGACACGGCCCAGGGATGCTGTGACAATTATAGGCAAATCGAAAACACAGTGAAATCGACGTCCTTCCAAATAAAACGCGTGTTTTTTTTTTCAAAAGAATTAAAAAAAAAAAAAAAACCACCGCGATTCGAACCGTAAAAATTATAAAATCGATACATGTTTCGTAAACGACGGGGACGCTCTAACGCTATCCGCAGGCGATACCGGATCGGACGGACAAAAGGCTCGTCGGCGTTCACCGAAACGCGTGCGATCTAAACGAATCCGATTAAAAAAAAAATAGAAAAGAAAGACATCGGATAATATAAATTACGAAATTTAAAAATTTAACGGAAAAATCTTCGAATAACGATCGTGATCGGCGGTCGGTACGGTCCACAGCGGGACGTATATAGCGTCATCGGTTTCATCGCAGCGACTCGCCCGACGACAATATAATATGTATTATTATTATCGTCGGCGCCGCCACTTTTGTGTGCACGAGCCGAACGCCGGCTCGTTCGGCGATTTCTATCTACACGAATTCGACTACCCTTAATTCTTGGTTCTCAGTCCCTTTACGAGCTATTCCGCCGCGCCTTTTTCACCACTTCGAATTACCTCGAAGACGGCCGGCGTACCGCACCGACCTTTTTGTTCGTTTCAATAAAAAATATTTTCATTTTGATTGCAACTGAAATTGGCGTCGAATTCCACTTGACGAGGTTTCTCAACGTCCAAATTATTTATAACATATTTGTTTAATTTAATTTTTTTTTTATCACATATCGTTTCTTTAAGGTGTCCTGAAACATTATAATTTTTTGTCTATTGAGATATGTATAAATATTTAATACTGATTACCATCTCCGTCGATTTCATCTACAAAATTGTTTGAATTTTATTTGATTGAAATACATACGCGCGTGCAATCACTTATTTACCTTTATCGTTTACTTCGTCCGGGTTTTCTAATTCAAAATATTTTATTTCCGTATTAAAATGCACGACAAGTTGTTGTTTATGTTGATTTATAAATGTAACATAATTGCCAAATGTGATTCGCAGGAAATATGTTATTGCATAAAACGCATTATCATAAAGTGTTGTGTTTTTAAAGAAACGACTATTGAACAAATTTGTATTATCCACTTGATAAATGTGTAGTTTAGAATTCCGTTATCATTGATTTTAAATGCTTAATAAGGGATTATTATACACTTGGAAGTTTTATTTAACATTTAAAACGCGTTAATATTATTGTTTGATTAAAACGTGTAAAAAATATTACAATATTTATCGTTGTACAAAAACATTGTATTTTTTTTTAATTTTTTTTTTTTTTTGTTATTTGTACAGTATTTAACAGTTAATTGTAATTATTTTTCTTTTCTACGAATCGTTTGAATTATAAATAATAATTTTTATGTCGAATTACTAAATATTACGATTCAATATTTCTATTGAGTAGAAATGGATAATGAAAATAGTTCAAAAGTGATGGGTGTACGCTAAAATTACAAAATAATTATAATAACATAAAGTGTATTCGAAATATTACTTTACATTCATTTATAATGTGCTCATTCGTTTCAACTCTTTGAAAGAAATAAAAAAAAATACTTACCGCTATATTTGTCTATTTTATCAACAAAATTGTACGAATTTAAGATATTAAAATTTAAAAAAAAAAAAAAAATCAAAATTATCTATTTCTTTTGAATAGAAAACACATAAAAAAAAAAAAAAATGTAACGAGTGTATGACTTGTATGGATACACATAAGTGTTCTATATTAAAACACTAGTTTTCAATAAATTGTTCGAATTTGTATTTTGCACATTAAGAGTATACTTAAATAGTTTAGAATTTTATTATCATAAAGTTTATAGGACTTTTAAATGGAATTATTATGTACAAGAATGATTTTTTTTTTATATGTAATGGAAAATATATTATTATTATTATGATTACGTTTAATTTTATTATACAGTATTAGGTATTTATATATGCAAACAAGGGTTTTTATGGCCTGGAAAAAAATATTTAAGTCGTAACAGATGAAAGGAAGTCCTGTACTCAATAGTTATCTATGATTAATACCGATATACGCATGTTAAAAATGGTTCGCTTGAAATGAAGACAGGAAAAAATATCTTATTTTAATAGAAGAGCACTTAAAAAAAACATATGGACCGATTTAATACGGACGGAGAATAAATAGAAAGAAAAGCAACAAAACCTAATAAAAGCCTATAGTGCAATTTTATAAATAAACGACTTGAGCAAACAGTCCTTGCCCGAATGTTGAGCGACATGTTGAGAAAATCGCATATATAGGGAAAATAAATGAGAAAACTCTAAGAGATCGCCTTAAAATTCGGTGGGCGCTTAGAATCACAGATGATTTAAACCAAATGTTCCCAAGTTGTAACAATAGAGGATAATGCGTGGACAGCAGAGACAAATGCAAGTCTTTTAAGTCTATAATAATAATCATTTCTCAACAATAAATTTATTAATTTGAACTATTCTTAACTTAAATTATGTAATCGTTCCTTTGAATGAATTATAGTCGTATAAAAAAAAACACTTACCAAGATATTCCTTTAGATTTTCTATAAAATTATTTAAATTCAAATTATTTTACCGTTATATTAACAAATACGATTATTTAATTGATTATAATTACATAATTACGTTTAGTTGAAAATGTATCTCGAAAAATATTCGAACGCGACGCGTATTGTACATTTTGTATTTTATTTTATTACAAAATACACGATAGTATCGCAAATAATTATGTTATACCAATATTATTATTATTATTATTATTATTATTAAACAATTGTCGACGACCAAAATTGTATTGTGCACATTTGTTAGGTATATTATATGGTTTTGAATTTTATTGTCATTGTAGTAATTACATTTGTTATACTTATAAACAATTAATTATGCATCGAAAAAAAAACAATGTTTCTCTTACCTTTGCAACGTAAATTTGCTTCACTATACTCATACTGGGTTGAATCTAAAATAATAATAATAATAATAATAATAATAATTAGGGTATTATGATTTCATTATAACTGACATAATATTAACAATAAAACAACGTATCGCCACAATGTGATTTGGTTGCGTATGACACTATGACGCGTGAAAATTCGACGCATATACATTTTTTTTTTCGATATACAAAGAATAATTTTTTTATTAATGATAATAGTATGACATTGGAAATTATAAATCGTCGTGTTTGTTTTTATTTCAATTTGAATTTGGATTGTATTTTACATTGTATCTAACTCGTAAAAGTATTGTTTTTAAATAATTTAAATTATTTTAAATAATATACGATGTGCAGCGTATTATCCGGGATACATACAATGCAAAGTTTACATATTGATTGCTAATATAATGATTTCGGAGTACGTTTATCTTATAAATAAGACCCGAAATCGGAAACGTAAATATTATGTAGTAGTAACGGATACATTATATATTATAATACAGGTTTACATGCCAACATCTAGTACGAGCGAATTGCGGAAGTAATAGAAGCGGTCAAATCAAAAAGACAATTTAATATTATGTTTAGCTGATTGGAATGCCGTTGGAGACGAGAGGACACAATAAGAAAGTAACAGGAAAATTTGGACTTAAATAAAAATAAATGCTTATTATATTTTAAATATTATTATTAATCCAATATAAGAATAATAATGTTATTTAAGACGGTGTGTTAATATTTTATTGAAAGTACACGTGTATTAATTTTATAACGAGAAATGAATAATAACACTATTTTGATTTTAATTTACTACGAAAATCGTAATGATTCAATTAACATTGTCGTTTTTTGCGTGAATACAATGGCGTGTATATCATTTTAACTTGTAAGTATAACGATATTCTAACATTATTATTCGTATATAATTTCTTTACATAGCTATATAACATATTAATTTAAGTATTGTGAAATACCGTCAAAATAAATACATTTATTAAGTACATATCATATATGAATAATTGATATTAGGAAAACGATACGAACTGGGATACTTCATATCGCACCATTTTGTTGGATTCGTTAGTTGTGAATTAGTGATCTCAGTACAATTATCTGTTCGGAAACAATTCATTTAATCCAAATTTGGTATTCATTTGTTAGCGGCAATAATAATAGTATACGTACGGGTAATTACGCTGTAGTAAAGCATAAAATAATACACCTTTATACGAACTATAACAATGAAAAAATACTTTTAGACTCTGACCACGTAATGTGGGTGATCTTATTCAAAATATTTACTAAAGCAATTGTTACGGAGAAAGAAATGCAGGCCAATCATTTATTTAGAACAATTAAAAGTTGACATTTTATAACAGTCGCTAAATCGTGAATTACGCGTAATATGTCGTATTGTTGTTACTCTGCTGGAAGGAAGAAATTTAGTGCAATTAACGTTCATATTGTTTAATAATTTTATTCGTTCACTGTTACTTATTTTTTAAAGGACCTAATCTCCTACTGAGTGGAACTCGTTCAAATCCCGTTCCTTTCACCTTTTCCGCATCGAAACATAATTTTAATATGCGTGTGTTTAATCGTCGCCGATTTTGTGTATATACCATAAAAAAAAAGATAAAGTGAACTGGGTTTGTTTGTTATTATCTCTGAACTCTTAGAACGATTAACGTCTTAATAATATATTTGTTAGTAAAAATTATGAAAAAAAAGTGTTTACAATTTTTAATAAAGAATATTAATTTAAATAAAAAGAATACAGTGTTGAACGAAGAACACAATCCAGTGAGTATTAATTATAAACATCAAATTATTAGGTACATACAGGATTGATAATTATTATGTTGATTTGAAATATAAAAATTTTGATATAAAGAAATTCCACCACCTCACCACCGCTATAAGAAAAAAAACAATTTAATTAATAGGAGTCATTTAAAAAAGTATTAATTACCGTATTCGAATTCCTGCCACATATCTGACGTTAGATAGAAAACACGAAATATTGTTTTATATTTTAATATTAATTGTTAGTGCGTTAATTTAAAAACGATTAAGATATTTTCAGCATAAAGGAATAAATGTATTAATTTTGATCAGCTACTACTCACGCATATTTAAATATGCATATTTGAATGCTTCAACGTTCGAGAATTTAACTTCAAAGAAAAATTCAACAATTTAAGGCGGTATGTAATATATGTAAATATATTCGTATATTATTGAAGTTAGGGCGTTTTAATTATTTTCTATCGGCATAAAATAACTATATAATACGTAGCGCGATATTACTTACTATTGAAATCTGGGAGTTCTTTGAATTTCTCTGAATTTTTATTTGATGTTCAAACGAATAAAAAAAAAAATAATAAATATATTTAACAAAGACAAATGAAAATATTCCATCGTGTAATATTCGTTTATAGTAAGAAAACAATAACTTTTTTAATTAGTCATTAGTCAATGTGTTAGTCTGATTATGGAATATTTCCCCGAAATAAATGAAATCGTAAATTGAACGAAATTATAGTAACAATAATAATAATAATTACTAATACATAAATGTGGCGTCTACGTTAAAATTGCAATTGAAACACCTATTACCAATTTTGAGACGAAAAATGTTTTTCATTTGACGAAAAAAAATCGAGTTTTGAAAAAAATATAGAAAAATTCAAAACGCTATAACTTCTTTGTTGAACAATATTTCGCAAAACCGATATGCCATTCTCTAGAAAACATTGTCCTCTTCAAAATCGATAATGGTTGTTTCAATTGCAATTTTAACGAAGACGCGCCACATTGTTTCGCGTAGTGCAATTATTTTCGCTACAATTCCTATATTCCTATAAGGTAAACGGAAACAGCGAGCGTCCTCATAAATGACATTAAGTAAGCAGAAATACGACGACATTAAATAATATTATTACTGAACGCATTGTGTTGAGTAAATAATTTTACTTATTTTTTTAACATCTGTCTCGTATTTAACAAGTGCGTATACGAGTGCACAACACTGATCGTTTTATTACGTATAAAATCATATATTTATATTATTGAACACAACGTATTGAACATGTTAATAACGATGGTGAATAATATTGGGCCGTCGAATAATGTATTGATTCAATTAATAATACCTATCAAAATAAATTGCCAATTGTGCACACGTATTTATAAAATATTTAATAAATACATTTTTCTTATTCTCGTGTAATGAAAAAATAATAATATTTTAATCTTACCCAAACAGACTAATATTTAAAGAAATAAAATTCACTATTAGAGACAATCGTAGTGAACGTTATCAAAAATAATATTTAAAACAGTATTGAAACGTAATAACAAATGTCGACGGGGTCGGCCACCTTTGCCCTACGCGCACACCACGAGGAGGCTGTGGAAGTGTTCCCTGCACCTTCCACAGGGAAATCATGCGTGTTGTACATGCGTTTTTTTTTTTTTTTTTTTTAATTCGATTAATTTCGAGCTAATCGTTGTATTTAGAATATTCTAATAATTTTCCGTTTTTTATATTCCGAGAAAACACTTTCTCGTAAAACACAAATTTTAAATTAGACTCAAATTCCCGATAAAATATCGCGACCATATTTCATTCGACGCGTATTTTTATTTTTTCAAAATTTAAAGTGTACGGAAAAACTAAAAAAAAAAAAAAAAAAAGTAAGAGCGCCTGAAGAGGATTTCAACTCTTCCGACGATGCAAAATAAGGTGACTTGAACGGACGTATTAAATGAAGTAAATGTTGGGACGCTGCCGTCGACTAATAGTGAAGTCGGCGACGAAATAAGTCAACTCGAGATGTTCATCGTGTCAAGACTTAAATTTCTTATTTTTTTTTTTTTTTGTTGTATACGAAAATTCATTCTATAATCGGTATTCCGAGGAGAGCGAATATTTTAGTAGTATTTACTTATTTTAACAAGATGTGTAATAACTTTGTGTTAATAATGTTTTTTTATGTTATACAAAACACAATAATTGTTTTCTGTGCACTATTATTGCAGTATGGATAAGTGAAATATCAAAAACGTGTGTTAATATGAAAATATGTCTTATAACAATAATATTATATAAAATTTGATTTATTTGGCAAAAAAAAAAATGTTATAAAAAAAAGATTCGAGTTATATATTAATTAATAATGATTATTAGGTGATTCGAATTTTGAACGTGAATGGTTGAGTTTATTTTTTATTATCATTACACTGAACGGTTCGACACCGTACGAATTGACGTATATGTTTGTCGATTGAATATCGATAAAAGTATACTTACTTAATTCTAACGTGTATTGAAAATTACAAAAAGAAATAAATAAATAAAATGTCACGTTAATACACAAGAGTGTATGTTTATATGTAAATTGTTCACTTTTTTTTTGCGTTTTCGTTTTATCGAAATTGTATGGCATTTTAGTTTTTATAACAATATTATGAAAACAATTAGCATTAAATTTTCATTTTGGAATTGTACAGAAAAAAAAAATGAAAAGAAATTTGAAATTTTGAAAAGTCCGATTTTTTTGTAATAAAATATGAAATCGCAAATTATTATTTTTGTCCGAGAAATATATGGGAACAAGACCGAATTTTCTGTACGTCTTTACTTGTAAATACTAAAATATCGTTATAAGATCAATGGCGATAAATTGTACTATTATTATTATTATTATTATTATTATTATTATTATTTGATTTGATCTATAGCATCGGTATATATATATATAAAAAAAAATTATATTGCAATTATTGTTCTGCGATATTAAATTACTTTTTTCTTCTACAATATGTATAAATATTTAAAGGAAAAATCGATTCGTAACGAATACACTATGATTTTAAAAACAGAAACATTTTTTTTAGATAAAAAAAAAAATATATATATATATATATACTTACCTTTTGACACAGCCAATGTGAAATCAAATATTGCGAAAAACGTGAGAATCGTTAGAAAAGAATAACGTTTAACGGGAATAATATTCATTTTTGTTCCACTTTTACTTAAATCTTATAAGTGTTTATAATTTTTCTAACAATATCACAGGAGAGCGACTAGAAAAACGACAACACGCGTTTCGGAATATATAATGACGTAGTACAATATTTTTTTTTCTGCCATTATGTACACGTTTTGATGGAATGCGATTGTGTACGCAGTTTATTCAGGTTTACCCGATTGTGTTCTACACGAGTTAATTGTGTCAACAAAAACTTTAACACATACGTGTTCTTTTCTAAACGCGATAAATAATAATATGTGTGCACCGTGCGTGCAAAAATTACTCTACATATATACGCGATATACTCGGACTCGAGTAAAATACTATTGAAAATTATTCGGAAAAGAACTTCTGGAAAAAAGTTATTGAAAATATGCATTTGCGAACTTCGTGATAAAATAGTATTCCCTAAGCGGTTTGAATAATTCACAACAAATATTCCAAATATTTTTAGAAATACTTTCTCTTTATTTTTTTTTCACTAGTTTTTAGTAATACGAACATTTTTCATGAAACAAAAGTTTCTCGCGTTCCATGAAACATGTTTTCTCTGGTTGCGGCCCGCCTTAAGTTTCGTTTCATCCGCGCTTAGGGACTCAACGCATCAGTTTTGTTTTTTTGTTTATCGAATACAAACGGTAATCAATATGTATTTGAAAGGGTTTAAAATATATATATTTTTTTATAAACTTACACGAGAAGTAAATTAATAATACCGAGTATGTATAAAACATAATATTATAATAAACATAACGTAATCAAATGTACTTGATTATTTGATTAAGGCTCGGTTTAAACATTTAATACAGCGAAGTTATTCGGTTATTGACAATATAATAATTGATGTTTTTATTATCTACTGCCGCTAATCGTTATTCATATTTTTTCTAAAATAATTACACTTATACTTCAGTTTATTTATATATATATATTATTATATATTATTTATTATTATGCAGGTATAATATTCATGTTTTGATCGAGCTTTAAAATGTATTCGGAATACCGTATTAAATATTTTGGAAAAGGTATTTTTAAAAACTATATAGAATACTTAACAAGTATTTTGATTACAGTATTCCGAATGTGTATGTGTGTGTGTGTGTGTGTGTGTGTGTATAAAAACTACACGTAGTTTTTTGTTTTGTACGAATATTCGGATAATACGCGCATTCGAATACTACTTCAGTCGAATTGTATTCGAATGATTTTTCTTAAACGTATTTGAATACAAATACTTTTAAAATATATTTCGAAAACTTAGGAATACTTTTAAGTTTTAAATAATTTTTATTGCACCTTCAATATTCAACGTAATTAACAACGAATTACTTGTTTTTAAGTCAATAAAATAAAACACGATTATTATAATACACTTACGCATATATTATAAGAGATGATAAAAAAGTGTTATCGATGTGGCGATAAGACTATTTGTCTAAATTAGCTTATGAAGTATTTCGGTTTTTAATAGATTTAAAAATAAAATTCATATTTCTGTCGATTGACGTACTAAAGTCTACGTTTGTCCATAAAACGTGTAGTAAAAAAAAGAACAGTGGCCAAAAATATTTAAATTTTCTAAAAAAAAAAAAAAATGTATTCATCAGTATTACGTTCAAACCGCGAGGCCATTCAGAAATAAAAGTACAATAAGTTTTTTTTTTTATATAACTTGTAAAACGAATGTTTTTTTTTTTTTTACAAATAATACTCAATACAAACATTCACACCAGTTACATATCATCTTAACTTCAAATAGACTTTAAAATGAACGTAAAAATACACTTCGCGTTTAAAAATAAATAAATAATAGAATATTTTAAAACTGAGTACTATTTCGTTATCATGAAGAAAAAAGTCCTCGACAATTGCGTTAAAACGAATACTGTTTTAACACTTACTCGCGCAATATAATAATTCACGTTATAGTTACATATTATAATAGTGGACGTTATGAATCAAATCAAATACAAATTCGGTTGGAACTATTACACGTTTACGAACATATTCGATATTATTATTATTATTTTTTATTCCCCGTCTACGTGAATTATTTATTTAGACATACGATATTTGTTTTTTTTTCTTTAAATTGTACACCACTGTTGATTCAACGATTTGATTCGCCGTCGACCTTGGACCCCAGACGAGTTGTTTAATAGCCTAAAACGTGTCGTGTTTTATCGTTTCGATTGTTTTTCCCGTCCGCGCTCGGTATTAATTATATTTAATTATTATTAATGATTAATTCCACGTCTTCACGAATTTTATTCACTCCTCGTTTTTCAATCGTTATTGATTCTACGATGTATACACGAAATTCTGATTGCCGTAAATAATATCGAACCGAGTTACTTTGCACACACACACACACGTACCAGAAATCTTACACGAACCACCCGTTTAAGAAAATAATCGTACGAGGACATAAACGGAGACGGAGAAAACAAGTTGAAATAATGGCGGGGGGAGGAGAAAAAAAAGCGGGTTTATTTTTCGACGTGGTTTTTTTTGTTTTTGAATCGCGTGCCCGCTGTGATATAACGACGATGTGACGATAATATTTTTGAATTTATCCGTAAAAGCGCGTATAGTAAATATATTGTCTGTTTTACGGAACAAGCACATACGCATTTAGATAAAACCGGGGATATAAAATTAATATAATAATGCGTTGAAACACAAGAATTTCCATAGCGCTTGTATTCAATTTTTTTCCTTTCGCGTTTGTGATACAGACTAAATCGGCTTTTAGCCGTCGAACAACACGCGGACGGACGCAATACACATTTTTCCGAATGAAAACAATTCTAATCGCGCAGTTGTAATAACGCGACGGCAATTGCGTCGATTCAATTGACGACAGTTCGCCCTGAATTGTCCACTCGTCGAAACGGCAACGGTAATTAACGTTTTTCTGAAGGGGTTCTGAAACGCACAATTATCCCATTCCGCCGTACGTTCGAAAACCATCGATAATACTGTTTTCTTAGCCTGAGCGAAACAGCGGGCGACGACATACGCGCGCATCAATCGTGAACGTCCAATTATTCCATTTCTCGACGATTATTCCGGGATTTTAAGAATCTCCGGTTTTTTTCCCCCCTGTTACTACATTTAACGTTTTGAATTTAACACAACGCGTTCGTTACGCGTAATTGATTTGTCAATTAATTTTCGATATTTAGCGTGTGTCGACAACGTTTTTTTTTTCTCTTTTTTTTTTTTTTTTTTTTATTACAAGGCGTGTAAATAGAATTTCGCGACGAAACGCGTGGTTTTTTTATTTCATAAAAAATTTCCGCGTATCACTAGAAATAATTGATTCTCACGTGATCAACCTCCTGCACCTCTTGAAAAAACGGTTCGACAACAAAGAGCGGTTGTCATCGTGATAAATGGCTCAGCGACACCGCGGGGGGAGGAAAACAAAAATACTCCGATCGTATCTCGCAGGACACGATATGTTTTTTTTTAGAAAGAATTTCGAAGACGTTTTACACGACTGGAACGCGTATAATAATAATAATAATAATAATAATAATAATAATAACGTGACGAGAATAAAATAAATATATACATTTTATTGGATCGTTTGGATTTGCGTCGCCGAATTCAATCCGTCGACGATTTTTAGTACTCGTCTGGCGCCGTTTTGCCACTGGCAAAAGTGAGTGGGCGTTAAAAATATATTACATTCACTGGCCGAAGTGAAATCGTTTGAAAACATTATAAAATTGTTGAAAGATTTGTCGACGCGGGCATCTTATGTTATCTGAAACGCATTGGTTTTTTTTTGTTTTTAATCGCTCGAATCGTACGATAAATTCACTTTGGATTTAAAAACAAAACGTACGAATTTTTTTTTATTATTTTAAACAATAATTGCGCCGATCAGTTTTATATTTTTATTTCGATTGTGCGCGTACGGCGTTGGAAGTCGTACGCGTTATTCGTATTTCAAACAGCGTACGAAATAAGTACGCGTATTCAATATTTTATCGCTCCGGCAATGTTCTGTTTTGTAACGATATCAGCTCGGAAACCAGTCCGAACAAACGACTCGTTTACCCGGCGCGACACACACGAAACGAAGTCCAACCAACACACGTGTTCCTTGTACGCGGTCCTCGTTTATTTATTATTATTTTGTCCTGTCACTCGGGCACGCAGTTTATTTATTACACGTACAGTTTATCATCACAAAAGGGCATTAGGGTTATTTACAAAAACCGATAAAAGAAACGTTAATAAGGTTTTTTCTTTCCAAAATGTTATCTCTGGTCGCTCGCCGTACGTTCGTATGAATTTCTTCGTATGCGCACACACAATTATTTCACAACGTCTACGAACACGTTCCGTGCCGTTTAGAAAATCGTTTTTATCAACATCAAACGACGGCCACGCATATTGTGTGTGTGTGTGTGTGTGTTATAGCACACACACACACAGGCCCGTATTCGGTGAGGTGGGCATTGCCCGGGGGCGGCAGATTTATTGAAAATTCGATTGAAATCGCCTTAACCAGAAAAATAATTTATATATTTGTATACTTCAATTTGTCGGAAAAATATTTTGATAATTTTATTGAGCCAGTCTCACAAGACTCGTGTGCTCTGCAAATGACCGACAATCGTTATACTTTAATATCATTTGCCAGTCTTGTGGCGAGTATTTTTTATTCGTAATTCACAACGATTGTTTTCACTCGCCGAGTTTCCTGTTGTTTTTTGTGTACAACACGAGTGATTTCGTCACACATAAAATTACACCTTTAAAGTAGACATAATACAAGACGAGCGTATATTTTGTTTTTTTTATAATACGAGTTTGTACTTCTTCAATATTAATATTATAATTTATCTACGTTGTATAAGCGAGGAGAGTCCGTATTTAAGGCTATGACAATCCACTGGTTACTGAGAGTAGCATAAGCATATGTGTATAAGACAAGGTATAGGATAGTGAATTGGATTTTTTGTGAACGTTGTGACAAAAAAGGCGTATCTTATATGTAAAAAAAAAATTACATTTTCGAGGGGGAATTACGGAAGAGCGGCTAATATGTGTGAGGTGTAAAAATGTCCAAATACGGCGCTGTACACACGCGAACATCGTATAAAGGCATTTGTATTTTCGTTTCATTTTAATCAGTATAAAAACGAAATACTTTTTTATTATTATTATTAATTAATACTAACAATTACGTTACATCGTGTAAACAAAATTCATATATGTGTGTATAAAATTAAGTCGGAGTTATTTGGAATAAAGAAAAATGTATAAGAGTAACAAATAACAGTTCATAATAAATTTGGTATTTACGAGTAGTAATTTTGCGTAATTTATTTCTATTTCGTACACACACACACACACACACATACACATATAAATTATCAGTTCTTTCGTTTAATGAATTTTTTTTTTTTTTTGTTATTCAATATTTTATTCCAATAATTCATTAACACCGGTTGTAACTCGTATCGCTGTTCCGACGTTCAAAAGTATAAATGAAACGTCGCGATTGGCGTGATCGTATTGTCAACGTAATAATATTCAAATAATATAAAAATCGTATATTCGAAACAAACGCCCTTGCCGTTTTATTGATATATTTCTGTTTGTATTCCCGTAGGAATCGTTTCGGCGGTTTTCAATATAACTAATTGTATTTCGAAATTATTATACACCGCGCGAACGAGCGTCGTAGACCGCGCGCAACAGAAGAGCACGCCTAATGGCGTTATGCGTAGTAAACATTTGTAATTTCTTCTTCATGAGAAGGTTTACACGAACGGAGAAAATGCGCGCGTATCGCGGAAAAAGAATTACCATAATAAAATATATATAAATTAAGAAATAAACGCGAGTGGTATACTTCGACGATATATGTCGAATTCTCCGCTTTCATTATTTTACCCGTTCGACGACCGTCTGCGCGAATTGAACACACACGTTAATGTGTTCTGTTCTTGCGTGCGTCAAAAGTACGCGTGTCCCGCGACGATGGTCATTTTTCCAGGGCGGACACAAAAGGGAGACCAACGCGTATCGGCGGGACAGGCACGGGCGCAACAGTCACGCAGTAATTGCGGTGCAGCAATTGCGACGAGGGGAAGGGAGGGGAAGAGTGAGCCGCAGGGACGCCTGCGGTCCGGACCCTTCTCAAACAACGTGCTCTTCACGCATATTACACACGAGCTGAATCGCCCGAACGCGAACAGTTATGCCCGGTACGTCTGCAGGTGTGTTTTACTCGTCAATTATGTAACATTATCGTTTTATTCCGAATCCCCGTTGACACCGACAGCCGTATTTTGTGTTTATTACGAATTTCAAACCGCTGTGTAACCCGTTTGTGGGTGGAAATTTCAAAAACCCATTGTTTAACCTTAAAACAGCAGCTATCCACCGAATTCCAGCCCGAGATCCGTCCAGTGGTTCGAGCTGTGAGTGGACCGACCACACTCCGTCACATTTCATTTTTTTACGTACGATACGTTTGTAATAATAATAATAATAAAAAAAAGGTCATTTGTTCAGTTTCCCGAGCTTGTCTACAATTGCGATCGCGGCACACATAGCATTCGATGACCAGAGATTTCGGAGAGGAAATCAGGTTAGTTGCGTATTTTTAAAGGTACTTGTTTACAAAAAAAATCAAATAAAATAAAATAGAAACTAATACGCGTTCGCTTAGTTTTAGTTTGATATTACGAATTCAATTTATCCGATAATTATTGCGCGATTTTCAAATATTATATTGAAACGTAAGACCAAACGCCGTCGCCGTTACGCGCGCCTGAACGCCGGTACTATTCTATTCGAAAAAAAATAAAATAAATACTCGAATTTATATTTCAAAATTGTGTGTGTGCAAACGCCTAAAAATATTTTATTCGTAGTAGTGCGTTTGTCGTTTCCGTAAAAATACTACGTCGCCCTCCCCTCCCGCTCGGGAATCGATTTCGTACGATATTGTTATAAGTGTTCGCGCGTAATACGAATTACAAACGACGTGCCCCTAACCACGACGGTCGGACGCCGTCGAGTCGAGACGACAAACACGTTTACCACCCATCCACCAATCGAATACAAAACAGTTTCTCACGAATCATACGGTCTTTTTTTCCCTGTGCAACGAGTCGTTTTTTTCTTCTTCTTATTTTTTTACGCGGCGGAGTGGTTGTCGGTAGAGAGATGGAATACAACAACGGGTGTCCAATGTACACTGTGTTGGTACTACTGCGGTGCCACAACGAATAATCCACCCTTGATTTACCATTGTTGAGTTCTAAAGGTGAGACGACGAGTAGTATTCAAATCTTGTTCGCGATCGCTCAATTCTCGTTTCGTCTCGTGTTTCGTATTTTTCAAAAAAAAAAAAAAAAAAAAAAAAAAAAAGAAGAATTGTCCACGTCGTTTTCGCCAGAACGGTGTTTTATCGATATTTATTTATTTTTTTCATTTTACTCGTTTCGATTTCGTTGTAGCACGCGTCCTACAATACAAGGTAATTGAAATTATCGTTAATATCACATTAAAATGTATTAAATATTTTTCTTATAAGGCGCGTAGTCGAAATCCCGATGGCCGGAAACATAATTATTTAATTCACGCGCCGATCGTACACGGTTGGAAAACGTTATTATAGTCCCGAGCATTTCGACACGTCAAACAGATAATTTAAAAAAAAAAAATTAGTTATCGAACGCCGATAATTTTTAACGATATTTTCGATAAGCCGTTTTTAAATCGTCTAAATCGCGCGTTCGACGGTATAGAAAAGATGTTTTCGTTGAGTAAAATTGCCTACGCCAAGTGTGATAGCGCATCGAGGGATTTTTACGACAGATTGGAGACGCCAGTGATTGAAATAAGGTCCTGTTGCCTGGACATTCTAGATTATATGCGAAACGAGACGAACCCGCCGAGTTATGACTCCGTAACGAGTTCTTCGGACGATGAAGGTAAGCACACATCACCTAATCACGACGCGGTTTATCGAAAAGGCGGTTTTGAAATTACATTTTTTTTTTTTTTTTTAGATTCCCTATCGATGATCGAGAAAGCCGCGTTCAACGGACACTTGAAATGTCTAATGTTCGCAGAAGCACGCGGCTTTCCCGTCACGAAGGCGATTTGCGAACAGGCCGCCGGGAACGGGCAGTTAGAAATCTTGTCGTTTGCCCACGAACAGCTGTTATGCCCGTGGGACTCGAGCACATGCGAGCAGGCGGCAGCCGGCGGTCATTTCGCATGTCTCGTGTACCTGCACGAGAACGGGTGTCCGTGGGACGAGACGGTCTGCACGGAGGCGGCGCGCCACGGCCAACTGGACTGCCTATCGTTCGCGCACGACTACGGTTGTCCGTGGGACGAGATGACGTGCGAGGTGGCCGCAACTTTCGGTCGGATTGACGTGTTGACCTACGCCCATGAAAACGGGTGTCCGTGGGACGAGGCGGTGTGCGCGGAGGCGGCGCGCAACGGCCACTTGGACTGCTTGTCGTACGCGCACGACAACGGTTGTCCGTGGGACGAGTCGACGTGCGAGATGGCCGCCGGTTCCGGTCAGATTGACGTGTTGATCTATGTCCACGAAAACGGGTGTCCATGGGACTCGGGCGCCTGTCTGATGGCCGCGGAAAACGGCCAATTGCAGTGCCTCGTGTACTTACACGAGAACGGCTGCCTGTGGGACTCGTGGACGTGCAGGGTGGCCGCAAATTTCGGGCATCTCGATGTCTTGATGTACGCCCATGACAACGGTTCTCCGTGGGACTCGAAAACATGCGAGTTGGCCGTAGCCGGCAATCAAATCGCATGTCTCGTGTACCTGCACGAGAACGGATGTCCATGGGACGAGAATGTTTGCGCGGAGGCGGCGCGCTACGGCTACTTGGACTGCTTGTCGTACGCGCACGAAAACGGTTGTCCGTGGGACGAGTTGACGTGCGAGATGGCCGCCGCTTCCGGTCGGATTGACGTGTTGACCTACGCCCACGAGAACGGGTGTCCGTGGAACACGGCCGCCTGTCGGATGGCCGCGATGTTCGGTGAGTTGCAGTGCCTCGAGTATTTACATGAGAACGGGTGCTTGTGGGACACGTGGACGTGCGCGGCGGCCGCCAGTTCCGGGAAACTCGAGGCCTTGAATTTCTTACACGAGAACGGTTGTCCGTGGGACTCGAGATCATGCGAGCTGGCCGCGTCCGGTGGTCATTTCGCATGTCTCGTGTACCTGCACGAGAACGGGTGTCCTTGGGACGATACAACGTACGAAGCAGCCGTTCGCTTTGGATACTTGGACTGTGTGACGTACATACTCGATAACAGATTTCCGCAAAATTAACGGTATTCTTTCCATACACTGTCACCTGCACTCCATCCGCTTCTACATAATTTTTGTTTTTTTTTTTCCTATAATTATTTCTGAAATTTTCGTATTTTTTAATTTTTAACTTTTCAATGCGTATCTGTATTTTTACTACGTATAATTTTATAACTATAGTTGTAAAACAAAATGACATAATTGTAATATTATGAAAATATTTTTTGGCCGCATTTCCAATAATTATCTGTATATTAATACTACAATATTATTTATAAATTGACGTTATAATATTATTTACATATTTAGAGCCGGATTAATGAAATAAGTGGCCCCGGACCAATTCAATCTGGGGGCCGCCTTGATTTAAAAAGAAAAATGTCTTTCGTATATTGACATTTAGTGATGTTATAGTGTAATTTTCAATAGACATAATTGTTACATGCATTCGACCGATTTTCAATCTGCACTGACCTTAGACGATATTTTTTAAGAGCCAACTTTGAAAATGAGCGCTTTGCTTCACATTTAGTTAAAGGTACTGTTAGATATAATCTCAATGCAATATATACATTTGGAAAAACGTCAATAATATCGATATGACGACGAAATGATAGCCCCAACATTTTTTTAAGGCCACTGTTTCTTAAAGGCTTCCGGGCCCTCTTAGCCCTCCCTTAATCCGGCTCTGTATATACGTATATATTAATATAATCCGGTGTAATATACCGTTATATTGTATTTTGAAAGAATAAATAGTATATTATTAAAATATATTATTTTTATCCAATGGAATATTTTTTATATTAGATATATCACTTTAAACACCACGAAAATTATATTGTAATATGTTAACCATTTATTAAATTTAATAATAATAATAATAATTATTATTACATACTGTATAATTATTACAGAATATGTTCATATTATAATACAATTATACGCAAACCCTATATTATAGATACCCTTTTGTATTCAAACCACTCATAAATAAAGAAACAAACAAAATGGTTAACATAAATTTAATTATAAGTATGTGATTTTCATTTGACATGTTAAGTATGGACATCATTAGTTCGAAAAACGCCAACAATTACAAAAATTAAATATCTTATGATATAATATATTAGTTTAATACTCTAATCCATATTTAATATATATACGAACATGTGTATATTTGTATTATACAATTTTCAAAAATATTACAATATGTATGTTTTTTTTTTTAGACATTGAATTGTGAATACATTTATTGTAATGAAAAAAAGAATTATTTACTTCTATAGTAACTTAAGAAAAAATAAATAAAACAAACAACATTTTAAAGTTATATAATTACTAAAAGTGTATGTTATAATTATATGGTGTGTAATAAAATAGTGTCGACGAGGTCATTATATTAATCATTACTTATTTTTAACATCAGTTTTATGCAAATAATAAAAATCAATTTTTTTAACTAATTTTTTAATAATAGATACGTATAAATAAATAATTTTTGTTTGCGAAATACAACACCAGTAATGTAAACTTTTATAGGCGCTTCAATTTGTTCCTTTGCGTAGTTTTTAAACGCATTAATTTTACATATACTTTTTAAAATATTTTTAAAAAAAAAAAAAAAAATAATAATACGTTTATAATAACATATAAATATAATAATATGTATAATAAATGACGTATATATTAATTTGTGGCTATACCTTATTAGTTGTGACCTTGTCCTGTCAATGGCGTGGCGAAAGGGAATCCGAGAGGCTTCTGATTTATTAAGGGATGGTTAATTACACCAAAATTAGTGTAAAGACACTAATTTGGTAATTTACAATAAATAAATAAAATCATATTCGATAATATTATGATTGGATAATCAACTATACTCGCAGTACAAGTACGAAGTAAGATAATAATAATATAATAATAATAAAAGTATCACGTACAGTAACGTGTATTTTATTATGATTCATTGGACGTTTTCTGTCGAATTAAACGTTAAAATGTCGTACACGTAGTACTCGTACTACGAACGATATAATTTTATTTAGTTGCCACATCTTCGTACAGCTCTATGAGGAGGTACGCGATTAATGAGCCGAAGTGGACGTCGGCTACGGATCATTTTGATGTCACTGGCCGTGGGATTTTATCGATTCCGGCGAAAATTTCGGTTTTAAAAATGTTTTTGATCGGCTACTATTCTACTTCTTCTAAGTACATACACTGTAATGATTTAATACTATAATAATATGTTTATACGACCAAAACGTATGAATTTAAAATGGGAAAGTAAAAATTAAATGTGATAAAAAAAAAAAAAAAAAAAAACCGAAAATACGTAATGTATTATTATAATAGGATTATTTATTAAATTTACGGGTTCATTAGAACTTTTCGGATAATCGAAATAACGTAACGTACGACGCGGCGTATTTACTTCCTCCCCTAAGGAGGGGAGGGGGGCGAGTAGAAAAACAATCCGTCGACTCTGTTGCCGACATAGAATTATCGAAAAATTATATGAAAATAATAAGTTTTATATAAAAAAAAAATGTTAGCAGCGTACACTATCATTGTTAGTTATAATTGAAAATTTGAAAGTAATACGCGACCGGTTCGTGATTAATAATTATCCAACGCTCTCTATACGCACGGTTAACGAATAATTTAATCGTTTAATATTGGAATCGCGACGACGTCTCTCGGATTTTGTACTCCTATCAAACCTATAAGATATATATATATAACACGTACGTAGGTGTAATCATCTGACGGTCTATTATTATTATTATTATTATTATTATTATTATTATTATTATTATTATTATTATTATTATTATTATTATTATTATTATTATTATTATTATTATTGTTGTTGTTGTTGTTGATGTTTCCTCCGATTCAACCACTGGCCGAAATCGAGAGTTATTCCGTATTACGTATATATTATTAATTTCTGTACGCGCAGTAGGGGACCCCGGGAATCTATTTGACGGATTTCTCTTTCACTCGCTGCCTCTCACTCTCTCTCTCTCTCTCTCTAAGTATATAATAATGGACCGGGTGACAACACTATACACATATTATATAGACGACTGCGGGGACGCGGCGATTCTTTTAGGCCGTCGGTGAAACCGTCCGCATGTCGTTATTTACTCTACGTGTGTGTACTCGGTGTGTATATATCGTAGCGTTTGACCATTTTTTTTTTTTTTTCATTACAAAATTATTACGCACGAATGGTTTGTAATCTCTTTTGAATTCATTAATGTTTTATGGGATTGACCGTCGGCGGTCCCATCGGTAGTTTATACTCTGCACGTGTGAAAGAAGTCGAATACAATATCCATATATATATATATATATATATATATATTATATATAATATATATTAGTCGATCAGTGGTCTGAACACATGTTTTTATTTTATTTTGCACCCGCGCACAGTCGGTTTTCAAACGAGAACAATACGTTTTAGGACCGCAGCGCTCTTACATTGTACGACCGACACATCACCAAATATTCACATATTGTTCGGCAGGGTTTCTCGAGAACGTGTGACTCCCCCCCGACGTCGTCGGATATACGGCGTTCACATAACAATGTGTTATAAAACTCGAATGCACGTCGTCTTGTATTCGCAACATATTTAATATTTTTCAAATTTGTCCATACGTATTAAAAAATATACGTATAATATATTATGTATATTGAAATATATACAATAAAACCGAAGACTCAATTTATAATAAAAAATAAAGAGCCGTGAAGAGACGAACAGTATTGATAATATATCGTCAAATGCAGAATCAAGACAAAATGAAATAAAGTCAATGCCTATTGAATCACAAGCCAGTATGTTATAAATGCATTTCGTTGTTTAGAATATACGTAGTAAACAATAATTGTTTAAAACAAAAACGATAATTACTTAATGGAAGTACTGGATATTTGTTATTTTGAGCGATACCTATTAAATACAATTGGTGCTTTTTAAAGCGACTGAAAATGCTCGAACTGATACTTTAAACTACACAAAAGTAGTTTTTAAATAAAAATTATTAATTATCATAATGGTTATATAATTCTAGAAGAAGAAACACTTGAAATTTTATCGTCAGGAAAGGAAGGAGAAAAAGAAATTGAAATAAAAATAATTCATTGTAATAACCTAACCTATATACTTGTAACCATATTTACTTCATTGCTTATATGTATTACATTGTTTAGACATAGACGAACCAGAAAACATTGACTGTCCTGAACCTGAAATAATTTCAGTCAGTGAAAGTAATGGAATTGTTCTGTAGCAGGTCCTAGCGGTGTGAGTAGCGAATTATAGGCAAAAAAACGCGAACCCATTACATAGAATGAATCACCCTAACAGGTCTAGGAACTTTAATAATAATGAACGTATTGATAATATTTTAATAATTTTGTTTTCAATATAAATCAATGTAATTTTTTTTTTTTTTTTATTATTATTATTATTATTATCGATTTCAAATAATGCAATTAACACATTTTTATTATGTTTGAATAATTGAATCTATATTTGCTCACATATTCATTACTAAATGAAATATATTAATAAATATATACATTATACAAGGATGTTTAATAAATTCTGTTGTGTATTTTTCTCCCGCCCTAGTGAAAATTGTTCAATTCTGATTTTTGTATATTAATATGGATCATATAAAACGCATATTTGAAGATATTTTTCAAAAATTTCCCTATCTGTCCTTTACGAGACAGAAGTATCGACTTTCGATTTTCAAACCGCAACACCTATTTATTTTTTCATATTTATATAGATATTATTGATTAATAAAAAACAAATTGTGTCGTTTGAAATTTTAATTTTGAATCGGCCGCATTTTTTTTACAAAATCTAGTTTACAAAACCGACATAATAAATGTATTGTTTTGGATGTACTTCAATAATAGAGAACAGCTTGTTTTTATAATGTAAATGTTGAAAATTTTGAAATGTTCTATATAAAAGTATTTGAATATATAAATAAATAGTATTTTAATTATATATACAAATAAATATATTCAATTGTAATTGTATAATGGAATTAATGCATTGTATGCGATTCAACGTTTTTCTATTTAAAAAAATTGTCATTTACCAAGTGGACTATTTTTAAACGGGTTATATAGTGAATTGCACAATTGAATAATGTCTACCGACTAATTCGATTATGGATGATGAATAAATTAATCCACTAATGATTAATAATATTTTTATTACTTATTGCTTATTTATAATATATCTTAATCCGAATCGAACAAATGTATTTCTTTTTCAACTAATTCAACACTTTTATGTGTTATACTTTCTATTTAGTTATCTAAATAACGTTCAGTGAAATTTAAGCGTTGTTGTTTCATTTAACTTCCACGGGATATTAAATTGAACGCTTGATACAATAACTTTTATTCTGTAGAACAAATGAATTTCTCTAAACAATTCTTAACGGCGCTTAAAGACATCAAAAACAATTATCTGAACATATTATTTGAAAATAAATGTGCACTGACGTGTGTTGTCATTTAGACAAATTTCAAGGCCTGCGTATCGTTCGAGCAATACACAATAATTGCCTGAAAGTATCTGATTTTCTTTACGTCGAAGACGAATTAAAAACATTAAAGTTTTATGGAGGCACCATAGATTAACGACAGATGGTTAATTTATGGAGGCTGCGAAGGGTATAGTGTACCGCGTAAACACACACCCAAATCAACTCCACGCGCCGTATACATTTGATAAAAAAGCTGATAAACCAAAAATGAACAAAAACTTGAAAAAAAAATATATATTTTATTTATATTACATATGAAAACATAATAAGTTAATTATAACGGCGCAATGTCGAGCCAATTATTAACATTTTTTTTAATGTAGTGGTGCCGTTGAACACCCCATCCTCAAATGACGTCTCTGGTTTAGGAGAGACTCAAACGTTAAACTCAAAAAAATAAATAAATAAATAAATAAACGCGCCCCCGTACTCTTTAAAACTATTATTGTTATTATTAAATGAACGTAATGATAAATGATAATGGCAATAGTTGAAGGTCTACACTTTGAGATTATTATTTTGTCTGGTACGAGATTTTTTTTTCTTATTTTCTAAAATACATCACAAAAATATAGTCTTCGCAATATATTATATAACAGAAAACTAAAAGCGTTTACGCTCGTGGCGATAGAAAAGTATATGTTTTATATCGAAGAGATTTTGAAGAAATTATTGATACGCCGAAGTGTACTGAAGCGAAGTACTTTATTATTATAAAGTAACTTAAGATCATACTTCACAGGATCATTTCTGTAGTATGCATCGTCCCCTCCAGGTGCAAACCTGGAGTCGTCTCGAGCTACGATGATGAGACTTTGTCCACTAATCGGAGCGTGAGGCAGCTAACGAACCAATTGCTATAAAGTAACTTTCATATTAATTTATATCGAAAACAATTTGCACGTTTTGTGTCTTTAGGATTAAGAGGACGCTATACAATCATTGTTTGCCTTTGTGTGCTTTACGGGCAATAATGCAAAATCACTATTTTCGTATAAAAAAAAATAAATATATTTTGCGAGGACAGACGCCATTCAGTATACACCCGTAATATCCAGATATTCGAAACGAATAAAAGAGAATTTTATTTATTTCATTTTTGATCATAGCCCATCTTATTGAGCATATATAATTTACTGAATTCACTGAATTTTCGCGGATTAATTAATTTTTTTTTTTTTTTTTTATACCGAACGACGTGTTCTCGCAAAACTTTTATTGTATATGAAAATTATGATTTCGTTCTATTGACGGAGACAACCAATCCGAGTATAGGGCTTCCTCATAATCAAATAAATATGAAAAGTACATTTAAACGGCATTCTAACGAATTTTTGAGTTTCCTACACGATGAACTGGACGATGACGGGCACAGTAAAAACAGACGTTTTAAACGTATTCTCTTAGAAAATATTGACGAAAATTTTATACGCCCGGTTAGGTCGGTCGAATTACTTTTGAATACCACGTCTAATCAAATACACGCGCGTTTTACGCTGGCGTGTTCACATTTTAAATCGGAACGTTGAACAATATACTATCATATTATTATCCCTGCAGATTTTAAATGTCTAAAAAAGAAAAAAAAAATGGTCTCGTATCGTTCGTTTCGCACTTAAACTGAAAAGCCGGCATTGTTGTGGTTATCGTCGAATTCGTTCGTATCCGATAATAATTACTACGAGTCCTAACTACTTACAATACTGTCGCTGTAGTTACCGCTGCTTACCACGTCAATGTTCGTCATTTGCGGTTTTTCTATAGACTTGGTAATTAATTTGTCACTACTACTCGGAACGTAACCCAAGTGTTTCTCGAATATTTTCTTCCTCCTCGTCCGCGTTACGCAGTCGAAATACGCCTTCCTGGCCACGATCTTTTCTGCCATTTTTTTATAATATCCCATCCTCTCCATTTCCATGACGATCGCCACGTTCTTGGGTATCGCACCCGGTTTCCAATTGCGGCTCACCTGGAAATCGTTATTCGTTGACCATTGGTTAACGTCCGAATACGAGTACGGGGAATCGTAAAAATATCTTTCGACAATACGATTTCGCGGAACAAAACACGGTATATTATGAAACCGGAGTATTTTTTTTTTTTTTTGTCAATTCTTAAGCTTTTAACCGTTTTGCAATTAATAACGATAAAACATGTTATAAACACTTTTTTTTTATACGACGGAGTCGTTACCCGTATGCCTTCGAATTTTTGCACGGTCCATAGCCATCCCATTCGCTTGGGCGTCACAATGTCCGCCGTCAGACAATTCTTGTGACCGCACACCACTTTGGGATGGATGGCATGGACCAGGCGCGTTAACCCTTCTGCCGTGTTCAGGTCCACGACTGATTCGCCGGTGTTATTCAACCGGGTGAACACGTTACATTTCCTCTTCTTCTTCTTCGTCGTTTTCGTATTCACATTTATCGCCTTTTCCGGACTTCTATGCCCGTCGTCCGACTTCGCCGCAGACCCTTCGTTCTCGTCTCTGCCGCCGCGTACTCGCTTTTCCACGTGCACGTAGCCCCGTCCCGAGCCGTAACGCCGTCCGTCGCTGCGGTTTTCATTGAGCGACAGACAACCGTCGCAGTCCACGAACCCTTGCGATCCGTTCTCTATCCGCACCGTTCTCAGCCAATCACAGACTTTCTCATAAACGGACGGCTCAATCGACGACGGTCTTCTTCCGGACGATTTCGGCGTGGACACCACCGGTGTCTTCTCCCTCAACGACGGCGGTTTCCGTTCGGACGATTTCAACGTCGACGACGTGGACGACATCGGCGTGTTCCGCCCGGACGGCGGCATGGTCGACGACCGTCCGGGAGATTGCGGCGGAGCGCTATTGCTTACGTCTATCCAAGAATTCGAAGAGGCCATATCGTAGAGGGGGAAAAAAAAAAGAAAGAAAAAGTCCCGTTACAAAGAGCGAAAACCGTTACAAATTAAACGTCACCGACGTATATCCGTCGATTGAAAATTATTATTAATTTATTTTACTTTTACCGATTCTCGTTGTTGCCACGCATACGTAAATGTAAACAATATTTTTCTAAAACGCCGTCGCTAAATATTTTCGTTCGACACCGGTCATAAATAATCATATTTATAATACAACGACAATTATATATGTCTTCTTTGTTTCGCATTATACTCTTCGATTCGATTGTACATTCGCATATACTTAAGTGAATTTGTATTAAATAAATAAATATATATATATATATATATATATATATATATATATATATATAATGTATATAACAGAAAAGCCAAAGAGTATTAAATAAAATAAAAAAAAAAAGGTTATTGTACGAGTTATTTGTATTTTTTAAATACATATTTATTATATAATATATTATGTTTTTTAGAAAATTATATTGGCGTGAATATTGTTTACTGAACGAGAATATCGTCCTCTCCAACAGCGCATGCTATTTCCCCACTCGTGAATCCTTCCCCGTCTACCACGTACCAGCAGCAACTGTTGGCAAGATTCGTACAATACGAGCAGAGTCTGAAATAGAGTTTTTTTATATATTTTTTTTTCTCGTGTATTTCGCACGCGCTGAGCCTATAGCGGGAGACCGTTTTTCACTTGTAAATTCGCAAATGATCGTTTAAACGTGCGGCGACGATCTGTCTGTTTGAAATCTTAGAATGACATCTGTAAATAGTTTTCGACGAGAATTATATTTATTACTTTCAAATTCACCAACAAATGATAAAGATCGCGCGCCAATGTTCTTTCAATTCATATACGTAAAACCGAAATTAAATATATGTGAAAATATTTTTTTGAAATTGAAAACGATATTAACGAAAAAATCAATTTTTTCTTGCACGAATTCGATAAGCGATGGAAAGTTTGCCATAGAATACGCGACCGTTTTTAATTAAAAAACGACGATTGGCTTCAAAAACATTTTCAACTCCCTAACATTAACCCCCAGAATAATTTCTCTGGTAGAACACGAGTGACATTTTCAGATGCTAGTGAAAAAACTAAGCGTCGACGAACGAAATTATTAAGAAAATCTTTTTGCCCTCCTCCACGAAATTTTTTCCTGCGTTCGCCACTGCACAAAACAACAACAATAATAATAATAATAATAATAATATTAATGCGTTTCATAATGTAAGCAAGTGTCGAACAATATTATTTATGTGTATTGCGTGAATTTAAATCGATCGATTTTATATTATTAATTCAATAATGGTTAGAAGAGCGTTTGATATCTTCAATATTGAAAAACAAAAATTATTTGTTACTGACAAATTATTATTTGTCAACGTCAAACGCCATGATCGGAAAACGGACAATTGAATACCGTGGCATAGAAATTGATACGACTGTACAAAAAAGTACGCGTCGACGATTACAAGACGGTCGTCAACGAAACGATCGTCACAGAAATGCACACCGTCAGGCGTCAGAATGTTTTATCTCTCGAGTGTCTTTCTAAGAAAGTTTTTTTCAAATCAGATACCGTGTGATATTACTGCGAATCGGGTTAGCGGTTACAACCGAGGTATACATCACCGATTGATAACGGGAATTGATAAGGAAAAAAATAATATTTTATTTCCATTGTGATAAGGGTGTTGTGGATTACGGGAAAAAAGTTTGCCACCGTCTAAAAGCCGCGCTTTTGCTAATATTGTTCGCTTTTAGGTATTCGTTAATATAACAAATATACGTCATACAAGTGTAATAATATAACGAAGGGATTTTTTAAACATTCACGGCATCCCGACAGAACCGTTTTATAATAAACACTTACTTATTATTTGTAATAATTATTATTATTATTAAAATTCTTGTTTGATTTATTATCTAATGTTCCTTATAAATATCGATTAAAGACTTTGAATACCACATTTAATTGTGCGTGTAAATATGTACACTGGACTATGATTTCGGTGTATATAATGTGTGTACGTCCGTTGAACTGTCATTTTTTTTTTTTTTGTGATATTATTTTAACCCGATTCAAACCGTTCTACAACTTTATTTTCAAAATGCCTACTCAGTGTGTAACCTGTGAAAAATGGTCAAATTCAAAACATTACGAATTCAATGATTCGCAGCTCGCTGTGGTTATTTACCAGTTATACGACTATCGTGCTTATGCGAATAGTTATGGATTGTAGAATAAAATTTTTTTTTATATATATATTAACAATAATAACACTTTAAACCTTCGAAACAACATTTATAGATATTGTTTCCAAATAAATGTGCACAAATCTATGTCGTTAAGAATGTATGATTTTTTTAAATTTTCTAGTAAACAAATTTACAAACCAATTAATTAACAAAAGAAATCTACGACAACTACATAAACAAATACTATTTCAATATTTACTTGCATTTGTTTTAATAAAATAATTGTTCAGTAAAATTTCAATGTTTGTCAGATATTTAAATTCCATAGAAAAAAAGAGTAAAATAACTTTGAAAATTACACATAATAATTTTATTGATACAAATCAATTAGAATTGTTGCTAATTAGTATTCTAAACTTATTTGTTACCTTACTAATTTAAATAAATAATAATGTGTATACCAATATACGCTTAAATAAATAAGAGTATAATATTAAATTATACTTTTAATAATTGTATTTTTAACAATTAAATAAAGTTTATAATCAAATGTGTTTTGTACCCATTGGGCTCATCTGCAAACAAATAAATGTTACATGCAAACAAATCACTTTCACCCTAAATAAAATAATAATAATTTTATTTGTTTAAAATACATTTTATTTATCCGCATTACGTTCAAACAAGAAGCGATATAAGAATAAAGTACAAGAATTTTTTTTATAATATGCAGAACAAATGTATTTTTACAAACAATACTTAACTATACATCAATACCTTTAAAACAATAGCTGATAATGGTATTATATAAAATAAATATGCAAAAATGTATGCCATTTAGACTACTTTCAAGGTTCTCTCATTTTTGTTCAAGCGATAAACGATAAGAGTTTAAAAGCACATACAAAAAGAGAACAATAATTTTAATAATTAGACAATATAATTTAATTAATATAAATCAATTAGAATTGTGTGCTTATGTCTATGAATACTTAAAAAGAAATCACTTAAACTCTAGAAAAAAAATAGCAATTTTAGTTTTTACAATAAACTGTGGTTTGAAAATGTATTATATTTCATTAATTTATTACATTTAAACAGTGAATAATATAAGAATAAAGTACACAAAATGTGTATAACTTGCAGAACCAATGTAATTATACAAACAATACTTGACTAAATTTGAAACTTCTAGAACAACAGCTTATGATATTATTTCAAAATAAATCTATACAAAGGTGTCAATTAAGCAAATTTCAAGGTTCTCTAATTTTTGTTCAATCGATAAACGATAAGAGTCTAAAAGTACATGATTTTCATTTCATATTTAAAAATTAAATACATTACAAAACTAACTATTTTATGAAAAAAAGCAGTCCTCAACAGTTATATAAACAAATATTGTTTCCATATTAAATTTGTTTAAATCATAATATAATAATTGTTCAGTCAATTTTCAATGTCTGTGAGATATTCAAATTCCACACAGAAAGAGAACAATAATTTAATAACTAGACAATATAATTTAATTAATACAAATCAATCAGAATTGTGTGCTTATATCTATGAATACTTAAAAAGAAATCACTTAAACTCTAAAAAAAAATAACAATTTTAATTTTTACAATAAACTGTGGTTTGATAATGTATTATATTTCATTAATTTATTACATTGAAACAGTGAATAATATAAGAATAAAGTACACAAAATGTTTATAACTTGCAGAACCAATGTAATTATACAAACAATACTTGACTAGATTTGAAACTTCTAAAACAACAGCTTATGATATTATCTCAAAATAAATCTATACAAAGGTGTCAATTAAGATATTTTCAAGGTTCTCTAATTTTTGTTCAATCGATAAACGATAAGAGTCTAAAAGTACATGATTTTCTTTTCATATTTAAAAATTAAATACATTATAAAACTAACTATTTTATTAGCAAAAGCAGTCCTCAACAGTTAAATAAACAAATATTGTTTCCATATTAAATTTTTTGAAAGCATAATATAATAATTGTTCAGTAATATTTCAATGTCTGTAAGATATTCAAATTCCATACAAAAAGAGAACAGTAATTTTAATAATTAAACAATATAATTTAATGAATACAAATCATTTAGAATTGTGTTTTCTAATGAATAGTGAATAGGTGAATATTTATAATATCAGCTGCTAATAAAAATAACTGTAATAAGGACATGTAGAATTTTAATAGATATTTGAACGATACGGTTTTTCTTTATGATGTGTTCTCTGGTGTCAATTTTCATTTGATATATGTTGTAATCTATTATACTATTACATTATTAATATTGATGTGAATTTCAAGTTACTATGAATAACTCAAATAAAAAACATCTAAATTTTGTGTTCACAGTTATTTAATACACATAAATTCTTTTATATTTAACTTAAATAAAAATCTGTTCAAATGTGAAATGTCAAAACAATTGAATTTGTCTGAGTTGTATTCGGTTTGCACACTATAAAATAGACTATGATTTTTTTTTTATTGCATACAGAACCATTGATATTT
Source organism: Chaetogeoica ovagalla (assembly GCA_032441825.1). Lineage (NCBI taxonomy): Eukaryota > Metazoa > Arthropoda > Insecta > Hemiptera > Aphididae > Chaetogeoica > Chaetogeoica ovagalla. The sequence continues at coordinate 3,224,290 of CM063747.1, read as the reverse complement.
TTTAATTAGTTAATGAATAAACTTTCTCTACAACAAGTAACAGTTATTTCAAATGACTTATTTAAACGCTTACAGGCAGATTTAATTTGTGTATGGAACAGAAAGTTAAGTAATAATTAATAACAATTATGATATAAGAAATGGCATTGAGAAAACCAACACAAGTAAAATAACTGTGACTGTTAGTCAGACACCGGTTACACAAGACAACGTTTGTTCCCCTGGGTGTCTCCAGCCAAAGTAGTATGGGAGAAATACACAGCCAAATGTTTGACGACGAAGAGATAATCAGCAAGACAGTCCATGGGTCCATCTGGTCTGATGCAAAAGTATGTTGAGTGGCACAAATAACAACTTTTGGAAAATTTTCTGCTTTTCTTTCGAACTCCACAGTTGATCGGATAAGTAAGATTTCATTTAACCTGTTGATCAAATTTACTTTTTAGAAAATAAATTCTGAAAATATTTAAACATGAACAGCAGAATAATATTACCTATTATATATGGTGCTATCTACAGTTTTCATTTAAAATTACACAATATTGTTAACCAAAGTAAACTTATTTATCAAAGGCTGATAATAAGTTACTCAATACACGTTATACTTGTTAGACGTCTTGCTGACTTTGCATACACCTAAAAAAATAAAAAAATTTGTATAAAAGAGTCAAATACACCTACACTCCAGTATTGAGCTATTAAATGTAAAACAAAAAAATGAAAAGAATTCTTCAAATCCGACTGCTAATTCCAGAGATTAGCACGTTCGAATAAACAAAAATCTTCAGATTTATAATAATAATGTAAATTTCAATATTACCTGCCACATGTTGTGTTTTATAATAATATGCTAGTAATATAGTACAATATATGAATCGATCAGCTCGCAAGAACCAACCGATCCACAGTTAACAAAAAAAAAAAAAAAAAACAATTTAAATACGAAACAAATTTAATATCTTTTTACTTTTTTAACTACAAAATTATTACCTTCTACAGAAAAAATATATAATTGACACTTTAATTAATTTTTTTTTTAATTACAATAAAAAAAATATGAAATGAATTTGCTTACGTTTTCAAAATTATCAGTTAGAAATCACATTGATTTGATACAGTCAAGAAAAAAAAAATACAAATAATATAATGACAAAAAAAAATTTACTGAGGTAAAAAAATAATTGAAAATTTTACTCAATCTACAGGTTACTTAATTGTTTCAATAATGTATAATACTAATAATAATAATAATAATATGATATTTAAATGGGTTTCGTATGTGTGTTTGGATGCAGATCTTTGACGACTATTGAGTAGGACGATCGAAGACCGTTAAAAACAGAGATATGGGCTGGCTGAACGGTCCACAACGACCGTGTTTGTCAAAAGCTCTCACAGCGAAGTGATGGAAACCTCCGTGTTGGAACTATAGAAGAGTAAATATATATATATATATAAAAAAAAACCGGACAATAATATCATGTTGCACGTTTATTTAAATATAAATATAATATGAATTAAATTTTTTTTTTTTTTACCTTAATGGATTGCATGGATCTGTTATATGTGATCTTGTACATTTTCCATGGGCCCTTAATCCACTTCTTATTCGGTATCTCGCGATAATAGTGCACTTCGTAGCCCAACACTTTAGCGTACTTTTTGTCCAAAGGCATAGTCCATCTGAACTGAAATCCTACACACAACAATACACGGGGGGGACGCGTTATTAAATCGTTATTGTACCGCTTTAGACATATAACAACATTTTGTTCATAATAAAATATCATTATTACCACCGCCTTTTGAGTTTTGTGTTTTTGGCCAGTACACGCGCGGAGCTGGTGGCAAGTTCAGCCAAGTGTAGTGATTTACATAGACCGGCGGATCCGGCACGACTTCAGCGCGCTTTATGTAAATTAAAAAAAAAAAAAAAAAAAATTATTACAAACGCGCGTGAAAATATTGCGGGCTCTGATGTACAAATATATACATAAAATGGAATACGTTAAGCATGACATTAACTTTCGAAATACAGAAGAACGAATGAAACTAAATTTTTACCGCGATAATTGCCTTCCACCTTTCCTCCTTTGGGTAAACCTCGCCGCTACGGCACTTGTCACAGATGCAAAGTAAAGATCTAGGGTCCACCGGATTCACGTAGTCCCTGCAAATCTTCCCTGTCGGAACGGAAATCGAAATACAGCGACAATACGGATAAACAACGTATTCGAATTATTATTCCGTTATAAAATATGTACTTACTGTACGGAATAGTTTCGTACGCGAGCAATGCATGTTCAGTGTGGCGCAACAGTTCCTGAAATTTATACATTAAAAAAAAAAAAAAAATTAACGAAAAAAAGAAAATCGATTTCTATAATTATCGTATGAAAAAAAAAATATATATATATACGTTTCTCTGCGGGTTCTTCAAATAACCGGTACGAGTGCAAAAACGCACGTTACGAATCAAAAATCTGAACTGAAAAAAGAAACAAAACCGTTAAAAAAAAAAAAAAGTTACAGAGTATTTATTTCTTTATTATTATTGAAACGTTCAAAACGAGAAAATAATAAGTTTTAAACGACGATTTTTTACGAACAAAATAATAAATCAACAAAAATCAAAATAAAACAAAAATTCGCCGAGTTGTGGAAAAAAGTATAAAAAGGTGGCGAGGATAATTGCGACGGAAACGTAGTATATATTATTTCATTTGAGATTTCGTAATAATTTTAAGAGTTCAGAGGAAAAATAATTTTTAGAAAAATATTCTTTGACGTGGTGAAAAAAGGAGACTGGCGCGTCGAACGCCGCGTGACGCGCGCACGCACAAACCAGTGCGCGCGCGGCGCGGTAAAACACGCACTACGAACTACTTTTTTAAATACGAAAAATAATAAATAGAAAAAAAAAGAAATTAACAAAAATCTAAATATGCAATTCGCGAAGTTATAAAAAAATGTCGAGGATGATAGCGATGAAATTTCGTTATATTATTTCATTTGAGATTTCGTAATAATTTTAACAGTTTAGAGGAAAAGAAATGTTTAGAAAAATATTCTTTGACGTGGTGAAAAAAGGAGACCGGCGCGTCGAACGCCGCGTGACGCGCGCACGCACAAACCAGTGCGCGCGCGGCGCATTTAAACGCACTACCAATCACCACCACCACCACCAACGGCCGCCGTCACGCAGAGGCCACCTCGCGCGGCAAAACACGGGATGAGCCGCCGCCGCCGCCGTCCGGTTATAGAAATGTATTAATATTTTTTCTGTTTCGTTAAATTTTTCGAAACGCGAACGAAATGAAACGGGTTTTTTTTCCAAATTCCCCGCCAGCAGCTGCACGCGTGTATAACTGTTGTAAATAATTCCGATAACGACGTAGAAAAAAAATAAATAAATATAATTAACCGACTCGGCGGCGTTGAAACAACGAAATATTGTGTATAAATAACGCGCGGGGTTATATGTTTTGGTGAGTGTCCGTGAGACGCGACGCGGTCAATTATTTAAAACGCGGCGAATAAACGACGGCGCATTGTTCGGAGGGGAATTCTCGGTTGTGGTGGACGCGCCGATAACATTCTCGTTTGGTATGAAACACCGCGACCGAAGCGCCCGTGCGCGGACAGAACGGATAGACGGAGAGAGAGAGAGAGAGAGAGAGTGAGAGAGAGGAAGAACGAGTGTGAGGGAGGGAGGAGACGCCGTCGGTGCGACCGTTATTTTTTTTTTCTCTCTTTCTTTCGTCGTTTCTTCGAAACGCGCGTTTTAAAATATTGTACGCGGCGGCGGGGCGGTGGTGATAAACATCGTATTACGGACCGCTGATAAAAATATATTATTATCTACACTCGTACGCGCACGACGAATGTTACGCGAACAGTGTGGAAAAGCACGCGCGAAAAACAAAAAAATAGACAGAAAATCCCAGCAGCAATTGTCACGAACGAATAAACATTACGGACCGAAGAGTATTGTCCGATAAACAATCGTTTTTGGTTTTTTCCCTTTCGTATTTCCGGCTCGTTCCGCGTTTATCTTACACGACGACGAGACTGTCATTCTATTTTCATTTACACGCGCATAATAATAATAATAATAATAATTTTTTTTTTTTTTTTTTTTTGTACAACGAATCCCTGCTAATTGGATACAGAACGACAACAATAACAATAACAACAATAACAATAATAATAATATAGGCGCAGACTCCGTGGCAAACGGATGATTATTATTATTTTTTTTTTTTGTCCCCTGAAATTCGTTCGTCTCGACGGTACATTGAAAGATATGTACGCGAGAAAATTTTTTTTCAAACGTTATACCGTTTTCTTTTTTCCCCAACACGTTTCATCGTGTTTTCGACGATTAAAACAAAAAAAAAAATTACATCGCCGTTGATATTGAGCGTGAAAATGTTTTTTCGCGTTCCAATCGGAAAAAAAAATTTTTTTTTTTTTCTAATCGGAAAATCGTTTTTTTTTTTTCTCGTTTCGTAAAACGTTTTTCGCGCGCGACAATTACGACGCACGCGCTCGTCTCGATAATATTTCAAAAAACACGTACCCTCTTCTGTAACTCGGCGCGTCTCTCCTCCATCACTGGCACCGCGGTTGACATCCTTCCTCCGTTTCGTCTCGAATAGAGGTATGCTATAAAAACAATCGATTGGCCGTCAACGGGATCGATGAGCGGGAGGAATGGGAAACGTGTATCAAATTAGTGGCGAACGATTAAATGAGAAATTCGAAAAATCGAAAAAAAACGCACTGCCGCGTCAACGCCGAAATGACGACACCGACACGGGTGACGGTAAAAACTCTAGTAAACGCCGCGCGATTAACGCGATACGTTCTCAAAGCGCTAAAGTCGTCGTCGTCGTCGTCGTCGGCGGCGGCTGCGTTCGCGCTCCCCCTACCGACGGCTGCGGTAACGACAATTTCCGAAAAAAAAAAAACCGTACGGTAATTGTGTATATAATACATAAACGGGATAAGAGGGAGGTCGCCGCCGCCGCCGCCGCCGCCGTTCGATCGGTAGCGCGCGCGCCGCGCGTTATTGGGCCGTTTGTATTTCTGTAGGTGTTTGGTTTCGTTATTTATTTTTTCGTTTTCACGTCCTTCCTCCAACGTATACAGCTGTACGGGTGGAGGTAGTTCGAGTGATTGGGCGACCGGTTAAGTAACGCAAAAAACGTTTTGGAGATACGTCGTCGTATAGGTGTGCCGCCACTGCAGAGCGGTCTCATTGCGCAAGTGGACCGAATATACGGTCTTAGAAATTTGAATGGTGCATTTAAATTGAATACAATCAATGGATCGTAATTAACGAAACGATTTCCCAAATAAAATAATAATAATAATAATTGTCGCAGTGCTCGTGGAAATCGTGTATATATTTTATTTTTTTGTTTCATTTATTTAAACTCGCTCGTTACGACGTTATAAAAACGAAAAAATTTGTTCTGCCCTACGCAAAAATTCAATACGGAACAATACACTTGTAATGCGCATTTCTCTGACGCCGAACACTTTCTGTACGAGTACGTTCTTTTCGCGCGAAAATAACGTACTCCAGTACGGTATTATCAGGTCAATCGTTTTGATTTTATATCGGACAAAAATGAGAACGGCTTCGGACGTCGAAGACGCTTTACGGGGGAACGTGAACACGATAATAGAAATTACGTAAAATGTTATATATACCAATTATTTTTAATATTTTCTTGCCGAATCGTTTTTTTTTTTTAACTCGTAATTACAGCGGTGTGTTAACGGCGAGGGCAACGGTTCGTTCTTGACTCTCTTCCCGGGAACGGAAAAAAACAAATAAAAAAAAATGACGACTTACCGGGGACTTATACTAATACGCACAAAAACTAATACGCTTTCACGCAAAAATTGAAAACATTCCACCGCCGGTGGTGGCGTAGTTTTTTCGCCGGTCGTTCAATTGCTTTTGGCGGGATCTGCGTAGTAGAAAACATTGTTTTCTCAGACGCGCGAAAGTCAACGCGGACCAAACAGACGACTCCGGTTCAAATGTGTTTCGCTACGGGTCGAAAGTATGAAACGTCTGTTTTACCATAATTACGAGACGCTTTCGGAAGTAATAACACGCGTTAGAAATAGAAAAATTTAAATGATATTTACGGGATACGTGTCGAAACAATGCCGTTGTTTCTCCATGCACAATCGCCGTCGAGGTTAATGAATTTTTCGAGCCTGCGGACTATAGCTTTTGTGTTTCGTCCCGTCTCCGTAAACCATTTGCCGACAACTGTCGTCTGACAACTTCTCTCGTCGTATTTGCCAATCGTTTTTCTTGGCTCTTTTGACACGTCCACTTTACGTCCCCAGTCACAATTGGCGACAAGAAAAGTTTCACCGTCCGTTTTATAAGTAAACCCAATGAAATCGCGTATGCGTTCTGTGTGTGTGTGTGTGCGCGCGCGCGCGCGTGTAAGACGCAAAGTCCAATTTCCCACATAATACATTTTTTAATAAAAACAAAAAACTTTACATATATATATATATGTAAATTTTTATATAATATATATAAAAATAATAATATTTATATTATATAATATATATATATATATATTATAATTTATTTGGTAAAAAACGTATAAAAAAAAACACCGAAAATCCGACTTCGCGCAAGATTATTATTATTATTATTATAATAGTATAAAATACGTGTGGAGATTTGCGGGACGAAAAACGTGCGTCTGTACAGCTTTATTGGCGTATTTTCAGTAAACCAGAATTCTCGCATTAAACATTTATGGTTGAAACTCGTTTTTTTTCATCATCATCATCATTATTATTATTATTATTATTGACAATCGCGTCTTTAAAATCTCAAATATATAAGAGATTAATAATAATAATTATTATTATTATTATTTATTTCAACTGTCACGTTGCAAAATTTTTTTTCTCTCTTTCTCTCTGCATATATCCACGTTGTCGTTTTTTCTTCTATTCGTTATTAATTTTTTCGTTTTTGCCACATTAAATATAGCAAATATTACAATGGGTCGTATAAAACCAATAGCTCGTTCGCTTCGTTCGGAGTGTATATAAAAAAAAAAAACTTACGTATTCTGATACTCGATAAATCATCACTATTTCGTGTTTTCGGCTGTTAATATTATTAAATTAAGCCAATATAATAATACGTCAATGACTCGGTGTTGCATTTAGACGTTTTGCGCTCCGTTGGCTTACCCGCGGGAAATATGGGAGATCCATCGGTCGTCAATGAACTTTTATTCCGAATGAACTTAGATTTTGAGGCAAAAAAAAAAAATTTGTGTTACAACGTTTTTCTATTTTTAAATATTGTCTAATAATTTCGCGAACCCCCTCTACCGTAGTAGGCACTTTTTTTTTTTTTGTTATTATTATTAATCTTTCGATTAGTTTGTTGCAGCTCTCCGCCGCGCTTCTATAATCGCGACACAATTCTTTCAGGTCCTCATGACTCCCTCTTCATTCATATCCTTCGTTATTCGCGTCACGTATTCTATTCCCGGTTTTCCTCCTCCAACGTGTCCTTCTACGTTTCCCGCGATTATTGTTTTTAGCAGGCTTTCATGTACGCGTCCTATCATTTTATCCCTTCTGAATCGCGGACGATATTTTTCCATAGCTGTTACCGTTTCCGGTGGTACTGATTCATTCGTTATCCTTTTTCTCCTGAAGGTGTCCGCAGAAGCGTTTTTCTGAAGCACCCCCCTCCCCCCCACATTTCAAACGCTTCCAACTTATTTTTCTCTATCGTGTCGATTGTCGTCCGCGTTGCACATCCACAGAGCGCCACGTTTCACGTATAACTCTATATGGACTTTTTCCTTGTTGTCGAGCTGATTTCGTTCGTATAATAATAATAATAATAATAATAATAATAAGCCGTATTGTTGTTATTATTAGGTATACGTGTATTAAGAATTTTTCTATCGCTGATAGCAATTATATACTGTTACAGGGGCGTATACAAGGGGGGGGGGCGATGGGGCGATCGCCCCTCCCCCCTAGATACTTGTGTATGTACCTATATCTACTGACAACTAAAATTAATCGAACTAAAACTAAAAGGTCATAAAACATTTTTTTATTTAAAACTTATTATTTTTATATAATTTTTCGATAATTCTAAGTTGGCAACAGATTCGACGGGCCGTTTTTCTATTCGCCCCCCCCTCCCTAAGGGATGAAGTAAATACGCCCCTGTACTGTTATAAATACATCGGCTGTTTAAATTTCAAACAACACCGCATAACATATTAACATACTGTTATTAAAAAATAATTTCGAATTCAAAAGTTTTGACAGTTCACGAGTGAACGCAAATTTCCGATCGCAGCCAGTGTCGTCCACTCCCCTTGAATGCGTCTCCGATCCTAACGAACGAATGAAATAAGCCCTGTAAGTCATTGTCGCGCACGCGCGCGCGTATATTATATTCGCCGCGTTGCACGGGCCCGCCGTCGTCGTCGTCGTCGTCGGCGGCGGCGGCGGCGGCGGTGGGTGAAGTCGCGATTGGCGCCCGTTCGCCGTAGTTGTCGCTCCTCCTATGACGCTTTCCGGACGGCCCATCCGCTGTTCCGTTCCGGCGATCGTCCTGGTCGTAAACAACGTGTAGGAGGCGGTACGTCTAGGTTTTTTTTCTCTTTAAAATATATATTTATATATTATTAAAACCGCGTTTATTATTATTATTATTAAAAAAAAATAAAAAAATATATTTATATATTTTGCTATTCGTTGTGCATGGTGTACGCGTTTAGTGTGTGTGTGGAGGAGGAAATATCGCACGTATTTACGATATTATAACGTCAATGTCACTGCCGCGACTGGAGTGTTGTCCAGGACGGATCGAAATTCACGGGCCTTTGACGCTCGTCTTTGAGATTATGCGTTTCATTACGATTTCTTCGCAACGCGAGAACGAGGAGAAATAAAATTGGAGCAATAAACGATAAACCCCGTCAGACGTCAATTGAAAAATCCGTACGACACTTCGTCGCGCGATTATTAGAGTCTATCGCCGATTTATATCTATCGTCGCGGTACACGTACACGTATACCGTGTAACGTCCAATGTACGACCGAATTCGCGCGCGTGTTGGCGAGAACACCAAATGTTTATTTTCGAGCGATAACATTTTTATCGCGTACGATTTGGCTTCGAGGATCGGCGGGGCCCCCGTCCGCCCTCCACGCCGTCAGAATTGTTTTTTTTTTTTTTTTTTTATATACATACGCGTCGTTTGCACCGATCTGTAATTTATTATAATTCGCCCTCTGATAATTGTACACAAATCGTAAATCGCGGTACGCGTTTATAAACCGGCATCGTTCGTTACGTATATTTTTTATACGACCGGCCGCGTATTATTCCTTATCGTTTTCTCTCCCATACGCGTTTCGGGAAATTTTATCGTCGTTACGCCGTACTCACTACTGCCGCCGCTGCGGGGCGACCTCCGCCCTAATGGAATAATCGCCGAAAATAACGCGATAACACAAATATCTTTTATCGCCCATACGGTCGTCAAATACGCGTGTTTTTCATTTCTACGCTCTCCGGTAACTCGGCGAAAACCCGCTTACGGCTTTGGATAAATATTTTAAAACGAAAAAACGAGGTCCGAGACAGGATCCGCCTTACACCAATCTAATCAATACACGTTTTTAATAAATAATAATATATAGCGCGCGGAATTGAAATTATATGGAATGGCGGAGCGGTTTATCGCTCGTGATGAATATTCGTGTTCGATAACAAATTAATTGGGCTTTTTTCTATGGATTCTCGAGAAATTCAATGTCGAAATACTACGCTCGTCAGAAATAATATCAATGCGTTTTCTCCAATAATATTTTTTTTTTTTATTTTACACTCTCTGCAGACACGACTGTTTAATAATTTTGTTACCGTGCGCACAACAATAATATTCTAACACACGTGTTAAGCCTGCAGTTGGTTTATTAACTGCGGCGGACATAAAACAAAATATATATATATATTTCTTCTAATACGTTGATATAAGTCTTAAAATAAATATTTGTGGTTTACTTTTACGGAAAAACGACGTCGTTTCCGTAAGTCTCGACTAGCTCGCCCCAATGTCTTTAGCCGGCCCTGCGCGTGTGTTATTCACATATAAAATACGAGTGTTAGAAACATTTTTCAAGTTTTCACACGGAATCTTCTACCATGTATATTATTGTATAATCAACGCATTAGTTGATTCTCAAATGTCATATAGTTGGGACGGTTTAAAGTCGGTTTATACGCGTTATACGGAGTAAATATTCGATATTATAACGAGGCGAAAAAACGTTTATGAACGGAATCGAAATTAACGCGCGCGCGCGCGTGTGTGTGACTACCATAAACTACAGTGTGACCTTTAACGAATTACTCGGCCTATAATGTGTGTTGAGAAAAAAAATAATAATATATTGCGCTGCGAAGAGTGTCGAAAACTGGAGTAAAATTGGACATTTACTATTTTTCATTTATAATGAAAAACCACCTGTGAGTTGTGAACTTAAAACTCAATTAAAGTGGACCGAAAAAAAAAAATACGCGGCAATGATAAATGCGTACGTATAAAAATAAAATAATAAAACATAACGAAATTACGTAGTTTTTACTATTCTCGGTCGAGTATTGAGAAATTTTACATTCGTATTTTTTTTTTTTCTAATTTCATTTCTCAATAAAATGCTTTTTTCAATAACTAGAATCGAACGAGTCACTCTCAAATTTTCAGATTACGAGCCTTTACGTGACGAAGGCGAACTAAAATAATTTTACGACACACACACACGAATAAAATAAATGCGCCGTATAACACACAAATAGTACGCGTTGAAATACGAGAACGCGTACAATCGGTCCAAAATACATTGTCGCTGGTCTGAAACGAAAACGTGTAATATAACTAGCCGAAAAAACACGTCTTTCAACCCGTCGTAAACATTTATGTTGTTGTTTGTATAGAACGAAATAGGTGAATTTCTATATGAATAACACTATACACAAATATCGGCATTATTGTTCTGATAGTTTTATTTGTCTACTACTATTATTATTATTATTATTATTATTGAATACGGCAATTTACAAATTGCTCGAGAAATATAAAAGTGATAATAATTAAAAACTGTATCGATTGGATTGTGCTTATTTATTCAAATATTATTGTGTTGCTGCTCGCCACGTCTTGACAATTAACGCGGATCGCGTTTGTTACAATTGTTTCCTTGTTGCCGAGCATTTTCCGGAACGCGAAATGTATTGAACACTTCGGTGGCCGCCGTCTTCGGTATCGGAAGCGTTGTTGGACGTTGCGGTCGTTGTTGGCCTCCGAAGGGAGGTTGTTGACCACGACGGTCGTTGTCCCCGTCGTTGTTTTTAGGGTCCTCGTTAGCCATCTTCACAGGGAAAAAAAAAATATAAATATTTTTTCTCGGCGTTTAGTACGATAAACGCTTGTGTCGCGCGTGAAAACGCGTTAACTTCAATAACACTGTTTTCGTTACTAACACGAATCGATACCGATTTTGATTTTTTTTTTTTTTGTTTGCGAAGAGTGAACGTGTAATCAAAGTCAAGACATAGGAAATACACAATATACCGTGTACTTTTTCTAGTTAAATACTTATTGAAATAATTATGAAACATACATTTTATATATATATATATATATATAAAGAAGTTTTGTGATTTAAAAGTGCACGTTAAATCTTAACGATTACATATTATTAAATTATAAATTTTCGAGTCCAACGAGTGGAAATTAAAAATTGTTTAAATTATAACGTCGAGAAAGTGAATACGTGACGCCGAACGGTTTATTAAACGCTACTTAAAGAGAATTTTTATTTTCCAACTCGATTGTTATATTAAAAAAAAATAAATAAAAAAGTTATCTAAATATCAATAATTTCTTCTTTTTTTTTTTTTTTGTTTTAATTCGGCATTCGATTAAGAGTTAACAATTCGTGTTGTGTGCGACAACGGTAGAAAAGTTCTATTTTGATTTCGCTTTTATTGACAAAAAAAATAATAATATATATATATTATATGTACATATGAAAAATCGAACACAAAAGCACCCGAAATATTACGTTATAATATATAATTAATATATAATATTAATATATAATCGCTAACTATTACAAAACACGTCCAAGATTTTGTGAACACAAAATGGCGTTATAACGTCAGTTTTAAAAAAATAAACGATTACGTACCTTAATATATCTTAGGTCGATCGACGATGTTCGTATAAGACTCGTGGATCGTCGTGATATGCAAAGGGTTTTGACGTCTTGACCAAGTGTTTTGAAATGAGAAAATTACCCGCGGGAGAAGTGATTTACAGACCGGGTGTATACTCTTACTCAGCTGATGACGATATGCCGCCGAATTATGGCAAATAAAATGATCGAAACGCGATATAATTTACGTGACTCGTATAAATATAAGCAAACAGACATCCACAATCTCGTTTGAATAGATGCGATTTGTACGTAGTAATAATAACCACCACCCATTTTTCAGACGATAAGATTTTTCGTGCCCATTGTGTTTCTAAAAAAAACTATCTCATTTTAGCGGACACGAAGGTCAGGTAGTCTTTAGACGAGATTACGGTCCGTTCGTCGAAGATCAATATAATTATTATTCAACGACCATTATCGCCCAAGAAACGTAAATGTGTACGGTCCGAAGGTGACATTCATCTCTCCACGCCGCCGCAACGCAGAATATTACACGACGGAGTCTTATTCGTGTTTAAAATAATCGATTCGAATTATTTCTCGACAACGAATGACGTCGAAACGCCAAATGTACAAATTATACGCTTCGATAAAACATAAGCCTACTGGACATAGGCCGGACAGACACGAGTGACAGAAATTAACAGAAATTAATACGCGGGAAGAACGGAATTTTTTTTTTTAATTACCGATTATGTGTTATAGAGCACGGTTTTTACGCATCAATTAAATAACGATTTGTGTGGAATTTCATACGAGAGAGACTTGAACGTTTTTACACGTGAAAAATTTTCATGATTTTATTACAGCGCGATTTTCAATTGTGCCGTTTAATGTCTCTTTTGGACCATAAGATTACACCTTTTCACCGTTATATTAAAATAAAAACCTCATTGCGCGACAGTTGTAGTCTAACGTATTACGTTTAGAAATTGCACGTCGTGCGGACCAAAATCCGTCGGACAATTTATAAAGTACATAACGACGACAATGTGCGTGTGTGTCACGAGACGGCGTTTAAATCAAGTATTTAAAAGTTGCACGAATATAGTCGTACGACACTTACAACGAGCGCTCGAAACATCGGTTCGAATAAAGCATATTTTATATATATATATTTTTTTTTTAATTAATTAAAAAAATCTTAACTCCTCGAGTTTTCGCGGCAGCCGATTGTGGACATCGAAAGTGAGAGTCGACGCGTGTCTGATATATATTAATTGGGTCACAAATCGGCACGGTCTTACATTATTATAATAAGTCCGTTATAATAATATTGTAACACGTTTCAATGGCAGAAAAACGAGTTTTAACCGGACCCTGTTATGTATACACATTTAAATCGATATGAATTCGATCCCTAATTCGACACGCTCCGAAACCACTCTCCCTTTTTTTTTTTTAGAATTAATACGATACGTAATTTTTTTTACTATTTATTTCGCAATTACGAGATGAAATCGATCTTGGAACGAATACCGCCGAAAGCCGAAAACGTATCATAAAACGTCACGAGCGTGGAATTTCGGGAATATTTTTCATCAATTGGAATAAAATTCTATACGAGTTCAACCGATACACCGTTACGTAAGTCGTCGGCTCGTGACATTCAGTCGTCGTGCGACGATTTAGTTTTTCGTATATTATTCGACGACGGTCGAATTTAATAACATACATTAAGCATAATCGTATTTGGCATTTCGACGTTATTTTTACGAAGAAACGATTCGAATTGTTTGTTTTAAACACAAATAGGTCTGGACGAAAACGCCGCGTGTTTCGTACATTTTCCGTAATACACACACGGTTGTAGATGTTGTCCTGATTTGATTAAAAGAATTGCGGGAATTTTGTGCTGTACTCCGTAGTACGAGTGCGCGACACGGACACGCGTTACAGACAATGAAAAGTCCGATTTTTCGTCCCCTCCCCCCAAAAAAAATACAGTACGATTCACAGGAATTCACCGGTTAACGTTACGTCTCGTATTGAATTGTCCGATTTCGATGATTTTCTTTTCTTTTTTTTGTCGAAAATGTATGAAATACGGAGCGCATTCGTTTCGAGTTAAAAACCATAGGTGGAAAAAAACGACGTGTTGAAAAACTTGTGAAAATATTCGAACGACGCTTTTCATAGCGTTTTGAAATAGAACTCATGACGGGGTTCATGAAATCGGATCGTACTGCGAAACGTGAGAGTTCTTGGTGGAATTTTCGAGCCGTCAAAAAACGTTCGAGACGGCTCGCACACAATAGTAGTGACAAATAAATTAGAGAAAAAAAAAAGCGACTCTTCTTTTTGTTTCTACAATTTTCCAATCGTTTCGGCTTATATTGACTCGTTCGTATTGAAATGTACAAAAAAAAAAAAATAAATAAATAAAAAAAGCGACAAGACGACGATTATTTGTCGATTTGAACGGCGAGTCTGACTTGACGCGCGCGCGACGTCTACAAATATTATGTCGATATTGTCTACGGAAAATTGAAAATTATTCGAAATCTATTTCGTATACGGAAAATATAAAAACGGTTGTGTAGGCCGACAAAATAATATTTCATTTGGACATGTTATAATTTTCACATTTTTTTTCTTAGCTCGAAAACGCGCGCGCGCTCGCGAAGTGTAATATCGAATCGTGTGCGGCCAAATGCGTATTCTGAATACATTTGATGGTTTTTCATTTGGCCGAATCTGTATAAATAACACGAGTATATTACGCAATATTTACAACTGTAAAACGTTTATATTTATTCGATGACCGCGAACGGTTTAAAAATACGCAGATCGTTATTATATTGCAGTGTTTGTGTGGAAAGTTTTTTTTATACATAAATATCGAAAAAATTTCAGCGGGGACGGGAGATCATCCGAAGTGCGTCACGAACATTTTCTTTTGATATTCTTCCTCCTCGTACAACAAATCGCGCGACATTGCCTCTCGGATATTATTCGAACGGAAATCAAATTTATTTATTTATTTTTTTTTATCGTTTATTCGTTTGCGTAACGTTCAATTTTTTCATTTGGAAAATCAATTTTTCAAACGTCGCGACGACGTGTGTACGAGAGTTTACCGCTGCCGGCGAAAACATCGAATTCAGTAGACACGCTAAATTAATACCATTGGCTATATTTTTTGAGATTTTTTTTGTTTTTTCGCTTATTCTTTCCCTTTTCTCGTTTAATAATAATTATGTGTTGAAAAATAAGAAAAAAAGCGTCGTCCGAATCCGAAACGGATTGCAACGCGGCGCGTTTCGAGGATTCCGGATTTTTTTCGAAAAAAAAAATTCTTTTTCCGTGTTTTTTTTTTTTTTTTTTTTGTTCTCCCTCGCCCCGCTGAAACGACGCGCGTAATTATTGTTCCTCGCGGGGGCCTGCTCGTTACGCCGCGTAAATACAATCGTTTCACACATTTTTTCCGTAAATTCAAATGTCGAAAATTATCATGAACCATGTTCGTGCATAGTAATGTTTTTAACGCGTGCTCGCTGGCAAACTAATACGGCGTGGCCATATTTTAACAAAAAAAATACGTCAATAACAATTTAAACGCTCTGGATTTTAGTGTATTGTATGGAAGGTATATATATTATATGGTACGGTCAGCCGTTCGCCGTCCTGTCGAATACGGTCGAAAACATAAATGCGCGTGTCGTTCGGCAGGAAGTCTATTATCCGGACGCGGGGGGAATCGTTGAACGTTCAGAGTATAAAAGGACAAATAAAAACCGAACGATATATTAGAAAATTCAATAGCGATTGCCCGCTGTGTGGACCGGATGATGGGCATCCCGACGCCAAAACGACGTGGGTGTACTTATGCATAATGGACATTATGAAGAGTCGACACGAATTTTTTTCGGTTTTCTTTTCTCTTCTCTTCTCTCCTCCGACTGACTATGTGGGACCAGTGTGGTCAGAGTGTGTGTGTGTGGTCGCACACATTATTATTATTATAATGTGGTCCAATGGCGTGTCGCATTGTAATTAATAAACGTCGATAACATTCGTCCGTACGAACGTAAATGGTTCGGAGAACAAAAAAATTAAAAATTTTGTACAAACCGAATAATAATAATAATAATTATAATTATAATTATAATAATAATAATAAAACCATGTATTACGACGGGAAGCGGAAGAAAAATAAAACGCTCTCATATAATAACATAATATAATAATATGTTAACGAATTATAACATTGAGTACTGTATTATTTCGCATTTTTTTTTCCCCCCGTTTACTATGCACCTCCTATACGTAATTGTAGCGGACGCGTTCCTTTTTTTTTTTTTATAACTATAAAAAGCGAATTTGTTATTCATTGTATAAAAACTACGTAAATAAGCGCGTAATAATCGCTTTTAAAATTAAACGACTATATATATATATAATAAATTAGCGTAAAAAGTGTAAAGGTTATAAACAGAAGATTATTTCTTTTTTTCTATTTTAATTAGACGTTTATCGATGTGTGTGTGTGTCGTTTCGATGACCTTTGTAACACGTGCGAACGAAAAAAAAAATCGAATTATCATTTTTAAATATACTTTTTACGCTATTCATTCGATACGGTCAAACACGCTGCGAGTGTTTTCGTGTAGTGCAAGAACACGGTAATATCTAATTATAAAAGATTTTTGTCCGCTATTGCCTTCGTTTCATAAAATAAAAATAAAATACACACGGAGACGGCAACGCACGGGCGGACGGACAGTCGTCACGTACGAGTTCGGTCTGCGAAAAAATAATAATAATAATAATTATGTTATTCGCGGTCCACGTAAATTATAAAATGTATATTATAATATAATAAATATATATATATGTATAGGAAATCAGATGGAATCGGATCTCCGAACGTAATTGTCGGATTCAAATCGTATAACGCAGTGAAAATGCGTTTAATGGATTTAAATATTTGTGACGTGTGTTCGAACATTGTAGACAATCCTTTTGAAAAAAATTCCGTTCGATCCGGTTCGGTACGCAACCCGCGGACGTGGAAACGTTCAAACCGAATAACAATATTATTTTACACTCGACGTTTCCCATAACTACGACAATTATTTTTGATGATAATGGGCTCGTTTTTCGAATACGACACTCTTCGAATCGGTTACGGTTTTTTTTTTTAGTTTTTATATAAATATATATATATATAAAAATTCTCCGGGGAATTATTATTATAATTTTCCAGTTTTATCTCGTCGACGATTTCGAATAAACACGTACTGCGTAGCGGCGTTTCTTATATATTTATTCACTCCGTCAAACAACATCGCCCGTCTTTGAATCGTTTATATTATAACCTATTCAATTAACGAAAGAGACGTTTCTCGTTTTTTTCTCTTCGTTTCGTTCGGGAAAACGTATAGGAAATACGCGTGTGATAAAATAATGAAACCGCTGGTGCGGGGCGGCACCGTTTATGGTGAACGAGAAACGATAATAATAATAATAATAATTTTCGTCCGTTTCCGAAAGCAAATATAATACTACTTTAAACGGAGTTTTTCGATTTTCTCAATACATACTCCAAGCGTACGAAAAATTACATAAAAAAAAAAAAAACACGCGATTCGTCGATTATAGTTGTTTTTTCGCGATTTCGAAACTAACGGCCGCGCAGAAACGTGACATTTTCCACCAAACGCATTGGACTTTTGTATTGACGGGACGAATTTTTCGAAAAAAAAAAAAAAAATTTTTATTCTGATTTTGGCCAATTTTAGAGCAATTGTAGATTTTGACGTATTCGTAAAAAAAGGTTTTTGGTTTTAAGACTCGCACAACACAGTGTCAGACGTCCGTTACTTCGACCTGATTCAGATACGTCGAAATTCGCGTAGTAGCTACAAATTCTCTTTAAAAACATTTCGATCATTTCGATAAAGCGTATTAATTAACACCGAAGCTCAGAATCGCATTATCGAACACTCAATGATAATAATTGCTTTCGAATTCATAGTGATTCATTTAAAAACGTCATCCGCAACACACTGCGTATTACCATTTATTATATTTCCGTGCATATTTAGGACGTTTTTTTTCGCGTTTTTATATTTTTTTTCTCCTGTTTTCACTATTATTTGTTGAAAAAAAGTCAACGAAGGAGGGGTTTGAATATTTAAAACCCCCTCTGGCTACGTCACTGCATTATAGAGAAACGCCCGACAAGAAAGAGAATTAAAAAGCAAAAAAAAAAAATCTCTCGCAGTAGTTGATTTAGATTTTTTTTTTTTTTTTTTTTTGTTATTCCGGCGAATTAAATATATCAATAATAAAAACGATACATATTATGAACGCAGGAAAGAATATAGTGGCTCTGCTCGCAACGTTTCCAATTATCGCCTAAAAAATATATGACTCGCGTGTATTCGTTGTTTGAATGTTTGACCTCGGTAAGAGCGGATGTTTAAATTAAATCGACGTTTACTTTATTTCATATTACAGAAATGATAAAAAAAAAAAAACATGTATTTACTTATTTTTATCGCGTTGTTTTTAAAGAGAAATTCGACGCCAAGACGCGCGTGTTGTAGTAAACAGAAAAAAAAATCGTTTTATATCGTCGTTCAATTCGAGCACGCGTTAATAATGAACATTTTAAAAACCGCGCGTGTATCGAGTCCGAGAAACGTCATGGAATATTCGGGGACAGAGCTTAAAAAATGATAAAAAATTTAGCGACATGTTGAAATAGTTCTTTTTAATATTACTTCGTCGTTTGTCGTCTTGTACGCACGACAATTGACCACACGAAATCCGACAGTGCTGCGAATCTAAAACACCTACCGTTCATGTGGGTTTAATTGTTCTTCCTTAAACCAATTGAAGCCATCAATTATAGGGATGCCGAAAAAAATCTAATTTAAACAAATTACTTCGCGTTCAGAAAAATTACCCAATTTTTCTCCTTATGTATCCAATTACACCATTCGCACAGACTTCCGTTTGAAAACCGTACAAGAATTTTATAAGATCAAGTCAAGTATTTTATAAGAAGTTCCATTCACGCCTTAACTTTCATTCTAATCCTAAACCGATCAAACGCAGTTATTCCTGGCAACCCGTCTAACGCCCCAAAGCGTCGTCGGTGTAGAGATTTATTAACACCGTAAGAATGCTTATGAATCACTTATTATTATTAAGAATTAATAATAATAATAATAATAAAAAAGAAAAATTGAGGAAATTTTACTAGTGGCTTCATTCGTCGTGTCTGTCGTAATGTTCTCATCTTCTCACATATACTCCTATCGTATTGTATAAATACAGATTGCGTATTACGTTAAAAAAAAAAAATTCGATTATTATTATAATTGCTAATATTTCGTTTAATATTGTTAATATTTATTCAAATCGAACTTTCTTCTAGACTCTGGCCCGTGTTGGAATAAAATGGAAAATTAATTTATTTTACCTAGAGCGCATTATAATTTCTTATCGTTTTATATGCTGCACGTTTAGCGAATATTCATTAGTCTCTATATTTGTGGCAACGGTTTTAAACGAGTAGTACGTTAAAAACGCAGAAATATTATATCCAATGAGTTTTATATCGTAAAAATATTATACGAAATATCGTAATACGAAATATAAATGATTCGTCATAAGAATAAAATTACACGTACCTATATAATATATAGAGAGAGTATATTAAATTCATTAATAGAAATATTATAAATTATAGCATTTCAATTTCAACGCGAGCCAAACACTTTTTAATCCATATTTCTTTTACATTTTCGAACACGTTTCGTCAATCGTTTTTTATTTTTATTCGTACGATAAACGACAAAACCGAATCGTTATTGAATAACTACATACGTTCCCGTACACGTCAATGAAAATTTTAAGCGTTACAAGCGGTTGTATAAGACAAAAAGGAAAACACCATTGAAACGTTTTTCAAAAGAAAAACAAAAACCCTCCCAAACTCGTTCGATGAATTCGCGATTTATTTACAAATTATCGAATAAGTGTGTGTACGTCCGTATATTACTATTTTTGCAATACCATTTTCGTTACACTTACGTAATACGCATTAGCGTTGATAACGTACGAATAAACGGCAATCGATAATACATAGAAATACACGTTATTAGCGTAGCCGGGATTTTTATATTTGCAGGACTGATAAATTAATCAATTCGCGCGATAACAATTAATGCGCGTATAGACACGACGGTGTAAGTATCGAGGAAAAAACCGATTTTTTTTTTTTTTATTCATTTCGGACGAAATGAATAAATCTATTATATATAAATAAAAAATTCAGTCCTCTAGTATACGCTAATATAACGTGATGAGAATTACCATCCGTATGCCAATCGTTCATGTTTTTACACACTGTTCAATATTGGCGCGTATACGTTTATGTATCGTTTGAAATATTCGTGCGTGATACAGATCGGAATCGTACGCGCGGTCCGGCCCCGCCGGCGAGATTTACAAAAAAAAGAGTGAAAAATTCCCAAGTGCAAAAAATTGTTTCGTGAGGGAGGAGTAGTGGATAATCGAAATGGTCATGTGTATAAAATTGGTTTTGAACGTTTGACAAATTTTTGGGGAGTCGTAGGAGAGGGGAGGTATAAGTTTCAAATACCCCCCCCCTTATCCACGATTGCGCGAATAACGTTATTGACGACAAGAAAAAAAGAAAAAGAAAAAAAGTGGCAATGATACGGCCGCGATTGACGGGAAAATCGTAAATACATACGCCCCACTGGCATGTGAAAATATCGGCGGCGACGAAATGTCCAATGTCCGAATTACCTACACGGTGATTGTACGCATTATATTACATATATGCGTTACATTATTAATATTATTTTTTTTTTTTATATATATATATAATTTTTGTTTTACGAATAATCGAAACGCTCCGGCGAGAGCGTATATTTTTAAAATCATCATCATCATTATTATTATTTTTTTTTTCTCCAAACACATTTCGCTTATCGTTTTTGGACTTTATACTTTTCATTTATTTTTACGTATTCGTACGCTTCGGTTTTATCGCATATCTAAGTGCGCGTATAAATATATATATAATTTTTATTTATACGCGCGCACACACATTTTATAAACGTTACATCGTGAACATATTAGAGACATACGAGTGTTATGATGGTAATAATATTATGGCTAACGCGCCAAATCCGGCAACGTTGTCCTTCGATAAACGTGTCCTTGGAGAGACTTTCTCGTAGAAATCCCTCCGAAAAATATACAAAGACGAATTTCGGTAAAACGAATAACGCACGAAGTACACAACTAAACACGGAGTACGCCGCGTGTACATTGTCGGTGGTATACACAGCGGAAGAGTCGCGAGTAGTCGGCGGGGGTGAGGTGCGGCTCGAAAACGTTTTAGTTTTCGTCGAAAACCGACTGCACGCGTGAGAGAATGAAAAGAACACGTGTTGTTGACCAGGGGTCGAATATTATATATATATATAAATATACATATATTATATTGTATTATTGAATATTATATTATATTATAGTCGACGACGATTTCCTACACACGTGCGGTTTGTATACACACGGGAAACCGAAGGCCGGATCCCACGACCCCATAACGAATTCAAAAGACACTTCCTATATACAGTCCATTCGACCGTAATAATTTTGGTTTTCAGAAAAAGATATAAAACGATACAATATAATATATAGTAAGGAAATGACGATTTCACCGATGGCTCGTGTTCCGGCAATCGTCGAGATCCACTGTATTATTCGTCGTTTTCGTTCCATTATTATTATTATTATTATTATTATTATATACCTAGAGAGATAGATCCGACAGCGTTCGGAAGAGAAAAATAAATTCCCGTCGTCTTTACTATAATATATTACAAAAAAAAATAAAAATAAATATTCAATAATATTCGTGTACGAAAAAACTCTGGATTTCGGTTCGATACCCGGCGCACGGTTGTTCGCACGCGTGTAAAACGAAATCGACTCCCTCTCTGATCACAAAAAATAGTTTTTGTATTTTGTTCGCGTACACGCGGCGGACGTTTTTCAACGGCAATAATACGTTTTTTATTTTATTTTTTTTTTTGGACTGGACGACGCGCGTATCCTTCCGACGCCACCACAATAACACACGATTCACGCCTGTTGATAATCATCGGCGCAGTGTTTCTTTCAGACAATTTTCTCCGGGGGGAGAGGGGCATTTGAAAAAATCGGTGGGTCATTTATATTACATCAAGAGAAATGCGTTTTTTTTTGGTAATAATTACCTTTGTCTGTTGTTGTTATTATTATTATTGTGAACAAAATTATTAAATACACAAAAATTTTTGTATAAACTTTTTGCTCTTTTTTGGTTCTGGTGGGGGTTTTCGCCTGACCCGGAAAAGTGTCTGAAAGAAACACAGATCATTGGCACGGCGTCAGTGGTTTTAAAATTTCAAATTCGAGTTGTTGAACGTACCAGTACGCGTTTTTACAATATTACATTGCGTCGTCGGCTGGGCGGCGCCGCGTGTAAGGCGGATAAAAGACTTTCGTTTCAAAAATAATATCAATAAAAATTTTCCACAAGTGTAGGTGACACGCAAAGTACGAAATAAATATCGCTAATTGTATGGATTGTTATTTTTTTTTTTTTTTTGCGACACGATCTTACAAAAATGTCGACAATTTAACAATTTTTCTTTCCTCGTCTTTCGTGTCGGCCTAATAAGTAATAACTGAAAGTCAAAACTCCCTCCATAAATAATGATCCGTACCATGTTTTCTCTGGAATATACATATTATAATGTTTATTTAATTTTTTTCCAAAACGATCGTTTGTATAAATGGACAACAAAAACCAAACGCTAAAACAATATATATTATAGTAGAATGTGTTTAAAAATTAAAAAACCAAAGGATTGAAACGTAATTTTCTGTCGAGCCGGTCGGAGCGTTGCGGTTTTAAATGCTAGTAAAAAATATAAATTATATTTTCTATATAATATCAATACATTTTATAATACCGTATGTATTACAATAGTCGTATTGATAGTATTATAGGCGTTCGTCAACATTTTATTATTATTTTTTTTTTTTTGTTCTGTTTCCGAATTTTCTAAGTTTTGCCTCGAAATACGCTCAGTTTTTGAAATTTACAATTTTTCATGTCTACATTGTAACCGCGTATACCCGAATTGAACGACGACGATTTTTCGTGTGTACAACGCACGCGCGCTAATCTAAATGTCCGATTTCTAATTTGTATTATTATTTTTTTTTTTTCGTAACACGACTAAATAAAAATAAATAGCGCTTTTTTTTTTTTGCTTTGTATTTTCGATAATATAAATTTACGTGTCGCGAGTGAATATCGATGTTGAAACGCTCTTGTTGAACGCGAAACGTGGTGCAACTGACAAGTACACGCGAATCGTTTCGTTATACAATTTTGGCCGATACACGCGAAACGGTCGAGAGTAGATAACGGAGCTTTGATATTCTTTTCTATAATACGTAAATCGTGTATATTCGTATTTTTCTATCGTTAAATAATTCCATTCGAAACTGTCGTTGAGTTTGAGGGAGCAAAAAAAAAAAAAAAATCACCGCTGATCGGCCTCAAAGACGATATCCGTTTTATTGACATTGAAAGGCTGAAACGAATTTTAGATATCGTTTTGTATCTCATTAAACAGAAACGTCGGTAATAATGTTCTGTTTTCGGTTTTACGACTATAATTTGCGTCTTTAATGGTTACAACAAATCGTAGCGGAAAAAAACGGTCCATTCTCAGAAGATCATAAAAATGTTATGTCACATTACAATGTCTCTAGCTAGGAGGACGGTTTACCGAATGAATGTTTACTGAATATTCAAACGGATAGTAGTAAAAAACATTAGATTTTGCATTCGATAAACGGTTTAAACAAGGGGAAATTTATGAATTTCGTCGTAAGAGCCACGACGATTTGCTACGATATTTTTAAAAAATAAGTTAATATTATTATTTTGAAACAGGCTCTTTATTCTTAAACGCTTAATCCGGGCACGAATTTGAAAGAAAATGCTTCGTTTTTTTTTTTTTTTTTAATACTATAGAAAAATAATATTTATTTATACACAAAACGTGTTTTGTTTCGTTTCTACGCTAATAGATGTTAAATTTTTGATATTTTCACTCTTTTTTTTTTTTGATATTTCGCGTTAAATTATCGTATTATCAATTATGCGTTTATTGTTTTTGGAAAGTGTTGATGTCGTGAACAGTATACGGAATAAAAAAAATCGAAGAATATGTAAAGGCGATGTGGCCAAATTGATTTTTCAACAAATTCAATAAAATTTCATTGGAAATATCGATCGAGAGAGCAATTGAACAGTCGACAACGATTCGGAAACAGTATTATAATGCTTGAATAAATATTTATGTATATATAATACGTATACCGATAACGTCGATGAAAGTGTTCGACGTATTCCGAGTCCACAGTTTACGCTGTTTGTTAAAATATATGTCTGTAATTAGCGCATTTTTTTTTTAACAAACACACACGATAATTTATTGGTGTGGGGATAAGTAATACAATTTTCAATCGCTACATTTTATATTTAAAACGTTTTTTTTTTTTTTTACATTTTAAGTGTTATTATTATTATTTATAATGTCTCAAAATCCGAGCCTTAGTGATCGACAGTATATTGAATCTCTTTTGGAAATTATTTCAACGAAATTGTGAAAAAATACAAATATTCGATACAAACGTTTATTTGAGGATAACAAGCGTTTTTTTTTTTTTTTAAGTTATTTCGCGTACAAATGTCATTACATAATGACTGACGTTTAACGAACGTATATCATCGTATTTTCGTTTGAAAAATCAATTTTTGTTTCTCGTTCTAATCAATAAGCTTAAAATAAAATCACGTTTTTATGTCCATTTCGTATTGTTATAATTATTATTATTATTATTATTTCGGTATTTCTCACACAAACGTATCATATAGATTCGTCATTGGAATGATATGAATAAAATATTAAAACAGTCGTCGTCGGCGAACTGTCGTCATTTCATTTCTCCTCCCCTCCCCCCTCCACCATACCGCCAACACTTCAACCGCCGTTGACGCGACTGTATCATAAATAATACAATCGCCTTTTTTTCAAACACTATAAACGGGCGAGTTGTTATTTGTTTTTTTTTCCAAACGTTTTCCTTCCCCTTTCGACGATCAAAAAAAAAATCGTAAACCTGTGTCCATCCACCGTGCGTTGGACGTGGAAATTTCTCGAACGACGGCGTACACGAATTTCCAACTGCGTTTCACCCCGCCCCCCCCCTCACCACGCCCAGTCACCTCCCGCGTACGAACATTGCCCGTGTCCTCTGTTGGTAATATAATATATACGGAGGACACGTACGAACGTTCCACCACCCACCCGCCCGCCCACCACCGACGGGCAGCGATAATGCCGCCTTCTCGGACGCGGCGGCCGCGGAGCGAGGTGTACCGCGTTCCCCGCGGACGCTCTCCCACCGGCCGCAACCGGCTGTGCTAATGGCGAACGCGTTTTGTTCGTGCGCATGTCCGACCGTCGCGCGCCTGTGCAGCGCCTTTTTCCCGGGCAAAACGTATTGTCGACGGCGGTGCCTCTGCGTAGTTTTCGTTCGTCTGTCACCCGGTCACAAGGTCTTCTCGCTTATCGCCGAGCAGCGCATTGTACCGCGTGGTGTGCAGGAGGTCGAAATCGCTTTGTCCATACAGTCGTAATAAGGTTTTTTTCAGGTAATTCACTATTGTATAATAATCCGTATTATTTATTATTATTTATAGCGTCCGTTGCGTTATATTAAACGCGTTCGTTGATTTCTTATTTATTTATTTATTTATTTTTTTTTTCATTTTTTCAGGGATGTGTCTGTACGAAAAACCTACTGAGCAGGAACAACAGGAAAACAACGAGAACGGAGAAAACGAAGTCAGGATGGAAGATCCTGAGGATGACCGCGACAACATGGAAGTGCCAAGGACGGAAGATGAACGCGACGTTATTCAAGATTTAATTAATGTTGGTAACGATCCAGTGCGTAACCGCATATACAATCCGAGGGAGAGCCATGAACTCCAACAGGTGATTAACTTCGGACATCTGAACGGCGACTGGTACAGAAATGCCGTCGACCAAGGGTTATTCGAGAACTTGAGGATCGTCAATGATAATGACGGCGATAGGCCGAGGTTGATGAATGTAAATATATCTTATTTGGGTTCCGCTCTACTTCACAATAACGGGAGGCCAGATATCGTCCGTGGGCCGAACAGCTTCATCGAAAGAATGAGGGATGTCAATAATGGAGGGCTTAGGGTGGGGATGGGTGTTGGTAGGTTCGTGGTGAGGCGGCGCCGTAACATGGTGAGACGCATTAACGTCGGGCAGCAGAACGGTGCTGGCTGGCAGCAGATCGGCGCTGGCTGGCAACAGATCGGCGCTGGCTGGCAGCCGATCAACGCTGGCTGGCGGCAGATCGATGCTGGCGGGCAGCAAGAAGACGTCGGCGGGCAGCAAAACGGCGGCGCTGGCGGGCAGCAGAACGGCGGCGGCCAGCAGAACGGCGGTGGCGGCGGCGGCCAGCAGAACGGTGGCGGCGGTGGCGGCCAGCAGAACGGCGGCGGCGGCGGCGGCGGCCAGCAGAACGGTGGCGGCGGCGGCGGCCAGCAGAACGGCGGCGGCGGCGGCGGCGGCCAGCAGAACGGTGGCGGCGGCCAGCAGAACGGTGGCGGCGGCGGCGGCCAGCAGAACGGCGGCGGCGGCATGCAAGGGAACCGCCGCGTGTTGAGGAACAGCGGCCAGTAGTAACGGCAACGCGGTTGATAATGTGGACCAGGGGGATCCTCCAATAATAAATAAATATGAATTATTATAAATTAAACACTTAAATACAATATGTTGTGTAATAATAACGCTCCTGCAGCATAACAATATTACTATTTGTAATTTCATTCGTATTCTATATATTGTATTATTGTACACCAATGAAAAATATATATGTGCGTCAGCAGTTTGTAATAAGTGAATAAAATATAATAATTTTATTGAAAAAAAAATTTCGATTTATATTTATACATATATAAAATATAAGGTACCACCTAATATCCTAATGCCTAATCCGTTATGCGAAGTGACGGTTATATTTTCGATATGAAACGGACAAAGGACGCGATCGCATTTCGGCGTGTTTCGCAGTGTTTTTTTTTCCAAGACCTTTGGTGAGAAAAAAATTCGGTTAAAAGCGTATTATTATCATGCAAAGTAGGTAAACAAGAGTGGTACAACATATTAAGTAAATGGTATAATCGATCATAAGTATCGTTAACCGCAGTTAACGATACTTAATAGGTAACAACATTATTGTAATACTTTAATGTTATATATTACATACGTATATAAGGGAATAAAAATGATAAATAATATTATACAATATGAAGAGTCCGATAAAAATAATAACGATTCAAGTATTGAAATAGTTATAAAAATGAAATAAAAAAAAATAATAAAAAGTATACGCGAAAGAAACAAAAATAAAACCTATAAATTAGTACGCGTAAATAATAGTAATAATACACTGTTGAGCCAAATGGTAAGTATTGTGTAAAATTACAAAAAAAAAAAAATAATAATATAGTTCTTGTTGGTATAATCAGTTGTTAAACACAAAAATCAGAACAAGAAAAATTATACAACAGGAAAAAAATTAATTACACAGAGAAAATTACGGACATCGCAATAATAATAATAATAATAATAATAATAATAATCAGTGCCGTACAAAGGAGGTGGGGGGCAAATGAAGTGATAAAGGCGGCGAAAAATTAAATCAAACGGTGTAATCCGTAATAAAATATTTTTATTTACGCAAAATTTAAAATATAATAATCCACGATTAATAATTAATTAGACAAATTATAAAAAGTTTTAAAAAATATGCATTCTTTTGTCTTAATATATATATATATTATATAGGCACCTACCACAGATTATAGTGTAATATACTATAATCTATAATATAATATGTTATATTATTATATGTATAATCAATGCTACCATTATATTTTTCGTTCGAGCTTGAATATTTTGTTTTGTACCCGTATAACTTATACGCGATGTCGGTATGGCTTTCTGTTTGTACTTTGTACGTCGTATTCGATTTCGTAACAAGAATGATAATAATCCAGAAAACGGCAAACCCGTTTCAATCCGAATGAAATGTTTAACGCCAACGAGATATAAGAAAATATGTGCGTTTAGTTCTCACCATAGATTATCGAAGACACAAACACGGATTACTCTTTAATTATATTATTGTTCCCATTTAAAAATCTGTACAATATAATACGTCTTTGCTTTCTACCTACCATCTGTGCGAGTGTGAAATTAAAAACAAAAAATTATAATAATAACACATTTTTCTTTACTTTACATAATCTTCTTCGGTTTAATTGTATAAAATATATTATTGTACAATTTTAACAATTAAAAACTAATAATTGGATAATTAGTATAGAAATGTTGACGAAATATTCGATATTTTAATAATGTTCGGAAACGTGAATTATTATTATAACGAGTTTAAAAAAAAAAAAAATCTCGATTACACAGCACACCGATCTGATGGGTATAAAACCGTCTATCACGTTCTCATGACTATTTTAAATTTCCAAACGCCAATAACGATCGTCGTTGGGTTTTCGTCGAGAGACGGATAGTCGAATTATTCGTGCGAAAACGAAAGCACAAAAAATCAACAGACTTTTAACATCATTCTCGATGTCGGCAGAAACGGACGTTTGCACACAAGGTGTCCGTTTACGAGCGTTTCATTCGGTTTCAATGTTCGTCGAAAGTACATAATCGTATATATATATATTTTTTTTTTTTTTTAGTTATTAATAATTATAATTTTATTACACGCACACATACACACACACACATAAGCATATTAATATATATATATATAGTGTATGCGCTTACAATATTTATCGTGTACCAATAGTTATCTCGTACACACAGAGAATAACGATTGTTGTTTTACACGTAAAACGTATTAATTAGTACATTTCTACAAATAAAATACGCCGCGAGTCTATATATTATTATGTCTGCGTATTGATATGTTTAACGATTACACGGAAATTACGCGATTTATGAAATTTATCAACACATTAAAAGCTATTAAAAAAAAAAAATTCAAAAACATACAGAGCGTAAAAGATTGATAAAAATTATAACGCTCATCGTTTATAATAATATTGGGCATGCCACCTTGATATTGTTGAATTTTCAAAAACTTTTTTTTTCGCACAAAAATTCAACACTTTCGTATTTCTAATCGTGAACATTAATAATAACCGTGTGTTTTATTTTGAAATTCATTATCGATATTAATCGTATTGCTTTTGGATAATAATAAATAGTAAAACGTTGTGCACTATCACGTTACGCTATATTTCTACATTAATCGTATATTTCCGCTCATCACAATTTATATAATAAAATCACAATTTATATTCTTACATAATATATTTTTCGTATGAATTTTAAATACACGTATAAAAACAATTTCAATGTCTGATAATATTACGTTATTTCATGTAATAGAATAATAATAATAAAAAAATAAATAAATTACTAAATAAAGAATAAAAAAATGATACCAGAAAGGAAAAAAAGAATCTATAAATTAATCCTGGTAATTAAGAAATTTTTAGACACGTATAAAAAAAAATTTGTCTTTTTTATCGTGAGTAGTGAGAAAGAGGAATGTATTGGTCTTTTTATTACGTGTGTATCCGAAAATTCGACCAGAAAGTGTGCTCCGATTTTTAGGAGTTTTCCGATAATAATTTACATTTAAATTCTCGGTACTTCAAATAGGTCGGTTTTCGGTATTTTCTCAATACTCTTTCTCGAGCGTCAGAAAATTTACTACCGAGAAACGGACATAAAAACGCGATTTCGTCAAAATCGATTATGATTAGTTCTTCGTAATTTTGACAGTCACTGTCGTATACACCTGAAATTTTCACCAAAAACGTGACTTTAGACTGTATTAACAATACGAATTACAAGATTTTATTTTTTTTTTTATTTCGGACAAATTATGTAGCAATTGTAGATTTTGAGGTATTTCACAATTCACAGAAATAATGAATTTTCGCTTTTAAAGCTTAGACATTTAAAACAATGTCAGGCGTTTGTTATTTCAGCTATATATATATATATAAAAAATCTTGAAAATCGTCAATTTCTCTTTGAACGGCCATTTCAAATTGTTCGACAAATATTGTATTACACCGAAACTCCGCTCGGAATTGTTTTCGAATTAATAATAGTAATAATAAACAAAACTCTAAAATCTTTATTTTATTAATTCAATAAAAAGTAATCATCCATAACACGCCACGAGTCGTTACAGTTTCTTTTTTTAAACGATCGGAGTGCGACGACACGTCCGATCATATCCACCGATTGAATTTAAATATTTTTCTTCGACGAAAGCACGAAATTATTCGGTTTCGATTTACACAAGAAAACAAAATATATCGACTTCGTACGCTACACGCGCGGCGACGACGTGCTGTGTTCACAATGAATATTAATATAATATACACACCGGCTGACGGTTAATAATAATAATAATAATAATAAATAGTCGCCGCTTTTTCATAAACGCTGTTCTTAACGATATAATATCGAATAAGTGAACCGTCCCTATCGTTCTCTATATAATATATTGTCGATAAAACATACTTTTGACGCCTAATTTCAAAAAAATATATACGGCGTCGTCCGGTCGCGCTCGTGTAATACAACATTACGGACGATTTATCGTGACGGTGTCTACAATATTTTATAATATTATAAAACGCACCGAAAAGAAACCACTGGAATTCGAATTTATCGTGATTTTCCTGTTTTGTATTTTTTTTTGGAAAATATTTTTGATCGTGTAACGACCGTGCCACGGGCTTATATTTAGATTTTTGTTTGACGGGTGTCTCGGGCCCCGCCGAGTAATACCGTTATTTCGAAATTCTTCCGAAACAAGACTAAACCTCGGAATTAAAAGAGAAAAAAAAAATCCACCGAATCCTCGACACGTTTAAAACGATTATTATTAGGAGGAATAGGATGTTCGCCTGTTTCCTATGCGGTCGTGTAAAACGTCGTTGTAATGAAACAAAAAACTATGACATCTCTTATAAGAATACACGTGAAAATGTCCTGGATGCTCGAGGGGAAGAAGCTGGAGTTCCGTCAGAGTCCTCCACCGTGTTATAAACACGGCTGTGGATGACGCGTTGACGCGCATTTTCTGTTTATCAGTCGACGACTGTTTTCCTAATAACCACGTCTTGCAAACATTTTTAGAATTTATAATCTTTTTATAATTCAATGTCGGCCGCCGGCGGTAGAGAGTTCACGGGGAGGTTTAAACTCTTACGATTTTCAGCAAAAAAAAAAAACAAAAAAAAAATTATTATTATTATTATAAAGTGTTTCAGCGGCCGTTTGTGACTGAAGTCGAATCACGCTTTGTTGCTTCGATTGTTTGAAAAATTCGCATAGAATTTTCTTCGGTAATTTCTCGCGTGCGCGGGCGTCCGAAAGTGTTCCTCCTTAACCGCGGTCCTATTCTCGAATGAGAGATAGAAATTTCGGTAATTTTTATTTTTGTCCTTTCAAATCTCGCTCTCAAAAAAAAAAAAAAACGCGCGATTTTTCTCCTCGATCCGGGACCGTCGAACGCTGTCGGTCGTACGAGAAATTCGGTAAAAAAAAAAAAGAAAAAACCTCTCGACGAATATTCTCGCGAACACGGGAAGAATTCGACTTCTGTCTACGGATTTTTTCGGGTTTAACAATTATATTTTCCTCTCCTCTATATATCGTTTGAAAAAGATTTACGGGCCATGTTTTTGTTTTCGGTCAAAAACGCGCCGTCCCGAGAATTATCGTTATTTTTGAAAAAGGAACGAACAAAATATATTATACGCGCTGTACGGCGCGGCGTAACAGTCGTGCGAAGAAATATTCGACGGGGGGAAAAAAAAAAAAAAAAACGCCCTCTCAGACGTATTAGCCACTCGTTCGACGGACGGAGAGACAGAGAGAGAGAGAGAGAGAGAGACATAGAACAAATACAAAGAAATAACGACTGGAATGAGTACGGTTTGGATTCAAAAGTGACGCGCGCGCGTACTACACATGCACGGCGACGCCTGACGACGGTTCCAAGGGAAGAGAAACGAGTGGGCGTGCGGCGGCGGCGGTCGAAACGTCCCGCTGCGTTACGGACCGGTCCCCCGGTCGCCGTGTTGTCAGTGTTTCTTGGAATCGACGTTTGCCGTACGCGATGAAACGAGGAGAAGAGAGGAGAAGACACACACCACGCGTTTATTATCGGGAGGAGGCACATAAACAACTCAAACGGCGACGACGATCCTAACACATTTCCCCCTGGCGACGCGTACCGCCGTGTGCGCGCCAACGATAAAATACAATGACGTCGTCTCGTCTTCTATACTTGTTTTATACGTTAAAATATTTCTTTCCACAGCGTACGAACGCGTGCGCGCGAGCACCGAACAACAACCCTCTACGAATACGGGTGCGGTGGAGGAGAAGAGGAGAGTGAGAGAGAGAGAGAGATAGAACGGACGCCACTCCGCCGTCCCGTCGGACGGATCGCCGCAAAACACATTGCCGCCGCCATACGCGTACGGTTTCAAAAACGTTTACCACGACGACGACGACGACGACGCACCTAATCTTGTGTGCGTGTCTGTCGAACGAATACACTCCCCCCCGTCCTTACTGTATAACGACGAAACATTCCGCCGAATATTCAGTTTGATATTTTTCTTTTGTTCGTTTTTCTCGGTTATTATTATTATTATTTTTTTTTTTTAAAAACCTATTTGACTCTTGAAACGCGAATAACAACAAAATAACACGTACACCGAGAGTGTAGACAGCGGTGGAGGACTCGTATTAAAAAAAAAAAAAAAAAAATAAAATAAATAATCGATTTCGAAACGACATTTTTAGAAGAAGGCGAAGAAAAAAAAACACTCGCCGGAATTAATAATAATAATAATATTTTTCTTCTTTTTTTTTTTTATATTAGAAATTTTCCGGTACAATTTATTTCGACGATTAAAAATATACAATAAAAAAAAAACAAAATTAGAACGGGTAAAGAAAGAATGCAAAAAAAATTATTTTAATAATAATATCAGTGGCGCCGTATGATAGCAGTCTCATTGGGCAGGTGTGTCAGGAAAGCGATTTAAAATCGAGTAGAATTATCGTTTGAGAATCGACGACGACGATTGGAAAAAATCTCCGTCGCGATTTCGTGTTATTGTTGAATTCAATGTCGGTTACGATGCAATTAACGATTTCGATTAAACGAGTAGTTATTTTAAACGAAATCGTATATATCGAATATACGTTCATGTATAGTCGCGAAACAATCACGGATTAACGAAACATTTAATTGTTTTTTCATAAAAAAAAAAAAAAAATAATAATAATAATTTATATTCGATTTGTGTAAAATATTATAAGAACACTTCTTATGGACAATATCGCGGTCTACCGTTAAGGTTTTATGTTGTTTTTCGCGCTAAGTACTAAAAAAAAGTTTACTGTTTACGCTAAACAACTTTCTTTCTTAATTTTTTTCAAAAAAAAAAAAAACCGTAAAACCACTCTTTTCTGAACCCCGTCGTGCAGCACGGCGAGAACGATCGAATGTAGCCTGAATTACTCTTATATTGTAATGAAAAAAAAGCAAAAAAAAAAAAAATGAAAACGCACGAGGTTCCCGGATCAAATATAAATATTTATTTTTTTTTTTTACTCTCCCATAACTATAACGCAGTCCGATACGTGTATAAGTTTACGTTGGAAATTTTTGGCAGGTTGTACACGAAGAAACGTGGATCCGGAGCCGAAATATCATAAATCTACACTTATAAAAAAAAAACACACTGATCCCTCTCCGCAGCCTTTTACACGAGCTTTACCGCAATCGCGGCACTTGTTCTGGTGTGTGCGCTACGACGGCCGTTCGTCCTCGTCCTGCAGGACGTCACGACCAAGTCGGGAAAACGCGTTGAACGTGTGTAATTCGTATGTGTTTACGCACACGACGCGGCAAATTTCCACGCGAAATTCAATCGTTGATAATATCTCGCGCGAACAACGATAGAGACGGCGGATTTTTTTTTGTTTTTATTATTATTTATTTACCATATAAGAGTTTCTAGTTTCGTTAAAAAGTCTGGAAAATAAATAATAATAAAAATAAATAAATACGGTTTTTCGCGCGGTTAGTTACTCAATATAGACGGCGTATCGTCGCGTTCGGTAAACGCACCGGCCGAGAGAACGCGTTTAATTCGTATAAACGCGTAACAAAACGCTCGTTTTGATATTATTATTATTATTTTTTTTTTTTTTTGGTTGTATACGGTAATTTTCAATAAACGATTACGTCGAAACTCACATTTAACGACAAAAAAAAAAAAAAAAAAATAATAAATAAATGGTTTTGTTTTTTCTGCAGGAATATTTTATATGGCTGACGATAATATTATTTCGATTACGACAACAGAGTTTTCGGTGTGTGTGGGGGGGGGGGGAAACGTCATTAATGTACGAGTATAAATTAGTAGAAAGCGGATGTTTATGATTTTTTTACCGAGATTTTTAATTCGATGAGCTTTCTAGACGATTAATTTCCCTACAGACTGATATAGTGTTTGAAAAATCAATCTAATTTCAAGGTTAGAGAATGTTTTTGTGTGAAACGATACGTTTTAAAAATATAATACTGATGTTCGATTCGGACATTTAGGAAGAAAAAAAAAGCAATTGTAACGATTGTCCTTTATAGTCACTAATACTCCTTCGGACGCCGAAGGAGCACACGTTTAGTCGACCGTTCAACCTGACCGGGTTACAAATATTATATTTTAGAAAATCAGTTTTTTTTTGACCATATTATTATTATTTTCATCTCATTTTTTATTGAAACTTTGTCGAACAATTAGTGTCGACGGTTAGTTTTCATCTCATAATACCGAATATTACACAAAAAATATTATGTATATTTTATTGTTTTTTTTTTTTTTTTTTTTAATATACATAAACAATATACTGAATACATTGAGCGAGTACAGCTCAATTTTGAGTAATTTATTTCTTTTTCTGAGTGTTAGGCATCTTATAGTTTTAGATTCCGGCCGAAGCGGTTTTACAATACTTTTTTTGTTTTTTACGTCTGTGCACAAAAATTCTACCAGAAGGAGTGCTCCGATATTTACGTGGCCGGGGTAGCAGTTCGCGTGTGGTCGGTACTCTGAAGAAGTGGGCGTTTTTCGATTTACTCAATACTTTTGTTTTTTAACCGTCGGAAAAAATTACCGAGAAATTACGTGAAAACGGTAAAAACGCGATTTCGTCAAAATCCATTACGGTCGTTTGTTCGTAATTTCGATAGTAATTGTCATAGAAACCCGGAATGACGACTATGATAAAAGAAAGAAAAATCACGAAAATCGTTAATTCACAATATTATTTTTCGAATAACCGTTCCGAATTTTCCCGACAAATTGTATTGCTCACCACACTCGTTTTGTCGAACGCGACGACGATCAATCGTCATTGCTTTCAAATGTATAATAACAACAACGGCAAAACTCTAAAAATTTTCGTCCGAGTAATAAATATTCGTAATCGTCATCCACAACGTCTCGCGTCTCGTTACCCCTTTTTTTTTTTTTTTTTTTGTTCCGTATTCAATACATTTAATGGACGGAATCATAATACGTTTTCACCGTGGGGGGGGGGGGGGAAACAAGAGATTATATTGTTTCGATAAAGTTTGTTTGGAAAAAAAAAAAAAGAACATTTTATTTTTTTAGGATTTTAAACGCGCGTATAAATCCTCTCTCTCTCTCTCTGTATCCAGTTATTAGTATAAAAGCGGTACGGGACGAGACGAAGAGCAGCACACACACACACATAGAGAGAGAGGTAGGAAAAAAAAAAAAACGAGTCTCTCGTTTACGGACTTAATCCGATCGTTGTTTGTGTATACGTATAATAATAATAATAAGTGTTTAAACGTGTAATAACCGTGAGACGGTGGTCGCGTCGGGTGCGGCGTGCGATGCGGCGGAGCAGATAAAATTCTCTTCGATCCCGGTTCGATATCGGTGTCGGCGATGTCGGATTTACGACGAGGACGCGCCGCGTTATATAAAATATATTATCGCGTGTTCGGGCATTATTTCTTTTACTCTTTTAATTTGACTCCGAGCGCGTCGTTTTCTTTTTTGTTTTTCTTGCGTAATCCCCTCTCACTTATTAAAGCGACGCGATGACGACGGCGTTTCGGGTACGTCTTGTTTATGACGGGCACCTGCGCGCGGTGACCGAGTGATTACGAGTGACAAAAAACGACAGACACGAAAATCCCGATACGCGTGGTCATGCGAATGTTCGTAAAAAGCCTGTGATCGCTCGCTCGGCGGTGGTACACGCTGCTCAGTGACCGTCGCTCTCAGTCACGGATCTTTTTTTTCTCTCTCGCGGCGGGCCCCATTTTTACCGCTATAATAACTCCGCCGTAAATACTCGTCGCGCGCGCACACTCGCAACGAAAACGAATCAATTGATGGTTTGGCGGCGCTTAATCGGCCAGAAAAATCGGTCTCGTGCGATGTGAACGCGCGTCGGTCGGTCACTAGAAAGACGCGAGCTGCAAAATATTACGAAGACGCGCAGTATAAGGAGCCGTGGAATCCGAAACGTTCGAACGCCGCAGGATTATGTAAATACCTAGTACACGGAAAGCGCAATTAACACTGGTGCCTGACACAATGCCTAACCCGACCTAACCGCTATTATTACCTAACCGCGACACAAACGGGGATCGTTATAAATGTCGTCGGTCGTTTGGTTTTTTTCACGTGACGTCTAATGTCCAAGTAATTCATGATAGAAAAACAATGTTCGATATTTCGGGACGGATTTCCGATTCGTTCAAATCCCACGGCCCCCGTAGTCCGTTTCGTACTGAATCAAATGCGGTTCGCTAAATTTTTCTACGCGTTCGTAACCTTCGAATTCCGTTCGTTTTACTTCTCCCCCGCGTTTACCGGATTTGGTTCGAGTGGTCACCGCCGTTTCATTTAAATACGTAAATACGTATAATTTCGCGGCTCGTCCGAAAATCGTCAAACATTTTTTTCGGCATCGACGGAAACGATCCGCGAAATACTGACACGAAACTTGCCAAACGATTCTCCAAAGTCCCTCCCCATGTAAGTTTGCGCGCACCGACACGCTTCTGCTAACGCTTTGCTTAACGGTTAAAATCATGTTTTCGTAAGCTTTAACGTCAATCGCTAATAATTCCGATATTAATACCGGGATAAACGAGGCACAACGTTTTGCGGAAAAAATAAAAAAAAAAAAAAAAAATGGAAAACCGGAGCTCTTAAAAGACATCGGTGCAAATCCAATTCTGGAAACGTGTAAATACACACACACGATGTACTCATACATTTTGACGTATTCGTTCGCGTTTCATTTATTTATTTTTTTTTTGCTTTCTTAATTCAGTTATATGCCCAAGGGCCTTGCGAGGCCCTGTGACGGCTCTGTGTGTGGCCAAAAAGAAACTTGTCTACTCCATATGAAATATTACCAAATTTTAAAAATTAATAACTAAGGCCAGGTTTTATATACAAAAAAAAAAAAAAAAAAATCATGAGATATGCAGGTTCATACGATGAGTATTCAAAAAAACATTTTTATTACGAATTCATACAGGATAAGATTTATAGTAAAATAAATAAATAAATATATATATATATATCAGGCTATTTAAATAAATGTATAAACAAGTTAATAAAAAAAACTCAGAAAAACATTATTTTTACGAAATTATCTTTTGTGATAAGTATTATTAATATAGTAATATTAAATTATTATGCGAGGAGCATTAGCGTGAGGTCATAAAAGTTGATTTCAAGTATTCGAATTAAAAACTCATACGGTTATCTCGAAGTGTACTTTGTATTTGCTTTCGACATCACATATGGCAATTAGTGTGTATATTTAAAACACGAATAATCTTCAGATAACAGTTCATCGTACATTCACTTACCGTTTACTAATGATTTTTATCAATTTAGAATATAAACGTACAAACGCAGACAAGGTTTTATATCATCACTAAAATATTAAATAATCTGTTAATCAAATAGCTACGAAATGCTATAAAACTTTTAATATTTCAACGAATATCGTAGAACGTGCATATCGCGATATTACGCGATTGTCCAGAAATAAGCGACAATAATATATCACGTATTTTCATTCGAATATTAAAAACAAAAAATCATTTCATTCCTACGGTTTGAAAATTTCAAAATACGCTTATGATTATTACTCGTACTTTCTAATATCGTTCGTCCATTAAATTTCCATTGCGATTTGATTACTACAAAAATTCTCAAAGATTAACTCAATTAAGCGCGCTAATAACTTTATATTATTATTAAAGAATTTAGATGTTTATACAAAGCCAATCGTTTGTCTTAAATGTATGTAGAAAAATGTCGAATAATGGCATTCGATTAATGGTAAATTAAGTATACTTAAAAATATTAATCGAATAGAAAGTTATTAATTATAGGATTTACAAAATTCTAATATGTCAATAACGAGCTTCCTGGACACGTGTATATAAGCGGTGATTAAATTGTATATTTATTTATTTATTTATTTAATACAAGTTATTCGTTTCAGCACCGTATAGAAACAGGAGAAAATCGATATATATATTTTCCAGTATTTTTTTGATTCTATACTGTCAGAACGTTGTTTAGATTTTATAATTTTCAATATAGAAAAACTTCGTTCGACAGTACAGCTATAGTCTTTGGTAATTTCAAACTTAGTTAATAAATATAACTACGGTTTTATGCCTTATGGCTTATATTTTCGTAGTAGATAACTGATATATATATATATAAATGATTTTGTTTTCTTTTCGTAGACAAAGAATATATATATAGACTTGGCTAGTATTCCGAATACGCATTTCATGCGTTCTCAACGCTTTTTAAGTATTTCATTCGAAAGCATTTAATACAGTATTTTAAAAATTTTTTAAAAATATTCTGATTATAGTATTTCGAATACATTTTAGTAAAAGTAATAACTTAACGTACAAGATGTTTATTTCAGAAAAAATAACAATAATAATGGCAACTAGCAGCAGCAGCAGTACGTTATTAAAAAGCAACATAGATTATTTTATAATTGCAATCTCAATAATATATTTTATAAGTATTTGTATATATAATGCGTTTGAATCCAATCTTATTCGAATAATATTTTATATTACATTACGTTATTGTACGACGGTTTTATATTTTATAACTAACTGGTAGTGTATTAATTTACCCCGCACCAGTGTTTAGGCATTTTGCGCTCCGGCGCGACAAGAAATTGTCGCCCTCACAAGGAGCCTCCTATCCACGAGTAGATTGCATCGGAAACGACCAATATACATTAGTTGTTTAAATTCCGGACACCGTAATTACAATATTAATCGGGCTTTTGCCGTATTAAATACCAAAGGAATATCGGTAAATCGCTACCGGTGAATAACTTAAAAAAAAAAAAAAATGAAAAATGTTATTTCAGGAAAACTCGCGTAGAATCACATTTAAAGTTATTATAAAATGTATTATATTTTATTTATATTGAAACACAGTTAGGTATATTAAATTGCGATAAATATCGATAAAAATCCAGTGAGAAATTTTACCCCGTTTTTATTTCATTTATACGTTTACTCCGAGGTCGAATAGTTGACAATTAAAAAGCACCTCTCCACGTATCTCCTTCCAACAATTCCCTTCAGTTATAATCATTTTTATTACAGTTATAGTCCATTTTTATTACACCGTTCATATTGAAAAACAACATCGGACTCGGGCGATAAGAAAATCGTAAAATGTTTATTAATAATAATCGTGAAAAATTTCTCGGCAAACTAATGCGCGCCGGTCGGTAAACGCTGTATATTACATAATACTGTTATTAAAATAATTTTAAAAGTTTTAATTGTTCGCAAGCCGAACAAATTTCCCGATCGCAAAATTACAAATGTATTTACATTGTATAAATTTATGCGCGGCTATATATATATATATATATGTTTTTTATTTTAATTCGGACTATTTGGAGACAATGGAAAATCGTGAATTAAAATAACGCTAGGAATTCGAAAATCAGCAGCATCCGTTGACAAAACGGCGATTATTATTTCACTTCAAATCTGAGGGGGGAGGAGGGAAATAAATGTTAGGCGTCTCCAATTGTGCTAATTATTTTAAACGGTATAGATTTATACGATTTGTATCGAATGCGTTCAGTATATTTAAACGACGAGAATTGTTTTTCGTTTTTATCGCTGACTATACTGATTTCTCGAAGTACTGGAATCAAAAAAAAATCAATACTTGTAAATTATTTTTAAAAATTATTAATACGTCAATAGAAAAACAAATTATTTGCCTTGTTGTACAAAAAAAAAAAGGCTCTTTTAATCCCGGAGTCGCGCCGTTGGTGTCTATATACTAAAATCGTTTTAAAAACTATCGATTCAGTAAATATTAATTTATAAACAGTTTTCATGAAAAATAATATGTGGAATATATCCCGTTTGAACGTCAGATATATTATTTTAGCGTCACAGACGTATGCGTATCGTCTCGTTTATTATTGGGCGTATTTACATTCGTTATAATAATTATGAGTCGTCCATTTGTCATCCACCACCTGTCGGGGTGTTAATAATAATAATAATAATAATCGTTTAAACAAGTTATCGCTAACAATTTTAATTCGTCGCGATTTATATTTTTATAATATATATATATATAGACATTAATTAACGTAATTATTTATTTAAAAAGAAAAAAAATCAAGTAATCGAAATTTTATACACAAAATGAGTTCGATATGATATTTTAAAAAAAAATAATTTTAAAATATTGCCGGTTTTTTTTTTTTATATACTGTTACCATAAGGCGAACGGATTCATTTTGTCCATCAATATTCACAGAATTTCGTATATAACGAAATGTGGCGTTTCAGCCATTCCAGGCTGCGGTGTATATTTGTACAGATGGACAACACGTGTCGTCTGTGTAACATGTGTTGTGGACGTTTAAAACGTAGTTACACTTGACTACGATCAATAACAGAATGATTGTGCGTTTCATGGACGAATGTAGGAACGTAGACTGTAGAACGGCTCATTAATTAACGAACGTTAATTAATTGGAATTTTTAAGCAGGTTTTTGCTGTAAAACGATAATAACGTGCATACACAAATATTTAAGTAATTAATGACCGTTTAATTTATAATCGTCTTTTAACGTATTGTTTATTGTATTTTATCGTTAAAGACCGAATGAGAATAAAAAAATTGTAAAATAATTTATCTACTACATTTTTCTTGCTCGTATATTTAATTTATACGTGTATTAATATATTTTTATAAAAATAATAACTCAACTTGATCTAACTTATAAGTCAAAGTGAACATTTTTTTCATTTTCGAGCCCGCGATATGAAAACTATATTCTGCGTTGAATATTACTATTAAAACGTATGTTGTGCGTGAAATATTCGATGAAAAACAATTTAAATAAAAACATAAAAATATAATTGTTCTTGAAATTGACCTTGAATTACATAAATCAAAGTTATATATATATACACACACACTGTGGACGTTGTTTTTGAGATTCATTTTAGGATCAGTACAAAGTGAGTCTCATAACCGAATGGGCGAAGTGGGGAAAAAAAACAATTATTTACGAATTTTATTACTGACTTTATTTTTTCTACTTTAATATATTACATATTAATAAAAAAGACGAAATCAGATAATACGGTTTAATTTTAATTTTACATATAAGAAAAATATATGCGTACGTACTCATTATTTATAAATAAAATTCGTAAATAATTGAAATTTTTGTTTTTTTTTCCCCACTTCGCCTATAAGATTCATTCGGTTATAAGACTCACTTTGTACTGATCCCAAAATGAATCTCAAAAACGACGTCCACTGTGTGTATATATATATATATAACTTTGATTTATGTATTTCAAGGTCAATTTCAAGAACAATTTTATTTTTGTTTTTATTTAAATTGTTTTTCATCGAATATTTCACGCACAACATACGTTTTATTAGTGGTATTCAACGTAGAATATAGTTTTCATATCACGGGCTCGAAAATGAAAAAAATGTTCACCTTGACATATAAGTTAGATCAAGTTAAGTTATTATTTTTATAAAATATATTAATACACGTATAAATTAAATATATACGTAATATATTACGTAATTAAATATACGAGCAAGAAACATGTAGTAGAGAAATAATTTTACAATTTTTTTTTATTCTCATTCGGTCTTTAGCGATAAAATACAATAAACAATACGTTAAAAGACGATATTAAATTCAATGGTCATTAATTACTTAAATATTTGTGTATGCACGTTATTGTCGTTTGACAGCAAATGTATTCCTTACAAAACTTACTTTATTTTTTCTACTTTAATATATTACATATTAATAAAAAATACGAGATCAGATAATACAGTTAAATTTTAATTTTACATATAAGCAAAATATATGTGTACGTACTCATTATTTATGAAAAAAATTTGTAAAGTTTTGGTTTGTCTCGTATTACGTTCTAATATTCCGGAACTGCTATATATAATATATATAGTATATAATATACTGCTCGTACTCATATCGTACATTAAAATTAGTATCTCGGTGACGGACAGCTCTTCTCACCACGTTTAAAACTTTTTTGTTTGACAATGGTGTTCGATTTTTTTCTCATCGTTTTCATCATTTTCCCATTCATTGTTGCTGGGTGTTTTAACTGTGCAACGATTACACCGTCGACAGATAATCACGATAGCTGTGTCGGATAATCGGGAGTCTATTTACACTACA
This sequence comes from Chaetogeoica ovagalla, assembly GCA_032441825.1. Taxonomy (NCBI): domain Eukaryota; kingdom Metazoa; phylum Arthropoda; class Insecta; order Hemiptera; family Aphididae; genus Chaetogeoica; species Chaetogeoica ovagalla. Next base: position 3,180,835 of record CM063747.1, on the reverse strand, counting down.
ATAACGATAATTGCGACGAACGTGGCAATTACGATGAAATTTGTTGTACATTATAAAGCGTGAATCGAAACCAGTAATTACCAACAGAAACATGTGAATTTTCGAAATCAATTTATTTCTAAATTTTAACCAAAAATATTTATTTATTATTATTATTATTATTTTTTTTTTACGAAATTCGAGTGTTATAACCGAATTGTTTACAACGTATTTGGATACGTCCCGGACAGTTCCGGACGATTTTGATTTCTAATAATCGACTGAACCCTGTGTGTCTTATGCGCGGCGTCTACTGTGTATAAAAAATTAATAATATTAGAACGAACGAAAACGCGGACAAAATTTTCAATAATTGAATATATATCTATGTATATGGGTAAGGGTGTTTATGAAGAATGTGAATTTTCCGAGTAGGTGTCTCAAAAATACTTCAGACCGTCGTCCGTAAATATGGACTTTTCCCGGGTGTATTCATCGATTTTGAATACGAAAAAGCGTACGTTGCACTACGTAGGTCTTTTCAGAGAGTGTGCACGACTGTGAACGTTATTTCAATCGTTATTCGATTCCCTTCGCATAAACACAATATGTAATATAATATACGTATACAATCGTTGAATTTTGTTACAGTTATTATTGTAATAACGTATATTTCTATAATATTTGAAAAACACACATTCTTACGCGTATAAATACGTTCGTTAGTTCGATAAACTTGTTTATTTCACAAGGAACTCGAAATAATAAAAAAAAATCGATAAACACGTATAAACAATATTCCGATAATGAGCGTTACGAGCGTAAAATATAATGCAATATCATTTAGAGGTCGTCGAAAATAAAACTCCGGATGGAGTCCTAAAAATAGTGTGGTTAAATAAACTGATTAAGTGTTCGTATAAGTCATTAAAATTTCGTAGATGCACACGTGGTACGTAACGATTTATAGATTATCGAGGAAAAAACACGCTGATAAAGTGTTACGTATTATTATTATTATTATTGACACCGTGACATTTGATGAACAACGTTCGTTATTACCGGGGAAAATAAAAATAAATACATTTTAGGCACACAGTGAAACGAAACGCTATACAATTTTACACGCGTATGTAATAGAGTAAATAAAGTATTATAAAAAAATATAAAAAAAGAAAATTATTATTTTTGGTAAAATAGTTTGACGTGGAAATTATTATATTCGCAGCGCGCGGCGGACAAATCGGATTCGAAATAATATTTAGTTTAAAAAAAAAAATGTACGTGTTAAGAGCTTCATTTTCTCTGTCGGAACGATTAAATTGAAAAAAAAAAAACAACAAATTTTTACCGGAGGATTATTATTATTATTAAATATTTTCGTGCCCAAAAGAAAAATAATAAACATTTTTACTAATTTTTTTTTTTTTTTTTTAAACAAAATTTCGTTCGTTCCGATAGCACCGGATTTACTTAAACGCGACAATTTTCGTAATTAAAGAAAGGAAAAAAAAAACGTCTATTAGCTTAGAAGAATTAAATTCTCTCGGGCGAATGCGTTTAGAATATTTCGCTGGATACACGTCGATAATAAATTGCTCGAACGATATATTCGTTTAATAATAATAATAATAATAATAATAATAATATTATTATTATTATTATTTTAAAATAAAATAAGATTAAAACGAATGCGATATATCGGTGGGCGTCGTTTCGATTTCTTTCTTATTTCTCGTGCGCACATTTTTTATGCGCGTCGCAATTACGTATGATATTTCCAAAAAAATGATAATGGTGAAAAGTTGTTTCCGACACGACGTAGTGGCGTTTTAGAATTTAAAACACGAATTTTTTTTACCGTTCAAAGACGATGGAAAAAATTCATTACACACCGTTTTGAAGAGCGGGGGCCGCCAAACATTCGAACGCGCGAATCGAATACGCGTTGCCGAACCGAACGACGCCGCCGGGGATTCACGTTTTACAAAGAAATCGCGCAGTTCCAAAAATTGCCGCCGGGGGGAAAAAAACGATTGGTTTTTTCAATCGAGTAAAGTAAAAATAAATCGAGAATAAAAAGACGGCCGAAAAAGTAGGTCAGCAAAAAAAAAAAAAGAAAACGCTATATCGTCAAAATCCGATTATCGTTGTTCCCTTCGTAATTTCGCAACGAACGGTTCACGAAAAACCCTCGCGGAATTCCGATACATTTCGATCGCATTGACGAGACGAATTTTTCAAAAAAAAAAAAAAAGAAAAAGAATTTCTTCGAATTTTCAATAACGATCGTGCGGATATTCACAATTCGTCAAACGGATAATCGTCGGTTTTAAGGTGTAACGTTTTTCACACGTCCGTCGCTTTAACTGCGCGAGAAAAAAAAAGTAAATAAAAACCTCGATAACAATTTCAAACGTTTCCCATTTTTCCGACAACATTTTTGCTCTCTGTAGGAAATCACGTCGCGCGATGATGTCACATCGACGGGCGCAGTTTTCCGGGCCGTCTCGAGTCCGGTGCACCGCGCGCCGTATAATACGTCCTTTAAACGTATATAATAACCAGGGCTCGAGACTTCTAGCATTTGCATATTGATTTATAGCATGTAAAATAATAGCAGAGTAAGCTACAAATCCGTTTCATACTAAAATTTATGCAGCCTTAAATGTTTTTAGCGCATATTTTTGCATATTTTAGGGTTTTTGTATTTTTTCTGCTATTTTCATAAGTATTATGCTATTTTTTGCATATAATTTGTTAATCTGAAAAAAATTAACTAGTGTTTTGTGGTTTGTACTTAGTGTAGCAACTTAGTGTTGCTTAAAATTCATATTAAACAAAAGTAAAATGTAAAAACGCATAAAGCCGCGTTTACATTAGGACTGTTCAGTGTGGACGCTAATTCTTCGGCCTAAAAACTGTTTCGTTCGTTTGTTCGCTTTTGTAATGTAAACGGGGCTTTACACACGTAATACATCGATAAACCGAGTTTATCGACACTACGCCGCCACTATCCAAGTGATTTATATTTTACTAACTACATAAAGATAAACGTATTCCAGGAATATGGGAGATATCATGTTTATTGTATCTCGTATCTTAATTGTTTCTTTGACGAACACGCAGTGTACCTTTTCAAGGTGTAATCTAAAATTTATAAATTATAATATTCACTCGCTTTCCGATTCATTGAATTTTACCAATTATTACGTTTACAGAATGATGAAGTCGTACAATGTACAATGGTCGACGAAAAAACACTCGGGAATATTTTTTAGAATTATATTTTATATATAAGTAAATATTTTAATAATTAAAATTAATCAAAATAAATTTTTTTATTGAGCATATTATAGTGCACATTTTACCATTTTTTAAGGCCAATTATAGCGCATGTTTCATGGTTTTTTAGTGCTAGAAGTCTCGAGCCCTGATAATAACTAATTATAATAATAATAAAAATAAAGAATAATAATAATAATCAATAATATATTCGTTTTTTGTGTAATGTCTCGGACGGCGTGTGGTGCACACTGCTCTGCGGCGATCCCTAATCGACACATCCCTCCTACTACGGGCGTGGAAACACGTGTGTGGGTAGCTCGGACACCGGACGCGTGCCTATTAGAAATTACATTTGTATTTATTTGAACGCGTGTTCATTGTGTTCGTTTCGACGGTCAGTTGCCAATAAGTCGTCTAAACGTCTTCGCCGATACCCTCCTCGTCGATTATTAAACGACACTGCGAACGGGGAAGAACCCCGTCCGTTTCGCGTCGCCGACAGGTGAGTTTGATTTTTCACGCGATTCGTCGTCGTGCGTCGTTGACGACGTTTAAAACGTTTTAAATACGCGGTTTTTGTTTGTTTTTTGTTTTTGTTTTGAACACGGCAATTCGGCCCCCGGATATCGCGTTCGCATTTTTTTTTTTTTTTTGTTTGTATTTTCCTATTGAAAATCCACGATTTTCGCGAGAAAAAAAAACGAATAGTGTTAATAAAACGAATCCGTCCGCTGGATAAGATCCGATATTTATAAATCGGCGTGCAACGCGAAGGTCATTTATTTGATTGATATTTTAAGGTCATTTGATTATTGTTTATTCGTCGAACGCACGCCGGGGGGGGGAAAGTGTATGTTTACCGTAATCGGTCGAGACACGAGAAATATTACGCGACGCTCAGCCGTGTACGCGAATGTACAGAATGCGTATTACGCGTTTATAACGGTGTTCTAAAATAATAATAATGATAATAATGATAAATACATGTTTAATAAACTTAAGGAAACGGAAAAAAAACTCCGTGTTTATAAAACGTTTATGATTTTTTTTACGAATAGAAAATTCGATTTGTTCGTTCGAAATGTCGTGTGTAGATTTCAATTTTGTACAGTGAGAAACAGTCGTTTTCCGCGATTATTGTTTTACGAGGAAACACGTATAGGACGTAGGACGCGCGGTGTTGCGGCGATGACGGGACGGTGGTAGCGCGGTGGTGTCCTTGGCACGTACAGTGGCTCGGTACGGTAGAGAGACACACACGCGTGTGTACGTTCCGTGAATAGAGTTCTGAGAACCTTTTTTCTTTTTTTTTTTCTTCGTAAATCCCCTTGTCATCCCAAATATCTACAACGATACGTTTTATTCGTCTCCCCGCGCGGTCTTAAAAACGCTGTTGTCGAATTGCGTTTCGAACGAAACGGAGACGCAACAACACGCGTGTCGTCGGCGAACGACGAGAGAAAATTCCGATAGAAACGATTCGAAAAGCCTTTTTCAACACACGCCCCTCGGTGACGAGAGTTTTTTTCGTCGAATGAAATTCGACGGTCGTCGTCATTCGTCGGAGAATTTATTTATTAATAATTCATTAGGAATTTTTTTTTTTTCTACTCTAAAATCGCTCGGGCGAATTTATAAAAAAAAAAAAATATATATATATAACATATGTTTTCCGTTCGCTGCGGCACGCGCGTCCGCGGACGTAAACCAATTTATGTTCACTAATTCGCTACCCGGCGGATTCGTTACGCCAACCCCGCCGCCGACCCGTAGACATATCAACACTTACGGATCGTACAGCGGCATTACGTTACGATTTGTTTTTCACACATTTCTTTTGTTGTCGCGGGGGGGACAACGGACGAGCGCGCGTGCTACTGTGCGTTGTATTGCGTGTTACGCGAAAAGGAGAGGAGAAAAGATGGAAATTCGATTGGAAAAGAAATGCCGGCGGCGTATTCGTGTATAAAATAATATCGGACCGCCGCCGAGGTGATTCGTCGAAAACGCGAACGAAACCGTTTCTCGTACGCGTTAATAACAGTAATGTGTAATGTTATAAATAAAATACACCGATCAATTAATGTACGTTAGCGACAATTGAACGCGAAACGGCGAGTGGGTGGTGGGTGGCCCGGTCGCAGCGGTGCCAATCGTTAATCGCATCGTTTATCGCGTTTTCCAAGTAATCAAACAAAACAAAAACCATCCGCGCGCGTCCGTTTTATCTCCCAATCGTCATTTCCGCGCGCAATATTAATCTCTCGGTAAATTCTACGCCAGGGGTGTCCAACTTTTTGTGACGACTGGGGCCACATCCTACATGGGCATAGACGTTGTTGGTGGGCTGCGGCCACTCTTCGATAATACATTCAAATTTAACGATTAAATTATGTATATTCTATGTTACAACAATAAATTTTTTTTATAATTTTACTATAACGAATAATCAATTGATTGAAGCGAGGGCCGCGTAAAAATTTAACCGCGGGCCGCGGATTGGACACCCATGTTCTACGCGGACGTCGATTATCCGGCTGGCGGGCGGGGGAAAGGAATTTTTATGTCTCTTTTCCGCGCCGTTCGCCACAGTACGCGACGAGGTTTCGCAAACAATCGCGTTTTAATTGTTGGAAAATCAATAATATTTTGTTATTTTCTTCAGACTGTCCAGACGGTGTGGTGAAAATATCCAACGCGCGGAGCACAAGTGAAACGTTAGTCGAAGACGCGTCCGCGAGAGAGGAGAAGTCGCTGCGGAAAAAGCAAAAAAAAAATAACCGAGAATCGTGCGGCCGCCGCTGCTCTTCATAGGTGGGGTATTATATTACCGTCTACAAGCGTCGCCGCCGTGACCATGTCCTCCTCTTCTTTTCACTTCGGAACGGACGATAAACCGGCGCCCGTGCCCAACTTGGACATCCCTCGGCCGCCGCGCGTGCGACGACCGCCGCCGCCGCCGCCGCCGCCGCCGCAGACACCGGTGCCCCGGCGAAGTGACAACGGCGACGGGGGGGTCACGCCGGCCGGTCCGACAACAGAACGTCCGTCGCGGGTCAAACGTCCCAATTCAGCCACCGCCGCCGGCGTCACAACAACGTCACCGGCGTACACCTATTGCTCGCACTGCGGTGTGTTGGTGCCGCAGAAATTCACAACGGCCGCCGTCGGTTGGCCTCGTTTCGGCCCACAACGCGACAACACCGCGTGAGTTTTTTTTTAAATAAAATTAAAACGAAAAAAATTATATTTTACACGTTTTTTTTTTTTTTTTTCTGTTTGTTTCAGATTTCCGTTTCGCTTTCGTTCGTTTCCGGACTCGACGGCGGACAAACGACAGTAGTTTCACGGAAAATCAATTTTTCTTTGTGCGCGCAATTGAAATTTTGCCTCGCCGCCACTGGCGGCGATTGTATTGAATTGTAATAAACGAGTTTAAAATCAATTTTTTTTTTTCTTTTCTTTTACTTTTTTTTTTTCCCCTCGCCTCCATTGTCGCGGCGATATGTTTTTCCAGGGTTCGTTTGGAAAAAAAAACAAAAAAAAACAAAGAGGAAGAAAACTATAACGAAAAGCGTTTTTATTCAGACCACAGACCGTGAAATGTCGCGGTATATCGTCGGTAACGTTGGTTGAACGCGGTCCGATTTATTTCACTGTTTTGAGCTGCTGGAGCGCGGCTAGGTTGTCGCGTCGAACTGCTCTGCGATTTCGAACGGTCGACGTTTTCGTGAAAAAAATCTATTTCAGAATTCAATATCGGCGGCGCGTAATTCGGAAGAAGAACAAGAAGAAAAGAATAATTTTTTTTTGTTTCGAATTCAACTGTCAAACGCGTAAACATACGTTAAAATATTGTCGCGCATAACGGGGGCGTATTCACTTCATTCCCTAGGGGCGGGGGACGAGTCGAGAAAAACGGCCCGTCGAATCCGTGTTGTGCCGTCTATGGGAATTATCGAAAAATTATACGAAAACAACGAGTTTTAAATAAAAAAAAAAAAAAACGTTTTATTACATTTTAGTTTTAGTCCGATTAATTTTAGTCGTCAGTAGATCGACAGGTTGGATACCACGAGTATCTAGGAGGGTGCCCAGATCGCCGTCTCTTCGTATACGCCCCTGGCGCGTAATATATAGTAACAGAATTTACGAGAACATACATCGGAGCGGGTTTTTTTTTTTTGTTTTTTACACAGACCTGAACCGTATTTGTAATCCGTGCGTGGTGAATAGTAGTAGTAGTAGTAGTAAATCTTAAAATAAATTCGTATTGTCCCGTGGACTGATATCGTGCGGAAACGCTGAGAAAAACCGTTTGCTTATTTATTTTACATTGCCAATGGCGGGAGGCCAGTGTATTCGTGAACACTTTCCGCGTTTTCACCGTGATTGGTGGTGGATACGACCGTTTTCAGTGTCGTTCGACTATTCGATGTTAGGTGTCACTTATTAACATTGCTAGTATACAGTTGTACGAATTTTGTGAACTCCTGTTTCCGATATCACAGTTTTTCAAAATAAAACCTACCGATCCCACCGTACACTGATACCGCGTAGCGAGAAAATGCGCGCCGTCAGACGAAACAAAATAATTGGACTGAATTCAATACACGCCGTTGTAAACGATTTCGTTGAACTGAACAACATTCGTCCTCCAGTGGACTTTTTCCGGATTGCTTTTGAACGCCTGTCGCGAAACGTCCGATCACTCGACTTTCACGAACAAGTGTTTTAAAAAAAAAAAAAATAATAATAAAAAAAAAATAGTATAGAATAGAAACACTGTATCGTTAAAATAATCCACGTACAGATGCATTTAAAATACCATCATTACTATACTCGTTATCAGCCACGTATGTAATACGGACTTCGGATTAGTTTTAATTCTATTTCTTTTTTTTTATTATTATTATTATTATATTTATTTTATATATATATATTTTTTTTTAAAATAATATTTCGATGTAACCCGATCTCATCGTTTCGCGTGGTTATAAAGGGGGAAAAAGCGAAAAAAAAGAAGATTTTTTTTTTTTTCAATTTCATTTTTGCACGTTTTAGTCTTTGTTTTTTTCTCCGCCGCGAATTCTGCAATCGTTATATATATATATATATATATTTTTTTTTTTTACCTGTTGGTGAAATAGAGCTGTAAATATACTTACTATCGAATAGCGGCTGAACGAGTGCGTTTGAGTAATATAAATAAATTCAATGCATATATACTACCTGTCGTCGAAATTTTTGTACTGTAGGAACATTTTTTTTAGTAAATAGTAGATTCGTGTTGACAATATCGTATATTATCTGTAAATTCACCGCGAAAAAAATCGGAAACAATTATTGGATATATTTACTAATTATTAAATAATTAATACGTTATTAAAGAAATACTCGTTACGGTTGATATTAAAAATATTCATTTATTCTGTTGGCAAATATATATATATATAAGAAAAACATTCCTGTCATTATCAGAAACGTGACATTTTATTAAAAGTTTAGGGGGAAAAAATGTATAATTAAACACATTAAACCGCGTTGATGCAATAATTGTTTAAGATTAAGATAATACTTTAATTCTAAAAGTATTAAACTGTGTCCGTCATTGTTATTATGACACTAATATACTTTTCGTAACTCTGTACTTCGTACACAATACAACATGATTTATAAACGTGAAGAAATAAAAAAAAAAATTCTAAACGCTAGTATACATTTTTAAGGAATAAAAAAAATAATAATAAAAAATTAAAATACTTGAAAAAAAAAAATTTAATTTACAGGCAAAAATATTGCTATCGGTTTACTGAATGGTCCGCGTCGGCCACAATTGTCGATAACTCGTACAGTGAAATTAACTAGCCCAGGACGTAACTAGAAAGGATAAAAACGAGATTTTTTTTTTTTAGTTTTACTTTAAAACATCGAATAATCAAAAATTACAGGTAATTAAAGCAAAAAAAAAAAAAAAAAAAAAAAGAAAACGAATCTCATTAATTTATCCAGTCGTTTATTTGAATTAAAATTCGATTAAATCGAAATCGTGCATCAGAAGTCAATATTTCTATTTCTATTGTAATGTGCGCAACACACATTGAACGTTCGAAAACATAAATTGTTTGAAATCCGATCACGCGCGAAACATGACTGTAGAAATGTTTTAAGTTAAAAAGAAAAAACGTTCATTTTTGATTATAATTTCGTAAAAAAAAAAAAATCGTATTCAACTGATACTCGTTTAATTTTAGATTTTCGATTTTTTTTTTATTTTACGGAAATAAATTAAAAATCGACTTTTGAACCTGTTTAAACGGTTTGATTTTTAATTCAAGTTAAAAATATTGAAAATAACCAACGCACTGTTAAGACTATAGTTAATTTAAAAAATATTTTTTCACCTCGCAAATATAAAAAAAAAAAATAAATAAAATGCGTATACTTACAGAGCAAAACGTACAACCCAAGTAATTGGAATAGCTTATTCGATAGTACGGTAACCATTTGTTGTTCGTAGGGCAAGTCTCGTAAGTCATTTCATTGATGAAAATTTCAAAGGTACTTATTTCAGCAGTGTCACACTCGTCGGGGACGCTGAACAATAATGTGATTCCTACGAAATAAAAATGTTCAGTTATTTTCCATTCGACAATATTAAATCGATGTGAATGTACCGTCTTCGGGTTGTGTCTTTGCAAAGTAAATTTTTGGTATTAGTGGTGGCGATTTGATATTATGCCCAATAATTTTTTGATAGTGTGGCAATCTAACGCGATTCTGTACATATAATAATTAATATTACGCGTATAATTAAGCATACGGAAAAAAGAAATGCTTAAAGGAAGTTTTTATTTTTAATTGGTTCAGTCACTTGACTGAAAAACAATATTACCTCAATAACGGCTTTGAGTTTCATCCTCAGGTTATGTGTACACATATTACAGATGCAACGTAGATAACACATATCGTTAATCATATCCACATCAGTCTCTTCTTCATTGTCTTTCTTAACATATTCTGGGGGAATTAAAAAAAAAAAAAATATATATATACGCTAAAGATTAATATTTTAAAAACTTTATTGTTCGGCATAATTTTTTCAAACAAAGACTTTAAGCGACGTAGAGTTATTTTAATTGATATATACGCGAGCGTTATTGCGGTTTGTTGTGTAGTATACATTAGTATATAGTTGTTGGTTTCAAACTGTTTTTTTTCTTCTCTGATTAAAAATAAGTTAAATTTGAAATTTATTAACAGAATAACAAAAAAAAATGTTTTCGCCAAATTCGCTAGTAAACGGGTAGATTTTATAGATATAGTAAATTATAACGCTCACGGTCCAATTTGGTTTTATCCACAGCTCTCCTTTTGATAAATATATGGTTAGTAATTTGTATGAACATGGAATTCTAAATAAAAAAAAAAAAAATTGATTTTAATTTTTCAACATACAGGTATGTGAAAAAAAAAGAGAGAATTATCAAATTGTGTTTGTTTTACTTTTGATGAGGACGGTTCTTTCAAACAGTGAATTATGACAAAAGCGAGCTCTTGGTGTTGTGCATCGAATAAAATATCGTTTTCGACCTATAAGAAAAAAAAATTTAATCTAGTCTGATTGACGATGAAAGCAATTACAACAATGTGGAAGACGTATTATTGCATCGCTTCGGTTATGACGTCGTTTGGTGGTATGTGATTTTTATTATTTTTTTTTTTTTTTTTTTTTTAAGAACTTATTTTTATTTATCAAAAAAAAAAAAAGAAAAAATATCGTTTTTTTTTTTGGAATATTTAGATAATCGGTGTGTTTAGATTTTTTTCCTAGAATTCGAGTAAAATCGCGTTTTTATACGAAATAACACACGCATTTCTTCCTCGTGCACTTCGATTAAAGACATTTAAAGCTCGACATGAAAATATGTCCCGATAATGTGATTTAACATTATATAACGTTCAGAACCTATACAACTCCATACTATCATTTAAATTGTTATTTATTATTCAATAAAAAGACGAGTATTACGACGTATCATTAACGCGGTTCGATCAAATCGACAATATTTCACACATTTCTCTGGGCGAAAGTACATTTATCGGTCCGACGACTGACGAGTATATAATCGACTAAGGTATTTAAGGGCCTCTGAAAATAGTGATGAGCAATTTGGAGAGTGGCGCCTCCCCTCACGAAATACGTTTCCAGTCACGACACCGTTAATACAGTTAATATATCTCAGTAACACCGTTCGAATCATTCGATTGATCGTGATAAGTTTAATTGAAAGATTACGTTTGAAAATATTTTACGTTCAGTTAAAAAAACAAAAAAAAAAATGTGACTGAGCTTATATAAAATTATCACAAGCTCACATCAGCGAAAAGTAAACGTTTTACTTTATTTTTTTTACGACTTTTATGGTTTTGGCGCAGCACCGGTTTTCTTTTTTTCTTTCTGCGTCGTGTACTACAATTTCCTATATTTTATATTTAAAATATATTCAGTTTCGCGGATAAATCAATGATATTCTAATAAATCTGTGAGGATTTTCAGTTAAAAATTTATTGTTTGAATCGACGATTTCGTGGTGAAACTTCAAATAAACACCGAATTAGGTATTTACATATTATGATAATCATAACATTAAAGCAATAAACTCACATTTTCATATTGATTAGTTCCATTGAGTTTCACATTACATTCGCCATTTTGATCTGCGTCATATTTCTGAAAAATATTATGTGCGATGCAAGTGACATATTCGTTTAATTATTTGTAAAATGTGCAAGTGTACGTTTAAAAATCGGTAAGTCTAGACACTTGAGTGGGTTACTATATACAGAAACGGTAACAAGTTACTCGGGTAGGACGCGAAAAATTAGTTTTTTATAATATAATTATAAATTTAAAGAACGTTTCCAGTAACATGACGTAAGAGTATAGTATCCGACTGGTTTTAATCAGCGCGAGTATAATTGTTTTAAAATTAAAACGTTTTGAACGATCTTTTTTAAACGTCACCGGATGACTCCAAAATTCAAAACGAAATAATTCGTTAATTAAATAAAATATGATTAGGTGGTTGAAGAAAAACAGGTAGTTACTTTAAGCAGTTGCGAGAAAAACATAACTTAAAAATGATCGTATTAATAAATTTAAAAGTTAAAGAATTAGGAATTTATTTTTATGATTTGTTTACATTAAAAATAATAATAATAATAATAATAATTAAATATTTAATAAATAAAATAACGTGTTATTATTGAGCGTTAATTAGTTATAATTTTTAAACTAAAATCGTCCTACTATATAGTAAATTATCGAAAAAGATATCAAAACATTACCGAGGAATTCAGAGGAATGTGAAAGGATTTATTTGTAATATAAGGCATTCAAATAATTTTTGTTTAAAAATGTTCGATGGTATTGTTTAAACGTATTTTTAACTCACAAAAAGAAAATCGTATTAATATAGTTTGTATTAAAATATTATTATAAACTTACTTTATTGGGAACTATGGAACGCGCACGCCTTGAACGTAACATAACAACCCCTTTCTCTTTTCGATTTCTATAGATTTGTTCCTATTTATTTTTTTCAGTAAAAAAAAAAAAAGTAATTATATACATTTAAATTCAAAATGTATTCAATTTCATTACAAAATTTATAATATTCTAATAAATCCATAGACCGGGCAATCGTCAGCATTAGGTGTTTCAATTATTATAAATATATATATATATATCAGTTGCAATTATTGAAATCGAGTACATTCAACATTTTCGAAGAAAAAACATCAAATTTTTTTCATACTCCCAAATAGAAAACCATTTGATTTATTTTATATTAAAATATTATCGTAAACTCATTTCATATGAGTGAATAGATTGCGCACGGTGTGCCTTCTTCACGACACCGGATTTTTCATGCCTTTTTTGGTCTGTCTTATCCTATTTTTTCATTACAAGAAATAAAATAGGTAGTTAAAATTTTTTTTTTAATTTATAATTTTTGTTTTGTTATAAAATCAATAAAGTTACATTTTGATTTTTCGATTATTATTAAAACTGACTCAAAAACTAGTGTTAAAAACGGTAAAAAGCGATTTGTTAAAATGCATTATTCCATTTCTTAAGCATTTCTAAATATCGGTCTTAGAGGTTTGAAGTTATACTGAGAAACATTTTACGATAAAAATGTGAATTAGTAAATAGTGATTAAGTAGTTTTTTAATAAAAAATTTTTAAATTGTAGATAGCTAAATTTTGAATTTATATTATAATAATATATTATCTTAAACTTACATTTGTAGGGGCAATAGAACACGAACGTTTCGATTTTGGCCTAGAACTGCCATTCTCTTCTCTCGATTTCGTTGTTACCTATTTTTTCATTTATTGATAATAGTGATTAACGTTATAGTAATCGTCAAATAATTGCTATTGAATATAATTGTTTTCGATAATATTTTTTGGTACAGATAACACAGCATTAAATTTTTACCGTTTAAAAAAAGATGTAATTAAGCAACAGAGATTACATTATATTTGAAATGTTTTGTCAACTCACAAACAGAAAAGCGTTATTATGTAATTTGTAAAAAAATATTATTATCAACTGGGAATTATGGAACGTTCACGTCTTGAGTGCAACATATCAGCCCCTTTTTCTTTTCTTTTTTCACATTTTTGTTCCTATATTTTTTTCATTTAATGATATGAAAATCATAATTATATATTTTTTAATTTCAAAATTTATTCAGTTTCATTACAAAATCAATAACGTTCTAATGAACCGATAATTTGGGGACCACAGCCTCTAGGTATTTCAGTTATTGTAGTGAGAAGGTATAATTACGAATAGAAACCAATCTACAGCGGACATAAGGAGAAGAATAGCTCTCGCCAAACAAGCTTTCCTTAAGAAATATAATATACTTAGTAATAGACACCTCAAACTCGAAACTCGTAAAAAGTTTATTAGAACTTTCATATGGAGTATCTTATGTTATGGATGTGAGACATGGACAATGACGCAAAAAGATAAAAACAATCTGCAAGCAATGGAGATGTGGTTATGGAGGAAGATGATTAAGACTAATTGGATGGAACGAAAATCAAATGAAAGAGTACTAGAGGAAATAGGAGAGAAGAAAAGGCTAATGATTAACATAATGGAAAGGAAAATCAAATTTATTGGGCATCTTATTCGCCATAATGATTTTCTTACTAATATATTTGAAGGAAAAATAATGGGAAAAAGACCAAGAGGAAGACCTAGAACAAATTATTTCCATGATATAAAAGAGAAGATGGAATGCGCATCCTACCAACAACTAAAGGAAGTAGCAAAAGACAGACACACATGGCTAACTAGACAAGGCGTTGCCTTTAGAACATGATGATGAGTGAGAAGGTAAGTGGATATTTGTGTAGCACTATCATTAAATAAAAATGAGGTGTCATTATTATACAGATGTATGTTATTAGTTGTTATTATAGTTTCTGTGTGAAGCAAAGAAATTATTGGTATTAAAATGATTATTGTTGCTCCAAATATTATATACTTATCAATTTAACGGTGGCACTTTAGTAAAGTTACTTTTCGGTAATCTTAATAATTTTTAAACGGGGTTCGAAAATTGTGTTAGAAACGGCAAAAATGCTACATATTTCGTTAGAATTCATAATTTTTCAATTTCTTCCTAGCATTTCTAAAAATCGACCTTAGAGGTTTGAAGTTTGTACGATGTTAACGTAAAAGTTTTATGCGTATTTGCACTTCTCAGTAGGTTTAAAAAGCCAATCCAAAATACAAATTATTTCATTTTCAAATATTATGTTAAACTCACCCTTGTAGTGGAAGAGGAACTTGATTTTTTCGATTTCGTCTTAGAACTTCTGTCATTTTTTTCTCTCGATCTTGCTCTTTCCTATTTTTTCATTTACAAATAATAGAAATGATAAATTTTATAGGTATCGGCAAATATTTGCTATTGAATATAATTGTTTTTGATATAATTTTTCAGCGTGCAGACGTAAACCTTTTTACAGTAAAATCTATTTGAGACCCTTTCACTTAAGACGACTTCATCTCTAAAGCCCGATTTGCACAGGTACATCTCGATGCGATATAACAGACAAAAATCAATTCCAATATCAACATACGACCGACAAGAAACGATAGACAAGCATACAGTTGATTCCAATTTTTGTTTCGAACGGTCGGAAATTGTCAATTACCATCATGTTTCGGAATTTAAATTCTGAAGATTTGGCCTTTTGGGAATAATATATTTTATAGTCCAAAATAAAAGATTGTTTATTATATATCAAACAATTTGAAAATGTTGAAAATATATATAATACTGTAAAATACAAAGACTCCTTCTATGTAAAATGTCTTTAATTATATAAATACATTTCAAAAAATAAAATGCATAATATTTATGTTGTTTTTTTTTAAATTTATAATCTATTTTTTTGTTATAAAATCAATAATTTGATGTTTCGATTTTCTCAATTTTTATACGTGACTAAAAAATATGTATTATTAACGACAAAAATACGATTTTTTTAAAATTCATTGTTTTATTTATCCTCAGCATTTCTTAAAGTCTTAGAGGTTTAAATATTATACCGAAAAATTTTGTGCGATATGAACGTAAAAGTTGTATGCGTTATTTTCATTTTTTAGTAGGTTTAAAACGCTAACCCAACAAACAAATTATTTCATATTTAAATATTATCTTGAACTCACCCTTGTAGAGGAAGAGGAATCCGATTTTTTCGATTTCAACTTAGAACTCCTGTCATTTTCTTCTCTCGATTTTGCTCTTTTCTAATTATTCATTTATAAATATTCATTTATAAATAAATAATCATTTATAAAAATATAAAAATATTTTTGTTCCAAATATTACATATATATTAATTTCACAGAGGTACTTTAGTTAAGTTACTTTTCGATTTTTTCAATAAATTTTAAACGCAATTAAAAAAATTGTGTTAAAAATGGTTGAAATGTGATTTCGTTATAATGATGAATCATTTTCGTTCTCCACAGTATTTCTAAAATAAGTCTTTAAGGTTTGAGAATTATACGGAGGAACTTTGTACGATAAAAACGAATATATTCACCTTAAGTTATTTAGTGCAATTATGAGAAGTTGAGTATATCAAAAAGGGATAATGTAGCTTTTTGTAAAAAATTTCAAATAGCATATAGCCAGCTTTTGAATTTATATTGTAATAAAGTATTATCTTACACTCACTTTTGTAGGTGCAATAGAACCCGAACGTTTCGATTTTGGCTTGGAAGTACTGTCATTTTCTTCTCTCGATTTTGTTCTTTCCTAATTTTTCATTTATAAATTATTGTAATTTACATTATAGCAATCGTAAAATATTTCCTATTGAATATAATTTTTTTGATAATATTTTTTGTTGTGCAGAAATTAAAGCATTATATTTTTACCACTCAAAAAAAGAAGTAATTAAGTAACTGATATTACTTTGTTTTTGAAATGTTTTGTCAACTAACAGACGGAAAAGCGTTTTAATGTAATTTGTAAAAAAATTATTATAAACTTACTATACTGGGATTTATGGAACGTCCACGTCTTGAGTGCAACATATCGGCCCCTTTTTCTTTTCGTTTTTCACTTCTTTGTTCCTATATTTTTTTTCATTTAATGATAATGAATTTATAAATATATATTTTTAATTTCAAAACATGTATGTTCAGATTCATAATTATATCAATATATATCTAATGAATAGATAATTTAATGACCACAGCTTTAGGTATTTCAGTTATTGCAGTGAGAAAGTAAATGGATATTTGACTTCTGTGTAACACTATCATTATGCAAAAATTAGGTTTTATTGTTATGCAGATGTATATGCAACAATTATTATAGTTCTTGCGCGAAGTCAAGAAATAATTAGTTATACAATGATTATTTTCGCTCCAAATATTACATATTTATTAATTTCAAGGAGGTACTTTAGTTAAGTTACTTTTCGATTTTCTCAATAAATTTTAAACGCAATTAAATAATTGTGTTAAAAACGGTTGAAATGTGATTTCGTTATAATGATGAATCATTTTCGTTCTCCCCAGTAATTCTAAAATCAGTCTTTGAGGTTTGAGAATGATACGGAGGAACTTTGTACGATAAAAACAAATATATATTCACCTTAAGTTATTTAGAGCAATTACGAGAAGTTGAGTATATTGAAAAGGGATTACGTAGTTTTTTCTAAAAAAATTTCAAATAGCAGATAGCCAGCTTTTGAATTTATATTGTAATAAAGTATTATCTTATACTCACTTTTGTAGGTGCAATAGAACCCGAACGTTTCGATTTTGGCTTAGAAGTACTGTCATTTTCTTCTCTCGATTTTGTTCTTTCCTAATTTTTCATTTATAAATTATTGTAATTTACATTATAGCAATTGTAAAATATTTCCCATTGAATATAATTTTTTTGATAATATTTTTTGTTGTGCAGAAATTAAAGCATTATATTTTTGCCACTCAAAAAAAGAAGTAATTAAGTAACTGATATTACTTTGTTTTTGAAATGTTTTGTCAACTAACAGATGGAAAAGTGTTTTAATGTAAATTGTAAAAAAATTATTATAAACTTACTCTACTGGGATTTATGGAACGTTCACGTCTTGAGTGCAACATATCAGCCCCTTTTTCTTTTCGTTTTTCACTTCTTTGTTCCTATATTTTTTTCATTTAATGATAATGAATTTATAAATATATATTTTTTAATTTCAAAATTTATTCAGTTTCGTTACAGGATCAATAATGTTCTAATGAATTGATAATTTGTGGACCACAGCCTCTAGGTATTTCAGTTATTGTAGTGAGAAAGTAAGTTGGCATCTTATCATTAGCAAACATCGTTAGCACTATCATTATGCAAAAATGAGGTGATATTGTTATACAGATGTATATTTTAGTTATTATAGTTTCTGTGTGAAGTAAAGAAATAATTGATATAACAATGATTATTTTTGCTTCAAATATTACATATATACGTATATTAATTTTACGGAGGTACTTCAGTCAAGTTACTTTTTGATTTTCTCAATATATTTTAAACGCGAACAAAAAAATTGTGTTAAAAACGGGAAAAATGCTATTTCGTAAGTATTCATTATTTTTCAATTTGTTCCTAGCATTTCTAAAAACCGACCTAAGGGGTTTGAAGTTTATACTGAGGAAGTTTGTACGATATGAACGTAGAAGTTTTATGTGTTATTTTTATTTTTCATTAGGTTTAAAACGCCAATCTAAAATACAAATTATTTCATATTTAAGTATTATCTTAAGCTTATCTTTGTAGAGGTAATGGAATCCGAATGTTTGAATATTGTCTTAGATCTTCTCTCATTTTTTTCTCCCCATTTTGCTTTTTTCTTCATTTAAAAAGAATTAATGTTGTTCATGATTGTAATTTTTTTTAAATTTTAAATTTACTCAGTTATATATGATAAAATTCATGACAATTTAAGAAATCAGTGGTTTTGGGTGACAGGTTGAAAAATGTTTGTTCCGATGTATCCAGTGAAAAACATAACAGTTATATAATACTTATAAACGTTAAAGCAATCGGAAAATATATTTATTTGCCATTAAATATAATTGTTAAAAATAATTAAATATTTTACGCAGCATTCAAATGACCGTAGGTGTTTATTTCACAGTGTAATCGACAAATGATATTCGATTAATGAAAAACGTTGTACTCGCACGTTATATAGCGTATAATTTATATTTGATTAAAAAGGAATAATAATCTTACCGTTTCCGGTTTGTCAAACGACGAATGCTTCAGTTTTCTACATTTATTTTGGCTTCGTTTATAGTCTTTATACTGAAAAACGTAACGTGTAATGAAAATATTGTATTAAAATTCATTTGGTTTTGCTAAAATCTACAATAGTGTTAATATTCGTCAAATCTGGTGACTATAAGGTGCTGTTCTAAAATCAAGTGAGTTAATACAAAGACATACTGAATATTAACTCGTGTAAGACACACAAACCAAGACATTAATTTCCCAACTTCCCCTTTAATACACATACGAAAAGAATTTTCACAATTCTTTTTGACCCATTATTTATATGTAATTTGTTCGAATTTGGGTTTAGTATATTTTTCTTATTGAGGATCTGTAAAAACTTTTCCCCAGTTTTCCTCCTCATTGTGAAAGAAATAAATTTTCTCAGTAGATTTGTACGCTTATTTTGCAAGACATTTTATGAATTTTCGCAAAGTATAAACCGTTAGAATATCTCACCCACATATTGTATTGTTTATGTACGTCTATAACGATAAAAATTGTATTTATAATACCCAGTACTGAACAAATTACATTTCATGATAAAAAGATATTTGTAATATAATTATGTTTTTTTAAACATATTTATTAGACATAATAATCTAACTACATTCCAAAAGGCAATTCGTCAATCATCCAATTCGTGCGTTGTACACTACGCGTAAAAAAAACGGCTAACTATAACTACACATATAGAAAGACGATTAAAATATGTTTGCCAATACGAAATACTTATTATTTCGACGGCGTATGAATATCTCTTATAAATCGCTTGTGTGTCTCTTGCTCCGTTCACGAGTAATGGTAACGTGATCTTTGGACATCTTGACGGGTTAATATTCCAAGACATTAACGTTGATGTCATACGATAACATTACATAATGTTCGATTAGCTTAAAATATTTTCAAAATATTATTATCATCATCATATCATTTTGGAAATGTCAATATGTATTATTTTGTTTTAATTAGAAAAAAAATTAAACTTAGTATAATATGTTATACAATACTGCGATAACGTTTTACGTTTAACGGTTTTAAAATGTATTTAGTAAAAGCTGTTTTGTAAATATTTTATATCGAACATTGTATTTAAATCGTTATAGGAGCATTAATTTGAAAAACCCGATCAGGAATATTATTTCAGTAATCTTTATTTTGAATCACATTCGTACGATTTGTGATATAAAAAATTTTTTATATAAAATTTAGATTGTATTTTTTTTTCTGTTAATTATTATTGGAAAAATCGAATATTAGTCATACATCGATAAAAAATGTAAAATAGTTGAGTTATACTATTTTTATTGGTAGATTAATCAGTCAGTAATGAAATCGTATGATTTAATTCTGAACATCGATGAATTATTTATCATACTTACGTATCATTTCGTTTTAATTTTTTGTCTTAATAACGATAGAGGAGGACGGTATATATTATTGAAATGTGTCATTTTTTCACGATAATTTGATTGATGTATATAAATATGTTAATTTATAGGCCATAATAATATATAAAATATACATATACGATTTTTAAAAGGCAATTAATTATTATTTGAAGTCCTTCAACTGAGGACAATCGATCAATACATACATTTAATATAATGTCAATTGTTAAGCTTAATAATACGACGTAATTTATATTATTAATAATTAACTCGAGTGAAAAAAACGATTAAAATTGTTAATATAAGTAACTTCAACCCAAAATTGTTTTTATGTTTACTAGTTGTTGTGAGTACGGTGTTTCGCAAATGACAACTGAAAACGCAATATTATATTTATTATATTACTGTCAGATAGGTATATTTTTTTTATTGTAGAAATTATTTTATCCATAATAATAATAATAAAAACATAACGTTTATATTTGTTAAATATTTTATTTTCTAATTTATTAGCGCGCTATTAGGCATTATTAATCTTGCAGAAGACATTGTTTTTATTCTTAATATTGAAAAGAACTATAAACATATATGAATGATGCGCGTAGATTTTCCTTTTTTCTTCACTGTACGTCATTATACCGTTCAGTAAAACGGTTTTGCAATAACCGCCGAGAAAATTAATAATTATATGTACCAGTTTATGTTTAAATAACATACACTTATTATGAAAATTGATGAAAACACGCTAATAGAAAACCGTTTGATATACCTATTTAGTTTATATTAAGATAATATCGTTAACTCACTTCAGGTGAGCAAATATATTGGGAATAGCTCGACTTCATCCTTGAACAGCTTTCGCCAATTTTGTCTTCGTTTATTTTTGTCTGTTTTTCATTTCAAGAAAAGAAATTAATAATTGTATTTTTTTTTTTTAATTTAATTTTATTTCTAATTTGTTTTACTTGAAATAAATTTAAATAAATAAAACAGCGCATTATTATTGAGCAAATGCGTTTAATCGTTATGATTTTTAAACACGAAAGCATCCTACTAATAAATATTATCGAAAAGGAGATCAAATTGTTAACGAGAATTTAAAAAAATGTGCGAGAATATTTTGCACTCGAGTAATAATTTATGTTTACAAATATTCGATAATATTGTTTATATATGATTAATAGTGAAGTAAATATATTTAAAAAAAGTGGTATGCAAAGTAACAGAGACTACGTTGTTCTTGAAATTTATTTTCAACTCACAAATAGAAAACCGTTTTGGTATAGTTTGTATTAAAATATTATTGTAAACTTACTTTACTGGGAACTATGGAACGCGCACGCCTTGAACGTAATACAACAATCCCTTTTTCTCTTCGATTTTTACTCACTTGTTCCTATTTATTTTTATCATTTAAAAAAAATTACAATTATATACATTTAAATTCAGAATTTATTCAATTTCATTGAAAAATTAAAAATATTCTAATAAATCAATAGACAGGGTGGTCGTCAGCATTTGGTGTTTCAATTATATATCAGTGGCAATTTTTGAAATCAGGAACATTCAATATTTTCGAAGAAAAAAAAATCAAAATTTTTTCATACTCGAAAATAGAAAACCATTTGATTTATTTTATATTAAATTATTATCATAAACTCAATTCATATGGGCAAATAGATTGGGTACGATAAGCTATTTTCAATACATCGAACTTCTCATGTCCTCTTTTGTTTGTCGTATCCTTTTTTTTCATTTCAAGAAATAAAATTAGTAACTTTTATTATGTTTTAAAATTACAATTTATTGTTTTGTTATGAAATCAAAAATGTTACATTTCGATTTTCTCAAATATTTTTAAACGTGACTCATAAAGTTGTGTTAAAAACAACAAAATTATGAACCGATAAAATTAATTATTTCATTTCTCTGGTATTTCTTAAAATACGTTTTAGAGATATGAAGTTTATATCGAGAAACATTGTACGATAAAAATGTATATATTCATTTTAGGTTATTTATAGCAATTACAAGAAATTAAGTATACCGAAAAGAGATTCCGTAGAATTCCAATAAATAATTTTCAATTTGCAGATAGTCAATTTTTGAACTTACACTATATTATCATAAACTCACCTTTGTAGCGGCCATAGAACACGAACGATTCAATAATTGCTTAGAAACGTCATTCTCTTCTCTCGATTTTGCTGTTACCTATTTTTTCATTTATAAATTATAGTGATTAACGTTAAAGCAATCGGAAATTATGTGTTATTGAATATAAATCTATGATAATATTTTTCGTAGTGCAGATAATGAAGCTTAATATCTTTACCCCATAAAAAAAGGTATCCAAAATAACATAGATTACGTTATTTTTGAAATGTTTTGTCAACTAACAAACGAAAAAGCGTTTTTATGTAATTTGTAAAAAAATATTATTGTAAACTTACTATACTGGGAATTATAAAACGTTCACGTCTTGAATGCAAAACAACAGCCCATTTTTCTTTTCGTTTTTCATCTCTTTGTTCCTATATTTTATTCATTTAATGATAAGTAATTCAAAATTATATATTATTAAATTTAAAAATTTATACAGTTTCATAACTAAATAAGATTCTAACGAATAGATAATTTAATGATCACAGCCTCCAGGTATTTCAGTAATAGTTTTGAGAAGGTAATTAGGTATCTGTCTTCTGTGTACCACTATTATTATGCAAAAATTAGGTGTTATTGTTATGCAGATGTATATACTAGATGTTATTATAGTTTCGGTGTGAAGTAAAAAAATAATTGGTATTACAATGAATATTTTTTGTTCCAAATATTACATATATATTAATTTTATATATGTACCTTAATTAAGTTACTTTTCGATTTTCTGAATATATTTTAATCGCGATCAAGAAAATTGTGTTGAAAATGATAAAAACTTAATTTCGTTATGATTCATCATTCTTGTTCTCCGCAGTATTTCTAAAATCAGTCTTTGAGGTTTGAGAATTATACGGAGGAACATTGTACGATAAAAACGAATATATTCACCTTAAGTTATTTAGAGCAATTACGAGAAGTTGAGTATATCTCGAACAGGGATTATGTTAATTTATATTAAAAATGTTTAAGTACTAGATAGCCAACTTTTGTATTTATATTGTACATGAAATCTTATTTTACACTCACTTTTGTAGGTGGACTAGAGCTCGAACGTATCGATTTTGACTTAGAAGTACTGACATTTCTTTCGCATGATTTTCCTCTTTTCTATTTTTTCATTTATAAATAATAATAATTAACATTAGGGAAATCGTCAAATATTTCTTATTGAATATAATATTTTTTGGTGTGCAGATAATGAAGCATTATATTTTTATCGCTTAAAAAGAGAAATACTTAAGTAACAGATAATTCGTTATTTTTTAAAAGTTTTTTCAACTAACAGATGGAAAAGCGTTTTAATGTAATTTGTAAAAAAATTAATGTAAACTTACTATACAGGGAATTATGGAACGTTCGCGTTTTGAGTGCAACATATCAGCCCCTTTTTCTTTTCGTTTTTCAACTCTTTGTTCCTATATTTTTTTCATTTAATGATAAGTAATTAATAATTATATATTATTTAATTTAAGAGTTTATAAAGTTTCATAACTGAATAAGGTTCTAACGAATAGATAATTTAATGATCACAGCCTCTAGGTATTTCAGTTATTGTTGTGAGTAGGTAAGTGGGTATTTATCTTCTGGTTACCAATATAATTATGCAAAAATTAGGTGTTATTGTTATGCAGATGTATAAAATTGATTTTATTATATTTTCTGTGTGAAGTAAAAAAATAATTGGTATTACAATGAATATTTTTTGCTCTAAATATTACATATATATTAGTTTTATATTGGTACTTTAATTAAGTTACTTTTCGATTTTCTCAATATATTTTAAACGCGATCAAGGAAATTGTGTTGAAAATGATAAAGACTTAATTTCGTTATACTTCATCATTCTTGATCTCCGCAGTATTTCTAAAATCAGTCTTTGAGGTTTGAGAATTATACGGAGGAACATTGTACGATAAAAACGAATATATTCACCTTAAGTTATTTAGAGCAATTACGAGAAGTTGAGTATATCGAACAGGGATTATGATATTTTTTATTAAAAAATGTTTAGGTACTAGATAGCCAACTTTTGTATTTATATTGTACATGAAATCTTATTTTACACTCACTTTTGTAGGTGGACTAGAGCTCGAACGTATCGATTTTGACTTAGAAGTACTGACATTTCTTTCGCATGATTTTCCTCTTTTCTATTTTTTCATTTATAAATAATAATAATTAACATTAGAGAAATCGTCAAATATTTCTTATTGAATATAATATTTTTTGGTGTGCAGATAATGAAGCATTATATTTTTATCGCTTAAAAAGAGAAATACTTAAGTAACAGATAATTCGTTATTTTTTAAAAATTTTTTCAACTAACAGATGGAAAAGCGTTTTAATGTAATTTGTAAAAAAATTAATGTAAACTTACTATACTGGGAATTATGGAACGTTCGCGTTTTGAGTGCAACATATCAGCCCCTTTTTCTTTTCGTTTTTCAACTCTTTGTTCCTATATTTTTTTCATTAAATGATAAGTAATTCATAATTATATATTATTTAATTTAAAAGTTTATACAGTTTCATAACTGAATAAGGTTCTAACGAATAGATAATTTAATGATCACAGCCTCTAGGTATTTCAGTTATTGTTGTAAGTAGGTAAGTGGGTATTTGTCTTCTGGGTACCACTATCATTATGCAAAACTTAGGTGTTATTGTTATGCAGATGTATATACTAGATGTTATTATAGTTTCGGTGTGAAGTAAAAAAATAATTGGTATTACAATGAATATTTTTTGTTCCAAATATTACATATATATTAATTTTATATATGTACCTTAATTAAGTTACTTTTCGATTTTCTGAATATATTTTAATCGCGATCAAGAAAATTGTGTTGAAAATGATAAAAACTTAATTTCGTTATGATTCATCATTCTTGTTCTCCGCAGTATTTCTAAAATCAGTCTTTGAGGTTTGAGAATTATACGGAGGAACATTGTACGATAAAAACGAATATATTCACCTTAAGTTATTTAGAGCAATTACGAGAAGTTGAGTATATCTCGAACAGGGATTATGTTAATTTATATTAAAAATGTTTAAGTACTAGATAGCCAACTTTTGTATTTATATTGTACATGAAATCTTATTTTACACTCACTTTTGTAGGTGGACTAGAGCTCGAACGTATCGATTTTGACTTAGAAGTACTGACATTTCTTTCGCATGATTTTCCTCTTTTCTATTTTTTCATTTATAAATAATAATAATTAACATTAGGGAAATCGTCAAATATTTCTTATTAAATATAATATTTTTTGGTGTGCAGATAATGAAGCATTATATTTTTATCGCTTAAAAAGAGAAATACTTAAGTAACAGATAATTCGTTATTTTTTAAAAGTTTTTTCAACTAACAGATGGAAAAGCGTTTTAATGTAATTTGTAAAAAAATTAATGTAAACTTACTATACAGGGAATTATGGAACGTTCGCGTTTTGAGTGCAACATATCAGCCCCTTTTTCTTTTCGTTTTTCAACCCTTTGTTCCTATATTTTTTTCATTTAATGATAAGTAATTAATAATTATATATTATTTAATTTAAGAGTTTATAAAGTTTCATAACTGAATAAGGTTCTAACGAATAGATAATTTAATGATCACAGCCTCTAGGTATTTCAGTTATTGTTGTGAGTAGGTAAGTGGGTATTTATCTTCTGGTTACCAATATAATTATGCAAAAATTAGGTGTTATTGTTATGCAGATGTATAAAATTGATTTTATTATATTTTCTGTGTGAAGTAAAAAAATAATTGGTATTACAATGAATATTTTTTGTTCCAAATATTACATATATATTAATTTTATATATGTACCTTAATTAAGTTACTTTTCGATTTTCTGAATATATTTTAATCGCGATCAAGAAAATTGTGTTGAAAATGATAAAAACTTAATTTCGTTATGATTCATCATTCTTGTTCTCCGCAGTATTTCTAAAATCTGTCTTTGAGGTTTGAGAATTATACGGAGGAACATTGTACGATAAAAACGAATATATTCACCTTAAGTTATTTAGAGCAATTACGAGAAGTTGAGTATATCGAACAGGGATTATGATATTTTTTATTAAAAAATGTTTAGGTACTAGATAGCCAACTTTTGTATTTATATTGTACATGAAATCTTAATTTACACTCACTTTTGTAGGTGGACTAGAGCTCGAACGTATCGATTTTGACTTAGAAGTACTGACATTTCTTTCGCATGATTTTCCTCTTTTCTATTTTTTCATTTATAAATAATAATAATTAACATTAGGGAAATCGTCAAATATTTCTTATTGAATATAATATTTTTTGGTGTGCAGATAATGAAGCATTATATTTTTATCGCTTAAAAAGAGAAATACTTAAGTAACAGATAATTCGTTATTTTTTAAAAGTTTTTTCAACTAACAGATGGAAAAGCGTTTTAATGTAATTTGTAAAAAAATTAATGTAAACTTACTATACTGGGTATTATGGAACGTTCGCGTTTTGAGTGCAACATATCAGCCCCTTTTTCTTTTCGTTTTTCAACTCTTTGTTCCTATATTTTTTTCATTAAATGATAAGTAATTCATAATTATATATTATTTAATTTAAAAGTTTATACAGTTTCATAACTGAATAAGGTTCTAACGAATAGATAATTTAATGATCACAGCCTCTAGGTATTTCAGTTATTGTTGTGTGTAGGTAAGTGGGTATTTGTCTTCTGGGTACCACTATCATTATGCAAAAATTAGGTGTTATTGTTATGCAGATGTATCAAATTGATTTTATTATATTTTCTGTGTGAAGTAAAAAAATAATTTTATTACAATGAATATATTTTGTTCCAAATATTACATATATATTAATTTTATATATGTACTTTAATTAAGTTACTTTTCGATTTTCTCAATATATTTTAATCGCGATCAAGAAAATTGTGTTGAAAATGATAAAAACTTAATTTCGTTATGATTCATCATTCTTGTTCTCCGCAGTATTTCTAAAATCTGTCTTTGAGGTTTGAGAATTATACGGAGGAACATTGTACGATAAAAACGAATATATTCACCTTCAGTTATTTAGAGCAATTACGAGAAGTTGAGTATATCGAACAGGGATTATGTTATTTTTTATTAAAAAATGTTTAGGTACTAGATAGCCAACTTTTGTATTTATATTGTACATGAAATCTTATTTTACACTCACTTTTGTAGGTGGACTAGAGCTCGAACGTATCGATTTTGACTTAGAAGTACTGACATTTCTTTCGCATGATTTTCCTCTTTTCTATTTTTTCATTTATAAATAATAATAATTAACATTAGGGAAATCGTCAAATATTTCTTATTGAATATAATATTTTTTGGTGTGCAGATAATGAAGCATTATATTTTTATCGCTTAAGAAGAGAAATACTTAAGTAACAGATAATTCGTTATTTTTTAAAAGTTTTTTCAACTAACAGATGGAAAAGCGTTTTAATGTAATTTGTAAAAAAATTAATGTAAACTTACTATACTGGGAATTATGGAACGTTCGCGTTTTGAGTGCAACATATCAGCCCCTTTTTCTTTTCGTTTTTCAACTCTTTGTTCCTATATTTTTTTCATTTAATGATAAGTAATTAATAATTATATTTTATTTAATTTAAGAGTTTATAAAGTTTCAAAACTGAATAAGGTTCTAACGAATAGATAATTTAATGATCACAGCCTCTAGGTATTTCAGTTATTGTTGTGAGTAGGTAAGTGGGTATTTATCTTCTGGGTACCAATATAATTATGCAATAATTAGGTGTTATTGTTATGCAGATGTATAAAATTGATTTTATTATATTTTCTGTGTGAAGTAAAAAAATAATTGGTATTACAATGAATATTATTTGCTCCAAATATTACATATATATTAGTTATATATTGGTACTTTAATTAAGTTACTTTTCGATTTTCTCAATATATTTTAATCGCGATCAAGAAAATTGTGTTGAAAATGATAAAAACTTAATTTCGTTATACTTCATCATTCTTGTTCTCCGCAGTATTTCTAAAATCAGTCTTTGAGGTTTGAGAATTATACGGAGGAACATTGTACGATAAAAACGAATATATTCACCTTAAGTTATTTAGAGCAATTACGAGAAGTTGAGTATATCGAACAGGGATTATGTTATTTTTTATTAAAAAATGTTTAAGTACTAGATAGCCAACTTTTGTATTTATATTGTACATGAAGTCTTATTTTACACTCACTTTTGTAGGTGGACTAGAACTCGAACGTATCGATTTTCGCTTAGAAGTACTGACATTTCTTTCGCATGATTTTCCTCTTTTCTATTTTTTCATTTATAAATAATAATAATTAACATTAGAGAAATCGTCAAATATTTCTTATTGAATATAATATTGTTTGGTATGCAGATAATGAAGCATTATATTTTTACCGCTTAAAAATAGAAATACTTAAGTAACAGATATTACGTTATTTTTTAAAAGTGATTTCAACTAACAGATGGAAAAGCGTTTTAATGTAATTTGTAAAAAAATTAATGTAAACTTACTATACTGGGAATTATTGAACGTTCGCGTTTTGAGTGCAACATATCAGCCCCTTTTTCTTTTCGTTTTTCAACTCTTTGTTCCTATATTTTTTTCATTAAATGATAAGTAATTCATAATTATATATTATTTAATTTAAAAGTTTATACAGTTTCATAACTGAATAAGGTTCTAACGAATAGATAATTTAATGATCACAGCCTCTAGGTATTTCAGTTATTGTTGTGAGTAGGTAAGTGGGTATTTGTCTTCTGGGAACCACTATCATTATGCAAAAATTAGGTGTTATTGTTATGCAGATGTATCAAATTGATTTTATTATATTTTCTGTGTGAAGTAAAAAAATAATTTTATTACAATGAATATATTTTGTTCCAAATATTACATATATCTTAATTTTATATATGTACTTTAATTAAGTTACTTTTCGATTTTCTCAATATATTTTAATCGCGATCAAGAAAATTGTGTTGAAAATGATAAAAACTTAATTTCGTTATGATTCATCATTCTTGTTCTCCGCAGTATTTCTAAAATCTGTCTTTGAGGTTTGAGAATTATACGGAGGAACATTGTACGATAAAAACGAATATATTCACCTTAAGTTATTTAGAGCAATTACGAGAAGTTGAGTATATCGAACAGGGATTATGATATTTTTTATTAAAAAATGTTTAGGTACTAGATAGCCAACTTTTGTATTTATATTGTACATGAAATCTTATTTTACACTCACTTTTGTAGGTGGACTATAGCTCGAACGTATCGATTTTGACTTAGAAGTACTGACATTTCTTTCGCATGATTTTCCTCTTTTCTATTTTTTCATTTATAAATAATAATAATTAACATTAGGGAAATCGTCAAATATTTCTTATTGAATATAATATTTTTTGGTGTGCAGATAATGAAGCATTATATTTTAATCGCTTAAAAAGAGAAATACTTAAGTAACAGATAATTCGTTATTTTTTAAAAGTTTTTTCAACTAACAGATGGAAAAGCGTTTTAATGTAATTTGTAAAAAAATTAATGTAAACTTACTATACTGGGTATTATGGAACGTTCGCGTTTTGAGTGCAACATATCAGCCCCTTTTTCTTTTCGTTTTTCAACTCTTTGTTCCTATATTTTTTTCATTAAATGATAAGTAATTCATAATTATATATTATTTAATTTAAAAGTTTATACAGTTTCATAACTGAATAAGGTTCTAACGAATAGATAATTTAATGATCACAGCCTCTAGGTATTTCAGTTATTGTTGTGAGTAGGTAAGTGGGTATTTGTCTTCTGGGTACCACTATCATTATGCAAAAATTAGGTGTTATTGTTATGCAGATGTATAAAATTGATTTTATTATATTTTCTGTTTGAAGTAAAAAAATAATTGGTATTACAATGAATATTTTTTGCTCCAAATATTACATATATATTAGTTTTATATTGGTACTTTAATTAGGTTACTTTTCGATTTTCTCAATATATTTTAATCGCGATCAAGAAAATTGTGTTGAAAATGATAAAAACTTAATTTCGTTATACTTCATCATTCTTGTTCTCCGCAGTATTTCTAAAATCAGTCTTTGAGGTTTGAGAATTATACGGAGGAACATTGTACGATAAAAACGAATATATTCACCTTAAGTTATTTAGAGCAATTACGAGAAGTTGAGTATATCGAACAGGGATTATGTTATTTTTTATTAAAAAATGTTTAAGTACTAGATAGCCAACTTTTGTATTTATATTGTACATGAAGTCTTATTTTACACTCACTTTTGTAGGTGGACTAGAACTCGAACGTATCGATTTTCGCTTAGAAGTACTGACATTTCTTTCGCATGATTTTCCTCTTTTCTATTTTTTCATTTATAAATAATAATAATTAACATTAGAGAAATCGTCAAATATTTCTTATTGAATATAATATTGTTTGGTATGCAGATAATGAAGCATTATATTTTTACCGCTTAAAAATAGAAATACTTAAGTAACAGATATTACGTTATTTTTTAAAAGTTTTTTCAACTAACAGATGGAAAAGCGTTTTAATGTAATTTGTAAAAAAATTATTGTAAACTTACTATACTGGGAATTATTGAACGTTCGCGTTTTGAGTGCAACATATCAGCCCCTTTTTCTTTTCGTTTTTCAACTCTTTGTTCCTATATTTTTTTCATTAAATGATAAGTAATTCATAATTATATATTATTTAATTTAAAAGTTTATACAGTTTCATAACTGAATAAGGTTCTAACGAATAGATAATTTAATGATCACAGCCTCTAGGTATTTCAGTTATTGTTGTGAGTAGGTAAGTGGGTATTTGTCTTCTGGGTACCACTATCATTATGCAAAAATTAGGTGTTATTGTTATGCAGATGTATCAAATTGATTTTATTATATTTTCTGTGTGAAGTAAAAAAATAATTTTATTACAATGAATATATTTTGTTCCAAATATTACATATATATTAATTTTATATATGTACTTTAATTAAGTTACTTTTCGATTTTCTCAATATATTTTAATCGCGATCAAGAAAATTGTGTTGAAAATGATAAAAACTTAATTTCGTTATACTTCATCATTCTTGTTCTCCGCAGTATTTCTAAAATCAATTTTTGAGGTTTGAGAATTATACGGAGGAACATTATACGATAAAAACGAATATATTCACCTTAAGTTATTTAGAGCAATTACGAGAAGTTGAGTATATCGAACAGGGATTATGTTATTTTTTATTAGAAAATGTTTAGGTACTAGATAGCCAACTTTTGTATTTATATTGTACATGAAGTCTTATTTTACACTCACTTTTGTAGGTGGACTAGAACTCGAACGTATCGATTTTGGCTTAGAAGTACTGACATTTCTTTCGCATGATTTTCCTCTTTTCTATTTTTTCATTTATAAATAATAATAATTAACATTGGGGAATATCGTCAAATATTTCTTATTGAATATAATATTTTTTGGTGTGCAGATAATGAAGCATTATATTTTTCCGCATAAAAATAGAAATATTTAAGTAACAGATATTACGTTATTTTTTAAAAGTTTTTTCAACTAACAGATGGAAAAGCGTTTTAATGTAATTTGTAAAAAAATTATTGTAAACTTACTATACTGGGAATTATTGAACGTTCGCGTTTTGAGTGCAACATATCAGCCCCTTTTTCTTTTCGTTTTTCAACTCTTTGTTCCTATATTTTTTTCATTAAATGATAAGTAATTCATAATTATATATTATTTAATTTAAAAGTTTATACAGTTTCATAACTGAATAAGGTTCTAACGAATAGATAATTTAATGATCACAGCCTCTAGGTATTTCAGTTATTGTTGTGAGTAGGTAAGTGGGTATTTGTCTTCTGGGTACCACTATCATTATGCAAAAATTAGGTGTTATTGTTATGCAGATGTATCAAATTGATTTTATTATATTTTCTGTGTGAAGTAAAAAAATAATTTTATTACAATGAATATATTTTGTTCCAAATATTACATATATATTAATTTTATATATGTACTTTAATTAAGTTACTTTTCGATTTTCTCAATATATTTTAATCGCGATCAAGAAAATTGTGTTGAAAATGATAAAAACTTAATTTCGTTATACTTCATCATTCTTGTTCTCCGCAGTATTTCTAAAATCAGTCTTTGAGGTTTGAGAATTATACGGAGGAACATTGTACGATAAAAACGAATATATTCACCTTAAGTTATTTAGAGCAATTACGAGAAGTTGAGTATATCGAACAGGGAATATGTTATTTTTTATTAAAAAATGTTTAAGTACTAGATAGCCAACTTTTGTATTTATATTGTACATGAAGTCTTATTTTACACTCACTTTTGTAGGTGGACTAGAACTCGAACGTATCGATTTTCGCTTAGAAGTACTGACATTTCTTTCGCATGATTTTCCTCTTTTCTATTTTTTCATTTATAAATAATAATAATTAACATTAGGGAAAATCGTCAAATATTTCTTATTGAATATAATATTTTTTGGTGTGCAGATAATGAAGCATTATATTTTTATCGCTTAAGAAGAGAAATACTTAAGTAACAGATAATTCGTTATTTTTTAAAAGTTTTTTCAACTAACAGATGGAAAAGCGTTTTAATGTAATTTGTAAAAAAATTAATGTAAACTTACTATACTGGGAATTATGGAACGTTCGCGTTTTGAGTGCAACATATCAGCCCCTTTATCTCTTCGTTTTTCAACTCTTTGTTCCTATATTTTTTTCATTTAATGATAAGTAATTCATAATTATATATTATTTAATTTAAGAGTTTATACAGTTTCATAACTGAATAAGGTTCTAAGGAATAGATAATTTAATGAGCACAGCCTCTAGGTATTTCAGTTATTGTTGTGAGTAGGTAAGTGTGTATTTGTCTTCTGGGTACCTCTATCATGATGCAAAATTTAGGTGTTATTGTTATGCAGATGTATAAAATTGATTTTATTATATTTTCTGTGT
This sequence comes from Chaetogeoica ovagalla, assembly GCA_032441825.1. Taxonomy (NCBI): domain Eukaryota; kingdom Metazoa; phylum Arthropoda; class Insecta; order Hemiptera; family Aphididae; genus Chaetogeoica; species Chaetogeoica ovagalla. The sequence continues at coordinate 3,147,094 of CM063747.1, read as the reverse complement.
GAAGTGAAAATATAATTGGTATTACAATGAATATTTTTCGTTCCAAATATTACATATATATTTGTTTTATATTGGTACTTTAATTAAGTTACTTCTCTATTTTCTCAATATATTTTAAACGCGATTAAGAAAATTGTGTTGAAAACGGTAATAACGGGATTTCGTTATAATTCATCATTCTTGTTCTCCGCAGTATTTCTAAAATCAGTCTTTATGTTTTGAGAATTATACGGAGGAACTTTATACGACAAAAACGAATATATTCATCTTAAGTAATTTAGAGCAATTACGAAAAATTGAGTATATCGAAAAGAGATTATGTTGTTTTTTATTAAAAAATGTTTAAGTACCAGATAGCTAACTTTAGAATCTATACTGTAATAATGTTTTATTTTACACTTACTTTTGTAGGTGCAATAGAACCCAAACATTTCGATTTTATTTTCGAAGTACTGTCATTCTCTTCTTTCGATTTTGTTCTTTCCTAATTTTTCATTTATAAATAATAGTAATTACCATTATCGCAACTGTCAAATATTTTCTATTAAATATAATTTTTTTTGGTGTGCAGATAATGAAGCATTATATTTTTATTGCATAGAAATAGAAATACTTAAGTAACAGATATTACGTTATTTTTTAAAAGTTTTTTCAACTAACAGATGGAAAAGCGTTTTAATGTAATTTGTAAAAAAATTATTGTAAACTTACTATACTGGGAATTATGGAACGTTCGCGTTTTGAGTGCAACATATCAGCCCCTTTTTCTTTTCGTTTTTCAACTCTTTGTTCCTATATTTTTTTCATTTAATGATAAGTAATTCATAATTATATATTATTTAATTTAAAAGTTTATACAGTTTCATAACTGAATAAGGTTCTAACGAATAGATAATTTAATGATCACAGCCTCTAGGTATTTCAGTTATTGTTGTGAGTAGGTAAGTGGGTATTTGTCTTCTGGGTACCACTATCATTATGCAAAAATTAGGTGTTATTGTTATGCAGATGTATAAAATTGATTTTGTTATATTTTCTGTGTGATGTAAAAAAATAATTTTATTACAATGAATATTTTTTGTTCCAAATATTACATATATATTAATTTTATATATGTACTTTAATTAAGTTACTTTTCGATTTTCTCAATATATTTTAATCGCGATCAAGAAAATTGTGTTGAAAATGATAAAAACTTAATTTCGTTATACTTCATCATTCTTGTTCTCCGCAGTATTTCTAAAATCAGTCTTTGAGGTTTGAGAATTATACGGAGGAACATTGTACGATAAAAACGAATATATTCACCCTAAGTTATTTAGAGCAATTACGAGAAGTTGAGTATATCGAACAGGGATTATGTTGTTTTTTATTAAAAAATGTTTAAGTACTAGATAGCCAACTTTTGTAGTTATATTGTACGTGAAGTCTTATTTTACACTCACTTTTGTAGGTGGACTAGAACTCGAACGTATCGATTTTGGCTTAGAAGTACTGACATTTCTTTCGCATGATTTTCCTCTTTTCTATATTTTCATTTATAAATAATAATAATTAACATTAGGGAAATCGTCAAATATTTCTTATTGAATATAATTTTTTTGATAATATTTTTTGGTGTGCACATAATGAAGCATTATATTTTTACCGCATTTAAAATAGAAATACTTAAGTAACAGATATTACGTTATTTTTTAAAAGTTTTTTCAAATAACAGATGGAAAAGCGTTTTAATATAATTTGTAAAAAAATTATTGTAAACTTACTATACTGGGAATTATGGAACGTACACGTTTTGAGAGCAATATATCATCCCCTTTTTCTTTTCGTTTTTCACTTGTTTGTTCCTATATTTTTTTCATTTAATGATAAGTAATTCATAATTATATATTTTTTAATTTAAAAATATATTCAGTTTCATAACTAAATAAGGTTCCAATGAATAGATAACTTAATGATCATAGCTTCTATTTATTTCAGTTTTTGTAGTGAGAATGTAAGTGGGTATCTGTCTTCTGTGTACCACTATCATTATGCAAAATTAGTTGTATTTTTTATGCAGATGTATGTACTAGAGGTTATAATAGTTTCTGTGTGAAGTAAAGAAATAATTGGTATTTCAATGAATATTTTTGCTCCAAATATTACATATATATATATTTTATATATGTACTTTAGTTAAGTTACTTTTCGATTTTCTCAATATATTTTAAACGTGATTAAAAAAATTGTGTTAAAAACGGTAATGACGCGATTTCGTTATAATTCGTCATTCTTGTTCTCCGCAATATTTCTAAAATCATTCTTTGAGGTTTGAGTATTTTACGGAGGAACTTTGTACGATGAAAACGAATATATTCAGCTTAGTTTATTTAGAGCAATTACGAGAAGTTGAGTATATCGAAAAGGGAGTATGTTATTTTTTCTTAAATATTGTTTATGTACTAGATAGCCAATTTTGTATTTATATTGTACTTAAAGTATTATTTTACACTCACTTTTGTAGGTTCAATAGATCTCGAACGTTTCGATTTTGGCTTGGAAGTGCTGTCATTTTCTTCTCTTGATTTTGCTCTTTTCTATTTTTTATTTATAAATAATAATAATTAATATTCTTGCAGTCATCAAATATTTCCTATTGAATATAATTTTTTTGCTAATATTTTTTGGTGTGCAGATCATTAAGCGTTATATATTTACTACTTAATAAATGAAGTTATAAAGTAACAGGTAATACTTTATTTTTGAAATGTTATGTCAACTAACATACGAAAATGTGTTTTTATATTATTGGCATTTTAGTCAAGTTACTTATCGATTTTCTCAATATATTTCAATTGCGACTCTAAAATTTTTGTTAAAACGGAAAAAATGATATTTTGATAGATTTCATTATTTTTTTATTTCTTTCTAGCATTTCTAAAAATCCATCTCAGAGGATTGATGTTTATACCGAAGATGTTTTTACGTTATGAACGTAAAGTTTTTGTGCGTTATTTGCATTTCTTACTAGGTTTGAAACGCCAATCCAACATACATATTATTTCGTATTTAAATATTATCTTGAACTTACCATTGTAAGGGAAGAGGAACCTGTATGTTTGGATTTTGGCCTTGAACTTTCGTCATTTTCTTCTCTAGATTTTGCTTTTTCCTATTTATTTGTAAATAACATTTGATATTTACAATATACAATATACAACATACAATTTTATTTGTATTAAATTACAGTGATTAACGTTATAGCATTTGTCAAATATTTGCTATTGAATATAATTTTGTTTGATAATATTCTTCTTTGTGCAGATAATAAAACTTTATATTTTTACTGCTTAAGAAAAATTTATCCAAAGTAACTGAGATTACGTTTTATTTGTAATGGCTTGTTAACTCACAAACAGAAAAACGATTTTATATAATGTGTATTAAATTATTATTGTAAACTTACCATGCTGGGAATTACGGAACGTTCACGTTTTGAGTGCAACACGTCAATCCCTTTTTCTTTTTCTTTTTCTTTGTCATTTATATTTTCCTATTTTTTTTTTTTTAATTTAATGATAAAAAGTTCATAATTATTAAATTGATTAATTTAAAAAAATATTTAGTTTCATTACAAAATTAATAATGTTCTAATGAATCGATAATTTGGAGACCACGGTCTTTAGGTATTTTAGTTATGGTAGTGTGAAGGTAAGCGGATATCTGACTTCTACGTAGCACTATCATTATGTAGAAATGCGTTGTTATTAGTGTGCAGATATAATTATTATTTGTGTTTATAGTTTTTGTGTGAAGCAAAGAAATTATAGGTATGACAATGATTGATTTTGCTCCAAATATTACATACCTATCAATTTTACTGTAGGACTTTAATGATGTTTTTTTTCGATTTTCTTAATAGTTTTTAAATGCGACTTAAAAAATTGTGTTAAAAATAGCAAAAATACGATTTCGTTGAAATTAATAATTTTATTTCTCCCCAGTATTTTTAAAAGTCGGTCTTAGATGTTTGACGATTATACTGAGAAACTTTGTATGATATGAACGTAAAAATTGTATGCATTATTTGCATTTCTTTGTAGGTTTAATACGCCAATCCAACATAAAAATTATTTAATATTTAAATGCTGTCTTAAACTCACCTTTTTGGAGGTAAGGGAACCCGAATGTTTGAATTTCGGCTTAATACTTCTGTCATTGTCTTCTCTCCATTTTGCTCTTTTCTATTTTTTCATTTACAAATAATAGAAAAGATAAACTTTATAGGTATCAACAAATATTTACTATTGCCTATAATTGTTTTTGATACTGTTTTTCAGCGTGCATACAGTAAACTTTTGTACAGTAAAATCTGTTTAAGACGCTCTTACTTACGACGACGTACCGCCTGTAAAGCCCTATTCGCACCCGTACAACACGATACGACATGACAGACAAAATCGCGTCTAATATTCGCATACGGCCGACAAGAAACGACGGACACGCACTCGGTTTATTCCAATTTTCGTTTTGAACGGTCGGAAATTGTCAATACTCATAACATGTTTCGGAATTTTAAATTCGAACATTTGGCCGCGATGGTAATAATGTATTTATGGTCCAATATAAAAGACTGTTCAATACATATAAAAAAATGTTGTAAATGTATAGAGGACTGTAAAATAGGAAGAGTGTTTCCATGTATTATATCTATAATTATATTATTATTATTATTAGGTTTGTTTTAACGAGTTCAAAAATGTTCGTCTACAAATGTAATTTATAAATAGATTTTATATATATGACTACATAAAAAAATCTATATTCAATTGTTTTCGACGAGCACCGACAAAACAAACATTCTTCGTTCGAATGTTTGTCGTGTCGTGTCGTTACGTAGCTTGCCGGGGATCGGTGTGAATTACTGTATTCAATATTATATTGATAGAATATTTTGTCGTGTCGTGATGTACGAGTGTGTATCGGGATTAATACGCTCGTTTTTACGAGTCCCTTGATTTTTACAACGTTTAACATGTAATTAACTTTGGTAAATACACTCCGTGTTCCCGGATAAGACGCTCTCCTTGTTAATATAAAATATAAAATTTAAATGAGTAGGTGCCTCACTAATAATAACGACAACGAATAATGTGGTACGTATACTCCATAAATGTTATCGGACGATAATATTGACGATTGGAAACGACACGTTTACACACGACTGTTCACGGCATAGGAATATCGTACATGGCCTCAGTTTACGACAGTTTGTGGTTGATTAAAGTGTAATTTTTTTTATCTTTTATTGTGAATTTTTCGATATGTAATGTAATGCACGTAATATAAACGTAATAATTCACATTGCAATATACAATTTTGTTTTTCGTCACAATTTGTTTTTTCCGTGTAATACGGTTTCTCGTTTAATACGCTGTTTTTAACTGGTCGTTAATAGAGCGTCTTAAACGCGCAATGCCGTATTTATTTTATATTAGAAATATCATTGAAAACGCACCTTTATCTCAGTGTAGAATCATCCTACATTATCGAAAAAAATGATTAAAATATTAATATAAACTCAAGATAATATCCGATGATTTTTTTGTTTATTATTATTATTATTATAATTATTAGAAATTTAAATAATAATTTCTATTTATAATATATTCGATATTATTCAGGTACGGATCCAATAATGAAATTATGAATATAATAAAACATTATTTTAAATTCACTTTTGTAGGAGCAACCGAACTCGAACGTTTTGATTTGAACTCATCACTTTTTCTTTCTACTCTATACTCCCTTCTTTCATGTAGTATTTCCTATTTTTTTATTTATAAATAAATGATATTCACGATTGTATTTTTTTTTTAAATCTATTCAGTTTGATTACATAAAATTAATGACGTTTTAAAAATTGATAATTTGGGTGACCGGTTGAAAAATGTTTACACCGGTGACTCGAGTGAGAAACATAACAGTTGTATCTATATATAACAGTCATGAAAGTTACAGCAATCGGGAAATATATATATATTTGCCGTTGAATGTAATTGATAATAATAATAAAAAATTGTATGCAACATTCAAATGACCGGTAGTGTTTAGGTTACCGTGTAACCGAATCAAATTATGACGTTCGATGTAAGTAAAACGTTGTATTCGCAGTTAAATGCACGTATAATAATATATAATATTGGATTAAAGTATAATAGTAAACTCACGGCTTCGGTATGATTTTCGTTCTCCGAATTTGTTCGTTTGTAACGACTTTTCTTGCCTTTTTGACGGGTTTCGTTGTCCTGAAAAACGCATAATGGAAATATTGAATTCAATATCATTTGATTTTATATATGTAACATAAAATAATTGTGCTTTGAAATCGGGAAATTTGGTGACTATGAGGTGCTGTCAATAAATTAGTCAGTTTAACTCCCGTGCGAGTGAAAAACAAAGAAACACCGTCTATAGCGACTGCGGTAGGACACGAGACGAGACGTACATTTCTCCTCCCCTTCCCATATACAACGAATTTTCAAGATTGCGAACGTCTCGATTGCTTTCGTTGTAGGCACTGTCGGTTCTTTCTCGGTTCCCGTGTAATTTTCCCCAATTTTTCATTCGAAGAAACGAAACAAAACAATTTTATTATCATCATTTTTGAAATTCGTTCCATTTTCACAATAAGATTAATCGATAATCCAATGCGCCGTCGGGGGCACTTGTGAAAATATTAAAAGCGCAAAAGGAATAGCACGAAAATTTGAAACACAAAACGGTGCGTTGTGCATATTTGTACACAATGATCGTAAAAACGAGAAAGCAATCGGAGAAAATATTTGCTGTTAAACGTAATTGATAAACGCGTGTGCGTATTATTCAGATGACTACCGGGTGTTCGGTCGTTTAATCGGTGAATATTATTTGAGAATAGGGAAACACGTTTTGTGTTCGCAGTTCAAATGCAATATGTAATTTTAGCTCGGTTTTAAAATGTATAGAAATGAACTCACCATTTTAGTCTCCGGACTCGACGATTGATTTCAGTGTGCTGAAAAACATAAAACGTAAATTACTGCAGGATTTCAAATCGTTTAGTTTTTTACGTACCACCCGGGTCAATGGCGGTTTTGACGGGGGACACGCTGCGCCTCCCTTAAGAAACAAGGGAGCTAATAATTTTGTATTGCGCTCGACAATTGATTTATCAATTGATATGTCGGTCGAATTTTTCAATTAAAATGTAGCCGATTTTTGTAAAAAAAAATGTTTTCCCAACAAATTTCTTCGCCGTAAATCGGACACGAGATTTGGAATACCGCGTACAAGTTAACGTTATGCCGGCAACGTTGTGCCACGCGCCCGCGCAGCCGTTCCGTAATGCTGTTCCGCGTCAATCGCCGCACAAGTTACACAAAGGTATTTATCGCGACGGAAACTATTGCGCACGCTTTCGCTTCCGAAACGCATATTATACAGAACTACGAGCCCACGGAAACTGCGCGTTGCGCGTGCGTAGCGCCCGAAACGGAGGCGATGATTTCAGTGTGCATCCTCACGACGACGGTGATCGTGCCCGCCCCGTTCAAGACTTTTACCGACTGACGACGACCGCTATCGTTGAAAATTTAAAATTTCTATCAGCTTAATTATCCACTAGTAGACACAACCGTGTGGTTATTTGCGTTCGCAGTGTGTTCCGTGTTCTCGTATTTATAATGTTCCACGGTGTTATTTTGAATAAAAAAATATTGAATTCGTATTTTGAATTAAATGTTATAAAAAAAAAAAAAAAAAAAAATGTTTTGTTGCTCAAGTTCGTTAATGAACTTTAGTGCGTGTGTTTTTTTTTTCCTCGATATTGGTCAGTTATTTTATACGCTTTAATTGACATATTGCAACGCATTTAATTACGCAAATTATTTTACCGTTTGTCGTTGTACTGCCAACTCTTAGCAGGGGCGTATACAAGGGGGGGGGCGATAGGGGCGATCGCCCCCCCCTAGATACTTGTGTATGTACCTATATCTACTGACGACTAAAATGTAATAAGACATTTTTTTATTTAAAACTTATTATTTTCATATAATTTTTCGATAATTCTAAGTTGGCAACAGATTCGACGGGACGTTTTTCTATTCGCCCTCCCCCCCCCCAGGGAATGAAGTAAATACGCCCCTGACTCTCGGTAATGTCGTCTGACTGAAATATTGATTGTATCCTACATGTATCAATCTAAACGTTTCTAATGTTTTAACAATAATAATGAAAATAGAAAATTTATTAGTGTTTACTCGGCAAAAAAGAACAGTAAAACGGGGTAAATACAATAATTTTATTCGATTATTAAAAGCGTTCGAAGAGACCGTGGTGCGACGTCGTAATACAGTTGTCGGATAAATGGTTATGGTGATTTCGAGAGATTTGCGTAAAATACGCGTGTCTTCTAAAAGCCCTTGTTGTACCGCGGTAACGGGCTTCACGGGAATTCTGGACGCGGCGGTGTCGTTCGCCAAGGCGGCGCATAGAAAATACGTTTTGAAAACACACAACGTTTTAGCGGGAAATTATGTATCCCGTTGTATTGTCGGCAAGAGCATTGGAATTAATACCGATCGCTTTTTCCACGATTCACAGGCGCGAAAGCGGATTGTAGAATATTATTCATTTTTAAATATCCTTAACGAGCGTTAAATTCACCCTCGTTCCGTCGGCGTTCGTGCGACCGGCGGCCAAGTACAGATGAGACGCAGTGGAAACATTTCAAACCCGTTCTTCCGCCACCTCTCCTCTAATCGCGTCGATACCCGACCACCATGCAGCCTCGTGTACCATGTGCGCGGCGGGATACGGCTTGTCTCGGATAAAGATTTATGCGTTTTTCGGTTATTTCAGACACCCTAAATAATGCGAGGACGTACGGCGATTCGAAATGTTTAATACCAGTCAACGGAATTTACATTTCATTAAAGCAAGAGCGTGTTACATACACGCACAGAGAATTGAAAGACAAGTGCGAACGGAGTCGAAATAAAACGTTATTTCTAGAAAAAAAAAATAACATCTCGTATTATTTTGTATCCGACGAGTGTCGTGTGACGTGTACGGAGGGTGGCCAACCCATGTCCGAGATCCGCGTATTGGACCGGAGTATATAGGATTTTTTTTCTCTCGGTTTTTATCGAAACGTATTAGGAAAAAAAAAATGAAAATGGCACGTATAAAATAGTCAATTGCATAAATGTTTAATTATTTTTGTTTAAGGTGATTTAAAGCATAAAACTCCAACAGAAATAGAATACAAAAAAATAACCAACCAAAGGATTGACTCAATTGATTGCACTGTGCGATATCAATAGTTATTTTGTTCGACAAAACCTAACCGTCGGCCCGGTGATGTCGAATCGGACAATTACATGTACGAGTATATAATACATTTAACTTTCGCTTAACTCGTTTTCTCTTTCGCGCATTAAATGGAAAAAACAGTGGATTATACAGTCTGAAACAGTAAATATTTACGATATTTATATATTCATTACTATACTACAAGGTAGAATACACGCAAGACCGTTGATGTCTCAGCCGGGCGGAGATGGTTTTCCTCAGTCTACTGCGTTTCGAGGGACGGATAACGAAAGAAAAAAACAAATTAAAACTAATACGTTGCATACGATATTGCGTTAACGCGGAAATAAAACGAGAACGAGACTGAAACGACGAGTCGCGAGAACGAAAATCGTCCACGGGTCGCTCATCGCCAATTATTATTAAAAATGTTCATTGGAACAGGGGATTTGGAACGGTGAACCGGTACTGAATTGATATATTTCCCTATTATTGTTATTATTATTATAAAAACGTGCGATATGAACATATTTCGCCTTTTTCGTGCACGTTATCATCCATAATAATATTCGATGAAGAAAAGCAGCGACGATTTTTTTTTTTTTTTTTTGTCAATCCATAAACAATACTACTATAATAATTTTCGAATAAATCGTGTAATATTGTATACCGAGTGTATAGAAAATAAACACGTATTTATGATATTATTGAAATACGTATTATCATAACCCGAAATTCGTAAATAATAAGAAGACCATTTTTTTTTTTTTTTACGATATTTGTGATTACGATAAAACGCGAGAAAAAGTGGATATATTTTTTTTTTGATATAAACGAAAATTTAAATTTTGAACGTATTCTCGGCTGGTTTATTAATTTATTTGCCGACTTAAACTTGATAGACGTTAAGTGAAACCGATATATGTATTCCGTATAAACGCTCGGAAATTGATATATTTTTTTTTTTTTTTGGAAATTATATTTTTGTCCTTTGCACATGTGTGTGTGTGTACACAATCGCTCGTGCATAAAATAAAATATAATTTCTCCGCGATCCTTTACGTACGTTTGTCGACATTTTAAACCGCCTCGTACGATTCACAATTTTCAGGACTTCTAAAATAACAAAAAAACAAAAAAAAACACGAAACGTGCTGACCGACACGAATCTTTATCCAGACGAACCGAATCCCATCACGTACATAATAGATACACGAGGCTGGTGTCTTCACAATCAGAGGGCGAGTAGTAGGAACGGTTTTTCAAACGTTTTCACTGCACCCTCTACTCACTGACGGCCAGCCGCGTGTCGATACGGCGGTATTGTAGAAACGAGTAATATTTCACGCGAACACAGGTTAGCGTCGAAATGGAAAATCAAATACGTTTTTGAATTGAAATAAAGGAAAACGTAAAAGTTTATGTATTAAACGTGTATGCATTTGCCAGCGGTTTCGACGTAATGTCATCGGACATAAAACCGAAAAGAAATGTTGAAAATTATAATATAAAGAAAACCACGAATAACGCGATAAAAGAAAAATATATTTCAAAAAAAAAAAAAAAATAATAATAGAAAATTAAAGACGACAAAGGAATTGCGTGTACGACGAGTTCTATAATCGATCAGTTTAACGTAATTATTATTTTATTTCTCGCATCGAATTCGCGGACGCGCGTTTATTTATCGTGACACTTGTACAATGTAACACATCGTCGTAGTAATACATTGTACAGTCGACGGGTCCCATGAATCCGAAAGACGCGGGCTTGAGAATTATCGGCGTCCAATGTGTATTTAGAGACATATTTTTTTCGCAGACCCTTCCACCCTTCCCCATCTTTGAATGTTCGTCTCCTCTCGAGAATTATTCACTTCGAAAGCCACAAATACGGCCACCGGACGGGCTGTTCAATAACTCCGAAGAAATAATTTCGCCGAGATGACAAATCCGTAAGGAACGGGAGTTATTATATAATTCAGGCGCGGACACAAGGGGAGGCATGGGAGAAATGGCCCCCCCCTGAAATCTAAAAAAAAAAAAGAAGCTACGGAAAAATATCATAAGTATTAAAGTATACATATTATATAATATAATATGCAAAAATAACAGCAAAAATTTCGGAATCTGACAATTTTTTTTTTTTTTTTTGTATATTTATGTAGGTCTAGTATAAAAGTTTTTAATAACAATTTATCAAAAATCCGAAGAAAAAAAAACTTCGGCGCTAACGAGTTAACGTTAAATTATTAAATTGATATTGGTTTTCGGTCAATTAAAATAATGTACAGTTCCGTAATTTCTAATCGCGTCGACTAGGTAAACTCCGTCTCCAATCGTCATTATTCTGATTTCAAACAATTTTAACATTAACAACCTTGATCATTTCCATTGATATTATTTGATGCCTCCCCCCCCCCGCCCCCGTAAATCTATTCTGGATCCGCGCCTGATATAATTATATGTTATATAATAAGTTATATGCAATTATCGTAATTGTATTCGTTGTCATTTGTAACAAAAATTAAAGACGAGAATCGATTTTTAACATTTTTTTTTTTTTTTTTAGTTTTTTTAATCGTACAGCTAATCTCAACCCGATCGGATTGTTGACAAGACCATATATGCACACGAATACGTTTCGTTTTTTCTTTTTTTGTGTTAAACGTGTTCGTGTAAAATAATATTATTCGTTTGCGTATTGACCTAACGCGAGCGTCAATTCGTCCCCGTGCCGTCGGCGGTCAAGTGGACACGCAGTGGAAATATTTTAAACCAGTTCATTCCGTCACCACCTGTCCTCCGACCGTGTCGACACAGCATCCGCATTGTGTACGCGGCGCGTAGAGATTCATGCGTTTTCCAAACCCTAAACATGTCAAACACCGTTCGAAATGTTGTGCGGAACGGTCGCGTAGAATTAACACTTCGTTAAAGAGACAGGTGTGTGTGTGTGTGTTATATACACAATTGAAAGACAAGTGCGAGCGGAGTGAAAAGTGTTTAAATTGAAGGGGGGTGAGGGGGAGAAAAAACTGAAAACGCGTTCGGGCGTTTATCGCGCGAATTGTTTAATATTACTAGTCGGTAAAATAAAATAAAAAGTTTTCGTTAAACATCATAATCGTATGGGGTAGTCAGTTAAGAAACGTTGAAACGTTTTGTTTGTATAAACGTGACGAAAAATCCGAATTTCTCCCACGAGCGGCGTTGTTTTTTTTTTTTTAATAATTACGCGTGTTAGTAATGTATAATAATAATAATAATAATAATATACGCTACGGAACCGTTATAACTAACAGGCGGCCAATCGAATCTCGTCGTGTCGCGGATGACAATTGAATAAAATATGACGTTGTTTCTCGTCCGGTCCAAAACGGTGTTCTCGACGTGATTCGGAGTTCAAAAAAAAAAAAATCGCGAAACCCTCGATTGTCGAAAACGAGAGACGCGCCCCCGGGGGGGGGTTCTTTTAATTTACTTTCAAAGGGAAAAAATACGAAAAATTTAAAAACAAAAAAATTCCGATCAACGGGATTTTCGACAACATAAGAAAAAACAAACACGATTATTAAGACGGGGAACAGCCCGCGCCGCGCGACCCCCGGGGCGAAAATAATATCAAAACGCGCGTACCGCGTTATTCACGCGCGTCTTTTAATTTACGGAACACAACGTGCAAACATTCCGTGTGTTATTATTTCCGATTTGTCAAACAATTGACGCGTCCGTTATTTTTAAATGAAATTTAGACGGACGAATTTTATTTTATTTTTTTTTTTTTACCACGACATTTATACGTATTATATTTATGTATATTCTCTTGGGTATACACACACACACACACATGGATTACGAACACGTGTTATTGTAAATTATTTTTCAAAACTGCGATTAATAACGGACAAGATCTAAACTAAAAACAATCGAATTTTGGTAAAAAAAAAAATACAAAAAATTTTCGCGATTAAAATCAAAACCGTTTGCCAGGACGCTCCGTCACTAGGCGAATCGACGGCGGTACGCGTTTTGAATGCAATAGGAGACTCGTTCGTTTTACTTTGCGCGCACAAGACAAAGGGATCAAATACTCTCCTTTGAACCGAGGGCGAACGGCTCGCGTATTATATTATATAATCGTGTAACACGTCCGACCGCACAAGTCCCTTGCGCGGACGTCTGTCCTCGACGTCAATCCCTTTTCCCCTCTGCGAGTTTTGTCTCGTGTTCCGTGTTAACGCGCGAATATCCGAATTACCGATTGGAAATCGAAAATTCGTTCACCCGTTTGTGTGGACAAATTATTATTATAATAGATAAAACGAAAGAGTATTGAAGTACGGGGGCTAGGAAGAAGAAAAAACGCTGTTTTCGGTTAACGCGCGTACTGCGAAAATCGTTTCTTTTCTTTTTCTCTCTTGATTTTCAATCGAATTCCGCCCGTTGTAAAAAGCAAACCGTCCGCTTTCGATTTATTAAAACATTTCGAATCGCGTTTAGACGTTTACGTTTCCGTAACCCGGTGTAACGTAGGACACGACGACAATCATCGCGACGAGCGTCCAGGGGCCGACCGTTTTTCATCTCCGGTACGGTTAACGCGCGAATCGTCGTAGCAGCGTACTTAGAAAATGTTCGGCGAACGAAGCTCGATGATTGACGACAGTATTAAGTGTCTCGTTCGATTCGGACGATTCACGCAGGCCGTAGTTGCCGAGTGATTGATTTCGAAAAAAAAAAAAAAATGCGCGCGCGTTACGACGGTAAACTGCGGTAATATAACCCCGGTACGATCCCCCCGGTCCGGTTCGAAAAAAGCGCTCGTTTTATTTTTCGTCTCGACGAAAAAGAAAAAAAAAGGAGAAACGAGTGTTTTTTTTTTTTTTATAAAAATATTTAACGACGGCAAGTGATGTCGAGATTTTTTCACTCGTGACGAAAAAAAAAAAAAATACAACGAAAACCACTTGCTACGGCGCAAGCACATGACTCCCCGAGTCGGAATCTTTTCCTAGTCGAATTTTCTTTATGACCGGCCCGGTTTCCGCTGTTCTCTCCGTTTTTCGTGTTTATTGTCGATCTGGCATATCGACCCGTTCGCGTGTACAATATCGTTACGGGATAACATTTATTGATCGATTGCGCAGCAATAAGGGGAGGGATATTCAGTGTTCGGGGAAAGATTGAATTAAAACAGAAAAAAAAAAAAAATGCTATCACCGCGAAAACACTATTATCGTACTACTACTAAATATTTTCGTACGGGATAGCGCGTATCGAAATCTATTGACATAAAAACTACTCGTGACCGACCATGAAAATTGTTCTTGCGCATACCGCAGATCGGAAATGAACAAATCACGTAGAAAACAAAACCGCGGACGAGAAAAATCGCGCCAAATCGCCATAAACACGTTTTGGCTGACAATCGATTTCTCGGCCGCGATCTTTTCGCGCCATTAGAGATCAGGGTCGCCGCCGGGACGCTGCACAGCATCTCGATTCACGGGCGGCAACGCATTTTTAATACGTTTTGTTGAACGCACGTGTATAATACCGAATACAATATCGGCAACGTGTAGGGCTCGGGGATTCATACGTGAATACGTATTTGTCACTACGATTCAATAAATTAATTTCGGCGAATTCGTATCACGCGGTTTTCAATTAAACGACCTGTTTTACGTCATTTCTTTACGAATACGCGTTTTCGCGTGTCTTCGCATAATTCCATTTCTTCTCGTACGTTTAAACGATTATTTTTTTTTCTCGAAAATACGCGAGAAATGTGTAGATTTCCCGTCGACGGAAAAAAAAAACCGGTGAAAACCGACAGATGCAATCGCTATGCGTGCGCGCGTTGAATTAAAGATCGGCTGGAAATACATAAATACGTTTTATCGAGGTAAAAATTCGTTTCGACAACGGTCGACACAAGAAAAGCGATGACCGTGTCACGTGCGCGATTTGCGATTTAGTCAAAAGCACTATTATTTTTCCGTTTCATTTGTCGAATATTAGTCTGACGCCGAAAATTCGATTATCGAAAAACGAAAAATGGCGCAAAACGCGTTTCTGCGTCTTCACACGAACACCCGATTGTGTTCCGTTTGTGGAAAAACCGATAGCGATCGGAACGACGGTTTTACGGGTAAATACGTACCTACGACGTTAGCAAAGCAATTGACACAAAATATAGAAAACAGAAATTCAAACGAAATATTTTCGATTCGTCCGCGTCACGCTCCGTTTCTCAAAAGTAATACACGTACGACAAAAAAATCGATTTGCGCCGAGCTCTCATCGACGTTGGCGACACCTCGAGTTCACGTAAAATTTAAAAGCGTTTTTTTCCTTTCGGACGAATACGCCGCGGCGGTCGGTCTGACAGTGCCGAATCGTATTCGACCAATATTCACTCGATTTTTTCAGCGCACACACACACACACACACGTGTTTTGTTTGTGTAAACGCATACAAATCCCCGAGAACTAAGTAATAATATGAGTAAATACGCGTGTTTCAGTATTCCTCGTACCGGGGAATCGGAATTTGATTTCCGGCAAAACAATCGGAACGCGCGTTTTCAAGTGAATTTTCGCACAGATTCCCCTCCCTCCACCGTCCACCCCGTGCTCGTCGTAATTCCGGCGTAAACGTTAATGTAAACATATATTCTAACAATCGTTGGTCGGAATTATTACGTGGATTTCGCGTTTTCCAGTGTTACCCGCGTTCATACAACTGTTCTACGACGGCGTCGTCGTCCGTTTTATTTCACGTGTGAAAACCAGCGCGAAAAAATCGTTTCCGTTTTTACGCCGAACGCGTGGGATAAACGATTTTCTTCTTTTTCTATTTTCGTATACGTTTTATAAACACGGGGAAGGGGACGCGCCCGTTGTGGAAAATCAATTTTTTTTCTTCTAATTTTTCCGTATAATGGACAAACGGTTTTCGATCGGAGTTCCATCCACCCAGGGGCGTATTTACTTCATCCCTTAGGGAGGGGGGGGGAAAGGGGCGAGTAGAAAAACGGCCCGTCGAATCTGTTGTCAACTTAGAATTATCGAAAAATTATATGAAAATAATAAGTTTTAAATAAAAAAATGTTTTATTACGTTTTAGTTCGATCGATTTCAGTCGTCAGTAGACATAGGTTCATACACAAGCATCTAGGGGGAGAGGCGATCGCCCCCCCCCCTTGTATACGCCCCTGTGAGACACGCACACTCCTCGTCACTCTCAAACACACTGTTAACCCCCTCGTTTTACGACCCGACAATATTTACGTATCGTATTTTTTGTATCGCCCCCACCACCTTTGTATACGCCTCTGGATCCACCGTTATTCGAGACATTTCGTGCGTGAAATGATTAACGACGAGTGATAAAACTTTTCTCGCGCCGTGGGCAAATGATAAATAATAATAATAATAATAATAATAATAATAATAATAATAATAATAATAATAATAATGATAATAATAATAATGATAATAATAATAATATTAAACGGATAATCATTCTTACCAAACGAACTGCAATAATAGTGTTATTGTTGTCGGCTAACGATGGCTGCGGCGGCGCACACGAGTAGTACGGGGAAACAAAACGCGGACGGCGGGCGGCACGTACTACGGAGAAAACGGATGGCTTGTTAATAACGCGTAACGTCGCAGGGACGTGCGGCGCCGGTGGTGGCGGTGTGGTGGCGATAGCGACACGTTTTTTTTTTTTTTGTTTTTCGCGCGCGTGCGCAATACCGCGGTTTCACTACGAACGTCGCCGCGACTCGTGCCGCCGTCCTCCTAGTGGCCGCCGCGGCGTGCGCGTTGGCCGGCCCTCTTTTTACACGGCCTTGACGACTGCGGACCGGTTTCCATCGAACGCCGCACGCGTCGCGCGCGTCGCCACGACGAATCACGTTCCGATATTTTTCATTGCTTTTAATTAGTGCGCGTGCGCGTGTGCGCGAGAGGGAGGGAAAAATACATATTCCAACGAGATCGCGCTCGTTTACGTAACACTAGTATTGTCGGCGTGAAGGGCGCAAAGGGAGGGGAGGGAGAAAGTCGGGTATTTTCACCCCCCCGAAAATGGGTGGGGGGTCTTCTGCTCCTTCGACGACGATGATCCCTCGGCGAACAAAATATCCGTTTCACGCTTGTAATACGATCGGACGCGCGCCGAAACACGGCGGCCAATTGATTTTTCGACAAAATTCCGTGGTGATGGGAGGGAAGGAGGCGATCATATTATTATTATTATTATTAGCAGGAGGACACAAAAAAAAAAAATATATATTTTTTTCTCTCGCCCGAGAATCCGTTTATATATATATATATATGTATATTAAAAAAATGTATGAAATACAGCCCGGAGGGGGGGGGGAGATCGTTCCTATCGGCCCCCGCCACCTCAAAACCGCCGTTGTCCGACGCGCGGACACGGCTCCGTTGGCCTCCTAGCCACTTTTAGAACTCTTTCGGGAGTCGCGTTGATAAACTGTACCGAACTTTTAAAAGCGATAATTTTCGTTTTAAAATTCTACAGAGAAAAAACCGTTCGTTAGACATACACACACGGTTCCACTAATTTTTTTTTTGTGTTTTATATAATTCTGACACCATCGAAAACAAATTATACTGGAGTTACGAACATATGGACTCGCCTTGTTTCTTGCCCATGATGTGTTTCATTATTTTTCCAAATGCTTACTAATTATTCTCGACGTTTTACCCCATAATAATTTTTTTCTTTTTTTTTTTTTTTTTTGGACTTGAATGTAAAAAAAAAAAATATTTATAAGTACATTTTTGTTAAATATTAACGACATTTTACTTTACTAAAAGAAAACATTTTTATGTCTAACAATGAAATGAATACGGCGGAGTTACCCGTTTACCTAATCTAATTACGATTTTTAATTTTGTAACAAATAATAATATACACCGATAGCTAATTTTTATTTTTTTTTTTTTTAAACTCTCTCTTTATAATACGTATTTCACAAAACCTACAAACTCGATACCTAACCCATGTACATTTTTTAACAAGTACCTATATATATAATATATACAATGTATCTTAAAATATAAAAACTATCGTAATATATTATATTGTAAACAATGTTCGCGTTGTTTTATGGTACTTCGACGCGTGCTGTTATTGCGACTGACGAAAATTACGGGAATATATCGACAATAAACGCTCGTATAATGTTCTACGTTCTGTTTCCAATCGTGCACGACGTCGCCGATCTGATTTTGTCAATCCACGTCGCGTATCGTCCTGAACGAACAAAAATATACTCACTTCAATACAGTGGCGTATACAAGGGGCGGGGGGCGATCGCCTTCCCCTAGATACTTGTGTATGTACCCATATCTACTGCGACTAAAACTAATCGAACTAAAACTCAAATGTAATAAAACACTTTTTTTTTATTTAAAACTTATTATTTTCATATAATTCCAAGTTGGCAACAGATTCGACGGGCCGTTTTTCTACTCGCCCCCCCCTCCCCCTAAGGGACGAAGTAAAAACGCCCCTGCTTTAATACGGTTCCGTCGGTGTTATCGATACAAAATATTGACAATATTATTGACGACGGCGTGTGGGGTCCACTTTAAGTGTTATATATTTACTATAATAATAGATTTATTTCGAAACACGATTCGACACTTCCAGTTGAAATTACCAGAGCACTATAGAGCGCATACAGGTGCGCGGTATTATGTGGTTACCGCTACCGCGGGCAGTGTATTTATTGTTATTATTATTATTATTATTATTATTATTATTATTATTATATGCCGACACAAATGAGCACCTGAACGCGCACGGGTGAATACGGTACAAAAAAAACCTGAACCTATTATTTCGACTAATAATAATCGTGATCGTTTATACCGCTGTTTAAACGTGCGCACTTACGAGGGGAGAGTGCAGGACTATTCGATAATTTAAATCGATCGATTCATATACACAAGTAACGACGAAACGATACATTGGTACGGTCCCTTCCACGCGGGGAGGCATTTTGGCCCAAAGTTTAAATATTTGTTTTTCAAAAAAAAAAAAAAAAAAATACAAACAAAATATTTCGATATTTCGGTATACGTGCCATTTTTTTTATCATTATTATTAATTCTGCACAAAAAATTATAATATTATAAGTCGTAACGATTTTTCGCGTAACGAATTTCAATCAAATGTAACAACGCGTTGTTTCCGTGGCGCGACCAGAATTATTTCAAACGGGCGGCGGGTCCATAATATTGTTCAAACACGGACATATTTCGAATACAGTGAAAAAAAAATCCGGTACATACGTAACATGTACTTGTATTAACATCTGTACAATTACGCGTATAACATTTATG
Source organism: Chaetogeoica ovagalla (assembly GCA_032441825.1). Lineage (NCBI taxonomy): Eukaryota > Metazoa > Arthropoda > Insecta > Hemiptera > Aphididae > Chaetogeoica > Chaetogeoica ovagalla. Next base: position 3,127,368 of record CM063747.1, on the reverse strand, counting down.
CAACGATATTTAATTTTCGTTTTATCGGTTTGAATTCGAATGATACGGAAACATTTTTTAAACGTTAATTCGTGTGTAATTTACGTGAATTTTTAAGATCGGTTATTGTATCGCATTGCAATGTTGTGTTTGAGAGGTTTTCACGCAGCGTTTTATCGGCAGCGCCCGGTGGTAAACATTGTCTGGTCGTAAAACGAGGGGGTTAACAGTGCGACATAACTCGTGTGTTTGAGTGTCTCACAGGGACGTATACAAGGGGGGGGGCGATGGGAGCGATTGCTCCTCCCTCTAGATACTTGTGTATGAACCTATATCTACTGACGATTGAAATTAATCGAACTAAGACTAAAATGTAACAAAACATTTTTTTATTTAACGCTTATTATTTTCATATAATTTTTCGATAATTCTAAGTTGGCAACAGATTCGACGGGCCGTTTTTCTACTCGCCCCTCCCCCCCCCTAGGGGATGAAGTAAATATCGCCCCTGGTGTCTCACGAACGTTTTTAAATCGAATTTTCTCGTATATATATATATTTTTTTTTTTTTATAAAGAGATGTCTTAGATATCTTTGTCGGTATAGGCGAATGATAAATATAATAATTACATATACTTTCTCACTGGGCCCGCGGATATTGGTTTTTTTCATTTAATTTCAATCGGCCGATGACTACGGGGTCGTAGAATAATGTCGTGCACGAGCCATCCATCGTGCTTCGGTTTCGGTGATACTTTTTTCCTTTTTATGTACGCAATGATCGCGTGGATAACGAAACGCTCGCGAGAGAACGCGCGCACAAGAGTCGCGGAAAACAAATTACAATAAAAGAGCCGTTTAAAGAAATATATTATATTTTCAATTCTTATAAGAAGTTAAGTATATATTATATTCCCGTTGTGTTCTCTGTACGGTACTAGAGTGGGAAGATTTGGTCTAAGACGAACGAATTTTTTGTTTATATATATATATAAACAAAATATACCAATATATATATATATATATATATTGGTCACCGGTAATCAGCGGCGCAGCTAGATTCGCACGTCAAAAACGTGACCGAATCTATGATTGCAGCAGCCGTTGTCGTCGCGTATTATTCAGATCGGACGTGAAAAGTGTGATGACACGGAACGCGAAACGAATTTAATTTTATTAAGTTATTAAATTCGTATACAGAGCCGGGGATTAACGGTGTAAGTGGCCCCGGGCTGACACTCGATCCGGGAGCTCTAATTTTACAAAAAAAAAAAAAAATTCTCCAGTTCATCATATAACGTGTGTTTACATTAGATGACGCGACGAAAAAAGAATTTCGGTAGAGTAAGTTAAATCGAATAATAATAATAATAATAATAAAAAAAAACGCATTGAAATTCGTACTTGTTATAAATTATTATTTTGTAAAAATATTTCATGTAAATAATTGGTTTTTTTTTTAAAACGTTATTTATTACATTTTGTAAAAATTGTGCCATAATTTACAAAAAAAAAAAAAAATAAATAAATATTGAAAATTCCAAATTTCTTTTTGGGATCCCTCTTAACCCCCTTAATCCCCGGCTCCGTTCATATGCGACCCGTACAATAACTAAACCGTATCCGATATAATATTCCGTTCAAATAATTTTTCGGCAGTTCGAATAGGCGCAGTCGTCAGTCGGCCACAGTAACCCTGTGAACGCCCGACTATACGGGCGGGTAAAAATTTCGAAAAAATCACTTCGCGATCGTTTCTCGCGTAAATACAAACGTTTCCCCCCCCCCACCCCCTCTCCCAACACGAAAATCCGACGAAAGTCGTAACGCGTACGTTTTCGGACGTTTTTGAACATTAATATTCCGACCGTCGTTAATTTTTTTTTTTTTTAATTCGCTTTCCGCGACGTGTAAATTACATTCTATTTATTTTTGTTTTTCGCATATTTTTGGTCGAACACGCGTAATGGGATTTCGCACGCGTTTTAATTAGCGCAGAAATATGCGCGCGGTGTACACCCGTGAGACGGAGACGACAACCGATGATTTTTTTTTTTGTAACGTTTCGCCGTACAGAGCGTGTGGTGGCGAGGTGTGGTAACGTATAGGAACGCAGCCGAGAGAAGGCGACGAGGGATTCTGTGGAATCTATTTGCCGCCGCCGCCGCCATCAACAAAATAATAATAATAATAAACGACCCTTATAATCCCCGCGTTGTACGAAGAAATATTTCTCGGTTTTTTTTTCGTTTCCATCTTTTCACACTCGTTTCACACGGATTTCGTCGAGACGACAACGCGGACGACGACGACCACCACCACCACCACCTACACCGCCGCCACCACGGTTTGGTACAACGCGTGCGGCAGGCGGCGCGCTGGCGGGCGCCTCCACCGCCACCACCGCCGACTCCGCCACGGCCGGTTTCGTGCGAACGGCCGAACGTTCTCCGTTCGCCCGCCGGTTTATTTATTACGATATATTATGTTATTTATTTATTTATTTTTTTTTATTGTGCCCGCGTACGTGTTACAATGTCCGAGGAGAGTATTAAAACGCGTATGTAATAATAATGAAAAAAAAATAAAAATAATAATAATAAAACGATCGGGTGTGGGATTCTTTTTCCCCCCCCCCGTTTCCATGTTATATTTAATACCAGACGGCATACCAGACAGTCGGATAATTTCGAAAATAATTTATACGCACTCCTGAGCGATTCTCTCGATTGTACGACATAACGGCGTATCGTTCGCGGGGGGATTTTTTTTCAAATCGTTAGAGCGTATACGATGAACGAAAAAAAAATGGTTAAAAATACGCATTTAGAGACTAGAGTGATACGCAAACATATAACCGTATTGTCGAAATCCTATTTGATTTCTGTTTTGTTAACAATAAAATTACTACGCGCGTAGTTTATAACGCGCGCGCACAACGTTCGTAAATGTTTGCGGAAAATCGACAATTTTACGTTGCGTACGCGTAGTACCGCACTATAATTCAAAAACACCAATATAATGTTATTTCATACATTCCGTTTGTGCGTCCACGATCGCGTTGGAAAGAATGATATAAAATAAAATTTTACTTAAAAAATCTGAACGCGAATGGCAAATCGTCCGAACGATTACGGGGGAGGGGGAAAAGAAACCGAGAAAATTTATACGCGCTAATCCGTGAAATATGGAAAAACGCGCGTTATAAATTTTCGTATACGTACACTTATTACAGTGTTTGGGATATTGAAATAAAAAATTCGTAGATAATGTCTGTGTCACGATCATAATAATGATACATCGTCGTAATACGCGCACTGAATCGATTTTTAATTAATAATTGTTTCGGAAAACACAAATGAGTGCGTAAATGTATTTTCGTTTGAAATCCCGTACGGACGGAGCCGGATAATTCGATTGGTAATTATTATAATAACGTATAAAAACGATTTCCGTCGGACAGCAGTCTCGTTATAAGGAAAAAGAAATGCTCGACGACTCTAAATTGTCAATGGATTTTATACGGAATTAAGCATAACCACCACTCAGTAACACGTATATTGGTTTCTTTTTCGGTATTCATGATAATTCGACAACACTCCAAATGGATATTAAAGAGGAGAGAGAGAGAGAAAATACAATAATTATAATAACGCGCGTTGTTTTTTTTTTTTTTTTGTGTTTTTGTTGATTTTTCGTAGACGAGCTGATAATGTGTAATATAATATATATATATATATTAATTAATATATGCGTTATACGGCAATACAGGAATGTAACTCACGATTTTTATCGAACCGAAGTAGCGTGGGGCTTAATGGAATTTATTATGTTGTTGTGTGAGGGGCACAGTCGTATAAAAAAATAAACTCGGACGAGACGCAAACGAGAAGATGATTTTTTTTTTTTTTTTATAAACCACTCGTTTATACACGCGTGTATCCCGTATGTAAATTAGACGATCGAATCCAGTTTACGGTAGACAACGTTAAAAAAAAAAAAAAAATAAAATAAATACCGTCTGATGATAAAACAAGCGTTTTTTGAAATTATTTTTCTCCTCTTAACGTATCGTGAGAACCAACACTCCTCCGTGTTCGCGGGATTAGGTGTATTCTTCACTCGTTATCTCGGACGATAAACATTTGAACAACATGAACACATTATTGTCTGATATATTTTTCGGTTTGTTTAGTGAGACCTCCCCATGTCCGACCGTCATGCCGTTCCCTTGTTATTTCGACGTTTCATAACGCGTGCGTATCGTTAAAACGTATTTGAAAAACGTTTTTCACAAAAAAAAAAACACACATAACGACTCGTTTTCGATACGTTTGTGGACGAACTCGACATAACACCTCGGGGAAATATTCTGAAGAATAACGTTTACACTTTCTGGCTGCGAAACGTAATCAGACGTAATAATGCGTTGAGAACATTGGAGTCCAGGAACTCCGCGTACCCAATTCGAACACGGAATATCTGTGATACGACGAATATATATGTTTTTTTCACGTATTATTCAACGGATCCAGATAAAAATAAATATATACTTGTAAAAAATACAATTATTGTAGAATATCGGGGGTAAGAGATGTGGATTTCGTGGACAAAACGTTTGATAAACACAATCATTACTAATTGAGTGTAAATTCCTTGAAACGAGTTGTTTCGTTTTTTTTTTTTTTTTTTTTTTTTAACGCAATTTAAGTATTTTCTATTAGAAATTGATCGGAGTATGACGAGAATATATTATATATATTTTAAATGTGAACTATATGTTTCGGTGCCTAATATTTATATCATATATACTTCATACCATACACGAATGTGAGATGTGTAAACGTGCACTGTCTCAGTAAGCGATTTTTGAAGAAAATAAAAATACCCTTTAAAATTTTCATTTTCATTTTTTTTTTTGTTATTCGCAAACACTAGTAATTATTAAAAATTATATGACGCCATTTCGAAATCACTTGAGCGAATAACACCGTTCTGTATTATCCGAATGATGAGGGACGAGAAATATCAACTCTTACGTTCTTATGACACATGGAAAAATTTGCGGAAACAGTAACAGGAGAAGACCATGAACAGATGCTGAATGCAAAATTTAAGATAATGTCTCCGACACAAGGAACTTTTCAGTGTAGAGATAATTTCCAATCTTTGATAGCCGAGAGAAACAAGATGAAGAAGAAAAATATTCGAATACATTAAACATTTTTTTGTTTTTTATTAAAAATATAAATGCCGTAGAACCCAGTTTGGGAAACTCTTGTGTATGTGTAGTAATAAATTTACCATAACTGTACCGATTAGAAGATCGTCGTGACTTATGAAACGTTGGAACGCTGTCCAAATCAACGCGTTCGTTCGTCGTGGTGTATGTAGTGTTGATCGTAAATAACGCGCAGGCACCTTTTCTATAGTAGTATATTCGTGTTTTTCTATACAAATCGCAATGTAATAAAATATATTATTATTATTATTATTATTATTATTATTATATTGTTCGTTCTACGTATGTTATGTAATATTTGTCGTGACGTAGGGTGGCCAGATTATATAAATATAAAAATACGGGGCAAATATATATTATATATATATATATATATATATATATATATATAAATAAATATATATATATTCTTTTATCGTAAATAAAATGGGAACAATTCGCTCGTCGGATGTCAGTAGGGGTGGAAACACTTTGCTCATTGGATAGGATACTCTCGGTCAGTGGTGTAGATTTAGTTGAGGGTTTCAAGGGATTTTCGAGAGACTTCGAAAAACTAATAAGAAAATTGAAAAATTACCTTTCTAAAGTACTAATTAGATAAAATTTGCTACAGGAAACCGAGTATGACTGTAAGGATCGGAGAACTTCTTTTGGTAACGAATTTGTCAAGAGAAAAAAAAAAAAAATTTTTTTTTTTAAATACGATAAGGGAAAGGGACGTATTATTGAAATACGGGACGATTTAGCGTCCAGAGAGCATTTGTCGGGACAACGGGACAGATTTTTGAAATACGGTACGTTCCTGTACGATACGGGACGTCTGGCCACCCGGTCGTGGCGTCATCACGAAACGCGCAGGCGTACTTAGACACTTTATTCATGGGAAGGATGGAGATGTGATGTAGGGATTTTACTTCCTCTATTCCGTCTGTTTTATAACGATAAAAAAAAAATATATTAAATATATTTATTTGGAAATTCGTTAAAAAAAATGTATTTTATACATTACGTCGTTGATTTTTTCCGTTTATCTGTAAAATATTTTATTATGTTTTTGTGATTTACATAATATGAATAATCGATGCTAACACGTACGATGAGGTATTGTTAGGTTCCGGGGGGTCAGGAGGATAATAAGTTAATCACAATTGCGCCAATGATGTTGTCGAAAAAAAATATCCTAAACACGTCACTACTGACCGCATTATTTGTCGCGTATACATTTAATTGTAAAAATTCTGTTTTTCGCATTCCCTTTGTCGTTATCCCATTCAACGCCACCCCACAAAAAAGAACAAATAAATCCTCGCCGCCGTTCCGTTTAAACAGGATAACGGCGCGATGAGAGACCACACGGCGTTGTTCGCGCCAGATCAGCGGCGCCGTTCATCTCACTTGTCTCCGTGACACATGTCACGGTAGAATTATTTATTTGGTCTTTGTAACAACATGATCCATTTATTGCGACGTTTTATCAAGCACAGTGTTTGTACGTTGTGTGAATAATGAAAAAAGCGAAAACGCGTTGTGTACAAATCGGCCCTTAACACGAGGATTTTACGGAAACACGTGAATGGAAATAACACTTCAAATCCCCCTGACAGCGCCGCGCTATTGATAATAATATCGACAAGGGGATTGTCGAAAGCGGATATTTTCTCACTTCGTCGTACACACGCGGAACATAGCGAAAAGTCTACTCGAGACCGACTCTTCCGGGTTTCTAATTTTTTTCTCGTAAATCCTCAAAAATTAATTGAAAATTTTTTAAAAAAATTGGCCGATAATCGACTGTTAAATGTTTCGAGATAAAAAAAAAAAAAAAAAAACGAAAAATGAAAAAAATTGGGAAAATCGTTCTGTAGTAAAATTCACGACGAATTCGAAATTCTTATCGATGGATCGGTCGGTACGTCTGAAGTAGGAAACGTCTATTTTGTTATGTTTCGTGTGCGTGTGACGAGGAGAGAAAATGCCCGTTTACAATCCTCTTGAACGCTTTAATAAATAACAGTGACAACGGCCAACGGGGCCTGCAAAAGATCAGAAAAATGAATGTGATAAAAAAACAAAATTCATGCTATTCGCGTTAGTGTAGAATTAGGTTCAAAAAAAAAATTAATTTTTTCTTACGCTCAAACAGACGTAGAAGAAATTAAAACGTGAATTGTCCCGTCTTCAAACGTATTATTGTCCGTAATAATTTTGTTTTTGCGTGGGAAAAAAATTCCCAGCAAAGATCACTTTTTCGATTACGTCTCGTGCTGAGCCGGAGAATAAATATCATTTTCAAAACAAAGATATTTGATAACTACGAGTGTGAGAAAACCTGTGATTGTTTTGTGTTATAATTTGAAAATTTAAAAAGGGGATTATTTTTTTTTTATTTAGTGGTGGTTATGAGTTATACACCGTGCTATGATAGACAACCAACGAATCCGTCAAAAAAAAAAAAAAATATATATATATATATAAATTATGTTTTGTCATAATCGTATACACTTTTATTCCGAATTAATAGTGTTTTCGAATTCGGCACACTTTTGGTTTTTTGACGTAACAAGAAAAAAAAAAGTCAAAACGATATGTTAACGTCGTCAAATATCGATTATCTCCAATTTTTTGTTTTTTTTTCACTTTTCTTTCGCATTTGAAATACGTCTCGTTGATTTTCTCCGCGTAATTTATTTCTCGAAATCATAATAAAGAGGTAAAAATAATTTGAATTATTATACACACGTTGAATACGTTTTTTTTTTAATTATACGATTGTTTTATATCTTTCACGGAGTGTAAACACGTTTCGGAAATGTGGTGTTTTTGCATTCGATTATTAATACATGTTATTAATAATTATGTCGGGATACGAATTCAAACCGCTCCAACGGATTTGACGTAAAAAAAAAGAAAACGATTTAAATAAAAATTGGGAATAAATAAGATAAAAATATGACGTTTTGAAGAAAGAAAAAAAAATGTTCGCTTTCCGCCTTTACTGAAACTCGAAATGTACACGAGTACGATATTGTGGTCAATTTCGAAAACAATTATTATTGAATTCGGCGTTTTCGAATGGAATTTGTGCCATAAAATTACGCACGGACGGATTCAACATTACAATGTGCGCCCGTAAATTTTTTAGCGAAGTCTGATAGAGACGTAGAACAGCTAGAAATCCACCGCCCCCCTTTTAGGAACACACGAAACAACGCAGATTAATTTCAAATTTCAAAAAACGATTTCGGAATTTGAAACAGTTAAAACAAATACAAGTACTGTGAGGTACGTAAGCGAATAAAACGTTTCTCATTTAATTTTAAACCTGTCGAGGTCACGTCGTTGACGCAATAATTTTCAACCCCCGGTGGCTCCTACACGAGTTTTTGTACACAATTTATATGGATCAATGGCTAATGTGGAAATACTATTAATTCGTCGTTATCCGTGTGGTGGTGGATTACACGTGGATTTTACTGATCGCGCGTATAATTAAATAAAAAGAAATAATTAAACAATTAAATGCGTATGACGTAATACCGTGTTCACTGCGTTTCTGCTGGCCGGCAATTTTTAATCGGTTTCTCGCCACGTGTCGTTGTATTTTGTGAACGAACCTGGACCACATTCATTTGACCGTTTATAACATTTTAATATTATTAATTGGCTAAAACAAATACCACAGAGTACATAATATCACGTGTGTATTCGTTGACTGTACTATGTTATTTCTTGTTCGCGTATGGAAGAGACAATCAAAAACAATTTGTAATGTTTTTTCAATAATAATAATAATAATAATAACAACAACAATTGCCTTTAACGATAACCCTTTAACGAATCCCCCTCCCCCCCGCCAGAACCGTGGTTAGTTGTAACCGAGAATTATTTAATCCCGGTTATAATAATCAGAATACTTTTGTGATTTCGAAATTATTTGACATCCGCGCGATTTGTAATCACTCCGTTTGTTTTCAATTCGTCTTTAAAATATTTTACAGAAAAAAAAAATAAACCGTACGTACATTAAGAGAGATATTTAATTTGCAAATTTTACAAATATAAACATATAATGTCCATTGTAATTGCAATATTGAAATTTATAACACGAATCGCGAACGGTGAGTAAAACTCGATATTATTCCGAGCTGGACACCCGTCTACTGCGTTTTCCCCCAAAACGAAGTCACTGCTTTGAATCCCCGACACCGAAATACACAATTAATTGTACACGTACGTACGTTTTGGCACGTTCAATTTAATTCCGTCGAATGCGGTTTGTGTTGGTGTCAGTGTTTCTTTCAGACAACTTTCTCCGGGGGGGGGGGCATTTGAAAAAATAGGGGGGGTCATTTATATTACATCAAGAAAAATGCATTTTTTGGTAATAATTAACTTTGTCTGTTATTATTATTGTGAACAAAATTATTAAATACACAAAATTTTTTGTATAACTTTTTAGCTTCTTCATTTTTTTTGGTTCTGGTGGGGGTTTTAACCTGACCCCCCCCCCCCCGTAAATACGCCACAGACAAATTTGTCTAATATTTGGTATTTCTTTACTATTCTTCAAATTTTCTCCGGGGGGGGGGCCTTGGACATTCTCCGGGAGGGCTCAGCCCCCCCGGGATAAGTGCCTGAAAGAAACACAGGTTGGTGTGCAAGCGCGTGGCAAATATAATAATATCACAATGACGATAATAAAGTATCTCGAACGTTTTCGTTGGATTTATTTCGTTCGAAACGTAATTATTATTATTATTATTATTATTACCGTATAAATCACAAATTCCGTCGCGTCTATAGGGGTGTGTTGTTGAAATTGTATTCCGATTTGTTTTTGTTTCCTCGTAAAATTCTACTGGCACTCCTCCTACTTTCGCATAGAAAAATTAAAACAGTAAAACTATATTTATTTTGGTATGTATATGGACCGACATTATATTCGAAAAAGCTCGTGTTATATACGTCTACGACGTTCGATATAGTCATATATTAATAATTAACACCGAACAAACTACGTAATAATAAAAGCAGATTACTCGGGATACATAATAAGACATATGGTAAATCCGTCAATTACGTGTTTACTTATCGCATTAACGTGCTGTTTCGATAAGTTAAGCGATAAAAATTATTTTCCGTCCACGTATTCTCGCGTGTATTCGTGTGTACACCTAAAATGTATACACGTGTTTTCTACTCAATGTTTAATGTCTCTTTTTTTTCTTCCTAACTTTTTAATTTTTAATGACACGTACTAAATTGTAAAATATCATCATATATTACGGATGCATAAAATGTTTTAAAATCTACGGCCACCGAATACATCTTTAAAAGATCACATCTTTTCTTTACGGGGCTTTTTCTTTTTTTTTTTTTTTTAACGCTTTTACTTCTAAGGACGAGTACATCGAAATATTGTAAAAAAATAAACAGTCGAATATTAAAATAAAAATGCGTAGACTAACTGTTAATATGTATGGGGACAGTTGAAGATTTCATTGCCGGGCCACGATTTTGAAGTTGCGATCCGATGAGTACTTATTATTTATTCACGCGAGAAACGACGTAGTTGTTTAATTCATTGAAAAATCACTAAAATATGCTCTTAGAATCTATTAAAAATAATGTGCTCTCAAAATATACACCGCGATAAAGACCAAAACAAAACGGTATATCCACTACAGGTATCTGATTGATAAATTAATATTTAATATATAAATTAAATTATATAATAATTATTTTAATTATATAATATAAATTAACCGATTAATAAATTAGTAATGAAAAAAAATTATTAATTTTCATACCGTGACCTCTTCATATTGCACAATATCGGCGGTTCGTAAATTTCAAATACGAATTGTCGAGCGGACGGGGAGTGTAGGTACACTATTCATTTAGGCGTACATATACGTATATATATTTCTTTTTTTTGACAGATTTTAAAAAATAAATTTTATATATATTTTTTAAATTTATTATTTAATTTAGTGAAACGAGATTCGTAGGATTCGAAATACGAAAAAATCCGCACTGAGGCGTAAAAAGAGCTAAAATAGAAGTATATACGCAAGACGTGGGGGGAAAAAAAAACTAAATACACCGACTCTTATTCATTTCATCGAAATATTCTTTCGGGTGTACGTATATTCTTTTTTCCGATTGATTTTAAAGACAGATTAAATGCTATTTCTTTTCTTTTTTTTCTTTTAACTAAGTATTTAATTAAGTAAAATGAGACTGTGTTATAGAATTCGAAATACGAAAAACTACGCGCCGATGCGTGAAAAAGAGTTAAAAAACGCATATGGAAAACACGAAGAGAAAAAAAATGTACACAACCCTCATTCATTTCGTCGAAATATTCATTCCGGTGTACGTATATATATTCTTTTTTCCTGCCGATTTCATCGATAAAACAGACTCTTAGAATTCGAGCGCCGAAAAATAACCATAAACATTTGTAGGCAAAATAAGGGAGGAAAAAGCGATTTTTTTTTTTTTTTTTTTTTTGTTAAATTCCTGAGAACACGAACAGTACAATATTAATTGTGTTTCGGGTGGTTTTATTAATAATGAAAGGAAAACCTGACGACGCGTCGTGGCGTTTCGGATTTTTTATCGCTTTGCCGCGTTTTCTCTAAAACGGGGAAAAACAAAACGAAAGCCGACTCGTATTTTCGTGCGCGTACGATTAAAAACGCGCGCTGTGGCGCCTCCGACGAACCGACCGTCGTTTGATCCGTTCTTCGCTCGACGCCGCAAACGCTCCTCCAAACGCTCGGCATTAGTGAATGATTTTCGTTTTGTTTCTTAACGTGTTCATTTAAAAAGCGAGAAAAAATGTATCCAAACGGAATTGTACAAAAAAAAAAAAACGATTTTTATTCGCACGCGACGGCGTTTTGTGTTGTTATTTTTTTCTTCTTCCTCCTTTCCCTATACGTATTTCGAGCGGTGTACCGCACCCGCGCCGCGTCCTGTCCCCGCCCGCGTCGTCACACAACGGCGCGGTCACCCGGGGAGAGAGCCGGTAAGGCGCGCGCCGTTTTTACCTTCCTTATTATTATTATTTTTTTTTTTATACACATTTTTTTTCCCTCCTAAAATCGGGTCAACCGCACACGCGCGCGCACACCTACACACTACGACGGGTGGCCCACCCGCCGTCGTTCTGTTGTTATTGTACGTTGTATACATATAACCTATGCGCGTGCGCGTATCGCCGTGTCCTCCCCGGACCGGTACCGTCGCCGTAGCCTAGCTGCACCAGCAGCGGCCCGCCAGTCTCACACTACCTCTCACGACCAGTCAGCCAGCGCCGCCGACTCGTTTCCCGCGTCCCGCGATCCCTCGCTACTACGAGATAACGAATTTCACGCGTCGCGTTTTATCTCTCGCTCTCACTCGCTTTCGATTGCGGCTTGGGCGTCAGCACCACCGCCGGGCACCCCGCGCGAGATCATGTCCGCGTGTGATGAACACAACGCACCGCCGCCCGCTGCATTGACTATGGACGCGAAGGCCGCAGGGACCGTCGAGAGCGCGGACGACCGCGCATCGACCGTGCGCTCCGCCGAGAACCAACGGGATGACGGCGTTGACGGGGCGGCGACGGTCGCGTCCGGTTGCGAGATCGTCGAGATCGCGGTGGACGAGGCCAGGGCGGCCGTGCAGACGCTGCTGTCGAGCACCGGTTCCGGGATAGAGGAGGCCTGCGACGACGACGACGACAACGACGACGACGACGACGACGACAGGGACGAGGACAGAATCATGGAGGTCATCGGCCGGAACAAAGGGCGATACGTGTCGTTGCGTACAGCGGACGGTCATCCGTCCGACGAGATCGTCGAGATCCGCGAGGACGGTGACGACGAGGCGGACGGCGGCGGCGGCGGCGACGACAACAAATGCGTGCTCGACTGCTTGTACATATCGTCCAAGTTGTGCGGGTGCACGATCATGTGATCGCAGTTTTATTCTTGAGTCCTTTCCCCCCCCCCCCCGCTGCACCGCTACCGAGCCACCCGCCGCAGTCTTTCACTCAGCTCATTTCATTGTAATCCACAATTGTGTACGGGGGGGGGGGGTGTTATAAACGCGTGCGGGTGTGTGCGCGCGGAAAGGAAGGAGAGGACTCGAGAATTTCCCTAATAATTATAATAAATTTTTTTTTTTTTTATTTATATTTTAAACGGAACGTATTGTCGCTTTAATGAAATGTATCAATTTTTACATATTACAATATAAAATCCGTTATTCGAATGTTCGAAAAACACGATCGATCAGAATAATAAAATATAAACCAATTCTCTTTGTATTCCATCATAACGAAATATTTGTATTTTGTAAACTTTTAACGATTTTTTATTCGTTGTTTAACTAACCGTATTCGTAAAATTGGTTTTTTAAAACGATTTTGTAAAAAAAAAAAAAAAAATGAATCGAAAAATCATTTTTAAAGTCCGGAATTAGACAAAAAAAAAAAAAAAAAAAAACATTTTTCTCTTCTCCCGCGTCAAAAATATTTTTATTGTAAATTTTTAACTTTTTTTTTTTTTTTATTATTATATAATTATCTATCCGTATGACTGTAAATTCAAATTTTTGTAAATTTATTTTTTTTTTTTTTTTGATAATTATTATTATTATTTTTGTCGATTCCGATTATTTTCATTTTATACATTATTAAAATGTACCCAACACACAACACATATGTATAAATAATAATTTTTTTTTATCTTCCAATACATTGCACATACGTTGTGGTATAAGTAAAAAAAAAAAAAAAAAAAAATCGTTTGTTTTTCTTTGACTGGGGACTGTTTTTGTAACAGTCCCCTTGTACCTGTCCTCTACGATTCGTTGAAAACGGAACGTCCACACAGTTTTATTGTATTTCGTCGCGCAAAATCGATGGATTCTGTTGGTAAGTGATTGTGTACGCACGACACGAGGCGAAAATAACACGTATTGGTTAACCGTAAACTTAATTTAATTGAAAAAAATCGTACGATAATTGTATAATCGTACTGCACTGCGGCAGTAGCGAGAAAACTGTAAAGTTTGCGGTCCATTTAAGGATGGGGGGGCCACACGAGCGTACAAAATGCGTCGATACGCACGCACTTTTTTGACGCGCGTCGTAGCACTACATTATCGGTTAAGCCGGGTTTACACGTAACAATAAATCGTTACGATGTGATTGACAATTTATCGTCGTCGATTTGGAGAAATTGATGCCGCTCGGCATCGATCATCCGATCTAATTCCAATAAATCGTTACTATGTCCTATTTATACACAACGATAAATCGAAACAATTCGATCGTTACGATAAATTGCTGGAATTTATTGTTACGTGTAAACCCGGCTTTATGGGAGCAGGCCACACGAGTAACGCGCGTTAATACGGACGTCGAATTTTATCGACGTATTATCTCTTCGACGCACGTACAACGGACGTCGAAACATATCAACGCCAAAATTAAATTTGTATTGTTTTTAAATGTGAACGTCAGCTGCGTGGTCACACGGGCGCACTTTCGTATACGCAGTACGCGCGTTATGTCCTATCCAGACGTTTCTCACCCACCCGTCCACGTGCAATTATAATATTATACAAAAATAATATTATAATTAGTATTATTATTATAAGCACAATAATAATTATTATGGCAGCCGCATATGTTGACTAAAGAACTAAAGGAAAAATTTTCGTCTGGGTCCGTGTTTGAAAAAAAAAAACTTTGTGAAAATAGTATGCAATACGTCTTTACAACTTTACAACCAAGTAGATGTACTAGATATGATACAAAATCAATGATAAAAAATTTTTAACGGACGTCATATCGACGCTCGTGTGCCCGCGCGTTACATAGTACGTCCGTCGCAACGCGCGTACTTAGTGCGTCCGTGTGGTGGCCCAAGCCTTAGTCGTTTTTAGCTTGAATTCAGTTACTTCAATGCGAAAAGCAATAAAATTAGTTTCCGAAATTTCTAGAATTTCTAAATTAGTTAATTTGGAAATTAATTCGTGAAAATATCAATTAAAGTTAATTTTTTTTTTATAATTTAAAATATACATTTAAAAATCCATTCTTTCATATGGAATCTATTAAATACGTTAAATTAAAACACGATTGTACACGAGTTCTTATAACCGAAATAAACACGCCAATTTAAGTTATTCACAAGGTAATTTTCTGATAGACAATTCAATACGATAAAAGCCTAATAATAATAATAATAAGTTAAGAAAAATAAATATTAGCCACTGTGAAGTGTGTCACGGTTAAATATAGGTTGGAATTAGTGTGCCGCGAATTGAAATAGGTTGGGAAACGCTGATGTAGACTATGACAAATCTATGATGCATGACAAATGATCGCCTTAATGTGCTAGCAATGCTCGTACTTTATATAATATAAGATTTAACCCACAACGTTTAACAAATATGAAAACATTGGAAAAATTATTACAATATCAAATCGATTATAATATCAATAGAACGTCGTTTTTGTCGTTTTATATAATTTTTTAGCGAAGAAGATTAGTAGAGGCGAAATTAAAATTTTAGATGGTGTGGCGAAATCTTAAATACGTTTTCGATTTCACATCTCTTTCGGATTCAGAGTTCCTCAATTAAAGTAAGCAGATTATTTACGCATTATCTTATCCGATAAACAGTATTCGCATAAATGTCGACGGAAAAGAAGTATAAAATATAACGGAAACGAACGCGGTTATTTGTACGAGACCGTATTCATCAGACGCCACAAAATAACAAATGAATTATAATTTTAATATATACATTTTTTTATTAGTTTTGAAACATTTTTATCTACACTTTAATTATTACGTTTTAAATGTATAAAAACGAAACAAGTCCGATTATTATTGTTTACGAAGTTATTGAGTAAACCGATTTGTGTGGTTTCAAATGTCATGAGCAAGTCCGAACTCGTTTGGTTATCGCGCCGAACTTGTTTTCGGTCGTTTACGCGTAGGACACATGAAAACTTCGTAGAAATCGCGAGCAACAAAAAAAAAAAAAAAAAAACAGTCAAATCCGTATGTTTAAAAAATCAATAGAATTCTTGGAAATGAAAGATTTGAATAAAATTCAAATGGACTTGACTAAGGAATAAATAATAAAGACACTAAAACAATCGCGGCAAATACAAATTTGTATTTTTAAAAGTTCGGTTTATAGTTTTCAATTTCTTCGGCCAATAATTTCAACAGCAACAACAAAAATAAATATTCTTGTTTGGTTGTTGTTGCTCTTCAATTTCCCGATCTCTTCCTTTATCATCGATCTATTAACAACAGTACTCTGTAAAAGAAAAAAATAGGATCAATAAATAAATACCGTTTGGATTGGAACGATTCTCTCACGTGTTATATTGTCCTCAGTGTGCTCGCTTTTGTCCAAATTGTTGTTTCCCTTTCATTCGATAATATAAAAACGCTTTTTTTTTCTTTTAGAAATATTTTTTATTCATTTATCCTATGTAAATTGTATAAAATCTGTAAATTCAGTGTACTTATATATATATATATATATATATATATATATATATATATTTATTTATTTATTACAATTAAATTCTAAAATACCTATTAAATCGTACAGTCGTGTTATATTTATTATATATATAAAAAAAAAAATATATTATTTTAATGGTAATAATATTATTTGCAGCGAAAACAAACGAGTTTTTCGCCTGTTCTTTTTGATTATACATTCGTCCATATATATATATATATATAAAATTACACTATTATTTACAACAATAACTGTGTGTGTGTGTTAAAAACAATCAAGTACGACATATTTTTTAATTATACAACAACACGAATTGTATTGAAAACAAAACAAAACTATTAGTTTGCGTCTACTATTATTATAATGTTATGTATGTACACCGCGGACATAAATTATTATCGTTTATAATTTATCATTTTACAAACGCGTAACAATACAGTGTCGATTTTAAATTCCTATTATACAAATAGGTGACAGTGAATATGCCAACTATAAATAATATACGCTTTGAATGCGTCTACGTATACAAAACCTATCGATAAACGTCGAAATAAATTGATTAAATATACACTATTCGTATATTTTTTAAAAAAAAAAAAACTTATCCGAATTCCAATAATTACTACTCGGTTTGATATTAGCAATTTGTTTTGGGGGAGGACGGACATTTCGTATGTGTTCTGATGATCGTATAAAAATCCCACCGATTCGGACGATATCTCATTCGAGTAATACACACGGTTGGGCGTAGAACATTTGCGTATAATCACTTTTTTTATACCAACTACTCGAAATGATAGGCAACGATTTATTTGATTTTTATTTTGTCGATTGAAAAAATGACTAATCGAAACGCTTTGACGATTCGAATACAAATAGAAATAGTCTACGAATATTTTACGAATAATAACGCCAAAATGTTCCGCAAACTAATCGACACCGATATAAATCGAATCTACCGAGTTTTGTTGAACATTTTTGATGAATTTCTGTTTTAAACGACGATATTCGTAGATTTGCCTCTTACAAAAAGACAAGAAAAAAAAAACCGTAGAATTTTGTGTGTATGAGTGGAGGAACAGAAGCAAAGTCATTCTGGATTAAAAGTTCCAGATTTGTTCGGCTAAGTTGCTGGTTTTGAAAATTCCGAGGGGAAAAATGTGATGATCTCAGTAATAGCGAAAATTAAAATTTGATCGATTGATTTCGTGGGGATTTATGGAGAACGGAGTCGATATCGAGCACGCTTCTACAATAATTGCATCAAGCGGTTTGATTTTCTACAGTGTTTCATTGCCCAAGATCGATAATCGATACGGGTATTTTTTTTTCTCAATCAATACGTTCCGAGACAATTTTATCGGCCAACATTCTATACTTTGTTTTTTATTTTATAACATTGTTTTAAGCGCGTCGTCGACTACTAAATGACTACTGATTTACTTGAATTCCGCAAGAGTGCACGCGAATATTTTTAAAAGAATCAATTTGATATATGGAAAAAAATTAAAAAAAAAAAAAATTTCGGTATACAGTTCGACGACACGCTGGAAAATCGTTTTTAAACGCGTAACACCGAGGTTACGAGTAAAAACGACGAATCCGATATAAAAATATTGAATTGATTTTTTATCGTCACCGGTTCGTTGAAAAACGAGTTCGGAATTTCTCGTTAATAAGACTTACATGTGCCGTTCTTCTTGAAAGTATAAAAAGTCCTACCTACGAACGACTGTGTAGAAACCAACAGCACTCGGTTCCGTATAAATCGCAGGAAAAACGTTTCCGCGTATTTCATAACGATTAGCTTTTTTCACACATACAAACAAAAAAAAAAAATAAAAAAAAACGGAGAGTCGAAAAACAAAAACAAATTTATTTATACCGATATATATATATATATGCGCGCGAGAATGTTCAATCGACTTGAATTATTTCAACGGTTCGATCAAATTGATTTTCGCGAGTCTTTAATTTCTCGTAGATGCATTTGTACTCGAGGAAACGTTTATTAATTTAGAATTTTTTTTTTCTTTTCGTGAACGTCTGTGCGGCCGATGATAAAATATTGCAATACGAGTGTGGTAAAATTAAAAAAAAAAAAAATTATTACTATTATTATAGCGTATTAATTGGAATAGATTCGGATCCGAATCGGCGATGGTCTACTCTATTATCGTCCATAAACGATTCTGCGTGTTTTTTTTTTTTTTTTTTTAAACAAAATAATTGTTGAATTCCTTTAAAGCAGCGCATATCTTATTGGCACAAATAAAGGGACACCAGAAGAAAAACGAGCTGGTTCGAGTAGAACGTTTAACACAATTATACGATCGAGGAAAACTCCGATCTGGAAAATTCCGTTCCGTTCCGCCCGCGAAATCGACGTTTTATCAAAACCTTTCTTTTTTTTTTTTTTTTTTCGTAACGACGTTTATCGAACAACGCGTTATCGGTTCGTATTTGACGCGCGTTGTGACTTTTAATAACCGAATCGCACGGCACGGCGTTAACAAGAGTATATACAATTTTTTTTTCGTTCTCCGTTATCGTGCCTAGGAGGCGTACTTAACCTAATCTTAAATATACAAAAGAACAGACGAATTTCGAGAATAATAAGTAGAAAAATTGTTAATAATCCGGCCTACGGTTTGTGCAGTGAGACAGACTGAAACGTTGTCGGTTTTCTTTTAAAACATTTTCGTTTCGAAAAATATTGTAAAAGAAATTTCGCACCGGTCGACGACGGTCTAACGGCGTACGACAATAACGACGAATCCGGTTCTGCGTCGCGGTGTTGGCTAATTGGCGGCTGTGCTGTTCGCGGCGCTCGAGCCGGCGCTGCGTTTCTCGGACGACGCCGGTTCGTCCAACGGATCCCGGTCCAGCCCGTCGTCGGCCGCGTCCCGCGAGCCCCTGGAACCGGTGGCCGAATCGCCGGTGTTCGAAAAGCCGCCGCTCGAGTTGCTTATGGCGGACACGCCGGACGCTTTGCGCCATACGGCCGCCTTGATCGCGTCCACTAGTCGCGCCAGTCGTCCCGCGGTGTTCTGCAACGGGACGACGAAGAACGTTATTATTATTATTATTATTTGTCCATAAACAAAAAGGGAGAATTTTCTCGGATTGCGAACGAACGATTATCAAAAAAAAAAAATAAATAAATAAATAAATAAATACTGCGAGAATAAGATTTCGGATCAAGAAAATGTAAATCGACGCGCAACGATCCGTTTATGTGTACCTGTATGACGTTTCCGATCGTCTGCGAAATGCCGTTAACAGCCGTGAAACTCGGACCGAAAAGTCTGTCCGGCACTTGGAGACTGATTTTGTTTGCGTCGAAAGTCACCTCGTCGTCGTCGTCGTCGTTTGGTGACGGCGTGACCGACGTCCCGGACGGAGCCGCGGCCGAAGTTTTCGATTGTTCTTGGGCCAGCACTTGTTGGTCGCCCGGCGACGATGCTAGAAATTCGTCGTCCTCCTGGAAAACGAATCCGTCTCGTGTCAAAAAGAAAACGCTCGGGAAAAAAAATCGAAAACGACACTGTGGTTTAGCCGTTTTTCGGATGTATGTGACGAGAAGAAAAATCTTCTATCGATAGTTCCGTTTAAAAAAAGAAATCTCACAAAAAGGATTTAAAAAAATTGTAGCGATCTGCGGGTGTTTTTGTAATTGTCGCTTAAGTTTTAGCGTTTTGTTATTACTACACATTTGAAAGCAACGATAAATCATTCGATAAAAACGTTTTGATGAGCGGTTGGGTGCGGCGTAATGTCATTTGAAGGAGTTTTTAGCAAAAAAAAAGACTCTAGGACAAAATTTATTATTCTCGAAATGCCGGAGAAATACAATGAAGAATTCCGAGAAAATCGCGGGGGTTTTTTTTTGCCAATTTTTTCATACGATTTTTCGGTACTTTTTTGAGATGCGTTTAAAAACTATTGAAAAAAAAATCACTCTTTGAAGTACCGTCTAGATAAAATTTGCTGTTATAAAACACTTCGTTTGCTTCGAAGCACTTCTTCTGGTAGAAATTCCGATTTCGGAGAAAACGAAATAAGAAAAAATCATTGTAAAATCAATAAATCCGCTTAGAATTAAAAAAAATATTAAAAATCGTGTCTAGGTATAACTCGTGTATGCGAATTTTTAATAGCGTCCGAACGGAATTCTCTAACTTCTGACTGTAATACAATTTATTATTCCTTCGATCCGTCTAACGATCGTCTAACGCACCATCATCAATCGCCAAAACGTCTGTTCAGAATATTTCTAAATTGATTTTATTTCAATCGGTACACTTTTCGTTAGTTATCAAAAGATAATCGCTCTCAAAGAAAATCGAGAAAAATGTTATTCGAATCGCGTTTAATTAGCAACAGAAAATATGTAAAACAATTATGCCGATGTCGATTTTCATCGTGAATCGAAGTTTTGATTGTTTTTCAATAACGTCGTTTATTTAATTAACACGCGGAGTTTTACTCAAAAAAAAAGTAAAAAAAGGTTTTTAACGCTAACGATTATTTATGTTCGTATTACGAAAATTATTGTAACGGTTAGTGACGGATGTAAAGCCTCCCACGAGTTTACAAGACATTTCAATCTTATGATTTTTTTTTTTTTATAATTTTACGCGTCGGCCCTGTTTTTAATTTTTTTCTTTTTTTCCCCCCTCGTCGTTTCCGAGCATTACGTGTAATGTGCGTCACACATTGTACACACGTCCGTTACTGTTATTACAACCGACACAAATCTCAGACGCTTTGGTTTTAACAGTTGTTTCCACGTGTGTAGAAAATGATTTAAACGCCTGCTTCGTATTTTATCCGAACATAAACTGACACTCGCGCTGCTCTCCGAAAACCGATTGTATTTCCGTAGACAACAAAAAAATTTTTTATATATATTTCAATCTTAACACGCGCGCGCGCGCGTGTGTGTGTGGGGCAAAGTAATTCTTTCGAGGGATCTTCGATCACGCGATGAAACGAGTTAAATTTGACGTTTAATATATAACACGTTTACACGCGATCAAATAATAAATAATGGGATTCATTTACAGACGCCGGATTCACAAATGATCGAGTGAAAGGGACATTAAAAAAAAAAAAAATAAAAAAGAATACTGTTTGCTTTCATAAAACAAACGAAATGTGTGCAGCGAGAAGGGGGGCCCCCAATAACAACGGACAGTCCTACAAATTTTTAATAAACATATTATGGTAATAATTTTTACGCGTTTCCTCTAGACCAGCGTTTCCCGACTTAAATGATTTCACACTATTCACACTGACTGATATGTTTTATTTAGACTTTTATCGTATTAAATACGAAAGCAATCGTTTATCGTAAAGCACATGTTTGCGGCGAAAATCGGTGATTTCACTCGATTAACACATATAAGAGTGATGTAAGTAAGGATTTAAAAAATACTTATTATTAGGGCTCGGATTTATATGCGAGTACACATTTTTTACCGTGATCAGATTTAATTTAATTCAGGCGCGAGCGATTCATTTCAAATGATTTATAATAAAATGAGCCATAATTGACATTACATGTTTCTCAGTAATTCCATTTTTTCCCTATATATTTACACATTTATTCAAAAAAAAAAAAAAAAAAAAAAATACAAGGACCAATGGCAGTGACAGTTAAAGAAAAAACGCATAGTGTATTATATCAAAATTTCTGATTTAAACTGTCTATAAAATTCCAGCAGAGATGGAATATAAATGGGAAATTATTGCGAACCGAGCTCATTTGGACATCGCTGTTATATGAAATTTGTACCGCCGTTACGTCCGTTGATGTCATACGTTCGTTTGGTCGGTACAAATCCGTGTTCGGACCGTTCAAGTACGTACGTATACGATATCTAATTGCAACGCGGAATTTTTTATTTTATAAATTTTCATATTATCATTTTTTTTTTTTATTACATATTTACGTATTTCGATTATTTAAACGCGTATAATTCCGAGTTTTAATTTTCGTACTCGATAATTTCGTTACGTAAATAATACGTGTCGTTAGAATCTCGTTATAGGAATTACGTGATTTATCGAAATAACATTATTAAATAATGTCGTTTCATTCGTAATTTCGTAATCAGATTATTTGACGCGAGAGTGTACTTAAACGTAGTTTATATATATATATTTTTTTTTTCAAGCGTCCACTACATACGACTGGTTTCGGATAATATAATAAAAAAAAAAATAATAAAAAAACCGGTGCGTTCAAATATTTTACACAGCGTTGTAACATATCTATTTGTTAATACATTCGACATACGCACCGCCTTAGTGTATTGGAACAGAGAAACACAACCGCGACCGGCTATTGAAAACACATTTTTGGTTTGGACGGGTCACGATAAAAAAAAAAAGAAGAAGAAAAAAATACGAAAATGTTTTGGAAAAAGAAAAAAAATTAAAATATAGGAAGAGAGACGTGTTTTTTTCGGCGATGCGCACACAATTGTGAATTTCGTACAATTATTATTCACAACGTTTATTCGTTTTCCCTTCGGTACGCCACCGTCGGATTAAGTGTTTACCAAGAGAATTTCAAACACTCGATGACATTTCTCGTGTCCCGTACACTCGTCCGAAAGACCGCAGACAATAAACTACCGTTATTTATTTTTTTTTTACATATAAATACTTCGGAACCGACTTACGTGTGTACGGATACTAAACATAAAACAATTTTTTTTTACTTCGATCGTTTAGAAAAAAAAAAAAAGAAAAATATTATCGCCGTACTCAATTAATATATTGATAATTTTCAGCAACTCCGTCCCATTGGTAAAAATGAATTTCCGCCGGTAATGAATTAAAAATTACGGTGTAGGGAGACAACAACGGATAATAAATAATTTTGACTCTTTCGGTCTTTATACGCTTTATATACAAATAATATTTGTAGACCTCGAGTGCAATCGGGTTTGTTGGATTGTTCACCGCCATTAGGACATTTCAAACGTTTACAGCATTCGGTGGTATGGAATACGTGTTCATTTTACATATGTAATTAATATTGTAAGTGATTTCACCTGTGGACACTTATTTCTCGTTACTATCCACGTGTATACGCCCATGCTCAGTTCGGCCACCATCAATCCCGAACATTCGGGACGAGGACGGAAAAAGAATATATAAAAAAAAAAAAAACTAATATTCTCGTTTCGTTATTGTTTATCGTTCGTTTCACATATATTATTGTTTTACGCGAGTGTGGTAGAAAATATCGTTTAACATCTCAAAATCGTATACGCTTTTTTCGCCCAATTCAATTGAGGAATCCAGTCGTGTGTCGAATACAGTTTACAATTTTCGAATTGTCATTTTCGAAAAACGTACGGTTAAAAATTGTTCTGGCGTTCGAGATGAATTCGCAAAAGTTACACTTTAATTGAATTCCCAACGCCATTCGCGTGTTTCAACAGGACAATTTAATGTTCTCAAAGTTTATCTGCACTCAATGCAAATACATCGGCGGTACATGAATACGTCTTGTGGTTGTTGAACTCAGTCGTCGTAGCATTGAACGTTTACGCGTTTTTCGCACGAACTCCGATTTAAAAAAAAAATATATATATATATAAATACCCGTGTTAATTAAATTGAAACAAGTTGTAAACGATTAAACGATTATTTATTAAATAACGGGAAAAATATGTAAAAATGTATTAAATCGAGTTGGGGGGGGGGCATTGACAATTAGCCGAAAAGTCGACGAGTTCGACGGACGGGTGAAAACTAATTTAAAAATAATTGAAATGCGAAAATATAGTCTTTAGTTAGTAAATAACTTTTTTCTACGTTATATGCGTTATTATAATTTTTGAAATAAAACGCCAAAACAATAATTTGTAATGTTCCGAATACGGAAAATCGAATTTCGTACGCCGAGTTATTTAAGATTCGAATTTATATCTTATATATAATTTATACTTAATTAATACGAATACGCGTATTTCTCGCTGGACTTTCATAACGCAATAATTTAAGTTTCGATAAAATCGTCCAATTCGCGTAATGAATTAATAATTAATATTAATGCACGCGAGTTTTCCTTCCACACACACACACACCCGCTCCGTCCCTTTAATAGGCACGCCAAACGACGTTTGGACAAATCCCTTGAATAGAACGACGTTTACGGAGATATTTTATAGCGGGAAGAAAAAAAAGAAAAAGAGAATGTTTTGCGGCGAGCAGATCACAGAAACGTTATACTGTTGTTACAACGCACCATTGTCGGCCGGCCGTCATACACTACACACCTCGCCGCCACCCCCCGGAGAGGTTTTCGGAATTTTTATTTATTTATTTCGTTTTCTCGTCTCTCTCTCTCTCTCTTGTGATATTGTAAAACGTCCGGCGCGTAAAATCCTCGTGTAAAACGCGTATAAAATATTATATTATACGACCGCGACCGTATTATTATTATTGTTATATTATACGTAAATAAAACGACGTGTATATATATTATATATATAATCGTCGTGCGAAGGGCACTTATTATGTGCGTGCGCGTGTATTTTTTTTTTTTTTGATTTCGAAACGTTTTATGGGTTTTGTTAATGAAGAAAAGTGCGGGGATTATTTATTTTTCATCACTCAACACTCGTGCGCACTGATCGCGAAACCGAAAAATATATGTACTGACGCGGATCGAATACAGTTTTATACAACGCGTACGTGTTAATGGCGTGTTGAACGACTGAGAAACGCCCACGGGGCTGTAAAACGTCGATAAACCGCGAACGCACTAAAAATATGCCGAACACGACAGCGTCTCTCATGCGTCGGAGGTGTGAGTTTTAGATTTCTGCGTCGGACGCGAACAATTATTTCGTTCCGTTTATACGATAAACAAACACGCGCGCCTTGGAAAGTTTAAAATTTTTCTTTTTTGTTCTTTCGCTTTCTGATAATAAATGCCCGCCCGCCCGCGCGTTATTTGCACGCTGACGTGTGCAAATTACACGGTGACGAGAAGAATTTCCGATTAACAGCGTTGCTCGGCCCACGACGATTAATTCGAGTTTGAATTTACAACGGTAAAAAGCGAGTTGCGAAATCGAAAAATACGGAGGCTTATTTTTTTTTTTATTGTAAAAGCCTTTGAAAACTAAAGATCGTATTAAATGCATGATAAATAGTTTCAAAATATACATAAATATACGCTGTGAAGTATTCACAAAGTATTTCCGATTTTCGCTGTTCGCATAAAATTATATTATATGATGGGAAATAATTACACGACTTACAATACTGTGTTCAAACGTTTATTCGATTAGTTTATTTACATTTCGTCGTTTTACGTGATGTATTCAAATGTTAATCTAAGCGTTTCGTGCAGTGCAGTTATACCGGGCGTATATTACGAAATAAAAATACAAATGCATTTGTCATCGGGTTCGATAATAAAAATCATCGTGGAAAACGAAATTCTACAAAACTGGTTAATTTCATTATATAAATCCATGCGAATTCCGTTTTTTTTTTCGTGACGAAAAAAGAAAATCGTACATTTACCATCACCTTTTGAACGCAATACTACTTTCAACAATGTAATCATGGCTTATTTCTGAACGCTTTTGAAATTCTCCAATGTTGTTTATTGATGGTTTTTTGGTTTTTATCATTTTAAACAAATCACTCGGCGGACGATAATAAAAAACCGAATGCTTTGATTTTTCCCCTATCGCGAGTAATCGAAATACAATAATTTGTCGAAAAACTTATACGGAATATAGTGTGTACGTAGTGTAGTGAGAACGATGATTGGACATTTCTGGAAGAAATGCGAACGAAAGGCGTACAATAATAAGTATAATAAGTCCACGCGCCGGTGTTCGAAAGATGAGAATAATATAAAACGCAATTTAATTCGTACGAATTCGAAATCGATATTTTATTTGTGTCTCCGATACACGTGTAAAAAAGCTTATAAATAATAATAATAATAATAATAATCGAGTACACCCGTTAATCGTACAACGTATTTTACCGTATAAAATAATTAATAATATATTATTGATTTTATTTTATTACATATAATAGGCATATTAGAAAATATAACCAGAAATTAAAAAAAAAAACACACACTATTAAATAACAATAATTAATATTTTTTAACTCGGGTTTAAAACGAACAACGGGTTTAAAATCAATTTTTTTTCTGTAAAACGTTTTTCTACTGTTATTGGTCGCATTGAAAATTTCCATAATAAACGCGGTTTTAGCGCTCGAAATTTAATCGGAATTCTATTGGAAACGATAATATAACGTCTTATATTCGCTCACGAAACGAGTGAATATCATCTTTTTTTTTAATTGGAAAATAAGTATATATATTTTTTTTTTCCATAAATGTTTATATGTTTTTGAACAATTTGTTTTCGAGAGACGTGTTTTGCGAGATCGTATTTCAATCGGTCAATGTGCATTATAACGATTTTATTTTGTCACACAAAAAAACAGACCAATAGATTTGAGGCAAAAAAAATTAAATTATACTAATAATTTATTTATCGTCGTATAATGATAATGAAAGAAAAATAAATGAGAACGGAGTAATTTTCCGTAGTGAGTGAGATCGGGTTAGACGTCTGATAGTTATTTCGATATGATTTATGCGGTAAATGAATTATATTTCATAACGATCCTAAACCGAATTCTACGTAACTGCCCCTGTTCGTTCTAAACCCTTGTAATATAAAAAAAAAAAAATTCACAAATTACAATAATTATACTGAACTATATAATACGCACATGTACTCTAAATAACGCACGCGTCATGATCGCGAATAAAAAATATCGTTTTGATTGATCGTTATATTCTATGTACAATATATGTATATATATTTTTTTTTTTGATAACGTTTATTGCTACAGAAAACCGGTGATAGAAAATATATAAAAAAAAAAAAAAAATTAACTACAAGATACTACTTAGCTATACTAACTAAATGGCGATTTTATGATGTAACGACAACACTCGGTCGGCAAGCGAAACGGCGGTTTTAAAACGAATATCGTTACAATGATGAGGCGAAAGTAAGAAAAAAAAAACAGAATTTCTACTACTTAAGATTACGAAAAATAAATGAATGAGAGAGAATAGTGTAATTATTAAATATATTACGCGATGATATCGACGGCAGTGGAAAAAAATCGCGTTTGTCCATAATAAAATATTGTTACAAATCCCGTAAATAATTATAATAAATACATATATTATATATATTTTTTTTTTAATACACTCGTAATAATTTAAAATAATCGCGTGAAATCCTATATAAAAAAGATCATTGCGCGCGAAGATTTTTTATTATTATTATTTTTTCCGGCGAAATTTTGATTGTCCATCACACTGGTTTATGTAACATACTTATACGCGTATTATTTTTTTTTCTTTTCGCTCGAAATCCCGCGGCCGCAAGACGAGACGAAGGAAACAAAAAAATATTTATATTTATAATTAAACGGTTATATAATATTACAATTCGGTCGACGGTAACTCGTGAATACGTTATTCATAATTAAACGTAATAATAATAATAATAATAATATTTAAACCGAGACCGTATTACGGTGTAGTGGAACGCGTGTAATGAGGAACGGGCAAAGTTACAAAAGATTGAAAAATCAAAACGTAGTTACGTGAACCAGGAGGAGGAAGAGAATTCTATAAAAAAAAACAATGAAACCAGATTTGAATTTTTTGTTTTTTTAACACAATAATTTGGAATTTTTTTTTTAATATTGATTCGTTTATTTTTGATATCGCGCATATAAAAAAAAACTGTTTACACGAAAAGAGTAGACCTTTTTTTTCCACTTAGAATTTATTCGGTACAGAGAGATGAATTTTTCTTTAAAATTAAATTAAACTCGACTCTTTGCGATCGAGAAATGGGGAAAAAAAGTCCACCATAATACGTACACAGATACATATTACGACGTCGAGTGTAAAAATTCGAATTTTAATACGGTAGTGACGTCCCCGTCCTCGGCGCGATAATAAACATTGTTTTTTCCCTTCTAAATTTCCTTTTTGCGTGTTCTTCATTCGTGTAATCGCGCGTAGGATCGCAATATATTTTAGATTTGGAAAAAAAATTTCAAAAAAGAATTCCATTGACACGCAAGCGATTCATCGAAAACACGCGCTACGCGTAATATTACAATTAATATTATACGACCGTATTACGTTTTAATAACGAAAATATACAAAACCGCGATGATGATTATTAATTATTAATTATTATGCTTATTAAGGATTATTACAAAATAATTGCGTAGAACGTTCGTCGAAACGTTTGTTTAAATAAAAAGAAAACAACTGGGTATATTTTTATTATTTTTTTTATATGGAAAATCTGACGAAAAATCGACAAAGTAATAAAACGATTCCGGTATTTTATTTTTATTTATTTATTTTTTTTTTTAACGGCGTTTGATTGTGAAATTTTATTTCAGAATTATTTAGATTTTTTTACTTTGAAAATGACAATATTTACATTTTTAAACGGCGGGACGAAAAACGGCGTGCCGGGCTCGGAAACCGTTTGATTTAGCACGGGTTGCAAAACGGTGAGAGAGAAATTATTTTTGCTTTTTCGCTCCCGTCGAACGGGAAAAATCGAGCGGTTCTCGCGCTCGACGAAGTTATTATTCTGAGCAAATTTCGATCGTTGTACCGCGTACACGCTTAACGATTCGACGAGAGTTAACGCGAAAATGTAAAGAAAAAATTTCCCCGGAACTTTCGCGACGCGTACCGATCGAACACGCGGTAATGTTTTTTTTTTAAAAACCGATAAATACGGCCGGCAAATAATCAGCGGGTGTATAATATTGAAAACGTTTTATTTATTTATTTCTTCGACGTTTTAATTTACAAAATGGCCTATTTGAAAACGTTCGGTGAACCGGTGTAAGGAATATCTGCGAAATAAATATCGAAAACTCCTATCGCCCGACGGACGACGACAGCAATATTAACGCGGGGACGTGACGAAAACAGAAATCGCGCGGCTGCGTGAATTTCTTCTCTGTCGTCCGGTTATTGTGTACTCGGCTATTACTGCTGCAGTGTACGGCGGACGATTTAAAAAGGCGATCAATTCGTTTTTGATTAAAATTAAGTGAACGGGGGGGGGGAGGGGGTATTTATTTTTTTTCGTTCTCGGCCGACTGTTTTTTTTTTTTTTTATGTTATATAAAACGCCGTTCAGAACGACGTGTCCGACAAAAGCGTCCCGTCGTCGGTGTGCTGCGGCGGCGGCGGCGGCGGGACGACAAATCCCTGCGGCGGCAGCGACTGCTCGTTCTGCGGCGACGGCGGCGACGCGATCAGGTCCGATGCCGGGCTGAAGGACTGAGATGACTGCGGCGACTGAGGCGGCGCGACCGTCACGAATCCCGGCGTATCGGCCGAACCGACGAATCCCTGTGGCGTTTCAGGGACGAAGGCCGTTTCGTCCTAAGTACACACACACACACACACATACAGACACGCGCGTTTTTTTTTTGTTTTTTATATTCACAATAACGGTTTTTGTTTTTTTTGTTTTTGTTCGTAACGGTCACCCATCCGTGTAATATATTATAGTATACGTGTAATGAGTGTACGTTATTGTCGTCGTACGGTTTTTCATTGTGCGCGGGTGCAGACGCGGTTCGCTCGTTCGGTTTCAGTCGCGTTTCGCACCTCGTTCTCCTGCAGGCGGTTGTGTGCGCAGTCGTCGTCGTCGTCGTCGTCGTGCAAAATAAATGCTTCTCTCCGCGCTTTATTTTAACACCGTTTTCCCCGTTTTAACGCTTTTTTTTCCGGTCGTTTCGGACTTGGAATCCGCGTGAATGTCGTCGTTGTCGTCGTCGTCGTCGTCGTCGGTGTCGTACACGCGACAAATAAAATAAAAACGCATCGAAAAAAATATTCGTACACGTCTCGCCGTTAAAATAGTTCGGGAATTTCGTCGGATTTAAAAGTTTAAAACAAAATGCGATCGATTCGCTCGCCCGCTCGACGAGTACATAATATATGATCGTACTCCGATAAATTTCAAAAATATTTTCATTCGATTTCGCGGAGAACGTTTACATTTCGCGTTATTCGTATTTCCGTTTCGAGGACTAAAAATTTAATATACGATTATCAGTAGCGCGTTACTTTTTCTTTTTTCTTTTGTACGTTGTAATTCACGAACACTGTGTTCAATTAACGTGCACAAGACACGCAATACATACACATCCGATTTGTTTTTAATAAATAATATCGCGCTGAATATATTCGCCCGGAACGATTTTTATCGAATGTGCATCGCGATTTATCGTTATTTTGAAATTAACAGTAATGTCGAAAGTTTAAAATCATTACAAGTGGATACACTCGCCGTGGCTCGCTGTCTTGTTTTTTCTCTGCTGATAAAATCGCGTTAGAAACACTCGTTTTCTTCGCGCGCTTCGTACCGTATATATATCGTATAACGACCAACAATTGTAACATTTGGAAAACATGTGAGAATTTCGGTTGTTCATTCTCCCCTGAATGAAACGTGCGAAGAAAAATTAGAGCCGGCAAAATTTTAAATGAGGTTTTTCAATATATTCGAACGGTTTAACGAAAAAAGACTAAAAGACAGTTGCAAAATTACAAATATTTCTAATTATATTTCGTCTATCGTATACGTTAGGTTATCATTACGTTACGTTTTTATTTTCTTGTTTTTTTTTTGAAAATCGACAATAACGCATAGTCGAGAAACGACTGAATGGGAGAAAAAACTGCGCGGGGAGCAAAAATTATCGGTTTGTTTGAAAGAAATGTCGCGTGAAAAAAAAAGTGCTGCTGTTCCATCGAGATTAATGCACATTCCATCGGGTTAATTTTTTGTTAAATCTCAAAATGCCATCGTCGCCGTGACGAATTTCTTATATTTTTTTTTTTAACACCGTTCTGGAGAAAATAGTTTTCACAAGGAACGAACGAGAGAGAAAGAAAGAAAAAAAACCAAAAGATCTTCTGAACAAATTTATAGCCGTCAAAAGAGGATATATATTATTATGTAGACACAAAATGCGGGGAGTTTTTTTTTTACCAAAGCTTCTCAAACATTATATCGATAATATATTTATTTTATTTTTTTTTATACCGTATTCTGTTTTTCGGCGCGAAGATTTTTTTTGTTTTTTTTTTTTACCACGTCCGAAAAAAAATTCACTTATTAAACGATATTGCGTTATAATATTATATTATGTATAATGGTGATAGTAAAGTGGTTTGCGAGTGTTTTGGATGTTAGTTTGACAGTGGTGTAAGTGATTGATACGTTCGCAATGTACAGTAATGCAAAATGCGTACAGTAGATATCGACAGAAATTTCTACTGTAGCACTCGAGTTTTCAGTAAGCAGATGTAAATGCACAGTCATAGATATGTTAGTATATAGAGAGAGTTTATAGAGTAAAATTACGTTTGTGGTTATGTCACCACGTGCACTGTAACAAAATAATTAATTTCTTTTCATTTATCCTCAAGGCCGGGCATCGACGAGTCAGAGAAATTTTAAAAACTCGAGACGATTTTTCCGAAAGAAAATCGAATAAATATTAAATCGCCATTCGTGTATTGTTTTGATGGCGCACGCGAGAAAGTTAGACGCTCAGATTACGTTATTATTTTTCTTAAAGCGTCGATTGGAATATTTTTATTTTTAAAATCCGAAAAAGAAAAATACAAATGATTTTAAATCGATGTCGAATTGTATTAATTATTTAACTTGCCCGGCCTTGTTTGATACGTTCATATAACGGAATAAAGAACAATAATCGCTCGAAATCATTATTTCGCTCCAATGCGTATATATCCTCCACTCTGGTCTTATATTATTTAAAAACCTGCGCACGACCTCGTTCTCACATCATCTCGCCGTGGCTTTAAGGTGATTGCGTTACGGGACAAATGAAATCGGAACGGACATTTAAAAAAATAATATTTTGCGATCTTTGCAGCCATATTTCCAATGCCTTCGAAAACGGCTCTTGTACCGTTTATATTCATTTCGATTGTAAATAAATAATCAAGAGCGTGTGTGTAAAATTATACACGATATATATATATACAATATTAAATAAATATTTGTATAAACAAATAATTAATAAATAAATGTAAAAATTTTCGTGTATTCTGTCTGATTTCGTAGAATTATATTACGTAATATTAGAAAATATTAAACGGTTCCCCTCGTCCACTTGGAAGCGCTAAAATATGTTTCCTTTTGCGCCATATAAAACCATATTTCTTTTTCTCACGTTTTCCTTTCAAATCCATCAATTTTCCTCGTACGCACTGGTTTCACCTTCTCGAAAATCGCGTTCCGTTATGTGCACGTATCGTTCAGTTTCAGATTATAGAGACGTGCACGTATCACAGAAATTTATATAACATACCGTGCACGGTGCGTGTACATCGTAAAAATTATCTTGAACTTACCTTGTTTCCGATGGAAGAGGATTTCGGAATTGGAGACAAGAATTGCGCGTTCTGCTGCCTGTTCCGTTGCTCGAGATT
Organism: Chaetogeoica ovagalla; assembly: GCA_032441825.1. Taxonomy (NCBI): domain Eukaryota; kingdom Metazoa; phylum Arthropoda; class Insecta; order Hemiptera; family Aphididae; genus Chaetogeoica; species Chaetogeoica ovagalla. The sequence continues at coordinate 3,093,988 of CM063747.1, read as the reverse complement.
GCCCAACAGACGAGTTTTAAAATCGATCGCTTGGTTGATTTTCTGTTGAAAAACGAAGAGACGGAAGTGTAAAGAGTTTACGCGTTAAAATAAAAATCAAGAGAAAATAACGCGAATGAGCGATTTAACAGGAAGAACCGAGTTTTGCGCAAAAGCCTTAGAAATCGCATTGAATCCGAAACGTATTTAAACGTATAAAAGCAAAACGTATTACAGTCAAATTATGAACTAATAGTGGAACGATTGTGTGAACGCGATGAAATTGACAAATATTTTCTATAAAGTACAATCGACAAATTTTAAAACATCGAAATCTCAACAGTGTTGTTGACCTAAATTTCAATCTTACCGACTGCGAGATCGACTTGAAATAAATATTTCGTAATAATCAAAACGATTTTTTTTCTGCATTCGTTAAGTATGTACGTATGCATGTTATGTTACAAAAAAAAAAAAAATCAGTTTTAAGAAAAAAAATGTATACGTGTACTAAGAGTATATCTTTAATGAATTTTGGTTATAACTAAATCAAGGGTTTTGTAGAATTAGAGTTTTCTGCGCTTTCTAAAATACGATTTCGGTATGATACATGGTATAAATATAATTTAAAACGTCTTCGATTGCCTATTGAAAATTGTATAATTTTAAGATTTTTTTTTTTTAAATCGTTATTTATAGTCCTTTGCAGTCGTTTTAATATTTTTATTATTTGTACTAAAAATTAGTTTTTAAATTCGCGTTAGAGAAAATACGTGCCGATACGATATGTGAACATTTTATTTCGACCCACAGTTCGAGGAGAAATCTCTGTTCGGTGTTATTTTTTTTTTTCTTTTTAGATAACTACGTAATAATATTTATTTATTAGTTATTGTGTTAATTTACAAACACGGAATTAGAAAAAAATTATTACCTCCCTCCTCCTCCGAACACATATTGATGACTGTTTCGATATTCGATTAAACGATAATACGATTGCTTATAATTTGATATTCGTATTGCTGAAAAGTTATTGAAAAAAAAAAAAACCAATTTATTCTAAAAGTATTTGGAACACTATTGCCGTGAAGTATTCGAGTACGTATTTTAAATACTCTTTTTGTTCGGAGTATTAAAAAAAAAAAAAAAAAGGAGTCTCGATTAAATTAAAAGTCGTTCTAACGCATTTGACGGGGAAAAAATGCCGGAGGGTTGGTCCCATACAATCGTTCTTCAAAGACCTTTGCGCAAACAAGGCGAACCGAGAGCGTGCTACGGACAGTAATTATAAAACGGAGAGCGACACGGAAAAGGCCGAGCATGGCCTTTGAGAAGTGATGGATTGAGTTTTTTTTTAACTCTTAGATTTATTCCGCTTCGTCCTCACACGGTTACTATGGGCCGAGAAAAACGTTTTAATGACGATTTCCGCGATTTCACCGGCTGCGCTCAACATTGGATTTTGTTCTCTGAAAGAAATCGTTATTTGTTATTGTCGAACGTTTTACCTGGAACAAAAAGTTGAGCAGCACCGCCTTGACGCCGAGCGCGGTGGCCGCCTTCACCGTGACTTTGGCCACCTTCTTGACGGCTTTCAGGCCGACCAGGCCAACGCCCAACGCCTTCGAGCCCACTTTGACCGCCTTGACGCCGAGCTTGGCACCGGTCACCACCTTTGCGCCCGCGTCCAGCGCCAGTTTTGCCGGCAACACGACCAGCGGCTTCAGTTTCAGCAGCGTTCGCTTCTCCCTGACCACCGCCGCCGCCGCCGCCGGGCCCTGGACGTCCGTCGGCGACGCCGCCGGCACCAAGTCCGCGGGGACGTCCCTCCGGTGGCGGCCCTCCGTCCCTCCGGCGCGTTCACCGCGTATCGCCGATGCGCGGGCGCCGGCCGGCAGATGCGCCGCGATCGTCACCAACAGCACCAACAGCGAGACCGTTGCCGTCATGACGGAACACCGCCGTCTCCGGTCGACGGTCGAGGTGATCATCGTCATCGCGTAATAATACGCTGCGAAGGTCGCGTGCGCGCGCACCGGTTTTTCTCGTCCTTCTCGGCGGTCACGCGTGTCCGGACGACAGTCTGTAGGGCAAAACGGACAACGAGATCAGGCAAAGAAATTGTAACTAAACGGAATTGAAAAGACGTCGTTGATGAAAACAAAAAAAAGAGAAGAAGAAGTAGAAAATTCGTCATAACATTCATTTCGCGTAAATACATTCGGTATACGGTCAGGTACGACCTATACCGTACGATGCGAATAATAGAATTCGACGTTCATTTTTTCCGATCGGATTTCCCATGTACGAAAACAAATAACGACAATCGTTTGATTCGAACGATTCCGACGATACACGGTCGTTATTTTTTTTTTCAATACACCGGCGATTGAGTCGTTATTACACGTAATAATTATCACTTTCGTAATATCGTATAAATATATATTGTGTCTAGTACGCCGGTTCAAACGAAAACTTTTTTTTTTTTTAATCGATATTAAATACGTATCCAGACGTCGAACACGACTAATCCGAATCAGGTCGCTTGTAAGGCGTTTATTATAAATATTACGCAATTTTAATAATAATAATTGTGCGCGCGTACCGGACGAACGTTACAGTAATCGTAATCGTAACTGTGTTATGCGATTTCAATTACAAATTTCGAATGTAACGGAATGCCGTGTAAATGTCACGACACGAAACTATACTCGTAGAAACGAAACGCGCGTTTCGTCGGATTTCTTTAATAATAAATATTGAATTTTCTTCGACTGCCGCGGCGAAATATTGTACGACGGACATTTTGGTTTATATATTATTTGGATATAATGTTTTGGTTTTTTTCGAACCAGAATTGTGTATTATACATAGGAAGCTGTGGTTATCATATCGCGGGCCTTTGGAAATTGTCGCGAGAATGTTCTTTTAAGAAAACGGCGGAGTTAATTTTTCAAATAACCCTAAAACATCTCGGAGGACTGTGACGCGACACCACGACAGTCAGTCAGGTTCACTCAGATTATTCCACGGAAGAAACATTCGGAGAAAATTCGACGAAAACCGTTTATACAACCGCGTGGACCAGATCCGGATTTCGGAACGACGTATTTTAAGTAAAATTGTTTATTGGTCCGAAAAGAGATTCGTGACTTGACAAACAAATGCCCGTTTCGTAACAGCGCAACGGTTCGTCAAGTATATTAAATAACACAGAAAATAATATAAAAACATCGAACCGGTTATTAGTTTCTCGTTGTTGAACGTCGTTTCATTTCACGGCGTTATAAACTATTATTTATATAACTTTCGCCAAAGTGTTGCTTATACTCATACGGGTGACTAGTATCAATGTATAAAATTACATTCGTATACTCGAGCAAAATATTGATTTTTTTTTTGATATATATATATATATATAAACAGTCTTATTATAAGAAAAAAAAATTCGCTTCACTCGGATTAACAGTCATTTTACATATATATTTGTATGCGTTTACGTATTCAATTTACTCAAAAACTCCGTTAATACGATTTGATTACACCATCGGCAATTCACGAATCGTAATAAAACATTTATTTCTGTACGCATAAATCGCAGTTCACATTAAATTTGATCCATTCTAAGCACAATGTACACGTTATTGTTGAATGTAAAAATTTAATAAAACTCGCAAAATTTATTATAATCTCTTTCGTTCACGACAATTTGAGAATAAATTATATTCCGGAGTCCACACGACGGTTTCTTTTGGTTTGGCGCATAATCGTTGGACACATAATCGTGTCTCCGACACAGTGAACGTGCACACATTTACAACCTTTCGCTACAATCGTAGAGGACCTTAACCAAGTTTTGAGGCGACGTAGAGTAGAAAAACTCCTTTCTGAACCCGATACGCCGTCCGGTTGGGTGACACGCACACACACATATTATGTTTAGAAAGAGATTTTTTTTTTTTTTCCAATAAATAATAAATGTCTGTATCGGATAATACGAAGCGATCCATACTTCTAATATATAATTCTTCAGATATAAAAATGGAAACAACAGAAGTGTACGGCGCGCCTTAGAAATTAAATTAAATTAGACAAAAATTTACGTGAAAAAATCGTTTTCAATAATAATTCCAAATTCCCGCAGGCGGATCCGAGAATATTTTTTTCAATATCGATATCAGTCGAAACTACTAAATAACAGCGTCGTAAAACCGCGCGGTAATGTGAAAACCAAAATGGCTTTCGGATATTTATCGACGTACGGGCCGAAACGAGTTGCGTATATTATTCTACGAGTAAAAAGAACCTTAACCGTATATCACCACGAGTTTTCAATAGTTTTTGCCGTCTCGATCGAACGCCGGTTGAAATTCACACGAAAATTTCAAAAATACCAAATGAAACAAAATAATAACAATAACATGACGGATATTGGGAGTGTACATAAAATATTACACTTTTTTTTGTTGTGTGTGTGTGTGTTCGGTTTTCGCGGACTTTAAGGCCTCCTCCTTCCTCCTGTGTACCAGAACGATATTTTCCGCGAAAACAATATTATTGGAACGAAAAGAAAAAATCGACAGAGAAATGTTTGCGCGCGCGCACGTGTGTTTCGTAATACGTATAATAATAATTTTTAATATTTATTTATTTTTTTTCAGTAGTAGTTTTCGCCGCCACCGTGTTGGCGGCGACGCCCCGGACGGCAAAAGGCAAACGCGCGCTGTACAAACACTGCCACGCGAACGTTTTCACTTTCACCCGACCGAACTAATATATAATAATTTAAACGATATAATAATAAGTTTATTATTATTATTATTATTATGTACGAGATTTACCGTGCATTTAGATCGCCGGCCAAGGTGGTCCACCTTCACACTCGTACACAAATCCATTCTCGTGTCCCCTTTTTTTTTTCTTTTTATTCCGCCCACAAATCGAATCGAATTACTTATTACTATTATTATGAATCATTGTGTGTGTAGAGTATATATGTGTATAGAGAAAGAGAGAAAAAAAAACGGTCGAGTTGTTACCGAACGGCATACGAGTCGCGACGTACACTTAACGATCAGCTGTTTGGCGTGTTACGATCTGATATAACGTGCGTTTTAATCTATTTTTTTTTTTTTTTGTTCCTCTAAAGCGAAAGGAGAGACGGTCTAAAATCGAATTCGTAAAACTTTTGTGTATTTAAAGTTTATTTTACGCGCACGCCGGCGAAATTCGATTAGTACAGTGACGATGACAAGCGATCGAACGGCGCGGCGGAAAAATATCGAATATTTTATTGAAGCGTTCGAACGTAACAGTTTGAGTGGAATTGGTCGGGATGATCGGACGGAGAAAAAAAATCGGATTTTATATTACGAAAAATAAAAATTTCATTATCGTTATTGTTTCAGATTCCGAGCGGAACGACGAATGTATCGGCTCCAAAACGATGCGTTGTTTTCTTTTTCTTATATTTGTACCCGAAAATTCTACCAGAAATAATGCTCCGAAAGAAATTTTCGAAACCTATTTTTTCAATTTGAACTATTCACAGCAATTATAGGTTTTGAAGTATTCATAAAAAAAGATTAGTTTTTTCGTTACATTACGCAAAATATTACACCGCCGAAGCTCCTCGCTCGGAATCGTTTTACCGTCGTATTGTGATTTATCATCGCTTTCAAATTTACAATGATAACTCGAAAATATTTTATCCAATTGAACGACGTTCATGACACCGCGCGGCTCGTTACTTTTTTTCGCATTGTAATTATTAAAAATAATATTAAACGTCATAACCAGTAGGAGAGTAGTGTGTCTTTTCCACACGTTTTTCTAAAAAATCATTCAAAACCTCTTTTTAGCCACCATTGAAAATTCCCGAGAACGCCATTGAGTCCGTCTAATTAGAAATTTCGTTTTTTTCTTCCTTTTAAAAAAAACGATCGGACAGATATTAATATTTACAAGTTAAATTTATACATTTAATATCACAATGCGCTGTTTTCCGTAATATATCGCAAGTGTCACACAGACCGGAATTGAAATAATAAATTCTTTGTAAATTCATTTAATTTTTTTTTTTTTAAATATCGTGTCGTGTTGTCATAAATAAAAAAAATTAAAAAATCGAAGTTAACAGCACTAACCGTTTTCGTTAATGCGATTTTCGACAATAATTACAATATACGCTTACCTACGTAAGTATATATAAACTTACAGGTGTGAGTATACGAAAATAACAAATTGCATTTGGTTACCGTTTATTCAGAATTCTCTATATTTCGAGTTGTTTTCGAAACAATTATTTAATAAAAATATCGAAACAGATCGCGTTTGTCATTTATGCGAATAAATTCAGTTTCCACGTGTAAAACGTGTACAGTGTAGAAATTTGTACACTCACGAATTAGAAACGCGGTTTGTTGTAAAAGAACGATATAAAATACGACTTCACTTGCCCTTTTAATAAATAAAAATTACTTTTCGTATTTAAAGGAATTAATTAATAAGTAAACATTCGGTACAGAAAAATTTAATTTCAACGAAATGAATTTTATACTTATGTGAATACAGTACGCTTTTTAACAATTATTACGTTTCGAAATTCGAAATGATTCGTTTGTGTTTTTTTTTTTTGTCGTAACTGTATATCGAATAACGCGCGACCTGTTGACGTGACAGACATTTGAAAGATGTGAAGAATAAGAGAATATTATAACCGTGAAATATATTACGGAAAGGAAAACCTGTTGATGAACTGCCATTTTCCGTCCGAGTTAACATTTGTCCGGTAGATATCTGTCTAAACGTTAAAAGATTTTCAATAATATTTGCTACGGCGGTTCTTGTAATGAATTGTACGTCTTGAAATGTCATTCTTATAACTAAAAAGAATTAAAACCTACCTAAGGTCGGCGACTGAACGGCTTAGCGCTCCTCAAAATAAAATGATTAAAAATCCCGAAGGAGCAAATTATATTCGCGAATCGATACGCAAAGGAATTGATTTGAATTGAATTTTAAAGTGAATTTTTCATTCGAAAATTTGATTGTAAATATGACGTTTAAAAAAAAAAAAAATGTTCACTTAATAACACATTCTAACCGTGTATTAATCCGCCCACAAATCGAATTTCGTAAAACACTCGTTTTGTAAAACGGTCGAGAGTGATTGCTTTACAAACATTATAATGTTTCACTTTCGTTTAACAGCTGTTACGCATATTAAATAAATGATTTATTGCAACGAACCTCGATCGTCATTGAAAGATAAATTACTATTACGTGTACCGAGTAAGTGCACACATACACACATTAAAATTACGCAATTTTAAGAAAGTAAAAAACGATCGAGTTCGGAAAAAATATCTTCTTAGACTTTTTATTACACGCCAAAAACGAGCCCATAAACAATATTTAAAAAAAAAAAAAAAAATCGTTTCACATAACGTTACAGGTATTTGTATTATATTTACAAATTGGATTAGACTGCACATTTTCAATTTTCATAACTCACAAAACGTCTAAACGTGTGCAATCGTATAAATGTGTATATATATATATATAATGGCCGTTACAATTTGTTCGGAAAGAAAACGTTAGAATAAAACGGAGATCTCAACAATGCGAGATTTGTAATTCTACAACGACGTGCTATATACGGTGACAAACTGATTCCGTTTCCATTTGGTCATACGCACTGACATAATTTATTCGTTTTGACGTTGAGTGTTTATAACAATTTATACTTCGTATAAAAATTAAAAAAACAAATACCATACATTTAATCGTTTTGGACTAAAATGCTCATTTTTTTAATACAAAACAAAAATTATTTTTTCTTTTTGTAATCGACTTAATTTGTTTTTTTTTCACTCCGATTTTAAACTAAATTAAAAAAAATATATATTTTTTTGCGCTGTTAAGGTTGAACCGTTTATTATAAGTTTAACGTATTTGCAATTTAAAATGTATTTAAAAGGTATACGTCAGTGTGGAGTACGTTAGCGTTTTTAAAACTAAAATTTATCGAAGACAGTTTTTAACAGTAATTATTTTACGACTGCGTGTCGGTTGTGAGAGAAATCCGTTTCAAAACGATATATTATCGTATTAATTCGAATTGTCTAAGGCGAATTCAAATAACGTTTATTTTTGTATATTTTAACGAAATGAGTATTATTTCGCGGACATTTGAACGACTGTTTGCATTCCGGAAAAACGGCTATTCGTTATACTCCTCGTCGTCCGGGTGACGTATAGCGAGCCAGTGGCGTATTTTAAAGGAATTTTCACTGGACTTCGCATCCCGTCGACGTTACACTGACATGAGTGCCAAAACGAAGGTGCTTTTAATTTACTTAAAAAAAAGAAAAATCTCCTCCGTAAACTCTGTCGAAATCTAAAAAATTACATCATCTTTCGTGGAGGAGGAAATAAGTTTAAGCCTCCGTCAAATTGTTATTTTTGTTTCACCATAAGCTTACAGCTATAAATTGTAATCGACGTATTCGATTTAAAAAAACAAAAATCTATCGAAATTAAAGGTTCGTGTTACATACGCTTATGGAATAAGTGTTATACTACTGAATACATTTTTTTTATAATATTACACTACACGCGTATTTATTTGACGTCTACGTTATCCTGAAAACTTAATTTTTTTAAAACGAAAAATTATATTTACTTTTTTATAGTATTAATCAATACTCTCAAAATAATAATAATATTACGAATGAATGCACGTCTTCGACAATTTTTTCGTGATTCATCAGCACAAACGTTATTTTATAAACCGTATGAAAAATACTCATTTGACACGTCGCGTTTGGATTAAACATTTTATGGACGATTTCAATAATCGATTAGTTCGATTACAATTTCAAAAAACAAATTTTTTTTTTATACTTAACATCGTGCGCACTATAAGAAATTAAATGTAATACATTAAAAATATATTTTAAATTCATATATCAATAATAAGCAATAACGTTATTTTTTGTATTTAACAAAGTAAGAATTACACTATATATTTTCATTTTTTTTTTTAAATTCTACGTCTTTTTATTGTTATATCCATAATTTTCGCTATAAAACGTTTAAATTTTTATTTTTTTGTTCACTCGTTGTATTTTTCTTTTCGTTTAATTACCATATTATTATTATTTTTTTTTTTTGTCAATACCCGGTAATAGTAAATAAAATACGTTTAATACAACAGACTATTTTTCCTTTATTCTGCACAAATAATCTTTGGTTCGATTTTATCGTTCGTACATATCGTGTATACTGTTTTTTCGTTCACGAGTTATTAATGTACACACAGTCCGTTTTTTGTTCCTATTTCTTTTTCAATCGTATCTGTTTTGTCATTTATTTATTTATTTTGTTAACATTAGATATCATTTTTATATTACGCGAATAAAATGATTTCTACACGTCCGCTGTTCGCTCCGCGTTTACGGCGCCGACTGAAATCATCAATATTTGTTTTGTCGAATCTCGTTTCGACTCGCTGGATGTTACGACGCGATCGGACCATTGCACGTGGTTTCGGCAGTCGCGTTTTTTTTTTTTAATTTAAATAAAACGCCATTTGGATTGGAACACACACAAAAACAAAAAAAGAAAAAAAGAAATCGACACGAAAACATAATATTGTCAAAACCTCTTATCGTCGTCGTCGTCCACGTACGCCGGCTACTTCTCGCGTCGTCAATCGCTTTTATCTGAACAGGGTTTTGCACTTAGTTCGTAAAATCCGCGCGGTTACGAAACACGGCAATTACACACGTCGTTTTGTCCGACCTGTACGCAATTCGTACACTCACTTACAGAGGTGACAGGACTTCGGCGCGGTCTCGTCGTCAATAATTATTATATAAAATCGGTGGATATTCGGTGACATAACACAAACGCGTGAAAAAACGGCGTTTACGAAATCATGCAAATTCGTATGTGTTCAAGCGCTCGTATTCGAATGAAGTGTGTGTATGTGTGTCCACAGTTCGGTGGCGCAGCGAAGATATTTTATTATTATTATTATTATTATTATTATTATATGATGGTTTAATATCAAAACAGTACTGGCGAACGACTTAAATATGGGAAAAGACGGAAACAACGGTGATCGGACGATATGAATAAAAAAAAATGCGCGTAGCGGAACTGAGACGCGAAATCGTACGTACATTAGAGGACAGCGAAAGGAATCGGTACTGACAGCAAACGGTCTGTAACGCTACAAAGACAGACAGACAAAAGAGAAAATTCGAAAAAAATTAATTTCAATTTTTTTTTTTTTTTTTTTTTACTTCATAATTCAAACGAAAAGGCCTATTTTATTTTTAGCGCATCAGAAAATCTTCCAAAACGGTTTATCGTCACATCGCCGTCGATTTTGAAACTCGCAATTCAAAAACGTTTAACGCGATCTCGTTTAAACGTCAAAACGTAAACGTGTTTTTTTTTTTGTTTTTTTTACTAATATTTTAACTCCGTCAAAACGAAACACAAATAAGTTAAGTGTTTAAACGAGTTTTCGCTATTTCTTTTTTTCCGCCTTTTTTTTGTTGTTGTTGTGAATTATGAGATTAGGCGCGGTTTTCTTTTTTTTTTCTCTTATTTTTAGGCAATGTAATGAAATCGTGAACTTTTTAGCGCACGATCATATTTCAAACGGTTTCTACATAAAAAATAATAACTTGTCATGTTTAGAATGTAAAAGTTGATAAATCCAGGGAAAAATATAAATCAGTAGCGACTAGTTGATGTTTGAAAAGAGAAAACGTTAATTATCTTATTAATAATCCTGACGTATTTGGTTTTTTCGAACCCGGACTTATTAAAAATAATCGAGCACATTTGATTACACCACTGAGTCGTTGCGATTTGTGGTTATAACAACCAAACGATGTTATTAATTTATAAACGCGGAATCGAAGCAAAATTTATTAAATCCTCGTTAACATATCGATCGCTGTTTATATTCGATTAAATAATAATAATTATGATTAATATATATTTGATAAAAAAAAAGAAGAAATTCTAAAAGCGTTCGTAATACTTTTTACGTAATATTCATAAAAACACGTATTTTGAAGATAATTTTTCGGAGTACTGAATTCCGAGTGCTTTTAAAAAGTCATTTTACCATGCGAGTCTAACATACTAACGCGATTATAATTATTTGAAATTTTATTAAACAAACAGGCCTGTTAAATTAAGTGAATTTTTTCTTTTACCAAGTATGTAGATTCTTTTCAGTAAATTTCCTTTTTTTTTTTTTTTTTCTTTACTGACTTTACTTATTTTCTTTACGCAAGCGTTCGATAGTATCCCTACGACATATTCGTAGACAGGTACGCGATAAAAGTGTTCATTTTCCAAGTCGAGTGTTTACAAGACTCGATGTAATAACGTCGTTTGTCCACCGACGACGAATCGTCCGCGGTGGAAAGACCGTACGGCAAAATGACGTGTGGAGTACACGTTTTGACGCATCGCGTACGCACCGCAACAGGTGATGGAGATGATAATGTTTTGACGGTTTTTTCGTTGCTTTTTTTCCATTACAATACACACAAATGTTTCAAATATAATTCAATCGAAATTCGCGAAACGAGACGTCCCGCGTTCCGTGTTAAACGCACGAGACGACGATTGTCGTCCGCTCCGGGCGAGGAAGGAATCTGTGTCGGAAACGAGTGGGTGTCTGAGGAGCACGTAAAAAAACCGTCTCTCGTGATATCGACGAACGAATTGTAATACGAGAGAAAACCGTTTACCAACGTTTTTAACACGCCAATTTCAAAACAAACGTTTTTTTTTTTCCCCAAAAAATTTGTATTGGAAACCGTCGTTCGTTGTGACAATAAAAATGTCCAATCGACGATGCCGATCACGCTGTTTTGTAAACGTAGTTTTTCTCGCCGCAAAACGTATTAGAACTTTTTTTTTTCTTTTCACACGCGGAACGTATTTTCCATTAGTCGATTAGTCGAAAAATCACCACCCGTCTTCTATTCTAGTTCTCGTTCTAACGATTGGTCCGCGGCAATTTTCCGGCCTTCCTGTGTTCAATTGTCCATGCGAAATATACGTTCTTGGTCTTCTATAATTCGGTTAATATTGTACTACTGTACCTTCCTCCGTGGTTTTTACCGCAAACAATCCCTTCCACGATCAACACTAACGGTAATTTGTGTCTTAGAAATTATATTTCATTTAGATTACATTAGGCGAAAACATTTCGTATTAATATTTTTTTTTTAAAAACAACAATTGATTACGTTTTTATAAGGCGCTATGATATTCGATTACACAACTGACAATGCGTTAACGTTTTCACTATGACCGACGGATTATTATTATTATTATTATTTACCGTTTTAATAACTACAAAATGACTCTGACCCAGAAAAATGTTAAATCACTCGCCGAGTAGTTGTTATTATTATTATTTATTAAACGCGATAATCGCAAAATGATTTTCTTGATACGCGACAACACGCGTCGTCCGTGTATAAACGGGACTCGGGCCGAATCGAATTAAAACATTTAAATGTTATTATTATTATTATTATTTGAATACTTATAATATGAAAACACGTGCCAATAGTCATTATATTATCCAAACGATTATGTTTTTATTATTATTGTTGTTTCGATACTTTCTCCACAGATGCGTTCGCATGCGTTATTATTTTATATCGATTGTCGATTGAAGTCTCTATAGGTTTTCATACTCGTGAGGTGCACCATAAAAGTTTAGAAATTATTTAATAGCGTAATATCGTTATTGAATAAAAACCGCGCGGATATTAATTTGCAATATAATTTTTGTTGTAATTGTCGCCCATTGGTCGCGTACATTCGCAATAAATTATATATTGCGCTATAAATGATCGAGACATTCTTGTTTTAAATATACCAGCTACGAGACCAAAACAGAATGTATTTTGCACAGTAATTCTCAAAAAATAATAATAAATCTTTCTTTTTTTTTTTTAAGACCTCCCGAAATTTTTTCGTTCTTACGCTATTTACACTATATACTAATAACCTGAAATGATTTTTTTTTTTTTTAATATAATATATCGTAAATAAATAATATTTCTTATTCGTAAAACTTTTCGATAATTTAAATGTTTTGCTCTCCAATTACTATATACGTTTTCAAAACACTCTGTTAAAATATACCTCCTTTTTCACAAAAAAATTAAAATCCTTGTGCCCGCGTGTCTGGTTTGGTCGCCTGTAAGAGACAGGGAGATGTCACACCCGTATAAACACACACACACTCGGGCCGAATCGAAAAAAAAAATATATATATATAAAGAAATTAAACATTTAATTATGGCGCAGATCGAATTTATATCGGATGCGTATACGATGTGTATACGCATGGCGCGAATTTTTCTTTTTTTTCTACTATTACAACAACAACAATAAAAAAAACCCCGTAAATATTTAATAACAAGCGAGCTATTATGTAAACGACGATGAGGAACAACGAGTTAACGAGATGGATTATTATTAACGGGATTACGAAAAAACGACAACGATATGATATCTGCACGCGGGATACTGTAGTTATGTTGTTGCAACAAAGATTTCACTATAAGTTGTCTAGTATACTTATCGTCGTGTATAGTCGTTTCTTCCGTCCGCATTCTCCAGTCCGGAATTATTGTTGTTAATTGTGTTTAGACACGCAAGCGGAAATATTATTATTATTATTATTATTATTATGGAAGTTTTACCGTCACGATTCTCACCGAACCGAAAAATATAAATTTCAAAAAAAAAAAAAAAAAATTCGAAATCGCGCGATAAATGTTGTATTTATTTAGTTCTTTAAACGTCAACGCACACACATCAAAAGCGGCTTACAAAGTCACAGAGTCAATAGTTATAACGTTAAATTGTTCTATTGGAAAAAATTAGTTTGAATGCGCGATGTGTGTAACACTAACATTTTTTTTTTTTTTTACAATATCGTATTATTATCCCGAGGGGAAATTAGATTTTTTTTCTCTTTTTGATTTCGAAACGCGCCTGGTCGAATAGTTGTATGCGTAGTAATAATATTGCCGACCACACGCCAGCATACGATTATAGGGAAATACGCAATAAAAATATCTGTTAAAAAATATCCAATGAGAATTCGACGGTTTTTAACAAATCCGTTTTTCTATTTTCCATACGTAAAAACACTTGTCCAGTTTCTATGCGACAACAGTAATTTCTTTCTATAATAAAATAGTCAAATTGTTCTACCGCCTGGAAATATTAAACGGCGCGTTATTTCCAATGACGTTCCACCGCGTAAACGCATCGTCCACAGAGGCTGTATGATTTTTCTCTAAATGGCGTCCGTAATTGGCACGGACAAAAATCAAATTTTAAGAAAGAAATTTTAAGAAGAAGAAGAAGAAGAAGAAGAATAAAACCAGTTACTACGATATCGAATGCGCGCGTCCACTTAATAATAATAGTACGTGTATTAGCACATCTGTTTAAAACCATTTAAACGCCCATCATACCAAATGACTCGGCAAAACGTTTTTTTTTTTTCCTGTGCTCTAAATGCACAGATTTTTAGTCGACTATAACGCAATTGTGGCGTGAAAAACGGTAGTCGTACGCGAATAGGTATTATTAAACGCACGATAATAAGCAGTATAAAATATAAAACGATGATAATATTATAATTCGTTGTACGTGCACGAGGACGCCGCTCGATTACACACGCGCGCGCGCTCGCCCGTTTAAGTGTGGGGAACGAACGGAGAGAAGAAAACGAATCGAAACGGTATTTTAAACGCCGGAATAAAGAAGAAGAAGAAGAAGAAGAAAAAACAACATTTTTTTTTTTTTATTATTATTATTATTATTACAATTATAAAATAGCGCGCAATTATTGCACGCGATGATAATATTATATATTTTACAGTCGATTAAATAAATCGTACGACGGAACGGTGGAAATCCGATAATTTTTCTCGAACGAAAACGATACGAGTTTCGTAACCGTGTAATAAAACAAAATTAAATCTCACAGTGATTTAAAATTTCAGTATCGCCGTACTCGTGGATCGTTGAAAATGGTATCGAGAAATCGCTTTTGATATTCTATTATCAACGTCCATTTGTAAACGCTTTATCGCTGTACTGAAATTCTGTCGCGCGGAAAAACTAACCGTATGAAAATTACTATTTTCAACGAACGAATCACTTCTACACGAATGGCAATTCCACTTCGAAAACACTTTTTTTTTGTGTTTCATTCGGATTTTAAAACGAAACAATTGCTAAACTCTTTGAAGCATTCACTCCTATCGGTATAAATTATTAATAACAAAACGAGCTGGTCTACCGATGATGCGTTGCTGTGACCATACGAATTCCATACGTATTTTTATTCCTTTTTTACATTATTATTATTTCTTATGCAATCGTCGTGGTCGTAAAATAATTAGTCGTATATATATATATATATACACAACCGGACGTCTTCTCTATTTCCTCAGCTGTGTTACACACGAAATGTACACCACGTCGTCGTCATCGCGCGCGCGTCATACTTACATAATACGTGTGTAGGTATCGATTATGTTTCGATTCCGGAGTGGTCTTGGCCAAAATTCCTTCTTTTGTCGTTTAAAAGAACGTTACGCGTTCACACGTGATAATTTAGAAATGTAGTCGGAACGACTACTCGAATACGATATTAACAATGATCGTGACACAAATTTTTATTTCCAAACGTGCGAATTCCGGACGTAATTTCTCCGTGGAATATTTTTCGAAATACGTATTATAATTGTTTCGTCGGTAATCAAACGAATTTTTTTTTTGTATATATATATATATATATATTTTACCCGATAAAATTACTGGCTACGGCGGAGCGTACCGCCTACGTGACGTGCCTGTGTGCGCGAATTTCTTACATTCACGACGAATTCAAAACGGTTTTCAGAATCTCCGTCGCACGACTGGGTCAATCGGCGGCGCGTTGGAAGTACGAAACGTTTATTTTATTAAATTTGTGTGTGTGTGTATAAAAAAAAAATATATATTTATGTGTGTATACGTAAATACACGCCAAAGGGTATTACGCCAAATAAGGGGGAACAAAGTCGTTGCATTTAAGTGCGCTAATTTATTACAGTTTTCGACAAAAAGTCGTCATCGGGTACTAAGCAAAGAGCAAGTAAGAACGACACTTACACTGCACATACACACGTATACGAATTTCTAATGACTTTAAACGAAACGAGGAGGAATGTATCGGTTTTACAACGGTGTGGTCTTTTTCTTTCTTTTGCACACGAAAATCCTACCGAAAGAAGTGCTCCGATCTCTACGCATTTCTGATAGTAAATTGCACATAGTTGATCGTACCTCGAAGAGGTCATTTCTCTCAATACTTTTTTTCAAAAGCGTCAAAAAAATATTATGGAAAAATCAGAAACGTGAAATTTTCACCAAATAACAGTTATTTGAACCGTATGGACAAGTGAGATTTTCGAAAGAATTTCTTCTAATTTTAAACAATTGTTATATGGCACAATTGTAAACGTTGACGTATTCAATATTCATAAAAAGCGGTAATTTCTGTTTTCGATTCGAAACGACTACTTCGACTGTATTTAAACCCCCCCCCCCGCAATTTCTGTTCAATCATTTCGAATTTTCCGACAAACTACACCATGCAGAAGCTCCGCTCACATAAATCGTTTTGTCCAATGGTTTCAACACGCGTTGCTTTCTCAAATTTATGACACAATACACTAAAAAAAATGTTTATCCGAGTAATTCACGGGCAATCCGCGGCTCGCGTTTTAATAATAACGATTTTTTTTTTTTGTCATTTTTATTTTTTTATAACGGGCTTTCGTTTTTCGTCGTTATAACGACATACGCGCGAGCAAGGGGAGAGGAGAATAAGTTTGGAAAACAAATTCACCACGTCTCCCGTAATCGTTGCGCGAATTTTTTCTGGTTTTTTTGTTTTTTTCTACTGTCATCGCCGGCGGAGGAAAGACGTACTTCGGCATTGCCTTATATTACAATAAACGACGATGATGATAATAATAATAATAATAATAATATGGTGGTAACGCGTACGATAAAAACATTATTTTATAAGCGGTGTGAGAGATGTTTTTTTTTTTTAACGAGTGAAACGTCTCGTGGCCGTGCGGTGAAAGTAGTCGTCACCGTCGCCGCCGCCGACGTTCGACCGAGCAACCGATTCGACCGATTCACGTGGCGGTCCCACGTGTGTGTATTAAAAAAATAAAAATATGCGCGTTCGTAAATAATAATAATAATTGTTTCGGTGAACGGTACAAACAACTCGGCGCGTGCGCGGTTCCTCCGTGTTGTCCCGGTTTTTATTAAATAATAAAACGATAAATATTATTACGATTATTGCGCGCGCACGTTATGTGTGTGTGTGTGAGGTGTTTCTCTTTCCCTTGTAAAGAAATATATATATATATAAAAAAGAAGAAGAATTACGCAACGACGCGGCGAGGTGAAATGACAACTAAACACGACTAATACAGAGTGTAGAAAAAAAAAAATAAAATCAAAACGAATATTATTATTTATGTTTTTTTTTTGAAAAATTCGCTCGTTTTGCCGTACGGCAGTAAACGCGTATTAGAGAAGAAGAATGAAAAAAAAAGTGAAAGACGAAAAACCGAGTGGATGGGAGAAACGTACGTATCCGTATATAATACACGAGGTAAGTATCGAGTGTATTCCTTAAATTCCAATCCGTAAAAAAAAGATTTTTTTTTCGAAAAACAAAAGCGATCGATTCGATCGACGTGTCTATGTACCCGTGTTTTTATTTTTTATATTTCAATACGAGAAAGATCGGAAATGAAAAACGATTGTATTAAAAGCGAAAAATCTTCTTACACCGCTTCGGTGTGAATGTAGTTTTTTTTTTCTTTTTTTTCCCCCCCGTCAATAGAGTTTCAATCTACCCGCGTCCGTGCGTATGTCTCGTGAATAATTTCGTCTAATATTCTTTTTTTTTCTTTTCCTACACTCGATTCAGTATTTAAGTATTTCGATTATTTTTTTTTCTACGCGGTTCGTGTGTACCCATAGGAAGCGAAAAACAAAAAGCGTTTTAAAAAGCCGACAATCCGAATACGACAACCGAGTGCTTCTCGACGAATTCGCGCGCTGGAAAATAACGCGCGCCAACGGATTTTGACCGAATTCGTACCGAACGAGTCGTGCGCACATAGACCCGCGGCCGTCCAGTTCCGTGCGCGGAAATTGATAATATTTAAAAAAAAAAAAAATACCTAATATATTTTATTATTATATCGTGTAGGAGGCGCGGGAGAGATGAGATTCTACGGGTCGTTCGGAGGAAAACAAAAAAATAAAATCACCTCACGATTTATGATATCGTGATAAACACGATGACACCGAAACGTTTGCAAATATATATAAAAAAAAATAAAATAAAATTACTGCGCATTGAGCACTCGTATTAATATTATAATATCCACAATGTCAGGTACCAGTAACACATCGGCACGTTGCGCGTATACAGAAATCGTCGTGTGCACAAATCGCGTCAATGTACACATTACTGTTTTAGGCGAAAATATTTTCGTATCGTGAACAAATATCCATAAAATTTATGTAATTAATGCGAATGGACGTGTAATGCATTTCAAACGGTTGAGAATATTGTTTTCGTGAAAAAACCGTAAAAGTGTGTGTACGCGGACAAAATGCCCGTTTTGTACGTAATGTCCGATGTAAACTTTTAAAACAACTCATTTAATACCTAACCAATTTACGTTTTAACTCCTTCGTCAGTCGCTTGCGGTTTTCACCACCACCACCAGTTTTAACTTTAACCGTATCGTCTACTTGCAGTCGGTTTGTTTCAAGAAGATTATAAATCATTCGACAGATAATATTGACTCGGTCTAATAACACCAGATAAATACTAGTAATTAGATTTCAATCGAAAATCAAATATATAATTAAATAGCGTAATATTGAAACGAAAAGTTTTAGTGGCTCATTGAAAACCGAAATTTTTTTGTAACTTTTGACACACCGAATAAAAATATATATAAATATTTTTTTTTTTTTTTTTTTTTTTGATCCGTCTGCGCAGTTTTCCGAAATCTTTTACGGATTTTTCACAAACCGGCGTTTACTCCGTCGTCGACAATCGGTTTTCTCAGTGACGCGCGTGTCGATTAAAACTGTGGCAAAAGAGAGAAAAAAAAACTAGCGATTAAGAACGTTTGTAGTTTTTTTTTTTTTGTTTTTGTCTAATTATTTCGAATCAAAGTACAAATAACGTTTCGTTTAATTTTTCCTCTTGTAGATATATTGCCACGTCCGTCGAAACGGTTTATTATTATTTTTTTCTCCGGTAAATTTATAAAACACACTCGAGTAGAAACGAGGAAATGAGGACTCGTGCCGGTGTTATTATATTACAGAAACGGTTTGGAATACGTTTACACGCAACTCATACTCGTACTAATTACGACAAGTGGCCGTAGTTTTTGCAGTAGTAATATACGTGTGAACCTTCGTTCGATTTTCAAACTGTAATAGGATTTTTTTTTTTTTTTTTACATAACACGATTCTGTTTATACGAAATCGTCATTATTCATTTACAACGTGCATAATAATAACGATAATTTGCAAGGGAACGCGTTTCGGCAGCTCCTTTAACGTATACGAAACGAATTACACCAGGCCAAAGATGAAAAGACTTTTTCAACGATTTTGCCAAGTTCTTGTATTGTTTGGTGCCGTACCGGTTCCGGAAATAGTGATAAAAATTGCGTATCGTTCACATTTTAATATTAAAATGAATATTTTATTATTCGAAAATACGAAGAGAAAAATATATTTTAATCGTTCAAATGTTAGTCGGCATAAGATTTATAATGCGAGTAGTATTCTATTAATCCGAAAAAAAACCACTAGACCAGAAAACGGATAAAAACGAGCCATTGAGTTAGATGAGTTTGTACGAATTATGTGTATATTTTTACTTTTAAGTGTCGGCGCGACATTTTAAGCGATTTTTTTTTTTTTTTTTTTACTCCGACAAAAAAAAAATAATACGCGGGCAATTTTTTTCTGTGTCGCGATTAATATGGAAGGAAAAAACGCGCGTTTTATATTATATCGTTTAAATTTTTTTCCGACATATTTTCGATAGTTTTTTTTTTTTTTTTTTTAATCGAATTATTAAAATCCGTTTTACGCGAAAATTGTTTAGAGAAGAGGTGAAAAGAAGAGAATAGAAATGTTTTTCAAGTATCAGACCGAACCCGGTTCTTGCGTATTATCGAGAAGCCACGGGATATATATATATATATAAAAAAAAAAACAAAAAATTTGTAATAAATTCGTCTCAAATTACGTAGAAAAATTCAAAACGACAACAAATAACATTATGTTATCGTTTTAGGGAATTTATTTCTTTATTTTTTTTTTTCTAAATCACGTAATACGCGGTCGCGTGAGTGTGAACCAATGCGCGACGATGCGAGCGAAAAAAGAAAAAGTTTAGCGCCGCTGAAACGACGCTTTATTACAAAATAAACGCATTACGTACGCATTAAATATACGTATTACAAGTACTCTCCATCGTCTCGTCCGACGTGTTTTTTATTTTTAAACTTATTTTGTTTTTCTCTAAATTATTTCTGTTTTTTTTTTTCTTCTCTTTATAACGCGAATGATAATTATACGATGTTATCCGTACTTTTACTCTCTCTCTCGAGCGCGCGCGCGAACGATCGAACGGGTTTGGTCGGCCGCGGTTAATACGATGCGATCAGGAAGTGTTGTAAAAATATAAAAAAGAAACACAATAAATTATTTAATACACACATACACGTTGTTGCGCGACGAGCGCTGCTCAAACGGGATTTTATTATTGAATTTTTTTTTCTTTTACTCGCTCGCCCGGTATTTTCGGGAGAGTGGCTGTAAAAAACAAATTACGCGATATTTTATACCCGTTCGTATTATATACAAATGTGTGTGTACACGTATTGCGCGCAGCATACGTAACGGCGAGATGTGAAATACGGATCGCGTGCAGAAGTCTCGTATGCGCAAACGACGAAAACGATTCTTTTTCTCTCGTTCCACATATTTTTAAGGATTTTTTTTCACCACTGCTCAACGATTTCTTGCGGAGAAATCGATTATTCGACATTTTGCATACAGTGTAAGTGGGCGTTCCACGGTGCGCAGTATCGAGTTTTTTTTTTTTGCTTCTACGGTATTCCAAAACGTCTACCAAAAACTCGATTGCCAATTCATTTGCGAAAAAAAAAAAAGTTTAATAAATATAAGTACTAATTCAATCCGTTTTTTTTTTTTTTTTTAATATTCTAACAGTACAGCGTGAATTTCAAAATGAAATTTTCTTAAACACAAATTGTATTTACCGCGGTTTAATAATGCCCGTGAACATCGATTATATATTATAGCAAAAAAAAAAAAAAAAAAAGTTTGAATTTCGAAAAATTAACGACGCGACGTAATTAAGAGTGAATAAAAACGTCAACGTGTTCGTAGAGCGTATATTTGACAATTATTATTTTAATTTTTTTTTATTGGATTTTTAAAAAAAAAAAAAAATTGGAAAACTTCGATTAAAACAACGAATCCGTAACATTCTCGATTGGAGATTTTCTTACGTCGCGCGCGTGCAATAAACGTTTCGAAATTATTTCGTCACGTTATCGCGTCCGAATAATTTTTATACTCGGAAACTCTTTTTTTCCTCCCCCGAGCGATTCAACGGACAAATTCAAAAATCATTTTAATCTATTCCACCCGTATCGTTGAAATTGTCTATTGACGACAATTACGTCATGTTAAACGATGCGTATATGCACAACGGTAAAATAAACTACGCACGAAATCGGTTATTAGTTTCCAGACATTTTTCCTCCCTGCGTACGATATAAATGCTGACAATTTTTTTTTTTTTTTTTTATTCGATACGATTACCCGTTTCGAAAGTAAAATCTCGCCTGTGCCGCCATGTGGATTAATAAAACACTCGACGTTATCTCGCGTCAGTGGTTACACGAATTATTGAAAAAAAAAAAAACACGCACATCCGACGTTAAATAAAATTGTGTTTTATATATGATATAATTTTCTCCCGACGGTCTCGCGTCACGTCGTCCTGAAACTGCTTACGGTCCTGCAGTGATTCGATGACTACGAATAGCTTTCCATCCGAAAGCGCGTTTCAAACGTCGCCGTGCGTTCCTGTTATTTCGTATGAAAAACAAAAAATATTACCTTATTTCTTCTTCGTCCGATTTTTCCCCGGCTGCGCCTTGTCACCGTCCGGCGCGCGATTTACCGGCGTCAATTTGCGCGTCGTTCGGACTTTTCGGGACGCGACGAACAAGTGTTTAAAATAAACCTCCTGAAACACACACACACACACACACACACGACGGATACGGCGTTCCAAGTGTGCAGCAACGGTGCCAGCAGCGCTTATTTTTTTTTATACGCGTATATTATAATATATATAATGCGTGTAAACGAACGCGTTTACGGCAATATTTTTTATTTCTCCCGGTACAATTTACAAGGACGTGCGTGTTGTGGTGTCCCGAGGGAATGTGCGAGATGACGGACCGCTGGCGAAACGATCAGTAAAAACGCGGTAGGAACTGTGAACAAACGAGACGAGAGACTATACGCGGGATCGTATGGTCACGACGACGGTGTAGAGCGAAGTGATAGTGTTTGAAAGAAAACGAAAGTAAACCGCTTACTCCGCTGCTCGTATTATACTATACCGCACACGATGTAATATTTTATTAGATAATAACGTGTGTGTGGAAGGAAGGAGACGTGAACGCTTTTTCTGTAATGCGGTACAGAAGACGCTGTTGCTGCGGGCAACGGTAAAACGTCGATTACCGCAGCCGCCGTTCTTCATAGTCTCATCGTACTCGAAAAAATTTTACAAAAAAATATTTCCTTTTTTTTTTTCTTGCACGCGCGGTTCGACTACACGTTTTCGTCGAGACCCCGACACTCCGTTGTATATAACGTTTACGACGAAATCGCGAGTCCACTCATACACTTTTCGTCCCCAGTCGGCCGGGCGCAAAATAAGTAATTTATTACATATGAAAAAAATAACGACAATATATATATATTGTTTTCAACGATAGATTTATTCGAATAAAAGGAGGAAAAACACTCGTAAAATTTCCGTCGATACCAATAGTTTATTTTATTATTTTTTTTTTTAAAGTACTCGTCCGACGATTGTTGATGTTCCGTGTTTATGGCGTGCGGCGGGTGTAGACGAATGACATCGCTCCCGATGATTATGAATTAGCCATTATTACGTTTCTGCAATAATCGGACATAGC
This sequence comes from Chaetogeoica ovagalla, assembly GCA_032441825.1. Lineage (NCBI taxonomy): Eukaryota > Metazoa > Arthropoda > Insecta > Hemiptera > Aphididae > Chaetogeoica > Chaetogeoica ovagalla. The sequence continues at coordinate 3,070,561 of CM063747.1, read as the reverse complement.
AATTTCGCCACGTAATCGGATCGTTCTTTTCATACGAGTGTCGTCGGTCGCATTCAATCGTGCTGAAACATTAGAAGGGAAAGTTGACGAAAAATCCACGTTAACCGCCGGATTTTTTTTTCGTTTTCAATTTTTCGATAAACAGTTTTTTTGTTTGTTTTCGTGGCGGTCGGAGAACCGTTCACGAACGCAATCGAAAATATCCGACACGAGATTTTCGTTTTGCGTTTACGACGCGGCGGACAACTGCGCGACGACGGAATAGCCGAGATATGGAGTAATTTATTATCGTGTTTTTTTTCTTTTCATTCGCTAATGTACGAGTGGTGTAACCGCGTTCTACTCCTCGCCAATCGGACGCATGCAGATTGTAAAATTCGTCCGGATTGTGAAATTCTACGGGACGCGAATGTCCAGAACTATTATGAAACGGGCAAATTAATTACTATGTGTAATATTGATAATTCGTATAAATTTTCGTTTATAAATTTCCCTCCCCCGGCCACGTATTACGTATTTCATAACGCGGACGTGAGATAATATTTCATATTACGAAAGATCAACGAATAGAATTAATTTTAATATTCGCGTATACCGTACGTAATATTATATTAATTATTTTACCTAAAATAAATAATTTTCAAACGGAATTGCTCGAAGGAAAAAGGTCTCTTGCGTTTTATACGAATAATAATCGTGTATAATTAATTATTTACATATATATATATATATATATATATATATATATAATTATTATATAATATATATATATATATATGAATAAAGAAATTATGGTTATTTTTTTCACGTCAATTTTATGATCGAAAAAAACACTAAATGTAAGACGTATAACGCTTGTCGATCGTCGTTGCGTAATCAGGAAATTTTATCGAAAAGTAATGAAAAAAAAAAAAAAAAACAAAACACGTTCACCCACTTCCAATAATGTATTCCGTCGACCTCAATAATATTTACAATACGGCAGGTGTGTGTACGTACAGTCGCCGCGAAACGTCGAAAAACTCGTCGTTGTCAACGTAGATTTTTTCTCCCCCTTCTCGTTAATTCGTACATTTAATTAAATTAATTTCGTTTGGAATATGTACGAAGAATACTTGTCGGGAGCAAAAGAAATATTCTCCTGTCCGTACGTCAGAACCGAACGAGAGTAAAAATTTCCAAATTACGATAACTTTTCACAAGAGCTTACGCTGAAAATTAGCAACGTTTTGCTTACGTTACTTACCTCTCGTGCGGCTCTGGTAAAACGATAAAAGGAGAATTTTTAACGGATTCGCGTCACTGCCGTTCGATGAAAAACACATTTTATACGTGCCAAAAACATGTAATAATTTGAAAATCGTTACTTTTGAACGTACCTTCGTCCTGGTTCTATCCACAGTTTTATATTTGTGTACGGTCGAAACTATATTATTATTATTATTATTATTATTATTATTTCTCTCAATCATAACCTACCACCCACGTGTGTGGTGTGTTGTGCGCATGTTGCGCTGCAACGATCCGTGAATCGCAGAAATCGATGCCGTGAACAATTATTATTATTATTATTATTATTATTATTATTATATTTTAATATTCCAATGTAATACACTTGATGTGATATAATATTTTGCCGGACGAAAAATTCGCTTTCTACGTCTCGTCGTATTGCATTACGAATTTTAACACAAATTCTCGCAGTCGAATTATCGTCGAAAGTACGAAATGTCAAAAAACATAGAAAAAAAACGCAGCGAACCGCCGCCGCGGCGGGTTAATAAATTTAATAAGTGAACTACTCGGACAAGATTTCTTTTTTTTTTTTTTGAAATTTTTTATTACTGATATATGAATTTGAAAGTAAATCGTTGCGTTCGATAAAACCGTTGAATAATTGACCTTCGGCGTATTATTATTAATAATAATATAATGTATATAAAATCTACGGTACGTCGTTTTTATATAATTTCTTATAATAAACATGAATAGATTAAAAAAAAATGGTCGATTTCAATTGTCGTTTTCAATCGAAACAATTCACTTTGTCGGAATACTTATTATACGTTACAAAACCGAAACTAATACATTTTACGAATTAATTGTCTCGAAATCTATAATATAACAGTCCAACATTTTTAACAAATTATGTTTCCCCAATGCGATATGAAGTTACGTATTTGTCGAATATTTCATGTGCCTATAAACATTTTGTTTTCGAAATTACGAGAAATTATCGATTTCGACGAAATGGCGTTTTTTCCTTTTCATCGTTATCGTGTAATTTTCCGGTACTTTTCGGGTTTTTTTTTTTTGTTTTTTTTTTTTTTGGAATGCGTAAAAAAAGAGGAAAATATGACCAAAAAGATTAAAACGAAAAATCTTAAATACTCAAATTTGAATAGTCTGATATAATTTGTGTAATAAGAAAATAATGTGTAACTACAGATGGCAAAAAATAAAAAAATATAAAAATTGTTACAAATTCACAGTCTCTTCAATAAAAAAAAATGTTTGTAGTATAAATAGCCTCGAAACAGTCGATGTGTAACGAGAACATTTTTATTCGGTTGTTATTATGTGTGTATCATTGTAAAATTGTACTTTGACGCGGTTCGTCATGATTAAAACGTTATTTTTTTACCAATCGTTTACTTCCTGTAACAGTCAACGCAGTCTGTTGTAGACTCGTACTTGTGATTTGTGAATACACAAAATGAATTATTACGATTTATTCGAGACACGATCGTATTGCCTTTTCTGTAGGCACTAAGATAAATCTAAAAGAGAATTTTAAGTTGAAAAACGCGTGTTGGAAAATTGTTGGTTTTTTCCATAATGAAAATAGTAACGTTTTTAGATCGAAATAATCTCTTTCGGTTTTCAGGCTGTTGGCGGCATTCGTTATCGAATGAACGAGAAATAAATTACTGAGAACAAGATCGAACGGTATACGTTAACCGAAATGATTAAAAAAAAAAATTTTAATAAAGCGTTATTTTCAAATTCGTACATTATTACAATGTTTTGTGAAATCTAATACCAATATCGAATCAGTCGCGCGCATTACGCGTTACGCAATACAAGCCAGTCGTTGCGTTTTATCATTAAATTTGTCGGATTCGTTAAAAAAGTTTATTTGAAAATTCACCTGTTTCTATATAATCCGACGGCGAAGTTTGCCAACAACTGGTTTACATATTATATATATATTAGACTGCGTTCACTTTTACGAATGACTAACAGGTATTTCGAGTTTTATTCGATTAATAAGCACACATACAAAAAAAAATAATAAAAATGTGCGCCCTGCCGTGTAAATATAATACGCGTTTTGTGCAATTCACGTAAAACTTGTAGTTCGAAAATGGAAAGTTATCTCGCGCAATGTATTGTTCAAAGACAATATTTACCGGTTTTTTAATCGTTTCAAACCGATTCAATCGATCACAAGAGCGAATACGGTTTTCCGAAAAGTAGCGCGCTTTACTCAAACACGATAAAACTTGAATAAAATAAGTAAATTTCCGTATCGTTTTTATGTTGTCAGTTAGTGGATCGAAAGGGGGAAAAAAATTGACGTTTATACGTATAATAAAATTCGAAACGCGAACGGTGAATTTCGAAGGGAAGTTGTGCGATGCAAAAAAAAAGATATATATATATATATATATATAGCAAATTTAACATCTAACGGATAAACAATAAAATTATTTATTTATTTTTTTCATTTTAAAAAAAAATTGTGTACGCCTAACGCTTTTGTCGACTGTAATCATGCGAAAACAGACCGGACCGTGGCCCGACCTAAATTCGGTTGTTAAACGTCGTTTTAACTGATTCTGTGATACGACCAGTGTTGCAAATCTTTTCTTTTCTATTTTTTTTTCGCCCCTAAGACACAGATGTAAAATATTTTCATCGTGAAATCAGCCCGATCTAACGAAAGTGTCTGCTCTCGCCTATATTTTTAAATGTTATACTCGTATTTAATTGAGAAAAATATCAAATTTCGTCACGATGTGTACTGATAATAAAATGGTATTAAAAAAAAAAAATAAAACGTGTGATCTCAGACGAAAAATCGTTTATTCGCTTCACTACACACTTTGAAATGTCGCCCCCACGTCACAAAACAATAATGGTAACGTGTTTTTAGAATGAAAAACTTTGCACGTCGTTTTGAGACGTGTGACATTAAGATGTAACAATTTATTTATCTATCAATACGCATAATATTATTTTTCGATATCGCGGTGATAACGTCACTATCCGTATATTTCCTTGATATTAAATAACAATAATAATAATAATAATAATAATAATAATAATGACAAACGAAAATCGGAATTGTTCCGTCTAACTCTTTGGATTGCAAAGAAGCGTTTTGGTCTTCGTTCTTTTTATCTTTTATTTGTCGAAATACTACGAAACATTCGGTCCGCGTGTAATATCGTTCGCGCAATATGTTCGTCTTGCGTACCAGTCTCGTTTGGTGTAACTATCGAAACTCGTACGATATTTGAAAATTCGTAAGAAAAAGAACACTTAAAAACGAAACATAAAAATGAATTTTTTTTTTTTTTTAAGCGACGAATAAAAGAGAAAGACTCGGTCCGCGACGGAACGATATGACGGCCATCCGTTATAACGCTGTTGTATAATAATATAAATTGAACCGCGGTGATTGTGTGTTTTTAGTATGTGCACAGTATATAATATCCATATAAATTATCTTCTTAATGTGTACACATTTGTGCGAGTTTCGCGCGCATGTTGTAACCAATACCGAATCCGGTCCGAATAAATTCGCGTATTATTACGAAAGCTAACACTCTCGCGTTCTCGTCGCCCGCCGCCACTCATTATTGGCGCAAAACGAGGCGATTATTATTATTATTATTATTATTATGCGCGCGAGTGCCCGTCGTATCGTTTAAGAACGTCTTCTCCGCGTTTCTCGCGTTTTTTCTTTTCCACTCGGTCCATTTTGGTCGAATAATCCGCGGTGAAAAGAAAGAAAAATCAACGACAAATAATTTCGTACGCCTTAAACGTATGGATCAGTGGCTCCCAGACATTTTTTTTTTTTTTTTTTTTTTAATCATCGAGTACCGACCGGCGAACAACGTTTTTATGCCCAATGCGCGCATTAATTCTAAAACCTAACTAGGAGAGATATATGATATATGTATACGTATTTTATTATTAATTCATAAATGTAAGAAAAAAAAAAAAAAGATCTTGATATTTGTGATTGAAAAATGTGTTTTTTTTTCAATTCAATGTAAAAACGCGTTGTTGATTTTGTAGTACAAAGGCCCGCCCCCCCCCATCAATAATACGATAGCTGAATTTTCGCTGGTAAAAACGCTCTGAATATCGCGAGCCCACTTCTGTGCAATTGGAAAAAGAATTATCGTTGACCGGATTTAAAAAGTGATCGATTTGTAAACACAAATCATATTTAATAGAAGAAGAAAAAACACAGTACGACAATACAGATTATTTCACACGGTTAGGGGTGTGATTGTATACGAGAACGATAAATGGAAACATATATATATTTTTGTACTTTTTACAATATTAAAACAGTGGTATTTCATTTTTTTTTCTCTCTCTTAGAACGTGTCGAATTATTTTTCGAATCGATAAAACGTATGGTTTTGCGAATAGAGAAATAACCGCGTGTGCACACTTGAATCGTGCGCGCGCAGATGTTGTAGAGATTTGAACGCGCGTGTCCGCCTTGGCGTTTAATCCGTTAACGCGTATGAACGACATTTCCGTATCGCAACGATACGTCGTTTGGAAAACAAGAAGCGCATGTAAAGCGCTCTTTTGCATTTGAAAACTGTCTCGAGTCGATTGTTATTTTCAATCATTAAATACTTCGGAGTCCGGGCGACTAACTGTTAGAGTCCGGTTACGCCGACAGTCGTTTTTTGCATGTATTGCGAGCCGAGTTGGTTGACGGAAATGACCGCGGCGATTCATTTAAACCTCGGAAAGACAAATAAATTGAAGACACGCACCGTGCGATCCCGTGGCGGCCGCAGTGTGTCTCACGTTTCATATTTTACACTCCGATTCCACGAGCGTTTTGTGCATTCACGAGAGCGTACGACGGACGCGGGCCGTAGAAAAACACAATTCTATAGGTGGAGAGAAAAAAAAAATGTTATTATGTTTTGGAAAAAAGCGCGGGCACAACGAAAAGAGAACCCGCCTCTTGCCGCTGTTGCCACGGCTCGGACCGTCGAACACAATCTGCGCGTCCCGTATCCGTAGCGCGCAGAATAATGTTCCTGCAGGGACAACCGGAGGAACGCGTGGCGGGTACATTTTCTTCTTCTTCTTAATTCCTTTCTTTATGTTATATATGTGTATATATATATATATATACGGTATTGGCGGAAAAAAATCTAGAGCAGTCGCGTCGAAGTAAAAATATGCGTGTGAAAAGTTATAATAATGTAGATATTATATATTATGTCAACCTTGTAATATTATATTATAATCCTACGGGTACCGGAACGATGACTTATACTATTTATAATGCCACACGCGTACGTGGGAGCGGGAAAATAAAATAACGGAAAAACGTTTTTCTAAAAACGTATTTCCACTGACCATTGTTGTGTACGGGCATTGGGGCGAGCTCCGAAAAACGTATCGCAATCATTTGTTTTTTCCGTCCCCACAAGAGTAGACGCGCGTTTTCGTGTGTCCCGTTATTCGAGATGTCTTTCGAACGGACGGACGAAAAATCGTTTTTTTTCTCTCTTCCGTCTTGTCATATAACACACACACACATACATTTTGCGTTTACAGACTCCGGCGGCGTTCCGGATACGTTTTACAACTCGACCGCACGTCAAAGGGATAAACTATTTTATTTAACGCGTTTCAACCAGCCACGGGTGGGATTCGTGAGGGGAGGACCGTTGAAATTTTTTCCATTCGAAACATACGTTTTGTACCGTTATATAGTACGCGTTAACAGAAAATACTATAATAATTTCGCGGAGGAAAGACGTTTCTTATTCCGTTAATAATAATAATAATAATTAGAAACGTTTTAGAAGGCAATGTCGAGCAATTGAAAAATATTTCATCGACATTATTACGCGTCGATTTAGTCGCGATGTCGTAAATTTTTTTGTTTTTTTTTTTTTTTTTTTTTGCATTAATTCCTCTAATCCCAGCGGCGTCTATAAATGTCTATATAGAACCATTGAAATTGCATGCGGAATTCGTTGTTTTTAATTCAGGTGAAGTAATCGACCGACTTTTTTTTTTTATGTATTTATACTCGTTATGCAACAGACAAAAACTCGTATTTTCGACGTTTTTCTTTTTTAGTCACATATTTTTTTTATAGACAGATTTTTTTTTTTATCCAGTTTTACGAAATCGACGCGTTTCACCTAACACATCGGGATCCGCAGGTGTGTAAAGAAGCAGCGTCAATGCAAAATGGAGTCTGCGATCTCAAATTACCCGATTGTTAACTGCCGACGCGCAATAGGGAAAAATACACACGCTGAACAACACTTTTTTTTTTTTATAATAAATACATGAATTTTGTTTTGTCAAAATCGTCGGAGGTCGCATTGTTAACTCTCGAGTCATGATTTGTGACCGCCGTAGAAGAGCGAAACCGAGAATCCGGTGTGCGCGCGTTATAAAATCCGCTGGTCTCTATACCGGCGTTCGGTCGTGAACCATGCATTATCGCAATAATTAAAATAATAAAAAAATAATATAATATCGTCGATTTCGATGAAAACCTGTTGCGATTAAACGACAAGCAAAGAATAAATAGTAATTAAAACCGAAAGACTAGAGAACGCGGATTGACGGCTCGACGAGAAAAACCAGTGCGATTGCGTAATGGGTGGTTAAGTAGTGCGACACCACCACCGCCACTAGTGGTCGAATGAGTCGAGTAAGAGTAACGTTCCAGAAACGTTTTTGTGTATTTAAAACGAACGTAACTAATAGATGGATCGTCTTGTGTGGACACTCGATTGGAAAACATCGCAATATCGTGTGAAACGTTTTATGGAAATCAATCGGTAATGACGTAATTGACAATTTTAGTGCACCGTGTGTTTAATATTACACGATAAACACGATCGTGTTTCGTGTATTGTTTACGAGCGCGAAAATCTGAAAATATATTTTCACCGGTCGTCGAAACGTTTTTTTTTTTTTTTGAAAGCTATTAATGACGACACGGTATTGGTGATACGAGTAAGTGTTCGTGAGAGTCCGTGGTGGTGAGGCACTTTTTTCTTCTTTACGATTTACATTCGGCAGTGGTGTGTTAACTGATTTTGATTGAGTATTAATTAATTGAGAGGGGGGGGGGAGGAGGAAGTTAATTCTCGTCTGCTCTCCCGGAACCAAAAGAATAACAAATTTATATGATTTTATCAAACTCAGTAGTAATACGTTCAAATATAAATATTTATAAAATATATTAACTCAACTTTTGAAATGTATAACTGCGTGTAGGTATATGTGACGTTTTCGGTTTAAATCGAATTTTAAGGATTCGATGAGGAAAAAGGGGACTCGATCGCCACGAGAGTTTAAACACACACACACACACACACACACGTGTTGTGTTAGAAGACGTCACACGATACTTTTATTTTGCATTCGGAATATATTTGAAAAAAAAAAAAGAACAATTATATTTATATACGAATAATTTAGCAAATATTCCGGTCATTTTTAGTTTGTGGGCAGATTCACAACGTCGTCTCTATCGAAATGTTTGCGAATCGCGATGATCGACAGCGCTATAATTTAAAAAACGTCGACAAAAAAAAGGAAATAAATAGTATAATCACGAAAGACCTACACGAGCCGCGTTTTATATCAACTGTCAATATTAGTTTACGTTCGGTAACGTAAATATGTATAAATATTCTGCTCTTGCGATTAAATTGTATAATTAATAATATTTTATTATTATTATTATTGAATCAGTACAAAAAACGGTTTATTTATTATGTAAAAAAAAAAACGCACGAACGCGATACTTCGAGTAAAGCAGCAGTACGTCGATTTTTCCAAAAACCCGAACACTATTGTTCAGCATAACGTATTACGACGAGTTGGTTTTTAAAAATGAAAAACATTTGTTTTGGCCTTTTACTTGTGTGCGTATACCTACAGAAATGTCGAAAATGATATTTTCACTAGGCAGAGAGTTGACGTCCTTGTTGTCGAACGGACCGTATTCGATGTTACCGTGTATACAAAATATATTAAATAATATAAACAATAAAACTTGAAAACACTATTATAAACCGTGACGGTTATTATTGTTATTTTATACGCGAATAATTAAATAATATGCGCGAATATTGTTGTGTTAATACGCGCATACGTTTTAAACGAAAGTATTTTTAGGTACAATTTTTTCATTTTATAACACTACCGGTCAATATTAAATAATACATCTATTCGAATAGATATATTTTTATTGATATTTTAATATATTTTCTATGGTTTTTTTTTAAACGTATAATCGACGACGATGTCACGACGCGTGCTCTATGCCACTGTTGAGAAATCAATACGTTTTGCAATTGAACGGTTATGAGAAATAATTATTGTAACTTATTAGTAAATATGTATATTTTATTTTTATTTTATGGTGTAGTCGTAAACTGTGTAACAGTTTCACCACATATTATTATCAATCATAACATATTTTATATTCGTAATGACGGTGGTACGTAGTAAGGATTACGTCATTCGGCTCGTATAACAATAATAATAATAATAATAATATTAATAATAATAATAATAATATTTATAATAAATTACTCGAAATGTCGCGTTCGATTATCGTTTTCCAAATATATTTCGTCGCGCTGAAGACGTTTTAATTTAACAGTTCTCGGCGAGAAGAATAATAGAAATCGAAACAGTTTAATGGAAAATCGAATACGTCACAACGACGCGAATACGTCGATATGTGAACACAATTGTGTACAAAATATTTAACTTTAAATACAAATGGATACAAATATACAGTGTGTAAACGCTAATTGAAAACACTCAATATTTTTGCGTAGAGCAATGCATTTTGAATTCTGTTTTTTTAGATGGAAGTTGTACTTAATAATACACATTTTTATGGTCTCTGAACTTAAATCTGTTTATTATATTCGCGCATGCGCAATGCAACTTTTTTTTCTTAAATGGCAACCCCCACTTTTGAGCACAAATTATTTTTTTTCATATTTTTTTATGAATTTTAGTGGTTCAACCAACTTTATATGTCCAAAATTGATTGAATTACAGCAATCTAACGAAAAATATCGAAAATTTCGCGATTTTCATTTTTGTCCCCTATTACTCTGAAAAAAAACCGTCCTAGATACTTGAAAACTACCCCATCTAATTTATTAAAGTTTTATTTCATTTCGAACTACCCATTGTTAGGTCCATAATTAGCTGAGTTACGGATATTTCAATTTATTTGAAATTTTCCGCAAGAATTTGTAATAATTTTGCCGTTACATGGACATTTTTTAATTACAGAGGTTGATTCTGTCACTTTACCATTTATTTTATGTTCTACAATTGTTTTTTAACTTGTGAATGAATAGTGCGACACTGAAATGTCGATTTGTCATAATTTTACTTGAATAAATAGGATTAGGAAAGAAAAAAATGTAGGTATGTAATTTATGTATTTTACTTTACTTTTAACAGGTAATTAACAGTTTAATTGATAATAAACTTAACTCTAGTAACAATTTTATTTAATTATAATAACTTTATTTTAAAAACTGCTCAAATCGTTGTCCGTTGTGCTCAATACATGCTTCAGCACGCCGTATAAGTTCTTTATTAGTTGCAGCTGTAATTTGTGCTTCGGTCAGTTCGTTACATGCTTCTTTTATTCTATCTTTTAAATGTTGAAGATTTATAGGAGGATCGGCATACACAATAGTTTTTAAGTGACCCCATAAAAAGAAATCTAATGGAGTAAGATCAGGTGATCTTGGTGGCCACTCAATGGGTCCGTGCGTTCCTAGCCATCGATTTACAAATGTTTCGTTTAAATAATTTCGAACAATAATTGCATTGTGAGCTGGAGCGCCATCTTGTTGAAAAATTAGATTTTGTCTAATAGCTAACGGAATATCTTCAAACATCATTTGTAAATCATTTATTAGAAAATTATAATATTTTCTACCATTAAGTGTTCCATCATAAAAATATGGTCCCAACAGTTTACCACCAATTAAACCACACCAGACATTTGTTCCCCACACGGTTTGGTTGTTAGTTTCAAATGTGCAATGTGGATTTTGATCGTCCCAATAACGGTTATTTTGTTTATTAATAACACCATTATTGGTGAACTTAGATTCATCTGTCCATAATATCGAATTTAAAATAAATGGATTTTCGTCTAATCTGTCCACCAACCAAGCAACGAATGTAATTCTACGAACTGCATCACCCTCGCGCAAATGTTGAACTATATCAGGTCGATACGGATGCATTTTATACTTTTTTAAAACCTTATGAACCATAGTATGAGATATTCCAATTTCTTTACCAACGTGACGTGTAGATACTCGAGGATTTAATCTGACGTACGCTAATACTTGGTTCTCGACCTCTTCACCTAATGAATCACTTCGTCTTTGTTGTGGATTGTTACTTCTTTTTGAAAATGATCCCCAAATTCTAAGATTTTTTTCTAAGTTGAAAAAAAAACTGCAAGAAGGGTGTTCTCTATCTGGAGTAATTTATAAAAAAAAATTAATTTAGAAAATTCTCTAAATAAAAATAATAAATTTAATTAAGCATACCTGGGTAACATTGAGCATAAGTTTGTGCTGTAAGACGTGAATTTTTACGGCACTCCCAATAAGTAAATAGCATATCAACTTTCTCCGAATGATTCATATTTAATATTGCTTTTTAGTCAAATTTTACAAAATGTTGTACAATATAAATGAACAGTGAGAAATATTGAACTATTTGCTTATTTCATTTATTTTCTTTAAATTAGTGTCAAAGCAAATACATTTTTGATATGAGGCCATTAAGATAAAGTTTATCCAAAAGATACTGTAGAAGGCCCGATAAAATTTAATGATCAATGTTAAAGATAATAATGAAACAAATTATTTAAGTTTCTGTTGCAATTTTCAATAGTATAATTGTGAAAAGTAATATTGAATAGACATTTCAGAATTGCATTATTCATTCACAAGTTGAAAAACAATTGTAGAACATAAAATAAATGGTAAAGTGACAGAATCAACCTCTGTAATTAAAAAATGTCCATGTAACGGCAAAATTATTACAAATTCTTGCGGAAAATTTCAAATAAATTGAAATATCCGTAACTCAGCTAATTATGGACCTAACAATGGGTAGTTCGAAATGAAATAAAACTTTAATAAATTAGATGGGGTAGTTTTCAAGTATCTAGGACGGTTTTTTTTCAGAGTAATAGGGGACAAAAATGAAAATCGCGAAATTTTCGATATTTTTCGTTAGATTGCTGTAATTCAATCAATTTTGGACATATAAAGTTGGTTGAACCACTAAAATTCATAAAAAAATATGAAAAAAAATAATTTGTGCTCAAAAGTGGGGGTTGCCATTTAAGAAAAAAAAGTTGCATTGCGCATGCGCGAATATAATAAACAGATTTAAGTTCAGAGACCATAAAAATGTGTATTATTAAGTACAACTTCCATCTAAAAAAACAGAATTCAAAATGCATTGCTCTACGCAAAAATATTGAGTGTTTTCAATTAGCGTTTACACACTGTATATTATATATAGTTATCGAAAAGAGCGAGAAAAAAAAATTAAGAATTTTGTTTGAAATATAAAATACGCCACGAACACTGCCGTAATATTTATTTTTCCAAATTCCGAGCGTAACGAGGAACGCATTGGTTTTATCATTCTTTTTGTATAGTCGAGTAATGCGATTTCAAATAAAGAGATTCGAAGAGGTATTTTTTTTATTTTTTTTTTTTTTGATTTCCTAACTACTCAGTTTCGTTTAAATGTATAGAGAAATTACGACAAAATTTTAACTCAATGAAAAATATACGATTTTAATTTTCCGTTCGAGTATTTATTTGTTTTAAACGAATCGAGCACTAATGGAATATAAGAGAGTAACGTTTATAAATTGTTGAACTGTTGTTCTATGGATTAACACGGAAATTGTTAAGCCCGCCACAATTTTTTAGCCGTATTATATTATAAAAAAAATAAAAACAGTTAAAAACGAAATTACCGGATATAGTCTGTATTCTTTTAATACTGAACCATATTTATTGTATATAAAACAAAATCGTCATTTCTTGGACGTAATACGTTATAACGCGTGTAATAAAGTATACGCATTTAAAGATATTTGCGTAAGTATTAGGAAGGTTTTTTTTTCACATTTTGTCCTATTATTTATACGCACTGTTCGTTACAATCTCCCGCCAATATTGTAAATTACTGTACATTATTTAAAAAAAAGAATTATTATTATTTTCTTAGCCGTGTAAACACGAGTACTTACATCGTCATTATTATTGTTTAAACATCGTACGCTCGTTTAATGAGCCACCATTATTATTATTATTATTATTATTATTATTATTATTATTATTATTATTATTATTATTTATTAAAATATGAAATAATATAATTCGCGTATTGCTTAACGCGCAACAAGTAACACTCGTTGTTTTACAAACAATGACGACGATTTGGTTTTTTTTTTCTTTTGCTCTTTAAATCATTGTCTTCGTATATTAATCATAATAAAAAACGCCGTTATATTAGCGTTTTATTATCGCGTGACTATACCGCAATTATTATTATTATTATTATTGAGAAGAGACGACGGTAGAAAAATATGTTTTCTTCTTATTCATTTACGTAACTTCGGTTCTAATTGTTCGCGCACGAGAAAACTTATCTAACAGCCGAACAAAATACGGCCACTAACAACCGTACTGAGATGTTGTGGACATTATGGACCGTAGACGAGATGATAAATAATATAATATGGAAAAATACATATACGGACAAACGGTTTCGGCCTATACCACACACGGCTATATTGAATTTATCGAAAGATTTCGTAACGTGTGTTTCGGTAAGCTCGAGAATGGAAAAAAAAATCCGTCCCTCTACTCGTATAATAAATAGCAATGCGTTGGATTATAATTTTTCTTTTTTCACACTTCCAGCAAATACGTTATCGCGTGTTTTGTTTTCATTTTCTACAATCGCGTTTGAATACCAATGAAATGCGCTCCAACGTTGATCGTAATAATTAACACGCGATATTTTATTAAATATTTCCCGAAATCTGTCACGAAGTTTTTATACGTATTTCTCGAGAAAAATCGTATAAACATTGTTGCGTTATTCGTACAGTTTCGAATCGTATAGTAGTAATACCTTATTTACAATAATTGTCGTCCGATAAATTATATAATAAATAAATAAAATATATATATATATATATATATTTTTTTAGAAGAACGTTCATTAGGAAACGTGCGATTTTTCAGTTTCAAATTCGGTGCTATATACAGTTTCCATATAAATCCCAATATTATTACTACGATTGGCACATTTATTTCAAAATCAATTCTTTGACTTATACATCTATTTTGTTTTTTTTTGATAGTTTATAGTTTGAAAAAAAAAAGAAATATTTTAGAATCCGCGAAAGAATAATGACCAATATTAAGAGTTACGAAATCGAATCGAATGATCGTACAGAAACAGCTATTTAACAGCTAAAATTTGCACGAGACACGGGCCGTTCGATAGGACAATTTGGACTCACTTCAAATTAATGTTGAAAAATACGAATTTTCGCGATTTAAACAACAAAAAAAAAAAAAACAATTTCTTCTCGATTGATTTCGATCGATTTGTTGTGTTAATCATTATGGATTCTAGTGTAATACTCGTAGTCGCGCCCCGCGCCGAAAATGAAAAAATTCAATCAGATATTCAGATTATTCGAGTCGACGACCTTTTAAAAACAAATGGATGTCTATGAATTAATAATTTATAAATTCGAGGAAACTGTTTTACGTTTAGAAAACACTAAAAAGTGTTACGCGATAATTAGTATTAGACAAAATAATATACGACGTTTCGATGCACTCGAAAGTCGCGTGTCGTGATTTTGTCCATCAAACACGTGTTATTTTACAAAATGCAAGGACGATCGATCGGCGATTTTCGTCTCTCACATTACTCCAAAATATCGTAATAGGTCCAAAATATTAACTAAACGGATTCCGAGAGCATAATCGTGATTTAAAATATATTATTATTATACTCGTTATATAAACAAATGGACTTGTGTTCGCGCGAAGACTTACGATTTTGATTTCGCGCAAATTATCAATCACTTATATCGATTTATAATAATAATTAACCGTTCACAGGCGATGATAATATTAACACGATAATTGAACGCATTGCGTTATCGATTATTATAATTATCGACGACAGGTATACAACTATATAACTATATAACTGTATAACTATATATATATATATGTAATTATTATAGTTTATATTATATTGTTTTAACTAGGTCAATTCGACGATATTATTTATAGGTGAACGCTCGTTTAAAAAAAAACGGCTTGAATTATACAATCGCGTGACGTTCGCGAATTAATTAAACGAGCGATAAAATATTATATATAAAAAAAAAAGACGTGTAAATATATCGTTTTGAGAATTATTTTTCACAGCGCCAAAAACTCAGTATCGAAACTTTTCGACATTAAAAGGACGCATCTAAAGATGGTGTGCTACAAAAACAAATATAGAAACGGATTCGTCGGTATTTAAAAAAAATATTTTAGCAGATTTAACGAAAAAAACTTTGCTGCCGCGATGACAATACTATAGTAAATGTTTTTTGACAATAAACTAGGAAAAAAAAACGCTATTTGTAAAAATTAAATGTTAAAAATAGCCGTAATAATGTTTTTTTTCTTTCCCACTCCTCCCAAATAAATAACTCGATTTTCAAAAAAAAAAAAAATAATAATAATAAAAACGCCAAATTTTATTCCAATGTTTCAATAAATATGTTTATTGTTATTTTTTTTTTCCGAAAAGCGTTTTTCGACAATCCTGTTTATTTCCCCCAGATATAATAAATAGGAAACGTCCATAACGTAAATCGATGTTAAATCGATATACATATAATATTAAAAATATTAACACTTAACACACGCGTCGTATTACAAAACCGAACGTTGTTCCGATACGATTGTTTTTCGCGCGAGTTTTATTATATTTTATTTTCGAAAAACACGCGTAATAATATTGTAATACAACGCTCTGTACAATATTAACGAATTATCAGGACGTTCGTCTACGGTGTGTTTCGGATAACAATTATATATTATTATTAGTAATACATAAATTGTTATTAGTAATATTTCGCCGTTTGTACGCGATCGAAACGCGTTGCGACGCGATTTTTTTTTTATTATATTTATTACTTTTTTTTCGCGCTTGTTTACACGTCACGATCGCCGTGATTGCGGTACGAGACATTTTGTAAGTTCGAATTAGACGGTAATTTTACTATACGAACGACTCTTATAGATATATATTTGTGCAATCACATCGACGTCATTTCAGTTTTCCAAACGAGGAGGTAAATGATTTAACCGGCCCGTTTTCCACTCTTTTGCCACTTATTTACATTCAGCTCGACATTTTTCCCGTATCGATATGAGCACGAATCGCGTATGTATATATATATATATATTTTTTTTTTTTCGTGCGACATGAAACACGTCTTGGGGATCGTTAAGAAATTTACGTCGCGCAATACTGTTACAAATGAATCAGTTCATTTATTCAATTCATTTTTCACAGATGATGAACACATTAAACTAATTAAGTTCCATTAACGTAATATTTCCGCGGTCAAAGCCCTTTCCTCCGAGTGAAATCGCAGACATTTTTAACCACGATACGAACATATCACGAGCGAATATCGTGTTACAGTACGTAAATGTCAGTTGAGTTTTAAAGTTTCTCGTGACGTTAAAAACACGGCGTTAAACGCGTTGTGGTAATGTTTTGCTCTGAGCAGCTCGTTCGTTTTTCATTCCCTTCAATTTCTTTGGCGCACCTGCGCGACCTTTTTTTCATTTTTATATTTTTCAACACTCGCCACTCTAAACCACGTTTACCGAAAACAAAAACCCAGAACCGCAGTAATTGGTGACCGCGAACTGAATACACCTGTAACCGCGGTTCACTTACTACTTGCGTACATTTTACAACATAATACCCCACGAAAAGTATTCCCCAAATACTTAAAGAATAATTTTTTTCTTTCTTACTAATTTTCAATAATACCAGTGTTATTTTATTATTTAATCGAATACAAACAGTCGTCGTCTTTAAGTACTCTGGGTGTCCAATAATTGTATTCGTTTATTTTTTAATTCTGTGTTTACAAATTAACACATTTGACTAACAAGTAAATTAATAATACCAATTATTTATAAAATATCATTCAATTATAATAAAATGGCGTTAACGCTCGATTATTCGAATGTATGAGGCTGGGTGTTCGAGCGCCAAATGTAGCAAAATTATTGATGCTGTTATAGAAATCTATTGCTGCTACTCTTTTATTTTTCTAAAATAATTACTTTTTACATTATATTAATTGGCAAATTAATAACGTTTTTTATATTCAAACGTCGAATTCGCGTACACCGGAGACATCAATGAGTTAATGGTTTTTTTTTCACATCTTCAAAAATGTCGAATTCACTTAGGTTTATTTTGTTCAATATAATAATAATAATAATAATAAAATGTAATAAAAATTTTCCTAGTAGTTTTTAGAGAGTTTTTTTTCTCAATTTTTATGAGTGAGATATTAATTTTTTTTTTTTTTTTTTAAATAACTCAACATTAACTAGTCAAAAGTAAAAAGTAACACGACCGAAATTGCGAATTCGACAACACAGTTATCGTACGTTTACGTTGCGTGTACGTCAAGTAATGTTTTTTTTAGCCTGAATTACAAAGGTTACGCATTGGCTTACATGAAGACGACGTCACAATATGAGGAAAAAATTAAAACGTTTGAACGCACGTACAAAATCATAAATTATATTAAACTGCATTGCGTGCGTGTGAATTGGACGTTTTTTTTTTTCATCTATATTTTCCGTGCCTCGCGCAAGTTTTCAGGGGATGTGTAAGACGTTCTACGGTTTGCGACGGTGTATTACTGTGCGTTTTTGACGGGAAGAGCTTCTCCACAATTTTCACACTGAATCGATTATTCTCGTCTCATGAGGTGTCCACGTGTGGGCCATGTGTTACGTGTCTCCTTGTTCCGAGACCGTTTTAGTTATTACGTCGCGGCGTCTTTTTCGCGGGGAAGAGTGTTCATAACACGTTTTACAATCCGATATTTTCGTTGTATTATTCGTCGTTATTGTTATCGTTTAAAAAAAACCCCCGTACACGATACGCGGCAGACGCAAGACGAACGAAGAGATGACGATCGCCGAAATTGAATTTATATTCGTATCGTTCTTGTATATTGTTAAGGGGTCGAGTGTATGCAAAATTTATGTGCGCGTTCGCGCGACGGTTTTTTTTTCTTTGCGTTTTTCATGCGAAACGATTGTGCGCCGTAAAAAGAAAAAAAATACGTTTCTACGGGCGACACTCGAACGCGCGCGTAAAAGAAAAAAAACTACCGTTTTCGCGCATGGAAAAACTTGGAAACCGACAATCTCACCCGGTCTTTTAATATTACCGAATTGTTTTCGGTGTATAACGACGAGTCGAAATCAAAATCGATATTGCCAACCGTTGTATCGTATAATATAAACGAGTATAGTAAACCATTTGGGGGAAGAAAACAAAAACAATTCCGAAACGCACGCGCGAATCGACTAATTGATAAAGTAAAGAAAATACAACCAGCAATCCGTTAGAGAACGTTTATATTACTGTGACGATTTGTTCGTTCTTTTGCCGAAACCATTATTTCACGGAACGAGAATAAATGTACACACCGAGTGCGAACGGATACGCAATATTTTATATTTTATTTTACTCATACGCACGTTTCGACCGTATTAGCATTTGACGTATGCTCGCCGAACACCGGATTTTCTCATATAAATAATAACGCGATGCAGATGTTCGCGCGAACTATGGACGAGGAAAAACGTTCACACGACGAACGCGTTTGAAATAATTAGAAGAATATTAAACAAATTGATCTGTTCGAAGGAAATCCATTATATAAGAAGCACGCATTTAAAAGAAAAAAAGAAAACACGTAATTATTTATATGGTGGGTTCGTATAAATTAAACGAATAAGCGAATGTTATACAAAAACGAACGTTTTCAATAATAAAATTTCGCAATTGAAATATTATGACGAAAGAGTTTTTTTTTTTCTTACACTGTTCACCCGAGACATCATCGTAACGGAATTAGTATTCTGTAATTATACATATATAAAAAATTGTAAAAAAAAAAAAAAGTCCACTTTTCCTAGGCTAAAAACTAGATGTGTGAAATATAATGTACAATGCTTTCTTGTGCATTTCAACAATTTCAAACCATTGTACACGTAGAATTAAAAATGGCGAATTATAATAATAATAAATCATTTTTTTTTTTTACCATAATTTATACAATGTTACATATATTATATCTAATATTTTATCATTTATACGTATAGGACAATAAAAATTAAAGCGGCGAAAAAAAGAATTCGATTTTTAGTGGACTAATCGTCAAAAATCGAAACAATTTTCAAAATTGGCCGTACGAACGGATAATTTTTAGAAACCCTCTGGCGTTGTATAGAAGAAGAGAAAACGATAAAGAAATGATTGATAACGTGTTTAAATACGAGTGTAGATGGACGAATAAAATAATCATACGAATACTCAAAAAATTGTTTAATAGAACGTTTTTCGAATAAAAAATAATAATATGATAAAATATTCGCCTAATTCGATAACGGCAAAAATACAATATTTCAGTCGGCTCGATTGTTTCGGTCTTTTTCCATTCGCTATATAAAACCCGCACGATTTAAACTCGTTTTAAATAAGAGAGTAGCTATAGACGATGGGCGAAGTAGAACAAACACCCGATCAAAATTTAGTTCTGTTCAATTCTGCCTTGTTTATTTAAGATCGAACGAAAATCGAAATTTCGAGTAGATATTTCTTTTTAATTTCCATCTGTTTTTTTCTTTTTTTTTTTGCTGTGTGTAGTACGCATCGAATTTTTTTTTTCATGTACGCCGGGCTTAGATAACACACCACAAAAATCCAAAAATTCGTAAAAAGAAAAAAAAATTCGCTCGAAAGTAACGTGCGTGTAATAACTGTTCGATGTACACCCGAAATTAATGGATTTTCGTTCGTCAATATATTATAAAACTGTCTCCACCTGGACACAGATATTACGATTAATGCGTGATATTAAACGCAATATAATATTTGTACGCAAACGATTTTTAACGATTTAGATAATGCACAATAACTTTGACAGGTTTCGACGCTAGAAAATAATTAATATTACATTTTTCTGCCCAGCCAAATCTAATGTAGAAAACATTCTGAATAACTCAGAACAAGGTTTCATTTGCATTATCTGTTTAAACGTTTTGTGGAATGCGTATTAAAACAACGTAATACACAATGTGGCGCGCCACATTTTAAAACGTATGTAATTTTATTTTATAAATAAATCATCGATCCGTACTGTTAACGTGAAATTATAATTTTATACGAAATAACTATTACGAATAATAGTATTAAATTTAATTTATGACACACGCGTATAATAATTAGATGGGTTACAATATAATATTGAAAATCGCGAGCGAATTCCGGAGTCTCGTTTTTTTTTTTTTTCATGACTTTATATTAAATTAAACATAGGTTTTTTTTGTTACAGGAAAAAGACGCCAGCAAAATAAATTAAAAATTTGTTCGCATTAAACATTTCATCAAAACCATACTTAATCGTAGAGCATTTATAATAGAATACTTTTTTCTCCAATGAGCCTGATCAACCCTGTATATGTGGACCTAGTAATGTAATACTGCTGCAAGAAAATTAGCCTACCCCGAGAGTGGAGTCGGCCCTGTTTACGGTCCTGAATGTATCGTATGTAGCAATATCGATTTAAAATATGAAACTCCGGTTTCGCAACGAAATATAATAAATAGTTTTCTTTATTGAACGTATTCGGATCAAATGTTATGTGCACAGTTTGATGTAATTATATTTCGCAGATATTGCGCACAATACTCTACTATAAATTCTCTATCAATTCAATTTTGTAATAATTGCCAACGATAAATTGATAATAAATTTTTTTTTTTTTTTTGTTTGGTTAATTGATCCACAAAAAAGTACATAATTCCGTGTTTGTAATTTATGAATGTATAGGTATAAGCGTACGCAAAGGTTCACTTAAATTATCGCGTGCTCCCAACTATCAACTTACAAGTTATTAAAATTTATGGTCCAGCTAAACAGTTCCGCGTGACGAGTGTTGAAAAATAAGTGTTCAATTCGGAACTTCAAATTGCACTACAGTTGCTATACATTTGAACTAATTTCCAATTCGTCATTTAATTATGTGTATTAAAAAAAAAAAACTTCATCAAAACAATGCAATTTTAAATTCATTAATACTTTACGTCTATATTATTTCTTTTCCGATCAATGAATATATATCTCCAAATGAACGAATAACATGTTTAAATTAATTGTATTATAATTACCTTACAACCGGCTTTTGTTTTCCATAAAATTATTTGCAATGAGATATCGCAATATAATAAAAGACAGAGAGAGCCGCGGAACGTTGTGAGTGTCCACTAAACGAATTACTCGGATAAAAGTTTTAGAGCGTATTGTAATTTCACTTCGAAATCTGAAAGCAATGGTAAATCATTGCATTCGGTAAAACGATTCGGAGCGAAGTTCCGGTAAAATATTTTGTGTATTTAAGGAAAAAAAAATGAACACTTTTTATAAACTAAATAGGTACTTACCTCAAAACTTATAATTACTATAAACACATTAAAATTAAAAGAAAGTTTTTGAAAACGCTTTTCCCCCATTATAATATAAAATTAAATTACGAATAATTCACGTTTCTATTCCAATTATCAATTACTAACAACAATCGATTTCCACGTTTTTTTGTAAGCTCAAAGCACTAACTTGATGTAATTTGCTAACATGGTATAACTGTAAGCAGTGTTTCTGTGGAATTTTTGAGTACGGGTACATTGTTGTAAGTCTAATACATTCCACGCACCGCGCAGTATCTGACATATACACACACGATTCAACACCTATTCAAATGTCAAATCTCAAAATTATTAAACTTTGAATAGTATATACAGGCAGCCTCAGTTTGCCCCCTCTCATAATAGTCGCTTGATCGACGAATCCTTGCCGAAGAAAAGCTCGGCGATTTAAGGACGTGTACAGAATATGTAGAGAGAATAAAAATAACACATTTTTAATTGAAATAATATCGCAAATATAATGTTTTAATAACACACATGTTTATTGTACATATTATTAGCGAAATGTGACATCGACATCGGTCGACAGACAATTCAACAAGCCCAAAGTCAATAATTTATTTATCAACCACTCGGCATAAATCCGTTGCGATGATGGCATTCTTCTCAATTTCGCAGTGATATTTACGCTCAGAGCATGGAACTCATCTACTGTCGTGCCGACACACAAACTCAGCTCATGCGTTGTTCTCGGTAACTGAAAACATAACGTTTATTGGGAATTACTTTTAGTGGCCAAAACTAAAACATTTTTTTATCCACGACCCCCGTTGAATTTATATTTATTCCGTTGAGGCGACTTCTTATAGAAATTTTATATTCACACATTCGTGTGAAAAAATTCGTTAAGTATTAATTTTTGAATTGGCAATTTTCGGCAATTTAATTTTTGAAACACACAGCGCGAGTACGTGTGTCACTTGAACGCTCGGCACAACGGCTGATCCCTTGAAGGATTATCGCGATCTCAATATTGGTCATCAATACAGAGAGATCAAATTGACAACGCGATTAGCCGTCTGCATCATAACTGGTTACTGGAGCGCGTTATTATAAAATGCGTATGAAAAAATTAATTAAAATAATAATAATAATCATTTAAACGCACACGCACACACAAAACGATTGCACGCGCAAAACTGTAGGAATGGCGTAGAAAATACAGTAAATACGTATACTACGTGAAAAAGACGGCCACACATAAGGTATGTGTAAACTTTACCAGTTTTCGTCCATCTTTCTTATTAATTGAAAAATATATCGTATACGCGATTTACGATTTATCGCAAATTAAAAAATAATATACATATTCAATAATAATATTCTACAGTTTTTTTTTTTTTTTTAATAATAATTCACTATGTACACAATTTGTTTGAAGTTTTATCGTTTCTAAAGTAATGGTATAATTCTACTTTACCGTAGAAATCGAATTTTAGAAAACAACTTTTTTTTGGCGGTCGGACTTAGTTTAGGAGTCAAGATGTCATTTAAATTTGGACAATTTAACAATATTTCATTTATTAAGAATAAATTAGTCCGATTCGAGATGCCCCGCAGTCTAGTGGAATAGAGTAGTCTAGTGTAGAATGTACGAATCCCGTGCGCCGAATTTCTTTTTTTTTTTTTTGCATTTTTTTCACATTTTCCTGTCGAATTATATATCCGCCCAAAATTTTTCACAAATAAACAAACAAAAAATGCCCACTCCAGTAACTTTAGGCGGTTTTTCATAACAAATCAATGGATATTTTTAGTTTGAGTTACGACAAGAGCTCGCTTAGGTTGTTAGGATAAGTGATTTTATTTTTATTATTTATTAAATATTTCTATATGTGCAAACAGTGTATTATTTTGGAAAGTTTGTAGATTATTCATTTTATATATTATTTTCATGCAAATAAAAACGAAAACGCACAAGCGTTATCATAATTAATCTGTGTCCGCTATCGTTGCCGTCGGTATTTTCGTCATCGTCTTCGATGTTTTCGGTACAATCATACAATATTACAGTTATTATAATTATGTCATAATTTACAACTATATTATATTGAAAATGTCATTTATTCACAATTACAGAAGTTATTAAATTATAAAATATATAAAAATAGTGCGTAAAATTAATTTAAGCACGAGGGGGGGGGGGTCTGAACCGAGAGAACCGTACGCTTCAAATCGTCGTATTTATCCGTTAGACTGTAGTACATGTTGACAATTTGAAGAAAATAAACCATTTGAATAGACACGGTGAAATTATGGAATTTCAAATTGCTGTAACTTGAAAACTAAATTCGACCGCCAAATTCTGACTTCACCGTAGGGGTTTTTTCGTCGAAAAACACATATTTTCCAAAAAAAAAAAAAAAAAACGAAAAATTGAAAAAAATCGAATTCTCCGGTAAAGTAGAATAGTTCCAAAGCAATATGTTTATATATCATTTTAAAGTAATATTCCAGATTTTCTCGTAAAGTAATTTTAACCCATAACATTGTTGTATATTACTTATTAACCAGTGACGGCGATTCCTTTCACAGAACCCTGAGCCAGGGGCGTATACAAGGGGGGGGGGCGATCGGGCGATCTCCCTCCCTAGATACTTGTGTATGTACCTATATGGCTATATCTACTGACAACTAAAATTAATCGAACTAAAACTAAAATATCATAAAACATTTTTTTATTTAAAACTTATTATTTTTATATAATTTTTCGATAATTCTAAGTTGGCAACAGATTCGACGGGCCCTTTTTTCTATTCGCCCTCCCCCCTAAGGAATGAAGTAAATACGCCCCTGCCCTGAGCGATGTAGATATTATACGTTAAAGTATCAACAAGATGCAATTCGTCGCCGTAAAATAGCGGTACACGTAAAGATCAAAAGGAACGCTGCTTCTGGTAAAATTTTTGGATTCGGACATAAAAAAAAAAAAAACACGTCATTGTAAAACCAATACATTTCTCGCCGCTACGTTCGGAATTCGAAATGTGCTCCAATCGTTATAATTCATTACGATTTCAACGAATAAAATATTTTGGGTTTGGTGAAATTGAGAATGTCAGAATTGTGGCGCCCAAAATATAGTTTTTGGGAACCGGGGGGATCCGGGAGCCATTCCCCGTCCATTTACGCCCGCCGCTGTGTACAATACGCGACGATGATTTTTTGTCGATAAACGATTTTAATAAGTATATTATCAACGTTCATATATATATATATATATATATATATATTCATTTCTTTTTTGTTCTACACAAAATCACTAACAATAACAATATTGCTGTGTAGATAAACACGGCGGTTGTACTCACGGGGCTTCTGACGTTGATGGCTCCTCTATTACTGACTGCAACGGACGGCGAGTTTCTCGAGGAACTATCGTTGATGACTCCAACGACGAGTGGCCTCTTGCGGTTCCCGGTACCAGAACTTCCGACGACCGTTGACATCCGACCCGGACTTGGAACCGTTGGACTCTGGGCCGACGAACCTTGAGCCGGTGGACCTTGATCCGGTGGACCTTGATCCGGTGAGCCTTGAGCCGACGAGTTCCATCTAATAACTCCGACTTGCTGGACGACCGTATTGTTATCAGCCGGCGTTTGCATAGACATAGTCACTCCGTAACCTACAAGGATACGCGCGGAAACATGATTCGGCAATGGACCGCGCCGTTTGAGAAAAACAATATTTGAACGAGAAAATAATAAGACGATTTTACTCACTTATTACGCGGTATGATGTAAAAATGACAAAAAATAAAAAAAACACCCGTCGTTTTTCTATCTCGCCGTGCGCGAACGACAACGGATTTCGCTACTATTTCACACACACACACACACAACGACAATTAGTCGCGAACGGGATGAAACAATATAGCGGACGACGGGAAAGATTAGAAGAACAAAAAGAGGAGAAGCGGGAAAAAATAAACCATGACTGCGTCGGAGACGACTGGCAGCAGTGTGCCGTTAACTGTGTGTTGACCGCAGTAGAACTGTGACTGGGTCGTCAGTGATTTTTCGAATTCGTGTTGGTGAATATATGTAAACAGGTAGCCCGTCATCCCCGTATTATTTGTACGGTATTTTATGGCGGGTGGTATTTTCGTTTTCTTCTTAGCAGGGACAACACGTCACCCGAGCAGCACGCACAAATTCACTTTTGGATTGCGGTCCGTCTACCGCTATTGTGTGTTCGTTTGATACGTACGAGAACATTTCTCATTCTTATTTATTTTTTTTTTCCTTCCTGACACATTCGATATTTTTCGTTATTATATTTAGTATTTTTCACGCACACGTATAAAATACACACGTGTCTTTTACGTATGTATATCGACTGAAACATTCGAATGGCCGCCCCGTTAGAGTTTAATTGAAAAGGCGTATTCGTCGGCCACGTTTATGAAAACCGGCACGTACCGTTATTATACGTCGTGAGTCCGCGTTGTTTTTGTTCTGAGTTGGTGCGAAAGAAATTTTCGAAATAAAAATATTTCGAAAAACAAAAAAATTCGTATTTTATTATTGAGTGAGGATTGTTAATGAGACCGTCGCGTGATAATAATAAAACAAAATCAACTCGCCGATCTGGAATTCAAAAACTTCTTCTTGCGCGTTTATCAAATACGGTTTTTGACAATATTGTACGCGAAACGATAATCGTGGAAATACAAAAAAAAAATCGATAAGTCGCGAAACCGTAACGTTTACGTGCGAGTAAAACGTCGGACACGACGACGGATTATCGCGCGAACGATACGCGTCTAGAATCTAGAATTTTTCACATTCGTAATAATAGAAATTTTTTTTCAATTAAATGTAAACTCGGTCTTTCGAACGATTGCCATATCCGCCTGTTAACGTGAATAGTGTCGACTCCATTAAGGGGTCGCGAGTACTGTTAGACGATTTAACAACAAAACAGAAACTAGTGTGGAGACAACGAGCGGTGAATAAAAAAATTTTAAAAAAATTTCTCTTACCTTTATCGTCGCACTTGAGACGTGGAAAAACGGATAAGAACGGTTTGTGGGGCTCCTTAGTCGGAGTCGTCCACGGTTGAAATTCGAACCGTACGAACGCAACGCGAAAAGCTGAAAATAAAAAAAAATTATGAAAAATGCGGATGTCTTCGTGTAGATCGGAGTCGTCGACAAAAAAAAAAAAAAAACCCCCCCCCCACCGATCGAATAGCGTGAATTACCGGAATGTGCCGATTTCTTGAGCAGTTGTCGCTCGGGAGTGCGCGCACGATCTGCGTGCACGGATCGAACACGTAAAACGCACCGGCCACACACGCGCACCGCCTGCGGGGGAAGACGAAGATCACCGAGGGTGTATACATGTTATTTAATTATAATTATGTCGGGATGGTGGTGGAGGTGGAGGTGGAGGTAGTCGGATCGACCAATGGTCAAATATCGGTATCGACGTAACAGTGTGCGGCTTTTGTTCCTTTGTTACGTTTTCGGCGGTAACGCGTTGCCACGGTACGCCTCCCTTTTTCCCGTACACGTTCACCACTCGTATTTCATCTTCACATGACGTTTTTATACGCGTTATGTATGAACGTGTTTCGCTCCCCTCCCCCCTCTTCTTCTTCTTCACATTACAAAGCCGATCGTTATCCACCGTCGTTAATTTACGCGTATGACGGGCCTCGGCGATACCGGGGAACAATTGCTCGGCAAAGGAAAATAAATTCCCAAAATTAATACATTCGACTTGTGTTACGGTACATTACGTAAACGATGCGTGTGCGTATCATTAAACATTTTTCAAACATTTGTCGTTTCGGTATGGTAAAAGAATTTAATCGTGTTAATCGCGAATACCGCTCTATATTGGTTTTGTTTAGAAGACTGTAGTATATTTATTAAAAAAAAAAAAAAAAAATCAAACGCAATATTTTATAAAAATAATTTAAATATGCAAACAATATTTTACGTATCAACATATCGGATAATATCAATATTTATAAATATTCATTATAAAAATATAGTTTTCATTGTTTTTTTTTTCAATTTTATAACATATTATTATTATACATTTCTTTTTATCGTTATAAACCCCGTGTCTTTCTATTGTAATGTTCATGATTAAGTAATTTGTTGACTTATACATTTTTTATTTCCTCTGGTTTCGTGTTTTTCATCTTAAATATCAAATTTATATATATATATATATATATATATTAAAATTTTCTGATAATGACTTGTTTTCGAAACCGTTAGTAAACAGACACACACTTTAATACAACAATTTTTATATTTTTCCTTTATTTTACGTAATACTTCAACTCATTGGTTTTTATTATATATACATTCAAGTATAAATGTGTGTATTTTTATATATATATATATATATATATAAACAAATTTATTATTTACGAGTTATAATTTATAACTTTGTTTAAATTTCTTTTTTTTTTTATATACGTTTTGCGTATATTTTTTAATTTTACCATTTTACCATTTTTTTTTGGATTTTTTAACTCGAAATTGTATCAAAAAAAAAAAAAAAAAAAGAACTGAGAATAAGTCAGAACACAGAATTTTTCACAACCATAAAGAGATCACGAAAAAAATATTTTCAAACATATTATATTAATAAATACGAGAAAATAAATTACAACAATTAAACTCGTTTCTCTCGTCAACATTTTTTATTTTCCGAGAATAATATAAATTGATACACATTATTTCGATTAAATAAATATTATATTAACGATAACTCAAAACATGCATATAATCGCGTACATTGCCGTATAAATTATTGCATTTTAACCAAAGAAAAAAATGTCGGATGTATAAATATTATACAAATTAAAATCAAATGAATCGAATTAAAATTTAATAAATAAAAATTTAATTAAAATAAGATATAATAATTTTAATGTTAAAAAAAAAAAGAAGAAATTTAGAACAATTAGAAACATTTAGGATGATTAAAAAATAACACATTGATCATTGGCATTTATAAATGAATCATCATTGTCGTCGTTTCATAAACTCGACTTGTATGTTCAGGAAACAAATCGACGGCGCCGAGTTCAGCTACACGTCAATCGCTCAAGTCTGTCTATATAATATAATAATAAAATTATTAAAAAATAATAATAATAATTTTGAAAACCATACTAACCAAATCTATGTAGGCCGTTGGGGAAAGGTATGAGGCGTCAAAAGGTTCAACTTTAATATTCTTCAGAATCGTATAATATTCGTTGCTTCCGAATTTCGGCGTTTGGTCCATCTAAGCAAATAAATGAACGAATATTTTGTTTTAACGGCATTTAATATTGATATATATATATATATTATACGATAACTGTGTAAAGTGTTTTATAATACGGAGAGCAATTGTTTAAACTTTTCCCGGGTTTATGGTACGATGGTTATACTCAATTTTAATTCTGAAAATACGTGTTTCAATAAGAATGTTTTGTTGTTTCAATACTTTTTTTACGAAAGAAAAGTAAAACCACAGTAAATTTTCAAAAAGCCTTATGCGAAATCATGTTAGTCCGCGCAAATTTCAAAGGGTTATGCGGATTTCTATAAGATCATGCGAATTTGCGAAACGTTTCTCGAATGTAATAATTCACGTAGACGCGAATGATTTGGGTGAAATTCCTATGATTCACGCGAACTCGTGCACAATTTCTCGCGGGTTATCCGTGCGAATTTCGAATTAGGGCCAAGCGATTTACACGTCGATTTATGCAAATTTCAAATGTAGGATTTTTAGACGATGTGAGGCCGTAGACAGGAACCGTTTTTCCATATAATAATAATAATAATAATAATAATAATAATAATAATAATAGAAAAAAACCCGTTGTAATTACATATAAATTCGTGTTAGAAACCGTCGAGATTCTAATGAAATTTTATTATTGAAACGTACCGGCGGCGCGGCGCCGCGGCATCGAAACAAACCGGGGGTCGGAACCATCGGCCGTCCGACGCCACTCGGTCAGACGCGGTAGAGGTCCCTTCTTATTGGTCGCCGTCCGCGCACCGCCGCCGCGTACACAATGTAATATTTACGACCGCGTTTCTCAGCAGGGCTATTGCCGTGTGTATCCGCGGGACACGGCGATTTCTCACGACGATGATTATTGCGTGTAAGTGTTTAAAATTCGAAAGTGGAAATTAAACGTGTAAAAATTATTATTAATCGTATTAAAAACGTATTCGGTTTATGTATTTATATATACGTATATATATAAAAATATTTTTATTAAATCTTCAGTTATACCGTTTAACAAAAAAAAAAAAAAAAAAACGCCGATATTATTAAATGTTTAATAGACAAACAATTTTTCAAGTTTCAAATTCAATACGTATTTTATAGAATAAAATTGAAAAATTGATTTTTTTTTTTTTTATACTACGTTTCATAACGTTTGCTTGTTAAAAATTAATTTTAAAACACGCGAAACGAACGATGATAATAATAATAATCATAATAATAATAATAATTATAAAACGAATCCCTATTTTCGACCGTCCGTTTTGAAAACGGTTGCGAGTACGGCAATACGCGACCGGGAGGCAGAAACGACGAAGGTCAGACGATGGAACACGACGAATGGTTTTCGTCTGTCACGTCGGCCGGTACGCTTTTATTTGAAATTTGTTTTAAATAAACGCCCGATTTGCTCGAACAAATGTCCTCCCACCAGCAAAGACGACGGAATCATTAACAACAATAATAATAATAATAATAATAATAATAATAATAATAACTGCGAGATATATTTAAAATAGAAAAATACGGTAAACACTGACGAGTTTTTCAATGTCCACGACTCTAATACGGCCGACCATAGAGGACGAAGATGATTTGCGATCGTTCGGAAAACGTGGATCGCGTTCGTCAACGGGTTTCTTCTCGGCGTCGACCGGCGTGCGCGATTTTATAATCCTGGCTCTTGCGGCATTCGGATTGACTGGTGTGTGCCAAGACATGATCGCTGACACCAGGAACCTTACGGAAAGAGTGTAAAAAACAAAAAATAAACTCGTTAGAAGAAATAATATTGACGAAACACTCGCGCCGGCTCGCTAATTGTATTTTAATGGTACGCGCACGTGTTTCGTTTGTTCCCCGCGCGCGTCGCTTTTTATTTTTTTATTTTTTACATGAAAATGCGAATATGAAACAATATCGGTAATTGATAATAATAATAATAATAATAATAAATTTAACTGGCTAAGAGTGTTCGCTCACACGCTTTGTGTTCGCTGTGTCTCGGTACGCAGTAAAACGACGACTGGGTCGTCGTGGCTAAAAAGGATTTGTAAAATGGTGCGCATGACGAATGGATGTGATTCGGCCCCGTATTGTTATAATAATAATAATAATAATAATAATAATAATAATAAACACACGATCGTGTATCAACCTAATGTGTTTTATAAGCAGCGGCCGTTTTCCTCTACGATAACGTATCATAAAAAACACACATAATCCACGTTTGAAGATTACGGACGTCCGGCTGTGGGGATATTCTATGGTTTATTTTGATTTGAATGAGAGAGAGAGAGAGAGAGAAGATGACTCCTTCACAGCAGTCTGTATAGGGTAGCGCACGTGATATCGTTCAAAGTACCGACAAGAAATCGGTAGAAGACGACGAACGGAATATAATATAACAAAATGGGGGTTTTTTTTTTTTTTATCTTTTCTTTTCTATTGTAAACGCGTCGCGTTGTACAGTGACATAAATTCGAAACGCCACGAGCGAATAACGGGTTCAGTGGTGGTGTAGTAGACGCGCGGATGGTATTTTTTTTTTTTTTACTATAGACGACGACCGAATTTATAAAATATTATAATTGCAAATAAATCTTAATAAGTTTTCATTAAATATTATTTTTGCTTCTGTTGTGATGAACAGACGACGATCAACACTTGTGATTAACATCGGTATTCGGCATAGCCGTTAATAAAATACAATAATGTCGCGACGATTTATATATAATTTTATAATTTTTGATTTCATCATGATTGTTTTAGCTCCGATCTGATATCGATATTATGGTCGACTTCTTGCATAATACGCGTCGTACTCGTTCGTCTTGTGTTCGTTTTCGGCTTTATTTATTGGTTTAGCCCGATAAAATTGGTCAGCACGTTTACTCATTCCGTCTTATTTGTCTACCGGTTGTTGGAATTCGACATTTGGGAGCAAAATAGAGGAGTGCAATCAGTTTTTTAATTCAAATATCCTATCGCGACGAGGAAAACAGAATTAAACGTGTTCGAATTGTTACGTATTTGTTTCAGAATATCGTTCGTATTATCGATTAAATTATAAAAACGAGATTGGCGAGTTAATATATATATAAAAATAAATTTTATATGTCTATTGTAGAATTTCTATGCGTTCCCTTCCATTCGTCTTAACGCGTATCGGACCAAATTAATTACGACAAAATAATTGCGCTTAACGTGTTGTAAGGGAATATGGGGGAATATTTCGACAAATGCGTGATTGGCGCGATACGCGAAAAAACCATTTATATAAACCATAAGACGACGATGATGATGATGACGACGACGACGATCTGTGATCCTCGAGTGTAGTAATTATTGTGTAAAACGAATCGATCCGACCGAAAACGATGGCGTCGATGCGATAGCGACAACGGTCGATCGTTTCGTGGCACAGTGTCTAAACGGACGGCGCGTCGAGAGCCGCGAACGATCGGCGTGAAAAATGATTCTCCTGACGGACAAATGCGACAACGATACAGGCCGGAATGAGAACGTCGTCGTCGGCGATCCGTTACCCGATTGTACAACTAATAAAATTGTTATTATACGCGCGCGCAGAGACGGATTTACACAATTGTCGCCCCTAGGCAAATTTTTTTTTTTTTGCCGCCCCATTAAACGTATCAACGAGAAAACATATTTTGAAATACTTATGTAACATAACTACTAAAAAAAATAAATCATAAAGACCGATACTGAACAATAATTAATGGCGGTTATGTTAATAAACCAGAGTTAAAACTAGGTTACAAAAACCTAGAGTATTCTCAATAAAATATTGGCCTAAAATTTGCCGCCCTAGGCAAACGCCTACTTTGCCTGACGCTAAATCCGCCACTGCGCGCGCGTACCGAACAAACGTTTTTCTTTCCCCCCCCTCCCCCCCCCCACAACACCACTAATCAATCAAATCGGCCGGATCGACGCGCTCTCGTTTCCAACGTACGGGAACGGGCATTTCGTTATTTTTATTTATCGCGCGCAGTGACGATACAATCGTTGTGAAATGTTAAAACGAGATGGAAAACCGACGACTGGGGGCCGGCAACGCCGGTATACCCGGTATTCGACTGTACACGCGCAATATCGGAGTGGGAAAACGTCGTCGGTCGCGGCGTTTTTACCACCGCGATGAGTGTTCACTCCTTGCGCGAGTTCGAAACCGATTCGCAGTCCTGAAGTAAACGTACACCGGCGTCGTACCGATTACCACCGAGCACCGGCGTCGTCTCTCCAGTACGTTCCACAGTAAAGACCGTAAAAATATTTAACAAACTTTATGCGCGCGCGCTCGCGATACCGACCGCGAGATGATTAAACCGCGTTGTTTTCAACGTAATTTTTTGTTTTTTTTGTTTTACAGCTTCGCGCCGAGCCGACGTCCACGCCACCTGCGAAAGGCCCGATTTCCAAAGGGCGCCCCGAACGCGTCGTCGTCGTCGTCGTCGTTGCGTAAGGTAAACGCGTATTTTGTTTTATAATCTCTCTCTGTCAATCGATCGGAAACGGGCGGGGGGGAGGGGGAAAAAAATACCGAGACAACGATCAGCGGAACGTTGTGGACGGACGTCCGAGCGAACGCGTATTATTATTATTCGCTGATTAAGATTTTAGATGTTTTTCTTTCTTTTTCACTACTTCTGAGAGCAACGCGACAAAACGAAACCGTAAT
Organism: Chaetogeoica ovagalla; assembly: GCA_032441825.1. Taxonomy (NCBI): domain Eukaryota; kingdom Metazoa; phylum Arthropoda; class Insecta; order Hemiptera; family Aphididae; genus Chaetogeoica; species Chaetogeoica ovagalla. The sequence goes on along the minus strand of CM063747.1, from coordinate 3,036,418 downwards.
ACGCTTTGTCGCGAGCGATGTAACTGCTGGGTCCATACGTGTGATTTCAAAAGATCCATGCATAATAAACGATCGAACGACGAAGAATTTTTTTAATCAATGACCGATTTCTACAAATCGATTCGATTGAAAACGTTGCGAGGGGAAATGCATAGTTAGTATAATAATATAATAATGTTTTATATGACAAACAAGTCGGGTTCAACTACCGAACTGAAAAAAAAAAAAAAGAATACACACACGAATGTGTTACAAAGTCCGGAATTTCGCTCTTCACTCAATCGCCTGTGTGTGTGTGTTATCGTACAAAGCAAATAATTTCGTTATCTAATAGGTACAATATACATTGTTATTAATTCTAATAAACGTATAATCGAAATAAAAAAAAAAAAAACTATTACTTATTATTTATTAGAATACTCTTAAGATGTATTAGAATATTGTTTTTGTTCATAAATGAGACATAAGGCAATGATATAAAATGTTTATAACAATACTTTTTTTCTGTACAAAACGCGTTTATCGCATTTATTTTTATCGCTATATCATCATCGGGAATAATAATAATAATTTTTAATTCAGATTGAATTAGTATTGTTACAATTATTTTACTCGCGATTTTGAGACTATATTATTCCGTTTTACTGTGATTAGACATTATTATTATTATTATTATTATTTGTTTCGAAAAATATAAAAAAAAAAACACTAATGTTTATAAACACTTGTATCGTGTCAACAGCAGTAATCATCCAATATGTAATAAATACGTTCCCGAAAATATGTCTAAAAAATTCGATTTTAAAACGGGCCGCGTTTTTTTCCTCGGATTTTTCAATGCCGAATAAACAAACAACGTTAATATTCGTTCATCGTGTATTTTGCGAAACATTGTAGAATTTTTTTTCATAATCAAAAATGTTTAAATCCGTTGACACCAACGATCGATAATAATGGCGTTTCCGACGCCGCTGTATGGATAAAATATTGTTTTACAAAGGTATAAACTCGTGCATTTTCAATATTCCCTATTTTTTCTACGAGCTGCTCTACTATTAATTTTGTTCTTTTGATCGGACGTTTTCAATCCGATACGATTCGTGTTAACATAAGCGTATTTACATATATATAACATTGAAAAATAATGATTTATTCTGTAATTCAGTGTTCGATTGGATAATCCGAATTATTATAAATTAAGAGACATTTATCATTTTCAATATCATCGAGATTTTAGAGAAATAACCGATTCCATTTGAAACGTCATTGTTAATATTGTATCTATTTATAATTTCACGAAAACAAAAAATGTTTCAAAAGTCGTTATTTTTTTTGCCCCAAAAAAAAAATTATCCATTAAAAGTCGTTTAGTATATTAAAAAGTCGTAAAACTCACTGAATAATATTTATACTAAATTCGAATGTTATTATTGGCGCAAGTGAAAAACAAATGTTCTTTGCCGATGATTGAATATCGGTGTACTTCGTACGTTGGATGAGTTTTTATTTTTTATTTTTTGTTTCGTAGCTAAAACTGAAATGACTCCCGGACGCGCGTCGAATGGTATTCACTAAAATAACAAATAAAATCATAAACGCGATTTTTTAGTTGAATTCACTCGAATGCGTTTTAACCGAATTCTAATTTTCTAAAAAAAAAATGCCAATTATAAATACGTAAAAAAAAACCGACCGGTGCTACACTTCCCTCCACCCTTTGCTAAATAAAAAAAACACGTCTTTGCTGGCCAACTCCAACCGCAACGATACATTCCAATGTTTTTTTTGTTTTTTAGTTCTTTTTCGTCCAGTCGCCGCGCGTTTTAAACGGTCGCCAGCCACCAGAGGAGAAAAATGGTTTGTTTCGAAAGAAGATTCGTCCACAAAAACAACAACGAGATGAACACCGAAAACGATTTGATTGACTTCCTCCCGGAAACGACTGCTGATGATTCGTATGTCCCTGACCCTATATACTCCGAGATCGATTGGGAGGAATACATCCTGATGGAGTATGCACGCATCATATTGGAGAACCAGTACAACGTCGGTAGAAGAATTAACAATGTCGCCGACGGCTCGATGGACTCTGACGACGGAATCAACGATTCAACCTACGATCGGGAACAAGACATGGAATATAATATGGTTTTCGAAGAAGGAGTTCGTCGGGAACACTTCAATCGTTTGGCATCAGACGCGGACGTCATTGACACTATAATTATCGAGGACGATGACGACGACAAATCCGACGTCGACATGAACGACGACGATGAAGTCGACGATGACAGAGCCGACGACAATGAAGTCGACTGAAACGTTTCACTCTTTTTATACCTATTATTCGAATTCTCATTATATGCACTACACATATTTATAATAATAATAATAATAATAATCTAACAAACGCGGATTCGGGGGGGGGGGGGAGGCTAATAATTTTAATATAACCAATTTTTTTTTTTTTTTTTGAGCACTCCCTGTTAAAATTTCCTGGATGAATCCGCGCTTTTTCTCTAATAAATACAATACGAGCGTTTACGAACGCTGTTTTTATAATTTAACGCGTAACTTTATACACACGTTATACGCGTGTATATAATTTCTGTACTTAATTAAAAAATTATGCGTAAAAAAAAACTATTATTTCCTAAGAAACAATATTATAATTTTCATGGCAGGCATTCGTCTAGGGAATTGGAATAAAAAAAAAAAAAATCGAAAACTTTTTGATAAATTCTATTTTATATAATATATATTATATATTTACAGAAGCGCGCCGTATTATATTGTGTTTTTATTTTCAATATATATATATTTTTTTTTACATTCAATTTCAAACAAGGTTTTTCAATTATTCAATACAATATATATTATGAACAATATACACAGATATAAAAATATATTATACCACGATTTTATTTTATTTCTCTGTAAACAGCACTTTCTCGTTGACGTTTTCAATCGGTATACATATTATATACAGGTACATAGAGATATACACGTATTGCTGGTGTTACAAATACACACAATCATACGGTCGTTTATCGTATACTCTTGGATTAAATAACGAGTAAACACGTAATTATAAGTACACACAGTTGTCTCCTCGGATTGTGTGAAGTTAACTGAAAACCTCTCTATATACGAGTATGTAATGTAACTCTGTAGGGGCGTATATCATCGGAAGATCACAATAAAGGTGAGTTATTACGTTTTTCTTTTGTATTTTAGACTCGGTTTTTTTTTTTTTTTTTTTTACAATTCGTTTAGATGATTTAACGCAAAAAAGAAAAAAAAGAGTTATCAAACGGATCGGTTAGGCTGGTTTAAATCAAATTGAAAAACACGAAGAATCCATTATCGATAAAACAGCGCGCGTACGCGAGAAGTAATAGAATACTCGTGTAATGTTAGCCACTCTTTATTAAATTCCGTTGTATTATTATCATTTACGAAATTGTAAATAACAGAGTGTCTATCATTATGCTCTTATGGACATTTTGATAAAAAATCACGGTCCGTCGCGCCGGTCTCGAGCCACTCCCTTTTTTGACTCTCGACAATTCACTTGTTTAAAATTTTTGTAAAATAAAATATTATTAAATACAAAAAAAAAATATATGTATATAGTAAATTAACTTAATCAATTAAAATTTTCTTATTTTCATCGTCCGAATATGAATATTTCCGACGGCCATATCAAGTAAGATATAACTAACATAATATTATTATTATTATTATTAACACAAACAAATACATATATATTGCGACACTAAGGTTCTCGAACTCACAATTCCGAGATAATCTTTTGAAGTAGACAAATATTGCAGTAAATTTAATAGGCGAAGCGATACTTAATAACATCGTACCGTTTCCTTTTTTTTTTCGTCTTTATTTTTACTACATATGAATAATACGTGTATTACGAAATAACGCGGCGAACAGGTTTCCCATAAATCGGCGCAGTTTTATTTTATTTCACGACGAACTACTGCGCCCGTACGCGTTATTATCATAATAAATAAATAAATATTACGCGATTTAAATTCCTCTAACGATGTAAACGCGCCGCAATATTAATTAGTAATAAATAAATAACGACTGGAAAAATATTAAAATAATTTCTCGTTCTTGTCGGTTCGTCTCCGTTTAACTCCGCACTAACCGTCTTTGTGAAATTAACTAGTAATACGTTATGTATACAATTCTCTGTTCTCTATTATTTATTTTTTTCTACGCTAATCTCATTTTTTTTTTTTTTTTTTGTAATTTAAAAAATTTTGAATACATATATGACAATAAGGAATCTGAAATTTTTCACTCGCCAACACGTTTATTTATTGAAATATGACTTTTAGCTCAATAAAACACATAGTTATTCATTTCTTTATTTGACAGGCATTAGCCCGAAGGAATGATGACGGGACACGGAAACATAATTAACTTAAATACAATTATAACACAGCACAGTTGAATTGACAACAGTTAAGGAAAAACAAAATGCAATACAGATTAGAATAAAGAACGATGATGATAAAAAATACCTTAGATAGCTCGTTGCCTACGGTGGTTTCTACCGTAGTTTGGTGGTGGTGCGAGACGAAACGACGGAACAAATAAGAAAAAACCGCGTAGGAGCTTTAAAATTTGGAGACAGAGAGCGCATTCCCCGCGCGTCCGTCGATTGACTCTTGAAAAAACGCGCCGAATCGGTTTTTACATTTTGCAACGCATTAATTACGATTCCGATATTCGTGTAAATTACAAATCACGTTTCGCAGTCTTTATAGATAATTATATTGATTATATAAAATGTAACATATTAACAATAATCATCATTAATCAATGATACGCTCGGAAGGGTTTGACCTACACTACATGGTAAAAATAAAAAAAAAACAATGATTACCAGTACAGTCTCTACTACTGGATAACCTACGTACGCCGTTCGTATTTAAAAACGAAATTATTGAGAAAATCGAAAAAAAAATCGACACGTTTAAAGCACCGACTAGATGCGATCTGCTATCGGAAAAATAGCGTTGCGCGTAAAACCCTCTCTGGTAGAATTTTCTGATACGGACATTAGAAACCAATACAATACACTCCTCGTTCCGTTTAGAATTTAAAATACAAAAAAATATATGAATATATATATATATATTTTTTCTAAAATATATGATAGATCTATCGATTACGACGCGCATTGAAATACGTACAATAATAATATTATAATGTATACGTTTCCGAATAAATACGATCGTGTTAACTTTATTTATTTATTTATTTATCGCTTTTATTACTATGTAATATATATGTATATATATTTATTATTTTTTGTATTAAAACGCGATCGATTTCAACCGTGTCCTACATTAAATAGTTCATAATATATAATACGCGCGGTATATACACAATAGGAAAATTAACGCAATAAAAAACTATAACTATATACATTCAATATATATATATACAGTTTGTAGTTATAATTATTATAGATAACTCTTAAATCGGAGGCTGTCTATTGTTCGATCGTCGGTACACTCGATCCAACGAGATAACTGCGCTGAATCCATCGACGTCGACTTAATAATTCCTGTGTCCGACTGAATTCAAATAGCCACAAGACATGTCCCGCGTATTGATGTATTTGCGCACAACGCACTTTGATTTCTTTTTACAAATACATAACGTTGTTCGTTTCCCTCCCCCCCGCCCGCGATTCGATAATAATTTCAATCGAAATATTCTGATTATATTCAATCTACTAATCAATAGTGACGATATTCACGGAACGTATACCTTCGTAATTTTTTTTTTTTTTATAAACTCATTCGGTATCGTTCGCAGCTCGTACGGTAAACACTTGCCAGTAAAATAATTTTCAAATGTTCATTTTGATTGAGAGTTTTCGCCTCCACCTCCCCTATAGACCCGTTCAGTATCCAATAAATAGCGCGTGAAGAACACTGTCGAATTATTATTATTATTAATATATTATTTATAATAATAATTATAAGACGCCGTCTGTGTGTTAAATACGTACACAGTCCGTCAGGAAAAAGCGAAAAAGATTTTAAACGATTTTCGTCCAGTGTATTGCCGGACATAAAACCTGTTTTTTTTTTTTTTTATTTTGTAGTCATGCGCTCGCCTCTGCCGCCACGTATTTTATATTACACACCGGTATAAACACTTCAAGGTTATTCAAATCCTGCATCGAAAGTAGTCGCTCGAACGTTTTGGACGCTCGGTGGTCATCGAACCTACCACTAATTGATCGGCACAGCGGACGATCTGCACGCGAAGACATCTGAATTATTAAAATCTGAAAACCGTCCGAATGTTTTTTTCTTTTTTTTATATTACTGAAAATATTATCGCACATAAAATTATAAGTCGTATCGAATAATAATATATATATAAAAAAGAAAAGAAATCATACAACCGAATAATAATGATTTCATTTTTCATAGAAAGCACACGTACGTTTAAAATAAGTGGATAATAATATTGTTGTTTTATTAATATTACGTCGCTATCATTTAACTGACGAGACGTTCAATCAAAACGCTTTCGGTTAGCGTGTACGATCGCGCGCGCGATGTGAAGAGACATTTTTTTTTTATTTCGTACATTCGATTTTTATAAACGATTATAATAAATAAACTCAATAGCGGCTTGAACGAAATTATAATATTTTCGTTTTCCTGGAAATAATATCTACAAATCGTTCGGTTCGGACAGCGTACATTTTTTTTTTTTTTTTTTTACGCACTACGTAATTCGTAGAGGAAAATAAATTTCATTTTTTTTTTTACGTTATTAACAACGAGAGTTTGTTAAAATTATAATTTATAAGCTTATAGAACAATGCGTATAATAAATATTTGTATTTCTAAATAACTATTGAGTAAAGTATAAATACGCGCTGTTCGCGAGTTATCGCGACATTTTTTTTCCAATATTTTGTCTTATTGTTTTTTTTTTTATATATAATTTCTCTCTGTATACAGAATTTTTTTTTTTAATCTAATAACCCTTTGTTTTACCGCACAAAAAAACTGAGCTGAATACACACTCGCGACAGATTCAGACGGACTCGATGACGTTCAATGATAACACATTGATATGCTTAAACTCGTTAAAATTGTCCGTTTCACGCGCGCGATGACTGTAAATAATATCATGTCGCACGATGTTTACGTTTTTTCGATGATAAATTTATATTTTATGCGTGTTTAAGGGCCGTATTAAAATCAATATTTAAAACATCGAATAACTTTTTATTTTTATTTTTTTGTTAACATAACATATAAAAATTGACATAACAACAATTAAATATATTGTTATACGAGCCTATAAAGAGAATCATTTACGCGCATAACAGAAAAATTTTATTATTATTAATCGTGGTAAAAATAAGAAATGTGTACAGCGTCATATGATTAATTGAAAATAACAGCGTTTACATAAAGTGTATATAAAACGAAAATAATCGTACAAAAACACTCCGCGGCGAATCGATTGAATTCGAAAGAAAAAAAATTGACCGCGAGTTGAAAATTACGTATGAGCCAGCTTATACTTAGTTTCAATTGAAGTTAATTTTTATTTTTTATTTTAACACACTACTCGTTTGATCTTTTACGTGACGACGATGATACAAACATATATACACAGCCGTATTCACACAATCATAAGATATTTAAGGTGTTTACACGTTAACACATCATTCGATTTTTTTTTCGAACATTGCGTATAGGACGACATTATAATTACAACGCGTTATTGTAAAATCGAACGCATAATGCAAGAGGCCGTTTATCGACGATATAAGGCGTACGTGTAGTTTATATTCTCTTTCTTTCAATCGTCTTCTCCCATCGTATCCGAAATATATTTATTTTTATAAAGAATTTTATTTCATTTGACATTTTTTTCGGTTTTACGGACACGAAGAAAACCCGTATTATATAGCTGGCGTGTATATTTAAACACAAACCGTTAAAGTCGTTTGTAATCTGAATACACGGACACGTATTACATAACTTACAAACACACACACACACACATATATATACGAGTATAAAGTTTGTAAGAAAGAGAGAAAGAGAAAGAAATATTGAGAGTGAGAGAGAAGAAAAATAAAAATACACGCATTTTGTGTAAATTTTTTCATCACGCACACGCACACCACGAAGTATCGGTATCGTACAAAAAGATTCCTCCGCGCCAGATCGTACGTACAGATAGATGTTTGTATGTGTATATATAAATATATATAATATATTATAATATATATATATATTATAATGGACGGTACTGAATGTGTCAACCTCGTGGACCGGTTTACGATGCACGCATAATTTATATAGAATCTTATTATTATATTATTATGGAGTCGAATCTCCCGTGGCACGTATATCACATACGAGGAGATGACTGCACTCGATATTACCTACTCTCCCCTCGGGTTCAAAACGAATATATAATAATGCGTTGTACACACTAATCCGACGGAGCAGGTGTATTTAAACGAAATGTTTACGAGAAAGAGAGAAAAAAAAATACTGTGTTGTATGTTTGAAAATACAGACTCAGAAGCGTTATACGTGGGGGTTTTTTTTTCTTCAACAAGTATATAATCCATAGAATAGGGCGTACGACTCAAATCGAGATGCTTATGAAGTAATATTAGTCTATTCGATAAACGATATTTATTTTTTTATTTACGCTGGACTCTTACATTTTTTTTTTTTAATTAACGATTACCATAATATATTTATCGGCGTCCGGCGTTAATGGAAAAAAAAAGAAATAAAAAAAAAAGTCGATGATAAATACGATTTGAGTTGAAACGATTGACTTTTTTTTTCCTTTTTTAGAAACGAATCGAAACGTTATTCACGTGCACGCGTTATAAACCGTTTGTTCATTGCAATGTCCACACACTACTACATTTTAACGAGTTAACTCGACACCTCGCTGTTTTGATTTCTTGAAATCGGATTTACAACGGTCAAACGCGCGTACACGAGAAAACAGTGTATGACGACGTGTACACCGCGGTACACACTACACACTATTCAGTTTCGCGCGTTTATCAAACGGAAATTTCTCGACCGCTATTGAATAGGTCGATAATTATTTTGTCTTATACGTACATTTTTCGTTGTCACACCCCCGGCTCGTGCACAAATCGCTCGTGTATTTCATACGTTTATAATTTAAACACCGTTTACGGGGATTCTCCGTAAAATCGATACGCGACGATTTACCGTTGTCTCATTTGTCGCAATATTTTACAACTGTTCTGTCAACGGTCAAAGGCCCGTCGAGTTTCACTCTTCGAGTTGAAAACCGCAGAATTCCGTACGCGTTGCGCTTTCAAAGAACAGACGGAAAATACATGAAACGGAGGACGAAAAGAAAAATGGAAAAACGGTCGTTCGACGTTCAAAGTCTCGTTGTCTTTTTAAATCGTTAATTTTTCACGATGGCGAAATCAACTTGCGTACCCAACCCGACCCGACCCGACCTAACCGTTATGACCACACGGTTGGGTACGCAACCTCACCTACCTACCCCCGCCCCCCTACCGTAAGTAAGTGGTGTCGTAACCCCGCGCGCGTTGAAAATCCGGTAATAAGAGGACTGTGATTTTCTTTATATATATATATATATATTTTTTTTTTTTAACGCGGTAAAACAACTCCTCCTCGTCCACTTGCGTCCTCCCACACCACTGCAACCGTACTTTGTAACACACACACAGTTTGTTGAGCACAATACGACTTGAGTTGGATGGTGGAGGAGAGGGAACAATGGGAAATTACAAAAAAAAAATAAATAAATAAAAAGTGATAAAATGAAATATTCGCGGGACGTAAAATTTTTAAGAGTTCTTTTTTTTTTTTTAAAGGCATTTCGTGAACCGCCGCCGCCGTCTCATTGGCTCGGCGCGTTTTATTCCAAGCGGGCCAATCATTCGCGTCCCGCCCGGTCGGTTGTCACTGCGATCGAAAGAGAAACTGAAGAACTGTACAGCGTTTCGTCCGTTGTACGCCCGTCCCGTGGCACTGAACACTCGGCACGTCGAGACGTCAAAGTAAAAAAATTACCCAAAATTTATTATCGAAATTAAAATTTTTTCAAAAAAAAAAATAACTAATAATTATATCGACTTTGTCGCCAGTAAAAAAAAAAAAAAAAAAAAAATCCCCCGCGTATATAATGATTAAAAAGCCAATTGTTTTACTACTCTAATCGATATAAATTATTCTTTATATATATTTATATAGTCTGGCAGGGCCTGATATAAAGAAACAGGGTTTCTGTACACCCTCTCCACTCCGGGGGCCTTCTTTGTCTAATAATTTTCATAAATATTTTTTACGTTCTGTTCCGCAATATTATCGTTCATATTAACAATTATTAAAAATAATTTCTGTTTTTTTTCCTGGCAGACAAGTATGGAGTGACAAACGGGCCCTACAAATTCAGTAGAAGTCCTGTGCTTGTGTGCCGCTTGCAAATCAGGGTCTGTCATTACAGTGACGGAATGATGATGGCATACGATTACGCCACAAATTATTCGACAAATAGACGTGTCAGTACAAAAATAATAATAATAATAATGATTTATACTATCGTATACAGTCAATGCGATAAACACATCACCAGTATTGTAACAGTCCCGCGTTACATTGAAATGAGACAATTATGAACGCGGAAAAAAAAGAATTAATTACATTTCCTATTAGCTTTCAGGGCTATATTAGTTTTCCCCGAAGTGTGAACTTAAATATAAGGATAAACTAGAATTTTCTATTTTAAACTGTACGTTGATCCTAATGCGTTATAGACGGACTAGTTTAGCCTAGGACTGAGTACAAGTTCGTGTCCTTGAATCGTGTTTGGTCCCGAAAAACGAATACATATGTTACAATTCACATAATATTTTGATTTTATAAACTTTTATTTTTTCATGGTGAAATTTCAGTACAAGTGCATTTGTGAATACTTTCATAATATATTTCTACGTGACGTTTCAATTTTAATTTTTTTCTTTTTTGTTTCGCTACACAAACCGAACTTACACCGATAATATCCAATGGTCTATATAAAAATGTCTAAGTATACAGTCACACTTGTAAACTAAAGTAATAATATTAAATATTATCGTTTTATAAATCGTTAGGAAAATACCGATGGGCGACTTTTTCTCGATTTATTCACCAATGAATCAACGCTTTTTATTTGCGTACATTTGCGCTTAAATCGTATTTCGGCCGAGCGTATTTTTTTTTCTTTTACAAGAATGCACATTCTGTTTTCTCCGTTTTTCTTTCAAACCACTAGTGCTATTACATTTAAAATAACGTTTAAAAAGCAAACATTTATTGGAATTTATTTATCGAAGTGACAATATCTCTATGGGACAATGTATTGCGTTGAGATCTCGACGATTTGATCTCGTCGACCCCTGTTTAAAGTAGACACGTGTATTTTATAAGTGTTTTGATTCATCGCGATAATCGTATTATATTGATTGACTGAAAGTGTTTTTGAAATATTTATAATCGTCCGTAGCGTCCATAATTCGCGCACTAAATATTCCACATTGATACACTGACTTATTTTTAAAAAAAGCAAAATAAATTATACGCGTTATTCGTTTAGTACGCGGTGTTATTCATGATTAATTCATTTTTCGCGTTGTATGCTATTAAATCGGTACCGATTGCATTACCACCTGAACATCGGCGATATTCCAAACCGTTTAAATTACGATATTACAAGCCCGAGAGAATTACAAGAAATTATTGACTCCGCTATCTATACAGACAATGTGATTTTTTCTAATTGAAATTTGTAATCAAATTATTTAAATGAAATTATTTTACTCGAAAATGAGTGTATGTAAATATAGACATTTTTTTTAAAATATATTTAACGCTTGTCTACATAAATTAATTATAAGCATATATATATATATATATATATATATATATGCGACTGACGATTAATTTCGAATTTGTTAATTACTTTTGTTAGAAAACGATATGTGTGTGCTGGTCTAAACAGTAATAATAAGTTTTCAATGCCCAAATGTTTTATTGAGCAATCACGTGGAATTATTATCGACCGGTGAAAAATGTCGAATGGGGAACTATGCGAAGGAGCCATACAAAAATCGAGAAATAGAAAACATTTTAAACGAGAATTCACAAACAATTGTTTCACAAATGATGGTCATCAATTATTTGCCAATATTTTAAATTATTTAAATTGCAAAAGAAAACCAAACAAAATTCTAATTAATAGTGTCCGTTCGATGTCTGCGATATCCGGCAATTGTTTTCTGCCGCTGCGTTTTCTATTTCTAAATAAAACACATATTATATGATTGAAAAAGCCACTTATAAAACGAAAAATAATGTGTGGACGACTATTATTGTTACTTGTAAACCAACCACGAAATAACGAATTTTACGAGCGGATCTACAAATTTCCTACACATGTGGCTGCAGGCACATATTGTTTTATTTTCTTCTTACACGTGTGTTCGATACATTCTAATCGAAGAGAAAATCCGTTATTGAGTCATATATTCAAATTTAACGATTGTTTTGTGCAATCGATCGAAATAGCCGCAGTTTATTTTTTTTTTTATGTGCGCTAATAACACATAACGTTGTATTTAGGCTCGAGTAGCCACGATTTGTTTTATCTAATATTTGTTTTAGCTAAATATTTTATATGCATTTTCGGTTTTGTCTCTTATAGTCGTCGGTATTCGTTTTTTGTCTCGTGGACGGGGCCAGTTGAATTATTATTTATTATTTTCGATTTATTTATATTTATAAGCGGATTTGTAATCATCCCGTTTAGATTTATCCACCAGTCCCACGTCCATGTATTTATTGCAAGTACCTAATTATTTTCGTAATTTTTCCATATTCACGTTATTGACATTTATTGTATTTGTCGAGCCAGAAAGGCTATAATTTACATTTTCCGTGTTATTGCTATTTTTTTTTTATTTTTTTTTGTGATTTGTATATCTCTATTGAGCCAAACGGGTAAACGTAATTTGTTTTTTCCACTGTTATTCATATTGTATTTATTTATAATATTGTAAATTTTTATTTATTTATTTAGAAATTATAATTTTGTCGAACTAAACGAGTTGTAATTAAATTTGTACATTTTTCGGTTTAAAAAGGGCGAACGGGTCAAGTAACGTGTTATTTATTGAGACAACACACCGGATTCACTCACGGTTGTTACACACGAAAGCCTTTTTTAAAAATTTTCAAAAACAGCCATTTTGTAGAGTAGCGATAGCGATGACCAATAATGAATATCGAGTGAACGAAAATGATTTTATTTTCAATAATACAACAAATTGCGAAATCGTTAGGTATTCACGATTATTTGAATAAATAATTTCAATTAAATTTGTAATTGTAAGAAATTATTACAAATTTTAATTCTATCATGTTTAATAATAATAATAATAATAATAATATCTTATGTTTTTTCGCGGCATATTGTATTTTTAATATTGCGTCGTTCACAAAAAAAAAAAACTATTTACGTTTATATAAATAATAGTTTTTTTTTTTTTTTTACTTTAACAGTTACCGAAAAACAAATCTTTATTTTTTAATCGTTTATGACGAAATTTTTCCCCCGCCCCCCCATCGATGACAAATCCCGTTTTTACAGTTCTATTCGACGGTCTACTACAACGTTACTAAAATAACCAAACGACATTTTGTCTACAGAAATAATGTCTTAGACAGGGGCGTATTTACTTCATCCCCTAGGGGGAGGGGGGGCGAATAGAAAAATGGCCCGTCGAATCTGTTGCCAACTTAGAATTAGAAAAAAGTTTTATAACATTTTAGTTTTAGTCCGATTAATTTCAGTTGCCAGTAGATATAGGTACCAGGGGCCGGATCTAGGAATAAGGGGGCCCTGGGCCCACCTTAAAAGTATATATTATATTTCGATAACATATATTTATTAATATTATTATAAGTGAATTTAATTTAATAATATATTAACATTTACCGCGAATCAATATTTTACTAGAAATTTTAAATTTATTTTGCAAATATTATATTGTGTTTTATACTTGGATGCAAAAAAATCCCGTTAAGTGGAGGCCCTCATTTTGTGGAGACCCGGGGCCCGGGACCCCCCTGCCCCCCCCCTAAATCCGGCCCTGATAGGTACATACACAAATATCTGGGGGGGGGGCGATCGCCCCTATTGCCCCCCCCTTGTGTACGCCCCTGGTTTTAGGTCGTAATTTCAACATTTCCAGTTACCACTAGCCTCCTCCCCGTGTACTCCACCCCACGGCCGGGTCCGCTGTCGCCGCCGAACCGGTTGTGTCACATACGACGCGACGTAAAAATAGTCTCTGGAACCGTTCGAAACCGGTCACGCGACAATGTCGCGCGCGTGTAAAACGTTATTGAAACGTCCGGCGCGTACGCGATACGTAATAAAATATTTGTCGAAAAATCGAAATAACGAAATTTCGCGCTCGGGTTTGCCGTGTAAGGTGCTCGAAGTTCATTTCGATTTCTTTTTTCTTTCCGCGATATTTTTTTACAAAAAGCGAAGTTCTCTATAGAAAACGTTGTCCGCTTCAAAAAAAAAAAAAAAAAAAAAAAATCGATAACAGACGCGTTTCAATCGTGATTCGAACGCCAAAAGTTTTTTTCTTTTTGCCGTCACTCTTATTAAGCTCCATAATTCCTATCGGACTGACACTGAGATAACGAAATATATTTTTCGTAAAACGCTAACACGTTATCACATCGACTCCCCGTAGTCGTTCACATGTAACGCGTTACGTAAGCGCGCGTGCCCCCAATAAAAACGATTTCGTAACGTTTTACAATCGTATTGCGCGCATATAAATATAATAATAATAATAATAATACTATGTACTTTGCGGCGCGCGTAGCGTGTAACGCGTGGACTATGACTTGGTTGTAAGTAAACATATTATAAAGTCGTTCGCGGAGAAGGTTTACTCACCTTTTGAATAATAATAAACTGTAAAACAATAAGCGCGCGGCGTGTGCGTGTGCGTATTTTATACAACGCGACGACGGCGGATTAGGAAAAAAAAAATTATTAAACTACGACGAAGTGTATGTGAGCTTGAAGCTAAATCAAGTCGTCAAATAATCATTTCGGTGTGTTGTACGCTTCGATTTCGCAATTCGTATCGACGGTAAAGTGTACGCGAAGTGCTTCGCTCCGAATGGCGCCCGCTCTGACCGTGCACCCGATATCACCCGAGTTGACATCAAAGTTATCACTATAGGGGGCTAGGGGACGTTACGCTCTAAAGAAAAACCTTAGAATATGCACACGTCTATGCCTTTGAAAATCACTAAACATCCTATTAAAATATGCATTTAAAAAGAAATATATATATATATGATATTTAATAAAACGTTTTTATTTCAATATCTAGGTGTAATATTTACGAAATCATAAATTTTAATCCGTAATTAAAACACAAAAACTTGAAGTCACAAATAATTATTTTTCCTCTCGAGTTTCCGTTCCTCTTACTCAGTGTAAAACGAAAGAAAAAAAAAACAAAAGCGAATCGCGCGTGCGGTGTACCGATGAGCAACGGATGATCGGCGAGGGAAACACGAACGCAAATTTTATTTATTTATTTTTATATATAAATAAAATCAACAGACTAATATTATCTCAAAAGATATGTGTTTAAAATTTATTTTTTTGTTCCATAAAACTTATACCTTTACGTTAAAAATGGTCACATACGCGCTCGCAAAATGAAAAACGGTCAAAAAAAGTACCTCAAAATTTTCAATCGCTATAAATAGCCCGAAAATTGAAAGAAATTTTTCGAAAAATCCGTCCCGTCATTGCAGTTTAAAGTCACACGTTTGGCGAGAATTTCGGGTTTCTGTGACCGTTAGTTTCAAAACAAGTGTTTTTCGACTTTAAGAAAAAGTATTGAGAAAATCGAAAAATTACCTGTCTGAAAATACCGACTGGATGTAATTTAATGTATCTGGATGTAACAGTGGTTACACATAAAGATCGGATCGTTCTTATGGATAGAATTTTTTGGGTACACGTACAGAAAAAAAAAAAGAAAATATTTCCGCGATAAAAGTCGCGCACGATCAATATTTACGTCTAAAAATATAAAAAAATTACGTTTTTTTTTTTACATCAATTTATTTAACGATAGTCTTTTACATTTCCAAAGGGGATTACAGCGTGCGCGCCCTTGTTCACCACTCACAATTCTAATCAATTAATCGAATGATTAATTAAAGGATTATACGTACACTTTCATGTTCGTATTTTTATACGAGAACAAAATTTGAATTTTAAATAAATATAATAACACGAAATACATACTGGTTAATGGGTATTCTATAAGTAAAATCTGGTGAAGTCACGGCGTTTGAGAAAGTTTTTAAAACGTATACCTTGTCAGTTATCGCTCGACTAGACCGTAGAACACGCGACTAGACACACGCACAGAATACGCTGACTCGTTCTTCGATAATATGTAACTTTCGACTGGTAGAATTATTATCAGTATACAATACCGTTTTATTTTTAGTACACGTTTACCGGTTTCTTTTAATTTATGATCAATCGTTGATAAATCACGAACGGATCTATTTAAAATCGTACGCATTATAAATTAATATGTAACGTAATATTTTAAGGAGGTAATACACTGTTGGTTTATTGAAGTGCAATGGTGTAGTACGAGTATTTAACGTCAGACTAAGATAGGCTGGAAGCTAGGACGGCAATTTTTTTTAAAAAAAAAAAAAAAAATCTAATAATTAATATAGCTGATAAAAATAATACGAATA
The DNA here is from genome assembly GCA_032441825.1 of Chaetogeoica ovagalla. Classification (NCBI taxonomy): domain Eukaryota; kingdom Metazoa; phylum Arthropoda; class Insecta; order Hemiptera; family Aphididae; genus Chaetogeoica; species Chaetogeoica ovagalla. Next base: position 3,019,502 of record CM063747.1, on the reverse strand, counting down.
CGTTCAAAAAAAGAATCATTTATTATAAAATATCTATTATAATTTTAGTGTTTAAAATTGGTTATTTAAATCAGGTAGATATTAATAAATATTTGTACAGAGTGTCCTAACAGGATAAGACGATAAAAGACACTGTCATTATGGTTAGTCGGTATTTTTGCGAAAAATATATCGTACAGTAATCGACGGACAAGTAACAATTAAGACGACGCCGTCGGGTTTTCATGTTTGATATTTTGCATCAGATGCGGTAATAGAAAACCAAATGGAATATTTATAAAAAATTATAATAGAAAGTTCAAAAAAAAAAAATATTGAAATTTGGACAATACGACTTCTGTCAGGTCAGCTAGTTATTAAATAATGAACAACCCCCTCTTACCAAAAACTATGGCTTAAGTTAAATATTAATACTTTAAAAACTTTAAAACTAAAAAAATAATAAAATCGCTCCATTCATTAGAGTAATCACTATGAGTTATCACGTGAAGTATAAAGAATTTGTCGATAAAATAACTGACCAAATACTGCAATTATTATTATTATTATTATTATTATTATTATTATTATTATTATTATTATTATTAATACAACATTTATTATCCAATGATGCGGATCTAATAGTCTGTAAAAACTTTCATTTAACCCGGTAACACTATTGAAATATCAGACGACAGTCGACGTCAAGAACAAATTTAAAAAAATAGTAGCCGGCTACTCGTCAGTTACCTACCGCATAATCTTTATATCCAATTACAATAATATAATATTGCCTACGTGACTTTTGGCGATTTCTATGCGAAGTCTAAAAATACGTAATACTGCGAGTGATCATTTATCAAAAATAAAAAAAATCGGCTTTATTTCAAGTTACAGATCATTGAGATATATCTGCAATGCGGACTTTTAATAAACTTACACGAGTTATTATTATTAATACTTTAATTTATTATAATTGAGAACACGGATAAAATTATCTTATCAAACGCAATAAAATAACGCGTAGAGTATACTTAAACTTACTAACCGTGTACACGGCATACGAAATTCATTGTTCTTCTGCAGATTAATAAATCGTTTTCGATGAATTTAATAATAGACCTGTGAATATAATACATGTTGAAATATGTGTACAACACATATTTCTCGATATACATTTAAATTTTCGTATTGGACAATATGACGTGTCGTCGTTAACGCTAGTCATCAAGGAGTCGTTCAATGAGTTGTTCGAAAAAAAAAAAAATCAACTTAAAGAATTACCCCGGATTTAATGTGTTAACTTATTTTCTTTCGCGTTTACGTTTTTTTTCTTTCTTTTCTTATTCAGACCGAATCGTTTTGATTTTGAATTTCCGTTGACCGAGATTTTACATATATATTTATATACGTATATTGTACCTAAACTGCACTGCGTTCAAAACGAACGTATCGAAATAAACAATTTCGGACTGCGAGTTGATGAAAAATAAAAGATTATTTAAAAAAAATAACAATAACTAAAAAGTTAATGGTGTATTTCGCTTGTGTTTGCATTTTTATTTTCTCCTAATTATTGACTTTTAGTCAATCAAAAATTGTGGTTTTACTTCGTTTTAGTAAACACGTCTCGCCGCATAATATATTATTATTATTATTATTATTATTACATAATATAACGGCGCCGTGTCTGAACTATCAGAACTCGTAACCATACAGTGGCGCGCGAACACGGGTGCCAAGGAATTCGAACGGTTAAAACCCCTCAGAAAAATTAAAAACTCCCTTTTTATATATATAAACTCTATGAAAATAATTTTTAATAACCCATTTCCACCATTCCAGTTTAAATATTATTTATTATTTAATTTATTACAGCTTAAACTGCGTATAAACGATATTTTTCGCGTGCGAAAAGAAAATGAAAAACCCGAAGTAAGCTGCAGAAAAAGAGAGAGAGAGAGAGCTACTGTATAATCGAATGATAACAATCGATACGATATATTTTATAACCCAAGCATAAATATTATAATAAAAATTATGCTTTTCTTCGTACGCGTACCAATTGGTATAGTAATAGGTGTAAAATAATGTTAAAAAAAAAAAAAAAATAAAAACCGATCCGCGTAAAAATATCAATTATTAATTTTATTTAAAAAAAAGATAATTCGACAATTGAAAAAAAAATGTACAATATTGTGGGGGGGGGGGGGAGAGAGAGAGAAAGATTTTTTTTTTTTTATAATATTGTTATTATCGATATAGCACCAAAGTGTAGTCGTAACAAATATTGAATGAAAAAAAATTGAAATTTTTTTTGTCGACATTTTAAAATATATTATATAAGTATAATAATTGTCGTTTTAGTTCATATTTTATAGTGTATATTTATATTACGGACGAACCTATTGTGTCCGGTCACATCACGGTGCATCCGTTCGGGTTCGAGTACGATTCGATTAGGTTCTGTCCGTGATGCAATACTTGCCGACGGATTCGTTTAAGTTTCGAACCGACCGTTTTGTTGTAACGTTTGTCTTCGTCGTCGATCAACGGAGTCCGTTCCGACGTGCCGCGATCGTCCTCGTCGTCTGAGGAGTCCGAGTAGTTGTCCAATGCCGTAGTTGATTCCATCGCACCACTGCGATCTCCGCCACCTCTGCCCCCGTCGCCTCCGTTGCCGCCGTCGCTGTCGCCTCCGCTGCCCCCGTCGCCTCCGCTGCCCCCGTCGCCTCCGTTGCCGCCGTCACCGTTGCCGCCGTCACCGTTGCCGCCGTCACCGTTGCCGCCGTCGCCGTTGCCGTTGCCGCCGCTGCCGCTGCCGCTACTGCTACCGCCATCGCCGTCGCTGCCGTCGCCGCTGGCGCCATCGCCGCCGCTGCCACTGTCGCCGCCGCTGCCACTGTCGCCGCCGCCGCCGCCACTGCCATTGCCGCCGTTGTCTAGATCTTCATCAGCATTATTATCGACGAACAGCGATCGATGACTGTTCGCCAACGAGAATTTCGGACTGATCACGATCCCGTCGTCGTAGTCGTTCGCGTTCATGTTCAAGTCCATGGCGCAAACGTTTTCCGCAATGTCGCGCCGAACTGTATAATTCCGGACGTACCAAACCCAAAAAGAAAAGAAAAAAAAAAATACAAACACACTTCCGGCCTACTCGAAACGAGTACAAGAAACGCGGTGTTTACGATGAGATAATAGAATATGAAAAGAACGCGGGAGCCGGTGCAGCGAGAGACAATGACGGACGGGACGACGAGAGCGACCGCTGGAGACTGGTGCCGATTAGCAGCGACACAACAGGTACGCGGCGACGACGTGGGGTGACCCTTCGCGGTGGCTGGCTGAGTAGTTGGCGGGAACGCGGGCGATGCGCGCGCGCGTGGGGGGGAGAGGGGCGAAGGGGAAAAAAAAATATAAGACGACGAATAAGAAAAATATAACGCGAACAAAGAAGAGAACGCGAGCGCGCGCGCACACGCACACGCACACGCACAGGAGAGACACGGCTATCGGCTTTTGATTTTTAAAACCGTATACACGACGACGCAGTGTGTGTGTGTGTGTGTCAAAAATACGTAATTTATTACCGTGTGTTTCGTACGACGCGATGCAGCGGCTCGACCATGCGTTGCGGCACCGCGGATAAGAGGGAAGTCACCTGTTGCGTTTTCAACTGCGAGAAATTCCTAACGGGACGGTACGCGGCGCGCCACACGCACAACGGAAAAGTGGCCCGTGAAAATTATCTGCACTGCGGAACGAAAACAAATAAATAAATAGAAATTCGCCGACCGGCGGAGAGGCAGGGGCAACCGATATTTGCGCCCCCGCCCGTTGAAGACCGGACGGGAATTTGAATTTCCGATATTATTATTATTATTATTATTATTAACCGTTTATCCTAACCGATTCTCATTATACTCCTCTCGTTTTCAATATATTTACCACATCACCAAATTAAATCCAAATGTCGTGGTTTTTTTTTTTTTTTTTTACGTTAAACGAGATATGTAGTACAATTTCCACGCCGCACGATAAATAAATAAATAGTAAAGAAAAAACGGGTATTGGTAAAAAAATTTCAAATTATTAATACTCTGCGAAATCGTATACGCGTAATAATAAAAATAATAATAATATTAACAAGTTGAGAGGGTACCTGCACAATAATGATTAATTGTTAAAAATAAATAAACCACACACACTCACTTTACTCTTTCGCAAATAATAAAAACAGCATTCAAACGATATTACGATATTTTGGTACATGCGGAGTTTTGTAAGTCCATATATTTACCCGCTTTACAATACGATATAAGGGAAAAATCTCTATATATATATATATATAATAATAATAATAACAATAATTCCATTGTCGACGAGAGTTAATTCTGTATTATTCGCATAATATATCCGCTAAAAATTCGTTTTATACATTATCAATAAATATAAATATGAAACGTTTTGGTCAAATATTAGAAAAAATATTGTTGTCGTCATTTTCCGTCCACACTTGGTTTCTTGATGTTCCGCTGAAAAACTCGGAGCTTGTCATCGCGGTGGATCACACAATGATTACTTTTAACACTATATAATTACAAAATTAACAATAATAGTAATTTTATTGTCTTGTTCACAGGTCATTCCAATCGGACGGCTACGAACGGACTCGCATCGCTCGGTCAGTCGTTCGTTCACCCGAGGAAATTTTAATTATTATAACACTCGTGTTTATAATAATTTAAAAATATGATAATTATTATTATTATTATTATTATTATTATTATTATTATTATTTATATCCATCACGCGGACGTCCCGGTGGCGACGACCTCACGATCGCGCGCAATATTACTCACGGCGGCGGTGAGGTGTAAACGTCTCGTCAACGTTTTGCGGAAAGGTATGGATGACATGCTGATGCATATCGGCTCTGCGGTGTAAGCGATTCGTTTACGCCTACACGAGCCGTGTCAAAGCTGCTTCTGCCGTCACATCAGATTGATAAAACTAAGGTTGAACACAAACGCGGTATGATATTGCGAGCAATATTATTATGAGTCTCACATTATAAATATATAATATGTAAATAAGAAACGTTGTTCGTCTCTGCCCGCGGCAATAACACTGTGTGTGTGTGTGTGATAAATACAGGTCAGAGGCGAACAAAGTTGTTCGCGTTTACCCGTACAATCGGTAAGGAATCACACACATAATAACTTAAATTCTGTTTACCTACATTTGTACTCACTGTTAAGATTGGTCGCACGGTTATTAATGTTCCTATGTTAGAAATGACATTGTTTTCATATTTACAGTATTTTCAATAATTATTTATGCAATTATTTATGCGATTTCTATACTAATATTTAATTGTTCGTTTTCAGATTCTAGTGTTTGTCGTTGATTGAAAATTAATTGATTTATTCACTGTATTACGCGTAAATAATATTGTTCAGCACTCACTTACTTTGTGAAACACATTTATATATTATGATTTTGTGTATGGAGAACTTCGAATGTTTAATTGTTTTTTTTTTTTTTTATATAAAATAAGATGTAATAGCAAAAATTTATTTAAAATTCGATAATTTTACCTATGAAATGTAGTCCGTTATTTTTAGGGGGGAGCGGCTAAGTTTACTATAATTAATTTTTGAAGGGACTAAGTTCTCCTAACCCTCCACCCCCTCTAATTTTCGCAAATGATTCCTCATCAGCAGACATAGACATATGCCAAAATATCTCGGATCCCAATAATAAATAGTCATATGAAAAATCTTCTTATAAATGAGGTAATAATATACGTGTTTACGCCAGAATACAATTATATTTTTATCAAAAAATCAACGCTCATATAATCACTTTTTCACTCTTCTTCGCGTATTAAATGTTGCCGTTGTCGTTGTTCATCGTGTTTACAATATTTTTGTGCGAAATTTGATATTTTGTTTAACGGTCGTCGTCGAATACGCGTCGTTTTAAACTATTTTTTATAATCGTGTATTACTCCTCACATGGCTCTAATAGCCTTTCTATTTTATTTTTATATAAATTGTAATTCGTTATATACAGTTCTAACGGCACAACGTATTATAAATTCTGTCAATCATAAGGATTGTATACATCAAAATATTTTTATAATTGTGCATTAATTTAGTATCTATCAATATTATAATTTATTATATTAATTTGTTACCGCAATCGTTAGGCATTGTGATATAATTTTAATCTCTAGATTTAGGTAAACGGCTGGCCAGTCAGTGAATTGTATATTTACGTGAGTATTTATTGAATTTCATTATTGTCTGTTACGAGTATTATTTCGAAAGTGTTATATTATACGAATTGTTAAATCGTTGAGCTACTTTATATCATTTTCTGTACTTGCATTGTGGCGAATTGTATATTAATTATTTTTTGTATCATTATTATCGAACCGAAAGGGGTAATTGATTATTTATTATATTATTGTTGGACCAGAAGGTTACATTCATCTATTCGTTTTTTTATAGTTTTGTTATATTTGTGAATTTTTATTTATATTTCATTTATTTAAATGTATTACAATTACTGTACCAAAGGGGTCAATTATTATACATGTACATTAATTTTATTGTAATTGAATTAAGCGAACGAGCAAAAAAAATTTTTTTTTTAAGATTAATAATCTATAAGTAATATTTTCTACAATACGAGTATAGGATGTGTATATATATATTTGTCATATATAAAAAAAATTACCACGATCCTGCCCTCTCCCATTATTCCAGGAAGAAATCTCTCTGGCGGCCGTCCCTGTTCGCCGATCAGCCATGTTAATATACAAGGCTACAATATATCGAGTGGTTAAACGTTAAATTCGGACTTGACGTTCAAATGCGTCGACAATTGGCCCTTCTAATCGCATTGATTTCTTTGTATTCTGATGTAAAGTTTCGAGTGTGTACAAGTAGACACGCGCCGTGCACAGGCGTGATTTGATGGTAAATCCTGCACTTGTGTAATAAGGGCGGACTATATAGTAAATACGCTTTGAAAATATTTATTTTTTTTATATATATAAAAATCATAATCGTGAGGGCAGCTGGATTTTAGGGTCAGGTGTTGCTAACATTTTTACACGCTCATTATTTATATAAAAAAAAACCATCCGCAGAGCTATTTTTGTTTTTTTTACATTCTATAAAAATGTATTATGATTGTGTCGACAAAAAAAAAAAATAAATTAATTAACAATGAATAATATATATTGGTTTTAAAAGTTTTACGTCGAAATAACTGTTAAAAAAAAATGCAATAATTAATTTTATATTTATTATTAATAAATATCGAAAATATATTTATAACAGAATTGTATGCATAATATATTTTTGTAAAATGTTTACTCAAGTCGACGTTCACTTGGAATTGAATACACTATATGACATGTTGCTCGAGATTATCGCGAACTGTGTATGAGTGCGGTAATCGTATCAAGATGAGTCCTATACCAATAACATTAAACCCTTTAGACAACAAAACCGTTCGGAGCTGACCAAAAGAAAAGGGATGGCGGAAGAAACGGTTAGGCAGGATCCGTCGAACGGATTTGAAACCCGAACGGAATGAAAACGCATGGCGGATCTCGTTTGTCTTCTTCTGAGAGAAGAATGATGTATGCCGATTTTAGAAGCAAAACATACATAATATTATTAATTATTAGCCTTTTATTTTTAAACTAGCGTATTAATAAATATAAAACGGATAGTCGTAAAGCCGAAAAAGAAGTAAAAACATTTGTCGCAAACATGTGTTGCCGACAATGTTGGTGACGAAAAGCAGAAATGTTTCTAATATTTGTCACCAACGATTATTGTGTCGGCGACGTCGTTATCGAGAAATTTCTTTTTTGTTTTCCTTCCGACGCGGGAAATATTCGACAAAGTTTATGAACACGCAGTCACTGACAATGTATTGACACAACCGGCCGCCAAATGTTGTCGACAAACATTTAATAAATACGTCATATTCTATTTATTTGGTTGTTCGTTCAATTTAGCCTCGTCCGCCTCTGCGCGTAGCGCATATTTTCTACCTGTACATTTTTCTTTTTAAACGGATTTTTTAAGTTTTTTTTTTCCAATCAAATAATGGAGTGGTCTAAAGAGAGTGTTTGTCAACTTATTGACAGTTTATAACGCGCCCGTTTTTAAATTTTGTCGGTGACATTTTGAAAAACATTTTATCACCGAAATAGGTGACAAAGTCGACGACAAGTGTTTCTTTGGTCTGGACGCGGCCTTACTTCCGTTTTTCCCATAACAGTGTTCCGTTTGTACAAGTATATCCCTTCCTCCCCCGGTAGCAAAATATGCTCTAAAGTTACTATTTTGAAGAGACCAAAACAATCGTTTTGTCGAAACTTCGCGTGCAACGAAATTGAGAATGACTAAGTGTGGACGGGGAAAAAATCGAAATCGGAAAATGCCTCTCCCCTAGACATTTTACATTTTGATTTTTGACAGTACGCGTTATCGCCATATTCGATTAGTTTCGAGTTCAATAAGTTATTAATGAAGTCAGCTATAGTGGTAATTAATGTTTTTTTTTTTTTATAAACATTAAAATTTTAATACTAATAATTTCGTCTCGATAGAAACTTGAATTTATTTATAAAAAAAAGAAAGGTGACCTTTAAAAATATTCGATCCGATTTTAGCTTCCCACATCGGAAAGTGAAAACTAAATACATATTGCATGTATATGAAAAAAATATTGTCCCTCACCTCCTCTGGACGAGAGAACCAAACAACAGGCAGAAGAAAGCGTCGTGGCTGGAATATCGTCAGCAAAACGACGGAAAGAGCAACAGAAAACGACTGGCATATAACATATTTACATATATGCGTGTGCACATTTCATAAGTTACATATAAATATAATTAGGAAAATAATTTTATTTTAAATTAATTGCAATTGAAATCCCTAATTGCCACTCAGATTTACATTATCGCATACGATTATTATACTAATTAAATAAAAAAAAAAAATATATATATATACAAAATTACATAGTTTACATTCGAGTTTGTGTAAAATCCGGTTGTCGGAACTAATTTATAATTATCAGAGTAAATATTTCATTCCATCTTTTCAGAAACATACCGTAGGTCAAAATAATTAGCAATCTTCTTAATCGTTTATTTTCCCTTAAATTGACTTTATTTAAAACAAGAATTACAAATACCGATAACAAAAAATAAAATAAAATATTTCACTTGAACGTGAATACGAACGTATAAAATATGACAGGGACAATAATTTTATATTTTAATTTAAATATTATTATATAAATATATACGTATAAAATTCTATATTTTTATCCGAGATTGATTTTATTTAATAGTTGTAATTAAAAAATGCATACAATTAGAAATTAAACCATAATATCTATCAACACATTATTTTAACTTAAACATACATATATACGTAAAATAACAACAACCAAATACCCATTAATTATTTTTACTCGCCTTCGTGTAAATAACGCTACTTACGACTACAACTGAAATTGTGCTTTGTTATTTCACAATTTTGTTATAATTATTACAATCCCAAACCAGACATAGATTTACAAAAATTTCAATCCGTTCCGTATAACGTAAATCATCGACCTCAATCATCCGTCTTTACGAGATTAACTATAGACTAGTTTCATTTGTTGTGATTCTAAAAAAAAAAAAAAATATTGCGACGAGGAGTCGGACAATTTTTTTTACTTAGAAACAAGTTATTTATTTATTAATAGATATATGGAAAAAATATTTTTTCATTTTTTAGTTCAATGAGACGCATAATAAATAGTTCAAAAATTATTAACTATTATTCGATATTTGTACGAATTACAGAATACGTCTGAAAATCGTTAGTGACACTTATATTATTTATATTTATTACATAACGTTTATAATTAACAATAATTATTAATTAACGTTGGGTACATATACCGGTATGAGAGACACCTACATGATCCAACCACCTACTGACTTTTGATTACAAATTTCACTAATTGGTAACCCATCTGGACGCCACTGCATTTGTCGATTACGTAAAGTCTTATATGTTCCGCACCGTCTTCTCGGCCTTGCAATTTTACAAAAGCTGCGGCCCGTCCAACTTCATCGTTTGCTATCGACTTTGTGTACCTACTCGTGTATGTCACAACCATTGCAAAGCGAGCTACTCACAACTGCATAACAGTACATGACTATATATATAATTATTTCAATTAATGTATTATTATTAACCCGGATTTGTTGGCCATTTACTAACTAATTGTCTCAAATTAAAACCTCATAAACTTAAGTAACTCGAACGTGTCAATTAGACATACGAGTAAATTTATATGTGAAAATTTGATTTAGACAATTTATTATTATATATAATCGCTTTATTTCAAAATATCAAAGAATTGCTTATATATGTTGTTCATGAAACAATGCTATTCAAGATTTAAGACTATCTCTAACAACACCACACATTACTATATTGTTGAAATAATTTAAATTTTCCATTTAATTATTGTCGTTTTACAGTTATTGAAATAAACTAGTTATTTGATACAAATTTTGTACTATTCAAAATTATAGAATTTTGGTAACTTTTTAAAGTTAAATTAAAATTTGTTATAGTAATTATTTCATATATTTATTATTAACAATTACACTCCAACATCACAAATCACTGTTCGTCCCTTTTCATTCCTAACTTTACTGACAATGTCACCTACCATTTCAAATGAAATTGCTGGTCTGCATCTCTGACACAATATCAGTAGCATCACGGTACAGAAAACATAATCTTTTTACTCGAAATCCCAAGTACAATATGATGGTTTATGAACGTCCATTCAACTTATTGTACTAATAATAATAAATAAAAATATTTATTAAAGAGGATATCTAAATATACAAAAAGACAATGAGCATTATATAAAAAAAAAAAGTTGATGAATAAGTTATTTTATTACTACCGGTTTTGACAAAAAGTCATCATCAGGCAATTTTAAACAAAATACAACAGCAAAATAATATAAAAAATTGAAATTTTTAGAACAAAAAAAATACATAGAGAAATAAATGAACAATGAATATAATAACATTACAATAAAAAGACATAAAGTTATAAAAAATAATATAATAATAAAATATTATAATATTAAACAGCAGAGAAATTGTGTATAAAATGAAAATGTCTATGGCATGATATTAATATTATCTAATATAAATTTAAATAAAAATTTATTTTAAAAGTCTGTATATTCAAAATATTTTTTAATTTATTTTGTTTAATTTCTTCATAAATATATAAAACTTATAAAAGAGAGTTGATATAATTATTTGTACATTTAGAATATTAAGCCATATTAAAAGTAACAAAATGATTATATTCAAATAAGTGTTTTCTAAAATTTTAATTTGGATTAGGTTTTTTTAATTTTAATTTTGAAATGTGTAATATCTTGTATTAAAATATTCATTCGTTTTACCAACATGCATTTTATTACATCTACATTATCGAATATTAATACCAGGGTAATTAAATTTAATAAAATGATTGTTTGGAAATAGTTTTATGCTAAAATTAGCTTGATGAAATTACAATTAGTATTAAATGCAATTTTTATATTATTTATATCATTAATATTATTATTTAAAATTTCAGGGAATTATTCAGTTATTAGATTTTGATAGTTCATAATATAACAGCTAGGTACATTTAATATTAATAATAATTTAATCAGGCAAATGAATTATAATGTAAAACAATATCTAAATAATAATTTGCATAAATTGAATTTTCCAGTTACATAAAAACTGAAGAGTGTAGTGGGTATAATAGGTGTGTGATAGAGAGAGGGAATTAATAAATGTCATATAATAATATCTCATTTAATATGTATTTCAAATACCTATAGAATAAAATTTAGAAAGAACACCATTCAAGTAATTATTATTTTACAATAAATTAATAGAAAATAAAATGAATGTCATTAATCAATTAGAACTGTGTGTTGTGTGTTGTATAGTGGTGTGTTGTGAGTGATGTGTGTGTCTTTGTATTGATAAGTAATGTGTGTGTATGTGTGAGTGGGTATAATAAATGTCACACAGTAATATCTCATGTAACATGTTTTGCAAATACCAATAGAATACAGTTTAGAAGGCACACTATTCAGGTAAATATTATTATAGAATAAATTAATAGCACATAAATTGAATATAATTAATCAACTAAAACTGTGTGTTGTAGAGTAGTGTGGGTCAGTTATGTGTGTGTGAGTGGGTATAATTAATGTCATCCAATAATATCTAATGTGATATATTTTTCTAGTACCTATAGAATACAGATTAGAAAGCACACTATTCACTTAAATATTATTATAGAATAAATTAATAGCACATAAGTTGAATTAAATGAATCAACTAGAACAGTGTATTGTGTGCTTTATAATAGTGAGTGGTGAGTGATGTGTGTGTCTTTGTATTAGTGAGTATTGTGTGTATAAGTGTAGGTGGGTATAATAAATGTCATACAATAGTATCTCATGTGGAATCTTGTTCAAATACCTATAATATACAATTAAGAAAGCACAACATTCAAGGAATTAAAATTATATATTAAATTAACACCACAAAAATTGAATGTAATTCATTAACTAGAACTGTGTGTTGTATAGTAGTGCATTGTGAGTGATATCTTTCTTTGATTTGGTGAATAAAGTGAGTGTATGTGTGTGTGGGTATAATAAACGTCTTAAAATATTATCTTATATGATATGTTATTCAAATACCTATAGAATACAGTTTATAAATTACACCATTCAAATAATTATTAGTATACAATAAACTAATAGCAAAAAAATTGAATATTATTAATCACCTAGAAATGTTTGTTGTGTGTTGTATAGTGGTATAGGTAAGTGATGTATGTGTGGGTGTGTTTGTGATGTGTAGTATGTGATATGGGTGTGAGTGGGTATAACAAATGTCATACAATAATATATCATGTGATATGTTTATCAATTACCTATAGAATACAGTATAGAAAGCACACCATTCAAGTGATTATTATTATACAATAAACTAATGGCAAGAAAATTGAATGTCATTAATCATCTAGAACTGTTGGTTGTGTGTTGTATAGTGGTATGGGTGAGTGATTTGAATGTCTGTGGTGTATAGTAAGTGATGTGTGTATGTGTGTGTGTGTGTGTGAGCGAGTATAATATATGTTATACAATAATATCTTAAATGCTAAGTATTTCAAATACATAGAGAATACAGAGTAGAAAGCACAACATTCAAGTAATTATTATTACAAAATAAATTAATAGCAAAAAAAGTGAATGTCATTAATAAACTGGAACTGTTTGTTGTGTGCTGTATGGCGGTATGGGTGAGTGATTTGTGAGTGTGTGTGTGTGTGTGGTATAGGTTAGTGATGTGGGTGTGAGTAGGTATAAAAAGTCATACAATATGATCTTATATGATAAGATTTTCAAATACCTATAAAATACAGTTTAGAAGCCACACTATTCAGGTAAATATTATTATAGAATAAAAAAATAGCACATAAATTGAAATTGATGAATCAAATAGAACTGTGTGTTGTATAGTAGTGAGTGGTGAGTGATGTGTGTGCCTTTGTATTGGTGAGTAATATGTGTGTAAGTGTGAGTGGGTAGAATGAATGTCATACAATAATATCTCATGTGATATGTTGTTCAAATACTTATAGAATACAGTTTAGAAAGCACAACATTCAAGTAATTATTATTATACAATAAATTAAGAGTACAAAAACTGAATGTAATTAATCATCTAGATCTTGTGTTGTATAGTGGTTGATATGAGTGTTGTGTGTGTCTTTGTATTGGTGAGTAATGTGTGTGTAAGTGTGAGTGGGTATAACAAATGTCATACAATTATATCTTAAGTGATATGTTTTTCAATTATATGTAGAACACAAATAGAAAGAACATTATTCATGTAAATATTATTATAGAATAAATTTATAGCACATAAATTGAATTTAATGGATCAAGTAGAACAGTGTGTTGTATAGAAGTGATTGATGAGTAATGTGTGTGAATGTGTGAGTGGGTATTATAAATGTAATACAATAATATCTCTTATATGTTTTTCAAATACCTATATAATACAGTATAGAAAGCACACCATTCAAGTGATTATTATTATACAATAAACTAATGGCAAAAAAATTGAATGTCATTAATTAACTAGAACTGTTGGTTGTGTGTTGTATAGTGGTATAGGTGAGTGATTTGTGTGTGTGTGTGTGTGTGTGTGTGTGTGTGTGTGTGTGTGTGTGTATGTGTGGGTAGAATGAATGTCATACAATAATATATCATGTGATTTGTTGTTCAAATACCTATATAATACAGTTTAGAAAGCACAATATTCAGGAAAATATTATTATAGAATAAATTAATAGTACATAAATTGCATTTAATGAATCAAATTGAACTGTGTGTTGTGTGTTGTATAGTGGTGTGGGTGTGTATTGTGTGTGTGTGTAGGTATAACAAATGTCATACAATATGATCTTATATGATAAGTTTATCAAATACCTATAGTATACAGTATGTAAAACACACTATTCAGGTAAATATTATTATAGAATAAAATAATAGTACATAAATTGAATTCAATTAATAAACTAGAACTCTGTGTTGTGTGTTGTATAATAATGTGGTGTGGGTGAGTGATGTGTGTGTGTGTGTGTATGTGTGTGTGGTGTATGGTAAGTGATGTGTGTGTGAGTGGGTATAAAAAATGTCATACAATATGATCTTTATATGATAAGTTTTTCAAATACCTACAGAATACAGTTTAGAAAGCACACTATTCAGGTAATTATTATTATACAATAAATTAATTGCATATAAATTGAAAGTAAATAATCAACCACAACTGTGTGTTGTGTGTTGTATAGTGTTGTGTGATGAGTGATGTGTGTGTGTTTGTGTTTGTGAGTAATGTGTGTGTATGTGTGAGTTGGTATAATAAATATCATACAATAATATCTGATGTGATATGTTTTTCAAAAACCTATAGAATACAGGTCAAAAACCACACAATTCAAGTAATTATCATACAATAAATTAATAGCAAATTGATTTAATTTAATGAATCAACTAGAACTGTGTGTTGTATAATAATGTGGTGTGAGTGAGTGATGTATGTGTGTGTGAGTGTGTGTGTGTGTGTGTGTGTGGTGTATAGTAAGTGATGTGTGTTTGAGTGGGTATAATAAATATCATACAATAATATCTCATTTGATATGTCTTTCAAATACCTATTGAATACAGTATAGAAAGCACACCATTCAAGTGATTATTATTATATAATAAACTAATGGCAAAAAACTGAATGTCATTAATCAACTAGAACTGTTGGTTGTGTGTTGTATAGTGGTATGGGTGAGTGATTTGTGTGTGTGTGTGTGTGTGTGTGTGTGTGTGTGTGTGTGTGTGTGTGTGTGTGTGTGTGGTGTATGGTAGGTGATGTGTGTGTGAGTGGGTATAAAAAATGTCATACAATATGATCTTATATGATAAGTTTTTCAAATACCTATAGAATACAGTTTAGAAAGCACAATATTCAAGTAATTATTATTATTATACAATAAATTAAGAGCACAAAAACTGAATGTAATTAATCATCTAAATCTTGTGTTGTATAGTGGTTGATGTGAGTGTTGTGTGTCTTTGTATTGGTGAGTAATGTGTGTGTAAGTGTGAGTGGTATAACAAATGTCATACAATTATATATTATGTGATATATTTTTTTATTATCTGTAGAACACAGTTTAGAAAGAATATTATTCATGTATATATTATTATAGAATATATTTATAGCACATAAATTGAAATTAATGAATCAACTAGAACTGTGTGTTGTGTGTTGTATAGTGGTATGGGTGAGTGATTTTTGTGTGTGTGTGTGTGTGTGTGTGTGTGTGTGTGTGTGTGTGTGTGTGTGTGTGTGTGTGTGTGTGTGTGTGTGGTGTATGGTAAGTGAGGTGTGTGTGAGTGGGTATAAAAAATGTCATACAATATGATTTTATATGATAAGTTTTTCAAATACCTATAGATTACAGTTTGAAAAACACACTATTCAGGAAATATTATTATAGAATAAAATAATAGTACATAAATTCAATTCAATTAATCAACTAGAACTGTGTTTTGTGTGTTGTATAGTGGTGTGTGTGTTTGAGTTGGAGTGTGATGTTTATGTGTGAATGGGTATAATAAATATCTTACATTAATATCTAATGTGATATGTTTTTTAAATACCTAAAGAATACAGTATAGAAAGCACCCTATTCAAGTAATTACTAATATACAATAAATTAATGACAAAAAAATTGAATGTCATTAATCAACTAGAACTGTTGGTTGTGTGTTGTATAGTGGTATGGGTGAGTGATTTGTGTGTGTGTGTGTGTGTGTGTGTGTGTGTGTGTGTGTGTGTGTGTGTGTGTGTGTGTGATATAAGTTAGTGATGTGGGTGTGAGTGGGTATAAAAAAAGTCATACAATATGATCTTATATGATAAGATTTTCAAATACCTCTAGAATACAGTTTGGAAAGCACACTATTCATGTAAATATTATTATGGAATAAATTAATAGTACATAAATTTAATTTAATGAATCAAATAGAACAGTGTGTTGTGTGTTGAATAGTAATGAGTAGTGAGTGATGTGTGTGTCATTGTATTGGTGAGTAATGTGTGTGTAAGTGTGAGTGGGTAGAATGAATGTCATACAATAATATCTCATGTGAAATGTTGTTCAAATGCCTATAGAATACAGTTTAGAAAGCACACTATTCAGGTCAATATTATTATGGAATAAATTAATAGCATATTAATTGAATTAAATGAATCAACTAGAACTGTGTGTTTTGTGTTGTATAGAGGTGTGTGTGTTTGAGTTGGAGAGTGATGTGTATGTGTAAGTGGGTATAATAAATATCATACAATAATATCTGATGTGATATGTTTTTCAAATACCTATAGAATACAGGTCAAAAACCACACACTTCAAGTAATTATTATACAATAAATTAATAGGAAATTGATTTAATTTAATGAATCAACTAGAACTGTGTGTTGTATAATAATGTGGTGTGGGTGAGTGATGTGTGTGTGTGTGTGTGTGTGTGAGTGTGTGTGAATGTGTATGTGTGTGTGTGTGTGTGGTGTATGGTAAGTGATGTTTGTGTGAGTGGGTATACAAAATGTCATACAATATGATCTTATATGATAAGTTTTTCAAATACCTATAGAATACAGTTTAGAAAGCACAATATTCAAGTAATTATTATTATTATACAATAAATTAAGAGCACAAAAACTGAATGTAATTAATCATCTAGATCTTGTGTTGTATAGTGGTTAATAAGAGTGTTGTGTGTCTTTGTATTGGTGAGTAATATGTGTGTAAGTGTGAGTGGGTATAACAAATGTCATACAATTATATCTTATGTGATATGTTTTTTTATTATCTGTAGAACACAGTTTAGAAAGAATATTATTCATGTATATATTATTATAGAATATATATATATAGCACATAAATTGAACTTAATGGATCAACTAGAACTGTGTGTTGTGTGTTGAATAGTGGTATGGGTGAGTGATTTGTGTGTGTGTGTGTGTGTGGTGTATGGTAAGTGAGGTGTGTATGAGTGGGTATAAAAAATGTCATACAATATGATCTTATATGATAAGTTTTCAAATACCTATAGAATACAGTTTGAAAAACACACTATTCAGGTAAATATTATTATAGAATAAAATAATAGTACATAAATTCAATTCAATTAATCATCTAGAACTGTGTTTTGTGTGTTGTATAGTGGTGTGTGTGTTTGAGTTGGAGTGTGATGTTTATGTGTGAGTGGGTATAATAAATATCTTACAATAATATCTCATGTGATATGTTTTTTAAATACCTATAGAATACAGTATAGAAAGCACCCTATTCAAGTAATTACTAATATACAATAAATTAATGACAAAAAAATTGAATGTCATTAATCAACTAGAACTGCTTGTTGTGTGCTTTATAGTGGTATGAGTGAGTGATTTAAGTGTGTGGTATAGGTTAGTGATGTGGGTGTGAGTGGGTATAAAAAAAGTCATACAATATAATCTTATATGATAAGATTTTCAAATACCTATAGAATACTGTTTAGAAAGCTCACTATTCAGGCAAGTATTATTATGAAATATAATAATAGCATATAAATATAATTTAATGAATCAACTAAAACTGTGTGTTATGTGTTGTATAGTGATGTGTGATGAGTGATGTGTGTGTCTTTGTATTGGTGAGTAATGTGTGTGTAAGTGTGAGTGGGTAGAATGAATGTCATACAATAATATCTCATGTGATATGTTGTTCAAATACCTATAGAATACAGTATTGAAAGCACACCATTCAAGTGATTATTATTATACAATAAACTAATGACAAAAAAATTGAATGTCATTAATCAACTAGAACTGTTGGTTGTGTGTTGTATAGAGGTGTGAGTGTTTGAGTTGGAGAGTGATGTGTATGTGTGAGTGGGTACAATACATATCATACAATAATATCTTATGTGATATGTTTTTCAAATACCAATAGAATACAGTATAGAAAGCACACCATCAAGTCATTATTATTATACAATAAACTAATGACAAAAAAATTGAATGTCATTAATCAACTAGAACTGTTGGTTGTGTGTTGTATAGTGATATGGGTGAGTGATTTGTGTGTGTTTTTGTGTGTGTGGTGCAGGGTAAGAAATGTGTGTGTGTGAGTATAATATATGTCATACAATATCTTATATGATAAGTTTTTCAAATACCTATAGTATACAGTTTGTAAAACACACTATTCAGGTAAATATTATTATAGAATAAAATAATAGTACATAAATTGAATTCAATTAATAAACTAGAACTCTGTGTTGTGTGTTGTATAATAATGTAGTGTGGGTGAGTGATGTGTGTGTGTGTGTGTGTGTATGTGTGTGTGTGGTGTATGGTAAGTGATGTGTGTGTGAGTGGGTATAAAAAATGTCATACAATATGATCTTATATGATAAGTTTTTCAAATACCTATAGAATACAGTTTAGAAAGCACACTATTCAGGTCAATATTATTATGGAATAAATTAATAGGAAATTGATTTAATTTAATGAATCAACTAGAACTGTGTGTTGTATAATAATGTGGTGTGGGTGAGTGATGTGTGTGTGTGTGTGAGTGTGTGTGTGTATGTGTGTGGTGTATAGTAAGTGATGTGTGTTTGAGTGGGTATAATAAATATCATACAATAATATCTCATTTGATTTGCCTTTCAAATACCTATTGAATACAGTATAGAAAGCACACCATTCAAGTGATTATTAATATATAATAAACTAATGGCAAAAAATACTAAATGTCATTAATCAACTAGAACTGTTGGTTGTGTGTTGTATAATGGTATGGGTGAGTGATTTGCTTGTGTGTGTGTGTGGTGTATGGTAAGTGATGTGTGTGTGAGTGGGTATACAAAATGTCATACATTATGATCTTATATGATAAGTTTTTCAAATACCTATAGAATACAGTTTAGAAAGCACAATATTCAAGTAATTATTATTATTATTATACAATAAATTAAGAGCATAAAATCTGAATGTAATTAATCATCTAAATCTTGTGTTGTATAGTGGTTAATGAGAGTGTTGTGTGTCTTTGTATTGGTGAGTAATGTGTGTGTAAGTGTGAGTGGGTATAACAAATGTCATACAATTATATCTTATGTGATATGTTTTTTTATTATCTGTAGAACACAGTTTAGAAAGAATATTATTCATGTATATATTATTATAGAATATATATATAGCACATAAATTGAACTTAATGGATCAACTAGAACTGTGTGTTGTGTGTTGTATAGTGGTATGGGTGAGTGATTTGTGTGTGTGTGTGGTGTATGGTAAGTGAGGTGTGTGTGAGTGGGTATAAAAAATGTCATACATTATGATCTTATATGATAAGTTTTTCAAATACCTATAGAATACAGTTTGAAAAACACACTATTCAGGTAAATATTATTATAGAATAAAATAATAGTACATAAATTCAATTCAATTAATCAACTAGAACTGTGTTTTGTGTGTTGTATAGTGGTGTGTGTGTTTGAGTTGGAGTGTGATGTTTATGTGTGAGTGGGTATAATAAATATCTTACAATAATATCTCATGTGATATGTTTTTTAAATACCTATAGAATACAGTATAGAAAGCACCCTATTCAAGTAATTACTAATATACAATAAATTAATGACAAAAAAATTGAATGTCATTAATCAACTAGAACTGCTTGTTGTGTGCTTTATAGTGGTATGAGTGAGTGATTTAAGTGTGTGGTATAGGTTAGTGATGTGGGTGTGAGTGGGTATAAAAAAAGTCATACAATATGATCTTATATGATAAGATTTTCAAATACCTATAGAATACTGTTTAGAAAGCTCACTATTCAGGCAAGTATTATTATGAAATAAAATAATAGCATATAAATTTAATATAATGAATCAACTAGAACTGTTGGTTGTGTGTTGTATAGTGATATGGGTGAGTGATTTGTGTGTGTTTTTGTATTGGTGAGTAATGTGTATTTATGTGTGAGTGGGTTTAATAAATGTTATTCAATAATATCCCATGTTATATGTTTTTCAAATACCTATAGAATACAGTTTAGAAAGCTCACTATTCAAGTAATTATTATTATACAATTAATTAATTGCATATAAATTGAAAGTAAATAATCAACCAGAACTGTGTGTTGTATAGTGGTGTGGGTGAATGGTGTATGTGTGTGTTGTGGTAAGTGATGTGTGTGTGGATATAATATATGTCATACAATAATATCTTATATGATAAGTTTTTCAAATACTTATAGAATACAGTTTAGAAATTACACTATTCAAATAGTTATTATTATACTATAAATTAATAGCACCATATTTCGAATGTTATTAGTCTTCTACAACTTGTTTTTTTTTTTTGCAATTTCTTTTCTGTAGTTGAGATATCACAGTGTTCTCACGAAAATGGGCGTTTGCAAATGTAACATCAATAGGCTTTTTTTTTATCTAAAAATTCAAAAACAAATATATGTAAAATGTTTCATTGAATAAAATGTTATGTTCATATGATTGCATAGGTAGTTATTACTTTCATTGTTTAAAAAAAAATGTCTGTGATTTTCATTTGTTGGTGAAGTGGCTTCGGTTTCTAAACGTCGTAGACTGAGGCTATGTCATATGTTCTTCGTTGATCTTGAAATGTGAAATTGTACAATGGTACAAGATACATGGTGGTGATGATGTACTTGAGCAGATAATAAGATTATTGGTAATTAATTGCATTGTAGATCATAGAATAAGTTTCAATAAAAAACTAAATTAAAACGCATAATCAGTAAAAACTTTTCAAAATTAAAATTTCACATTAAACTTACTGATGTAGGTAGTTAATGTAGTCTATAATTGTTATTAATTTTTTTATTTAATCACGTAATGTTACCATGCTCATCCTACAAAAATAAAAATTAAAATATTTATTTTGCACAAATTGAAAATGTACATTATACGATAACAGATAAATTGATTATTTTTACAGCATGTTCGGTAAATACTTTTACGATGACTGCAGTCGATATGGCGATAGCAGTTGATAGACACCATCATCAAGACAGGACTTATATAAAATGCCGAATGATTCGTCTTGAAATTGCTTATAAGAGCGTGCAGATTTAATATGAACATTGTATGTGAGGACCGTAATTTCATAGTGTTTATAAGCATATTGCGTACAAAAACTGTTCGTATTATAAGTCATATAATATATATCGTACGGTAGATTTATTAAATAATATGTGAATTTTCACTTACCATACTCGGTGGGCAATGTATTTGGCAGTAACCCAGTCTTCTTCTCTGGACATGAATACATTACTTTCAAAATGTCCAATGAAAATCGTTTAATATTGCTAATCCGACAATTAATCGCATTTAGTACTTCAACTGGTTTGCCACAAAGAATTCTTTTTCCACAATTTCAACCATTTATTATAAAGCTACTAAATATATATATATATTTATATATTCATGTAAATGTAAATTATTAATGACTCCTAGACGTTTTGTATTTTATCATTACTTATAACATATCGCGAGAGACCCGTCCTTAGGATTTCTGAAGAGTTTAGGAATTTCTTCTCTCGCTGTTGTCCTGTAATTTCTGCAAGTTTTCATAGTAAAACACAAAAGCTCCGTTTTACGTGTAAACGAGTGTTACATAAAAAATAAAATAAATTTATCTACTACGCGTTACACACACACACACACACACTATAACAACATTTATATTTTATCATTTTCCGTGTGTCGAAACTACCATCACACCTTCTCGAGAAGGTGTTTAACAAATGATAACAGTTTCCTTCTATCGGCTAATACGACGTGTAACCGCTATAGTGCGTTGTTTTTCGACCGTTTCACCGTTGCGACCTCCTTTTTAAATTTCTGTTTCGTAGCGTTAAAATATATATATATATACCTGTTCGCATAGAATCGAATAATTCTATATTCATTTAATAATGAATGCAATAGGTATTTACGTGTTGTATTGATTTAAATTAGCGAGCCTAAATAATTAGGTCGAGAAACACTGCGTTCTGGCAG
The DNA here is from genome assembly GCA_032441825.1 of Chaetogeoica ovagalla. Lineage (NCBI taxonomy): Eukaryota > Metazoa > Arthropoda > Insecta > Hemiptera > Aphididae > Chaetogeoica > Chaetogeoica ovagalla. The sequence continues at coordinate 2,996,708 of CM063747.1, read as the reverse complement.
TATGCGACATGAGGCACGCCAAACATTCATACGACCCGATACGGTTGTATTTTTTCTTTTCTATCGGCGCCAACCACACTCGTGTGTCCCACCGGAGCGGTGTGACACGCACACACCTATCCGCTGTATGATAGCAAATCGGAAAAAACCAGAGACCGTTCTCTGCCGTTGAACCGGTCATTATTTACCGATAACACTTTATTATCAGCGTCACATCGATTTCGCGCCGCCAATGTTTTTATTTTTTGGATACGGTGATGTCGAATTGCTCATCGCGTCTCTCTATATCGCTCTTTGTCAACTGTAGCCGTACTTACGTACGTACGTACCACACCATTAACAATTTCAACAAATCTGCTCTTCACAGAAGTGTCCGCGCAATACAAACTACTCCGTTTCGACGCGATAGAAAATTTAAATACGAATCTCGAATTGTTTTTGACAATACCTATAAATTACGTTTTAATGTCGATGGCAATTATTGTTATACGAATAATGAGTAGCGACATGGAGTCATTACAAATTATTGCAAGTATGTACGTGTTCTATTAAACATTTATGTGTAAATTATTATTTATTGTAATGCGTATTAAACGCGTTTTATTCGTTAGTTATAACGTTGTTATTTTTATTTGCGTTGTCGTTTGTTTTCTATAGGGAATGGTTTGTAAAACATGTAAAGACTTTTATAAAATAATTGAAAAATATCACAAATGGCCCATAGGTCGATTAAAAGTCTATTGTCATATTTTGTGATTTGGTCGTAATACGCACTTACTACTGTTATTATAATGTCTGAAATAAAACGTCTCATCAGATTCGTTGAAATTTATACTTTTATTAATTATTAGTATTGAGGAAATTACAATTTTATAAACAATATAATTAGGTTATCGATTACATTTGAAAGTACCGATAATGTTACAATTTATTATGTTACTCGCAAATATTAAGAATAAAATTATCTTTAGATTTCAAAAATAGAACGTTACAATAATTGATGTTACTCAGTTTTCCTAAAATTAAAATTATTCAAAAAAAATATAAAATCTAAAAAATATTAATTAATAATGTCTCAGTTCCAGTGAAGAAACCTTGATATAATTTTTAAAAAATTTCACAGCTATCTTCATCTAAGTCACTATTATTTATATGAACATTTAAAATTCATAAATTTCAAATCAAACAATTTTATTTTTAATCAAAAAAATAAATAGTCTAGGCTGAATTTTGGTCACATCAGTCTTTTCCTTTAAATCTACTAAAGGTTATATCGTAATTGAATAAAACGTATAAAAGAATCATTGTTTTTCTGTTTTACTGTCAAGAATACGTTCATTGCCAATGTCTTAATTAACGACTCAGATCGAAAATAAAAAAAAAACCGATTTGTCAAGTCTCTACGAAACTCATGTCATATATGAAACACACATAGACGATGAAAGTTATAATAACGATATCAATTTAAATACAATGTACATTGATTTTGAGAATAAACCGCATCCCTTGTCGAATCATAGTGTTCCTGTGCCAGCTCAGAATAAATCCAACAAACAGATAATGTGTGATGAAACTCTTAGAGAAATGAATGGTTAGTGTTATACATATGTAAATTGAAATATATTGTATTAAACATTTTTTACTAAATCTATTTAGATTCTGTTCCAGTAAGTGATTTAAACAAAAATTGGAAGTGTCTGACAGGAGAATCGTTGTAGAAAAAACCAGAAGCGGCAAGTAGCGCAGAAAGAGAAAACAAACAAGAAAATATTATAAGCTCTATTAAGTAATTTTACATTATCTATGTTAATAAATACTGAAAGTTTAATATTACATATTAATTCTTTTTTTTTAACTAATATGGATATATTTTAATGTAATTTTCTTTTTAATAGCACTACAAGTAATACTCATCCACCATCTGGAGAGACCCTACAAAAGACAGAACAAAGATCTAAGCCTATAAAAAGTAATTAATACAATATATATTTTATTATTCGAATAATATCATTCATTAAAATATCAGAATCAGATTTAATAATCAACAAATTATTATCAAATTTTTAAGATCAACGAATGAGTCGGTTGAGGAGCCTCTTTTAAAAAAGCCACCTGAAGTAATTACTCCAGTCAGTGAAATTGAAGTGGATGATGATGTATATTTCTGTCAACATGTAACCCCTCTGATGAACGACATGCCAAAGGAAAGGAAATTATCTTTTCAAACAGAATTTTTTTACAGTGTTCTTAAACATTTGTAATTAGTGACATAACTACATTTATCATATTACTAGGAATATAAAATGTAAAAGTAAACCCATAAAATATGTAACTCCTTTTTTATTATTAATATCAATGTTAATAAAACATTTCTATTTAAAATTGTTAACTATTTTTAATCAAAATGACATGTTTTATTAATTTTTAAGTCAATGTGTTAAGTACTTTATTTGTTTTTACTTCAACATTTGAATGTATTGTCAACATTATAATACTAAATAAATACATTTGTACTACTAATAGAACATTAAATCTAATTTAATTTTAACCCTACAGAAGTATCTCTTACATATTTATTATTCTCAAGTTACAAGTTAATTTTTTTTATAAGTTGAAGTATGTTGTATATTTAATAAAAATGTATAATATCAATGTTACATATTAAGTTAATAGTTTCAATTCCTGTTATTGGAGAAACAGACTGTTGATGTTTTCTTATAATAACTGGCAAATGTTTTGAATAAAACTCATATGAAATATTTTTAACAATAATCCAGATAAACATTGTATCTCTTTTCTTAAAATTTTTAATTTAAAATAGTAAAATTATTTTGGAAATATTAAATTATTTTTAACAAATTTTAAGAGTTGAATGAGCTATTACACAGAATGAAATATTAGTCATTAGTTCTTATTCACTTAACATAATTTATTGGTATTTGAAGTGTTGCACCACTAATCACTAATTCATTAAAGTCAGAAAAAAAAATTCAATTTTTAATTTCATTTTGAACATGGTATAAAGTCAATGTGTACATGTCAAAAGAAAAACCATCACACATAGCTTTATTATAAATAACACATTCGTTAGCAAAAAATCATACGTATTAAGTACCTAAATATAACTTGGGACTTGTAGTTGTAACTTATACTCTCTTTTTTTATACATGTATAATAATTGTATGTCATCTGATTTTAGTCAGATGTGCATAAATATTTGAACAATTAATGTCCCATTCATATTTTCACAAATACATACATTAATTTTATATTCTATACAAGTCACTGTTTAAATTTCTATAACAATAACATCTCATTTATATACAATAAATGATGTTAAGGCAATTTTTATATATTTGACTACACTCTTAATAAAGAACAATATTGTTGAATTTACAAGTTCTGAATGATAAGAAATTTTTTTTAAATATTCACACACTATATTATTATAACCATTGTTATGAACAATTATATGGTGAGCATGTTTATAGTACTGATGTCGACAGACATCAGTAACTATTAATGTGAAGAAAAAAATATGAATTTTATGAAATTTAAATTGAATGTGTATTGATAATTCTTTCCATTGGACACGTTTAGACATCCGTTTTGATATTTTTGTAATTAATAAAACAGTAAAAACACCAAAAAATCGAAATAAAAGAACGGTACGCGACATGCGAAAGGAACAGAAATAAAAACAATTATAAATTGTGTATAAACATTTTTCCAATTTTCATTTCATTATCATTTATTTAATTTTTTTTTTCACTATTTTATTGATAAGATTTATTATGGGGACCATTTGTCGCATGTGTCTCCGCACGGGGAACGATTGACGGTTTACCCGACTAACCTAACCGTAGTTATTATCGATCACGGTCGTGGTATGACGCGGAATTCGTGGTATCTGGTATATGTTTTTATCTCTATAAACCATTATACTGTGTTGCTGAATTTTTAGTGCAACAAGTTTTTTGCACATACGCCATACGCAAACCTAGTGGTTTTCGTGAAACAAAATTACAAAATTTACACCTATTTCGAATTATTTTACATTCTAAATTGTAGTATTTTGATTCTACTACATAACTATATTGGTAGTAATTATTGTCGTGAGTCAACAGCAACATGACGAAATTCCGACTAATTGTAAGTATGAAGTAGTAGTGTCCTTTAAACATTTATTTATAATTATTTATTATTATTATTATTATTATTATTATTATTAATGATTTTGTATGTCAGTTTTTTGTTTTCATTAATGTCCATAATGCGTAATGCATCCTATCCATCTTATCTATCTCCTCTGTTATTTATGTGTACAGGAGGAATACATACGTCTGTTTTACTAACCGACGACATCATTTTTATTCATTATAATATTAAATTAAATTATATTATCTTATTTAATATTCAGCAACAATAATATCACGTGTGTTCTATTTGTTAGTCCTAAAGCCATTGTGACATTGATGCGATGGAATTTTATTAAAGTTAATTTTTGCTGTTTGGTATTTTACAGAGACAGATGTGTAAATTGTGTCACGACATTTTTGATCCAAATATCGAAAATCACAAATGTTCCCCATGTAAGTTTTAAGTGTTTTACATATTACTAATAGATATAATGTCTGTCTTGATGGAAAATCTCATCGTTACGATAATCGCTGTTACGTGGCTTTTCTAAAATTAAAATTACCTATTAAAAAAGTATTCGATACAAAGTAATGTTAATTATTTTCAATTCCAATGAACCCTCCGTAAACGTTAAAAAAAATGCCATGCGCAGTTTCGTGTTACTTACTGTTAAATCTATGAAAATGTAATTCATAAATTTTAAATCAAACGATTTTCTTTTTAACCACAATATAATTAATCTGGGCGGAAATTTGGACATATATTTGTATAGTATTTACCAACTGTGTCTTTTTCCTTAAATCTTTAAATGGTTATAATTTAATTGAATAAAATGAGTAAAAGTATTATTGTTTTTTTTGTTTTAGCTCCAAGTGTATCTACTATTATCAATGCAGCAGAGTCTCCAAGTTCCTGTAAATCATTGCTAATGTCTAAATTGGTTACTCAAAACGAAAATCAAGAACAAACCGATTCACTAAATGTCTCCGAACTTCATGTCATATATGAGACACACATGGAAAGTAGAACTAATGATGATGTCGCTTTAAATATAAAAAGCATTGATTTTCAGTGTAAACAACGGCCTTTGTCGAATGATTGTGTTCCCTTGTCAACTCAGGATAAATCCGACAAACAGAGTATGTGTAATGAAAGTCTTAAAAAAATGAATGGTCAGTGTTATACATAGTTTAATTGAAATATATTGATTTATACATTTTATATTACATTTATTTAGATGCTGTTCCAGTAAACAACAATTGGAAGTGTCTGACAGGAGAATCGTTGCAGAAAAAACCAGAAGCAGCAAGTAGCGCAGAAAGTGAAAACGAACAAGAAAATATGAGCTCTATTATGTAATTTTACATTATCTAAATGATTAAATACTGAATGTTTGATATTATATAATAATAATAATAATCTTTTTTTAATGGCACTACAAATAGTATTAATCAGTTATTAGAAGACGTCCAAGAAAGGATAAAACAAGGAACCTTGTCAGTAAAAAGTAATTTTACTAATGTATAGTTTATTATTTGAATAACACCAGTCATTAGATTGTTGGAATTCATATTATCAATTAACAAATTATTATTAAATTTTCAGGACCAAGGGACTATTTTAAAGAATATATTTTGAATAGCACTACAAATTATACTGATAAATCATCTGAAGAGACAGAACAAGGATCTACGCCTGTAAAAAGTAATTTTACTAATGTATATTTTATTATTCGAATAACACCAGTCATTAGATTATTGAAATTCATATTATCAATTAACAAATTATTATTAAATTTTCAGAACCAAGGAAAGATTCCCATGAATATATTGTTAATAACTCTACAAATAGTACTGATCAGTCATCTGAAAGAATCCCACAAAAGACAGAACAAGGATCTAAGCTTGTAGAAAGTAATTTTACTAATGTATATTTTATTATTCGAATAACACCAGTCATTAGATTATTGAAATTCATATTATCAATTAACAAATTATTATTACATTTTCAGGTTCAAAGAATGACTTAGATGAATTTCCTTTTCTAGTAAAGATGAATAAATTAAAGCCCAATTTTCTACTTAATAAACTTCTAGATGACAAGGATGCTTCTTTTTGTAAATATGTGAGCTCTTTAATGAAAAAATTGCCATTAGAAACAAAACTAGGTTTACAAAGTGAATTTATTGCAGATATTCTTATAAATTTATTACCAGGGAAAAAATGATGAATATTATATGAGTGACAAATATAAAATGTATTAAAGCTAAACCCATAAATATTAGAATATTTTCTTTTAACATTAATATCAAATGTTAATAAAACATTTGTTGTATTTTAAGCTTTTAATATTTTTAGAAAAAATTCAACATATTTTATAACAAAATTTCTAATTTTTTTAGTTTTGAATTTGTTAAGTACTTTTGTTTATACTTCATCTGAATGTATACCTATCAAATTAATAAGTTATAAGTTATTTATCTGAGTTAACAAATATATAAAATAATAATACTAACAAAACAATAATCTAATTTTAAATTTACACTAGTATTTGTTACCTCTATCATACTATTCTGAAGATACATATTAATATTATTTTTAAGTTTAATGGTGTTATTGAATGAGCTTTAATATTTATATATTATATTAAATACCAATGTTACTTAAGTTCAACACTTCAAATTGCTGAATATTTCTGATTCATAACTGCAGTACGAATTGAACCCTATTTTATTGTCTCTTTGGTAATTTTTTTTTTTTTTAGAAAAAATATTTACATAATTGTTAATATAATGTTTTTAATTTTGAATAAGATTTTTAGGCTTCAATCATTACAATAATAATTTAGGATTAATGAAACACAATTAGAAAGATTTTAATAATAAATTTGCTGTATGTAATCAACAAGTATATTATACTTTAATTCGTTCAATTTAAAACATAATGTATCACATGGGAAATTAATAACCAGGGTGTGGTTAGTTAATTAGAAGTTATATAAAATAATTTACATACATTTCTATTAGAGGAAAATTTTAAGTTTTTTTTTAATATGACTACACTTAAAACATATGATAGTAAATAACTAATTTTTATGTTCTAATTTATATTATTATATAATGTATGTTTAACTTTACTAGCTACAATAAATTTTAAATTAAACATAAATTATATGAGACAATTTAATTTGTTTTGTGTAGGTACATTATTAATTATATATATATATATTATATATTTTGTAATTATTAATTATATGTTACTTTTATCTGAAAATATATTAATGATTTATGTAAATTTTATTATTATTATTATTAAACTTTTTCAATAATAATAATAATAATAATAATACCTATTTCATGATTTAAGAAGATTGTATTGAATTGTGATTTTATATTATATTTTTTTCCCTACTTTTTCATTGGTTTCTTATTATTAGTATATCATTGTATGTGTTCAATTGTTAATTTGTACACAATTTATTTTGTCATTTTAATGTATACATTAATTGTCATATTATGTGTACTTATATAAGAATCATTACTTTAATACATTTGCGTAAGACCTAACATTGTTAGTTATTAATTATTAAAAATACAATTGTCATTAGAATATATTATTCTGTAAATAAATTTTTATATTATTTCAAATGCATGAAAAAAAAATATTTTAATTAAAATGAAAAACAAATAGATTTTTAGTTACACATAAAAAGAAACTTAAATAATAAATACAAATTGTATAAAATTTATTATTTTTTGTCTCTTTTGTACAAAGGTCATGTAAATTTCTGTTGGAACCGGTTAAAATTCTAAATATTATAAATACGTTTTACAAAATAATATTAATTTGGAAAACGTTTACAAGGCTGTTAAAAGGAAACATTTAAGTTTCCTTTGATAATGACAATAAAGTAGAAAGTAAACGATTTGTAAATAAATTACCTAATTATATAAAATAATTCTGCCATCCACCAGCCATTGACAAATGTTATTATAGACGTTTAGCTGCGTCCTGATTTCATGTCTTACTGTTTTTGATTTGACAAATGAAAATGTATGATTTATATAAATAATTGATAACCGTCTAGTTTAGAATATAAAGAGATTACACAGAGAGCACTTTTAATTTCTTTCTTTACCTATCAGCCTCACCCATTACAGTTCTCCTGCTTACAATTCACTGTACACCGGGGTCGGCTTTTTTTTTTAACGTCACACATTAATATTGTTTCGTTACACAATATTAAAAAATATCCCTGAAACACACATACCAGTTGGAAACCTTTAAAAAAAAAAAATAAATTTATTTCTATTTTCAACATTAGAGAAATTTGATTGTGTAAGCAAATGTTTTTTTTTTTATACTTGCGCGTGTTAATTACACATTTGAAGGTGGATTATATTATATAAATATATTTTTTATTTTTTTTTTTTGTAAATAATATTTTAGACCGTGATTAATAAAATATTTTTGTTTTTAGTGTGATTTTTGGCGCCAATATATTTTGGAAAAAATTATTTTATGTTCATGGAAAAACAATTATCTCGGTTTTTTTTATCCATTTCTTTTTTTTTATCCATTATTGCGCGAAATTCACCGACGCGAATGAAATTGGCGACATACCGACCCAACGTGTTGATTCCGCCGCGAGACAATCAATAGTTGAATAATTATTATGAATTAAGTAGGAAAACGTCCGAATGGCCGTAACGGAACGCCGAGAAAAGCGTGTTGGGGACGGGGGTACAAGCGGTTTTAACATCACGCCGGTTCTCGTGGTGATAGCGAGCGAGCGTGTGGCTGCGTGCGGACGCGCGTACGACACGGCGTCGTTTATGAAAAGAAAAAAAAGAACGCGTTCGTTTTGTATCGCGTGCGCATGCTCGTCACATGGAAAGAAAAAAAAAATTCCGTCGTCGCGTACGGTGTGTTCTTCACTTCTCCGCTCCCACACCACGACGCGCGACCCACTCGTCGTCGTCTTTTCGTCGAACGTCGCGTGTTTTATAGTATCTACAATAAACGCGCGTACGATTTACGGAATTGTCGTCCCGAAACGGGACCGCCACGGCAAATGTCGTATAATTTTCACGATTTCGTCGTTGTCGACACACGCCGTCGTACCTAACCGCGTTTGTTCCCGTCTCGTTTATCCGGTCCGTTTCGTAAAAAGCGTGACGCGCACGACAAAACGCCGCCCCGTCGGATCGATTTTCGCGTGCCGCCGCCGTCCAACTGTCCACCGTAAACAACAATCGGTACGTACACATAACAGTTTATTGATAAATTACGGGAACGTTAGTTATGGCCCCGTGCGCGAGTAATTTATTTATTCTATACATTTGGCATCAATCCCCACAGTGCTATTTTTCTCTAATACATTTCTCGGTTTCCGATGGTTCGGACGGTATTGTTTGTCGCCACAGACGGGATTTATTGAATTGTGCTTTCATCGAATTCACTGGCGTCGGTGAATTACGAGCGCAGTCGAGATGGAATAAAAAAAAAAAAAACGAGAAAATTGTTATTCGACGTAATTATAAATCAATAGGCCCCGCGCGTCAAAAATAATATTTTACACTCTACGGCACCGAAAATCCACTGACGGCACAAAACGTCGATTTTCTCCTTCTTTTATTTTATAATTTTTCATTTTTTTTTTTTTTTATCGTTCACGCGCCGCCGCCATAGAGCGTATTGCACGGACAGACGCGCACGGATGAAATCATAGGACGCGCAACAATTACCTCCACACCTAATTCGTTGATCATTAATAGATACATAAATTAGTTTAGTTGATAGTTAACAGTAATCGTCGCTGGATATCATAAAACGTTATTATTTTTTTTTTTTTTCAATAATCGGACAGATGTCGGTTCCGATCTTATAATTCCTCGCCGCCCTCTCACACTGGTCACACTGTTTAAAACCGTGGTCGCGGGTAAAGGTGTGTCGCCGCTGCTTATTATCATCATCTCGGTTCATGGTAGAAGTTACAACCACGAGTCGTTGATAACATTTGATACGCGTAATGCGTATTGTCATTGTGTGTCGCATGTCGTGTCGGCCGATGTTCTTATGATCTCGCCTCGTGTAGTACCGGCCGCCAGTTATTGTGTTACTTGTGAAATCCGTTTGCCGGAAAAACGTCGGACGCGCGCAATCGCGATCGCTGTCGTTAAATCAACTTCGCCGCCGCCGTCATCGTTCATAGAATATCGGTAGGTTCAAAATGGTTTTCAATCACAATTAGTAATCAGTAGCAATATGTGTCTAGTTTCAACTTTATCTCGATTGCATTGTCGGTTCTTTACTTCTCGTTAATAAGCGATTTCGTATTTCATCTCTAATGGCGTTTTTCTATTAGTTAGTTTCAACGTAACTAGTGCTCGAAATCGGTCGTTGGCGTTTGGTGGGCGGTCGGGTGCCGCTTGCGAGGGGACGGAGGTCGTCTGCTATTTTTCTTTTCTGGAACACGAAGACAGACACGGTACATAATGACTTATATTATGTGAAACGGGTGAATTAGAGGATGAGGGAGGGCACTACTATAATGTGTGAGGGGACTATTGTATTGAAGCAAATATTTTTTTTGTAGAACGTTCATTATATTTTTCATAATATTATTATTGTTAATGATAATAAAATACATATCGATTGATTAATAGTGAATAATATTATTGATACGATCGTGTGTGTCATCGTAGTCTGTATTTCATTTTCCAGTATTTCGTGTTTTTGAAACACTGTTCAATTACGTTCGCTGTTATCGAAATAAAAGTATACGTCGTATAATTTTTTATCAAACTTTATTTCTATGACTGTTCGAAATAGCCATAATGTGTTTAGGTAGTGTGTACCTAAAGTGAGTACTTTTGTTTTCATTGATTGTTTACACGATTTTTAAATTAAAAAAAAAAATTCTATTTAACGAAAACTAGTACTGTCTAACAATTTGAAACAGTAATACCGTAGTTCACATTATTGTTTTTATAATCTTTAAGGTGTTTCGCATTATGTATTTATGATTATTTTAAGATGTTTTATTTCTTTTAGATTGTATTATTATTATTATTATTATTATAACTTAAAATGTTTTATTATCTCCTAATTGTTTTTCTCTCATTCTCTAAAGAATTTATAAATTAAATAAATTATGAGCGTATTTCAGCTGAATTATTAATCAACACAAATAATATTAATATACAACGTGGTAGAATTTTAAAATGCCAATCTGACTCAATACGCAATGATATTATTGACATTTTCTAAATAAACTTTGTTATAATATGTGTATAAGAGTAGTTTATAATAATAAGTATACCTATATGTAGTTTTTAAATATATTTGTTATAGGTAAAATTATATTAGTGACGAATTGTAGGGCAAGCATATTCTTATTTGGATTATTTACATTGATGTAAGTATGTTAGACAGTCAAAAGATAATACCAAAATAGCACCATATTTAAATATTAAAATATAATTTAAACATGTACCATTGTTGATTTTATAATTGTTCAGATTAGTGCATTGATAACACACTGACGAACAATGCCGAGAAGAGGCCGTAATCATAGTCGACCAAAAAATCCTTTGTCTATGTTTGAATTTCACGATCAGCTTTCTCGACGATTTAATCATATGACCTTATGCGATGGTGTGTCATTATACTCGGGATTGGTTATCGATTCTCCCAGTGAAGGAATCACTTTACTCTTTACGTTACCCTTTGTCAATGAGTAAATACAGAGCTTACTATTAAAATTATATGATATTAACATATTGTAATTTCAGAATATTGAAAACTGGAACAGTATTTGCGATCAATGGTTCGACAAATTTTGCACCACATTTTCTGAATAATAATGAAAACAATCAACAAATATATGTTATTATGGGTTTAAACGAAGAAAAAGTATGTTCCGCTTAAAATAATTTATTTGAATAAACATTTATTTTTATTTTTAGGGGTTTCCAATTGCGTTTGCTTTAATGTCAAAAAGAACAGAAATTGCCTACACAGCACTTCTTAAAAAGATAATGAGTATAGAACCACAATGGAAACCTGAAGCTATTATCATTAATTACGAAAGAGCATTGATTGCTTCAATAAAATCAGTGTTTCCAAGTACAAAAATTCAAGGCTGTTGGGTGTATTTCTGTTTGCAATTATTTGACAAATTGAGTGAATTAAGTAAATTAGTTTTTCTATAAATAATATATTATTAAGATTACTTTCTGTTTTTACATACAAGTCTGTTTGATATTTAGATTTGAACCACACTCGCAAAACTAATAGATTTATATACGACTGTTTTCATATGGCATTATCATTACCTTTGCTACCAAGAGACCATACCTTAAAAGGTTTTATTGAACTGCAAAAAAAATTCGACCGTGAATCACGTTATGCGAATTTAAGACTTGACGTTAGAAAAAGGTTCAAATCATTTATCCAGTGGATCGAATCAACATGGCTTAAAGGTCTGCTATCGTACAAAAGCTAAAATTTATATATTTAAATTTTACAACCAATTTTATATAATTAATTATATTTGTTGTGATTAACAGGAGATATTGTTGGTATATTACCAATGGATGAAGAAAATTTGCTCCCAATTGTTGAGTATCATGAGTGCTATTTAACTATACGAGTTAATATGGAAAACAAGGTTAACCAACACCCATGGCCGTTTATGAGTAATTATTATCTTTTTTCTTTTTAAAATATTTTCAATATTTTTACAACATAATATACATTTATATAGTGAATTACAGGAACTAATGAAAATACAAGAACCAATATGTTCATATAATATTTCAAGTCTAGAATAAAACATTTTTTATTTATTGAGTAAAATTTAATAACAACATATTACTGAATTTATATAAAATGTTCAAATCTTTATATATATTTGTCATAATGATTTATGAAGTTATTTTAATATTTATTTTCGTATTCAATCAGAATAAAATTATAACGTCAAAATTAAACTACTTAAGAAAAGTGTTATGAATTAATAGATTACAGTGTTATCAGTGACTTATATTTAAGTTTAAATTGTTTTTGAAATCAAACAAACAAATTTTATATATTTTCATATATTCATTTTTATTAAATTATTTTACACATTTTTAGTTAAAATTAATCAATTTTAGAATTTTTTTTTATTATAAATATTTCTTTATTTTTAACGTTTTAAACGCCTCTGAAAAGTAATTAAATTATAGAATGGTTCCATATTATGTTCTTTTCAATTATAACATTAACTATAAATATATATTTTATCATATGCTACCTATACCTTAAAAATAATTTAACCAATTATATTTACAGGAGACTTACTTGATTTATCAAATAAGATTATGCATGATTACCAAACGTTATGTGCTGATAATTTTGAAGTCTCGGATCGTATACTTAAAAAATGGATTCCAAATAAGTTAACTCTGCAGTCACTAATAAATAGTTTTTTTCGAAAGAGATGTTCCGTATTAGAATTCCTTACTGCAGCCATGGTTATAACCCCATGTTTTGAATTTCCGTTGAGAGAGGAAGATATTGATTATGAAATAATTAGATTAATACCACGTAATATTCTGGAACTCGTACAAAATTACAGTAGTGATCAATTTATTTTAAACATAATTGATGACGGTTAGTGTATGAGATCCAGTTTTTTGAAATAGTTAATTAAATCATTAGCTATAAATACAAATAACAGACATATTTATTACATAAATTCATTTCATTTCAGATGATTCAGATGATGAAAGTGATACAGATTCATCAGACTCAGAAGAGTATGAGGAACCTGATCCACCACCACAACTTATTCATTTTCAACGTCAAGAAATGAATTGTAATTATTATTAAAAATTTATTAAATTCATCTAAATTATTGGTTGACAGTTTTTCGTTTTAATATTTTAGTTGAACCATTAATAGAGGGGACATGCTGCATTTGTTTAACTGAATATCCAGTAGCCATTGCTTCACCTTGCTTGCACCAATGTTTGTGTAATGAGTGTTATGTGAAATATATGGAAACACCTCCACAACGCCACAGACCATTTTATCGTTGTGCATTGTGTCGAAGCCAAGTTGATTTTTACATTATTGAACAGTAATACATATTTTTTAAGTTTTGATTTGAATGTAAAATATTTAATACTCAATAAATTTAACTATTTTAAGAGATTCAAAGAATCATTGCTATTTTTTTTTTTTTTTTTGAGGCTGTTGGAAGCGTTTTGTGCATGAAAAATTCTAATTTTTTTATTTCCAACTTACTGATTAATATAATGATAAAAATCTAAAAAAGAGAGATTTGAATTTATTGTAAAATATATTTGAAATGGACTTTCTTACATTTAAAAACAAAATGTCCATTAATTTCTACAAAATTAATTGAACAATGTTTAAAATATTGATATCCAATTTAAAAAGAAGATTTCTAGGATAAAAAATGAAAATAGTAATGAAAGTCAATTTCAAATGAATTCAAAGTTACTTGAAATGTACTTTGAGAAATTATCATTGCATTATTAAATCAATCTGTACATTGGAGGTGAGATTTCATGTTGTATTCGAACGATAACTATGATTATATACGTATGTAAATGAATATATTTCTACATTGTTATGATGTAGTTGCTTATTTACTTTTATCTATGTAGCTTAAACAATCTGATTTTCAATCCCTTCAGGATTATTCACAAAATAAGAATGTGTTCATACAATTTTTAATTTCTAGTGCTTTAATGATTTAATATCCATTTTAATAACTGATAACGCTTGGCTATTGTTTAAATATGACTTTTCTTTTTTTCTTATCAATATGTAATATAGAATATAGTAAAGCTACAAAGATAAATTACAAATAAATCTATGAATATATAAAAATATTTTGTATTTTTTTCTTATTTTTAACACATTTGATTATTGTAATTTTATTATTATAATAATTATTATTAATATTAGTAGTAGTATTAAGTTTAACATATTAATTATCATAAAAACTATACTTTTTGTTTCAAAATTAAACAAATTTGTAAGAACAATAGAATCCTTGCTCTACTTAGAATATTTTCTAAATTTTTTAATAAAATTAATAATTTAAAATTGTAAATTATAATATTTCTTCTTTACCATGAAAAAACCTCAGGTATCAGGTCTGATTTTTAATGAGATACAAAAACTCTAAAAAATAATAAAATTTAATTGTCAGTAACACAACAGAAATACATTTTTATTATTTATTATTGTACACATTATTTGTATAATTTATTTATAATAAAATATGTATGTATTTATATTTTATAATATCTGATATAATTTTATCTCATATATATTTATAATATATTTTGTATGGTTGTCTTATGATTAATTTACAATGTAATATTTATTTATTAATATAATATGTAATACTATTTGGTTAAAAAATTATAAAATTAAAACCAATATTTCAGACTTTATAATTACATATGAACTATTAATTAGTCGCATTTTGATATATGTACTTATAATTAAACACTAAAATTTAATGTTTATTTATTATGGTACATAATTTACAGTATATCAACAGTTGCATACAAATATACAGATGTAAACAGATATATACAGACCTAAGTTTTTTTTAGTTTGTTGGTAATATTTGACTATTTGAGTGCTTCAAATTGTCATGGAAAAAATGGCAATACTCATTTTGTTGACAGACTATAAATAATGATTGCAGACATTAAATTTTATATTTGAGATTGACAATGGTAATTAATGCACAAACTTCTAAGATCTTGCTTTAGGTTTTCAGTTGAAGTTTTAATTACTTAAGAATATAATTTTGTTCGTGCAATCTTTATCAAATTCAGTCTTATTATAGTCTTCTTCGTCAACGGTATATAAAATTTTACAAAACATTTCTTATAATATTTATCTCTTGGCTTTTTCCTGGATGTAATGAAAACAATGAACAAACAATACTGTAATTTAAAAAAAATGAGTTTTCTAAATTTTAATATTTTGTGTTTGCTTATACCTGTCAATCTCATATTACCAATATAATCTCCAGAAGAATCTAGGAAAAATACACAGAAGATAGGCGTTTTAAAACAATGTTATAGAATGGAATGAACATTTTCAACTTCCATCATACGAGTAATATGCTCCTATGTGAGAAATAATTACTTTATGATTATATTTTTAGCTGCAGACAAGATACTTAAATCACATGCAACATGTAGTTACAACCGTCTTCACCTGTATTTAATGCGTTTAAAAAATTGTTTCGACATACTTTTAATGATTTTCTACTCAATGTTTGTAATCTTATATTATCATAACTTTTATATACCTTGTAACAATATTTAATTTAATTATTTTTTCTTTTTTTTAATATTGGTTTATTAGTTATCAAACGTCGCACAAAACCATATTTTTTTCCCAGGTTTTAATTTTCCAGAATTTTTCAGTCATTATTAGTAAATGCACTACACATAAAGCTTTTGGTACTCTTTGATTCTTTAAGTACATAACCAAAACGTTCGTTAATCGTTCTTTTATTAATTCAATTACTTTGAATTATTTTTCTACTATTACCCGACAGTTGAATTGAGCCAGTGTATTTGATGGCCACTATATTGTGAATTTTTTCAATCATTTTTAGACCATAAATGTACATATATGCATGGAAAATAATACAATATTAGGAGTAGGACGGGTTGAGACGTTTAAGTTAATAAGGAAATGGAAACAATGTATTTTCCTAGATAGGAGATAATGGAAAAGAAACTCATCCATCAGCCTTAGTGTAGTGGTTAAAACATTATATCACAGCTGGTACAGATAAAAACTTCAGCGACAGTAAAAATAGCAACGATAAACCGCGATGCACAACAATATTAGCTAATAATGCATGCAATTATAGCGATAATGATTATCGCGGATCGCAGATATATATAATATATAACACTGGTTAACAAAAACAAAAAATTAAAAATGTTTTTACAATAAAAATTGATTCATTTGAGATAATAATGAATATCAAAAAATCCCAAAAATTAGGATTTGTTTGGTTCGTTTTTTTCAATTCATATCCTCCCCCCCTTGACAAAATCTTAAATACGCCACTGGTTGGAAGTAGAAAACGTCTATTTTGCTATGTTTCGCGTGTGTGAGAGACGAAGAGAGAAAATGCTCGCTTTCACATCCCTTAAGGAGATTGGAAACGGTCCAATTTTATGGAGTTTTGTATAGGAAATTTAAAATGCGCAAGCATATTTGAGAGTGTGTGTGTGAGTAATGAATAATTAAAAAAATAGCGAAAACAAAGAAGAATATACAAAAATAAAAATGATATGAAAAATAAAATAAAAAGTATAAGTTATTTCATTACTACCGGTTTCGACAAAAAGTCATCACCAGGTAATTTTAAAGAAAATACAACAGAAAAATAATATAAAAAAATGAAATTGCGTAAAGAAAAAAAATACATAGAGAAGTAGAATAGCGAATACAATGAATAGATTACAATAAAAAGACATGGAGTTATAAAAATAAAAAATAATATAATTGTTGAAACCGGGGCAATAAATAATATATCACTTAGCCGGTTCACCCTTTCAAAAATATACAAAATTAATTATAATTCATATAGTTCGACAAACTTATAATTTCTTAATAAAGTAAATAAATATAATATGTACATATATATTATATAAAAAACTCTTGTACAAAAAATCAACTCTTTTGGTTCTACAATTGTAACTAAATGACAAACGTATAGAAATCACAATGTATCAATCTAAATATGTGCTCACGAATAATTGCCAAAACGCAAACTGGCCAGCCGCTTACCTGATGAATAAAATAATTCGCAAGTGAACAAAAAATACAAAATAATTGACTGTTCGAGTCGAATATTTTGGCTAT
This sequence comes from Chaetogeoica ovagalla, assembly GCA_032441825.1. Taxonomy (NCBI): domain Eukaryota; kingdom Metazoa; phylum Arthropoda; class Insecta; order Hemiptera; family Aphididae; genus Chaetogeoica; species Chaetogeoica ovagalla. The sequence continues at coordinate 2,978,637 of CM063747.1, read as the reverse complement.
TAGAGCCTCGCGAAAATACAATAACTATAACAGCTATTTAGAGCTGTACATTAAATATTATAATATTACAACTATTCGAGCCAGCGACTACAATATAACAAATACGAGATATTAAGATTATTAGAGAATCAGCGTGTAATACAAGAAAAAAATTTTCGACACAACAAAATTTTGCGACAATACAGAGAGAGAGAGAGAGAGAGAGAGAGAAAAAAAATGTTGACATATTTGAATTTGACATTGAAAATTGGAATCGACTGAGTGCGTGTCTGCTGTCGTTTCTTGTCGGTCGTACCTGTGCGGGGTCCGACTGGGCCGGCGAGGTGACGAGTAAAACTCGGTGGGCCGATCAAAATAATTGATTTATAAGCCGATTCAATATAATTTACCGATATTATAATATATTTTATTTCATCTTTTACTTTTAGTTTTAAACGAACATGTTTAACACGTCCGTGATAACAATATAATATAACATTATTGTGATTATAATAAAATAAAAATTTTTTTATTTTCCGTTTCATCTTTAATTTACAAATAAAGTATAATATTAAAAATCTTAATTGTATTATAAGATAACATAATATGTAAATATTATTTAAATTTATATTACAAAGAAATACGAATTGCACACTACTGAGGTTTCTGTTGATATACAATTAATGAATACCACATGTTTGAAAACTATTTCATCAATAGCTACATAGGTTTTTGTTTTAAATTAATTTTAAATGCACCTTGGGCACACTAATATTATAGAAGAATATGTTTTTCATATAATGTTTGTTTTAGTATACATCATAACGCCGGAGATGGATATAATTATAATAAAAAATAATTTGCAAAGCAAAAATCTTACAATACTTTTTTTAAATTCTGTTTCTATTTGTAATTGACTGTTACTTCTTTGTTTTAATCCAAAAGAAAATTTTTATTAGTTTTTTGTCATCTACAAATAATAAAAAAGAAAAAAATAATCATAATAATATACCTATTTTACATTTTTTTTTTATTAATCTCAAATTTTATTTTTTATATTTTTTTCGTTTTTTAATTATTTATTGTAACCTGATTGTGACTTATGACCGAAACTAGTTGTTACATTCTTAAACATTAGAGTATTCTAGGTATTTTTTCTTTTTATATAATATATATTATTCAATTTTCTTACGAACATTTTTTAAATTTTTTTCTTCTTAATTTTAATTTAAAAATTAACATATGTATATTTTATTATTTATATGTGTTAAAGTTTTTTCGAAAAATATTTTTTAATGCATACATTTTGACACCTTAATTGTACCTATATTATTATTATTATTACTATTATTATTATTATTATTATTATTATTATTATTATTATTATTATTATTATTATTATTATTATTATTATACAATTCTCATATTATTTTTTTTATAAGGATCTTTCTTACTCGATTTGTTTTTGTTTTTGCAATTTATTTGTTTGCGTTTTCTTGTTATATTTCTGACTTCTATAAATGATTACAAACATTATACAGAAATTAACGCAAAAAAAACTAATTTAAATTAGTTAATATATTTCGGAAAGTACAAAATCTATAGATATACCAATAAATACGTACAATATTGGCAACTGGACCATTAGAATATGGTTTCAGTTGATTTGATGCTAAAAAGAATAGGTAAAGGAACGAAAAAAAAATATAAAATAAATTGAACTTAATGTTATTTATTATATTTAGTATCTATTTCATTTTTTTTTTACAAAATTAACATTATTGTACATGTGGTGTTCATAATAATCTATAATGTTGGTCTGATGATTAGACTATAAAATGTGACAAGAAAATGTCATAATTAGAGGATACAAATTTATACAAAAATAAATGTTATTACATTTAATTCTTAAACAAAAAGAAAACAATAACTAAAATAACTGGTTAATGTTATTGCTGAGGGCAATAAAAACTAAGCAGTATAACCGCATAGAAGAAACGAATAGATGTTAATGTTACGAAGTAAAATAATAAAATACTAAATGTTAAAATAATATATCACTTTTTTCCATTGTCTGTGTGACATTGAAAAACTGTGTAATTCGCTTGTATTATAATACAATATAGCACAAGTGATAAATCATTTATAAAGTAAAATTAAACAAAACGTTGCAGTTATTATTATTAATATATGAGTTATTATGAATTAATCTAAATTACATACTTTTATGATTTTTTTTTTTTTAAATTAAAAACGTTTGTATCTAATGGTGCACATTCGAGGAAAATGCATATTGTTATATTACTAATTTTTTCTTTTATTCCTGGTGCGTCGCTGAGGAACGACAGCTGTGGTTCTAAATTCACCATTAGTTGCAGATCCTGGCACTGGATGTTCATAAAGAGCAGTCGTAAATTCATGAAAACTGTAATAATAATAATTATAATAATAATAATAATAATAATAATAATAATAATAATAATAATAAAAAAGTTATATTTTGATATAAGAGCAAAAATGAAACCATTTGCTTTGGTACAATATATTATGACCTATGTTTATTAGATGGTTTTAGTCGGATATTGTTATGGTTAAGTATGTGATCTTTCCTTGAGTTTACTAGGCGATATTAGTTGAATATTTTTCTGATTTAGACGATGTGTCCTACTCTGATTTTGTACAAATTATTATAATTATTATTATTCAAATAATTATCAAAAATTAAAAAAAATAATAAAATACAAAACAATATAACGAAACATTATGCTCTGTTTTGATAAAGGTTTAATGCGCAAAATTTAAATCCGTTTGTTTTATTTTGAACATTCACTAGAATGTAAAAATAAACCATAATTATAATAATGATTAACAACACAAATCTAGTTATGTCAAATTAAAAATTACGATTTATCAGCATTTTTATTTATAAACTGGTGTGTACATATTTATATTTTATTATTTAAATGTAAAACAATCTTTTAATCATTTAAAATACAAATCATGTGTTTTTTATATGAACAAGGTGTTAGAATTATTTTGGCAGATCCATAATAATGTATTGGGCAAGATACTGGTAAGTCACGTATTGTATCAATGCAAAATCATTTATATTACACACTCGAGTAGAAGCGTTGGTGAAGATGCTTGTTTTATGGGTTGCAGAGACACAGTCGAAGAGACCTCAGGCATTTGTTGGTTGTCTTCAAATATCATTTTGTATTGCACGTAATGACTATTGGCCCGCATGTTTTTCATATTGTTTGGCTGACAAGTAGCCCATTCTGTGATGTCGTACACTTTGCCATCCATACATCCAAAATACTTCAAGCGAAAACCAAACATACGGCTTTCTGACCAAATGTCATCATCGCGAGCAGAATGAAGTTTATTACACCACATACAGAACCGTGCAAAACACATTGTACGATTTGATACCAGTTCTTTTCTATGGTGCTTACCACAGCTATTACACCTGAACAAATACAATTTATTTATTAATGTATGTGTACTTTCCATTCCAACTACTTTAAAAGAAAATTGAAAAATAGATGAATTTAATTAAATTACTATAATATATAATACAATTTTACAAGTGTTACAAATTACAACTATTTTTTTTTTTGACATATTCTTAATGTTAAATAAAATTACTAAAAACACTAATAAATGAACTTTAAGCTAAGAACATTGTATGTTATCTAGTTATTATCTTTTTATAAGTAAAAAAAAATTAATGAAATAACGTTTATATAAAATACCTTATTATATTAACTGTTGCCATTATTTCATGAAAATTGTTTAACAACTTGTTAACATGTTCATAGTAGTTTTCTTTAATGTGCTCGATACCACTGTCATAGAGTTTACGCTTTTCCTATAATTTTTAATACCAAACATATTGTAAAATACAATTAAAACTTGTTTTTAATATAAATTAAAAACTCACCGGATCATCAATCATATTGAAAGCATGAGTTAAAATTTTAAAAGCTTCTTCAGCCCCAGACTGATTATTTTTGTTTGGATGTACAAAAACAGCTTGTCTTTTATAATACTTTTTAATATCATCTTCCGATGAATCAACTGTTACACCCAAAATACTGAAAAAAGGTTAAATACTTTATTTTTGTAATAAAAGTTCTTGATTATTATATTATGAAATTATCTAGCTCAATTATTTTTAGGCAAATAAAATTACCTGTACGGATCTTTTCCTTTGCAAGCAAGTAGTCTTTTAAGAGTTTGTTCACCAGTAGTTGGCAGTGGAATATTTGTTTGGAGAGTATTTCTTAAATGTTGACCTATCCACATGATTCGAACCCAATGTGATATGTTTTTAAATAAAGAGCTCAATCCAATCCAAAATTTTTTCCAACAATTCTTACTAAAATCAGCTAGATGAGTCATACTTGATGCAGACCTATAGAATAAATATTGTTAATAAAAATCACAAATAAGATGACTCGTCTTTATTTAAAAAACTTACAAATGTAAAAGCAAGTGTAAACTCATATTAATAACATTCCACAAAAGATGAACAAACCAGAAGACCACTAAAGAAACATATAGAGCAAACTGAGCTCTTAAAAAGTTTAAATGTTTTGTTACTGAAAATAATAACATAATTAATTTTAATGCCAAAGAGAGAACTCCAATACCAATTTTATTTATCATACTCATCGTGTTTATGACAGAGTTTCGTGGTTGCTTCTTAGTCACTCGTTGATACCTTGTTTTGAATGGTAATGCTGTAAACGTGGGAGCACTACGTGTACTTTTACTACGTGAACCCTTATTACGTGAATCTTGAATTTTACTAGTCGTTGCAGTTTGTTGTTGTTGGAATATATTTGGGAACGGTTTTACTGAAGATTTTTCAGTTTCATCAAATTTCGCAGTAGTATTAACATCTATATAAAGAATTTGTTAAATAAAATAATTACAATCTACTATAATTTTGAACATAACATACTATTTGGTTCATTATGCTCTTTACAAAAATCATTATTCAATTTGTCTTTTTTGACAACATTAGTTACCCAAATTGATTGGGTAGTTTTCTTACTCTTGCGTTTTTCAACATCATTTTTGTGGGACTTTATGACATGATCTGTAGAAAAAAAAATTATAAAATTTAATATTGAAATAAAATTAAGTGATTATGTTTTACCCAAACTTTTTGATAATGAAGTAGTAGTCTTGTGTTTAATTTTAGTTTTATCCTTTTTATTGTTCTCTTTGGATTTTAGCATCAAAACATTACCATAAGCATTCTCATCTGCTTTATAATATTTTGAACTGTTTAAATCTTCGGACGACGTCCACACTTTTTCATTGCTATTGTTGAGTATTATTTCAGTCTTTTTATCATTTTTTTTACATTCTACTGTAGGTGTGTTGCTATTTGCAGACGAATTTTGCCTTCTAAAACCAGATTTCCCTTTGACAAAATTTGCAGAGTTTTTCTTCTTGACAGTAGTTTTCACTTTGGATGTAATATTTTCATCTGTAATGGCTTCAACTGGTGTACTAACTGTAGTTTTTTTTACTGGTCCCACGGCAGGAGACTTAGCTAAAACATCAGAATAACTCGGTCGCATTGGATGTACTTCTGCTACCATTCGAATATTTCTATCAAGCGTGGCTATATTTTCGAGATTAGGCATGACGTTATGACTGTGAATATTAATATCTCCTCGTTCGGGAATCATTTCTCTTGACATTTGAAATGGTTGATTTCCAAAAGGGTTAAACAATCCACCATTATTTTGAATCTGGCTCCCACTTTCAACAAGATTTTCAATGGAAGCATCATAACGGGGTGCATCAGAAAAACCACGCAAATTATTTTGGTATAACATGGATTGATATGTGTACTGTGATTGTTGATAAATCGTATTATAATTCATATGTTGGTGTTGTTGTTGTTGTTGTTGTTGACGATATAATTGATGATCATAATTAAAATATCCTGGTATTTGATTTTGAGGTTGCACATACGTAGTAAACTGATTGTCGTTCAAAATATATTGACTGTTATTTGCCACATTAATTGATTCTGAATTATAGAAACTATTTTGTGACTGAACATTTTCGTAGCTTGTATTCACTTGCTGCCACATAATATCAGTTGATTGCCTCGGGTTCTCCAACGCCATATAACGACTTTGATAACTTTGAAAATCTGATGTTATATTACTTATGATGTCGTCAATAGAAAGTTTTTTTGCCGCAGATGGATCATGGCTCTGGCTTTGGTTCTCCATCGTCTACATTCGCCAAACAAATAATACAATAATTTAATTCCCACTATTATTGATACCTAAACGAAATACAATTCATTACGGACTGCAAGCGAATAGAAAAGAAATTAATATGGCCCAGTTTAGTGCTACGGTAGAACCTCGATTATCTGTCTGCAACGGGATCAAGAGGGTGACGGATAAAAGAAAAAAACATTTTTTATATTTATAGTTACAATTAATATATATTTATAGTTACGAATGCACAAAAACAACTAAGTACCGATTGTGTAGTGTATAAAGTATATGTATGTAAAAGCGTTTATAAACATTATAATTATTATTATTATTTTATAACATTTATTACATAAATGATGAAATGTTGTACGAAAAACGATATAACTTATCTATTGATAAAAAGAAGTGCGTGTATACTCATAATAAGAACGTACAATATTCTACTTTAATTATTATTATTATTATTTTATTGTCATGATAACGAATGAGAGAGTGATGGATAATCGAGTTTTTTTTACTGTATAATCATAAAAAGAAAAGAATACGAGAGAAACGATTTGAAATGTTCCCAATACGTAACGTCGTTTGCCACACTATCAAACTTTTAAAACGTATACGTACAAAGTACAAATTTATTTAACAAGTTAAATATATGAGGGGAGATGGACGATTTGAAATCAAAAACTTAAAGGCGATGGTTAAATAATTTGTACACGAGTTTGAGCCGAGTCAAAAATAGTATACAGATGACATTGTGTATAATATCGTTTTCATCGCAGATCATAAATAACGTTTAATATTAGGTTTTTTTTCTGTCGAATATACAGAGCAGATCACAGAAATCCACAGAGAATTAAATTAATTTTACTATGCAATATTATGTTAGACAAAATACTTGTATTAAAAACAATAATAAAAAAAAAAAAAAAAAAAAAAAAACTAAAAATCATTGACTAATTTGTTTATTTTTAACATTATCTCAATCGTAACGATTATTATATGCGTGTAATGGCTATTGTTGTTAAGCACGTTTTGACATTATTATTATTATTATTTAAAAAAAAATAATGTAACGTAATATAAAACACGGGACTGAATTCAAATTTCAAGAATCATCGGAATTTTATGTTTTTATAAATTATCTCTTATGAAATGGTATTATTACGTACACCGACGAATTCGAATTTCACGTACGACGTGCGACGACGCTTTTGGTCTAATAAACAATTATATTCATAGGCACCTACAAAATCTCGGCGAAATAAACAATAATAAATAGGTAATATTAAAGAAAGAGTAAAAAAAAATAAAAAAATAAATAAATAATAATAATAATAATAATCCACTAGACGCGTGGAAAAACGTTGGGCGAGTCCAAAAACGCGATTTTTCGTTGCGAGCACAGTCGCGGAAAACTGACGGAAACGCATGTCGAACGACACGTCCTCGCGCACGAATTGAAAAAAAAAAAATCACACACGTGTCGTCCTATACCTAAACGTTACAATATCCTTCTGGATTTTAAATAGTTTTATAATAAAAATGAATCCCGTTCATAACGTCAACGGTGTGAACGTTATTTAATATTTTATACGAATCTTACCGCGATTTTCGTCGTGTCGACACCACAACGGTCGGCCGGTCACTCTCGACGTGGACGTGGTGTTGTCGTCAGCGGATTTTGACGCGACACAAAAAGAGAGAGAGAGAGAGAGAAAGAGAGAGAACAAAAACAAAGAAAATACGTTCAACGGCGAAAACTGGACGAACAGGAACGGCGTGGAAATCGGTCAGCAACAGCAGCCAGCTGTAGTGGGACGCGGATTAGTAGTAGGCGGGAACACGTCGAACCAAATGTGCGTCTACGGAAATGTCTGTAATACGACTGTCAGGCTTTGGAAATTGTTTTCTAGAATTTTCGTTACAACGCCAATTAATTATTTATTAAAACCGTTTACGCGAGTTTTTAGATAAACACACGTATACTCGAGATAAGTCGCATATTAATTTATTTTATCGATCACAATTCACAATAATTATAATAATTGTAATGACTGTTAACCGATAAGGAAAGTCTGCGTTGGTAAGATTACAAAAAACGCTTCCAGAACACCACGGTTCAAAGTACAGAGGTTACTCAACGTCATGTAGAAAAAAATCCGGCGTTTGTTACGTTTCAAACAAAAAAAAAAAAAACCGATGCACTGAGAAATACATACTACCCACGCCGTGCATTATATTTACAAATACTTTGGTGCCAACTAATAAATACCGATATTGTTAAGACTTTACTATTAGACGTGCCTGTCTCGCTTTTGCTGCTGCGGATGTCGTTTTGGCTAACAATTACCACCGGCCTGTGTAAATGCGGCCGAAGAATTCACCCTCCTAGTGTGCATGAAGTATGTGTTACTGGCCTTCGGCAAAAATGACGTCTGCGGGCCAGGCATCGTACAATTTATGTTTGAAGCTTTGATAATACATAAATATTAAATTATAAGCATACGGCACGGCATATGCTGTTAGATATTGAAACGCGCGACAGTGGCCGGATAGCCTTAATTAGAGTCTCGACTATGGTTTATGGGGAATACACAGTGACGAGACTAAACACTGTTCATGTAATCTGTGCCGTTATAAATTTTTAATGCTGTCGACTTGTCTCACGAAAATAAACAGATTTTGTTTTAATTCGCGTAATTTTGTAGCATTGTTACGAGAAATATATATATATGTAAAAAAAAAAAAAAAAAAATACGTAAGAAAAAAATATTGATGAAGGAGTGTATAACTTACTGCAATATGTAATGAAACGATTTCTTTTCTTTTTTTTTTTTTTTCGTAACCGAGACGTACGGTTTCCAAAGTGCGACTACTGGCACTTCGTTACGGCCAGCCGCCAACAATCAGTTGCAATGACCCCACTTGATTGACTGCTCTATCAATAAATGTCTTATCGAGGATTCCAATGTCCGATCGACGTGTGCATTGCGTGTCGACAACAATAGTCGTCGGCGTTCCACGATCGTAATGCTCTGGAAACTGTGTATTCCGTATTATCGTATTGCGATTGTATTCCGAACGAATTTATTTAAAAAAAAAAAAAAAAATTTAAATTTAAATTATTTATTATATATTTTTTTTATTCGATAATATTTTATTTTACAAAAATTTTAAACAAGCGAATTGTCGAGAGTCAAAAAAGTGAGTGGCTCGAGACTGGCGCGACGGACCGAGAGTGATGTCCGTCGTCGATATTATATTAATTATTTTTTATCAAAATGCCAATAAGAACATAATGATAGACGCTCTATTATTTACAGTTTTGTAAATAATACAACGGAATTTAATAAAAAATGGCTATCATTAAAATATTTAAAAAACATTTTTGTTTTGAAAACTAAATGCTCTACAACGGATGTCGTAGTGAAAATATCGAGTATTTTGTTATTGAGATTCATACTAAAAATTTTATTTTATCGCGCTCTGTGGCCTGTAGGACATACGTTTTTCACATAAAAAATAATTAAAACTCTGTATTACATCAGTAAAAATTAATTTTTGATCATATTCGTACGTGAATAAACTATTAAACGAGAATGAAGCAATAAAATTGTGAGACGAATTACCGCAACCATGTGTGTATATCTGTACACACAGGCCTCCCTAAACTCGGTCCTGAATAGGTTTATATGCATTTATTTAACTATGATTTATTTGTGTGTTTTAGACGATTAATATCATCGTGAATTCATACAAAATTCTAAGTACGGTAGTTGTTCAAAGTTATACTGAATCGTGGTTCACGGGGACGTGGCTACTTTGACAAGTGTAAACCGGCCTTAACCGGCCGTATTTAACCTGGCTGTTATAGTGTTCACAATGGCAGACAGACGCGTATCAACACACATCTATACAGTACACGACAAAACATTTTCCTCGAGATTGTCGGTGGTCGGTGCCAGGGCCCGTGTCTGTGCGGGTTACGTCACGTTCATAAACATATAAATACGTTCGCATAAATAATATTTACTGTAATTATTTCATTTTGTCTGTAACGCGTTACGTGTCTGACACGCACGGTGTCTGTATAATATGCGGCATAGACCTTAAGCCGTTATTATCTTTTATAAAAATTCCACAAAAAAAAAAAAATTGTATATGATATAATTTTGTTGGTATAATTAATAATGAAAGTAAATTCGCGAACACATAATTCCTGTAACAATAAGAATAAATATTTTGATCGAACGATAACACTGAATTATAAAAAATAACATATAAGCATTAATATTAAAATAAACAAGAAAATTGATAAACTTATTTATTTATATCGCGGAATTCAAATAAATAAAAATGTAAAAGTAATTTTTAACAGAGTTAATCACTGTAATAAATCGCAATGCACGCGTAGAAACAGGAAAGTAATCACCTGAGTACAGACGGTGTACAAGTACGATGAGAAATTATTTTTACAAGACGTATCCGACGACGGGTTTCGCACCTTAACAACGGTTTAAAATAAAATATAATGGCGAAAAAAAAACGATTGATCTAAAAAAAAGAAAAACGTATATAATTACTGCGACACTGATTAATACGAGAGATTATTATATAACACAACAACGAACGAATGGATAATAATTTTAAAAAAAGAAGCACTGTATAAATAATAATAATATTATTAATGAAAATAGGAATAGGATATGGTTCTCGATTATGATTATCGCGAATTATACAATATTAAGTTTCTCTTGTACGCGAACAGCAGTAATATTAAACTTATAGTTTTATTATATATTTTAATGAATTAAAAAAGTAAAAAAAAAAAAAATTAAATTAATTTGTTTTATGGTACCTACTTAAATTAACCACGGACATACGCTGTTTTTAACAATAGCTGAGCATTTTGAGTCGAAATGTTTTATTTGAAAACGTTAAAAATAATAATAATAGTCGCAATTAAGGTCGTGTCAATCAAATAATCACGCGGAATACATCCACTGAAATCCCGTTTTAATTATGTACACGATGCGCAATGTACGCATACCTATTATACGATTACCCATGTATATTGGTTTCAAAAATTGCGGAATTATGAAACACGCGCAATCGAAAACCATCGAAATGAGCTGTCCGCTATTAGCGACTAGAATTAAAACGACAGTTGTCAACGAAACGGAATTAGTGTGATTGATTGTGCCCGAGTTCGTTGTCGGTAATTTTTTGTACATATTTTTCGTTATATTATGTTTCTCATCATCAAGTGTCGTCATTATGCGACTTTACTGGCCGTTGTTGTTCTGTTTTGTCCGACTGACCGGGACGGAAAACAACAGCGCTAATATAATCACGCCGCACATATTGAACGGTCACTATATCAACTGGCCATCAAAAAAAATCGAAGAAAAGTTTATTAAAGAAAAACGTTTTGTGCCAAGACACATTATTTACACGAGGTTTCAGGTGTGTTCCGAAATCATCTACCTGATCGCCCCTCGTTACAAGTAAGATTTTTTTCAGATTCGCGTGCCTATCAAATCCTTGGACGTTATTAAAATAAAAATGCGTGTTCAAAACGATACCAACATTATTAAAACGTATACGGAAATACGTAATTGATTACAGGATTGGAATACCATTCACGTTGGGCTATGCGGTACTCACCGGCAAGGACAAGTGTTACAATTTTGTGAAACCATTCCCGTCTATTGAGAAACAAGATAAAGAAATAGGGTCATGCGTTAGTGGATTGCTGATTAATGCTGTTGATCTGGTATTGGGACAGGACGGCGTGCTTTGGGTATTGGACTCTGGCATTTCTAACACGCTCAGTCGCCATCCGTCTAAAGATAGCGATCCGAAAATTATTGGATTCGACGCAGCTACAGGAAAAGTAATTCATCGAATTGTGTGCACGTTGATTGTTTAAAACGATATACGATTGCCGCAGTGTTTAGTAAGAAAAATCGATCTCATTTTGTTACGTTTTAAAATAGAAAAAAAAGTTATTTTGTTTACGTCGCGTTAGTTAATATAAAAGCTAAAATAATTACAAAAATGCTTGTTGAACTATAAAAGAACTGTTCAAACGTATTTCGTGTAAAAATGAAACTTTTTTTTTGAATTATAAAATTGTACATTTATAAATGATCTAGAGTGCTATTGGATATCCGAACTTTGACTTCAATTAATGTAATATTTATATCCATCGCGTTAAATGTTCACGGATATGTCTATAATTTCGTGTCACAAAAATGAAAAAAAAAAAAATATGAAATTGTAGTGGGTTCCCGAGTTCTGTGGATGTTATGTTCAAATGGATTACTTAAGAGTTTATTTAGAATTTTTAAAGCAATGATAAATAATTTCGTTCCGAGTGACAAATAGTAGTTTGTTATAGATAACTAATGGATTAACGAAATAAATAATGTGTCTATGTTAAAATGTAATTTTCATAAAAACCAGAATAATTACAAACACATAGCCTGTATATTTTATATTTTGTTTTTATTAAAATTTCAATTGTTGAATACGAAAATTGTTCTCGCAACGAATTTTTTACATAAATCGTCAAATTTTACTCCTCTACATTTGAAATTTAAATACTTGTAAAAATTTTCTCCGTAATTTAATATCGCTGTAATTTCAGTAAAGGCATATTATATTATAATAATACGTCTTTGCGAAACCACACTCGTTCAACGTTGTACAACCATTTAGTTTAGCCCAGCGGGTCCAATGTATCCGTTGAAATAGTAAATCCTGGTTCGCTTTTTGTAGATCAAGCACTTAATCTCTTTGTGGACGGTGACATGTCGGGCACAGAGCCGATACCAGTACTTGTCGGTGGAGTACGTGAAAAAATCGAAAACCATGTTGTACATAGCGGACGGCGGCACGCGTTCAATTGTCGTGTGGAACGTGGAGAACAACGAGGGTTCCCGGATCAAATTGCCCGTCACGATAATCCAGGGGTGTATTGGAAATGTGAAAAATGACGTTTTGTACACAGCGTTGGTCGAACACGAGGCGGAAAATTACATTTACTTCACGTACCTGTGCAGCCAGGACATGTATCGGATGAAAATCAAAGATTTGTGGAAATCCGTGCATCCCGAGCGCGTAATCAACATGGGTAAACATTGGAAAATAATATGGTATTGCCAGTTATGGCTCATGAACATTGGAAAGTGGGAGGGCGATTGATGATTTTCAAATTAAAATCATCCTTACCCATCCACACTAGCTGAATCATCCGCGTACAGTTTTGTTTGTTTTTGTTTTTTTTTTTTTGAACGGAATAACTCAATTTTTCAATTATCCTTACAATGATTTATATCAGTGTGTTTGTCGTACAATTCTCGACTGCGTGTAAAGCTCTTTGGTAGATTTTGACGTCCTCGGTCTAGGGGCAATGCATGCGATTTCGTCTTCGTCATAATGTCAAAAATATCATTTATTTCATGTATTGTATAGATTTGAAAGTAAAAAGTGTTACTAAAAAATGTTTTTCTGTAAATCGTTTTCCTTTCTGTAGTTAAAGCATATTTGGCGACTCGAGCGCTTGGCGGCCGTGTGAAAAATAGTTTGTTCTTAGATCAACACCAGCAGCTTTCAGTGTCTTACCAAATGCGATTTTTTTAATTGTCATATAACAAAAAAAAAAAAAAACGCTCACAGGAAACTGTATTCACTTAAATTGAAATGGAAAATTATTGGGAATAATTGGTGGTTACGTGGTATAAATGAAATAATTATTCATGCCATGGACTTGTTTTATTATTTTGTTTTAATACACGTGCGTGTTTGTTACAAATAATATCACACCTCACATACGCTGACCCACCAGCACTGCAACGGTGAATAACTTCTTGTGGTCATATTGCAATTGTTTGCGATTTTATGTGGTTTGGTTCCAGGCATGTAACAAATTAAAAATAACGTTTTTCGAATTTCGACTTTTTCGAAATCGTTTTAAGCACATCTTCATTTCGATTTATAATATTCAGCAAAACGCTCTTCTTTTAATGGATTTTTATTTGTTAAATAACATTTTGATGCGTAGGTTGGATATTTAGCGTGCAATTTGGAGGCCGTAAACATGACTTGGATTTCAATCCCTCTGCTGATTTTAGTTGTTCTTCATTACAATGTTCCGGTGCATTATCCAATATTAATACAACTTTTATCGGCAGATTTTACTCTGAAACGTTCCTTGAAACAGTCTAAAAAAATCGCTCGATTAATTCATCCTTTGGTATAGTAAAAATATGAAAAACCTTAAATTAATGCTCGTAGTTAATAAAAAAAACTCCTTTTTTATTATGTATGTATACAAAAATCTTATAAATTTAATTAATTAAAATAAACAGTATATTTTCGTTGAGAATACAGGCACAGGTGACGTCGGGTAATTCAGCTAGTGTAATATATAAATATATTTTAACAGTCGCTCTGTAACCCATGTTTATGAGGGGCGAGATCCTTTTTTTGCCAAAGCTAAAACTTTCTATTTTTCGACAAATTAAAAAAAAAAGGACGATCTTCTTTTCCGCCAAACATGGAAAAGGACAATTACTTTTTGAATTATTCTTTTTGATAATAATTCATGTTCGTTTTCGCAAGTATTGTGATCATTATATGAATATTTTATATATTATTATAGAAATAAAATTATTATTATTTCAAATTAAGCTCGTAGTATAGCGCTACTGTGATCATTACGGCTCGTGTATAATTTTATAAATAATACATATCATTGTTACCATTTACTATTATATTTATTCTTGATTCGGACCATTTGTAACAAGTTATTGTTATTATTTGCTTATACTAATAAAAAAAAAACTTAATGTATATATATATATATATATTGAATCAGTCGTTTATTGTTTAGAATTGCAGAATTCGTACTTATATGTATTATTTTAAAATTTTTACAGCCCATTTAGAGCATTTTTTGTTTTAACCACTTTACGCTAACTTTCTCTCTTTTTTTCCAGTCTCGTTTTTTTGTACAAAGAAAGAACGGGACTGGAAGAGTTTGGTCTTATTCGGTGTCCTCCGTTTTCTACGTCACTGCACTTTTCTTTCGAAGTCTATTTTAGCTTTTACTCATATGGCCCTTTTGTCACTAACCAAGTTTCGCGCCCGTAAGATAGAACTGGTCGTGTGTAGTCTTAGTTTAGGATTGTCTTAGACTTTACAGATAGACGTTTTGACACGAACAGTATTTCAATACCGTTTGTAATGCATTATAATGTGTTCGTAATTTATATTAATATTGAGAAACAAAGTTAAAAGTATATTGTAAATAATATCGCGTTCAGATTCGGCGGAAAAGAGAATTGATCTTTTTTTTCCTATTTTAATTTTTTTTTTTTTTTTTTTTGTGTTTGGCGAAAAATCGAATTGGCGGGAAAAGGAGAACTGTGCTTTTGGCGGAAACTACGCGGTTTTCGTAGGTGCACACGAGCTACAGTTGGGCCGACACACGCAATTTACGCGCCCGCGTTTCAGGTAGAAAACCGTGCAAAATGGTGATTTTGGGAGTTGGTTACGAGACGATCATATACTTCCGGGTCATTGGACAGAACGACCTGTTTAGCTGGGACACAAAACAAGGTTTTCTCGAGGAGAACTTCATGGTCGTGCGGCGGAGTAAGGATTGTCTGAAGGCAACTCACGTGGACGTGGACAACGAAGGAGTTCTGTGGGTGCTAGAGAGTAACATACAAGACTATGTTAACGATCAGGTAGGTTGCTTCGGACCGAGTATAATGTTGACGCCCGTGTTTGATACACCGATCCCGGTATCGAATGAATTGGACAGAGAATAGTTCCAGACGGTCCGTGCCGAGTAGAAGAGATGTATTTACACACATTTTGGCTTAATGTGGCCGTGTACTGTCCAATACACGTTTATAAAGACCGCGTGCGCGTTAAATAATAACAACAACAATAATAATTTTAATACGCGATAGGAAAGCGCAGACATGTGATCGTCGTTGCGCAGACGACTCTTCAAAAGTCGCTCGTCCAAAACACTTGATGTTTTCTGTCTAAACGCAAAGCGTCAGTTTTCTTCGGTGCCGCGGGTTAATGGCGAGCGTTTTCATTATGGTCGTTAGCGCGCAAGTGAGTTTACACAGTTCGAACCGATTATATCTCGCGTGAAAAGCTGCCCGGGTATACAATTCACGGGGACCGTAGTAGTAGTGGCGGAACAGGCAAAATACAACGCGATAAAATAATGTCATACTTCAGACAGATACGCATCGAAGAAATCGACAAATCAAATACGAGAAAAAATGATCGATTTTCATGCGCGTCGATGAGACTATTGCGATTTAACGATTTACCTACTGAAATCTATGTTTATGAATTGAAACACGGAGAAAAAAAAACTAATCGGCTAATCGGTGTTATGATTTATTTAATAATCGGTGAAATATAAACTTGTTTGACGTTAATATCGAGATATTTTTATCGATACAACTACAGCGATTATGTGGAAACTACGTGTGTGTGTGTGTGTTTTTTTTTTTATGTCGCGCGTAGGCTGGCAGGTGACTAGAGAACAGTAACCGTGTACCAATTTCATAACACGATGCAACGCTATCTCTTTTTTCTCACTCAATCTCTCTTATAATCCCTGAAACCCTTCGGCACCGTACGCGTCGTAGTGGTACACGAATATCGGAATACAAATAATAATAATAATGTTATATTATTGTTAAAAATAAAAAAAATTGTTATTTATTTTCGATATTGAAATTTTAATTGTGCACATATTAAAAATTATTTATACTGTATAAACATATAATATATTATATAATTATAATAATTGTTACGTTTGTGGTATTTTCTTGTTATTTTTTTTTTTTTTGCAATGCAACATCGATTGATACGCAAGTGACTTCAAGTGAAAAAAAAAAAATTAAAATTATTCTTATACCCACTTATAAGGACTGGTACGTAGAATAAAGCGTATAGTTTTGTAATGTTAATTTGATCGGACAGAAATGTATGAAATATTATTTTAAAATTGTTATAGAAAAAAAAAACATTATTTTCGAGTAATAAGTACCGTAAAAATGTAGTATTTTTTAATACTTATCGATAAATTATTATAATCTATCAATTGTTATAAAGTCTACTTATCGTCCGATACACCTACTTACAGTGCTTGAATTGTGTGGTAACGTGGAGGGACGGAGTACTTTCTGTTTATTTTCTTCAAAATATTCCAGTGTCTCATTTCATGATTTTTCTAGATAAAACGATGGTCAGAGACCAATTATCACACTGTTATGTTCACCGCACAAAATGTGTTTTACACGTTTTATTGTCAGAGTGAAAATTTAATTTATTTCACGTTTTACAAATTGGTTTATAATCTGTCATCGCCAATTATTAATTATTATCAATTAGGATAATTATTATTAACAAAGTTAATTATTATTAATAAGAATTATTAATGAATAGCCGCGAAGAGCAAAGATCGATTTACACACTAGTAATCGACGATAATATTGTTATCGGGTATATAAATTATAATAAGAAAGAGGGCAACGCCCGTGTTGTGGTCGTGTGGCCGTTGTCGCGAAATCGTCGGCGCGTATTATTTTATTTATTTTTTTTTCATTTTTACGCGTTATTATAGTAATTTTTATATGTACGGCTCGAATAGCCTTTCATCTCATAAATCGGCTCGAATAGCCTTTATATTGTTTATTTCGAAGCTTTATTTTTACTTTTTTTTTTTGTGCGTGCGTTTGTAAAATGTTTCATATTGGTTTAGATTTAGCCAGTCTACGTTACATCAAATTCGTGAGTCATATTATTCGTGTATTCTTGTTAAGCCGAAACAGCTAATTTTTATTGGATCGTAATTTTACACGCAATTTCGTTACCAAGTTTTGTAATTGAATTTGTATTTACGGAGTTGTATTTTTCTTATTCACATTATAATTATTGGACTAAAGGGGTCCAATAATTATACTTATTATAATAATTTACTTATTCGTGTTATTATTGATATACTGGGCCAAAGAGGCCCATAATTCCTTGTGAATCGTAGAGTAGACGCGTTTTCTTTTTTTTTTTTTTTGGTGGTGTCCGGGCGCGCGTAAAAAAGTTTTATGCTCCCGGCCCAAACATAATCTATGAAAAAATAGAAACGTCGAAACGAAGTGTTCCGCGACTTCATATTATATTAATAATAATAATAATTGTGTTAAACCTCCTATTCAATTGTTTACACCTGGTCGATATGTTTATACTCTTATAGTCCGATTCACACCAGGGGCGTGTTTACTTCAGGGAGCGAGTAGAAAAACGGCCCGTCGAATTTGTTGCCATCTTAGAATTATCGAAAAATTATATGAAAATAATAAGTTTTAAATAAAAAAAATGTTTTATTACATTTTAGTTTTAGTTCGATTAATTTTAGTTGTCAGTAGATATAGTATACACACACAAGTATCTAGGGGGGGCGATGGGGGCGATCGTATACGCCCCTGATTCACACTCGCACAACGCGATAAAATATATTATTACCGTCACGGCCAAATCTTCGAATTTTAAATTCCGAGACTTGTTTGTAATTAACTGCAATTCCCCCGACCGTTCGAAACGAGAATTGAAATCATCCGAGTGCGCGTCTGCTGTCTGTTTCTTGTCGGTCGTATGTGAATTGGACGTGACTTTTGTCTCTCGTGTCGTGTTGTACGAGTGTGAATCGGGCTGAATAACCGAGAGTGCAAAGTGTAAGTGTAAAGGAAAGAAAAACGAAGTGTAAACCGTTTATAAAATATGATTATAGTGAAAGTGTGCATATATAATTTATGGATATTGGACATATTAAAATCTAATGTGCACATTTATTTCGATAAAGAGAATTGTTTTTTGAAAATTATGGTTTGTGTGAGGACAAATCTTTCCGCGAGTTATATAATATGACATTTTCGAGTCTTTTTTGAATGAAAATTTTCATTTTACTTTTACGTACGTTTTACTAATTTTCACTAATTCAAACACTTTATACCTGTATGTTATAAAATGTATAACACCACATGACTTGTGTTCACAAGTTCGTCAATGACTTTCATCAAATTTCGCACAACGAGATTTTATAATCGTTAAATCAATTCAGTGTTTGACATTTTAAAAATTAATGGACAATCGTATATGGAAAATTCAGCACATTAAAAACGTTTAGTTATTTTTGTAATTTATTTTCTAAATCAGCGGTTCTCAACCTTTTTAGTTTCGCGGACCACTAATTTTGTAAAAAAATATTTGAGGCCCACCCGTAGCATTTTAAATATATATAATGTTTAATATTATACCTATGGCTCGCGGCCCAGTACTATGCTGCTCGCGGCTCATGGGTTGGGAACCGCTGTTTTAAATAATCATATTTATAAAATGTTTTTGCCGTTGATAATTACATAATGATTTTATTTATAAACGGGCTTTAAGGTTATGTGTGTTTTATTTATACACAAATCAAAATAGCAAAAATAATAATAAAATACATTATATTCGTGTGAAAATGAAATAATTTATGGATAAATTAGATTTAAATGAACATTGAGCAACGTATGTAGTGATGGAGTCATGTGAATTACATGTTCATTCATTGACCCACGGGCCGGCACCAATTGGATAAAACCACCCTGCAATATATTACAAAACGAATTAATTATTATCTATTTTATATTTGTAATAAATAAATATTTTATTTCCCAAAATATAATATATATATAGCTATAAACATAACCATTTTTCGAATATTTAGTACTTATTAATAGAGTAGGAAAAATCCTAAATTTTCAATAGATCGGGAATTTATTTAGAAGCAGAATAAGATAATTTCGAATAAGAAAAAGATCAATCGATTGGACTTTAAGAACAAAAAAAAATTAAATATTTTATTGACGAAAAGTACTTATTTCAAAGTTTGCAAATATATCAACATCTTATAAATATTAAAAAGAGGAACCCTCGAGTTCCACAGTGATATTTGTTTGCAATTAAGAAAAGATCTTGGCTGGTGATCTTGAGCTGCATCTTTGAACGGCGGCTGTTCGATAAATTTCAGACTGAATCAACTATTATACATTTCTAGTAGTACATCAAAGTCATAACACAATATAAGTAAATTTTTAAATTCTCAGTATATTAACGAATCAAGAGGCTAAGGAAACTCATTTAATATATTTTGCACGTAACTATATGAGTGTTAACTGTCGTATAGCACGTATCTATCATCGGTATATTTTTATATGGAAATTTGAATTATTCGTTTTAGACAATCTTTGTGGGTAATATCGTTATGAAGATCATATTATTAGATTGTTTAATTCAATAACTTTACTGCATTTTAAAAAAATATTTTTTTTTCGGAATTGTTTTTAAGAATACGATCAACATCTATAATTTACGATATTTTATATGGTAAATTATTTTGTCATATTGAATTTAAGTTAAGACAAAACCGTGATACAAGGCTCATTTAAAATGACAATTAAATATAATTGCTTGAACAAATAATTGTTGTTATAGATTGTGAGAAAAATTTAGAAATTAAGAATGTTTTGATGTCATAAAATATATTTGTAATAAAATAATTATGTTAAGCAGATGTAGCGAATAATATTTCTCTCACTATACCGATTTTTTGGAATATTATAGTTGTTTTTCAGGTTTTCAAAGTCATTATTTTGTACTTAAGAAAATGTCGGTACACGAGTAGGTTGCACAATTAATATAATTAATTTTAGTGTCATAACTTAATATGTCTAAACGTGTTTAATAAATTGATTTTTAATATATCGTGTAAAGCGTTAATTTGTTAATCGTGTAATACTTACATGATTTTTTGTCATTAAAGGTAGTAGTTTCAATTTTCGGAGCACGAGTAGATGTTGTCAATGTTGATTGATTGTTTCTGCAAAATTTCAATAATAAAAATTATACTAAATTCTATATCGTATAAAATTGATTACAGTCAATTGAATACATAATAATAATTTAACATATAAAATAATAATTGGCATACATTGAATATATTGAGACTATGCTACGGTGCAGCCGCTACGAACTACTTCAATGTAATTATAATGTATTCATAATAATATAATAAATAGTTATAAATATAATACGTACTTGTCATTATGAACACAGTAATTTTCAGACAAATGACGTAGAGTGCATTGCGCATAACAGCATTCATCCACAATTTTACCTTTTTTAGGAGGAGCTCCTTTGTTGTTACCTATATTTGCGTAATAATATAATTACATAAGTTATAAATTAAATTATAACGTTAAAATTTCTAACGTTTAGGTGTACGAGTATATTTCTATCTTTACGAAATATTTCCATTCACATTTAATTATTATAAAAAAAATATACATTGCTCGTGGTTCGAATTTATTATTTAAATAAAAATAATTTTTAAAAATAATATTACGTTTTAAAAGCGAACATTGAAGTATAAAATATGTTTTCTTAGCCTCATACAGATTTACAATCCAAATATATTTCTAACGCCGATACGTAAATTTGACTAACCATGAGTGTTGTGTTCGATTAATTTTCCATTACAAATTGAGTTCAAAGTTGAAAAAAGCTTAGATCCGCATAGAGTCAACGGTTTATCCATGTCCTTTTCTTTGTCAATTGTTTCGCATTTGTTTTCGAATAGCATACACGAGATTATCACGAGTGTTGCGATAAAAAGTACGTATACATTCATGATGAAAAGAATTGTCTAAAACACATAAAATAACACATTAACGTATTATACGTATATGCGAGTACATGTTGTAGAACCACAGCGCAACAGTTATTAGTAATTTACGATGTAATAATACGATATTTAAATGTTTTGTATTTAGATATTATATTACTTATACTGAGAATAAATTTTAAGCATAGACAAAAAATAAAATTATTTGAAAGAAATATTATTTTCACTAGATTCCCCTCTCCCTCCAAGTCCGTAGGATCAACGGAATAAAATGTATTTATATCTAATCTCTCATGAACATTAAGCATTTATAGAAAACATTAGAAAAAAACACAAAGTCTTTTATAGAATTATAGTGTGTAAATTTTGTGTTAATTATTCCATTAGCCAGCCCACCATTGATCATATTAGTATTATTATTATTATTGTTGTTGTTGTTGTTAGTTATTACAAATACGAGTATTTGATTTGGGTTAGAAAACATATTACGAAAAACAATTCTATAATTATTTTACGATAAATACGGTAATTTGCGCGAGTATTTTATTTGATAAAACTGATAAATTGAGTGGCTTTTCTCCTCGGATCGCGTGTTAAGTAATGGAGACTATTTGACAACTCTGAACTTTTATGGGTAAAACGAAATGATTAACACTGTGTGCTTATTCGACGATCTACGGTTTAAGAAAACTAAAAGAAATTTAGAGTGATATTAAACGATTTTTGAAGTGACATTCAAAATGTTTAATATGAACAGTCAGACGACATTAAAAAATCGTTACCATATTCCTAATTCCAATACATTCCTATATAGTCGTTTTATGCTTGTGAAATTTAGATTAGTCGCGCACGATTACGAAGTTATTTTAATTAATGTTTCTTATATATATTAAACATATATATATACTCGTATAAACATATATATAATTCTATATAATTAATAGACGGAGTGTTTGTGTGCTTTCCATATTTCGATGATAATTACCGTATAAAGGATAAGTGGTCTTGTACGTTTTGGACTTTACAGTAATAATAAATGTGGAAAATTTGAAATGTTTTTATTTAAAAAAAAAAAATAAATAATATATTTAAAAGAAAAAATTTCAATGCAAAATTACATATTCGGTGTAAATTTCAAGACTTTCGTTATTTTGGTAATGTTTTTTGCTGTGTTTAAAGACTATTTTCAACTTATACAAAAATGGGCAATGACGGAGTACTACAGAGTTCATTTTGAAAAAATAGTTTTTAATAAAACAAATAATATTTTATACGTAAATAATAATAAATGAACTAACGTAAATATTATAATAGTTTTACATTTTTATATGATTTTATTACGAGTAATTATAATTAATAATCCTTAAAAAAAAAAAAAAAAATTGAGCGTTTAAATTCTAGTCAGCATTTTTATAAAATTATAAGTGTATGTAATATTATTATTATTATTATTGTTATTATTCAATAAAAGAATAAAATTTCCACGTATAATAATATGTTAATTTGGTATGAGATAATATTCCGTTATACTCGTATAATGTAAACATAGTAAATACTAATTACCTAAAATATAACTATTGTTATATTGCTAAATTATGATTTATTTTACGAATTAATAATTAATTATTATTAACTAATTAAATTTACCTTTAATTATTGAATTCTAATTTTTTTTTTTTAATTTTTTTAAAAATTAATTTAAAATTTAAATCTCTCAAACTTTTTGTTGAAGTTCGGTTCGTGTTCAATATTTAAATTAAGTTTGTGTTCGGGTTCAGTTCGCTCTAAAAAATCTCGGTTCGCATCATCACTAACACAGAAATAAATGCGTGTTTATTATTTACGAATAACTTACAATATTTCTCGTGATGCCGGTAACTTGGTTGAATGATGATGTGTTTCAACACGTGCTCGTCAAAGCTTTAGTCGTGGCCTCGATATCTATCTACTGAAATGTCGACACGTAGACGAATTTACTACGAATAGGATGAATCAAAAGTAGTGGCTCGAAATTTAGCGATCGATTTGTTAGAAGAAGAAAAAACGTAGACACAAAACTCATTAGGAGGTTCCTACACCAACTCACATATACTGTCGGGCCAAGACTGAAAGGATCGGTGAAGTCGTGCTACGAGAAATTACGTTAGTGGTCGTTTGTCTCGAAGATGCCCGAGTACTCAAGGACAAAATGTTAACAAAAACAACCAATTTCTTAATTATTTGTAAATTACTTTGTTGTGTGTGTGTGTGTTTTTTTTTTTTACGATTACCAGTAGACGATTATCTACATACAGTCTTGGCCACTCCATTCCCTACACTCGTAAAAGTAATTTATATCGAATGACATTCTCAATAAGTAATTACTAAACATACCGTGCGTATTTAATACATCGGCCCCATTTACGGTGTAATAATCAACTAAGCCAGTAATCGATTTTTTTAATATGTTTTATGCTTTTAAGTAAAGAATGCCGTTTTCGATATCGTTTTTTCACTGTTGATGTTGTTCTAACTCTTTGGAGTATAATAGTTTTTTGTTTTAAAATTTAATGCCTAGTAGTAAAAAAAAAGGTAGCAAATCACGAATACTATGATTTAATTGTGTTTTTTTGTTTCGTCAGATATTTTAAAAGTGTATTATAACGAATTCATTATTGTTTGTTATATTACTACAGATTTTCCCAATATCGTTAGAAAAACATATATTGTGTAAAATGTTCAGATAATAATTAGTTTTGAATTTTCAAATTGTATTAATTTTCAAACATAAATAATCCGACAGTCGTTGAAAAAATTTGCAAACCATTGCCCAACATTTGTCAATTATTTTAACACTTTTTTTATATATGTTTATGTGTAATGTTAAAATAAATAATTAGTGAGAATTTCAAGTGTATCTCATAATTATTTTTAGAATTATAACGAAAAAAAATCAAATTCGATTTTGTAAAAATCGAATGTGTTAATACCAAAACAAAATCGGACGCATAACGAATTAGAAATCCGTTGAAAGACGTTATTAATATCACCGAGCGATCTGTGGAAATCCATTGTAAAATTTTGGGAGACATAAATTTTAGGGGGCTTTGTTCCCCACAGCCATTTATTTATTATGTCTGTTGACAAATTCTCTAATTATATATTCGAACGATTATATTTTACCAGATATTTAAAATAAAATAAACTTACTATACTTATTTCATAATTGAAATTTATTTACGTTTAATTATGTGATTGTAGTATTTCGCTTAATATGCTATAGTTGTTCCGACGGACGTCGTCCTGTCAAAATTTCAATGTTTTCTTTATCATTTTATGAATTTGTGAAAACTATTGGAAATGTGATTTAAATTTTAATTCACAATGAATCTCAATATTATGTTTTTATTTCTATTTCGATGTTCAATCAAAACAACAATAAGTTAATTACCCGGCTTCGCTAATTGAGTTACTTATCTTCTTCGCCCGTGCGCAGTTTTAAACGAAAAAAAGTTAAAAATATTTAGGAAAAATTAATTATGAAATTATTGAAATGTCTCGCCGAAAACCCGTACAATTCATACTTACACCTTACAGTGGTAAAAATCAATAAAATAAATTATATATTGTTTTCAAAGTTCCAATGTTGCATCCAATACACGCAATTTAGGCACGTAATTTGAAAATAAAGGAGTTACACGAACGTTTGGCATTAAATACTTTAATTAGTATGAAATCAAGCGCTAAATATAATCGGAACTTTACTTAAATTGATTATAATTTCTTTTTCTCTCGCAATTTGAAGAATTTACTTTCACAAAACATTTCTAGAACTTCTTTCTTATCTTTGTATATATCTTTAATGTGCGCTTCTAAGTTCTAAGGACTATGAAGTCACTTTTTATTAAATATTTTCAAAACACTGCGGCTTCTTTAAATAATGCCCAGAGAGAAATGTTACATTCGAATAAAATTATAACTTTTATTTCGGAGATGTACATTAATGTGAAAACACCACAAAACAATGTGCATGGTCGTTGGAAACACAAACTTCCACATAGATCAATAATTTTTATTATTGAATTTTATCCGGAAGAAAATAATACAAAATAGAATTCCCAAAATCGTATTAAAATAGTTTTAATCATAATCACACATACTCTACGGTATAATTTAAAACTTTGAAAATGTATTATATTATTGTTAGTTTTAGTGAAAATTAAAATTAATAAATGGGAAACATTATAGGCGACTCCGCATTCGTACCTAGTTTTTAATGTAGTCTTATTTGCCGTCATCGTCGTCATCGTCGTCATTGTTGTCATAGTATTCACCGCCGTCATGGTTTTCATTGCCATCGTATTCACTGTCGTCGTGCTCACTGTCATCGTATTTACTGTCTTCGGCCCCACAGTCATTTTGATTCGCAGGACCGGATGTAGACGCACCAGTAGAATCTTCATCTTTCAAATCATCACAAAATTGTATTGGTGTTTGTATAATTAGATTTTCTGAAATACAATAAATTTTAATTATTTCAAGTTTCTTTCCTAAGAGTGAGACACTATGGAAATATACTATAATAATACAGAACTAGACGAATTTATACAATTACTTAATATTAAATCGATAACGAATTTTATCATTATAATATGACATGAAGCATGTAAATCGATAAGCCGTCACACAAAATAACCGAGAAATAACCGACAGGGTCGATATTTTTTACAACTATGCTGAATCGGCCATCAATAATACGTATTAGTAATACATATTGATATCGCCACATTAATATCGCCAGCCACTTTGAACGAAGTGAAGGGGGGCCAAATAATTTTTCACACTATTTCACCCACCCACTCACAAATTATTTAGCATAAATTTTTAAGATAAATCACGTACAGCCAGAATATTATGTTATGGAGAGTATTTCAAAAACTTTAGAAACAATATAAAGTCTTTTTCTCTAAACTATCATAATATTAAAATATACTTTTGGAGTGTTCAATAACCGAAATTTGTATTCAATAAAATATTATGTTAAAAAACGTATTAAATAGCGTATTTTTATTATTCCAAAAATGTAGTAAATAAATATCGCTCTAGATAAGTATAGATTTATTATTTAAATACTTTTTTATACATGATATGAATGTAACACAAGTAATTATAGTTATTTATTTAAAAAAAACACATATTATGTAGATATGAAATTTAGTAATTTATTCACTGCAATAGTTATTTATATTTTACTTGAACAAAATATACAATAAAATCTAACTTAAGTTTGGTCCATCTAAATTTAAGTAAGTGCAACTGCCCCTCTTATTACCATAGATTTGCGCCATTGATTACGTATAAGTTTAACTATCTTAATGTATATAAACTAAGTTTAGTATTTTTTTTTTTTTTTTAATAAGTTTATTAAAGTAATTATTCTTAGATTTTTATTAAATAAAAATTAACGAATGATAAATCGGAATTTATATATGAATTTGGGATCTCACGTTTTAATAAACAAATATAAGAAATAAAAACAAACGATGCACCAAACGTGTCGTTGACGAATAGTGTTAAAAAAAAAATGTATTTTTCTTATGAGAATTCGGTATCATAAGAATGTCACGGATGTACAATCGAATAAATCCATATTTATCGGTTCGTCATAGAGTAATGACAAAAAAAAAATATTACTAATTATATAAATAAAATTCGATATACAACTGATTGCTACGTATATATAGTGTGTACTTTATAATGAGTAATATTATTATTGATAATTACCTTTCGATGCACAAGCATTTCCTATATATTGAAAGTATTCTTTTATGAACGAATCTGGAATAATTTTAGTCGATAGATATTATACAATAACAATTATACTAAAGGTGTTTGAAATTTTCTATTGGGAAAATCAATTTTTTCGGGAAACATTGTTATTAATTGGTGATTATATAAACAAACATAAATATATGTTATTATGAGTGTTATTTTAAAAAATCAATAGAAATTATGACAATTACATTTGGCAAATAATTTTTAAATTTATTTTTAATATTTCGGATATATTTACGGGTGTACGTACTCTCTTATCTATTATTACTTTTAAGAGCTTTAATGTTAAGATTTACATAAATGTATTGTTTTCATATGTATACTTTTTCATTAATATTAATAATATTACGTATATTATTATCATATTAGTATATTTTTATCAAAATACAAAATTAATAATGATATAATGTAGGTATTGTGATGAAACATGACAACTACTTCATTAACGATAAATCGCTTATAAACTTGAAACAGCCAGAAAGTTTCAAACACGTTATAATATTGATGCAGATGATAATCGGATTTGCCTAACTGTTTTATAGAAAATATGATAATAAATTATTTCAAGTGGGTTTAATAGTTTGAAATGTAAATTGAACAATTTTCGAGGGAAACGAGAAAAAATTTTCAGGGACATAATTTTTATAACAATACATCATGTATATAGAATGATGTGAATTAGCTGGATTAATCATTAATACGAATATAGCTTACTAATATTTCTTAAAGCATTTTCTATAAAATAATAAAATATCATATTTATTCCGGTATTTTATTTAAAATATGCATTTGAAAGAACTATAATTTTGGTGTGATCTCCAAAATGATCTCATCAAATACAATATTATAACAAACTGTGTATTTCTATCGTGTTCATTGTCGTACGATGTATAATTCAAACTTTGAACTAAACCAATTTAAAACAAATAAACGTACATAATATGTGTGAGAACTGTTTACAATACTGACAATAAATAAAATAAAGTGTAGTTACATAATATTAAAAATGATTCATTGTTTATTGACAGAAATTTTTAATTATGATGTAAACGGCACGTAGAGTGTAGACTTTGATTGGCAGACTTTTAAAATATTCGATGAAAAGTATTTAAATAACTTATTTTGTATTCGAATAATATTTTGAATACTTTAAAAAAATAAAAATATTCGTGTACGTATTCTGAATACTTAAAGTATTTTTAAGAAAAATACTTTTTCTCTTCAACCACGAATAAAAACTATCAATTTGTGGAAAAAAAATGTTTTAAATTTTATATTAATTTTACGTTGATGTATAATATTGTTTTGATATTATTATTTATTATGTAAAATATAATTTCTCTAAACAAATTAATAAATAATAATTCGTTTAAAATAAATTAAAATGTAATTCTATTGATCATTATCTACATTCTACATGAAATGACCGATTCTTTTTCAAATAATATTTCTAACTATTCAAAGGTAGATGTTCATTAAATTATTTCAAAAAATATTTATGTTCAGTTGAATTAAATCTATTTTTATGTAATGAACGTAAGAGTGAAAAATTATAATTGAATTTAAAAGTTTTGCGACAACAAATACGACAAAAATATTTACACTCAAATATAATAAATACGATAAACGCTAATTAATTGCGCATTGATTACATTACAACAAACACAATAGAAATTCAATTAAAACTCTAATACAATTATTGAACGTTAGTAATCCATTTATGAATAATGACAAATTATACATGAGATATTCGACGGAACTTACTGAATTTGTATAGTGCACAATGGAAATAGTCCCTGAAATTTTGATTCACATGTGTCTCGAATTCTATGAAAAACACGAAATTAAAAATTGAAAAAAAAAATGAACGAAAGTGTTGAAATATACTGAACATTTCGGAGTGAAAATAATTTGATGTGTGTATATATATATATAAATTTTTTTAGATGGTATATAGTTAATTTGATAATTTTTTTCTCATTTTTAATTACTTCGTAGTAACGTAACGATTATTCGATTACCATAATACTACAGTCATTAATCATTTGTGACCAAATATATAATTATTATTATAACATCGAATTGAATTAAAATAAAATCTGGCGCAAGCCTTGAATATTAAACGATTTGTTAGAATTATGCCAAACTATTATTAACTCCACGCCTCAATGGTATTGTGCCTGGACTTATCGTAGAACCCGAATTGATGTAACACGCGAAACGTTTTTTTTTTTTAATTATTTTGCACAATCGTGTGTATAAATCACGAAGTAGGTGAAAAAGTGTGTGGTCATTTGGCGTTTGAAAATAATTCATAAACGTTCGCGTACAGATTATAATGACTAAAATAAATATTTGGTCTATGATTTACGGCAATTAATTCAGTAAAAGTGCCACAACAGAAGTGGCCTTTTTAATCGAAAATTAAGAATATAATATATTTAATAGGGACATTGTGACAATCAAAAATCACGTTCTATTACAATTTATTGATTTTTAACGTAATTAGAATAGGAGGTTTTTTTTTTTAAATTTCCAATGGAAAATACGCGCGCAACATCTATTGCTGAAGAAATACCCAACAATATCCATATCAAATCGCCCCCAAATGATTGCATCGTGTTATAAATATGTTGAACGTAAAAAATTTCTTAAAACATATACACAGATCACAACAAACGTTTCAATCATTCCTTTTGAATACAACGAAATTGCTTACTACAATAAATATTTATTTTCTTGCACAATTCTGAAAAAAACATTTCATTGAAAACCATCATTTTTAAAGTAATTACACGAAAAAAAAACAATTATTGATATACGAATAAAAACGACAATAATTTACTAGAATAACATTTATTTGGGCGTCCGTTTTTAATAATTCAAGAATGCGAAACAGAAATTAATTATTCAATGACTATTAGTGAATATTTTAGAAAAAATCAAACTTACTAAAGCAATCGCTTCTTTCTAATGATTTTAATATATATTTTTTATTAGGTATATCGTATTGATATCGTGTTTTAATAATTATACAGCGTTATGTTTATAGAAATAAACTATTGATTTGTTGAAAACCATTTTAAATATTCAAACGAATTTAAAAAATAAATCTACGTAATATATATATATATTAAAAAAATATTAATACAATTTTATTTACTGATATTTATAATTTTTTTGCTGTTTTTGTTTTTAAACTCTGTGTATTTTTATCATAATATTCATTATTTCGTAGTATTATTTATTATTTGACTTTGTTTTCTTTTTTTTTTTTCGCCTAATACCCGATGGACGACTTTTAGTCGAAACTGGTAGTAAATAAATAAATTTAATACAACTCTTATATGTATATATTTTTTTCATTATTTACAATTCATTAATTAAATCGCAGTTTTTCATATTTTTTCTCATTTTCCGCATTGCATCATAGTAAATCTTTATATAAACTAATAATATTACATATTACCAATATTATTATTTTTGTTTATATATATAATATATATATATATATATCATATAATTATTGTTGAAGTGATGATTAGAATGAAATCCGACACATTTGCTATACATTCTTACACACTTATTTGAGGAGGACATTTTTCAAAATTATTAAAAAAAAATTCGAGGGATAAAATGTCCTAGTTATAAAAATTAACTTATCTATTCGACACACGCTTTTATTAATTAATTAATACTAACAAATTAAATATTTTATCTCCATTTATAAATAAAAAGAAACAGAAGAGTGATCAATGACTAATTATTAAATTATGAAAATTAATCTTACTTTTACTTTTATGGACAACATTTTCTAATGATTTAAAAATACATTTTTATTTATGTTTTATATGCGAGGAAAATTTTCAAAACATATACTGGTACAACAGATAGTACTTGTAATGAATAATATAAAACATGGACTTGATAATATTTCGCGATTTTGATGACGCACGTTGTGATGCCGAAAATACAGCGCACGACGAAAATCTTTATTTATAAATGAATTTGATAATATTTTTCGGCAAATTCTGTATTCGACTCACAATGTAGATTTTCGCAAGTGTGGACCCGGGGCTGTTATACAATGTATAGAAGCAATAATTATTTAATTTTTTTTTTCCATTAATTAATGTGCAATTTCTTTTCCTCCAAAACAAAATGTTTCGAAAAACGAGTATATCATTGGAAAGATTATTAAGTATAAAGTTATTGTAGAATTTAGTGACAAAAAAAAGTCAACAATTTTTTTTTTTTAATTAGGCATTTTCGAATTTCCAAATTTTAGGAAATTAGCCTGTGCTTGAGAAAAAACCTATTGAAACCTTGTGAGTTCGACTGTTCAGTGTCAACGGCGTTACGGACAACGCGCATCACACTTTCATTTATTTTGCTTTATCATAATTTATTATTGTTGTGATTACAGTTTTCCATTGATATACACTATTGGCGCCCACCGTTTTTGATATTATTATTATTTGCATTTTGTATATATTCGACCATTGAATTATATAAGTTTTATGTGATGTCCATTGGTCCATCTTTTCGAGTTCATTGCTATTATTTTTCAAGTTTACTTTTCCTGTCTTTCTCGATGTACGGTTGCGAACGTGTCCGTTCGTAACAGGTAATATTTCTCTAATCAACGCGTTCGCTACGAGTTGGTTCATTTAGTTATCACGGCAAACGATGTCTCTGAGCGGGACATCGTCGGGTATACGCCCGCCACAATAATCTTCCATGAGTTCTTACAATTGATTTTCAAATTTGCTACAGAGCTAATAGTATGGTGGGTCAAATGAAAAAATGTACGCTTTTTTTTTTCAAAAAATAAAAACGAAATTTCGACTTATTATACTTGAGAATCGGAATTGAAAAAACTAAACCTTTAATATTATAATAAATCATTCGTAATACAATTGTTACAAACCTTCTGTTCTATTTAAACACCATTCCCTTGGACCATAAATATTTGCGTTGGTGCAAACTAAAAATTAAACGGTGATTTAAAATTATAGGTATTCTTTTAGATTAGCAGGTAATTTATTTAATGGTTAATATATGTATATATATTTTTTTTAAATTAATCAACTCAACAATACATACCATCATTTGTTTCATTGAAAATATAATCGAGATAAGCATCTATAAATTCTAATACGCGTATATTCAAAAAGTTAGATTTTCAATAAACACTAATTGTTATTAAACAGTATGTTAGTGTATAGTCGTGTGATACATTAATACTAATAATAGTGTGCAACATATTATATAACATGGCATTTAAAAGAATATTCTATTAAGAAATGGGTAAAAAATAAAGAATTATGCGTGAATACTTCTCTGTATTTCTGACGATTTTACTAATAAAAATAAATATAAAAAAATATATATATATAATAATTTATTTTTATTAAAACGACATTCATCTCTCACGTGTGATTAATTCACACTTGCGCGTTAATTTATAGCCAACAGTAGGTACTACGCATCGGGAAGTGAGAGTGACAATATATAAAAGTAAATACATGTTACGTACGATACATAACTTCAAGCATATTGAAGTTTAATACGTTCTATGATGAGACGATTTGATTATCAGTTAGCCTACCGCAATTGCAACGGTAGTGTCTGCGCGATAATTCATAACGATATTACTAATATGATCCGGTGTAGAAAGGGGAGGACTACGACAATACAGCGATCGAATACGGTGGTGTGGAAAGGGGTACGAAAAACATTATAGTCATAGAAGAATTATTATATTATAGAAAAATAACTGATATTAGATGAATTTCGTTGTTACACGAGTCTGTTCGTAACACTTTCGCTGATAATCACCTTTGATGTTAAGTCGAAATACCGATACACGGCGGATCGCCGGTTTATTCGTTAATTTATTTGCGATTTCGTTCATTACAAAATCATATTCGCGCACAAATATTACGCGTGGCTTTTGATTGACTACGTATATATATATATAAAATATTCGAAACGATGTCGGCTAAAATATTTTTATTAAAATAATAATTTTGATTCAAAATACGCACCGAGATGATAAAATGCACGTTCGAAAGCCGTTTTAGAAGTGTATTTAATATAAGCTAAAAAAAAAAAAAAAAAAATGAATTTTATTATTTCATTAAAACGTGTACCGTAATTTAAACTATATACCGTAATTTTTACATTAATGAAAATAAATAAATAATTTTACTTTTAAATTTGCCAACAATTACAAATTCGCCTAGATAATATTATTTAAATATCGAAAATTAATAAAGACCATTACAATAAAAATTTCTTTATTTTATATGAACCTATTTTTCCATTAAAACACAAATATAACAGATTTTAAAGAAAAAGTGTATATTTTAAGTGAAATTCAATTATAATGAATATATAGATATCCAAAATATATATTTCAAAATATATTAACATGTTTAAAATATCATTAATAAACATTAATTAAAAAATTGAGTTTAAAACATTAAGTATATATATATATATATATATATATATATATATATATATATATATATTTATTTATTTACATAAATTGTTTATAAAACTGTGTAACAAAACTTACGTTGACATTCTAAAATTAAAAGTTTATAAATACGATATATTATCAGTTATATGCATTGTATTATAAGTTCAATGTTTATGTGTCTTACCTGATAGTCTTGGAGCGATTTCAACAATAATACTAAGGAATAGTGTAAAACCAAAAACGATAAATCTTGTTTTAATCAAATCCATGTTACTTATTATTTAGTTATCGTTAAACTGGTGAATACAATTAATATAATCGTTATCCGCACTTGCAATACTCGCTTGTTTAAACATAGATATGGCAAAATTATGTGTTTTTAATGTTAAAGTAATGACAAAATGTGTTGAGTGTAAATAACGTTGAATGAATTTCATAGTCATAAGTGTTTGGAATGAAAAATGTTTTTGAAAATTTTACTGAGCCGAGAGGTGTGTGTACGTGATTTCAATAAATATTTTAGAGTTTTTTTATTATTATAAATTTAAAAACGACGATAAAAACATTGCGTTATTCGGTGTAATAAAATTTGTCTCAAAATTTGAAATGGTCGTAAAAAGAAATAATAACTTATAGATTTTCAAGATTTTTTTTGAATATAACTTGAAGTTACAATCGTTAGATACTGTTTTAAATTTTTAAGTCTTCAAACCAAAAATTACCTTATCGATGAATTGAATTCAACATAATTTGTATACTCGTACTTGTTTCACATTATAACAATTATGTATATATATATATATATAAATTATATAATATTATAAACACTTTACACTTGTTTCATATTACCAGCCCACTTTATAAAATCCATATTATGCAATGTGTCTAAAATTATAATGTATCATGAAACAATTCCATCTCTTCTCCTATAGTTACTCTTATTTCATTCAATCAAACATATTTGTTAATCGCATTGATGATTAATGATCATTACATTCAAAATCGACTTTTTTGTCCAAAACAAAAAACCTGTCCATATTACCATCTTTTCCACCTAATAATCACAGTGCGCTACTCCATCCAGGTTAATCAAACCGCACACACACACAGACAAACAGTCCGAGTAGAATTAATTGTTTATCATAAGTTTTTATTATTGCGAATTATTATATAATGTAAGAGGGCAACAATTAGTAGTAGTAGTAGTAGTAGTCGTAGAAGCTCTCGATCGCGAAGCCCGTTCGCTAAAATTATTGTAAAAATTTAATTGATAAAAATATCAAAATTTTTTTTTTTTTTTGACATTTCGCACTCAAAAATTGACGTCACTCGTTATTCACGGTCAAGCTAACAATTATTGTAGATGAGCGCGACGAAGCGCACTTTCACTTTTGTTAATGATTAAACTTCAGATATTGGTCAGCTGATGCAAATACTCGTTTACTTCTTCACTAATGTCGTCGTCGTTGTTATTTTCCCGACCGTTCCGTGTTTTTCACGCATTGTTACGCTTTCGTTTAATATATATTTTTATCGACCAGATAATTCGAGTGCGACAGAGGTAGCAGAAACACATTTTAATCTCTTCACAATAATAATTCATTTATATTTTTACGAATCAATTTAAACGTGTTGCAATAAGTGAACCCTCCCCCATTTATAGTTCCGTTATATTTTGTCAATTAATTTTATAATCGACCACTGAGACTCGTACTTCGCCTCACCTGTGAAAAGAGATCGATCGATATCGCATTAATCCAGGTGACGACGGTTGTATAAGAATTTATACTAAATTTATAGCCATAAAAATGTATGGCGTTGCAGCGGGTAACGCGCACAATGCGGCCAAAAAACAAAATTAAACAATTTATAAACTTCTTTCGACAAAAATACACCTATATCTGTAGGATTTGATTAGTATTTCAATACACTCGTAGGATCTTTCATCGTAGACAGATATTAATGTAAAAACGCCATAAACGACGCGCGTGGTCTTCGCAAATACCTGCAACTTCCCATGTAGGTCAGTAATGAAATCATACAAAAGAGAATTCTCGAAGTCGTATTAATTTATTAAAATATTTTTAATCATACACACACGTATTCTGCAATATAATTTAAATTTTATTTAAATATAAAATGTGATTTAAATTATTATTTTATCGTTAGTCGTAGTGAAATTAAAATTAATAAAAGTGAAACACGACTATTCCGAATTGGTGATTTTTAACGTAGTCTTATTCTTCGTCATTGTCTTCATCGTTTTCACTGTGTTCCACGTATTCTTTGTTGAGGTCGAACTCATAGCCTGTCTGACTCGCCGAACCAGATACAGACGCATCGCTGGAATCTGTAGTTATAAAATTTTCACAAAATACTTTCGGCGTTTGTATATTTATTTCACCTGAAATATAATGAATTTTTATTATTTCAAGTTTCTTTCCTGTCTCTTAACATTGAATCGATAACATGTTTAATCGTTGTAATAATACGACAAGAAGCATCGCAGTAGAGCATCTACATCGCTGAGCCGCCGTACAAAACAACCAAGAGATGGCGATATTTTTTTACGGTGAACAGGCCATCGATATGTATAAAATAACAAAAGCCACGCATTATGCAACCATGTAGAATACGACTATAAAAATGAGGATTTAAATGTGTTGATGAGACATCCTTTTTCACTACAACGATTTCTATTTCTCTGTGAATATTAACGTATCCAACAGTGTTTACACATCAATTGTTCCTCCACTTTTCCATTAACGTAAGTAATTAAATAGCCATCTAACGTATGTTTATATGTATAAAATAAATGTTCAAAACTAATTTTGACTGTATATTGGTCTGCTGGATACATATAGACTGATTGTTTTACTACTACCTATATATAGATTATATGAATACAAAACTACATTGGCTTTTAGCACGAGTATCTATAGGTATTCTTTTTTTACAACGTGATTTTTATAAATACGAAATATTATATTTTATTCACAGCAATATGTGTATTCATGTCTTGCTCGAACAGATATATGACAAGATTGCACCCATTCTCTTTAGCAATATAATTATTTCACTTACCTATTAAAATGAAAATATGTATTCATTTGTTTACAATGAAAATTCTCGGTACCTTATCTAACTTATTGTCCACCTAAATTCAAAGTACATTCAATCGACTTGCTCGCCTGCACAGATTTGCGCCACTGATTACGTATAATATGTTTAGCTATCTTAATCCTGTATAAACTAAGTTAATTATTTTCTTAGAAAGTTTATAAAATTATCTATTCTTAAAAAAAATAACGAATGATATAATTGGAATTTATATTAATTTGAGTCTTCACCTTTTAATAAATATCTATCAGAAATAAATGATGAAACGTTTCAAACATCGTTAATGTGCGAGATAAAAATCATTGTATCCGCATTTGTGTGCTCTACGGGTCTGAACGCTGTTTGAATTTAACGAAACCCATATGCGTAATGCACGTTAGAGAATCGCTAACTCACTGTCGACGTGTAAAAACTGGAGCAAATAGGATTTTTATTTCATTCCTACGTCTATATATTATTAAGATACTATTGTGAAAATAATCTAATGAAATTCAATAAAATATATATTGTATAATATGGTCATGCGGAATCTTTTGAAAAATGTAACGATCCCGCTTAGGGAATTGTATTCTGCGCTAGTAGATAACCAGACAGCCAATTAGTATGCGCATACAAAAAAAAAAAAAAAATAAAATAAAATAAACGATATAATTTTAAACTATAGGAAAGAAGATAATAATTTAATGTTGAGAAATTGAATAAAAAATTCAAATAATAGTTTAGTCAGTTGACTGGCTATTATATTATCCCTTTACCGTCACAGGATTGAAAATACTTTTACTAGTTCGTAGTCACATGGTTGGATTACGGTGTTCAAAAATTGATAGAATCTATTTAACCTATTTGATAATGAATAATATTATTAATGAAAATTACCAATCCATACATAAGTGTTATCTATATATTCAAAGTATTCTTTTATGTGTGGATCTAAACAAATATGAAATAATTTTAGTCGATAGATATTACACAGTAAAAATTATACTATAGACACTTAACATTTTCTATTATGAAAATCAATTTGTTCAAGAAACAAATATTTTCAAAAATATTCAATTATATTAGGAATCGCGTGAATTAATAAAATAAACTTTAATATAAATATAGCTCACTCGTTCGTGTAATATCTCCTATAAACAAATAAAAAATATATATATATATATTCCGATATTTGATTCAAATGTATTTTAGAGAACTGTAATTTTTCTGTAACCTCCAAAGTGATCGCATCAAATAATATTATAACATACTGTGCATTTTTTTATTTATTTACCTAACGCGACCGATTCTCCGCTGCGGCCGGATATTTTCATCACCAAACTGTCAACTTCCAATCATACTTACATACTATAAATGCTGCCTTTAATTTTGTTTGGTTTTGTTATAACTTTGACGCTATTGATGGTAGGTACGCTGTTTCAAATTACGCCAAAAATCCCTTCTAAGGGATCTTTTTGAATTCCCGTGTTACCAAACCGATCTATTTCTAACTCAATAGGTCTACTCTGGTTGATATTTAACAAATAAATCACTCACCATTCCAAATATACATCACACAATAGGGATAACAGGGGAGGCAATTATATGGCTGGAACCATATTATTCTTAAAATTGTTTCGTTTGTCGCGTAGTCAGGCAAATCGTTATAAAATATTTTAAAATCATATCAAAAAGTTAAGTAAAAATAAAGGAGTATACGACCAAGCAGTTGATTTAGCATGTTAAATCGATTATAGAAAAACAAAAAAAAAATCAGAGGCAGAATTTATATTATGTAAATATATGGCTTGGTAATTGATAGTTTGATGACGAAAAGATTCGGCGCGGCAGAGAATCGGTCGCGGCGAAGTGTCCTAGACCATTTATATCGTGTTCAATGTTATACAACGTATAATTAAACTTTGAACTAAACCAATTCAAAATAAATTAACGTACACAATAATATGTGTGTGGAAACTGATTAATAAGACAATTATAATAATATTAATACAACACTGACTGTTAGGACCGATTCGTTTTCAAATAATTAATTGTTTTAACCATTTATATAGACACGCGTTCATTAACTTACTTTAGAAAAAAAAAATGATGTTAAATTGAATTAAGTCGATTTTCATGAAATGAACGTAAGAGTGAAAAATTAAAATTGAACTTAAAAGTGTGCGGCAACAAATACGATAAAAATATTTACACCCGACTGTAATCTAAATACATGATGAACACTGGGTAGTTAATATAATTAGATTACACTACAACAAACACAATAGAAATTAAACTAACGATAAATAACGATTAAATGTATCAAACGGTAGTAATCTATTCTAGAATAATGACAAATTATGCATAAGATATGTGGGACGACTTACTGAAGTTGAATAGACCACAACGTAAATATTCCATAAAAGTTGGAGTCGTATGTTTATTAAATTCTATGAAAAATACGAAATTTTAAATTGCATTTAATAAAATTTGAATTGAAATACACTGAACCAGTGTATAATGTACGTTTTGGAGTGAATATAATATTTAAAGTACGTTATGCTTTAAAAATAATAGCAATTAAATTAACCGTTCACACATAAAATTGCGGGAAATACGGCTATAGCCGTACACCGTAGAAATGTGATGATTTGATTATCATACAGCCAATTAGGCAATTGTATGCACGGGCGTTCGCGCTATACATATTATAATATTGATTTAAATACGTAATAAGACATAAGTCTCAAATATTAAACAATATACACCTTCATACCGAAATGTACATATACTTTACACCAAATTAGCTTTTTTTTTTTTACTATTATTGTCGTTTTGCACAATCATA
Source organism: Chaetogeoica ovagalla (assembly GCA_032441825.1). Lineage (NCBI taxonomy): Eukaryota > Metazoa > Arthropoda > Insecta > Hemiptera > Aphididae > Chaetogeoica > Chaetogeoica ovagalla. Next base: position 2,938,384 of record CM063747.1, on the reverse strand, counting down.
CGTATGAATCACACGATGTAGGTAAAAGTGTGTGGTCAATTGGCGTTATAAATTATTTCGTAAACATTGCCCCGTAGATTATATAATAGCTATTTTTATCTATGACGTACGGCAATTTGTTCTGTAAATTGTCGTCCGCCAAAAGTGCTAAAAAGGGCTATTTTATGTTTAATATACATTAAACATTCACATACTCGAAAACCGCATGGCTATACACTGTACTTAGACACGTGATCGTGTCACGGTTCCTTATACCGTGCTTAGATGTTAAATATTAATTTCTACACTCCAGTATTTCTCCAAGATCCGTTTAATTAAATTTAAACCACTATTACTCGGGTAATATTAATCAGATTTTTATAAATCATTATGTATAAATTCTCAAGAAAACATATTCTCTAATAATTTATAATTGACTATTTGAAAGCCGAAAATAGATATAGTTTTAATAAATAAGCGAGGGAGTATAGTTTTGAAAATATTAAATGCCACGGGGTGCAAGCAAATAATATCCATTTTTTATTTAAATTCTAAAATAAAGGTTTCATGTTGTAAGCAACTCTGTAAATGAAGAAAAAGTTATCAAGAAGTTATCGACTTAAGGCATATACACGGATCACAATAAACGTTTGAATCATTTCCTTCTAAATACAACAAAATTGCTTACTACAAAAATTATTTAATTTCTTGTGGAATACTGAAAAACATTTTAAAATACAAATAATTACACAGAAAAAAAAACAAAAAAAAAAAAAAAAATAACAAAGATTATTAATATAAAAATAAATATTTAATTACAATAACACGAAATCACTGACACTTTTTTTATGGGTTTGTGTTAGTTTTACAATAGTGTATGTGTGTTTTTTTTTATGTCTGTAACCAAAAATTCTACCAGAAAGAATGCTTTAATGTCACAGTTTGTTCCCGGTAGCAAATTGCATTTAGTTGGTACTTTAAAGAGTACCTTCGATTTTCTCATAAGCATCAAAAAAATATAAATCAAAGACCATCATCGGAAAATTTTATAAAAACGCGATTTTGTCGAAATCGATTATTATCGATATCTCTCGTAATTCTAAGTCTATCAGGGTATAGGAAACTTAGAAAATTCATCGAATATTTAAATTTATAATAAAGAAAATTACAATTTTTCGTACATTCATAAATAAAAAAAAAAAAGGGAAAAAGTTCAATGACTGTAATTAAATATTTTACTAAAATCAATCTTACGGTTGCATCCTTCTGTTTCTAAAGATTTAAATACACATTTTTAATTAGGTAAATCATAACAATATTATGTTAAGATAATATAATTTGATATTGTGTTTTAATAAATATGCAACATAATATTAATACAAATCCTGTTTTGAACGCATTACGTACATGCGTGCGTATTCTATACTTGTCACGATTTATTTATAAAAAGAAATAAAATGACACTACGATAAAACACGACGGTTTTCATCGTAAAACGGTTTTGTCCGCCACAGACTTCGCGTAAAATTTTGTCGTTCGTTCGTCTTGTTTCTGTGCGTTGACAAATTTTGTTTTTTATAAATGTATAAACCTACGTGTTTCTATTTAGTTTTTTAGTTTTTTTTTTGTGCGCTTGTGATGGATTCGACACACGTAATGTGCAGTGGCAGTGGCGTATTTTTTTTTTTGTCAAAAAAAGAAAAAAAGGTTAGGAATGAGTGCGTATGATGGGCTAAAAAAAGCGATTGTTAAAATTAAAAATACATTTTCTCATATTAATTTATCAAGCGAGCTGAACCCGAAGACCGGTTCAGTTATTTGAGAACGGACAAACATACTGATTTTGAGTTATTGAACTTGATAACTTTTTTGATAACAAAAAAAAAAAAAAAATTTAACGAGAAATAAATAATCTTGTATTAACGGCGATCGTTCTAATGCACAAATTATGAATTTCTGATGGTCGATTTTGATACGAATGGCCGATTGTCCGACGGACGAGTTATTCAATATACTTCGTTTTTTGTCAGAAATCAAATATAATAGTTATAATTAATATAAAAGTGTATTATAAGTTATTTAGTTTTTTGTTAAATGATTATTAATAAGTATAAAAGTTATAGTCAAAAAGTGAATAAACACGTGAGTTTTTTTCGAAACACGCGCGCACATTACGATTTGAAACGACAAACGGCAAACCCGTCGTGTTCAAAAAAAAAAAAAGAGTCAAGAAGACTCGACAGAAATCGACTTGTCGTGGGGTTTCTTTTTTCGTCGTCGACATTTTTCCGTGTAATATAAAATCAATAACCGAGGCTTAATTACTTAATCGCAATTATCGCCAATCATTTTTTTTTTCTCATTTTAATTGGCCTTTTATTGTAAATCCAGCTCAACAATTACAAAACATCAGAATGTTAAAAAAAACCACAAACGAACAGAATAATAAATAATATGTAGCTAAAAATATAAAATAAAAGTATATATATATATATATAGACAAAAACGGTCAAATAGTAAAACCAGCCTACTGAATAAAAGAAATAACAATTATACGAATGATCTGTTCAGAATGGTACAGTTTAAAATGGAGTGGAGATTGAAAGAGACATTCAAGGAGTTAAGAGAAGTAACTAGGTTCTGACGTTTAACGGAGAGTGAAGGACAGTCGAAAAGAATATCGCAGATACGTTCGTCCATATGCAGAGTGCGGCCGCCAATCATTGTAAATGCGAATGTATTTCGTTATCTCCCTACGTCGACGTACCGACGAACAATCCCTAAAGAATGGGGAGGCACAATTGACAAAATAATAAACGAATCGTTTACACGTCGTATTTATCGAATTAAACGTAATTTATTTAACAGTACATTATTTACAGTAATTTATTTAACAGTGTATATTGTTAATATTCCAAGAAAAAATTTTAAAACCGTAGACAGCCGTTTTACTTTGTTCGTTGTACACTTATATACACAAATGATAATTCAATAATAATAATAATAATAATAATAATAATAATATATTAAATATTTTATTTTCGCTTATGATAAAAAGAAACGGGAAAATGATCAATGACTATTATTGAATTGAATTACTAAAATTAATATCTTACTTTCAGCGGTGATATTTCCTAATGAGTTATAAATATACATTTTTAATTATGTTTTATAAGCGAGGAAAATTTTCAAAATATTTACTGCTATAGTAGTAGGTAGTAACTATTAATGAATAATATAAATCACGGACTCCATAATATTCCGTTATCGCCGAGGTATATGCGATTTTTTTTTTTTATACATATAATTTAAATTTTTTGTAACATCATTTCAGTTTATCCTGAAAAAAATACTGTAAAATCTAAGCGTAAGATGGTTTTGCCCGTAAAAACATTAGTTGTTATGGTGTGTATCCTCAAATTCAATTATATCTCGAACTATAGTGGTCGCTGAAGTTACTCTATCGGACTATATTCAATCAATTTAATCTATTTTATGTTTTTATATTTTGAATATAGTAAAATTCGTGTAAGTGACTGTTTAGGTTCGGTGACTTTTTAATGATTAAAAATTATTACATCTTTATGCAAATTACAAAATTGTTAATTGTCAATAATATTTAGATTCTGGGATTCAAACTATATGCATTCAACCATCCGCCCTGTAAGTTTTCTAACTACGCCCCACTGGGTGTGGTAGATGAAAATTCCCTCATTCCCCCGCCCAAAAAAAAAACATACACTATTTGTAGGTATTTATGAGAAAAGTTTTCACTGTAAATGAAAATTAAATTGAAAAAACTAAATCTTAAAAAATGATTCATTCATAATACAATAATTGTTACAAACCTTTTGTTCTATTTAAACACCAATTCCTTGGATTAAAATAATTTACTTCAGTGAAAGCTAAAAATTATACGGTTATTAAAATTTTAGGATATTTTTTTAGATTAATAATTTATTTAGAAGATTTTTTTTATAGTTTTTGTAACTTAATCAATATAACAGTACATACCCTCATTCATTTTTTTGAAGATATGATCGAGATAAGCATCCACAAAATCTAATACATATATTATATTATACGAATTTACAGAGAGTAAGATTTTAACAGTAGTGTCAGTAATAAACTAGTCCAAAGTAACAATTTTGTTATTAATCAGTATTTTATTAAATAATCCATCATCATACATTTGTTCCTATTACGTGCAAAATAGCATAAAAAAATATTCTTTAAAAGAATAGTTTGTTAAGAAATGGATAAAATGGAAAAAAAAAATAAAAAAAATATGCATAAATACTTCTCTGATTATTTGGAATTTTCCCTAATAAAACAAAAATAAGTTTTTTTTATTAAAACGGCTCTTATGTGTGACTTCAATGCAGACTTGCACAGTTAACACTACGGTATTACATATCGGATATCAATTATAACTATCAAATAAAGAAATTTAATTGTTTCACTGTTACGAAGAGTAAACGTAACCTTCCATAGTTTACACAGTAAGTATACGTCGATTTCCGTGCTGATTTTGCAAAAAAATATAACAACAGTATTGGATAAAGCATGTAGAGATTTTCCAAAATCGTTCTACGGCATTCGTTAATCTTTAGTGTCTAAACGTATTTCTTAAAAATATGCACTAATCGTAATTGTAGACTTATAACACCAGAACGATAATGCCAAATCATCGACAATCGAGTGTCGCCCTACGTGTATTGAATTTGAGACAATCAGCAAACCGAAACCCACTGCATATCACCCATTGTTACATGACCAAGTTACAACTTACAATCCAATTAAAACGAACGTACTCTGATCACGTTATTGGCTAGAGTCAATTATGAATGTTGTTGTGTCTACTATATTTGAAGTTCTTGGCACGTACTTGTGTTCTTGTTTATTGTAGAGAGTTGTATTTGAATCTGGTGTTTTATTAATACAGTTATTATACAAAATTTTTCCTCAGGGATTTTCGTATTTTAAATGGAGAGTTTTATAATCAGCATTTATTTTTATCACAAAAAATTATATTTAATTACAAGTGTACAAGTCTATCACTATTCTTATGCTTAACTCCAATATAGTTAAAACAGATCACATTGTTGTAAAATATTATACGATTCGTGGTAATACCAAAAAGGTAATGAAAATTATTAATGTTACGTCCAAATACACCGATACATCTCCGGCTCGTTCGCTGGACTATTTGCGATTTTGTCGATTACAAGACTAATGTCGCACGGATATTACTGTGGACGTGGCTTTCAATCGATTATGAAAACAATATGTAAATCGAAACGACGTTGGATAAAAATATTTAAATTACAAAATTTTATTTAAAATACGCACTGACGTGATAATATGCATGTTTGAAAGCCATTTCAGGAGTGTATACTATATATACTACAGAAAAAAAAGAATATAATTATGTATGTGTTTTAATATATAAATAATTTTTATACAATGTTGTAGTTGTATTCACTATCATTAAAATTAAATTGAATGTTATCGATTTTGAATTAAAAAAAAAAAAATGTTAATATTTCTACGTAACATAAATAAATTAAAAATGAATTGCAATATTACATCAAAACGTGTTAACTAAATAGCCCATAACCCGTACATAAATAAAAAATTTACATTTAAATTTCCCATTCATTCGGAGTTCACCTGGATAATATTATTTTAAAATCAATAGAATTAATAAAATATATTTAGAAACAACGAAAAAAAATTATTTATTTATTTTACGCCACAACCTATTTTACCAATTTTTCCATCAAACCCCAAATACTACAGAATACGTAACAAAATTACATCTATGTTTGAAGTAAATTCAAATGAATATGAATATTGAATTTTTTTATTTAAACGTGCATATTCAATTATAATATTTAGCTATTACGTAATCCATATAGCGAATACCGATGCGGTTATAATATTATATTAAAAGTAAAAAAGAAGTGAAATTATCAGTATGATTACACACTCACACCCAACTATATGCATACGTGTATGTGTGTTAATGAGTAATTATTATCGAATCGTGGACAAAAAATAATATTCAGGGTGAGAATTGAATTGGATATACTTTATATCACGTATATATTTTTCAATCGGACTCTCACCCCATTGATAATATATGCGAAATATATTGCACATAATGCCGAAAAATTATTTAAAATGAATACAATAACACACGTATATTGTATGTAATGATGGTTGGGTTAAATCAAATATACACCGAGAAACATACTCGGTTTATATTTATAAAATGTTTCACCACTAAACATAATTACATCACCATAATATTATATTACGTCGTATATAAAAAGTAAACGCATTACGAGTGGTGTACACCGTACGTCTGTACACGAAATATATTTTTATATATATATGAAATACATATTATATATTCACATGAATTATTTATAAAACTTTACAACAAAACTTACGTAGACATTCTAAAATTAAAAGTTCGTAAATACAAGTATTACGATATTGTTAGTTATATGAATATCGTGTATATGAATATTTTCGTATTGTTTTATAATCACAGTATATAAATTTAACGTTTATGATGTACCTAATATTCATACCTGAGAGGTTTGGAGCGATTTCAACAATGACACTAAGAAATAGTGTAAAACCGAAAACGATAAATCTTGTTTTACAAAAATCCATGTTACTTATTATTCGGTTATTGTTAAACTGATGAATATATTCAATATAATCGTTATTCGTGCTTGCAATACTCGCATATGTTAATTTACGCATATCTCAAAAATTCTTCTTTTTTTATGTTAAAGTAAAGACAAAGCGCGTTAAATGTAAATAATGATTTTTATTATTATTATTATTATTATTATTCGTGTGCGTACGTATAATAACTAATGGTTTAGTAATAAACGGAAAACAGCCCGCGAACTCGGGATGTTGGCCCTCATCTACACATTTTCCAATTCAACACTGAAGGCGCGGGAAAAAATATATTTATAGGGCGCCAAATATATTTTTATAAATCCATTTAAAAAAAAAGGGGCGCTGATTTCTCAATTGATCATGAGACGCACCGGGAATACTGAACGGTATCCCGGTGGACCAGTACGGGCCTGTCTGCTACGTATATTAAATAATGTTGAACGCATTTCATGTAGTCAAAAGGTCAAAAGTCTTTTGCGTTTTTTACGTGTTTAATAATAATAATTATTATGTATTAAACTTATTTTTAATGTATACCGCTCTGGTAGAACAATGACGCAATTGAAAAATTTGGCTAAATGGACTAAAGGCTTTAATGTGTTTAAATACAGAGAACGCATAAGGTAGAAAAACGACGGATCTGTAGGTATGTTCCAGACAGTCAGAGTCGTTGTGGAAATATCAGGTGTTTGTTAGATGAACGGCGGTACATCTCCGTAGTTATGTGTCTAATCTCTAGAAGTGAACCTATGTCTCCAAATGACTGCATTTAATTAAATTCATTTTTGCAATTAACTGAAAAATATGTGAGTTTTCAATTGTTTCTACTGAAGTCTTGCATTCAAAAATCATTAGGTTTTTAATGAAAATAATTTGATTTTTTGTGTTTCATACAACATTTCAATTATTGCAGTTACGTCATTGTTCTGCCGGGCCGGCGGTAAAAATTATAATTTTTTTATTTTGAAATTGTTCGTTATCGTACACGATTATTTTCTAATATTTCCTTACTTAACATAGTATTAATTAATTATAATGATTTCATTTTCAAGTTTATCATATATATTTACATCAATTGCCCCGATGTACTTCTAACACACTGCCTTTACTCATTTACCTATTTACCTATTCCCTCCCCCATTTCTTACCACAAATGTTTTTGTCACGACAAAAAAAAAATTATAATATAGAGCGTTATGTGTAGTTCACACATAACTTAAACTACGACGTTTTCATTGTAGTTTTACTTAAATCACCAATATCCAAACTTCAAAATGAGAGATTTCCTGAAAATCATTCCATTAATGTAAGCAGTATATTTTCCGTTATTAATGATTTTCATAAAAGAAATTTGAAACAATAAATCGTATTTTTTTTTTTAAGATACTCAACGTTTGTAATTTTTGACATTGCGAAGTCAACGATTTTGTATAACACGATCAGTGTTCAACGTAGTATCGGTTAATATTTGAAAATGTGGTATTGTATAAATAGCGGAAAAAAATCGTATATGAATGTAAATAATAATTATTATTTTTTTTAATATGCTTATATTGCAAGCATTTAAATTTTTTGAAGTAGGTACGTGAACTCAATAGTGTTGCCATACGGTATATTGCATGTACGCTATGTACTGCATATATTTTTGTTAAAACTTTTTATTACATAATTAATTCCCGAATAAAGATAAAACATACAAATATTGGCTTATTTTTGAGATGGACGTTTATTTTTCCGTCCACAGAAATCCTTTGCGTTACAATGACATCATTAATAAGCGTAATGATCGTAAAGATATATAGGGATAAAGAAGATAAATCACGAAAACAATATCTCGTCAACTTATTTAAATAATTAACTTCTGTAATTTTCGAAAGAACTTAAAAAAAAAATAATTTTAATTTTATTTTTTTGTCATTAAACACTCACTTTTTTTTAAATCACAAAATAGCATATACAATATATATATATATAGAGACATTCGTCAGCTTAAAGTATACTATTAAAAAAATATAATTAGAATGAACATATCAGTGAGAGTTCTACAACAATATCGATTTATGAGATAAATTGATAGGAGCTGCAAAATAGATTTATTTCGTTTTAAGAATCGACGAGTGTCTCGAATTCGCAGAATTATGCTATAACTTCATAGTAGTTATGAAATTTTCTTCTCGAGTTTGACTATACTTTTTTCCAATTGACTATATACACTTGCAGCGAAACAAAATACGTGTCACGTACAAACGCGGTGATGACGACACGCGACATTTACGCAAGTACAGACGAATTCACGAGAATTCGAGCGACCGCTACAGTGTCTGTTAACGGTGAACATCAGACAACACCAGTAAAACTTACAAAGAAAACTTAAAAAGAGAATTCCCGAAAAATTATTAATTATTAGAATATTTTTAATCATAAACACACACATACGTATTCAACAATATAATTTAAATTCGATTTAAATATAAACTGCGTTTTAAATTATTGTATTATCGTCAGTCGTGTAGTGACATTAAAATTGATAAAAGTGAAACACGACTATTCCGAATTCGTGACTTTTAACGTAGTCTTATTCTTCGTCATTGCCTTCATCGTCCTAGTTTTCATCGTTTTCACTGTGTTCCACGTATTCCTTGTTTAGGTCGAACCCGAGGTCTTTTCGACTCGCAGAACCAGATGTAGACGCACCGGTGGAATTTTCAACTATAAAATCCTCGCAAAATTCTTTCGGCGTTTGTACGCTTAGTTTTTCTAAAATAGAATAAATTTTAATTATTTCAAGTTTCTTTCCTATCACTTAACATTGAATCGATAACATATTTTATCGTTGTAATAATACGACAATGAGCATCGCAGTTAAGATCGTCTACATCGCTGAGCCGCCGCACAAAACAACCGAGAGACGGCGATATTATTTATTTCCGTGGCCGATTACACGAAATCCTCAAATCCCTTCGTGCATGTATTTGCGGGATTCGGGGACTCGTTGACCGGTACATTTTCTTATTCTCAATATTTTTATTTTATTTTTTTACACTTTCGTTTACTTTTTCTTGTTCTATGAAGTTTTACGCTCGTGAGCTTCCTACACACTTAATTTAAACGAATAAAATCAAAAGTTATTTTTTCAACAAGCCGTGTGTGTGTATTTTTTATTGTATGTTTCTAAATTTCTTACCACTGTTCTCTTGTCCGTCACTTTCTTTATATAAATAAAAAAAAAAAATTATCAAAATTGATAAACGAAAACAAAACAAAATATTTAAGTCTACTGCAGCAGTCCAATTGCAAACGTTTTCGAACAGCAGCTGATGACCATTCCGAAAACCGGTGGTCGATCGAACGTACTTTCTGGTAACGGAGAACCGAAACGTTACAAGGTAGTAAAATTTTCATTTAATGTTAGGAAATCGAATAAAAAAATTAAAACGTTATATGGTTTAGTTAGTTGTCCGGGGCTACGGTCAACAAAATGAGAAATATGTTTACATATAATTTGTATTATTCCAGTGTTGTCGCAGGAATGAAAATCCTCTTACTATTCCGTAGTGACGTGGTTGATCACGGTGATAAAAAGTTGACAGGATGACAAAAAAAAAATCATCAAAGATAGTTCTGTACAGAAAAAAAGATATTACGGGTTGAAATGACGAGGAAATGAAACGAGATCAGGGATGATGAGACTCCAATAAATTCATATAGGTATATATATATATGTATATATACTTGTATATATATATGGATCCAATAAATCAAATTTAATTTTATCAATCCAATAAATTAATTACTAGAGCTATAAATGGATTTAAATTTACAATGGTGTCCCGTACATGTTTCTACATATATTTAGTATATGTCTTTTAATATTATTAACGATAATTACCATAAATAAATGAACTGCAAGTATACCCTAAATATTCAAAGTATGCTTTTACGTGTTTATCTAAACAAATATGAAATAATTAATAAAATATTAATTTGTTAATATAAATAATTAATAGATTTTTATGCAATAAAAATTATACTAAAAATATTAGAAATTTTCTATTGCGAAAAACAATTTTTTTTTTAGGAAACATTATTAATTATCAATAGGTTTAACGGGATAATACGTATATATATTATATATATATATATAAAATATTAATTTAATAAATCAATATTTTATAAACGAGCACGAATATATTGTTATGGGCGTTATTAAAAAAAAAAAAATTGAAACCGTGACAAATATGATTTAATATATAATTAAAAATCTTAAACGTAACACATTTCTTTATTAGAAACCTAAAACAATGCAATGACGCAAACATCAATAGCGTGCCTAATAATAATTATCATACATCCAATGATTCAAGCCACGAATATAAAACACGCATTGAAAACTAACGGGACGTAGAATAAGTTTTGGAAAACATTTTTCGTACATACAGGTACGTTCTGTAATATATAAATTTTAAACCCAATTTGAATATGGAAATATTAAATTTTTATAAAAAAAAAATGATAGCGTAACAGAACAATTCACCGTCATTTTTGTCATAACAATCCATACACACGTATATAAACACGTTGATTTATATAATCTTTAATATAAAAAATATAGCTTACTTATCCGTGCAACGTCCTCTGTAAAAGAATCAAATATGATATCTATTCCGGTATACGTTGTTTAAATGTATTTCAGTATTTGAAAGAACTATAATTTTTTTATAACTTCCAAAATGATCGTATCAAATAATATTATAACAAACTGTGCATTTTATATCCTGTTCAGTACGTTGTACAACGTATTATTCAAATCCAAATTTTAAAACTAAACCAATTCAGTTAAATAAACGTACGTAAGAGCCAAATTTATCGATTTGTGGAAAAAAATAATGTGTTTTAAGTGTTTAATATTAATTTATGTTAATACATTATTATTATTATTATTTATAATTTGCAACAGAATCTTACAAAAACAATTTTTAAATTACTATTTAGCCTCGTAAGATCTTGAAATGTTTAAACAATTATTTTAGTTTATAATATATTTTTGATAATAATTAATTCACTTGAAATAAATTGAAACGTAATCCCCTCATTCTTAATATACATGAAATGACCGATTTATTTTCAAATAATTAATGGATATAACCATTCGAAAATACACGTTCATTGATTTATTTCAGAAAACATTTATATTAAATCGATTTTCATGCAATATAATAAAAAATTAAAATTGAACTTAAAAGTTTTACGACGACGAATACGACAAAAATATTTACACCTGAATGTAATCTAAATAAACCCGATGAAAATTAGTTAATAATAATACACATGGATTCAGGGCTGGCCCGAGATATTATAGCGCACCGGGCAAATTTTCATAAGGCGCCTTTAAAAAATATTCAATATACTAAATACTATTTTACATATATTGTTTAATACTACTTATATTTATAAAATTCCGGATAAAATAATTGATAATCAATAAATGTATTATTATTTCTTAGAGTACGTAGTTTTTTTTTTTTTTATTAGCTTCTAGAAAAACTATTATAGCTTGAAAACTTATAAATCTTGTATTACTTATAATTAATAGATATAATCCACAAACTATCCATTATTAAGGAAGAAAAATTAACAAATAATCATTAAAATAATAATAACAAAAAATAAATAAATAAATAGATAAATAATAAATAATTTAAGGCGTACGGGGACATTACAATGTTAAAAAAAATCTTTTTTTTTCAACCCATACTTTGTTCGTTGACATCGTAAAGCGCTTGTTAGTATATTACACGTGTAATAATTTACGTAATAAATTTAATTCCATTTGACGCTTTCACGCTCTGTTTGTAAATAGAAAAACGACAGTAGGACAGAAAAAGAAAATAATATTCTTATTTTTTCAAATTTAGTTTGGAAAGTAAAGAAATATAAGAGTGTCTAGATAATTGAAATAAAAGTTGATAAACGTGTTAATAAAATGTCAGACAAACAACTAGAAGCGTTGAAATTAACAAAAAAAAAAAAAAAAAACAGAAGAAAAATACTCAAATAATCACCAAAGAAATTACATCAGTTAAACTAGATATATATATTTTTTTTTGTGTGTAGCTGGAACTATAATGTGAAATTGAAAACAATACTATAATAATTGTTACTTAAAACATGAATGCTCGTACAATTAATAATGAACTATTGAAAAATTATAATATTTAATATGTGACACATTTTTTGACCGACTGATGGCAATATAAATTTCATCGACTTCACTGGCGAGAAGAAAATGACAAATGCTATTGTACGTACATTTGTACGTTCGCGTTCGGTCTGTACTTTATTGGTTGCAGACAACAAAAATCCACGATGGATTACACAACAGCAAACACAATAGAAATTCAATTTACATTAATACAATTATTAAACATTAGTAATCTAATGGAAAATTAGACATATTATTGTAATATTATGTGGCACAAACTTACTGAATATGAATATACCACAACGAAAGTATTCTATGATGTCTAAAACCGTATATCCCTCGATTCCTATGGAAAATACGAAATTTTAAATTGCATTTAAATAAAATTTAAGTTGAACACAGGGGCGGTGTGGAAACTAAATCCGGGCCGGCAGAAAGTTTGTCCAAGGCTACCCATAACAAATTTACCAAAAAAAAAAATAGAAAATGTAAAAATTGTCTGTTTTTTCCTCCGATAGCATCGAAAACAATTTTTTTTTTCATTACTTTTTAAAACAAAATAATTGTTAAATTCTTTAAGTATATCTCTTATTGGTAAAAATTATACAGAAAAACAAAACGAGCTGGTTTAAAAAAAAAAAAAAATAATGTTAATAACACCAGGCCATAATGATGATGCTGCAAACCATCTGGAAAACTCCAATTTTCCAGACCGTCCATTCCGCCCCTGGTTGAACGAATAAGTACCGAAATATACTGAACCGGAATAAAGTATAATATTTCGGAGTGAAAATAATACCATTCCATACATATATATTTAATGAAATTATTTTAAAATAGTCGAATACTTGGAATTAAATTTTAAACTCGTTAGTTTATTTTTTATAATATTCAATAAAAACATTATATTATATTATATATATATATAATAACTATTTAGCAATAATTTTACAATAATATTCGTAACAATACCAATGTACAATAATAATTTTAATCAATAATGGAAAATCGTGATAATAATTTCAAGAGTACGCTATACGTAAAATAATAATTTTGAATTAACTCCTCGCACTTGAATTATGGGCAACAGGCTATAGCAGCAGTACATCGTAAGAATGTGATGATTTTTTGTTTATCATATTGACCAATAATGTATGAGCCGAGCATTCGTGTCATACAAATGTTGATTTAAATATAAAACCTGACGATACACGAGCCTCAAATATTAAACAATATTTAACCTTCACAACGAAAAATACATAATTATTTATCGTTTTACGCTAAAAACTGATACCAAGCCTTAATGGTTTACACCTGGACTCATTGTCGACTCCGGATTAAATTAACGTGTGTACGTAATAAAACGTATTATTATTATCATTTTGCACAATAATATCTATGACGTACGAGAATTAGTTCTGTAAATTGCTCCCCAGAAGTGCTGAAAAAGAGGTATTTTCTACAAAGCATTTGATACACTTTAAACATTCAAATACTCCAAAAATCGTATACACCTTTACTCCACCGTACCGTGCTTAGGACGTTATTGAAATAACGTTTACATTACACTGTTTTTCCAATCCGCCACGTTTTAAATTTAAATAATTTTCACCACTCGGCGGGAAATATCAATCGGATTTTGTAGATCAATATATTGTGTATAAATTCCGGACAAAAAAATATGTTCTTTATATTTTATGCATTTATAATTCAAATCATAATTTACCGCATTTGAAAGCCGAAAAAAGATATAGTTTAGAATAACGTAAATGAGAGGAGGAATAAAGTTTATATTGAAAACGGTGAGTATAAAATATAATATCGTAAGCAAATAAGAACAGCACAAAATTCAGAACAAAGCGTGTTGTATTAGAAAATAATTTTTTTTTCCAACAAAGTAAGCTACTTTAGCGTTTCCGATGGAAAACACTCGCGTCAATTACCGTAAAAGAAATACTCAACAATATCCTAATCAAATTACTACACCGTTTTACCTACACAGTGTTATAAATTATAAACTGTAAGACATATACACAGATCACAATAAACGTGTTAATCGTTCTCTACTAAATACAACGAAATTTCTTACTACAATAAGTATTTATTTTCTTCCATATATCTGAAAAAAAAACGTTGATTTTCAAAGTAATAATAATTACAAAAAAACAATTATTAATATAAAAATGAAAATTTTTTTTTTATAGTTTATGTTTAATATACATTTGAGTCGGATGATGGTGTAAATTTTGCTTCGATAAACACTGCATGTAATATTATTTCAAAAATATAATTTCGAGAAGGTAGTAAATAGTACGTTTCTTCCTAATTTCTTTACTCTCATATTATAATATTTATATGACCTATTTTGTCGTATCTCCAACAGCGTGTCAAATATATTCGGATAACTCGACAAATTGATTTGTCTTACAATTTTTTTTTTTTTTAACATATTATTATTAATCTAAATAATGATTTTACGAGAAACTTTTCTTGAAACTTCATATAGACGATACGAGGATCTACAATTAATGTTCTATACGTTTTTATGATAAATGCTATAACTTTTTTTTTAATAAAATTCGAAGAAAAATCGTAAGAACTATCTTCCTTTGCAATATTTCAACACCAAGTCGGCGGTACCAGATTTTACTCTAGTAAAATCTTTCAAATTTTACCAAAATTATTTACAAACAATTGTAGGGAGTACGGAGTAAATTTAATATATTAAGACTGATTCATAACTCTCTTTTTCACATACTTCAAGGCCTATCCATTAATTATTGTTTAATATAATATTTTCTATTAACATATCGTAATCTGCTACCATTCATGTCAAACATTGCGATATTTATTTTGGCCTGTAAGTTTAGGTGAACGACTGGGTTTGTATATTTTTATTGCGAGTATTCATTGATTTTTTATTTTTCATTATTATTGTTATTTATTTTTATTTGAATCAGTTATAAATATGAATTATTGAGTTACATCTATAAATTAATTTCAAGCAGGTTATCATTAAAATGAATCAATTGCACACACATACACAACTGGTTCGGGTCATAAAACACATCAAATTACAATTATTTGTATGTTTTCTTTCACTATTTTCACGTGTTACGTTAGAAATAATATTATAGTTCATATTATTGGTAACTCGTAGTATATTAATCAGTCAACGGTTATATTTTTATATCATAAAGCATAATTTTATATTATATTTTATAGTATATTTTTAAGTACAAAGTGCTACGTTCTTGTGTTATTATATTTATTTATATCGTTGTGATTTTATAAATCTATGCTATTTGTTATTAAAATAATGTTGGACCAAAAGGGTCAAATATTATTTCTGCATAGTACCTACCTATAATAGTGCCGAGTAATATTTATTTTATACATTCTCGGGCCTTTCATATTACAAATTTAACAATAATAATAATATTAACAATATATTAAATAGTTTTTGTTCATTTATAGATAAAAACGAAAAAGTTTTAATTTTTAACGACTATTTATTAAATATTTTAATAAAATCAATCTTACTGTAGCATTCACTTCTTTCTATCGATTTAAAATATATACATTTTTTATTAGGTACATCATAATATTATGTTGATATAAAAAAAAATGTAATAATATTCTGCTATAATAAATATGCAACAAAATATATTTTCTACAAATACAATTTTTGAAGAATTACGTATGTGTTTATACGTATACGTTTATATTTATAGAATTGTGCTCATATTTAAAACTATATTTTTATATATATATATATATATTGAAATTCATAATAATGTATTAAATACTTTATTTTTATATATGTAATAAAAAGAAACAAAAAAGTGTTCAATGACTATATTATTAAATTAAATTACTGAAATTAATATTACTCATACTTTTAAAATTGATTTTTCCTAATGATTAAAAGTTATTACATATTAATAATAATTATTATTATTACATCATTATGCAGGACACCTAACAAAATTGTTAATTGCCAACAATATTTAGATTCTAAGATTCAAACCATATGTGTTCAACCCATATGTGTTCTACTCGGCAAGTTTTCTAACTACGCCACTGAAGTACAATGGATAAAAATGTTCTTATTCTCAAAAAAAAAAAAAAAAAAAAACATGCACTATTTGTAGGTATTTATGAAGGGAGATTTCATACTGTAAATGAATACTAAATTGAAAAAACTAAATCTTTAAAAATGTTTCATTCATAATAAAATTATTACAGACCTGTTCTTATATTTAAACACCAATCCCTTGGACCATTATTTTCTTTAATACAAACTAAAAATTAGACAGTTATTTAAAATTTCAGATAGATATTCTTTTACATTAGTAATTTATTTAAAAGTTAATATCATTTTTTTTTTTGTAATTTAATCAATTTAACAATATATACCATGATTTGTATTGTTGAAAATATAATTGAGATAAGCGTCTATAAATACTAATAAATATATTATATAATATGTATACATATATAGAAAGTAAGATTTTAACAGTAGTAAACTAGTTTAAAGTTATAACTTTGCTATAAATCAGTGTATTAATAAATAATCTATTATACATTTATTACTATTATGTGGAAAATAGTATAAGAAAATATTATTTAAAAGAATATTTTATTAAGCAATGGATAAAATGGAAAAATAAATAAAAATATATGCATAAATACTTCTATTTATGTTTTGCGATTTCACTAATAAAACAAAAATAATTTTTTTTTTATTAAAACGGCACTCATCATTTACGTGTTACTTCAATCCAGACTTGTACAGTTAACAGTACGGTATTACGTATCGGATATCAGTTCAACTTCAATAGAAATTATAACTATCGAATAGAGAAATTAAATTGTTTCACTGTCGCTGTTACAAAGAATTAAACGTAACCTTCTACGGTTTACACAGTAAGTATACGTAGACTTCCGTACTGATTTTACAAAAAAAATAAAACAGTACCTACTGTACGAGGCATATTACAAAATTTTCCAAAATCGTTGTGCAGCAAAAACCATTTGTGTTAATCATTTGTGTCCAAACGTGTTTCTTGAAAATATGCACCTATCATAATTGTAGACTTATAACACCAGAACGATAATGTCAAATCAACATCAACAATCGAGTATCGCCGTACGTGTATAGAATTTGAGACAATCAGCACGGATTCAACCGAAAACCTATTACTGCACTACAGGACAAAATTACGACTTTATAATCCATTTAATGGTAACGTTAGAAAATTGTAAAAAAAAAAAAAAGAAATTATGTATAAAATTAACATCGGTTTAATGTTAATTATTGTTTTTAAATAAATACCACTCTTTTTCCGATATATGTTTATAGAATTTATTGAATTTCGTATAAAACATGCAAATAAATGATTTCTGTAACAATCCCTTAGCGCAGACTTATTTAAATGTTAAATACACCTTAGACATGTACATAATATATAATCATATTGAAATTCAATACGTTCTGTGATAAAATATTTATTTTTTTTATCAGTATACACAATTTTTAACGGTGGTGTCTCCGTGATAATACAAATTAATGTCACTAATATGATCCGGTGTATTAAACGTTCAAATTCGGTGAACGGGAAAGAAATAAGAAAAAGATTGTCGGCCGCGTCGTTTAAGGGAAGACTTATGTCTTACCATTATTCTCTGAACACTGACATCTATTAACAATAATTAGTTTGTTTACAGCAAACAGTACGATTTAGTAATACGAATAAACACAAATCAGTAAGAAATAGTCAATAATTTTCCTAATTCTTGTTAAATAATTATTAATCGCCAATCGTCTCCTAATTCTTTGGTAAATTAATGTAATGGCAATCTTTCAATAAACTCGGGAAATAAATTTGTATGAAAGCGTTAATGGTCTTGACACAACACCCGACAATTCCTTAACAGCGTTTTTTGCCTTTTTATATTTTATGTGATATGAAGCTTTGTTACGCGTCCAGTGTCTATCCTTAATTCGTGACTCTGTGTGTTTAGAACAAACCGAATTGTCCTACTAATATAATATATTAATTATAATAACTGATAATAAATGAATTTTGTTGTCACACGACTTTGTGTATTCGTGTAAACGTCCAGGTACATATCGTAACACTTTCGCATGTAATATCCGTTGATGTATGAACCGAAATACCGATACATATCAGATCGCCGGCTCGTTCGTTAGATTATTCGCAATTTCATCGATTATAAAACCGTATTCGTACAAATATTACGCTTGTCTGGACGTGAATTGATTATGAAAACAATAATATGTAAATCGAAACGATATTGGATAACAATATTTAAATTTAAAAAAATAACTTTTACATGAAATACACACCGACATGGAAAAATACGTGTTCAAAAGCCATTTTAGAAGAGTATTCTATATTAGCTACAGAAAAAAAAAGAATATAAATATATGTTTTAAATATATAAACAATTGTTATGAGATGTTTTAGTTGTATTTTCTGTCATAAAAATTAAATTGAATGGTATCAAAATATTTTTATGTTACTTAAATAGTTAAAAATGAATCGTATTATTTCATTAAATAATCTGTTAATTAAATAGCATAAGGTGTACATAAATAAAAAATAAATAAACAATTTACATTTAAATCTCCCAACAAATATAAGTTCATCTAGATAATATTATTTAAAAATCAATTAAATTAATATTAATAATAAAATGTTCAGAAATAATAAAACAGATTTATTTATTTTACATCTCAACCTATTTTAACAAATTCTCCATCAAAATCCAAATATTACAGATTATGAAAGAAATTTTTGTTTTTTAAGTGAAATTTAATTACTTTTAAATTATTTATAAAACTTACGTAGACATTCTAAAATGATATTTTATAAATACACATATACAGTATTAATATTTGTATACATTGAATATGTATATTTTTGTATTGTTTTATAATCACAGCATGTAAGTTTATTGTTTATGTACTTAATATTCTCACTTGAAAGCTTTGGAGTAACTTCAATAACGGCACTAAGAAATATTATAAAACCGAAAACGATAAATCTTGTTTTATTGAAATCCATGTTATTTATTCTTCGGTTATCGTTAAACTGATGAATACATTCGATATAGAATCGTTATTGGTATTTGAAATACTTTAGTGTGTGTAAACATGTTTTTCAAAATAATGTGTTATTGTGTTAAAGTAAAGGCAAAATGTGTTGAATGTAAATAACGTTAAATGCAGACTGCAGTTCATATAGTCAAAAGTCCTTGAAATGAAAAACGATCTGAAATTTTAACCGAGTCGTGTACGAATAATACTAAAAAAAAAAAAACTTTGAATGTTTTTAGATATTTAAAAGAAAAAAATGTTCGAACATTGTTCTTAAAACATGTCAGGATTACATCAAAGACTCCTTACGGTTATTTTTTTTTTGCTAATCATTGGAATAAATGTGTATTGGAACGAAATTATACTGTTTAACAATAATTATAAACAATTTAAGTAAAATTTATAATATTATTCAAGTAAAATCTACATTTATTACTTGATATAATACAAAACTAATGAATTATTACACGGTAAATACTAACAAAAACCACCTTATTCGTAAAGTATAATTCAAACGAATAATTCAACGTTTCAACCGATAAAAATCAAAAAACGTATTATCACGTTAGTTGTTTTACCCGTTGTTTACCCGGTTAACTGTAATCATCTATATAAACCACGATCACGAACATAAAATAATATTGTATAACAGAATAATATTATACATATTTCAACGTTTCGCGATTGGAACAAAAGTCTATTTGAACAAATGATCAGTGGAAGATAAATCGTTTGGAACAATAGTCATTTGGACTGTACATGATTTGAACAAATGGTTTTCGAACAAACGGCAATATTCGGTGCGAATGTTGATTGGAACGAGTGGGCATTTGATCGTTTTGGAACAAACACCGTTTGGAGCAAAGGGTAGCGGTATCCTTCACAAACGACCAATCGTGAGAACTTACGTTAGAATTCGATCGTAACCATAAATATTGCTGTCGGCTTTGCGTTTGCGATCCAAGCACGTTTGTAGCGAAACGAACCCGCGTGTTTGCTTTGTCGGTGTCGTATTTCGCGTTCTCGTTTCTATTCGTTTTGTATTTGCCGTTCTACTCGCGCGTTTGCATTGCGACGGAAAGCGGAAAATCTGCGAATATGTTGTCGACCGTAATTTTGAGTGAGTGCATTTGTTTGCTTTCGTTCGGCGTACCTACGCGACAAATAATTGCCCATCCGTCCAAGTGTTCGCCACTGTTTCTTTAACAAACATTTTAGTCCGAAAACAAACAAAATCGTATGCACAGTTGTCATAATAAAACGTTGTATATTCTGTGTTGTGTGCAAACGCTAAAACAACTATAGGTGTACCTACCCCCACATGTATAGCTCGTACCGTGCGCCCGTGTTAAACGTCCTTTAGTTAGTATATAGTTTTAGTTTTAATTTTTTTTAATTTAGCGTAATAGTTTTGTGTTCTGATCTCGGAAATACAGCGCACGACGAAAAAAATTCATAAATTAAACGATAATTTATAATAAATATTTGCTGGGAATTCTGTATTCGCGACGCACAACGTAAATTTTTCTGTAGTGTGGACTCTACTTAAAATGTACAAAAAAAAAAAAAAACTTATTTATTTTATGCGAAATAAAAAGTACTTCAACGATACAGTTTCGGATAAAAACTCTCTGTCATTTCTTTTTTCCATAATACCCGTAAACGCATTCACCGTTTTTTTCTGCACGCTTTTTCTGCTTGGACGATATTATTGAGCTGATGAGGTTCATCGAATAGCGGCTAGGGAGAACATAATAAAAACAACAGTAATATAACGTTGGACACTATGATTCGAGAAATAATAATCCTTACCTCCTTCGCTAATTACTAGAACGTAACGACCGATATTACCTTGGTGTGTATGCCAAGTGTACAGAATACTTTTTTCAAAAGTATTTAATATTGTAAATGTGTAAACACAAAATTAAAAAGAAAAAAAATGATAAATACACAATAATATGACAACTGTTTATATTTGCATTCGATTAAATAGTATAATATTACCACATTTGATATTCGTATTACTGAAAACTAGTAAAAAGAAAAAGTTATCTAAAAGTATTTGAAATATTTTTCTGTGAAATATTCAAAATACTTAAGGGAATATTATTGTCGTCGTAAAGTACAGCGTAGGGTGCAGACAAACGATAAATTTTAATAATTATTAATGTTTGCCTTCTTTTCACACATCCTTGTCGACGATCCACACGTTTCCATTCATATGTATTTAATTTTCTTCACACGTAGACAAATTATTGTGTATAATAAATAATGATGTTTACTGTGTTATGTTTTAAGTGATTATTATGGTCAGTGCAAATCAAGTCACAGCGGACACATCGCTTAATTACAATTGCGAATATTTCAGAAATGTAGATGGGTTTGTAGTAGCCAATTATACGCATAGAAATTTTTTAACAATGCCTTGGAACATAGCAACTGATGTTCAGGTTTGTCAAAATTATATATATATATATATATATATATATATATATATATTTCCAAATACACATATTATGGTTAATGATTCTGTAAACGATTTCCATAACAGTCGACATCTGACAGGTTTCCAATATGTATATAAAATGTCTTAAATGTAAATCGAAATATTGTGACAATACGTTTTTTTATCGCTTTGGTTAAATTCAATACTGTATTAAGGAGATGAAAAATCATATCAAAAGCAATGTTGAATTTTTACAATGGAATATGTAATTTATTCGTATATTGTATACGAATCGAATACATTGATGAGAGTCATTAAAATCCCAATTAAAACTGATGTTATTAAATCGTTTAAATTTGTATTTAATGTGAGTATTTTTAAATAATATGGATAAAAGAAATCTTCCTTTGGATGTATTTTGCCTCTTACCAAGGACTCGAGAAGACAACAAGCGACGGACATGAATGGCTACAACGATCAAGGCTTGGCCTTTAAAAGCTGATGATGAGAAAAGGAGATACTATATATATATATATATATATAACATATATCAATAAATAAAGTTGTATTTAAACATAATGGACTACTAACAGAATTTTGACTACTAATTAATTATTATTGTCAAAACATAATATCTTAAATAATTTACTTCCCCTCCTATTTTTAAAATGTGTAATTAAAAAAATTTTAGGCTTGTTTTTTATTGGCTTTTATTGTTTTAGATATTAGACTTGCGTTGGAACTACATCGGAAAGCTATCTAACAACAGTTTCACCTCATACACAGATATTGAGATATTGCTCTTGTCGTTCAACCGAGTGCACACGATCGAGGCTGGGTCATTGGAGGTACTGCGCAAGCTGCGCACGCTGGACCTGACTCAGAACGCTGTCAAAGTGGTGCCGGCCGGATTGCCCAACTCGTTGGTTTCGTTGTACTTGGGTAGTAATCCGTTAAAAAACACATTGAACTTAAACCGTGTAACCGGACTACAGGTGTTGCATCTAAATCACTGCGAACTAGACGAATACCCTTTGTTAGTCTCCAAAATAGTTGAATTGGACGTATCGGACAACGTTCGGTTGACATCTTTAAAGCCCATATGGTTGGCCGAAACGTGCACTTTGACCAAGCTTAACATCACCAATACCAATTTATTCCCAAAAGAAAAATCAGGAGTATACTGTGATTGCCAACATTTAAAGAGATATACGGATTTGGCCAATGTTAAAGTGGTCGGTCTGATTCCTTGTTCTTCACTGTTAGCAACGGAGAGAAGGCGCGCCGACTACGGGCACTGCAATAGTGTGCTAGAAGATGCCTGGGTCGTGTACAAAGCGTGCATGTCCAGATATAACCTGCCTATTATTTATTAGACGGTATGCAGTGAATTCATGGTTATCTTTCAACGTCATAATCATTGTTTTGTACTGTTTATGTTCTTGCGTTGTGTGATACGCCCCTGAACAGAAGAGTGTAGAACAGTGACAATGTGACGTCAACCATGACTTTGCTGACTATCATCTTTTAGGTGATTTTTTTTTTTTAATATTATTACTATAATTACTCAAATTTTGTACACGCATAGACAATAATAAAAACAATATATGTATTGACAATAATAATAATTACAATAATGTTGTATTTACAAACTTTTTTCTATTGCTTGAATTTATTTTCAAGTAAATTTTAAATTCGTTTCATATAAAAACAAATTAAGATCTAGAAGTGTTTGATGAGAACGTTTTTACAATATTCGGTATTGCAATATATGGAGTATAAGTGTATAGATAAGAACCGTTATAATTCACTTGGTCATACTTTATTAATTGCACAGTATATAACATTAAACATGATTTAATAATTATTCATTAAATAAATGCAGTACACATAATGACTCTTAAAAAAAAAGTGTGTAGAGACTCTTATTAGAAAAAAAAAATTAATACAAGAAAAGAAGGTAATGATAATATGATAATGTTTACTGTGTCCACTACACATCTCCCCTCTTAAGTAAAAAATAAGTTGCAAATATACATGAATTAAAAGTATTTAAATTATTTTTTTTTTTTTTTAACACAAAATTACAATTAAACTTAATATAACAATTGAACATTTAATAGGAACTAAGATTGAACACATTAATGTAAAAAGAGTAACATTTTACTATTGTAAACAAAATCATTAAATTTAACAGGTCTGACAATTTTCCTCTTAGGTCTATCATTTGCAATGACAGATTCTGGTTCTTTTACTTTTTTATTAACCTTAGAATTATTATCTGATATATTTTGGAATCCATGATCCGTCTCCTCAACCTTTTCATTTATGAAATTATCATACTTGTCCATTTCTTTTTCAACTCCTTCCTTCTCATAAAAATTTCCTCCACTTATAACTTGGTCTATGTGTCTTTTGTAAAAACTATTAAGAAACTCATCCTTGCACAAATATAAATTATTCTTTAGTATCTCATCAACTACACATGTTTTCCAAGTCTGTTTGGTTTTGAATAGTCTCTAACATACACACTGTCCTCTACCTCAAACATTTTGTTACTCATTTTTCCTTTAAAATTGCTAATTTGTCTTGAAATTGATAAAATATTTTTTGAATGATTTTTGATTCTGTCAAATCTAGTTTTGATTGATCTTTTAAACATTATTTCAGAAGGTGTTTTTCCTGTAGTACAATGAACACTATTTCTGTAATATAGGAGATACTTGTTTAATGCTGAATGCACAGACATGGTGTTATCCTTGATAGTTTGGTAAAGACCAGATTTAAATATCTTCACAGCATTTTCTGCAGCTCCATTGCTAGCTGGGTGAAATGGTGGTATATTTAAATATTTAATACCATTTACTTCACAAAATTTACTGAATTCCAGCACTGTAAACGGAGTTCCATTATTTGACACAATGGTATACGGCAGTCCATATCTTGCAAATGTCTCTTTTAATTTTTTCAATGTATTAAAAGTATCTACTTGCTGTACACAAAATATTTCTGGCCACTTGCTAAAAGCATCTATGTTAATTAAATACATTTTGTTATGAATAGGCTCTGCATAATCAATATGGACTCTCAAAAACTTGGTTGGTTTGTAGTCACTGAGTTAAAACTTATTTGGTTCCAGTGGCGTATTTAGGATTTTGTCAAGGGGGGGATATATATTGGAAAATATTTTATTGACTTGAAAAGGGCTTCGCTCCTTCTCCCCCTCTCATCACATTTCTTAAAAATGTGACGGTTAATATTATTATTATTACTTACACAAATTGATTTTACCCAGGTAAAATACCTGTTGGCTATTGTAAATAAGAAAAATATCAAAAACTAAAAAAAAAGGGCTCAAGGGGGGGATCTATCCCCCATATCCCCCCCGTAAATACGCCACTGTTTGGTTCAGGTCTACTCTCTAAACACTACAATTTTATTTTTAGCAAACTTCTCTATATAGGTTGGCCACCAGAAATATGACTTGGCAATCGATTTTATTTTTACAGTACCTAAATGAATACTATAAAACTCTTTTAATAGAAATTCTGTTAAACTGTTTGGTATTATAGTGCTATGAGCCCAAAATAACACTTTATTATCAAAAGCTAGCTCATCTTTACGCCCTTGAAATTGTTTTAATCGCTCTGATATTTGCTTTGGCCAATTACTTTTTAAATATCTGATGACTGAGTCATCCCTGGTCTCGGACCTTATTTGTAAAACACTAACTGGCAAACAATTTTCTACCCAATTAATTACATCTAAATTTTCACAATAATTTATACAACTTCATTCTCATTAACTTTAGTAGGCAAACGTAAAAGAGTGTCAGAAATAGTATTATCAACACCTTTAATATACTCAATATTGTAATTGAAACCTTAAAAAAAATACCCACCGCTGTACACGGCCAGATGCCATTTTTGGCATCTGCTTTTCTTCATCAAGAAGTATCAACAACGGTTTATGGTCTGTTCTAATGATGAACTGCCTTCCCTATAGATATTGGTAGAACTTAGTAACTCCCCAAACTACAGCTAAAGCTCCTTTGTGTATTGTAGAATAATTTTTTTCTGCTTTTGTAAGGATGCGCGACGCTTAACTAATATGTTTTTCTGTCCCATCTGGAATCCTGTGGGTTAACACCACACCAAGATCAAATTCCGACGCTTTACAAGACAAAATAACAGGTAAATTATGGTTGTAATGTACTAAAATTTTATTAGAGATCAGACTTTCCTTAACTTTATTAAATGAATTAGAACAAGCTTTGGTCTAAACAAATTTATGGTCTTTTTTTAAAAAATTATGCAAAGGTGCTAAGACATTAGCTACATTATGTACAAATTTCCCATAATAGTTATTCATTCCTAAAAAAAAGATTTTAGTTCGGTAATATTTGATGGTATAGGATTAACTAAACTTTTTACAACAATAAAATTGACATCAAATATTTTTCCTTTTAACTCAACTTTTGTCATAAACTCATCTACAGGTTCCAAAATTGAACCATCAAAAAATCTTAATTTAGTACCAACTGGTTTTAATTTACTATTCGACCAATCACCTATCAAAGAATAGCGTGTTAGTCAAAACTGATCTAAAAATCTGCAAATAAATAAAAAAAAAAACCATTTTTAATGAAATTTTTCACATAAAATTTAATCGATAGAAATTGATCGTCAATAATCCTAGTAAAAATGAATGACTAATTATTGACTCAAAAATTTTCATTCGATAAGAATAACAAATTATGTAATTACACAAAAAAAAAAAAAAAAAACTAAACGTTCATACATGTCTGAGTAATGGTCATTTGTATGATAACAATTCAGTAAATTGTTGCGACGATAATTTGTTGGTTCTGTATACGTACAAGTTATGGAATGAATATTGTGCTTCATGAAAATATCAGATTGTAACCACAAATAACTGTGTTGTAATATCAGTGAATACATTTTATTTTTATCAATAATAGTGTATTTTTTGGTTAAAATGTTCATTATAATTTAATATGAAAATTGTAAGTTTTAATAAAAAAAATAAAAATAAAGTACTAAGAGATACTAAAATTAAACTCACAGTGATTAAATTATAAGTAGAGCGCGGATTTCTATGTAATCGCATATTGTTTTCCTTTTAACTTTTTTGGATTTTTGTCAGTAATCTTTACGAATCACAATAGCCTGAATCTAATGGAAATTTTTTTTTTTTGCATATTTAACGGTTATTGCATATTTTTACAAAATTCGAAATATATTGCATATTGAATCGAAAATTTAAAAAAAAGTATTAAATATTATTTTGTTAAATAGAAAAATTAAAAATAATTTTGTAGGCACGAAATAATAACCGAAATAAAAATAAGATAAGTAATTGATTACGACGTAAACTTGTGTAGTTTTGTGTCTACATAATATAATCTTAATCGCTCTTGCTGTGTCAGTTAGTTATCGACATTCCACTCAATTATATCGTTTGTTGTAAAGTTTAGTCCGTAAATCGTGAATATGCCGAAAATACGTAATTCGATTTGCAATAAAATTCGAGAATGGATTTCCTCAGCAAACAAAGACACTGAGGTTTTTACTACTGATGGAAAAATAGTATTTTGCAACCCTTGTGAAAAATCTATTGTTTGTGAAAGTAAGTCTCAGGTAGATCAACACATAAAAACGAGTACTTATAAAAGTAAAATAAAGATAAAAAAAGTGTTAAATAGAGCTGTAAATTATCTAGGACAGAAATCGGATAGGTAATACGTAAGACCAAAAAATATTTGTCGCAAACGTGTTGGTGACAAACAAACGAACAAACAAATAACCTACATAAGAAAATATTTAAAAAATATTCAAGTTATAATAAATTTTATTGATAAATTATTATTTTAATTCGTGCATTTTATACTCATACCTCAATTATTCTCCAGATAGATCAATTCCATCATGTTTAAGATTGGTCATTAGATCATTACCACTATATTTCTGCTTTGCTAAAAGACTAGGACGCAAACGTCATTCTCACTCCACATTTTGTCAAGGCTAAAATGTTTCTCAAATACGTTGCTTTGGTGTGGACGCGCCTGTCTTTAAATTTTGTCCGTGACATTTTGTGAAACATTTTGTCCCCGAAATAGGTGACAAAGTCAACGACAAATGTTTCTTTTTGCGGCCTAACGTTTCCAAGTTTTACGGAAACGATAACTATTATAGTTATAAAATAAATTTAAAAAAAAGAGCCGATAACTATTGTAAATGTTCATGAAACCCGGCATGAGAATAGTAATTATAACTTTATAGAGTATTTATATACACATATTTTTTAATTTCCAGAAATATATACCAATAAGGTTTAAACAAAAACCATTTGGTAAATTCAGTGAGGATGTTCGTATTAAAAAGTAACAGTATTTAATTGTTATAAAACTATTAACTAACACAATATTCGTTTTTGTTGTTAAATAATACATTTAACGTTGTACATGCTACTCGCAATATTTAATAACTTTTCATTTGTACACGTTGAGTTTTTTTTATCAATATAATATTTCTAATTTTATTGCAGTAAGCAACACAAATGAAACTTGAATTCGGCCTTATATTTAAAATATATAAAAAAGAACAATGTGTTTTTGTGTAATTAGATTTGACTACATTGCGTCAATGGAAAATCGAATCAAATAAGTTGGTTGATCTGCTGAACACTTACTCGAATATTTGTAATCTCGCTTTAGAATATTGGGAGCTGTCGAGTCGACTAGTATAAAACCCATTTATAATAATTCAAGACTAAATAAAGATCAGTCTAGTGGACACAAGAAAAACGTATACAAGGGTACATCGCATTAACAACAGCAGGAGAAATTAAATGTTATTTTATATATATTTTCAGTAACAACAAATTGTTCAATATTTACTACTATTTCCAATAACTTATAATTGGTTATTTTCAATTGTTATACGCAATATAATATCGTTTACTATTTATTTTTATTTCCTTCCGTCGTGTTCACGTCCAACACATTAAACCGTGACAGGGGTTTAAATAAGACGGTACGTGGAATGTTTCAAGTACAAACCAACCGTCGTTCAGCCGATCATGACTAGCCGAAGAATCGAATTATCAAGAGTTTCTTGAAGTGCGGCGTGGATTTTACCGGATCGGTATAATATGTAAAATCCAGTTTACGTCGCGAGGCACCTACGTATAATAAGGCTTCAAAATTCGTGTATGCGTTTGTTTTGTAACATAAGGCCACACGCGTAGAATTTAATTACAGAAGCATTTTTAAATGCACTTAATCGTTTGTGGAAATTTCTATAAATGCTGTTTTCTACCGATCATATCAGCTCGTTTAATTATTCGTTGAATATCATTTGTGAACAGGTGTCTAATCCTGTTACCCGTACGTGAAACAGGAGAGCTACGCTACGGAGGCTGTGTTGGAACTGAAAAATGAATACAATAATTGTACGGAACTCCATAGTGTAGCTGGCATAATAAATATAAGTTAGCTGTTGCTACTTGATGGCTAAGTTTCGATAAATTCTTCGAGTACAGTATACTTTTAAATTTATACCCGACAATTCGATTATTACCCCCCCCCCTTCCTTCTCCAGGCGGACTACAATTTATAAACAATCTGGTTCAGACGAAATAATACTATAACGTTACAATATTACATATATTCGAGCAGGGTAAAATCGAGAGTCGAAAGTGTTGAGTCCGCATAACGAAATAAATAAATAAAAAAAAAAAAAAAAAAAAAACGGAATTATTGTCTAGGAAATGGTAAAAAGAAATTATAAATTTATCGAGTCGCATACACGTGTACGATTTAAAAAAATTTAATTTTTAATATTTTCATTTTTTCTGTAAAACATTAATAAATACAAATATCAATTATTTGTACGTAAGTATTTTTATACATAAAAATATCAACACATTTTTCAACTAGCCGATCGTATTATAGACGTTGTACTGTTTTATAAACAGTTTTATTGCATCGAATAGAAAATTATAACAGCAGACGAGTATCCGATGAACGCTAAAGCAACAGCGATAAGCAATTAACAATAACGCCAACGTGTAATTTTACTTATGCAAAACGCATAACGAAATATAAAACTATATATATATATATATAGGTTTTAATAATAATAATAATAATAATAATAATAATAATGATGATGATCAAATGTAGAGGTACACCACCGCAGCGTTCGAAGTACATTGCACAGCGACGAAACACGTCGTAGTAATTAAAATATGTAAATCGATTTTATGTTGTTTATAAATTCTCATATTTGCACTTCGCAATGGTTTCGGATAAAAAACGATTACACAGAAAATAAGCGCTGAGAGAGATAATAATTTTTATTCGTATATCAACATTTTACGGGCTACGTTCTTACAAACGCAAATTTATCCAGATCCCAATACAGGTATATTCATATACGCAAGCTGTACCGGTACAGACTGTACAGGTCCAAAAGTAACGATTTTCCGATCATTACATTTTTGGTAGGTATATACGTGTAATGTGTTTTCCGTCGAACCATAACGATGGAAGTCCGTTAAAAATTCTCCTTCCGTCATTTCAACTGGAGCTGAACGGAGCGCCATTCCGACGTAGATGGCGCAAGCAACACGTTCCGAATTTTCAGCTATTACAAGCTATTATGCTCTTATTGAACATTTAGCGTAATGTGACACTCGCGTTCGTTCGGTTCTCGTCTTGCATAAGACGAGGAAAACGTCGGTCGAGCTCAATAATAATAATAATAATAATAATAATAATATATCGTCTAAGTAGTGGTATAAGCGATTATTTTATCTGGATAAATCGTCGAACTCGGTTTGTTTAAATAGTTCGAAACGATGGCCGTGACGCGTACGCGTATACAGGAGAACGGTAGTGGGGTAGGGACAAAACGGAGTGGTCTGTATTAACACAATCGCTGCGTAATAATTTACTGCAAAACAGTGGCGAATTTAAAAATCGTTTTTACGGTCGACAATGTGTTCGAAACCGAAATCGTTTTGTATTCTGTACTGTCGCGAACGAGCCACGCGAATACGCGGGTCGATCCGAATGCGGCCGATTACGATCGTTAAAACACCAACGTGTTTCCTACGCGGTTGTTCGCCCGGAATTCCAAAAAAAAAAAAAGAAAAGATTTTTACGCGGAAGATTAGAGCAGAATTTTGTTTGTTGTCGCTGCGCGAATGTCTTATAACAAATCCGTTTGTCATTTTTACAAACGGTGTTGGAAAAAGGAAACGAGAAGAAATACGATCATCGCGCGGTATTATTCGTAATATATACTGCAATAATTATTAGTATCCGGTAAAACAGTGCGGTGCGGTGACCGCGTCGAATTCGATTCTAGAAACGCATAGACGACCCGGCGTTCTCGGTTTCCTTTAAATCATGGGGTGGAGAAAACTTCTCTCTTCAACAACACACGGGTCCGAAACGGGATTTGTAAGTCCGTTCGCTCGATTTCGTACGTTCGAAGAGTTTAGCAAAAAAAACAAAAAAAAAAAAAATTATATTGACGTTTTTCGATCGTCGGAAAACAAAATATTTGTCCGGTTTTTTTTCCGTACGACCCGCGTGGCGTTTGTTATAAAACACGTTTTGTTGTATAACGCGCGGTGGTTATACCTGACTGATGGACGTTCATCAAACCCGCTTTGGTTTCGTGCGCCCTCGCGGTATCCACCACCCGGTGTTTCTCGTCTACACCGCCGCGGCGATTCTACGAAATGTAACAAACAAACAAACAAAAGAAAAACCTAGTAATAAAAAAATAAATAGAAAATAGTCCCCGGGCGCGCAATGAACACGCGCGCGTCGTAGTATCGCGGTGTGCGGTGCGCGGGGACGAGGGAAGAATAGACGTGGACAATCCCCCCCCACCCCCCACCCACACCTGACCTTTTACCCGGACGAAACAAAAACGTTTCCGTGACCCTACAAAACAAAAAACAAAAGGAATAAAAAAAAAGACGACCAACGCCGCTCGGAAAAGGGTGAGGAGAAGAAGGGAATTCGTTCAACCACCCGGACGCGTACACACACACACACACGTGCGCGCGCGCCCGCCACCGCGCCGCGCGCTGTTATCCGAATCGCGGCGTCTACTACACACTTCGTGTTCATTTCTTGTAGCGCCTACACACGTCGCGCGATTTTTAACGGACGAGAGACGACGACGACGACGACGACGACGACACGGAATAATAATCGACTCGAGAAGCACCGAGTGAGTAACACCGTTTCCCGTAATTGTCATTTTCGTAACGATCGATTTGTAAAACTGTTGTCGAAAGGAAAGAGAGAGAGAGAGAGAGAGAGAAACGTTCGCCGCCGAATCGATTCGGAATCGCGGCGAATTTTTCTTTTTCGAACCCCCTCCGTCGTTATTCGTAATTTTCGTTTGTGTTTCGATAAAACGGCTTTCAATCGACTCGTGGTCGCAGCGAAACGCGTTGTCGTCGCGTCGGTGGTTAATTTCACCGACGATTTTCGCGTAACGCGCGTTTGCGTTTTTTTGTTCGCATTGGTGGTCGTAAAAAAATTGCACGCTACTCCGGATCCGTTCAGACAGGTCATCTCGTAATTGTCGCGAAAAACGAACGCACGCACAAATACCACCGGCGTTTCGTACAGACAAATGCGTTAATAACACGCGAGATCGTTGACCTAATAAAACGTATTTATTACCTTTTGTTTTTCTTTCACGCAATAGCGAGAGAAAAAAAAAATTCAAAACGCTTTGCACACACTTTACGTAACATTTAATTATAGCCGTGCACGTTTATGAGTAGGAGCAGTACGAGGAAGACGGTTGAAATATTTTTTTATTATTATTATTATTATTGTTATTATTATTTTTGACGAAACAATACGAACGTTATAAATGGCCACCAGTTATCGATATATATATATATATAAATAGTATATTAATAATACATGTATAAATATTGACTATTTTTTCTGTTCATTGCGGCGTACTCGTCTGTTATTACGCGTTATTCGCGCTCGCGCATCGCATCGTCGCCCATTATAGTTAATTTTTTTGATTTTCTTTAAGATTTTTATGATATTGGTTTTATTATTATTTTTTATATATATATAAATTATTTAAAAAAAGAAAATTATAATTTCGTCCGTTTTGTTTTTGCGCGCGGTGTGGAAATTCAGTCGATTCGTCCTCCCTCCTCGCATCGCCGATCGGTGACGAGGAAACAAGAAAAAAAAAACCGCGGCAGTAACAAAGGCAGTAATAGGTATATAATAACAATAATAATAATAATAATAATAATAATAATAATAATAATAATAATAATAATAATTATATACCTAGTGTGATAATAACGAATTTACGGTGTCATTTAACGTGTATTATAATATATTGTGTAGTTAACGCAAAATACGAAACGCATTTTTTTTTTCCGATTCCAGCCGCAGAACGTTATCGTAAGACAACGCGTTAACACATTCGTTACATACGTAGTGTTCGCGTATCCTTCCGGAATATTCGCGGGTTACGGAAGTGGCCGACCGGTTTCAGAGGCGGTGTAACTAAAACCCAGCGATTTACCCGAACCTAACTTCGCGGGGAGATTGTAATATTGCGCTTCTCACGAACTTTTCACTTCGATAAAAAAAACCGTTCCGATTGACTTTATTTCCATCGACTCATTATTTTTCACATTTGTTTACGACACGCAATTTTTTAAATTTTTTTTTTAAATTTTGCACAATAATTATATTACAATATATACGTCGAATGTATTACAATACGCGTTCGAAGCGATAAAACGAATCAAATATACTTACGGAGTACAAAAACAAAACTAGTAAAAACAACAAAATATCGAATTACAGCTTACAGAAAAGAGATAGAAGGACAGGAGCGGGAATTCGAGAGAGAGAGAGAAAGAGATTTATCGGGTAAAAAAAAAAATAAAAAATAGAACACGACGAAGGTCACTGCGAATTCGTTCGTTGCGATGGAGTGTGCAAAGATGAGAATTGTTTTAAGAATACGTTTATACACGAACACTATTTATCGATCGTCTTCGGCGGCGGATATTTTTATTTTCCCGATATTTCAATATTTTACACGAGACGCGGTGTATACTCGCGTATATATAAGTATTTGAAAATTATAAAAATCGAAAAAAAAAACGCATTGAATTAGTTTTCTTTTATTTCGAAATCAAAACGAAAATCGGGTCGATTAACGCTATAGTGTTGTACACAACGAACGGTAGGTCGAATGGTTTAAAAAAAGAAGTAGTTGACAATATGTGTAGTTAATCAATAAATCGAGGAGATATACAATAGACGTAGTGTTATGGTATAATACAGAACTTGAATAATGCGATGGGGAAAAGCAATTAATAATTAATTTTTTTCCTATTACAAAATCAGAAACGTAACAGTTAATGCGAGTTTATGTAATCCGCGTCGGCCGTCTCGTCTCTAAAAAAAAAAAAAAATAATAATATTCGCTTTAAAAATTTTTCCGTAAAATTTTGGTTTTAAATCTCTAAAAAACCCATTCGATTCACGTAAATAGAACGTCGGACGACGGCTCGTTTGTTTAAAACATAACGTGAATAAACAAACGACTATAAAAAAATGTTCAAAATTTATAATTTCTATAAATAATCCGAAATCGATAGAAACATTTTTTGAAAACTTATGTGACCTAATATTATACAATATAAAGTCGGTGAACAATTCGAGTTTCCGCAACAATTGGTTTGAAAATTACGAAGTGGTAATAAAAACTATCGATTTCGCGTTTTTATGCGTAATCGATTTTTCAAAAAGGCGCTTTTGAGAAAATCGAAAAACGATCTCTCCAAATGTACCAATATCGGATGCAATCGGAAACAATGACATGATTGCAAACATCGGAGCACTACTTCTGGCAGAATTTTTAAGTGCAGATATAAAAAACAAAAAAACATCAATAATCGTAAAACCAACACAATTTCTCGTTCCGCTCAAATTCTAAATTTTCAGACGAGTGTGCGTCGTGTATGCAATACGTACGAAGAAAAAACGAAAACGGCGTGTAATTAAAATGGGGAGAACGCGACTCGTACACATTACAGACACGCTGCCATCATGTCCACGAGCAACAGCCGCGTGTTTTTAGAATTTTTGCCAAAAGTAAATTGTTGGTTTAATCGTATCGGTCACCTCTAGTAGTGCCGAGGAGGGAAATTATTAATTTTTTTTTAATGTTCAATTCGAATTCCCAATATTCTCAATATTCGTTGATTATGTAATTTCTCGAGTTAATTTCACGCAAATCACGCGATTTGTTGTGTGTCTGGATAAACCGTATTCTCCGTTCAAAATATCTTCGCATAATTCACCCGTCGCAATACACACCGTTACCCCTGAGTAATATTTATATTTAGCTTATAATATTTACAATATTTATAACATTACACTCGTTTCGCGTGTACTCACTTATTATTTCTATGTGTTCTGTTTTAGGTGTTTTATCCTGAACAATGAATTATTCCACGATTATAATAATCGCGTTCGTCGCGTGTTGCGTGCAAAACGGGATTTTTGGACAGCCCATTGACATGAAATGGAATAAACCTGTTCAGATTTGCGGCTCGCAATTGACTGATTTAATGATCGAAACTTGCAAAATGAATGATTACAATCCAGGGACAACAGGTTAGTTTTATTTTTATTGTTAATTATTAAAAATTTGTCAATTTTTTATTATCGAGTACTTTTGTATCGCGTTATGTACGAGTATATATATATATATATTATATGTAGGAATGATGGAATAGCAATTTCACGTTTACAAACTGATTTGTTGGTCCAAAATACCTATTAAAAGCTTCATAATTTCTTGTAGCTTGAATGCTTTATATCATTTGTCTTTTACGCGCAAAGTCACAAGATGCTGAAAAATAAAGATTTACCTACGAAGTTGTATATATTAATTATTTTGAATGCAAAAGCTATGATAAATCGTTTTACTCGAAAAACGTTAATAAATTGATACCGGAAACTACAATAATTAATGAATAAAATGTAACTTAGGACTCGGTATTAAAAACGCGGCTCGATTTTATTTCAACATATGAAATTAATTGATTTCCACGTAATTACAATATTGGTAATTGCTTATAATATTTTTTCGATTTTTGTACATTTACAAATTTATACCTTTAATTTTGCATTCGATTTTCAGCTTTTAAATACAAAAAATGTCTCTGTAAATAATAATAATAATAACAGTAATAATAGTAAATTTTGGTCGTGAAATAGTATATTTATTAATTAAAAAAAAATTTACTGTTTAAATACTTTATATTCAATCAAAATTGATTGAATTTTTTTTAAAAACATTTTTATGATTTTTATTTAAATAAATAATTGGTTAAAATATGAAATATAATATTTAGAGTTAAAAAAAAAAACAAAATCCAGTTTGGTAAAATTTCCGTGTCGTCAATTTTATACGTTATTTGCGACTTTTTTGTGTACTTTTTCCATATGCTTATAAAAATTATTGAGAAAATCGAATTTTTTTTAAAAATGAAGTACTCAATGAAGTAAGTAAAAGAAAAGAAACACATGTTTGTTGTGACAAAATAAAAGTTATATGATATGAATTATTATAAAAAGATGCTTAAAAATTTAACCGATATTGACATTATTAAAAATAGAATAAAAACATTTTTAGTTTCTTATGAATAATCATGGTGAGTTGGTTCTGTTATGTTCGAAGCAGGTACCGATTGTGGATTTTTATATTTTTAATATTATAAATAATCTCCATATATTAAATACAAAGTACAGAATAAATATAAAACACGAGAATATAGTAATAACTAAACAATTAACATTTAGTAATAACTTTTAGATAAATTTTATTCATTTTATTATTTAAATATTTGTACTTTGTTTAAAAGTAATGTTTAATATATATGTATATATATTATATATATGTATATATATATATATATATATATATATATATATATATATATATATACTCGTGTTAGTATAAAGTACCATTTTGATATTTTTACTCGTATCATTCAGTTAAATCACGCGATGAAAAAAAATTTTATCGCGATGTTTAGAATACATTTAGAACAGAATTATTTTAAGATAAAGACACAATATCGTGTTTTATAATTATTTAATAAAAATTAGTGAAAGACGATATTGAAGGTTTTACCATTTTCCAAATTTCTCAATTAACATACGTTTTGCGTTAAACACTATTTTATAATAATTCTAATAACACTGAAAAGTAAGAATTCTTCTATAGCATTTGCCATTTTCACGTACGTTTACAAAATTATATTATTAATGCCAGACATTTTTGTCAAACAAAATGAAAATTTACGATGTGCACACGTGTGCATAAAATGCGTTTTGTCATTGGCATATAGGAATGGGCTACAAATTACACATTAAATAAGTTGAAAACCAACTAAAAACCTAAACTATTTACGACTCTCGTTTTTCGCACGATTTTAGGCTTTGAAAATCATTATAATAATTATTATTGGTATCAATTAATTTTTTGCAGCCCACGACGTTCCGACAAATCATCGTGAAAAACGGAAAATAGTCGATGAGTGCTGTGATGTTCCTTGTACATATCGTCATATCTACGAATATTATTGCCATTTAAAGTAAGTAACAATAATTCACATATTTACATCAAATACAACAAACGTTTATTGATTATGTTGTTTTGATTTTTTGTTCTTTCGCGTTACGTTTTTTTCTCATAAATCTGTTTTATAAGCTCGTTACATAATATACAAATATCTAAATAAACTGTTACATGAATAATTTTATTAACTTTTACTGGTTTACTCACATTCACACGTTTCTTGGACCGACCGAGTTTACCGCTAGCTAAACACTATACGCTCGATTACAACCGATGACCAGCGCATACCATTGCGATTGATCGTCGGTTGAACACTTATTTCAATCTTTTACATGATGTTCAAAGGGGTGGGGTGTTGTGAAAACGGAGCATAACCATAACATAATTGGACCAACTTACAAGTCGATATTTATCTGATAATTGGACTGTAAACACACATTGATTCATGTGCCTATTTTTAACAGTATTACGGTGTTTGAATCGAAAGTAACATTTTCATGCCACGGTTAAAGCCATGTAAAAATTCGGTAAACATTTTTGCCAAAAACACGGTGCTATGAACCAGATTTGCACCGTACCTTGAACCATTATTTATTGATGATTTAAAACGGCGTTTGCACCTAAAATGCTATTCGTTAACTTTTTGTAATATAATATCAATGTTTGTTAAATACGTATATATACTTGATTATTTACAAAGTAATAATTATTTACCGAGTGAATTATGTGTATCGAATAATTTTTCATAAATTAAAATAATTTTATTATAAGAATCAAATGAGTAGGGGGGGGGGTTTAAAAAAATTATTACCGCGTGAGTAATTATCAATTAATATTATTCACGAATAAAATGGAAATAATTTGATTTGTAATATCAGTTTAAAAAAAAAAAAAAACCTTAAGAAATATATTAATTAAATAATAACAAATAAACGAATAAAAAATAAGTTTTGACGGAAGGCAATGATTAAAACGAGTTTGTTCTTTAATATATGTGCTTAATTTATTTCATACTTCCCTAGTTTATTATTATTATTTTTACAATTATTTGTCCAACCAATTGAACGAATTAGTTCGTTCAATAACGAATAAATAAAATTAAATAAATAACGAAATACTTAAAGCTTTCAACTTCACTTACCTCGTTTTCGATTATTGTCATTACACTCTTTGTTTCATCTACTTCTCTTTCACCAAACTCATACTCCGTATACTCTGTTTTACTTCCATTAATCCTTAATCCCTTTCCTTCCAGAGCTAAACACCATACATCAAGCCTTTGGCTAACTTCCTCTCTATATTCTCCTATCAAAACTATATACAGTGTAATGCATTTTCTTATAATGTCTGATTTATGTTTTACAGTGGTAATTCTGCGACGGAGCTCGATTTGTTGGAAGATCTATCGGAACCATTAAATAATGAAGATACTATTCGTACCGCTATTGATGAACAAATTAGTATCATTACTAGTTCCAATACAAAT
Source organism: Chaetogeoica ovagalla (assembly GCA_032441825.1). Taxonomy (NCBI): domain Eukaryota; kingdom Metazoa; phylum Arthropoda; class Insecta; order Hemiptera; family Aphididae; genus Chaetogeoica; species Chaetogeoica ovagalla. Next base: position 2,898,742 of record CM063747.1, on the reverse strand, counting down.
ACCACTACTGATTCGACTCCTGCTACTACTACTACTACTACTACTCCTGCTACTACCACTACTACCACTACTATTGGTTCAATTACACGTTTCGCAACTAGTACCGTTATAAGTGTTGCAACTAGTACCGAAACTAGTATCAATACTCCGTCGTGTAAGTATTTTTTTTTTTATAAATGTTAGCATTACTAATTCTAATTATTTAAATATATCTATTCTAATAAATTATAAGTGAAAATAATTATTATATTCAGTCAATAGATTTATCATTTTTCATAAGTTAAATTATCTGTTTATAAAGCCTCGATTGCACAGGGCGAATAATTTACTGGCTAGTCGCTGGCGTATTTACTCGCTGTTACTGCATTCGCTCAATCGATCTAAGTCGCTTACTCGCCGCGTGTCGAGCAGTCGCTGTTTAAAATTGAAATTGACGGCCGGGCTACTATTGTCGCTATTCGCTCGCTGACTATTTTATCCTCCAGCGAATAAATTCGTCACGTGTAGCCGAGGCTTAAGCTCATTAGCTTACAGCTCATATAAAACGAATAAATACAAATTAAATTTTAAATTGATAACAATATCAATTCACAAATGGTGAAATTTTTAAAAATAAAATGATTAAATATTATACAACACAAATACGGCGAACACAATATTACCTATAACTCAATTGATTTTGCTTGTCTGAATGCAAAAAAATTAATCAATAATGTAATGATAAAAAAGTGAAAAAATTATAATTTATACGCCGCGCGGGTTTGTTGTAGGGTTCGAAGAGTGGATGAGCATATTAACATTTTGGTGATTCCAAATTGGGTGTAATGGATCGTCTCGTCAGAATGTTAATTAATTAATTTCGTTTTCCTATTATTATTACTATATATTTGATGTCATTTTAACACATTACCGTAAATGACTAATTACTCACAGTAATTTCCGCCGTGAGAATAATAAATTTTACTTGGACTCGAAATTTTTCTTTTTTCTTAATTACGTTACATTGTAACGATATAATACAAGCACTCAGATCAATTTTACGGACAATTTAAATATATTTTTAAAATATAACAATATAATATTGTAATTTATTATGCAGATATGTATAATGTAATATCTGAATTTGGAATTTATTTTGTACACGATTGATTTTTTTTTTTTGTTTTTTGTTTTGTATAATTAATGTAATAATTTAAAAAATTTTGTATGATTCGAAATATGAACAAGAATAAAGATTTTTTTTTTTGTATAAATAATGGCGTATTGACTCACCAGAAATTCTCATCCTTATTAACATATTTACGTGTTTAGTGTTGTCAGGAAATATCAAGATAACTCATTCACATAAAAAATGCTATTTATTATCATATCTAGATAACAATTTAGTTATCAATATAACTATAGTTATTTTATAAATATATAATATACTGCAACAAATTTAAGTTCCAATAAACATATGTATATATATATATATATATGGGAATTGGTACAACTTGATCGTTCAAAACTTTTATTCGTGTCGCATAATTGCTGAATATTTTATCCAGTGGGATATTATATTGTTCAATAATGAAAATCGCAGATTTTATCGTTTAAATTCAGAAATGTTTGGAATTATACATAATTATATGTAAATACTAATAAATTCGAATCGAAAACTGTCACTATATAGATACTGGGACCACAAAATTGTGTTCGCGCAATCGTTTCATTCGTGAAAAACTTATCGTTTGAATAGAGAAATAATTTTGTTAATTAAAACAAGAGTTACGTAAAAACCATTAGTTGTCAAAATTACGTTGTACGAAAAAGAAATATCGATGTTTAAAACATCAAGCTCGTTACGATTTTGACTAAGCAATATGGTAAGTATATTTAAATAACAATAATAATAATAATAATAATAATAATAATAATAATAATAATAATAATAATAATAATGAGAAAAAGGAAATGATGGCCATGTGAGAATTTTGGTATAAATTTCAAATAAGGGTGATTTCGAGTATTTGAAGAGTGATTTGATCGATATTCAACAACGGTCAATACCAGAATTTCCCAACCGGTGTGCCGCGACGTAGGGACGCACACACAAGATACGTTCCGTCACGTAAACTGTTGGAGACACGACGTGACGGAACGGCGAGGAGTCGTACACTGGGTGGTGCGTTTCCATGCGTCTTGTCGTCAGTCAACGTTTGAAATTGTTACTGTACATTTCATCGTGGTTTTTAATGCGTATGGCCAAATAGTGGCTGAAAACAAAATAAACTTACCAGAACTTCCAGAATAGTTTTAGCAATTACTTCCCGTGCGTTTCGCATTAACTCGCATATCAGCGTGCCCTTAATCTGTACGATCGTAAATAAAAGTGTACTCACATTCAATGAACATTTCGTCTTCCATTGTAAATAAGCACAAACGAAATTAACAATCTGATTAAGAACATAAATAATGTACAGAAACAACACGCTTGGACAAAAAAAAAAATCGCCGCTAGCGGTATCCGTCGTCCGTCAATTTTGCTCTAAACAGCAATCCATACGTCTGTTCATAAAAATGTATGATAAAAAAAGCTTACGGCTCGACGGATGCCGTGACGTGACGGAACGGAACGTATTCTGTGTGCGCGCTCCCGTGTGTGCCGTGAGCTGCCTCCCATAGGTGTACCGAGATATTTTCATCATTATTAATAATAAACATTTTACGGATTTTCTTCTCGGCAATCATCGGACTCTTATTATTTTGATGAATAGTGTTATAAAAATCATTAAAACCGAAGAACTATTGGAACAAGACCGTGTGAGAGGCGGTATTTGTCAGTTGTCAACTATTGGACCCCGGAGGAAACGTTTAAATTAAGGGAAACCAGGATAAATTTTCTCATTAGATTTTTATACAATATTGCTTTAGTATTTTATACGATAAAAACCTACTATTAAAAAAAAAAAATAAATAAATACATATTAGTCAGTGTGAAGTGTGTCACGGCTAAATATAGGTTGGAATTAGTGTGCCGTGAAGTCAAATAGATTGGGAAACGTTGGTCAATACCGTAAACACAGATGGCAGATAAACGCTTAAAAAAAAAAAAAACCATGTTTTTAAATACCTATAACTATTTACGCTAAACAATGTTATCTGTGTGTTTTTTTAGTTAATAACTAAATTCGGTGTCCTCCCTTCCTCCGTTATAATATATAAGTACAACATTTTGTTTTTTATTAATTTCGATATTATAATATATTATAATATATTATTATTATTATTATTATTATTATTATTATTATTATTATTATTATTATTAAAAAAAAAACTCATACGATGTTAATTTAAATTATTTACTATGGAAATCAAGAAATAAAACAAAACCTACACATTGTTAATATTAATATTATGTATAAATTTTATAATGTGTACTAGGATACTAAACGTGTTGTAAACACGAAGGTGGTACATTTATTACAATTTAAAAATATTTTATAAGAAAAACCGTTTTGAACTCGCGAGTATTTGGACACACATTGATCAGTTTCGAAACCATTATGCAGTCCACGAAGACATCACGAAATTGGTAAATTTCGTATACGGTTTGCAAGTAATGTAACAACGCGTGTTGGTAACAGGGAACAACGGGCTTTAATGTGAAGGTTTCGATGGCCGGGTACGCACGATATTATTAACTCGTTGTCCCCGGCCCGTTCGAGTATTGGGTTGTAGAACAAAATAATATTACGAACGAATATGACGTGAAACGATATGGCCGTATACGTTCGCGATCAACATTAACATTGTAGTCATTTGACGTAATATAAGCAAATCCACAATAATTTGTTTGGAATTTTAATACAACGCGAATAGGCTTTTGTTTCGATTTCACTGGAAATCGAATATCAGACGGGATGTTGATTCGCTGATATAATAATTTTCTTTTTACCGCACGCGTTTCAACAACGTGCACGTAATCGATATTGTGTATTATTGTGTAATTATGTGCGATTTAAAAATCTATAGCCGGATTTACTGCGACAGCGACCTTCTGCATGACGTACAGTTGGCGAGGATTTTTCACGACTCGAAATCGTTCGTGGACAAAAAGATGAAGTGCACCGAGTGCCAGATCATAACGAATTACGTTATATTGAAACAAACGTTCAACTGCCAAGTGCCTCCTGTCGACGTGCTGCGTAAGTTCGTCGAAGAGCATTTCGAAGATGGCGACGAGTTGGAGAAATGGTGTCCGCGAGACTTCATGGACTGTCCGCCGGTTCTCGTTGACATCCGAGACCCGAATTACAAAAAGTGGGCCAGCGATCTGAACACGATGTGGAAGGCTCTGGCGAGAAAAGTCAAAGAAGACGTGAGAATGAATCCGAACATGTACTCGCACGTGTACGTTCCAAACGGCTTTATCGTACCGAGCGACGGACACAAGGAGTTCTATTACTGGGACACGTATTGGATTATCAACGGATTGCTGTTGTGCGGCATGACGGAAACGGCTCGCGGCATTATCGATAATTTCGTGTCGATGGTACGGGAATTCGGTTTTATGCCGAACGGAGCACGAACGTATCACCTAACCAGGTCGCAACCGCCAATGCTCATACTGATGGCGTTTAGTTTTTACAGAGTGACCAACGACTTGTGTTACATAAAACGCATTATGCCTGTAATTACCGAATATTATTATAATAATAATAATAACACACACGACGACGAAAATTTTGTTAACGTTTCTGGTTTTGCTGTATTTTTAGTCACTGGAAACTGAATTTCAATTCTGGATGAAAAATCGGATGGTTACGTTTCAGAAAGATGGTAAATCGTACACAATGGCCAGATACTACGCGCCGTCCAAAGGGCCGAGGCCAGAATCGTATAGGTTTGTGGGTGTTTTTTTAATAGGCTTAAAAAGGATAAAATAGAAGACGGGAAAATATTTCTTTTTCCTTTTGCGTTTATATAGAGAAGACTACGAATTAGCCGCAAAGTATTGCCATCAAAACGATAAAGACGATTTTTACGTAAGATTGAAGAGCGCGGTGGAATCCGGATGGGACTTTTCAAGCAGATGGTTTATAACCAACGACTGCTGTAGTCACGGTTTGTGTTACACATTTAATAACACGCGCGTTTCGACGTATTGAAAATTTATAAAATACTGCACAGGCACACTGACCGACGTCCAAACGCCGTGCATTGTACCGGTCGATCTTAACAGTATATTACAAGGAAACGCGCAGATATTGAGTTCGTGGTTTTCACAAATGGGCGATGAAATGAAGTCCAACAACTATTGTAGGATTTCCATACAATTTTTGAACAATATACAAGAAGTACATATATATATATATATGCTTCATCCGTGTTCGTTGCCAATCGTTTGTTAATCGAATGAAAAAAATAATGAACTTTATATAGGTCATGTGGAGAAAGGACAAGGGAGCGTGGTTCGATTGGGACATGATGAACGGAAGACATCAAGAGAATTTTTTCGTATCTAATATCGTACCGTTATGGACAGGAAGTTATAGAATGCCAGAACAAACGGTGTCCACTGCTGTGTTGAACTATTTAAGGAATGAACGCATTATTGAACCGGATTATTGTATCAGATTCAAAGGTAATACGTTTTAGTACTGTCGTTTTCGAACAACCATTGAATTCCGGACACCCGGTTGTAACGTTGTAATGTTAGAGATAAATTTTATTAAAAAAAAAAAAAAAATCTACCGGTTTTGTAAACATTTTAATTTCGTGTTCGTTCTATCGTTCAATAGGAACACCTACATCGATGTGTAATTCATCGCAGCAATGGGATTATCCGTATGCAATGCCCTGTTTACAGACTTTCATCATACAGGGTCTGGACAGAACGCAACAAAAATGCGCACAACAAGTGGCTGCGAGGTTGGCTGGTGTTTGGTTACACACGAACTATAAGGCATACATAAACAACTCGACTATGTTCAAAAAAGTATATGAGAATAATAAATTATACAATTTTTCAAACGTTCTGGATAAGATTTTTTTGTTTTCAGTATGACATTTCAAAAGACAAGGAAACATGTAGTACGCAACAGGGATTTGGCTGGACGAATGGTGTCGTTTTCGAACTATTAAACCGTTGGGGCGCATCGCTTTGTTCAAACGGTAAGATAACGTATTAAACGTATGCATATTGTGCTAACGCGTTCGTTCGATCCACTAATCGAAAATATCCACAGAGACTTGTGATCATTTATTTAGTACAACGAATTTTTTTTTTTTTTTTAACACGCATATTATTCGTTACACTTTTACGCTCATAGGTACTTCGTGATTTATTTTTAAATTTGAACGTAAAACAAATAACTGTTAAAAAAATAATAACAATAATTAATGACGTGTTTTTAGTAAAAACTACGTTTGTATTTCGTTATTATTACAATCAAATTGTACCGCGATACGTGTTAAATACACAACAGCTTTTGTTGGCTCGTTAACGTTTAAATTGGTTGATAATATTAAGATTATATATATTGCATTTCAATGTTGTCAAAATAACGATATTTTTTCAAACAAATATCGTAATAAAACAAAAACACACGTCGTATAAAATGATTTGTAACAATTCTTTTTTTCAGAACCTTGCCAAAATTAAAGGTACTTCTGTTGTATAGAAATGCAAGGATGCAAGTAAAATGTAATGAACAACCGTTACGATCTGTAAAGAAAATATTATATTTTTAAATCTTATTCTTACACACAATATTTTAAAATGATTTTCAATAAATAAACGATAGCATTTATTAAAATATGCATACAGATATTTTATAGGCCATCGTTTCCTTCGTGCGTTATCATTCAATATTAAATTTTTTTTTTTTTTAAATTATTAAACTAAACAATTTTATTCGTAGTTCGACGTAATATGTTAATTAATATGTCTCAAACGACACGCTTAACAACAATTAGATAATGTCAAATTTATAAAAATGTGTTTACGCCCAAGTCTTGCGAGACAAAACCACACGAACAATAGCAAACACTCGTATGAAACGATCACAGGTTAGATGATGAAAACACGCGAAAGATTATTATCGATCACGGGATTTTCAGTGTTCTGAAACATTATTATCAGAGTTGACATTCACATGAAGTCAATGATATCGTTTAATTTTTTCGTTTTTTGTTGACATTTAATGTGCAACAAATATGCGTGTACGTTTTTATACGAATTAAATATTATTTCATTTTTAAAGTCGTTTTTAAAATCATATTTTCAAGTAAATACTACGATACTGAAACGAACATTTTCAGCGGCTCTTTGAAAACTGTAAAATTTTAACTTTTGGCACTTCCGTGTCAAAAGGTTGTCGCCGACCATTCCTACGCTACCGGTGTATTTCGGACACGTTGCGTCGTCACGTCGGGTTGCCTGTCCGAAACGTATCGGGGGCCACATGTGTAAGCATTTTAGGTTGCCTAGCCGACGGATTTGAAGGCGCGTCGATAATTACAAATTACTATTATTATTATTATTCTATTTTTCAATATAATTATTCTACATTCTTGGCCGCCGGTGTCATTCAATATTAAATCTAATATTGAATATATTAAATTATCGTTTTTATTACGTCGATTTAACATTTTACAAATTTCGGAAGTACAACTTCAGTTTTCGAATTTCCAAACGATTTATGAATTAAAGCTATTAAATATGTGACTAAATATGTCGGGTAGGGGGAGGGATATGTTGGTTGCGAGTTTTATTTTCTTACACAACTTTTTTGTTTCACAATAATTTTTTCGAATCGAGTTTAATTGTTTAAAAATGTTAACATTGCTTTCTAGTCGATTGGATAGCACGAAATACTTTCTCCGGGTGCCTATTAAAGACTCTTAAATAAAACAATAACAAAATACGACTTATTTCTTATATTAATAATTATTTAGACACTTTTTATAAAAAAAAAACTATTTATAAAATATATATATATGAAATTCGATGAGGATTTAAGTTCGATAATATTATAAAAATGGCAATAGTAAATTTTTTTTTAAAATTATAATAATTCATATTAAGAAAAGGAAGAGTGCAATAAAACTCATTCGTTTCGGTATACACGCACGTAAAATTTATTTTCTTGTCCCATTTTAGAAAACAATATTTTTGATTAAAAATTTAGCTACGCCCGTATAATAATATACATAAATAATATACATAAATCGTTATTACTACTATTATTATTGGCGTACATTTATTTTTTACGCGTATACAAACGAATAATAATGATAATAATAATCGTCATCGAGTACACGATCGATGTCTTATATAATTGAGCGACAGGTGTGTGAAAACGAGCGTTAAACATTAAACACAATGTAATAATAATAATAATAATAATAATTACAACATTATTTTATAATATACGTTTATAAACGACGAGAAACGAAACCCGAAAACCATAACCGCAACAAACAGTTAATCAATAATAATAAACAAATATAATAATAATTATAATAATACTTAATGCATAAAATAATATAATAAATATATATATATATATTTAATAATAATAAGAGCGCATAATAATTATTTATTGTGTGTACATGGCAAACGACGTTTGTCATTCCGGTTCAACAGTCGTACACGGCGATAACGACGTGTACAGGCGAAATTATTATTTTCGCTTGTTAACACATTTTGGTTACACACATAATATTAATATTATGGAATTCGGTCAGAACAGTAATAAATTACACAAGATTTCCTAATTGATAACAGCGATATAATTATAAAATATATTTAATTATTATTCCTCCTAACAAATAATAATAATAAAATTATTTATGTACACGAGTCGACGGGGAAAAAAATACACACACACACACACAAACGTAAAATAAACCGATAATAATAATATGAGCAGTTTTTCTATATAAGATTATTATTATTAATAATAATATATTAAAATTATATTATTATATTGGAATAATATGGATTATGTATTATATTATGTACACAACGAATATATATAAAATACATATTTACGTAAAAAGTTGTAAAAAAAACCGTTTTGCGCGCTAATTTTTTTTTTTTTTTGCTGGTTGTTATTTCACACACACACACACATACGGATTTTTATTTTTTTCTTCTCCAACTATTACGCGGACCACGGTGACGGTGGAGACGATCATAGTCGAAAACGCGTAAAAAATTCATATAATTATTATATTGACGGAATAAACGAGACCATACCTAATAGTTTTAAGATGAATTTTCGGGTTTAAGTTTATTAGCCGAACGTCGCACGAAAACGCATTTCACGCGCGCGTTTCGGTATGATCTCAAGTCGGGAATGGAGTGTATAATATGTGTACGTCTGTACGCGAAACCGGTGCGATACGCGTTATAGTGGTGGTGGTGGTCAGTGGTCAAAGCGGATTAAAATAAATGACGGAAGACGGAAGAAAGAAGTGTCGTGATTTCGAGTTTTGAAAATGTTTGCGATCGGGTGGACGGCCGAATCAGGATTGGTCGTTGAATTTTTAGAAAACGAACTAATTTCAAAGAAAAAAAGAAATCGAGGCGGACGTAACAAATAGAAATTATATATATATAAAAAAAAAAAAAAAAAAATGTTTTTTCAAATCCAAAAGACACGAACGAATTCGCACGTATTCTCCCTTCCCATGGGTCCACTTCGTTCGCTGGCGTTGGAAAAGAGAGAAAAAAAGAGAGTGTGCGTGTGTGTGTGTGTGAGAGAGGAAAAGAATTTCGCGCGAATACGAATAAAATATGATGTACCGAGAAATCGAGTCGGGGCGGTGTGCGGGTGACGAGGATCGATCACAACGGCGACACCCAGACGACGGCGCGCCGCGGTTTTTTCGTCGTCCCGCCGCCGTCCGTTCCAGTGTCTCTGGGCACCGCCGCCAACGGTTCATTTTTCTCGCACTGCTATTCGTCGTCGCCCACGTAACCCGCGTTCGCCTTGGCCGAGTTCCCGTTGGACACGACCGTCATCGGCGCTGCGGGTATCGACTTTTTCGGCTTTTTCTTCTCGTCCTGGCTGTAGTGCGCCGTACCTTCCAGCGACATTGTCTCCTGTCGGTGAGAGTTGCGCACCAAACAGCCCAGCGCCAACAACAACAGCACCGCACCGGAAGCGAACAGCGCGCACTGGAGCGCGGCCTTGGCCACCGGCGGTGTCTGCGTGGCCAGTTTCAGCAGTTGGATCACTTGGTCCGGCAGTTCGTCGATACCCTGCAACAATCGTCGAAAACGCGTCATACGTCGTCCAGTTCGCCGGTCACGCTGACGTGACAATCTATAGAATTCCTTATTTTTTATTCGAATCCATTGCGTCCGATCAATACCGAAATGACGCGAAACCCGTTGACAGAGAGAGAGAGAGAGAGAGAGACGAACGTCCCCGGAGAATCGGATCAAGTCCGAAGACTGTTGAAGTACTCGCGTGGCTTTTTAGTACTTGTATTCGGAAAATAAACATTTTTTACGTAATCAACGTGTTGAAATCGATATGAAATACACCGCGAGCCTACTTTTTTCTTCTTTATCAATTCAATAATTTGTTGAAACACGTTATTAATTCGTTATCGATTTTTTTTTTTTTTTTTTTTTTTACGTAACAACAATTAATGCGCTCGAGAAAAATAAGATTTTTAAACATTGTATTATTTCGCGATTAGCAGTTTATTTTGTACAATCGATTTCGTTTAAGAGCACGTTTAAAATAATATTTACCGTACGAATGCAGCGAGAAGAAATCTATAGAGGGGGGAAAAAAAAGAAAACTGAAATCGTTAACGTAATAATGTCCGTGTAGTTTGGGAAACAAATCATTCGTTTTACCATTGGGTTTACCATTGTGAAACGGGAAGGTATGGATTTCCTCTAGTGCTTCTACTCTCTTGAAGCATTACCGCTCTCTCGGTGTTTTTATATAACGTATGTTTTGAATCGATATTGGTGGAAAAATGAGGAGAAATAAATCTCGAACTTTCCCTCGGTTAACACAAACGTAATGGTTTTTTTTTTTTTGTTTTTTTTCGAACGCCTGAACTGGGATCGAAAACGTTTTTCTCTTTTTTGTTTACATTTTTTTCGTATCGTTATGACGTGAAAACGTGTCACACGACGTTTTGTCGGGGAAAAAAATACTGACCTCTTCGAACCACATGATTGGGAACACGATGTCGGGGAACGTGGCAACTTGCTTGATGTCCACCACTTGACTTACGGCCAGATTGATTTGCACTCGAGCCCTGGCTCTCATGGCCACTCCCATTTCCTGCGACACACAAACACCAATGCGCGTTCTATTAGTAACAATGCGAGCGAGTAGAAAAAAAAAAATCGATTTTTATTCGCGTTCACGGTGCTTTCCGTCGAGTAGTTTTCCAATAAAATGTTTAACGAAAAAACATTTTTTTTTTTTTTTTTTTTTGTTACTCGCATATTATCTGTTATTGAAATTGCTCGAAAGAAAAAAGATACGCGCATAGTTGCGGGTTTACTCACGGGTTGTATGTCGATGTAGAATTCGTGTCTGTCCGCGTCCGGCGGATCGATTCCGTCGACGGCTTCACGAAGTTTCTGGTCGCCCATGTAAAAGTGCGGGAACGATAACAATACCGGCGAGTCTGCGCAAGTAAAGAAAAAAAAAACATGTAAATAATATTGTCGTTCTTTAAATGATAAGATCGTAGCCGGTTGGCGTGGTGAGGAGTTCTAACGACCTCCGGCGTATCCCCTCTCGCTCTCTCCACGAAATTTTTTTCCTCAAAATAAAATTTAACGATTTTCGATTTCAATATTATACGTTTGTCGCCGTACGCGCGCAAAATAAAAATAACGTACTTGTCTGAGTTCAAGAAAAAAAAAAAAAAAAAATTCGCCTACTTAATTTAAAATAATTTCATAATTGACAGAACTCATTGGCGTTTCGAAATTCGTTAGTCTTGATACATATTCGTACACTTAAGCTCTCGAAAAAAAAAAAAAAAAAAAAAAATGTTCCTCTGTCTACGGTCGTATTGAGTGACGTCCGCGAAAATACCTTGATTGGCGGGGGAAAGTGAGCGATTATATACGTACTATTTGTAAACGAATCGTGCGATACAAAAACCGTAATATTAGACTTTTGATTAATTTATACGTTATAAAATATATATATATATGATTGTATGCTTCGAAATTTCTCGAATACGCCGTAAATGTGTTTATGAGGAAATTTACCAACGACACTGTGCGGTTAACTGTAATACGATTATCTGTAATAAGAGTTTTGATAAATATCGTACGATGTGTCTGTAAACTCAAACGTGCGGCAATGCACAACGAATAACGGATTGCCGTTTTTACCCAGAATTCGCGAGAAAATTGTTCGCGTAAGAGAACCACCACTTGAAAACGTGTCACGTACCGTATTGGCACAAGCTCACATTGAACGTGCCGTGAGGCGCGCACTGTCCAGGAGTCGTCGTGCGCGTGGACACGGTGCTGGACGTTGCGGCGGTGCCGGACGAACTGTTACCGCTGACGCTCGATGGACAGTAACATCGGTTCGTGGGCTCGTGGTCTGGGTCGGCGAACGCCCGTTGGTCGGGACCGAATCTGAACGCCTTCACTCCTCCTTTGCCTTCGATCTGCTTCTTGAACCTGCGCAGTACGCCGCGATTCGGGTCAGTCGATTTTGTCCGGGGGTAATGTCCGAAAAATTTCGACTTCTAATTGCGATTTTAGCCTAACGTTTTCCGACATTTCACATTTCGTACGAGGGGTGTCCGTTGACTTTTTTGATGTCCCCGGGCCAAACAGTTGCGGGTTGCCGCAAAACACTTTTATAATAATACATTTTATTTATAATTATGGAATAGCGATTTATCGTCATTATTACAATAATTACGGTTTATAATTTTTCCGGAACAATCACTTTTACGTGTGTGCAAGTATAGGTAACAATAAAGTTATTGTTTTAACGCGTAGGAAAAACACTATTTAAAATACGATTGAGGCGTGAAAAGTATTGCGAACGTTACGCGAGTGTGCGCAAAACGTCAAAGGTCTATTCCCACTATATCCCGGGGGGGGGGGAGGGGACATGTCCAGGCCGTGCCGGATCCGGTAGAGACGATTGTCCTTCCGGACGCGTTCGGCCCGGAACGTACGTGTGCGAACGATGAAACGGACATTCGCATTCGTATTTCGGCACCGTTGAAAAGTCGTCGCGGTACCATCGACAATACTATGACGGAATATTTCGTTTATACGGACTAGGCACTGGATAGTAACGGCCCGAACGTGCCAAAAACTGACACGTGTCCCCGGGGTCGTGGCAATAGAATTTAAACGTTTTTTTTTTTTTTTTCCTTCATTATATGTACTCACACGAGGGGCAATTGCCGGCACATGTCCTTGTCGAAAACGTGCAAAACGGTGTCCGGTTGGATCCGCGGCGGGAACAGCGAACCGTCGCTGCCGCCAGACATCCGGTTACACTGTTCGGTGGTCCAGTGCGGCAGGTGCGTGCGTCCGTTGAACTTGTCCAGGGCGGCGAACATGCGCATGTCCGTGGCGCCGGTGAACACGGTCACGTTGTCGCGAGAAGTGCCGTTTTTCTGCGCGCGGACGTGATGATGATGGACGATTCCGGGCGAGAAAACAAAAACGATAAAAGACGATTTGTGAGATTACGAAGGGCACGCAGATCGCGCGGACGCGGAACTCGCGCGAGTGCGACGTGCGGAGAGACGAGAAGAGAAAATAAATCGCGGAAAACGGATTTTTTTTTTTTTTTTTTCAATTTTTTTTAATTCCCGTCGGACGGACGTATCGCCGTCTCGGCCGTGAACGTCGTCAAAGACGGAAACGGTTTTTTTTATTATTATTATTATCATTATTGTCATTTAAAGGAAAACGTCTCATGACGACGCGGCACTTTCACGCGAGTTCCACGTCCACCATTACATTGACGCTGTTATGTGTTGCGGTCAGTGTCGGACAAACGAAAACAGTGACGAAAAAAACGAAAAAACGAAAAACAAAATATAGTGCGCGCGCGCGCGGTGATTGCGAAAATGGAAAAAACAAATGCGAACGCGGGGTGACGGTGTTTTGCCGGTGGTGTGCACGCGCTCTGCTCTCACCCCGGGCGAGACGTTTTTGCGGCCGGCCACGGGACACTTTACCGCGTGTCCGATTATTAGTTATAACACATTTTTTTTTTTTCACATTGCTATTCGTACGTCCCAGTACGATTGGGTGCGATGTTGAATTTTATTATTTAAAATATCTGTTTAACTCGTTAATCTTCGTTTCTCGACGACGGGCGTAAGAAACCGCCGGGCGGTGAACGAAAAAAAGAAAACCCCTTTTTTTTTTTTTTTTGATGTACGCTACCAAGAACGGTCGGGGTCGGTGGGCGGAAAAAAAACGGACATTTTCCAAATTCGTTTCCCGTTTAAAATATTTTTGAAAATTAGAAAAAACAAGCAATATATATATATATTTCGATTGCACCCGTGTACCGAACATCGGATATGAATTCCAACGATTAACTCGCGCGTATCCCCCCCCCCAGTCACAGTTTGTGTAAAATTCGTAAATTTTTTTTTCTGCGAACCGATTAATTAGTAGTGATTTTTACGCGTTTTACAAACAAACGAAATAAAATCGAGTGAATCGGAACGCGGGGGGTTTTTTTTTTATATAACGACGCGAACGGTTAGTTGCGTGCCGTGGCCAGCCGCCGAAACCGGTAACACACGATTCGCTAAAATCGCGCGCGGTTTGTGCCTTAGCGTGGTGAATAACACACGGTGATACGGTTCTGCTGGTGTTCTGACCGGCCGTCCCATCAGCGCCATTCGGATGATCTTGGACCGCGATTGTATCGTCCCGGTAGGCCGTTGTCGCGGTTGCCGGTCGTAGTCCCTGGACCACGGCACCGGTTGGATAACTGTCGGTCGCACGGTTCCGCCGCCCAGTATGATCGTCGTGCCGGCGGACAGGATGCCGTCGATGAGCGGGCCGTCCGCGGACAGCAGCCGGTCGAGTCGCAGGTGGTCCAACAGTTCGGGCAGCGTTTTCACGTCGAAACGGTCGACGATGTACTGCAGCTGTAGTGGGTGCGGTCGCACAAGGTTTAAAGAATATAACGCGCGCGGGAGTATAACAGACGAAAAACAATATGAGTTTGTACGCATAAACCATATTATTTCGTGTAGTAGAATAGTAAAATTAAAAAAAAAAAGGCAATTTTTTTCCCCTCCCGTAAACTGCTCGCCGAAATCGTTCAGAGAACTCCGTCCAACAACGTTAGCAACGTCCTACTATGCGTTCGTACAAGTCGTTGCGAACGAATTCAAAACACGAGGAAGAAAAACGAAAATGCATAAAACGACGCTCCTCTACTTTCCTTCCCCCCGCCCGTGAGTCGTTTATGATTTGCCAATAGAAAACTCAGTGACGATTAAGAAGCGCACTTGTGCTTGAAACGATTGAGCACGTCGACTCGTCCGATACGTTAATCATACACTTGGTGGATAACCTCGGCGTTGGGTTGACGACACATAAAAGTCCTCGAAATCACTGAAACCGCACTGTCGTCCGACGATATAATATTCTACTTAAAAGTTCGCTATAATATCATTTTCTCGATTCCACTCCAAACTGTCCAGGAGAGTAATGTAAAAAGAAAACAAACAACCATCGGGAGTCATTCAGTCAACTCTTCTCCCGTCAGCGAAGACACGACCATTTTGTATTTCACCATTTTACATTTAAATAAGTATTTGTGTTTAACGACATAAAACGTTATGCGTATTTCGTCATGATACGCACGTGTCAAAACGGAATCGTAAACAAATTAAAATTGAATAGAATTTAAAAAAAAAAAATTCCTTGTATGAATTACGTACGTACGAGATATTTTCATTTTTTTTAAAAAAAAAAAAAAATGTTTACAATTAGTCTCGATAATAATACGTTTTATAATGCTCGTCGGTTTTTTTTTTATTTTAAACACTTTCGTCAATGTTCAAATCTAAGTCAGTTATTCTCTACAACGACCGATACCGACAAATATGGCACGAATTTTCTAAAAAAAAAAAAAAAAAAAGAAAAACGTTAGATACTGACGGAATTTACGTGGAAATTTCTTTTCTTTTTTTTTGTTTATTTCGAGTTCTGTCGTAAATTACTCCAATAACGTTCGGAAAATTTTGAAAATTACCAGTTAAAAACAGTAGCGGTTAACGAACTCGCGCGTTTCCCTTCTACAAATCGGCTCCTGTCTTTACGTATTATACAAATACATAAATCGACTGCACGGGAAACATTCCAATGTTTACAGACTTTACGAAAATTTCGAAAACACTAATAAAACATGTGACGCTATAAGCCTTGGGACGAAGTGATTAACTGTGTGATCTAAAGACGTATTTACATACCTATTAACGATTTGTTACACGACTTTGAACGCCCGTAAGAAGTATTTTTAAATTAAAAAATTACCACATGAAAATGACTAGTGTTTCCCGGAGAAAAGTGTAGTATACTTAATTTCAAATGTCGTCAAATTTTACTCGGCCAGACTAATAAATTGCGTTGGGCGGTGTGCACGACGATTGACTGAAAAAAATCACACTGTTCTTCTTCGATTTATGCGTACAGACCATACATACACTGGATTTTTTCATACATCATACTACGAAACGCGCGCGGAGTTTACACAATTGGTATTAAGAGTATCGATGAAGAATTCTAGAAGGTATATACAACGGACATTGACAGACGTATTTGTCAAAATATTATATAAAAGATACATATATAGCAATAAGAGTATGACTTTAAACAGTTAAAAGACATTTTTTTAGTTTTTTAGTATACCGTATTTGATATAAAGTAGATTCTCGGTAGGTCGAACATCAAAAGGGGACGAACAAATGCGTTGATTGTATCGAACAATTACTGAGTTTTATACGAAGAGAGTAAAATGAAATTTTTTCAAATACTAACGATGTGATGGTGGAATTCAAATTCTGTTCAACGATGTCTAACTGAAATTATCGGGTTTTGGGCCGAAATCATAAAAAAATGTTCATTTTAAACCGACCGCGCAACTGACTTTTTTTATTCTAAACTAGTTTCGAATTGATTTCGAAAAAGTGAGTACATCTTTTAACTTATTGTCGAATTGCGAATTTACGTGTTTTTAAGTTTTTATCACATCGAACGAAAAAGTTCGAAGAATGTTGATTATATAAATCAAAATTGAACTCTTCTGAACAATTGTCGGCGATTTTGAATCCGTCGAGTACATCGAAATAGAATTACCAAATCGTTATTTCGAAAAAAATAGTATATTTTTTTTTTTTTTTACGTACAATGTTGATGACGAGTGGATAATAAAATAGTATTTAAATGAAATCAGGCAGGGGCGTAGCCATAGGAGGTTTTCAGTTTACAATTCCCGCTCCCCCATTGGCTTTTTAGATACAACTTTAAGAAAACCTAAATCAACGACTGTTTTTTCTCTAATTTTTATAATAATAAACTTTTTTCAATAAAGATTTTAGTAGGTTGAAGTGAGGAAAAACTCGTCAACGACTTGTTACGGAAAATATGAAAACTTGTCGGCACATAATAATATTATGTGAAGGAACCCGTCGGAAATCAATTCAACGCGCTACGGTTCGATTCACCGTCGAGAATCTACAGTATATCGAGTATCTTGGATAAGATGAACATATGATACCGACCCCGTACAGCAAACCGAACTCTTCGTACGGCAATTTTTGCTCCTTGGGCACCACGTCCTTGGCCAGCTTCAGCAGTGGATCCTCGTAGCCCCACAACAATTGGCCAACGCTCACCTCGACGAACGGTTTCACTTTGAGGATGTCCATGATGCTGGCCATTGCCAATCGCAAGAACCGTGCGGCGTGTTTGCTCTGCGACGTGGCCGACTGTTATCGGACGAGACGATTACGAAAAAAAAAACAAAACATTCATTAACGTAGTGTAATTATTTTTTTTTTTTCCAATAATTTTTCGACGATTATTTGCCGTTCTCGATTTAATAATCAGTCGCAATCGCGTATTGCTCGAAAGAGGAGGACGTCTCGCCGATGGTTTTTAATAGTAAAAACACGTTCAAGCGAAACAAAAAAATAAGTACTCTTCACGTTAATTTTAAACATAAAACACTGATCGTAAAAAAAAAAAAAAACGTAGACGACAACGATTCAAACGAAACTTCGCATGCGCTTTTCAAAATATCAAGCGAAAAAATTAAACGGTTACAGAGATTTAAAATGAGAAAAATTTTTCGTATACCACATTCTCTCGAATAAATGAATTAAACGAATCACTTTGAACGGTATTTTATTTTCTGTTTCGCGAAAACGTATTTTTCATTAATAAACACGGGGACTATATTCTGTTAATGACACTTAAAATGTATTCGAATATTTTCAAACCGTTAGATTTCTACTTTTCCTGAAACTCCGTAACCGTTAGCCCGTCCGGAACCCTTTGGAAATCATCCTTAACACCCTTAAGTCCGCGCTCGGCGTTTCTAAATCGCATTTGTTGAAAACGCAATAATATGTTTCGAAAAATTCGTATTCGGCGGGTAAAAACGAATTACGCGCGCGTGATTAGGAAAATATTGAATTGTTAAAAAGAAAATATATATTTATATATTTCCGTTAAAATGACGCCCCACGCTCGGCGTGGTTTTCATTAAAGACAATTGCTTCGCGCGAGAAAGAAAACTCCGCGAGCTGCTACTCTTTAGACGCCGCATTTCTACACGGTTGTTAGACACACGGTATAACAGTGCGCATTGGGCAATAACGCGGCCGTTTTAATTCTAAACAAAAAAAAATGTCATAACACTGGGCGTTTGGAAACGTCCAAGACACGTTACGATACCGTGTTCGGTTGAAAAGCCGGAATAACAATTTCGCTGCTATCCTATCGCATACGTCCTCTGGTCCGAATCAAATTCACTTACCAGCATGGGAATATTGGGCACGACGACGGTGTCGTCTTCGGAGCCCACGCTCTGTTCCGGGTCGAATTTGTAGATTTTTTGCTGATTGTACGTGAGCGTGCCGTTTTCGTGGAACGTGACGTTGACTTTTTCCCAGGTCTCACTGCGTTAAAAATGCACGAAAAATCCCGATGAGTGAAAAAAAACGAGAAAAAAAGTAAAACCGTCGTCTCGTTCACCCCATACGTGGTACACGCGGCGGCGTGAATAAGCAGGAAAACAAAATAAAAACATCGGTTATAACGAATTTATCATGCCGTGTAGTTAGTTACTTCGATCGATAATAATTATCGTTGTAATAATAATAATAATTATTATTATTATTATAACAGTCACGGTGCTGTCGTTAAGTACATATAAAGGCATATTAAATACAAATCGTAGAGTTTTTTTTTTTTATGAAGTTCACTGTGATATTGGACTTTGGCGTCTCTGTTTTCAATTCGCGCCGAGTCATCGCGAAACGCGTAATACTATTGTGAATTATTATTATTATTATTATTATTATTTTTTTTTAAACGTGGACTGGACAACGAGAAAAAAAATGAAAAAAATGAACGAGCGGTGACTACGGATCAATAATATTTGAAAAATGTATTCGATGTGTGAATGCCGCGCATTAAAAATATATTAAAACGTATCTCGTGTTTTGACAGTGCCGTGTAATAATCGATGACTATTACAAAACGTTAAAGATCATTACAATATAATTACACGACGAATTCGTGTTTGGCGCTCGATGTAACATATTTTCGTTCAGATATCGTTACATAATAGCCGCGTGTGTACGAGTATAATGAGAGCCCCACGATGAGTGATGATGACGATAATAATAATGTACTCTCGTAATATTTTAATATAGTTTCAATAAAAACAACAATAAAAATAATAATAATAATAATTTAATCCGCGTGTATTTTTTTAAAATTCAAATTGATTACAAAGCATTTTTACTCACACGTAGACGAACGGACCCAGCTCTTCGAGTATCGGCTTTTGGCGCTCTTCGCCGTTCCCGGCCACCGTCAAGAATTCGTCGGCGTTGGTCACGTTGTAAATGTACACTTTTAGGATCGGGTGCACGGGCGGCTTTCGCCACATCTCGAACGTCTGCGAACCGGCCCGGAGTGTGATTTGCTGCAAGAAGAGATATTCACACACGAACGATTTAAACGGTATTCGGTCTAGTGCGTATCTATTTTATTTTTCGTATATTAATCACGAGTTTTCCAAATCAGTTTCGTACGAGGCGAATTATTTTCTTTTTTTTTTTCCTCCTCTCCCCCGTATATTAAAGAAGGTATAATATATTCTCCCACCGAGGTATTTGGCGCGTGTCTCGGTTTGAAGACACGGCGGTGCGGAAAAATCTTCCTCTCGGAGACGACGCGCTTTATCCGGAATTAATCGAGTCCGGAAATAATTATACGTGTTTTCGTCGATTCCACGAGTTAACGTAGGAAAACGAATACCGTTTGCCATTTAGAAAATCAAGAGTTTACGTTTGTTCGAGGAGTTGGAATACGATTTACGTACACGAATGTTTAATATTGAATTAAAAGAAAAAAATTGTTTGAAATCGTTAAGAGACACGTGGAGATCGGTGGAAAACAACACGCTCGCTAAAATAATCTGGTTTTTTTTTTTTTTATTACTCGTATTTACGTGTCAAATCGAAAATCGGTTTGAAGTGCCGACACGTATTGTGATTGTGTGTAGGAGAAATAATACCGTCTCTTAGACCAATAAATCTTTCGAGTTCGATTTTTTATCGAAATCTATAATATGAGTAGGTATTATGTCGGTTGTATTTTTGTGCCTAAATATTTAGAAGAATACTTAACGAATTGAATATTTTTTTTCAAACAAAACTATACGAATTTCATATACTCTTTTTATTATGTTTAAATACGGAACGGAACGACGAAAAAATTCCGAATGTTGTCCTCTTATTCTCGGACGGAAAATATAAAATTCAACGGGTTATTATTATTATTATTATAATAATAAAATCGCGGTAATCGATTTCGTTTTCTATCTTCGCAATAAACGTAAATTACAATAATCAATACGTTAATTATCATTCGAATATCGATTAAATCGCGAGTAGAAGAAAAAAATAAAAATAATAATAATTTATTTTCAAACACGTACTTTTAATTAATTTTTTTTTTTTTTATCTTATTTGGTGCGAGCTCGGAGCGTGAAAATAAACGTTCGAGAAAACGTAATTACACACACTTACTCTTTGTCTCGTGCGCATATACTACAGTTATTCGACTTGATATACGATTTAAAATATGCGAGGACGCGTTATCTATGTACGATGGATCTGATGATTTTTTTTTTCAATATTCCTCCGACGTTTCAATTACCGAATGAAATTAGTGTACATTTTTTTCACGTAGACAACTCATAAATTATAAACGATTTCGAATTAAAATATAACGACGAAAACATATACGGGGAGGGGGAAATTTATCTGTATACGCGATTTTATATTTGCATTTCAAAGTAGGTCGAACAACTCCGAATGAACTAATAACCAGCTAAAATCGACGACAGGCGTGCACGGATTTTTCGATAATTATATGTGTTGCGCGTGCTCGCGCTCAGAGGCTGCGAGTGACATATTCGGCGGTGCGTGTTGTGCGTAAATACAAATATTTTTTTCTCCAACCATATAAAGTATAACGTTACGAAGGAAACGCCGTAAAATCACATATCGTAATAAATGACGTTTGGTTTAAAATTCTACTACGGCTGTTGCTGCTATTATAGCCGTGCGAAACTTAAACGCGTATATATATACACATATATATATATATCGACAAAAAAACGGTTTTTTTCGATATTGTAATGTTTTCGTGCGAGACATTTAATTGTATATTTCATTTCGAATTGGCGCGTGGCTTTTTTTCTCGGGAAAATATATTTCAAATGTCCGGAGTGAAAAGGAATCCACAGGGAATTTTCCGTTATTACACGGAGAATTCTGTTCGTTTTGGAAGCAAGAAATAAACAGTTTCGGAACGCGTGATTAATACTCACGTCATCGATGACCAGCTCCACGGCCGCGGTGAAAAACGCCACCA
The DNA here is from genome assembly GCA_032441825.1 of Chaetogeoica ovagalla. Taxonomy (NCBI): domain Eukaryota; kingdom Metazoa; phylum Arthropoda; class Insecta; order Hemiptera; family Aphididae; genus Chaetogeoica; species Chaetogeoica ovagalla. The sequence goes on along the minus strand of CM063747.1, from coordinate 2,876,574 downwards.
CCAGGAGGCCTCCGACCAACAAAGCTACGGCTAACGCTAGCACGACCCCTGTGGAAAAAAAGAATTTAATTATTAATATAATTAAAATGTAATCCTTATGTAAATATATATATGTAAAAGAACGGGTATTTTTTTTTTTTTTTGTACAAAGTTACTGACGACGTGATGTAGATTCCATTGTTTTTCGACGAGGCGTTCCAATAATTTTCCACGGAATCGAATTTCCGAAAAGAAGAAATCACTTAAATTACTGCTAAAAAATGGCAGTGGGAACTTTGAATGATAAATGATTGCGGTAGGTACATCGCGATTATTGTAAAAAAAAAAAAAATTAACATTATCGACAGATTCATCGGAAACCGCGCACGAGCTTTTCGAATGTTAAAATGAAAAAATTCGCGCATACCGTTTAATATCCGTGTCATAGTTATATCGTAAATACGTGTATAGAATTATTTTTATTTATTTAAAAAAAAAAAATATATATATACGAGTATATAATATATTATTATAAATAATTACGTGTTCGTTCAAAATTGCGCGCGATTTAACACAGTCCATTTCTCTACGGCAATAATAATAATTATAATAATAATAATAATAATAAATAATAACTAAATAATAACAACAATAATAGTTATCGGCCGCGGCGGTCGTAACGAAATTATTATTTTATTTTTCCCCGTCTCTATTTTACAAACGATCACATACACGTTGACATTTAAATCGTTTCTTAATCACTCGTGTTAATTGCGATGTTAAATATTTTGGCACTGCGCGCGTACATTCTTTTACAGCTAGTCCGAATAACATTCGTTCGAGACGCGATCTACTCAAAACGGACGGATGCCGAAATGTTACAATGACGTGATTGGAGTTGAGATTCATGATGTCAAACGACTGAAAGTGACACTCATGACGGATGTATTGTAATTGCAGTGATACAAATGAGTAATATTCGCCCGACACCCGTTCGGAAACGCGTACGATTTACAATAGAATTATTTCTATTCGCGCCGCGCATACTTTTATTGAAATATCGAAAAATCAAACCGGGACTCTGTGATTTGGCGCATTGGAAATCACCACGCGGGAGAACGCGAAAATCGATCAATCCCGTTGCGAGAAATAAAAACTAAAAAAAAACGCACGTATACGAGTGGAGCCGCTGCTGATACGAAACACGCGTCGGTCGTGACGAATGGTCGTGTGTGCATTGGAATCGGGGAATGATCCAAATGTGAGTCACACGACTCAATCGTTTCCTCCTGACTCATTTCATGCCGTTTATAATCGTTTGCGTTCGTATCGGTTAGTTTACGGCTTCGAAAATACGTGTATTCGAAAAATTATACCGATTACAATGAATTAATAATATCGTAAACGTTTACCGACAGCGGCGTAGCGATAAACCGTGTTTTTTGCGAAACAGTTGTTTCTGGATTTTAATTCGACTGGTGTCAGATTATTATTCTACTCGGTTTTACACGAGTGTGTCCGGTCATCGCGTCCGAAGATGAAAACGACGTTGTTGGTGCCGAGTTGTCGACATTATTATTATTATTATTATTATTATTTATGTAATGTCAGGCGGTGAAAAATATTTCATCAAATCGTGTACGATACGCGGCTACAACCGAAAACGGCTGTAATCAATTCGGGGTAGTAGCAATGGTAATTATGATTTCTCGACACATTGACGGGCCAAGAGATTCATGGAGGCGAACACAGAGTACGCAAACGGAAAACTGTGATGGGATTCGCGCAATGTGTTTTTCGGACGCACACTGAAAGAGCAATATTGCTCCGAGCTGATCCGAGCAGCTCGGAGCTGTTTGGAGTCAATTATAACATGTGTAAAGTAATTGACGCGCGCTCACACTAATCAGTCAACATCAAAACGCGGCGAGACAGAACAAAACATGATCGCTCGTGATCGGTCCGGTTCTATTTTTGCTCCGATCAAAATACGAAAACCAAAGTCACTGGTTTATATAACGAATAGTACCACCACCGAACTTCGTGTGAACACGCTATTTTATCCTTATTATACCGTTATTTCATTTTAATCTTTTTAATTTTAATACGAAAATTTTATTATATTAATTTAAAACGGCATGCGTACCAGAAAAATTAATAACTGTAGTATTTTTAAGAAAATCTATTTACGATTATACGCATAAAGATCATAGCAATACATTTTTTATCGTTACTATACTTTCAATGTTTAATAAAAATTGCCACATAAGCGGCATGACGACGTCGTATTCGTCAGAACTCATCTTGACAACTGGTGTTTAATAACGAGAATCAATACAGAATTAATGTGTGTCTTGTTCTGTTCTGTTTTGTCAGCGTGAATGGAATTTGTTCCGAGCTGTTTAGGACAAAATGTTCCGAGTAACTCGGAGCAGTTTTGCTCTTTCAGTGTGCGCCAGGCCTAAGGTTTTTTTTTTGGTGCAGTCAAACGAAATTTTTTATTTTTTGTAACAAACGTACGAATCGCCAAGTGCGTATTTATCGTTTGCGTGTGTATGCACTAACTACGTATATAAATTACGTGGACAAGAGATAAATCCGACGGTCCGAGGTCAGACGTATTACGCGCTTTTTTTTTTTTGCATAGTATTTTTTAGTATCAATTAATAATAATCAGTAGTTTGAATTATAAAAGACATAATTTACGGTTTTCTATAAGACGTGTTCTATATATATATATATATATAATATTTCAATCGTAATTGTCACGTTATTTTAAGAGACGCGGAATGATTTTTTTTTTCTTTAAAATCCCGCCGAATGTTATAATATTCGCGGTTTCTTTTCTTTTTTTTTTTTTGTATTCGTATTCTATACACCGGCGGTATTGAATACACGTGTGACATTTGTATTGGAGAAACGTCCTCGACTCACAGTTATCAATCGATCAATAACGTGTAAACTAACTCATGAGACTAATTTTAATCGATAAAAACAAAAAAAAAAAACAAAAATAATAATAATATCGTATGCACGTTTATTTAGTTTGTTGCGTGCGTAGAAAAATTTCTCGTGTCCCCCTTTCTGGTATACACTGGCGCGGCTTGGATTATGCAATGACGAGGGAGGAGGAGGAGGAGGAGGTGGGATAAGTATGAACGAAACTATATGGGCTTTTACATTTTTTTTTTAGGTTTGTCGCTCAATGCTCGTGTTCTTAGTGAACCGTACAAGGGGACCCACTTCGGCAAGAACTTAGAAAAAAAAAGAGAAAAAAAAGCAACATCGGGAACGCGTTGTTAAACCTGGCTGCGCCTTTGCGAGCATACACCCGTACGACGTATGTCGCCACGATCGGTTATCTCCGTCGTTGCCGGCGATTTCGACGAGAGATGAAAAATGTCCGAGTGACGAGCGGATTTTCGGTGTTGACGAATATATTACAACGCAATCATGTGACTTCAGTTCCGGGGGGAGGGGGGAGAACAACAGTCACACGTCGGACACCGGATCTCGGTTGATGTCATTTCCTTTAAAATAATTTGCAAAAAAAAAAAAAAAAGTGAAAAACTCTCGTGTACTACATAATTATATTAATTATTACGTACGGAATAATGTCGTGTCGATTATTGTTATTGTTATTATTATTATTATTATTATTATTATTATTATTATTATTATTATTATTATTATTATTATTATTATTATTACGACACGACGATATCACTATCACGTACGTGTTACAAACGTTGTGTGTTTTCGAGTAATATTATTATTATTATTATCGTAATGACCAACGTAAATGATAAAATATAATATATTGTGTCGCAACATCGTCGTCGTAGTTGTTTGGCGCGTTATTGATGCGCGCGGCGCTGTAACATTAAAAACGAATTAAAAAAAAAAAAAAAAAACATCGAGGAAACAAATATTCGTGTAGTTCTCGTTTTATCTGCTTATTTTATCCGTTAAAATATTAAAGAATAGAATATTAATGAGAATTAATTCGTTATGAGTATTTTCGATATTTTTCGATTTTTTTTTTTTTTTATGTTGTCGTCGATTTTCACGTCGTTCTCCGAATCTTTGCATTATAATCCGTAAAATATGTTTTCATTTTTCTACGTTCGATGACAAACGACCGGAATCGGAGCAACTACTCAAGCCCAATATGCATCAAGTGCGTAGTAAAATATACGTACACATTATGTATGGAGAAAAAATAATTATTTTCACATCGAATATTCTTAATATAATACAGAGCGACATTGATACAATAACGTGTTAAAATTGCTTTTTCTCCGTATACTTTTGTGTTACGAAGTAATCGCTCGTAATGTACTGAAATATAATCGAAAATACGTATATTACAATGGAGGACTCATAATTTTTCATTGTCATTTGCCTCAAAATACGGCACATAGTAGATTGTATGAATTGCGTTTGGTAAACTAAATCTGCGGTGTACGGTTCGATAAGTAATATTAGTAATACCAGTAATGCCACCAGCATTTTGGTGAAACGATTACACGCGCGCGATAAAATATAAATTGCGAAAAAACGCGCGGCCCACTGTACTCGAAAGATTTTCATCATCGATAGCCGTGTGTGAAAATTCCACAAACGAATGGTTCCGAAGAGATCGAAAAATTGGAAAAATATTGTATCGACTGGAGAGCGGACCGCAGCGGAGTACAAATATGCGAATAAAGACCGCGTTAACGAAGAAAACAAAATTATTAAATTTTGAACTCGATCGTGAGGTGGAAAAAATGTATCATTTTAACCCCCGCTCTTATCGTGTGTGTTATTTATTTCGTCGTATACGTCTTTTATACGGATAAAATCGTGTATTCTGTGTGCACGCGATCTAAAAAAAAGAAAAAAAAAGTGGCACACAACTATCCGATCGTGTGTATTACGATAGAGAAGAAAAAAATTCGTCCGAACGCAGAACACGTATAACACAGTACAGACGAGCCAGTCGGGCATACGTGTGAATCACACCGAAAACTCTAAACCGTTCGAGTAATCGGACGGATAAAAATATTTTGAAATTTATCAATTTCGATTGTGTCGAAAGGAAAAAAAATAATAATAATAAAGCGACTGGCTGTTTTTCGCCGACCGACGATCTGAAAAGAATATTTCGCGATTCCCCCCCGAGTATTATAATGTTGTTTTTCTTTTTTCCACAAAAACACCGTGTCACGTACGTGTATGTCATCGTATTTTACATATATGATTTCAGTATAAACGAAATACTGAATGGTCACGACGAAATATGAATAACCGAATAAACGAAAAATAAAAACTATAAATTCGCTTTGGTGTACTAATCGAGAAAAACAAAATGTTAACAATACGTTTTTCAACGAATTACTACAGTCCGATGTTATCGAAATGCCTATTTCGACTGTGTAGGAAATACTTAAATTCCATACAGACGTATACAAACGGGCGAGCGGAGAATATGGTGGTTCGTATGCCTTAACACGTTTAAATAAAATCAACAAACAAATTATGAATTTCTTAGACCACACCACGGTTAATTTATTATCGTAATAATGTTTTCATGAAACCTACACAACCTGATTATCAAGTCGAATCGATGATTGCAAAAACGACACGAGTCACATTTTTTGTGAAATTTAGATATTAGCAAAAACACATGCTAGTCATCTGTTTTTATGTGTTGAGTGAAAAACTTTTATGTATAATCAGTGCATAATATATTTCTACAAGTCAAGTATTAATTTTTAAATAAGAATTTTTTTCAGAATTATTTAAATTATACACTTTTTATCAATTATCCAAAAGTTTTAAAAAATTGACTCGTGTCGTTTCTGCAATCATCGATTCAGTTATTATTATTCCTTAAGATTCCCCCGTTCGTTTTTTTTGCCACAAAATTTATAATCTTTTTATTCTATACACGCGATCGTCACGTTCCTAAATGATATCGTTGTTGAGAATGAATATTCGAACGCGCGATCAACAAAAATACGTTTAAAGAAAATCTTAAATAACCATTGCAGTAATAATAATGTGTGTGATTAAACAAATACGAAACCGTTTGATATTAATTAACGAATTTTTAATTGTTTGCGAAAAAAATATTATACGGTCGTCAATAAATTATTGTAAGACGAACGGGAATTTTAAATTAAAGTTTAAATTAATTATAATTTGAATTAAATTCGCAGGAAACGTTTTAGAAAATATAATCGTACTTTTAATTGAACGATTCGGAAATTTTGCGTATAACAAAAAAAACGTTATATGTATGAAAATTATAGTTTTGAAAATATTCGTATACAAATTAAACATAATACGTTTAAAAAATAATATTAATAGCGCGTCGCCGTTGTTTTTTCTTAAATTTTTTTTTTTTTAAAATTATTTACACAGTTTTTTAAACTTTGTTGTCTTTTTTGTTACGGGAAAAAATGTTACAGGAAGAAATAGGGAAGGGGAAAACGATAAAAATGTGTAGAGACGTTCATACGACGAACGGACGACGAGAGAGCGATACCGTTAGAGCGGTAGCGGGTCCGGGAAAAGTTTCACAACGGCCGACTGGAGATATTTGGTTTCAGCATCATACGCGGTAAAGCGTCAGCCGCATAATAGACAAATAGACGTCTTCTTATTTATGTTTTGTTTTTTTTGTCCGTAATAATATTCGCATTTTTCTCTGGCGATTTCGTCACGACTTTTCATAATCGTAACCGGTGTACATTTTAATAAAGCCGCGACAAGTGTTGCGCAATTACGTTTGGTTTTTTCTACAATTGCCCTATTCGTACGTATTCACGTAACGTACGCGGATCCGTATGAAACGCCGCGTGCGTCTACCGCCCGCCGAATCATTCGGATCGCTCGGCCTCGTCATCGTTCGCGTGCAGCATCCGCGTGTCGGATAATCGCGGTTTTTTTTTTTTATTTTACATTAATACGCAATCGTAAATCAAATACGATTAAAAAAAAAAAAAAATAATAATAATAACAACATTATCGTACGTTTTATTTTAACGTTCCCGAGGACGTGTAGTCGCGAGAAGGACTCTCCGTCTTACTCGACGTCCTTCTCCGCGGGAAAACGTCACAACGTGACTGTTCAAGACGACGAATTCCGGTTTTCCGACCACTATGCTTCCCGCATAGCGATAATTGCGATTAGTTATTGCTCGTTTTGTTAATTTACAGCCAACGCGCGCAGCCGGTTTATCTTTCGGTGTGAAAGCAAAGCAAAGCAAAAAAAAAAAAAAAAAATCTAATGAAACGCGTTTCGAAAAAACACGAACCATTTCGAATGGTCGGTTTCTTTTTTTTCCCCTCCCGCCCAAAACGCAATAACGTATTCCGTAACGGCAGACTTTTCGATTAAAAAATACTTAAACGGTGTATTGTACAGTAAAATAACTCTTCGCGTAACCTAACGCGTGGAAGAGTAATCGTTTAGCACAGTAAAGAATACGCGTAGCAACGATCGATTTGTTTGAAACGACAGCGATTTTTTTTTTTTTTTTTTTGATATATTTCGCTGTTTTTCGCGTTTTGCTTATCCGCGAACAATCCACCGTATTCGATTGCTATGAACGTGTTACGTTCATTCACTTGTTGATCATTTATAGCGTTGATTTATAAATACAGAATTAAAAAAAGCAAAAAATTATTGAAAGCCCTGAATAAGCGTTGACGGTCTGTTTTGGTATTCCGTTAAATAATAATAATACAATTTCTCGTTTCATATTAGTGTTACTGAGGAGTAGTGAAGAAAAAAACAAGAAAAAAAGTACGACTTTTCGCGGAGCAATTCGTATTATTATTTCATCCGAGTCTGTATAACAAATATAGCGAAAAATCATGTAATTAGGAGGCAGGGGGGAAATTATATACAACGCGCACGGTTGCGTCGGTTTTCCTCATCGTTTAACATTGCCACGGGAATTATTTCGTTCGAAGGCGTTTTTTTCTCATCGGAAACTTTCGGAAAACCGCGTGAAATCGACGCGGAAAGCGCGATTTTTTTTTTTTTGCATTGAAATGTGTTTTTCGATGAATTTTTTCGTCGCCGTGTCGTTATCGTCGAAATAATAATTTATAAAACACCTACGAAAAAAAAAAGAGAGAAAAGAAAGCGTCGTTCAGCAATCACGATTGTAAACGGTTGTGACAATCATTTTTTCGATTTTTTTTCGGAAAAATTACGTTTCCTTTTGAACGGATTTGAACATTATTATTTTTTTTTTTTGTGCTTTGCGAGAGAAACAGTTGCAGCGGTCGTCTGCTGCTTTCGTATTTTGTTTCTTTTCCTCAGAGAATATAATAATTAATTTGTGAAAAACGTCGACTTTTTTTTGTATGATACGTTAAGGGAATTTTCGCGTCGAATCGTTGATATTCATCAGAACAATATACGACGAATAACTTGTAAAGTACGAGCATATATAGATTTTTGATTACCTAACCTAATAAACCAGAACAAAAAAAATCTGTATATCCAAACAAACATTCATCAATTAATCGACGGTTAACGGAATAATACTCATTTTTTTTTTACAATATTCTGTCGGAGCGCGGATTGCGGGATAATACGAAAGCCCCATCGATTATATAAAAATCAAAACTTTTTCTTATTTTCTCTTGAAATTAATTTTTTTATTTATCTACTCGCCAACTTCGCGTTAACATTTTGCAAATACTTCAATGGCATTTTCCATTCGATCCGGTAATTTTCAATGATAAACGGCGGAATAAATTCAACTAATTCCAATGTTAATGAATAAATCACACAGCGAGAAATTACAATTTGTATGTTTCTAAATATTACGTAAAACAAAACGATTAATCCCTTTGTATATCGAAGTTTGTTTTATTTATTGTCGATAATTGAAAGAAATTTTCATTTCTCCCTATGAGTCGTATTACGTTTTTCTTCGAGTCGAAAAAATAACTCTTGTATTATATAAATTTAAAAAAAAAAAAAAAACGAATAACTCTACCGGTCTTGCCCATTAATATTATACCGTGGGAATGAATACGAGTGACGACGATGTTCTTGTGAACACTTTGGGCGTACAGACGACGGAAGAATAGTTAGTTTTAGAGTTCTGAAGCGACTAGACGCGGAATGAAATCCGTAAATTCCGTTATAACCCGGCGCATTCGTAAACAGTTTCGTTAAACCGTTCTTACGTTTTCGTTTATTCCCGTTGGTACGCATTGTGCATGTGTACTGAAAACTTTTTATTCGTAATATCTCAAATACACCCGAACAGTTATGTTCACGTCAAATCACCAGTGTCATTCTTGACGATACGGCCGGTTTATTGATCTATTTTTGCGCTTTTGGTGTTTTTTCCTTTTCAGAGATCGACGTACAAACGGAGATTCTCGGTGCAAAGCTTCCATCCAATGTCTGTGTCGTCGTGCTCTGCCGGTGGATACGGCGAAGTGAAGTTTCATTGGAAATCGGACACGTTGTTTTTAACTCAAACGGGTTAAATTCGTCGGCAATAATCTGACATTGAAAACAACTTGACATCCTTGGGCCGAAACAGGAAAGAATTTTCGCGAAGAAAAAAACACATACACGCGCTCACGAAACTACAACGCATTTCAATTTTATTTTTAAACATCGTTCAACAACAACTTGTTCATTTACCGGATTGAAATCGCGTTTAAAACCTGTTCCGCCACTCGCTGTGTAATTACAGAAAAAGAAAAAAAAAAAACTCACGACAATTCGATAAGTTGTTCTGTTGGAGCCGACCCGTAACCGAAGACACTCATTTTCGTTTTCGTACCATTGTACATAAAATATTTATATACGTCGTGTTAAGATACGATTATAAAATTCAACGCGCCGCGGTGCAATAATCAAATACACGTACAAAAATAACGTATTCACATAATATTATTATAATAATACGAGTATTATGTAAATGTCGCGAAACAACGATCAACGAAACGTGCAATGAATTCTCGCATTGATATAGTAAAAAAGTTTTTTTCAACTAATCGGATACGTCTAGACGTTTATTATTTGGCTAGTGTTCCTTGTCGTGCAACAGAGATATTCAACTGATTCGATAATATATTATTGGTAATTCGTGTTTTATTCGATAGTGAAATATAAAATTATTATCGCAATGTACGCGTGCACCGCGGAACGCCTATATAATAACGCGTTATTGAAAATATTAAAAACGTTTTCTTTCATCACGAAATACGTTTTCACCGATATCGCACACGCTGAATCCGTTAATTTCTATTACACACGAGACGATTAATAGAAAATCGTCTAATTTATATATATATATATATATGTATTAAACGTATCAACCGATAAAATAATAATACCGCGACATTTTTAAATGTAATAAATATTTTTTAGCCGATAGAAAAAGAAAAAACAAAACGTTTTTCCCGTCTGTTCGGGAAATTCGTCAATATTTGTTATTTTTTATTGTGGAGACAAATTATATTCGTAATATTATATTGTTAGGCCGTCGTTTCTGTCCGTGACCGATATAAGACGACGAGCACGTCGTCCGAATGAAAAACAAATTGAATTAAAAACAAATAAAAAATATTAGAAGAAATCATTCACAGAGATGCTGTGTAACCTCTGTAGTCGTCGGACGACCGACATTGTGCAGTTTTTTATGATTGACTCATCGCCGACGAATTGAGTAATTACAATAAATATCGATTTTTATATTATTTATCTAAATCCGAAAACGGTGTCTATTAAATATATCAAATTATCTACGCGTGTACTCGATATGCGTTTTTTGTTTTTTTATGATACGTCGAAAAAAAACATTTTCGACGCTCATCGCGTTCCACGTTTTGCTCGCTAATAAACGTAAAAAAAAATGTATGAATAATTAAACAAATACATTATAACACGAAACAATTTCCAAAATAAGGATTTTCGAAAAATTTAATTATCCCGGAATTCACACAAACACAAATGTAGTTGTAATACACTTTATATCAGCAAGACGAATAGAAATTTTAAACCGAGATATCTGTAAAATAAAAATTCAAAGAAGTTAATTTTGCGCGAAACGCTTTTTAAAAAATAATCATATTATTATTATTATTATTATTATTATTATTATTATTATTATTATTATAATTGTTGTTGTTGTATAGATAATAATGACTTTGACGTTTTTAATATACAAGGTAGTATTTATACGAATTCGTTTTGAGGAAATAATTGAGACATAATAAATTTAAAAATATACAAACAATTTTTTTTTTAAATATATTTTATATCAATATAATATTAATGACATAGTTTTTTTTTCTTAACAATTAAATCCATTATGTTCGCGATTTCGTTTGCGACTTAACTCTATGTCACTCTTTATTTTTTTCGTTAAAATGTTCATGATTTCCTTTAAGTAATTTCGGTTTATTTTTATTTTTTGTTCAAATTTTGTATTTGTTTTTCGCAAAATAATAACGATTGATGATGGCTTATAAAAATACTAATACTTATATTATACGAAAATTTGATAGAATTATAGGAAAATTATACCAAAATTAAATGATGGCCAAAAAAAAAAAATAAAATATGAATACTTAAAAATTCGCATCGCACACACACACACACATACTACATAGAAGCGAATAATGAGTATTTTGTTATTACATTTATAGTGATTACATGCCCGAGAGCTTGTGTCAAGGATGTTTCAGGATTGCACGAAGACGGATTTGTATTTGATTTAAAAACAAAAATAATAATAATAATAATTTTATGCCTTGTGGCCGCGCAGGTGAACGTAATAAATATTGTTGCGAATACGATCGAATCTAATTTCACGAAATCATTAATATAATAATTTAACATTAGAATTAGACACGATTACCCGGACAAAAATTAACACTTGAGACTAATAGGTTTTTAAACATGTCGCGGTATTATAAATCATATTGCAATATTCAGCACTAAAAATATATACACATACACCACGAGTATTATTATCAGTGCTGATAATAAATACGAGTGTCAAGAAATATAGATACATATTTATTGTGAAAAAAAAATAAATTATTTATCGACAAACGTTTAATAATTTACACGATTTTCCATTCGTTATTCATATTTATAATAACAAAAAAAAAAAAAAAAAGAAATGATGTTTACACTATATAATCGAAAACACGTCTGTTCGACGTATCCACCCAAATCCCATAATTCCGATCGGTCCAACGTAGTATTATTCGCCAGATAATCCGCTCATAAGATTTATTGTAAAAAGAAAAAAAAGAATCCTACGAAATATCCATTCGCGCGTTAATCAAATGCCATTAACGAACGTCAACAATCCACCACAGTCAGGCTCCTGGAATTCACCACATCGATTTCGGATAACATTACAGTAGTAACGCGCGACATTTGATCTCGTTACGAAAACGATTATTCCGTAGTCAACGATTTCTTAAAACGACGTATTTTATTATTATTATTATTTATGAGAAAAATTGTATTTCGCCCGTTTATTCGAAACGTATTGAAAAGGTAGTATAGGACAGTGGCGGCGTACGAAAATACACGTACGAGTGTTTCACGTGTATGAATTATCCGAGTTCACGATGATTATAAAACGCTAAAGCGAAAATAGCATTTGAACGGGGCGAAAATGTATATCGCGCATTTTTTTTTTGTTTTTTCAAATAAGTGTTAAGTTTTCCTCCTCCCCCGTGACGATCTTCTTACGAATATTCGACATCGGGTTTTTTCGACGTGTATTTTCGCTCCTTTAAAACCTCAATCGATTTTTACGAACAAACGAAACGACGAAAAATTGATTTCACCGCGGAACACGTTCGCAACGCGGCGGAATTTACAAAAAAAATAACGACTTCAACCACGGGCAACGAGGTCCACGATTGTTTGTAATATTACAACAACGGGTTTAACGACCGCGTACGAAAAATTTCCGGGCGTTATAGTAATAATTATAATAATAATAATAATAATAATAATAATAATAATAATAATATATTCGGTTTCGCGACGCCCACTGGTGGTGCACGTACGCGCGCGTTTAATAATTTAATAGCCGTCGGAGTGGCTTTTTATAGAACGTTCCAGTCACATCTCCTACGCGTTAATTCACCGTTCGTTTTTCTCGAACGCGGTACACCGGCGTTGTTGTTTTCGTCCGAGTCGAGCCGTGCGAAATTCAAAATAACCGAGTTTGAAAACGGTCCGTTCGTTTTGTTCCCCCCCATTATAAATTTAGAATGTCTCGTGGCAAATCTTCAGAGTACACTCTGACGTTTACCGTTCGCCCTACTGTTTTCAGGTGTGTGTATGTGTGTGTGTGTGTGTGTGGGAGAGAGGTTCCTGCGAACAGTTTTTTTTTTTTGCGCTCTTAGATCGCAAAGGTTTCTTATTCGTCGACGGCGTTCGGATAAAACGAAAACGAACTTTGGTCCGCGGGCAATACGAAAAACTCTTCTTCGAATTTCAACAAACGATTTTACGCGAATCCGTTCGATCCAACACAAAGCGTTTTGCCAAAAAAAAAAAAAAAAAAAAAATACAATCGTCCATGCGGTTGTTGTATAATAGTCACTGTTGTTCAACAATGTTTTCTCCCCTACGATGACAGACAGTACACATAGAATTCTGAACGAATTACCGCGTTCGCCGGTGGCTGTAACGGCGGAACCACCGTTTATCGCCAAAAACGTACCGAGACGATTTCCTTTGTCAAATAATAAACAAGGTTTAATAATGTTGATTAAAATAACGCGATATATGTTAAGAAAAAATAAGAGTTACAAAAAAAAAAAAAAACATTATAAAATTGTATGCCTGTTGAAATAGTTTATAACACATTTGACGAAACGCGTTTCACAAATTCGCGATACATAAATTGGAGAAAAAAAATTGAACACGTCTTTCGTGTCCAAATGTTGGTACGAAAAGCACCGCGCGCTAATCGTTTTCGACAGTGTTATACTAATATTATGAGAACGCAGAACGATGCGATTAATTCGAATTTAACAAACAAAACGATTTCCGATTTTTCCCTGTCGTTCTCGGTACCGAGATACACCATCATACGATGTAAATCCGGGTTTGTCAAACACCGAAAATATTAATTTTGTCGACGTGAATATCGTTTTGTGTTTTTGCCGTGAAAATAAATATGTAAAGAGAAATTCGGAAACACTGGACGATGTGATTATTTTTTTTTTTTTTTGTTTTTTATTATTAGTGGGAATCCGACGAGGCCAAGAACGCCGCGCGACTATGACCTCCACGTGTAAAATTCAGCGGTTAATATGGGCATAGATTCTTCCATCGAATAGATGAGTTCTTTTTTTTTTCGTTTTTACACTCGTAGAAAAGATGCGAAAAGAAAAAAGAAAAACGGAATCGTACAGAATGATAAACGACTCGTCCTCCAGAGTATCCGAGCACACCACACACACGGCTAGCCTACATATTGCGCTCTACACAGATAATTATCGCATTTTTATTTTTACCGTTGGCACGCTCGTGTGCGCGGCTTGACCCGACGGCGGCTCGTCGGACCGTGTGAATACTCGCGTCTCTCTTTCGCTTGTTTTTATTATTATTATTATTATTATTATTATATTCCATTCGCGTGTCGTACCGTACTACTCTCGGTACACACACCGAACGCGCGTGTGTGTGAAATATATTACGTGCTATACCCGTGCACAAATGTACGTATAATAATAATACATACGAGGTAGTGTATACCGTTATAGTAATAATGAAACAAACGCTTTGCTGCAATACCGAACGAACGATAGTTTCCAGTACATTTGGAATTAACCAGCGCAGGCTACAGTGGCTAAAATTCGGTTCCCGGGAAGAAAAAGCAAAAAAAAAAAATAAAAAAATAAAAATATTCCGTATTTACATTTTACACTCGCTCGCCAAGCTATTGTGTTATCGTCGCCATCATGAACACCTCAACTGGGCCGTTGAGGTCAGACGCTGCCATCACGAACTCATTCCACATTTCTCTACTGTACGCCGTGTTTATCCGAACCCCTTCTTGAAATGTTTTCAAATCCTTCATGACAATGTCCTTCCATCTCGTTCTGGCTCTTGTCCCAGACGTCTTCTGTCTCTCGTATCCGCCACTTCCATACACGTCACGACCGTTCGAGAGCCATTTGCTTCTCGTATATGAAAAATTCATATTGTTTTCCACGTACTTCTTGTAATTCATTATTACGCCTTCTTTCGAATTGTTCCCGTTTAGCTATTGTATACTGTTATTATAGCTACTGCCGCGACAGCGTCGTGGTCCAATTCGCGGGCCGCGAAGATTTTTTTTTTTTTTTTACCCCTCCAAAATAATACACTTAGGTGTGTATTTAACGAAATCAAAATCTGTGGACGGCGTTCGCAGTTTTCGATAACATCGATAAACGCAACGAGTACAGTGAACGTTCGTAACGAATACGGAGTAGGCCGTACTGTAAAATATATACACGACATAAGAAACGATATTGGATCTTCCTTCGGAAAATTTCGCGGGAAACGTTAAAAGCCACAGTGCGTCTCCCGAATTTACCGTTTGTTTTGGTTTTTACGAGGGCCTAATATACATTTCTTGTTTCTGGAAAGAAATCAACCTAAAACGATGAGGTATTTCTGTCCCTTGCCGGCGTTTGGCAGAGTTTTTCTCTCGATTTATGAGTTAATACTGTACAGTAGTGATGAGTAAAGAACAGGACCGAGAGTGTACGGTGACGGAGGAGGACTTTAACAGTACCGCACAACGATACTACTATGGTTTCATTCATTCGCGCGTCCATTACACGGGCAGAAGAAAATAATATTTCCGTATAGCAGACCAATTTCGACGTTGAAAAGACTTTCGGGGGAGGGAAAAAATAATATTGAAAGGATGTCATTTCAAACGACGAAAGTAATCATAATTTTTTTTTTCTCCTTATAATCTATACCCTTAAAATAAATAATACGAATGAAAACGTTGAGATTCCGATTTATCCGTGTACATAATACAGACCAAAGTGTTTTACGAAATACATGTCGTGTAATATAGTAGGAAAAAAAAATATCGTGTCTTTCTGAATTGAATTTCGAATGCGTCTCGTGTGTCACGTGTGCGCGTGATATTACTCGTGATTCCCAAAGAATTTCCCGTCTATTCCTTTCCGACAGTACTCCTCGAGCAATCCCCCCGAAAACGCCGAAACAGAACATCTACGAATTCGGAAAAAATTGCACGGAAATGTTTCACAGTGGATTCTGCACAGGAAGAAGTCGATGAAGACTCGTAGAGAGTTTGCGGTTTTAGCCCTTTTCTTTTGCATCGAATTTATTACAACTCCGTTTAGTGAAGTAATAATTTATTCGCAACAGTTCATTGCTGAAAACCATCCGGGAACTTTTTTCGGACGGATTTCCGGAACGATCCGTCTCGGGAGAACCGTATATTTCGTCCGCGACACACTTTCTCGTTCGAGCAGACGAGTTTTTTCGGAGCGTACACGCAACAGTCCCAGATGAATTCAAAACGGTCCGGGACGGAATGTTTTTTCATATGTCTTTTGTGTTCGTTCCGAAACATTTCAAACGAATGGTGGTCGTCTCGCGGTCAAAGACGAATCGTCTCGTCCGAGTCGTCTTTTCCGACCCGTTGCGCTAGTTACGTTACAGAAACACCGAAACGAAACGGAAAACGCGACACGCGCCCCCAAGGACACACAACGTCGCCCCGCAAGCCCGGTGGACCGCGTCGGCTGCTGTACACACACACAACAATTACCGTTTGTATTACAAATATTATTTATAATAATAATAATAATAATAATAATAATAATAATACGTACGTACACGTGTCGTGTCTTTTGTATTATATTATCGAGTTGAGTTAGGTGGGCATTGTCGGCGATTATAGAGCGTTTTTGTTACGTCGTCGTCACGGGAAATCGCGACGATTTCGTAACGGCACCAGTTACGACAACGATAATATTAACGGATCTAGTGGTCATGTAACGGCGAGGAAGGGAGAGGAGGGGGGAGGGCGAATTGAAAAAAAAAAAACTATTTTTTTTTTTCATTAATAATAATTCAAACGAATAATAAATTTTTATAAATTTTCCATTTATCGAGACCACAATCAAAATATATACTCGTAGTACATTGTGGCTAACCTTACTTATAGCCGATCTTATGGTTATGCATTACCCAACCTTATGCGCGGCGACGAACGTCGTGTTTAGCCCCGGTTCGATTCGGAGAGACGAATGAGGAGGTCAGTGGTTCGCGCGTCGTTCTCGTAATGTAAACGAAACACCGTCCTATTTTTATTTGTTGTTTTCAAATGAACTTCTCTAGATTTTCGAAGAAACTTATACACGAATGACGCTTTTTTTTCTTTCCCCGAGGCGGGGATGGATGTATTATTCTGGACAATTGGACCAGATGACAAAATATACATCCACATGCGTGTACACCCAATTGTCGAAACGGTTTAAAATAAGTGTACGGACAGTGTCGTCATTTTGGGCATGGCATCTCCATCCCGGCACTCCGGTCCCCGTGGATATTCAAATGTACGCTTATATTTTAATGCACCAATAATAATTGATTATAGTTCGGTCAATCTGACTGGAAGTACGTCATGATGCGCACGAGACCTCACCCCGTTTCATTGACAATACTACGCTGACACGAAATATTGTCATTCAAATGGAAAACGAAAATAATATGTTCTCGTGCGACGGAAATGCTGTTGTGTATTGCTGTTGAACGAGAGCTTTCAACGAGCGGCGAGAAGAGAATTTATCTTTTTATTCTCTCGTTCGAATCGTTCACTCTTTCGTGATAATATAATAGGCCACCGCCGACACGGGCGGCGCGAATCCGGTTTAAAAAGCCAAACGAAAATCGAAATTTCCATTCTCGTCGCGCACGTGCCCGAGCATGATAAATACACGCTTACGATTCTGTGTAAAACGAGTCGCGGAGAGTTTACTGATTTTGAATTTCGACGAAAACGGAAACTCGAAACCGGTAATGAATGTTCTTCCGTCACCGCCGTCGCAGCAATGTGTACTCGCATTATAAAAATATAGAAACTCCGTCTCGTCGTGTACGGTATAAAATAACAGTCGACCCGTGGCGGCGGCGACTTTCTCGTTCGCGAGAAACCAAAACGGCGACGAAAACTCTCTCTCTCTCTCTCCAATAAACAAAAAATAATATATATTTACGGTTTTATTTATAATTTATATATATATATATATATTATACATTTTACTGTTACCACCGTTATGTATTACAATTATTTTCGTTTAGAGTCTATTGCATAAAAAGAAGAAAACAAATCCATTCGTATTGTAAACGTAGACAATGATTAAATTGTATCTATTATGTTTTTTTTTTTTTAGTAATTTATGATATTTGGACTCTCTGTATTTGTACGTGAATCATCGTTTAAAACGTTTCTCGTTTATTTTCATCTGGCATTCAACTCTCTCGGGGTTTTCAACACGGCGACGTCTCGACATATATATCTCGAACCGCCGCATCTCTCCGAGCTTTCACTCGCAGAATCACATTTAGATTCTCTTCAAATTACGACCACAGTGTATGGTTGTCGGCTACGATAAAGTTGTACACTCACGAATCCGTAATTATTATTTTATTTTTTCTTAAACGGGTCCAAACAGATTTAATTTCTGTAGATTAAATTGATTAATTGATCGTTACGGAGTCAATGGAAATTTATTATATATTTGTGTTTGTTTTCGACGAATGTATTAAAATAAACTGCCAAACAAAATTGGATTTTTTTTTTTTTTTAATGGGACAACGTTTTTACTAACTCGTGGACGTTTTTTTTTTTCGGGTAGTACGAATCGGGTGGTACGATTGGCAAACATAATATGTTATCGTCTGCTTTATTTTGTGCTGTAATATTAATCGTAACTTGGTGTTAACAGTGAACAGAGGATGTGTGACGTTTTATAGTAGAAAATATGAGTTGTAGTGTTGTCGTCGACGTACGTAGCAATGTGCTTTAAATTGGAAATACACGTTGAGATACACATATATTATGTAACCCAGTAACAGAATCGTTTGGAAGATAAAAAAAAAAAAAATGTATTTTTATAAAAATTTCGAAATTATGTAAATTCTATTATTTGTGTCTTAATCACTGTACAACGAATTTGTCCCTTTCGACAAACCGTAGTGGAGAACCGTACACGCGCGATTTTATAAAATCTCAAATTGAGTAAAACGTCGAATTCGGACGAAAACGGGAAAAGTAAACGAAATAAAAAATTCAGTACAGAGGGAAATTTTGATTACAATGAGTCTCGGAATTGGACGAATTTCCACGTGAACACATTTCTAACGTACGCTTCGATTTCATCGGATTAATAGAACAGTTAATAATAAACTGACAATTGAAATATTTCAATCGAACAAGTATTATTCATTTACATTTTCGTCTTGAAATAATAATGAACTCGAAAGAGTTTTATTTCAATTTTAAAATCAACGTTTTCGCGCACAGCGTTACATTATATAAAAAGTTAATTGAAACCGGTTACGATCGATACTACGTATAACCGGAACCGAGAACGCGGAGAAATCCCGTTATATTGTATAACGACGCGGCATACCAAAAATTATACATATTTTACGAATTACAAATTAATACATATTAAAATGCCGACGAATAATAATAATAATAATACGAAATCGGTATGAGTCCTTCAAAAGTCCTCGTAATTAAACAGCTATCGATTTCCAAAGTTTTTTCCGTACTAAATTATGAACAAAAAAAAAAAAAACGAAAAAAAATTTTAAAATTTTAAAATTGACTCCGTTCTGCCGGAGTGTCCAGTGGACCGAAACGATAGAGTGCTTACAACAACGATGGACGAATTGTTGTCCGCGGGAGGGAAAAAAGTAGAATAACACGTCGTCGTGTATTCGTTTAATCCGGAAGGTCTTCTTCCTACGTGGTTCGTCAATACACATTGATTTAATTTGATTATATCTTTTCGTCGCGACTGATCGCACGAGCAAATGATAATTGAACGCTATAGAATTGCAGCAGTTTTGTTGAACTACATAATACGAACGGTCTATGAGAGCGAAGAAAAAAAAAAGGAAAAGAAATATTCTCAAATAATTTTCAAAAGTGTTTTCGTAAAAAAGCGATAAAACGTCTTTTGTGTGTGATGTGTTATTCGCAGTTTTTCCCGGGAATAAATTTTCGAATAAAACGAATCATTGCGTACGTCGTACTCGTGTACGAATCATTCGGCCGATATCGAACAGTGCACGAATGCAGACACCGTGGTCAAATGCGTTTTTCGATTTTCTCATTAGTTTTCATAAACGCGAAGAAAAAAAAAATACACAAAATTAAAAAATATATATATATATATATGTGTATATAATATATAAACACTACTCGAAATTCAATAAAAAAATATATATATATTTTTTTTTTTCCATAAAATTCAATATCTTCAATTTCAATTTTAAATACATATAATAATTGTCTCGCATTTAAAGTGATTTTATTTTGTGATTAAAATCTACTTAGTGTAATTACTGCAGCGTATACATTTTTAATTAATATTAAATTTCGTTGTATATATATATATATATTACGTTTTTCTCGTGTATAATACATTTAAAAATGAAATTAATTTTTAATTATTAAATTGTTACTTAATTGTTCACATTATTGTTCACTCTATACGTGCAATACACATTCATAAATTATACATTTTTGTTTTTTTTTTTTTTTGTTTTATAAAACATATGCCGCCGACCATCGCGATTTATTCGATTTATTTAGGTAACGAAATATATTAATTTTTTTTTACGTATTGTTCACTTATATTTGCGACATTTAAATTTCGCAATCCACAGTACTTAAATCTACAATTCCTTGAAACGAAATACGTTCGGAAAAAGAAACAAAGTATGCAAAGACTATGGGTTAACTCTCGTAGTTTAATAATAAATAAATAGACGATTACGTAAGTCAAATATTGAAAGTTTAAATTAGGTAAAAATTAATTTTATGTTAAATAAATTAAATTCGTTTTATCGATTTAATTAGAATTTTCCAATACATATTAAATATGTATATATATATATGTATGTTAAAATTAATTAGTAAAAAAATAAAAAAAAAAATCGTACCTCGTTATATTACTTCATTAAAATTAAATTTAACCGTAACATTTTAACTCATTAACGTGTCCAGCATTAAGAAACATCAACGTGATTTATAACTATTTTCAAACCAGTTAAAATAAATATTTTCATAAGTGTTTTTTAATAGAACATACGAATAAACTGCGTAGTATTACACGCACATTTTCTAAGATATTTATAATATTTTTCAAATTCGTGCTTAGGAAATACTATGAAAAAAAAGGCAAATTTGTTTTTTCGTTAAACAACGATAAACATAACACAAAAATCGAATGTGATAATAATTTAATGATTATGACTACATAAAAACTCGAATTCCAAATCCTAAGAACGTCATTATTACCATTTAAAATTCCACGTTTTATTGTTTTTGAAAAATATTTTTAGGCAATAGCGTATTATATTTTAATGTTGAAAAGCAATTCGATGTAAAAACTGTAAGCATTAATGAAATTGTTTTATTTCAATGATTACGATTCGTTCGAAACGTGATTCGAACGATTATTCTATAGGGAAACAATATCGAACAAGAGAGCACGGAAATTGTCACGTAAAATGTGTACTCTGTTTGATATCGAGTTGGAAATTTTCAATTTTTCGCACACTTTATAGTTTGATCATTCGCCGTTTTAAAATATGATATTTATTAACAACGACGGGGAAATCAAAGGAAAAACGATTGAATTGTCGGTGACATCGACAAACACAAAATTTCGACAAAATAATTACCGTTTAAATGTTATAGGAAATAAAATTAAAATTGGATTTAAAGTATCGAAAAACTTATAGTCATCTTGAGTTTTTTCTTTTTTTTTAAATTTTCATTCGTCGTTCGTAATGTGCCGTATTGTATTGTACGCGTTTTCGCGATTTCATCACACGTTTCGGAATTCGAACACGTCGACGGTCATTTTCATTTTTCGAATGTAGACGGAATTTTAACCGATTTAAACATTATATTTGCATTTTTTTTTTCACATAATTCTGTAATTAAGTTTTATGTTATTTCTTCGTGTGATACACCAACAACACAACAGCAACGTAGTCGTCAATGCCAAACTTCATTGTTGAGATTTAAAATAATAATAATTAATTTTTCAATTAAAAAATAAAAAAATAATAATCTACAACCGTCGTAAAGTAAAAATCTTACTGCTCTCGCATTAATGCAGTATTCGTTGTTTCATAGAACAATGTTTAACATATTATATATATATATATATATATATATATATAGAAGAACTTTATGGAAATCGGTATGAACGTCATATTCGAAAGAAATTTCGGGAAAGCGTGGCTGTTTTTTTTTTGGTGGACAAATTTTTCATTGGAATTAATGATTTGTTATGGTTACCGTAAAAATAATGTTCATTTTATCTTTTTCTTTCCTGTTACGACGTTACTATTGTTATTTATAATTTATAAATAATTCATTAGAAAAAAAAATACACTCTTTATATTTTATTGGTATGTTTCAAACGATTTTCCCCCTTTTAATTTATTGCGTTGTATTCATAATTTTTGTAAAAACTAAAAAAAGTAGCGTATTGGTATGAATCACGCACGGGATTTCTCGTGGCACTCCTTCTGGTATAAGGTTTCAATGATCATTAATCGTTTTCTATTGATTTTTACGATTGAGGATCTATATGCATTCGCGTGGTTATTTTGTCAAACAGTCCAAAAAGTAACCGGGCAAGCTACAAGTTCGATTTATATACAATAGATCTGAAATAAAAGGTTTTATTTTGACATATTTTTTTTTTATTTCTAAATATTTTCCATGTATTTCCGAATTATACGAATTTTTTATTATTATTATTATTATTAAACGGCGTTCAAATAAATATTATTAACATATATTTTTTTTATATAAAAACATATATTTACAGCTTAATAATTTATCATTACAGAGATGCTATCGTATATTATCTTTTCGTTCGTCCATATAAAAAAAAAAAGGAAATGTTTTTTTTTTTTAATATCGTTTAACGGATTGAAAATATCACAGAAAACGAATCGTACGTATTGTGTTTCGCACGAAAAATTTAAAATAATCGAAAATTAAAGGAAATTTTATTTGAAAACAGCATTTTTTTCTTTTTTATATTTCTACAAAATAAGCGCGTAAATTTCATATTTTATAGATTATCTATGATTTTTAGAGCATATAAATTCCCGGACTCTTATTTATAATAACATCTCGCAGTTTATATACATTATTATTATTATTATTATTATTATTATTATTGGGAAGAGTGTATTAATAGCATATGATCTCAATCAATAATAAAACGACCGTACTGATAATATAATAATGGCAACTCTTCACAGCGACGATGACTCGGCTGCGGAAGTCATTGTGCCGATGGCTGACTAATTAACCGCCCGCCAGTGGTGATTGAACGGGTTAGGCGCGCGTGTTAAATGTAGTTAAAATACGCTTCGAGTATTTATTATTTTTTTTTCACAATAAAATTTACGTACCGCCGGAGATTGCACGACAACGATTTTATTATAATATTATAAACGACTAAAAACCGTCGAAACAATATGTGTCTATTATTTATTGTTATTGTATATATATATATATTTACGCAGACGCGAGCACCGCATTTGATGAAACTGATGATGATGACGATGGAGCGTGATGGAGCGCGATGCGCGTTTAATTTTTTATGCATTCCGTAAACGGACTTATAGTAGATCGGAGGATGCGGGCATTTTCATTCTCGCGCGCTATTTGCAAGCTAAATCGGTATTCATTACGGACATCTGCGAGAAACATATTGGCTTCGGGGACGCGTTTCTCAATCGTAATTATAATAAGTCCATACGCTTTGTCCGCACGCTGGCGTTTCGAGTGTATAATCAACGTCCTGTGTATCAAACGCGCGTTCAAGAAACAGAAACCGCATTACAAGAACGCAGACTTTTTCGGATCGTGTGGTTTGACGCAATCCAGAGTAATCGGTTAAAATCACTATAATACCGATGGTTTCTAATTAGACTGGGACATACACGGATCACTTTTGCACGTTTTTCACCACCGTTTTTCATGATGCCGAATCATTGACATTTACTGACTTTAATTTTGAAAAACATTATAATAGCTACTTATAATCGATTCGACCATTATTATATTACCATAATTAAACGATAGAATGTTTGAAAATCCGAATTTAATACGAAATTACGATCAACGATTCGGCTTTCAATAGAATATGTCGAAATCGTACGGTCGTGTTTACCATTGCGTGTCATGAGAATCGTACCGGCTTTTTTTTTTTTGCATTTTTCCCGTAAGATTTTCCTCGTGTTTCAGACGTTTAACGTATAAATGTTAGTGTAAAGTGCTGATCGAAAATATTACCACCACAGACTCGAAACAATAAACGTTTCTCGGTTCGCTATTACAATCCGATTGTTCGGAAATAGTGTGTAATGTCAATTATTATACGTCAAGGATTATTCGATTTGTAACATTTTCTCCCGCGTCGTCGCGCGCACAACAACGCGCGAGCGTTCAAATCGCCGACGAATCACGAACGTTTAAATGGGTTTTCAGTGGTTTTCTTCTTTTTTTTTTTTTACATCGTCGTTTTACTTCGATTTTATTTTATATATTATTGTTACGTATAGTTTTTCGAAATTTATATTCCAAACGCCGGAACAGAAAAAAAATGGGCCGGAATAAAATAAAAATTTATATATGCTTTAAAAACGTGGATATTTTTGAAAAAACGAATAAACATTATGACCATCACGTGTACATATATATAGAGAGAGACAATAAAAGATGACCTGATTTCATTTTCGGAATGTAAGCGTACCGGAAATTATCGTCACACAGCAATCGCTTCGTATTACGGAGGTAAAGCGAACGCGAGTGTTCGAAAAGACAATAATCGAAATTCTGCGCAGAGAAAGAGAATTCGGCAAAAAAAAAAAAAAAAAAAAAGAAATAATCGATATTTCTAATATTGTCGATTATCGTGACCGTCGTGTGCTAATACTGAGTGTATAGTCGTTAAGAATACTATTTCGTCGTATCAGCATTAAGTCGTCAAGCACCGGGAACAGCATGATTTTATTGTACTCGGTATTAATTACGTACCTACACAATTCTTCGGTGGTTGGGGGTGGGTTTAAATAAATAATTTGGAATTATTGTTCTATGGGACACCTGTACAAATGTCCGTCCCGTGTCACGTTCCCCGTAGTTTCGCCACTGACGTGTTGTATGCGATTTACAAGACGGACCAACGAAACCTTGTGA
This sequence comes from Chaetogeoica ovagalla, assembly GCA_032441825.1. Classification (NCBI taxonomy): domain Eukaryota; kingdom Metazoa; phylum Arthropoda; class Insecta; order Hemiptera; family Aphididae; genus Chaetogeoica; species Chaetogeoica ovagalla. The sequence continues at coordinate 2,851,072 of CM063747.1, read as the reverse complement.
CGCCCGAGAGAACGCATTTTTAGTCGTACTATTCGGAAATGATCGAAAAAATCGATGACGTTTCGACGAAGCCGCTGAAGTCCATCGACGTACTGGCGACGAGGAATTTTTACACAATTACAGAGCCGTATTTCGATAGATTTCATTAATTCTACGAGATATTCATACGAAAATTCGGTTTTTAAAATGACAATAACAGCTTTTTAAGGAGAATTAAGGAACACGTGGGAAAAAGGGGCGGTGTCGTGTTTCTCGCGCACGTAAAAACACTGTAATCTATTTTGCGCGTAAACGTTTTGGTGTCTGCAAAACGAGTCTTAGCGCGCGAAGCGCGATTATTTCTGACGCCGCGCCAATAGTTCTTTTATATTCCTATAGAAATAATTTACATTTATTATTCTAATCCGCGCGGTAGAATCGCAATTGATGTTTACGCGTTCAATACTGTTAATAACAATCGGGAAAACATTGTGTATTCGACACCTCGACGATTATTCGAAATACAGATTTTTCGTAGAGGAGGATGGTTTTTTTTTTCTTCCTCTCTCGCGTCCACGAGCTTTGTAACATAAACCGTCGTAATCGCAATCGTCGTTGTTGTATGAAAATCATAGTCTCACACTCGAATGCACGAAATCTCGTGTGCGGCACGCGGCGGTTGGACGTGTTCTCGGCACGGTCGCGCGTGTCGTTTTCCGTAAACAATCGAGCGAAGAAAAAAAACAAAAAAAATTAAACGCGAACCGCGCGTAAATTATTTCCAGATATTTGCGACGCATATCTCTCGTCGTGCGGCCGAGCGACAAGGCACGCGCAGACGCGCACGGGGATAAACGGACAGTGTAACACGCGGGTGTTATCACGCGCCGGGAAAATGTACAATTGACAATGACTTTGACGGTGTGACGGGAACTCGTGAAATTCTCATAATAATTATCCATGTTTCCATGGCACGCCGTCGTCACGTAGTAATTTTATTTTAAATTTCATTTCGCCGCAAAAAGAAAACGAAAAAGACAAACGTTTGAAACATGCAGTCGGTCGTTGTATAATAATAATAATAATAATAATAATATCGCGGTATTGAGATTAATATACTTAAAACGACCTGGCGGCCGGATTCGGGGATGCGTTTTCCTCCTCAATACTCGTTTAGTTCAATAAGCGATCGTATAAAAACGAAAATCAAAATAAATCGAAAAAAACGTCAATCAAACGCGGGGAAACGATTTCGTTTTTTTTTTTTTTTCTTTGAAAATCGCGTAGTGTTGTTCAGTAGTCGATCTTGTCGGTCAGTTTTTTGCTATCGAACCGCGTTTACGGGTTTCGAATCATTTTCCGCGCTATCGTCTCACGGTCTCTACAACGGGGGCGTGCTCAATGGGATGACGATGGTGTTATTTCCTCTCCTCCCTCCACATTGAATTCTTTTTATTGTTCTATTATGTGTTTTATTCATTAATATAGAAAAAAACCGCATAATTTATTGTTAACGTAAATAAAAGTTTATGTTTTCCCGTGGAATTTTAAAATTCCATACGAGTCGACTGATAACATAAGAATATGCGATGGAATATAAATGCAAGAATCAGTGTTGATTGCCTAGAGTATAGAGGTAAAAAAAAAAAGAAGATGATTTTTTTTTTTTTTTTTTAAATCACGTCTCGAAGACGATCTCAACGATATAAATATTATCGGTGCGAAAATTCGAAACGAAGTAATAATGACATGTATAGAGATATGTAAAAAAAAAAAATTGTCGAAAAAATAAACGCTGCGAAATGTTTTCCCGTTCTGGCGGATGAGATACATGTGTGTGTGTGTGTGTATTGTAAATATATAAATAAAAATTATTACGTTCTCCTCACCGCGACGATCCACTATGATCGGTGAAAAATTCATATCCCCCCCTCCCCCTTTCAAAGGAGCTGAGCACGCCGCTGCTCTGAAAAACGCATATTTATTAATACTCGAATGTCGTTCGGCGCTGATTAAATTTAGTCTATCGATTAAAATAATTACAAGACCGTGCGGCCGTTGATCCGTTCAGCTCTCCTCTCCGATCCGTGTTAAAATTCGGCGCAAAAATTACTGTACGATAAATTGTTTGAAACGCAATCGAGAACTCGTCCGGGTAATCGTTTGTGTTTATTTTATTTTTTTTTTTTTTGAAAACATTCGAACGACACAACTGTAATAACGATTTTAGAGAGCGGAAAGAGAAAAATCGCGTTCAGAAGACGCGCGTCGTGTGCAACGAAAAGCGTAAAAAGAATAAAGAAATTGTTGCAAAAAAAAAAAGTGTATTTTTTTTTTTTTATAAAGGAACGCGACTTCTGTTTTCGCGGGCAACGCGACTATTGTGTGAAAAAAATTTGCGATTTTTACTAGAAAAAAAAAAGATTTTATTCGTATTGCAAAAAAAAAAAAAACAAAAAAAATTTAAACATTCATGAGCACATCGTCGTCGTCGTCGGTGGTGGCGACGGGTAGCTGTCATACTATTAAAACAAAAAAAAAAAGAAAAACAATAATTTTATGCTGAGACACGCGGCGGCCACGCGCTGTGATTAGATAATATACGTCGTAACGTTTGTTATTGTTTTTTTTCCCCTACACGGAAACAACAAAAAACAAAAAAAAACAAAAACACTCCGGTGAAAAAGATAAACCAAACGGAGACGCAAAACGTCCCCGGTTTGTTTTCATTTTTGTCGTACGCGTTGTTTTCTGTTTTCGCGTTACGTGCGAATTTTTTTTTTTTTTCCATTTATACACAAACAGCGCACGCACCGCGCCGTTATGTTTGGAAAACATTTCGAAGGAGAAGAAGAAGAAGAAAAAAAACGTTTTTCGCGCGTGTCCGCCGGGGCAGCCGGCGGCGCAAATTCTTCGACGCGATGATGATTATTATTATTATTATTATTATTGTTATTACACGGCCCCGTCGCACGTTTGGCGACACTTTTTGTGCGACCGAGTCGAACGCGAAATAACGTACGGACGCAATAACGGTTGAAAAAAAAAAAATGCTCACTAGAAATCGTTCGGCACGCCGAATTCCTAGTGGGAATTCTCGTCGTCCTAATGTGAAGAAGGCGCAGTGCACGAGAGACGACAAAATGCGACAAACATCGACTCGCATCGAGTAATCGACACAGCAGTAGGTGCGCGCGCACCATCGGAAAACAGAGATTCTCCGCGTTGGCGTGTTCGATTTGCGCCTCGAATTGATCTTTGACCGCGTAAATGATAAATCGAGAACGTGCACAACGATTGTGTCGTGTCCGTCCGTCACATCGTCTTGCCATCACATTATCGTGTTTCTCGTATAGGAGAAACGAGCCGAATTCAATAACACAGATGTTATTCCGTTAATTCGGCCTATTAGACGTTCCGTGTGAATGATCGTTGAGATTGTTTTTGAAAAGAACGCGGCGATTTCTGTTTTTTGATTTTTGATTTTACACTCTACGTGTACCAATGAACCGGCGTAGAGACTTCTTGGAAACTGTGTATACGAGCGGCAAAACAAAATATACGACACGGTCGTGTTTTTAAAATAAACAGACAAAAAAAAAAAACCTTCTCGAAACACGTTACCGCTGTGCAGGTTGATTTTCATATACGTCGATCGCGTATATTTGTTTTGGAATAGTGTTTAGAGAAATGTCGTTTAACGTTATTATTTCCCCTCCCCCCCCCCCGTAAAGAAATTCGAATTATACAAAATTACGTTTCCATCGAACGCGTGTCATTAAAATTATTGGTAAACTATTTGCTAAGACGTGGGAGAAGTGAACTCTTTTTTTTCTTTTCTTTTTTTTTCTGTTGGACTGACAAATCCGGCGGAAAAATCGTCCCGTGTTGATCGTGTGATAGAACGAAGTAAAGCACCAGAGGGTTCCGTTCGGGCGAGTTTCGCGTTCGAAGACAAATGAATTTCGACCAATTTTTTCCGACCAACTCCGCAACGTGGAAGGATACCCCGTGTCGAACATATGCTTTTGGCCGCGGTTTAACGACGTAAACGAAACGAGACTCGGTGATTTTTCTTGTTCTGAACGTGCGTGCACGCGAATATTTTCATACGTCGAATCCTTCTACACACGACCGCGGACGTTGGATTTCCTCACTGCTGCTTGGTGGAAAAAAATATTTTAAATATATATAAAATATTATCGGGAGACCGGATTTTCGCTTCGACAACGCCGCGGCGTGGTCGAAGAAACTGTGTTTCGTTCTATTACAATTCTTGAAAATCCTTTTTCGTCGGATCCGGTCAAAACGCGCAAAAAAAAAAAGAAAAGAAAACGGCCGTTGAAACAGATTACGAGTTTTTTCGAACGTTCGCGGCCGTGTGTCGACAAGTCGTCATAGCGTGTTTTCGTCATGAGCCCCAGGCGGGCGTTACGCCACGGCCGAGCGGCTACGTCGCTACGGTGTCGCCGCGTTACGCCATCACGCGACTTACCAACGCCGCACGGGCGGCGGACTTATGGATGACGCGGACGAGAGAAAGTAGCCGACTATTATTATCATTATTATTATTATTATTATTATTATTATTATTATTATTATTATTATTATTATTATTATTATTATTATTATAATTATTATTATGAAGACGAAAAACCGATGGCCGGAGGCGAGAAGGGCAAGAGAGGAGAGAGAGAGAGCGGCGGCGGCGACGTTATATTAACAATAATAATAATAATAATAATAATAATAATAATAATGTAGAAACACGATGTTCGCGCCGCGAAGGACGATCGTTTCGTTATTATGGACTAGATGGGCAGAGGAGAAATAACACACAATATAATATAAACGGTATGTGTTATGTACATTATTATGCGCACACCAGATTCCCCTTGTATGATATTATACGATCGCGTCGAAATACCGGTAGTACCGGTAACAGCAGCAGAAATTATTATTATTATTATTATTATTATTATCGTATATGCGCTCTCGGTCTTGTACTGCCGAATTATTCGAATGGTAATGGTATTTATATAAATCCAACAGAAAAAAAAAATATATTATATATATATATATAAAAATCCGAAGGAAAATTAAAAATAGTAATTGGAAACCGGTCGTAATTTTCGAAATTCCGGAAATTAGAGAGAGAGAGAGAGATAATTCTTAACCGCTAAACTGCTGACGGATTACGAGAAGAAGAAAAAAAAAACGTATTATAAAACGAACAGGATTTTCGTTTGTTTTTCCGCTATTCGTCGAGACGATTTTGAACATTTTGCGTGTCCACCGCGAGCGACTTGAAATTTATTTCGAGAATCATTTTTTTTTTTTTTTTCAACACGAAACGGCTTTTGTGTAAGGACAACCTGTAAACGCACTGTCATAGAAGTCCGACTATTCGGCGGCCGTGGTGGTCGAGGAGAGCGCATTTTCCATATTATCGCATACAACTGCTTTGAGAACAGAAAGAGAGAAAGAGAGAAACGAATTTTTCGATAAGCATTCCCGCTATTTCGTTTATAATGTTTTTTTTTTTTCTGTTGTTAAAAGTATATTTAACCATTACCCATATTTTCATTCTTTTTTTTGTTTTTTTGTTTTTTCAATAGCAGAAATAATGGTCGCACCTCCTTCAAAAGTAATTCCGTAGAATTATTGCGGTTTTACGTTGATTGAGATTGTCGTCCCTGTTATATTTAACTGTTCGTTTTTGCCCCCCGTTCTTTTATTACCGAATGAAATTCGATAAAAAAAAGATTTCTCCCACCCCCCCCCCCCGCGCAACACCACAAATTTATCGAAGGTGAAAAACAAACGTAAATACATTTCAAACGTACGAGACCGTTGAATTTGTATTGAAAAAATGAACGCCACTAGTATAACGCGAATAGTATTCGTATGAGTTATAAATTCGTTTAATACGCGCCGCGGAAGAGAAAAGTAATCGTTTAACGCGTTAGGAGAAAATCTTAGAGGACGCTATTATTACGATTCACGTCGAAACAATCGCTTCGCGCGATGGAAAGAACAGTCAACAGTCATACTCAGTCACACGCGAAATAAGTCGTCAATATTTTTACGTACGCAATAACACGGCGAAGTTATTTAAAAAAATAAATAAATAAATAAAAACAATTCATATATATATTATATCTTAAAAAGTATTTCTCAATGAAAATCTCATGGAATTGAAGTAACGCGCACATCCCGTGAAACGATTATCCAATGTCAATGATGTTTCGTTAAACATTTTCATTATTATTGTCTTTTTATTTTTGTTTTTTCCAATTGTTTTCTCGATAGGAAAACACGATCAGAGCGCGAGCGTTTGCTTGCTGCGCAGTGTAATAATGTGCTCTGTGCTCTTAAAATGCGCGTCGCGTCGTCGTACTACGGTGTAGTCGTCGGATGACCGGCGGGACGGAGGGAAACGTGTGGCGTACGCGCGTGTAAGAAAAAAAAATTATCCGTTTTGTCGTCGTCGTCGTCGTCGTTGGTGGTGGTGGTGTTTTTTATAATAATAATAACAAAAAAAAAAAATAAAAATATCACACGCGTACCGACAATGACGACAAAGGCTATAAATATATATATATATATGTCGAAATATAATCTTCGTATACTATATATATATATTATATAGTTTGTTTATTCGTCGTCGTCATTGTCCACGGGGGCGCGCAGGGATGTGTGTAATTTGTACGAGAAACGTGGAAAATCGAATAGAAATAATAATAATAATAATAAATAATTATTCGTTTCTCGATAAAACGCCGTGGTCGGAGTGCCGGAAAGCGATTTAGTACTTGGGGAAAGAGCCGAGCGGAGTATTCGTTGAATTCGTACGATACGCAAGAGACACGCGCTCAAACGGCGTTTAAAAAAAAAAATCCTTATTTCGTATCGCCCGTCCCGATAAGTGTAGAATGACATTATCTATCGTCGTACTCACACCACTTTCGCAGGAAGCTGCTGGTCAGCGTCGTGCACAGTTTGCCCTTTTTGTTGTGCATATCGTCGACGACTCCGCGCGTGCCTCCCGTCGATTACTGCGCGCGCGTGTTCTGGTCACCACTAACGACGACGGCGTCGTCTCTCCTCGGCCCGGCAACGGTGTCGCTGGACAAATTCTTATTGTTCGTACGATCTGTCGCGTATTCAACGGTTATTAATGTTGTTATTATTATTATTATTATTATTATTATTATTGTTGTTATTATTATTAATGTTATTAAAACGGCATTTGCGCCCGAACGAAACGGTTCGAGGAGTGAGAGAACGGCGGGACGAAATATGTGTGCTGGCGTAATAAAACCGCGTTGCCGACGACAGAAAAAAAAGCGTTTGAAAACCGATGAATATAACCCGCCGGGGAGTTTGTCAGACGGAGAACGTAGAAAATAGAAGCCACGCACAACACGTAGTTTTTATTGTTTTTTTTTTTTTTTTTTTCCAAACAAACGCCGTAGACTTGGACGACCGGCGGCTCGCGATAACGGACTGACCGTCCGTCCGTCCGACCGAACGCGTCGGATGGCTGGCGGCGGTTCTCCTAAGCGCGCGCGACCTCTCTCTCACTCACTCACTCTCTCTCTCTCCCCCACAGACGAACCGTTGCGCGCTCCCACCGCCGACGGCCACCACAAACGAACGGTGAGACGAGAAGAATGTTATACGCGTCCGTTGTCGTCGTGGCGATGATACGCGCGCGCGCGCGCGCGCACACAGCCGCTCTCCGTCTGTACGCAATTCGTTATTATTATGTAAAATTCTATGATTAAAAATTAAAATTAAAAATTCTAAAATTCTGTTCTTCGTTATTATTATGTAAATTTCGCGAAATTCTCTACTCCGCTGCTGTTGCCGAGAGTCGAGAGAAACGTATTTTACGATTCGGCGACGCGGCTTCGAGCGAATTTTAAATCGGGGCGAGAAAATTATTTCTTTCTAGTCGATAACCTGTGATTTTAAAAGAACGCGGGGACAAAATTGTACCGTGCAGTTCGAAAAACGTAAAGTTATGTTTTGTACGTGTTTTATTGGTAAATGATTTTTGTTGAAAAATAAAAAAAAAAACGTATTGACTAATTGATAACACGGCGTAGTGGATTTGGTTAACGATTAATTATATAGAACGCGAAACATTATTTTCAAAAATGTCAGTCTGACAAAACTATGGAAAAGTTTTTTTTTTATAATTCATAAATGCTCTTGTGTGGCGTCCTCTTGAGAAGAAAATCGAGATTTTTTTATTATTATTATAATTATAAACGAACGACAATTAGCGAATCTACTGGACTTGACGGTCCAGTTTCCCGTAATGACGAAGCATATTCGGTCTCGACACGTGACTTTGTTGTTCCAAACCGATTTTCAAGCACGAGGCATTAAAACGCGCGAGCACGTTTGTTTTCGCCGGTACTTGAAGTAAAAAAAAGAAAAAAAAAAAAGTAACAATAGGAAAGGAGTGGAAAATCGTGAAAAAAAAATGTGCGCCTCTGAAAATTCTTGGGGGCTTCGTTCCCACTCGTCTCTGTATTTTTAATTCGAACGAATCTGTTGTATTTGCAATGTCAACACCAAATATTTATTATTTTGACGTCGACGATGAAAACTAAAGAAATTCTTGTTATGTACATTGATTCGACGAAATTGTAAAACGATTCTGCCCGACCTGAGTCTGAATTATGAAAAATTAGAACGGACACGTTAAAATGTTTTTGAAAAAGAAGATGTACACCGTCCTGCCACAGAATTCTTATCGATCCACTCGTCGTCTAATCGTCCGAATAATTAAAAAAAAAATCGATCTGTATTGTGTATAAAAAAACCTCCCACCCCGGTCGGAAAATGATTTTCTCAAGTGTATTTATACGAGCGAGTACATCAGCGTTTTCTTCCCCCGACGTCTTGTAGAGAAAAATGAATGGATTCCAAAAACCGAACGTTTTCCATTAGCATAGTCGGTTGAAATAGCTTAAATTGTTTTTAACATAAATAGAATAATAAAATCGTTTTTTTACAATACAAAAAGAATATTCGAAATTCACCAACTCGCGAAATTCTCCGCCCAATCGGTTACGTAACTAAATATCGATAATATTATTCGAAAATTTTGCCGACGTTTTTGCGAACGATTTCCATACTTGTTTTCAACACAAGTGTACGAAATCTGTTTTGGCCACATCGATCGAGCTGTGCGGCGCAATAATTTCAAACGGTCTCCGTCCGATATTTAACCGGAAAATTTTTTTTTTTTACAAAACACAATCGCAGAAACATCTCGGTCAATCGATTTTCCCATGTCCGTTGCTTCTCAATTTATGCATTTCTGTCTGGAACTGAGAATTAATATTCTTAATGCCTATATAAAGTGATTATTGTCTCGAGGATATATTTCTGCTGCGCTGATTCGAAAAAAAAAACGCGGAAACAGAAAACAATGGACGATAATACGACGACTTATCAAAAAAAAAAACACAAAATACTACATTGGAATTTATTGTACTTATTAATTCCTTGTTAACCCCGGTTGGTTATTTTCATTTCCATATTATGAAGTAAAGACGATTTAGCCGATTTCGGAAAACGCCGTGACATGTAATAATAATAATAATAATAATAATATTATTATTATTATTATTCGACGCGACCTCGTAAAGTATTCAACATGAAATACAAAAAGGAAAACATATTTAGAATATTTGTTCTAATTTCGTAAAGATTTTTTCCCCTTTTATATTTATAAAATAATTATGAATTAATAAGGTTAAACGATTTATTCCAGACCGGTGATTTCCAATCTGCGATGCCGTAAATAATTCGTAGGACATGCGTACGCGACAAAATTTTTCGATGTAATTCTCAATGTATTGTTACTATTAACGTATTATGTTAGACAAGGAACCGTTTATTGATATGATGAAAAGCTGGTTTGACTTTTGGATGTCAACAATAATTCTTCGAGCAAGCGTTATTAATGTTTGATTCCATTTGTGGATTTTCTGAACTAACTGCATTTGAAAAGTAAGTATAGGAGTTCGATATTCAAAGTGATTTACATGAGTGAAAATGAGTTCCATTCGTATTGATGTACAAAATAAACAACGACGAGTTTCACGTTGAAGTTAAATGTTGTAAATATTAATATTACTATTTGACTTTTCTAATTTGGTTTTAGAATTAAGGTGGTACTAGTTTTTTCGTCTCGTTACGTCTAACGCTTAAACTTCGGTGTACTACGTTTTGTGCGATACGAAAATATTAAAATACTTAGTACGAAATTTGAGAATGTGTTGGACTTACAGACTAAAAAAAAAAAAAAAAAATTATCATATATTCGAAAGTATTAAATTAATCCAAAATTCTAGGGTTTTACCGGAATTATAGTCATTGAAATTAATTAAAAGTAAATAAAACAATGTTAAAAAAAAAAAATAATAATAGTAATAGTAATGTTGAAGGTCGTACTTTGTGTGTACAGTACGATAAAATGAATATTTTTTCTGTTTTGATTGAAACTTATACATAATATTGACCGTGACACAAAACGGGTCAAGTTATATAATAATAAGCATACTAAAGAGCGATTCGAACCACTCCGTAAACACGGGTCTGAGTGAACCAACTTTGAAGAAATACGCGATTGGGGGAAAAAAAAAATCCGAATTGCCGAGGAAGTTCACCGTTTGGTGTTCGATCGAAACAATATCGTCGTACTGTTCTAATTGTCTGGTAATGAAATTACGGTATATTTAAAAAAGAAGAAGAACAAAAATTAAAGAGTAGAAATTTTTGGTCGTAACGTTTTTTTTTTTTTTTTTTACACAGAAACTGAAGAACGCGAAACACTAGAATAAAATTGTTTTTAAGAAACGGCGAATTCATTTGTGTGTGATAACGAGTTTTTTTTTATGCATCATCTCAATTGAAAAAATATAACGTATTTGAAGAATTTTAATGCGAGCGATAGTTATAATTCGAAACACTCGTGTTCGAAACGGTGCATTTGTTCAAACAAAAATTGCTTCCCGCAACGCGCCGCCCGTTTGCACCAACAGCGCGCTTAATATTTTTATTTTTTTTCTTAACGATTTGGCAGTTTTGCCGAACGCTTTGGGGCCGAACGAGAATTATACAAAGCGTACAAGTGCGTTACCTAATTCTACACACTTATCCGACGGCGTTCAAAATAAATTTTTATGATGTTATTCGACGAGGCTATCACCCACCTCAAGCGTTTTCTCTAATATCAAATACCGATTATTACGGTCCCCCGGTATAAGTGAAATTTTTTTATAATTTATCGTTCTATTCGACTATTCCGATTATATCGGTAGCGTTCACACCCGGTGTCCACTCAAAACGACGTGTAGCAATTGCCGCAATTCGGATTCTCTGAGGTCTCGTGAGTAGTCCGTTATTATTATAATCGATTACGAAAACGGTCTATTATATGATTGGATAATTATGATTAAATAACTACCGTTGTTTCACGGGGGTTTTCGCGATATTTCAGTAGTCTAAGCCGCCGTCCAGATGCGGAATGGTTAGCGGGAAAATATCGCGTGCACTGGTCGACCGGGAAATGTTCACGGACAAAATATACATTTTTGCCGCAGATTCGGCCTTGATAAATGTGTACGCGGGTGAAATGATGACGCACGTGTGTTCTGTACGAAATGTATGATTGCACATACAGTTCGTATAGCAACAAACGCGGAGAGCAAAAAAAAAAATCATTTTTATTATTTTAATTGTATCGTTTTATATTATGTGTTACCGGAAACGTTGACAAACCGACGAGTTATGACGATTACTAATATATACGGCGAGGAAAACGCGGATATTATTATGCCTTGTAAATACTGGTCTGGTTAACAATCATTCAACGTATTTTATACTTTACTTGATTACTTTATTAAACTCGACGGTTTTCAAGACGTTTTTATAACACACACACACACACTATTCAAAATACGTATCAAAAAAAATTTTTTTTTTAAATTTATCTAGTTTTAAATTCCGACGCGCATTGCGGGCTTTAATATGATGCGGGTTTTCATCCACGTTTGTACCAAAACATTATACCAAAAGGAATGCTCAGAGCTTTGCAATCGTATAGTTTGCTTCTGGTATCAAATCGAGTTGGTGCCTTTGCACAAGTCGTTTTTAGATTTTCTCAAAAGCCGTCTAGAAAAAAAAAAAAAAATTGAAAAAATTGAAAAAACACCGAAAGATTACGCGTAAAAACGTGGTAAAAACGCGATTTTTTTTCGTAATTTTGAAACTAATAATGTTATTGTTATAGAAACATGAAATATTTACTAAATAACATGTAACATTATACTGTATTAGAAGAAGAAGAAAATTATCAAAGAATTTCATTCAAATTTTGACATATTTATAACAACTATTGATTTTGAGGTATTTTGTTCATAAAAGATGTGACTGAAACATTTTACGTGATGTTGGACGTAAATTATTTCAAAAAATCATGAAAACTGTTTGTCACACATTTTTCTTAATAAACATTTCGAGTTTGTAGACGGAATGTATTTTTTTTTCTATGGAAATTTACGATATTTCAAATACCAATGGTCATAGAGTCATAAAAATTTTACCAAATATATAATCTTATGCTATAGGGTATTAACGGAATCTTTCAAATTTGAACTGTAATTATAAGTTTCGAGGTATTTTTATTAAATATTTTTGTTACATATCGATATATATATATTATATATATTTTTATCATATCAGATATTGCGTCAAAATGTATTATTCTGATAAAAAATGACAATTGAAATTAAACACTTTTAGCCGCCTACCTATATAGGTTTATTGTTAGAAATTATATTTAAAAAAAATATATTTTTTAATTCTCTTTACGTTGTACACATCATACGTATGTAAAAGTGCGTGTTTATATGTTATACATGTATATTTATTCAGTGGGCCTCAACGATTTTTCACACAAAATTAATGGTCCGCATCACTAAAGAAGTTGAGAACCGCTGATTTATCGCATTGCTTTCAAGTTTATAATATTATAGCAAAACACTAAAATCTTTATCCGAATGGATTTTGCACTTAAACGACATTCATAACACCCTCCCCCTCCGCTGCTCTGGCTATAATACTTTTTTTTTTTATTCCGTATAGAAAACACGTTTTCGTTCGAACGCGAATAACATATTTTATAACGTGTATTGAAACATATGGTAAAACTAACAACACCAACATTTTGTATTGGTTGTAACGAAACGATAAGAATATTCTATGAACAGATTTGGATTCGGCATGGAGTCCTACTTGAGAAATTATTTATTTTTTTTAATTTTATCCCTATAACTTTCATGAATTGTGTAAGACTTTTTAAACGATTTAAAAGAGAAAAAACTAAATTTCAATTTAAAAAATGTTGCCTGACCGATGTCTCAAGTAGACTTCGTGTGTCGAATTCAGACCCGTTTTCAGAACATCATACGTAAGAAAATGAGAGAGAGAGAGAGAGAAATACCCGTTCACAGTCCCCGTAATAATAATACGTTAATAATATTAATGTCCAATAACAAAAATAAATAAATAGTCGTTTCCGTGGCGCGATACAGGTTTAGGAGGAGAAACTATCGGTGAAAACAACAGGCGTGTACGCACGCGTATACGTATTACTATTCCGTAATATATTATATATATATATATGTTCACTATTATTAGATTTCGTGTTGTATAATATTTTCACTTACGACTTTTACGTTGATGTGTCTCGTTATAGGATTCGGTTTATTCGTTATAAAATTCGAACCGCACGCGCGTGTTCATGTGTACGACGATAGTTTTTGTTATTGTTTGCTTAACTACCGGCGTCACGTCGTACCGAATGCTCAGTAGCATTCGTGGTCAAGTGTTCTGAAACCCCAAGGAGGCGTTTTGATGGGAATCGGCCACGAATAGTCGTTTCCACGATCGAAAATAATACAATTGGAAAAAATTACTTTTTTATTTCATCTAGGTATGTGTAACGCCGCATTAATGCGCACGTGTCACGAATGTGTTTGCGTTGTTAATGGAGTAATGTATGCTCAGTACGTAACGACGTGCGCAGGAAGAAATTTACGAGTAAGTGGCAGAACCCGTGCGCGCGCGCGCGCGAGAGAGAGAGAGAGAGAAGAGGAATGCGCAAAATGAAGAGAAAGAAGAACAGTAAATGTAGCGGTTAAAAAAAATAAATATATATTAAATCACTTACTGCGATTATTTATTACTTATATACGTACCGGACAAATCCTTAAAATAATAATTGTGTATTTTGTGTTCGGAACACTTTGGAAAAGTACACATCAGTTTGACGTATTCTTCAAACACTATCAGAATTTCGCATTGTTTGAATTTTAACGGAGTTTTTATGTTTACGAACGACGCGATCCTATTAAAATTACTTCAGAAAAAATAGAACAGAAAAATTTATTATTACGAGATCCGCGTAACTCATCTTGGAGATAAGTCGCGTTTATCGCGACGATTGTACCGCCGATTCTCTATTAATCGAACGAATACGAAAAACCGGCAGTGACGAGCCGCGGGTGTTGTGGAAGTCGCTTGAAAGTGATTTACTCAAAGTTTCACGCGTCTAGAATAATTAATATGAAATCCATACAAAAATACTCGGTGTAATATTATTTGTTATTGGTATGAAATAATTCGGGATTTTTTGCCGTTTATATCGAGAACAAAAAATGTCGCATTTAACGGGACAGCGTTTGAGATATACCGCAGTCGACTGAAAATTTGCTGTGCGATCAATCCTATTTCTATAGTGGAAAAGTTGACAAAAAAAAAAAAAAAATATAATAAACGCCTCGTTCAGAATTAAAAAAAAAGAAAAAAAACGAAAAACTATAAACAAATTTCATATACCAACGACTCTTAAAATATATAATATTTCTTTGTTTTATACAAACGATTTTTTTTTCTCTTACGTTATTCTGTACGAATTCAATAATATATATGTATATATTTTATTATAACGTATTCAGCGACGCCGTACTACGCATTGTGCCGATACGAGATTACGTTATACGCATAATATGACTAATTATTATTATTATTTTTTTTCTTTTTACAAAAATAATATTCTCGATCGTTGTTCGCACAATCACGAATTTATAACGCGTAAAAAATGTACCGTTCGTTTGCGCCGCGTATCACACGAGCTATTGACGACAAAAAAAAATTATCTTCGCCCTCAACGATTTACGAAAACATATTTTAATATAATTTTTTTTTCGCAGTAAATCGCACAGTATTCGATATATATATATATACGGTTCATTCGTCTTATTCGTTGTAAAAATATTTTTATATTTTTTTTTTAGGAAATTAAAAAAAAAAAAACAAGAAAACCATTGGAATATTTTCAACGCGTATTACTTATGATAACGCGTAAAACCGAGGCGCGATTCGTTCGTACGACGAAAACTGTCTAATAGTGACGAACGAACGGGGAATATTCGGAATCGTTTTAATTTGTATTAAATTTTAAAATATATGTCGTTTAAATTATAATATTTATCGTGTCAGAGCGTAGTTTTTTTTTTAGTAGTAGTAGTAATTACAGGTGTTGGGTGAAAGAGAGAGAGAGAGAGAGGACGGACCGCGCGCCCGAGGTCGACGTCGTCTTCGGCGGCGAAAGTGATTGGAAACCGCAAACGCACGAAACTCCGTAGCGCACATAGAAATATAATCGTTACCGCGATTACGTGTTGTATGGAACGATTGAAATATTATAACAACGGTAAATCCGAACGAGAAATAAAAAAAATATTAATAAAATAACAGCTATGTTTTTGTGTTGTGGGTGATTGGGAAGTTTTCTCTCTCTCTCTTCCGTATAGCACACACTAAACCAAACGGGGTTTCGTACTTCCGAACTTTGTAACTATGATCTTGTAAACAGATTTGGATTCTTCGTGAATAGTTTATCCCGTCGAATCATTTTTTTTTTTTTGGAAAATAATCGACAAGAAACGAAACTTTCGCGATCACGATGTACGTTATAAATCGTACAGTATAAAAAACATCCAATAAAAGTATTAGAATCGTACTCGTATTATGACTCGCGGTGAATGTCAGTAGTTACAATATTGTAACTATATTATATATATATATAATATGTTTTTTTTTTTTTTTTTTGCTTTCACGTAGTACAAGACGTTAAAGTACTTTTATTACCAATAAAATGGGATTAATTTAAGTGTGAGGCACACACACACACACACACACACTCACACAACTAAGAACATAAAAAAAAAAATTATCGACGATACGTTATAAACATTTCATTACTTTGATTATTATAACACTATATATGGCTAACGAAATATTTAGTACCGTGTATTGTGTTAATATAATATTATTGTGTATTTTTTTTTCTTTTTTTGACACAAGGTTGCGAATTATAACAATGATTGTTAAAAAAATAATTTTTTATTTTTTTTTTTTTGTTTTTACTCGTAAGAATTATTTTTCACGTCCTCCGCGATCGTTCACAATCTCGTACTAATAGATATAAAAAAAAAAAAAAAACTAATAATAATATTATTATTTTTTTTTTTTTTATGTTCAGTAATAAAAAATAGTTTTAGAGAATTCTTAGATTGATATATTGTTGAAATAGCCCGTTAATATTGATTCAATACCTTCAAACAATGTATAGGAATTTATAAAAAAAAAAAAAAAGTATGTATTTGAAGAAACACTACACAATGTGTTTTATCGTTATTTTATCAATTTTACGTCATATACGAGTGATTTATTACATATCGAATCCGCGTTGTTACACGAGAAAACAATACGCGTTAAACGCGTTGGAATGGTTTAGTTTTCAAACTCGACTCGCTTTCCTCGTTGAAACACATATTAGAAACTTGCGGTAACGAAGCGACATATGCGAATTCGCAACGGTAGATCGTCTGATCGAATGTATTACAGTTGTTTTTATCGAAAACACCATCGATTATTACATTTAGTTTTTCGAAATAAATAATGGCCGAAAGAAAAAAGATTTTAATTCACGTCTGTATATACGCTTGTGATAAACGTTCGGGGGCTTTTATTGAATACACAAATTTCCCATGTCCAAAACGATATTACCGTCTTCTCTTTTTCTTTCTAATGTTTTTTCCACGCGCTTGAGCAAAAATTCTAAAAGTAATCGCTATAGCTATCGTTCGTGTCGAAATTCTCTACTTGCCTTTATTAATTGATTAATAATAATAATATGTTGTATAAATTATATATGTATACATAAAATCACGTAATTAAAACACAATCGATAGAAATAGAGAAATATTCCAATTCAATAAATTATAATAAAACAGGTTACTGGAATTGATTTCCACATAAATCGACATTTTCTTATCCGTACAGCGTGTGGTGGTATATGCGCATAATATTTAAATTTGCGGATTCAAATTCACCCGCGGAATGTCGTCATTATAAAATAAATCGTACAGTAGGGGGAGGGAAGTGGAGGACGATTGAATTCGTTCAGCAGGACGAAGTCGGCGAAGTTAATGGCACAATTGTCATGAGAAGAAAAGCAAAAAAAAATCTCTGAACTCGATCGTAACGTTGTGTCAAAAAATCTGTACAAACATATAAAATAAACGCGGTGTTTATTATTTATAAATCGTTTTTAAATGTTTTAAATTTAATCGCGTATAAATATAATAGTATATTTTCATATATTTTAGTATAAACATATTTTTCCTCGATAGAATATTTTATATTTTTTTTTCCACGCGTATACATATACAACATAATATATAACTATTATAACTCAACGATTTACGTATATTATTGCATAAATAATGATCGTTGCGTGTATATATATATTTTTTTTTTTATAATTATTATTATTATTCTCCTCCAACAATATGATTTAACGCAATGATATCATTTTGTTGTGTTTGAAGGATAGATTGCATTGTAATAATACATGGTACACGGTTAACCGTGCGTGAACAAATTTCACGTGAAAAATTCATATTTTATAATGCAAAGGGGAGATTTTTTTTTCTACTCGCCGTGAAACACAAATAACAAATATTTTGTGTTATATTTTCGTTCGTAGTTTTAACGAATTGTTATCCATTATTGGTTATGACTACATGGAATTTCGACGTTTAAACGGCAACCTAAACAGTTGAAAATTTTCATTTCTCAACGAATACGTTTTTATGAGAATTTACGAGTATGGAATTTAAAAATCCGACGTACTAATCACAATGCATTTAAATTTTAGGACGCGGTGAAATAGATATTTCCCGTTTTGCACACGTTTTATCACAAGTGTTGAAGTGTTTTCAACCAATATAGCATTAAAACGCTCGAATTGAAATGTTCGGGCAAAGAGGCGGACGGATATTCTCTACTACTAACTGTTTATTTTACATTTCGCTTATTCTGATTAATTATTATTTTTTTTTTTACACGGACACGGTTTTTAGAGTTGAAGTTCATTCCATAATTGACGTTATCATCAATTTCATAAAGACCGTATTCGCGAAAATTACCAAAGATCATTAGAAACGCTCCAATACTTCCCTATATACTCGTATATACTTTGTGTTAAATAAATAAATAAATAAATAACGGTCTAAAACGCGAATTGCTTAAAAATATTTGTTAATTGCATATCAGTGCAGAAACGGTGTCTTCGAAACTATCTAACACGATAAAAACGGTTTTTGTAACTAGAAATATTTAATTCAACTTGACCTTTGGTTTTATTTTAGTTATTTTAAATATATGTGTATATGTAAATTGAAACCCGTTAAGATTTAGAAATATTACAAGAATTGAGACATTGAATTAAATGTTTTTAATAATTGATTTATACAAAGTGTCTTTTAAAAGAATTTTGAAATTATAATTATTATTATTATTATTGTGTTAAGAAATAAGTCGGTCAATTACAAACGTTTTTCAAAAGAAATTCGATGTTTTCTTGAAAAAAAAATTCGTTTTGTTTAATTTAAATGTTTTGTTAAACATAAATTCCCCACACGTGCGCGTAACAATTAATATGTAATAAAACAAGTGACAATTGAATGAAATAATGAATTATAAATTAACTGGATTCAAATGAAATATCGAGTTGTCTATCGAGAACGAATGGGATTATACAGATTATATAGATTTAAAATATTGTATAACATCACTAAAGTGAAAGGCATTCCGTTACGATGACATTGAAATAAAAAAAACCAATGTTTTATATTGAATAAATCACGGGCGCGGACCACTATAAGGCTTATGATTTTCGAATTCTGAGAATCTAATGCACATTGACGAAAAGTCCGTGAGTTCCTATGAAAACGTATTTAAAAAAATCGAGTTATATTGTATTATGCTCATTTGACGTAACCAGACATAAGCATTTAAATCGCTTCGCGTATGATAATTCTCATTCACATTAACGTTTTATTTTATTTTTTTAATAATAATAATAATAATCAATTCTAATTATTTCCTACGGTCTATCTTTCCGTATATATTTAATATAGAAATGTACAACATTTAACAACACCTATTGTGTGGGTTATGGAATTTAGGAACCTCATGAGATGTAGAGTTGTAATATTGGTAGTAAAATAACTTTTTTTAGGTATTAAATGCTTTTTTATGGTATCGAATACTAATTTTATTTTAAACACTCTTAT
Source organism: Chaetogeoica ovagalla (assembly GCA_032441825.1). Taxonomy (NCBI): domain Eukaryota; kingdom Metazoa; phylum Arthropoda; class Insecta; order Hemiptera; family Aphididae; genus Chaetogeoica; species Chaetogeoica ovagalla. Next base: position 2,831,357 of record CM063747.1, on the reverse strand, counting down.
ATTATATTGTTTTATTAAAAATCGAAATGTCACATTTCGCAAATTGTACACAAAACAAATTTGTATACACATATTATAAAACCGAATAAGCTATGTGTATGATTTATATTTCGTAGATCAACGTTTAAATTCAAACACTCTGGTATTCGGTGAGTTACTTTAAAAATACGTATATCACAAAACGGATTTCTATTCAATTAGAGTGAATCAATGCCGATTTTATTTTTAATACTTTAATGTTTGTAATATATTTCACCAATAAGTGGACACACTTAATATACACACGCGTTCATCATCAGAACTGAGTGAGTATTTTTCGTATATCGCGTCCGTGCTACACGCTGACCACGTACACCAGTGTCTTTACTAAAATAGCGCCTTCTTAAGTTGGTGTTTCGTTCCAAGTATGTATTCCTAATGGCTTCGGAAACAAATTTTACGTTGTCGTTCGCGTGAAAAACCAATGTCAACCACACTTGTAGAGTATTTAAACACCGTTTTTGTATTTGAATAGTCTTCAACAAAAAAAAAATATATATATATATTCGAATACGTATTGGCGAAAAAAATATACTTTTACTCATAAAAATCTGTGGAAAAAATCAATACGTTTTAATTATTGTGAATTTCCAATAAAATATAATTTCATGAATCATAAAAAAAAAAAACAAATCCACAGGATTCTCTTACCGCATTGATATCGTCGTGTATATGAATAAATTATAAAAATTGCGTATAATAATCGCAGCCGCGGCCTCCTACGTGATATCCGGTAATGTTTGCAATGCTGCACAAGTCGTATTGAATAGTCTCTACAGTTATGTTTCGAAATAAAACAATGTGAAATTCAAATACGCATACATGGTATATCGTGAAACGGTGTTAATAAAAATTCAAAACGAGTGGAATACATTTTTTTCCCGTAAACATTCGGCAATACGTATTTCCTTTTTCCGGTATTCGAATTTAACTATATGGGAATTTTTTTTTTTTCATATATATATATATATATATACACTCGTTTTATTCGGATACGTTATATTTACTCTCCCGAATACAAAATCAAAAGTATTCTATTTGCGAGTCGGTGAACAAATACAGTGAAAAACTTCCACGCAACGAAGTGTAATGGACAAAAAAATAATATGTACTTTTATAATGTGTTTAAAAAAAATAATCATATTTTTTTTACACTTATTTCAAAAATCATTCAATTCGTTTTTTTATTTTTATCTTTAATATAAAACCGATAAATCGGTGATTTTCGTTTGCATAATATTTATATAAATCGTACTTTTTTTTTTTCGTAAAAAATTTCGATTTTATTGAGTTTAAGAAGAAAAATAATTTTTTGACAAATCTCTTATTTGCTTGTCTAAAACCATTTCTTACAACAGAAAAAAACCGTTTGACATCTCTTCTTTTCTATAAGTTCGCGTTTAGTTTTCTTTTGCGTGTTTCTCTTCGTATTCTTCTTTATAGTTTCATCAGAATTCATATTAAATAAATAAATATATATACATATATATGTCTGTTAGATTAGTTATTCGGTGAGAAATTCGCACGTAATAATTAACAATAAAGGTCGTATATAGTTCTTATATATATATATATATATATAAAGAAAAAATACTTAAAAATATTTTTTAAAAAATACTTCGTTAAACGTCTCGAAGTTTAATAATAATTTCCAAATATTCCCTACAGTTATTACATACACTTAACTGACGGGGTTATTTTGTAACATTTTTCCGTTCAGCGCAACAAGAAGTGATATGGAAATGTTTTAAAAATCGATATACATTTTTCCAATGTCTCGATTCGAAATGCGTACGTGGTTTTTTTTTTGTTTTTGTTTTGTTTCAAACACGCGCCGCGGTCATTGACGGAGATGACAAGAGAGACACGTAGAGACTGAAAACGCGTTAATTACTACGATACAATACGCCCGTGTAATGTGCACATGCGTTTTTTCTTCGGTCTTTTTTGATTTTTTTTAGTTCAGTTCAGTTTTTCCATTTACCAGCAGTTTTATGCGTATTATATTTTCAACGCGATCCGCTAATACTTATAAATCGTTAGAAGAAATTACTTTTTGCGGCGATAAACGAGCAGGGAAGTAGTCGACCGGGTTTGAATTTAAAAAAAATAAAATATTTATATATTTAAAACGGTCTTCGTTTCTGACGTTTATTTCTGACATTGAACTATACGCACTGAGCCGCCATTTATTATTTCAGGTTTAATTTTTTTTTTTTTTTTGAAAAAAAAAACACATTTCGCCATCGTATTTAATTATATATATATATATATATATATAAACAGTGTGTCAGCGTCTGTATTTATTTTGTTATTTGTACGCAGTGGCGAATTTCTTCGATGCGCCCCCGTTCGTACGTAACGCAATGTAAAGTCGAACGAAACGTTGTGACTGATGCAGCAATGTTTGTTTTTAAAGTGATATTTTTTATATTTCTATCACGGGCGTACGACCGTTATTAATAATATGCGCACACGTCTTATTTTTATAATACGCAAACGTGTGCAATAGTAGTAGAAGTCCTCGAAACGCGAGTTGCGCGCCCGCCGTTTTTACAACCTTCTCGTAAAAAATTTACAAAAACGTGAGAACGGATTACGTAATATAATAATTTTACTGCGATGACAACCGTGTAAATATTATATTGCGCTCTCGATTCGTTTATGCGTCGTCCGCGATCATTGTAACATCGGTGTGGCTTTTTAGAGAGAAAATATCGGCGTTTCGACAGTATAATTTGAAATTTGTCAGTATTTCTTTTTTCTTCTTTTACATAATATAACTCCATTCCGACGTTCCAATATCCGTTGTCAAATCGTTTAACGGATATCTTCAAAAAAAACTACACGGCTGTACGAAACCGGAAATCCATTTCTATTTTATTATACTGTTTTCTATTTGTTTTTAGTAGATACATTATATAATTCACGTGTTGTTTTTCTTTAACCCGATCTACCTTGTACGCGCACGCTGACCACGATTTTAATAACGGTTCAGTCGTTCGCGCCAATTACCGTTTCAAACTATCGCGTTTGGCGAACACAGAAATAACAAAATATACGATTATTATCATGTAGAACGAATTAAACGAATTTATCCATCGCGAAAAAACGTTCCGGTTTTGTTTTCACATCCCCCTCCCCCCCGTATTCATCCGGAATGCTCCGTGTGATATAATGTTGAATTACAAACAGGGCCTGATTTTTAAGTAAATAAGGACCTCGTGCACTTTTAACTCTTTATTTAAAAATTTAAGAAAAATATAATAGGACATATTTCAGAAAGACATCGAAAAGTTTAATTCATATAATTAATATTTTCAATACACTTAATTTTTTTTTTTTTTTTTTTTACAAATTCAACAATTATATCTCCAAATGTTAATTGTTCTGTTATATCATGATCGATGATTGCCAGGGTTTTTCTTGTGTTAAAGAAGAGCGCACGCGAGTTTCTATTCGTTTAATAACGGAAAATGAACGTTCACCACTACGATTCGTGCACGACAATGACGAATATATTTACAAAACACAGTGTCCAAGCTGGGAAGATTATGACGGATATTCGAATATATTTCGAATAATAATAATAATAATTAGGTTGTTGAGAAGACTTGGTATCGTGAAATGATTTTTTTCAACTCTTGGAACTGAATTAATTCGCATTCAAAATAATCAGAATCTAAATTCTCAATCTTATTAAGGCTTTATTCGCACTAGCGGTCCGATCACGGTCAGGTCAACGTCGGTATTACGTGATCCAATGGAACGATTCACGCTACTTGTTCGCGGTCAAGTCACGGAACGGTCGACGAGCGATTTAGACAGCGGCGGTCACGAGCTTTCTGTTCGACACCGCCCAGTGTTAATGTATTGACCGCGCTGGTCTCTTCGATTCATCCCTATTGAATTATTTTTAAATTATAAATTTAGCTTAGAATCGTTTTTGTAAATTTGTAAAAAAAAAAAGAAAAATTGTCAAATGGACGACGGCGAAATGCTGATTGAACGTGTACGCGAAAACCGAGTTTTACATGACTTTTCACGTAAGAAAGTAAGTTGTGACACAACTTACAAATTTAATTCGTGGAAAGAAATTGGGGAAAAATTACGTTTTGAAAGTGCCGTAGTGACAGAACTCAATGAAAACATTAACACTGTCTGATTGCCTTTGACCGGTAGAATGAGAATTCTACATCATAATGCTTGACCGCGACCGGACCGGACCGAGACCGCTAATGTGAATAGGCCTTAAAAATGACTTCATTTTTTTCGTGTAGAGGAGCATGGACTGAGAAATGGGCCCTGGGCTTGTGCGCCGTCTGCACGCGGGTAAATCAAAGCCCAGTTGAACGTATTTTATACGTACGTATAACACTCGTCGAGCAATCAACATAGTAATACGCTATGCACGGAAATAATTTTAGAAGTTATGGAAACGCGCGAAATGAAGCGGTAGTTATAACGACGTGTAATTAATTTATCTACACGGAGAAAAAAATTATTGTTTACACGCTTGTATACTGCGGATAATGCGCAAAATACCGGCGAACACAATTGCGATAATATTGTAATTATTTTACGTTTCAAAGTCAAGTACAGGACGTCTAATGGAATTAAAATTATTCACCGAAAACGGATTTAATTAATTCCGCCGTGAAACAATTATGTTTATTGTAATAAAATTTTACGGGAGAATAATTTGCGCGCGCGTGTGTGTTTTGATAAAAATTCGTAAAACGAAGTTTATTAAATATTTATATTTACTTTATTTTTTTTTGCACGTTTTCCGCTACTTTTTTTTTTTTTTTACTCATAAATGTATTTATTTTTATATTATATTTTTGGCCTGTTATCGGTATGGAGACATTAAACGTACACGCACGGTTTACATTTATTCGATTTAAGTAAAAACTATTTGTTTGCGCGAAAATTTTTTCTTTTTTTATACAAATCAGTGTGGGGCGATTCGTTGCTCGGACGACGAGAATTAAATGCAAATTGTAAAAAAAATAGACATTTTTACATTTGCACATAATCCGATGGATTCGAATTTCACAAAGCTCGTTGTGTTTAAAACAATTTATTTTGAAATTGAGTTAGCCAATTTTTTTTCGAAACCGATTTAGAAATCGAATTCAAATAAAAATTACAAATATATACACACCGTTTTAAATTAACGAAATATTAGTAACTAATTAAATTATATATATATATATATATATATATACAAATAATCGTTAATTTTTATGTAAATACATTTTCCAACAATTTCTATAATATCTGATTTCGTTTGTCTGTACTAGTTCTGAGTATTATTTAACGTTCGTCTCCAATGTACAGTTTAGATAAAATATGTTGAAAAATAAACCTTGGACAATATAAAATTCATAATTAAACTAATTATACGAAAAAAATATATACGTTATGTAAGTTGACGTTAATGCGACAACAACTATTAATCATTCGTCTTTTATCGTACACACATTCCGAGTAATTTATTTACGTGTTTATTCGAAAATAAGATATGTTTTATTTCTTGTTTTTTTCATACACAATATTCTCATGCCGAACAGTTGAATTACACTGAACTGAAAACGTTTGTACGTTTAATACTGTTTAATATAACATTTTCATGGCACACGTGTAAAAATTCTGTCAAAAACACGGTCCTATGAACCAAATTTGCATCGTGCCTTAAACCATCATTTATTGACGATTTAAAACGGCGTCTGCACATAAAATGCTACTCGGGAACGATACATAATTTTTCAACATCTGCTTTGAAAGTTTCTTATTAACAATACACGGATTTTTATGTACGAGTATTTTATTTATTTTATTTTCGTATTTATTATTATTATTATTATTATTATCATTCGTTATCGTAACCTGATATTATGGCCGAAACTATATATTTATATATATAGTCGTTATTTTTATGAAAATTTTTACTATTTTTTCATGTATATATATATTACTTTTATTAATATATTTTCGATTGTTTTTTATTTTATCAGAGTTGCGAAGTTGCGAATATTTTAACGTCATTGCCAGTAGTAACGCGTGATAAACAGACTCCAATTCAGGGTCGGTCAGATACCATTCCGAGATTATATCAAATAAAAATATGTTTTCAAGAAAAATGACGAAGAAAAAAAAAAGAAAAATGAAACAAAATCATTTTTAAACGCAGAAGAAGAGCAAGATGAATTATAAATTGAGATGATTGTTTTATATCTGAAGTATATTGCAATATGAATTGACTTCGAAAAAATCTACAGCATTCGATTTGTGTAGCAACAGTGACGGTTATGTCAAATCTTGAGGAAGGAGGCGAACTCAAACTCGATGGTTGAGCTAACGATCTTCCATCTTTCGATCATCGAGTTCAACCTCCGCCACCTCCCCATTGTCGGTATTAGAAGTTTATGGCTTAAATTAATTATTGACAATACGTATATTTTAGATACCTTAATTGAAAAATATATTCACATACCCTTCCATTAACACTTTATGAGCAGTGCACAGACCAATGGTAATCCATGAACGTTTTAATAAGTTCATTATGTTTTACAGTTTTGTTATAACTATAAATTTTAAAGGAACGTTTTGTCATCGCAAGAGGAGCAACAAAAGAATAAAATGTGAATTCGGATTGTCACGATTTTTGAATATAGTCGAAGTAACGTAGGGGTTTATTTTGTATACGATTTTCGGCTCTTTAAAGTAAAAATTCCTTTATTTTTAACTAAAATAATTGCAATAAATAACACAAAACTAGAAGTATAGTTAATAGTGCAAAGTTACGTATTTGGTGTAAATTTCAAGACTGTAGGATAATTATTTAGGTGGTTCTCTGAGTCGCGATTAAAAACTATTGAGTAAATAGTTTTTCTTTCAATTGTTAGGTCTTATTTTAATCGAATTTCGATTTCTAACGTTTCGAATAAAGTAACAACTATCTAGTTATAATTTGCTACTGGAACGTAATGCGTAACGAGATAATCAGATCATTCTTTCTGCAGTAAAAAAATATTTTATACGCAGACACAAATAATAAAATACAAATGTAACATCATTGTAAAAAACCGCTTCGCTCAGAACACCTAATAAATAAAAATAATATTCTAATATTACATTCGTAATGCGAATTTTGATCTAAGATAAAATAATATTTACGTAACTCTTTACGTAAAAAAAAAAAATAATACTTTATTTAGGTAAGATAGAAGATTAGTAAACAGATAAGTTTAAAATTTAAATTTATTCACGTTTTCATTTGATATTCTAATCCACTAATTAAATAACGCGCGTTCTCTCTTCCTACGCGTCTCCAACAAACCTACCATAAGACTATAAAAAACGCAATGATCTACTGTAACAAGTACTGAGAGATTAAAAATAAATATTATTGTCATGTTCTTATCAGAACTATATATTTGTTTGTTATTGTATGAATTGTTATTTATCTTTATTCCATAATATTATTAAGTATAAAAAAGAAAAATTGTTTCACGTTTTAAATGTACGTGTACATTTTCCCATTATTTTTTTTCTACATATTTTTTTTTATGTAGATTGACATTCCAACTCTATTGCGACTGCGCATAAATTCACGAACGTTTTCCGTACAAAAATAATCAACCGGGGGAAAAAAAAGAATTAAAGAATAAACCTATATAGGACAGATTTACGATCTATAACCGAGATAAATGGATACTACGTTTTTTTTTTAAAAAAAAAATAATAATTATATAATTCATCGCGTATATAACAATAATAATAATAATAATAATTATAAAATGTTATCGTTTTCCTAGTTCCGCTCACATATGCCGTAATATTACAATGATTAATGTAAAAAAATATACAAAAAATTCGTAATCGCGTGTCCGTCCTCCACTGCACAAGGTGCATTGAATGGCACGTACACGGTCTAAAAAAAAGCGAAATGTATCATATTATATGGTTATAGTTACCTGCAGATATTCAAAAACACAAAAAAATATACATAATTAACGCAAAAAAAAATTAACGATTCGTATTTATTGCCAAATATATAATATTATAATATTACATTTGTATAGGCGTAACAAAAAAAATTATAATAAAATATTTAATATGTGTATAATAAGTCGTACAATGTTATTGTTTCTCTAATTTTTTTGTTTTTACTGTTCTATAATTTTATCCGATATATCATAGAGTATTCAATAAATTCGTGTCAAGAAAATTTCATAACTATTCCAGGAAAATGTATAGTTTACGATGTATACTCCATTATAATAATAATGATAATAATAATAATATAATATATGAAATACAATGGAAAAACTGCGTAAAAAGTATCAGATATATAATAGTTTATTTATAAAAAAAAAAAGATGTCAAAAGCATGAACGGATATAGATAAATCGAAATGAATGTTTTTCCATTTGTAATTACGTCCTTTGCACAGAAAATAAATACACATTTTAATGCAAGCGTATTTTAAGCTTATTCACTTAAGACAATACTCTCTCTCTCTCAAAAAAAAAAAAAGTACTTTTAATAAAAACGAAGTTTATCCAATTTTTCACGCTATGACTTTTAAAATAAAATACAGTCGAAAGATTTTGCTGTTAGTATATAATATTATCTGTACCATTGGGGGGAGAGGGGGTTCGTCCTTTGTATCTTTGTCATTTATTAGCTCGAAAACAGATCATATGAGGCTCATGCACGGACATTTGATGACGAAAACTGACCCTGAAGAAGTACCTAAACATGTGGAGAAACGATTTCAATGCGTCTGTGAACCAATTGCCAAAATCATTCCATATATACACATATAATCAGAGACAGGTCAATATATAAACAACAGACCTTCACTAGCTTCCATAGAAGACTAATTTGTACAATGTAAATTACCTAAAATACAAATAATTCATTATATACAATGCATAATTCATCACATAATACAATGTACAACCAATATTTTTAAGATTTTTCTAAAAAAAAAAAAAAAAGTATTTTATATCTTATAAATAACCTCTGCTGTTGATGCCGAAACAATAATAATAATAATAATAATAATTAAATTATAATTTTACCATTTTATATAAAAGCAATTGCTCTGTGTAATTATTATTTTAATTTAATATACCGCGCGTCTAATTTAAAAGGCGCGCATTTATGTATATTTTAATTTGTATAATTTGTTCTTTAAACATCCATCCGTTTATACTGCTTTTTAACTAAAATAAAACCAAAGTTTAATATTATTATATATATTCAAAGATAATTAAATTAACATTTAATGACGTCCTATACGAAACAGTTTTATACCGAGAAATCAACTCGTGCCGCCAGTGCGAATTCGTTTAGTGATGTGCTCTCGACGCATCGAGTCCATATAATATATATTTAAATAATTGCTTTGTTTCAATTGTCATTATCGACATCGCCAATTCCGAATTTAAAATTAGCGCTGGAAAAAATAGTTATAATATTTTTAACTTGGCGTTAGTCGCGTTATGGTCAAAATGATTGCATTTTTTTTTTTTTTTTTAAATAATAAAACTCACACATTTTATATTTCAATCGTTGATACACAATATAACGTTTAAATCAATGTTATTAAAAATAATATAATAATAATCTAAATACATTTAATTCTTTATATAGATTAAACTAAGACAAAAATGAAATATCATTAATTGCGATCATTTCGACCATAACATCGTGTTATTATTTATTTGTTGTAAACGGGTCGAAACCCCGTATAAGTAATAGTACAGTAAATTCTTAACTTTAACGAAATATCAGTGGTAATAAGGATAACATAAAACTAAAATAAGAAAAATAATGTTGAGAATAGAAAAAGAAGCGATAATAGTATGGGATATAAACAAAAATCAGTTAAATACAATAAAAACAATACCGATAATAAATAACGATTGATACGAAAAATAAACATAACTATAATAATGTTATAGAATAACAACTAGACTCAAAGCTGAATATATTATACGCTTTGTTTAAAATATGTGTCCGGTGAACATGAAAAAAAAAGAACTTACACGATCAGTAATAAGGGTTGGCTCAGTGATAGAGCTCTAGAGGAAAAAAATGAAACAGGACTATAGTTGTTTTTATAAAATGAAACAAAAAATAATTCAGACTTTCTTAAACAGCGATTGGGCGTATTGAAATGAATCGTAGAAAGTGATAAAGGGGAGTCAGTATAACCGTTTAATTGAATTATATACGAGTATATCGACATAATGTCAGCAACATTTCTCCCATAAATTCACAAAGATTAAACACCGCAGCCGGGTGGAGATTTGGATATTATACGAGTCTCTTGAAATAGGCGTATTTAATTTAATAACACAATGGCTTCAAAAATTGATGTTGAACACTTTCGACGATATCTTTGTATGATGATTGTCGGATTGATTATGAAGTTATAAATAATTTTGTTTATTTGGGTTTTTATTTTACTTATCTAAAAACAATCAGTTTTATTTTGTACACTGACATAACAATACGGTATACATCTTATGGTATATATCTTTTCAAATAAATCCATTTATGATTTATTGGAAACGATTTAATAATCGTGTATTATTATTATTATTTTCATTCATATATAAAGAAATGACTTTCAGTAAAACAATTTCGATGTATTATTATTATTAGTTATCGAAATTGATCGATTTTAATAAAATAACTAAAAATGTGTTAGACCGAATTTCTATGAAAGTTAGTACTTTATTCGTGTTCTGGAGTATCAGCTTTGAGTCAACGGACGTCAGAGGCTGTGCCTCGATGTTAATAACGTTTGTTCTCCACTATGAAATGCTAAAGATTATTGAAAGGAGACAACTGTTCAATTCAAAATTCAACCGAGTAGATAATCATAATACGTATCGTTGTATTCATTTTATTCAATGTTGTGTTTTGTTTTTTTCTTTGTTTTTTAGTATAATGTTGTAGTTGTTGTTTCACTATAAGTATTATATATATATATATTTTATTATTTATTTATGTGATTTAGACCATGAAAGTTATTGTTTTTAGTTATAGTACAAAAGTTTTACACGCGTACTTTCAATTCGCATACTTAATCAGTAATATAATAATTTATATCGATATATGGTATTTGTTAACGTAATACGGGGGTGCCTTCATCTACCACGACGAGTCTATTAAATTTTAAAACACCCCCCCCTCCCCGTAAAACTACCGATCGCCTCGTTATTTTTTTCAACACTTTTCTTCTCCTCGACGCGCTCGGCCTCTCTTTCGGAGCCCTCCCCCGCCCCACCGACGCGTTCGTTTCGTCCGAATTCGGTTTGCGAACAAGTTAAAAAAAATAAATAAATATATACATATAAGTATACTTGAACATCGACGTGTTGCGCCATATAATATATTATTCGTTACGAATATCACTACTACGGGTCGGTGTTGTTTTTTTCAACGTAAAACGAATTTTTTTCCGTCGTTTTGCAAAAATAAATAATAATAAAAAAAACCGTCGACGCAGCTAATCCGGCGGCCGTAATCGTTTAGTTTCGCGCTGCGGCCGCGTAACCTTGCGTGTTCGCGCGCGCACTCGGCTCGCGTGTGCCGCATAATTTTTCTATTACTATTATTATTATTATTATTATTATTATTATTATTACTATTGTTGTTGTCGTGTTACGTATATTACGTGGTTATACGCGCGTCATATAAAATAATGAGAAAAAGAGTCAAAAAAAAAAAAAATAAAATAAAAAAATGCAAACGAATTCCGATCACGGTCGCTGTCCCGCCGGAGGCCGTCCGGTCCTGTCGCGGTATAAATTTGTTTTTTATTTATTTTTTTTTTTTTTGTCCTTTCCATAATATATTGTCATCGTACACAACACGAATCGATACGAGCGTCATCGCCGCCGATGAACAACCGATCGTTATCGCCGTCACCGTTGCCGTCTCGCCGTGCCAGCGCACGTGCCCGTCGTCCACGGTCTCCGTGACCGTCGTCGAGTCGTCGTGGCGTTTGCGCAGGACACGATGCCAAAAACGAGGTGGAAGACCGTGAAAGGAGCGCACGAGCAGAGTTTAATAAGACCGCGGCGGAATCGCGGGCGAACTCAAATTAATTTTGTTATGGGCAAGCGTAGTTTTTTTACCAACAACCACCGACACGGGCCTACAAGTCACGACCTACCCCAGCCATCGGCTGTATTGTAACATTTCACGCTGCGTGGGGTTCTTATCACTTTCTCGAGAATTGTTGCATGAGTGGAGTTATGGCGTGATAGGTAACCCGGTGACAAACGATAAACACATAAACGCGAGTGATTATTGGATTCATTACTCGTCCATGTAGTTAGAGCTACTACGTAGTTGTAGGTACGTTATTCGTTGAATTGTCGTGGCTGTCTTGCCGGACTAGTGCATTCTTTCTCAAAGCGGCCGATACCGCCCCCTTGTGGGCGTTAATGGCCTTCGGGGAGGGGGGGGGGGCGTTGATGCGGTCTGGGGCGCCGATAGCCGATTAAAAAAAGCGAAAAATTATGTAATCCCGCGACTTCACCCTGGATTATGGCCGATTGTTCAAACATATCTAAAGCGTTTCCATCATCGTATTTGTCCGAACGTGGAGATTTAGTGCTGTAACAACAGTAATAACTAAAAAAAGAAATCGGCTGCTTGTTACCGAACGTGGCGACTTACGATTGTATTTAAGTGAATTCGACACCGATATAAAAAAAACTGGTTAAACTACATCAGGTTCATCCATCACATTAAGTGAGCTCGATAAATTTAAATTCAAAGATTTGTTTAAATTTTAATAAGAATACATTGAAATTCGATTAAGTATGCGTTTCAATTGCTCTTATCAAAAGTGATCCTTTAAAATGTAATTTTGAACTCTAAAATAGATTATGGCATGTTTAAATATAATAATTGTAATAACCGTTTAAAGATAAACAACAATTGGTAAGTTTTTTTTGGGGGGGGGGCACTAAAAAAATTTTGATTGTCAAAATGGGCGGTGTATGAAATATGTTTGAGAACCTATGGGCTAGTGGATACCACTTTTATCAACATACGCATATTTCTTTCTTTGTTATTTTCCTACATTCTCAATGTTATAAAACTAAATAATTACCAATTGACCAATTAACCCACCCACCATCCCTTAAAAGAGTCAGAGGCGGCCGATTACCTTCTCCACCACGCCACTGCTTTCACGTGTCCGATCGTACGAGTACGATGTGAGATAGCTCCCGCCCCCCCCCCCCCGTTCTACCTCGAGTCAATCGCCGTTCCACCGGATCGAACTCGCGACTTCTACAAAGGGCTCGAGAAGAACTCACGCGCCGGCGCGGTCCCCGTACCATCGTTGGAGCTCGCCAGGACAATTTAAAACGGACTCTGTTGTTTAAGCTCAATATTTCGATAGATTGTTGTCCCGTTTTTTTTTCTTCACATAACTACTCTTAAATTATTTAAATAAAAATCCATTCGCTTGACGCGAGTTTTCGTTTTTAATAACACATATTACACACATTTCTCGCGTTTTCCCCGCCGTTACTCGATTTTCATACGTACTCCGGGTCGGGAACCGCTGACGTGCGATATGGAACGCGGTGAAACGGTGTTTTATACGAAATAGAAATTAATGTAATACGAGTCGCCGCGACACGCGGACAACATTTTGAATTGCGTAAATTCGAAATAAACATCGCGGCGATGGGAAGAAAATTTTTCATTTTCGGAAAATAACGGTCGCGCAAATGAAAATATATTTATTTTACGTTTCGTAAAGAGACGTTAAACCGTTAAACGAAGGGATTTCCGAGAAGGCGTCGACGAAGTGTTTTTCAACATGAAAACTACGCGTTTATGAACGGGGTCCTCAGAAACCGGACGGGCCGTAGAAATACAGTTAATCCGTGGGATTTGAAAATCCCGAGATTAAGCGTGATGGTAAAATTACGTATTGTCGTGTAATCAGCCCATACGCGCGGGCATTCGTGTTTTTAAAATGCCAGTTAACCTGTTGAAATTTTACCGTTCCCACGACGATTTTAGACCACATTATCCTCGTCGTAAAATACGAAAATTGTTTTGCCTATTTCGATTTTTTTTTTTCTGTGAATAAAATATCGTGTTGGACGCGTACGTATTATTTTCGGTTTTACCGTAAAACAATAAATATATTCAAGTTGCCGAACCAACGTTTTAAAAACCTATTTGGGAATAAAATCGAAAAATTTAGTGTGAACAAAAAAAAAAAAAAAAAGTAGGCACGGCAGAAATAATTTATTACCGATTTGCTATACTGCGTACAAAAGTACGCGCAAAAATTCATTCAAAACATCGTTATAAATATGAATCCTTCGTTCCCCGCACAATCTAAAACGATCCGGGATCGAATAATACGAATGTATAAATAGTATTCGTATTGATTTGTGATAAAATTTTACATTTTTAACACCAATCGTCGAGACGAGTTCTGACGGAAATGATATGTCGCTTTTACGGCAATTTTTGTTAGACAGTGAACTTAACGACAAAAAAAAAAAAGACGAAAAATTCGGACGTACGAGATAAATAGGAAAAAACGTACAAAAAAAAAAAAATAATAATAATAATAATAATAGAATTTAACATTTTTTGTTTTTTTTTTTGATTGAATTACAAAAATGTCACTCCAACGAGAAATCGAAATCCGCATAATCATCTATCCGGTTCCTCGTAAATACAAGACTAATTAGTTAATCTGGATCGGCTCGGAACGGTTTTGCTGTTCAGCGTGCGACTGAGTCTTAGTGAAACACGAGCCAATGCCGATTGACTTTATATCTTCCGTCACTCCATCAATCCACCTCTTCTTGGGACGTCCACTTGGTCGTTTTCCTGTGGGTTTCCACTCGAAAGCAGCCCGCGCAGGGTCATTTTCTCCTATTCTTAGGATATGCCCTAGCCATTGGATCCTTTGATCTTTGATGAAGTTAGTTACTGGAGCCAGATTCATCATTTCCTGCAGTTCTCTATTGAATCTTCTTCGTCAACATTTTTCGTCATATCTTGTTCTCAAAAGTCATCCGCCTTTCCGTTGTCGCCGTTGTAGTCCAAGCTTCACATCCGAATGATTTAATTTTTAAAATGCGTCTGGATTTGCGGAAATCGATAAACCGAATTCAAATCAAATCAAACGTATTCGTCCGTTAAGTAAATTATTATAATACGACGTCCATTCAATCCGTCGGTATATTACAAATAATTAAGTAATAATTCGGAAAACCTAATTACAACATTATAACATTGTTGTAAAACCTTAAATAAATTCTAGTATTTTTTTTATTTTTTTTGGTTTTTCACGCGTCTTTGAAATTCTGCCAGCTTATCATAAATTCGCCACCCGTGGTCAATACATATATAATCAAATCATACATATACTTAGAAAACTAGTTTGCGGTTTGAGTTGTAGTTGGAGAAAAATTATATACGTACTGTTGCGATTTTTTAATTTTTTTTTTTTAATTATACATTTCATTCGTTTGAAATGAGTTTTCGTCCGATGATGACGCGATCGTCGCTATCGCGTTTTTAATGCGTAAAAAGAAAACGTCGACAAAAAAAAAAAAAAAATAATTACATTTTCGTTAAAACCAAATGCATAACAATAAGATGTTTAAAAAAAAAAAAATATATACAATATATATATATACTTGATAAATCGTTTGCATGTCGTGCTAAATAATCTTCCCGAGTTCTTTTCCATCTGTCTGTCCCCCCCCCTGATATAACTATTCGGTAAATAGTCATATGTCATAGAGACCCCGGGGATTGGTTGTACAAATAATTCTGTACTATATAGCATTATATCGTTTCGTACTCATTACTGTAAACGCCGGATTACGCACATAATATTAACGCACGTTTCATATTTTCATAAGCACAATTGACACGCTGTAAACGGATTTTCATAGATCGTTAATTTTATATACAATTTATTTTACGTATATTTCACCGCACAAAAATTAAAAATATTTTCAAACAAATAATAATAATAATAACAGAATATTACGCAGATCGTTGTTCGTTAGCGTTTAGATATTCATTAACTAACATGATTTTTCCTATCATGCATTTTTTATTTTATCTTCTTATTTGTCAATCCGATAACATTCAACGTAAATACCACGATATTGTCACACAGTGCAATGATTTAATGCACTATACGAAGTGTTCACGAGTCGTCGTAGGTAACGCTAGCACCGTCATTAGATTTCCACTTACGAGAATATATGTCCAAACGGAAATCGATCAGTGTCATATTACGACGACCAGTCTCGTTGATTTATTTACACACACACACACACACACTTCTTATTATTCGATCTACGATGGTATTAGATGTTTGTTTTTCACGAGCGAAAATGTACGACGAATGTCCGCGCAATATTCCGGATCTTTGCGATTATCGCGTGCAACAAATAATATTCAATATAGGCGCACGTCGTATACGGTAATAATATTATTCTCGTAGTCGATTATTATTGAACGTTCAACAACGGAACGTCGTGATATTTAGACTCGTGTAACAGTGTAATAAACAACGTTGGACTCGTTGTATAGAAAAATCCGTAAAAAATATATCGTTTTTATAATATTATGTTCGAAGATATCACGTGCTACGCGAACCGTGTGTATATTATTATGTTATAAACTTTAATTGCCCGTAGCTACTGCACCATGCACACTCCGTCTAAATATACCATACACAATGTGATATTACTCGTTTATACGTGCGAAAGTATGAAAAAATAAATTTGTATTTATAATACGCATATATTATTTTTAATATTATACCGTATTATTACCAATGCCAGCAGCAAATATTATAATATAATATTTGTATTGCGACAGAACTTGGATCGTTAAAACGCGCATTTCGTTTATGCGTCGCGAAACCCGTAG
This sequence comes from Chaetogeoica ovagalla, assembly GCA_032441825.1. Classification (NCBI taxonomy): domain Eukaryota; kingdom Metazoa; phylum Arthropoda; class Insecta; order Hemiptera; family Aphididae; genus Chaetogeoica; species Chaetogeoica ovagalla. The sequence continues at coordinate 2,814,344 of CM063747.1, read as the reverse complement.
TGTATTATATTATACAAGGCGCAATTAAACACGTATTTCTTCACTACAACGTTAATTATTATAAATGATATTTACGTATTTATTCGACGTTTACTTACTCTATCCATCGACCTAGACACTGATTTTTCTTATAAATATACAGTACATTATAATATATAGATAAGTGAATAGAGAAACGAAAAAAAAAAATAATTTTTTTTTTAAATAAATACCTACCGTTTGAAAAAAAATAAACATTTAGCCGAAAAACGGGAGCGCATATTCGAGAATTATATTACGAATCAATTCTATACGTGTTTTTAATATTTTCATAAAAAAAAAACATTTTTTTGCCGACCGACGTTAAACTTGGCACAGAAGTTCGTTTTGGGCTCGGGGCGATGCCCGTGTACATTGAAATTCGCAAAATAAATAAATAATAATCAATGATTTCGGTATGTATACAAGAACGGCAATAACAAGGGCGGCGTGCTCTCATAAAAAATCCACGTAAACGTCTAAATAAATATTATTCGTGTGTCCAATGCGTGCCAAATGATAATCGGCTGCAAAGATGCGCCGTAGTCGCTTATTTTACAAACGTTTCACCGGTACGTACAACCAATGCAGGTCCCCATGCCAATCTTTTGCTCTCAGTTCTGCTGCTACGTCTCATTTGATCTCGTTTCGACTTGCACCGTTGTTTCGGTGTCCGTTTCCCTTTTAAACTGTTCAACACACTGTTCTCATTGAATTCTATTGCCGCGGCTCTCCGAATGTGACCTGCCCCCCCCCCCGACTCCAGTCTTATAAATTGAACAATAATCCCTTTTACCGCACACAATTTGGTTTCGGCTGTTCATTCGATTTTCCGCCGCACACTCCAGCGTTTAACGATGGAACTTCACCGATGTTCCTTAACGAATTCCTCTCGAGTGTTAGTTTTTTTAGTGTATTCTCATTTCCTACACTGTTGTGGCCCGGGTACACGACTGCGGGTCCGAGATATCGCGTATACGTATATTGTCACTTCTCATTGACACTTTTTTCGAAAAAAAAAACATTCATTGCCGCCAGCTTTTAAACGGTGTGCACGCGGCTTCGATTCTATATGCCGACTCGGCTGATCATACCGTGTTAAAAATATTAATTTTAAAGCGTTTTTTAATGATTTTTTTTTTTTTGTTTTTCTTTTTACGTATTATAGAAAATGCGTAAACAGGTTTTTACGGTTTCAAACGGTGTTCGCGTTAAAATTTCTATTATTTTGCTACGCGAATTTTGTCTTGTACACACGCGGCTGACGCACGAGGAGGACACGCCGATAATTATCTATCACGGCGGATTAGTGGTTTTAGTGAACAATTCTGTTCCACCACATTTCCGCCTCTCCCCTGCAGCGGAGTCACCGCCGCGACCGGTTACCGGGGCCGCCTCGCCGATCCGGTCGTCGTCGCCGGTGGTGCGCGCACACGAAACTTTCTCGAACCCGCGGCAAATCCGACCGAACTAGTTGTCGACCGCGCGATGTTGTCTTTGATTACACACACACGATATAATAACCAGCGCTTAATACCGGGAGGAAAACAAAATTATAACAGACGGCCGCAAAATATCAATATTAAACATTTGCGCGTTTTAACGATAATATGTCGATCGTTCCGCTACTCGTGAACACAATAATACAAATAATTCTTATCTATTGGAAAAACGTATAGATTTATTTACATAGAATGGCGTAGGGAGGGCACGACGAATGGTTTCCACACCCTCATGAACCCACCTCAAAAAACAAAAATAATATTGTTCTCGCTGTTTAAAACGTTCATTTTGTATCTCGTCGATCGTGAAAGTATAACAAGAGCGAATTTCTAATGCGTTTCATACACGGTCTAGAGCCATTACACGTGCTATGCGTGCATACGAATGCATGTACGAATCATAAGATGTAAATAATCGTTATAAGAAATATTGATGTTTTTTTTTTTTTTTGTTCTCGCTTGATTGTAATTCGAAATTCCACGCGAGAAAATTCGATTGTTTTCTTTTCTTAAACCGAGAGTTAAGTAATCTCTCGACAAATCTCCTCTTCGTAAAAGCCGTGTACAATATAACGATTAATAATAATAATAATAATAATAATAATAATGCGAAATTTTTGTTGACTTTTTTCTGTATTTCGTGTTCGTAAAATATTACACTTACATTTTTACAATAACGGGCAAAAAAAGAAGCTGGGTATGGGAATATGCTAAACGAAAAGGAAATAAAGCATATTGCGAATTATGTGACGAAGATGAAAATAATGGATATTCTTGTGTTGGTGGGACAACTGGGTCTTTAATAAGACATTCAAAAATTATGCATCAAATTTATCAGCCCGAGACATCAACATCTAAGAGTATGCGCATTAGAAAATAATAAATATACATTGATACCTACTATTTGCTGTGAATTTACTTTTTTTTTTGTAATTATCGCAAAACAATTAAAACAAAAAACAATATAGTTATTATATGGATTATAATATTATTCATTATATTAATGATATTAGCTAGATATTTATAAAAAATATTCTTTTCATATATAAGAGCTGAACATTTAATATAAGTTCCCTCGTAATTAGGTCGTGATAGAACCAAAAGGTATAAGAAATGCATTCGCACAATTATAGGTTCTTATTTTCCTATTATTTATGTAAAAATATTTATCAATACCCGCCACATCAATGAGTTCCGAACGATGATTTTCCACGGGTGAGAACGTGATAAATTCAAGAAGAACATCATTATTTACAAAAAATGTTAATTTATTGGTTTTCTTATATCAAAATCGAAATTTAATATCATAATAATATTATTATTATTTATAATATTGCTATACTTAATTATTTATAAATTATTATTTGTTTTCATATTCATAAAAGTTTCGTCATTATTATGAATACATTTTTTATAATCCATCAATATATACTATTATAATTACTCCTTAATCTTGTGATAAATCTAATAATTTTGTAACAATTAAGAAACTCATTGAATTATTCAAATTTGAAATCATTCTTATTTAATTTAATTAATCATTCTGAATTATTTTTGTTTTTAGTTTGTTTGAAAATCGTCGTTATATACGGACCAAATGCTTTTGTTAAATTTTCTATTGATTTTGTATATCTTTATAAGTAAATTGTATGGCTATTTATAAAGTATATATTATTAAAACACTAAAATACGTGAATACGTGTATACGTAAATACGTGAATAATTACACGTGTACACGGATTTTTTAAGTACTCGGTTTTATATATTCGGATGTTAATTTCACGTGAATACGCGAAAGCTATTATAAAAACTTGCCGAAAATCACTGATGTTTATCAAATAAAAAAAAAATGCTCTTCGCATTAAAATGATCTAAAGTCAAACGGTCAACAACCTGAACGGAAATTTACCTAAACTATTTGCTCGCAATGTTGGAATCTTCAGGAGTTAAGAAAATAAAATGTAGTCCAATGTAATAAATATGCGAATCGAAAATGTATCGTAATTCGACGTATTATTTCAAAATATGTTTATCGTCTACGAGTAAATTGCGTATTTCTTTCGGATCCAGACGTATTATTCTTTCGATTCGTATCGTAAAACACAAATAAGAACTCGGGGGGTCCCCTAGACGTATAAATCTTTCGCCTCGCACCGAAGATTTCCGCGGAGTGTGACACTCGAAAGAGTCTGAGAAATAATTGAATTGCCAGATCGTAAAAAGACATATTTACATTAATAATAACTACGGAGACAATCCGCGTGTTTGTTATATTATATATATAAACGAAAACAAAAAAACGTACATAATAATTTTTCAAAAACCTCATCGCCGGTTTTTATTAATATTGTCTATTCTTTCCACCCGAACATTATACGAATATTGTTCAAGAACTGTAATCTCGTTTTCAATTCGAAAAGTAACCGTTCAAAAAAAAAAAATATATGTAATAATAACTACAATAATACCGGTTGCTATTGTATTCTCTTGCTGGTGGTGTCGATTATATTTCTTGAACTGGAAATACGCGCGAGTATTCGACTAGAATCGCGTTAATATAATACGAGTATATAAATATATTTATAATATTAAAAATTAAATATTTTAATATCGAATTACTATACGTGTATTATATTATTTTAATAACGAGCGCGTGCGTATAGTTCGCGTTAACGAAGTTTAAGAAGTCAGTGATCATCGAGTCGCACGTACCGATTGCCAACAATAATATTATAATTGATCGTAACCATTTTTTCGTTCGCAAAATAAACTCACAATCGAGACAATACAACTGTATTATTTCAAACGCGCTCCAACGGTACGTTACACAATTTTTCCTATCGCATTTGCGTGAAATAAGATTTTCGACACTTTTCATTATTATTATTATTTTAACTGTGCCAAAAAAATATGAATTCCGATACAGTGGTTCCCAATGGTGATGGTCCGCGTGTTGTGTTACACGTTAAAGACGACACACACACACACGGGTAACAAAAGTTGGACACGTTCTAAAAGTTCAAACACCACGCGTCCTGGCAACTCGCGTAATAGAGATAATAATTTATTAATAGATTATACAACATCAAATATTATTGTTTATCTTCGATATAATTTTTTATGGAATAATAAAAAAAAACTGGAGAGTCGACGTCCCCTCATATCCTCCATTCGTTATTTTGACCACTGAATAAACATCTAATAAAAGTGTGAAAAATACCTGAGAATCGTACCACTTAGACGAATTTTGAAGAAGTACGGCGAAGAAATACTTTTTTTTTTATAGAAGAGAGGCAATCCTTAGTCAATTCTTCAATCCTCGATTCGGGAGCGCAGTAAAGAGGACGAGGGGCAAAGTGGACATTTGCACCGGACGGCTATTTTTATGGTGCAACACACCGATCATGAAACTTTGGAATTATAATGTAACAAAGAAATATAAGGTTTATAAATCTAAACTTATGAAAATACCAAAAATATTTATATTAAAATATTTTTGAATACTGTTTAAAGAAAAAAGAGGTATTTAAAAGCGTAACTATTCAATGTGGGAAAATTAGAGAACAGTAGCACACCAGGTTCATTAAAAATTTGCGAATTTTATATGTAAATTATAAATATACGATCTATAAATATCTTATAAAATCGCGCGGGAGCTAATAAATTAGCGAGTATATAATATAATAAAATGTTTTTTTTTCTTTTAAATGTGTTCTCCGTATTTCTGTGCACCCCCAACTACCGTTTAAAAAAAACACACAAATAAATCGCAATGAAAACAAACATATATTTTTAAGGCATTTTCCTCTCTTTCTTTCTCTTGTGCGCGATTAAATTATATTTAAGACATTTTAGTCTGTAGTGGTGTAAATCAATGGGTGTCAAATTGCATTTGCCTCTCGTACACTGAACCTTGGATGGCGTCCCGGCCTCGAATATTGATTAATATTAGTATAACTGTGAACGAAACTAATAAAATTCTACTAATTAATGAAAATAATAATCGTTCTACTACAGTTTAAAATAATAATAATAATAATATTTTACGGATTGTGTACAGAAGAGACGTGTAGCGTAATCGTACGAGAACGGCGGTGTGGTCACGGACAACTGCACGTTGGGAAACGCTACGCAGATTTCCTTCGGTGATCGCGGAAAGAGCGGCTGCTGCGTACAAATACAGCGTGTCAAGTGAAAAAAAACGACCACGCCTATAATATTATATTATGTTGTCTATTACGTGGAAAAAAAATAAAAAAATTATTCAATTCGTCAGACGGATTGTTGTGAGTGTTGTCGACGATTAAAAATCAAATCGCAAGTCGGATAGATCGTGTTCCTTCGACGAAGGAACGGTATCAAATGTGTTCCGTCATAATAGATGACCGTTTTCCACGGAGGAAAATGGAATAGTGTCACTTCTTCCTTCACGAATATATCAAATGCTATTCTCTCGCCAATATCGTATTTTATATAATCGATTAAATATACAATTTAGTAATACCTATTCGCTATAATATAATCATATAACTTTAACAGAATGGCCCGGGATGCAAATACATAATATTTTTATAGACCTCACTTGAAAAATATTCGAGTTCGAGATTTCACGATATTATCGACCGATAAATACGCTTTATAAAAGCTCATTAAATCGAATTTTCTTCTCTAAAATCTCAAAAAATCGAAAACCATAGTAAGTCGAAAAGTCCGAAAAATTGAATTTCCCTTAAAATTTTTGTTTTTTTTTTTTCAATATTTGCTCAAATTTAAAAACACGTGAATATATATCTCTATATATATAAAAATGGAGCCAAAAATGTATAACAATTCATCAATTGAGAACGGCTGGGCCGATTCGGCTCAAATTTTTTTTAATTGTTCGCAATTGCCAGGAGAATGTTTTTACAAAAATAATTTTAGAAAATCCCTTTTTTTTTTAAATTTTTTTGATGATTGATTTTTTGAGTTCCGGAATGTTTTTTCGAATTGAAAAAGCTACAGCAAGCTTTAGCTTATAAATTGTCCATATGACATAATTAATCGTTAAAATGGAGCTCCCGGCCAACACCAAAAAAATGGATCAACATGGAGAAATATGTCGTGTATTGAATATTAGGTATTAATATTATTTTTCACTATATAAAGTAAAGTCTAAATTTTGTAAAGAGATAATTTTCGTATCGTTTTTATTCATATATTTTTATTCATTTATATATATATATATAAACACGATTCTTGTATATAGTACGCGTAATACACTCATAATGTGCAATATGTTATTGTATTTTTTTTTTTTTACTACACAACTGTATATACTGTTCCCTTTTAGGGTGATGATGAGTTAAATATAAAAATAAATATTGCATTAATGTAAGTATAAATGCTGTTGTAAATTTGAAACGGACAAAATCGGACGTAATTCGCGTTAATTATGAAACGCCTGTTTACGTATTTATAATATAATCTGTCGAACGCAGATTTTCGCGATATTTTTATTGGCTTCGCGAGAGGTGGTCGATCGTTTAAAAAACCGTCCTGTACAGGGTCAAAATAATAATAATAATAATAATAATAATAATAATAATAATAGTAATTAAAGTTCGGACGTTGATGACCAAAAATGTTCATTAGAATACGAAAACGAATATATAATATTAATAATAAAATATATTTTCTCACCGGTGTCTGCTATGTTCTTATACGTTTAGTGTGATAATGAACGCTGAAGGTGTAGAAAATATTTATATTTTATCGATTTGTTATTATGTCGCGTTGAAATCGATATATGAAAATAAATATCTAATTATTATCTGATATATAGTCTGTATTATATAATCCAAGGCGATGACGATTCGAATAATTATTGTTATAAACGTCTCGTTGTCGGTTTTATGAGTGAAAATAAATTTATTACACATTTTATCCTATCCGTCCCCGCGTGCCAGTCACCGATTCCATAGGGAAATAGCTCAAATCCCTTCTAATAAATAAGTAAGAATATACTTTTGCATATAGTAACAATTTAAAAATTCAACGTACAACACGATACTTTCACATATTTTGTTTGTATATATATATATATATATATACATACATAGGCGCATACCAAATAATATAAATTTGTCAACAGTTATAATTATTTTATTATTTTTCTCTCATATCATATGTAAATCACACGATATTATTAAGTGAATATTGTAAAAGTAAGCATTATTTTTCCAATAAAAAATATATCACTTCATTTCGGTCCGATTTTGTTTCACGAACTTTTCGATTAGCTCAGCATTTTTCTTATGTGTACAGAAAATCTACCGGGGGGAAATTGCGAAAAAAAATACATTGTATAATGTACACCAATTGAACGTTTAGTACGAGTTTATAGATTTCATTAAATAATAATAATATTTAAAATTTAATAAAAAGAAAATCGTTATTCGATTGTTTCTTTTTTTCTCAAAGCGTTTAAAATTTAAATTTTCAAAAACAACAAATAAATAAAACGTAGAGTTTTGAGTTCATTTTTCGAACCGACCACGAGACATTTATCCCGTGGCCTTTTATACATTTTTCATCCAAAATAACAACAGCTATTAAATGTGTGTGTGTGTTTTTGTTCTTAAAATTAAAAATAGTCAAACACGCAAATGTTGGATTATAAAGGAATCGAGTACTTATGCCAGTTTGAGTCTTTAAAAAAATATTCGTTCGTGCGAAGACTTTATAAAATATCTAATAATAAACGTAACTTTTAATACGAATTTTTTTCTACTATATCCATCGATATTATTGAACAATATTTGTATATTATTGTTACATCCGTGTTAATACGTGAAATTCGATATTAAACTTTCTTTTTTTATTTTTGTAAAACGTTTTAATAACAACACGTACTCATGAAATATAAAGTAAAAATTATTACATATTAATTATATAATTGCGTATAATTTATAAAAATCATTCCGATTGTTGTTAGCTGCTAATTTTTATACAATTATAACAATACACGTACGTCGTTTTGGTCAATAAAATTATATGTGCAAACATTTATATTAAAAATCGTGGCGTAAATGTATATATTATAACGAGTTTTCTAAATTGTATTGGTACATCAACATCATCATTATCATAATTAATCATTTACGTAGACCACCTATATAAGTTTATCTGCTTATTACAAGAAAAAATTATTTTTTATTATTATTTTAATCGATTACGCATAATATACGAGAAAAATACTTTCTCGTATAGTTTGTACATTTCTCTTTTGCGATATGTCAAATTATAGTCATGTAATACAATTTTATAGGTGACCATAAAATGTAAAACGTATAAACGATCCGTGTTTATTTTTAAACTATATTATAAATAATGATATTATTTTAAAGTCATAAATTTCGAATGAAACTAATCGTTTGTTTATTGATTTTCCGCTGCGAAATAGTGTCAATTTTAATATTTGCATTTAAATAATATACTGATAAATTATATTACAATGACGTTTATTTATTCTTTTACAACTCCAAAAAAAGTACAATTTTCACACATTCCAAGTTGCAAAGATCGAAAAAAAGTTTATAAATTAATGATTATTTGAATAACTGCATACTATTGGTTCTCAGACACCAAATATAGTTAATGCTAATTGACAAATATTTTTGTATACAGTTATTACTATAATTACTATTCGTATTTTATTATTATTATTATCATTATTATTATTATTATTATTATTATTATTATTATTATTATTATTATTATTATTATTATTATTATTATTATTATTATTATTATTATTATTATTATTATTATTATTATTATTATTATTATTATTATTATTATTATTGAAAGAATGACTTTTTACATTTAAATAATAAGCGAGTAAAAAATTTAATTTATATGCTTTTTTTTTTACTCTCGAACTCTTACTATTAAATACAATTTTTTCTTGTAATATTTAATAATATATTTATATCACTGTAAGAACTAAATACGCGCGTTGATAACAATATAATAATTTAAACTATTAATTGTATAATAATTAAAAAAAAAAAAGCTAATCGAAATAATATCACATTGTCGCGTATAATAGCCGTCGTCGTCACTCGTCTCATACAAAAGCGCATGCGCACGTCTCATAAATTACATTTCTACACACACACACACACACATAATTATGGGATATTTAAATTCCAAAAGAATTTCTACTTAAAAGAGTAGTGAAAATAGAGAGGAATTTATAAAATTAAAAATAAAAATCAAAAGGATATGTAAAAATAAATAATCAAAAAGAATGAAATCGAAAATTACAAGTTAATACTCGTGATAATAAATAAAAAATATATATAAAATAAATACACATATATATTAAAATGTATATTTAAATATTCAAGAAAGCCAATGAGTATTATAAAATAAAATAAAATAAAAGAAGGTTAATAAAATAGCATATACAACAACCTTCTTTTATTTTATTTTATAATACTCAATGGCTTTCTTGAATATTTTAATATATATATATATATATATATATATATATATATATATATATGTATGTGTATTTATTTATTTTATATATATTTTTTAATTTCTACTTATTGCGATAATCTGTTGAATAAGTTTTGAACAATTTTGCGTTTTTATTTCATAAAATATGTATAAAATACAAATTTTAGATGCTGTACATATTATTATATAATACAGCTTACGTGGTACCCATTTATTAGTTACACGATCATATAATAATGATATTAATAATAATAACAATAATAATAATAATAACAATATAGACACTTGTTCTCGACACCGCGGCTACGAGAAACGGATGAAAAGAAAAAAAAACAATTACCGCGTAACCCGTTTATAATACATTTATATAGTAAATAAGGTAGTATAAAAAAGAAGCGAAAAAATTGCGCAATATTATTTTGCAAAATACGAAGCGATTTCGGAATAGGTTTAAAACTTATTTAAAATACTGGCGTTCGATAATTTTGAAATAAAAAAAAATGCGTTTGAAAATTTATTATTCGGTATCCCTGTATATATTGTATATATATATATATATATATATATATATATATATACTATATAAAAGAACAAGCTTTTTTTATGTTTTAATTTTGCGACGACACTATTTGACTTTTTTCCAATTTTTTTTCCACGGAGTCGTTCCGCATACCCTCTTGAATGTCACCACGTGGCCCGAATTTGCATTTTTTTTTTTTCGTCTGAGGGTATGGCGAGGGGGGATTTCAACGGGTTTTTAGCGTTTCGTTTGAAATAGGTTTTTTTCTTCGCAAGTCCCTACCAAATACTCCTACGAGTGATCTGTTATTCACAATTTCATTTTATTCGTCATTTCAGTAGTTATAATCGTTTACGCACTCTGTCGTAAATAAACACCGGCAAAAACTTCGACACACCGTCGAAGCCGGGTAATTCAGCTAGTACTGTATAATTACACGACGTGTCTGATGTCGTTTATAAATGTTTCGTTTCGATTAAAAAAAAAAAAAAAAAAACCCCTTTACCCAAAGGAATCCGCCAAATACACAATGCGCGTATATTTTGGACGATATTATTATTATTATTATTATTATTATTATTATTATTATTATTATTATTATTATTATTATTATTATTATTATTATTATTATTATTATTATTATTATTATTATATAATTGAAGGAAAATTGCTTCGGTGGTCACTAAATCGTCGTAAATAATCGTTGACGTGCTAATAACAATAATAATAATAATAATACAACATTATTATACTAGTAAGGAGTAATAATAGAAAACGAAAAGAAACCGGGCGGCACGCGACAAATCCGTTTGTCCGACGGTGACGACAATAATAATATGTTACGTGACATACACACACTACACCTCACCTCGCCGCTGTACCGCGTGCAGTACATGTAAGCGTGTATAACGTAGTTTTCTTGCTATGCGCGTACTCGTGTGAAAGTCTCTCGTAGCAGCCGTCCGGAAATTTTCCAAAGGAAGAAGGGAATCCGTTAATGTGTCAAAAAATTGGACCGGTAATAAACACGCAAAATCACGGTAATGAATTCGTAAATAATAATTACCGCCGTTATACGATATTATTAATTAATTAATTATTAGCGTTTCTGTTCGAAAAATAAATACGTAATGTGCATCGTCGTCGGCTATGCTCTGAGGCCCTCCCACCCTCCGCGAAGTTTCGCAGGAAATTTCAGTGTTCCTGTAAACGTGGACAATTTCGTCTAAAAAAAAAAAAAAAAAAATCCAAAAAAACTCCTTTAACCCAGCCCTGGCCAGCCGCCGCGGTATTGTATTCTTATTTATTTATTCTCGTTTTCGGTGTGTTTCACGTACAATAATATTATTACATAATCACGATCCCTAGATCAGAAGGGGGGGGGGGGCTCGAGAATTTTTTTTTTCTTGGTCGCTCCTATATAACATATTTCGTGTACTTCCGCGAATGGGATGGGTTAGGAAATGATATTTTAACGTAACACTGGAAAAAAAATATATTTTTTGTAGAACGTTAATACTTTTAAAGCCGATTTCGGTAAGCAGTTGATAAAAGGACGCCCGTAAAGTCTGAGATCCCCAATACCAGCTGCAGATACAGCGAATACTCGCAAAAAAAAAATCATCGTTCCCGGCTGTGCAAAATAAATTCGACCGATATTACTATTATTATTATTATTATTATTGTTATTATTATAATTTTTTCTTTAATAGACGATGTTGATTTTTTTTCTTTTGGTATTCTACTTCAGCAATGGAAATTAGCAACCGGGTTAACGGGTAAAAGTGTAACACCATACGATAATTTTTGTACCGTATCAGAACAACGCAGTAAGCGGAAATCACTTGAAAACGGACACGCCGAAAACGAGGAGATGAGAACAGGTCTAAAATGTATGATAAATATAAATGACAAATAAACTAGGCACACCGATACTAGTGATTTGTAATGTAAAAAATAAATTAATATATATATATATTTTTTTTTTTTTCGTTTAATATGTAAAATGAAAAGAGTTGATTTTTAATTTTTTTTTGTTTTTGAGAAAACCGTCATCTCTCTCGAGTGAAAAGTAATACTTACGTCGTGGTTCTAACGTATGACAATTGAGAGGAGGGGAGTTCAAATATCACGAAACCTCATATGTTGAACACGTATGTTTTTAACATTCGTATGGTCGCCAAACAAATCCCGACGGAATTGAATCACGGAATTGCGTATGTTCTACCGATATTGTTACAATCAGAACACGAATGGTCAAGGAGGTGCTTACATAAAATAATAACGACCGCGTGGTTGTGGTTACGGACAAAATGACGAATTAATATATTATATCGTGTGATAATAAAATGATCACACGATAATTCGACGTGTCGACGACAATCGGCTAATGATATACAATTTTCTCGTAAATCTCTTAATGTCGATGCGCAGAAACGAAACGGTGTAATTATAGCGTAATATTGATCGTTTGAATTATCGGAAATTATAGGACAAAGCACATTTTTATTTTTTTCCCCCTCTAATATTTTCCGCGCGAGGCGTTCTTTATCAATTAATTATAATTAATTAATTTTATAAATAATAATTAATTATCGTTGTTATTATACGCGATTAATTATGCGGCCCCGCGGCGATACGCGTTCACGTCCGTGTAACGAAATAAACAGATATCTCTGGACACCACATAGAGACGTTTACCGCTATGGAAACATTTAATATTACGAAAAAAACCGATTTTTTTAAAAAACCGATTCGGTTATAAATTTATTTATATATAACCGAATTTATTAAATTTTTGTATAATTTCCTGTGTATAGACTTCAATTGTACACGCTTTTTTTTTCTTCTTTTTTTTATGGCACAAGGCTGTAACGTTTAACAATAATACACTCCCGCCCGTCCAGTGTACGTGTAAAATAAATTGAAAAATGAAAAATCTGTTTCGCTCCTATTTTTATTTTATTTTTTTTTGCCGGTGTATAACGAAAAGTTATTATTTGAATTCAGAAAAACGATATATTGAACACATTTGAATGGATATGGAGTGCGAGAGCGGGGCGAACATTATATTGACTGGTTACGATAAAAGAAAAAACTATACATTTCAATATGGAATCATTAATAGTTCAACTATTATGCATTTTATTAAAATGTATATATTTTTTAATAAAATTTACGCATTTGAATATATTTGTGTTGGTAAATACTACTTAGGTGCCTTTTTTGAGAAATAATTTATATAATTTATTTTGTACAAAACAAAAAAAAAAAAAAAAACATCAACTTGTTATAAACAACTGTGTTAAAATATTTTTAATATACATTTATACAAAATAATAATAATTATAAAAAAAAACTTTGGAATGAAATCATAAGATATTTATAAAAAAAAAAGAACAAATAAGTTCAGAATAAAAGAGATCGACGTAATATTTTGTTTTATCGAAGCACGTACACAGAGTGGTGTTCTGTGTGTTCAAACACCCCTCAAAATGGTTGGTCTTTATCGTATGGTTATTTATTCATTCAAATTTTAATGTTATATTATATTTCAATAGTTTAATAGACGAGTAAATACATTACATTATGGTTGTGGCACATTGGCTCTAAAGCAAAATAAAAATTTAACACTACCTAACAAATTTTAATTTAATTTAAAAAAAATAAATACTTAAACAGGATTTATAAATAAAATGAAATAATACGTGTTTTGTATTGATGTGGGTATAAAAAGAAATTCGAATACATACACAGACAAGAGAAATACCTAAGCTATACATGACTGAACAATTATTGCGGATAAGGATATTATTAAAATAATAACGTCTCTCTTATAATATTTATTACAGACCATCGTAAATGTTTTTGTTCTGAATCTGCAAGAGACACTACAGTATACTATTTTAGTATATCTAGAAGTTAATTGTGAAGATATTTTCACCATAATGGCTACGACTTCACGAAAATTAGATTTAGTTCTGTGATTTTTTTTATTACATCTATGTTTATATTCTATATATATATATATATATATATATATATATATATATATGTATAAAAGTATTATAAAAAAAATATTTATTTATAAATATTTAACAAAAAAAATATTCCGTTATTCAATAACTGATTAACAAAAACACTCCCCCCAACATTTATTATTGAGTATCATTGAGTATTATTGAGATTGAAGCACAACTGATGTAGATTAATAAGGCGCTCTTAAACTAAGTTTTACATATTATAATCATGTGTCACAACTTGTATATCTACTCGGTGTTTAAAACAGGAAATATAATTTATAAACGAAGTTCATAGTATAAAATTGAATTTTTCTAACATTATGAATCAATTTTATACATAATTTCAATAAGATGAAAACTAAAATAAAAATCATATACTTGTTATATTTTTAGATTACTATTATTATAAACATACCTTATCTATAAGTATCAAGATACACCCAATTAATTTTATTATTATTATTACTGAATAATTTTACTTTAACATGATAATTATCTTTTGTTGCATTAAAAAAAAATAAAACATATCGAAATAATATCAATACTGGAATATTGTATTCTTTATAACAGCACATGTGCTTCTTTTTTCTTTTTGTAATTTATACACGAATATAAAATGCTTTTTCCATAGTTTATTTTGAACACGAACACTTCTGTCGAGGCGTTTTTTTTTTTTTACGTTATATCTATAAACCATATTCCTAAATGTTGCGAATACATGAAATGAATAATATAAACAATTATACGAAACTAACTAGAAATTAAAATTGTAAAATGCTACATAAAAAGAGAAATTTGACTAAATCGTCATCTTGGCCCAAACTC
Source organism: Chaetogeoica ovagalla (assembly GCA_032441825.1). Classification (NCBI taxonomy): domain Eukaryota; kingdom Metazoa; phylum Arthropoda; class Insecta; order Hemiptera; family Aphididae; genus Chaetogeoica; species Chaetogeoica ovagalla. The sequence continues at coordinate 2,798,949 of CM063747.1, read as the reverse complement.
ATTCAGTATAATAAATATTATATTATTAATATTTAAATTTAATTAATTAATTGTACCGAAATAATATTGTTAATAACCATAATACTGCTACCGATATTAACTAATACTAAAACGTACACTTATTTGATTTTTTGAAAAAATCTTACTCTGTGAAACTTGAAATTTTCCCGAAACGACTATGAAAAATAATAATAATATAATAACACTTTCTAAGTAATTACTTACATATACACAATATTATATGTACTTGTACGAGATTTGCGTTCGTGTTTCTCGAGCGTGGAGATCGCTGGTGAATAATATTTTGTAATAACTTTCATCGTCGGCAGGCTAACCCGTGACCCGTAATTCACTCGAGTTGGCCACGGACAAAATAGTTAATAAATATCTCACCCTCACAGAATTAAAACCAATACTGAATATACACACACACACGTTTTATTAAAATATTCTTCAAATTATTTATTAGATTATTTTATATGACAGATTAATTGTGAAACACAATAGAATTGCGGGAATAGCAATAATAAAATATGTATTACGCCGTGTTTTCGATCATATTTAAAAGACAAAGTAATATTCGAATGGACTTACATAATATAATATGGGCATTATATTGTTATATGTAGTGGCGTAGCCAGAATTTCGTCAAGAGGGGTGTAATTAAATAAATGTGATATAATTTACTAGTTTATATTAAATTCAACTTTACGAGCCTTATCGAATCATTACCTACCAAATACGTACTAAAATATTACCTATAAAAAATCATGATTGTATACATGGTTGAAGCACATAATTCAGTGTATGATTGTTATTTTTAAACATTTTTTTATGATTTCAAATCTCAATGACTGTTAGCATTAAAAACAGAATAGTTGTTTATTAAATATAATTATGTGTAATCGAATTTTGTTCGTGGTAATTATACATTATAATACAAGGTGATGAAATATACAAACACTGGGGGTTATTGTATAACTAAAATGCAACGAGAAAAATTCCTTTTGACTGTGATCGGCCTCAAGTATAAAGTAGAAATTTTAGCTTTTATGTTTTTGTTTTTCTAAAAATGTGATTATTATTACCTATAATAATTGTTATGTAAAAAAAAGCGAAGGGGTGTTTGAACTCTTAAAACCCAGAACACGTGAAAATAATATAATATTTGAAGTGACGACACTATTTAATGTAATACAAGTTGTATGTTTTTGCGATAAAATAAATAGATTAGTTTTACCACGTTGAATATTTCAACTAATCTATATTGCTGATGCAATGCGTGTAAACGAGTTTGAATTATTTAATAGTGTCAGTGTCGTATTTCATTATATAACATTTTCAGTACGGTACATTTCAAACGTTATATGAATACGATTTGAATTAAAAACCTTATAAATCTGGCCGCGAAGTACGGACCTGTGTCAAGGTCTCTTGATCTGATGTCGAAAACAGCACGCGAATAACGGACGGGTAAACGCAATCAGTTTCCAAACTTGTCTACAATACGAAATAATACATACGTATCAAAATAAGCAAATAATAACTACGAGAATTTCGTATCCCACACGTCACTGGACGGAAAACAGTATAAATAATATAAGGTACAATAGGTACCCTGAAAACGTTTCTCAAACATTTTTTTCCAATAAAATAATACGCATAGTTGTAAACGAAAATATTATAATGTTTGAGTAATATTTTGTAGAGGTCTAAATCATTATTAAGACCTCGACAAAATAAATGAATGCACCATGTCGTCGGGGTGGAAACACAGTGCGTCTAATGTTTGTATAATATTTTATAGATTTCATTTTGTTGAAAACAGACGCAATAGTGGTTATTTTTCTTTTATCGTACATAAAAGTAGTCGTTATTGTAAACGTGTTTTCTGTAATTCAACAGAGATCGCCAAAACGCAAATATGAGATGTACCCAGTAAAATGTCACCTGTCGTTCGGCACATATATTGTTAAGTAGGTATTATATATTAAATCGGTCTGTTTTCTAATGAGTATTCAACATATTATCACGGTTGGAATTTTCGTTTTTTCGGGACATCGACAATAATATATATTTATATTCCATATGTCTATATAATATATATTTTGCGAATAAAGTGGACAGGTAGATATACAGACACTGTCCCGTCCGTGTCACAGCTCAACAGATCGGTTTACCGAGCTGGGGAACTTTATTTTCTTCACCACACGTATAAAAACCGTGTGTTTTTTAATTTTGTTCTTCTTTTCTTGTCACCGACTTCGCGCCAAGTCGATGGATGCGTCCAAAAAACCTTTCATTTTTCGCGCTCTCTCTTTCTCTCTCTCTATGACAGTATCAAATTTAATGTATATAAAATAACTGTCTGCAAGAGTTTGAAATTAGTAAAAGGCAGCCATCGAGATCGAGACACGCAATATAATGAAAAAAAAAGTACCCAATCCGTGTGTTTTATTACATGCGTTTATTTATTTCCGAACGACCTCACGGCAGTTCTCGAACTCGCACACCTCAGGCGATTCATTTTATTTTAATTCATTTCATTAAGCCAAACGCCCTTAACATTTCTTTTTTATAATATATACTATTCGACTATAAGGGGTATAAAACAATAAAAATCTGCTAGTCACTTCATCCGAAATTAATTTCCCGAGGTTTGTTGTTTACGGAAAGTGAGCGTGAAATTTTCTTAAAGTATGCGACAATTACATATGAAACACGGGGGACGTCTAACATTTTGGTAAACGTGGTGGTGCGTCATTCGTAAGAATAGTTATTTAGGTAAAAATAATATTTTTCAATTACTTTATTCGTAAATAAATCATTTTTGGCGTATACCGTTGGCTATAATTCTATGGACAACTACGGTACCCGTTATAGTTAATTCGACGCACGACAATGTCTGCACCGTAGGATAAATGGTTTTTAATGAAACCGAATCAGTGTGACACCAAGTATGAAAATGATAGTATTTGTACATTGATAACCATTTCACTTACAGCAACAACACGTAATGTTAAAAGGCCATTTGGATATATTTAAATTTTATTCGTCGAAAATTCCGAAGAAGTAGAAAAATTACAATCTCATAATTTTAAACTTTAGGAGGAATTCGTTCTTCTACAACTAATGAAAATATGTAATTCTATAAATTTAAATAATAGTTTCTATATCTTCTAGTTAAAAAAAAATATTCATTTATATTTTACATTTTTTGACATCATCATTATTATTATCATTGTGTTTACAGTTCGTTAAAAAAATTTAAAATCATTCAATTTACTCTCAGAAGATTGATTAAATGCGGATTAACTCCATACATCAAGACACTGTTAAAAATAAAAATGAATAAGACGTTATGCAATCAAGAAGCGCACAATTTTTGTTCAACAATAAGATCATCAATACGATTTAAATGATAACAAAACTTGTATGGATATCGGAATACCGATATTGAGTCAATCGACTTTTTAAAATAAACATGTACTTAAAGCTATGAAATTTCAATGTATATACATTCTAATGTACGAGTACAATATACTTACTTAATATAAAAATTAATTTTGGAACCGATGTAATAACTTAATTTAAAATATTTTTGTTTTTGAATTTTGGTGAATCTTGGTAACAGTAATAAAATAATAACAATAATAACAATAATAACAATAATAACAATAATAACAATAACAATAATAATAATAATAATAATAATAATACTAATAATAATAATCATGATAATAATATTAATGTTGATATCTCAATGGTGCAACCAGTTTTTTCAAGGAGTTAGTTAAAATCTCCTCTGTCGAAATTTATCACATGTTAAAAAATGTATAAATCTCCAAGCACCATCGGACACATATTTTGTTCACAGAAGTTCAAATGATTCAAAATTCATCAATCAGCCCCGATGAAACACGAAGAACAATATGGTTTGAGTTGATATAAAGGTTTAAAGGTAATAGGTTTAAGTTGATATAAATTTGGTCTTATGATCAAATGTTTTTCGTATTGTAGCAATTCTCAACGTTAACAAAAATTATTTTAAACTACAAATAATATAATAAATTTCAAAATCCAATTAAGTCATTCTATCGTTATTTCTAATAATATAAAATACATTTTATTTGCAAAAAATCTAATATTTATAAAATTCAAACCTTCCAATCGACCTCATTACGAATGATTACATGTGCTCCTCCGTATGTTTCAAATCACACCGTACATTCAGATTTAAAAATTCATACTGTTCAAGAAGCCAAAAATTCCTATAAACTATTCTGTGCCCATCTTACAAACCACTCTAACCCTCTAATCCTTGTTTTTAATTCTGAATCCATCCCAAAAAATCCCCCTAGAAGGTTAGAGCGAAACTGGAACCGTGACCTGAAATAACACTAACTTTCTCCAGCCAGTAAGTGTTGCCGCTGGGTGATTGCTTCATCATGTCAACCACGCCAATATGTGTAATTCCTCAAACATGCTTATTGTAAAATTTTTTTTATAGATTGTATGTTTCAAATAAAAGTTAAAAAAAAACATTTTATTTACACGCATAGGTTTTATGAATGTGGTGGGATAGGGGTGTCATTCTGTAAACTCATCCTTTTCAATTACAATAATATTGTAAAAATTCTCCCATGTATTACCTCTTTTTGTGTTTCTAAATATTAATACATGTACACGTTAAAATTTTAAATAAAGTATTATGATTTATTACAATATTTTCATTATATACTTTCATCAATATCATATTATTGTCTAATCAAATTATAAATGCAATGAATTGACATATATCTGAAACAATTAGTTCTTCTCAATAGATTTGGCTCACAATTTGTGCGACCAATAAATTTAATTATTTTATTATTATTATTTTGCTATCGTTATTTTCAATTAGTGTTTATATTAATAATTATTGTTACGAAAGAAGTCTTAAAACTATTAAACTATTACAACACAAACATTTTTATTTAATTGTGTACGGAATAAACTAACAATATTTAAAATTATTTATGCATGAGTTTATTTAATTATCAATATATTATAGTACATTATAATTAAAATATTAAATAATTATATAATTGTTATTTTATTATTTCCATAATATAATTTTTTGATGGTTATAATAAATAAAATATTATACAAACTAACAATAATTATTCGACATTTAATTCAAAGCATTGCATAAAATGATTAATTTATTAAAAAATTATTTCAATTAAAAAAAATATATATAATTTATTATTATTTTCTAGCCATAATATACTCTTCATACCGAAATGGCTTCATAGTTTTTAATCAATTATAATTATCAATATAACAAATATTAAAAACTTATTTATTATTTAAATATTTAATTAAAACAACTACAATAAAAGTATTTCAGCGCCATTATGATTTCATAACAGAACATATAAATGCTTTGAAACGAAATAGTTGACATGCGAGTATTAAATATTTCACATAAAAATAAATACAGTTCAGTGCCTATTTAAAAATATAACTAAGTAGAAAATAAAAAATAAAACGAAAACCTTAAAATATGATTTGTCTGTTCGGCTTGTGAAAAAATAAATTAATTTATTGAACTATAAGGTTTTAAATATTTTTCAAAAATTTTATATTATTATTATTATTTATGTAAATGTAAATACATAGTTTTGAACATTTGATAAACGGATTCACGACTGGACTAACATATTTGAGTTAAAATTAAATCTAAAAGACAGATTTGGTAATACGTATGTCACATTGTATTAAATACATAATATAAACTATTTCATTTTAACGTTCCCACAGCAGAAATCAGTAATAAAAAAAAAATTGCAAACATACTTCTAAAATATCATTATTTTATTAATAAAATTTCTCTACTTTACAGTTATTACGTTATGGAAATACTCTCTAAAACCCCATGACTGAACATCACTAACAATATTATATTATTGATAAAGCTGGACCAGTATACCAATTACGAAAATAAATGCCACCAGTATAAAATATATTAATTACTGTAATTGAAAAAGTGAAAAAATTAATTGAATAATTTCCGCTGTATTATTTGTATTCGCTTTTTCTTCATTATCAAAAATCCTTAGAATTTAGATTTCATTGCCGATAAACTCTGTGACCATTTCGATATAATGTTTTTGGCATTTTGTAAAGTCTCGTCTTTCTGCAAATCAAAATGAATTTTAATTTAAAATTTAACTCAAATAAAAAAATTAAAAAAAATTACTTTAAAAAAGCAAAACCGCAGATAATTTTCAGCTGTTGATTTGTTGGCTTCATTGTAAAAAACTGAGAATGGTATTCCTTGGAGTTTGGCATTTTTGGAAAGCCATTTTACAAACTTAAAATCCTTGTACTTGTCACTTTCTGAGCTTAAATCCAATTTATCTTCTAAATATCCAAACATCAATGACATTTATTATACATGAATGTATACATTTAATATTTTAAAACCGACCATAGTTTTTCGCCCAATTCGCGATCATGAAATATCCTCCCTCGGGCATGATTGGATTGAAACCATTCTCTTGTAATACTTTAAAGAGATAATGCTTTTTTGAATTCAACTCGTTTGGCAATGATTGAAAATAACTGTTTGGCGTATCTAGAAAACTGATCTGTTGTTCAAATGATCTTGCGACTGCTTCCTGAACCGTTGTTGCACACGTATAAATTGCGTTCTGATGTACAACGCACATATTTTCGATAAAATTAGCTGGACCATATGCCCATCCGAGTTTCCAACCAGTCATACTGAAAGTTTTGCCGGCAGAGCCGATTGTTATAGTTCTTTCCCACATGTCAGGCAGTGTGGCTAAAATAATCAGAAAATAAAATTTTTGAATTGAAAACATAATATTTTTCTTTGAAAACAATACGATAACTTTAAGTTAGAATTACCGATTCTAATGTGTTTAGTTGGTTTGTACACCAACCATTCATACACTTCGTCAGAAATAACAAGAACGTTATGTTTTTTCGCCAAATCCCCGATCATCTTTAACTCGTCGTAATCAAATACTTTTCCTAACGGATTGTGTGGCGTATTTACGATAATCAGTTTGGTTTTAGAATTAAACATCGACGCTAATTCTTCGGGATCGAGTTTCCAATCGTTTGCGTTCGGTACAGATGCGTTAGGATTTGTCTAGAAAAAAGCAAAATCTAATTTAACGTTTAATTTATTACAATATTAACTAACTGAATGTTTACCATATCCTTACGTTTCTTAACGGTATAAATCTTGGGGTACCTCCAGCAGTGCGTACCATTGGCTCGTAGCAATCAAAAAACGGTTCTATGATAATTGCTTCATCGCCCTGCTCGACATTACTTTGTATGGCACAATAAAGAGCTTCGTATGCGCCAACAGTCACCAATATTTCATTCATTGGATCGATTTCTCGGTTATTTAATTTTGAATAGAGTTTTGATAACGCTCTAACTAAGCGCACATGGCCCTAAACAAAAATAATTAATAACATTATACTTAAAGTGATATATTTATTTTTATTATAATTATTCTATATAGTATTACAAATCCTCGAGTGTATTGATTGAAAAATGAATTCTTTTCAGAGGCTACTTCTGATAAGAAATTTGAAAACTGTGATGGCGGATCATAATCCGGAAAACCTTGACCCAAATTCAACGATTTTGTAATCACAGCCAATTGGCTAAATTCAATCCTGTAATAATTGTAAACAAAATTATGGTTAATTCTGAAATAATATAAAATATGTTATAACAGAATATAGAAATATATAAAGACAGACGCTTATTTTGTTTATCCACAGATAAACATCAAAATTACTGAAATCGAATTTAATGTGGTTTCTATCAATATTTTAAAAAAAGAATCTCAAAGAAAAGGTTATAAGCTATATTTTATCACATTTTGTTAAATGAAATCCATGTATGACGTTCACCGCATAGTAATGGAGTCATGTGGACAGGCTATTATTATTGAGGCAAGGTGAATATGGTCGTAATACTTTAAAACTCTTTGGTAAAAATCATCATACTTTTTTAATGCTTGTAGCGTAATATAAATAATTTCGTTAAATATATTTTATATTTATTCCATTGTATTTTGTATTATTACTAGAAAACAGCAGACTAGCGATAACAAATCATTAAATAATATAATAATAATATTTTATAAAACATCTCTATTTAAAAAAAAGGAGTTGAATACAACTTAGAGATTGAAGCTGTAAATAAATATTTTATATCTAATTAATAATATTGTACTAGATAAAAGTGTATCTGTATATTATTAAATATACAGATAGTAATTAATTTATAGATAATTTAACACTATAAGTGAAAGTGTATTGTTTTCACAAGTACAATAATAACATTAATTTATTACTGTTTTGTAATCTGACGATAATGTATGTGTCGGTTAAACAACAAAGAATAATTGGTAAATTAAAAAAAAATAATTTTGTTTGTAAAATATAGTATGATGTTATAAACACGAAAAGACGGATACGACGGTATTCGCACTGAACGCGAAAACCGATTGATGTGTACGCTTACCACACGTTGTATCTGCCGGGTTCGTGATGCGATGGCAATTTGAATTTCTCCACTATACTCGAATTGATGTCGTTCGAAGTGAACATTTTTCTTCTGTTGAACAAACGATTCGAAATTATGCAAAAACTGTTTACTTTCCTGGCGAAGTCGTGTATAATGTCACCCTAGAACACGAAACAACAACGGTTATTTCGCCTGCTGCGCGTTGTTACAAATCAATTACTGTCTCGCTCGGACGCCTTAATCGCGCAGCGGATTTAATAATCGACATTGTAATTATCGTTTTGTCAGTGGCAAAACGAATACGTATAAACGTCGCGTCACGATACTCAAACGTTTAGTACCTACTCCTCTCGGTACGTACGATATACGTATATATATATATATACACTGGACGCCCGATATCGATTTTTAAACACAGACCATCGTAAAATATCATAGGAATCCCAAAGAAAACTTACACTATAAGGAAAGTAATAAATAAACGATTTCGATTGAAAAAATCGCGGTGCGAGTTAAAAAAGAAGCACTTATGACGCGACCGTTTCGGACATTTCACAACAACGCGGTGACCTAAATATTATTGTAATCGACATAGGTATTAATAATTATCGAAAACAATCCGTGTAATGTTTGTACGAAATTACCATCGGAACAAAACGAACGAATTACATTAGACACTGCGCAAAAACAAAAAAAAATAATAATAATAATAAAATACACCCAATCGTTTCGTTGAACCGTTGACGACGACGGTCGGCCGACCGGCTAATCTCGCGGTCTTATCGATGGGTCCCCACCCATTATCACGTCACTATTTTATGTCGCTTCGCGCCGTAACTACGCGAACGCATTTCTTCTCATCCGATTATCGTAATTTTCCCTACGAATTTTATCGCACGAACACAAAATAATCGAATGATATTTTCTATAAAAATTATATTTTTATTTTATTATCTCAACGAAAAGTCGTCATTTAAAAATGGTCGACGAACAGCAATTGAATGTTGAACGCAAGAAAGCAAATTGGTAACAGATACGACTTTAAACCAAAAAATAAATAAAAAGTATCTCCTTATTGATCCACGACGATTCGTTTTGTTTCATTCAACACGCTACAATGTATTTAATATTGTTTTTACGAAAACGATATTATTTATTTAATTTTTTTTTTTTTTTTAATACGAATAACTTATAATGGTATCCCAGTGAACCTTTCCATATAATTATTTATGTTTACATAAATGCGAGGAATTACGGTATGATAATAATTGATAAGATATTTGTGCGTGTGCCGTCAATAGACGCTCGTTTCCATGTTCACGTACGAACACAGAGTAAATCTAATTCATTTTAATTTAATTTAATTGAATTTATTCAATTGAATTCTTTCAACACGGGGTTTACGGTGTCATCGTGAAAAATTGGTCCGTCGAGGCGAAGAAGAGTGCCGTAAAACCGATAACACCGAAACGTACCGGTGACCCGTAATAACGTTCCAAACTCAAACGTCATTACGATTCTTAGGTTCAGAAGTTACTGTGTGACGGACTACGCGGTGTCTTGTGGTCGTTCAAAGTCATCGTCGCCATATCGCAAGAAGTCCTATTACTACATTTCCAAACGTCAGTGGTACGGTTCTCGGACACACGGCATAAATCCCTTTTTCACAAACGAGTGCGTCGAATTCGTGGCGAGTCGGTTGTCGTGTCCGTATCGTTTGCTTCGTGAATTCGGTGTACATTATAATAAATTATTCCTACAGATATGTCGTATGGTTCATGGATGAATCCGCGCAAAAAGTACATTTGTCGCATTAAACGTGCGTCCGTAGTTGTCTTCTTTTGTAATAAAATGTTATCCAAAGATTTTTATCGATTTGTTTACACAACGAAAATGTACGTTGTGTGATTATTGTGCTAATGTGATGTATTACGTCAAAGAAAAGAAAGTGTAAACTTTTCAGGTAGACTGATGAAATGTAATTTTAATTATTACTGTTCTTTATCGATCATTATTCACTGTTTTGATATAGGTCAGTCGCTGTTTGATGCGTAATGCGTGTACGACAACAAAACTTTACCTACCGTACGTATCTATTGCTTACGACTACTTCTGTTACACGTGACATTCGGCGTAACAATACAACATCTCAAAATTAGATTAGTATAGTTGTGGAGAAGTGAAAAAAAAATTAAAATTTACTTACTGAGAAAAATCTTTGGCGTCTTCAATAATATCATATCACATCTATTTATTATATATGTAAATATTTAACAAATTACATTATCAGTATCACACACTTGAACGTTTCAATCCTTTAATAACAACGGTAATCAATGTTAGATAAAAAAAATAATGTAATATTGCGTTATTATTACACATTACTTTCATTCATTTTAATTTGGTAATTATCTTTAGTTTCACGTTTTATATTGTCATAACTGTTTACAACTCGATTTGATTTTTGTCACTTTTGAAAAGTCCATTAAAATATTAATATCAACCTTACTGAAAAAGAATAATAATATGAACTACTTAACTGTGTATTGTTACATTATATGCAAGGAAATAAAAGCGTGTCACAGAAATTATGAAATTTCTTTTGAATCGCCTATTCGTGTTATTCATCTCTTGCTCTATGAATTGTCGGTGATATTTATAACAGTTAATAATGATATTGGTAGTCGATTAAATAGATCAATTATTAGTGGATTTAAATTTTTATTGAAAACAACATAAATTTATATCGCATTTATAGTGTAACACATCATCATAAAATGAAGTTTTTCCTGAATTATTACGAATATGTTATGACTATCCAGTTGAGTATTCATGTCGTTAACTTTAAGAACTCGAAAGTTGGTGTAATGTGTCCCGATCAAAATCAACTTATCTTTTTTTCAATTAAAAATGTAAGTTATTTAATTATTACAGATTATTTATAACACAAAATACGCAAATAATTATTATAAGTTAATAAAAAAAAAAAGTAGTGAAAACAGAGGAATTTATAAAATTAAAATTAAAAACAAAAATCAAAAGGATATGTAAAAATAAATAATAAAAAGATAGAAATAAAAAATTATAAATTAATACTTATAATTATATAAGTATATAATATATTATACTTATAATATATTTTCATCATATATATAATTTCTTTGCTATTTAGTATAAAATAATTTATTATTATATAATTTTTTATTTTAAGCTCCTTGTATTTTTATTGTAATGTTCATTGTTTTCTCTATGTATTTTTTTTCTCTCTCAATCAATTTCACTTATTATAATTTTCTGTTGTTGTATTTCTTAATATTTTACCTGATGATGAATTTTTGTTGAAACCGGTAGTAATAAAGTAGCATATACAACAACCTTTTTATTTTATTTTATATAAATACTCATTGGCTTTTTTGAATATTAAAAATTATTTTAATATATATATATATATTTTTTTTATATATTTATATATTTATATATATCGTCGTTGACGGGAACAAACCTCCTATGTAAAAAAAGAGAAGTTTTCAGGAAACATAAAAAACTATTTTAAAAAAAATCTATTTAATATATTATAATATAGGAATAAATTATTTTAACTAATGATTTATATAGTGAATATTTATTCATTTTTGTTTTTTAACTAGAACTGATGAATTATTTAATAATTTAATATTGAACATAGTTTTCGCACATAGGAGATTTTGGAATAAAATAATTTTTCTAAATTGCACACATAGGAGAATTTTCCATTGAACTTTATTATTTATGAAAATCAAAATATTAGCAAAATTATTTATTTATAATAATTATAAAACAATATTATTAAATTCTTTTTATTTTTCTACATTTTACAGATAAGTGGAATTTTAAAAATAAAAACAACAGTTAAAAAATATTAACTTTAAATTTTATTTAATAATAAAAAATTACCATAGTACATTAAATAAGTCTTTTTGTTTTCTACATTTAAGATGTTTGTATAACATTAATTGTAAATCTTACATAATAAGATATTTATAGTTCAAACATATCAACAAAATATTAATAACTATACTTATAAAATATACATAAAAAAATATACCTTAATAGTATCACAATCACAGTAAATTGCAAATTACATAGTCTTTGTTTTTTCTTAATTTAGTAAGTCTGTATAATAATAAAGATAAGTATATTATAGTAAATTTTTACAGTAAAAAATGTATTTAAAAATTTATAAATGATAAATTTATTCTTTATTTTAGATTATAAAAATTAATTATCTTGATTGGAATGTTTGCACCTTGGTTTAATTTTTCGACTTTCATTAATTACTGAATTTTTAGTTAGTTTTCCATCAACTAATTTATAACCAATATAAGACTTTCCAGCGACTCTATTTTTTTTTTTGTAGTTTTTTATAATTGCGAGTAAATTGTATCAAATTTGTATTGTTACCTTCAAATTGAACATTATTCGAAATAATTTCAGAAATATTAGTTTGTTGATATACACTGCTGTCATTATTTATTACAGCTACATAAAAAATATTATTAGAAATAACATTAACATCAGTTAATATATTTGCATCATTATTTAGTGTAATATGATTTAAAAAAACATCAGGAATACCATTTTGTTCAATTTCTTTTTTTTTTTAATTAAATTAACCTCTTTTAAAATACTATTGAAATTATAATCGTTTTGGACAACAGTTTCTTCAAATACAATTTCAAAATCATTAATGTTAACACCATTTAGACTGTCTTTGTTTAAATCTAAATTATATCTAACTTGATTAATTGCATTCAAATCAACTTCCACGTTACTATCATTTATAGACCAATTTTCATCATACGTTTCATTGGCATATTTGATTTCAATTAATGTATTACTTACAAAAGATTTTGTTATGGATTTAATATCACCAGGAAAGGTAAGCAATAAATGGGTGAATACAAAATTACAAATTGATAAAATTCATTGAATTTAAATAAATTGCCTCAAGTGAATTCTCAAAATTTCTAAATTTTATATTCGTTGTATTTTTGCCTTTATGAATAACCGCGTGTTATATTTCTCTCTATTTTATTATTTATTATTCCTTTTTTTTATATTTCATAATCAGTTCTCAGCTAACTTTAATTAAATTGTTTTGAAAATAAAATAAAAGAGAACGGAAATTTTATTGGCCGTCGCTTTGTAATAATTCAAATTTTAAAACAAGAAAGTGAGAGTAGTGGCATCTCAATGGCTCCTTTTAATGAAGTGGAGTGGTGAATTTAATATTTCCTTCTCCTTTTTGTTATTTATTTGAATTACTAATCTACTCCTGTTGACGGAAAGTAGTGTTCCGGGGTCGTGAGTACGAGAACTGTTAGGATATTTTTTAATAAAATAGAAAAAAAATAAGGCAAGGAAAATAAACAATAAATGGGTGAATACAAAACGTCTTATCTTTATCGCGGTATTTGAGACGTCCAAAATAAGTAAAATGGTTGGGACGCCGCCTTCGAGTGAATCAAAGTCGTCGATAGTTAAAATTCAAATATTATTAAAGTGAAAAAACTCAAATAAAGAAATAGTGATATATAAAAAAAAGGTTAAGACACCGCCTTTTTGCAAATCGAAGGCGTCGATAAACAGAAACAACTGAAGACTGATTGAATCGCATGAAGTACCAAACTTGCCCTCACAGAATGAAGGTTGCCTGAGTCGTCACTTGGGAGTGTGAACACATCCTGCGGAGAAGATGGGATCACCGAGAGAATCGAGGGTGTAAATTTTTTTTATTATTAAATTTAAATCAGGCTAGGAAGCCGGTGGTGGGGGTTTGATTGAACAATGTTCAAGTTGATAACTGGTATAGGAATGCATACCTCTTTCAAATTTTTCCAAATACTTAGGCAAACTGTTATTACAACTTGACTTGCAGTGGATCTTCCTATCCGAAAATTGTAATGCAGTTCTTGAAAACTGCAGCCGGAAGCTAGGTGGTATCTGTTAAAATTAAAAAACTATAAAACTAAATATTACAAACATAACTTTTATATAGACTGGTAAAATTTACACTTTTTTTTGCACACTAAAGCTTTGCTGAGAATCGTTTAATTAAAGCAACAATTTATCATTTCTTTAAAATTATTCATTTAAAATAAAAACAAATATTTGAAACTCTAAATACATTTTTTCCAGTATTAGACGTAATGGGTAGATGGCGTACAATTTTCCCGAATTTGGCGTTACAATTCGTGACAACTATGTGCGAAGTTTAAAAAAACAAACCAATAACTTAAGATCTGGTTCAGCTGCCAAAAAAACAAAGTTGTACGTTTATGGGGAACAATTGTCTTTCTTGGAAAAAAACAGAGAGTTAAGAAACACTGATTCAAATTTTGAAGACCAACCTCTATCTGAACCAACATCGCCTAATATCAATGAAAGAGAGCTTAATTCATCAGTTAATATTGAGGATGGAAGTTATCATGAAATGGCTGGGAGTTCTTCCTCTTCACTAAATGAAAAATCAACAAATAAGCGAAAGAAGCCTAATGTGGAGCAAGCTCTAGTTGACTTTATGGAGTCACATAATAATAAAGTGACAAAAAACCCCATGGAACAAGATGAAGACATGGGATTCTTTTATTCACTACTTCCAACAGTTAAATCGTTAACTGCAGACCAGAAATTTAGTTTTAGAATGCAAACAATGCAACTCCTTAATAACATTAAAAATAAAACTCATATTAATCGATCATTCAACAGTCATTCAAACATTCAATCACTATTGAACACTACACCTGCCACCTCATTTCGACCACTTTCTCATACTCCTGATTATGACTTTGTTCGGCCACCATCTGCAACAAACAATGAATTTTTTTTAGATTGTGTGTAATAAATATAATTTCATATAATTGTTTATAATATAGTATAAAGCATTTTAGAGAGAAACTTTTTTTAATTTTTTTTTTCCAATATATTATAAGGGTACATTTTTGTTGAATATTCTATGTTTCTATAATATTAATAATTTTAAAATTATGAAGAAAGAAAGATAATCAATTTTAACCAATTCGTCTCTTTATAGATTTAATATATTTTTCGTTAGTTTTCGATATCATTATCTCGGCATTTTGAGACAATCGGTCTAATGTACCAATAAAATATGATTTACTCGGGAAACAGGCCATGACTGTAAGGACCATAGCAATTATTTCGGTCGAATATTAGTTACAGACATAAGAGAATAAATGTATATTTATAAGGTCATTATATTCTTAATAACCTTTATTAAGAACTTAATGGATATATTATTATATTTATATACTCATACAGTAGCAAAATTATGGGGGATTTAGGGTTTAAAACCACCCTAATTTTTTTTTCATTGTATGTAGAATATAAAAATATTAGCTTAAATAATAAGTAGATTATTCTACTCGTATGTATGTATTAATCAGAAATATTAAAAACGATAAAATAATTGAATTCCTAATGAACAGAGCCGGATTAAGATTGGGCCTAAAAGGGCTTCAACCAATTTTCTCTGTTACCTGCTAGGCTTTTAATTTTCTCCTAGGTTAATAGTGATAGTAATTTCTTCATATTTCCCAGATTTGTTTCTCTCGGCCGTCCTCTTCCTCTTTTCCCGTTTATCATCCCTTCTATAATATTTGTAACTAACGTGGTATGCCTCATAATGTGTCCCAAAAACTTCGTTTTTCTTATTTCCATCATTCTGATCATTTGACTTCGTTCTTCTCTCATATTTAGCACTTCCACGTTCGATTTCCTTTCATGCCAGTTGATCTTCATGTTTTTCCTCCATGTGTACACCTCTAATGTTACTATTCCTCTTTTATCTATAGTGCTTAAAGTCCAAGATTCGCAACCATATAACGCTACACTCCAAGCATACGTTTTAATAAATACCTTCCCTATTTTTTTTGATAAATGTCTGTTTGTTAAAAGATTTTGTTTCTCAATAAAAGCTTGCTTGGCCAAAGCTATTCTTCTTCTTATAAGAAGTACAAATATTAATGCGTTATTAAATGATTTAAATTCCTGTAAATAATTTTTGTTGTTGCATCATTAAATATAAATAATACATGTTTGTAAGGAATTTTTTTTGTAAAATTATAGCCCTCATATTCAGTCATTTCGGAGGTACTTATACTATATTAATCCGGCTCTTCTGATAACTGATGGGTGAAAAAAATTGATGAGTGATAAATGAACACTAATATTTATTACGCGAGTCACAACAATGGTACCTATATTGCATAAATATAAACCATATGTAATCGTTGATGTTTAGTAAACATTCGTTGTGACTGTATAGTCGCGGACACGTCCACAGTAATTGGATTCATATATTGAATTTGCGATTTTATACGAGACGGTTTCTTTTTTTTGGATTTACTTGAGCCGGTTCTTATGAATATAATAATATACCCAACTTTTATTCATAATAATATATATATTTTTCTTGTACACTTTATAAAATATATTTTGCTAGTAATAATAATTACAATGATACAAACATGTTGAACACTTCATAAAGGAAAATGTACAGCATACGTTTGTCACTCAAAAATAATGAGAGACTAATCGAATTTAAGCAGTCTCGTATTAAATTGCAAATATAATATATGAATCCAACTGCTGTACACTTGTCCGTGCCTATACAGTCACAACGGTAGTGCAAATATCATGAAATCCGACGTTTACGTATGGTTAACGATTTGTACGAACGTGGTATTTTGAGGGTCAAAATGTAATACGTGTTTAACTGATATTGGATTTGAATACGATTTTTTTCCGCATTCCTAACCAAATCCGATAACAGTAAAACACGTATTATTTCGAGACTCACGATATAATTTAACACGATATAAGTTGTACGTATTTGGAAATAATTTTTTTTTTTTAACGTATATGTAAAATTCAAGTACGTTAAGAATATGTGGCCCTTTTATATTCACTTTATGAAACTTAAGGTAATGGTAAATTATTTCATTGGAAAAACAGGCCTTGTGTTATATGATAATGAATAATATTTTGTTATATTGCGTAAAATAAAAACAATGAATTTTTTTTAGATTGTGTGTAATAAATATAATTTCATATAATTGTTTATAATATAGTATAAAGCATTTTAGAGAGAAACTTTTTTTAATTTTTTTTTTCCAATATATTATAAGGGTACATTTTTGTTGAATATTCTATGTTTCTATAATATTAATAATTTTAAAATTATGAAGAAAGAAAGATAATCAATTTTAACCAATTCGTCTCTTTATAGATTTAATATATTTTTCGTTAGTTTTCGATATCATTATCTCGGCATTTTGAGACAATCGGTCTAATGTACCAATAAAATATGATTTACTCGGGAAACAGGCTATGACTGTAAGGACCATAGCAATTATTTCGGTCGAATATTAGTTACAGACATAAGAGAATAAATGTATATTTATAAGGTCATTATATTCTT
The DNA here is from genome assembly GCA_032441825.1 of Chaetogeoica ovagalla. Lineage (NCBI taxonomy): Eukaryota > Metazoa > Arthropoda > Insecta > Hemiptera > Aphididae > Chaetogeoica > Chaetogeoica ovagalla. The sequence continues at coordinate 2,780,903 of CM063747.1, read as the reverse complement.
AATAACCTTTATTAAGAACTTAATGGATATATTATTATATTTATATACTCATACAGTAGCAAAATTATGGGGGATTTAGGGTTTAAAACCACCCTAATTTTTTTTTCATTGTATGTAGAATATAAAAATATTAGCTTAAATAATAAGTAGGTTATTCTACTCGTATGAATGTATTAATCAGAAATATTAAAAACGATAAAATAATTGAATTCCTAATGAACAGAGCCGGATTAAGATTGGGCCTAAAAGGGCTTCAACCAATTTTCTCTGTTACCTGCTAGGCTTTTAATTTTCTCCTAGGTTAATAGTGATAGTAATTTCTTCATATTTCCCAGATTTGTTTCTCTCGGCCGTCCTCTTCCTCTTTTCCCGTTTATCATCCCTTCTATAATATTTGTAACTAACGTGGTATGCCTCATAATGTGTCCCAAAAACTTCGTTTTTCTTATTTCCATCATTCTGATCATTTGACTTCGTTCTTCTCTCATATTTAGCACTTCCACGTTCGATTTCCTTTCATGCCAGTTGATCTTCATGTTTTTCCTCCATGTGTACACCTCTAATGTTACTATTCCTCTTTTATCTATAGTGCTTAAAGTCCAAGATTCGCAACCATATAACGCTACACTCCAAGCATACGTTTTAATAAATACCTTCCCTATTTTTTTTGATAAATGTCTGTTTGTTAAAAGATTTTGTTTCTCAATAAAAGCTTGCTTGGCCAAAGCTATTCTTCTTCTTATAAGAAGTACAAATATTAATGCGTTATTAAATGATTTAAATTCCTGTAAATAATTTTTGTTGTTTCATCATTAAATATAAATAATACATGTTTGTAAGGAATTTTTTTTGTAAAATTATAGCCCTCATATTCAGTCATTTCAGGTACTTATACTATATTAATCCGGCTCTTCTGATAACTGATGGGTGAAAAAAATTGATGAGTGATAAATGAACACTAATATTTATTACGCGAGTCACAACAATGGTACCTATATTGCATAAATATAAACCATATGTAATCGTTGATGTTTAGTAAACATTCGTTGTGACTGTATAGTCGCGGACACGTCCACAGTAATTGGATTCATATATTGAATTTGCGATTTTATACGAGACGGTTTCTTTTTTTTGGATTTACTTGAGCCGGTTCTTATGAATATAATAATATACCCAACTTTTATTCATAATAATATATATATTTTTCTTGTACACTTTATAAAATATATTTTGCTAGTAATAATAATTACAATGATACAAACATGTTGAACACTTCATAAAGGAAAATGTACAGCATACGTTTGTCACTCAAAAATAATGAGAGACTAATCGAATCTAAGCAGTCTCGTATTAAATTGCAAATATAATATATGAATCCAACTGCTGTACACTTGTCCGTGCCTATACAGTCACAACGGTAGTGCAAATATCATGAAATCCGACGTTTACGTATGGTTAACGATTTGTACGAACGTGGTATTTTGAGGGTCAAAATGTAATACGTGTTTAACTGATATTGGATTTGAATACGATTTTTTTCCGCATTCCTAACCAAATCCGATAACAGTAAAACACGTATTATTTCGAGACTCACGATATAATTTAACACGATATAAGTTGTACGTATTTGGAAATAATTTTTTTTTTTTAACGTATATGTAAAATTCAAGTACGTTAAGAATATGTGGCCCTTTTATATTCACTTTATGAAACTTAAGGTAATGGTAAATTATTTCATTGGAAAAACAGGCCTTGTGTTATATGATAATGAATAATATTTTGTTATATTGCGTAAAATAAAAACAGTAAAACACGTATTATTTCGTGACTCACGAAATATTAAATTGTACGTATTTGGAAATAATTTTTTTTTTAACGTTTGTAATGTTATGCACACACACGCACACACACACACACACATATATATATATATAGTTTAGGTATATATATATATATATATATATAAATGTAATCTAATATACCACAAGCCAAAATTATTAATTTTGGAATTTATTTTTTTTATAATTTCTTATACATTATATTCAAATAAATATGTACCAACGTCTGTCTATCTCGGAATGCTGTTGATTTTATATATATATATTTTATATTTAAATTTTAACACATGTATACGAGGACGCCTTCTTGGACTCAAAAAATAGTAATGGTATCATTTTATGTTCAAGGTATGCGGGATATGCTGATCACCAGAATTATGCTCATAAATTAACTATAGTCAAGTAACTAACTTTATATAAGAATATCTTAAATAAAATAAAATTAAATAAAAAAATTCGTATATAACACGCATAAACATGTCTTGTAAAAATAAAATATAAATTTGCATATGTATAAAAGAAATGAACAATACCATAATATATATATATAAATAATACCATCACACCGCATCATCACCAAAGTATACCAAAGGAACAAATGCCGCACATTAATAGGTCATTATCAACTTGAACATTGTTCAATCAAACCCCAACCATCGTCTTTCTGGCCTGATTAAAATTTAATAACAAAAAAAATTTACACCCTCCATTCTCTCGGTGATCCCATCTTCTCCGCAGGATGTGTTCACACTCCCAAGTGACGACTCAGGCAACCTTCATTCTGTGAGGGCAAGTTTGGTACTTCATGCGATTCAATCAGTCTTCAGTTGTTTCTTTTTATCGACGCCTTCGATTTGCAAAAAGGCGGTGTCCTAACCTTTTTATTATATATCATTATTTCTTTATTTGAGTTTTTTCACTTTAATAATATTTGAATTTTAACTGTCGACGACTTTGATTCACTCGAAAGCGGCGTCCCAACCATTTTACTTATTTTAGACTTCTCAAATACCGCGATAAAGATAAGACGTTTTGTATTCACCCATTTATTGTTTATTTTCCTTGCCTTTTTTTTTCTATTTTATTAAAAAATATCCTAACAGTTCTCGTACTCACGAACCCAGAACAATACTTTCCGTCAACAGGAATAGATTAATAATTCAAATAAATAACAAAAAGGAGAAGGAAATATTAAGTTCACCACTCCACTTCATTAACAGGAGTCATTGAGGTGCCACCACTCTCTCTTTCTTGTTTTAAAATTTGAATTATTACAAAGCGACGGCCAACAAAATTTCCGTTCTCTTTTATTTTATTTTCAAAACAATTTAATTAAGGTTAGCTGAGAACTGATTATGAAATATAAAAAAAAAGGAATTATAAATAATAAAATAGAGAGAAATATAACACGCGGTTATTCATAAAGGCAAAAATACTACGAATATAAAATTTAAAATTTTGAGAATTCACTTGAGGCAATTTATTTAAATTCAATAAATTTTATCAATTTGTAATTTTGTATTCACCCATTTATTGCTTACCTTCCTTCCTGTATTTTCTTTCTAGGTTATTAAAAAAATTGTCCTAACAGTTCTCGTACTCACGACCACGGTACACTCCCTTCCGTCAACAAGAGTAAAGTATAATTCAAATAAATTAAGAAAAGAAGGAAAATTCAATTCACCCCACTCCATAAACAGAAGTCTTTGAGGTGCCACTACTTTTTCCTTCGCCTCTTTCTTTTTTAAAAAATTTGAATAATTACATTATGTTTAATTTATATAAATAAAATTATGGATATTCTTTCTACTTGTCATAAAACATCGCTCGAGGTATTATTGGAACCAGCACAAATAACGTAAAATCATAAAAAATTATTAAAATAGCAAATAAAATTTTTTCATTAACACTCTGGTATTCAGTGAGTTACTTTAAAAATACGTATATCACAAAACGGATTTCTATTTAATTAGAGTAAATCAATGTCGATTTTATTTTAAATATTTTAATGTTTGTAATATATTTCACCAATAAGTGGACACGCTTGCCCGGTACGTAACGTTGTACGATTTTGTGTATATTTTGGAATTTTTACCGACGCATTGCGTTGTGTTTTCGCGATAAGGTATAATTTCCGTTGATCATAAATTAAACACGTTAAAAAACGCCAAAAACTCTTCGATATCATAAAAATTACACATCGCGCATACATAAAATCCTTTATTGTGGATTTTATTTTATTTTATATTATTTATTATGGATGTTGTATTTAAATATAGGTAATTTATTCGAAACATTATTAACAAATTAGTTTTAAATTAAAGCCCGGAATTGTGATATATTTTTTAAGTATGAATTGGTTATTGTTTAGACTGGTCGACCTTAAAAATAAATGTGACAGAAAAAGCGTAAAGAAGAAGATCACTTATACAGCTATTAGTAGAGGAGAAGCATCAAAAGAAAAATTGACTGTACTCGAAGAAAGGATTTTACTAATTATTGGAGAAAATATGATTGAAAGTCACAAAAGAGTACCTGAATGTGGTGTACCATAACGCCAAAAAAAAGTAACTAATGATCATATGATAGGCATAGATATATTGTACGTAAGTTAATAAAGTATTCTTAATTATATCAACATATATTATATTATTTAGGTTATAAACACAATCTGATAATCAACTAAAATAATGGATATAGTAATATCATTAGAAAATTGCATGCGTGGAGTAATGTCATTATTTTTTTTATATTTTTTAATTGTAATAAATTTTAATATATCTACTCAAAAAATTCTAGAAATTCAATTCAGATATTTGTCGTGAAATTTAAAAGGATACACAATATAATAATTTGCATAAAGAACCAGTAATGCCATGTTAATGTTTTAATCATGTAATTAATTAATTATTTATATACTTTATAGGATAAAAATTATTCTATCCTAACATATGTTGAGAACGTCAGTGAACCTTCGAGTTTTAATGAATGAATATCAAACGTGTATGAGATACAATCAAATTGTCGTTGCAAATTAAAAGAATTACGTTCTCTATTGTTTTCTCATTGACATTTATTGGAATGGGTCTTTCTTCTTCAACATAAAATTTATGTACATCTCTTTCATTCAAGTTTGGTTGTTCACATATATTATATGGAACACAAGATGCAATTGCTATTAAAGAAACAAATTGTGGATTGTAATGGAACATACGATTCTTATTTAATCAAGAAAAAAAGTTGTCAGCTCATTAGCTCTTTCTATATTGTAACATTTTTGTGGATATTATTTATTTTCTTCGTTTGAATTTCATTTGAATATGTTTTCTTAAAAGGCTCTATTAAATGGTTTTAATGACTAACCTTTATCTCCCAACAGCCGTGATTCAAATGTTTCTTCTTCATGTTTTTCTTTTATATAGTTCCTTATTTTACTATTTTTCCAAGTCAATGAGTCATGTGTTGATCCCAGGAATTTAAAATTAACATTTATTATTCAACACGAAGCATCGCAAATTAGTTGAACATTAATAGAATGTTCATTTTTCGATTAAAATGCATATATACTTTCTGAATAGAATTATCAGTTTCCAAAGCAATGAATATACGAGTGCAATCAATGCATCCTATAACACCATGTAAATTACATTTTTCATTAAATTGAGCTCTTATAGAAGGAATTTCATCATCAGATGGGAACTGAATCCACCGGTGAGCAAGATTTATTACAATAGCTTCAGTTACAATGTGTACACAGTTACTAACACTTTTTTGACATGCTGTTAATGTTAATATCTATGCTACAGACATTTGATACCTACCTTGAGCATAGAATCTCAAAGCCACGAGGACCCTTAGCTTAAAAATGTATGCTGATTTTCTATATTTTTATTGGTAAAAAAGTGGTTAAATCAATAATTATCAAATTTGTTTTCTAATATTTTATTTAATCTGAATAAGAAGATAAACTGATTATCTGGAAAATCAAATGGATCAATCCTTTGTTTTATAGGTTTTCGTATTCTAAAAATGTTAGAAATTTAAAAAATTAAAAATATCTATTTTTCTCTAGAAATACTTTTAACATATTACATAGATAGGTACAATTGTTTTTGGTTTTTTTTGTGTACAGTAAATATAAAAACTAATATTAAAATTAGATATTTAATTAAATGACATAGGTTATTGAGTAGGTATTTATAACCGATGATCTTAACTAAAAATCATGTTACCTGAGCCTTCTGTTTCTATGTCGAATACGTATTTCGAATGAAATAACATTCATTTTAATAATTATATTACGTAATTTAAATAAAAAAACTGTTGTAACAAATAATGTTTAAATATTTCAATATAAAAAAAAAATTTATTATACACATAGCTCACTTATATTATTTATAACACGTTTGTTTTAAATGTGTTAAAACGATGATAATTATTACACATTCATTTAATGCAATAATTCCATAACCCAAGTCAATATTTCAAAATGGTCATGGTCGTGATCAATGATGCAACTAGCTCTAAAATCTTCGGGGGGGGGGGTCTTCAACCCCACTATAATATTATCTATAAAGGGGGACATTTTACCAGTGCGTTCGATTTTATAATTTTAATTTTATATAATATTATTGTGATAAAAAAAAATTATATTTGTGTTAATTTCTTTTTCAAAGAAACCTATATAGAATGATTAATTTTGAAATATTTAGTCGTGATATTTAAAAGGTTTACACATGTGTTTATACTTACCACATTTCGAGACTTGCCACCTGTCAATGGGAATAATGCAAGAAAAATTGTGTAACGCTTGCACACGAATGGATCAAAGCACAAAAGTAAACACATAAAGACACATATTCGAAACACCTTTTTACACACGCGTGTACTGCGACTAGGAATAACGATTAATATACTGAATATTTTCTTTAGTTCAACCGTAGCACCTTAATAAGTTTAAAGCGCCTGAAATAAGTAACATGGATTTTAATAAAATTACATTCGTTGTTTTTGGTTTTATTATATTTTTCAGTGTCTTTGTTGAAATAAACGGTGGTCGATGTGAGTATACTCGGTAGTACACAAACATTGCTTTATACACTGTAATAATATTATAGAACAACGTCAAAAATATGCATATTATACAATCTATACAAAACAATATATTACTATCGTATATCAGTGTGTGTTTCTATATATCGTTAGATGAGGACTGTGTTGGTAAGTTTGTTAATTATATTTTATATAAAAATAATAATAATATTTATCTTCCCTTTGGCCTTGAACTGATTATATCATAGAATTGTTAAAAATATTGAAAATTCATTATTAAATCCATTTACATTTACACATCCTAAATGTCATCGTGTTATTTGATTATTAATAATATTATCTAGATGGACTTGAACCTCTTATTATTAGTAAGTAATTTATTTATTATTATAAATATATGGATAAGACCGTATGACACATATTTTAATGAAATAATACATTCATTTATAATATGTATCATATAGAAATATTTTCATTGTTTTATTTCAAATTTTAAATATTTAAATGATTATATTCAATTTCATTTTAATGACATAAATTATATAAATTATTATTTATAGTAACACATTATATATATATATATATATATATATTTATTTATTTATATATATGTATTTTTTTTGCAGTCACTGAAAATCACAATAGCACAACGATTTTTACAATAATATTTAATGAGTATAGTTAGTATTTTAAATATAAATTATATTTCAATATCAATATTTCAACCAACTGCATTTCGTTTTATATATTGTTCATATAATCAATTAAAAACCTAGTCCACACTTGTGACCAATTTATGCCAACACGGTATTAGTATTAATTATTTTTAATAATTAGTTTTGGTATGACGATAATAGTGTAAAAATATTTCTATCGTTAGCGAATTTAATGGCAGCTTGAGCGTAGAATAAGCTGTTCGTCATCCTTCTAACAATGTGGCCGAATGATGTTGCGGCCAGCGTTATTTGATTTTGTGGACAAATCGAAGCTAAAATGAATGAAATTAGGAATGTTTTGCCCATTCCGCGAAGAGCATCGATCAAAAGATTTCTCCGTAGCCACCGTTCACTGTTGTCATCAATGTTCGAACGCGGTTTTTGCTGCTTATTATATATTTTATAAATGCCGATATCTATTAAATAATTTTCGTAAAATAGGTATCCGGAGAAAATTAACTTTGTTCTTATTTCTTAATTTTCAATAAAAACTCTTATTCTTACTCTTATATATATTATATATTATAATATATAAATATATATTCAGTGGCGTATTCAGAATTTAATGGGGGAGGGGTTATTAAATAAATGTCATATAAATAAAAAATATATATAAAATAAATAAATATACACATGTATATTTTTTTATTTATTTTTTTTTTTTTTATTTAAACTTTGTTTATACAATTAGTTTCGACAATTATGATTAAAATACAGTTACGACTACAATACAATTACAAATAAAGAAGGGACAGTACAATATAAAATTAGATTAAAAAGTCTGAATGGTTAAAAAAAGATAATGTATTTATTATGATGTTTTCTTGTTGGTTTGAAAGTATACTTATAGAATCGAAAGTGATGTTGGAGGTATTCAAAATAGATAATAGGTGGTCGCGATTTGTAGATAAGCTGGGACAAATGAAGAGTAGATGATTAATATCACAGACCATTGGGTCATTGTGTAGTGTGCAGAGAGGGGAATCATTCAGTGATAGTTTAAAGGAATGAGAAGGAAGTCGTGTATGTCCAAACCGGAGGCGGGAGAACGATGTTATGCATTTTCGAGAAAGATCGAGGTAATGAAACCATGGAAGTGTTGGTATGGTTGGAGATATTTTTCTGTACCAGGTGGCGAAATGAGGAGGGAGTGAATCCCAATGTTTAAGCCAAAGATTAGATGTACAGGATCTAAGAATGGGGATAAAGTCAGACCATGGAATTTTCGTACTTGGTGGGCATCTGAGGGATGCAGTGGATTTGGCTAGTTTGTCAGCGAATTCGTTACCCGCAATTCCAGTGTGACCTGGTACCCATATGAATTGAATGTCCGAGCCAGAATCCGTAAGGGAGAATAAAATATGTCTGATAGTGATTATAAGAGGAGAGAGATGTGATTTGAAAACGTTAGAGGAGAGGGCTTGAAGACAGGACAAAGAGTCCGTGACGATGAGGTATTTATTTGGAGGTAAGGATGAGATTGTGTTGAGTGCTTCGATTATGGCGAAGCATTCGGCTGTGAAAGAGGATGCCGTGGGAGGTAGATTGTTAGAGAAGGAAATGTGAAACTCTGGGATATAAAAAGAATAACCAGCTGATAGAGGGGAGACGGAGCCGTCCGTGTAGATTAGGATGAAGAGCGGGAAGGTGTTATGGATGAGGTCGAGAAAGATATTGTTCACATAATTGGGTGGTGCGGAAGTTGGAAAGGTTCGCGAGTGATTTAGAAAGTTATTATTTAGGTGAGTGATAGGGGAGAAAAGTAAGGATTAGAAATTAGTTTCATATAGTGGAAGTTTGTTAGATTGGATAATATAATTGCGCGTGGCTGCAAGTGAATGCGCTATAAAGGCGAGAACTGGGAGAGTTTTCTGGACATATCGCCCATTTGGTTCTTATATGGAGTGGTTGGCAAGAAGTTTCGACTTCGATGGCGGGGGAAGGAGTGGATCTTAAGGCACTAATGATGGATCTAAGACAGGAGATTTGTAATTTATTGAAGATAGAATATTATGTAAAGAACATAATGCATCGTTAAGGGAGGCGATTGCAAGGTTGATTTGACTACTGTGGGAGTAAATAACTATATCATCAGCATACACAAGACAGCTGTGACCAGGAGAAATAAGACGATTAGCAATAAAACACATGTAAATATTAAATAAAATTGGGCTCAGGCAGCTGCCTTGTGGGAGACCAGTTGATGTCGTACGTGTATTGGTAGTGCCGAAGGGAGAGAGAAAATGTAAAGTCCTATGAGAGAAAAGACGAAAAATAAAATTGGTGAAGGAGAGTGGGAGATTTAGTGAATTTAGGTGGGAGATTAAAAGAGGGATATTCACGGTGTCAAAGGCACCGCGAACATCAATAAAAGTGGCAACAAGGTACTCTCTATTATTGAAAGATTGATAAATGTCACCAATAAAGTTGGCAAGGCAGTCTGTGGTGCCCCTACCTCGTCTGAAAGCGTACAGATTATCGGGAAGAATTGAGTTAGACTCTAACCACCAGTCAAGTCTGTTTTTAAAAATGTGTTCGACAACTTTACAGAGCGAAGAAGATAAAGCAATTGGGCGGAATGAATTGTTTGAGTGAGCTTTTGGGATGGGAATTACCTTGTATTCGGTCCAGGATAAAGGGATTAGGTTAAAATCAATTAAATTATTAAGTATTTTGAGTAAAAGTTCTAATGCGGTGGTGGGTAGGTGTTTTAACATAAGAGGGGATATACAGTCGATGCCAGAGGCAGCGGATTTACGCTAAAAAATTGCAATGTTAAGTTCGCTAAGGGTTAGTGGTAAGCTTAGACAGTGAGAAGAAGGTGGATGTGAATAGTTGACTGAAGAATTGAGGGTAGTTTCAGATTCCGAAGGAACATAACAGGGTGCAACTTTTGTGCAAAAATCATTAAACCATACATCGTTGTGTGGACGGGTGAGTGGGTGAATGCAGTTCCGGAAACGTTTGGCGGTTTTCCAAAGTGAGGTGATAGATGAAGAAGGGTTGAGGCTGTTACAAAATGTTTTCCAGGCGTTCGATTTCTTTGTTTTAAGCAAATGAGTGGTATGGGAACAAGCGTTATTATATCTGTAGAAGTCGTGGATAGAACCAGAGCGGCGGTATGTTTGGAATAGTTTATTGCGACTTTTGACGACTTGGGTGCAGGTGGAATCCCACCATGGGGGCGAGGGAGGATAGAGATTATTGTTTTTGTGTTTGCATTGGATGGACTGTTTGGCAGAGTCTATAATTATTTGGGTAAATTGATTGTAAGCTTCAGTTGGGCTCAATGTGTTATCAATATGTGTAATGTTGTGGTTAATTAAATCGGAAAATAAATTCCAGTCGGCGCTATTAAGATTGAATTCCTGGGGTGCGGATGGAGGAGTTACGTCGTTTGGAATGGGATTTCTAGGAATAATGGTGGCGGTGTTGCCATTTGTAGATAGTGAGATTAGTATGGGGAAATGGTCACTACCATATGGATTAGCCAGGGTCGACCAGGATGAGGACCATATTATGTTAGGAGAACAAAAAGAAATGTCTATGAAAGAATCGGGACAGTTGGGCCTACCTAGGTGGGTGGCGGTACCGGTGTTAAGAATGCTAAGACCTAAAGAGTTGATGGTATTGTAGATCATGTTCCCGCGCCTGGAAGCGAAGGATGAACCCCACGCGGGATGGTGGGCGTTAAAATCGCCTACGATGAAACTGTTGTTGCTGGTTAGTTGGAATAAGGATTCCCACAGTGCTAAGGAAATATTGGAATCATTGGGGATGTAGCATGACCAGAAAGAAATGATAGGGAGATTTTTAAGGTTCGAAACTTCGATACCAATAATATCTATTTTATGATTGGAAAAAGATTGTTTGAGGGTTGCATTAATGACAATTTCGCGGACATTTAAGGAGACATGTGTTGCAATTGCAGAGCCACCATAACCGTCAGGACGGTCGGATCTAAAAAGATTGAAGTGTGGAATTTGAAATTTCCTGGTAGGGAGAAGCCAGGTCTCGGATAATAATGCTATGGAGCATTTTGAGTCAGACAGGAGATTCTGAATGGAGGGAGATCGGGCTGGGAGGCTACGGACATTCCACTGTAAAATATTGATTAAGTCCATAGGTTTGTTTTTGGAGTTAGAAATTGGTTGTTAAAATGTACGAAAAGAATAGAATAAATTGATACTGAGATTAGTTAGGGTAGAGATATAATAGGGAAACCGGGTATTGCTAAGAGAGCGAGAAGAGAAGATTCGATTAAATTTTGAAGAGAACTAGCTGTTTGAGAATTGAGAGGAGCATTAATTAATGATTGTGTTAAATTGGTTGAAAGGGTATTTACCCATGTGAGGTCGTTATTTTGCTTTGGAAGTTCATTCACCGAGTGGCTATTATGGACATGTTCCAGAAATGAGCCATTGGGAAGGGAAAAGTTCTTTTGGGTGGGAAGTTTAAAATGTTTAACAGCCCAGGGAGGGGAATGGTGACTTGAGGTACTCGGAGAGTGGAAATGTGTGTGATTGGTTTCAGTGTCATTGGGTGTGTATTGATGATTTGATTGTGGGAGAGGGAGGTTTGTATTTTTGGAAGAAACCATAGGCTGTTTATTGACAATATTAGAATAACTAAAAGCTGAAGAGACCTGGTTTTGTTTTTTGAAGTTGATGGCATTGCGGAATGAGATGTTTTCGGTGGCCATGATTTTTTTGATGTCCCGTTGGAAATCCCATTCTTGACATTTGCGGTCGGTGGCGAGGTGGGGGAGGTGACAGAAGAGGCAGCGAGGATCAGTGGCTTGTACGGACGGGCACTGGTCGATGGAGTGCTTGTTTTCTCCACAATGACTACATCTTGGACTGCTACGACAAAATTTATGGGTGTGTCCAAATCGTAAGCATTTGTTGCACTGGAGAGGCGAACGAACGCTTGGCGAAACATCGAAAAGTACGTTGAAAATTGATAGAGATTTTGGAATTTTGGTGGACAGAAATTTTATTTCCACAATGCGGGTTGGGGTGAGCTTACCGTCTCTGTGGACGACGATACGTTTGAATCCAATAATGGGTACAACACATTTTGCACCTTCCAAAAAATCCTCCTCAGAGAGGGAATTATCCAATTTGATTACGCCGTACGAGAAGATTAGAGTTGAGGGTATATAGGCGGACAATTTGTGTTCGGCTAGGAGAGGCGAATCGAGGCAAATATTGGCGTTAAAAATCGAGTCGAATGTTACTTTGACTTTTTGGTGGCCATTCGGTTTAATATTATTAATTCCATAAAAGTTTGTACTGAGTAATTTAGCCCATTTTAATGGGTGCCAGGTGGAAATGTTTGTATCGGTTAACTCAATGATAATAACCGGTGTACCGTCGAAATTAGGTTCAAAGTGTTTGAGGTGTTGAACGGTAATACATGTCGTATGTGTGGCAGCGGGTAATGTAGAGTGAGACGAGATAGTGTTTGTAATAACTTGATCGGGTTTTGGCGAAGAGCTAATTACGTCGTTATCGATAGTACTGTTATCGTCGAGAGTGTTGCACGTAGCCATGGCATTATCATATGTGAATATATTTTCGTTGTTTATATTAAGAACAGGATGATTAGTAATGATATGTTGTAAATTCGGTGAGACTTGATCGTTGAGCGAGTTTGAAGAATTGCGGCCCTTTTTTTTGGATGTGGCAGGCTTGAAGTTGGGGTCGGCATGATGAGAAGAAGCAAGAGCAGATTTGATTTTGTTTTGCGCAAGTTTTTGCCCGAGAAGGCGGCCGTTGCCGCTAGCCGGCAACGGCATAATTAGAATGTTTAAATAGAATACGATAAAAGAACGCGATTTTAATACGGTTAACTAGTGATAAAACGACCGTTAACGACGAGAGGTAGGACGCGACTGAATGTATATTAAAATGTATATTTAAATATAAAAAAAGAATAAAGCCAATGAGTATTAATTAAGAATGTTGTTGTATATATTATATATTACTACCGGTTTCGACAAAAAGTCTTCATCAGGTAAAATTACAAAAATACAACAACAGAAAAATATAATAAATGAAATTGATTGAGTGAAAAAAATAATACATAAAGAAAACAATGATTATTACAATAAAAAGACAAGGAGCTTAAAATAAAAAATTATAAAATAATAAAATATTATATACTAAATAGCAGAGAAATTATGTATATGATGAAAAGACCTATGGCATGATATTAATATTGTCTAATATATATTTAAATAAAATGTTCATCGAGAAATTGGTCAAACAGTTTATAAAAATTATTTTATGTTACATGTATGTGAACGCAACTTTTAACACGATATTGAAATTTAATATATTATTTAGATTTCTTCATGACTATAAATATTTTACATATAACTATTTGTTTTAATACCACCTGTAAAATATATAGAATATTTTAGTAGCTAATCTTTACTGACCTACAATTTTTAATTACGTATGTTAATCAAAACAATATTGAAGTAACATTGTCCATCCATAATGCGTAATACTAAATTATGTAAACCATAAATTATTCTGCAATTATCGAGTAATGACATGCGAGTAACGAGCATTCTTTTATCCTAATAAAAACTATTTTAATAGGTAAATTCGATAATGGAAACGTAAAAGGTATTGATGTATATTTTTTATTTCTTTTAATTTTTATCCGGTTCTTAATTAAACGCCAAAGTGAGACCTTTATTGAAAACTCTCTGTCGTTGTCGTTTTATATTTGTGTGATATTTGTTTCGCGCGTTGCAAAATAACCGCCCGGGATTGTTGTGGAGTGATGGTCATTATCATAATTGTAGGCCTTGTTCCGGCGTAGATTATATTTGAAATGAAACGTTTTTTCATTCCTCTCTATCCATAGCAACTTCATTCATTTTTTTATAAAATCCTTTATTTTAATCTAACATGATTTGCTTCATATAAGTCTGTCTTGGCCCTCCTGTTCCTGGCTTCCTTTCGATTTTTCAATCAACTATGTTACCCATGCATTATTCCTTTGGAGGTACCCTATCAATTTTTCTCTCCTCTTCCTGCTTGTTTTCCATATCGATCTATTTTCGTGTATTATCCAATACATATTTCATTTGACAACCGTTCGGTCTAAAAGATTTTTAATCACTTACTCCAATACCAAGTTTCAAAAGTTTCTATTGCCTTCCTATATTTATATATATATACATATATATATATATATATATATATATATATATATATATAAATTTGTATGGTATTTAGGTTATTTGGCTGAATATGTCAATGTAGTGTACAACAAAACAAATCCCGGTATGTATTGTTATTTTAAATTGATTGTAACCAAATCAAAAATTACTTTTAATAAATTGTTAGTTTAATAAATAATCTACAATTTTAATTAACCGTCTAATTTTCAGTTTGTACTAGGACCTTGATAAATGTAATAAACTGGTGTTTGCATTTTTATAAAGGTTTGTAAAAATTTTTTTGTTACGAATCATTTCTTTTTAAATATTTACATTTCTTAATTAAGTATTCATTAACAATGAAACTCTCCTTCACTGGTATTTCTAAATAGAGGAGACATTCAAATAGTGGACTTTTTATGAGAATGGGGTCATTTTCATCCACCCCTAAGCAAGTAGCGTACTAAAAAAACTTTCGGTTAAACTATGGTCGTTTGATAACAATTAGCTATAGGTAGTTGTATAATATTACACTTTTTATACGCACGGTTTTATATGGGCTAGAATATAAATTATTGAAAAAAATGTATTAATAAAATTTCATATTTTATTACAATTTTTTTTAATACATGCAAATAATTTTCAGAGAATTTCGCCCATTTTTGTTGCTTTATAATAATAATAATAATAATGAAATAGTTTTAACTATGTAATTTATTTTCGATTTAATTTTCATTGTCATCATTTACTACTTATTAATTACAAATAATTAAGTTCTTGAGCAAACACATTTTAATTTTTATTGATACTGTTGTACATAGAGTCTGCTAATGATTTCACAATTAAAATCCGTTATCAAAATATTATCCTAAATACAGGTAATTAAAGCTAGTAAATAAAAATCAATGTTTCTGAGATATTTGTAATTCATCTAAACATATTTTTATATGTTGTCTCTGGAATGCAACGTAGGCTATATTTACAATCCATTTTTATACTTATATATTTACAACCCAATCATTATGAATTAATGTTATTGAATGCACGTCATGACAACCCAGTACCGGTAATCCTTGAATTCCACAAATAATGCCAGATAATTTTATTCTTTAAAAAACGGACATTTATGAAGTGATTACTTTTTAAGTTTTAGTTAAAGTGAATGCATTTTTTTTCAATTTTAAATAATATAAATCGGAGGAAAATTTAATATTTGAGGAGTGCTTATTTCATGGTACAAAGATATTGTAAATTTGTGTTGATAAATAAGTACTTATAAAAATGTAAATTATTTTTCCAATTATTTCAGAAATTTAAATTTAAAAATGTATATTACTTTTTTGACATTGTACCCTTTATATGAACGAATATTCCTTTATTAAAATTTTAAAATATAAATACATAAAATTAATTAGAACTTATTGAAAATAAACCGATTTAGATAAGGTTTGATTGGGTGGAACTAGAGATCACAATTAGCTTGGATTTGACAAAATATTGACAGCACCCGTGATTTATATTATTTTTCTATAGCATTATCTATTACAATGGTTTATATTTCAAAAATGTTTATGCGTAAAACAATTAAAATTATATATTTAAATCAATAGATGATCGCATAAATATTAGTAAGTTTAATTTTAGTAATTTTTTTCAATAGAAGTCAATAATTTTTTCCTCCTTTTATAAGAAAATGATGTATATAAAAATAAAAAGTTATAAATATCTCTAAAGATAATTTTTACAAAAAATACTGTTAAGTTATTGTGTACATATTGATTTAAATTTAAAAAAACAAATGTGGAATGTTAATGATATCCATTTAATAAATTTGTATTAATTTTAAAATCTGTTTAAATAATTGAAATATCTTGAAGTATTATATTAATATTGAACATATAAATCATTTTTATTTTCCCTGTATATATAATTCACTCAAAACTAAATTTATATAAATATCACATTATATGTTACATAAAACATAATATTTATAACCTAATTTTATCAATATAAAATTTATATTTAAATAAATAGAGAATATGAAGTGCAAAGGTATGATTCATTTTAGTAATTTAATTATACAATATTCATCAAACAATTTATTTATTTTTAATTTTTAATAGGGATATGCAATTTTTAATACACATTATTATTATTTATTTTTTTATGTATATTGATATATTATTTTTCATATATCTTAGATTATCAATGTTATTGATAGATTTTTTTCCTATTATTACTTTTAAAACAACTGTATTTTTTTTAGATTTTGTCAATACTGTACGTTATAAATATTTTTATAGTAAGGAATTTTGTTGTTTATAAATAGAAAAGATAAACATTTCTTGTGATCTGTTAATTTTCGAAAATAAATGTTTTTCATTTTATCACGATGTAAAGTAAAAGGTGTTGGTACTTGATGGCTTGACAAGGACATTACAAAGTTGATTTTCACGGCACTTAGTGCACGTGTTTGTTCACCATAAGTGCTAAAAGGCGTATTATGCTTTTGTTAAAAGTAAATAAATAATAATAAATTACAAAGTTTCTACATGTATTGACTTCAGCGATTTGATTTACTTACAACGCATATTGTACATATCATTCTCACCAGACAAAATACGTTCTCAAATTATTTACCATTTATATTGAAGTTATTACGTAGAAATTATAACATTTAAACAGTCTCAACTAAAAATTTACAAAATAAAATTATTTATAAGATATTTTTTTTTTACGAAAATGGAATTATGTTTGACCGTCACTCCGTCCATTCATGAGAAGCGTGATATATTGGATATAAATGGCTATTTATACATATACAATAGACAATATCAAAGAAAAACCAAAGATAATATTGTGTTTTATTGGATTTGTCGATGTGGAGCTCGTATTCAGGTGATTTTCAAAAATAATATTCATATTATTGATCCAAAAGGTAAGCCTTTTTCAAATAACGACAATTCTCATGGGCCAGACCCAGAATATTTACAAATTAAAATAGTCAAACAAGGTATCAAAAGAAAAGCTGATGAAATAAATGATACTACATCTAAAATTTATCAAGAGTCAATAACGTCCACACCTGTAGGTATTGCATCAAATATTTCTAAAAATTCGGCGAGATGTTTAATAAAACGTTATTATAACAGATGACGTTTATGAGAAATTACTTTTATAACATACGATTTTATAACAACTGATTTTATGACACTCGACATTATGACACTTGACTTTCGAACACTCAACCTAGAATCAAGTAAAAGGTTACTTGATGGATTGACAAGGATAGTTCAATGTCTGTTCTCATGGCGTTTAATATACGTGTTGGTTCATCATGAATGCTAAAAGGCGTATTTGGCTTTTGTTAAAAGTAAATAAATAATAACTCACAATGTTTCTACTTGTATTGACTTCAGCGATTTGATTTACATACAACATACATTATATATATTGTATATATTTTATACCTTTCTTTAAATATTAGCTAAACACGGCTACCCTACTTTATGTAACAGCTTTTTATACATTATGTATTCAATTATGCACAATAAACTTGTATTGATATTGAAAATCAGTTAATATTATCTGCATTTGTATGAAAACGCATGCCGCTATGTTGCAGCTATCAGTAGCTTTTTTTCCTTGAAATAATAACATTTGCATTTCATTCCATGCTGGATTACATATAAATATAATGTAAAAGTCCAAAAGATCTGCATATTTCTGCCGATACGTAATAACATCCTGCATATATCCATCCATATATAGCAGACTACCAGTATAAGTGACATAAAATATAAAGGTACTTCGTATGTTGATTATATTTTATCGTGTCACTCAAATGTATATATTCTCTATGAATATCATTTCTATGACTGTCTACATCAATCGAAATTTGACAGCGTGCATTTATTTCCTATATATACGTATATTACTAGTTGAATTACCCGGTTTCGTCCATATTCAGTTAAAATTGTATTGCTTCGCTTCCAACTGAAATCGAGTATCTTTATATTATATTTCTTTAAGTGATATACATAATTTTTGTTTTTTCTTCTGGCGCATAGACGAACAAATTTGAAGACAAATAAAATAAACAAATATTATTCGAATGTTTATACAAAAGTTTAGATTTATTGTTTTTTCGATATTCACCATTCCAAAATATTTCCTATTTGATTTGGTATGTAGTTTTAGTCTCATTGATGAATCATTAACTCATGAAGTATTATATAGTATATTAATTATTAAATAAGAAAACTAAATATAATTATAAAACAATGTTTTCAAACATTCGAATATTTAAAATTATTAAATAAAATAAATTGTTCAATAAAAATTTATAATATTATTTTTACTACGAAATATATATTACGCCAAAATGTTATCACTTTGAAACGACCAGTTTTGTTTATTTTAAATTTTTTCTTGGTTGAAATATTCTAATGCATTAATTATATTTATAATTTTGTTTTTTGCATAGAAAATCTATATATGAATGGTGTCACGAAGGATCATCTCATTCACCGCGGTTTTTACTATTACAAAAAAAGTAAATTGTCTTATACTAAATTATAGTGATGTATAATTATTGTTATTATTCTTTAATATATTACTAATATTTATTAATTTGACCAGTATTAGTTTAATTTCGATTGTATTCATTGTAGTGTAGTGCGTGGGGTTTAACAATTATACATAATATTAGTCCATTTAGTTACAATTACATTTAGATACTTTTTTTTGTTATACTTTCTGTTACAAACGTCAAATTCAATATAACTTTTTCACTCTACGTTTTCGAATGAAACTAAACATAATTCAATTTAACAAATATTTTTTCCAACAACAAAAAGTAAAATAACGTTCAAGTGTCGTTTATATTATACACAATTAATGCATTCTTTCAATGGCCTAAATGAATCATTTTTAATAAATATTAGGTAAATACTATCTAGACTTTATGTCATAAATTTAGTTAGTGTATTATTCAGTGTTGTACTTTTTTGAGTACTTCTAATTTTATTATAACAGTCACTAGTTAGTTCTAATATACGTGTGCGTTTATTCATAGTAAATTGATATAATGTTTGAATTTGAATTTTATATTTACAATGCTGGACACAATACAAATGTATCGTTTTTTCTTATATTATTTAGACTTTAGAGGGATAATTTTGGAAAAAACAGAAAATTATTAAGGTTTTAAAAACATTCAAATAAAATTTCGGAATAAAAATAATACATTATACCTATAGATTTAACGACTACAGATCTAAGTAAGTTCTGTGTGTTTTTAAAATAACTTTACTCAGATGATTCAATGCAAAGACAAATATTATTGATTTTCAAATTTTGTTAATGGTTTTCAAAATTATATTTAAGTATTGAATGTTATGATTTTCAAAAAAAAAGAATAATTGGATGCTATCATTTTTGGTATAATATTTTTATGTAAAAAATGGTTTATAATTGAACTATTTCAAAATGTATCTAAAAAAATTTTTTTTAATACGTGCTTTATTTTTTTACTATCTCAGGTTGACAAATATTTTATTATTTCCTAAAACATATTACACTCTATTATATTTCTACAAATTCTTTAAAATGCACGGTTATATGTATATATAGGTAAATACATGTACAAGTATTTGACTGATATAATTATAAATATGTAGTTCGAAAAACAGTACATTAAAAAACTTGTAATACATAATTTTTAAGTTCTAAGAAAAACGTAAAATACATCGGTTTTTCAATGACATGCTAAATTTACCTATGATATTAACACACACATATATATATATATATATATATATCTAATAATTTAATATACTAAATATTAAGAAATGTTCTTCTAACATGGAGAATAAAATATATAAAACTTATTATCAAAAACTAAACATGAATAATTTAATCATATTTATAGCTGTAGAATTAAAAATAAATAAATAATTGAATTAAATATTCATTTAAATTATAATATGTTTGATAGAAAATATAATAATAATTGGGGTGTAGGTTATAATTTACGAAAAACAATGTAAATTAAATTTTTGAAAATATATTAACTAATACAAATTACAATACATAATTCAAAATTAAAATGAATTGTGTATTTTATAATTTTAACAATATAAACGTATAACATTATTCTTCCTTATGTTTGTAACCTAAAATTAAATAAAATTCATTATTATATAATAGAAAAACTTTTGTTTATATATATTTTTAATTTATATATTAATTATACAATAAAAAAGGCACCATTTACTATCATATTAATTGAAGGGATAATTTTTGAAAGCACAGTGTTCGCGCCATCGCGGGCGGGTTGTAATATTAATCCGATCAATTATGTCTATCCAAATCGACCGCCAACATCATGCTCTGGAAACGAGAAATCAGTGTATAACCGCATGTATCAATCACCGTTACCGTCCTGTGAACAACACTGTCTCTTACCCTACGCATTGACTGAAAACCGTGTTTTTTTTCTCTCGTCGTAGCGTCTAGTCGACATGTTGGATATACCTTTCTTCTCTACAGCCGCCGAATTTCATTATAAAAACTACGTTCGTTCCTATACCACACTCGTCATGTTAGCTTACGTCCTTTTGTGTTTTCGTTGTCTACGAAAACGTTCAAGCACTGTACGTGCTCTTGGAGCTGGCAAGTACCATAGTTTCAACAGTTCAGTTGCAATCCGGCAGTTCAGCCATAGTTCGACATTTCAGTCACTGTTCAGTAGGTCAGTTATAGCACCGCATTTTCCTTCCTTTAACTGTACCGTATATATATATATATATATATATATGTTATACAGCACTTTTTTATTAAACAAAATACAAGTAATACAAACAACACAAGTATGTGTAACTAATACAAAATTAACCGAACAGCACAAAACATGACTCTTTTTTTTTGTCGGCACCGAGGCGAGTTGGTTGGCCGTTTTTTTTTTTTTTTATCATATATCATTTCTCCACCCAGTACCACCCAAACCAACGCACAACCGCAGTGCCGACATCTACACAATAAAAATAGATAACATTCGGTGATCCTGACATTTAAGTGTCCTCACTTAAGGGTAGTATCAGTTAACATTACAAATATCGCAAAGATTACGTTTTAACTAAACTAATATAACTAACAATTAATAATTAATATCTTATGACATTACATCTTGAAGTCCTTTGTCCACTCTGGTATTTTTCTCATCCGTTGTGGTCGCCTCCCATCATGAGGATGCCCCTCTATTGTTGACTTCAGTTCCTCTTCCTCCCCTTTGGTTGACTGTTCACACATAGACTGTTGATCTTCATTATTTTCACCATCGTTGTTTGCCTCATCTTCATCTCTTGTCTGCTGTTCTCCATTTACACTACAAGTTGGTTCATCCAAATCCTCCGGCAAGTGATAGCCCTTAATCAAGGATACGTGTACCCTAGTTGTATAGTGTCTTCCCTCCTCGGAGCGTAAAGCAGATACCTGGTAAGTGTCATTAGGATATGCTTCAGTAATCACCAGTGGTCCTCTATATTTTGGTTGAAGTTTGGTCGAGTCTCCAGTAAATTCGGGTAATCGCTTTATAAATACAATTTCACCGACAGTATAATGAATTGGTTTTGCATGTTTTCCGTCATATCTCATTTTCCACTTCTGGTGTTCTTGCTCAATTTTATCCCTCACTTGTTCCTGTAGCTCTTGTGTATTTTCCCATTTTCCAGTAGATATAGCATGGTGCAGGACACCATCATTGTAGCTAGGTGAATACCCATACAGCACATGAAATGGTGTGTCACCTATAGTCTTGTTATAAGCATTGTTTAATTGTCTTTCGACATCCAATAATTTTCTATCCCAGGTCCTGTCCTTTTCCATATTGGCTTGAATAACTGGTACCAATGTACCATTCACCCGTTCCACCTGTCCATTGGCCTGAGGGTGTCTGATCGATGTTAACGTATGTTGAATACCTCTTTGAGCACAATAGGCATCGAATGCTTTTGAAGTGAAGGCTGACCCTCTATCGCTGATAATCCTCTTGGGTATTCCATACATAAGAATGAATGTGTTGAGACTATTCACTACCCCTTCCGTACCACAGCTGCGTAATGGATAGAGTTTTACGTACTTTGTTAAGTTGTCTATAAGTACCATTATATAACGGTGTCCACGCGTTGATTGGACAAATGGTCCTATATGATCCAAATTAACCACCTCAAATGGTCTTCGTCCAGGCAAAATAGGGTACAGTTCTCCGCGTTGTTTACCTCTAGGTATCTTGTTTAAAACACATTCCGGACAGCAATTCACATGAAAGCGTACATATCGCCGCATACGCGGGAAATAATATTGTTCCAATATCTTTTCTACTGTGCGGTCTACAGCGAAATGACCAGCGAGATCATGGAAACGAACCACAATACTTTTGCGCATAGATTCTGGAACAACCCATAGATTTCTCATATTGTCCTTGATTTTTACTTCTTTATATAGTATACCTTTTTTGAGACTATAATCCCTCACTAATGTAGCTTCTAATACCGACCGTTCCGACGCTTCCCGGTTCAAGATCTCTATGATTACTCTAAGTTTGGTATCACTTAGCTGCATGGCGGTCACCTGTTCCTCCTCAGTCAGGGTTACAAAAACTTCCAGGCGGTCATCTAACACCTCAGCCTCAGTATCTACTGAGTCGTCATTCGGTGCCCTGCTAAGTGCATCTATATGTGCCATTTTAATGCCCGGTCGATGCTTAATCTCAAAGTCATACTCACTCAGTAGTGTAGCCCACCTTGCTACTTGTGGATGTACGGTCTTTTGGGTATTTAGGTGCACTATTGCCTGACAGTCTGTAATCACAATAAAACGTATTCCTATTAAGTATGGGCGCAGTCTGCTCATACTCCACACCACTGCCATGAGCTCTTGTTTACTTGAATGATAATTTCTCTCGGCAGGTGTTGTCTTCTTAGATACAGCATGGACGAGGTGCAATTGGTTGTCTTCACCCCGTTGGAGTAACATTCCACTAAGACCTGTACTGCTTGCATCACAGTGTAGTTCGGTATGCGCACCTGGATCGAATAACCGCAATACTGGTTTACTGGTTAGTTTCCTTTTCATCTCTTCAAATGCATTCTCCTGCTGGGCCGTCCACACAAAGAAAACTTTATCCTTAAGTAACTCACTGATAGGCTGTGCCACTGTTGCATAATGTGGGATGAATCGACGAAAGAACCCACACAACCCTAGAAATCGGCGTACCTCATGTTTATTCCGTGGTTTTGGAAATTTCTGTATCGCTGTAATTTTCTGCTCCCCTGGCCGCACACCATCCGCAGATAACATAAATCCCAAATATGCTACCTCCGAATATCCAAAATAACATTTGCTTAATTTCATAGTTAAATTAGCCCCCTCGAGTGCATCGAATACTTGTCGTAGTCGTTCGAGCATATCATCGAACGTTTCAGATGGTACCAGAATGTCATCAAGGTACCACATTGCTACCTTGTTTTTGAGCGGCTGTAGAATTTGCTGCATTAACCGTGAAAACTCGTATGGTGCGTTAATCAAACCGAACACCATCCTATTAAACTGCCCGGTCTCACTCGGTGTAATAAATGCTGTTTTCTCTTTGGCTGATTCTGTGAGTGGTACTTGCAAGTAACCGGATGCTAAGTCCAGTGTAGAAAACATCTTCGCTCCGTGTAATGACTCCAGATGTTCATCCAGGTTTGGAGTAGGATAAACCCTACGTAACGTTTGTGCATTCAATTTACGGTAGTCTACCACCAACCTCGCATCACCATCTTTCTTTGTGACCAATAACACTGGCGACGCGTATGGCGATGTCGTCTCAGTCACAATACCTGCATTCTTCCACTCCTG
Organism: Chaetogeoica ovagalla; assembly: GCA_032441825.1. Classification (NCBI taxonomy): domain Eukaryota; kingdom Metazoa; phylum Arthropoda; class Insecta; order Hemiptera; family Aphididae; genus Chaetogeoica; species Chaetogeoica ovagalla. Next base: position 2,756,214 of record CM063747.1, on the reverse strand, counting down.
AACAATACGACTAATAGTGTCTCGTTCTGATGCACTACAACGATAAGGCTTGCACACAACCGGTGTGCCATCGTCCACAATATCCATTTCAATCTTACTGGTACATCCTAATTGATACAGGTTAAATGCAAAACATTTGCGGTAGTCATTTAATAATTTTACCAATTCGGATATCTCCTTTTCAGTTAGCATAGACCCACACTGTACCATGTCTGCAGTAATCGGTACGTTCTTGTCCACTGATAATAATCCTGGTCTCTGGCAGTCTCGTACTACACCAACATTGTCTCCTCTAGCTAGATGTGCTTCCCCATCACCCTCATTGATAATCATCACTTCGATCTGTTTGTGGTCGATTTCGACCTCTACTATTTTCGCACTTTTCGCCGGTATGTTCTCAGTTTCACGTGCAATTCTTACAATCTGCTTGTTACCCGCTTCACATGGAACACCAGCCTCTTGATATGGTAAACTCATACCATAGGCAAATAGTAGTTGGTCTGTAGTCTTGATAAAAGTAACATTATCACAGTCTGTAAATGATCGCCCCACTATTATATCAAATGATTGTATCTGGTCGTCCACTACTACTAATGTGATATTCTCACTCACTTGATCGATTTGTATAGTTGCTTGTGTTTCACCTTGACTTACCACTGTCTGTACTTTACCATATACATGCATGTTTATTGTCTTAGGTCTCACCACTAGTCCATATTTATCCGCGACTGACATTTTAACGATAGAAAATGCACTACCTGTGTCGACTAGTCCTCTGATCGGCACTGTCCGATCGTTGATATACACTTCTTTAATATAATGCATCACATCAAGTTTAGTTTGATTAGATACTAAACTGACATTCTGTGTACTTGTTCCTTTACAGTATTTTGCGGTGTGTCCATCCATCTTACACACACTACACTTCAGTGGTCTGCGTGGCTGCACACAGTCCCTCGATATATGACCTGTCTGTTGACAATTGTAGCATCTAGGTCCTCCATTTCGTTGACGCGTATCTTCCTTGTTCGACATACACTTGTCCACATTTGACGTGACTAATCCTCTCTTTGGTCCGCTTTCGGTCTTACTGGCAAATCCGCGTTTGTCCAACAATGGTGTACTGTGGAAGTGTTCGCCCCGATTTGCACTCACCTCTGTGTACATGCGAATATCTGCTAATAGGTCTTCTTCACGTTCATGACCATTACTCATCAGTGCATTACACATATCGCGCGAACGTATCCCAGTACATATCATTTTTTTTGTTTCGCTCATAGATAAGCCCAGTCGACGACACATTCTGACCTTATCATGAAAATATGAGAACACCGTTTCATCCTTACGTTGTATGCGTTCGTACATCTTTTTCCACGTTTCCGTTACACTTTCCTTACTCATAAACATGGATTCAAACGATTTGGCAAATTTGTCAAAAGTCACGAGTTCCGACATATGACTGAGGTACCAGTTCCTCGCTGCACCTTCTAAATAGGAACGTCCTGCTTCTAAAGTACTTGAATCGGGCCAATTATTCAACTGTGCGGCGGTTTTTAACGCATTCAACCACTCCGCGGCCGCATCGGTGTCGCCTGTTTCCCCGTTGAACATCGGTATTGTTTTGGTTAGGTTCGGTAACAGTAATGGCGTTGCTGTAGTTGATGGTTTCTGATTATCCATTAATCTCGTCACCAGCAACTCCATTTGTTGCTCACGCAGCCGATTTTGTTCTAACAGTACACGAACTAACTCTGTCATCTCACCTTGAGTGGTCAATTCACCCGTTTTTGATCCTTCGTTTTGTTTCGCCATCGCTTATCGACGTATTCGTTATATTAAATTCACCCGTAACGCAAGAGAAAAAAAAAAATATAACACCGCAATACGACTATCCGATAAGTGATAAGGCATTCGTTGTCACCGGATTACGAACAGTGGTTACCATTTGGTTATTGACAACGACTATGGTTATGTACAGGCGCACAATAAACTATACAAAACCTCGTGTTCCAATACTCGCATTCAACTGTAACCATAACAATCCGCACCGCAAAACCGTTACTGTCGACCACTGTACTCGTAACAAGCGTCGCAAAATAGCTCGCGCGAGACAGGGACAAAAACAGAATAATAAAAAAAAATTTTGCACTCACGACGGTATCATGGACGCATATACTACGGACGAGATCGCACACTTCTCGTCAGGTAATAGTCTATCCCACTTCTGAAATGTTATACAGCACTTTTTTATTAAACAAAATACAAGTAATACAAACAACACAAGTATGTGTAACTAATACAAAATTAACCGAACAGCACAAAACATGACTCTTTTTTTTTGTCGGCACCGAGGCGAGTTGGTTGGCCGTTTTTTTTTTTTTTTATCATATATCATTTCTCCACCCAGTACCACCCAAACCAACGCACAACCGCAGTGCCGACATCTACACAATAAAAATAGATAACATATATATATATATATATATATATATATATATATATATATAAATGTTAATTGTATATATTATAAGTTATTTTAATTGTTATCCAGTTTATATATTCCTCGTGCGTACGCGTACGATCGTGCTAGGTATTCTATATTACATTATAATTATTTAGTTTACACAAAAAATATTATTTACATTTTACGTACAAACGTTGTTTTTCCCTTTATTTGTTTATATATTAATACTTAATATACCAATTATATACTTAATCCGAGCAGATACAAAGAAAACGTCGAGTCATGATTACAAATCATTAAGTAAGTTCGGTAACGTTGCAAACACACAGCGAATTATTACGTCTATTAAATTCATTGGAAAAAAATATAAGAACAAATATATTATATTATTCTTTTATTGATAAAGAACCGGAAGACGAAGGTAAGCTTTAATTTAATATTCATGAATATTATACTTAGATGATTTACTATAAAGGGTAATGTTGAATATGTATATATTGTTATTGGTTTTTAAAATTCATTTTAGAATTAAACGTTATGATTTTTGAAAAAAAAGAAGCATACATAGCTATCATTTTTGATATAAACATAATATTTTAACGTAAAAATTGGTTTAAAAAATTACTATTTCAAAATATATGTACAATTTTTTTTTCAAAAATGTACTTCTATTTTCTATATTATCTCAGGTTGACTACTATTTTGTTTTTCAAAACATTGAAAACACACATCGTTTGATTATCTTCGTATTAATTTAAAAAGGCGTAATACTTGATTTTAAATTTTTGAGCAAAACATAAGATGCAATGGTTTTTCAATAACATGTTAGATTTATCTATGAAATTAATATATTTCATTTAATGATTTAGAATATCAAATTTAAAAAATGTTCATTTAACATTCACAACAATGGAAAATTAAATATAAAAAAACTTATTTTAAATAACTAACATTAATTCTATCATAGTCATAGCAAGAATTAAAAATAATAAATTGTGGTTTAGGATGTAATTTACGAAAAACAATGAACATTAAATTATTGAAAATACAATAACTAATATAAATTACAGTACATAGTTCAAAATTATAATGAATTGTGTATTTTATAATTTTAACGAAATTATATTATTACATTTAACTTTATTATTTCCGTAACCTAAAATTAGATAATATTTATTAGTATAAAATAGTATAATTTATTTTTAATGTATATATTTAATTTTTATACTCAAAATACGATAAAACATGCACCATTTATTTTAATAATATTTAAAGGGATAATTTTGAAAAACATATTAAATTATTACTTCTTTTATATACATTCAAATGAAACATGGAATAAATATATTATATTGTTCTCTAACAGTTCTAACTGATGATGAAAGGCGTAAGTTATATTTTTAAAAACGTTTATTACCCTGAATTTTGTGATTTCATGCAGTACCTAATATTATTGATTTTTAAAATTTGGTTATTATTTTTCAAAATTAATTTCAATAATAAATGTTATGATTTTTGAAAAAAAATCATTCGATGTTATTACTATTAGCATAAACGTAATATTTTATGTAAAAATAGGTTTTAAATTTAACTATTTCAAAATGTATCTTCAAATTTTATTTTTTCAAAAGAGTTCTTATATTTTTTATAGTATCCCAGGTTGATAAATATTTTGTTATTATTCAAAACATATTATACTTGTTTGTATTTTTACATATTTTTTAAAATACATAATTATACATATCAGACTGATAAATACTCGAAAATATGTAATTTACAAAACAGTACAATTAAAAAACTTGTAATACATTATTTTTTAATTCTGAACGAAGCGTAAAATGATATGGTTTTTGAATGATATGTTAATTTTCATATTCAAAATCCATTTTTTTAAGACAAATATCAGATATATGTGAGCTTTTGATAAGATTTAATATAATACAAATACGTTTTTACATTACTAAATGCTCCATTTAAAACGTTAATTAATTAATTTGCTATTTATTTACATAAATTCAAGTTAAATTAAAATATAAGCTCGGGTCCTTGAATGTATGTACACTTGGCACGTCACTGCAAATTACGTTATTGCATTATTTGAGGCTTAAATAATAATAATAATAAAATGATACTTTTAAAATTATTAATTGTATAATAAAACTTTATTTTGTTATAATATCATTTTTTTTCAATTATCTAGATCAGCGTTTCCCAAACTTCTTCTCTGCCCGATTCCTTAGAGATAATTAAAATGATCCCCGGGCCCATTAATAAAATTATAAATTTTAAACAATACTAAATAATAAAACTAAATTGATTGCTTTATTTTCTGAACTAAATGCACGTATTTTCACAATAAAAAATTGATTTAGTAAAAAAAAATAAATAAATAGATATATTATTTGTATAATAAATAATTAGTGTGCACAATGTGATGGTTGGTGTTGTTTCTTTGGTACTAAACCTGGTATAAGGATATATATTAGAAAGTTAAATACGTAAATCTGATTCTATATTTAATTCTATAGTTTTATTATCAACAGTATTTCCCATGTAATTCGAATATTATATCAGTATTTTCGTTTTTATGGATAGGTATTTTGTGTATTTTTAATTTACGCTCTCGGATCACCTCCGGATTACGTGCGGATCCCTAGGGGTCCGCGGACCACAGTTTGGAAAACGCTGATCTACATAATAATATATTTACGTTAATCTATATAATACATTATAGATTTTAATAGTTTCTGAAAAAACTGATGTTGGCAGTAGAACATAATATTATACAAGGAAGCACCTCAAATGTGTTAACTTTTTAGTATACTTTTTATTGCATAAAATCTATTACTTATTATTACTTTATATTTTTTTTTAGTTTATTTAGTACATCTATATTTTGAACAGATGAGGGATAAATGTTTAGAAGACATAAGTAATTATCATTAATATTATTATTATTCATTATAAGGTACAAACTAAACATACGTAGCAATACGTACCCGATTTCACTATAAGTTTATCCGTATTTATATAGTTAGTAATTAATAATTTATTACTCCGTGATGAACCGAACCATTTATATACGGATTTATTGAATTTTACATCAGTGACGTTCTTATGATAATAGTTCAAGCTTAATAATTTGTCATATTTCGGTCAATAACATTAAGCAATGTACACTGTGATAATATACAAACTCTGTCGTTCAAAGGTCTGTAAATTTCACAAAATGTTCCGTTATTAATAAGTTTTCCTAAAGTGTACTCATTGTTCGAAAACTTCTGCATTGGGGAGAAATATATTCACAAATTTAATTTGAAAAAGAAAACGATAAAATGTCCCTCCTACGACACATGTATTGAAAAAGTGCTTCATCCCCGTCAATTAAAACATTCTAAATACGCCTCTGACGGACGTCTTAACGTCTGAAAAAATTAACACAAATGCATCGCGTCCTAGTCGAAGCACGTTCCATGATTGTCGTATTTTAAGAAAAAACACCTCCATCCTAATTGCGATTTAATTTCAAGTATCCTGATAAATCGTTCTGCATGTTTAACATCCTATAGTCATCGCCCATCCCGTTTCATTTTATCGACGTTTTTGATCACCGCAGACGAGCACGCCATTACGGAGTAGAAAAAGTATTTTTATTACTGTGGTAGTACTGGCATCATTAATATTAATATATATATATATATATATATAATTATACATACATACATTTGTAATTGTTCGCTTACATTTAGTCTACTCAACTTTAACTTACACTTCACTCCGCGTGTTTATTGCATTTTTTCAAAAGATTCCACATGATCATACATATTATATATTTAATTGAATTTTATTTATTTAATTCTACGTGTATCCTACTAATGTATTTAAACAAAGAAATGAAGTCAAATATCCAATTTGCTCCGGATTTTAGATATCGGTTCTTATTTAGCCACCCTCCACGTGCATTATATTATTATAGGTTTCGCCAAGCAGTACTCCGATCCATTGGTCATTGATCTTTGAGACATTGACTTTGATATCGTTTATTGATGATGTATTATAATGATAAAATATTTTATGAATTTAATATTAATAACATTTATTATGCATTTATCTAGTTTTGTGTTATAGTATATTTTCATACTAAAAGTTAAGTTTTTTGTAATAAAGCAATCATTCCTTAAAGTAATAAAATGGATTTTATTTCAGAAAATAATCATCTTGTATTGCAGAAACCACAGGACTTTTGTAATAGATATGCTAAGAAAAGAAGGTCTGAGGGATCATCTTCAATCTCAAAGGAACTTGACCTTGATCTCAATGACAATTTAGAAGTATAACCGAAAAAAGTTCAGGGTCACCTCTAATGTTGCCCTGTTAATAATTTTATTCTCATTAAAACTAACAATAATAAAATACATATTCAAAAATTTTAATTATATTGTAAAATACGTGTGATTATGATTAAAACTATTTTATTGGATAATAACGATTTCACGAGTTTTATTCTGTAGTATGAGTATTATTTCAATTATGTTTTGTTTCGCGTGTGATGCAGGGACGGATCCAGAATTATATTTTGGAGGCTGCGCATACCCATGAATACCCGGCATGAGTACCCATAGGTGAAAATATACTCTCCTCATAGAACAGTTTCACTACATACAGTTATTATAATATAGGCCTATATAATACAGTTTATTATTTAATATTCAAGTAAAATATTATACCTTATAGCAGATAATATGCTTATACTTAATAGTTGCAAAAGAAAAAATAACAACTTTATAATACAATCTTGTTAGCTTATTTATTATTTTAATAATACAACTTATAACTGATAACATATTTACAAAATAAAGGTACACAATATAATATTTATAATACAAAGTTAAGTTTCCTTTTTTTGTCTTTTGAAAATCTATCTATTATATTTTTAATATTAACAGTATTATCAATATTAATATCTTTATGAATATACATAAGGGCTAACCCAGTTAATCTTTCTTCTCTCATTCTTGCCCTTAACCAAATTTTAAGTAGTCGTAATGAGGAAAAACTCTTTTCTGCTGTTGCGATAGAAATTGGAAAAGTGATTAGAATTTTAAGAAATGTTGTATAGATGGGATAGTAATTTAAATCGAAATGGTTTAAAGTTTCATAAGCAGAATTTATATTTTTAAACTGTGAACTTAATAATACATTTTCAATAAGTTTAAATTCTGCTTCTAAATTAGTTGAAATAATAAAAGGTGAACTGTTTAATAAGCTGCTGTACTGGTTTGAAATGATTCTAATTGCATTATTTAACTGACTACTATTATTAATTATTTGAGTTAGATTAGAAGGTATTAAAAAGCTAAGATTAAAACATTTCATATTTTCATCAGAAAACCTAACAACAAAATCATGAATTATTTCATCTAATAAAGGTGCATAAATTGATAGACGCCAATATATACAAATATCATCATTAGACACATCAAAATTGTCACGATATTTTTGTTTTTTTACAGTTCTAGGTCTTGTAATTTCTACATCAACTATTTTCATAATCTTGGAAGCTTTTTCAAAAATTGGTTTAAATTCATTTTGAGTATCACTGCGTTTTTTACCAAGAGTAGCTCTTCGTTCCCTTACTTTATTTGTCACTAAACTAAGATCCAGTGTCTTTGTTTGTAACAATACACTTAGTGAATGGGTGAGACACATGATATCATTTAAACAAAAAATATTGAAAATAAATTCACAATCAATAATTAATTACTTTACATAAACTATTACCTTTAGAATCTGAAGACAAATCAAGCCATGTAGAAATTTCTGATAAACGTTTTACTATTGAAGATAAGTCATTAATAAATTCTAACAATGAATCATGTCTTTCTACCCAACGAGTAGGACATTGACTACTGAATTGAGAACCAAAATGTTTTTTTTAAATAAAATTTTGTTTATCAGAAGAATTGAAAAACTGTACTATATGTTGAATTGTACCAATTGAATTTCTCACGAGTTGAACTTTAACCAAATTAGGAAGAGTATTATTTAATGCATGATTTAAGCACGGGCAAATTAAAGCATTTTTAGCTACAGTAGTAATCTCTTTTGCAGCACCACAAACCACAGATAAATTCATACTACAACTATCACAACCTATACCAACACAAAATAATAAATCCAATCCTACATTTTTTAATTTTTTAACGACTGCAGTTCCAATAATTTTTCATGTAATGATTGGCTCTACTTCAGTATCTGAGAACTCATTATCATTTTGTGAATAAATACTTTTATGTAAATTAACAAAACCAACAAAATCTTCCCTAATAATATTTTCAAAAATATATCTCATTGATATACTGAGTTGTGATATATGTGAAACATCTGTAGTTTCATCAAAAATGACACAATAAAATGTACCTAATTTTATTTTTTGTAATATTATATCAAGAACCTCATTACCACATCATTGAATTAATTCATTAATAGAAGTTTTACTAATATATGTAGCAATATTATCTGCAGTTTTAATGTGATTTTCAAAGACTTTATCCCCACCATCTATATGATATCGCAACAAAGCTCTAAAATTTCCATCATGATTTAAAATACTTTCACATTCATTTATTTTATGTCAATTTCCATCGTCTCTATGTCCTCTCAATGGAATATTTTTTGTGCCATGGAGGATTGTAGTTTTTATTATTATTTTTATTTAGTCTGTATACGAGATAGAGTCTAGCAAGAAAAACACTATTACTAGTTTATCTATACAACGCGTGAATAATATGCCGAACAAGGAGTGGATCTGAGGTGTTAAATATAATACGATTATTAATTACAAAAAGAATAATAAGAAATAATTGTAAAATAAAACTCAATAATATTTTAAATTAATTATGTTTTGATACATTGATTTTACCTTACAACTAGGGTTAGTACTTAATAAATTATAATATGATAACTAATAATTGACAATAAAACAATATAAATAAAAATGTTCAATACAATAAAAAAAGTAACTCACTGGGGACTAGTACACCACCTGGATTATACAGTAGTCGTACATAATATCTGAACGATGCATTGATGACGGTGATGATTATAATAATTCGAAAGTGAAATACCGCGTCAAAGAACACGATGTTGGTGATACGAAGTATCGGCGCTATTGTAACAATATTCAAACGTCTACTGTGACATATACGAATATGTAAACCACAAGAATATTATTGCACAACAAAAAATTATGTTATATTATAATGTTTTAATGGTTACGACCACGATGTACGACGAAAGCCAAGAAGAGCACGACCACTAATGAATCGTCTTTATAATGACGACGGCAGCAACGATAAAATATATTTATCATATGGCGATAATTATGTGTTCGACGTGAACAAGTCTTTTCCTATTTTCTAAAAATTGTTGTTGACGATTTGTTTTAATTTGATTTAAAATGTCATGAGAAGGATTTTTATATGTATTAAGAAATTCTTGACATTTTTGAGATGCCAATTTATGGTAATCAGTATGAGCATGAGATTTGAGAATTCCATCTTTACCTGACAACTTAGAAAACTTGGTCAAGGGCTCTTTTACTAGAATTTTAACACGAACTGTATTGTTAAAACCTACCAAACAATTTGACATAAAAATAGCACAATATTTGCAAAATAATCCTTTTTTTTACATCAGAAACAATTAACCATGGATAGTTGGAGAGATGACAATGATTTGGATGACGTTTTCCTTCCCTATTACGTTTAAAATGGATAGAAAATGGAAATTTGTAATTCTTACCTGGTTTCAAATGATTTTCAAGAATTTCATGTTTTATAAAATCATTAATTTCTTCAATTTTGTCGATATAATTTCCGATGTCACATCTTCCCGCATGAACAGTTTCTTTTATATCAACATTACTTATTGAAACTGATTGAGGTGAAGTGCTTACAACAATTGCAGTCGACGTACTTGGGATATTACTGGTATTCCCTTGTTCCTTTTCTTCGTTTTGTTTTTTTCTTATTATACATTTATACATAATATCTAAAATTAACAAAACATAAAAAATAATATTCAAAATTCATCTATCTAAAAATATTTAATAAGAAATAATTGCAGCTTAGCGCCCACGCCAATTTTAAATTTTCTCGATCCTATGTTATGTAGTTTTATTGATTTTATTATAATATTTTATAAGTTATTTCAAATGACAATATGCACGACTGTAAGATGAACATAAACAGATAATAATTACAGCACAGTATTCTATACTAAACAATATTTATTATACTCGCGACCGAATAATAAGGTACATAAACACACAAACAAGCTAACTGTAGACGACACGTCAAACTATTAAGGTATGACTGCAGCTGCAGATAAGCGATAAACAAAACCGTGCGGGCAAGCATTTAATTTCGTGGCGTTACTATAATACTAATCAGTAATTGAAATAATATCGTATTAAATGTAGTTAAATCCCATAAATAACGTGTTTCTATATTATATTGTATACTGTAATATACTCGTAGGTACACATACGAGTATAAGACATATCGTAAATCATAATAAAACTGAAAAATACAAAATATAATTTTACGAAGTTTGTGAATGTGACATGTGTGGATTTCCTTACGTTTCATACTTATTGGCTACTTGTTTTAAATTGTCAATGTATATTCTAAAAGTATGTTCATTTTAGGGGGAGAACGAGCGTCCCATTCACCCTCCCCCCCTTGGATCCGCGCCTGGTGTGATGTTACAAGGATACATTGATGTGTTTTAAACCTGTTACCTTTTTCAGTGATCACCATTATATTCGCACAAAATAAAATATTTTGCGATAATGTTGAAGAAATATGATTTTGTAACCATTGTCTACTTCTAAACACTTTATAATAAACATGTAACTGTGATCGTTAAAGTGGAAAACTTCTTGAATTTTTTCGCATAAATTAAAATATAATAATATTAAAATCATTTTCTGTTATATGCGGTGATAATTTTTCATTAATACGTGGTAGCCGATTTTAATGTTTTCCATTGCGTCTTTTACTTTAACCCGCAGTTAAAAACATTCGTTAGTATTGTTTTATTTTAGTTGGTTTTTAATTAATCTTGAATAATAAACTCATTATCAGCTAGTATTTCATCTCCGGGCATTTCATTTTTTTGGAAAAACCAGAATCATTTGTTATAAAGGGATCACTGAACCTACCTCTATAACATTTGGATAGAATATAGAAAAGACATCAAAACATTTGAATTATTATATTCTATGTAAATTATATGGAGCATAATAAATTGTAATTTCGTTAAAAAGAGATTAGATTCTCCCTATAAATATATAATTTGAAAACCTGGACTACACACCGCTGTGTCCTGAAATATACTATAAGGGGCATTGAGTATATTTAGCTATGTATTTAGCTGACAGTATATAGGACTTGAAGCATTTATAATCATCAAAATAAGCATTTAAAAAACGGCTTAAAAACTTTAATGTAAGCACGTAAATAAGCAATTTAAGAACGCTATAATAAAAAAAAGTTCTAATTAAAAAATAGGAAATCTCTACTCTGTTACCCTAAAAAAAAATAAAGTATCCTTTCTAATATTCAATCTATAATTTTTAACGTTCAGTCTATAAAAAAAACAATTTTAAATTGTTTCAGAGAACAGTTTTTTTATTACTTTATTGATAAAAAGTAGATTATTGTCAACGGCTTAAATCTACGCAGTGATAATGACGTAAATATGAAAAACAAAAAAAAAAGAATGATTTAGAAACAACTAATAAAATGCGCTTTTTGTATGTGTCAATGAAAAAGAAAAAAAATTAGCAAACAGGCAATTGTTTTTTATGCTTCATAACTAGAGCGCGGATTTCTATATAATTGCATATTGTTTTTCTTTTTACTTTTTTGGATTTTTGTCAGTAATCTTTACGAATCACAATAGCCTGACTCTAATGGAAAATTTTTTTTTGCATATTTCTGCATATTTAACGGTTATTGCATATTTTTGCATATTTTTACAAAATTCGAAATATATTGCATATTGAATCGAAAATTTAAAAAAAAGTATTAAATATTAAATTTATAATATATTAATATTTAAATCTATTGTTAAATAGAAAAATTAAAAATAAATTTTGTAGGCACGAAATAATAACCGAAATAAAAATAAGATAAGTAATTGATTACGACGTGTAGTTTTGTGTCTACATATAATCTTAATCGCTCTTGCTGTGTCAGTTAGTTATCGACATTCCACTCAATTATATCGTTTGTTGTAAAGTTTAGTCCGTAAATCGTGAATATGCCGAAAATACGTAATTCGATTTGCAATAAAATTCGAGAATGGATTTTCTCAACAAACAAAGACACTGAGGTTTTTAATACTGATGAAAAAATAGTATTTTGCAACCCTTGTGAAAAATCTATTGTTTGTTAAAGTAAGTCTCAGGTAGATCAACACATAAAAACAGGTACTTATAAAAGCAGAAATTAAAAATAGAAATAGATTTCCTACATTTTTTTAATATATGTTTTAGCTGCCCATGTTTCGGCGCTTAAAAATAAGTTATCAAAACAGCAATTACTTACAACTAGTTCAAGTTCAAATTCTACCAGTAATACATTTTTTGAAGATGTATGTTTTGCTATGATCTCTTCTGACATACCTTTACACAAGTTGAAAAACGAACGGTTTCGTAATTTTTGAATAAATACATTAATCACCCGATCCCAGATGAAAGCACATTGCGAAAAAACTATGTAAATTTATGCTATCAAAAAACAATGAATGAAATTGTAGAAAAAATTGGACAAAATTTTATTTATATTATTGTTGACGAGACAACTGACATTCGGGGATTATACATTGCAAATTTACTTGTAGGAGTTATGAATAAAGACTTTTCTGGGAAACCTTATCTTTTAGCATCCAAACAATTGGAGAAAACAAACCATGAAACGATTACTCGATTTATAAATGACTCCTTAAAATTATTATGGTCAGATGTGGGAATGGAACGGCGTATATTACTTTTATTAACAGACGCAGCGTCTTATATGGTGAAAGCAGGGAAGACTTTAAAGATATTTTATACTAACATGATCCATATAACGTGTACCGCACATGCTTGTAATCGTCTTGCAGAAAAAGTAAGTGAGTTATTTCCAAAAGTTAATACTTTAATTAATAATAAGAAGAAAATAGTCTTAAAATCACCGAGTCGAATCTCTATTTTTAAAGCAGAAATGGGTGATATCCCGTTACCACCAGTTCCAGTTCTTACAAAGTGGGAAACATGGGTACTTGCTGCATTATATTACGCAGATCATTTCACCAAATATAAAACAGTTATCGAGAGACTGGCAAAGAATGATGCTCAAAGCGTTAGAAAAGTTTTAATTATAATTAAATATGGTACTGTTGTCAATGATTTAACATTTATATCCACTCATTTGGCATTTTTAGTGATGGTAATAAAGAAACTGGAAACTCAAAATATGACCCTACATGAAAGCTTTTTAATAATTGATGAAATAAAAGAAAAAATTCATTGTATTCCTGAATCGAAAGGGGCAACATTTAAAACAAAATTACACGAACTTTCCAATAAAAATAAAGGTCTGGAAATTCTACGACAAATTAATGCAGTACTATTAGGTGAAAACGTTCAACTTGAAGATATTTATCAAGGCCCGACAATATTTAGTTGCTTCAAATATGCCCCGACAACTTCAGTTGAGGTCCAACGATCGTTTTAAGTCTTTAAAAATATGTTAACCGATAAACGTCACAGCTTTACTGAACAAAAACTAGAAATGCACATGGTCAACCATTTTAATAATAAATAAAATGTAAAAATCATACTAATTTTTTCAGATTATTCCCTAAGTTTTCTTTATATATTTTATTCAAGTATTAATGTAATTAATTATTATAAGTTATTTAATTTCTAAATCAAATATAAATTGTGTTTTTTTTTACCATAATTCATTTTAAAAAAAAAATTTTTGTTGCATCTTTGTTGTATATTTTCACGATTTTGACTGCATATTATATGGCATATTTTGGTACTTTTTAATGCATAAAAATCCGTGCTGTAGTCATAACTGTTATTATTAAAATAATACCTAAATCTAGTTCGCGTATGTATAAGTATACATAAAATAAAAAACGTTTGTTTTTGAAAATATGTTTGATAACATTGTTTTAAAATAATAGCGTATATTTACTCGTATATTTAAATAGTGTGTATAATAGTAACAAAAAAAAAAAAATGAACTTAATTAAAAAAAAATTCCGGAACAGAAAATGTGGTAATCACACGTGTTTATTATACATGATATCGTTTATTATATATCATACAAATATCATAATGTATTTTGACAGATGAGTTTTTTATAATATTTTTATATCGTGTAAATACGAGTATATAATATAAACTAAACTATAATAAAATCAATGTCTTCGCGTTATATATAAAATAAATAAAAAAATTTATATTTATATTATCGTTACGCAATGTAATATAGTATACGACCATGGAAAAAAGAGAATTTACATTGAAAAAAAATTACAATATATTAATCGCTTCGTATAGTACGCCTAAACGAATACAATAATATTAATACTAATTATCGACAATTGAAAAATAGTACTCGGGGCTACAGAATTTTATGATATTTTTGGGTAGGAAGGTAAAAAAATTACAATATACACTTATGAGTCAGTAAGTGACGACTTTTTGATGGTCACGTTTTCCATTGTAGCGTGTAGTGCATTCCACCGCCGCCGTCGTCATTATCGATACTTAACCGTTCAACAAGTTCTGGACAGACCTAAGTGCGGTGATCGGAATCTAAAATGACAATAATAATAATAATAATAATAATAGTAATAATAATAATAATAATAATAATAATAATAATAATAATAATAATAATAATAAAAGGGAAATTAAAAAAAAAAAATTCATTCCGACTAAGAAACGATCGAAAACAACCTAAAAAAGCGAAAACGATCGTACAATGTATGTAATAACACATAATAATAACACAGACGACATCGATGATATTAAGATACAATAATTATTATTATTATTATTTCGATGATGGCGATGATATGCAGATTATCGTGATAATATAGCGGTGATAATGATGGTAATATTATAATGTTGTGATGTCAACGGATCATAATTTTCCTTTTTACTTCAGCAAATATTCTTTCCAAAGTATTTGCCGTTCAATTTGCGTTCATATAGTTCTCAAGGTCAATCCGTATTACTTCCAAAAACTTTAAACTCTTACCAATAGTATATAATGTGAAATGCCACCGAGGCCGTGTTTAATCGTTATTATTATTATTATTAAACCGAAATAAAGGTCGGTTTTATTAGGATGTGCGTGTTTATTTATGAAAATTGGCATTTTGAAAAATTAAAAGCGCGGATTACTTCCGAATTGGAGTTTTATCTCCGTTGCGCGTCTATGCGATATTTTTTAAAAGGACGTCTTAAAAAGACACAAACAAAGAGACCGAGTTGCAACGCTCCAGGGAAAGCACTGTTCGTTAGGTGTACTGCGAAAATGTTCAGAAATCGATGAAATGGTCTTTAAGATAAAACTGTTTCACGGGGGAAATAACCCCGAAGGCATGCACAGTATTATTTAGGACACCACATTTTTACAATATATTATATCTGTACGCGATAACAGAGGTGTTTTTCAAAAAATATCTTATTTAATTCCTAACGAAATATTTGAATAAAAACGGTAAAAATTGTAACAGTTTCAAATGCATTTTACGAATTAATGAAAAACTTTTGAAAAAAAGAAGGAAAAAAATTATCTGTTTTTTATTGCGTGTACAGGTTAAATATTGGAATTTATTTCGTGTAGTAAAGTATGACTTTAGGGTATTCTTTTCCGCGCTATGCTATTATTCATATCGATAAAAATCATATGAGTGTTTTCTAGTACCAAATCATCGTCAATAACGTGTAATAGAAAAGGCCATTAATTTAAAATTCTAAAACATTTCTCTCTCTCTTTCTCTTCTCTTTATTTAGTTCACGTTTCGTCAAGTTCAGTTCTTACCAACATATTCCAAATCCCGCTAACAGTAAAATATAGGGTTCGGATTTCAATGCATTCGCATCTTTTTTTTGAAATATCTAAACGATGCTTTCCAAGCTATAAATATGTTTCAAGGGTACTGCATGTTGTAACTACAAGTTTTTTTTGGGCGTTTTTTTGAATTTTTAGCGGATTTTATACTTTTTGGGACATTTTTGATGTTTTTAATGCATTTTTTAATTTTTTAAAGACATTTTGACCTATTTCTCGTATTGATTAAAAAAATTGACTTCATTGAAATATGAACATAGTACTACGTAATATAAACCATTTTTATTTTGAACTGTATAATATCTGTAATCTGGTAATATGGTTTTATATTGGACAGGGCTGAAATTTATAAACATACAATTGTATACATATTTTTATATAATGCCATATGTTAAACATATTATTTTTTTTTTAATTTTAATATTTATTTATTTTATTAGTACAAAAATAAAATGATTTAATACGAATTTATGTTTAAATTAATTTTTTGAAAGGGTATTTTTTTGTTGATATTTTTAGAGCATTTTTTAGAGTTTTTATTGGTCACAACAGCATTTTTTGATAGGGCATTTAAATCCGAGCCCTAATATATATATATATATATAATAAATTATGGATATCCAAATATGTAATATAATAAAATTAGTTAAATGAAATAAAAAAAAAATCACTGCAGTGTTAAGACCGAGCGCACGCGTGTGTGTGTACTATAACATCACCACCACCCGGCACCAGTACACACACCAGCTACACGTACGTTGAATATTTCATCGTAATTTGTTTTTGTCTGTACCATCATCGGAGCTCCGGGCTTTCCGTGTCCGGACGCCGCAGCGGCGTCTCCGTGACCGTAGTCGGCACCGGAGGTGGCCGCTGCTCCCGGAGATTTGTCTCCGGCACCGTACGTGGCCGTATTGCCACCGCCGGTCGAGGCCGAAGACGAAGCGCTGGTCGAAGCACCGTGACCGTTGGCGGACCCTGGAAAACAGACAACAATTATTACTATTATTATTATTATTATTATTATTATTATTATTATTATTATTATTATTATTATTATTATTATTATTATTATTATTATTTTCCACGCGATTAACTTGAATTTCGCGCTGATTCCGTTACAATACTTTATATTATAATCTCGTGCAATTGGATTTCTGTAATTATTTTTACATTTGTTTGCCAAATAAATCGTATTTGCACAACATTATTATGTATAACAAATATAACTGTTTTTTTTATTAAAATATATTGTTAATATCCTCATTATGTATATTTTATGTGAAAAAATTACTTTGCGCGCGTTATCTACATTTAATAATTGCCAGTAGTAGTGGGTCACATCTATAGACAGTTTGAGAATCTCTCTTATATGTGGAATTATTAAATGTACAATTCGTAATTGATAATTATTTAAATTGGAAAAATATATCGTACACAATTAATTATTTAAGAATAATGGGATACGGGTTTACAAAGATTTAAATTAAAAAAAAAAAACAATTTAATTTTGAAATTTAACACGGTTTAACTCTATTCAAACTAAAACAATTTATTTCCATTATGATCGATTAATATTTATTTATTCACAAAACAAAAACAATTTGCAATCTGTATAATTAAATAATTAATGTTTTCAATTAGGTCTTGAAATAAAATATAAGACATTCAGAGTATAAATTTTAATTTTTTAATGACACAACGCTTCATAAATCTCGTAATCGTCATCATGAATATCGTATACGAATATAGTTTGTTATAATAGACAGTTATTGAAATCTTGTTGTGACTTGACAGTCAAAGCCACAAAATAATTAATTTTCGGCTTAAATGACAAAAAATCCAAAAATTTTTTGTTAATTCTTACTATAATATTATTGATTAATTTTCTTTAAAACTTTTGTTTTTAATTAAGTAATTAATTAATAATAAATTTGTTGTTTTTGTACGCATTTATTCATCGTATTATGGTAACTATGGTAAAATGTCAATTTTGTGTAGACATAGTTTTTAAGAATATCGTCATAACTTAAAAAAGGAATGATAATAGAACATTTTCGAAGGTTATTCCTAATGTTACAAGAAAGTTGTAGGATGAATGGTAAACACTTAAGTTAATTCCTTAAAAAAAAAGTAAAATAAATTGTTATAATTAAAAATAGTGACAAGCGTTACAGGAAACCTTTAAACGGCTGTAGAGGAAAATCTATATTTTTGAGTTATGTCACTGGTAGTCCGACGATATATAAGCTGTTTATGCATCTTTCAAATATTTAAAAAAAAAAGAAAGAAAGTAATTCTTAACAATAGCTGAACGCAAAGAGCATATAAAAAAGTTAATTCATAAGAGTTTTGTTAACTCAACTTGAATTTGTAACAACTATACACGACAAGTAACTAATATCGTTAACCACTCATTTGTGGTTTAAAAATAGTAGACTTTCAGCATACAATTTTTCAATTATCAAAAATAATAATATTATTGGAAGCATTACATTCATGTTTTTTATCGCAATATACGGTTAAATTTAAATGGCATTTTCAAAATTAAATGCCGGCCACATTCACACAAATTCTATTTATATTATTGAAAAATTACATTAAATAATATTTGAATTGGAAATTGCAGTGATTTTAATATTAGTCACGTTTATGCGAGTAAAGTTTTAATGATTTAACACGATGTTTTATTAACCTATAGAAGATAAACAACAAAGTAACTGCGACTTGATTTAGTGACTGAAACTGAGTAACTTTGGTGTCACGTCATTGATTATTAAAACAATTATATTTATAAGACCATGACATAATTTACGGTATAGATACGATAATTGGTGGTCTTTAATAACCTATTTTTTTCAAACGTCACTATAATTTTTAATCATATTGTGATAAATGTATGAATTATATAATAATATAATATTTCATTGACTAAATAAGTGTGTATTATATTATTATTATTATTGTTTGCACATGTTTTAGTCGTTTATAGAAGTAACCATTAAATATTAAATGTTTTTAGGTCGGGGAATACAAAAAAAAAATTATGACACGACACGTAGACACAAAAGACAATACGAAAAGTTATTATGTGTTAAGTAGTCATTCGATCGGTTTTCGTTTAAATATTCTATTGATTTCCATTTACATTAGACAATAATAAGAAAATTAAAATTAAAAATATTAAATAATTTATTTTAAGGACAATAAGTGAAATTTGAAAATGTATTATCGTGTTTAGTAATAATTGGGTTATGGTCATAATCGTGATAGTGCATTATTTTATTCAAACAAAATTATTACTGTTATAAATAAAATACGAAAATACGTAATAGAGTAATAATGGATTAAAACATTTCCAAATATTATTATGTGTTATATAACTTTTTTATTGAAATCATGTATTTGTACAATCATGTATATGTTTGTTATTTAGGAAATAAAGTTTATTGGTTAGGGAAATGTGTATTATAAATATGTTTTTATTATCATTAATAATCATTTATAATATAAATAGCATTTCATTAGAAAGAAAATTGTAAAAAATTGTGTTGTGATAAATTTAATAAAAATTACTTCTAGCATCGTAAAAACATAAATATTTATTTTTATTTTGAAAAACGCGCGTTCGCATGATAGTCAAAACACCGAAATTACGATCCAAAGACATTTATTATAATGAAAATATACTTTGGTGGTGTTACCAAAATATTTAGGAATTTTCTGAAAGAATCTTTTCGGTAGTACGCGACTAATTCAAATGACATTATTATTTTAAAGTCGACATTTTAAAATTGGATACAAATATTTTCAAAACGACTGAAATATTCGCAAAACGTACACAAAGGTCAAACGGAACGGTTAGACCGAAAAACTGGTATATAATTTCAAATTCAAACGGCATTCGATAATTATTCGAATCCGAAAATCCGGGGTGATTGTCGAGTAGAAGCTCTGCAGGAACTGATTCGTCATCGGTTAACAAATTAAAACAAGAAAATGTATAATCATTATTTATATACGATCGTACCTGGTTGGCCATGGTGTAACTGCTTTTGGTTCAAGTATGTGTTCACAGACTGTAGTACGTTGATCGGTATCTATATCATATATATATATATTATATATATATATATATATTTAAAAAAAACACATTTTAGAACATAAAAATATAAATGGTTTTTATATTATATTAAATATAAATACGATACAAGCGCATAATATTACAATAACGTGTTATAAAAAATAAAATATAATAATTTATAATTGAATATGATACGTTTACGATTACCCTCGCGGTTACTCATAATAATTGTTGTTTACTTATCCGCTTATTATATCGGACGATGATTTATTATTATTATTATTATTATTATTATTATTATTATTATTATTATTATTATTATTATTCGAAACCGGTAGTAAAGAATATCGCATCTAATACAACGGAATCTACATAATTTTATTTTCTTGTAATATTTATTGACCACACTCTGGATAGTATTCCGAATACAGTTGTCGGGATATTATATACATTATAATACACAAAATATGGTTTTAAGTATTCCGAATACTTTTCAAAACTCATTTATTTGCAATAATTATTTAATTCCAGTATTCGATAAACGTTTTAAACGTGTTGTGAACGTGGTATTTCGAATAATTTTTAAAGCTCAATCGTATTATTTAAAAATAATAGTATTAAATATTATCATATTATTACGATCGTGTAAAAATTAATTGATGAGAGTACGCTGCATTATAATATTATATTGTATCGATTAAATCATATTATTGGTTAGCACATCTCAAAAATCATTGCTTTGTTATAAAATAGAATTGCTAAATGTTTCAAAACATATTCAACTGGATTTTCGTATTAATGTTTTCGTAATAATAAACATATATTATTGCGTGTAATACTCGAAATTGCTTTGGAAATTACAGAACATTACACGCACGTATGTGTGTATAAACGCGTTTGTAGCAATTATTGTATTATTGTACACTATAATATGGTAATTATTTTATAATTTACATTTTTTAAATTATTATATAATTAATAGTAGTTTAAGTTATTGTACTGTTATTAATATTATTTTATTTTGATGTATTTAGTTATTACAGTAATTACGATGATCTCATATAAATATATTATTATAAACAATTATATTATATTAACAAAAAAAAAAAAAGAAATAATCCATTGTGAGTATAAAAAGCTTCTACATTTCGTTTTACAAAAAAAAAAACTAATATCTTACTCACTTATTATTCGAATGTAAATTATTTCGGAAAAAAATTTGAGTAACAGCAGCTGCCAGTATACAAATACATTTTATCAAAATATAATAATCTTATTGTATTTAATATTTGAACCCAGTGTTATTCAAATAAATATTTAATTATACAATGTTATTATAATTTACAATTAATAAATACTATCAGTTTATTTATTGGAGTAATTGTGTCAATTTATAGACACGGATTAAGAAAAAAATAATAATTATATATTTATAAATTGAATATTTGGAATAATTTCGTGTAAAGCATTCGTTCGTTGTAGATTCCGAACAAAACGAAAAACGTATCGGTTCAACAACAAGCGCGTTTAGCGGAGACCCAAGGCTGTATTTTAAAAATGTAAAAACAATGATTAATCTTCGCGAAAATGAGTTTAGAGTTAATGAGTTGATGATTCATAGCTCGGCGTGTGTTACACAATGCGCATGTCTTCAGCGATAAAAATAATGTAAAATGTGATATTGATTCATATCGACTTTTAAGATTCGAGTATATATAATTATTGTTATAAACGAGCTTTAAAAAACAAAAAAATTTCGAAAATTGTAAAAATGTCCAAATTGTACGTAAAAGATAATAATTTCTAATAAATCGAATTAAATTTTTTATCACGAATAAAAATATTTAAAAGTATTAAAAAATGTTAACGAAAAAGGTTTTTCAGTTATACGAATATCAACTACAGTAAAAATGATTCTATTCAATCGTATATGAACAGTGATCGATATGTATTTTATTCTAAAATTCTGCGTTTATGAATTGGCACACAATAACTAATAATTATAATGTAAATCAATAAGGCCAATTCAGTTATAAAATCAATTGTAACCATACACGGCGTAATCAAATACACTTGACAATTCCAATGTCACTGGGTTTAAACTCCAAACACAACAAGAATATTGTAAAAATAATACTCGATATTTTAATTTTTCAAACACCAATTGCTACCACGGTTTCTACTCGTATTATTCTCAAATAATTACTCTTTTCACATATTTCAAGCGAGGGAACTGGGAGTCTGAAACGACTCGGATTGTTACGTGAACGTTTTTTTTTTTTTTTTTTTTTTTTTTTTTATTTTTAACACGTTTTCCCGGCCTTCTAGAAATATTTTTCGAAAACCAAGCGCCGGTCGTATTAGTGGACGGTTGTGTCCCCCAGTGGTACTCACGGCGAAAATCCTGTCGAAGAATCCGTTTCCGGGTCCTCCTTGGTAGTAGAGCGGCGGTCCGCCGGCGCCGCCAGGTTTACCGCCGTTGCCGTATCCTCCGGACGCCGGTTTGGAAGGGATTCCGGCCGAAGACGCAGCTCCGGTCCCGTACAGTCCGGCACCGGCTCCGGCGCCGCCCACGCCGTATCCGGCACCAGCGCCTCCCAAACCGTTTCCGCCAGCAGATGCGACGGCGCTGCTACCGTCGTCGGCCAAAGAAGCGGACGCGTGGAAACCACCCCACGACGCCGACGCCGATTCGCCGTTCTTGGTGAATGTTACTCCGGACGGAATGATTTCCTGCACACACACACATAATATATATATATAACGCGAACGATTGTAGCATTTTATATGATTTAATAACATAAACGATAAGGTATGAAAAGGTGGCGGCGAGCGGAGCCAATGAATTTCGTTTAAGCGAAAGCGCTCGGATAAAGATTTTAAACGTGTGTAACAGTAAATTCGAAAAAAAAAAAAACGATAAAAAAAATTCTTAGGCGTTCTTCGGTGCAATGTTTTGTGCATTATAACGTAAACTAAAACTATTTTTTTATAAATTAAATACGTCACAACGTATAATTGCTGTATAATATAGTCCAATGTGAAATGGACGTTTTAGCAAATTCAAAATCGGAATTCAATTGCTGAATGTAAAAATTCGGATACATTTTTTTTTTTTTTTTTTTTTTTACGTACGCTACAAAGCCGAACTGTATAAAAACACATTATCGGGGAACAAAAGTGACGAGACGATTTTCGAAATGTTCAAAAAATATCACGCGAATATAACCGTATGCGTAATAATAATTATCAATGATAACGTTATAATACGATTGGACGTAAATTACAGAAAAGGCTTTACTGGAAAAACATAGGAAATCGTTTAGCGCGAAAGGCCGCAGAACCGGGGAATCGGCCGACCGATCGGTCTTTGCGATCTGTCGACGGCGTGTGTGTGGCACGGAGATTTGAACGTCCACTGCGAACGACATTAATTTGTCACGTTTTCGACACGCGCGTAAAACCATTTAAAATATTTTAAACATTACATTTACTCCTATCCCACTCCTCACTCATTCTCTCGACATGTTCTATCATCATAATCATCATATTATTATTATTATTATTATTATTATTATTATTCGTTGTCTTTATAATAGGTATATCGTTACGTTGAAGCGTGTTGCAATTAAATCGTGCGTAATATTTTATTACACATCGGTATTTATGCGAACGACGAAATATATACGCTTCGCACGTACACCGCAATAATTGTGTGTTATACGTGTACGCGCGGATTATAAATAGTACGAATAATGAACACGTAGACAATACACAGGGTGGTGTATTATGAATATTTTTAAGTTTTTGTAATATTTACCATATGGAAAAAAAAACGTATTTATACGCTGTGGATATTTCTGAAATATCTACCTTTTTTTTTTTTTTATTAAAGCATCAAAAAAGAAATATCTCGGGGAAATTTCATCTAAGATTTAATCGTTTACGTTCTCTACGATTTCTTACGAATTTACGAAAATGTCAATTATTTTTCGATGGCCGCCACTACATTACGAGCACATAAATACGTATGTCAATTCGTTTTTATTTGTGAAATTTTTTTAAAAATCACTCGCGTAATTAAAACAGATGTCTACACCGTTTTTCGAAAAATTTTATTCACAAAAAATAATCAATAATAATAATAATAATAATAATAATAAAACAATGAGTGTTCGAAAAGTTTTCGCGAGTTAATCGAAAACAAAAAGAAATCGAATATATTGTTTCCACGAACATGTTTATAATAATACGTAACAGTAATGACCTGCAAAGCAACAACAATTGAAATGCGGTGAAAAATAACGCGTACATTTTTTTATTTTTAATAATTAATTACGAGTATTTCGCGCACTCTCTCTATGACGACTAACGCACTAGTCTAACACGTGCTCCGGATTGTTCTCCCCCTGGATCCAATGCGAAAGCTGCCCGGTAATATTATTTGATCGTTATTTATACGACGACAACAATATACGCCGCAATGATTGTCATAAGAAAGAAATATGGTCGAATTATATTACGCGAACCACACGATGGAGAAATCGTGTTTAATCGTGTACCTATGACGATTTAAAAATGCGCATTATTATTATTATTATTATTATTATTATAATTATTGTTATTATTATTATTATTATTATTATTATTATTATTATTATTATTATTATAATTGTTAATATTATTATTATTATTACCTTCCAACTCTATTTGCGCGTTGCGTACACGTACCCGTGGTACGCGTACGAACAATTCAACCTATCTTATTAATATTAATATAATAATATTATTATTGTTCTGTTACAATAGTGCAATGTTATGTTAACGAGCGCCGCGCCGTCGACGGTGACGGTCGACCACCATACACCTCGTACATATTGTTGTAAAGAATACTTTCGTGTTTCGTAAACGGAATAACTTCTTAGTCGTACAAACGGATAAAAAAAAAGTATACAGAATTATTCGAATTATTATTATTATTATATTTATAAATAAATATTCGAATGCTTTCAGCCGTTTTCGGTTTATTTACCTGGTAGTTATGCTCGAATACGCTGTGCTATATTTATGAACTTTACGTTGTTTATTTTTCAACATAACAGTAGTATACCGGAACGGTCAATACGACTTGTCAGCATTGCACGCAGCATTTATAACGTACCTGGGACACGGCCATTATAATACAATACACGAAAATAATAATTGTGGCAAGAGAATTATTTTATGAGAAGGTTTTACGATGCTAAAAGATATTCCGTTGGATATTGGCTACAAAAATTTACAAAAATATATTTTCAATATACTTTAAAACGTATTGATTTTTCTCTCTCCACAACCCGGTACAATTTATTCGTGGTCGAGTGAAACCAAAAAAAATAAAAATATATTTTTTTGCCGAACACCAATAATTTTTATATTCAGATTATTTTTTATTTCGCGTGTATTCAGACCGACATTATTTTCACTCGACGTAAGTATAAGGGGGAAAAAATAAATAAACGTGAGGAACATTCCGAATCGAAAATTTGAGTTTTCAAAAACTTAACGAACTGAACGCACGACTATACAGGACCGCGGTTGCATATTAAACAGTATGTGTCCAACAACCGCCAATTTATTTTCTCGTTTCCCATTTGTTTTTCTACGTCACCGCGAAACTCCGTATGGTTTTTATATTTGTATAGTAATACAAAAATATTATAATCGTGGTTCAATATGATTTCAGGTCGATGGCAAAATGTGTACTATGCGTACTGATAACTCACTTCTATCCATTTTTATAAAGCAGTCGATTGAAAAAAAAAGTTGATTGAGCATACTGAAATTTCATATACGTAATACTACAGAAGTGTTCGATTATGAACGGTTGCCGTTATTTTGTAGTGAATATTTGAAAGCAATAAGAAGAAGAAAAAAAGAAATCACGTGTAGAAAACGACCTGTAGAATTAATTTATTTACGTGTTTCGAACACATTTCTAACGACCATATATTAATTAAACATACAATGTCGGCGGTGTTTACAACGTTTTTATATTACCACGTCGAGTCGTTTAATTTCTTGATATTGCATTGTTGTCTTGACGCGGATTCCTTACAGGATTTTTTTTTTTTTTTACTGTAGTTGTTTTTACGGTTAAACAATATATACAGCACTCAATGCGGAAATCGGAAAACGAAAACGGAGAATAGTTTAAAAAATAAAAACTTATTTTTAAATCGGAAACTCGATGGTTTAAAGTCAAGGACGTGCAGTGTGTGCGCGGCCATACATATTAAACACATAATATACTACTCGTCGTTATATGTTTGTATAAAATATAATTCTACGTGTAGAAATGCGATAAAAGTGAGACGCGTCGACCGTGGCTAATTCTATATAATAATTGCCTTTTTACTCTAAAAATCGTACGCAATAAAATAATATATATTTATTTTACTTGGGTGGAGAATAATTAGTAATTACGCATTTTTTTTTTTTTTTTTACGTTATTAAATCCACCGAGAAAAAACACTTATCGATGGAATAGTTTTTATGAGTCATTTATCCGTAGCACATTAACGTGAGATATACAATACAGATCGTATTGAATTGACACATATAAATATAAATATTTGTTTACACCTTCTCCATGTTAGTAGTATAACGTAGTATCGTCATAGTGTTGTACAATATGGAAAAATATATTATTCGAAGCAGATGCGGATTAAAAATAATTTTCTATAGATATCATGTATCTGTACATCAGAACTAAATGAACGTAAGTCACATTACGCTGACTTTTCATAAGAGCATAACTGAAAATTAGGAACGCGTTGCTTACGTTACGCCGAACTTAAACGCTCGTTTAACTCTAGTCAAATGAAAAAAAAATAGAATTTTTAACGAACATCCATCACTACGGTTCGACGTAAAACAGATTATACGTGCCAAAAATGTAATAATCTGAAAACTGTTACTTTTGGATTTACATTCGTCTGGTTCTGAGGTACAGATATAGGAACGTCGATTATTTTAAATTTACCGATAATTTTATATTCGCTTGAATTGTTCGTTTTCAGTGTCGATCAATTACCGACAATACTTATCGACGATAATTATTTTTGAAATGCGTGTGAACGTTTTTTTTTTCTCGATACATGTATTGATTCGCGTGAGCTGTTTAGTATGGAGGGAGGGAGGGGAAATAGTTATAATATCCTTTATTCCCATATCTATATAACATCGATTCCCATTACGATTTGCAATATTTTATTATCATAACAATAGTAGTCTAAAAATTATATCCGGTAATTATTATATATATATATACACTAGTTATCCAAAAAAAATATTATAATTGCATTGAAAACAATAACGAAAAATGTACAACACGCGCCGCGCCAGCACTTGTTGCGTAAAATAATTTTATAATATTACGTAATACTGTTATTATGAACTACTATTAAAACGGTGTATGTGTATATAAAAATCGTAACTTTTCCTCTCCCATTTTTTATTTTTTTTTTAACCCGAACGATACAATACGTCATCGTCGTCGTATGCATTAGGCAGTTTTTAGACAGTTTTACATAAAAAAAAATTCGAAAACGCAACAAAACTTACTCTATTGTAAACACGTACCCGTGTGTGAAAACCGCGAGTCAGACGCATGAAAAAGAGTGGAAATGTCGTGTTTATGTGTTAATACTACGATACACGATAAACAAACCAATAAAATCGAACGAGCAGGATCGCAGTGCCAATAATAATGATATTTTTTTATATGGACTACGTGTGATAACGATAGAGAAATTACCGTTTTATATTAACGGAATAATAACGTCAATAGCGTGTGATATATACTCACGTTATTCATTTCGGACACATCGTCCTTAGGAGCGGCCAGAACGACGCCGACAACCGCGGTGACGAGAGCTAACGCCACCATGAGACTTTTGCTGTACATCATAATTTTTTTTTCTCTCGGTAATAACACAAACGTTATAAACTTCCCGTTAACTGGTACTGTTAATTGTACTGTTAACACACGAAAACCAAATATGATATGTAAATAAAACGCATTCGAATTTCATATTCGTCATAAACGTATATAACAATAATAATAATAATATTGCCCTTTTCATTTAGTAACGTATTTACTATTAGGTCTCGGGTCCACCGCACCATCCACAAAAAATATTTGATCACGCGAATTAGTGGAAATTTATAAAATATAATGATATTTAGTTTTTATTTGTACTTTATTCGACCATATTTTTTTTTTTTATAAATTATAACGTAATGTTAAATCTCGCAATACCTAATTATGAATCTTTGTGGAAAAATTTGTAAACACGCCATTGTATTCGTTTGTAATTTTAATAGAAGACACGGAATTAATAACGTTTAATTATAATAGCATATAAGTGATTAGTGATTTTTTTTTTTAATTTAATTTTCTTAGTAAGAAAGAAAACGTACGTATTGAATAATATTAATTAACGTTAAGTTATATATAATATAATACGGAACACGAAAAAAAAAACTGTGAGGAACAGAAGTCGACTTTCGCAGTAGGTATACGAGAGTCGGCGGGAAACAAAATGTACATATTTCGATGAAATTTCGTCCGACGAAATAGTATTTGTTGACTAACGCGAAGAACGAGACGATTCAAGTGAAATTCTTCTTAATACGATTAAATATGTATTTGTTTTATAAATTAGAGTTTAACGAAAGACTTGTAGTTTTATTCGATTACTGCGACGATAATACGTTATTCGCATTAATATTCCATGTTTCCCCGGGCTCAAACATAAATGTTTTTTAATTTTTTTAATATTTTTATTTTTTTTTTGAATGAAAAACAAAAACTCACTCGACGTGTACTCCACCGGATCGTTGCAAACAGATACGTCGAGAGACTAAATTGTATACGGTGACGATATGTATAATAAAATTCGTCTGTATTTTTTTGCTCCGTGAAAATTCTCTCTTCGACAAATCACTTGTTGCTGTCGCGGCTACGCTGGTACTGCTACTGTGCAAAGACCGAAACGATGGATTCTCTCGGTCGTCGAAACGCGTATTATTGTGCCATCCACCTCCTCCTCGAGAACAGGTTTATATTACTTTATACGTATATACGTAAAAAGTAGAAGGTTTTAATCATTATTAAAATTATTTATTATACGAGTACGAGCACGGTGATCGGGCGTCGTTGTAGGGAGGAGAAGGATAATCCGACAATAATTTCCGTCGTTGCGGCCAAGGTCGATGATGTGCAGATGACTCAAGTTATAATAATAATAATAATAATAATAATAATATTATTATTATTATTATTATTATTATTATGTATTAATGTTGCCATACACAAAGACACTGTCGAAAAGACACAATCTCAGACGCGTAGGATAATAATAATAATAATAATAATAATAATAATAATAATAATAATAACTAATTATCCGGATTTCTATGCAAATGTACAATTATTATTATTCATCTCGAGAATAAAAAATGTTCATTGGAAACGTCGACGTTTCGCATTGCGCGTGTATTATACCGGTACTTATTTTTTCTTCTTTCATATTTCATTAAAAATTAATATTAATTACGTATATTTTTTGTTTATAGTACTGCGTAAAATTTGAATTTCTATAAATAATAAATGAAAATGTTTTCAAAATTTTTTTTCGGATTGGCGAAATTAATTTATTTTCATTCTTTTGCACCTGGACTTCGCGAGAGGAAGCGTATAACGTCATTTTTACGTATTCGCTTAGATTGTGTGCCCAAATAATCTCATATGAATCCTACATCGGTCATATTATCCTACTGGTTTCTCATGTCTCAAACTATCACTAGTATTGTCAAAAAATCTACAATTATTATCAAATTTAAAAAAAAAAAAAATTTGAAACGTTAATCAGGACAAAAGAAAGAAAAAAAAGCTTTAAAATTATATAACGATAACGCAATGATGTGTGTGCGTTGTTTATTTTTCTTTTAATGTTTGTAACCAAAAATTCTACCGTAAAGAATGCTCCGCGTTCTTTACGTGTAGTACTATTTTTCAGTATCTAATCGCATGTATTTGGCATAATTGGAGTGGTCATTTTTCGATTCGCTCGATATTTTTTTTGTTTGCTTTGTTTTTAAACGTCAGAAAAAATTACCGAAAAATCACACACAAACGCAGTTTCGTCAAAACGAGTTTTCGTGTTTTTCGAACTGATGGTCACGGAATTCGGGAATTTATTAACACGAAGACAAATTTTTCAATAAGAATCTCGAAAATCGTTAATAATCAACAATAATCTCTTTTTATAACCGCGTTAAATTTTTCGACAAATGTACATATTATTTGATTTATTTTAATAATAAAACGGTCGAGTTCGAAACGTTATCGGGACGAAAAAGTCTCGGTGTTCTTTTTTACACAAACCCCCTTTCGCCACGATAAAAATTGAAATTACCTCGCTGTTGTTTTTAAATGTCCATTGCTGCTGCTGTTAGGCGCCCCGACACTCGTATTATTTAATCCCCCGAAACAATTATTATTATTATTTTTTACATTTAAATAATAATTTAATATTTTTATCTTATATACGAACAACAACAACAACAACCGCGATGACGACGTGACGCGACAATCGCCGTTGCGATATTTTTATTTTTTATTTTTCCTAGTCGGACGGGCAATAGGAAAAAAACCGGTGTATGTGTTTTTATACGTTTTTTTCTTTCTTATTTTTTTTTTATGATTTCCGAGGCTAACGACTCGCCGCGGATTACAAGACGCGCGGCGGTGAAAAAAAAAAAACGTATAAAAAAAAATAAAACACGACGGCACCGCGTGTGGATTGAAACACGCCGTGTTGCCGGCAAAGTAGGAAATCATCGGCCACGGTGCCATGCGATTGAGGTGCGGCGGTGTACGTTGAAACGAGCAACGAGTATGGACGAATAATAAGTTACAATTAATTTCCACGTTTACCAAACGCATGCGAAGTGTATTTTGTGTACGGGTATATAATATGCATTTTGTATTATGAAACACAAGCCCGGGGAGAAAATTATTTCGCGTAGCTTTTTCAATTCCAAAACGTCCTACAATAACGTCTTGGTTTATTTTAACGAGAAATGTAATGGACCGATTAATACAATCTTAACGCAATCAAATACGCATATTTTTTTCCCGCATAGTTACCATTCAGATACATTGTAGTTTTCCTTAGTAGAAAACTTGAAAATACCATGTCGGAAACACCGTAGCGCACATTTTCCATCGAAGAATTCGATAAGTGCGCTCATGATTTCCACCTTATTTTGAAAACGAATTCAAATGATCTAATCTGATCAGGGCACATATTGCAATACTTCTCACTTGTATTTTTTTCAAACTAAGCCTTGTTTTGTCGAATATGGGAGATTGCGTTGTCACCAATCAACTTCACATTTCTTGAGCGTAATCGTCTTCTCCTCTCGAATTAAATTTTTCTTTCGATTCGTCCGATGTTTTAACGTAACGACCAGCATTCAATGCCTGTATTCGATTCAAGTGGAATTCATTTTCGAGGAGTTCATGAACGCAATTACCGAATACTTCGATAGAATATGTGCTGCGTATTTACGAAATGGCATTCTCAAATTACTCCATATAATTGAGAAATATGGATAAATTTAATTGGTAATCGATTGTCTGGAAAAAGAGAAAAATATGTAATTAATCGTGTTAAAATTTTATAGCAATAAATTCATTTTTCGTTATTCAGTAAATCTTTTGTACTTTACTTATGGGACGTCCTATACGTATAATAAACGTACAACCGAATTTTGTACACCAATGCAAAATAATAATAATAATAATAATAATAATAAACTTACAAAATATAAATATATTTGATTAAAATAATAATGACAGATTTATATATTGTAAAAAATTAATCCGTATTATAACGAATGACTGGAAAGCGAAAAATAACATTATTATAGGGACCAATATATTGTACACCGTCGTTGTCGTGATTAAAAAAATCAGCTATTGCCGTTGGACTTTTTCTGAAAAAATCGAACTTATATATAAACGGTGCATATTTTTACGTACGAATTTACCTGTACAGGTACTTATAACGGGTCGAGTCCCACGGAATATTTGCTCGTGTGGACATCGTTACACCGTTATAAATGCGAGTCGGTTTATGGTGTGTTTGTAATGTCGTATATTATACGTTTTGGAAATTATCCGGTTAGGATCGACAACTTTATAATACGAAACGATATGATTCATTGAGATAGTAATAAAAACGTTTGATTACACCGAAGCCAGATGGTTTTTAGACGAATTTACTCTTCGGAAATAAATGAATTCGTGTACGTGACGGATAGCGGGACTTATATATATTACACGACGGCCGATGGTGGAATCACAATAATTGATATGACGTATTATTTTTCGTGTTGGTTTTACTGAAAATTTAACAAGGCGAATAAACTAATAACGATTATGTACACCTTATTTCAGAATACCACGATTTCCACGTAATTACCAAGATTTCCACGATTTTCACGATACCTAGTTCAATTAATTTCACGAGTTTTTAAAAATAAATATAATTTGAAAACGTTTTCGCGACAAACAATAATAATAATAATAATAACAATTCATTAGGGTATCATCGCATACGAAATTAATTAAGTTCTTGAAAACCTGGGACATTTCACTCACTATTTAATATATATTATTATTAAAACAAAAATTTATTTTCCTAAACAGTTTTAATGTATTTCCTGTATAATAAATCATTTCAATCCAACAAAATGTATGGGTTTAGGATTTCATTTGAATTTTATAATTTGTCGTCTCAGTTAATAATTATTGATTTTATGATTAAAATACATAGAAATAAATTAAAAATCTTATTTTTAAGACATACCGTTATTAATAATTAATTGTACGAAATGCTCTATGTTTTTTTCTTTGTGATTGTACGAAGTTATTGAAGTTTTTTTTTTCAATTATAATATTTTCTAATGTATCGATTGTAATATTTTAAACGTTTCGTTCAATTTTATCAAGAAGATCGCGCGTTCTTAATATATTCGTATTTTTTAATTGCTCTTATCTTCTTTTATTTTTATTTATTTATTTTTTTAAAATAATAAACGCGTATTAAAAACTTAACCAGTTTTAACGCGGTCAATATACACTAGATTCAAACTGAAATGTAAAACGGGACGGTATTAATATTTTCATAAACAAACACTTTTCTAAAAATGTATGTCATTGAATTCGATTTTTTCTTACATGTTTAACTGATTAATGATTATATCGATACTAATGTACGGTTTTAAAAAAATACGGGCACGTACGGGATAAAATACGTAGTATAACGCACAGGCACCAGGTTTTGAAAATTTCATAGGAGGCTCACTATTTTATAAACTCATGTACTGTTTTACCTTACTCTTACCATATTATATTTTTTACTTTTATTTACCTTAAATTTTTCGTTAAATAATAATTGAAATATAATTATTTGTTGTGTTTATATGTTATAACATTTTAATTTATAATAATATTAATATCATGCTAAATCACAAGACAAAAATTTAAAAAATGCAAATTTATATTTTAAATGCATATATTTTATAAAGAAAATTTATTTTTCCGTACTTTGGAATTGTTAATAAATTGGTGTGCAACAATTTTTAAATGTATTTCTTCATCGCGGTGAACACGAAGGATGGAAACATCATTCAAACGTATTTTAAAAATAAAATTAATATTTTGTGGATGTATTTAACAAGTATTGATATTTTATATGAGGATCGGGGGGGGGGGTTGAGCGCTGTCTTATCAATCTCATGAGGGGCTAAAGCCCCAGAGCCCCCCTGTGCATGGCGCCCATGGTATAGCGTAATTATTGAACAATTTCCAAAACGACGATTTTCATTCGAACGAAATCGGACATTGAAATCTGTCGGATAGGAAAAACAAATGTTTCTACATAAAAATCCGATTTTACGATTAAAAATTGTTTACAAAAACAAAACTCGCGCGAACGCATTTCAATAATATATTTTATTATCGGTCGTGTAAAATATAACACTCGTCGTTACAAACGACGACATTTTCCAACACAACGAAATTTCGTCTAAAGAAACTTTTGTATCATTTCCAACCGAATAATATAAATATCGTTATACAAGGTTGAATCCGCGGACGCAGCAATAGTAGTAGTCGGTTTACGAGTAATGTGGATCGATATAAAACATATAATATTGTGCCGGGCGCAATTTTCTGTTGAAATTAAAACGTGACGGTTTTTTTTTTTTTAATTTTTTTTCCGGATTTTACAATGCGTGAGCGATTAAGACAAATCGACTAATTCGTTCGGCCTTGAATTATTATTACTTTTCCACCATCCGAATTTTCATCATACCAATCGTGTGTAATAATAATAACCACCGAACGTCATAACCGCGTCACTGGCACGCCGACGGCGCGCCATGTGAACGAATAGCGTTCGTTCGCGACCGACAACAACAACATAATTATAAAATAACAAAAAATTATTATAATAATGTATTACGAATATATACTATACGCGAATCAGGTTGAAGTGTATTATACGAAAAATAGAGAAATATAATAGGTGTTGTTGCATTAAATCTGTTTATCCACGTGACCGGTGTCGACAAATAAATCGTCATGAGTAATCGTAGTGTATTATGCGAAAAAGGAAAAACACAAATACAACGAATAAAATTACTTTACTGAAAATAATTACGAACATTACAAATAAGAAGACAATAAATAAAAGAAAAGAAAAACAGCAAAGGAATCGTGTACGTAGAGAATTAAATTGTTTAAAATAAAAACTTTGTTTACGAGTATTGATTTATAGTCTTATTTTAGATTGTGTGCGGACCGAGGAATTTATTGTGGTTTTTCTTTGTGCCTGTATCCGAAAATTCTACCAGAAACAATGTTTACGGTCATAATTTCTGGTAACATTTAGTACTGTAAAGAAGTCGTTTTTCTCAAAAGCGTTTGAAAACAAAAAATTCAAAAACTACCGACAAATTACATAAGAATGCGATTTTGTCGAATTCGATAATTTTTATTTCTTCGTAATTTTCAAACTATTAACATTCTGTTATATGGTGAACTCTACGTCGTTGGTCGTCCAACTAAATGCAAAATAATATTGTCGTTTTCCTGCAAAACCGGTCGTGTGTACGCTTCGACTAGACTGCTGAACAGGTCGACAGTGAATAATACACCGTGCAAAATAATATAACTTTGTACAGTGGTACGCGTACGTATAAAAACCATTGCACGCCAAAACATAGCAATGGAACTTGATTAAAAGTTAAAAGTATCAAAAACGTTGTAAAAACGCTTTACTCCGTTAGTTTTTTGTAACTAAATATCATAACAGTAATTAATAAACCGCATATAATAATCCTTTTTCCCCGAAATTGTTTTCTAAAACATTCCAAAACAATATTTCACGAATGATTCTACGCAAATAAGAAAAAAAAAAATGTAATTGTTCGAACTACTATTTCCAGTAAAGATTTTAAAAGAATATTTTCACTGAAATTTTTTCATAAATAGCTATGGGACCAAATCAGTTTTTCCACATTTATATATACTCTTGGGTTTTTTAAAATATTTTTACGTTCAGAGTTCGGTCATAATATATTTTTGGAATTATAAGAATACAATTGAAACGTAATGAGAGGTTTATCGAAAATTGTAATTGTCGATTATATTAGAAGTGTTTGCAAGTTCTTTTTACCGCTTTTATCGTGAGTCTTAATAAATCTTTCATGAAAATCAATTGCAATACATAGAGACGAAACGAATGATTTGTACAATATGTCAAGTGTTGATTTCGTCACAGAAAATCCAATGTCACAGTAATACTAAAAAAAAAAATTCAGTTCAAATTGAGTCCAAATTAATGGCAACAGAGATTCAAGAGATTTTTTTTTTTAATAAAGCAATAATTTTTAATAGACAAAACGTTGTGTAAAATATGGTGTAGGAATACACATAACGTCTCGCATATAGTTAAAAAAAAATAAAAATAAAATCATGATTAAAACATTAATAAAAATATCAATTATATTTAATTTATTTGTACCCATTATATATGTAGTAATTGGTGAAGACGTAAAAAGTATTTGAATTGTAGTCCGCAGCGTACGGTTTTCACCCGTGCGAATTGGAAGGATTGAACAAAATTTACAGAATCACAATAATATCTGTTTTTCGACCCCTTCAATTCTTCATATAATTTGTTTGGTTGAATTTCGTGATGAACAACAATAAGAGAATACGTCATTTTGTATTTAATTATAATTATTATAGTGTCAATATCGCCAATTATTGTGTAATGTTCACGTAATCGTTATGATACACCGGCGGTTGTGTCGTACTCGTGTATTCGAATATAATAGCTAAAGAATTACACCGTTTTCATATTATATAACGACTCTTTTAGCGCTGCATAATATTTATCGATTCAAAAATGTACGTACACGGTACATTTTAATTTTATAATATATATATATTTTTTTTTTATTATTATTATTATTATGTGTATATTGTATAATATTGAAATGATACTGTTCTTGAAAATTTACTGGTTTCCATCCGTAAAATTGTTTACGGGCCTATTCAAAACTGCAACGAGAGCAAATCTTAACACCGACCACGTTAAATCGAATTTACCTTGGATTTTCACGTATTTGAAAGTAATGAAAGACCTTGGAACGATGGAAATGAAACGTATTAGAGAATATTCCCTATGGAAATATACGAGTGGTTGGAGGCAAACATGTATAATATACGTAAAAATAATTGACGACTAAAGCGCGCGATGCGAATATATTATTATTATTTCAGCGTCTCTTCGCCACTATTTCCGGTCATTGTCCGGTTTGGCGTACACATACTATTGCTAACTAATACATACCGTGTAGTTATAATTTAGGCCCGGATTTATATGCTCCAAAAAAAAACCTTAGAAATATGTATGTTTTATGCTCTTATTTTTGTACAAATATGCCTTTTAAAATAAAAAAAAAAATGTTATTATTTTAAAATGTTTACTTTATAACTATATACGATTTATTTTCTACAATGATTGATCGAAATGTTCTCAATCCGGAAATCAACATTAAAAATATATAGTTTTTTATAATTAAATCAACTAAACGGAATAAAACTTTGTGTTTCACGCGTATAATTCAAACTCGTGATTTATCTATAGCTACTTTTTGGTCTGTTAAAAAAAAATGCACATAAATCCGGGAACCTTAGTTTTAATAAATCGTGTATTTAATGCGTTGACTGTGAACGATTTGTTTATAGTACGTAATATTTCTGGTACGTTGTGACTGATTTTTGGATTTACAAATCCCTAGTTAAATCGATTTCAGGCGATTTTTTAATAACGTACGGATTATTCAGAAAATATTTCGTTCATTCCAAATAACACTCAATATTTTTACCGTTTTATTATTCACTGTTAACGTATACGAATTGATACATGTGATGATTGTCGAAAGTTTTGGTTCAAACTGAAGTCCGTGGCGTTTCTTTTGTTTATTCCGTTTCGTTTTCCGTTACTGGTCGTTATTACAAAACACAAAAAAAACAAAACAATAATAATAATAATTAAAACTCGTGTGTAATGTGCTACTTATAATTACTTTAAAATTTCCGACTTTTCATTAAACGATATTTATTTATTCCGGTACATTCAGACGCTGTTTTTTTTTTTTTTTTTTTTTGTTAATTTGCGATAAACGTTTTTGTTGAAGGTGTGTATAAAATAATTGCGCGCAAACAATCATAATTCAATAATCGTATTCATTAGGTACGTCGTAATAAATAGTGCTTAGATTTTTGTACATTGCAGTAAAGAAGAGAAAAAAACACTCGGGGAAGTACGCCAGACTTAATGCCACATAACTTTGATAAATATGATAAAAAACAAAACATAAAATCGCCATAAACAAAAATAATTTAATTAAATGTTTCAAACGTGTTGATTAGTTTGAAATATTTATACATCGACAAAACAGGCGGAATGAAAATAAAATAATTGTTTTTGAACAATAACATTGTATTTTATCTCAACATTATTGGTTTACAGGACACCACTGTGCGAACAATTTTATACGGACACGCAAAACAAATTGGTTTTTATTTTCAAATTATTTAGTACATACGATTTGGTTCGAATTTCGGCACCGTGTTTTATATGACAATATCGCGAAAATATTATTTATAATATTGAACACGCATTAAATTTCGTTTTTTTTTTCGAACTTCCATAAATGAAAATACGAAAAACTTGACATATTTTGCTAAATTATTTTACATATAAATATTCGATAATATATAACTCGATTGGCTTCAATAACTTTTAATTATTTTACTAATTATATTACTGCAGGTCTAATGCGGTGTTCTAAAAATCTTTTGTCACATTGGTTTTTTTTACACACGTTTAAATGTTGAATGAAATAACCGAAAACTAGAATTTTTCGTCTAATTTAAACTCAAGTAACTTTGAAAAATGATGGAAAATATTTGAAAATTTTTTCTTGACCGTATAATTTCAAGTACATAGGATTCTTCTTTCTCTCCGATCTGTAAAAAAAAAACCGATTTTATTGAAAATTTACATGAAGAATTTTGAGAAAAATTGTTTTTAAATTTTTTAACATAAGCAAAGTAATTTCAAAAAATTATGATTTTTATATCACATTTCTATTCATTTTTAGTGTGTTTTAATGTGTACCAAGCGCTCTTATTGATTCGATTACAAAGCACGAGACAAATGTATATACAGAAGAGAATTAAGCTCAATGTAATACTAATTTTATTTATAATAATATAGTTTAAACTGTTTAACAGAGTTAAAAGTATAGATATACTAATCCGTACAGAAAACTACGTACAAATGTAAGTGCCGAATTTTCCCATTGTCATTTGTCATTATATACGTAATATCATCGCATATAGTTTAATGGTGTGATAATTGTGTTTTCACATTAACGTTCTCGTATATATTATACATATTTTAATTTAATTTTTTTTTTAGTGATCGTTAAAATATTTAATATATATATATATATTTATATATACTCGTAAAAACAAAACGATTCACCTATCGAAGCAATCATCATTATTTGAATATTAAATTGGGTAATATTAGGAATAAATTGTATTGTAAGTATATTAGACTATTTAATTTACATTATAATAATGAATAATGATGCTAAACATTCTGAGCGTAGCGAGGAAACTACAATTTATTATTTCAATTAATATTCAAGAAATAGAAAACCAATTTAAATCGATGTGTTACGTAATTCGCCATGAACGATGACGGTGTTTGTCGTACGCGTTTTGTAAAGAAAACGATGATTGAACGCAAAACTTGTTATTTTCCATTGTAAAATATTTTAATCCATTATACAATTTAACACGTTCAGCAACGTGTTATTCGAACACAGAACGCTTTCGAACGGAAAACAAATTGGTTATTTTAACGATAATGTTTGAAATGTTAAAATTTCAAATCACGTTATTATAATATTTCGACCACTCGTTTCGAAAATTGTTTTTTAACATCGTATTGAATACTAAACGAGATTTTATTCGGTTATGAAAAACATAATTTTACACTCTATACAATACACTTTATTTTTTATTTTGTAAAACTATAATAAAATATTTAGACGTTATGATCAATATCACTTAGGCATATAGGATAAGTTAGGACTACAATATTTATAAATAAAATAATTAAATAGTCGTTATTTAAATTGCCCAGATAAGACGTAAACATACGTATATATATATATATATATATATCCTATAAAAATCATACTTAATTTATGTCTTGAAAAAATTTTTTTATCTCCGTTCAAAAATCGACATGTATATCACGGAAAAAAATACGCGTTGTAACTGAATTAGCTGATTTTTCATAGTTATAGAAACTAGCTTTTCTCGTCAATATAACTCAGCTCCTAAATGAGTGAAACTTAAAGCTACAACGAGTAAATTCGTCAATTTAATATATATATATACATATCCCTACACCAAGGCTTTCAAAATTAAAATTAACTCTATTCTCAAAGCAACTAAATAGAAAAAAATCTTGCCTATTTTCCAACATGCAACAAATTCAAACTTGAAAATGATAAAGAGTTCCCTCCCGATTTTGCTGTTGGAGTTCTCGCCTATTTGAAAGAGCAGTTTGAAAGACCCGGCTTAGAGATTTCGAAAGTGCAGAAGACCGTATTCGAATTTTCGAAATTACATTTGCCATAATTTAACAAGCAGTTCATCTCTAATCTACGTCTCATTGAATTACTTTACTCTTATCATAATAAAACAAATTTTGAATTATAAAAATAAAAGAATTATACAAATAAACGTACGTTTTTCTAAATAAATCTTATCTATTCTTCAATATCATAACCTCTCTATGCCTCTGAAAATGTTGGCCCGCCATGTCAAAGCGTGTCTCAAATATGGCCCGCCGTCAAAAAATGTTGGAGGATAACCTTGCTATAGCTTAATGCAATCATATATATATATATATAAAAGAGAGTAAAGCTGTGGTGTATACCAAGAGATGTAGTAAAATTATATTAATAATATGCATTTTACAATTTAACGGTAAATGTGTAGAAAACACTTTTGTGTGTACCGCCAAACATCACGAATCGCATAACGGTCCCACGTAAACGGGTTCATTGTCGGACACTCATTTCGGATGGGAGTGCGAACAACCGGTAACACCGTTATGCGAACGCGGTAATAGATGACGGTCTGGAAATCTGTGTATTTATATTATAGCTATGTGTATAATCAACGGTGTACTGAATATGTTTGAAATTCGATATATATACATATATATTTATTATTTTTTATAGATATTTATCTTTTTCCCCTATAGTATGTTTCAGTATTCAATAAATTATACA
Organism: Chaetogeoica ovagalla; assembly: GCA_032441825.1. Classification (NCBI taxonomy): domain Eukaryota; kingdom Metazoa; phylum Arthropoda; class Insecta; order Hemiptera; family Aphididae; genus Chaetogeoica; species Chaetogeoica ovagalla. The sequence continues at coordinate 2,714,501 of CM063747.1, read as the reverse complement.
CATAAATATAAAAATGTTCTACAGTGAAAAATATCGTCCGAAGCAATTAAATCGACAGTGTATCGGCACGGGAAAATATAATACAATCATTCTACTAGGAATAAAAACATCTCCTTTGCCTCGGCGTGTATATTCAATTAATATTTCTCATTACACTAGACATTTTTCAGCCATTTATGTACAACTTAAATTGTATACATATATAAAAAACATGTCTCTAATATTACGTATATTACCACTATTAGTAGAAAATCTTAAAAATTTGCAATCGTTTTCGTTCTTACTCGTAACGACGAGGTGTATTAAATCAATAATAACGTCATATCGATTAAATCTATCGTGCAATATTATAAACGGAAAATAATTTTTTTTTCCTAAAACTCAATTTTCTAATTTTATTAGATAATATTTAATACATAACAACGCGTTCGCGTATTCACTATAGTGGGAAGGGGTGGGCGAGAGATGGTTAAAGTTAACCTCTGTGGTGTACTACTGTGTGTGCTTAATGCGCAATTTTTACGATATTATTTTTATTTTCAATGGACAACAATGTCTCGTTTATCGAAAATTTTTAGTCGCGACTGACTAAATGTTATTTTTACACACACGTAATTATATAACGAACGCGTCGTAATCTTTCGCGTGTAATATCGGATTGATTATAAATCTCAAACGCGATAGCGAAAGATAACTCGAAGATCGATTACCTGGTACCCGAGAAAGTCGATTAAATATAATTTGTAAATTTATTGCGCGCATTGGTCAATATTTATATTACCACTGTAACGCGATATCCCAATTAAATCCTAGTTTTATCATCTTTACCCACGAAAACGCTAAGACGAAACTTTATTCAGATCGTACACTAGAATGGGACCACAAACGTTTTTGTATATGGTAAATTTAATAAAAAATTTTAAAACACAATTGAATTATATGTATAAAAATGTTGTGTTTAGGGCTGTACTAAACCACTACAAACTCAACCAATTCAATCATTCCAATCCATCTCTCTCCGTTCAATTACCTCTGTCCACTGGTACGTTTCTAACGACTCCAAGGACATTTTTTGAATTTTTTTCCCCTAGTATAATAAAAATTCACATATTTTCGAGTACATTGATCTATTTATATTGAAGTATTATGGAAGGAGGGCACCGAAAAAACTACACCGGGGCACCTAAATTCTTAATTCGTCACTGAAGACGAACATAACGAGATTTCTCCTATTTTTACTGTGAATAGGCAACTCATTATTTATGTATGCTTCCCGGCTAACTAATCTGGTAGCCTTATATTATTTATAAGGCTCTATTTTCAATCATGAAAACAATTTGAGCAAATTACACTCAGTTTCAATGGAAAAGTTTTCGACAAAAAAATTTTTCGATCACCCCCACTGGTCCTTAACATATTAAGGTCCTTTTAAGGTAGCCAATATTTTTAGTTATTTATTATATTGTTTTGGTGTTATACGATTGGGTGTTAGCGTTATTAAAACGCCACGAGATAGAGATTTATTATAGTTTCTTTTTAAAGAATTAATTCATAATAGGATAGCAGATACGTTTTTTTTCGTTTATAATAAAACCTAGATTTTGGGAAAAAAAAATAAAAGTGACGTGTATAAGGTGTTGTTCAACGTTTCTCCAAGCATATGTATGTTATGACGTAATGTATGAAATGTTTGGTTTTGGTTACATACAAAAGTTCTGTCGTAGTAAACAGTGCTGGATCATTGTAGTGAGATCAATCATGACTCTACGTCATGCGAAATTCGGGAATCTTCGACTCCTAAATGTGTCAACTGCAATCAACCTCGTGCATCTACAGAGTGATCATGCAAGGAATGGATAGCCCAGAAGGAAGTCAAATGAATGATGGCGTTCAACAATGTGCCGTTAAAGGAGGCATCTATAAGCAAAGGAAAAGAAATTATCAACGCGACATTTTCTTATTCGGAGGAGGTCAATAAAAATTTTAAAATATTAATTGGAGCAAAAATATTGGAATATTGAAACAAACAAGTGAATAAATCATTCCGGAGTGCTTGAGCCCTACAGCATTCCCTCTTTTGAGTGAACCTTTGTTTGTCGTCGTCCTCATAAAGTTAATTCAAATACGCCACTGATTCTACGTGTATGTCCATCTCATACACCTTTTCTTTGTCCTACGTATCTATTTGTAAACGCGTTCAGACCATTCGAGTGTCAATTCAATCCATTTGAAACCATTATAATGCAAGTACTGGTCCATGCATTGTCCATCCGTATAAGTTATTGCTTAAAAATAGCAAACAATTATTTTAATTACAGTCATGATACGTTATCTATAACTTGGATTTTTATTCATCAAACCCGGGTGTTTTTCAATAGTTGGCCTTTGCGTATCGCGTATTATGTTGTGTAAGTGCTCTTTGTATACCATGTTTAAACACATATTAGTACCATATCTCTAAGAAATATTGAGAGACTGAAAACAATAATTTTTTTTTTTTTATTATCACACTTTACGTTTTTAATTTTTATAATATAGTGAAACTATATGCAGTTTATAATTTTTATTAGAAATTTTATACAACACAATGCATGTTTCGTGTAGTGTCGAATAACATTTGAAAATGTGCTATCGTGTAAACAAAGATAAAAATTTTATGGCAATGTCAACATTTGAATTTTGAATTTTTTTTTTAATATTCGCATATTGAAAAAAATGTTTTTAATGTGCATGTGTATTACTACTATATCGATTTAGGAAATAAATTGATATTAATCAAAATAAATTATCAGAACGAGCTATTTGAAGCACTTGTTTTAAATTTACAATTTTATGGATTTCCATATTATATACCTATGTATTTTCCATGTGATATTTTATATTATCATAAGTTATATTTATCAAATGACAGTTTATGGACATACTATATTTAATCGTGTTTATCTTATTTTAATGTCCAACTACAAACGCTGAACGTGTATTTATTAAAATATATATATCATTTTTAAACCTTAAATTACCATTATTTACTGCGCGTGGCAATTATTTGTCAAACATTCAACGTTTATTTATTTATTTTATTTTATTTATTTACAATACTTATTCGTATGGTGTTTTTTCACATAATAACAGCTTAGTAATTGATGAAAACTTATACTTATCTTATAATCGATTGTTCTATACCACATAACAATAATATTGTAGATTATATATTTTATATACTATATATTAAAATATATATATCATATATATTTTATTATAATAATATTTAGAATTCTGTATTTATTTTATTATCATTAATATATAATGTGGGAGATTCACTGGGATCATTAACGTTAAATACTATATAATATTTTATCAAAATAAACAATAAATTATAAATTAATATGAGTCACCTGAAATGATGACATTTAACTGTCAATTTATATAATTTGCAATGTTCGTATTTTTTTTTTAAATGTATTTTAAAAGATTCAATTACATTTCAGTTTATTACAATAATTAAATGACGTTAGTCTGTTTTATTTCTATTTTTCGTCAATTAATTGTCTATAATTTAAACTTAACAAATTATAAGTACCTATATAAAAATTGTCAGTCGTTTTAAAATATTCAATTCGATTTTATTCTTTTTTTTCATATTTTCCGTACAAGATTCAGTTAAATTTTTAAAACGTTCTTCATTCGAAACACTAATTGCCATGTAACTACATTATTTACATTTAACACACTTTATATTTACTTTAATACCAAAATCACGAATTTGCAAGGTATCTGTTTACACACGACAGTACTGCACGTAAAAACAACGATCCATATTGAATATATATTCATTAGATTAACGATAGCAAAATAATGAGTAACATGGATTTTAATAAAACGAGATTTATCGTATTTTGCTTTATAATATTTTTCTTAGTCATTGTTGGAGTTACTTCCAAATCATCCGGTAAGTATACTAGACACATATAAACACGAACATTAAGCACTGTAAATTGTTAAACAATACGAAAATATTCATATTATACACATACAGTATATATATATAACTATTAATATCGTATATGTGTTTTTGAAAACCTTTAATTTTAGAATGTAAACGTAAGTTTTTCTATAAAGTTTTATCAATAATTCATGTATCGTAACACTTCCTAAAGGACAGTGTCCGTACTACGACTGCCCAAATATGGTCGCCAAACATAGACCGAGACTTTTAAAAAATCGGAGCCACATTGATTATTTTAATTGATAGAAAATCATAAATAAGAAATGAGAAAATGAAAGAAAAAAAAATATTAAATTACAATTTTAAATATACCAGATTTAAACGTGTCGTCGAAGAAAGCAAATTTTAATCAAACATAATATAATGTACATTATATATAACATTTTAACTACTTTTTTTTGTACACGTTACATAAATGCATGCGGTGAAATGACAAATTTTGTTGATTCTGCCGGTGCTGACATCCTCGCCGTCCACTGACGGTCCGGAGACGCGGTCGGTTGTTCAATATTATCCGATCATTTTGTATTTGAACGACAAAAGAAAGAAAAAAATATATTGAGACCGTAGTTTTAATACGTTCACGATATACGCGAGAATGACGAGCGGTGACAAAATCATCGGTGGACAGCGGGCAACGGTTATCGTTAGACTCATTAAAGATTGTACACCCCCACGTTCTGGGTTACCTTTTATGATAAATTTAAATTATATTACATAAGAAATTATTGTGTTTAAAATTTTCCATGTTACATTATAATATGTGTGTTTAATAATTAATCAACTCTATTTGAAGGCTTCGTGTTTATAAGTGATATTTTAAAAATGTTTTATTTTTAAAATTAAAAATGTTTTTTATTTTAAAAAATTCCTACATAGACATTTAGGATATCTGTGTAATCGTTCTGATTGAATTTCACCTTGAATATAAAAATAATCATGTTTCTTTATGGGTGATATTTGGGGTTTTGACGGAGAGACTTGCAAAATATAAGTTCACAAGTAAAATAAAAAAAAAAATCTTTCTAAAAAAAGTAATTTATCGTGCATTTATTAAGTAAGTTTATTACCAAAATATTATATTCCGTCTGAATGGAACGATGAAATCCAACAATGCTTTTGATCACATAAAATTCAGGCCAGTTAGTTTGATATCCTACACAGCTCCACAGAACTTTTGTAATGAAAAATTTATTTCGTCCTGAACTCGAACAGACGATTAGCATATAATGTCTTTGCTTCAACTGATTTGTATCCATAACATTATTAAAATTATTGAAAAGCCATTGTTGATAAACGGTTCTCATTACACATCGCGAATGCCATAAAGAATAAAAAAAAACTACAGTTGAATACATTTACGCAGATTATTACTCTTCGTGCTATTTGATTTTTAAATAATATTTTTTAGGTCAACTTACAACACTAGGGCTATTTGATTGTACGTATTTTATTTATTTTTATAAATATACGGATAGACATACTTATACGTTTTAATGCAATATTGCAATTTCTAAGTAACATTATATAATATGAAAATATTTCGATTATATTATTATTTTTAAATATCAAATTGATAATATTCAATTTTATTTATTTATTTTGTTTCATTTAATTAAATTTATTTTTACATATAAATATAAAAATTATTATTATTTTTTTCTTTTATAGTTTCTATATAATACACTTCAAAAACAGTTTTCATACATATATTTGACAAATTCAGTAAGTAGGTATTTTAATTTTAACATTTTAGCCAACTTCATTTTGATATCTACATGTTCTTCATAAAAATCAATTGGAAACCATGACCACGCTAGTGTAACGTATTTTATATATAACTCGGTAATCGCAAAATATTTTTATGTTCGAACAAACCGCAACAGACGACCGGAAATCCGTCATGTATATTTCGGTTGTATGAACGTTTACACGAACGTACCCGGTGTAACAGCGGAATTCTATCGGATATTTGCTCGTATTATTTTATATTTATTTAGCAGTTTAAATCATTAAAAAATCGAACAGTCTCTGCTACTGACTGACACGAATTTATAATTAAATTTGTTGCCAACGCAAGGCGAAAGGTACTGTGGACACTGTGGCAGTAGTTTTTTGAAAACTTTATATTTTATACATACGTACAATGCTGAGCGAGTAAACGTTTTTTTTTTTAACTGAGTCAATTTAAATCAATAGAAAAAATAGTAAAAGGTTAAATTTGAATTTTTTTTCTCAACGAAATATCTCACGGAAATCTGACAAATGATGTAACATTTAAAAAATGTATCGAATATCATATAAGGTTATATACGAGTTTAATAATAATATTAATAATAATTGTTATTATTACAATATAATACACAATCTATACACATTAGCACAATGAGTATAATATGTAATAATAATTATATAATTAGTAGTTCAACCAAATCAAATTCCATAATTTCCTTAAAAGAAAATAAATACAAGTGTTGTAATTGAATCAATTATGGATTAAATTTTATCTAATTCGATAATAATTCAAATCTTAGTAACGATTCAACAGTTAGGGAAATTACCTCTGGTCTAATTTCTTATTTTTCTAAAAATATTCCCGTTTAATGTATATGTTATTATAATTTATTTAGCATATAAACGAGAAGTTAATAATTGCATTCTTAATGACAAGTTTAGCTTCTAAATTTGGTGATTGCGAGGACAATTATTATAAAATCGAACATGCAAAAATAAAAACATTGTCCAAACAAACATTTATACATTCGGCAGTTTTTCGATTTGGTTGTTCGTTGAACAAGTTGTTGGTCGAGTGGTTTTCACAAATAATAACTCTATTTTAAATATGGACGCGGCTTTTAGCGCGATTGCCGGAATCGAACCTGCAATTCAATATCGTATTATTTATATTTTTTATAACTATAAATATTATTTTGTAGGTAACGATTTAGTTTAATTATTTAAAAAATAGGTATAAATATAGAATTCTATAGTCAATTATCTATTGACTTAATGACTTACACTTATTAATTAAATAACATGTCAATTAAAGTAATATTGAAGTTACACTGTCTATCCATAATGCATAATACGTCACTGTTAATACCAATAAAACCATAAGTGACACATGAGAGATGAGAATAGTTTAAAAAAAACTATTTTCATATATTAGAGAAACCGCAGAATAATGGAATGGAATCGAGAGGTAATTATGCATATTTTTAAATGTATAACACAATTTTTTTTTTTATAATAAAATACTTTTAATATCAAGCGTTTATTGAAAAACCTTATGTACTATTATAATTACATTATTATGGGTGTAAATTCTATTTATTAGATCCCCCCGTAAGAAAAATGATTAAAATTTTATTCAAAAAATCAACAGATGTCGAACACAAAAACATAGATTTATTGCTGACAACATTTCTTTGTAAATGTTATTTTTTTTTTTTTTGTTGGTCAGGAGTACAAAAATATGAGTATTTAATAATTAAATAATTGTGTGATTTTCTTAGCGTACGAGTATACAAGAGCTGGGGCAAAATAAAACTGAGCATTAATGAACGATGAATTTGTGTAATCGATTCTTATATCTTTCATTGTTTGTCCTTGCTTGCCTTATGATAGACGTAGAAAAACAAAGCTTTTTTGCGAACATTACACGTTTAAATTAAAATTTAATTCTTGAACACATGCATACTAACGATTTAAAATCTTGCTTTATTTTAAGAACATCATTGCTAAAAATTTTGTTTGGTCGGAAGTACGTAAGAGGAAAACGTTAAAGTAGAATCATTTTTATTCGAAGTTTCAGTCAATACTTTATTATTGAATACAACAATATTTTAATACATTATGAGTAGTTTAGTTTCAACCGATAAATGTAAAAAAATATATTTGTTTAATAAGTTTATGAAATCTTAAATAAATTTAGGATCGTGTTTTTAAAAAACGCCATACATTCGATAGTGTTGATCTAGGAGATTGCCTAACAAAACGTTAACTTTAGTCGGCCGTAGGAATAATCAAACATCTACATTGGTTAATAAAAAAATATTAGACATTTTTAGCCCCGTATTATGACCAGGGTAATCAGTTGATCATTGATATACTTTCCGTGTAAAATATACTTTTGAGCTTATCACTTCATTTTAATTAGAAGAATGTAATTCAAATTGTGTCTACAATAAACTTCTTCGTAGATTACATACAAAAACAAACCGCATGACGATTCGAAGATTAGTTTCAAAGCTAATCCTAAACAAAGATTCTCCTTTTCGCCGAATCGATCGATTTTGTAAGATATTAAAAATATGAAAAACTGAAAATGATTTTTGGAAAATTGCTCACAAAACAAAAAAGGAAAAAAAGTCGACCCGATGACTGTATTTTCTAACATTAGCCTTTACCAACAAAACTCGATTATATATTTAAATATATATATATATTTCTATTAGATTATATAGACAAGTATCTCGCAGAGACTTTCTCAATAACAAAGCTCGGTATGTATTATTATTTTAAAATGACTGTTACAAAAAAAAAAAAATTAATTTTTAATAAATTATTAATTCAAACAAATATCTAAAATTGGTAATGATCATTAAATTTATAGTTTGCCTTCAAGAAATGATTAAAACCCCAGAGAATTGGTGTTTGGATTACTTAAGAGGTTTGTAACAATTTTTTTTTTTTTTTTTGTGAATGAGCCGTGTTTAAATTATTTAAATTTATCAATTTAATAATCATTTACAGGGAAATCTCCGCTCATAGGCATTTCTAAATAGCGGCATTTCCAAATAATGTACGTTTTATGAGAATAGTAACATTTTCACCCACCTCCAAGCAAGTGGTGTAGCAAAAAAATTTCACATATCTTAGTTGAATTTCCGAATGCATACCCGGGTAACATTTTTCCCGTTCAATGTCGGTTTATAAATAATTGTAACAGTTTAACGATTTATGAACTGTTAATTGAGAACCATTGGACTTGCACAGTGTGTAGGCGCGGCGGTCAACGTGAACCCACACACAAACCGCGCCTCATGGCGTGTAGCCATAGCGGCGGGTAAACGCGAACAACGTTGTTCTCTTCTGAACGCAGAAAAATCACCGTGTGTGTGTGTGTATATCACACATACACACATGGTGTGTTTGCCGCTAGCAGAGGCGAACAAGTTTCTTCGCGTTTGCTCGCCGTGGCAAGACTAAGCGGTCCATTGCTTGCGGACCTCTATTTATACGTCTGCCTGGCTACTCGCTCTTTTTTTTTTTTTTGTCGTACCGCTGTCTGATGACTACTTTGTTTTTCCGGCTTTATTGCGGTCGACTGACGCACTATGCCGGTATACGCGATTGATTAGTTTAACGCTGACCGAGCGATTAAATGTATGTTCGTCTGTTATATTTATTATTTTTATTATTAATAATAAAGAGGAATGGAAGAATTTAGTATTGGCAGCAAAGGGCCTATAATGGTCTATAATGGTATAAAAAAAAAAAAATTATTATTATTATTATTAATAATAATAATAATAATATTTTTTCGCGTATTTCTATGAAATAAAATTAACGTAATGATTCGTCTTTCCTCGTTGTATAATCGTTTACACGTTAACTCGTTTATTTTACACTTCTTACTATATTTTTAACTTTTATTGGTTCACTTACATTCAAGGGCGTTCCGAGGCTTCTCCATTTAGGGGGCTATCAATTTGAAAAATTGCAGCCTACACGAAAAGAGAGGAAAAATGTGTAGTAATAAATGTGTATGAGTAAAATGCTACCATAAAAAAAATTTACTACAAAACATTAACCACTTGATTATATTAAAGAAATTTGTGATGTATTCTAAGTGTAATTTTTTCGTTGTAGTGAATACATTTTTTTTCAATTCTAATGAATATAAATCGAAGAAAAATTAAATATTTGAAGAGTGTTTATTTCATTGTACAAAGATAATGTAACCTCATCATAGATAAATAAGTACCTTCTTTGTAAATTGTTTTTCCAATTATTTCATAAATTTAAATTTTTAAAATGGCTACTACTTTTAAACATTATATCCGTTACTTGAACGAAAATTATTTAATTTAAAACATAAATACATAAAATTGATTAAAAGTGAATGAAAATAGAACGATTTAGATGGAGTTTGATGATGTAGAACTAGCGATCATTAAGCACATTGGAAATAACGAGATATTGACAGTCCGTGTTTTATATAATGCATTATTTAAAAGTATTCATCAAATATAAAACATAATTTAAAATTTATGTTTAAATCGTTAGAAAATATTTCAAGCGAAAGTAAGTTTAATTTTAATGAATTATGTTACAATAGAAGTCAATAATTTTTTTTTCTCTTTTATAAGAAAATTATGAATAAAATAATAAGAAAACATAGAGATTAAAAAATACAAAACTTTAATAAAATTGTATACACATTAAATTAAATTTAAAACAAACGTGGAATGTTAATTAAATATAATATATAATATTAAATTTAAAAGTCAAATGCCATCAATTGGTGGCGGCTTAATCAACCTTTATCATGTGTTATTACTCTGATCACAAAAACTTATTGTGTATTATATATAGATTATTTATTTCATATTACAAAAAAAATAATTAAAATAGTTTAAATTAATTAATTTGAATAATTTAAAAATTATAAAAGTTTTTTTATTAATATAAAATATAAATTACTTTTGATTCCATTGTTCCTTTTTCTTTCCTTTTTTATGTAATTAATTCAAAAAAATAATTTATTTAAATATGATATTGTATATTCAATAAAACAACATATTTATAATACAAATTTTACCGATTAAAAATATATGTTTTAATTACAAGGTGAAAATATATGCAAAAGTAAGATTCATTTCTTTTCTAATTAAATGTTATTGTAGTCACGGAGCAATTTTTTTCTTTTAATTTTTAATTTATAATATAATTATGTATATAATTATTTTTTTTTATAATTACTTAAAAATAATGTTTTTAGGATTAAGCGAAGATATACATAAAAAATATGGCCGTAGTAAGCAATTGCTTTGTATTAAAATATTAAAATATGTAAAATTCTCCTTTTAATAAGGAAAAGATTATAAAAACATTGTTTCGACATGTTAATATTTTATAATTAACGTTTATAATTTATATAGAGTCCGAAAACCAATTACATTAAAATAAAATTATAAAAATTTAGTAAGAAATTCGGACCCGTTTTCCTCTTATGAGTTATTCCTCCGGGTTCAATTGGTTGACAAGCACACCCTCATATTTTTTTCCGAGTTTTTTAGACTTCAGTTACAATAATTTTCATCACACTGTTTATAAAAATAAAAGGTAATTGGGACCCATAAAAGAACAGCAAGATTATAATATTTATTACAATCTATCATGACATTTCCCAGCACAACTCTAGATGCCTTACAAAGCACACTGATTGGGATATACGACTGATGTAAACAAATAGTTATAGGCACTTGACCATTTGACAAGGATGTTTCCGAGCTTTTCTTCACAACATTTAGTACGCCTCTTGTTCACTAGGAGCTTAAACGACCTATTAAAATAAATAATATATAAAAAAAAGTATTAAGATAACTATTAAAAATTTATTTATAAGCATTCGACTAGGTATTTAAAATTATTAAATTAAACATATCATTTAAAAAAATGTACATAATATTATGTTCGTCCCAAAGTGTTATAATTCGCCTAAAGAGTTTCACGTAGAAACACATGGTTCAGTTTATTATACCACTATTCATCACTCTATATATGTAAAAATCGACCGCAATTGCTCTTTTTAATTTTGTATTTTTCATAGGATTCAAATATGTTCAATCTATACAAGGACACGATTATTTGAGTTTTGGTTTTTACTATTACAAATCCAGTAAATTATATTACATAACTATTATATAATTTTCTGTTATTCATATATAAATTACTAATGTTTATTAACTGTAATTTAATTTCGAATTTGTTTTTAGTGTAATGTACAAAATTATTAACTATAGTATTTTTCTATTTACATAATAATTACATTTAAATTCTGGTACAAAAGTTTTTGTCATAATATATGCTGTCGCCAAAAATCGCATTCAATATAAATTTTTCACTCTACTTTCATTGCATGAAAATCACCTTAATTAAATTTAACATATTATATTTTTTTCATAACAATAAAGAGAGTAAAATAACGTTTACGTGTTGTTTATGTTATATGCAAATTAATGAATTTTTTCAATGTCCTAAATGCATCATTTTCAATAAATATTAGGTAGCTACTACTTTATTTCATAAATATATAATCAGTGTTCTATTCAATTTTGAATTTTTCTCTGAATACTTATAATATTATTATAATAGTCACTAATTAGTTTTATAATATATTTGTGTATTTATGTATATTAAATTAGTACAGTAAAATGTTTGAATTTGAATTTTATGTTATACAATACTGGACACAATATAAATGCACCATTTTTTATCGTATTATTTGAAAAGATAATTTTGGAAAACACAATAAATCAGTATCTACTTCTTTTAAACATACGTCCAAATAAAACATAGGAAAAAATATAATATTTTATTCTTTTATAGATAATATTACAGTACCGATGGGTAAGCTATATGTATTAGTGATTATTATATCCGGGTGATTCAATGCAAAAGCTAATATTATTGACTTTTTAAATTTCGTTATTGTTTTTCAAAATTAATCGAGCACGTCACAATGCATTTTACGTTATTATATTAAGCGAAGTATAAATAAAAATAAACATATTGCTTTAAACAATATTAATATTATAATTATAAAACGTAAGTTTGTTATAATGTCATTATTATTTTTAAATTACCCACATAATAATATATTTGTTCTTATCTGGGATAATCGTTATAGAAAATAATAGTTTCTGAAAAAGTTCAATGTTCGCAGTAGAACATATTGCATGCAAACACCTCAAATGTGTTGAATTTTTAGTACACATTTTATTGTATAAAATCTGTCAACTTAATTTATTTCATATTTGTTTTAACAATTTAGAAGGGTTGTACTTTGAAGATATGAGAAATATTTGTGCACCTTTTGCTGGTAATTTTTAATATTAATAAAATATTCATTATAAGATACAAACGAAACATACAATACGTATCCGAATCCATTGTAAATTTTATAACATTTAATTTTTCATTACTCTGCTATGAACCGATCTATATACTCGTATATATATAAATTTTACATTAGTAATGTTCTCTTATCTTATTAGGTTCTCTTTTTCTTTTATATATATATATTTTTTTTTGAACAGCATTCGTAAACGATATGTGTAGTCATCGTTACACCACACTCCCTTTGCTATCGTCAGACGTCTTAAAGTGTAAAATAATCAACTCACATGCATCGCGTCTAAGTCGTATCGTTTCATATTTATCGTATCTTGAGAAAAGAACTTCGCCCAAATCGTAATTTCATTTTATCGTTATTTCTACTCATTTCCTAATTATTACCTTATTTCAAAAAACTTCGCGTGATCACAACATGTATTGTGTATTTTATTGAATTTCAATTTAATTATTTTCACCAGTATTCTACTAATGTATAGACGAAGACATAAAGTCAAAATCCAATGTGCTCCGGATTTCGGGTATCGGTCGCACGTGAATCAGTGACTCTCCACGTGCATAGTGTATATAGGTTTGGTGAAACAGTGCTCCGATCCGTGAATCACAGATATTATCACATGGTTTTTTTTTTTTTATCGTATATTGATGATGTCGTATTATAATGATAAAATATTTCGTAAATTTAATATTAAGTACCTATATACATTTATCTAGTTTTGTATTATAGTATATTACTATTACGTTTACATTTTTAACGGTTTAAGGACTAAACTCTTGAAAAATTAATATGTATTTTATTTCAGCAAATTCATCTATAATTACTCCACAACAATTTTGTTATAAATGTAAAAATGAAGGTTTTACTGGTCAATCATCTACATCTGCTTCTGGAAGTAAAAAGAGACTTACAATCGATATCAACTCAACTCCGGACCAATAATATTACTAAAAGCAAGTTTAAGAATTTTAGAACACATATATTATTAAGTTTGTCTTGTTAATAATTCTATCTCATTAAAATTAACAATAATAAAATACATTTTCAAAAAATTTAATTGTACTATAAAATATATGTGATTATAATTAAAACTATTTAAAATGATTATTATGATTTCTTGTGTTTTATTTTGTATTATTTCATTACTAACCCATACGGGAAGTTTGCAACTACGCGCATCATTTTTGTTGCGTTTGTGGCGTTTTCGCATTGATCATATCGTGATATATTGATTTATCGTGAATACCTTCACGATAAAAGTTTCCAAGAGTGTATTAAAATAATAATAGAATATATAGGTTTAGGATTATTCGCTAGCACGATGATTATAATTGTTTTATTTAGTTTTTATACGCATTGACGGCTAGTATTTTGGTTGGATGAAATTTTTCTCGTTTCAAAAATCTGAAACATCTATTTAAAATTCCATTAAAATTTACTTTATTAATTGAACTATAATTCAAATAAAATTATAACACGTATAAAAACACTTTACAATGTTAAGCAATATATCACAAAGGTTTATTAGTTTTAGGTAAGTTTCCTGGTAAGTTGTTTGTACCTGTTTTGTTACTTGCTGACAAGTATTGTAGGTTAGTTCCATTGCAAGATGTTTAAAAAATCCATATAATTATTTAGAAAACAAAGATTTTGCTTTCAATGCAAATTATGAGCTAAAAGAGAATGAATAAAAGATTCCTTAAATTCGGAGAGAGATAGCAGATTGTGAAACGAGATTAGGAGAGTTTAATAAATATTCAGATAGTTTTAGTGGCAAAGTATTAGTCCAAGTAAGGTCAATATTTTGATTAGAAGATTTGATATTAAAATGGTTATTGAAAATATATTTTTTATATCCATTTTGTAATGAAAAATGTTTTTAAATGGGCATATTATTAATATGTTTTACAAGTCGGGGTAGGAAGCGGTATCAAACTTTGTTTAGGAAACCGGCAAAAGAAATAATTAGGCAAAATAAGGGAAGAAATGGTTTGAACAGAAATAGGAAAAGAAATGTTTGATAGAGTTTAAACAGACTACTTATTAACAATATTAGAATAACTAAATTTAATTCAACGTAAACCACACAGTCATAGACGGTTTTGCGTTATAAGAGTTAGGTGAATTTATCGGATTTTGCCGGTATATCTTTATATGTTTTGTGCTTAATTTTCGGCATGTTTGATATAGTCTCGAATAACATTTGAAAATGTGTTATCGGTGAAAACAATAGAAACAAAATCTTATGACAATATAAACATTTGAATTTTTTAATTTTTTTTTTTTAATACAGGTATTCGCATGTCGGAAAAAATATGTTTCTTAAACTACGTGTACTACTATATCTGTTTAGAAGATAAATTGATATTATTCAAAATAAATTTCCGAAACGCATCTATTTGAAACCTTTATATTACATTTACAAATTAATTGATTTCCATAAACACCTATGTATTTTCCATATAAAATCTATATTAACATGACTTTATTTATATTTATCAGTTGATGGTTCATGAACATATTATATTTCCAGCTTAACTCTTTTCTTTTAAATTTTATAGTAATTATTTTCGTTTAAACATAAAAGTACTTGACATTCGGTGCATTAAATAGAGGTTTATTTTACAAAGTTCACATCTTTTACTGAAGTTATTAACAACAGGAAAACGACCCATTTGATTTTAACGAACATCAATCACTGGCACCAATATTTAAACACTTGCGAAAATATTAATATATTATCGATTGTAACTTGTTACTCAAACATAGTTGTTTTGTTTCTTCATTTTTCAATCTTCAGTTTTCTTCTTTTTGTAAGTGCCCATATAATATTGCATACAAAGTGTTATTGCTAGTTTTCGATGAAAGTGTGCTAATAGAGCTTTGTATTTTTAATTTTTTGTTTTTTGATACAATAACTAAAATTGCACTATTATTATCTCTAAAAATTAATAGAGAACCTTAATGTATTATTTTTACTGCGCATAGCAATTTTCGAGTATTTTCCTTACTTAGTCGTATGACGTTTTTCCATATATGGATCAGCATTTAAATAACATTTAGTAATTGACCTCATTTATACTTATCTATCTTATAATACTTAAACTTATCTTACAATCGATTGTTCCATACCAACTACATAACAGTAACTGTATTCTATACATATATTCTATTATAACGATATGTAGAATTCTGTATTTTTTTATTTTATTATTATTAACATTTGATGTAGTAGTTTCGTTATGATCATAAAAGTTATAAAATGTATGTATTACTTTAAATACATAAAGTACTATATAATGTTTTATCAAAATATGCATTGAATTATAAGTAGGTCGCCTTGTGCAGTAAGTTTATTATTTTAAATTATAACATATTTACTGTCAATTTCTTTAAATAATTTTCAATATTCATATTTATTTCAAACGATCCAATTACATATTAAAGTTTATTATAATTATTAAATAATGTTAGTCTGTTTAATTCCTATTTTTTGTCAAAAGAGGTCTATGATATACCGGACAAATTTATATATTATATACCTGACAAATTTCAAGTACGATTTTCAAATTTGTTTAGTCATTTTAAAGTTTTCAATGTGATTTTATTTTATTTTTTGTATTGTTCGTAAACAATTCGGTTAAATTTTCAGAGTATTTTTCTTTGCAAATATTTATTACCATGAACTGCAGTTCGATATAATTTATATTTACTTTAAAGCAAAAACATAAATTTTAAGACACCTATTTACATCTGTTTACACAAGTACTGCAATATATAATAATGATTAAATTGAATATGATCATCAGTTTAACGATAGCAAAATAATAAGTAACATGGATTTTAATAAAACAAGATTTATCGTTGTTTGTTTTACACTATTATGTTTTCCAGTCATTATTAGATCTAATTCCAACCTTACCAGTAAGTGTACTAAGTGCGTATAAACCTTAAACTTATGCACTGTGATTATAAAACAATATAAAAATATATAATCTTATATAACAATTAATGTCGTATATGTGTTTTTAAATTAAGATTGTAAACGTAAGTTCATTATAAAGTTTTACAAATAGTCATTATATATGTATATAATGATTAATAAATACATAATAAATCGTGTTAATATCTGTTATTTTAATAATAGTATGCAATTTTCAAATACACATTTGGGTATATATATATATATATATATAAATTTATATATATGTATAAAATATGCAGGGTTCGGGACTTTTAGCACATAAAAACATGAAAATAAGCGCTAAAATATGCATAAAGAAATCAAAAAATATACATTTAAAATATATTTTATACATTTCCGATCCAAATTCGGAACACATCATTTCTTAAACGTGCACTAGTGGCTAGCTTTTCTTTTCCCATCTTGATTGTGTCTATACGAATACAAATAAAATATAAATTATACGTAGATATATACAAAATAGGCACTTAATAATGACAAAAAATTACGAAAATTTTGTGGCGAAAATTATAAACCGAGCACGCACGCAAATACACAATCACGAATTAACGAATTGACGCGGACGGCAGACTGAACGAATAAGCTTTAAATTAAATTATCGGCCACCAGCCGTTACCCGTCCGAACTATGTTTACCAAAAATAATAATATTTAAATAGATTTATATTATTTTGTTGACATATTATTTAAGTCGAGTCAATAAAAGTAAGCATAATGATTTACATAGTTTCAATGGGAACGAATCTATGCCTAACCAGGCATCGTATATTCTAAAAATAAATTTATTTGAACACGAAAATTATGACGAACCATGAGTTATAAACAGACAGCAAAATCATGCGATTACATTATTTTTTTATTCGAGTGCTATTCGCTTAATTTCATTGATCGGTGGAAATTTTATTACAATATTGTTATTTAAAATTTGAAGAATTTGTCAAAATATGCAAAAAGAAAAGTACACACAAACAAAAGAATATATACTTTACTGAAAAATCTATAAATATACAAATTTATGCACATTCAAATTTCAAATATGATATCATACTATCGAGAAATGAATTTATTTCGCACACTGCTATTTTTTACAATAAATAACGTAAGTATACAAATGCTATAAGTCCCGAACCCCGATAATACGTATTCATTATAATTGAATTTCACTTCAAATTTATAAATAATTTTATTTTTTATTTTCCTAATCTCTGATATTTGGGGTTTGATGACGAAACATGTAAAATAGGAGTAGAATGGTTCATGTGTAAAATAAAAAAATATTTCTAAAAAAGTAATTTATTACGTAAGTTTATTTACCGAATATATATTTTATTTCGTTTGAATGGAATAAAACCCGACAATTATTTTGATTAAAATAAAATTCAGGTGAGAATCTACTGTTAAGCCTGTTCTCATTACACATCCTGAATGCCATACGAATAAACTACACAGTACAGTTAAACATATCTATGCGAATTGCTCTTCGTCTTATTTGATATTTAAATAATATTATCTAGGTCAGCTTTCATATACTAAAGTTTTTAAATGTAAGTTATTTATTTGTTTAATTTTATTAACATACGGATTATGCTTATAATTATTTTATACGATTTAATAAAATAATGCAATTAATTTTTAAGTTTTTTAAGGAACATTATATCATATAGCTATATTTTAAATGTTTTAGATTCTGAGCGGAGCGAGGAATGTATTGGTTTTACAATGATGTGTGTTTTTTTCTATGCCTGTACCGAAAAAATTATATCAGAAAGAGTGTTTCGATCATCACAGTCATAGTTTGTTTCTGGTATCTCGTTTGCATTTAATTGGTTGTTTTTTAGAGAGGTGATTTTTTGATTTACCTAACTCAAAAACTAGCGAAAATGACGTGAAAACGATAAAAAAAAACTCGATTTCATCGACATCGGTAATATTTATTTATTCGTAATTTTGAAACTAATGGAAATTTGAAATATTCAACAAACATGTAACTTTATATTATATCAGGGAAAAATATTATTCAAAAATTTTCTTTCAATTTTGTGCAATTTTAGTAATTGTAGGTTTTGAGGTATTTAACTTATATAAGATGTAATTTTTGGTTTTATAATCAAAAAGTTTCTTCACAAAGTATATTATTTCGATAGAAAATGACAATATCGGAATTAAAAATTATCATCTACTTAAGTTTATTTTAAGAAATTAAAATTAAAAAGAATGTACTGTATAATATATTATTAATAAATAATATTACACCGAAGCTATGCTCAGAATCTTTTTATCGAATACAATGGTTTATCATTGTTTTCAAATTCATTGTAATAACAAATCTCAAAATCTTTATCCGAGTTATTCATTTAAACGACGTCCACAATAACCGGCCGCAGCTCATTACCGTTTTTTTTTTTTTATTTGAAATATCAAATTGATAATATTAAATTTCATTTTGATGGCATTGACTATACAAATTATTATTTCGTATATTAAAACTTATATATATATATATATTATAAATATTTTTTGTCGTTGTTGTAGTAACTAAAGAATATACTGCTGAAAATGCTTTTATACATGCATTTGATTACGTCAGTAAGTATTCTAAATAAAAGTTACATTTTAATATAAATATTTTCGCCAATTACATTTCGATTTATATATTGTTTATAGAAATCAATTAAAAGCTAAGTCCACACTAGTGTAACATTTGTGCGAACACGGTATTCGCTAACATGTTTTTATATCTGTTGAGTTTGTTTTTTTTTACGTTAAATAGGTGGTGCACTATATAATTAATTAGTTTATTTATTTGTTATACGGTTTCTACATAATTAAACGTTTGTGTTGGCTTAGTGACGACTTATTGACACATAGTGGCGACTTATTTTGTCTCTCGAGCGTATGCACCATATATGTACGATTGAATTAGGAGTAGAATTGAATACTCGCGATAATCTTATCTACCCACCATCAATTGATTTCACCTTTGTCACTTACGTATACCTCCCGTGAAACACGGTTTGAAAATATAAAAATGATAATATATTAATTTAAAAAATATTATGAATAATACAATATAAAGAATTGTAGAATTAAAAAATTCCCCTCCCAACAAATAAAAAAAAACGTATTTTGTTTTATTAGCGAAACGGCAGAATAACGCGTGCAATAAACGGAGAGGTATTTAAATACATACGTATTTTTTAAAATTTCCTAACTATTCTTTAATAAAAACAAAAAAAAAATTATTCAATTTTTACGTGATACTATTTGGCACGTAATTAGAATAATAAAATAATACGATTATTTATTATAATACAGCGCATAATAATAAATATATATTGAAAAACCTTATAATCTTAATATTAATCTTAAATAATATTATATATATATATATAAATTAGATTATGTAGAGGCTTATCTCGATGAAATTTCTGAAAGAGCAATGCTTGGTACGTAATTATACTTAATATTGAATGTTACAAAAAAAAAAATAAAATAAAAATTTAACTTTAAATAAATTGTTAAATTAGACGAATAATCAAAATTTGTAATAACGGTGTAATTTTTAGTTTGCCTTGTAGTTATTAAAACCCCATTTGAATGGTGTATGAATCACTTAAACGGTTTGTAACAATTTTTTTTTTTTTTTTTTTTGTGAATGAGTCATTTTTATTATTATTTAGATTTTTCAATTTAATACATTTCATTTTCACTGAAACCTCCTCTCACATGCACCTCTAAATAGTGTACTTTTCTATAAGAACAGTAACATTTTCACCCTCCTATAAGCGATTGACGTGGTAAAAAAAAATGTACACAACCGAGTTTAATTTCAGTATGCATATATTTATAGACAATTTAAAATTGTATTACCTTATATTATAAAGATGTAACGATAATTATATAATTACATACGGCGTAGTAGTAGTAATAACTCATGGAATATTGTTCGAAACTTGATATGACGATACCGCAACTCACTGATCTCGTATTAAAATTGTTGAATGCATGACATGATAATCCTGTACCGGTAATATTTGTGAATTCAACAATATTAATGCCAGTTAATGTTATTGATTATTTTATAGAAATTTATGAAGTGATCTATGTGTATGTGCAATTTTAAGTTAAATTAAATACAATTCTTATTCAATCCGGAATAATAAAAATTCAAGTAAGATAAAATATTTGAGAGAAGTGTTCGTATCATGGTATTAAGATAATGGTACCCGCTATCCTAAGGTTTTGTTTAAAACGTAAATACATCAAATTGAACAAATTGATTGAAAATAAATTGATTTAGATAGGATTTTTGATGGTGTAGAGTTAAAGTACCTTTGAAATGACGGGATATTTAGAATCAGTGATTCATATTATTTATTATTCAAAAATTTCCATTACGTGTAAAATATAATTAAAGATTTATTTTTAAATTATTAGAACAAGAAGAAAACAAAAGTAAGTTCGATATTAGTAAAATTTGTTTCAATAAAAGTCAACAATTTTGTTTTCTTTTTTATAAGAAAATTATAAATATAACAATAAGAAGTTTATATATATATATATATATATATATATAAACATCAAAGGAATTGCGTACACATTAAATTTAAAAAAAAAGAACAAATGTGAATGTAAATATTACGCATTTAATATAATATATACCTATATTTAAATACACAATAACTGTATGCTCCTCTAACGTCTGCCAGGTAAGCTAATATATTATAATAAATAATAGGATTTCCTGGTTTAATTATTATTCTGATAAAAGGCTGGTTTAAAAATGTCGTGTGAAGTTTTTCTTTTCAATTTTAAACAATTAGGAACTAATAATTTACCATTAACATAATATAACATTATAAAAAAAATTCATTTAAAAATTCTTTACCTTTAAAAAAAAAGTTGAGTACTACGTATATTACAATTTAAAAAACTTAAAATAAATATTGACTCAGATATATATTATATAGATTGACATCGACAGTTATAAATTATAATATGTTTGTTTATTATACGCAGTTACACGTGTTTGTTATAAATAAGTTAATAGATTAATTTTTTTAGATATATAATATATATCTAAGTTAATATTTATTTTAAGTTTTCGTAAGTTGTATTATTGTACTCAATTTTTTTTAATGGTGAATTATTTTTAAATAAAATTTTTTTTACAATGTAATATTTTATGCTAATGATAAATTATTTTTTAATTGTTTAAAATTGAACAGAAAAGACTCACACGACATTTTTAAATCTGCCTGTGACCAAAATAATGATTAGACAGAAAGTCCTAAGCCTTGTATTATGAGATTGTATAATTAATAAAAACGCAAAATTTTACCAATTAAAAATGTATATTTAATTCACAAGGAAGAAATAAATGCATAAGTATGATTAATTTTTTAGTAAATATATTTATTAGTTACAATTACTATTTAGTAGCTATTTTATTTATTTATTTATTATTATTATTTTTTTTGTTTAAATGCCTATTACACACTGCACACGTAACACATTTTCACACCAACGACATTGGTCATAATAATATCGTATTTATTTGTTATGATATCATACAAAATCATACATTAATTTTAGTTACCCAGGTACCTATAAATGTTATGATTTATATGCTCCTGGTCTAAACGATATTAATAATAATAATAGTTTTATATATGTAATAATAATATAATTATTATCATTTTTTAATATTAATCGACATATTACTTTCAAAATATGTTTGATTGTTGTTTTTTATTTTTAGATTTTAACGAAACGATACGTAGAAAATATGGGCGTAGTAAGCAATTTTGTTGTATACATTATATAGATGGAAAAGATTAAAACCTTTATTTAAATCTATATAATCTAGGATGATTAATGTTTGTCTTTGTCTAAAAATTTTTTGGTCTAACGATGTTTAACTGTAACTAAAACGTGTACAATAGATCAAGGGTGTATTCAAAGAGAGGATTTCGTGTCCGATCTCATTGAAATTTCAACATATAAAAATGTTTTCACATGATTCAAATTTTTATCCCATAAAACTTTAATGAAAATTAAATAATATAATATTGATATTATAACACGTAATTATAATGTTAATTATTAATACTTCGAAATATACTTTATGTCGAATGACTCCACGCCGTAATGCTCGGTTGAGTTCATTTTGCTAATTTCATTTGATAATATATTCTTTTTAAATGTTTTTTTTCCGTATTGTTCATAGGATACCGTTTATTTAGTTCTATACCTGTCTCAAAATATCTTGAATTTGGTATTCTCAATTTCAGTAAGTAATTTTACATGAATTTTAACAATAAGTAACGTATAAGACACATATAATTTGTCATTATTTTAAAATAAATTATGAATATTTATAACCTGTTTTAGCTTAGTTTAATATCGGCTATGTCTGTTGTAATGTGGTGCGTGTGGAATTATAGTATTCTATTTTATCTATTTAAACTGTAAAATTACATTCAAGCTGCAAATTTCTTCTTTTTTTTTTGTCATATTTGTTAATGCAAATACCAAATTCAATTTGCATTTTTCACTCTACGCCCCCCATTGGATGAAAATCGGTCTAATTAAAATCCAACGTATATATTTTTTTCTAAAATGAAGTAAACAATCTGGAATAAAATATTAATATTTTTCCGTGTTCGTGTTCAAGTAACATTACGTGTCGTCTACATTATATAATAAGCATTTAATGAGGTCTTTCAATGGCCACTACAAATCGTTTTTAATATAAAGTTCTACTACTATAACTTTAGTCCTTATTTAATTAATAGCTAATTGTTCTTAATATAATAATATTATTATAGTAGTCACTAGTCAGTTCTGTTTATTTATTCAAAATTTGTACAGTAAAATGTTTGAATTTGAATGCTATGTCGCATAACACACTGAACATAATATAAATGCACCATTTATAATAATAATAATAATAATAATAATTATAAATAAAAAATATATATATATTTTTTTTATTTATTATCACGAGTATTAACTTATAATTTCTTATTTCTATCTTTTTGATTATTTATTTTTACAATCCTTTTGATTTTGATTTTTAAATTTCTAAATTCCTCTTTGTTTTTACTACTTTGTTATTTAATAATAATTATATTATTATTATTATTATCATTATTCAATGGAATACTTTTGAAAGACATAGCAAATTAGTACTTTTACATCATATACATTCAAATAAAATATCAGAATAAATATACAAATATTGTTTTATAGAGAAATCGGCACAAGATATGGGTATGCTATATATATATTTATTTATGTTAAACATTATTTCACTAATTAATTTGTTATTCATGCAAAGGTTAAAATTTTATTAGTATTTTTTTCAAAATTCTAGTCAAGTTTTGATTTTTATAACAAAAATCATTCGGTGCTAACATTTTTAGTTTAAACGTCCTTTTTTTATGTAATTTAACTATTTTAGAATGTCTAAAAAAAAAAAAAATTCTTCGAAACGTGCTGCTATTTTTTGTATAATTTCAGGTTTAAAAATATCTTTTTACTCCCTAAAATGTATTTTACGCGTTCATGTTTCTAAATATTTGTTTAAAATGTATGATTATTTAACTATATAATAAAAATGAAATGCCGTTCGTTGATAAACGGGAATCACATCAGAATGGTTGCACCGATTTGGCAAATTTTTTTTTAATATTCGTAGTGGCCTGAGTAAGGTTTTTAAGATATAAAAATATTAATTTGCCCAGAAACTTGAAAAATTTGAGATAATTTTATCGGTAACGGCTGATTTCAGTATGTGCTAATCTAATCGCCATTCAATTTGATATTGATCTGTAAACTAATCTACGTAAAACATTATAGACATAATTTGAAAAATATCCGTCTGGTGGTGAAAAAGTGATGAACTCGGAATTATATTACACACGAAGAAAATTTCGATTGCCACTGTTACAATGCGGGGCTAACATTTAATCTTAAACAATGAATATACGGAGCAATTTTGATCGCAGACAGTCTTTATTTTAGACCTGAGACCATTTTTACAGTGATAAAAATACATTCTAAAATCATTATCCAAGAAATTCACTTAAGAGACATTCACAACACCTCGCAGCTCGTTAACTTTTTAAAATGTATTATTATACCAACATTTTTATGGTAGAGTAATTAAAAGGAGGAAAATCACACTAAATTGAAATAAAAACTTTAAAAAAAATTACTATCTAAATGCAATAATTTAAAACAGATATATATATTTATTTATTTTTTTGGATACACATTTTATATTCATTTAATATGTCTCTTGATTTTCCTAGTATTTCTCTTTAAGAGGCATTTAAAACCATTAAAACGAACAAAAATACATTTACAATTTTATTGTAAATATATCCGTTTTGAATATAGACAATTTTTATGTATTTAAGACTTTAGAATGTAATACTAGTTTAGGTGTATATATAATAATTTAAAATATTTATTATATTCATTAATCATAATACAATCTTGGCGTCTTTCAGAATTGTTTTTCATATAGAATGATATAGCATTGATATTAAATCTAATACATTTCAAGTGATTAAAATTATAATGCACAGTTCAAAATTATAAAGAATTGTATATTTTATATATTTGAGTTAACGAAGTGTTCGTAGAACGTATATCCTCTTTAATTTCGTAAATTAAAACTTAAAACATGTATAATTATTGAAAATATAAATGTACAGGTGTATTTTTAAATTAAAAATCCACTTTTTTTACAAATTTCATTTGGACTCTAGTCTAAATTTCATTTGGAAAACTGTTGATAAAATTTAATATAAAACAAATATGCTTTACAATTATTTGCTCTCTACGCACAAAAACATTAACTTCTATATTATTTCAAGTTCAGTGAACAGGTTTGGTTTGAGACATTGGTACATATCCGTTAGGCACGACACTGCAGTTCACGTTATTGTATAATGTGAAGTCTGAATAAAAAAATATATATGTTGCTTTTAACATTTCGAACTGTATTATGATACGTAATTTTGTCATAATTTCATTTTTTTTTAAATTACGTACATAATAATACATTTATATAATCCTCTATAGATAATAAAGTTTCTAAAAAAAAAATTAATTTACGCAATAATACATATACAAGAAAACACTTTAAATGTGTTATTTTTTTAGTATACTTTTTATTGTGTAAAATCGATTAAAATAAAATTATTTCATACTTGTTTAGGCGATTTAGAAAAGTCATACTTTGAAGAAATGAAAAACGATTGTGCAGTTAAAATTGGTATTTATCATGAATAATATAATTCATTGAAGATACAAATTAAACATAATAAATAATATGTGCCTGCCTCCGTTATAAATTCAATTCCATTTAAAACGTTAGTAATTAATTTTTCATTATTCTGCGTTGAACCAATCTATTTATATATGGATACATTAAATTTTACAACTGTAACGTTTTTATAATATCGGTTCCTCTTGTTCGTATACATTTTTTTTTAATATCATTCGTAAACGATAAGTACGTGTGTCGTTTACATCTGTCCACAAACACACCCCTTCTATCGTATTTACGTGTAAAAATGTTCAACTCGCATCTTGTCATGTCCAAATTATTACGTCTCATGCTTATAGTATTTTGAAAAAACACCCCAGTCGAGTTCGCGAATTAATTTCAAATTTCCAAATAATTCTTCCTGCAAGTGTAATCTCATCATCACCTATCTCATGTCATTTCAACTTGCTCATTTCTTTCCGTACAGACTTCTCATCGTCAGCACTCTATTTTTTATCGCCCTGTCCATTTTTAAACATTGTAGTCAATTACACCACTACGGAGTAGTAAATAAATTTTTATTTCTACGACGGCACTAGAATAATATATTATATTTATTATCTTTTTGACCACAGCCGGTCTATTGAACTCTTATCTACAATTTCTTCCGTGAGGTTGTTAATTTTTTTTTCAAAAGATTATCAATTTTTAATATATATATATTAGATATTTTATTGAATATCATTTTATTATTTTCACGAGTGCCCTAGTAATATATAAACTAAAAAATGAAGTTAAAATCCAATTTTGCTCCGGATTTCTTATCTCGGCTGTGAGTTTTCGGTCCTCTACGTGTATCATGTATTTAGGTACAGTCAAGCAGCGATCCGTAAATCATACGTCAGACACAATTATTTTTTATTACGTATATTGATAATGCTATATTTTAATGATAAAATATTTTTTTCAATTTAATATTAAAAACCTGTATAATTTTATCGAGTTCGAAATTATTGTATATTTTCATAAGGCTTAAGTTTTAGTTCAGTTAAGCAACACTTGAATAAATAAAACGTATTGTATTTCAGAAAATTCAACTGTAAGAACTCCAAACGAATTTTGTCATGGAATTGAACCTAAAGAATCTACCGTACTACCTACTAATTGTGAACCGTCTACATCTGCTGTTAGAAGTAAAACTATCCTTGACATTAATCTCAATTTATCTACAAGAAATGAATAAAAAGTCTATGAATTCACCTCTGCTAATGTCACCGTATTAATAATTTTATTTTCAATAAAACTTACAACATTATAATACATTATCAAAAATTTTAATTATACTGCAAAATATTATGTGTGTGATTTTGAGTATTATTTTTATTACTGGCCTACTTGGTAAATTTGTATTTACGACTACTATAATATGCATCATTTTTGTTCCGTTTGTGCCCTTTTACATTGATTAACATCTTCACAATAAAATTTTCCAAGAGTGCATTCAAAAATGTACTAATAAAACGTTCAAATTCAAAATTATTAATAAAAAGTAATTTATTGTTTTATTTTGACATTAATCGCTAGTTTTTCAATTTTCTTGCTTAATGTGTCTAATTTTAATATTAATTATATTCTATATGACATGCATATAATAGTGTGTTACAAATGTGTATATATATTTGATATACACACACGGTGAACCTTACCGCGGTTAGAGGTGAACAACGTTGTTAGCTTCTGCCCGCAGTAAAAACATCATGTGTATATGTGTAACACACACACCACATACCGCTTACCGCTACCACTTACCACTTTCCATTTACCAGTTAGGGTAAACTCACACGGACCACTTTAGAACCACGCTACGACCGCAAAACGGTGGTCGCTCGTGGTCGATATATTAAAAACACATGAAATAATATGAAAAATGCAATTGAACTCAGACGGACCACTTTCTGCCGTCAGTTTCGACTTGAGTCGCATCGTGTCGACTGTATCACCCACGAAATTGTGGTCGTCGGTGGTTGAGTGTAACACACATGTTGCGACACGTCAACCACTTTCCGACCACTTGCCACCAGCACTAAATTGTATCATTATTTAACCGTTAACTCACATAATAAATAATCAAATGAATTTTTACTCATTCTAAAATAATTAAAAAATTTATCATCATACATTCTTAATGAAATATATAGCAAATTAAATTGGCTTTCATTTTTATTTTCAATAATAGGATGGACCCAAAATTGTCTCTTCTTACGACGCCGCATTCTTCGCTGTAATAAAAGTAATAACAGTGCTTCCTCTTCAAAGTCCATTTTTACATCAGCAAAACATGTAAAATAGAAATAAAGAACGTACGCCACATTTGTGGTTGTGGTGTGGTTATATTGACGTCAGTTCGGACTTCTAACGACCACAAAAAAGTTGTTCAAAAGTGGTCGATTTCACCGACAGTACAACTACATTATAACCACAAAAAATTGTTCACGAGTGGTCCGTGTGAATTTACCCTTACTAGTTACAACACCACACCACTACATACGCACCACTTACCACTTACCAGTTACCAGTTGTAACATCACATCACACACACAGAACTTACGACATACCACTTTTCAGTTACCAGTTACTACAGCACACCACACATCACTTACCAGTTAACACACTACACCTAACTAGTTACCAGTTACCACACCACACACAAACACCACTTACCAGTTACGAGTTACGAGTTACAACACACACATGAGGCGTGTAAACGCGAACAATATTGTTCACCTCAAACCACGGCAACACCATATGTACAGTGACGTAGCAAGGGGGTTTTTGGGTGTTTAAACCCTCCCCTATTGCTTTTTTACGTTTTTATTTGTATAGTTCATTAAGAATATGAGCATTGAGCAACAAACCTAACAAAAAATGTAAAAACTTATAGTTTCATTCATACTTCAACCTCTCTCCCATTGCATAATCTTAGCTATATCACTGGTTACAAGCAATATACTACATAGGTATATTTATTGTCGAAAAATTTATTTTTAGAAATATTCGTCTTCTGGGTATTGAAAAAAAATATATATATTCTTTTTTAAATATATAGACATAATATTACATCAGGTGTGATTGATGTTTTATCTATCTTAATATATTATATAGGTTTGAAAATAAATCATTTTTATACAATTGTTTCCATGACATTACTCGAACAAATTTTTGAAACGATGTCAATTTCGCTTGCCTAAACTCAAATACATTTGTTTATTGTTGTAAAATATGAAATATATTACTACAATAAGAATAAAAACTAACAAAATTGTTCACGTAGTTTTGCATTACTAGATTAAAACTAAGGTAAATGAAATAAGATCTGCACGATAACATTGTATGACTTATCAAATAGTTACGTTTTCTACGTAAGACGTACATTTAACAAGTGCAGCATTTAGACACCTAATAAAAATGATAAAAGGCGACAAAAGTGATTCCGATTTCTCTGTTAATAACGTACTTCCTGAAGAGATAAATTTGGTGCATTTCGATAAGCCAAAATCTGTTGATTGGAAATCGCTGAAAATGCCGTCAAAACAAGTAAATTTACGAACTTAATGATTGGCTATTAAATTCGAGTAAGATTATGATAAATTTAGATTTTAAATAACGATTTTATTAGATACGATAAATAAACCCAAATAAAAGAAAATAGTTTAAATTGAATGTTTCGTAAAAGTAAATCTAGATTTACGTTTTATATGAAATGTCTAATCCACAAAAAATCTCTAGAAAATATTCATATGTACATTCACTATATCATATCAACATTTATTAACCAAGTATATTTATTACTATATATATTATAAATCATTAAGATTAGAATTGAAGTAAATTATATGCTTCTAGATTTCTTTATTACTTGTGTATATAAAAGTATAGTTATTTATTTACTTTGGCAATGGAATAGATAGACATTAAAAATAAATTTGCTTGTTCAAAAGTAGTTGGTTAAAAAAAAATACCTAAAAGCAAAACAAATATTCATCATTTAACGTGAATCAAAAATGAATTTGTAAAATAAATACTAAATTTTCGTCGATCATACACATAAGGATAAGTATCGGTCGAATTCTGAAGTCGATGTGGATGAGGTTGAGAAACTTGGCTGTATTAATATTCTAAATCTTATACTGCCACCAAAGCAATGGGAAAAGAACGGTGTGACTTACTGTCAAACGATATCGAATCTACCTCCTACTCAATTGGACGTGAAACAACTTGGTGAGAAATTGGACACATATTTGGAACAGTTTAACGCCAAAGAAGTAGGAATTTGTCCAATCAAACGGGAATTATTCAGCCAGTGTTTCAGTAAGTTAAATTCACATAATGTCTACTGGGATGATCTACGTGCTTAGATGGGTACCCAATAAATGACAAGCGGTTATAAATAGGTATACAACGAGCCAATTATTATAAGTTATAGATTCTAAGTGAAAGATTTAGGATTGTGAAGTTTTTACGTGTACTTAATTTGAATTTTTTCTAATTTATCCAGTGGTTTCCTTAAGAGTAATTATAAATAACCGAATATGTGCAGAAAATAAAACAAAATTGTTAAAATTGTTGTCAATGCACATTTTTTGAACACGATAAATTTGTACATTAATTTAGAGGTTAAATTTAATACAAACTTACAACATCTATAGTATATTAACGATATTTATTATATTCAAAAATGCATTATAATAACCTACTAGCGTCACTAGCTGAAATCCACTGCAGCAATCGCGACTCGTTAACTTTTTATTAATATGAGTTTAAATTAAATTAATGAATTTATCTATTTTTAGATGAAGTAATTAGACAAGTAATGTTGAACTGTGCGGAGCGTGGCTTCATGTTGATAAAGATTCGCGATGAAATGAACATGACCATTGACTCCTATCAGGAACTGTACGAAAGCGTAGTAGCTCATGGTATTCGGAAAGTGTTATTGGCAAGTATTTTTTATATCGATCACGATTAAACACAGTCGTAAACGTGATTATAGATATTGTGGATGACATTCTGAGTCATCTATTATATCATCATCTCTGATGTTGTCATCTATGACCATCAATGATGCCACTCAAGACAGTGGTCAACACCGCTGGTTGAAGTGATTTCAAAGAGTATTAAGAGTTTTTTTTATCGTATAAACGCGTGTTACACCTACACGCATCGGTTGTCTCGCCGTTACAGAAAGAACACAAAAAAGCCGATTTAGAGAAGAGAGCGGAACAACTAAAGAATGAAAACGTACGGTTAAATGCCGATTTGGTGAATACGACTGTGGCGACGGAGAAATTGGAACTCGAGTCGGCAGAAGCGCGTGACATGGAAGTCAAACGTCACGAAGAAGAGTTGAACACGTTAAAAGAAACCACCCAACTGCTCAAAGTAAATCACTCGAATATTTAGTGTAAAAAAAAATCAACTATTACGATGATCAGGAGCGAAAGTATTTTCTCTCTTTTTCTCGCACATACGAAACATAATAATATAGTAAAATCATTAATATTTTGTCCATCCGTCCGTCGGTCGTAACTAATGAAGCAATAGGAATATTCTGAAAACACATTTGAGTTCGGCATGAAATTTTCTCGAGATCGGTCACGAGACTTTTTTAAATTTGGTTAGGTAACCATAACTTTTATATACTATACTTTTAATTTTGTATAACTTTTTAAATTAAAAAAAATAATAATAACGAAATTTAAATTCTAAAAAGTGGCCTGACCAATGTCAAGTAGACTTTATGCCTAATTCGTATATGTGTTTTCAGAATTCTTATTGCTTTGTTACAACTTACTACAAAAAAATTGATGGTTTTTAATATACATTTCGTGTGTGCAAGAAAAAGACAAAATACTCGCTTCTAATATTGATGCACATTACCTATGTGAATACGGTAAAGTACACATTTGTGCCCGGGGACCTTTTATACGAACAATAAGTATGGAGCAAATTTTATTGGAGAATTAAAAATGATTATTTAAACACTGCCCAAATTATTGAAAATAACCAGTATTGTTGCTCGAATTTTCTTCTTTGCTCGTAACATACGTATATATAATAGAAAAAAGTCGTAATCGACAAATTTATATTGAAAGATTTATTTCAATAATTCCAATTAATATAACCGTACGAAGACGGGTTTTACGTTACAAAACAATTTAGTTTTTAATTTTTAATCACGTATATAATTTTCAGGACAGAATAGAATCTCTCATATTAATTGGTGACGAAGATATTTGATATCATCTACAGTAAGCATTCCGACAATCGAAAATCCGGATCCATATTGTATCCGAATTTACATAAAAAAAAAAGTAAATAAATTCGTCAATTTTGTACCAACAACAACGTTATACATACGTTTTACATACGTTGTAGTAAACTTTGACTATTCGTTAGAAATACACAAGATTATATCCAAAATGCTCTATGAATTGATTTGCTTCTGTTTTTTCGAAAATATTTCAATTCGTGACATTTATATTATATAAAGACACGAGATAAAATACACATAATATTCTGAAATAAAAAAAAATGTATGTGTTAATATAATGTTGTATTCAAATAGATTTATAACCTAATTATTTCTGAAAATATATTGTCACCGTATATTATTTTGTGTAATGTCGTTTAAATATTAAATAATTTAATTATTGAGAAAATAATTTACTGGAACTATTAACACTTTTAAGTTTGAACTAAAAAAAATTCATATCTTGTTAAAATAAATAAATACTATAATACACGCTCTCCTCGGAATAGGATGTACTGATTATATTTTCACGTATAAAATAAAAATAAAATTACATTTCGACACGTGTAACGAATAACTCCTACGCGGTTCCTCCGGGTATAATAAATATCAATAATTAATATGTATTATTATTATTATTATTATTATTATTATTACAAGCACGCGCACGAGACTTGCTGATCATCTAATTTAAAACCGTATACATTAACTGTGCACATCTACTTTTTCTTTTTTTTTTAACGGCGCTATACTGACATTTCAGGAATTATGAAATACAATCGTATGTCATATAAAGTTAATTCTCTGAGAATAAAAAAAATAGACATTAACGCATTAAAAATACCATTCTCGTCCGTTCGATGATTTCGTGTTCTCATTAGTGTGCACACACTAAAACCATTAAATACTTTTTAAGAAATCGGTCTTCTGTGTGAACAGATTTAATCATTTTACACAATGAAGTAAATTTTGAACTGAGTTATTTTGTTACCGACCTAACGATTCGTTGAAGGCAGCAACCAAACTTTTTAATTCATCCTCTCAAGTCACCTCATTGAACTGTGTTGTTCAATTAACATCGTCGGAAGAATTGAAATTCGTAAGGCACATTTTATTGGCAAATAGTACGAGTCATAACGCGGACAGAATGAAGTTTACATAATATTTTACTAGCAATTTAATAAAAATTGATATGAACATGACAATTCTCGTTCTTGCTACCCGAGAAAAGGACCAAAAATAACCGAAAAAATGCTTTAATGATCTAAAAACAATAATAATAATAATAAAAAAAAAATTTTAAAACGTCAAAAACAGATCGTTTCAAATTTGTGTACGGACAACTCAATCACTAATTTACTACTGACAATAATTTTTACAATATTTACAATTAATACGTCGATGTCAATTTAATCTCGTTTATCGGATTTATTCCATACAATTTGTAAATATTCGGCATATCGATAAAAGCATATTATAATATAGTGTGACACGTGTGAATACCTTTACTCGGTAAATATAATCGTAACGAAAACCCTCCCAATATTAATACAGAATTATTTTTAAAAATGTGAAAAATTTCTTTGAAATCTTTAAAGACCCACAATTGGCAAAAATTACAAAAAATAAAAATAAAAATGTATAATGAAATATTTGTATTGTTATAAAACATAATAAAAATATTAAAAATGAAAGTAAAAAGATTTTAAACGCATGACGTTAAAAACAAAAATCGCAAATTTAAATTTATATATTCTCTGAATCAGGGAGACATAAAAACGAGTTTTAAACTATGAGAGCATTGTATAGGATTGAAGAGGAAAAAACAGCACGTAAGTCATCAACATCCTAATGTCCAGTAATAATAATAATAATAATAATAATAATAATATCAAATCAGGGTTTCGGATTTCATAACATTAGAAAGTACTGAAATATGCGCCGAAAAGAAAACCTTAAAATACGCTTTAAAATCTGTAAAAATAGCAAAAGAAAAAAAATGTAATTTATGATTCCATAGCGAAGGTCCACCGCGCGCATACTACCACTATATCGGGATAATTTAATAGAGATCGTAATATGAAATATCTAATGAAATGGAAATGCGAGTATTTTTTTTACTTTCTAATTGTTACGAGATTTATGAAAAAAAAAAAAAAAATTTAATTTAATTTAATACGCGTTAGCGAAAAATAATCTAAAACGTTTAAAATACATAAAAATACGTAATTTCGTACTAGGAATCCCCTGACGCGTAAGACTAGTGTATAACTCGCTTTGCTATTTTTTTTTTCTATCTGTATTCCAAAATAATAATTAGCAAATGCTACAAAATCTGACCCCTGACCATCATCATCAGTGTTTAGTACAAAATACAGTCCACTAATAAAATACGCTCGTCAAATAATCGTTCTCATCTATAAAGGTGTACGTTATACGTTGAGTATCAAAAAGGATTTTATAACAGTATACTCAAAAAAAAAAAATTAAAAGACAC
Organism: Chaetogeoica ovagalla; assembly: GCA_032441825.1. Taxonomy (NCBI): domain Eukaryota; kingdom Metazoa; phylum Arthropoda; class Insecta; order Hemiptera; family Aphididae; genus Chaetogeoica; species Chaetogeoica ovagalla. The sequence goes on along the minus strand of CM063747.1, from coordinate 2,679,282 downwards.
GAATTCTTAATAACGTTCTCAATAATAATGTTATTATGCATAAAACAATGCGCGTGCCTCGTAATATTGTGTGATGAATATATTTATTGCGTATTATACGTAGACTAAACGATTTTATTATGACACAACACAATAGACAGTAATATAAAATATGATAAAAAATGAAACGTGTGTAAATTACACGGTGAAACATTGTGGATAACTGCCGGGGGGGGGGGGGAAACACGGAAATTTATAATAACATTTGATATAATATTATAATGTAATAATTACACGGGACGAAAGCGTACGAGAGAAGAGAGAAAGGAAAAATAAGTCTCGCGGGACACGGACGGAAACCGAATAATTTTTTTTTTTTTTTTTTTTTACGCGGCGTTTTCCGACAATCAGTAGTGGTCGTGGCCGGCACGTCGATGGTGACGACCCTCGGCCGGCGGTTCGCCGCGCTGTTGCTTTTTCCTATTACCGCCGTAATAATAATACGGCCGATTGTATTGTACCACCGGTTTGGGCCTGTTGTTGTACGAGTACTGCGGACGATCTTGTTGGTACTGCTGCTGCTGCTGCTGCTGCTGCTGCGACGCAGACGCTGTTTGTTGTCCGTTATCATTGTAGTACTGTTGGATGCGTTCGCGGGTCCGGCGCACGATCGGCCGAGTGCTTTTGATCAGCGATCCGACGGCGTTCAGCGTGCTGATCGGGATCTGCGCGCACACACAAGTCACGTCAACTTGAGCAGAATATAATATATTAAAAATATAATAGAACGTTATTTTAAATGGTTTTTTGAAAAAGCTTATTCGGAATAAAAAGTATTCCGAATATATATTTTAAGCTGAATCTTATTTCAAATCGTTATGTTTTATTTCATAAAAACAAAATAATACGAGCAGCAATAATAATTAGCACCAGTAGGTGTTTAAAACAACATCGATTATTATTATTATTATTATTATTATTATTATTATACCATTAATCTCGCAATAATTTAGTTTTTTTTTTTTTTAACCCCGACAGCTTTATTCAAATAACCAAGTAGTACATTTGCATCACACTGCGTTATTATAATTTCGTGTAAATACGTTATAATTAATTAACTTATTAGTTGTTATCTTGTATATTTGTAAACACAGAATTTTAATACAAAAAAATTGTTAAACCCCTCCTCAAAAATAGGTTCGTATATTATACCGGTGACTGTTTTATATTCGATTAAATAATAATTAAATATAATTATTATATATCTTGATATTCGTGTTACTGAAAACTAGTAGGATTTCAGATATCAACTCTGTTAACTCTAGACACCTGGGGTTTTCTCTTAGCGATTTCGTCGATTCAACAGCATCCGTTTTAATATCATAATGAAGGAATAGCATTGCAAGCGCTCATTCAACCTTTACTCTAAAGTTAAAATAATATTTGAATTTTTAATGAGAAATATTAAATACGAAAAATATTTCAATGGCAAATAGTGAATAATACGCCGCCTTCATAGAGTCTCTTAAGTAAATGTTTTTAATCTAAACAGATGTGAAAATGTGCGTTCGCGAGTTGACGAGATTACGAAAAAAACTAACGTTTTCCAATGAAAATATTATTTCTTTAATATTGATAAAGTGATGAAATAAAAACACGACCGTAACATAACATATGTTAAAAAAAAAAACCCAGAAGGTGAGATTATAAACATATCTCTCTAATCTCTCTCCGTCGCGTACGTACTCCACTAACGGATTACAAAAACCCAATAAATCATAAATATATAAATTTCTTTTCATATCGCGCATTATGTCTACAACAATACAATATTAGTCACATCTTAATCGAATATCGTCCGTTTCGCTTGAGTTCATAATAATTAATATTATCGACAAATTTTTCTCGTCTATTTGTGACTTTTGTATTTTGTATTACGACTTTCGACCATCGAGTCGATCGTATTATATTAGGCACGTTTTTTCCGATGCACTTGTTTGTCAAAGCTTACTGTCTACGTATTGTCACAAATTCGTTTTATATATACTTTTTTGAATGAGAGTGAAGAAATTTATTTTGCATTTATTGACAATTTTTGATTTTTAAATTATTTTCTTAATTTTTTTTTTTTTAAACATTTTCTCGGTGTTTCTCGATAGAATTACACGAATTTGAAATTTTATTTTTACACGCCAACACGATTTTTTATATAAACGTAATAAATTATCAATTAGAGGTACTCGTGATAGATATTATCGGCATCACTTTTTTCCGCGGATATTAAGAAACGTTTAATAAAAATTATTAAGAATAAATCGTACTTTCCGTGCATTTTTTTTAGCGCGTCATTTTGAATTTTCGACGCGCAAAAGTATTTTTCGGGGTCCTATTGTGCAATTACGTTTGGCAGCGCTAATAATTATTACGCACAACGAGACGTTCAAACGAAACGTCGTCTCGTTCGTACGTCTTTCTTCGTTTCTCGAAAGAGAAGACATTCGGATTAATTAATCTTATTCGGATAAGGACCTGAAATATGTTGTCGATGACCTGGTTGCCCTCCTCGAGCGGCGGCAATTGTCTCTTGGTCCGCCGGCCGTGTACGCCGTAATCGTCCGGTTTCGAAGCCATTTCCGCGGCACTGCAACAGATCACCTGCACCATCGAGAAAACCAACAGCACGGCGAGCGCGTTGCTCATGACGTCGTCCATACGCACGGCCGCCGCCGTTGTTAGTGCGGACCGTTTGTCTTCCGGAGCGATGCGAAACGCGTTCCGTCCGGCGTCGGGTTCCGTCAAGGGTGGCGCGGTACTGTCGTGACAACGAAGACGTCCGTTAACGGAATGACGTCGTCGGGACGGCCGACGGACACACACGCACAAGCACACGCGCATATGACTAACCTCGAGACGCGGTGAGTGAGAGGACGTCTGTTAGTAGTAGGAAAACGGATTTTTAAACGAATAACGTTTTCGTTCGCCGATAACGCGTATAAACACGGCCGTAGGCAAACCGTATACCTACACGCTTATATAAGTTCACCAATGTGTGTGTGTGTGTGTGTGTATGTGTTTGCCGGATTATTCAACGAAAACAACCGTAAACGGGTAACCGTTATTTAACCTCGCGGCGTGGGACGCGATTTTCGCGATAAACAATAATAAGTGGGTGCCGGGTACACAGCGGTTACGGCGCTACTTTACTTAAGCAACCCGTGCAAGACGGGCCGCCCACGCCGACGCCAACGATTTGTCCGTAACGCGCGCGACGACGACGGTGGGTGGACGCGTCACCACCGCTTGGCCGTCGACCACCTCGCGGGCGTCGCGAAGAACGGCGTTGGAGAACGTGCGCGCGAGACAGCAACAGCATCGGTTCGGGACCAACGGTCGCAAATATTTTGCGAATCGGTTTAGTAAAGTTTAATTATCGATATAATTTAATAAATTATAGATTTTTAATACATAAAAATATATAATATCAATAAATAAGTAAATTATAATGTAACTAAATAAAATAACGTAATAAAGAAAAAAACCAAGTAAAATAAATATACATTTATATACTATGAGGTATTAGAAAATACCTATTAAAACGTTTAAGTTTATGAAACAAACAACTTTGACTCAATAACCGTTTTTAATAAGACGTCTTTACAAAACATAAAATACAATCTAAAAACTGTTAATAATTTTACCGCGAGACTGTTGTAGGAGACAACGCGAAAACGTACTATAAGTATTTAAAACATTTAAGGTGTTCGGAAAAATTATTCAATAACAAAATATATATATATTATATATATAATAAACTCGTGAATTTCATAGGCGTCGAAAAACGATTTTATGCGTAGTCATTTTTTTCCCCCGTCATATATAATAATATACGTGTGTGCGTGTTAAAAACAAAATAAGAAGAAAATGCTGGTGAAATAAATATCACATCTAAAAGAAACTGAACGTTAGTGAGGACAAAGCGAAAAGTGACGTTTAGTTATCTTAATTAAATGTATTTACACAAGTCTACGAATACCGGAAAACTTATAAAAGCTATTTCGCGGAGATTAAATTCACGTACGTCGACGTGAAGTTATTAAGACCAAGTGATGGCATTGCAGATAGTTATGACGAGGCAACAGTCGTAGGTACGTTGGAAAATAAAAATATTTAAAAATATATATATATATATATATATTCGTCCTAAAAAATGTAAATAAAAAAATATTGGATTTCTTTTATGAAAAAAAAATCATTTAAAATGGTATTCTATAATAACGAAAATTGTTTAAACACTTAACCCACAGCAGTCAAATACTCGTAGACACAAACTGCGGCGGAACTGACGGAAACGGTCGTGTGAAGTGTGCGAATTATAACGACGCAGATTTTGTAAAGTTCCAGAAATATTTCAGTAGAAATTTTTAAAAAATTCACAAACGATATAACTGTGTAACCTGGTTTTTTTTCGAAGAGAAACGTATAAAATAAGTGGATTTCGTCCGAAACGCGGATGACGCTTGAAGAATAAATCGAGGCGTAATGTTTTGCAAATATTGCGTCACGTTATTTTGTTTCTATTTTTCCCATAATTATATCAGCGCGGGCTACATATATATATATATATATATATATATATATATATATATATATATATATACAAGCAATTGTACGTTATATTTCTTTTTTATACTTTATTTACTTATAATACTTATACTTACATTTCCCCCGTTTGTGTGTTTTAAATATTACGTGTCGTTTACGGAACAGTACGTTTTTCAATCCAAATACAGAGCGTAAACGGATTGGCTCTTCTGTTTAATGTAATATTTTATTACAATATACGTTTCCACCTCGAATTTTCTTTTAAAACTTCAATTACCTATCTATAAATTTAAATTAAATCCATTGAGATAAATATATAATATACAAAACTCATACGCGTTATTGGTTGACCAGTAGAAACGTGCGATGCGCAAACGGCCAGCAAATATATTTACCCGTGAAATAATTGATGCGTCAGTGTCGTAACTATAAAATATTTAATACCACGGGGCGGTATTAAGTTTTAATCGCCCCTCGTCTTTTTTATACTACTATAAAACTCATCAATTTATTCTACTAAATTTAAACTTTACTTAATATATTCACATATCAAATTAATAATTAACGTTATGACGTGAATTTCAATACAATATTCAAAATTTTTGTATATGTACAAATTGAATTTACGAGGGCTCCTTTAAGAATCCTCCAAGTCCTTGTCACCTTGTAATTGGTTACTGTGGTGATGCGCAAATGACAGACTCCTCAAATGGCACACTTGCTTCTTTACACTCGTCGATTTTGTGTGTGTGTGTGTGTGTATAATATATCGATGTGAGTGACGAAAGAAATATGAGAGCTGAGAATCATTTAATGGAGGGATGAATTCGCAAACGTTGGCTAATCGATCGATCGTGATGGTGCAAGAAAAGTGTACCTACGGGTGAATTGTGACACGATATCCTGCAATATTATCCGCAATCAAACCAAATAATAATAATAATAATAATATTTGTTTTCGTTATTGTCATCATATTCAATGTTTATAAATACTATATATGTAATATACGTTCGACATTACCTATTTTATAAATTAAATACCTAAAAATCTATAAATTTTATAAATATCTCGAAACTTAAAGAAATTTTTAAAAAAAATATTTTTTTCTCGTATATAATATAAAATTAGATATTTGACGAATATAAAAAATTTCCGTAACCATTAGTCTCAGAATTATGAAGAAATATCACTAATCGATTTTATAGTGTTTAGTATTATATTCTACACTTTTTTTTATCGAATTTCTTTATTACATTAATTCGTTTTACTACCTACTTAGTATGTCATTTTCGTGTTGCATATGACTTAATTGAGAATAAAAACTCTTGTTTATACGAGACATCGTAATAAATATTATATATATAATGTGTGTGTTACGTTCAAATATATAATTGGAAATTGATGTCATTCACATCTTTTATATATGCATACACAACCAGTTTTTTAAATTACATCGACCAATTCAAATGTTTCCATTTCCATATCTATAATTTTTTTTTTTGGCACGAGGCTATTTGGTGACTTGTGAATGTTCATATTTTAATATTCCACACGTATCTAATTTAAATATTTTCTTAAAAAAAAAATCAAAATTTTCTTACATAATATGTTATCTTCAGTTAAGATAATAATAACAACATAAATTAAGGTGATTCTTAAAGCTCTATCAACTTAGAGTAACGATACAAGGAAACGTACTGATTTTGAGCTCAGACAATTTTTTAAATAAATCAACTTTAAAATATTTTTAGCTTGTTTTTCGAGACAAATTAACGATATTTTGTATTTGTATTCATTGTATTGTATTTGTATTCATTTAATTTTTCCAATTTGCTTATTGAGTACTTTATAAAAACATAATGAACCAATAATTTATAATTGTTGCTCAATAATATTAGTAATACTAGAAGAATATTGTATAGGATTTTGCTAATTTAGGTTCTTAAAGATATATATTTTCAAATATAAAATTTAATTTAAACATCAAAGAATTAAAAATAATATTTTTATTTTTTAATTTAAAGACCTTTCTGGGTTATTTATGTACTTATAGTTGCGAAATTTGAAAAATCTAAAACGCCAAATGAAGTAATATATTGAAATCGACAATCCACAGAATCAGTGACTCATTGTATCGTGTTAAAATTTAATATTATATTATTATAAATATAATTCGTTGTATTCATTAATATTTATAATTAATTTTACTCGGAGGTCAATCTCTTTGCTTGTTTTATTATAGTCGTCGATTCCGTCATATCAATCTTACGTATATAGATCAGCGATACGAAAAAATTTAATTTTTTGATTTTGCAGAGAAAGAGTTTAAAATTTTTTTTTTAAGTCATACAAATGCAAGTTATAACTATTTATGAATATAGAATTTCTTTATTAAAATTTATTATTCTATAATAATATAGAAACAATCATCTGATTATGCCATTTGGCCGACGAGCAGTGAAAACGGAAAGGATTTAGGTCTAGGTTATTTCAATCATTTCTTCACGAAAGAAAACAATGGCAGTAATAGAATAATCTCTCGATGTAGAAACTAATTAAAATTTAATCGCAGTGGCCAAGGGGATCGTGTTGATATTCAATGACGACTATTATTCATAAATAGACTGCACGACGTAATAATCATAGGTCAAAGCCATGAGACTATTTTGTAGTAAAACTTTTAAAAACGACTTTTTGTCGTACTTATCGTTTTGTTTGACCTGAATAATATGGACAATACGTATCTAAGCGTCAACCTGTGTGACCAAAATGTAAAGTTTAGGGAGATTCGAACACTGTATCACGGTGTTCTAGTGGTTTCTCAAAGCCAAAACGGTCGCATATTGGACCAAATTAGATTACTGTTACTATTAAAATCCAAATAATAAGACAAATATTAACAATGAATGCCTTCAATGAATACTATGACCTAACCTAACCATTTAATTTTAATGCTATTAATCACAGCCTCGATTAATGAGTGTAAGCAAATCGTTTTAACATGAATATATATATATGTTCGTCGGTGTATATAATCATGTTAATGGTTAACGCTCATTGACCTCATTACCCAAGACTTTATGAATTATACAAATCGTACGGTTTCCTATGTTATTACACGTAAAAGATATACTATGTACAAGGTAGTTACAATAATAAAATTAAATACTTTACATATTTTTTTATGTTTTATTGAATTTTCTTTCGTAGCGCGTACTGCGATATACAATATAGGAGAGCCAAAAAAAGAAAAAAACAGTTCCGTAGAGTTGTGAATATTATATCAACAACGCGATTAAAAATACTGACCGGTTACGGTATATGCGAGTATTCAAAATTGCGATAATGTTTCTAAAAAAACGTTCCAATGTCGTCGGTAAGTATACAGTAAAAAATAATAGAATTTTATTTAGGTTTTACGACGAGATAATGTACACAAATTATATAAAACATATTCGAGGTAAAAATATTTAATTACTTAATTTTCTCACGTTTTCTGTTTTCTAAAAATATTAAAGCAAAATATATTGTATTCAATCACTCAAAATTGGTCGGAAAAAAAACAAATATGTATATACGACCAAACTTTCGTGGATAATTCTAAATTTTCATAATTATCCAGAGATAATTAAACATTACGTTAATATATTATAGAAAAGCTATTATTTAAATAAAATCCTTCCTAAGTAACAGCCATCGATGATTGCCTATGACTGGGCATATTCACACATTTGAACACGTTAAACTGTTGATCATTTGACATTTTTGTCAAAAACAAATTTAAATTTTAAATTGTACAAAATTATAATTCGTAAAGAAAACATATTTTTGCTATCGAGCAAACGATTCACTTCTCTCAGTCATCCGAACTTTTCCATAATAACTGGCGTGTGCTATAAGATGAAAGATAAATAACAGCAGTGCGTTTATATAGTATAGTAATGTCAATACGTTCTATTATATTCATATAATAGTTAAACAGCAAAAAACTAAAATTTCTACTTTATACTTGAGGCCGATCATAGTCAAAAGGAACTTTTTTCGTTACATTTTAAGTATGAAATAACCCATAGTCTTTGTATATTTCATCACCTAGTATTATAATGTATAATTACCACGAAAAAAAAATTTGTTTTTACGTCAAGTTACGTATTTATTTATAACTGTTTTTCTCAAAATTGAAAACCATACCTTATCGCTTATCGCTTATCCTACTCTACAAGTCATAATAATCGATTTTAAATTACTTTAATTTTACTATATAAATGATTGAACAATTTTATTCAATTTGTGATTTAAATTTATTTTGCAAATATTATATTGTGTTTTATACTTGGTTGCAAAAAATCCCATTAAGTGGAGGCCCTCATTTTGTGGAAGCCCGGTGCCCCTCTAAATCCGGCCCTGAATACATATATATATATTCAGGGCCGGATTTATATTAGTCCAGATAGGGACCGAATTGGAACGATTCCACCTACTCCGTTCCTTTTATGTGCGACAAAACCAAATTGTTCCGTATTCGTACCACGCGCATCGAGTACACCGAATCGAAACTGGCAAGACGCACGCGTCGTTTATTCTTCGAAACGCTATCGATTATCGTTATCCGATACATAGTATCACACCGCGTGATCGTAGTATCGCCGTTCCACAGTGACCTGGTCCAGCTAGGTTAGTGCCATAACGTTGTTATCAATTTATGAGTCTCTATACAAAAATCTAATTAAAGTCAAATGTTTCATATATTTTGGTATATATATTTAATATAGCTGTTTAATCAATGAGGTATATTATAATAATGAATTTGTTAAACAAAACGCTTTGGCTTTTAGCTAATGTTAATACAATTATAAATTTGCACAACTTTTAATTACATTTAACTACAAGTGCAGTTATTATTATTAATTATTAATTATAACTAATTGTCTACTAATTGTTTACCAATTTTTACTAATTGATTTGCTAATTGTTTTGCTAATTGGATTGCTAATTGTTTTGCTAATTGGTTTGCTAATTGCTTCGCTAATTGGTTTGCTAATTGCTTCGCTAATTGCTTTGCTAATTGCTTTGCTAATTGCTTCGCTAATTGCTTTGCTAATTGGTTTACTAATTGCTTCGCTAATTGGTTTGCTAATTGCTTCGCTAATTGCTTTGCTAATTGGTTTGCTAATTGCTTCGCTAATTGCTTTGCTAATTGCTTCGCTAATTGCTTCGCTAATTGGTTTACTAATTGCTTCGCTAATTGCTTCGCTAATTGCTTTGCTAATTGCTTCGCTAATTGCTTCGCTAATTGCTTTGCTAATTGCTTCGCTAATTTCTTAGCTAATTGTTTCGCTAATTGCTTTGCTAATTGTTTACTAATTTTTACTAATTTTTACTAATTGTTTACAATTTGTTTGCTAATTGCTTTGCTAATTGTTTACTAATTTTTACTAATTTTTACTAATTGTTTACAATTTGTATACAATTTGTTTGCTAATTGTTTTGCTAATTGTTTTGCTAATTGTTTACTAATTTTTACTAATTGTTTAAAATTTGTTTGCTAATTGCTTTGCTAATTGTTTACTAATTTTTACTAATTTTTACTAATTGTTTACAATTTTTATACAATTTGTTTGCTAATTGTTTTGCTAATTGTTTACTAATTTTTACTAATTGTTTACAATTTGTTTGCTAATTGCTTTGCTAATTGTTTACTAATTTTTACTAATTGTTTACAATTTGTATACAATTTGTTTGTTAATTGTTTTGCTAATTTTCACTAATTTTTACTAATTGATTACAATTTGTTTGCTAATTGTTTTGCTAATTGTTGTGCTAATTTTTTGCTAATTTTCACTAATTTTTACTAATTGATTACAATTTGTTTGCTAATTGTTTTGCTAATTGTTGTGCTAATTTTTTGCTAATTTTTACTAATTTTTACTAATTGTTTACAATTTGTTTGCTAATTGCTTTGCTAATTATTTTGCTAATTGTTTGCTTATTGTTTTCTAATTGTTTGCTAATTATTATTATAATTCTTGTACTCCTATAAAGTATTTTTCTAATAGCTACATGTAAATATTTTTGTAATTATATATTTATTTATTATCAAGTTCATTCCAAAATCTATCAAAATCATAATTTATAAAATTAATACTTTGAATTAGTGATACCCATTTACCCAACAACAAACTTAATCCACTTTAATGAATTCTTCCCTAAAAAATCATTTATTAAAACAATTGTATTCTATTATTTTACAATCAATTAATTAAATCAATACAATGATAAGAAGTGTTTCATAAACATTTATGTAAATTATGCAAATGAAATATTTTAAAATTTTTCTTTTTTAATATAATGTTAAAAATTAAAAATTACAACTATTATACAAATAATTTCTTCAAACAATTTAATTAGGTAAAACCAAAAAAAAACAAAAATATATATATATAAAATAAATAAATACACATATATACATATATATATATATATATATATATATATATCAAAAAATCCTTTAAAATTAACAACTTACCCAAATCCTAACTAATTATTAACTAACTTAATTAAAACTGCATGACAATTGGATAAGAAGTTTCGAAGCCAATCCGTAACAAAGATTTCCTCTTTTGCTTGATTTCAGTTTTACGCACGTCCGAACTGCTGGTAGTGCGGAGTGCAAATGAAATGAACGTGTTTATTATTTTATATGTTACGCAAGTCCAAATTAATTCTATAAATTGAATTTGTATGTGTATTGGTTTATGTTATCGGTGTGCATTTTATCGATCATTATAATAAAATAGGAGTATTGGTGTACGCGCGATGCATGAGATTATTTTTATCGATAAACTCCTCGGAACAATTTTATTCTCGGAATCATTATTCTTATCTACACGACGACGACGACGAACAAAAAGGGTAGGTTGCAGGTAGCTTGAACTCCGCGGACCGCCGTGCCGCACAATACGTATTGGCGGTGAATAATTATAATCGTTAATTACTCCACTAAAACGCAACATTTTTGAAAATCCTTTCTTATTGCACGGTGAAAATATGAGAAGAACCTCTATACCAAATTTCAAGTCCGTACGTTGAGTAGTTTTTGAGATACAGCGATCAGTGAGTGAGTGGTATTTGGATTTTATATGTATAGATAATAATAATTAGGCGTATTGTAATCAGTGCGAAAGTGTAATTTATAAATTTATTTACATATATATATATGAGTACACAAAAATATGAATATTTTAAATAAATTGATTCCAACAAGCATTGGTAGACAGCGACAAAACATTCTTTGCTGGAATATTTTAATCGGTGTGAATTGCCGTATTCAATTATATTGGCAAAATATTTTGTCGTATCGTGTCATATTGTACGAGTGTGAATCAGACTTTAGTCTTCAGATTTATTATACACATATGAAAAAATCCTCCAAAAATAAATGCGTTTACGTGTAGAAAAATGTATTGTTCTTATGTTTAATTAAATATTTGTTGAAAATATTAAAAGTTTTATCGAAATTATTATACAACGTAATTTATAATAATTTATTGTAATACTCGTAATAAAAATAATATTACTTATTTATAATTGTAGTGTTTATAATTCAATACATAATCCTTCCTGTGCTCAAAACGAAACTATAAATACAATAAATTATATACGAGTACAATAGTGATACGAACACTTTATATATTCACTATATTAAAAATATACTAAAATTTTCACCTGTAAATTGTCGATAATTGTATTGAATATTACATTATTTAATACACATAATTATGATTTCAGAATGAACAGGTTTTCGCATTATATACCTCTAAACCTACACTTTTAATATTATGAGCTAAGCCCAATCATATTTATATACCGAAATATAATAATTACGATTTAAATCAAATATTATGTACAAATAACTTATATAATTAAGTGAATACACTGCGGGATTATTCTTTACAATTAATTATGTCAATATTCATATAAATGCGGTTTAGTTATAACGTATATTCATGTCGTTATGACGAAATATGAGGGGACTTCAAGACGAACGAGCCGGTTAAAATGTTAATACATTTTACATAATCGCATGAGTGTGATTTATAAACAACTCACATGTGTGTTATTCCACATAAATTGCGTAAAAAAAAAGAAAAAAATTGTTAAGTAATACATTTTGTATGGTCGAAAAACGTATAATTTTTGTATGATAAATTTATTATTATAATACAAACGATAAAAATTATAATAATATTTACATTTTGCGTCGTTTATGTGTAAACGCACGTTACATGGCGAGGCGATTGATACCTAATCTGACTACACTGAACCATTGAATAAAATATGTATATAATTATAAAATGTACATTGCTGTCGTTTTATATATAACTATAATGTGTCAAGACTACAATATTATATACTAATGACTATAAGTGATAAAAAATATATCGACACACATAAATTACACGAGCAGGACTCGGATTTTATAGCATTTGCTAATAATTATTATTAAATACAGATAAAAGAGCAAAGTGAAGCAATAAATCTGTTTTATGCATTCCAAATCAAAAACTTCTATATTGTAAATTTTAAGCAATTTTAGTTTTTAATGCTGTTTTCTCAGTTGTTAAGCTATTTTTCTTCTAAGCTAATATTGGCACGCATTAAACTAAATTTATTTATTTTTCATAAATTTCGTAATAAAGTAAGAAAAATATCTATATTGTCATTTCATATTATCATATGTATGTTTAGATTCTAAATTATCACGATATCGCGACAGTGTACGCTGCACACCTTTATTTATAAATCATAAATAAAATAAATATATATATTTTTTTTTTAATTTTTCCGGGTTTTAGGGAATTTTTTTTAATATCATATTGTAAACGCATAGTTCAGTAATTTTAACGTTATAAAAATCCGAAACCTGTACATGAATATTGTCTGATTGCAACGAGAATAACGTTATTATAAAATTATTAATCGAGTAATGGATAACATGTGTTATATTTTATTTATAATAATAATAATAATATGGTGTGGTTGGATACGGCGAGATCTTTGCGGGCCCGCTGTCGTTCCATTTCATCACATTTCGTCTTTTTTACATTTCTGATCGTTTTTCGTATACTCTTCGCGCCTTTCGTCTCCTCGTACTACGAGCTGGCCGCGGTCGCGTTATTGCCATTCATCGGTCCTCGTGTGAACAGTCTGGACGGTCTGAGACTCTGACCTATGGCGCCAACCAATTCAAGGGTGAAATCGCGGATGTTGCCCGGAGAGCTCTGTAGAAAAACAAAGAAAAAAAATGGTTTTAAAACAAAATTAATTATTAACGATAGTCATATGAATATTACAATATTGCATTGACTTAAAGATTAATTATCACATTTCATTATGTGTTACGGTCAAAATGAGAATATCGTTGTAATACATTGACCGGATATCGGTAACTGACACGCAATGACCGACATCTCGTAAACAGACCTGAATTACTTTAGCGAATAGTGTATGTTGTGTCGAATGATTGGGTTGGGAGAGGCAGTGGCACATGACTGATTCTAAGTCATTGAAGAGTTATGTATTTTAAATATATATATTTAAAATACATAATATAATATATACATATATTTTTAATTTCAAAATGGAGCTTGTACGAAGAACATGTCCAGTTTTTCTTAAAATATGTTACACATCGACAATTTTAAACACGAATGCGATAAATCGATATTTATTGCATATTATATTGTAGTAAAAAATACTACAACAAAAATAATTTTTTTTTTTTTTTTGTATAAGTACACTAACTAATTATAATTGTTACGGCTTCATTATCAAAACAAATCAAGATGACTTAAATTCACGTTGGCGTATAAGTTCTTTTTATTTCCTCCACGTCCTATATAAAATGGATCGTGCAGACACGGTATCGACTTAGAACTTGGCCCGATTTGACAGCAGTAAACGATTACAAATCGGTCCGTCGACGATATTATTATTATTATTATTATTATTATTATGTGCACATGAAAATTATTATTCTTCTCGAAGATTCGAAATGCGACACGTAACGGCGATCGAAATAAAACCCTCGTTAAGCACGTTGAACACTAATGTCAACAAAACGTATTATTCGTTCTTGGCAAAACGGGCGTCTACAACTTGTGAATGAGAATGTTGAGATTAAATGAGAACTATAGTTTTTGCTAGTCCCTTCTCATAGGAAATAGCTCGATTACGGTATAATTTACACGTTAATTTAACAAAAAAATCCCCCCCAATAGATTTGGAAATATATGCCAGCCACTTTCATATTATAATTAACGTGCTCTTGGCTATTCACTAAAGAGGTTGTAAATGATATGTCTCGCGTGTGTTACTTAATGTGTTTGTGTGAGAAATAAAAAATAATTACACCGGTGAATACATGTGTTGGTCAAACACTAATAATATAAAGTTTGTTTTGCACAAAACCCGTCGTGTACATTATATCACCGTCAAACAATTATTATTATTATAATAAAAAAAAAAATAGTCATATTACGAAAATAAATCATTTTTTCCCTACCATCATGTAATCGGCCACTGATGGGAACAAGGTTATACTTTTACCGTTTTAGTTATAATATTCCAAGATCTGAACGCGTATTATCTATTTATCGAGAGATTTTTTTTTTTCGGAGTTTCTTCCCGAAACATTTCCTTTATTTGAATTTTGACGCACGGTTAGGACCAAAAAAAGAGAAGTGATGGCCGTCATAACTTACCCAAGAAAATGTTCGTATATATACAAACACACATTTTAAAATATTTACACGGCTACGTTTCAACCGACATATTATAATATCGAAAATTCCTTTTAATTACAAGAGATAGAATTATTATTGAATTGGAAACGAAAATTGATACGCTCACATTTGAATTTCACCAGAAATAAAAATGTAATCATGTATCAAAATGAAATTTGAAACTAAAATTGCATACGTTTTTTTTAAAAAAACATACGCATTAATAGTTTTAATAGTATGGATGACATCATATTATCAAGTTTTCTAAATTATTATTTTTTTTATATACAGGTAGATAATTTTCACTATCATAGTTAAAATAAATACTGTAAACGTATATGACGATATTTATTCTATAATCTGAAAATTTTATACATAATTATATAATTCATTTTGCGTTATAATTCATTTCAAAAACGTTATTGTTATTGTGTCTCACAAAACGAGACATTTCACGCGGATATTTTATACTTTATTAATAATAATCGCTCGCCGCCATTCATTTACTTATTTTCCGTTCTTTGGCCGGATTTTAAAAAATGTTAAATATAAATATTGAATCAAAAAAAATTTTTTTTATATTTTTTAAACACATCCTTCAGTATTTTACCGTTAAACAATAATCACGGTGCCTTCTGCGCATTAAATGCCGTATAGTATATTTATATAGATGTAAATATTTTATGCGCACAAGCTCACGTAGCAAATAACACGTAAAAACTTCCAACCACTTTCCCCTACGCTAATTTTCAATATCGTATTATTATTAATTAATTTTAAATAACTTTACGTGTTTGCGTTTGAACGATTCGCTGTAAAACACGCGTACCCGGGTGCCGGTCAACCATATTGTCGTTATACAATTTACGTCGTGTTTAATATTCGTCCGGAACACAAGTGAAATGGAATCAGGGGCGGACCCCGGGGGGAGGGGGGGGGGGTTTGGGAGGTCAGCTGTCCCACAGTTTTTTTTTTCCGGTAAAATGTGGCCCCTCAAAATGTCAAATTACATAACATACTTTTATTTGAAAAAAATAGTTTAAACAGTTATAACCTATATTGAATGTTGGTATGAAAATGTGATAAAAATAAGGTAAATTTCGAGCGACTATATTAGGTATATAGTTGGATGTAGCTTCTACACAGTGGCCTCTCGTAAGTGAGGCACACCCACAGTACTAAAATCCTGGGTACGCCACTGAATGGAATGATCGGGAAACTTCGGATTTCTTTTAAAGAAATCAAATGTCGTATTCGCCTATACATTTTTTCATACAAAAAAGGACAAAAGAATAAATCAATCGGACGATTAAAATACATATTAACCGGATGTTATTTTATTAACTACATAATATACCGTGTTAACGATTAAAATAATATAATATTATTACGATAATATTGCGTATGCACACACACACACACTGACCTTGATGGCGGATCGTAACTCGGAGTCGAACAGCCTTCGCAGCCCGCGGTAATTGCGACCGAACAATTTCCTCACCTCTCGGTTGACCGCACTCTGGTCGACCGGCGGTGTTGCCGCCGTCGTCGATGCTGCGGCCGAACCGCCGATCTCGTTCTCCGCGGCATTGCCCGCGGCCATCATCTGGTCACCGTCCACCGGCGCGGACGTACTGGTGGTCGGTTCTCTGGCCGACTCGGCCAATGTTTCTTGCACGATTCCGCTCACGTTCCTGAACGCTTGCTTCACGTCCGTAACGGTCTAGACGAGAAAATCGGGTAAAAAACAAAACAATAATAATCGATGTTTCTCGTAAACAGTGTCGTCACGTGGTAATAACACAAAGTTCCGAATGGTGAACTATCCATCCGAGAAAGCCCATAATCGCGTATTTAACGGTCCTGACTTGTATTACGCGAAATAGTGAGTCGCGTGCTCAATGCAGAAGGGACATTTTTTTGCGCTAATTCTTATACTTTATATCGAAGAGGTATTCTATATGGAGCAGCGTTTCTTGAACTGTGGTAGGCGGCCCTCCCTTTTAGATACGAGTGAAAACCGAATCGGACAAACCGTTTACAAATGACATAAACATCGAATAAACGATTATCCAGAAATAGTAAGTGAAGCTCTGAAAGTTTTCATTCAATTGTCCGCACGACTCGTCGTTTATGCGAAAAAGCCTACTTATCGCTCTCTCGTTTACGTTAAAAACGAATTTCGAAACCGCATAGAAAACGTATGGGAATCGCCGAATTAGGATTAACGTTTTCGAACATTGAGCTGGGTGTTGAAAAACGGATGATGCCTAGAATGCCTTCGCATAAAATAAATAAAAGTTACATTTGTAAAACATATTTCAAGTGTAATAAAAATAAGATATTAAATTTTCCGCGTGTAAAAATTATTAAATGTGTTCGTCTAGACGAACAAAAGTACGCCTGTACTATTGTGTAACACCGACATTGACTACTCACGCGTATGTATGGCCGACTAAGGAACCTCTGAGGATAAAGTACTAATGTGTTGACTGGTGTTCGTTAACGCAATAGAGGGTGCAGAAGAAAAAACATGGAAATAAGAGAACGGATTACCAAAGCATTTTACATAACGAGCTACGTGAAGGGTCAGAGAATTCAACGGTTTGCGCGTGCGACGAGAACGCGGAGAATTTCGTTCGGAGTTCGTTATAGTGTCACTGTTAATGAACGACAACTGCCATCATTGTAACAACTGCCAGCTTTGCAGGGGCGTATTTACTTCATCCTCTAGGGGAGGGGGGCGAATAGAAAAAACATTTTTAAGGCCCCCCCCCACCCAAAAAAATATATTTTTGTTTAGTATAGTAGATGGGTTATTTAAAAGTCGATGAACTTTTTTTTCTTGTAGCCCCCTCTAAAATTTTGGATTTGGGATTGGGGGCAGTTTACCAAAAAATGATAAGAGCATGGCCCGTCGAATCTGTTGCCAACTTAGAATTATCGAAAAATTATATGAAAATAATAAAGTTTTAAATAAAAAAATGTTTTATTACATTTTAGTTTTAATTCGATTAATTTTAGTTGTCAGTAGATATAGGTACATACACAAGTATCTAGGGGGGGGCGATCGCCCCCATCGCCCCCCCCCCTTGTATACGCCCCTGCAGCTTTGTCGGTTGATTATGAAAAAGAGAAAGAAAAAAAAAAATTAACAATTGTACGTAAACGAACGCTTGCATTTCGAACGATTAGAAATGTGAATTCAGAGACTCTGCATATAAAAATTAAAAAATCCGCGGGAACTCCGGTCATTGGTTACGCGTGTCCAATACTATATTATATACTCACTCCGCCGATCAGCGAGAACGTCAATGAAATGATTCCGGGCTCGCGGTTCTTGAACAGTTGCCGCTTGTGCCTGGACGACGCGTCGTCGTACCGTTGCGGTTCCGCTCGTTGTCGGTTCTGCTGCTGCGAGTGCCATTGGTACGGTTGCTGCTGTGGACTGTGATAATCGGCGGCCACGACGGCGGGTTGGCGACAACCGCGGACGTCGACGGTCGCGGCGGCGACGGCGGTCGGTACCAGGGACGCGAACGTCAGTACAGCGGCGGACGACAGGACGACGGCAAGCAGAGCGACCAGCAGGACGAACACGGCCGCGGTGGCCGAGGCGACGAACGCCGCGGCTTCGGACGGCGGGTCGCCGGAATCGCAATCGGAGTCGTCGCAGCACTCGGCGGCGGCCTTGGTGGTGGTCTTACGGCCGCGTGTCGTCTCGGCGGCGTGTGGCGCGACCGTACCGGCCGAGTACCAACACTTCATACAGTGACATGTCGTCAGTATTCCGTCGTCGTCGTCGTCGTCCGAGTTCCGGTCGTCGAAATCTCCGCTGTTCGTAAAAAAAAAAAAAAAAAAAAAAAAACTGCACAACGGAAATGATTGAAATGCCTATATAAGACACGATATCGTGTATAGTGTAAAAGAGTAAAGGAAACACAAACCAACCGCTTCACACGGTGTTTGTTATGGGAAATAGCACTACTTCGTACGCACTCTGATAAGACACGATCGAATGAAAACATTTTTCTTTCTTACACGAAACGCAATGATTATTACTCATGACCGTCTGAAGGTGATTCCCCGTTTATCATTAGTATCACAACGATCGGTGACGTAGCCAGAAGCCAGTCAAGAAAACGGGGCCAAGGTGGTTATTAGTTAAACGTGATATAATATACTATATAGTATATATCAAACTCACGACGCATTACTTTGACAAAACGAAAAAATAATGATTTATAACAGATCAAACTAAAAATTCGTATCAATACAAAGACGAATACGGAAAAACGATAATTTTATAAAGCATATTTTGTTCATTTTTATGTATTTCCGTACGTATTAATTAATATATATATATATTTATTATAAACAATAATTATTATTAACGTGATATTTAAGAAAATATTAATAATTGGAATTCAACGTCACATCAAGTGAAATAAAACATCAATTTATTGACTTCGCGAAATATTGAAAATGTATTTAACATTAACGGTGTGCGAATTCGAATTTCTTTTGTTTTTTTTTTTTATAAATTATTACTAACTGTTAAATAAAACAATACGTACCGATCATATTATTATCAAATCGATTAAATGACGTCATTGTACCGAGAGAAAAACAATAATAACTAATATTAATAATAATAGTTATTATTACATTTTTCGATGAAATTTATGTTCGAAACGTCTTTCGCGTGCAACCCGTGTTCTTATAATAAAAATATAGACAATATATTGACAACACAGTGACCAATATACGTGAAATTCGCTCCTCGTATTCTACAGGCCAAATGTCTTCCCACTAAATAATGTCTATTGACATTTTATATCGATTGGAACGAACCGGGTTGGACCGCTATGAATAACGACGATATAAGAAGACCGAGAAAACCTGACCGTCCACATATATATATTTAATTCGATTTATCGCCTGTATAACATATAATTTTTATTTATTTGTCGACAGTCCGCAAACGCAGCGCGTTTCGCGCGGAAAACCAAATAAACCGTATACAGAAACGCGTACAGACACTTCCGTCACTGTTGTTTGCGCAGAAAATATCCGTAATATAATATAAAATTACTGTTTATAAATAGTTCTCGTTATGAAGCGAGAGATGAGATTCCGGTCGAAACTATACGTATTATATAAATGTGTGTTGTAAAAATAAAATTATGTTGTAGTTTTGTAATTAAAAGACGGTTTTTTTTTTCAATCGTTCTTCCG
Source organism: Chaetogeoica ovagalla (assembly GCA_032441825.1). Lineage (NCBI taxonomy): Eukaryota > Metazoa > Arthropoda > Insecta > Hemiptera > Aphididae > Chaetogeoica > Chaetogeoica ovagalla. The sequence goes on along the minus strand of CM063747.1, from coordinate 2,658,678 downwards.
AGACGAAGAACGCTTTTATTTCATAATCAAAAAATTCAACACGAGTGGTTTTCCGGAAAACGGTGAGAAGAAAACGTAGTGGGAATTTCTCACGTATTGCGTATTTGCCACGAGATTACAATCTCAATGATAAAAGCGACAATGCCAAGGCTCTTGCAAACGAGTAATTTTTTATTATTATTATTATTTTTTTTTTTTTTTTAATTTTCTCTTCGGACAATTTATTTATTTTTTTGTACGGTAGACGTGAATTTTCGGTGTGAACGATCCATTGATCATTCCTTCGTTTTTATTAACAATAAAAAAATTGTTTAACTATAAATTATATTATATTATTGTAACTAATAAATTTTTAATAATGGTCACGCGGGGGCAGCATTGGAACTATCGAACACGAAACGACGAGACAGTCGAAAAGCCTAACTTCTCAGTGCTTCGAGGGATGTTTTGAATAACGGAAACTGAGATGGGATAAGTATAAAATACATAAAAAAAAAAGAAATGAAGAGTATTTTGAAAGGGATAACATCGATTAAAGATAATTCAAAAGAAAAAAACGTATAGTATCAAATGGCGAGTTTTTTTTTTTTTTTTTTTTTTTGTGGACGCCTACGTATAAATTCACACTCGTAGCAAAAAAAAATGTTTTGTCGCGGTCTGTCGGTGCTTCACGAAATCAATGTATTTAAAATATACATCTTTTTTTATGTACTCGTATATATAAATTAATTTATAAATTAAATTTGTAAACGAACATTTGTACACTGATTACAACAAGCCTAATCATTATTATTTATATAATAATATAATTATAGCCGTAGAACATAGTTACAGTTTTCATATTATATTTGACCGTAAAATATATTGTTATCGTCACGACCAAATGTTCAAATTTTAAATTCCGAAACGTGTTGGGAATTAACAATTTCCTCCGACCGTTTGAAACGAAAATTGGAATCAACTGAATGCGTGTCTGTCGTTTCTTGTCGATCGTATGTGATTTTTGTCTTGATGCGTTTAACGCGATAGTTGGAAGTGCGCAGAGCTCGCGTGACGAAAAAACACGCAATTTTTTTTTAACACGTAAAAATTAAAAATAATATCGAATCTCTCGTTGATTCGTCGTTTTATTTTTCTGTACGTATATAAGTGTAATACAGCCGAAATACATGTTTCGTGACGTGAAAATCTAGCGAAACGATTTTCGATGAAATCTAAAAAAAAAAAAAAAAATCGGAAAGGCACTCGTTTTCCTGCAGCCGCCATAACTACGAAACGCGTAATTGCTAGACGACACATTAATAAATTAGAATTAAGACCCGCGTACTGAATGAAGAACTCTCCGACGATTTTTTTCCACCCGAATTCACACAATTCATTATTATCGGCATAGGCGTTATTTTATATAAAATTATATACGCGCGATCGTCGTCTTTATTGTATTTTATGATATTATAAAAAAAAAAAAAAACTAGAGCGTCGGTCGTCGGCCTCGACGTGACTTTCACTTTCGTCCGTTTTCGATTTCTCTCTCTTCGTCTTCGACTGTGTTCTCGACTATACACACACGCGCGCGCACGCGGCGCCGTCGTCACCACCACCACACGGCACACGCCGAAACGCCGCCGAACTGCGTTCCGAATACGCGTATATATTACAACACGAACGTATGAAAAAAAAAAATAATCGTGTGTGCGTATACGATAATAATATTAATAATAATAATAATAATAATAATAATAATAATAATAATAATATTAATAACGACTCGTGATGTAACGTTCTTTTCCCGGCGACCGGTTTCGGTAGAGACGGGACGGAGGCGAGGCCTCGTAGTCGTCGTAACAATAACATAATACACACGCATAGTTGTGTGTAGTAATCCAATGAGAATTAAATAATAATAATAATAATAATAATAATAATAATAAAAATAATAATAATAATAAAAATATTATTACTACACCGACGACGATCTCCGCCGCCCGTGTGGTGCAGAAAACGACAACGACGACGACGCGATGGGGTAACGCGGATTACATATACACACACATAATTCGTATAGTAAGGACGACCGCTTACGATGTCATAACACTCTGCTTATAATGTGTTTTCATACTATTACGCGTCGTCGAAATACGTAGGAAAAATAATAAATTAAACGATTGCGCACCGTCCGCCCGTCTGTGACCGAAAACAAATCGATCGACGTAATAATAATAATAATAATCATTTTGTTTTACGATAATTCGCAATAATAATAAATAAATTGTACGAGAATACGCGAGGTGTGTAATCAGCGAATGAGCACCGTAGACGAAATTACGTCCACCGGTCCATTACGATCGGTAAAATAAAGTAAAAACATAAATAAAAGAATTACGAGAGGAACAAATGAAATTTAAAACACTATAAATTAATACGTTTGTGTGTACAGAATTGAAAGAGAACTAACGCGGCGAGCTGTACGAAAGAGAAAACGTAGGGGGTCCTTTAATTCGATTAGAGGGACAAGACATTGGTCAAGGGCGGGCCGTGTGCGGAATGAACGTGTTGATAGGAGCGTTGACAGATACGATGATGGGAAATAGACCGAGAGGAAGACCGCAAAAGAGATGGAAGGATCAGAGCGCGTCGAGAAGAAATCGGAGTGGACTGGAAACAGGCGTATGGCGTACAGCGATGGATGGAAATTGTTTTGGCGGCCAAATGGTGTTTACAAAACGGCTCGTAAAGCCTTAAAAAAATATTTACACATTTTAATAAACATTTTTTTCTTTTTTTTTTTCACCAAAATAATTCTAATATAATCTAACGAAATAAATAACGTTTTCCCTCCTTGGATTGTCGATGCGAATAATTTTTACAACATATGCGCACAGCCGCTCAAGGCCGAAACGGTCTATAAATGTACAAAAAATAAAAAATAAAATAAAATCCACTGTGTTATATTATGTCAAAGAATCACAAATAAAGTATATGAATAACAGGTGTGTTCGGATTACGAGATAATTCGTACACGCTATAATATAAAATTTAAAAAAATAATAATTGTAATAATATTTCTCTGACAGAACACAATTTCTACGGTCGTAGTAATAAAAACAATACGAACCGAGCGGTGATATTAATTTTTTTTTTTTTTTTTAATTCGGTTACTGGCTGCAGCGGTGGTTCGGGCTCGTGGTTTTACTTTTTTGTTTTGTTTTCAAAAAAATTTAAAATTCCGAACACGCCGCAGCGGTTACCGCTAAAATTTCACTCACACGTACTACGAAATCGCTTGTTTATATTACATGCGTGTCATCGTCGAGGTCACACATAATAGTTAATTCGATTCTTAAAATGTTATGCGAGTTAAAAAAAAAAAATCTCATGAATTAAATAGAAAATATCACGAACGTCCTCGGATAATGCCACAGCAACCGACTCGCACAATGAATTAGCTAAAATGCCGAAGAATCTTAAAAAACGTTCCGTCATACGTATGGACGTTACCTTGAAAAAACGCAAAATACAGTCATACCGGAAAAATGAATTTGGTCAAAGATTCTAGGACGGGTACACTACTGGACGAGATTGATGATCGAAATAACCGGTGGTCATCGAATCGTGAAAATTCTCGAGTTTGATAGTTAAAATAAAATATTATTAAATAAAAATTATTTTAGATTTCTGAGCGGAGCGATGAATATATTGGTTTTACGTTCCTGTTTTTTTTTTTATGTCTGTGTACTATATTTAAAAAAGCCTTGCAGTTTGTTTTCGATAACAAATTGCATCTGTTTGGTACTTTAAAGAGTTCATCTACCGATTTTCTCAAAAGAACCCAAGAAAAAAAAATCCAAAAACTACCGAAAAATTAAATAAAAACGCGATTTCGCCAAAATCGATAACCGTCTATTTCTTCCTCATTTCGAAACTGACGATTATAGATACTTGAAATATTCACTGAATATGTAATTTTATATCGTATTATGAAAAACATTTTTTTTTTACATATATCTTTTGATTTTGAGCTATTTATGACAATTATAGATTTTAAGATATTTAATTCATAAATAATGTAATAAAACGTACGCGTTTCTTTGACTGTATTCAAAACGTCTTGAAAATCGTTTGTCACAATTTCAAATTTTTCGACAAAGTATATTTTATATTTTGTGAAAAATTCGTTCGTTTAAAACTAATGGTCCCTTGGACTCTAGAGTCTTGAAATATTCACCAAACCTATTACTTTGTACTATATTAACGAAAAGAACTTTTAAAATTTTTTTATTACCTTCGGGTTTTTGTGAAAAGCTATATTAAAATGATGTAAGGTTAATCGTCAATGTATAAAAATAATCGTTATGGATAACGCTGAAGTGAATTACTTGTACAAAGATTTTAGAATGTTATTACTATAAATTCGAAAGGAATTCAAATAAATCATTGCGTGTTCAATGAAACGATTCTGAGCGGAGCTTCGGTGTAATACACTTTATCGGAAAAAATAAAATGTTTATGAAGACAATTTGTAAAGATATTTGAATATAGTTGAAGTAACAGACGTGTGATATTGTCTTTAATTTTTAAGCCTCAAAAGCAACAAATCATCCTCTTTTATGAATTAAATACTTTAAAATCTACAATTACTATAAATAGCCCAAGATTAAAAGAAATTTAATACACTCCAAAATTACATATCTGATGAAAATTTCAAATGTTTGTAAGTTTCAAAATTACGGAGAAATACGGTAAACGATTATGACGAAATTGCGTTTTTATGTAATTTTTTGGTAATTTTTGTTCCGGACGTTTAAAAATGACATTGAGGAAATCGAAACATAATCTTTTTAAAGTACCGACTACATGTGATTTTCAACCGGAATATAATGCTGAACGTAAAGTGATCAAAGCACTCTTTCTGATAGAATTTTTGCGTAAAGAAAATTAATTTTTATAAATAAAAAAAAATAAATAAAACACATAATTGTAAAACCAATAAATTTCTCCTCGCACCGCTCAGAATCTAAAATCGAAACGTATTTTTGTTGACAGTGACGTATTTTAAAACACCGAATTGTATCCCCACCCCTTGCTTTGTATCCCCGCGGAATTCGTCAATGTTTTTACCGTTTCAAATATCAATAGTATCACGTATAGCAGCGTTTCTCAACCGATATGCCGTGAACCATCCATAGGTGTACCGAGAAAGTTCACGATTAATAATAATAATAATAAACGTTTCACGGCAATCGTGTAATAAAAATGATTGTAACTGAGGAACTATTGGAAGAAGACGTGTGCTTGTCAATTGTCAACTATTCGACCCCCGAAACGTGTAACGATGAAAGGGGATATACAAATAAATATTAGTCAATGTGAAGTGAGTCACGGTTAAATATAAACTGGAATTTGTGTGTCGCGGAGTCAAATAGGTTGAGAAACGGTAACGTATACAGTCAAGAGCGTTATTTAGAAATGTGTAATAATGGGGTAATGGTGAAGGGGGCGCCAATGAAACTTAAAATGTCTATTAAAATATTCGTAAACAAAATTCAATTTGAAATTATTTAACTTTCGACTCGCTATTTTCTTATTAACTTTTTAATAAATCGTAAGAGTTACGAGTTTTGTAACGGTTATTTGTTATTAACAATAAACAATGATTTCCGCGTGCATCAAAGTTATTATTTAAAATATAACGAATGAAAGGGACACGAGCCCGTAGGCGAAACTACGACGGGTCAAACCGCGGCCTAAGCCGAGCTGGACAACACACTGACCGAATAGAATTTAAAAATTACAGGCTTAATTTTCTCGTTTAAAACGTCTGAAATCGCACACAGTCGTCGCTTATTATAATAAACTTACTTATTTTGTTATTTGACATTGAAAATACTAGAATTACATATGTGTGTGTGTGTGTGTGTGTGTATTGACGTTTACGGTGGTGTAGTGAATAACGCGTTTTACCTGTCCGGGTGAATACGCGTGCAGCGGGCCGTCGTCACCATGACTGTCGCCGAAGTAGTATCTGTTACGGTGACGGCGGATTCGTTGGCCGCTCGGACGGCGGCCACGACGACCGGCGGCGTCCGCGATTGTCCTCCGTTCGGTCGGGCCGACGCCGCCGCCGTCCACGGACAGCGGAGACGCGTCGCGATCGAAACCGACGTTTCGAACAAGAAACGAGGAACGGCACGCGGACGGAGGCAGCGGCTCCTCGGCTTTTCGAAAGCGTTTCTGTCACGTGGTGCGAAAACGAACGGACGGACGAACGAACGTGTACGTACGGTACGGTACGGTAACGGAATGTATGAACGCGACTGACTCGTTATAGGAGAAAATTCGCGATTTTCGTCGGCGGCGGCGGTTAGGCGTCGCGCTCGACTGCGGTCGTCGACTGCGGCACGCCCGCCAATAGACAGTCGAGTTTAGTTACACGGCCGGCACGGCGTTATGATAAAGTCACGCGAACGGGGGTGTGTGTGTGTGTATGTGTGGAAGTAAAAAAGCGAAATATATTAGAAGAAAAAAAAAACCGCGTCGGCATGTTTTCTGGCTAATACACACATAATAATAACCCACCTACGGCTGTCCGTTTGACCGTCGCGTGCGGTGGTGGGAACGGCGGCGGCGGCGGTCGCGTTACGGATGAAGTAATACTAATTTTAAGGAGTAGTAGTGGAAAGAACGCGTTACATCATCTCTGCGAACGGTTGCCGTCGTAAACCCGTCACGATCGCGTTCGCGCGGTCTAATTGTTATTATTTTTTTTACTATTATTTTATAGAAAAAAATCGTTTTTTTTTTTCTTTATTTTATTAAAAAAAAAAATAATAATAACACACGGTAAATCGTACATCGGTCAACGCACTTCTTACACGTCTACTGGCCGGGGCAATTAACGGGACGATTCTGTTGTCGCGACGGCGTTTTTCGATTCCGCCTTTACCGCTGAAATAAACGGCGTGAGTGGCAAACGCAGAGAGGAGAAAAAACTCCTGTGCTCTAATGGTACAAATTTTGTACTCGCAGACTTTTCTGTTATAACCGCCAACTAGATCTACCGATAACAACGCCGATTATATATTCTTCGTAATAATTCTTTGTCGCGATTCGTTCACATTTATAAATGCGTATTATACACCGTACGATTTAATCATGAGAATTGTAGTACTTTCAATAGAGTGTTTTCTATAATGTACAATTCGTACGCGTTACTTGAATCGCAAACGAAAATTGTGTTTGAATGTGGAAAAAAATTATTTTTAACAAGTGTACATGTCAACGCCGACAAGTTATTATTATGGACACGCTATCGTTTTGTATATGCCCGTAGGATAATATATCGTAAAATAATATAACGTGCGATAAACTGAAACATTGTAAAATTAACATATTATACGTGACGTAATAAATTTCTAAATATTTTTATCGTATGGTACGACTTACAGCCTGACGGAACGAAAAACAAAATATCAAATAGTACTTTTTTATCCAACATATAAAAATAAAAATAAATTATACGAAAAAAAATTTATATAATTGCGTGAAAAAAAGCAAAACGTTCAAATTATCAATTCGCGTAGTTTTCGGTAATTTATTCAATATAAATTGTATATAAGCGTAAAGGAATTTATTAGTTTATTAAATTCGTATTGTTCGAAAATAATATAATACAATATTTGTATTTTACCGTCTAATTAACTAGGGAAAATGAAAATTAACGTAAAAATAAGCTATTTATCGGCTCGAGGTGTGACGTTGTGAGATTCCGGTAGCACGACAACGGCATCTTTGGCACAGTAGATACATACTTATGTATCCAATCCAAGTACGGACAAACGAACATGTAAGTGTGTGTGATACCGGTCGCTCCACAACGTTCTAAATCTTTTCGTTCGTATGCGTATCTTATTGTTTTGTACACTTGATGAGCTACTCCGTACAGCTCTCCTGGAATCAATACTTAATAAAAACGCGTTTCAAATATCCGGGCCGGGATTCTGAGACGCCTGAGACTGCTCTCCGAAACATAAATTATTTTCGTCGAAAATTATGTAGAATCCCTCGCCACTTTTTTTACCAGTCCACGGCCGATAATGTCTAACGACGTGGTGCACGTTGTCAGAATACCTTTACATATCAGCGGACCGCCCGAGTCACCGTTGCACAATCCCTTTCCGTTCTCATCTAGTAAACAAATGATTTTCGTTCTTTCCGAGTCTGAAAGACCCGGACACGCTGCAGCCGACAACGAAGAGAATACTTTGAGTTTGTGCAGCACCGTGTTTTGCCGTCCGCGCGGCGTGTCCACTTCTCCCCAACCAACAGCTACACATTCCAAGTGTTCGTTAATTGGAAACGCGTTATCGGATAAATGAATTACGTTGACCGCAATCGTCAAAATAAACGGTTCCACTCGAATGACGGCCAAGTCGTGATTGTCAGCTCGTTTCACCTTAATGCGAAGACAATAATTTTTTATATTATAACAGTTAATCACGTATCTATTTACACGTACACACACGTCTTACGTTTTTACTGGTTCTGTATTTCGGATGTATGTAAACTATCGTTCCTTTTCTCACTTGTGTATACGGCGTATGTTCAGTGTAATTTACTAATCCAGCTGTCACCGTGATGTCCTTGGCTCTTATAGTGAACATGAGACTTATGGAAAAACAGTGCGCCGCTGTCAAAACCCATTCTTCTGACAGAATCGATCCTGTGCATGACAGTCTCTTTTGGTTGATAACTACCACGAATGGGAATTCAAAACTTTCAGCTACTTCTCCACCGGCCAAACGCAACGGTCGGTTTTCGTAACATATTACTATAGAAGCTATTGACAACAGTATTTCACCTACGAATGCATGGTAAAAGTTCATTTCGTTCAATCAATATCTATAAATTATATGTTCGAATTTGACATTTGCGTGCATATATTATTTAATGTACACAACCGCACCATAACGAAAACGTTTCAATTGAAAACGATAAATGAATGTGAGATTTTTATAAATCATAATATTAAATATTTATTTTATACATATTTTATTTAATTCGAATGAATAAATAAACACTTTGTTTAATTTTTTTAGTTTCTGGGCAATACAATGACTGTTATTGTTTTCGATAAGAATTTAAACACTTTTTCGTACTAACGGAATGGATAACGGACGTTTTATATGTTTTCTATATTACGTCTTCCGGTATAGAAAACCGTGCACTGCGATGATACTTTTGATTTTCCTGGTGATTTTGCGGGGAATAATTGTCGATATTCGTGAACGTTGGAAAAAAAATTGTCGACACACTAGTTTTGGAAATGAGATATTTTTTATTCAAGAGTTGAAAATCTAATACAAGCTCGGATATTTAATATTTTAACGATATTTTAAAAAAGCTCTGTCGTAATGTTTTGTTTTTTTTAGTGTTTGAATTTTGAAAAACTAGTGAAAAATCAATGTACCGATAGTTATGTCCCGCAGCCGATTTTTTCCAACGCATATCGATTGCTTTCAATTTTAGAATATAACTATGAAACACACACAAATCGACATTCATAGTACTCGTCCGATACATTTTTATTTTGTACATTTATGGTTTATTTTTGGAATTTTTGAAAGTATTTCACAATATTCATTTATAAATATATAAAGAATTACATTTCAACAACATTTTAAATTATAATACAGGAATACATGTATATTATGATCGATAGTAAAAAACCAATACTAATATATTTAAAATATATGTATATAGTTATATATATATATATATATATATATATATATATATATATATACGAAAACCGACTAAACTTGTTTTTGTATATTTTATGACACGAATATAATATATTATCGGTTTGTTTTTTTTTTTTAATTCATATTCGCATACGTAATACATCTGCCTACAGATATTTCACAAGTTATTTGTTTACTACAATTTATTTTCGCTCAATTTAAAACAATAAATGCATAAACGTATTATTATTATATCATTCAAGTATTATACTCATTATATTTTCGGATAAGGTCTTATTTTTAATTATTTTAAATCACTATCGTTGTATTGATTAAGTATAGTTGTGAACGTCTGTATATCACGTTTAACTTCGTTTGTGTTATTTAGCGTTGCACATATTTTTAAACGTTTATAAAGGTTACAACAAATAATGTCAAATATAAATATTATAACTAAATTATATCTAATTTAGTTATAATTAACAATTCGTTTATCCATTATAAAAATCTAAGCCTATGCGTAAGGTTTACTAGTATTTTTAAAGAAAAACATTTGACTTTTTGTGTAGTATAAGGAAATTGAAATTTTTGCGAATAAAAATTATATTAATTAAATTAATTTTATTAGATATTTAACGTGATTGTTCTCAATTCACTATTATCACAAGTAATTCGTTATTGTTATTTTGACATTTTTAAACATTTAATCGAGATCTATACTATTATAAATACAAAATTAACATTTAAAAAAATTTGTTAAATATAATTTAATAAAGAACATAAATTATTCATATTAATTAGTATAAAACAATTTTTTATGATTTAATTAAAATAATTAATTAATTCCTCGACAATACAATGTTTTACCTTAATTGTGTGAGATGTAATAATTAATTTTATATTCAATGTTATAATTATGTTTATTACATATTATGAATATTATATGTAATTTGTATATTAACTTTATTTACTATTTATTTATTTTTATTATTATCATAGACGATGTTATTATTTAATTGATCTCCTTTTATTTGTTGCAATTAATTATTAATTATATTCTAAATTAGGACTTACAAGGCACATTTATGAATTTTATAATTTATATTACGGCAGTATAAAACATTTTCAAATTATAATAACAAGTATTTACATAAATAATTTAAATATGAACATAATAATTATGAAGTACATTGGAAACTAAATTAACTGAATTACCCAGTGGTAATATAACATATTTTTTTATATACCCATAACAAATAATTATTATAATAAAGTTAACGTATACGCAACTAAAACACTTAAATCAGCCCAACAAAAATTTGAACAATAACTATCGTCATAGTTACGTATTTGATTATAAAATTTAAAAGTTATCATTAAATCATTATCGAAATATAAAATAAAATTTTCATAATTCGAAAAATTTAAAATTAAATTTTATAATAAGAGTTTTTTATTTAATACACCGTCGAAAGAAAACAATGTAAGTTTAATAATAATAATAATAATAATAATAATAATTGTATATGTATTGTATATTGTATTAATTTCAATTTTATTTTGAAAAATATTAAATTAATGAATAGTAAATTGCAAAACTAATTGGCCATCAATTTTTGTATGCGACTTCCGCATACGTTTTAATGTGACATTTAGACATTATTATTACTTTTTTTAAAGGGGAATTTATGACTTGAAGTCAGTTTTTAAGCTCTACCCACGCGAAAACAATAAACACAAAACTGTAGCAGTATTGACAAGTGGAGGAGATTCACAGGGTATTGTAATTTTTTTTTTAATATGGAATTATTAACAGTTTAAAATAGAATAACTTTCGAGATAAATACTTCGAATAAAGTATAAATATTACTATTAGTAATGTTCGAATAATACGAACATTACTAATAGTTTTTGAAATTTCATTAATTTTATTATAAACGTTTTTATATTTTTTTTCCTTCAGGAATGAACGCTGCTATAAGGGCAGTAGTAAGATTATCACTTCAATTGGGCATGAACATTTATTGGATCAAAGAAGGATACCACGGACTTATTGAAGGCGATGAATATATAGTAAAAGTCGATTGGTACGACGTATCTTCTATTCTGCATAAAGTACGGTTTCAAGATCATTATTTTTCAATAGTATTTTACTTACACGGAATTTTATAAGACGTTCGAATCGTTTAAACTGTCCAACAGGGTGGGACTTTTATCGGTACTAAACGGTGTAAGAGTTTCATGACCAGAGAAGGAAGATTAAAAGCGGTGAAAAATATGATCTCCTATGGGATATCTAACTTAGTCGTGATTGGCGGTGATGGTTCATTGACCGGGGCTAACTTATTTCGCGAAGAATGGTCGTGTAATATTCAAGAACTTTTACAAAAAGGCAATTCGTTTATATCTATTTTTTTTTTTTTTTAGTTAATCAATGAATTATTACTCGTATTGCAGGAGAGATAAACCAAGCCACCCATGAAAAGTTTGCTCATATAAATGTGGTTGGTATTGTTGGATCAATTGACAACGATTTTAGTGGTAGCGATATGACTATTGGCGCAGACTCGGCGCTACAACGAATACTCGGAGCAATCGATTCCCTTGTAAGCACAGCATTTTCCCATCAAAGAACTTTCATACTGGAAATCATGGGCCGCACGTGCGGGTAAGATTATTAGTCGGGAAAATAATTATCCAAGGTTTTTTATTTTTAATTAATGTGACCGCCATTAGTTATTTAGCCATCAAAAGTGCGTTAATGTGTGAAGCCGACTACTTGTTCATTAGAGAATGGCCACAAAAATTAAATTGGCCGGAAATTTTATGCGAACATGTGCTAATGGTACGTAAGCTCACCTAAATTTTTAAAACCTCATGTTTAGTCATATAACATTTAAAATAGATCTCGTCGTTTTTCAAATGATTTATTACGATCATAATAAATCTTCGGATTGATCAATATTCAGTTTTGTTTATTATTATCATTATTATTATTATTATTATTATTATTATTATTATTATTATTATTATTATTCAGGCGAGAAAATCCGGCAAACGGCTTAATATTATAATCGTTTCGGAAGGAGCAGTCGACGAAAATGGTATTGCAATCACGTCGGAAATGGTTAAGACGGTTTTAGTAGATAAATTAAAACACGATGCTAGAGTAACCGTTTTAGGCCATGTACAAAGAGGTGGAAATCCATCAGCGTTCGATAGAATTTTGGTAACGGAAATTCAATTTATTTTATGTGAATTACGTCGAATTTGCCTCGGTTAGGCATCACGAATGGGCGCGATTGCTGTTTTATCCCTAATGGAAGCCAAGCAAGATTCCGAAACGAAAGTCATATGTCTCAAAGCGAATAAAATTATTAAGTTGTCGTTGACAGAATGTGTTAAAACGACATTGGAAATTGAGAAAGCCATCGAGCGAAAGGATTTTCAAAAAGCAATGGAACTTCGAGGCCCGTGAGTTAATTATATAATTATAATACACCGAAATTTATATAAATCATCGATAATCTTGTAATTCCCACAATATCATAACATTTGAGTAAATGTAAATAAAACATTAAATGTACATACACACAATTGAAACTAAAAATTAGTTTCAATATAATAAGGTAAATGTTCAAATAATAATAAACGTGTCTCTTTACAGAGGATTCGTACAAAACCTAGATACATACAAACGAGTAATGAACAAGGAAGTCACTTCAAAAAATAACGTTTGTTTTTCTGCTGTTAACAAAATATGTATTTTCAGTTACAATAACAATGATGTTTCAGGGGAATATAACTCTAATACTGAACATTGGTGGTTCTAGTAACGGAATAAATCCTCTGACGTACGCAATAGTACGGTCAACAATCGCATCGGGTTGTAGGGTGTTCGGTGCGAAATTTGGCGTCGAAGGATTCATACAAGGCCAAGTAATTTAAATACACCAAAAGTGTAATTAATTATTTTTCGTTAAAACAAAGGAACCCACTGAACCGTTTTCTTATGTAGGTCGGTTAGATTATTTTTATACATTATAAAGTATTTTAATAATACATATAAAGTTTGTGTATTTTTTTTTTTTATTACATTTATCATGACACAAATTGGTTAAATTCTACTAATATAATAATGACAAAAATATACTCATATTAAATCTAATTAAAGTCATTGAATCATTTATTTATTTTATATGAACGACGGTTTTACAACCATCTTCTTCGGTTCTTCTTCGGTTTTTGGACGCGCATCAAATTGATCGCATTCGTACTAACCTTACCTAATCTAACGCCTCACAAAGACTAAAGGTTCGCTCTATTTCGCATGACTTCACATATTAGATGCGGATCATGTAAACAGTTGGGTGAATAAGCTGTTTGGTGGTGAGGCAGCCTCGCGCATCAGACTCATATCGTGTAAACCCGGCTTTAGATATTGAGATATATATATATTATAATAAGGGTCATTTTTGGTTTAAAAGGCTGAACATTCTATTTAACATAAGTCTTATGTTATTTCAACTATATCCAAAGAATCTTGACAATCCTAAGTTAAATTTTATTATTATTACCATTTTAAATTTTCCGACAAAGTGTATTACACAGAAGCTGCGATAATAATCGATTTATAATAAAGTGAGAACGAAATTCTGAAATTAAAGTAATTCACTTAAGCGGCATCCACAACATCCGTTACTCGCTACCGTTTTATTTATTAAATTTCTATTAGGTCTGTCACAGTCGTATCACATAAAAATCTCCAAACAATAATTACGTAAAATTAAATTGTACTAATTTTCTCAACATTAGTACTCTAATTTTCATATATTCACATAAAATAATCGGCTAGATTTGTTAAAACCTATTAGTAACAAATCCAAAGTAAATCGTGTTAATAAAGAATTTTTTTTTCGACAGGTTAAGGAACTTTTATGGTCTGACGTTATTGGTTGGTTAAATCAAGGTGGTGTTAAACTAGGAATAACAAGAACTGTTCCCGACCCGGAGATGTTGGAGAAAATAGCAAAACAATTGAAACGATTGAACATCAAATCCTGTGTGATATCCGGAGGAATAGAAGTGATTAATTGGAGTGTCCCGAGAACAGTGGCCATAACTTTTTAAACCTTTCCCTATCTACAGGCTTTAAAGACCGGTATAAAATTCTGCGAAGCCCGGAAACAGCATGAAGAGTTTTGTATACCAGTTATTGTGGTACCTGTGACGTATAGCAATAACGTACCAGGAACCGACTTTTCGTTGGGAGCGGATACGGCGTTGAATAAAATCGTTCAGGTAATTTATATTATTCTAACGAATTAGCCAACTTTAGTCTTGCTCGACTCCTCCGAAGAATCACAGGAATTCCTTGATTCTTGTTTTTCTTATAACTTACTTCTTCATACTTAGTAGACCTACCGCGTGTGTGTGTGTGTGTGTGTCATTGGTTAGAACCATATAACGGACAAGCTGATCGATTTTTGAGAAAAACTTTTATTTATTAGTTTATCAATAATTCAAGCAATTAAAAAAAATATCTATTAATTGGTTTGAAAACTAATCATTAATTTTCGTCCATTTAATACATACAAGGTAAAATTATTATAAATCTTTATTTTCAATTGAATTTGAATGGATTATTTTAAAACATTGTTAGCAATGCTAGGATACGAGTACAAATTATAAATATTAGAAAAAAAATAAAACAAAGAATTTCTTATGAAAAATAACAGAATATATAAAAAACTAAAAACTTAAGTGATTATTTGAATTTGCAGGAATGTGATACAATAAGGCAATCTGCGGAAGGTCATTTGCCACGAGTATTTGTGGTTGAAATAATAGGTGGCTTCTGCGGTTATTTGACTTCAATGGCTGGTATAGATTAATTGATGTTTTTGTATAAATATTTCTCTCAAATGTGTCATGGACATTCTACAATAGCGTTGGCGTGCGGTGCGGATGCGTCATATATTTACGAAGAAAAGTTCAGCATCACCGATTTAATGGAATGTCTCGGCAAAATAGTCGAAAAATTTGAAATGAAAAAAATTACAAGGGGACTCGTATTAAGGTTAATAAATATAAAATTTTATTTTTAATTATAACTTAAAAGATACGTAGATTTTAAAACAGCAACCAATATTTTTTCAAACACTATTTTATCGTAATTATTATAATTTATTATGAAAATACGTGTATATTCGATAAGTTTTGAATATTAATGGTATAACTTTTAGTGATTTACTGTACCTGTCCAATTCGCCATATTTTAAATGCTTAATTAATCGTTAAATCGGGAAATATTTATCAGGTAATTAAAAATCACCGTATGCAAATAAATCTTTATTATATTTTGTTTTAATCAAACAGATTCAGGCTGATAATTACAAAACACAATGTTATAAATTATTACAAAATATTTTAAATTAAAAAAAATTTTAGAATTGTTTATAAAAATAAAAAAATGCGTCCAGATATGTCCGTCTCTCAAGTTATAAACACATTAAT
Organism: Chaetogeoica ovagalla; assembly: GCA_032441825.1. NCBI lineage: Eukaryota > Metazoa > Arthropoda > Insecta > Hemiptera > Aphididae > Chaetogeoica > Chaetogeoica ovagalla. The sequence goes on along the minus strand of CM063747.1, from coordinate 2,642,422 downwards.
CAAATTATAATAAATAAAAAATAATTGAAAAGACATATTATAATAATTTATACTTAAAGTTATAGGGTCTCTCTCAAAAATCATACTTTTATACAATAATAACGGATTACAATTAATAAGGAATAAATTTGAAAACATTAAAATAAAAAATAAAAATTATAGAAATAAATGTGTAAACAAATATTTAAGAACAAAAATTAGTTATATTTACCGAAATATAAACTGACACGATAAAAATGAATTTGAAGAGTCAATTACATATAAAACAATTAACATTTTCGCATACATATTATAGAGCTCAAAAGGCAAATGAAAATTATACCACATCATTCATAAATGTGTTGTTGTCTGAAGAAGGAAAAGATTTCTTTGCCACTCGCTCTTCTATTTTAGGTAAGCATACACGAAACAATTATATTTCTAATAAATAATGAATTTCGTGTTTATTTCCCTATCCAGAAAAATTATTTATATAATAATGTAAATTGGTAAACTTGTAGATTCCAAACTATTTTCAGTGTATTCTTATCAATAATTTGTCCATATAAATAAATATATTGATTTCATTAATACATTCCTAGGGAATATTGCTATGGGCGATGTACCCAGTCCATTCGATAGATCGTTCGCAATCAAAATTGGACAAATGGCAGTAGAATGGATACAAAATACTTATAATAAATTCCCAGAACACTCTAAATCGCCCGACACGGGTGTTTTGTTGGGTTTTATAAAAAATGATTACATGTTTACACCGCTCAAAGAACTCGAACCACTTATCAGCGACAAGTAAACAATTTACTTATAATTAAAAGTGTCCATCGCGGTTTATTGATTTTATTGTAATTCGCGTTTGTCATATTATACAGAAGTCGGTTTAACAGCACACCTTGGTGGCTAGACCTCAGACCATTAATAAAAATGTTGGGCGAGCAAAATTATTGGAAAGAGTTTGAATAACTCACCTGAATCGTGTTTAAACGTCTAAAAGAAAACACGTATTTCATCAACAACCCTCGTTTTTGAAGTTTTGGGGTTCTCGCAATGCGTATATTTAGTTTGTAATTTGTTTGACACCCCTATTCGCTCTATATAAATAAAGCCTATAAAAGAGGAGCACGAAAAACTTTCTCGACCGTCGAGGGGGGGGGAGGGATGAAATTAAAATTACTGTAAAATGTATTTGTTAACGATTATTTTGGCCGTTACAATACTTCACTCTTGAACTACAAACAACTCACTACTCTAAACAATACTATACTACGTATTTCCTAAAATAAAATAAAAATGAAATACAATATTAATTCAGAAAACGAAAACACGTATTTACCGTGATCTATCACTCGATTTTCTAGTGAAGGAGGTATAGTGAGACATTGTTACACAAATTCTGATGACTATCAGATAACAAATTAGAAATTTAGGGTGAGCCTGGAGAAACATTTTTCCAGTTCCCCTTTATAGGTTTTATCAATATAGTGAAAATAAGAATGTCAAACAAATTATGAAAACTATCAAACAAATTACAAGCTAAAAATGTGCACTGTCAAGACCCTCAAATTCGGAAAGTGGGGAGCTCACAAATCCACGTCTACAAAACAATAGTATTTCAACGATAATTCAAAAGCATTTTCAACATGTAAGTAAGCTACCGACCGATTCTTTGTGTTCGTAGAAAATAATTTACTGAATACAAAATTCAAGTAACATAGAATTAGAATTTCAAATCCAATTTTAATATTTTTTATTTACATACGACAATCTACTATATATATATATGTGTGTGTGATAAGTGTAAAATTTATAATTTAATAAAAAAATACTAATAAATATTAGTCAGTATGAAATGTGTCGTCACGGCTAAATATAAATTGGAATTAATGCGCCGCGAAGTCAAATAAGTTGGGGAGACTCTGATCTATAACGAATGTGTGTAATTAATACAAATGCACAATACTAATCGAATACAACAACACACGGTTTACAAAAGTATGTATGCATTCCATCACGTCACTACACATTTCTTGTTACAACATTTTCCACGTATTATAATATTGTAAATTATTCTAGGCAATAGTCAATTTTTCCGGTCATTTCTATTATTAAAACGAATTGCCAAGAGAAACATAAAATCTCAACGTCGTTGCTTAGACGCGTACAAACATTTAATTTATTCCGAATAAAACTAGAAGGCGCTTTTTACAACGTATTTCATATATAGTATTCTCTAAAACCGATTGTGATAGTGTATTGTGGACCTCAGACTTTAGACGGCCTTATAACATTAACTGCGCATCATCAAATTGGAAAAATGCTCTAGAAGTATTGAAATGATTCTGATTACATCTCATGCATATTAAGAACGCGTATCTTCAGTTTCGTTGTCGGCGTTACGATAAAATACATATTACGTCCTCCTCTTCGCCCGGAACAATAAAAAATGTGCATATTTATGGCCAGGCCGACACATTAAAAAAAAAAAATCCTAAACACCTCTGGTCAATTACAGAGTGTTGTGTAAATGCTTAGACGCGAATTATCGTTATATTATATCATGTAGGCCACCGACCTACAGTTGGTTTCGATTCATTCATCATCTGCCCGGTCGTCGTCTCGGTCTTCGCGAATAGGAAAATTGTTAATAACCAGTTATCGCAATATATTCTCTCTCTCTCGTCGATTTAATCATCACGTTATGTAGAATTCGCGCGCGCGTATGTGTTCCCTTATGCAATGAGCCGCCTACATTTTTTTAATAACGACTATAATAGTTGAAATCGTGTAATAAAAATAAACCGGCTCGCGGCGTTATGGCCTAATATTGCGCGTGTTGACCGCTATTATCATGAATCCGCCGTTGGACGGCAATATTAAAAACGGGAAATTATTATTATTTCTCGTATAAAAGTGATTTGTGAATTCAATTTGTTTTCCCACTACAATACGACGACGGTAATGATAATGAATACGGAAAACAAACAAAATTATATCACAATAAATATCAACACGTAATAGACGTGATAGAACGCTACAACGTTGTATTTGTTAACGTTATTTCGCACATTATATCATTATACGGTTTAAGACATGTTTTCTGATTTTCGCACGGGATGTGTAATTGTCGGTTTGCGAAATCATCCATTCTGTGAGTCGTAATAATAAAATAATACCGCAAAAAAAAAAAAAATTTAAATGTAAAATATACGTTGAGCTATACAGAAGATATCACCGGTCCCAGTGGATCACTCGATATTACAGTATAATGTATTTTGCAATTATTATTATTATTATTATTTATTTTATATTGTATCGGTATTTTGTTATTCATAAACTTTTTTTTTTTTTTTTTTGGTTAAAAATAAACAATTTCGACTGTAATGGTTCATAAGTCAACGCGATTATATATTACTAATATCAAATTTTTTTAAGAAATTTCATTTTTAAAGATAGTTGTATGCAACATATTTTACCCCGTCTCCGACGGCTCAACAAATAAATCGAAATAATAATCATAAAAATTCAGATTTGTTAAATAAATAAAATATGTTAGTTTTCTGTTATTTATTTATTTTTGAAATTAATAGATTTTTTTCAGAAATTTGATCGAAAGATTTTTTTTTATAGATAACAATAAGTTCTACATTAATATTAAGGACTGTTTAAAAATTGTAAAATACTGTCAAATAGTATTTGATCGTACGAGGGCGGTTTTACGGGTGTATTAAGTAAAATTTATATACACGTGTAATTGTTTTGTTGTTAACAACAACGTATTTCGGTGTAAATTCTATTTATTTCTTCTCGCGTTATTAATAATAAATGGCGTTCGGCGTATTTTTTGACGAATGCCTGCACTAGTCGCCTACTTTGGTCCAATCGATTACTATCGTGACTCGTGTAGGCGAATAGACGTATTACGACGTGTAACTTGTACGACGTAACATATTGTGACCGGAACGACTATTATTATGAAGACATCACGTCGTTACGACGACCGATGATGATTTAGGTCATATCAACAGGTCCCGCCGCCGGTTTATTTTTTTTCACTCTCGTATATACAATATTTTATCGTGTAGATACATAAAAAATGTATACAACACACGTTTCGGTACACGCGAGTGATGTGAATTTTTTATTTTTTTTTTTTTGTGCAATCCGATTTTTTTCCGAGTACGTAACGTCATCGGTTTTTTTTTCTACTCAAATACCTCTGCTTTAAAGACACTCAAATAATAAGAAAAATACGAATAAAAATAACATGTACATTGACCTAAAAATAAACATTTTTTTTTTTTATATATATAATATTATTATTCGTAAATAATATGTAATTATAAGTAAATTGAATAGACCAATGCCTGTTCGAAAACAATTTCTTTCTTTTTTTTTTTTTTTGTCATTTGTTTTCCTTTACTTTTCACTCGGCAAATTGTATACCTACATTGAGAATCCATAGTATTGTCTTCTGTGCTATAATCTAATGGTATTATATGGGTACGACTGAACTATACAATTTAACAGGATATTCGTCGAGTCCCTGTAAATAACGAAAACGATGTGTAGTATTTTTTTAATGGAAATATTTACAAAAAAAAAAAAAAACATTAATCGACCAATAACAATTGGGCGATGCCACTGTCTTGACAATTAAAAGCGAAATCATTCGAATTATTGTTACACGGTACGATAAAATTAAATCGATATAATAGGTGGACACGTGGAACAAAAAGAATACGTTTTTAAATGATGAATTTCATAAAATCTATTTTGCTCCCGTTTGAAAAATTGATCGTACTACTTGTCATTTTTTTTTTTTTTTACAATTTTGGTCTTTGTTAAGCACGTTTTAAATAGAATTTTACAATTTCCGTTGTTATGCGATTTTTTTTTTTCATTCGTAATATGGAATTAAGCAAATTTATTTCGAGTTAAATATCACTGTGATTTTATACGTTTTACACGAAAATCGGTTTTATTTATGTGTCGTAATGGCATATATCAGATATTTTTACTCTTATTAATGTAAATAAATATGTACATACGTATACATCAGTTCTATTTCTCTATAAAATGTATTAAAACTATAACCTATAAAAATTAATTGATTTTTAACAAAAAACAGTCTTATAGTAGAATATAGCTCTAATAAATTGTATTGTTGTGCGTTTTATTACATACCGTAAAGAAAATAAATGTATTTATGAGAACAATCAATCAATGGCTAATTTTTCTGAATTCCCGTAAATGCGTATTTTTATATTCGAAAAATTTTTATTATCACTAATGATTGTACAACATATTTATATAGGAAATGTGAAACGCGGTATAAACCAAACACTTGCTCGGTGTATGCTTAAATAATTGTATTGTGCAATTACAGTGGTATCATAGATAGGTACAGGCGTTTCAATACTCATAGACTCCGTCGACTATTGTGTAATAATAATAATAATAATAATAATAATAATAATAATAATAATAATAATAATAATAATAATAAAAATAATAATAATAATATATAAGTGAAATCAGACTCGTGAAGTAGTCAAATAGAAGTATTAATATACATTTTTTGTATTCGAACACTATTTCGAATACTTTTACTTGGTCTTCACTTTCCAGAATTCTCTTACCGCAACCTAATCATCGTGTATAAATATCGCCGTGTTATCACGTGACAAATGCGCGCAATACACAAGTTGTATTGACTCTTTTCATATGGGTACTATTACGTTTCAAAATAAACAATTTAAAATTGAGGTAGAAAGTATTTGTTAGATGAATAAACTAGTATAACTATGTTAATAAAACAAAAAAATGACCGGAATACATTTAAATTATTCGAATGATTTTGTTTTTTGAAATTATTCGAATAGGTACCCATTTTGAATATTGTTTTATCCGTTTATTCGAATAAGTATTCCTTATATACAACATAAAAGTATTCTTTACAAATCCGGTTTGTATACACTCTCGACAATAATTTCTAACACAATATTTATAAAAGTATTACGTACATTTCGATCGATAAATAAATATAAACAACGCCCAAAACGATATTTTCGTTTGCGGTCGTGCATTTTAGTGGAAATAAGGCGAGTGCGGGAGTGTCCAAACTCTTGATGTCTTATTTTTTTTTGTTTCGTCGACCCGTGACATTCGATATAATAATAATTATAATATAATAGATATATTATTACTTAATAGTATTTATAGGTGAGCACGAATTCGACAATTATTATCAATAGGAGTACACGACATTTCGACGCGAGACAAACAGTGATAGACGCTTACGGCATTTCGATGAGCGAAAATTAGACGCGTTGGATTAAATGTAATTTTCCGGTTTTAATTATTGTGTAAATTAATGTACTCTAATGAATCCGCGCATTTCGAACGGAACAGACAAATATTCTTTTCAATATAAATCCCGAACTGTTTTGGTCCGTTTTAGAAGAGGATTTCTTTCTAGGACGAATAGTGATGTAGATGAATGGCGTGAATTATTTTCGACTACGACAAAAATGCACGAAACCAATACATTTGGAAATATATAGAGACAAAATAAAACGATCAAAGTTTAACAAAAAAAAAAAAAAAAAAAAGTGATACACGCGTCACGAAAAAGGAAAAAATATATATAAATTCCTTGAATATTTCAAATAATCGGCAATTTACAAAATATTGCAGCTCACAATTTCAAGCTTTATTAATAAAACTTTTTACACGTTTTAAATATTATTTATTCATATATATATTATTTTTTAATTTTCTATACTTCGTTCGTATTTATTATAATCATTAAACAAAATATTATTAATTTTATCAAAATTTTTAATTAAACATTTTTATTAACCGTGTAATCTTATTTTCAAAATACATTTGTTTTCTAGATACGAACGTCTAAATGTCATAAGCGATCAAATGTCTCGCGTCGAAATGACGCAATAACACAATATTCATAATTCAATAAATTATTAAATAAATAAATGAGTAAGAGGAGCTGTGTACAGTACGCGCCTGGACCTAATACTTATACGTTTAACATTTATAATTTTATATGTAAAAAAGTCGCGTGTTACGAGACCGGCCTGGGCGGCGGCGGTCCCCTCTGGTTCTGTTGCTGTTGACGGTGCTTGTTTCGTCGCCGGCTGTTCCGACTCCCGGTGCTGCAACCACCGCTGCCCGCGTTGCACGGCGGCGGAGACGAAGTTTGCGGCGAGTTCGCCACCTGTCTACCACCGTCCCCGGACTCTGCCGATCCCTTTTCTTCTTGTTTCTCGCATCCACCGGCCGCGGCAGACCCCGCACCGCCGCCACCGCCGCGGTTCCGACGACGCCGACATTGTTGGAATTGACAATTATCGTCCTGCTGACCGTCTTGTTGCACGCCATTCGGATGCTGTTGCTGTTGTTGCCGCTGGTCCATTAACATCTCCAACTGTCGACGCATCTGCCGCGCATGACGTTCGCGCTCTTCTTCCATTCGCCGTCCGTGTTCCACGATCAGCTGGGCCACTCGCTTTCTGTTAGAATATCTCATGAAAATAAATCGCGTTGCATTATACGGAAGAACATGTACTGTTATCGAGAACGAAACGGCAGAAGAATCGGCGTTTCTGAGAAAGACGTGAGAAACGAGATAAAGTGTGGACGGGACGAAGTGGATGAAGTGTGCGATGATGGAACGGCAGATTTTATAAAACAGTAGTGAGCCGCTAGAAATGTTGTATGGTTCGGAATGTTGAGCAGCGAAAAACGAAACAGTAAAGTGTGGAGTAATTATGGAGAATTGAATAAGAGTGGAAATAGGATTTTATAATACGTAAGAGATATTGTGGGATTATGGAGAAAATTAGAGGGAATGGCTTGAGACGCGTTCCGACATATTGTCATGCTGAGTATCTAATTCAGAGGCTACGAGAAGTGCTAAAGAAATTAACGTAGAAAGTAAAAGCGAAGAAGAAGTGATTAGATGGAATTGATGGCGTGTGTCACCAAAAAATGTTGGTATACTTTTTTGGACCGTGTTTAAAATCTATTGAAGAAAATCGAAAAATGATCTTCTTTTATAGTTGTCAAACTATTGACAGTTCCTTCTACCTGTGTATTTCGAGTGAAGGGAGAACATTTTTTTTAAGTCATCTTTCCCCTCGAAGAAATCTTAAATACGCCTTCGGTTCAGTCGGTAATTATTACAAAAAGAAGAACTTATTGTGTGATGGACTTCCAATAAAATAAAAGTACCACCGATTTTTTTATAAGGTCCATCTAAGTACAACTCGTCATACGTACTTGACAGCTCGGACGCAGCACGGGTTCGGCTCGGTTGCTTGGTCCGCGTCGCCCGACTCGCAGACGACCGAACTGTCTTCGGTAGCGACGCTCGCTTCGCCGCCGCCGTTATCTGCCGTAGTCTCGTCGTCCGCGTCTGAAGCGATCGCCGTCAACTTCTGCTCCGCCTTGATCGCTCTCTGCTCCGTCGCGTCCAACAGGCTCTCCTTTTCCGCCAAACGATTCGCCGTGGTCGCCAGGATTTTCTCCGCGTTGGCCAGGTCGTTTCTAGCCGTATTCCGGCCGAGTTCCATTTCCGCCAGTTTTTTCTCTAACTCAGCAACGTCGTTTTCCAATTTCACCTTTTCCACCTCCGCTTCGGCCAGCTTCCGTTCCGCATCGTCAGCCCTCTCTGCGCACACGACGTAATCAGATTTATATAGTGTATACGTTTCACAATGAACAAAGTCTGAAATCGCACATTTCGCGAAGTACACACCTTACTTTGCGTACAAAATTCAAATACCGTATCAATTTTTTTTACAAAGTACTGTTGACAATTTTTTTTTTTTCATCGACTTATTAACACAATAATATTACAGTTTCTTCCGAAATAATAATAACGATGACTAAGCGGAACTATAGGCGGATGTGCGTAATATTGTCTAAAAATTCACTGTTAAATTGTTAACGCAAAGTTTTCTTTTTACTGAAAATAATTTTAACGGAAATATAATTTGGGCAAAATTAAAAGAGGTCCATTGGATCGTACAAACCGTTATCGCATGAGTGTAACTCAACTCACCCGAGCACCGGTCTCGTTCCGCGCGCGCCGTGTCCAACAGGTCTTCGTACCACAACGAAGTCGTGTCCACTGCCCTTCGCAATTTCACCATCTCCGCGTCCGTTTCGGCACGGGCTTTGCGCCAGGATTCGGCAGCCGCCTCGGCGGAGGCCGCGGCCACGGCCCGTTCTTGTTCTTCGCGAGCAGCACGCTTCCACTCGTCCGCCGACGCCGCGGCCTGAGCCCGTTCCGCAAGCACTGCATCCCGTGCGCTCTCCGTCAACTACGCCGCAACAAAATCAAAATATTACTAAACAGTATTACTAAAGAATAGCGATTATAGCGATTAAAGAATCAACACAATATTATATTCTCCTCTTATAAAAATTAAATTTTTCTCATGGATACGACGGTGCCATACGAATTCCGGAAATGGTCATACAAATTCGTACGAATTAAATACTAAATATATGGGAGAAAAAATTTTAAAATCCAATTGGACGAGTGACAGGAGAAATGTACGTTATTATTTATACGAAAAATTTTCAAATACACCAAAAATATAATTATATTGAAAATTCTTTTTACATCCGTGTTTGTTCTCAAAAAACTAATGATTATTCAATAATACATAACGCTATGTGTGCCCCAAAATGTAAACTTGGTATTAACAATAAATAATATTAGGAATAAATATTGAGAGGGCGCTTTACCCTAATTTGTTTTCTCCGTCTGTCTAGCGTGCCATATACACTACCGAATTCTTTAAGCGTGGCGTTCGAGACGAATTTAGAGTTTCAATTTTAAAAATATAACGACTCTATAAAACGCTATGCTCTCATGCCGTCTTTTTTCCAGAATTATAATTTAAAATAACGCGGAAACTTTAAATTCAACACAAACCCAAAGGAAAAACAAATCGTGATTTTCCTGAAACGCCCGTTACACAGACCAAGAGGACAAATGCCACGGATAAAAAATCCTCTTATGATACGTATACCTTCATCTCCAAGGCGGCCATTTTTTCGGCGGCGTTAGATTCCCAGACGACTCGGGCCGCATCCAGCTCGCGGTTCGCCCGTTCCTTCTGTTCGTCAGCCAACTTCCGATTCGCCGCCGCCGCGTCCCGTTCCCACTGACGCCACTGCCTGCGTACTTGCCTCTCTGCGGCCTCCGCAGCCCGTAATTCGCGATCCTCCGCCTCCGCGACCAGTTGTCGTTCCCGTGCAGCCGCCTCTGCCCGAAGCTCCCGATCCCGTTTCTCAGCTTTGGCCAACTCCGCCTCGGCCAGTTCCCGTCGCTTGGACTCGGTCAACAGCTGTTGCTCGCGCCTGGTCGCGTCCGCCAAAAGCTGCTGCTCTCGCTTGGCCGCTTCTGCTACCGCGGCAGCTACGGCCTCCCGTTCCCTCTTGGACGCCTCCACCGCGGCCAACCGACGTTCGCGTTTCGCCGCGGCAATTCCGGCTTCCGCCTCCGACTTGAGTTCCGTCTGCCGCTTTGCCACCATCGCTTCCGCGTCCGCCTTGATCGCCAGTTCGCGTCTGGAAATCTCGGCACGGACTAACTCTTGGAACTCCCTTTCTCTCTCGGCCGCACGCTCTTCCAGTTCCCGCTCGCGTTTCGCCAGCGCGCTCTTCAGGTGCCGCTCGCGTTCCGCCATCTCCTCGGCAATCTTCTGTTCGCGTCTCGCCGCCTCTTTAGCCAGTTCGCACGCTCGCCGGTCTATGGTTTCGTTCAGTTTGCGCTCGCGCACCGCCACCTCGTCGGTCACTTTGCGCTCGTGCTCCGTCAACCGTTGTTTCCATTGTCGGTGCACTTCGCTGAGCTTCCACTCGAAGTCTTCGAGCAATCGGCTCTCCGCGTCTTGGACGGACGCCGCGACGCCTATCGGAACGTCTGCGGCCGCCCCGGTCGTCGGTTCCTGAAGAACGCCGTCCGTCACCGGACCGTCCGGAATCGACGCGTCGAACGGTGGTTGTCGCTGCTACATATTGTGGTATAGGCAAAAAGAGAGAAAAAAATGTTAATCATATCAAGTTAATTATTTAAAAAAAAAAAAAAACAATAAAAATCATACAGACCTGTTGCGATTGCCGCGACGACAATTGGTCACCTCTGTCGGCCGTGTCTTGCATTGCGTTACTAACAGCGTCCGCGGTATCGTCGTGATCGACACGATTCGTTTGGGCCACGTCACGTTTTGTTGCCACCGTTTCCGACGTTTGCGATTCCTCGTCAACGACCTGCGTCGTCGACTGATCTTCAACGACGGCCGCCACCGCCGCCACTGTACCGGTGTACGGCGATCGCCTTCTGCGACGACCGCGTCGCGAACCTTTCCGTTTCATCGCGTTGTTGTGATGCATAATGACGTCCGGAGGCGGTGACGTCGTCGTGTCCGCCTCGGCCGGGCAACCGTTGTGCTTCGTTGTCGTCGTCGTCGTCGTCCGATTCTTTGCCCCGCCTCCGTCGTCCTGTTCGTCGTCCGTTTTCCCGCGAATCGTCGGACACCGGCTTCTGCACTCGCCGCTGTCGTCCTCCGCCGACGACGACACCGAGTCCGTCGAGAACCGCTCGCCGTCCTCTTCCACCGTGTCCATACCCGTGTCCGTCACGGCCGCGTCGACTCGACCACCGATTGTGGCGTCAATTCCGCCGTCGTCAACGCTGTGGACGCAGATTGCGGTGCCGTCGATGTCGCCGTTAACTTCGCACGAGTAGTCCGCGGTATTAGTGTCGTCGTCGTCGTCGTCGTCGTCGACCCCGTTTACGGTACTGATCACGTCATAACAACAGTACAAAATACATGTTAAAACGATTTCTGTGCATTTCCAGGACGGAGTGGCCTAATAAGCTGGGACAATGTCTAGCGACGACCTAATGTGTCGTATTTAACGTCAGGCCAAGTTGAAGACTAAAGCGGTAATTTGAGGAGAAAGCGGCAATTTTTTTTTTTTTAAGTCTAATAATTTACAGCTGGTACAAATAATATTGATAATATAAAAAAAAATATTAAATGAAAATAATAATTTAAAAAAAAAAAATCGTGTATTGCAAAATATTCATTACCTAATTATAATATACATAACCTGTATACAACATCAGATTGTCGTCATTTATAATAACAATCGTATAAACATTTTTAGATATTTAACGTAAATAAACTAGGTGACTCAATGTTTTATAAGTAATGAAATTATCGCAATTTTTAATACTCATTTCAACGAATACCGTGTGACGTATATACAGATTTATTAAACATTTCTATACACATTATTCGTTCAGCTCACAATATTGGTATTGCCATTTATTATTATTACTATTATAATTATTATTATTATTACTATAAAAACATCGAATAATTATTTTAATATGTGTGTGTGTGTGTGTGTGTGTGTGTGTGTGTGTACGTCGAATTATATTGAAAATACTGAAATATCGAAATATATATAAATTATGGAAGAAGTAATAATAACAATACATTATTACAAATTAGTAACGTATTATAAATTTATAACATTTATATTTTGAAATCCAAATGAAACACCAAGTAAAAGTTTCTAATGTACGGTCGAAAATATTTGCACACAGATGTTCACGAAAATATAACATGTGAGTTGTGACGCATGCATGTTAATAAATATCAAATGTATTCGGTCCATACTATTTTTAATACGTTTGTGAACGTTTACAAACAAAAACTGAATGTCTAATTTTTATTATTATTTTTTGTTTGATCGTAATATTTTATTATAAACAGTATTTGACTGTTAATCAAATGAAAATAAGTTCCCAATTTAAAAGAAAAATCGTACAAAAATATACTACACTATTGTCTTCAATACTATATTTATATTTTTATTAAAATTATTATCATCAGAACACAAAAACATCACTAGAGAATTAAAGTGTTCTGTTTTATTATCATTATTATTATAAATGTTTGTAATAAGAAACTTAGCCATTTTCGACCTCTCGCGTATATTTCAAACCAAACGAATAGATGAATTTGTAAAAATATTAGGTATTTTAATTATTATTAGTCCATAATCGACAACCGCTGCCAAAAATAATTTCGACTCGTTATAATTTTTGGCGTTCGGTAAAAATTAATAACAAAAATATTTTGAGTAACAGATACTTCAAGAATATCAGAGTATATGGGCTCATTTATCCGAAAATAATTTTGAAAATTCTTAGTATACCCGTAATAAAATACGATTCCAAATAATTAGTACACAATTTTTCAAGTACATGGGTACATGGACTATTTCAAAATCAACCTCCGATGTGTTACAATTCACTACGGGCACAGAACTTGTGGTAACCCAAGTTTTCAGACACTATTCTGTGTAGAGTAGTACTTCGAGAAATTTCAAAAAATCTTATTGAATGATCTGAAATTATAAAACATCTGTTTTCTCGAACAAATGGATTAACATGGTGAACCACATCTTCGGTCATGATCGATTTGCGCCCTTGGCCTCCCTTCATTATGCACATCTGTGCGTCCGTCTTTAAATTGTCTACACCAATCACGTCGTACTGAACCATCGCTCTTCACTGTATTGCCGTGAACAGCGCATAACCGACAATGAATTTGAGCTGCGCTTTTTTCCTTCGGCTTGCAAAAAAACGAATTATACATGGCACCTTACAGGCCGCAGGAGATAAAATTGTACTCTCCATATGTTTTGACGGCAACAATTAGCATAATATTGATGGAAAACGGTCGAGAAACTTGGCATATTAATAAGAAAATAATGTACAGGTTGCGACATACAGAAACATATCACCGAAGAAATGCCCGCATCTAGTGAATTGTAACACATCGGAGGTTCATTTTCAGATAGCCCTCGTACATTAATATTTCTTTTGAAGACTTCAAAGATATCTTGTACAAAAAAACATTGAAACTCGTAAATGGACAAATAGGAAGTGTGGAAAAAAACAAATCGAATTATAATAATTGGTAGACATCGTTCTAACACATTGAAATTGTATAGTCGCCTTTATAGATATCACGGACGTCAAATATATGGAACGTTATTAAATAAATATTTCAAAAACTAATGAAAGAAAAATCACATTTAAAAGAATTTATAATTATTAAACACGCCACACACGAAATTTGTGTAAAAAAAAATTACTTTTTTTTATATAAGTATAATTTAATGTAATGTATTTTTAACGAATTTGTTACGTTTACACAACAATTTTTTTTTGCCGCATTATTTATAAATTATACTTTAACGCGCACGTTTTTGTATTTCAATACATACAAATCCTTTCTCTATAACTGTTATAATAAACTATGATCAAATGATTTATCGTTGCTTTCATAATGAAACCCCAAAAAAATTTTTAACCGTTAAATTCACACTTTTCAATCGCGCTTTACAAATAACTTTTAACTCGGCATAATAATAGTTACGAATTATTATTATTGTTATTATTATTATTATTATTATTTAATTCGCACAGCCTTGCAAATCTCGTCACCGGTGAAAATATCAACGTCCATGGCACATTTTACAATGCGGATACGACGTCATACATTATAATATATATATATATAGGTACAGTATATATTTATATTTTTTTTTCTGATTAGAACGTATCGCATTAATCATTGCCCAGTAATCGCATCGTAACCAATTTAAATACAACTAAATTTAAACTCGTCTTAAATAAAACGATTTCGTATCCGACCGTTAATTCCGTATAATGAGTTGAAATTCTCCGTCTCAAAACACACGTTGAAAATATTCCCGTGATTATCTGTGATATGGTGGGGAGGAAAAATTTTCTCGTTCTCCTAGTCACAAAATTAGAAAATTCGCTCAAACGCGTTATCGTTATTTAATTATTAGTTTTCTTAAAATTAATTTCGAATTATATAATATCTACTACATTGTATTAATTTCACACGTTATTTCGATCGCTTCTTCGTGAGTATAGTTTCCTCTAGGGACGTATTTACCCCCTTGGACTAACCGAGGCTATACAGTGCGATTAGAGACATTTTTTAGTAATTTTGTCATTATGATCTTCTAACAATAGAAAAAAATAATTCCACGTACAATATTGGAAATCAGTGTATTACTAAAAGAAAATAATACGACTGATCTATTTCCCTGCATAAACGTGGTTTCAAGAATTTATTTATGGTCTTCCGACATCAAAAAGTTCTGCTAAAAGGCCATATTTAACATTAAAAAGGATCAAATAATACTCTAGCGTTTGCCAGAGGATTATGTGAACGGTTTTGCTATTCTTAGCATCGAAAACGAAATTGTTTATGAAGATTTATTAATTCTACTGAATTCGCGTGTAAGAAATCTCGTCGTGAACATTTTTTTGTATAGATACATATTTTTTCTTTTTCTTTAATTTCATAAATCAAAACCGTCGCAAAAAAGTTCTTGTATTCTGTGAACTTTAGCTTAAAGTTATCTTTTTTTGCAAAAAAAAAAAAAAAGTCATGGCGTTCGTTTACGTTAATTACTATATATTTTTTTGTAATTTTATACATTTCTCTAATGAACACCTCAACAAAACTTTAATATCACGGAGGCGAGAACAAAAACACGTTAGCCAGCCGTGGGCGGCTAAAATTTAAAAGACGCGTCACCACTGTCGCGAGAAAAGATACGAATTACGATTTACGTCGTAAATCGTTGAATTTCTATTTGTATTTTTTTTCGCGGAAATTATATTTATTATTTAAAAAGTACGCGTATAGGCGTGGTGCGAGTGTTGTGCGTATACGTACTCACGTGACACGACGACGAACGACGCGATAAATACGTTATGATTAAATTTTATCGACGATTCGTTTTCGGCAACCACAGCCCGAGGAGACCCGATTTAACGCGGATTTCACCCCCGGCCGCCATTATTAACACTGTTCACGGCAATATTTCAATCTCTCGCGTACACAATATTTATGTCGACGAGCACGGAGCCAAATATGGCGTAAATGCGGTAAGTAATTGAATTATTACGATAGAAGCGGTCAATGAAACAACCGGCGAGACGAACGGGCCGCGGACACGACGACTGGCACCGATCGAGTCGATCCCGTCGTCAATACATTCAATATTGTCATCGTCGTCGTCTGTGAAAGAGAGCGCGGCGTTTGTTTTGTTTTTTTCTTCCTTACTATATTCTTTTTTCGTTTAACGCGCGCCGGCTACGCGCCAGCCAATACGATACCGCCACCGCCGCCGCGGCCGCCGCGCGTTACTAATAATAACTAATTTGAAAAACGAGTGCAACCGTAGACGGACGGTTTTTATTTCGTTATTCGTTCGCCCCGTATAACGGACGAATAAACATAAAGAAATCTCACGTGACACCGACCAGCGGCGTCGGTACAGATATTAATTATAAGAACGGACCGGTCCCCCCCGATTCCGTGGCGCATCCGATGTGGGGTAAGGGGGCAGAGATTTCGGGTCTCCCTTCAATTGAAATTATATAATATATAATAATAATATGTTACAATTAACAAATATCGCGGTATTCTTCGATATTGATACGTCTACAAGATGTTGAAAGTAAGTGCGTACGAACTCTCTTGAAAAAAATTCTGACAAATACGATATCGGTTACGGAATTTCACCCCAAAAAAAAAAAAAATCGATAAAATCGATCGAATTGTTTTTTTCTTTTTAAAAAATTTGTCGTGAAAAACGACCGAAAACCGTTCGTATATTATACCGCGTACAGAAGAACGTTCGCGAGAATACGAAAATTCGCGTTTTGAAAATAATAATTCAAATGAAAAAAAAAAAAAAATCGCGCTTTTATTAACGAAATTTATGTTTAGTTCTTTTTTTCTTTTTTTAACTATTAAACTATTTTACGACACACCGTCTTACCGCTACACTCCGTATATATATACACACACATAATAATAATAATAATATATTGTTGCGATAGTGCACGACGGACAGACACGGTGCGTATGAGACGGAAGGAGACGAGCGGTGTTTTTTTTTTCTAATTATATACACTAACATCTTGTGGTGCGGCCGTCATCGTGTGTACTTTAGAGACGTCGGTCGGAGCACTTACGAGAAAAAAACATTTTTTTTTTTTTTAACGTTTTTACTACCAAGCCCCCGTCCCTTGCCCCCGATCGATTTCCGACGATTAATTATAACGTTTGAAAAAAAAAAAACTATCAATTCGATTTAAAAGTATAATTATATGTATACACATATAAATGGTATTTCTCACTCCTTGGGACATAATTTTTACTTAATTTTTTTTTAAGAACGTCGAGTGGATTCAATTTTCGTTTTCAAGAATAATATTTTGTGCCTTATGTGTATACACCATTACCCCACGCCACACCACAAAGACTGTTCGTGAGGTGTGTTATGTTTTATAATATTATGCCAACCGTACGGGTACATCGTGCGTCTGCAGAGTACCGATTTTCATCCCATAACAAAAACGTCGGTTAAATTGTCTATTTAATTTAAAAATCGAATGTCAGAAACGACGTGTTTTTGCCTGTAATTCCATAGTTTAGGAAGGTATATACACGACTTTCAGACGTTTGTTCACGTCAATAACGATGCTTTTTTTTATAGTATTTTTAATCAATCGTATTGTTTAAACTCCATTATAAATATATACATACATACTTATTTACCATTTTTAATCGTTTCTAATAAATTTCATTAAAAAAAAAAAAAAAAAAAAATCAATTTCCAAATTCATCATTCGATGCGTGATTTCCAACAATAGATAATAAAAATGTGTCACATGCATTATGTACATAGTAAATTCTTAAGGCTTTTAAATAGGATTTCAACGCTATTTTATATTTATAGGTAACTATAATTATTTGTGTACGTTTAAAATTATAACTTTTCGTGGAATTATATAATATGACAATAGTGCGCGTCTTTAGTTATCAAAATATTCATACAATATTGGCCAGAACATGAAAAAAATATATATATTTATATATATATATATACGTATATTGAGTACACTTAATATTGTGATTAATATTATTTCAATGATTGCGATTCAAATCATATTATTATCACGATCAACCGCGGAGACTCGTAAACCACGTACAAATGTTCTCGAAAGACGCAAAACGTATTCACTAATATGAAAAAAAAGCAACCACGTCTGCCACGAATAATAATCGAGTTTTGTTTCACATATATATTAATTATACTCGATGTCTAATCTACAATAATGAAAAGAACTGTGAATTTAAAATACGGTAAAAAAATAAACATCGAAAATATATTTAAAAATTTACTATATTATTTACCATATTCCCTTTCAATAGTAAAAACTTTTATTTAAAATTTCACATTTTAGAACACTGGTGTGGCACGTTCGCTTAACTTATCGATAAAGTGCCAGTAAAAAAAATGTTTGTAAACGCGGAAATCAAAAATTAATTATTGTAATAATTAAATGCGTAAAATGTTTGTGTAAAATATTTTTTTACGATGAAGATTGATAAATACGCACCGAAAATACGAGAAAAAAAAAGGAAGCAAAACAAATGACTGAAAATGTCGGAAATCCAAATTAAAAGTATTCAAATTTAAATACTTCATAATAATTTTATTGTGTGGAGTTTGAATTACGAAAAACTACATAAAATAACGAAAAAACAAAATTTCGCTCAAAATCGTTTATCGAATGCCATAAATTGTATTATCACTGTATAAAAATAATTAATTAATAATAAATACGATTCTCACAACACCCGGCATCCACAACATTCGCGCGGTTCGCTACATTTCTTCTAAAAATTAATTTAGAAAAAAAAAATGATTTCAGTAAAATTGTATACGGCGAATTAACTTAATTATTTTGAACGTATTTTCATTAAACTCACAAGGACGTCCTGAAAACTGATATTTAATGACGTAATAGTCTAAATACTCGAACAATTTTATAAAATTGTATTCTGTAGAATTTCATGTCTACTCTATAATAGGTTATTCATGGGATTCGTATTACAATACGTGTGCATGTGTGCGAATAAGTTATTTTAAAGTAAAAACGAATGAGACTTTGAATTTTATTTTTAAACGAAAATTCCCACGTGTACTACAGTCTACTCTAGTCACTCGGCTTCAGTCTACTCGAAGAGCGATTTAGAATTTCAAATGTTTGTACCCCTAATGACTACGTTATTTATTATAGTAAAATTATAAAACAACTATATTAAAATAAAAAAAAACAATGCTTCAAATATAAAATTCCATCCATATATCGTGTGTTTTATATTTTACGATGTAGACACAGTCATGTTGACCGTGTAACGCCATCAAAATAAATTATTCAATACTATCGAATAGATATTCTGTCGATGTGTTTAATCGTTTTAGCATTTTATAAATTTAAATGTACCAATTTAAAATGCCACGCGACTGTTTCGAAATAGTCTTCAAACATTTTAAACCTTAACTGGCGTCGTCGGATCGAGAAAAAACCCGTGACATTTTGTTTTCCATTTTTCTTCTGCGAATCGCAATTTTTTTAACTATAAAAAGAATCAAATCGTATTTTATCACGTGACTACGGACGCCTACGAAGTCTCTCGTTATCAATCATAAAAACACGTTTTTTAACATCAAAAAAAGCTATTCAGAACTACTTCGGATAATAAATGATCTGAGAATACCTAGGTACCATGTTTTTGGAAGTGGTAAACATAACATTACTGTTAATGCGTATAACTTTTGAATTCATTTGATATCATTATCATATTATTCAATAAAACCTCTACTTCGCAATTGTATTTTTGGAATATATATAAAAATTTTATTTTTTTTTTTTGATATATTTTTGGAAGAATCGTTTTTTTACTTGAAACCATCAACGCAACGAACATCGTGAAAACGTGTTTTAAAAAACTATTCACTTTTTTAAGTGTCCCGCGTTTTTATTATTACGGTCGGCCTATCCAAAGACCTGATGCTTATAATTTCGCGTATACAAATAACGTCCTGCAGAGAGGTGCGCACGAAAAGTGTTTGTGGTCCTTTTCGAAATAAACGTTTTATCATATCGATTTTATTTCGTTGGCAAAGCGGTCTAAAAACGAAAACCCCGAATTCGAACGTGTGCATTATACGTATAAAAAACAATTTATTTAAAAACGAATAAACATTCGTATAAAATCTTTAAAAAAAAATTGTAAAAATCCTAGTATTTGATAAAAAATGTGTGTAATAAATTCGTATTTAATCGGTTAAGGATTTTGGTCGTAGCTGACAAGCAGGCAGGCAGGCAGGCAGGCAGGTGGTATAATAATAATACTCGAGCGCGTGCGATTAATTATAAACTAGCGACGACTGCTGTGCGGTATCTCAAGTTTCGACGCGGCGAACGGTGCGTCGTAAACTCGGTATTATAATATCTATTATTAGAGGAGACTCCGAGTCTGGCCGGCGGCGGCATACGCTCAAAGTCAGTTACGATTCACAACGAATTGAAAAAAAAAAATTAATTAAAAAATTTCCAGTCGTTATTACTTTTATGCACGGAAACTTTACCCAGGCGGAGTTTATCGGCCAACGAAATATCAAGAGAAAAAAAATTGGTAAAGAGCCGCGGAAATGTCCGTATGCAAATGAATTATTTAATCACAGAATACTCCTCTTGTCTTTTAATAGTATTCAAATATTTTTATTTTTTTTTTGTGATATTGAACAATAATTTATTTTAAATACTTATTTTATTAAAAATCAAAATGTCAAATCTCGCAAACTATAGATACGCGAAAAAAAAAATATATATATGTATTATAAAACCTGATTAGCTAGACGATTTATTTCATATTTGTTTTATATATATAATATAATATTATTATTATAAAAATGTTATTAATTTATTTCACAAATTATGTTTTTTAACACGTAATAATCGTTTGATCACGAAATTATACATTTCAAAAACATAAACGTAATTCGTTCAAAATATGTCAGTAAACATTATGTATGCTTAATATATAACTCAATAAAATTATGAATAAAAAATATATATATTTTTCTTTTTTGTATTTGTAAATTACTTCAAATACTTTTTTAATGCGTTTGAGTATTTACTCAAATACAATGGATAACCATTCAAAATTAAAAGAAAATTTTTCAGCATTTTTTTTATCCTTAATATAACATTATAGAGTCACATATTTGATGAATATTTCGGGTTTTTATATCCATCAGTTTTAAAATTACGAAAAAATAACGATAACCGATTTTTACTACGGTTTTTATGTAATTTTCTGGTAGTTCATTCTGACGCTTTAAAGAAATGTTGAAAAAATTAAAAAATTACTTTTCTATAAAGTACCAACTAGACACAAATTTTTACCGGAAAATATTGATAATGATCGGAGCACTCCTTCTGGTGGAATTTTTGAATACAGTGACAAAAAAAACCACATTTTAAAACCAATACATTCAAAATCTAAAAGTATTCTTCAGAATAATTTTAAAAGCCTATCGTAAAATTAAAGATACCAGGACGATATTTGAAAGTATGCGCTTTTAAAAATATCTAGCAAAAAAATAAATACAGAAATTTTTTTAAAAATAAAAAGGTAAGAAAAGCGTGTTTTCATATTTATCGTGTCGACTTATGAAGTTTCCTCGAAAATTTCGTCCTCTATTTATTTAATTACAGGTGTCATATCTCTCTAAAATCACTCTGAATTATTTATTTCTTTTTTATATAAACATTTTTCGTCTGTTTTTCATTAATAAAACGCTGCCGCCTATAATATGATATACTATTTGTATAGTATATTCAATAATTTCAAAAAATTAATTTAATTATTTTTCAATATTGTTAGATTTCTGCTTTTTTCTTAAAATTTTCTGTTCAGTATCCCATGATAAAAATGGATCGTGAGGCGCGTCCTCTTAAAAACGTCGAAGCGTTTACCTATATTTTCGTGAATAAAATGGAAATATGATAAACGCCATTATAGGTATTTGCTTATATCTATTTAGAAAAAAATATATATATATTTATATATACTATTGTATCTTTTACAAACATCCAGATCTACCAAATCGAGCGTCTCTCCGGCTTTATAACGAACATTAAAAATTAAATTTTGTAAAAAATTACAAAGCGTAAACATAAATACGGTGGTCCCGGAAACAGCATCTAGAACGTTAAATATCGCTATTATTTTCATTCGAGAAACGTATTATTAATAGTTACACAAGTCACGGATCGTTTGAAAATTTAATCTCTTCGTATAGCAAAAACGATGGTTGTACGGAGGTTTTTCATTCAATTTCTGGCAACGATTAATTTTCATATTTATTAAAAATAAAGCCAAATGTAGTGTGAATTAGAAATAATTATCGCGATTTTTTATTCATTTTTTTTTTTTTTAATACATTTTATTTCCAAAAAAAAATCTTATAAACAACTAATTATATTCGTATATTTTTAAATATTATTTATTAACGAAACATTTTCATATAACATGTACTAATTAAATATTATAAATATTGTATATCCATGTGTAAGACAAACGAACGTACTTATATGTGCAGGGAAAAAATTATTTTTTAATTCCATGAGCACGACAAAAATACTTGTCGTTAATTGTTATATAAATAAATAGAAAACCGATCTAATATACTACTTGTTTTACTATAATCTGTAAATAAAATAATAAAATTGTAAAAAAAAAAAAAATAGGTTATAGTAATTTTTAAGATGTCTAACTACTGTTATGGTGGCATTTCATTGGAATATTCTCAAATAGCCTAAACGACAGATCTATATTTATATACCTATAATATAATACATCCTTTTTAAAGGATCTGTATTTAATTCACAAATATAAATTATTTTATAAATAAATAAATTAGTTTACAAATTTTACGTGTCGAAATTATAATGTAATCAAAGGATGAAGACACGAACAATTCAAAAATTTCATAAATGGTTTTCCAATAAAATCTCATAAACATTTTCAAACAATGTGTGTGAGTGGTAATTTTAATTTTACCTAGAGGCTCTAAAGTTTCAGATATGGCGTGTACTGAAACAATTTATTATTTGTTCGAACTATATTGGAAGCATTGAAATCCGACGGCCAATTTGGAACAATTAAATAATACTATGAATAAATTTTTTCTGTGAAAATTTCTCGCCAATAAATGTATGACCAACCTGTATATAAATTGTATTATTCACAAATCCTGTTTTAGGTCACCAAGTTTTTGTTTAAATGAATTTTTACTTTGTAGTTTTACATGAAATCGTAACTTTTTTACGTAAGAATTTAAAAACGTACAAATGAAAGACAAAGACATATAAAACTTTGAATGAACTGAGTCATGTTAGCAAAAATCTGATTTTAAATTTTTACTTCCACTAGTTATAATTCATTAGTTATTTGGCTTTAAATTATTTAAAAAACTGTTTTTATTCACCTAAAATTATCATGTAATTATATCATTTATTATCGCTCAAACTAAAATGTCATATTATGAATAATTTTGAATAATAGTTTTCTTATTATTGTTATTATTATTATTATTATTATTATTATTATTATTATTATTATTATTAAATTATAATTATTTCTATTAATTAATGCATATTCAATCAAATATTTTTTTAACCAACCTTCTATCCTCATTGTTTTATTTTTTATTTTTTTGTATGACTCGAATTGCGAATTATAAAATATAAACGGGTTTTATATTCTATATACGTATTTATTCTAGACACGCGTAGAACTACTCATAAACGACTTCGGCACAACTCTCGTAGAATAATTAAATATATTAAGCTACTATTTATACACAGGACAAAAATAAATATAGTAATCCGTGTGTGATAAATCACAAAATTCGTAAGTTAAAAAATTGTATAATCTATAAACGTGTATACGTTTGAAATTATTGTATTTAAAAAAAAAGCGCTTACAACTTAACAGTTTGTTGTTCACGTTTTAAAACAAAAAAAAGGAATTTTTTATTAAAAAATTATATTAAACTTCATACGAAATAAACAATTTCAAATGGCTAAACCATGACTTGTGTATAAAAATCTGAAATTTTCTTCGTTTCGTTATATTTATATTTCTTCTAATAAAGTACGAGAAAGCAAATCGTACATATATATATATATAAATATTTTCTTCTTTATAAGCGTTGTTGAAGCGACATGCGCTTAACAACTCTGCGTAGAATAATAACACCGATAGCTACATTTCTTTTATTTTTCACAAAATAACAATTCTTAGCGAACTAACCAAGTAAAAAAAGAGTGAGAGAGATTTTTTACAAATTCTCTATAATATCAATAAATATTGTAATTCTGTATAATGAATATAAGCTCTTTAGAATATTTTAAGCTCTCAAATATTGTCCGTGTCCGTGTGTTTAAAAATGAAAATCGTCTATTCGAACAAAATTGTGTAAATAAAAAATAAGAGCTGTATAGTGCAATGTATTTTAATTATTATTTTTAATTCATATGCGAGAGAACGTTTACCAGAAAATAAAAAGACCGCAACCACTAGGTATAAAAAATATAAATCGGTGTTTCTCATTTATATCCGATAGGCAATCCCCCCCCCCCACAAATAAAAATATTGGCTGCGTCGTTTGCGTATCGCTCGTTTTCTCCGATATACCAATAAGTCCCGCGCAATTCACATTCGTAACAACACGACACGACAAAATATTCTATCAGTATATAATTGAATACGGTAATTCACACCGATCAAAATATTCGAGCAAAGAATACAGTCTCTATGTTATATTTGACCATAAAATATATTTATTTTGTGTCGCGTTGTACGTGTGTGAATCGGGCCAACGCGTATGTGTTTCAATTTTTATATTGTTTTAATTTTGGACGGTTGGAGTTTTAAGAGAAATTCAAGTGGAAACGCATTGTATTAACACGAGAAAAATATTACATCGAACAAAAAAAAAAAAAGGAACCAATCGCGTCGTCCGTACGCTCTAATAGGAATTGAAAAACGTACAGTTCTCGTATACGACACTCATTTAAAATATACAATTAATGGAGAAATTTAAGTAAATAATTTACAGAAAACTATAAAATTGAATTTTTAAATGACACAAACGGTTTATAAAAAAAAAAAAACTATTTACCATAAATATCGTACTTGTTTATCGTATGGGATGTTTAAAAAAAAAATAAATAAATAAATAATTTTTATCAAGAGCAGTGCGCAAAAGCCTTTATTAATCATTCACGACAATAGTGATAACCGAAAATTCTTCGCCTTTCTTTTTAACAACAGCGATGCGCAAACGGTCCCCTAGCTCACCCCCGTCCGACATACGATTCGCGGAGTATGAAAATTATTGCCAAATGTGTGGCCCCCCCAATGTCCCCCGACAATTAATAAGGACCCGTTGGTTACCACCGTATCAGTTGGATTTATACTTAGAACCAGGAAGACCGAGCTTTGGCCGGAAAATATGAGCTATATTTAAATCCAATCGTGACGTAATAACCGATGATGTTGACCCTCGGACGAGCATAAAATCGTTTCGTCGATACATTTTGTGTAGGGGTACCCCGTGAATTTTGTCGTGCGGTTCTCGAACGTACAAATCGCGTAAAGGTCTCTGCCGGTAATAATGGACGAGAGAATTACACTTCTCTCCCGTAACTTAGTAGACTGCATACGTACAAGTTTTCGCACGTGGTGCGTTCAAAAATACTTCGAACGGTTACGTATTTATTCGTGATTTAAAGAGATTTTTACGAATCGGAGACGAATCGGGGGGGAGGAAAAAAAAATTCGAAAAACCGACGGCTCGCGTTTTAAAAAGTCGATAATAAGTTGACAACTTGATCTCGTAACGAGTTGGGGGAAAAAATTCACAACTCGACCGGATGCGTCGCTGGTATACTTACTCGGCCGTTGCCGTCGAAGTGCCGCCGACAAAGTCTTCTGGTAACGCGTGCTCGTCGACGTCATCGTCGTCGTCGTCGTCGTCGTCGTCGTCGTCGTCCTGCGACTGTTGTCGTTGTCCCCGGTTCCGCCGGTTCCTTCGCTTCCGGTACTTCTTCCCGCCACCGCCGCCGTCACTCACTTTTTCCTCGTCGTGTCCTCCTCGCCGTTGTCCGCCCGCGTCGTCGGGCCGGTCGACCGAAATCACCAGCATGGTGGTCGTCGGTACGGTACCGCCGTTCTGCACGTCGCCGACGCGTTCAGGGGCGGCGGAAGCGTCCGCTGCCGCCGCCTCCGCCGCCGCCGCTGTAGACAATTGGTTACCGATGATAATAACGGAACTGTGTACGCGAACGGTCTCGGAAATACGTCGAGAGTAAACCGCCGCACAAGCTTTTACTATTGTCCACTAAAATATTATACGCGCCCGGTTATTATAATTATTTTTTCCCTCCTGTTATATATTTTGAGAGAAACGCGCGATTAGTGTGTTGCAGTGACGATGATATCACATCATTCTCCTCCGTGTCTAAAAATATATTATTACGAGTGTTTTGTTTTTGTTTTTTTGTTTTCAAACGATCGCCGCGAACGCACTGACGTCGGTGATGGCCGCCCCCGCCGAGTGCAGGTTTCTGTCGTAGCGGCGGCACGCGGTCGGCTTTTTAAACGGCGGGGCCGACGCGGCCAACTCGCGCGTCGCCGCTGTCATTCGCACACGCGTGCGCGACGGCGGCGGCCAACGAAAATAACCGCGCGCGCCACCGTCGTCGTCGTCGCCGCCGAACGCGGTTTCGGTGCGTATAAAACGCACACAAACACTATTATATTATGTCGACGACCAGAGCCAATTCTGACGTGCGGAGTGTTCCACGAGTACTTTCGATTTCTCCTCTCTGCGAGAATGGGTGGGGTTCAGTAGCAAAACGCAAAAAAGATTTTATTCATAATATTTTGAATTTAAGTAGGTATTCGTCTACATTCTGAACGGAGCGATGAGAAGTATTTCAGCGATTGTCTTAAGTATTTCGCTCTCGACAATACATTTACTTATTATACACTCGTCGTGAGGAATGACAATGGTGCAGTGGCGGTTTTTGAGAGATGGCTATATGAGGGCGATCGCCCTCCCCTCGTCCCACTG
The DNA here is from genome assembly GCA_032441825.1 of Chaetogeoica ovagalla. Classification (NCBI taxonomy): domain Eukaryota; kingdom Metazoa; phylum Arthropoda; class Insecta; order Hemiptera; family Aphididae; genus Chaetogeoica; species Chaetogeoica ovagalla. Next base: position 2,615,248 of record CM063747.1, on the reverse strand, counting down.
GGTGTTACTTTTACACATAATACGTGTGTATAAAAATTAATTATTAGATTTTTTTTTTTTTTCGATATTCGGACTCGGGCAATTACTATTGCAATTGGCATTATTTGAAACGTTTTTCGATTTTCTCATTATATAGTCTCACCGTTATGCGCAATTTTCAAAACAGCTTATAGATTCGAAAGAAAATTATACTATCCAGTGGCGGATCTGAATGTCATGTAGGAAGGGGGCGAATTTTTGAAAAAGTTTTCACACGGTGTTTTTTTTTTAACAAAAACACCGTGTGTGTGTGATATACACACACGGTGATTTTGCTCTGGTCAGGAGCTAACAACGTTGTTTGCCTATGACCGCGGTAATTATGTGTCTGTATATCAACACATACACACACGGTGTTTTTACCGCGTTCAGAGGTGAACAACGTTGTTTGCCCCTCCCCATGAGGCGCGGTGTGTGTGTGTGGGTTCACGTTTGACGCTGTGCAGTCCAATACTGTCGAACCGCTATTTCTAAGCAATTACTTTCCTTTCTTTTTTCCACATCTGCATTTCATCCTAAAAGATTCTCAAACAGTTCTTTTTTATTATTATTATTATTATTATTCGATGTGGATATTTCATTGGCAGAGAGAGTTTTCGCCCCCACCTTGAACATCATGTATACTCGCCACTGTGTATTGAAAGAATTCATTACACTTTAATACAAAATTAATACACTAGTAATAATTTACGTTGTGCGTCGAATATAGAATTCGCCGCAAATATTTATGCTGAAAAATATTATCCTTTAATGTGGCTGATGCATAACCTAGTGTATTGAACTCTAGTAATTTTTTTGTTTCTTTAATCTTGTAGATAGCATTGTAATTAATTGTCAAACTACACTGCTAGCTTCACATCACACAGAAACTTCGCTCAAAATCGTTATATCGAATGAAATGATTTATCATTAGCACCAAACGTATGTTATAACAAAACTAAAATCTAAATTATTTATTTGACATCCACAACACCCGCGACTTTGCTGCTCTATATTTAATAATAAATAAGGTTAAATGTATAACAACATATACTATACATAAATCAAGTAAGTAATATATCAAGTAATATTTTGATACATTTATATGAAATTTAGAGAACGGATAATTGTAATAAAAATTTCAAACGTCTATTTTTATTGGAGGGTTCAGTGAGAATTACTTTGGCTTCTTATATTGTGTTCTTCTATACATTTCAAAGTGAAACAGTCTACTAAATCATTTCAACATGATTGACAAAAACTAAAGATAAAGTGAAGTGCCATATAAAAAAGAAAAGAAAAAAGGAGAAGAAACTTATCGCATATAAAATTAATAATTTATTTATTTATTAAATGTTTCTGAAATAAAAAAGCACAAACCAATCACTTCTTAAATTACACATTGTATGTACTATAAAAATAATAATAAAATAATGATATTTGATACTATATTTCATTCTTAAAACAAACAAAAAAACCGTGCCATTCGCACATTGTATTAGCTGTACTAATTAATACACGTCTTATGTTGTTTGAAACAATGAACCATACTACAAAAAAAAAAAGTAATAATATAATATATAATTTTAATAATAAAATATACTATTTTTCTGTTATCCTCAATATAAGGAAAACAATTCAGAAATATAAAGTAAAAAAAAAAAAAAAAAAAATGTATAAATATAATAAAATAGTAAGTTATTTAATTCTTAATATCAAACTTGTTAGTAAAAAAAAAAATAATAATAATACGCAACTATAATAAAAAAAAATCAAGTATAACAGAAAAGATATTGTATTAAAAGAAGATTGCTTACTCAAAGAAAACATAAAATTGATATCATTATGCAAAGATAAATGCAGTGACAAGAGGTATATTACAATAATATACGAATATGAAAGTGTAAATTGATTATTTGTAAAGTTTCTTCTTTTTGCCACAACTTTTGCCAGCGGGGCCCGATACAGGTGGCCACAGACCGGTACGCTGTTCGTTCTGCAGACGCTTCTTATGTTCTTCATTATCCTTCTCTTGTTTTTCGTTCAAGCGAGCCGCCTCAGCCATTCTGATCCATTTACGGTGTTCGCTGAGAGCACGCACTGCGCCATTCACAGTATCGCACCACTCGCGCCGTTCATCTGCTGTGTCGGCAGACAATAGCAGCGGGTCGTTAACGCTATTTATAACATCCTCATAGTCATCGTCAAAAGCAGTATTATTGCTGTATAAGAGCAGGCGCAATGTGTTTGGTCGAGCGCATAAGTCTGGAAGTGCTGGTGCAGCAGGAACTGGCTTCTGCTGTTGCTGCTCAGACATGATAGTAGAGTTTTCCGCTTTAGGTGGTGGCGATGGAAGACAACGGTTCAAATCAATAGAACCTATTGGCTGTATAACACAAGAAAAATAATATTAGTCGCTGTAGTTTAGCACGAAATACATTTTAACAATGGTTTTTTTATTATTATTATCGTCATCGTCATCGTCGAAGTCGATGTTCCGTTACCGTTATCGTTATCATTATCATTATTATTATTATTGAAACATTTGGCATTCTCATAATTCATAAAGAATAATATTAATGTATTAATATTTTACATATTATGATTTTTAAAGTAGAAAATACTTTCATTACAAATTTCAGTACTGTATCAATTATGTATCTTACTTTAATCCCATATCATAATATAACAAACAACTTGGATCAAAGTGCAACACAACATTTACTAAAATTTCAATTTAAAATATGGCAATAGAAAATAGAAAAATTATTTTAAACGATATGTACAGTATAAAAAGTAGTAGTTAAATATGATTTAGGATTTTTATATATATTATTAAATATTTTAAAATTTTCAATGATAAAGGCCTATTTTTCAAATTCTTATTTGATTGTTCTATAATAGTATAGTGTATCAAAGGCACTACTCTATTTATTACTATTTTATATAATTACAAAAATATATTATTATCGTATTTAATTAATATAACAATAACTAAGAATAGTAATTACATTATTTTTCATTCGTTACCAAGTTGTTTACCATTATGAGACTACTGAACATAATATTATTAGATATACCTCTCGCTGTTGTTCAGCATGTTCAGGATACAACCAGTAGCGCAACACTATGGTTTTCTGATGTTTATTTATCTGCTGCTGTCTCTTGGTCTCGCTACAACTTTTGTCGTCGACTTCCTGTTGTTGTTTAGGATCATCAATGATCTCAACACGGAACCAAAGACGGCGCCACAAAGTAGTGCCACCATCTTTTACGTTGCCTTTAATGTTGGAGTGACGTTGCCATTTTGGCGTCTGTTCAAAAGTAGGGGTGGCACGTAACTCATGATCGTCAAATAATGTTAAAAATCCTTCTGTCCGCTTGCACTCGGATGGAAATGTCAGAGGTTTTTTTGCCGCGACCATTGCACAACCACTGTTGGCATATCTGTTACTACTCAACGACGGGTTGTCACAATTTCTCGGGTCCTCGTCGTTGTCATAAATATACTGCTCACCGTCCTCAAGCAGACACATATGCACGCGCACCGTCTCCTCTGCTGTAGTTTTCGAGGTGTTTGTACTGGATTGATGGACCTGTACGATAGTGGACAAAAATCACAATATAAATAAATATTATTGTTAATTAAAACGGTAATTAATTAAACCTTGTTAAGTGTGAACTGTTGACGATCCACTTGTCTATCTGAAAATACAAAGTAGCCGAGTTGACGAAACACTGTGTTCCGCACTGCCGTCGGTCCGCCCGGTGATTCTATACATGTCGATGCAGTAGTGGCATGTTTTTTAGATTCCTTGCCTGGTGTTGTGACTGTAGACCAAAACTTGTCCTATTTCACAAAGTAATGAACATATAATAGTATAATGTTTTTCATTAAAATTTTCTTATATAACTATTGTCTAAATATTTCTTTTTATAACTTTCAATATAATATAAAATGTCCCCAGTAGAACATAAAATAAAATTTATTTTAATTTCAATAATAATAATAATAATAATACATTTGAAAAAATTAAGTTGTTTTTAAAAAGCTAAATTGTTTATTTTATTCATTGATTCTTGTAATAGACCTCTTTTTTTTAATAATAATAACGTACAATTGAGGAATTAAGAAATATTTTCATATTCTAGCCAAATAACTTAAACTAACCAATACACTCTTAATGTTCTCATGGCCATCGTGTTCCTTGCTATTGTTACTACCACTGTGGTGGTCATGCTCTCCTGTGGCTGCTGTCGGGGAAAGGCCATACAGTTCAATGGTGATTTTCCATCCTTCGTCGTCTAAACCATGAATCATGATTGGGGCGCCTTCGGCCTCAGTTGGCATGGGACACTTACGGCCAACAGCAGAAATTTTGATTTGTTTCTTGGTGATGAACTCTATATACCCTAAATCTATTCCGCCATTGCCACGATTGGTGACAAGGTTACCACCAGTCGAGAAACGGAGTACAGACTCTTCAATTGCGTCAACTGGTCGGGTGGCTGACGTCACGGGCGGACGGTGTCCCGTAGCAACTGCCCGAATAGCACATACAAAATATCTATAACCGCCTGGCCATCTGGTTAGATGTTCCGTTCCTTTGTTGCTACTACCGACCACAGAAGACAGTATAGGAACACACAGACTTTCAATAACCAGTGTCCTCCCATTGCCTTGAATCTTTAGTTGTCTATATTTTCCACCAGGTAACAGAGTGCGTTCAACGCGCAGCCGTTGCGCTTCACGTACTGCGTCAGTCCGTCTCAGTCCTATAAAAATGATATGATAAGAGTCGGATAAACTGTTTAAGTACGAGTATATAAAGCGTCAGTAATAATTAGTTTGCACTGAAATGTTGTTGAAATAGGTATACACAATTTAGGCGAATTTTTTTGGTTGTCAGAATTACAAGAGAATTTTTCAATTTGTTTATAGCAATCTAACTTTTATAACAAAATCCAAAAAAGATAAAATTCATAAAAAAAAAAAACAACAGCACTCACCAGCAATCAATAAAAGTCGCTCAGCATGTACATGTTCAGGCGAAAATTTACTAGAAACTACTGGCCGAAGTCCATTTTTTTGCCTGTACATATCACATATGTTTAGTGCCTGGGTAGCTTGTTCAATAATGCGGTCTTGTTCTGGCACAACTGTTCTTTCCAAGTTCCTAGCCCGTTCAGCCACCATTTCCAACTCCTGCAACTTGATGTCCTCATCGTCATCATCTAATAGTTTCAGTCTCTGACGTAATAGAGCGGATCGTGAGTATTTTTCTTCCTCATCTTCATCTTCCAATTGTTCCGTATGCTGCTGAAATTTATATGTGAATATATTAATTGTAATATAAAGTAAATATTTAGAATTATATCTATTAAAACGTTATTATTATATCATATTGTAATATTTTACATTTATAAATTGTTACTTATATTTCACATTAATTAGTAATAACAGAATTATATATTATATTTTATTTTATTTACACAAGGTTAGAAATTATCATTAATAACTACTTTATACAAAAAGTTCTTTTTAATAGTTTTAATTGACAAATTTTTAACCTTGTGTAAATAAATTAATACACACACAAGTTAAAATATTTTTAATTTTAAGTATACAAGTATTATATATAATGATGATTTACTTTGCTTGAAGATTTGCCACTGATTCTGAGCTGTTTTTGTTGTTTGCGGTATGTGCTGATTGTATGCACAAGTGCAGGCTCAATACCCTTGTTGTTTCCCTGGGGATTTTCATCAATAAGCTGTGGGCATTCAAGCGGTAAATTCTGTTCAGAACCATAATACGTGAAGCTGACACACGTCTGGTCAGCTCTATTATCCGATAGCATAGAAGAGGAAAAACTGCTGTTTGTAGTGTCGTTAGTTGTTGCTGTTGCAACAGGAGAGCTTTCCTGTAATTAAAAAAAACCATATACAGAATGAATAAATCACATATCACATGAACAATAGACAAGTAAATGATAAAGATGTTACATACCATTTTGGTGACTGCGGTCAAAGTGTCATCTTGGTGCTTAGCATTATGGACTGCCCCAGTATCATTTGTCAGTTTTGATTCACATCGAGACCGTTTAGCACCCAACATCTCGTCATCAGTATTATCATATAAAGAATCGGAAGACTCGGTGGTAGAAGTGTCTAAAGCGCTGTTTCCATTGTTACGTCTCTGCTCACATCGAACACACAAGTTAATTTTACATTTAATAAATAACAATTTCTATATTAGTTTTATTATATTTTTCGGAAACCAGTGGACCACTCAATATAGGCACGGCAGTGAAACAAAAAAGTCGAGCACTACACATTCTGAAGATGAGTCCAAAACGTCAAAAAAAAATTAACATGGATACACATGAAGAACATAATAAAACTAACAGAATCCATGAAACCTTTAAAAAATTGTTATATTACCTTGAATCCGGTATACTGGTTATCTAATGAGCATGTTATAGTGTCTTTATTCTTGCCATCATCGTTATCATTCTCTATAAGAGATAAGTCTGGATACAAGGTAGACGACGGAGACATGAACCGTACACGTCCCACAGACATAGCTATATGATCTATAAAAAAATACATGAAACATTGTTCAATTAACAATACTATTTCAAGAGTTGAATTTCAATTGTTCAAACTACACAAATTGAAAGATAAAATTCTCATATTAAATTATTTTAAAAAATTGAAGTCCAAAAGTATTATATAGTTTTCTTGTAAGATAAAATAAATATAAATATATGTGTATTTGTAAATGCACAATTAAGCCAAAGAGTAATATGTAAAAAAAAAAAGACAAATATAAGAATTTTTGTATTAAATTTGTTTATTTACTAACAGTTTTCACAAAATGTCATCAAGTATTTTGCAAAAATAAAACAACAACAGTTGTACTCGCAAATAAACAAATTTAATACAAGTCTTATATTTTTATTTACATAATATTCTTCGATTTAATTGTATATTCATATACACATACGTTTAAAAATTTATTACAAGCATTATTTTTATAATTTTCATTTTTTAATTATAAAATGAAAAATTTTTAATTTTCTATTTTGATATGAAAATTAAAATAATGAATTATTATTTCTTAATTAATTATAAAACTATTCTTATTTTATCATACATATAAAAGTTCAAATAATAATCGTTTTTGTACCTTTTAATTAACTAAAAATATCAATTTTTTTCATATAATAAATATTAATATATTTTATAAAAGTAGTTATTGTTTTCATAATAAATTCTGTAAGCTTCATACTTACATAACTATACAAAATTAATGTAATAATAACAATTATTGTATTTTTTTTTATCATTTTACTTAGATCATGAGTAAAATATATGTATATTGTAATTCCAAAACTATATTTAGTTTTTGGTTTAATCTAATCATAACCTTTTTATAATATAAATAACAATTATAATTAGGTAACAGATGTAAACGTAAATGCATATTTTCATTAAAATAAAATATTTAGAGTATGATAAGAAATATCTATGATTTGAAGTACAATTTTTAATTTAATTTTACATATTTTTATATATTCCACTAATTTATACATATTTTAATGTTTCATCTATTACTTATATGTATTATTAAAAATTTCACATTTAGACTGAAACACTTCTATGGCAATTGGAAAGACTAAAATGTATTATGCAAAATTAAGCATAGCAAAATAATTTAATTTTTATCTCTATGAATTTTAGTTTTATAACACAGACAATTATACAACTTAAGAAAATAAATACATCTATAATTGATACTATAAAAGTTGTCGGATCAGCAATAGAAAAATTAAAACTCATGAATAAACAAATGGAAGTAAAGGAAAAAACATTTGTTGTTACAGAAAAAAATCTGGACTTTATTGATTTTCCTACAATCAATGACATAATGATTATAAGATATTCTCCTAAAAATTTTAAATTATCATGTTCAGAATTCAAATATGCACAGATTACATCAGTTGACATGGAACGTTCATTTAGCTGTTTCAAAAATATTTTAAGACTTATTAGAAAAATAGGCAACATTTAACTTTTAAATATTTAGAAGAATTTATTCAATGTTACACAGAATATGAGAGAAAAAATATTTTTACTTAATTTGTATATTAATTTTTTTTTATATATATATTTGCACAAAGTATTTTCCCCATATATTTTTGTATTTTAATTATATTAAAATCTGTTGCCTAATTATAATTAAAATAATTTTAGTTTTAAATATATTTATTTGAATGTTTAATGAATATTAATCTATCTTTTTAAATATAATAGAAGTTAAAAACAAACAAATAAAAACTATTTCTAAGTTATATATAAACTATAAATATAAATATTTTCCCTCTATTCAGTAAAAAACAAACTATTAAAAAGTAGTATTATATAACATTTATACACAATGTTTGAAATTGAATAGCAATTGTAATTTAAAAACTTGTTATAAACAAAACTTTTATTGACAATTATTTAACAAATTTAATTAAACCTTTGCTTTTAAATGCATAAACATATACAATGTACAACACTAGCTTGTATCAAAGTAAATATCGGTATACTATTATTACTTGGGTATGCTTAATATATTATAATTATTAGAATCATAGAATTATGGTTGTATCATACATTTCAACAACAAAAACATTATCATACCAGCTGGTGAGATCGCAGCAATGTTGATTGGACTACTGGTCGTAACGGTCGTACCGGTTGTTTCTGTTTCAGCCATTTTCGACTGGTCATCGTCCAATTCTGTGATTAATTTTTTTTTTAACAATACATTTTTAATACATGGTGGAGTCCAAGCATTGCGAGACTTTGGTGACAACTTTTCAAGAGCTACAGCAGCGGGACTTTCTCGTGGTCGAGTTCCACGCCTTGATGGTGGAGTTGTTTTGCTGCATGGAATAGGACGTGGTGGCGTAGTCGTCACTTCTAGCATGGGTTCATTATCCCCCTTCTCAACATCAACCGTAGCAGTTGTATTAGTGGTTTTAGTAGCAGTAGTTTTAGTCAGGGATATGGTGACAACAGTAGTGGTAATTGGTTTTTTAACTTGTTGTTGAGCCGCAATGTTTTGTTCGAATAATGCTCGTCGTTGCGCAACCGTTAAAGTAGTTTCAGTCGAATTGGAAGACTGCCATTGTGGTGGCAATTTATTTTCAGGTGACTTCTGGTGCTGGTGGAATTTCTGCAATTTATTCAATTGTGGCTTTGGCTGTTGTGTAAAAGTTGATTCAATTTTGTTACACTATAAAATCAAAATGACAATAATTTATATTATAACATTATATTACATATATCATCATCATTATTACCTTTGTTAATTTTTCTTCTGCAGGTACTGAACCAAGAGAAAATACATTTGTTGATTTATTGACTGCTTGCTGGTTTATACAACTCTTAGACGCTGCCTATAAAAATTATAGTCCATTTAAAATAATATATTTTAAAGAGAATGGAAATACATGAAAATTACTTTTAACTAAAATGCAAACAAATCGTAATCTTTTTTATTTACATTTTATTAAATATTAACAAAGAAAAAAAACAAAATACAATATAAAATATAAACAACTAAAGAAAAAGTTAGGAATATTTTATTACTTATACATAAACATAACGATAAGTTAAAAAGAAATGTTTGTGTATACATTACATACATTATAATGTAATTGAATAAGAAATAATATATATTTTTTCAAACGTTTATTGTGTACCACATACCTTAGTGAAAAAAATTTTCTTTTATAAAAATGCTTTGTAAAATTGTTTCAACAAACCATAAATACCTATGTATTTTATTCTAATACCGGTATAAATGTATCATGCACAGATTGACACTAATTATTTTTTTTTTTAAATTAACTTTATTACTTACTGTGAGGTCATTTTCTTTCAATTTTGGTTTAATATCAGTGTCTTCTTCCAGCCACATGTCCACACGGCTTGCAAGTTCAGCGAAACGGTTACGCCGCATACGTTGTTGTGGTGGCGGCGATGGTGACTTTTGAACTGATGGCAAGTTTTCCATAACAGGTGATGGCAAAGACACTTTTAACGGTACCTCCAATGTCGCTGACGCCAGTAGTTCTTGACGCCTATGGGTCCTTTCTAACATACGCTAAGAACATAAATTAATATTACTGTAGTTGAGAATAATAACATTATATAATTCATAATCACATATTTAGAAGGATCTGATACGTTAGCCCAACACTACATTTGCTCGACACTACGTTTGCCTGACAATACATTTGCACAACAAGATACATACCGAATTTTGACTGACAAACATTTTTCCTGTATTCGTTATTAAATTTTATTTTGAAAACTTCTAAACACACGACACACATGGCACAATTTTTGGGTACAGACATAAAAAAATATATATATTATTATTTATCGGTAGATTTTTAGTTATATTTTAAGAAAATAATAAAATATAATAATAATTATTTCACACACTTGTAAGTGTATTTTTATGAAATAAACAACTTTAACGGTTCGTTGTTAAATAAATTGATGTGATGGATAAAACCATATCATTTACTTCCGGTATATTATTTGCATAATATATAAACGCATATTGTACTCGTTTATCAAGCGACACATCGAGTGAAAAATGATTTCTATAAATAGTTACAGTTTTGAAAAAATAATAATATAATATGACAATTAAATTGACTTATTGTAATATGACTATTAATCAAAAATCCTATTCGTTTATTATACATTTTAAAAACACATAAGAAATTAATAATTTCAGCAATTCGAATTTAATTTATATTCATAATAGGTATAAAAGAAAATACAATCACAGCACAAAAAATAGCAAAATTATTTAAATTTTTTTTAATTTTATGTAGTTAAATATTAATAAGTATAAATTATATTTTTTAACATTTATAAATCCTGGATACTATTTTTATATTCATCCGGGTTCTTCATTTTACTGAACTTCAATGTTCTATTATAGGTAAATTATTTGAAACTTTATAAATTAACATTTCTTATAAATAAATGCGCATACAAAAATTTATGAAATATTTGAATTAAACTATTACAAAATAGGTGGTATTATTAGGTGTTTACACACTTACATTTAATAACAACGGAATTTAAGAATTTATGAGTTCTAATTTGGTGAATAATAATTTATACCCAGAAAAACACTGTGAAACATTTTTACAAACGCATATGAAGAAACTTATCATTCTCATTGTATTAGGTAACATTATTCAGATAAAGCGTGTATATCTCAATGTAGGTACATATATTTTCACATAAAAATCGTATTGAACCAACGGATTATCTGTAGTTTTTATATTAAATATATGCATACACTAGAGGTCAGTAATAAAAACACTGTCGTACTGATTATCCAAAGCGAATTACACGATTACTTTCGCAAGTAAAATAATCGACATTGAAATTGTTTAAGAAAACTGTAAAATGAGTCGATTTAAAGTCTATTCACATATTATACAGACACGTAACGTTACAGACAAAACGAAATTACAGTACATATTATTTACGAACATATTCACGTCCAGTGTTTATGAACGTAGCGTGTCTGTGCAAACACAAGCCGGAACCGACCAACAATCCCGAGGAGAATATTTTGTCATTTCTGTACAGGTCTGTGTCGATACGTGTCTGTCTACTATTGTAAACATGATAACGACTGAGTTAAATACGGGCCGTTATAGTGTACACTATACTATAGTTTGTTGGCTGGTTGTCTGTGTAATATGAAAACTACTGTCTGTGCCGTGTCCAAACACGCACTGTGTCTGTATACGTGAATAGACCTTTACTGATAAAGTAACGGAAACCGCATAACGTCTCCATTAGTCTTTGTCGTCAAACACCACACTCGACTACGTACCATGACCGGTGCGCGCGCAATGTCCGAGTACAAACGTTCGGTTACCTATACGACGACCACTAGTGAATGAGTTGCATTTATTTATACTGGCGTCTAGACCAGAGCGATTGACCGTTGAAACGTTAACGTAACACGAATAGAAGAAACGACATACCTCTGTGAAGTTATCCATCGGGGACTAGAACGGGATCGTTCGAGACGAGCGGTGAATACGTGACGAAAAACGAAACGAAAGTAAACAAGAAAAAATTAGAAAAAAGAAAGAATTAATCAGTTTACTGTGCGCGCGAGATTACGCAAACGATTTCCGACGTCCAACACCTTTTGTCCGAATACGCGCGAGATACGGCGACGGCGGCGGCGGCGGCGGCTTTGTGGCGGTAAAACGTATTATTGCGTCGTGTACGCGTAAGAATATTTTGACCGTTGAGTTTGAAATTCGGGCGGCCGGGGGGCGAACGCAGCGCAGTCGTCGCGGTGACGGTCGTTTTTCGTAACGGTCGCCGCCCACCGGTATCGCGTTATCAGACGGCGCGGCGGTGCCCGTCCATCGTCAACACCACCGCACCGCCTTAACAGTAATACACTTTACTACGCCCGCGACGCGTAACCTCCATAACCGCGGTCGTGTTAATTGCCTCCACGAATCGATGATTTTTCAATTTTCTTCCGGACTCGCAGCGACGGATTTTTGTTACGCAAGCGCGTTTGAGAATACGCGCGCGTATTCGTCTATAATTTTGTCAACACTAATTGTCGGAATTGAATAGTAGAATTTATTATTCGACGACTCATCAGACTTGGGGGACAGTATTCCGAATATTTTCTTACGTAAGTATTCTGAATACTCTGTTCAAAGTATTCTGAATACAGTATTTTCAATAGTGTCCGCATAAAAATAATAATAATAATAATAATAACTCGTCGCTTGAATGTAAAAAATAATTATTTCGGAAAAAAAAACTTATTATACTCTTAATTATTGCGTTAATTGGTAAACACAAAATTTAAAAAAAAAAGAAATGTATATATTTAACATTCTAAATACATACTGACGACTGTTTGTATTCGATTAAATAATAATAATAATAATAATAATAATACAATTATTACCGTATTTGATATTCGTATTACTGAAAACCAAAAAGAAAAGCTGTTCTAAAAGTATTCGGAATACTTTCTGTGAAGTATTCGAGACAATTAGGGAATATATTATTGTCACGAAGTATTCGAATACATATTCTGAATAATTTTTTCCCGAGTGTTCGAAACACGTATTCCAAATACTTTTAAAAATATATTTTACCCAAATCTGTGATTTTATACCACTCAAACAATTATTAAATTCCTATACCGAACTTATGCCAGTAATATTAGTCTTTTTTGTGTGTGTACACACTCCCGTGATATAAACAAAAATATTATTTTAATTTTATTTTCCGACTTGTGCAGTATAATGTATTATACTGGACAACTGACTAAAATTACATTATTGACGTTTGTGTTTTATTTTTGAGAATGCGATTTTCTTTCCTAGTTTCTACAACTTGTTTCTGATAGAAAAAATATATAAAACGTATCTTATAAATAGAAATGTACCTGAAGGCCGATTTACACTTGTCAAAGTAGCCACGTCCGTGAACCACGAATCAGCGTAACTTTGATTCTGAGCACTGATGACAGTGTTTACATTACATTAGAAAAACAAAAAGTATTTAATATTCATCCAGTTAATGACGATAATTAGTCAATATAAAAATAAAAGTGTTGTCGCCACGTACGAGAGTTTTGATGACATGTCCCCGTGTCGGCACGGATCGGATCGGCACGATTTGTACGAACTTGTCACGCGTACGTGTGATGTGTTTTTTATATTATAAAAGTAGGATTTGTGCCACTAATTCGTGGTTCACGGATGAGACGCGGCTGCTTTGACAAGTGTAAACCGGCATTTAAATTAAACGCACTTATATTTCACGATGAATAACGTACGTTTTTCAAAAATACGTATATTAAAACAACACTTTAAACATAATAATTATTAATTCAAACGTTTTAAACGGTATTTTCGTGTGGGGGGGACTTATTTGAGTCATAAAACGCATAATTTTCTTGTGCGTTTTTTTTTTTTTTTAGGCCATCAATATTAGGATCTCGCAATATATTCTTTTTAATTTCATATACGTGCGCGGACGCTCACTATATAGAAGAATTTTAAGTAGATCATATTTAAATGTATCAATATTTTTTAACGATAAATTTAGAAAAAATTGCATTCACAAGTCGCAGAATAATAAAACGACAAAGACAATGTGTCGGCTCCAGACACGTACCTACTGCATAAGCCATATACGAAAGGAAAATAGTTTTTCTTTTTTCAAATCGGTGACGGTCAAAGACATCTGTTTAATACGTTATGTATAGTTACAGTTAATTGTTGTATGTGGTCTTTAGTCGTTTTTTAATAAAAAAATCTTATGTTCAGAGTGTTTTAAAAAGCGTTAAATATTCAAATACATAATATAAAAATCATCGCTGTAACGCATTTATTGTATAAATATAGTAGACTGCGTGGACGTAATGGATTTTAATATGCTGTACACGTTTCACTGATGGATTTTTAATAGTACAAAATTGTTCGTGCCAAACAAAAAAAAAAAAACAAAAAAGAGTACTCTTTAGAATAATTCTAAAGGCAAAAACACTTATTATAAAAAAAGTTAGAAGACAATATTTTAAAAGGACCTCGTATGCGTTTTTCAAAATATCTAACAAAAAAATATGTACAGAAATTAAAAAACAAAAATGTATTTTTACATCAAAAAAAGAAAAAAAAACTGTACGTATAATAATTATTAAGTGTTTTTACAATGAACTTTACTGTTTAATATTAATTATGAACGTATATTATTTTCAAAACCGACTTACATTTATCATTTGATTTGAATTTGTTCGGTATTTAACAAAATTTTGTATGCGTTTGATGAATATAGTAGTGATTAAAAGTAATAAAAGTAATAATTCCAATATAATAAACAGTTAATTGTGTATATGACTTTAGAATCTGTCTCGTAACTAAAACAAAAAAAAAAAAAAAAAAACCGTCAAACACACATAGATGAAAAAATTTAACAATTGACGTTCGCAAAGATATAATAAAAGCGAGTATTAAAAATTACCTACACATATTTCGGCAATTATTTCCGAATAGTAGAATTAAAAAAAAATAATTCTCAATATATTCCGTTTAAAATGTTCGAATATATATATATATATTGTGAATGTTGTGTATTAGTGTACCAATATTTTGAATACGAGACGAAATAGCATAGGAGTGGCATTTGTCGATGAGAAAATGACGACGGTTGAGACGGGCAAATGTTATACGGGGGACAGATGAGACGGTTGTGAAGACGAATGTAGAGGTAAATTAGGAAGACCGAAAATAGAAGTTGGATACATATCGGTGTATGGACATATTATAGCTGAAGGTGTGTGTGTGTGTACAAGAATAGGTGCTTTATGGAGGTGTAGAGAGGGTGGACGACCCCGCGTTGTAGTTGCGAGTGTAAAGCGAAAAAAGAAATGAAAACCGTTATTTACAAGACTGACGGATTGCGGTATCCGAAAGAAGTCTGTCGACAGAGACGACCGAAGAAAAAAAAAGACGGACGACGAAAGACGTTCCACCCCACGACGACCCGTGTCGAGCACCGGTGTCGGCGCACGTCACTACTAGTGGTGGTGGTGGTGGTTCGGCAAGGGAGAAAACGAAAATTGATAACGCCGATCGTTATCGCGGTATCGCAATCACGGGACATAATCATTAATGTATGTTGTTATTGCTTATTTGCACCGCGAATGGTTCTGTTGTGTTTATCTTTATGAACACCGTTGTAATGAGGAGCACCGGTTTAAAGTCGACGGAACCGGGCGAACGCGCGCACACATCGAAAATATTTTACGAACGTTCGCAAACAGTAACCGGGGGGCCCCATTGGAGACGGCGGTAAAAAGACGACGACGACGACGCGCGCGTAAAACAATATTTATTTGCGGGCGCACCCACTGAGTATATCGTATCGATGTCCGACAGTGTCGCGGTCGTTTCCGTCGCGTTTTCCCGCAGACATTCAACTTGTCCGACTGGACGAGACTGCGCACGGCAAAGGCCGAGCAGAAGCGGCCGACCGGTGATTTAGGCGGTGCACACGAGGCGACCGCGCGAATTCGAAACCGAGGGATTACGTGTAAATAGCGCACCGGCCCGGCGGTTCAAATGGAGCGAACGCGGTTATTGTGGAAAACGGTGAGTAGGACGACGTGTTGTATGCGTAGTCACATATTGTTTTTGTAGTTTTTTTCTTATTATATGTAAGCGATGTTATCGCTGGTACGATTGAGTCCGACATGTGGGCGAGTAGGGAAGTCGTAGGAATTTTGGTTTTTCTGTATTCGTGCGATTCCTGTGTACGTACGTACATGGATCGGCCGCCGAGCTTTGAATTCTTTTTTTTTATTTTACGCGTATATTTCCATATTATATTTTGTCGATTTTACAAAAAAAAAAATCCGCGTTTTTTTTTATTTTCCAATATTTCTCGTCTCATATCAATACGCTTTAAATTTTTATTTTTTTGCGAAATAATTCACTAAGGTACTTATTTTAACCGTTTCCAGATTTAATTATGAAGTATTTAAAGAAATATATTTTTTTTCTGAATTTTAATTGATATATATATATATATGTGTGTGGATCAAACTAAAAAAAAAAAGGTTTTTCATAATTTTTGACATTTTTCTTAAGTTTTACAGATACGATACTTAATACGTACATTGGTGGTAAAGATATTGAATTATTCTGATTAAGTGATAAAAAAAAAAAAATCATAATTTTTTTCAAAATGACTGTGTTTTTTGTTTTATATTTATTCGTTATAAAAACAAATAAATGAACTGAAATATATTTTATAAGAAATTGAACAATTTTAATTTTAATAACAACTCAATCTTTAGGCCCTCCGCACACGGTAAAACTGTTTTGCAACGAGAATCTCAAGTGAGTTGCGTGAGCGATTGTTGTGCAATTTGTTTGCAATCAATTTATGTATTTTCTCCGCACACGAGTTCGACCAAATTTCGACCAGTGTACGCAGTTGTATGCGAATTGATGTTAGGAAAGAACGTGGGTTTTTAAATTTTAAGTAATTAATTATTTATTGCAATGCAATCACGCGACTGAAACCGAAATTCGATCTGCAAGCACAGTTGCACGCAATCAGTTGAAAACTGATTACAAATCGGTTTAGTTTAAGTTGACAAATGTGCGGGTTCCTATTACGCTACATATGTAACGTCACCAAACAGTCGCTCACGCAACTCATTTGAGATTCTCGTTGCAAAACAGTTTTACCGTGTGCGGGGAGGGCCTTAGTCTTAGTCTTTATATGTGTATTTTGGAATTAAAAAAAAAAATGAAATGCGTATAATAATAATTACAACAATACAAATTCAAACAATTTGGTACAAAAGATTCATAAAATTAAATAAAGACGATATGAGACAAGTTTTTATACCCATATTTTATAAATGGTTTGCTATATGTTATGAAATTTTGAGAAATAGTTTCTACTTGTTGATAAACAGAAATGCGAATCACACATTTGGTGTGTATGTCGTTATAATTATTTGTACAATACTTGTACTGTATAGTTTATAAACATAGTTCGATCAATGCACAGTTGAATCATATTTTAAATCACCTATGGCAGCGGTTCTTAACCTTTTATAGAACACGGACCTCCAATGAAACATTTTTAGAAATTGCGGACCCCCTACAAATTTGTTGTCGAATACCTTTTTTTTACAAAACATCTCATGTTATCAAAACCAAAATTATAATAACTATTTTATATTACAAATTATAGAAGTAGACATAACAAAACATACACATTTATATTTATTTTTATTAAATTTAATTTTTCATTTTAAACTTTAACATCATTAAACACTTTAATTAAAAAAAAATTGTAATATAAATTATTTTATTCTTAATATTCTTAAAATTTAATTTTTATTTACCTAATTATTAAAAGTCTTAATGCGATGGTTGACGTTACATTTCAGTTGCGAGTTTTTGAACATCGGGCTAAATACTATCCATGTCTTTGCAAAGTTGTTCAAAAATTCTTGAATTCAAAGATAAGATGGGTTTATCTCTTTCAATATAAGATATATTTTATAATTTTATATGAAAAAAGTAATAAAAAAATATTGTAATAATGCCACTCATGTCACATATTGGCTTATGTTAGGTGTTAAGGTTGCCGCGGACCCCCGACATGAGCATTGCGGACCCCCAGGGGGCCGCAGACCACAGGTTAAGAACCGCTCACCTATGGGTATAGAAACTAATAATCTTATTTTAGTATAAATGCTAACGATTTCATTGTTTTTTTTTTTTTGATCGTTTTTAAGTTTTCCATACTATAAAAATATATGAAAAATTTTCAAATTTAAACTTCACTCAACTAATGGTTATGTTCAACTATTAACAATGTCTTTCATACATAAATTAAGAATTAATAGAGAAAAAAATTTTAAAAATTATAATATTTAAAAAAAAAAAAAATATAATATTAGTATATAATAATTGTTCAGTGAAATTTTAACGTTTCCGAAATATTCAAATTTTGTACAAAACGAGAACAGTGATTTTAATAATTAGACATTATAATTTAATTAATACAAATCAATTGGAATTATATTTACCTTATTTCATGATTAGTGAATATTTATTACTTTAGTCACTTAAATAAATAACTTAAATTAACCATACAATAGTCAGTAATACTCTGATAAACAAACAAATGAAACCATTTCTCTCTGTAGTGTGTTCTCTGGTATTAATTTTCATTTTAGATATGTGTTTCTATCTACTGTTTTCATCTAAAATTACATAATATTCTTATCAATTAATTAATTTGATAGTGGCTAACAAATAATATTCCTTTGCGTTGCTGGACCTCTTTTAGACTTCATATATATCTATAAAAATAAAACAATTTCATAGGAATAAGTCAAATAACACATACCTATTTGTATTTACAAATAATTATTCAGTACATCTAAACTCTCTACAACAACTCTCATGAAAATCTAGTCAAATGTGAAATGTTTAAACAAATTTATTTATATACGTTATGTTAGAACTGCACACAATAATAGACTGAAAGTATCATGATTTTTTTGTTGACTGCAAAAATTTGTCAATCAGTTAATGAAAATAACTTTTACATTCCTTACAATATGTATCAGTTACCTCAAATACCTTGTTTAAATGCCTATCGTTTGATTTAATTTGTGTAGGGACTGAATGTCGAGTAATAAATAACAATTTTGATAATGTAAGAACAGTAAAAATGTATTAAACACTAATTATTGAATAAAATAATATATACTATATATATAAAAAATATATATATTAAATTAATATATATTATGTAAAAAATAATATATATATATAGATATAAAGAAAAAATGCCTAGAGTATTTGTAAAATGTTTAAGAATGTAACAACTAGTTTCAACTATAAGTCATAACCAGGTTACAGTGAATAATAATAAATAATAAGAAACAACCATAAATAATGACCATACTAACACAGATTATATAAAAACAACTGATAGAAAATTATGTATCATTGTCTAATAATAATAAATTTCATTATTTTTTAAATCAGCTTAACGCTTTAATTTTTAATTTTTTTGGTCGTGTAATATATTCAAATTTCTTTCTATATAAAAATGTATACTATGATTACATTCTAAGACATGTTTAGCAAAATTACAATTGAGAGATTTTTTTTTTAATTTTATCTCTGAAATTTAGAAATTTCTAACATTTTTTCCGATATAAAATTTAATACAACTACAAATTAGTTTATAAACGTCGTAATTATCATAATTGATAGAATTATTATTTGTACATTTTTTTGATATTATTATTAATGGTTTGAATTGAATTAGTCTTAATTATAAAAGTTATTTTTACATTATTATTATTATTATTATTTCTATTTAAAATATTAGCAAATTTTTGGATAAGAAGGTAATGATATTTCATTTGATAATAATTAATTGCGTTACTAGGTAGAATATTAATTCGATTTTGTAGTTTCACTTTAATTTTTTTGTGAATTTTTAATTTTTATATCACAAATTATATTGAACTCATTACTATAGTTAAATCTGTTTAAGAGAACATGCTCAAGTCTATATAAAATAGAATGAAAATAAGCAAATTTTTTTTCTTAAACATTTTTCAAATACTCTAGGCAGTTTTTCCTAATATATATTATTATTTTTTATATAGTATATATTATTTTAGTCTTTTCATATACATTATCAAAGAATACACAATGTACGTATCAAAATTATATACATGTAAAATTGTTATCTTATTCAAAATGTTTACACTGGAGGGGAGGGTTTCGAATAACATGTCATATAAACGTATACTTCTCATATAAATATTTAGACCTCTCTCTCGCATCTAGGCGTGTCGACAGATATAAAGCAGGATGTACGCCTACACCACATATGAGCTCTGATTAAACGGAAAATTTGTTTTTATTTTATTTTAATATATTTTAAATATTTCCTTATGATTTTCAAACTGCATTTTAAAGTAATCTAATTTATATAACAATTCAATCCAAACAAATCAGACCTTGCTTTATTTTCAAACATAAGTAACAGTAGATTAGAATAACTCGTTAAGATTATTTCCAAAATTTTAAATAGGTGTGACAAAACCATATCCGAAATCTAACAAATTATGTATCGAATTTAGGCAAAATCGGATGCAGTGACAAAGCGATTAATATATTTCAAATAGCGATTAATATATTTCAAAGTTATTCATCTAATTAAAAAAAAAATGTTTAACAAACTGCTTATACGAAGGTTTAGAGTAAATAAAACAAATTAGTTTAACTACAGTACTATAAATTGGACGATTGAGCGTTACTTAATTTACCATTAAGTGTTAAGTAAAAGGTAAAACAAAAATATTTTTTTTATGAACTCATAAAACTAAACTTCTAACAATTTAATTTTAACTGTTCGTTCTTACGATTTACATAATAACTTTTTTGTGTTTAAAAACTTATTAAATTGATTTTACTGAATTTCTGAATTTTGCTTATTCGCTTCTTTATTTTTTTTAAACTATGAAATTTAATCTGTATGGTCAAAATTCTTCTATTTTCCAGCTAAATAAACATATATACTACATATAAATGTGTATTATTGCCCTCTTAAAACAGTATACGCATATACAATATGCAACGAAACATCCCTTGTGGTAACAAAGTAAAAACATAACAATTAAATTGCTTTTATGAACACTAATCTTAGCAATAAACCAAAAAAGTTGAATAAATCAAATAAATATTAAGTTTCCTATCACTATTTGACAATAATTCTGCTTTACAAAGAGAAAATAAATCTTTAAATCCAAAAAACACCACCGCTTCGCTGACGATGAATGTCGAGTCGAATCCCACAGCATAAAATTCTACGATGACAGCATAAATCTCAGCAAATTAACCGCAAATCACCGTTTCTCCACAGTGTGCACTATGGTCGTCTATTAACTACAGGTGTCGAACAATAAAATATATAACCTGAAATAAACAAGCAGCCAATTACGAGTTCTCGAGAAATTTTTATTACATCAAAACAGAAATGAAACAAATATATAGTTATATAATAAAATACATTTTTGGTTTTTTAATACTCACCCTATGAATGCAATTTTATAGTCAGATATTGCTAGTAGTCCATTGGTTCGGTGTTTTGAAAATTTGAACGATTCAATAACTCACTTCGATAACTGAAAAAGTGGATACTAATTAAAAAAAAACGATAATTAAGTGCTGCGAACTAAAACCACTTATCGATTACAGATTTTATCAGTTTTATGTGTGATATATTATTGGATAAATTTAGAGCCAATTATTTCATTACACCAATATCAAAAAATTATACTGTATAAATACCTAATTTACTGAATATTCGTGACACTCCATTCATTGTGTGGACTGCACATTACACACGAGTACACATACGTTACGATAGCCAAATAGGAATTGTCACCTGAAACGATATAATTTTCCAACACACGTACTTACAATAAAACCGTAGTTCGTACCACGTATACAGTAGTCGCTTCTCTTAAATTTTCCATTTCCATATAGGTAGTAATAGATTTTTGTCCATTGACGATTTTAACGCTTCGCATGAAGTGTTTTAAAATTCAACAAATAACATTTACTTGTGAAAACGATTTTTTTTTTCTCATGCATATTATATAATTTTGTTGTTTTATTTTTTCTACAATAAAAGTAAACGTAAGAATAAAAAAAAAAAAACAAATAATATGCGTTGTCGCTAAGACCTTTGGACCAGGAGATTACAGACGCTGTATACTCCGTTTCATATTACAGTGTCTGTCATATACAATAATGAAACATAATTTTCTTGGAACGAGAACGGTCTCTTTATCTTTTTCACGGTACGTTCGGCCGGTTATAGAGAACGCGTACGCGCGTCGTCTACACGGACAAACGATACCGTGCAACGCCCGAGAGAGCGCACTGCTATTAGGCGGTACTGGGAAATGTTCAAAAATTGAAATGGTATTTAATAATAATAATAATAATAATAATAATAATAATAATAATTCCCCTGTTGTGTTTAAGCAGTCAGATTTTTTCAATAAAATAAATTACATTATTTTATTTATACGCAATAGCTGTTTTTCAAAAAATTAATTTAATTCTTAAGAGGATTGAAAACGGGCATTTTCTCTTTTCGTCTTACGCACAAGAAACATTTAGTAAAATAGTGGTTTTCTACTTCCAACCGTGCCGATCGATCTAATGGTACTATAAGAAATTTGAATTCGTCACGAAGTCTACTCGAATACGACTTTCCCACATTTCTAAATTTTTTTTCATATATCATTAAAAATCAATTGAAAAAATTAAAAATTGCTAATAATTAATTTTTGGAGATCTTAAAATAAATAAAGAAAATGGTAATGTCCGCATTTTGTAGTAAAATTCGTGACGTTTTCAAATTTCAGACCGCACCATTAGATTCGGTCGGTACGCGTTGGAAGTAGGTAACGTCTGTTTCGTGGGCGCAAGACAAAGAAAAAAATGTCCGTTTTCAATCCCTTTAAGGAAATACGAGATTTATATTTATAAAATGCTTGGAACTTTTTAAAAATTAAAGATTTAAAAAAAAAATGACTGATTTTGTAATTTATTTCGTGTAAACATTTTGTGTTTTAAAGCTTTCGGAGTTCTTTCCCGCGTGAAGCAATATATGAAAATCATAAGACCAATCGTAATTGCCCTGTTTAACAGCGGACGTGTCGTTTAGTTACAGCGGCAGAATAGCGCGTACCGTTGAAAAGGAATTATTCGAGTATTAAAACCGAACGGAAATATTTATTTAAAAAAAAATACAAACCGTTTATTATGAGTAACACCACGTACTTAAATGGTGGCGACGATACATTTTTATTTATTAAAATTTACTTGATCAAATATATTGTCGTACGATTAAAATTAAGTACCTATCAATTACGTAACCCCCAACACTTATTTCGTGGTTTGGTTTTAAAAATAAAAAATGTATAAAACACGAACGACTATGTTTATATATATATATATTACAGCAAATCGTACAAAGTCCTCGTCATATTTTCCAATATACTCGCACGTTCTGTAATTATTATTGTATTTTATTTTTATAATAATAAAATTGTATTATATTATATTAAGCAGACATATGAAATAAAAACTATTCGTTCTCTCCGAGTGGTATTGAAAATTTGAACCGGTTACGAGAGTGATAATGAAAACAAAAAAAAAAAAAAAAAATATATATATATATATATGTATAATTGCTTTGCATATAAATCAGTCGCTGATAATATAAAACCTTTGGAACGTTAAATGTGTTATACACACGCTGAATAAAAACACGTAGGTACATAAATAATACTTATTATTTACTTACATAATACTTGTAATAAAATCAATGCAATTCTTATAACATAATATTATATTATATAATAGTTGTGTATAATGATAATGGAAACTAAAATAGTTATAAATAATAATCAATAATAATAATCAACGTTCATTTATTTATCCGCTGTCTATTCAATTGTATAAAATAAAGAGTACATGTCGTATATAAATTTTTATTCTATAAATGTACAAAATAAAAGAAAAAATAATATTTTGATTCTATAAAAATGTCGAAACATTTTTTTTTCAACTTTCCATATGATGTCTGCGATCGAGTTCAGTCGGTACGTATAACATATTATATATAATTTAACTATAAAAATGGATTTCGTTATGTTATTTATGGGCTGAAAAAAGAAATATTATAGTTGTAATTTTATTGTTATATAAAGTGATATATCTTTTATGGTAAACGTTTAGATGGATATACAATTTAAAATAATTAGATAATTTGTAAATATATTTCATAAATTCGATCGTAAAAAAAAAATAAATAATAATAAGAATAAAAATCTTTTCGTTTTAATATTATAAACGATTAAATTGATTAATATGTATTGTTGTTGGCTGAAGAGCAAACGGTATTAAATGTCGTACATACAAAACCGCACGCACGAGCAATCCGACTTATTTAAACCTGTCACTTTATCTTCAACAACGGCACGTTATAACCCTCGAGTTCGTCTTCTATTTCGCCCACGGTCGATGTGGGGCTGCAATTTTCAATGGATAATAATTATATTCACGCTATTAAATTATGTAAAAACGAACGTGTTTTTTTTTTTTACACCATTGTTAAAATCCTTAAATTTCGATTAGCTTACTTTCGTTTATAAAATGTGTCTAAAAATGTCGCACGAGTAGAAAATGACTGATTCTTCTTTGATTTAGCCGCAGTTGAACCGGTGTTCTTATTTCGACCGATCGTGCAACTGTCCTTTATGTTCTTACAATAGTACCAGTACTCGTCGACTGAAAATATTAATTTTATACACCGTAAAACACAGAGTTTTAACGAGTGTATTAAATAATCACATGCGGCCAAAAAAAAAAAAAAATTATATTTCGCTAATGTCGCGTGTGAACGCAAAATATAATTTTTTTTTTGACAAATATTGTGTTTTATAATATTTATGTTTTTAGCTATTTGAGCTACGAAATATGCTAACGAACATGAGTATCGTGAGATGTGTGAAAATTTATATATACCTCATAAAATAAACCAACTACTAACTTTGCTCATCACTGCCGTATACAACAGTGTCTCAAGAACGATTCATACGACTTTTATTATTATTTGTTTAGCGACTGAACGAGAAATTACCAAATCAATTGATTTCAATAGAGTTATTATCGAAGGATAAAGTATAGATATTTGACTCCTAGCCAAAGAACATTATGTGTTCTTTTTTTTTGTATATTACTTATTTTTGGTTTTATGTTTAATATTTTAACGTATATACTTTATTGTAAAAAGAAAATGTCCATATAGTTTTTATTATTTTTATTTTTTTAACGATCATTTGTTCGTTGAAACCCGTAAATAATTGTGAAACACAAGTAGTGCTTAATCAATATGTATTAATATTTTTCATCAAATTTCTTCGGTTTATTTTTTGGCGGGGTGGGAAGGGGCTAATGTAAGGATCATTTAAGGAAAAGCGGCTGTTAACGGCAATTTAATTCGTATAGTCGAATATTCATATTTTTCGAGTTCTAATAACCAACCTATTTTAACTATGCCCTGTTTTTCGAACAATCGTGTTAGCTTTCTACTTATTATTAATTTGAACGGTATTATTCTGTAAACGTGTATGTGTGTAAATACGACGGCATTTTTTTACTACAATATTAATAATAATATTTAATACTCGAATAGTAATTTTTTTTTTTTGCATAAAGAGTGCATAGATAAACGTAGTTTCGTAGAAAATGATTTCTAACGCGGTTACTAAAAATAATAATAAAAAAAAAAAAAATGCCTCACGTTGATTATCGCGTAATATTATAATATATGTAATGTGTATAATTAATATACACGTTAATCTCGTAAATATACTAATTATATTAATTAAACTGAATGTGTAAATAATAATTATGTTCAGTATAGACGTTCACGCGTTGCTATATCGTATAAAAACGGGAATCCATTTATTTTTTATTTTTTCCCGGTTTAGTATTTCCTCTTATACGTTATTAATAAAGAAAAAATAAATAAATATAAGCGTTATAATTACGATTTCCACGCGTACCAGATTCGTACACTCGTGCTGTTAATTCGTTCCATATCGTGTATTTCAAAACGGCACCGTTGTTTCTACGCGTTTTGTCGCTACGAGCAACAAGTGTTTCGTTATTATTTTCCCCGACGACGAGGTGTTCTCTCTCGTCTTCCTCCTTCGCGAACATCGTCCACTTGGGCATTTTTCCGGCCCGCCGACGACGATAATTAACGACAATTACTATAATGTAATTTATAGTGATCTCCGTGATGATTAATTATATTGCCGTGGTGCGCAGCTCGACTGATTAGCTGAACGGCCCCGTATGTATAGGTGGTACGCTCTATTTTGGCAGAGTACGCGCGCGTGTGATGCGGTCGCCCTTAAAAAAAAAAAAAAAAAACCAGTATTTTAGAAACAACGCGTGTGCTCTGCGTGTATGTGTACGAAAACGACGACGATCTGCAGCGGTGGTGGTCGTCGTCATCGTCGTCGTGTACCGGTGTTTGGAACATCCGTATAAACGGGGGGAGAGCGGTATACTCGTTTCGGTTTATATATTATTACGCTGTCGTGTATTATATGGGAACGAAAACAAGTAAAATAACGAAAAAAAAAAAAAATGATGATGAGACGACTGCGTTGTAAGAAAAAACACTAACCTAACCTGCGTTGTAAGAAAAAACACGTCGTCGTCGTCGTCGTCGTCCGTTTCCATTAACCGCGTCACATTATATTTATAATATTATTACGACATATTTCGTAGGTGCAGTGTGTGTGTGTGTGTGTGTACAGTCGTCGCGTCGTCGTTATCGTATTGAACACTAGAAGAGGTCTTCGACCCACGGCTCGCGAGCCGGTTCTGGCCCCGTCGAGCTTTTTGACCCGACTCGCCAAGGCGACCGACCACCGGCGTTTTGTTCTCGAATCGAAAAAAATTGTCAACAAGTGCCAATTGTAAAACGACGAATTCCCAATCGATTTTGTCCACGTCCGCAGCGAAATGCGTTTTGAAATGTACTGCAGAGCGCATTAGAGTTTTCCAAAATCCCAAATACCATACTACTGCCGGAGCTCCATCGTACAGCCGCATTAACTAGCTATAGAAGAGTGTTTTGTGGAGGCCGGAGGAGTGTTTTCCGAAAAAGTTTCAAAAAAAATTTGCGCGTGTAATGATTTAAATTTCTGTGTTTACGCGAGCGGACTTTTTACAAAAAAAAAAAAAAAAAAAACCGATTCGAGTGACGGACGTTTTACGAGTTCGAAGCATTAGTGCCGAGCAATTTTGTCACAGTAGCAATTCCAAATTGTTCGTTGAATAACATTTTGTACGCGTGTAAAATAATACGTTTCTCCCGTCCCGCTTTGTAAAATTATCGCGAAACGTACATTTTTCACAGCGTCCGTCTCTCTTTCCTCAATCTCTTCCGCCTCTCCTCATCAAACAATTTTGGACGCCAGCGACGTGTTTCCGATTCAACGCCCGTCGTAAAAAAAAGTTTGGAGACCCCTGTAATAAACTATCGTTAAAATTCAATTTACTTTTATTCGTCTTTATAATATGATATTGATGTTATTTGGAGGCGAGAGTGAGAGAGAGAGAGAGAGGGAAAACGATTTAAGACCGCGTCCGGCGACAATAATACAGACAATATTACACCTGTTGAAATTTCACAACATACATAGCGTTCGTCAACATATTAATAATATTCTGAATACCGGTTAAATGAACGATGTTGTTTCGATACGTTTACATTTGCGAAGAAGCGAAAAATAACACGTCAAAAAAAAAAAATAATACGGAGTCTGTTAAATAAATACGTATACGTACAGGAAGTTCAGAAAATTCGACCGGTCTTATATTGGATTTATTCGAATTTCGATTATATTATATGCGTTTTATTCTATATAGAGAAATATAGTTTTGACCGTGAGACATTTTTTCGATTCCTCCAAAAACGTGTAACGACAATATGCGTGTATTCGTGTTTTAATAATATCGGTTTTTTTTTTTTTTACGTACGAGTATATTACGTTATATATGTGCGTAGTATAGTGTACACGTTTTTAGAATCGAAATTTGTTTATATTTATATATAATAAATATCATTAATTAAAAATATTATTGCAAAATTATTTTTATAATTAAATTAATTAATTTTATATTTATTATATATATATAATTATATATATTAATTATATATATATAATGTAAATAATTAATTACACGGTATACGAGATATTCATTAAAGTTAATTTTTTTTTATATATTATAGGACGATAGGGAGAATACAATTGTTATGTATATTATATTTTGTCTTTGCGTATTAACGTGTACAAGTGAAAAAAAAATGCGATATTTTATTTATAATTATAACATATTTCAGTAAAATCGATACTGCATGTATATTATATTTAAAATATAAAACGCGCGTTGTAATTGCTTTATTTTGACGTTACTTTGAATTCAAGTTTTACAAAGCACGATTATTCTGTTTATCATGATAACACTGTTGATATTTTAAATCACGTTTTTTGATTTTGAAATAAAATTTGTACGTATACGTGTATATGGTACGTAAAATAAAAATAATTACATCTTGAAGTTTAATATCGATCTAATTTCAACGCTTATATTGAAAAATCTTTTCACGAGTGTGAGGATCTCTCTAAAACAATCTTAAATACAGCTTACTATACATTACCATTATTATAATAAGTCGTTATATTATTAACAATTGTACTCAAGACACCAAATTTTTACACGAAATTACATTTATTATTTATACGCAATAACAGAGCTGTTCTTCAAAAATGTGTTTAATTCTTAAGAAGTTATGAGATTTAAAAAACGAAATTGGTAAAAATTGTATTTTTTAAAATGTTTATAATTTTTTAAAAATTAAAGGCATTTAAAAAAAATGGCCATGACATTATTGTAGTATAGATAATATTGTAATTTATTTTATGTACGAATTTGGTGTAAAGCGATTATTTTAATGAAAATCATAGTGTCCTCTCAAATATTTATACAACGTCTACAATAAGCCATTAATTATGTCTACACCTGTATTTAAGTATAGGGCGGTCGCGGATTGGGATAACGTTTTTGTACTGTAGAATTGCGAGTAAAATGAATGCCAATCCGTTTTCTCGGATACAATATCTCCTCCATTAGTCACGTATTATCATATGAAAATTTGTAGTCTTATTTATTACGTCGGTAAAACACCGATCGTTAAAAAAAACAGTTTTAGAAAATCAATAGATTCAGCAAAAAACCCTTTTAAAAATCTATTTTCTAAATACACAATTATCAAAAAAAAAAAAAAAAAAAATCAAAGTTTAAATTTTCAAAAACGTTACGTTTAAGTGAAATAAAAAAAAATTATTAACGATTGTGGCGATTTAACTATTTGTAAAATAATGAAACTGTCGCTTGAAATTATTTGTTAAACGAAAATACTGACGATTGCAGTAGCACGGAAAAATATTGTCTACAGTCCATGAGCATATGCGGGGGTTGCTCTCTAAAATCGCGCTCTTTACAGTCGCAAGTTCTTTCCGGTAGCAAATTGCATCTAGTAGATAGGTCATTTTTCGATTTTCTCAAAAGCGCCTAAGAATAAAATTCAGCAACTACCGAAAATTTTTTATAAAAAAACGTGATTTCGTGGAAATCGATCATCGTTATTTTTCGAAACCAATTGTGAATATAGAAATTTGAATCGTTCATCAAATACGTAATTTTATATTATATTGAGGAAAAAAAATTTTTTTAAAAAAACTTTCTTCTAATTCATAAAAATTATACGGGTAGATTCCGGAGTATTTTTAATTCGCGAAACGAATTAATTTTTGTTATATACCCAAAATATTACACCGAATCTCCGTTCGGAATCGTGCGCTGCAAATGGTTTATCGTTGTTTTCAAATGTTTTCAGTTAAAAACTCCGAATTCTAAAATCTTTATCCGTGTAATTCACAACACTCCGTTATTTTTTGTATTTTTTTTTTTTTTGGGCGATTTTTCTTTACCGATCATCGCTGTGCACTGTGCAAGACGATTGTAATGTACCGAGTGACGACTATTGCGTTCATTGTAGTGCGCTGTTGCGGCGGCGTATTGTGGTGAAGTCGGTCAGAAAAGTAAATTTTATTATATTTTTGTTTTGTTTTTATTACTATTATTATAGCACGGTAAAAACGACTGGAAGGTTACGTTAAAAAAACGGAACCCGGTCCTGCGAGGCTAACACGCCCGAAACCCGTCACGGCGCAGTAGTTTATGGGATTCGTACAGTGTGTCTATGGTTTAAAAAAAAAGAAAATAAATAAATACCTTCAAGCTTTATTCCGTGTATCCGAACCGGTTTCTCGTAGTTATATCAGCTTCGCATCTCCGACGCGAGTAGTCGGATGAATAATAATGTAAAAGACGCCCAGTGAATAATACAAACATAATATTATATTATAGCAACATCCGCGGTACAAGCAGCAGCATCTCTAAACCTGACCGACCGGCGGCTCTCCACCACCGACCGCGCGCTACGTCCGACGCGTATTGCGCAACATAAACACCGCGGGCGCGCGTGCGTGAGACAGTATAATATTTATACGCGCTTTACAGTGAAATTTTGTTGTTGTTTTTTTTTTTTAACGTATTATACACTCCGTTTTGTTTGTTGTTTGTCAGTCGAATTATAATATTTAAGAAATAATAATAATAAACTTACACGAATATACGAACCGATAAAACCAATGGCGAGCGCGTTGACCCTTTGACTCACGTTTCACTGCGCCAATGGTTCCCAATTGAACTCAAACCTCCGGACCACTTTTGTACATTTCCAAAGACCGCGGACAACCGTATTTAATATTGTATCCAGGGAGGAGGAGTGTTTTGGGTGTTCAAACACCCCCCCCCCCGAAATGTTTGATTTTTTTTGTATGATTATTAATTATTTATTCAAATTTTAACGTTATATTACATTTTAATAGTTTAATAGACAGGCATAATATTGCATTACGATTGTGGGACATTGGCTCCAAAGCAATACAGAAATTCAAAACTGCCTAACAAATTTTAATTTAATTTAAAAAAAAATAAATACTTAAACGGGATTTATGAATAAAATCAAATTATACGTTATTTTGTAGTGACCGTGGGTGTGTAAAAATTATAATATATGGGAAAATACTTACTATGCGACGGAACAATTACTGCTGATAAGGATATTATAAAAATAATGTCTCTCTTATAATAATTTATTATGAACGTTATATCGTAAATGTTTTTGTTCGGCATCTGCACGAGTACACTATTTTAAAGTATATTTAGATGTTAATTGTGAAGATATTTTTACCATAATGGCTACAACTTCACGGAAATTAGATTTAGTTCTGTAATGTTTTGTTACATCTATGTTTGTATTATATAAAAAAAAAGTATTATAAGTATAGCTAATTTTCATAACATAATTTCGTATATCTATTTTAAAAAAAAATGTTTCGATATTCAATAACTGATTTAAAAAAACACACCCCCAAAACATGTTGCTGCGTACGTCCCTGATTGTAGCCTAATATATAATACGATTATGTGTCTTAATATTTATAGGATCGGATGAGTGTCCTCTAGAAATATTATTGAAATATATACACATCGTTGTGCAGTAGAATAAATTGGATACGTTTGTATATTATACACAGTTTTCTATTGGTTATTTATTAATTTTTAGTTGCGCTCCAGTACTATGTGTCGACAACAAAAATGACTATTGCACTCGAATTCGAAAATAATTACATGTATATCACATCGGCAAACGACACATTTATACGTTGTTCGATTTCGTTGGCCCGTTCATATTAAAAGCCATATACGATTATTGATTTTAATTAATTTAGAGTCATTGTGGAATTTTATTATTTTATTACAATTTTATATTTATATTTATAATCAATGACGGTTGCTCGTGACATTTGTATGCATAAGCCACAATTATTATCGATTTTCATACGTGTCATTACGAAATGGTAGTATAAGTCTTGTACACAATTTTCGAGTTCAAATCGTTTAAGAATATTTTATTATAATAACACTCGAAACTATTGAATTCGGCCGTAAATAATATTTCAAACGCTATATTGAAAATATAATTAATTTTGTATTGAATTATTATCAGATCTTTAATATTAAAATTGTTCGTGCGATGAATTTTAATTGGAAAAAAAATTCTATTTTATACGAAAACCATGCGGCGTTTCACCTGAATTAACAATTTGAAATTTTAACGCTTGGTAAAAAAAATCGTGCAATACGATTTTTATATGTTTTATAACATGATTATTAAAATCATACGTATTTATATAAAATTGTCAGGTCTTCGGTCCCAAAACGTAAAACTTATATTGATCTATTAATTTTTTTTTTTTTTAAAGGAAATTATAATGAAATTTTCAAGATATATTCCAAAATGTATCAACTTATTTCAAAACGCGTTTTTATAATTTTAACGTTGAACTAGATATGTGATATTAAAAAAAAAAAGTTTCAAGTTTGTGGCATAATTATTTTTGGAAATATAACGATAAAAAAAGAACCTATTCAAATAAAGTACCAACCAGTTAAAATTGGAAAATTTTAGCGTTGTGTGCTTTACGAAAAAGAGTTCACAGACCGAAAAGAAAAAAAAACACATCTTTGTTAAAATCAATACATACTTCGCTTCGCTCAAAAGCTAAACATTTCTTGGTTTTGAATATGAAAACGATTTTATATTTCAATAAATGCATGAATTATTTGTAGTCACTCAGTAAATAATCTTTTTCGTGACGAGACGTATACATCGACGACACACCTTATGCAGTTCGAATAGTAAAACGTGTAGCACGAAAACTGTAAGTCAGTAAAATAAACAATGAATCATTCACGATGAGTATTCTATACGTTGGTCTTCAGTTGAATTATTAGTTTTCAATATTATAAATTGTTCCGGAAAATTTGGAAAATTATTTATTCGAAAAAAGCCGCCAAGTGTTTTTAACGTTTTTAATACATTGTATTGTGATTTTGAAATAATTGTTATTTATTGCGTCGCGATTTTAATGTATTTAACAGAAGGAATATTATTCATACTGTCCTATATACGAATGTTTATTACGCGAAAAGCGTTATTTCAATTCGATTATTATTAGACACTTATGTCTTAGACGTACGCGCAGAAGTGTTTGGCGGGTAGTGCAAAATCATTAAAAGGGACACTAGGGGCACTTAATATTTTTCTTATTATTAAGACCGTCCTGAGGAAAGGGGGGGGGATGTAATTTAACAAGACAGCAATTATTCGGTAGTGAAGACCTTTTTTTTTTTTTCGTCTTTTTTGGAAGTTTGTGCAGAGTAGTAAATAACTTATTATTGGACCGTATCAGTCGACAAAACTAACTGTTCAGTCTGTAAATTACTGAAAGAGTACAATTTTTTATTTATCATATGACATATGAATTCGATACCGATATAGATATCTGCGAATAAACGTATCGCTCGCGGTAAGATTTTTCTTTTTGAAAATTATTTACACTTTAACGGAGTGGACACTACGAATTGTTATTATTATTATTATTATTATTATTGGTTAACAGCACTAATATTTCGGTGCGAACGACCCGTGCGCACGCCTTTGAACGTACGTATAGTGTCGAGTGCGCTGCAGAATTGACAAAACGAGATTTTTATTAAGAAATACGAGAGTCATTATCATTTTTTTCTACACGTAATTTTTGGTCGGTTTTTCGACGGTCTCGGATGGGTGGA
This sequence comes from Chaetogeoica ovagalla, assembly GCA_032441825.1. Taxonomy (NCBI): domain Eukaryota; kingdom Metazoa; phylum Arthropoda; class Insecta; order Hemiptera; family Aphididae; genus Chaetogeoica; species Chaetogeoica ovagalla. The sequence goes on along the minus strand of CM063747.1, from coordinate 2,581,154 downwards.
TTGTCGCCGGTGGTGGTACACGGTGCGCGGTTCGGTCGTGACGACACACGGTCGTGCGCACGGTGTGTTTGTGTGGCGACGTGAACATTGCTGCGCCGTAATTTCCAGCCGGCCGATTTTTTCGAATATTCCAATGTGGAATAATAATATTATTCACTGTACGCTGGGTTACGTTATTCGGGGTGGTCTGGCGGATTCTTCTAGAACGTTCGACACGTTTCTCTCCCCCCATCCGCCCTCCGCCCGTCATCCGGTGGTGGTGTGTGTGTGTGTGTGTGTGTGTGTGTAGGACACAAAACGATACGATTGTAACGAATTTTATACACGAGGCGGGCGACGGGATGGCGAACGGACGTGCAGGGGAGCGGCGGTACGGTTTGGCGTCACGGACATCTTAAAACGCGCGTACGTGCGTATGCGTCTGCTCGCGCGTGCGTACGGAGGAACGGACAGTCGATGGCGGGGCGGGTGAGGGAAGGGGGTGCAAGAGGATTTCAAACGCGTTTACAAGTGTGTTTCTTAGAATTATTCCCACGGCGCGTGTTTTGTGCTACTCGGCCATGCGTGTGTAATGTATACACGCGAGCGTTGTAGGCATTTCGAACAAAAAAAAAAAAAAAAAAAACTGACGTTTCGGGCGGTGGACGGGACGGGATGAGATTGCGAGGTGGCCCGGGTCGGGCGGGGGGTGTGTGTTGGTTTTGAAAAATAATAATGGCTCGCACGTTATCGCGGGGCAGGTGCAGCTGGGTTTGGTGTCGGCGCGCGGAGTGGCGGGCGGGCCCGTCGTCGTCGCTCGGTACACGAGGGTTGCTGCTGTCGGCTGCGCAGGCATAACGTACGACTCGCGCAGCCGTCCCCACCACCACTGACGCACTAACAAACCCAACAACCGCCGAGGCGAACCGATCGAGGCGCTGTCACTTGGTTTTCGTCGCGCGCATCCATTGCACACGTCCTCGTTCACCAATCTGTCGTCTACCCGTTGATACATCCTTTGTGTGTCAATTTTATATATATTTTTTCGTGTTTAATTTTCGCGTTTTTCCTATAGACCGTTTTATTCACGTAGAGCTAACACGAAGAAAACGCCCGAAGTCGGCGGAGAACAGTAAAACGCTGGTGCGCACGCACGTTGCAGCGTGGTAGCGCGCTACCGCTCGTCGGACCACCGCCGCCGCCGCCGCCGCGTCCGTGAGGTCGTCGTCGATAGAAGAGTGCGTACGTTTAACGCCATCGCACCGGACATCTCGCGTTTCCGTCCCGTACGTTTTTGTTCGATTTATAAACACTTGTGCTGTCGATCAATTACCCGAGTAACGAGAACGCGAACGCGAGTGAAGGGACGTCATGTCTTCGTTTGCAGGAGGATCCCGGTCGACAAACGACTCCGGCGACGACATTGATGCCGTTAGCAAAGGGGCCCATCGTCGACGGCATTCCGAAATGGTGAGAATCATATTATTCATACACATGCATTCCATGCGTTTAATAATACAATATTGTTAATAATGGTCCAATTGCGCGCGCGTTACCGGTACACGATGATGATTGTGCGCTGTTTTGTCACAACGATGTCAAAAAATTATAATATGTACAACACATCCGTTTTAGAATTATTATTCCGATTCTCAGTTAACAGTTGTGGTTTTCGCGCTTTTATTTTGTTAGTATATTTCGGGTTTACTAATGGTATTAAAACGCATCATTATTATATTTGTGCGCGTACGAAAATGAACGAGAGAGAGAGAGAGAGAAAGAGAGAGGGAGCATGCGCGTGCGCGTGAAAGTGTGAGAGAGAAAAGAAGACGGTGGAAAAAAATGCGTGAGAAAGAGAGGAGACGGTGCGAGAAAGAAAGAGAGAGCGTGCGCGTGCGCGCGAAAGAGTAAGTGTGAAGAAAAGAAGACGGGGGGGAAAAAAACTGCGTGAGAAAGAGAGGAAGCGGTGCGAGAAAGAAAGACAGTGTGTGAGAGAGAGAGAGAGAATGAGAGAGACCGCTTGACAGAGTGATGAGAGGAGTGAGAAAGGGCGAGAGGGAGGAGTGAAACGGTGCGGGAGAAAGAGACGGTGGAGTGTGTGTGAGAGAGGACACGTCCGCCCGTTGTACAATGTGTGTTGTTCGTTTGACCTTGGTAGATTATTCGACATTATAAAGGAATATCGGAGAGGCGGCGGCGAGATTATATTTATCATTATTATTTTATTTTATATTTTTTTTTTTAATTAACCGTACGGGGCCCGTAGACGATCAAATGCGATATACGCAGTTTATGTGTCTTATGTAATCGATGCGTTTATATAGAAATTATTTTGTGCGTAATAAACGCGTTTCGCCTGTGTTGATCGTTTCCGATACACGTAGCGCGCGCGTATACGCCGAGGTCAACCGGAGTCGAGCTACAATGACTTGTTGAACGTTGTGGTAGGCGGGGAGGGAAGGGAAAAAAAATGTCTATAATGAGATGTTCGGCGGGTTTTGGATCGGCGACGATAAATGTGTTTTTTTTTTTTTTTTTACTACAAAAACCTCGCGTTCGAAACGAAACGGACTGTTGTACGCGGCGCGGCGAGAAAAATATATTATTTAAGAAAAAAAAAAATTTTTTTTGTAAGAAATATTGTATGTATATATATATTTATAAGACCTCTCATAAATGGTCTTATAAGGTGTACAATAAGACGACCGGAGACGGGTCGTGGCGCGCGTTTGGTCCCGTCCACCTCTCCCAACCAGACCCCCCCCATCCCGTGTCATTGTTGTCACGCTGTGTAAAATAATATATCCACGCGCGGTAAACGTTCGTCCGTGTTGTTGTTGGTCGTTTCACGTTTGAACCGTGTACTCCCCCCCTGTCCCGCTCGCCCGTGTAGTGGACATTGTAGTTTTCGTTTCATTGTGCGTTACATATTTTTAATGCCTCGTGCGCGCGTGTGTTTTAAACACCAAAACACTCGGAGTTGTTCTATATATTTTAAACTTGTATGCCATTATTATTATTGAATCGACGACGAAATTATTTGCAATTGGTAATGAAATAATACACGTTAATGGCGGACGGTGTTTGAATTTTATTGACCCCTCGTCGTTGTCGACAATTGAGTTTCGTTTGGTGGAGGGTGGAGACGCAGACTGTTTTTATTTTTAAATCGAAATACGACACAGACGCCGGAATAATAATAATTATACGAAAAAGGGAAACGGACCCCGTAGCCATTGCTGACGGGTTTTGTATTCCGACCGGTTGTTGGCGGTGAGAGTGGCGTTTGGGGGGAAGAGTGGAGAACATATTATATTACATACATCCGTGAATATACTGCGGTATGAAAAGTGTTTTTTCGATAAAACCGTGCCTACCGTTTTTTATAATATATTCGTTGAAAATACACGACACACCGAAAAAAAAACCGGACGCGTCATTTTGTATATTATCGTAAAATTCACGACGGATTCAAATCTGTGTTCAGAAATTTTATCGCGTCTCACAACTATAGGGTCCGGCGGTCGGGAATTTTGAAAAATATACGTCCATAATATTATTATACGTTATTATAACGAGTACATCCGTACGGATCACAATTTTTTTTTTTAAGCGCTCGTACTGTAAAAACTACGTTTTTTTATGTCTCTTTACTTTCGACATTAGGATATTTATTTTTTTTTGTACATGGCGTTTTTTGGAAGATATGATTATGCGGATTTATCGTATACACAACGCACTCTGGCGGTAAAACAGTGACTACTGTGACCCGTCTCTGACCGCTCGCGCTGTTGCACGCATAGAGAGCGTTGGTCGTCGTGCGTCACCGCCGTCACAAGATCGCTCCAGTAATACCGTTTTATTTATTTACGCGTACCGTCGAGTTTATGGAGGTAATCGCCATGTGTGATTCGATATTTATATTTTTGTCTGTAGAGCCGGTTAGGTCTGTAGCCGGTCGACCGTGTCTAGGACCGAGTCTAGTGTTTTCAACATATTTATATGTTTTGGTGAAAAAATCAATTTTAGTATCCGACAAATTCGGAACAACGTTTTATAATATATTTAATAATTTTTTTTTGCACTTTCAATAATTCTTATGCACATGTTTTGGTTATCGAATCGTCGAATTATTTTTAAAAATTTTAAGCCATCAAATTAAGTCGCTTAAAATATTGCGTTCCACAATTATTGGACATTATAATTTTTTTTTTTTTTTTTTTGGGAAATTCAGTTTTAAAAGAAAAAAAAATCTGTTTGAAAAAAATTATTGACCATTACCACCCATACAGGCCCGTGCCCGATATTAGGCGTTCTCAATGTATTTCCATTCTTCTAACATCTCACAACTCTCGTATTGCTATTTCTAATATTAAATTAAAATCTGAACTTGCAATCTATACATCTATACTTGTAGATTATTTAATATTATTTTAATGAGATATATTTTAATTTCTTTTTTTCTCAAATTGAATTTTGTAATTTTGGATTCAACTTATTCGGTTCTTAATATAACCCGTACGACAAGAAAACAATATAATATATTGATTATTTAAAAAAAAACCGTAATAGGTAATTAATTCGTTTTATTTAAAATAAATTACATTATTACACTGGCATTTCCATTTTTAATTATTATTTGATATATGAATTTCGAAGAAACAATCATTTAGATTTTTCGATTTTATAATTATAAATAAATTACAGTATTAAAAAAAAATATATATATAATAAGATGATTACGTAGAATGCCGATATAGTTAATAAATTAATATGCATAGATTGTTTAATTTTTTTTTTTTAATGAGATTTATTTCAATTTTTCTTCTCACATTGAATTTATAATTTTGGATTCACAATACGAGGTTATTAACATATTCCATATCATCACATGGAAGCAATAAAATTATATCCCTATACAAGCTATGCTATTAATTAGTTTTATTTAAATCAATTATTATTATTATTATTACGATGCAATAACATTATTTTTAATACACATTTGACATTAGATACTCAAGGATGAAACCTTTTAAATGTTTTTTGTTTTTTCGTTTTATATGAAATTAAATTATTGAAAAGAAATTTTAAAAGACCTTAGGTGAATGTCGATATAATTAATAAATATATTCTTGACGTTTTTTTATGGGATTTATTTCAATTTTATTTCCCAATTGAAATTGTAATTTTGAATTTAACTTATGATGTTTTAAGTATATTTCATTTCATATGAAGAAAATACAATTAAATCACTTTAAATTTCAAATAATTAATTGGTTTTATTTAAATTAAAAGACGTTATTTAATGGCAATTCATTTTTAACACATAAGTGATATTTGATATTTTAGAAACGAATCGTTCGTATTTTTTTCTTTATAATATTTAAGACCTTAAATATATATATTAAAATAAAATGACATTGAAAAATATCGATATAATTGACAAATTTATATTCGTATACATATTATTTAACAAAATAACAAGATCTATTCCAAATTTCATTTGAATTTAATGGTTAATATTTATAATATTAAGTTAAACTTTCCGGATGCTTCATTTCCATACCAAAATAAATAATAATTAAAATATATGAAATTCCAAATGAGTATTTATTATAAGTGTTGAACATTTTAAATACAGTAAAACCTCGATTATCCGTCAACTTCTGTTATATATCACACATCGTCATAATAGTATCGTGACAATAAAATAATAACAATAATAATAACAGTAATAATAATAATAATAATAATAATAATAATAATAATAATAATAATAATAATAATAATAATAATAATAATAATCATAATAATAATCATAACAGAATATATTATACGTCCGTATTATGAGTATACAATTACTTATTTTTATCTGTAGATAAGTTATATCGTGTTTCGTACAACATCATTATTTATGTGATAAATAATATAAAATAATAATAATGTTTATAAATACCTTTATGTACGCATACTTTATTAAAACAATAAAATATATGAAACTATCATTTAATACGAGTATTATACCATTTAGATGTTCACGAAATGTATACATTGGTGGGAGAAACAAGATGAAGCTGATTTGTCAAGTCTAAGGTTAATAAGAAAATTTAAAACTTCATAATATCTATGAAAATGCTCATTATTCGTGTAAATAAACAAAAATTACACATTTCATTCAAATAATTTTATTTATTTATTTTTAATGTGTACTAATACGTTTAATATAAAAATTAAAATATAATAACTATATATATATACAATATTTTTTCCTGTTATCCGTCGAATTCGATTATGTATTACCCTCTTGGTCCTGTTGCAGACGGATTATCGAGGTTTTACTGTAGTAGAACAAAAATTAATTCGGTTTGGACATAGATGTATGTATAAGAAATTTGCGCTGATAACATAAATCCAAAACAATAATTTATAAATAATTTTTAGAACTATTGGTGGAATTCTAATAAGAACGCTTTATTTAGTTAACATGATTTATTTGGTATTATTTATTTCCGTTCATTCACTTATCACAACAGTGGCATAACGTTTTCAACGCATATTAACATTATTTAAATTTTGAGGAGTAGACGTTTGGATCATTTTTTTAAACTTTTGTTTTTATAATTTTTATAAACTGAAATTATCGAGAAAACAACATTTCAAAAATATCATAGGTGAGGAATAATTATTAAATTAATCCACTTCGATAATTTATTTTTAATATTGAAATTCATTTCAAAGTATATGAAAAATAATTGATATAATTTTTTCAAACACACACACACAAATATATATGTATATATAAATAAGAAAAACAGAGTATTAAGAAATTTAGTAATACGTTGAAGTTGTTGTACTCGTTTTCCCGGCCGGGAGCGGAAAATATTATTTTACGTACCGCTGAAAATAAAACGTGTGTCGATTTTATAAAAATATCTAATGAATTACGTCTCAAATTAAAAGGTCCAAAAACTAAAGTAACGACTACGTAAATAAATGATTTTTTTGGTCCAATAATTATAAAAAGATAAAAATTCACAATTATGGGTAAATAAAGAAACGTACGAATTTATAGCCCATTTGGCCTAAGAATAAACGATGTATCCAAAACAATGTAAATAAATAATACATAGGTAACTTATAATATAATTCATAAATAAAAATAAATAATAATAAAAATATTTTATTGAATACTCACAGTAAATATAAATTGGCCAGCCGTTCGTTAACTACACTTAGATAAAATGTGAAGAATCCACACTAATAAATAAAAGAAAACGAAATTCGTCTATCAAAGTCGTAATCAATACAAGCAGCATCGGCTATTTAAGCCTATAATATTATTCGAATATAATAATTACTTTCAGTTATTAGAGCACTGACAGATATATAGGCTATACGTCTATTCGAGGCGATGAAACAAATAAAATAATTTAAACACGGTTATTTGAGACCGATAAAGAATACATACGTAGTTTTTCAGAGAATACAATTTTTATAAAACGTTATTTGATGTGACGGCGAACGAAATAACGATACAAAAAACAATAATAACTGAATATTACAGCGGCTTAATATAAATTTCATAACAAGTAATATTGGAATAAATAAAAACGCTAATGAACTAAACTTTACAGAAATAAAAAACGTGTAATGATACGTACGGAATAAACGAAAAAAGACTTCGAGAACAATCATTTTTATACGATTTTTAGACGATGGTCCCGCGACAACGGTCAACGGTAACAAGGGCGCGTTGCCCTCTTATGAAAATAAAATAAAATTCGCCGACACAGATATTTTTATTATTATTATTAAGTCGACGACGAAAGTATTTGCAATTGGTAATGAAATAATACACGTTAATGGCGGCCGGTGTTTGAATTTTATTGACCTGTCGTCGTTGTCGACAATTGAGTTTCGTTGGGTGGTGGGTGAATAGGGAGACTGTTTTTATTTTTAAATTAAAATACGACACAGACGCCGGAATAATAATAATTATACGAAAAAGGGAAACGATTCCGTAGCCATTGCTGACGGGTTTTGTATTCCGACCGTTTGTGTGCGGTGAGTGTGGCGTTGGTGGGAAGAGGAGAATATATTAATATATTATTTACATCCATGGATATACTGCGGTATGAAAAGTGTTTTTCGATAAAACCGTGCCTCCCGTTTTTTATAATATATTCGTTGAAAACACACGACACACGCGGTTCTCTTTTTTTATTGGGAAAATAAAATGAGCGGTTGGGATGGACGCAATAAAATTCTTGGAAAACAGTTTTTCAATTCGTCGTGATGTTCATTAAAAAAGAATATTTTTCCACGTTTCTTTTTTTTTTCGTTTCATCATAAATCATTAAAAATTTACTCGAACGTATTTAAAATAAAAATTTTCTAATAACCGATTTTTGAAGATCTTAAGATGATAAAAAAAAAAACCGCACAAGTCATTTTGTATATTATAGTAAAAATCACGACGAATTTAAATCTGTTTTCAGAAATTTTATCGCGTCTCACAACTAAAGGGTCCGGCGGTCGGGAGTTTATTTTTACTGTGATTCGTCGTGTTATGTGCAAGACGAAGAGAGCCAATACTCGTTTCCAATCCCAATTTTCATCGAATAAGTTAACGTCGGTTCGAGGTCGTAATGTTGTATCGCTGCCGCGTGTTGTTTGTGTCTTATTTGTTACAATCTGTTATCCACTATGACCACACTTGTTTCGAGCCTAGGTTTCGGTTAGAGAACACGTTCGCAATGTTAAATACAAATATAAATATAAATCATAGTTTTGAATCGATTAAATAAGATTTTCGGTATAAAGAAACAATAATTGTTTTGAAAAATATACGTTATTATAACGAATCCATCCGTACGGATCACCATTTTTTTTTACGCGTTCGTACTGTAAAAGCTACGTTTTTTTATGTCTCTATACTTTCGACATTCGGACATTTTTTTTTTGTACGCGGCGTTTTTTGGAAGATATAATTATGCGGATTTATCGTATACGCAACGCACTCTGGCGGTAAAACAGTGACTACTGTGACCCGTCTCTGACCGCTCGTGCTGTTGCACGCATAGAGAGCGTTGGTCGTCGTGCGTCACCGCCGTCACAAGATCGCTTCAGTAATACCGTTTTATTTATTTACGCGTACTGTCGAGTTTATGGAGGGTACCTGCTATGCGTGGTTCGATATTTATATTTTTGTCTGTAGAGCCGGTTAGGTCTGTAGCCGGTCGACCGTGTCTAGGACCGAGTCTAGTGTTTTCAACATATTTTTATGTTTTGGCGAAAAAATCAATTTTAGTATCCGACAAATTCGGAACAACGTTTTATAATATATTTAATAATTTTTTTTTGCACCTTCAATAATTCTTATGCACATGTTTTGGTTATCGAATCGTCGAATTATTTTTAAAAATTTTAAGCCATCAAATTAAGTCGCTTAAAATATTGCGTTCCACAATTATTGGACATTATAATTTTTTTTTTTTTTTTGGGAAATTCAGTTTTAAAAGAAAAAAAAATCTGTTTGAAAAAAATTGTTGACCATTACCACCCATACAGGCCCGTGCCCGATATTAGGCGTTCTCAATGTATTTCCATTCTTCTAACATCTCACAATTCACGTATTGCTATTTCTAATATTAAATTAAAATCTGACCTTACAATCTATGCATCTATACTTGTAGATTATTTTATATTATTTTAATGAGATATATTTTAATTTCTTTTTTTCTCAAATTGAATTTTGTAATTTTGGATTCAACTTATTCGGTTCTTAATATAACCCGTACCACAAGAAAACAATATAATATATAATATATTAATTATTTAAAAGAAAAAACCGACATAGGTAATTAATTCGTTTTATTTAAAATAATTACATTATTACACTGGCATTTTCATTTTTAATTAGTATTTGACATATGAATTTCGAAGAAAGAATCATTTAGATTTTTTGATTTTATAATTATAAATATATTACAGTATTACAAAAAAAAAAAAAATGTAATAAAATGATTACGTAGAATGTCGATATAGTTAATAAATTACTATGCATAGATTGTTTAATATTTTTTTTAATGAGATTTATTTCAATTTTTCTTCTCACATTGAATTTATAATTTTGGATTCAACATACTAGGTAATTAACATATAATATACGTATTAAATACGTATTACTAGTAATATAAATATTTTAATATGTAGAATTCTTACAATTGACAGACTTCCTAATAACATGTTTTGATATTAGAGCTAAATTTTAAATAAACAAAATATAGAGGTATTATGGCTATATATATATATTTTTATAAATCAGCTCTAATGGCAAAAAAAAAATAGTATTACGCGAAGTCTGTCAATTGTAAAAATTTTACACATTAAAATATTTATATTATTATTATTATTAATTATTTAATACGTTATCTATTAATATTGTAATATGTTACCATATGCTCGTTAAACATTATGATATTAATTGTTTAAAATTAAATGTGTGCGTTGAACTGCTGTAGCAAGGTGCGTTAAAAAAAACATGATGTGCAACGTGCTCCATATACATAATATTATATAGTACCTACTGGAAAGTAGGAGGAGGTTTTCTTGACTCAGTAATGGGTTGGTGGGGTGGTATAATGTAATGTATGTATATAATATGTAATAATGTTATAATGTATAGGGTTTTTAGGCATATATTATAATATTTATATGGCAGGATATTGAAATGCAATAATAATCAGATAAATAATAATTATCTGAGTTATTGAGATAGGTATATTGAATTATTTTATATGTGATTCTGGTTATATTTCCTATAAAGCCAGATTCCACGCGATTATTTGACTTGAATGTTCGTCATCATTGCATTGCTTTACGCGAGCCGTATAAGTGTGATCGCACATTAGTAGAGCAAAAGTGCTTTTAATTAAACAATATTAGTCGTCATAGCATCTAACGTTATAGGCAAACCGTACTAAAAGATTATTTTCACTGTAGGATTGATATAATCGTCAAGTTATACAATTCTTATAATCAAACATTTGGAAACGAAATAGATGACTTAATAAATTCGTTAATATTGCATCGGAAATATTTTATAATTATCTCATTGTATATTAAATCATCTACTATGAATATGTTGTTTTAACATGTGAACATACGTTTTATAAAAGTATTTTCGGCTTCAAACTTTCAATTAATAATAATAATTTTTTTTTTATTATATGGATTTTAGGGATAAATAATAATAATAATAATAATTAATCAATTTAGACAATGTATAACGACAGCTATAATAATATTGTGTTTTATTGTTTCTATATCCATAGAATAAAATAATGAAAACAATTACTACTAGTTGAATAAAGAAGGCTTCACAGATAACTGGACATAATAATATACAGTGGCGTAACCTGGAATTTCGTATGGGGGAGGGGCTAAGATCCAATATTATCCATGTAATAATATCTGTGATGTATCTAACATGGGGAGTGGTGCAAGGGGTTGCCTCCCAAGACTCTAAAAAAACCTTATCCTTGTCATTTAAAATGTTGAAATTTTATTTTGTTAATAATTGTGCACACGGAGCTGAAATTTAATATTGACAAATTTATTATAGTCTACGAAAACAATACAAATTTCAGTAGAACAAAAATATTGTTACAACTCTTTTTTACAAATTAGATTGATTTTACATTGATTGATTTATCACACCAATTATTTCTGCGTGATAACACCTTTATCAATAAAAATTAACCCTATATATATTATTTTACTTTTTTTTGACAATATTTTAACTATTTTTAAATTAAATTTCATAAACTACAAATAGTAAATGAATTTGATGTTATGACGTGCAAAACGATAGTCGCTTCGCTATATCTATATATATATATATATAAATACAGGTATCCATTAAGCTATTAGCATTAAATTTCCATACTACACGCTTTGAATACAATACTTGAAAATCGAGTTTTGTATCTAAATTTTTATGTTTATCGAAATTCATTTCAGAAAATGAAATAACATTCAATTAAGTCTTTTATCTACAATAGGTACGTCTTCATGTAAGAAAAATAACGTATGAAACAAATCTGAAAAACTGTTTAATGTATAGTAACGTACTAATGTATAGCAAACGACTTTGCACACTTTGTAAAATAGTAAATATTAATATCTAGAAATAGAAGCTAAGTTCGATCATGTGGATTTATTGCACATACACAGTACACTTCCTATTAATTATAAATCAGAATTTATTATTCTTAAATCTTTAAACTTAGGAAATATGGGAATAAAATAAAAAATACGCCTACAAATATTTAAACAAAAAAATAATTTTAAGTATTTAATTTTAATTTTTAAATATTTAAGTGTTATTTTATAATAAATTGTATTGAATAAACTATGTAAATTATTACGGGATTAAGTAAAATTTAATCAAGTCATTTTTTAATTAATATTTCTGGTCTATTTATTTATACTTAATAAATATTTTTAATTGTATTAAAGAATGTTTGGTGGGTTATTCTTATCAGTAATTTGTCTTATAAAATGTTAACATTGATAAAAATGAGTAGAGATTAAAATAACAAAAGTTTTCAATTACATAATATTACATAGCCAAATATGCAATATTGTGTAAAATAAAAATTATCAAAAATTGTAAAAAGAACCATAATTAATTGTTTTGCATAACATTGTCATATTCCTAAACCAATTCGTAATTCATGCAGAAAATTTTAAAATTATGGTTTACCACGATAGTATAAAATACCAAATTTTAGATTTTTCTATAATAAAACACATGCACCAACTTTAAATTTGAAACATTACTTCAACGTGGTTTCCTCATATCACTAATTACATATGTCATATATTATTGTTTTTAAAAAGTTGGCATTATTACACATAATATAATTATTACCAACATTTTATCCTGCACGAAATAGGGTGACGATGAAGATTCTCCAAGTCGTCAACGTCGAAAGCCGCCACAGCCACCGCCAAAGATATTAGAGACGTCACCGTTGATACAGGAACAGCAAATTAAGCAACAAGGACAAATCAAGCAACAAGAGCAGCATGAGCGGCAACCACGGTCTCCACTGCGGGCGTTTAAAACTGACGTGGTGGCTGAAATGGATGCAGAAAAAAGCAAAAAGTTGTTGGAGTGGGAATTATCGACGTTGAGAGAGGACGATCTGCGATCCCACGCCTGGTTCCACGGTTATCGGGTGGACCGTCTCGAGGCCGAACGCTTATTGAATAAGTACGTTATACATGAGCATGGTATTGATACAAAAAACATAGCTACAGCTCACAGCATAGAGTCAGGAGAGGGTGAAAGAGAATTAAAAAAAAATACTGAGAACGATTCTAATAGATTAGTTGACGAAAATGGTATGACTGAACTGTCCAAGAATATATCGGTCATGTTGAGCGATTCCCTGGTTATGCGTCAGCGATGTCGTATGGACGGCATACCGCCTGCGAAGAAATCAAGTATTTCAAATGATAGACGTCAACGGGAATTTTACTGTTTCCTTGTCCGAAATAGTAGAAATCTCAATCCTCCGGGTCGGTACGTGATGTCCTGTTTACGTGTTGACAATTTATACGAAGATGATTATCATGATAAAAATCAGAATCCGAAAGGCCTTAACAAGGAAGAGCGCGAGAAACTTTTACTTAAACAAATTCCACGTAGCAATAACAGACAGTCCATATACCCAGTGTTGCACTTCGTCATTAATGAGGTGAGTGTTGTATGCGTTACTTATTACTGTTTAATTATACTTAAGCGATATTATGTATAAGATAGACTAACAACATTCAAGGTTGTTTGGAAGACATAATTAATTAGAAGCTACAGTTTTTTTTTAACGTTGGGCGTTCGAGGAGAACCACATAATAGATTTTTATTTTGTGTTATTATGGTTATGAATGATTCTGGTTTTATGTTTTTGTTGAAGAATTAAATTTTAATTATTTAATTTACTTTAATTTTTATAATATAAGGGCTTTTTTTAAAGTGTATAAAAACTGCTTGTTTAAAATTCGTTTTTTTAACGGACATTTAATTATATTAGAATAAAATTATAATGATTTAACGCAAAGAATTTTTTGTTTGGAACAGTATTAATGAAATAGATGTGTATTGCGTACTTTATTTGAAAAAATTTTATTCATCATATGGAGTAAATTTATGATTAATAAATTATAAGTTTATGATTTAAAATAACGTTTAAATTATTAATTAATTTATTCGTGCTTAGTAATTGCTATAATATTTCATAAAAATGATATGGATTACTTTTTAATTGAAAACAATTGGAGGAAATTGAAATAGGCTATTGTTATCAATATTTATTATAATTTCAATTGTTACTGCTAGAATAGGTTATTGTTTATTTTCCATAGTCTAAATTTATATTACTAATGCGTATACATTATATATAATTAATTGATATAACCTAATGAAACCTAATCGTTTATAATTGTATATTTGTGTTTTCTATTCTATTTTACAGATCATTTTACAACCTGGAACTGTTTATGAACGATCACAGTTTACTTTTGGGGATACGTTGTCAAATATGAGCATGGTTGTCCCCTCTAATTCAAATTTGATAAAAGACGGTGGTATTAATGTACATTGTGGACAGTGTAAAAGTCAGCCAGGATTCGATAGCGTACCCGATCTCATTAGATATTATGTTGGGGGTGCTGATAAAAACGCGTTTTTATTATATGGACCATGCACTAATAAAATGGAGTCAGGTAGAAAGAACTTCGACCGCATGCATGAAGAGGTGCGTATTCGGTACCCTTGCAACCGAAACATTCCATTGATGATGAATTTTGATGAAGCCAATAATGATAGCCTAAATGGAGAGGATTATACTCGACTTGTGCGACAGCACTCTCAAACTCTGGCTGCAGTTGCAATAATCAACAAATTACTTAGTGTTCCACGCAATAAATTAATCGAAAAAGCCAGTGCGATAACGTCATCCTTTGTAGACCACCACCGAAGGTCACCTCCAATTTTATCACATGATCGACGACGCCAGCATTCGCCACCAAAACTACCATCTAAATCAGACAAGACACATGGATTGCCTTCGGTTCGATCTTCAACCCTAAGAATTCCCTCAGAAACCAAAACTTCAGTAGCAATAACGACTACTCATGAGTCTCGTTCATCAATTTTAGAAAATCAAGGTTTCGTACATAATTCAATAATGCCCCGTCAATCAACATCATCACTAAGCATGTCGACATCATTACCAAGTCCATCAGGATCGTTTAATAGACCATCAGTATTATTGCATGATCCATCGACATCATCATTAGACCTACGGTTTAAAACTTCACCAGAATTATCAAACGAACGCCCGTCAACCTCTGGATTATCATCATCAAATTCACATTTTTCAACATCACTTTGCCAGAATCCATTGTTGAACGAAGCGTTAAATATGAAATCTTATGAATCATCATCGTCATTTTCGATATTTGATGCAATACCCAACACTTCATCGACAAGCAGAAAATATGAACCTGAAATACGTAAAAATAAAGTATCTGGCGTTATTGACATGGATGCTGAAATAGCGGCAGCTTTGTTTGAAAGTGAAAAAAGGGAAAATAATATTAATATGAATATGTTTACGGAATTTGATGAGCCTAAGCCGATAGTTGTACGTTCATCATTTGCTCATGTAGTCGTGTATAATTACCATTTGAATAGATCAGAAAGCCGTCAAAGTACACTCAATAGCTATCAGTCTAGATTTAGAAGCTCCCGAGTTGAATCTATAAACAATTCCAATAAGTTAGAATGTTTCCAGGAACCTCGTTTTAAAAAATCTAGTGTAAATGTGTTGTCATCGTGTCTCAGTAGCGACTTCCATGTTAATAAACAAAATCCGTTAGATCAACAACAACTATGTCCACCTTCGTCGATAGTTGTTCCTTTAACATCAACCTTGCAAAGTGAAAAAGTCATAGATAATGAACAAAAATCAATTGTGTTAGAGTCTCAAAAACAGGATAATCGTCACATAAATATGCAAGAAATACTTGAAGCCGAAAACATGAAGAATTCGAAATCGATAGTTAAAAAAAATATGACGTTGATTCAGGAAAATCAAAGTCAAGTGGAAATAAAAAATGTTGAAATGAACAGCCTGAAAGATGCGGAAAAAAAACAAATGCAAGAACAGAGTGCTGACATGAAAATAAAAATGTTAGGGCACAATAGCGAGATAGGCATGAACCATAATTCTGATGAAATGAATTCATCATTTGAATCATATAGTTATGTAGATCTCGATATATCAGACACATTGAACGACCAACAGATAAACACTTACACAATATCGCATAGACTCGTTGGCTCACTGAAACAATTGCATCAGATGCGTTCTGAACGTTTACATCAAACGTGGATGCGTATTATGGAGTCATATTCAAGAAAACATTCACAGTCTCAATTACTGGATTGTTCGACTCAAAATAATGTCACGAAAAAACCTGATATACTGAAAGTTCTTGAGTGCTCTCCGAACACGAATGTATCAATGGAATATAGCCCATCTTCAATTACATTTCAAGGAAACTTGGGTTTCGATGATGTATTAATAAGAAAAAATGGAGAAGGCACTTTGACAAAAAATAGTGACGATGCAGAGCCAAATACCTATACTATTATTGCAGATCATAAATCGTCAGCGGGAGAACATTCATATTCAAGAAAATACCAACCCCCGACCGATAAAAAACAGTCTCCGCCGGGGGTATTTAAGATGTGGACGGGGGAGTACTATTCGCCAACGGTGGAGCTCCAGTCATCGGCGACGAAACGACGGTCGCAAACGGTGAGTCACCAGTCGCTGATCATGAATCGTCAATCAACAATGGAAAAACCCAAATCTTTGGAGGAGGAATCCCAGTTGCAAACAGAGAGATTGCAATCGATGTCGAAGGAACTCCCGTCTCCGATCTTGGAACTTCCGTCACCAACGGAAGAACTTCATTTTACGACAGGAAACAACTCTCAGATAAGAAAAAATGTTTTTCAGAATAGAGGGAACAATCACGAAGCGTTGATTCAGAGGACGGTGTTTCCGATAGTAAAAACGACTTCATCGCAGAAAAAGATTCCAAAATTGAATATAACAACAGACAATTACTCCGATCCGTTAAAGATGAAGAGAAAAACTCAAGTAGCGAAGGAGAGCAACATTCCAATAGAAGCGCACAGTCCAATTGGCATGAAAGGTGATTCTTTAATAGACGTAGATATGGGTTTATATCCGTCGCTAGAGGTAAAAGATAACTCTACAACGGTGAACGAGGAACACTTATCGACGTGTATTATCCAAACGTCAATCGGGAGGACTCTAGGTCCCGATACAGCCAGGACCTTTGACGCCATCCCCAAATGTCGTACAGACACGTACGACCAAAAGAAAGAGAACTGTACGGTTGGACTCGAAAAAATTGACAAAATTACTCCGAATGCAATATTTGGAAAGCAAACGAATCGAAATACTAGGACCAAAACTTGTTATATTTATGGTCATCAAGTTATAAATAAAAATAATGATAACAAGGAATGCTGTGATCTTTGTGGAAACAAAATTATATCCACGGTTGACTACGAAAACACAAATAGCCCGGGAGATTTTAACTATGAAAATATTTGTGTGGAGAAAGAAGAAAAATATTGCCAGGAAAGTCAGCAGCGATCCATTTCTAATGCTAATGGACATATCAATTCCATCGCGTATGCATTGCGGTCCATTCATTTAACAATTATTGGTAATTTAGAAGACAGTGGCGAGACAGTATCAGTGACAGGAACAGCGAGGCTAGCGGCCGCTTTGTGTCAAGCCGATGGTCATGCAACCGTGTTACCATATCATCAACATAGCACAGAAAATGATGAAGAAAAACCCGGTGAACCAATTCCAGAAACGTGTCCACTTCAGCTTTTGGGTCATGGAGGGCCAAAAGGACGGCGGGCTCGTTTAGACATTATAGAAAGGTAATTAATTTTTATTCGAGTATATAAATTTTAAGGGTGATTATATTGTTTATAATTATCAATGTGTTACAACTATAATACTATATACCTATTTTTGTTATTATCATTATTTTAAACAAAATTAAAACGAGTAAAATTACTGTTGTTTAGATTTTCATGTCTACAGTACTTAGTTGCGATAACTGTGATTGTGACGCCTTGCTTAGTATTGATCGGTGATGATATCAGTAGTTCAGAAAACGTAGCAAACGCAAACAAGAATTGGAGTGTGGAAGATGAGTACGAGTATCAAAAACGGCGGTTTTATTATGAGTGCGCGGGAGCTGGTGGCATGCATTTATTAGACGAGGATTCCAGTTCCAGTGATGATGAAGACAACTACGAAATGCCAGTAGACTATGATCATAGTTTTGGTCATTGGCCTGTATCAAAGGATGGGTGGGCTGTCGAAAGATTTCACTGGTTAGAGGCACTAACCCGACTTAGAGCTGCTGCCTTAGATAAATGGATACGAACAGCTGCGGATGTCAAACAAGCCGTAGGGGACGTGTATGGTTATCGAGCGTTGATGTCAGCATTATGTTCTGATAGGGTAAATTTTAAGTCTTAAAAGCTACATCTATTTAATAGTATTATATTGCTAATTTAATTGCAAAATTGCTATGAATTAATTATTTTTATATTTGCTTTAGATTCAATCGTTGCAGGATGTCTGGGCCTCACTACGTCAGCTACATACCACTACGGCGGTGACTTTTGAGTCACGGCTTCGTCCTGAGTTCTTTGGCCATCGAGATAAGAATCTGAATGATGAAACAGTACATAGTAATAATGAAGACGACAGTTTTAACACAGATGTTTTCTTAGAGTTGCCACCAAACGTCACGGTACCCGATGCCACGATTGTATCTGTACTTTACGAACAAATGTATAACGATGATATTGAGGTTAACAATAGTAATGCCGCCATAACCGCTTTATCAAGTGATAATATCAGAAATGAAGGAACAAATTCAAAGTCGATGTCATTAATTACTTCACCACTGTTACTATTACCGTCAGCATGTTGGTCCCCAGAAAACCGTCTAAGAGGTATTAGAAATTCAGCTATTGATGTTCTCGGAATAAATGACATACACGCCATATCTATAAAATACACTCTATGGATTAAACAGAACTCTGATGACAGCTGTTCTACAACATCGTTGTCGAAACCACCAATGTTACAATTGGACCAGTTTCGTAATAACTTCCGAACTCTTTTGAATCAGTATGGCTTTGGAGACAATGAAGACAACAACAACTACAATGATGATTTTATTCATGATGATTACCAAAGTGAAAGTAATGCTTCTTTTCGTGACAGATCTAATCGTGGGATGCAGGAGAGCTTTCCATATGAACGCTTTTACGAAGATCAAATAGAACAGTATGAAAATTTTGGGATAGGGGATTATGATGACGATGAAGATGATAATGGTACTATCATCTGCAACAGTAATCAAAGTTCTATTGCAAAGGTGAGTAATACAGACCGACATAAAATAAAAGTAGATGAAATGAAAAAGAAAATTACAACTGAAAACAGCCATAGTCGTAGATGTTACGAAGAAGACCGTTACTGCCGTTGGATCAATGCTGCGAGTACATCTCGTCTAAGTCCAGCACCACTTAATATCGTATTTCGCACCGAGTTACATGGCCGTCTTTTTTGGCCTCCTTCTCTTCATTTATTAGACAGCAGCGACATTGATTGTTACACAGACTATCAAAAGATTGTACCTGCCTATGCTTTAGGTACGACTTACGCAGCGTTGGCAGCTATAAATTGTGGCAAAGAAGGGAAAGAGGACCCTTATAATACACAGTCTTCATTAACTCTTAATCAAGTCATAAACACACAATTAGATCAAGCCATTCAAGACATGCGTCTCAGGTACACAGCTATGGAGGAATTCCTGGATGGGGCATGCGATTATTCAAGTTCAGTTGCCAAATCAGTATATGCGAAATATATAGAGGCAGATAAATAACAATGTGAAGTGTATAAACGGGAAGTTAAAGGATTTTAAAATTTTAGACATTAGTTAAGCAGGATTCCTACTACTCGCCCAATTTTAATACGGTAATTTAAATTTATCATTATATTTATTCATGACTGCATATTCTATATAGATTAAAAATATATTATAGGACTGATTCTATGTAATTTTTATAATTATTTTAGACTGATTTGTATAATATGGAATTAATACTGAAAATTTCTTTTGTATAAGTAATAATTAGATTCTATGAAACAACTATAATACTTGGTTCTCACATCTAATTCAATATAAATATTAAATTAAATTAATTTGATTTGATTAAAAAACTAATTTATAATAATAAAAATTAAAAATAATCATACCTGCATTTTTTAATGGGAATTATCTGTTTTCAAAAACACTTAAAAGTTTAGTGATTATTGCTTATTGTGCATATTATTCCTCTGTGAAAAAATTTACTCATGGTCTGAATTAAATGTTATTAAATATACATTTTAAACACACAACTTTTTCCTGTAGTTAAGTGTAAGGTGTAATCAGAATTCCGAATACAGTGGTAAGCGTCATATTAGCGGCTCTTACAACCACTTATGGCAATAAAACTATAGATAATATGATGGAAGGATATAATATTATTTAAATATGATTTTGATTTTAATTTTTATTATTTTTATTGTAATAACATAAATAAATGTTGTAACGTAAATTAATAATGCAATGTTTTAGTTATATAAATTGGGCATTATTGATTTCCCATATGATAAAATCAATTTATATAAGTATATTTCTTTTAATATTCATTTATTGATTATTAGGTTATATTTTAACGATATTTTACGGATTTATATTTTGTTCTTGTTTTTTTCTCATATGCTTCCCATACGATATAATTGATATATTTTAGTTTTATATATTCGAATAACATTAAGCATTAATTATATTGTTACTTGTATTGTACATTGTGTTTTCTTTTCTAATATTACTCCAGTTGATGTTATTATAAGAAATATCACGAAAGTGTTTATTTAACAATACAATCCATATTAATAGGTTTTAACTATAATTTTAATGATTGCCATAATTGAATATAAATTTAAATAATTAATGATTATTGTTATTGTTATTTATTATTTGTATTACATGTGTATTATTATATACATATTTCATATTCTTATTCAATTGTTATTATAAACATCTTAAAATATCAAGTTTTATAATATCATGTTACAAGTGTTGATTATGATCTCTGTTGGCTACATGACGCTTGGCATACATCTGCATGTGATAATTAAAATACCACACAAACATTGTTCATAATATTTATTGTGTCATACCATACACGATGGCAGTCCTTCAATTCAGTCATATATTGAACATTCTAAAGTCTACATTTTTTTTTTAAGTAGTTACTTAAAACATACATTTTTATGTAACTCTCACCTAATTATCAAAATGAATACAAAACTCTGATCATAGTGGCCGTATATGATGTGAGACAAGACATACTGAAAACAACGTTTAGGTGGAATTGAGTATCAAATAGACGTATGTCGCGCTTTTATTGTGGTTTATCATAATAATGAACACTTTTAACACGTTTTTTTAATTATCCTTTATGTATGAATAATGTTAGAATTACATTTTTAATTATATTATTAATTTCAACTAAAATAAGTAAAAGATTCTGGTTTTAAATTGTCCTGAAAACAAAATGTATAAGTGAATATTAATACGTTTTACCGTTTTGATATATAATCATACATAAATGTTGCATTTGTATTGAACAGTTATCAACTAAAATAATATTGCACTTGTCATAAACGGGGACGTTTTACGTTCATATTTAATATAATTTAAAATATGTATTTCATTAATGTCATTTAAATTGCATATTTATTATATTAATGGTGTTTTGATAAAAATGTAAATATTTATTGAATTAATAAAGTTTAAACTGTATATTCAAAAGTTTTTTTATACATTTTGGGCATGTTCCTAGTATCAAAATATTCAATTTAAAAAAAAAAAGAAAAATAATATTAAATTCGTTAATTTATAACGAATTTGCGTGTCCACGTGAAGTGAGAAAACACACGAAGAACCAATTCAGTAGTTCTCCATTTTATGTGTTTAACAACAAAATATTCCCTATTTTATTTTTCTATAATGTTCATTATTATGTATTATAAAAGTACACCATAGATTAAAGGCTATATATTTAATTCACGAAAAATTTTGTAGTTTTATGATTGCGATGACAAAATAATTCATGGAATATTAATACCTGCATTAATTAATTGACATAATTTTTATCGATCAATAAGTACACCAATCAATCTCTCTATGTCTGTCCTTTATAATTTTCTGAAATATTTTAGTGAATTACTTGAAATTTGCCACATGGAATACGGAGCCTTCAAATTTAACCCTGCTTTTATTTGAATTTTATTTGTTTCTCCTTTCAAAACGATGTCCACTTATTTAAGTTTTTCCCTCTTGTTTCTATACATTTTTGTAAAAAGTTTTAATTCGTGTGAAATTTTTTTTCGCTTCGTCCTTTACTTTTTGTAGCCAAGGAATGTTATTTATTTTCACTAAATAAATATGTTTGTTATGTATTATGTTAATACTCGTATATTAAACGTGTTAAAGTAATGTATTTTTATTTTGGAAATTCCCCAAAATAACATAATGTAAACTATTATGATATTGCCCTGTGACCGGGGGTAGTTAGAATACCGGTCACGGCGCTAAACGCGGCCGGTCGTAAAAGGCGACCAACATGCGTTCCATGGTTGTTGATCAACATCACGGTGGTTAAATTACTAAGGTTAAGGTGATAAAACACCAAACACCGATGAGATGGATCAATAACTTTGGTGTGACATTCATTGGAGGGTAAATATCAGTTCTTAGCAGAACACCAATCTTTTGTGGTAGAACTGCAGTCAACATCAAAAGAAACAACATTGCAATGATCGATTTTTGGCGACAATATTATGATAGCGGAACCTATGCTATCGTCTGCTCCATGGCCATTCACTTGATGATTATTGGTGATTCTGAAGTCAGTGGCGGAGTAATTTCAGTGGCTGAGACAAGTAGCCGAAGGTCGTTAGCCTGCCATTCTGCTGTTTTATTTTTACCATAATAGCTTTCGAATTCACGCAGATTTTGTAGACAGGTAATTAACTTTTAATAAATTATATACATTTTTATTAAGTTTTTAATAATATTTATGTGAACGAAGAATATTGTATAATTTCCATATATGTAGAATATGTTCTTTTTAGCACATTTGAACTTACCAAAAAATCAAGTCGACTTAACGATTTCCAATATTTCTTGAATATACATATTCGCCACTGGGTATTATCAATAAAACGAAATAATAATCTTTTTTTTAGGTTCTAATCCTACGAATCGTCAAACGCGAAACATTCTTGTTTGTACTATACATCTTAACATATTCTGATTTAATATCCCTTATAGCCTTTTTATCTATTTCATTAATAAATAAATTTGCGAATAACTCGACTTTATTGTGAATTGGGAAAAAAAATTACTGTCCATCCTAAAAATAGAACAGACTATTTTACCTATTGATTAATTTGATAAATTCTGTTTGCATTTCATTTTCTAATGTTCGATGGTATTCGACTCGAACTATTTTGTGTTTTTAGTTCGGTTTGAATATTTCCAATTACGAGATCGATTCAAAAATCAAACAGTTCGTAACACCACCACTCAAAACCTACAATTACTAATAAATTATTTCAAACATCGCTGAGTAAACAGACTTCTCCGAAATATAATTGTGGCTCTAGACAAGGTAATAGTTGTCGACGTCAAACAGACCGTACGCCATCTAAAGCCAGCCTAATGCCCTAAAATGGTAAGTATTACATATTCCAAAGAAGCATTTTTCTTTTAACAATAAAATGTTTATATTTCAAATTTGATGCGAATTATAAATAATTTTTTTTTTATACGTTTTCTTTTGTTTTGTTTCAGGCGATGCTACAGATATTTTCTTAAAGGATTAAGTTATTAATCTAAGCTACATTGAAAGTTACTTGATTGAGCAATATGAATTGTGAAAATAATACGGATATTACAATATAACAACTGAAGCGTATGAAAAAAATATATTTTAAAACCATTTATAGACAATAAAAATTCAGAAAGTATTTCCTTCTTCAATATTATTCTAGTTAAAATTATAATAAGAAATAGAACGAAAGTGTTTATCTAGCACATCCAAACTAAAATTCAAAGGACAATGTATGCTAGAAAATATAATTTTTAGTATATTTTTACTATACAAAAAAAGTTTCCACATATTATTATTTTTTTAACAGGGTTACTGTTTCATTTTTTTATAGAGATTTATGTATTTTACGTTTTAGGTTAAATTTAGATTTTTGCTGTTCTCATTTGAGTTACGCAACACCAGACTAATATACTAAAATATTTTTTAACGTCGATGTCACGGTGGAATTTTATCAATATAAATTATATTTATATAATTCCCCTACATTGATTATTAATTACTTAAGTTTTGTCCTTTTAGTTATTATTACAATTTTACTAATTTTGTATTTTGATATTTTTACTATTTAATTTTAATTTAGTATTATTTTTTTGATATTTATTGGAATATCAATACGTGTAGTCAATTTGCTTACTATTGTGGGAAAATTCAAAGGACAATGTATGTTAGAAAATATAATTTTTAGTATATTTTTACTATACAAAAAAAGTTTCCACGTATTATTATTTTTTTAACAGGGTTACTGTTTCATTTTTTTATAGAGATTTATGTATTTTACGTTTTAGGTTAAATTTAGATTTTTGCTGTTCTCATTTGAGTTACGCAACACCAGACTAATATACTAAAATATTTTTTAACGTCGATGTCACGGTGGAATTTTATCAATATAAATTATATTTATATAATTCCCCTACATTGATTATTAATTACTTAAGTTTTGTCCTTTTAGTTATTATTACAATTTTACTAATTTTGTATTTTGGTATTTTTACTATTTAATTTTAATTTAGTATTATTTTTTTGATATTTATTAGAATATCAATATGTGTAGTCAATTTGCTTACTATTGTGGAAAAATTCAAACGACAATATATGCCAGAAAATATATTTTTTTTAGTATATTTTTACTATGTATTACCTTAAGTTAAACAAAAAAAATCATTTAAAAAAAAAGTTTAAATGACTTAAAGTTAATCTGTATTTTACATATAAACGTAATATTAGATGTATGAAAGTACTTACGCAGCTAATTAAATTTATGTACTTAAAAAATAATTATCAATTTGTAAAAAATCATTACATATGTATTACGTACTATTATTATCATTTTTACTATATACATATTATGTAAACATGTTAATGTTCATTGAATTAATAAACACCAATACTGTATATTTTTCAATTATGTAATTATTATGTAATTTCTTTTGTTGGCAATACCACTGTACCTTACTATTTTTTGTTTTAATTATTAAAGTACATATTTTATATTCTTGTATCTGTAACATATTTGTGTTTAGAGGTTAAAATGGAGTGTAATATTAATTACAGCTTGGAAATAATAATATAAATATAAATTGAACGTTTTAACTGTTCCGGATAACTCGGTTACCTATTTCAGGAACATGTATGTGAATAATTAGTATTTGTATGACCGTAATAAATCATTTCTACATATTCAATGGCACGTCTTATTATTCTTTGGTTTGAATATTCGTCTTTTATCAGTTATCAGTAACAAATTTAAAATATAAATATATTTATTCTTCATGTGAAAAGGTATTTGGATTTGATGACGTGATACATCATCGACATGTAAAACACATGCTAGATAATAATTACGTCAGAAAGCTTTCGCCAACGGAGAGATGTTTTTAGCCCAGATCCGAGGAATAAAATGTCAAAAAAACTATATAAAACAAAAATATATTAGCACATACTTTACATCACTTGCATAAATTATTATATTTATATTGCACCATGTTTATAGGTATAAAAAAAAAGAAATTTTCGGAGCGCGTTACCTATACACTTATTCTCGGAAAGCGATAAACTCATAGGTACATATTATTTATAATATGGTCTTTAATGCGTTTTTCTTTCTTTTTATTATCATTAAAAAACGTAAGTTTTCTAAAAAAAAAATTGTATTTATAAAAAATGTTATACGTATATAATATATAAAAAAAAACGGGGGGGGGAAACACATGTTACTATAGTTATAACATTAATAACAATTAATAAATAAAAACAAGAAAGCGGTAAATTTTCAATCCCGATGTGTATACCATCGTCGTCATGGCCATCGTTGTTCACCCATCATTGCCGTTGGATTTCGGTCCGATTTGTCAGACGAGCGACGCGTCCAATCCGTGTAGCACACCGTTCGTGACGGGCACGTTGCGGACCAACACTTGGGCAGCGCCGCCGTTCAGCCGTATTCTCCCTGTGCAATCAAGTAAGACCGATTGCATGATTAATGTTGATCGTGACATTAAGGTGTACAACATTTATTTTGTTAAAATCAAAGAAGAGAACGGCAGAATTTTTTGTTTTATCTTTATTACTTCTACGTATTGCGTACACCAGTGGCATAGATACCGGGGGGGAGGGGTGAGTTAAGGGTTTCCATCCCCCCCCCTCCCAAACCATAAAAATAACTTGTATATTTCATTTCCAAAATTTATTAATTGTGCGCATGAAGCAAATTTAAAATGGAAATTTAATATTAACAAATACATTTATTGTATTCTATAAAATTAATTAATTAAATTACAGTAGAACGTCTATCTGAACCTCCGCTATCCGAACCGCGGAATAGCGTATTTGAACGCTGTATTATTTAAAAGCCAACACACGTTAAAGCACTCGCATATGTACGCCGTACGGCCGGTATACCAATTTTATCATAGTCGCGATTATGAATTGTTTTTAGATAATTGATACGCGATGCCTTTATCTAGACGAGTCCACGCGCAGTCAGCATTTATTATGTTTTTCCATATACATAATATAAATATATGTACTCGTATGCCTATATAATTTATAAAAGATTTCGGTATCCGAACTAGGTTTAATATAGTCGTATAGAGTATGGATTGTACTTTTGTGACATAAAATTTTCCGTTTATAATTTTGTACCACACGGAATACAGATGCTCTAAACAATATTAACATGGACAAATTCGTTATAAAGGTAAGGATCTAATATTTTTATTAACACACTAAAATCAAGTAGTTATAAATATAGGCCTTCCAACTTCTAATAGTATTAAAAAAATTTAAGTCTACAGTTCTAAAATTTCGCAAGTAAAACACTGAGATGAACTTTTTTTTATTGATTATTCTACATTTACATTTATACCTATTATTGAATAATAAAAAAAAAAAACACAAATTACTTTTTAATAATAATCACTAAATCACATATAATGCCACCCTACGTACTCCACTGAATGAAGTACAGAATCTATAATTAAGAATATAATAAATATATAAGAAATATTGATTTTTGTTTTTTACTTAATTGCAAAAAACACAACAAAATTCTGTTTAAGAAAAATCTATTCATAAAAATTCTTCAACTGCTCCCGATAATACAAACATAACGGACATCGCGCTTTTTGGTTAATCGTAAATTATTTTGTATATGTAAATGTATACAATTATAAATAATGTGTGGACGCCAGATTTGACGTTTAAATTTCCCGTTCATTAAAATTTCGATAATAATAAAAAAAAAAGGACAAACGAGCAAGTTTCAGTTTAATTAGCTTTTAAAGTGGCGTTGGTTGGTGGCATATTCTCAAAAAAAAAGAGCGCTTATTGTAAATTGTGTGTTATTTTTTTTTAAATCTAAAGATGGAATCAATAATCAGAAACTCGGCGCATTAGTTTTAAACAAATTTGATAATTGGAAACGAGCTATAAAAACATTTAATAAACATGCGAAATTAAATTACCGCCTGAAAAGTATAGCGGGTACTGACAACTTTTTAAAAGCGAAAAATAATCGAAGTGTACATATTGTGAATCAATTAGATACAGCACGTAGTAAACAAATCAGAGAAATTCGAAAAAATATCTTGCCCATAATCGAGGTCATTATTTTATGCGGTCGTCAAGATCTATCGAATCGAGGACACAGAGATTTTGGTAAAATAAATTTAGAAACAATACAAACTACAAATGAAGAGAACTTTAGGCAATTTTTGCGTTATAGAGCTCGTGGCGACTCACGACTTAAAACATTTCTTTAAAGTCCGGGTGAACGCAATAAGTACATAAGTTCAATTTAAAAATCTCACCAGAATCCTTGTACACGGTTAGTTGGTAATATCGCGGTTTTTCACCGTCGACCAGCTGCTGCTGTAACGTAAGTTTCCCGTCATCTCCATCGTCATCTACTATCGTGTCGTCGTCATTTGAAGTCGCCGCAGAATCTCCGGCACTGCTGACACCGCGAAGTCGGTACGCGGTGTCCCTGACCTGGTAAAACCTTAGTCCGGCGGTGTACATAGGCGGGTCACCCACTCCGGCCAGCACAACGTGACTGAGCACGAACCTGTCGGCAATCCGCTGGGAGTTCAACTGCTTCTTGTACCGACCACCGCCTGTGTAATCGTCCTGGAACAGCCTGTCCACTATCGAACCGCTATTGCTAAAGTTGCCCGGGCTGCGGCGAGTGCGGAACGCTTCGTCCATTGGAGCGAACACGGTTAACGTCCGGGAACCTGCGACACGCGTTCTATGAGCACGACCACTGACCACCCACGTGTCATTTTTATAATATTGAATTTCTCGAGAAAATTATCACCGCAATTTTATATGAAAAAATGGACTTAAATAGAGAGAGAGAGAGATACGCGTCTTGCTTTACTGTTCAACACGGCTTTTGAGAAATTAATCAGAAGACCGATATTTTTATACTTAGAGATACAAAATTTTTAATCGTACCATCATGTGTGTCGAAACATCAGTTCAAAAAAAAAAAAATATATATATATAATTTCTTTTTTTTTACTACGTTTTCACAGGTAAACGCAATCAAAACAAAACTATAATAATTTTGTGTTAAATGAATTTTTTTTTTTTATTAAATCAATGCAGTATTTTATATATATATATATAATATTGTGTGTTTGGGCATACATTTGAAAAGTGTGAATCCCGTAATGCTTTCCAAAAAGAATCGATACACTGACTGGCCAAGTTCGGTGACGTAACTAATGAAAATGATTAAAAATAATGAAACGTACGACTTACGATAATCAAAATATTTGAGAATTTATATACTCCAATTGAGCCACGTAATTATCTATCTATGAATTTTTTTAAGTATATTGGTAAAAAGATATCATTAAGATATGTATGCAAGACGATTCATTGCATATATACAACAGGAAATCTGTTATTGCGGCAAACCGATCACGATTAAATTATTTAGTAAATAAATCATTACCGCTAAGCAAGGACCTCACACTGGGTGAACAGTATTCGTCTATGGCTCTCAAGAATACGGAGTACCGGTGTTGCCGATCGGCTCTCATTGTAGCCAATGCGTCACCCACGGGCAATGGGAATAGGACTCGGTCAACAGCATGAGCGATAGCCGTGATCTGTTGATTTCCCGCATCTTTATCGTTGCCCGACGACAGCACCATATCCCTGCGCTGTTGCATAGATCCGCTGTCTTCAAAGGCGGAACTGTCGTCAATCCCCGCAGACGCAGCCGTACTAACATCGTCAAGTACGCGAGCTCCGTTGATCGTGAGCACCTGAAACGAACAAAACAACACCGTGTTTTGCAAAAACGATGTTGGGGATCGCACGATCGGTGGAAGTGTGGAGGATTCGACTATTTAAGAATATCGAAAAGCAAAAAAAATTAAGCGCAATATTTAAGAACAAATAATGTTTACAGTGTACGAGGTGGAAGGAGTGACGAGAAATCGTTTTGGGTGGCAGTTTAAAACTAGAAATCAATCGGTTCAGAACGGTTTGAGAGGGAGAACGTTTTTTCGTGGCGATAAGTGGTGACGGGGTTACGTGGAGGACAACAAAACGGAAAATATTCAATATAATCACTTCGATGTCGTTCCATCGGTTATCGTAAATCTGTCGAGCGTACAAGTTGGCCCGGAGTTGAGTGCCTGCCAAACTGACGCCAGTCATTTCGTCTCCTGCTCGCAAGTCGACCACTTTGAACGCTCCGGGTACGACGTGATGCAACAAAAGCTTATGGAAAGAAATATTTAAAACCCGATTATACGACGAGAAAAATTATTACATATGCAATATATTTTCTATTTTCTAATTACCCCGATCAGCAGGCGCGGATTCTCGCGGAATTTGTCTTCCGCGCGGTCCGGGCCGCCTAATTGCACCAGCAACGCCCTGAACGCCTTGTCCGTAGGTACGAATACGGTAAACGGTCCTGTTCGACACAATAATAATAATAATAATAAATGAATATTTCTTGATTGATAAAGTCGGTAAATGGAAATTACATTTTATGCGCAACTTCGGGGGGGGGGGGGGACGAGGCGATTTAACGGGATAGATAGAAATAGAGTACGAATGCTTTTACCGGTTTCTTCGAGCACCGCGTCAATGCCGGCCTGTCGCATGTACTTGGCCATGGCGTAATAACCGCGGCGACGAAGAATGCTGCTGAAACTGCCGTCCTTCGCGGCTTTGTTGTGATGGTTGTGGTAAGACAACGTGGAATTAATCACCGGAGATTGCGTGGACGAGGACGCCGAAGTGGTGACCGCCGGCGGTGTGTAATACTGTTCTTGCTGGTTCTGATGGTGATGGTTGTACAGTTGCTGGTGTCCGGTCGTAGTGGTGACCGTCGCGGACGCGGTCGGCGCGACGACGGTGGGAACGAAAAAGTTCTGGAACTGCGGGTGCGACAGTGAGGCGATGGTGGCGGCGGCGGCTGTGGTCGCCGCCGCAGCTGGTGACGCGGTAGACACCGGCGGATCGCGGTACTTGTTAATGTTGTTGCCGCCGGCGATGGACGGCGGAACGTAGGACGGCAGCGGGCCGGACGAGACCGTAGTGCTGCTGGCTCCTACTGCACTGTCCGTTCTGCCACCGGCACCAGACGGCGGCCCCGCCGCGGACGGCAGCCGCAGTTCGCCGCGGTTTAGCTTGTCTACCAGCTGCTGGAGCTGTTCGTCGTCCGCCGCTACCGGACCGGAGTCTGGCGGGGCGTCGCCGCCACCGGCGGCAGTGCCGTGTTGCTTTTTCTCGATGCCTCGCACGCGGACAGTGCCGTCCGGCCGTTCTTCCAGTATGACGAACGTGACTGGCTTCTTTTTGCCGCCGGTCGGCAGCGAAGGCCGCGCGTTGACGGTCGTTGTAGCCGCCGTAGAATCGTCGGCGACAACTCTGCTGCCGGTACCGTCCACGCCGCCGGCCCGGATGATTTCGTACTGAGCCACGCCCGGCGGCAGCACTTGACGGGCCAGTTGCTCGAGCTGTTGCTGCTCCGAGACGGTCCACGGCTGTTGCGGCGGCGGAACCGGTGCCGACGATGCGACAACGGTTCCGGCCGCCGGCTGTTGCTGCGCCGGTTTTTGTCGCACCACGACCGTCTTCACTACGGTGTTCCGGTGGCCCGCGGCCGTCTCGAGCTGTGCGCGGTTCCGAGACGATGACGATCCTCCGCCGTTACCGGAGCCGATCTGCACGTACTGCACGTTCTGGTTGGACGCGGCCGACTGGTGCAATCGATTGCTGTTGCTCGTAATACCGGCGCCGTTATCGTCGCCCGAGAACGAGGCAACGTCACCCGCCGAATCAATTAGCGCGTAACTTTTGTTGCTGTTGTTGTTGTGGCCGCCGCCGCCACCGGCCACCATTACGGCCGTCAACTGTTGTCTGATCTGATGTTCGACGTCCGCGTCTATATCGTCTCCGGCCGGTCGTCGCGCCGGATAGTACTGTTGTTGCGGTGACGGCGCAGTGACGAACACTTGCTGTTGACGGTGTGGCGGTTGTACTTCGGTCGAGTCCGCCGACGCGGGCGTCGGGTGGTACTGTTGTTGTTGCACGTTATGGTACTGCGGGGGCGGCGAAACGTACGGTGACAGAGACGGCGACTCTTGTTGCGGCTGTCTGTTGTACAGCTGCGGCGGCGGCGGCTGCGGGTGCCACTCGCCGGTGTCCACGGACTTTTGTCTGCCGTGACGGTTGTCGTCCGGTCGGTCTTGAACGTCCGTGACGGAGGCCACACCGTTGATCTGTAATAGTTGCTGCAATTGATCGTCGTGCCGTGATTCGCGGTCATCACCCCGCACACCGTGCGACGCCGTCTCCGTTGTAAACGGCGACGACGACGACGACGACGATGCTGAGCTCGACGTCGTCCACGTCTGCTGGTGCAGATTGTGCCGACGAATGTCGTCGAGTATGTGTGTTTGCTGGACGGCCGATAGCTTGTGCGGCGGTGCCGCCGAGTCGTATTCGTCGTCATCGCCGTAGTTCGGCGACCGTCCGTTACCGACCAATTCCCGTTGCTGAAACAGTTGTGAAAACGCTTTAAACGGCCCGTACACGATTAATATTAGTCAATATTTATATCAATAAATATTTCCATTCTTTTTTCTTTTCGGCTCACACACAATCAATATTATTCATTAATATATTGTTCAGTTACGTTCAAAATGTCTAGTGAAGAGAACGCGATTATTGCACAGGGCACAATTATATATTGACACTCTATCAATAAAATATTTCGAAATAATTTTAAATTAAACTCGTCATCAATGATCCATACACGGTCAATACGATTGTCAATATCGAAAATTCATCAATATTATTGATCGTGTATGGGCCACATTAAGCGAATGTAGTGAACGTAAAATGGTGTTGGCACTGGGTGATGGTGATAATGTGCGTGTGTGTGTGTGTTTTCATAGCACCCATCCCTTTGAACATTGTGTATAAGGCTGGAATAAGTGCTCGTCCGACGATCAACCCATATTTTATGTGCTGATCATCGGTCGTGATCGAGCGTTCAATGTTTAGCTGATAGTAAACTCGGTCGGTCCAGAAAACGTGTGAATGTGAGTAAACCAGTAAAAGTTAATACAATAGTAAAAAATGTAAAATAAATGTGTAAACGTGTAAACGAGTGTACATCGAGGAAAGATGAATCATTATGATAATTTTATTTCATTGAGATACTCGAATTGAATACGAAATGAATTTCATTTCAATTTTTTCTATTAATCGTATTTTTTTCGTATTCGATTGTTTCGAAAACGATTTGTTAATTATAAAAAAAAAAAAAATGTGCAACGTTTATATTATTTCACGTAGGCTTTTCATTTATTTATTTTTTAACGTAGTTTTTCTTTTATTTTTTAAGTCAGTTTAAAAAAAAAATAATAAAAGTATCTATCACGAAATATAATATTAATTTTTTAATTCTTAGTATTTTTATAATTTAATCTTGACATAAAAATGTTCGTTTAAATAATCGATTTGATTAATTATACAGAATAAATATTTATTTATTTGTTTATAACGCTAATTTTATTATTTTATTAATTTATTTATAAATTTCTTTAAATTTTTCCTAACTTATTACGGTTTTATAAAATTTCTAATTACACATAAAAGTATTTAGTTAAATTATTTATTTTAATTCATAGAATCAGGTGAATAATGATTGAATTGAATAAAATTTATTCTATATGTGACTATATAGAATTTTAAGCTACGTATTTTATATAAAAAAAAAAATTAACTTAAAATACAAATTTATATTTTAAGATTTTAATATTTATTAGTACAGTCGTTATCTTATCAATATTTTTGCAAGTATTTTTTAACTTGGCCATATTTTTACGTATATAGAAAAACTTCAAGATAAATAAATGTTTACAAGGAATTAATTTAAGATAATAACAATGTAACAAAACCTCTATTGTATACCGTTTTATTTTACACGTATTTTTAAAATTCACAATATCAATTCCATAAATTACACATTTTGTTTTGTCTATGGAAAAATACAATATATTCGCCCATATATGTTGTGAATTGCCATACATT
Organism: Chaetogeoica ovagalla; assembly: GCA_032441825.1. Lineage (NCBI taxonomy): Eukaryota > Metazoa > Arthropoda > Insecta > Hemiptera > Aphididae > Chaetogeoica > Chaetogeoica ovagalla. The sequence continues at coordinate 2,546,938 of CM063747.1, read as the reverse complement.
TTATAAACTTCTATATTAGGTAGCTAGTTGCTCGTTTAAAAAGTATCCAAACCAATTAATCCGACATCACGTTTGTTTAAGTATACTTACTTTTATAAATAGGTTAGTGAAAACTTTCACTAATAGTATTCTAATATAAATTATTATTATTATTGTATTTTATAAGTATTTAAATGTTTTTAAGTATTACAAAATTGTCATTTGTGGATAATTAATTTCAAGCAAGAGAGGGGACGTAATAATTTAAACGTTTTATTTTGCAAAATATTAATTATATATGTATATATATATAATTACACATAGTTATTATGTAAATGACGTTGGATTTTTATTGTAAACTGACGAAAATACCAAAATTAATAAAAAATTATTAACATAAAATATCAAATTATAAAATAATAAAATTGATGAAATATGTATTTTTTTTTTTTAATTGCTTTAATTTGTTAAAAAAATCAAACTGAGTTCATAACAGAAATAATAATAACAAATTAATTATAGTTAAAAAAAATGTATAGCGATAGACACAGGTATTTTGAATAAATAAGCTCAAATTACTTTTCGAAAATTCATTATGGCGCAAAAAGTATATTGTAATTAATGAATATAAAAAAATATTGTCGAAATATTATGCATGTGTCTATATAAACTTTTATTATATTTTTAGCCATATTTTCAATGATCAATACGAATATGTTGACAATTTTTCCGGATGTTTTTTTTTTTTTGCAATTTTACCCTATACTCTTAGGAAAATAAAACAACCGCGTTAAATTAAGTTAAAATTTGTTATTAATTTTCAAAGTCATATATAAATACACTCCCATCAACACGAAGAAGTATTCACAGAGAAAAAAAAAACACTTCACACACAAAAACAATACGCGCACATTCATCGTTATTCGTTTAGAATTGAAAATCCTACACGTAAACGATCGCGAAATCACAAGGTAAACACTATTCGAGTTTAATCGAGCTTTCAACTGTTTAAACCGCATCGGTCAATATTCTACTACACACAAAAATCATTTTGTTTTCGACGTTTTAAAAACGTACGTTTTTAACAATTTCGTAAATAGCGAACGGTTCTCATACGTTGCGTTCCAAATTATGTCGACTTCCTTTGCAATATTATTAAATTAACACGTTTTATTAAATATTGTGCGCCACGTCGGTGGTACCAGGTCGTAACCGCGTCGTTTGTACAATACGACGCATATTAATATGCATAAAAAAAATATTGAACTATTCAAAAGTAAATTTCCCGTTATGTTTTTATATTTAAAGTAAAATCAAAACGAGAAAAAAAAACCGTCGCTGCTGCTGGTGAGAAAATATTCTCTCTACCTCGGTGTTGTTAGCAGTCATTATTATTATTATTATTATTATTATTATTATTATTATTATTATTATTATTATTATTATTATTATTATTGTATAGTACAATGGTAACAGTCGTAATTGTCATCCCGTCTGGATAAAGATCGCTGCGGCGGCGTGTCTTGCGCGCATTATATTATATTACGACGCGGTCTCCCACGGTCGTCGCCGCACACGAGAGATTTCCCTTTCGCGCATTTATAAATATGTTTAACATATATCTATATAATATGTATTAAATTAAATATAAATTTAATGCACATAATAATATTGTACTATTTATTATTATACACGCGTAATTTTCGTGCGAGCATAAAAGAAAAAGTGATAAATACGTGTGGTCTTTCGAAAACGACTGTCGTTATAACGACCACGCGCACGCGTCACCGTCCCCGTAACTAAATCATTATAATATTGCAATGATTAAAAAAAATTATTTGTACGGTGTTAACGACGCGACGCTTACGGCCCGGTGATATAACCGACCTACAACAATAAAATAGTGATGTATTGTGTGTAATGTTATACGAATGAGATACACGCTCGTTTTTATTTCCTATCTCGTTCAACGCGTAATTTTGCAATTCAAGTTTCGAAAATACAAAACAATAATATTTTATTCGTAGACACTTTGAGAGAAGAATGAAGTTCGTCTTTGTTTTCATTCGACACGAGATTTCGTTTGAAACACGCCAGCGGCAATAATATAAAATATAAAAACGATACCTTTGAAATAGATATTGTTTTCCAGGACCTCGCACTCAGAAAAATGTTTAAAATCCGCCACTGAAACACGCGTGCCTACTTATGAGGACGCCACTTCACCCCGTATATTCGTCACGTATCAAACTCACTATAATTTAATCTAAACTATTATTTTGCGCATACGTTTAAATATCATAATTTTACCGTTGTGTTGGTGAATTCTTTGTAAATATCGTAATATCGTTTTGTTTTAACCTTAGCAAATGAGACAAAAAAAAAAAAATAAAATAAATAACTTCAATTATTGTTGCGTTTTTTATTAAACACTTGGAAAACTGAAACATCCATTACAGGATTCGTAAAATATTATTTCCAAACGATTGGTATGTGTGTGTGTTTTTTTTTTATTCGAACGTCGTTTAAAAATGCAAAAACCTAAAACCGCTGTAATTGTGTTTGTCAATTAACGCCATACAAGCCACGTGTAATCTACTTTAAATTACGCGAGTGGTTGTGTTCAACCCAAACGCTACGGTTTAAAATCTGTGAACCGTGATTTTGGTGTATCTTGCCAGTTTGATAGACGGGGAGAACGACATTAATATGGACGTTGTCTGATTGTACTATTTACAATTCCAGCTCAATTAAGAAATCGAAATTTCCATTTACTTCTTTTTCTTTCACGTGGATAAAATTTTCCATTTTCTAAATCAACAGAGTTGGAATAAAATTACAGTAACAGTAAGTGTATTAAATAACTATAAAAATTAACAGAGCAGCAATATTGACCGAGACTCTCTACCAACTCAACGCGTACATATTTAATAATTGTTTGTCGTAAGTTATTATCTGCAAAAGTGAAAATAATTATCGTTGGTTTATAAATTTAAGCGTACGTTATAATTTTATTGTAAATAACACACACACGCGTACATATATTTAAAATGTCTGACAAACTATTGCGAGATTTGAATCGTTCATATACGTCGTTTGTAAATCAGAAAATATCATAATAATGGGAGTAATCGCAATTTTGAAATTACTATAATTTCGAATTTAACGTGGAAAAGTTCATTTAAAAATAAATACATATAAAATGTAATTTATTGTATGCAATTGTACACTATTCGTATACAATTTCGTGCATAATGTGTTTTTCATTGATAACGGAAACCGAGACGAGTGGCCTGGTGTTCGTAATTTTTCGTTTATGGATCGTCGTCTCACGATTTTATTACGGGTGATTTTTAAAAAATTTTGAATTTTATTTTTCAAATTACGGGTAAATCGAAATCGTTTTGTGGTAATTTATACATACCGCGTAATGAATATTGTTCGAAAAAAAAAGGAAAGTTCAATACATACAAATTACTTTTATTACCATATTTGTTTACATTCGACGTTAATATAATACTGCATTGGTACAGAGAATTAAACGAATTGTGGATAGGATGGAAATCTCATCGACTTGTATATAAATGACACGCAATTCTTTAGATAACAACGCGTATTTAACTAATATTAATTAACTTTTTTTCGCGCGTGCGTTTGCGCGTGTGTTTTCAATGTGAAATAAAAAAAAAAAAATTGGTTTTTTGCGAAAATCACAGTTAAGTACAAAGAAATCGAATACATTTAATATATATATATTTTTTTTTTTTTGACACAGTTCACGCGTTTAAAACAAAATTTCGATATGGAACACTTCACCTAGTTTATGCTGCGCGCGCGATGCACGGAGAAAATATTTCACGGACTATTATATTATATTACGAACGATTTTGACGACAATATTACACTATATTATTAGTTATCATATATAAATGCACGTATATATGTGTTACAATCATAGTACAATTGACATTCCACGCATATTGTACACACTGCGCCAGTTATACGTGTGCTACATCGTCGATAAATACTATACACCGTATAATACGCACAACAATAATAATAATAATAATAATAATAATAATAATAATAATAATAATAATTAATAATATCGGTGCGCCCATATAAACCGTACTTGTATGTGTACCGGGCAATACGTTAGTAGAACGTTTAGATGTATAAAAATAAAAAAAAATCGGACACTAATGTAATGCAAACGTCAATCGGTTGTCACTGCACGGTGTCTACCAAAGACGCCGAACGGTTTAAAACTGTAAAAGTCGTTTGAGAAACGCTAGGAAATCCGAATACCCGTTGCGTATCTCTCGTCTGCGACAAGTGGAGGCACTCGACGAAACGCCAACAATTAATACAAATAAGACGATCGCTAAGCACCAATAGATATTTTTAAGTTTATGGCGCAATCTGAATTATCACACTCTATTTGGCAAAAGTCGTTGGACTCTTTTCATCGATGTCGTTACTTAAAATCACTAATTTCCGCGATCTTGTTGTTTACTGTAAAAAGCCGTACAGGTCTCTTATAAAATCTACTTTTATCGTCGTCTGAAATTTGAACGCAAATGTCCGTCATACCGGTGTGACACAATGATTAATTATTGACGTGATTAGGTGGGTGGGGGGGGGGAGTTATTAATTATCGAAAATATTAATTTCGATTAACAGTTCCGAATTTCGTGATTTTCAAAAGTTACGTATTTCGTATTACGACGCGCCGATATCAGCGTTGGGACAAATAAAAATTATTAATCGGATCGAAAAACATGTATTGCGTTTTTTTTTTTTTTTTTTTTAGTTGTTTTTACTCGTCTATTTAACGCGTATAAAATCGATTTGTTTGTCGAAAATAAAACGGAAGGAAATCGCATTTAAAATTTTCTCGTCCCCCCCCCCCCGGATCAATTCTGTTTTGTGTGAAGACAAACGTGTTTTTATTTTTTTATTTTCTATGGGTTCAACGACGACAACGTGATTAATCGCACGCGTTTATAATATTTATTTCCGTTCGCGCTATTGCAAACATTTGAAAACGCTTGGAAACTTTTCTTTTTTTTTTGTTTTTAACCTATTCCTCGTTACGATTTTAAACCGCATTTACCTGTACGTTACGTTTTTTGGGATATTTAAAACGTTTTCTTAGACTAGAGTCACTTTTTTTTTTCTTTTGGACAACACACACGTGAGAGGAGCAACTTGCTGTTATAATTTGGTAACGAGAAAAACACGTTTTTTTAACTCTAAATGCAAACTCGAGCTTAGAATTGCGAACTTAACGCGAACTGTTTCGATTTTCAAACCGAACCGAACCCCCCCCCGCGGCGTGTTGGAAAATCGAATTGGTAATTAGTAATATTCGAATCGAACTGAACAGAAAATAATCCGGTTCGAATATCGAACAATACGGAAAATGAAATTCTAAATGAAAAAAAAAATAGAAAAATTAAATAACGTTTGAAATAAATAAAACGGAGTTTTTTTTTTTTTTTGTTCTTACGACGCAGAGTAATTTTTCGCTTATCGGCAGTTTAACACGAGTTTACAAACACTTAAAATTAAAATCTAATAATTAATTGTTTTTCGATAGATTTATTTTTTTTTTTTTCAACATCCAGCGATAAATTAGTTGCAAAAATTGTAACGTATATTGGGCAAATCAACATGGTACGAGATAATATTTTGTTGTCGTATGCACGTAAATGTAATATGTGTTGTAAGTACTATATAATTATTATCTAATTACGATTAAATACCTATATTATTATTTATTTTACGAATTAATAATTAATTATTAAATAAATCAATTTACATTGAAATCGATCGAACACTTAGTTGTTTTAAATATTTTTATTTTAAATTCTTTACTTTTTTTTTTTTAGTAAGTTCGATTCGAAAAAACCGTAATCGTGGATCATTCGTCACAAATAATAATTTTAAAGGGAATTTGCAGCCTTCTGAATTGAAAGGGTGCAAATCCGTCGATATCCTCGAGAAGCGTGAAATTAAAACATTTTATCCTTTTGATTTTCCAAATAATAACAATAACAATAATAATAATAATAATACAGTGAAACCTCGGTATCTCGAAGTCGTAAGGGACCAAAAAAAAAATTCGACATATCGAAACTTCGAGTTAGCGAGGGAATTTAAAACATAAATAAAATTTGAAATAAAAATGTTTAATTATTGGGAAAAATGTGTATTTATAATATAGAATGTATTTATACATTGCATACATATTATGTATTAGTATTCGTCATTTGGATAAGTATACATTATTTTCTATGAAAGTAGAAAATCTGACATTTTTGTTTGTTTTTGTTTAATACATGTATTAGAAGTATTTTCAATAAAACTACCTAAAATATTAAGTGCAGAAAAAATATTGTCAGAAACTCCTGACTGTTGTTGGACGTATTTTCGAAGTTCATATATATAGTTTTCAGCTTGGGCACCACGTATGAAAGGTTTAACAACAGCAATTTCTTCCTCGTCGATTACTTCATCGGCAGAATCTGTATCTAGCTCACTGAGAATATCAGATGTTTTCAAAATTTCTGCATCGGTTAAACTTTCTGATGTGCTCAAAGTAGAATCAATATCCAAAAATTCTTGATATAAAATATTGATATCGGAGTGTTTTCTTTGATATTCAAGCCATTCTTCGGGAATGTCTTCAAATAATTCTTCTACTTCGTCTCCTTCTAAAAAAAATTTATAAATTATTAAATGTAATCGAGAAAAATTTTATGTATACATATGAATATATTTTTTAAGTGTATATTGCATGTTTATGTTTACCTTTATTAAATTCTGGTTTTCTGAATCCTGCTTTACGAAAACAGTTGGAAATCGTAGACGTAGAAACAGCTTCCCAAGAACTGTAGAGCATATGTATACAATCTAATAAATTTACGTCTGTGATGGCTTCATTTAATTCAAGTTTACGTAAATGTCTTTGCATTATTTTTTTACGGTAATGGTGCTTTAAATTTTTAATTACACCCTGATCCATTGGTTGCAGCTTGGAAGTCATATTTGGTGGAAAAAATATAATTTTAATTGCATTCAATGTTTTTTGCAGAATTTTCGGGTGAGCTGAACAATTATCAAAAAAAAATAGTACATTCCTTTTTTCAATGACAAATTTTTTATCCATTTTATGTAAAAAAGCTTCAAAAATTTGAGAGGTCATCCACGCTTTTTTATTAAATTCATATTGCACAGGTAATGATTTCACGTTCTTAAAACATCTAGGCTTTTGATATTTACCAATGACTAAAAGTTTACTTTTTTCTGTGCCAGCCATATTAGCACCTAATAAAACTGTGATTCTTTCTTTAGATTTTTTTCCACCATGGCATGGCTTACCTTTGAACGTTAAAGTTCTGTCCGGTAAACATTTAAAAAAAAGACCAAATTCGTCAAAGTTAAAAATATCTTGCTCACTATAATTTTGAATTAACCCTGGTAAAATGTTGGTCATGTAATCTTCACAATCGGTCTCCGATACTGCAGCACTTTCTCCTGATATTATTTTTGAAATAATTCCATTTCGCATTTTAAATTTATGTAACCAACCTGAACTACCGTGAAACTCAAGTCCAAGTTCTTGAGCAAACTCTTTTGCTTTTTCTTGAATCAGGGGCCCTGACACAGGAAGGTTATGATCTCTTGCTTTATGTATCCACTTTAACATTGCATCTTCAATCTGAGGAAAATTTGAAACTTTCAATTTCTTTCTTTGTGGTGAACACGAAGAATCTTCAATATTTTTTACAATTTTATCTTTATTTTTCAAAATTGATGACAAAGTGTTAGCAGGAATATTGAAATCTGCCGCAATATCTTTTTTTCTTTTCACACCTTTTTCAACTTCTTTTATAATTTTTAATTTGTCACCAACATTTAAGCACTTCAATGATCGTTTATTTGACATTGTAAAGAAAAAACACACGTCTTAATAAAATATAACACAAAACGTATATGTATTAAAAATCACGAACAAGTACAAACGACAGAAATACGACTAAATAAAACTAGAAAAAATAATGTCCATGTAACTTTAACGCCGTTATCGGTCACTAGCTGAACTATATAAATAGCAACGTTATTACATACAACGTTGTGTGTATAAGATTTGTCATTTATCTTATATTTAATAGTCTGGGCATTTTATACGTTATCTAATCTGTCATATATTCGAGTTAGTGAATCATAATAGGTGGTGGGTACCGGATAATGACTTCGACTTATAGAAATATTCGACATATGGAAATTCGATATACCGAAATAATTGAACACGTAAGTCCAATACTGAATGATCGGGACTGAAAAAAAAATTCGACATACAGAAACTTCGAGATACCGGAGTTCGAGATACCGAGGTTTCACTGTAATAATAATAATAATAAACAGTACCACCGGAAAACCGGCTTTCAATCTTAGCTTATAGGTCTTCTGACAATGGAGCATTGAGTAACTTGTTCGATTCCCATTACGCTATCTGCCGATACCTTACACTATCAACAATGTTTCTTGCCGCTTCTGACATAATTTTCCATTCATTTGGCCTAATCGTTTCGTTATTCCGTGTTAAAAAAAAATCGCTCTTTCACACTTTCACGATATATCTCCATGTTAGTTTGTTGTTCAGAACAAATCATGCGTATAAGTTCCTCCGTGCTGTGCATGAACAAAATTGCAGAACGCGCGATTTAATTAACGTGGTCGTAACATAATATATATATGTGTGTGTGTCTGCCGAAAGAGCAACAGGGAATTGCCGCGCGGATATATTATATTCCGATTTCAATTCTTTTTCGATTCCCGTAAATCGTAACGTGATGGAATAGAAACATCCCTTGGCTCCTGAAGAACCCGTTGACGTAATTTTCATTCGTATCAATACCGCAGCGTTCGCGTGAAAAAGTAACAGCAGGACTTATAAACACATTTTCACGTTTATAAAATAGAATTTCCGCGCGCATTTATTTCATCGTGTTTATACACGCGTTGAAAAACTGTTAAACACGTTCTTATACATGGCATACAGGCGTTTTCGAATACGTACAAATATGTATTGCCTGAAAAACACATCATAATATTATTTCTTATGAGTTTTTTTTCTCTTTTCTAAACCCGTTTTGTCGTGAATATTTTTTGTTACATACAATTATTATTATTATTAACGAAGCGCGCGCATTAGATTATTTCATATTATATTAATTTAGACGTGAGCGAGAGAGCGATTTTCGTTCATGACGGACCGCGACTCGAGTCCGCCACGAAATAGTAATCGACACACGCGCGCCGCCGGCTCACAGCGTCCGACGATATTATTATATCTTGCGCATCCCGACCACCGCTGCGGCGGGACCGTCCCGCGGCGGATTTCTTCTTTCTCACTCGCGGCGCACCGTCCGCGGATTCGCCCCGGTAAATAATTCAGCTATTAATAAACATCCGTCTTACTCTCGCCCGTCACACGTCTTTCTCTCGTCGTGCACATAATAATATGGTGTACAATCACATATTCATATTATTATTATTATTACTTCGAAGTGAGGGGGGGGGGGAAACGCGACAAAATTATTGTTTAAAAAAAAAAAAAAGAAAAAAAACCACACACAAAACTACCGCGTCTTTCACTGTCCGTAGCACGCGCCGTCACGACCGTCTTTCACCGAGCGCGTGGCACCGTCGCCGCGTCGTTAAAAAAACTCGAATCCCCGCGATCGGATATTATTGTTCCATATTAATTATGTTATTCTCGCGTTTCTCGCGTACGTTGTCCACGTCGGACGGCCATAAAGGCCACGGCCAAGGACGCCGCGACGACCGCTTGTGCAGAATTAACTTGTTGCACGGCCGGTTTTCGCCGCCGTACGGATCGAAACGCGAGTAAAGAGTGTGGTGTAGAGAATAGACGACGACGGGTTAAAAAAAAAAAAAAAAATTGTTTGTCCATTATTTCTATGCGTACAAAGAAATGTATTTGTTATTTAAGAATCGCGCGGTCCAGAAATGGGTCAGAAAACAGAGAGAAAAAAAAATAAAAATAGAAAGTCCCCGTGTACTCGAGTCTCGATTTCGGTATCGCGCGACAAAGTGGTTACCAATAAAAACGTGATACATAATAATATCGTTATGCGTATAACTTATACCTGTAATACCGATTTAGCGTACTTGTCATTGCGAATATGTTTTCGCGACAATACCGCATTAGAAAATTTGCCGTGCGCCGCAGTTGTACGCGAAAAATAGAGAAGTCTTAAACGAAACTAGTACAACGTGTATATACGTAATAATATGTGCGATCGGCTGTTATAACAGAACAACGTCTATGATTAAAAATCTCTTCTTTTTTTTTCGTGTCAAGTTTTTTCTCGTACACACACACGCACACATAATTTATGCCTAACCGTAATATGTACCTATAAAAAATATTCAAATATTTAACGTGCCGATATGGTGCATAAAAATCGCGTGATGTCGAGATAAAACAATTATTTTAATTTAATATTATTTAATAGCGAAATTTGTTCGATTACAAAAAAAAAAAAATATGCGCCTCGGACAAATATCCGATGAAGGCTATGAATTTGTTATACGTAATTCATACAATTAAGTGAAACACATTCGACGAAACGATGAAAATCCCGTATGTTTTGTGTTAGTTTTGAATAAAAGTGCAAAACGATAAAATTATATCGAAGGTTTCCGAAATCGAAATAATAATAATACACAAATTGTAATGGAAATAATTGACAAATGCTTGTAACTTTTGGTTTTGCGCAATAGTTTATATATATTTTTTTTCTTTAACAATTTCTACATATTCCGAGCTACAATATTATAGCATCACGCGTTTATTTTTACAAAGAAAAAAATACATTCTCAATTTTTTTTATATATATATATACAAATCAAAATAGCCATTTTGGTTATTTGAATCTTAATAATAATAATAATAATAAAAAAATACGGGCATTTATTTTCAATCGTCTTTTGAAGTTTACAAACGTACTTTGCATTCGAACAAAATAATTATTTCGAATTGTATTTTTGAATTTTCCTGTGTACAAACTAAAACTTTACAATAACAAGTAAATTATAAATATTTTTAATTATTAATTTCAATTCATTTTGATAAATATAAGTATACATTTTTGTTTCTTTTTTTCGAATTTAAAAAAAAACTACATATCTTATATAAACGTATAAACGTAGTTTGTGTGATGTATTGTAGAACTTTACTTCTTATTATAATTCTTCTTCGATTAACAACATGTTCGCATTGCACAATAGTGGGTATTTATTTTTTTTTAATATTTACGAACGAGAATGATTTCTCATTCGGTTTAAAGATGTAATAGTTTTGTATAAAGAACTTGAAGAACGTTCTATGCTCGCTGAACGTAACTGGAGCAAATTTCAAATAAACCATATCATTGCGAGTCCGATTTTTGTCAACTTTTTTTTTTATTTTAATATTCCATAATACATAACACTCGTAAGCCTTTAAGTTTTTTTCTAGAATAGTTTGTCGTTTTAGTTTAACGTCAAAACATGCAAAAGTATGTATTTTGAAATCGTGTATATTGATTTATAGCACCATGAAATCCCGATAAAATAAATTACGAATTTTAATCAAGTAAAAGAAAATTATATAAATGCATTAGGGTTGTCAGCAGTCGAAGTTTTACGACTCACGAGACTCCATCTAAGTCCCTAGACTCAATGGCAAAAGTTTCGAAGTTTCTATTCGTATTCATTGTATTATCAATTTTAAAAGTTATTAAATTTTGTATTATTATTATTATTATTATAATATTATTTTAATTATTTATTCGCGCGTCAATTTTGTTCGATTACGTATGTATCCCCCTTATACAAATAGCTTAAGAAGATGATGGAAAAAAGTAACAGACATTTGTTCTGTCCGGTTTTTGAAATTGTAAAAGTAAAAATGCAAACGCAAACGCTACAAGTTCATAGGCATATTAATAACTATTATGAACATTCGACAAATTTAAAATATGTAATATACGTACGGTTGGTTAAATGCAAACTATTAATAACGCGTACTGTATATACGTATATATATTATATATTCATAATAATTGTCCGTCTTTTTTTTTTCTTTACGAAACAAATAATAACTCACAACGCATACGACAAATGTTTTATTATATTAATAATAAATTAACAAGAGAATGAACACGCGTCCATTGGTAATATCGACTTATTCGCTATTGTATACGTTTAAAATAAATTACCAACACAATATATAATTTATGCTCACTCGTGTTACAACGTTTTATCTCATAATAATTAATAGCCGACGACGATGTTTATTATTTCGTTGTGTTAGGTTTTTTTTTTTTTTTTTTTTAACTGTACGTTTGTTTAGCAATTCGTATTTATATTGTTACGTTTACAGTACACAACTGTCGCGATTTTTTTTTTTTATTATTATTATTATTATTATTGTAATTTAGAAAATTATTACTTTACACTTTTACCGTTGAAGGAGTGTACCCGTTATTTATTAACTTTCCACGTAAACTTTTTAAATTAAATCCCAATGAAGTATCTTATGAAAATTGCAACGTACCGAATTATTTGCGCGTTTATTATTATTATTATTATTAATATTATTTACGTACCCACGTATAGCGGGCCGCGAACGATGGTTCGTTTTGTTGACGATCGTCCGCCGCGGCGGTCTCGTAGTCGTCGCCGAGACCGCCGGCGTCCGGCGGGAATATTTGCAACGAGGTCTTAATGACGGCCGGTGCGGCGGACGATTTGGTGGTGATGGCCGACACGTCGCCGGTGACGGCCGCGTAAATCGCCAGAGCCGCGATCGTCGCGAAGGCCGCCGATGTCGTCGTGGCCATCGTTGAGTGTGTTATCGAATTGACGTCTCGAGTTGCAGTCGCCTCAAAATTGTTTTGTACGATTGGCGAGCGAAGAAACAAGAAGAAGAAGAAGAAGAGGAGACGGAATTTCAATTATTTTGTTCGATGTGTGTCTTACACGAATACGTGTAAACGCGTATTTAACAGTGTATAACGGCGTTCGAGTTAACAACGAAAACACAGTGTACGTATTTTAATAATAACAATAATATACCGTTTGACGATAACGCGTTGCGTTTGACTCAGCCGCGGCGGCTGTCATTATTATCCGTCGTCGTGTTGATCACTGTCGCGCGGCGGTTCACTGTTTGCAGGTGTTGTTTGGCGCGGTCGTCGAAGAAAGCGACGAGCGGGGGGCGGAGATCGCTCCTCCGCGGCGGCGGCGGCGGCGGTCGGTGAAAGAACGGACGGTCGTGGTGGACGAAGAGAAAAGTAAAGTAAAGTAAAAAAAAAAAAAATAATATATATATAACGTTTTTTTTTTTCTTTCTTTCTATACACGAGAACGAAGACGCGTGAAAACGAAGAAAAAAAATGGGAGGGAAAAAAGACGAAGAAAACAACAAAAAGTGACCGCAGCCGCAGCCGTCCGGAATTCTCACCGAACGATGGGCGCGCGCATGTGTTCCATCCGATCTTTCTTTTACGCGCGCGCGATGCGTTTTTTTTTTCCGGAAATTTCTCCGAGCGCGCGCGTTTGCGTTCCGTCCGTCGCCTGCGCACATAACAATTTCGCCGCCATTAATGAGACGGCGTGTTAACCGTTATTATTATTATTATTTCTCCCACGCCGCGAGTTTCCAATTTTTTCTTTTTCACTCTATTCCCCTTCGCCCTTTCCCCATCGCATTGCGTATAGCGCCGCCACGTGTTCGACGCGCGAATTGTTGTGGATATTATGTTCTCGGGTCGTTGGGTCGATGAGTGTGTTTACATCCTTCTGTTTCCTAAAATCAACGTAATTTTTGCAAATTAACAGAAAAACGCGTATATAATAGGACCAATGCATTTTGTAAAATAAACATATTGTACAGTTTTGCGAAACGTCATCAGTATTGGTAGAGTAATGTGCGAGTGTAATAAATTGTTTATTTTTTTTTTTCCTAATGGAAAAAACGACCGACGACGGACGCTTTTAAATTAATATCAGTACTGTAAATTGTTAATCGAGTGAAAAATAACGGTCTTTCCGAATTCCTCGTGTTCACTAGATGCTGCCGCACTCGATTTATAAACGCTTGTGACGTACCGTCGTCCAAGTGGAATGTAACACGTAACGCTATGGAAGAACGTTTCCCCCGGTGGACCGATTAAACGTGTGCGCGGCGCACCTGTCGTCGTTACGACTAGACACGAACAATTTATTAATTCATTAATAAAATAGTAAAAACGAAAAGAAAAGAAAAAGAGAATTCGAAATAATAGGAAAGGATAATACTGTGCGATGTCAAATGGTAGATAAGTAAAAACTCTAACGCGGCTCCAGTACGTTTTTCTAATTTTTCTATAACGAATAGAGGAATTTTAAAATAGGACACGTTTTTAAAATAAAATTTTCAAAAAAAAAAAAAAAGCTTCTGTTGTTAATAACTTTCACCTCGTGATTTGTTCATTTTTGTTTTTTTTTTTTTCATTCTTCCTTATTATGTGTCGCCGTATTTTTCATTTTCGCTTTATAATATGACTTTTAGTCGAAATACCGGTAGTGTGTATAAACGATTTTTTTTTTTCGTAAATACACTTTTGTGTATATTTTTATACGTTTATATTTCATATTTCACAATCTGTATTAGTTCGCTAGGATATTTATGAACCGATGCGATGTAATTTAATACGATCGTTTCTTCCACATTATTATCATTAATTTATACATATTCTGCGGTAATAGGATATATATATATATAAATTAGATGTAAAATATTCAATACGCATTGTTATTCGTTTTAATGAATCGAAAATAATATAGTATATTACCAGGTTTATCCCATTACCTCGATAAATAATGATTGTCACATTATTATAACACAAGTTATTTTAAATAAATACGTGTTTGACCTAAATGAATTCGTATAACGGAATTTATTATTATTATTATTATTGATATTAAACGCGTGGAATTTAATTGGAAATTGCGAATCCATTTCGCTTAATATAGAAATGTTACCTATAACGAAAACCGAGCGTTAACGTGTTTTTACGGATGTTATGTGTCCATGTACTCAATGGATGAGGTGAACTCGTGTTTCAAATGAAATGTGTACGAATGAGAAAAAAAAAATCTTCGGAAATCGTATTATATTCGAAAGTATTCAGTGTCCGAATGTTATACATTATAATGTGTTCGAATTTACGAAAATAAATAAACACATATGTAAATTATTAAACGTTTTATTACAAATGTTTATAATCGAAATTTATATTCAAAAAAAAAAAAAAAAATTAAAAATATTTCTTTAAATGTTTCGACAGAAAATGAAAAAATAAAATGACACCTTCGAACAACGTGCTTTCGCGCTCTCATAAAAATCAATTTATTTATATTTAATCATTTCCTGTTTTTTTTTTTTTTTTTTTAATAATTTTTATTTTTCCGTCACAAACTTTTATTATTCATATTCATTTGATTTATTGTTTGATTGAACTCGTTTTATCAGATAATGTTTCGGACATGTCCGCATCGTTTAATTTCGATAAATCACGCATTTTAAATCTACATTTTTAAATAAATAAAATATTCTCGTACAAATAACATTAGATAATTTTATATTATGTATATTATTATTACTACGTATATATTACGAATAATTACATTCAATAGAATTCTTCTACAGAATATACGAATATACAGAATATATATTTTAAATATTTAAAATTTCGCGAATTCTCGTGTTTAACATTTAAACCGTTATTCGTTTACAATAGCATTTTGAACATATTCTATTATATTAAATTCGTACGCGTTCCCGCGTTTAAACACGGGATCGGAGTTTTCGGCCGAGGCGTACTCTGACTTTATATTGACGCCAGGCGTTATTTTCAAGGGACGCGTCACTACAGGGTCGTCTGTGCACCACCAGCATCGCGTTGGGACCGTCCCTGCCACTGGGTCTTGCGGTCTGTTTAACCATCTAACGTCTGTCGTCCTACCACGATTCAGCCGAGGCAGTCTCCAAAAACTTACTGGGACACTGTGTCCGGAGCGGCGTGCCGGTACGGCTCTCCGCTCCCGTAGTACCCACTGGGTTCATAGTTGACGTCATTTATGAGCAAATAACTGTGATCAATTGTAAAATACATTGTCATACAAATGTGTACACATTTGTTTTATGCGACCGCGACGTTTTTCACATGCGCACGCGCGAAGAGAGTGTTCAAAACGCGCTTTGCACGGCCCCCCCACGCCGTCGTAATCGTTATTCGAACGATTCAGCGATTTTATCGCCCTGTACATTGAGACTGTACACAATAATGTCAAATATCAATCTAACGTTTACGTTAAACGATCGTGTCCGGGAGCGGGAAATGTTGCAAACAAATCGTTTTTAACACCCGCGGTCGATTTTTATCGCCTCGTTTACGCGCAATAATAAACACGGCATAAAAAAAAAATTATCATAAATATACTACAGGTAATTGTAATGAAATAAAAACGCTAATAAACACGTTTGACGACGATAATTTTATAATTCGACGCGCGTTTTTATTCATTCCGCGATCGTTACGAACGAATTTTACATTTTCGTTTTCTTAAAATCATCAAATCTGTGCGATTATGACTTTTGTCTATTGACACGCGATCACGACGTTTGATAGTGCGCGTTACGCGTTGGCTTTCGTTTTCACGTTTTCCCGATTGACTAAAATATTGGCGAAACGACCTATTGTCAATTTGCCGACAATAATATTATTATTGTTATGATAACGTAGAGGGTTTTCATTTTTTTTTTCTTCTTTTTACTTGTATCGTTCGTTTTGCAAAATTCCAAATTAAAATGAATTTCAATATTATTTTACTATTTTCACGCATTTCGCCTCCCCCCCCCCAACAATATACTCAAAGTGCACTGTCACCAATCTCTTTTTTTTATTTTTGTAATTGCCCAACACATATATTGTGTCGTACGACGACACTGAATTTTATGGACAATAGTCTCATTACTATTATTTCCGAATTCTATATTTACATTCCGTTGATCGTCTGCAGCTGCAAAAATAATAATCATTTGTGCCGATTGCGCGGCACACTATTGGTTTCTGATCGGCCAAAAAAAAAAAAAAAATGTTTATTCGACTCAAACTCGTGCGTACAATTGACTAATTGTATCTTATGTACACTTGTTGTTAATTTGTTTAATCCTGAAGAACACGTCACACACCAAAAATACTTACATCCATGTTGACGCACACGGTACGTGTTTTGACCGAGCGTATTAAATTAAATCGTATTACGTAAATCTTTTTTTTTTATTATAAAAAGAAAGCTATTATTTTTTATATCCTAATTTGACGGATTTTTCTCTTTTTTTCTCTCTGACAAGCAAATATTAATAATTAAAATTCGAGTCGTAAAGGAAAAACACTAAATACACTAAAAAAAAAAAAAATGGCGCAAATTATGATTCAAATATTACGTAACTACGATACTACGGTGTTTAATCAACCGAATAGGAAATATAGTCATTCGTGTTTCGAAACAGCCATCGGATCGGTTGAAGAGTCGTGTATTATTATTAATTATTATTATCGGAATAACGGAAACATTATTATTTATAGGTATAGTAAATCATTAGCAGCATCACGAATATAAAGACGATCCACTCACGCCCACTTAGAAAAAATTAAAATTATCAATTTTTCTTTTTATGAAATATTGTTTTCATAAACACGGCTAATCTATGGACGGTTATAATTATTGGAAAGGTCTCTTCTGCTGTAAATAGTTACGTGTTTTTATATTTGATTTACAATAGTATATAATTCAAAATATATCCTGGGCACTGGGTAATTTCTCGTCTTCAGAAAACCACAAGCTCCGCCACGTGACCGAAGACAATTAATACGTTATTATTGGCTATAAAAACAATAATACTACGCGTAGGTAAAAAAAAAACAATAATAATAATACGTTGAAATAACATATACACTTTTTATATTATACGTTCAAACGTTCAAAGAGAAAAAAAAGAAACTTCTTGAAACAATATTGTACGCGTAGGTATAAATATCAAACATAACGCGATTTTGATATATTATACGAAATCTCCGTACGTCATCCGAAATTTTTTCTTTTTCGATACGTATCAACGTGACCCAATTGCATTTTAGCATTGCCGACGATTCATTCGCGTAAGTATCATAAGTATTCAATACATCAATATACGTTAAATGTTAGCTTATTTTCTGTATCATATTATTATTATAAATTTTGCGTCGTTTATAAATGGTCCTTAACCCAACTAAATCTCGTGAATTTATCAATAACGTACAATTATTATTAGTGTATGAATTTGTACGCGTTTCCCGGTATATTTACAAAGTTTTAATTAATATTGCAATGTATGTTTAACACAATAAACGTATATATGTACGAGATTAAAAATACGAATTTTTTTTTTTTTAGTGCATTTAATTCCGAATATCTTTCATTATATCTTTACATTTTAAGGACTTATTTATTACGGTTTTCGATCGAATGTTTACAGGTGTATTTTTTTTTTAGCGATTTTCCAAATATTTTAAAAACAATAATAAAAACAATTTTAGATTACTTATCTAGGAGCTGAAATAATACTCGAACGGGAAAATATCGATTCCGCGGATCATTGATATAATTATTTCGGTTTTGTTGAAATATTTACCGGCGGCGGCGTCTTTGCTCGCGTTCGTGTAAGAGTTTCTCGAGAAAATACCGAAAGACAAATGTATCATATTAACAACGTTTTTCGTCTTCGTGCGGATTATGTGTGTGTGTGTGTGTATTTTGGGGAATACGGTGTGAAATAAATGTCGACTGCGATAAACGCGACATATTCACTCACAGAATACGTTTTTTTTTTTAAAAAAAACTTTTAAAAACGCATATTTGAACACGTAATACACGACTATAGGTTTTTATAATAACGCATAATTTATATGAACAATTAGTATTGTAAACATTATTGTTTTTTTTTAAATATTATATAATGTTATACAACGGTCGTGTTATCGTTTTTCCATTATCGTCGCCAATTCTTGCACAAACCCATCACCGTTCGTACGTCTTCATCGTATCGTCTCGTGTTTTTTTTTTTTCTTTTCGGTCTCATCGCGGTTTTATAAAATCGCGTAAAATATTACTAATCCGTTTGCGTTCGTAAGACGTGCGATTATAATAATTATTATTTACTTGTATGATATATTATATTGACGAATAGTCGTTCGTTTTTCATTTCGTCAATCACAGACATTGGGACCGGTCAAATGTGTGATCTACCGATAAACTGCTATCTACGATAAAGCGTTGTAGGTAGAACGTGTGATAACATACCTAAATTTTACACTATAGTGCCTATATAATTATAGATGTGATATGGATTTTACGACTGTATTGTATTTTTAAAATACATCATTTAAACATTCAGTTAGGTTCATTTAGCGTTCATTCGTGTCATTTCGTTTGTTGGTCAATTTTTTCAATTTTTTTTATGTATAACGATTTCGTTTTGTAACGATTTAAATTTTAAAATGAATTCTACTGCGACAATGGGATATTTATATAAAAATATAATTATTGATGAATTGAAATGCGTTGAATGTTTAAAAAGTAAAAACCTTTTGAGTAACAACCGTTTGGTTTGTTCAAAAAAGAATATTGATGGCACCGAATGTGGTGGACAATTACGTGAAACAACAATAGGACCAGTAAAAAAAGACGTTCGGACGGTACTTTTGAAAAAACTGTGACTATTAGGTGTACTAAAAAAGGATGCCGAACATATCAGTCAATTCGCGCAGGAAATCCATTTTTTACTTACACAGACCTCAATGGTAATTTAGCTCTAACAGAAATAATAGAACTTGTCTGGTATTGGGTATATATATGATACCAGTACATAATGCAATTTTATGGACAGATTTAAAAAATACTTTTGCAGTATGAATATAATAAGCAACATTATAGCAAGTTAATGACACATTGGACCAGCCATTTGTTGGTAGATCACACATTGGACCGGTCCCCAGACATTTTTCTGTTTTAAATAAATAAGCGAATTCGCACATTTCTTTTGTAATTACGGGATTCATCGATTAAAAAATAAAAAAAATAAAAAAAATCACTAAATAAATACGAATTTACTAAATAATAATAATGTATAAAAAAAT
Organism: Chaetogeoica ovagalla; assembly: GCA_032441825.1. Taxonomy (NCBI): domain Eukaryota; kingdom Metazoa; phylum Arthropoda; class Insecta; order Hemiptera; family Aphididae; genus Chaetogeoica; species Chaetogeoica ovagalla. Next base: position 2,526,656 of record CM063747.1, on the reverse strand, counting down.
TTCTTTGAACCAACTCAATCTCCGCCAGAAAAAAAACCCTCCCCGTGTCTACGCCACTCTCCGATTACGTGCAATAGATTATACCATTAATAAGGTACCGAGAGAGTCCTGTAATGATCTCGAGTCATAACAAATGTATTTCCTTGTTTTCCACCAAATGGTCGAATTCGGAAAGTGTATACGAGAATTGAGCAAAAAAACGAAAATATTATGCTCCGTATTTCATTAGACAAGATTACATTATTATAATACGTGTCCTTATAAAACGTTTTTTCTTTTTTTTTTCCCATTAATCTTCGCGCAGCTAATCTTTTCCGTAGCGTTCCGAATTTCAAAACTGTACAATGTAATGTACCGTAATTTACGTGATATAGACACGAATCCGCTGTACGAAATGTATATAGGCATGTACAGATATGGAAAAGAAACACAAGTTGTAATTTTATACTCGTAATATATTTGTATAACGCGGTCGGCCCGTCGGTTGTTTAACAAAAATATTAAAAAGATAACATGGACATAACAACGCGTTTAACGTGATACATTTTTTTTTTTTATATATATATATATAATAGTGCACAGTGGTCTTGTGAAAACAAAAAACGTTGTACGACAATGTATTATAATAATAATAATAATAATAATAATAACGTTTTTGTACCGCATTTTGTAACACGAAAAAAAAAACATTATCGTCGTTTTCGACAAATCTACGCGATTAAAAAAAGAACGAGAAAAAAGCACACACGTAGCAGCTGCGTGTAAACGACGACGTAAAGACCCGCCGTGCCACCAACAGCGGTCGGTCGGTCCGACGACGGGTGTCGTCGTCGATGCGACGCCGCGCGTGCGATTTCACTTTTTCACCACTACGTACCATATATCATTATTATTATTATTATTATTATTATTATTATTATTATTATTATCATTATTATTATTATTATTATTCCGCGCATTCTGCTAAACACCGTTCACTCAATTTCGTATACGAGTGAATTTTTTTTTTTCCTTTTCCTTTTTTTCCCACGACGTGCAGTACACGTTTCCGTCGCCAGCACACCGCCGCCGCCGCCGTCGTCTTACTCGTTTCATCCGTTACGTTTAGAACAAATTATTATAAATATCATCGTCGCCACGTCTTCTCGTTATATTATTCGTTTCCAACCCGTTGTTGTTGTATTACACGTAATCATTGGTTGGTTACCCGTCGGTTGGTGCGCACACACAAATAAAGCGTATTTCAGATACATAACGTTTTATGCGTAGAACGACGATACTTTCATTTTATTCAGACAATCAGACACGTACGCGCGGTCGTAATAGTCTAAATGGAGTTAATAAACGCGTATTCGATTTTGCGCGCGGCCGCAATTATTTTACTAATAAAATAAATTAATTCTTAGTCCTTATAACACAACGGTGATTTCGTTAGTAATATATTTGAATTTTTATATATTCATACGGAAATCCTACAAAAAAAACCTCCCCGGACTATTCCTTACGTCGTTCAATTATCCTATCGAAAATTACAAGTTTTAATTGTATTTATTTTATATATATATATATATATATATATATACACTCGATCGTATTCCTCTAAATAATTACGATTATGATAAAGGACCTAATAAAAACGATATTCACGCGCGGTCTTACAAATAAAATATGTACTTTTGACACAATTTCTTATTGCGGTATATGAAACGGCGAAGTATACGATCAGAAAAATTCGCTAAAATATCGAATAATATTGAAAATCGCGTTCGACACGAATAATTATGTAAAAAACAAATAAATTATAAAATTAACGAAAATTCGCAGATAATAACAGATCTGTTATTACATACAAAATTAAATGTCGTAGTTGTACTAAATTTCGTTTTTGGTAAAACGAAACCAGACATTTTAAAATGAAGCGCACACGTCTCCGGAACAGAATTAAAATATAATAAGGTAATCCGCAAACAAATTTTACGAAACATATTTTAGAAGATATTGTATTCATTTCAATATACGTGGATACGACACATTTACATAAGTCCAGTTTTAGAAGAATTATAATATTAATAATGTACCACGGTCGTTTTATTTTTTTTTTTTTAAATTTGTTTTCACCGTGTAAACAATTTCTTTGCTGTTTTTTTTTTGTATTTTCAAACTCTGTGTCTCTTCATTATAATATTCATAATTTCGAATAGAAATTCCTATTGGATTTTATCTACGCAATATAGTGTTGTTCGTTTTTAAATTTTCTTTTTCTTTTTCGCTTAACGAAATCGTTACTGGATAATGAAAATGCTCTAATCATTAGTTATCCATTTTTTCCGATAGCAATTAATAATTTCGCTAACGTGATGATATTTTAAGAAAGTAATTTTTCGATTTTCTCAATAGTATTTTTAAACGCGACCAAAAAACAAAATTTTATTTTATTTTAATAACGACAAAAACGCGATTTTGTCAAAATTAATTATCGTATATATATATATATTATTTAATAATAAATAATGCGACGTCGAAGCTTCCACTCGGAATAGTTTTATTGAAAGCAACGATATATGATTGCTTTCCAATTTATAATAAATCTACTTAAATCTTCATCGGATTACCTAATTCACTTAAGTGACATATGAACAACAATTGCGGCTCGCCATTCATTTTTTTTTTTATTATTATTATTATTATTATTTCTATTCATCATTTTCATTTTTACTTTTTTTATTCTATTATATATTTCGTTTTTTCTGTTCTATGTTGAATGCATGTGGGTTTATTACGCCGTATGTTGCCTATACGCAACGTACGTAGTAATGAAAAAAAATAATAACGCGCGTCGTGAGAACTCTGAGAATCCGCGTTAAAAAAACAAAATACATTTTTATAATATGCTTATAATGGTTTGATAAATTGTAAAATGTACACTAACACACGCGTTACACACCTTGTGTGCGTATAACGAGAAAAGACACGCGTTTTTACGTGCAGTTCAACTTACCTGATTGGCTGCTTCAGTAGTCGGTTTTCACTTTTCTCCGCGACTTAACAGCAACGGTATAATACAAGTGTGTATGTACATATTATTACGTTCTTTTCGTCGTAATAACGTTTACTCGCTCGTTATTGTTTTAAATTCCCCACTCGTATTATACTCACGCTCGCGAATTATAATAATATTGTCGAAATAATAATAATAATAACCGTTAACACGCCAGGGGCGTATTTACTTCATCCCCTAGAGGGGGCGAATAGAAAACGGCCCGTCGAATCTGTTGTCAACTTAGAATTATCGAAAATATTCGTATGAGAGTAACAGTTTTAATTGCTATAGATCAGAGGTGACGGATCTTTTTCGAGTCAAGTGTCAAATTTGTCCGATTAAGGGTTTGAAAATTTTTCACGTGCTCGAACAAAAAAAATAAAATTATTTTCTAAGAACACAAAAATTGATTAGGAAAAATAAAGTTACCGATATATTATATATTATATTAAGCCCGCATTTGTTTTTATTTTATAAAATATTATTAAAATATCTTTAAATTATGTGTTGAGAATTAAATTGTATGTATTAAAAATTATGATTATATTTCAGTGCGATTTTTTTTTTTTTTGCTGTTTCTTAGAAGATAAGGTTTTGATGTCAAGAGTGTAATTTTTAATGAAACACAAACAGCACTCGTTTGGTCGGTCAAACCGTTTCTTTGAGTATTTTTGTTCTATTTAATATGGCCACGTCTAGATCCACTTTGGATGAACGCCGCCGTGTGACAGTTCTCGGTATAGACAAACGAAGTGTCTACTAACCCGCGGCCGAGATTCGAAAACCGGGGCACACAGGGATTTGTTTCTTTTTTTTATTCTTTATAGGAAAAAGAAGAATAAAAATGTTTTAATTTTGATTATATTATTATTATTTATTGTGGTTTTTTTTCTGTAAGTTTATGAGGAGAAAGTCGAAAACATAAAACTCCACAGAAGAGAAAAAAAATTATATAGCACACATACCAAAAATAAAAAATAAAAAATAAAATACTCGTATAGAAAAAATACATAAAAATAATGGATAAAATAAAGGACGCGCCACGATGGATTGTACTGGCCATAAGTATATATGTAAAGAAATATTCACGATTAAATAAACATATTATCGCGTGTTCGTCCTGAGGCGATGTACGACTACTCCGCCTTTTGCAATTTGGCACACGGGAAATATATTATAAGAAAAAACGGAAATAGGAAAAATATACGTCGTAGAGAATAGAAGAAATAACGTTCACCGCTCGGCGGTCGGGAAGGAAGAGGTAAAAAGTCCCAGCTATGTGTATTACGCAGCTCGATCATTTTATAACGAAAATTATATTATAATTATCGATGCGCGCACGTGTTCACTGCGTTTCTGTCAGCCGGCACAGTTATATTACAAATGCGATAAATGCGTCGTCCGTCGTATTTTATAGATGACTAGGCCCTTATTAATTTGAGCGTAAAATACTTTTCAATCATAAATCGTATTTTTTTAAACCTCCTCTTGGACCAACACAGGATATATTGTATTCTGTGACTTAATTATAATATCATATTGTAGAAGAGATAATCAAAAAAAAAAAAAAAAAACAAATCTTATTTGTGCGAAGTTAATATAAAAACACATAGCACCTCGTTGACACGTAAATATTTCGTTTCAAAATTATGAATAGAACGTAAAGAAAATTGCTGATCGGCCTGTGTAAAATGAACGATTAAATAGTTATTTTATTCTTGGACGTACTTGTAGAAAAAAAAAAAACGTTTTGTATATGTGTACACCTACCTACTTACTTCCCCGTGAATCCGAGAACCGGAAATAATCGAAACAGTTTTTATTAATGAAATTAATAAACAACGAGCGAGGTTTAAAATAAGACGTAATTTTCAAGTGCCGATGAGTTTGGCACCCTTTTCTTCCAACTGCAACGACAGCGGTTGACTGTAAAACCATGCTTCGTCCAAAACGGTCTCCGGGTCGGTCACCACGGCCGGGTGCCCGGTGTTGGGAAAAGCCACATTGTAGCCCGGGAACCAAGCGGGTGGCGTGGATCCTCTGAGCACGGCCGCTGACTGAACGGGCGATCGGGTTTCCAACTTCATGTTGCGCGACCCTTCGTTTAACATGTCCTCGTTGTCGTCTTTGAGCCCGTGTTTGTCCAGTAAACTACCGCCGAGCAACACCTTCAAATCCTCCACTTTGTCTATGGTCGACGGTTCGGCAACGTACACTTCTGGCTTCGGGAGGATGTTGTCCAAGCGCGCTCCTTGTTCCATGTCCGGGTCCTTTGCACTGATTACGGTCGGCGGTGACAGTGGAACGGCCGTGTCCTGTATACGTGAGAATTGTGCGTAAAGCCCGAATCCGTTAAAAACGGGGAAATTCAATCGTTTTTATTTTAAAAAACATTCAACAATAAATGTGTTCCCCGAACGGTTACAAATCGTATCGACCACGGTTTATTGGGTTGGAAATATTTGGGCATTGGTTATGTGAAATCGACGTGATAAACTCACTTCAGTGGAAATCGCTGCGGTGGGGCCGAGTGACACGAAAGGAGCGTCTGGGTTACCTTTGGAAAACAAGTGTTCGTACACTTCTATTGGATCGGTTTTCATGCTCAACCCGTTTTCGATTGATCTCATTATGTACGCTAAATATTGCGGGCTTACGTCGTTTTCCTAAGATAAAAAAAAAAAAAAAAAAAAAAAAAAAATGCCATCCAATTATTGAATAGTATTGAGAAACTGAACAAATAATATTTATCAACAGTGCCTTACGATTTTTTCTCTATTGCTTTTGGACGTGGCGTCGTACACGTTGAGTATTTTCTTCTTTGGTCTGCGTTCGTCCAGTACTTTAATGCCGCTTAAAAGTGCCGCAAGTTCGATATCATGATTTTCGGCTTCCACCAATTTCTGTACGGTTTGTAAGGATATTTTGCATTTCTCAATTGGATACGGAGGACAAGGGCAACAAGGTGGTGCGGGAGGACACTGTTGTTTGGGCGGATCACATTTCGATGAATTACCGTAGCACCGACATTCGTCCGTCTTCTTTCCCTGAACACAGAGTAACGTAAATACACGAACATGGTATTTAATTTAGATGACTTACACACACCGATTCCATTGTATTTATTTTGTTTATATTATATAAATCTTTCGTTAAAAATATTTTATTCAGCGATAGAACGTATAATATTTATAAATTTAAAACGTTTTGTTTATTAGTTTTTTTTTTTTTTTTTTTTAATATTACGTTTTGGTAACTAACAAAATCATTATATGACATATCCATCGAAACCAAATTGAATGTGCTCGTGTAAATATTTCAAAAACGTGTGAAAATTATATTTGTATATTATATTGTGTTTGGCAATTAGGATTAGACGTAGGTTAAATACATACATAATTATATAATACTAAATATTAAATACATAGGTTAGGTCAAATAAAATAGGCACGTAATAAATAAATGCATTTAATTAATATAAGATATATTTATATTATAATATATATATATATAATATTATATTATATAAATTGAATTCAAATATTCCATTTTAATCGTATTATATACGATATCAACAACAGTGACACAACCGAAATTTTTTCCAAGAGTGTGGAGGAGGAGGTGTTCAATCATTTTTTTATGTTTCGGGGATTTTTATGTGTACTTACACATGTAAATAATTTTGTACATGGCAAATCATTAGGAATAATTAAAACGAACAGTATTTTAAAATGTAAAGCAATTAACGATACGAATGCAATCAATTTTAAAATTATATTATCTCAACGAACTTGATCAACAAGAGATAGATAAGTATGTAAATGTAATGTGTAAGGCGAATGTTCAATAATTGTTTTATTTGACCAACTCACAGAACCTGTAGAAATAAAAAATTTAAATGAGCAATAACACATTAAACAGTAAACTGCAATAGATACTTAGGACGAAAAATAATAATACGAATTTCTATTTTAATTTCAATATTTACACGCTTATGATGATTTCACACGGAATAATTACATTAAAATATAATAATTTGATTATTTGGTGAACAAATCGATTATGTTTATAGAAATAGCCTTTACTCGGATTTGATAATTAACCTACATTGGCGTAAAATTTCTGTCATACTCCCAAATTGGTTAAAAAAAAAAAAGCTCGGGTCAGTGTTCTCCCCATTTTGAATAAGAGAAATGACAGAAAATGTTATTTTTCGTTCTTCACACCAACACACGAATATGAATATAAATGTACAAATATAAATTTAATGTTAATAAATGTGCAACTGTGAACTAGAAGAAACAACAAGTGGAAATAATGTGTTTTATGTATTTGATGTTTTTAACGGCGATTATTCGTATTTAATAGTTTTATTTATGAAATGTTTAGAAACTTTAGTATTACAATAATAATAATAATAACGAAATAAGCTCAAAAGAGTTAATGGACGTTTAGACGTGGAGTTTTAGTTATCTGTGTACGACGCGATAAGGTACAGACTCGGTACTGTTGGACTCGGTCCGATTGTGGCGCTTTATATAGGCCGTAGAATATTCTCGGGGCGGCGACAGGCGGCGCGTACGAATATTCTAGAACGTTCCACCCGACACGCGACAATAGCTACCTGCCGCGCGGCGCGATCGCTCTAGAATATTCTCGGCACTCGCCACATCACCCCCCTGGGAAGTGTGTTGCTATGCTTGAAAAAAATTGGTAAACCGGACACGACGTCCTGATCGAGTTGTTACCGTAGGTCTGTTCGTGGAAGTCGCATCATCAATGGACGAGTTGGAAAATTCTTCCTCGGCTGGTATTTTTGAAAAACGTTGAGTTGAATTGGACGGGTTTGTGATGAAGTAAGCCGGTTTAAGGCGGTCAATAGACACCGTCGTCTTCTTGTCTTTAACCAAAATATCAAAAGTCTTGTCACTACGAGTGAGAACAAGATGAGGTCCAGTGTAAGGTGGTGGAGAGATTCGAACCAAATCGGTGCGTAGCATGACATGAGTGCATGTTGCTAGATCTTGATGAACAAAAATGCGACTTTTTGAGTGACGTGATGCTGGAACGGGACGAAGTTTGGAAATGACGGTTCGGAGATTCACCACAAAGTCTGAAGGTTCAGGAGAGATTGGGTGTGGAGATAAAAACTCACTAGGGACTCGCAATGTCTCTCCGTACACTAGTTCTGCGACTGATGATTTGAGATCAGCTTTCCAGGCAGTGCGTAGACCAAGGAGCACTAATGGTAGAGCGTTTAACCAGGAAGAATCTTCATGGCACATAATGGCAGCTTTAAGAGAGCGATGCCAGCGTTCAACAAGACCGTTTGACTGTGGGTGATAACTAGTTGTTCTAGACAAGGAAATACCGAATAGTTTAGCTAGTGACTGGAAAAGTTGAGATTCAAATTGTCGTCCTCTGTCCGTAGTAATTTGAAATGGAACGCCAAAGCGCGCAATCCAGGAGAAAACGAGTGCTTTAGCAACAGTTTCAGCAGTTATGTCTTGCAAAGGTGTAGCTTCCGGCCATCTGGTGTACCGATCTATTGCGGTTAAACAGTATCTGAATCCATTCGAGTAGGGAAGAGGACCGATTAAGTCGATGTGAACATGTGCGAAACGGACTGGTGGAACAGTAAAATTACCAAGTGGCGCAGAAATGTGTTTAGAGACCTTGCTTCGCTGACATTGAAGACAGGAACGAGACCAATTCCGACAGTCTTTGTTCATTAATGGCCAAACAAAACGTTGGGAAACTAATCGTCTTGAAGTATTTGCTCCAGGATGACTGAGGCCGTGAATATTATCAAAGACTTGACGTCTGAAGTTAGGCGTCAAGTACGGGCGAGGATGATCACTGCTTGTATCACAATAAAGAGATTCATCGTATCCAGGAATAGGGACTTTAACAAGGCGGAGAGCTGAACCGTGATCTAGAAGGTTTCGGAGTTCCGGGTCAGTTTCTTGACTACGTGCCAGAGCTGAAAAGTTAATTGGAGTTGAAACTGATTCAATGCGTGACAGTGAGTCAGCGACTATGTTGTTCTTTCCAGAAACGTGCCTTACGTCCGTTGTAAACTGGGAAATAAAATCTAAATGGCGAAATTGACGCGGTGAACATTTGTCATTTTTCTGAGCAAAAGCAAACGTAAGAGGCTTATGATCCGTAAATATAGTAAAATGGCGGGCTTCAAGCATGGGTCGGAAATACTTGATAGCTTCATAGATGGCATAAAGTTCTCGGTCATAAGTACTCCATTTCTGTTGGGAAGGATTTAACTTCTTCGAAAAGAAGGCTAACGGCTCCCAAGATTGCTGAGATTGCTGTTGGAGAGACGCGCCAATTGCATACTGGCTAGCATCGACGAAAAGTGCTAAGGATGCTGAAGTATTTGGATGCGTCAGGAGTGTAGCATTGGAAAGTGCTGTCTTGCAATCGTCGAAAGCTGATATTAATTGCGGTGTCCACTGAACAGGAGTTGAGCCTTTCACCTTTTGGCCTGCTAAGATGGCATTAAGCGGTGATTGAATATCAGCGGCATGTGGCACGTGTCGTCGGTAGAAATTGAGCATTCCTAAAAACTGACGAAGTTGTCGGACTGTAGAAGGCTGAGGAAAGGTCTGAATAGCTTTGACTTTATCTGAAGTAGGACAACAGCCAGAAGAAGTGACTACGTATCCGAGAAAATGACTTCGGACACACCTAGCACACATTTGTTCGGATTAATGACAATTCCGTAGTCAGAGAAACGCTGAAAAACTGTCCTCAGGTGTTCTTTGTGGTCGTTTTCATTACGAGAAAACACCAAGATGTCATCTAAGTAACCGAAACAAAATGGAAGATCGCGTAGAACATTGTCAATAAAGCGTTGCCAGGTTTGGGCTGCGTTTCGAAGGCCAAAAGTCATGAAGTTGAACTCAAATAAACCAAATGGGGTTGTGATAGCGGTCTTTGGAATATCATCAGGAGCGACTGGAATCTGGGTAAACGCTTTTGCACAGTCAATGACACTGAAAATGGTACAACCATAAAGAGCGTACGAAAAATCGAGAAGATGACGTACTGGGTACCGGTCAGGAATAGTTCGCGCGTTGAGTGCTCTATAGTCACCACAAGGGCGCCAACCATTGTCCTTTTTAGGCACAAGATGGAGAGGAGATGCCCAGGAACTCTCTGACCGACGTGCAATACCATCTCGAACCATCGCCTCAAACTCAGATCGGGCGATTTTTAGACGATCTGGGGCGAGTCGGCGAGCACGGCAGTGGACTGGTTGGCCAGGGGTGGTCCTGATATGATGCAGCGTAGCATGGCGAACATCTCGAATAACTCCCGGTGGACGAATGATGTCCGGGAATTTAGTAAGGACATCATGGTATCGTGAGTTACCACAAATGACCTTAACATGAGGAACGGAAGAATTGACAAAGGTACCTCGAGTAGTCAGTGTCGTGATGTTGTCGATGAGACGTTTGTGTCGAATGTCAACCAGGAGATTGTAGTAAGACAAGAAGTCTACTCCGATAATTGGGTGTGTAACATCGGCAACCACAAAACGCCATGAAAAATCTCTTCGGAGGCCTAGGTCGAGACGGAGCTGGGTCCAACCATAGGTGGGAATAATAGATCCGTTTGCAGCGTATAGCTCATAAGTAGTGCGTTGTCGAGGTCCTTGCAAAGAAGTGCGTGGGACAACACATAAATCGGAACCGGTATCTATTAAAAATTGAAGCTTACTTTTACGATCGGAGACTTGGAGGCGGCTGGGTAGTTGCGGACAGACGCTAGTCGCCATTAGGCGCTGCCCTGTGCGTTTTCCGAAACAAAGGAGCACGGGGATGTGCATCTTTTGGCATGTTCCTTGTATCGGCGGTGATACCAACAAACAGATTCGGTGGACGCATTTCGACGACGAGCACTGGGTGAACGGGTACGCGTGTTGGAACGCTTCATATTCAGAGACGAACGACCAGTTGCTGTAAGGGCTGCTATCTGCTGTGCGAGGTTATCAATACGAGCTGTGAGACTGGCCACCTCATTAGACGGTGAAGTAAGAGCCACGTGAGCCTGCGGTGTTACCTCGTTTACCGTATCGGCGAGTTTTGCTACGTCATCAAGAGGAGTGTTTCTTTGGGTAGCAATAACAGCTTGAATATGGGGAGGTAAACGATTTGACCACAAGGTACGCAAGAAATCCTGTGGAATTGAGGAACCACCAAGATTTGCGAGATGACGCAAAAATTGGGATGGCTTCCTGTCACCGATTTCTTCGTGTGTTAAAAGCTGGCGGACACGTTGCTCTTGTGAAGAAGTTAAGCGTTCGATTAATTCAGTTTTCAGTTTATCAAACTTACCGGTTTCCGGCGGATTGGAAACTATGTCTTTAACTTCTTTAATAACAGGACCGTCGAGTTGTGAAATAGCGTAATAATATTTGGTGGAGTCCTGAGTAATGTTAGCTAAAGCGAATTGAGCTTCGAGCTGTGCAAACCATACCGCGGGATCTTCAGGCCAAAATGGTGGAATTTTGATTCCGACGCGAGAGATGTGCGGAACGTCTTGAAGAAGTGCGTTTTCCATTGTCGAGGTCACCACTGTAGTTAGTGTGTAAAGGGAAAGTAAAATACGAGTACACTAAACTAATACAATTTAAACTGTATATTTATATTACATAAATAAACGTAACAAATGAAACTCAAGACGACGCGATAAGGTACAGACTCGGTACTGTTGGACTCGGTCCGATTGTGGCGCTTTATATAGGCCGTAGAATATTCTCGGGGCGGCGACAGGCGGCGCGTACGAATATTCTAGAACGTTCCACCCGACACGCGACAATAGCTACCTGCCGCGCGGCGCGATCGCTCTAGAATATTCTCGGCACTCGCCACATCACCCCCCTGGGAAGTGTGTTGCTATGCTTGAAAAAAATTGGTAAACCGGACACGACGTCCTGATCGAGTTGTTACCGTAGGTCTGTTCGTGGAAGTCGCATCATCAATGGACGAGTTGGAAAATTCTTCCTCGGCTGGTATTTTTGAAAAACGTTGAGTTGAATTGGACGGGTTTGTGATGAAGTAAGCCGGTTTAAGGCGGTCAATAGACACCGTCGTCTTCTTGTCTTTAACCAAAATATCAAAAGTCTTGTCACTACGAGTGAGAACAAGATGAGGTCCAGTGTAAGGTGGTTGGAGAGAGATTCGAACCAAATCGGTGCGTAGCATGACATGAGTGCATGTTGCTAGATCTTGATGAACAAAAATGCGACTTTTTGAGTGACGTGATGCTGGAACGGGACGAAGTTTGGAAATGACGGTTCGGAGATTCACCACAAAGTCTGAAGGTTCAGGAGAGATTGGGTGTGGAGATAAAAACTCACTAGGGACTCGCAATGTCTCTCCGTACACTAGTTCTGCGACTGATGATTTGAGATCAGCTTTCCAGGCAGTGCGTAGACCAAGGAGCACTAATGGTAGAGCGTTTGACCAGGAAGAATCTTCATGGCACATAATGGCAGCTTTAAGAGAGCGATGCTAGCGTTCAACAAGACCGTTTGACTGTGGGTGATAACTAGTTGTTCTAGACAAGGAAATACCGAATAGTTTAGCTAGTGACTGGAAAAGTTGAGATTCAAATTGTCGTCCTCTGTCCGTAGTAATTTGAAATGGAACGCCAAAGCGCGCAATCCAGGAGAAAACGAGTGCTTTAGCAACAGTTTCAGCAGTTATGTCTTGCAAAGGTGTAGCTTCCGGCCATCTGGTGTACCGATCTATTGCGGTTAAACAGTATCTGAATCCATTCGAGTAGGAAGAGGACCGATTAAGTCGATGTGAACATGTGCGAAACGGACTGGTGGAACAGTAAAATTACCAAGTGGCGCAGAAATGTGTTTAGAGACCTTGCTTCGCTGACATTGAAGACAGGAACGAGACCAATTCCGACAGTCTTTGTTCATTAATGGCCAAACAAAACGTTGGGAAACTAATCGTCTTGAAGTATTTGCTCCAGGATGACTGAGGCCGTGAATATTATCAAAGACTTGACGTCTGAAGTTAGGCGTCAAGTACGGGCGAGGATGATCACTGCTTGTATCACAATAAAGAGATTCATCGTATCCAGGAATAGGGACTTTAACAAGGCGGAGAGCTGAACCGTGATCTAGAAGGTTTCGGAGTTCCGGGTCAGTTTCTTGACTACGTGCCAGAGCTGAAAAGTTAATTGGAGTTGAAACTGATTCAATGCGTGACAGTGAGTCAGCGACTATGTTGTTCTTTCCAGAAACGTGCCTTACGTCCGTTGTAAACTGGGAAATAAAATCTAAATGGCGAAATTGACGCGGTGAACATTTGTCATTTTTCTGAGCAAAAGCAAACGTAAGAGGCTTATGATCCGTAAATATAGTAAAATGGCGGGCTTCAAGCATGGGTCGGAAATACTTGATAGCTTCATAGATGGCATAAAGTTCTCGGTCATAAGTACTCCATTTCTGTTGGGAAGGATTTAACTTCTTCGAAAAGAAGGCTAACGGCTCCCAAGATTGCTGAGATTGCTGTTGGAGAGACGCGCCAATTGCATACTGGCTAGCATCGACGAAAAGTGCTAAGGATGCTGAAGTATTTGGATGCGTCAGGAGTGTAGCATTGGAAAGTGCTGTCTTGCAATCGTCGAAAGCTGATATTAATTGCGGTGTCCACTGAACAGGAGTTGAGCCTTTCACCTTTTGGCCTGCTAAGATGGCATTAAGCGGTGATTGAATATCAGCGGCATGTGGCACGTGTCGTCGGTAGAAATTGAGCATTCCTAAAACTGACGAAGTTGTCGGACTGTAGAAGGCTGAGGAAAGGTCTGAATAGCTTTGACTTTATCTGAAGTAGGACAACAGCCAGAAGAAGTGACTACGTATCCGAGAAAAATGACTTCGGACACACCTAGCACACATTTGTTCGGATTAATGACAATTCCGTAGTCAGAGAAACGCTGAAAAACTGTCCTCAGGTGTTCTTTGTGGTCGTTTTCATTACGAGAAAACACCAAGATGTCATCTAAGTAACCGAAACAAAATGGAAGATCGCGTAGAACATTGTCAATAAAGCGTTGCCAGGTTTGGGCTGCGTTTCGAAGGCCAAAAGTCATGAAGTTGAACTCAAATAAACCAAATGGGGTTGTGATAGCGGTCTTTGGAATATCATCAGGAGCGACTGGAATCTGGGTAAACGCTTTTGCACAGTCAATGACACTGAAAATGGTACAACCATAAAGAGCGTACGAAAAATCGAGAAGATGACGTACTGGGTACCGGTCAGGAATAGTTCGCGCGTTGAGTGCTCTATAGTCACCACAAGGGCGCCAACCATTGTCCTTTTTAGGCACAAGATGGAGAGGAGATGCCCAGGAACTCTCTGACCGACGTGCAATACCATCTCGAACCATCGCCTCAAACTCAGATCGGGCGATTTTTAGACGATCTGGGGCGAGTCGGCGAGCACGGCAGTGGACTGGTTGGCCAGGGTGGTCCTGATATGATGCAGCGTAGCATGGCGAACATCTCGAATAACTCCCGGTGGACGAATGATGTCCGGGAATTTAGTAAGGACATCATGGTATCGTGAGTTACCACAAATGACCTTAACATGAGGAACGGAAGAATTGACAAAGGTACCTCGAGTAGTCAGTGTCGTGATGTTGTCGATGAGACGTTTGTGTCGAATGTCAACCAGGAGATTGTAGTAAGACAAGAAGTCTACTCCGATAATTGGGTGTGTAACATCGGCAACCACAAAACGCCATGAAAAATCTCTTCGGAGGCCTAGGTCGAGACGGAGCTGGGTCCAACCATAGGTGGGAATAATAGATCCGTTTGCAGCGTATAGCTCATAAGTAGTGCGTTGTCGAGGTCCTTGCAAAGAAGTGCGTGGGACAACACATAAATCGGAACCGGTATCTATTAAAAATTGAAGCTTACTTTTACGATCGGAGACTTGGAGGCGGCTGGGTAGTTGCGGACAGACGCTAGCCGCCATTAGGCGCTGCCCTGTGCGTTTTCCGAAACAAAGGAGCACGGGGATGTGCATCTTTTGGCATGTTCCTTGTATCGGCGGTGATACCAACAAACAGATTCGGTGGACGCATTTCGACGACGAGCACTGGGTGAACGGGTACGCGTGTTGGAACGCTTCATATTCAGAGACGAACGACCAGTTGCTGTAAGGGCTGCTATCTGCTGTGCGAGGTTATCAATACGAGCTGTGAGACTGGCCACCTCATTAGACGGTGAAGTAAGAGCCACGTGAGCCTGCGGTGTTACCTCGTTTACCGTATCGGCGAGTTTTGCTACGTCATCAAGAGGAGTGTTTCTTTGGGTAGCAATAACAGCTTGAATATGGGGAGGTAAACGATTTGACCACAAGGTACGCAAGAAATCCTGTGGAATTGAGGAACCACCAAGATTTGCGAGATGACGCAAAAATTGGGATGGCTTCCTGTCACCGATTTCTTCGTGTGTTAAAAGCTGGCGGACACGTTGCTCTTGTGAAGAAGTTAAGCGTTCGATTAATTCAGTTTTCAGTTTATCAAACTTACCGGTTTCCGGCGGATTGGAAACTATGTCTTTAACTTCTTTAATAACAGGACCGTCGAGTTGTGAAATAGCGTAATAATATTTGGTGGAGTCCTGAGTAATGTTAGCTAAAGCGAATTGAGCTTCGAGCTGTGCAAACCATACCGCGGGATCTTCAGGCCAAAATGGTGGAATTTTGATTCCGACGCGAGAGATGTGCGGAACGTCTTGAAGAAGTGCGTTTTCCATTGTCGAGGTCACCACTGTAGTTAGTGTGTAAAGGGAAAGTAAAATACGAGTACACTAAACTAATACAATTTAAACTGTATATTTATATTACATAAATAAACGTAACAAATGAAACTCAAGACGACGCGATAAGGTACAGACTCGGTACTGTTGGACTCGGTCCGATTGTGGCGCTTTATATAGGCCGTAGAATATTCTCGGGGCGGCGACAGGCGGCGCGTACGAATATTCTAGAACGTTCCACCCGACACGCGACAATAGCTACCTGCCGCGCGGCGCGATCGCTCTAGAATATTCTCGGCACTCGCCACAAAATGTTTAGAAACTTTAGTATTACAATAATAATAATAATAATAATAACGAAATAAGCTCAAAAGAGTTAATGGACGTTTAGACGTGGAGTTTTAGTTATCTGTGTATTCATACACCCGCCGAGTTTCCCTCTTAATCGAAAATGGAAAGAACTTTCAAAAAATATCGTACAAATAAGATAACTATCGTAAATCAGCTTACACTGTGTAGTACGGGCGTGCGTCGTTGACGAGCACTGACGGTGATACTAGCAGGTGTATTGTCAGTGCCGTGGACTGTGCAACCACAATAGTTTTGAAATATGTGATAGTGGGTTAAAATTCACTTAAGTCACTCTGCTTACGTGCTTAATGTTTTGCGACATTGAGACGACTCTAAGCGATTGCTTTTACGTATAAATATGCAAATGAAAATTTATAAAAACGTGTGTGCGAACGCAGTAGTCCCCGTTTTTTCTCCTTTCATTTCGTTCGGCGGCGTGTGTTCAACGCTTTTGGTTTCTATCTCGATTACATCAGTCTTGTGAAAACCTAGTTTTTTTTTTTATATCGGCGGCGAACGTTGTACAAATTCACGCATCAGGTAAAATATCATTTTTAAATCCAATTTTATTAGAACAATCATTAAAAGTTGCCTTGTCCATGTCTAGGGTGTTCATATTTTACGGGCTGTTTGGACGTGAGCAGACGTATTTGTCTTTTCATTGACATAGCGTGATCTCATTGTCCTGGTGCAGTAGTACGGATGTAAATCCATTCTTTGGCGTATTAGCAACATTATTAAAAGTCAGTCGGGGCCAACAGGCTTTTTTTATTATCTGCGAATAAAAATGTTTGTCTTGTAGCTCATGTTATGTTTAAAACGGAGTCATTTCTATATGTTTGATATGGGTACCTATTTTTGTTAATTGTGTAATTTATGTTTAATTATTATTATCGATATTAATTATAAATAATCAATACAATTATTGTCATCACCGTCAATATAAAGTACATAATGAAAATAAAGTCCACTAATAAATAAATACACACGTCAAATAGTTATTCATCTCTATAAACGTGTATATACGTTGAGTGGCATAAATTATTTATAATATTTTAAAAAATAATAAAATTAAAAGATAAATATACGAATTAATTATAATAATTTCAATCAAACATAAGCAATGCGCATACAATATCACATTGTACGATGAATACATTAATTTCATGTATATAAATATATATATATATATACTAAAACCTTTTACTATTAAGAAATAAATAGTATTATATTAAAATTTATAAAGATTAATAATAGAATTGTTAAAAACACAGATGATTTGTTTATATTGCCATTTTATATATTATAATAAAAGACAATAATTTTTTGATGCAGTTCTTCAAGGTTGTGTTGATGGCTGCTAATTCATAAGAGGAAAAACAATGATAGACATCATATCATTTATTATATTGAACATACGAAAGAAAAGTTATGGAGACCTGAAGGATTTGGGTGTCAACCGTAAATCGTTAGTAAATATTTATATTGTATTTCAGTGTTTAAGAAATTAATTGCATTAAAAGATTTATATTAAAATTTACTATAAAACATATTTTTTGTGAGCAATGCTGTACCTAATAACATTGTGTGATATATGTATTTATGGATAATATTATTTTATTGTTGCTTTTTTTCAAGGTTGTGTTGATAACTAATACATAAGAGGAAAAGCAAGGACAAACATCATATCATCTATTATATTGAATATAAGAAAGAAAAGTACTGGAGACCTGAAGGTCTTGCGTGTTGATCGTAAATCGTATTCAGTTGCAGCTTACTTTTTCAAAAGTAACGACTAAACAAAAGAGAGATTATCGTAGAGTGTAAAGTATTGTTTTAGATTTTATATTGGTTTATAATAGTATTTTTAAAAATTAAATACCTAAAAATGATTGATATATGATTTCAATATAAATAATATTGTTTGCCAGTAATATTTATATCTGAAAACATTTTGTTATTAATATATTTATTTACAGTACATTTTATTAAATTCAATATCATCACAGAGTTTATATCTAGTATTATAATCAATTTCACTTTGATTCAAAACAATATTTTTCAAAAATAGAAGGAATGTGAAAATTGATATAGAAATTTGTGTATACGATTATTAATATTTGCCATCAATGATTTTTCCAGATAATATTGTGTCACTAAAATATATCATTTTGGTATACGTCTTCTGATTTATTATTACCACTTAATAAATATTATATTTTATTTTTTAATGAATTCCAATAGCATTATTATATATTAAACAAATCCAGAGATTTATTTTTAGATTTCAATATACAAAACTGTTATTTATCATTAATGCTTTTACTAGACAACATTATGTGAGGAATATAATCATTTGTTATAAACGTATTCAAATTATTGATTACAAAAATGTAAATACCATTATACTAACCTTCATGGTGACTTATAATAGAATAAAAAAAAATCTAAAAAAAAAAATTGGTATACAAATACATTTGTTACTCTCTAATAGTATGTATACAAATACTTCTTGTACATTTTGTCTATGAAAACTTTTTGATAATTTTTTCATGATGTATATTGGGAAACCGTAGAAATTAACATAAGGATGGGCTTTATACCATTTTTTTTGTTGAATAAAAATAACAAATGTTATCAAGAGCTGATGGACCTGGGCGTTAATGTTAATCATATTCAGTTGCAGCATAATAAATGAAAACTGATGACCAAGCATTAGGAGAGATTATCTTAGAGTAAATTGTTTTATAATTTCTTGTACTCTATAACCTTATTTTTAAAAGTAGCACAAATTAACAGATTATTATAGAGAACATTGTTATTGCCTTAAATACTTTTACCAGATAACAGTTTGTGAATTATATCATTTACTATATATGTTTTCAAATTCTTAGTAAACAGATAGTAGATAATATTATACTAAATTTCATGATGATTTTTAAAATAATCCTGAATAAAAAATTATTATTATTATTATTAAAGTCACTTTTATTCATTATGTCTATGATAGTTTATTGATATCTGTCCTCTAGATTATGTGGACAGCAATATTGAAAAAAGAAGACCAAGAAAGGACTTCAAACTATTTGTTATTTTTGATATAAAATAGAAATATTATCAAGGGCTGAAGGATCTGGGAGTTCATCCTAAATTATAAATAGTTGCTGGCAAATTAATTGGAAGTTGAGGACCAGACATATGAGCCATTAATAGATATTATGCATTTACAAAAAAAGTAAATATTTTAATAAATTTAAATGGAAATGAAATAATATATTACTTCTATATCTATATAAAATATAATTAATAAGTCGGTATACAAATCCTTTTATATACTGTGTCTATGTAAATTTATTGATGTTTTTCTTAAAGGTTGTGTTGATGGCAAATTCATTAGAGGAATAACAAGGATAGACATCATACAATTTATTATATTGGATATAAGAAAGAAAAGTTATCAAGAGCTGAAGGATCTAGGTGTTGTCCAATGAATCATATTCAGTTGTAGCAGACTAATTAAAAATTGAAAACAAAATAAAAGAGATATTTTCATGAGTTAAAAGTATTATTTTAGATTTTATTTTAGTTTATAACAGTATTTTTGAAAATTAATTAAAATAATTGTTTGATATATTATTTCAGTATAAACATTATTTACAGACAATAATATACCTGATAACATTGTGTGATATGTATATTTGTGAAAATAATTATTTTATGGATTCTGTTCTTCAAAGATATGTGGATAGAAAAATATGATAAAGAAACCCAAGGGTGGACTTCATTACACATGTTATATTGTACATAAAAAAAGAAAGTCATCAAGCACTGAAACATCTGGGTGTTAATCGATAAACGTATTCAGTTGCAGCTTACGTATTCAAAAAAGATTTAACAAGTATGATATTATCATAAAGTAAAAAGTATAATTTTATATTTTATTTCAGATTATAACAGAATTTTTAAAAATTTAATGAGTAAATTTGTTTGATATAATATTTCAGTATAAAAATATTGAATGCAAGCAGTGATTGTACATGATAGCATATTGTTATTAATATATTTATTTACAGTACATTTTAGTAAATTTAATATCATCATCAGAGAGTATATAGTATTACAGTAGATTGTTTTATTTTATATATTAATGTAATCTATAACATTATATTTAAACATAGAACAAATTAATAGATTAATACACAGAGTTTTATATAGAATATTGTTATTTGTCATAAATACTTTTACCAGATAACATTTTGTGAAAAATATAATCATTTAACTATATATGTTTTCAAATTCTTAGTTGCCACATAGTAAATAGTATTACATTTGTATTACACAAATCACTTTTATTCATTGTATCTATAATAATTTATTGATATTTGTCCTTTAGATTATGCGGATATCAATATTGAAAAAAGAAAATCAAGAAGGGACTTCATACTATTTGTTATATTTGATATAAAATAAAAATATTATCAAGTGCTAAAGGACCTGGGAGTTGATAACTAAAATTATAATCAGCTGCTGCCAAATAAACGAAAATTGAGGACCAACCATATGAAACATTATTAGATATTATACATTTACAAAAAAAATAAATAAATATTATACTAAATTCATTGAAAATGAAATAATATAGTAATCCAATATATAAAATATAATTAAGAATTTAATATATAAATTCTTTTACACACTGTGTCTATGATAATTTACTGATGCATTTCTTTAGGTTATATGGATAGCAAAACAGGAAAAACAAATCCAGGGATGAACTTCATACAATTTGTTATTTTGGGTATGCAGAGTAAAATTTTAGAGAGCTAAGGATCAGTTTGTTGAACGATAATCCATATGCAGCTGCAGTCTGATAGTTGCAAATTGAAGATCAAACGTATGAGACATTATCTTAGAATAAATATTTTGTATAACATTTTGTGAGAAAATTGATGTAGATATTTGTGTATTCAGTACCACTATGTGTCATCAATAATTTAGATAGAATATATTAAGTGATGAATATAATAATTTATCATTTATGTATTCAATTTGTTAATTGCTACAAAGTAATAGTATTTTAATTACTGTGTTAGTATAATTGTACTTATATATATAAAATATAATTAAGAGGTTATTATATGAATCCTTTTGGCTCTTACACATTGTGTCTATGGTAATTTATGGATGCTTTTCTTTAAAGTTATGTGGACAGTAAAACTGGAAAAAGGATCCTAAGGATGAGCTTCATATCTATTTGTTATATTGGATATAAGGCATAAAAATTATAAAGAGCAAAAGGATCTGGATGTTGACCGACAATTGTATACTGTTGCAGCTTACTAATTGAAAATTTAAGACCTAATAAGAGAGAGATTATTTTAGATTCAATAGTTTTATTTTATATTTTATTATGTTGTATAACCATATTTTTAAAAATTAAATGCATTCAGAGATTGATGTATGATTTCATTATAAGCAATAGTGTTCTGGACCAATGCTATACCTGATAATATTTTGTGTTAAATATATTTATTTAATTAAATTGATTACTATCAGAGAGTAAATATTATAATGTTAAATTTCATGATTATTCTCAACAATATTTTTCAATATTGAAAAATTAAAAGTTTGATATAAAAATATTTTTATAAATTACTATTACTTGAGAGTATTGCTTCTAGTTGATAATATTTTATGATAAATATACCTATTTCCTGTAAATTTAATTAAATTCAATATTGTCAGCAAAATAAATGATAACACATTTAATTTTCTGTTCAAGGATCTATGTGTTAAGGCATCATCATAGACAATTGCAGTCTATCAATTGAAAAAAAAATTGAAGATCAAATAGGAGGGAGATGTTAAGCAGTAAATATTATTATTTTAAGTTTTACAATGCTTTATAAGCATTTCTTTTTAAATTTAAATGAATTAATATATTTATATACAATTTCTTTTTATGGTTGATACGTATAATTGTGACACTGTGTAATTAATATAATCGTTAATAGTATATGTGATGTCTTTCTTAGAAGTAAATTTAATTTAATCAAAATCATTAAATTACATGAAAAAAATGAATAAACCTTAACATTTAAATAATACAACTGATTGCTGTAGTACAGGATATATCAAAATGTCTCATCAGAAAAATGTCCTCATTTATTAAATAATATTGTAAATATTATTAAATTTGCATTTAACATTATAAATCAATTATTTAATGAACGGTTTCCAATTAGTAATTATAAAAAATTTGTATGTTATGAAATCTATAAACTTAAATGTTGTAATAAATTTTCTGTTTGTAAATATAATAGAAATTTTAGTACAAGATACTAAATATATAGATTACATATCTGAATTCAAATTAACAAATGTAATCTGAATTCAAATTTTGTTAAACATGTTTAAGAAGATAATCATACTATTATAGTATAAATCACTACAATGAGCTTTAGTTGGAATGAGATACCTACTGTTTAAATCGAACAATACGTTAGGTCCTGGCATGAGGTCATATGATTGTATGTTTATCTATATGTTTGTAGCGAGTATGGTTTTCAGAATGAGATATCAATTACAACGAGGAAAAAAAAAAGAATCAGTCAAATTATTTTCAAATGATATATCATATCTACATACCAAACAGTTTTAAAATAATACACACACATAATATATATTATATCAATATATTGTTAAAATTGATACTGTTAATAATATGCCATAATGTTTTCTTACTTTGTTCTTAACAAATTCATTCACTATATAGTATTTTTTTTGCTATTTTTAATTCTGTCTTTTTTATTGTAATATTCATTAATTTCTCTGTGTAACTTATTTATTTTCATTTCTCATTCATTAATTGTACGTTTCTTTTTGCTTAATTATCAGATAATGACTTTATATTGCAACTGGTAGTAAATAAATCTAATTAATACAACAACTGTTTTATTTTGCATAATACCTACTCTTTGATTTGATTGTAGTATATTCGCTCATACATTCATATGTTTTTTTTTTATGTTTTATATACATATATGTATGCATTTTTGTAAAGAATATATTTATTGTTCATCTATTAACATTAGTTGTTATCACATAGTACAATGTATTAAATTAAATTGTATGATATTTTATATTATTCTAGAAGTACCGACGCCTTGAACAACTTCATTAGTAGATGGCCCGGAAGTAGCTGTTGTAATACGTCGAACGATAATGGTAAGTCATGTACAATGAACGACAACTGTACTTATAGTGCAATGAGTTGTAATATCGGCCAACCTGTCAATGTTTCAGAGCCAGTCATTTGTCAGAATGGAACAATACAGTGGACGAGTTCATGTTGCTCTTACAACAGTTGGACGATCCGAAGGATTACTGTTGATCGATGCATTGAGAGTATAGTTTTCCATGTAGAACATTTAACCATTGTTGTCTGTCAGCAGCTGTTAGTAATTAGCTGACAGTAGCTGGATTTGTATAATACTACAGTTATTGCATACGTTTATACGTATTGAAAAATAGTGTAAAGCGGATTTTAATATTTTGGTTAGATACGAGTCGCCTCGAATGAAAATTTTAAGTCAACAATAATGTGGAAATTGCCAATTTTATATATTGCAATTTAAAAAAAAATATATTATCACTTTAAGGTCTTTGAGTTTATCAAAAATTTGAATTTAAAGCGACGGTTTATGGGTAAATAAACTTCCGTTTTTAGTACATATATCAAATAATAATAGAAAAAAATTTATTATAATATTTTTTTCTTCCCTTAGTGTCATTTACTATTTACTACAGTTCTTTACAGATAAAATATCATTTGCATTTCCAATACACGTTTTGTTTATTTCTAATTGTATTGATTTGAGTAATTACTTTTTTAATATTGCATTTTCAGCATATCTCTATGGTTTTCTAACCAAGTTTTTCATCTAAAACTTTAAGATTCCATTTGTCCAAAAATATTGGTAAACAATAGTGTCATTTCAATTTTTTTTTTTTTTTAATACACATAGGTATTTTTATGCAGTCCACAATCCTGTCTAAAAATTTCTATACTGCTAAAATAACTCATTTGTTTCCAATATAATTTGTACCCAATTGGCCGTAGCATGACTTTTTTATATTTTAAATGGTAAAAAATGCAGTAGCTACTAGGTAGTAACCTATTACACGGGCCAACCAATTTGAAAAGCGGATCAAATTTTAAATACACAGATGTACATCTTACCGGATCCAAATGATGTCACTGTTGGTAAACATTATATTTACAATTTGCTTTATTTTCCATCGTACATTTTGTTCCCCGAAAGTAGCTCATTGTTAATTAAACTGTTTATTGTCTTTCCCGTTTTGGCGTCGAAATAGAAATACTTAATAAAAATCACAAACGTAAGTGACTTTTAACATTACTGTTATACATATAATAATATGTGGCACCACATTCATTTTTATCACATTTCTCATCTCTACCATAGTGTTTCGATCCGTAGATCGGCTCGCAGTCATTTTCCACTGTTCTCTTATTCTACGCTTTTCTCTTTGTTTGTACACACCAATCTCGCCCTTGGTCTTTCACTATTTGCCAAATTTATTCCAGTGCTTGGTCCCTTCCTCCGTGGTCTTACCTTCTGCGCTTTTTTCTGTAATTAATTCCAACAATAATATATCACATACGATATGATATATTTTGTGGCCCATCCATTCGTTTCGTCTTCTCACTGCACACTCCTTCTACAATTGTCTTTGTTTAATTAATTACGTTCGTTCCAGTACATCTTTATCCTTTACAATATCCATCTTCGACGTTCTCCTACGAGTCCACATTTCAAACGCACCCGTTATGTACCCCGTATAACCGAGTTTTCAGTAGTTTTTTCCTAATAAAACGGCGGTTTTAAACGTTCGTTTTTACCGGCCTGGACGACGTGTGTTCGTGACGTCGTGCGTGTACGGACATATCGTCATCTAACGTCTGAGAAGAGGATAACGATACGGACGAGATGTATACTACCACCAACGTTATCGTTTTGTTATCATTTTGTCGTCGGAGCCGTTACGTTTTCACGGTTTGACGCCGTGGCGCGCGCAACGGTTCCGCACCGTCCGCGTTATCACGTTCGTACTTCGTGCGCGCTTATACGCGTATCCAATAATTTATTAAATTGTAATTTTGTTCGCAACGTTCGGTCACGGTGCTGGACCGCCGCGCAGGCCGTGTCCGTCGGACGTTGAAACGTTTTCGTTGTACGTTTCACTCGGACCTCAACGACAACTTATCGCTACGCTTTTGAGGCGGTTCACCTTGCGCGCATTATCCAACGTCCCTGCAGTCACTTGGTCACGGACGCGTTATCATCCAATTTCTAGGTCGACGACAATGACATTGAACGATGGACCAACAACAATGGAAAGAGATAAACTCGCGCGCGCGTCTTGTCGTGTTCCGTCGCGCCGTTCGTGTGATATTTTGCACGTGTCACGTCCGTGGTCAATCTGCATAGTCGTACATAGTATTTTGTAATTATTTCTTTTTCGTTCCGTTCGTGGGCTATCGTTTAATTTCATATTAATATTATTTTTTTCGTACAGGTCGCTTGTGCACCGGTTCCGTTAACAGCGTTCGCTTGTTTCCGGCGATGTGGTCGTGGAAAAAAAAAGCGGTGTCGATGGCAGTGACGGTGGCGATGGCGGAAAAACAGGACACGGTCGTTTACAAACAATGTGAACGTATTGCGGACGACGATGGTGCCGCGGTGGCGGTGGCAGTGGCAGATGATCCGGCGATAGAGCCCGCACCAGCGGTGGCAGTGGCGGATGATCCGGCGATAGAGCCCGCACCAGCGGTGGCAGTGGCGGATGATCCGGCGATAGAGCCCGCACCAGCGGTGGCTCCAGAGACGGCAGAGGTGCCGAATACGGTGACGATCGAAAAGGTTTACGAGCACTTGATCATGTTCGATTTGAGCGGACTTGGACCGTTCGTCAAGAACGCCGACCCCGTCGATTTGGCCAACGACATTGCCATGTTCGAAACGATACCGATGTTGTTCAGCAATCGTTACCCCGCCAGTATGCTGGCGCGCAATCACGTCGAGAATCCCTACGAGAACGTCGTCATCGGACAGGCGGCTGACAACGATTTGACAGTGAGACTTCCGCACGTGAACCGCGAGCGACAACAACAACAGGACGAGCAAAGGCGGTTTCCGAACGGCGAGGGCCAGTTTCAGGATGACAACGAACGCCCGTTCCTGGACGGTTGTAGACACGTCAGAAGTCGTGCAAACGACGAAGATGTCGATGAAAACGGTGCAAAATGTTTTCACTGTTTCATTTCTAAAGGCACATGTTCCATTATATGAGAGATTTTCGACTAGTAAATATTATTGTATTTACGTACTACGATACGATGCAATTGACAATATATGTAAACAAATCCACCGTGCTCTAAACACTTAGTCGACTATTCTCCTATACAAATCATTTTACTATGTCTCGACCGAATTATAATATTTTATACAGAGATTTCACGTTTATATGTATACATTAACTCATTTTAAATTCTTACACTCGTTTCGAATAACAGTTCCGTAATACTCAGTTCTATTATGAGCATTATTTCATTTTTACTTATTTTTTTTATATATATAAATAAATTTTAAAACTGTTATTATTAATGTTATTAATTAACATTAGTTCTTTTTTTTTCAAATTTCACTTAGATTCAATCTCAAAGATCTCTCCAATTACATATCAAATTTTTATTTTTAATTATCTATGTAATTGAAATGTGCCATTGAATTTTATAATATTTATATTTGTGTAAAATATTGAATTTTTTTTATGTTTTTGATTTTTTTTTTATCCATTTGCATTTGTAATTATATACATTTTAACATATAAGAAAATAATTCATTGTTTCTTATTTAATATCTTGAAATACACTTTTTTCTTGATTATTTGAGAGTTCCTCGACTAATCGCTTTACTGAAATCGGTGTATGCGTATGTAACACATTATTCAAATGTTAAAAACCATTATGTTAAATGATATTTTTTAATAAAATATGTCATTTCATTTTTTTTTTTTTTTTTGTGCATTCTGATATTTGGGTAAATTAATGAAAAGATTTAATTATATATATATAAATAGTATATGTGATGTAAACTTTTACTATTATTTGCACTTTTATTGGGCATGCATTTTATTTAATTTCATAACATAAAATTGTTTCATATATGTTGTTGACTTGATATCGTGTATTCGTTAAAAATGTATCAACATTGAGTAAACCAATTACACTTTTATGTCAATTATTTGTTTAAATATTGTCATTAAATTAATTGATGTAATAAAATTAAATAAAAATGTAATTTACAATTTTTTTTCTCCAAATAACAAGTAATTAATAATAATGTTAGGCTATTTTATTTTATTGCTGTATTGATTTTATTAAAAGTATACTATGTACTCAAGTTCAAATTCTTATTATAAAAACACAAAAATTGTACAACTCCAATATTAGAAAAATAAAAATTGAAATGTTCCATTAATGAGAATGAAGTTGTTTTATAAAATTTTTTTTTTTTTTTGAGTAATAAACATAAAGTATTATTCAATAAGTATAATATTACCTATGTACTTTGTATTGATATTTTAGTAATTTAATTGAAATTAATGTAATAAACTTGTTTCTATAATAAACATGTAGGTATTATATTAGATTATAATGAGATTACAATTTTGTAAACTACTAACTATTAGTAACTACATTTTCAAACAATATATATATGTATGTATTGATAGAAGACATAAGTTATGATAATAATAAAATACAAAAAACAAAAAATATTGTCATTTTTCCTTTTGACAATTTGAAGAATTGTTAAAGAATTTTGTACTTTTATAATTACATGTAATTGAATATGAAATTACAGTCATGATTTCTTCAATTTGTTTTTAAAGTTTAAAATGTATTACCTTGGTATGTATAGTATCATACATTATACTTACATAGTTTCAATTTTTTTTTTTGATACAATTCATTTGTAATTTAACTTGTTATAACATATTATTATCATTATCTGTACAGTTTTTGAATCTTTTATCGTTTAAGTTTTTCTAGAAATATTTTAAATTTTAATACATTTAACATAATATAGTAAATATAGTAAATACTATCAATTTCAAGTATATATAAACATAAGTGTTCAATGTAAACAATTTTAAGGTATAAATATAAATATAAATTAATAAATAATAATAAAAAAAATACAAAATATAATGTATCAAATCATAATTCAAACAGAATTTTAACAAATTACAGAAAAAATGTAATGTGTAGGATTGTAAGAATTTACTAGTTATTGTCTAGCTAATAATATATTTTGTTACAGTAGTAAATAAAAATTATTTGAAGTTCTAAAAAATATTAATTCTTTTAGATACCTACCGTTTACTGTACATGTAAGTAATCGGTTTCCAAACTAAAATATATTTAGTGGATAGTATACCAGCTATATATTGTGTGTGTATTTGTAAAACCAATAGCTACTAATTACATGAAATTGTAGCTCATGAAATTTATTGAACAAAATGAAAGGTCATAATATTATTAAAGATGTAAATTATTATAAGTATTTACTTGTTGGTACTACACATGATGTTAACTTATAACAGATATATTAAAGTGAACAAAAAACATGTAAAGGCTATTGGCAGAAATCAATACCTATATATTTATATATTTAATTCATGTACTTATAGCACACATTAAACTATAAATGGACAATTATTATTATGGCACTTTTGTTACAAATCTATCATCCAATATTTAGATTGACACAAAATATTATTTTTAAATTTGTTTATTCTATAAATATGTATTTCTTCTAAAATTGAATTTATATAAATATTATTCTGTATATTTAAAATTTCTAAGTAGTCATATTATTTATATAAAAAGTAATAATGTGAATATTTTTAGCAAAATTTGAATTCTGGTTGATTTTTTTTTTAAATTTGATTATTAATCGATACCGATAGTAATTAAGCAAATTTAATAAAACTCTATACTTTATTTTATTTTATAATTTTGGCACTTATTGGCTTTCTTTGATATATAGTTACTTATACTCAAAAAATACATTACCTAATGACAAATATTATGAATAATTTTTTTTTTTTTATTAGTTTTTAACTGAAACTATTATAGTTCAACACTTAAAAACTTACACATTTATCCTTAAAGCTATAACTAAATTACTAATACTTAAATACATATAATTACAGCAATGCACAGATATATATATATATACATATATAATAAATGTAATATATATAAAACTAATATTGGAGAAAAAAGCCCATAGTAGCTAGATTTTAAAGCCAGATTTGAGAATATAATTTAAAACGGTTTTAATAAGGGAAAGATTATTAGAAAACAGAGCTTCCATACATGAAAAATTGGAGGAGAAAGTAGAAAAAAATTTTTCAGGGTAAGTCTGTTGGTATGAAGAGCTGGACAAGAAATTAACAGGTGACGAAAATCGCAGTAATCGTCCCCGCAGTTAGGTGTGCGATCAATTTTAATTATATTTTAAACTCACAGGTTTCGTCGCGTGTATGGGGCGGCGATACATTTTAATTGGACAAGAATTTGGCCGTCGTGTTAATTAGAGAAGAGAAAAAAAGCGTTCAAATTTATTATAATAACTGTGAAACCTCACGGCGGCGTTGCTGACGACGTTTATAATGAGGAAAAATAATATTTTTAAATCGGTAAATTCGTCTCGAAGTTGGCGCGTAGAAACTGACAAACGAATATATTTCGTTTATTCGTATTAACACGCATGTGTCCTTTTTAAGATTATATCACAGTTATATACATATACGCAAACCAGTCGTGCAAACCAGAATTTTTTCAAGTGGATGACGATTCGATACTTGTTTAAACATAGCCACATCAGTTAAAAAGAAAAAAAAATCTGATACGTACACTATAAATGTAATAAATTTTTTTCACGAAAATATCTCAATCAGTTGTAATGTTATAACAACGTGTGTAATAGTAATGTTATTCGATTTTCATGAAAATTTTATTGGATCGAACTTGAATGGTACGAAAACATTTTTAAATGTTGAACGGGTGAAGTCCGGATCCGAAGTCCTCTCCTCGGGTACACGTCCCTGTCGCGAACACCGTTAGAACAAAATGCACGTCGTATCGGGGGACACGACACGTCGTCTAAAGCGTACGAACAAGAATGGTTTCGTTATGTATATATGCGGAAGTATAAAAAATGAATTTTGGACAAGAAGAACATATTGCAATCGTATCGTGTTAGAAAAAAAAAAAAATTATTGTTATAACTTTCAACAACAAGCACAAGTGAAATAAATATATTTATAACGGAATGAAATTATACAAAAATATACAGTACGCATCCGGCGGTGCGCGTTATACGCAATGCGTATTTCGATTTTAACGGGGGATTCAGAAATGGTAGAAAAATATTTTTTGGCAGTACAGCGTATATTAAAAATATACATAAAAATTTTTTTTCGAAATTAGAAAATAATCCTCTCGCGCGTAGAAAAGACGTTTTCATAATCGAATATGTTCTTATGTATTTATTAATCGATTCTGACTTTCAATGTGTACGAGGTACAGATTTTCCGCGATACACAATAATAATAATAATAATAAAAAAACAGTTGTGCGTGAAATCCGAACGGATAAAATTACCGATTGCGGACGATTATATTATATGACGCGGAATTTGACGGATTACAAAAATAATAGAACACCGTAAGAGCATTAGAATATTTATTTTGTACGAAAATCGAACAGTGTCAATATCGAATTCACGGGCACATTGTGCGTATAAAATTCATTCCACGTAGGTGAATAATTCCGTATGCGATAATTATTGTAATCGTAAAATTGGCCGCGGTGTGAAAAAGACGGGCGATGGAAAAAATACCGTATTAAAATATGTTATACAAAAAAAAAAAATAAATAAATAAATTAATATATTTATTAAGCGATGAAAGAATCCTCCCCCCCGGTGCGCTTTGAAATTTCCGTGGCAACAGCTGAACAATCGAATACCACCAACGACGACGGTGTGCCCTCGAAACGTTAGAAATATCCCCTTATGCCGAATATAACATAATAATAATAATAATAATAATAATAATAATAATAATAATAATAATAATAATAATAATAATAATAATAATAATAATAATAATAATAATAATAATAATAATAATAACAACGTGTATCCGGGGACTGGGGCAATAAAAACGTCTCGCAGCTGCCGCCCGTAGACGATCATGTGCGTGTTGTGTCTGCGCCGCGGCGGTCCGAAAACCGAAAGGGTCCCCTACACACGTACCCCCTGGACGCGGCACAAAACACTCTATTGCAGCGGGCGGTGTTTGTTACTTTTCCAACTGTGTACGGAACGCGTGCGCACTACGTGTCGACGGCGTCCGCGTTTTATGGGATTATTATAATAACACAACGTTGTCGTTTCGTTACTGTCGAAAAGTAAAAGAAAAATTATATATAAATATATATGTACGATTATTGGGTCGTCGTCAATTCCGATTGATCGTGTCCATTTGTGCGCGGGATGCAGACGAGGATAGCGTGGGAATGGAAAACTACACCGTTCAATCGTCCACGACAAAACGTATCTCGTATATGAGAAATGTATTATTCACTTGTTTCGTTATTAATACTGTGAATATAAATGCGCGTTACACCCAAAAAAAAAAAAAAAAAACGGTCTCCGTGTGAACGGAAAACACGAATTCGATCGTGGCCGCCGTCTGTGTTTCTTTCAGGCACTTCTCCGGGAGGGGGGGCTCAGCCCCGGAGAATGTCCAAGGCCCCCCGGAGAAAATTTAAAGAATAGTGAAGAAATACCAAATATTAGACAAATTTGTCTGTGGCGTATTTACGAGGGGGGGGGGGGTCAGGTTAAAACCCCCACCAGAACCAAAAAAAAAAAAAGCTAAAAGGTTATACAAAAAATTTTGCGTATTTAATAATTTTGTTCACAATAATATTAACGACAACAGACAAAGGTAATTATTACCAAAAAATGCATTTTTCTTGATGTAATATAAATGACCCCCCCCCCCGATTTTTTCAAATGCCCCCCCCCCGGAGAAAATTGTCTGAAAGAAACACTAGCCGCCGTACTCTCTTACAGTCTATACGTGTTTTCAGTCCTCGGACACTCGTATAAATTGTTTGTAATTTTCCCGCTTTGTTATCTCAAATCGTTCCGTCACAAACGGAGTGCGTGTTTGGGTAACAAAAATTAAATATATAATTGGACGAATGGACGAAAAATAAAAGCGCTTGAAAATAGTCTGGAAGTGTTATACACTCTACGAGCGTGTATTTATAATGTTTGGTTTTCGTCGACGGCACGAACTAGACTTTATTTAGAATACTCGTGTGATGGTTCAGGAGTTCAAAATACCAACAACAAAAATCCACTCATATAATAACAATTAATTGTAATTAAAAATATTTTTTGTAACAATTAACTAATTTATTTATTTCGTTAAAAGTTGTTTTTTTTTTTTTTTATATATAATTTCAAAAACACACGCTCGGGAATCACTCGAACGTAAAACAACAATACGGTGAAGTATTTAAAGAAAAAATAAATATCTACGTGCAGGTCTCCACAAAATGTTTCACAACGCCGATTTGCCGAGTTAAAGCGGCGGTTTTTACGATAGAGAGCCGATTCCCGAGGCTTTTCGACGCTATCCGCTACGGTCTTCCCGTGTCCGTGTGTCGCGTCGCACATTCGTTTAATGCGATTAATAATACATTAATCCTGATTTGATATATTCCAGTCGAATCACAATGGCCCGTATGTGTTGGTGGACATCAGATATTTATTTTATTTTTTGAAATTTAATATTATTTTACATTTTACACAATATTGCGTTCTAGTTCGTAGCCGATTGTACCGCGTAAAATTTCACGCTTAAAAGTGTTTATTATTGTTATTGGTATCATTAAAATAACATTTTTCGACGTCGCGTTTAAATATCGAATTTAAATACTTATAGCTGGAATAGTTTATTATTTAACATAAATAATAATTTATTAAAAACTATTCCAATTAATTTACTGTTATAATATGACGGCTAATGATTCGGACTAGATTACTCGAAACGTTTACAGTTTAAAATCCTCTTAGTATAAAACACCAAAAAGTATAAATTTGATAGTCTAGATTGATCGTTTTATAGTACCCGAAACTTTTTTATACAGTAATGCATTTAAAAGAAGAAAAAAATGGCGTAGATAGAAAAATAATAATAAACTTGAGTTATTATTTTTTTTTTTTTGTTAAATTAGCCGATTAACTTAATTAATTAAAGCTTTAATCGATTTTACTGTTAACTTCGTTAAAAAAAATGAATTATCCGATGGTAAAAAAAATCATTAACTTGCCCAGCCTTGGATATGTGTATGTATAAAACAATATTTTATGATTTTTTTTTTTTGGAAATTTTGTGCTTTGGCCTTAAACTTAAACGGTGATAAAAATTTTCGAGGGTGTTTAAAGAAAAGGGACGGATAATGGTAAAACTTCGTGTGTGTACCGCCACGTACTCAAAAATAGTTTGGTGCCACTGACGATCGGTTTACTTTTATGATGTGCGAGTACGTTGTTACACGCGCAATATTATTATAAAAAAAAATTTCGTCGAGAAATGAAAATAAAAATTATCCTGTTGTTGTAATGCGACAAAACCAGTATTTGGAAAGAACGACGTTCACGTTCATATTTTGTGAAATACGCGTTTTTTTCAATCGTTTCTTTTTTCTTCAAATATAACGTGAACGTAAACGACGTTCATTGTTTTCATGCAATTGAACGATTTTCAGCGGAAGAAAATATAAAATTGCACTGTTAACAGGGAAACCATTAATTCCGCACAGAGTTAATTACATTGTAATAGTATGCCAGAAATTGTTGATTTGTCAAATGTTCGCGGACGTGTGAGATTTCAATTCGACTTCGGAAATATGAAATTATATAATAATAAAATATTGCATTCAATAAAACGAGTATGTGAAAAAAGCTTCGGTGTAATACACATTGTCGGAAAATTCAAAATGATAATAATAATAAAAACCTAGAAGTATTTTAAGATTTTTTAAATATTTGTTGGTTGAAGTAACGTAGGGATTTATATTATATAAAATTATCAGCCCTCGAAACAAAATATTATCCATTTTATGACATCATTATTTAATAATCGCTACAAATAACAAGAAATTAGAAAATATTTTAAATTCTTTTTACGTATATATATATAATAGCTTCTTTGTACACCAATCCGGTCGTAAATAGTTGTATTATAGTGTTGTTGTATTATAATTTATTATTATTATTAATCGTTATTATTATTATTATTATTATCATTATTATAATTAAACGAAACATATTTATTTCCTTATATATTCATATATGTGATAAATGTCGGTACTCAATATTTGCTCAGAAAATGTTTTATTATTATTAATGTTAATACGTGTTTTCATTATTATTGTTATGTGTAAATTTATCTTCTTTTAAAATATCGTTTACAACGATAAACAATGCTAATAACAGTACCTTTACAATTGCTAATTTGCATGTTATTATGTACATTTTTATTTATAATTAAACTAATTTTGTTTTTTCGTACGCCACTGAAGCGATTATTCGTATGAACTCTCTACGAAGGCAAAACCAATACAACACGGTATTATTATAAATGATTGTTTTTGCCTTTCAAATACTTACACATACATTTCAATTAATCCAAAGCCCGTACGACGTCCAAATATACACTCACACATATTATATATTGCATAAAGAACATTTGCTAATATATTTATTACTTTAATATAATATATGATCTAAGATCATGTCACTTTAATATAGATTCACAGAGTGATTAAACGTTCATCTCGTTTCAAAACTTCATGTTTATGAAAGTGATCAGGTACACATTAAATTGTTTAACACGACTGGTAATATATAGATCACATGTTTGACGTACAGCAAGTAAATGTATAATAGAAATAGAAATTTAATTATGTCAATAAGGAGGATCACCTTAAATATTCTAAAATTCATATCGCTGATAACCATTATAATAAAATAAACGATTTTGATTTTCGAATAAAACTAAAAAAATGAAAACAACGGTCGTAAATACAATGTAAAATTTATTTTCATAAAATGTGCACAATAAACAAGAACAAAAAAACGTCTGTACGTTTTAAGAACGCAGACGGATTGATTATTGGCATTTGTCATATAAGCGAAGGAAAAAAAAAATTGATAAATTGATACGAACGGGCTGTGGAAACAGCACGCGAAAAAGCGAAATTAATATCGTTATTTATATATACACATGTCACATAGTTGTAAATACGTACATAATAATAACGATTTTAATTGATGGCAAATATTGTGTAGTAAAAAAAAAAATACATGTTTTATTTGAACGGTTTAACGTTCAAAGCCCTAAGAGATTGGCGCTTTGTCCCGCGTCAACAATATCGCGACGAATTTTTATAAACTCGCCAAACGGCAATTGGCGTTTGTAGACGAATTTCGTCTTATCCGGCTTTGTGGTCGTCGTGGTCGTGGCCAGTTTGTCCTTAACTTCCAGTACATAATTCGGAAGGCAGCAACTGGCTCCGTAAGGCGCCCGGCACGAACCCTTCGTCATGTTACTGTCTGTTTTGGGATTTTTAACGCAATATTCGTTGAACATACAAATCCCTGCCGTCCCGTTTTGCATCGTGCACGGTTCAGCTGGAAAATTTTAAACGAAAAAACTATAATATTGCAAAAACGCCACACAAATATTTATATTCATAAATATAAATAAATATATATATATATATTTTTTTTTTCATAGAAAAACATAACTGCCGTTATCATAAATTATAAGCGACTTACCACACAAGGTTTCGCATTCTTCTCTGGTGCGTAGCAGGTCTTTGTTAATTTTACAATTTTGTACTCCTCTTAGCGTATACATGGGATGACACGATTTGAATGTATGCCAATAGAACCAACCGTTCAACGAATAATTTGGGAGCTTTAAATGTGAACTCATGCACTGCATCATTAACAAAGGCTGGTGACACCTACGATCTGTAAAAACGAAAAAAAAATCAAAATCGATTAGAGTTTACCGTACGATATGTAATTTATGAGATAAAAAAAAAAAAAAAATGTCCGTCACGAGGTGTTCGGTAAAATTTGGATTTATTTTTCTAAAAATCAAAACGTTATCATTAAAAAAAAAAGCGCATCACTTTTGCCGGGTCTAGCCGTAAATACTTCATCGATTTCTCCAGCTTTTGTGACGTGCAATACGATAGCCAACAACGCTACCATGAACAACAGTTGCACGCGAGCCATGTCTCGAGTTTTCGGCGAAATTCAATA
Source organism: Chaetogeoica ovagalla (assembly GCA_032441825.1). Taxonomy (NCBI): domain Eukaryota; kingdom Metazoa; phylum Arthropoda; class Insecta; order Hemiptera; family Aphididae; genus Chaetogeoica; species Chaetogeoica ovagalla. The sequence continues at coordinate 2,489,938 of CM063747.1, read as the reverse complement.
AATTTTAGACGATCAATAAACGTCGTAACGAACGATCACGGAAAGATTCTACTCGACGGACTGAATTCGAAACGCGGGCAGCAGTCACTTATATAATGACGAACGGCAATGCGCATGACACACAGTGTTACCCGACGTGCGCGCGCGATTGTAAATTACGTCCTCGTTTCGTGTGTAGGCGAGTAGTAATATTTGTGTTTATGTGGAAAATGCCCGATTTTTGGTCGTCGCAATTTTGGCGTTATATTTCTTGATTAACTAATTTTTATTATTATTATTATTATACTTGAATGAAACGAAAATTGACACCCGAATAATATATAACTTAGCACCATATATTACACACATATATATATATGTAATAAAAATTTCAATAAAAATTGTTTTGCTATTTGTAGTGATTATTGAATATTGAGGTGTTTATGTCATAAAACGGGTTATATTTTGTTTCGAGGGCTGATAGTTTTATGGAATATAAACCCTACGTTACTTGAATTATATTAAAAAAGTCTTAACACTTTTACGTTTTTTTTTTTTTTTTTCATTATCATTTTGAATTTGCTACCGAAGCTCTTCTAATTCTCGTTTTATCGAATGCAATGATTTATCGTTGTTTCCAAATTTATAGTATTAAGAAAACTCTCAAATTTCACCTGAGTTGTTCATTTAAGCAACATACATATAAAACGCCCACGGATTGTTACCCTTTATTTTTTTCTTCATAGATTGAACAATACTGTTGCGTAATTATGGTCAAGTACGCGATTTAATAGATATATTTGTAGGTTGTTAATTAGAATAAAAAATAAAAAACGTCATCGAATTCGATGATTTCTATTAGGCACTTGATAGGTATTTTAGTATCCGTTATAGAAAAAAAATCTTGTATTGTAATCTCAAAATGTAAAACATTTTGTGGGAACCTACACGTAAACACTTCACCGCATTGTTGTTTTATTTTCAAGTGATTTCTGAGCGTATGTTTTTGAAATTATAAAAAAAAAAAACAATTTTTTATTCAATAAATGAATTAAATCAATTAGATAATTACAAAATATAATTTTTATTACAAGTTGTTTTTATTGATTATTTTTACGCTCGTATCTATAACAATCTGCCAAAATTTTCAATCTGTATATAAATATATTACAATACGTAATCAATGTAATATATGAGTGACTTTTTTTTTTTTTTTTGTTACTTTGAACTCCTGGGCCATTACACGAGTATTCTAAATAAAGTCTAGTTCGTGCCACTTACGAAAACCGAATATCATAATTATACGCTCGTAGAGTTGATAATACTTTCAGACTATTTCCAAATGTTTTTTTTTTCGTCGATTCGTTCGACGACGATAATATTATAATAATATGAGGAGAAGTGTAAAGTCATTATTATGTACTCGTTGCTCTCACGCGATTTATGATATTCTCATTGTAAATTATTACGAGACGTAAATACGCACTCTGTTTGTGACGGAACCACCAGAGGTAATAACTGGGAAAATTAAACACAATTTGTACGAGTGTGCGAGGACTGAAAACACGTATAGACTTAAGCAGAGAGTACGGGTCACGCCCGAATTCGTGTTTTCCGTCCACACGGAGACCGTTTTTGGGTGTGACATTACTTTTGAGTACACATTTAAATTTACAATACTATATTGTGTTAAATATATTTCTCGTACGAGACATATTTCGTCGACGATTGAACGGTGTATTTTTCCGTTCCCACGCGATTCTCATCCACACATCACGTCACACATAAGTGGACACGATCGATCAGAATCATCCATCCGCTCGTGTGAAACGGCCAATAGTCGTATATATATATATTTTTTTTTTTCTTTTAAATTTCGACAGTAACAAGGAGTATAACGCTGTATTATTATTATTATTATAATCCCATAAAACCTGGATGCCGACACGTAGTGCGCACGAAGCACGCGAAATTTCTATACGTGACGACGGTCCGGGCAAGTGGAAATAATGGAATACTGAGAAATACGTGCGAGGATAATAATAATAATAATATAGGATATATTTATTTGAATGTACACGTTTATTTGAACGCGGGATCCATAAAGAGTTGAAAAGAAACACCGTAATAGAATGCTTTGTGCCGGATCAGGGGACGTGTCCAGAGGACCCTCTTTCGGTTTCCGGATTATCGCACAGACACGGCTGCAAGACGCTTTTATTCCTCCAGTCCCCGGATACAGTTTGTCACGTTATTATTATATTATATTCGGCATTATGGGGGGGGGGGGACCTTCTCGCGTTTCGAGGCCACATCGTCGTCGTCGGTGGTGGTATTCGATTGTTGTTCAGCTGCTCCTATAGAAATTTCGAGGCGTCTCCCCGTGGCGGCGCGCCCGATTCTAAATAAATATTTAATTCGGTTTTTATTTTATTCTCGAAAGCGTTACGGCATGTGTTAAGATCGTTTCGAATACTGTCGTTCATCACGGTCAACTGTACGTTGCCTGTTTGTCGAAAGAATATTTCTGCAGATACGCATAATATTCGTAACCGAAGCTGTATCACAGATACTTTCGTCAGTTGCGGTAGAAAAATAATCGAATTTAGAACACATTTTCTCTCGGTTTGAAAATTAAATTTGTTCCCAACTCTTCAGTACGTCCAACACGTAGGTCCTAGCTGAAACACTGTCGTCTTCAAATTGTTTGGTTTTTTTTTTTTTTTTGTCAAGGCATATTTCTTCTACGACGGCTAACATACATTTTTTTATAAACGCAGAGTCGTTAAATGGACGATTAATTATTACTTAACGGATGATTATTTTACAGATAAAATAGTTTTTTGACAAATTAAGCATAATTGTTTACCTTTATTTTCGATAAAAAAAAAAAATATAAATCCGTCCATGATTCATCGAATACTCGACGTTCATCACAAATTTTACGTTTTTTCGACATGGTATTGATAATTATAAAATACTTCGAGCGGTTTGAATTTAAACCTCGCGATTGTTATACGATGTCTGCACGTTAGTATGTTTCAAAACGAACTGCACTTAAAACATAACCCGATACGTATTTGTCGTAATACAATCGTATCTAATATTCATATTTATAGCATAATATTATGGTACATAATACACTATGATCATAAAAAATTATATTTTGTGATTATTTGAGAACAATGTGAGATAAGCACATACCTTATATTCGTTAAAGTAGTATAATAGTCACGATTCCGTTTTATTTATTTCAATTTAAGATATAAAATTTAAATTTAAAATACTATGATGAATATTTGGAGGGCCGCAGAAAAAAGTCTCGCGGGTTGCCTGTGCCTAATCTACAGGATTACACCATATTACAATTAGGTAAGTAATAAACAAAATATATGATGCGTAAGTGTATAGAAAAATAAAATTCTTTAAAAAGTAGGTACTTAATGTGTTTAATAATAAAATAGTAAAATATACTAAACATAATCATTGCATAAAAATACGTAGTATATTTTATAAATACTCTAAAATGCAATATTTATTATATAAATAGGTATTTATTTAAACCCTGCTGAAGTTAAGTCATTTGGAATATTTTAATGTTATCTCAAAAGATTAGACCATGGAACATGACTATATAGACACTGAATATTCGGTGCCATAGAGTTCTTCTTCAATATAACTTTCGGTTAGTACGATTATTATAGTACAGTATACTCAATAATATATTATTTTTATTACGCATTTCCTGTTTATAATTTATCGTTGATACTGACAAACCAATCCAAAACTGTACACATTATAAATTAGTATGATGTAGTATTTTAAATAGCAATAAGACCGTATACCCGCGCATTCGTTTTATTTTCTTTCCTATACGCATTTTAGAATTTCAGCGTTACAAGTATACGCCGTATACTCTCCACTACATCACTAAACACACACAAACAATTATTTATTACTTACACGCTCCACGACAAATATGCTTGCGTATTTTAAATTGCCTGTACAAAATTCCTTACACATAGACCGTTTCCAATCCCTTTAAAGATCCTAGAATGTGACCTGTTTTAAGGAGTTTTTAACAGGCATTTTATGTTACATGTACGTATATTTAAGAGATATTTATGTGTGAGATGTTAATTTGAAATTATAAAATTGAATAATATTTGTTTGTTGTTGGTTGGTGATATTTGCATGTGCGTATGAGTATTTTTGTATTCTCGAAACTAACATGAAATGCCGTGATCACGGTAAACGATTAACGTGAACCGATAAAAAGTCGGTCTGATTTATGGCTGTTAAATGGGTAATCGCGATTCGGCGAGTATAAAATACAGAAATTGTAGATTTATTTTGCTGAAGAAAACAAAATATGAATTAGTAAATAATTAGAAATCCAATTATTTTTGCTAAATCAGTCAGTACTGCATTCGAAGTGTAACGTTCAATGTGTGTTTCTGTGTCATTCAGTGTAAATAATTCGTGCCTCGGAAAAAAAACAAAAACATAATTTGACAAACTTAAAATTCAATAATCGGATAATTGTAATTTATTGAGGATAGAGCGCTAAAAATAAAATAAATTTTATTTTCTAATTTTATTAGGAAAAAATCAGTATATGAATAGAACAAAATGAAAATAATAATGCATTAATTGTCATTGAATTACCAAGCAGGTCCCAAACCTTTGCACTTTTTACGTCTACTCTTATGAAGACTAAATTAATTTCAATTAGGTACGTCAATGGAGGATAATAATATAACGGAAACTGACATTTTTTCATCTGAACTATGCAGAGAAAAAATAATAGTTACAAATTAAAATAAATATTTTAAATCAATTTATACATTTATGTACGAGTATGCAGTGTCGCAGCTAAAGTTTTTGGGGCCTAGAACGAAGAAAAATTTCGATGCCCCAAATTCTTATAATGTTTGATTACATTTCAAGACCATATTATAGTGTGCGATTCAAAAGATTTAAATTTATTAGATGAAAAACAATCCTAAAAAGGAAAATTTTCGCTACGAATTAAAACCGTATTACAACAGATCCTATAAATTTGGCGGTTGTCTGTTGCAAATCGTGTTTCAGCAAAATGAAAATCAAGATATTGAATTCAATCAGCAAATAATAATACAACTGGTTGATCGATCGATAATATTACTAAATTGATTTTTTTTTTTTTGCTGCACAGAATGCATAACGATTTTTTTTTTTAGATTAATTTTCTTCGCATTAGCCTATTATAAACCTCGTACTCGGTGGTATATTTGTTTAACGTTTTGTTTTGTGATTCGGTGGAAGACGACGCGAGGTCAGGTGCCCCCAAAATCGTGCGCACTAGGCAAAACGTCGAGCGTTCGGGGGTGTTGGTGCGTACTGATCGACGCCTAACTATCCGAATGTTGTCATCTGAACTGGGCATCAACAAAGTAACGATTCGTCAGGTGTTACGAGTGAACACCTGACCTCGCATCGTCTTCCACCGATTCAAACGTGCAGGCCATTCGTACACACGTGATTGCGTCATTTCCGAACGCGTAAAACAAAAATTACAAAAAAATTATTTTTGAAAAATTACGCACGGTTTTTCGCCGGATTTCACAAGAAATGTAATCGCTGCTCTATTTACACGTCACACATTTTCCGACGTCACAAACTAGACACTTAATATTAAAAATTCACACGGCCAAAAACATTACTCGGACCACTATCAAACTCGGTTGACTAATGTATTATCTCGTGAACTCTACGATAAGCTCATTTTTAATGGCGTTAGTGTAACCACTTGAGGTGCTAAAAACAAATTCTCGTTATATAATTGTGCCACACCTCGTACATGTAACATAAGATGCCTATTTAATACTTCTTAAAACAGGTTAAATTCGAAGATTTTTAAGGTGATTGGAAACGGTCTATTTTTGAGGAGTTTTGTATAGGCAATTTAAAACACGCAAACATAATTGTCATGAGAGTGTGTAAGTAAGTAAGTACAAGTCCGTCGGTGCTTGTCGGAATTAATTTATTAATTAATTAATATATATATAAATATTTTTTTATGTATTCATATATTTAAATAAATCTATAAATTAAATTTGTAAACGAACATTTTTGCACCGATTAAAACCAACCTAATTACAACAAGTCTAAAAAACTATACACGTTAATGATTTTCAAATAATAAACGGAAACAAAATGTTTAATAATATTACCTATTTATTTTTGTATATTGCAGGTCACATAAATGTAATTTTCAATTCGTTCTCACCAGGACTCCATGTATCATGTTGGTTCGTAATAATTCTTTACTTATTCTAACTTAAACCTAATTATATACTCTAACGACATTTACTCTAAGACCATATAATAAGTTTTCATTATTAATTCTTTATTTTTATATGTGATAGGTTTTAAAAATTAAACGTTAATCTTGCATGTATTCTATGTTCCGCATTAAGTTGATCACGCTAAAAAATTTTCTTCTATTGTTAGTGACGTCCGCACAAGTTATCAAGTGTATTGTATTATACGGATTTAGTACACATCGTTTTCATACAGCCCTGGTGATGAGTAGGCTGCTAAAAGCACCACGTATCACATTGCAGAGAAACATATATTATATAGTCGCTCCAAATATTATGTTAGACTCATGATATCCTGGTGACGGGTAGAGCGCTAAATGCTCCACGCGAGTAACGAAAAAAGGACTTTGTTTTCTGTTACAGTTATACTGCATTATAATAGGATTTTTTTGTTTGTTTTAGTAATGTCCGACCACTGTGAGACAGCTACTTCCGTCATAATCACTTAATTAATTCGAAAGTCCAAAAATTGAACTCTTTAAATTTGTTTGTTTATTAAATGCATTAATAATTACATATTATATAGCTGGAAAATTGAGAAAATAAAAAAAAAAAATTCTAAAATTTTTATTTTAAATTAAATTAATTCAAAATATATTCTTCAAATTTCGTTTTCGTATTTTGACCGCTAGAAGTTCTATTGTTATCTTAATATTTTTGTATTCGATATGAATTACTTATTTTACATCATTTACAATTACACATCATTTTCCATTCTTTGCTCAATAATAGCGAATTACACCATGTAATATTTCAAATTGTCTATTATTGTTATTTAATATTTTTAATACATATTTGATTATGAAGCTAAAAAAACAAAAATTCTAAGAAAAATCTGAAGCCTCTAAAGTTCGAGGCCCTGTTAACATCCAATTAACTCCTAGCCATAATACATATAATATCTGAAGCCCATATCATTAAACCAGGACCATAAAGCACAGTGTTAAGCCGTATTTTTGTATTTTGTAGGTCACAAAATATAATATTCGATTTGTTCCCACCAGGAATCCATGCGCCGTCAGTGATATCCACGCAGACTATTAAGTATATTTTGTTATACGAACATATAAAACAATATTTTTCTATAGGCAATACGTGAGAAAATATAGTGAACATTATATTCTTCACATACTACGCAATAATCTCATGATATCCTGGTTACGGGTAGATCGCTAAAAGCACCTCACGAGTAATTGAAAAACACTTGTATTTTTTAGCGAAATATGTGACAATTTTCCATCACATCGACGATAAGGCCTACCTCAATTGACCACGTTGAACGTAGATGTGGTCTAGTGGTAGTTACCACCGTCTTCTCTATAAAAATGTGACCAAAACACTAATTGCTTTTAGAAGTCATAGGCTACATTTAGTCCACTGTGTCACAAATAAATGTTTAATATTAAAAAAATATATAAGAATGCCATTTTACTCATTGCATCCAAGAATAACTTTAGGAGTATTAGTATGTAAACGAATGTAAAATAGTATGTTAAAATTTTTTTTTGTTTATTGATTTATATTTTAATATAGATAACGCCAAATGAATAATAAATTTCTACAATTATTAAAATTTACACGGAAAAATAAATATACGTATGTTCTATAAATTAAGCATAAAATTGATAAATTCGTCAAAATAATAAAAATAATTATTTGAATATATATTTTACAAATATGTTCAAACACTCAGAATTTAATATTCCATAATAAATATATATTTTATTATGCGATACTAACGAACAACGTTTACATATAGCCCTGGTGATGGGTAGGTTGCTAAAGACACCGCACGAGTAACTGTAAAACACTTGTATTCTCTTCTACGCATTATTATAGGAATTTATTTTGGTAGTGTCCCGACCACTGTGACATCTATTTCCGCCACAGTTATATATAATTAGTTCAAAAGTACAGATATTTAACTCTTTAAACGTGTTTATTTTTTAAATGCATTTTAATTATATATTATATAGTTAGAAATTTAAGGAAATAAACAAACTATAAAATTTCTAAAATTTTCATTCTAAATTCTATATATTCAAAATACAGTTTGTCAAATGTCGTTTCGTATTTTGACCGGTAGAAGTTCTATTGTAATCTCAATATGTTAACATTTGTAATGGATTAATTATTTATCAATAAAACAATTTACGCGTTCTCTTATAGGAAACGCATCGTGTAATATTTTAAATCGTGTGTTATTTAATATTTTTAATTCAAAGTACAAAGCGACCCTTACATCCCGGTAAATCTGAAACTTCATATACACCTACGCTTGAAATGTAATAATAAAAAATAATTTTTTCGTTGGATATGCCGATGCGTATATTTTTAGTAATTATATTAAAAATAGTAATAACGACGTGTATCGCTCACAAAATTATGCATAAAAAAAAAAAAAATGATGAAAAATGATTACGGGAATTTTAATTATAAGTGGCCAAGGCCCTTTTTATCGGAAAACATTAGCGTGTAATACGCACATAATATACGTAATACACATAATATGTTTATATTATAAACATAATATATTTTCATAATAATGCACGTAATACCAAATAACTATAACAGAATATAATAAAAGTGTTTTCCCGTCACTCGTATGGTGCTTTTAGCGATCTACCCATAACCAGGAGTGTATGAAAAACGTTGATTCCTCCTAAGTCCTTAGAATACATTACGATATAATAATTTTTTAATACTACATTTGTAGTGTGTAAACATAGTTGTACAATATATATTAAAATATTTGTATTCATTATTTTGGGGAATTTATCAATTTTATACATAATTTATAGACAATTTTTTTGGTTTATATTAATTTAAAAAATTATATAACTGTATTATACTATAAGCCTAATGTATATTAAATATAAATGAAGTAAAAAAAAAAAAATGTTAACACAATATTTTATTTTTTATTTCACGTAATAACAATACTGATTAGGTTATTCTCGGATGTAACGAACAGAATGGTACTCATATACATTTCATCAATTTTAAACATTTTTTTTTGTGACAATATGAACATTGAAATGTAACACGCATGTATCCTATGATATCTAAAACCAATTTGTATTTCTGTGTACATTTTTATATAGATGACGATATAAGTTGCCTTCGATGTGGTCATTTTAAAATTGGTCTTTTCATAGATGAGGGGGAAAATTGTCACATAAATTGCTAACAGATTACAAGTGTTTTTCCGTTACTCGTGTGGTGCTGTTAGCGATCTACCAGTCACCAGGATAGCATGAGACTACATCAAGCTTACGGAGAATATAATGTTCTCTGAATTTTATCACGTGGTGCCTTTAGGAAACTATCCATAATAACCAGGACGGTGACAAGTGTATTCATAAGGCCCTTGTTATAGGTAGGTTACTATAAGCACCACGTAACGAGAAACTTATATTCAAAAACATTGTGCTAGGCTCATGCTATCCTGGTCACGGATAGATCGCTAAAAGCACCACACGAGTAACCGAAAAAAAACTTGTATTTTGTTGTAGTTATATTGCAATATTATAGGAAATTATTTTAGTTTCGATCGAAATCTGTTATTTTTTATATGTTAATTTTCCAACAAGACGGGGCTCCTCCTCATAACGCCCACATAGTTCGAAATTATTTAAACGAACATTTTCCAAATCGATGGATTGGAACTTATGGACCAGTTGAATGGCCTCCACGATCACCTGATCTATCTCCGTTAGACTTCTTTTTGTGGGGCCACATAAAAACTGAAGCATATGCCGACCCTCCAATAAACCTTCAATATTTAAAAGAGAAAATAAAAGCAGCATGTAATAAACTGACCGAAGCACAGATTTCAGCTGCAACTAAAAATGAATTTATTCGGCGTGCTGAAGTATGTTTTGAAAAAAATGGACATCAGTTTGAACAATTTATAAGATAAATCGATTATTATAATTAAATACACTTTAAATTAACTAGAGTTTATTTTATCATTATAAACCTATAAAAATCAATTTTTTTAACTATTAAAAAATAACAGATTTCGATCGAAACTAAGTGTAGTAAATTTTAACTTAATTATGCTTATTAAACCTAATTGGTTTGTTCGATCTACATAAAATTTGTACAATGGGTAGTTCAAAATTAAATAAAACTTTAATAAATTAGAAGGGGAAGTTTGAAGGGTCTAGGACCGTTTTTTTCAGAGTAATAGGGGATAAAAACGAAAATCGCGTAATTTTCGATATTTTTCGTTAAATCGCTGTAATTCAGTCAATTTTGGACATATAAAGTTGATTGAACCACTAAAATTCATAAAAAAATATGAAAAAAAAATAATTTGTGCTTAAAAGTGGGGGTTGCCATTTAAGAAAAAAAAGTTGCATTGCACATGTGCGAGTGTAATGAACAGATTTACGTTCAGAGACCATAAAAATGTGTATTATTAAGTATAACTTCCATCTAAAAAAACAGAATTCAAATTGCATTGCTCTACGCAAAAATATTAGGTGTATCCAATTATCGTTTACACACTGTATATGTATAATACATATAATTTTTTTTTTACTAAAAATTAATAATAATAATAATAATAATGACTATGAAATTAAGAAAACGATATACCTTGAAATTTTCAACCTAGCTACTTATCTGACTATTACGACTATTTTATTCATTTAAAATTTAGAAAAATAATATTTTTTTTTAACAACAATTGTTTCCTTAATTTCTTATTTTAAATATAACTCGTATTTAATATATATATTAAAATAATGAAAAAAGATTCTGTAAAAATTATGGCAAAAAAAAAAAAGAATTTCTGCATTTAGAATATGATATTTTAAATTCGACGACATGAAATATGACACAACGAATTTTGCGCCGTCAATGGTAATAATAACGTACTCGTTAGTTACACTGTAGTATATGGTATGTGATTGTAATAATTTCATATTATCGCGATTCCCGTATTTGTCAATTTTATTGTCAATATTGTTACCGTTGTTGGATTATTATCTTTTAATCGTATAATAACATTTGAATATTCGGTCAACGCGCAAACGATTACGATTAAATATACTTTTTTTTCTCAGTTCGCGAAACGTTTATCATTTATTATTCCGAAATCCGCGAGTTAACGTGTATTGGCGATATGATTTGAATTCAACGAAAATTGTATAAAAATTTGACAATTAATTAACCATTCGATTGTATTCACCATCCATTTAAAATAGAAATTATACATATATATAATATAATATAATATATATATATAATATAATATAATATATATATATATATATATATATAAAAAAGCGAGTATTCGTAATAACATAAGAATGATAAAAGGTAATTACGACGTTTTTCAAGTAGTCTCTTTGATAATTTTCATTTCGTAATAAGCAATATCGGTCCGGTAATTGAAAAACGAGCGACGGAACTGTGGAATCGTATTGTCTTGTGTCGCGGAACAATGACTGTTGGCGGTCGCGGTTCAAATACCCATTTATGGCGGTGTCTCGGACCGTGGTGGTCGGATGAGTCATTTACGCAAATCGAGCTACGCTGGTCGATCGTTTCGACGCGGATTGTTATTCGCGTTCACCTAACCCGTAGACAGTCCTAGAGATTTACAACGGAAAACGCCGCCGACGATGCGATTGGCATTGAAACAATCAGTCTAGCAACTTGCATTGATGGCTTTTTTGGCAATTTCATCCGTGTAAATCAAAGAAGGTGTTCGTTTGTAGGACTATGACGGTACACTGGACACTCGAAGGGACTCTAAGACCCTCTGTATCCGATAATTGTTGTCCGACAATTCATTTGAAAAGTCGATTTTATTCTATATTCTGTCAATTGAACGAAAAACGTTTTATTTGGACCAATTAGTTTAATTTTAATTTTTCGTTGCTTAAATTTGTTAGTAATATTAATAATAATAATAATAATCAATATATTTTAACACATTTCAGACGTTCATGTTTTTATATTTTTCTATTATTATTGATTTCGCGTCAATAAACCTACCCATTTCCCGTTGAATTTTTCAAGTGTTAATGTAAATATTGGCAAAGAAAAAAAAATGTTGATATTTATAAGAAAAAAAAATATTCGTGTTTTACCGTTGAACCCTACCACTCATAAAACTCGTCCGGTGTGTTTACGAATGTAAATAGTGTGACATTGTTATATATATATATATACGTGACGTATTATTCGTTATAGTGTAAACTTTAAAGTATAATTTTTACTCATGATTTAAAATGATTATTTGTCACTTATCGTTTTCACAGTACTATTATAATATATTAATAATACGTCAACGTAAAGTAAAATAATAAAAATAATCGACTTCCTAGAAAACAATTGTAAAAATAAATAATAATTAAAATTGTATGTATTTCGCAAATAGTATATTTAAAAATAAGTATTTTTTTATTAAAAAAAAAAAAAAAAAAAAAACTTATCACGGAATACGTTTGTATAAATAGACAATATTAAACGTTTTAATTTGTATTTCTAAGGATAACGAAACATTTCATGTAGTTTTTCAAAAACAATTAATTTAACACAATTTTAAAATTCTTTGTACGGTACGCTAAGGGCTGTATGATTATATTCGACTCAGTAGCACGCGTTTTCCGTACGAATCGTCACTCGTTCTTATGTGAGATGATTTTGTGCACAGATTTTAGTTCAAACAAAAAAACGTCGTTTTTGTTGCAAGTATCAACAAAAAAAATTATTTCATACGGTTTTGCACGTTTTTCTCCCTGTCAATTGGTCGTTTGAACTTTCGACTCGGTTAAAAGAAATCGTTCGACTAAATTAGCCCGTTGAAAAACAATCATGAGACTCGTTGATTGCATCGTCCGTTTTCGACTCATTTTTCGAACGAAATAATAATAATAATAATTATTATTATTATTACAGTACGACAGAGAAGTTTTTTTTATTCTGTTGTGCGAGGCGACCTTGCTTGCCGTTTTGTACTTATTAGGTCGTCGTCGTCACCGCCGCCGCGTTAAATGTTAATCGTCTCTTGGCCATCGTGCGACCCACGTGCCACTGCTAACCGCGGCGAGTCAGTATTCGAACGACACTCGACCGTAACGCAGTCGTATCGCGAATGTTGTGCGTGTGTGCCCCCATTTCACCCGCCCGCCCGCCGACGGCGTGCGATCGTTGACGACCGACCGACTGCTTCGCGCGGCCCGCAAGTTCCGTCGACCACCGCGTCTTCGCTCTTCTTCAAACACAATTGCGTCTATCCGCTCACCGCACGGTCGTCGTGTAAGTACACCCCGAAACAAATATCCTTTTACGCGAAAATATTCAGTCGTCTCGGACTTATTGCTGTACGTTTTTTTTTTTTTTTGTAAAAATCGAGAAAATTCGCGGAAAAATTCCCGTTTTCAATTATTTTTCGTTATGACGACCAGGTTTCCTAATGAGCTGGTCTCGTTTACGGTACGCGAATGACACTGACCACCGGCCGCTTGTAAAAATAAGGTCAAATCAATCGTGTTCTCAGTGTCCGTTTGAAAAGTGTTTTACACATCAAACGAAAGCGTTCGAACAAAACAAAAAAAAAGAAAAGAAAAACGTATTTACAATTTTCGAATACTCCTCCGCGGACAAATATACTTTTTAAATTAATTCATTCGAATAATATTCAATAGGAATTATTCGAATTCCATTTTTTTTCTTGTTGACAAATTACGTCATACAATTTATTATTATTATTTTTATTTCTTCGTAAAATTGGAGTTTTTGACTTTCGAATTGCCCGTCGGACTCGAATAACGTAAATATACAATTTATTAACCAATTTTATTGGTATTGGTATTGTATAATACATGAACGTATAATTATTATTATTATTATTATTATTATTATTATTAATTCAGTGACTAATATTATGTAAAACTATAATTTATTATAACATTATAATGAGTGTATTTATATTAATATTTAGTATGAGCACGCGTTACTTTTTTTTTAATTTAAAATATCACGAAAATTGAATAATGCAGTATAATCTTGTAGTTAATGTTAATTTATTAAATGTTTCGGATTTTATTGATACGTCCAAATTTTATTTTATTAGACTTTTTGTAAGATATTTATAAGTCACTGTTTTCAATTAAACGGGTAAAATATGGCCAACACAAAATGTGCATGCGGTGACTTTCTTTGTTATCGTAACATTGTATATTTTATTTTTTAAAACAATTAATGAAACGACGAGGAAAAACGTGTTTTTTGAATATTAACAACAGGTAAACATCTTAAACAAACTTTTTTTTATATATATTGGTTTTTTTACGTGTTAAAAGTCCAATAGCGTTTATAAATATTAAAAAAAAAATACAATTAAAGACAGTCAAATATATAAAGGATGAATTTCGATAACATTTTTCAAAATATTACGTAATATTAATAATATATACACGTTTATAATTAGTTCATAAGATTGAGATGATTTTCTGAGCTTATAAGCATTCGATCTTTTGATTTTTTTTTGTTTTTTAGTTATATTTTTCAATACGACGGTATACCACGCGTTAATTAATTCGAAAGTCGATCTGATTTTACGCTACAATATATATTTTTTATGCGGCGACTGTTTCTAAACGTATGACCCAGTTACGCGTACATACGAGCATTTACATAGATAAAAAAAAAAAAGTCTTTTGAAACTTTTTTTACCTTTTGCAAAAAAAAAAAAAATGTTTATTATAGCATTTTTCTTTGGTTACGAGGATACTTTTATTAAATCTGTCGGTTATTTAAAAAAAAAAAAATAATAATAATAATTCTTTGATTATCAACCGAACGAAATTATTTTTAAACTTATAAAATAATTTAATTCAATTATCACGATGGAATCGTTGGTATGCATATTTTGCGCACAGACTCAACACAAGTCAGTTAAAGCCAATCGACAGAATTCAACGTCCGACCAATTTATACAATATAATAAATACATGTTTTCAAATAACAAAAAAAGTCTTTCCAAATAATTATTATACCTATTAAGCGTTGAATCCGGTATTGGCATTAATACTATGCGTGACATACACCACACGGATTTTCATTTCATTTTCCAACAATTTTCGAGTATAAAAAATAATAAATAAGTTGCGGTGTTTAACGTGGTTTTACGAATTAAACAAATCCGCATGCGAATACGCGCATTTGTGTAAACAGTAGAAGAAACTGAGGTGAGACGTGAAAACGTTTTATTATATAATTAATTAGGTATTTATTTTTTTTATTGTTTTCGCGAAATATGTGACACGTGTTATTGCACTTGGACTATGTTATGAATTGTATAACATAATATTATAATGTTTATACGTATTGTTTAATGTTATGGGGAAAAAAAGGAACGAGGAAAACGATATCTTTCAATCATTCCTACGTAAATATTTAAATTGTATACGATATGAATTGCGATCTAAATGGTTTTATACCGATTATAACAATTGCTATGTTGTTACTCATACTGATATCGTAAATAATTCCGTATATTATTATTTATGGTATATACATATGTGTATGTGTGTGTGTAGATATATCTGACTATTCGATTTTCCGTGATAATTGTGTGTCCGTTGTAAAATAATATTGAAAACGGAAAGTTTTTATTTAGAGTTGAATAATATATAAAACACGCAATACCTGTTTAAAATACGCGGTTCGTTGAAAGTCGAAAATTTTTTATTTTCTTGCGTGAATTATACGTTGGATTTAATTGTTCGTATCTCACGTTTGTATAACGATAAACTAAAAATGGAAGAGACGAAGGTTATAATATTATATCGTTTCATATCGCCAAATTCAATATAATCATCATCATATTAACACCACTTCTACAGCCACGCTGTTCACTACTACTGTACCGCCTACGAAAATATTCAGATTATGTGCATAATGTTTTAATAATTACGTGCACGTACGACCGTGACTATGTCTATTGTTATTATTATTATTATTATACATAGGTATAATGTTATATTTACTACGTCATAATACCAGTGCGATTACTTTAATGAATAGAAAAAAAAAGAAATGTTTAAATAAATTTAATTACGAAAAACGGACGTGTAACAACCGAAGTCCGTGTATAATCCAAATAAAATTATATCTAAAATTAATTTCGTTTACCTCGTTTTATAATATGATTTCTATACGTTTGTCGATATGTTCTGATCGTTTGAAAAAAAATATTTTTTTTTTTTTTTTTTTTTTTATTTACGAAAAGTTTTTCGAATGAACGAAGTATATTTTTAAATAATTTTCGTGTAACTGCATTCATGACGTCGAAATATACGTCTACAAACATTCGAATCGATTCAGAAGTTTTTAAGAAACAGTTAAAATAATAATTAAACGCTCAAATAATTATTATAAACAGATATATTATGTATATCTATTACGTGTACGTCGTAGAATGTCGTTAATTACGTAAAATAATACGGCGTTTTGTGTCATATAGGACTAGCAAAGCTACTGGTTATCCGTTTATCAATAATAATAATAATAATAATAATAATAATAATAATAATAATAATAATAATAATAATAATTCGATTTATTTCTCAGTTTTTTTTTTCCAAAAACTCTATTATATATGTAGAGCGGATCGATATTTTGTCTCGTACATGTGAATATACGACATATGTTCGTACACGATTCGCGTTTTATATTGTATTTAATAGTGAAAACAAAAAAATACGAATTAATGTATTCGTAAAAAGAGTTTTTTTTTTAAATAAAATTCATTACGTACAACAGTGTCTTCGCTGTTATAATTTTCAATTCTCCTCTTATTTTTTTATTGTATTCATTCGTAAATATCTCTAGGCGATTTTTACGTTTCTATATACATATTTGATTCCGTAATAATTTTACTTTTTCGTTCTATACCTGATCGTTATGATTGTTCACCGAAATCGTTGATAATAGCAGTAAAAACGAATTATATATAAAAAAAAAAAAAATAACCGCGACAATTTTATTATTATTCTTTTATTTCGCATAAACTATACACGCTCTTTGAGGAGACTCGATCGTTTGTATCGTAAACAGATACATATTTTATATATATATATACATAGGTACGAATTTCATAATAATAATAATAATAATATCTGTATAATATTACATTACATAATTTAAATTATGAATATTTCGAATACACTCACGTCTTGCCACCCGTTTTGGTCGGTTGGCCGACCCGCGAATACGCCGTCGCCGTCACCAACACTAACCGACACGGATCGATGCCATCGCTTTTTAATAATTTATTAACCCGGCACGGCGATTATTATTATTATTATTATTATTATTTTATCACCGCAAACGCATTTACATGGTGTACACAACACGTACACACAAATATATTATAATATGTTATTACCGACTGTATTATAATAATATATACGTATTTGTAAAATCAAAAAAAAAAAAAAAAATTTCTACTGGCGTCATGCGATCGATGACGCGTCTCTACACGTGAGTATATTATATTACGATATTGGCTAGGCCATGATCGATTCGCGCAACGAGTGTGTATGAGCGTGTTATTAATATATATATTATTTATATAAAAATTGAAATAATTTACAACTCAAAACGTGTATTAAAAAGTGATAATATATATTATAATATAATGTATCACATACGGGTTCGACAAGACGTGTGAAAACGATTAGCGTTTTTAAAACTAATTAATTTTTAATTTATTTCGAATAATAAACGAATCGGTGTACGGATAAGTAAATTACTAACAGGGTTAGGATTTATATTGCGCGTTAGAAAAATCGTAAGACACGCATTATATTTACAAAAAAAAAATAAAAAAAATATACGATTTTTTTTCTTATATAGAAAACTGTAATCGATTAATTAAACGGTTATCTATTATATTCTATTATTATTTATAAGATATTAATTTATTGGATTACATTAAATTATTACAACACGTTGTTTCAAATTTTCAATCACGAACGGAACGGGCGATCGGAACGAAAAACGGATTTATATTGACTAAAATCATTCCTTCCACGTCGCACGGACGTTATTGTCGGAACAAAATTTAATTCGATATGTAATTTTTTGTTTTTACTGTTCGTCCGGTCGAATCATTGATTGATAGGTAATATTCATATATTTACACGATTCGAAGACGTAATGATGATGTAATATATTAAATAAATACCATTCGGAATTCGGTAGATTTTCCAAAAAAAAAAAAACAATCTCTATAAATATCCAATAATAATATGGAAAAAAATAATAATAAAATATATCGTTTTGTTTAATCGAGAATAAACCAAATCGTGGATGTAATAATATGTAAACAACCAACCTATTTAAATTAAACGAAAAATATACAAGTGCGTATAAATCCCAGTTTTTATTGATTAATAGAAAATTCACGATACCTACGTAGTTCAATAATGCCGTCTTGTTAAAAAAAAAGAAAGCATCTTGTAAACTTATATTGTAAGATTCAAAAAGCAGCAGAACAAGTCGAATAAAAATAATATTTAGCGCTATTAATTACAATTTTGTTTTCTATATAGATTTCCTCTTGGAAGGAGAGTGAAAAAGAACTAAAAAAAAAAGAAAAAAAATTGGTTTTCTTAACGTTAACCGATTCGGTTTATCGCCGTACGAAAAGACAATTTCGGTTGTCGTACATGTTTAGAAGCGTATAGACACCGCGGAAGTGGATTTTAATGCGATATTCGAAACATTTAAAGGGATTAAGGACAGTCAGCTTTAGCATTTTTAACGAATTATATAGCCGGCGTAAATTGTTAAATTGACTTTTGTATTCCAGACTTTCAATGTTAAATTCTACGGTTATGGAAATGTTAGGTCAAGTTTATATTTCTATATCCTAACGTCGGTAAAAATCGATTTTGTTATTTTATTACGAGATAACCTTGATGTTGCCTCCTAATTATCGATTCGTACTATAAAATCGATGAGACAAGAGAAAAATATAAGTGGTGGTCCTGAAACTCCCAGCCGATACAGCTAGACAACTCGAATACTCATAAAGCTCTATTATATTTATACTCGTATGTTCAACTAAATCAGATCACTACAAAAAAAAAAAAGAACCCAAATCTTACAGTGCCAACTTTTTTTTTTTATTATTTTAATGATATTTTGATTTAAAATTTCTTGTAAATTAAATTTAAAAGATTTTATACCGTACCATTATTTAAATACTGTAAATGAAATTTATTACGATCGTATTGTAATTTATTGAAGAAATTTGTATGTATATATATATATATATATAAATCAGTGGCGAATAATGTAAATTTACAATAATTAAATGTGTGGCCTTATGTCATTCATAAATACGAGAAATAGCAAAGGAGACCACTGTATAGCGTACCGGAGAATACATTTATGCTTGATGAAATTGAGTTTTTTTCTTATAGTCTAAACAAAGAGTAGCTACAACAATTTAAACCGCGAAAGGACTGAGTCATTTACTCCCCCCCCCCTCCAAATAGTATTAATTGACTAAGTTGTTAATATTTTTTGTATCAAATGCCTTTTTAACATCAGCCATGTACGTAATATCATCTAATATCAGAAATATTAATATACATTAAAATACTACATCGATTTGAATACCATTGCTTATTGATTGCACGCTAAGTCAGATTAGTAATTGGTCAACGTGGATTTTGATTATTGAAAACAATAGACATTTTGTTTCTTTTTTATTGGTCCAAGTAGTTTTTCGAATAATTTCAATAAGACGATTTTCATCAGTCATCACCGAATAACGGATGTTCTATACATTTAAACGCGATAATGTGACAACACGATTCGTAATGATAATTCGCAGAAAGCTAAATGGTACAGGAGAGATAAATATATTGCTAAAACAACGTGTTATTTTTCTTTGATATTCTTTTGCTATACGAAATGTAAATAATAATAATAATAATAAAAAGTAGAAAAAGAATTTTAGTTTCGAATTCCAAAAAAAAAAATAAAGAAATATTTAGAAAGTACTTACGTAAAATGTACTTTAGTGCATTTGTATTCCAAAAATGTCTGAAATATCAAAAAAGAAAATAGATTTGAACACTTAAAATATGTCGTTCCAAATAAATATTTTAATAACAATAGCTCTAAAAATTTCTTTAGCAGTGTGCATGTGTGTGAGTGTATGTGGCAATGACGTGGTGCGTCGGCATGCGACTATATGGCAACGGGTCGATGACGCGTAGGCGACGTCCTCGGTGTACGAGCACAATTTGTTTACTTGCTGACGTCGCCTCCTCCGCGAATA
Organism: Chaetogeoica ovagalla; assembly: GCA_032441825.1. Lineage (NCBI taxonomy): Eukaryota > Metazoa > Arthropoda > Insecta > Hemiptera > Aphididae > Chaetogeoica > Chaetogeoica ovagalla. Next base: position 2,469,271 of record CM063747.1, on the reverse strand, counting down.
AATAGTAAAAAAAAAAAAATTGTTTTACACCGCGTACAATTACGAATAATTTGAAGATATAAATTGCTGATTTGTAGTAGTAGTAGTAGTAATAATAATAATAATACGAATGTACAACCTGTATGAAGGTATCACATCAAGGTCTAAAATAATGCGATTTATAGTGTACGAGTACAAAAATAATAATAATAATAATAGTGTATCGTGGAAATGACAAAAAAAAAAAAAATTCGTTTTTTCCTAACCAACCAATCTCTAGACATAATCGTGTAACTTTTAAGACATTTCAATTCCCGTAAATAATTAATTTGTTGTTTTTAACATTTTCATTCCTAATATTTGACTGTACATATTACGTTATCGGGACGTGTAAAATATATATATATATATATTTTTATTTTATATAGTTTTCCACCGCCATACGATATTTCGAACACACATTTTATTACGATTTTCGTTGTTAAAATTTGTATAATAAATGCACAATTTATTTGGCATATGATACGATATTAATAATAATTACATACCTACGCGCAGTAAATCTTTTGACTTCCATCATCACGTTCTTGTACCGCAGCAACGGAAAACGTATAAAACCCGTTGGCGATCGTGTTATCGTTACAGACAAGCAGTTGGTGGTTGTACGTGAATCGATAATTTTTTTTCAATACTGTCGGAGATATTACGTATAGATTATTAATTTCATTGAATTATAATAAAATAAATGTATGTGTATAATAATTGACTCCTTCGGTTCATTAATTATAATATATTTAAATAAATGAAATATTAATAAAAATTCACAATTATAACAAAACTATAAAAAAACAAGTAGATGAGTGGCCTAACAATAATATAATAAATGACCCGTTCGGTTCGATAATAACGATATAAAAAATATTAATATACAATTCGCCACGATACAAGTAGAGAAAATGATATAGAGTAACTCGACAATTTAACAATACCGTATAATATAACACTTTCAAACAATACTCGTAATGGACAATAATGAAATTCAATAAATACTCACGTAAATATATACGGTCTACTGACTGGCCAACCGTCGTTTACCTAATCCAGAGACTAAAATAATATCACAATGCCTAACACGACAAATTAATATAACGAATTATAATACTGATAGAAACTAAATTAAACACCTAACGCACAATTATAATAATAATAATTTAATGTGTACAATCCTTATGATTGATAAACATTGTAATGCGTTTAGCGCTGTATATAAATAAAAGCGCTGAATTACAATTTATATAAATAAAATATATTATCGAAACGAAAATTTTTAATGGCTCTGTACAAAAAAACTGTAAAAATATTTTTGTAAATTATAAACTTTTCGCTCTCTTCCGTCTCGAAACGTTGCCGACCCCTTGGTGGGTCTTTACTCATTTCGAACGCGCGGATAACAAAGCCGATTTTACAAAATAATGGCACACGTGTATCGTTATTATCGTGTTCTTTTCCATCGTACTCGGTAAAATACAGTAACAACACACGCTCTTGATATTATGCGCTTATTACGTATACACTATCACGTGCCAAGACCACAAACCGTAACAGTTTTCATAAAACAATATTCGAATGGTGGCAGTTTAAAAAAATATTTATTATCGAGTGAGAGAGAGAGAGAGAGAGAACGATACGCACTACGGATTTCTACTCGATAAAGTCACCCGGAAAACACCCGTCGTTCATATCGTGAGTCACTTAATGAGTTGTAATAATAATAATAATAATAATAATAATAATAATAATAATAATAATAACATCGTCGGTTGTCAAACGGATATATTATAATATAAAAAAATTAAGTGGTTAGGTACGGACAGGATATGCTATAAGAACGACTGGGTGTCGGCCACTATCGCGTCTCGTGTTTTCGTTAACGTATCGCCGGAATAAGACGGCTCGTCGATTATTATCGTTTGAAAATCATGTGAAAGCAACTACGGTTAGGTTATGAAAAAAAAAAAACCATCAATTTCATACGAATCAATTTCGAATACGAAAAACGATTGCGAACCATATTATGAAGAAAATTCGTTAAAAATCGTCAATTGTGTATTGTACGTGTGCGTGAATTCCGTCGGTTTTTCATGAGGTTCCCCCCGAAAACTTACGAATTTTTCGTCTTCATTCGTATACACGCAACTTTACCGACGAATTTTACTACAAACGAATAAATGATTTACGAAAATTCGTATTTTTCGCATGACTCTCCGGTTACGTATCTAACACGAAGTCGTGAACATATTATACACAAAAATTCATATGGACTGATTGTGGATCGTGTGTAAATATTAGGCAGGACTTAAACATTTTGTAAAAAAAACCACCAGTTTGTTTAAATGTTGGTATAATGCTAATAGGCACGTCAATATTTTTTGACAGAATACATTGACATTTATCTGATTTGAATAACATTTGTTTTTTTCTTCGATATTTTTTTACGTGCCGTTTAATAAATATCTCATTGTTTTTCTTAATCCGTTTACGAATTAAATCACAATTTATAATGTTTAAAAAAAAAAAAAATTAAATATAAATGCATATCTCTAGTAGAGTTACTCGATTTTAGAATTTAATTTTTATTTTGAATTAGAATCGTTACATTTTTAAAACGTTTGTGAACGACGCTAAAAGTATATAATTGATGTGTACGCTTGTATTTCATTCTGCGCTCATAAAAAAAAACATATCGATACGAATAAAAAGAAAAAAAATATAAATTGAAAAATTAACTCCTCGAGTTACAAAGAAATTACGTAAATTATCATTGACTTTTTACACGTTTATGTTTATTTTCTAACCTTGGAAAATGTTTGTGATTTATAATCACCGTTGTCCTATGTGTTTTTTTCAATAGAAAAAAAAAACGTCAAGGAGAAAAGTCTTGAAATACATAAACCACAATAATAGTATTAATAATAATATTATACAAATTTGTAAATAATCACCTTTATGACAATAATGATTAAACTCGTAAAACTGTTTTATCGTATGGACTATATTGTAAATAATTAAAATCACGAATGGTTTCGTTCATAATTACATTTATAATTGTCGATTGATTTCAAACGCGAATTCGTTAGAGAAGTTTTTTTCATACAAATTTGGTATATTATTCAATATGCTGATTTCATAGTGTTTTAATTATTGTCGTTATTATTTCAATGGACAACGAAAAATAACGAAATTTCAGAGAAGAAAGTGATTAAAATTTATTGTAAAAACATTATTGCTTATGATTACATCTAATTTTATTAAACTTAAAATAATGGACGGTACAGCGAAAATAGAAACGAATGTAAAAATTTGTTTCAAATGGAATGTTTCGTAGAATTCTCTAATTTCAAATTTCGTTGTTTGTTTCATAATGCAATATAACGGTGTCTTTGCTCCTCGAATATTATTTTTTTTTTAAACCAACTCTAATTATTGATACCTATACTTTCTCAGATGATATAATATACTGAATTCGGTTACAAACAAAAAAAAATTTAATTTTAAATGTTTATTTGTCCATTATCATATTATGTACCGTTCAATACGTTATTTCGTTGTATTTATGACGAATTTCATTAAAAAAAAAAGAAAGATATTTCGCTGGTGCAATACAGTCATATACCTATTTCTAATAAATATATTGTATGTTAAATCCTAAACATAAAATTAACCGAATTCCTGAAATGAGCAATTTTTTTCCAAATTCATGAACTGGGCAAAACCAATTTACATTATTTCGATTCTGATAAAATATGATTAGTGTAAAATTGAAAACGATTATATATACGAGTATATATATACGTAATAACGAAACCGTTTTATAATGTGTTTACTTAAAAATAATTTGTTATAAAATGTAACGCAATAATTTTACGCTTAAACGGTTTTATTATAATAAGACAACAAAATATAAAAATTGTTGTACTTCGCGCGTTCAAAGAAGTGCCTATACGAGTATATATATATAATGTGTAAATGTATTTTAATTATTTATCGTGTACGTTGGAAAAAAAAGATGAGATGATTTTGTACGCCGAGTAAAGCGTATAAAAAATCCATTTATATACATTCGTGTAGAGAGTTTTTATTAAATGGAATTAGCACCTTAAATGAATTATTACTGTGTTGAAAAAAAAAAAGAAAAAACCCGTTGCCTCGGTTGCCACTGAGCATAATTTATATCGTAATGAATTTGATCAACTGAACAATTTTACGTCTGAGCTCTGGGATTAGCACATACCTTATTTATAAAAATTTAGAAATTGCCGCTATAATTGTTTAAAAAAATTTCGGCAAACGGTTTAACTAAGAAAACAAAAAAAAAAACTGTTATTACGGCGTTGTGGTGTCAACGCGCTGCAGCCGGTAAATCGTAGAGGAAATTATTAAAATATAAATTTCCTGTATACAAGTACATACGCATGTACACGCTTAGAGTTTAATAATAAATATAATATAATGTGTAAATTTGGTAATAGGTCGTATAATTACGTAGTGATCGCCGCCTAGTTATACAAATACTGTAATTACACAATTAACAATATTATATAATAATACAGATATATTCACTATCTCTACGACCGCCGACTACCTAATAAAAACAAAAAAAAAAAAATTAAAAATAGTTAGTACATATTTAAACACCACAATTGGTAATTTATTATCATAGTATCGTTTATGTTATAACTATACTGGAAAATATATGTCCTTATAACACGCATATCATGAAACACGCAAATATTACATTAAAACGTAAGAAAGAAAAAATTACAATTAAAAATAAAACGTTATAATAATAAAAAAAATTACTAAAAAAAAAAAAAAAAAAAACATACTTTTACAGTAGTTGAATAGAACTAACCGATAAACATTTAATATATGATGATTTAACTCTGTGAAATGTAGGATTTTTTCGAAATTTGCGAAAATTTGCTTTGATTTCTATACTCTATTGATATTTACATTTTGACAAAATAAACTTTGTATGTAATACATACTTATAAAAAATAAATATTATTTTGCGTTTTAAATTTCAAAATTTAAACATAAGTATCGTATAAAGAAAATCGAAATTTCGGCTAATATAATTTGTACATTCGTACGTTGACCGTAAATATTGCAATAATCAAATTTCACTTGTTTACGCAATATTACATAATTTCATAGTTTAAATAAAATCGATTTTTACGGTTTCAATTTGAGCGGTAGGCTATGAGAACAGTAAATTTTTTTATTATCTTGCGTGACAAATTGCTGCTAAGCGGATTATTATTTCGGAGGGCCACGACGCGCCATAAATTCAATTATTTCAGTCCACGGTCTTTTTACCATAGTCGTCTGGTAACGGTACGTATCAAAAAGCCCTGAGTTGCCCCCTTTCATTTTAATCAAATGATACGTTAAAACTATGAAAGCTGTTTTCGTGTAGTCTGACTGCAAATCGATTATTTACATTCGTCAAATAATTGAAAAAATTAAAATGAAAACAAAATGTTTTAAAAATAGTTTAAACTGCGATTTCTATATTACATCAAAACATTCAAAACCGTTTTTATATTTTTTAATAATACACCCAATGGCCTCATTCATTGAACGTTCACCTACTCCTTAAGACAACGATGTTTTATATTAAACGACGGTGTATACAAAATATTGTGGAAACAACTGATATCAAATCCTTTTTTTTTTTTTGTTATTTTAAAAATATTATTTTTATTATTATTACAATTAAAAAATAATATCAACATAATAAATAATGTGTGCAGAATTCGTGTCAAGGGTAGAAACAATATAATAGAAACCCCGTAGTTTTCGTTTCTGAATAATATGATGGATAATAAAACCAATACATATACCGAGAAAAGACGGAAAATGACGTATAAGTCGTAAAACGTGACCTAAAAACGCCATAAAATATCGATTTATCTATACGGAATTATGCAAAATAATTGTATTTTCATTTAAGCGTCTCGACGTTATAAAATGTTTTTTTTTTTTGGTATTAAGTCCGCCGCGTACAAAACGAGAATAATTATTATTATGTATATAAATTAAAATGAAAACTAAGTGGTACGCTTTTATTACAATCCGAGTGTCGTATCGGAATTTTATTATTTTTCAAATATGTGCCTAATTATTTTATTACGATCTGTAGGTAATCTCGTTGGACCGTTGTGATGTTCTGAGATGACGTTTCGATAAAGTTCAATTAAACTTTAGGAATATATCGCACGAATAAATATGGCCAATACGACAATAACAAAATTGGTTAGGTTTAGTCGGACGGGCAGAAACACAGGATTTTTTCTCTAAATTTATAATCCGCGTTCGAAAACGATTATGTTTTCCGTATAGGAAAGTTATTGTTGTTAATATATTGCTTGTTGTATTCAAATCGTATTCGAGAAGATTAAAATTTGAAATAAAAAAAAAAAAAAAAAAAAAAATAGCCAAATCGTACGTTGTTAAAATATATTACGATGCCCAACGTTTCAAAAAGATTTGTAACATATTATGAAGAATATTGTATTTTTTTTTTTTGCTTTAGAGGGAATACACGAGTTTTGACGACGAATACGACGGTGTTACAACAGCCGCCGCCGTGTACACCAGCACGCAACGGCGGCGACGAAATTTACAAAGTATAATACTTACTGTCTATAATGGCATCTTCGCCGTTACGGGCTCCGGTCGGCCAGCCTCAATCGAGATTGTTGGACATGAAAGTGAGTGATAGTAATAATTAACACATCATAAAGGAATTTATTAATATAAAATATTTATTTTTTAAATGATTTCGAGAACGATTTTTTTTTTTTGTTTCTAATACAAATACGGGTAAACTTTTTATCGATTAAACCGAACATAATAATTTAAATCTCGTAGTTACGGCACGTTTATTATTATCGTTCTTATTGAGTGTGTACAGCGTAATATAGACATTTGAACACTTATTAATCGTTTTAAATCACCAACGTCTGAATTCATTTCATTTTTTTTTTTTTTTATTATGCACTTTTGTGCACGTTCGATATCGTATGTCATAGTAGGCACTTGGTTTCGAATTCTTGTTTACTATTTTCATTCCAAAACCACGAGAATATATTATATTCAATAAAATTTTACTAAACTCTTATTTCATGTAATGTGTAACGATTGTTCGTACACGTATGTTTTCAATATTTTAAATTTTAATTAGTTAATCACTTAACTGTTTCACTATGAAATTAGTTAGATTTATTTTTAAATAGTAATGGCACTTATATACGCATATATTATTCCCCGCGTTTTAAGCGTTTGTAATAATATTTTCGTACATTCTTATTCGTACGCTCAATAATTAGGCATTGTGGTTTACAGAAAAAGTTCCAGCAAAGGCACTTGGCCACAGTGGCGGCTGTCAAAGATGCCAATTCGACGTCGTCCAACACGAAGACGATGTCATCTACAGTCGTCAACAACGTGGTCGACGGTGTTCAGCCCGTGCCGCCGGCTAGGCGATTCGGCGTGAGTCCACAGCAATCGCAACGACGATCAGGTGGACCTGGACCAGGCGATAAAGATTCCGTCTTGCAAGTGGATGTGAAAGGAAAAGTGTGTATATACCGCTTATTTGATTTTTTTTTTTTTTTGTTTTATTTTTACAATAAACGTATTTTACTTATTTGGTAAAAAGTAGCTTTTTGAATAATTAAGATTAGAATTTTTATGACATTTTTTATTAGATTTTTTGAGAACACCCAACAGTATAATATTTAAAAGTAGAAATTCAAAAGTTCATACGTAATTGATAATTATCGTAGAATTTTTTTTTCCTGTCAAATTGTAGAAAGTGTTTTTCTTGGTGCGCTATAGGTTTACACAAAACAATACCCATATCGATTTATCTTGTTGAAAATTCTCATATATGTAAATAAATTATAAATTTAAATGCATAATATTACGTTATTATCATATAGTACGCAATTGTAATATAAAATCGTTTGCGGTTTCAGTGTTTGATTACACGTAAAATAATAATTATAAGTTAATTTTTTATTTAATGCGTAATTTATAAATAAATAAATAAAAAACCATTTCAATCGCTTTTATATTATTAAAATCGATTTTGCATTTGAGACGTAACAATGTAATGAAATGAATTGATGAGTTAATTAAGGAGATGATCAATATATATTGTAAGCCATCTCTTTAATACGATTTAGTTATTACAATATTAATCTAACTCATCTGATATATTTAGTATTTCTTATGAAGTTGTCATCTCTATTGATGAATTTATCTATACAGTGTATCAAATTAACATATATATATATATATATATATATTATAATGCGAAATGGTATTTAAGTATGTTGAGTTCCGGTTCTTAAAATTTTAATATGAAACAATTTCCATGTACAACGGAAAACTGATAATGTAAAGTCTACATTATAAGGTTATAAGTAAATCACATTTTATATAAACAACAAACATAGATTTTAGGTGAATGTAGAATTTTTTTTTTTTTTAGACTAGAGAATTTGTGTTATTAAATTATTATATTGTGGAATGTCGTGATTACAATTTTATATCGCGCGCACGTAGGTATTAATAACAATGAATTCAGGACGTGGGCGTCGATGGCGGTTTAATTATGATTATTATTTAAATTTTAATACTTAATATTATTTATTTGTTTTATTACTGCTATTACTACTACTACTACTACTATTACTATAATTATAACTACAGCTGTTGTGCTCATACAATTATTTTACTAATTACACGATATCGTATGGTTTAATTAGCATTAATTTTTGGTACGTCTAACACAAAAACAATATAATAATAACATTATTATTATTATATCGTACTACCAATTACTATACATAATACATTTTTATAGTGTTTAACACGATGTGCGTCAGAATCTATATTAAGTAATGTTAAAATTATATGTTAAGAAAATTCATTTTCATATTGTAGATTTAAAATATGACTAAAGGTGTGCTAAGTCATAGTTTCATTTTCCATGTCGATACATCTTTTAAGTAAATCGAATATTTTTCTACGTGAAACTAAGTCCGGGTACAATAGTTACAACACGACTGAGAATTTAAACATTTCAAATCGATCAGATTGTTATTTTTCAACGAAATTAAGCGCGAAAAAAAAATTGTTATTGTAATTTAAATGCTCTATCTAATTATATTGTTTGATAGTATGCGGAATTAACATTTATTAAAAAAAAAAAATAAAAATATTTACTATCGATACTTTTATAGATAAATTGTCGTAATTATTTATTATTAGACAATTAAAAATTACACGTATTCATCAAATAAAGGTATAATTATAATTTAATTTCGAAACGTATAAATAAATATAATACTTTTAAATATATTTCTTTTTTTTTTTTTTGTAATAGGCAATATGCATAATTACGAGTACAATAGATGTACGTTTTTATAATTTTCTCTTTAAATTTTTTGAGAAATATTTACCAAAAGTATTGTAACGAACGACAATCAACCGAATAAAAAAAAAATCACTTAAAAATCGTAATAAAACACCTTAAGAATGTTAAACTACTGATCTAATGGGTGGCTGGCACATTACTGCGTATTTTATGTTGTAATAGTTGTTTCACCCAGTTTCGTTTGCAGATACAACAGTAGGCCTCATAATTTATAAAATTGATGGACTTCATCACCCCTCCCCCAAACCTGAAATTTCAGGTAAATTTTTTACGTATTCTTATGCTCCGCGGGATGTAATGTTATTGTTATAAAAAAATTGTTACAACAACGTTTTTGAAGTCCCTCACGACGACGTAAGGGATACACCGCCGAAATGTACTATAAATAATAAATTTTTCCTAATAGCTGTTTTTTACATGTCGCTAATTTGATAAATATTCCAATTTTAATGTTTAGTCTTGGATAAGAATTTAGAAATAATCCAACGATGATATTGAAACTCAGTGTCTCAGCCCCGACCTCGCATTTGTATTTTAAAATTTAAATGCGCACATTTGTTGCGGCGAAATGCATGGTCAGAAATGTTTCTCAAATTCGACAAAAACCTAGGAACTACGTATTGTGTTAATGAACACAACCGAAAAACAATATTGATAACACGAATTTAAAATAATATATATATATATATATATTTGTTTGGTGTTATTAATATTAAATTATGTGTTACGGAAAAACTAAGGCTCTCGGGGGAAGGGGGGCTTCCATCGACCACCTCCCCTAAAAAAAAATACGCTCATTGTTCAATGTGAGCTCACCATTAATATCACGATGATATTTAATCACTTTGGCCCGAAACGCTAGTCCATATTAATATTATGTGTCTAACGCTTGACGTGAAGGTGCGACAAATGTTCGCCCAGCGGAACCAACAGCAACACTTGGTCGGACCGGGGTACCAACACCATCAACAGCAAATTCAGCAGCAGCAGCAGCAGTCGCAGTGGCGACAGCGGAGAAGGAGCTTGACGGGTCGCGATCGTTCGCGGCCGTTGAAACCATTGTCGGACGCGAACGACGACCCGCTGTGCAAGACGGTTTGTTTTACCGCGCCGTCGATGGCCGGCGGCGCGGATATCGTGGGCATACGCAACGCGGACGGTGACGTGCGCGGCGAGCTGCTCGCTCTCTTCGGCCGTCTGCCCAACTTGGGCGGTCAACTCTTGTCGGATTCGTTTCGCAAAGGCGGCGGCGGCGGCGGTAAAATGAAAACGGCCCAATCCGCGCCCGAGCTCAAATGGCTGCTGGACGGCGGGCCCGGACCGCCCACGTCCGTGGCGGCCGCTGGTGGTGGCCCGGAACAAGGAAAAGGAGCGGCTGCGTCGGCGACCGGAGACGGTGATGACGACGTCGACGACCAGCTACAGCAACAGGTCATTAAGCAATCGCTGCGTTCTTGTCTACTAGAGTGGTTATCAAAACTAATGTCACTTTTTTGTTCACAACCGTACTTTCACGCCATCACGTCGTAATAGCAATCAGTGGTCGAATTAGGCAGGAGTGAATTTACAGTGAACGACGCCTCTATTATTTTTTTCGTTACTTTTTTTTTTTTCAAAATCATTTTCAACGTCGCCTCGAAAACGTTTAATTTTTAATACGTAACGTTAATTTTCCATATTGTTTTTGTTTCTATATTCAATAAAAAAAAATAATAATAATAATACCGCAAATTATTTCAATGTTATTAGTTAATTGTTCTGAAATAAAATCACACGTTTTTGGATATTTGAAACGAATGTATTTCACCGATTTACACATTACGAAACAAAAATTAACTCATAGATTCCGAAGTTCATTAATATTTATTTACGCGTTTGACATAATTTGTGATGATAACCTATTAAACTGTAGTCGTAAACGAAATGGAATAATTTAGAAAATAAAATTACGCGAAATAAATTTGCGCAATTTTTTAATAAATATACCTACTTCGACGACTGGTAATCGCAATTTCACATTATAAATAATAATAGGTAGTAAATAGAGTTTTCAGTATAATACATAATGCAAGTGATTAGTCATAGTAATAATAGTAGTAGACAGAAGTAGTACTAGTAATTGTAGTAGCAATAATGGTAGTAGTAGCAGTAATAGTAGTAATAAACGATAATCATTTATTTATAATTTATATTTTACGAGTTTATTTATATTTTATGATTCAACTTTTCCGTCAGAACACAATACTTGTTCAGATTGTGATCCGATATTGAAACGGTTCGACGCATTCGATCGAAAGACGTTTTAGAATACGGAAAATAAGTTTTTATAATATTTTTTTTTCTGAAATGTAGTCATTATTACGCTTTATATTATTCAATTGAACACGTATGCGATAATGTTGACAATGTTTTTATACGTATAATGTTTTATTCGAGTCAAAACCCGGGCCATTTTTCGAGGAAAAAAAAATCTAAAATGTTATTTATCACACTAGAAACCAATTAATATTTAATGATAGTAAATTTCAGATAAATATTAACGCGTATTAGGTAAATCACGCGCGAGACGCGTGATACAACTATATACAACAGTATTTTACTTCAGATGCACTTATGAAACGAGAGGTCTTTACAATTGTTCAAAATTATACAATATACTTAAAATGTTAATTTTTTTACGGTATAGAAAATTTTTCACGAAATTATTTTTTCTAATGTTTATCACTATCACTATTTATCAGCTAATACATGATCGAAAAGAATAAAAAATATATCACTTCGATTTTTTTAATGTAAAAATGCAAAAAAAAAAAGGTTTATCAAATTATTATTTCTGTTTATAATTCAAAATAAATAATTTTCTTCGTACTTTTTTGTATATATATATATATATAAATACATACATAAAGTAATAAAGAAAATATAAAATACAATTAGTATTAAACTAGTAACAAATAACAAATCGATATTCGAAATAATGAATAATTAAGTATTTATAATAAATCATTATAAATAATAATTAATTAATTATAATTAATCATTATAATAACTACATTCTATAGTTATGTTTATCTAATGATAACATTAAATCAATACGGTGGCTTCACGCACTTAAAAGTCGAAACTTAAATAGGTAATATTATAATCCATGTATATATAAGAGTAATAATGTAATTTAAAAAATAATTTTCGAATTCGTAAGTTCATTATTCTTCGTTATTATTAATAAATTTCCAGTACTTTACGTAACAGAAAAAAATACAACTTTACATTGTCCACGAATAAAAGATAAAAATCAACGTATATTTAAAAAATAATGATTATTATAACAATTAGTTAAAATGCCAACAGATACTATTCAAATATTCAATTTACAAATAACACTAAATTATATCATCAATACTTTTTTTAAACAATTCTTTATTGCATTTGAAAAGCAATATTAATATTATATTTCTAAAAAATAATATTATTAAAATAATATTTTTATTAACGAATTACAAATATTTTAGTTTCTGAGCGGAGCGAGGAATATATTGGTTTTACAACGATGCGATTTTTTTCAATGTCTGTATCCAAAAATTTTAACAGAACCATCTTTAAAGTTTATTTCCGGTAGCAAATTGCATCTAATTGGTACATTAGAGAAACCATAATTTTTCAATTTTTCCCAATACTTTTTATCAAGCGTCGGGAAAAAGTACATAAAAATTACTTTCAAACGCGAATTTTGAACTGTTTGTAAACATTTCGAAATTTTCGACAAAATGTATTTTATTTTTAGTGGAAAATTACGTTCGTACAAGACTAATGGCGCTAGAGTCCAGAAATATTTTGAATTTTTTTTTCTTTATATCGTTTTTTTAAAATGATTGCTTTGAAATTCTTTTATAGTAATAACGAAAACCTCAAAAATCTTTATCCGAGTAATTCACTTTCGAAAACGACATCCGCAACACCCCGCGACTCGCTACCTTTCTTCTGATTGCACTACGAATCGGTTTGGTACGGTCTATCAATATCGATTCGATGCCTAGTGACCGTTTATTTCAATAAAACGATATTTGTTCGATTAATTCAGCGAATAACCCGTGCTTGTGAGACGTTATCAACTGTTTTGGTGAAATAACGTGCAAAATACATTATTATTATTATTATTATTATTATTATTATTATTATTATTATTATTATTATTATTGTTATTATTATTATTATTATTATTATTATTATTATTATTATTATTATTATTATTATTATTATTATTATTATTATTATTATTATTATTATTCAGAAACGATGTACGCAATAGGCGAACAAAACCGCGTTGAGTTTAATGTGATTTTTAATGGACTGTCCGTAGCAACAAATACAGATGCGGCCGACGACGGGTCGGATAAGCAGCAGCAGCATCAGCAACAGTAAGACGGCGGCGACAATGACGAAAAAACCGTTGGCCGCCGTCAACGGTAACGGTGCGACCGGTCCCGTCGGCGGTGTGGTCCGAGGCGTGAAGAAGTTGTCCGTCAGCAACAACGACGAAGCGTACAGATCGCCGGGAACGGCCGCCGCCTCCGTTAACGGCAATCGACTGCTGTTACCGCCCGTCGTTCAGCCGACGGTGATCAACGCACTGGCGTCGGGCGAGAGCGCGACCGACGCGGTGGCCAGCGTGAGAGCGGCGGCCGCGGCGGCCGGCATGCAGAGACCCGTGGTGAGAGCGTCGAGACTGCCGCCTGCGACGCGGCAGCAAATGCCCGCGGCCCAAGTCCGTCAACGGGTGCCGTCACAACAGCCTTCCAAAGCCGTCCCTCCGTCCAGACCGCCAGCACCGGCAGCCGCCGCACGGGTACCGCCGACGGCGTCCAACGTAACTCGTCAGCCCAAGAAACAACTGTCCGAGAACCGGGGCCCGCCGGCCAAAGGAATGGCCCGTTGTCCGCTATGCGCCAGGGACTTTGCGGCTGACCGATTGCCCAAACACGAGGAGGTGTGCAGGCGGACGCGAGAACGCGACCGGAAGCGCAAAGTTTTCGACACGAGTCGCAAACGACTGGAGGCCGTGGCCGCCGAAGCCGGTGTGGATGTGATGTCGTTCAAAAAGAAGGTCAGTATTAAGTGTCCAATCGTTTTCCCTACGTCACCTGTCCCATTTTCCCGTCAAATTCTTTTCGCAATATAAAATATTATTGGAGTTGGACGGGGCGAGAAATGGTTTTTTTTTTTTTTTATACGATTCGAGACGTCGAATGTTAATGTTTTCGAGTCGAGCCCAAAAATCCGAGTACTTGAGAATACTCTAATATTAAATGATACTCGAAATAATACTCCAATATTTGAAAATACTCGAGTATTTGAGTAATATTATTAAATACTCGGTATCAATTTTAAAATTTATGCTATTTTCGTGTCAAAAAACACACTTTATTATGATTTGGATTAAGCTCATTTTATAGTTTAAAGAAAATATATTTTTTAAACACTCCCTCCTCCCCTCTTTCCCTTTCAAAAATAAAAATAATTTCTTTCTATTTCGACCGTTAGTTCGACATTAATGATATGTCTTGATTATTATTATTATTTTTTTTTTTTTGTGCGCATAGAGCCAAAAAGAAGACCAGCGGGTTGCTGAAAAACTGCAAAAAAAGAAGGACGCGTGGCGCCGCAAGCACGACGCGCTCGTGCGAAACGTGCGGGCGGCCCGGGCCGTGCAACGGCATCTGGCCGCGGGCGGATCAGTGCGCGACCTGCCGCCGGAGCTGGACAAAGTGGGACCGGAACAGGAAGACGAGGCGGACTCGGATCTGGTCAAGTGTCCGCACTGCGCACGGACTTTTAACGAAGCGTCTGCTGAAAGACACATTCCCTTGTGCGCAGATCGTCAGCGGAACGCGGCCGCCCGGTTGCGGAACAAGAAACGGTGAACTGTGGCTGTCCGTCATTGTCGTCGTACGTAACTATGACGTCGTTTTTTTTTTCCTTCTGTCTTTCTTTCCGGAAATTACAAGTCGAAAAAGAAACACGTGTACAGTACGATATATTGTGCCAGGATTTCACACGCGAATAAATCCGATAACGTTCGATAACGGTTATCATTGAATTTTTTTCAAAACATTTTTATTTTAACTATTTATTTAGAATTATTATTTATTATTAAAAAAAAAAAAAAATTACAATCGATTTTTAACTTTTTAAACGTAATCGTCCTTTTGCGGTCGTTATATTCGGAATATATAAAACTATAATATTAATTACTTGTAACATTTCGATTTAACAAAATATTGAATTTAAGCAAACATCGGACGGGTGTAAATCATGACTTGAAACAACGCGATTTGAATTCTTTGTAAAGAAATCTTAAATTATTAGCTTCCGAATTCTGAACTATTGACGGAATTTACGATATTTTATAGCGTTACGAAACGGGATTTTTTTTTTTAAATGTATTTTAGATCAATTAATGAACGACAAATGACTTTTAATTGTCACGCGTAGGCTAAACTCGTCAGTGTGCAAGAATTTTTTTTATTAAGCACTTAATTCATTACATTTAATACATAGACAATCAAATACAAAATTTTCAAATACAAACTCCATACGAAACATCAATGAGAAATTTAATAAATCCAAATTAATTTTCAACACTGAGATTGGACTACAACAGAAGTGTTTTCACTATTCTCACTGTCACAAATATAATAAAAAACATATATATTTTTTCATGTTAATTTCGCCTGTCTATATGGAAAAAGTGGTACGGAAAAAACGTTTTGTATACGGACGATCATTTTTACAAAACGCACTAAATAATAACGTAATTTATTAAACTGTTTGTGTAAAACTCCTTGTAAGTAATCATATGCTTTCAAAGTTCAACCGCCTTAACGGAAACGAAAAATTATGAATTAAAAAACAAAACTCATAAATTTTCGTATTATGCGTAACACTTTGCTTTAAAATTTTATATTATTAATAATAATTGCCTGAATTAATTAACTGGACATTTTGTCATATTTGTATCGATGAAATCATGACCACTTAAAACGACGAAAACATATTTGAATTTTTTAAATTTTTTTAAGATATACATATGTTATGAGTCGATTTTTGAATTATTTCTTTCTTTTTCCTTTTTACGACTACGCTATAAATGTTAACATAAACGAATTTAATGTTTTAATACATTTACAAACACATTAACATACAGATTTTTGACGTGTTTCGCTAAGTTTTACGCGTCTCTAGAAATTCCAATATTCCTTGAATAATATTTTAAAACAAAATGGAAAATTTCAGTGACTATAATAATAATAATAATAATAAACGAAAAATTCTGTTCGTTGGTTAACATTGATTATATTTTATATCTATATACGTGCATATAGGTACGTATACGTATACGGAAATACGCACTTGTATAATGAACTAATCCGCTAAACATCCAAATTAAATCAAAAATGTATTTACTGTTAATACTTATTAATATATCTATTAATCCCGTGCAATTTTATACGGAAAGTTTAGTTAATAATGATAGTTAATGAATCGTTTTAATGATTTTATTCAAACAATAATACATAATTAATATCGTAATTACGTACCGTAAAATAATGTTAATAACTACTGTGATAATAATAATAATAATAATATATGCTTGAATTGATGAATGATTACTCAACGAATATTAACGTGTAATATTTTATTATATTGTTTCACATACATGTACTCGTAAAAACATTGATTGTTGTGCTTATGCATAGCGGATTTTAAATTTAAATATATATATATATATAAAATTACAGCTTAGAAATTATGGTTCATCCTATTATGACTTTGAAAAGATATTTGAATTAAATTTTTTTAATTTTTATATTTGTATGTGTCTTTTTTTAATTTTTTTTTATATAAAATCACCTGTTTTTGTCGTATGAAATAAAATACTACTTATATGAAAAACAATTCTCATAGAAAAATGTACTTTTTGTGAATAGTTGGTGCAATTCCGTCATTAGTATATGTCTATATATTATTATTATTATTATCATTATTATTATTATTATTATTATTATTATTATTATTATTATTATTATTATTATTATTATTATTATTATTATTATTATTATTATTATTATTATTATTATTATTATTATTATTATTATTATTATTATTATAATTATTATTATTATCATTATCATTATTATTATTATTATTATTATTATTATTATTATTATTATTATTATTATTATTATTATTATTATTATTATTATTATTATATGCTTGTACTTATTGTAATCGTCGTCATCAGTGTCGATACGAAAGGATTTTTTTTTATGCAGCTGCTTCATGGTCAAAATTGGTTACTTATGTTGAGTTTAGATTATAATAATATTATTGATAAATTCCTTACGAATTAACTTGAGTTTAATTTTAAAATATATTTGTTTTTTAAATTAAATATATTAAAAATCATACGTTTGATGTACACATATTTACGTGTATTCAACTAACAGACGGTTCGTTTTAGTTGAAAATTATATAGTTATTGACAAGTATTCGTGTTTTAGTACATTTTTATTATTTTAAGTTTAATATTATACTAAGCGTCTGGTAAGGAACGAACAAAACCTTTGAATGGAAATGGGGTGGGTATTACGTGTATAATTAAAGTTGCTTCATAACTTAATAAATAAAACTTCGTGCCGCTACTGATCGTCATTTTCTAAGATTTTCATATTTTATTACGCAATCGACGACTTTTTTTTGAATAATTTTTTTAATTTTTTGCCATCGTGTAACGTTTTTTTTTTTACGTATTTAACGTATGTAGCCATGTATGTTTTTAAAATATATAAAACGAATTTTAAATATTTTATTTTATATAACGAGTGTACATCACTAATGTATAATAATGTGTATGTTATAGATTTATTATTAATTGGACGTTTTTTTAACGTTATCTAAATAATATTGTATATCACAGACGACGAATTTCATCATTGTGATTCATACACTTGCAAGTGTTTTAAACTATTGTAAGTGTATGTAAATATGTTTAAGAAAAAAAATAAAATATATATATATATATATTTATTTATTTATTTATAATACAAGTACAATATCGAATTTTTGCAACACCGGTGATATTATATAAATTAATTAAGTCTAAATATGAGTACGTATTGAATTTATATTGCGTATCAATTATGTATACCAATATAATATATTACTTTTAATTTTATATATTGTTACAATATAAAATATGTAATCGAAACGTTTTTTGATTTGTTTGTTAATGTATTGATAACCGTTGATGTTGTTACACTGTCACCCGTTTACCGATCAATCGATTATAATAATATACTAAAATATAAGAGGGACTTCGTTTGTATTACGTAAATATATGTGCCGCTATTCGCAATATATGTACCCAAATAAATATATATTTTATTTAAATCGGCGTAATCGACTGTTGGTTATCTGAATCAACGTCACAGTTTGTCCGGATTAAAATCGAATTTTCTCGTTGTGTTTCTTAAACGAAAATAATCCTGTAAAATTATACAGACTGTTGACTATTAAGCAAACTACACGTGCGCCATAAAGGCGGCGGTGTATAACCGACGAACGGATTCTTTTCTAGACGTTTTTTTATCACATTATAAAACAAACGATTATTTATTTGTAGTATTCAAAATGTGTGTAAGATTGAATTTCAATTGCGTTAAAATTGGTTTTAATTTAAAAAAAAAATGTTTAAATTTTCTGACTTTGCAGTGATATTAAATACGATTACACACAATGCAATAACAGTACGATAGTTTATTATAAAAATACTTATTTGTTATAATTTCACACGATGTATGATGTACCCGTAATTAAATATAAATATTTGCAAGCATAATAAAAAAAAAACGTTGTTACCAGAAAAAATAAAAAATGTCGTAAAAATAGGTAAATGTCGATAATGAATATATGCGTAATAAATAACGACAACGACTAATTTGATCAGGTAATTAAAACGTTAGCTGTAATGCATACTCGTAAATTACTAAAGTAAGAAAAGGAAATGATTTTAAAATCATAACCGAGTACATTTGTGCACAATTTATTTTTACTTTTATATATTTATATTATTATGCAATAAATTGTTTTATTTATCTTTTCACATCTAGATATATAATATATTTACTTATTAAAAAACTCATATTTATTATAACTTCTTTGAATTCTACCAAACTAGATGAATTTAAAAAGAACACGGTTTGTCGTAGCGGGCAGCATTTATGCGTTCGTCATGGCCGGGAAAAGTTCTGCAGACGTCGTAGATACGACACAGAGAAGGCGGTATTATTATGAGCGTTCTAAAATTTGTAAATTAGTAAATCAGAAAAATCAGTATCTTTATATAGAATGAAAGCTGTTGAGAGATTTTCAGATGCATTTTTTTTTTAACGTAGGTAACAAACATAATATTAAACGTAAATATTCTCGTAATAATGAAATTAACTCTATTGTAAACATTTTTACGATTTTGTTTTTACTATATTTTTATAATATTCGTAGGTTGCGTCAAATAAAAAAAAAACATAATCATTTATTAGTTTTATTAACATTTCCTTTTTTCTTCCCGAGAGTAAATGTCGCGTCCTATCAAAATAGACCGGGTTCTCTCTGTCCCAGTCTTAAACGCAGCAATTTTAAGAACATTAATTTTTCATACTATAAACAAGCGACAGCGCGTGATATTAATAATATAATTTTTTGACGTAAGTTTTTTCTTTATTACTTCAAACAGAATACGTATAATATTATGCGAAAATAATAGAAAACATTGTCACCGGTATAAAACAAATTATTCGAAATGATCACATTTTTAGGTACTTTTAAATTAAGAAACACAATTTTCGGATAAAAATCAAAATTTTTTTTGTTGGTTTACAGTTCACAATTTCCAAAGTTAGTTCAACAACAAAATAATCATTTGAAAAAACGTATATTAAAACAAAAAAAATTATTAGTTAAACTTCATTTGTACAAAAGTGTTATAGAATATATTTGAAAAAGCAAGCATTAAAATAAATCATATGATATCACTAAAAAAAAAAAAAAATTAAAGTTCACTTATGAAAAATGTCCCATTTTTTTTTTTTTTTTTTTTTATAAAGTATATAATAACTTATTTCGAAGAATGTTAAATAAATATTGATATTGAATATCGAAAAATGTATTTGTTTAAATGTAGTGTGTATGTACGATAGGCAAAAGTTCCCCTATACGATACGTAAGAAAATGTGTTTTTTTTATTTATTCAAAAAGTCGATTTTATAGTATAATTGGTTGCATCACACAAAGATTTGTAAATTACTGTAATAGGTGTAGATGGATCAATTATAAATTATTATATTTCACTACTTATAAAATTGTTGAATTTTAAACCGTTAAACTCATACTTTAAGAATTTATTATATTTATAAAATATTGTCGTAAATATTTAATTTTAATAAAGGTTTCCCTCGAGATGGATATTATTTTTATAAATAAGTAATGCCGTGGCGGTTTGGGGAGTGAGTTTTGATTACCATATTTCAGCGTTCGTTTGTTTTCATCATCGCCACCTCTCCGTCGTTGTATCATTAATAATAATAGATATAAGTGAATTAATCAAATTTCTATGTTTTCAATGTTATACTTACTATTACCGGCAATTTTTCCTACTGATTTTTTTTTCGCTCGTCACTCTCATTTCAGTCGCCGACTTGTTTCATTTTCCTCCGACGTTACTTCAGAATAAAATAAATAATTTAAAAGTACATTTTTTTTCTTCCTATTTACTTTGTCGTCCACGATGGTCAACTTTTCCAACATGAAATCATCCCCGTGGCAGATATCCGTTAGTATGTGGGCATAGACGGTTCTGGTCCTCAACTCCTAAGGACCACGAGGTGAGTATTGTAGATCTAATATTATGTTAATCTTATTTACTTGGCCGGTGCAATACATAATTTTTTTTTATAATAAATATTTCTATACGTATTTACGGGAACATAAATATCCAAGTTATTGTTTTTCGACGTTTCTGAGCGATAAAAATCCCTCGCGAAGCCATTTCTATGAGATTTCTATATTTTTTTCGTATTTTGTTTGTACTTTTATGTTACTATTATTATTATTATTATTATTATTATTATTATTATTATTATTATTATTATTATTATTATTATTATTAATGAATTTTATTAACTGTTAATTAATTCGAACGAAGATTAATAATAAAGACAATTTATTTCTAAATGTAAAATATACCAAATATAATGTTCAATACGCCAAGTAGATAATCTAGGTGAAACTGTATGATTTACGGAAATATTCAATTGTAAATATAAGTGCTGGATAACGAAACATTATCGAAATAAGACTTAATAATATGAAAAACTATTTCTACCGTGGCAACCTATTATTTTAAATACTAACTAAATTACCCGGCGTTGCTATGTACAGTTAGGAATGGAATAATTCAATTTTTTATAAACCGTTTTTATCCATGCCTTTTGAACAGCTTTGGACTAAATGTAAGCTCTTTAGTAGGTTTTGTCACCCACGATTTCGCTGATGCCTGCCACTTCGTCTTCATCATAATGTCAACGATATATTATTTCTATATAAATCACATCATAATTCGTTTTGCACTTTTAACACTGTTGACATACGGATTAATGCCATGCAACGTTCTCTGTAATCCATAATTGACGCCAGAGTCTAAGTTTAGAATATGTTTTGTCTTTAACGTTAACTTCTTCAGCATAATCGGCTTTAAAATAAACTTACAGAAATTGAAACACATTAGTGGGTAACTGAGAATTAATATAATACTACACTTGTATTTTTAATTAATCAATAATAAAAAAATTATAATGGTTTTTACGTTTTCGGGAAATATAAATTTATAATATATAAATAGAGGAAGCAAAGTAATAATAATAATTATTTATTTTGATTTTCAGGCCTTCAAAAAAACATGTGGCCGAACCCAGTAGTATATACTAAAATAATATAATTGACAATTTGTTTGTAGCAAGTGGGTACTGAAGTCTTAAAAACTATTTGTGCGAAATATCAATAGTATGGGTTTCAACTCTTAAGATGTTTTATACATTTTTTATAAAGTGATTGAGTTAGGTTGGGACACCATTCGATTTTCTTATAGTAATCGAACATCTGTGTATACACGTTCAATCAAACATTTTCTTTTCCTAAACTTTATACAAGAAATAACTAATGATACGTTTAGATACATTGTAGTTGTCATTGTGAAAAGTGGCATTCGCGAATTTAAAACGTTAATATAATATATTTCACATTTTAAAACTATAAAATCAAAGTCATTTAAAAAAAAAATTTTACATAGTGCGTTATATAACTATAGTTTGTAAAGAAACCATCATGCACTTCTCATTCGGACTTTTATTATTAAGCATTATTATGTCGGTTTATGGAGAAGTAATTCAATGTCTTTACGGTAATATATAATTAACCAGACTTAACGATTGAATGAATTAAAAAATTTAACATTATATTTACAATATTGTTATCATACTTATGTTAAAGAACAATCAGAGTTTTTAATTGTGTAATTTAAACACATTTTATTCAATTTTTGCATAAAGTTTTGCTTTTTTAATCATATTGCAAATATACAAACTACAAAATTCTGTGCATAATTAATATGAAAGATATAAAAATTACTCGTAAAATTGTTTTATAATTTTTAGGTGGCTTAAGTGAGGCTAGCTGTAATGTGCATTTGCAAGGTAAATTCAATTCAATCCGATAATATTTTAACAACTATGTGTAGATATTATATTTGATTAAAAAATATATGTACAGTTTTAAAAGCAAAATATAAATTCTGCACTTTTCAAGTCTCTTATTCAATTTTTTTGGACTTTCTCTTACTCACAAAATTCATTTAATATTTCGATTTTCTAAAATGCATATTTATTTAATATTCAGTTTATCAACGTGTTCATTAATTTAAAAAAATATTTTAGGTTACCATAATGTTGTGAAAACTTTTATTCATTTAAATTGATTTAATATATATACATTTTTAAATTAGTTTATTTTTCACTCAAATAAAATGTTTAAATAATATTTTGTAAAAAATAATGTTTATATTTCTACCTTATACAATTATTATATATTCATGCAATTAAAAACGATAATATTAACCACTGTTGTTAACAAAAATGTACATACAAATAAATTATATTTTTTTTTAAATTATAGACAGTGTAATATATAAATACTATATCTGTAAGTACAAAAAAAATGTATAATAATATTAATTATATGCAAATTACGCAGCACGTAATTGTTAGTTCATAAATACATTTTATTATTAGATGAAAAATATTTTAAATCTTTTTTTCAGCTAATTATCAATACGTTAATAGTAAGCATTTGATGTTATAATAAATTACATAAAGTAACAAATACCAATAATTATTTCCGATGCTTAAACAAAAATAATAATATATAGAATCAGCATAAGAAAGCCCAGATAATTTCTTCAAATGTAGCAGAAATAATAAAAACTCCTTCTTTCATAGATATAGACAATTAAAATGACGCATCTCTTTCCCTCTTCTCTCTCTTACAAAAAAAAAAATTAAAATATTTCAATATTTGTGAAATAAAGTGTAATAAATCACGTTTTTCACAGAGCAAAATACATCAGAATTAGATAAACCTTATAACAGTAAGCAAAAATTCAATACAATTTATTTGTTGAATCGAAATTCATAATATATTAGAGGACCTTTGACCATCGAATACTATGATTAATGTATAAATTAATATTGTTTAAATCATGTTATAAAATAATTAATGAAAGAAATAATAATTATTACTTAATTTATCAAATAATTATTTTAAAATTGAGTGCAGATATAAATTAAGTATATTTAATATCGAAATTCTTATTTTTCTCTATGCGAATAAACATTTTTTTTTAAACCAATGTTTTTCATTTTTTTTACTAAAAATTTAATTTTGTTCGATAAACTAAATACATTATGATATTTTTAAGTATATATACTCTATATTCTATATTTTATTGCAAAATTTTTGAAAACAATTGGAAATTAATATTTTTTTTTTTTTTTGTTACTCGGTTAAAGAATTATCGTACTGGCAATTTAAAATTTTGTTGATATCTGGAATGAATGCTTTAGAGCTTGGTGCTTATCATTACTAACCGAAATTGAATTTATTTTATATTATATGTTCTATATCTTTAAATTATGACGCATTATTATAATAATTTTTAACGAACGTTCAATTTAGAGTTTCTTAAAAAACACCAGTGGTCAAAACCTTTCTCACATAATAGTAAGTACGAGTATATTGTAATTATTTATTATTATTTACTGAAAGGTGAAGTAATAAAAAATCTAAAAATTCCCAACATAAAATACATTGACATCTTTATAAAAATGTATTCATCACAAAATAAAATGTCTTATACATTAATTTTTAAATGGAAATATTTAATTTATTCATTTGTCCAAATAAATTAATTATATCATCGATCATTTGTCATCCAAAATAATTCAAAGTTCTAACGCTACGCTAAAGTTATAATTTGGTATTTTACAATAATTAATTTGAACATTCATTCATAAAATGAGTTTTTAAATTATTTTTGCGAGTTCAATTGCATTTCAGTATATAATTACTAAAATACACAAAATCATAATGAATTGTAGTTACAGTAAGATAAAAAAAAAAAAATAATAATAAAAATGTCAAAATGATAATCAAACGACATGCCTATACAGTTACTCGTATTATTATAACTCGCAGGTACACTGAGTATAATAAAATACGAAATTATTGTAAAAATAAATGAATACCGTGAATTAATTTTAATTATAAACATTAATATTTAAAAAAAATGTTGTATGATGTTTTTTTCTCACCTAGATATAAATATATCTTTTCGTAAGTGATTTATTGAACTACAATTGGTTTCGAAATAAAAATTCAATTCTTCTTCTTCGTGTTTAGTTATAATAAAAGTTTAAATATAATTACCAACCATTGAAATAGTTTTGGGCCGGGAGCGAAAAATATTACGAATACCATCAAAAATAAACTGCGTGTCGATTATTTTATAAAATGTAATGAATACCGGCCCGGATCTAAAAACCCAAAAAATAATAGTAACAACTACGTAAATAAATAATCTTTTTAGTCCAATAATTATAAATAAATAAAAATTCGTAATTATATAAATAAATACAAAAAAAATAACGAATGAACGAATAGCCCTTCGGGTTCAACAATTGAAATATAAATCAAAAAAATGTAAATAAATAATAAATTACATAAAAAGTAGCTTTTGATAATTCATAAACAACAATTTCAAATAAAAAGAAAAACTATAATAAAATTGTATGAATATCCCTCCACAATAAATATGACTGTCCAACAACCAACCTATACTTAAATTAAAGTAAATAATTGACACAATAATGAATAAATAATTATAATAATAATAATAACGAAATTCCACTATAAAAGTCATGTAATAATACGGCATCGGCTATTAGAACCTTTAATTATACAAATATAATAATTAATTTCCAGTTATTATTAGTACTGACAAATACAATATAAAATATTACGTCCGTTCGAGACGTTCAAACAAATGTAATAATTTTGACACGACTATTTGAATACGAAAACAATACATACGCGGTTATTCGAATCTAAACGTTAAATATAGATTTTGGTTATCTGAGCCATAGAAAACAATTTTCATAAAACGCGTTTCGGTGCGCCTCCTACGAACGAAAAAACAATACAAAAAATTTATAAAATATCAACTGATTATCAGAGCCGATTACGTAGTATATATTTTATAACAAATACCATTAGAATATACAAAAATTCTAACTGCTGAACTTTACAAAAAGAAAACGTATGATGATACTACGGGGAAAAAAACCGACAAAATATTTCGAAACAATAATTTTTATACTGGTTTCA
Organism: Chaetogeoica ovagalla; assembly: GCA_032441825.1. Lineage (NCBI taxonomy): Eukaryota > Metazoa > Arthropoda > Insecta > Hemiptera > Aphididae > Chaetogeoica > Chaetogeoica ovagalla. The sequence goes on along the minus strand of CM063747.1, from coordinate 2,442,732 downwards.
CAACAGCAGCAACGAGGGTGTTATCCTCTTACTAAAATGAAATAAAATTCACTGACGCAAATATATCAATAATAAATTATTATTACTGTGCATGTGTATTTATTTATTACAGTTTTTGTCCAAATACTTTTTATGACCATTATGTACCGTTGCTATGTATTAATACCCATGTGCTTTCACGATTAAATTTACTTTACTTTTTTGAAATTAACAGACCCACAGAGTGTCAGCCCTGATATATTTTGTAAGTACGAAACGTACTTGTTACATTTCTATTCACGAGAATAGAAATTTAATTCTAAGAATTACAGTGGTAATGAATTTAGTGAATGAAACATGTTAGATATTCAATTATTAAATAAGTTATAAATCAATATCGCGTATTGGTAATAAATACAAAATAGGGACTTATATTAAATAAAGTTTAGGTGGAATTATTATTTATTTATAATAATAATTTAATAATATTAATTTATTTTGCATTAAAAATAGTAATCTATTAAACGTAATGAAATATCGTTGATATGCATACCTCTCCTCTCGTCAAACACAAATGGGAAAAATCTGAGATCGTCACTGGTGGATGATAACCGAGGATCGTTTTCTAACCGATAGTTTAAAAAAAATTGTTAATTTTCTTTTAGAGAAAAGAGAAATTAATAAAAGAAAATATTTTTCGTAAAACAAGGGATTTGATATGATTCTCAATGATGCTGATATTTAAATATTGTTTTAAGTAAATAGTAAACATACTTTTTTCAAAGAAGTATGGAATAAGTGATTTTTAAAGTGTTGTGTGTTTTTGTACCTGCCGCCATATAACGACGTTTGAATGAGCACACACATTTTACATACCTATCCATAATACTGATTGATAAATTTGTCCTTATAACATTAAAAAACAAAAATAATTTGAAATTAACACTCCTTTTTCTAGGATTTCGTATGAGCAGCATTTTCATTATTATATTGGAAAAAATATTCAATTTTAATTTAGTTTTTATTATCATATTAAATATTGATGATCAACATGAAATCCTAGAAAAGCGAATAATGAGTTTAAATATTTTTTTTTTAATTAAATTTGATTTACTTGACGTGATTGATATTTTGTCATACATTTAGGTGTAACACCCGTAAAAAGTACACAGTTGTTAATCTCCTTTGAGGGAATATTTTATAACACTACGTCGTTGATTTAACAAAAAAGCGGGTTTTTATTTGGTTGGTCGTAATAACTTAGAAAAATAGATTCAATGTATTGATATTTAGTTTTCTTTTAAAATTTGATTTTTAATTGAAATGAACATACGATATCAATAAACTTCATAACGAAGGAAATAAATCGTTTATCATTAGAAACCGTTCCAAATTCCAAATAATTATCATTTTATAAATTTTTATTTTCTGTTCTTACAGTGCAATGTCTTTCGATGAATGAAACACGTATGACATACAAGATAAATTAATAATATACCTTTAGTATAATTATTGTTATTATTTTTTTAATTAACAAAAATGTATTATTTAAATAATTAAATATATTACATTAAAATATTAAAATATTTTGTATAATTTTTGTATGACGTGACTGATGTATTTACATTTTTAATGTTTATAAAATTAAATAATATAGGTACTCATTGTAGATATTAGGTACTTATAAGAGTACAGAGAGTATCAAAAAAATTATTTTTAGCTGTGTATGTTTTTGTTTTCAGAGATAATAAAATATTGGGAAGACATTCTTTTGAATGGTACTGATACGCATAAACTTAAATTCCATAACAAATTAATGTCGATTTGGTATGAAGTAAGTGCATAACCATTAAGAAACATCGTCAGTTTTTACGTATTATTCAAATATTTAAGCCAACACTCGAAAACAGTTTATATTATAATTATTAAAGCACGCAGGTATTTAAGACGGATTATATTTTGTAACATTATTTGCTAAATGTGTCTGTAACATTGTACCCATTCCTTTTCCACGCAATGTAATTTTTATTTTTAAATATTTTATAGGTTTTCTATTTTCAATTCAATAGTGTGTTTCTCTTAAGAAATATAATATCAAAATACAAGTGTTTTCTCTTGATAAATAATACACCGGGTCAAATGTACTAATTTAAAAAACGAATTTCAAAACTCTGCTCTTTAATTTTCTATAATTTGACTTTTCTCAAATTGAATGTTTATCGAAATTTCCCTTATTTTTATAGATAATTTATTTATTATGTTTTGTGATAATAATCGATGGCGTCATAAAGTTCAAATGGTTTAAATATTATCATAATATCATTGTAAAACATATTAATTATTTTCGTACGCAGACATGTGAAATAAAAATATATCATCAATGTACTCTTATACTGTTCGCCAAACGCGATCTTTTTTCACAGTTGACGCGAACGACACTTTTATAATAATAATAATAATAATAATAATGGCAAAAAAATATGAATAATAATAATAATAAAACTTAATAATAATGCGTAGGCACGAAGGGGACTTATGTCCGCGATAATACGCACGGGATAATCAACGCGTACACAAATACTTGATATACACAGATGACGGATACCAGATACCAGATTACGGGGCCGACTTGAACCAAATTGGTTGACCAACAACTGTCGTCCACCGATGATGAAGTGTTGATGAGTTTCGGGCGACGACTACGCAGCCGCGAGGTCGGCGAGTCTCCTGCACCCGCACACGACTCGCCTTTGGCGGCAGAGTCCGAAACTCGCACACGTTCGTCCGCCGAACACAACGACAATGACGGCTCGACACGGATTACCAAACGCGCACTTGCGCACACAACGAGAAATCCGCCCGATTGAATAACGCGCAAAACGTAAAAAAAAAAAAAAGAAACGAATGAATGCTACGACGTGAGCACCGCGTAAATGTGTCGCGGACACAATACACCGGACGGGGCTTCACTGAGCGCGACTGTGTCTACGTGACGACTCGGCATCGGCAATTTGTTTTCACACGTCATTGGCACGGGAAGAGCGCGGCAAAACGAGAAAAAAAAATTTATCGACGACAAAGTACAACTGGTTATATTCGGCGAGTGCGTTACATAATTGATTTGAACCGCCGCCCCTCACCCCCCCCCCCAAAGTTCCCGAACAGACGCGTATAAATAAAATGAATAATTCGTAAAAATTATTGCATACGTTCGGTGTATTGACGTGTCATATTGGCTCGATTTATTAATATTGTTGAATTTTATTTGTTTCAGAAGCAGCCGATTTTTAGGAGCGAACAATTCGCAATGGTTCATATGATAATTTTGAAATCGTTTTATAACGCGTTGAGCGTTTATTATTTTGCGAAACAAAATGAAATCGTTGTCCAAGTGGCAGAGGAAGGCAAGTTAAAACGATAAATACGAATCGATTAAAGGACAGTTCTTATGCTCAGTAAAATTATTATTAAGAATTCTAATAATAACGGTGTTATGTGTGTAGATCGCACACTTTTTCATAGTACATCACAGAAACCAGTTGTTATTATTGCATAAAAATATGTTTGAGTAGAATAGCTTTCCATTCGAGCTACAGTTTTAGCGTTTTATTATTGATTATTAAATATAATAATAACACGAAAATTATAATTTTTTTTTTTTTTTTTTGTCTTTTTCCTATGATTCGCGGTTAGGTTAAATAACTTGACATATTATATAAAATTTTGAACTGCAAATATATTATATAATAAACACAGTTCGTTTTGTTCTAAATGTGTTGATAAAATTTCGCTATTTTTACAATCATTGCACAATTTGACATGGTAAACGAGCTGAAAATCTTCCGAATTTTGGTAGAAAAACGAAATTCAATGTGTAGTCTAACTCGACAAATTTGACAAAAAATATTTTATTTTATATGTACCCTATCATATCTCGCACTAGGCCCAATTCTAGCTAATTAGTCGATCGTAGGACCCGGAATTTTTTTCAGTATTTCATTACTTACAAATTTAGAATGTTCTGTTAATATTTATCACAAAAGAATGTGGATAGATTTTTTTTCCTAATCTGCCACTTGTTGTATATAAATGAAATAATTTTAGGAAAATAATTTCGATAATAATCGCTATTTTAATTTATAAGAATTAAAATCCAGATTTAGGCACTAGTTTTAAGTTTTTTAAATATGCGAAAATTTAATATAATATTTTCCTTCGACTTTTCCTATAGCTTTAATCTAATTTATTTATTATCTAGTTTGCACTAGATATAATCTACCAGTGAATTATACTCGTAGTTAACGTTTATGTTTAAACAGAAATATGTTGTATACGTGAACTCATTTGAACAAAATATCGGTTTATAAATATTGACAATTCTATACATATATTATATTTCAACAATTTAATTGTATTGTACGAAGAACATATTTAAATCTTTTCGTATAAGTATTATGGAAATGTATAAAATGTATCGCTAACTGCTATACGTAAATTAGAACATTTAATTTTCTTAGATCGCTCAAAATCTTTTGGTTTTATTTTGCAATATTTAATTTTTCTTTTTACTCTAAAAGTGTTAAGTATAATTGTGTAAATATACACTTTTTTTTTTTTTTGGTCTACTGCACATAACTTACATATTTATTCGTATTGGTTAAGGTCTGGAATTTTTTCAATTGGTGAAAGAAGGCCTATATAGAAATGAAAGTATAGACAAAAAGGAAGCTATGGTGTGGGAAATACTTGTTGTATCGTTGAAGATAGACGCATTGGATGTACCATTTACAGAAGATCAAATGGAAGCAAAGAAGTGTGCAATCGATTATTTAATAACGATTCATTCGATATTTAGATCCTACGTTGAAGACCAAGACCATCAAAAATACCCAAGTGCATTCTTATTAATGTACCGGCATGTTTTCTTACAAAACGGTACGCCTTTAACGGATACGGTAGGAATTATTTAAATGTAATATTAAATATAATATACTGCATTATTATTAACACACATTAAACAAATTAATATTAATAAGTTTTATCTTTGTTGTTTAAAGGAATATCCATCAAGTATTATAAATAATCTGATGAATGTGGCATATAACGGTTTAATCGAAAATAACAATAATTCTGATCACGTATTATATCAGATCTATAATGATTTAATGATACCATACTTTACAATTAATACTAATAGGAAAATGACTTTAATGACCTTTAATTTTTTGTTAAACGCACTGGAGAAGCCGGTTTTAACTACTGAAGTAAATATCATAATATATATTTTTATTTGACAAAAAAATATATTATTATTATTATTATAAATAAGATGAGAACATTTTTTAATCAATTTCGAAGTATTTCGTTCAATATACGTAATTTAGTTTCGAACATTATTAGAATTTATTTCTATCACCATACATAAAAAGTTAATAAACTCTTAATATATTTTACAATATTGTTATTTATATTATGATTTACTTTAAAGTATATAAATAATATGACTATACTCAAAACATTATAATAACTCGACAGTTATCATTGTAAGTTCAAAACGATCGTATTCCATGAAACTTATAATTTATGGCATTAAGATTCATTTTTCACGAATAATGTTTTCTGTATATTCAAGGATAGATTATTAAACGACAAAGCAGTTTCAATTGCATTGTTTAGTATTAGAAATTGTGTTGACATCAATGGCTGGATAAATGGCACCAATGATATTTTTTGTTTTCAACTAATAAATACACGATTCGAAAATCCAGGTAAATTATAATTCATTAATGGTTTCGAATAAGGAGATAATAAATAATTTATAGTTAATATTATAGTATATTTATATATTTCGATTTTTTTCGATTTACTCCAATAAAAAAGTAAAATGTTAAAAAGAATTATTTGTTAAAAAAGGCGCGTCCCACTTTTTTTTTTTATAAATATTGTCACCTCACATTAGGTGATTAAATTTTTGAGTATCTAGTGAATTACAGCACGTCAAACCGAGAAAACAACAGAGTTTACTCGACGCCGAAGAATACAAATAAATAATATAATATTTTTTTTTTCGTAGGTTTACAAATTTTCTAATTAATTGAGTTTTTCTTTTAAAACTATAAATGTTTATTACTACATTATTTATTTGTGATTATTTTTATTTTTAGTACACGGACAAATTCTCACCAAATTAATGAATATGGAAATATATTCCCATTTCGTAAAATATGATCTGGAAACAGTATGTTATTTTATTTATTTATTTTAAAATTAAATAAAATTCCTTTATATTCAACAATATATAATTTACTGGAAAAAAAAACAAGAAATGTATGTATATAATATATACTGTACGTATAATTGGTCATTGGTTATTTATACAAATTTAAGTACCTATTAGTCGATATTGAATAATTTAAAATTATTTCCCATATTTTAGATTCTTATTAGTGATAATACGATTAACGACGATAAAGTGCATATGATTCTTACTAATACAATAAACATGGATATAATATCATTACCATATTCTGTACAAATTGATATCACTCTAAAATGTAAATATTACATTTTATATTTTTATTCGAATTTATAATTATTCATAACAACAGTATTTATTTATTTATTTATTTATTTATGTGTATTGTAATTATATTGCAAATAAACGAAGAATTAAGATTTTCAGATCACTACACCCTAATATGTATATATATATATATATATATATATATATATATATATATATATACATATACATATTTTCGTTCAATTTAAGATTTAAATCGAGTTTTTTAAGTTATACATTCATAAGTTATTAATCTTTCGACCATTTTTCATTTCAATTTGAATAATTTTGAAATATTTAATTATTTTGAATTTGAATCAGCAGTAGGTAATATTATTTTATGTTATCTATCATTAATTATGCTACGCACAAATGGCATTTCAAATTATTACGGTGTTCTGTTGCTCCTGTGGCTCACTTATGACATATTTTAATAGTTAATTTGGTGGCAAAAATTATGAAATTCATTTTAAGGATTAAATTTATCCTGTATTTTTCACTTTTTTTTTGCCGAAGTGCGAGGAAAAACTGGTCGAGTGATTAATTTTTATATTATAAAATGTATCATAGGTATGTCAACTGACATTGGCATTATTTTTTATTATAAACATTTTTCCACTAATATATTTTTCTTGGTTTTATTACTTTTATGGATTTTATCGAAAAAGAATACACGTTTAAATATATATTTATAATAGTATTTCAAAAGATTTAATTTACCTGCATAGGTATGTCACGTGTTATTGGAAAATACGTAAATTAACGGGTAACGAAATTATTAAACAAATTAATTTGAATCAATACAATTATTGTGTTATCAATTGTTAACATGAAAGTTATTGGCATTTAATATACAACTAGCAAGTGAAAATATTTAACTACTAACATTAAATTGAACGATAATATAATTTAAAATTTTACATTATATAGTATATTTCATAAATTGAAGATAATTATAAATTAATACTCTTAATTGGTGAACAAAAAAAATGTTTATATACAAATAAATATACGTAAGTATATTACGTATATACGTACCTATATTAAATAAAGCTTATGTGCATTACAAAATCAATAATTATTAGATAACATAATATTATTAATTTAAAATTTAATTTATGTTATGCACAATTTTTCATTTTTATTTGTGTTTTTATTCTAATAATCATAATTTTCACTGTGTTTTATATTATGAGCGATAAATATTCATTTAATCTGTGATTGTACCGTCGTCCCTCATCAGGTGTATTCTATTTTTGTGCGAAATTTGTTTTTCGTATACGTTACCACCGCACCGTAACGCCTCGTGTTTTGTTTTTTCTTTCGTATAATCGTTTTATAAAAATCCTGTATAAATCAATTTATATTTATTATTACTATAAACTTTCCATCAAAGTGTATTACACCGAATATTATTATACAGAACCTCCGTTCAGTGTCGTTTTATTGAACACAATGGTTTATCCATTGCTTTTAAATGTATATTAATAAAAAAATTCTAATACTGTAGCTAAATAAAGCGATAGCCATAACAACCGATGTTTCTACCCTTTATAATTTTCTCTCTCTCTATATATATACACACATATAATAATGTTTTTATGTTTAATTTTTAAGCTATTAAAATACTACAAGAGTATTATGAAAAAAATCGTATGTATAAGAGAGTAAGAGACATGATACAGGCTTGCAAATGGTTAGTTGAATTATACGAAGCCTTATGCAATGGTAGAATGTCTAGCAATGACGAATATCAAGAAAATGCAGACAAATATTTAGGAATAGCAAAAAAATTGCAGTACACTTTCATCAAGTCAAAAGATGAACATTTAAGTTATTTAATAAACAAAAAGTCTTGCTTAGTAAATATATATATATATATATTATTATTATTATTTTATTTTAATTTATAAAAACAAAATTTTAAAATAAATTCATAAATGAATTACATTTCATAATATTAATTTATGAAAAACGTAAAAATTTTCTTTTAAATTTAATTCGATTTACGAAATTCGTTAGATTTGATTTGTGGTGTATTCCAAATCCATTCAATACATTATTTTGGTGTAACGAATTCAAATAAAATATTTTAAAATAATGGGGAAAAAACAACGTGGCTCAAAATCACAAATAGCAAAATTATATTTTAATGCTAATTTAATTATTTATTTATTAAACATTTATTTATGTATTTAATTGTAATATTTAGTCTGGGGGCATACTATGCGTTTTGTCGGCTACCGATGAACAGAAACCGACTGGTAATAATTGAACGCTAGCACCCAAAATAGACTATGTTAAACGACAATCACATTAGACCACAACACACGTCATAAATTATGACGTGTGTTGTGGTCTACTGTGATTATTATGACTTATAATTATTAAATTCGTCTGGTCACACGTCTTGTGCGAAACGTCGGCAATCGAACATAATATGTTTTTCTTTTTGATTTTAAATAATTTATACGTATAAAACAATAATATAACAAAGTAATCATATTCCTGAGCTTTTAATTTTTCTTTTGAGGGTTCTATCACTGGACAGCCTCCCTCCTCATACTATTCAAGATATGTTAACAAATTAAAAAAAAAAAAAAATCACATTTGCTTATTGTACATATGATACAGATTGTAAATACTCTATTTTTAGATAAAAAAAATAAATATGTGAAATAAAAATATAAAATACCCAAATCGATAAATAAATATTTAAAACAGTGCAAAATAATGAACTGTATAGCTTGGAAGTACAGTAATCCAATATCGGTCATAATTAAACATTTCGTTGAAATCAAAAAGGAGTTTAATATTTTATAATTGGTAAAATAATATTTCAAATTATAAAAGATTCGTGTACTTCTTACAACCGATGCTAAGGTATTCGGCAACCGATAAAACGCATAGTAGGTATAATCGGTAATTCCGATTGCGGTTTGCCGGGATTAAATTTGTCGGTAACCGATCAATGGCCCCAGTCTGAAATACTACAGTGGCTTATCGAATGAACCGCAGTGGTTTTTGAATACAGATTCCGAAAACATACATAAATATTACACGAATAAAATATTTTTAATAAATTATATAAATATAGTAAATAAATATTACTAATACTAATGTCTTTAAATTTAGTTGGGTCCCATTTCGCAGACCTGGCCATTACCAGAATGGCCAGATCCGTGAACACGCTTTTGGTTAATATACTTTATAAATAAAACTTTGTAAAGGAATTGTTCGTAATTAATAATTAATTATGTAATGTTTAGATTTTATATCCACCGTATCAATGGGAAAGTGAAATTAGAATTACTGGTTGGATTCAAAATGAAAGAATTTTCATAACAAAAGACAAATGTACAAATATGTCGTCCTTCCTGAAGAAAAATAATCCATTCATTAGTCCAATCGATGTATTAATACTATTGTACAGATACCATATGGCTCATAATAATAAGAAGAAAGCATTGGGCTATATAAATAGTGCTGTAAAAATTCCAGTAGTCACACTTGAGGTACACATACATGAACAAAATTTACATTTAAAACAACGCATATTTAGATATAGATCATTTTGATGTTATTATTTACAAATGTGTAGAAGTCTGACCAGAGTTGCCTCCAAAAAGTCTGCATAATAAATTATATAATTTCACAGAGTTGACAAGTGTGTGAGAAATAATTAAAAATAATATAAGAAAAATACAATACGATTTTATGTCTTTATTTAGACGAGTGTACAAAAATAATTTAATATTTCCGCATTCGTATGACGAGCGGTGAAGAAAATCTGCATAATTTTATTACGTTATTACAAAACTTTTTTTTCTTGTGTGTGTATATCTGGCCATCATAATGCTATGATATTACTGTATTAATTTATTTAAAATTAAAAATATGCATGCAAACTGTAATCTATAAAATATAGAAAATAATATGCTCTGAGGTGGTTCGGTGCATTTTATATACATATGCGTGCAAATCAAAAAAATATAATCAATGTCATAAGAGTTAGACAGTCTTACCACATTGTTCATGTTCTTTTTATTATAAAACACTTGGATAATTTAAAATGTTAAGTAAAATTTATATTTTCACTTTTGAAATTAACAATATATATATGTCTAAATAACTCTTAATGAAAGTTTCACTTTTTTCTATCAGAATATTAACGATTTAAAAAAATTAGTAAACATACTAGCCTAGGAAAATTCGACTTAATAATATGTACTACCTATAAATTTTACTGAATATTTCATTTCATATAAACATCAATACATATAGAAACTTTTCTGTAAATTGTTATACTAATAGTTAATCATTTACTATGTTATTTTGAATAATATTTTTACGATATAATTGTCTATATATATATATTGTATTTTGATAAATTATTCATTTAGGACCGTGCCAGAAATAAAGAAGCCAGTGAATTATTAAGTATGGATTTAATGATAGAAAATTATAATGTCAACATGGTAATGTCATTTATAATTTTATTACAAATACATACACTATGTTATTAAATTTTGGTATTTTATTATTATAATAAAATACTGGGTTTTATAATAATAATAATAATAATAATAATAATAATAATAATAATAATAATAATAATAATAATAATAATAATAATAATAATAATAATAATAATAATAATAATAATAATAATAATAATAATAATAATAATAATAATAATAATAATAATAATAATAATGATAATAATAATAATATTTGTAACATTTCTAATATTTTAATTGTAAAAATAACTAAAGTAAAAAATTCCAATGTATTCGAAAATACCATACTTTATTCACTGATCTAAATGGACGAATGTTTAATTCGTTAATATCAATATCTTTATTTTTAATTTCAATAAAATGTAAAAATAATTTTTTTTTTAGAGAATCAAATAAACTTCCAAGTTGAAAAGAAATGTACTCGTCAATCAAATAATAATACACAAAAAAACCAGTGGCGGTGCGTCAGCAAGGAAATTTTTGAGACGGCGTCTTTCCAATAATTATAAATATTAAAATTATTATTATTACATACCTATTATTTATTTAATATCTTACAATAATTTATGATTGAATTTTGCTTTTTGAAATATTTATTGTCAACCACATTTTTTAATAAAAACAATGCTTTTCTTTCAGTATCAGTGTTTTAATATTTTGTGTAATAATTTTTTGTTTTAAATCATCAATACAGTACGTGTTTTGGATATTGATGGTACAGTTCCAAAGTCGTCATCAAGCTTACTGATATTATATTTATATACTTGTATATATATATATATTATATTAAGTTGTAAAATATATATATTTAAATAATTATTTTCATTATTTTGACGAATTTATCAGTTTCATACCTAATTAATGGAAAATATATATTTTTCATGTTAATTTTAAAAATTGTAAAACTGTATAATTATTTGACGTTTTGTACTTTTCTACCACTGTCTATTGATTGCACAATCCAAATAGTTCGTGTCATAGTATAAATGTGGCGAATGTAGTATTCACCGTCATCAGACACAACTGAAATAAAATCCAACAATGTTGCATATAATGCATATAATGCGAAATATTTCTAACTGAATTTGTTCGTGTGGTGCTATTAGCGATCTACCCGTCATCAGAATAACATAAGACTAACATTTAGCTAACAGAAGATGTTTTCTAAATTTTGTCACGTGGTGTTTATAAAACTTGCCCATAATCAGGGCCGTATGAATAACGATGTAACAGTTCTGGTTAAGGGTAGTTTGCAAGAAGCACCACGTGATAAAATTCAGAAAAGTCTCATGATGTCCTGGTGATCGTTAATAGCACCACACGAGTACGGAAAAACATTTTTATTCTGTTGGCAATTTATTTGATAACGTTTTCATCGATAAAAAGGCCTACCAAATGAAATTATAGGCAATTAATCCCGATTAATCTCTAGGGAAGTATACGACTCCAATTTTGTCTTTGTAGAGTTACTGGAAGTAAGAGTAAAATTTTCTCGGGAGAAAATTCATACGGAGGTTTTCCTGATTTTACACTAGGGAAGCGTTCGACACCAATTTTATCGTTGTGGAGTTACTGAAAGTAAAAGAAAAATTTGCTTGTCAGAAAATTACTTCTGAAGTATTTCCGATTATTCTCTAGGGAAGTATTCGACACTAATTTTGTCTTTGTAGAGTTACTGGAAGTAAGAATAAAATTTGCTCGGCAGAAAATTCATACGGAGGTTTTCCTGATTATTCTCTAGGGAAGAGTTCTACACCAATTTTGTCTTTGTAAAGTTACTGGAAGTAGGAATAAAATTTACTCGGCAGAAAATTCCTAAGGGGATTTTCCCGATTTTACACTAAGGAAGTGTCCGACACTAATTTTGTCTTTGTAGTGTAACTGAAAGTATGAGAGGAATTTGCCAGATAAAAAATTTCTACGGAAGTTTTCCCGATTATTCACTAGGGAAGCGTTCTTCATCAATTTTGTCATTGGAAAGTTACTGGAAACAAGAAAAATATTTACTCGGCAGAAAATTCCTACGGGGGTTTTCCCGATTTTACACTAGGGAAGCGTTCGACACCAATTTAGTGTTTGTAGTGTTCTTGGAAGTATGATAAAAATTTGCTGGAAACAAGAAAAATATTTACTCGGCAGAAAATTCCTACGGGGTTTTCCTGATTTTACACTAGGGAAGCGTTCGACACCAATTTTGTCTTTGTAGTGTTACTGAATGTATGAGAAGAATTTGCCAGAAAAAAAATTTCTACAGAAGTTTTCCCGATTAATCTCTAGGGAAGTATACGACACCAATTTTGTCTTTGTAGAGTTACTGGAAGTAAGAGTAAAATTTTCTCGGGAGAAAATTCATACGGAGGTTTTCCTGATTTTACACTAGGGAAGCGTTCGACACCAATTTTATGGCGTTAATGACGCCTTTTTACGAATATACGGAGTAGTAAAGCCAGATGACAAACATTGAAAAATTAAGACGACTCGACCTATCTATCGACGCTGAACGCCGCAGTGGGAAAATAATTTTAATGACAACGGGTCAGTATTCGACGTCGGCCCCTTGTAGAGTCAACACCAACGGGACAAACGGCACAAAATATTCTCGGCAACTACGAACGCCGCAGCCGGTTTACGAGTATAATAGTAATGATTACGGGTAAATTTTAGATGACGGCCCCGCGTGCGGCCAACGCAAACACGGTATACGGGGACTACCCGTATGACGTTCAGCGACGACGTAGCCACCGAACGTGTTCGGATCCGGACAAGGCGCGGCCCGATGACCGGCTACGGCCGCGTTTCGATCGTCGTCGCCCGTGTCGATGATGCTTTCAATGCGGTCGTTGAACCGGCGTACCGGCTGAACACCGTACCGCGGGAAACTAGTGATCCGGACGGAGCGCGGCCCGTGGAACGGCTACCGAAGCTTTTCGATCGTCGTCGCCCGTGTCGATGATGCTTTCAATGCGGTCGTTGAACCGGCTGAACACCGGTCCCCGTGACATTCGTCAGCGGCCGCGTTACAGACCAGCGGTCTGTATTTTCATTCGTGTTCTAGCCTTCTAACGAACAAAAAAATTTGCGTTTTTATACTTTACTTAATATACTCATATTTAAATGTTATATACGTTTACATAATATATATATATATATACATATATACATATAAACTATTTATATAATATTATATATATTATTTATTTATAAATATACTCGTATATATTTAATATAAATGCATTGAACATTAACTGAAATTGAACACTGCTTTCGTGACTTACTTAACATAACTACCTATAAAATTCACTCACGTGTAACGTAACACGAAAAAATTATTTTTTATTTTTGACCCAATTGTAAAATAAAATACCAGTATAGAAAAATAAATTGGAAATTTTTTTTTATCGACTGAATATGAACTAAAATTATTCACTGGTTTGATATGAAAAACCACCTAGAGTTACTGAAATGTGCATATTTGTTTTATTAATAAAAAAAAGTGAAAAAAAATGTAAAATAAGCAATTCCAGAACACAGGATCGAACCCGGGTCCGTCGATTCCAATGCAACGCACTAATCTACTAGACTACAAGAAATTTCAATATCTTTATCCTCACTCTTCATTTCCAAAACGTCATAACTTCTGAACTAGTTTGAACTAAAGGACGGGGTTAACTGCATTACGTTATTATTATCGAATTATATCGGAATCCGTCATAAGAAAAATTTGAACACCCCCCACACAAAAATATTTATACCTAACCTAACCTAACCTAACGAAATACCATTTAACAGTCAAGCCTCAAATTGCCAACATTAACATTTTCAACGAGTTATTTACTAATATTTTATTTTGTTGAATAAAATATTCTGTTACAGACACTATATATTTAAAAATACAAGGATATTTATATTAAAAAGTATTTTAGATTTTGTTTCGCGTTTTTCAAATTATATATACGCTTATTACGAAATATTTGCATTATTTAATTTCTAGTTATTGGCCTTTAAGATCAAACTGACAGACATAATTCTCGCCATTTCTTCTTGTCTCTCGTCAAAGCTTTCCAAACTGGACCCAGACGTCTCATAATGTCAACATTTGATCATCTTGTCTCAACCTAGGGCGTCTTAGAGGGTCTAACATAAAATATTATAGATGCCTATTGATTTATTTTTATGATTCCAATTTAGGAAATCATACGAGTTAAAAAAAAACATTATTAATCAGGCGACTTTGGAATATAAAATACATATTTAAAATATGTTCCATATTGTACGCGCGTACATTTTAATTATTAATTGTAAATCATTACGGTTAAAAACGAATAATAGTCATATGCTTTATTAGGTTAGGTATGGTCGAGGGACTATTTATCTGAAAAGCAAAAAAACAAAAAGTGCAAATCCGTTACATTCTCTTTTCGCAATAGAAACAATTAACGCGATTAAATGTTTAAAGAAAAAAAAAGCGAAGGATTGATATTAGAGAATAGGAATACGAGTAATTGTTTTGTTTAACAGCAGCAGCAGCAGCGGCGGTGGTGACTTTTGCCGTCTAATGCGCGTGTACCAGTTATTATAATACAAACTCTTTGCAGAAATGACATTTTAAATAACGAACTGTACTTATATTTGTGTCTAATAATTTTCCGAAACTCGCATAAAATTAAAAATATTTACACTTTTCTACACGTACGTGAAGTTGGCCCCCCCCCCTTTGTCCGATCGACACCAAACAAATTGTAAACAATTGTAAATTAATTGTAAATAATTGCAAATTCAATTTTGGAATTTGTAAATCATTAGAAAACCCACAAAACAAAAAACAAAATGGGGGGGCCAGGTTCACGCATACCTCCCACTTTGTTCGATCGACTCCGGACAAATTGTAAACGATTGTAAATTAATTGTAAATAACTGTAAATTCAATTTTGAAATTTGTAAATCATTAGAAAACCCACAAAACAAAAAACAAAATGGGGGGCCAGGTTCACGCATACCCCCCACTTTGTCCGATCGACTCCGGACAAATTGTAAACAATTGTAAATTAATTGTAAATAACTGTAAATTCAATTTTGAAATTTGTAATACTCATAAAGTTCATAACAAAATCATTAAGAATGGAATTAAGTTTATATATATAGGTATATCATTCGATAGTCGACTTCGACTTTATCTGATCGACTCGAATCAGTTATAAGCAAATGTGAATAAATATAAATACAATTTCGGAATATATAATTTTGATTACATTGTCATACCTTTTACATATAAGAGTATCATGATTATCATTTATTAATTATAATCATTATCATTAAACGGCTGCCGAAAGCTGTGAAAATGGGGTTGTCGACTAAAATAACACTAAAATAACACTTAATTATGATTTGAGCACCGTAATAAAATCGTAGAGATTTCTTTTAAAATATAGTCATCACCCGAACTTTCCTGTAATTTCTAACGTAATATATCGTATATATATCCAGATTTTATTTTAGGGGAAGAGGTTAGGTATGCGTCGTAAGAAAATTATAATCATTAATGTACATACGGAGTACTATAATAATAAAATTAAAAAAAATAATAATCATAATCTTAATCATAATAATAAAAATAATAATAATATTTATAATAATAATAATAATAATAATAATAATAATAATAATAATAATAGTAATAATAAGTGAAATGTAAATATATGGATATTAGATAATATTTACATCTTGGTGAAAGTAATTCAAAGAAAAATAACATTATAAATACAAATATAAGTATATAATATATAAGTCGTTCTAAAATAATTTAAAAATTTTATTTAAGTTAAATATATGTAAAAAATGTTACTCTTTAAAACAAAAAACTGTTGTAAATAAATAAAATGTTTTCAAATTATATTTTTGTATATATAATTAAATGCGGTGTTACACGTTTATGTTTAGGGAATTTGAATATTTGAATTTTTTTTGTTAAGTCATTATGTGTTTCCCAATAATTATTTGAACGCCGAATGTGACTTATGTAGTGATTATTTCCATATGCTATAACTCCGTGAAATAGGAATCTATTAAAATAAATACATAAAAAATTATCATGAGTATTCTGAATCTATATTAACACAATTTTATAGTTAAAATCTTACCGATCTTTTTGTATTTTTAACTCTGTAGGAAAGTCAGCCATCGTGAAATCACACATATCATTTACTTGATCCGTTTCAATAAATAAATGATTTTGTAAAATTTTTTTACAATTTTTTACAATTGTATTAAAACATCAAGATCTTATAGATATTCGTAATTTAGAAAGAGCAATGAACAATTACATTGAAATTCAAAACAGCCAATGTCGCCAACCTTTGTGTAATGGACAAGTTTTAACAAAAAAAATTTTACAAAATCATTTATTTATTGAAACGGATCATGTAAATGATATGTGTGATTTCACGATGGCTGACTTTCCTACAGAGTTAAAAATACAAAAAGATCGGTAAGATTTTAACTATAAAATTGTGTTAATATAGATTCAGAATACTCATGATAATTTTTTATGTATTTATTTTAATAGATTCCTATTTCACGGAGTTATAGCATATGGAAATAATCACTACATAAGTCACATTCGGCGTTCAAATAATTATTGGGAAACACATAATGACTTAACAAAAAAAATTCAAATATTCAAATTCCCTAAACATAAACGTGTAACACCGCATTTAATTATATATACAAAAATATAATTTGAAAACATTTTATTTATTTACAACAGTTTTTTGTTTTAAAGAGTAACATTTTTTACATATATTTAACTTAAATAAAATTTTTAAATTATTTTAGAACGACTTATATATTATATACTTATATTTGTATTTATAATGTTATTTTTCTTTGAATTACTTTCACCAAGATGTAAATATTATCTAATATCCATATATTTACATTTCACTTATTATTACTATTATTATTATTATTATTATTATTATTATTATTATTATTATTATTATTATTATTATTATTATTATTATTATTATTATTATTATTATTATTATTTTTATTATTATGATTAAGATTATGATTATTATTTTTTTTAATTTTATTATTATAGTACTCCGTATGTACATTAATGATTATAATTTTCTTACGACGCATACCTAACCTCTTCCCCTAAAATAAAATCTGGATATATATACGATATATTACGTTAGAAATTACAGGAAAGTTCGGGTGATGACTATATTTTAAAAGAAATCTCTACGATTTTATTACGGTGCTCAAATCATAATTAAGTGTTATTTTAGTGTTATTTTAGTCGACAACCCCATTTTCACAGCTTTTGGCAGCCGTTTAATGATAATGATTATAATTAATAAATGATAATCATGATACTCTTATATGTAAAAGGTATGACAATGTAATCAAAATTATATATTCCGAAATTGTATTTATATTTATTCACATTTGCTTATAACTGATTCGAGTCGATCAGATAAAGTCGAAGTCGACTATCGAATGATATACCTATATATATAAACTTAATTCCATTCTTAATGATTTTGTTATGAACTTTATGAGTATTACAAATTTCAAAATTGAATTTACAGTTATTTACAATTAATTTACAATCGTTTACAATTTGTCCGGAGTCGATCGGACAAAGTGGGGGGTATGCGTGAACCTGGCCCCCCATTTTGTTTTTTGTTTTGTGGGTTTTCTAATGATTTACAAATTCCAAAATTGAATTTACAATTATTTACAATTAATTTACAATTGTTTACAATTTGTCCGGAGTCGATCGGACAAAGTGGGGGGTATGCGTGAACCTGGCCCCCCCATTTTGTTTTTTGTTTTGTGGGTTTTCTAATGATTTACAAATTCCAAAATTGAATTTACAATTATTTACAATTAATTTACAATTGTTTACAATTTGTCCGGAGTCGATCGGACAAAGTGGGGGGTATGCGTGAACCTGGCCCCCCCATTTTGTTTTTTGTTTTGTGGGTTTTCTAATGATTTACAAATTCCAAAATTGAATTTACAATTATTTACAATTAATTTACAATTGTTTACAATTTGTCCGGAGTCGATCGGACAAAGTGGGGGGTATGCGTGAACCTGGCCCCCCCATTTTGTTTTTTATTTTGTGGGTTTTCTAATGATTTACAAATTCCAAAATTGAATTTACAATTATTTACAATTAATTTACAATTGTTTACAATTTGTTTGGTGTCGATCGGACAAAGTGGGGGGGCCAACTTCATGTACGTCAATTTTAGCCTTATAATTACTACCGTCATCTATATAAAAATGTACATAAAAACATAAATTGTTATTGGAAATCTTAATCTTCTCATGTCACGAAAACGAAAGTTTACTGCTCGCTGAAATCACGTAATTGTGATCAAATTGCCTACATTAAATGCCTTTATAATTAGCTATAATACACATTGTATGACACCGAATATACCGTTTATGAGCGCGTTGATGCGCGTCCTCGCCCATCGGTCGTATCGATACCAGGAATAAATGTTGTGTACGCTTTCTTGATATCGATACAGATGAAATAGGCCGCTGATTTTTTTTTTTAAAAGTTATTCTTTCAGAGGCACAACTAATGCAGTACCAAGATTTAATGCTCTCATATAGATTCCTGGTCGATACGTATTGCATATTGTGTTATGAATGAATAAATAAAAAGAAGAATGAATGAAAGTAGTCTTCAGGGGAGTCGATTTACTACTACAGGGACAAGGGTCCTATGAGCCCATACGTAGGTAGAGTTTATGTGTACCTCATTGCTGTTGTCTATGGTACTGAAACGCTATAGAAACAAATGGAATATTATATTTTTTCTAAAAATTTTGTTAGTCTCATGCTATCCTGGTGACGGGTAGATCACTAAAGCCACCACACAAGTAACGAAAAAACACTTGTATTTTATTAGAGTTAATTTGAATTATAAGCAATATTATTGGATTTTATTTTGGTAATGTCTGACCAAGGTGACTGCTAACACTAGGCTGAATGAAAATATGTTCTCTGCATTTTTTAACGTGGTGCATATATAAACCTATCCTTAACCAGAACCATATGAATAACGTTGTATTTTAAGCCCTTTTAATACAATATAATGTACTTGATATATGGAGTGAACGTCACTGTGTTTATATGGATTAATTGTAAGAACAAATGGAATATTATTTCTTATGTGACTTAAAAAATACGATATAATTTGTATAACTTTATAAGTGATACACAATATTATTGCAATTTTAATATGATTTTACCATAAATCTATGCACCATATATATTGTGATATATATATATTTTTTTTATTACATATCAAGCGTAGGTGTATTATCTGTACAAATTTACGGCCGTGCTCTGCACCAGACAATATTACGTAAAAAATAATGTGTATTCATTTTATTTGTGAATTAGTTATATACCTAAATTTTTTACAATATTTATACATTTAATTTAATTTTTCTTATTGATTTATTTTCAATATATTAAAGCAAATTTTCAATAATTCAAATTTAACTTTTTTTCAAAACTTCGGATAGGCTACCAAATATACGGTCTCTTGCTTTACTTGTGTTAGGCGATGTTCTAATGGCAACGACGTGTCGAGTGGCATTGTTCTCGTTTGACTATTAAATTTATTTTGTGTTTGAGGAAGATGACAGGAGGGCGGAAAAGAAGCCGTGCACCTCACACGTAAACAATATCGTAGCAGTGCGATAATTAATATTGTATATCAGGATTATTTACAAAAGTATGAATTGCTATAATATTGCTAATGATAGGCAATAATGGGTAAAATGTTGAGCGATTTGACTGTACAATCGGAATAAATCGTTATACATTTAATTTAATTTTTCTTATTGATTAATTTTCAATATTTTAAAGCAAATTTTCAATAATTCAAATTTAACTTTTTTTCAAAACTTCGGATAGGCTGCCAAATATACGGTCTTTTGCTTTACTTGTGTTAGGCGATGTTCTAATGGCAACGACGTGTCGAGTGGCTTTGTTCTCGTTTGACTATTATATTTATTTTGTGTTTGAGGAAGATGACAGTAGGGCGGAAAAGAAGCCGTGCAACTCACACGTAAACAATATCGTAGCAGTGCGATAATTAATATTGTATATCAGGATTATTTACAAAAGTATGAATTGCTATAATATTGCTAATGATAGGCAATAATGGGTAAAATGCTTTTAAATCTGATACAAATCAAATCAATTAATGAATTAATTAAAATAAATAAATTTGATAAGTATAAATGAATCTGAAATATAGGATAATTATAAAAATTATAAAAAAATATGATTAAATGTTTTCAATTGTCGCTGTTCTCTGTTGAAACCATCCCATACCACTAAAATATTATATTTGACACAGCAACCAGACACAAAAGGCACCGCCCATAAAATAAATCGATCTACCAGAATCCTATTCGTTTGTCGATTATCGCAAATAATCGACAACGTTAATGCCGCGATTCACACTCGTACAACACGATACGACGAAATATTCTATCAATATAACTGAATACGGTAATTTACACCGATCCGGCAAGCTCTGTAACGACACGACAAAACATTCCAGCAATGAATGTGTTGTAGGTCTACTGGAGATTTTAGTATCAATTTATTTAAAATATTCATATTTCTATATACTCATATATTTAAATTAATTTATAAATTATATTTGTAAATGAACATACATTGATTACAAGAAGCCTAATTATTATTATAATATTATTTTTATAATAATAATATAATTGTAGTCAAAGTATATAGATACAGTCTTTATATTACATTAGACCATGAAAATATATTATTGCCATCATTAAATTTAAAATTCCGATACATTTTAGGAATAAATAATTTTCGACCGTTCTACATGAAAATTAGAATCAATTGAGTGTATGTCGGTCTTTTCTTCTAGGTCGTATGTGAATTAGACGTGATTTTTGTGTGTCGTGTTTTTGTCCCATGTTCTACGAGAATGAATCAGGATTAATATCCGTACATTCTCTTTTTCCGTTTATGAATTTAAAGCACCGCGTAAAAAGAACACCAAAGGAACGTTCTATTGTAATAAATATTTAACAACACACGGCCAACAAAGGACACAGACACATGTATGTTTATATAGCTGATGCGAACCGGTAACGACGTTTAAAAATAGATTATTTAAAAAATCAAATAAATAAATTATTTTTGAACTTTTGAACATTGCATAACTTAGGTGAATGTAGTGTTCCCCGTTGTCAGACACAACTAAAATAAAACCCAATAACGTTGAATATAATACGAAATAATTATGGCAGAATACAAGTTTTTTCAAAGTGTTTTTTCGTTACTCGTGTGGTGCTATTAGCGATCTACCCATGACCAGGGGATCATGAGACAACACCTAATCGAGTGTTCTCTGAATTTCGTTCCGTGGTGCTTAAATTAACCTACTCATAGCCATGGCCGTAAGAATAACACTCTTTCAGAGCATATAATACAATATAATATATTGAAAAACTGCGAGGACGTCCCTGTGTGTATACGGTTTCATGGATTCCTGGTGAGAACAAATCGAATTTATGTACTCTAAAAATATAATTTTGTACGTTATACACATCATAATTGTAATTTTTAATAAGATATAAACAGAAATGTACGCTTCAATATCCATTGCGATATTTATTTTTTCTTCTACATGTCAAGCGTAGGTGTATAAGCACTAAAACGATTACACAAGTAACAAAAAAACATTTGTATTATTTTATAGATATTTTGCATTATATGCAACGTTATTGAATATATTTTGATAGTGTCCACTGTGAAAACTAAAATCGCCGTGTCATACAATGTTCAAAAGTTCAAAAACGATCTGTTTATATGTATATATTAAATGCGTTTTAATTACACGTTATAAATATAGATAATAAAGTAATAAAATAAAATATAATACTTGTACAATTTTTCAAATATCGTTTCATGAATTGACTGCTAGAACATCTATTGTAATTTCAGTACATTATTTAATAATGTGGATTATTTATTTACACTACATATAATGTAGTAATTAATACCGAACATCATGTAAAATTTTAAATTATATATTATTATTATTTCTTAATATTTTTAATTCATAATTAATAAATGTAAAAAAAAATTCTAAGAAAAATCCTAAGCCATTAAAAGTTGAGGTCTTAATACAAAGCATTTCCCACACCATTCATAATTTTGGAACTGTTTATATTTATGCTAATTACGTGATTGAAAAATATTGCTTTGGATATTGTGTTTAGATTTTTGGTAATATCATATTAAATATTTAAACCTAGTCGTACAATATATCTTAAATTATTTATATTCATTATTTTGAAGAATATATTTTCAAATAAATAATTAAGTTAAAATAAATATTTATATTTCCATATAAATATAAAAATTGATATATTGTATTCTTCTATAGTCCTTATGTATATTAAATATAAATAAATTAAAAAAATTATAATTTACAGCTTTATATTATTTTTCCGAAATATTTCTAGGGGGGGGGGCAATCGTTCATCATATAATATATATATATATATATACATTGGTTAGGTATAATAAATTTCAATTTCAAATCGAAATATACTAATATTAATATATTATATAATACAATATTACCAAAATTCCAGGGGGGCAAATGCCCCATCTTGCCCCCCCTTGCGGGCGTCTATAAATGTAGTTTATGATTTTTAAAAACAATTATGTCTTACATGTGTCGGCAATCAAGCTGTTGATTACAATAAATACAAATTTCTGTAATTACAATACAAAAGAATTCGCCAATATATACGATCATATAACAATTGTACGATACACAAATACAAATAAACCATGAATATTTCACGATTTCACACAAAGAAAAACGATAATTCACGAAACATAGGAACCGAAAAATTGAATTATATGCGATTATCATTAAAAACACCAGACGGGACGGGACGGCGGTAACGTACGAATGACAGCGATCTAGATTCAAAAATACGTAACGACGAGTGAATAACGATAATATGAGCGTTAAAAAAGTATTTGGGTTTTTGATAAGATATTTTAATTATACAACAGCGGAAACAAACACATTTGAATTGATCGTATTTTGAACTTTTGAAAGTTGTATAACACGAGCTCTTTAGTTTTCACCACAGACAGGCTATACCAAAATAAAATCTAATAATATTGCGTATAATTCAAAATAACTCGAATACAATACAACTGGTTTTTCGTTACTTGTGTGGTGGTTTTAGCTATCTACCTGTTACCAGGATTACATGAGACTAACCCCTAGTTTATGGAGAATATAGTGTTTATTACATTTTATCACTTGGTATTTATAATACACTATTCATAATAACGATTGTCAAAGCGTTCATTATACGGTTCTCCTTATTATTAGGTTACTAATAGCATCGCGTAGCAATCTGGAGAGGAACACATAGCCACCAAAAAAAATGTGTTAGGTTCATGCTATCCTAGTAATGGGTAGACCTCTAAAACCACCACACGAGTAACAGAAAAACACTTCTATTCTGTTTGCAAATTATGTGATAATTTTTTCCCTCATCGATCAATAATCCTATTATAAATGAGCACTTCGAAGGAAATTTTGGTCGACAAATATAATTTGTATAATTTTTTGTGTGATAGACATCATTATTGTAATTTTTAATATGATATAACCAAAAATCTACGTTTCATATCCATTGCGATATTTATTTTTTTTCTACATATCAAGCGTAGGTCTGTAAGTAGTGCCAAATATTTTGAGGGTCCATTGTATCGGGGAATCAAAGTTTAGGGTCATACATTTTTGTTTGTTCTCATAATATATGGATTGAAAATATTAAATTATAGTAATAAATGAGAACTAATACATGATATTCGCTATCATTATGTTGATTAAATGCTAAGTAGATAAATAATATACATCAAATAATACATTGAAATAACAATAGACATTCTATCTATCAAAACACAAGAAGATATTTGTCAAATATTACATATCTTTTATTGTGTTCAATTATTTAAATGTCCAGCTACATAATATGCCATTTAAATGCATTTAATATAAATTAAGAAACACATTGATAATTTAAAATATTGAATAAATAAATTATGAATGAACTTTTAAACATCGCATGATTCAGGTGAATGTATTTTTCACCGTTGTTTGTCACTACCAAAATAAAATCGAATTATGTTGATAATTGAAATAATTGCACATGTTTTTTCAAACAGTTTTTTCGTTACTCGTGTGGTGCTATTAGTGATCTACATATGACCAGGGGATCATGAGACTAACACCTAATCGAGTGTTCTCTGAATTTCGTCCCGTGGTGCTTAAATTAACCTACTCATAGCCAGGACCGTAAGAATAACGTTCTTTCAGAGCATATAATACAATATAATATATTGAAAAACTGCGAGGACGTCACTGTGTGTATACGGTTTCATGGATTCCTGGTGAGAACAAATCGAATTTATGTAGTCTAAAAATATAATTTTGTGAGTTATACACATAATAGTTGTAATTTTTAATATGATATAACCAAAAATCTGAGTATTCAAAAATCTTCATACTCATTGCAATATTTATTTGTTTCCTACATATCAAACGTAGGAATATACCACCACACAAGTAACGAAAAAATAATTTTTTTTTATTAGAGTTATTTTGAATTATATGCAATATTTTTTAATTTTATTTTGGTAGTGTCTTACCAAGATGTCTTACCTGCAAAAATTCGAGTTATACAATGATCGAAATTTCAAAAAATAATCAAATCAAATGTGTTTGTTTACGCTGTTATATAATTTATATATCGTAAAAATTTTCATAAAACTGTTGTGTAGTTCGTACTGTAGAATATACTGAAATAAAATAAATTAAAATTGAAACAATTTGAAGTACATTTCAGAATAACTTAAAACTGGACAAGTCGTATTATAAGTCATTGTGTGTTAGTCTTAAGCTATCCTGGTCATGGGTAAAGCACAATACGAGTAACGAAAAAACACTTGGAAGAAACTTGTATTCTGCTCTAATTATTTCACGTTATTCTTCGACGTAATGTGTACAATCGCATTTACACAAATTTTATTAATATTAAACATTAAACATTTATGTGTGAAACAATAAACTTAATTTAATACGAATACAGCCGATGATTTCTAAAAACAATTTGTGTCTCGACGTAAATTATTATATAGATGACAGTACAAATTGCAACTATATTACTATAATTTATTATTATATTACTATAATTTAATATTTTAAATCCATAAATTATGAGACTAAAAATAAGTTCTAAGTCCCTAAATCTTTATTCCCCGGTGCAAAACACTCTCGGTTTATTCCATACTGCATATACACTGAAATTAAGATGTAAAAAAAATAAATATTGCAATGGATGTGAAGAGTAGATTTCTGTTTATATCATATTAAAAATTACAATTATGATGTGTACCATTCACAAAATTATACAAATTATATGTTTAGGACATATAAAATTCGTAAAATATAATTTTCAAAAACTGTACAATATTAAACATTTGAATAAATTTGATTTTGTATATTTCTCTAGTTATATCATTTTTATATTATTTTAAAATTTGATTTAAAACCAATAATCCCACATGACCTGTAAAACACTTGCTTATTTCAAATGAAGGAAAAACCTTTATGAGCGCGTTGATGCGCGTCCTCGCCCGTCGGTCGTATCGATACCAGGACTAAATGTTGTGTACGTTTTCTTGATATCAATACAGATGAAACAGGCCGATGATTTTTCTTTTAAAAGTTATTCTTTCAGAGGCACAACTAATGCAGTACCAAGATTTAATGCTCTCATATAGATTCCTGGTCGAGACGTACTGCATATTGTGTTATGAATGTTTTATGAATGAATAAATAAAATGAAGAATGAATGAAAGTAGTCTTCAGGGGAATCGATTTAATATTACTGGGACAAGGGTCCTATGAGCCAATACGTAGGTAGAGTTTATGTGTACCTCATTGTTGTTTTCTATGGTACTGAAACGCGATAGAAACTATGTAATTACTTTAATGTAAAATTTAGTTAAAACTTTAATTAGCGCGGCTACAAGTTTATTAAATTATTATTTGACAAAATTGCTAGGAAATACTTCAACGTCAAGATTTTCATAAAACTGTTGTGCAAATCGTATCGTAGAATATAATGAAATATAATAAATTTAAATTGAAACAATTTGACGTATATTTCAGAATAACCTAAAACTGGACAAAAGGATGTATTATTGGCTAAATATTTTATGGTTATTAGTTAATTGTATTTTATTGATATAAAAATTATAGTTATGAAAATAATAGGATTGTATCGAATTGCCAGTGTTGAGTACAGGGACTAGATAATATTAGCCAACTTACCTGTATTTAGTGGATTGTAAATAATACGTGATTGTGTGTTTTACGTTATGTACTTAAACTAATAGAAAAAACGATTACAATTAAATAATAATTTAATACGCTGCTGTTGTAATCGGTAATAAATGTAAGATGTAAATATTATTCAAACAATATATAATATTAAATAATCACACAAGAAAATAAATAAACAACAAGAAATATAAATAATTAAACAAATCAAATGTATCGGCTCTTCTGGTCCAAAAAATATACAATACAAGTATGACCTGTTTGATACAACAATAATATATAAATTTCCAATATATTAAGAAAATAATAAAATAACAACAATTTTATATTAAAAAAAAATAAAAAAGCTAACAATTTCATGGAGCATTGACTGGTCAGCAACGTAACTAAATCTAGATATATAAACAATTCTATAAACTTTACACATGACTTAAGTATGTATTGCGATTAATAATTATCTGAATACGTTTATAGTATTTGTGTCATTTTATAATTAAACATTTTATGAGTCATGAATATAACTTATAATAAATAGTAATTAATTATATCTTTAATATTAAACAATTATTTTTGGCACAATAAATTAATCTGATATGGAAATAGCCTATGATTTCTAAAATCAATTTGTGTTTCAGTGTACATTTTTATATAGATAACAGTATAAATTACAACTATATCAAAATTTCCTGTGATGTGGTCCTTTAAAGTAGGATTTTTGATCGATGATGAAAAATTATTTCATAATTTGCAACGAGAATAAAGTGTTTTTCCGTTACTCTTTTGGTGCTGTTAGCGATCTACCCGTCATCAGGATAGTATAAGACTAATATTTAGCTAACAGAAAATTTGTTTTCTAATTTTTGTCATGTCGTGTTTATAGTAACATACTCATAACGAAGACAGTACGAATAACGTTGTTTATTAAGTCCGTATAATACACTACTTGATATCTTGTGTAAACGTCATTAACAATACATGGATTCCTGGTGAGAATGAGTCGATTTTTTTTTTTTTGATGTGGCCTACAAAATACAATATAGTTTGTGCATAATTTTGTAAGTAATACAAAAAGTGATACTCATCATACCTGTAACTTTCATTATGATATTACCACAAAACTAGACACCATATCCGAAGTACTATTTATTTTTTTCACTATATGTCAAACGTAAGTAATTAAATAATGTCGAATTACCGGCATTTTGTGCTTTGCACCGGGGTCTCAAACATTAGGTGCTTTGGATTGTTTTTAGTTACATAAAAAATGAAGTAAAAATATTAAACAACAATAATAGATAATTTGAAATATTACAAAGTGTTCGCTGTCATTAAAAACATTAAATGATATGTGGATACGTAATTAATATCAAATACAAAAATACTGAGGTAATAATAGAATTTCTAACAGTCAAAATACGAAACGATATTTGAGGAATTATATTTTATTATATAAATTTAATTTAGAATAGAAATTTTAGAAGTTTTATATAAATATTTTTTATTTTCTTAATTTTTTAGCTATATAATATGTAATTAAAAATGCATTTAATAAATAAACACATTTAAAGAGTTCAACATTTGGGCTTTTGAACTAATTGTATAATTATGGTGGAAGTCATGTTAGTTATACTAATTGTAAGTGTTTTTCTGTTACTCGTGCAGCGTCTTTAGCAGCCTACCCATCACCATGGCTGTATGAAAACGTTGTTCATTAGTATCGCATGATAAAATACATACTTATTTTGAAATATTAAATATAGTGTGTTTGAACATATTTGTAAAATATATATTGAAATAATTATTTTTTTTATTTTCACGAATTTATCAATTTTATGCTACGTTTATAGAACATATATTTATTTTTCCATATTAATTTTAAAAATTGTAGAAATATATTATTAATTTGGCGTGATGTATATTAAAATATAAATTATTAAACAAAAAAATTTTAACATAATATTTTACTTTTGTTTACATACTAATACTCCTAATTTTATTCTTAGATGTAATAAATAAAATGGCATTCTTTTATATTTTTTTAATATTAAACATTTATTTGTGACACAGTGGACTAAATGTAGCCTATAATTTCGAAAATCAATTTCTGTTTTGGTCACACTTTTATACAGAAGACAGTGGTAATTGCTACTAGACCACATCTACCTTGAACGTAGTCATTTGAAATAAACATTTTCATCGATGTGAAGGAAAATTGTCATATATTTCGCTGACAAAATACAAGTGTTTTTCAATTACTCGTGAGGTGCTTTTAGCGATTTACCCGTAACCAGGATAGCATGAGACTATTTTATGAAGAATATAATGTTTAATGTATTTTCTCACGTAGTGCCTATATCAACCAACTTACAACCCGGACTCTTCGAAAAATATTGTTTTTTATATCCGTATAATAAAATATACTTGATAATTTGTGTGGATATCACTGACGGTTCATGGATTCCTGGTGAGAACAAATCAAACATTATATTTCGTGGCCTACAAAATACAAAAATACGATTTAACTTATTAAACACTGTGTTGTATGATCTTGGTGTAATGGCATGGACTTTAGATATTATGTGTATTATGTTTAGGAATTAATTGAGTGTAAAAGAGACCTGAAACTTTAGCGACTTCGAATTTTTTTTAGAATTTTTGTTTCTTTAGCTTCATTAAATATGAATTAAAAATATTAAATAATATTACACGATTTAAAAAATTTCACGATGTTTGCTATCAGAAAATACATTAAATGTTGTGTAAATAAATAATCCATGTCAAATAATAACATTTTATTCGATTATATTGGAATGTAGTAATTTGTTACTTAGTCTGTCTTAAACCTAATTAAGCAATTCACGCTTTTAGCACAAAAAATATAAAATCATTTTTCATTAATTACATATACCCGTTTTTTTTATATATATAATAGAGCACACACTTGTAATTTTTATTTAGTTTTTAACAGAATAGTATGCACATCATTGAGGACTGAAGTGTACGAATTACTTATTTAATTACTTATAGGTCTTAAACACACACACACACACACACACACACACACACATACATATTTGTTCTTACCAGGATTCCATGCACATTTTGTATCATACATACTACTAACTGTTGTAATACGTCTTCATGTATACACGTTTATGAATGAATTTTAGATAATAAATTCGTGAATTCTACGCCAAAAACATATTCACAGTGTTATATTAATTACTTTTTTGAGTAGGTATCAAACGTAAATCTGAATATCAATATAATTTAGAACAAACCCACTTGCAAAGCACTTACTAATTTCATCTGTAATTTTGTGTGTGATACACATACTTATAATTTTTAATCGCAAACCAGGGAAAAAAGATAAACAGAAGTAAATCTATAATTATTAGAGAATACACAGAAATACATGAAAGTACACGGAAGTAAGTGTAATTTTATTACATTTTCAGTTTAATAAGAACTGTTCATTACATTTATGTTACTTCATACAATAAATGTAATACGATCTCGTTGTGTAAATATTATATTATAAAGTACACACGTAAAAATGTGTCCAATTTTTCGAGCTTCAAATTAATAAATGTATTTTATGTAGACACCTTTAAAAATTATTTTCAAAATTATTTATTTACTAAGTTCGACTCCGGTGAATTCCTACTAGTTAATACCAATAATGTTATTTCTCAGTATATTTGCAATAAACTATTTCTGGAATATTTATACATATATATTACTAATTAATGTTTTTACGTAGGTGTTTCTATTAATTTATAATTAATCTATCACCTTTCTTCATACTCTTATATAAAATCTAATAAGTGTATAAATATCATGTTTTGCAAAGATTTAATTTTTAAAATAGATAAAATACAATTTCTAAAAGAATTTACATATTTTGAAAAATTCAGTAGCTATATAGTTTTGAGGAATTCACTACATTACCATTAGATGGATGTGTACCATAATGGAGTAGGCAATATGAGCATATTGCTTATTTATTGATTTTGTATTTCATCGCAGGTTTTCTTTTCGTTTCTACAAAAGTAATCATTCATCCATTTTCGCCCCGGAAGGCAATTCGGAAACGGAATATCCATACAACCATTTTTAATGTAACAGCCTGGGTGTTGACACGTATCTTGTAGGCCATTGAACTTTATGCATTGACAAAACCTTTCCTGGAAAATATGACCAAATATTTTGTAATATCGAATATAGAATATATTTAAATCTATTATAGTTAGGTATTATTTAAGTAGACAACGTTTTAAGAATGGATTATGAATTCAAATTTAAATATACAATACTGCAAAATATATTCATCCTGAAAATATAGCAAAAACCTTGATTTCTATAATTTTATTAATTATAATTAATTCATTAATAATATTTTAATGAAAATATTATAAAAATTTATATAAACCGAGTGTTTACTCACCGGTTTCTCTTTTTTTGGAGTACATGGTTTTCTGAACATTGCCTTTTCAGAATATTGACAACCATTGTTTACTCTGGTACAAAAGTCTAGTTTCACATCATTAGAATTTTTGGCCTAGATAAAAGTAAGACACTATAACCTAAGTACGTCAGGCGCCAACCATAATTCGCTAATGGGAAAGTTAACGAGTGACGTCCATATAAATACGAATACAACGTACCTTAATGGGTGTTGTTGTACTACACTTGAATATTTTCTTCGACGATGTGTCGACTGTGTTTATCGGTGGTGAAAAATTCGATTGTTCATGATTTACCTCTTTTTCCAATTTAGTAATTGTAGTATTTTGTGTGTATCCGTTATTATTTAGGCTTAAGTTCATTTAAGTTTAGATTTTTAAAATAATAATGAGTGTTAATCTATATGTGCAAAAATAAAATTGTTATAACTATTAACAAAACAACATCCTACGTTGTTGTGTAGGATACCATTTTTAATTTAAAGTCAACATTCTACATTTTAGCCATTTTTCGAGAATATACATATATACAATGTATTTTGTCATGTAGTTACTCACATTTCATGTTTACATTTTGTAAAGAATATTAAACGTACTCAATATCTCGACGTAATCATTATAACGTTATATTTTAATTCGTATTATTTGGGTGTATATTATAATACTTCAAACATTAACTTAATAAAAATGCATGTATGCAAAATAGTGATAAATGTATTAAAACTCATCGGGTGTATTATAACAATGTTTAAAACTTGTTATAATTAAATAATTATCTTATTCACTATTATTTGTGATAGGACTGTAAAGGATACACCTCCATGTTTTCCGGAACAAAATTAGATTCCACACACCGTGTTTGTCAGAGGCGACTTGTTAACTACTTCTACAAAAAAGAAATTTTGGAATGTGTGTGTTGTGCCATGGGCTATTGACTGACATTTGGCCCGTGGTGGTGTTCAAGCAATCAACGGTGTCGTAATGCGAGTCGAATACAATCGGACAGGACAGAATTATATATAAAAAAAAAAAAAAAAACCGATGTGATTAATATCGACCAGTAATGACAATAATCACAACAATAATAATTATTACGCGTTATCAATATAATACGAAATATAATTATTACAAAACGCAACAACACGGATCTGACCGGTATCGCGGGCGAATGTTATAATATGTGCTCGCAAACCAAAATGACGACCGGCCGGTAAGGTGGACCGACTAAAATGACGATGATAACGACGGTGAATTACGAACGGCAATGTTCGTGCGCAAACACAAGGTGCCACAGAATAATGTATATGTACAATGTGCACCACACGGGTGGACACGGGAACGAAAAGACGCACACGCACGGGGCAAAACGGCGGCCGCGCGAACACGAAAAGAAAACCAAAATGAACGCGTCTGTAGAATTCGACCGCACCGTGCGGTAGACGCGCGAAAAAGGCACACGTGCGAAAGACGTCGGGTGTGCCGTTGATGTTAATAATGTAACGTTCCATAAAAGGTGTTCGAATATGCAAAACCACCGTGCGGACGATAAATATTATAAATCGGTGAAGTTCGAACAGTGTGTGTGTGTGTGTGTGTGTGTCAGGAGGACTCAGTATTTTAGTACAATAAAAGTTAGCGGATATATATGAAACAATTGGTGAATATAAATATTTAGAAATGAATGTACATTCCAATCTGTTTTAAATCAACACTAATGACGTAGGTACTAAAGATATTACGCAATTTATAATTAAATTAAATAACAGGACGAGTTAATATGATATAGCTACGAATTAAGATAGGTTATTATATCTTATTATTATTTTATTATATATATATATAATTAATTATATCTTAATTCGTAGATATAACTATTAAATATTATGTATTAAAAATAAGTAAATATATATATATATATTTTTTTTTAAATAAAGTATATTATAATATTATATTCAATAAACTATTATTTAATTTAAAAACAATATTAAATATATAAAACGTACAGTTTCATTACAACTAATAAATAGTTGTTTATTAATAAATAATTGTTTTTATCGTGTTTTGTCAAATATTTTATATAACATATTTATTAAAGGCCTGGCCAAACAGAACGCGATCTGTCGCGACGACACGCGATACAGTTGTACAAAACTACAAAACGATCGCTGAACGCCGCGACGGAGTCATGTGTTTATATACGTGTATTATTACGTTTTTATATTATTATTATTATTATTATTTAGGTTTATTTTTACGGTTAGTTAATAGTTTAACATATCATTATACATAATTAGTAGATATAATAAAAAGTACTATTATAATATACTATTTGCGGTATGACGGAAGAAAATACAGAAATTTGAATAGAAGAAGTGAGGAGATATGATTTTTTATTTAACACCTCCCATGAACGTTATAAAAACGTAGTGAAAAAAGCAGAAACGTGGAAAAATATAGCTGAGAAAGCATTTTGTGTGTCATCACCAGAACGCTGACAGTCACGACGACCGCGCGATATTTTCCCGCCACAACAGACCGCGGCGTTCTGTGTGGCCAGGCCTTAACCGTTCATTGTGTGTTTTGTAATTATTCATTTCATTTTTTTCAAATAAATCGTATCAAACATGATATTAAAGATTAAACATATAATATTTATATTATAGGCACATACTTTTTGCTATGACTAAAATAATCATCAGGCACTACACAATTTTAAATTTGTGAAAAACTCCCGATTCACACTCGTACAACACGACAAACGACAAAATATTCTATCAATATAATTGAATACGGTAAACTCCGGCAAGCTCCGTATCGACACGACACTACAAGACAAAACATTCGAGCAAAGAATGTTTTGTCAGTCTGTCAGTACTTGTCAGAATTAATTTATTTAAAACATCCATTTTTTTTGTATGTAGTCATATATTTAAATTAATTTATAAATTACACTTGTAAACGAACATTTTTGCACTGATTACAACAACCCTCATAAATATATAATTATAAACATAGTACATAGATACATTTTTTATATTATATTGGACCATAAAAATATATTATTAGTAATAATAATAATAATTTATTACCATCACGGTCAAATTTTCAAATTTTAAATTACGAAACATGTTGGGAATCAACAATTTCCGACCGTTCAAAACGAAAATTGGAATCAACTGAGTTGCGTGTCTGTCTGTCATTTCTTGTCGATCGTATGTGAATTGGACGATATTTTTGTCTGTCGTGTGGTGTTGTACAAGTGTGAATCGGGCTATATCAGTCTCTAAATCAATATTTCATGTTTCATGTACGTTCACGTATGTCGTATGTAAGGTAGATCGCATTTACATTGCATAAATATTATAAGTATATTAAAAAAAAATTAAATAAATACTAAATAGGAACAAAAATATATAAAATTATCGTCTATAAATCAGTTGAAATAAGCTTTATGTAGAGTTATTATTAACGAATTGAACTCGGGCTATAGAACATAAAGGACGCCGACAAAATAAGTAACACACTTACCAGGATCCCATGCGGACTACAGTCATGGTTGTCTGTAAGAGCGTCTGTAATTTTATACTTTCTCTGTGGAATAATTTATACGAATAAATGAGCGTAGGCATTATATACGCCGACAATACCATAGCAATTGAATCACTATTACTTTAAACGCCATCGGTCATAAGAATCCTAGGATTCACCAGCATCTATGAACTACATACTTCGGAATACGTATTCCAAATTATTTTAAAAAATGTCTGCTGTATTTGTAATTCGTAAGTCTCAAAACTACACGTATTAATGCTTTTTTCGACCGGAACCCAATAATACTTTTTGCTGGTACATATTATTTGGTAGGTGTTTTAAATATCCACTTTCAACTCACTGACTAAAACATATAATTTATTGTTTCAACAACAATGAAAGAAAAAAACAAATTCACACCGAACACGTTCGGTTCGCGACGCGTTCATTTTATTTATTCGACTTTTATTAATAAAATACTAAAGAATTCAAATAGTCTGGCGATATAGACACAAAGGACAAATTATAGGAAAATAGGTAAATAATCAATGAAAATTCCATGAAAACTATAATTGTGGTAAGACATCTATAATTTCGTACATTCTCCGTTGAGACAGTTAATGTATAGGTACGTAATAAATATTATTAATAAAATATAAATTCTTAATATAATATTACAATACGAAATTATCATATACAATAGCAAAATAATTTGTGCATTAGGCACGCCGCGAATTGTCGAAAATTGCTGAAGCAAATAACAGTAACATAACCGTCAGCGTTGTTCCTATTTATATCAATTTTAAACGCCTTCGAACCGATGCGGATTAGAAATATCAGACTATAACAATTGCTATAACAATGGTAAGTCTCACAAGACTGGAAAATCACAATTAAAATATTACTATTGAAACATGCAATTAAATAAATTATTAAATTAATAAGTAAAATTAGATAAATGCCAATGAATCTGAAGTATAGAATAATTATAACAATTAAAAAAAATTAGTTAAATATTTCGAATTGTCGCAGTTCTCTGTTGAAACAAGTTTATTAACAATTTAAAATACGGACACCGCCCATAAAAGTAACAAGGCTACCAGGGTCCCATACAGTCTACAACACGGGCACATCGCCCGTAACGTTAATACACGTATATTCTCTTATAGGACAAGTATTTAAAATGCCAACTTATGAAAAGAGTCATATTTGTTCGGCATAAAAAAAACAACAATAAATCTTTATTTTTGTACTTTTATTCTAACCGATTCACTAGGTCAGTGAAAATAATAATTAATTATAAATACCTATATTTATTAAACTCTTAAAGATATCTACTAAAAAAAAAAATATATATATATATCTACTAACACTTTTTTTTAAATATCCGTATAATACAATATATAATGTGTTTGAACAATACACGCACGCCAAAGAATTCCAAATACATTTAGAATACTTCACTGCTACTGTAATAATGTCGATCTAACAATACTGGAATATAATGAATTAAAAAAAAATTGGTTAAATATATTGAATTGTCACAGTTCCCTGTTGAATCAAGTCTACTGAAATATTAATGAATATTGAACACGGCCGTCAGATTCAAAAGACACCGCCCATCAATGGAACCAGGCTACCAGGGTCCCATGCACTCTAGAACATCGCCGGTAACGTTAATACCCGTACATTCTCTTTCGAGACAAGTATTTAAAAAAATCACGGCATAAAAAAAAAAACAACAAGGGAACCTTGTTTTTGTATTCCAACCGGTCCACTTGGGTCCCATGCAGACACAGCCGGCTTAACTCTCATATTATTATGTTCTCTGATAAAACGATTCATGTAAACAACGATAAATATTGAACAGAATATGTCCAACAAAGGACACCGACAATACCATGAAGAGCCATGAGCTGTTCACGATTCATTTTAGGCGCCACCGACCATCAGGATCCCATCAGCATCTGCGATCTCTACTTCAATGGTGCGGCACATGCCCCGTATGTGTTTATTTTATAAAAATATTAGAAATTTTTAGGTAGTTATGTATAATAATAATTATGAATACCTATATTTACTAAACTTTTAGAAACATTTATATAGAGAAAAAAATTTATATAACATTTTATCAACAGATTTAAATCATTATGTATGTTTATTATCCAAACATGAGTAAAATACTTTTTAAAAGGTTTTGAAATACATATACATATTTATTCGGAATACTTAAAAAAAAAAGAGTATGAAGCATTATGTGTATTTGAATAATTCAAAACAATATTATTCTAAAAGTATTTTAAATACTTTACAAAATGTATTCCAAACACTTTTAGAATAATTTTTTTTACTATTTTACAGTAATACTAATATCAAATATAGTATCAATATTATTTAATGGAATATAAACAGTCACCGATATGTATCTGGAGGAGTTTTATTAATTTTATTTAAAATTCAGTGTTTATAAATTAACACAATACGCAAGTTAATAATACCAATTAGTTATGAAATAGGTATAATTCAATTATTATAACATATATAGAGTAATCAAATACACTTGATCAATGGTGTAGCGAGGAGGGTTTAAGGGTTCCATCCCTCCCTTTGACTTTTTTATATAATAATAATATATTTTATTGATAACTACTTTGTACCCCTGGATTTTATGTTTGAAATAATATTACTTTTATTTTATTTTACAGTAAAATACTTTAGTTCTGAAACTGAATAATAATAACCCGTACGTGACAAAACAAATCTGTTTGATTGATGTACAATTATACAATGTTATCGTTTTCTCTCATAAGAATACCAATAGTGATATGATAATAGACAATAAACTAAAACCAAAAATAAGGTTTTTCTCATTTTATTATTATAACACCGCCCACAAGCGGCACATCGTTTACTGTTAATTTATTATATAATGGTATTTTTTGTGAAGTAAATAAATTGATGTTTAATTTTACCTGATGTATCGTTAAATTAAATTACCAATATTTTCTTAAATATAATATTATTATTATATTTACTATTATAGTACAAAAGAATATCATTTTTTTTTCTAAAAAAATAATATGTACAAAAGTACATTAAAATCAAGATATATGCAATTTTTTCTAAAATTGGCAAAATATTCATTTAAAATTTTCTTTTTTTGAATTTGTCTTTAAATAGAACGGATTTCTAGTTTGGTTTGCTTTCTAATCGAGAATAAAGGTATTTAATGAATAGTTTATAATTGTCACAAAAATCTTTCTTACAGAGTTGTCGTCCAAAATAAGAAAAAAAAGTAGTAGATTAGAAATATGATCATCTTAAGTGTTCCGATTCAGTTACACGGATCGCTGTATTGTCTATTTGACTTACCTTAACAATGAGAAAGAAAATCGCCTCTTTATATGAACTGTAGTGATATAACTTTTGTCTGTGATTAACTTTCAAAACACTACTCTAGTATACATGTCTATTGCCATAAAAATAATTTTTATTTTATCTATTTTAATATTACATTTCGTTTTTAATTCTTGTGTTCTGAACTTTGTCTTTCATTTATACTATACCATATTATATCTTGACAACTGATATAATAAATAATTAACCAAAATAAGGAAATATACGGTATAAGTACAAAAGGGCATTACAAACTATAATTAAATAATAACATTAGCTATTGACGTACTAATAATATAATAATATGTATAATAATATAATAAATATATATATAATACAGATTAATTTACTTATTTACTTTTATTAAACTTTTTTCTTTAAGATATGAATAATATTTTGTAAAAATACATATTACATAAGAAAAGTGATTACAAAATATTTTATTATAATTAAGTAATGCATTATAGGTACACATATTAGTGAGCGAAGATCGAGGAGGCACTTACAGACACTTAACTTCTAAATAATAATTTATTCCTAGCTAAAATGTAAAAAAACTTTCTCTATACTTATTATATTATAATTTATTTTGAATATCAAAGTTTCCTATCATGTGAATTATATTGTGAGTTAAAAAAACATGTCTCTAGTTACCGGAGTTGATTAATTTATGGAATTAACTATGTATGTAGGGTTCATTGATCATTAATAGATAATTTCACTTCCTACAACTTAATAAATATAATAAAATTATAAATATTAGAAATAAATTATTTTATTTTATTATGAATAAACCCTTTATATTTTAGAATTTCTCTGGTTTAAATATTTATCAAAAAGAAATCTTAAATCAGAAATGATGCTTGTTAAAAACAGCCTCGTTGAACCCGGAAAAGGGAATAATAAAGATACGAAAAAGAATGTCACACCCAAGTATGTCCTAATTTTTATAAAATGCTTCAATTTACTTTAACACTCCCTATTAGGTCTTTTATATGTGAAAGAAGTTTTTCAGCTATGATAAAAATAAAACCACGCTTAAGAACATCTATAAAACAAAACGAATTTAATTCATTTTTTAAATTATGCGAATAAAATGATAAAATTAGTACTGTAACAATTTAAGGTACATTTTCGAAAAAATTGTAATAAAATAATATTATATATTACAATATTTAAAAATTATTTAAATATCTGGTATGCCATATATAGTGTTCTAAATAGTAAACTAATTTAATTATCATTAAGTATTAATTATATTAAATAATTTTTTATAGTTAAAAAATTTAATGAATATATTATTTTATAATTAAACATGTTGTTAGAATTCAGAGGCAAGGCCTCCCCGAGTCTGTTTACTACATTAAATATTTAAGCCCCTTCTAATATTGGATAGGGTTTCTGCTTATAATTACTTACAATAACAAGTATAAATCTATTTATTAAAATGTTATTAATTATCTTAATTCTAAACATTTTGAATACAATTGTTGATATTACTGCAGCGGTTAATATCCATGAATATCTTTAGTAAAGGCGCGGCCTGATCTTAATACCGTAATAAGGAGTGGTGGACAAATTGCATCGTGCACGTATCTTTGCCAAGTATAATGTGTATTTAAATTGGGTCCAGGTAATTGATCTCTAGGTCTCATAAAAGGCGTGATAATTGGATCGTAAATGCACGTTAAATAACTTGTTTTCTTGTCTTTCACATAAGAATACATTCTTGTTGAGCCATCAAGTATATCTATATTCCCTTTGATTATAGCCCAATTCCAAATATCCACGATGTAACACTCGCATACCCATGGATTACCGATGAGTTTCAATAAACCGAGTCGACTATTATTTTGGAATACATTTGGTGTGATTGAATTCATGTCATTGAAATTCAAGTTTAATTCTTCAATATTAGTCAAATGCTTCAAAAACATCAAATTGTTTTCGTTACTTTTTAATTTGTTATCATTTAACAATAACTGCTTAAGATTGGGTGTTCTTATAAAAAATTCCTTTGGTAAATAACTTATATTACATTTACTCATATCTAAACTATTTAAGTTTGACATAGTAAATGGAAATATTGATCCATTTGTAGGAATACGAATAGGGTTTCTTGAAATTCTTAACTCTACCAAATTCGGATAATATTTAAACTCTTCAAAAAAAAGTATATAATTTAAAGAGCCGAGTTCACAGTCATTCAATTCTAATACTTGTAAGCTTTCAAGGTGTTGAAATAAACCTTTATCAAGGTACTGCAATCTATTTCCACTTAAAATAAGTGTTTTTAAATTAGTCAGTTTCGAGAAAATCGTTGAAGATATTTGCTCTAAATTACTATAGCCGATATCTAAATATTCCAATGACTCTAAAATTGATAAAAACATCAAAGAGCCTCTATTCTCGATCAATGGATTTCTTGAAATATCCAATTCTTTTAAATTAGTTAATTGCTTAAATGTATCTTCAGCCAATTTATTTAATCCACAGTTTCTTAATGATAATGTCACTAATTTGTCTAAAGGTGAAAGAATTGTGGATAAATTTGAAGAAATTAAACGATTTCCAGACAATATAAGTGTACGTAATTTGGTAGCATAAGTAAATGCATTTTCGAATACAGGTCCTTCTAAATCACAATTACTGAGATCGAGTAAATCTAAATATAATAAATTTTTGCCTAAAGTATAAGCCACATGGAGACCTTTAGTTAATTTATTTTCAGCTAACACCAAATTCCGTAGCCAAATTTTGTTGGCGAATGCATCAGGTCTTAATTCTGCTACACCTGCTCTTCTTAAATCAAGATAATCCAATTTATTTAAATGACTCAATACTAAGGTCCAATCAACATCACTTGTGAGTTTATTTTGAGCCAGTTCTAATCTCGAAAGTTCTGTAAGCCCATGGAATGCATGTATAGATATATATGTAAGATTACAGTCATTAAGAATTAGATGTTTTAGATTTTTCAGAGGATTAAGTATTTTAGGTTTTAATTCTTCGAGAGAATTTCCAGAAAGGTCAAGTGTGTTTAGGTTACTGATATTTTCGAAAAAATAAGGTGATATTTCTTTTATACGACAATTTGCCAAATTAAGGTTAAGTAGAACATTGGAATATAAAAATGGTTCATCAGTTGGTTGTAACTGATTTCCATGTAAATCTATCTCAATCAATCCATGGCTGTCACTGTAAAAAAATATAAAATTTTCCAATTAGTTTTAAATTATATATAAAGAATATTTATTATTATAGAAATTATAATGTTAAATTACATTATTGTTATGAAAATCAAATATGTCTCAATTTTTTAGAATTTTCACATTTTTTTATTTCTACTAAAATATATTTGTTTATTTTTAAAAAATGGGCATTTATAAGAAAACTGATCTGCTTCAATAAATAACTGTAAAATAATAAATTTGGCTGTTTATTTTAAAATATTTTAAATCGCTGGTCATAATATATGACTAAAATAATAATAAATTTAAATATAAAATCTTTTTCTTAAATTTAAAAACATGACTAATTAGCAATTTCAAATTCAGTACCTATAATGACTACGAGATCATTAATGTTGACATATACGTATGTGTTAACAAACTTTTTTATAGTTACGTTATTTGTATGCAAAATGTAACATTTTTATTAATCGCCATCAATAGAAAATAGCATCCCCAAACAGTACTAGACATTGTGTATTTTTAAAGAATCATTGAATATGTTAACAAATTTTTCGCCATATTATTATAAAATTAAATTAACCTTGAACTAATAGACACGTTGACTGAATTTAAAAATTAAAAAAACCAAATTCATTGTTAATATATTTTAGAGTGAATTTACACAAGAAAAACG
Organism: Chaetogeoica ovagalla; assembly: GCA_032441825.1. Taxonomy (NCBI): domain Eukaryota; kingdom Metazoa; phylum Arthropoda; class Insecta; order Hemiptera; family Aphididae; genus Chaetogeoica; species Chaetogeoica ovagalla. The sequence continues at coordinate 2,399,943 of CM063747.1, read as the reverse complement.
TGAACAAGTGAAAAATAATAGAGTAAAATGACGTTAATATTTTATACGCTACAAATATACTACACTATTTAATGAAAAGATGACAAAAATTATAATAAAAAAGAAAGAAAACTATAAACTAATAGGAAAAAATCATTGGCTAAATAGTCGACAAATAAACATATTCTATATCAGCTACAATATTTTCTAGACAATTTTCAACGTACATGTAAATATTTTAAACTTACTTAAATGCAAGAGGCTCAACATAATTGATCAAATTATTTGACAAGTCTACGTTCAAGAGATGATTAAGTCCAAGAAACGTCGTATTTTTTATTTCTGTTAACAAGTTATTAGATAACTTCAGTGTCCACATTTTAATTGAAGGTGGAAACGGTTCTAATTCACTCAGAAAATTATCATTCATATTGAGCACATATGTATCATTGTCTAGTCCTTCATGTGGGATAAACGTCAAGTTTTTATTCGTACAGTCTGTCACCCAGTTTATTCTGGATAAATAGCAATCACAAACTTTTGGACAACTAAACTTTTTGGATGGAACAGCATCGGTATTATATACGTAAACTAAAAGTATTGTAAACCATACAATAGATTTAAGTGTCGCCATGATGAATTCTTCTGGAAAAAAAAACAAATTATTAATTTAATAATTTTATTCATATAAGTTATATTTATTATTCTGTTTTAAAAAAGTTGATTTAAAAGAATAATTTTGTATCGAATTCTATGCATAATTCCCCTCTCATATGTCCAAAACACTACATGTCATGTCATAAATGATTAGAAATTGTAAAAATAAAAACCAGTATAGATATTATTGTCATGATAGTAAATAATTAATATGTATAACCGTATAGGTAATTTTTAAATAACAAGGATGGGAATTAATCAGTTAAAAGTCAAAATTAAATAAAAAAAATTAGGTTACTAAACATGCTATACTTTTTAAAATTAAATTTAACTTCGTTACTCTTAAAAAATTTATGTAAACTTAAAGTTACCTATTTACAACGGTACTAAAATCATGATCAATTTTTTCAGAAAAGCAATTCAAGGTTTCTGAATACTGTGTTTAATTTTTAGTGTAGATAAATTTCATAAACGTAGTAAATAATAATAATAATAATAATAATAATAATTAATAAGCGCCTGGTGTTAGAAAACATCTAGGGGAATTATTATTTCTAGATATATCATAATGTATTATATTATAATGATATGACAATTTTTATTTCTTATAATTTTAAGTGATAACAAATTTAATATTTTTTTTAAAAAAATTATTTAAGTTTTTAAGAAATGCATTAAAATTATTTCACGATATTTTTAACAATAATACGAAAATTTTAACAATTAAAATAAGTTAATTAAATTTTCTCTCATAGCTAGTATTTAACTTTTGTTGTTAATAAAATAAATATAAGTACAATTTAACTCATATATTTTAACTTTCAATTATCAAAATAAAAACCTTACTATTAAAAATAAAATATATAGGTGTATGACAAAACGTTTCATTTCAATACGAGTAGATAATTGAATATTATTATATAAATATTTGATTTTCCCATTTATGAAAATTATGTACTAATATTATATTTTAATAGTATTATTATTGTTATTCTACATTTAAAATTCCTATATCATTATCTATTAAAATTATCTTTTATATATTAAACGTAATATTATGATTATTTCTAAAACATGTTTCGCAAAATTTGAATCCGGATTATCAAAAAAACTAACCATCTGAATATTTTCATCGTTAAAAAAAATTAAACACGATTTGTAATTTATTCATAAATTAATATTTTAAAGAAAATAAATAAAAAGGATATGCAAAAAAATAAATAAATATAAAAGTTGTTGTATTAAGTATGTCTTTATTCATTACTGTTTCGACAAAAAGTGATAAAGTGATCATCAGAGTTCTTACGCAAAAAAAAAAAAAAAAAAATACAACAACTGAAGAAAACAATAAAATTGAACCGATTACATAGAGTTACTATGAATATTACAATAAAAATACATAGTTTTAAAAAAAATTATATTATAATAATAAATTTAAACATTTTACACAGCAATGAAATTGTGTATATAATAATGAGAAGACTGTAACATGTTATTAATATTATATAATATATATATTAAATATTATTATATATATATATATATATATATATATATATATATATATTGCCATATTGATATAAAATGTTATTTTTGAAATTTGTTTGTATATTAAAAATATTTTTAAATGTAATGTGTTCAATTTCTGTATACATGTATAATTCTACTAAAATATAATTGATATAAATATTATGTTGTATGTTTAAAATTCTCATGTCGTTATCTACATTAAATGTAATTAAATAATTATTTTTTAGAACGTGTTTTGAAAAATTTGAATTCCGATTGACATTTTTCAATTTTATTTTAGAGAGTTTTTTCTTTATATTATGTATTAAAATATCTATTCATTTTACCAATATAAAATGTATTACAACTATATTTATGTATGTAAATATTAAGGAAAATTAAATTAATTAAAATTGTTATTTGTAAAATGTTTTTCATTATATTTTATTTGTTTAATTAAATTATTGTTAGTATTGAATGCAATTTTAATATTATTTACAATTTTTGAAAATTTTTCTGAAAATATATTCTGATATTTCATACTAAAATAATTAGTTACATTATTCATTTGTTTAGAGTTTTTGTACTTTTTTATGTATTTTATTAATTGTGTTTAATTTGTATGTAAGTGCGATATCATATATAATATTAAGTTTATAATTATAATTACATTTTTATTTAAAAGAATGCGTCTATGAAAATAGAGTTAAAAGTTGCAATTTTTTTATGCAAAAGCATGATTATTAAAGATATATATATATATATATATACAAATGTATTCGTTGGTTACGTAGTAGATTATATTATAATTATGACAGATATAGTAATATATAAAAATGCGTATATAAACGTTCCGTACAGTGAATAATATTGTAAGAATGTACGTCGTGGTTTTATTGTGTGTGGACTTGGGCGGACCCATATGAAATTTTTATTTGAACCGAAAAACGTAATAATAATAATAATAATAATAAAACAATTATGAATCATTGGCCAGACGCTATCTTAATTGGGTTTAAAATGTCGGCACTACTTTTGATTATAATGATTATATACACCTAAGACTGTTATGTAAAATAACACTTAAATTTAGAATACCATTATTGTCCATTTTGTGATCTATCAATAATCCAAATAAATACACTTGCGCTGTTACACGAATATATTATTTGGTCGTGTAGATGATAGTTTTATTATTATTAATAATTTTTTATTAGCTTTTAATTTAAAACAGCTTAACAATAATGAATCTATAAATAAATATATATAAATACATACATAATAAAAAATGTACAAAAGGCTTTAACGCAAATACTAAATTTCATCATTACATATAGAATAACACACTATTTACAAGAATATATATAATTATAAAAACAGTAAACATTTTTTTTTTTTTTTTACATAATAATGAATCGGTATAAGCCAATAGTAGCTTAATTTTAAAAACAGTTTTAAGGACAAAACATATGAAAGGTTTAATGAGCAAGACGTTCTTCGAGGATACAGCTTCAATGTATGAAAAATTAATGGTAAGAGTAGAAAAATATTTTTTGAAATGTTTCTTTTATGACATACAAATGGAAAATAATTTACCGGTAACGGAAATCACAGATTTAGTCACCGCAGTTGGGGAGATTATACGAAGGACTATGATATTTGACCATAACTTAAAACCGTGATTTAGTAGTAGTAGACTATGACCAGTCCGCAGTCTATAGTGTAGAACAATAATAATCGGGACGACTGTCACTTTATGGAGTGAAATCACGGCTGAGTAGGGATTTTGCGGGAAATAAGTTCAAAGATAGAGGCATGAGATAGGGGTCCGTTACACTCTTGTTCCCGTAATTTGTGGTAATTTTAGAGAAGAAAAATTAGATCGGTGTAAAGACTACTTATGTTTGACATTTTATCGCAGACGTTACCGACAAAAAAAAATAAAAAAAAAAATAGACTGTATAACGCATATTTCACGTACCCGTCCGTATTTCAATATGACGTAATCGTAATTAAAATAATGAAAACGCTTACCGCGACGTAGTAAGCGATGGTATTGGAATCCGATGGACGGAATACGTAAACTTCGTTGAGCGTTGTAATGTTGAGCGTGCGACCGTCCGAGTGATGCGCGTGCATGGGAATAAACTAAGGGCACAACGGGCAACGTACGTGGCGCGGTGGTGCGTTTTACGCGCAGATGGTGCACACACACACAATAACGTATTGTATGCGGCGCACGGACGGGATACGAGTTCACACGGTCCCCTTCCCCCATCGGTCACAACGAGACAGGAAGTTGTTTTTCACTGTCGTAGAGGCGTGTTTATCTTACACAAAACGTAAACGCGTTATTACTCGGGACGAGACAGAGTGAAAGAGATAGAGGAGAAATCAGAAAATATTTCAAGGTTACATTTCGAGAGTTAAAATAACGTTTGCCTCTCGCATACGCGCCTACTGAACGAAAAACTACAAGCACGCGCACACGAATTCATATGGGGGCCGTACGTCGTTATTACTATTATTATTATTATTATTATTATTATTATTATTATTATTATTATTATTATGCGGTCCAACGCATTCTCTATACTCAGCGTATATTTCTTTATTGTCGAAACGGGTGTACACGTACGTTTAAAAAAGAAAATATTATGTCTGAAATAAAGTTTTGAATAACACACGGTTTTTCGTTTTAGATCTTGATCGTGGCGTGGTATGGTTTTACAACATTATGTGTTCATACCAGTATTCAATGCGCGATTTGTGTAACGGACTATTTATTTGTACATATAATGTCGCGTAAGGGGGAAAAAAAAACGTTTACGACATTTGAGCGATGAACAGAAAACCGTATGTTTATCAACGTTACCTATTTTTACTTGTGCGGCACGAAAAATAAAAATTATTTCTTTGTGGCAGTATGAACTCAATTCTTTTTCGTATCTCGTAACAATATTTTACCTACCGTATTTCCTTTTGTGTTACACAGATTAGGAGCGTTACAGAAATTATTAATATCAAATAACAATTAACGCTTACGTAATAATTTTTGAGTCCATTCCGCATATAAGCACTAGGTTTTTAGATTTCTCTGTTTACTATTACGTTCTATATAATCGTGTAGCAGTGTGCTCGAATGTAAATGTTCATAGGACTACGTACGAATGTACGAGTAAAACTTTTGAAATAATAATTATACCGATGCAATGGTTTTTACGAAAAAATAATTTTCTCCATCTGTTCGTAAATTGTTTGAATGAAAAATATTATTTTTATCGATATGTGTATCCAGAGAATATAAAATAATAATAGTTGAGAATGTTTTTATTGGAATTAATTTTTTAATCTAACTTTTCCAATACTTCAAACTTTCGACATTTGGAAGTCGTGTGTCGTAAAAATAAAAAAATACCGATTCTGTTTAAAAAGGAATTGTTCTGTTTTCTTTCAGCTTTTTTTAGAATAGATCTCGCTTATTAACCGTTTTTGTTTTTTATATGTGCATATTATATCAATTATATAAATTATGTTGTTTTATAATAATCGCCTGTAAAAAATAGAATTGGTTTTGTAACTGTCAACATTTTTTGTTGTATATTGTCCGATGGCTTCTCCGTCAATTATATTTGCGAGAAATTTACCGTTACGAAAAATATAAAATTGAAACAATTCAAATGTATAAAAATATAATGAACTGTATTTGCACTAAATTATTTACAATAATTGCGCTTGAGGCTGTAGGGAATAGGGGGGCCTAAAATACAACTATTCAAATATTCCGACAAACTCGTAATTATTGATACATACAAAAAAAACCTAATCCTCAAGTGTACTAAATACTACGTAAACGATTGATTTGCCTGAAGATTTGATTTGACCGCGACACCCATTTTTTTTTTTTTTTTTTTTTAGTATCATTACATTGACATCACACAAAAACAATATTTGATTACAACTAAATAATGTTATAGAAACGAATATTACCAAAATTATTGAAAGAAAAATTAAAAAAAAACCCATGATTTGCACACAAAAGAAAAGGTGAAATAATAATAAAAATAAAATTCCACACTGGAGACAACGTACTAGTGAAAACAGAAAATACATCGTCAAAATAAATTGTGTACAAACACTCGGTATTATTTAAACTAATAACATATAATATATCAGATCATCTGAATTTCAGATGACGTAGTATAATATGAAGTTGACATTTTTGTTTATGTACACAAATAGCTTTAAACGATTATAAACATGTAACATAAAACAATTTAAAACGTAGGCAACTGAACATTATTCGTTTGTAATCCGATAATTTAGAAATTTTTTTCTTTGACACGGAAATCCAGAAGTATAATAATTATCGCACGCATATTATTATCTTATGCGGAAAGATTAAACCCGCTTTGCCTTTTCGTTGTCCTGTAGGCAATCTAACGTACACGAAGACACGTCGTGTAAATTCGAAATCGGGCGAAATTTTAGAACACTATTCCGTACCAAGGATCGCCCACCGAGTGTTGCCCGGTTTCATTTTAGGCGCCACCGACCTACCAGGATCCCATACAGAGTGGCTGTCCTTACTTAACGCGGCAATCGTTTTCACGATATTATTATTATAATATTATTATTGTGTTCCCACAGTTTTTGTTTACCGATTTTTCTTTCACTTTGAATTCACAAATATTCCATAGAATTATTTTCTAACTGAACAACAACTGACAATTTATGGTAAATAAATTAATATTATCGACGTGTTTTTTTATAAAACAATTATGTGTTTTGTGTTCCGTCTCGTCGACACGGATGATAAACCGTTAACGACCATTAATTGATAATAAATAAGAAAATCAATTTTGTTCCCTATGACTAAAGCACATTATTATAAGTGCACACACACTGTTTTACATTATAATATTTATTACTCACGTCTTGTTAACGCCCGTATCACCGAAGAATTCATTTACGGCCGAATTGTGCGTGTGTGTGTGTGTGTTATTATCGTGAGGCAATAGATACGAGTATATGGTCTCCTGGTAGCAAAAGGTACTATAATGATTGAAATCCATTCATTTCTAATAATATTCTAGTATATATTGTAGTATTTTGGTAAACCAATTTGTTAACTGCTTTAATTGCTAATGACATTTTCTCACGCGTATTTTTATATTTTTTATTTTCATGAATGATTTTTTTTTTCAAAATAAGGTGGAATCTTCCAATTTCGTAGAATGAACGACCAGGATCCCATAATAAACTCAGCACGTTTTTATAAAGATCATGATCAGGTAAGTACCGTGTATATATATACACATACCATATTCAATAGCCGACGGTGAAAATTGCAGTTAGGCCACAACTTTCTGCATAGGCTATCGGCATTTTAACGCCTGGAGGGAAAATCGTCAATTAATTGCTATATTTATGACTCGCACATATCGACCACTGACTATTGATTAATACATCACCCTAATACTCCGCGAAGATCATTGCATAAATTTGGCGATAATCGCTGTCATAGTGGTCAGATACGACCAAAATAAAATCCAACAATATATCGAATAACAGGAAATAACTATAACACAACACAAGTGTATTTCATATGACGTTTCTGCGGTTGTAACTTTGTGGTGGTTTCAACCATCTACCTTTCACCAGGACTATATAAAAAACCCGGTTATTTTAATCCATATAATTCAATAATATAATACATTAATTTTACAATATAAAATTTAGTGTGTTTAAACATAATTTTTTTTTCTTCATTTTAAAGGCTTTAATGAATTGTATACTTAATTTATAAAAAATTTATATTTTTTAATATTAAATATTATATTTGTAAAACTATATTGGCTCTTAGTCATAACTCATAATGTATTTTAAATAAGAATTTATATATATATATATATATATTATAACATAAATTTTACATTCGGCTTCAAGTAGTTAAGTAGTTATTCAATTCGTTCGTTGTACTTGAAGTCTAACCTAACAATACAATACACCAATATAAATTTTATTGTATGTTACGGGTAAAAGCTTTAAATTTCGTATGTATGAAATATCACGGTATAATTATTATTATTCGGAATATGATACAAAGGTATTTATATTAAAATTATAGAAAATATGAATAATAATATTAATAAAAAATATAAATAATAATAATATTAACAAAAGTTGGAAATAATAACAATAATAATAACAGTAATAAAGTATAAAAGTTTTTAACTATAAAGATGAAATCCATTTGTTTCTTTGCTTCAGGAATTCGTCTATAATTTTGACTCAAAATATTTTTCTTTTATCAATAATTTCTTTTTAATTTAAATTAATAATAATGAACTTAATCAAGCTTAGAATATGTACTACTTTTTATAAATTGGAGTTGTAGTATAACTATATATAATATAATTTCAGATTGAAGTACTTAATATATTTCATCAGATTTGTGACATAATAAAGGTACATAATATTAGTATGTGTTTGAGAAACAAAACTGTTATCCGATGACGAAAATACCAAATTTTATGTACGTTAATAATATATATAAGCGCTTAGTAAAGCGCTTTCACCGATCACGTAAAAACGTGGTCTCCCTGCCATAACCTTACTAGTTCTATCTACGATATGGGTCGATTCTTCATGAATCGAGATATTGTTGGTATAAATTATCGAACATCTTCTTGAGATTGACTTCCTCGCATTCCTCTAATTTTTTTCATAGAAACCCTTAAAATTAATTGAACAAATTAAAAGAAAAATTGCTAATACTCAATTTTTGAAGATATTGAGGTACAGGATCAAAAAAAAAAAAATAATGGAAAAGTAGGAAACTTGATCTAAAGTTAAATTCACAACGGATTCAAATTTGTATTCGAAATCCTTATCGTATCTTTAAATTGATCGGTACAACTTTGGAAGTAGGAAACATATTTTATTTTACTATGTCCCTTAGGCTGGTACTTGTATGGAAGTTTTAACAAAAAAAATTATATTTCTCGTGTTACTCTAGATTTATTCGATAATGTATAAAAAAGAAATATTAAGAGTTTTAAGACAATTGGAAAAAGTTAACCTGTGTCACAACGACCTCAAAGTTATCTATTTTTAAATTTTTTTAAGTTATTTCCAACAGACAAAATTCTTGACGATTTAATATGGTCAGAATCTATGGAACTATTTAATCGCTTCAAAATAAACAAATTTCTTGAGCATCGATCCATCAACTTGGCAAAATGATAAAAACTACAAAAAGGTGGCAGCTTTAATTAAAAATATACCTGTTGTCAATGATGTTGCTGAGCAAGGAATTAAACTAATAAAAGGGTATAATGACAAAATGACTAAAGATGAAAATTAAAACAATATTTACTATAAGTTGTGTACGACTATTAGAAAACATATCTAGATTTAAGAAAAGAAACACTAATGGAGAAGTAAAATAACATGTAAAATTTATAAATATTAGATTATTATATATTGACTGTCATTTGCCATAAATCCACAAAATACTATTTCTTCTTATTATATTATTTAGTCTTATTATATTTCATACTTACTATGTACATTGGAATATGAAGTAATTTATTTCAATTTGTCAAATATTATATATTGTATGTATTCAAATTCCAATTAGAAACACTCGTATAAACGTTTTATCTCAAAAATGAATAAAATTTAAATATAATAATTTATTTCTTATCATACAAGTATGTCTAGTTATCTTAATAAATTGTGAGTTTATAAAAAAATAGTTCAGAAGAGGAATAATAGACAATATTGTCTTCTATAAAAAAAGTTTTTAGTATAATTTCAAAAAAATTATTATTTCACGACTTATGAATAAAATATCATTTTTTTATTTTGAAAATTAAGGCATGCTCATTGCTCATTTTTGACGCATTTGAAGCACGGGTTAATTATTCCCAATCCTCTGACACTTCACAAAACATAATTTTATCTTTTGTCAAATGTCTTTAGGAGGTATAATCAGAATAAATCAGAAATCGATTTTTAAGGACCACCCCCCTAATATCCATGACAAAAATAAAAAAGAAACACTTGTTGTTTGGGCCGGGTGCGTAAAACGTTATTACGTTAAAAAGAAATTGCGTGTCGATTTTATGGTGTTTTATGAATTACGACCCCGTTGGTCCAAAAGTTATCAAAATGAATAAATTAATACACGAATAAATAAATGACCCTTTTGGTCCAATAATTATAATTGATTAAATAAATAAAAATTCATAAATATATACGTGTACAATAAAAATAAATAAATAAAAAAGAACGAATGCTCTATACAATAATATTACAACTAAAAATAATGTGAAACTATATAATAATAATATAAATAAATAAAAACTCACACATTGACGGAGTGCAGAGTGGCCAGCCGCTTACCTATATAGCCTATAATATGAAAAACGCACGCACACAAATTTGACTAAATATCAAAAATAAAAAAATATGGTAACAAAAATCGATTGATAGAATTTTATCACGATATCGGCTATTAGAGCCATAAATAACGAAATTAATTTAAGCTATTAGAGCTTTTACAACAAAATCGGCTATTAGAGCCTTTTTACTTGTTACATCTATTAGAGACTACAATATGATTTTTTTTAGGCGACTATTCGAGTCGGTAAACAAGAAAATAAATCAAACGAAAAACAATGATATGCGACTACTCGTACGACTTAATGAACGATTTTGAACGGTTTTTATTTTGCGAGACGACAGTACGCGACAACGATACGCGAAATATATAAATGCGTGTTGAACTATATAATTGCGAATTTTTACAGTTTTACTTTCGATTCTTGTGCATTCGACACGAGAATTTCTACAGATTTTTACGTACGCGACGGTCTCGGAACAACGATGCGAACAACAACATTGATCAATACGCGAATACGATTAAACGACGACGATATAAAAATAATAAGAACGTTGGCCTCATACTTAATAATAATAATAATAATAATAATAATAATAATAATAATAATAATAATAATAATAATAATAATAATAATAATAATAATAATAATAATAATAATAATAATAATAATGTATTGTGCGTGCGTATATTGTTTGCACATCTGACCGTCGACACCGCGGAGGCGCGATAATACACAAAGGTATATTATAATTATATTCAAATTCCCCTTTACTTGTAATCCCTTTAAATGAATTGTCGATATATATATATAAAAATTATTATTGTAAACACGCTGTTGTTACGTCATGTCCCCCGTGTAATAATGGCTCAAACTGATCTGGGTAACGTTGTTCAGAATAGCATATACACCTTATAGGGCCCTGGTAGCTACATCGTTAAATGGCGCGGTTTGTTTCTCAGTAGTTGCCCGTGGAACTCTGTACGAATATATTAGGCGCCATCAACCACCAGGATCTCATGTGGAAAGCGGACCTTTATACTGTAGCCTCATATGAGCCGTACTATACGCAGATAAAACGTATATTACGATTACGCTTATTCTTTTAACATTATATTGTGATATTATTTTTTTTTTATACAAGATTGAAATAAATTTGATTAATTTATTCTAATATACAGCAGACACTTGCTCTGTATATATTTATTTATTTGTATGGCCAAAAAACAGAAAATAAATACTATTTATGATAATTATAACAATTACAGTTAGAACAAATAGAATATTAATAAGGCTATATCAGCAAAACAATAAGTATAACAATAATAGTGATGTACATAACAATAACAGTAACAACAACAACAATGTATATGAATATATGTTTTTGGCAGATATCTATAATTTAATGTCAAGGTTTTGAATCCATTCAATAGCTTCTGGGGAAGCGTTGAACATATCTTATATGCTCTGTATTCATATACAAAAAAAAAAAAAATAATAATAAAAATAAGCATTTATATATTGACACGTGTGACGAATAAATCGCAGATGAATTCTTTGAATTCCCACTTAATACCGTCTTATTCATTCGATATTTTTCATTCGCTTTTTTTTTTTTTTTTTGTTTGGATTTACGCACAACTGACCAACCAGGATCCCATGCGGAAAAGGTACTAGTACTTCTCTACGGCTATTCATTGCCCGTGGATTTCGTCGGATTATAAAACGATTATTCAAATAACACAGCGGCTATAATTTACATAACGCAACTGACCGTCGGCCTTATTTTAAGCGCCATCGAATACCAGGAACCAATAAATTTCCCGAACGCTAAAGGTATCGTCGATATTATCATATTTGTTCGTCATTTTCCTAAAACGAAGGTTTCCAATATAATTAATATGAATATAGATATTGTTTTGTGTTTGAACGCCCCCACTGGCTTACTTGAATTTTGTGGCCGGGACGAAGGGTGAGTAATAGATAACACTCGTTGTGATATAGAACAATATTAACAGCGCGTAATGATTGAATATTAAACAAATGGGCACCCTTGATATTATAAATCTTAATATATACATGTAATAATAACATAAACCGAATAATTAATTAATAATAGAAAAATAGTATGACGACGACCTGAGTTCCGTTGTTTACCGGACTATAAAACCGGGTTGTCAACAACGACACTGAACAAAAGTATTTGTCACGAAACGACCCACACACATTTTACGTTCGCACGGCAATAACACGTTAATAACACGAAGGCGCGTAAAAACATACGCGCTCGTACGCCACGACTGCGACCAGTGGCGTAAGGTAAGGGGGGAGGGTTTGGGGGATTCAAACCCCTCCCATTTAAAAATCCCAATCGGTTAATAAATAATAATAATAATAATCAGAAAAAAATTGCATGTTATGTGCTTGGTTTTATGTAGGTACTACAAACAACAAAAATGACTTTTTAGTTAAACGTTAGAAAAATAATATATTGCTAAATTATTATAATGAAGAGTGAAGACGAATATTTTTGTAAAACAATTTTACAAGTACGCGTTTGGTACGAAAAATAATGATTATCTAGATAGATATCTAATGTTATATTGTAATGTTATTTATTTATATAAAATATTGACTACAAAATTGCGTGCCCGTATCTTATTTTTAACCACGACGCACATACGGCCATACCGACAATACTACTGATAATAGTTTATTAATAGTATATCACTGTGTTTGAAATTACGAAATTACCGATTTATATAATTACATCAGGTCATTTTTCCTCGAGCTGTTACGCATTGAAGTGGTCTCAGTTTGGGTGCAATCTAAATAATATTTTCCAGCCAAAGCAGATAATTTATTAATTTTTATAATTTATGCTATATGAATACAATCAGAATTATTTATTTGGAATGTCAAATAGTTATTTGTTTTTTTATTTATATTTAAAACGTTCACTGCCGATGTCAACACATGGTTGACACTCGCGATCTTGCCACAATGACCGACGTCAACACAACACGTTGTTGACGCTATCCATTGTTTGATCTATCCATGTTTACGTATCCATTGTTAAGCTGGTTTTTTTCGTATTACCATGATATTGATATTAAATTATTTCTTATTATCTGTACAGTCGGTTCTATGTTACGACCGTCACTTCTACGTTTTTTTTTTTTTAGTTTGCTCACGACACGCGTATTTTATACGTTTTCCGTTTTCATATTATCGTTTAGAATAAAAATATAATTTTTTGAACGTCGAATATTATAATGTTTTTGTTGCTCACTGGAGTTAAATGCAATTAAAACATTGGAAAAGTGTGATAAACAGTTTTTTCCTCTCATTTATACACTTCTTAAAATTTTAGCCACTTTCCCAGTATCTACTACAAGTGCGGAACGTTCCTTTTCTACGTTAAAACGCTTAAAAACATATTTACGAAACACCATTGGTCAAGAGCGCCTTACCGGACTAGCTCTTCTTAATATTTATAGAGATGTAATTGTTGACCCTATACACATTGTGAACAAATTAACACAACGTAGGCAACGATTAAACTTACTTGTATAATATTTCATTTTTATAAATAATATTAAAAGTATTTTATTAATATATCTATATTTGTATTTTTTTTTCACGTTAGCCTATTACTAATAATTTAAAGTCGAACCCCCCCCCCCCATTAATAATCTATACCTACGCCCCTGACTACGACGATCGACTGTACACAAAAATATTCACAACGCGCACAATTCGCGTCGTATATAAAATTTTCGCATAGCATACAAAATTGTCGTTGATTTCAACGACGCGGCAAACACCGAGAGCACATGATGTATTTACCTGTGTGTCTGGAGCCACTGCTACTAATGAAAACTATACGGCCGAAAACGCCGAACGACGACGACGCAGATAATCGCGGCCGGAGTTTTCGCGGATTGTGCAAAAACGGTAAGGAGTGGCGCGAACATTTTGTATGTTAATGACTCACGTATTTTATTCCATAAGTTCACAATATTATTTTTAAATACCATGAATGTCCAGTAATACACTTATACACATAGACTCATTATAATAATTATTATCGTTCATCACGTTTTATATTTTGTTTAACGTCTAAATCGTTAATTTTTTTTTTTTATATATAAAAAAATTATTAACATTATTGTATGTTAAAATATTAATAAAACATTTAAAAAAATAATTTTATAAATTCTATCAATAATTATAACAACAACAACAACAACAACAATAATAATAATAATAATAATAATAATAATATTGATAATAATATTAATAATAATAATAATAATATGTATACTCTGTAACATCCAATGGCCGCGGATCGTTATTTAAAAAAAAAAATAATAATAATAATTAAAATATCATTCCAGAATATAAACAAAATTTAATATTGTCATCTTTACCTAAGCTTAAATTCAATTCGATTTTAGTGTTAAATGAATGTTAAAGTGTGAAAATGTTAATTTAGTTTTAAATGTCAGTCTAGCCGATGATATGTGTATATCGGTTATTTAAGGCTATTTCAATTATACGTTATACACATTAGTGTACATTTCAAATGTACACCTTTCAAATTTCGCGGCATATCCTTTGAAAAACTCTGTTTTTAGAGAAATCAGTCTACCAAGATCCCATGCGGAGCCACGGCTGTGAAACAACTCCAACACTATGAATGAAATGTGTTCAATGGATTTTATTTTGAATACTACTAAACATCGACATTTAGGCGCCAAACACTACCAGGAACTTATAAGATAGAGGTTATTATATATATTTTTTTACATTATATCATATAGCTCGTATATTTAACACAGTCGTCGGGCACAAAGGATGCCGGCAATAAGTCTATCAGGATTCCATGGAGACTCGACTGGTGCGTGGCTGATGAATACATTCACTTTAGCTCGATATAAAAAAAAAAACGATATAAAAATTTTAAGATTCACTAGGATCCCATGCAGACTCAGCTGTGGCCTGGCTCGGCGTAATTATATATGCATTCTCTGTCGAAA
Organism: Chaetogeoica ovagalla; assembly: GCA_032441825.1. Lineage (NCBI taxonomy): Eukaryota > Metazoa > Arthropoda > Insecta > Hemiptera > Aphididae > Chaetogeoica > Chaetogeoica ovagalla. The sequence continues at coordinate 2,384,345 of CM063747.1, read as the reverse complement.
TGAATCATTCATATAAACAGTAATAATAAATCTTGATAATACAGAAGTCCAACAAAGGACGCCGCCGACAATAGCCGTTTACCATCCATTTTAGGCGTCGACGATCATCAGGATCCCATCCTCATCGGCGAACACGGTCGTCAGACACAAAGGACGCCGCCAATAAGTCCATCAGGATCCCATGCGAAATCATGGGATGTTGCTCTGTTCCGTTAATTTTATACATAACGATTCATACGAATACCAATGAATTGATAATACACAAGTCCAACAAAAGACGCCGACAATAGCCACGAGCCGTTTACAATCCACTTTAGGCGCCACCGATCATCAGGATCCCATCAGCATCAGGAAACTGTTAAAACACTCCGCGCGTTTACGTTATTATAAATAGTATACGTAGTAGTCGTTTACATGCCAAAGCGTAACATATCGTTTAACTACTTTACACAATAACGTCGGCTTTTCTGTTATTTTTTTAAAGTGTTTTATAGTTGTTAATTATTTTTAATCAGGATTCAAAACAAACTAAACGTCATCTCAAACAAAAATACATAATATTACTATATTAAATATTTTAAACGAATTTCGTACTATTGAAAACTAGAAAAAAAACTGTATTCCAAAAGTATTTGGAATGCTCACTGTTAAGTATGCAAAATACATAGGGAATACTATTGTCACGAAGTATTCGGATTAAATATTCCAAATACATTTAAAAAATATTTTATCCAAGTCTAGAGCAGTCATTAAAATCTATACGACTACATACCAGATTTATTGGTTTTATTATCTGTAAACGTGACCCCCTAAGTTAACGGTAGTGCTGTTTATTACTATTTGTTAAAGCCATAAATGCCTGAGCGCGAGATTATCGACCCCGTCGTTTGTCATGAATTGGGCGGCACGCACACGCACAATAATAATAATAATAATAATAATAATAATCTGTCCGTGAATTTCGTAAGAGGGCCACGCCCGTGTTGTTGTTGCCGTACCGTCGTTGCGAGAAGATTGTCGCGTATTGTTTTAAAATAATTTTTTCATCGTAGTATCATCTATTTATGTACGTGAACTATATGTCGTTTTGTTAAGTACACCGCAAAAATATACATTTCCTTTTAAACAATTTATGTATTTACGATTTGTTTCTTTTACGTTCTAATGAATCGAGTTGTAGTGAATCGCGCAAATCGCGAATTACTATAATAGCTAATAATGCTTGATTGAAAATTGTGTCGCGCTAATCGTACACAACATAAAATATATTAAATCGTTGTGTCGAATTCGCGAGAAAATCGCGAAATCGTCACGTACGTACGTAAAAACGTGTGAAATTCTCCCGTCGAATACGTGTAAATAAAAAATTAAATGTAAAAATGATTGTAAAATCGTTGCGTCGAATACACATGAAAATCGTTTAAAATCATTGTCGCTTTCGTTGGTTGTCATTTTAACACGCATAATTAGTAATTCTATATTTTTTACGGCTTTAATAGCCATTTTCTTTATGTATTCGTTTGTGCGCGTGTATATTGTGAATTGTTCTATTTGGATATAGGTCTAGGTAAGCGGCTGGCCAGTTTGCGCACACACGAAATTTAAATAATTTTTTGATAATTATTTAATTTGTAAGGCGTATTTATTATCGTGAATTTTGTTGAGCCAAAAAAGGTTATTTAAATATATATCCTATCCTTACGCGCGAGTTGTTTTAATTTTGTTATTAATTTATATACGATACATTTTATTTATTTTGTGTTATTAATGAATTTATATATATATTTATTTATATTATAATTATTAACAACAAGGGGACGTTTGTTTATTTATTCGTTTTATTATTTCTTTGTTGGGCCAAATAGGCGGTAATTCGTAAGTTAAATACGCGTTTTCTATTCTTTTTGTTCTCGGTGGTGTCCGGGACGCGCGTAATAAACTTTTACGTTCCCAGTCCAAATACAATTTAAACACACACAAAAAAAAAACCACTAAACAAATAGAGATAATAAATGTCGCCGTCATCAAGTCTCCATTACGGATTTTACAGTTTGTAATATTAATTTTTTTTTTTATATTGAATATTTTTCTATTCCTCCTCAACGGCGTGATCTTCGCCGCCGACACTAAAGATGATTTTAGACAAAAGATAATTCACGAAAATCGGTCCGGCGCGGTATAATTATTACGTAAAAAAAAAAAAAAAAATAGACGACTACTGTTGCCAAAGCCCTCGAAAAGCTAAATATAAATAAATAAACGAAAACAAAATAGACGGCTAAAATTTAATAAACAACACCGAGATTCAGAAGTATGCGCAGCGCCAACGACCACCAGGAGCCAATGCGTCCGGCGGGCCGCGAACAACGGCGGCGTCGCGTGACCTGGTAACGATGCGCGTATGCCGTCGTAACGAAACGACACGCAGTACCGCATAATATGACCCGCGGAACGTTGGCCACTGAAACGCCAACGACATTGCAGTTTTGTGCAACGCGCGTTATGCAATTCGTCCCGCGCACCGTTAACGCTGACCGGCAACGTCACCGGGTGGACCGGGTCCCATGAACCCATCCATATAATAAATAATAACATATCCATATGAAGGGTACAGGGGAAAAACGGCAGTAGTCCATTATTTTATTTTATGGTTTGATTCGATAGCAGATTGAGAGTAATATTGACTGTTAAAATCGATTCAGTGAAAAAGTCATTTAGTCCATAGTTATTAAAAGGGAAAGATTAGGTGTATTGGTGAAGAAAGAGTAGTTAGTAGTCCATGCGGTTGCGGGGAAAAAATGTTATTTCGGCCAACTCCGAAATATCTAATACTATTTATATTTTATTTTCTGTTTGCTACAATAATAGCACAAAATACCTACTGTAATTTTATGACGTTTTATTTTTTTATTGTGTTATTTACAATATTGTACCGTGTACTTCCCAGTAGAACGTTTCAACGATAACATTAATATCATCTGTTATTACGTTTTCGACATAATTTCTACTGTTGTGGTTGCCACAACAAACAGTTAGTTTGTGTTAATTTTTCTCAATGGACAGTGAATTTAGTGATTCTAGTAATGATATTATTAATAAGCAACGGACATCTATGAAAAGAGTTAAAACGGGTATAGAACGGAATGTTTTGAAAAAAATTGCGCGCCACTACACACGATTTAGGCCCGACTGCAAGTGTAAACGGTATCGTTGTTTCGAAAATATTTCTGATGAAGACAAGAAACGACGTCGACAACATTTTGTTGAACGAAATCGAACATTAAAAAAAAAAGCTATTATCAATTATACAATGTTAAATTTAAAATGAAGTATTATTATATTTTAATTTAAAATGACCATAAATAAATTGAAATACATTTTTTTTTTTGACAATAATAAAATAACTTAATAGTTTTTGTATCTCCAAACAATGCGTGTTTTTAATTATAATAATAATAATAATAATAATAATAATATATTGAAGTAACAATAGAAATTCCAGCGGTCAAAACCCGAAACGACATTTGACAAATTATGTGTGTTGAATAAGATGTTTAAAAGTTTAGTGTTACGGTTTGTCTATTCTCTTAAAGATCTAGCTATATAATATGTAATTAAAATGCATTTATAAAATAAGCACATTTAAAGAGTTAAATTTTCGGACTTTCGAACTAATTGTATAACTATGGCGGAAGTAACTGTCACAGTGGACGGACACTGCCGAAATAAATTCCTATAATAATGCATTAGAACCATACAAGTGTTTTTTCTGTTACTCATGTAGTATCGCATGATAAAATATATATTTATTTTGAAATATTAAATTTTGTGTGTTTGAACATATTTGTAAATGTATATTGAAATAATTATTTTTATTATGTTGACGAATTTATCAATTTTATGCTTAATTTATAGAACATATATTTATTTTCCCGTGTTAACTTTAATAATTGTAGAAATATATTATTATTATTAATTTGGCGTTATGTATATTAAAATATAAATTAATAAACAAAAAAATTTTAACATACTATTTTACATTCGTTTACATACTAGTACTCCTAAAGTTATTCTTGAATGTAATGAGTAAAATGACATTCTTATATACTTTTTTAATATTAAACATATATTATTTGTGACACAGTGGACTAAATGTAGCCTATGACTTCTAAAAGCAATTAGTGTTTTGGTCACATTTTTATATAGAGGACGGTGGTAATTTCCACTAGACGACATTTACCTTCAACGTGGTCATTTGAAGTAAGCCTTTTCATCGATGTCAAGGGATATTGCCACATATTTTGCTAACAAAATACAAGTTTTTTTTTCAGTTACTCGTGAGGTGCTTTTAGCGATCTACCCGTAACCAGGATAGCATGAGATTATTACCTAGTTTATGAAGAATATAATGTTCACTGTATTTTCTCACGTAGTGCCTATAGAAACTTACCCATAACGAGGACTGTGTGAAAAATATTAAAATATATTTGAAAACCTGCGTGAATATCACTGACGGTACATGGATTCCTGGTGGGAACAAATCGAATATTATATTTCGTGGCCTACAAAATACAAAAATACGGTTTAACTTAATAAACTGTGTTGTATGGTCCTGATTTAATGACATGGACTTAATATATATATATATATATATATATAGATATATATATATATATATATTAAATATAAATAAATTTAAAAAAATGAAAATATATTATAATATATTATTTTACATTTGTTTACATAATTGATATTCCTGTTTTTTTTTATGTAATAAGTAAAATGACATTCTTATATATTTCATTAATATTAAACATTTATTTGTGCCACAATGAACTTGATGTATTACAAATGTGTTTTTTTCAATTTGTGTTTCGGTGTACATTATTATATAAAATACAATGGTAATCGCAATTAGACCAGATTGTATATCTTCAACGTAATAGAAATATGTTTTTTCATTAATGACAGGAAAAATTTAAACATAAATTGCGAGCAGAAAACAAGTTTCTACGTTATTCGTGTGGTGCTTTTAGCGATCTACATGACACTAGGATATGATGAGACAAACACCAAGTTCATGGAGCATTTTGTCTCGTGGTGCTTATAGCAAACTACTTACAGCCAGGACTATGTCAAAATATTGTTCTTTTATAGATATAATATATTATACTTGATAACCTCAGTGACATTATATGGATTCCTGGTGTGAATAAATCGAATATATATATATATATGTTATGTGGCCTACAAAATAAATATATTAATATATTTTGATCATGTCTGACCACGGTGAATGCTACATTCGCCAAAGTAATTCAATGTTCAAAAGTTCAAAAAATGATTTATTAAAATGTGTTTTTTCACGCTGTTACATAATTTAAATATCATATCAAAAGGCCAAAGCTCATAGGTTGTTTTTCACTCGTCATCGCGTATTTTTGAATTTAGATCGTTGTCGTTTGTACGTTACCACCGCTCCGTATCGTCTCGTGTTTTGTTTTCTTTTGTATAATCGTTTTATAATAATCGCGTATAATTCATTTTTTTATTTCTAAGTCTCGTAAATTATCGTTTTTCTTTGTGTAAAATTGTAAAATTGTCATAGTTTATTAATATTTGTAAATCGTACAATTATTATTATTTGATCGTATATATTGGCGAATTCTTTTGAATTGTAATTACAGACATTTGTGTTTATTGTAATCAACAGCTTTATAGCCGACATATGTAACACATAATTGTTTTTAGAAATCATAGATTACATTGGAAATGAATGTAAAACATAATTATTATTATTAAATTCTATTATAATACAATTATTATAATTCTTTTAATTCCTTTAATTTATTTATATTTAATATACATAAGGCTTAAATATGAATACAGTATATGAATTTATATAATTCATATCGAAAAATATATTTTTTTAAATTAGGAATAAAATTGATAAATTATTCGTCAAAATAATGAATACATATAATTTAATATACGAGTATATTGTACAACTATCTTTAAACATATAAAATTTAATATTACAAAATTAATATTTTATATTGTTTAAAACTTAAAAAAATTAAACTGCTCGTAACCTCTACATGCATGTGCAATTTTCAGTCAGCGCGTTAGGCTTATGCTATCCTAGTGACTGGCAGATCGCTAAAGGTACCACACAAGTAATAGAAAAACACTTGTATTTTTTTGCAATTTATGTGATAATTTTTTCTCTTAACGATATAATAAAGATCTTCACCAAATTTCCAACATTAAAGGAAATATTAGCATAGTTGCAATTTCTACTATAATCTTTATAATTATGTACACATAAACATAATTTTTTGTTAAAAATCATAGGTCACACTAGTGTAACATTAGGTTTAATGTGACACAATTTAATGTTTTATATTTAATGTTTTATAAAAATACCATTCTACTCGTTGATTCATGAATAACGTAAAGAGTATTAATATGTAAACAAATGTAAAATAAAATGTTTAATTTTTTTTATTTATTTAAATTTAATATGCATAAAGCCATTTAAGTAATATAATTTAACTATTTTTTAATTATTATGAAAATATATATATGTTTTTCTAAATTAAGTATAAAATTGATAAATTCGGATTTCATATTGAAAATAATTTTTTCAATATATATTTTACAATACGTTAGTGGTCAGAAATATCCAAATTAATACATAAATGATGAAACTTTGTACGCCATTATTATGTATTTAATGTTTATTTTGTAGGCCACATAAAATATAATATTCGATTTGTATACACCAGGAATCGATGTACCAACAGTTACATCTGCACTGGTTATTAAGTAAGTACATTATATTATATTAAACGGACTTAAAAAACAACGTTTATCATAGATCCTGTTTATGGGTAGGTTGCTTTTTTCAAAATATTTTCCATTAGCCATGTGTTAGGATGATCATTGATGCTGGGATCCTGATGATCGCTGGCGCCTAAAATGATGCGTAAACTGCTCGTAACAGATATATAGACATTAGACATATATGTCTTATTGTCGGTGTCCATTGTTGGACGTGTGTTGTTAAATATGAATCGTTTTGTCGGATTACATATATAAACTAGAGCCAGGCCACGCATGGTTGGGTCTGCATGGGACCCTAGTGGATCGGTCAGAATGCGAAGACAATAATCTTTTTTTTTATGCTGTGATTTAAATCATGCATGACGTGAAAAAGAGAATCTACGGGTATTAACGTTACCGATTATGTGTTACAATCGACAACCGAATGGGATCCTGGTAGACCGGTTACTTTTATGGGCGGTGCCTTTTCTGTCTTGGTGGCTGTGTTGAATATATTTTAGTAGTATAAGATTGTTTCAACAGAAAACAGTGACAATTGAAAACTTTTGATTAATTTTTTTTTTTAATTTTTATAATTACTCTATATTTCAGAATCATTGATATTTATCTAATTTTGCTCATTTATACATTAATTAATTTAATAGTGCGGTACAATATTAATATTTTAATATTTGTGATATTTTACAATCTAATGAGATTGATCAACATTATAACAACAGCAGTGAAGTATTCAATTTCCTTTCGGAATACTAATGTAATGAATTATTTGAATACATACAAAAAATATTTTATTTTGAAGTATCCGAAATGTGCGTCCAAATACATTTAAATAGTATTTTACCTATGATTACTTATCATTAAAAATATTATAGGATTTTATGCTTGTGTAAGTGAACGTAATATACAATATCGATTGCCATGTTGTTATGATATCGCTCGATATACGGGATCCAGGTCGTTTGTTTCCTTTGTAAAACGTTACTCTTAAAAGTAATTATATATGAGAATATGTAAAATTGTTAGTCGTTAAACACCCTTTTGTCCATATTCTCAGTTTCATCGTCATCAACGTCGTCATCATTGGAATATCGCCGACCACACGTTGAGCAAGAGGAAGTACATATAGTAGCTACCCAAAATTTTTAAAAAAAAATTAAATTTGAAGTTGGTATTTATAATTTGCTTTAATATATTAAAAATAAATCAATACAAATAATTTAATTTAATTATATAAAAAGTATAAATATTGAAATAATTTAGGTATATAAATAAAATCACAAATAAAATGAATACATTTTTTTAAACAACATAGTCCGGTGCAAACACCCCCGGTAAATTTGTCACAGCTTGGACCTACCTTTGACATATAGTATAAAAAATATATATTGAAATAGATACAGTGCACAGATTTTTGGTAACGTCATATTAAAAATTACAATAATAATGTGTATCACTCATTAAATTATACACATTATGTTATATTTAATAGGTCACATAAAAGATAATATTCCATTCTTTCTCTCCAGAAATCCATGCAAACATAGTGACCTCTACACCGCTATTAAGTACATTATATTATATTAAAAGGATATAAAATACAACGTTTTTCATTCAGTCCTAATTATAGGTAGATTTATAAATATACCACGTTACAAAATTCAAAAAACATATTATCAATCAGCTTAGTATTTGCCTCATGCTATTCTTCATCGTAATAAGTAAAATCGCATTTATACAAATTTTTTTTAATATTAAACATTTATTTGTGACAAAATGAACTTAATTTAATATAATTTAATTTAATTTAAATTAATCCAGCAAACGATTTCTAAAAACAATTTGTGTTTTGGTATACATTTTTGTATAGATGACAGTATAAATTGCAACGATATTACTATAATTTTTTATTATATTACTATAATTTAATATTTTTAATCCATATATTGTGAGATCGAAAAAAAAAGTTCTAAGACGCTAAGATTGATTCTCCGGTGAAAAGTACTCCCGATAAATTCGGCACTGATTATACAACTACGATTGACAAAAAATATATGTTGCGTACATTTCTGGTTATATTATATTAAAAATTACAATTATGATGAGTATCAGACACAAAATTATACAAATTATATTTTTAGATCATATAAAATTCGATTTATTCTCACCAGGGATCCATGAATCCGTGTACAGGTAGTAACGACCACGCAGATTATCAACTATATTATATTTTTTTTAAATACACATAAAAACTAACGTTATTCATACGATAGTGGTTATGGGTATATTAATATAAATACAACGGAACAAAATCCGTTAGTGTCATGATCCCCTAGTCACGGGTAGATCGCTAATAGCACCACACGAGTAACGAAAAAACACTTGGAAAAAACTTGTGTTATGCTATAATAATTTCGCATTATATGCATCATTATTGGATTTTATTTTAGTAGTGTCTGACAGCGGTGAAAACTACATTCACTTGAGTTATGCAATGTTGAAAAGTTCAAAAATAATTAATTTATTAAATTTTTTAAATTATCTATGTATTTATTATTCGTGTATTAAATGCATTTGAATGACATATTGTGTAGCTGACTAATTAAATAAATAAACACAATATAAGATATGTAAAATTTGACATATATTTTTATTTTTTGACCGATAGAAATTCTATAGTTATTTCAATGTATTATTATTTAATGTACATTATTTATCTAAAGAACATTTAGCGTAATTAATGATAGCGAATATCATGTATACGTTATCATGTATTACTATAATTTAATGTTTTTAATCCATAATTTATGAGATTGAAAAAAAAAAGTTCTATACCCTAATGTTTGATTTCCCGATGCAAAGCACCCCCGATAAATTCGGCACTGCTTATAGACATACGCTTGATATGTAGAAAAAAATTAATAAATATTGCAATGGATATGAAGCGTAGATTACTGGTTATATCATATTAATAATTACAATTATGATGTGTATCACACAAAAAAATTATACAAATTATATATGTCGACCAACATTTTTCTGTTACTTGTGTGGTGGCTTTAGTGATCTACCCGTCACCAGGATAGCATGAGCCTATCACAATTTTTATGGTAGCTATATGTTTCTCTGCAGATTATTACGTGATTCCATTAGCAACCTACTCAAAAACGAGGCCGTATAACAAACGTTCTTCTTTATACAATATAATTAAATTGATAACCTACGCTAACATCATTGCTGTATATGCGCTCCTAGTGAGAACGATTTGAATATTATATTTTACGTGGCCTACAAAATAGAAAAAAAAAGTTGAACATGAAAAACTTAAAAAACAGTTGAAATATGTGAGTTGATGGTTCTTTGTTTAATGGCATTTGTTTATATACTTAAGTTTGACTTATTATATATATATATATATATATTAGGTGCGCATTTGTTGCTCAATTTTTCGAAAAATTAGTATCTTGGCCACTTAAATATCCTAATTTTTTTTCATTATTAATTTTGTGACTGATGCACGTTATACTTGTAATTTTCAATATAATATTACAGGACAACTATGTACCATATCTAATGCAATATTTTTTTTTACTACGTGTAAAGTGTAGGTATACAAACAGTTCCGAGTTTATGAGTGGTGTTTGGAGTGTTTTGCACTAAGGCCTCAACTTTTAAGGGCTTAGGGATTTTCTTATATTTTTTTAGCTTCATTAAATATGAACTAAAAATATTAAATAATAATAATTCATAATTTAAAATATTACAGGATGATCGCTATCACTATAATTACATTACATGTTGTGTAGATAAATAATCCACAACAAAGAACAATATATTGAAATAACAATGGAATTTGTAACGGTCAAAACAAGAAACGCTAACGTTTAGACTAATTACAATTTTATATTTTGTTTATTTAATTAATTATCCAGCTACATACTGTGTAATTAAAAAGCATTTAATAAATACTTTTAAGTAGATCACTTTTTGAAATTTTGAACTTTGTATAACTCTGAGAAATGTAAAATTTACAGTGGTATTCACACTGTCAAAATAAAATTCAATAACTTTCATTGAAGAGTGGGAATAATACTGTATTATAAATTGCTAAAGAATTCAAGTGTTTTTCCGTTACTCGTGTGGTGCTTTAGCAATACACCCGTTACTAAGGTAGCATGAGATAATAATTAGCTGATGCAGAAGTAATGTTTTCTACATTTTTTCACGTGGTGTGTAAAATAAACTATCCAAAACCATGAATGTGACATCGTTTTTCATACGGTCCTGGTCACGGGTAGAGCTCTAAAATTGGTAGGCTCTTACAGGCACCACGTGTAAAAATGCATAGTACATTGTTAATATCATAGTCCATATAACTTTGTGTTATACTTATGCTATCCTGATCACAAGTAGATCGCTAAAAGCACCACACGACTGACGAAAAACGTTTTTATTCAGTTGTAGTTATTTAGTACTATTGAATTTTATTTTGGTAATGTGACAGCTATTTGGAACATTATTAATATCTCAATATGTTATTAAATGAAATGCATTAATCTTCTACACAACAATCAATGTGTTTTTTGATATCGAACACCATATAACATTTAAAATGCGTATTTTTATTATTATTTGAGAATTTTAATTAATATATTATGTAACTAATAAAAAATTGTAAAGAAAATCCGAAAACCATCATTTTAGGTTTTAGTGCAATGTACTCCTGCAAAATTGGTTATTCCAGGACTGCGTATGTTTTTAAAATTGACATAATATAAAAGACAATAATATTGCGTTGGATATGGTGCATAGATTTTCTAATGAAAATTACAAATATAACGTGTATCAGTTACAAAATTAATGATCACAAATTTCAAAATAATATTTAATAAATTTGCATATAATGCTGAATAACTCTCACAGAAAACAAGTGATTTTTCGTTACTCCTGTCATGTTATTAGTGATTATTACCCGTGACCAGGATAGCTTAGGATTAAGATTGACACAACGCTAAAGGAAAATGTTCTCTGACATTTGATCGGTGGTGCTCATAGTAACCTATCCATAACCAGGGCCGTATCAAAAATCTTGTCACCGTTCTGGTTATGAGTAGTTTGCTAGAAGCACCACTTGAAAAAATTCAAAGTGATTCTCATAATATCCTGGTGATGGGTAGATCGTTAATAGCACCACACGAGTGAGGAAATCAAGCACTTGTATTATGTTGGCAATTTATTTGATAATTTTATCACTCATCAATAAAAAATTCCTACTTCAAATGAAATTGTAGTCAATTTTAGTCAAGTTGCAATTTCTACCGTCATCTATATAAAAATGTACACAACAATTAATTGTTTTTAGAAAACAATTCGTGTAAGATTAATGTGTTACAAATAAATTTTTAAAATTACAGCAATGTATATAAATGCCATTTTATTCATTACATCGAAGAATAACGTAAGATAATTATTATTTTTATTATAATTATTATTACATTTGTTTACATAATACTTCTCGATATACTCTTCACGTTGTTCTTCTTTGTAATATGTAGAATAATTTGTACAGATTTCTTCAATATTAAAAATATCATTGTGACACATTGAATTTTATCTAACGCGAATGCAGCCTATGATTTCTAAAATCAATTTGTGTTTGTGTAAATTTCTATTTAGATAATGATAGAAATTGCAACTAGTCAAAATTGCCTTTAATGTGGTCATCCTGAGTAGGACGTTTAATCGGTGAGTAAAAAAATTATCACATAAATTGCTAACAAATTACAAGTGTTTTTCAGTTACCGGCGAGGTGCTTTTAACAATCTACCCGTAACCAGGAAAACATGAGATTTACACCTAACTTATGGAGAATATAATGTTTTCTGAATTTTGTCACATGTAGCCTCTAGCAATCTAATTTTAACCAGAACGGTGACAATGTTATTCATACGGCCCTGGTTATGGGTAGGTTACTATAAGCACCACACGAGTAACGAAAAACACTTGTATTCTGTAAGAGTTATTTCGCATTATATATATTATTGGATTTTATTTTGGTAGTGTCTGACAACGGTAAAAGCTACATTTGACAGAGTTATGCAATGTTCAAAAGTTTAAAGATAATCTAATTTATTTGAATTTTTGAATTATCTATGTGTTTATTAAATACATATTTATCAAATGCATTTGAATTACATTGTTTGTAACTGGATAATTAAGTAAATAAACAATATGTAAGACTTGTAAAATTTACCAAACATCGTTTCGTGTTTTGACCGCTAGAAATTCTATTGCTATTTCAATGTTTTACTGAGTGTTATTATTTTATGTAAATTATTTATCACTAACAAAATTATACAAATTATGTTGTATTTGTATTATATTCTATTATATTATATTGTTTTTGTAGAGCATAAAAAGAAAATATTCGATTTGCTTTCACCAGGAATCCATGAATCGATATACTGACATATAGTGATAAAGACGTTGTTATTATAAGGACGTAGATTATTATTTTTATTATATTTATAAAATGAACTTAAAAAACAACGTTATTCATACGGTCCTGGTTATGAGTAGGTTAATATTAGCACCACGGTACAAAATTCAGAGAATTTTCCATTACCCAAGTGTTTTGTTAGATTCATATTCTTCTGGTGACAGATAAATCGCTAATTGCACCACACGAAAAACGAAAAAACATTTGTAGATTGTTGGATAATTATTTTATTTAAATTTAATATACATTCTGATAAGTCTAAAAAATATTAATATATAATAAAATAATTAATGAAATTAAAATATTTTATTATATGTCACATTTGTTTTCGGTATTCAAAATTTCATAAACTGTAATATAATAAACGTTTAAATAAATCTAATTTTGTATATTTCTTTATTAATATCATTCAATAATTATTAAATAAATTTCAATTTATCTTACAACATTCCGTCTTATCGTTGAAGAGCTTACATTTAATTATCACGCAGAATACAGTTTTGGCTTAGTTGCAATTTCCACCGTTATATATATAAATCGGTTTTAGAAATCATATGTTGCATTTGTGTTACATTTAGTTCACTGTGACACAAATACGTAAGTAAGTAAATGTTTAATATTTAATATACCTATAATAATGTTATTCTACTCATTGCATCCAAGAATAGCGTAAAGAGTATTACTACGAAAACGAATGTAAAATAGTATGTTATTAGACTTTTTTTAATTCATTTAAATTTAATGTGGATAACACCCAAAGACTAATTCGTTTATACTGTTTTTATAATTAATATAAAAAAATAAAATTTTTTTTCAAGTTTGCTATAAAATTGATAAATTGGTCAAAATAATGAAAATAATTATTTCAATATATACTTTACAATATGTTTGTGGTCAAAAACATCCAAAATAATGGTAATGACTAATCAAGTACGTATTTTGGACACCATTATTGTTTATTTACTATTCTATTTAATATGTAGCCCACATAAAATATAATACTCGAATTGTTCACACCAGAAATCCATATAATGTCACTAAGGTCCACGCAGGTTATCAAGTATAATTTAGTGTATTATACATACTTAAAAAACAATATTCTTTACACAGTCCTGTGATTAGGTTACTGTAGGTACAACGTGACGATATGTGGAGAAAATTATTTCTCCATTAACAAGATGCAAACACCATGCTAATACAAATGTAATGCTTTCTTCATCTCTTCACGTGGTGCTAATAATAAAATACACATATCTAAGATTGTGACTACGTCTTTCATATGGTCCTGGTTGAGAGTACGTTACTATAAGCACCACGTGACAAAATGCAGAAAAAAATTCATAAATAATATGAATAATATATGAAATGTAAAATTAAAAATTTATTACATGAATTTTAATTATAAGTGGGCTACTCCCTTTTTGTCGGGGAACTGTAAGGATGAAGACCTCTTCCCTCGTACAGCACGACACGACAAAATATTCTATTAATATAATTGAATACTGCAATTCACACAGATCCGGCAAACTTTGTAACGACACGACAAGACACGAAAAACCAGATGCAATTAAAGATGTTTGGCCAAGAAAAACTTCAACGTCAAGATTCTCATAAAACTGTTGTTCGTAGTTCGTACTGTAGAATATACTGAAATAAAATAAATTTAAATTAAAACAATGTGAAGTATATTTCAGAATAACCTAAAACTGGACAAAAAGACGTATTATTAGCCAAATATTTTATGGTTATTAATAAATAATATTACATTGATATAAATATCATAGTAATATAAATAATAAGATTATATCAAATTGTCAGTACATAAATATATCGTATTATCACGGAATAATTTAAAAATTATTACTAGAAAAGAGATTAACTTTACACACGACTTAGGTAAGTGTTGCGATTAATAATTATTTGAATACATTTATAATATTTGTGTCATCTTATAATAATAATTAGTAATTAATCATACATTCGAAGAGTCTGTAAAAACCCTCTCCGAAATATTCATATTATATTCTTGCTAATTTATAATAATTTTTGTCGTCTGTACTACTGAATATTTATGGAAAATATACTACGTATTTATATTGGAGTAAAATATAATGAGAAAAACAACATAAGCAAAATTACCACCTATTTAATATTCAAACCTTATATATTTTTTAAACATTTACATATTTTCTATATTATTCTGAGAGCTGACATTAAATTATATACATTTAACTAATAATTTATATTAATCTGCATCATCGAATATTATTGGGGTGCATGTAATTTCGAGTTAATTTTAGTAGAAAATGGTCAGTCTACATAATGGATTGTATTATTTTGTGAATATTAAACTTATTTATTTTCAATCGTAAATAATAATTAATATTTCACAAAAAATATATATAAAACAAATAAATATACATATATTATTATAAATATTATTATTTATTTA
Source organism: Chaetogeoica ovagalla (assembly GCA_032441825.1). Taxonomy (NCBI): domain Eukaryota; kingdom Metazoa; phylum Arthropoda; class Insecta; order Hemiptera; family Aphididae; genus Chaetogeoica; species Chaetogeoica ovagalla. Next base: position 2,368,551 of record CM063747.1, on the reverse strand, counting down.
TTTTGTTCTGTTATATTATAATATTGTATTATACTAATAATGAAATGTTATCGAGAATGTACCAAAAAAATGCAGTACTACCGTATAGATTCCTGGTTGAGACGTACAGTGCTATGCACTTTATGAATGAATGAATGAATGAACAAAATGAAGATGAATGAAATTCGTCTTCAAGGGAGTCGATTTACTATTACTGGAACAAGGGTCCTATGAGGCGATCGTTGGTATGGTTAGAGTGATATTTATTTTTGCTCTCAATGTATTATTAATCGTTATGAAAACTAGATATTTATTTTGTTATAATATTTAATGAAAAAAAAAACATAAACATTAACATTACGAATCGCTGTATTATTCGTGCTATATACTACATCATATAAATATGAATATATGATTAGTTATTCTATTACTTCTCTTGCAATATAATAGAAAACTACAAGAAGAAAAATTCTAGAGAATTTTCTTATATTAATTTTTTTTTAAATATATTCTTTAAAAAATGATTTTTTTTTATTTACGAACTGGGTATTATAATGAAAGGAAACGTTTCTTCCATCTTATTTTGTTTAATTTTTTTTTTTTACAATTTGATATAAATGATTTGGATCAATTATAAACTGAAAATTAGAAATCAGGTTCTCAGAATTATACGTTACGCAATTTTATATATATATAATATATATTACATATATTACACACATATATTACAATTATACCGTAGCAAAATATATTGTACAACTTATTTTCCATTTTTGTAATTCACTCTTAATTTATTGTGTTAATAATGGTTCCCACAATCTAAGTCAATCGTTTCATTTAATTTTAAAACATACACTATCCATTCAGTACAATATAATTAAAACATAATTGTATGACAAAATAATTCTCCCAAAGTTCGTAAATTTTCATTAATTAGGCAACAATCAATAAGAAAAGCAACAATTGAAAACATTCAATCATTTATTTTTACAATTATAGTTGTTACAAATTAATGCAGCAAATGCAGCTTTCATCTTGGTCAGACACTACCAAAATAAAATTCAAATATATTGCATATAATTCAAAATAATTCGAATACAACTGTTTTTTCGTTACTCATATGGTGGTTTTAGCGATCTACCTGTTACCAGGATTGCATGAGACTAACTCCAAGTTTATGGAGAATATAGTGTTTATTACATTTTATCACTTGGTACCTATAATACACTATTCATAATAACAATTGTCAAAATATTCTTTATACGGTTCTGCTTATAAGTAGGATGCTAATAGCACCACGTAGCAATCTGGAGAGAAACACATATCCACCAAAAAAAAAGTGTTAGGCTCATGCTATCCTAGTAACGGGTAGACCTCTAAAACCTCCACACGAGTAATGTAAAAACACTTCCAAGTGTTTCTTCGTTAGTCGTGTGGTGCCAATAATGATCTACCCATGACCAGGGGATCATGAGACAACACCTAATCGAGTGTTCTCTGAATTTCGTTCCGTGGTGTTTAAATTAACCTACTCATAGCCAGGACCGTAAGAATAACGTTCTTTCAGAGCATATAATACAATATAATATATTGAAAAACTGCGAGGACATCACTGTGTGTATACGGTTTCATGGATTCCTGGTGAGAACAAATCGAATTTATGTAGTCTAAAAATATAATTTTGTGAGTTATACACATAATAATTGTAATTTTTATTATGATATACATAAAAATCTACGTATTCAAAAATCTTCATATTCATTGCAATATTTATTTGTTTCCTACATATCAAACGTAGGAGTATAAACAATAATACCACCACACAAGTAACGAAAAAATAATTTTTTTATTATTAAAGTTATTTTGAATTATATGCAATATTTTTTAATTTTATTTTGGTAGTGTCTTACTATGGTGAATGCTACAAAAATTCGAGTTATACAATGATTAAAAGTTTAAAAAAATAATCAATTCAAAAGTGTTTGTTTACGCTGTTATATAATTTAAATATCTTATCAAAAACCCAAATACTTTTTTAACGCTCATATTATCGTTTTTCACTTTTCGTCACGTATTTTTGAATTTAGATCGTTGTCATTCGTACGTTTCCGCCATCCCGAAACGTCTCGTGATTGCTATAATAATCGCATATTATTCAACTTTTTGTTTCTAGGTCTTGTGAATTATCGTTTTTCTTTGTGTGAAATTATGGTTGTAAATTGTTTATTCGTATTTCTAAATCGTACAATTATAAATTGATAAACTATTCGTCAAAATAATGAATAAAATTAATTTAAGATATATTTTATAACTATGTGTAATCATATCAAATTTAATATAACAAAATTATTATTAATTGTATACGGTTTTATACAGTCACAAAAAACAACGACCATCAAACAGTCTCGATTATAGGTGAGGTTGCTATAGGCACCTACCTCGTGACAATATGCCGAGAATATATTTGTCATTAGCTAGGATGATCATTGATCATTGATGAGACCCTGGTCGTCGGTGGCGTCTAAAACGAATCGTAAACGACATAACTACTATATTTATATATGTGTGTGTGTTATTTTCGGTGCCCTTTGTTGGATGTGTTTTGTGAAATTTTTGTCGGTATATGAACCACCACATGACAAAATCGATATAAGACTCATGGTATCCTAGTGACGGGTAGGTCGTTAATAGCACCACACTGGTATAGTACAGGAAACACTTGTATTTTGTTTAGCAATTTATGTGAAACCTTTTCCACTCAACGATAAAAAGTTCTATTTCCAATGACCACATTAAAGGCGATATTTACCTTGTTGCAATTTTTACCGTCATCAATATAAAAATGTACACTGAAACATAGATTTTTTTTAGAAATAATAGGCTAATCAGATGACGTATTAATCTAGTTATTCTTGAAACTTTTTGAAAACTAAGCCTAAATTAATCACGCATATGTGTCCCTCTTCAGTTTAGTCATTATTACTAAATGTAATCAAACACGAAGGACCAAATGTACGCACCGGAATCCCCGTCAGTTGATATTAGTAAGGAGAAACCTAATGCATAGCGCACTGCCCTGAGAAGGCCGGTAAAGAATTCGGTAGGAACGGCAAATGTCACGACGTATAAATAATAAATGATAAATTACGAATACGAAATAACAATAGATGTTCTAGGGGTTTAAAAGTAGAGAACCATATTTATAAATATTACAATTCTTATATTTTGTTTATTTCCTTAATTATCCAATTACATAATAAGTAATTAAAATGAATAACAAAGTAGTAAAAACAAAGAGGAATTTACAAAATTACAAATAAAAATCAAAAGGATTTGTAAAAATAAATATTCAAAAAGATAAAAACAAAAAAAAAAAAATTATAAGTTAATACTCGTGATAACAAATAAAAAATATATATAAAATATACAAATATACACATGTATATCAAAATGTATATTTAAATATAAAAAAAGGAAAAAGCCAATGAGTATAAAATAAAATAAAAGAAGAATGTTGTTTTATAAGATATTTATTACTACCGGTTTCGACAAAAAGTCATCATCAGGCAAATTAAATAAATACAACAGAAAAATATAATAAATGAAATTGATTGAGTAAAAAAAAATACATAGAGAAAACAATGAATATTACAATAAAAATACAAGGAGCTCAAAATAAAAAATTATATAATAATAAAATATTATATACTAAATAGCAGTGAAATTATGTATATGATGAAAAGACATATGACATGATATTAATATTATCTAATATATATTTTAAAAAAATGTTATTTTTAAAATTTGTTTGTACATTTGTCATATTTTTAAATTTATTTTGTTTAATTTCCTTATAAATATATAATTCTTCCAAAACAGAGTTGATATAAATATTACGTTGTACATTTAAAATTTCTAAGTCATTATCTATATTAAAAGTAACAAAATGATTATTTTCTAAAACGTGTTTTGCAAAATTTTAATTTGGATTAGATTTTTTTAATCTTATTTTTTTTATATTTAAATATACATTTTAACATACATACATATACATATTTGTATATTTAATATATATTTTTTAATTAAAATGAATTTAATAAACACATTTAAATATATCATATTTTTTTTAACTATTAAATTTTTATTAACTCTATCGAATATACAGATATCAGATACTATCACCAAAATAATATCTAATAATGTTGCAATACAAGTGTTTTTCGTTTGTTTTGTGGTGCTATTTATGATCTACCCATCACCAGGATAGTATGAGACAAACACCTTGCTCATACAGATATAATTCTCTCTTCATCTCTTCACGTGGTGGTTATTATAAAATACACATATGTAAGACTGTGACTACGTTTTTTATACGGTCCTGGTTATGGGTAGGTTACTATAAGCACCACGTGACAAAATGCAGAAAAATTCATAAATAATATAAATATAACATATATGATATGTGTGACAAGTATGACGTGTATCACTCATGAAATTGAAAGATTATTACGTGAATTTTAATTATAAGTGGCCTAGACACTTTTTGTCGGAGAACTGTAGCGGCGATACAACACGACACGACAAAATATTCTATCAATATAATTAAATACTGCAATTTACACAGATCCGGCAAGCTTTGTAACTACACGACAAGACACGAAAAACCAGATGCAGATGAAGATGTTTGGCCAAGAAAGCTTCAACGTAAAAATGTTCATAAAACTGTTGTTCGTAGTTCGTACTGTAGAATATACTGAAATAAAATAAATTTAAATTGAAACAATTTGAAGTATATTTCAAAATAAACTAAAACTGGACAAGTCGTATTATATGTCATTGTGTGTTAGTCTTAAGCTATCCTGGTCACAAGTATGACACTTAAAACACAATACGAGTAACGAAAAACCACTTGGAAAAAACTCGTATTCTGCTCTAATTATTTCACGTTATTCTTTGACGTAATCAGTAGACCCGCATTTACACAAATTTTATTAATATTAAACATTTATATGTGAAACAATGAACTTAATTTAATACGAATCCAGCCGATGATTTCTAAGAACAATTTGTGTTTAAAAAAAAAAAACAAAAACCTAACAATTTCATGGAGCATTGACTGGTCAGCAACGTAACTAAATCTAGATATATAAACAATTCTATAAACTTTACACATAACTTAAGTGTGTATTGCGATTAATAATTATCTGAATACATTTATAGTATTTGTGTCATTTTATAATTATAAATTTTATGAGTTATGTATATAACTTATAATAATTAATATAATTAATTATATCTTTACTATTAAACAATTATTTTTGGCACAATAAATTAATCTGATATGGAAACAGCCTATGATTTCTAAAATCAATTTTTGTTTTGGTGTATACTTTTATATAGATAACAGTATAAATTACAACTATATCAAAATTTCCTGTAATGTGGTCCTTTAAAGTAGGATTTTTGATCGATGATGAATTATTATTATGTAAAATAATGTAAAGTATGTTAACATTTTTTTGTTTTATTAATTTATATTTTAATATTCATAACGCCAATAGAATAATTTATTTTTAAAATTCTTAAAATTAACATAAAACAATATAAATTTTTATATATATATTACAATGAAAATTGCAATTAGGCCACAATTGCTTTAACGTTGTCATTTCAAAAAGGCCTTTTAATCGATAAGAAGAAACATTACATTACTATTTGGACATGACATACAATAATTAGAAATAACCTATTGATTACCTATTTAATATGATATTTATTTATAATTGTTTCATTTATCGATCACAAGTACTACATTAAATGACTACGATAAACACAGTTATGGCGTAGTTGCAATATCCATCTTGATCTATATAACTATTTTTAATTAAAAATATATTTTTTTTTTATGTTAATTTTAGAAATTGTAAAAATGTATTGTCCTTTTGGCGTTATGTACTTTACAAATATAAATTAATATTAATAATAATAATAATTATAATAATAATAATTTATTATTCTATTTTAAATTCGTTTATCTAATAATACTCCTCACGTTGTTCTTCGTTGTAATATGAAGAATAGCATTTATATATATATATATATATTTCTTTAATATTAAACATTTATTACACATTAAATTTTATCTAACGCGAATGCAGACTATGATTTCTAAAATCTATTTGTGTTTCAGTGTAAAATTCTATATAGTTAATAATAGAAATTGCAACTAGTCCAAATTGCCTTTAATGTGATTATCCTGAGTAAGACGTTTTATAAGTGAGTGAAAAAATTATCACATAAATTGCTAACAAATTACAAGTGTTTTTCATTTACCGGGTAGGTTCTTTTAACGATCTACCCGTAACCAGGAAAGCATGAGATTATTACCTAGTTTATAAAGAATATAATGATCACTGTATTATCTCACGTATTGCCTACCCATAACCCGGACTGTGTGAAAAATATTGTTTTTATGTGCATATAATATAATATACTTAATAACCTGCGTGGGCATCACTGACGGTACATGGATTCCTAGTGGGAACAAATCGAATATTATATTTTGTGGCCTACAAAATACATAAATTTATACATTTTGTTGTATAGTTCTGGTTTAATGGCATGGACTTGAGTAACAATAGAAATTTTAGCGGCCAAAATACGAAACGACATTTGAAGAATTATATTTTGAATAAATTTAATTTAGAATAAAAATTTTAGAAGTTTTATTTTTTTTTTTTATTTTCTAGCTATATCATATGTAATTAATAATACATTTAATAAATAAGCACAGTTAAAGAGTTCAATTTTTGGACTATTAAAGTAATTGTGTTACTATGGCGGAAGTAACTGTTACAGTGGTCGGACACTATCAAAATAAATTCCAATAATAATGCGATAGAAACAGAATATATATAAGTGCTTTTCAGTTACTCGTGAGGTGTTTTTAGCGATCTACCCGTAACCAGGATAACATGAGACTTAGACCTTGTTTATGGAGAATATAATGCTTTCTGAATTTTGTCGCGCAGTGCCTTTAGCAAACTAGCTATAATCAGAACAGTGGCAATGTTATTCATACGGCCCTGGTTATAGGTAGGTTACTATAAGCACCACACGAATAACGAAAAAACACTTGTAAAAAAAAACACTTCTGTAAGAGTTTTTTCACATTATATGCAGTATTAAATTTTATTTTGGTAGTGTCTGACAACGGTGAAAGCTACATGTCCCAGAGTTATGCAATATTCAAAGGCTCAAAATAATGTATTTATTTGATTTTTTAAATTATCTCTATGTCTTTATTAAATGCATTTGAATTACATAATATGTAGCTGGAAATTAAGTTAATAATCAAAATATTAGACTCAAAAATTGTATACAAAATATAATATAATAAATTTTCAATATTAATTTGGTTGGTTTAAACATGGTTGTAATATATATATTGGAAAAATTAGTGTCATTACTTTGACGAATTTATCAATTTCATGCATAATTTATAGAAACTCTATATTTTTCATGTTAATTTTAGAAATTATAAATCTGTATAATTCTTTTGGCGCTATGTATATTAAATATAAATAAATGAAAAAATAATTAAAACATACTATTTTACATCTACTTACATAATAATAATATCCCTTACTTAATTCTTTGATGTAATGAGTAAAATGGCATTCTTATACGTTAAATATATTAATATATTTTTATCATTAAATACATTTATTTGTATCACAATGAATTTATTGTAATACTATATTACAAATTTTACATAGACTATATGTATAGCCTATAGTTTCCAAAAACAATTTATGTATCCGTGTACCCTTTTTATATAGCCGACAGTTTAAATTGGTCTAAAAGCTACAAGTATATGCAATGTGATCATTTTAATTTGGCCATTCATCCTTTAAATGAATAATTGTCAAATAAACAGATATATTTAGGATTCGATGTTTTCTACCACTGTCTATTGATTACACAATCAAATAGAAAAATTTGAAAAACAATTTAACACTGGGAGTTGTATATTCTTTATTTAATAGATCGGTTTTTATATGTATATATATATGTTTGTTATATTATATGTATTAGATACTTAATTGATGCAAAAAAATTCTCTTACAATTATAATTCCCTTAATCATTTTTCATTGTTAATTTTGTGACTGATGCGCATCATTAAATTATTATTAGATATCTATGCACCATATCAAATGCAAGATTAATTTTTTTTTCATGTCAATTGTACGTACATACATACAGTCCCGGATTTACTGGTTGTGAAGAGAATGCTTTGCAAATGAAGCCTCAAAATTTAGGAGCTTCAAATTAAATCTTATAATTATTTATAAATCACATAAAATACGAATTGATATTATTAAATACTAATAAAAATAATAATACATAATTTAAATATTACATAAAATATGGTATTAAAAAACACATAATTGTTTTGTAGATAAGTAATCCATATCAGTTAATAACATATTACTATATTTATTAAGGTAGCCGTTACATTAGTTCCGACTAATGTAACGGACACTACCAAAATAAAATCTAATAACAATGCACATAATGTCAAATAACTATAACAGAATACAAGGTTATTAACAACTTATAAAACAACTTGTTTTGTTTTATAACTGTAAAACAAATACATTTAAAAAATGTAATAATAAATTATTATATTTCATATATGATTTTGATTTTTTATGAAATTTTAATATGCAAAAAGTAAGTTATATTCTTATTTTACGTGAATGCATATGTTTATTTTTCACATATAGGGATAGTTATATCATTATTGCTCACTGTCGGCACAAGGAGAGGAAGCAAAGGTGTGCCACTGCACCAGGCCCCGCACTTAAAAGAGCCTTGTACAACTTATTATTATAGTATATTATAATTGTAATTGTTTAATGGTTGTAATTATTAAATTAAATTAAATTATTTTATGTTGTTCATAAATCTCGTGTAACAATAATAATGTAAGGAAAATTATCGACATTGTCATTTCGTTGAACATTACATATATAATAATCTATTTTTTAGAATTAAATTTCATTAAAATAATAACATTTTACATTTATGCGATAAATAAGTTTAAATCAGTTTATTTATTCTAAAACTGAATATACATTTTTATTATTATTATAATTATTATTATTATTTTGTAACATTTCTTAATATTGTATTATGAAAGAAGCGAAAAGTTATCAAGAATATACAAAATAAATACAATACTCTCTTTGCCATATTGTTGAATATTTTATATATATACATTTAAGAATAAATATATGTATATATAATGAATTTTTAGGAATAAATTATCCTTATATAATAACATTTTATATTTTTGAAATAAATAAGTTTAAATCGTTTTATTGTTTCGAAAACGTTATATAAAGTTTTATTATTTTTTTAACGATTTATTATTATTATTATTATAAATATTATTATTTATTTATTTATTTTGTTCTGTTATATAGTAATATTGTATTATACTAATAATGAAATGTTATCGAGAATGTACCAAAAAAATGCAGTACTGCCGTATAGATTCCTGGTTGAGATGTCCAGTGCTATGCACTTTATGAATGAATGAATGAATGAACAAAATGAAGATGAATGAAATTCGTCTTCAAGGGAGTCGATTTACTATTACTGGGACAAGGGTCCTATGAGGCGAATCGTTGGTACGGTTAGAGTGATATTTATTTTTGCTCTCAATTAATTAAATCGTTATGAAAACTAGATATTTATTTTGTTATAATATTTAATTAAAAAAAACATAAGCATTAACATAACGAGTCACTGTATTATTCGTGCTATACACTACTTCATATAAATATGAATATATGATTAGTTATCATATTACTTCTCTTGCAATATAATAAATAATATATATATATATATATTACAAGAAGAAAAATACTGGAGAGTTTTCTTATATTAATTTTTTTTTTAAATATATTGTTTAAAAAATGATTTTTTCTATTTACGAACTGGGTATTATAATGGAAGGAAATGTTTCTTCCTTCTTATTTTTTTTATTTTTTTTTTTTTACAATTTAATATAAATGATTTGAAACAATTATAAACTGAAAATTAGAAATTAGGTTCTCAGAATTATACGTTACGCAATTTTATATATATATATACACACATATATTACAATTATACCGTAGCAAAATATATTGTACAACTTATTTTCCATTTTTGTAATTCACTCTTAATTTATTGTGTTAATCATAGTTCCCACAATCTAAGTCAATCGTTTCATTTAATTATAATACGTACACTATCCATTCAGTGCACGATAATTAAATCATAATTATGTGAATAAAATAATTCTCCCCAAGTTCATAAATTGTTATTTCATTATTTGGGCAACAATCAATAAGAACAGCAACAATTAAAAATATTTTATCAATTTTTTGTTTGTTTTTATAATTATTCTATATTTCAGATTCAATGGTATTTATCTAATTTTTGCCCATTTATGCACTAATTAATTTAATTGCACGTTTCAATATTAATAATTAACTAATTAATTGTGATATTTTACAGTCTTATAAGATTGATCAATAATATTGTTAAAATTCCTCTGGGAATACTATTGTAATGGATTATTCCAATAGAAATTAGAAATACTTTATGTTGAATTATCCAAAATCCGTATTCTAAATATATTTAAACAGTACATTAACAATATTATAGTATTTTATTCTTTTGTATAAAAAGAATTATAAATACAATATCAATGACCATACTGTTACGGTGCGATTCAGATGTGAGTTGCACGGATTTTTATCGCCCACCCCTCTTCTTTCTCGCCCGCAAAATAAATTTAATAATCAAACGAGAACAAAACCATCCGTTCACAAGCAATTTGTTTTTGTTACATTTGGTTGTTACAAATGTTGTGTAGATAAGAAATCCATATCAATTAATAACATAATGAGATAGTAATAATATTTAAAGTATCGGACACATTGCTCGGACACTACCAAAATAATATCCAATAACATTGCACATAATACCATATAACAGAATACAATTGTTTTCCGTCACCCGTCTGGTGCTTTTAGCGATCTACCCGTGACCAGGATAGTATGAGTGGAATACACGTTTATGGAAACCGTCACAGTCATGGTTATGGAAATAGTTTATAAAAGGCATCGCGTAAAAAAATGTAGAAAAAATTACTTCTCCGTTAGCTTGGTGTTGTCTCATGCTATCCTGGTGACGGGTAGATGGCTAAAAGCACCTCACGAGTAACGAAAAAACACTTGTATTATTTTAAAGATATTTTGCATTATATTCAATGTTATTGAATATATTTCGATAGTGTCCGACCACTGTGAAATCTAAAATCGCCGTGTCATACAATGTTCAAAAGTTCAAAATCGTACAATTTATATGTATGTATTAAATGCGTTTTAATTACACGTTGTAAATATAGATAATAAAGTAATTAAATAAATTATAATACTTGTAAAATTTTTCAAATATCGTTTCATGAATTCACTGCTTGAAAATTTATTGTAATTTCAGTACATTATTTAATAATGTAGATTATTTATTTACACTACATTTATTGTAGTAAATGATACCGAACATCATGTGAGATTTTAAATTATGTATTATTATTATTATTTCTTAATATTTTTATTTCATATTCAATGAATGGAAAAAAAATTCTAAGAAAAATCCTAAGGAATTAAAATTTGAAACATTAGTACAAAACATTTCCCACACCATTCATAATTTTGGAACTGTTTATATGTGATTAAAAAATATTGCTTTGGATATGGTGTTGAAATTTTTGGTAATATTATAATAAATATTTAAATGTAGTTATACAATATATCTTAAATTATTTGTATTCACTATTTTAAAAAATGAATGATCAAATTATTACTTAAGTTAAAAAAAAATATTTATGTTTCTATATAAATATGAAAATTGTTACACTGTATTCTTCTTTAGTCTTTATGTGTATTAAATATAAATAAATTAGAAAAATTATAATTTACAGCTTTACATTATTTTCCAATGTAGTTTAAAAAAAATTACGGGACGGCGGTAACGTACGAATGACAGCGATCTAGATTCAAAAATACGTGACGACGAGTGAATAACCATAATATGAGCGTTAAAAAAATATTTGGGATTTTGACAAGATATTTTAATTATATAACAGCGGAAACAAACACAGTTGAATTGATCATATTTTGAACTTTTGAAAGTTGTATAACACGAGCTCTTGTAGTTTTCACCACAGACAGGCTATACCAAAATAAAATCTAATAATATTGCGTATAATTCAAAATAACTCGAATACAATACAACTGGCTTTTCGTTACTTGTGTGGTGGTTTTAGCTATCTACCTGTTACTAGGATTACATGAGACTAACCCCTAGTGTTCATTACATTTTATCACGTGGTGTCTATAATACACGATTCATAATAACGACTATGAAAACGTTCTTTATACAGTTCTGCTTATTGGTAGGTTGCTTTTGGGTCCACGTAGCAATCTGCAGAGAAACACATAGCCATCAAAAAAAATTGTATTAGTTTCATGCTATCCTGGTAACGAGTAGACTGCTAAAACCACCACTCGAGTAACGGAAAAACACTTGTACTCTGTTTGCAAATTATGTGATAATTTTTTTACTCATCGATCGAAAGTCCCACATCAAATGACCAAATTGCAGGCAGTTTTAGCCTAGTAGCAATAACTACTATCATCTATATAAAATTGTACACAAAAACAAAAAGAGTATCAATATCCTAACGACTGTTATATTATATTATAATTAAAAACTGTGTAATTATAAACATTTTAATAAATCTGATTCTGTATATTTTTTTATTTATATTATTCTTGTATTATTTTAATATGTGATTTAAAACCAATATCCAACATGACCTGTAAAACACTTGCTTATTTGGAATAAAGGAAAAACCCTCGAAGTCTTACAAAGAAACAAGCAATGAATGTTTACTGCTCACTAAAATAACGTGATAGGAGTATAATTATGTAAACGAATGTAAAATATTATGTTGAAACTTTTTGTTTTATTAATTAATATTTTACTGTTAATGACGCCAAAAGAATAATTCATTTTTACAATATTTAAAATTAACGTGAAAAATATATATATATATACATATATTATTAAATTTAAATTTTCGTATACATCATGATGGAAATTGCAACTAAGCCACAACTGTCGTCAACCTTGTTATTTGAAATAAAGCTTTTTATTGATATAAGGGAAAATTGTTACATTGCTAACAGAATACAAGTGTGTTTCGTTACTCTTATGGTAGTATTAGCGGTCTACCTGTCCCCTGCAGGATAGCATGAGGCAAACACTTAGCTGACTCTTCAAACGTGGTGCATATATAAACCTACCCATAACCAGGACCGCATGAAAAACGTTGTATTTTATGTCCTTCTAATTCAATAAAACGTACTTAATAAACGGTGTGTTTACATGGATTTCTGGCCATAACAAATGGAATATTATATTTTTTCTAAAAATGTTGTTAGTCTCATGCTATCCTGGTGACGGGTAGATCACTAAAACCACCACACAAGTAACGAAAAAACACTTGTATTTTATTAGAGTTAATTTGAATTATACGCAATATTATTGGATTTTATTTTGGTAGTGTCTGATCAAGGTGACTGCTAACACTAGGCTGACTGAAAATATGTTCTCTGAATTTTTTAACGTGGTGCATATATAAACCTATCCTTAACCAGAATCATGTGAATAACGTTGTATTTTAAGCCCTTTTAATACAATATAATATACTTGATATATGGGGCGAACGTCACTGTGTTTACATGGATTAATTGTAAGAACAAATGGAATATTATTTCTTATGTGACTTAAAAAATACGATATAATTTGTATAATTTTATAAGTGATACACAACATTATTGCAATTTTAATATGATGTTACCATAAATCTATGCACCATATATATTGTGATATATATATATTTTTTTTTACTACATATCAAGCGTAGGTGTATTATCTGTACAAATTTACGGCCATGCTCTGCACCAGACAATATTATGTAAATAATAAAGTGTATTCATTTTATTTGTGAATTAGTTATATACCTAAATTTTTTACAATATTTATACATTTAATTTAATTTTTCTTATTGATTGATTTTCAATATTTTAAAGCAAATTTTCAATAATTCAAATTTAACTTTTTTTCAAAACTTCGGATAGGCTGCCAAATATACGGTCTTTTGCTTTACTTGTGTTAGGCGATGTTCTAATGGCAACGACGTGTCGAGTGGCTTTGTTCTCGTTTGACTATTATATTTATTTTGTGTTTGAGGAAGATGACAGTAGGGCGGAAAAGAAGCCGTGCAACTCACACGTAAACAATATCGTAGCAGTGCGATAATTAATATTGTATATCAGGATTATTTACAAAAGTATGAATTGCTATAATATTGCTAATGATAGGCAATAATGGTTAAAATGCTTATAAATCTGATACAAATCAAATCAATTAATGAATAAATTAAAATAAATAAATTTGATAAATATAAATGAATCTGAAATATAGGATAATTATAAAAATTATAAAAAAATATGAATAAATGTTTTTAATTGTCGCTGTTCTCCGTTAAAACCACCCCATACTACTAAAATATTATATTCGACACAGCAACCAGACACAAAAGGCACCGCCCATAAAATAAATCGATCTACCAGAATCCTATTTGTTTGTCGATTACCGCAAATAATCGACAACGTTAATGCCGCGATTCACACTCGTATAACACGACACGACGATATATTCTATCAATATAATTGAATACGGTCACACATCGGTTTACACCGATCCGGCAAGCTCTGTAACGACACGACAAAACATTCCAGCAATGAATGTATTGTAGGTCTATTGGAGCTTTTTGGTATCAATTTATTTAAAATATTCATATTTTTATATACTCATGTATTTAAATTAATTTATAAATTATATTTGTAAACGACCATGCATTTATTACAAGAAGCCTAATTATTATTATAATAATAATATAATTGTAGACAAAGTATATATATATACAGTCTTTATATTACATTAGACCATGAAAATGTATTATTACCATCACGGCTTAATCATTAAATTTGAAATTCCGAAACATTTTAGGAATAAATAATTTTCGACCCTTCTACACGAAAATTTGAATCAACCGAGTGTATGTCCGTCTTTTCTTATAGGTCGTATGTGAATTAGACGTGATTTTTGTGTGTCGTGTTTTTGTCCCATGTTATACGAGAATTAATCAGGATTAATTTAACCGGTTACGACGTTTAAAAATAGATTATTTAAAAAATCAAATAAAAAAAATTATGAATGAACTTTTGAAAATTGAATAATTTAGGTGAATGTAGTGTTCCCCGTTGTCAGACACTACTAAAATAAAACTCAATAACGTTGTATGTAATACGATATAATTATGGCAGAATACAAGTTTTTTTCAAAGTGTTTTTTCGTTACTCGTGTGGTGCTATTAGCGATCTACCCATGACCAGGGGATCATGAGACAACACCTAATCGAGTGTTCTCTGAATTTCGTTCCGTGGTGCTTATATTAACCTACTCATAGCCAGGACCGTAAGAATAACGTTCTTTTAGAGCATATAATACAATATAATATATTGAAAAACTGCGAGGACGTCACTGTGTGTATACGGTTTCATGGATTCCTGGTGAGAACAAATCGAATTTATGTAGTCTAAAAATATAATTTTGTGAGTTATACATCATAATTGTAATTTTTAATAAGATATAAACAGAAATGTACGCTTCAATATCCATTGCGATATTTATTTTTTTTTTTTACATGTCAAGCGTGTATAAGCACTAAAACCACCACACAAGTAACGAAAAAACACTTTTATTTTAATACAGTTATTTTGAGTTATATGGAATATTATTGAATTTTATTTTGATAGCGTCTGCCGAAGGTAATTGCTACGTTAGCACGAGTGTTCAAAAGTTCAACAAATTATCTATTCAAATGCGTTTTTTTTTTGCGCTGTTATACAATTTAAATATCTTTTTTAAAATTCCAAATGCTTTTTTAACGCCCATAGTATCGTTTTTCACTCGCCGTCACGTATTTTTGTATTTAGATCGTTGTCATTCATACGTTACCGCTGTCCCGTTACGTTTCGTGTTTGTAATATCAATCGGGTGTAATTCAATTTTTTTTGTTTCTAAGTCTCGCGAATTATCGTTTTTCTTTTTGTGAAAACGCGAGATATTCGTGAAATGATATGAACAATTTTTATATTGAAAAATATTTTTTTTTTTTTAATTAATTTTCAAATTGATAAACTATTCGACAAAATAACGAATTCAAATAATTTAAGATATATTGTACAATTATGTTTAAACATATCAAATTTAATGTTATATAATTATTATATTTTATTGTTTTATATGGACACAAAAAACGTTTTTCAAACAGTTTTGATTATAAGTAAGGTTACTGCTAATTATGCATAATGTGACAAATATGAAAAGAGAACATTACATTTCCATTAACTAGGTTTTAGGGTGATCATCACTGATGCTGGGATCCTGGTAGACGGTGGCGCCTAAAACGAATCGTAAACGGCTCGTAACTGTTATACAAAGAGCACCGACACATATGTGTTATTGTCGGTGCCCTTTGTTGGACGTGTGTTGTTAAATATTTATCGGTATTTATATGAATCGTTTTATCAGAGTACATATGCACACACCAGAGCCAGGCCGCCGATGGTCGGGTCTGCATAAGACCCTAGTAGATCAGTTAGAATACAAAGACAACGTTCCTTTGATGTTTTTTTTTATGCCGTGCTTTGAATTCATAATCGGAATTTTGTCGTGTTGTGTTGTACGAGTGAATAGTGAATTCGTCACTACAGTTGTCCGACAAGAAGGGCCTGGCTCACTTATAATTAAAATTCACGTAATAAATTTTTCATCATAATTTTTAAGTTTAATTTTATGAGTGATACACGTTATACTTGCCATACATGTCGTACGTGTTATATTTATGAATGTTTTCTGGATTTTGTCATGTGGTGCTTATAGTAGGAACCCATAACCAGGACCGTATGAAAAACGTTGCCACTGTCCTAGATATGGGAATTTTATTATAAGCATCACGTGAAAAGATGAAGAAAATATTACATCTTCATTAGCAAGATATTTGTCTCATGCTATCCTGGTGACTGGTAGATCGCTAATAGCACCACACGACTAACGAAAAACACTTTTTATTCTGTTATTTTGTATTATATTGTAATAACATTATTGGATATTATTAGGTAATAGTATCTGACTTCTGTATATGCTACATTCGATAGGGCTAAAAAATGTTTAAAAGTTCAAAAAACTGATTTATTTAAATGTGTTTATTAAATGCATTTTAATAATTTATTATTTATTATTACTAATTACTAATTACAATTATATATATATAATTGGATAATTAAGGAAATAAACAAAATATATAAGCACGGGGTCTGGGCCGATGTTACTGATTGCACATATACTCCTGGTTAGAACAAATGTAATATTATATTTTTTTTTGCTTACAAAATACAATACAACAGTTGAACTTAAAAAACTTAAAAATAGGTTGAACACTGTGAAATATATGTTCCTTATTTATTGGCTTGGATTTATTTACATGTGTTTAAGATATATGTGTTATGTACTTTTTTGACTCAACGATTTTCCAAAAACAAAGGCTTTTCCCCTTATATTAAAATTCCTCTAATCATTTTTCATCATAATTTTTGTATATAATTTTGTGATTTATAGTTTATGACTTTATGAAACAATCTGTTTCATTTTATTACCCGAGACCATTTTGTAATCTATTTTAATAATCACAATTCATAAAATATGGTTTTAAATAAATATCCCTAACATTTTAAAGTTTAATGTTATTCGTACCTGTTACACTAATATTATATTTTATTTACTAATATAGATACGAAAAATATATATATATTTAAATATATGAATTGAAACCGAATCATCCAACCAACACTTGAATATTTCGATGTATTTTTGGGATGCTAACCTTGTACTTCGCGCGATAACGAATAATAATAATAATAATAATAATAATAAACAAGTCTTCAACGTGATCATTTGAAATAGACCTTTTCATCGATGTAAGAGAAAATTGTCACATTGCTAACAAATCACAAGTGTTTTTTTTGTTACTCGTGTGGTGCTATTAGCGATCTACCCGTCACCAGGATAACATGTGACTAACTCCTAGCTAGCTAGTTGAGAATATAATGTTTCTTGCATTTTGTAACGTGATGCTTACAGTAACCTACTTATAACCAGGACCGTATGAAAAACGTTGTTTTTTATGTCCTTATAATATAATAAACTATATTATACTTGATAACCTGCATAGACCTCAATGACGGTATATGAATTCCTGGTAAGAACAAATCGAGTATTATATTGAATGTGACCTACAAAATATACGAAAATGGCGTACCTACTTTATTACCATTATTTTGGTTGTATCCGACCACTAACGAATTGTAAAACATATTTTTTTTCTTGTTAATTTTAAAAACTGTAAAAATTTATTGGCGTCATGTGTAATAATTGTAAATAAATAAATAAAAAAAATCATAACATACTATTTTACATTCCCTTACATAATAATACTTCTTACATTATTTTTAGATGTAATGAATAGAATGGCATTCTTATACATTTATTTAATATTAAACATTTATTTGTGTCACTGTTAACTTAACGTATTACCAATGTATCCTATATTTTCTATAAACAATTTATGTTTAGGCGTACCTTTGTGACATGGCCGATGGAGGAAATTGACCTATGGGCACAACTGTCTAGAACGTTGTTATTTAAATTTGGCCTTTTTTCGATTAGTGGGATATTTATCACATAAATGTCTATATTCAGGACTCGCACTTTTCCAACACTGTCTATTAATGACACAATCCAAATACTCCGTAGTCATTGTATATCTCTAGCAAAAGTAGCAGTCAAAGTGATCGAACATTACTAAAATAAATTTTAGTGAAATTGCGTGAAATTTAGTTCAAACTAACTTTTGTTTTTTTATTGTGTTATAGCATATAGGTAATAAATATATTTATAAAGAATAATATAATAATTATGTGAATTTTTTATTGATATTATTGTTTATACTTTATAATATATATATATATATATATATATATATATATAATTCTTAGATAACTACAACGTTACAACTGTAATACGATGTTCTTCACATTATTTCTCTTGTATAATATTTACTATTTTATGTCTACCCAGAATAGAAAATATACCGAGAATTGGACACTGATGATACTGTATTAGGTATGGTATAAATATTAGTGTTAATTAAAATATATATATATATATATATATATATATATACGTACCTTAACAACCAGGAGGTAATTTATTGATTTCATATATTCGGAAATGTTAATATTTAATTAACTAACGATGCATTTTCTCTAGTGTTAATTTTTAACTTATCCCATCAACAAGAAATGTATTAATAACATTTAACTTTTATCTAAATTAACTTATCATTATTTTATATTTACAAGTTAAAAAGAAATATGTTAACTTACCTGTCCTTGTTGTCTTTTTGAAAAGAGATATAGTAATAGTTTTCTCGAATTTCTTTCTTTTTTGTTCATTTATTTTATTAACGATTCGAGTAGAAAAATTGTGTTATGGTTTACAATTGTCGGATAGACCACCATATGTACGCGCTCCTCACTAGTCGAACAGATACTACCCAATAATCACAGTACGGCTGTTTACAACGGCGCAGTGGTTGGCAACCTTCCAACACGACTACGTTGGTGACAATGACACCGTTCGGACAAAATAATATTGTTATAAAGAATATAACAACACAATGTTAAATTGATACAAAATTTAAAATAAAGCGAACAGATATATATATATATATATATACGTAATAAGTTTAGTGCATCGATGTTTGATATATTATTATACAGAGAATATGAGTAAGGGGTTACTTATCCACTAACAATTTTACATGCGGGTACATAATTATTTTTAAAAGTAACGTTTTACAAACGTGTTGACGGCGACGACGATCGGTGACGAATATTATAATATATGAGGTTCATTTACAAAAATAATAAAATGCTATAATGTTGTAAATGAAAATTTAATCATGGGTAAAATATTTTTTAAAAGTATTTGGAATGCATGTCTCGGATATTTTAAAACAAGTGATTTCTAACGTGTATTCGAATGTTTCATTACAACAGTGTTTCGAAAAGAATACGAATACTTCATTGCTGCTGTAATATTGTTGATCGATCTCACAAGACTGCGGTGAAATATCAGAATTATTATAATATTAATATTGAAACGTGCGATTAACTTAATTTAATGTATTGAACAAAATTAGACAAATAACAAATACTAATGAATCTAAATTATAGAATAAATGTAATGATTAAAAAAAAAAAAAAAAATTGGTTAAACGTTTTGAATTGTCGCCGTTCTCTGTTGAAACAAATACATTTACTACTGAATTACTATAAGTTTAACACGCCCGTAAAAGTAACCGGTATACTAGGACACCATTCGGTGTACGATTGTAACACATAATCGGTAACGTCGTCAATACCCGCACTAAATTCTCCTTTTGACGTCATGAATTTAAAGCACGGCATAAAAAAAAAACTTCAAAGGTACGTTGCTTTCGCATTCTAACCGATCCCGTGCAGACTCCACCATGCGTGAACGACAGTGTTTGTATATGTACTCTGATGAAACGATTCGTATAAATGCCGATAAAAATGTAACAACACACGTCCAACAAAGGGCACCGACAATAGCACATATATGTATAGCTGTTATGAGCCGTTTACGATTCGTTTTAGGCGAACTACTACAACGGTACGGCACATTCCCTGTATGTTTACTATATAAAAAACATTCGTAGAAATTGTTAGCGGGATTTCGTAAAATAATAATTAATTATAAGTGCTTATATATTTATTAACATTTTAAAAACATCTATAAAAAAAAAAAAAAATATATATATATATATATATCCACTAACGTTTTATCAACAGACTTAAACCATTATGTACGTTTATTATCCAGACTTGGGTGAAATACTATTTAAAAGGCTTTGACATATATATTTATTTATTTGGAATAAAAAAAAAAACGTATGAAGCATTCGGATAAGTTTGAGTGATTTATTCAGTTGTCTAAAGAAATACCCGTGTCCTTGTGATGCTTTTTTGATATATTTTTTATATTGTAAAACAATAATTTTATCACATTTAGTTTCCCATAGCAGTGAGATGAGGTACAGTCTGAAAGAGAAACGACCTCGTTTTTTCTTTCTTTCTTTCTTATTAATATTATCATACGATGGAGAATAATATTAAAGAGGGAACACTTTGTTTATTCTTACTGGTTTCATAATCAGAATTATGTAATCGTTCAACGTACACTGTAAGTCGTGAATCCGGTTTCAAGCTATGTTTAGCTACAGTAACAAACACTATATTTTTTTTTATTTATCATCGGTCGTTACATAATCTTGAATAAGCTTACTGATAAAAAACTGAACGTGGAGTTCGTTGTCCTGTAAAATAAAACTTAAACACACACACACGCACATACGTTGTATAATTCCGAGTACTTCTTATAGCATATTATAAATAAAATATATTGCCCACTGTATAAACAACATTTATCGAATATAATAAATTTTAATTATATTATTACAATGCATAACCTAACTAGTAGATACCTATATATTATTATATATTATATAGTAATTGCGATATGTTATGCATATGAATTTGTATATGTATTATTATTATTATTATTATATGTGTTATACACACTGGCAATTATAAAATATTGTGCATCGATTTATATTTATAATATGTATATTGTACAATAATTTTACTGTAATAATATTATGGAAAGTGATATTATTTATTTATTATATATACCTATATATATATATATATATATATATTAGTATGTTTATATAAATTTCTGGTAAAAACTTGAAATATAGTAGGTTTATCAAACATTTTTTTATCTTATATAATTAACATTTAAATTATTATAAGCACGCAAAATGTAATATATTACATAATATACAAATATAATATACTCTAAAATTATTTTAAAAGTTTTATAATTTGCATATTATTTATAATAAAAATCAATTGGAAACAAAAAAAAAACAGTTATGATAATAATACACAAATATTGTTAATGTAAATTGTAGATTAAGAGAAATTTGTAATCCGCAAATAGTACCAAGAAATAAGAAGCTCGTGTATCGAAATTATAATAGGCTCGTTTTCAGAACAATTTTTATGGAAATTTTTATTTTGTTTTTTAAACACTTGTATTGATTATGAATTCATATTTTTCGAGAAAAAATATATAAATATTTTTTTTATTCTATTTTACCTGCGTTTTTATCGAATAAATACAAATTTGTTTTATATAGGTAGGCAACCAAATCATTGAAAAAAAAACAATCATATTTCAATAGATATATGTTATTTAACAAAACATAAAACGTTACAGCTTATAAAATAATAATTTTAAATATTTAATTATTTTCATTATAAAAACTATAAAAGATTAACAAGGCATTAAAATATAAAATATGATAAACAGTGAATTAAAAAAAAAATTAAAAATAGTGTAATAATTATAAAAAATTTATTTTTCTTGCCTTTATGTTTATAAGATTATTATTTATTTTATTGTTCGTCTCTACTTCAACTGTTCCAGAGTGTTTTAACGTTTAATATAAGCCATAGTGTTGTCTACGTTGTGATACTGAATTACGTAGACACTTTTTTATAAGTTTTTATTTTTAGAAACGTTCTCTTCGCAGAAACAGAAGTGTTCGGTATTGTTAAAAATATAATTCATCAATATCGAAATTGTGTTTACGGTTACTGCTGACCGGTGAACTCTAATAATATATCGGAAGTACCTTAAACTATATAATAATACCCGGGTACATTTTTAAAACTAAAGACTGATTAATAAAAATTAAAGAAATATTAATGTTTGAAAAAAATTAATGAATTTTATCCGTACACAGTTTTTCAACACGCCTCGATTATATTTTATTGTCTATTACACATCGGCTAGCATTTTGCCACTCTGGGTTAATCCTGAGCTCTGATTGGTATAGCATCAATATGTGTAATAAGGTTAAATATATAATTTTTACAACTTCGCTTGAAAGTGTGATCGAAACACCCACAAACGTGGTGTTTCTCCATTTACCCACACAATATTAATATACGCCAAATCAATTTCCACCATCGCATCATCGGATTAATACCGTGTTTGTATTTACGGCCTGTGATCCACCCGTGTTGGTTATTCATGATCGGCCCGTGTATATCAATGAAATAACGATTCCGATGTAATCGGCGTATGGACGCACGCAATCATATATAATAATCGATAATTACAATGTCATTGACGCAATTATGTAACCGATTATTGTATATTATTATTGTGGTATCGTTGATACAAATATATAATATATTTTTATACTGAATAAAATTTCGTACGTTATGTGTAAATAAATGTTAATAGTTAAAAAATATGTATATATTTATTTCGAACATGTAACAACAAAAAAAAAAAAAAAAAATTAAAATCGTTTTCTAACCGGCAAAACACGATATTGAAACGCGAAAAACGTTTTTAACCGTTTTTTTTTCTCTCTTTTTGATCACTTACCCGTAATATAATTATTCATAATTATTTACAAATCGTTATAAATAATTAATGCACATTACGAGACACGACCTGATAATTAACGAAATACGCTCTTGAAAATAAAAATGTTTATATTAACCCCAATCGAAATAAAAAAATAAAAAAAGAGAGACAATTTAACTGACAATCGAAACGAGATTATTAATATTCGTAAGCAACGCCTCATCAGCGAAGGATTTCATTTTTATAAGTAATGTGTGTGTGTGATGGGCGTTGCTTGAATCACAAAATATGTGTATCTCGCTATAAACGTATAATAATAATAATATTTCGGACTGTTGTCGACCGTGATGCAGACGTATAAATCTGATCGTTTGTCGTCGGCACATTTGAAAAAAGGAAAAAATCTCTCGTCTCCTCGTGCCAATTCCGTGGCTCCCCGATACCGGGGAACACCTGTCTCGGGCGGTGTTGTACGGGAGAAAACATTTATTTTATTTTCGTTAGATTTTAAACGTGAACTATAGTGGGTCGGAAACTCAACCGTCTATCCTCGACCACAGCCGTTCGTTCGTTGTTTCCCCCTCGCCAATGCCGGTTTTTGTTCGTCGGCCCTCTTTCTTTTTTTTTCTCCCCACAGCCGTCGTCGTTTCGCCGCGCCCTCTGTTTTCGTTAAGTATACAGTGGAAACTGACGGCTCTTTGTGACGGCGAGCAGTTTCAGCTGCCGGCCGAGTCGGCGGCGGCGACGTAATAACAACACGTCGTTTCCAGTTTCGGCGGTTATAATAATAATAATAATAATGTATTTATACCGCGTACACGCATCGAGTCGAAAAACGAGGTTTTGTACGCGGGGGGACCAACGAATATCACACGAGAGTTTTTTTTTTTTTTTACCGCACTCGGTCGTGTACGTTATATTTTCCCTCCTCTACAAGCGGCGCGTAAACATATTAAGAACGAAAAAAAAAATATATATAGAATTATAAAACGGGCCGGTTTTCAATTCGAGAACAACGTCGTGTCGGGAAGACGATAGAAAGCCTCGGGAGGGGAAAAAAAATAATTATAACGCAATAGAACGAGAAATAAAAAAAAAATAACTACTCTTGTCGGTCGTGTGAGGAGGGCACGGGAATAAATTCGTGTTAATAAAAACGAGAAAATACAGCAGTGTTATTTTCAAACATATTTTCATTTTTTTTTTTTTTTTTGTACAAATTATATACAAGACGAGTAGTGAAACACACGGGTGGTTCGTAGACGAGAGAACGTAGTTAAACAAGCGAGCGGAAAATATTTAAAAAAATTTCGACTGACGAATTAATACATTAAATTATATAATATAATATAATAAACGCGTAATAATAAAAAAAAAAAAAAAAAAAAAAAGTAAATTTGTCGTGAGTATTCCAAATTCGTATTACTGGCCATCAACGATGATATTTTTACATCTCAAATAATTATGTGTAATAATAAATCATTAAGGGACACATTTTTCGTCGTTATTTATTTTTTTTCTTCGTTTAAAAAAAAAACATTGGCAATAGCGAAAGAACGTGTTCAGTATACTATTTTTTTTTTTTTTGGTTCGAATAAAAAATGTATGTTTGAACACTTCGTGAGACTGGCGCGGGTTTAAAACCGCGAACAACGTAAATAATACACGATAACGTTGTGTACGACAACACAATTTGGCCCATTGTGTTATTATTTTCCTACGCTACAAGTATAGAAAAAAAAAACAACGACCGAACGTTTTTCAACGAAATCGTTATTAATTATTATTTTTCTCGCAGTATATTATTATTATTATCATTATAATTACGTATTACGCGGGCGATTATAATATAAGTAATACAAACGATCGCGAGAAGGGAAACTTGTTTTTATCCGATCGTCCGACGGTTTCGTTTAACGGAAACGTGAAAATCGTTCATATCATCATCAACTGTTTTATTGTGTACCCGTTACGTGCACCGGCAAACGAATCGATGCGATTCCTCGTTCAAATGAAATTCATTATCGTTGAACGTACAAAAAAAGATAATTGTAATAAAGAACAAAAAAAAAAAAAATGTGTTTACTTTCAAATAAACCGCATCGTCGCGTTACGCCGAGATATCTCGTTATTTTATTTTGTTCTCGATTTAGAATATGTCACGAAACAGTAAAAATTATACGAAATAAATGAATAAAAACGATATTGTGTAAATGAATACAAATTGAAACGCGAAATATTTTATTATACGAATACGCGCATGTGTACAGTCGACCCAATGGTTATTATGAAACGTCGAGAAATATAATGTGTTTGTTTACTACCGGTTTCGCAAAAAGTATCATCATTTTGGTAAACGAAAAAGATTCTGGCAATCTCCGAATCGTGGAAAAATTTAACCGTTTTCTTCCAGCCAATTCCGTGTCATTATTATTATTATTATTATTTATTTTTTTTTTTTTTACACGATAAATACGTACGGAAAATTAATGACGTCCAAAATTATTGCTGATGTTGTACAATATTTTAATTTTTCGGTTTTTTTTTTTTTTACAATTCGTTTAAAAATCAACGATAAATCTAATATTTATGTGCACCGTTATAATTTATAACTATGTATTAACTATTATCGATTATTTCTTCGTCGTATACAACTTATGTTATTATTAACGAAAAACAATATATTTTCAACGCTGCTTCAATTGCCACGCTTTACTGCAAACACAATGGATTGTAACCAGGGCATCGAAATCGAATCATTCTCATCATCGCCTGCGGTTCATCGAACTCCTTTTACCGTATAACTAATATTTAATTAAACCTTACGTAATATATTTTTGCGTTCATCTTTATACGTATGTAATATGTGTTATACAACACATATATTCGCAGATAATTATTACTTGTTTATTGTACAACGTGCAATATTATTCGTGAATACTATTATTCCAATATGGTAAAAACATAGCATAATAATAATAATAATATGAACACAATAGGTAAAACAAAATAATTAATGTAAACACATACAAAATAATCGAGTTAACAATCAATTTTTAAAATAGTATTTTAAATATATACGATTTGTATATTTACTACGAGTAAATTTCTAATGTTTTATTCGGATAATTATAAAATATTATGTAGCGCCATAAGTTTTAACTAGACCATCGAAATCAAATCGTTCTCATCGTCACCTATGGTTCATCGAACCGTATAACTAATATTTAACGGTCTTACGTAATATATTTTTCCGTTCATCTTTATGCGTTATGTAATATGTGTTATATAATATGAGAATGTAGATAAAAAAAAATTTATATATACACGTAGAAAATAATCGAGTCCATGTTTAATATAGTATTTTAAAAATATACGATTTGTATATTTACTACGAGTAAATTTCTAATATTTTACTTAAATAATTATAAAATATCGTATAACCGAACGCGGTGTATTAATTGATCGATCTATAATTATTATTATTATTTTTTTTTTATCTGATTTATTATTGCAAAATATTAAAAACTCAATCATTAGCAATAAATTTGTGGTTTTTATATTCGATTATTTCCACGAAAATTCGTCGAGTGTTTTGAAACATAAAATCGTCTTTATAACGTTTAGCCGGCATATTTTCAGACTGTTTTAACGTTTTGGGATAATAAATTTTATCGAAAGCACTTAAACGATAATAATATGAAAGGAGACCATTTTTTTTTTTTTTTTTTTTTTTTACGACTCCTTCGATTTTTAACAGTAAGTCTTCCGTTGCGAAAAAAAACGAACGTCGACGTCCACCAAATACGATTTGGCCATTTCGTGTACATACAAATTATTTCGTTGTTACGCATTACGGTAATGGATTTTTTCGTACATCGGGCTTTATACGTCGGCTCGTAAAAGACGATATTCTATCGGTGGGTAATAATAATTTATATTTCAAAAAATGTCGAAATTTCGGATTTCTCTTCTAGGCGTTATCGTGGATCTCGTCTCCCGTCCCCCCCGTCGGAATTAACAGCAGCATATTATAATTTTTATTATATTTCACTGCGCATAATACCTTTGTACTGTTTGTGAAAACATATTACGAACATATAACTCGAACTCTGGCGTAATAAACGCAATTTAATACTCGGAAAACACGGCGCGTTCCATACTAATGGCCAATGGATAATAAATGCTCTACGAATATATTTTATATCACGCGCATGGGAGCTTAATAATCCCTCTAGAATAAAAATGTCACTTCCAGTAGGCTATTGCCCATCCACGACGCTTTAAACGTTGACTGATAATAATCGATATTTAATTAAAAATAATCGATGTTAATTAAAGAGATTTAACGAAATGTTTTCCTTCCATTTAAGTGTTTCTTCTCTCGCCTATACTGTCATATCTGAAATCGTGGTCTAACAATAATGTTAATCGATGGAATAAAAAAAAATTATTGTAAAAACAAATACAGTACGCAGTAAGTACGAATGATGAGAGTCACGTTACAAACAATCGTTCCTAGTTTTTTTTCCTCTCAAAAAAAAAACTGAAATTGTTGGAATCTCCCGCATTTTTCGAGGGAAGCAAGAAAAAAAAACGTTTTTATTTCAAAGGTACCCCTCTTCATCCCCTAACCGTTGATTTTGTATTTAATACACACACGAACAAATAATACCGATTTAATGTAAATAAGGTTGTAACGTAATGGAGAAAATATTACAACGAATTTGTTGATTTTTTTTTTATCGAAGAAACCATAAAAAAACGCGTTACGTTTTGCGTTAATTACTACAGCGATCCGAGTGAATAATAATAATTTGATTATTTTGCATTTCAACTCGACGTGTTATTCGTATTCGTAAAGAAAGAAGGATAAAAAACACCGATTTTTCAATTTTTTTCCCCCTAAAACGACACACGCGTGTTACGTTGATTCAAAATCTCGCGTTTTATACGTGTTTAATATATTTTTCAATCCACTGGCAACGTCGGGGACGCGTTCTGTTTGTCGTCGTCGTCGGACGAGGGTCGAAATAGCGGTAGGAAGAGTACGGAGAGTAGAGGAGAGTATAATACAGTGTGTTCGAGGGGCATTCACACACCGATACACAAGAGGAAAACGTTGTATTATGTTTTTTTTTTTCCTATACTGCCGCTTGCGTGTTGTTCGGTTTTTGTACGCCGTTTTTAACACGCACGCGCACAATAATATCGTAAAATGTATTTGGGAAAAGAATAAAACGAAACGCGACGCGCGACGTGTACGACGCGCGTTCGGGTGTGTTCGTTCGTGCGCGTGCGAGTGGACGTCGTCGACACGTACCACACTCACGACACACGCGTGTTACGTTGATTCAAAATCTCGCGTTTTTTATACGTGTTTAATATATTTTTCAATCCACTGGCAACGTCGGGGACGCGTTCTGTTTGTCGTCGTCGTCGTCGGACGAGGGTCGAAATAGCGGTAGGAAGAGTACGGAGAGTAGAGGAGAGTATAATACAGTGTGTTCGAGGGGCATTCACACACCGATACACAAGAGGAAAACGTTGTATTATGTTTTTTTTTTTCCTATACTGCCGCTTGCGTGTTGTTCGGTTTTTGTACGCACGCGCACGCGCACAATAATATCGTAAAATGTATTTGGGAAAAGAAATGAACGCGACGCGCGACGTGTACGATGCGCGTTCGGGTGTGTTCGTTCGTGCGCGTGCGAGTGGACGTCGTCGACGTACCACACACGCCGGTCGTGTCGTGTTCTGTGATTATCGTATCGTTTACGGATCCGTTGACGGATACAAAAACGTATTTACCACAGCGCGACTGATTTACACTAGAGAAAAAAAACGAAAAAAATACGGCATTGAAGACGACTTAAATGTGCGCGAAACGTTGAAATATATGTACACGCGGTGAAATGTTAAAAACGCGCGCTGGAAATAAAATTATTTCTCATCGGCGGGATCCGTACGAGAATTCAATAGGTTACGCGCGGCGTTAAATAATAATCATGGGAAAAAAAAAAAGTCCTTCAAATGACACACGCCGAAGCAGGGGCGTATTTACTTCATCCCTTAGGGGGGAGGGGGGGCGAATAGAAAAAAGGGCCCGTCGGATCTGTTGCCAACTTAGAATTATCGATAAATTATATAAAAATAATAAGTTTTAAATAAAAAAATGTTTTATGACATTTTAGTTTTAGTTCGATTAATTTTAGTTGTCAGTAGATATAGGTACATACACAAGTATCTAGGGGGGGGCGATCGCCCCATCGCCCCCCCCCCAACGCCCCTGCGCCGAAGGGCTATACAGTATTGTTGTATTGTAAATATAATAAATTGTCACTACGCGTTTTCTAGAGGAGAGGGATTTATAAATAAATCATTATTATTTACATTTCATATTAAAATTGTATACGCGATACGCGATTTTTACACATTTCGACGTACGCGATAAACAACGGACGTTTTCAAAACTATAGTTTTTTGAACGGTTATGACGAACGGTGGCCGCGGGCGAGACAGACTTCAAAATATGCCCCTTTGTGAACATTTTTTTTTTTTTTTTTTGTCCGACCTACAGTGTCCCTGTTTTTTTTTTTTATAGATTACTCGCTGTTCGAAATTAAAACAACTTGTGAGACGGTATTGATAAACCGCGTACACACGAGTTTCCAACGAGTTACACGCGTATAAAAAAATTATTTGAAACGACAAATACAATTTGGCAAAATTCGACGGGTTACCAAATTACGGATTTCACGAATCTGTGTTTGGGTAAACGAGTGTACGTTGGTCATCGTTCGATTGGGGACGACAGTGTGAGAATTATTTGGAATCGTTCGCGCGCGAATCGGATAAGGAAAAATAATTAACATCGGAATACGCGGAATTTCAGGATATTATTCAAGAAAACGAAACGAACCGTTTTCGTTTATAGAAAAAAATTAATAAATAAATACCGACTTAATAGCAGGCCACTCGTTATAGACGCTACGGAATAAATTTAAATCGTCGGTACGATTTGTTTTTTGTTTTTTTTTTTTTTTGTTTTAATCGAATCGCCCGACCGAGGCACCGTGCACAGGGCGTTCTATTTTCGTAATTACAATTGTCGACTTCAAAAATTGTCGGATTGATTCCGCCGGTCAGATTGTACGCCGAAAATGTGTAAAATAAGAACAAATTAATTTGTTCTTACTACGGCACCGTAGTGAGAACAAATCGCCGTCGTTCCACGCACCACCAACGACTAGTCGTTGTTTAGGATGAAAAAACAAAACAAAACAGTGTATTTAGGAAACCGCCGTTTATAATTTTTCCAATCGACTATATGTCGTAAAAAAACCGCGTTGAAAATATGATATTTTCATGTGCGTACGTTCGATGATTTTCCCATTACCGTCGCACGGAGTGTTTTTTTTTTTAAAAAAAATAGTTAGAATTTTGTTACGGGGACTATCGTGTTGGGGGGGGGGGACTATCGTAAAAATGTATTCCCATATATTATTATCGTACATATCGTTTTTCTACGTAATACACTTTTGATAGTAT
This sequence comes from Chaetogeoica ovagalla, assembly GCA_032441825.1. Classification (NCBI taxonomy): domain Eukaryota; kingdom Metazoa; phylum Arthropoda; class Insecta; order Hemiptera; family Aphididae; genus Chaetogeoica; species Chaetogeoica ovagalla. The sequence goes on along the minus strand of CM063747.1, from coordinate 2,337,172 downwards.
TCGCGAAACGGATTAACGATGAATTAATAACAAAAAAAAAAAAAAAACGATTTCCCCCCCCCACCATATAGAGCGTTCGAATACGAATACTTCGAATGCACTCAAATTTTCGGAGAAAGAATTCGTATAATTTTACCATGCGAGTCTATTCGAATAAAAGTGTATTCCGAATACGAAATAATAAACGGGTCCGTTGTGCCAAAAATAAAATGTTTAATACGTGTAGCCAGGTGAATTGCGGTCGGGGTATTTTTTTCCGAGTACGTGAATTCCGTCCCCTCAAGTCGTTCTAAGCAAAATATTTACAAATCTATTGACGTTTCAACAAATATTCCGTCTGAAACGCACACATAAAAATTCGAAGTAACGGACAGAGAAAATCCCGTCGAATTGTCGAAAAAAGCAAATTACAATCGAGAAAAAAATGTATGAACGTGATAATATAAATTATCGACCGGATTCGAATGCGTCGTCAGAGCCGTTTCGTTTGGATCTTTTACCTGTTTGGAATACACTTTTATAATTTTTTTTTTTTTTTGACATAAACGATTAATCGAATAATTAATACGAATTCAAAATAAAACCGAATGTATTTGAAAGACTATAGACGGCCAACCAGCTCCTCATTCCGGGCAATGCTAACGGGCCGAATAATGTGGCACGCGATTCGCGCAGTTTTATGGAAATCCGACGCAGTTAAAACCAACGCCGGAGTGAAAAAGGGTTCTCAACGATTTATTCTCGACTATAATATTGTAGAATACGTGTATGTATATATATATATAAAAAAGAAAAAGAAATTCAGAAACGGAACGAGGTAAATACCGTCCGTAAAAGAGAAGGAAAAAAAAACGATGTATTGCGTTACAACAACGCGTGTGTTATTTGTGTACGACGACGCAGCAATCGCGCGCGCAGGCGCGTTCCACCGCCGAGTTTTGACGATGTGGCAACGTCGAGGTCGCGCGCCTCGTCCGATGCGTTTCGTCAGAAGGAAAGAGAGAGAGAGAGAGCGAGAGAAGTGAGAGATAGCTGGGTCCGACGATCAATATACATTTTGGGGGAACGTCGGCCGCGAGCGATGAGACGTGCGTGAGTAAACGAGAAATGGTTTCTGCGTTTGTGTACGCACACGATATAACATCACTCGTATTATAAAAGTAAAAAAAAAAAAAAAAACAACGTAATAAATATTTTTTCCTCTCTCTCTCTCCCCCTCGCTCTCTCTCTCTCTCTCTCTCGCGCGCGCGCCCAAAACCGGTTTCACTGCGTTTGTGCGGCCGAATAACCACTGAAACGCGGTGCTGCTGCCCTCGGCGACAGCAAATACAAAAACAGCCGTTGAACTGTGTTACGACTCCCCCCGGTTCGTCGGTATCGGACCGATACGCCGAGTCGACCGACGGCCGTGTTCGTAGGATACAAAAAAACGAAAAACGAAAAACCGGACTGAAAAAAAACGACGAGAGACAAAGAGAGACGACGGACTCTCTACAGGTTTTGTCGGATTCCCATTTGATCGCATTATACTGCGCGTCGGTTTTCTGTTACAACCAAATAGCTGTGCCCGTGAAAAAAAAAACTTGTTTCATGAGATAAAAAAAACTCAATACACCGATAACGAACGAAAAAACTCCGGTAGATTGATTATCACGTTTTGTAAAACCGAAAAAATACTCATGTACGCGTGCGTATTGATTACGTTTTCAATGTCGGATTTCAAAATCTACAATTTTCGTAATCAATCGCTACTCGCGAACAATATTGTAACGTTGCGCGCGCAAAATATATCATTAACTTTTTGTAATATTCGTTGATTTAATCCCGGAGTTTAATTTGTCGAGGGAATTTTTTTTTTTTTTTTAAACGTAATTTAAAAAAAAAAAATTTTTTTTTTTTTGTAACATTAAATATAAAAATTGGCTATACATGATATATAAATATACGTATGATTGTAGCTTTGCTTCTAAATGTTTAGATACGAACGTTTAACTCGAAATCTTGTGGTTTTTTTTTTATTATTATTTGGAACTTTGTAAAAACAAATATTTACAACAATTAAAACAAAAAAAAAAATCTTGTGTTATTCTGAACAAATAGCGAAAATCTTACACGTTAGAATTTCGTGATTATACGTAGAAAACAAATTATTACTTTTTTATTATCGTTATTTATGCAACAATGGCAATGGTTGTTTAGCGCGCAAAGTATTTATTTATTTATTTTTTTTTTACAAAAGTAATGGTATTACAGATATCGATTGAACATTTGTACTTTGATAAAGTATGCACGGTGAATAATGAACAGACGTGTTTTAATTAAATCAAATTATATAAATTAGTTTTTTTTTTTTTTAAATTTGACGACCGTTTTGTCACTGTCTTCGATGAATTCGTGTAGGATTTTTTGACAATGTCTCAAACTCCGTCCCGGATCGTGGAATGATTTCAGCAATCGATTAGGCGAATCAAACGAATATTCGAAAATCACTCGTTACAATAGAAAATATTAACGCAATAATAATTTCTTTTTATTTGTAATAGAATATTTTTGCGCTTGTCCGTCAATTTTTTTTTTTTTTTTTTTTTTTTACTCTGAATTATTCAGGGCCTGAAATTTGGTATTTTATATTTTTCTTTATGGCCAACCGCAGAGGAACAGCTGATATCAATAATACAATAATTGAATTAAAATTATATATTAATTTTTCATTTCGTCTTCAACGCGGTTTTCGACAAAATCTCGAGAGCATATGTAACGTGGTCTACCGCACATATCTCTATTTATTTGCGGACATAAAAAAAAACAAAAGTCCATTTACAAAAAAAATAAATACGTTAAAATATTTTCCTAAAAAAATATGGGAACGCCTGTTTGGACGTTATACGCGTTCACGAACGAAAGCGGCAACAACGGAATAATATCATTCGTTCAAACCGTGGAGTATTATTGTATAATATTATAATATTTAACTTTTTTTTTTTCATTTAGAAATTTCACATCCGTTCGAATAATTACCGCGCTATCGCTATACGAGTATATATATATTATACGAGCCTGGAATAATCATGCGCGAGGTCAAGGGCAACGACACTACGTGTTACGACCAACGAACACGTCGGATTACTGATATGTTCCGTAATATTATATAAACAAATGTTATCGAATTTATTGAAAACCGAATGGCTAATATTATTACTGAAAACCAAACGTCAGCGCATTGTAATCCATTTCTGTGTAGAACTGAAATTGTTCGAATGTGATCGAATACGCCCATGCACTCATCGGAGTGTGTAATTAAAAATATAAATAATTTTATGCGTACGCGGTACGGCCAAAGACGACTTTTACTCGTAGTCTTCGCGTCGTCTTTTTTTAATAACAGAAACTTTTTTTTTAAATAGAGACTATTATTCGTACGCCGGCAAGTTTAGGGAGAAGCCTCCTCCACAACTTTGGACGTTAATGAACATTAAAGCGCTTTATTGAACCCGCTTTTTAAAAATCGCTCCCACCCCCTGTAGCCCTAAGCCCGTCCCTGCAGTACTCATAACCATACAGAGTTACGGAACGAACGCGGGACCGACTTCGACCGGACGAATTTTATAAATTGATCGGTTTTTCAACCACGCGTATTTCGTCGGAAGGCGCAATTATCATTCGAGCGGATTTCCGAAATTTCGGTAATAAACTATTTATCAAACGACTTTCAGACGATACATTTCACGAGCGGAAAAATTCGGTTTGGTGAACGAACAACTACGCCGGGGTAGTTGTAGAGGTGGTAGGTACACGCAACGGTAGATGGTCGTGATCTTGAACTCATAACCACGGGCTAGTAAACAAAATAAATAATTTTCCGTTTGTTACACAACAATAACGTTATATTATTACGCAGCATAACACGCTTTGAGTCGGTCAGTCGAACAACAGTGCGTGTACTTACGTTAACGTACTTGACATTGAATAATAAGTACTCGTTTATTATTTAGTTTTGCGTCACGGTCTGTAAATACGCGTATAAAATACACGCGGAACCTATATTATTTTTCTTTTTTTTTAATATATATTTTAAACTCGGTATCGCAGATGTCGGTACCGTAGAAAGTGTAGGTAAATCGAGGCGTAAAAAAGAAAAAGAAAATAGGCGCTTATTAAAAAGATAATAATACTTATCCAATACGAGAAAATATATTCAGTTTTCAATTTTTTTTTTTTTTTTTAGTTATAATGTCGTAACACAATATGTAAAATAATTGATGATAATATAAAAGACAATTGTTGTACGTATAAGTTATTTTGGAATCATATAATACATACGAGAATACGTCTTTGGAGATTATTGCAAAAAGTTACAAATCAACGGAGTTTTTTATTTTACAATTCGAAATACGCGTAGAACTAGGCAAATTTTACAACACGTAAATAGGCCCGTGTTCGCATATTTTAGCGGATTTAAAGATCTAAAGTGTCGACCACACCAAAAAGATCAATAATGTTAGACGATACGGAAAATAAAATCCGACGAGAGGTTGTGCGGGTCAGAGTGATTTCTCTGAGCGCGAGATTTTCATAGAGGCCCGAATTCTACACCGACAAATCATAAAAAAAAAAAAACAGGATTTTTGACAAAACTCGGATCCTTATGAGAAAAAAATCCTGTAATACTCGTTGCATAATTATACATTTATAAATAACCAATGCTTAATATACACTATATATTGACATAAATTGAACTTTTCTACGCGGGAATAAAATTACACTGGAGTAATTTTATGGAGCACTGTCAGGTTCGACAAAACTGTAATCTTCGAATATAACATAGCATATATCCAAATCCATTTGTTAGAGAATTACCTACCTGTATATGTTTTAAAGGAATTTTTTTCCGAAATTTTAATTCTAAAATGAAACATTTGTATTTTCGAATAGTTTATTAATTTAATTAAAGATGTATATTACTTTAAAATAATAATATTGAAAAAAATAACTCTAATAATTATACGTATTTATTTAGTTTTAAACCTACTATTGTTAGCCAATATTATGAAATATGCACACTTTACTCTTATCCTATTCTTTATTATAACGTCCTAATATTATACCGGTAGAAATTATATTTTATTAATTTTTCCATTACATTAAATATATAGAAACCTTGAGAAAAACATTCGATTTATGAACGTAAATTTAAAAGTTCTAGACGTTTTGCGATTTAATTTGACTGTTCAAAGTTCTATAAAAAAAAAATATATTACGATAACCTTATCTTTTCTTAAAATGTTTACCGTGACTTAATGCATTCATTTGTTCACATAACTTACTATTTCTGTTTTGCTTTAACTGTAATTTATTTGTTTTTCTTTTTGATTTCTGTTATTTCACTAATTACCTCATACGGCCGTAATTATATTGAAATTTTTATTCAGTATTCATAGATTTTCTTAAACTCCGGTGTGATAATAAAATTTCTATTAATTCTAATTAAATTTGTTCAATCGATAAAATATTATACTGAACGTTTTCGACAGACACATAACAGTCTCATAACTTACTTATATTAGTGTATTGTACATAACAATATTCCTTTGTTTTATATTTTTACGCGTATACTTATTATACCTGTTTATGTCGTTTGAACTCACATGAAACCGAATAGAACAGTAGGTACCTATTCGTTACTTCGTTACTTACCAAAGTAATTCTGTCAATTAGTCGATCCGAAAATATAAGTAGGTACCTCAAATGTTGTTTAATCACACAACTTTTAAAAATCAATGTCATCACACTTTTTGTACAATTTACTGTACGTAATATTTACAATGTAGGACGTAAGGAACAAGTGAACTGCTCAACGTGTACAATGTACATGTTATGCATTAAAAAATATATATATATAAGAATCATATGTTATAAATAATGTATTTATTTTAAAAGTCATAGAATATTTTATATAAATTTTTGTATTAAGTTATTTTTATGATAATACATATATATGAATAATTAAATAAAACAAAAATATATTTTATAATTTTTCTTTGTTTCAACACATTCAACGAATGTAAATATTAACATATATGAATAATCAAACATCATATATTAAAAAAAACCATACTTAAAAAATACAATAAAAATGAACAGTCATGGGTTTTTAAGTGAAGCAATAGCAATAAAAAATGAGGCAGTCAAAAAAGTATTTTTTAAAGGTATCTTACAGGGAATATTTCTTGATTATTTGTACAAAAATAAAATATGTTACTCGATAAAAATCAAAATCATTTTTTTATACTTCAATATATCATGTCATTCAATATTTCAAATAACTATAGTTAAGTACATAAAACAGATTCTTATAAAAAAAAATTACCATCCTCATAAAAAACATGCATTATAGCAAAATTAATATGTTCGTATTATTTTAAGAAACTTCCCTTTCACAGCAATATCAGAGTAATAACCAATTTACCAATTACTATAACCATGACCTGTTATAGTGAATAATTAAGAACTAATATAGTTAAATACATTTTTAATGCTATAAATAAAATAATATAATAAATGATGAAAAGAAAATCAAAATAATATATCGCTGTTGTTGAAGTAGATACTTCCATTCAAAACATTATTCGTGTATCTGTAAATAATTTAAAAATAATATACGAGTGAATACATATGTATATGTATTATAAAACAATAAAATTTAAAATTTGTATTATATATAAAACAAAAAAATAATAACAATAGAACTGTTAAAATCGCAAGTGGAAAATATTTTATAAAGTACCTATGCAAATCGTATACTATGGATACGACTATGAAAATTATTATTGATATAAGCAAAATATTTTAATAATTATTGATACTGGTGATCAGGATCTATTTCAGATATTTCAGCTGTTACGTAATATTGTACCCATTCGTATTAAAAATTAAAAATAATTGTTTAGAATTCATCAAAGATGTCTGTGAATATTTTATTTATCCAATATTTAACGTGAAAGTGTAAAATTTTTAAAACCGAAAGAATTATTATATAGTGCAAGTAATTTGCAACAATAGTAGTTATGATAATTCATTATAATTTAAATTTAGTAATAAATAAACTTACCAGATTTTTTTTTTATTGTAGTAACCAATATTTCTGCACATCCTTAAGCTCCGTCAACTTCTTCATCGTCATCAGTGTCCCAATCTTTCAAAATTGCATTTCGCAATTGCCTTAATTTAGTTTTTCTTTCTCTTATCGGCAGTTTCTTAGGCTTTTTCAAAGTCTTCTGCTTCTCAACACATTTACGTGTCACTCGAGTCACCACCGATGCCACTTTTTTTTCTTGAGCAGCTGGCATATTAGTATGTGGAAACCATTTGAGTGTTGAAGAGTTTTGCCACTTATGCATATACATGTGACTTTTAAAGACTCCGTAGCGATTAGTCTGAAAATCGCATTCACCTTTAAATATACATGGGTAACGATAAACTCCCTCTGGAGGCTTATCTCCACACCAAATTTCAGCCCAAGTGAATTCCCTAGCTTTAATCGAAGTTGTAGCCTTCTTCGATTTCAAAGCCGAAGTCGAAACCGAAGTCGAAGCCGAAGTCGAAGCCGAGGTCGAAGCCGAAGTCGTAGCCGAAGCTGAAGCCGAAGTCGTAGCCGAAGTCGAAGCCGAAGTCGAAGCCGAGGTCGAAGCCGAAGTCGTAGCCGAAGCTGAAGCCGAAGTCGTAGCCGAAGTCGAAGTCGTAGCTGGAGTCGAAGCGGAAGTCGTTGCTGAAGTCGAAGCCACATTCCAATCCGAGGTTGAATCAGTGCTATATGCCAAAGTCGAGGACGAAGTCGAAGACGAAGTTGAAGACGAAGGTGACGCCGGAGCTGAAGGTATAGCGGATTGCTTATTTGTAGATCTTGTAGTTCTTGCAGTTATTGTAACATTTGAAGCTTTTTCAATTTTTACAGTTGTTGTGGTTTTTGTAGTATTTGCAGCTGAAGCTTGGCTTGTATTAGATTCTTTTTGCGACAATCTCTTGAGTTGTTTCTTTTCTTTTCTTATTTTATCTCTTTTTTGTTTTTCTGTGGTGAAAAGTGCATAAATTTCTTGTCGTTGGTTTGGCATTATACAAGTATGTTCTGCGTCATAAGCCTGTTCAAGCGGCACAAAAATATTCACATCTCCGCCTATTTCCTTTTCAATACCGATAACTTCGTTTATGAAATTTAACATTTCAAATTGGCACGTCACTCTCATAGCATTGTTCTGCTTTTTGTACATAACTATAAAAAACAATAATATTATATAATCAATAAACGTAAGTGTTTTGACTTCGTGTTCAATTCAAATGAGAACACTTACTAAGTCCTTTCTGGACGAATTCCATTTTTCTCGGACAGGAGTACATGCATATTTTATCCTCGTTGTATACAATCTCGCTGTAACGTAATGACAATTGATAAATATTATTTCGTACGAAAATTTTTATAAATTTTGCATTTTCTATTTATTAACACTTACTAAGAATGGTCTCTTTCGAAATACACAGCAGCAATTATCTTTTTCTTAGCGTTCACGAATTCCTTCAGGTCTCCCGGGGTAGCACTGGTGTTCATTACCCTTCCGGGCCACCAAATACGATTGAGCAAATTAACCCAGACTATGTCGCCAGGCACGTAAGTTACATTTGAAACGCTCATTATCACTATTGGAATTCACGCGGCTGAAAATCATAAAACAGCATATTTGTTATACACAAGGTGGTCCCCGTCCGACGTGGATTTACGGAACATCGAACAAGTAAATACTTAATTATTTATTGAGTTATTATAAATCTTATTACTTTTTTGATATATATATATATCAATATATATATATATTGATATTGCGCGTCGCGCTGCCGGATCTCAATCGGGTGAAAAATAAATACGTACCAAGATTATTTTTTTACAATAACCGTAGAGCTGACCGACGCGAAGGCACGTGTAAACGCCGTTACATCGAAACGCGACACTGACGCCAAAGACGAAACGGCCGCTGGTGAACAAACGACGATGAACGGCCACTAGGTCGCGGCGGCAGCGAGACGGTTAGCGCTCCACCGCGATCTGTTGTTACCGCGGACGACGACACGGCGGCGGTTATTCCAACGCGTAGCTATCCGGGGACGCGGCCGTGTTCGAATTTACGCGCGCGGAAATCGAAGAAGACGTTCACGCAGACTTTTAAGAGTTTTTGGGGAGACGTGAGCAAAAAAAAAAAAAAAATGTTTTCACACACGCATTGAAAAAAGGAAATACGACGTGTAATTATCATAAACGCAATTTTCGTGAACGTTTAAGTATTCACTGAAAACCGTATTAACGACGTCGACTAATTTCTACGTAATATATTACGCGTACGCATTTCTTAAAAAAAAAAAAAATAATGTTACTCGCGGGTTTTTACATTCCGAGCTGTGTTGGTTTTACAATAACGTTGTTCTTTTTTTTCCGTGCACAATTGTCGACTGAAAAGAAAACTCATTGCGCACGTACACACATTTTCCCCGTGGAAAAGTTTGTTAAAAAGTGGGGTGCTTCGGTGGTAAAACGATCAGGGAAAACACTCGCGTTTCACTGGATATTTCATATTATTATTGTATAATATTATTTTTATGTATCCCCCGGTGGTCTGTCGATCGATTAAACGCGCGACTTATTATCGGTATTGTGTACACCCTCGACGAGGTCGTTCCGCATTGAGTACATTTATATAAATACGTTTTACGCCTCCTATTTTTATTTATTTTTTTTTCGATAACGGTCGCGTCGTTTAAAAAAGAATTTCGGAATGAAAAATGTTTCATTTTGCTATTTTTTTTTTTTAATACGTCTTTATGGCGTATCAAAACGATTATTTCAATGTTTTATTGGCCATATTATAGCACATACTTCGGTACTTTAATATAATTTTCTAAAATCCGAGCCATGATCGGACTTACTACACTCATATACGTTTCCCGGTAACGGATTTCGCTGTGACAGTGGTGGTGAAAATGATGTCATTTTCGATTTTTTTTTTTTTTGAGTTTTACGAAGTTTCGAAAACATTTTATCGAAATATGCGTTGTTCGAACGAGTCGTAAGAGTTTTTCTTGTAAAACAATTTTTGTTAATTGGCATTGATAAAAACAATACGTGGTGATAGAATCGCCTGTATTTTTTACTCCTTGAAAATCGCTCAGAGTGAAAAATGGAACCTCTCGCCGAACAAACAACAAAATTTATAAGCCTAATTCGAGGCGAGCCGCATTGTAAAGCGGTGTTTATAAAATGAAGACACATTTTTTCATTGCAAATCAACCGAAGAAACGTTTATTTTTTTACACTACACAAAACATTTATTGTTATTGACACTATTATTATTATTATTATTATTGTTGTTGTTTTACTTATGAGACGTGCTTTTTTTAGTGTTCAAGCTTGGTTCAAGAGCCGCACGAAACTGATTTAAGAACCACGTGCGGCTCGCGAGCCTTGTTGTGGCCACCCCCCCCCCCCTATTATTATAATTTCGTTGGTTACCGTTTATTATTTTTTTCTTTCAATGCGTGTGTACGACGGGCCCAGCCTACACTAGATGCCTATAATTTGAGTACGTGCGTTTATTATAATCATAAAAATGACAACAACGAATAAATAATAAACGACGCAGTTTTATACAAAAAATGATTCCAAAACAAACATAAAAATCTGTTAAAAAAAAATGTATGATAATCACCGGGCCAAGTCAGCCGCTTACCTAAAACTAAATGAAATACTGAAATACACACGCAGGTGACAAATACGATTGAATAATAAAATTTCAAAAACAAAACGAAAAATATGAATAAATAATAGATCGAAATGGATATTTGATCGAGAAATGGAATAAAAACTATAAATTATCGCTATTGATTAAAATTTTAAATAACGGTTTAAAAAAAAAATACATATTATATAAATGAATATACAATCAATCGAGAAATAGTGAATGTCGCGAAAAATGAGAAAATGTGTGGAAATTGTTGTATTAAATTTGTTTATTATTACTATGGGGTTTGACGAGAACTCTACATTATATTCATCGAATTATCAGTTTATATAAACTGTATTCGTCGAAAACGATAATTAGGAGGTACAACTATAAATCGTACGAACAAAAATAAAATTGAAAATAGAATTTGAGAATAATGTTCGAATACTTCAAATGCGTGTATTACGTAATTTTACTTTTTTTGTTTTTTTTTCGAACAAAATTTATCGTGGAATATTTTATTTTAATAAAAATTAGACCGCGCTACAACCGTTGTTTATTAAGCCACTATTTCGCAACCCCTAGAATGTATAATTAATGAATAATAATTTATATAATTATATAATAATTTATGAATGTATAATTAATTTATTAGTTATTAATGTATAATTTATACATAATAAATTAAGTCGATAGTACGACCGAGTTTAGTAGTGACCACAAGTAACCAGTGACTACGTACCGACTATGTACGTGCATACAGAGCGTACAATATACGATTACTACGTTTGGTTTTTCGTCGGAATAAAACGATCCCGTGATAGAAATTGCCTAAATATTACTCCTTGAAGTGAAACGCGCGTTTACCTGCGTGCGCGTGCACCTCAACGGTATCGCTACCAGGGTCCTATGGTTCAGTCGGTACCTTTTATTTTTGTTCTTTTAACGTATCATGTGTACCGGTCATCAAAATTCGTAATCAGCGTCTCCAACCGATCGATTGCGGATATGGAAGACGACATTGATATTAATCGGCATTAATGGACCATTCTCGACTGGAGAGTAACGAGACTACGGATTTATTTGTAAAATCGCGCACGAACGATTGGAAAAACGACCGGTTTTAAAATCTCTATCCGAACACAAATTAAAAACGTTATACCAATGGTATTCAGAGCCGCGTTTGATTTTATGATGTTTTGTGGGACGACGACGTTTTAAAAAACCAACATGAAAATTAAAAAAAAAAATTATATTTATAATTTTTTGATTTATACTTCTTCGCACTAATAAAAGTTCGTTGAAACAATTAAACATATTTTATAAATTCTCGATTCGTACGAATCTGCAAAATACGAAAAATGAGAAATAATACAAGAGAAGAAAAATTTTAAATTATGTGTACAGGTAAACAATTTTATTTTGTACAATTATTTGCTGAACTAAATGTATCTAGTGAATTATATTGTTTATTTTTATAAAAAAATATTATAAAACTCATTGCGAGAACAGTTTTTTTTTTTTTTTTTTTTAAATGCGTTTTAACAATAATTATTGTTTCGCTAGTTTCAACCGAAAATCGAATCGTTTCGTCCATCCGCAATACGTGCATAATAGTTGTGTATGTAATTATAATTTTTCAATTCGTTCAAATTGCGTATCGTCGTCAATTGGCGGTGTTCAATCGCTTTTCACCTGTGCGGTTAGACGTCGACTCCCGATAATTTTTTTTATTATTGCATATGCAATCAGTAATCGTATTTTATCATCGAACGATTTCTATTGCGTATAAGTACCTGTTTTTAGATTTGAAAAATCAAGGAGATTTCCAACAACGTTTGTTTTTTTTTTAGCTTAATAATGGAAAGTAAACATATTTTTTTCTGTTTCCCCCGGGAATCGGTTTCGATGTGTTCAACACTCGGTCAATGTACGTCATAAAAAAAAGAAACCGCCTAAACCCAGAACGCGGATATACGTATTTTTCCGTACGCTTATATTTTTTCTGGGTACACGAATACGTTTCTCCGTGTTCGGGTATTACGCGTGTATGTATAAATTTGACGCGATTAACATTTTACGAGACGGGTTTTTATTTTCGTCCGCTTTAATTGAAGTGTACATTACGAAAAGTCTCGTAAGTGTTGTGTCGACTTTCCTAAACCCGTGCGCGCACGCACCGAAACAACTTCGAATAATAAATTTGTTTTTGGTTTTTCATCGAACGGAAACGAACGAGAAGACCTCTTTTCACCTGCGGCGGCCGATTTCTAAACGGATATGCAACGCGTAACGAAAATATTTAAAGAAAAAAAAAACGTATTTAACGTACGCTTAGTTGTAAACGCGTACGCGTTACGAGTCAACGGTAATTTAATGTTATAATTTCTCTTCGAAAGAAAAAATAATAATTATAATAACGTAAAACGTATGAATTACGACGCGTAATTATACCGTAAAAATATGCACAAGCGGTGTACGGTTTAAATTTACATACATTAAATATTATTATTATTATTATTATTGAATCTATAGCCAAATAATTCGAGCCCATCCCGGAACAACAAAATATTATTTGGTAGCTGGATTTCGTACGAGAATTACAGGTTACCCACGGGTTATGTCCCCAAACACTTTCAACATTTTTTTTTTGGAAATAAAAACCAAACGCTATCGTTCACTAATGTAAACGTCATCGTTTATACATACAGTATTTATTTAAACGTTTTTTTTTTGTTCTGTAAAATACGAAAAAAAAAAAGAAATGTTACATTACAATAATATCGAAATAATAATTAAATAACGTAGATAATATTATGTTCGACAATAGTCTGTCTTATAAATGTCGACATTTTTAAATGTTAATCCTACGGTTTTTTTCAACGTTGGCTACCAACTCGTTTTTAACATTGTGCGGCATTTAGCCGAACGAATTTTCATGCGTTACAATGTAATGGCCGAAGAACATTATAATATTTTTACGACCTTTCGTAAATTGAAATTCGCTATTACTTTCATAATCGACGAGACGAAATTTCAACATTATCAAAATAGCAAGAACAAATTTTTCTTTTCTCATGTGAAATTCGAGGGACGGCGATTCCTTGCACCCCCTCCCCCCCCATCCGTATATACGACAGTTATAAACGCGCGTTGTTGTTAAATACTACTCGATTAGATTAGACGACCGACGTTGATTCAGGGATGGTTATTGGATGGCTCGGACACATAAACGTGTGCAGAAAAACCTGGAGAGGCCAGTTATAAAATTTGAATTTTTTTACTTGCTACAACGATCTATATTTGTGACTTTTGTTGTTGTTGATGTATGACGATTACATAGCGTACCTGGAATTTTTTCACCACGCAAAATCAAAGATCATCTCGAAATTAAAATTGGTTTCCTACGCTATTACGACTAATAATAAATGACAAGACCAGTCGATTAATGCGCTACTTAGTTATTTTTTTTTTTATAAATATTTTAATCGATTGTGCATTCTCTACACATCTACATCACAGTTATCACACAGATTATGTGAACACGTAAGTTTTCACGGGTTCTGTGTCATCCGTGATCACAATGTTTAATACATTGATAATGAAAATTTTGGAAACTACAAAAAATAACACTCAAGAAAATCACGGTTACTATAGGATATTATTACGTGAGAAGTTAGTTGAGTTAACGTTCGATAAAATACACTAATGTTTGGAAAAAGAATTATCTAATAAATTTAATGTAAAATAAAAAAGAAGGTATGTATCAATCAATTTTTATTATTTCTGCGAGCGCGCTTCCTATTAAAATTCCGCCGGATTCGCCCGCCGGTCTCGTCGCGCGAAATCTGAACGGCGTCGCGTGGACGACGGGTGTGTGGGCAGACTCCTCGAAAATCCAGGTACCAGGCGCGCATGAATCGCAATGTTTATCGAGTCCCCCGCGTGTTGTCGGTTTACCTTCGGCCGGTACTAACCGGTTCTACGCCGTTCGTCATCTAATACCTCACACGCTCGGCGGCCGGCCGGTGCAAATCCGTCGTTCTAAACTCCTGGTATCCGTAACACCTCGTTTCGTTCGATTTTCCCCAAAAAATGTTGCCGGCGAATTTCCATTTTTTCGTAAAAAAAAAAAAAGCAGGAAATTATTTTTTTTATTAAATTATTACGTTATTAAATTATATCAATACGTTTAGTAATTAAATTAATTACGTACGTAAAACGCAACGAAAATGACCAGAACGATTTTTTTTTATCATTATATTAATTTCGAGCCGTTTTACAAAGTCCATATATATATATACTTGCTGCTATCTACGTATTAAAATTTTAACTTTATATTACGGGCTACAATTATTATTATTATTATTATTATTATGATTTTTATTATTATTCAATAATAACGATTATCATAATACACCACAGTCATTGCCAGTCTGCACGCGAGTATTCAAAAGTACCTACTCGCTGACCACCGCTAGATAGCAACACACGTACACGTTAATCGTGTATTAAATTATTTTTGTACTGACTACGATTGTGTTTTCAACACTCAATTCTCGTCTCCTACGAAAGAAAATTTTGGTAAAATTGTTAATTTTTTTTTTTTATATATATATACGCATTTAACGCTAATTTTCCCGAATCGTAATTTTCAGAAAATGCGTTATTTATAACGCGTCTCGATAAATTCCAAAATTTTGATGACTTTTTTTCTGTAAGTACAAACGAAAACCGGAGGAGTGTTCAACGAGATCCGTTTGAGAACGTTTCTTTTGTAAGGAATTATCGAGATTTCACTACTGTACTATTAATACGAGACACGGGAGAGATTTTCCTGCAATACCGTTTTTCGCGCAATCCATCCGTGATAAAGTCGCCGGTGTTCTACTTGCGCTCCGCCATCGTTCTAACACCACAAATGTAGTTAAGCCAAAAATATTTCAATATTATATTTTGTGAATTTAACTACATATTTCGATTCTACATCGAGATGCCGACTCAGTGCGGTTGAGAAATTTGCCTATGATTGAAAAATAATTTAAACGTGGCGGAAAAATACATTTTTGTCTTGTGCGCCGCGGAAAGATGAATTTAAAATAAATAATGCGCCATTTTTAAAATAACTGAAATTAAATTGTATTTGTATATTAACAATATTGGTATTTTACTGTAAATTAACAAATATCGTGCTATGAATTAATTGTACAAACAATCTGTAAATAAAAACCTTACCAATTACAACGGAGCATCGAATAAAAGATTTTTTCACCGCTTAAAAGTGTACAATCATATTTACGCGTTTCCATGGCCAAATTATCTTATGGTGTTCAATATTAAAAAATAAGAAATAAATCATATAGATTTAGAGAGAGCTGTAAGTGATATATTTACTAGATTTAAAAATCGTCGGTATCCTCTTATATTATTATTATTATTATTATACATTTGCTTGTGCAAAAGTAATAAATATAAATAGTTATAACTATTATATTAAGTTTAATATAATTTATAAAAAGTCATATATATCAATACATTTAAATATGATGTGATTTTCTTCTTCTTTTTTTTACAGCATTTATCATTTTCAAGCTTTATACGCATTACTTATTTGTTTTCACAGGGAAAGTTATTAACTATTTATTATTATTATTTTTTTTTTTGTAAATAGCTTTTTACTAGGTATTTATGTTGATTGCGATTCATAATTTATTGATAACATTAAAAACCGTATAATGTATATAGGTATATATGTATAATATTTTTATGACCTGGTGATATTTAAAAGTGGCCTCGCACACCCGAAAAAAACCTGAAATGATGCCTCTGGCTCTGACAACAACGAAGGCCAACACATTAAGTATGAAAAATTGTATGGATATCCAACGACGGACATTAGAAAATGGCAGCAATATAGACATGAAACAGATATCGACGCAATGGGAATGTGGGATGAATTAAAATTTAAACGTTGCGATTTCCAAATAACTAATTACTAAATTTAGAAGAGTATTTGTATAAAGCCGTCGATCAATTCAAAATCACTCGTTTTTATATTGCAGTGTTATCGCGAAATATTGTTCTGTACATTATAACGTTGCGACGAGATTCGTCAACAATTATCTGCCAATAGAGTACTTTGCACAACTCGAAAATCTTCGTGTTAAAAATGTTTAAAATTTTCAAATTGTCCAAAATTGTTTTCAAACAATCATTACCAACACATTACACTAACTGCGATTATTAATTAAATTAAATCGTCAAAACGGAGATTTTTTTTTTTTAGTTTATCGTTTTGCGTACTAGCCACTTAGTACAAGGTATTGGCCGAGGTGAATATGTTATTTTATATAATTATATGAAACTTGTTTACAGTAAAGGAAAAAAACAGGCCGTCCAACGTGTTTACGTATTCTTGTAAATTTTTTCCGTTTACGCTTCGAATGAAATAACATTACACACGCTGCTAAGAGATGTACTTTCACGAAACTCGAATACAATATTCCTATGACCAAACGGTAAAAAACGATAAATATCATCAATTCCGTAATACGGTGTACTCCGCCGTAACGAATAGACGAATTCAATTACCGATGTAATACGTTTTTACTGCGCCATTTTCGCGCTATTCCGATCGAAACGTATTTAAAAATTTTTTAGAAATATTTCGGTGCGTGCTCAAACCCCAGGGGGAACTATAAACGCAGAAAATATACACTTTTTACTACGGGCAATTCAAATTTATGTTTTCAAAATAGTCGCGTCTCGTCACTGCGTGATATAATAAAGATATTTTTGATCGATGTGTTTTCATATTTATAATACTCTCTTTCACGGGGGTTTTTTTTCTTTTGTGAAATTTCGATAATTTTTTTCATACGATTCAACCCGAAGTGTCTATTTGAATTCAAAAACGAAAAAAATTAAACGTTATCTGAATGGATCGAATATAAACTCGAATTCAATAAACGAGAATGGCAAAACGACTCGTAGTCAAATTCGATTCTGTTCCAAAATCTTTGGCTTACGTCTCGGGTGAATTCGGTATACACACCGATTAAATAATCCGCGAAATTCGCAATCATGAACAAAAAAACAATAATTGCAATCGCCGAATAAATTATAATAAACACGGAACGAATAATAATAATAATAATAATAATAATAATAATACATTTTTGTAACGAATACGATCGCGTAGAGGATTTTCGAGAATGAAGTCGGCTCGTGTGCGCGTAACACAAAGACGACGCGCACGTGAAGAGTCCCGGACGGGAAACCGAACGTTTTCAAAATAACGATCTTCCCCCCTGGGTGAACAAAGATTGCATGATTTATTGACAGCAGATGCTAACACACGCATGCACACACATGGCGTACATGTAATAATAATAAGCGAGCAGTGTGTAATAATAACACGAGTGTAGTGTTTCCCACGGGTAACCGCCAGATGTTTACAGAGAACAAACAAAAATGGCCGAAATACCGTGTGCGTATGTATACCATACGTCCAATGCGTATAACGTAGCCCGGTGTAAAGTATATAATGTATTATACGTTTTAGACGTGAACACGGTGAAAAATATTTATTTTACGTCGTTTTTTTTCTCTCTCTAAGAAAAAATCTCTCTCGTCGACATTTCCTTATTTGTATTTGTCGGAGTTTATATACATAGTTTATATCACATACAGAAAAACTCGTTAAATACGATGAGTACGATTAGACGGATTCGGAACGAAATAATTTCGAGTGGCTTTAAAAATATCGCGTACGCATGGACGTACACAATATTCAGATGTTAGCGCGGGTACAGTTATCGGTCACGATTGATCAATTATCGGTCACGGTTTCGACGAATAAAATAATTGGACAGAAAAAAAAAAGCAAATTTATAAATTTTAATACTAATTGGAGCGAATGGATTTTTTTTTTCAAAATAATAACGTGAGAACGATGCGTATACGTCTTGTAAAACAACACTCCAAATCAAAGAGTGTTGCGTGTGGTGATCACCAAGAACCGTTAAAAAATTATCTCGTACGCGACGAGATTATATGCCTATTTAAAGTGTACATAATTTATATAATGTTTCTACGGAAGTTTTAATTACAGGGGGGGAGGGAGGGAAAATTAAATTATTATTATTATTATTTGTTTAAGAGATAATTATCGTATAGTTCTAAATCCTGAACGGCTCATGTGAAAAATATGTCTTTCTTTTTTTTTTTTACTTCGTTGTTACGATTTAGTTGTTTGATTTTTTTTTTGTTTCTTTTATTTTCTTCTCCACGTATAAAATAATACGATTTTTTATTATATAATATTAATATCGGGCGATTTTTCGCTTGTCGAAATCTCGAACGATTAAAACGAAATGATATCATATCTGTAAAAAAAAAAAAAAAAAAAAAACACTCGTATAATAACATTGACCGCGGGCGGAACCGTTTCAGAGCGCATGTGTATATAAGTATTGAAAATACAGAAACGTATTATAACAGGAAGCGCGAATTTATTATTTCCATTATTACGTAAATGTTTATAAATGTTATGTATTATCGAGTAAATGTTCGAACCGTCACTGTAACCAAAATTTTTAAGAATGCATTTAAACCACGGTTTTATTAGACAGTGAAGAATCGTTGGAATGTCAGTTTCGAAAACGAAAAACGGCCTCTACCACAGGTCCTATAACTATTTTCTTTCCGACAACACTACTGACGACTTACATAATCGTCGTGCGTTTTAAAAATGGGCGTTTGTCCGATAATGTTTTTTTATGGACCGGCGATTCTTAAATCCTGTCCTCCGCGCATATTTAATTAGAAACCGATTCCCCGAGATGTTAGGCGATAATCTAACTACAAAAAAATAATATTAAAGAATACGGACGACGCGACCGTAAATAATAATTATACGTTCGGTATACCAGTGCCGAAAAGTTATAATTACATATTTTCATATTACGTTTTATACGTAGGTTTTTCTTCCTTCTCTTTTAATTTGATTTTTTAATATTTTCGATCGTAACCTGTAATTGGATTTTTTTTTTTTTCATGGCTATTTTATAATGCGTGTACGCTCTTGTACTGCGCCTATAACACATGATCAACATACGCGACCACTCCTTCTTATAACATTTATGGTAATGATTCTCAACCGGCTTGTCGCGGACTTCTTTGACTCCGGGCAACGCGCCGTATCGAAGCGTTTTTTTCCTCCTTCATTTATTCAATTTTTCACAAGAAAAAATATTTGAAATTCAATGTAATAGCATCCTCGCTTCGTCCAGAGACTAAAATAAACCGTGTCGCACGTTACACCTACCAAACAAACGTCGAGATTATGACGTCTGGCGTCAATAGAAATAATGGGGTTTTTTTTTTTTATTTACGTAAATATATTATATTTCTTTAATACTCGTTCAATTATACGCGTTTCTCGAAGCGTTTTAATAAATAAACGTACCGAGAAACTGTTGTGCTCTCCGCATCCGCTCTTCTGACCACCGTACGACACGCAATAAAAAAAAAACGAAGTTTCCGACACTACTCAAATTTTCGGTACAATATTATCGTTCTTCGGTTAGTTATAAACTAAGAAATAATTGGTGTTATCATTTGAACGATTAGTGCTTAGTTAAGGATAACGATTGTGGAGGGTTTATGTCAATTGTCGGACAACTCCGTCTTTTTTTTTTTTTAACGAAATCAGTTTATTCGACAACACGTGATAAAAATGAAAAAATTATATACGCGTAGGCGCAACGATATCATATATATATATATATCCCATAATTTGTTCCTAAGACATTAATGAAAACGGAGTCGTCCGATTCCGATGTTTTCGTGCAACATAAATAGACAACTCCGGAATTATAATATGGTTGTTCTAATAATAACAATCATCGGTAAACATAGAACTTTTATTCGTTTACGCCGCACAATATAACAATTGCGGATAAAAAATGAAAAAAAAACTTCATAAATCGGCTACTGACAATTGCCTGAAAATTACATATTTTTTTTTTTTTTTTTTTTGTTCAAAATTGTGAAAGAAACGTGGGTTATCAAATGTTTCGAAAACGAGTAGTAAAATATTATTTAAAAAAAAAAAACCCCCTCGCCTTAAAAATGTGTTACGTCCAAGACGCCCGGGAGATTGAATACTTGGGACAATATTACGTAATCGTTTATCGAAAATTTACAAAAAAAAAACGGTTCTGAGACGATTTGGTACGACCATTATTGTGCGGTATACGGCCAAAATCGAAAACACGCGTATTATTACGACGATTATTAAAAACCACTTTTCGTTCGGTTGTACAAAACACACACGCACGAAAATACCGACGTGTTTTTTTTTTTCTGTTTTTTGGTCGTAACGCGTATCGTACTGCACTGTCGTTGCCCTTGACCTCGCGTGATCATTCCGTCGAATGTCCGTTGAATATTGTGTGTACACGCGGCGATTACGTCGTGATAATTTTAATACGAGAACGAAACGAATAACGAACGGACGTCGAATTTCAAAGAGAGAGAGAGAGAGAGAAAAAAATCTGTTAAACATTATAACATTATACAATATTATAATGTTATACAATGCCCCGGCCGGCACACGGCGGTGTAACGTTCGATATTATTTTGTTTTCGTTCGCGTACACATTATTATCGTTCCCATATTTCACGTATTCATTAATTCTTTTCGTTATTCGTAAATGGAGAATTTATTTATTTTTTGTCGTCCGTAAATAAATGAATAAATATAAATAAATTAATAAATATACGCAGCACACGGGGTTTTTTTTTTCTAAAAGATTTTGTTGAAAACCGTTTTGAAAAAGTCACGTAATTTTTTTATCAGATATATATATATAATATCCAATTTTAGGCGCTGGATAATTTATGGTGAAAAACAAAAAAAAACTTCATAGACACACCGTTGCAGATGTCGCGAGCGCATAATATTCTATTACAAATAAATAGAAATTGTCATTACGTTGTAGTATTTACTGTTGTAACGAATAATTTCCGAACATTCTTTAGGGGAAAAAATTGCAAATATCGTAAAATTTTCGAATTCCATATTACTTAAATTTGATTCCAACGTTAAATACGTACAATTTCGAGTAACAAAAATAATTTATCCGACGTGATTGAACAATAAACATATTTATTTCGTAAGACCGAATAATTATTTATATACGCTCAACGTGTATCGATTTACACACTATTTCACGCGTTCGTTCTAATAACTCGATTCGAGGAATTAAAAATAATATACAAGTTTTTCTTATTGTTATTGAATTTTAGGACCTAAAAAATAACGAAAAACAATACAAATGACTAATTGCGTAAAATATACCGAAAAATAACGAGTGTAGTTTATTACTACTAATATACGTTGTACGACTAACTAAATATTCGGCCTCTATTACGCGTATAATTAATTGTATTTTCGATAATATTATTCTTATTATTTTCTGTACGACCTGTAGAATAACGATTTCGATAAAACACCTTTTGACCGACTGCCAAAATCATTTCACCGTCACATACGAGTTGAATTGCCATACGACCTACACGAATTCGTCACGTAGAAGGCAATATTAAATGCCAGTCATCTAAAATAAAAAAAAAAAACTGAATTATGTAATATAATTTAAATAAAATACGTCATAATTTATCGTGGAACACCGTTCAACCGTTGCTCGTAATAATATTACTTTTGTAAAAGAAAAAAAAATCATTTTTACAGTAATAATAAAAAATCTTTTTCCTATATAATCGCAAAATTCTAATGCGTATAACGCACGTCATTTGTTCGGAAAAATCCACGGGCTATTTACCAAAATATCATTAGAAGGATATTATTAGCTGCAACAGCAGTGTTCATACACGCACTAGAAAAATATAAATCACATTTTTGATGAAAAATTATTAGTTTTTGAGAAAAAAATAGTGTATTTTTGGGGGACAATCAAATATTTTTCACCTGGCGTTCTCGCGTACGTACCTACGTACGGCCGGAATGAACGGCGCAGGTGAAATTTCGACTCGATATACTGTACAGCTGGATGCGTTGGTGAGTAAAATCGTGGCCGGTTTAAACGTCCAGGTGTAAAATTTACTCGTAAAACTGTATGAAAAGCAAAAAAAATCACCGACCGACGTTCACGTAGAATATTATAATTCACGTTGTAAGCCAATAAAATAATCACGTCTCGTAACTGATGTTCGAGGATAATATTTTCATTTTTCCATGACGTTCGCGGTTCATGCGATTTGCGATGCGTTAAGATATTACGCGTTCGGTCGTCGTTTCGCGTGGCGAAATACATATTTCGATTAATTAGAAATGTGTAAACGAGTCGCCTGAACGCGCCGGAACCTAACACAGTGCGTTGGTGAATTCGAGTGTTTCATTATCGTCATTTTATGTAAAAATTATGGAATTGAATCGCGCGAATTGTTATTTTACGAGCAAAAAAAAAAAAAATCAAACGAGTATGGTTGGTAAGCGGTGTCTATTAATAAAGTAAAATTTTGCGATCGAGCGATTTTCGTCGCTCGAAACGACGACCGACAGAATCGTAGTAGACCAGTTTGGAGGTCGCTTTTTAATAATTGAGCAAAAAAAAAACGTGCGCCTCCTCTAGAAATCGATTTTAGCGATTTCAGCCATTTTTCGTTTCGCCCCGTACGCGCACAACTGAAAAAAAATATCGTTTTCATTACGATCATAAAACCGCTTTCAGTGTGCCGTGAATTACCGAAATCGAAAATTTCACACAATATATTATTAAATTATTCGCTTTCGATTGTATATTGTGCTTTTCGAATCGAACAATTCCGTTTGACTCGGTTGCACACAAAAGAGTTGTAAGTTCGTTTCAGTTCGAGTTCGTCATAACGTTGAATAAGCCCGGTTTACGTCAAATATCTGGGTTCGTAAAATCCCTACTAATGTAAGGAGATTGGAAGCGGTTATTCGATCTCTTATCCACACCACGATCGTAGTGTTTCTCTCTTTCAACGTGTACGTCCGATGCGGTGAGGATTTTGAAAACGGATTCGAATTCGTTGTGAATTTTACTAAAATAAATCGTATTTTTCTTTCTTTCTAAAGATCAGCGGAAATTGAGTATTAGTATTTTTTTTTGTTTTAAATTCAGAGAGAATATATTTGCGGCAACAGCTTGTACACACGAAACTTCCACGTTCTCGACGATATCAATTCAATTCGTTTCATAAATTACGTCGACGTGTTTATTGCGTAAGCGGTCAGCGCCCTTGCAGTTGTCGGCCTTATTATACAGTCATCTTACGTTAAAATTATTGTCGTATAAATTGTGTGTATTATCGACTCGAATAGTTCGCAATATTACATTATATTAGCTCAAACAGCTAATCGTGTATTAATCACCTAAACTGTAACATTACATATATTACAGATTTCTACTCGGATGGAATCGAACTAATCGATAATGGAAACAATCATTTACAATACGTAAATGTAGTCGTAACGAATTTCATGTCGGTCAAACGAATGTAAATTTTAAAACGAGGTGTAAAGAACGCGGACCATTAAATAAATTCATTTAAAAAGGCTAACCCGAATACACACACACACACACGTTTTGCGACAAACGTTTTAGAAAACTATCATGTACTCGTCGTACTTTAAATAATGACACGAGAATTTTAAATACACGACATAATATTTATATAAATTCACATTTTAAAATAATATTTTATATCGATTGAATATAATAAATAATATTAGTAACGCCCTTTAGAGTCAAGTTCAGTTCTATGTTTTTGAAATATTTAATTCCTATATTTCACACGAATCCTTCACTATTTTTCATTTTTATTTATTTTTTTAATCCATGCGTTTTTATTGCGATATACACATTTTTCTTATATTTAATGAATTTTTATCGAAACAGTTGGTAGTAGTATATAAACAAATTTAATACAAAAACTTTTACATATTATCCTTCACAATACTTAATATGTTAATTTTTTATTTCATTTTCTTTCAATTGTCCTTTTTATTCTTTTATTTGTTTACTTTTTTTTTTTTTTGGTTTTTACAATTTTATCGTTCAATAATTTTTGTTACCAGTTCTCGTGTATTTTATTCTGATGAACGGCAAGTCTGGCCCGGCGACGGTGAGTTAATTTATTGTCGTCAGTATTGATTTTTAATTTTATAGAACAATTTCAGTACCAAAGAAGTCATTTATTGGGGGGGGGGGGTGTTTTTTTTTTGGCGAGACGGATATTGTGCAATATTTAATTAAATTTTTTTACGTCGTTCTTGATACGTTTTACCTATATGATTTTTTTTAACCTAATATTTTTTTATTTTCGTCCCATTCAATGTTTACTACGTATTTGTTGACAACTGCGCAAAATAACTTCTCGTATTATTTAATCGTTGTTTCCTTTTGTATAATTAAACAAGTAACGCGCGTACGTAAATCGTACGAGAGCTCATGTGTACGTAACGCCCGTTGACCCCGTTCAACTTATATTTTAGACGAGAAGAACTCTTGCGGCCCCCGTTCAAACTCCCGTTCGATAATTCGTTTTAAAACGATTTTTACACGATTCTCATTTGATTCCGGTTTTCGATTGGACTCCCGAAAACATACGGCGACGTTTGAAAATTCCGCGTATTTCTGTATTAATCATTAATCGTATTGACAAAACTGGTTTTCCGTTTATTTTGAAATAATTAAATAATTTTGAGTACCAAACAACGGTGTAATTGTCGAGAAAATAGGAAAACCTACCGAGCCGGTTACGCAATAACATAACGAGAACTTGAATTCGTCGAACGACGGTTGCCACATTTATACAATTAGTACGAGTGGCACAAATCGAGAAGAAGTATTGAAGTTATACGGAAAAAATGCGTGTATTTGATAATTTCGGTTAAAAACTTATAAAAAAAACGATTTCGCGACCTTCTGGTTGAAAATCACGTTACGAACGTATCCATAAAAACGATAGGACGAAATATATGAAACGTCTTAGCAACACAACACACGTGTCAACAGAGTCGGATCGAGCCGTCGACGTTTAAAACGTAATTACGTGGAAAAGATTCGATTACTCGGTGAACAGAAATCGAGGCGTAAAATCGTCGTATAATATTATAATTCCATTTGAACTCATTGATTACAATCGATTGTAAAACAGTTTGTTTTTTTACGAAAAAAATTTTGTGTTTTTCAACAGAAGAACACGATTGTACGGCGGCATTAAATTTTGGTTTTCTATTTAGGACGAAACGTACGTCTCTGCAGCGTACACGCGGTGCTACGACGCAATAGCATTGGAAACCTCCTAAGAGGATATTATTGCATATATAATCCAAATATTTCTCGAACTATTTAAAACGGCGGAAATGTTGAAAACGATTTTTTTTTCTTTAAAACTACGAATTATTCGACGAAACGTTTTGATTTCTATACGCACGAGAAAAAAAAAATCGAGTAATGTTTAAAAAACGGTTTGTTGTTGTTATTGTCATCGACAATGTTGTGTTTGATTTACAAACGGTAATCAATCGAACAGAAACGAAGTTTTTAAAGAAATTAGCGACTAACGGATGTTCCATACAAACGCTTTTAAAATAGATTTTCCAATGGTATTTTAATAGTTTTAGTAAAAAAAAGAAATAATAATAAAAACGAAACGACTACTAATTTCGGTAACATATTATAACGTCTCGCGAGCTCCAAATATTTTCGTAAACAATGTGGAAAATATAAAATATCGTTCCCGATCGACTCCCATATCAAATGTTCAAACAAGTTATTGGAAAATATTCGACCGTGAAAATCACGGTAAATATTTATAAAAAAAATGTTTTGTGAATTTTTATTATTATTCAAATCAATCGTAATAATAATTATTACTTTAAAAATTTTTCTCGTAAAAATAATTTTTTTTTCTTTCGTTTTTTACATTCTTCTCTTATTATAAATATTTCGCGTTTAGAAATAGTGAACACAATGAGGAAAAAAAGAACATTACCAAACGTATTGAGATTTCATTTTTTCTTTTTTTTTTTATTCCATTTATACAATTTCATTGGCGTTGCGTTGAAATTATTTGTATATCTAACAATATATATATTTATTTTTTTTTATTCTCAAAACACATTTTATTTTTCAGATTTTACTCTTTATTATAATATTTCGCGTTCAGTAAACATTAACGAGGACAGGCAATCGTTATTGAAACGCGTGCCGCCGGTTTTTCTTTTTCTACGCCAATAAAACTATTGCGCACTTTTATCACAATTATCGTATTCCCGACGATAATTTTTTTTTTTCATTTTCTTTTACGCATTTCTTCCGCGGATACGATTTCGTTCGGAAACAATAACAGCGCATAATAGAATTCCGTCGTGTAATCTCGTAACGAGTAGAAAAACGTATTGAAACGACGCTTCTCGCCAACACGATATTATTATTATTATTATTATTATTGCTCCGTGTTGTTGGATCGTTTTCACTGCCGCGGTAAACATATTGTGGACGAAAACACAAAAACGACCGCCGCCATTGGCTCATAAAAAGTTCGGCGACCTCCTCCGGTTTACAGCGCGTGAAAGGTGCGTGTGTGAACGTTATTTCTAACGTCTCCCCGTCTGAGCTCTTTTTTATTATATACATTCTCACAACAACAACGACGACGACGACGACGACGACGACGACCGCAGGCGTGTGCGTGCGTACGTGCGTGCGCTGACGAAATTATAGCTATAGGCCGACATCGCCATGTTTTTCCCCCGTCGTCACTACTCCGCCTCATCGAGACACAAACACACGCACCACAACCGTCATCCGGTTAAAACGCAGCTGCCGTCGTGTTATGAATTATTATTTTTAGACAACGGATTTACGACGGGGCCCGTATAATGTTATTACGCCATCGCGCGTGGGAACGTATTTTTATTTTTATTTTCCCCGACGCCGAAAAACGAGTTTTACAATACGCGCGCGCGTACAAAGGGAATAGAAAGAGACGGAGTGAGTGAGAGAAGTCTTCTCTCACGCGCCCGCTCGCCGGATCCACTAAATTCTCAAACGTCACAATGCGCGCGTTTTAATAATAATAATAACGACGAGTCGTCGTCCCATCCCCCGTGTTTCATCACGCACACAGCCTCGGGGCCGCGACGCGCTATCCGAACGCGCGCCCGTAAATTTTCGACAACGAAAACACGCGTGTGTAGTAATAACAACTGGAGGTTGTACCCGAGGACCCGAGGTGAAATTATTATCGTTATTATTATATTATTATTTATCGTGTGGAAAAATCTCGTTGAAATACTCGAAACGAGAAATTGTAAACGCATCGCGTTACAAGAACGTTACCGAGACCCGCAGCTACGATAATAATAATAATAATAATAATAATATACAGAACGCCCGTTGTTCGTGTAATTTCAATCACCGATTTAATAACAACACGGGCTCAGGTTTACCCGTGCGCGCGGACGGTGCACGAGGCACAACGAATTTCTCCGGCCCCTTTCCTCCCCAGTACTTCTCTATCGGAAAAAAAGAAGCAGTTATTTCCGACAAGACCGAGAATTTAACGAAAAATAATAATTATTACGGTAATGTAAAATTATTTATACGTCGTTTATTTCTCGACGCGTTGATCAGTCTTCTCGAGATCCTCGATTCGCCTCGATTGCTATTCGAAGTGTCCGTCGTCGTACTCTTCCCGACTCGGACACCATTTTATATTACAAAACAATGTTGTATTGTCGATGCCGCCACGCACGAATCGCAGTAGTGAACAGAATTCGTTTTCTGTACTTTGAAACGTATAAAAACGAGCACGCGATCTTCTTTAACACGCACGAAAACAAAAAACAACAACAAAAAACCGGACTCTTTATTATATATCACTGGCGATCAATCACACAAAAACACTTCGCAAGATATAATTGCCGAATTCGTAAAAAAAAAAAAAAAAAAAAAACCGCGTATTGTAAATATTAAATACGTGCGAATTAAACTTTTTAATCTTATTTCTCAAAATATGTCCTATAATTTTTTTTCTTGAATTTTCACGAAAAAATTTCCGAAATTAAAAGTGCACGGGGCCACGCATTTCTCGTAAACCGAGCTCTGATGCGGCCTCGGGACCCATACGGTACGCGCATGGAAAAAAACATACGAGATTTGTTTATATTTTTACGAAAATTTCATATTGTTTTATATAGACACTCGTTTTCAGTCAAATGATATAACAGACGAGCGTTAAGCACATTTTTTCCCCCGTATATATGTATATTATAAACGCTGAATTATGTAATCAACTCGAATAATTAAACAGTAAAAACAAAAATCAAATTATCGTCGTCGCGATGTCTATTTGTCCGGCTGTGTGTGTGTGTGCGAGTTATTAAAAAAAGACACACACGCATCGACCGAAATTATGTTTGCCCAATTTCTTTTCGCGGAGTTTTAAAATATATTTTTTACATTTTTTTGCCACCACAATATTCGCCAATTACAATTAATATTTATAAAAAATAAACGTTCAAAACGTTCATCGCTCACGCGGCTGAAATTATTCGCAAACCGAATATATAAAAAACGCGTGAATATTCGGATATGTTTAATAGCCCACTCGTGCGATGCCAATAAACTTTTTATTTTCGTATTTCAAATAACACGAAAATAAAACAATCTCGACTCCAGTAATTAATACGAGACCGTCTTTCAAAATATAGCAGCAGTTGTCTGCAAACGAGAACGAGGCTATTCGGTTTTATTGATTTTACAATCACTTTTTGACGCGGACAACTTTCAACTAATGAACTCCTCCTCCCGTTCCATTCTGGTATTAGAATTTTTTTTTTCTTTATCATTTTTCAACAGGTACTCTCCCCTCTATTTCCTTTCGTCAAATCGTGACAATATAAAAAAAAAATAACAGAATGTTCACATTACTTACCGAAAATAAATGTAAAGTACTCGAGTACTTTTCAAATCATTCGATACACGTTTTCGTAAAAGTATTTTTTTTTCTCTATTCACCCGAATACCGTATATGTATGTCTTGTTTATAATACGGGTCCGTATTGCTACGAGTTGGCAACGGTTTAGAGAAAATTTTCACGAGAAAAACGTTTTATTTTAGAAAAGAACGAGTAAAACACCTTTTTTTTTTTTTTGCTCTGAATCCAATTGACTACAAAACTCAATATCAGCCATAAGCTGCATGGGCGTACTCACAGATAAAGGAGTTCATAGGAATATGAACCCCCTCCCCATTGACAATATTTTTATTTTTTTTTTTGCAACCAATTCGTATTATATTTGTAAGGGTTATGAATATTCATTGTCTTAGCGCATAATTTATATTTACAAATCACAATCTTATTATATAATAGAATAGTTGAGTCTAAAAAAGAATTTTTTTTTCTAGTAAAAAAAAAAAAACGCGTGAATTCAAATAAAAAAAAATCTAACTAACTCGTGTATTGACGATCTTACTGCTGAAAAATATAATTGCAGCCGTACACCATATTCTATTGATTCATTTACTCGTCGTCAATTAAACAAAAGGTTTTTGAATCACAAAAATATATTTAAAGGTCCGTTGGTATATTATAAATTAAATTAATTTATCTGTAGTACATTTTAAAACGCATTTTTATTTTCTAAGGATTCGGATGTTCATTTTTCAAAACCTATTCCGATGAATTTGACGAACTGGTTCTCGATTCACACGTAGATAATGCAAAAACTGAATAAAAAAATTATGGCATACAAAATCGGATCGAAATGAGAAACGTCCAAAAAATGCATTAGATACGACTATGTAATGATGAAATATTCCCATAAATCCATCGTCTGTTGAAAATACTGTGTAATTTAACAGTTTCTACAGTTACGCCAGAGAGAATTTTTTCTCGTCTTGAAAATAAAAAATTATTTGCGTAGTACAATGACAGACAACGGTACGACAAAAACAGTCAAGTGTAAATTGTGTAGAGGTACGTACGTGCTAAGTACAAGAGGTAAGGTTGGGTACCTAGAAATAAAAAAAATGCTTATTTTTATTGTCACCGATACAAAATCTTTAATTTGATTATTTAAAAAAATTCGAAAAATTTACATTCGTATACATAAAATTTTTTAAAAAACTTATATATAAAAGATACGAAATATATATTTTTTTCCGCAGATTTAATACAAATTAGATCATTATGATAATTTGTCACACACAGTACGTATTTATAATCAAAAATATTAATTGACATCGAAATGTATTTTTACATAACTATTCTTAAGCATAGTTAAATAATCATAATATTAATACTAATAATAATTATAATTACGAGGTACAGACAGGACATTAATAAAAACATTATCGAAGAACACAATATCTGAGGTAGTTCATAATTCACGTAGGTACATTATACATATTATATTATAGTCTCATCGATACTAAATAAATATACTTTTAATTGTAAAAATTATAATATTATTATTGATGAAAAATATGATTATGAATAATAGTAATAATAATGAATTGTCCAGAAAATAAAAAAAAGCCATTTTTTATTATTAAACAGTCATATAAATGTAGTGATTTCATTTTTAGTCGTTTTATACACTTTTCAATTATTTATAAAAACAAAAAATATACCTAATTGAATTGAATCGTTAAGAATGTAATTTTAAAAAAAAATGTCTTTTACTGTATACCCTCATTAACCAATTAAGAAATATAAACGAAAACACCATTTTATTGAAAATACTAATAGCCAAAATAAAATATTAAAAAATCCTTGTGTTTTAGGAATTTAATTTTATTTAAACGCACAAATTATAATAAAAGAACACAATTGTGATTTAGTCAAAATGTCTAATACTACTAATATACAAATTTAAAATTAATAATATTATTTTAGCGATATTTAAAACTTGAAAAAAAATTTAAATTAAATAGTCAGATGAACAATTTGTAATAGTTAAATACTTAATAGGGTGAAATATAATTTATATCAGATTTTTAAATATAATTTAAACACAAAATAGTATAAATGAAGTTATTAAAAAGCTATCTACTGGTAATAGGTAGAATTTAAAAAAATTTAATAATTACACGAGGCGCACAGTTTAAAATAAAATAAATCTATAGTGACTTAAATAGGAATAATATATATATATTTATATAAAACTAAGTGATTACTTTTGAAGTTTTTGGAGTTAATGAAAACATATTATATGTGTTTATTTGTACTTAATATTTGCAAGGGTGAATTTTATTTAAAAAAAAAATTGTTTTAATATTGAAATATTAAATATTTAATAAGTCTTGTCTTCTTCGACTCCGCCTCCTCTCGTTAAACCCACTCTTTACAGAGATAGATACTTAAGTTGTAATATATAATGCACGGCTTTGAAACCAAATTTGAATTATACTTATATATATATGAAGTATTATATATCAATATAAAAATTATTTGAAATGTTATAGGAATTGTATAAATTTCACAAAGAATTATAAAAATATATAAATGAGTCTATCAGTCTAATAGCTCCATATAATAAATGAGTAAGTACTCGTACCTACAATAAATCTGCAAATTAACAGCATACTGAGAATGAATAAATTTTTTTTTTATATCAAAAATATAATACCAATTTTCAAATAGATAGTTTTATAATAAATAGCAGGATTAAGTCAGAACGCCGTTAAAACTAATTCCTACAACCATCAGTATAAAAATATTATTATCAAGTGTGATAATAATAATCAATGATGATTATTGATCTTTAAATCTGTTGATTACACTGAAAATGTTGTGGCATCGAATCTGTGAAACGAACTCATTTACATCCGATTTCAATTTTTTTTCATTTTTAGGTTTAGAGTCGTAACACATGACAAAAGTAATTTTCAAATCCATTCTAATCAGTAAATAAGCAGACTGAAAAAAATGCCAATATAACATTTTCTTAAATTAATGTACAATATAATAATAATAATAATAATAATAATAATAATTGAATTGTTACACAAGGAAAATATGAATTTTCTTAGTAGTTTAATAGTAGAAACCAAATTAAGATCAAACAGTTTTCCCTTAATGTTGATATGAATTTCAATTATCACGTTATACGTTTTATTTTAAAATTTTTTAATACCTTCCCGTTGTACAAATGAAATAAAATACACGTATGAATGAATAATTTTTATGACGAAATAACGTTATATTAATCAACGATTATTTTTTTTTTTTTTACGTTCTTGTTATATAATATGTGGACAATAGTAAAATTCAAAATATTGGAAATTTTAATATTTTAACATAAAATTGAAAACAAATAATAAAAATTGGATGTAATATAAACACAAATAATACAGTTAGGAAATGTCCACTCTATGAGCACGCTAAAGTATTACCGTTTTCTTTACGGATTTTTTTTTTTAAAATTATAATTTACCAAAAATACGATATGCCTAGTTCTATTGATAATAAATAACCGACTGTAAAATCAATAATCTACTGCATAACTATGTGTCGAGTGAAATCACGGACGAAATGGTAGGAATCGTTTATTTTCGGGGAAAAAAAGGAACCCGATAAGAAAAAACTGGCCGATACGAAGAGATGAAGAAAAAGAACTGTGTACAAAGTAGTGGCTGTGATTGAGGTCGTATCGATAAAACGGACCCAACAGGAATATAATAAGGTGTTTAAACTCGTGTTGAGAGACTCTTCAGTTACATTCTAGTACACGATACATACGTCTATTTTACGCGATAATTATTATAATAAATAAATAAATAATAATAGAAAAATCAAACTTACGTTTTCTAAGACGATCAAATCAGTTTTATTCATCGAAAAATCGCCTTTGTTATTCTCCAACAACAAGCTTTCCAAAATATCTGCCCTGGGCGTAGTCTAAAATAGAATAACATTTTCGTCCGTAAATTAAAAAAAAAAAAAAACCATCGCATCATTTTAGTACCCGCGGGAAATTTAATACTATTTTATATCTATTCAACGGGTCTGTTACGTATTCTATCGGTCCCCAAATTCCGTGGCCCTTTTGATTCGGGCCCACCAACGTGTCGTACGCCAATAACAAAGATCGAGCCCCCGACTGGTTTTGTAATTGTTGCATCCTGAAACGTGTTAGCAGAGAATTATAATTTTCGACAGTAGTAACAATGACGTGATGGATTCAGAGTTGGAAATTTTACATATTACATTTCAAACAAAAATGTGTTTACGATTTGGCTGCTCGCTAATGAACGGATTGTATTTACTTGTTAAAAATGTCTACGTTGTACTCGTTGCACACCGTAGTTATCTCGTTGAATGACGACTGTTCGAGAAGCGGTTCATAGAAATATAGAGTGAATTTCGATACCGTCATGTTTTTGAATCTCTTGAACCACAAAACCAACGCGGGCAACGTATTTTTCATCGCAAATATCGAATAGGCATTGGTCTGGAAATCAAAGCGTTATAGGTATCTGACACGAAATCGATTGTTTCCACTACTCGCCCCCCACAACGATTCGATTATTATCGTCAAATATATTATGTACACGAATATTATTGTACGTTGTACCTCTTTGCGTTCATAATGATTTTCCCATAACAGAAATATGTCGTTTGCTTTCTTCATGCTGAGCAATGACTCTATGTACAACGCATGTCCCAAATAAAAATGACAGTTGATTAAACATTTCATGCAATAGTGTTCAAACCTGAAAGAAATAAATTTAACGACACGCGCGAGTGTTGTCAGTGTAAAGCGGCGAACGAGCGTTTTACACACACACACACAGATATTAGTGTTAAACTAAAACGTTCTTGTTATTGTTATTATGTAATCGTAAATTTTTTTTTTTTTTTTTACTGTAAAATTTTCAATATCCCGTCAATGGGCGATGGATTACGAAACGTCGACGACGGAATTTCATCCACGAATTCTTGCAGTTCGCCAAAATCAATATCGTCGCTGGACGATCCGGTTTCGAGTAATTGACGATAGAGTTCGATCAGTTTGATTCTAATGGGTATGTAACGCATGAGCGCAGCGACGAACTCTTTAACGTAGCTGTGATTGATATCAAATTGAATTTTTCCAAGGTTCAGCAACAATGTTTTGTAGACATAATCCAGGAAATTCTGCAATAATTTTTATAATTCTACTAACTTTAGTTACGTCCCGACGAGTGCGGCACGTTATAAAACGCCGTATTTCGTTTAAAATTTTACTCGGAGAATAAATTATAAGTGCCGCGATTAGTATTATCGCTGTATTCGAAACATTGAAGAATTGTACGTTAAAAAAAAAAAAAATCGTTAGATAATTTTTTTTTTTTTTTGTATTTCAAATTTCAACGTTTTGAAATATTGTTTTATTCGTCAGGGGAGGGGGAAAAAAATTAGAGAGAAATGATGTGTACTTACCTCGTTTTCTTTTAGCCCGGATCCGTCGTTGTTTGCTGGTTGAAATTTCATTTCGGAATAATTCTTTTGGGCCAACGCGAAATCACACAGCGTTTCGACCAACAATTTGGGCAATTCGCACGCGGACGACACACGCTGTTTCTCCTGAAAACCCGCCGGTATTATACATAAAGTATATATATATTTTTTTTTTTTTTTTTTTTTTAAACAATTCTCTCCGAAACGCCGTTCTTCGCGAAATTACCATAAAATCTTTCCCGCTATCGTAATCCGCCTTTGTCAAATGGTCCAGGAACGTTTTAACGACTTCGCACTGATTCGTCGTCGTCATGTTATTTATTAACTACGATTCGCGTTTTGTTCAAAACGGGAATACACGCGACTCCTACACGGGCTCGACGACGCGAAACAAAAGTGCGACGGACGGAGGGATGAGGGGAAAAAAATTCGTCGCGATTCTTCCGTTATTCTACCGTTTAGGTACGAAAGACGAAAACCGGGCGCGGCGCGCGAGACGCGAAAACCAACACGGGGGGGCCCGTGGACTAACGCCGCCGCGATTCGTTTTTATCAACAGAGACGACGACGATATCTGATAAACCGGAGTCGTTATTTCGCGTCCATTTTTTTTCTCTCTCTTCTTCTTCTACTTTTCATTTTCAACGCCCGCCGCACTGAGTGTTGCCAACGTGAAATCGCCGCTATAACGCGCGCTCGTATCGCGCGATCCGGATTAAAAAAACGGCGACGGCGGCCCATCGCCCCCCCGCCGGCCGCAGCGATTCGCGTACCGCGGTCGCGTCGAGAATTCAATCGTTCGATCGTTCGACGGATTGCGTAAATATTGTACACGAGTCGATATCGGTATAGTAGTAATGGGGGGAAAGAATGTACCGAATGTGACGTTTAACGTTTTATCGATTTTGTCTCGGTAATATTTTATTACGCGATGATAATTTTTTTCCTTCTTTTCTTCTAGAATTCCACGACAGATAGCGCGGTGGTAGCGGATACGTTCCGATTATCCGAATCCCGGACCACCACCACCGAAATCACCGTCGCCGCCGCCGCCGCCACCACCACCACCACCACCACCAGCACCAGCACCAGCACCAGCATCACCGCGAGCTAATTCCGCCGTTTACGCCGACTATATAAGGACGAGGAGAGACTGTTCGCGATCAAATATCATTCGTTTCATTTTTCGTTCACAGTTCTCTGTCCATTCGACAAACGTACTACCCTCGGACCGGCCCGTCGTCGTCTTACTGTCACGACTTACTATCTGCGCGTCACACCACTCCTCCACGGAACGTAATCCGTTCAAGTAAAAAAAAAATTTTTTTTTAATATTTATTCTCCGAGTTTAGAAACAATCGAATTATATAAATCGTTTCGTTTTTTTTTTTTCGTATCAATATTTTATTCGAATATTTTTTTATAATTGTATTTTTTTTTTCGTATTTTAACGAGGACATTCGAAAACACCGTTATACGAATACCGTAAAACGCGAACGCCAAATTTCGTGAAATCTACTCCTTAAGCAGCTTAAAATTTTATTTACTCGAAAATGAAAGCAATTTTTTTGTTCTTCGTCTTCGGCGAAAATAATAGGACGACGTCAATTATTATTATTATTATTTTTTTTTTTTAACTTCGTCGTGATATTTCGCTGAGTTTTTCCACTTCTCACCGCGTGATCGTTTTGTTTATAATATCGTTCAAACATTTATTTAATGCTTCATCAGTATAATTCCTAAAGCCTACGGTTCTTTGATATATATATATAAATTTGGCACGCTAAAAGAAATTAATTAAAAAAAAAGCAAAAAATTGAAATACTCTTAAAAATTTAAATAATTATAAAATAAAAATATATTATATATAAAAAAAAACGTCTAGAGTATTTGATGAAATGTTTTAATAATGTTTTTTTTTTTTTTATTATTCATTGTAATCCGACTCGTGTTCGAAACTAGTTACATTTTTAAACATCAAATACTCTAGGCGTTTTCTTTCTTTTTAAATACTACATACTAATTTATTATATTTATATTGTTGTTTTTTTTATAATATATATATTATTTAATATGTAAAAAAAAAAATAATTCGCACCATAATTATTTTGTCGCAAAGTTATTGAAAAATACGGTACTCGCTTTTGATTTTTTTTTTCTAAGTCGTATTAAGCGCGTAGTAATAAAGAAAAATATAATACAACAAAATTCATCGTGTCCTTATAACACTTATGACATATTAAATAATAATTTATCCGATTCGATATTTTATTTCGCCGCGCACTTGGACAAAATTTTTTTCAATTATGGTTCGTAGTGTGTTATAACGTTCGGTTTTCGAGCGAAATCTTGATACTGAGAGTAAAAACTGTTTTAAACGTTGGTTTGGAAATTAGGGAAACGAGATTCATTCTGTAATCTTTTATATTTCCATTAGTTTTTGAGTCTATATAAAATTTAATTTCGTATAAACCGTGCCATTATAATTATCACGGTATCGAAGCGTAGTAATTTCGTTTGTTTCAGGCATTATGAATTTTGCGAATCTTTTTGTGATGGCTTTTGGCCTGATGATCATCGTTGTTGGAAATTCGGAATCGATGTTGAACTCGAACGGCCAGTTAAAACTTTGCGGTCCGCAGCTGGTGAAAACCATTCAGCATATTTGCGATTCGTACGAGAACTACACCGCAGCAATGCGTAAGTAAATTTATTTATTTTCTTCTGTCGCATATCAATAATTATAAATCCGTGTTGTAATGTTATATCCAATTATATCAAAGTAGCTTCCTCTTGTAGACAAATTATTTGTGCGAGTTTATTATATCTGCTGCGAACACCGGTTGCGTTATGACGACTTACATAATAATAATAATAATAATAATAATAATAATAATAATAATAATAATAATAATAATAATAATGATAATAATATTATGTTCATCGTTTCAGACGTCCCGGACGAGAACGTTGAAAAACCGCATATCGCCTCGTTGTGTTGCTTGAAAACCTGTTCAGCCAACGACATTTTGAATTACTGTCACAGCGGAAGGTACGCATATTATTAATGTATTCATCTATCACCATCGAACGTTTATAGTTAATTTCGTATTTTGCGCACTTGTATTTATCTAATTCTCGCACGTTTTGCGAGTAATCGATTGGAAGTAAATTGTTTTTTTAATGAAATTATATTTACAGCGTAATAAAGGCCAACCAGACTGCGTCGGATGAACCCAAGAAATTCGAACCGCAGCTGATGTTCAACAGCACTTCCAATACATACGATATACGTTATATCGATATCGCCATGGACGAAAATCCCAAAGGGACCGGTGAGATGGAAAACTCTACCGAAATACATGGATCTATGCAAAAAAGAGCATTGGATCCTTCTTTTAATAAAGAGAAGCTGGGTAAGGCTTTATATTATTACGTACAGATACAGATTTGATTTTAAAAACTGTTTTTTTTTTTTAATTTTTGCAGGTTCCAACTGTTGTTCTCAATATGTTTTCGCTCGCTAATGTACGACGACGCAAACATAAATCGTCAACATGGATTTGAATATCAAATGGAAATTATATTCATATTCTTTAATATTTTATATAACTTATTACTCATTCAAATATAATATTTATATACAAACACATTCTGTGTAACATTAATTAATCAATCAAATTTATATGCAAAATATATTATTCTCATTAATATTATTGTGTGTATTGTATTTAAACAAATTGTTGTGATTGCCTATACTTCATCTACTAGTTATTAATATTACTTTTGGTAATGTTGAAAATTTGTCATAAAAATCGTTACCGTACTTGTTTGTGTACACAATAGTTATTACTACCGACTAAAACACTGACTCGTTATAAATGTTATAATATACGAACCAGGGTAAGTAATTTGAATTGTCAAACCGAGTCCAAGAGTACAATTTAAACATTTACAATGTATCATTGGAAATTTTTAAATTTATAATAAAATTTGTAATGCACTCAGATACTGTTCGAAAAAGTCAATATTTATATATTCAAATGAATTCTCAGCAGTGATTAAGAGAAAATTGTTCGATTGGTTAATTGATGAACACAAATTATAGGAAATGTAGTTGAGTATTATATCAAAGCGTGTTTTAGATGAATTTAAAGTTTATTTTGGCTATAACACAACCATACACGAGTATGGTAAATAGTTATAAAAACAAAATAATTACATGTCTGTTTAACAAATTTTTGGAATTTTATGATTGATATACAATATACGTTAGCCCAGTGTTATTATTGACATCAAAGGTAAACAACGAATAACTTTTACCAGTTTAACAGTAACTTTAGTAACTTTATTACTGTTTATCTAAAATATAGAATTCTACATTGGAGTCATGAGTTTATAATGAAAAAAGAAATTATTAATAATAATAATAATAATAATAATAATAATAATAATAATAATAATAATAATAATAATAATAAAATATTGTCCAACGAGACACCCACTCTACATCAAAATTAAACACTGGTTACATATCTGGTAATCTAATACTCATGTGCTAATTAGTAAAAATACCTAAATGTATTTAAATTTTAAAGCTGATTCTACCTTATGGTCTTTGACGACAAATCAAACAGAAAATGCATATAAAATAATTGATTAAACTCAATAATACACAAACTTCTAAAAATTTTTTTCAGACACAAACACACATACACACACACACACACATATATATATATATATATATATATATATAATAAGCCGTGCAAATTAATAACCTAATTAATATTGAGAAAATTAGATTTCTATTACAATAATTTCACTGGTATAATTCGATAATAATTCGAAATTATTATGGAATAATTGTTTATATTATAGTAAAACGACACACGAATCCGTAGACGTATCGAATACCATTTATTTACATGTATTTTATAGATTACAGTGTATACAGAATTTTAATTTATTTAAAGTTTTCATTGATAATTTTTCTTCAGTTTTTTTTTTTTTTAAATTAATTATTTAATTTCAACACGAGAACTCGGAATAAAATTTTAACCATTTAAAACCATTTAATGAATTTAATACAACATTTGTTCGTAAAACGTTAGCTTCAAAATTGAAATATAACAGTTTCCAAAGCTCGCATTTCTAGTAATTATACAGTATAATCGTCTCTAATTACAATTTATGATTTCACATTATTTATTCAACACACGTCATCCTATATAGCAAAATTGTACTCAAAAACAAGTGTCGACAGACCATTTACATTTAGGTGACCATTATTGTAACTGTCGTTGTGGTTTTTATTAAAAATGCATTTACAATTCAAATCGCGCTGTATTTCATATTAACACGAATGGGTAACAGACAAAAATTTACGCTGCTGCAATGTTAATTTAAATTCAAACGTACAATTGTCAAATTACCATACAATGAAATCCCGAGTGGTAAATAAATAAGGAATAGAAAACCAATAAAGTAAATAACACAAATTAAAATCGATTACGAAAAATACAAGAATGTCGGCTTACGCGAGGTAGAAAAAAACAAAATGCCTTGGAATGTCGTTAATTAATGTACGCCGTGTTCGGCGGGTATCGCTTATGTTTTTCACTGGTGAAAACCTTTAGTCACTTGGTAGTCCAATGGCTCTTTTGAACTAAATCAGTATTGACCAAACAGGACGAATTTTCTTGGACATTCTGTAGTGATTTTATTATCGCGTGAACTTTCAAATAACACATCACATTATATTATACGATTTTCAAATGTGCGCAAAAGCGTTTGTTTTTCTACAATCTGCCTGGACTACGTGCTATAACAATTTACAACACAAAATCTAACACGAATCATTTATATTTAAATATTTATTTATTTGTAACATTTACTTTTTCTGAACACCTTTCTCTCGCATTACAATGTTGACAGTAACGTTTCAACATCCGTCTAATAGTTTGGCGCATAATACGTATTTAAATGATCTTTATCCTTTCCGTCTGTTTGGATGGGGAGCATAAAATTTTATTACGCGAGCCCGGGTACTATCAAAAAATAAAGCGCGTGTTGAATTTTCAAATGCAATGAATGCGGCAGTTTTGGCCAACAATTTTGACAAAATAGATAAATAAAAATTTACGATATTATAAATAAATACAATAAAAAAAAATAAATAAATTATGTTTAACCCTTTGGATCAATAAAGAAATAGAATTACAAAAAATAAATAGCAATAACACGGAAACTATGAATCGTCGTAGCCCTTCTGGCTGAACAAATATTACAAATTTCAATAACGTGAATACGGAAATAATTAACACATATTGGTATAAACACACGGACGTAGTGACCGGTGGCTAAATCCAAATATAATAATTACAAATCCGCTTACAGGTAT
This sequence comes from Chaetogeoica ovagalla, assembly GCA_032441825.1. Lineage (NCBI taxonomy): Eukaryota > Metazoa > Arthropoda > Insecta > Hemiptera > Aphididae > Chaetogeoica > Chaetogeoica ovagalla. Next base: position 2,295,498 of record CM063747.1, on the reverse strand, counting down.
AAATAAAATCGAAAAGAATAAATAATAAATTCGACTGGCCTCGTCCGCGAGACGAAAACAAATACCGACGTCTATAAGAGACAAAACCGAAAATACATATAAATCTTTAGCTATTCGAGCTAATAAAACCAATCGTGGCTATTCGCGAGCCTAAACACAACGTTATGTGCTATTGGTGCACGTACAACATAAACTGTGGCTATTTCGATCGATTGCACGAAAAAAAAATCGCTAAATTCGAATACTTATAAAAATATGACTTAACGACGGACGACGGATTTTTTATCATATTTGATACGCAAACTTTTAATACAACATATAAATACGTCATTTCGGTGGCGAACGTACAAACGATACGAAAAAATTTTTTAACTACACGCGAAGACGGTCTTCTCACGACAACAACAATACGGGCGTTGCTCATTTTCAAAAATGGAGTAAAATTCACGGACGTATTATTATTATTATTATTATTAAAACAATATTATGCCAAAGCCTGTGTGAAATACATACCGATAAAATGTGTAAAACAGTTGAACCCGTAGCGAGTCCATTACTATTTATCTAAAATATAAAACGCCACAGTTGTTTAAAGAAACACTCTCCGCGCCTCTAATTGAAATACTGATCACGCGAATGTTCAATTGCTCATTAATCGAATTATTTACATTCAAATATTTAAATTTGAAGGCTAGTTGTACCACAACAAAATGTTCCGTTATTAAAGAATTTTCATCGGAATACGCTATTTATTTCCGCTAACATGAATATCATTTGCGTGATTTTTTTTGTTTTTTTATATTTATAATACAGATTATAATTGTTTCCATAATTTAAAATTTTTTTCTTTCCAATATTATTTAGGCGCGTCAAAAACTCGTCTTCACCGATATCGTCATCGATGTTATAAATTTACAATTAGGGGAGAAAAGTATATACGCATTTATCGTATCGGATATCACGCGATAGGTGATTGATATGATTATTATTATTATTATTATTATTGTCAATAATCGTATTATACGTTTAATAATAATAATATGTTTAAGTCTCAGCCCGTATTTCAATGCGAATAAAATTCGTGTCCGAGTGAACAGCGAGTTGTCGAACCAGTCGGCCGGCATTCGCTAACTCATTTTACCGATTTTTAATTTTTGCAATTTTTTTTCCGAAAAAAAAATGTTCGTCTAATTTTTCAATACGCCCATAAGAAAACGTTGTTTGAAAAAATAAAACGTGTTAAACGCGAATACGGTGACAAAAGAAATTTTTAAAACCCACGTAGAAGGTTAATAGGTACTACTCTAATTATATCGTTTAAAATATAATTTAAAATATATTTTGTAAAATATAATTTAGCCATTAAATGGCACACGTGTGTGGTTTGAAACAAAAATACCATTATGGCCGCCATCGTTAACGCGTTCTCGAAATGTCATTTATTCACGTATAATCACTGGTTTCCTTAATTATTATTAAAAATAATAACAATAATAATAATAACAATAATAATAACAATAACAATAACAATAATAATAATAATAATAATAATAATAATAATAATAATAATAATAATAATAATAATGTAAATCCTATGGAATATCGTATAGGAAATGCTAATGATTTTGTAATGGTGTTCCACATTTTTCTACCAAATAATAACCGCGATGCGTGTGCAAAATGATTTTCGTGTGAGGCCTTATCGATTCATCTGGCACATTTGATCATTCGTCTTGGCGGAGTACGGACTTCAGAGAACGCTGTCAAAATATTGTTCGACCGATTCTGCGAGATTCCATCAAATTTCGCATACGTGAGTACAGCCGATCGCATTCGAATTCGTTTTATTTTTTCTTTTTGTTTTTCGAAATTATATTATTCATTGCCGCGTAACGCGTACAATATATTTTTTATAGTATTTATAAAAGAAAAAAATAATAATCAATCATTTGATGCGACGGAGTTTGAAGAAAAATCATCGAGTCGAATTGGTTTATTTAATTTTTTACGAAATAACAGGATAATATTATTTTTACCGGTCGCGTTATATAATTTTACCAATTGTTTTTTTTTCTATTATCCGCAGGAATTTCGAAAAATCCGTCTCGAACACGTCTTGTTATAAAAAATATCAATTCATTATCAAAATTATTTTTCTACCGCGCATAACGATGCTGGAAAAGCGTTTACAAAAAACAAATTATATACACGCGTTCGAAAATATCTTTATATCCGTTTAATCGCGCTTAAAAATATATTTGAAATTTTTCACATTTTGAAATTATGTGCAATAGGGTATTTACAAAAAAAAAAAAAAAAAAAACTTTGAAATATACGCTTCGAAACTCTAACATTTATAATAATAATTGTTGAATATTAATAAATATTCAACAATAATTATATTAACAAATTATTTAAAATTAATTATTGAATAAATTGGGGAAAGTGTAAATAATATTTCGGTTTTAAATTATCAGTTATTATATAATTGTGTGTGTGTGTGTGTGTGTGTTTCAGACGGGAGTTTTTTTTTTTTTGCGCCAAATCATGAAGCTGTATATTGTTTTGACGATTGCAATGCTTACTACCTTAATTCAATTGGAAACGATCAATGGGTACGGATTGTGGAGCGACAATGTAACGATGTGCCATGATTACATCGATCTATTTTGCATGGGTAATTTCAAAGAGAAACACATAGAAACTAAAGGTTAGTCCGTTTCGCATAATATTATTATTATTATTATTATTATTATTATTATTATTTTTAAAATAACGAATAATTATTGTAAATTATTATTTTCGTCGGCATTGCGGTTAGAAGTGGATCGGCGGGGCCAGACGAACTGGAAAAACGTTTCGTATAATTTTATTGTGAATTTCGCCGTAGGTGTGTGTGTGTGTATAATAGATTATTATTGTTCGTCTATAATTGCGTACGAGTGCCATTTGCGTTTAAGCGCCTCGGAATCGGATTGTAAATTTATTTTTGATAAATTTTTTTCGAAATGAAATAGACTAAACATAGGACTGATTTGCACGAGTAATATTTTTCCTGGTCGTGAAATAAAAATCGGTGTGTATAACAATAAAATTGGGGAAAAAAACTATAAACTAATAAATTATATTTAATAATAATAATAATAATAATAAAATTAATAATAATACGTTAATTGGAAGAAGGTTATTTCGCTTAAAATGGTATTTTTGTCCCGTGTTAGAAAAAATATTTCTACTTTCTTTTTCCGTTCCGATCGAAAATCTAACTATGCCAAGTGCGAAATTATTCGCCGCACGTAACAGTTTGACGATGGGAAATTCTTATTTCAGTGCTCCCCAATCATCCGATGAATCGTCAAAAAAGGAAAGTGGCGGACGAGTGTTGCAAGACACGTTGCACTATTAGATACATATACGACAAATATTGTGTGAACAGAACGTAAATATCATAAATATTACTTATATACGTATTTATGAACAGTTTAATAATAACGTTATTATTTCCTTCCGTTTTCACTCGCGTGGGACGCGTTTAGCATAAATCATAATGTCGTTGTGGACACTAACGATGACGATATGGATTACGATACATCGAACAAGCGTTTGCATTCTACGGTCATCACTACAACGAGTGCCACTACTACTACTACTACTAGTACTACACCTCGCACCACTACTATTAAAACAACTAAAACCACTAAAAGACGGACTAGACATCACAAACATCACAGAACAACCACTATTACCGCCGAACCTGAACCTCCAAGAGCCACCACAACCGTTACAGACAAAAGTCAGGAGAACACGTATTCGTCGCGTGAGTATACCTCCTTTATTTCTTTTATTATCACACTACTAACAGAGTCGAGTGAAAATAATTTCTAAAAGCACGCGTTCCGAACGCTCCGTGAAAATAGTATTCCGAACACATTTAGAATGATTTTTTTTCTTTAGCTGTTTTCGTGTCCAGTACCGATAATCGAATAACGGTATTGTTCGATCGCTGGGAAGGAGGGGAATTAAATGTTTTCAGTTCTGCGTTTATAAATTAACGCAGTAAGTCAATTATCGATATTGGGGATTAGTATACGAAATACGACGCGATAATTGTAACGACGGCTTGGTGTGTACGCGGGTGTACTCGGTTGTTTCAACAGTGCGAACACAGCAAAACGCGACAGGATTTATTGATTGAAAAAAAAAAAAAAAAAAAAACGAACGCCGTTTTAAATAACCGCAACTCGTTTTAATTTTTCCGAAACAATCGATTTTTTCGAGTAATAAGTCGTTATTATTATTATTTTTTTTTTGTATCGTGTATACGTGTACGTGATGTTTAAAACGCGAATTAAAAATCATTCGAAACGCCGTCCAAAACTGTCGTGGGACAGTTGGAGTATTAATAATTAGACAATCGCCGCATTATTCGAAATGTTTCGTTGTTCGTCTGGCACTAATATTATGGACAGTATGGGTACGACAGTACGCGGTTACCGGAACGTCCCCGTAATCCTCACAACCGAATCGTACCGTTTTAGCGTAACCGTACACTTGAAATTATGATATCACAGAACCTGAGCTGTAGCTTCTTTTTTTTCTTTCTTTTAATCTCCGTTTTATATTCGGGGAAATAATATATATATTGTTTTACGAACGTGAAATTAATAAAAAAATAAATAAATTCGTTTAAAATCGTGTTGCAGAATGGTGGATTTATCCCGTTGGTATGGGACCTTGGACCTTGGAGTAAGCGCGTGAATTACATACATACGGCAGCAACCGCTTGAACGATTTTTTTTTTTTTTTAACATATTACTAATGGAATAATATTGTATTAACGATTTTTCATTTAATAAATAAACAAATTATTATGATTATCTGCATTTGCTTTCTTACGAAAACCAGATTTAAATAATTGTTATATTAACAATTGACGACGTGTGTTTGAATTTCAGTCAATGTAAGACCGACGAATTTACGGTTCCTCCGTAATTATTTTGTTGTTCGATACATATTTTTATTTTTTTTTTTTTTTTTTGCTATTTAATGTTCTGCGGAAAAAATATAATTGGAAACGATTTCTCTGTAGCACATAAGCATTTGCGGTGAATAGATTAATGCGTTTAAGTAAACGATTACAATCAGAATTGTCTTTTCACGGTATTACGTTAACAGAAAAAAAAAAAAAAAAAACAATAGATTAACGAACATTTCTTTTTTTCAAAATCATTTTTACGATAGTTATAGGTAATAGGAAAGTATTAGATACGTCTAAATTATTTATTTTTTTTTTTAAGCGGACTCTAAACCGCGATTTATGGCGTTATCACAATAATTGTACTCGCGAGAGACGACGACAACGCGCGCTCATTGTTTAAAGTTATGGTGTTATATAATTAATGTAGACATAGCCGCGAGAATTGTTGAACTACTGCTGGTATACATTTATATCAGTTAAGTGGAAATTTGTTTTCATTTATGAAGTCGCTATGTTTGTGGCGAGACCGGTCGCCGTGTATGGGTTTGTATTATAATATGTGACGACGTGTAGGAGCTTACATGTATGAAAAATAGAGATGTCGACAAAAATCGACGGTTCGAATAGTGTGTAAAAAAATATAAGTAAGTTTAACAAAATATATATGATAAAATATTCTTTCCGGTTCAGTATGCGGTGTAAAATAAACCGCAGACGAAAATGAAAAATAAAATAACGGCCATTTTAGTCAAAAAAAAAAAAAAAAACGAAACGAAAAAACAATGTAAAAATTAGCCCGTTTTGGCTACGATAAACACATCGTTGGCGGCCGCCAGCAGCCGTTCACATAAATCCAAATAAATTAAAATTCTCGTGTACACGCGAAAACTACCCATACTTTAAACAACAACTAAAATAATATACGCAAGCGAGAAAATCCGTTACCCGACCGATTTGTTAATATAATTTTAAATAGTCTTTTGACGAAAGACAATTTAAAAAAAAAAAAAAAAAACGTTGATAAAATAATAAAATATAATATACGCGACGACGGTGCGAGCGAACGACAACAAGGGCCGTTGTACGAAATAATTTTAAAATTAAAATTTTTGCGATATTTTAAACGCAAAACAATATTATTACTAATCGTTTAGTACGTGTACGGCGCATTATAATATAATAGTTTTTTTTCTCTACGCGTCTTCACGTCTCAAATACCAAACTTAAAAAAAAATAAATAAACGACAAAACCTAAAAGTCGATCTCATTGTTAATTAATCTGAGAAATCTATGCACAAGTTTATCTCGTGGCAATCGGCCGTGTCCGGACGACGTCTGTCAGACGACGACCAAAAAACGGTCGAACATTCCCGTGCCCGATGATTTCTGTAAACATTCGGTCCATTCGAAATGCAATCGGAAAGACGCAAAGGAAATATTATTTCGTATTACGAAAATCGCACGGGCTTTTTGAATCTTTTGAACGACGTAATAACAAGCGCAGTTTCTAAATATCATTCACTTCTGTTTCAAATTCAACAGGTAATTAAATAATTTTATAATGCGATAATCGTTCACTTTTATTTTCATCTTTTTTTTCATCATTGTTAAACAGTTAATTTATTTTTAAATAATTACGTAAGCGTCGTTATTATTATTCTATAAGACGAATTGTCGTATTTATTACATCGCAATAGGTAATCGTTTTGACACGCACACACAATTTTTTTTTCTGGAATAAATCGTTTTTGTTTTTTTTTTTTTTTGTCATTTTATATACGAGAATGTGCGCGCGAAAACCGTCGTCGAATACGTACGAGTACGCTTGTGAAATATTGTCTTGTTCCGGGTGCACACTGTCCAACAATCGCGGAATTCGCACATACATTATTAGAAATTTCTCGCGTTTTTTATTTTATCAAGTCGAAAATCCGAGTGGGCCGGTGGTCTACGTGTGCATTATTACGTATTATCATTACTACTACTATTGTATAATTTATATCACATTCATTATGTTTTATTATATTCATACATTTGCGTTATTCATTTAAAACATTCGCGATTTTACGTATACACTCGTGAGCAAAAAAAAAAAAATCGACTCGTACCGCAAACTCGCAGTTAAATATCTCTAGCACAGAAATTAAAACTTGTATACCATTTTCTATTTTTAAATCCATGAAGTCTCTGTTTTAGTTCTATGAAAACATTTTAAAACTAAGGCTTTGAACATAAAGGTTTTAAAATCGAAAATGGGATTAAAGTTTAAGTTTTTTTGCCAGAGATATTTAAAAGCGAGTTTGCGCTACGAGTCGATTTTTTTTTTTGTTTTTTGCTCACGAGTGTATATATAGTTTAGAATTCGTTGTTTGACGACGATTCAATTATTATTTTTACCTTTTTCGTTATTCTCACCGTGATTATTATGTCGCCGTGAATTCTATCTTATTTTTAATATTATACAAACAACTTTTACATAGTATTTTTTTACGTAATTTTCGGAGCTCGTTAGGAACAACGGCTTATTTATAGCCGATAGCCTATGACATTGCCTAACGTGGCCAAAACAACAACGACAATAATAAAAAGTTAAAAAGTCGACGGCTCCGTAGACGTCACGTTGAAACGAAATCTGTTTTAACGTAATATTATTCTCGTATTATATATTAACACCGCTATATTATTATGTCTATCGAATAAAATCGATAAAGATAATACGAGTACACGTAATTCTATTCACGCGTCGTTTGTTGTCTTCCATATTATATAAACACGTTTAAAATAAAATTATTATTTAAATACGGAGATTCGTCGTCCGCGACAGTTAAACGTAAATACTGTATATATTCCGTATTTATATAATATATTATTTAATATTTGCGTCAAATCGACGTGTACTCGGTATTTAATTTCACGCGTGTCCCATAGGACCCACATATTATAACAACTCTTTCGTTGATGTTGTTATTATTATCGTAGTGTGGAACACGGTTTGGTCGTTAGAAAAAAACCAGACGAATTTTATGGGAATTCGTATCGAATCGGTTTGTAAATAAACACGAAAAAAAAATGATTTTTTTTTTTTTTACGATTATCGTTGTTTTCGTGTTTTCACGTAATCGCCAGCAGGTATCGCCGCGACGCCGACAAGTGTTGTTCGCGTTACGAGTACTCTGTCGTCGTCGACGGGGGATAGGAAAAAACCGTCTGTTATACAGGCCTCCGGGCGAATAATATTTATACGCGTGCACGTAGATTTTATAATATTCTCCACCGTGGAAAAAAAAAATGAAAATATATCAAAAACGGGATTGTCTCGGTGGCGTCGGCGTGACGACGAGACGGAACCAAAATAAAATAACGCACGAACAACGAGCGGGGGGGGACCGGAGTAAAATGATTTTTTAAAAGCACATATACGATCGTAATGCGTGTTCGAAAACAGTGATCGTACCATTACGTAATCGAACGCTTCACGACAATAGAAATATTTCTACTACACGGGAAACTCTTTAATGGAAATATAATCGAAAAAACAAACAATCCACTTAAGGCGATATATATATATTTATTTTAATACGAATACGCGCTGCTTTCTTATAATCGCGTGGAAAAATATTTATAACAATAATAATAATAATAATAATAACAAATCACGCATTGGATTCGGACGAAAATCAAAAAACAAAATAAAGTTTCGGTTTGTAAATTTACTGAAACGGAACGTAACGTAATCGAGAAATGTATACGAGACAGAGAAAGGATCGTAGAGTTTTTTTTCTCCGATTCGTTTTTTTTTTTTTTTATGACGGTTTTTAATGTATTCAAAAAATTATTAAAGTTTTGACAAAGACGAAATATACAAAATTAAATTAACACTAGTTTTCTTTTGACGTGAAACGTTTTCTATTGTGCAGAACAAAACATATGGAAACTCGCCTCTGCCTCTGCCATTGATATTACGTACATTATCGTACACCGAATTATTAACTGTTTAATATTTCGGGTTAATAACGGAGCAAATTGACCGATTTATCACGTTTTATGATTTTTTTTTTTTTTTTTTTAATCGCTACGAGTATTTACAAATTTAAAAAGACCATTTCTTAATATCGGGTTATATCAAACTAATAAATTTTCATTAAAAAAATTATACGGTAGTTTTGGATTGTTGAATCATTGAAATAAGAATTTTAACAAAAAAAAAAAAAAACGAGCCATACAGGCATACCGTATTTTACTTATATTATGTAAAATTCAAATATTTCCGAACGCGTGCGAGTTTATAATTCGGAGCGAGATTAAAATATTTAAAAAAAATATATAATAATATACTCTATCACTTTCGTTGAGAGAAACGTATTCTATCATTATATTATCATACTCCCAGAAAATATTCAACAAAATATGCACCGACACACGTGCTAAATAACGTGACAAAATAGTGTAGTAGAGTTATCAAAATGTAATATTATAATAAGTGGTGGAAATGAAAATACGTAATGAAATTTGAGAATATATTTCCAAACGAAAAAGTGAAATAATAAACATAATATATAATTACGATAATATTAATATTTATTTTTACCGATTATTATTATTATTATTATTATTATATACATTTCGATGATCCTATACAGTAATTCGTGATTATCGATTTTTTTATCAAGCACATATTTCGTCGAATGTTTTCTGGCAACCACAATTAATGGATTTCTCTTGTATAGAAATTTCTACGTTATTAGAGTATGTTAACGATATGTAATTTATTATAATTACACACAATTAATAATACAGGATACGAGTGTCATTTATAATTTACAAAAAAAAAAAAATAAAAATTATCCTGTCGCCGTTTAAACGCTGAAATGCCAATTAATAAGTGTACCCACCTGCAGAATTTTAACGAATCTACTAATTGTATACATCCTGTTTTCAGTGCCTACTTAAAATATTATTAAGGACGAAAACTACACGGCGTGTCTAGTATACGCGCAAATAGAAAAAAAAAAAATAGGAATAAAAATAATTTGACGATATCTCGTTTTGAATGGCATGTAGAATGTTTTTGATTTATTATTTGAATGGTTTTTTTTTTTAACTGATCGAATGTATCTGCTGTGATGCGTATGAACTCCGACGAAACAAACCTATTTTTGTAAATGGTCGACTTCGGATGTGTGTAAAGCGATGGGAAAACAAACAAACCACGACGGATTGTTATAATATCGTGTATACAATTCTAACTTATTTTAAAAGAGCCGCTTTTGGAAACAAAATTATTGAAATCAAATACGCGTGAAACAATGCGTTGTTCACTTTTACACGTGGTTTTGGAGCCAAATGAATTATATTTATTTTATTTCGTCGTCGTCGTCGTCGTCGTCGCTGTTACCGTCAAACACTCAACGGTCACGCACTCACGATTTGAATCCTTAAGATGTGTGACATAATGAATTTCAATGGAAAAAACACCGTGTTCACGTTAAACAGCAAAAAAAAAAAACAAAAAAATACTCCTCGCGTCGATTTTAAACACAAAATTTTTTTATTATATATATAAAAAAAAAAAATATAGAAGACCGTGTTTCAAAAGAGCGTATGGCGTACGCGTTTTTTTTAAATATTAATAAAAAATAAAAGTATAATTAAAATAAAAGTATAAAAAAAAAAAGTTACAGAGACTTAAAAAAAAGTAAACACTTTTGCGTTCATCGTGTATACGAGTACGTATATACATATATATTATGCAATACAAAAAACGTACATGAGGTTTCCTCGAAAATAATTTCCCCTATTGATTCTGTCATAAATGTGTGTAAATCATTTTTAGTCGTATTTTTTTGCCGGAATATATTTTATTTTTCGTCGGTCATGCCGCGCTGTCCCAACTATGACATATCTACACAGGACTATTTTTCAACGACTTTTAAAACATATTTTCAACGCGTTAATTTCCTTAAAATGACGTAAAATTGTGAAATATTCAGAACCCTTGGGTCGGTTAATGTTGAACGTTTTCGCTCGTATAACTTTTACAGCCGTTTAATCCGATCTGCTCCTGCGAGTTACACGTTTCGATATTTGATATTACACGTGCACAATATTTCTCATCGTGTACGACCGATGATGATGTACCGGGAGTTTATACGATTTAAATGACAATATTCTACAGGTGTACATTAGATACACGGCCTCGACCATCGCATTTGAACACGTAAATACGCGTGTTCAAATCGCCGATAGACAGCGGTGATAATTTCGGACGGATTTCTTTTTTTGGATTTCAAAGTGTTGTAACGAGAAATTTCCATTGTCCCCCGTCTCGTTTTTCTCAACGCCGCGCAACCCCTACTGCGGTAAAGAACAAACTGTAAAAAAATATATTACTTAAATCAAATAAATATTTTATCCGTAATAAAATATCCCGTTAAAAACGGAAATTTTTATTATTCGTATTTAAATTCTGTTTCCCTACACTATTCTTCTTTTTGATTCTGAGCGAAGCGAGAAGTGTATTGGGTATTATGAAAACGTGTATTTTTTTTTTTTTGTTATGTCCGTGCCCAAAAATTTTACCAGAAATAATGCAAAAAGCCAATTGCGTCCAATTGGTATTTAAAAAGAGACGACGTTTCGATTTTCACAAAAGCGTCTAAAAAACAAACGATGAAAACGCGAATTTCGTCGAAATCGATAATTATTATTTATTCGTAATTGTGAAGCCGAAGGTTATAGAAACTTGAAATAGTTACCATAATAATAATAATAATAATAACATATTCAGAACCGTATTTGGACATTTTACGCCTCGGGGGAACACATTTCAGCCGCCTTTCCCTAATTTCTCCTCAAAAAAGTAATTTTTTTTTCATGTGAGATATGTCTTTTTTATAACAATGTTCACAAAAAATTCAATTTACTATCCTGTATCTAATCTTATATATTTATGCATATGCTTCTCTCAGTAACCAGTTGTTTGTCGTATCCTTACACACTTATATAATGTAGATGAATTACAATATTAATTTTCATGTGAGATATGTCTTTTTTATAACAATGTTCACAAAAAATTCAATTTACTATCCTGTATCTAATCTTATATATTTATGCATATGCTTCTCTCAGTAACCAGTTATTTGTCGTATCCTTACACACTTATATAATGTAGATGAATTACAATATTAATATTGAAGAACTACTAACTTATATAAAAAAAAAAAACCAATATACTCGCGTCTTGTATTATAACTATTTTAAAGGTGTGATTTTATGTGTAACAAAATACAACAGCTCAAATCACTCGTGGTGTATCCGAGGAGGACAACAGGAAACTCGCGGCGGCGAGTGAAAATAATCGTTGTACATTACGATTAAATACTTCCTCCCATAAGACTCGCAGTGTATAAATGATATTAGAGTATAATTGATTGTCGACTATTCGCAGGGTACACGAGTCTTGTGAGACTGGCTTCGCATAATAATTTTTTTAACAACAAAAAAATATTTTGATAATTATTATCGAAATATTTTCCCGACAAATTTGATGTATAAGTATATTTTTCTTGTTTTTTTTTTTTTAGTTAAGGAAATTTCAATAAAATTTTCAATAAATTTGCCTAATGGACTAGAAAATTGCCGCCGCCCCGGACGACAAGGGACGCTTGCCTCCCTCCCTCCAAAATACGAGCTTGAATATATTAACTTTATATTCTTAGGGGGAGAAAATATTATAAAAAAAGTTTCTTTCGATTTTCGACTGTTCAAAACAATAATAATAAGTTTCGATGAATTCAATTCGTAAAAGAGGTGTTTTTTTGTTTGTTTGTTTTTGAATACAAAAACGTCGGACGTATATTAATTCAACTGCATTCCAAGAATGTGGAAAATCTCGTCACAATTTTCCTCGATAAACATTTCGAATTTCTCGACAAAGTGTGTCGTATAAATATATATATATATATATATTTTTTTTTTTTTGTGAAATATTGCGTACGTTCGAAAATAAAATGGTCTTCTTGAAACGTTTGCCACATACGTAATTTTGTACTACATTAAAGACAACGATTAACGAACGTTTTTAACCACCTGGGCGTGTTTATATTGTAAGAGAATACGACGTACTGTAAGGTTAAAATTCCAAACGCACTGTATTTTATTAACAACGGATAATAATAATTATGTATATATTACATCGCGGCACCGCTCGGAATATCGTTTTATCAACGCGATGCAACGGTATATTATTTGATCGCTTTCGAATTATCACTAGAAACGAAACAAAATCCTAAAATGTTCGTTCGAGTAATTCGCTTAAACGACATCCAAAACGGCGGTTCTCTTTTTCTTTCGTTTTTTTTTTTTTTTTTAAAGAATAAATTATAACATTTAAATCTTTTTGATTTTCGTTTTTTTTTTTTTTTTGTTTAGTAAATGTCGCGATTCATAACGCGTTTAAATCACCACACCGGCGTGTCAAACAACTCCGAGCAGCCGCCAATTATTCACACATCACACGATGTGTGCACCAATAACCGTTGTATAAAAAAAAATATTCGTTTTTACGAAACAACACGAATAATACGTTTACACGGAATATCGCCGGGGTCGTCATCTAATATTCTACTCGATGTTATTTTTTGTTTTATTGTTGTGAAATATACTCGGGGAGAAACGTTCACCGCTATGCGTTAAGTCAGCACGCACATACGCCGATTTCGAAATTTTTATCAGATCTCCGTTTTTTCTACACAATATCCATTGTTATATTATATTTTGTGTATAAACGAAAACACTCGTGCGATAATCGCAGTCACGCCTTTACGAATATTGGAAAAAATATAATATTGTAATATGAACGCATACCGGGAGTGTTGGGTAAATAATAATAATAATAGTACGGCGTGTTTTTACGTGGATTTAGATTGTGTTAACGATCGGTATTGGAAATATGGAAATACACTTCAAGAGCGCCACCACGCCCGGGGGGATTTGTCGTCTGTCCGAAGTGATACACTTAAAAGTAACAAAAAAAAAATCATTTTTTTTTTTTTTGTTTCTTTTATCAGTTCTTCCGTAAACGAACGCGTAATGCGCAACTTTATAGTAATTCTTTTTTTTTTTTTTTTTTTCGTCACTCTAATCGTTTTCGAAACACAATAACTGTCTAAGAAACGCGAGATATCGAAATGTATTTCTCGACAAGGAATTCTCGGGCGTGGCGCACTATCTTTTTATGGATTTTTTTTTTTTTGATTTTTTTCTATATATCGTTCGGTTTTTTCGACCGGTTCGATACGTCTAATGACACTTATTTAAACTCCCCCCACTCGTTTCCGCGTCGTTTCGACCGATGTTTACAGCCGGCAACAGACTACAATAAAAAGGTGAAAATCTCAACTCGTCTCATTACAGTCCGTTCAAGAAAACTCCGTGTACGTTCAGAGTTTTTTTTTCTCTGACACACACCTGCGCTCTGAGGCAGAGAACGAAAATCGCTCGATCCAACACTGTCGACTAACTCGAAAGTCCGCGTGAGTTTATTGTGTTTGAATGTTAATAGGGGAGGAAAAAAACGCGTTGCTGCAAAATATTTCCCTTTTTTTTAGAATTTTAAAATAATTTTAATATTTTAGAATATTTATCTATTGAAATTAACGTTGACTTTCTCAAGACAAATTCTAATTACTTACAGGCAAACGAAACATATTTTTATTAATGAATATTACACGAGTTCCCGTATTTTATAAATAATTTGTACGAATGCTTAAAGTGAAAACAGTTTTTTTTTCCTATAGTCAAAATATATTTTCGCGGTTTCATTCCAGACGTTTTACGTTTTTCGAATTTATTGTTTTCATTAATAAGACGACTACTATTACTATTACTATTATTATTATTATTATTATTATTATTATTATTATTATTATTATTATTATTATTATTATTATTCGTGAAATACTGGTTCGCGTACGTTCAATAATATTTTATTGTTAATCAAATCGTACAAACTACTCCGAATGAGATGTGTGAAAAATAATTATAATATTGTATTATTTTCATTTATATCGTGTCAAATCGTTTGTTTTTTTTCTATTTCTATTTTTTATAACGGTGTCCTTAAAATTCTCGACAATTACACATTAATTTTAATTATATATATAAAAATAATTTTAATTAAAAATAATTGTATTATTATTATTTTTTTAGTGTAATACGCAGGCTCGGTGAAAATAGTGGCATTTTCAAATAGATCCTAATACGAAATTTTTATTCTATATGTCCTAGTTTTAAGATTATGTTGTTGTCGATCTTGTGTTTTTTTTTTGTGCTATTTTACAATATTATATCGAAATTTCAAATGACACGAATTTGAATCGTGTAAAAAAAAATCGTTTATTATTATTTCAACGTTTACCAGTTTCTGTCATTTATTCGTCATCGCGGTCGACCGATTTATTAGTAATTGTTGATAAAAAGGCTTTTATATTATAAAACGCTCATATTAATATTTTTATTGTATTTCCTCCTGACCATCGACTTCGTTTTTATCTTAAAAACAACAAATCACATAATATTATGTATTAGCGTATAAGAGTTCACTCTCGAATTTTTTTTTTTTTACGCGTTTGCACACAAATGTGTGAGGGTATTTTGTGGTATTAAAATTAAACGCGAAAAAAATTCAATAACATTTAAAAATCCTATCAAAGAAATAAAATGTTATTTCTCATTCGATAGTTTTTTTTTTTTTTAAACATTTTTAGCTCATATTCAATCGCTTATATTAATTTTTTTTAGAGCATATCGAATCGCGCTCATAAATAAAAACATTTTTTAGAACTACGAGTTACGAGCCTCGGTAATCATTTTTTTTTTACTATTTTTTTAATACTATTTTGTAAATATGGTTAATACGGGGACTTGACAATTAATACGATCCCTTGCGAATATTTATGTACACATTGCAAAATGCCTTTTGAAATAATACATTTATAATAGAAGCCTCCACGTTCCTAAACCTCGTATATATCTGGTTCAATTATCCACACCGGCTCTTTTAATCGTGTTTTATTTGTGCGCCTCAGACGATTTTCACGTCATCATGAATTTCAACAAATTTCTGACTACATTTATCGTAACGCTCGTTGCTTACGCGTTCGTCGATAATGGATGTGACGCAGTCATAAGAATCCAATGGGACAAGCCGGTTTACTTATGTGGAAATGATCAACTGTCTCGCTATACCAGCTATTTTTGCGAATACATTGGTGATGCGGATGGCGATTCGGGTGAGTTCTCAAGTCTCCTATCGTTTATCATCATAATACTTTGTACGTATAACGTTTACGACTGTTTACACCTCATGCATATGAATATACGTCGTTGTAAAAATCATTTTCAAATGTCGGAAGTGTATTTCGATATTTTATGTGTTCAATAATAATACGGTACGCGCGTAAAAAAAAATTCTGCTCGTTCTCGTCGTCTCGACAATATTTCAATGTTTTCTGATTATTATTTTTTTTTTGTTTTCAGGTTATGTCCTTGATACGCTTCCCCTAACAAAGCGAATTGACGATGAATGTTGCAAAAACGCTTGTACTGCAAGATTCATTTACGAGACTTATTGCGCTCACAAAAAGTAAATATTCGAATTTCAATTTTCAGTATCGTAACGTAAGATACATTAGGCATACAATATTTTAAATACTCAATTATTATGTATAGGTATTCGATTTTACAATAATTCATTCTATATATATTTATTTATTTTTATTGCATACGCAAATTATAATTTATTTGTAATGAAAATAACAAATTTTATACAACAAATACAATTTATTTTTAAACGAATTGTGTAATCGAATTAATAATTTTGTTTTAATTAAAATTCACGTGTTTTATTATACGTGCAAATGTATTTTTACGACATATAGCTTCGATTTGAGCAAGGACTTGATTCTTCCCATTACCACTACTACAACAACTCAACATACCGCTACAAGTACTACTGCTGAACCACTTTCAATTACATGTACGTACATTATATTCACGGTTATTCAAACGGTTACGCGCCATCGTAACACAAATTTATAATTCGCGTTGAGAGTATGTCGACCGGTTCGCTTTAAAATGTAAAATAAAACGAAAAACGACATTTTGACAAGAGCCGGTTTTGACATTTTTTTATAATAATTATTTGACATTCTCATTATGACACCTCGTTAATCGAGTCTATGCCGAATCGTCTCTAGAAAAAAACTCGTCTCTAAAAAAAAAAAACCACGAGATTCCAATTCTTTCCGTCGAAATATCCCCAGTCGTTCTTTTCTCTCGACAAAGACGAGTGTACACATAAGGTGAAATTATTATTTCAGGATTTTGTAAAAAATTCTTCGATTTAAGCAGTATTAAAATTTTGAATGATATTTCAATTAAATTACATTGCAGTGGGTCAATTTTTTTCCATTCACTCCTTATGAAATTTAATATCTCGATTTCAATAAAACACCTAATGAATTTTTTTTTTTTTTTACACATGTTACAGGGTATTCAATTTTAAAAAACACTTTTCCAGTGCAGTTTTACGCACTTCCAATTCACGGATGAATTCTATACACGTTATTTTCAATATTATTATGTTTGAAATCATCAACATGCACATGAAAATAATATTTTATTCGAACGACGTAATAAACAAAATTCAAATGTCCTTATCATTTTATAAAATACCTTTTTATTAAAAATAAATATTACAATTCTTAAATATTATGTTTTTAGTCTTTCGTTATTTCGGTTTTGTATAACACGTTACGCAATCGAATTCCTTTCTCGGGGCCGTGATCTGCGATTAATGTTTGGTAAATGGAAGTGCATTCGATCACAGTATTCATATTTATAGAGATATGTCTAAGTAGACGGTAAGTACGATAAATGATGCGACGATATCTGTAAGAGTAAAAAGAGATTATACAATCGACTACAACAATAGTATAACCTAATATAAATTATGTTTTGAGCACTTAGCAAATTATTGTTAAGCCGTTGAAATAAGCGAAACGCAACACATTTCCTTTTCCGTCGAAAATATCGTTGTTTTTTCTCCACCGAGAACAACGCGAATTTTATATTTCAGGTGAAGAAGAACTAAAAAAAAAAAAAAAAATACAATACGATTTTTCCCGGCCGATTCTAGGGAAGCGATTTGACCGACAAAAACCGATCGAGTAATTCTTGTCGGTTTTTACTCGTCGTTCCGACTTTCAGCGTCGTCGTTTCGCTCTCACAGATAAAAATATATTAACTTCGATGTGTTTGTTTGAATAAAATCCGCCGCCGCGTGACGCGAACAACAGAGAGAAATATGAATACGGAAATTTACGTTTTTATTCCGAATTCGAATGAAAAAATGAATATCTTATGATGATATTCGTTAAATTTGTCGTACCAACTACGTGAGCGGTACCTGACACGTTCCACGTGTTATTTAATTTTCTTTCGTATTTAAAATTTAGTTGCAAAAAAAAAAAAAATCGAAGAAGAAAATATTATAAATAATTATACGATAATGTATTACGTAATTTCGGTTCACATTTTGTCCCGGAACGTTACGAAATTCGACGACGCCCGTCCGTTCTTATTGTTGTCGACATAAATTGACAAACGACTAACTGACAACGTGTACTTCACACTTCGGTGGGTCGCGGAAGTTTCAGGAAAAAATCACCGAGTATAATATTTCGTATTAAATACTGGTAATCGTTTTTATGCGCGCAACAAGCAAGTCGATAATATGATTTCAACGACTAACACGACGATTGTTGTTAATTATTTCTGTTTTTAAAGTCGCCGCCAAGTGTTTAATTTCAAATACTAGTGCGTCGCGTTTATAAAATGTCTGGAAACCGCTGAACCATTGGTACATGTCATATAAACATTTTTTTCACGATTAACGCACGTACATATTTATATTTTATTCGTTTTCATTCGCGCATTTTAGCGAATTAAACATTCCCATACACGTTCGATATTTTATCTATAGTGTTTAATTTGATTATTTAATTAAATAATCTAATAACATTATTCGTCCCGTTAATAATTAGTTAATATATATTATTAAACACGCGCGCTCTCGCATCGATTATTCGTGTTAATTAATTTTCAAATCGTTTTATTTTTTTTTTTTTTTTTTTACTTTTTTATTCAATCAATTTTACTTTTTTCCCGTCAAAAAAGCCCCGCGAGTACGTCGACACATAAATAACTTTTGTTTCGACGAACATTTTTTTCTTTTTTTTTGTATTTTAACACTAATGTATTTTAGTTGTATTTTTATCCCGTTCGATTGTATTTGATATAAAATTATGAAAACGCTGGCGCGTCTCACGTACGAGACGAACGGTCTTACAACATTCCCTCCCCCTCCGTCGGTTCGAACGACACCGCCGTTCTATATGTAACGCGTAATAAAAACTGGCGAAATATTTCGGGAAATTCGTTTGTCAGCCGAAGAGAGAGAGAGCGCGAGAAAAAAAAATAAACAAAAGGCAGCGAACGTATCGAACGTGTCAATAACGAGATGAGTGAGAAATCCGTATTATTTATGTATAATAATTTCGAAGAAGCCGAACGTGACGAAATCAATAGAGAAGAGGCACCGCGAGAACGTGAATAAACGTCGGTTTTTTTTTCGTAGAAAAGACACGCGCTTCTAACAACGCTGTGAAAAGAACAACGCCGCCGGGGGAGTAGTAATAAACGTGCGGGGGAAAAAAAAGTGAACAAAACTCGACCGACAGCGCTGGGCGCTTAACGGACTGGCGAGAGCGATTGTAGTACGCCGGCCGCCGGTCCGTTTGATCCGATCCGATCGAACATATCATGAAATAACAAACGCCCGATCAGTGTGGGGGAACAGGTGTTAATAAACACCGCGACAGGGACCTCTAACAACGCTACACAGACCTTTGGCCCGGACTCACAGTGTGTTTACGAGACAGCCACCCGATAAGTCTATCCGCGTTCCATAACGATTCTTTCACGCGATTTCCCCGCGGTCCGCGAGTCGGGAAAATTTTCAATTCGTTTCCCCCGTCGTCGAATCCTATCGGCTCCGCGTCGCGAGGCGAATCGCCGCGAGTCTTCCGACACTACCCGGGCGCAGGTAAGATCTCTCTCCGCCAGTGTATTATTTACATTTGATTCTCCCCCCGACGTTCCCCTCGAAATCACCACCCACCCCCGAGGCAATTCTCCTCCCGTTTGCACAAACGCGTAATTGAATGACTTCGATAAAAATTAATTGAAAATTGTTGCGTATTTAGTTTTTTTTTTTTTTTTTTTTTAACGCATTATAAATATATAATATTCGCTTACGCTTAATAATAATAATAATAATGTTTTCCGATTAACATTAAATTTATGAATTCAACTTTCATGAAATAGAAAGAATTTAATCACGCAAACGTGAATTCACGAACACATTTAATGACTGATGCGCGAACGGGGAGGGAACGTCCGAAAAACGAGCAGCGCGATTAGAAAAAAATTACTATACCGCGGGTACTTTTCAATGAAGACTATTAACAAATAAATACGTTGAATCGCACGGGATTATTGTAAAAAAAAAAAATTTTCAAAATTCACCCACCGGCCGTTATTTCTGTTGTGTAATGTGGGATTCGTCCTGATCCGTTCCGTCGAGTTTTCATACAAATAAACACTTCGCGATTAGGTCGTGATAGTCACGTTATATGTGTATAGTGACACGCCGTCTCCGCATATATTTTTCGCGTTGAGGTGGAAAACTCGTCTCAGTCATCGTCTCTCCCTCTATCGTGTTGTACAGCGCATAAAAGAATTCCTAAAATCCGTGTCACACGAATCGTCTCCACATCAATTACGGATCCTAAACGTGTTCCGGTTTAGCGAATGGAAATCCGTTCGGTACAGTCGTTGAGATAATCGCGCACGAATGGTCTCTCCTGCATGCACGTGCATTAAACAAACGGACGCGGTCAGTGGCTTTTTAAATACGATCAACGGATTCTCTCTACGCGATACACACGAAATGTGTTCACGGATAAAATAATAATAATAATAATAATAATAATAATGTAAAACCGGTACATTTATATATATATATAGATTTTAGTTATCGGTGTGGAATGAGTGTGGAACGACACGGAATTATTTGAAACAATTTATAAGACCATTAGACGAACGTCTGGCGCTCTTATAGAGTCCATTGTAAATGGAATGCACCTTATTAAAAAAAATAAAAAAAAATACGATTTGATATGTATAAAAAAAAAAAAACGACATTAATAATTTTTGGAAATAATACACAATTAAAATTGTTAACGTGTTTTTAATGCCGTCTGTTCCGCTGCCCGTTCGGACAACAAACATATACTTTCAGCAAACCGCGTTACGAGCAATAGGTGGTACTCGCCGCTACACAGTTTTCGTTTCGTCCTTAAATCGGGCACTTGTCAGTATCGCGTACACTTTATAATAAATCGAAGCTGTGTGAGTACCAAACCACGTTTATTTTATTATAAAAAAACCCGTTTTTATTATTATTATTATTCGAAGAAATAACAATTACAATAATTCGAATGACGGCGTTTTATTAACAATATAATATTAATTCGATATAACAGTCATTACGCGATTTCAGTAAACTAATAGTAAACATTAATTATACCTCGATCACATTAATTATCACCGAGAATTCATTATGATGCGCGTTTAAAAAATGTCTTAACGTAATCGTGTGCTTAAAAATGTGTCTTTTAAAATTATTTTTTGGCTTTTTAACTGAATACAACGGAAACGTCGTTAGAGTTTACTTCGCAATATTTGCCTAAATAAATGAAGAAAATATGAATAATACGACGTATTTTAAATTACCAATTTGGCATTATAATTGTGCGTTTTAGGTTTTCTTTTTTGACACAACCATGAAGCTGGTTATCGCTTTGATAATGGCAATAATCGCTATACTATTTCAAGTGGAAACCATCAAAGGGTTGGCGTTATGGAGCGACAAAATAAAGATTTGCAACAACGAATACTTGGAAATATTTTGCACGGGCACTTTTCTAGACACACGTACTGAAAAGGAGGAAGGTTAGTATCTACACGTTTCATATCGTATATAATTAGGTATTTATTATTTTCGTTCGCACAACGATTGGCGGTAGAAAGAGGAGATATTCAGAAACCATCCGATGAACCCGGAAGAAATGTTTTAATTCTTTTTTTATGGAATTTCGACAGATATCACACTCGATTATACCATTTATTGACAATATAACGGTAAAAATATCGAAATCACATGTTAACGTAATAATTAAAATGTCGCATTCACTCCGTTTTCCGCCTTTCACGCGACTCTTACGCGCAATGGTCTTGATCCTATTTGATGTGTTTAAACTGAAACTCCTTTGAATCGAAACGAAACGGGCGACTAACAGCGATGCGAAATTCTTATTTCAGCTATCGATTATCCAACCGTTCGTGTCAGAAGGAATGTAGCAGACGAGTGTTGCAAGAAACATTGCACTGTTAGACACATAGTTAAAACATTTTGTGTGAACAGAACGTACGTATCATGCAATAATAATAAAAAATTGTTTTACACATTTATATGTTATTATTTTCTCCATTTAATATTTTCCCTCGTGGCCGATTTAGTGTAACTGAAAAGTCCGTGGACTATGATGATGGTGTTGTATCAAAAAATACGATGCCGCAGGATACGGACATCACTACACCGAATACTAGACCGAGATATACTACTAAACAAATGAAAATTCCCCATAAACAAAAAATCATTACTACGCCTACTACCACACCAAAAAGTAATGAATGTAAGTATATCGTGTGAATATTCAATTTTTATTATATACGTGTACCGCTTATTATCGGGGTGTATTATAGGGTGTAACCAGGCCCGAATCGACAATGAAATGGCTAAAGGCTTAAAAAATTAAAAATCTATTTACAAACAAAATAGTAGTTAGCCACTTTTTTTTTCTTTTTTTGTAAATGTTAAATCACATTGTACATGCCACTACACGAAATCAAACGTTATTCGAAATTTCAAACAATTATTATTTAAATCTTCTATTAAATGCAAAAAAAAAAAAAATCAATCAAATAGAATAAATTTTCTCGCTATAAATAGTTGTAAAATTTAATTAAATTAAAAACACTATTATAAGTGTTATAGTTCTATTAAACAACTTCTTGCAGCATTGGATCGTCAATGTCGTGCACAATATTACTCATAAAATCTAACGTTTCCACTATTCCGCTTTAATATTTTGCTACAGTATAGAGCTAGTTCGGCAAAATGTTCTTGGGATAAATATATAATCGATTAATATATTTTGGGCGGTAAGCATTTTTAATTTCAGAAAAAACGAAAATAATTGTTCGCTACTACAGTTGGTAACTGTTAAAGAAAAACAAAGTCTTATAGGTCAAAATATCTCTAAAACGAAATACCTCCGAACAAAGTATTTAAAAAATATCTTGTTCACTAAATATATTGATTTTCGATAATTTTCAAGAGAAAAAAAAATTAGAAATACCTCTAAAACAAAATATCTCTTATCAAAAATATATAGGTAGGTACTTTAAAAAAAACATTATAGTATATATATATATATAATAATTCGTATATATATACGAGTAATTATTTCCGAAAAAGTAAGTAGGTACCTACATAATATTAAAATCATATATATATATATATATATATATATATATATATATATATATATATATATATATAAATTGTTATTAAAATAAAGAACACTGTATTATCTGTTACTAAAATCTGAATTTATAAGAAATACCTTTTAAATATTGAAATATTGGTTTAGTTCTGTCGGACTACGCACACAAGTCATAACAATTTCATATCGTGCAAGATATTTTGTACGTTTCATATATTTTTTTTTAACTATAGGCTAATCGGACACGATTTTTTTCTAGCGTAGCCCATTCGAATTGTACGTATGAAATGTATTTAAATCGTATATTAATAAAATTATAATATCCCAATACTTTTTGTAATCGTAATAGAATTGTCGATCGTCGCAACAAAACCGGATTTAACGCGCGTTTTCATCGATTATTTTTAATTAAATAATATTTTCGAAAAAAGACATCTCGATTCGGTCGTCCTGTATTAAAAGTCCTTTCGATGTCGGAATACGTTTAAGTATCGACAGAGAAATTCCGGGATCAAAAGAATTCAAAGGCCTATAATGCGTATTTAGTACACAATCCGTATAAGTCGAAGTCGTAAATGTGTTAATAAAATACAGACGTTTCCGGGGTATATCATACAAGTTTTATTAATTCGACGATCGTACAAAATATTAATATTTATAGATATTATAATATAAAAATTGTACTCGAACACTTTTCAAATGTCGCATATAATTATTATTCACGACCATAACGCGTAGCGTTTTTACCTGTACAGTATTTATATATATATATAATACAGAACGACTTACGATTATTACAATCCAGGAAAATCTGGACCCGAATTTTTTTTTTTTTATTTCTTTTAATCTTTGTTTCGTAGCGTTTATAAAATTCATAATAAATTTGTTTAAAAAAAAAAAAATAAATAAATATTTTGCAGCTTGGTGGTTGTATCCCGTTGGTATGGGCTCCTGGGCAATATAACGTACGAAAGCACTCGCCGTAAGCAATTCCGTTTGTAACAAAAGTCGCAGCCCATTGAATAACATTTATAATAACGATTTTTTATTTAATAAATAATTATTGTATTTCCGTTTATTCGGGGGTTTTTTTTTTATGAAAATCAAATTTCTATATATACGTATGTAATAATGTAATATACACAATATCTTACAATTAACCCGTGTTTGTTTTTTTTTTTTTCATTAACCCATACGTGTTGAAATCTCGTTATTGCGAAATTTATGAATATTGCACGTTTGTTGTTAACAGGTTGTAAATATTTTTGGTAAATTTTATGAAAATACGCCGAGAAAATAAATATATTTTCTCTCTAAAGCCGCGTCCAGACAACAAAAAAAAAAACACGCGTGCTCCCTAACCGCTGGTCTACGTGTAAATACAAGATGTTAACACGGACAATCACGCAATAGTATTTAAAAAAAAATGTATTTAGGTACACACGATTACTCCATCTTCAACGTGAAATAATATTACACATCGCAAGCGAACAAGAGCAATTCAATTTAGTGATTTTTTTTTTTATGATAATGATAAATGTTTGATAAATATAATGATAAATTGTTTAATTCAAAATACTAGAAACATATCTGTTTTATAAAAGAAAATCGGTACTGAGATAAAATTAAATTTAAAATTTGTTTTATTAAAATTTATATAGGTACTTTAAAAAATAGAAAATTTTTTTTAATTTTAATTGTGTAATTTTAAACATGATAATTGTTTATTTTTATAAAATAGATGTATACAAAAACTTATATTATATTCAAGAGTACTATACTTCATTGCAAAAAAAAAAAAAAAAAAAAAAATTATAAAGCAATTATTACATTCCACACTGACACACAATTGAAAGGCAGCAAAATACCTTGACCACAAAGTGGTACACATTTTGGCTCCAACTCTCAGCACTCTATTTTAGAAATCAATAAATGTTCAACGTTCAATTTCAAAATGCTGCTTGTTCAACATCATCACAAACTTTTTTCTCCGACCGGTTGTGAGGGCACAACCCAAAAAAAAAATAAAAAAAAATACTAAGATGGATGTAATAATATTCACATTGCACACATATCATTTTGTAACCACATTAACCATAACAACAATAAAATGTATATTAATTGCAACAATTGTTTCTAATGTACACAATTATTCTACATTATAATTAAATGAGTATTGATGTTTGATCTCAAAACACAGACCACACTCATGTTCCCCCAGAAGAAACAAAAATATTTATAAACTTTTACATTTAAAAATATATGAAAATAATATATTTATAAATTAATGTACAACAAACAGTTGGCTTTTACAAACCTACGCAATTTAAATAAAACAGAGTATATAAGGGTATGGTGAAATATAATGAACAATAGCACCGTTGTGTTGACAATTATTGCAACAACAGATAGATATCATTAGTCGATACCGAGTGGACTATTGTTTTAACACACTGCCACCCACCATCAGGACTTGGTCTAAAGAAAAACATTTAAAACACAAAACAAGTCACAGTCTTTTACATACAGTGATCTTGTCTCCACGCAATACGACACGATTCAATAAATCGGTTTTCTAGGAAGACAGACTTAAGTCCTTACTCACACTAAAGTTTGTTTTGAGTTGAATCATTTCGTCACTAACTTCACCATTTAGCTGAAGGCAACATCCCAACCTTTCCCTTTTAAATTATCATCGGTTAGATAATTAAGTCACTTCATCGATCCGCAACCGATTCGTCAAGCATCGTCAGAAGAGTTGAAATCCCTTTCACAGTATCCTTCTCGAAAGTGTAAGTCACAGCGCGGACAGTGAGGTGAGTGAATTTTTTTATATACCTGTACCACTTGTAAATTAATCATTTCAATGAAGCACAATAATTCTGGAATCTCACAATCGCTTATTTCTATTAACGGAATGTAGGAATAAGATAATAACACAAAAATGAACATATTTAATTTTATTGACTTAATAATTTTTATTTTTATTATTAAAATTATGTCATACAATGCAACATACAAAATACTAAAACTTCATCAACGTGTCGAAAATTCACAAAAAAATCAAAGCCAGACAGTATTCCACATGAAACATGAAACAACTTATTGCAAAAGCGATCAGAACAATTAATAAGATTCCCACACATCAAATTGCATATAGAACACTGTAAAACAAATAAAACACATTGTAACACATAGAAAATATTTCGCAAATTTTATACTAATTTTACTTTTAACTTGTTTGTCATTGAGGCTCTTTGTTTAAAGCCTTTGAATTTACTGTGCGCAAAAAAATCACATACAACGTGCGCCCACACATTGTCTTCGAACAATTTCATAATACCAATTTTTAATGGACAATAAGCACATGCCTATAAACAAATAAATTCGATAATATATAAAAATGTAATACTATTGAAAAAAAGACTAATCCACAGATACGGTTAGTTTAGCATTAAAACTAAATGTTTATATATACGGATAACAATTGTAATTTTACATTATACGGTAGAAAAAAGAGGATTTTTTTTTTAATTTGAAGAAAAGTGATATTTCTAAATGAAATACATTCTACCACTTACGATATCAAATTTATTTTTTCTACATCGATCACACAACCAGGACTTGACTTTGGTGTCTGTAGAAATATCATAACATATTTTGTGTATAGTCAAATAACATTTTCTGCATCTTATTAGATTATCATATCTAAGATATTTATGACAACCGTTAGTCACAAATTTGAAAAATGCTTCAGTACGTCGAGTGTATTTGGTTATAGGTTGCAGCGAGGAAGCTCTTACTTCAATTTTCCAATCCTCATTGAGAGTTAACTGTTATAAAATAATAGTAATCACTAATTGCTAAATAATAGTTTTAATGTTTTTAAGCAATGAACAATATATTGTATAATACGGAATTCAAACATAACTACAAAATTTGATATAAAGAGTACCTTTTTATTGTATAATAATAAACACAATGAACAATAAGGCTTTTTCATACTGTTAAGTATATTATACTGTTGATTAATTTCCAGTAAATCAACCGAATCATTGTTAATCAGACCTCTAATTTTATTTGATATAACTAAAGAACAAAATAATTGAAATAATATAATAACAATACAAAATATTTAACATAAAATAAAACATTTGATCAAGTACAATTCTGAAATGACTATTCTGAAAAGATATTATCGCACTGTTCATAAAACTGAAACTTTCATAATGATTAATATTATAATTATAATGTAAAATTAAGATTTCATAAAAATTTAAGTTTGGCCTTGTATTTGCTCAATGGAACATTCTACGTAAAAATACATTCAATCCACATTGTACTTGGTTATACATTTTAAAAATCTTCATAACATAAATAATTTTAACATACCATGTCTAATTAACGGTTGTACTCTTGGCACTAAAAATACAAAAACAAAGATCCGTTTATTAATTATCAATCAGCTGAAATGACTATTTTACTCACAATTTCCATCAGCATCCAACCATACATCTGACTTCACCAATTTTTTATCTGCGAAAGAATGTCTGTCTAGTTTAACGACATTTACTTTAATGGGCGAATAAGCATTTTTAAAATCATTGATCGTATCAGCATCACTATATGAACAAAAACAAAATAATAAATTTCGTTGTAACATTTATTATTTTAGAAAATTTAAACAAAAAATTACCTTTTGTTACATATAAAATAAGGTTGAATCAAGGGAGAAACCTCAACCAAAGGCTTTTTATTATGGCTATTATTATTTTTCCTTCCAAGATATCCATCATATTGTTCAGGGCAAAAACGTCTGACAAACGAGTCCATTTCAAATTTTATTGAAAAGTCTTTGCATTTGCACTCCGTTGCTTCCATTCCGTACTTCACCCAACGTGATGTAGCAAAGTTTATCGCTTCAGCTATATTATATCCATGATTGAAGCCACAATGGTATCCATATGGGAAATTAATAATGAATTCACCAGGATACTGTGTTATCTGAAGCAAATAAATACATATAAATAAATTGTGTTTATCTAACTGATGACAAGCAATATTATGAATCCTTACAGTGTCAAATGGTATTCCATGCTCATTCAATATTTCAGGTGATATAAGAGTCATTTTATGCCTTAAAAATGCAGGGCAATCATTATATTCGTCCGGATAAAGTTTAGCAGCTAATTGTTCAAAACGTTTTCCATCCTCTGGAGCTATTGCATACCTAAAAATAATTTTAAGTTCAAAATATATAGTAAAAGTTGTACAGGATATAAATAGAAATTGTAGTACCATTGTTTTGGATATCCGTAATGAAGATAATTAATGCTATATAGGTCCATGTCTTCTGTATGCCATGGAAACATTGTTCTCCACATACCGAAGTAGAGGTACGGCGTATTGATGCCTTCAATTACAACACCGTCCTTCTCAAACAAATAGTCCAAAATTGTACCCAGTTTGCTGACATTCCACACCTTAAATTTGAAAAAAAATAATAATTATGGATGTACGTACAAATATAAATGTCTAGATATTTGTTACGATAAAACACATACATTAACATTGTCATCGGTTAAAGTTTTACATACACCAGCACCATATATTGGACATTTTTGGTTAATACTTTTCCAAAATGATTTCTCCAAATTTCTCTCGCTCAACTGAATGGGCGTCTTATATTTGAAACTCTCCGCTATACTTTTATACTCTGCGACTCTCATCGGCTTATATTTTAGATTCGATTGTTCATATACACCGTGTTTACCGTTTTTTTTCTGAAATCAATATTTTTATCAACACACATTGAAAATTCACAGGAATTCTAATAATTACATTTGCAGTTTGTCTTATTGGTCTATCAATTTTTATGTTCATAACGTCAAAGTCCGAATAAGACCCTTCCCTTGCCACCCATTCAACCGGAGGAATGATCTAAAATACAATTATTGTTATTAATATCGATAGGTGTGCTAAATTAAGATATTTACAACTTGAAACGGAAGAGATTAAAAAATATTTTCAACAATTTTATAAATACATACCTTGGCCAAACCCGATTTATGCGCTCCTAACAACTCAATATCCTCTATGAATTTACCAAAGTCTTGAAAATCATCTACACTATGTAGTTTGAAAGTCATGATATTCTTTTTACTCGGTTTAGAATACATCTTGGCTATGATTACATTAATAAAATACAATTATAAACAAATTATATACATACAGGAAAGTAACGTTATATATTATATCATACGCACGTTTTAATTGAATAATAATTTAGACAACGGTGAATAATATTACCTGTGATTTATATAATGACTAATTATTATACAACTGACTGAATTCAAAAAATAATGAAATAAAAAAAAAAATCATTCTGCAATAAAATTTACTTTAATATCTGATTAATATTTTAAAATTGTTGTTTTTTTTTTTTTTGTAAACAAAAAAGAATCGCATGTAATTAACGTTCTGTCCAAATCACTAATAATTACATAACTTTACTATCTTTATTGTCTATAGGTCCACAATAAATAATTAAAAACAAGAATATTTTACACGATATTGATACGTATTCTGTGTTCTTAAAACAAACAATGAAAATATAATTGAAATTGTAAAAACTATGACATACCTAGGGTATTGAATTGTGACTTTTCAAAATAGTTAACGTCGACTGATGCATTTAGAGGAGAATCGCAGAGAAACGTTGCCGGTAATAAAACATTTATGATGCGTATAAACTCAAAAAATATTAAAAGATTGATGACGATGGTGTGAAACGTCTAAAGTTTAGTCGTCGATTTCCAAAGGAGACGGTATTTATTATATTATAAAAAAAACCGTTGTGATTTATTGCTCATAAAATCATATACTAGCAACAAGTGACGGACATTATGAGAATAGTAATTTTATTTCACTAATTTATTAGATCCTACGGCGTGTTCACATATTATACGTTTACAAAATAATAGCGGCGACGGAATAGCGTACGACAGTGGTGTACGTTATATATTACAGTAGAACTTCGATTAACCGTCACTCTCTGTTATCCGTCATCGGTCACCGCCGAAAAAAAAAATAATTAGGCGAATAAAACGTAATATTGCTGCTAAAAAAGCTAGAGAATCAAAAAACCAAACTAAAATTACAGATTTTTTTTTATAATATGTGTGGCATGTATGTTTATAATTTGTTATATGTAAGTATTTTTTTTTTAAAGTACACACACGTAAAAAATATAATAAATGTGTGTATGTATATGTATGTACACGTTTTTTTTTTGCAAAATTTCCGTTAACCGTCTATTCGATTAACCGTCATAGCCCCGGTCCCCCCGACAGTGACGGTTAATCGAAGTTCTACTGTATGTACAACAACTGTTAAAATAACAGCATCAATACGTTCATGCGTGACACCCTACGTAAGAGATGTTTTGATTTTTTTTATAGTTTAAAAATCTAAACGTCCCGTGTACGGTTTTTACTGTTTGTATCATCACCGTATCAGCGTATTATTATTATTATTATTATTCGTGCTTACACATCAAACAGTAAAAATAAACTCACGGGGACCGTACGATCCCGTGCAAAACAGACCGACCACCACCACCACTACCGTGTGAAAGAAAAAAAAGACGTTTTCAGTATACTAATACAACACGATCGTTACAAAACGAATTCGCACACCGCCGCCGCGACTCGTGGAAGTCACGGAGCCGCCGTCGAAGTACCACCCGCGTACGTGGGGACTGCGTAGTTCACAACTATTCAACCGTAATGATTGTAGTGTAATAATATAAAAAGTCTTACCTGTACGACGACCAAACCGTTGGAATTGTCGAAAACGTGAGCGTGCCGAAGCACGGACGAGGCGGATAACAAAAAAAAAAAGTAAACGGTGTGCGACACGATAACAAAGCGTAGAAGAATCACACGATAACACGAGACGACGCGGACCGTGCCGCGACGCGTTCACGCGTTGAGACGGCGTACGGACTCCGGTGCGTGTGTGAAGACGGGGGAGTGGCGGTTCGTAACCACATACCGGCACCGCGGTACATTAGTCGACATACGCGCGCGTTTTCGGCGGCGGGGCGTGTGACGGTTGTTCGACAAAACGACACGTTACGGCGTCGATTCCCCCCGATGATACACTATCACACACGGAGTTCAAAAATCGAAAAACAATGTTTTCCTTTACTTTTCACCAAAACCCGTCGTCAATCGTTACAAACTATCTTGTATCAGAATCACGAAGTCTGAAGAGAATCAATACAAAACCTCTACGACGGAAGAAAAAAAAAAATGAAACATATTCGACGATATTTTTGACCGACCCTCTCTAGCAGCAGTATATAATATAGTACAGTCCCCCCCCGTAACCAGTGCGTATCGGCGGCACAACGTTAACCGCGCGTCATCACGACGTCCTGTCGTCGACGAAACGTCGAAAACGATATTGCGCACTTCCATTATCGTATGACAAACGGTCAAACGCGATTGGTATATTAGCGTTTTTTGTAAAAAAAAAAAAAAACCGCACTTTTCTACACGTACATATTTATAAACGGATCGATGACGTTGCTTTTCATGTCGCGTTCTTATCGTTTTTCGGACAAACTTTTTAAAAAAAAAAATCTTTTCCTTATCGAATCCGATCGGTGGTACCATTCGTACAATCCATTTTTTTATCCCTAAACAAACGTCTTGATCGTCGTCCGACGGTTTACATCACGCGGACTCCGTAAACGATATTTAACAGCACACTCCCGATTCACACGGTCCGTGTGACAACCGACGTGATCGACACGGTGAAGTCTGACTGAATTTTCCATGTACGGTCAATGAGATTTTCAATCGCATTCGTTTCTTTTATTCGGTCGAGCCGATTATTCGATATATTTTTTTTTTCCACACGACAACACATATTATTATTACGGGAAACGGCTAATTATTTTTTTATTATTTTTTTTGTTTGTAGTCGCGAACGAACGGTGAACACCGCACTGTCGCTCAATTGGAGCAACAATTGGAAATTCTCGTTCCAATCCGTTTTACGATAAAACGACGATTGTGCACGAAAATATAAATGAAAACTCGCGTTATACGTCTGTATATGGTTTTATCGTTGTTGTACGATTAAAACGTACCGATATATATATATATATCGTTTTCGTTTCCGAATACCAAAAAAAAAAAAAAGTGTATAATATATTTAAAGTTTATTTACCACGTAAATATAACTATAATAATAATAATAATAATAATATGTAAAACAGTACTCGTCGGTCGCCGACTTTTTGGACATTTCGGACTTATTATCGAAGCCAAAGACGGGCGCCCCCCAGTGTGTGAACTCGGCCGACGTGTGCCGATGCAAAACGGTTTTGTCGCGAAAAATCGCTAATCGCCGAAATTTTATACTCAGTCTGCAAGGCTGTGTGAAATTTTCCGTAATACATTTATCCATTGTATATTATTCAAACATTTGTAATAATAATATTGCGTTCGGTTCAACCCCGTCCGCCTACACGCAGCGCGTATTTTAATATGTTATTTTAATTCGTACATTTTATACGTTTAAGACGAGTCATTAGACACTGTATTTTTCTGCTTTGCTCCAAACACTATGGTCTATGACTAACCCACCAACACGTCTTTTTAGACGGGCCTTTTTTCGTTTCTAAATTCAAAACTACGCAAACAGATGTCGCAGTGTCGCGCGTTCTCCTCGTTCCACGTTTCGTCAGGACTGGAACGTTTCTCGGACGCGTGCGCGGGGACGCGCTTGTTTTCACAAATTTTGTCGTCGGTGACATTTTGAGAAACGGTTTTGGACGAGAGAACACCGCCGGAATTTCGACTGGTTGGCTGCTAACGTTACTTTTATTGCACCGTGACACTATATTTTACAATATACGACTATATGCGTAGTACGCATTTTCAACACGATCGTCTGGTTTATTATTATTGAAAACAAAAATTACCACCAACGCGAGATGATAATAATTAATATCGCGTCAAGTTTCGTCTCAATGGCGCAAAGTGCAAAATTACCCGACCGAACGATTTTATATATTATAGCCACTAGTACGAACACGAACCGCACGTAGTTTACAAAACACTCGGTGTATAATACGTATTTGTCGCCGTCGGCGTCGTTCGTTTAAATTTAATACGTTATAATAATTGCGTGTAGGTGTGCCGTGTGAAATTTCGTAATTACTATTAATAACAAACATTTCGCGGTTCTATAATAGTGTAATAAAAATCGTTGTAATTGAAAAAACTATTGGGAACGGAGTCACGAGGGACGCGCATTGAATCGCGTTGCAAATGATTGTTTTACCCGCAAATCGCGATCGATATTTAATTTATACATTATTATCATCACGATTTTTTCTAACGTTATAATTTAAACATTTTGTAAACGTTTCATAAACAATCGGCCGTATTGAAATTTACATGTTTCACGTTTATACTTCTTATGCCTCTCCCAAGAGACTTGTAATGAAAGGGAAACCTATATAAATTATATATGTTCATAATTAATTTGTACGTCGAAGCTTGGTCCAACGCACCCATTGCTGCTTTTTTCATCCCCGTCAAGATTTAGAATCCCTGTGAAGCCTACACGAATACAAAAACGTCGACGAAGAATTATCGTAAAAAAAAAAAACGCTATATAAAAGAATTTGTTTGAATCGGTATTCGACATACGAAAATATTGCACTGGCATTTTTCGATAAACGTATTTATTGTGAAACGAATACTATAACTATACGATATTATTTACTTTTCGATAATATTGAATTTACGCGACACGAATATATTCTCGCGACAAAAGCAATTGTACACAGACATTCGTGGATTCGATAATTAAATATTTCTACGTATCACATCAATTGCTCTATACGGTAAAAGCATTGCTGGCATGTAATACGAAAATCCGTGTGCGTGCGTGGTTGACGTTGAACGATGCTGTCGAACCGCTGAGCAAAAAAATTTTTTGTGCGTTTTACCCGTAGTGGTAGCCGTCGTCACTGGTGGTTAGTAGGCCGGAACGTTTGAATCGTTCTCTTTACCGCCGGATTTTTTTCATTTCTCAACGAAATGTCAAACAACGGGCCATCTGTTTTGTCAAGAGGGATTACGAAAACGCGTATAAATGTATGTTATAATAATTAAAAACGTCTCCGTTTATCATTTAGTCGCGCGCGTGCTCGGCGGGAGAAAAATAAAATTTGCAAAATAGCGTTCGAGCCTTCTTCACACAGCGGGCCACAAACATTTTCTCGTACGACCGTGCGGCTTTTTTTTTTTGATGTCACTCTGTAGTAAACGTTATTCATCGATTATTATTGGATCCGCGGTATGTCGTGATGAGCAAAATTAATATTACAAAATCGATATAATGTTTTTGCATTTAACGTTTTGTGTTGCCACGTGAAAATCGAAATTCATCTTTTTGCAGTCTGATTATATTATATTATATTATATTTATCTCGCGATACCTGTATACGCGTGACAGCAGTGGCCGCGGATTTAACAGTCCGTTCAACCGGTTCGCCGATGTGGTCCCGCCGTCGCACCACTGGGGGAATTGTTATAATAATTGTTTAAATTATTATTCTTTTTGAAATATCCAATTTTTATTACAACGCAATACGATACAAAAACGAATCACGCGGTTTTAAAAAGTAAAGCTCTTTCGTTTAAGACGGGCGTTTTCAAAACGTTTTACGCTCGTATACGTCAATTTATACAAAATGCATATTTTCACTTTTCACGGAACGTACCTAAACGAAAACGGAAAAACA
The DNA here is from genome assembly GCA_032441825.1 of Chaetogeoica ovagalla. Classification (NCBI taxonomy): domain Eukaryota; kingdom Metazoa; phylum Arthropoda; class Insecta; order Hemiptera; family Aphididae; genus Chaetogeoica; species Chaetogeoica ovagalla. The sequence continues at coordinate 2,259,938 of CM063747.1, read as the reverse complement.
AAACTTTTGCATTGTTTGAAAACTATGAATTTAATCATTTTATAAACTCGAAAAAGAGAAAATGGTTATTTATGTGATTTACGCCTACTCGTGTACATGCATTTATTATTATTATTATTATTATTATTATTATTATTATTATTATTCTAATCTCCTATCGCGTATCGCCAACAAAACAAAGCATACAATACGAATAATAATAATAATAATAATAATAATAAAAAAAATATATAATATTATCCGAATATAAAAAGTCTGTCAACTAATTATTTCATTTTTATTGTTTTACTCACGATCGTAATAATATATTGTTATAATTTTTTTCGGGAAAAACGACCGACCACGTTCAAGTGTACAAGTTTCAAGCGAGGTACCTACATCTGTAGATCTTTTTGTGAAAACGTACATTTCTGAGTGTTACGAATGCGTTATACATAATATTACACTTTTACAATATAGTCTTGGAGACTGTAATAATCTATAAAAGGTTTGACGAGTTGTCAAGCAACGCCCATGCGTTTGTATGCGTACAACAGTACGGTCTTGGTGGAATTGTTTTATGAATTATACCCCTGACGCAGTGCTCGCGTAGTTAAGACAGTTTCTTGAATTTAGTCTTGTACCTGATTATTTCACGTGCAGGCCAATACTTTATCGTACGATATCACAAGTCAGCAATGCAAAGTCAACGATGGATGTTCACGTCGCCCGGTGGTGAGAACGAATACAAAAAGCCTTCGGTTACCCGGGAACAATATGCCGCAGTTATCGAAGCAAAAGAAGCGCAAGAGAAATGTCCGATGACGGAATCCGGTATAAGTTTAATAACGGGCATATCCAGTGGTGTCTAACAGGGAACTCAAATCGATTCAATTGAAACGGGTTTATCGACGAGTGCGCGCGATTAGTTATACAAAATTATTATGCGTCCATCCTGTAATTATTGAAAATAAAAAACGGACACTTTTTATAATGATCGTTCATGTAGAGGGATAGATAAAATCATGGAAATTACAATCAAACGATCTACAAACGTCGTCGCAACTATTGGGTATGTGTGCAAGGTGTGAATTGCACACAGGTCTCCCAATTGTCAAAAATCGAGATTTACGTTACTAATACGAATTTAGTGTCACGTTCGTATAAATGCCGGACGGGACGTATAAATCCCAATATAAAAATTTTTGTACAAGAACAAAAAAAAAATTTTCAAAATTACTTTATTCCTAATGATACGCGAGTGAATTTTTAATATTGCTGTGCAAAATTTCAAAAATCATATATCACATATTTCACATGGTTTGGACGCCACTGGGCACACCTGCATTATACGATTTGTGTAGCCGATATTTATTTATTTATATATATATACATAATATATTGTATACACACGTTTTTGCCATTGTGTGTACGCAGAGGAAAAAAAACGCGAATTACAGCGATTCATGTGGCAACAGACGACTGAAAAGTTGTTAGACCAGATTAAAAAACAACAGCAGCAAATGGATAAAATTCATGTGACACGCAGCTCGTACGAAGAATTTTACGAAAAACCGGGATTCAAAGTCAGAGAACTGGGCACTGAAATTGACAAAGAAGTGAGTATTATGAATTAATAACTAGTTTCGCCATTCCGATCAATTCTCGGCTAAATGTCAACAACAATTTTTCATTTATTGCTTCTTAAAGTTATAATACGATATACCGTCACTTCTAGGAGGACATATTGTCAATTGTTAGAAAATATTTTTCTTCTATAGGAGCTTTACACGTTAAGTCAAAGTAGGAAAGACAAAGGTCTTTTAATGTTTTTTATGTTTACGATACTGGGGGTTTTGCATTTGTATTTCAAAATTACTTGTCTTTCGTGTGTTTTTTTCTAGACGAACATAAATCTGACGATATAGTTGACTATTAAACAATGAATTGATACTTTAGTTACAATGGTTCTTAGGTATCGATAATCTTAAATAAATTCATTAATTTACACTCGATCTAAACGAAATTTTGTAAAAAAAAAAAAAAAAGAAAAACTATGTGTTCAATTGTCTAATAGATATATGTAAATAGTAATATATATATCAATTATATCGTACTGTATTATGACACTGTACGGTGTCTAAATTTTGAATTTGAATTTTTTTTTTTTGCAAAATTTATTGTATATATATTTTTTTTGTAAAATCAGTATATTATTGGTTTTGAATTGACATTTATTCATTTAGGTTAATTTCAAATTTGTTTAATAACAATATTGTACTATACTATAAAACAATCGGAAATTTTCGTGTAATGCAGGTTTGTCTAAATTATGTGAGTCTTATATGCGTTTGCTAAATATCGGCTTTGTTAAATTTAAAATTCTCCGTGGTTATATTACAATATATATATCTAACGTTAATTAATTTTCTTTAGCTCCAGGTAAAATATCCGCTGTACACCGACACAGCTAAATCGATTCATTTAAGGAAAATTGATAGCTATAAAGCAAAAGATCCTGTTCACAAACCCCATTCGAAATTGTTCAAAAGAGATAGCCGTTTCACTGATCGTTTAAGTAATCCATTTGATGTTCATAATCCCGTTGGACCTGATCATTTTGCGTATGTTTAAAAAAAAATAAAAACAATTGTCTCAGCTGATTTTAAAATAAGCAAATAAAACATAATTACACGCAATATTTTTATAATTTTATTTTTCGTTTATTATTGCGTTTTGCGAATGCGGCTACGGTGCAAAAATCGATGACCGGTGTACACCACTAATCGATTTCTGATTATCAAAAACAGCGTTTAAAATGTACGTAAATGAGAAATGCGTGTTACATATAGACCTTGGTATGGGAACAGGTTATTTTGATGGTTCGAACTTTCTCTATTGATAAGTAATCGATACGAAAAAATTGAAACATAAATAAGACATGTAAGACATGTAAAAACTGATTTTTTTTTCAATTAAGGCGAGTGCTGGCTGTACAAAAAAACCACGGTAAAACGATTCAAAAGTTAGACAAAATTGTGAAACGTGCTAACGATTTTAATTTTGAAAACAGATTTGAATTCTCCGTCGTTGTTTTCTGGGTTTTAACTGTGGCGATTTTCGATATTGAATTAGTTCAATAGGTACGTAGTAAAGTAAACAAATAAAAATTAAATTTTTTTCTTTTATCGCTTGTCATTACGTTCTGTACACACGGATGAAAAACAAAAAATCGTTTTCGATAAAACCAGAAACTTTAGATTATTATTACAACGATCGAGCTGCGCAACACTTGATCTAATATAATAATATTATTATTGTTTCGAGAAATAAATCGCCGACGATCATTTTTACAATATCTCACCAACACGAAGTAAGTGCTGTTGCTTATATAGCACTCCTTGATATCGAAACGTCTGCAGCGCCCCTTAATTATTACACAAATTATAATATCAAATAAATTTAATCGCAAATTTAATAATATTATTAAACACGCGTTTTATTCTTTTCCCCCGTGTCTCCTAAATGTAAGCTCGGAAATTACACAACATCAGTGCGATATAACAGGGATCAACGACAGAGTAATACACGGAGTGGTCCGTTTTGAAACTCACTGAAATTTCCGCGGTAAAAGTAAAAAAAAAAAAATTGTATTTACGTTATACGAAAATTAAAATTATTTATCGAATTGTACGTATTTTACTTTAATAATAATAATAATGTTAAACGCGTTTACTCAATCGTCGTGATACAAAACTAAACAATTACCATAATATTATTTAATGTGTGAAGTGTTGAAATATATATATTTATATATAGCCCACTCGCTTGGAAACACTACAGAGTGTCATCATAGTTATCCACAAGCCAAGTACACGAATTTCCTGACGCCCATTCCTCGTCATTTAGACTTATTGGCCTCGTCCCAACAACACTCTGCAATCGTTGTAAAAGTATATCCCGTGAAGAACAAATCCGACATTAAACTGTAACGTCCGAATCCACAAAAGTTATTATTTATAATACGATAATTGTAAAGAAGCATCGTGCCGCAATTGTAATTACTATGGCGATAACTAATTATAATTACTATGGCTAACACCGGTCGCGGTGTTATAATATAATAGTTATCTTCAATATTAATTAAATATATATTTTTACTCGTATTCGTGCGTCGGCCAAGAGTTTGTCACTCTCGTTTGGTCCTTACTGTGCGGTGGTGACAATGATCCACCGCGTAATACGTTTTATATTTATTATATATTAGAAATCATGAAAACGAATAAATAATTTAAATTTTTCTCCGCGTCGCGGCCGAGAATACCAAAAGTGATTGCGGGTGAGTTTTTTTTTTTTGTTGAAATTATTCGTATGGCCGGCACATTATTTTTTTATTGTTTCCTTTACCCAATTGTATGTTATTTTATATATATATATTTTTTTTCGTATAAAAAATTGTGATTGTTGTCTTCTCCACGTCCACGAGCGTGGGACGCCCCTCCGGAGGTTATTTTGTCAAAAGGATAAATTAATTTTTTTTTTTTTTAATTTCATTTCTTGGAGTTTTTACGCTTGCAAGAGCTTTAATTATATTAAAACAAATAGAATTTTTCACGTATATTTATATAATTTATTTTTGTTTTATATAAATATATACATATATGAGTATTTACGTAGAGATTAAAATATAAATCCGGTGTGTGTGTGTCTCATCACGTTAAAAAAAAAAAAAAATGGTATTCGCGCCGTCGAGCGTTCGGTCTCGAAACGAAAAAAAATTAAATAAAATTATTGCAAACGCCCAATTTTTGGCCACATATTACGCGTGTCGTGTTTATATCGATTAAAACAAATTCCACATTCAATTGAAATTACTTTTAATAGCCTCCGTCGTACGGATATTAAACATATAAACGTATAATATATAAATATATATTATATATTAATTAAACACATAATTGTTCCATATCAAACGAACAATTGTTGTGCCGAGTATAATAATATTATACTATCGGAAAGGAGATAATAATCGGTCTTCTGTATTTATAAATATCTGTTGTACGGATAGTGAATGCGGTACAGATGTATTATGATCATGTGAACGTGTGTATATTCAACGAGATAAACGTCGAAACGGCAAACGGAATCTCGTTTAAGATCGCGTTGATGAAATAAACAACGGACGTTCGGAGTCTATAACGCGTACGGGAGCGTGTACGGCCGAGTAACGTTTTTCACGTAAATATCCACCTGCTACGGGTCCCCAAAACGAAAACGCCGGGAGGAAAAAAAACGCGATAAACGGAAAAAAAAAAAAAAAACGCGCGCTTTCGTCGTCATAATCATTACGATATATTTTTCTATCGTACGCCGAGAACGTCGTGTCCGGGTCCGTCGGAAAACGGTTTTTTTTTTTTTTTATCGAAATTTATCTCACAACAATATCGGTAATATTTTCCGTTTGATTCCCCCCGACCCGTCCGCGTATTGTTGTTATTTTTTTTTTACTCGGCGGAATTAAATAAATAAATAGGAAAAAAGAAACGTGGACGACAACAAGTTCGGCGCGCGCTGCAGGTGGCCAGGAGGCCAGCCAGCCGTCCCCCCAGCTCGGTTTTCGCCTTCACTGACTCGTGCGCGGCCGCAATACGCGTTGGCGTTGGGGGTGGGTGGTCGAACAAAAGAGACGATAACAACGGCGGCGACCGAGGCGCAGCTGCCCCTCGCGCCGACGCGGTGTGCGACGTTTAATAGAATTTTAAATCGGTGGTGGTATTCTCAACGTTTGAAAAACAGCCGTCTCCGCGTTCAAGAGCAAAAACGACTCTCCCTCTACCCCCCCCCCCCATCAATGTTCTGTCGTATATATATTATTTATTTTTTTTGTCGTCGTTTTAACTTAAAAAATATTTTACCGCCGGTAAATAAGATTATTATTATTATTATTACATTTGATTATGTTTAATGTCAGTATGACCGAGCAAATAAACCGAGTCCTAAACAACACACACACGGTCGTGGGAAAAAAAAAAACACCGTGTGTATACGTTGATATTTCGATAAACCCGTTTTTCGTTTTTATTCATTTAATAAGTCTCGTAGTCGTCGAGACGACGTGTCATTTATTAAATATTTATATATGGTAATAATAATAATAAAACATTAGACAGTGTTGTAATACCGAATAACGCTGAAAAACGCGTATGGAAATATATATATGCGGTCGCATTCTCGTTAGAAAAAAAGAAAAGAAAAAAAGAAAAGAAATGAAATTATACGATTTTATAATACAAAGTGTGTAATTTTAAATCGGTTTCGCGCGAATATTACGAAACACGTTCCGGCGGCAATAAGTGCGCCCGGTAGCTGATGACGATCGTTCCAGATAATCGGCGGCACCCATTCGTATCGCGAGAGCAATGGAGAAAACATTTTTTTTTTGTTTTATTAAAAACACATTGAAAGAAGAGGAACGCTCACGTTCGCGTCATACTATAAAAATAGACATTTTTGTGATGCGCTTTTCACACACCACCGCGACACCGTTCGTTGGCAGACGGATGAGGGAGGTGAGCGCACGTGCGACGCGTGTGGTCCACATAACACGACGTCTGTTCCATATTAGTTATTCATTATTAATATCACGTATTCCATATTAAATTGAAATACCGACGTAGGTGTTCGATACCTGATTTTGGAATAACGCATCGTTTTTTCGCTTTTTACGCTTATTTCTGCGGTTCGCCATGACCGCGGGCCCGGCGGACACCCGGTTTTTGTCTTTTTTTATATTCCGTAGGGATCGCATCGACGCTCGTCCGACAATTTGTTTTCCAGATACGACACGCGAGTGTTATCACAAGTGTTATTGTAACGGAGAAGAGAAAAAAAAACACACATATCAAACCCCACGCTCGGGCCCACGAGATCAAATCCCCTCCCCTCCTCGTCGTCGTTTGTTTTTTGTAAAACTCAATTCAAAGACCTACGGATGTATTAAATTATTATTATTATTATTATTATTGTAATCTTACGGGTAAGTGCTACGAAAAATAATACGAAAAAAAAAAAAAATGAAAAACGAATACCAACAAAAGGAAACGTATTTCCGATAAAATGTTTGAAAAGCCCCACGTCGCTAGAAGAAATCGGGAGTGAAAACTTTTACACGACTACTCCACGATTATACGACGATTTACGCGCGAAGAAAAATTAAAAAACCGACGCGATTCGTCAACGTGTGAGCAAACGAGGAATTAATTGGAGTTGCGTACCTAATCCGTCTGTTGTCCGGCTTATTGAATAATAATATTAATGATATTTCGACGTCGCTGACGGAAGAAACGAGCGAGAGAAAACTATTTACAAAACTCGTGTTTCGAGACGTTACCGAAAACTACTGTTTCTGCCGCGCAGGAAAAATGATATTCGATTTTTTTTTTTGTTTTTATTTAACGATTAGAGGTATCTTCCAGTGATGAATACGCAAGTAAATAATTATTCTTATGCTTTCGCGTGTTCTCATTCCAATAAACGCGGATTATATCGTAATTATTTATTATTTTCGTGTATATTTTTTTTTTCACCTCGCTCCTGCGTCAACAATCGTCGAACGAAACGATACGCGCGCGCGCGCGCACACACATATTATTGTTCGGTATAATACGTTTATTTATTTATTTATTTTTTTTTTTAAATCGAATTACTTTTATTCGATTTACGCTCGGTCGGTTACGCTCTTCGCTCCCGAGACCATTATATATAGTATCGTCTTCGTACGAGTACGACTGGACGGCGTCACAGCCTCCCTCGGCGAGACTGTTATTATCTAAACGCATCTTTTAACTTGAGCGTCGGTCGGGCACAAAGAGCGTGACCGTATTTTGAATTCGTGTGCGTTCTCGTCTGCGCGTAATTCAACGTCCTCTATAAATATTCGAAACTCAGACACTCTGCGGGGTGCGGAGGAGGTTCATTTTTATTTCGAATTCTCTCAGTCACGGCGTGTATTACTGTCAAGTAGTAAATCTTCGGTGCTGCAGTGCACGGCCAACCCAACAAGGGGATTCAATGCGCGCGGCCGTGTAATGGAAAAAAAAAAAAAAAAAACGCGGCAGGTGGTGATGCGCGTACGGCAACGTATTATTATTATTATTATTGCTGTTGTCGTAGCGCGTTTATTTGAAAATCCGGTTCGTGTGCGCGTCTTTAACGACCGTCCGCAGTGAACATAACACGAATAAAACGCGTTCGTGTGAGAGCAATGGACCGATACAGTCCCGATACACCGCCGCCCAAGCACGTCGGCTGTGTGCGACGCGAGTCGACAATGAAAAGATCCCTATCCTCCGTCCACGCAGTACCACCACATTATGTTATACTCGGTGTACGCGTTTAAATCCACTGGACCGGGAGATTTCGGATCGTACGCGTTGACGAACGAACGCTAATGTTTGTGCACCGATTAGGTATGTGGTCGTAAATAATAATAATAATAATAATGAAAAAAAAAATCACAGTAAGTATGATAGGACTGCGAGAGGAGGGATTAAGCGAGGGAGTTCGGTGATCGTTTACGTTCAAAATAAACTTGTTAATAGTGTGTGACAGAAATAAGAAAAAAATTCGACAGAACCTAGACGTTAGTTGCCGATAACGCGACGATATTGTAATAATAAATAAAACCGGTAGAATCGAATTTTGTTTCTCAAATAAACAGTCGGTCTGATGCTTGAAAGTAAGTGTCAACTCTAAAAAAAATCTCCTCTCCTCACATTATGCTAATAATAGTGTAATCAATAAAAATGAAATGACAGATATAACGATTATGGTTTTTATCAGGAAAATTTCCTTTTTTTTTTTTTTTTTTTTTTTTTTTGTAGTCATAATTTCAAAAGAAACTATTTAAAGGGGGTGTCAATCTCCCCGACACCCCCCTTGCGTACGCCACCGGTCGACTCCAATAATTGGATGGAAATAGCGCATATGAAATTGTTAAATACTTGTGAACTCATTATTTATACAATTGCATATACATATATATATATATATATATATATAATGTTTTGGAATGTATAACATCATTTGCATCAACAATTTCTGCTCCGAGTTTTAAAATTGAAATTGAGTTTGATAACAATACACGATTAATAATGTAATCACCACAATTTATTAATATTACCAATCACCCATACAGTATCATATTGCTTTATTTAAATTGGAAAAACATTTTTTTTTTTTTTTTTTTGAATAAATAAAATAGTTTACTTAATATTATATATAAATATTCATTAATTATTAGTTATTAGATTATAATTAAGCCATACAAATAATAGTAATAATAATATTGAAATTAAAAAAAAAAAAAAATTGTTCCAATGTATAAATAGAATTACAAAAATGTCGTAGATTGTCATAACTAATAACTATGAATCTTAGTCGCATTAAGATTTTCAGCCAAATAAAACATAAAAAAAAAAAAAAATTGAAATTTGTATTTCAAATTAAAATGTTTACAATATAATTTTATATAAGGTTTTTAAAATTAATTAAATACAAAACGAATTTATTCCCTTGTTTTCCAGGTCTTTCAATAGAGACGTTGGAACTTTATTCGATTATTGAACCGTCATGTCGTAAAAAGCGTTATCTATAATATTGTGAATTGTTCAATAGTAGTGTATGGCAAATCACAGTGGATGGTTGTATCGTTAAAAAAAGTGTGCTAATTGTAAAATTTTATAATCAAAGTCAGAGTGAAATTTGGCTACCAAACGTCGAATGGTGAACTCGACAGCAGCACGGTTGTGGAGCACTGATTTTCAAAGTAAAATATGACCTTTGCCGTATACTATTGAACAATTCACAACAAATTCTACAGATAACGCTTTTAGACGTGCTAAAATGGAACAAAGATCAAGTGCCCCTATAAAATCGTATTGTTTATAATTAATAATAATAATAAAATGCAAACAATTTATGCTTCCAACTTAAATGTGAAAAGTATAAAACATTCATTTTCATCATCATCATAAATAAAAAAAAAAAATTATTTAAAAAAATTGTATGTTTAGTATAAAATAAAAATTAAATTTACGAATAATAAATATAAATGGAAGTTTAAAAAAAAAAAAAAAATGTAAAAGCCTAGTAACCAATAGGCGATGAAATCATACAGAATCTCTTCATCCACACGTGTTAATTGTAAGTTAAGTACAATGTTATTGGATCGCTGAAAGGACCATGGCGATCATATTCGTCGACAGCTCTTACAGAAATGTGGTATTTACCACCTTCCATGTGCTTAAAAATAATATAATCAAAATAAATTTTATAATAGTTTTACTTGTTTCGAAAATTATATATAACGAAATTATATATTTACCATGTTCAACACAAAATGCGTTTGATACACATCCAATAGTTTTCCCCACATTTCAACAGAACGCTGTAGCCCAGGAATTTCACAATAAGTGAACACTTCAAAATGTTTTATTTGAGCAATCATACTATTGGAAGCGATTTTCCACTTGAACTCTATCCCTATATTATAAACAATTCGAACGCACACGCATAAAAGTTGAAAAATCGTTCAACAACAATAATTGTATAGATGTAAATAAAAACGACTGCCTACCATCATTAAATTGTTTTGGTGCCCAATACACAAAGGGAGCGGATGGTAATCTTTTCCAATTCGGATTACTTTCTTGTTCTGGAACCGGTGGTAATGGAACGACATACTATTTAATTAAATAAATAAATAAAAATCGTTAGAATATATATATATATATATATATATTATTAAATGTAACATTCAACTAATAGTTTACCAAAGAAATTGATTTTTTAAATTCTAGATGCGGTCGACTACCTTCAATGCAAGACTGGCACGAGCATACTAATAAATCCAAATCCACTGGACCAGTGATTCTCGAAGCTGCGTCTGAAATTAAATAAATATATAAATCACAAGTGTCGAACTATAATACGTTGGTTTGTTCGTTCAATTAACCAATTTTATATTCGATACGGATAAATTTGTGTACACAAGAGGTTTAAAAAAAAAAAACAAAACGAATTTTAAATGTTGTTTATTTAAATTAAACGAATGAAATGTATTGTAAGTGATAAAACCATTGGATAATTACAAAATGTATGAATAAATCTTAATATTATAATATACAGTGCGTATTTTGTCACACAAACAATACAAGTTTTCGTTGAAATATTCTCGTTTTCGTATACTTTATACGAGAAATAATTTTTTTTTTCAATTTCTTCTTCTCCCCCTTTCCCCGATTAAAGGTCCCGAACAAAGAGACGAAGACCTAATTAACGCACAAGAGCTAAAATGGACATAACACAAAAACATTTTTTTCCCGATTCTTTTAAAAATACAGCTTAAAAATTAGCATCGTTAAAATAAGTAATATATATATTTTCAGTATTATTTAGTATACTTACTCGGCGAAGGCACTGCGTGTCTTAGCATGAAATGTCTTGTCATAACCACTTTTTCCTACGATTAAGATTCAATTTTATAATATTTGATAAAATAAATGAAACATGTTTTATACACTCACACTGAACGTAGTCGGTCTATTTAAATAACCCGTGTTGGAACAATAACGCACGTTATGTAACATACGTCGTTTCTGAAAAAAAAACCAATTTTTTTTTTTTTTTTTTTTTTTTATACACAATATTTTGTTAGATTATTTAATTAAAATACCGACTGTTGAGAATCCGACATATTTCCTGGCGCGTTTTATATGGTACGTAAATGAAAAAAAAAAAAAATCGCGACCGCGCAAGTTCTTTAAACGACAAATATGTTCAGTAACATTTATCCGTACATTATCAATTATTATTAGGTCGCTTTTGAATTTAGAAAAAAACCTCGAGGCGATCATTTGTATCGCGAATTTTGTCGTTTGTACCACAATCCTTTTAATAATGTCAAACAGGTAATATTATAGTGGTGGTATGATAATAAATGTGACATAACATTATTAATAAGTTAATAAATACTATTTCGATAATGTTAACTGTTATTATTCTGATAACAGTTTTTCAGAAGCCAAATTATTAAATACCTCGTTTTTGTTACGCCAACAATGTTTGAATTAAAATTTTTTTGTATCTCCTTTATACATTTTAAAACAATATTAATAATATTATAATATGTTATTGCTGTGTGGATAACTAGGCGTGAAAATTTTGACATTTGACAATTCAGAGATGGTCAGAATACATTTATACAAAAACCTCAATAATTCAATAATTAAGACTTACATATTGCTTAAAATTATTAAAGAAATTGTAAAGAAAATACTCTTTAATTAAATACAAGTACATATAATTTAAAACGTTTCTAAAATATTTCGTAAATTTTAGGCATTTTGTAATATTTTCTAATACTAAATAAGTAGTGATAAAATAAAAGAGTTCTTAAATAATATATACTTACCGAATGAAATAAAAACACGCGATTTCACACAATTTTCAAATGCATATAATTATATTAGAGATATTATATTACATGGTTATAAAATTTACATTGACAATTTAATCGTTACGATACCATGTGTATAGTCATAACGAAGAAAATAATAATTTTATTCGTGACCGACCACCGGATTCCATGACTGTTTTCGCCTTTCTTCCCAATACAACCCAAAACAATAATATTTGGCTGGTGGCGACAACAGACCGTGATGGGGGAAAAGATGAAAACAATTCAAACGTGTCCGTATGAAGTCAATAAAAACATAAAGGATAAATGTTGTATGCGACAGATGTCAATATTATAGATATTTATTATAAATAATCGTGTATAAACAGGGGCGTATACAAGGGGGGTGATCGCTCCCCCCCCTAGATACTTGTGTATGTACCTATATCTACTGACAACGAAAATTAATCGAACTAAAACTAAATTGTAATAAAACATTTTTTTTTATTTAAAACTTATTATTTTCATGTAATTTTTCGATAATTCTTAAGTCGGCGACAGATTCGACGGGCCGTTTTTCTACTGGCCCTTCCCCCCCTCATAGGGGACGAAGTAAATATATCCCTGTATATAAATACGTGAATCCAATAAAACAAATAACCATAATATTATAGTAAAATCCGTAGGTTATTCTATTAATGTTATGACGATGAAAAAAATATGTTTTTATCTATAATAATAATTTGTTGTTTGTTTTGAATTTCAACGTTTACATGATTATTTTTTTATTTATGAACAATTAGTCATGTATTTAATTTTTATATGTATTACTACAAATTAGTTCGAAAATATTTTATTGAACATTAATACACATCTATAACAAAACATTAGGGATATTAATTTAAAAAAAAAAAAATTATAGTCTATTTGTTTACAGTTATTGAAGAGATTAAATTTTCATTTATCAATACAATTATTATACTGCTGTTTGCATTTGCATTACTATTTAAAAATAATATATATATATATATATATATATATAAATATAAGTATAATTAATACAGTTAGGTATAATGCAGTTTGTTAAACTTAAGTGTAGAACTCCCACTTTGAATGCTTTATAACTTTCTACTTTTTTGAGTACAAACGATGAAATTCGCGGTACAAACGTAGTACAAACGAATGCGTCAGTTTTTTTTTTCGAAAATACAAAGTTCAAAAATCATGTCACTAGCACCCCGACGTTGAAAGCCTTATAACTTTTCATCTTTTTGGGTACAAACGATGAAATTCGCTGTACAAACCGGTACAAACGTAGTACAAACGATCGCCCCGAGTTTTTTTTCTAAATTCAAAAGGGGGGATGCTGGGGATATGGACCTATTATTATTTAATGGAAAACAATAATTCCAAAGACTGCGGTGGAATGCGAAAGCGAACAAATCGAATAAAAAGTTTTCGTATTAATTTCGAAATTCGTTTCTAACGAGAACATAATATTTGAATTTTCGAATTATGTACAATAAAGTAAAATTTTCATTTTCATACTTCAACCAATTTTTGAAGAAAAAAAACAATTTTCGACGATAACGTTATTTTATAACTTAATTTTCGATTTTCTGAGCACAACCAATCGAAATTCAACATATATTTTTTTTCTTCGCTATTACTTTAAAATTATGTCGATTTTATTAAATAAAAATAAATATATATATATATATATATATATATATATATATATATATAAATTAATATTTTTTTCACGAGTAAATTCAATAATAATAATAATAATAATAATAATAATAATTTTATCATATTAAAACTGTAAAATATAAACGTTTGTTTTGGTTTTTTAAAGACAACTAGAGACTATGCATTTATATATACATATATATATATATATATCGTACGGAATGTTGTTAAGTAAATGGACTATTGGAAAAAATAAATAAATAATAAGAATAAAACGATTTATAAAAATAAACCACAATAACAGCGTAATATTTCAAACACGTACCCTTATCGGCTGTCCGTGTTCTTCCAGAAATCTGTTTTCTCTACGCTTTCTAGCGTATGGTTGCCAATATTTATCCGTCCAAGACATTACGAGCGATTGTTTGATTGACGGCCACCGACAAAACGGGACGAAACGAACGGAGGAACGCTGTGGAACAGAAAAACCAAAAAAACAACGCTATTAGAAGAAAAAAAAAGAAACGTCGTGTAATGTGTCCATCTGATATGGACAACTCGAACGATTTAAAACGAAAGTCGCGTCAATGAATCCACAAACGGACCATTAACTGGGCTTTTATTTATTTTTTTAACTAACTGTTGTTAGTCGCATGGGCGTGCACCCGCGGACCGAAATATTAGTGATGTGTCCCTCCTATTAACTAATTTGTGGTGTCTACTCCGTTGAAGTGTAAATAATTTACAAAAAATAAAATCCTAACGCGACCGATACGTTTGTTCGTATCTATCGGCATCGAATTCATATTGTCCATACGACGAATAAAAAAAAGTTTACTTTTTCAGTAATTTACCGACCTCATACGGTGATTCTGTCGACAAAGTCTTTTTACTACTGCAAATTTCCAAAAAAAAAACGTCTTCACTACCGAACGAGTAATACTCTTCTACACACACACACACACACTCTCTCACCTCAGGACGGCCCTAATAATAAGAAAAATATCCTTAAAGTCACTTTTTAAATGCCCATTCAATGATTTTGTCATTACCCGTCAAATACCTCCGCGCAGCGCGCCTGTAGTTAATTGTTACTGTCGTAACACACCGTATATGAATGTAAACGTTTTCGTTTCCTCTCCTCTTTTACCTCGCTTCGCCTATTCTCTTTTCGTTTACAACGATACGACGAACTCTTCCTCGATACAAAGTTTTTTTTATCTCTCTCAGCGGCGTCGGAATGCAACGATTAATTTTTATATTCAACATCACGTCATAACTCTACGCACACGACGTTCATCATCGTATTTACGCTATCGTTGTTGTTATTGTTCTACGTTTTGTTCATAAACGTAGATAAACCGTTCTAAATAATATATAAATTATTTTATATATATATATAAAAAAAAAAAAACGTTATCTGCCGGTGACGTAAAGACGTGTTTTTGTTCTCACCTGTGACAACGGCGAACGGTGCAGCAACTGTTTTCCCGCCGTGAGACCGTACGAACGACCGGGAATAATTGAAAAAAACGGGGAGAGGGAAGTAAAACGTAACTCGCGCGCTGGGAAAACGACCGACGCGCCGTTCGGGCGACAAAACGGGACGACGAACAGACGCGAACGCGACCGACCGACTGTTGCCGGAGCGCGAAAACCGATGGGGCGTCGTCGTGGAACCTGACCGCCGGTGCCTTGTGTTATTGTGCGGCCTACGAGAGCCGGTGGGGAGGATCGGGTGGCAACGGAAAACGCGGGTGGGGGGGGGGGGCGATTACGCGTCGTTGTGCCGGGCACGACGGAACGGTGGAAGGAAACGCGATTGTAATAACGAACCTAACCGGTTCCTCTTCGTTTTTATATTACAATATTATTATTATTGTTGTTGTTGTTGTTGTTATTCAATAGTAGTGGCGTACACGAGAGGGAAACGGCGATCCCTCATTTAGGATTATAGGCGCTTTGGTGGTCGCCTACGGTTTCGTAGGATAAATTCGTCGTGCACGAGTGTGCGTATTGGATGATAATAGAACACGGCTTTATCCGAATACACGTAGAAACGTGATAATATGTACATAAATAATAAGTGATTATTGTTAATAGGTGATTCGATGGAGTTAAAGCAGCGTATTATTATTATTATTAGTCTCGTTTAGAACAAAAAAAAAAATGTTTTTACTCGGCCCACCTGTTTCGAAGCCGATCGGAAAGAAAACGATAAATATATATATATATTTTTTTTTTTTGTTGCGAGAAACGCGCCTCGAATGAATTACGTAGTAAATTATACAGAAAATACAATATTATACCTACCATGTCCGGGGGAATCGTGTAAAATTCTGCTATTAATTCCTGTGTGCGATGCTCCGTTTCGAAATTTTGTATTTTAAGAACAATTTTTTTTTTTTTTTTTTTAAAGGATTTGACGGTAGCCGGGATAGATCGATTGCCGGAATAGACATGACGCGTCGCAGAAAGAACTCTGTCAGACGAACAGCTGAGCTACGACGATTAGTAGTAGTAAGAACAACGAACGCGAAGATTTTCCGTCTGAATTCGTATTGTTTTAAATATTCACTAAGACAGATTATTATTATAATGCGCGTGTTGTTAAACAATCGTGTTCTGACGAAACGCGAACCGTAAACAAATTTTATATATAAAAAAAAAAACAAAAGATTTTTTTTTTTTTAATGTTCGTATATATATATATATATATATTGAAAAATTATATATAATATATTTTTTTTTTTGTACAAGATGAACACGATATTATGTAATCGTAATTTCACGTCCAAAGACCAGAAAGCGATACGATAATGCGTACTGTAATGGTAGTGGGTATATGAGGAACGGCGTTTTACACTCTATTTATACGGCTATTGTTATAATATAATAAATTTCCATTAATTTTATTTCCGAGAATTTTTTTTTTTCTATACCATCGTTATAAGAAAATATAACGTTAGAGGCGTAGAGAAGTCGAGAATCGTTCAAACGCTTTCTTATTGTATTACGCACGGGAATAAAATAAATTTTGATTTTTGACGCAGAGACGAAAATGAATGGTAACATAATATATCGTCGGGCGACGACGAACCTTTAACTTATTCTACATTTTCTAATATACAATCGACATCGATTTCATACCGGTTAAACGTCATTTTTCATTTATGATAAAAAAAAAAAAAATTCCTTTTTCTATAAACGCACTATTGTTTTGCGCTACTCAAACATAAACAATAATAATAATAATAATAATATTTTTTTCGTGAAAACCTTAATGTTGTTATGTGAAATATAGCAAACGCACCGACGATACGCTTTACGTAATAATATACCTTATACGACGTTTTGTACAGTCGCGTTTCGTTCATCGCGAACACTCACTGACATATCAGTGGCGTAGATACGATGTGGGGTGGAGGGACCAAAAAGACGTTTTCACCTTCCAAAACAAAAAATATAATAATAATAATAATAATAATAAAAAGGCTTGTCGTTTGAAATGTAAAAATGTCTTTCTACGTAAAATCAGCGTACTTTGTAACGCGTTTAGAAAAAAGAAAAAAAAACTCGTATCTGCGCCACTGCAAATATACGTATACACGTACGGATTGCATTGGGGGGGCGGCGGGAGCGGACGACAAAGTCGTAGACAAAAACACATCGGAAAACAGAAAACGGGAGACAAATATTTATTTATTGTTTCAATGAAACGTTGATATAAAATGAATTTTATTTGTTTTTTTTTTTATTATAATCGGGTTTGTGTTATATGCGCGGCAACCGCGCAGGTGGTCACTTCTCGATCAGTTAATCGTCCATATCGAGGTCGAGTCGACGAGCGCGTTCAGCGGCCGCGGCCGCGTGCATAAGCGCTTCCCTGCGTCTGAATTCCGCTTGGAACACGTCGTCGACGTTCTCTTCGTTGACCACGTCCGGCATGTACTCCATGCCCACTTCGCCGGCTTCCTGTATACGACGGTCTCTCAACTCCTTCAAATAATCTTCGGCTTCCTTCTCCTCTTCGGGTCTGTCCAAGTGACACATCTTCGTCAACCGCGTACGAATATGAACACACACACACACACACACACGCACGCACGCACACAACATACACCAAAAAAAAAAAAAAAACGCCGAATCAATAAAAACGTTATTTACAATATAACATATATGTATAATTGCGTGCGCGAAATATAAATGAAATGATTTTTTCGACACGAGAACGCCGCGCGCGCGCGCGCGAGTAAAAATGAAAATAAAACCCGCGCGTCGGTCGATTCGCGCCGCGGCGTCGCCGACGTTATTTTTTATCAAAAAAAAAAAACGTCGCGCACAAACACGACTTTTTTTTTTTCTTAACACGACTGATTTCGTGGACGGAACGCGCGTTAAAAATATAATCTTTTTTTTTTTTTTGTTTTTTTTTTTTCTCGTTATCGCGTACAAGTAATGGAGGAGGGGGGAAAAGAAAAAAAAAAAAAACGACGATCGACGAAATAATATTTAATACGATACCTCTCGCTCGTCCGCTGTGCGTTGGGCGTGTAAGTCCGCTAGTGTGATGCTCTAGTGCAAGAACAAAGACGTCACGACGAAACGATAAACAGTGAACTACTACTGCGTAGAATAGTAAGAATAGTACGCGGCGGAAAAGTTCCAGAACGCGGCGGGCGGACGTGTACGACGGCGAGCGATGGGCGATGGGGCGGTGGACGGCGCAACGATTCCCTCCTACCCGCCGGATCTTTTCCTTGCGCGCACGGTCGGTTGCGCGTGCCGCGACGCGTCGGAGAGTCGCGCACGCGCAAGATCGCGGCACTAGCGCATGCGCACTTGCGCGGCGCGTCGGCCGGCGGCGGTGAATTCTCCGTGGCGTACGGTCGCCGTGCCCGCGTAGGCCGTAGGTGGAGGGCACCGCGCATAAAACGACGAGTAATAATAATGTTACGTCGTCTCAACGGTACGCCGCGCGGCGCTGGTATACCGTGAAACCCGAAATATGTTTTTATTACGCTATAAACGCAAATATCGTATACACGTATATATTATAAAAAAAACAACAAATATTTCCTTCGCCCCCGCCGGTTCCTTTACGAAAATACGAAAATTTCGTTTAAATGGGATTTTCATGGAGGAAAAAAAAATATTCCATACGCGTCGAGCAATTTTTTAACGAAACGCCGTAGATTTCTCCGTTCGTTAAACTCCGAGACCCGGTTTATAATAATAATAATAATAATAATAATAATAATAATAAAAAAAAAAAAATCTATCGGATTTATCGGCGTTTCGGAACCGCGGTTTGTCTACAATCGATTGGCGAACGACAAAAAAAAAAAAAAAAAAAAAAAAATCAATATTCCTTATAATATCGATTACTCGTATTGTATAACTTGTGCAGGGTTGCCATATTAGGCTAGGGTCTCGTCGGGACGTTCTAGGAATTCTAAGATGGAGTGTATAAAAATATTTGAAATAAAAATTAGAGTTCTTTATTTTAGATGAATTATTCGTTTATTTATTATAGGGTTACATACAAAAAAAAAAAAAATATTTTTAATTTATCGTAGAAGTACTTGGACGGTAATACTTTTCATAAGATTTTGCTTTTTTCAACAGTTCTTATAATAACATTTTTTGTTTTCGATTGTGATTCACGTATATTCGTATGCGAATAAAGCGAAATTTGCATTACACATTTTCAATCGGGATATTTTTTTGGTCTTTTGTCGGGACGTCGGGGGGGACAGAGAGCTCAATATCGGTGACAGTCCCGCCCGCCGATATATCGGGACGGATGGCAACCGCAAACTTGCGATACGTCGCGGCGGCGTGTGCAAACGTGGACGCGATTTCGACGTTTTAAATAGAAATCTAACGATTGAACAAATAGTTGAATGGGTTGCCGGTTCCGTTGTTTCGGGGGAATGTCTAGAAATCAATAATGTCCTCGGGTCGAATGAAACGTACGAATTTTTACGCCGTATTAATAAATTGACTACAACGCGTTCGTTCCGCGACGTGGCGCGATTCTGTTTACGCGAGAAAATCGAAAATGAGGATCCCCCGAGTGCATTTTGCACGTTCACCGGGGCCTTATTTGGGGCCACGCGGAGTAGGCACGTTTGATTACTTCGGCTCTCGTTTTTTTTTTTCAAGAACCGCTGTCTCTCCTGTATTTCAATGGACATTTCATAATTACAGTCTCTCGCGTATATCGAAATATTTCGATGTTCGCTTAAAAAAACGTAATGATAACGAAAACTCTCGTACAAAGCGTTCGCGGTATTCGCTAAACATCCGCATTCATATATTCTATTTCTCTGAAACATAAAATATTATATAATACGTTTACTCAAATTGTTTTATTTCTGATTAATTATTATTATTATTATTATTATTATTATTATTATCAATATAGCAATAATAACTCTGTACGGCGAACTACGTAATTCGAACTCTGATCGCTTGTTATTATAATCTATATACACCCATCGATAAAAAAAAAAAACAAAAATGTTTTCGATAAAACGGAAACTTTAGATTGTTATTACAACGATCGAGTTGCGCAGCTCGTGATCTAATATAATAATAATAATAATAATAATAATAATTATCGCTTTAATTAAAAAATATACGCGTTATATGCGAATCAAACGCGACCTTAAACAGACGTGTTATATTATGAGTTAATTATGCGCGTTGAATTTTTTTCACTATAATCTGCATAAAATGTACTTACCGTTTCCCGTTGTTAACATTGTTTTCACTAAAAGACTATGAGAAATAATTTTGAAATTACAAAGTCACGTTCCTCCGTGACGCTGAAAAAAAAAAGAACAAAAATTGCAAAACGAATTTTCGGATCATAATAATATTATTTATACGTCGTTAAACTGAAATATTATCATTACTGAAAATTTCTGAGCAAATTTTACCGGAGGTAAATAATTAAACATTATTTTCGTATATTCGCACGAAACACGACGTAATATTATTATTAGCGTTTTAGAAACCGAATTATACGTATCTGTGCGAAACTAAAAACGTTCGGTTTTTTATTAAGTCTTTAGATTTACGCGTTTCGGAATGTATTGAAACAAATATTTAGAAAAGCAGGCCCGTCGCTCGCAACATATTTTCTTTTTCGTGTTATTCATCAGAGTGAAACATTAAAATAACTCGTATATACGTTTGACCTTCAAAACGGATATCGAAATGAGAACGAAAAATATATGAAATCGATGTATACGAATTTATGTGTATATATGCGTAAGACGTTAGTTTATATATTATCGAAAACAAAAAAATATATATTATTTTTTATAAAATGTGACAAAAAAGAATCCGGGGAATGTACAAAACGAAAAAACGACTTCGTACACACGCGCGCGTTTGAATAACACTATATATTATACGATCGCCGAAAATACGGTTTACAGTTACGAAAACCTCTCCGACGGAATTAAAACGAGTAATATCGTGACTGTTATGCAGTCGGTGTGAAGCACAAACGGTTCGGCATTCATCACCGTGTATACACGTGTACATTTATTTGTAAAACGCACGTTTAAAATACAATGACAAACGATCAATAATAATAATAATAATAATAATAATAATAATAATAATAATAATAATAATAATAATAATAATAATAATAATAATAATAATAATAACATATCGTTTTGCTCACGTTATAAGAAGCGAATGATTTTTGATCGAAACGGCGCTACCGTTCTCTCACACGGTTTTCGGTCGTCCGTGAGTGAGTTTATTCGTACACACTTTAATGATACACGTTGACGTTTGTTATTTTCCATGTGGTACATTTTCCATGTTATTCGACTAAGACGAAAAATATTTTGCTCCTTACGCGAGACGATTTCATTTGAAATATAGGAAATTCGTAAACGATCGTTGGCGGACGACGGACGCAGAAAAATCAAAAAAAATCGCGCGGTTTCAATACATTCTTTTTTTTTTTTATTTTGATGTGGTTATTTTATGAGGACGGCCAGAAAAATCTCCTTATTTTCGCCATTTATTTTGATACTATATTATATATTATTTGAACGCGTATTAGAAAAACAACGCGAATCCATTGCCGTTCTTTTCAACCCATCGCGTTGTAATTAAATACAAATTTTCGTCCGGCCAATTGAATTATCAAAACAAAATTACCGTATCCGTCTTCGCGATTCCGAGTGATGCTGGAAACGAATCGATATCGTAACGTGTTATATATTGTGTGTGTATATTAACACTATATTTCAACGGTCGCGTTGAACAGTTAATTATTCGTTTTGTACAAAACTGGCCGTGAAAAAAAAAAAAAAATAAATACGTGCAACAGAAAATCAAACGAAATACGTATTAAATACAAACACATTTTTAACGAAAATCTTTTACGACTGTTTTATCGTAACCGGGGGAAAAAAACTGCATAAAAAATTTCTTTTTCCAAACGTACTCCAAATTACTCGTGATTTCATCTGATAATGAATTCGCATTAATGTCCGTATCGAAAACGTTTGAATAATAATAAAAAAAATATTTTTTTTTTATGCTCATATCTGTACGAAATGGCAACGTACGGTTTTTTTTTTTACATAATCTGTTTGTTTAATATCGATATATATATATTTTTTTTTCCTAACAATCGGATATATTGTTTATGAAGAAATAAAAACGATTGTCGAAAGAAAACGCTTTTACCGCGTTTTATTTCCATCGCCACAGTTCGATAGGCCGTCGTCACTTTTCGTCACTCTGTCGTTAGTGTTTTCAACCGGCCGTTCTTCCGTAGGACATTACCGAAAAGCAACAAGAGTGCGATAAAACAAAAAAAAAAATCACGTCCGAACACAACGAACGCTACACTATTCCTGCGTTGTCCTAAAACGTCGGACACAATTTTGAGGAACAGCGGCCGTTCAAACGTTCGTTTTAGCGTTATTTCGGACCTCGTATTCTCCAGGCACACGAATTTGTTTAATTTTTTTTTTTTCCCGAAAAATCGTCCGATATTTTTCATTTCGTATCGCGTACGATAAATAGTAGCGGCTCGTACGGGCGTCGTCGCGGTAAAATCTCACGGCGCGTACAATAATATTCTTTGTAACGTCGTCGTCGTCGTCGTCGTCGTTTTTTTTCTTTCCTCGCCCACGAACATTGTTTACCGTACGAACGCGACAGCGACTGCGTAGAAAGACAAAAAATGAAAATAAATAACTAAAAACGAGGCGCGCGTACCACTGTGACCTAACCTTGAACGTGAATTACGTCCGTCGGCTCTGTTTTTTTTTTTTTGTGATATTTTTTTTCTTCGGTTCTCTCGCGCTCATATTATTAATATTATTATTTTTTTTTTTGAACGCGTCTCGTGCGCGTCCCCCTTCGAAAACGATCCGACAAACGCGTACTACGTAACGTGTACAGTCACTTATTTGTTCACTTCACAAGACGTTATTGCACGCCTGCTTCTTATTCTTTTAAAATCTAAAGGTTCGAACAAATATATATTTTTTTTTTTTAAAAATCTTTTAAAAACAGTCCCCCGCGTCTAATAGTTATTTATTGTATTATTTATGGCGAGAAAAGAAATAATAAAGTTTTAAATTCCGTCGTAGTGCACTTAATGATTTGTTTTTATACAACGCTACTCGGTATCGTTTAATAAATAAATGAAAAATATTTACATAAGAAATAATTCGAATTCGGGATAATGTTCTCTCGTCCGATAATGTGTTGTAAACAATATTTTGGAAATCCAATCAGCGCGACCGGTCGTTCGAAGCGTATATTAATATCGAAGAACACGTAAAAACAGCGTTAGACTTTTCGGTCGACGGACACTCGTTGTCGGTTGCCGTGATTACGATATATAATATATTGATCAAATGGGCGATGCGAATGACGGAGTACGGACACGCGCACTAGAACGAGGGCGTAATTAGTTTAAACGAAATGCGAGAAAATTATTAAAGCACAAGGCCGATGGTGCGTTTACGGTGAGAAATAGCAGTCGAAAAAAAACTCGTTGAATTAGAAAAATGTGCTCCTGGAATGGGTTAGAAACTGAGATACCGAAGTTCAGAGATCCTTTGAACACATGCGAATTTCAACGCATCCCCGAACACACGGCGAGAAAAGCGTTTGGAAATATAATTATGGATACATTGATGGTAACCGGATTTACACGGAGATCCCATTTGAAGGGGCGGTTGGTTCCGATCGAACGAGGAGATGGGTAAAAATCGTTCAATATTTTAAGTAAAATAGTTATATAGAGAAATTGTGTAGGAAAAAAAAAGTGTCATTTATATCGCTTTAGTGTGGTCAACGAATGTGTTTTATGCCACAACTCTCGGCCGCCGCCGAAATAGTCGTCAGAAAAAACATTTTTTTTTTTTTTTTTTTTTTTTCCGTAATCATCGAATATACGTATTATAATTTTTAAACGCCATATTACATGTAAATGAGTAAAAGTTCGTCGCGTGTGTCTTCTTCAATAATAGTTTTTTCGCCACTCTATTACAAAAATAATACGATAAAAAAAAACACATTAAGAAATATTTAAATAGAAATTTTTTATTTTTGTATAATTACTTCGTTATTAATTAAATAACGACGACAACTTATCGGAAGAAAATATATTATAAATAATAATAATAATAATAATACGTTAATTGGAAGAAGGTTATTGCGCTTAAAATGGTAACTTGTCCCGTGTTAGAAAAAATATTTCTACTTTCCTTTCCCGTTTCGTTAAAATGATTTTTGTATTTATATTTGGTTTGATTCTTCGTCACATACACTCTCTCTTTCCTCCGTTTTAACGTTGGTTTTCTTTGTTGGCCTCGCTACGCGCACGTATACTCTTCCTATATACCGTACCGTATAATTTATTATAATATTGATAATACTAATAATAATAATAATAATAATAATAATACTTTTCTGTAATGAATTCTGAACGTTATAAGTAAAGAAACGACGGATTTTGTACCTATTAAAAATGATTACCTAACATATTATTATATAACTACGTGTAGAACGCGTGAAGGTCGTGTATTTTTACATTATTTCATGCATACGAGTGTATTACGGTATTGGAAACAAACGTATGTATTTCATATTTTATACGTGTAGTAAATTTTCAATAAAATAAATATACAATTTTCCTGTCATTGTTCCCCGAGCCCCTCCGGCACTGGTCGGTATTATAATATTTAAATAATAATTATGTAATATATAATATAATGGCAGGAACAACGGTAGAAATTCGAACGAATAAGAGAATAAAAATGATGGGCGAAAGGAACGAAATTCGAAAATCGTCTATGTATTTATTACAATACGGAATTATTTCGAAACCCGAATTTGTACGAAATCAATTAAAATATCCGCGTCGTTATTTATATAAATAAATGTACGATTATTTTCTAGAATGCGTTTCGAAAAATTCGAATTAAAAAAAAAAAAAAAAAAAAAAGAAAAAAACATAAAACCATAAGTTAATACTCGTGAATAATGTATATATATATAAATTAAAGCCCACTGCAGGTATTATAAAAATAGAAAAAAACAAAAAATGAATATTTATACACGGGTTTACGTATTATAATAAATCTGTTTATCTACTGGGACCGGTTTCGAGACCGAGAGTCGTCGTTATAAAAATATAAAGTGAAAAAAAAATAAATATATACGTGTGTGTGTATACACCGAAAAATCCGTACATAACAAAAATGTTGGTTTTTTTTTTTTTTACTCGTACATTATTAATCCCGAAACGTACGCAGCATCCCACCGGCCATAATAACATACGTCTCCGACACGGAGTCTTTACACCGCCTATCTGGTTTTCAAAATCTACACCGTCAGGACTAAAATAAATTATACGCGCACGGACATATTTATTATATCGGTGTGTGGCGGAGTGGTCCATTCTCTCTCTCTACTGTACCCGACGTACCGAAATATCCGTTGATCTCTCTACTGCGTCGTACGTGGCGCACACGTGTAACACACTACGACACAGCTTGTTCGCGCGGTAAAATTTTTAATCTCAAACCCCTCGAACGTCGAATAACCGAAACGCATTTATTATACCGTTCGTCGTATACGAATACGAATTCGACGCCGTTGCCGGCGACCGGGACGTTTTTCTCTCTCGCGTGATTTCGACGAAAATCTCGTCGAAAAACACGCCGAAACAACGAAACACGTTGTTCGGCGTAATTTTTCGCGAATGGTATTGATAAAATACGAATGCGCCTATTGAAACGCTCGTTAAATATTTTTTTTTTATAAATTCGCCTGACCGTCCAACTGTCTTTTACGCGAGACATTCGGATCCGGTCACCGATTCGACGCGATACGTTTTAGAAAACGTATTTTGCTTCTTTTTTTTTTTTTTTTTTTTACAGCTTTTTGTAGTATTATTGATTTTTCTAACGCAGTTTTCTGTTTTGTCGCTCAGGATTCGAACATTTTCAATTTTATAATAATAACTGTTATTGTTTCGTACGATAATCGTCGATAGTCTCGGTTTTCTTCGTTACGCCGCGCTTTAATTATAGTATAACAACGAGAGGCGGCTAATGCGGCTGACTGTGTGTACGGTCTTTACGAGAATTATGAAAAAAAAACGCGCTCGTCCGTGCGTGTATTAATTTACGAAAATCCGAACGAACGCATTATGTAAACCGTTTTTGAATCAGTTTTTCACACGAGATTTTTAATAAAATGACGGTCGAATTTCCACGCGATCGGGCGAACATTTCGCAAATCTCTAAACCGTGTGTAACCCCCGCACTATTAATTGGATTTTGTATTTCTCATTTTTTTTTTTCGTTTACCTCCGCGTGAATAGTGTTCGTGGCTTCTTTTTTGTTTTATTATTACCACGTACGCGTAAAAATTTTAAATAATAGTAACAATTTTTTCTCGCATAAAAAAAATCTCTTCCATTTGTCCGTAAAACGTTCGAAAGGAAAATATTATCTAATTATTAATTAAATAGACATAAAATCGCTTTAATTCTTCTTTTTTTTAAAAAAAATTCATAGCATCTTGCTGATTTGATTTTTCAAGTATTATTTATTATATTTCAATACAGTTTGCACGCGAAATTTCACAGACTGCGATTATTGTCGGTAGTTTTTTCTAAAGAGGACTGTGTAAGCAACTCATCGTGCGTCGTGCGATCGGACTTCTTGTTAGTGTGTACCGAGTACTGAAACCGGGTGTGCAGAGCAATCGCGTTTTATGTCATTTTGGTGCGATTTTTTGTAAAATCGTGCGAATAAACGAGTCAAACTATAAAAAAGAAATTAAAAATTAGCCCTACTAGGAATATAATTTGTTTTTTTTTTGCCCATTCGCCAATCGCAATTAACGATTATTTCTTGTTTTTTTTTTTGTTTAATGTACAAGAATTATTCAATATGTCAATATATTTCAAACGACGTAATCACGTCGGCAACGCGTAGAATTCAGGACGTGTAAAAAAAAAAAAAAAAAATTATAAGTAATACGATGCGTGGAATTGTGATGAGAACGAATTGAATACTACGCGGTTTACACCATACAAAAATATATTAATAAAATTAATGTCTACGTTTTATTGGTATAAAAGACGTTTGAGACTTAATTTGAAAATGATTAACGATTTTGCAACGAGGCAAATGGAAAATTGATGAATACGACGATGACGTGCAAATTACACTTATGTGCGCGCCAAACAACTTACGTTGAAATATAATATAATACAATAAAATAAATAAATAAAAATAAATATTCTGTTAAGTGTGAATTACACGATAAATTCCTCTTTGTGAAATAGTTTTACTTACGCTTGAAGTACGCGCGTTTGCATTTCATTTATATTCAACCGGTGTGTAATACACACGGTGTTTATCCGCGTACGGCCACAGTTGTTTGTTCACATGGTTGTAAAATAACGACACTCTCGTGTAAAACTAATATATATATATATATATTAATATATTTACCAATTTTTATATTTCGCGTCTGAAAAAAAATTGGTAGTTTTTCGTTTTAGTGCAATCGGAGAACCCAACGCGTCGTATCATTTCGGAACGTTTCTTATTGTTCGGTTTTTAGCGTTCTCAACCACAAAGCTAACTCACCTATCGTATCCATCGCACGTAAATAGTTATTATTCAACATTGAAAAAAAAATGAAGACAATGGCATCATTCAAACGGATAAACGTCGTTACGGCGGCTTTGGCCGTTTATTTAATTTTAAACGCCAATGCTCTAAGTAAGAATAATATTTATTTTTTATTAAGCGTTCGAAGTAGTCGGTCTGTACGGCGATGTATTTACTATATTTTTTGTACACTAAGATCTGAAATGTGCGATGGACTATGTTGATTATTGTTTGTGTTTCAAATGTAACTTTTCAAAATCTTCTGTGATCTTTGTGAACGTCGTAACGAACAAGCACGCCAATCAACCGGATTTAAAATAAATCGCGTGTTTTAAATATTTTCGGATAAAACGTATGATGTACTCGTTTTTAAACATAAAGATTTACGGCCGATTTCGTATTTGAGGAAAATTATAATAACATAACGCTTGTTTAGAAATCTGTAGGGAACGAGATGAATGCTAACGCCCTATCGGCGGCGTAACCAAATGATGGGGGGGGGCTAAACATTGTTCTGACACTATTCGTGCTACATTGATTGCAGAGTTTTGTGGTCGTAATTGTTATAAAATATAATATGTATGCGACATTTCTCTGGTAACATATTATATTGTTCAGTGGCGTAGATACGATTTTTTTCTCCTTCGAAGCGGGAGTGGGCTTGACAGAAATTTTTGAATTTAAATACAATTTTTTTCTTTTTTAACACACCACGTTTTTAAAACGGTCTAAAAAGTATCGAATAATTTCTCCTAGCCCCGTACACAGATTAATATCCCTCTCCCCCAAACGATTGTCCTGATAATAATTTTTGTGATTGTGAAAATTTAATAGCTTGTATTTGTAAGTTTTAAACGAAAAACGTGCGTGCGCGTGCAATCGATATTAATACGTGAATGGTTCAATTCGAGTCACTGGAAAATTTTAATGCGACAAGAAGAACTATTGTGATGAGTTTTCTCAACGAAACATCTCTCTCTCTCTCTCTCTGTCTACACGGCTTTTTACTATTTATCTATTGCACGTGTCCCCCCTCTCCCAACGTTATTAAGTCTTACGAGCGTATTTTCATAGATATTTAAAAATCCACAATCACACATTTTTAAGACACGCGTTAAAGACAAGCCGAACATGTGCGGCGGGGCATTATAAAAAACGCGCACACATGTGCGTTGAACTGCAAACGAGGACAACGCGAGGTTTTAAAAGCAAAAAAAAAAAAAAATGTATAAAATATATTTTTTACTCTTTTCCCCCTCCCCTCATCTGTTGTTGTATTTTATTTTTTTTATATAAATTAATATTAAGCATATTAAATGATAACGATCATGTCGAAATCGATGGGAAATATACAAATTAAACACAAGTGCAACGCGACTTCTACGTAATTATTTTATTTCGTAAAACTGCGCGTTTATTCACAAACACACATTTTTCTTAAATAAACGAATTCATTATGATTACGTATTGTTATTTTTATTTAAAATATATATGCAATGACGTGACAAATAATGGCTGGGTTCGATCCGCGTAATTCGCTTTATATTTATACGGGCAAATTAAATATCCTCTCTCGTCGTGATGTTTCTTGTCGACCTCTATTACAATTGTCTAAACGTTATTCATTTTATTTCCGTCCGTTGACGAACTATTCATTTTTTTCTTTTGGCTCTCTCGAGTTTTCTTTTCAAACGACGCGGAATAATTTTCCAAATTTCATCCGCGACGGGATCACGTTGACGGGCCAAATCGTCTATACCATGGGTGGCCAAAACGAGGCTCGCGAGCCACATGTACGGCTCTTAAATCAGTTTCGTGCGGCTATTGAACCAAGCTTGAACACTCGAAAAAGCACTTCTCATAAGTAAAACAACAATAATATTAATCATAATAATAATAATAATAATAATAATAATGTTTTGCGTAGTGTAAAAACTAATTGTTCCTTCTTTTGATTTAAAATGAAAAATGTGTCTTCATTATATAAACATCGCTTTATAATGTGGCTCGCCTCGAATAAGCTTTATAAATTTGCGGTTCCCAAAATTAGGGTTAGTGGCTATACGATCGCAAAAACTATGTTCAACGTGACAAATCGCATGGCTATTACACAAATCCCTCCATATACTCATTTACGGCGTTCTACGTGGTCGATCGTCCTAATTTTATGTTTTATATTTGTATTAATATACTTTTCATTTTTTAACATCAAGCGAACTTTCATGTCCGTGACCACTTCTTCACACTTACATTAGACGAATGAAATCAAACGGTTTTTTTTTTATTATGTGTTTGCGACACATACTTACTACTGTTATTTATCCGTCACGTTCTTTAAATACAAAAAAAAAAAATGATCGAAATTGGTACAACAAAAAGGAAAAAACTAAATGTTAAAGTCCACTGTTTCCAGTTACAAAAGTTTTGGAACAGTGACTGGCGGACCTTTCAAAAAAAAAAAAAAAAATTATAACATATTTTTGTAACGAATGTATTATGTAATTTATTGTAAATTATTTCAGATTGTTATGTCGTGAATTGGCAACGAAGTATGAGCTTCTTATTTAATAAATAATTACCGACTAACCATTCAAGGTTTTTATATAAGGATCTTATTAAGCCCACGCATACGATTGTATCGTAGGATTCCAAATATCAAATACAAGTTAAAAATGTGACACTATCAAAATAATATAATTTAATTTAGAAAAAAAAGCAATTAGTTACTTAGTTTTTAAAGTGTATAATAATCATATTTCGTGGTATGTAATATATTAAGAAATTTATATAACATTCCATAAGAATTTATTAATTATATCGACGATATTCTCCATGATCTACCTTTTAATTAATTAATTTTTTTTTTAAATTCCGTAATATATTAAAAATTAAAAAAATCAAAAACATCTCAATGGTTTTATCTTCGAAATTCAAATGTCAAATACGCGTTGAAAACGGTTTGCCGCTGTTGTTATTTGATTTAATCTGAATAAACAACACCAATTACTTATGTTGACTTTTAAAGTGTTCTTATTAGAATTACCCCAAAAGTTCTAAGATTTATTTATAAATTATTATTTTGTATTTATTATATTATCAGAGCAAATTTTTTACACATTTATATCCGAATTATATCTATTTTTTTCTACTATTTAAAATTGTCAGCACGTACTCGTATAATAAATTATTCGTTTGGAATTTCGTATATTTTGATTGTTATTTATTGTGGTATGGAAGATGAAGCACCCGGTAAGTTTAATCTGATATTGCAAATATTAATGGAATTCAATTCAAAAGAAATTTGGAATAGATCTCGTTATTTTATAAAAATAATCTATGAGCATGAATTTATCAATTATATCGATATTTTCCAAGGTCTTTTTGAATCATATTTTTAAAATACATTTAAATTCTCAAAAAATTATAAAGAAAAAAATATGAACGATTATCTTCTAGAATTTCAAATGTCAAATGTGTACTAAAAATGTTACGCCATTGTGATAATAATAATTAATTTAAATAAAACCAATTAATTGCTTAGCTTTTAATTTTTTTTAATTATATTATTTTTACGTAATGTGGAATACATTAAGAACCCGGTATGTTGAATACACAAATATAAATGAAATTTATGGGAAAAAATTGAAATAAATTTCATTAAAAAAATATTAAATAATTATGCATAATAATTTATCAATTATATCGACACTCTCCATTTTTATCATTTTGCTTTTTTTTTTAATGCTGTAATTTTTTAGTGAAAATCATATAATCAAAAAAATTTTGTCCTCGAAATTCAAATGTCAAATACTATTTAAAAAACGATATGCCAGTGTAATTATTTATTTTAAACGAAACGAATTAATTACCTGTATTGATTTTGTAAAATATTAATAGTTAATATTATTTTCTTGTGGTATGGATTATATTAAGAACCTGGTGTGTTAAATACAAAATTACATATCAATTTTATAAAATTCAGAGTTTTCAATATTTCAAAATGTTAACACATTGTACGAAACTGAAACGCTTTGAATTTCAAATGTTTTAGTTAATATCCTCGGCGACAAACCCATTATAAATAACCGTAAGTTCACTCCGTAATTTAAAACTAAATTTATAAAGTACGAGAAATGTATATCATTATAATGTATATCATTATAAACTATAAAATAATAAATAAACACAAATTCGGCAAATATATTTCTCCAATGTATGTTCTTTTATACCTCGATCTGACTTGTTCGTACTTAACTGCAAGTTTCGAATTCTCAATATTGTATTCATTTTTTATTTTTGTGTCATGAAATATTTAGAAAGTGGTAAGTTATTATTTAATTATACTCTAATTCCAATACAATTTTTATACAAAATTTACATCTATCCAGTTTTCCAAAGAATTTATATTCGACATTTACCAATGTTTTTTAATTATAAATTTGTTAAATATACGAAATAAAAAAACCATATTAGTGCCTTTGAAACCTAAATATCAAAAAAAAAAAAAAAATGTTAATTACTGTACGCTGTTGTTTAAATATTATTAAATTGAAAAAATATCAAGATATTTCAACTGACTTTTTTAATGTTTCAATTATATTTGTTTTTTAACTTGCTTTATATACATTTTTATTATTTTTTATATTAAATATTAAAATTTTGAATTTTATATATTATAATTATTATTATTTTTATGGAACGTTTAGATAAGGGTAAGATACTAATACGAGGACAATTATAACACACAAACTTGATATATTTTTATCCAAAAATACATGATATATTAGAAATATCTAAATTAAAATACAATTATAAAATATTAAAAATGTATCCATACAATTGGCCAATTATATTGGCATTATCCCTAATCCTATAGAAATTATTTTCATTTAATTTTAATAATTATAAGAAGATAGATTAAATATAAATATATATGCTCGTATATCAATTGCATATTATTACATTATAAACTATTCAATACACTTAAATTTCACATCAACGATTAGTGTTGGTTTATTTTGGAAAATATTTGCTAAAAACTGATATAACAGCTAATGTTATTGAATTTTCTCTAAATAATTAACAGTTTATAACAAGTCCTAAATAGCTTTTAAAATATAAACGTTTCGTATAAAATTCTCTTTTTTATTTTATATTATTTATTCGCTTTTAATGGATATCCCTTAATTAATTTCAATGAATTGTTAATTCATTTTCTATCACAACAAATTTTCTAGACAGATATTAAAGTAAGTTCGGTTAAGTTTTTCTCATCAGCTATTATGGGATTGGTTTATAACGTTCAATTTCATAAGTTCATAATTTTATTTACTTTTTTTTTCTTACAGCTTTGACACCAATGGTCGTTTGTCAAAGTATTTCTTTCGATAATACTGTTTTTAACTACAGTAATAGTTAAGTAGAAACATACTAATTAAAAAGTTTTTTGCACTAATTTCCGGTATATTTGAATTGGAATAACACAAATTTATTCCGTTGTATTCTTTGGAAAGCAGTAATTTGTCTCCATTTTCCATTTCGTTTTCTTACAGTGTAAATATTTACCACACGTAATTCAGTTTTGTTAACGTTTTCCAACATGTGTCTAGAGAAAATAAAATTATATGATTGCTTCATGTAATAACTTTACATAAGTACCGATTTTAAGACAGTTAAGACACTATATTATGTAATTGTCAATGAAAAAAAAAAAAATGATAAAATATTTCAGAATAATAATTGATCGAACTATACGTCTTATGGTCTGTATTTCTGTTGTGATAAATAATAATATTACAATTCACAATTGTTGCAATGGGTGTGGGAAAAGTAAATTAAACGTTAATATAAAAATTATTACATTAATAGCGTGGCTAATGAACTTGACGTTATTCCAAATTCGAGCTCACCGTTTTGCGCATCGAAATTAATCACAGAACAACATGCCAACACCGCACAATAAATATTTGTTCTGTAATTGGTCACCGAAACGTTCCTATACTGTCTGGATTGGGAAAAGTGTGTTGGCAAGTTCCGACCGATTTTCGTCCGTCGCTCTTATTTGGAATAGAGTAAAATTAGTATATAGACATCTGTGCTATAAATAGATAAATTCGATCTACAACGGTGGTCCAGAGGACATTTTTCATTCGTTCCGTAAAAATATATTTTTAAATTATTATTATTATTATTGATAACAACGGAAAACGGCAAAATCCAATTGACATTTGTAATAAAAATGTTTCTAAAATAATTAATTAATAACGATCCCTTCTGTGCGTGTGTAGTATAGGCATTACCGTTTGACAGGTGTTGTGGACTTTTATAATCGGCTTTATAAATTCGGTATTACTACTACATTGATAGCATTTCCATAGGATGTCCAAAACCAATGTTGTATTTTTGTGAAATTAATAGTGTTAATTACAATAAATTAATATAATTTATTTTGTTTTTGTTTTTTTCAAAAAGACACGAGAATCCAAATACACTTTTATCCGGTACAATTTTTAATTAGGTTTAAAATATTTAATCACACCTTCGATTCCTTTGATGTATTACGACCGGTTTTTTCTTCTTCTTTAAATCGAGAAATTCTACAAAATACAAAAACAAAAAAAAACAAGTTTTACATATTTTTTTTCTATTTTCCAAAATGCATAAATCTTCGAATAATCAGTAATTTGGGATTTTGAATATTTTTGTGTTATGGTTATTCCAGGTGGTGGTATGATTAATTTAAAAATAATATTATCCGAAATAAATAATATTGGAAAAAATTTAATAATTCATTATTGTCTGGTGGTAATTAAATTTTATTTCTAATGTTATCAGCATATATCTTACACGTACAGGACTAAACAAAAACATTTTTTTTTTTTTTTAATATATCAAAATGTCTGTGTTCTTAGGACTATTCCGTAATTTGGTGAATTTAAAATATTTTTACTAAATTTGATGTTATGGTCATTCCAGGTGGTGGTAAGACTAATTTCAAATCAAAATTATCCGAAATAAATTTTAAATAATCTAGTAATGTAAATTAATGTGATACGTAAATCGGTATTCGCCAATTATCAGTTCCAAATTCTTTTTTAATAATATGAGTTTATTAAATAAATGATATATATATATATATAAAATGTAATATTCATTTTCTCTAAAATCAAAGTATCAAATAAATGTTAATTATCGTATGATATATTGACTGAAGTACATATATAATAATCAACAAAATATATTATGTCCACATCCACGAAATTCGGATGTCAACACATTATCACATAATCTCTACTCCAGTTATTAAACTTGTACTAATTGTCTGGTGGCAAACTTCTAGGGTGGTAATATATTGTCGTCACGTTTCGATTTTAAACAGTACCAAAACTTATTGTTAACAACAGCGCAAACGCGATTTTTTCATTACAATTTTCTGTACGAGGAATAGTCCGTAATTTTGAATATTAAATATTTTTACTCATTTTTATGTTATGATTTTTCCAGATGATGGTAAGACTGATTTAAAATTAATATTAGCTGAAATAAATATCGTCGGATAATATTAAACATTCATCCGGCCAACCTATTTTTATATTAATTATACACATTTTATATTTTGAAATCGCGATAAAAAACGCCTTTGTATAGGATAATTATTCGTCACATGGAATTTTAAATAATTTATAAAAAAAATTTAAAATACTTATTTTTATGCTATTGTATTTCTAGATGGCGGTAAGAATAATCAGAAAAATAAAATAATCTACAATAAATATTTTTTCAAAATATTAAATAATCCAGCAATATATTTTTTATATATGAATCGGTATTCACCAAAGACGACTAATTTACAATACCTAACTTTCAACATGTACTTCTTATATTTGTTTTCTAATTGTAAAATATATTTATTATTTTTCTATATTCCGATGTTATCGGCTAATATTTTTCCGGTATATCTTATGTTCCTCTCCTCTAACTTAATCAAATATCAAATAAATGTTACTTCTCATTTGCTTGAATCACATTAAATTGCAATACGTTAATAGATCATTTAATTGTATTTGCCTTTTAATGCATTATACTTATATATATTTTAAAATATTCTATTTAATTCAAAATATTACTTTCGGATTTTGGCATTTAAATATTATAATTTTTGTTCTGTTTGTCGCATATTTTTTAGAAAGTGGTAAATCATTCTTCAATAAATGTCTTATAAATAGGAACAATATCATTTAATTATTGATATTAAAAAAAATATTAATTAAGAGCCGAGAAAGATTTTATTAGATGAAATTATTGAACACATAATTAGAAATTATTTGTATACAAATAGATTCCATTTCCTTTTTTTATTTTAAATGTTATTAGCACGTATATCTCACACGTATATAATACTACAGAAAAACAACATTTATGTTTTATATTTTTCATAACATCTGTGTCTTAGAATAATACGAAATTAGGAATTTTAAATGCGTTTATTAATTTTCGTGTTATTCTTTTTCTAGATAATGGTAAGACAAATCTAGAATTAAAATTAACTGAAATAAACATTCTTTTTTTTGGCAAATTGTTCTGGGGTGGTACTCTATAGATTTCACATTTTGAATCACTCAATAGTTTTTAAACGCCGTCCAAAAGAGTATTAACATTTTTTTTTGTCGTTAAAATCATCGTTATAGTTGTCTACATGAGGAATAACTGGTAATTCGGAATTTTAAATATTTTTACTAATATCTATGTTTTATAGATGATGGTAAGACTAATCTAATATTAAAATTACCCGTAGTAAATACATTATTGCAAAATATTAAATAATATAGCATTATAATTTTTATATTAATTATATTTATTTTTATATTCCGGTATTATTATAAATATTGATATCTAGGAAAAAACTTCTGATTGAGCATTTTAAATATTTTTACTTATATTTATATCATGGTATTTTTAGATAATGGTAAGACTGATCTAAAATTAAAACTATCTGAAATAAATATTTATGAAAAATATTAAATATTCTAGAGACGTAATTATTGCGATTAAATCGGTATTCTCCAATGACAAATAATTGATATGGCTTTACTCTAGTTTAAATTGGTATTAAAAAAACCTATACACAAAACACCTTACTTTTAATACGTACTTATTGTATTTGTTTTTTAATTTGTACAATCTATTAATAATTGAATTCATTTTTGTGATTTTTCATAATATAATATAACCATTATAATAATAATAATCATCCAAATAAATTATAAATTTCAAGTTATAATAATCTGTACGTTTGGAATTTTTAATATTTTAATAAATTCCATGTTATGAAATGGTCAAGAATATATTCGATGGAATTAAACATTTTGAATTCAATTTAAAAAAAATTTGATCATATACACTATTATATATATATAATTAAATTTCAATGTATTATTTTTGTATGTTTTTAAAATGTTATATATAGGTTTCTTTTAATTTAAAATATTAACAGCAAATTTTTAAATTTTAATATTTCCATTTCTTTTTTTGTCTTCTTTGTCATATAACTTTTTAGAAAGCGGTAAGTCATTCTTCAATAAATACGTTAATAAATACCCGTACACGCGCGTCAAACGCGAAACATTCTTGTTTACACTGTACATCTTAAAATATATAAAATATTTTAAACATATTCTGTTGGAATATTCGTTTGATTTCATATCCTCCGTATAGCCGACCTTTTTTCTATTTCACAAATAAATATTATCAGTTTCGATTTTCACTTTTTTGATATAAAAATATTTAACCAAATAATAATAATAATATTAAAGACAACGCATGGTATGAGTTAGGAACTTGTGTAAGTACAACTTATCTCAAAAAAAAAAATGTAGAATTATATAAATTATAATAATAAAATATGTTTAATACAAGTAATAATATAATTCAAATCGCTGGTTCGTCGTCGACGTATTCGTATACGCGTGTCCATGCGAACCTACCCATTTTTTCGAAGACAATTTTTAGCATGTGACTAAGGGCAAGTTTTAAAATACTATGTATTTGTCCAGAGAACATTTATACTATGATTAAAATTATACCACACTTTATTAAAGAATATAAAATAGGATGGTATTACTGTAATACAATTAATTCTCTGGTTAACAATATTCTTCGCAGAGCACAGTATTATTTTAAAATATTTACGTAGTTATGGTTATTCCAGATGATGGTAAGATTAATATATGATTAAAATTATCGAAAAAAAATATTGTAAAATATTAAATAAATCCTGTTGTATTAAATTCAAAATTACATTTATCAGATATAACATTATAAAACGTTAAATTATCTATTAATATAATTTGGCACCCAAGTCGGCATTCGCGAATGTCAGTTTACAAATACATTATTGATTATTTTAGTTTATTAAATGTATAATATCAGGAAAAAATTAATGTTCATTTTTTTCTAAAAACAAATAAAATGTTAATTCTCGTATGCTGTGTTGCCTGGATCGCATTGAATTGAAATAAAATCATTTGGTTATACTTAACTCTTTATGTATTTTCTTTGTATACGTTTTAAAACGTGATATATGTTTCTTTTAATTTTTTATATTAACTGTTAATTTTAAACTTAAATTTTATTTTCCTCATATAACATTCAGAAAGCGGTAAGTCACATTCTTCTATAAACAATCACGAATTTCTAATTACGTGAGCACTTTTCGTTGTTTTTAAAAATTATTTTTAATTTTTTTTTATAGTAGTTTTAAATCATATAATAATAATAATAATAATAATAATAATAATAATAATAATAATAATAATAATAATAATAAATGTTATTTCCACGTTCACGAAATTCAAATGTTCAAATATTTTAATTAATTATCGTAGTATCGAACGTCAAAGATATGTACAGGTTAAATCATAAGGTTTAAAGTCAATTTAAGGAAATCTCAAATATAATACCGTTATAAATTGTTAAACAATCTATAAAAATAAAAGTTTTCAATTGATCAGACAATTTTCTGCAATCTATATATATATATATTATTTCAATTTATTTACACACATATTATATGTGTAATCAAAAATTAATTTTATATATTTTTTCATCACTTTTCCAAAACATCGATAATTCGTACTAATCCGTACGTTCAGAAATTTAACGATCGTAATTAATTTTAATTGTATAAAAATATGATTACTAAACGAAGACAAATTTTCCACGTTTTCTTTTTCTGTTTTTCTAAAATGTTTTAAGAACAATCCGTTCTTTGGAATTCCAAATCTTTTTACAAATTTTTATGATATCGTGTTTTTTTTTTTTTAGGCGATGGTAAGACTAATATCTAACATTAAAATTATCATGAAGAAATTCTCTTACGAAATATTAAATAATCTAGCGTTATAATTTTTATTCTCCAACGACAACCAATCGAAATGACGTTAATCTAATTAAACCTATAGGGAACGTTAATAACGCATAAATTTTATATTTGTTTACCGATTTATAATATCTATACATTATTATTTCTTTATCGTTATAAAGTCATTTTATTGTACGTAACGTTTAACGCGTTGTTTTTATACGCGTTTTATATTTTCACAAATAAGTTTCTTTTAATTCGTAATGTAAACGGTAAATTTCGAATTTTAAATATTTTAATATTTTTTTTTTCGTCGCACAATATTTAGAAAGCGGTGAGTGATTCTTCTAACGAATATTTAAAGTATTACGTTATACAAATACGACGCGTGTTTTTTTTTTTTTATTCAAAAATACATATTGTATTAGAAACGTCCAGAATCAATATCAATATGAAGTAATGTTTAAATTTTAGATAAATCTACTGCGCTATCCACGCGGTTACACGGATATTGAGTGACGTTCTCGTGAGCACTTCGACCGACGTCATTATTTTTTTTTTTGTTTACACCGAGAGTGATCCATCCGTGTTCATCTTCAATTTGTGGTAGTTGGTGTGTTGTTGTTCAGCCACTGATAACGTTGCGCTTTGCGATGCGTTCTAATTTGAAAAATCCCATAGAAGTCTAATGTAAGATTATAAGACGTTGTTTAGATGTACAAGAACATGGAAATACAAATAAAAACTTCACGGTTTCGTTATTAAACGATTACATTCACCGTAATGGAAAAAAAAAAACAGTTTTCACGTCTGGTTATGTTCATTCGAAAAATAAATATTTCGCTAGAAATTCATCATTGTACAAAGCCCGAATGTAACGCAAAAAAAAAAAGAAGAAAATTACGTTCCGGTACCAGCTAGTATATATAAATAAATTCCTTCTTTTTTTTTTTTTTTTTAAATATAATCAGCGCGTATATCACACGCGTATTGTAACAGTGAACGGCAACAAGATTTACATTTTTTTTTTTCTCTATTTCCCAAAACATCCGTGTTTTACAATAATCCGAAATTTGGAATTTTAAATCTTTCAACTAATTGTTATGTTATGATTTTCTAGATTATGGTAAGGCTAATCTAAAATTAAAATCATCGGAAATAAATATTGTTGCAAAACACTAAATAATCCAGCAGTGTGATTTTTACAATAAAATCGCTGTTCTCCAACTACAGCTAATTATAATTTATAATTTATAATTATTACGTTATAAAAAAAAATAAATAAATAAATAAAAATGAATTTTCCAATTATTTAGTTATTGTTATGAAATCTATAGATTATTTTCAATTTGAATGTTATCTAACCGCACGTATAAATGTAAACGGAATTAATTTTATGTATTTTCGTCGTTTCTCCATTGACAATTTATCATGACCCGCGCGTTTAGAAATATAAATATTGTAATTTATTTTAATGTTACGGAAATTCTAGATCCTGATGTACTAAAATCAAAATTAAATTTATCAGAAATATCATTAAATTATCTATGAATTTAATATTGATTTAAAAATCGAATTTCGCCAATGTCGGATTCAAATTCTTTTTTAATTACATAAGTCTATTAAATAAATAATATCAAAAACGAAAAATGTAATTTTCATTTTCTCTAAAATCGAATATCAAATAAACCTTAATTCTGGTATGCTATGTTGTTTAAATCACATTGAATTGAAATAATATCGTTTATTTATACTTAAAAATATAACATACTATTTTTATGTATGTTATACAATTTTGTATATATTATGTTTCTTTTAATTTGTAATATGAACTGCAAATTTTGAATTTTAAATATTTAAATTTTTGTCACATAATTTTTAGAAATTGGTAAATCATTCTTTTATCAGTATTCTAAATATAGAAAAATTATATTACACAAATATGCCATATTTTTATTCGAAAACACATATTATATTGTATTTTAATTTAACGACATTATTGAATGTTGAAAATATTATTTACACAAATTGTCAATTACATGAGGAATTTTCATGGTCTCTATGTATGTGTGTATTCTGTATACATGTATTATTTATGTGTATTGCATACGTCAAAATACAATTAAACCGATGAATATCATGTTAAACTCTTTTGCTTACTTCTAACCTAACCTAATATATTCTATTCTCACGACAATAAATTCCTTTTTTTTCTATTCGTAATGTTGTCAACGCACATATCTCACACGTATAAGACTAAGAAAACTCAAGTTTAACGTATTTTTTTTTTTTAGTTTCCGAAATGTTTATGTATAGCAATAAACCGTAATTGAGAAATTCGAAAATTTTTATTTATACTCGTGTTATTATTTTCTAGATGATGGTAAGACTAATATAAAATTAATATTTTTGCAATAAATAAAACAATCTAACAACATAATTTGTACAATTAATCGATATTTTCCGACGACAACTAATGTAAATCGCATTAATACAATTAAATCAATTAAAACCTATACATTAAACACACGACCTTTAATATGCACTAATTATATTTTGTTTTCTAATTTAAACATCCATTTATTATTTTCATATTGTGATGTTATCAGTATGCATTTCTTAGGTATCCATTTCATATGTATAGGCGAAATAAAGTGTTATTTATTTTTGTCGTTTATCTGAAATGTCGATACATTAAAATAATATGTACCTGTATGTTGAGAATTTTTAATATTTTAATTCATTTTCATAGTATGGAATGTCATGTATACATTAGGTTGAATCAAACATTTTGAATTCAATTTAAAATATTTGCAATATTTACCGTCATAAAATATTAAATAATATTAAAAAAAAAAAGAATTTACTTGTAATTTGAACTGCAAATTTTGATTTTAAATTTTATCAATTTTTTCGACCCATTATTTTTAGAAAATAGTAAGTCGTTCTTCTACAAATATCTTAATAATAGGAGAAATATATAACACGAAATTGACATATTTCTATTGAAAAATACGTAATATATCAGAAACGTCTTATATCAATATCATTATGAAAAACTGAACAAATTATTAACACAAATTGCTAATTACGTGTGCGTTCTTCGTGATCCTTCCAAAGAAGTTAGCGATCCGCGGGATGTGTAAATGCCGCTTGAGTGAATTACTTGGATGGATATTTTAGAGAGTATTGTTATTA
The DNA here is from genome assembly GCA_032441825.1 of Chaetogeoica ovagalla. Classification (NCBI taxonomy): domain Eukaryota; kingdom Metazoa; phylum Arthropoda; class Insecta; order Hemiptera; family Aphididae; genus Chaetogeoica; species Chaetogeoica ovagalla. The sequence goes on along the minus strand of CM063747.1, from coordinate 2,217,061 downwards.
ATATAGATTTGAAAGCAATAATTAATTAATCATTGCATTCGATAAATTGATTCTGAGTGGACCTTTGGTGTAATATATTGTGTATATAATATAGAAACACCCTTTTTATGAATTCAATACCTCATAACATTTAATTGCTATTCATTTTCCAAAATTAAAAGATAATTTTTTTTCATAATATTATATAAAGTCACATCATTGACGAATATTTCAATTTTCTATACCCGTCAGTTTCCAAATTATAAAGAAACAACTATAGCCGATTTCGACGAAATCGCGTTTTTACCGTTTTTATGTAATTTATCGTTAATTTCTTGTATTATATTTTGACGTGCTTTTGATAAAAAAAAAAAAAGAATTGAAAAATGACCTCTCTCTAAAATACCGATTAGATGTAATTTGCTAACGTAAATAATTTGTGACTGCCAAAATCGGAGTATTCCTTCTGGTAGAATTTTTGAATACATACAGAATAAAGACACATCATTGTATAACCAATAGGTTCCTCGCTCCGCTCAGAACCCGATAAAAATTCCGATACTATTATTTTTATTTTATTTATTTCTATAATAATATTCAAAAATAATATTGCTGATTGCCATATGAAAATTAAAATTCAAGAACTCAAATAATAAGCGGGGAAAATTTTTGAAAATTATATTAAAATCCGCGTAATTTGACCCCTAACAATACGCAAAAATCAGAAATAAAAAATATGAATCATTTGGAACAGAAAACGATTATATTAGCCGAACGTATTCAAAACATTGTCTATATATGTGCGTGTGTATATATAAAGATTCCATTTTTATTCCACAGCACATATATCTCACACGTATAACACCAGAAAAAAAAACAAGATTTACATTTCTTTTCTTCTACTATCCAAAATCTGTATCTCGGAATAATCCGAAATTTTAAAATTTTAAATCTTTTAATTCATTTTTATGATATGGTTTTTTTTTAGGCGATGGTAAGACTAATCTAAAATTTAAATTATCAGAAATAAATGTTACTGAAAAATATTAAATATTCCAGTAATATAAATTTTTACAATAAAATCCGTAATCTCCGACGATAACTAATCGAAATGGCCTCAATCTAATTAATTTAAATTAAATCTATACATAATATACGTAAATTTAAATATGTACTACTTTATATTTGTTTTCTAATTTATATAATCTATTTTTTTATTGTGATGTTATCGAAATAAAATCATTTGATTATACGTATCATTTAATGTATTATTTTTTTGTGTTTTAAAATTTTATATATAGGTTTTTTTTGATTTGTAATATAAATAGCAAATTTCGAATTTTAAACATTTTAATTTTTTTTTTTTTTTTTGTCACATAATATTCAGAAAATGGTAAGTCCATTCTTTTGTAAATATTTCAATAATTGAAGTATTATATTATATAAATATGACATATTTTTATTCAAAAATCGATATTATATTAGAAATATCTAAAATTAATATCAATATGAAATATTGAAATAAGATTACTAATAACACTAATTACTAATTTCACGAGTAATTTTTGTGGTCTTTAACAATCGATTATATTCAAGTCTTTTTTTTTTGTAATTTTAAATCATATATGAAAAAAAATTCTATTTCCCGTCCACGAAATTCAAATGCCAACCCTTTGTTATAATCTATTATTTTTATATATTATGTTTTAAAATGTTATAAATATGTTTCTTTTAATTTTTAATATAAACGGCGAATTTTGAATTTAAATTATTTTAACTTTTATTTCTGTCGTATAATTTTAGAAAACGGTAAGTCATTCTTTTATAAATATCTTAAATATAGGAAAATTATATTATACAAATATGACATATTTTTTTTATTCAAAAATACATATTATATGAGATGTATTTTAATTTAATAACGTTATTGACTATAAACTATAGGTTTTTACATTTTTCGTCAGGTTTGTTGCTCAGTGTTCATATTCGTAATGAACCGTACAAGGACTCATTTCAGTAAAAACGTGGAAAAAAAAGCGATCGGAGAGTTAAACACTCACACTGTGTACAAACGCTTATCAACCGACTTTTAGACGAGCGACGCTGTAGAGGAAGTGATTTTGCCTGTGCGACTGATCATCGTTATAACGTGCGCGCCGAGTATCTTCTTTCTTCGATTTTGACCGACTATGAACCACGTAAAATAACTTATGATTGTACTTCTCTATTTTTTCTTCTTTTCCAGTACTCTTTCATTCTTTCTCAGTGTTGTTTCCTTCTTTCTTCTGTCCATTTGGTTTCTGTCTTCTTTTTTGCCTTTTCTCAAAAACTCTTGAATCCGCGCCAAGTATACTATATTCAATTATTATTTTTTTTTTTTTTTTTTTTTTTGCAGTTTAAAATCGTATAATCAAAAAATGTTTGTTAAAAACATCTCTCTCTCTCTCTCTCTCTCTCTCTCTCTATATATATATATATATATATCGTTATTTCGTGAAATTTCTTTTAATTGTATGCATCGATTCATCATTTTATTAAATTTATAATGATTAATTAAAATTTAAATTTTTCTAAGATATTCACTTAACGGACATCAACAGCATTAGCAGTTGGCTTCTCTTTTTTTTTAAAGAGTATTTTAATCAAACACAAACAATTAAATTAATTAATTAATTTAGCATACGAATGAAATAGAAATGAAAACTATCAATCAATACTCACAAAATAAATATATTTATATATATAGTTCTGTATTAACGTTAAAATACAATTAAACCAAAGAGTATTGTGTTAAACTCTTTGTCTCACTTGTGTATCCTCATTATAATAAATTGCTTCTTTTTATTTGTTATGTTATCAATACACATATATTACATACAGTATAAGACTAAACAAACTCGAGTTTAACGTATTTTTTCATTACTTTCTGAGCTGTCTGTATTCAGCAATAAATCGCAATTAAGAAATTTAAAACTTTTTATTAATTTTCACGTTATTGTTTTTCTAGATGATGGTAAGACGAACCTAAAATTATCGGAAATTAATATTTTCGCAACACATAAATTAATCTAGCAGCGTTATTTTTACAATTAATCGGTATTTTTCAACGGCAATTAATTGAAATAACATTAATCTAATTAAGTGAAATGTCAATTTTTATCTAATTTGTTTTAATTGAACGCTGTGATTTATCACTTTATTAAACCAATATCAATGGAAAAGAACTCTTAAAATTAGATGCGGGCATTTCGAATAATAAATAGGGCACGTTTTTGAAAATTATATTGACCCGTAATATGCAAAAATGTATGTAATGTATGCGTAATGTGACCCCTAATATGCAAAAATCATGAATAAAAAATATTCATTAGGAGCAGAGAAAAATGCCATTAGCCGAACTTGAAGCTTTTAATGTTATCAGCTCATATAAGAAAAAACAAAATTAAATTTTACATATTTTTTCTATTTTCCAAAATGTCTATATTATCTAGGAACAATTCATAATTTGGAATTTTAAATATTTATATTAATTTTCGTCTAATTGTTTTTCTAGATGATGGTAAGACTAATTAAAAATAATCTAAAATTATCCGAAATAAATATTTTTACAATATAATAAAATAATCTCTTAAAATTTTTACAATTAATTTGTAAAGGTTAAGTTTATTAAATAAATAATAATAATATTGAAAAAAAATTTAATGTTCATTCCCTCAAAATTCAAATATCAAATAAATGTTAATTCTTGTATACCATACTGTCGAATAGCATTAAATTTTAATAAAATCATTTAATTGTACTTTAAAATGTTGTGCATGAGTTTCTCTTTATTTGGTAATATTAACTGCAAATTTCGAATTTTAAATATTTTAATTTTTTTTTTTTTTCACTTAATTTTTAGAAAATCGTAAGTCATTTTTTGTATAAATATTCTAATAATAGGAAAATTATATTATACAAATATGACAATAGTATGAAAAAGAAAAGCTCTGTCACCTACCATGTATTTGCGAAGGTAGCCATGCTTTAACCAGTAAGTGCTATAGCATAAAAGCTATACAGAACGTTTACAACAACCGTGAGCTATACAGAGTGCTATAAAAATTGCATAATATTTTTACTCCGAGTATTATATTTCTATACGAATTAACGTGCTATAGCGATTATTTAGCAAGAACGCTCTAGCGCAGAAACCAGTTTGGCAATATTGTGCGTCTCTTGCATTACCCTGACTTTGTATACCTCATATATTTATATACATTTTTTTTTTTTAAATTTTAGTTTCTAGTATATATTTTCATTAAAATTTTCACGCTATTTTTCGTTTTTTGCTTCGGATTTGTCATAACACTTATATGTGTGTGTGTGTGTGTGTTTTCATAATATTTCAATATGCCTTTAACTACTTGAACATAATGTGTTTACAAAACATTTTTGTAATTTTAACTATAGTCTGTTCCGTAGAAAAAAATATAATTAATTCAGACACAAATGTGTTAACACTGCAATAATATAATAATATTGTAATAGCCACCACGACCTAACATTATTTGTCGTCCACTACGTAGATATAATATTATGTAAACGTAACAACTAAAGTAATGAGACTTTTTTTTACGTAACTGTTCTGTAATACCAGCAGTACGGTTTTATGTGCCTTAAATCAGCTCTGTATTTTCCAACTAATCTTTTCATATACTTTCGTTAAAATGTAAAAAAATAGTCTTGCAAACAAACATTTTGAAGACAAAACTGTATCGCATAACATAATAATGTTACTGCGAAATAATTTGTCTGTATAACGAATCGTGATGAATTACGCATTACACATTTCTGTCATTGAGCCAGCAGAAAGTCACAGTTATTAAATTAAATTTCGGTTCCTCTCTAACAGAAACTTTTTCGTTTTTCAGTGTACGTACTCGACTAAGGCTGAATACATACTCTAGATGACAGACATTATAAAACTAGAGTAAGGCGGTTCGAAAAGGTCATTTTAAACTTAACTAATTTCTACATTACGTTTAAGAGAACTATAAGAGCTCTTAACTGATCGATTATAATTAATATACAACTCGATTATAATAATTTTATTATTTTAATAAAAACGTACAATTCGATAACAATTTTTTTTTGTCTTAATAAATGTATAACTCGATTGTAATATATATATTTTTTATTTTAATAAATGCGTAACTCGATTGTAATATATATATATTTTTTTTTTATTATTATTATCCTTCATATATTATTTATAAACCGTTTGCTTAACGAGAACACTTTGTAAAACGTACAACGTTTCTGGTTTAAATTCACATGAAAGATACAATCGGGTAATCCGTCTTCAACGTATATACGAGTATATATATATAGTTGGTCCAGTCGCGGACTTTATAGAACTTTAAGTTGCTCGACGTTGTATGCATTACTTATTCCGAAGTTATAAACTAATTAAATATCAACTAAAGGAGTTGGTGACATATGCAATGGTAATCAGAAACGAAATAAAAAGAAAAAACCGATTGAAATTACCGGCCAAGGTTAAGACAATTAATACATAGACACAACGTATTGCGGTACGCGTGTGCGTTCGCACACGTCGTTCCAAACGATGGCGCCACAGGGATTAAGTGGACTCTTACTACTCCACCGCGGTGTGTGTCCATTGACAGTGGTGGCGGCGTCAGGATTTTTTTCCAAGGCGGTCCGAAGGGAGGTCAGAATTATTAGGGCTGACACAGTCGAAGTCACACAGCACAGGGACAATTGGAAGGGAAAAGGAATGAACCGCAGGAGAATCCTCCCCCAAACTTTGGGCTCTCCTTATACATAAATAAGGTACCTTTGTAATAATAATAATAATAATAAGAAAAAAATCGGTAATTCAATCTCCCGGGGTTCTGATTGTACCGCCGAGTCTGGGTCAGGGATAGAAGAAAAAAAAGAAAGTTTTTTAAGGGTGGTTTTTTTTCAAGTGTTTTAAACGTGTTCTATTTGTTTTCGAAACAGTAACTTTTAAACGAACTTTTTTTCTTGAAGGCCCATAACACTGTAATAGGTTATTTTTGGTTCGAAATTTCGCTAATCAAAAGTCGACGAACCGTAATATATTATTCGTACTAACAGCAGAATATTTTGTGCATTACTTAATTAAGAACTCGTTTGGTTTTTTTTCTATATTTCGTGATCGGCGTCAAACATATTCATACAACTGTATTTATAATCCAAATTCTAAGTATATTTACGTATTTAATAATACATAAAATGTGTAATTTAATAATACGCAATAACCGGAAATTTAATATTCTGTCTATATTAGATTTGAATATTTTTTATAATATAAATTTTCAAATTTTAAATTTACCAAAAACGTTGTTTTAAATGCTGTCTAGTTACGTACGTTTCAAACGAGTTTCTTAAACGTTTTGAACAAAATCAACACGGTTTGTTTTCAGACGTTTTAAACGTGTGTTTAAAACACACCGACAATTGGCACTACATAAACGTAACGAGAGCGAAATCCGCAAAAACGATCAAACCTAGATAATATGTAAATAGATACGCCAACGTACACACCGAGTACGCCGACCGGACGAATTCGTTCGCCAACGTTCAAAAGTGTATTTTATATTATTTGTATAAAATGGAAATAATTGGATTTCACATGTCGGAAGTAGAGAAATGGGGGGGAAGTGTTTTTCGGAACAGATACCCGTAGAAAAAGCGTAGAATATATTCTGACAACGAATGGAATGCTGGGGCAGCTGTAAAAAGAATAAATACGGATATATTTATCGTGTTTGTGAATATTGTGATTTGCGGTAAAGTCGTCCGAGTGTGTGGCGGACGAGCTTTGCCGATTTCGTTTATATCATAGGTTCTCAAACATATTTCATACACCGCCCACTTTGACAATCAAAATTTTTTTAATGCCCCCCCAAAATGTTTAAACTTACCAATTGTTGTTTATCTTTGAACAGTTATTACAATTATTATATTTAAACATGCCATATTCTATTTTAGAGTTCAAACTTACATTTTAAAGAAGCATTTTTAATAAGAGCAATTAAAACGCATACTTAATCGGATTTTAATGTATTTTTTATTAAAATTTAAACAAATCTTTGAATTTAAATTTATCGAGCTTACTTAATGTGATGTATAAACCTGATGTAGTTTAACCAGTTTTTTTTTATATCAGGCTCGAATTTACTTAAATACAGTCGTAAGTCCCCACGTTCGGTAACAAACAGCAGATTTCTTTTTTTAGTTATTAGTGTTGTTACAGCACTAAATCCACGTTCGGACAAATACGATGATGGAAACGCTATTAGATATCTTTGAACAATCGACCATAATCCAGGGTAAAGTCGCGGGATTACGTAATTTTTCGCTTTTTTTAATCAGCTATCGCCTCCCCCCCCCCAAACTTATTTGGGCCTTTTCCTGCCCCCCTGAAGGCCACTAACGCCCACAAGGGGGCGTTAACGCCCACTTTGAGAAAGAATGGTTTATATCAAATACGGTAATAATATAAAACGCGTGTATATTTTATTATTAGTCCTCTGCACTAACATCCGTTGCCCGGAAAAGTCTAGGGATTTCAAAAGCGTGGATTCGAATATTTTTTCGAAAAACATGATACATTTTTTTTTTTTATATATAAAAAATTAAAACCGTCTGCTTTTTTTCTTTTTATAAAAGTTTAAAACCACCGTGCGCACGAGAGTTGTACGAAATGTATAATAAAATTATTATTATTATTATCCGTCACTTGTCGGTATAGCGGCCACAAATCGCGGCGTATAACGCGATTACGGAAAATGTTTCATACTGTTCGGAGCGGACAATTTATAAATTTAAATTTGCCGCCTTGTAATACAGTTACCTCCCCCCCACAACGGTTCCGAGAGAGCGCGCCAATCGCGCGATGAACTTTCCTAGAATTTCCTACACCGTTCGACCGGGCCTGTGACGTGTGTGTGTGTGCGTTGCGACGCCGCCGTTGCCTTTTGGTTCGTCGTCCGTCGCCGGAGTCTCTCCGTTTTCGTTCAACGCGATATCCGTACGAACCGCGACGAATCTGCTGCACCTTTCATCACCGGGCGGCGTTCTATTGATTGTCTCGTACGAAAAAATCGTGTCGCGCGACTCTCTCTACGGTTCAGTTATATAATAATTTAGGGTTACCATACGTTCGGATTTCAAACATCCGTCCGGATTTGAAAAACGTCCGGGATTTTACAAAGACAATCGTTTTAACATGGTTATAATCATAGGCGTGCGCACGGGGGGGTGGGGCAGGGTGGGCAGCTGCCCCTCCTGCGGCCTAAAGTTTTCTTCCAAATATAGTTTTAAAAAAATAATACAATATAATTTTATATAATGAATAATGTGTAAACATAGAGTCTAGATAGAGTTTGATTCGTCTTTTTGTAAATTTTAAAGAATGTATTTATTTATATTAATATATATTATAAATAAACTCTGAAGTTTCAATTACTGTATTAAATTTGTAGTTAAATTAATGATACACACAATTAAAATACTCCCATCTCTAATATTAATTGAACTAACTAATAACCAAAATAATATTAAATTATATATTATATAATACATACATGATTAAATTCTGCCCCCCCCTGCCAGCAAGGTCTGCGCACGCCTATGGTTATAATATTGATACGAAATGTTATGTCGGCGGGTGACAGATTTTCGTGTTCACTCTGTACAAATGTACAATATGTAATTTCTATTTTCGTTCATATTTTTCCCCGGAACGTCACGACAAGCGATTACCCGGTATTATCGTTGTTGCCATAAAACACACGTTATTTTATATTCGTGTGTTGATTAGTTCTCGACTCGCGTTATTCGCCCGACAATTTTACGCGCGTGGTGACGTGGTTATCGTTTGTTTTACTTATAATTGCGTTTTATTTAAAAACTATGTAACACATCATATTTGTATTATTTTAACATATTTAACCTAACAACTCTTATGTAGACATAGATCTAATTCATCTATTCATGGATCTAAGTGAAATTGTATTAATGAAATAACAATATTGTTTATTTTCAATTTTTACCAACCTCCCGTGAAACGGAACTGATGTCCGGATTCGGTCTTTTTAGACATTATGGTAACCCTAGTTGTATAATATAGAGGTTCACAACGCAGTAACGCGCGATACTCATATTACATATAACGAATATTAATATAACGAATTCCTGAAAACTTTGCCGCGAAAATCGTTGATAAAAACACAAAAAAAAAAAAAAAAAAAAAAAACGTATTGCTTCTTCTGACCGTCGCAATTCCGTTTAATATTTTATAATATTGTTATAAATCGTTAGTGGATTTTTGACAATTAAAAACGTATTCGTTAACACGAAATATTTGAAAAATTATTTATAAGAACTTTGTAATCCAAAGGAGAAAAAAAAACAATTTTACAGTGTTTGTTGACTGCGAAAAAAAATTGAAAAATAAAAATAAAAAATCATTTACTCGTATACAATAGATGCGGTAAAAATATTTACATATAAAAAAAAAAATAAATATATTAAATAGAAAAGATAGCTAGCCGCTGTGTACGACTGGTGTGTTCAAGTGATCGAACAAAATGATCGAACGATTAAAAAAAAAAAATATATATATATATATATTACTTTTGTATAGTATATTCGCTGTTGGCGTTCGACATTATAATTTTTCGGAAACGAATAGTAGATACGATATTTTGAACAAAACACCACAATTCGATTTTAGTTATATAACAAATCATTCGGTACAATATTATTAACATCGTTAGGTTTACATCGTTGTTTTATAATAACGTATCCGAACGGTTATTGCGTGATTCGTCGTACGTCGATTGCTATTTCTTTTCTTTGGACTTGTCTCCATACTTATCTTTAGAAGTCTTCTCATCTTTACCCTGAGGTTTCTCTGTCGGAAAAATAAATAAATAATAACAATAAACACGAAATTTCAAATTATTATTATTCAATACGTGTATTTATTATTATTTAGTTTCAGCACGGTGATAATATGTTTTTCAAAACGCACATTTTGTCTACGAGAAAGGGTTTGGACTTTTCCAAAGGTCATGTGCACAGAAAATTCTAAAGATCCAAAAATATGGCCAATTCACCGGGTAACACGATTTTGTTTACGACAAACTATGTATGAATAAAACGAAAATCCGATTGGAATATATAGTGTATAAGTAATATTTGTTTCGAAATATGTAAACAATTATGTATCTCTTATAATGTAAAATGTATGAAATATTGAATTATTTTATACGTACTTTCGTCTTTTCCGAGCGCTGCCAAATTGTGATATTCAGTCTTGGTGCGTTTTAACTGCGATTTATTAGTCGATTTAAACGATGACCCCGAATTTTCCGACATGTTGTTGAATCTAAATAATTCGAGGGAGGAATGGGGTGGAGGGGATAAAACAGAATTGACAATATTTACTAACGTGGCTTCTGTTTGAAAACAACAATTATTTCGTAATAATCAATACTGCATTTTGGTGTAAACTAATTAAAAAGGAATACGGAGTAAAAAATATAACGTTTACGAATTAAATGTAAAAGAAAAAACAAAAATAAATATAATATGTGTATATATAAACACACACACGCACGTATACATAATAAATATTTATTTATTATTTTTTTTTACAATCGAAATTTAATCAAATCCTGAAAATCGTCGCGAACACGCCACGTTTTCACCTTCACCTCATTATATAATTGTATAGATTACAAATTGAACTCGGAATTGAAACATCTTTTTTTTTCTTTTACGTGCACAGTCGTATAAGACAAGGTGGTCCGTAGGAATTGAAAACAAACCGATGGTCGACAACAGTGGAATGGAAACGGGACTCCGTGTCTCCTTCGTACGCGGTCCCTTCAGATCACGCGTTTTATTACATTATTTTACTTGTCCGACACGTTAACATATATAAATCGTTTTCATACTTCGCGTTTTTTTTTTTTTTTATTCTAAACGTTTACGATAAATTAGGAAATATTATAATTTACAACAACACCGGGCGTACATAATGAAAAGTCGATCTCGCCCGGCGATGGATATCGGATCGACCAACTGTAGAATTGCATTATTTGTACAAAAAACGTTATGTCCGAGGTTCGCATTCAATAATATGTACGCACTTTTTATATATATATATTTTTTTTATTTGTTCGTACCGATCGCGTCGTCCTTGCAGCGAAACGAAACACTCGTTACACGGGGCCGCGGCGGTTAGGTTTGATGCCGTTCGGGCACCGCGTTTTTATCGCGTCTCGAAAATTTGGCGCAGTAAATCAATTTTGACGTTTTCGTAGTTCGCGCACGCCCCACGCCTTTGTATAGTCACCGTCAGTTTCCCCGTACTTTGTATTTTTAATGTACTCGACGCCGTTTTAAAATTTCCGCAGTTTAACGACATCGGGCGTTTCGAATTCGTTCCACACGGTGAAATAATCGTGGAAAAATGACAAAAATAATAATAATAATAATAAATATATATTATTTTGGCGTTTTCTGTGGTGCAATCATCTACTGCACCGGTACGATTCGAATACGCAGGGGTTCTAAAAAAAATATCGCGTTTTGCTAAATTATCGAATCGTTTGCGATTCAAGCGTACGCAAACGCGTAGGAATTATTGAAATTTGCACTTTTCTGTTACATAAATGACTTCTATACTTTCAAATCGGACATATTTCAAGGATTTTACGTGAAAAATGGCCGTGATTTTTTTTTTTTTTTTTTTAATTTTAACGTTCTACATTACACGCACGTCTTGAAATCGACTTCAAATACCGTTAAAAAATATATATATATACACAAGAGTTCCTAAACTCCGGATTAAGCTTAACATTCGCTTAGACAGATCAAATTAAACAATTCCACTCATCCGTCACAAAAAAAAAATAAAAAAATAAATATGTTTCTCGCCAGCCTGGTGTTCGTATATTTTTCGAACAAAATACGTAGAAATAATATAGAAAACAAATATAATTTAGCGTGCCGCAACTCTCGAGTGAATTAAAATCTAATGCCGAATAAAAGTTCACTTTAAAAAATATTATTAGCCTAAACTAAAGGTTCTTTTTTTGCAATCGTCCGTTTGATTCTCTCTTTGAAAAAAAAATTGTATTTTATGTAATTTTATTTATTTTTAAGTTTTTTTTATATGAAATACTGTTTTTTCTACTCGGAAATAATTGTACGAATTTGTTTTATAGATAAAAAAAAAAACAATACTTACAATCGACAAATCTTTTGAAAATTTAATTGTCGTGATAGGACGAGATTGTCAGACGACGTCGCTTCGGCTTTTGATCACTTGTTTCCTTCACTTGCCGACCACTGGAAATGAGTGCGAGAATCGACCAGTCACTAGCCACAACTATTTGTCCCTGACGTACTGACTCGAATGTGCCGAGCCGTACGATTACGCACACGTTAAACATGAATCGTACACAGGGTCCACGTATTGGTGAACAATACTTACTTGAATAACGTGCCCGTCGGCATCCCTTTCCCACCTTTCAAACCACTGCGACACAGTCCCTTTTGTTCCTGTTCATACAACGGCGTATACGTACCCTCACGATAGCAGCCAGTGGTGTCGGACGCGCTCAAAAGAGCTCATGAGGGCTGCCTCTATTGCCCGCACGTGTTATTATAATACAGTGAAATATATTTTCATTATAGTATTCGTGACGTAGACATTACGTTTTGACTGTCTGCAGGGACGGTGCGAGGTGGTAGAGGGGCCTCGGACCCCGCAAAAATTCTAATGATCTTGCTTGCACCGGATACCAAAATATTTCGCTTATTCATACATTTTTATAATGCGTAATATTATACAGTAAATGTGCACTTGTTGAAAATAGAACAATAATAATAATAATAATAATAATAAATTTCATATAAAATCTGTCGTCCCGTGGTACACGTTCACGGTTTTCATAACAATATTGTATTACAGACGAGTGCGAAATGTTTGACAATTTGTTTTTGGTTAATTAAATGTATATTGGCCTAACGCTTTGTACATTTTCAGAACTTTAATTCATATTTATTAAAATATAATAATAACGAAAACAGAAAATGTCGTTCGATCCGCGGTCCTTACTGTTTTTTTTTTTTTTTAAATACTCTAGGCATGTACATTTCTTTTCATATATTGTTTTTAAAAATATATACCGATTTTGGATTCTGCGTAGAGCGAGAAACGTATCGGTTTTACAAAGATGCGTTTTTTTTTTTTTTTTGCATGCCCCCCGTATACCCGAAAATTCTACCAGGAGAGGTGCACGCCGATCGTTACGTGTAGCACTATTTCCCGGTAGCAAATTGTGTGTAAAGCGGTCATTTTTCGATTTTTTTCCCCCATAATTTTTCCGAGAGTCAGAAAAAGCTACGGAAAAGAAATCATATAGAAAAACGATCCAAATCGATTATCGTTATTTCTTCGAAATGTTAAAACTTTACGGTATTAAAAATCTGAAATTTTCACTCAAATACGACCGAAAAAACGATTATCGTCTTATGCGCGTATAAATACAAATGTGTTCGATAACATATTATTATATTTCGAAAACGTCGTTCGAACCCCTCACAAGAAATATAAATCGTGTCGCTGGACGAGGGTCACGTATACACCGACGTGTGCGTTTTTACGAATTTGAACAAATGTCGCGATTCACGCCGATTTCCAAAACGTGCTATTCGATATATTTCAGTCGCTGTAATACGATCACACGCGTGGAGTAGAAAAGAAGAACACAAATATTATAATAATAATACGAAGAAGAAGAAGAAGAAGAAGAAGAAAAACGTAATACACCGAGATGTCCTTGTGCGGTGTATACAAAACAAGCGTACAATAGCGGTGGGGACGGTGGTTCGAGACCCTGAGGTGAATTGTGCGCGCTCGAACGACGCCGTTCTCGCAGGAAAGAAACAAAAAAAAAAGAAACGTTTCCCGCCATAAAACCCTCTCTAACGGAAATAACATGTGGCGCGGATTAGAACTACCTACTCCGCCGATACACCCGAGACGAATGTAAAAAAAAACATCGTCGCCACCGACTCGGTTACCGTTAGAACCGCTGTGGCCGAAACACAGTCGACAAGAGCACCGTTCGCGGTCGTCTCCGTCCGTGTAATTTCCTTTGCTCTCTCCCGTACCGATTTTTATATCGATCATCGGTCGATATTATTTTATACCGTTAGCAATTAATTGTTGTGTGTGTGTATAAAAACGCGTGTTTGTGACGTCCGCACGCAACGGAAACAAACGAAAAACTACGCGTTTTGGATTCGTTTCGCTGGGGCGCGATAAATCGACTATAAAATCGTTGTATTATTTCGTCCGAATCGCAACTCACAGATTGTGATGTATTCGCGAAACAGTTCGATCGACGCATCCCACGGAGTAATCAGATGGAGCTCATCGGCCAACCGCAGTAACGTCGGGGCGATTGGCGGAGACGTCACCGTCCCCGAAGTCGTCGACCGAGATAATATCAAGGAAGAAATACCATCACCACCGTCATCGCCAGAACCACGAGCACCATCAGCACCACCAGCACCACCATCACCATCGCCGTCGTCTTCGTCGTCGTCGTCGTCGTCGTCGTCGTCGTCGTCGTCGTCCGCTCCGGCCATTCCGGTCATTTCGCCCGCCGACATACGTATCGTCAACGTCGTAGACCGCGTAAGTACGAGCGCCGCCGCCATCATTGTGTGTCTTATACGGACGTTGTTATTTTTTTTTATTATTAATTTTGCGCGTAACAAATAAATCAAAAAAAAAAAAAAAAAAAAAAATAGAAAAAGAAATTAAAATTGTTCATGGACAAGAGTCGTCGACGGGTAATATCATGCTCGGTGGAAAGCGAGAGAGATCGGATCCCGCGTTTCGCGAATACATTTTACGGCGCCCGGGGAATTCTCGTTTTTATCAGACTTAAAACGACAATTTTATTTATCGCAATCGTAATGAAAATTATAACGATTTATGCGCTTCGTTTTAGATTCCGAGCGGAACGTCATTGGTCTTACGACGACGACGCGGGCGTTTTTTTTCTTCTTTTTCTCTTACGTCGGAAATCGAAAATCCTTCTTAAAAAGAATATAATGATAATAAAAAGACATTTGTTATCGTTCGAAACGCACAACGACATCGGCGATAATATTATTGCTATCATTCAATAACATAATATCGATATATTATTTTTTTTTAAATGTTATAATTATCATTGATTTGTTTTTGACGAATTTCTGGCGGGACATTTGCGAGCCATATACGCGTAGGTGTATGACATGAAATATTTCAATTATAATGAGAAAAGTGGACGAAAATTGGCGAATCCCGCGCATACGTCACGTGTGACAGTCGTATTCACGTAATATATTTACTATATTTTTCACACTATTCCTACAGTTTTGCGCGTGCAATCGTATATTGTTATTTACGAATCGTTGTGTTGCGTGTGAGTGCGCGCGCGT
This sequence comes from Chaetogeoica ovagalla, assembly GCA_032441825.1. Lineage (NCBI taxonomy): Eukaryota > Metazoa > Arthropoda > Insecta > Hemiptera > Aphididae > Chaetogeoica > Chaetogeoica ovagalla. The sequence continues at coordinate 2,201,530 of CM063747.1, read as the reverse complement.
TCAAACGATTATTGTTATTATTATTATTAATTTTTTCGTACGCGTTTTATATATTTTGGTCCACCGCAAATAACTGGTGAAAGTGGCGGGAGAAACGAAAAATAAGTTACGTGTGTAATAGCGCGCATCGGTCGGTGATAATACTATAGTTGCCTCCCGAAATATACGAATTTGCCTCCCGTCCTATTCAAAAATAAAAAGGAATAAAAAATTATAATATTAGTTGGATATTTCTAAATTACGTACACACGAGTTGTCTCCCAAAATACGAACACACATTATTAGTAGTTAGTGGTTCGTGAACTCTTTTCGTTCGATTTAATCGTTTTTATTGATACACACATTTACGCATTGTTATGAAACCCGTATCTACTGTATGGACCATTGCGCACGACATACAAGGTGCCTCAAAACAAAGTTTATATTTCAGTAAGCTTATCGCACAAACACGTCTTATTTTTAGCATGCGATAGGTACTTGAACATTTTTTTTTTTTTCATGTATTTATGACACCTTACCTATAGACACCTAAACGCATAACGTACATTATATTATGTTGTTCTGATATTTTTACTAATCGTATAATATTTATACATATACTTGTGGCGAATCCGTCATTTTCATTCGGTAAACAGGCACACCGCGTTATAGGGCATCGTACATTATCATTGTTCTTCTTTTTTTTATGTTTGTGTACTCTTTGCGAACAACTTATTTCTCACATGTCACTATCTACTATTTGAAAGGCTATTAGTATACGCATTTTTTGGTTACGATAAACGTCCGGGAGGCAACTCGGACGAAAACGATCCGTCTATTTTACATCGGGAGGCAACTATTTAATTTTTCCCCGTACATAACGGTATAACGTATATAACGTGACGGGCTAAACGCGTTGTCAATACGATCATTCTGTACAATTCGCCAACAAGAGACCGCCGCGATTGGGATCAGACGTGGTTAAGAGCGTTCGTGTGAATTCGCGTCGCGGAACGTTTTAAAAAATCTAACTGCCTAAAATTAAAGCATTTTATTTAATAGGAATGCGTAATTATTATCAAATTTCGTTATGAAGTCACCTCAACGAAATAGGTAAATTCGGGAGGGGGGGGGGAGGTGGTGATTGAAAAACGTTTGAGCGCGCCAAATACATACGTAAAATATAAATGTTATTACCGCGATACGGATGTTTTAAATACATTTTAAGAAATCCGAATAAACGTTATGTTTTCAGATTTCAGCAACAAATAACAGGCAGATTGACGAGTTGGAAGCTGTGGGCATTAGTTTCGCTGCGAAACTGAGAAAGATGGAACCCGACCAACGAACTCGCGCCGAGTGGTTGATGAATAAAGTATTGACATTAGGATTGGTGAATCTACTGTCATTTGATAACGACATCTCTGTACCTCATCACTAATTTATACATGTTTTTAAAACATTATAATATCTGCTTGATTATTTCAATTAAAAAAATGTATTACTTTTATTCTGTCTACATTCTGTATACGATCCTTCTTAAACTGTAAATCGATACGCTCTTCTCGAGCTTTTCTTAGGTAACAGTCATCGATCGGAGTTTCGAAGTTTATAATTTTAAAATTTCACATTTGAATATGTGTGTCATTCGTGTATTTCAGAATCAGAGCGGAGCGAGATGAATGTATCGGTTTTACAACAATAATGTCTGTACTCAAAAATTCTACCAGTGTAAACAGTTATCGTATCTCTGTTACCTCAAATTGCATCGAGTTGGCAATTTTAAACGTACGAAAATAACAATCCGAAAAATTACATAAAAAACGCGATTATTATGGTAATCGATTATTATCGTTATTTCTTCGTAATTTCGAAACTAATGGCTATAGATATTTGAATTATTCATCGAATATGTGTACAACTCTAAATTACATAAAAAAAAAAGTTTTTGAAAAAATACATTTCGAAAACTATCTTTTAATTTTGGTCTATTTATAGTACTTGAAAGTTTTGAAATATTTAATTTATTAAAAGTATTAGTTTTTGTTATATGCGGGACATAATTACACCGAAGCTCCGTTCAAATTCATTTTATCGAATACAATGATTTATTATTGCGTTCAAATGTGGCGATGAAATTACAATACACTCTAAAATCGTTATCCATGTAATGTACTCACAAGCGACAACATTCACAACACGTGAAAACGATTTATTTTATGGAAAAAGCCGGTCGTTATCGTCGTAAGGTAATTCTAATAAAATTAGTGTAAACAGGTTCGTGAAAAAAATATTAAATCTATTCGTTGGTCCGGTAATGGAAAAGAAATAATATTAACATAATGTTATAATTAAATTCTACCAGCATTTTGAATAGTTTTGATTTTGGTATAAAGTTTATTTTTACATAGTTAAGTAACGAACTCGAAATTAGTTTAATATCACACTTTGGTCCAATTTGAAATTCCGAACTAAACATTTATTTGTCAGCACATTAGCACTCGGAACCGTATGGCTCCACATTCGAAATAAAATTTTAATGACTTGTAACTACTGACAGTTGGGAACACGCGATAATTCAAACGAGCCTAATCTAAGATACAATATAGAATATTGACGGATATACTATTTTGTGGCTCAATTTGACATAATAAAAATATATTTTTAATTCATCGTCAGTTTAAAATAATAATAATAATAATAATAATAATAATAATAATAATAATGTATAAAATAAATATATAATTACAATGTTAAATTGATAGAGAATTTAAGGTAGAGTTTTATTAAAATCTCTATTAAATATTAATTACATTTAAATATATATATATACCATTTGAATAAAATATGTTCAATAAAAAAAATATTTAATCCTAAAACCAAAGTTAAGTATACAATTTTTATCACCCATCAGGTATTAAACATATGTCTAGCGACAACACGCGCGGTTTTTTATTCGGTGCTGTATATACGCACGAGTATATATTGTTGTTATATTGTTTTACCGTATAAAAATTCTAAAAGATATTTACTACATTGATATTTAAAACAAAATATTTATCATTTTTATGCCACAAAAGGCCACAAGGTACAAAACACCTGAGTATGTTACACAATGAATATGAACGCGTAAAAATGAAAAACTTAATTAGAAATTGTTCTTATCATATTATTTATAAAATATAATAAGTAAATTTCATTATATTTTTCGGATGTATTCCATATTGTTAATTTCTTTTTGACATTTCGGATTCCTCTTTTGATTAAAAAAATGGCTTTTAACATCAAGAAAAATTATACGTATAGTTTTATACATTATTTATTTACTGTTTTATTTAAAAAAAAAAAGTTAACGATAAAATAATTTTTATCTGTCAAGCCTTTGTGCTCTCTGTCTTAATGCCGGTCGCCTTGATGCCGGTCGCCTTAGTGCCGGTCGCCTTGGTTCAGGTTGTCTTGAGGGTTCTTCGTCAGATTCGGATGGCAAATCCGGTATATCATCCATAGAAGAATCCATCACGTCTAATATTTCGCGCAGGGCTGGGCGCCATCCTTCACGTAACTCAATCCCATAATTAAATAATACCTATACAAAATATTATTATACGTTCAATTCGTGTTCGTTTGTTGAATTATTACAATAATAATTTAAATGTAAAATAATAATAATAAAATTATTATTGATTTGGGGTTTTTTGCGGCTAAAAGTGCCAATAATTATAATTGGTGATCTTTCTTACCGACAAGGATTTACTATGTGAAATAGAAAAATAAAAATATAGGAGACCAGGGGACGGAAAAAATAACAATTTATATGAATTAATGGCAATTAATGGACTGTATTGTGTAAAAAAAAAAAAAAAAAATAATAATAATAACTGGAAATATAAAACTAGTGCAATATGTGTAGCGTATAACAAAAAAAATTCCTACAGTTTCGAATAATTTATAATGAGACGGAAAAAACGGCCGCGCGCGAGAACCCTTACAATTTTTGTAATTTTAAAACACACGAATTAACAAAAATATTAATTACAATTAGGTATAACGTATTATAGAAAAAAAAAAACGGGGAAAAATACGCGTTATTACAATATAAATTAAACAAATAGTTTACTTCGGGTAAACGACTTTCATCGCATTCGGTTTCACCACGCGACTATTTTAGAAAAAATATGCGATGGACTACTTCTCGTTACCGTGGAATGTTGATTTTGATACTTATCGTCTGAAATAATTCAAAATGCGTCGATGAAAAAAAATAGTTTTTAAAAGTGTTTTTCCTTTCGCGTAACGAAGCAACAAAAAAAAAAAAAAAAAAAAGACGGAAAAAAGAAATTTATTAATGGAGCGAATATACACGACGATATTAAAAAAAAAAAAAATTAAAACAATCAATTCATAAAATTAACGTAAATTTTTGGCGAAAACAAAATAAAACGCTGCGGCGAGTGGAAACGTGGTGAGAAATACGCGTAGTGTCATATTATTTGGTATATTATGTGTAATATTAGTATATTTAGTGTGTTATGTTTGGCTGGAATTACTCAAGACACTGTACCCAAAACCGATTGCCAAAAAAATGAGTGCATTCATATGGAAAAAAAAAACTGTGCGTCATAAAAATAACGAAGCGAGTTGAGGGTTAAATAGTGAGTCGTCACAGTAAAAATATTGATAATATTGTCAAAAAATAATATATAAATATACGCATATATATATATATATATACAATATATATATAAATAAATATATTTATATATATTTTTTATATATATATAAAACAATTTATAAATATACGCATACATAAATATATATATACATATATATGAATGAATATTATGTATCGTACACTTATATATTTTATTGCTGTGGTTTATTATTGTTATTAACTGTTATTATTATTATTATTATTTGGTTTGTACAAGATACGTTTTGGCGGTATTTTGAATTGCACAAGAATATTTTTCTTTTCCGATTTTCCCTTGGGATAAACCACTTTGTCCTAACGGCATTTTGACCAAATAAGTTTGGCCCAGGACATAGGCGTCCGCAACGGGGGGATGCATTTGCCTCCCCCCGGCATTTTGGTAATATTGTATTGTACATAATATATCGATGTCGGTATGTATTTCGATTTAGAACTGAAATTGTTTATATCTAAACCGACAGCGTATAAAATATACGTTGAACGATTGAATCTCTCTCTAGAAATATTTCTGCGGCCTACGATAAACATCATATAACCTGAAACCGGATTCGACCGGTAGCGTATAACGCGCATGCCGATGGTTTTACGATTGATAAAACAAACGAATTCATAATGCGACTCACCGGTTCCATAATTTCGTCGTAGTCGTCGTCGGCGCAGTAATTCTCTTTGTTTTCGCCCATCGTTCGCAATGAGCATATACACGGACGCGGAATAATAATAATAATAATAATAATAATATTATTATTATTATTATTATTATAAAAAACTACTGTGACGGTCGCGCGGAGTGATTACAGGTGTTACCAAAGTGATATGGTCGTCGTCGCCACGCGTAGTAGTCGAGGCGATAATAATGCGCGCGTCGTCGAGAATTCGACCGCCGCCGAATCGCGCGCACGGCAATGATCACCGTGGCCGGGAACGGTTGTAACGCGCGGTCTCCATGTGTTGTGGCGATAAAAGATATCACAGAAATCCCGTCGGGTAACCAGGAAATTATTACAATGTTCATTTCCCCTCTCTCGAAAACATCCGTCGGTGGTCGGACGACACTCTACTATACACCCGCAGCACCGTCGCCGTACACATTTTATACTCCACACCACACCGTCGCCGATGCCGCCGCCGCGTTTTGTTCACCGAAGAAAACTATATCATCATCCGCACGTCCCGCGTATAGAATTATGAATTCGATTTTTTTTTTTTTTTTTTTTTAACGGATCCTATACTATTGGATTCCGCAGCAACAATACTATTTAATGGGCGAGTGCCTATTGAGAGAGAGAGAAAATAAGATAAGAACGTTTCCATCTCTCCGGAAACGTTTTGTTATTGTTATTATCTTATTTTTTTTTTTTCTTTAGTCAATTCGTCGTCGATACCATATGTTTTTTATTATTATTATTTATTTTACGCGTCTACGTAGTGCACGTACGAAACGTGTTCGTAACACGGAACTCCTCTCTCGTATATCGTATCTTATCAGACGTTATATTTTTTACCGACCGTTTTACAACACACGCCGGCCGAGTTGCTAAAATACATTGAATATCGTGTTTTGGTTATCGATAAACGTGGGCGTTATTAATCGTTGTTGTTTGTACTGCGAGCACACGACGCGGGAAGTCGATTTTTTTTTTCTTTTCTTGTTTTCCGAATGACCATTGCGGGGATGTTTTCTACTACAAATATATCTTTTTCTCTCCGCGTTCAAAATTACGAATCACGTATACGCATATACAATATACAACATACCCCTCCCCCTGCACTGGAGCGGTCCCCCCCCTGCGACTTTCTATACTAACCAGTTTAATTAATAATAGTCAAAGTGAACTAAAAATAACTGTGAAATTTAAGAAAAGAAAACCGTAATGAATACGACATTCGGTTTTTGCTCATTCTGGAGAGTATAAATATTACAGATTGTATATTATATCTTTTTTAATAATAATAATAATAAAAAAAAAGAGAGCTTAATAAATAGGATTATTATAATTACTATTAATAGCAATATTGAGGGTGCGAGTACTGTGTAATGAATTGCTGAATTTATAACAGAAATTCGATTTTGAGATTCTGTAGTCCAGTACAGACTCGAGTTGTTGCTCCGTACGCCGATATCAGTAATTAGAACATTAATAGTGATAATAGGATTTTTACGTTGTCAGACTCCAATCGGTGTTAGTGAGTTTTACGCGTTCTCGGAACTCGCAACACACGACCATTATGACGTGGGGGAATGTGCTTGCGTTTATACGATTTTCTGAGCGTATCCAGTTCGTGCGCGAAACAGTTCAGTCATTGCCGACAAAAACAAAATACTCAAACGCTTAATCACTGCAGTGTCTCGCGTTTGTTAGGGTTTTATTAGCATACCCGCGGCGGCGACGGTGTGACGACAACGATGGGCGGCGTTCAGCAACGTAGCACAGGACGAACGTTGCGTTGTTTTTTGTTTTTATTTCTTTACATACACTTTATATATTTATGTATACTCGGAAGACAGCCGACAGCAACGACGAACAACGGCGATATTCGATATTCTATAATATATGAAGCAAAAATTATTGTATTGGTATAAAATAAAATAATATTACCGTTTCGATACACTATAGTATTTCTCTATATTGATGCAATGCAATGATGGTCTATATCGATTTTCGTTGTCGGTATTTCTCCGTATTGTATACACCGAAAATACAGTAAAAGCACGTCAGTGGGCTCGTCAGCGACCAAATATTGAAATTAAATCATTGGCACCGCTGCCACCAAACGATGTGACCACGACTGTATTTAAAGGTATACGGTTTAAAATAAATCAACACGAACACGGATTTTAAAACTAAATTACTTATAATTGATACACTAAATAATATAATTAAACACAATAATAATAATAATAATAATAATAATAATAATAATAATAATAATAATAATAATAATAATAATAATAAAGGAGGATGTGTAATACAATCAAATGAGGTTCTGTACACGGTCACTCCTCGAATGACTACTCGGCTGTCACCGTGTGGCCAGTCTGTTGGTATAACATTATGGCTCTCACAGTCACGTAACCCGAGCAGTTTACAAATTATACTACATTTATACTAACACGGAGTACAACAGTATAAAGTTTTTTTTTACATAGTTAAGTAGCGAAGTTGAAATTAGTTGCATGTAACACTTTGGTCCAATTTGAAATTCCGATCTAAACACTTATTTTTCAGCACATTAGGGTTATGCAGCACATTATTTAATAATATATTAAATAAATAATTACAATGTTAAATTGATAGAGAATTTAAGGTAGAGTATTATTAGAATCTCTATTAAATATTAATTGCATTTAAATATGTGTATACCACTTGATTAAAATATGTTCAATAAAAAAAATATTTAATCCTAACACCAAAGTTTAGTATACATTTTTTATAAATCATTACGTATTAAACATATGTCCCGCGACAACACGCACGGTTTTTTTATTCGGTGCTGTATGTACGTACGAGTATATATTGTTGTTATATTGTTTTACCGTATAAAAATTCTCATAGATATTTACTACGTTAATGTTTAAAACAAAATATTTGTCATTTTTATGCCACAGAAGGCCACAAGGTACAAAATATCTGAATATGATACATAATGAATATGAACGCGTAAAAATGAAAAACTTAATTGGAAATTGTTCTTATCATATTATTTATAAAATATAACACGTACATTTCATTATATTTTCCATATTGTTTATTTCTTTTTGACATTTCGGATTCCTTTTTTGGTCACAAAAGTGGCTTTTAACATCAAGAAAATGTATACGTATAGCTTTATACATTATTTATTTACTGTTTTATTTAAAAAAAAAAAGTTAACGATAAAATAATTTTTATCTGTCAAGCCTTTGTGCTCTCTGTCTTAATGCCGGTCGCCTTGGTGCATGTTGTCTTGAGGGTTCTTCGTCAGATTCGGATGACAAATCCGGCATATCATCCATAAAAGAATCCATCATTCCTAATATTTCGCGCAGGGCTGGGCGCCGTCCTTCACGTAATTCAATCCCATAATTAAATAATACCTATACAAAGTAATATTATTATGCGTTCAATTCGTGTTCGTTTGTTGAATTATTACAATAATAATTTAAATGTAAAATAATAATAATAAAATTATTATTGATTTTGGTTTTTGCGGCTAAAAGTGCCAATAATTATAATTGGTGATCTTTCTTACCGACAAGGATTTACTACGTGAAATAAAAAAATAAAAATATAGGACTAGGGGATGAAAAAAATAACAATTTATATGAATTAATGGTAATTAGTGGACTGTATTTTGTGAAAAAAAAAACAAAAAAATAAATAATAATAATAATAATTATAACAATTGGAAATATATAACTAGTGAAATACGTGTAGCGTGTGTACGTGTATAAAAAAAAATAAATAAATTGATACAGTTTCGAATAATTTATAATGAGTTGGAAAAAAATGCCGCGCGCGCGAGAACCCTTATAATTTCTATAAATTTAAAACACACAAATTAACAAAAATATTAATTACAATTAGGTATAACGTATTATAGAAGAAAAAAAACGGGGAAAAATACGCGTTATTACAATATAAATTAAACAAATAGTTTACTTCGGGTAAACGACTTTCATCGCATTCGGTTTCACCACGAGACTATTTTAGAAAAAATATGCGATGGACTACTTCTCGTTACCGTGGAGTGTTGATTTTGAAACCTGTCGTTTGAAATAATTCAAAATGCGCCGATAATTAATTTTTTTTTAAATGTGTTTCCTCTGGCATGATGAAGCAAAAAAAAAAAAAAGAAGAAAAAGAAATATATTAATGGAGCGAGTGTACAAAACGAGCGGCGGCGATGTTCAAAAAAAAAAAAGAAAAAAAATTAAAAGGAAACAATTCACGTAATTAACAAATTTTTGGGCGAAAACAAAATAAAACGCGATGACGAATGGAAACGGAATGAGAAATACGCGTAGTATCGGTCGACGGGACTATTAAAAATGTATTAGACAAAACGAAAATAAATTTAAATATTAATGGGGATATTGAATATATATATATATTTTTTAATTCACTTTCTTTCGAATATTTTTTAAATATACAAATTATATAACTAATATTATAATATATATTTTATTTTTTTAACGATTAATGGTCAACATTTTTAAATATAATTTCATTTTATCGTAATTAATTATATAAATCATAAATTGTATGAAAACAACGGAATTTTCTCCGTTTTATCATATAAAAATATTATTATCGTTAATTAAGATATTAAATATGTGTGTGTGTGTGTGTATGCGTTTAATTGACACATTGTAGAATAATGAGAAACATGATTGCAATAGTGTTATTGAATTGAAGAATACTTGCGTGTGTAGATACAATCACTCCACGTGGTGATGTTATAAAACGATCGTAACGTTTCAATGGACCTGTAATAATTCATTTTATTTCGCGAATAATAATACGAAGCACCATATTATAATATAATAATTTCAACTTTGCGCCAGCTATCTCACCATAGCCGCTTTCGCATCCGTCGTGAAATACCCGAGAGACGTTATTATCGACGTAAACTCGACGTGACAGAAATCACTCGAGTGAAATCGCACAAATACGTATTGTGATAACTATTACAGTACGATGTGACGCAACAAACTTATGTGTTTGTAAAATAATTCGTTTTGTGTTTTTTTTTTTATTTCTTTTATATTATATGTATTATTGGTTTTTTTTTTTTAATATAATTTGTATCTATTTATTTACGTTGAAGTAGGAGGTGTTGTTATATAGAATAGAAAATCGCATATTTATAAAGTATAAAGTTAGTAGGTAATTAGATATGGATGGTGTGTCAATTTTTAATAACAATTTTTTTTTTTTGATTATTTAGGAATTATTTCGTTAGAATTTTTGATTAATTAATTAATTTGTTCATTGTAGAAATATAAGTTGGGTTATATTATGATAAAAATTGAATGTTACTATTTTTTATAAATTCTAACGGTTTTTTCATAAAAAACAGGCTAAAACAATTACATTTAACTAAGAATTTATATATATATATATAAATATATTATTATATATATATATATTTTATTTATTTATTGTTGTTTTCTATATAAATAATATTATATATTGTACACTATGTTTCTACATAATGCTATTGTTTTATTTGGGAATGTGTTGATTCAGCCCTTTTGAGCCGATTGCTGGGTTAAATGCGAAAACAACATAGGAGTGAGTAGTTAATAGTGAGGTTTCATCAGAGCTTTCTGAATATTTATTAGAAGGAAACTTAGTTCTTAAAATTTTTAATAATATTTATAATGTGCACTTCTATTTATGAACTCTATATCAATAAAACATCTTTTAAATGTTTAAAAAAAAAATGATAACAAGACTTATGTTAATAATATAGTTTTATTACTATACATGTTATATAATAATATGTAAAATATCCACATAATAATAATTTATTTTGTAAACTATTCAGTTATCAAATCTACATTATTACTAGTTTCTGGTTAATGGACAAGGATATTTAGAAAAGGCCTATTGGTCTGAAGTTTTTTCACTAATAACTTATGCATGAAATTAATTTAATCGAGATGCTCTTGCTCTTATTGTTCTTGTTGAATTTATTTGTATCGAGTTGTTTTATTATTTACAAAAGTCATGATCGTATCATCGAATTAAAATCGAAATAAATATTTTTGAAAATAAGTTATATATAAATGTAGGCATAATGGTAAATGTCAATGACTAAAATAACTTGTATTCATTATTATACATCAATAATAATTTGTCTGTGGTGTATTTTCACGCAATCGCCATCAATCATCATTATGGTCAGCTTACATGTTGCATTAACTACGATGATAATTGTAAAAGTTTCGTATGGTGCTCACGGTCTATGGGTTCGAAGTAATAACATCGGTCATCGGGTCAATTTGACTATTCGATAATAACTGAAAAATAATTAGGTATTCTGTTATATTTATTGTAATATAAAATAAGACGTATCATGTATATACTTACCTAATTCCTTCAATTTGTTACAATAAGTTTATAATTTGCTCATAGTTATATAATTCTTATTTATCATTAGATTATATATATGTCATCCGTTCAAATTCGTGTCAGTTTTGTTCAAAATATATTATGTTTGTTCCATGTCTCCTTCGTTTAGCTGTTTAGCACCTAATAGCTACACACTATAAATGTGCAACGACGATTAATGAATGATTAATGATGTAGACAAACCAACTGTGAACAGTAAGAGATTGTACTAAAATTTAAAAAACGTGTTATTGTAATTATTAATTAGTTGTATTCAGAAATTACTGACTTTGTAGTTGGCCACACTGACATCCTTCTGTACTAAAATATTCCCTTCCCGTATTACGCATCAAACATGTGTCACTTAAATTATATTATTTTAATTTTAAATCGCAACGATTGGTTTAAATAAACTACGTTTAATAAAAAAAATCGTTACATTGTACTTCTTTTTTACAATAAGTAAATCCATGTAGTCATGTATGAATATCATAAGGGATACAAAATTGTTTATACACAAGTATATGTGTATAAAATTACTGCAGTCATTAGAAATTCAATACATAATTTAATATAAATTTTGTCCGTATAATTATTAAATACATTAATATTAGCGTATTATCAATATGTGAACGTTCTTACCCGAGTTGTGATGAACCATTGAGAAATGGAAATGTTAATGACGATTTTACCGATTCGATCGTATCGATGATTGGTGTATGATATTTTGTGATTGATCTGTAAAACAAATTAACAAATGCTATTAATATTGATTTTTAGATTTAGTACCTATTATTCTAAATAATAGTTTATATCAATTATCAATCCTGGTTAATTTACAAGTATCTGTAGCTTTTTAAATGTATGTTTTTATTTGAAATTAGTTTTTTTTTTCGTATTCTTTTAAATTGTAATAATTAGTTTAAATATAGCACTAATCCAAACGTTTGCGAAATAAATATTCAATATCAAACCTGATTTTATACGATGAAATGTGTAGAGTTTCGGGTGAAATTTGCAGTTCTCACCAATAAGACGGGCTCTGTTGATTATTCGATGTAATGACAATGAAAATGTACATAATGAAATGAAATATGATGAAGTTCTCGTGAATAAGTGCTAATTAAATGAAGTGCGAATAGTGCAAATACTACAACTACAATATATATATATATATTATAATACAAGTTTAATTTTGTGATTAGTAAACGTTAATTTGAACATAGAATTAATCTTATTAATTTAAAATATGAAGACTTAATATTATATTGTAGAGAAGAAGTATATAAGTGTTGTTACAGAGTATAATAATGAAGTATAGTTTAAAAATAATTATTTTAAATTTTAAATAATATCTAAACATAAAGGTAACTTATTTTACTTTTATTTTGTTAAAGGTAACTTAACCACAATGACAAAAGATTATATGGTGTTATTAAACGATATATATATATATATAACAATGGACAGAAATAGATTTTAATTTAATAATTATACGTATTATAATAACTAGGTACTTATAATAATTAATGAATAATGATATTGATGTCAGTGATAATGAATCTTATTAATTTTAATGCATGATATGAATATAAATGTGAATGATGAATGATGATTGTTAATTATAATTAATTTTTTATGTGATAATGGTGCGATGATTTTTGTCAATCACGTATTTTTCGAGTTGTTCATATATTTTTTTTTTATTTTATTTAATTTAATCTGTTCGGTTTTTTTATTATTGGCGGCAAAAATTGTTTTCGTTATTATGCTGTTGCGCGTGGTGGTGGTGGTGGTGGTGACTGATGGTAATCCTCCGCGTTGTCACCTTTGGTACGGTCGATAATATTGATTTTCGACCGCGCTTCATTAGACGATGTTGATTAAATGTGCTAAATAAATATAAATAACGAAAACGTGCAATTAGTGTTTATTACAATAAATCCCGGTCATTGCAATTTCACATCATAGTTTATAAATATTTAATAAAACCATACGGACAATCGGTGTGAAAATTTACTAGTTATCATTATGAATTCCTACATGACTATTACATGGCAATTTATGCGTAATTTAACTCGTGTAAACCTACAAATTCTCATTCGAAGTTTACTGACTGACCGACATAAAATAATACGTATACTACTGTTTTCGTCTCCAAAATAAAATTAATAACGTGTTACGGATGATTCGACTATGTCATTACGATTTTTTTTTTTATTTGAACACTGTTGACCGTAACGAAACTAATACCGCTGTTCTTGTTGTAAATTCTTAATAGTAGTAGTATTTATAATTTTCATCGTCGATCTGCCTTCGTCTATTGAACAATTGTCATCTTGTAGGTAGGCATTTGTTTAGAAAACGGAGAGTGAATATGTAAAAAAAAAAAAAAGAAAATTACAAATATAATATTAATTCGTGATTGGTGGTGAACGAATGATCTCACCTCTTTTATTGTGGTCCATCAGAGTCGAGTAAACTTCGATAAATCCTCTTGCGTGATTACACGGACGACGATGGTGTCAATGTCAAAGTATTATACTGTTAGTTTTAAAAAATGTAGTAAACTTAAATGGATCGTATATACATTTCACGTGTCAGTCAGATTAGGTTAGCATTATTTTCTTACGTGCTTATACGAGTTAATGTAGAGTAGATATTTCTCGAATTCGGCCATTCTTTTGATAAATATATTATACATTTACCCATTGGAAGATGACTGTCGCCTACTGCATCTGATTAGAGCGTCAGTAAATAAATATGTAAAAAGAGAAAACACAGAGTATATATAAAAAAAAATCTCAAATTATTATGTATTGAACCGATGTGATGTCACCTTATGTTTTGGTCCGGTAAAAGACGAGCAAAATTCGATAAACCCGATACAAAGCCAACATGACGACGCTTTACTGTTTGTTATCCTCTTTCGCGATATACAGCCTTTGAGTAATCACTTCGTCTTCATTAAAGCACTATAATCGGTAATCGGACAAATCGATGACGAACGCGATGATACATGATCACTGTACTGAAACAATCGATAACAATACGAATTAATAAACATTAAATGTTAAAACAGCCAATTTACTGTTTTTTGTTATATTATGTATGTATACAATAGCGACGACATTGTTCATGATGGCAAAGCAAAATATTTCATTTTTTAGTGTGAAATTCTCATTCAACGTAAAATATTAAAATAGAAAAAATATATTACAATATGTTTTGAAAGTAGGCGTACTTAATGTTAGAGTGGTAATAATATTTTGGCAATTGTGTATCACTGTGGCCAATAAGAATTTGTAACATTGAAAAGACACACATGTTAAAGTACAAATTCTCTCGTGTGAATTTTTAATAAATACAAATCAAGAGCCCCCAAATCTTAAATAGTTAAATGATTACATATCACGAAATTATATTTCTACTATACCACATTCCCATATTATAATCATTGAATTTCATGGAGATTTTATACTTCTTTAACTATGTTTTGTTGTTTTTATATCAAAAGCGTTATGTTGAAAAAAGTTACGTATCGAAATTATACTAATGTGAAAATGGTAACTGCGTCTAAAATGCCAGATGAACAAAAAAATGTCCATTTACAAAGCAGTAAAATTGAATTGAATTCCCTGGAGATCTCTTAAAGATTTATTGAAAACGTGATAATCCTACAATAGTTCCAAAATTACAAAAAATACATAAAAATGAATTTTGTTATAATTACATTAATATGCTCATGTAAAAGTCTGAATTATATTTTTGTTAATTTAAAGTAAAAAATTGTTATACACGTATTATAACAAATTTCATAGTGTTAAAATTATATATTTTTGTTATGTAATAATAAACAACGAATGGAAATTTATCAAACTATTGTTAAAAGAATACCTAACTTTTCTCAGTGATTTTTGAAATGCCATAAAAAAAAGTTCATAAAATACAAAATATAAATATATTCTAGTTCTTTTACTCTCTATACCCATTAAATAATTATACCAATAATTACTAAAATTAAACATTTTACATTTTACAATTTTATCACGAACATATAACTCGTTTCATCTTTACCTTGTTTATTAATTTATAGAACACAAGTCCTAGCATCTTTTAGCTGACTATCGATCATCCAAAAAAAAAGACTATCAGAGACTGCTACTGGTGCTGAGTGTATTGATTTCGTGGTCGTTGCTCGTACGCTTTTATCAACTCCCCACAATAGTGACGTTGCCCACTCGATACCACGAGGTGGTAGCATATTTGTTCGATGAAAAAAAAAATATATATTTATTAGTTTAATCGTTTATCATTATTTAAAGTGTTAATAATTATTATCATCTTACCAGTTCGGTGGAATGTACACATGCTCTTCCGTCGTCATGGTCTTATGCCTAGATTCTATCAACAAAATGTCATTAATTTTTTATATCAATTTTCATAAAAATTTTAATATAATATCTACTTACACAGTGACTTCTTTTCATTTTCAACGGTTTTAATGTAGTGCAAGTACAAATGCAAATTTTATCGCGATCAAGTCCCAGACATGTATTTTTTCTGTGAACATTTAATATAATTGCTAGATTAGTGCAATGATGAACGAAAAAAATTTTGAATGTGTTACAGAAGATTTTTACCTTGGAATTTTTTATAAATCGACGATTAAACAATTTAAGAAAAACTTACCGAAAATATGAGTTTTATTTTTTGTAAATTGTGTTGTAGACAAAATGTATTAGAAGTACTGTATATAACTTGATAGAGTGATATTACTATCTAGTTCAACTTAACAGAAAACTTACTGTAAAAATGTAGCACTTGAAGTTATTTTAAATAGTATTTTTTCCAATGAATTTTTCTTAAATAATAGTTAATTATATTATTGGCTCCTTTAAATATTAACTATGTCATAGTGTTCGTAATTATAATATTTGTATTATTATACAAATATAATATTAATATAAAGTTAGTAAACTGTTTTTGTGTATAATACATAGGATATAAATGTGTATGAAGTACAAAAACTCACCATTTACACACCCAGAAAAAATAAATTATTGTATTGTAATAAAAATGTACATATTTGAGCATAAAATAATAATAATATTAATGAATAATTTAATTGATTAATTTAAAAATAAATATATATATTATGAAATATAAATACAAAATTCTTATATTTACGGAAATAATAATTGTATTCTTAATTGTTATTTCAAATAAAATTAATAATTAAGAGGTAGTACAACAGAATATATTTTAATAATAATTCTTAATATTTAATATAATAAATGAACTTAACCGCACTGAAAATCATTAAATTAACATATGACAATAAAAAAAGAAAAAAAATTAATTATTCATCTACACTACGATAAATTAACAAAATATTGTATAATTTTTCCATTTAAAGAGTTCAAAAAATGCAATGTGTATATATATAAAAAAATCTAAAATTATGCTTAAAAACTAAAACTAAAAATAAAATCACGAGCGCTTCAGACCTTGACGAGCATTATTTAGATTGGTTACTTATATTGTTACACATCGAGTGCAAATTTTAATAATTATTGGAAATTTACACTCAATGGGAATCGTGTTAACAATAAAAGTGGCGTGGGTATAGAAATAAATTAAAAAAATCTTGTGACAATAATTGACAAAAGCCATAACATCGTGTACGTAAGTAGTTTTTACATCGTCGGTTTTTTTTATAATAAAAATTATAGTTTTCCTTGAAATTATATTATTCGTACACACACACACACACATTTGTATCGAATTGTGATGTTGGATTATTAAAATTCGAATGAGAGAGAGAGCGATTTGTTGAAATGTACGGTGAACTTTGGTGGGCAGATAATGTAACAATAAATTGTTGATACGGAAACGTATGCGTTTTTTCTTTTTGAAATTTTTGTGGAAGACTGACGCTATAGTATAGAAGTAACATACAATATATCATACAAACGAAACTGTATTATGATAAATGTTTTCCACTCGTACAGATTATTAAATTCTTTTTTTTTAACTATCCAACTGACAACGACCAGTCGTCGACAATCAATAACAGTTGTTCAATTCCTATGTCTCTATCATTATCATTTTTTGGCAAACTTTTGAAAGAACAATAATTTTGTCCCTAGAATTTTTATTTTATAATATCATTGTCTATTACATAATATAGACTTGAGATTGAAAAAAGATAAATGTACCGCGAAACGCATTTGAGATAACCTTGATAAAACGAATATATTTTACTTCAAAGATCGCATTTAGACATTTTATATCCCTTGGAATTTGTAGAAAGTCATAATTTAAATTCTTGCGCACAGAATCTTTGCAACGTCCGTAGCTGTATCATATCGCAAATGGACTGAATTTGTTATAATGGCGTGTGGGGTTATACGGAAAAGATCTAGTGATTATATATTATAAAAATATAATGTGTGTTGTTCAACGGCGAAAGTGACACGAACCGTCACGAAATTAACGATGTGAACGTTTTCTACGAAAGTATTCCGTAGAAAAAATGTTTTTATCCGTTGCGCACGCTATACAGTTTTAATGGTAGAGCGTACACACAACACGGATGAAATTTGATACATTTTGACGTCCTGTTTTTCGTAGGTACAACAAGTGTGGATCGGTCGACTTCGTCATCAACACAGCTGCGAATGCGATGATCAATCCAATGATCAGTTGTGTATACGTCGTGATGTCGGTGGCAGTTAGTCGAACGTGAGAAGCGGTAATCTCGAGAACTTCGTCCTGGTCGATGTGGACGGCATAATTTCTGCGGTGTTCGCAGACGTCAGATCTAAGCAAAGTGAGAAAAAAACCGGAGTGTTAACATAATAATCATCACAAACAGATTGAATTGTATACTTATTTCGATATTAATTATAAACGAACAAATCGATACTAAACGCATCGAGAGCGTATTAATTGTACCCCGAACCAAAAAAAAAAAAACAAACTTAAACGGTATATGTACAACGTTTGTGTGTGTAAAACAGTTTTTTCGAAAACGAACTTTATGAAAAATGATTTCGCGCAAACAGATGATCATCTTAACGACTCGATGAAAATCAGTCGTACTGACTTGATTCCAAATATTAAGAAGTTCTTTAAAACACCTCCTCCTCTTCCAAAAAAGAATTTTTGAAATCGATTATTTGTTTTTTTTTTTCAACTATAAAAGAAATACAGAAAGTACAACGATTATGATTGAATTTGATACATAGCAGTTGGTTACGTGGTAAATCGATAAAGATAAAATACAAATTTCAAAAAGAGAAAAATGTATTTATTACAAAGCGCCGAGAAAATCGTTGTGGACCGCGGAAAGTTTCAAAAACGAACTGCCATACAAATAAAATCCCTGGCAACTGTTCTAAACACGCACAAGGGCGTACACTATTGGAAACCCGATCGAGTGATTTAGTTGACCGTGGAATTGTACACGCCGTGTCCGTCCCCAAAACACAGATTCGGACAAATCGATAGTATTTTTTTTCTCTTTCATTTCAACTCGAGATTTAAAAACACTCGAGCCGAGTGGCTACAGACACTATTCAATCGGACCGTTGCAACGGTACCTTTTAGGACGGTCCACCAGGGACAGGCGACCGCAGTGAACGCGACGCTCAGAGCGGGCGGCGGTGGAGGCGGCTCGAGCGGTTGCGGACGCAGTTGTGGCTGTTGTCGGTGACGGCCACGTTGTTGTTGCTGCTGCTGTTGTTGGTGACGATTTGACGTGGAACAACCGGCGGGCGTTAACGGTAACGGTCCGTTACCACCGCCGTGCCAGTTGCCGAAGTCGTTGTCGCGGTGAATCGGTACGGAGAATGCCGCCGCTGCTGCGATCGCGTAGGGGGAAAAAAAACAGTTTTTTTGTTTCTCATAATCGTTTTCGATGCGAAACAACGAGAACACTTACCGTTCCGGTGCGTATCGCGCCTCAGATCGGTGGCCAGAATCTCGACGGTCCACTCGATCATTGCGGCGTCCGCGTCCGCGTCGTCGGCCACGGACGACGAGTCACTGTCGTCACCGTATCGCTCCCAATCGGCCACCGGATTACCGGCAACTGTGCGCTGGTCATTACCCCACTCGCGTTCGGGGTCGTGGCCGACGGCCGCCGCGGCGGCCAGTGTCCCGATGAATTCACCGTCGCTGTCACCACCACCGTCCGAGTCGGTGTCGTCGTCACCGCCGTCCGAGTCCGAATCGCCGTCGTTTTCACCGGCGCTACGACTCCGGCACTCGTCGGCCGAACGTTTTTTCCGTCCGCCACAGAAATCGTTTCTGCTCTTCCTCCTACTCGCATTGCCGCGGCGCCGTTCGCTCTTCTTTTTCGTCCGCATTCGCCAACCGGTCGCGCTCTTCCGCGCGTACTGCACGAAACCCGAGGCCATCGCTTCGGCCGCACAATAGTACGGCACTGGCGGAGGCGGTAACGGTAACGGGTATTGCCGTCGCTGGTGTTTAGTGGTTACACCATCACCACCACCACCACCACATCGATCCAAACCGTCGCTCTCGGACCAGGCCCGGTGCGGCCGTTGTGCCCGATTGTGGCGGTGGTGGTGCGGAAGCCATCTGCCCGGCGTCATGACCGATGTCGTTATTTCGGAACCGCCGTAGCTGTTGATTGTCGGTTGCTGTTGCTGGTAGTTGTACTGCTGTTTCCGGCGATTCCCGGCACCGAGCCTGAAACACTGCGGTGTCCATCCGCCGCCGCCGCCGCCGCCGTCGTCGTCGATGAGATCGTAAACAGACGTCGAACACGGATCGCTGAGCCGTCTCTGCGCGAAAATTAAAAAAAAACCATGAAAATCCGTTGTAATAATATTTTTCTAATCTTATGTTAAGAGACGTTTTACACTACGCGTATGTGTGTGTTTACACAACAAGCAAAAAATACGGATTTTCTACAAAATCTACGCGACTTTAACACAATTATTATTATTATGAAACTCGCGGAAATTGGCTAAAAAAAAAAAAAAACAAAACAAAACAAAACGTTTGCGCGACATTTACGAATTACCGTCGCGTGTGTTTGAAAAGGACGCCTTACCGGTCTACCGCCGCGGCGTCGCTGCCGTTCGAGTTGTTGCTGTTGTTGCTGCTGGTAGTGATAAGACACGGGCGTCTGCGGCGTCTGGTGTCCGCTGCTGACCGCCGTCTCGTAATCCCACCCGTAGTCGTAGTAGTCGCCCGGTTCCGAGGCGGTGGACGGGGCGGCGTACGACGACGGCTCGAGCTGGCGTTTGTGGTGGTGCGACTGTTGACGGTGGCCGCCGACAACGTAATCCGCGTCCACGTCGTCGTAAGACTGTGCGGCAACACGATCCGCGCCATAGCGATCCATTCCGTCCTCGTAGTCGTAACCGACAACGTCCACGACGTCTTCTCCTACGTCGTTGCCGGCGCTGTACTCGCCGTACTCGTAGTGGCCAGCCGCCGGTGAAATGTTCGTTTCAAATGGCGGCTGAATCGGAGCTGAACGACAAATAAAAATATGTATAAATTGAAAACGTTCCGCACAGGTGACAAGACTCTGTTGTAGTAATCGAACCGTATCACACACACACTCGAGTCGTTTTTTGAAACTAATTACTCTCGTTTTAAATACCATCGGACTGAAAAGCGGACGATTAAAAAGGAGAAGAAAGTGTCGTTTTTATGATTCGCGGACAGCGACGGAGAGTCGCCGCGGATCTTTAAAATATTTCTGCGCGCGTTTTAATTATACGTGAAAAGCGCACAGAGATGTTTAAGCCGTTCGAGGAATTTTGAGAAGGCAGTTCGATCGCCTGCAGGTGTGTAGTGAAAGTCTTTTTCTCGTATCCGCTACTAGACAATATTATTATTATTAAGTTTCGTATTGAATACAACGTTATTGGAAAACATTCGAGTCAAAGCCATATTTTGTCCGTTTTAAACCGTGTTCGCCACACGCCACTGTGAATTGTTTTCGATTCGTTTTTATTTTAAAACATCGGTTGGACAATAGGTTTAATAGATCGAGGTTTGAACGCTTCAATATTTTATTATTTGAATTCATTTTCGTCACAATGGCGTTCTACTTCTTTTCGATTAATTTTCATTTATTCGTATCGCGTATACCGTTAAATTCTGTAATAGTCAGTATTATTTTATTTCACACCGTTGCGTCTTAGCCGTACGAATCGCATTTTTTTTTTTTTTTTGTTTATGTAGCTTAACATTTTTTTGTTAATATTTTTCGGCGATTTTTTTTTTGTAGCTCTCACCGACAAATATTATTTTCACGAGTTCCCCGTCAGTACGATCGAAGAAACGTTCCTATATTATAAATTCTAAAAACACCATTTGAAAAAGCGTTACGAAATGTTTTTTGTAACCGTCATTACATATAATTTGAAAATTAATTTTGCTAGATAATGTTTGAATTTTTCTATTACAAATTAAAAAGTATTCGATGTGTAATATGGTAAACGTGAATACGTCGTAACAAATTTAAAACATAGAATGGAAATCGGACGTACTGACGGAACCGACAAGCGGTGTTTTGAGTAACAATTTACCGGATGACAAAGGCTAAGAAAAGCCTTTGTCAAGAAGGCTTGAGAAATCAGTTTGAACTAACGCGTGGCGGAGGGAGGGGATTTGTTCTAAAAATGTGTATTTGCTCGCAATCCACGAATACCACTCCAGTGGTGGTTATTCAATGGAATTAATAAAACATAACTCTCATTAATTAATTATCACTGCACACGCCACACTAGCATACATTATTTAGTAAGTAGACGTTAAAACGTTTCATACCTGCCACATCATTTCAATTAAAATTTTTACTTGGTATTGTCTTCAAAAAAAAAAGCAAAAGCAAAACGCAAAAGAAATTTAAAAACATTACATCATTCATAATATACTATTACTAACACACTGCTTATTGAATAACAATTAACATAAGTACGCTACGTATAAAGCCGAATTGTTACTGCGACTAATAATTCACGGACGCCTGTATTTTTATTTATTTATTTTTTGTTCAACTTTTACGTTTCGCGTTATAAATGTCTAAAAGAAATCAAATAACAAAGTTTACCATCGCCAACGTGTTTGTTGTAAATACTTTGCTTTTTACACCGATCGTGTTCGGCTGTAAAATATTTATAATACACACACAATATATAATAATAAGAATAATAAAAAAAAAAAAATTATTACAATTTACGTTCGCGTAAGTTGGGTTGACGTAATTGGCGGTACAAATTAATCCTAGAATGGATGACGAGTACAATTTCATGGGGTCGTTGAGTGCTCCACACGAGCATTTTTTTTTCTATAATGCTTATCCGAAAACATTTAATTTTTTTCACAATAAATTTTGATAAACAGTAACGATTTACACATAAGCAGACAAATTGAATTTAATTGCATGTTATAAGTCCAGTCTCAGGTAAATCCGATTAACTGTTAAAATTAAAATGATATAACCGAATATTCATTTCGATTCATTTATAATATTCTAGAGAAAATTGTTCGACTGCTTTATTTTCTCCCTTCTATAAATATTAATGAAAAATCGATTTTAAATAATTATTTATATTAAAACAAGATGTACTATTATTATTATTATTATTATTGCTGATAATCGAAATACTCGTTGAAGTATAAAATAACAATAACGAAAAATAAAAAAACTCTGCGTCTTTGTACACATATATGTATGTAAAATTAATTCTGATAACATTAATTTAACTAAAAAAAAATAGGGTATTGAATGAATATAACAGTGAACACTTGGCAGTGTAAAATGATGCATTGACTGTACAATATATTATAATATGGTACTCATTTGGATACCACAGACACATTTGGTGAGAAAACTTATCTCGCGTCATCCAAATCACGTCACTGTATTATATTTATACATGACTAACGTTATTATCGTTATAATACATTCATATTTACACTATAATAACAGAAAACACGAACACAAAATACACGTAATTAACAAGCAGACGCGACGACTGTAATTAAATATATTTTAATTGAATATTATGCGGCATTTCAATATACGAATCGGAGAAACGTTTGTTTTGAAAACATTTTCGTACGAGACGTTTAACATGTACCGTACAGTATACATAATATTATACTGTACTGCAGGCAACCTTTTACATCACTATCAATATCATAATCGCCTCTAAAAATGAATAAATTATAACACTACTGTTCTTTTCCCAACGAAATCGTAAGAAAATTAAGTCTATGATTATTATTTATCGATAATAATCGTAAACGGTTTGGATTTAAATGATTCGTTATAATTAGATGGCTCTGATCTCGACCAAAAATCTTCTCGTCAATTTCTACAACCCGGTCCGCGATCAATACGAATATAAATTCTAAACATTTATATAGTAACCCGTTCGAAACGATTCTTTTTCACACACAGTATAAAACGATAAATGACTCGACAAAATGCGCATTATAACAATATCGTTGTTTACATTATGAGTTACAACACGGATCCGCTGTTTATATTTTACACATACGACAATTAATAATAATGATACAATATAACAACATAGGGTTATGAGCGTGACAATGTACCGTCATCGTGATTTAGAAAAATTACATTTAAATTAATTATAAAATATCACGTTGCTTTTAATTGCGCGTGTAAAAATACTATACAAAACGATACGAAGTGATATTAAAAATACAATATTAATAGAGTTCTCAAATTCGCTTTATATTGTTCATTTTCATTTTTTCGTTTAAAAATAAACACACTACGATTTCGGAGTAGAAAATGTTATTTTTTTAAAAAGTGATCGAGTTTCGGGAGTAAGGTAATTGTTATAACGAAGACATTTTAGAGAACGCGCTGCAACGAATACAGGCCATACATTAATAACAATAATTATAATAATAATAATACTTATGAATATATTAAATGAACTATAATATGATGCTGCGGTCTATGCGGATGCCACCGTCACCGTGAATTGAATTCCGAGTCTGATGTCAAAATACCGACAACCTACTCGGAATTCTAATCGCGGGAACGGCTTCAAATAAGTCGAGTAAACAATGTGTACAGATCCCCAGGCCGGTGAGAATATTGTAGGGTCGGCTGTACCGGTGGTCTGTGGATGCTGCCACGACAGATAGCGTTGCAGGTGAAGACGAAAGCGTAAGTTTACAACAAACGTACGTAGGAATAGCGATTGATGATATTTGAAAAAAAAACAAAAAAACGAAATCATAACAGAAGAAAAAAAAATTCACCAAGATCACGCGTGATATCGAACGATAATCAGATGCGTAGGCTCGCGGTAAGACTCAAATACACGAAGTTATAAGAATTTTGATTTGGCGTCACGCACGTCCGAATAGTGCAAAAAAAAAAAATGTAAATAGACACGCGAATTTTCGTTTGGGAATTCAAAAGATAAAAAAAAAAATCGAAAAAAATATTTAATTTTCGATATTAAATTGTAGCTAGCATAATTGCCAATATAGCCAGTACATTTGTCAATATTAACTACATAACACACAATTCGCATGCGCATAACTTTGTTTCATTATACCGTTAGATCGTTCAGTAAATACTTATAAAAAAAATAAAAATACGCATGCCTACATACTACAGTAGTATATTATTCAATTAGTACAATATGATGTACGATGAAAAATACAAAATCCAAACATATAAACTCACAAAGTATATAAATATGTGTGTGTGTGTGTGTTTCCAATAAGATTTCAAATCGTGCAATACTTACGTATTATAAACGTATATATATATATTTATTATTATATTATTATTAATAAGTATTTACAATATTTAAAACAAAACATGTTTTTACATTTTTCGTGTCCGGGACGTGAATCCCGTTTCGCTCCGTTTCCCTTAGATTTTCGGCGCTTTTTATCTATACCGAATATAACTTAACTGTGACCCATTCGATGTGAGAAAATCGTTCGGTAAGTGTTAAAAGGGCGGTAGAAATTATGTGATTCCTCGGGTACCGTACAATTTGTAGATCCGGAACTCGAACGCTTGGTAATTGCGGGATAAAGAGAACAGTAAAAATATGTACCTAATAACAATCGCGCATATCTACGAATGAAATTTTTGAACTGAAAAAAAGTTCAATACACGAGTTTATTGATCCTAACCCAAAAACCGTGTTCGAATAATACATACAAAATACAGTAGTAGTTACGCGGCTTTTCTAGTTCGTGTTTATGCGATACGCACGTTTCAGCCGAAGTATTTGTGACGGCGGAACGTTAAAACGTTCAACGCGCTTGTCCGACGTCGTAGAGCGGTTTACGGGGTTTACGGGAAATTCGAGTGGGTAGCAGAGTGGAAAAAAAAAATAAAACTAATCGTCCTTCCTCCGTATTGTTCGAAAATATTTCTCGATCGACTCCAATAGGATTACACGATCGCAATCGAACGGAGAGCTGAGTTAACGAAAATCTTGTCTTCCGTTCCGAGACGGATTAATTCTTTTCACTCGCGCGTGTCTGAAAGACTTGCACAACTGTAACGACTGTAGTGACGAATGTTGGGGGGAAAAAAAAAAAACAACGATTGTCGTTACTCACCGAGCGTGACGGCCATCTGGGCCAAGCCCTTCGTGTCGTGGTCCGTGTACAATCCGAAATCGTTTTCGTCGTCATCCGACGTCGGTTCGTAGTCGCCGCCGCCGCCGCCGCCGTCACCACCACCGTCGTCGTCGTCGTCACGTCCCGGATGGCAACCGCGCACAGTCACGTACTCGACGCGTCCGTCTGCTGCTGCTGCTGCTGCTGCTGTTCCGTAACAATAATAACCGTCTTCGTCGTCGTTGTCGTCGTTATTGTTTGCCGAGAGACGGCGGCGGTCGGACGAGTCTTTGGCGCCAGTGAACAGTGCCGTCAACGAAGCGGAAAGCGCGGCGCCCAGCGACGACGTTTTGCCGCAGATGCGTTTGCGGTCCCGTTGCCGACGTTTCCTACGTTCGCGTTCCGCGTCCCGGTACAAGCTCATCTGGAAACGACGGATAAACGTTCACACGTCTTATAACCGATAATATAAACTACGTTTTTTTTTTATTATTATTATAAATTAGTCGATTGTCGACATTACTGTACAGCAGTTATTTACGAGCGATATTTTGTTAGTGCGGTAATTATTATCAGATTTAAAAAAAAAAAAACCACGTACCCATTAGTGTAGATAGATACGTATAATAGGAACACTTTCTTTTAAAATGTACAATTTTTTTTTCTTAAGTATATAAAAACCTAAAAATATAAGCGTGAGAAGCAAAAAAAAAGAATATTTATTCACTGCGCTCGATGAGGCATTCGAGCGGGCTATATTATAAACAACATTGAAATCACCTTGCATTCGTAGGTGGCGCGCACCGCGGCGTACGGGATAGCACCGGAAAACAACACTGCTCTGTTTTTCTTCGTGACCGGCGTGAAATTTCGACCGTTTAAAAGTGCGTCGGCGGAGTTTTCGATTGTTGCGCCGTCGTCGTCGTCGCCATAGTCGTCGTTGTTGGCGTGTTTGTCGTCGTCGGCGGCGGCGGCGGCGACGACGGTTGAACCGAGCCACGAGGCCACCAACTCGACGCACACCGTCTGACCGGGGCACACGATAACCGTGCGGAACGCCTGAGTGTTGAAATCACGGTTTATCGAAAAATTTCACTATAAATTACAGACGACTTGGGTTGCTGCAATACTGTATTTCGGCGTAACCTCATGTTTTTTAACGAGTATTATCAATAGAAATGTTATGTTGCATGACGTCTCGTCGTCTTAATAATCAATAACTTATAGCAGCACGAGTGTGAAATGTAATTATTTCAGAAAAACACGAGTGACAATTAATAGCAGTGGGTGTATTTGAAAACGATACGTCAAATATATCTGATCGCACTGTGCGTTGTATTTTCCTTAATAATAATAATTATTATTATTATTATTATTGTGTAAACACGGAATTAAAAAAATACATACGTATATATCAGACTTCCGTCGAACACCGACCGTTTATATTCGATTAAATAATAAAATCATTATATACACTCGTATTGCTGAAAACTAGTAAAAGGAAAAAAGTATTCTAAAAATATTTGAAATCTTTTTTTTGTGCAGTATTTAAAACACTTCGGGAATACAATGGTTATGAAGTATTCCAATACGCATTCTGAATACTCTATTTCGAAGTATCCGGAATGTGTATTGCAAAAAAGTATTTTACCCCCCCCCCATCCAAGTCCGATAAATTATTGACGAGGAAATTAAGCGAATCGAGTACGACGCGTGAACGTGAAAAATTCGACCGTTCAGACCGAACCTCGTTTAGAAACGGTCGAGCGAAATTTTATATACAATATTAATAAGCGAGAGAACGTCTATAATTCGAAATTTCAATAACGAAATCGGTTTTTTTTCTTTCACGTTCGATTTCAAATACAACCGATTCTCGAAACGGATATACGTATATCGGAATCGTAAACGCAAGTCGTCCGATAATTTTCGACGGTGTATTCATAATAATCGCCTTATATGTTTATAATATAGTAGGAACGAACCTCTGCATAGTCGTCGGCTGCCCAGCACAGAGCGGGATACACCGGCCGCTCCTTCGGTCCCTTGTCCGTGTCCATACGCCGGCCACTGGTCGAAGCGTAAACGGTCTGCGCGCGTGTAACGATTTATGATTATTGCGGTTTCGACGACGGTACTCAAAGCGCGCGTGTACGGATGACGAATAAAACACGACGGTTTCGCCGCTCAGGAGCGTATTTAGAGCGTTTTTTTTTCTCTAGGGGATAAGAGGCACTGAGGAATATTATCGTCGAGTCGTTTCTAAATTCTAATCGAAGTCTAAACTTTAAAATAGAGGGATGTATCGAATTCTCAACGAAAACAACGAATTTAGTACAAAATGTCACTTACGCCGCCGTCGTCGTAGTAATAAATAATTTCCATAGGAAACACAATGTTACGTCCCGCGAGGAATTTACGTAAAAAAAAAATGTTGAAATTTCGTGGGGCGCCACTTGAATCTCTGTCATAAATACGCCCCCGGTTTCATCGGTCCGGTTGTCGAATATTTTAACACACTCACGTGTACGTGTCGGGACAACACCTGCAAGTCGTACTGTTCGTCTTGCCCGTCATCGAATCCCAATTCGAATTCCGCCGCGTTCTCGTCGTAGTTGTTGTAGTCAACGTCGGCGACGAGAGCGGACTTTCTGGGCACCCTAGCGCACACGGCCACCGTGAGCGTGTACTGGACCCGGTGGATGATTGTGTTCAAACACACCGTGTGCCTCCACAAGACGGCCGGATCTGAGATGGGCAACATCGTGGTCTGCTTCGGCGATTGCTGTTTGCGATAGACCCGAGTGTCGTAAGCGACCTGCGATCGCAATGAGACGCTCGATATTTATTTTTTTTTTTAAGTGTTTCGTTATTCGGGCGGACGGGGGATTCGTTATTTCGGCGCGGAACAGTTTTATTGCAGTATACCGCAAGATTGTTAACACGTGTAAATACAATATGACGGTGTTCGTTGGAGACTTAACGCGCCTCGTAGAAAAATTAAACGATTCTATTGTAATAGTATCTCGTATTTGAAAAACGCGAAACAAAAGAACTGAAATGGCGACGAATTGTGTAAAGTAAATTATTTCGTTACCGACACGGTTACGTTATTTTTTTGAGAGGGAGCGAATGAAAAAAAAAAAACCAACCGAAAACTGTTGTAGAAGAAATATTATCCGACATTGCCGGGGGGAGAGCTTTTGCCAAATATAAAGAATTTTCGTCCGATTTAAATGAAGACGATAATTTACGAGGATTCGACAGTGTCTCCGAAAAAAAATATTCACTAAGAATAAGATACGT
Organism: Chaetogeoica ovagalla; assembly: GCA_032441825.1. Classification (NCBI taxonomy): domain Eukaryota; kingdom Metazoa; phylum Arthropoda; class Insecta; order Hemiptera; family Aphididae; genus Chaetogeoica; species Chaetogeoica ovagalla. Next base: position 2,171,806 of record CM063747.1, on the reverse strand, counting down.
GATAATTTATCAATTGACAATTGGTTTTTAAAAAGGGAACAAGTTGTTTTATTCCAATTTCGGAGAACAATAAAGCACCTATTTGATATATTTAATTAGATTGTTTATTTTTTCTACTTTTTCATTTCCCATTCCCCCACACCGTTCAGAAATTTTCTCAATCGGCAATCACTGATGATGGCCGTTATTCTTACCAGTCGTGGTCGTTGCGACGATGGTCGGCAACGGTGTTTAGACTTGTGCTTATCGCGACGATAACGTCGCCGTACGAAAAATAATAAATCGTCTGAATCGGCTGCGACCGTTTCGTTCTCACTGTTCCCGTCGAACACGAAGTGTCGTAGGAACAGGTTGGTCCACCAGTAGGCCGAAGCAGCCTCGTCATATTCGTTATGGTCATTTAGATTGGGAACTGACACGGCTCCTATAACGACATCAAGTCTAATGTATATTATACATTCGTATCGTATCAAGCAAAGTCCATTATATTACAATTACTCCTCTGTCAAACGACATTCGTAACGATAAATACTTTTCATTCGTTTTATAAAATTTTGAAAAGTTCGTCGAATTATTAATTGATTTAAAAACGCCGTAGCACACCGTTCCGTCGCGTAGTAAATTCTGAAAATCGTACTACGCGCAGTACGTACCGCGTGAAAATCGATTGTAATGAATTTCAGTTATAAAAATATCTATGATTAAACAAGAGCCGCCGCGTTACTGTAGCTTATTTATCAAATATATTTTTATTTTTTTTTTCAATAATAGTTTACGAGATTAACAGCGATTTTCGATGTTTTTCTCGTTGAAAAACGAATATTTTTTTTTTTAAACGAATTGTTCACGTATATGAACCGTAGGTTTTTGTTTTTTTTTTTTAGGATATAAATCCCGATGAGCTACGGTCAATAATAATTACACTTACCCGTAGTGGTCGACCGCGTCGTTGCGGTCCGATACGCGTCGTCGTCGTCACGATGCTGTCGTGTACGACGGCCGCTGTTGACGATCGCGTTGTCCTGTTCCTTCTGCCACTGGAACGCGATGTCGTTCAACAGGCGCATTATGGGAGAGTACGCGACGCGTTTGGCACGCGATGCGTTTAACGGTGGCGTGACGTGACAGCCGCTGTAATCCATTGTGTTCAAATCGCGCGGACGCGGTCGAGTGGACGTCAAAGACGACTCCGACATCGTCGTCGTCGTTGTCGTCGTCTGAACTTTCGACAAATGTCTTTTGTTTTACAGTTGTTATAATCGTGTGTGTGTGTGTGTCTGTTTGTGTGTGTGTTGTGTTATTTTATTAATCGTCGCATTGACGACGATGTTATGTGGCGTTCGTCACAATTGATGATTGGTGATGTTATTTTCGTGATGTATTTTTGTGTATTATAAATGATGGTGACGGCATTGATGTTAATGCGCGTTCACCACCACTGAACTGTCGTTCTTACGGCCGCCAACGCTGTACTATCTATAAAAATAGAAAAAGACAAATACCACGTGCATTAGAATTTATTCGGCGGTAATGTAATATGGTTTGAATACATATACTATGGTTTGAATATATATATATATATAAAAATATTTTTTTCTATGAAATTTACCGCACGTTTTTGTAAACAACAAATTTCGGTACAAATACAAATCTACAATCAATCTAATACATTATAATTTAAATTACAAAAGAAATAGGAAAAAATTTATGTACTATAAAAAAAGCTATTGCGATTGCGTTCCATATAATAATAATAATAATAATAATAATAATAATAATAATAATAATAAACTATATAATGCAATATCTAAGTATTAAGGAAAAAATAAACAGAAAAATTATAAATAGTAATTTATAATTACCGAATATAAAGTAATTCTTGTAAACAGTTTTGTTTTTATAAATGAATATATTATGTAATTTGAACAAGTTAGCTTTGACTAAAAGCGTGAAAAAATTGTGGATGACGACCAATAATAAGAGACACGCATATTGAAAGTTTCGAAAATTATTATTATTTTTAATTATATAATTTGTATTACATGTTTATTGTTATTTTTTTTTTTTTTTGTTCACATTGAATAAATTAAATGTAAATAAAAAAAAAAACAAGATTTTACTCGTACGAATACGAGTTATATGCGATGTGTAGATAACTATACAACCTACTCGTATATAATTTAATGTTTTATTTCTACTTAAAACAAGTAGTTTAATTTTTTTTTTCAATTTAAATTTAATTTTGTTCAAACGTATTGAATACGTGAATACTGCAATAAAGATATTAAATATGTATAAACCTATTCGCTGATATTAAATTTGATACGCCAATAAATTTTTATATTATTATAGACGTTCTATATAAATAAAATAAATGTATAAAACGACACGATAGTTTAAATATGTATAATTACTCGATTAAACGAATTCCAGTTATCACAAAAATATTAAAAATGAATTGAAAAATTGAAAGAAAAAAATGAAAATTTATAAAACGATATTTATTAACAATTAATATACTTTTACTATATGTCGCAAAAAAAAAACACGTTTAATATAATGTATGCGAGTATGCATATTTTATATGTTATCCAAACTTGTATAAATAAAAAAAATAATTGATATAAACACGTTAGATTTTAACGATAAAAAGGTAAATTAATTTTTTTATACTTTAAAAAAAAAAAACGAGAGTAATGAATTTGTTTATCGATACAATAGTTGTCATTGAATTTTTCAATACTAATCAAAATAATTAGGGGAAAAAATTTAAATAATTCAAATGTGTTTTTAATTTATAAAAATATAAATACAAATCAAATGTATTCTAAGAAACAACAAAAAAAAGCTAAAATATTCATTTACATTTACAAATCATTATTTGTGAAAAAATTTTCATTCTGGTTCATGATGACAAAAAAAAAAGTCAAAAGCGCTTAAACATCATAATAATCAATATATTCATGCATTCGCGCGGTGCTATAAAATAATTGTCAATACGACAACGACGACGACAACAGCAGCAGAAGCAGCATTATTAATTATACTATTAAATACGAAAATAAACGAGTAAATAAGCGAAATAATTAAATGGACAATATCGACAATCGAGTCGAAGATTATTTACGAGAGATAAAAAAAGGAGTGACATGTATAGGTACGAGTTTTTGCATTAGATTTATTTACTGTCCGTTTTGGACGAAAACTCTTTTTTAACGCGTATTAAACGAGTGAAAAATAAAAACAAAGAAAACGAATGCGCAGGGAAAATCAATTGCGCATAATAATAATAATAATAATAATACGAATTTATTGAATTCAATTTTCAAAATAGAAATCGATAATTATTACAACGATTTCAATCGTATATTAATTAAATGACGAATAAGGAAATAACGAAGAGAGCCTCCGTCGTTGATAATATTATCATCATTCGTTGTCGACGACTACGGGATTTATAATATAACAACAACGTGCAGTGATAACGAACAGGTGGCGATAATATTACAATATTATTATACAATTTTCGATGCGCGTAATAACGGTTATAATATTGAAATTATTGATTCCCATTTGCGTATTGTTATAATATTATCGATATATATATATAAAATAAAAAAAAAAAACACGACACGATTGTATGAATGATCCGCGAAAACTAACGTCTTTATTATTGCACGATGACAACTATAATAAATAATAATAAATTGTTGTTGAATTTCGAAAGTAATTATTTTTAATTTTTTTTATTATATTATAATAAGAATATCGAATAACTGTTACGTTAATTATTTCAGTTTTGCAATACGAACAAAAAAAAAAAAAAAAAATTTTTTACGAATATCTACTTTGTTTATTTCCATACGCGATGGTAATCAAATCGTATTAGACGTCACGTGTCAATCGATTATATGTATCGTTATAAAACATTCGTTTTATTATTATTATTATATATTTTATATATGAATAAAAAAAATACGCGTTATAAGGTCACAATAATACGTTCTCGTGTGTGCGGACACATATTATACTTTTACCGAAAACCGTCCGGAACACGCAAGGACGAAAGAAACGGATTATTAATATTTTAATAACCGGTAATTGTATAATGTGTGAATAATCCACGAGTGCGGTGCGACGGTGTGTGTGTGTGTGTGTATTTATTATTATTACAAACGTACGTAACAATGTTAACGCGAGATGAACAAAAAGTAAAAAGTATTTTTCTCCAATCGGATTTATAATAATGAAAATCTCGTCTGTTACATGGATATTATTATGTTTTCGCTGGAAACCGACGAACCGAACGACGACGATAAAACGTTTATTATATATATACCACCGACTCCTCGCACGTTCCGTCGGCGCGCCGTAAAATAGAATTTTTTTTGTAATTCTCCTCGGCCGCGTTTCTCGTACCGTTTTCGCCTTCTTCTTATCACCACCGTTTCGTTGCGAAAACAAACGGCGTTTTTCGCGAAACGTTATTTTGTCGCGCGCGCGCGCCCCAACGACGAATACCACCAGTTTTTAACATTACAATTTTTGTATTACGTTTCGCGTGCAATTTCCCGATGTCAATAACGACACGAACGCCACGCGATTTAAAAAATAAATAAATTGTATATTATTTACGCGCGCGTAACCGATAAATAGGATTTAACGACGACGGCGAAGACGCGATGATAACCGTCGTCGCCGACAAACTGATAACGCGAAACGTCCCCGCGACGACACGACTACGGCGAAATTATCGATCGGTCGCGCCGCCGCCGCCGCCGCCGCCGCCGCCGAGGGGTGGTTTGTATAATATTATCGCGGACTTTTTTTTATACATTTTTTCGTCTTTTCACGCGCGCGCGCTCGGTATCGTCGGTGTGTACGCAAACCGAGAGAGTTGAAACGGCACGCGGCGGCGGACGAACACAGATGGCGCGTACGTTATTGCCGGTAGATCATCGTCGTGTCGACGATTGCGCGTAAAAAAACAATTTAATAAATACGAATTTCGAGAATTTCCGTAAATTACCGTCGTATCAGATTGAATGCGTGTAGAAGGAACGGATGAAAACAGTTAGCGCAGTATATATATATATACATATATATATAAAAAAAAACCGAGTAATCGCGCATATAGGATGGAAATTATTTGGATAAAGGCATAAAACGTTTTTTTTTTTTCCTCGTTATTTAGACACTACGAATTTTGAAAGCACGTCCGAGATAAAAACCCTTCCGAGCTTCGGGGCGCAATATTATTGAATAACGTAATAGTTGTTGGTGGTACACGCAATTCGTAAGACGCGCGCGCGACGTCGTTGTTTTAGACGTTTAAACGCTAAAACCAATTATTTATTAACCTCTTCAATGAATTGTAAATACCTCAAAATCCATAATTGCCATAAATAGTGGAAATTCGAGAGAAAATTATTTTTCCTCGCCTATAATCGATTAAAGTCGCGTGTTATATTTCGAGTTTCTGCGAGACCATCGTTGGTTTTAAAATTACGAAGAAATAAAAATGATCGAATTATATATATATATATCGTTTTTTAATAAATTGTTCGGTAATTTTTAAGTTTTTTAAGAGCTAAAATTGGTAAAAAATTACCAACCAAATGCAGTTCGTTAGCGGACACGGACTGTGACTGTAAAAATCGGATCACTATTTCTGTTAGAATTTTCGGTTATGAGCATAAAAAAAAAACCCCCCGTATTATTACGTCGTATATTATAATAACGTATCATCGTCATACGATGTATTTGAAATAAGACAAAAAACGTTCGAGTTTTAATAAACGCGTACGTACAAAAATAAATATACGTCATAAGTCGTATAAACGATATTTATATTAAATAATATTTATTTAGCTAGAACGATTATAATTAATTTTTTTTAAATCTAATCACTTTTACGTATGAGTAGTAAACTTTTAGAACACGTGTTTAACACAAAAATGTAGTGCAACATTTTGTGTTTGTACTTGTGAATTATATATATATATATATATATATAATTTGTTTTATTAAACGGTAGAGATTTTTTTTTTCATTTAAATTATTAAACAACTATCGGTAAATTATCCGATCTTCGGAGTGGAAAATGTTTTACGTTTTGAGTGGAACCGGATTTATATTAATTGTAAAACAAACAAAAGGTGTTTGTTTAATTTTTGAAAATATTTAAATTAATATCAGATTATTTTGTTCGGTCGACTTTGTATTTAAATTTGAAATATTAAAATTACAAATTGTATTTACGTCGTCATGAAAGTAAAGGAATTATCGACATTTTCAAGTTTATAAATTTACATATTCGATTTGCCGTATTTTTATTTTCTTCTTTTCTTTTTTACGATTTTTAGAACATAATTTCAATATTGTGCACATACGTATTATACGATATTATTTTATGATTTTTAGTTCTTCGAAATTAAAACGACAATTTCGATAATAGTGTTTTTACCAAATCTTATATTTCACATAAATAATTACGAAAACAATATTACAGATGAAAATGACCCCTCCCCCACACACGGAAGATGTGAATGTCGTTTCGAGCGAGACATTATACAGAGATTTTTAGAGCTTAATAATTTATTATTATTTTGAATTTCAAAACAATGATGGTTTGTTGTAATCGAAAAATTATTCTGAGCGAATATAATTTATTACTATTTACTTTTATTAACACATGTCACAGGTCTTCCGAGCACTCTTCTACGCAAAAAAACGTGTTAACAGACAAAAAACCGTACCTATTGTAAAATTAGTATATTCACTCAGAATATAAACTTTAATTATAAAATATTCCTTCGCCGAAGGATTTGAATATTTTTACTTAACTTTTTTAATCATCAATGATTAGACAATAAGCCGAGAGAGGGAATCTAACGAACGTATCGAAAAATCACGGCAATACGATAAATTATAATAAATGTTATTAAAATATATATTTTAATATCGATTGCAGTAATAAAATTATTAAAACTTTAGTGGATCACAATGTTTGATTTCGGACTGGGAATTATTATGTACGAGAAATCGTAATTATTGCGAACTCATTTGGTGACATTCATAATTCATACGGTAGGTATATATAAAAAAAAAGACTTATTTTTGTTAATTTGATAGTGAAACGGTTTTCGTGGTGTTTTTTTTTTTTTACTATAATGTTACGTAGTACTCGGATTTTAAAAGAAATGATCTCTTTCGGAATGATTATATATATTGTACACTTCGTCGCTCTCAATGTATATTTTAAATGAATTAAATTTGATTTTTTTTTTTTTTTTTTTTTAATGAATTTTAACGCGATTTATTACTTTAATAATACTGTACAAAGCGCGCAATAAATATGATGATTATATTATCATTGGATAATTTATATTTAGGAGAAAGGAAAAACGTAGAGTAAAATTCTATGCAACCAACGATATGAACTGCGATCGTGTTATAAATGTTTTACTGTTGTTATTTTAACTCTTATTAATTTGTTTCAATTCAATAAAATGTTTTTTTAAGCGATTATTTATATTCTATGGAGTCTCGTCGTTGGCGTAAACGCGTCGTTATTTATTCAAAATGATTTCTACGAAAAATAACAAAACATAACAACAATACGGTTATAGAAAAGACGACGGTGAACGATGGAGAGCTATGTCGATGAATTTAAATTTAATTTTGGTTAGAACACGATAGGAGTTCATGTTTGGCCTTCAACGTATTGACTGACCGCAGCGGTATATTTTATTAGTATATAAATGTCCAATCGGAAACGTGTATTTATTTTTAATAACCGTATAGCAGAGTTTTTATTTTTTTTTAATCCTAATAATATGTTATTGATTTTCATTTTTTCGGTACACGTTGAATAATCCTCCAATCATGTTCGAAAACGTAGCGAATTTATGGATTTCAACATTTACGTGTATTTTAAATTATTTATTTTATACAAATAAAAAATTTGGAAACAAAACCGTATTCAAGTTATTTTACATCAGATCATGCGATATTTATTTTTTTTTTTTTTAGTTATACTTTTATTCATTCAAATATAGTCTTATTTCCGAAAACAAATGTAATTTAATTTTTTTTTTATGTATTATATATTTATCAAAAACGAGTTTCGTAATTTATTTACGGCGCATTCGAAATTAATTCCTTTACAAAAAAAGAAAAGAAGATATTTTAAATGGATCGAAAATTCAGTAATAATGTAAATTATTACTATTTTCTGTTTTATGACTCGCGTTGGGAAACCGTTACAGAGTAATGTGTAGAATATTATAGAGATAGAATTATACGAATAGAATCAATTTTTTAACTTTATAAAAAAAAAAATCGATGTTTTTAACCAAATTTATATTAAAAATAAAAGTGTTCTTCGTTATATTTAATGTAATGTGTATAAATACGTCAGGAAATTTTGACTTAAAATATATAACAAATAAACACGTTTTTACAATATTGTTTAAAAACTCGTGTTATAGCCGTTTGTTTTTCTTCAAAGTCAATAAGCACAGTCATTTTTTTTTCGTACTGACAATCCAATAAGTAATATGTTTTGTTTTTTGGATCAAATACGGATGAAATAGTGAATGCTTAATTTACACGGCGCTAAATGAAAATAATATTATTTGCCACATATTATTATAGTAATATTATTTGCCACAATATTCGAAACGGAAAACACCTCGGATCGACCGATGACGAAAGATAAACGAATGTTTAAATAATTTATCGTCGTATGAAAATCCGGTTTACGAATTGTTCGGCTGACCGAATATTATTATTAAATAATATGTACATAATATATTTATACAATACGTACTCGCGCACGTGATCGAAACGTTCCACCGTGACAATATTATTATTATTATTTCGCATTTTCGTTTAGGGCAATACTTGACGACAAAGTTTCTCCGTATTTTATTTCAATCCTCATTTTCTTCACACTAGAGAAAAAAAATTGAAAGTTCTGATATGCGGATAAAAACGCATCGTCGCACAAATTTCGTCCTATTAAATATACGTAATACACAAAGCGGCGTTTTTGTGGGGAAAATTTTTTTTTCGCTCTACGAAATATCACTGTAACGCGTTTGTCGTGCGTGGTTCGAGGGGAAAAGAGAGGAAAAAAATTGACGAGGATTGTTTGTGCGCAGGTTTACGATAACGCAGTTATTATCGTTATTTATTTTTTTTTCGAAAATGTATTTTGAAACGCGCAATGTTTTAAACTGAATATATACGGTAACGTGTACACGGTTCAATTCTTTGTTACAAAGCTGAAAAAGAGGAGGTAGAAATTATAACGTTAGGTTATATAAGTCAAAGTAGCTGGGCCTCGCGGATAATATTCCGCCCCGCGCTTGCCGAACCCTGCAAGAGTGCCCTGTAAGAGCGGCCCTGCACGTGTATACGACATTATAACGGATATATATATAAAATTATCCACGCGACATGCACTACAACACACGTTTACGGCGAACGAAAGACGCACTTTGTTCAGTGTTTCAAGCGGGCCGCGGCGTATACGAAAGCGAAAACAAATATGCGTCAACGAATGACGGTTGGGGGCAGGGGCGTAGGTATAGATTATTAATGGGGGAGGGGGGGAGTTCGACTTTAAATTATTAGATATTAGACTTTATATATTATTATATAACGTTATAGATATCTATCTAGATAATCATTATTTTTCGTACCAAACGCGTACTTGTAAAATTGCTTTACAAAAATATTCACCTTCACTCTTCATCATAATATATAAGCAATATATTATTTTTCTAATGTTTAACTAAAAAGTCATTTTTGTCGTTTGTAGTACCTACATAAAACCAAGCACCTAACATGCAATTTTTTTCTGATTATTATTATTATTATTTATTAACCGATTGGGATTTTTAAATGGGAGGGGTTTGAACCTACGCCACTGGTTGGGGGGTAGGAAACCAAATAATTATATTTTCTCGATGGTACCTGCAGTGCGGCGTCGATGTTGTTAAACGGTTGTGTTAGTATTAGCGGAAGCGGCTGCGGTGGTGCCGCTGGCGGTGTTAGTAGTTTCGTTATCGCTACCGACTTCGTCGTTGTCGTCGCCGTCGCTGTCGTTAAAGAACAGATCGTCGTCGACGTAATCACTGTGAACGCTGAGCACCGCGGTGAAGAACGCTAATACGAAGTCGTAGCCGTAGTCGCGGACGATCACGAACAAGCGGAACAGCACGACGGTGAACAGTATGGAGACCAACAGTGCCGAGTACATGATGAGGTATTCGATACGGCACGTGGTTTTCGGCCTTTGGGCGGACAACGACAAGAACCGGTTGCCGACCACGTACAGCGAACGGAAAAAACCCTTGCGCATTTCCGGGTGGCGTATTATGAAGGACAGTTCTAACGCGCACATCACCATCATCGCCGCCATGGTCAAGCACAATTTCGGGAACCGGCGGAACGAATCGCTCACGGAATTCCCGAAATCCGTTGCGTACGTTACGACCGACGTTATCGCCGCGGCCGTTCCCTTAACTATTCCACCGGCCGACCACGTCGTGCCTACTGGAAGTACACATAACACGCGTAACTACGCTATAACAATAACATAATGTGCCGCTACAAAATGTGTCGCCGCACACTCCGGGGGAAACGGTGGCGGCCGCCTAATCGGGATTTATATTTATACATATGCATTGTTCACGCCATGTCCAACCGGAACGCGGCGATCGCGGTGCGGTGCGAGCGACGCGACGAATAAAATTATCAAACGTATAAAAATGGATTAAATTGTTCGTCGTACGCGATAAGCGCGGGCGACGCGAACGAATTCGCGTTCGCCGCACGGTTTGAAAATCGTTTTGTTCTTGGTTTAAGCGAATAGACGTCAACATAATTTAATAACGTTTTATTTCTACGATTCATTATTCGTTTCAGTCGCAAATTCGGGTTCGCGTTGGACACATGGTTAGTAGTCTGCTTTTACTATGCCGTACACGAAACGTTTTCGTGTAACGGACAGATTTGTGTTCGAAACGATAAAAAAATTTAAAGGAAAACTTCAATATAAAAATATTATTATAGTACGCGAACGTTTTTAATTGAGCGAAACGCACCCCCACGCGCCGCACGTGTTGCCACGAATCACGCGAGCCTATTTTTATGACTCCAAATTCGAAAACAAGCATATACACGTATAATAAGACCCGTATTGTAAAATGATTGCCGGTTGGTGTCTTCGATTGAAGTATCTTTATCGTTGCTGCTGATGTTGATATGCCGGTACCGCGGTCGGAACGCGTCCAAACCGAGACCGGTGCAACAGCGGTACAACGGGGGGTAAATCGGGACGACGTGGTGTGCTGATTGTGTGGTGGACAGCAGGAGGAAGACGGAGGAATCGGTGTGTGTACTACCGCTCGGAGTGGCGACGGACGAAACGACTGTGCATAGGAAACGACGAGTGTTAAAGGGACGGCGACTATACTCAACGAATAAAAATGGCGGCGGTAAAGCTGGCCGGCGGCGGGTCTCGATCGATTTTCGGAGCGCGTGTGTGCGAGGTGCGCCAGAGCAGCGGCCTCCGCCGACGGACGCGTTCGACCCCGGCGGCTAATCCCTGTTCTCCGATTCGTCTACCGAGACCACCCCACCCGGCCCGTTTTCGGGACCGCCACCCCGCCGTTTAAACTGTATGCGCGCCGGAACGATCGATTGGCGGACATTCGCAGTAGTCGGAAAAATACCACAGGAATCTGATCGCAACAAGTCGTTCCCGTACACACACACACACACCGGCCGTTTCTTCTTCAGCCGTTCCCACCGGTGACGACGGTCGGTTTTAACGGCTGAAATCCCGCGGCGGCGAGTTACGACAATTTCACGGGGATTTTCGTGACAACAGTTTTCGAATCACTGAAAACGCGTTGTTACCGCCGCCGATACGTGTATTATCTATCGCGTTTGGGGTACGTGAATGGATTTCGCGTGTTGATATTATGAGAATCCGGTATCGGGTTTTTTGAAATAACGGCGGGAAGAATAAAATCGTTAGTCACAAGAACGTGGCGCGACGATGAATTCAACACACAGTGAAGTACACGTACTTCCACTAGTTCCAACGGGGGTACTGAATACAGTGCCGGAATCAGAGTTCGTTCGGGCCTAGGGCAGAGAAAAATTAAGAGGCCCCCAAATATACTTATCATCGATTATTATTATTATTATAATATTTCGGTGCGTTACGAGCGTTTTTTTTTTTTTTATAGCACAAAAGTAGAGAAAAAGCAATAACACGTTATCGGAAAATATTAACGCTTTCTCGATAATATTGAGTATTCGATATTCAAGTCCTTTACTTCTTTTTTCTTTTTCTATTTATTTTACAATGCCTTAAAGTTTTCTGTTATGCCAGAAACAAAGATCTTTAAAAATGTTTTTAAAGGTTTCAAAACACAGACGATATATGTATATATATATATACTTTACATAAATACTTTATATAGTAAATTAAGAAATAAAAGAAGATAATTCTTACCCACAAATTAAAAGCTCTACTACAGCCACTACTAAACTCTATAATCGCTATATCATATTACATAATATGTCTATGTATTACACTCTGTATAATATTAAGGTTTCGATTTTCGATGTGAATATAATTATTTTTAATGGGTGTTCGCGCCGCCGAAGGGTCAACGGTCATATAATCGCATATATATGCGCATAACTACAATTAAAATTATTATTATTATTATATTATTATCGATTTTTATAAATTATATTACGTAAGAGGGCAACGCCCGTGATATACGAAAAGCGTTGTGCTTTATTATTGTCGTTTATATTTAAAGTTAGTATCGTTATTCCCCTTACGCCGCCGTCCTACCGTTGTTCCGTGATCGACGTGATACACGTACAAAAAAAATTTATAAATCGCCGTCGCGTTAACATATTATGTGCAATTTTCATGTGGAAACATCGTCTTCGTCTATGTTGCATTTTAGTGGCTCGAATAGCCAAATCATCTTAAGAAGTTTGTCGTCGTCAAATACGTCCAATATTTCTATTACGTTGAATTTGTGATTTTCTTTATAATTATTCGAAATAGCCGCAATTTATTTGTTTTGTGCTCTATAATAGCATATTATTAAGCTCTAATAGCTGAATATATTATTTACGCGTACCTGTGTCTCTATAATAGACATCGTTCATGGCTCGAATAGTCACATTTTTTATTGATTTCAAAATAGTTTGAATAGCTAAATATTATATAAATATATTTTGTCTTTAATAGATTATCATTATTTGTTTTTGTTTCGTGTACGACGAATTGAATTATTATTTAATTATTTGTATTGTAAGCGTACGTATACAATTATTCGATTTAGATTTAGATCTCTAATACGTCGCTGGCCGGTCCGCGACGTATTACAAATTCATTGTTGTAAGCACTAATTTTTATAGCAATTATTATTTGATATTATTGTAAAGCTAAATGAGCTAAATGTTTATATATTTATATTTTAATTTTACACTCGATTTGTTTCAAATTGTCATTAATTCATATGCGGATATTATTGTTATTGATTTATTTATTCTTTAAAATTCTGAGTTTTTATATTATTATTTCTTACATACTATATTGAATTTTATTTAGTATTGTTGGACCAACGGGGTCATTCGTTTATTGATTTATTATTTATTTACTCGTTTATTTATTGATTTGCATATTTATATTGTTATCTATTTGCACGTTGCTGTGATTTTTATTTACATCTTTATATTATTTATTATGAATTATACCAGCAGCTGTATACAATTACTAAATTTGTTATCGTTTTTACTTAAAATATATATATTAAGTATATTTATCGTACACACACAACGACAAACCTTTTTTTTTGACGGTGTCCGGGCCCGCGTAATAATATTTTATGCTCCCCCCCCCCCCCGGCCCACATACAGCGGGTGCGATACATATCATATTTTTTTTTTTCAAATACTTTTTTTTCGTATATTACAACAAATTTGGCGTGTTACGAAACACGGGGCCTCAAAATTCATCTCGAATCCCTTCTCCTATATATATATATATGGCACGTATATGTGCTTCTAATACCTATGTTTTTGAAAACTTCTCAAACGAGACGAAAATCGATACTAATTAAATGTACTACGTATTCGATAAACAATATTACCTGTTACAGACGTTGACGGTAGACGACAGTTATGCTGCTATGATGGTAACTTTCAAGCCATCGCCACCTCCGCCGCCGCCGCCGTCCCGGCGCCTCCATCACCATCGTCAATGTCATCGTCATCATCTGCGTCACTGCTGCTGCTGCTGCTGCTACTGACGATCTCCTCGCGTTGTTCCCTTAACAAAAATTCTCCCACGTACTTATCGTATTCTTGGACGGTGGGCGCTATGGCGTGTCTTATGCAGTAGTCGATAAATTCGTTGAAATACTGGAACGGATTGCCTTCGTTTTTTATTTCGTCCATGACGTGCTGTTGAAAGCTATTTATTTCGTCGATTCCCGGGTACAGTAACGAACCGTCGAACAGATCGCGATTCCGGTGTTCCAGATTTGCCGGCACGATACTCATGTCGAGACGTCTACGGTTCAGACGTTCGTTGAATTTGTACTCGGGCAGAGTTAACCGCAAGTCCGTTGGACACGGAACGTATCCCAGATAATCACTTATCATATGCATGCGTTCGGAGTACTCAATAGCAGACATGTTTTCGTCGAGTAACTCGAGGTAACAATCGTTATCCATGGTCTGCCGTGAAAGTATTTCCTTTTCCTCTGCGGTCAACGTGGACCTCGGCCCGTTATCGTTCTCGTCGTCGTTTACGTTCTCGTCGCCGTTTACGTTCTCGTCGTCGTTTTCGTTCTCGTCGTCTCCGTCTTGGCTGCCGTTCGACCGAATCGCAGCGTCTCCTGACACGTGGTTGTCGACGCTGCTGACCTCGTCGTCCTTGTCGCCGCCGACCTGTTCTTCGTCGCCGTCGTCCTCCACTTCGTCGCCGACCTGTTCTTCGTCGCCGTCCTCCACTTCGTCGCCGTCCGCTACTTCGTCGCCGTTCACTACTCCGTCGCCGGTTTCTTCTTCGCCACGGCGGTTTTCGTCTGTGTCGTTGCCGTTGCCCGTGTAAACGATAATGACATTGACGTTTAATGCGAAATATATCATTAACGCTTCCAAGTAGATTAAGAGCGCGAATATTAAAATTTTGTCTTCTTGGAAATATAACATGAGCAAATGCACCGTGTCTAACAACGGCATCATTTTCCCAGAGAAAATATCCGACGCGGTCCGACCGAACTGGTGTCAATAAAACACAAAACACGCCGTCGTGATCGTCTGACGTTACGGTAACGTTTAGGAGCGGTGGTAATTGTTAAATAAATCAGTAAACGACCGTGATCCGCTGTAGACTGCGGCGCGCGCGTGACCGTTTCCGACAACGACGGCGATCGCGGCAGACGTCGGTGCGGCGGGTGGTGGTGGTGGTGGTGGTGACGGGTGGACGAAGGTCGGCCGCCTGCTTGTGGTGGTATAACTGCCGTGCTACGGTTGAGACCACAACGGGGAGCGGGGGGGAGGGGGAAACGCTGCGTCGGCGCAGCACACACGTGATGATTGTACGGCGAGGAGACGGCATACGCGCACGGTAGTGGTCTCGCGGTCGGCGTAGGTACAGGGGGACGCGCGGGACCCATTGTCTGTCGCGATCCGGGACGTGCGGGATATTCTTTCCCCCACCGCCCGTAAACAACAATTGTTAAACACGCCGTACCATCTGGCCGGACGTGTGGCGGCGGCGGCGCGGTGGTACCGGAGAACGACCGACCGGCGGGAGAGATACGCTCGCGGTACGTCTGCTCTTTTCTCGTACCACACCATTCCCCCTCCCGCTACTGCGTGCATTCGGTGGCGTCCGGATCGTGACAAAACCGGTGTTTCAATACGACGACGGCCCTCTCCCTACCGTACCGCCATCGCGGGGCGTCCGTCCCGACGGTGGTGCCAAACCGACGCCACCGACAACGAAAAACCTCGCGCGTTAAGTTACGAAATAAAAAAAAATAACGTACGACGCGTACGTTCAACGAGCGCAAACGTATTGCGGGCACGCGAATTAATTAAAATGTTACACATCTAAAACAATATAATTACGTTTTAATTAACATTCAATAACTTAATTAATTATTAATAATAATAATAAAAAAAAAAAAAAACAGAAATTCCGACGCGGTCGTTTGAATAATAACGCTTCGCCGCTCGTCGTGTAAAAATGGCTTAACAGAATAATATAATAAAATATTATACGGTCGTGAGCGGACGTCGTTGTTTTTAACGTTCCGTCGGTATTTTTACATGGCCAGGCGCGATTGCGCCGCTGTGTTTGTATTATATTCGATTTAAAAACGTCTCGCTGCATTCAAAATACAATATATAATGTATTATGATATATGATAATGTATTCCGGTGTACATTTATTCTACAAAACGTTTGAAATTGTTTATTGTTTATAATCGAAAACATATATTTTTTTTCAATTTTCGCAAATAAAACGTCCGGGGATTGTATGTTAATGGAAATAATTTAACGGGCAATGTTTAAAATGTCTACTTTGAAAAATCAAAAAAAAACGCTCGTGAATTCGTCACCGTTATATAATACACGTGTGTGTGTGTGTGTTATAATAACATATTTGGCGGTGTGTTTTTCTCGACACTTTGTGTGGCCAAAATCAGCTAAAAATCGTAAAAAAAGAAACTCATTTTTACCACGATTATTAGGATGTTTTCCTTTAAAATACTATTATATATTGAAAATAGTACTCGAATATAAATAAATAAATATACATATATAAAAACGTACATTCGTAAATATTTGTATCGAAACAATGTTTTTTTTTTCCTTCGAAATTATCCGCGTTCGTTATTCATGGAAAATTAATTTTTGAAAATTTATACCTATATTTTAGTACGATTAAACAAATACATCACACGGTACTCGCGAGAGTTTTTATACGATTTTTGTTTGAATTATAAACGCTATGATCTACGTTACGTTTTAAGTCATTCTCGTATAAAAACGTATTTACTTGTTTTTCTTATTGAAACTTTTCTTTGTGCGCGTATAATAATACAAGTGGCGCGTCCGAATGCAAAATGTAAATCGACTTTTTTCTTTTTTCATCTCGTGTTCTCATAAAACAAAATGTTAAATTATTCCGTCCGATAATAATATCACGCAATTTCTATTCAAAATTACTCCTGCGTTCACGCGCGGACAAAACGAGTATTTTTATTATTATTATTTTTTTTTTCGAACGTTGAAAAATAGTCTTTTTCAACGAACGAATGTAACGAATTTCACGTGATTTTCTAACGCGGAACATAAATATCATGGCCCCGCGGTGCACACGACGACGTAAATACGTCATAATAGTGAATCGTGTGGCGTTCACGTGTTCCGTCCAAAAGTGAACGTCTTTACGCTTAACCTTGAACCCGAGACCCGGTTTTTGTGGTGAACGTGGTCGACGGGCACTCAAACGCGCGTGTTCCTGAACGCTGTTCGCGTTTCACAGTGTTGTATTACGCGTAACGTATAAATTATGGCCGGCGCGCGCGCGTGTGCGTTAGTCGTTTACAGTCGCTTTTTGTTTTTATCGCCCACGAACGATTTTTATTTTTCAATACAACGCGCATAATAATTGAAGGACAGTCGAGAAAAACTAATTTTTTTACTCGTCAAAATATCATGGTTGCCGTTCGTACGTCGGCGACACTCTACATCGTGAAAAATCGGGAAAAACGGGGGGGGGGAGGGAAAAAGAATTACGGAACATCGATCCCGAACGTATTGGTCACGACGTGTAATCAATATCGTTTATAAGCGTAGATTACGTTCAGTCGAAAGGAAATTTAAAAAACTATTCACGTGTTTCCTTTCACAGTGTTCGTCTTAGTGCCGTCGTGACCTTTATTATTAAAACCGTAAACCGATGGCTTTTTTTCTATCGAACTCACTGAAATTACACTAGCGAAAGCCGTTGTTACAATGTATTTGGCCCGGGTGAGTTTACGAGTAATAATAAGTTAATAAAATAATTTATAATACGAAAATATGTACGATCGCTACAAAGAATACGCTTCGTGTAATTATTATTATTATTATTAACGAAAAATGTAAACACTTTAGACGGTATATTAGTCAGTACGAGTGTTATCGATGTGCCTACGCAATGAAAATTCCTGTGCTCTGTTTTCAACAAGACCGTATTAGGACGACCAACACTATTCAGTTATTTTGGTGTACGTCGGCACTTACGTTTACGTAATGAATTATATTTTTCTACTTTTTTTTTTTTTTTTTTTTAGTGGAATTTTATTTGTGCGTTATTGAATTTATTTACGCGTTGTCGATTCATAATGTCGGACGGCCGGTGTAATTATGCGGTGGAATCAAAAGCGGTACTCGTAAATACAATTTGTGTATAAAACAATTTTAGAAATTTTTTTTTTTGTTCTGAAATTCACGTCATACTTTTACAAAGAGATTAAAGTATTAAAAAAAAAAAAAAAAAACAAAGATAATAATAATGTTAATACATATTTATGTTACGAGCTGATTATTGTTCAATAAATTTGTCAATAGAACGTCATGTTTCATTGTACTTCGGAGTTTAGTTTTGATGGAATTCAACATTGAAAATGACCTCTCGCAAGCGCAACTAGTAACCCGGAATGGTTATTAAATAATGTTTTTGGAGCTCTTGATATACATTAAATACAGGCACATTTTTACGTTGTTTAGGCGTCAAGTCATCGCATTTCAATTAACGGATTTCGGCATCAAAACTCATTTCGATTCAAATCGAATGCTCGAGTTAAACGCAATTTTAATTTAATGGCATACGCGTATGCGGTAATTTTATTGCAAAAACGAATACACGTTCGTGCATATGAATGTAGACATTGCCGCGGACAATGTTCGCCTCGGACGTGAACGGAGAACGACTTATTCCGCATTTTATAATTTTGCGCGCGAGAAACGTATAACACTGTTCGCATCGCGTTTTTGTCAGTCGGTGTAGCTTCTTTATTGGGTTTTTCGTCGTATTTCGTAGTCGACTAGGCCGTTATTAATTTAGTCACACGCTATTGATAGTAGATTTTCGAATTTCAGTACGAATCACTTTTAAAAGTAAAATTTTCGAATTCAAAAAATAAATCGTTTTACACGCTATTCGGATGTATTGGCATTTCATTTGTATTCGTCGAACGTGTAATATAAATGTGTAATATTGTTAATTGGCTATTATGAACCTCGCTGGTTACATATGATATTAAAACCGATATAGCAAAAATCGGCGGCAGTTCTCGCCGATTAAATGCCAAAACCCGATTTTTTAAAAATCTACCAGATTCGTTATTGTTACTGGGTAAATGATATTATACGCCGGTACAATGTGTGTCCACGTAATGTGTACAGAATTGAAACGCGTAATAAATTATATACATATTATATCGTGCTTTTTTATATCAACAAATAATCAAAGAAGTGCGTACAAAAAATTATGTATGATAAAAAATGTAACGAAAACGAATTGAAATGAATCGATTTCTAAGGTATAATAGAAATATTTTATTCGTTTGGCTTTCGTAATAATCGTGTCTATAATTTTTTTTTTTGTCAATATTTTAAATTGAAATATTGTCGCGTATACGCTGACATTAAATCAGAATTAAAATCATATTCGTTACGTACAATAATAATTGTTTTCTGGTCATGAGAGAAGAGATACACCACCGTTTCCGCCGCGGGCAAACCGCCATACTGACAAAGGGTATACGCGTCCGGATGAAAATTCGTTTTTTAAAATATGTTTTACGCAAAACAAAAAAAAAAAAAAAGTCTCAATACAGAAAAGTCTATTGTTGACACCATAAAAGATTACTCTTAATGCGTCGTAGCGGTATGACAATTTACGATACTATGCGTTTTGCGCGAAACAAACGAGCAACACATATTCTTCAGGAGTGCATTAAGGGGACGGCACACGGGAATTTAGAATTATATTATAACAGAAAAGAAAAGCTTTATAAATCTCGATTTATAAAATATGAAAATTGTTTTCACGCGCGATAAAAATACACGTGAACGCGGTTAAAAGAGGTATTTAAAAAAGCGTAGCCATTAAAAACGGGAATTGTTTTTGGGAAAATTAGAAGATTTTTTTTTTTTTTAACGAAGTTTATTAAAAGATTTATGAAATAAAATAAACAAAAGTATACGTTATAACTTGTACATTCCGGAGGGATCTAATAAATCGGATGGGATGTGTTTTAAAGTTTTTTTTTTTTACAAAATGTTGCATTCCTAATTCCCGTATTTGACACACACACACACACATTCCATCTTAATGCGCTCCCTGTATTATTATATTTATGTAGTGTTATATTACCTTCCGCGGCGGCCATCTTCGGAGCCGGATTCCCGGGCGTCGGCCGGGCAGCCAAGCTTCGCCGAGGACCGAGGGCAGTGGTCGTCTGTGTTCCGCGGCCACCAACACCGGGTAACGGCGGTGTCGCGGCCACGTACAATGAGACGACGTCAACGGCGCGACCGGGTTTTATATGCCCTGTTGGCCGAGGAGACGACGGCGACGACGACGATGGCGCAAACGCGGCGCTGCGGACCCCCGCACCTTTCCCGGGCCCGCGCGTTCGTCGTTCCGCGTAATACGAGCGCACCCGACGGGATTATCAATCCCGGGACGGTGGCGAGGTCCGTGCGCGAACAATGAATCTCGTACACCCGTCACCCCTCGCACGGCATTAGCACCATCCGGACGAAGTACGTACGCGCCGCACTGCGCCGCCGTAATCTGCAATTCTGGCGTTCAAACGATATCAGAGTTTTTTTTTTTACCAACGAAACATCCCCGCGGTTTGAGTACCTCGTACAGAGCCGGATTAAGTGGGGACGGGGGGGGGCAGGGAGAGACGGCTAAGAGGACTATAGCCCAGAGAACCCTAACGTTGGCCAGAGGCCCCAAAAAAAAAAAAATTTGGGACTGTCATTTTTTTTTTTTTTAAAGTATGGAACGGTTTTTAAAAATTCTAATAAATAACTACAAAATTAAAAAAAAAAAACAGTTATTTACATCGAATATTTTTATAAAATATTTATCGAAATAAAATAATAACGACGAGTACAAATTTCAACGCGTTTTTTAATTGATTTAAAGTCCTTTACCTAAATTTTTTTTTTTTTTTTGTTGCACCATTAAATGTAAATACACGTTATACATATATTATGTGAGAAATTTTTAGTTCAATTCACTAGTCTCGTCTACAAATTCGTTTTGCGAATCTGTGTATCGATGAGTGAACGGAGTTTTTTTTTTTCTAAATTTTTATCGCGTATAACCCACGAAAATAGCGTTGAATTTAAAACGAAAATAACATTGAAAAATGTTATTTTTACGTAAACCACGATCGGGTTTTATTTTTTTCGCATGCGGTACGGTTCCTATTAATCAAATTTCCATATCCGTATTTATCGAAATTTTTTTATTAACTACACTATTTTTATACACGCCTGCTATTACTATTAAGAATTGCAAGTCCTACGTGAAACGTGAAAATCACTCATTTCAATTTCTAATTATTTCGAGAATAATTTGTAGTATTATTTTTCTCTTTTACATATAAAATACTAGCGTGATACAATATTTCTATAGTAAATAAATACATTTTCCTCATCGCATCACAAAACTGAAGAATACGGTTTTTTTTTTTTTTTTTTTGATTTAAAGTCGAAAATGTATTATTATTATTATTATTTTTTGTAAATAATTTGTAATTCGATTTTACGACTTACAGTGATTTTTGAATTCTATTCAGATCGAATTAAAAACGAAAATTCGTTTTTCGAACATTTCATTATGAACACGGGTTATTTCATATAAAAAAAAAAAAATATATATATATATATAAACATCGAATACTCGTATAAATATGTTTTGTTGTATTTAATGATGTCATGTAGGTCATCGAAACCCCGTTGAAGTTTAAAAACAAGCGTATAAAATAGATTGTATAATATATTTGTAATATACGATATCGCGCGCAACGATTGATAAACCATTCAAATCGTTTCCGCCGGTGAATATTAAAGACGATGATAATAATTTTACGTAATTAGTTATTGTCGAAAAAAAAAACGGCTTCGTTCCATATACGAGTATTAACATTGCGTACGACGAATAATAATAATAATAATATATACACGTGATTATTATTTCCTTAGATGTCACGAAAACAAGGTTATTGCGTATACGCGTTCGATTATTTGGTTTAAACACGAGAAAAAAAAACATATTTTTTTTTTTTTTTTTTTTAGGAAAAATTTTCTAGACAGTATTTTTTCGTCGGCGTGTACATAAAATCGTTATTTTGAAACGTTGTTAAAAAATTCAATAGGACGTTTTAAAATAAAAATGACGTGAAATGCGACGTAGCGATAATGGAAAACGTCTTGAAAATAACGCAATATTATTATTTGTCGTTTTAAAGCGTACGCGACAAAAACATTATAACAACGGCGCGTAAAGTCCTATTAAGAATAAAACGCGAAAAGCACTTAACAACAAAAGTTTACTTAAAAGTTTGTTAATGGATAATTACATTTTCGAGTGCTCAGCGAGGAATTCTTATCAATGCCGCAGACGTGTGTGTTTGACACGTATTTTTTTTTATTTTTTTTGAGTCTGTGAGATTTTCCGAGCGAATTTAATCACACTATCGTATAATTGAATTTCCCTTTTAAAACTCACTTTAAAAATGAAACCGTGTTTTCGCACCGTCGCGCTGTCACGACTTAAACAATCTTTCTCCTGCCGCCCGTCTCTGCAGTAACGTACAGTAAAAGTTCTCTTTGTCTACTCAACCACTCGTCGTTTGTTGAATAAATATTAATCACAGTGATGTTTGGATAAGCGATAAGACGAGCCGAGTAAAGCGCAGAGTACGAACGCTCGAGATACGCATACGATTTATGTTTTAATCGAAACTTGTCGACCGGGCTTTGTTGTAAGGACATTTTTCCAAATTGTTCGCCGACCACCATTGCGCGATTTCACATGTTATTGTTGCACAAGTAAAAAAAAAAAAAAAAAAAAAAAAATCCCCTCTGATTTCTGCAGTAAAATACAATTTTATTTAAAATTACGCGTTCTACACTTGCAGTGTATTGCAAAAACTTTGGAAATATGGAAAATAACATTTCATTTTTGAATTCGCATGAAAACGTGATTCTATAATTTTTCGCGTGTATATTTATGCGTCGGCAATTTTATTTGCACGACCGAGTGAAAATATGCGCATAATATACATTTCCGGGGAGGGGGTATAGCAGTAATATTTGTACAAAACTACAAAAATAATTTTTAGAATTTACTTGTTAACAAAAAAAAAAAAAAAAACAACAACAACAATTAGTTATTTATTTATTCAACCGTTTTGACAATAGTGACGATATGAAATCATAATTTATTACGATTATTATTAAAAAAAAAAAAAAAGGAAAACCTGACTTTGGATTTTGTTCGAAGTAATTCGTTATTGATTTTGAAGTCGATATCGTCAAAATCGGATCGATAAAAATCGAACGTGTAAAAGTTAAACGTCACACTGGTTGTGCCTATATAATTATATATGTAGAACGGCTATTCGATATGATATTGAATGAAAATAATTTGTTATTTCATTTTAAGCGCACGGCTGACGAGAAAAAAACGTTTCACATTATGTTTCTTAAATTGAAAAATAAATAGAAAAAGTTGTTTTGCACTAACGCGCGGTTTTACGGGATAAACAGCAGTCGCAGCGACATTCGACGCGCGATCGGGAGTGATATAGGCGCGCTCGTAAGAGTAAACAAAAACGTCCAAAACTGAATCTTAACAATTGTTATACGCGCCTGCTGTTAGCGCGTTTTTAATGAGTTTTTTCTAAACCAACGCGTGAGAGTGCGCACGTTTTACACGTTACTCGAAAAGTGCGTACGCGTAGTAAATAATAATTATAATAATAATTATTATTATTATTACAGTTGATACTGTAAGATAATAAAATCTCGAGTAAAAATACAAGAGTATTTTTTTTTTATTTCAAAAAATAAAAAATTATGGTAAATTAATTAATTAATCGGATAGACGAATAATGGCTAACACAGATTTTTAGTGCACGTATTTTATTCGTCTATTACCCGCTTGTATTATTATATTGTAATAACAATTTCTTACCGCCTGTTTTCGAATTGTAATCTCTTTTTTCCGAATCTCTGCCGTAGAACTCGACTTAAATAATTCTTCGCGAAATTAACACCGTTCGATTTAAAAAATATAATTAAGAATATATATATATATATATATGTACGTATTGTGTTTTGAGAATAAAATACAGCCGAATTGTGTTCAAATATTTAGGAGAAAAAAAAATCTTAACAAAGTCGAAATAACAGAACACGACCGGTAACGTGTAATGATGTCTGCCGGATTAATGAGATCTCAGTAGTCGTCGTCAATAACCAACTCGCGTTACTCACATAAAACGTTATCGCTTTTTATGTAATCGCTGTTTTGACTTTGTGTTTGACTTTGAAGATCAACGAGAATATAGTGTTCATATTAATTATTATTTCTGATAAGTCAGTATGTTTCGTATAGCGTTTAACATTAATTGTAACGCGCATTGTAATGGAATTAGTATTATTAGTTTAGTAGTAATTATACGATAGAATTATATTGTGCGTAAGTGCGTTAACGGAACGTATGTTAATTATTAGATTTAACTCGACTCATTACAACTTATATCACTTATGTTACGACAATGCCTCGATTGAAATTATATTGTACAAAGTTAAATGAAAAATTCGGTAAATATATTTTACAATGGCATTTTGTTAACACAATAATTGAATGCGAATATTAGAAGATTTCTACGTGTGTTTAAATTCTAAAGGAACGATCGAGGTTGTGTTTTTTCCCGAGTTTTTCACTTCTACGGCGGCCGCGTACATAAATTAACAAATATGTCCATAAATGTCCGTAAATTATTCATCGCCGCGTGTATACGTAAACACGTCCGCCGTTCCATCTGGTCCTTTGTTTAAAATTCAAAATGCATGTGTATATATAATATATAAACAGATAGACAGATACGCGTTCTCGTACACGAAACAGAGTAATTTATTATTTTTTTCATAAAGCGAAAAATGTGTAAATATTATATTATATTTCATGCGGTCTCTATTGTATATGCGTGCGCACTACTACAGCAGACACGCAGGGTACAGCAGGGTGGGCGTTCGTTGTTGTGGCTCGGTCGCGACAAACCGCAGCCGCGGTCAAAATATTCCATAAATAATTTATTAAATTCCGGTGTCCGGTCAAAGCTATTCTGTATAAATGTGTACGGTTAATTATACACGCAATATTAATAATAATTTAGTTTAAATTAATTGATGGGCGATTTCGGCGAAATTATTTGGTAACCGAAAAATACTAATTTTATAATCACTAATATTATCAATGGCGAAATATAAAAATACAAGTGATATATGATTGAGCCTACGGGCCCGTTTTTAAGAGAGAACTGGATGGTAAAATTGTTCACTGGACCTGTCCAAAATGGATCTGCCCGCACGCTCCGCCTGCCTAAGTATGGTGAACATTAATCGTAAACATTTAACAGTGATTTCGATTGATACTAATGTAGAATTCATCATGTAGACACACACACATCGATTCGAAAAAAATGTTAATATCTTAGGACTAATAATAATAATAATAATATTAATAATTATATTCTATGATAAACTAATAATAATCAGCATACATTATAAACGTGTTCTGTACATTTAATTATGCACGTTACATAATATTATTCTATTCGAATGGAATATTGTAATAAATATGCTTAAAGTATAATATGAATTTTATTGAATTTATTTTCATTGAAGGACGAATGTATGGATTTTATATTTTGGTTAACACTTCTCGAAAATTAATGTATAAAACATTTTATTTTCGGGTAGTTGTTTACAATTCTTTTACACAATTCTTTTGTATAGTTATATAAAAGAAAAAATATATAAATTTTTTCATTTTTTAATTTATTATAAAAACCGTAATTACTATTAATCAAATTTAAATAAAACAATTATGAATATAACAAACGAAATTTTTATTTTATTCGCATTTCGACAATGTTTTATCACTACTGCTTGGTCAAAAGAAACTAGAAACGAACTTAATACTTTTTTATATACACGAAAATATAGAAATTTTAACGTGTTATATTCATTTATCTGAAATGTTTGTTTACGTGAACTCCATTCGTTTTTATCAATTTTTTCAATACCATCGACAAGATGAGCAGCCACTTACAATAAACGTAATGTGTGTGTGCGTGTTTTTTTTATGCTCATATACGTTGTAATATGTAGTTATGTTTGGTTAAAGTGTGTATGATTTTTTTTATGTTTTCAACAGTATATTTGTACGTTGATAACCGAACGTTGATATCTTTAAAATAATTTAGACAATCACATAATTCGTATACATTAAAAAGAAAAGTTTTTTTTTTTTTTTGACGGATTAGTAACTGAAATTTTAACTCATTTTCAGTAGTAATATATTCGATGAAAATTAAACGAACGCATTTTATTTTTATAATGTGATACATATTTTGATGTTTTAAGTAATTTAACGACAAAGTTTTGAATCGTTTTTTTCTTTTTATTACGATAAATATCAAGCGTACAGTTCGTTGTGTTAATCCATATTAGTTGCGAGTATTTTAATTATCAAATAGACGCCACTATCGCGACTAAACACAAACGTTTGTAGTTTTCATATACGAGTTACTATTGGAGTTCATAAAACGAAACGACTGTAAGGTCATTTGGCGTCGCCTTAAAATGAATATTCATTTAACCGGCACACACGTCGTGCATGTACAGTGAAACGAAACGTATAGTATACGGTTTTTCTTTTTTGACAAATAAAAAACGTTCTAAGAAAATGGATGGTTAGTGTATTTAACTATTCCGTTCACGAAACGTATTATATATCTCAACGACCGGCTCTCCTCTCGCTGATTCCCACGTTTCTCAAACCCAACACCGCATCGTAATTTATACCGGTCGTCGACTACGTCTTCTCACTCGTATACGAACCAAACCGGTCAGTTCAATACATTCTGTCTATACATATAATACGTGTATATACTTAAATATATATTGTATTGCGTTAAAACGCACCGACAGTCCTGGAGCAATGCGTACCTATAGAACATTTATAACGTAAATGTTTTTCTCGTCCGCATTAATGTTTCGGTAACTTAGTCGAGGCTGTGGAAAAATATCCGTGTTTATATAATTACAAATTGGGTATGGACGTAGCCAATATCTCCTTTTCCGTTTCTTGTGGTTTTGATAATACCGCCGTATAATGCAATGGTATCGTCATCTTCAAAAGGCCGACGTGTTTGCAACTGATCAATTCTAGTTGCTGAAACATCGTTTACGGTGTGCAAGAACTCACGAAATCAGATCGTACGATTTTTCGCTAGGCAACTATTTTCTTTAGTCGCGTCAACGTCGTGTCGCGTCCCGTTGCCCTAGTGGGAGGGCGGCCTAAATGTATACATTTTTTTTTACCCACGAAAATTCGTTTTATAAGAATTTAATTCTTACGCGGTCGTCAGTGTCGAATAGTAGACGATTTCGGATTTTTTTCGTTCATATAATATCTATTATTATGATAATAAACAAATATATTCTAATAAAGTTAGCTGTATATAGCGTCGACAATCGACGCGTAGCGTAGCTGCGTCATAACTGTTGCCGAAGGTCGAATAATGTTTAATATTGACACGTTTGTTATAAGACCGTATTATGGTTTTTACAAACTGCAGACACGTTGTTTTCAATATTATCTATCGTCTAAAACAAATAATGTAAAATCGAACGTCATAGAGGGGAATGTGTAGCCTAACCGAGTAAAAAAGTAATATGTACATTGAAGAATTGAATAAGGAAAAAAAAATATTTTTGAAATTATACCGGACAATTCGTCGAAAACCAAAATTTCATGTGTATAGACATTGGAATATTACAATAAAAATATTACGGTTTAATTATTTTATTTTATTACGGAGACGTTTAAGTGTTTTTTTTTTTTTTTATAGTAAAAACTAGATAAATTTAATCGAATAAAATTATTGTACCGAATTAATGTATTTATTGTTTCAA
Organism: Chaetogeoica ovagalla; assembly: GCA_032441825.1. Classification (NCBI taxonomy): domain Eukaryota; kingdom Metazoa; phylum Arthropoda; class Insecta; order Hemiptera; family Aphididae; genus Chaetogeoica; species Chaetogeoica ovagalla. The sequence continues at coordinate 2,143,453 of CM063747.1, read as the reverse complement.
TTAGGGACTCTTATATAAAAAATGAATCTGTCGTGAAATATATATATATATATATTTTTTTTTTGTAATTTACTAACTCGCCGAAATATGTATACGAATTGGCCGGAATCATTTACCGGTAAAAATTACACCATGTAAACGTCATAAGTAAATATAATTGTAGCAGTAAAAATATAATATTTAATACAGAGAAACGCTAATTTTATTTTAAATATTCACCTATACGCATCTAGAGCCGACGGGCGGTGTTTCGAGAAACGAAATGTCTGTGCGCGTACTTTTTTTTTTTTAAAACTTGATTTAAAAACGCGCTCACTGCCAGTTACACATCGCTCACCTCTCTCGCACTCTGCTCGTAGTTACTCGTATTAAATAGCTCGGGGTTATTTCCGACGTCGTGGAAACTGGAAACGTTCGTAATTTATTTTTTATGCCTATTGCCCGTGCAAAACAACACCGACACGTCGTTATTACCGAATCCAGCGATTCAAGTATTTAATATATAATACGTGCGTACGTACGTGAAAAAAGTTTTAAATTTAACGTTATTGTTGATATGAACGACGTTTGCTTCGACGTTTTAAAGTTAGGAACATTTGAAATACTCTGGCGTGTACGCCGCTACACAATGTAAAAGTGATTACAACATTTTTATTTTTTTTGAACTCGATCAAAAATTGAAATTTTTTAATTGGCAATGAGAAATGCGTGAAAAACGAAATAATACCCATTATAGGTAGCTACAGTAATAATCTATTACTTAAACTGGCTGTTGGCGTTAAGAAATTAATAATTCATTATTTTGTGTATAAAATCCATTGTCATAATTAGTTTGATTTTTTAGCGACAAAATTAAGTGCATACACTTATCAGCAGAATGATTTTATATATAATAAAATTCGTTTTATGTACCTGTACGTATGATAAAATAAGGATTTTCGTTTTTATTTTCTAAAGCCTAAAATCAATCCGTTTTTATTGTTTAGTCGTATAAGAGGATTATTAACTTGTAGGGCTGGCGTAAGGAGTTGTGCGGGTTAGGCACTTGCCTAGAGCGGCACTCAGGAGATTACAAAATATATTATATCGGATCAATTAGACACGGAGGAGAATCAATATTAAAGTTTTCAAAATGAATGGCTAGGAAAATAAATTATAAATACGTGTAATAGGAATAATTTTAGGAAATGTTATTATATAACAATATTTGTTATATTAAATAGGTATCTAAATAAATTTGAACGGCCTGAAAATCGTTTAAGTTCATTAAAACGTCGTTCACGTTCACGTTCTACTTGAAATAACGAATGACGTTCAAGAACGTCGTTCTTTCCAAACACTGTTCGTAGAGCGATGGGCCGATTTCGATAATTTGTCGTTATTGGATAGAAAAATACTTCTTGCAGGGCGCATTAGGACTTCGATTCACATAATTTTATTTCAATTTTATTATTATTATTATTAAAATGGTGCGAGGCGTGAGTGCCTTCTCTTGTCAACTGTCTAAAAACCTAAAAGTCTCTATACGACTAAAATACGACGACTACATGTATAGTGAAACGCTTTAAGCATAGTAAATATATACGTGTTGGAACTCGGACGCTCAGACGTATTAGTTACATTGTTAGAATGTCTGGCACCTTATTGAATACGTTGTCGTTTTTGAAAATGTCTTCGTGATGTTATCGAGCGTGTTATACCACAAAATGGGGAAAAATGAACGAAAAAATGAGAGTGACTCTCTGTTGTGTATACGAGAAACGAATACTTACAAGTGGTAAATATAATACTATTATGTACACGATTTTTACGTTTACACTCCTTTATACACCAGTAAAATATTTTAATATTGTTAAAATATATACCAATGTATTATTAATGTTAAATAATTCGACATATATATATATATATATATGCACGCATTTAAATGTCATAGAATTATTAACGTTGGCATTTGGAGTAGTTATAATGGAAGTGTGTTTCACGTAATTTTTAAAAAAAAGTATATTTATATTTATATGATTTTAATATCTATACCACGATATACCGCACTTTCGAATATTCTCGAATTCAATTTAACATAATATACTCGAATATTATTATATTAGTACGTATATTTTATATTATTGACATTCGTTAAGCGCTTTATTTTCTTTTCGTTGTGTATTTTAACGCTCGGTCGTACATATAAAATCCACGAGTATGTAAATAAAATATTTATATTCGCGCGCTAATGCGACGGCCTTTTTAATAATAATTTTACGGATTTTTTTTTTTTTTAGCACATTTTTAGTAATATTTTTTCTTTACCTTACTGCTCCGTGTTTGTACAACGAGTAGGTAAATGATGAAATATAATTTTCAGTATACTTTCGAATATTTCAACGAATTCGCAAAAATCATACATCCACGATCAACGAATATTATTTTGAAAACTCGCAAACTAAAATTATTGCACAGAGTTGGCAGGTACCGCGAAAAATAAACACGGCGTTTTGAACGTTTTTTTATAACACGCATATTATATGTTTTCTTATTCTAGACATATATGAGCGAATAACCTTTTCGTCCGCACAAATAAAATTTAACATTTTTTAATTTTTTTTTTTGAATTTAAAAGCAATATGACGCGTAAAAGAAATATTCCGACCGCCCGTGTTTACAGTGACATCATGTCGCTTGCGCGTAAAAATTAATTCAATCGTCTGGTCTTCGTCGTCTATTCTATTTGCGACGGATTTTAACGTGCTCGGTAAATAACGACGACATTATTGCCGTTAAGTGTACGAAGAAGGAATTCCTTTTGACAGATCGCTGCTCTTACGCGTTAATGTGTTGTGTCTGAAATGATTTATCGTCGTTGAACGAGAGAGCACGTCATGTGCTTCGGGCTGAGTAGTGAGGCGAGCGGTGACGCGCAGTTTATATTATTCGAAAACAGCTCAGCGGCTGTAGACGGGTTTATGTCTACCGCCATTATTCTGTTGACACGACGTAAGGTCGTGGATAGCGGATGTGCGTGTGTGAGGACGAGGGGAACGTATTTTGTTTACGGACACGTTCTAGAAGATTTTCGAGTCGAATATTAGTAGTGTATACGCCGTAGCCTACAATGGAGCGACTCGATAACGTGCGACTACAAAATACTTTATAAACTTTATTAAAAAAAAAAAAAAACGTATATTTTCCGTGACGTGTTTTATTTTTTAATAAAACACGCACTTTCTAAAATGACGGAAGTGCGCGCCCGCGCCTTCACAGTCCATCTAACTACATCTCGACGAAATTTACATTTTAATTGGCCATTGAGGAGATCCAAAAAGCGGATTTAGACGTAATAGAGAATATTATATATGGACGGAGAGAATTTCGTCAAACGAAAATGCATATATCGTTATCCATTACGTTATTTCTATAATACTATATATAATATATATTTCCATTTTATTTATACGCGTACATTTTTCGAAATCGATTACGTCATACGGTAAAAGAAAAAAGCGAAGGATTACCGTGGCGGCGTAATGCTGGAATTTACATATAAAATACGCCGCACTCCTCCTAATACCGTTTTACTATGTAAAATTATATAAAATATCGTTTTTATATTTATTATGTACATTACTGGATTACATAAAAATATATAATAGGCCGGTGGTCTTTTTTCTTTTCCTATATATACATATACATATTCGTTTCGAAACGTTCTAAGGCTATAAATAATATAAGAAGTAAATTGCCATCAAAAATACTAGCGTCACACAATCTCTTGAATATGCTTTAAAGCATAGGTATACATACGAGTTTTTAAATTAAAAACATTAAGGCGTCGCGTTGTCGCATCGTCCAGAGAAAATTCTTCACGAATTCCCAATTCTATTCCAGCAGGGTAAAATAAAATAATATAATTTCACGTATTTTCATTTTTTTTTTTTTTTTTTTTTTGAAAAATTTCGTCGCAGGGATTATTGTCAATTCGTTTCTGTATAAATTTCAGATGTCTGGCACGTATATATACTAATATAACAGTCAATATAATAATGTATTGTTGTATCTCAGACGGTTCGTATTAATTTTTTTATGACGGCTTAATATATATATATATATATAAATGCTTTTTATATCGCTTTTTAACAGTACAAGTAATACGTTTAAAAATACGCACAAAGATGTATTTTTAACTATAGGATTAGGATATTTGAACAAAGTTTTTTTTTAATAAATTTTTCTAAAGAAAAATGATGATGAAATCGTGTAAGGGAAATATGAGTAAAATTGGTATGCCTCGTAAAAATCGAACTCCGTGTAGTTTGTGATAAATTATATTATTCGTTTTATTAAAAGCAATTTGTTTAATTAAGCAAGGTGAATATGCATTTACTATATGTATTGAATTGATTAAAATCGTTTTCGACTAAAAGCTGAAACGTTAAAATAAATCGAAATTCATTTTGAAGTGCGATTAGTGTAATTAATACAGAGGGCTTGGACTTCAATGAAATCATTTCTAATTAACAATTTTTTTTTATTTTGGATTATGTAATATTTTCTTATTATTATTGTTTTTTTTAATTCCACTAAACGATTTGTGTTTTGAAAGATCAAAAAAAAAAAAAAAAAAATAATTTTGTTTCAACTCTTAATGATTACTTATGATTCGAGCATACAAACAAGAATAATAATTATAACATATAAGGTACTGTAAATTAAATAAATCTCATTGTAGGCAATTAACACATCGATAACATCGTTTATAATATATTTCGTATAACTGAATTCAATATTATGTATTTGTTTTTCACGTTAAAATGAATAAACGTTGAAGAAATCAAATGAAATTCGTTTATAACACAGGTTACGGTTTCTACGTTAATATTTCGGCGTTCGCCCTTTTTAAATATGCCGTTCGTCTTATCTTCACTTCAAAATCGTTTTTATGAAATAAACGTAAAAAAAAAACTCATTATTATTGATACTATAAGTTGTGTGTGTGTTTTTTATAACAACGCTCGAGTAATATATTACGAGGGTACCACCACAAGACACACCCGAAATAAACATTATGCTAATGTAAAACAACAAGTCTCAATAAATCTTAAGATTTGTTTAATGGAAAAATCGTGCGTCTGCTCACATCTAAACATTAAATTACCATATTATAATCCTGTGTGTGTGTGTGTGCGCGCGCGTACGATTAACATTTATATTTTATTATATCGATTACGAAAGTAAAGTAAAGTAAAGTGAAAAAAAAAAACAGATTATCGCTCGCCGCGTCCCGTCGTCCAATAATATTCAATATTTTATTGATAAATCCGAGACACGCGTCCGTATTAATTAACACCGCGGACAACTAATAAGATGTTATAATGTGACCGAGGCGATCCATCCAACGCACGGTACACCGCCGCGATCCGTATAATATTATTTTATTTTTTCGAATCAATCGCGTACCAGAGCTCGAGGCGCGCGTTCCGTTTTCGTTCTCCGCGTTGACGATGTCGTTCCGTATAAGACACGCGTACTCGCCCGTTTCCAAAAAGATTCTGTTGAACGTCAACGGTTACGTGTACACGCTGAACAAACGCGTGATACGCAAACACGACGGCGTGGAAATATTTTATTGGTCGTGCAGGAATAAATGCGGAATGGTTTTTCGTACCGCGGTCGACAACGGCGTACACGTGAAGGACGACGATTTTCACGCGTCCGGCGTACACGGCCACCGGTCGGATTCGACCGACGAACGGGGGGGAAGGGAATCGCCGGACCGGCACGGTGGTGACGCGGCCGCGCAGCCGTTGGACCTGAGCCGCGAGTGCGGCGCGGACGGACCGACGGTGGATTACACTGCAGACGCCGGCGGACGTCCGTCGGACGCTCGGACGTTCGATCACATGCCGTACGTGCCGCCCGAGTTGAAAACCACGTTGTCCGGCCAGACGTTTTACGTCAGAGACACCGGCACGGGCGAGCATCGGATCGTTATACTGTCCACGGCGGGAAACGTACGATTGTTGAGCGGATCGGATTTTTGGCTGATCAACGGCACGCCGCACTGCACTACGGACAGTCGTGTCAGACACATGTACACGGTACACGGGCACGTGGACACGGGACACGGCAATCACACGTGCGCGCCGCTCGTGTTCGGCCTGTTCGCCAGCCCGTCCGGCGACGCGTTGAAAATCATGTTCGCCGAGTTGAAGTGCTTCGCGCGGAGACACGGCGTTAGTTTCTCACGGAACACGGGGACGAAAATCGTGACAGACGTCGATGCGTCGGTCGTCGACACGGTGAGCGTGACGTTTCCGACCGCCGTGCGTCTGATTGGTCTGTTCCATTTCTCGACACACATATACCGGCGCATTCACGCGGAGGGTTTGGCTGTCAGGTTCCTGACGGACAGCAATTTCAATCTGCTTTGCCGTTATCTACTGGCAATGGCTTTTCTCCCCGTGTCAAAGGTACTAATTACCTATGGTTATAATTTTTATTATTATCATTCACGTAGCATTTCATTACCGCGGTGAATTTATCGAGGGACTGTTATTATTCAAACGGTTTATTTATTAAACGTAACGACGTTATTTTGTTTTGAATTCATTGCGACGTTACAGACGTTTTTAATTTGAAAATTCGTTTGAAACACCAAAAATAACGTCGTAAGTGCGCGTAAAAAAATATTGTTATTTTAAACATTCGATGAAAAAAATAAAAATTCTGATTGTACGACGATAGATTAATATTCTATAACGAGAATTAAACAACAACGAATTTACTTAAATATTCATTAGCGTTGATATACGCATATGTATGCAAAAATAAAAAGCTGTTGTCGTTGTGAAACCGGTCGCATAAAATCAACGACCGTTGTAAATTATTTTTTATCTGCGACGACGCTCGTAGGTCGTAACGATCCGTAACGTCCAGTAACTGAGTACGCGATTTTGCCGACAGAGGCAGCACCTGATGCGACGTGACGAATTGAAATTATCATTTTACGAACGCGGTAATAATTTATTGTTTATTCGAATTCAATAAATTCAAATCGAATTTACATTCGATTTATTTTAATAAATCATAACGTTAAAATCATACTCGTTGAAAGTAATTTCGAGAGCTCTTTAAATTGAAATCGGTATACAGTTAATGATACGTAATTGGTAATTATTATAATTAATATATAATATTATACGTTCATATTGTCTTATTGTGTACTTTTGTTTAGAATAATTAGATAAAAAAAATTTCTAAATATTTGTTTTTATAAAGTTAAACGCCTATTTATAATAGACTGGCCTATTTATTATAAGAACAATACACTTAGATAAAAAAAATATATATATATTTTATTTATTATGTTTAACAAATCATTAAAATCAAATAAGAGTTCGTTTCATTTGTTTTTCAAGTTATTTATATGAAATGATGGAATAACGACATAAAAAAAAAAATTGTTGGTACATTCGTAAATGTATTCAAGTACACTCGGTAATTCGAAATGAAATTTTATGGTAAACTACACGTCAACACGCGATAATTCGAAGTTCCATACGTTTTGTATGAATTTGACTTATTATTTCCGTTCAATATCGAATTATTATCGTAATTAAATAACGCAATATATTTGCATTTTATTTCTCAATCGTATTTAGAATTTGTCGAAAGCCGACAGTAGCTTAACCGATAGTAGCGCCGACGTTTTCGACGTTTTATTTACCGCTAGAAAACAGTATTGAAAAAATGAAACCAAATTCAATGCAGCAGAAAAAAATTACAGATTTTTTTCGAAAAATAAAAATTTTTAATTTTAATAACATATATAGGTGTATTAAATTTTATTGTTTATATTAAGTACTATGCGTTGTTCATATTATGATTATTAATCATTATTAAACATAAAAATGTACATAAAATGTACCTAGTACGTATTTTATATTTACATTTTTCAAATCTCTTAATAATTCGAAATTTTTCGCAAGTACCACCCCTAACTTGGAATTGTCGACTGTACCTATAGTATCGAGAATTAATTAATTATTATGACGCAAAATATTATTCGGATTGAACAGTTGAATTCGATATTTGTTCCAATTTTAACTTTTCGACAACTATTACTTATTACGTATTCACCATATATGTATATCGTTACATAATATTCATCGTCGATTTCGTTATTGTTTAAGATCATCGAAGGCTTTGACAGGATCAAACCTTTGTTTTCGAACGATTGCCGCGAACAGAATTTACTGAACTACTTTGAGTCGACATTTGTTACGCGAAAATCGCGCGTGAATGTCCACGGACAAAATCCCGCCGAGATAAGTCCTCCATTTTTCCATCCGGAGACCTGGTCGGTCATCACACACAATGGAGTGGATAGCTCGCAAGTAAAAACATTCATCGGCGAGTCGTGGCACTGCATGTTCAATAAGTAAATTAAAACATACACGTTTTACCATAACACAGTCGTCAATCAATATCGAACAAGTTTTAACATTTGTCTTAATACAACACTGCACGTTCACAGGTTGCTATCCAAACAGACGACTTTGTACGAATCGATATCGCAATTGCAACACTTGCAAAACGAGACGGAATATGTTCTGAAAAACGGGTTCGACAGGTACATTCCAAAAGACTACAAAAAGGCCAAATATCAGAGGGAAGAATACATTAGAAAGCTCGTTTTAGAATTTAAGAATAATCCGCAATTTGACGTGTTGCTATTCCTCAACGAAATTGCGTGCAATTTAAATTTTAAAAATTTGCATACACCTGGCGAATTTAGAAAACGATCGATTTTTTTGGACCCATAAAGTGTTTTCTAACACCAGCAAAAAACAACTCTTGTTTTATTCAATGTTAAATATAATAAAACCACGTTTATGCGCTTTTCAAAATAAATAAAACTGTATAGCCGTATTGAACGTTTTTAAAAACCTTTTAAAAAATATCCGAATAAAATTGCATTTTTATAACGTACAATTTATTGAGCGATGCGTGAAGTGACTGTTAAATAATTTGAGAAATTTTGGATTAAATTAAAAACGAAAAATAAATACGTGGTTATTAAATTTCAGAAATTTTATGTTTTATTATGTAATCAAAAACAAATTGGAAATTGCTTTTATAATTAATAATTTATATTTAAATACAATATACAATATATTTTTCATTTAAATATTTTAAATTTATGTTTATTTTTTTCTAGTTATTAATGACTTGAAATAATAATGATTTAATATTGTTATGTGTACCATTTGTAACTGTTATGTTTTTTTCTCATTTAAAATTATTAATTTGTTGTATATTTAAATATTTCTAATAAAATTAAACAACATATTACTATACATAACTATTGGTTTATAGACTTATAGTCATTAACTACATAGCTATTAGTTTATTAAAGTAAGTTATTTATAAATGAGTTGTTAAGTAAAATCAATAGTACAATTTTTTGGCTTGTTGAAATTTTTAAAATATGTCAATTTAAATTTCTTTTTTATCTTTTATAATTGGAATTCGTTTACGAAACTTTGTTGTTAAATAAAAACACATACAAAAGTTTATCATATACTAATTGTTTTTCCTTGAGATAAAGATATCTTAATGTAATAAATCTGAATTCTTGTATTTCAATAAACTGTTTAAAAAGCAGTATTAAAAACGTTACGTTTCTTTTGTTTTTGTATTTTTCGATTATAGAAATTAATATTGCGATGGAGTTTTTCATTAAAACTCAAATATCCACATAGTTATAATATTATAAATATAGAGTGTAGGGACAAAAAAACTAGAAAAAAAAAACAGTTTTTAGTGCGGGATGGTTTTTATAATCCACTCCCCTCTCCGAATGACGTCTTTATTCTCATTCAATGGATAATAAATCGCCCCGACATTTTCAAACAAAAATGGATTATATCTGTCAAGAGCAGACAAGTTGAAAATCGAGTAAATTCAATTCCGGCCGTAAAATCTCATTTTAAAACAAGAAAAATCGAGTTTGAGACGCGACGAAATAAATAACAACCATGTAACGAAGATGGGTGTTTCGAAAATTACTTTAGACGATAAACATTTTTTCGCGCAGAGTATTAACGGCTTTCATGGTGTGTTTTATTATATAACATAATTGCATGGTCGGAAGCAACGAGTCAAATAACACATTATTTTATTCGCGTAAAAAATACACAGAAAGTATTTTGCACTCCTTAAAATGCAATTTTTATTCTGTCGGTAAACATAATAAAAGTATTTATATTTATAAAAAACAAAAATCAGCGTTGTTTTGTACGAAAAATACCCGTTTGTCTTCCATTTTAATTATTTAATTGAGCCCCGGGGGCTTAATTGACCATTCGCAATTCGTACTGGTGAATTATAGATGTAAATATAATTTTGGGCGGACGAACGGCCACCGGCCGAGCTGTGAGGAACGTTCGTAGCCGTTCGAGAGTACTTGCACTTTTTTTCGCCATCCACTGACATTTAATTTTTACACATAAGTATTTAACACGACTAATATTATAGGGAATTATCGTTGCGAAATGAACATGACGCGTCTAGGCTTAATAGCTTAACTGTTGTCTCGCAAATTCACATAATACGTACGGGGGAGACAGTTGAATACATATTTTGTAAATAAAATATTACACGGCGATGACACGTGTGATTTACGCCTGCGTACGGATACTGGATTCTGTAGAACTATTTAAAATTAATTAAGATTTGACGTCTCTAATGTAATTTTGCAAAACGACTCTGTTACTATAGGATTTAATAGGCCTGTAAGTACACCGACGGGGGTGACGTCGTCGTCGTTGCCTTTAATGGAATATTTATTTCGCGTAAAAAGGTGATAACCCAGTTGCGATCAATATACAAAAAACCAACCGCCGTCACGCACAAAACACAATGCACATGTACATCACCCTCTATTGGAACGACATAGAAATCTATATGTGAAGCAATCCGTAGCCCTGACAACGGCAACCCCCGCAGCATGCCCAATGAAATCAATAATAAATATTGAAGAGGTGTTACATGTATCAATAGCGTATGATAGTATACATATAATGCAATACGTACAATCGTGTTTCATAATATATAGATGTGTTATTAATATGTTATTATTTGCAGAGTAAAAATCGAATAAAACGCAAAACGAAATATAAATATTTTTTTTCTTCTAAATTTCAGCCGTTTTTGTTTTTAAACTCGGCTCTGTGAAAAGGACTTAAATACTGTTAATGTTTGCTTTTGAAATATCTTCAAGGCGTCTAAACGAACATCATGAATTCATGGTATTTAAAATAATATTAAGCCGAAAAAACCATTCGCTTTATTAGTAAAACCTTGTTATTATTATTATTATTATTATTTTGACGCATTCGATTATTTAATTTTTAATAAAATTATAATATATTTTGTGGTAACGGTGCACTCGCGTGTACATTTTAACACTTTAATCAATAGAAAACGCTAATAAGTCATCAAACAGTACAAAATACGCGTTGTACATTATTACATCAGTTTTCTACAATACTATAGTCGATAATAGATTATTATTATTATTATTATTATTATTATTAATCATAATATTATCAAATACGATGGCATATTTTATTGTAAAATACCAAATTACGACTACGATCAATGACCTAGTCGGCGTCCATTCGAAAATCGCAGAGACTGTTCGTCTCTCGAATACCTCTTCGTTACTTCAGATAAAATAAAACAATCGCCCAAATGAACACAATGAAATATTTCTACAGAATTTTAAACGCGTGATGATGCGATATCGTCTCGAACGATATTATGAAAAATCCAAACTGATTTTACGTCGCTTATAATAACCAACAAATTATGACCGTAATATTGTCAGCTGTTCTCGCTATTCTACACCGTATTTTTTGATGCGGGTGTTCGCGCGGGGCACTCTTTAACAGTTTTCGGACTTTGACCGAATTGCGCCGTGCCGTGTCGACTATAGTTTTTTTCGCATCGCAATCGCGCCTGCGTGTGTCCGTCACCGCTATAGAGTGTTGTTATTTTATATGTGTGTCCCTTTTTCCCTCCGCGCACCACACGTTTTTGTACGTGTGCGTGAACGCGATCCCGTTCATGGGAAAAAGGGCTCAGCAGCCACCGTCGTCTCCGTGTGTGTTGTGCCGTCAACGCGACTCCGGTACGTCTTGTTGTGCTCCATCAGAGCGAACGGGACCGGTCCCTTAAACCGGTCGTCGAAGACGTGTCTCGTTGACGCGTTTCGTTTTTGGTTGTCCGTGGACCTCGGTGACGGCGCGGACGCGATCGCACGGATAAGTACGCGGACGCTTGTGAATAAATCAATTTGCCTCGTTGTTAAAAGGACAGGACGAATTGTTTAAATACAAACGTACATGTGCATTTCTGTTTCAATTCGTGCGATTTGTAGGCAACACGTACCGATTTAGAGCTAATGAATATTTGGAAAATATTTTATTTTATTACGCTTATATCATTATATTAATAATGTATTGCAATATAATAAATATTTAAATTATTTTATTTCGACAGATTTAAACTAATAAACAAAGCTTGGCGTGAATTCAATTTAACATTAGTAATGCGAAAAATCGAGCCCAGAGTATAGTTAATATACGTCGTAATATACTGGGTTGTTATCAAAAGTGAATGGAAAACTAACGTTAATTATTATTAACTCGATCAAATGCATTTTATTTCAATTGTAATAACATTTACTGACCGTGTCCCGTTCGTTTGATGACGTGAAAAATAAAAAATCACAATGTTTGAAAATAATTTAAGTCCAATTAATCTATTTAAATTTAATTAAGTTAATTATCATCGATCTACCTACATAGACTTACACTTCATAAACAATTTATAATAATATTCCGTAATTAGTTGACTCGAGGCTTTATATCTCGATGATTGCTTTCGTTGATTGGGGTATATTGTGTTGTCGGCACAGATTTCAATGAAAAGCATTTTCATATCAATTAAAATGTTGTGATTATTAATAGAACCAATATGACTTCATATTTTAGGGTATACAAGTGAATATTATTATTATTATTATTATAATCAGCCCGGTGACGTGTCATGAAAATAATTATTAATTATTTTATGCTTATAATCTTGTTTTGGTATTCTCTGACACGACTCACAAACTACGATATCATATTTATTTGCAAATGATTTCGAGTATACGTGTATAAGTTGAAATTTAGCTAAATACTGTTAAATCGTATTCATAACATTTTTTTTCTACGAATACTTTCGATTTTTCATGTATTTAAATAAAATACATTAAACACAACATGTAATTTTTATATGTGTAAATAAATTATTAATACTTTTTAAAAAATCGTTATTCTCTTGGTTGCGATATGGGCTGATATCTAAATTTGCAGAAATACTATTCGAATAAATGTTTCAAAATATATTATTCTTATTTTATTTTTTTTTTCAAATGTATCGAATAGTGTTTAATAAAGCGTTATGATAAATCGAAATCGTCCAACGTATTCGGGGAATAATTAAAATATAATTCGACGCCTTACAAATTAAAAATGATTGCTATAATGCAGATGATGCACCGACGTCTGTGTTTTAGTATTTTAGAATAATTACACTGCGTAAATTTATATCATGGCATGAGGTTAGAAGCATACCGCTAGGACTTACTAAATACAGCATATTGTGATCGGCTACGGGGAAAATTGACATTTTACAGTATCCACGTGCACACGCGCACGATTTCTTAGTTTAGAAAGTATTGAAACGCAGATTTATAACAAGTTCAATATTACGAATAAAAATAACGATAATAGTATATATATATATATTTAAAATATATTTTTGTTTTGAATATTATTTATAATATTGTAAATATTCATAAACAAAATCTCAAATTCGTATACATATGAAATAATTTGAAGAGATATGTGTTTACTTTTAATGGGAGGGGGGGAGGACAAACACAAATTTATTTACGTACAAATAAATATTTTTGAACATGAAAAATGATTGATTTTTAAATAATTTGCTGTTTTAGAATATTATAAGATACATGGTAAAACGTCGATCGTATATATCGGTAAATTAAATGTTCTGAATTAAATAAAATTTTTGTCATACAATTTATAGCTATTACATACGTTTATTAAACTTTATAAGAGGCGTTATTATAAAAATTATATGTACTGTTGATTGTTTCAAAAAGTTATATAATAAAAATATGCGATTGACAATTTTACAATTTCTACCACGATGTAAATAAATAACGATAAAAATACATAATATAATGCAAAGAATAACAAAAAAATATATTTTTTTAAAAAATAAATATTTTAAATTATTCCACAATTTAATATTTTATTAAAATAAATTTATGTATCCACCACTCTCGTCTGTCGCCGAAAAACAAACGAAAAATAATTTTTTAAATTATTAAAACGGAGAATAATTTTTACACATTTATAATTCATATTATGCTGCATTTCTGTAAATTATTATACGATAAAAAAATTATTTGATATTTTGACAATTATTCGATAGTGATGAAAATGCTTTTGTCAATTCGTTTCGTTGGCGATTGTATGTTTTAAATGTAGTTTATAAAACTTTCCATTAATTTTAATTTTCGAATAAAAATCAATGTTATCCTAAAAGTCAATCAAAGAACACTTAACAGTTTTTACGAAAAATTTGAACGAACCTTAAATATTCGTATTTATGTCATGACTTGAGTACCGTAACTTGTGTGTAATACACATTACATTATGTACACTGCACAATGTACACAACTGTGTACTAAATTTTATACTGACATATGAAATTTATTGTTTTTTTTTCTTACGAAAAACTATTTTTCAGTTGTTTACCCAAGACCACGTATTCAAAGATGTTATTCGAAAATCTCATCGGCTTCTGATTTTAACAATCAGAACAGTGTTTTAACGTTCGTATGACTCACGAGTTTCACGATAACAACAAAACAAGAAACATGGATTTCAATAAAACTATCGTTTTATGCGTTGTAATATTTCTCGGAGATATTGTTGAAATTATCGCTAAAAATGGTAAGGACTTATAAAATATATTTTTAAAAAAATTCCTTCATTCGTATGTAGGAATTAAAGTTTTAAATAGAAATAAGTCGTATACGCAATAATTCAAGTCCCGCGTAAAGTAATTTTACTATGTTTTCCCCCGACACAAAAACATTATTACAGTGCAATCTCACTTTAATAATTAATATATTATTTTAGATACGAATGTATATAAAGGTGAGTGATTTTAATGCGCATTTCATATTTTATGATATCACTCGAATAAAACATTTAAATTGTGTCAACCATTTTATTAAGTAAACTCGAAAAATATTAGATTGATTCGTTTTCTTCGTCGTTTAATTTTTATTTTATTTGTTTTTGAAACATTTTTCGAAAAGATTATTGTTGAAAATTATATACGCGTCGGTTCAATTATGTTATGCGAACGAATTTTAAAATTTTATGTTATTTTCTTTATCGAGATTTTTATTTTCCGGTGTTAATGCTTATATATAATTTCATATCTATTCACATTATATGACGAAATGATAACAACACTGGGCCATAAGAAAATTTTCAATTCAGTATAACGAATTTTAATAATGAAAAAAGAATACGGTTTTATTTTGTTTAAAGAAACGTAATAAAAACACCGTATTGTATTTTAACTATTAAACAAAAATTGTGCTTATTTGTAAATCAGACAATTATCTTTGCAGGTGTAATGTAATTGATATTTATATAACTTTTTTTATGGAATCCGTGATCACTAAGTGGAAAATCCCATTCTATGAAATATAAATCTTTCGTAATATGTTTAGAAAGTAGTAATATAAAAATATGCGAATACTCTATATAACTATTAATGTTTTATACATATACATGTGTTTTTATGTATTTAATTTTAGAATGTGTCCGTAAGTTTGACATAACTTTGAACAATATTACAAATGTGTAAAAACAAAACTTAAAACATATAAAAAGGCAAAGAAAAAAATAGAGGAAAATTAATTATTATATAAATATTAAATATTATATTTTTAACATTCGAATTTATCAATGATGTTTTTAAATGTTTTGTAAATTTTCTGAATTCTCGTGTGGGATAAAAGTTTGCCAATGTATCATGTACTTTTTGCCAATAATATATTAGACTTGAGATATGATATGGATACGAGTATGGTATTTTATTAGGAAAAATAAGAAAACATTTTTTTAAATATATATAATAATTATAACATAATTATTTTATTTCGTATTAATCGATTAATTCAAAATACCTATTTCAATTTGTAAGTAATCAAGTCAATGGGTTTGAACATTTCCATTCTTTCAGAAGAACGAAAGAATTATTTGCTATTACAAACATTAACATGTTTTCATTATACAGTATACAAAGAAATGTTCATAATAAAATGCTATATAAACCTTTTTTTTTATATTACCCAAAATGTTTAGAGTTTATAATCGACAAAAATTGTCTTTTTAAAAGAAAAATTGTTTAAAAGCTTCTTTTTTTTCAAATAAATTTTATATTAGTGACATTTGTTTGGATAAAAAAAAATAATACGCGTACAGTACAATTCACACGAGAATAATAATAATATATGAATTTATGTGTACATATTGGCTTCTTGCCTAAAGTACTGAATAATATCGTAGCAATAAACTTGTTATTCAATTAAACATTTTCCATAATAATTTTCTTAGTTCTCGTTAGTAGTTTTAAGAAATAATAAAATCGTTATTATATTTGATCTAACTCATTTGATCATAAAAGTGTTAAAAACTCCATTTTACAAAGTTTTGTAATAAATATACCCTTAATATAATTTATACTTATATGACTGTTACTCATCATATTTTTTTGGTTATTACATAATTATGTAGGTCAATTAATATATTGTGGAAGATTTAAATATATTATAGGTAAGTTATTTATTTATGTTAATTAAAACACGTGAAAAGCATGATTACAAAATATATCACATTTTATCAATAATATAAAAAGTTTAATGAATCATAAATATATAGGTATTTATTTGTTCCTGTAATATTCATTTTTTTTCAAAAAAAAAAAAAAAAAATGTAATAATTATTTTGAATTGACATTGTGATGTTGGCATACTTTGATTCAATTTAAATATTTAATCAATAATATTCGATAATATATTGTTGATATAAATAATAAAATATATTCATATTATAATATATATATTTTATTTTGTGTATAGATAAATCACGACAATGCACTAGTACCGATGCTTTCAAACATGCATATTTTGTGCTCGGTGTGTATTTTATTTTGTATAAATAACATGTTAACCAACATCATTTCGATTTAACAATCATCAACAAAATCAATTTATTACTATTTCCGAATCCTGCCAATTTAAAATATATAATTTAATTTTTTCATGTATATAAAATTAGTATTAATATTTTTTTTTTCACTTAAAAAAATGCCTATATAATATATATATTTAAATGAATTATAAAATAGTGATTATTGTATTTATATTTTGGTCAATAATTGTAAATTATGAATGTTCACTCAATTTTAGAATTCATTAATAAATCAACTTGGATTATTTTTGTTTGGCATATTTTTATAATATGCTTGTATGGAAAATTACGTTCAATCTCAGTGATATTAATATGTAATAATTAAAACATTCTCGTTCGATGTATTTCGTATTGAAATTTCATTATTATTTGAAGTGCGTAATGTCACAATAAAACCGAAATCGAGATGAACACCTATAATTTTAGCACTATGTTAATAAATATTTTATCCTCGTAAAGTGTAAAAGGCGTGTCATCATATTTTTTATTTATTTTCGAGTAAAAATTTATAGTATTTAAGTATAGAGAATTGAGTAGTTATTTAAAAAATATAATTAATATTAATATATAAATTTTTTTTGATTAGACGAAAATATATATAAAAAATACAAAAAAAGAGGTAGATGGATATTTTTTGTTTCAATAATTCACATTTTTAATGAAATAGCTTTAAATAATATGTGCATAGATATTATATTAAATAATACAGTGATTTATATATAATTATAATTTTAATTATTATTAATAATAAATAGGTAATAAACAGTGCATTGTTACACCTAACATTATGTATTATATATCACAGCTATGTTAAAAGCGTATTTAAACGAAATATTTCAAAGAACAAAACTTGGTATGTATACGTTAATTTATAATTAATTAAATTACATTAGAAATTATAATCGTTGAACTAAATGTTAATTTGCAATAAAAAATATGTAAAATTTAAAAAAAAAATTATTATCATAGTTTACTATGACACAATGATTCAACGTCCATGGGATTGGTGTTTGGATTACCTAAAAAGTTCGTAGTAATCTTATTATGAATAAAATAATTTAGCGTTTTATATTGTACAATTAGGTGTGAATAAGATGTTTCTCAAATGCTTCCTAAACTAAAGGCTAACTCAGATTTTATAGACCAAATGTTGAAGTTTATGCATGTCTCTTTTAGTTTCGGCAATATCAGGAACCTTCTTGTTCAGATGGAAATTTCTTAAGTTTTTCCGATTTCGACCCTCTGCTTGAGTATTTTACTAGTATTTCATACTATACGATTAATTCATCTAATATATATATCCGTCCAAAGGCATGCGACGTTGTATGTGCGGCAGGGGCAGCGTATACAAGGGGGGGGGAGGGCGATGGGGCGATCGTTCCCCCCTAGATACTTGTATATGTACCTATATTTACTGACAACTAAAATTAATTGAACTAAAACTAAAATATAATAAAACATTTTTTTATTTAAAACTTATTATTTTCATATAATTTTTCGATAATTCTAAGTTGGCAACAAATTCGACGGGCCGTTTTTCTACTCGCCCTGCCCTAGGGGATGAAGTTAATACGCCCCTAGTGTGCGGTAATGTAGTTAGTTCAATTACGATATATACCGTTTCTCAAATAAATTTTTATAAGTTTTTAAGTTTTAAAAGTACTTTTTCTCCAAGTTATACCCATACGTCCATAATACCCTACACTTATTTTGTGTACCGATCATTTTGTTGAAATATGTTTACTGTTTAGTACTGTCGCTAAGAAAAACTATGCATAATTTCAGAGTAATCTTACGGGTTAAAATCTATTGATTGTAAAAATTATTGTTACATCAATAAATTGGCGTAATTCTGTGTAATATATGATAGTTCCTACTTTCTGCTATAATAACATTTAATTGCCTATTATAATTATGTTTTATACTTTTTTTTATAAATCAATTATAAATGTTGGATGTATGTTGTTCGTAAGGTTTACATTATTCAAAATATTGAATAACTTATAAAATTATCTTATGATCGTGGGTAATGACTGCCTACTGATTGTCAATGTTTAATAATATGTATCATTCATATATAGTATTGTATATGACGGTAATAAATATTTTGAAATTAATTATTTCATTTAATACTTAATTCAAAATATTTTTTAATGCATTAGATGAAGCATTTCCTGAACTCAGATGTCTAAGTAAGATTATAGAAAATACACCATTAGAATTTATAATACACAAAAAAATCAATACATTGTATAGTAATAATAATTCTTATAATGAAAAAATGAACGGTTTTATCCCAAATTTTAGTCAATTAGAGACTTTTTTAAGATAGATAACGGATAAATATAATTTTACATAATTTTAAAATAAATAGTAATTATACATAATATTCTTCTGTCTTTTAATAAATGGACAAAAAAAAAGTTATTTATACATATATAATTAATAATTATTTTTATTGTTATTTTAAAAATCAATAAATTTTAGCGTTTATAACAAATAATATTATAAAACCTTGTAAGTAATTTTTTTATACATCAAAAGAAAAAACTATTCAACATTTATGGATGTTTATTCATAACATCAATTAGAGATAATAATAATAAAAACATTATACGAAAAAAATATTCTATTTAATTAAGTACTTCTATTTGACTTTTACTATTTTTTAATCTAACATATTATTTCATGTTTTCCATAGATCGTGAACATGGTGCTTCCTTAGAGTTTCTGGAACAGGCAATTTTCAAATTGAGTGAGTAGCTAAATATTTGTTATTGTTCTTAAATAGATTACTATTAAAAGTTAATTGCTTTAAGTGTTTTTTTTTAGTTTATATATGTTAATGTAATCAACGAGTAAACTATTGATGGTTATTTATATAGAATTATTTAATCGTATTCGCGGATAAAGCGCGTCAGTCACATTTGAATTATTTATAATTATGTTCACTGTGTGAGACATGATCCATTTTTAACGAACAAACTACTTTTCTTAATTGTTTTTGATGTATTAATTTTGATGGCTATGAAAAAAGAGTGGTTCTGACAAGTACATTTAAATAAACTAATTATGGGAATTACGATATAATATTTTGATTTTATTTTATTTTTTTCAGACAATCAAACAATATTAGATGGTATACTATATTTATGTAACGATTATTTCACTAAATAAGTTGATTCTATGCAAATCCCTTAATATTATTGCTGTTACCTAGCTGTATTGATAATTTTTTATTTTATTTGTTTTCATAAGTTTATGTCGAAAATGCGAAAAAAAATATTAAATTAGAAAATTGTTTTTTCATATTTATAACAGCCAGTGCATTCAAAATTACTATTGATTAGTGGTAAACAATGTAATAATTTAAAATTTTCAAAATTAAATCATAACATTCTACGAGGCCTATCTCAAAATCAACCTCCGGTGTGTTACAATTCACTACATACGATCATACATCGGTGACATGTTTCTGTATATCGCAATTTGTACATTATTCTCTTATAATATGCCAAGTTTCGACCGTTTTCGTTCAATATTATTCTAATAGTTGCCGTTACAACATGAAAAATACAATTCTATCTCTCACCGCCTGTGAGATGCGAAGTGTTATTCGTTTTTTTGGAAATTGAAAGAAATAGCGTGGCTCAAATTTATCGTCGGTTATGTAATGTTTACGGCAGTAAAGTGATGAGTGATGATTCGGTACGTGATTAGTGTAGACAATTTAAAAATGGACCCACAGATGTGCATAATGAAGGGGGTCAATGACGCAAATCGATCATGACCGTAGGGTGTGGTTCACCAAGTTGATCAATTTTTTCGAGAAAACAGGCTTTTTTGATTTCAGGTCTTTCAATAAGATTTTCCGAAATTTCTCTAAGTACTCTACACAGAATCGTGTCTGAAAACCACAAGTTTTCTGTGCCCGCCATGATCGATATATGCATTATAAATACAAAAACACAAGTATACACACGTAAAATATGTATAAATAATATATGTATTTATTAATATTATAAATATATCAATAAATCTAAACATTTATATTAAAAAAAAAAATAAGTATCTAACAGGCATATTAAAATATACTGCCCAAATCATTGAACTGATTTCGATAAAAATGTTGAGTGTAATTTCCTGTTATAATACTTAAAGTTTTAAGATTCGAAGTGTTCATAAATCATAATATCATATTTTTTAATTCAATGTTTATTGTGTATTTTTACGATAGAAAAATATGTACGTAAATCATAACTAATGATTCGGAATAGTCGTCTTTCTGTTAACTTTGAACGAAATACGAAGTACCTAATTAACCTTACGAATTAATAGCGATTCATTGAAGCAAAAACATTTTGTGATAATAGTGTAATCAGAATGAGTTACTCGTACAAAATTATGTAAACGGTAATTAAAAAAAAAAAAATTGAAACTAGCTCAATGACGTGTATTTGATACAATTTATGACAGTGATGAAACTAACATAGGTATACATATATTTTTACTTTTGGTAAAAGTGGAATAAGGAAGAAACTTAGATACTCTATCCGTTGCATTGTTAGATGTGCGTAACAACTCTTCTAAACGGTGACAGGACAACGTTTAAAATGACTGAATGACTAAAAATGACTAAAAATTATAGCGCTCTTGGAAAATTAACACGAGATACCTTATTCATCGTTCGGAATTAGTTTACAAGTTCGTTCAGTCAAGTTTTACAGTTTGTTCAAACTATAAAATACATCAATACAGTGATGAGTGGAGGAATATTTGTTTTCGCTGGAGATTTCCGACAAACGTTACCGGTTATTACATTCTACGAGTATATATCCAAATATTTGCAAATGTATATTATTTGTTTTACTTTAATCATGAACTAAACATATTATAAAATCATGCTATTATTTTTACGCATTCACTGTTATTATATACAATATATACACGAAAACGATTTTGAATATCATACATATATTTTTGTTCGTCTATAAAATTAGATATGAATAATAATTTCCCATGAAAAAAATTAATATATTTTGTCAATTGATCATTTGCACTGAAAACCCTCAAATGTGTTAATTTTATACAAAAATGTACACTGTAAAACATGATCAACTGAAATTATACTATTTATTATTAGATACCGTAAGAAAGTATTTTGAATACGTTGGAAATACTTTTATACTGGAAATTCGTAAGTATCGTTGTTATAATCATTCGTTATAAATCATAAGATAAAGAATAATCGTGACAAAAATATTATAAATTTATTCAAATAACAGTAATTGTACATAAATGGAAATGCATTCGTAAATTGTATGTAAAATAAATCCCATTTCTACTGGTAATTAATCTATTACTCTCCGATTAAGTGATCTATTTATATATATATAAAATTGATATAAACTGAAAATTTCTTTTACAACTATGATTTATGTAGCGACATAAATTATTGTTAAAATAAATAAATATGAATACATCAATATGAAATATATTTATTAAGTACATAATTTTGTCTAATTATATGTTATTATATTTTTTTAAGGATTTTCTCACTTTACCTCGTTTTTATTTAGTAAAGTAACTTGTGAAAATTGTTATATTTATTTTATTGCAGCGAATTCTACAGTACGAACACCAAGGCAGTTTTGCGATGGTGAAGAAGTGGTGTTTTCTACTACGGATACGTCTACGTCTACGAGTACATCTGCTTCTGGAAGTAAAATTATCCATTCGTTCGACCTCAATGAACCATACGTCGAAGAAGAGGAAAACAATGAAGGTATACAATGCGATAAAGAGGAGGAATATAATGAAGGCATGGACAATTATGAAAGTGAGGAAAATAATAAAGACGAGGATTACATTGAAGACGATGACAATACAGAAGACGAATAGTGAACGAATATATGTGGCCAGCTAATAATGTTGTTGTATACCTGATTAATTTTTTCTATTTTAATTATTATTATTATTATTATTAATACGTTATACGTTTCTAAAAAATCAATATTATACCATAAAATATACGTTATTCTCATTGAAAGCTGTTCTATATACGCTCATTTTACATGTTTATAAATCGCAATACTGAATTCGTTTATTTCAGTAATCAGTTATCCCTACCGTGATTTATATTTTATTTTGGGAACTTATCTACTTAATCGGAAAATGAGATTTTTTTGAATTTTTTTTTTGTTTTTTGGAAAATATATATTTTTCGATAAAAAAATGTATGGTGAAGTCGAAAAGTTTGGTGGTCGAATTTAGTTTTTAAGTTACAGCGATTTAAAATTTGACAATTTTATCGTGTTGCTTTAAAAGGTGTATTCCATATCGTCCGCAAAACTATGCCATAGTCTAATCATCGTATTTATCCATTAGACTCTAATGGATAAATACGATGATTTGACGCGCACGATCCGTGGTTCGAATCCCCCCCATGTTTTCAAACTGTTTATATGTTTTTGTGCATTATTTTTATACATTTTATCATTTAATAACTTTTATATGTGTGAATAAATGACATTTCCAATACAATATAATGTTAAATTATAATATATATAGATATATTATAATATTATAATATATGATAATATTGATAGGAATTAAATTCAATAGTCTTAATTTATTTACTATTATATTGGCTAGGAGGACTGGCTACGCTCACGAACGTTGCAAATAAAATCGAAATTATTCCTTGATTTGCTATGAAACACCACATCGAGTAGGTAACAGGTTAATTAAATATACTACAAATATTTCGATTTGTGATTAGGGTGATAAAAAATAAAATAAAAATGTGAAAAAAATGAAAAAAAAAGCAACAGGCGCATCAGAATCAAACGAAAAGCACCGTACGCTGTGTACATTTGACTGTGTATTCAATCAGTGTATTCCATTTGACTACAGGAGGACGTTCGCGGGGCGAACTTGAATTGACCAGGTATATAAATAAAATAGCGTCAAACTATTAAAATTGAAGTCTCTATAATTTCTAAAATAAGTTCGACAGCCAAAATCTGATTTCATCAACGTTTTCAGCGTCAAAATCTACATTAGCTGCAAAATTTTTTTTTTTTAAAAAATATTTTCCGATAAAGTAGAAATATACGTTATTCTGCCCAACAAAAAAAAAGTACATGTGCATTTTTATTATAAATCAATTATGATTAATTGTGAGAAACATGCATGAATTAAGAACTAAAGTATTAACGGTAAATAATTATAAATATTCTTCTAGTGATATGCATAATAGTCCCTTTTGGGACAAAAAATGAATATCTAACTGTGTTTTTTTATGTATGGTTATGAAAAATTCTATATAATGATAGCATAACGTTGGAAATAGAACAAACGCGTAGAACGCACGTGTTTTGTACGAGAATACGTAACACTGGATTGTATTTATATCGCACATTAATTTCTGCCCGGTAATAATACTTACAATAACATAATTATAATACCTATATGTAATCGCAATATTATACAATTCAATTATTCTATTTAAGCGGATATTATATTAAAATAAACATTAAAGTAAAATAAACGAATAAAGAATAAAAAGGAAAAAAAAATTGCGATATCGAAAATTATGTATGATTCAATCCGCGTCATCCGTGGTGGACGGTGTCCATTAGCTGTAGCCATCCAGTCAGTCGAACGCGGATCAACTGTATTATGTTCAACATGACAACTTGGATGAGGAATTATTTATTCACTATCCATAGTTCCTCGATCGATTACACGAAATCTTCAAATCTCTCATATATATATATATATGTATTTGCTTGGTTCAAATACATAGTTGATCGGTCCGTTTTTTATTTTGTTTTCTTAATATTTTTATTTTATTAATTTTTTTTTTGCATCTCAGTTTACTTTCTCTATTGAGTGGCGTTTTACACACCCGTGAGCTACCTTCACATTTAACTTAAATTAAATCAAACGTTATTTTTTTCAACAAACCGTGTGTACTTTTTATTATATGTTTGTAAAATCCTTATCACTGTCCAATATTCTGTTTATCAGTCACGTTTTTTATACACGAAAAATGGTCAAAAATCGATAAACGTAAATAAAACGATGTAAAACAAAAATATTTAAGTTTCCAATATTGCAAACGTTTTGGAACAGTTGCTGGTGACCGTTGCAAAAACCGAAGGTCGATCAAATGTGTTTTCGAATAACACGAGAACCGAAACGTTACAGAAATATAAATTAATACTCGTAAATAAATAAATTTGTATATTATATAATAAATGTATATTTAATTATACAATAAGGCCGAAGAGTGTTACGTAAAAGAAAGAGAAAATATAGAGATGTGTTTATTTAATACCGATATCAACAAAAAAATCATCGTCCAGTATCAATCAAAAAGAAAAATAAACTACATTTCATACAAATTTAAAATAAACAACAGTTGGTACGAATTGGTTTTAATATTAATATTGCGAAAAACAGAGTTCCTATAGTGTTTTTGTGACATTGTCGTATCGTGTAACGTGTTTTTCTTTTTGCGCGCGTAAATATTGTTGCACACGTTGTTCGTTCAATTGTGTCTTCATAAAATTAAATAAATATTTACAGATTGTTTACAATGTAAACAAAATAACTCATGTTATTCGGCAGAATACAAATCAATATTACCACATGATAGCACAATATGTTATGTTCCTACCTATAATTTAAATATTACTCCCGTGAAAATACGTAAAAAACAAAAATTATTCGAACGAATTAATATAAAAAATATATGTACGTATACCTCATACGATAAAAGAGAAACACTAAAAAAAAAAAATAACGTTAATGGATAATGATTAATTTAAGTTTGATATTAAGAAAACTGTGGTAGACGTTTTTTGACTTGTTTAAATTTTTACTATAAGTATGCGATATCTTGGGCAGGGATTTGCATTTTTTCCCCCAAAGGTTGCTGTGTGATGTTATGAGATGCAATATTTTACTAAACTATTCTACAGTATTTTACTACACTGAAACCGTATAAAAGCCATAGAAATTTCTTAGTTCTCTGTATAAAAAAAGCTCCCGTTATACGATGACCTACTGTCTTGTGAGCCTGTACAATCCCACATATACGCATTTAACCGCATAAACGATCATAACTGATTATCCAAAATCACATTTTCATCTGTAATTTGAAATTCTATTCGATTATCGATTTCTATAATATATGATAGAGTGCCTTTCGTTTCGCAAAACCAAGAATACACGTGAAACACAACTTGGTATAATTACGTTTAATATTAATACTTAATGATTTCTGTAAATTTAATCGAAATAAAAAACGTTATAACTCAAAAGTTTATGTATATTGCTGTAATGATGAATAATAACGCGGTGAAATTTTATTGCCGCAATGGCGTATAACAACTATTTATCGTAATAAACAAAATTAAATTAATATAAATATGAAAATTTATAATAAAAGATTACATAATATATTTAGTTCAAAACTAAAAACAAGCTTTAATAATAATAATAATAATAATAACTACGATAATGTTAATTATGATAGAAAGAGCGAGTGGAATGGATTTGATTAGCGACTAACGCATTTAAAAATTTAAATTTTCTTTTGAACACGTGGATTTGAATAAAATTATATTTATAGTTTTATACTTCGAATTGTTTCTCGCAGATAGCGATGAAATTGTCGCTAATAATATAAATATGTGACATACGTAAATATTTTTGCGTATAGTAATTTGGTATTGTTCTTTTTTTTTAGGAATTTGTATTCATTGTATCAAGATTGCCTATATTAGATTGGTCTAATATATTTATGTCAAAATGATTTAAAGATACCATCATAACACCTAAGTGAAATTACACATAGATTTTTGATAAACCATTGAGTAGAAAACTAATCTAATGGTTTCTTGAAAACACTAAATGTTTTTTGAGAACCTTTACACCTAGAAAAATACTGTTTTTTAACTGTTTAAGCCAAAACTGTTAATTTGTTTTCAGCTGTTTTTTGTGATAGTTAAATATTCAATATTTTATTAGATGTTTCCGACTATTTGTTGTATACGTATGAGGATTGTAGTGCCATATAGTTTTTAGTTTAATTACAGCAACGAAACGCAAAAAAACATGGATTTCAATAAAACTACATTTATCGTATTATACTTTGTAATATTTCTTGGATATATTGATAAAATTGTAGCTAATGGTGGTAAGTATCTAAATATATAAGGTAGATAAATAGAATATTTTTTAGAAATTTCTCTATTCGTATATGGAAATCAATGTTTTGATTAGAAATATATTGTAAACGTCACAAATTAAGTTTTGCGTAAAGTAATATTGCTATTTTTCCCGAGACAAAAACATTGTAAAACATGTAATCTCACTTTAATAATTTATAAATTATTTTAGTTGAATATGAAGGTAAGTAACTCTAATACGTATTTCTAATACTACTTCATTGGAATACAATTTTTAATTGGTATAATTTCACGTCTGTTAATATCATGACGAATTGATAGGATAAAAACACTAAATGATAAGAAAGTTTTCTTTGTATTATGGTGAATTGTAATATAGAAAAAATACTACGTCGTATTTTTGACATAAAAAAAACTTGAAAAAATTACGTTTTTTTAGTGAGTTTATGAACTACTTGTCAGATTATCGAACGTCATCAAACACTCTCTTAACATGTAATTGTGTTTAAAAAATTAAACAGATAATTTTCTGTAAACCAGGCAATTATCGTGTATGCTATATGTATCTCGATTGATGTTAGTGTTGATATTTTAAAACTGTTCTAATGAGATCCGTGTTTTGTAAGATGTCATTTTTCTTTTATAAATACAAATATTTCGTAATATGTTCAGAGAGTAATATAAAAATATGCGAGTACATTCTATATAATTATTAATATTTAATATATTATTATTATTATTATGTCTTTAATTTCAGAATGTGTTCGTAAGTTCATTAGAGCTTTTAATACAGTTATAATATACATTTAGATTATAGAATATGTAAAAGCAAATCTATTAAATATAAAAAATCAATCTATTTAATATATATATTAAATATATACGAGGTGTGGCTATTAATAAACGGGATTACCTTCTGATAAAAGTGTAATCAACTCTCTGGTGGGTAATTGGGACGTAGTTATTAACTGCTCAAGCAAATGCATCGAATACCAGTTTTATCTCGTTTGGTCAATTTTCGTAGTTCGCATTCACGCGTTGTTTAAAGTGGAAAATATCGTACGAAACTGCCTGGATTATGCCTAATCTAAAAATCAAACAAGGTGTTAATTTAAATTTTCTCGTTAAACTAAAAAAATCTCCCACAGATTGTTTAAAGATGTTGACAGAGGTGTACAGGAAAGACACTATGTCACGCATTCGAGTTTTTGAGTGGCATAAACGGTTTAAAGATGGGCAAGAAGAGGCAAAATATAACGAACATCCTGGTCGCCCATGCACATCAAAAATTGACAGAACTGTCCGAAACGATCGACGTTCCAGTATTCACATGATTGCAGACATGATAAATATAGAAACAGAAAAAGTTCGACAAATTTTACACAACAATTTAAATATGAACAAAGTCTGTGCAAAAATGGTTCCAAAAAATCTCAGTCAAGACCAGAAGGATAATTGTAAAAACATTTGCTCTGACATCCTAAAAATGATAAATGAGACTTGAGATAAATGAAACTTAGATTTTCTAATATGATCCAGAAACAAAAAAGCACTTGAAGACTCCTACCTCACCAAGAATCAAGAAAGCTCGAATGAGCAAGTCCAAATTGAAGGTGATGCTTATCGTTTTTTTTTTATATCAAGGGCTTAATTAGGGCATAATGTAATGGACTTCTCAAGGTCAAACAGAGAATCAAAAATATTATATTCAGGTTCTTATTAAGCTCAGGGAACGAGTAAGGAAGAAATGGGCAGATCTGTGGAAGAATAATGCGTGGATTCTTCATAAAAACAATGCGCCTGCACACAATGCTCTTTTGTTAAGCAGTTTTTAGCCGATAAACGCATTCCAGTACTCGAGCATCCTCTATATTCGCCAGATTTAGCACCCTGTGACTTTTATCTATTCCCGAAAATAAAATCTGCGTTGAAGGGTACTCATTTTCGATCCGCGGAAGAAGTGAAGGCTAAAGCGGCGGACACCTACTTAAGAGCTTGACACGTGAAGAGTTGTAGAACTGATTCGAAAAATGGAAGAAATGAATAGAATGGTGTATAATAATGGGGAGAAAGTATATAGAAGAGGATCACATTTAATTATTGTAATTTTAAAAATAAATCACGTTTTTAACAAAAATCCCGTTTTTAAATAGCTACATCTCGTATATATAGGTAATCCAAATGTAGGATACTATGAATGATTAATACGGTATTTTTAAATTCGGATTTATGAATTATATTTTTAAAAATGTTGTGATGTTTTTAAATTCTCGTTCGAGATAAAAGAATATCGATATATCAATGCAAATACTTCATTTAAAAAAAAAAGCTTTTTGCTATTTATAAATTATAATTGAGATATGATTTCGACATAAGTGTGGTAGTTTCTTACATAATTAAAGAAAATACTTTTTACAATATATATATATATATATATAATATGCTATATAAATGCTTAGAAATAATAATTGGCAAAATTTGAAAACATTTTTCTCAAATTGTTTAATAGCATTTTTTAATAAAAAATTTATATTAGTGTTGACTCCGAAAAATGAACTCCAAATAAAAACTCGATTTATGTAAAAAAATATCCATATCCTGATTTTGTTCAGTATACGAACAAGGGCTAAATGATTTTATTTCAAAAATTTTATTCTAAAATCAATACATTTGTATACGTGACGTCAGAATGGAAAAATATCGTATGTATACTGTACACTAAAACAAGAATTTTATGTGAAGTTTAGATTTGTATATACATTTTTACATATATGGCTCCTTGTCAAATGCACTGATAAATACAATAGCCAGTCAACCTATTATTCAAACAAAAGTTCTATATAATAATTTTCTGAACTCTTTAGTTATTTAAAAAAATAATATAATAATTATCATTGATCCAACCATTTTGATTATGAACTTTTTAAAAAAGACGAGAATACATTTTACAAACTTTACTAATAAAAGATCTTCGATACATTCTGGGGATATACGTCTATATAACGACAACTTATCACGTATTTTTTTTAATATTATTCAATTATTTAGGTCAACTTGTAAATTGTGGGCGATTTAAACCTATGTCAAGTGAGTTTACAATAATTAAAACATATGAAAAACATGGTTATTAATTGTATTACATTTCAAGAAAAAAACATTAGTGAATCATTTTCGTTTCTATAATATTTCTTTTTTTTTTTTTTTTTTTTTTAAGTATACAATTAATTTTTAATATAATATTAATAAATTATAATATTCAATGAGATATTATTGAATATATTTATATTCTTTGTGTAGATGAATCACAAGTATACACTAATGCAGACGCTTTCCACCATGCATATTTTATAATCGGTCAGTGTATTTTAATGATGAATTATATTGAGTTTAAATACTTTATTTGATATTATTTCAATTTACTCGTTAAAATAAATTGATCAAGATTGCGGAATCTAGCCAATTTTATATGTAATTCAATATTTTTATATTTATTAATTTAGTAGAGTATTTATTGTTTTTTTTATGTAAAAAATGGCTTTTTATTTAAACGAATTTTATAGTGATTATTGTTAATATCTATTGATTAATAATCAAAAATTATGAATGTTCACTCAACTTCAGAATTCATTAATAATTTAACTTGGATTATTTTTGATCAAAGTGTGTTTAAACTATGGAAATATGGCGGTTAGATTTAATCCCAGTAACATTAAAATAAATAATTAAATAATCTTTGTTTGGTATATTACATATTGAAATTCCATTATTAAATATTATTATTATTATTATTATTAACAGCGTCTAGTACTACAATAAAACCGAAATTGAGATACAACCTAATAAACCCTATATTAATAAATATTCATTCCTCATAAAATATACAGTTTTCCAAACGTTTTACCGAAACTATTTTCCCGAATAATAACCGAATAACCATTCCACCGAAACCCGATATTCCGAATGCTGTTTTATCGAATCTACTTTTCTGAATCAGTCATTTATTAACAATCAAAAGGATAACGAGCACATTCTGCGCAAGTGCAGAAATGTCGTTTTAAAACGAATATAGAAATTGTCGGTAATAAACTCATTTTCGAAGGCCGCATAATACATATATGTTTCTTCAAGCAAATCCAATGTGCGTAAATATAAGGATTGTCGGCGTTTACGCGCCATAAAAATGTACAACAAGAGTTGTGACGGACCATCGTTCGTCACCACTCTTGCTGTACATGTTCCGATTGAACAAATAATCGTTATTATTCGAGACATTGAATATTGACAATAGAGAGTTGGCATTTCTAACATCAGTTTCACACAATATTAATCTGTTATAATATTTGCATTATTCCATGGTACACACTGTCTCACAAAAATTAACGGCCACCGCTACCGGGGTCTCTGGCATAACCTAGAATAGCGGGAGGTGTACACGAGTCACCGGACTAACCGACCATTGTTAGCGATGGGAGGTTACGGTTGACCACCATATTAATTGGTATCACTGGAACGGGGAGCCCCATCGGACCGGTCACGCCCGGGCGGGGCGGTACTGGCGTCCGGCGTTAAGCGCGAGGGCGTAGTGCTGCTCTGGCCGGCGTGCCCGGCCCCGATGCCCCACAAGGTCGAGGTGCCTACTCGGCTGCAACGTGGTGGTTGTGGGTCCGGCGCTAGACAGTAGTA
Organism: Chaetogeoica ovagalla; assembly: GCA_032441825.1. Lineage (NCBI taxonomy): Eukaryota > Metazoa > Arthropoda > Insecta > Hemiptera > Aphididae > Chaetogeoica > Chaetogeoica ovagalla. Next base: position 2,111,154 of record CM063747.1, on the reverse strand, counting down.
AAACCTCTTCACTCAGGTGGTAGTGAGGGGTCCAGCGGGAATTGCCCAGCAATGAGCCCTTAGCTTACGGGCAGCGGCCGTGCCCTCAACCGACTTGGGTACGGGCATTGCTCGGGGCTTGTGGTCCCTCCGACGACACAGTGCCGGGCAGCCCCTTTGGCCGGCACTGCTCTTCAGCGCCCCTTGAGTAGCTCCAGGAGTTAAAAAAAGGTGCGCGGCGGGCAGAATGGCTCCGGCCGACAAAATCCGGATCGTACATGTTTCTTTGTACAAAAATTAAAAATATGCAATTTTTGGATATTAAAACGTTCGTTAAAACGGATTCGGAAAATCGGTTACCGGTAAAATGGTTATTTAGAAAAATGATCATACGGTAAAATATACAAGGTGTAAGTCAGCTTCTTTTTATTTATTTATTTATTGAAAAATATAATTGTAATATTTATGAAATGAGAATTGAGTATCATTTAGAAAATAAATAATATATATAAATTTTTTTTAATTAGATAATAAGACATTCGATAAATACAAATCAAAAGGTACGATGAATATTTTATTGTTTCCACATTTCAAATTCTAAACGAATTATTATTATTATTGTTGTTGTTGTTGTTGTTGTTGTTATTATTATTATTATTGGACAACTAACTTTGTATGTATTATATATTATAGTTCTGATAGAAATGTATATAAATGATATATATGAAAGAGTAGAGCTTAGTATGTATTAAATTATATAGATATTAAAATCGTTGAATTAATTGTTAATTAATAATGAAAAATTCAAAAAAATTCGTATAATTTCAGTTCACCAAAACATAAGTATCCTAAATCCATGGAATTGGTGTTCAGATCATTTCAAAGGTTCGTTACAATCATATTGCGGATAAAATAATTTACCTAATATTATATTGTAAAATTAGGCGTGTACATATCTTCGTCAAGCATTTATACAATTAATAATTAACTCGAAATTACCAAAGTATAAATTTATGCATGTTTTATTTAGTTAGAGAAATATCACACACACACACACATATTCTATTATAAATTATAAAGGTTTCGATTAAATTTATTTTCTGCTTGCATTGATGGTAAATTTTACATTACAAAATCACTTTATTGAAATATTTTTTCCAAGGAATATGCAATGTTATTTATTGTTTTAATAAGTATTCTTTCTCCAGAATAATACAATAATACCAATAATTACACACCTTTTTTATCTCATTCATCTCGTTTAACCGTGTTTAGTACCATAATTCAAAAAATAACTATACATAATTTCAGAGTAATTTTTTCGGGTTAATGTCGATTAATTGTAACGAATGTCGCATCAAATAAATTAGTGGAAGTAATTTTGTGATTCATACATGATTGTGCTACCTTCTGCCACAATAAAATTAAATACATATTAAGAGACTTATACTTTTTTTTATAAATCAATTGTTTTGTATTTGATCACTTTATCTATATGGTGCTATGTAAGTTTCACCTTACTTAGAAACATCGAATAACGTATAAAATAATCTCATGATCCAAGGCAATGACGGTCTATTGACTATCAATATTTAATATAATTCATATATAGCATTATACGCATGACGAAATTAAATGTTTGGAAATTAATTATTTCATTTTATACCTAATTCAATTACTTTTTTTTTTTCAATATTTTAGATACAATTTACGTTGCTATCAAGTGTTTAAGTAAGATTACAGAAAACACACTATCATAATAATTTATAATTCATTAAAATAATATATGGCATAATAAAATTAGGTAGTAATAATAGTAGTAATATCAATTATCAGCGGTATAGCGAGAAATTAGTTGGGGTGGGAGTTATTAAATAAATGTAATATAATTTATAAGTATATCAAATTCATAAATAGTGTGGTAGATCTAGCTTTTTCGGGGTTTTGGACAAAATAGATTATAAATTTATAACTAATGCGAGGATTTTCACTTTAAGTGAATCATCATCATAGAAGTTTCTAGATTTTATCATCCCCGAAAAAATAATTTCGAAATTTCTATGCATCAAAAATTGTTCTCGCAAATTATTAAAGAAATTTGTTTACCATATTTTCAATAATGTCAAAAATGTTGATAAAAAAAATCGATATTCGATATGATGGACTAATTTTGTATATTTTTAAGTCTAATAAGTAATAATTATTGTAAGCCCATTTTAACATGAGTGTATTTGTAAACAATAAGAACTGTAGATTAGGTTGGGTTACGGAAGAAATTCGTCGCATCATTGGTGAACTTGACACGAATATGTATCAGGTGATAGACGGCAATTTCGAGTTGACAACTAATGTTTTCCAGCGTAGCTATGTCCGGTGTTTTATTTCACACAGAAATCGGAAAATGTATATTACTTGTCTATAAAATTTTTTTTATTCAAAACAATTTTTATAATAAACTTATAATATGATTAAATTCGGCATTCCTAATGAAATAACCAAAAAGAAATAATTGTTTTTATGTAGTTTTTAAATCCACTATATAGCCAACTGGGTTTGAGTACTTCGAGGAATTTTGGCATTTAAACAAAAGTCCATTCCATTATTACTATTAAAATAAAGAAGCTAAAAATTACATGAAAAACTATTTATAGACATAGTTACCAATTATTTTTATAAAATAAAACTTATTTAAAGATATGACATATTATCCAATGATACAAAACAATAATCAATAAAATACTATTTAGCTTATTATTAAGTACTAGATATATATAAAAAAACAAAACAAAAGTACTGTGAGCCTTAAAATTCACCCCTTCCTGCTGCTAATAATGAAAAAATTAACGGTTTTGTTCCAAGATTTTAGCAATTTCATTTAGATACTGTTTTATGATATATAACGGTTAAATATAATTTTACCTAATATTAACATAAAAATAGTTATATTTTAAATCATTATTTCTAATAATTATTTTAAACAGTAATTATACATATTCTCTTGTCTTTTAATAAATGGGCAAAATATGTTATTTGCAAATGATTATAATTATTATTATTTTAAAAATCAATAAATTTTAGCTTTTATAACAAATGATTTCATAAGACCTTGTAAGTAATTGTTTGTCCGTCAAACGAAAAAATTATAACGTTCTTTTTATTCTGATTATTTAAAATATCTGAATGTTTATATATATAATATCAACCTGCAGTTAAAATAATAATAATAAAAAAATATTTTGTGATAAAGATATTTTATTCATTATAGTATTTCTAAAAGACTAATAAAAATTTTAAATTAAATTTATTATATCGTGTTTTCCCTAGATCGTGATAAAAATGTTTTTGAATTTGTGAGATATGCATATTTCAATCTAAGTAAGTAGCTAATAATTTGTTTTTATTCTCAAATAGATTACTATGAAAAATAATTTGCTTTAGCATTTTTTTTTTCGATTTCATATCATAGTTCCATCAACGAGTAAAATAGTGGTTGTCATTTATATAAATTAAATTTTGGTGCAAATTATTTAATCGTATTCGAGGACTAAACGCGTCAATCACATTTTGAATTATTACCAACTTCGAAAATAGAGGAGGTTTTCGATTCGACCTGAAACAGTTCTTTTTTTCGATAACCCAAAACTCACCACATGGGGAGATGGCTGCGTTGTGAGTTCTACCTAACTGCTACTCAACCATCCAGTCAAATGTAGGAACAGGAATGACGATATGACTATTATAACTACAATGATTAAAATGAATGAAATATATATATTCTTGAAGGAAAATAGTCGACTTCGAAAAACGCTCTAAAAAGTTGTGACGTCTCGATCCGTTTCATCCGAAAGAATATTGTGTGTTGACTCTACACATCAAATTTTGGATGGCCAACCCGTAACCGCGGTTCGAAAATCGGAGTACACGGAATTTTTTGAACAATTAAGAAAAAAAATGTCAAAATAATTAAAGATAATAAAATGAAAAAACATATTTACATTATACCAACTACACAAATTATTATATTATTTAATCGAAATACTCGGTTCGAACATTTCCGTCCAACGAACATCGCCATAAGCGATCCTCGCCCCGATCGGACGAATGAAAGAAAATAACTCAAATATTTGTCTTCGTTTATATAATATGAATTAAGTTAAAAAAAAACAAATTAACAATTATTATTAATAATATTGATCAATTCAACGATAATTCATTAAAGAGACATTTATTTCGTAAATATTTATTAGGGATTTGGTTGTACGTTCAAATTAGTTTTTTATAATATTTTTGATTTTTCAATGAATTAATTTTGGAAATCAGAGAAAAAAAGCGGTCCTGACAAATACAGTTAAATAAACTATCAGAATTAAGTTATAATATTTTATCTTTTTCAGACAATCGAAAAAAGTTAAAGGGTATACTATATTTATATAACAACTTTTTCGTTAAATGAGGTGATTCTCCGCAAACCCTAATATTATTGTTGTTACTGATATTTTTTAAATTTATTAATTTTCATAAGTTTAAATAAAAATTTTAATTTGTTTTACTTATCATATATTATACATTCCGCTATACTATTATTTATTAGCTCTTAAAAATATTATGTACACTATAACTGTTTTTCTATCGCAAATATATTATTATTTGTCTATATAAACGCATATAAATAATAATGTGTCTTGAAAAAATATATTTTATCAATAACCAATTTGCATCGAAGCACCTCAAGTATATTAAACAGTTTACAAAAAATTAACACTGTAAGAAAATCATCTATTAAATTTTATATTCTATTCTATATTTCATTAGGTATAGAAAAAAAATATTTTAAATACGTTGGAAATACTATTAAACAAAAAATTCGTAAGTATCATTTATACTTGAAATAAACATGATAAAAATATTACAAATGTAATTAAATAATAATCATTATAAATATACATCGCAATATATTCCTAACTCATATTGTTGTAAAATTAATCCCATTTCTGTAATAATGTATCCATTATTCTGCGATAAAATGATCTATTTATATACAAATAATTGATATAATCAAATTGTTTACACAACAACAATTTATGTAACGTGTATATATAAAAAAATTAAATAAAATATTAGTCACGTACTTTTGTCAAATTTTATGTTAGTATACTTTTTAAGGATTTCCTCACTTAACCTTATTTTTTTTACAAAAACAATTAGTGTAGAATGTTATATTTATTTAATTGCAGCGTATTCTACAGTACAAACTCCAAATGAATTTTGTAAGGATAAAAAAGTAAAAGATTATTTTCGAGGAGCTTCTACATCCACGAGTACATATGCGAGTACATCTGCGAGAACTACTGCTCCATATCGAAATATCTATAATTTCGACCCCAACGAACCAGTCTTTAACGAAAAGGAAAACGATGGCAGCAAAGACGAAAATGAATGTGAGGAAAATAATGATTGGAATGACAACATTAATAACGAAGACTCGAATGAAAACGAATAGTTCACGAATTAGTGGTCAGTTGTAATGTTGTTGAGTGCCTAATTAATTAGTTAACTTTGATTTTCATTAATATGCAATACATTTCTAAGAATTATTAAACTATAAAATATTCGTAATTCTGTTTGGAAGTAATAAAAATTGTTAATCGTTATATGAATTTAAGGAGTTTGTTTTATTTTCTTGGAATTTATTTTATATAATATAATAAAATCTGCATGTATTATACAGATAATAATAATAATAATAATAATAATAATAATAATAATAATAATAATAATATACGTTATGGATTAAATTATATTATACTCGTATTGTGTAGCATACTCAATGATATTTGTTTTTATTAAGATATTTTTAAATCTGTTTGAAAACAGCTGAGCGTTGTGTGTCAGCTGCTCTTCCAAAAAGTATTTTAGATCATTTTTAATAAACCATATGTGGATTCGTTATTTTAAGTTCAATATCATGTAATAAAGTTATTATTTTATTTAAATGGATATATTAAAATAATACAAACTAGGTGAAATGAATTTATTATTATATTAATATAAATTGAGTCCCTAGAATGTTTTTATATATTTATGAAAACGTCAATATTTTTTTATATTGATAAACGTCATAAATGAACGAAAAACAGTTATAGATAGTTAATAAAGTGTAGGTTTAGAGTTTACAAGGAAATAACAACATTTTAAAGAGAAAGTTACAAGTTTCCATTTATGAATAGATCAATTAATAATTTGAAACGATTTTCTCATATTACTTTAATTTATGTGTACAGTTTAATGATAATTAGTTACCAATAGCAAGCAATTCCATATTATAATATTGTTACAAGAAAAACGTAAATCCTTGTTAAAACAAGCAGAAAAGAAAATAATGGAAAAAAAACTACAGACGGTTCATGGATAACATTAATATTTAATTATTTCTGTAAATTTAGCCAAAATAAAAAAAATTGTTATAACTCAAATGTATATGTATATTGCTGCAATGATGAACAATAATGTGGTGAAATTGTATAAAACAATATGAGTTGCCACAATGGTGAACTATTTATCGTAGTATACGCTAATTAAATTAATCAAAGCATAAAAATTGTATATAATATTAAAAATAAAAGATTACATAATATACTTAGTACAAAACCAAAAACAAATCTTAATAATAATAATAATAATAACCACGATAATGTTAATTATGATGGGATGAGCGAGAAAAATGGACTTGATTAGCGAATAACGCATTTACATATTTAAATTTTCTCTAGAACACGTGGATTTGAATAAAATTATCGTTTTATCGTTATATTTTTTTATTCGCAATTAGCGATGAATTATCGTTAATAATATAAATATACGAGATACGTAAATATTTCTGCGTATAGTAATTTGGTATTGTTTTGTTTTTGGAATTTGTATTCATTATATCAAGATTGTTTGTATAAAATTGGTCTAATATATTTATTTAAAAATATCAATCATCCTAAGTGAAATTTAAATTGGTTTTTGATAAACGATTGAGTATAAATCTAATCTAATGGTTTTTTGAAAACACTAAATGTTTTATGTGAAATTTTACACCCACAGAAATACTGTTTTTTAATTGTTTAAGCCAAAACTACTAATTTGTTTTCAGCTGTTATTTGTGATTGTTAAATATTCAATATTATAATAGGTGTTTTCAATTATTTATTATACAAACAGTCTAGTTTAGTTGTACACTATAAGGATTGTATAGTTTTTATTTTAACCACAAGAACGAAACGCAAAACACATGGATTTCAATAAAACTTCATTTATCTTATTATACTTTGCGATATTTCTTGGAGATATTGATAAAATTGTAGCTAATGACGGTAAGTATTTAAATATATAAGGTAGATAAATAGAATATTTTTTAGAAATTTCTCTATTCGGATATGGAAATTAATGTTTTGATTAAAAATATTAAGTCATAAACGCTACAAATTAAGTTCCGAGTAAATTAATATTGTCACGTTTTTCATAGATAAAAACATTATTGAATTATAATCTCACTTTAATAATTAATTTTAGATCAATATGTTGGTAAGTAATTCTAATATATATTTCATTTACGACTTCACTCGAATAAATTATTTCAATTTTGTGAGGTCGAACAATTTTTCAAAAAAGCTATTACTAAAATTTATATATAGAGGTATACGTCGGTCTATAGTTGCGCAAATGAATCCTAACAAAATATGTTACTTTCATTGATTAACTTATTGATTTATCCAGTGGTAATGTTTGAATATTATCTCGCATCTGTTCATTTCATGACAAAATGATCGTATAACAACACTGAGTCATTAGACATTTTTCAATGGAACACAGCTATCTTTAATATATAAAACACACCAAGTCATATTTTATATAAGAAAAAAGATTTTCAAAATAGTTCAGACTAAGCACAATATAATATGTCATTATAAAAATGATTACATAATTTATAAAGTATTCCACTCGAATATATATTATAGCTTCATTCGTATAACGAATACATATATTTATCATCATCATTATTATTATTATTATTATTATTATTATATTAAAAATTATATAATAACAACTTTAAAAGGTATGTTTATAAAACATAAATGAACCAATTATGACGACATCCAACGACAAAAAATACTGTCTTGATGTTATCGTATTTGAACAATTAAACATGTAATGTGCTTTTCCGTAAACCAAGCAATTATCGTTGTGTGTGATATGTATCTCTATTGATATTAATATAGGTATTTTAGGATTATTATATTATAATGATAGATTCCACGTTCACTAAGGGCTCAATGTCCTTTTATAAATATAAATATTACGTACCATGTTTAAGAGAGTAATATAAAACGCCAATTAGCTTTATATAATTATTAATCTCTTATATATATATATATATATATATTATGTCTTTAATTTTAGAATGTGTTCGTAAGTTCATTATAATTTTTAATACAAAATTAATATATATTAAGTATAAGTAGAAGATAATGAATGATTAATATCGTATTTTTAAAATTTGAATTTATTAATGATATTTTTAAAAATTATGTAGTTCATGATAAAGTTATGCCAATGTACCTACTTCATTAAATTCATAAAAAAATAACTTTTAGCTATTTCCGTATTATACTTGAGACATGTGGACAGAATTATGGTTAGTTTTTTATATGTAATTTAAGAAAATGTTGTTATATATATATATATATATATATATATATATATATAACAAAATTTTCTTGTTGTATAACAACAAGTAATAAAATAAAATAATTTTATTTCGTAATTATGAAATAATGCAAAATACATATACTATATGTATATACATAAAACAGTATAACGCGCATCCGGACACCAAAACCTTTAAAAATTCTATTACCGTATACGGCCGATAACGCTGGTGTGTACTGATGTAATAGTTCAAACATAACTGGTGAGCTTTGTATCGAAAAAATGTTCATCAATTATCATAGTCTGTTCTTATTTTCATTTCTTAGGTACTTATACATTTTTATATTAGATGTTAATTTTGTGATTCATAACACCCGAAAATATAATAATATGTATTTTCGTTCCTCTATTAAAATAAAAATATGTGTTAGTATTATCGTAATATTTTTCGAAAAAAAAATTATTAATAACATTTCCAAGCATTATTGAATACTAATATAGTCACTTTATTACACTAATATAAGAGGAGGATTTATAAAATTATTTTAAAAAGAAACGGGTCAAAATAAAAATTCTATTTATTTAAGTATCCATTGTCCGATTTTGTCCGGTACACATAAATATGGTAACAGGAGCCACAAGATTTTATTATGAAAATTTTATTTATTCTAAATGCAACAACACATTAGCGGTGTCATATTTTTATACGCGACAAAAACTTGGGAAAATATCACATGTACAGTAAATTATACACGAGAACAATATTTTAATATAAAAGTAAATATGTATGTACAATTTTGTACATATGGCTTCTAGAGTCAATAGTATCGAAGCAGTCAACCTGCTGTTCAAACAAAAGTTTTACACAATCATATTTTAAAGTCGTTAGTAGTTTTAAGAAGTAATAAAATTATTATCTTTAATCCGATTGATTTGATCGTTAAGTTGGTTGAAAACGACGAGTATCCATTTTACATATACTTTTTGAATAACACATAGTAATCACATTCAAAGCGAATATTTCTATGATAATTACTTATTAAATTTTTTGATTATTGCATAATTATACAGGTCAACTTGTTAGATGTGGAAAATTTAAATTTTACTTTAAAAGTAATTTGCTCATTTATATTATTTAAAACATGTAAAAACCATAGTAGTTTTCCAAATTATATTACATTTTAAAAATTGCAATTTATAAATAGAAATTTATGTTTCTAAAATATTGCTGTTTTTTTTTCAAAAAAATGTAATTAATTTTGAATATGATAATATTCGATAAAATATTCTCATATCGCACGTGAAGTCTCATTAACATTATAGCAATAATAATAGTAATAATATTGTTACCAAAATGTTACATAATATGACAGATTATGTACATGTTAAGGGGGCCACACACGTTCAGGTAAAACTGTGCGATCCGACTGAACAGTTTTATCTATACGATAAATCGTTCTAATGGCATTAATTGTACGTTAATACCATTTATCGTTTAATGTACGTTAATACCATTAAAATGTTTTAATAAAACACACACCTTCAGTTAAAACTGAGCGATTTGTCTGTACAATCGGAATAAATCGTTATTAGTAGTCAAGCTATGGTGGCAACGACAGATGATGCTGTTGCAATTCTCGGGCTAATGTGTATTTAAAAAAATTATAAATTCTTCGGTCCACTCTCGTAGTTTTGTTGCCATAGTTTAAACGGCAAAGACAAAATAAGTTGTTATTTAATTTTTAAAATTAATATATTTTATAATTAAGTTTGATCTACTCGTGAAGTTGAGTCTACTTTCACGTGGCTGTAGCGAAACTAAAAACTGTGCAGTTGTCATTTTGTCTATACACACATTGTCTTATCTGCACAGTTTAATTGCCACAGTTTTATCAATTGGTATATTCAATTTATTTCCGATCAACTGCACAGTTCTAAAAATTACGTCGCATTAACCTACACACGTACGATTTATCTGTACAGATAAAACTGTTCAGTCGGATCGCACAATTTTAACTGAACGTGTGTGGCCCCCTTTACAGAAATAATATACAGAATTGTCTTCTTTCGTTATATACGAGTAATTTTGAAAAATGATTATGTAATTAAATCAACAACGTTATACATATAAATATAATAATTAATCGATTAGGTACTAGAATATTAACGAAATGTTCTATCATGAATATTGAATATTCCATTCCATTTATGTATAAAATATAAAACAATTATGGTTTAGCAATAAAACGCATTAGTTTATGTTATGACTCATAGCTAATATGTAATGCTAATACGCAATTGTTTTTTGAACAGTTCAAATAATGGTGATAAATTAAATACACGTTTTTCACTTGTGTTGATTACATAAAGCAAGATATAATATTGTTGCAATACCAATAATAAAATACAATACCAATATTGTAAAATAATATTATCAATATTGCACTCGCCTTATACTATATAACAATAAAATAACTATAATATTATATTATTATATAATATCTATTATGCACGGGGTGGCCAAATTATAAAAATAAAAATACTGGACAAATGTATAAATAATGAAATTCTACTATCGTAAATATAAATGGGTGCAATTCGCTCGTCAAATGTCAGTATATGTTATTAAATATATTAATGTAATTAATTAAAATGTTAAAACATATTATATTACTATTCAGCACATCGCATAGAAAAAGATATAATATATGCTGTGTTAGTACCTATACTAATTCGTGTTAATAATAATTTCTATTATAAAAATATGAGCTGTACGCGCTCTGCAACCGCGTGCGATAACGCGTTATTACCAAAACCAACAAGTGTAAATTATAAGGTAGACATCACTTTTGATAACATTGGAACAGAATAGTAAATTCAATTTTACATAAAATTTAGCATGTTATAACAACTATAATGTAATACTTAATATTTGTAATATTTACAAATTGTTACATTTTATAATATTATATAAAATATTAATAAAGTTTTGAATATTAGTGATATTACAAAAAATATATGATATATATATTTAATATTATTAATATATAAAAATATATGGTTACAATAATATTACGATATTATATGCGAATAAAGTACCAAAACTTATATTTCAATAACATAATCAAGGCATTAAACAAAGTATGTAATCTAAATTTAAAATTGTAAAGTTGCTATAATGATGAGACTTCATGTACAATATGGGTTAATTAACATTAACAATAATGTGTATATTTATATTATTATTTTTTTTGTGGCAGATAAATCACGAGAATACAATAATGCAGACGCATTTAGCCATGCATATTTTATAATCAGTGTGTATTTTAATATTGAATTATATTCAGTTTAAATATTTTATTCGACTTAATTTCAATTTAACCATCATTATCAAAATAAATGTATCACGACTGCAGAATTCTGCCAATTCCAATACCTATAAAATTTAATTTTTTTTTAAATCTATAACGTTAGTATAGTTAGTAATTAATTACGTAATTACGTTGCATAGAGGAAGATTAGAAACACCACCGTTGCCAGTGAAAATGATTGAGGATAATTGAGACGCAAATTCGGAAATCCATTCAAAATTATTAGGATACTGACACGTAGCGTTTGCTGCGTAGCAAAATTTAAAAAGGAACCGTTAGGTAACGAATGGGAATTAAAGATATTCAAAGTCGTTGGACGAGAAAATAAGGACTGTCGATTAAAATTAGTCTTGACAGGAGGAATAAATTTCCTTGAAATGTAGGGGGCATCGAGTTGAGGGAACTCTACGTTAGAGTGAAAACGAACAGAACGAAAGGAGATATCGGGAAAAAAGAAAGCAGTAGTACAAACATTATTCTTAATGCTAACAGCTTCCTTGAATGTAATTTTGTTTATGACCATTAATTTTTTTAAATCTTCTACCGGATACATTCAAGACACTTCCGATCAGAAGGAAGGTGAAGAGGACCTTGAACATTCGCACAGGAGGAAGTTGTATTGAGTGCAGAGTGAATAGGGCAATCCAACGCTGAATATACAGTAAAGGAACAGAAGTCACAACAAGGTTTGCCACGATAAAATAGCTGTGCATGACTGAATCACCAACGCTTCTTGCATTGAGTAAATTAGTGAACGCTAGGCTTCACTTCAAAATTGACATTATAGATAGAGGTGAAACAGGGGAGAGATGTAGATTTGAATTTTAATTAATCTAAACGGGATCTGCAAACCATCTCTAAAAGCAAAAGTTCTTTTAAAATCAATCGGTAGAATAGGTGAAGCGACACCTTCCCAAATATCTACTTCAATGAAAGACTGTTCGATCTGAATAACACCAAAAGTGTAAATTAGAGATAACGGAATAGAAGCTGCCCAATTGAGAATACAGTTAAAATAGATTGAATTTCACTTTGGATTTAAGAACCTTGCCGAAGCCATTGTCGCTGAAGGCCGAAGATATAGTCAAGAAAGTAATATAACCTTGGCTGGTTACCTGCGTGAACTATACCGTTGAACTAAGAATATACAAAATGTAAATAACGATGTCGCATAGCACAACTGATCGCGCACTCGCTAATGAAATGAGACTGAACGAAAACATATACAACGTATATCGCATGTACAACAATATATCATGTGGAAGTTCTATCATTATTCCTTAATGTGTAATGCTACAACAAAACCGAAGTTAAAATGAAAACCCAAACTTGTAACCTTATAATGTAAGGCTATAAAGTTATTTGTTACTCGTGAAATATAAAATGTCAACATTCATTTTAATTTGTTTATTGAGAAATAAAAGTTTAGCATTTAAAAACTACGAATAAGTTGTCATTAAAAAGTTATAAATATATATATATTTTTTTAATTAGATTATAACAAATATAATGGATATCAAAATAGAGGTATGTTGGATATTATTTTTGTATTTATATTTCAGTTTCTAAATAAATTACATTTAAATAATATTCGAATTATATTTATAATAATTGATATTATATTAAATGATACGATTATAAATATTAAGTGTTTTTAAACACCTATCTTTCTGTACACATATATTTGAAATGTTTTATGTATATTACAGACTTGTTAAAAATGTATTTTATTGAAATATATGAAAGAACACTGCTTGGTATGTATCTCAATTTTTAAATAATTATAAGAGAACTGATAAATATAATGTTTAAAAAATACAATATTTTACATATACAATTTTTTAGTTTACAGAGAAAATTTGATTAAAAAACCAAAGGCATGGTGTATGAATCATCTAAAAGGTTCGTAATAATCTTTTTGCGGATAAAACATTTTAACGACTTTTATTTTAAAATTAGGTATACATTTCCTTTAATATTTTTAAAACTCTAGATCTACTCGAGGGTTTTTGTAAAAACCTAACATAAAAACGTACAAATAACACGTAAAAATTACCTAAACTAAATAATTAATACGGACATACAATATGATTGTCCCTATTGTTGATAATCGCGTCATTTAAAAAAAAAAAATATATGCTGATTGACTGTTTGGCGTGTGTTAAGTGAAGTGACTAAAGGCCGTCCACACATTACGGTTTTATTTGTCCATGTATGGCGTTTGAAATGAAGAAAACCAAAGGTGTGTGTCCACCACATTCGGCGATAGAAATGTTTTAAAAACTGTAAACAAAACACGATGAAAACTGATGAAAAATGAATATAGTGTGTGATTATTTTTAAAAAACAGTCCGTGTTGTTCGAACACCGTACAACAATACCAAATGGATAGCGTGTGTCGTTCACCGGTGTACGAATCGAAAATGTGCGGACTACACACCTTTCAACCATACACGGACAAATAAAAACCGTAGCGTGTATTAAAACCATAAAGGAAAAAATAAAAAAGTACCATCGACCTTTATCCTTTTTTTTCAGTAATTGAATATTTATATCCTAGTCGCTATAATATTGTGAGGCCTGTCCTATGGCGGATCCACGCTAATGATTTAAACATGTTTGTCATGATAATCATATGAACTGATATCCCTATAATACTAGGTGAACCTGCTCTAGCTCCGCGTTATTTACTTTTCAAAATCGAACATAACATAACGCAATCCGCGCCGTGTGGCCCGGGCCTAATATAATATACCGAATAACATAATATAAAATAATCTTTTGAACCAATTAACAGGGTCATTAACAGGGTCAGTGTTTATATTATTCATGTATATAACCATTACATATCATTGCAATGAATGTTTTGAAATTTCTCGTCTCTTATTCAAATTGTTTTTACCAAAAGACAAAGCAAAAGGAGAGAGAGATTCCAGATGCAGAAGTAAGATTTCAGAAAATGGAATTTTATAATTTATTATTCCTATATATTATAATTTATTAATAACAATAACAATAATAATACTAATAACAAAAATTCTAGTAATAATGAAAAAAAAAAAAAAATTAACGGTTTTATTCAAAGATTTCCGCAAAGTCTTAATCATCGATTTACGATGTATACAAATTAAAATATCAGTTTTTGCGTCTTTTATTATAAAACAGATACGTTATATATTTCTAACAATATATGTAAATGGAAATAAAATATTTTATTCACTGCTTTTTTTGTTATTATAATTTATATAATCAATACATTTTAGGTTTTATACGTAATGAACATTTCAAAAATAGTATGTATAACGAAGAAAAAGATTAAAACATTATTTTCATTCTGATTATTTAACACAATGTCATACTATAGAATTATCAATATTAAAAACATTATCAAATAAAGATATTTTGAAACGTCTTCGAGAAAACGACTAATACGTTAATATTTTGATTTAATCTAATATTTCGTATTTTTCATAAATTGTACCAAAGATCCTTTACAATTTCTGAGTTATGCGTATTATGAATTAAGTGAGTAGTTACAAATTTTTTATTATTCTCAAATAATTGTAACTTTAGCTTTTTTTCGATTGCATACCTGTTAGTATAGTCAATGTGTAAATAACGATTGTGTAATAAATACAAAATTTCAAACTCCTAACGATTCAAACAAACAATTATCGATGTGAATATTATTGCAATCAACAGGAATAATAGAAAACTAGCGCAAAACTTACTTTAAATTAATGAATAATAAATTATGATTCTTTGTTTTATTTTTCAAATAAATCGTATTTTATATGATATCATATTAGGTACTATACGAGTAGTATTTTCTTTATCCACATAATATTATGATATCCATAAATTTTGAGTTGATTTATTGAATTTGAAAATTTTTAATAATGGGTCATACTTATGAATTAATGTTTAGGGGAACCTCTTATTCTTGTTTATCTATATACTTATGTTGTATTTTTTTTTTTAAAATAAATATCCGTGTCATTGTCTAGTTTATTGTTTTGCTATTATTAATATCATTAGTCATCAGTTCATAATATGTACGTTTATTCATTTGAAATAAGTTAATAAAATATTTTAATACTTAAAAGTGCACACTTAATCATACACATTTGTTTCGTCATATCCAATATAATTCAAATTAATAGAGTTTAATTATTAAACTTAATTGATGAGATAATTTTAGAGGTCACGGCAAAACAGTAATTACAAGTATATCGAATGCGTTTAAATTGACAATCGTAATTAAAAAATAATAAGTATTATTTGTGTAACATGACACAATTCTCTACGCATCGGTGGGGACATGACGTACGGCCGCGTCAGTTTTGGCTCATTGAGTGTTTCATATTAACGACAAAATCTTCCCAGGGCGTTTTAGTTACAGACCAATATTACGGGGATAAAATGGTATTAGTTCATTTTTGTAGGTATTCCAGGAGAACAAAAACAAAATTTTTGCTAAATTCTATATCCATTCAATAATAAAACAGGAAAAACACGTTTTATGAACTATTATTATTGCAAAAATTTATTAACTTTGAACAGTAATTGAAATAAATTAAAAACCGTATTGAATTTTTTTATGAAAAAAAAAATATGAACTTCAATTTTACGATAACATAAAGCTATTTATTACTTATTATAATAAATATTTAATTTCAATAAATGATTACAGATTAATTTAAATAAAATTAATTTAATATACATTTAAAATAAAAATAGATATTTCGGAGTTGATCTTCAACCTGTTTTCTTCACAACCACGTGGATTATGTAATTTTTCTTCACCAGTATACCTAATAATATTTTCCTTTTAATACTAATGAAATGAAATCTTTTTTCACTTAATCGGTTTCAACAATTAATACTACTACTAATGCGATCTCAAATCAATCCGTAAAATCAAAATCGAAAAAAATGGACTACTATTGTTTTTTTCCTGTAATTATATTTCACTTCTATCGTAACACATGTATATTTTAAGTCACCGAATACAGTAATTTATTAGATATTGCAGTGTACTCTTTAACAAGTCCGTATCAATTTTTTTTTCAGGTTCTTCCGCAATTGTAGAAGATTTAGGTACGATATTTACATAGCAATTATATTGGCTAAATTCTATGAAAAACCTAATATTATTTTTGTTACTTTATTATACCGATTTTTTAAATTTTTTTCTCGTATGTTTAAGTAAAAATTAACTTGAATATTCAATATTGAAATTTACTGAACAGACCATATAATATAAATAAAAAAAACGTGACTGGTTGAATTTCACGAATGTTCTCTATACTGAGAAATGATTATTATTATTATTATTATTATTATTTATTTTGTAATTCTTATGCTGTCAGTACATAGCAGGAAAACTTAGCTCATACACCAGTAGAATTATTTTTAATCATTTTACATACGTACAAATTCAAACGTTAAATAAATTATACAACCCACTATACTATTATTTTCTCCTGTGTAAAATATTATATACACCAGTGGTGGCAATAATGTAGCTCGACATCATTTATTATCTAGCCTGCGAAAATATTCTAGATTACAGCACTTTTATACCTAAAATTCTAATGACTTTAATGATTAAGGGAAAATTTCAAATTTCAGACTCAGAAAAAAATGTTTCTTTTATTATGTCCCTCGATAAAAAAGTTTGACCACCACTGATATACACCATAATGATTTTGAGTAACACACTAATATTTTTATTTGTATACAAGTCATAGGCTAAAGTCGAATTTGGTCGAACCTTAAAAATGCCCTGGTAAAAAGCGAACTGCCCACAGTAATTGGCAAAAACAATTCATTTCGATCCGGGTAAATCTAATCATGACCAGCAACATTAGAACAAAGATGTAATAATGTGATATAAATAATAATAATAATAATAATAATAATAATAAAATAAATCTATATAATTTATATAGATTTAATTAAAAAAATTACATATTAAATTATTTATATTTTGAAACAGTAGGTACAATAATTAAATAAAATAAATAATATTTTACAAATATAATTAAATACTATTATTTTTTCTAATTAACATTATATTATTATATTTTTATCGATAATAATTGTACGCATTATAACAATTATTGATAAAATAAATAATAGAGATTCATGTTATTTTTTTTTATATTTAATATTAAAATCAACATTTGTACTATGAAATATTCAAATGTACAGGGCTATACAGTTTTTCCCAAATATTGCTGGTTATAACTAGGTTTGTCCGGGCAAAAACCGAAATATGATATATTGTCCAAGTATCGTAGACAGTTCACATTTTTCCCGGGGCATTTCTGAGTATTGCCTGATTTCGACTTTTGCCGGTAACAAATAAAATACGATATGGAAAATAACGTTTCTTGAAAACACATTTTTTTTTTTTTATCAATTACATTTAGTATCTAATTATTTTTACTACGTTGGAAATACTATATTATTGGAAATTCGTAAGTATCGTCTCAATTATTTATCATTGATTATAAACTATAGAATACAAAATTAACAAGACAAAAAAAAAAAATCAAAATCTCTATATTCTAAGTCGGATCCAGATACATCGGTACATTGATATGTCTTGTTTAAATATAAAGAATTCGTCGCTAGCACGCAATTCATTGTCGCGCTTACGTTTACGCGATTAGGATGAAATAGTAGGTTCTGTATCATGGGTCATCCTCTCAATCCGCAGCCCTAGATTAGTATCAGCCAATATTATTACTATATGCGTAATTAACGCATAAGCAAGTTAAAACGAGGAAATAAAAATGCAGTACAGAACGAATGGATTTTGATTTTTGATTTCAGAATGATATCGTCATTTTCAATTGATTGATTTATGTTCATATTAACATTTTCCGTGTCCGATAAAATTTCGGAATAACCCAAGCAATAAGACATATTTATGTCAGTATTACAATGCAATCAATTATTAGTAATTATATATAAATCTCAATACATTTCTAACTTACGTGAAAAATTAATCTTATTTATAGTTGGTAAATTATCTATTACTTTGCAATAAAGTGATCTATTTATATACACATATAATTAAATAATTTATACTACCACTATGATTTTTGTATTGTATATAAAAAAAATAAAAGATGAAAAATTAGGTCCATTTAATATTACAGTCTATTTTCTAGTTTTATGTTGGTATATTTTTAAAAGAACTTTCTCATTCACCTCATTTTTTATTAAAGCAACTTGTGAAGAATGTTATATTTATTTTGTTGCAGCGAATTCTACAGTACGAACTCCAAAACAGTTTTGTCACGGTGAAGAAGTGGTTGCTCCTACTCAGGGAGCATCTTCATCTACATCTGTTGCTCCAAATCCATTTATCCATACGTTTGACCTCAACATACCATATAATGAACAAGAGGAAAACAATGAAGGCGAAGAGGAAAATGAAGACGATGAATGCGAAAATGAAAATGAAGGCGAAGAGGATACTGAAGACGAAGACGAGTAGTTCTGATGTTGTATAGTTTTTCTTCTTTATTTTCCCTAATATTAAATTGTAATTAATTTAAATAAATTAAAATTAAATTGTAATATATACAAGATTTTGTGTTTGGAAGTAATAAAATATTTTATCAACTACACGAATTTGTGAGAATTTTTTTGAACAGTTTAAAAACTGAATGTACTCTCATACTATAAGACATATAGGTTAAGAAATATAAGACATCAATTCTTAGTGGTACAAACATGTACTTTCAATTTAAAGGTGAATATAAGTAAGACAAATTTCAGTTTTATAATTAAATATTTTCAGTCTATTTGTACAAATATTAATAAAAAATTTATAAATTTATAAACAAATAAAAAATTGTCCCAAATATTAAAATTAACATTTTAATTGTCCAAGTCGTATTTTTTTAAATATCTGTATTTTATGGTCCAATATAATATAAAGACTTTATTTATAATTATATTATTATTATATGAATAATATAATAATAATTAGGTTTTTTGTGATCAGCGCAAAAACGTTCGTTTACAAATGTAATTTATAAATTAATTTAAATATATGAGTATATAAAAATATGTATATTTTAGATAAATTGATTCCGACAAGCATTGACAGACCGACAAAACATTATTTGCTCAAATGTTTTGTCGTGTCGTGTCTTCTAGTATCGTGTCATTACGGAGCATGCCAAATTAGTGTGAATTACCGTATTCAATTATATTGATAGAATATTTTGTCGTGTCGTGTTGTACGAGTGTGAATCGGGCTTTATGCAACTTTTATGTTCGATGAAATTACACGTTGAATATTATTGAGAATCACGGTGAAACCATTTGGTGGTTTGATATTTCTATTGAATAGTTGTTATTACGGACTAAGATATAATATCTCAGTCCGTGGTTGTTTTATTGACAGCTATCTATTTTTCGTACAATTTTTAAGGGAATTAAAAATTTTGATAGATGTGTTCAGAATTTTACATTATATTTAATTTACAATAAAAATTATATGTGCATTTTGTGCTCGTTTTTATGTAATATTAAATTGGTACAGGAAAACATTAATTACATTTTACACAGTCAAATATTCAATATATTTCAATAATTGAAATTTTGTATTTTTTTGTGAACCCCTTAAGAACGTGTCAAATGAAATTTTATCACCCCATTATAATCAGTCAATGTAGCTAAATAATTTTACTAAGGTTGGATAAATTATTTTAATAGTTTTTTTCAACTTTTGAATAAAGTTTGAAAAATACAAAATTTCTTAATAAAACATATAAAAAATAATTTCGTATAAAACTAATCGATTAGTCTCTATGAAACACTGAATATTTTTTTTGACATGTACATCTAATCAAATAAAAGTTTTCTGATACATAATGCGTATTTCACATTTTCATATTTACTTTGAGATTCTGTTCGATTAAAAATTTCGATTATATATATGAGCGTCACTTTTCTTAAATAGCACTAATTGGGAAAAAAATAATGGATTTGAATAAAACTACATTTATCGTATTATGTTTTACAATATTTCTTGCAATTATTGATGAAATTGTCGCTAATAAAGGTAATTCCTAAGTATGCATTACGTACATTAATAAAATACTTTTTATAAAATTTAGTAATTAATGTTTTTTTTTTTTTATAAGAAATAAGTCTTAAACGTCATAATTTAAGTTCTATGTAAAGGAATTTTATTATATTTCTCATGAGAAAAGTTTTATTATACAGTGTATTCTTATTTTAATCTTTTTTATTGGGAAGGATAGTAGTAGATACTGTTCAGGGATGCAGACTAGAACATTTTTAATTATTCGACTTTTAACCTTACTTATACTCGTACTGTAAACGGACATTGTTTTTTTTTTTTTACTTTTAATGTTCGTCAAATCTCTATTTGACAGAACAGAACTATTAGTTTGTCAAAAATCGTATAAGATATCTTTATTCACCAATGGTTAGTTTTTGAAATAGTGTTAACTCGACAATATATAATTTTCGATTTTTTAAAGAACATAATTTATATCGTTATATCTCCTTAATAAATAAGAATAACAATTTTTAAAATTTGATATAAAAGCGAACCAAATTGTGAAAATATCAAAAGTCTGTTTTTGGTGATACAATTTGAGATAATATTTATTGGCTTGACAAGTGAAACTTCTATGATGATTCCAATTGAGTTTTAGCGGTTAAAGATAAAATTCATATCGGTAAACTAGATTATAGAACGAAATTATCGTTGTATGCGGTATGTATTTGAATTCGTCGTAGATTATTTATACAGAGATCCGTGTTTGCAGAAAGGTCAACCATCTTCTATAAATAAAAATATTCTGTACAGCGTTTATTGAATTTTAAATATATAAATATATGAAAATATAAAACGATTAATATCATGTAAATACTTATTTGTTTTTTTATATCTTTAAATTTAGAATGTAGTCGTAAGTTTGTTATGATTTATAATTTTTATTAAAATAATAATATGTATTTAAAACACATATTATTATGTTAAATAATTAATTAAAATACATATTTTATGGAGGAATACAAAAGTATGGGGTATGTCTTAGTGATTAACACTGTATTTAGAAAGTTCTAGTATATATTAATGACATTTAAAATGTTATACAGTTTTTAAACTCTTAATTGAAATTATGACATACGAGTAGATATGCAGTGACGGCATTTGGGTGGAGGGGCTAAGGGTGAAGTTGCGTCCACGAGGAGTCATTTGAAGGGGCAGAAGTATCATTTTGCACCAACAGATAATAATGTTTAAGTAAACCATCTATTATGTAGTGTTATTTAGCAGACACTTAAACAGTGTATTTTTGAGCATTAAGTACGCAGTACGAAATATATACTCGTATAATAAAGAACAAAAAAAAAAATTTATTATAAATAGTTTCGTAGTTAATATAATAAAATATTTTTTAATAAATTTAAAAAAAAAATTGTTTTATATTCATTGAATAATTTTATGACTTCGTTATATTACATAATATTAATTTAATGAAACTTATTTTAATATTTAAATATTCGTGTCATTAGATTTAAACGTTAGATGGTGTAGGCGCTCCTTTCTTAGGTTTCTAGTCCATTTTACAATCGTATCTAATGCATCTTGAATATATATTTATGAAAATAAGAAATCGAAAATGCAAATTACTTAACATGTTTTTTTTAATTATTACTTAATCTCTCAGAAGAACTAGTAGAAATTGGAAAATTTAAATATACATTTGATAGTAAGTTATTTAATTATTTAAATTATATATATATGCGCAAGACAATAGTTAAAAATAATACTATAATGCTTAGAACAATCTAGGATATTATAGGTATACATAATTGTGGCTACCATCGTTTTATTAAAACACTGTAATTCATTTTAAAGCCACATTTTCCCACATAAAGGTTACCTAAGAAACATTTTGGTTATGTTATAATTTTAAATATGAAATCAATAATATTTGATTGTATGTTGTTTATGCTAAATATAAAAATATAATTTTTATAAAATAAGTTTATATTAATGTACAGATCAACAACCATTCACTGGTACAGATGCATTCCGTCATGCATATTTTTATCTAGGTGTGTATTTTAATAATAAAATGTTTTTAATTCGAGTATTTTCCCTAATATCATTTATATTTATAACTATTTATCTACAAAATCAATTTAACATGATTGCAAAAATATTTCAATTAAATTAATAGTTTAGATTTTTAAAATTTATAAAATTATTATAGTATATTATTAATATATATATTTTTTTATTTTATTTTGAAAACGGCTATTTTATTAGACCGGTTTGAAACAAATTTTTTTTTTTGAGAATCGTTTGGCCCCCGCTTGGATAATATGTAGTAGCCTTTTTTGATTCTAAAACTCTCAAGATCAGCTTTTTATGACATTATCCTCAGTCTCCGTATGTGGCTGAAATTTGAACTTTATGAGCAAAAATAGCAAATTTCAGGAACTTGATTTATTACGGTAAAAATCGTTAGATTTGATAGATTTAATGTATTTGTGTCACTTAGTATCTAATTTTACTGAATCCATATTGAATAGGAGTGTAAAGAGGTGTGGGTGAGACGCATCATCCACACAAAATAAGGTCCTCACAAAATATCCGAGACAAGGGCCAAACGATTTTCAAAAAAAAAAAAAAAATGTCTTTCGATCCGGCCTACTATGTATTTAAACACACAGTATAATGATTATAATGATTGTACCGTTACTTATAATGAAGTTAATAGGAAGTTTCATCAATGATTTTCAGTGGTAAAACATATTAACACGAAAGATAAAAAAGTACTCTTCATATTGATTTAAATGATAAAACACTTATAATAAAAATAATAGAGAAAAATGTTTCAAATGGAACATCATATGCTTATATATATAACCTCATATTAATGAATTTACATCGATATCCACGATGTATACAAATTATAACAAAACTTAAATTAAACTGAAAACTTAAATTTGTAATCCCATATTAATAAATATATATTCACGGTCATGTATTTAAAGTGAACTTTTTTTTTGAGGAATAAGAAAAGGAAGATTTATAATCTTAGAACCTTTCTTTTTTCTTTTTTTTTTAAATATATTTTTTTGTTTTTTTAGACCTTACTATTTTTCGTGGTTGTAGAGGATCTTCGAGAAGTACCTATGATTAATATTTGTTTTGTATCAACATATTTCTATATATGATTAATATTATATTTTATTTATATTAAAGGTTTTTTAAGAACTTATTTCTACGAACTCTTTGAAAGAACAAAGTCTGGTATGTTTTTTACTTTTAATTGTTTAAAGTACAATAAGAATTCAAACCGTTGGAATTAATTGTTAATGTGTAATGAAGAAAACCTAATATTTAAATTTTACAAGTTTAGTTTTCGATAATGATAAATTTCAACGTCCATGGGACTGGTGTATGAATTATCTAAAAGGTTCGTAATAATTGTATTGTATATCAAATATTTTAGCGACTTAAATTGTTGTTATAATAATTATTGACTTATTATTAGTGTAAACCTAGTTTACATGGCACTTTGATTTTTACGATTTTTTTCGTATCATAGGTAAATCATCGGCTTCAAAACAATGGTGCAAAAAAAATTTTTCAGCAAACCATCCATTAGTTTTCAAGTTATGACACTTTAAATTTTCATATTTTATAAGATCAGATTAAAGCTTACACAATTTGTATGTCGCGGGTTATTGCCCAATGAACCAAGGCGGTTACTGAACACATCAGATCCCCGGATTTGAAACCGCCGCCTGGTCATGTCAATTTTTTTGCACTTTTTTTTACGTTTTCATATTTTTTTTGCAAATTGGTATATGTTAATCACGTATTGTAATTAGTCTAAGCGAGCTATGCTCGTTTAGACACTTCCATTCGTAGACGAACTAAAAATATCCATTAATTTGTTATGAAAAACCATCTAAATAAGTAACCGAAAATAGAAATGTGTTCTTTCATGAATTATCTAAATAATCTGAATTACCTAATTATTTGAATTGTCTATCAAATATGCGTTATAAACTGCGTTGAGTTTTGAAATTTGAAAATTGCATCACTAACCTTATCAATAACGAATATTTGATTTGAAACCGTACAATGATGAAGAAAACAGGCTTACTTTAACAAAGAAATTGATGGATTTTGAAGCGTTGCCAAAAAACAGTGAAATTTATCAGGGGCCATGACATGGATTTGATAAAAGACAATTCAACAATAGACAATTTAACATCAAAATGCCGACATCTAATAAGGGAACCAAAAATAAAAATAACTCACTACAATTAAGGATATTATATTCATCAATACTAAATGTATAATAATCCATTTCGTTGAATTTTATTGATTAACTTACATTTTCTAAATTTACTTAGCATATCACTTCGAAAATCGTCATTTTTTCCAAATCCCATTTGTAATTATTGGACATTTGTGGATTTATTAACTTATGGATAATGAATTGTTCATCAGTTGTAATCCAAAATCAGTTATGTTTGGTCAAACAGACAGTAACAGATTGGATTCGTTTTGTCACGAAGTAACGTTTGACACGACGATCTTCAAAAAAGTCCCACTGAGCGAAATAGGTAAAATCGTTAAAATTAACGAATCAAAATTTGGGAAAAGAAAATACTACCATGGTCATAGGGTTGAAGGACAATGGGTATTTGGAGGATATGAAAGAGATACTGGCAACTGTTTTATGGTTCCAGTTGAAAACAGATCAGCTGTCATTTTGTTAGCCATAATAAAAGAATGGATTAAACCAGAAACAGTGATTATTTCGGACTGTTGGAAAGTAAGTTATAAAAATGTCTAAAACATTTAAAAAACTAAATTTTAGGCATACGACTGTCTCGAAAACGAAAGGTATAAACATTTAAAGAACAATCATTCAATATATTTTAAAGATCCAGACACTGGTACTCATACAAATGCTGTTGAGAGTACTTGGCATCACACAAAAGTTACAATATCGAATTATCATAGACAAAAATAATTTTTATGCTGGTTATCTCGCGAAATATATGTTTCTGAAAAATTATCGTTCATTTAAATTTGATCCAACAATTGAATTTTTTCATTATGCCAGTGTCTTGTAAAATACTTATGAACCAGATAATGATTATGTGCAATCCGACTCGAATTATTCAGAAGAAGGAAAGAAAAGTGAAGACGAGAAATAAAATTAAATTTTAAATTTCAATAATAAATATAAATTTAATAATAAAACAAAAACGTAATAAAAAAATTGCAAAAATTTCCTCGTAACCAGACGGTTTTTAGAACCCGGAGTCTGACGTGTTGAATAGTCTTAGTGGTCCATTAGGCAATATCACACATTGAACAAATTGTGTTAAAGTGTACTCTTTAACCTGATCTTTTAAAATATGTAAATTTCAAAATGTCATAATTCGAAAATTAATTGTTTACTGAACATTTTTTTTGCACCATTGTTTTTAAACCAATGATTTACCTAAGATAGGAAAAAAAATCTCTAAATTCAAAGTAGTCTGTAAACTAGGTTTATACCCAAAAATGTTTTATTTAATCATCAAAACCAACTATGCATCAACGTATTATACATAGTTCCAACGTAATCTTTTCGAGTTAATCTTGGTTGATTACATAATAAATGACTTTTGTAAATCAATTATTTGTATTCTAATAGTCTACCAATGACACGATATTTTTTTAATTTATTGTGATATTTGATATCTAATGCTATATGCTTGCTTACAGACTCATTGCAAAAAAATGATGCTGAAATTCAGTGCCAATGTAAGATTACAGATTAACATGATATTTTAAAATATTATTAATTAAGTTTAAAAACCTATAGTTATATAAGTAAAAATTCCAATATTAACAAAATTAAAATTTTTGTCTCAAATATTCTATCCTATTATTTCTATTAATTATTTTAAATAGTCATTGCACATTTTTCTTTTCATTTATAAATGAACACAAAATAATGTATTCATAATTGTTATTGCAATAATTATCGTTATTACTTTTTAATTATTATTATTTTAAAAATTAATCAATTATAGTTTTTATTACACACAAACGTATCATAAATTGTAAGTAATATTTTTATTCACCGAAGAAAATGATTAAAACAGTCGTTATATTCTGATTGCCTATTTTACATTGTACATGTTTGCTATAACATGTTTGTATTATAGATTATATATTATTTAATAACATATTTTTTTTCTTTTATTTTTATAGATCGTAAATGTTCTACTTTGAAATTTCTAGAATATGCATTTTTCCATTTGAGTGAGTCATTAACAGTGAATTATTATTCTTAAATAGATAAATATTTAAAATTTAGAAATCCGTTTCTGACAAACAAAATTTCAAATAAAAAATGAATGCGTATAACTGTTCGATCCTTTAAGTTGCTGTTTGATGTATATAAAACAAACCACAGGACAGTATTGCGTTTTTATTAATAGTAAATTATTATTTTATACAGAATACAATACAAAACAAATATTGGTTTAACACATCAAAACATTGCCATGCTGCGTTTTATTTTTATGTTTTTTTCGTAAATTGATTAGTAATTGCAATTAAACAATTTCACGTTTGTTTTCACGTGTCATTTGTATTATTTTGTATCAAATTAAAGAATTTTTTCAATACACAATGGCGATTGTACTTGTTGTCCAAGGGAGGGTGGCAAAAATGGAGTTGACACGTAAATGAAATACTCTCATGGCGGGTTAGGTTGGAATTCAAACTTCAACCACCTCCCCATTATCGGTGTTAGAAGTTTATGGCTTAAATTAATTATGAACAATACGAATATTTTAGAAATTTTATTTGAAAAAATATCCACATCCCCTTCCATTAACGTTTTGTGAGCAGCCCTGTATTTAAATCCTCCCTTTTTTCAAAAGTTTAGGATATAATTCAAAATTATAACAAATTTTAATCAACTCAACTGTTTATTGAAAATCAATAAAAATGAATATAATGTGACGAAAACTGCAGGGACGCGATCCACCTATGCTCCCCCCCCCCCAGATATCCGCCACTGTCATTACATTATAGGAATTATTTTATATTATTTATTTATTTAAATATTTTATTTATTTATAATTGCATAACAGGTTTGCGCCCAAGTAAATAATATTTACAATTTACAATTGGCACTTAATATAGCACTAATATTATAAAAAAGGAATATCATTGGCAAATTTGATTATACGGTTTATAAACACATTTTTTAAATAATTTGAGGAGGAATGTGGATATATAAAATTGTGTTTTAAATCAGATTCAGCGAGAGGAGAACTTGAATGGAATTAGAGCAAGGAGACTTGAAGAACCAATAGGACCAGAGATGTGAAAATCTTAAGAACTATTCAAGTTTAGGGAGGTTGCGTATAATTACAATCATTGATCTTGATAATGAATACAATTGTAATATGAAACAATCTACAGTAATATTATATTAAAATAAATTGAGTGAGATTGGTGCGTATGTCTATGCTTAGGAAAAAATGTCAGCTCTACTTTTCTTAAAACCTCTGTTGCACCGTTATTTAAAATTAATATTCCCAAAATAATCTTTTTGATGAGATAACTTTGGAAATCACAGAGAAATAGTAGTTATGCCATATATAAAATTGTATAAATAAAATATTGGAATTAACATTTAATATTTGTCATTTTTAGGTAATCGTTCAGACTTTAGTGGTAAGTATACGTATAATATATTTATATGTATTAATGATTATTTTACTAATTAAAGTGTTTCTATGCACAATTTAATATTGTCATCTTATCAAGTATTAATTTTTAAAAAAAAGTGGTGAAAAATCGTAACATTATTTTTTTGTTATAACGTATTGTTTTTTGTATTAATTGGGTTAGTAATTCATCCTTTCAAAAATTATATATAGATATTTTTTCAATACATGCTTTTTTCGTGTTGAAAAATATCTCATTATTCAATTCTTTCTAAAACCGAACCTAATCAATTTATTTTTGAAAACAATACCTTAATACGCAGGATTACCCAAATATAACAAATCGTTAAACACTTGAAAATGTGTTATCCTTAAAACGCGTGATTAAAAAAAATTAATTTAAATTTTTCCAAATTAAATTTTAAATAAATTCAAAAGACATGCGTTTTTATAAATTATAAAAAAAAATTACAAAAAGTTTTAAAATATACTAATAATAGTTTTTTCCTTCCTTTTTATAATATCATATTAAACTGAAATAAATTTTGACAATTATTCACATTTGACTGAGTTTATTGGTATCGATTTGTTTTATGGAATTTTTTATTATAATAGATTTTTTTTTAAAAAAAAAAAGGATATTCAAAAGAAAAAGAACAAATTTAACTCATATAAAAATGTATTTATACCGTCAATATGAAATATGGATAATATTTACACGTTACTCTTTGGTTACACATTTTTAATACTTAAATTTAATTAAAAATAATTGAAAAGTTGCAAAACTAAATAAAAGTACAGTTATATTTGTTTCAGAACAATATTGCAATTTAAAACTCCAAAATGCAATATAATGTCAGTTATTTACAATGCTCTACACATTAATTATTAATTAACACTCGTAATTGTTTTTTTTTCAAATAAAATGATTTATCGTTGCTTTCAAATAGAAAATAATAATAATAATAATAATAATAATAATAATAATAATAATAATAATAATAATAATAATAATAATAATAATAATATATACCTAATAATTCTAAACTTCTTGTCTAAGCCACTAATTTGAATCGATATCCACAGCTTACCCGTGATTCTTTCCATTTATTTTTAAATTTCATATTAGTCTTTGTGAATTATTTTTTAATTTAATAAATAATATAACAGTAGGTTTGTGTAAGGTTTACATACATTTTTAAAATGTTATACTTAAAATTGTAAATATTTATTTGAACAAAATTTATAATATGTATTACATTATAAGTTTAATGAGTAAGAGAAATCAGATCCTGCAATTATATCCACTGGGCATATCACTGTTTACGTCATTGCATACATTTGCCATTTAAATAAAAATATATCTTAAATTTGGGCTTTTGATTATATTATAAGAAATTTTAATCATAATTTCGAATGATTAATAGATCTCATATACAAGAATTTAATACACCTCATATCATATTACATAATTGTTCGTCTATGTAAACAAATATAGAAAATGTTTGCTAAAAAAATATTTTTGGTTATAGAAAATTTGCATCGAGACACTTCAAATATAAGACAACTCTAAAATAATTTATACTGTAAATAATCTATCAACTATTCCACATATTTTTATTAGATTTAGCAAAACTCTATTATCAATACGTTGGTGATACTTTTTTACTGTATGTCCGTAAGTATAATTAATTATTATTTATTATAAATATATTCATGGCTCATAATAAAATTTCACATTATAAAATGACATTAAAATTATAATATTTGTGTCGTTTTATAAATGTATTCAGATAATTATTAATCGCAATACATACCTAATTCATGTGTAAAGTTAATCTAATTTCTAGTAATAATTTTTCCATTATTCCGTGATAATACTATACATTTATAAACTGACAAATTGATACAGTCTTATTGTATTTACAACCATGATTTTTTATCAATAAAGTATTATTAATTCATAACCATAAAATATTTGGCCAATAATACATCTTTTTGTTCAGTTTTAGTTTATTCTAAAATATACCTCACATTGTTTCAATTTAAATTGAATCAATTTTATATTTATATTATTTCAGCACATTCTACAGTAAGATCTCCACAACAGTTTTGTGAAAATCTTGATGTTGAAGTTTTTCATGGCCAAACATCTGCATCTGCATATACCGCTGCAGATCACATAGTCAATACGTTCGACCTCAACGAACCATACGTCGAAGACGAAAACGAAGATAATAATGCAGACGATCGACAACAATAAAATACAATCCATAGTAGTAAAGACGAGTATTAAATGAAATCGAGGTCCCTTCGATTAATGATTTTCTATATTTTCATACAAATTAATAATGAATATGATTTTTAAAATTAAACTACAGAATATGATCGCAAACAACAACAATTATTTGTCCATTGATAAGAATTCAAGACTTTTATTTTATTATTTTATTTTAAATCTTTGTGTACATTAATTATATATATACTGAATACAAGTTTTGTAATATAATGTAATGTATAAAATATAAGTATAATATTTTATACTTGGAATTTGAATAAAAAATAAATAAAAAAAGTGTAACAAAGATTAATAATTACAATAGATCTTTATATTATATAATTTAAAAACTAATATAAGACGTAATATGATACACGCAGTCATTAATTGAACGATAAAAATATATAAAACAAAAAATATTTATTTAAATAAAACTGCAATTATCATTTTATTTATTGCATTATTTCTTGTTGTTGAAATTATTAAATGTTAGTATATTAGTATCGTAAACAGAATACGTCTTAGAAATTGTTATTTTCTAATTTGGAAGTATATTTGTTTAAAATGTTATTATCAGGGCTCGGGACTTTATGCGCTTAAAATCATAAAAATATGCACATACATATGCACCAAAAAATATCAAAATATGCGAATAAATATGCATTTATTTTTAATTAAAAAAGACGTGCTTATACAAATTTCATTAAAAAAAAAAAACAACTTATACATACTACTAAAAAATATATCTTATACATATTATATTATTAAAAAAGGGCCAAACTGTTGAATGCGATGGTTTTGGATTTTTTTAAGACTCAGCAACTTCTATACCCAGCAATTAAAATTAATTAAATTAATTTTCACACTTCTGTATATTTTTATGTATTAAAAAAATTATTATTATTTCGATAGTTTATTCAATGGAATAGTATATAGATAGCAATGCTTTACATAAGTCCATATTGAAAGTAGACTTTTTAATTGCATTAGTTTGTGTAAATCATTTGTAGGTTTCTTGTTTCGAACATTTGGATAATCGAGGTTTTATTGTATATGTGTGTGTGTGTATATATCGCAACATGACCACATCTATCTTCAACGTGGTTATTTAAATTCGGAATTTTCTTCGATTAGAAGGATTGAATTCACATAAATTCCTAAGAAAATAGAAGTGTTTTTTCCATTACACGTGTGGTGCTATTAGCGATCTACCCGTCACCAGGAGAGTATGAGACTATAAGGCGTCTTTCACACGGGACACTTTGTGGCCCCAGACACAGGAATCGGGCCACCGTACACAAAAAGTGTCTCATTGGAAACATTGCTTCACACGAGACACTAACCATACACTCGTGTTCGATTCACAAAGTAAAAATATATAATATACAATTTTTTTTTTCGACGCTTATTCAGTACGGTGCGAGCTCTTGGTCTATACTTAAATACGTATCCATTTTTATGTAAATTAATTTTCAAAATGAACGTAGATACAGCAATTATGCTTTACGCATTAATAAATAAAAAACGCAAGAAAAAAATTAAAAAAAAAAAAAAATTATTAAAATATTATTATTATTAATTTCGTCGAAAATCATTTTTTTTTTTTTTTTTTTTTTTTTTTGTTAATAACTCTCTTATACAAAATAACATGTATTAAAATACGTTGGTTGTTGTTGACGCGCAAAATAATTCGATTTCCGCATGAACGAAGTCACTCCATTTTGCATTATTTACTCGCTGGAATAACTCGATTTTCTCTTCGATATTTTCAAAACGTGCAATAGCGAACTGCCGTTGTCATCAACGTCGGTAATTTAATACGTTTTCCCGCGGGACACGGATTTCCGTATAACGCATTAACCGCCTTATCGTATAACGTCGTTTTATGCGTACCTATATGTATAGAAACAAAGTATATACGCTTTAAAAGCTAGTGTATCGCGCGATAGTGAGACACTGATGTCATTTGTCAGCGCACGAGACGATATATTAAAGGCAATTTACTCGGCTGTCAGAAACTAACGCGTGTCGCTTTTTCACCGAAACGTCGCGCGTCTCGCGTGCGCGACGTGGAAAATATTTTTCGACACAAAAAAGTGTTATTTTTTCAAAAGGATTTTGTTACAAAAGGATTCCGGGAAATCACGACGCTTTTATACTACGGCGACGACGCGGCAATATTACATTACTGCGGGTGAGAAGACGAATAATAATAATAATATTATGATTATTATCTGCAATGTTGTCTCAGCAGGCGTCCATGCAAAATTAAACGATATTCAAAACGCTAAACGTACCCGAGCCGATTTCATTAGAATTCAATAAGAAGAAATATCGCTAAACTCTGAACGATATTTACCTACTTACGTAGCCACAAAAAAAAAATAAATAAATAAATAAAAGCATTAAGAAAAAATACTTTATATGAAGAGTACTCAAAACACTTTGGGAATGCCATTGTTCTGAAATATTCGAATACCATATTCTATATACTTCTTTTTTAAGTATTTCAAATACTTTTGAAAAGTGTTTTACCCTGAAAGTCTGGGTGTACGTACATAATGATTTAAATGTTAGTAAGTATATATATTTTTCTTGGTAGTTGTTTCTAAAAAATTAGTGTATATATATATATATATATATATAGGTATTTATAATTAATTATTATACATTAACACTTTGACAATTTCTACGAATGAAGTAAACATGCGAAGTGCGTGCGACTTTGATTGGCTGTGTCCTTTGTGTCTGATAGCCATGTTCAATACTTAGTAATATTTCAGTAACACAACTTGTTTCAATAATTTAAAACTTTTAACCGATTTACTTATTTTTTAATTATTTAATATTTCAGATTCATTTGGTCATTATTTAATTGTGTACATTTGTGTGTGTGTGTTGTATTATTATAAAAGTAATGATGTGGTGTATTTGAGCATATATATATATATGTGTGTATATACGAATACACTAAATTATATATTGTATTATATTAATATATACACCGTTAACTTCGGTGTCTATCGCATAGGCTCCTGGTAGCCTAAGCCCCGGAACGTGTCGAAATAATCCAAAATCAGTTAGATAATCCCAGAAATGAAAAAAAAAAATTATACCCATATCGGATCCAGTTCGTCTGAAATTCCCAATGTTTCATTGGCCCCTTACGTAGCCAAAAAAAATAAATAAATAAAAGTATTATGAAAAAATACTTTATATGAAGAGTACTCAAAAACACTTTGGGAATGCCATTGTTCTGAAATATTCGAATACCATATTCTATATACTTCTTTTTTAAGTATTCCAAATACTTTTGAAAAGTGTTTTACCCTGAAAGTCTGGATGTACGTACATAATGATTTAAATGTTAGTAAGTATATATATTTTTCTTGGTAGTTGTTTCTATAAAATTAGTGTATATATATATATATATATATATATACGAATACGCTAAATTATATATTGTATTATTAATACATACACCGTTAACTTCGGTGTCTATCGCATAGGCTCCTGGTAGCCTAAGCCCCGAAACGTGTCGCAATAATCCAAAATCGGTAGATAATCCCAGAAATGAAAAAAAAAAAATTATACCCATCGGATCCAGTTCGTCTGAAATTCCCAATGTTTCGTTATATACTTTAAAAAAAATTAGAATATTAATAATTAATATTCTAATTTTTTTTTTTAAGTATATAACGTTAATAATACAATTATTGTATTATTAATATTTTATATAGTATTATAGGGACTTAAATAACGCAGCGTTAATCATATTGTCCTGGTAGTGGGTAGAGAGCAAAAAGCACCACGAAGCAAATCACAGAAATCATTGAAGGCATGAAAAAAAGATTCTATGTATCTTATGTTCTCCTGATGACGGGTAGATAGCAGAGAGCACCACAAAAATAAGGAGCAGAAATCATTGTAAATTTATAAATTCTAAAATACTCTTGTATCTATTCGTTAATAGTAGCTCCTCATAATTCTAAATATTATTGAATTTTGTACTTCTGAACGAACCTGACATAAAATATCAATTATTGTTATTATTTTGTACATTTGAAGTTGAATAAAGTAAAACCAAAGAGTCTAAGACATTGGCTTGTATCCAAAAATTTTAATTAAACCTGATTAAATATTTTACTTCCTCTACTTATGAGTTATGATTTATTTTTTAGTTTTTTTTGTATCTGGTTAAAATCTAGATACAACTGCACCACTGTCTTTTATTTTTTAAATTATTAAATAAATTAGTGTAATGATTAAATTAACCAATGTGTGTACTAGCAGTGACTATAATTTATAATAATTAACTGTGCCTATTAGTGTCTAGTGTGTATAGAAAGTAATTTTACATTACATTTTTAGTTATCTATGGATTTTATGTATTTTGTATGCTTACATTATAAAATAATTAGTGTACATTTCGTATTCAAATAGAATTTTATAAATGATTAAACTATACATTTTGAAATAGAAATATAGACTTTAAATATTTAAATAAATATTCAGAATATATTTATTTTTAAGTATTCGAATACTTTTTACCAGTTATATTGTAAAAATTATTCCAAATATAAAATAATGATGTTCTTTACATGTTAACCTATATGTTAAAAAATTACAAAAAAATAAAGAATTGCAATAATATTGACACTGACTGAAAACACAGCCATATAAAAAAAGTTATAATAGCATAGAATATTCATGAACATCAACGCATATTTTACTTAATATAATAGTAATGGACTATATAATAGTCTATATTTTAAAACACTTGGTTGGAATCCACTAAACATTTGACTTACTACACATTGTTGATTAATACAGATGGTACAAAACTCTTCAAGTGTGAAAATACTACATCTATCAATATTGTGTCAATAACGAATCTTGAGGTCTTTTAAGTTTTATAATGAAAGGATTTATTGTCTAATTCATATTTAAAAGTAGTTAATCTAATAAATGTTGTTTACATAATACTTGTAGCAGAATTCATTTCTAAAACAAATATAAAATATAAAACATCATTGAATTTATTGTTATGTTTTTTTACTAACAGTGTCACAAATGGAATAAACCAAAATTAATTTCAGTATACTTGTTGTTACAAAACAAAAAATTAAATCAACAATTCAGATTTGGAAATAATTAAAATATTTTCAAATCCATTTCCAATGTGTACATATGAGATTTAATTTAATTTTACAATTTGTTTTATTGCAATTAACTTAAAGAAAACACACATTGATAATAATTATTGAATTAACTGGCTATAAATATTTAAAAAGGACAATAATAGATTTGTACTAATAGTTAAATAATAAATTCTAGAAGTTAATCAGAATGTTTTGTATTATCCTTAAAATGTTTACAAAAGTGTTAAAAATCATCAAATTTTCTGTGAAAATATAAATTCAAAACTCTTTTATCAATAGTAATATGACAAAAATAAATACAGAAACAAATACAGTCAGTATGATTAATAATGACATAGCTCATAGAGAAACACAATACACTAAAAAAACAATCATATCAGTGTATGTTCATTAAATTAAAATTAATATATACTTGTTTATTATAAGCTAATTATTATTAATAATAATTAAATTCATTTATTCCATACTTGTATAATTAAAAATTTATAAATTATAGTTTTTAATTATAATAACATATTTTAATGAGTCCAATGACCAACATTATCAATTACACTAATTAGATGTATTAAATAATTTTTTATAAATTCAAAACGTTTGCATTAAGATAATTTTTATTATTTTAAAAACGATACACAATAAATTATATTCCCATAAATATAATATCTAATTAATATAAAATATAATTTCAAAAACATATAAATATTTAACTGTAGATTAACACCAATAATAAAATAATTTTCCAAGTTAAATAATAAATATATAGTGAATTACCATATTATCATAGTGAATTAAAGTAAATAATATAAAACATTAACCTAAGGGTTAAAAATTGATAAATTATTATTTATAAATTATATTAATATAATAATATAAATTTATTTATATTATTATATAAACTAAATTATTAATAATTAACTAAATTAATTATATAAAAAAATATTAATAATTAACTAAATTAATTAATATAAATCATATATGTATTTCAGTTTTTAATTAAATTGATATTCTTGTTTATATCAAGATCCAAATAAGCAATCATAGAACAATGATAATATGAAGTCAACAAGACGTGTTTGCCAGATTGAATGAAACCATAAATTCTTGTTCAATATTTTCATTATAACAATTATAAACAAGCACCTAAAAATAAAAACAAAAATTGTTAAAATAAAATTGAATGAAATTGTTTTATATTATTTTTAACTTACATTTTTTTCATGTGATGGAATCACATAGCCATCAATGAAGTCAATAGTTCTTTGAAATCAGTATTGCTTTCTTCAGGTTTTTGTTCTTGAGGTTCGTTCCTTGGGGTTTGTACCGAGGATGAGTTGACATCAATTACATCATTGGTGACTAAAATATTACACAGTTTAATATTTCGTAATTGTATGAATAATGATTAATACTTTCTTTCACTACGAATCATTAATTTATTAAATGATAGAAAAAATGCAATAACATTTAATGAATTTAAATCTCCATACTCTTTCGCGTAATACAAAATAAAGCTCCCAGTAATATCATCTAGACAAGGAATATAAATTTCAGTAGGTAGCTAATTAAATAAAATGAAAACATTCCATAAAAAAACGATTCGTTATATACATACTTAATCTATAATAAATAAAACAGAATGTACTATGTA
Organism: Chaetogeoica ovagalla; assembly: GCA_032441825.1. Taxonomy (NCBI): domain Eukaryota; kingdom Metazoa; phylum Arthropoda; class Insecta; order Hemiptera; family Aphididae; genus Chaetogeoica; species Chaetogeoica ovagalla. The sequence continues at coordinate 2,073,243 of CM063747.1, read as the reverse complement.
CTACCTATACCAAGAACATTTTTCTCATCAATAAATTGAAATTAAAATCTATGACTGCTTTATAAATTTATTAATTCAATTTTACAAACTTAACAATATTTCTTATGGACGTTTAATTTTAAATATGAAATGTTACTAATTTTATAATTGTTTATAAAAAAATATATTTTTTTTTAAGTAAGTAATTGTAAATGTGATTTATAACCAATGGTGTTCCAATAGGGTATATTTACATTTACACTATATACTCTCAAGATTTTGTTGAAAAAACATGAGTATACTGTGTACACTCTGAAAAAGTTTAATTATTGAAGGAAAAAATTTGTTACAATGTACATTATTATCACTGTTCGTTTCGTCTGAATGCGTATTGTGTATATTATATACCGCTTATTGGAAGCGATATATTTCGATTTTCGTCGAAAGAAAACTGTTAAAAAAAAAATTAAATGTAATTGTAAGTTAATTTTTATAATACTGAAATATCTTAACCTATTAATCATAAAAAAAATATAAAATATCCAATGTTAGGCACTTGGATAATTTGGTATACCTCCAAATATTGATGGAAAGACCATTTATAACTGACTTAAATTAAAAACCAGATGCTTAAATAGTCATTTAATATTATTTAAAATTAATAATAGAAATGTTTTTAAATATGTTAAAAAATATAGGTAAAACTAAAATTTATATTAAATACAATAATTGTATTTAATATAAATTTTAAATAATTATTATTATTATTTTTTTTTTTTTTTTTGATGCATTAAAATAATTGGCCAAAAAAATATAGGAGCAACTAGTAAAATAATAAAAGTAATAAATTTAATATTTTAAACATACAATGGATTTTTAAATTACTTTATATCCATATTATACATAATATATATATATATATATATGTTTTAATAATATTAATAACATACCACAAATGTCCAATAAACATTTTATTTATATTATACATAAATTTGTTGCTTTAATTTATTTATTATTTTATTGTAATAATCATAATTTTCTCTATGTACTATTATTTTTGTTATTATTATTTCATTATTGTTATAAAAATTTTGTAAAATATGTAATAAAACACGTTTTAACTTTAAACAAATAAATTATCCTCCCTGTTATTGAATGGAATACTTGAAGTTGTTATTATTCTGAAAAGTCACTCAAACACTTATGCTGAAATCTTGAATCGTTTATTTATTGGAAACCAATTTGCATTATATGAAATATATATATATATTCTATACCATAAGTATTCCGAATATTTAAACAAAAAGTACTTCAAGCCGTAAATTAACTTTCACACTTTAGTGATTCAGGATTTTTGAAATGTAATTTCAAAAAAAAAAATAAAAAAAAATATGTACATACAACTAATATCAAATATATTAAAAAGAAATTATGTTTTATTTTTTTATTTCTCTTTAATTTTCTGTAATCTATTCATATAGCTTTCATAAAATTGTAAAATTTACACCCCAAGATATACTAAACATTTTTTTGAATAAATGACTGAAAAAATACGGCTTGAGCTATAACTGAGTATGATTAGCATTTATTAGTAAAACGTAATACTGACTAGTGGTCGTGCTTTTACGGTAATGCACGTATGTCGTACCCATACACACATATATATTATGTGATATAAATGTGTTTGAAGATTAAAAAGCAAATGCGTAAAACTAAAATACTGATATGCTAATATTAATTTTCCAAATTAAAATTTTATCGTACACTTTATAAATCAAATTTTTATATCTGCGTGCCATAATAGTAATATAAAGCAAATGCTTTTTGTCTACAATACTTATAATACTAAAATAGAAGACGAACAAACGCAATATACTAAAATATTATCTACTAACCCTGTTGAATAATAAAAACAAAATTTTTTATTCCTTTGTAGAATGTATTTTAAATATTTCAACCGTGTGTTTAAAATACATTTTAACGCACCTACGAAATATTTTGGTAAAAAAAAAAAAAATTAATAAAACAGTTTTTACATTTTGCACTTTTCTAAACATACTACATTATGGTCGTTTGAAAAGCACATATGTGTCATGTATATTTTATAAAATGTTTTGCCAAGAAGTTTGATACGGTGTGTGGTATTAACACCAATAGATTCTGTCGAACCGATCGCCCACGATTAATCTAAACCACTACACACTGTAATTCGTAATGCCGATAAATTGTTGATTTTGTTAATGGACGGAAGAATTTTCTATGTATCGTTACTCGCAGTTTGTGTATTAGTGATGATAATAAGACTCGCCAGAAACGGGATGGAACTGTAGCTTAAAAGCGATTCGTTTCGAAGAATAAATAACGGAATATAAATTGAATACGGGACTAAGCGTATTATACGGATAGCGATTTAATGAAATATTTACCGTGCGTACGGTCGACTTTTGTCTGGAAAATCGTGTTCACTCTGTCTTTTATGTTAGACCAACGCCGATGATTATTGACTACGATTCTGTCTCGTATTTTCTGTATAAAGCCGAACGCCGGTGCCGTCGACTGCCAAACACCTCCGTTCTCACTGTAATATCGATTTTTAAGTGCCTATACGACTAAAACAATACGACGTGTAACCACTGGATACGCGCTCACGTATTTTTCCCGTTCGGTCGTTCGACGGTTAGCGTGGACGAAACACCACTGCTGGCCGCGACGTCTCGTTGTTCGGATTCTCGGCGGTCCTGGGACGACATCGCTGCGCGTCGAGACGAATCCGCCGTTTCCTAACGTTACAAAACACAACGAAAATTAAATTTCAATACGAATCCCTCCCCGCCGTGTGAATTGGCGAAAAAACGTCGGATACAAAGCGCCAACGACACGAAAAGAACACGACTACGCCGTGCGAATAAACGAATCGCCGCCACCGGTCGGTGGAAGCGCGCGCATAATACACCGGGTACGCGTTAAAACGAAAAACGCAATGGAATCGCGGGATTCGGCGGACGATCGGTTTTCAACACGGGTTTTTTGTCAAACGCGAAGAACATAGGAGTGTTACGTGAATATTTTCGACAAAAATAATTTCGCGCGACCAGGGGATTCTCGGACTGAAGCGCGAAAAAACGATTTTATAACAATCGCGTCGCACGGTAGTCGGATAAGAGCGGAGCGCGTAAACACAAAATGCGACGCCGCGCCACTTAGTAGTGGAAACTGCGCGTTACATTTGGACGTTGATCAATATCATGGACAGACATTATCGTCGTTGACGTTTTTCTCCCACGAACGTCGTCGTGATAAGAACCTAACGCGCTATCGATTATTATCACGAAATTACGCGGGAGGGGGGGTTTTTTTTTTTTTTTCTATAACGTTCAACAAAATCGTCGTCGTGTTACGAATTCTCTCTTTCACCGGTAATAAACGTTTAGAGCCGTTCAGAGGCGAGCGTTCGAAAAACAAATTAATAGCGAAACCACACGCTTAACACAATAACTGAAATAAAAAATCATTCGTGTGAATCGTGTAAAAATTATTTGTTTCTTTTTTTTTTTGTCATCGACCACGAATAAAAAAACAAAAAAAATTATCGATTTCTGGGAAACGCTTTCGAGCGTTTTACAATAATAACCGTGTGGAATCGTCGCCCGCGATGAGTTACGTTTTAAGAATGTCGTAAAACTTCGCCGTGATACGATAAATGCGCGCGCAAATTATTTGTGTACCTCCTACTCGCGTTTCAAAAAATTCAAATGGAGGACGTTAAATTTTTTTTTTTTTTTCATTATTATTTTTATTAGACGTTTTCTTCTCGCGTTGTACTCGAACGATAAATTATAAACTATTGGTAACATAGAGATATACAATATCAATTAATATTATGATATACAACTCAGAATACACATTGTACGAAAAAACAAAACAAAAAAACCATTTAATTCATTAAGGCGATAACGTGTAAGCGTAAACAGACGAGCGATTCAACGTTTAACGTGTTTTCAATACAATAAAACGTTTGCGCTCTTGGTTTTTTTTCTTCTTTTATATCGAAGTACGCTTTTACCGCTATTTATTTTGCTCCAAAATCCTAGTCCTATGTTCATTAGTTAATTACATGGCACTTTTTAACAATTCGAATAAATAGCAAACAAATACGATTTTTATTTTTAATAGTTATAAGTACTTACTAAAGTCGATAACACGCTGACGCTGTTACGAATTGCACATGTGTGTAGTGTTATTGAAATATATCTTTTTTTTATTTTTTAACGAGGAAAAGCGATAGGCGATAGCATTTATCCGAATGACGAGATAAACATTTTGAAATGGTATAGTTTTCCATAATATATATATATATATATATACATATGAATAATACGTCTGGCAATAATAAATTCAATATTAGCTGTAAAAAAAAAAGAAAAACGATTTCGTGTAATGGAATTTATTTGTTGAAACGTATCGACGGTATTAAATGAAATAGAAAAAAAAAAAAAAAGTAATGAACATTCAACGAAACCGACAAAAGATGTTTAGACCAACGAATAATATTGTAAAATTTAGGTCGTATACGCCGGGGACATAATACGAACGCGTGCGATAAACATTGTGTTCACGTATACGTTTTACCTATCGAACTCCAATTACCAATAACAATATGTTACATATAATATTATGTGTATAGTTGGGAATCGAGAGTTTATTTCGAGTACATATCACTTATATCAAACCGAATCGGAGCAATAATGTTTACAAGCGGAAAACATTTCTTCTTGCGCGTTTAATTTTGAAAAAAATAAAAACCGTTTAACGTTTCAAATTACGAACGCGCAAAAATATTATAATAACAGTAATCGATTTAATATTATACAAGAGTACAAGACGCTTTGTACTTTCGATGCTATGCGATATAGTAAATTTATTTTACTGCGCACAACAAAATTAATTTCATTTGGAAAATTCGTACATTCGTTTTTTTTCCATTTCTCAAAAACTACTTTTTATATATATATATATATATATATATATATATATATATATAATGCTATTGATTGCAAACTTCTCGCTCGATAGGTACCTAATTCATCTCGTTCGGATTTCTTACAATCTAAGTGGTTATTATTATAGTTATATCGTTCTATTATGTAAATATTATTTTGTTGCGCGCGATACATAACACTAATACTGTTCCGTTTTAGATTTTTCAAAAGTATTTGCGTATATATATATTAATTTCGAGTGGGGTTCCAAGACGACTCAGCCTGAGACCGTGGCAACGAAGATCAAACAATGAATCACATCGTAACAGAGTGCCAAAGGAGAAAATCCAACAAAGGGTTTGAAGGCATACATTACAATGACTCCGAAAGCAATAAGGTTGATTACAAATCTCCACATACTCGTATGCTTATATCACATCTTGAGAACTCCTATATCCTGTATTTTCGATTTTCTTACTTCTGATTATAATTCTATTTAAGTTGTTAAACCATTGTTATATTTTGTATACCAGTTATCATTATATTATTCTATGATTTGTTGTAGTGTTGTTAGTAAAGTTGATATGTGTAAAGCCATTCGAAATAAATAAATAAAAAATCATTTCGAGCTTATAATTATGGATATAATAATATACGTATATAGGGATACAATTTTCCTGAATATTATTAGAACGGTATTATTATTATTATAATGTATACATTCGAACGACTGTAGGAATAACGTGGTAGAAAATAATGAGAAACACGGAGGAGAATTTTGAGGGGAAAAAGACTGAAAACAGAAATATTATGACATAATATTATATAGGTAACCGACTAGGGGAACTTGTGTGGTATTAAAAATCGCGGATCTTTTTATGAATTCAGACGAAGGAACACCGTATTATACATTTTTATTAATCGTTCTGAAAGAGTAAAAATATTGACAATAATTCATATCACGCCCGGTTTAGGTCATTGCTCTCTGCAGTGAGAGGTAACGTTCAAGGCGTATTGTATTATATAAACATAATATTTGAATACGAGTGGAGATGACGCATAATAATAATAATAATAATATTATTATTATTATTGTATCCGCGTGTAATATTATGTTAATTTATTCATATTATGCAATACGTATTACGCACCTCTTCGTTTTCTCATGAATTATGTAATAAGACACCCGTTCGAATATTAATACGATTCGGTTTTGATATGCGTACACATATAATATATGAGTGCGATACGCGCGAAAAATATTCCACATATTTATAAGCGTGCTTTATAAAAGAATCGACAATATGCGAGTAAACCCATAAACCTATATAGATAACACTCGATGATAAATTACCATCAGTTATTTTATGGTAAATACTTATATATAACATATACACACACACACATATTAATGCGTGGATTATACGTATTTATTTTTAATAACAATATTATTTTTTTTTCAATAAAATTGTAAAAATTAAATAAATTAAAGAGCGAAAAGTGTAAGAAATAAAAATATAAACTACGAATCAAATTAACCCGTAAATAATATGTTTAATAAAAAATATATCTATAGTATGTGAATATATACAATTTGGCTAATGAGTATTATGTGAAAATAAAGAAAAATTCGAGAGTTATTACATTGAAAACAATTTTATTTATATTACCGATTTTAACAGAAATTCGTTAACAGGTATTAATTTTTGCAAAAGAAAAATAAACGAATAGAAAAGTTTTAAAAAAAGTTATAAAAAGAAATAGTTTTATCTTTTTTTATTTCTTTTTTTACTTTATATCTGTCGATGACTTTTTTTTTTTTAAAAACCAGTAGGTAGTAAATAACCGCTCGTACATTTTTCTTTATTTTACATAACATGCATCGGCTTAATAGTAAAATTAATTATGTTACAATTTTACATTTTTGTATGGGAAAAATTTCATTTACTGTGATTTGAAATTTCGATTCAGCGACGTATTTCTTTATTTCTTTTTAACACAATTACACGAACGCAAATTAAGAACGATTTAAATGGGTTGATCTTTACGTTACAGAGCAAAGATTAACCCGGCGTTAATAATTCTGCGTGCTCTGTGAACGAAAACGTCTACGGCCGTTGCCGCGTCGTGAGCACGCCCGGACACGGACAGAGAGCGTTTGACGATTGGTACGACAATTTAATTTCCGTAAGAGCGCGTCATCAATACAGATTTTATATGGTTCCTCGTGATAAATGCGCCACACGTCGTATTTCGTAAGAGGCTTTTTATTCATACGATTGTTACAATATTTTTCAATTACAATTAATTGTATTTCTTAGATTTCCTCGTTTAAAAAAAAAAAAATCCACAGAATAATACGTACAAATGTTTATAATTTTATACCATGTAGGTATATTCTGACGACTTTACTGTGTTATGATATGGAAAAAATAAAAAAAAAATTTCGTAATTTTATTTTAATAAATAGATAGAAAATTCCTACACAAAGAAACAAATTGACGGGGGGAATCGCCTGTTTAAAATACGCCACTGATGTAATAGAAGTTCCACGCCGATTCGAACTTTGACGCGCTTTAAACTTATTACGTGTAAAAAAAAAAAACGTGAGAAAAATTCAATTACACGGTCGATAACAACGCGGAACACGTTGAAAATAACAGTTTCCGATGTGTTATAATGTACGATTCTGTATTTTAAACGCAATACCGAAAAAAAGATTTAACAACACATGATCATTTAACGTAGACTCGTTTTATTTTTTCCCTTGGCTTTTAAATTTTCATTTATTCATGCGAAAACATAAATTATACGTTTTAGTATACTCGTTTAATCGTATACTATACATTTGATTATTTTATAATTATTTTTATTATTAAAGGCAGAGGTCGAGTTGAAAGATGGTGAAATTTAACGACGAATCAAAAATAAAATAAAATGTTTTATCATACTGCGCATTTTAGAATTAATGTGAACGAATACAGAAACTTAAAAGTGAATTGTCTTTATATAAAAACGTTAGATATTGTTAATAATAACACGTCTCGTTTTAGATTCTGAACAGTGAGAGAAATACATTGGTTTTATAATAATGTGTTTTTTTTTTATGCCTATAGCCAAAAATTGTATGAGAAAGAGTGGTGTTCCGAACTTTTCAATCATAGCTTGTTTTCCGGTAATAAATCGCATTTAGTTGGTACCTATAATTTAGAGAGATCATTTTTTGGTTTTTTTTCGAAAGCGTCTGCAAATATAACCCAAAAATTATATTAATTTATTTAAAAATTAGTATTTAATTCGTCAAAGAGTTAATTAATGATTTATGATTAATTATGTAATTCTGAATTTAAAATTTAAATGCATACGCGCATAAAAATATGGAGATTTTTTTTTATAAAACGACCCGATATCGTAAAAAATATTCCAAAATCAACTATTTTTTCTATAACCATTTTAAGATTTTCGACAAAGCAAATTTCGATGCGGATAATGATAATAATTGAAATTAAACATTTTCGGACACGTCAGGCTAATTGTTAGAAATTTTTATATGTACCATGCTCGTCTATGGAATGGCGCGAGCGAACCGTGTTTTCGAGAAGCAGTTGCTTTTGGATTTTAGTCCGATGGCTGGTAGGCAGTGAAACTTGTTGATGGGCATTTACTGTTTTTCAATATTTATCATAAATCATAAAACAGTACGCGACAGACTAAATTTTTTCTATTAAGATATCGTGCGTAATGCAATTTTGCGAATCAAGTTTCGAGAAAATTTTTCTATTGATTCCGTCAAAGTAATACCTGTCCGAGGAATCAGAGAGAATCGGCGTGATTGTAAAAATTGGAACGTCGCGTCTACTCAAAAAATTGTCTATAAGAAAAAAAAAAAACATTACGCGACATCTACACTGCGGCTCGCTATAATTTTTTTCTTCAAATTTTATAATGAATTTCCGAATAATAATTATGAAAAATACCACGCGTGTAGGAAAAAAAAAAAAGAGTAACGCGTACACACTACCGTCTAGGATTGCAGCTCGGCGCGATACTCCGTTCCTGCGACCCGGTTACACGAACTAATTAAAAAACCGCCGGTCTCGACCGTTATCGACAGCTGTCGAAGCCGTCACGGCCGGTGGCACCGGTGTCCATCGCATACGCTCCTGGTAGCCTGAGCCCCAAAAACGTGTCCCCTCCTTAATCCAAAATCGGTAGATAATCCCAAAACAAGGGCGGGGGGGGGGAAATGGGTTCCCCCCTGAGCCAGAATGGTTAAGAAAATGTGAACCCCCCAGCCGATTCGCCCGTCGCCATCGCATCGAATCCTGGTACCCAGCCACTGACATTAACTTTGTCCACTCGCCGCCGACAATTCGTGTTCGCTTCGAATTCCAATATGGTACCCGTTCACTATTTTACCGCTTTATTCACTCAAACAAGAGGCGTATATAGAAATTATGTTTGAATTATACGTTTAATGTCCAGAAGGAGGGGGGGGGGAAACCAAACGATATTCAAAATAGATATTATTCATGATCACATTTTTATATAAAAAAAAAAAAAAATTCTTGAAAATTCCCGTAAATTATTTAATTAGTTTACGTCGGCGATCGCGCAGAGACGAATTTTTTGCGCTCCGAAGCAACACGTCCCCCTGCGCTCCATCACAAATACACGTGCATAATTTATTCGTTTGTATCTCAAAAGTGAACTTTTAACGAATATTGCAAAATGTACGGACAAGTGTATTAAACAATATTATTATTATATAACGTTTACAATTTTTGACTTTTACGAGTTCTCTATAATAATGGCGCGAGTACAATCATCTCGTGATCCGTGTGAAATACGACGCGTTTTACAACAGTTTACGCGCGTTAAGTTATACCCGAAAGAAACGAATTGCATTCGTTCCCGGTGTATTATTTTATGAATCGACGACGTGAGAACGAACAGCGCTTATTCTTTTTTTTTTTTTACAGCAGCACGCGAAACATTTTTCTCCGGAAGCCGAACGAATCGAAAACAAGAAATAGCATTTCGCATACATTTTATATAGTATTGCCTGCAGCGGTTGTAACGCCAGAGAAAAAAAAAGAAGCAATATGCGTTTATATGAGTGTATAGGCTTTAATGCGACGCTGCGTATTGGCCGGCACCCGATCACGCGCATCTCTATCTGTGTTGTTCACGTACATATATAATAATAACTACTTAACCATGAGCTCGGCCGTTGTTCGATGCGAAAACAAACATATTTTCAAACAAACGACGGACATTTAAATTCCCTTGTGCGTGTGGAGGAGGGCCGCGTATTATGTAAACGCGCTGAAAGTCGGCTTATCGAACCCGCGGTGCGCCATATAATATATTATTACGGAAAAGCCATTATAGACGCGACGTGTTGTTTCGCGCGGTCCATACTGGAAACGAGAGAGAATTGAGGTTTTCGTTCCTTTTCCTAAAAGATTTATAAATCTCCATTATCAGTAATAATATACACAACACAACAGTATAGAAGACCATCGCCGATCAATAAGACGTTTGCTTGCACATCCCCCGGAAATTGCGTTTCGCATACGTTTTGTATTAAATATTCAACAATAATTGAATAAAATTCAAATACAACGAAACGTACGAAATTGACATTTAGAATAGCGATTTCTCTAGTGTTTTAAATGTACAATATAGAAAGGATTTAAAAACAAAACAAATAACGTTGCGTTCCAGTGGATTAATTATTATAAATAATCGTCTGACCTACACGCGGACCCGGTCTTCTTACCACGTCAATTACGCGTTTATTATCATATCATTTTAATGATGAAAATGCGAATATCGTACCGAGGAGAAGTGTTTATCGATAACAATTTTCTCTAATATAACACACTTCCAATATATGTGTTTTCTACACGATAATATTTTATGTCTTTTTTTTCCTAGCTTCTTAATTTTTAAAGGCATTTATTAAATTTTAAAATTTAGCATGGATACATAAAATCTTAGAATACTCCAATAACGACAATAAGGGTCCACTGGATAAGTTCCTTTTTCCCTATTCGCCTTTGTCTACGTCACTCAATAATTCCTTCTATATACAGGCCTTTTTTTTACCAAGTTTCTGACGACACTATTGAATTAATTTACGATTTTATTTCACAGACTTGTGTTCAAATACTTCTCCGAATGTTTTCACCTACTTTTTCATTTTTTTCTCTGTTGAGGAGAGGAAAGGGGATCTGTTGTAAATGTTACTTAAACTGAAATAAAATATTTTTTTTTTTTTTAACGAGTATTAGAAGAAAAAAAATATTGACTTCTCGCCTCGATTACAGGACCAGCGGTGGAAAAAGAATACCAGAAATGTAAACGAACAGGGACGTTCGCATTGAAAGTTATTTGCTATGAAATACGATGACTGAAGAAGTGGAATTAAATCCCGTCTCCATTGGAGAGGGAAAAAATCCGAAATTAATTCGCGTATGCCCGACGCTTTTATACGAAACGAGTTTATAAATCGTAGACGTGTAAAACAAGTGGTTTTCCTCACATCTTCCTTTATTATGAGTCTATAAAAAAAAATAATAATAATACATCGGTGCGGACGGACAAATTACAAACGCTTATATAATATAACAGCAGCTATATAACCGTCGTCGACAACGATTATAGAGACACTTTTAATGCGTTCATCATGAGGATGATAACTCTCTTTTAGCGGAATTCAACGGGCCACTGACTTGTCGACGACGTTCTACAAATCTAATAATAAATATTACGTACAGTCGCGTGGTGGGCTTAACAGCATTACAGTCGAATTATTTCGTCGTCTTCAAGATCGGATGGTATTTCATTTCTTCGCCACTCATATTTCTCATGAAATTTACTCGATATGTAGTCACCATTTAGCTAACATGCATCGTACAGTCTCGTGTAGGAATTATAAACACTGGAGACGATATCGCAAACACAGACGTTATCTATCGTTCAGTTTAGTGTTGAATGTTCTCAGCCTGTGTTTATCACAATATAATAATAATTATAATAATAATATATTGTACTGTTGTGCGAGTCTGACGATCGAATTAGATGTATTAAATTGACTTTTAGTGACGCGCGCTCGTGTATGTGATATATGATACGCAGAACCGGGGTAACAGTCGTTTGTTACATCGAAATATACATTTTTATTGTGGGGGTGGGTGTGTGTGGTAATATGGTAACCGATGTAATATTTGCTCTGTGTAACTAACTCATACGTATTTATAACGTGGTTGTAAATGTCACCGGTCCCTGAAATATTTATTTACGTACTAAATATATAATATTAATTTATGGTAAATTTTACGTCTTATATAGGTGAAGTAATTGTAAATAAATTGAAATTATTATTTGTTTGCCTAGAGTAAAGTACACAGGTAATAAGGTACATTTAAAAATTAATGAAATAATAATTAATTTTACTTAATTAAAATTCATAATTTATTAATTAAACGAATTCTATTATTTAAATTAATATTTTTATAATAAGTAAACCGGCAAAGAGTCCTGAAAAATTCTCTTTACTACCACCAAATTAAATTTATTCAATTTTTCTCTCTCTTATTCCTGTTCGTTTGACAGAAATAAATGATTAATTTTTTTTAATAGCGTTTATTTAGTTCATTTTTTAATATTTTCTTCTTTCCATCTCATTTTTTTTTTCAAAATCCATGTACTCCGATATAATGCGGACCTCGGTCATAAGTCGACGATGTTAGTACGATGTAAGACGTCGCAACATATGTGTTTATTTTAATTAAAAAAAAACAAAAAAATCCTACACACACTATAACTACACACGAGTATACACGTGCACGTGTAACACATCGCCACCGTCGTATTCCGACTGGGTTTTAAATTACCGCGCTCAAAATTAATGATGCGAGTATACGCATACGTTTTTATTTTTTGGTGGGAAAGTGTAAATTATACGATTTTTCTTTTTCGTGTCAATACGATCGTAACGATCTTGAAAATAAATCCAAATTTACGTGTTTGCGCGTAATAATAATAATAATAATAATAATAATAATACAAACAGTTAGTTACACATTACGATACCGGTGATTTTTAATTTCTTTAACGAACACAATATGACTATTAGTATTCGTAATAATGTTTAAATGAGATATTTTTAGAGAGTAAAATAATGAATAAGTAAATAAAAACAGAATAAACGAATTGAATTTACGTCGGATAAACGTTATTAATTCGTTTTTGGTGTGTTTGTGTGTGTGTGTGTGTATTGGGTTTAAAAATATTTGATTAAAACGCGTCCGCGATAAGCGTTTAAATATCAATATAAGCGTAAATGGTGTTTGTTTGTTCTTTACTTTTTCACAATTCTAAGTGAAAAGTTTTCAAGTATCCTTTTCAAACAGTCCACAAATCGAGGTAGACACTCGGCTAAAAGCATTTTTGAGAAACCCGTTTCTTTGAATTTCCGTCACTTTCGTTTGAATGCCTATTTCCATATACTCTTGAAATAACAATATTATTCGAAGGAAATCATTAATTTTTTTAAAAATCGAGATAGGAATAGTATTTAAAGAAATTATGACACGAGATGAATTACCAAACGATTCGTTTTACTTTGTTTGCGTTCAATTATTTTTAAAATAAATTGATATTATTCAATAAAGGCTTAGAAAAAAATTTTTTTCAACAAATCGCACAAGAACAACGACTAATTTCCAAATTTTCACTGCGAAACTTTCTTTTTTTTTTTTATTATTATTATTATTATTAAATTAGATTCATAAAACGGTTATTCATAACGAGTGTACAACTAGGAAAGATGGATTATAACGTTAATTTTATTTCATTAAAATACGCGAAATAATAATAATAATATTATTATTATTAATAATAAATATAGCAAACGCGATTTATTATAATGTTTAATTAACCTGTTACCTACTCGATGTGGTGTTTCATAGGCCATAGCAAATCGAGGGATATTTTTTATTTCATTTGCGACATTTGTGAGCGTGGTCCGTCCTCCCGACTAATAAAATATTAAGTAAATAAATTAAGATTATCGAATTTAATGTCTGTCAATATTATCGTATATCGTATTATTATATCACAATTTACCATTATATTGTACTGGAAATGTCATATTTTATTCACACATGTAAAAGTTACTAAATAATAAAATGTATAAAAGAAAGAGGACAGTTTGGAAATACGGATTTGAACCGTGGATGATCGTGCGCGTCAAATCATCGTATTTATCCATTAGACTATGGCATGGTTTTGCGGGCAAAACAGAATATACTTTTTAAAGTAACACGGTAAAATTGTCAAATTTTAAATCGCTATAACTTAAAAACAAAATTCGACCGCTAAATTCTGACTTCGCCATACATTCTTTTTTTATCGAGAAATACACATTTTCAAAAAAAAAAATTTCAAAACAATCGTGTTTTTCCGGTAGAGTTCTCCAAAAAAATATGAATTAGTACGTAACGTGTACAACAGGCGTTTGTGGTATAACGGTCACTGTCTCGTGACTGATATTATATTGCGCGAATCGACCTTTAGGTGGATACAAACGCAGCCGTTTATTTTATTTTTTTAACGTTGATTTATAAAATATGTTATTTATTCGAAAAATACTTCTCGTTAAATCCGCGACAAACGATTATTGCGGTTACTATAAAATATTCTCCCGGTTACACACTCTGTGCGTAGTTATAATGGATATTGGCGTTTTTCGTTTTGTACTAATTGTGCCGAATTCACAATTGTTTTACACACTTTTGAAGCAAACGAATCGTAAATATTATTCCGAAGGAATTAAAACAAAGAAAACGAGAGTAACGATTAGAAGAAGAACTGAAAGGAAACGTTTAAAAGGAACACTAAAAACATTATTATTTCACAATACGGTTAAAATTATTTTTCGCGGCTATACGCGGACGATGTACGAGCTTGCAGGTTATAGCTGCAAAATCGATCGAGCAAGCGACACTATACACCGTACACCTCACGGCGGTATCGCACCGCTGTACACGCCCTAAAACCTCCCCTTCGTTATTCTCCGCATGTATTCGGTTTTAAAAAGAACGAGCAAATAATAATTACCGCGTTTGGAGACTATCAACGAATAGGAATTAGAAATGGGTTTCGACGCCCAAAGCGTACGGATTAACTTTATTCAATACGCAATAATATTCGTGTTGAGACAATATCGCGAGACGCTCGAAAATCGTCTCTGAAAATCCTTTATACGTTCACGGCTCATCCAAAACAAATCTCTTTTCATTAAACCGTTTTGATTAGCCCCATTCTAATTTCTAAAATCACGAATTAATACTTTCTCCCTTTTATAGACAACTACCCCTACATACACAATCCCAATCTACGTTGCGTATGAATATTTCCATCAATGTTAAAATTGGTATATATACCTATCAATTAATATTAAAACATATCAAATATTATTAATTACAAAATAATAATTAAAACAGTTCGTACCGTACTAACTGTAAGATAAACATAAGTATTATTCGAATTTGAATTTTCTTACGGGGGAGGAGGTTAGGTTAGGTTAAAGAAACACGTAGAGCAAAAAAAAAAAATTAATATAACATCGGAAAATAATGCGCAGAAAAATATCATATAATATACGCCCTTATTTTTAAAAAAAAAAAATAAAAAAATATTGTAAATTGAGGAGGGTATACTTGTGTCCGTCCTCGCTGTCACATAATAATAGTGTATACACGTCCGTTCTAATATAACACAATAAAGAAATAATAAAAACAATAAAAACGTTTTAAATAATCTGGCGTATCATTTCGAAGCGTTTTCGAAAATAAAATCTAAAGGCGGAATCGGAAGACTACAATAAAACGGTGGCGGAGACAGTTAACAAGCCAATAATATGACACGGTGACATCAATTCAATGAGTGCGCCGCTATTTACGTTTTCCGCCATCGTTAATTATAACATGTTCCGTTATAGTCACGAACGAAAAATGTCTATTATTGCGTTATTTATTGTCGTTAATCAATTTATTGTTTTCGTTTAACCGTTATATTGGTATTTACTATCGTTCTTGAACAGGTTGTCATATTGAAATCGTCCCGTAGTCGGACATACTCCTCGTTTCGACTGTTACGGCCGACTGTGCTCGCTGTCAGTCACTCCGACTCAGACATTTCGAGTTACGTGTAATTTACAATAAACATTTCGTTATTATTTTCTAGTCCACGTCCGCGCATTATCGTACAATAATATTATAACAATAAATATATATATTTTATTTTTACATTTTAAATTCCTTCGAAATGTAACAGAATTACAGAATTAACGCGTTCGATGGACCGGATTCGAGGCGTAAATCCAGCGTGTACAACACGTCATTTTCTTGTTTTTAATCGTATTACTTACCCGATTATTTTTTTTTTTTTTTTTTTTTTATAGCCGCTCCGCCCGAACACAATGGCACGGCGGGACGAGATGTCTATGAATTATTATCGCGTTCTGAAGCCGAAAAAAAGAAAAAAAGAGAGAGACAACAAATTACCTATTACGTGTGTGTCGGCGGGGCCCGTGTGTTTTTCTTCTCCTCGACTGTCTGTTAATCTCGTCGGCCTTACAATATATTATTATTATTATTATTATTATTATTATTATTATTATAATATATTAAGTGTACACACACGTATAACAACGGCGCGGTTGGCGTCGGACAGACGGTCGAAGAAAATAATCGTTTTTTTTTTTTATATATGTATAAATCGCTTATGACTCCGCCGCCTTCGAGCTCAATGGTTATTATTATTATTATTATTATTTTATCTTCTAAAATATCGGCTCCGTACAGACACACGCTAAAGCAGGTGCACGCAACGAATGAAACGTCCGTTCGATGAAAACTCCAGTTTACACGTACGTATATATATATATATTAATTATATACCATTGGATGACGTGTCACGATACATATTCAGAAGTTACTGTCGGCTACGTAACATTATCTTTATAATATTATAGGATAATAATATAATATTTATGTTATCGTCGAGATTCCGGTAAAATAATTTTTAATCCTGTGTTTGTGTAGTAGACGTTAAATGGAAATAAATTTTATTTTTCCGGAATATTTTTTGGAATAGTCGTAGGATTCCGAAAAGTATTTTTAAAATATTTCACAAAAAGTGTTCTCAAACACCTTTAGAATACTCTTCTTTTTTATTATTATTATTATTTACAGCAACACGAATATCGAACACCAGTAATTTGCCGTGTGATTCAATCGAATATAAACAGTCACCGATAGGAGGTATTTGGAGGAGATATAAAATTATTCTTTTTTTGTTTTCTGCGTTTATAAGCCAACGAGATAACCGATAAAGTGCATTAATAATAATGATTAGTTATAAAGTATAAAGATATTATTATAACACGGAGCGTAATGAAATTTATCCGATTAATCCAAATACGCTCGATGTCCATTTTTAAATACCTATACCGTTACTGGTTGTCGGTAGAAATAATTTCATTTCCCATTCGAATAATAAGTTATTATTTTTACGTGGGTACTATTTTGTAAAAGACGATTGAGATTTAAAAAATCGATCGGAACACTTGTCCCCTGTACTACAAGTGTTCCTTTCTTTTTGAAAAAGCAACGCTGAATAGCGCTTTTTGCACGAATCGCTGTTTTATCATAACGTCGTTAAGTATTATATTATATGTACATAATATTAAGAACGCGTCGTATAATTCATATATTATATAGTCTTCACCATAGTCTCCCCTTGGGCATCATACAGGAACACGTGGCCAACAACCCCGCCCAAAAAAAGAAAGAAAAAAAATAATGTCTCGAGCACGCCTTTGTGATTTACGACGTTATCAATTAAATTTTTAATTTTCGTGTCGGTCATTTATTTTTTATTATTATTATTTTCTCATCTCGTCGGGGGAATGGAAAAAAAAAAAAAAGTTAAAACCCGCAGACGTACAAAGTAAGCAGCCAAATGATTTCGACGGGAATTGATAGCGCTAAAGACTACATACGGATTTTCTCCGTGAACATCCCCACCCAGATCACCCCGCCGACCCAAGGGACAAGCGTATAATTATCGTTGTTAATTTCTTTTTTAGAACCAGAGGGTCGATCTCCTCCTCCTCCTGCTCCGATACATTTTCTTCGTAGCGCGTTGTCCGTATATAAATAAACGATATATTTTCAAAACCGTCGCCCTCCCGCGTGTTGCAGGGACGGTACGACGACGGCGGCGGTATGGTTCGTCCGCGTGTGAAAACACATTGCGACAAGAGCAGAAGAAAAACAAGTATAATAACAATAACAATAATAACAATAATAACAATAACAATAATAATAATAATAATAATAATATATTATCGGACTGGTTTCACGTAGTCCTCATTGTCCCGCGCGCTACGGCGGTATCGAATGACACGTGCGCCCGCCGCCGCGCATCTCGCCGTCGGTTTTTTACGACGCGTTCGTTTTATGTTTTTAAAAATATTATTTGTATTGCGTTACGACGACAAGGCGTATGTACGTTTATTTTTTTTTTTTTTTTACAATAATAAAAAAGTGAATAAAAAAAATGGTTACAAAACAGTTTTTGACGGTCCGCGGAGGGGTTTTTTTTTTTTTTGTACGCATACGAAAATCCGAAATTACGACACGGCGCCATTTAATACGATCCTTGCGCTGCGAACGTGATTGATTTAAATTTACTGTTCAAGCGTCTTTCACGAAAAATACGGACGTTCTATCCAAAACGCCCAGACTCGGGTAGAATACGTTTTAAAAGTATTATACGGAACGCGTAGTGATTCGGAATGACTGTTGTATTTCGTAAACACTCTTAGAACACATTTTTATTATTATTTTTTACTAGTTTTCAATAGAAAAGAATATCAAACATAATAAATGTATTATTCGGTTATTTGAATAAGACTGGGTTCAAACATCAAAATATAACACGAGATGTTGCTTTAAACACCCACTGACGCTGCCGCTAATTGCCCTTCGCGTTTTGTTTTCTAAAATAATCGCGTTTTTTCGGCATTTCGGTCATAAAAGTCATAACTTTTATAATATCAATAATACGTTTGGAACGCAGTTGTATTCAGAATGTTTTCGAAAAAAAGTACTTTTTAAGTATTCCGAGAATACTACACTCCGGTATGTAGTCTGCCAAACGCTGACTGATCGTAGAATACGACGACTGCTAGTCGGGACACTTGAAATTTCGTTACAATACGTTCATTAAATAAATTCCGACGTGCTCATTTCGTCGTCCGCGATTGTATTACGAGACAAGTAGTAGTATCAAGTTTTCGTTTAAATATAATAAACGTATCGTTGGAAACGAGGCCGATTTTTTTTTGAAAAGTTACATTAATGAACATTGTACAATAATCGCCAGTTTTCCCATTTGGCCGCTCCCGTTTGACGATAAACGTGCCATAATTCGAATCAATAACGATCAATGTGTCACATTGCGGTCGCGTGTACGTACACGGCACGGCACGTGCCGAGAAGATAAATTTCGAGTGCATGAACTGGCGTGTATTTGTCCGCCCTTTACGCCCTTTCGGCTTTTAATGAAAACGAAATAAATGGAATTCGGGAAACATTGTAAATGTTCAATAATTTATAGAAATCGTTTTAGCGTGTAGTTGTTCCGAAATACAAAAATTAGCGTATAAAGTACATGTGTTTAAATAATAATTTATTTTAAAATGGTTTATGAAAATAATGTTATATATATATATATATATGAAAAAAAAACAGATGTCGAGACATTTTTTTTTTTTTATAATTATTTTGACACATGGCGTGTATATTGTCAAAACTTTTTATCAATACACCACTGAATATAAATTAGGGATTTTTACATGTATTATATATATTACTTTTTTTTTTATCGCAACCGTTACGATTAAAGATAAATCAATGTTATAATATAGGCATTTAATTTCCTTGAAGTCACAACGATGATTATTGATTTTATTATAATCAGTTTACTCATAGAAATCATATCACAGACATGTCAAATTATTAATTTTTCGGTAAAACGGATATGACGTCATGTATGTAAACAATAGAGACCGTTGCGCGTATTATTTAAATAAAGCAAATAAAACAATTATTTATTATAATAAATTAAAAAAAAAAAAATTCTAATTTTATTTAAAATACGTAGGAGACTATTGTATATAATATTGTACTTGTGCGATGTCAAATCAGTTACTGTAAATATTTCGATCACACGCGCAAATATAATAATAATAATAATAATAATTGTATTATTTTTTTTCTTCATGAACGTCTCGATGCTTTTTACAAAATTTTTTGCAACGTATTTTATTGTCGTCCGACGTCAGGAGTTATAAAAGAATATAAAAATAATATGTTATGTCGGATACGTTAAAAAAAAATCAAACAAAAACCTTCGAGTCAATGTTACATATTTATTTGTCGTACTGACTACTGACTGACAAAAAAAAAACAAAATGCGCGTATTAAATGTATTCAGAATTTCGATAACAATATTATATTATTTATAGTATAAATACGATTATTATTTATTAAATACGATTATTATTAAAATAGTCTATTATATATTCGAGTAACGAGAAATTCGGGCAATGTGGCGTGCACGTGTATTAATGATAATAATTAGTAGTGTGGTCGGTTCGCAGCTGTCGGCTGCAGCGAGCGGCCCCCGACACGTTTTCGTCTCGAACATTTGTTGTGTTGTTGTTGTTATTATAATAATAATTATTATTATTATTATTATTATTATTATTATTATTATTATTATAATTATTATTATTATTATTGTGCATAGGGTTCTCGTCGGCGCGTGTGCGTCCCTTACAAAGCCGCTTCTTAGGAGGTCATCACGCGGATATTTCTCGTTTTTTCCTCGAAAGTCCAACAGGAGACTTCGACGCACAACGTATAATTTTTGAAACGCAATTCATGTGGACGAATCGCGTAAAATCTACCCGGAGTTTTTTCGTGTAAATAATTACGGGGAGATGAATTAACCGATCGTTGAGAAAAGAAAAAGAAAAACGGGATTTGTTTCACCTTTTTTTTTTTTAATATAATATTATTTTGTTCGTTTTACGATGTCGGACTTTTATTATATGTACGCGCGCGTGAGAACCGAAATCCACCAAAATCTAATGATTTATAATATTTACTTATTGTAAAAAGATAAAACAATAAATGATAAACGCTCGTTTGTATACTTATTTGTGACGTACAGACAATAGTCCATATTGTTATAATGTTTAGGTTTTTTTTTTTTTTTTATGTCATCTTTGTTGGGACACCGAGCGCGTCGTACGCATATCTTATTAAAAATAAAATGAATACGAAAATCGAATCCGAATTCGATTCTGTAAGCAATAACGGGTCGTAGTATCCGATCGAAAACGATGATCGTTAAAATAAAACGAATCCTTCTCGAACGCCTGAATAACATGAACGAAACCTCTTTTTTTCCCTGCACATCCAACATGGTAATGATATTTGAAAATAAAAAAAACAGAAAACTTTTTTTTTATTAGTTTTATTTCATAATGGTCGTATATCTCGGCCAAATGATAATACGCACTGTATGAACTCACCGGAACACGGCGCGTTGTTAGCTATTCGTATAATTTTCGTCTGAACCGTATGAAAGTAATTCGGTGAAACGATACGCGATTTTTTATCGTCCAAATCAATTTCCGGCGTTCAAAATTTTAAATTATTTCCAAAAACTTTATAAACGCTTAACCGTGTGCTTTAACCGTTTCCGTGTGCGACGTTCAGTTAACGTAACGATAAAGTATAAAAAAATTATTACACAAAAATTGACGTTTATAAACAACGTATTTGGTATAGAAAGGAAAAAAGAAACCAGAGAGTCATCAAATACGCTATTGAATATTTTAAACGCAATGCGTGCGAATATTTTTATTATTTTTTTTTTTTTTGTTTAATACATAATTAAACAGACAATAAATAATTATTATCTTAACGTGGAACTATTTAATATTTATGTCCGGTCCGGTACTGAACTTGAAAAATCCTTTGTCCGTGTTACATTCCTGAATGATTACGGTTATCGTGTTCACTGTCACTTCGGTGAACGTAACATTACCTCGCTTATACATTTGATCCTGAATTACTGACACGTCCTCGTACGGCGATGAACGCTCGGCAACGGTGGTGTCGGCGGCGACACGTTGCGCATCCGATGGCTTTCCGGCGTTCCGTTTTCCAGCACTCGAAGCGTCGTCTCGCGGACCGGCTGCTTTAACGTGAATTTTGTTGCGTTCGCCGCCATTGTAACGCTTGCGTGCTGCTGGCGCGTTCGTTTTGGAAAACCGTTTGGACGTAGGCGAAAACATATTTATACGCTTGTGTTCCGAAGAAAAGTCATCGTCGCTCGTCCTATACTTTTTCAAGACAACTGGAAAATACATAATAGAGGAGTTTACTGCAGATTGGTAATAACGGTTAATACGAGAAATCCGTTTCATTCGATTTTCACTTACACCACCGTGTACATAGTACGCGGGCGTACGTCGGAAGACGCATAAAAATCACGTTTATTTAACAGCCCACGATTTTTCGTTAATAATAATATTTTTACGATAAAAACATGGCTGTACAGATTTTTTATTGTATCCGTGTCTAGATTAATAACTAGTGAAAACGTGGAAAACATTGGAGAATTAAAGCAACGCGAATTTAATTACGTATTACGTTTTATAAATAAACGTAGATTTTTGTGTTCGATTCGTATACCGTTTTGTAGACCAGTCGTAAACGGAATTATTAAAATTTTCATACTATAGAATATTAATTAACGTAGGGAATTATTAATTACTCTTGGGCAATGAAGACTTGCCGTTAACAGACTTTTGCCAACGTTCTCCAACATCATTCGATGACCGCTCGCGGTTAGGTAATCCACCGTCGGCAGTTTTGGCAAGTTTCGCTTCATTGTTCTTCTAAAAACAACAAACACAATGTTAAGGAAACATAAACGTAATGTTCGTATGATGAAGGTATTGAAACAAAACCATTGGTCGTTTTCAACAAATCATCACTCGAAAAATATTCGCTTTTTACGTGTTAATATGATTTCAAAAAAAATTATTAAAAATCCAATTACACGTCGATAACATTATTGGCGATAAATTCGGATTTCGTTCGAACCAACTCAATAGAACATTATCCGAGTTGGAGAAATTTGATCCGCAAAGATTTTGTTCTAGTAATTCTTTCGTCTTGGGATTTTTTTTTCTCAATTTCTCAATATATTACGTATTATTACGTATTAGTACGTATGCCAGTAACAAGTACATTTAACTTTTTCCCTCTATTTGCGATTCTTCAAAAGAAATTATCGCCTTTTCCAATCATAAACTGTATTCTATTACTCATATTTTAAAGCGCGACTACACGTTCACTACAACATTAAAATGATACAGCAGCACCGCTAAATGTTCGCTGCGTTCTACACTTCTTTTCTCTCACAAATGTATTATAATTTCCCAAACAAGAATAAACTTTGGTTTGTCGCTGATGTACATAAATTAATATTGGTAAAAGTAAATATTGAATTACGTAATTCTTGTCATTATACAAGATAATCAAACATTGTCGTCACATCCGATGATGTTATTATTACCGACCCCTTGTTATAATTAAAATCGGTTGTATTTAATAATAATAATAATAATAATAATAATAATAATAATAAATAAATAAACAAAATATAGCCAAATAAAATTAAAATTAAAAAATAAAAACGATTTCTTAGGACTTGACATCGTTATTGAATTTTGAACGTTCGCGGAATACGATAGATGTATGACGTGTTAAATATACGAAAATATCAAAATTAATCAAACGTAATCCAACAAAAATAAATTTGTTTCAAACACAATCTTATCCGTGAAGTACTGCACTTTATACACTTACACGATTTTTTTTAATTTTCTTTTCTTCAAGCACCAGACGTTTAGATATTAACTCTTCTTCTTCGAATTTGTGAACGAGGGCTAAATCCATAAAGCTATTATCGGGTTGCCACATATAGAACCTAAACGTTTGTGGAAACGGAGGTATTCGAATCAAACAATTTCTTAATACATTTTTAAATATTCATCTCAAACTTACTCGTTTTCAAATCCTGTCCATTTGACGTAGTACTCAATTTTACCCTTTTAAAAATTATATTCAATCAGTAAAGTAATTTTAAAAAAAAACAAATATATTATAATATATTTAATTTAAGTGAAAAATTTTTTTTTGTCATTAATTTTTAAATTTTATCTTGTTCTCGTTATACACATACACAATATTTTTGTGCAATTTCAAATTCGACGAATTATATAATACTAATACGCATTGTATAGACATCTAATTAACGAAAACAATAGAATATTACAAAATTGCTTCGAAATATTCCGTATTCTCGATTTTAAATTTTAATTAATCTCAAAATTAAAAAAAAAAAAAAATAACCAACTAATAACGAAAATTACTATAAGTACTCCGCATAATAATTATTATTATTTTACTCACTTTTTTTTTTCGCTTCTTTATAATCTTTTCTGCTACATATCCATGAAAATGTATTATATTTTCTTTTTTCCCTGTATACCCTATAATCGGTTCTTTGGATATATTCTCAGTCTGTACATTGAGTTTCTGCTGTAATACATATTAGGTGTTCTAATGACAACGTTATACTAAACAACACAGAAGAAGTAGAAAAAAAATATATAATTTTAAGTGTAATTAATTTATAAATTGCAAAAAAAAAAAAAGATATTAAGAATAATTAATTTTTCGTTCGTGTCTTTTATATATATATATATAAGATAATAAAACAAATCGAATATTAAAATATATTTTATAAATGATATTAGGATCGATGGGGTGGAAAAGGGGGCAAATTGCAAAAGTGTCTGTATTGGCGGAGAAAATCTAAATACACCAATGGGTACATCGTGTACGAGATAATAAAATGAGATTGTACACGAAATTATAAAGTGCTCCGTGTAGGTGTAGGTTGTCTCACGGATATATCATTTTTCACCGGCCCTCCGCGTATAAAGAATTTTCGACATTGCAAATTTGAGATTGTTTCAAAAACATTTCTTGTCTCGCATACGATGAGAGTTAAGGCAATATAAAAAAAAAAAAAAATCGTGTAAAAAAACGTCTTTCCGAATGAAAGAAAACCAAAACGGGGTGTTTGATTATTTAATTTTTCAAATGTTTTAAACGCAACGCGCGACGAATTTTCGCGATATAGTAAATGTTCGATAATTTCCTTAACTCGAATTATTTAATATTGGAATCCGGTCCCCGGCACTGGATTTACAAAAAAAAAAAAGAAAGACTTTTGTGCGTGTTGTGTATTTCTGACTGATTGCCGTTTTCGAGTTAAGTGTCACACCGGTGAGAATAACGTTAGGCGGCGTATAAATATTGATATCCCGTCGTCTTACCGGCACGTCTCCGCGCCGCGGCAATACGTTCTCGGTAGAATTATCGGCGGCCACAAGCGTCGCATCCCGTGGCTTCACAGCGTCCCGATTTCCGGCATTTGAAACGTCGTTTGATTGCCCGGCCGCTTCGTCGGCGCGTACAACGTGACTTTTGCGTTTACCATTCAAACTTATGCGCAATTGTGCAGACGGTTTGTACACGGGCGAAAACACGTTTATGCGCTCGTATTCCGGTGACAAATCGTCGTCGTTCGTCCTGTGGTTTTTCACGACGACTGTAAAATAATAAAAGTGAAATTCACCACCGATTTTTTTTTAATTAACGAATACGGGACTTTTTTTTTCTCCTACGTTTACTATTCGCCTAAACGACCGCGTGCACAATAATGGGATATAAACGTATTCGTTGGCCCCCCCCCCCGGGGGTCTCGTTACAAAACGATTTTATCGTTGCGTAAATGTTCTACGAATGTCTAAATAATAATAAAAAAAAAAAATAGTGAAAAACTTAGAAAATACATAGTAACGAATAAACGGCGTAACGCGTTTTATAAATAAACGTACACAGTGTATTATACTTATTTAATTCGTATACCACATCAGTCGTGAAGAGAATTACGAAAATTCGTATATCTTACGAGTATAAGTGAAGGTGTTGTACCGAAGCGGTTCGCAAAAAAAAAGTCTTTTTTTTTTTTTGTCGGAATTTTGGAAATACGTGCTCGGTATGCGCGCCGAAAATTAATTTCGGCGTGTTCTGAACAGTATCAATATATTCTTGCGAGTATTTATACGACAATGAAAATGAATAAAATCTAATCGTTTTTAACAAATTTAATAGGTGACGATGTCACGGAATTAACAATGTACTGCTATATCAACAATAATTACGCACATCGAGAAATATACGAAAATAATGGGCGCGCAACAAATGCTGTTAAATTACCTATTGAAAATTATTAACTCGAAAACGTTAGATTTTTTTTTTTATTATTATTATTCATTTTAAAATCTAAATTTATAATAATTTTAACGTTTTCAATTACTTATTTTTAATATTTGTAAAAATGTTTTGCGTTTAGCAGCAAGACGTGGAAATTTGGTCATACCTATATTATATAATTATTATCGAATATTTTCGTAGATAATTAATAATAATCAATTTGATTAATTTAAAATTAATATAATTACTCGTAGACAATGCGGATGTGCCGTTAATAGACTCTTGCAGTACTCCAATATTGTCATGACGATTGCGGTCAGGTATTCCACTGTCAGCGGTTTTAGCAGGTTTTGCTTCGATATTCTTCTAGAAATAACAATTATAATGCTAAAACAACAGAAACTTTATGCCTGCGCGCGCGTTTGTATAATATATAAAATTATCGAGAAAAAATTTCGACAGTTATTATAAATAACATTACGCATTGAAATGATTTCAAAAAATTATTTTTATTTAAAATACATTAAAAACGGTTTCGCAATTATTGAAATTCAATTCGATATTGATAAATTCAGATTTGTTTTGAATTTTTTAAAATTGATGTTGTAGAATTATAATTGATAGAATTGAATGTTTAAACGAATTCGATAAAACATTATCGACAGTCAGAATAACTCAACGTTTCTCCTTGCGAAACTTTTATTTTGGAAATTCGTTTTCTTCGCGTTTTACATATAGTAGAATTACGTTACTGTTAACAATATTAATATCAAGTTTATTCGCAGCATTACCTTTTTTTCTCCGTTTTCGATTCTCCAAATAAAATTAGCGTTCTTTTCAAACGTGAATTGTTTTCTGTTATTCATGTTTTTTAAAACTCGACGAGACACATTCACCATACGACACGACAGTAGAGACTAAAATGATGTGACACACAAAACGTGTGCTGTGCTCTGCACTGTTTATCTCTCACACATGTACACTTTAAACTCCCATGCAAAGATAATCTTTGGTATCCTGCCGACTCGTGTAAATATCGATAATGTTAATATTATTTTAAGCTAAATAGTTTATATAGTTTAAATAGTTATCTATATTGATAATAAAATAACATTACGGTCGTGACATTCAATAATTTTATCATTTCCGACGTCATTGTAAAATATAACATCGTCTGTATTTAACAATCGTAACAAAAAAAATAATAATACGATTTCTCAACACATGTCGTTGTCATTGAATCGTACAAACTGTCGCCGCGGTGTACACACCAAGTACACATTTTCTATACGATTGGGCGTATGTCAAATGTACGAAAATATGATTGATTAAACGTTACCCAACACAGTGGTGTAAAATGTTTTTTTTGCAATTATTGTCTGTACAACATATCGTATAATAGACAGTGTGTAATAGAAAAAATAAAATTTTTGATTCAAACACAATCTTATTTTTTCGCGATACTGATAATGATATTTATTTAAAATGTTTCTTTCGATCTGTTTTTTTTTTCAAACTTTAGACGTTTTGATCTCAAATTCTGGTCCCGTAGTTCTCCACCGCCGAAATATATTTTTCTATACGTGGATCGCACAAACGATCATTAGAGAATTACGAATCGTCTACGGTGCACTAACGGTCCGGTAAATAAAATCAAATGTTGGCCTAGGACAAAGAAATATTAAAGGGTCTCCAATTATAATTTCTGATTGTATTCCAGTACATTACGAGCGATTTTTTTTTATAAAACAAAAGTGAAAACCAGTGATAATACATAAAATTGTTATGTTTTCTCTAAAATTTTTCTTCGTATCGATATTATTACAAATGTACTTAGTGTATAAATAAATGTGGCGTCCCAAAATTTAACTCGAGTAAGCCCTTCTTCTGAGACATTATTCTGGCTGCCCGAGTTACAGCCGCCCGAAGTCCGCGATTTTAGTTCCGTAATTTTTACATACGGTTTAAGAAATTAACAAAATGACGCTCGGAAGAAATAAGTGTTTTCTTTTATCGAAACGTTTTGGAGAAATAAAATGGTAATGACGGTCATCCCGCGATCGATGAAAATGATTGGCACCGAATTTATTTTCACTGCGAATGAAGCGAAACAATATAAGTGCACGGAATGTTTCGGCGATGAGATTCAATTAAAAATATTATACGAAACCTTATACAGTTATGTGTTACTTGATTGAAACGGGAACGAAATTCTATTGGAACGTGTCCATCGTCGTCGTTATTAAACGAGCCTACGAAAATTCTTTATTTATATTAATATTATTATGGCACTGGAAAAGTACCGAAACACGCGCTGCAAATATAATCTAAAAGAAAAATCTTAATATACGCACTGAAACCAGCATGAAAAAAAAAAGAAAAAACAAAAAGTGTTTTATTTACGACTTACAGCAGTGATTTCGCTCACAACGCCGCGATGATTCCGTAAATAAAAATCGATTGTATCACGAAATACCTAATGAAACGGTAATTTGGTCGTTTTTCATACAACTTCGAGGTTACGAGATATATTGAAAGTACGAAATAAATTAAATAAATAGCATCGTCAGAACTGGGAAAACAGCGTTAAAAATCTAATAGTACAGATATACTGTATTTTATATATTTGTAGAATCGCCGCGAACGCATAAAACGAATTATCTATATACAAAGCTTACAGCGATATTTGTGACATTTATTTTCGGCATAATACGTAATAATCAGCGAATGGTATATGGAATGCGTTACAATATCGTTTTGTTGTTGTCGCGTGTTGTACCTCTTCCGAACGGTTTCACGGCGGAGAATAATTTCTGTTATAATTATTAACATAACAACGATTAATCGAATTGTCAATTATAGTTTTTATTCGCACGAATCAACCGTGTGATCCAATAAAGTGTGATGATGTGTCCGACGATGCGCGGCACAGGAATTATACTCCTCGGACGTGGAAAGCGCAAACGGCCGAAATCTTAGAAGTGTTTATACAATTTATTTATACGAAAACGTTGTGTACACACACACGCGCGCGCGCATGTTATAACTCGACTTTGTCGAATGTCTTCTGGACGTTATCCCGTACTTCATCATAGTTAATGGCGTAATAGAACTGTAGTCATTATAATATATCTCATAAATGAAAATCAGACTCCATTTACCAAATTTTTGTCTGGTGGCGTTGACGATAATAGAAAATCAATGGAAAACTACCGACAACATTCTTTTATTTTATTTAATACTCGTTGGCTTTATTCTTTTTTTATGTTTAAACATACATTTCGATATACACGTGTATATTTATTTATTGTATATATATTTTTTATTTTTGACAAATTATTATTATTATTATTATTCGTATAGCAGAAAAACGTGATTACGATTCGCGTAGGTACTTCGGAAACGGATGATGGTGGCTTATAATGTATCGAAAAACCAATCGAACTTTTAAATACGGAATATTCCGGTAAAATATGCGACACGAATTTTTGAATTTGTTTAGACTCAAATGACTGATCGTACATTTAAAGTGATAGAGCTCCTATGAAGTATATTTTAAGTAATTTATGGTTTTTTTTTTTTTTTAAATTGCGTTTCCTAACGTAACCGTTGGTTTTATCTTTTTAGGGATCGTTCGATTCGAGAGATGAATTTTCATTTATTTAACAATGAACATATTATAACTCCTCGATAAGTTGAAGCGGACAAAAAAAAAAAAAAAAAAAAAGAAAAAAATCGAATCTCGTAGAAAATTCAATGATAATCACGGAGAAAAAAAGTCGAAGAGAATTTTCTAGAATTTGTCAGATCACAGTTTCAGTTCACGTAACACTTAATTTTTTAATTTTGATTTATTCATAGACTTTATATATATTATGATTTTTCACTAGACTTTACTTCCAAAAAAAAAAAAATAAATAAATATATATATCCATTTATATAAAATAATCGGTGAATACGGGAATTTATGCCGACGTACATTACTCGGCGGCGGCCCGGCAAACTGCAGGCTATAGACGATGACTTCGAGATCCGTCGAAAATTCGATTTTCCAGACTTTTTGATATGTACGAGACGAACAAGGTGGTTTGTCCGAGTCCTACGATTATCACAGTAACCCACGCAGTGCAAACATTCTAATAATATTCTAACGACGACGTAGCCGATGATATTTTTACACATTTGCGTTTTATGCACAAACTCGTTGACACTGCGCCGTTTGTGTCCACGATAAATTATATATTATACAATTGTGTATTAAAATAACGCGGTCGACGTCTTTTTATATTGCGTGATTGTCGTAGAGTCCAGTTTTGTAAGTATCACAGAAATTTATCGTGCTGGCACGTCGTGCACCGTCCGCACAAATGCCCGGGGCTGTGTATTAGCGCGTTATTGTTATGAATTATGTGAGTGTAAATTATAATAAACGGTGTTTTAAAAGTCTTCATCCGATTACGAACCGATATAGTTCGGCAACGGCTAATCGCTGGTTAACGACCAATGTATTAATGGAAAGGTTAGATAACCAAGTTTATTTTAAGATATCTAGTTGATAAATTTGGCACTGTAATGGTTAGTGAACTAGGAACCATTAGTTTATTCGTTATGGCAACTCCGCAACAGAAAGCGTTTTGCGTCCTACGTTTCAATAAGTGCGAGTCGGCAATAACCGTTCAACGTGATTTTCGAAGAACTTATGGAACTAAAGCTCTAACTGCTCAGAGCATTCGATGTTGGCTCCAAACGTTCCAAGGAAGTGGTTGTCTGTGCGCACAGAAACGCTCACCTTGACCTCGTACCTCTGACGAAAACATCAAGCGTGTTGGACAAAGTTTTGTTCGGAGTCCATAGAAGTCTACACATCGTGCAGGTCTAGAGCTAGATCTCTCACATTCGACCGTTTAGCGTGTTCTACGACGTCGTTTGACATTGAAGGTATACCGAATACAACTGATACAAGCCAAAATCAATGTTTTCCGCGCAATTTCCGGGAAAAATGTTGATGGTCCATTTTTTTTTTCTGAGGAAAACACAGTAACGGGTAACACACATCTTAACATGTTGCAAACATGGTTGTTTCCACAGTTACAAGCGAATAGCGAATAGCGATGAGTTTGTTCTTCAACAAGATGAAGCACCGCCGCACTGAAAGTTAGAAGTTCGCCGGTATTTGAACGATGAACTCCCTCAGCGGTGGATTGAGCGCAATTACGGTGCAAAATTTATCGACTAGATGTCTTAAAATAAACTTGGTTATCTAACCTTTCCATTAATACATTGGTCATTAACCTGCGATTAGCCGTTGTCGAACTATATCAGTTCGCAGTCGGATGAAGACTTTTGAAACACCGTGTATTTAACACTACAAAATGCAAAACGGAGAAATTCGGTTTCGTCCGTTTCCGTACAATGTATCCTCTTCCTCCCCTCCACCCCTCCCCATCAATAAAACGAGTAATACTCTTTAGTGATTCGATGATTGATCGTTTCCAATGATTATTAAAATTTGATCGTTTTGCATATTAAATTGAAAACTTAAAATTATTAACGCACTGTTTATGAGTAATTATTGTAAAATGAAACAATCGACGGCGTCGATGACATTATATAACTAGTCGAAGACGGTGCGACGAACGTTTTTTTTTTTTTTTAATAATAATAATATTATTATTATTATTATTAATATACGACGTATGAGTAATATTACAAAACTCGTGGTCAATCATGGTGAATCACTCGTCAAACATATTTCGTGTTTTTGTAATCGTATTGTTTGACGAAGAAAATATCACACGCCAATCCGAAGGAAAATAAAAATAATAATAATATGTTGTTGTTGTTGTTGTTTTTTTCTTGTGTGGGGGGAGGAATCAAATGATTTTTAGAATACGTATCTAATTGAAAACGACTTGTTACATTAATTGTTCAATCGCGTTATAACGGTGACGATTTGAAATCAAAACGTATCGATTAAAATCGACCCGTGACGGAATTGTGTTCAAAGCGCGGCCTCGTCATTTAGAAATTACGCGAACAAGTGAATTGAAATTTCAGTGCGCGTAGAGTTGAAACTGACAGAAACCGATTTGACTGGTCCAGGGCCGGTTTGAGGCGTAGGCGACGTAGGCTCAGGCCTACGGCGGCATTACATAAGAGCAGCATATTTCGAATTGAATTCGAACAAATTCTTGATATTATAAATATCAAAATATCAAACGATTTTAGACGCGGCGGGTACAGTTTATTAGTGATTTAAACGTTTTTATACGTTGTGTTCTATGAAATATACGTTATGCTGTAAAATACGAAATATGTGTTAACAGAAATAAACAGGTAATGGAAACAAAAAAGTCCTATATATTTGGAACGAAATTATTGATAAAATCACGGGAGCGGCGCAATTTGAATCTCGCCTGCGCGTCAAAAATCGCCAACACCGGCTCTGGACTCGTCAATGCGCCCCCGAGCGTTGCGAGAGAAGAACGCGCGAACACGCGTCGCGTCGCGTCGTAACGGAGTCCGGTTTACTCGCCGAGGAGGCGTGCACAGGTCGATTGAAAAGAAATAAAAATCCGTTTTTATATTCGTTTTGCGTATTGAAATAATAAATATAAAGCGCGAGCGATGTCCACTCTGGTCGTGGGGTTGTGCGATTTCCTATTTTCTCCCTCTGCCTTAAACCCGTGACGCGGCGGTGCCGTGTTCGTCGGCGGCCGTGTTGCGAAAAACCGCGGACAAACCGCGTGACAATGGCCGTGTAACTCGGGCGGCAGTAAAAATGAAAACCGACACGCGTGTATTCGTTATAGTGAAAAAAAAATAAAAAATAAAATCGTAATAACTAATTCAGTGTTAGCCATTGTCTGGTGAAACGTTTTTTTTTTTTTTAGAGAAAAAAAAAAAAGACGACCTCGTGTTAGTAGCGATGATGATGAACGGCACACATCCTGTAGCCCGTCGCGTCATGGTGGGAGGCGGAGGAGGCGCAGGGTTTCCTTTGTCCCGTTGATTTTTTTTACGCGTCAACTTCCTGACACGTTGGCGGCCAGGTGCGTCGGGGGGCGATGGCGCGTCAAACAATAAACGATGGCCGCAGCTGATGATGTTATAGAAAAAAACCGGGTACGCCGTCAAGAACTTAACAGAACGCGCGAATGAAGAATCGTCATTGTGCGCACACATTGTACGCGCATTGAAATATATTATAAAAAAAATGTTACCGTCCGTCCGTCGTTGTTATTCGACTACTAATAGAACGTTTATAATATAATGCGACCTTTACATCATAATCTCGTTTTTTTTTTTTCCGCCTTACTTTTATACCTTAACGCGTAACGGAGAATTGGCGAGTTTTTAGTGCGAGGTGGAGGGGTGGGGAAGTAGACGATCCCTTCGGTTCGTATCAGGCGATATCATTACGCCTGACGGACGATACGTCTTTATGTTATTCCCACATTAGAGCGCGTTGTGCGGTAAAATCGAAACATTTTTTTCTATTCATTTCCCCGATCTCGGCTGACTATCAGACCCACACTTCTGACACGAGGCGGTCGGCCGCCCTGTTCCTCCCACCTCTCGTAAAACACTCCGTCTCCCATCTCTCGTACACTCATTTTTCTTCGTCGATCCCATCGAAAATCCACTGCTCCCTCCGTCTCCTCCCTCACTGTATTCATTTCCATAACACCTCTCCATATTCTTCCAATCATTTCTCCGCGTATAAAACGTGCGTCCGTACAACGTCAAAACTGTTCTCCGTCGTTTTTCCCACAACACCCGTCTGCCGCCGTTCCTACACGTTCGTTTCTTTCGTTCTGTCCTTATGCGAATGGGCGGATCGCCTTCCCTCCCTTGGGATTTGACATTTTTAAATTTAACGTATCTCTGGTATATTTCATGTACTCGAAGACTTTTGAATATTATTATTATTATTCTATTAAAAAAAATTTTTCTCCGCGAAGAATATAATACGCAACGTGGTTTTATGGGGAAAAATTACGTGTTCTCGGCGCGATACGTTGGCGAAAAAAAAACCGCGAAGAAAACGTCTTATTAACACTGAATTTATATTATTTTTGTGTTTACCGTAAAGTTTAAGTACGTATATTAGTACCATGACTATTTTCAATAACGTCTATATTGTGCAGAATACTGCACACTTCTCGTGCGTTGAGTATAAATATAAAAAAAAAAAAAACGGATTTTTTTTTTTCTTTTGTTCATTATCAATAATTCCTATTAATTAAAAATCTTAATAATACTTACAGTTTGTAAACGTATAAAATTCTACATTGGAACCAGTCAAAACGAATCGAGCCGGCATTGCGGAAATCACGAAGAGCTGAGTTATTCGTACAATCATCGATGGTTGTCTCTCGATTCAAAACTGATTTCAGAACATATTTTCTGCGTGACCCGTCCACCGCCGTCTGGATTCGAATTCATCGACGAATTTTATTTTCGTAGTTTCTGTTCGTTTTTTTTTTTCTTTTTTTTTTACGCTCTTTATTCGTAAGTGGATGATATAAATATATTTTTTTACGCGTCACGTTGCATGAAATGAATTCATAGAATAAATAATTGCCGGGCCGAATTTCGTAAGTTCAATACGTGGGCACGTGAAATAAAACAGTCGTCGAATTTTTTAGGAGCGAAACGATTACCGGTTACATAATAAACGCAGTGGTGTATTGGAGCGTATACGCGGGTATACGCCGTATACCCAGATCCCTATTTTCGGATTTTTGCGTATACCCTGTCATGAAATGAACATATTATGGGTATACGCGGGTATACGCTTCTTTAACGATTTTGAGCGAGAGCACACGCTGCAACGCTGTGTTGTAGAGAGGAACGTACACTGTATGTCCGTATTGCGAATGCACATAAAAATACACATTAAAAATAGATCATTCGTTACTATGTGGAAATACCCACATCGCAATGACTTGTCAGTGTACACGGTTTAAATCAAATAATCCAATAATGTGCACTAATACTTTATGACTACTTCCTGTTGACTCCACGTGTCAGATAAAATTTATAACTATTGCAATAGGTTTATCAATACTCGGGTAGTAATAGCAGAGGATCGTACTAAGCTTATCGATAACTAAAAATTTTATTTTCGATATATTCGATTCACGAGTGCTGCAGTAGTGTAGTAGCTACACTCAATATTATTTTACTTATCCGTTGTATATAATATTATAGCGTTTATTTTTTTTCATTAAGAGTGCTGACAAATTTACAATCGTACCAAATAACTATTATGGCAAATAAAACTGAAAAACGTAAAATTATGTTTACACAAAAAATTACCAACTTTTTTTCATCTGTGCCAGAGTGTAAAAAAATTAAATATAAAGATACCATCATTAAAAGTTGCTCAGATAATGAAAAAGTAAGTATTTATTTTAGTTTATTATATAGCAATACTTAAATTAAGAAAAAACTAGTGGAGGGACATGACGTAAAATTCTTTTAAAAATATGCGTTCCAAAATATTAAGATATCTTTTAAACTCGTGGAAGGCTTGATACCAGTCAACATCATAATTTGTTCATAATACGATCCCATCAATAATTCTTTTTAACTATTTTTATTCTTTAACCACATAAAGTTAAAAATAGTTGGCAACATAATATTATACTTTATCAGATACAGATTTGAATTCTGACAATCGTTATAATTTGGTAAATCACAATTTTTCATAATATACGTTAAAGAATAGTTGTTGATATAATATTATATTTTATCAACTTTACCTATGTCTTTATTTATAAATTTAAGTTTTAAAACTTAAAAATTATCTTATTTTCAGAAAAAAACAGTCACTACTGCTATGGATACAGTAGATACAGATTTGAATTCTAACAATCGTTGTAATTTGGTAAATAACAATTTTGTATAATATATGTTAAAGAATATAATATTATAATTTATTAACTCTACCTAAGTCTTTATTTGTAAATTTAAATTGTAAAATTTAAAAATTATTATATTTACAGGAAAAAACAGTCACTACTACTCTGGATACATTAGATACTACAGATTTGAATTCTGACAATCATAATATGGTAAATAACAATTTTGTATAATATAAAAAGCAATATAAGTAATATTTCTTTTTTTATAATTTCAGGAAACCCATTGGCCACGTGACTGGACATTTGAGCAATGGCAATCAAAGAAAGAAAAATATGTATGGATGAATTGTAGTAATGGTAAGATTGGGTGTTCGTGTTGTAAAGAATTTAGTGATATCCTCAGTGTTAAGAGTCACGGTATTGAAATATCTCCAGAGTGGTCTCTTAGTCTGATCAGCGGTGGCACTAGTAACAATAAAAAAACAAGACTTTCCCTTCTTCGAAACAAAATAAAGAGACATATTTCATCATCAGCGCATAAATATGCAATTAATTTATTGGAACAAAGAGAGTCTAACAAATTAAAAAGACAGTTTGAAATTATTTCATATAAAACTCATGAAAAAACATTATCAATATTTCGAACAGCCTACTATATTGCCAAAAATAATAGACCTTATAGTGATCATTTTAATCTCCTGGAGTTGCAAAGGCTTAATGGCATTGACATTGGGACAACACTTCATTCTCGATTTTCGTCCACATGTATTATATCTCATATAGCAATACAAATGAAAACGAAAATAGTGGATAATATTATTAAGTCTAATTCAAAGTTGTCAGTACTTATAGATGAAACGACAACATCAAGTACATTATCTGCAATGGTTGTATATATTAAGTCATCTATATCTTCAGAAGATCCAATTTTTATTTTTTTGGATGTCATTGAATTAAAATGTCAAACAGCAGAAAATATAGTTATCCAGCTAATTGAGTGTTTACAAATATCTGGATTCAACGATAAATATTTAAAAAATAATTGGATTTCCTTTGTTAGTGATGGAGCTAGTGTCCTTTTGGGTAAAAAAGCTGGAGTCGCAAAGAGATTAAAAGATATATATCCCTTAATTTTTAGTTGGCATTGCTTAAATCATAGGCTAGAACTTGCTGTAAATGATACTATTAAAGATTTAAACGCTATAAATCATTTTAAATCATTTATTGATTCTCTGTATATTTTGTATAATAATTCACCTAAAAATAAAAATGAACTTAAAGATATTTGTAATGAATTCGATATAATTTTTCTAAAAATTGGAAGAGTTCTTGATGTCCGATGGGTTGCAAGTAGTTGGCGAGCCGTACGTGCTGTTTGGAAAACATTTCCAGCTCTAAGTACACATTTTTATAACTCATCCATTGACATGGCTAAAGATTCTAAAACAAGAAATAAATATTTGGGTTTATATAAAAGATTATGTTCGCCCGAATTTTTATTAGATTTAGCTTTAATGTGTGATGTACTTTTAGAACTTTCAAATTTATCTCTAAACCTTCAAAGTAAAAAAATAACACTTATTGAAGCTGATTCTAGTATTAAAAGATCAATAAGAATTTTAGAATCTTTTAAAAATAATATTGGTGATTATATGAAAGAAGCTGACATAGCTAAAATTAAGATGGTTTTCAAAAATATTAAATTAACTAGTTTTCCAAAAATTATATCGATCAGAAGAAATCAGTTTATTACTAGTATTTGTAATAATTTAAGAAGTAGATTATTAGATGATACAGAAAACTTAAGTTTAATCAAAGACATATCTATTATTGATAAAAGTACTTGGCCAAGCGATATAAGTATAAGGTATGGTGAAGAAGAAATCAAAAGATTATGTAAACGTTTCATATTAAACAAGAATAATGCAATCAATGGATTTAGACTATATATTGAAGAACATAAAAATACCAAAGATATTTTGTCAGAGTTAAATAACTGTCTTAAAACCTTTCCTTGTTCAACTGCCGAATGCGAACGTGGCTTCAGTGTTTTAAATTTAATTTGCACAGACCTAAGATCAAAATTAACTATTGCTAATATTGCAAATTTAATGTTTGTGAATGTTAATGGGCCTCCTCTACATCTATGGAATCCAGAACCTTATGTAAAAGTTGGTTAGTGAGTCAGCACAGAACAGCGGATGATACAAGATCAAAAGTATGCAAAACCAAAGAAAATACAGATATGTATAAAAAAAGTTTATGGGAATTACTTTAATTTTTATTTTCTTTGGGTTTGCATACTTTTGATATATATATATATATATATGTTGTTATATTATAATAATATTATTTTATTATATTATTAATAATACAATTATATTGTAATGTTATGTTGTTAATTTGTTATGTTATTGTTATGATATTATTATTATATTATTTCTTGCAAGGCATATGTCGAGTTTGTTTCACCTTCTAAATACCCAGTCCGTTATACACGTTTCCAAATCGGTTGCGACTTGCGTTGGCTCGGTTGGTAGGTCGAAAAATTCGGTAGGAAACCGTAGTTAGGTTAGGTTTCATTCCCCACCGGTGGATGGTGGTTTTCTATTCGTTTTTCCAGTTCGTATATTATATACCAGACTATTGATGTAGTTGTCCTACTTCCTTTTTAATTTTCCCGCCGCTAATATTCGTTATCGCCTCCGAAATTCTTATCATGTGTGTAATTTTATTAATAAAGTAGGTAACAATTGATTTATTTAAAAACTAAACCTTTTTTTATTAAAGTGTTTTTATTTTGTTTATACTTGTTTCACGACGTAATTTCAATAAATATATTCGTAAAGAGCCGTATGTACTGAAAAACGGGTGTTGTTAAAAAACGGACAAGTAAGTACACATAATATACTCGTATATTTAACGTAAAATTTCAATTTATGTATCTATGTGATGAATTATGTGTATAATTAATACACATATGTTCTAGAAATTATCTAACCCCCCCTTTAAAATTCTTAAGAACGCCACTGAATGTGCGTATACCCTTAAATTTATTTACCAATACACCACTGAATAAACGCACTAGAAAACGGGGAACAAAAACAAATATAATAATTTACAACGTTCACGGTATTACGACTACATCGTCCGTTTTCATTTATTTTTCGTTTCGGTTTTGATTAGAGTATATTTAAAATACATATACTAAAAATCGTTGTGTAATATATAATGCTCCTATATTATATATAACTAATCAATTTTGTTTAATGTATCTACTAAAATATGATTTACATAAACATTTTCAATTGACAGAGCCGGTTATTTATTATTATTATTATTATTATTATTATTATTGGTTTAATATGTACTTGAAAATTACGCTTTAGTCATCGTGTTCTATCATATTATTATTTCATTGAATATTGTATTTTCGTCGTTGATTAGCTAACGCGACCTAAAAACGATGTTAATCAAAATCGAGTTAGTAAACGCATACATATAATATATACGCGTAATGTAAATAATTCTAATATATATTTATCGAATGTTTTTATTTTGTTTTTATTTTTTTATTATTATTATTATTATTAAAAATTTTAAAAAATTAAAAAGAAAAACCTTCGAAACGAAACACGTAATATTATAATGATATTTAGTTTATTTAAACAGTTCAGCGGCGTGGTGAACCGTTTTGATGCAACGAGCCAAACATTATGATAGTACTTATCCACACATTCTCGATTTATTAATTTTTGAAAATAGTACAAAAAAAAAAAAAAACGAAATCGGGACCTAAAACGAATAAATTAATCGAATAACTGTTTTGGAACGAAAATCTCTGAATTTGAATAAAACCTGTGCATTACATAACCGTTAAGACTGTAATATTATTTCAATGTTTATAAACAAAATGCAGAACATTGTGCAGAATGAATACAATTTACGTTCAACAATTCGGAAGCGGCGTTACTACTTTAAAAATATGTTTATGTTTAAGTACGAATGGAATGAAAACGAGACACTAAAAAAAAAAAAAAAAACGTAAAGTGATGTCATATGATGTGTGTGTGTGTGTGTGTGTGTGTGTACTGTCGAGTAATCGACTTAATATTCGTATGAAAATAAACCATCGCGTTTTTATTGTACGATCCGGATATGGATGAAGTTGTTGACTTTTTGGATCACTCGGATCATACTTTACACGAAAGTAATGCAACGGACAACTTAGT
This sequence comes from Chaetogeoica ovagalla, assembly GCA_032441825.1. Lineage (NCBI taxonomy): Eukaryota > Metazoa > Arthropoda > Insecta > Hemiptera > Aphididae > Chaetogeoica > Chaetogeoica ovagalla. Next base: position 2,032,666 of record CM063747.1, on the reverse strand, counting down.
GTCGATGAAAACCGCGTGTCCGCGTATAATTTCGTCGTTATTTAATTTCGACGTATTCGGTCCGGGTCGCAAGTGGAACAGTTTAAAATGTGTCACCGTTGTTGTGTGATAATTTTTAAAAACGGTTTAAAAAGAGATTTTTCAACACGTCGACCCGTGGTCACGGATAGTGAACGTATTATTAACTGGCGCGTAGACGTTCCAAAATTAGACTTCTCGCATACGCGTCGTGGTCGGATTCCAGCAGCGATTCGACAACAATTTGCCGCACGAAAATAAAAAGCCAAACGTGTACGTAAATATAATATATAAATATATATATATATTGAATATATAAATAAAATGGTAGAAACACAGTGTAGTTTATAAGCGAGATAAATGATAATCAATCACAATAGAAAATAATAATATTACGCGAAAAAATGACGTTAATTTGTAATATCGTTTTGAAAATAAAAAGAACAAAAAAACATAAATCGTAACAGAGATAAATTAATTGTGCAAAATATCAATCGGCGGTATAGATACATTTTTAATAAAATATTCATAAAAATATATTTTCAAATAAATAATTTAAAAAAAAAAAAAAAAAAAATAGAGAAAAATAATAATAAAACGATATAATATATATATATATATATATAAATGTCAAAAAAAAAAAAATCAATTGAAATGTAATAAGTATATAATATAAATATGTAAAATCATTCCAGTAATAATAATATTATTACTAAAAACGCGGAAAAAATTTAACGAGCGTATACACAGTGGCGTGGCCAGGATTTTCTAAATGGGCGGCCCAGGTTTTATGCCGTGTTTATGAGGTAGACGATTAAAATTGTTAAAAATCAAACATAACGCGTTATTTCGCAATATGAAATACGAGATAAACTCGATTCATTACGTTAACAAACGATGAACAGTAAATAAATAGTCAAAGCAAATTACTCGGACCGTTATTTTGAATCGCGTTCTTCCGGGATCGCAAAAAGAATAATTTTGTTTAGCATTCCGGAATTTCTTATTTGGAAAAAAAAATTGATATAAAAAAAAAAAAAAAAAAGAAACCGTTTTCGAGTTAATCGACAGAGCCGTCGGCACAGGTTTATTCGTTTTTCAAAACGTTTCGCGTTTCGAAACGCGAGTATACCGAAATTCTTAAAAAAAAAAAAAAGTTATATTGTAAAAAAATTCGAAAACGTGTTATTATTATTATCCCCCCCCCCTTCCCCAAAATTCACAATTTTTATTCGCGTTCGACGAAAAAAAGTACATATATATATATTTGTTTTTTTTTTAAAACTATTCGAATACGAAATAAAAGTGTACCCGGAACACTTCTGCATTCGAGAATGTTTAACTATTCTTCTTCTAATACGTACCCAGTTGTAAATGACGATTTCGCGACGCGAAGAACGCTGGGATCACGACGATAACGCGAAGAAATAATCTCGGACACAATTAAATATTTATATATATATATATAAAAAAAAGAAATCTATAAAAAAAACTAATCTAAAAATGAAAAAGAAAACGCGATTCGTGTGGAGGGGCGATATCCGATGTCTTTTCCGCCCTACCGCCACCATCGCTGCCGCCGCCACCACAATCCCCGGCTACTACACCACCGAGAGCCTATAAAATATATAAATAATAAAATATAATACGGGTGTGTGTGTGTATGTGCGAAATGTTTGGACGACGCGATAAAAATATTATCGCTCTGGTCGTCCGATTATTGTTGTTATTTCGGTTTGCAATTATTGTCGTCGTTCCGGTTGCCGCCGGCGTTCGCGTTGCCGCCGCCGTTGTCGTACGCCGCCCCGTCGTACAGTTCGTCAATCGGGAAAACGTACCGCGGCAAGCCGAACGGCGACTGTTCGTCGTCGTTGCGACGAATGTGGGACGGCGACGTCGACCGGTCACGCCTGAAATTAGTGTATCTGTTGTAATTTGCCGACGGCAAACGGTGCAGGAACGGTACCGGGTGCGAATACTCGTCTTCCAGCTGCGCGACCAACGCGAGTATTTTCATTTGCGCCTTGTTTATGGCCCGCGCAGGCAGCTTTTTCACGTTCAGCGCGACGCTGTTGAAGAACAAGTCGACCGAGTCCGGAGCGTTCACCGCCGTTCTTCCGCCCGCCAACAGTTGCGCGTTCTGTTCGAGAATGCCGTTCAGCGCGGCCGTCACGCCCGCGGCGTCGCACACTTTCGCCGTTTTCGCCCCGGCGCCCGCCGCCGCGACCGGTCCGCGACGTTTCCCGTTGCTGCGGTACGACGACGGCGTCGACGGCAAAACGTCCGGCCGTACCGCAGTAACGTCGTCGTCATTGTCGTCGTCTTTGTCGTCGTCGTCGTCGTCGTCGTCGTCTGTTTCGTCGTCAACCGCTTCCTCCGCTTTGGCCGCGGCGATACCGGAATTCCTAACGCTGGAAAAATTTAACGAAAAACCGCATTTCAGTACCGACAGGGAATTTCGGCCGCGATCGCGTTCACAGGACCGGGGAATGAAAATTATTTTTATCCTCTGCACCGGCGGTTCTCATCATCCCTTTTGACCGCTCGTGCCTCCTCTCCCCCTTTTACGCTACCGTTATTGCGTCACGCTTTCTATTTCAGTGTACACTGTACAAGATGTACTGGCGTACGAACTTCTATTGTATTACCCAAAAAAAAAAAAAAAACGTTTTCTTTCGATTGAACGATCCGATTCTCGGGCGCAAAGTAGAAATTTCAATTTTTGTAGGGTTTTTTGTTTTTTCGAAAAAAGAAAAGTGATTTTTCTCATATGAACTGGTCGCTATATCTCCTGAGCTATCGGTCCTGTAGTAAATTTAAAGAGCCCGCGCAATTTTCTTTTAGAAAAAAAAAACGTAACGAGCAATATTTCGACATCATTTTCGCAAACACAAACATCATTCTACAATTTAACAATTCGAAAATGTCTACATTTAAAAACAAATCGATTTTTACCTAACGTTTTTTTTTTTTTTCGTCACTCGGAATCGTGCGAATTTCGTGAAAACTTCGTTTTTTAAAAACTTTCACGCCGGTAAACAAATGTAGAAAAAAAAAAGACGGAAAATCCAACTCTACGAGATTATAATACGAAGAATCGGATGGGAAACGGCGTTAAATGCTTTAACAGAAGTCGTTAGGTATTTCGAACGTAGAAAAATATTTACGGACGAAACTCGTTCTTATTCAATTGTTTTCAAATAGATTAGTAATAATTCTTTTTCAAATCGCGTTCTTCGTGCGAAAGTTATTCACAGCCATTTTATTTCGAATCAAAGTTTTTAGGCACCTTTGCTCCGTACACTGTGGAGATTGTTAAAACGTGGTCAAATCAAATGACCAAATCATTCGGTGTTTAATTTAAAAACGTATTATGCTCGAGTTATCGAAATTCGCCCGCCATTCCAAACGCCAGTAAATAATATTGAATCAGACACCATTTTGCGATTGACGCATAAACGTCGAATTTATTTAATGGGCTGACATCATTGGAAGTGGAGGTCGTGTGTAAAAATCTCTTCAACAAACAGTAGTTTAAAAATACGATTTAATCGGAATTCGTTGTTTACATTAAAAACGAGTTTCGAAACCGCGTATGGAAAACGTCGAGTCCGCGAACCGTACGATAAATATTTTCGAGCAGTATTGGATCTAAAGGAGGAGGACAATCCGAGACACGTGTCTCGCATGCTAGTCACGGGCGGAGCGGGCGCAAATGGCACATTAGTGAAATATAAAATTATTAAGTAAATATAATAATTACTTAAAAATTGTTTTGGTAATTTATAAGAAAGTTATGTTATACCCCCCCCCCGCCATAATTTTTAGATTTGGCGCTATTTTCGCGTATTGACCTCGGTGTTCAGAAACGGACGTCTCTAGAACGTGACACCATTCCTCGCATTAAATAAACAAAAGTTTTTACTTGTAAAATAAACGATAAACGATAAAACAATAAAGTTAAATATAATAAAATAATAAATTAAGGTCTAGCGTAAAAATGAGTAAAATAATAACGATGATAAAAAAATATTAGGTGTGTATGTTTTTATGTATATAACTCGCGTGATTTATAAAAAAAAAAAAATTTTGTTTTAAGTATTGGTTGCGTAATAACATGAGATATTTTGTAGAAAAAAAAATGCTTATTTAAAAGATAATCATCGGTAAAGAGTCCGGTGATTTAAAAATAACCGATTCGACGTACGGACTCGTACGTAAATGCGTACGTACATTTCAGATCTGTTGAAATGTTCAAATTCAGTATAAATATTTCTGCCGTGCGTTTACATTCTTCTCCCTTCTTCGTCGCACAGCGCACACGATAACCGTCCTATTCTATATAACCATATTATACAACCTTGGGATACATATGTTATACGTAGGAGTCCGTTAGTGTAATTAGTTTAGTTTAATTTTTACAATTATTTCGGTTTATAATACATACGCTATTTATTGTTTTATGTTCGTCATTACCCAACGTACAGTTATTTCATAATAATAATAATAATAATAATTTGCACATTGAATTGAACATGTTTTTTTGGCAAATGAGTGAGCAAAACCCATGTAAAAATTAATTACAATACTCTGTAAAAAAAAAAAAATAATAATTATAAAGGATTTTTTTTTTTTACTCTCTCCGTGCACTTCTTATATATTATATAATATTCCACTCCAGCGGATATTTCTCAGCAGAGACAATTACACTCGTCGTAATTTTAATTATATTGTTTATAAAACAATAGCGACTAAATATATATATATATTACATATAATCCAAAGACGTTATCCTTTCCGGATTTCGAAAGTTTATTTTTTCGAGTAATAATTATTACCAGAATCACTGTACAAACGTATAATTTGTAGTTGTTTCTCAGTTAAACATATGTTTAAGTATATAATTTAAACAACAAAAAATATGTTGACATTTAAAATGTACAACGTAAATAATAATAACATATTACGTAAAGAAATGTTATTCAAAAATATTTCAAATATATAAACGGATTTCAAAAAGCAATATTTCATATCAACATGTATATTCAACGTAATAGTTTATATATATATATATATATATATATAAATAATTTAATTCACTATGTACACAATTTCTTCGTTGTTATTTATTAATGTTTTTTTTAAAATTATAATTCTATTGTAATTTTTTCTATGTAATTCGTTTATTTTTATTTTTTATTCCGTAGTTCAACTCTTTCGTTTAAAACACTTTTTTTCATCGAAACCGGCAGTAAATAAACACATTTAATACAGCAACTCGTATATATATATGTATATATATTATAATTTTTATTGTAAATTGACGAGCAAATTAAATGTGTAATATAAAATGATATATGAGATATCTGTTTCTGTAAACACAATTGCATTACGTGTATATACCCAAGTACAATATTATGTAGTGATCGCATATTCAAATTTAAAAACTAGGTACCTATAACATGAATTTATTGCCGGCCTTCAAAATCAAAATTTTTAAGATAATTATTTGGAATACGACGAATCGTCAATACACTTATGCCCGCGTGTAGTACATAGTCTGAAACGTTTTATTTTGACGTGCGTACAACGCTAAAAATTGATAATATTAAAAATTGTAATAAATTTCAATTACCTAGTCACTGAACATTTTAATTCGTAAAATAAAACCAATAAAATTATCTTTTAACTCGATAAGTCACCGCTTTTTCTTCTTCTTTACTCGACTTAAAGTCAATTTTTTTTTTTTTTATAAAAACGTCAACATGATGTTAAATTGACAACGTTAAATATAATATAGTATTTTTTATCAATAAACATTTAAGAATATAATATTGAACACTGTATAACAATCGTGGGTGGTGGTGTTTTCAACGTTATTCACGTTTAATGTTAATTTAACTATTTTTTACATTTAACGAGTAAAGTTATTTAAATTAAGTTTTAAAGTCGAATAAAAGTAGATTTTCAATAGATTTATAATTTTTCTTATATGAAGTCGATTAAACGAGTTAAAGATTAATTGACTCGTCCAGTCTTGTCTACGAACGTGAATTTATGACCTATTAGCCACTTAACATGACGCTGCTCTTTATTACAACTAGCAGTTCACCACTCGTATATTATTACGCTATCTCCTAACAGACATATTATATTAATGGAATATACATAGTATATTAATTGTATGGTAATTATTGAAACTCATCGAAACGAAGAATCGTATAGTTGGGAATTTATTCTTAAAAAAATCGAAACTTCGGACATGACTTTTATGAAATCGGATTATGCTTAAATATTGATGGTTGAAAAAAAGGAAACCTTAAAAACCACTTGATTTCACATTTTATAACATATCCGAGTTAAGATCATGTAATGTCGTTTTACTCGTATAATTATAATCAGTGCGGTTAACCAGGGTACACATGCCACGCTTTCCCCCTAATTTCCTCTTTCACTTTTCATTGAAACACATATTTCAAATAAAAATAATATTGAGCATTTTATTATAATAATAGTAATTTTTGTAATAAATTTATTACGAAAATACTAAGAAAACGTATATAGTAATAATATTGTATATATATTATTATAATATACTGTTTTAATAAATTTTAACAAATGGAAAAATATTGATATAATGACTGCTATGGTTTCAACAGAAATTACCTAATTGAAATCACGCAATTCGAGAAAATTATAATTTAAAACAATTTTTAATAATGTCAATAAAATTTCGGAAAAATCGAGACTTTGGTAGTATATTCGTATTGTTCTAAGAATTCAAAAACACCGAGCAAATTATAATACTTTTATAATATTGATAAAAGTGACTGGTGCGGTTGCACTTACTACAGAATATCAGTTTTTCTTTCCGTATTTGGAACACTTGACTAACGTCATTAAACGAAAAGTCTACTTCAAACTTAACTTATTAACTATATTGATTATTGTCTTCGAAAGTATGCAGTATTGAATTTGACGGTGTTTAATCCGCTTGAAATTTCTACAAAGATGTTTTTAAAAGAAAAGTCGAGAAGTCGCTCCATATTGGAAAGAGAATTTGAATTATGGCAAATGAAATGGAAGGTAGACAACAACAATTTCAACTAATCCATTCGGATGTACTATCACATTGTCCCGAAAAGGAGTTTTTCCTAAAATTATGATATGGCTGAAAATCTACGTTGTTCGATCGATTTCGATAGCTTCAGCGGAAACAAGTTTTTCTACTCTTAAACGCATTAATTGACATAATTGACTAGTGAAAAACGGTTTAGCGTTGCTCGACGTTTGATACGATATTAAATTATACGCCGAAAACATAAGACATTCATTAGCAGCTGAAACGAAGGGGCATTTGAAAATTTTAAACTATAACACTATATTCAATAATTGCTGTTTAAAAATGTTTATATTACAGTTCCGTTTTTTCTTTTCTAATCGTTCAACTTTCCTGTCGATAATTGATTGAAATATAACAATTTCAATTATTTCATTCGTTCGTAAAACGATGGATCATTGTCAGACACATTCGTTTAACCTATTTGCTTGGTTTAATATAAACATTTTAAGAGTAAGTCTATAAACCGTTCCCTCTAGAAATAAATTTCCTACGGCTACGGCACGGGTAATGTATTATATTTCGAGAGCTCGAGACGAATTATCCTTTTGTCCCCCCACCGTCCGTTGAGTACTTTTTTGTGTATAGAAAATTAATGTCCGCGTTAACCTATTGTTAAATCGTGTGCATCTCTATAAAGGATAACGTAAATAATAATAATAATAATAAATAATATATAACGAAACCGTGTTTATTACACGCGTACTTTTTCTCAAAAAATGGATCCAGAAAAGACAACTGATTCATCAAGTGCCACTTTTTCTTTTGCGGAGACTGCGAGGCCATCGCGGACGGTGCTTGCGATTTCTTTTTGTGTCTCTTGTACGTGTCTTTTATGTTTTTCCACCGTTTCTTGCAGTCTTCGGCTAAATCGGAACAAAATGAGATTATATAGGCACACAACGGCGTTACGCGCGTCAACGCAAACGTGAAATATAATGCGAACGCGAATTGATTAATCGCTGGAAAAATCGGCGGAGAAAAATGTCGATTTTATCTAATGGCGATAGGTAACGGGTGTACTCCAGCGGTGTACATGCAAATCGACTTGAGATTAATAATTGAAATTCGTACGTTTTTTTTCCAGTAAGGAAAAAAAATAGTCTCGACGATCTCGATTCGAATATTGTAAACACGTACAAATTCTTTCGGCGCGTTAAATTCACCCCGCCATGCGAATATCCAGTGTGACGTTTAGAACAACGCGTTATAATCCCGACTCAATTGAAATTAATTCGATTTTTTCATTTTTAATTTTTTTTTTTTTACACGTCAACGGTCAGACTAATTCATAACTTTTTTTTTATATATATATATAATATATATTCCGAGATTCTTCCGTTAAGATTCGCGCGAGAATAAAATCGTTTTTTATCCGTCTAATGATCGGGAGAGAAAAAAAAAGCACTCGGTGTTTACACTTCAGCCGTTTCGTTGTAAACAGTACGGAGGGAAACGTTTTAATTTCGATTAGACGAAAAACGAAAATTCACCCACCACCACCACCACCACCACAAACGTACACCCTGGAATTTTCCGACCCGCCCGCCCGCTGACCGCGCGCCACGCGTATTTCAATATTATAGTTATATATACTACTGACGTGTTCTGCCGACGGCCGTGCCGATCTGATGCCAGATATAGTCTTTGTGCATGACGTCTTTGTACATGGAATGCGACGCGTCGTAGAGTACGGCGTTTTCGCGGATCCGCGCGATCATCGCGTCGTCTTCGGCATTCGTGAAAAAACCGGACGACATGACGGCGACGGCACCACACGCCCCGGCAACGAATGCGCGTAAAAAGAATAGAAAATGAGAGAATAGGACTCTATCGTCTACGTCGTCTACGATAACGCGATTAGAAGGGCCCCCGGCGGATGACACGCCCGCAGGAACGGATCGGATGAACGGAAAATAAAAACAATTATTGCCGTCGGTGTTACGCGGACACTGATGACGACTGCGCGCGCGTGGTGGCGGCGGTGCGGTCGACGCGCACGCGGCGGTTCGTACGTCGCCGTCGCCGGTGCCGACGAGCGAGCGAGCGAGCGAGCGACGCGCGTTTTATTCAATTTAACGCGTTGTGTGCGCGCGCGTCGCCGTAGCGAGCGCACGTTTATTATTTTTTCCTAGGGAAACCGATACGGGCCGGTGCGTGCGTCGTAACCGGTTGCACGGCACCTAGACCGCGCACGACTACTGCGTGCCGCGTTTACTAGACAACAAGAACAACGAAAAAAAGGTGCGCACGCCCTGCGTAGGAACGCGGCCGGCCTCCCTCCACCTACGTACGTCCAACGTTCCCAAATCACACGTATGTGGGGGGGGGGGTAGGGGCGCGTGGCGACATGAACGTCGCGGTGGGTGTTGTGAACGACGGCGATGGTTGTGAGTCGCGAGCCGAAACCGGAGGGATTCCGTAAAAATCCACTTTGATATTTCTTTTCGCGTTCGGGATTTTATTTATTATTATTTTTTTTTTAAAAAAAAACGACGCGAATTTTCCTTTCCCCCCCCCCTCACGCGAAATATTGGTATTTATTATACGAGTATAATATAAATTCAAGAATTTTTTCGTATTAAAAAGAAGAAAAAAAAACCGTATACTTTAACGGTTTCGTTCACGATTTTCGGTTCATTTACCTTTTAGCGGCCGTTTATACTACAAATGCTCGTCGTCGATTCGTTATAGAAAATTTTTCTTCTATTTTATTACACTTTGAGTCTCGAAACAATATTTTTAAATTTTTCCCCGTGCAAATTGTATTTACAAGTGTCTGCCTTTCGGGGCGTTCGTTCCACGTCTCCACTGGACTTACATAGAGAGCATTGCTCCAAACGCGATTTGACACTTGTATATGGTGTGTTTATTTACGGTGTGTGATGCAGTACACCGAGATATATTATGAAAATAATCGTCCGGCGGTGTAAATCTATACGATAAAATAACGTTATAAAAGTTTTACAACAAATCCTATCCCCAAAAACGATTTCGCGTAAAAATCCGGGCAAGACGATTCGCGTTATCCGAAAAAAGTTCGCGCACACGAAACGGGGGGGGGAGGGGGGACCGGTCAACCCCGGTCACTTGAGAGCTGAAAAATGAACGTCGAATAATTTTAAACGGAGTTCCGGCGTGGTGTTTTCCGTTTCGTTCCAATACTTTCTACTTGCGCTGACGCACGACAACTTCTCGTTTTTCGTTACGATGAATTCGGATTTTCGGTCAAGGTTGGGCCACGAGAAAAAAACGAGTTTCGATACCGTTAAACTGGCTTACGGTTCGAGAATCGTATATGTTTTGTGTACAATACGCGATTACCGTTATTTTTTTTTTTCTTAAACGTTTCATTTAATTGCGGAGGGGAATTTGAGCGGTTCGTCGACGTTTTAAACGTGTTTAAACGAAAAAAAAAAAAAAAAATTGAAAAGTTTTCGTAACCACCTCCAGTAGTACGCTCGATAAATAAAAATTCCCGAATAACGTAATATCCGGGACGTTGTCTTATTGGTGTGTTTGCAGTACAGTGCGCGCGGTTTCCGACGCATTTTCACAAATTCAATCGCGAACAAATCATTCGGTTGTTTTTATTTGATCAAGTCAAGATCGCGTTATCACATCGAAAAAGCTCAAAAAAGCTGTACAAATACTGTTCGCGCGACATAACGTAAACGCTGAACGGCTCGTCCCGCGTATTTTACACATACATTTTAATAAAATTTTCCCGACAAAACACGCGATATTCTTACTAATGTCCGTGGTGTACATTATTTTTTTTTTTTTTTTTACGCGCAACGATATTAACCGACGCACACTAACCGTATAAAGGGGTTTCTCTTTGTGAGAATTCCGTAAACTACAATCATCTCGGGAAATCGACAATCAAATTATAGTCGCATTTTACACCTAAAACCGCGAAGAAATAAATTATTTTCCTCGCACATTGTTCGCCGTGTTTTATTAACGTGATAGATGTCTGGAAATACGTATACTTGGTCTCATACAGGTCAAAAAGAGCCACTCGATGTCCCATTTACGAAGAATAAATAAGAATATATTATAATGTATACGTGTTTTACGGTTCGCGTTTGTATACAATATCAATGAATAATGTTCGTGAGGATCCGGTGAATTTGTGTTGTTAAAAATATGAACGACACGAAAGCCGGAAAAGAAAAATTGACGAAATATTCGAGACATATACAGAATATACAGATTCGGTATTTCTCGTTTCCATTGTACGCCGTTTATTATTTACAACATTTACGGCTGTGATCGAGTATTGTTTTCAGTATTTACTTTTATTTTTATTTTTTTTTTTTTTTTTTTACGCTTCCCACTTCGTATAGCGCGTTCTGTTTTCAACAAGTCGAAAACATTTTTTTTTTTCATATCGTTTCTTATATTTTTATCGCGTACGAGACGGAATTATATCTGAACTCTTTTTTTTGTTTTCATCGGATCACGATGCGCTTTCGATTGAAAACCATCATTCGTATATATACACAATATTTAATAAAACACATTAAAAACGTTATTTTATTTCGCGAATACTTTTTCGCGCAACGAATTCAGGAAATCCCGTTGAACTTTACACGCGTTACTCCCTCCCAACAGCGAATAGTATCTAGTCGACACTTTGTTCGACTCGTTTGCGCATTTTCTCGTTTGCGAATTTTCAATTCAAACCGATTTTCACACAGAAATCGTTTTTTTTTTTTTAAATATTATTTTATTTATGTCTCGGAGCGGCGCACGAATTCGACCGTGTGGCCAGTGAAACGTCGAACACACCAAAAGGGTGTAAACATTTTTTTTCTCTCCTCTGTGTACGCGTGTACTGCGAGATTTCCATGTTATACAGTTCGACGAACGAATAATATTCCAGTACAAAATCCTTGGCCGTATTAATTTCCGAGGCCACGTTTTCTCTAGGCCTAATGTGTGACAATATACCAAAAAAAAATCGGTTTGAATATTCTCGTATATCTCAATGATATTTTCTCGAAATCGTGTACAATCGTGTATACATTGAATTGGACACATACAAAAAAAAAAAAAAAAAGCGTATAATTTAATCACTAGGCGTGTATTTTACGATGTAAAATTATGAAAATATATACGACATATGACCTCTGCTAAAACGGCCATGACCGGTACAGTCCCAAATACAAATACTCAAAACATTCTTATACAGCGGGTTCGTTTCTATAAAACGTTTAAATGTGATTTTGACTCGACTTTCAATTAATTCGCACATTGTTACGATACACTCGTATATCTTATGAGTTAAATCAATATTAAAATATAGAGTTTAAACTGCGTTAAAAATTACTTGTATTTTTTTTTTGTTTTTTTTTTTTTTTTGACTTTAAAATGAAGTAATTCAATTTCTTTTCAATATTCACGTTTTCTAATCAAAAATTTTTAAAAACGATATCGCGAAAAATTAGATAAAAACCACCCAGCGAGAAACATGTATTGGTTATGTATTTAGTAATTCGCCCTAATATTAATATCGAAACTGCAAACGAAAACCAAATCCACCGTATTCGTATTTATTCGTTGGAGTTTTATCAATTTAATAATAATAATATTGTAAAGGACATTCTGTCGAAACAATATTCGATTTTAAATCCGTTTCTTAAGAAGTTATTGAAAGTCGCGTTATTATTCGACTGAACGAAATGTTATTGAAAAGTTTAAAGAAAATACAAAATTATATATATATATAATATAAATTGTCTCTGTACTAATATTTTACGGGTGAAAATTTATATTTCCCCCGTAACATTTTCAAATCCTATCGATCGTATTATGATCATATTCGTCTATAAAAATGTTTAAAATATAAAAGATCACATTCGGAAAATCTACTCCGGACAAAATTCGACATAATTCAAGTGTTAAATATAATTTTGATTTTAAATAAATAACTTATGAGAAATTAATAAAAAAAAAATAACACGTCCAAAGCGTGTAAACTACTCCAAATACGCGCGATTATCATGTTAAATAATATCGTATTACAATCTGTATAGATTCCATTATGGTGTCGATAAAAATATAATATAATAGAATATATTATTATACTTTCGCGTAACGTTCTTTATGCCAACATATTGTGATTAAAGGATTTTTTTTTTTTTGTAAATAGTGATACGTTCGCGTGTAAACCAATATGTAACTATTCCGATAATATGATATTTTAATTAATTATAATATTTTTTTTCCTTGTGTCTGGTACGAAGTAACTTATACGGGTATTTTTATACATTATAATTTATCAACATACATATTTCTATATTGTGTTAACGAAAACGGTCAGCGATTAAAAATTTACATCAGTTTGATTTCCCATTTTTTTTTTTTTTTTTTGTTACTTATTTTTCGATATTTCATATAGAATTTCTTCGTCATCTAAAAAAAAAAAAAAATTTAGTTAAAATCACCTAAATTAACGATTTATATAATAAAAGCGATTTCGTGTGACTCGACAAATTTTGTTCTAATAATGAACACTTACAGGAGAGTAAAAATTAAAATTTTTTTCTCCGTATACACGTTTCGGTTAAAATAACCATTATTTATAATGAGCAAAAAAAAAAAAAAAATCATTTCAATCGAAATTCAAAAATGGCATTTAGTGTGAATTCCATACAAATCACGAATAATATCTTCAATGCAGAAACCAATAATTTACTAATAAAAACCGACAATTTGAAAATTAAACCACAGTTCGAATTCTATTTTAGACATGGAATCGTCGTACCCGGTGCGGTACGTTTACTGTGAAATATTCTCTATTTAAAAAAAAACAATTCCGTTTCCGCGGAATATTCGTGGAAATTCTTATTTTCCTACGGATTTCCAAGTTGAGACGTAACAGTATGTTGAGATTACGGATTTCATTTTTTCATCGGATATTATGTTCAGCGTGAAACGTCCTCTTGATTCGAAGACAAAATGACTTATTCGTGTACTGATATTTTCCGTTTTTTTTCTTCTTTTTTTTTTTTTGTTTGTAAGTTATATTTTTTTCATCGCTAACAAAAGCCGTGCAACAATATAACGCGACGACGACAATAATACCGAACGACGTCTTCTTCAAAACAAAAAATTAAAAAAAAAACGATTGACCTCGTGAAACAAGGTCGTGCGATGACGCGTACGAAAATTAGCGTTAATTGCAGTCGGACGTTGTAAACGCGTGTAGGAAGTATTTTATGATTAATATCAATACTTATTGTGGAAAAACAAACACGACGCGCGTATCCGAGTCTAAACTGTAATAGAAAAAAAAATTTAACCAATAAGTAATAAGCAAATAAAAAAAAATATATATATCAAAATGTATAATTAAATATACAATAAAAGCCAAAGAGTATTAAAATATATATATATTTATTATTATATATATTTTTTATTTATTATCACGAGTGTTAACTTATAATTTTTTATTTCCATCTTTTTGATTATTTATTTTTACAAATCCTTTTGATTTTTATTTTTAATTTTCTAAATTCCTCTGTGTTTTTACTACTTTGTCAAGTGATAAGCGTGTTAACGTTGTTTGTACAATACTCGTTACGGATTTTTCACAGCTGTTTAATTCGTTCTCCGCGTGCGATAAGACGATTTTTTTTTTTTGTTGTTTTTATTATTATTCGTTTATCCAAATAGATATAAATCGATTTGTTATTGAACGAACGGTGGTGTTATGTATTACATAAATTTTTTTTTAATAATAATAATAATAATAAGAAATTCGACCGCATTAGGTCTCCGCGGTAATGTCGTTTAAGACAATTACGAACTGGATCGTTCGCGATACGAATGAAGCTGTAACGTTGTGACGGATCCGCTGGAAAAGAGATGGGTATTCGGATTTTCGTTCACGTCCTAAACGAAAGCAGTTTTAAATAGGTTTTCTCCGTTGTGTTCGTCACTAACACGAACACCGTGTCATCGATATTCGTAATATCCCCGTATCGAACTAATCCAATTACAATATTTCTTCGCGTGTCACGGTCTAATGAAGCCATTAGACAGAAGACGGGTGGATATGTCGTATCATTTATCGAATGATAAAACGCAATCGACGTTCGTCTGTCGAATCGGTTCGTATATCATATTGTTTAGCGCGAAGAATTTTTTTTTTGTCACTCCCGTCACGTTGTTGTCGAAATTAAACGCGCTCCAAACCCCGAAAACAAATAAACCGCGATTCGATAAAATCTTCGTCGATTTATTAATATACAATATTATCTATACGAGCGGCCGCCCCCCAACAGCGGTTTCGCTCTTTTGTGTCGTCGACAAACCGTTTGAAATGTGTGTGTGTGTCACCGTCACGCACAACTACTGCTGTCCCTGTATAATAATAATAATAATAACTCGCCGCGACCACGGGGTTGAAAATAACAACGGCGTTCGAAGACGACCGGAATTTTTATTAGTATTATTATTTTCCATTTCGAAATGGCCTCGGGGAACTTTTGACGTTTTCCCCGTGGCGCGTGTTTTCTGTGCGCGCGTGTTTGTTAAACGTTTTCCCCTCCCCCCAAATAAGCCTCGTGTCCGTTGTTCGCCAACGGCCACTGTAACCGCGGTTACCAAACACGCGCGCGCGTACCCCTCTTTTGTATGGGAACTCTACGGCGACAGACGCCATGTGTCTCGCCGGCGCGCTCGTCGATTTGCCCCGGGGGGCCAATCGTTTCATTGACACGGTTTCTCACCAGATGAATCAGCGGGGCCCGCAGTTCGTCGTGTGCTGTAAAGAAGAATCCGAGTAGTGTGCGCGCGCGCGTGTACTATAAATTATTGCTAAATTATTTCGTTTATAATAATAACAAAAAAAAAAAAAAAAACAAATGCGATTTTCCCACAAGTTTATTTTCGTATTGATTAAAAACGTTTACATCGAGAAAAAAAGAATACGTAATCGATCTGAAAAACGACAACGATAATATAATTTTATATGCGTATAATGAATTAAGCGGTTAAACGAAAGGAAGAAAAAACACCGCGCGACTGTACCACCGCCGAATGCGACCGTTACCGTGCGCGTAACGAAAAATCGTAAAACGCGCAGAAATACGCGGTAAACGACGTCGAAACGAAAACAAAAAAAAAATAATGATAAAATATAATATACGGACGACCTTAACGATTGTAGACCAATTTTTGGACCGTTTAGGAGGGAAAAACAAACACACGTTAACGCGCGTATAAATCCCGGGCATTGAAATCTATCAAGTCTTCCGACGAATCAGGCTATGCGTATATCCGTACACTTGCAGGTACGCGCCCCGTCTCGATTAAAGAACGGTTTTTTGTTTTGTACTCTACACGGCCGCGTGAACAACGATTTTCTAAATACACTTCCGTATACGCGTTTCTTTATATTTTATTAAAGATAAAAAAAAAAAACGAAAAATCTCTTTGCACCACACTAAAACGACGGAGACCGCGATGCGTGGTGACAAAATTAATGTCGTCGCGCTTGCACCGTATTAAAACGAATTTTCCCCGCCAACGGGGTTTTTTTTTTTGCATTTTTTTGTTTTCCGCGTAATTTTCCTCGTTCGCCGTTCGCATACATTAATGTATGCGAATATCCGTTTTCCCGTGACTGGCAATAATAATAATAAAAAAAAACTTCACGTGAACGAAAAAAAGGAAAAAAGAAGATTTTTTTTCCCCCCCCCCGAAGATCCATTCGCCCCCGTCTCGAACCGAAACCGACGATCACGTCCGCGGGGACCGTTCGCATCCGGGACCACCGCCCGTTTTCGGCACGTTATTATTATTATTATTAGTGCGTTTGGGGGGACCGGTATACGCAAGCACCGAAAATCGTGTAAACCTAAAATCAATTTGAACGTAAAACACGCGTGCGCTCTGTTTTTATTTCTTTTCAAAACGATTCTCATTATGTTTTAACGGATTTCGCGCGTTTGCTTTTTTTTTTCTCTTTCGTGTTTTAATAAAGAGTCTAAGTGTTCGCGCTTTTCAGAGACACCGCTCGCCTCACTCGCCATCACTTTTCATCGTAAAAAGCGTCAATAAAACCTTTTAACAGATGCCGGGAGAGATTACGAACGACGGCCGTTGTATTCGCCGCGTCCTGGTCTCCGTCACACGTTGTTTGTTCTTTTATTTTTGCTTCTCTCCGCATAACACAAACTTCAGACATGTGCGCGCGAGCGCTTCAACGTCCCGTCCGTTGGTCGTCGTCGTCGGTTTACATTACCGTCATTGTCTCCGAGCGGCGTTGCCGATTTAATGGACGTTCTAATGGATCCCTCCTTCACCGCGTCCCTTGCACGGCGCGCCGTAAATATCTCACATAAATTATATCCTTAAAAGCCTACCCGGGGGCGGCACCCGATACGATTTTCGTAAAAGCCCCTCCCCCCCCCTCGAGCCAAACGAGGCTCGTACCGTTGTGCACGCTTCACGTGCTGGTTACGTTTTGATTTCTCGACACCCCCCCCCCCCCGTTCCGGTTTTTGAGGAATTAAGAGGTTAAGCACTAAAACCGCGGTATTCACGTATAAGTCCCTTCCCCATCGGGAAAAAAAAAACACTTCTCCCTTTATCCCTTGTCGTCGATGTTCCTCGCGTAGAAAATAACATCAACGGTTTTTTATCAATAACACTCGGAGCCGGGCTCCGTTGACGACGAGTCAAGGAGTGAAAAACAACGACTTTACTTTTAATTAAACTAATTATCGACGCGTTCTTTTCTTTTTTTTTTCAAATCGGCTTTTAACTCGCAAAACGTCACTTTTTCAAAATTCCGAAAAAAAAAAAACGAAAGTATATTTCTGTATACGACTGTGAATACATTGGTTATTTGTTTTTTTCTTCTTCTACATAATCGTGCGAATATTGCGATTATAAATTTTTAATATATATTTTAATTTGACCAATTCAATATTAGAAGTAACGCGGAGTCGCGTTTGGACGTTATCAATAACCGTTTTATCGACGTTTTCGAGCATTTGAGACGCATGATGTCATCTATGTGTGAATCGTTTGAAATCGAAAACATTTACACGTTTCTGATTTCAGCACGTTTATTTTTCCCACTCGTTTCTGTACGTTTGTGAGTATTGCTATTTTCGTCCTATGCCTTACGCGTGCGGTTTTATTGTTTTAGTAATTTTCAAATCGAATAGTGAAAACATCAAAACCGATTGTTCGGAGAACTCGGTGAATTATTGTAAAAAAAAAATGAACTCTTACGTTTTAATGATTTTAAAGTGAGGTACCGTTTAATATTTTGCTCCTTCAGATGAGAGAGAAAAAAATGTTTCACGAGTACGTCGCTGACCTAACCGCGCTTTTTAATGTCTAAAACAGACACGTATTTTTGACAACTTGCTCGAATTCTTTTATCCGTTGACAACAATCAGGAAATTGTAACCAAATCAAATTACTTCTTCTTTTCATACCCGGTTTTTCACTTTTAACACTCCGCAATAGTCAATAACAAACTGTATACACAAAAAATAATTCCAATGGGCAATGCCGATTTTAATTTAATTGATTCTTTTACTTTCTTATACACACAGTTACGGTATTCGCTTATCAACGAAAGCACCGACACTCGGATGTAATGCGCCGGAAAACGGGAAAAAACAAATAGCGCCGAATCAAATGCAGTATTTAAAGTTTTAGACGATATAAAATTGAATATTATGCGCGGGAAATTTTCGTTCGGCCATATATTTGCAATTGAAGGCCGTAAAAAAAATCGGTATTTTCTGCGTTTTGAATATGAACGTTTTTTTTTTTTTTTTTTTTTTTTTTTTTTTTATATATATAAATATTTCATAATCGGTTTTCATTTCGGTCGGTGTCGTGTATATTTTACGCGTTTATAGGCAACAACAAGGAGGTGGCGGGAAAAAAAAAATTATTACTCTGAGCTTAATTTTTGCGGTACACAAACGTTTAGACGTGAACGGGATGACAGGGGGGAACTACTCTACGCGCATGAACGTAATGTAGTAATCGTATACAGTTATATCGTTCTTGTGAAAATTTCGTTTAGATATGTGGTTTTTTTTTTTTTTTTTCATTTTTATTACAGCTTTTATGTCTTTCGCTTTTTGACATCCCCTCGCGCACACACACACAATGGCACGTTTTCCGTAATTCTTTTTTTCTTCCCCGGTATTTACATCGCTCGTCAAACTCGACACGAGAAAACCTAACCGCTTTCACCCTCCATAAACCGCGCGAGTGCAATGACCGAAACGTAAAACATTACATTAGTGTATATACTCCTCCTCGATGTGGCAGCACACACCGTACGTTATACGCCAAATAAAATATGTTTTACGATCGTGTGCAAAGAGCTATCGTCGTCTTATGATGCAATTTTGTACATTGTTCGAGTCTCGATTTCTCAAATATATTATCGCGTGTACTCGAAAACGTATGTTTTCATTCTGTTTAACGTACAACTCGAGGGGAGAAAATTTTTTTTTTTTTTTAATAATAATAATTATTATTATTATTATAAATTTCCTTTCTTTTTACGCGATAATTTCAATAGGCTTTTGTTCCGATTAGAATTTTCGCGCGATTTACGTGCGTATACCTAACGTCATAGAATACTTTTTCCCCGTTTTATTATAATTCAATAGAAACACGAGTGAATGCGTTACTGACTTCATCTCGTTAATTATTACATTTTCTCATAACGATCGAATCGCGTAAATAAATCGTTAAACATTTTAAAAATTGCGTTTCACTTGTACCGGGGACCCGTCAACAATGATATTTGAAGCTATCGATTAAAAGAAAAATTATACGTATAAATTAATCAGATCAAATGGGATAGTATTTATTTTAGAAAACAACGATCAAAATAAAGAATACGTACTGCTCATATTTATTATTAGAATAACAAAACACGGTAAAATAAAAAAATAAATACAAACGAAAAAATCTTTATATAACGTAAATTGAATTTTATATAGACAATTATTACACGGTATTATTAATTAATAAGACATTTTCTGGAAATCAGTGATATTAACGAATGGCCGTTTGAATACTTCAAAAAATTAAATAGAGGTAACGACCCGCGGAATATTGTGGACGACTTTTAAGTGAATTAATCGCTTGGACAGAGATTTTAGAGTTTTGTTATTATTATAAATTCGAAAACAATCATTGTGTTCCGTAAAAACGATTCTGAACGGTGTTTCGGTGTAATACACGTTTTGTCAACAAATTTGAAATGGAAAAGGAATTGTGACTGAACGATTTTCAAGATTTTTTTTCTTTTAATATGGTTGAAGTAACAAGACGTCTGATATTATTTTACGTTATTACGCCTAAAAACAGGCACCATTCGCCTTCATAACGGCAATCGACATTGACGCACGTGGGAATTCAATGGGCGGCGGTGAGTGGCTAAAAACGACGAGAACTTTGTTGAATAAAACCGACGACGCGGCGACAGCGGCAAGCGACAGATGTCGGCGACGTATTAAAAAGAAGACAATATTGGGGCGACAAAGGTGTGCGTTTTAAGAAACGATTACTGAGCGGGAAGAAAAGCGCCCAAAACGAATGAAGTCGCGATTAACTGAATGGTGGTGACTCGGAAAAGGAAAAAAAAAAATTATTTAGTGACACCAACTACATTTAGTATGAAAATTATGTTATGGGCCACACGTACTTGACCGATGTAAATTATTATTAGCTCGCACCAGCTTTGACCACTTATGACGGCATCCTCACAATGATGCTCAACACGTCATGTAACGTCGTCGAATACAATTTCGCTCCTTACATTTGTTGGGTACATTGTCTTCTTCTCTACTAAACGCATTGCCTTGTCGTTGCAAATTTGGTTCTCCATTCTTCTCTTTTAAAAGCCCGTCTTTTCACGTCTATGTATCGACTACAGTCAACTTGTCTAATCATTTGTTCTATATATGTCTCCCTTGGTCTGCCTCTACCTTTGTGTCCGTTATTTATTCGTCCTTCAGATATATTTGTCATAGACGAATTGTGCCTCAGTAGGTGACCGAACATTTTTTTCCACTTCTTTCTTTTATCGCGTTTGACATAATTCTTTTTTCCCCTACTTGGTTTAATACAACTATAAGGTACGTTGTACATTATTATTTAATTTTTATGATAAAATCTTTTTCGAATTAACAAAAAAAAAAAATTGTTATAAACGAAATAAGAAACTTTGATACCGCGGGTCACTCGAGTGATAAGTTCACGGACCATCCGCAATTGGAAAACAACGTTTTAGTTGAACGCGTTTTTTTCCGAGTTCTCCAAAAACGCTCAAAAAAAAAAACAATAACTCAAAATTATAACGTTATAAACGAGCGTTGTTGAACAGTGTTCGTTTAATACGATTTTAGTACACATTTCATCAATAATACAATAATAAGTTACTGCTGTCGAAAATTGCAGTCTGTTATAATTTACTGAACGGATTTACATTTTGTAGTGTAAAATAGTGTATCCCATAAGCCGAACGCACACTGAGCAAACAAAACTGTTCCGAGCTGCTCGAAACGTTTTGCTACAAACAGCTCGGAACACATTCCACACGCACACTGGAACAAAACAAAACAGAAAATGACACAAAACAAACACGTACTAATTTAGGACACGTTGCAATTTTTGTTAGACAGTGAACTCAATGATGCAACTCAATGGTGCCCGAGATGAATAAAAAAAAAACCCCCCGTACAAAAAATAACACAATTTTTAATTTTTCGACTGAATTACGCGATAAAATATTAATATTAAACGTGAAAAGAACGCGTGTAACGAACGCGGTGACTTTTGTTTTTCATATTTTGCTCGGGGCAAAAATCGAACCAGCACCGACAACGTTTTGTCATGTCCTGTCTTGTCGTTGACTGATAAGTGCGCACGCATCAATAGAATATTGCATGCGTTCTTTTTGTCTCCAAACCGCTCAGAGCTGCTCTGATCAACTCGGAGCGATTTCGCTCTTTCGGTGTGCCCTAGGCCTTAGAGTCTAAGGCTTAGACCAACAACGTCATCAGCAAGACTGCCCAGAACAAAATCAGATTTTCACGTTTTATCTGGACTACTCATATATTTTAAATTTCATAAATACGTATATTCGTACAAACCGACGTGTTCTCGCGTCGTTATTTAATACTAATAACACTTTTGCCGTCATGTAAACGGTAAAAGAAACCGACAAGTTCGCCGCGACGTTATAATTTATTCGAATTATAATAATTATTATTATTGTGCGACGATGGGATTTCGTTCGACAAAAATTTATGTAAAATTATTCGCGTTAATATTTCGTGCTCGGTTCGTCGATTCCCGTCTCCCACCACCGTTCCAGTCGTCGGTTGGTTTGGTGTGGAGAATTATTATTTATGCACGCCGAGTAGGTAATTTTAGAAACCGAGAATGACGAAGAACCCTCATCAAATCCAATATTATTAACAAACTGTTCGTTATTGTAATATGTGTGTGTGTGTGTGCGTGTGTCATTCAAAATATTTGCGTTTGAGTTTTATAAAACGACACGGACGAACATCCGGAATCCGATTATAATATTTAAATGAACGCGCGAAACAAATCGCGCGGTGTTCGAATTATTTGCATTCGAACGAGCTATACGACGACGACTACGAATCAATACTGTTTTTAAATCCGACGAGAAATCCTGCGAGGAAAAAACGTAGTAACAACGCATTCCAAGTACACAAATCGATTCGTGTAACAGATACTTGCGTAAGCGAAATTTTTACTTTGTATTTTTTTAAAGTTTTCCTATTTTTTTAAAGCATTTTATTTGGCTTTTTCCTGGTCGTTTTATTAATTTTCATGGCGTGTTTATTTACGATTATACGAGTTTTAGTGTAAAATTATAGTTTACCTGTAGGTAATATTATCTAAAGAAATTCGTTTTCAAATTAAATTTTCCGCGCACATAATTTAATGTGAATTGATCGTTTGAAATGTCGAGGTTTTAGAAATATAAAAATTGTCCATGATCGACGCGAGAAAATGACGATAATATTAATAGATTTTTTATTTTTTTTTTAATTTTTTTTTTGTTTTATATAACGTTTTAAGACGTTACAGGAGAAACGCTTTTGTGGATACGCGTTTTTGAAATCGTCCAAACGTTTTTTTTTTTTCAGTTCACGGGAAAAAGAGTGTTCACGGGCAAAAAAATGACATTGCACGGTGAAAACGATAATTTCAAAAGCTAATAAAACGCTTCGCGGGATTCAAATGCAATGAACTTGTCTCGTGAATGAAAATGATCAATCGATACGAAAAAAAATAAATAAATTAAAAGGTATTTTTCGAATTCAGTATACTGTCAAAAGGGCAACTTTAATTCCGCATAGTAATTAAAAGTTTGAAAAACGGAGGCGGAGGCAAACCTCACGGGGAAATGTCATTTTCACTCCCCCATTTCGCGTTGCGAATTAAAAGCAATTATTATTATCATCACTGAGCGATGTTGAACTCGTTACCGTTGAAATAAAATATATATTAACTCTTCGAACACAAACAAAACGCTGCGAAGCTTTTAGTTCGTATCAAATGTCAAACCCGGCGGGCACCAATTTTCATTTCAGTGTATGAATGACGGGCGCTTTTTTTTTTCTCATTTGCGCTGCGACTTCGGACAAATGAATAGTTCGACTTCGAAATATTAAAAATATTAAAAATTCAATTCTACCGGGTTCGTGCACGGGACGTGTGCGGACAGTGTTTAAAAATGTATACGACGACGATACGAGCGCGCGTGTGTATGGAAATACGATTATTTTAGTTCGCATATAATATCAATTATTTTCGTCCCCGGGGTTGATACGTGTGTGTCAGTGTTTCGTTGTCGTTTTATATTCAAATACGCGCACCGCACTTTCAGAAATCCGAAGACTTTTTTTTGGGAGAGGAAATCTCATCTCACGTCTTGCACGTTATGTGTGTGATCCGTGTCAAAAAGCGAGAAATCCTATTACGAAGACGAAAACGATGACGACACGATGAGCGTTTGTTTTTTCTTCCTGTCAACGGTTTTTCGCGCAAAACGTGAATTCGCGAAATTACTACTGATTGACTGTGTTGTCACAAGTGGCGAATTTTGTATTCGATTCGAAACGGTAAATTCGCAATGATTTTCATAAAAGTTTTGCGAAGATTATGCGGGAAATATCCTACGGAATCGTTAAAAAAACCGATTCAGATCATTTTTTTTTTTAACGTGTAATTTATTTGAATATCGAAAAATTATAAATAATATATACATTATATATAATATTATATATATATTTTTTTTTAATATTTATTACACGGAACATTGCTTAACGTGTTTGTGTTTTTTTTTTATCCAGAATCATTTTCTAATGTAATTCTTCTTTGCTTTCGACTTTAGATAAATATAATTCAACACTATCAAACTCCCCGATCCTGCACTTATTATTATTATTATTATTATTGTTTTTAAATGCGATTTTTATAATGATAACGAATGTCGACTAAAAGGAAATTAAAATCATTGACATTATTTTGTTAAAAATAATAAACTTCGTACTAGGCTCACGCAGTAATTTATTATTGTTATTTTTTTTTAATTTCTCAAAATATAATGGAATTTTATTACTGAACGTCAATATGTAGCCCAAAAAATATTTTTACGATACGAAATTTAAACTCCTCTTCGAAACACATTTTCGCCATAGGGATTTTCTCGAACGAATACTACTTCACTCGTATGAATCAATTCAATCGTGGAAATTAATTATCAGCTGTTTTTTCAGTGTACTCGCCATAAAGGTGCAAAAAATTTCGGCTAGCCGCTCAGGTCGTTTTTTCAAAATCGAGTTTTTATTACGTATAAAATATTTCCTCTCACCGAAATTGTAATAATACGATACACACTATTGAAACAATTCTATATTTATTCGATCGATGGCGCGTGGTGTAAACGGAGTAAAAAAAAAAAAATATAATAAAATTCCGTTTTTTGTTTTTTTAACGTCGACTCTGTATCCGCGTAATAATAATAATAAAACGTTGTTGTTCGACTGTAAAACACTGTTAAAACATAAATGTTTTTTTTTTTTTTGTTAGAGGTTGGCGTTTAGGAGGAAACGTTAAATTATTACTCTTTTCCTGCTGTGTATGGTCTGCCGCCGACACAAGAGGAGCGTTCCCCAATTATCCGACGCGTATTATGGCCGGGGATTCGAGTCCAAACGCACGTGCGTTATTGCCGCGTTTCTCCCGGTAAGTCTCGTTGTGAAGAGAGAAACCGATCTTTACGTTCACTTCGATCGTCATACAGTTAGGTACACGCGAAGCGACTGTAAAAACATCAGCAAAGCATTACATACGGAGGAACGATAAATAAAAATAAAAACACAGGGAAACGAATTTTATACACAGGAAAATAAGGCGCGAAATACAAATATCCGGGATGTGTAATGAAAACAATAGTATTGTGTAGAAATGCGGAAAATTTTCCACATTACGACTGCGTTTTACTAAAAGATAAAATGTATACGAAAATGTATATTTTTTTTCGACTTCTGAAAAAAATATTAATCCATTTCATAAAATCTATATAAATTAATATTTGATTTTCGATTCGATTGTCCGAGTAGTAAAAATATTTTTTTCTATTTTACCAATCCGTGTGGTCAAATATAGATTTTAGTCGTTCTTTTACGTCCGTTAAAATAATCGTTTATTGTAGCGCGCATAAAAAAAAAAAAAAATCGCAGCCTCCCAGCAATGTCGTAACAAGTCGTTGGCGGTTTTATTACACGGAATAAATATTGTCAAACGTTTGTCCTCAGTCGTATCCTTTCACAGGATTGGCCGGGAATCGCGTTCGGTGATCTCGCGCGACAATCCCTTTGCTCTCTCTCTCGACCCCCAATACGTCACACGCACAAAGGACGGTGGTGTTGAGATCCATAAATCCACAACACACAAACACAATTAATCCATGTACAGAGGGTTGGATTTATATAAGTGTATAAACGTGTCTGAACTCTCTCTCTCTCTCTCTCGATTCACATGTATCCAAGTGCAACGAAATAATCGCGTTAATCCGTTTAACTTACAAATGAACACGTTCACAATAGTGAATATAGTCCTCCGAACGAAGTTTTTCAAACAATTATCGCATTATCGTCGCGTTTCGTAATGAAAACAAAAAAAGAGAATTATAACGATTAATAATAACGATTTTGTTGTTATGAACGTTAAATAAAATAAATCAACCAGGACGAATAGATTTAAAACAGTGCCCAGTCCTTAAAAAAATCGTAAGAAATATTTCCACGTGTATTAAAACGTTTGTTTTATAATGAAAATGTGAACACGTATTGTATACTTTGTCCATATTTAATTCTGTTCCAGGCTTGTAGATTAATGATTTAGTAATTTATCCTTCCAATTAAATCCGTTCCTCGACATATTGAAACGATTATAATTATAAACATCCGCTGTATCTGTTATGAATAGTTTTTGACATTTTATATATATATATATATATAAAATATCTAATAAATAATTTTTTATACAAACCCATTTGAAATTCTTTTTAGGCTTTTAACCGCGTGAATTGGGTAATAATAAACTATTATATATTGGGTCGTTTAATGTTAATCGTAGTCGTATTTTAAATCGATCTTTTCTCTCTCTTATTAGAGATTCACTTGCCTTAAGTAGAAAAAAAACAATTTTTTTATATCGAAATAATCGTTCAATTTTTCTTGTAAAAAAATAAAAGTGTACGCTACCCACGAACGAACCAAAAAAACAAAACAAACAAACTTATCCGTAAACACCGAAATAAATAATTATTTTAAAACGTCAATAAATCCTTATAGACTGTATAATAATATTTTGACAATCATAGTGAAACCTGTTACGGAGTGTCACACAAACGTTTTTCGTTTTCGCCACATAAACTCGTCGAAACAACGCGTTCCCCTCAACCAACACGAATAAATCGTACCTAACCGCCTATAGACTGCAGATAACTAATTTTTTTTGTTTTTAATAATAATAAAAATTACTTTATTATTTACCATGCTTAGTTTACGTTGAGAAACGCGTCGAAAAAAATGTAATTTATTTTCAAAATACGTGTAAAAAAACCTATTTTTTTCTTTTTCGCGTGATATCGTTATACCATAGAGATTTATTGAATCGTCGGAATGACCGATGTAAAGTTCGAGAGCCGAAAACTATATATGTATTTTATTATTGCATCAACGACGGCATTAATTTCTCTTTTTCTTTTTTCTATTCCCGTTCGTGCGACGAATTACATATTATATAATCTATAAAGTGTGTTTTCAAACGAGTTAGAAAACGTTTTATAGGCAGGTGTTTTTTTTTTTTACGTTTGAAAACGAGTTTTTTTATATTTATGCGCCTGTATACACGCATCTCCGGCCATCGTCGTCCGCCCGAATTATTACGTGTATAAAACGTATTTATGTGTTATGAGTACGAACAGTAATTTTTGAATGTCTTTCTGTAATAAACGCACGCACACATATTAATAATTCAGCCTACTGGCATGTCGAAAGAAAAGTTGAAGGACGAAAACAAAGAGGAGAACAAAGAAGAGAATAACAGTGAACTCGAAACATAACAGTTTAAATCTCGGTATATAAACAGTGTTATTGACATTTAACTGGATAAATTAGACAAATTTTTTAAGTGTTTTTTTTTTTTTGAGGAAGGAAGAGGGGGAGATTATTTCGATTTAACAAATAATATTTTTCGTAATATATTTTAATTTGTGTTTCAAGAATAAAACGTAACGAGAAAACGTTTAGATATTATGTTTTTAATATAAGCATCGCGTCATATTATCATTGTGTTTGCGATGCGTTGATATCATTGAATATTTAGAAAAATAATATTACAATATTATTTTACTGCTCGTTTATACTAATGGTATAACTTGAATAAATATGTATTATTTCTTTGGGGTTTCGCGGAGGCTGGTGTGGCGAGAGTCCGGCTAATTTTATTCACGACTATAAACGGTGGATGACATAAGCGTCAAAACGAGATGTGAAGAAAATTAAATCCAAAATCTCGATTGTCCGTACAATGCACTGACTGCTTGTATATACTTTTTTTTTGGTTTAGATTTTTTCCCCGTGTACAGAAGTACTTAAATAGCAGGATTAATGTCAATCAGTCGAGCAAACAATTTTTTGCAATTTACTGATCACATTTGAAATTCCAGTATATTTCCTCCGGAAATATTGGCTGTAAAATAAGATATTTTACGAATGCCGTTGTGAATCATATCGTCGACATTGAAAATACCGATTTTACGTTTTCCATTGCCTTCGGTTCGCGCGTACAGTAATTATTTTTGACGTCTAGTAAAAATCGCGAATTGAAACGTATTTATACGTGAGCTCTCCAAACTCAAAACTTTCTTACGGGGATATAATTTTAATTTGGTCGAAATTAGTAAAAGAAAATATTTGCAAAAAGTAGGACCAAAGAACAAAACAACTATAGTTTTATAGTCGATTATAATACAAACGATTTTAAATATTTTCACTCTTTAAATGGAACATTTTGTATTCATTATGAATATTTACTTTTTATTCATTTGATTTTTAGCTTATTTACGCTCATGACATATTATATTGGGTACATATGTTATGTATACTCCGTCCGCAAATTTACAAACGGAATTCCGAATAATTACTATTACAAAAAAAATATATATTTGAAAACGTAATTCTAATTATATAATACGAGGAAAATACTGGTATACTATTGAATGTGTTTGAATTATTGATTATAATAATTCGTTACGCGTCGCTTTGGGAGTTAAATAATTTTTTTCTCTCGATTTCGCTCGATTTGCATAATTGATTTTGGACTTTTTGTACGAACTACGAGTAGACAATAATTGTCAAAAAAAAGTAAAGCAAATCAATATCGTTGGAAAAAAACAAACGTCTTTTTCTATCTAGGCAAAATACACATTTGTCTTATATCCAGATAAATTCTTATTATAAGTTATTTCGTAGACGCGTATACGTATCCCGTCGTTCTTTATTTAGATAAAAAGAAAGAAATACTCGTCCGGGCTCAATACCGTTTAGAAAACATGATTTACTTTAGGGCAAGACTCGTCATACGAACAATCCGATTTATATATTTTTTGAAATAAGAGAGAAAAGTAAAAAGAAAAAAGAAATCGGTGAAATTGAATTGGCGCAGCGCGGTGGAATCTCGTTAAACGAAGCGCGGGCGAAACGGAAAACCGGAGACATTCGGCAGTTGGTTAGTTCACAGCCGCGTCAACGAGATGGCGGTGCATAATCAAAATGCGAGAACGCATTAAATATTTTCTGTGTAAATCGATCCGAGCGAATGGGGGAGGAGGTGGTGTGAGACTTCGAGGCAGGGGCGTATACAAGGGGGGGGCGATGGGGCGATCGCCCCCCCTAGATACTTGTGTATGTACCTATATCTACTGACAACTAAAATTAATCGAACTAAAACTAAAATGTCATAAAACATTTTTTTATTTAAAACTTATTATTTTTATATAATTTTTCGATAATTCTAAGTTTGCAACAGATTCGACGGGCCGTTTTTCTATTCGCCCCCCCCCCTAAGGGATGAAGTAAATACACCCCTGCTTCGAGGAGTCGCATTTCGTTTTTGAAAAAATCACGGCTATCAGAATCGATGAAAACTGTTATTATCTTGTTTTTTCTCTCCTCTAACATTGACGGAGCGCAAAATTGGATGAAAAATATGTTTTTCACCCGCCAGTTTAGATAAAACGCCGTTAATATTTTAACTATTTTTTTTTCCTTTTTCTAAAGGCCTTTTATGCGGAAATATTGGTAGAAAAAAAAAAAAGTAATAACGTAATTTTTTTGTTTTTTTTTTTGACACGCGTGCGGACGCACGAAACAAAAATAACGCCATATTATATTACGGTGCGAATAGATTTGCCTATACCCAACGCCTTAAACACGACCGATAATCTTCTATTGGAATATTAATTTCATATATCCGACCGATTTTAGACGATATTTTCGACACTAAAATTTTCGTTTTAAAAGAAAATGTGTCGTTTGCGTACGACAAAAATGCCGATGGCTATTGAAATCCGAGCACGTTCGTTTGAAATATCACGCGAACGATAATAATTAATGAAAAATGACAAATTTTATACTCCTCGTCCACGCGTACCGTTAGGTTAGGTTTATTCCTAATTGGTGTACTAATGCGGTAAACGGATTTCGACATAACAAACAATATTTTAAAACGTGCGAAATAATATAATACGAGGTAGGAGAATATTAGGAAATATGCGCGGAATAAAAAAATATCGTTCGCCAAACCGATATAAAAAAAAATATTGTACATGACATTCCATCTTACGAATTCAATTTAACAATACCAATAAAATAATAATAATAATAATAATATCGATTTTATAACAATTTCTCCGATTGCATTTTTCCCCGCAAATATGTATTTTCCGAATTCTAATTTTTCCAAAGGAATAAATATATCGTTGAAACGAAAAAGTTAAACTAACAATACTTTTATGAATATTCTTTTTACCTAAAAGGCCATGTAAATCATTTTTTTTTTATTATTATTTATTGTAATAATAATAACGCCGTAGCGTCTCGGTGTGTCTACAGCTGTAATGCAACAGTTTCGCCGTTGTGGTTTGTGTCAAAAAAAAAAAAAAAAAATTGATGACTGACTATCAAAAACTGCGATATTATAAGATGTATTTAGTCGAGTACTCCCAATGTTGTAATTTATTGCGAACGGATATTTTGACGCTAAAATATTTAAGCGTAATTAGTAATTAACTCGTTAACCGATTGCTGGATTTCAACAAGTTATTATATTCAGTCATTTTTTTTTTTTTTTTTTGACACGGTAAAAGCCGTAAAGTTCTTTTTTTTCGGGAAAAACTGCTCTTGAACAGCAAACGACTAAAACCTGTGATATACATATCTACGACGTGACGATAACGAAAAATTAAAAAAATATATCGTTAAGTTTTCAATGAGATTATAATAAGACCACTGTTTACACATCATTATATGTAATATATCGTTTGTAGACTGCACGTGGTATTCGGATATCAAACGCGTACGCGGATTTATATTAGAAAATCGAAGGGACGGCAATGTGCTAAATATGTTAGTGGGCTCATCCGTTTTCAACACGGTCCCATGGTGTAATGGTTAGCACTCTGGACTCTGAATCCAGCGACCCGAGTTCGAATCTCGGTGGGACCTAATATTTTTTTTTACTTAGTCTTTTTTTTTGTCGAATATTTCGAACTGTTTTGATCGATGAGCAAATTAAAATTGACCGCCACGTATATTTATATAAATATATATATTTTTTTATCTTAAATTAAAATTAACCCCTTCGGCGTAATAAAAAAATTTCGATTCGAATTATCATCTCGTGATTGATAATGAATTTTAATAATTTAATCGATTGTTATTTATATTCGTATTTCAACGTTGACTACATTTTTTTTTCTTAATTATCGTAATAAATATATATATATTGTCGTACGTTAATGTTACGTATAAATATTATAAAATATGTAATTGAAATTGTTGCGTTGGAATTCTGAGATATTCATTTAAAATGTTTATTATCGAGCGTAATCACGCGAAAAAAAATTGTTTATTAATAATAATAATAATAAACGGGAATTTATTATACGATTTGTGACGTGTGTCGTATGTATAGTTGAAGTGCTTCGAATTCCCTTCCCCACCGATCGCCGCCGCAATCACGCTGTAACCGATTGACGTTAATTTACAAGTCACTACTACTAATAGAAAATTGAACGTTTGGATAATATTTTTTATAATATATATGACGTGATTCAAAAAGACTAATTACATCAATATTCTCGTTATTTCGTGTTGAAATTTAAAAAAAAAAAATAATAATAATAATAATAGCGAGTCAAGAGTGTCGATTAATTACGAATTACGACGCGGAAAAAGATTTTAGTATTTATAAAGCCATCGGTTTATATTCGTACAAAAAACAATGTTTCGGTGTAATTCACATCGTCGAAAACGTTGGTAACGGTTTTAAAAAGTAATTGTCACCTTCGAAGTTTTTTTTTTTTAAATGCATTTGAAGTGACGAACGCTAAAAATATCGTTTCACATATTTCATGTGCATTAAAACCGAAAATCACCACTTAATTTACGAATCAAATGCCTCGAAATCAAATAGGCCGAAATTAGAAAAAAAAAAAAAAAAGAAAAAAATAAATAATTCGCCTCGTTAATACGGTTCAGAGGTTTCGTGAAATTTTCTACGGCCGTTCGCGTTGAAATTACGGAGGAATTTCAACGGAGCTGCGTTGTTCTATCATTTTTCTCTTTTAACGCTCGAGTCTAAAGTACTGAGAAAATTCGAAAAACCGCCTATTCAAAGTGTACCGATCGGACATTTGCGATGCAAATACCGCAACACTAATATTGTACACACAAAAACGAAAAAATAAATAAATATTTGTTTTTTTTATCGGAAGAACTAATTTAACCCGTAAACCTCTCTCCCTCGGCTTATTATCATTATTATTATCATTATTATTATTATTATTATCATTATTATTATTATTATTATTATCATTATTATTATTATTATTATTATTATTATTATTATTATTATTATTATTATTATTATTATTATTATTATTATTATTATTATTATCATTATTATTATTATTATTATCATTATTATAATAATTATTATTATTATTATTATTATTATTATTGTTATTATTGTTATTATTGTTATTATTATTTATACTCTGACCACCGAGCAAAATCGCGTTCGTTCACGACCTGTTCGTTTGTCCGAAGAACCTGTTGGGACCGGCCAGGGGTCCCCTTTGGGACCCTAGGGTCTTCATCCCCTAGGGGGGGGGGGAGCGAATAGAAAAACAGCCCGTCGAATCTGTTGCCAACTTAGAATTATCGAAAAACTATATGAAAATAATAGGTTTTAAATAAAAAAAAAAATGTTTTATTACATTTCAGTTTTAGTTCGATTAATTTCAGTTGTCGGTAGATATAGGTACACACACAAGTATCTAGTATCGCCCTTATGGCCCCCTCCCCCTTGTATACGCCCCTATATACAGCGGTTTGCTGTTTTATGCGACCCGGGACACACGTTTCTTTTTTGTTATTATTATTATTACTTCCCCCCCCCCCCATCCGACGTGATCGATTCACCCTAATTATTATTTTGTTTCGTGTCGCAAACGTTCGTACAATTTTTTCCGCCACTGTATTACGACACAATTATTATTTTATTTTATTTTTTTCTTCCTATAACGCGACAACCGAAACGGTTTTTATTTATTTTTTTTTTTTTGTATACAACATTCGACAATGCGTACGTATACGCGCTCGTTTTTTTCCAATACGCGTTACCGCGTGTTCTTACCGTTTACACGAAACACGGTTGCGTCAGTTAAAAACGAGTTTTTCTCGTAGTGCGCACCAACCCTCCACGGGCGTTTCATAGCCGCTTTTATACGGAAAGGGGGATGGTGGTGGTGATGGTGGTGGTGGTGGAGGAGAGAAATCCTCGGTGGGAGTCTGGGGAACAACGGAATCCCCGGTCGAAACAGAAAAAAAAAAATTATCTTAAAACTATTGCCGATTATCGTCGGAACGCGGATTAAACGATACGAACGTGGTGAATTGAAAACGAATAATAGAACGTCGTCGATTCGCAGTGTCGACGACACTCGTTTGACGAGCGCGCCGGGTTTCCGTCCCATTCGGCGGTTCAAACGCGTTTTAAAAACGTTCAGTAACCCGCCCCCAACGCTTCGATCCGGTCGTAATGAAAAAATCCCCGTTTTTAAACGCGCGTTTCAAATCGTCGTTGACAGAGAGCGAATACGAAAAAATTTACTTCTCATTTAAAACGTACGTTCGGATCGCGTTTATTAAATCATTGCTGTTACCTAGTTTTCATACGTACTGCGAAACGTACTCGAGAACTACAACAACGACGACGACGACGACGACTAATACGCATTGGCTTTTTTTAATATTTAAATATACGTTTTAATATATATATATGTCAGGGGCGAACACAGGAAAAAATTTCGGGGGGGGGGGTTTGAAAAAATTTAAAGTAGGTTTTTATTCATTAATAATTAATTTATTCATTAATAATTAATATCATATTATTCATACTGTATTACACTTTAACTATTTATTTTAGGCACTTATACTACACACATTACATACATATCATAGATTAATAATTAATTATTAAAATTTGTCAATTCAATTTAAATTGTAAAACAAGATCTATACTTCTCGGTTTTTCGGCGGGAGGGGGGGTGTATTTAAACCCCCAAACCCTCCCCCCCCCCCGCGTTCGCTCCTGATATATGTGTATTTATTTATTTTATAAATATATATTTTTTATTTAATAATTATTATTATTATTATTAATACGATTCTGTATTCATTTTTCATCGACCGATCGATCGATCGTCCCGTCTACGGTATCCCCGTGATATTGATTTCGAATACGTTATTTCAATTTTTCTCCTCTCGCTCTTCCCTTCCCCGCGCGTAACAACAACGGACGGACGCCGAACACACAAATCCAATAACAACAGTCCGGGGCGCCAGACGGGTCGTCGTTCAGCACCCCCCCCCCAGAGTGTCAGTGTACGCGTGGCGCGCGTACGGTCGTTTTAAAAGGTATTTTAATGGCGGAACAGGTACGGAACGACGGGGTGTTATTAGTTTCGCTCCGCACCTGCTAGCCCGAATTCTCGTACGCGTTATTGTAACACGCGCGCGCGCGCAAAAAAAAGGAAATATTTCTCTGGCACGCCCTCCTCTACTCGTACATTGTACGAACGCGTCGTACGGCGACCCCGGTTAATGGGGGGGGCTACGGCCGAAAATATTATTGCGGCCGTTGAAAACGTTCTCGATATTTTCGTCGAATATTTCGGACGGTGAACGCGTTTTACGTTTCCGTCATATTACCAAACACAATGCGATATGGATATTGTATTCGACGATATCGTAAATCGCATTTATTTCGTTTTCGTTTTCGTTTTCGACGCGAATCCGTATTTTCCACTATTGCTTGTCGCGCCACGGTGCGAACTACAACAACAAAATCACAATAACAACGTGCTTGGGTTTACGTCGAATTGGAAACAGAAAATAAAAAAAAAAAAGGAGATTTTTAGCGTTGACCAATGTAATCAGACGTGTTTATACGCGTTTCTTACAAATTGGCCTATTATTAACGTGTAAAAAAAAAAAAACAAAATGTGTTTTTCTCGTATAAAGAACGATTCGCGCCGGACTAGCGAAACGAGGGTTTTCATTATTTACGACAACGATCGAGGTAATAGAAAAAACGGGAAATACTTGAAAACGTGAAGACAATAATATTAATTAACCGGTAAATTTGCAGTTGACGACGGTAGAGCGCGAATCGATTCAACGTACCTGGTTTGTGCGCGTAAACGTATTTATTAATTTTTTTTCGTTACGCGATCGTCGAAATAACGATCGTCATCAATGTACAACAATAAATAATAAATTTAAGGTAACGAACACAATATATCATGGAATATAACAAAAAAAAAAAAACGTATCAGAACGTATTACGTTTTGACAGTTCACAAATAAATAATCGTCGCCGAATTTCGACTTTACAGAAGACTCGCGAACACGTTGCTATGGGTATTATTTTGTTCTCGTACACGTAATTTATATGTAAATATTATTGTCCGTATCGTCTTGTTACGATTCAGTGATCGTGTTTCATCGCGCAGACGGCACTGCTATTGTTCAATCCACTTCTCTCTCTCTCTCTCTCTCGTTTACCCGCGTGCTGCGTATTAAATTAGTATGACGCGAGACGACGAATCGTTCGAAAATTCAATATTCTCCCGTACACTGGGTGTTCAATAACGATATCGGGGTGTAGTGGATAAGTGTAAAATTAATCTGTTATGCGGGGGGGATTCGATTATGCGCTGGTTACACCAAATATTATATTACAAACGGGCACGTACTCTAGTCGCCGTCACGAATATTATTATTATTATTATTATCGTATTCCGACGACAACCAATGCGGTGTACATATTTACGCACACCGCTCGCACACTCGACGGAAAACAAACGCGTAATTAATTCGACGCCGTTTCGAACGTTGTTCGGGGAGCACTGAGACCGCCGCCGTCACCGACAAACATTATTATTATTATTATTATTATTATTATTTATCCGGAGAAAAACGAATTAATTTAATATTGTTCAGCGCGCCTGTTGGCGATTGCCGCAGGGCCTAACCCCGCCGGGGCCGGAGTTGAGTTATAGGACGGTGTTTCGGACGGCTTTTTAAACCGCGCGAATTCGATTTCGGACGATAATTGAAATCGCGTATTATTATTATTATTATTCGCATTTACTCGTATTTGATATACGTTGGTATTAAGTGTTTCGAATTATTATTGTTTTTATTATTATCCGGGAAGCCGTCAGAAACAGCGAGTTTGCATAAAATACGAGCGGTCATCATCGTGGAACGCCGTCGACAGACTATTATTATTATTATTATTATTAATTCGGAACAAACTTATTCGGACGAGGAGGGAAACAACGGCGAAATAAAATTGAAAACGATATAATATAATATACGTATTCCTCGGATTAATTTATTTCGAATAAAACAGTCTTCAGGTCTCGCGTTTTTCATGTCACCGGGGCGATTCAACGAGTTTATTCTTTATATATATATATTTTATATTATCTAGTCTTTCAAACGCGATATTAAAAAAAAAAAATACGGTAAACGTCGAGACCAATAAAACGCGCGTTAATTTATACTTGTATTAAAGACACGATGTGATTGTTACACATATTTAACGTTGAAAATCTCACGCGTACACGATTTTACACGTTTGGCTAGGTTACGCCACATTTGGCTAGGGCATTGTCGGGACGTTATAGAAATTCTAGGACGGAGTGTATGAAAATACACTGAATTTTGAAAGAAAAAATCGTACCGTACGTTGTCGAGTAAATAGAGCGACTGGCTGACAATTATCATCATCGCATACGTTCGGTCGTACAAGCACATGACGTAACGAGTTGGAAAACAAAATTTTCTGTTTTCGATCGTGCCGTGCATATTTGTACGCAACGAAGCGAAATTTGCAAATGGCGCAGTTTCAATCGGGACATTTTCGGTCTTTTGTTGGGACACAGAGCTCGATATCGGGACGGGCGGCAAATTGTTAGCGGACGTGTTTTTGTAATGCCGTTTTGAATACGGTCCATTCGCGTAGGCTGTACATGCAGATTGTATCGAATATTTTATATTTTTACGGGGGGAACAAAATACATACCACGTACGTTATCAATTGTAAAAGAATTTTAAA
Organism: Chaetogeoica ovagalla; assembly: GCA_032441825.1. NCBI lineage: Eukaryota > Metazoa > Arthropoda > Insecta > Hemiptera > Aphididae > Chaetogeoica > Chaetogeoica ovagalla. The sequence continues at coordinate 1,994,994 of CM063747.1, read as the reverse complement.
GCGGTTTGTCGTGTGAAATCGTATTTCGAATTCGATATTTATTTTTTTTTTTACGTCGTCGTGAACGTGCGCAACTCCGGCGGTTCATACGAATATAAAATGAAAACGAGTAGAAAAAAAAAAAAAAAGAAGAATTTTATTTAAAACGCCGCCGTACGTATGAGTACGTGTATTTATGTTACGACGCTTACGTAGAAATACGTCTGACGTGAGCTGCCGCAACAGTATTTTTTTTTTCTACTAAATACCGGTTATGTGAACATTATGTTACACTGTTGGGATTGGTCGGTTATTCGGATAGGATTAAAATCTACCGTGAGAAACGTCTGTGACCGATAGTTATTTTATATTTTATGTGTCACCGGACAACATTATAATATGCATAACCTTATGTTTATGGAATTTTGTCCATAAAAAAAAAAGAGAGAAAAAAAACGACTAACGATCACACACTCGTCTAACGAGAGCTACTTACGGAAAGAAAAAATAATAATAATAATAATATAATAATAATCTTATACGAAACGTACCTACGGCTCACGTCGTGTCTTCGACGTTGGATCGAACGACGAAACCGATGTTTTCGTTTTTGAAAAACGCACCCCGGTGTAATAGGATTAAATATAATCGGTTTCGAATTACCAAAATTCGTATATGATTTCGATACAAATACAGACGTGTGTTGGCGGTCGTGTGCAAAACGAACTTTGTAAACGATTTCGGGTAACGGGAATGAAAATGCGCACGGTCACTCGGGATAGAAATACTACTTGTGTTATATATGACATATATATATGAAATACTACATGAGCTGATGAGAAAAATAGATCGATTTGATAGAAAATCGCGCGCTATAAAAGCAAAAACCGTGCGAAAAACGCGTAACGATTCAAACGGCATTTGGATTTGAATGGCGAATCATCGAAACAGGCTTTACGTTTCCGTACAATAATTGCATGCGTAAAATGTAACGCGACGGTATAATAAATGACGGTTCGTAGGGTTTCGATTTTCTGTTGATAGAATGTAGTTCAAAATGTGGACGCGAATGATGTGAAAACGTAATTCGACAAAATATATTTACCCGAGAATTCGACAGACGATTCGGATGTGAAAAAAAATCCCGTATTAATAACGCCGCCGACGGATCGAATTATAAAATAAACGTTTTTCTTTTTTAATGTGTTCAACGATAAAATTAGTTATTTTCTCCCCTTCCGTCGAAGTTGCTCTACTACTTGGTAGGTACTTATTTTATTACGCGTGATAAAACACGTACGTAAGAGGTGCAAAATACAAAAAAAAAAAAAGTTTGATTTAAAATCGTCTCTTTCTTTCTTTTTTTTTGCACCCAATTAAGTGAATTCGCTCGCGGTCTTTATTTCAAACTGTCAGTGTCCATTTGTTGGCTGTTGATTTCAATACGATTACTATTAGACAATTGAACAATCGAAATAATCGTTTCGTTCTCTACGCATAGTTCTTCCTTCCCACGGGCGTTTGTAAAAATGAATTATATTTTCCAGTTGCGCTGGGACGACGGACGCGCACAACAAGTGTGTAGTCTTAATAATTTATTGTTTGACGAAACCGCCAGAGCCGTAGGTACCACTTTTGAAACCTATCGTCAGTCCGGACGATGACGACGGTTCATCGCCGAGCAAGTGATGACGACAAAGTTATATTATATAATACGTGCAGAACGCGAGTTTCCGCGTTTTATAATACTATACGGTATAATTAAAATGTACTCGTCTCGTGTCTCAGACGACACCGACCCGTCGTTCCCAGAACAATAATAATAATAATAATAATAATAATAATAATAATAATAATAATAATAATAATAATAATAATAATAATAATAATAATAATAATAATTGTCATCTGGATAAAAGCGTTCGGAGAATTGTCGTTCTCGCGTCGCGCGATCGGGATTAACATCGTATATTATATAACACGCGTCAAAAGCACTTTGAAACGCGCCGACCCGGTAAGTGACGATAACAATATTATATTATCGTATAACACGTTCTCAAAGGCTTTGAAATCGTCGACACGTACCGCTCTGCTAATAATATTATTAATACGATTTTACACCAGACTCCGCATTATCATACGACGAGCGCGCAACGAGGATTATGATTTTCATCGAAATATAACTACACGAGGTACCTGCGGCGCCGTTTCGTCCCTGTCGAATACGCGCTCAGACGCAGATTATTAAATACGATTAATACGTCACCGCGTTCGCCGTATACATTTATGGATTTCATCACAAACGCCGGTGTATGCGCGTGACGGAACGCGAGAGTCAAAAGCGCTCGGCGGTTATATTATTATTAATAATAATAATAATAATTCGATTAAAAGTTGTATCGGGGGATGTTGTCTTTTTTATATAACTAACTTTCGATATAACGTTACTAATTCTCGTTCGAACCATTCGTAATTTATTGTTTAACAATATACGGAAATCGCGTGTGGCGGTTGTAATAGTCCGTGCGACGATACAGTGCGACGCGACGCGCAATTCTCCCCAAAAGAAAAAAAACTCTCGACGACGACGTACGCTCGTATAAGTAAATGTTTTTTTTTTCTTTTTTACAAAAATCAAACGCTTCGATGTAATATATTATTTCAACGTAACTGTAAAACACAAATTTTATTAACAAACTCAATCAGTCGGACAGGTGTAATCAATTTGTCAACTACGCGTGTGTTTACCGGTTTATTCGTTTTACTCCGTTCGCGTGCTTATATCGCGTTAATCGGTGATAAGTCTTCGGTAATTTTTCAAATTCGTTTCGTTCAGCCGCTCTTGAGTAAATCGAAAAACGACCGTTCCGATGTACCGACTTCGAGATGTGATTCGTTATCGGAAAAAAATTTACCATCAGGGGGGGGGCCTTCCCACTAAGTTTTCGTATTATCTGAACAACGAAAGACGAGAAAACGGACGAATTGATCGAGTCGGCGGCGAATTTAGAAATTCAACACGCCTAACCCTAACAACCGAGATATTTCGTCGTTCGGGACGGTCCCGACGGCGTCATTGAAATTCGTTCCGTTCGGAATCGAAAAATATTAAGATTTTGTAATAAATTACGAATGGGCCCCGCGAAACGAATAAACTAAATCGCGGCCATTGTTCGAGCGCGGTCGAAAATAATAATACCTACGTGTTTTATTTAATATTAGGAGTTGAGCGATTTTTTCGAGTGAATTCTATTCGATCGTTACAGACAAAACACACGTGATATGTATTGGATTTTTATAATCGATATTTACGAAACGATAATGTATACGAAGAAAAAAAAACATGTTTTACAACGTGGCACTTGTACGACGACAACACGAGGACGTTGGCCTCTCGTAATTAAAACAACGGATATAAATAGTTATTATGCGTGTGTGTATGGCAAACGAATGTTACCGTCGATGATTTCTTCTTTTTTTTACATTCCGCGCGTTGACGGTTATACATTTAAATGGATAAATAGAATGTATCCGGCGCGCAGAGAGAACGCAAACGACAATAAAAAGCGCGTTAAGATCGCCGTTTTCGTGTTTCACGATAATCCGGTCCAGTGTGACGTATTATAGTCATAGTCGTGTCGATTGCATTACTAGTCGCGCGCAATTAAAACTTCGGAAAGTTGCTTTCCGAATTCAAATGAATCGAATTCAATCGTATTGTATAGAAACAAAAAAAAAAAAACCCAAGCGGTTCTATTCTTCTGTAACAATAGTTTTTCTACGTTTTAAAAGTCGCGTTACGTCGGTTATTTGGACGACGACGTGAAACAAAACAATTCGAGAACTCCGCGCCTTAATTTCGCACGAAATCCCAGACTCTTCGCTATGACAATTTTATAATTATCGATTTTTTTTTGTCAGCCGTTTTTTTTACATTCTTCGCGTGGACGGCATTCGGCGGCGCTTTTACTATTGTAAAATATTACGAAACTACACGACACGATATTTATTTTTATTTTTTTTTTACACCACTTTCGTTCCACGCGAATTTCGAGATCAACAAAATCATCATTCATCGCAGAACACGTCTGGTGTTGTCTGCCGACGTTTCGGAATTGACCGCGGGACGGCCCCGTATTCGAACGTATTTTTTCCACATATCATTTGTGTAGTCAGTCGTTCGACGAACGGATTTATGTTATTATAAAAATGTATTTTATATTATTATTATTATTATTATTATAATACGACTACCTTTACCCGATCGCCCTCCCCCCCCCCCGGCCCGATTCGGGTCTGTCCCGTGACTTGTATAACACTTCCAGTGCTCAGGATTCTGAACTTCATATTATGATCACGGAAATAATTATTTTAATATCGTTATAGTATTGGCCGGAACTCGTTATTAGTTGCACGATCGACAAAATACAATTTCGTTATTTCAAATAGCGAGAAGAATTTTATTTGAGGGTAATGCCGCTAACGGTATCGAACAATATTTTGTAAGTCCAATCGTCTCCGTTTTGTAAAAGTATTCACGAGTTCTTCATTCGCGCAACGATTCGTACGAATAAAACGAACATTTTTTTTTTTTTTTTTTTTTTTTAAACGACTAATCCCGTAACTCCTTAAGAACTAGAGACGCATTTTTATTTTATTTTTTTTTTCAATAACATTTACATACGGACACGATAATTTAATTTATTTGAAAATCCGATTTGTCGCCCTCGCGTAAGTGTTTTCTTAATAATAATAATAAAAAAGCACAAAACAAACAAATCAAGATTCCTCTCGTTTCACGCCCGTTAGTACGGCGGCACGGAGAAAATACGTCAACCGTTGTTCGAATATTTCTCGTTCAAGTCGTTTTGCCCTCCTTCGCCTTTCCACCCACCGTCAATCCACGTACGCGCGTGTTTTCGTCGTTCGCGTACAAACGAAACGCTCCGACGTCGGCCATCGACGGTAAATATTTGAACACAGAAAGAACGCGGGGAGGAACGCGTTCGAATACGATTTGTCGCCGAACGCGCCGCGTAATTTTTTTTTTTATCGACGTCACGTGAGTCTGCGGTCCAATTCGTTTTCCGTCTCCGAACGTGTGTGTGGCACACGCGAGCGCGCTGCTCCGTCCGCGTAAAATGAGAGAAGAAGGAAAATAAAATAAAAAAAGAGGGGTGGGAAAGTAGACGACGCGGCGCGGTTCATTCGTTTCGACTTGTTTTTTTCTTATTTAAATTTATTTGATTAATATTATTTATTTGAATCATCAAGTATCACCAATACTTGTGTACGCGTTCAATACATCATCATCATCATCATCATCGACGTTTCGTTGCAGTGTTATCGTTAAGTATTCGAATAATAATAATAATAATAATAATAATAGTCGTACGCGTTATCGAACTCTTTGTAACCGATAACATCGTCTTGACTGTGTTATTGAACGTACTATATAACTAGGTTATAGAACTAACCTCTCGAGTCCACCAGTCCAAGTGCGGCTTGTTTGTTCGGTTTTTTTTTTTTGTTCTTCACGAACAGCGAGCGATAAAACAAGTAAATAAATCGGAAAAAAAACAACTAATACGAAATAACGCGTCGTTTTTATTTTTCACAAAAAAAAAAAAAACCGTTCCCGTCGTATTCTACAATATAATATTATTACACGAATACAACGTAAACATGAACAACACCGGTTTTGAAACAATATGTCATATTATCTATTTCGTTTCCTACGAGTTTGATATCTCTAATTTATTAACGAATAATTGTTATATTGAATTAACGCGTGACAAATATTTATTCGTTCGCGCAACAACAAAAAAATATTAATTTTTTCATATCCCCATCGTCTTACGAATAGCCGCAGTTTACAATTGTTGATAATACGTTACGTTTGTTGTTTTTTTATTTTTTTTTTTACTGACGATATAATATTTTATATTTAAAAATATCCGAATTCCCTCGGCTTTTTCTTTTCCTAAACGCGGAGAAAACTTAAAGACGAGTTAAAAATAAAATAAAAAAAAAATTTTGTCTTTTTTACGATACGGCGTGTGAATATTAAAAAAAAAATAACGTTTTCAATTCTGTAACCTTAACGATATTATAAATTCGTCATAATCTCACTCGCAAATGCGCAATAAAATTTATCGCGAGAAATCAGAAATATCGGCGGGCGCCGTTTTCGCATTCGAAAAACTCTCCTCGTCTCACCGATACGAAAACGCGTTTCGTGAATACACCTCTCCCCTGACGCGCGTTTCATTCGATTTTTTCACAATACGTTTTATTTCGACTCTACGGCTGGTTTCTCGCGTTGTCGTTAAAAAAAGACGAATGTATTTCTTTCTCTTTTTCTCTCTCTCTCTCTCTCTATAGTAACGACGTCGCGTACGCTTCTCCGTACGCGTACAAAGTGTTTTCAAACGACCACACACGCACACACACACCCCGAGCGCCGCAGGAGAGATCTCGCGCACACGTCAGATTCATCTTCTTGCGCCTCTATAGAATTCGTATCGCCGCCGTTATGCGTTTCACGATTGTTGTTCACAAGCGAAGGAAAAGAAAAAGACGAACAAAAAACTCCACGAAAGGCGAGCGGTGGAGAAGACTCGCGCACACCTGCCCGTGCTGTCAACGTGATGTACGACATCCTGTTTGCTTTTTCGTATACCGCTCCGCGCGTACCGCCACGACGACCAATAATAATAATAATAATAATATTTTACTCGTGGTAGAAATTCAATATTATTTTATTGCCCAGAGTTTTCGACCGCCATCTCGTGTACGCGCGACAATAAAATAAATAAATAATACACTGACGACCCATCAACGCTCTCATTGGAGTGTCATTTTTTTTAACCGATAATTTCACTCTAAAAAGAAAAAAAAAACCGACGTTTAAAGAAATCGTTATTGTCCCGTGTTGAAATTCCCCGGACGCTGGCGTTTTCGACGCGTTAAATATACACGTAATATTCTCTTTCGTACGTCCCGTCGACATATACAATTTCGCGCTAAACGATCTTGCCTTATTACACGTTTTATACTAACATTCAACATCACTTCTTCGTCTCTAAGTACCGAGCATCATTGCGTGTCGTTATTAAATAAGAATCCCTAACGGATTTTTTTTTAACAAGAATATTAATACAATCGAGGGAGAAAAATAGGCCCCTTTGCGTATTTTTATAACGCGTTTCTGGGGCACCTTTCGTGTACGACACCGTAATACGAAAAATATTATCCGAACACAACGACGAATTGAATGAACGTAACGATCGGATTCAGAACATTGAATCTCATAAACGGTACACTGTCGCGAAAAAATATCAGTAACTGATTAACACGTGTTTAATGTAACACCGTGAAATTAATGCGAACGACCAACCGCGGTGTATGGATAACGAGTAGATTTTTTTTTCTTTCACGAATAATAGTAGTAATAATAATAACAATAATAATAATAATAATAATAATGATAATAATAACTATCGAAATAATATTACGTTTTCAGATAACGCTATTGGATTTGCGCGGTACACCACACTTATTATCATCGCTTCTAAAAACCATATCGGCCACTATTCCAACAACGAATAATAACGATTTTTCGCTATTTTCCTGTTAACAAAACAAATAAGTTAAAAAAAATAGTATATATAAAAAAAATTTTTCCACGAAATTTCGTCGAAAACTCGTAAATTATATAATATGGTATTAAAAAAAAAAAAAAAAAAATAGATTGCATATTTTACATTTTATATTGCTGTATAAAATAATGCGGATTTTACTCGAGTAACGATGAATCGTTTACATACGGAGGCTCGGAATTAAATTTCAAAGCGTATTAGTGATGACAGTACGAGTGATATTAGAAATCCGAATTATACAATTTTACTTTTACACTGTACCCCCGTCCACACACATCACGTACACGGCATACAAATATATTATGCGTCTATTATAAAAATGAAAAAGCGTAGGAAAAAATTTAACGATTGTTTTCGTTGGATTTATTACGTAAAAATATTACAAACGAGACTCGTCGGATCGGTTTCAATTATTTTTTTTTCTATTTTATTCGTTACACATTCTCCGCGTAACGTATTTATTAGTACTCGGACACGGATTTTATACATTTATCGCTACCAGACGTGTACACCACTCTGCAGCATGCCCATTATATTGTTACTTTAAGCGTTAAGTATTTTTTTTCTTTTTACACAAACATCGTTGTAATGTTTTTATCGTTCACCATTTATCCACAAACGAAAATAACCCATCACCACGCTGTTATTAAATTGATAATTTAACTATTATTTCAACACCGTATGCGAATTGAGAATTGTTAAAATTATTATTATTATTAATTTTACAATAATAAAACATATATATATATATAACGACGACGGCGAAAAAAAAATGCTTAGAACGAGGATGACGAATTTTTTTGGTACTCGAATAAAAATTTTCTGTTTGATTTTTATTCACTTTGCGGTGTGTCAGCGACATTACTTTTTTTTTGTTACATTTTATAACATTATTTACTATATAATTACATATTAATATATATAAATACGTGATATTTATCGATACAATAATTAAGTATCATTAAAAAAATATTTTTTGTGTTTAAGTATACAACTCTCTAAAATAACAACAGACACGAAGGAAATACGTTTTTCAAATACATTAGTTATAAATCGGTTTTAAATGCGGTTTCCTGCTAGTTAATCCAGTCGTGGCATTGAATGTCAATAGATCGCAATTATGAATACGTGTCGTACTACTAATATCTTTTCTTATATCTTAATGTCGATTTAATTCAATTCGTCGAGGAAAATAGCTGTTGGCGTGCAGAACCGAACGTCGGCAATAGTGAAAGTGGTCAATTTGTTCCGAATACTTCGGAAAAAATATTCGGAATACGTATGAATGCGATTTAACGTTGGAAATATTATTTTATAGTAATTCTACGCGATTCCGCAATACAAAAATATAACCAAACGGATCTGTCGCGTGTTTCTCGTAGTAGCAGGCCCGTATTTTGGGGGAGACAAGTGTCTCTTGTTGCCGGGGACGGCAACTTTTTTTAGTCTATTAGGGAGGCAAATTAATCTTTCCGTGTCAAACGTATTTTTAAATTAACAATTAATACACTCAAACGGCAATACGTCATTATTGTTTTATACGTATAAATTATTTAAAATTAAAAAGTAAAAAAAAAAAAACATCGCCGCATAATATTAATAGTGCGAGTTCCACTGCGCTGTACGTACCGATCGGGAAAGAACGACCGCAGCACGCGCGAAGGTCGTACCCCGTCGGTTATAGAAAATATTTCGTTAAAACAAGATTTGTTCGTTGTTTTCGTCATACGTAGTACGATAATATATAAATGGCAAATCACACTATAACCTGTAATTTGTTTTGTCGATAATTAATTGAAAATCAAGAAAAGAAAAATTTTTTTTTTTTAAAAATTGCAATACTCTTAAAAAATTAAATAATATATATTATAAAAAAAAACAATTATATATATATATATAATAAATTAGTACGTATTATATAAAAACAATATAATCTAGGCGGTTTTTATTTTTTCGTATTATTGTTCTTTTATAATATATAATATATTATTTAATGATAATTAATTTTCATACGAAATTTGAATAGTACGAATTATTGTACCGAGACGTCGTTAAAAGGAGTGTCGTGTGTAGACGACGTTTGGGCGGATATACGATTCGACAAAATAATGTGATACAAATGAGAAATATGTTTCTGAAAAGATGTCGTTCATTAAAATTCGATCCAACAATTGAATTTTTTTTCATTATGCCGATGCCTTGTATACAATACTCGTGAACCAGATATGGATTATGTGCAATGCCACTCGAATTATTCAGAAGAAGAAGAAGAAGAAGAAGAGGAAAGTGACGAAGACAAGAATTAAAAATTAAAATTTAACATTTTTTAATAAATACAAATTTAAATAATAAAACAAAAACGTAAAAAAAAAAAAGATCGTGCAAACATTTTTCGTGACCAGGCGGGTCTGACGTGCCCCCGTTAGCTGCCTTGGTCTATTGGGCAATAACATAGGACAAGTGAATTGTGTTAAAACATACCCTTAAATCCGGTCTTTTAAAATATACAAAAATTTCAAAATGTCATAACTCAAAGACTAGAAATTTTTTTCATACCATTTTTTTTAAGCCGATAATTTACCTGGGACACAAAAAAAAAATTCGCAAAAATCAAAACAAGAACCTGTAAACTAGGTCTGCGTCGAATTTTTTGTGAACGAGTAAGACGACGTATCTTACGCAAAAAAAAATTACTTTTTTGAGGGGGAAATTACGGAAGGGCGGCTAAAATGTGTTGTCCCGGTGCGTAAAATGCCCATTATACGGCCCCGCGTAGTGGTATTATTGCGTTTTCGGCAAAAAGAAGTGTGCATTATTCGTTTTGTTTTCGCGTCCATTCGTGTAGGGGAGTATTTTCATTTTATTTTTCACAGTAAATTAAAAATCGTTAAACATTTTTTTGGTTTTCGTTAACGCGTTACGGCGTCTACATGCGTCGAACGACGCGGCGATGAATCATTCGTATCGGAATTTACGGAGAAGTGTTTTCTTCAAGTCGTTTATAACGTTAATAAGTTTTTATTAAACGTATTTATTATTATTATTATAAGATTATATAAGAGGGGTCTGGAAATGATGGTGAACAGCCGGCTGTGTTATGGTATGCTTGGCAAAGAGATATTTTATACGCCTATACTCGTACTCCGGTTGAGGATTATATTTTATGTAGAAAAAACATAATATATAGTTGGGTGCCTACACGTCGTATAATTTTAAATATAAAACGTCCATTGTGGAATGGCGGCGGCGGCGGCGGCGACTTTGTCGAGCCGTCTTGTCGGGCAGGTGTTCGACCGGTTTTTGGTAGTGTGTAGTAAAACGTACGGCGAACAAAAATAACGTCCGACCACTATTCGTAATGTAAATACATATTATAATAATCGTTTTTTTTCTTTCCTTTCTCCGTGAATGCGTGTTATAAAAACCTTCGTAACACAAGCACGGGGTTTACGACGAGAGAAAACTGATTGTTCTTAAAATGTACGAGAACGACGTACCGAAAACACGTTTTACGGATTGGAAAAAAAATAAATATATATTTATAAATATTTTTTTTTTCTCTTATTCTTTGACATTGATCAATGATTATGTTACGGAGGAAAAAACAAACGTATGAACATTCAGGCTTGTTTTTGTGGTGCTAGCGCGTACAAGGGGTCATTCGTTCTCCCGTTATTTTTTTTAATTTGAATAATTTCCAAACAGTACAAGATTTTTTTTGTATGGAGTCAGTTGTGTGTAAGCAAATGGCGGAAAAGACCACTATTTTTTTTTTTTCAATCCAATAATCGGGAAAATAACGTTAAAATTTAATATTATTTTCATCGTAACCCAGACGATTTTATTTCTAAAACGTATTGCAATATGGTGCATATTGAATTCGATTTAAAAAAGAATTTCGCGTTTTATTAACGCGAATAACAGGAACGAATGTTGTATTTTACGATTTGTGCATTTGAATCAATAACGATAATTAACTATAGCGGTCAGGATTAATGGATTAATGGCTATCACCGGCGGACGCAGAGTGTTCGAGATCGGAGAAAAAGCAGCGGCCGAAGGTCAAAATAATTATAAAACGATTTTTTTTTTTTTTTTTTTATCGACGTTTATCATATAATAACGAAAATAATTTGTAGACGATAATTTTTTAAAACCGCGAAATAAGATAACAACGGGAAACTAACTAAGCGTTAAAAATTACATTTTGAAATCCGCGTGAAAATAATATTTCGGTTTATGCTTTTTGGTTTTTTTTTTTTTTTTTTTATATACATTTGAAAAAAAAACCGACCGTTTCCGTTTCGTGCGATTCTAATACGTTTACAAATCCACCGTTTTCTCGAATATTCGACGCGTTGTAGCGATCCAAACGTATTCGTAAATAAAACGTTCGACAGCAAAACGGTCGAGCGCGGCAAGAGCAACGCGTTATTCGTTCGCAGACGACACGAATACGCCGCACCCATAATGAACGTATTATTATTATTGTGAAAACTCATATACGCGTTACTCGATTAATTCCGTCGTAAACATTGCATTATTGAAAACACTGTCGGGAATAAGTGTTATCGACGTAATCCCATAGTGACGTGAAAAAGACGTTCTTGCGCGCTTCAGAACTCGTATTATTGCGACACACATCGCAATGCGACGACGATATCGCCATATATATATAATAATAATTCTTGTTTATTCGACTATTCTGTATGGCGTGGATAGACTTGGATCATATTTTGCGACATACACGTTTTAAATATATTATCACAAGTTGTTTTTCCCCGATAACTAGCGGGAACACGGCCAATAACACAACACGTCATTTTTCAATGACAAACAACACGCGTATTATATATTATAACACAATAATTTCGTAAACGCGCGTATAATTCATGGCGCTTAATAGCACTGAATTGTGCGACCAACAATATTACCGAACAGACTTTAAAATATGCTCTAAAAACAGCAGGAAAAAAAATTAGTTTACTTGTAAATCACCATTAATATTGCGATAAATTTAACACGCGAAAACTTGGGCTGCGCCTCCTCCACTCTCCAAACTAAGCGTTTTGTCGGTTCCGGATACGGATGGTGGCATCAGGCGTGAAAAGCCCGCGAAATCCTTCTGCGATTTGGGATATTATTTTAACTAATATAGTTATTATATTATAATAGAATACAATTCGTTGCTAGTTGGAAAAAAGATACCGCGAAGTCGTCGGGCCTTTTTAAACTTGTGTATAGTTTTCTTTTTTTTTAATTCGACGTTAGTAATTAATAGATGTAATGAGTAATCTCTCTAAAATTTCGTGCGTGGTTGAACTCGATCCACACGCGAAACGAAGCCAAAGGAGAAAATTGGGTTCGTCCAAGTCGATCGCCAAGGTGAAGATAATTTTTTTTTTTTGATAATTTAAAAGAACGTCGAAAAATTTTTTTTCGACTATTATCGGATGTGCGTTTCGTCATTTGTGGAATTACTACCAGGCCACTTTTCCCATGACTTATTAGTTAACAATTTGAATTCGTCACAACTCGGGTCCCAGGCACGTGGATAATTCTATAACTAATCTTTCAGTGTCCAACACATTTGTAAGTTAGCAATTAATATACTCAAACGGCAATACGTCATTACCGTTTTATACGTATAAATTATTTAAAATTGAAAAGAAAAAAAAACCATCGCCGCACGTTCCGTACAATATGAATAGGGCGAATTTCATTGCGTTGACGTTGTACGTACCGTTCGGAAATATCGGAAAAGAACGCGCGCAGGTCGTATCCCGTCGGTTATAGAAAATATTACATTAAAACAAGACTTGTTTGTTATTTTCATCGTACGTAGTGCGATAATATGTACATGGCAAATCGCACTATAACCCGTGATTTGTTTTGTCGATAATTAATTGAAAATCAAGAAAAGAAAAAGAAAATTTTTTTAAAAATTGTAATACTCTTAAAAAATTAAATAATATACACATATTATAAAAAAAAAATAATAATATATAATAAATCATTACATATTATATAAAAAAAAAACTAAAATATATACTCTAAGCGTTTTTTTTTCGTATAATACAGTTATTTTATATTTAGATAATAATTAATACACTATTTATTTTATATATATTATTGTTTTTTTTTATAATATATATATATATATATTATTTAATGATAATTAATTTTCATACGAAATTTCAATAGTGTGAATTATTGTACCGAGACGTCGTTAAAAGGAGCGTCGTCGGAAAATTTGCTGACATAATAATTATTTTGACATAACACTGAAGTCGTAAAATTTATGCACGCACGTTCCAAAACGCGTAAACGTTTTCGTCGGCAAATCCGTAATAAATATTTCGAAATATTTTAACGCGTAGTGTCGTCTACGTGAGATATTTAAAAATTCTCTTAGCGTTTAAAACTCTCTTATTAATATAATATTAGGATCGATATAAATGAAATATAATAAGATAAAATAATAACGAATTACGTTTGTTCTTCCGCTATTATTGTGTCGTACACACATGTTGTATGTACATATACGCGGTCGCCGTTCAGTGTTCATTGAAAAACGATTGATATTTTATTTGAGTTTCAAGTAAAACTTCTTAAAACCGGACAACATTGCGCGATCGACACATTATGTTATCCAGATGTTTGCACAATTCCCATAAGCGGTATAGACACACACACACGTGTTAGTAAACCGAAGAAAAATCGACTTGCTTCACACGTGTGTCCAACATCACACGATCGTCATCGATCCATGGATAGTTTCAAAAACGTCCGCAGAAGAAATACGGTCGAGTATTATTATAGTCTTACTACTATCGGTCGTGTGTTTATACGAAAATGCGCGTAACGTTTATTTCGAGTTCGCATTGAAAAATAAACACGTGTTCAGATAATAACGCTTTTTGAAATGACCGTTCTCGAGCCTTTCAACCGTAGAAATTTACCAAATCCGATCGAAACTCGAATCACATAATTCGTATGGCTAAAATACAATAATGCATATTATGTACGCGTAAAATCGCATAAACCAATGAGGAGGACGCATTTGGACCGAATAATACGCGAGATCACTGTGTGAAAAAATTCATAAAAAGAAAAAAGAAAACGGAGAGGACGACCAAATGTTTGGTCATAAGGATTGATGATGGTGGTGGTGGGCAACTTCACGCACGTCCTGTTGAGGGGCACACGAAAGTCACTGTATGAATTCAACGTAAAATAATAATTATATACGGTTTTATGATGCTTCGATGAAAAACAACCAAATTACAACGACGAGATTATTTTATTCGAATTTCCAAAGTCAGGAGAATGTTATAATAACAATGAAAATGATATCACGGCGAAACGTGTAGATACGAATACGGTCTCTATCCGCTGTGCGTTCTCTTGTGGATCTTCAAATTGCCGCTTTGCGAAAAACATTTCTGACACACGTCACACGAATACGGTTTCTTTCCGCTGTGCGTTCTCTTGTGGATCTTCAAATTGCCGCTTTGCGAAAAACATTTCTGACACACGTCACACGAATAAGGTTTTTCTCTGCTGTGAATTCTCATATGACGAGTCAAAATGTATTTCTTCGTAAAACATTTCTGACATACGTCACACGAATATGGTTTTCGTCTCTCGTCCATCGTTGTCAGTCCGTCCGTCACGTTAACCGTGCGCAAATACTTCGTACAATCGACGATTGTACAGCACCAACCCATTTATAGTATTATTTTTTTTCTCTGCGATTTTTTCTTTCTTTCACGCAGCAATCGCAAGTACCCGTAGTTCTTATTTACTTGTTTATCTCGTTGTTTGCGTCGTCGTGTGTTATTTTTAAATAATTAATATTAATCTCATTGTTTTTGTTTTCGGATAATTCTCGCAATGGCCAGTATATAATTTAAATCATAAATAACGGCAGAAATTATACGGCATGGGAAATCGGAACTCGATGCGAATGTTTAATAATAATAATAATAATAATAATAATAAAAAAGAAACGAAATAGAAAATGCCGGAAACCCGTGTATCCGCGTAAACAAATATTAAGAGTTATGCTTAACAAAATTTTACACGATATAAAAAACATTTTTTTTTTTTAAGTACGACTGATAAATATAATTTAACAATATTATCTTATCGTCTTTTTATTCATTAGTGAATTATTATTAAATGATAGTTGTGTTAAAAATTATCACAATATCGGTTACATACAGAAGAAAAATTCATAATTAATTTCCTTATTTTTTTTTTTTTTTTTTTGTCTCTAGAAATGTATCCGTATATATATATATATAAACACGCATTTTGTATCGATTTCGCGGCGGAGTATTTCGAATATTCCAAATGTAAAACGCGTAATATTTTGAATTTCGAAAATTTATAATTCATATCAGTTTTTATGGTTGAAAATTAATTATATATATACAAAAAAAAAAAAAAATCGTCAAAACCGTCCTAATCCGGTGCTACTCAATTGGATTTTTTTTTTTTTTAACATATACAGTGAATATTTAGAAAGACAAGTTTTTCCACTAGTTTTCAAGGCCAGTCGACTACCTACGTACAGTCGATCGTTAATTCCACCGGTCGTGGCGAATACAACGCGTTTTATACGCGTCATATCGTACTCGGGTGTTTTATGAAGTGAATACGTTTAAAACTCTCTCGTCAAAAAAATAAATAAATAAAAAAGGTCTTCGAAGGGGATTTAACGTTTCCCTACTAGCACGCCGCCGCCACCGCAGTGATTTACGACGATAAAATATAACAACGCGTGGCCGGCCGTCCATTGGTTGCCCCGAACGAAAGAAGACGCTGTAGAGCCGAGCCGGACGACGCGGGAACGCGTTGTTCGATGCGTATTAAATGCCGTCTCTTGTCGGCAAAACGTTATTGTGAGAAATCGGATGGTACGTGCGTGTATAATGGCAGGACCGGCTTAGGGACGAAATCCCACGGACGGTTCTCCGAATACGTTTTAACGATAAATTATTATTTTTACAATACCGCGGCTTTGTGTACGGGGGGGGGGACCGTGTTCGTTCGGCGTGGGGGTTTTTTTTTGAAGAAAAAGAGAGAAAACGAACGAAGGTCGGCGGGCACCGGGACCCAATAATACGTGCTATGGTTATTATTGCCGCGCGTACGGCATCGTGTTTTCATCGTGCGCGTTTTGTGTGTTCTAACGAAAGAAATCGATGAATTATCATCGGTGTGAACCCGCCCGTAGTGGCTCCGGTCCGGCGGACCCCTGGCAGCGCACAGCTGCACGCGTACCACACACACACACACACGTATATATATATACGCGCACGCACGCTAAAAATGAAATAATAAACACCGAGTAAATATGTACGTGTCGACCGGCGTTTCGATTTTCGTGTATAATAATTTATAAACCCGAGAGTTTAGAGATCGTATACGCGTAAGAGAAGAAAAAAATAAATACGTATAAAACGGGGAATAGACGCGAGACGAACAAACCGCTTTTATATATATATATATACTTTTATATAACGAACGCGTTAAACGCGTTTTGTACGGCCGCCGCGGGTCGACACGAGTGTAAAGTAATTTATTCCACACGCGGTTGTTGTGTCTGTAGTTAACGATCGTCGAAATTGGAAGAAAACTGCTTTTTTTTTTTTTTTTTTTTTTTACTCGTTACGCGGGGAGTGCGCGTACCGAAATACGAACGTCGTCCTGACACAACGTAATTTACGCGGAGAAATCTGATATTTTTTCGACCGGGTACATTAATTAGAAGAAACCGTTCTGCGGCTTTCGACGCCGTGTTATGATAGAAGAAGTATCGTAACCATCGCAGGTCACTCCCAAGAAAGATGATGAGACGATGATATTATTAATACGATCCGTCGAGTAAGCCGTGTCGCTAACTCGATACGGCCGAATTAACGCGCTGATGTGTCAAATGATATTAATTGGCGAATTAAAAATAATTATATATACGTATAGTTTTTTTTTTTTTTCATTTTCTCACGATGAACGATAATTATTTTTAATTAATATTGTTAATACTCGTTGTGTCATAGACCAGTGGCGTATTTACGGGGAAATACGTTTACTCCGCTCGTGGTTTTTTTTTTTTTTTTTAAACATATCGTCACGACTGCGCTTCCTTTTTTTCGTTATAACCAGTAGGAAATAAAACGATAAAAATTTTTTTTTAACGGAAAACGTTAATCGCTCGGAAATTTGTAATCCGCAACGTCTAAACGCACATTTTCGCGTTTAAAAGCGATTAAAAACGCATTTATAATGCGAACACCACGAAGGGATTATATGTATATATATATTTTATTTTTTTTTCGCATTTAATAATTTAGTATTGAGTTGGATGTCGACGGGAAATAATTGAGGAAATCGTTAAAACGAGAAAACCCCCTAGGAGGTTAGAGTTTGTTTTGCAAATGATATAAACGTATGAAAATCAATGTTTCACGTACGCAGTACAGACATGTATGTGTGTTATTGAAAATTGATAGTACACCTAATAGCTGTGTATTTCGAGTGAAAGGAGAAATTTTGTTTTTAGTCGGCTCCTTCAAATCCTAAGCACGCCAATGTCACAGACCGTCACGCGTGTATTATAAAATACGCCATACATTATGTATGGCCGTTCGACGGCACCAATCGAACGACGTGTGGTTTACGGAATACGAGCTCGGTGCGAGAAATACTGAAAGATGAGAATTTTGTCCGTAAAACGTTATATATATATATATATGAAACTGCGTCGTACGCGCGTACGCATAACGGTAAACGCTTGTTCAAGGCGGACGCGATTCGACGAGAACGTTTTTAACGATAAAATTATTATTGTAAGACGCCTTTGCAAACGCAGTTGAGTATGTTTTTTTTTTTTTTTTTTTTAATAAAAATGTCGTTTAGTGTGTATTAGATCGTATAAGTTTTTTTATAAAGCGAAAACGTTCCTCTAATTTTCGGTAATAATTTGTACAATATAATAATATTATTTTTCTCGCGGCTCGCCCGTCAAATCCCTCGCGAGACTCGTTGGCGACGACGAAGACGGCATAAAATATAATTTATTACAATATCATTATGAGTTTAACAAATTTAAAAATCAATCGATATCTCCGAAACCACGTGAAAGACTATTGTCGTTTGAAATTCGCCGACTTAATGTGTTTAATAGAAAAAAATCTTTAACCACTCGAAACGAGGACACGCTCACACGTAAGACAACGACGATGAATAATAGAAACACGTCGTCGCTGTGATCGATTTCGTTCGGAACCTCCCCCGAAACAGCGCCGTGACTGCTGTTGAGTGTGGTGTACACCGCATCCGAATCGAGTGATTCCCGCGTGTGTTTGTTACTACGAATGGTCTGATTACCGGAATAATAATATTAATATAGATATGGTCACTTTTTTTTTTTTTTTTTTTTTGCAGCGCGACGGTAAAACGAAATTATTGTTTTATCGAAATTCTCGTGATTTCCAACCGTCGTTAATAAACACTAACGGTATACATTTACCGGAAAATACCGTTTTGAAAATAACGAGTAGAAAAAAAAAAAAAAACTAAATTCGAGTGATATTGGTTATTAAATGTTTAACCGACTAAGCCTAATATAATATTGTATAGCGTTAGAGTCGGATGTATTTTATTATTTAAATCGGTGCGACGTCTCGTGTGCGAGACGCGCGCACTAACGTTTTGCAAGAGAATAAAAATACAATTGAAATACCATAGATTTGTCGATTGATTGTATCCGAATAATTTTTAATAATTAAATATAATTGTTTTAAAATAATAAGGGATATACGGTTAATAACGCGCGCAGAGAATGTCTTAGAAATAAAAACAAAAAAAGCCATCGTCAAAGCCACGCGTATCGCGGAGCTCCCTATCAGAAATATGCGCGTGCGGTGAATTCGTGACGGCTACGGCGGACAGCGCACCGCCGCCATTAACCGCCGTTCGAATCCGCACGTGGACCGGCACAACAGCACCGCGTGTGAAACCCATACACACGACCGCCAAACGCGTTGACGAAAAAATATTAAATAACGCCTGAAATCACACGCGGGCGGTACGGGGACAAATAACGTACGGCACGGACGGATGGAGAACGGAGTAGACGTCGCCGAAAAGAAGAAAGAAAAAGAAAAAAAATTAAAAAAACCTATGATCCAAAATAACGGGGACTGTTGTTTTAAATTTTAATATACGATAAACAATACCGATGTTACTGTCACGGGACAGAATCGTAAGACTGTTCAACAATTAAATAATAATAATTTAATTTGAACGATCACGGCGCCGACGGTTAACGCGTTTGGAACGTCGACACTTCGATAGTTATTCGTACACGGTGGACTATTATAAAAAACAACGAGCGAAATATTCTGTATTGTTTATAAGCAAAAATGTTTTACATTATATTATAACCAATATGTTCGTCAGATGATTCCAATATGTCCGAACCCGCTGGCTGCAGGGTCGCCGTCTGCGGCACATCGTATTATTATTATTCTATATCGACGGGTGTCGCGTGTGACAGACCCCGACAGGATTTTTCTCTCGGGTTTGTATGAAAATATATTAGGAAATGAGAAAACGAAATTAAGACGTATATTATAACATTCAAATACGTACGAATTTAATTCGGTCTATTTAAGGTGGCGCGGAGAAAGCCGATCGGCATAAGACTCCAACAGGAATAAAATGAAATAAAGTACAAAAAAAAAAAAAAGAGAAAAAAGGATTGACGTAATTGATTTCACTCCGTGATGCCAATGATTGTTTTATCCGACAAAACCTTCGCACGAAGGGCCGATTAGACGTATACGAGTAGACGCGTTGAACTGTTTGTTTTTTTTCAAGCGCGCCAATGCGTATTCGAAACGAAAAACAGTTGGAGTAGTAGAGTTTTTAAAATATTTCCAACATACATTACTGTTTTACAAGGAAGTGCACTCCCGCGCAAAATCGCTGATCTCTCGCCGCGGGCGACGGTTTTCCTTAGTCATTCTACTCCGTTTCGGGGGAGTAGACTAACCCCGCCTAACGTCTTGTTGTGTTTTATAAAATTATTTTCGTGTTGTGACCTTTGTTAGCGTAATATGTGTTTGATACGTTTGCCATACGAAATAAATAAATCTCGAGGGGTGGATAACGAAAAGAAAGAAAAAATTGAAATCAAGACGTTGAACGTTATTTTACGGTTAAAATACGGCAAATATAAAAACGCGGCGAAATAAATGATACGTTTCGCCTTTAATCGTGCGCGTTACAATGGTTCGAGTTGAAAACACGTGTAAAGCCATTTTTCTCATTGCGGAAATCACACGCGGCCCGCGTATTTTCTATTCGACAACGATATTAATTTTTTTTTTATTGTAGTTGATCGTTCGTTACAAACCAAACTACTACTAACTCCGATAACGTATTATTCTAATTTAAAACGTTTAGTTTACGACGATAATTTAGTTTTTATTTGTCGGCATCGTTAATAAAACCGATTGTCATTCTGGCGCTCGTAGTGAAAATTAATAAAACGCCGTTGAAAAAAAGTACCACGAGAGCGTATCGGTGTGAATATGTGACGGGGGGGAAAAAAAAAGAAAAATTACGTAATCGCTGCCGGGTTACACTCGAATCGTTCATTTGAAACGAACGATTTCTCAAAACGAATTCTGGCAATTCAAACCTCCTTTTCCCCGTCGAGTTTTGAAAACATATCGTTTTTTACGTAGCCAATACGTGTATAACTCCACTTCGTTTCATAAGCAAATACACCGTCAATTATTTTACGTTTTATTCCTTATTGAAATCGTTTGATTATTAAGCGTAATGATTATTATCGATTCGATATTAGTCTCGTTACGCGGTCGAGTTTTTTTAATTTACACAAATTACGAAAAAAATGTCTCGCGTAGATTCGAAAATACTAATTTTTATTAATATGTAATAATAAACGTTTCAACCCAATGCCCTCGAATTCGAAATTTTCGAACCCCTCACACCATAATCCGAAATCCTGGCCTGCGCGCAGTTTTCCGGAATTTTCGGTATACACACACACGCACGATTATCTCGTATTATTATTATTATTATTCATGAGTCTGGCGCGCGCGTTAACGTTTCGTGTACGCAAGCGCGTAACGAACCGTAATATTAATAATTCGCACGGGGCGTTTTGCGACGGGACGGGCGCACACGGTTTGTTGTACCGCCGCCGCTGTCGCTCGCGGGTCGAGCGTTTTGAAAACGCAATCGCCGCGACACGCTTTGTCCCGTGTGTGTGTGTGTGCGCGCCGACGGATTTCCATACGGTACGGATAATTTATTTTCAAAAAAAAAAAAGCATACGTAATTTAACGGACATTCGTTTTATTATAGAACGCGTGCGCGAATCGCGACAATCGTATCGACGACACAGGTCAGTCGGCCAGTCGGCCGTTCGTCCGTTTACGCTTCGTCGTACATTACGCGCACGAAATCGAATAGCGCCCGTCTCGCCGCCGCCGAGCCAATCCCCTCCGCCCCTCCGCCCCCCCAACCGGGATGGACGCGAAAATCGTCGCGCTACTGAAAACGGCCGAGGACATATCGAAACGGCTGGACAATCTGATCAACGCCATATCCGTTTTGACGGAAAAGCACAAACAGTTCTCGGTCAACGTGGCCGCGCTCGACGAGCGGTTGTCGTTCCTGGAACGGTGTCAGTTCGCTTCGGTCGACGATTCGTCGCAACCGTCGTCGTGCTGTTACGCGACCGATTCGCCGCCGGACCCACGCGGCGGCTTCACGTCGGACGACGACGACGACGACGACGACGACGACGCAGCGGCGGACGACGCGGACGACGACAAGACGCCGCCGTACGGTTCGCCGGAATCCGCGTCCGACGTTTAAATCGTAATTTTCACACCGAACACACATAGCGTTTCGAAACCGTACGTACCCGCGTCTCCCGAAGAGAAGGAAAAAAAAAAATTAAAATTAAAAATAAAACCCGTCCTTTACTACGAGGTAATTCGAATCAATTCGGCGAACGTTTTTCAACACGTTCTCTTCTGTTTTAAACGCGCCCCGGACTATAAGAAAACAAAAACCCCTCCGTCACACCTGTCTTTCAGTATTACGGTTTCCCCGCTACGACGGTGACCGCCGGTAAAAGAAACCCTAATTGGTGCGAACCGCGTGTTTGGTTTTAAACCCAGTGTGCGAGAACCGTTCCGCTTCGCGTCACCGGACCGTTCCCAGAAAACGCGCCCGCTATTATATTGTATTCTATTCGTTAATACTTACTTCAACGCGTGAATGGGACAAATGAAAAAAAAAAAAAAAAAAAATTAAAAGGAACGTGTGCGATAGCGTAGAAAAAAAATTTGCGTCCGTGAAAATTTTTGTTCTCTTGAAAATGCCCGGGGTTTCGTTCTCATTCCCTCCCCCCGTCGCAATCAAATATTAATTCAATTCAATTCGTATTATCGGCGTTAACTTTTTTTTTTTTTTATTATTATTATTATTATTATTATTACTTTGACGTTAATAACGAAATTTAAAGACATTTTTTTTAATTTTCGTTATTTCAGTAAAATTGTAAAAAGAGTACTGGGCACTTATATGTTCTCGGTCACCCGTTACGAAGAATTAGTCGCTAAAATATTAAAAAAAAAATAAGACGTCCTTTCCCTCCCCTCCTGCGATTCGAGCGCTGCATACGATAAGTAAATCCGTCGTAGAGTTTTATTTTAGTCAGAGTTCTTGTGTGATTCACGCTACCCTGTGAATGCCCACATCGTAGATTGACAATTTAAGACGAATTCGACAGTTAAACAATAATATAATATTTATCGGATAAAATAATAAAATAAAAATAATATCGCTAACGATAAAACAGTTTTGAATACAATTTGCGGCGAGTGAAGAGGAGAGAAAATGTTTTTTTTTTTTAGACTAGATGTGGACTTGAAAAAAATTATCGATCAATTATAAAAGCAGACATTTTATGGATGAAACGCTTTTCATTATTTTACACGTGTCTCGTTAACTCTTTACGATCATATTCATTCGGCACTGATAATAATAAATTGTATAAAAAATAAAAAACTATTATCGCCTGTAATCGTTCGGCATTCAGACGGACGGAACGTTCAGCTGGCCAATAATTTTGAATTTAAATAAATTATAAAATCTGATTCCGCGCAAACGTCGGTGATTTACAACGAAAATCAATAATTTCGTTCAATTCAAATATCTCATTGATCTTTTTGTCCGATTATTGAAAACATTTCGTACTGTATCTGTTTGTAGTGTCGAACGGTTTAATAAAAAATTAATTTATCGCGTTGTTTGTAAATTTCAGTACCTTTCGAAGAAAAAGTCCGGATTTCTAACACACTTAGTGAACACAAAAATAAATATTCGTGAAAAACATAAAAATTCAATCTAGCGATCACAAAAATATAATAGGAAAACACTGTTTATTATTTTATTCAAAACAATCAGAAGTCAAAAACACAAAACGATGAATTAAAACAGACTGTTTGTTCAATCGTAAATATTTATCGTGTTTAAAATTAATACTTTCAATAAAAAAAAGCTATCTGAAAAAGAAAAAGAAAATCTATGATGCTCTGCGGTAATATAACCGGTCAATCGAACTGAATTGAATTTCGTCTTAAAGTAGTTTTGTGAATTTTCGTCGGTAAATAATAATTTTTCTTTTTTTTATTAATATTGTCAGTAAAATAATGGACTGTAAAATTTACCGCGCTCGTATCTCCAGATAGACGCACGCAATCGACTGCGCGAAATCCAATAAAAGTGGCTCGATCGCGTTATAATTGCCCAGCGTTTTACAATTGTTCCTAATGATATTTAACCGCTAAAAGTCACGAATTCTAATCGATTTAAATGGGTTATTTGAACAACGTATCCAAACAAAATCGTAAATTGATAATTTTTTTTTTTTTTTGATTTTAAATTAATACTGTATTATAAGGCTTAGCGTATTTTATTTAAACGATACACGTGTGTGATACAATCGTAAAATAATTCGAAATCGGACGCCCGAGTTGCATTACTATGTGAATTCTAATCCAATTAACACTAAGTACACATTAAACTTTATTTTACACGTTGAACCATATAGAAATCAATGTTTTACTATACGCACTTATAACGTTAGAATGTATTGGCATTTGACTTTTGTTGTCCGTACACGTTTTGCACATTCTTCTCCGGTAAACGCGTAATTCGCTTTGAAACAAAAAAAAAGTCATGTTACATAAAAAATAATTATCGTTTATGCTTCATAAACAGTACGAGTGCTTTTTTATGTGATTTTTCTTCGTCCGGACATAATGGTTTAGAAAAATAAAGTTTTTTTTGTTTTTTGATGATAATCTCTTAACTATATCAGAGATCTATCGATCATTTCAATTGAAATGTATTTGTAGCTTTTTTGGATAATACTACGTTTGTGTTAATCTCAAATAATTAGTGTAGAATTAAATCGATCATTTACGAACCATATATATATTTGTTTAGTTTAGACGTATTTAATCGCTGTTTTATCAATTATTATAATATATATTCATAATCAAAATTTGTTTGAGTGCTCTTAGTTGTATAGTTTATCGAAAGTTGTAGTACATTTGATTCTTTTTTTTTCTTTCCGCATTTATTCATTACTCAACTCATATTGTTTAACGTTTAAATATGTATTCTATAATATATGTATATTATGTATTTGTATTTTATTCCACTTTTTAAAAATGTTTAAATTAATATATCCACCGCATATTGTTACTAACAAATAAATGAAAACATAATACGATTAAACAAAAAAATCTTATAATTATATACAAATAACTACCTATACTTATATATTCTACTGGTTTTACTAAACACTTTTTCTTAGTTGTAACATTTGAAAGCTAAGTGAACAGAAAAATGAAGAAAAAAAATTATAATCACGTTTCGAAGAGAAGAATTACAGAACAATTTAAACGTAAATATAATTTATTAAAATTACAATAAATTATTATTATTTGATAAAATATTCTTTAAATACTTTTTAATTTATAATTAAGGTATTAAAAAAAAATAAATAAAATGTTAAGGAAAACAAAACATCAAATAAGAAGATAACAACAAAAAGTGTTCAATATTATATCGTGTATAATAAATAGCGAATTCGATTTTTTTCAACTCTCAGTTTCGTCTTTTTAAAAATAAACGCTATAAAAATTTTAATTAATTTTATTATGAAATGAACTGCTTTATAGGACAAAAAAAACGTCGAAAAATTCAATTAGTAAAGAAACACGAAAAACAAATATAATTATATATATATATATATATATAATTTAAGTTGCATCCTAAACGAAAAAAATACGCAAAATGAAACATGGACGAAATATTTAAATGCGACATTGAAATATCAAGAAACTAAAGTAACTTTTTGAAAACAAAATCAGAATACAGAAATTTAGCCTAAGATTTATGGAAAAATAGCCACCCAATAAAAAATGTGTTACATTAAATTCGTATATTTACTATCGGTTTCATTGAAAAGTCTTGTATTTTCTTTTTAAATATAATATATTAACAATAATAAATTATATCATTACATATTATAATACGTATTAATTTGGAAGTTTAGATTACACAAAAAATTTACTAACCGAATGACATTTTTTTGTCTTTTTGAAGGTATTGACTCAAAGTTTTTACAACAAAGTAAAAAAAAAGTTTGTTATCAACACTGCGTCATAATATTTTCTAGAAATTATGATTTCGACGGAATCATTTCATTTTAAAACGGTTCGCACAATTACTATAAAAATTAATGTATTCGAATTGTACATTGTCGACGACGAAGGGCAATAAAAATAAATAATATGAGATCATAAAAAAAAAATTTTGAATTTTTTTTTCATAATCCCACATTTACGATAATTATGACATTATTACACGTTTTATTATTTCGCTGATGGATTTTAACGATGTACAAGGTCGAACGGTATTATAAATATTTTTTTTAGAAAGATATAAAATTCACGTCGATTGCGTTGGAAAAAACGGAGGGAAATCATAAATGATTTTACGCGTATTTTTACAATGCCCAAATATACGTATATCGGCGGATTTATATATTAGTAATTGTGCGTCTAGTGTTATGAATTAATAACAGTAACGTGAGCACACGGTAAGCATTCGTTAGAAAAAAAAAAAAATAATAAGAAAGAAAAAACGATCGGAAAAAATTATTACAAAAATATATTTTACAGTAAAATTTTTCACTAGGCGACATTATCCGTTTGCTTCATTTTTTACGCGTTAACACTCGAGAACTTCAAGGTTATTCTGGCTAGAAGTCGTATATTACCTTATTCTCGATCATATCTATAAAATTCGTTATTCGTAACGTGTCCATTGTAACATATTACACGGAAACGTGAAATACGATATAAGTACACGCGCGCGCGCAACATTATAATACATATATTACGCGCGAGTAAATAAATAGAATTACATAATACAAAAAAAAAAAACATAGTCAACACAATCGTTTCGTATAAAATATTCAATTCGTTTAAATGTTTTCATTTTAAATTCTCGGTCAACCTATTATCGTTTTATTATTTTCCCGTATACGAATTTTCGACTAGAAAGAACGCTCGAATATATATAGTCACGCGATACGTTTCCTTAGCGAATCGTGCGTATGATATATGTGTATAGTCGATTTGTTTGCAATGATTTTCGATTTTCTCAATAGTCTCCTCCTCCCTCTCGTGCGTAATTTAGACTATTAAACCGAAAATCGAAGTAAAAAAAAAAAAAAAAAAAACTATTTTCTCCACGGTTTTTAAACGCGGCGCAAAATAATTAACAGAAAAAAAAAATAGAAAAGTATGCGTAATAT
Organism: Chaetogeoica ovagalla; assembly: GCA_032441825.1. Lineage (NCBI taxonomy): Eukaryota > Metazoa > Arthropoda > Insecta > Hemiptera > Aphididae > Chaetogeoica > Chaetogeoica ovagalla. Next base: position 1,967,403 of record CM063747.1, on the reverse strand, counting down.
GTCACTATGTCTATGTCGTATAATAGTATTTTAAATAATTTCAATACAAATAACTTTTATGTAAAATAAAAAAAATTGTATATATATATATATAAAAAGGCGTGTAAATGTCCGTACAGTAACAATTACAAGGAAGACGTGTACTCGTTTGAATCTATTTTTTTCTTTGTCTCGTTTATTTTTTCGCCGAGTTTTCTCCGCGAAATCCAGTCGTCCTTGATAAAAATAACGTCCATATATAAAAAATTACCCGTGTTTTATACACGACTGTATCGCGTTTTACATTTGTTAGAAGTTTACAGAAAAAACTCACTGCGTCCTCAAAAATACTATTATATGTTTGTACAAATCGTTGAAAAACGAATACATTTGTTGTGTAAGAAATTAAAAGGGGAAAAAAATGTCGTCTTCAAAGACTCGACGCTGTCGATATAACGACAAAAATCACATAAATCGATTTGAAAATATATTTTAAACGGGGGGGTTTTTTTTTTTAAATAAGTTTATTTCCGAGTAATTTTTGTACACGATTTGTTAGTGTTGTTAAAAAAAAAAAAAATAATAATACGAATAATTGTCACTAAATATTCGAATTGAATATCTGATAAAATATTGTTCTGTAAACAATTTTAGAAAAAAATTATAAATTTCCGTTCTCAATATTCAGCTAATAATACGAATATCGTAATTTAAGGAATCGATTAAATTAGTAAAAGGCACATTGAAAACGTTCGGCATATTGAAAATTGTAAGCATTTTGTTTGAACAGATTTCCACGTTTTCCTACATAATAATAATAATAATAATAATAATAATGAAACTTTCGGATAATTCGTTATTACCGGCGTCGTACCACAACGGTAAGGTCTTAAACACGCAATTTTATCGTTTTTAAATGTTTTCATCTCTTAGATCGCTTCGAGCTTTTTTCCCGTTTTACCAGAACACGTTTTTTTGCGCGTTCGGTTTTATTTTTCATTAAACGCGCGCCGGTCGCCGGCTACGACATATTATTTGCCTACGCGGAATTATTACTTTTTTTTTTAACGAATATTTAAAATTTTTTCCATTACCGTTGGAATTCTTGTTTTTATCAGAATCCCGTAGAAATCGCCCAATCGTCGGCGAGACGCGTCGTCCGAACAACGCGAGCGACGACGACGACGACGATGGCATCGACGGCGTACGGCCGTTGTGTTGGAAATTCAAAAATTCTCCCGTCCGATAAACGGCGAACGGTTTAACTTTAGGAATATTTCTTTTTTCAAAACGGTTTTTCGCCCGCAGTTCGAATTTCGTTAGAATAGAAAATTTCTTCTAATTTCTTCCCAATGAAAATTAACCGCGTACGTAGTTATATTCGCGCGTGCGTGTTTTTTCGGAGGGGATGGCCCCAAAGTCGAACGCCCCAAAGTCCGCGCGCAATTTTCGCGACGAATCGTTACCGCGCCGAGTGTGTTGCCAAGCGACCGTCGCGGATTTTCCGTGTTTTCCGCCCATTTGTACCGATAGCCGCGGCGCACAGCCATTTTCCAATAATTCTCGTCGTAATATCGTGCGCGGCGACACGGCGGTAAATGGTGTACGCAATCGATTTTCTATCCGTTCTCGTCATACAGAAAAAAAAAAACCGATTTCACGTGTTCCGTTCGTCGGCACGAGACGACGATAACGCGGTACCGACAGAACGCTGTAGTAATACGATCGCATTGGACGAAATTTCATTCCGAGCGGTTTTCGTGTTTAAATAAAGCGTAATGAACGCGGGAGAGAATCTTCAAGATGGAAAACCCGATCAGACCCGGGTGAAATAATTTTCAAAAAGTATCTGTGGAAAATAAAACGTATTCGAAACCGTTCGAAAACGTTCCGAACGGTATTCGAACACTTCGTGACAATTGTATTCCCCGAGTGTTTTAATACGTTCCAACGAAAATTATTACGAAATACTCGTAGAATACTTTTTTCGTAAATTTTTAACGTTAACGAGTTATTATTTTAAATGTATAGGTGATATTCGGAAAACGTTTTTTTTATTTTATTTTAAAGCGTTTAAAATTACAGTATTTAGGATATTTTCGTAAAAAAAAAAAAAAAAATTCCTCGAGATTTGTGTTGCGTACAAGAAGAAAAATTCATTGTAATATATATTTGTTCAATTGAACGCGTCGATTTTTGACACGTCAATTCACGTAGTAAACGAATTATACTACGCGCGAACACCCGCAGTTGGTGATGGTAAAGAGCGTATAATAATAATCTGTGAATCGTAACGCGCGCGCCGTACGAAAAGCATTCGGTACGGACTGTTTGGCGCGCAACGTTATAAAACGCCGATTTTTCCGATTTTCGGTTTATTTTTATTCTCTTATTTTACCGTCACAACGGACGGTAGAAAAAAATAACAGTATTGTGAAAAACTCGCGTGTATCGTATATCGAACGAGACAAATAGACGTACGCGTAAAAAAATAATAAACTTTTTATACAAACCGCGTGCGAGTACGCGTGCACGTTTTAAAATAATAATAATAATAATAATGTATCGTATTTTGTAGTAGTCGTCTGACCGGTAGACGAAGACCGCGTGCAACGCTCGATAGAACCAGTTATGAACGCCCGTCGATTACGCGCCAATTACGTACGTATACTTCCGCGAGAATATTATATCGTATTATATTAATTCAAGTAAATCCACAGACGTTCGGATAATATAACAGCGTGTTCGAGAAATCCGTCGAATTATTAAAACGAGGAAAAAAAAATTAATTGAATAAAATAGTAAAAAGCGTATACGCGAAAGGATAATAGAAAAGAAAAATCAAATACTCGTGTGTATTACGAATTCGGATGTTCTTTTTACGGCGCGCCGATCGCTGTTCAACGCTACGGGAGACGAATATTTTCCCCCGAAAACATGAATCACACGAGTCGATCTTTAATTCCGTATGCATGCGTTTTGTAAATAAACGATCGCGCGTTATTGTTTTACGTATTTGCCTAAACGGACGTCCGGGGGGTTTGTTTTCCCCTAATTATTTATAATATTTAAATATAAGAAGAAGAAAACTTTCTACGTAATCGTTAAATTGCGCAAAAACGCGTAAGCGCTAGAAAAATAAAGAACGAATAAAAAAAAAAAACGTAACGGACCGCACAGTGAACGTGGACGTTTTTAAGCGAGATACGCTCAGTTAGAGATTTCGGAACATATTTTCATCGCACTATGAATTTCAGAGCAACGGGGTTGTATTCGATAAAACGATTTTGAACGTAGCTGTTCGAGTGGAAAAACAAAAAACAAATTATTTTTATGAATCCGACTATCTCGAATTCATTGTAATCAATTCGAAACTAAACGAAAGTTTTTGAAAATTTTTTTTTCCTTAATACTGTATAATACGTAATATTGACGAATATTTCGAGTTCTTCTCTACCGCCGCGTCGGTTTCGACATTACGGCGACAATCGATTTCGACGAGATTACCGTTTTTCGGTGTGATTTTTTTGAGTTGTTGTTGTGATATTCTTATAGGCGTCTATTGAGAAATTCGAAAATTCGACTTCCGCAAAGAGACGCAATTTGCACTAATCGCAATGAAACTATACGTATGACTGCAACAAAGTAAGCAGCCTTTTGGCAGGCAGAATTTTCGGGAACGGGCCGTAAAAAACGTCATTACGATCCTCCTCGGAATCTGAAAATTTATATTCGCATAACGCACGTATATTACGTATATTATACGTACGGCGGTGATCTAACGTTTGATGACGGTATGATACAATCGTTGTCAAGGTCTTCGTAACAGATACGGTATTTAGCACAACTCGTTCTTGACCGTGATCTCGTCAAAATCGTAGGATTCTGGATTACGTACCGTTCGCAATATGCGGTTTTATGCGCGTACACCGATATTGTATAATAATAATAATTGTCCGCTGTTAAAATGCCGGACGATTTTTGTTTTTCCACGACTAGGAAATAACGACAACACGTTTTCGTTTCTCATCGACGACCGTATCTGGTGTCCACTAGTGGAAAACAGTCGTCAGAAACGGGAAAGTATTTCGACAATTGTCTCTCTCCAGATATATGAAATTATCGTAATAATTTACGTTTTAAAATACGGATCTGGCTAATGGAAAACGACAATATTAGTAGTCAATCGTCGACGGAATCTCGTGCGCTATCCCGGTCTCACGTCGAACCGAATCGTATTGTAATGGACACGTAGTAAAATATGAATTTTTCTCACTCCGTTCGTGTACATACATAAAAGAAAACGGTACACCGGGAAACCGGCCGATTTCGTGCACCATAGATCGATTCGGTGAAAGCGTGTCTAAAAACTATTATTATATGTGTTATACGCGACTGATATATACACCACACCGTAGGCGGTTATATTTTATTACGTCTAAAAGTATATAAAGCGTGTATTATATTATTATTTTTTTACATCAAACACGCGACCGACGTTCGGACAAAATCGGTTCCTACCCGGAGATTTCGTAATAGTTTCCAAAATTTATTTATTTTATTTTTTTAACATCGCGTTTTCCGTCCGTGCACTCGAACGTTTTACCGACGAAATTCAGTCGGATCGAAGTAACGACGACATTTTTCACGAAAAGGAGGAAAATATTTCTTTTTACATTTCGTTTCACTCGAGTAGAAAAAAAAAATCATAATAATTTTATTTCAATATTTTTGATTATATACGAATTGTCGCTGAAGAACATGCGTCCGGTTTATTACAATCTCGACGCGTTGTATTAATCAATCCGAGACGACCTTCTCGTACGAACAGAACGAAATCGATTCGAATGTAGCCGACGTTGCGTTTGTAAAACACGGTGCCCGTTGTTCAACGAGAAAAACGTACGGTAAACGGAATAAGAATCAATTCCGTGATTAATAACGCAATATGATATTCGGAAAAAAATAATTCACGAGTTTCTCACGTTGATTTTCCACTCGCGTAATACTGTTATTTACGTTACTGTTTTTTTTTTTTTTTTTTATAAACATAAACCGTAATAAATATCGATTTTTTTTATTTGAATTTTGAAAACGATTTTACGCGAAACGCGCGTACGTTTTTATTAATACGTTTCGATTTGAAACACGCAACGAACGTTTTATTACATTAAGTAATAAAATGACGATTTATTCGAATGTAGATAAAATCGCGAGCATTCGTCGTACACATAGAAATAATATTTTTATAAAATTGATTTGAAAAAAGTTTTCGTTTATTTGAATAGACGTTTATGAAACTGCAGATAATTTTTTCTTAGATATATTTACGTATTGTCTGTGGTTGTTGATTTTTCTCTACGAAAAACTCGTAATAATTAAACCAAAAAAAAAAAAAATTGTTCGCGTTGCAACGATTGAGAAAACCTTCGACCGTTTCATTGAAACGCGGTAAAAACGACATTTCTGATATTTAAACGTAACTACGGATTTCGAAATTTTAGGCGTTAATATTTATTTATTTTTTTTCAAATTAAATTGAATACACCGGGAAATTATTGACAACCTTCCGATTATATTTTATATTACTTTTTATATCGCATTGAACACGTTTTGACTGAATGTTAACATTTTTTAACACACTGACTTATGCGGTGTTAAAATTCCTAGTGCCCTTCGCACACGTTTGTCGAACGACGTTTAACGTCTCCATAAATCCGCCGCTGTTAACCGAGACGGGGTACAGTTTCGTGTCGTTGATTAAAATACGATTATATAAAATATAATATATATATAGTGCGTTTTTTGCCGTTGGCGAAATCGCGGGCGAAACAATATAATAATAATAATAATAATAATCGAATTTTATGTTACATCGTGATATTATGTGTTTATTACGTTTCGTAAACAAAACGAATCAATTTTTTCGTCGAATTATTCGCGCTTTCTACTCGATACAACGAATTGCGACAAATATTCGAGATAGTGATGGACACACACACACACACACACACACACACATCTTTTATTAAATACAAATTGAATATTATAATTTTTAGCGACGTGTGACGAACGCGGTTTAAAACGGCCAAATGCTCGTGGCTTTCACTAGGAATTTTTTTACCGATTGGAAAAAATTAAAACTTTGTGAATCTTAAAGACGAGTCTACTGCTTTTAATCTCGAATTAAAGAGGGAAACGGTATATATAAAAAAAAAAAACAAATGTTTATTTTAACGCGATTCTCGCTGTGTCCGCCGCCGAATTGTGCTATCGAACTCGTCGATTTTTCGGCAGCTCAAAACGGCTGTAAAATTCACCGTACTCGTTTTATTAATAGTCCAGTATACGACAACAGCCGATTGACGTGTTTTGACACTTGGAAATGTTTAAAATTGCGCGTTTTACGTTTTTTTTTTTTACTCATCTGTATATACGTACGGCGTAGATCGTCATTCATCTGTATATACGTACGGCGTAGATCGTCATCGGAAAAATATTGTAACTACTCTCGATATAGCTGTGTGCAATTCGTACAGAAACGAATCGACGGACTCGGGTAAAATACTTTTGAAAATCATTTGGTGTGTATACTTGTTTGGTAAAAAATACATTCAGAGAGTGTATTCCCAAAGTATTCCAAACACTTTTAGAATACTTTTTTTCTTTTCCTTTTAGTAATTTCCAGTGAAAAACGAAATATATTAAATATAGTAGTTATATAATCTAATAAATAGACAGTTTGATAATATGCAGTGTTCAGAATGTTTAATGACTTTTTTTTTTCATTCCGTGTTTATAAATTAACAATAATGATAAACGAGTAAATAATTATAAATACATTATTACTACTGCCAATTAGTTATGAAATATAACACGGTGCAACAGAATATGCTACGCGAACAAGGCCGGGTTCAAAAATCAAATATAACAAGTTTATTGTTAAAATGTTTCACGTCGTTTTAAATACCTATTCTTCATATTTTTAAATCGAAATGTTTAATTGTTTTTTTACACTTCAGTTGCTTTTATACACGTACTATTTAAAATACGATCGAGCTTTAAAAATTATTCGGAATACTTTTGAAAAATATTATTAAAAAATACTACACAAGTCTGCAAATCGATGTTATTTTTATCGCGTGTACAATAATACGAGTAATAACGTCTCTTCCGCTATCGTTAATATCTCGTCGTCCGAACTGGTTTCGACGGTATAATGCGTTTAATATCCTTCGCGCACTCGCGTCTTAAAAAACAAAATAATAATAATAATAAGGAAATCGCTTACATACATAATAATATATATATATATAAAATATATAAATGAGAAAAATACGAACGAGTTAAAATTACGTTAATACTGAACTCCGTCGAGTAAAGGAAATACGATTATTTCAACTCCATACGACTAATTAATTAGACAATTCGTAATGAGCGTTTAAAAATTATTTCGTATTTTAATATTATGTACATTTAGATTTGTCGGGTTATTGAAAAAAAAAATTGTGTACGGTTTGATTTCGACAGTTTAAATCGTTTAAAAGAAAATCGTTGACAACTGTTTTACACGTAGAAAACGATACATTTGGATTCGGACTTTTAATTTTTTTTTTTTAAAAAAAAAAGAATTTCGATTGAAATATTTTAATTACATACACATATTTATAGCCGCTTATCCGAATCGATATAAAACTGTTATAATATTATCGCTGAAAATGTTTTCGAGATATTTATCTTTTATGAATTTCATTATTTATTATAGAAATAATGCGTGATTTAATATTAACTATTTTAATATTAATGTTTTGATTTGGACTATTTAGAGCGAGTTGTCGGTACTATAATGAAAAACTTAATAAATTGTTTAATACATTTACGTTGAAAAAAATTATTTTTACGTATTTATCGTTCATAACAGCATTCGTGAGGAGCTGAAAAATGCTTTCTCTCTTTATGTCAATACCAATGGATATTATATTTGTTAATTAATTATATTAATATAAAAATAATTCGAGTTGAAATAATATTGTAAATTAGGTAATTTTAATCATTCTTCTGAATGTAAGTTTGTGTTAAGTTTGACGAATAAACCGCGTTATGGCCGCGATGCATAAACAAATATATGCACATCGACTTATATAAAGCAGTTTTCATAAAAACCGTCCAAACGCAGTACGTGTTAAAGTAAATTCATACGTCTCAACGTGATTTCTATTTTATTTGCATTAATTCAAATATTTATTAAAATATTTTACAAAAACAATAATACGCGTTTGTCGTTACAATTTAATAAAAAATAATTAAACGTAAATGTTTAACCAATATTTTAACGATTTTTTTTTTTTGATTTATTACAAGTAAAAAAAAAATATATATATACATTACGTATTTATAATTACAATTTTCTCACGAGTATACAATAATATTATGTACCATAATATATATATATATTAAATACCATTTTTCGGCTAATTGTCATTATTCAATTGTTCATTGTTTATCAAATAATAATGTATTATTATTTCGCACTCCTATTACAATACAATCGACGTGTAAAAATTATTTAACTAAACCGCGGTTTTTATTATATATATATATATTTTTTTTTTGTTTTTAATTAAATAAATATGATTAACAATCTAATTAAATAATTATATTATTTGTTGTTAACCTTCGCGGCGCGTTCATTTGCGTACCTGGAAAATACATGTGTAGTATTCGAAAGAAAAAAAAGCAGTTATTTGTTCGTTGAAATTGCGCTGTACGTTCGTGAATGAAGCAAAACGTTGTAGAATTTTTACCATCTGGTTGAAAATTGTTGAAATTTTAGATATCTGTTTTGGCGTTGAACGAAATACGACACCGGCATAAGAAAAAACTCAAAATTATATGGAACTTAACGGCGATTATTATATGTCATATAATTTTGTTTAAATAAAACGGTTTTGTGCATTTTTGTATCTTTACTTTTCGGATTTCTTTCGTACATTCTGTTTTTGTTTTCGCGCATTCACAAATTCGCGTTAAATTACAATAGCGAATTATTTTATACATTTAATGCTACTTAACTATGATAGTGTGATGGGAATATTTAAAATAATAACAGCGTTCGTTTAATTATATAATTATTTTTCAAACGAACGCCACTTATTTGTTCTTTTCAATATTATATAATAATACATTCGATTAAAATAACAATGTAATTACCGTGCGTTTAACATTTTGTTTTATTAAAGTCTAATGAATGAAGAAACGAATCAAATACAAAATCGCGAATGCCGGTGACAAAACGAGGGGAAAGAAGGACCTGCTGGAGTTGTGTAAAGGGGCCGCAAAGAAATCGTTAAAAAAAAATTTCCGTCTTATTGCGAAGAATTCGTAACACTCGTTAACACGAATAAAATCGTAACTTGTCCGACGTTGACAGTTGATCGCTGCATACGACGCAAATATAATTCGAAACGGACTCGTTATGATACGTTAAGATTGTGTAGTGAATTTTTTCGCTCGACAAAAAAAAAATCAATATTTACTCCGGGAACAATTAAAAAAATTCGTGCTTGGAACATACGCGTATTATATGTAATTAATTGAAAAGTTTTTTTTTTTTTACTAGTGTTTGAAAATCGCGTAATGGGAAAAAATGTCGGAATGAAAAAAAAAAAAAAACAAACAGTTATTACGATAAATTTTGTCGACCGTTCAAAAATCGTATTCCGTTACACGCGTATAAAACATTGCGGTAATATATTTATTTATTTTTTTTTGTATATGTCAGAGTAATATTTTGACGTAATACACGAGTGCGGATTGTTTTGTGTTACGTACAGTAAATCGGGTCGAACTATCGGTTTATTACGATGACGCGTTTTTTTTTTTCTATGCGTGTAACCAAAAATAATTGCAATCTTCATTTAGTCATATCTTCTTGCTTCGGATAGAAAATTGCGTTTATTCGGCGGTACTTTGAAGCGGTTATTTTTCGATTTTCTCAAAAGCGCCTAAAAAAAAAAAAAATTCCAAAAACTATCGACGAATTACCGAAAAAAAACTACAGAAGAAAGAAAAAAACGCCGATCATGTCGAAATCCGTTATTTTTTCGTAATTTTGAAACTGATGTTTATAGAAATGTTCGCCGAATATGTGTAACCTCACTGTATTAGGCGGAAAGAAGTGATTTTGTAACAATTATAGATTTCGTGTTATTCAATATTCATAATTGAGGCGATTGTTAGTTATAATTTTATTATATTTAAAAAAAAAAACTTAAATACCGTTTCTCGTAATTTCAAATTTTTCGGAAAAGCGTATTTTATTTTTTTTTTTTTTTTTTACAGGAAATTTCGTTTGTTCAAAACTATGGAGTCTTGAAATGTTTACCAAATATTATATGTAACTATATTGACGGAAACAATTTTTGAAAATTTCCAACTACGTAGGGTTTATTTCATATTGTGAAAAATGATGTACTGTAATCGTGAATTACGTTCACTCAATTATTATTATTATTATTATTATTAACAATATACAATTGGATCGTTTTATCGAACACAGTTGATTATTTTATCGCATTGCTTTCGAATTTATAGCAGTAGTAATAATAATAATAATAATAATAAAAAAACTAATAAAATCTTTATCCGAGTAATTCCCTTCTTCGAGCGATATGCTCCATACAATACATTTTTTTTTGTTTTTTCTAATCGTTCGGGTTCGCGCGAACAATACGAATTCTCTGCATAATCCCGCGACGTCATTTATTATATATCACACTGTCAATATCGACTGGCGATAAAACCATCAAATAAAATACAAATAATATTATATTGTACACACGACGTGGACACAATAATAATAATAATAATAATAATAATAATAATAATAATAATAATAATAATAATAATAATAATAATAATAATAATAATAATAATGGCATATAATATTTTATGATAATTTTGACGACTCGCGCGACGGCAGTGGTGGCGGTGACGAATTTGTATTATTTTCCTTCTCTCTCTCTCTCTCTCTTTCTACTGCTCGCGCGCGTCGTCTTATCCGAACGCCTGGTGTATATAAATGTAAAAAAAAAAAAAACGTTTTATCGCGTCCATAACGATTTTATAATGTGTGTCGGTTTACCGCGTGCAAGGCTACGTTGTTGTTGTACACACACACACATCGGTAATAGTGTTAATTAAAACACAACACACACACCAAAAGCCAAAGGCCGAAAAAGTCATTCGTTCGGCCGTCGATTTCGTTAGCATATCGCACAACACATCCGTTTCCATAGAACGCACGTTCAGTGCCGTAATCATAAATATCAGAACGGGCGGGTCGGAGACGGCTGTCATAAAACCACGCCGAATAAAAGACACGTTTTAAGCGTTTATTACACGCGTACTACGATTTTTTTTTTCTACAATACAATTTCAAATATTATCCAAACGGCGAACGGACGTCGTTTTGAAATATATTTTCGTGAACGTTTCTCCGTAATTTCGTCCACTTTTGCGATGCGCTGAACAATTCACGCGGTAAAAAAACAAAAACAAATATCGCGTGTGCGCGCGCGTATTAATTTCGATATTATTTACGAATTTTACGATTAATCGCGGGGTGGAAAAAAAAATGTTATTTTTGAAAAATCCGTATGAATCCGAATGATTATCTTGAAACGATTGGACGTGTTTTAACGAAACGATTGGCGAGAACGAAAAGACAAAAATGAAAAAAAATTGCTTGTAAAAAGCTCGTCTCGAATCTCATAAGGACTTAACGGGATAGAAGAATTTCAACATTGAACGGTGTATAAAACAAAAAAAAAAAAAACATAAATAATTTGTAACGAAATTTAAAATAGACAAAAAAAAATTATTTTTTTTTTTATAAATATACCCGTAAATTGTCGTACACAAACTGCGAATTCTTTTTCCATATTACAGTCTCGTTTTGTATGGCTTTCGCTGGACGGAATATTATTTCGCGTTGTTGTTATTCATTTAAAATCTTTTCAAACTTTAAGCGTATTATGGCTTCGGTGGCCACGGGACGTTCAACACACGAATAAATGCGCCGCCGATGTCATTTCCTTTTGTCGACGTGTCATTTCTGTCTTTTTTTTTTATCGTTTTTACGGTAAAGTAAAATGTGAAAACGAGCCGACACGACGTTCTTTCGTATTTTACAACGTTACGTTTAGAAAATTATTTAAAAAATATAAACGGAAAAATGATTAGGAAAAACGACGAGAAAATTATTTATATTTTATAAATTTCACACGGACGTAATATTGAGTATTATTCAAAACGAACGTTTCGACACGGTTTTGAAATTTGCAAAAACAAATTTACAAAGCGAACAATAGATCAGTTAATTCTGTTATGCAACGATTGTTGAATTCGACGTTAAACGCGCGTATTAGTGAAAATAAAATAAATCAATACGCATCATAAATTGTTTAGATTTAATTTAACGTTTATTAATTCGGAGCTGTCAATTGAATTATTGAGTAATTTGTATTTTTTTTTTTTTTTTTTTTTTTTGAAGAAAAAATCATTTTTTCCTTCGTGTTTGTAAATATAGTTTTTAATTTGAAAAATTTCAATTGAGGCACATCATACTGTACGACGAGTGTCCGCGTACAACGCGGAAGGAAACGAATCTTGAAAATCTATTTTTTATACTCTCCAGAGTTATTAAATAATCGAACCTCGCAGCTAATGCAGTGGAGACCATCGCGTAGAGCAGAATAATAATTATTGTGTTCAACGCGTTTACAAATTAACGGAGTATTTACATTATATAATACGATTTTAATGCGACAGTGGATTAGTAAAATTATTGTTACATCACAATGACGTCTTATAAAACCAGATTGACGCTTTTATTCGTATAAATTATCGTATGCATTGAAATCAAAATTCAAAATCAAACGCAATGTTTGAAAATATTTAATAATAATAATAATAATTATTCTCGTATTATAATCGGTACCTCTAACGTATCATATTGTATTAGAGACGTAATAAATTTGGTGTTTTTCACCGCGTTAAACCGCCGGCCTAAAAGTATAGAAGAAGAGGAGGAGGAGGAGAGGAAAAATAAAATTATAAAATTTCGTTCGAGAGTTTCGACGTCGGCCGGCGGCGCAAAACGTTTTGGCCGCGCGAAGCGCGCTCGACGCCGTCACCGCGCGTGTACGTTTATCGATCGACGAGCAGCTGCTGCAAAGCGCCGCCGCGGCGGTCGTCGTCAGTTTCCTTATCACGAACGAAAAAAAAACAAAAAAAAACCAACAATTTGTTATTACTCGTCTCATATCCGCGTAGTTTTTTTGTACATATATATAAAAAAAAAAAATGTATTTTATTATTCGTCTAATCGCACGCCGACACTAATATTACGTACGCGTAACGTATATATAGAAAAAAAACGCGATCTAATAATTACGCGAAATATTACATTTCGTACCGTTGTTTTCCCGATACCGGCAATCGGGTACGTTTTACAATTACATTTTCTAATATTCCAACGCGCATTACCCGGATAATTTCAAATTTTTCACAATAAATTATATTACGAGTCGTGTAGAAATTCCCGTTATTATTATTAATGTCTCTGTCCGCGAACGTTTCGAAAAATAAAAAACCTGCGCACGATGGTTATGTCGTCGGAATCGTACAAAACTACTGAAATAGTGTTTCTATTTAAAAAAAAATTAATTAACTATTGATAATATTTAATTTATACGGAACGGAATCGTGCATTGAAATTCGTTTCTCTCTCTCTCTCTCTCTCTCTCTGTCCAACAATCGCGGACGAGTTGTCCGCGCCACACACTCGATTTCGTGTTACTGGTTCGTATTCAAAAAAATATTATCGCGAGGTTTCGCAAACAGGAATTCGCAATCAACCAGTGGTCGGCCGTGATTCGTCGCGTTCGTTTACATAAAATCTGTATAATAATAATAATAATAATAACGTGGGTAAGCTATATATATATATATATAAAATAGAAGGAAAAACAAAACGCGGAAACGGTCAACGGAAAATAAATAATAACCTCTTCGTGGCCGCCGCCGCCGCCGCAGCCGTAGCCGTACTTGCGTTACAGGAATATTTTAAACAACATCGTTTTACACACTACGATACGTGTACGACAAGTAGGACGCGTTTTATACGACACGACGTTTTCCGCCAACAACAATATAATAATAATAATAATAACGAATAATAATAATAATAATAATAATAATAATAATAATAATAATAATAACGAATAATAATAATAATAACGAATAATAATAATAATAACGAATAACCGGTATCACTTAATATATTGGCACGTTATACACGGCGTCGTTTGAAATAATAGTAATAAATAAACCGCCGGTGGTAGTGGTGAGACTCGTGCGAAACGCCTCCTCCGTCGCCGCCGCTTATAACGTGTCGCGCACAACCGTTCCGCACTCGAATTTATATTTTTAGTTCAATACCGTCGTCTAGTAGTGCAAACGTCGTCGTCGCGCGGTCGCCGTCCCCTCAATCGTCTCGTGCAAATATAACGCGGTCGGCTTTTTTTCTTTTTTCTTTTTTTTACCGCGTCTCTCGTAGCCGTTAAAGCGTGTCCGCGTTATTACAGACGAGAATACAAAAAAAAACCGTTTTCACTCTCTCTCTCTCTCTCTCTCTGTCCCGAATTTCAACGAAAATCGCAATGTCTTCGCCCGTGTCCGACGTGTCAGCCGCCGCCGGCGTACCGTGCGGTCCGTCCAACAGCCTCTTGGAAAAGCTCGGTCTACTGTTGGTCGCGCTCGTCGTGCTTCGCGTCACCCGGGCGACAATGCGCTTCGCGTACAAACACGTGCTGGGACCGTCCGCGCTGTGCCGCGGCACCGTCGACTTCGTCAAGTGCGGAAAATGGGCCGGTAAGTGGCGATGATTTTATTTCCTCATCATATTCGGTCGTTCGCACTCGGCGCGTGGCGCGCGCGCACTCGTTCGACAATACGTAGAGTAACGTTTCGTCCGCGGTTTCGGAAAAAATCGTTGAAAAAAAATAAAGAAATAAAAATTTTTCCCGAACTCTCATCCGTTTATTTGTACGTACCGCACTTTATAAAACACTAAAAAACGGCCGGCCCGCGCGTACATCGAACGCGCCTCGGATTCGGTGACAAAAAAAAAAACAATATAAATATAACAGTTCGAAATATAACGATTAGGAAAAATGTCTCTCGCTCGTTTCGGAGCCAATAGAAAATATAAATCGCAAATATGAAATTTTATTTCACGTATTTCGTTATGTTTCCGATGTTGGTTTAACGTAAACAATTTCGTTATCGTTCCAACGAACATTTACAATAATAATTTCAACGCGTTTCAAAAATGCGCGGGTTTATCTTTTTTATTCTCTTTTTTTGTTTCAATAACGTTTTCAATTAATTTTATAAATTAAAAAAAAAAAAACGTATATTATATATACATATATATAAGCGTAAACAATCGCGCATTTTTAACGGTGCACCGGATTCGGTGAGCGCTATAGGTCAAAGGTGCGCGAACAATTCACCTACGGGAAAATAGATTTCTCGTTAAATGTACACTCGATTATTATATTATTAATAGCGATGATATTGTTCTCGATCGTATTGTAACGGATTGAATTTTCGCCTCGGTTTTGAGATATTATGTTTTTACGCGTTCTCCCGTACGTTCGAACGCGATATTTCAAAAAAAAAATCTCGGAAATTTATAAAATATGTACTCCGAATTGGAATTTTCTGAATGCGACACAATTCACATCAGACGTGTCATACGTTTCGATTAGTCGATACAATCCAAAACGCACACCGCGATTCGCGCGTACGCTCGTTCAACATCACTGCGATAAATCAAATAAACTTATAAATGAACGTTACGAATTAATTTAAAATACGAATGTCGTTTGAGGAGCGTATCCGTTCAACGAGTGCGCGCGCGCGTTACCGGACGAGTCGCGACGATGGGAATATATTTGTAGCCTTTTTACTCGACGTACACATCTGTGCGTCGTAAAACGTGTGTTTAGGCCGTTCAGGTTTCGAAAATATATAATTTTTTTAAATTTTTTTTTTTTTTTAGTATTATTTTCGAAACGTCTGTCGGTTTCTTTTCGGACGCGACGCGACGAGAATGACGGCGTTCGTGCGGTCCGAATATTATACTTTAATTTTTTTTCTCCATTGTTATTCCCAGAGAAGAACGCGTATATTTAAATATTATTTTAAAAGTAACGGGGAAGGGGGCAAAAAAAAATTCATTCTCGTTTTCATATCCCCGTACACTCGTCGTCGTATGCGGAAAGAACCGACCGTCTGACGTGCCACACGCAAAATGTACAATACGAATTTTTTTCTGCGCGCAGCTAATACTCGAGATCGTTTCGTGCACTCCGTTGGACACTTCACGATAATATTATTGAAATATTGTACACGCCATTACGCATACGAATTATAATACAAAGTTAATACTTAAGTTAGTAATATTATTCTTAGTTATAATTTAGTCTTATATGTTTTCTGTTTATCTTATGTGTATACACTATACAAATATATTATAATATAGTCAAACGAACGTAGATCTAAGCGTATTGAGTTTTATATGAGTTGATGAGCGTTTAAAATAAGTTTAAAAAAAATGACGTTTTTATGCTCTGTAATTGCATCGAAATAATCATTTACACGAGTAAATATTCTTTTTTTTTTTTTTTTTTTTTTTTGGTAAAATATTCCATAAGAATGTATTAGATTTACCGAGGGGAAAAAAAACAAATAAATATACAAGAACTTATAAACATTATAAAAGAATTAATAATTAATCTTGATGTTAAAAAAAATTACTTGAATAGTGGCACTTGACTCATACTTGGTGCGATGTATATTGTGTAAGTACATTTCGCGTTATTAAGTGTACTCATAAAAAGAAATAATAGATTATTTATATATAGTATTCAATAAAAGTAATGTTACGAGTTTAAAATAATAACATATCGTTCTATTATAATTGATAATTTTTGTGACGTGTTCGAATTAAGAAGCCCGATTGCGTTTCTAAAACGCATCGTTTTGCACAAAATATTTTCCGTCCTTTAAATGCCGTTATTTTATGCGTTAAAAATTGTTTGTATGTCAGTCAATAGGAAAATGAGACGGAGCTCAACCGATAGGAGCTGCGTATTCTCGGTGAAAAATGTGTAAGAACATAAATATCCGCTTATGAAAGCACTTATTTTCCGCGTACCGTAACAGTATAAAAAAAAAATCTCGGAAAAGTGTTGGTTTTTTTTTTAAAAGACCGACATTTATTTGATCGATACGAGAAAACGTAAAATCGATTTTCCGTAAGGAAACAACTGTAATTGATTTAAATGATTTGTATTTGAGTAGTACTGGTCGTTATTTATTGTGTACCTATTATAATTATATACACGCGTACGTCTCGGTTTTTGTATGTGCGAGACGCGATTTACAAGAATAACAAAAAAAATTGTTTGTATATTTAATCGTTATTTTTTTTTTTTTAAATGAACGTTTACAATATAACGTGGAAATTCGTGGACAATTCTAATGTCCGATTTTATTGCGCGTCGGTTTTGGAAATTAGAAAACGAATACGCACCGTGAAACGCTCCGTCGCTAATATTACGTTCCGAAAAAAAATTTGTACGGCGGCGGCGAAATATGACAATGTGTGATTCGTTATAATAATAATTAACATATTAAACATTTATAAACGTATAGTTATCATCATGTTATTATGACGGGAGTGAATGATGAAAATACACGCGGTCGATTGAATAGAAAAAAAAAATGTTTTTAAATCGAATTCGAACGGATTTTAACAATTGTGATACAATACGACGTTCGACGCGTGTTTAGAAAGTAGGCCTGTCGGTCACCGGCCAACGAAACGGTTGAAAAACGTGTAGGAAAAAAAAATAGAAGAAGAAAGACAGGAAATCGAATATAACGGATATTTTTTAAGATATCGTAAACTGTTTAACCGTTATATTTACTCGTATATACACTTATCTATTTCTAAAATAAAAAATACATATACATGGAAAAAAAGCCTTCGGACACCGGTTTTATAGTCGCGTGGATTGGATTAATGAAAAAAAAAAAAAAAAACGTTTTCGTAGCTTTTTTCTTCTTCTACAATATCGTATAAAAAGACGCGATTTGTTTTGGTTGAACATTCCGATACGTGTGTGATAGCCTAAAGGTTTTCTCCGATGATATTTAAATAATTTCGCATTACAGAATAATTTATTATACACAAGCGAAGTAGGCCATTTTCGTTTAATTTGTTACAAATTCGTGTATTCGTTTCATTTTCCAAATATTCTCATTCGACGTATTACGGCCGATAATTAAAATAACGGAATTCGGGAAAATAAATAAATGCGTGTAATGCTTTCAGGTGAATACATTAAACATTCCAGTGTTTAATACGTTACGGTAAGATATTCTAAATGATTTCGTGAACACATATTCGACGTTAGAATTAAAAATCGATTGTAAATTCCGTCTGAACGACCGCCGCTTCTAATGAAACTCCGTAGAAGACAAATACTTAATAAAAAAAAAAAAATCGCATTATTCATTTACCGTTTAGTTTTTTAAACAAAATTTCAAAAAACAAAAAAATATTATAACGAATAATAATAAACGATGGATTTCAGTGTATTCGCATTTTTATTATCGTTGTTAATACCTACGCATACAAATTTTTTTTGAAATATTTAACACGATAACTTCATGTTTACTAACTATTGTGTTTCAAGCACACGCAATAATGATTATTTGTAGTTTCTATAGTTTTTTTTTAAAGGTAAAAATGCATTTTTTAACGTTTACGATTTACTTTTTTCATTTTTACGTATTTTATAGAAACGCGTTGAAAAAAAAAATAAAATAATATTCGTCGCGCGCACGCGTATAATAATAAATAGTATTAATTGTTTAATTTTTTCCATTAATAATTTTTATTTTTTTCTTTCTGAGAATTTATCTATTATTATTCGAAAATGTTTTGATCACGAATGTTTTGGATATTTTTTCAATTACTTTTGCTCTCTTTCGTTTTAAAATAATATATTATGTCCGTCAGTGGATTCGTTAATATCAACAACAACAAAAACAACAAACGGATTAGTGAAAACGAGCTTTTAATAGTTTTAGGTGAATAAATATATACTCGTATATTATTTAGATAAATATAATGATGTATGAAATTATGTGTTTTCATAGGATCGTAAGTATTTGTAAAATATGTATTTTACGCGTAATAATGTAATTCATTCTGTATCGTCGCTTTTCTGAATACCATTAGTCTCGACACAACACTGTTAATGTTTAAAATCGAAATGGATACATTATTATAATGAATATAAATACCGAAAACTCGTTACTATACGACAAAACCGTAGTTTTAAGATTTTAAACATTTATTTGTAAAAATATACGAATTCCCGTCGTTTTGCGTAAACGTTTGTAGGATACATTATTCAATGGTTTTACGTATTATAAGAAAGAACTTGGTGTTATATTATAAGTTATAAAACGTATTTACACCGTGTCGTGTACGGAATACGAATAATAATTTGGTACGGTAAATACATATTATTACGCGTAGGTATTATATATCGGGTTTGTATATTATAATTTTTTTGCGATTTTCTTTTTCGGGTAAAAAATTTCAAAACGTCACACGATTACCTTGAAAAATAATACGTGTTGCATTAAATTTGCGAAAACCACTTGCCGGTGTAAAATCGAAACTTCTTTGACGATTTTAACGGTGTGAAAAACGAGATAGAACCCGATTGTCGTCTCGATAGCGTATTGTATTTTACGCGTTGGCTCAAGGACGACTCGTGTTTTATAACACGCTCTGTGATGTCCGCAATTTCGATTTCATACATTCGGAGTCTCGTGATAAATAATAATAATAATAATAATAATAATAATAATAATAATAATAATAATAATAATAATAATAATAATAATAATAAGCGAGAATTAAAATAAGAATTTCACGAATGTGTAATTCTACACACGCACGATCGACTGACGTATGGAGACGATCGTTAGAAAAACCGATGAAAATCCTGTGACACACACATTATCCTTATAGTTAACACGAGTGTTTTATTTTATTTTATACACAACAAGATAATATTCGTTGTTCACAATACTATTATTAGTCGAAAACAAAAGTGGTTTGTGGATTTTTCTTTTCTTTTTGCCTCTGTATGTAACACGATCAGTTTGACGTTAGCAATATAAAGCGGAAATTATTTTTTCTTCGACGTAAATTCTGTTACCCGTTCTGTGCAGTTCGTCGATTATTTTCACAAAATAATAATTGTGTAGGGATTTTTAATCCGACCGTTTGCCAATCTATATACGCATTCGTCTTAACAATTTTTTTTTGTTTTTCGAAAACCGAGAAACAGTATCACTTAAAATATTCCTCTATATACGGACGTTACTGTTTTCAATATCTTTAAATAGTAAAGTTTTTTCCATTTAAAAAATGTAAAATTATTATCGACTTTCGATAATAGTCGACGGGCACAATATCTCGTATGGATTGTATTGATTTATATTTTTACGTTTCAGTATTCGGACAACGAAACGGATCGAATTAAAAACGGGTCGAACTGATAACCTTATTATTATTATTATTTTTTATTACGTCGAACGTAACACACTCGTCGTGTATTATCTGAATAATATATTTTTAAACTATATTAATACGATGTAATGTCTACGCTCAGTTAATAACAGTGGATTATAGTTGTACATTTTTTTTCTCTATTTTACGTTTGACGTACATTTCAATTGTAAATCGTTATATGCCGCAAATACGTATATTTTGTAAATCGATGGTTAATTTTGTCTCGAGGAGTCTTTCATTTAATAAAAACTCTGCCGCGAAAAGAATAATACATTCAATTAAGACGTGTATATTATATCGCGTAGTTTCATTAATACTTTCGAGCAAAATATATTTTTGTAATGTTTATAGTAATTAATCGGACTTGCATTTCTATTTTTTTTTTTTATTGTTTTAAATATTATATGTTTCACACAATTTAAATAAAAATTATTTGTATTTTTTTTTTCATTTTTAACGTATATTACACTCGGCGTCAAAAAAATCGCACCTTTTGCAAATCTGTTTTCAAAATACTCGTAATTTTAACTACACTCAATCAAATGTTAAGGTTTTGTTATGCTATAATATATGAAAGATGATATATGAGACAGTGTGATGTTGCACGGCAACTAAACCTGAGCCGTTTTGCCGTTCAATGAGTTTTCCAACGGTTTCAAGATACTGATGGCTTCACCCGAAGGTGTGGATCAGGCCGACCACGCTCCACAACAGAAAGAGACGATCGCTTTATTGTCTCGACGTCTTTACGCAATCGATTTTTGAATGCTGTAGAACTTCAACAGCAACTCCATGCAGCTCGCAGAACTACAATAAGCATCTTTATGGTTAGGAGAAGGATACGAGAACAGAAAATTGTGCCTCGTAAACCTGCTACCAGTCTAAAACTCACTGCACAGCACCGCAAGGAACGATTACGGTTCGCACTAATCATCTTTCATATATTATAGCATAACAAAACCTTAACATTTGATTAAGTGTAGTTAAAATTATTTTGAAAACAAATTTGCAAAAGGTGCGATTTTTTTGATGCCGAGTGTATATTATAGGAACGTGGAAAAAAATATTCGTCACAATTATATCCAAACGTATATAAATATATCATTTTAAATAAACGAATACGTATAATAGAGAACGTTTTGTTTTTATTTTATTAATATACAGTGTGTAAACGCTAATTGAAAACACTCAATATTTTTGCGTAGAGCAATGCATTTTGAATTCTGTTTTTTTAGATGGAAGTTGTACTTAATAATACACATTTTTATGGTCTCTGAACTTAAATCTGTTTATTATATTCGCGCATGCGCAATGCAACTTTTTTTTCTTAAATGGCAACCCCCACTTTTGAGCACAAATTATTTTTTTTCATATTTTTTTATGAATTTTAGTGGTTCAACCAACTTTATATGTCCAAAATTGATTGAATTACAGCAATCTAACGAAAAATATCGAAAATTTCGCGATTTTCATTTTTGTCCCCTATTACTCTGAAAAAAAACCGTCCTAGATACTTGAAAACTACCCCATCTAATTTATTAAAGTTTTATTTCATTTCGAACTACCCATTGTTAGGTCCATAATTAGCTGAGTTACGGATATTTCAATTTATTTGAAATTTTCCGCAAGAATTTGTAATAATTTTGCCGTTACATGGACATTTTTTAATTACAGAGGTTGATTCTGTCACTTTACCATTTATTTTATGTTCTACAATTGTTTTTAACTTGTGAATGAATAGTGCGACACTGAAATGTCGATTTGTCATAATTTTACTTGAATAAATAGGATTAGGAAAGAAAAAAATGTAGGTATGTAATTTATGTATTTTACTTTACTTTTAACAGGTAATTAACAGTTTAATTGATAATAAACTTAACTCTAGTAACAATTTTATTTAATTATAATAACTTTATTTTAAAAACTGCTCAAATCGTTGTCCGTTGTGCTCAATACATGCTTCAGCACGCCGTATAAGTTCTTTATTAGTTGCAGCTGTAATTTGTGCTTCGGTCAGTTCGTTACATGCTTCTTTTATTCTATCTTTTAAATGTTGAAGATTTATAGGAGGATCGGCATACACAATAGTTTTTAAGTGACCCCATAAAAGAAATCTAATGGAGTAAGATCAGGTGATCTTG
The DNA here is from genome assembly GCA_032441825.1 of Chaetogeoica ovagalla. Taxonomy (NCBI): domain Eukaryota; kingdom Metazoa; phylum Arthropoda; class Insecta; order Hemiptera; family Aphididae; genus Chaetogeoica; species Chaetogeoica ovagalla. The sequence continues at coordinate 1,944,552 of CM063747.1, read as the reverse complement.
GTGGCCACTCAATGGGTCCGTGCGTTCCTAGCCATCGATTTACAAATGTTTCGTTTAAATAATTTCGAACAATAATTGCATTGTGAGCTGGAGCGCCATCTTGTTGAAAAATTAGATTTTGTCTAATAGCTAACGGAATATCTTCAAACATCATTTGTAAATCATTTATTAGAAAATTATAATATTTTCTACCATTAAGTGTTCCATCATAAAAATATGGTCCCAACAGTTTACCACCAATTAAACCACACCAGACATTTATTCCCACACGGTTTGGTTGTTAGTTTCAAATGTGCAATGTGGATTTTGATCGTCCCAATAACGGTTATTTTGTTTATTAATAACACCATTATTGGTGAACTTAGATTCATCTGTCCATAATATCGAATTTAAAATAAATGGATTTTCGTCTAATCTGTCCACCAATCAAGCAACGAATGTAATTCTACGAACTGCATCACCCTCGCGCAAATGTTGAACTATATCAGGTCGATACGGATGCATTTTATACTTTTTTAAAACCTTATGAACCATAGTATGAGATATTCCAATTTCTTTACCAACGTGACGTGTAGATACTCGAGGATTTAATCTGACGTACGCTAATACTTGGTTCTCGACCTCTTCACCTAATGAATCACTTCGTCTTTGTTGTGGATTGTTACTTCTTTTTGAAAATGATCCCCAAATTCTAAGATTTTTTTCTAAGTTGAAAAAAAAACTGCAAGAAGGGTGTTCTCTATCTGGAGTAATTTATAAAAAAAAATTAATTTAGAAAATTCTCTAAATAAAAATAATAAATTTAACTAAGCATACCTGGGTAACGTTGAGCATAAGTTTGTGCTGTAAGACGTGAATTTTACGGCACTCCCAATAAGTAAATAGCATATCAACTTTCTCCGAATGATTCATATTTAATATTGCTTTTTAGTCAAATTTTACAAAATGTTGTACAATATAAATGAACAGTGAGAAATATTGAACTATTTGCTTATTTCATTTATTTTCTTTAAATTAGTGTCAAAGCAAATACATTTTTGATATGAGGCCATTAAGATAAAGTTTATCCAAAAGATACTGTAGAAGGCCCGATAAAATTTAATGATCAATGTTAAAGATAATAATGAAACAAATTATTTAAGTTTCTGTTGCAATTTTCAATAGTATAATTGTGAAAAGTAATATTGAATAGACATTTCAGTGTCGCACTATTCATTCACAAGTTAAAAACAATTGTAGAACATAAAATAAATGGTAAAGTGACAGAATCAACCTCTGTAATTAAAAAATGTCCATGTAACGGCAAAATTATTACAAATTCTTGCGGAAAATTTCAAATAAATTGAAATATCCGTAACTCAGCTAATTATGGACCTAACAATGGGTAGTTCGAAATGAAATAAAACTTTAATAAATTAGATGGGGTAGTTTTCAAGTATCTAGGACGGTTTTTTTTCAGAGTAATAGGGGACAAAAATGAAAATCGCGAAATTTTCGATATTTTTCGTTAGATTGCTGTAATTCAATCAATTTTGGACATATAAAGTTGGTTGAACCACTAAAATTCATAAAAAAATATGAAAAAAAATAATTTGTGCTCAAAAGTGGGGGTTGCCATTTAAGAAAAAAAAGTTGCATTGCGCATGCGCGAATATAATAAACAGATTTAAGTTCAGAGACCATAAAAATGTGTATTATTAAGTACAACTTCCATCTAAAAAAACAGAATTCAAAATGCATTGCTCTACGCAAAAATATTGAGTGTTTTCAATTAGCGTTTACACACTGTATATATACATATATATATATATATATCGATTATCGATTATTTTACAAAAATGTTAAATAGCAAATGCTTTCGTTTCGTGTATACTTTTAACTATTCAATTTTGTATTTATCGAAATTGAAAATAAAATTATTGCGACGTATGTCATAAACGCGCTTTTCGGGACATTTTTTAAACATTGATTATTGGACATTAAAATCCGTGTTCTTAGAATATTATTAGTGTACAATAATTATTATTTATTATACATGAAAATAGTAAATATTGGCGTTTTGGACAACGAACCGTCGAATATGTTTTATTCAAAAAAGGAGTTAGTGATTTTAAGACGATGTTAATCTTTTTATTATTCCGCGTAAAACGTTTTGTCTAGGAGGAGTGTTCTGATCGTGTTACACTAATATTTAAAATGGTAATAGCGAATTTCGTCTAAACGGTAATTTACATAGTTTCAATTCTCTCAATAGTATTTTTATCACGCGTAGCGTAGAAAAATTACAAAAAAATGATCAATTATAATACCGAACACATAATTACTGTAATTATTATTATTATGTATATTATCGTCGAAATATTATGTAAAACCTTTACTGACAGCAATAGTTTTCGTAAATTACACTGAATTTAACGCGGAATCGCGTTTTTTTTTTTATCATAACTCTCAAATTCACAGAGTTATAGATAAAATTATAAAATCCCTGTGTACGTGACTCGCATAAGCCGACATCAACGACATTCGCGAATAGCTAACTCTTTCGGAATTTCAATACAGTTGACCGTATCGATTGTGGTCCGTCACCATTTCTGATTTAAATATTGTTTTACACACAAAAGTAATTAAAAAAAAAAAAAAAAAAATTCAATGTTTAGTTCATAGCGTCACACTCATTTCTTATGCAAATATTATTTATTCTGTTTTTATACGAAATTGTTGATGTTATTGTTTTACGTTTAACGCGTACCCACTAATAACGAAAATCCTTCTTTTTTCTCTATAATTCGTCGTCGTGAGACTCACTTGTATCTCGTATATTTTTCTATTCGTTTTATTCTATATACACTAGTTCTTCATTTGTTATAATTCAATAATAAATACGTATTACGATTAGGGATCTAACATTTCTACGTAGAAACAAGTTGATGTATTTAAGCGGCGCAAAAATTATTATTATAATTTTCTTTTTTTTTAGCTCAATGAAACTTATAGGTATATTTAGTTAAAAAACTATTAACCGATTTGATATTGTTACAAAGTGTAAATTACGTTTGAAAATCGTTACAGGCACACTTATATCAGTCAGTGGCGCAACCAGGGGGAAGTGTTTATTGGGTGTCTGGACACTACCCCCCCCCCCTTTGAACCGTATTGATGGGAATTACATTCGATTAAACCATTAAAAAAAAAAATAATCGGGGGGAGAACGACTGTGGTACGTTACTGGCGGACATCTCCTGGTTGTGCCTGCCGCTGATATTAATTACAATATTATTAACGTTACACAAAATGTATAATAAAAAATAATTATTGTTAATTATTAACAATGATTAATAAAAAATAACGTATGAGTATGATTCATCCAACTACTGGTTATCGGTGCAGTTGAACTGTTTGTCGACGTGCGTGGGCGCTATCGTTCGGAGATAATATTGTTACTGGCGGCTGCACAGCGAGCGTGCGTTTGTTCGTAGCTCGTTGCGTAGCGCACAACGGATTGTTGTTGTGTATGTTTATATTTTTTTTCGCAGTTTAAAATGAAAAACGAACGACGAATGGAATAGGACGGCGATGAAAGCCGTCGACGGTATTCATAATAATAATAATAACGTCGTTTTTATAGATTTCTAAAAAAAAATCGACCTTGCGCCGTTGAAAAAAACGGCGGACAAAAAATATTTGCGTCCGCATTTGTACGCACAAAAGCGGTACGCAAAATGTACGCGATTTGTGTGGAAAATCAAAAAATAAAAAAAAATAAACCGACACGATCACTGTACAGCGAGCGTTAGCGTTTTAACGATTTTCACCAGAAAACGTTGTCGACAACGTGTTTAAACGTATTGTTTACGAACCCCTGGACCGACGTGGTCGTTCGTGATATTTCCAAGACAAAATACGTTGTGCCGCCGCGTGCGTCGGAGACGGTCCTTGCGCGCCGACTTCCCACCCCCCCAACACCGCCACCGTTCCGCAGCTGCTAACGACCGTTCTTTGTCCTCCGTCCACCCTCGTGCATTCCGGTGAACCGTGCAGGCAGCTGTTTACGCGTTGTAAAGTAAACTGCTGCGGCTGCACCTTTTTTTTGTGTGTGTGTGTGTACAAACTATAAAACGATAAATTTCGGCCGATAAACACATTCCACGCGCCCGTAAACGCGCACGAAACGCGTACGTTTACACACCCTACCCGTCGTTTTCGATGCCTTGAGCCGGGTTCGTACCGCGTTACTCGAAACGTTTATTATACACGATCGGGGGGGAAAAAAAAAATAAATAGAAAACGTCGCGAAAACCGAACGGGTCGTGAGCTCGTTTCGTCAGCCCCCCGAATGCCGCGTGAGAATCGGTCTTCAGCCGAGTAGAAACCAATTTTCCACTTTCGGTTATAACGCACGTACGCCGTATCGATTTATAATTTTTATTCCCATTTCTTTCCCGTTCGTTGCGCTTTAATTTCGTGGTTTCACGTCGTAAAAAAATATTACACGCGTATTTTTTTTAATTAAGAATAATTTTTCGCCTTTCCGAAATAAAAACGCGTCGTCGTACGAATCACGAATTATTATCATAACTATTAATGTAAAACGGATTTATTTTGCGAATACTTTTTTTTTTTTTTTTTTTACAATTAGTTATCGACGCTGACCGGCACGTGGTCGCACTAATTTTTGAGCTTATTAATCCGATGAAAACGACGATGAGATAGTAAAATGCCAAAACAGCTCGTTGTGACACCGGAGAGATCATTAGAAATTTGTCTGTGAGAATTTGTTCGAAATTTGCGTTTCCGAGTTCACCGTGCACACAAAAACGGAACATGAACACCGTTTTTTCCCCTTCATATTGTATCAACGTAAATGCGTATTTTACAACGAATTTAAAATTATAAATCGTAGTAATACGATCGTATCAATACCAGAATAGAAAATCAAGGTTTATCATAAACACGGAGATTTTTATGTTGCAGCTGATGCACGCGATGATAAATAACGTTTGAATAGTATATAGTTTTTATGTAAAATCAAAAGTATATTTTCTATTTATATGTTATAAATACGTATTGTGGTAAAGGTCATATTACTGTCGACCTTACATAATAATAATATTCCAATACACCGGTGTCGATCTGCTCGAATCGATTGCACGTACATTATTATTTTTTCAATCTTAAATACCCGCGTTGGTTATTTTTGAATTTGAACTACGAATATTGTTATTATTATTTTTTTTTTACCATACGATTGATCAATGTCCAAACGTTTTTTATTTATCGTATTATATAATATAACACAATCGGCCCGTCAATCAAATACGTTCCGGATATGTTTTTAATGCTCCGTGAAACAAAGTCCAATTTATACACGTCAATTGTTATGTTCGTCGTATTTTTCAAGCCGTTTCCTCACACAGTCATATAATACAGTAATACTACGCGATCACGAGTTCGGTTTCACCGTTTACCGTTTTATACGCGTAAAAGTAAAAACCTATATGGGCTGAATGTTAATCAGTTATTGGAATAAAATCGAAATAACGCGAACGAAAACTATGATCGTTTGTTAAAAGCGTTTTGTGTTTTATACGGCATTTGATACGTCGGCCGGGCCCCGTTTATATTGATTTTGCACCTGTAGAACAGCTGTAGCCCTACTTGTTACGCGTCGTCCGCAACGCGTCCTTGAAGAATATCTATTACGACCATTATAAATTCAACTCCCTCCTGACACCGATTCCGCGACGTGCACCACAACAATCGTGAAAACTGATTTCAAGTTCAAAACCGCATTACAAAACGTTATTATTCGTTTCGAATTGCGGGCGACTTTACGATTTGTTCATCGTTCCGCACGATTGACTGTCGTCAATTTATTGATACAAAATTCTCTCATTCGACTTATTTGCTCGGGGATTATTCATTCGATACGATAATATTCGACGGCAAACACTTCGTCGCGAATACGATGCGCAGATCAAGATTGTTGTCCGAAGCTACAAAAGAGAAATTATATATACTCGTATATTTACCTACTATTTGCGATCGATAACGAATGTGTACGCAATGACAAACGATTGTTTTAAAATAATAACTTATTACTTAAACGTAAAAAAAAAAAAAAAAAACGTAATTATTACAGAGAAAATATATCGGAAGAAACGGTGTATTGTGATGGAAAATAACGCGTCTAGATCGGCGTTGAAGCCGCAGGAATGAAAAATAAAAAAAGCGACGGCCCGGGGACGACACCGACCGAACGGACACGTGTGGGTGGTCCGGAGAATAACGAGAGAAGAGAATATAATATTGTCCTTGAAATATATTATTTTATAAGAAACTCCGTCGTACGTGTGTGCGCATAATGGTCAACCCGGATTAAAGACGTAGTCCAACACGATTTTACGGAAACCTATTGACGACAAATCATTATTGTTATAATACATACGCGCGAACCATAGTGTTCGGCACGTGTTTGAACGAAATAGAGAAAACGGGGGGAAAAAAAAGAAAACGAACGAATGTCGGGGACCGGACCACCACCACCACCACCACCACCTCGTGCCTACCACGAGTCCAGTGGCGTAGTGTACGAGACGGTGCAAATGGTTTCGACCCTGAATCACACACAAAAAAAAAAAAAAAAACCATAATATTTCGTTCTTGTCATTTTAAACGTCGTGCAAGTATCGTTAATTTCAGAGCGTATTGTAACGGTGTTAAAATAATTATATTCATGAAGACGTTGCGAATCGGAACGCTCGAGTTGTGTGAAACAACAGAAACAATGTGCGATAATATTGTATAATTGACGAGCAACATACATTTTTGTCCTTACTTGAATGCGAAAACCGCGTTAAAATTCTACGTACAAAGTTGAATTCAATAATAGTCTTTATTAAAATGGGTTAAGTGTTATGAACGTCTCCTAAATAAATGCGCTCTTCGTAAAAACCGTATACAATAACGACAAATGCGATAAAATGTTTTTTTTTTAACGCGCAACACGACAATCGGAGAGTTGATGTTGGTTTTGTATTCGTGTAGGATCGTTTCGTTGGAAATCGCTTTAAAAATACAATTTCATATCGAAAATTCCTTCGAACACTCCTTTCCCCATCCCTCCCCCCGTATATGTATTTGTACACGACCGAAACGAGACCGCGTACACTATACCACGGGAGTTTTTATAACGACAGACATCGATTTATTATCACGGCGTCTGAGACCCGTCTAATGGTTTCGGGCCGGACCCTTTGGAGCGTATGACTGCGGTGTGTACGCACAACGAACGACCAGCAGTGTCGGTGTTTGGTATAATAATCTGTATTGACTGACAGCGGTCAAACTCGATAGCGACGCGATAGCGAGAGTACCACGTAGAAGAAGAAAAGAAAATAACCATAAACGAGTAAAACGGAGAAACGGGGCTTGGGGCTAAAAACAAGCGGCTTTTTTTTACGGACACGGATTTCAACGAACGCATTTATTGCGGATACACACCGCTACGCTGGGTGCGGTATAAAGTAATGCATTCCACGTGCGCCCACGACGTTAATGCGTAACGCGAACGCGACGTAATTTATGCCGAGAAATCCGATATTTGTCCGGCTGGGCCTCGAATATTAATTAGAAAAATCAGTTTTTTATTTTAGTTTTCCGCGACGCGTATGAGCGTCAAGAATCACACCCCTCGCGTGAACGGCGAACGTCGTCGCTGTATTACACGTATGAGCCCATACAACGTACATATATATCCTTAGATTACTCCTCTTGTCTACTGAAACACATTGTGTGTGTATGATTCGATATCTATTCTCTTATGAATAATTCTATGTTATGTACGTCGGATTGGTAATTAAGCCGTGTTACGAGCAGCGCTCTTTATACTTGCAACCGTTGAATACACCAATCGGTATTATTTATTTACTTATTAGTCGATTTTTAAACGCGGAATTAAAAAGAAAAATCCTCGAATTGATAGCTGTTAGTACATTCGATTATATAATTATGATACGATACTCGTATTACTGCAGTATAGACAAAAAAAAAGTATTCTAAAAGTATTTGGAATACTTTTTGTGAAGTATTCGAAATACTCGGAGAATACTGTTGTCGTGAATTATTCGTATACACATTACGAATATGCGTTCCAAATATTAAAAAACAAAAAAGAAATTATTTCATCCGAGTCTGTTTATATTATAATTATATCAACAAAACGTATTATGGATTGCGTTTCGAAAATGACCGTTGTACGCTGTAAAAATAGAAACGTAAAATGTTATCGAACTGTGCACAACACGCAATAAGCGGAATTTCTTTGGTGGAAATCTTCGTATCGGCCGAATGCTATTTACCTTTCATTTTTCATTTCGAATTGGTTTTTTTTTTCCACAAATTATTATGCATGTAATGGCTTGAATTATTACATCGTTATCAATTCCATTCTATTATAATACATTTATAATTACATAATATTAATATATATGTATATATATATATATAAAAGAATACATCAATTAATTATTTCTTATTACCAATTCACTCAATTAGCGAATTTACAAACAAAGAATTTAAACATATATAATTAATATATTGAACCCCATAAACATACATTGATGACTGTTTTCATCATCGAATTCTAGTAGGAAAAGATAATTATTCTAAAAGTATTCGGAATTTCATTTTTTCGATAAACATAACTTTGTTAAATTAAACAGACTTTGTTTTTGGAAATATTTTGAATACGCGGGGATATATTCAAAATACACTCGATAATATTACACTGTCCCGCCCGCGAGTTACTTAATTGTAAAATTAATAAACCGACAAGGAATTACGGAAAATCTCGACGATACTTTCACGGACGATCGGAGTGATTGTTATAAATTGTTCTTTAAACCAGTAGTGGTGTTCAGACGTTTCCATCGCGCGACTCCCATTTACGTGTTCACGATATTTTTACGGCTCTCGAATTATGAACGACAAAAAAAACAAAAAAAAAAACGACGATGACAATAATATTATATACTCTCGCCTATGTAAATTTAATTATCACGTGTAAAAATATGTAAAAAAAAAACCGTAATCAAAACGTTTTCGAATAAAATAAATCGATCCGTAATCGCCATTATTATGTGTTGTTTTCCCCGTGCCGTACGGTGGCACTTGTCCGTCGATTAGAGGCAGAAAAGAAAAGAAAAAAAACGCCGGCGATTATAACCGAGTCGTTCATTCGGTTTGTCGCGCTTGCAGCGCTAAAAGAGAATCCCGTTTTCTTTTTTCTTTTTTTTTGTAATTTTTCAAATTTCTTTTTCAAACGCATTTAAACCGAAACGAAAGCAACAAGTGTACGGCAAAAGCGGTAGGCAGACGTGTAGAAGAAAACCGCGTCCCGCCGACGCGTCGTCGTTATACGTTGTTTTTTTAATTTTTTTTTTCTGGAGAACGCAAACGACGGCGGGAGACGCGCGCACGCGCTGCGTACGGAGAGCGGCGGCTGTACGCTTCGCGCACGCGCGTCACAGGAGTATCGTTCGTCGCGCCGGGGGCCCTTCCGCCACCGCATACTCGGCCGCCACCGCCGCGCTGCTGCCAACCTCACGTTTCGTACGGAGTAGAGCCTTCTGCGTCTGCGCGTAGGGGCAACGGCGACGTCGGCGTCGGCGGTGACGGTGCGGGATCTCGGGTTCGGACGCCGCCGTCACCGTTCGGCCCGAGACGTTCTCGTTGGTGGGGTCGGACGGTTCAAAGGCTACGGGCGCGGTGGGGAGTGGGACGGGTTCCTGGAACGTCTCCGCAGGCCGTAGCGCTCGTTCCGCCGGTCGTCACTCGCTCTACCGTCGTCGTACTCTCAGCACTTCTGCTCCCGCACATCTTTCGCGGCTCCTTCTCTTCTCGGTTCTCGTCCGTCACGTTCCCGGTCCGCCGCCGTTTATCAACTCGTAAACTCTCGCGCCTTCGTTGAACCGGCGACTGCGGTGCGTGCGCGTGCGTGTCTCGTTCCCCGATACGGTCCGCCCGGCCGGCGTCCCGTGCATACGTCGCACGTTCGATCGATATAATACGCTCGTTCGATTAGAGTGGTCGCGTGTGCGTATCGTATTTTTTTTTTTTTTTTGCAAAAATAACGAACGTTTTTAAAACGACTTTGAAACTTTAAAACGTTTTAAGTGTTATTTACTTTTTCTGTTGTCCCTTGAACGTGTTTACGTTTTTGAAATACTGTGAGACGCGTCGCGGATCGTACAATAACGTGTTTATAACGCTCTGATCCCGTTTAAAAAAAAAAAAAAAGAAAAAAAATAATAAATTAATTAATTAATAAATAAATCTCGCGTCCCCGTCGTCGATCGGCCGTGCAGTGTTTTTGATCGTTGCAGACAGTAGTAGTGCCCCGCATTCGACGACGCCATTTTACCACAGCCCGTAGCAGCGACGACGACGCCGTGTCCATAATACGATCGGCCGATCGTACAGGCTCACGTAACTATATCACGCACATTTTCGTTCTTTTTTTTTTTATTTTTTATTTTTTTAAAGACGTATTTTTAGCGGTTATTTCTGACTGCTGATCGGGGATTATTTATATATATATATATATTTATTTATTTACATACGCCCCCCCCCAGAGGGCGATTGGTATTATAATATATAAGTTACACGATAAGGAACATAATTTTATTTGATTAACGCCCGAAGCCAATTTTATATACATTGTAGTGTACATATATCGTTTAACAATCATGTTGTTGCTATTCACTTATATTTACGCATTTACGACGAAACGCGGTTAACGTTGAAAAAAAAAAAAAAAAAGGTTGGTCTTAGAAATTGAAATTTGTATTGGCACGGTTTAAATTGCGGAGCGTACGGATTATTTCGGGCACAAGCATAATATAACGGGATAAAAATTTAATATAATATATATATATATACATAAATACTTATATAATATATTATATAAGTACCGGCGGGGAGGGTGCGTGGATATATTATTGTTTTTCGCGCGCGTTACGCGCTCTCCGTAAAAGATTGTTAATAGAAAAAAAAAAAAATTTTTTTTTTTCTACACACTATTTCGAGTGTGAATAATAATTGTAATTATTTGTTGCCGTTTGAATTTTGAACATAACGCTGTAATATAATTGCGACTGTTCTCCGCGCGCCATTCAGCAGCCGTGCTGGGGTTATTTAAACAGTGTTTTATTATAACGGACATTCGACACATTTTATCGTTGAAATGCGAGTGAACGGTGATTAAACGTATGGGTGTACGAGTATAACACGCGCGCGCGTTTCGAACAGTTTCGTCTTCGGTCTTCCACCATGGACGATTTAAATAGCGATAAGAATAACGCGGCGGCGGCGGCGTCGGCCACCGCGACCGGTGGGACTGACGACGAAGTACCGTCGTCAAGGAAATCCGTGGTAATGTTCACTGGACTCTCAGCGGGCGCGCGACAGTGGGCGCACGCGTACGACGCGTTCCGCGCCGAAGAGATGACGTCGGCCAGTCGCGCGCGCCGTTCCACGGAACAGGCGTTTCGCCGTCGGAGGATGGAACAATTGTTGCAACACGGACAACGGATTACGGTAGACGAGAGTGATGGTGGTGGTGCGACGACGATGGAGGCGCGTTCGGGTTCGGCGGTCGGTATTGACGTCGTCGACAACGCGATCGAAGTGGACGGTGACGAGCGGGCGGACATCGTGGAAATCGTGCCGCGCCGATACGCGGTCCGACAACGTCGACTGCAGAACATTTTGCTCCGCTATTACAGGGAATATTTACAACCCGACGATGTATCGTATTTGATTGAGAAACAGAACGAACGCCGGCGCGTGCGACGCGAACGGAGGCTGACGGAGGAGGACAAAGAAGACGGGACCGCGTCTATGACGATAATCGACAATAAATGTAATTACAAGAGGCAAGAAGAACGGCGATTGAAGTACCTCGAGGCGCTGAGAAACGCACGATTGACGTTGGACGTGTGGAAGAGGCGCGAATTCGAAACGAACGGTCGCGGAAACGACGAGACGCCGTCTGGACACCGTCGCACCGATCTGGGATGCGACCAACTGGATTGGATCTGGGCTACCGACGAGAGCGGCATGAATTCGTACATATTGGACCAAATCATCCGTGACGTGGAATCCGACAGTGAATCCGACAGTGATAGTGATTTCGAAACGGTTACTAGTAGTGTCTCGGGTGTCGGTCAGAACGACACGGCGACTGGCAGTTCCTCCAGCCATCGGTCCGTACGACAAGAGGACCGGCGGAAGGTGTTGCGGAAAAAACAGTGTTTTTGGCAACATCGCAGACAACAATTGTATGAACGCCAGCAGCGGGACGTGCGACATTTCTCTTTCGACAACGACAATCAAACATTACAACCCGAAGTCATTAGTATTTCGAGTGACGAAAATTCTATGACGAAACTAATCACCGTTAGCGATAACCCTGCTAAACGACGGGAAATTAAATTGCGGAAAATATTATATGAGAGAAAGCGTCTCCGACAACAACGTAGACAACAGTATCGAAAAAGAATGCAAAAGGCGAATGGACATTCCGACGGCCGGTCGCTACAACCAGAACCGGAGCAATCAACATCTTTGTGTGAAAGTAGTCAATCGGTTTCGAAATCTGTAGGTTCAGGAAATGCGGACGACCCCGATATAATTTATATTTCTTCGGAAGATGGCGGCGACGACGGCGATGATGTTATCGACAATAAACAAAGTCGCGACAACAGTGTAATACAAAACTTGCAATCTTCATCGATACGTCAAAAAATGAGCACAACGGAAATAAGAAATCTGAAATGGCAGTTAGATCATAGAAGAAGTATGGGAAACCAGAACTATTACGTGAATGAAGATGTCGATTACATCCAAAAATTGTGGCCTTTTACGATCGGTGATGAACCAGTGTGCATAGATTCCGAAAAAGAAGTGGATGACAATAAAAATGTAGAAATAATTAATGACGACAGTAAAAATGAATCATTGGAGATGGCTTCACCGCCAAAAGACGACAATAATGATGAAGACGGGCCATTGGGGAGTGGTAACAATGACGACGACGAACCGTTTTCGCCGGCCGATGGTGACGATATATCCGAAAACGATGATGATGACAACAAAAACGACGAAGATGACAACAAAGACGACAATGATGATGACGATGACGACAAAAACGATGACGATGACAACAAAGACGATGACGATGACGATGACAATGATGGAAACGACAACGATGACAACGACAACAACGACGACGACAATAACGACGACGGCAATAACGACGACGGCAATAACGACGACGACAATAACGACGACGACAATAACGACGACGACAATAACGACGACGACGACGGACTAGAGAATATTGACGATGAAGAAAATAACATTAGGATTGTGTACAATCACGATTCTAATGACGACGGAGACAAACCTAAGAGTGAAGGACTCACTACTAGGACTTGTGGGCTCGGTGACGGTAATGCCGCCGACCAAATGTGGTCACCAACGTCGAGTAGCCATCGACAAGGTGAAGATAATGAACGTTGCGAGGACGAAATAAAACGCAGGCGGTTGCAAAAGCGACAGTATTTGCAGATGATGCATCGGATGCAACTAGAATTTGAAACGACCCCAACTGATCCTCGTGTCCGTCACCGTAGCATAACGAATCAGTTGTCACTGGCAAATGAACGATCTGAAGAGGAAGACAATGAAGACAAAGACAAGGAAGAAGAAGACAGTCAAAATACTCCACCGATGTCGCCAATGTCAACTGATAGAGACAATGATGACGATGAGCTGCCGCCCAACAGTAACAATGGACAAAGTGGTTCACAGCCACGACCAGGTAACGATAAAAGCGATAACAGCAATGCGCCTGAGAAAGAAGAACCGGAAATGGAACGAGGGGACGATACACCACCTAGTGTGTGCGGAAATGCGTCAGATGTAATGGATTCCTCAAATTATAAAAAAACTTCTGATGACTATAATGTTGGTCAGATGGCAACAATCTTCAAGAACGTTACCACCGTGAATGGCAACCGTGTTGATGTTGGGTTACTTAATGGATTAGATACGACGTTGACGATAAAAACGAAGGCAATGTCGATAGTGGGATTAATGTCGACGACGTTGGAAGGAACAAATGAAAAAGCTAATGATGTTAAAACTGAGGCGTGTGTATCAATGGAGGTAACAGAAACTGTATACGAAACCGAAACCACACATTTGGGCACTGTCACGGAACCGGTGATCGAAATTGCCCCAGAAGAAAGTCGTCCGAGTACAAGTCGATTCAATGGAAATCAATTGCCACCAACAGGACTCTCCGGACGGATTTCCAAAATAATGTCAAATGATTCACCGAGATCACTTCAAGACAATAAAAAGCATTTAGGAATGCACAGTATATTGTCTTATAGTCGTATATTAGGGACAATCTCAAACATACTTTACAAATTATTTGAAACACTTAAAGTGCCGCTTTCTAGACGAGTTAAGATTGCTAGTAGTAGATCTCAGGGAACGTCATTTTGTACCATAGTGTCAACGCCAATCAGTTTAGAAGCATTGTTTAGGCAACGCGATATCATATTGGACACGAAGAACGTAATTAATTTCGCGTATGAAATGATCATTTCTGATAAAATATCCATGTTACGCCTAATGATTAATTATCTTGAAGATATAGAAAATGAGATAAAACGTTTAAAAAACGAAATATACTCTGAATTACGATTTTGTTATATTGGAAAAGAGATAATTTATTATTTGGGAAAAGAAATGTCAATGAATGTAGACATTTGGAAAAACATTGTTTTGGTATTTAATAGGGAATTCGTAAACAAATTTTCTTGGGCCAAGGGTTGGGAAATAGAAATTGATAGATTATCATTCCGAGAATATGGGATGGCAGGAAAACGTACTTATTTACGATCACTTCGTTTTGCTTTGGAACAAGAGCGAAAAGAGGATAATAATCGACTTCGAGATATTCGGCAACGAGTAAAACAATACAGAGGTGTATTGCGATTTATGTTACACCAGAATTACGAAGAATCTCCAGCCAACGCCGGTGTTTCAATGATCGATGACACGGATATAAACGGTGCGTACATACGACATCAACGTTACGTAAATTCTATGGTTTACGATAGCCTAAGAATGACATCGCATGAGACAATTTTCAGATCTGGCACTCTAAAAGTGTTAAGGATGCCAGACGGGTGTGAATTTTCATATAAGTTCAGACGAAATGAAGAACCGTATGTTATATCGAGGTCTATGAGTGAAATGATGGCATTATTATCAGATACAGAAAATTCGAATATATATGTCGATGAATCGATTTCACATTCAGATGTTTCGACTCCGTTTTCAGCTGATTCGACTTCAACTCCATTTGTCACGACTTCTAATCTAGTAAATTTAACTTCAACCATGGCAGTAACTGCTTCGTTTACAGCCACCTTGACTTCACCGACATCATCGACTCTACCATATATTGTGAGCCCGATTCCGATGACGATCAGGTCATCCAATTTATCGATACCATTGGCCGTTCCGTTTTCTGACCCCGTAACTAAGTCGACCACATCAATTACGCAAAGTCCCATTTCGTCTACGTCGGCCGCCGAAATCACAAGCACGGTGTCGTCGGTTCAACCGTCATTTATACCACAGTCCAGTGCGTCTTCGTCACAGACCATCCGTGCCAAGTGCTTCACACTTGCCGGACGGTCGTCCGGAACAACTTCTATTTCCTGTGATGATTCCGTGAGGAGGAAACGACGGTTTACCGATGGTTACATTAGGAACTCCGCGTCCTGCAATACAGTGGGAGTTGCGGACCATTTGAACAACGGTACAAGTACGGTCAAAAAGGTAATGTTAGATGTGAGCTCGATGCGGTCGCACCCAGTAAAATCATTGCTACTCTTCAGAGACGAACACGAATAAGCGACTTCGGATGTATTTTCGTCAGTAACACTGTCGGCCTAATAGTCATCATAAATAGTGAATATGAACATATTTCTATATTATAATATTATCATTGTGTTTTGATTGTTCCGTTTGGTGAACCATAGTTGTACGTTTATTATAATGAGTAAATCGTTAGATTTTATTAAATTATACATACTACTATTTCTCATTATTAATGGAACATCTTTAGGTTCAATTTTACGCAATTCGCATAAGTCACGTCACTATTATTTATCACATCAGTTTATTTAAAAAAAAAATTGATATTATAATTCAAATAAGAGAATAAAAAAATTAATTAAAAGTAAAAAAAAAACGAAGAAAATTTAATGTATTAAGGGGAAATTTCAGTAGCCGTCTAAATACTTATTCATTTAATTTATATAATAATAATTTTAACCTTATTAATAATAATTTACATTTTTAGGTGGCTAATTTTAACCTAAGACAAGTTCTCATTATTATTTGTCACGTAACAATAAATGTCTATAATTATTAATATTATTTTATTTTTTCGTTGGCCGCAATTACTTCTTTTCAAAAATATTATATTTAGCTCAGAAAAATTATTCTATAAAAATTATATATATATATATATATATATATAACGTTACATTTAATTAGTTGTAAATTTTTCAAAAATGCAAAAAAAATTCATTGTTAAAAAAGAAAAAGTAGAAAACAATAATAAACGCTCATAATATATCTTATGGCAAACATTTTTAAATGCAAACCTAAAGTAATAAAAGTTAATTCGCTTTCGGTGGGGTAGAAACAGGTGTTTTGTCTCCATTAATTATTAATATGATAATTTTTCGGATTAGTATCTAACGGAGTCAAGTCAGGTCGACAGTACATCAATAGCCTTCGTCAATAACGTATTAAAAATTTTAATTAATTAATTTCTGATATTCATACAAAAATAAATATCGAAAATTATTTGTCCCAGGGTAATGGGAATATAAGAATACATCTTCGGTAAAGTTCCGGCCGGTCATATGAGGCGACCATATTATTGTACATTGCAGAGTCGTTTAAACCAGCGATAACGATAAAAGACCTTAAGCATACAACATGATCAATTAATTTATCCATACAACATGATTTTAAATATTACTAACTGTAAAATATCGCAAAACAAGATAACAAGAGATAAATAACTCTAGTTTATGTCAACGAATAATAAAACCATAAACGAAATACTACTTTATATACGTTCATCATTATTTTGATACTGACTACTTAATTGTGAACAATTTTTTGTTCTTCAGTAATCTGGTTCCAATTATCCATTACTAAAAATTTAATAGCATTAAGCGTATATAATTAAAATTACATAATTCAAAAATGCAAAGACTAATAGAGAAATAATAGAAATATAAAAATTTAAAAAAAATTTACCCCAGAGGTATGGGAGTTAATTAGAATACATCCTCGGCGATGTTCCGGCCGGTCGTAAGAGGCGACCATAGGGTACACTGTAAAGTTGTTCAATCCCGAAATTGTTGTTATTGGGTTCTTGAGAACTCTTTTTAGTCAATTACCAATTCAATAACAAATGGGATTGAATTGCACTGTAATTAATGGCTAAATATTGCAAAAGTGGTATAAACAGAACTGATTATGTTAACGAAATATCTGATCACTAAATAAGATATGCCATTAAACATTCTATTAATTTGTCATTTTTATTACCGAAAAAAAATAAATCGTTAAGTATTAAAAACAAATCCTATTGTGGAATGATTTGATGAGAATACAATGAATGAGATAAATCAAATCTATTTTATATTAGCAAACAAAATATATGAGTGTATATTATGTATAAGTTATTCAATGAACTTTATAAACAATATAATTATTTGTATGTTTCGGAAGGTCGATAGGACAAAAAACGGATATTTATTTAATTGTAATATAAAAATATTTAAAAAATGTAATATAAATAAAAAAAAAAATATATATATATATATATAACATTTAAAAATTACACGAACAATATTAAAAATCGGAAATCATTTAAAATATTTAGGGAAACAATTCAATATTTCATTATAATAATAAATCGTAAGCAAAATATTTGTTGAACAAAAAAAATTATTCAAAAAACTTTTTTCCTAATGTTTAAATTGACTAAAAATAAAAATAATATAAAATAACAATTATTTATTAAGTTATATATGTTATATTAAATGAGACAAATAATTAAAATAATGTAAAATGAAATAAATGAAAATATGTAAATCAATTTCGGAATAAATTCAAACGAACTATCAGTTTTTAAAATTAATTATAAATAATATCCTTGGCCGATAATTTTGTTTATATTAACAGTAGAGAAATCATTCACCATTTTCAATGATAATAAGAATTGTAATTAATCTATCATCCACTGACCATTTTCTTGTTTATTAATACATATGTCCGGCGAAGGTTAGGCGGATTGTAATAAGGACAAAAGGGACATATATAAAACACAGCAAAAAAGATCAATCATTAATCAGCTTGCAATATAAGTTTCGATTATAACATAGATTTAGATTCTGCATTTAAGAAAAAATAAATACATACAATTAATTATACAAAATATACAATTAATAGATATGGAATTATAGTTAAACCCAAAGTTAAATGAATATAAATCTCGATATTCGTAATTACTTAGGCGAGAGGAGTATTAAATTGTAGGGTATGAGATAAGCATATACTTAGATTTGGACTCTGCTATGTGTAGGAAGTATTTTCAATAAAAAGGTTAAATATTTTCATTTATCATTCTTAGATACAGTGATTATTTCAAAAAGTAATTTGAAAACATTGAAAATTTGTCAGCCCAGGGCAATGGGTATTTGTACATTACAATACATTTATAGGAAAAAAACATAAAAAAATATTATAAATAGAAAAAATAAAAAAAACAAATAGAAATCACAAAAAGAAAAGGGGTCGAATTGTAGACAAATATTATTCGATGTAGAAAATTAATTACTTAAAGTAATTAAATATAATATAGATAAATGTTAGGTTTTGTATTAAATAAATAAATATTTGTGAATTAATATAGGTTATTTGTTAATTTATAAGTCCTGGAGTATCAATATAATAAATGATAGTAATTTATATAATTATATAGAAACAAAATTAGGTTTGAGTAAACTAACAATACGTCTGCATAGCACAAAAAAAATCGTATAAACTAAATATATAAAAAACAATTTAAAAAAAGGAAAATTTAAAAATAAACATTTAAATGTAAACGATACGAGAAATTCATTGATGAATATAGTGTATGGACTATTTTAAATGGTATATATTTTACATAATTCTAGTATATGTCCTTCCCAATTACAATTATATCCTACTCATTTGAAATTTTTAGAGTATCTCGTAAAGTTGAATTTGACAATTATTTAGATAAATAAAAGGTAGTACATAATATTGATAATAATTTGCTAATTAATATAGGTTATTATATAATTTATAAAACTTAAAGGATAAAGATAATCAATAATGACATAGATTTTTAAGCATTTAGAAATATAGATTAGTTTGACATAAGCAAATAATATGCCTATATTAAAAAAAAAAAAAAATCATAAAAAACAAATATAAAAAAAAAAAATTAAAAAAAAGGAAAATTTTCAATAAAAAATGTTCAAATGTAGGCAACTCAAACGACACGAGAAATTTTCAAACGAGAATGGTGTATAGACTATTTTTGATGGTGTAGATATTACAGATATCTAGTAAAGTCTAAACTGTACAAATTGTTATAATCATTATTTTAAGATTGTGTCTTATAAATACATTGCATATTTGTACCGGTACGAATATACATGTATTTTACACTATTTCACAGGGGAAAAAATATAAAATATAATTTATAAAAAAAAAATTAAAAAAATGTACAAAAATACAAAACACAAAAAAAGGGGGGTTTAATTTTAGACAAACATATTTGATATAGAAAATTAATTACTGAATGTAATTAATTGTAATTTAGACAAATGAAAAGCTGCAAATTAAATTTATAATTATTTATTAATTAATATAAGTTATTTTTAATTTATAAGACCTCAAGGATATAGATACTAAAAGATGACATAGATTTATAAGTATTAAGATATATAGTTTAGTTTGAGTTAATCAAATAATATGTCTACATTTCACAAAAGAATCGTATAAAATAAATATATATAAAAAAAAAAAAAAAAAACTAACTTTTTGTAACAACAGTACATATTCTCTATCACATAAAATGTTCAATTAAGCGTTCACTCTGATTATTTTGTAAAAGGAAAATTGTATAACTTAAAAAATCAGATAGCCCAGGGGATGGGGCATTAGAATACATCCTCGGCGAAGTTCCGGCCGGTCGTAAGAGGCGACTATTGGGAACGCTGCAGAGTCGTTCAATCCTGCAAAAGTTATTGGGTTTTCGGGCACTTTTTTGTGTCCATTTCCCATCCCATAACACATGGGTACGGTATTCACTTAAATGCAAGGTATTGCGTTAGTGATATAAACAAAGCTGATCGTGTCGGTGCTATATTGATCGCTAAATATTCAAGAACTCATATTGCTATTTATATATATAAATATAATTTGTCTATTTTGGTAATGAAAAAAAGAGTTCCGTAAAAATATGTATTTATCTTTAATATAGCTCTGGAGAATAGAGAATATGTGTTTTTATTTACTGAGATAGAGAAATTATATGAATATTAACTTAACTTGGCTAATAGTTTTAATTTCAGAGATATCCATAAGCCATTTGTTATTCATTAGTTTGGATGATCAATAATTATAAATCCAAAAATCTAATAAAAGTCAATATATATTTATATATATATAAATGTTTTATTAAAATGGAGAAAGTGAAATTGAAGCACGTAATTCATTGAAAATATTCAGTATAATGTTTGGTTATCTATTTTCAACAATTTTAACTTTTTGATTAATTAATCTACAATCATATAAGTACACTTTAATTTATTTTACAAAATAAAGTATTTGTTTTTATTAAAGAATTTCATGATAATTTAAAACCAGTTTTATACCTATTATTCAATAGGAATTGAACAAATAATATTTAATAATCCATTAAAATCTTAATTACATTATTTAAGTCAAATTCGATACATGAAAAATACTATGACTTCCGAAAGAAAATAAAGATTTGATATTTGTTTTACAAGTAAATCTTAATAATACATAAGTATATAAATATAAGTTATTTGTTAATATATATGTTCTGGAGATTTAATATAAAACAATAGATAATTTTATAAATATTTGAAAAAATTAAAAAAAAAATAGTTTCGATTAGTTCATATATATATTTGTCACCGGTTTTTGTTAGAAATGAAATTCATAAAAACAAATACGTTAAAAAAAAACAAAGAAAAAAAATTTATAATGCACACCGACTTTGCTACTTAGTAGGTATTGAATATTTGTAATTAAAATTTATAAAAATAAGGAAAAATTTATGAAAGTAATATCATTTTATCAACTTTGCCGTTCACCTATCGGTGCTCAAAGTATGTCCATTATAAGGTTATGCTTACAAGTAGTTGTACGGTCTACGGTCAACATCACAGGTACGTTCGATGATTAAGACGATCATCGGCGGTAGGCAAAAGAGGGTCAATCGTTATAAATTTGTTATTTATTTGTCAAAAACTATCGATAACCGTAGTATTAGTTCCCATTAAAGAATATAATATCTTAGCTCGGCTTTTTATAACAAAAGAAAAAAAATAATATAACTAAAAAATAAACAAAAATTTTTTAATAATTTTCTTGTGCAAAATTGCAATTAAATAATATTAATTATATTAACGGCCAATATTGAAAGTTATTAAATATAATTCAGACAAATATCAACTTTATCAAAAAATTTTAAATTTGGTTTGAGAAAATCGTTCAGTATGTTAACATTTACAAAAAAAAAAATCATATAAAACTAATATATAAAAAAAATTTAAATTGACAACCTAAAAAGTAGACGGTTCAAAGTTAAATATAATACATAATGTTCATCTATGTGAATAATGTATTGACTTCTTAAGATGGTATAGATTACATATATTTATAGTATAGGTCCTTGCCGTGCAAATGTATAAATCATTATTTTAAGAGAGCGCCTTAAAGATACATTGCATATTACTTCCGGAAAAAATGTGCATGTACTTCACGGTATATTTCACATGGGAAAAACAAATTATATATAAAAAAACCAAAAAAAAAAACAAAAAATAATCAAAATTAAAAAAAAGGGGGTTTTAATTTTAGACAAACATTATTTAATGTGGAAAATTAATTACTGAATGTAATTAATTATTATTTAGATAAATGAAAGGTAATATATAATATTGATAATAATAAATTAATTAATTAATTAATTAATATAAGTTATTATTTAAATTATAAGTCCTAAAGGAAGATTATAATAAATACTAAGATAATTTATAAGTATTTGGAAAAATAATTTGGTTTGAGTTAACCAAATAATATGCATACATTGCACCAAAAATGTCGTATAAAACAAACATAAAATTTAAAATTTTAAACGTAAAAAGTAGATGGTTCAAAGTTACATGTATTACATTACGTTCACTTAGTTGCATAATGTATTGACTATTTAAGATTGTATTTATTACATATATTTATAGTATAAGTCCTTGCCGTGCAAATTTATATTTCATAATTTTAAGAGTGTGCCTTAGAGATACATTGCATATTACTTTCGGAAAGAATGTGCATGTACCTAACGGTATATTTCACAGGGGAAAAAAAACAAAATAATTATATAAATAAAAAAAAAAAAACATAAAAACACAAAAAAAGGGGGGTTTAATTTTAGGCAAACATCATTTGATGTGGAAAATTAATTACTGAATGTAATTAATTGTAATTTTGACAAATTTAAAGCTGCGAATAATATTTATAATTATACATTAATTAATATAAGTTATTTTTTAATTTATAAGACCTAAAGGATTAAGACAATGAATGATAACATAGACTTATAACTATGTACAAATTAGTTTAGTTTGAGTTAATCGAATAATATGTCTATATTAAAAAAAAATTCCTATAAAACAAATACATAAAAAAAAATTTTTAAATTGACAATGAAGACTGTAGTTGGTTCAAAGTTACATGTATTACAATAACGTTCGTTTATGTGAAAGTTTATTGACTTTTAAGGACAGCATATATTATAAATATTTATAGTATAATTCCTTGCCGTGCAAATTTATAAATCATAATTTTAAGGGAGTGCCTTAGAGATACTTCGCAAATTACTTCTGGAAAGAATGTGCATGTACCTCATGGTATATTTCACAGGGGAAAAAAACAAAAAAATCATATAAATAAAAAAAAAAAACATAAAAACACAAAAAAAGGGGGGTTTAATTTTAGGCAAACATCATTTGATGTGGAAAATTAATTACTGAATATAATTAATTGTAATTTATACAAATGAAAAGCTGCAAATTATATTTATAATTATTCATTAATAAATATAAGTTATTTTTAATTTATAAGACCTCAAGGATATAGATACTAAAAGATGACATAGATTTATAAGTATTAAGATATATATTTAGTTTGAGTTAATCAAATTATATGTCTTCATTTCACAAAAGAATCGTATAGAACAAATATATAAAAATTATATATAAAAAAATATAAAAAAAAAAAACAAAACTAAAAATACAAAAAAAGGGGGGTTTAATTTTAGACAAACATCATTTGATGTGGTAAATTAATTACTGAATGTAATTAATTATAATTTAGACAAATGAAAAGCTTCAAATTATATTTATAATTATTCATTAATTCATATATGTTATTTTTTAATTTATATGACCTAATGGATCAAGATAATAAATGATAACATAGATATTAGTTTAGTTTTTGTTAATCTAATAATATGCCTACACTTAAAAAAACCGTATTAATCAAATATATAAAAATAAAATTAAAAAAAATGGAAAATTTTCAATTAAAAATGATAAAACGTAGACAACTCAAATGATGCAAAAAAAATTACAAACGAGAATAGTGTATAAACTCTTTTAGACAGGACAGATTTTATATATTTCTAGATTAAGTCCAAACTGTACAAAAGTTGGCATTCATAATTTCAAGAGTATGTGAATTATATACATTTTACATATGCATAGGTAGGAATAATTGTACACTACAGTACATTTTATAGACAAAATTACAAAAAAATATTAAAAATTAAAAAAAAAATTAATAAAAATACAAATTACAAAAAAAAGGGGGTTTATTTTTAGATAAACATCATTTGATGTGGAAAACTAATTACAGAATGTAATTAATTATAATTTAAACAAATATAAAGCTGCGAATAATATTAATAATTATCTATTAATAAATATATGTTTCGTGTTAATTTATAAGTTCTAATGGAAGATTGTAATGAATACCAACAAGATTTATAAGTATCTAGAAAAATAGTTTTGTTTGAGTAATTCAAATTATATGCCTACATTTCACAAAAAAAAAAAATCGTCTAAAGATGATACATAAAAAAATAATTAAAAAAATAGAAAAATTGAATTTAAAAACATTGAAATTTAGGCAACTCAAACAATACACACATAAGGTTAGATTCACTTATGTGAATGTTGTATAAAGTGTTTTAAATGATAAATACTTTACATATTTCTAATATTTCTTCCTGCAATGCGTATTTTAGTCATTTGTAATTTTAAGATAGTCTTCTGTAGTTGAATGCGACACATTTTCTTTAGCATTATACAATTTCAATTTATTTATGGATTACCAAATTTTAACTTTACATTTCATTACATAATATCACACAATTGTTTTCTGTCAGTTATTAATAATCTTTATTGTGTGTTCTTAAATTATATGTAACAATACATATATTGTGTCCATTATGCTTTATCATTTATATTCAAGTTTCACGTATAATTATATTGTCTGTGCCAATTTTGTGATCCCAACTTTATGTCTAGTACTGGAATATAAATTTAAAATTATATTAGCAAAAAAAAAAATTCTTTTTGTAACAACGGTACATATTCTCTATCACTTAAAATGTTCAATTAAGCGTTCACTCTGATTATTTTGTAAAAGGGAAATTTTATAACTTAGAAAATCAGATAGCCCAGGGGATGGGGCATTAGAATACATCCTCGGCGAAGTTCCGGCCGGTCGTAAGAGGCGACTATTGGGAATGCTGCAGAGTCGTTCAATCCTGCAAAAGTTATTGGGTTTTCGGGCACTTTTTTGTGTCCATTTCCCATCCCATAACACATGGGTACGGTATTCACTTAAATGCAAGGTATTGCGTAAGTGATATAAACAAAGCTGATCGTGTCGGTGCTATATTGATCGCTAAATATTCAAGAAATCATAATGCTATATTAATTACGTTATTTACGTTTAATTCGATAAAAGAAAAATACTTTGATTTCCGAAAGGATATGAAGATTTGATATTTGTTTTACATGTAAATCTTAATTATACATTGGCATATAAATATAATTT
The DNA here is from genome assembly GCA_032441825.1 of Chaetogeoica ovagalla. Classification (NCBI taxonomy): domain Eukaryota; kingdom Metazoa; phylum Arthropoda; class Insecta; order Hemiptera; family Aphididae; genus Chaetogeoica; species Chaetogeoica ovagalla. Next base: position 1,918,974 of record CM063747.1, on the reverse strand, counting down.
ATATGTTAATATATAAGCACTGGAGATTTAATATAAGACAATACAAATTTTTATGGATATTTGGAAAAATAAAAAAAAAATTTTTAAATTTACAATGTAGAAAGTAGATTGTTCAAAGTTATATTTATTACATTACGTTCACTTATGTAAAAAATGTATTGACTTTATATGATAGTATATCTTTTATATATTTATAGTATATGTTCTTGCCGTGTAAATTTATAAATCATAATTTTAAGGGTGTGCCTTATAGTTACATTGTACATTACTTCTGGAAAGAATGTGCATGTACCTCATGGTATATTTCACAGGGGAAAAAAACAAAAAAATTATATATATAAAAAATGAACACAAAAAAGGGGGTTTAATTTTAAATAAACATCATTTGATGTGGAAAATTAATTACTGAATGTTATTAATTATAATTTAAATAAATGAAAGGTAGTATATAATATTAATAATAATTCATTAACTAATATAAGTTACATGTTAGTTTATAAGTCCTTAAGGATCAGAATATTGAATGATAACATAGATTTATAAGTATTTAGAAATATAGTTTAGTTTGAGTTAATCATATAATATGCCTACATTTCACAAAAAAATCGTATAAAACAAATATATAAAAATTAAAAAAAAAAAGGAAAATTTTAAATTATAAACATTGTAATGTAGACAACTCAAGCGAAACTAGAAATTCTCAAACGAGAATGGTGTATAAATTATTTTAGATAGGATAGCTTTTATGTATTTCTCGTATATGTCCAAGTCGTGCAAATGGTGTTATATATAATTTTAAAAGTGTGTCTTATAGATACATTGTATATTTGTACTGGTGCGAATATGCTTGTACACTACAGTACATTTTGCATGTTATGAATACTACGAAATATATATAAAAAAAAATTTAAGCATTTTAATGATTGGTTTATAAAAAATAAATAAAATTCTATTATTTTCCATAATTAGGAGTTGATTACATAATTAAAGGTGTTTCTAAATTATTTATAAATTATGTAGTGAATAAGTTATATTTAACAGAGGTATAACTAAATATAGATAATACATTCTTACTTTTGCGACTTAATGGATAACGATAATTTGTTATTGATATTAACTATAAGAAAATTGCTAATATTTACGGATGTAATATAGTTCTAAGAGCCTGGAAGTTCACATGTCAGTGCTCAAGGTATGTCTTTGTCATTAATTAATATGTGTATGTAGTTGTACGGCCTATTGTATGTGTCACAGCCACGTACGTTCATGTGGACGGTCGTTGGCGATGGACAAAAGTCAACTGACGGTAAATCTGTTATTTACTTGTCATATGCTGCCGTTAGCCGTAGTATTTGTTTTAATTGAATCATATAATATCTTGTTTCTGCTTTTCACCACAAAAAAAAAAATAATAATAATAAAAAAATCGTAAAAAAATATTAAAAAAAAAAAAAAAATGAAAAAATGATGGAAAATGTACATTAAAACGGTGGAATTGTAGACGGCTCAAGATATATTTATAGTAGCAGATCATTTAGTTATTTATTTAGAAATAAAAAAAAAATTAAAAAAAATGTAAATACATGGATTTCCTAAACAAAAAATGGAAATTTCATATATATATTTACACATAATTCGTAATTACTTGCAGTGTAATATAGTTAAAATAAATGTTGAATTCGTCATACAAAGCTCAAGTTCAGTCTGTGAAAATTATTTATTAGTTTTTAAATTAATTTATTTGTGTTACCGTTTAATGTGGGGTTTTATTTTGATTACGCCGGACGTTAGTGGTGAACAATCGTAAGTTGACGGAACACTTGTTTCCTTCTATTTGCCGTTGTTATCCGAAATATTTTTCTCAATATTTTCTTTGAATGTTGCTCTAAATCTTACGGGGAAAAATATAAAAAATAATATTAATAAAAAAATCAAAACAAAAAAAATACAAAAAAAAAATCACAAAAAAGGGGGGTTGAATTGTAGACAAATTTTATTCAGCATAGAAAACGAAAGTTACTGAATGTAATTTATTACAATTTAGGTAAATATTAAGTTTATATAACATTATTAATTATTCATAAATAAATTTTATTAATTTTTTAATTTATAAATTCTGGTGAACCAATATTTACTCAGATTAGAAAATTGTATAAATATTTATAAAAAAAAAAAAAATTAATATCGAATAAATCATATATTAAATCTTCTCTTCACCGAAAAAAATACGTAAAAACCATTAAAATATAAAAAAAAAAAAAATAGAAAAATTATTAATTAAATATGGTGAATTGTAGAGAGCTTCAACGTAACAAGTATGATTTTGATAGTCTAAATTACAGAGACGAGTGTTGTATTGACAACACGGTATTAGGTATTTAAGCGTATTTTTAGTTATAGACCCTGTTATGTTAACGGTACTATTTTGTAATTTATGTGTGTCTTTCACAGATGCATTTGACAGTTTATCAATGGTGCTATAAATTATTAATTATTTGCGAAAGTAAATATATATATTTTTAAACTAAATCTCTGTACTTTCTTCTCAAACTATATTTTTATTAATTGAATATTGATTAAAAGACAATTTATGACATATTATCAATTATGTTTCATAATTAAAATATAAATTATAACAATTTTCTCTGTATCTGTTGTGCGATTGCAACTGAAAATACTTTTGATTAAATCAAATGCAGATATACGTTTTACCAACTAAAAAATTCTAATTGCATCAACAGTACATAGATCAATCACCATTCTCTATCACTTAACACTTTTAATTACTCTATCTCATTCAACTGCTCAAACGTAACATATAATAATTTAGATTCACTTATATGAATGGTGTATTGACTACCTTAATAATATCGATTACATACATTTTTAGTATAAGTACAAGCCGTGCAAGTTATAATAATCATTATTTTAAGAGTGTGTCTTATAGATATATTGCACATTTGTACCGGTACAAATATGCATGTATATTACGCGATATTTCACAGGGGAAAATGACATAAAATAAAATTTATAAAAAAAAATAAAAAAAATGTACAAAAATACAAAACACAAAAAAAGGGGGGTTTAATTTTAGACAAACATCATTCGATGTAGAAAATTAATAACTGAATGTAATTAATTCTAATTAAGAAAATGAAAGGTTGTATACAGTATTAATAATTATACATTAATTAATATAAGTTATATGTTAATTTATAAGAACAAAAAAAACTATAATGAATACTAAGAAGATTTATAATTAAGAAAAATAAATATTAGGTTTAAGTAAAACAAATAATTTGCCTGCATTTCACAAAAAAATCGTATAAAATCAAAACATAAAAGACAATTAAAAAAAAAGGAAAAATTGAAATTAAAAACGTGAAATGTGGAATATTCATGCTATATGACAAATTCTCAAACGAGAATGGTGTATAGGTATATGGTGTATATGGTGTATAGACTTTATTGATAGGATAGATTTTACATATTTCTAGTATAAGTCCAAGCCGTGCAAATTATTATAATCATTATTTTAAGAGTGTGTCTTATAGAACATGCATATTTGTGCAGGTACGAATATGCATGTATTATACGCTATATTTCACAGGGAAAAATGACATAAAATATAATTTATAAAAAAAATCAAAAAAATGTACAAAAATACAAAACACAAAAAAAGGGGGGTTTAATTTTAGACAAACATCATTTGATGTGGAAAATTAATTACTGAATGTAATTAATTGTAATTTAGACAAATATAAACCTGCGAATAATATTAGTAATTCTACATTAATTAATATAAGTTATTTTTACGTACACTTAGTTGCATAATGTATTGACTATTTAAGATTGTGTTTATTACATATATTTATAGTATAAGTCCTTGCCGTGCAAATTTATACTTCATAATTTTAAGAGTGCGCCTTAGAGATACACTGCATATTACTTCCGTAAAGAATGTGCATGTACCTAACGGTATATTTCACAGGGAAAAAAAAACAAAAAAATTATATAAATAATAATAAAAAAAAAAAAAAACACAAAATACAAAAAAAGGGGGTTTAATTTTAGAAAAACAGCGTTTGATGTGGAAAATTAATTACTGAATGTAATTAATTGTAATTTAGACAAATATAAACCTGCGAATAATATTAGTAATTATACATTAATTAATATAAGTTATATTTTAATTTATAAGACCTAAAGAATCAAGACAATGAATGATAACATAGATTTATAAATATGTAAAAATTAGTTTAGTTTGAGTTAATCGAATAATATGCTTACACTTAAAAAAACCGTATAAATCAAATATATAAAAATAAAATTAAAAAAAATGGATAATTTTAAATTAAAAATGATAAAACGTAGACAACTCAAATGATGCAAAAATTTTTACAAACGAGAATATTGTATAAACTCTTTTAGACAGGACAGATTTTATATATTTCTAGATTAAGTCCAAACTGTACAAAAGTTGGCATTCATAATTTCAAGAGTATGTGAATTATATACATTTTACATATGCATAGATAGGAATGATTGTACACTACAGTACATTTTACAGACAAAATTAAAAAAATATTAAAAATTAAACAAAAAATTAAAAAAAAATATACACAAATACAAAACACAAAAAAAATTGGGGTTTAATTTTAGACAAACATCATTCGATGTAGAAAATTAATTACTGAATGTGATTAATTATAATTTAGGCAAATGAAAGGTTGTATATAATATTAATAACTATTTATTAATTTATATGTCCTAAAGATCACTATAAAGAATGCTAATGATAATTATAAATATTTAGAAAAATAGTTTTGTTTAAGTAAATTAATTAATATGCCTTCATTTCACAAAAAAAAATCGCATAAAAAATATATAAAAAAAAAATTAAAAAAAGGAAAATTTTACATAAAAAATGTTTTGTATAGAAAACCAAAACGATAAGAGAAATTATCAACTGAGAATTGTGTATTGACTATTTTAGATAGAATAGATTTTATATATTTCTAGTATAATTCCAGGCCGCACATATTGTGACATTCATAATTTTAAGATTGTGTCTTAAAGATACATTGCATATTTGTGACGGTACGAATATTTTCATACATTACGGTACGTTATACCGAAAAAAGAAACAAAAAAATATTCTAAATAAAAAAATTAAAAAAAAAAAAAAAAAAAACGAAAATACAAAACACAGAAAAAGGGGGGATTAATTTCAGACTGTATATTTGATGTGGAAAATTAATTGCTAAATGTATTTAATTATAATTTAGATAAATGAATGTTTGTATATATTATTAATAATAATTATTTATTACACCTACGTAAGGTTAGGTTTACTTATGTAAACAGTGTATAGACAATTTTAGATGATATACATTTTATATATTTCTATTATGAGTCCCTTATGCTTATTTTACTCATTTGTAATTCTATGAATGTCTCTTATAACTGTATTTGGCAGTTTTTCTATAGTGTTATACAACTTTAATTTATCATGAATTACCCTATTTATAACTTTGAATTTCCTTAGATTACATCACTAAATCGTTTTCTATTAGTCATTATTTACCTTGATTGTGTGTTCATAAATTATTTGATACAAAACATATATTTGATATCCATTTAGCTTTATCATTTATATCCAAATTTCAGGTATAATAATATTGTATGTGCCAGTCCTGTGATCCCAGCAGATTCCAACTGAATTTAATATTTGTATTTGCAAAAAAAAAAAATTCTTGTTGTAACAACAGTACATAGGTTAATCATCATTCTCTATCACTTAAAATGTTCAATTACTCTGTCGCTCTAAATATTTAAGAAATTCAAATTGTATGATTTAGAAAATCTGTCAGCCCAAGGGAATGAGGAATTAGAATACATCCTCGACAAAGTTCCGGCCGGTCGTAAGAAACGACAATCGGGAACGCTGCAGAGTCGTTCAATCCTGCAATAGTTATTAGGTTCTCTGACACTTATTCGTACATATTGCTCATCCCATAACAAGTGGGTATGGTTATCCTTTTAATGCATGGTATTGCGTTAGTGATGTAAATAAAGTTGATATTGTCACCTATATATGGTCCAAAATTTAAAATGACATTGAATGTCATTAATTATAGATTAGAAACATGTAATATCATATTTTTATATGTAGTTTCTTTTAGTTTAATTTTATATAGTGTTTCTTCTGTAAAACAAATAAATAACAATATAAATGAAAAATAAAAAAAAATAGGAAAATTTGTAATTAAATACGGTTGAATTGTAGTGTGCTCCAACATCGCAAGCATGAGTTGATATTTACAACTACTTAGTTAAGTGGTATATTTCACCAGTATAGATATACATTTGAAGCTGTACGAACATGCATGAACATTAATAGTACATTTCACCGGGAAAAAAAAAAAAAAAAATTATTATTAATTAAAATATCGAAAAAAAAAAATACATAAATACAAAACACAAAAATAGGGGGGTTGAATTGTTGTAGACAAACATTATTTAACACGGAAAATTAATTGCTGAATGTAATTAATTATAATTTAAATGTACCGGAAATATTTATTATCATAAATTATTAATATGCAGGTCATGTATTATTTAGTTTATGTTAATTTAGTTAATATGTATATAGTATTTGTTTATTTATTGTTCCCTGGGAATCGATATTAGATATTAAATTAGAAAATTGTTTTAATATTTATAATAGGGAAAAAAGTCTAAATTTGATATATATATATATATATATATATATATATATATATATATATATATATATAGATGTATATTAAAAATTAGTATAAAATAATATTAAAATAAATTTATCTATTTAAAATAATCGTTCAAGTACTGATTTATATGAGTTTCATTTAATAGTCTGTTTCTCAAAAAAAAAAAATAAAAAAAAAATAGTGTATTTTTAAGTTAACTATTACATTTTCTTATTTAAATCCAAATTATAGTATTGTTTTCTATATCACTGGTATGATTTAAGCTGATATATTTTGTTTTTGAATAGGAATCGTATTATCGTATTAACGGGTAGTGAATTTTGACCATGTCATCTATAACTGTAGATCTAACACCATTTGTAATGACTTTATAAATTTTAAATATTTTCACCGAGTTAATAACAAAAAAAAAAAAAAAAACAAAATTGAAAATACAAAAAAAGGGGGCTTTAATTTTAGACAAACATCATTTGATGTGGAAAATTAATTACTGAATGTAATTAATTATAATTTAGACAAATGAAAAGCTGCAATTTATATTTATAATTATCCATTTATTCATATAAGTTATTTTTTAATTTATAAGACCTAAGGATATAGAACATAAAAGATGACATATATTTACAAGTATTTAGAAATATAGTTTACTTTAAGGTTCTTCAAATAATATGCCTACAATTCACAAAAGGATAGTATAGAACAAATATATAAAAATTATTTATAAAAAAATACAAAAAAAAAAACAAAACTAAAAATACAAAAAAAAGGGGGTTTAATTTTAGACAAACATCATTTGATGTGGAAAATTAATTACTGAATGTTATTAATTATAATTTAGACAAATGAAAGGTTGTATAGAATATTAATAATTATACATTAATTAATATAAGTTATATGTTAAATTATAAGACCAGAAAAAACTATAATAAATACTAAGAAGATTTATAATTAAGGAAAATAATTATTAGGTTTAAGTAAAACAAATAATTTACCTGCACTTCACAAAAAAATCGTATAAAACCAAAACATAAAAGATAATTAAAAAAAAAGGAAAAATTAAAATTAAAAGGGTTGAAATGTAGAATACTCATGCGATATGAAAAATTCTCAAATGAGAATGGTGTATAGACTTTTTTGATAGGATAGATTTTACATATTTCTAGTATAAGTCCAAGCCGTGCAAATTATTTTAATCATTATATTAAGAGTGTGTCTTATAGAACATTGTATATTTGTACCGGTACGAAGATGCATGTATTGTACGCTATATTTAACAGGGGAAAATGACATAAAATATTATTTATAAAAAAAAAATCAAAAAAATGTACAAAAATACAAAACACAAAAAAAGGGGGGTTTAATTTTAGAAGAACATCATTTGATGTGGAAAATTAGTAACTGAATGTAATTAATTATAATTTAGATAAATTTAAGGTAATATATAATATTGATAATAATTAATTAATTAATATAAGTTATTTTTACGTACACTTAGTTGCATAATATATAGACTATTTAAGATTGTATTTATTACATATATTTATAGTATAAGTCCTTGCCGTGCAAATTTATATTTCATAATTTTAAGAGTGTGCCTTAGAGATACTTCGCATATTACTTCTGGAAAGAATGTGCATGTACCTCATGGTATATTTCACAGGGGAAAAAAAACAAAAAAATTATATAAATAAAAAAAAAAACATAAAAACACAAAAAAAGGGGGGTTTAATTTTAGGCAAACATCATTTGATGTGGAAAATTAATTACTGAATGTAATTAATTGTAATTTAGACAAATATAAACCTGTGAATAATATTAGTAATTATACATTAATTAATATAAGTTATTTTTTAATTTATAAGACCTAAGGATATAGAACATAAAAGATGACATATATTTACAAGTATTTAGAAATATAGTTTACTTTAAGGTTCTTCAAATAATATGCCTACAATTCACAAAAGGATAGTATAGAACAAATATATAAAAATTATTTATAAAAAAATACAAAAAAAAAAACAAAACTTAAAATACAAAAAAAAGGGGGTTTAATTTTAGACAAACATCATTTGATGTGGAAAATTAATTACTGAATGTTATTAATTATAATTTAGACAAATGAAAGGTTGTATAGAATATTAATAATTATACATTAATTAATATAAGTTATATGTTAAATTATAAGACCAGAAAAAACTATAATAAATACTAAGAAGATTTATAAATAAGGAAAATAATTATTAGGTTTAAGTAAAACAAATAATTTACCTGCACTTCACAAAAAAATCGTATAAAACCAAAACATAAAAGATAATTAAAAAAAAAGGAAAAATTAAAATTAAAAGGGTTGAAATGTAGAATACTCATGCGATATGAAAAATTCTCAAACGAGAATGGTGTATAGACTTTTTTGATAGGATAGATTTTACATATTTCTAGTATAAGTCCAAGCCGTGCAAATTATTTTAATCATTATTTTAAGAGTGTGTCTTATAGAACATTGTATATTTGTACCGGTACGAAGATGCATGTATTGTACGCTATATTTAACAGGGGAAAATGACATAAAATATTATTTATAAAAAAAAAATCAAAAAAATGTACAAAAATACAAAACACAAAAAAAAGGGGGGTTTAATTTTAGATGAACATCATTTGATGTGGAAAATTAGTTACTGAATGTAATTAATTATAATTTAGATAAATTTAATGTAATATATAATATTGATAATAATTAATTAATTAATATAAGTTATTTTTACGTACACTTAGTTGCATAATATATAGACTATTTAAGTTTCTATTTATTACATATATTTATAGTATAAGTCATTGCCGTGCAAATTTATATTTCATAATTTTAAGAGTGTGCCTTAGAGATACATTGCATATTACTTTCGGAAAGAATGTGCATGTACCAATCGGTATATTTCACAGGAAAAAAAAACAAAAAAATTATATAAATAATAAAACAAAAAAAAAAAAACACAAAATACAGAAATAGGGGGGTATAATTTTAGAAAAACATCTTTTGATGTGGAAAATTAATTACTGAATGTAATTAATTGTAATTTAGACAAATATAAACCTGCGAATAATATTAGTAATTATACATTAATTAATATAAGTTATTTTTTAATTTATAAGACCTAAAGAATCAAGACAATGAATGATAACATAGATTTATAAATATGTACAAATTAGTTTAGTTTGAGTTAATCGAATTATATGTCTATATTAAAAAAAAATTCCTATAAAACAAATACATAAAAAAAAATTTTTAAATTGACAATGAAGACTGTAGTTGGTTCAAAAATACATGTATTACAATAACGTTCGTTTACGTGAAAGTTTATTGATTTTTAAGGACAGCATATATTATAAATATGTATAGTATAATTCCTTGCCGTGCAAATTTATAAATCATAATTTTAAGGGAGTGCCTTAGAGATACTTCGTATATTACTTCTGGAAAGAATGTGCATGTACCTCATGGTATATTTCACAGGGGAAAAAAAACAAAAAAATTATATAAATAAAAAAAAAAAACATAAAAACACAAAAAAAGGGGGGTTTAATTTTAGGCAAACATCATTTGATGTGGAAAATTAATTACTGAATGTAATTAATTGTTATTTATACAAATGAAAAGCTGCAAATTATATTTATAATTATTCATTAATAAATATAAGTTATTTTTAATTTATAAGACCTCAAGGATATAGATACTAAAAGATGACATAGATTTATAAGTATTAAGATATATATTTAGTTTGAGTTAATCATATAATATGTCTACATTTCACAAAAGAATCGTATAAAACAAATATATATAAAAAAATTAAAAAAAATAAGACTAACGTTTTGTAACAACAGTACATATTCTCTATCACATAAAATGTTCAATTAAGCGTTCACTCTGATTATTTTGTAAAAGGAAAATTGTATAACTTAGAAAATCAGATAGCCCAGGGGATGGGGCATTAGAATACATCCTCGGCGAAGTTCCGGCCGGTCGTAAGAGGCGACTATTGGGAACGCTGCAGAGTCGTTTAATCCTGCAAAAGTTATTGGGTTTTCGGGCACTTTTTTGTGTCCATTTCCCATCCCATAACACATGGGTACGGTATTCACTTAAATGCAAGGTATTGCGTTAGTGATATAAACAAAGCTGATCGTGTCGGTGCTATATTGATCGCTAAATATTCAAGAACTCATATTGATATTTATATATATAAATATAATTTGTCTATTTTGGTAATGAAAAAAAGAGTTCCGTAAAAATATGTATTTATCTTTAATATAGCTCTGGAGAATAGAGAATATGTGTTTTCATTTACTGAGATAGAGAAATTATATGAATATTAACTTAACTTGGCTAATAGTTTTAATTTCAGAGATATCCATAAGCCATTTGTTATTCATTAGTTTGGATGATCAATAATTAAAAATCCAAAAATCTAATAAAAGTCAATATATATATATATTTTATTCAAATGGAGAAAGAAAAATTGAAGCATGTATTTATGACATATTTTCATTGAAAATATTCAGTATAATGTTTGGTTATCTACTTTCAACAATTTTAACTTTTTGATTAATTAATCTAAAATCATATAAGTACATTTTAATTTATTTTACAAAATAAAGTATATGTTTTCATTAAAGAATTTCATGATAATTGAAAACCAGTTTTATACCTATTATTCAATAGGAATTGAACAAATAATATTTAATAATCCATTAAAATCTTAATTACATTATTTAAATCTAATTCGATACATGAAAAATACTATGACAAATAATATGCCTACATTTCAAAATGGACCGTATAAATCAAATATATAAAAATAAAATTAAAAAAAATGAAAAATTTTCAATTAAAATGATAAAACGTAGACAACTCAAATGATGCAAAAAATTTTACAAACGAGAATATTGTATAAACTCTGTTAGACAGGACAGATTTTATATATTTCTAGATTAAGTCCAAACTGTACAAAAGTTGGCATTCATAATTTCAAGAGTATGTGAATTATATACATTTCATATATGTACAGGTATAAATGATTTTACACTACAGTACATTTTACAGGCAAAATTACAAAAAAATATTAAAAATTAAAAAAAAATTAATAAAAATGCAAATTACAGAAAAAGAGGGGGTTATTTTTAAATAAACATCATTTGATGTGGAAAACTAATTACTGAATGTAATTAATTATAATTTAGACAAATGTAAAGCTGCGAATAACATTAATAATTATCTATTAATAAATATATGTTATATGTGAATTTATAAGTTCTAATGTAAGATTGTAATGAATACCAACAAGATTTATAAGTATTTAGAATAATAGTTTTGTTTGAGTAAATCAAATTATATGCCTACATTTCACAAAAAAAAATCGTCCAAAGCTGATACATAAAAAATAATTGAAAAAAATGAAAAATTTAATTTAAAGACATTGAAATTTATCAAATGAAAATAAAATTTATTCAAAAAAATCAAAAAAATATACAAAACTACAAAACACAAAAAAAAAATTGGGGTTTAATTTTAGACAAACATCATTCGATGTGGAAAATTAATTACTGAATGTGATTAATTATAATTTAGGCAAATGAAAGGTTGTATATAATATTAATAACTATTTATTAATTTATATGTCCTAAAGATCACTATAAAGAATGCTAATGATAATTATAAGTATTTAGAATAATAGTTTTGTTTAAGTAAATTAATTAATATGCCTTCATTTCACAAAAAAAATCGCATAAAAAATATATAAAAAAAAAATTAAAAAAAGGAAAATTTTACATAAAAAATGTTTTGTATAGAAAACCCAAACGATAAGAGAAATTATCAACTAAGAATTGTGTATTGACTATTTCAGATAGAATAGATTTTATATATTTCTAGTATAATTCCAAGCCGTACAAATTGCGACATTCATAATTTTAAGATTGTGTCTTAAAGATACATTGCATATATGTGCCGGTACGAATATTTTCATACATTACGGTACATTTTACCGAAAAAAGAAACAAAGAAATATTCTAAATAAAAAAATTAAAAAAAAAAAAAAACGAAAATACAAAACACAGAAAAAGGGGGGATTAATTTCAGACTGTATATTTGATGTGGAAAATTAATTACTAAATGTATTTAATTATAATTTAGATAAATTAATGTTTGTATATATTATTAATAATAATTATTTATAACACCTACGTAAGGTTAGGTTTACTTATGTAAACAGTGTATAGACAATTTTAGATGATATACATTTTATATATTTCTATTATGAGTCCCTTATGCTTATTTTACTCATTTGTAATTCTATGAATGTCTCTTATAACTGTATTTGGCAGTTTTTCTATAGTGTTATACAATTTTAATTTATCATGAATTACCCTATTTATAACTTTGAATTTCCTTAGATTACATCACTCAATCGTTTTCTATTAGTCATTATTTACCTCGATTGTGTGTTCTTAAATTATTTGATACAAAACATATATTTGATATCCATTTAGCTTTATCATTTATATCCAAATTTCAGGTATAATAATATTGTATGTGCCAGTCCTGTGATCCCAGCAGATTCCAACTGAATTTAATATTTGTATTTGCAAAAAAAAAAAATTTTTGTTGTAACAACAGTACATAGGTTAATCATCATTCTCTATCACTTAAAATGTTCAATTACTCTGTCGCTCTAAATATTTAAGAAATTCAAATTGTATGATTTAGAAAATCTGTCAGCCCAAGGGAATGAGGAATTAGAATACATCCTCGACAAAGTTCCGGCCGGTCGTAAGAAACGACAATCGGGAACGCTGCAGAGTCGTTCAATCCTGCAATAGTTATTAGGTTCTCTGACACTTATTCGTACCCATTGCTCATGCCATAACAAGTGGGTATGGTTATCCCTTTAATGCATGGTATTGCGTTAGTGATGTAAATAAAGTTGATATTGTCACCTATATATGGTCCAAAATTTAAAATGACATTGAATGTCATTAATTATAGATTAGAAACATGTAATATCATATTTTTATATGTAGTTTCTTTTCGTTTAATTTTATATAGTGTTTCTTCTGTAAAACAAATAAATAACAATATAAATGAAAAATAAAAAAAAATAGGAAAATTTGTAATTAAATACGGTTGAATTGTAGTGTGCTCCAACATCGCAAGCATGAGTTGATATTTACAACTACTTAGTTAAGTGGTATATTTCACCAGTATAGATATACATTTGAAGCTGTACGAACATGCATGTACATTAATAGTACATTTCACCGGGAAAAAAATAAAAAAAAATTATTAATTAAAATATCGAAAAAAAAAATACATAAATACAAAACACAAAAATAGGGGGGTTGAATTGTTGTAGACAAACATTATTTAACACGGAAAATTAATTGCTGAATGTAATTAATTATAATTTAAATGTACCGGAAATATTTATTATCATAAATTATTAATATACAGGTCATGTATTAGTTAGTTTATTTAGTTTATGTTAGTTTATATAATATGTATATAGTATTTTTTTATTTATTGTTCCCTGGGAATCGATATTAAATAACAAATTAGAAAATTGTTTTAATATTTATAATAGGGAAAAAAGTCTAAATTTGATATATATATATATATAGATGTATATTAAAAATTAGTATAAAATAATATTAAAATAAATTTATGTATTTAAAATAATCGTTAGAGTATTGATTTATATGAGTTTCATTCAATAGTCTGTTTCTCAAAAAAAAAAAAAAAAATAAAAAAAAAAAAAATAAAAAAAAAATAGTGTATTTTTAGTTAACTATTACATTTTCTTATTTAAATCCAAATTATAGTATTGTTTTCTATATCACTGGTATGATTTAAGCTGATATATTTTGTTTTTTAATAGGAATCGTATTATCGTATTAACGGGTAGTGAATTTTGACCATGTCATCTATAACTGTAGATCTAACACCATTTGTAATGACTTTATAAATTTTAAATATTCTTACCGAGTTAATAACAAAAAAAAAAAATTTTTCTAATTACTGAAGGTCTGTCAGTTCAGGGAAAGGGAGCATTAGAATATATCCCTGGCGAATAGTCAGTCAGTCGTCTGAAGCCACCATGTAGAAAGCCACAAACTCATTCAATCCTGCGATTTTATTGAAGTTTTGAATTATTTATTTAATATATCGCTCATCACGTATGGAATTTGTTTGCTTATTATTAAAATTAGAAACTATTGCGAAAGTGCCTCAAACAGTGCTTTTCGTATCAGTGGTACAGTGTTCATTATATATAGTCAAAGCTTATTGATCTTTATTACTTTTATCCGAAATATTTCTTCAATCAAATAAAGGAAAGAATTCAATTTGTGTTCCAGACTTTAGCATTAATTTAAAATACGATAGAAATCGTGATAAATGTATTGAGTTCTTACGATTATATTTTCTAATACAATAAATTGAGTAAATATAAACATGTCGCCTTTTGAAAAAAAAATATGAAAAGATTATTAGTTTTAAAAAAACAATAGTAAATAATTGTAAAATAATATAATTTTATGAACCTAGCATATTGCTCAACGGTATTTGATATATGGTTCTTATAAAATAATATCTATTAAGGCTTATAGTTATGTAATTTTTTAGCTACGGGTACCATTGCCATTTAAATTCATTAAGCCAGTCGTAGGCGGTAACAAATGTTTAGTTGACTGTAGATTTATTATCTATCAGTCATACGCCGCTGCTGGCTGTAGTATTAGTCTAGATTATAAGGTAAATTGTATTTTAAAGTAGATTTTAGTTCATATGAAATAAAACGAAGACAAACAATTTACCCTTACATCATCTATAACGGATGAAATTAATGGGACATATTAGAATATTTTTATAAAAAGGAATAATTATATGCAAATAAATAATTATATACACAACGGTTAATTTGCACATAGTATTTTGTATGTTATTTGTTTAGTTGTAAGGCTAGGAAGATCGATACGCGAAAAAAAAATAATAATAAAATAAAAATGTCGTCCTTCATAAAGTAACATTAAAAAATAATATGCATATTTTTTTTTCTATACATAAGTTATGTGAATATATCGAAATTACGTTGTATTTTCAGTATCAGTCAAGTGACGAATTATCCCATTTTTATCCGTACATGAATTTTTCGTTTAAATAAAAAATAAAAATAACGCTTATTTAACATATTCCAATATTGATAGAATAGGTAACTATTAACGACACAATCTTGAATTTAGTTGTTTATGTTAAATTTCGTATAAAAAAAAAAAAATAATAATAAATGCGTCGATTCCTGATGAACAACAGAGGTCATCTATTAGTTTTTAATACTACACGCTACTGTGTGTGAAGTAAATTTATTTTTAAGTTTCTGGCAGGTAACCTAAATGGTTCGTCAGGTTAAGTTGAATGTTATAAATCTAGTAGTGTTCAAATATATGTTTGCTGGACGCCGGTGGATGTCAACGGCGACCAACGCAACATTAGTCTCGATTATAATTATTTAATTTAGGTGTAGTTTTTTCCATAAAAAAAATTTAAAAAAAAAAACAAAAAAAATTTTAAAAAAAAAACAAAAAAAAAATGTTTTTTTTCTTAAATTACGATAAGTAAGTGGAATTGTAGACTTACCCCACGTCACATAAATGGAGTTTATATACAATACCGCTAAGGCAAATGGTATTTCGTCAAAGTGGCAATAGGGTTTACGTATGTATAGTGTTAGGAGTCACATTTTAGGTAATAAAGAATCGTGTGTATAGTTACTGTAGTACTTATTATCATTATCCATATTATAGATATTATATGATTTATACATTGTGTCATATTGAGATCGAAATTTTTTAATTTTTTTTAATGTATTTTTAATAAACAACTAATCTATAAGAGCTACACAATAGAGATAGATAAAGTAAATAATGTAACTATAATATATAGTTTAATTTTCAACACGCCTTGGGTAATTTTCAGAATTCTTTCAATATTTATTACATTCCTCGGAAATAAAGCGTGTAATCGAATATTTCCGGGATCGATATTCCGGCAGGTCACCTTATAGGCGACTTAAGGAGCGCTGCAGAGTTCCTTCAATTCTCCCACAACAGCGATTGGGTTCTCGAACATTTTTTTTTTTTTAGTTCGTCTTATGGCAAATGGGTTTGATTTTCATTACAATTTTAAAGTATTGCTTAATAAGTGTAGACAGGATTGGTCGTGTTAATAGTAAACTTAATTGTCAAATACTTCTCTCGTCAATGTCACGTACGAATTTATCCGTTTTATTAATAAAAAATTAAAATACAATTTTTTTTTTCCAATATTGAAAATCAGTTCTTTTTGGGAGAGATGGGAACAACGTTAGGCTGATTTCTAGATTGATCAATTCATTGTTCCAATTGTCCAGTCATATGTTTTATTGTCTCATTTTAATAACATTTTGTATCTAAAATGTCTTTACATAAAAAAAGGAGTATTTAATTTGTTTACCAAAATTTAATATTGATTGAAAAAAAAATATTTTAAATAACATTTATTAAAGTGCTTTACGTAATACTGTAGCAAAAAAAAAAAAACACATCGACTTCCGAAACAAAACAAAATAAAATAGATTATTAGTTTTAAAAATTAATTGTAAATAATTGTAAAGTAATATAATATAGTGTTTAAATATTATAATTGAGCGGGCTACTGATGATCACAGCTACGTTTGTTGATTAAAACAAACATCCAAAGATCGTTGGTTACAACAGTGACCAACGGTCAACTTACGGTATATTTTATTATAAAAAATACAAAAAAACATACAAAAAAAAGTTTAAAAAGTTAAAAAAAAAAAAACGAAGTAGAATTATAGACGACCCCCGCGTCACATACATCGTCTTGACATGAAAAATCATTCAGGCAAGTGATGTATCTATGAGGGGGTATTATAGTTTTAATATATTTATTGCGCTAGGAATAGATTTTTAGTATCGTTTAATTGTGTTAATAATATCGGTGTTGATGTTACGACACTGATCTACTGAGTGTATATTAATCATTTTTAATTTTAAATAAGGAAATTTTTGTTTTCGGTGGTGGTATACTAATGTTTAGGTTAGGTTAACTTGAAATTTAAAAAAAGAAAAAAATTTTTGTATACTTATTAAATTATTATTATTTTCGTTTAAATTACTTTCGTCATGGGTCATCAATATTATTTAATAAGTTCAATTAAGCTTTCATAATTTGTGACCAGAAACAACGCATACTTTTTTCATATAATTGAACTCTTTATTCATACCGCATGCGCGTTTTTTTATTACTACTTTCAAAATATTGCGTAGGCGATAAACGTGGTCCATCGTGTAAATAATACTCGCACCTACACCAGATCGCCACATGACACCGGCATTCGTATGGCAATCAATTCAATTCTACACATAATTATATCGCGAGATTTATTTTCATATAAATAATTTTTTAACACGCATTCGATGACAATATACAATCAACTGAGATATTTATTATTTCTTATACCAATTTTTTCACAAATATTTTTTTTTATAAAAAAAATGTTTTCAATCATCACATTGCTTTTTTATTATCTGTTGTATTTCAATTTCGACCAGAAGTCAGTTTGCCCTCTCGACTGCGTTGTAACGAGTAACTCTTCCCCAGAACACGGAGTAATACGTCTGCGTTTGTGGCCAACGGGATTTGATTGTACCCTGTTTGACGCTAATAGCATTAAAACGTCACACAAATCAACAACTTTAAAAATTATATGTATGATAAATTTTGTAAATTATTATTTTATGTAGCATTTTTTTGAAATAAAATTTTACCATCAGCTTCTGCGATGTTCCGGGAGGGTCGTATGAGGTGACCCATAGAAAACGCGGCAGATATAAAATATGCGCTCGATCGGTTTAGCACTTAATTGTATCTAAAATTCTATAACCATTTATTATTATATTTGTCGGTACAATAGTTTATCCCTCAACCTAACCTAACAGCTCAATAATAATAATAATAATGTTAATTTTTAAGGTATTTAGTATGTAAGGATATAATGAATACGATTAAGTTCGTTCCGAGAAGTTATTTAATTAGCGTGTACTCTTTCTCGTCGAAAGATGGCCAGAGTACCTTTAAGTTCTGTAAATACCGTGTTACATTAAATTAGTGTTAAGGAATTTTTTTTTGTATTTATTCGTATGCGTAGTGTACATTAAATAATATTATCATAGTTATATTGTTATTAGTTAAGGAATATGTAAAAAAAAAACCTCTTTGTTAAAAAATTCAGAAGAGAAATTAACTACTGGAAAGGCTGCAATGTGTGTTTGTGTGAGGGTACAGTGCACGAAACGAACTCGAACACGACTGTTGATTTATGCGCGAAAAAACAAGCTTATGTTAAGGCCATGTGTATTGTGTTGGTATTAAGTCGTGACTGGCGCCACGGACGGGTTAGGAAAAGCGTACGCTCGGCAACTGGCCGGCCGCGGTTTGGACGTCGTTCTGGTCAGCCGTACCCAGTCCAAACTCGAGGCCACGGCCGAGGAAATCCGTTCCGAGCATCCCGGCCGCATGATCAAATGCATCCAGGCCAATTTCACCGACCAGGACACGGCCACGGTGTACGACCACCTGGAACGCGAACTCCACGGTCTCGAGGTCGGCGTACTGGTCAACAACGTCGGGCTGTCTTATCCTCATCCCGAGTACTTCTTAAAGGCGGTCGAACAGCGCGAAGACAAAGACGGACAGGGATGGGGGCCACAGCTGTTCGATAACATGGTACGATGCAACATAACGTCCATGGTGAATATGTGCCGGATCGTCATGCCCGGCATGGTGGAACGGAAACGAGGCTGCATCATCAACATAGGCAGCACTGCGTCACGGATCCCGTCTCCACTTTTGACCATGTACGGAGCGACCAAGGTACGGTATTCACCATGTTAATCAACCGTAATCACCGTGTAATACAACGGCGTATAGGCTAATGTTACTGGGAAAATTTATGAAACGTGCCCAAAGGTTACTCTTTCAAGTACCCTGCACCCTTTTACATCGTACAAAATATATTTCTTTCTATTATTTTCACCGTGCACGTGTAATACATTTTTCTTTTTTTTTTAACTTAAACCATTTAAACGTATATTTTTTTTTATTTATAAAATAATATGTAATCAATATTTGATATTAAAATCAAAATTGTAATCCTGTATGTATATATAAACATACGTTTTCATAATATGTTAAAGAAATATAATTTGTATACGGTAATGAAAATTATAATATTAATTGATATAATTTCAAATTCACGAACTACAAAGTCTGTATTAATACTACTAAGATCGGAGCACTCTTTTCAAGAGATCGTTTTTGGATGAATCGGTGCCGGCCCGTGTCCGCGCGGACACATCACGTTCATAAACTCTAGATGTGAATGTGTTCGTAAATAATATGTACTGTAATTTCATTTTGCCTCTAACGATACGCGTCTGACACGTACTGTGTCTGTATATGCGAATAGACCTTTATACGGAACAGTTTTTCTTTTATTATATTTTTGATCTTTCTATTCTGCGTAACGACGTTTCCCCCCTTCCCCCTTTTAAAATTTTAACAACACACACACACACGCCCTAACGGCTACAGTACGCCGGAACGCTTATTCCAATCAATTTCAATTGTCACGTTTAATCATCGTTTTCTCTGTTCGTTTTACGCGTATTGCAGAAATTCGTCGAGAAGTTTAGTCGAGAATTGAACACCGAATACAGTAGTACAAACATCACTGTCCAGTGCATCATGCCAGGGTACGTGGCAACGAAGATGAGCAAGATCGCTCGCACCTCGTGGCTGGTCCCATCTCCGGACACGTTCGTCCGGTCGGCACTGCAGACCACTGGACTGGAAACAATCACCACTGGGTACCTTCCTCACACATTGATGGTAAGTTTTAACGGTGGTTTCTTTTTTAGATTACTATCTACAGTTCAAACAGCGATGACTGGTCTAGGACGTTGGTTTTTTTTTTTTTTTTTTGCTAGTTGATGGTGCTAAGATTTTCTACAGACATAAATCACCGCGGTTTTTTTCTTTTACTTTTTTATTATCCACCAATATGTATTAAACAATAGAATCGTCTATAATTATATAATAATTAATATAGGTGGAAAAAGATTATATTGCGCAATAATTGTAGCATACAACTATTAACTTATTAATAGTCATGAAAATTAATATCGGATAAAAAGATGGATGACGTTTTCAGTTAGAACACGTTAAAAACTTTGATTTTCGCCACGTTAGAAAAGCAAAAAAAAAAAAAAAAAAACAGCTCATCCTCTAATTATGAAATTCTGCACTTTTAATTCCAATTTATTAATGGTCACCAATAAAAAGAGATTTAACTGTTAATAAAGTAAATAAATTCGATTTGAAATTCGTTTTAACAAAAACATAATTTGGTCAAACGCATGAAAAACAGTAGTCGTTATTGTGATAATTATTTCAAAAAATTAATTATTTTTTAAACACGACGTGCGAACATACGTGATAAATTATATATTATAAATAATGTAATTATATATTATATAATATAATAATATATTATATATAATATTAATTATAATTATATATTATAAATTATAAATTTATGTTTTCGTTAGTGAATTCGAAAATCAATGATACCTTACCCTATTTATAAACGTCTTATGACGGTCTCGACACGGTTTTTACTCGATTTCAATCATTTTTCATTTCAATTTGAATAAAGAAAGAAAACCTATAAAAAATATTTGTTTGTGTTGCTTCTGAATTTATCTCGTCATAAAATTGTAATTCTTTTTTAGACAATTGCTAATAAGGAACTCAATGAAAAATTTCTGCGGAATATTACGCCGCTTACATTTATTCCCCTGACTAATGTTTGTCCAACGTAAAAATGAAAAATATTATAAACACTCCAATTTAACAAACAAAAACACGGTCCTAAAAACGTACGACTCACTAATTATAGACGTCAGTACACCGACTAACAGACATTTTCCTTTACGTTGAGAATAATGAATACACAATAAATCGCACACAATTCTCGTTTAAATGTCCGGGTACCAATGAAATTGATTATTTTCTACGCGTTAACGGACCACAAAGTATATGCATATTATATTTCTCTTTTTGAACAAACGTAGTAATTTCCGTCTGTTTGTGTCGATCTGTTTCGTCTCACGACTACGTGTTTTATTAGTTAAAAGGCATTGAACTCGCCGAGAGCATATCCGAATCGATGATGGCCCGCACAGTAATGAACAACATGTTGAGCATCCAGACCAGAGCCTTGCGCAGACAAGCTAAAGAACAACAGAAAACCACGACAGCCGCCGACAACTAATCGATAACGATCATTTATAGACCGTTACAGACAATAATAATTGTAGTCCATCCTGCGTGTCGTCTACAATGTTCGACGCTGTTGCAACACAACGGCTCCCCGCAACGTTCGCGTCACGCGATTCGTATCCAACACACACTACTACTATTCATTGCGCCCTCATCAAGGATGTATTTGAAAAGAAGTCTGTAGTCACAAATGTAGTTTTTTTTTCTGTTTGTCTTTTTTTTTTTAGTTTAGTTTAGTTTTTAATATTTGATGTAAATAATAGATTTTAACGTAAACGCCTGGAAATGCATATGAAATTAGACGATAAGCTAAGCGTGTGTTTTACAAAGCCTTAATCATTTTTTTTTTTTTTTTTTTTTTACTGTGGCGGTTTGAACTGGCACAATCTTGCACGCATATTAATAAGCCTAGTATAAAACGATATTATTAATAATTATTCCTTAATTTCTGACTAAAAAATTAACTCGTTATATTGGTTGATAAAATCAATTTCTAGTAGAAAATCAAATATTCAAAAAAAAAAAAAAAAAAAACTCCGTTAACAGTTCACAAACTACGGTTTTATTTAAATTTCAACGATTTTCGATTCTATTCTACGGTTTACATTAGTTCCCGTGTACATAAAAGCCCTTCCCTTAGTAGCAATAGTGTTAAGTCGGCGCCTTCAGCGTCCGTTAGGTGAAACCTAACCAAATAGAACGGCATAACTTATTAGTGTTAATTGATTTTTTCCATTCATCGTACGTTCTGTACCTGGGTCGACATTATCATTGCATATAAGCCCGCGTGGTGCGTAATAATGTCGGAGTCGTGTCGGAGAACGGTTCGATAGGAATTAAAAATTTAAATTCGTAATATAATGACTGTATTGTGTTAATGTTTCGCGCGATGTGGTGCTTATATCCCGTGCCACATCCCGACATCACGATACGTCATCAGTTAGTAGTTAGGATTTTAATTAAGGTTATTAGGTTTTTAAGGGGGTTTTTTTTAAGTTATTTCGAAATTTAAATTTAATTTAGACACTTATTAAATATAAGATAATAAATATCCATTGTAGTAGTCAGTCGATCGGTTAAGTAACGTTCGGTTTTCAACTTATACGTTTTTCGTACAGGTTTTTCAAAATATAAAAACACCTTTGAGTTTTTTTTGCATAAACCATTAGGTCCATACGGTCGTCATTGCCATGTAGGTACGAATAACAAAATAAATGACCAATTGAACAGGTACACGAATATTTTAATCGCAGAAATTCTTAAAAAATTGTTTTCCTATTAGAAACGGTTTCAATTTTTACTGTACATTTTCATTTTACAAAATATCACGGATTGACGTAAATAAAATTGTTCGTCCTCGCGGAGAAACATTGACGTTTTCTTTTTAAAAACTACCGTAAATAAAACTTAGTTATATTTACTTAAGTTGTAAGCACATGCCGTTATTTCATATGCGGCTGTAAATATTTCAAGGACCGGCAATGACTGAACAATTAATATTAGTAATCAGACGGAAACACGCGTGGTTTCTCGTCGTTATAGCGTTAGGACATAATAATATACGAGTAGTTAGGTTAAGGTAAAGTGTTAGTATATTTGATTCTATATTTTATAACGACGATTCCGAAAGGTCGTAGTTATACACCGCTACGATACTGTGTTCGATGTGTTGTAGTTAAAACACGTGTCGTAGACAGTAGTAGTAGTAGTAGTAGTAGTAGTAGTAGGAAATATATTATATAGATCGTCATATTGTCGGTTTATAATTTCAATTAATTTATGAATATTATATTTATAAGGTAATCTAAGTTTATTCGTAATTTGTCAATTGTTCTACATATTATGTGTATTAAAAAAAAAAAAAAAAAGAAAAAGAAAAAATTGTATTTTAGAATTATTATTAATTTATAATATTTTTGTGTTACACATAAATTTGAACCGATGGAAATTGATTACGATTGTAATGTTAGAAATAAATCTTATTTATAGTTCTATTGTATTACGGTGTGTTATAAAAGTATTCATTTAATATGAGTGTAGATTACGCCAGTGGTGGTGAATTTCTCTCGTCTCAACTGCCAACAATTTTTAATTGCCGTTTAAAAAAGCAACAATAATACCAGTGTCTATATTTAAAAACGAGAAAAAAAAAAGAAAAACATTTTCTATTAAATTTCTTTACAGTGTTCGTCATTATTGAAAATCCGAAAAATTCATACGCACATTTTTTTTTACTCATAAATGTCACGCTCGCTATAGTTTCACCACCCCTGGCACAGGTAATTGTAATTTTAAGATATGGTAATTATGAATATTTACTAAATAACCATTTGGAAATGTTCTAATTTTAGTATGTAAAATATCATTTTGATATTATAATTTATAATACATTAATAATATTAAGGGAAAAAAAATTGAAAATTGTCGGAAAATCCATACTGTGTTTAAATACTATTGTAATACGTAATGTTGTTCATAATGGTGTCATGTTATAATATTAAACTTTGTACATTTTCCGACTACCAAATCACTTGTGTTTTTTTTATATTTATATTTATTTAATTACTCATCCCAGCATTATCCGTGTCCACATAACTTTAATTCGAATACATTTACCGACGTCATATTATGTTATAGCATAGTAGTTGTGTATTACGTAATGGACATTAACAATATCGAAACGTAATCGTATGTCTTATTATATAAAAAAATAAATAAAAAGCAAATCAAGGCCTATAGGGAAAAATTCCGACGACGGACGGTGAAACTTAACACAATAACGTCGGAGAACACGTGATTGTACAAACTTAACAGGTAAGTATCATTTTACGTAAACGGTATATACAATTTCTAGGGGCTAGGCCATATATTGGGATATATTGCGAGCGAATAATGTGAGAAGACAAAGAACACTTTAGTGTTGATCTCTCGGTTGATTTGTAAAACTTGCCCATACTTATTGATTACGCTTCAACACTGCACTATATACATATATAAAAATAAATGTATATTATACACAATTATATATATTGCTTACATATATATGTATATATATATATATATATATATATATATATATATATATATAATTATAATAAATCTCATATATCTGAAAACAGTGATGAATTGTTTAAACGTCATAGAACTCAATAAGTTGGCTTCAGATTGTTTTATCTACAAATATAGACTGTTCAATATCCAATATAATAATAGACGCATAATAAGAATCCAAAGTCTAAAGTGCGACGAAGAAAAGAAATATGAAATCTGAATTGTATTGAGAACTCCAATAATAATAATAATAATACCAATAATATTTATAATAATAATAGTAACAATATTAATATTAACAATAATAATATTAATAATAATAATAATTATAATAATAATAATAATTATAAAAATAATAATATATGACAATTAAAACGAAAAGATACGGCGTATGTGAATACAATAATTGTTGCACCATCAATAAAGTCAATGCAAAACTATTCTATCGCTATTTGTACACGTATGTAAAGATTTAGAATACTTATATTATTTATTGGCATGACTGTTAAATTTTTAAAAATCTATATTCATTGATCACGGAGGTTAAATTATGAAAATTCTAGAGACAAAAAACAACGAAAAAATACTCTATTTATTTTCAATGTATAATTTGCGTCTTAAATCTAATTAGACATTAATCAATTTACTGAGTTTAAAATTGTTTTAGAAATTTTCACTCGAATTTCTCTAAACGTCTTTTTTTATAATATTTTTTGCACAACAGGTTTTACCGTAAATAAATTATCCAACCATTCACTTTTTTATTTCGAAAATGTTTTTTTTCTTCTTAGTTTGAGTAATTTTGTACGTATAATATTCATATTATGTTATCATATTTTGTATATCATATTATGTTATCCACATATTTTTGTTTTCTTTAAAACTATTGATTGTTTTAGCAACTGTTATTAAAAATAATCGCTTGTGAAAAAATTTTTGTGTATAAAAATACAATAATAATTTACACGACAAGGTATCCGGTACGGTTTGCTTAAACTGGCTTATACGTTTAACGTTTTTATTTCAATCGTTATTAATTAATTGATAAAAGTACCAATTTATTTAAATACATTTCATTTTAAAACGATCTCACAACACAATACTTCTTAAATCGATGAATAGTACTTTGCACGCAAAAGAACGTAATCAACGCCAAAGGTCGTTTAACATAATATTCATAATATTACAACACATAAAATGGATTGGGAATGATATATATATATATATATATATATACGAGTATATACATACATACAAGGATTTGAACCCGATTGATTTATATGGGTTATGGTTTCGGGAGCTTAAATGAAAAGTGGATTTCAGATTTTCTTCATTTTGAACAATATGGGTTTTGTTTAGTCGATATTTATTCATGTTATGGCTTATGGTAAAATTAAGTGATATATAAAATTTGTTGTGCCGTTAAATGCTGAAATTGATTAAGCAAAGTATAAAACTAAACAATCGACTTATCAGTACTAATACATAATACGGTAAAAACACATAATATTATTATATAATATTACAATTTAACAACAAAATAATTTGCTTTTAAGAAACACAGATAAAAGATGTGGCGATTTGTTGCAGCCAATCGATTGCGTTTATACAGTAAACCGTGATTTAACGTGATTGAAACGTTTGTTGATTATCTGTATAATAATGTATTAAGAATTGTTGTCAATAGACATTAGATATGTGCAAATATAATTTATCTATTAATTCAATGGAATCTAATTATATTGAACAATAATTAGATGGCAATTCGCTTGAAAAACAAAAACAAATGAATTTTCTAAAACAATGATGAGTGATAACGTAAACTATAGTCCTTTTTAAATAATTAAAAAAAAGTAAAATGTACTGACAATGTTAAAAATAACCAATTAACTTAAATAATATTATGGATTTTGGTTTTTCTAGATTAATATCAATCGTTATTACTATTAGATATCGCAAAACGGTGTTTTAATTCAAATGAATAAAATGCTACCGATATGTAACATCTGTACGAAAAATGTAAACACCTGTACAACGTATGTGTACATTTTTTTTTTTTTATTTATTTATCGGGTACATGAGATTATTTATTTGATTAATACGAAAATCCTTAACGAAAATATATCATTCGTTCCACAGCCATTGTAAACCAAAGACGTAAATGGTAATTTCGTCTTATCAATTCAAAAATGTTTACGGTTTTTGCAAAGGGTTTATTTTCTCTACTCACTATTGAAATTGCTATAATTTTTGTTGATTATGCTCATGCTGGTAAGTTTATATAATATAATTTAATTTAGTATAATTAATTGGTCGATCGATCGAAACGTAAAATCGAAAATAATGTCGTGTCGACAATTTAATAACAAAATTTAGATAACTATAATACTTTTTTTTCTACGATAATCTTTAAAATGAAAAATAATGTTTACGAAACATTCTACAAACCCGGACATGTATTCGAATGCTTCTTTTAATATGTTCTACGACCTCGACGGAGTTCGTAAATTATATAAACCTCGATTATCGTAAATTTCAACTGTTAATAACAATTATCTTATTGTCTATAAAAATTATAAATATACAGAGATCATGTTATTTTAAATTACACTCTTATTGATAATATTAAAACAATAACTTATTGTGTTTTTCTCTCTCTCTCTCTCTATTTATATATATATATTTATACAGAACGCGAAAGTAAGTTATTAAGAAGCACCTATAACGGCTTTACGTACAAAATTTTTAAATGAAATGTACGTTTTAGGATAACAGTTTAGATATTATATTGTAAATATAAATAAAAATGCATATCAGTATAGGAATAAATGAACTCGTTATTATTGAAAATTTATTATATTTCAGTTTTCAATTGTTTAGGTAAGAATACAAATTGGATATTTGATTTGATA
Organism: Chaetogeoica ovagalla; assembly: GCA_032441825.1. Classification (NCBI taxonomy): domain Eukaryota; kingdom Metazoa; phylum Arthropoda; class Insecta; order Hemiptera; family Aphididae; genus Chaetogeoica; species Chaetogeoica ovagalla. The sequence goes on along the minus strand of CM063747.1, from coordinate 1,890,808 downwards.
ATATAATACTTTTGCGTAGTAGTAAACTAATACAATATGTTATTATACTATTATACTCCTGCGCGTCAATTAATAAATTCTACAACACTTGACGAATTGATATACGTTAGGATATCATTTTAAATGTTTTTTAAGAAATTACCGAAAATCCTTCACAAACATCGTAATGAGAATGATTTCCGAACATTAAATTGCATCGATATATTATTGCAATATTACGGTAAAATAATGAGTCATAGGAGGTACCTAATCAATTCGTATTTATTTAAAATCACATAATGAAATATCACGGAATTCGAATTGTGCAAATTTATTTTCTATTTTATAATGAGAATTTAATTATTCAGAAACGATTCGTCAATCCATTAACGTTCAGCGTGAGTTATATCAATTAATATTTTAATATAATTAAATATTTGATAACATTAAATAGTTATAATATTATTAGTATTATTAATATTTTCGTTACACAGAATGAACCAATGAACGTGAACAATATTTTTTTTTTAGTCAATTTGCCAAAGATGGTTTTATAGTTAAAAATCGAGTCAAGTGATTTATTCCTAGCATTTCTGAAGTAAAATAATCGTATTATGATTTAATATAGTTGCTGTTAATTCGTAATATATCAGAAGAGTAACACGTATAGGTTTCGTTCTTACGTTTCGTTAGTACACATTAAGTATATGTTGAAGAAACTTTTTTTTTCTTAAGTGTTTACATTGCAAAACATGCGCATATATACGGAGTGTTCTTAGTTAACAAAATATAATTTGCCCACTCAAAATACAATGATTTAGCGTTTTTTCAAGAAAGATAAATACAAATAAGATCAAACCGTGTATAAGTAATACAGTCAAATATCTGGAGTATGTACTCTACGCCTTTTTTGATAGTATATATTATTCATTGAAATTGTAATAAGATTAAAAAGAAAATCACAAAGCTGGCATTTGAAGAAAACGTGATTGAAACAGTAATGAATATTTCGGATAAAATCAAGAGCGCAAAACTGATTATCAAACATATTTTATAAATTTAAAATTGTGTAATATTTTGCCACAAATATCAGCTCAAATTCATAACTCGAAATTGAAAAATCTGATTTAAGTCAATTAACATTTGAACATTTTTTTTTTTAATAATTTAATAATAATTATTATATATAGAGTATTGAATCATTGGGAATGGTCAATACTACTATATTTTAATTTTTTTTTCTTCTTATAGCTGAAGATAATGGTTATACCGCTCTCCGACAATTTTTTATTTTGAAGAGTAAGTAATATGATATAATTGTTTTTATATTGGAAAATCTGTAAATCTTTAATAAATAATTTATATATATATACGAGAATTTTATATATTAGAGATATATAAATATATAAATTATTGCGCATTTGTTAGCATTCGGTATTCTTGGAAACCACAAATGTTGTAAAAGCCATATTCTCAATCCATAGGTTCGGTTAGGTATCATACTATATGTTTGGTGTGTAAACTGCTCAAGATTATAGGAATGTGTGGTATACTGGTATCAAGTAATGCCCCATAAATTCATTAGATTAATCCGAATAAATTTGAAGTATCCAGTTCTTTTAGTTTAAACCATTTTATTTCTTTCAAGATTGTACACAAATGGTTTGATTTGATTCGTCTATTCGATCCGTTATAAGCGTTATGAGCTTGATTTCTGTTTTGTTCTGGAAGTTTCTACCGTCCGGGTTTCCAAAATACACATTTATTCTTAAATAGTTTTTTTTTTTTGCAATAATCTCTCGAGAAATTCAAAACAATTGTTTAAACGTTTTCGATATGGCCAAATGTTAGGTTCTTTTCGATTTACAAGACAAATGTCTTTTGGAACGGTAAAACGTTTTTCCACGTACATTTTTATTTATCTTTTATAATTTCGTTCAAACTATACACATTTTAAAATGTCTATATCATAAATTTATGCTCAACAAGCGTAAATATTTTAAATTTTTCGATATTATGGCTATGCTTAGACTCTACAGTCTACATGATACCTGTCATATGAATATATTGTAATGTTAAATACATATGCATAGAAAATGTTGAGTATTCAATATTTAATCAGTGGAGTTGAAGCTCTGTTAATATATACATTAGCAGATATAATAATTACATTAGCAGAGCTTCAAAATCATAATTTAAAAAAAAAAAAAATATATATATATATATATTAAATAGCTTATTAATTTTTAATAGCAAAAAATGATATTACTGAAACGAAAAATAACGGTAATTATTTATTTTAATTGTCATCAGGGCGTTTTTTTAAAACGAAACCATTAGTATATTTATTGTATTGAAAAGTAGTCTATTTCCCGGTGAGATTTATATAATATTATTGTAATATAATTGCAAAGGAATTGCAAATCATCGAGATCTGTTTCAGCAAAAATGATAATAGTGTTAGTAAAAAGTTTAATAACGAAACATTTCGATTCGGTAATTAACGATTTTTACTTAAGTATATCAGAATAGAAAAAAAACGAACGAGGCCATTACGTACACACTACTGGCCGTACAGTTATGAATTATTATAGACTAAAGCGATATTGACAATCGACAATTGATAACACCATCACGCCACTATCTTCAATACAACACGCATATATTTATGTTGATAATCGCACGTACATAGCCGTCCACATTTTGGTTTCAACTATAAATAATTAAGAAATGTTAAATAAATAATCGTATCGTATAAACATGTACGAAATCAAACAAAATGCATAGGTATAATAAACGCATATTAAATATTGAAAACAAGAAAGATCAAATTATCATGATTGAAATTATTATAATTTCATAATTGTCCTCCTCTTTCTCCTCCTCCCCAAAAAAACGCCTAATTATGTGCTTGTTTTATAATAAATTTTGTCGAAATATCTAATTGCGTATATATATATATATTTTTTTTTTTTTTTATAGTTATATTGACAGTGTACCATTCTGTCCTAATCAATAAATTCTTACAACACGTTGAAGTATTAAGCAAGTTGACCAATGTTTAAAAAATCGTGAAATTAAATTAACACAGACGAAATGATTGTGAAAATGTATCGTTATATCGTTGTATTTGAGAATGTGTAAAGCAAATATTTTCGTTTAATTAATTGGATGACAATTCATTAATGAATTGTTTTATAATGAATATTATAAATAACAATTTCAGAAATTTTACGTGTATACTAAGCCAATTATTTTTTAAATAATTATTAGGGACAATTAAACAATTTAATGAAATTATATTTTAACATAAATATATTATTTAAGAGTATTGATTTATGTTTTATAAATTTTAAACTTTTTTCACGCATATTCTTTTTATTATTTTATTTATTTTTTGTTTTTACTGTTTAAAAAGAAAATTAAACCATTATATAGGAGTCGATAATAACAAACAAGAATTGGTCGATATGTTCTTTTCACCAAGTGAATGGTGCCTCAAATATTATCTATGTAAGGTTTATTCGAGTTGTCTGATATAATATAATTCTTAATAATATTACATTATTGCGTATATAAGAATATACGAACATTTCGAAAGTTATAAAAACAACGCATAACCTATCAATTTGAAATTAAAAAAAAATAAAAAATATTCGCAAAAAGATAGTTTTGATGTAAAATCATTCGCCATTAACAGTGTACATTGATTTTGTTTTTTCATTATTTCAAAAAAATTCACATTGATCCCATAAGAATATAAGAATATATTTTATAAATTAATTTTAAATCGTTAAAAATTTAGTGCAAATTACATCGTAACTTTTATATATATAATATAAAAAAAACTCCTACCGAGAATCTAAAATAATTTTATTTTAAAATTGGTTATGAAAATGTATAACAATACGCAATGCACACTAATAAATAAAAACGATTTGATTATGATGTTTAAGATTCTTCAGCTCAGTGTTTAAGTAAGGTCTCAAATAAGATTACTTTTAAAAATCAACTTAGTTATTATTATTATTATTATTATTATTATTATTATTATTATTATTATTATTATAATATATTACTTTTATATAAAAGAAAAACTCTGGAAATTATTTTTAGCAGAAAAATACATAGCTTATTATCGAGTACGTGTATTTTTTTTTCTCTTAGGAGAATTGAGTAATTCCACTGATGGAGGTAGATTTGTTTGTAAGTAATACGTCTTTACTACATTAAAGCAATATTTAAAATGTTTATTTTACACCACTCATTTTCATGTTAATTAATCGTATATTAACAATTATTAATTATTTACAATTTACGGCCATTATTGTTTTACTTATACAGACATATCGTATTAATCGTTTGTTTCATTTTCATAGCTGGCGGTACAAATATGGATGCAATAAAACATGCTTATAACTATATAAGTGAATAAAATACTATTTTTTATGCTTTTCAATTACGTTTTTCTTTGTCTAAGGAGCAGAAATAATAAAGTCCGTTTCCATTGAATGTAACAATGTGTTGCCATTTTTAATGTTTTGTTGCGCATTTATTATTTCATCTTAAATTAAGATAACGGAACGTATATTTCACCGAAACATTGTTATAATTTTACAATGAGAAAATATTCTTTAAAAAATTCTAATAAATGAACTTTTATCTCATTGACTCAACTGTCAATATTAAACGCGACTTATAGTCTCGTAATTTTCATCTTAAAATGTATATTTGGAGTTTTCAGTAAATACATACTCGTATGTGTGTTGTATTTTAACTTCCTCTAAAAATTATATAAATGGACTTAATCCTTTCTGCCTTTAGTTACAAACTAATTTTTATTTAAATTTCACAATTACTTAGATGAGTAAAGTACCAGAGTCTTTGAATATATTTAGCATATTATGTTGATTGTTTATCCGGTATCTTCCTGCCTCCTGGAATTTGTAATGTGTACTTTTCGCGATGGCTGAAATACGTGTGTGTTTGTTATTATTAAATTAATGTTTGAGCAAATATCTTGTATAGTCGACATCTCTTTCATTTCGTTTTCCTAGTCAGTATGCGCTAATTAATTTATTTATTTCTGTGAATTTCAGTTTCCTATTACACTATATAATTCTTCGTCTTTTGCTTCTTTTAAAACTTTGTACACCTCTTCTACGTCTTCATAATCCAAGTAAACGAATGACTTGTTTACTTGGCATTTACACCATACTGCCAAATTTTACTAGAATCTGCTTTACTACAAGTCACTTTAAGTTGTTTTATATAATATTCAAAGAAATCTAATGACATTTTCTAACTCTTGACAACTGGAGTAAGTTCTTTTATTACAATATATAATATTTATTGGATTTTTACTATAGCAAATGACAATGTAAAACTTAAAAATAGTAAGTTTATTTTACGAAAGTATAACTGTAGTATATTATTGAGGTTTGAATTTGTAAAAATATAACTTTGCTGTTTATAATCATATCTTAAGTATAACTATTTATTTATTTTGCATTATTATATATATATATATATAATAAATGTGGACTATTAAGTTATTGAATAAGACGCATTCAGTTAAAAGAGGTAAACATGATTAATTCATATACAAGTAACAAATGTGACATGCGCCCGAATGCATTAGTATCACCAAAAATACATATTTATAGATTATTAAGATAAATATTTAAAAAAAATTAAAAAATCACCTTCCTATTTATTTTTCTGTAAATTTGCAAAATTTATATTACGAACAACGTTATCAAAAATACAAACTAAATCATTATGACTTGGAATTTTTTTTTATTTCTTTAAAAAATACTTACTCATATAGAAAAATCTATGTCCTAATAGGATATTAGTCTAAAAAGTACTCAATAATTTTTAGTCACTTTTCTTGTACTATATATTATATTTTATATCGTAAATAATTTTAAAAATACAACATATAAAACCGTGTTTTAATAGTCTGAATAAATTATAATTGATTGATAATGACGGCATACATAAACACGTAATAATAATTGTTATTTTCATTGGCTGAAAAATGGGTATTAAATTTAAAAGTAATATTGACTAAGTCTTAACATATCTTTTTAATTCTTTGTATACCTGTACATCATAAATAGTTGTTAATGAAAATATTAAATTTCTACTATGTAATCGTTTAGTTATAACTCAAGAGTATTACTTCTATCTTTTGGCTGAAATTGATCAAATAAACGGTTAGTGTTGTACAAATAATTGTGCTTAATAAATAATAAGTATAAGTAGAGAACAGTCACCTCACACCGTAAAACATAACGCAATACTAATTTCAAAAATATTAACTACATTTACAACATCGATGAATTGAGGAGATTCCATCATAATGGGGACTTCCGAAATATACGAATTCTTTTATTAAAATAAATGTATTTATTCATATTTTTTTTTTAATATTTGAATATTATTCTTAATCCTTTTTTGGTATTTTTAATCTTATCTTAGGACAGTTTTGTAAACAAAAAAATCAAGAAATTTGTGTGATAACAGTATTGTTTTTTATTTTTTTAGAAATTCTTTCTTCTAACGATTTACTGACTCCATTACAAATCTGCAGTAAACAGCATATATTTCAATAAATATTCAGTAATTACATACTCATATGTATATATATATAATTTTTTTTCATATAAATTCAAAATATGTTATTGTAATGGCATGCATATAAATAAAAAAACCTAATATATTATTATTAATTTATATATGAAACGAAATTATATAAACATTGTACACTTTATTTTCAGTATTTATGAACCCGGTGTCATAATTATTATTAGTATACACATTTATAAATCAAAATTATTCTCATTTATATTGTAATGTTTATTGTACGTATACAATAATAATATCACGAAGATGTAATACAATATTAATATTATATAATATCTGCCCTGCACATTATCCTTACCTAAACTTGGGAAACGTCGAATTCCGATAATATGATTAATAAGTAAATCAATTTATAGATTACGATAGATACTGTATTGCAAAAGTCTTTAAAAACAAAATAATTTAAAATGATAAATGACGAGATATGACTATCTGTTGTATTAATCGTTACAAAGTGTCCTAGAAATTTTATAAGATTCCGTTTAATAGACATTTGATCCATGGATTTGTTGTACACGCAATATTAATTTTCATTATTATATTGTATTCGTCGTGTGGTGCGTGTGTGGCATTTACACAGACAGTCATACGTGATAACGGAGAACAAGGAATTTCACCATCGTAATGGCCAGGTACTACCACGGTGTTAGACGAGTAGTCAGTCGGTCGTTTGGTCATAATATCACACACACGTATTACACGACTCCTCTTGCATTTTAGTAAGAGATCCTACTCTGGTACCTCAAGTACCAGATCCTTCAGTACGTCAATACTAATAAGTATTAAATCTATTTTTTTAATTTACATTATTAAACGTAATTTAGTCTGTTAATAAACTATTTCTTTTTGTAAGAAAATAACTCTTTTTTTTTGCTACCACACATTTGGTATTACGACATACTGCGCGGAGCACGAGGCCGTATCATTGGTGGTTACGGTAGTCACCCGGATACATCAGATTGTTTCTCCTGCTTTCTACGTAGTACGGTCGTGAGTAATTCCACACATCAATTTCCCAAACCTATTCTCACTTTTATATATATCATATTGTCAAGTATGGATGATAATTTGGGCACGTTTAAATTTTTATGCAAAATTTTTCGATTTTGCCTATTTTCAAAAGACTGGTTTGCGCATAAAATGCTTAACAGTTTTACACTACAATAACAATTAACGGCAAATCTTATGAATTATTTGTATATCTTGAAATATTTATCAACTTCGAATATAGGGGGCCTTTCAATATTATTCTCCGAACGATTTATAGAAATTCGATCTAATAAATTTAGTGAAATAAAAACAAGTAGTTACATTACGACTACATACAACGCGTATAATGTTTATACGTACGTCGTGATATTTAAAATATGATGACGAAAATGTCATTGGTACCGGACTTGAGCATCACTATCGTGTCGATATAAGACACGGAAAACACCAATTAAATATAATAATAATGTTGTAAATGGCGAGAAGGAGATAAGAACAGTTATAACTATATTATAGTTCCACGGTTCATCTATATTATTATGAGATTTAAACAAACTCATCTCTCTCTCGTCGAACATTAATTTTTCATTTTTGTTCGAAAATATTTCCTTTTGATTTTCTACGCGTAAAAATATTTATTTCATTTTTTTTTTTTTTTTGATCGATAATATTAATATTTATTATTTCTATTATAAATAAATAATTACGTGAATTCATTCGCACACATAAAATATAAAGAATATATTATATTTTTGTCGTTAATAAGCCAAAACGAAGTGAAGAAGATTGCAAAAAGTTTGTATACTTTTGGTTTAAGTTTTTAACGACTGACTTAGTACATGTATAACTTTAAACTTATTAGGACAAATGCAGCAACTAACAGAACATCAACAGAAAATCACCTAATCACCTAATATTTGGCGTTTACTGATTACGCCGCAATGCGCTTTAAATATTACACGGTTTGTCTAATTGATAGAACAATGTACAATGCGCGTAGGTACGCATGAAACGCAATATTATTTCATCTTTAAAATAATGACAAATTAAACATTTTACTTAAAGGTAAAAAGTAAAATACGCATAAATCGTTATATTTCGCGCATCGAAATATTTCGAGTAACACTCTATCGCTTTGTTCATTGTTGTAATCTCGTTTGCATTACATCTATACTAGGCTATATATTCTGACACGTAACAAGTCGAGTGATTTTTAAGCGTAATTTCTCAGTAGTCGTAAACGATGTAAATAACTATATTTTGACACTATGATGAAGTCGTTATCGCATTACCATTGCGAGTTATCGACGATTGTGCATTGCTTATTATTCGCCACTCGTACATTTTATATTGTGTTCAGTGTAAGTCGACCCACTCGTCAGACGAATACCGGTCGCGGCCGCGCATCCTCGTCCATAAAACCGGCGACGGATCACAGACAGAGACGGATTTACACAATTGTCGCCCCTAGGCAAATTTTTTTTTTGGCCGCCCCATTAAACTTATCAACGAGAAAACATATTTTTAAATACTTATTTAACATAACTACTAAAAAAATAAATCATAAAAACTGATACTAAACAATAATTAATGGCGGTTATGTTAATAAACTAAAGTTAAAACTAGGTTAAAAAACCTAGAGTATTCTCAATAAAATATTGGCCTAAAATTGACACCCTTAAAAATTTGCCGCCCTAGGCAAATGCCTACTTTGCCTGACGCTAAATCCGCCACTGATCACAGAGCTCCTCTATCACCGACTGGTAGGTGCCCAATTGCTTTCGGCGGTCCAGTCGGCATGCGCGAAAGTGAGTCAACTTAAACTGAACGGCCTTTAGAAAACGAATGGCGATGATATGATGGCTGACAGCCGAATGAATTCATCATGCGCTGAGCGTGTCTGCCACGGGTTCGATTTCACTATAAGTAGGTACAAACACGAAGAAACAATCCGCGGCCAGTGCTGATTTTCGGGGTATTTTATAACCGACCGGTGTAAGGTATGAAACAACGGTTTCCGTGTAAATTATATTGGTATTAAAGTAACAATAATGGTTTTGAAATAAAAATTATATAATAGTAATAATAATCAATACGACAATAATGGTTTTTGGATTTAATTTAAATTATATTTTACAATAAATTTATCAATACCGTCGCGTTAGTTATAGGTCGTCAGTTACAGAATTATGATTAGGGAAAAATAATATTATAACACCACGCGTTAATAACAAGTAATAACTAAAAATCTATATAGGTACTGTGAAAAATAATATTGTTTACGAATCACAAATACTAATAGTAATTTATAATACATTTTAGCATTTTCACATTTAAAGACAAAAACGATTAAATGGAGAAATTAATATATTCAGAAAAATATGATTTATCGATATAACAAATGAGTATCATACAATATAATTTTTAACTATTGACACTTTAAAAAGCATAGAAAATAATATTTATAGTTTAATTAAACATTTTTTTTTTCAAAAGAAATATTTAAAATACGGTAATTTTATTAAAATCAATAGTGGACGCATTTCATTACCAAAAAAAAAAAAAAAAAAAAATAAATATGTTTTGTACTTAATAAAAAGGTAAATCGTTTAACCGTAAATACAATATTGTTAATTGATAATTACTGATTATTAATCGGAGATTTCAAAGTTTCAATATTGGCAGACTTGTTGTGGAGACAGTAAAGTGAAATGTGTATTACCTATATATATATATATACATACATAAAAAAAAATTATTTATTCAAATTGATTTCGTGTCAGTAATTTGATGATAAAATTTATTACCACGATATGTCGAAAAGGTAACCGTATATTTTATACACATACAATACGACACTTTGACAATAGGCGATACGACATAAACGAGTTTGTTAATTAATAAAATATATAAAATATTAATTAGGAATATGTTCTAATGATAAGTAATTTGAATCTTTTATCGCATTACGTCTTTCGATATTACGCGAATGATTCTCTCATTTACATTATTGAAAGCACATTTCAATTGGTACCTACGTTTTGTTATTAATTACCAATTGTACTTACTTTGTACAAAACGGACAATATCATAAAGGTATGCGAAGTAAAGTTGTGTAGGCACTAAACAATTACAAAACACAAATGTAATCATTTGATTGAAACGAATAATAATTCATATATTTTTATATAATATATATATATATTATGTCGCGATTACACGATGCGAATGTGATGCGCGAGACTGCCTCACCAAACAGCTGATTCAACCAACTGTTTACATCTGATCCGCATCTGATGTGCGAAGCCATATGAAACAGCGAGCCGTTCGTCTATACGAGACGTTAGGTTATGCAAGGTCAGTACGAACGCGTTCACATGGTGCGAAACAAACAATTGAATCTCCTTTGATGCGCGTCCTGAGCTTTTGCTCGCCACGAGGCTGCCTCGTGCTGATTCGCGAATCACGCGAGGAGACCGCAGCACGCGTTCACACTGGTTGAATCATGTCGAAACCTACCTCACGCATCACATTCGCATCGTGTAAACGCGGTTTTACGTATTGTTATTTTCATTCATATTTCAAATAGTTTAATATCATTCTAATATTTTTCATTTCCATTTAATAATTCTATATGTTATGAACGTAAATAGAAACAGGTAATTGTAGTTTTCAACAATTTTAAGGCGAAACAGTCAGACATTGAACTTACAATTTTTCTCATTAACAATTTCAAATGCTAGAGAAAATGAAAATCAAAAAATAATATATATCGCAATAGAAGCGCGTATGTTTTGTCTTAATTTTATTAAGTTTTTAAAGTATAGAAAAATAGTTACCTATAAAATAGTAGATTTAATTAAGTGTTATTCGACAAATGGGAATTAAAAGAAGCTCTACGAACTCATTTTCGAATTTTTTTATGTACTATGAGACATGATTCGCATTAGCTGTATTCCTATGCAATTTAAAACCTATTAAATTCAATTAAAAGGCAGTAAATAGGGACTATGGTCCATTTATTTTATTTAATATGAGATTTAAATAGCATCATTTTTTTTTTTGTTTACTGAAAATGCCAGTATGATAAAAATCTTAAAGAGATAAATAAAATTTAATTTTCACAGTTGTGTCAAAATAATAAGTATTAAGTGGATTGCATAATATACTTCATTACTTCAACTCGCCTAATATCTCCGTAAAATACATGCACAGAAATCTCAATTTAAGACGACAATACCTTATATATTTAAAATCATTCACCTAATTTTAATAGAAATGTACTTTTTCTTTTAGGTTTAAATAATTATAAACATATTATATTAATTTATGTATGATAATAAAATTAAATATATATTCACATAGATCGAAATATGCATATCTCAGTGCAGCAACATAGGTCGAGTTAACTGTATAAACGAAACATATGGTAAATAGGAAAAGTCTGTAATGTAAACCAACAATGAATTGTAAGCAATTAATTACAATTACATTGCTTCTTAGTGCGATGACCATCACTCACCATCAAATCTGCCTGAATCACTGGCAGTAGTCAAATCTCCTAGAAAATTTACGTCATCGATAAACTGATATATTTCGATATCATAAGTTTGTTTAAATAATAATAATAATAATAATAATAATAATAAGGTGATTTAAATAGTAATGTTAATTAAGGTCTTACTATAACACTGGGCACCATTACCTTTAAAATTATAATCGATACACTATTATTTTATAAGTAGGCGTATAATTTATTGTTATATTATTTTATAAACTACATGAAATAGAACGTTATTTACATAATAAATGACAAATTTTAAATTCTCCTGAAGGGTTTATTTTAGAAAAATTTCGAAATTTTTGCTAGGATATTTTGTAAAATAGTGTTTTAATGAGATCACTTGAAAAAATTATTTGTATTATAAATTATAAATTATTATAAATCTGTATAAAATACATATATCATTACAATTATAATTGATTAATAGGTTTTTAATTATTTTTCCATTATGATTTGTAGTACAAATGTTATTTTCAATTTTGAATTTTTACGTGTTGCTTTATTTTAATGATGTAATGAATAGGTATTATTGAAAATAAAATAGTTGTATAATATAATATATGTCATATAATAATGTCATTATATTAGTTTAAGCATTATAACGATGCTAACTTGGGTCAGTACTGAAACACCAATCATTTGGCGATAACAACATTCCAATAGCCCATTTATTTTCCTCGATATTTAAATCTACAAAATTGTTTTATTATTAGTAAATATATATTTTCTACAACTTATTGATAATTATTATTATTATTATTATTACAATTATAACTTAGTGTTTTAATTAAAGCATTTATTTTTTTTTAAATACAAACTCAATGACCACTTTGGATGGTTATCAAATTAAAAATTAAAAATTAATTGTCAATTTTTAAGAACCAATATAAATTATTGCTTCTTTCACATTAAATAATAATTGTATTTATCAAATAATTAAAACTTTTTTTTTAATATTATGGTATAATTTTTGAGAACTGATTAAAAAACAATTTTTATAGAAATAGTTATTTTTAATGAATTGTAGGTTGAATTAATTAAGCGTAAAAAATAATTATTTTTTCATTTCCTCAAGTCAACGATATAAGTTAAATGTTTTAATAATAAATTTCTCTTTTTAATTTAAGTAACTAATATATAAATATACAATATATATATATATGTTCAACTTGCCCAAATTGTTGATGAAATTTATGAATTCATTGATTATAAAATTGTAGTACGTTAGTACTATCTCTAAAACGAAAAACAAATGCCTTTTATGTATATTACTACAATAAATATGATATATTCATCCCGAGTAGCATTTTATCCGCAGACGCCGTTTTAAATCATCAATAAATGGTGGTTCAACGTACGGTGCAAATCCGGTTGATAGCACCGTGTTTTTGACAAAAATGAATATCGCATTTTCACACGGGTTTAGCCGTGCCGTGAAAATGCTACTTTCGATTTAAACACCGTAGTACTGTTCAAAATAGCCAAACGAATCAGTGTGCGTTTACAGTACAATAAATTGTCAAATAAATATCGACTTGTAAGTAAGTCCAACTATGTTATGGTTATGCCCCGTTTACAAAGCAATCCACACCTTTGAACATCGTGTATAAGGCTGGAATAAGTGCTTGACCGACGATCAGCGCATATGGTATGAGCCGATCGTACGCCGTCTAACAGGCACGCGTAACGTATTCGTTACCTATATTTTATTTGGCTTGTAAAATGTGACCACACAAAAGACTGAAATTCAAAATCCCATTCCGAATGCACTGGGGTACCATCCAATGGTTTCGTACCACCATTTATAAGCGACTACTTTCTTTTCCTTTATTACGGTTCAGTGTCGGAAGCACCGACTTAGAACTATCAAATATTTTTTCTAAATATCGAGTCGAGATTTTGGGATTGTATTATATTATAAAAACCTGACAAATAATTTACTAAGAGATTTATCGTATTTAAATGCGCGTCTGCTATTATAAGAGAAATGTTATTCAAAATACTTTTTAAACGCTATGACTGCAATGGATTTCAATGGACATAAATAATAATTTTTTGTTCGATAAAGTTAAAAAGTATTTAGGAATATTTTTTTTTTTTGTAAATTTAGCTTTTTGTTTTATATACTCCAAGCGATTCAAATATATTTTACTCATAACATAAATAACGTGAATGACAAATTAATAATAATTTTTACAACAAAATAAACTATTGTTCAATAAAGTAATATTAATTGTTTAATGTTAAGAAATACATATTGACATCATTACTTATAAACTATTGCTAGATATAATTACCGTTTTGAGTTATTTCAAGAATATTAGCTTTGGCTAGTGAAAATGAATATGTCATTTTAAATATGTAAAGGATACGTTTACTTTTATACAAATAATTTAATCAAACATCGTATATGTTATATCATCTATGCAAACGTATGATATTGCTCACTAAATTTTAGAAATATACGATTGTATATTTAATAAATAATAAATATCAGTTCTTCTTTTTTCACAAGAAAAAGGTAAAAATGGTGCAATTGTAACCATGCGTAAACACTTATGACAACTAATTATAAGAATACATTTCCAAAAAATTAATGACTTGAAATAAAAGTGATAATTTATTATTCATACGATTACAAGAGTTTGAATAATTTGATTTCAGAAAATCGAACAATTGTACGATTGGTTTAGAGGAAAATTATGATTTGTCAATTATAGATATTTTACAGTGGCCAAATGTTAAAACTAGTGTCTAGTAGTAAAGACGCTCACGGGGAGTGAACGGAGGCCAAATTTCAATAACAATTTATTAATTGAAAAATAATTAGTGATGCAATGGATTCTAATATATGTAATTTGATCTTTACTTTTCCTATATACCTATATTTATTAATTATTATTATTATTATTATTATTATTATTATTATTTTGTATTTATGCAATATTTTATCAGTGAAAATTTGAAAGTAGAATTACTATTTTCTTGTGTACGATTATTGGAAGATAATGAAAAAATCTTCTTCAATTTGTGAAAATGAAAATATTTTTTTTTTTAAAAATTGTGAATTCTATACAGGTGTAAAGAAATGTATCTCGTTATTTATATCATTATTTCGTCAACAACGTAATTAATATTACTCACTCTTGTAAGTGAAAAACCGCTGAAGAGCGGTACAGCCATCAGTGTTTTCTACAATAATATAAAATATAAAGTCAATGATAAATATAATAATATTTAACGTTGGCAATAGCCAATAACGGATTATTAAATTTAAAATAATTATTATTAAATTAAAGATAAACAAGAGCCGAATCATGTGGAAATTTTGACTTGTAATTCGTGAGATATTTGAACCTAAATATCACATAACATTTAATGTACAAAAACTATGTGAAAACCAATTTTACGCTCATGATTTCATTCGAAAAATTAAGTAAAATTTATTAAAATTCCAGGCACACTCCTTAACATCAAAAATACGGATTTTATGCGTAACGTATTTTTTTTCATTCTTCCTATTAGAACAATTTCAGACAGTTTCAATAAAAAGTATTAATATTATTTTAAAAAGGCACAGAGATTTTTATGCATTATAGATATTTTATTGAACTCAATTTGATTTTATTAAACATCGTTTCAAAATCGATCCACTAATTAAATTCTTTAACAAGACATTCTTGTCTTAAAAAAAACACTTGAAACGTATGTTCACAATTTTCAATTTTAGCCATAACAAAAAAAAATGTTAACGTTTCAAATTTTAAACTTAGTTTTTTTCTATGTTGAAATGCATCAGCATATCACAATACAAAAGTATCACAGTATCACATATCAATGTGAGAATTGAAAACGATATTACCCAAGCGTTGCTGTATTAATAGCAACTATATAAAATAATACTGCGATTATTTTACTACAGCTATTATTCAATTAAATCAAGTGGTTAAAATTCTTAATATAATATTATTTTATTGACAATTTGACTAATGAAAAGTTTTATTTTCATCGCTCCGTCCGATATAACAAAAATAATAACACAATTTAAGGTACTTACCATTAACGTTTATAATATTACGAAAAGTCTCTAGACGATTAATTTGTATTTGAAATAAATAAATTAATACCCATAAAATAAATTCTATCCTAATACTGTCATATTATATATATATAAATTCTGTTATTTTAAATATTGTTATTATTATTATTATTATTATTATTATTATTGTTATCATCATTATTGTGAATGTTGATGTTAATGTTACTGTAATCAATATCGTTATTGTCATTATTATAAATAGTATTATTCTTTTCTTGTAGTTATAACATGTAACGCATAAATAGAATTACTATTGTTTCGACATATTTATGGCTCGTGTGTGATTTTATTTTATTTGTTGGTAAACATTAAAAATAATGTCTTTCGGGACATGGATTAAATATTCCTCTTACAATTACACAGAAATTACTAATTAAATTAATTTTATTAAAAATCCCTTTTAAATTTAAAACTATTTAATTCAATGTGGAATTTGAAATCTTACCAAGACATTCTAAAGTTAAACAAAATATAATTTCATTAAATGTGAGAACATTTCAGTTGGATATCCGTATTAATTTTCCATTTTTTTTTCTCTCTTAATTAGAATATAATATCTGAATGTTTCATTTTAAATATAATACTTTTAAGTGTGAGCACAGGAAATTTTAAATGTGCAATATTTTTTATTGCAGTATACGTAGCAGTTCTACACAATTTGCGTCGTACAGAGCCTTAGATCCCGGCAAAGTACTTAAGAAAAAACGGCAAACAAAAACCTACCTTATAAAATACACCGAGATGTATCGTTATCTTTAAGTCTACTAAATTCCACATCGTCCGTTTCCTTTTATTTTCATCCTCCTACTTCTTTTCATCTTTTACCTGTGCAGCTCGTTTACCACATCAATTGTTATCATCGCAACACCAAATGCTCGGTAACCGTTTTTGGACATTCGAGCTTCCGTAATTATTAAAACCAATTTTTTCAGTCATACTCGTATGATCCTACACATTTTTTTTCGCTTCCCCCTGTACTTGTTCGCGAATTTTCGTTTTCGTCCAACATTAAATGTCTACATGTCTACTAGGTCGGCCGCGATCGCGTGATGTGCGTAGAACGAGCAACAATTTCGCTGTAGGGATTTATTGGCGGAGGCGCTCGCAAGAACACGGAGAGGGCGGCGTCATACAGTCGCCGATTAATAATAATCGAATGTCTTGAGACGCGTCTCTAATTCGCCCGCAGCGTCACCGCGACGATTACGGAGAGACGATTTAATTTTCGACACTACTGGCTGACTACTATACTAATGTTGACTGTTAGCAACGCCGGACATCGACCAATAGTAGCAGCCGGCCGATGCGTACGCACGAAACGTAACGTTTTTTTTATTATTTTTTTTTTTTTTGTCATCATTCTCTCGTCGTTTTTATGTTTTTTGTTTTAAAGCTTGTCGTCGGGGTACGAAGCCGAACGTTTTCTCACCCCGTCTGTCGCTGCTGCTTTTTTTCGCGCGTGTTACCGAGCCGTCGCGGTTTTCGTCGCCGTTGCGGCCAAGCGAATCCGCGTACACCATCGCATAGTTTCCTTTATTTCGCGCGTTAACGTCCGTTGGCCGCTAGTAGTTTGCGCCGTTTGCGCGTTTCGCGCTCGAGTTTTCCTACATGGCGAAAAAATAGAAATAACATAAAATACAAATTGATAAAAAATCTTTCTTGTCACACCGCCGTTCAACAATCGCGTGCCGTGCGCCCACGCGTGATCCGGAGCTGTTTGTAATCAGTCGCTTCACGACGTTCGTTTTCGTACTCGTCGAACTAATTTGTATGCCCGCCGCCGTGCCGTTCGCGTTCGTTCCGTGTGAGCGTTGCCTACCGCCACCACGTCCGCCGGGCACACACACGACAATTTGCTGCCCGTCGTCGTCAGCACCGCAATATCCAACTCAGATCGTTTTCGATTTATTATCATTTGTTAAATCGTTCATATTAGATAATAAGCATTGGCGAGTTTTTTTTTTTTTTTTTTTTGTCATTTCTTCTATGCGCCCCCTCCCGTGTCCCGTGTAGTGTAATAGTTTTTTTTTTTTTGTATACTTGAATTTATACACTACACTCTTTTCTTTGCTTTATACAATCGTTGTTTTACATTTTTTATTCGGTTTCTGTGCCACTGTTTTTCTCCTAATCGTATCTCTTCTCCAGCATTTTAGCGCTGTGCGCTTCCGTTCCGATTGCAACTCCTCTGCAACGACTACTTGACGGGAGACACTGGTTCGTACAGAATTTTTAACAGTTGTAAAAAAAAAAAAAAAAAAAACTATTATAAAATAAATATCATTTAAATTCAATGTAAATTAACGAGTCGCTATTTTTTGTTTTAAAGCGTATTTCGGATCCTTTAAAATAAAATAATTCGCGGTACGAAATTAAAAATATATATACACACTGTTTTTGGTACGACTTACCTGTGTATTTAGCTATACAAAGAGCAAACAATAAGTTATTATTTAATGAACGAATGAGTGTCCATTGATGATAAAATGACCATAGGTAAAACAATATCACATGCAGTATAATTTTAACCGTTTATTAAACTAATTGTGCAACTCACTAGCTTTAGTATTGTCGACATTTATCAAAACGATAAAAGTTAAGAGAAAAAAAAATCCTTCAATTGAAACCGAACACATATTGTACATTGCCAGGACAAAATTAATATTTTATATTTCGGTTTTTATATCTATCCTACACAACAGCTGTAGTATTAATGTTCAAATGTATTCTTCAAACGAGAAATGTATTACGTATAACATTTATGATATTTACACGTTGTAGAAATACATAAACAACGAGTGTTTATTTTGTCTGTTTATAATGAATTCCTATTTGTATTCAGGTGCAGAATTTCAGATAAACAACTAGTAATGTTAGTGTTGTCGACATTTATTAAAATGATAAAAGTTAAGAGAAAAAAGAATCATTCAATTGCAACTAAACACATACTCGTATTATACATTGCCAGGACAAAGTTAATA
The DNA here is from genome assembly GCA_032441825.1 of Chaetogeoica ovagalla. Taxonomy (NCBI): domain Eukaryota; kingdom Metazoa; phylum Arthropoda; class Insecta; order Hemiptera; family Aphididae; genus Chaetogeoica; species Chaetogeoica ovagalla. The sequence goes on along the minus strand of CM063747.1, from coordinate 1,871,544 downwards.
TTTTATATTTCAGTTTTTATATCTATCATACATAGCAGCTATAGAATTAATGTACAAATGTATTCTTGAAACGAGTAATGTATTACGTATAACATTTACGATATTTACACGTTGTAGAAAAACATAAACAGCGAATATTTATTTTATCTGTTTATAATGAATTCTTATTTGTATTCAGGTGCAAAATTTCAGATAAACAACTAGTAATGTTGAAAATATACGATAAAATAAAATTGCTCAAGTTAAATGTTTATCATATTATTATTAAAATATAAATTATCTTGTAAAACCATCTCCAAGGAGTAATTTACGGATTTTTAAGCCCAGGGACTTTGATAATTTTGATGATACGAAGGAAACATCGCAAATAATTATTATTATTATTTATAAAAAAAAACAATTAAAACGATGTAAAAGAAAAATAATTTTTCCGAATACATTATTACATAGAGTTTTTTTCTACGTTCCGTCGCAAACGGAATCAATGCAAATGTCAAAAGATAACTTTTTACTAACATAGCAATTTCGAGTACAAAATCATTGTGACTTGAAATTTTTGTTTTTTAATTTCGTTAATAGGTACTTACAAAAAAATCTATGTCCTTATAGAGACCTAACATTAGTCCACGAAGTACTCGATAATTAATAAAAAAAGATGAGTTTTCTCAAAATAGAGGTTATGTGATTAGGTATTCATCTAAATCAGACTATGATCATTTCGATTTTTTTTCGGCTAAATATAAAAAAAGAGAATTTAATTTTTTTTTTAATACTTAGAAATTTATTTTTAAAAAAGACTTTTCGTATATTTAAATAAATAAGAGTTAGAGTATTATTTAATTAAAATAAATTTCTCGGTATTATCGAATAATAATTAACTAAAATATAGTTTGGTGCTTATAGTTTTTTAATGTAAATGTACACAACGTCGTCTTGGCAGAAATATTACCGCTCGTAACGTAATACTACAAATCGGAGTTACCACAGTAAACTATTTAAGTGTCAATAAAGCGGATAAGTAGCAGCGTAGTAAAATAATTAGTTATTTAACTCATCTGCTAGGTATTGATCAATTAAACACGAGTAGATTAAAAGAGAAAAGAAAAAGTAACACGTATTGAAAATTTAAAAAGTATTAATATATTCTAATATTATACAAATTCGAATATCTATTAGGTATCATATATTTTCCTACATTTATACGAGTACAAAATATTATATAATTAAATACTTTCTTAAAATCATACGAGTACTTAAACAGTACCGTTTTTTATTACATGTTACAACTCGTTACGTGTTAACGTTATATAATAACCAACCTCAATTAATTAATGGAGATAAATATATTAGAAATACGTGTTTTATTATTTATTAAAATGTAAACAATTATATAATTTAGCAATATTACTAAATTCAACCATGTTAGTTATATTGTTGAGGTCACACTAAGTCTAAAACACAATGTGCAGGTATGAAATACAATCTTTTAAGTAAAACGCACATTGTTCAAGATTAATAGTTTTAAAAACGCATTTTATAATAACGAAATAAAAAACGCCGTAGAGTTCACGAATTTATCACCTCGACTCGCGGGAAAGAAAAACGAAAAACTCTGAGTAAGTTTGGCCTCTCACGTCTTCCACTCCTATTAAAAATATTATAAGTACGTATTCTCTCGTATAGCTAAATTCAATTAATCCCGTATTATTTGAACAAGTTATTTATTAATTGTCTTCTCACCATAGACCCAAAGTGCGTGCCGTGAAATTCGTAAGGTGTGACGCGACACACATCTTCATTTACTACGATTATGTTTCCCGAATCCAAACCACTTATATTTGGAAAGTAGATACTATTTATCCAAAATGTGCCGCGGACTTATTAATAACTAATAACAATGTGCCGCGATGGAATAAAAGTTTGAGAACCAATGAAATTGACTATAGATGACAATCCGAGCGCAACTATTATCGTATTATTAAATCAAAATGACTTAATTTTTTAATTGATTACGGTGAAATAAATAAGAAAAAAAAGCAACGATTAAAAATTATTTATTTCAAATCGATCAAGTTAAAACATTGAGATATAACGTTTTATCTCACATTATTTTATACCGAATATTAATACTACACTCCTATGTATACACAAAACCCATAGTTATACAAAACTTGAAAGATTTTTTTTTCAAATTTATAAATTAAAAGAAGTAATTCAATGTCACTATTGGAACGTGAAAGAGAATATTCACATTTTCTTTCTTTACGAAAAATAATATTTCAAAAATTTTTATGAATATTAAATGGCATATAACTGTAGATAAACAGGGAAGGGGAAAATATGAAGCAATTTTTTTTCAATTTTTTATCCAATTAAGAAAATATGAGTTAACTTAATGAAACAAATATCTCGAATTTTTAATTTAAAATTTAACACGATCATTTGCTGATAAAAGGACGCACAAAGGTACCTATAACATTTTAAATACAATATGCGGATAATCATATAATTATGGTACATCACAATATTAAATGCTTTTAAAAATATTATCGAACACAAAAAATTGATATATCATTATATAGTAATTTTTAGACTATGAATATAATATTCAGATGCCATGCCGAGACTAGATGATTAATCAATTTTATTCGCAAATAAATGAATATTTGATCTCATTTACTAGAAAAAAAAAATGCAAACATTGAATATAGAAGACAACGTATTACTGTAGAATAACTAATACAAGGTCATTGCTTCGCTTAAAATCTGAAACCACAAAAATTGTATTACATTTTATTATAACACAAAATTAAAACTTATTTTACGCATTATGATAAAACGAGGCTTGATTGATTACGACGATGTCAGCGGGTAGAACTGGACACTCTTTATAACTCTCTTTAGACCATTCCATTATTTGATTGAAAACAAAAAACTTAAAAATTCGTTAAAAAAAAAATGTACGGGTAAAAATATGTACTATGTATAGACGCATAAAGCTTAACTAAACGATTTCCTGTCTGCACGTCATTTACATTTTACAAAAGTAAAATAAACTTCAATCAAATACAAATTAAATTGTGTAGGTACCTGATTTTTAAATTAAACTTTATACAAACTGTAAATTATAAATTATAATGCATCGTTATATAAATAATAGCTAAAACTATTGATATTTGGACCTGAGGGTATTGCCATTCATATTGTTTTGTTTAAACTTTAAATTATCCTACAAACGTACTTTGTACCTAAATCTGTTATAAATTGTAATGCAATAGTCTTTCAAGTGTAATGAACTTTTTGGTTTATTGTTTAATGTAATATTATTGTTATTGTGTAATTTTGATCGACATATTATAATATAGAAATTAAAGAGATAAATTATGGAAAAATATGAACATTACATATTATTTTAAAATAGTATAATTTATTCGATTTCATATTTTTACAACCTATTGTAATTCACAATAAATATGTAATCAATTGACTATTATGTAATTACGAGAATAAAAACTTTGCGGCATTTTAATATGATTATTTCAATTTTCAACTCCGCCGTTTCAGTGACAAAATGTTTCTCAAAATATCACCGACAAAATTTAAAAACACACGCGCGTCCACACAAAAGCAACATATTTGATAAACATTTTAGTGTTGACAAAATGTGGAACGACGTTGCGATTGTTGCATCTGTTTACGTAATTTTGAGTTTAGAAACGAAAAAGGCCTCCAAAAAGAGGTATTGAGTTCGTCCTAGTCTTTTAGTAAAGCAGAAATACAATGGTGATGATTGATTTTAAACGTGATGACATTGGTCTGTCTGGAGAATTGAGATATGAGTATGAAATTTTTGTACTCGGGTTGAGTTCGGTCCCATAGTATTTGTTTTTCATGACATAAGTCGATAAACACTTTCTTTAGACCATTCCATTATTTGATTGAAAAAAAAACACTTAAAAATCCTTTATGAAAAAAAAAAAAAAAAACGTACGGGTGGAAATATGCAATACGTGTAGACGGACGAGGCTGAATTGAACGAATTAATCAAATAAATAAAATATGTCGTCATACTACGGCCTGGGCAAACTGGGCCTTGGCCCAGGCTAATGGTCCCCGTATTGGTATAAATATATATATTTTTCAAGAACATATTGTTGTAAATGTCATAAAACCAATCGGGTACAAACGCGAAAAAATTTTGAGAAATTAATTATACGTAGTAAATGTTATAGTTCAAACTGTGTTTAATAGTATTGCGACGACTGGCCGTCAAAATCATCAGAAGTTTTTAATTTGTGGATATTTATTTAGCTGGTTTTCAACATGGACAGGTAAATTAATAATTTCATTTTTATTTTTTAGGAGGAGCAGCGCACTTTTTTTATGCTGATTAGACTAATAAGCGCTGGAAAATTAAGCATACAATCCGATGTTCGATTTTTATATTTGTATCAATTTTAGGCGTATCACATTTTAAATGGAAAAAGTGGATCCTAAATAGCATGTGTCACCACAAAGTTTATGAATTTAATTATATTTTGAAAATTGCAATCGAACGTCAGAAAGTATGTTTAATTTGCTTTTAGTTTTACAGTTGTACAAATAAGGAAAAATTTTATTATTCTTATTATTTTAAATGTATTGCTAATAATTTACAAGGCAATTTTTCGTAAAATGTCATGTGTAAAATCAGAAAAATTATCGATAAATTACTGTTTAAAAAAAATTGTGTTGCCTATCGCCCTCCTCCCATACTCTGGGTATGATAATTGACAGATATATAATTGACTTTCATGAGTGGTCTAATAAAAATGTCTAGTTCCGCCTATGATCATGTGAACTCTTCTTAAAACACGTCGACATAACATCGAAATTCAACAATCTACGAGGGTTGTGTAAAAAATAAGGTTCCCAATGCTATAAACGCGCCGTACGAGATGCTAGGCAAAATCCGACAACACTGCCGTGTGAACTGGTTTGCGTACTCGAGATCCCGTCTTGGTTGAACTCGCTGCGACGCTCAGTACCGGCCTGACAGCCATCCGCGATGAAACCTCTTATCTCCGTCACCGCCAGGTGCGAAGTTCGTGCAGTGATCCGATTTTTGCACGCTAAAAAGTTACCACCGGTTGAAATTCATAGACAGTTGAATGAAATTTATGAGGAAGCATGTATCAGCGTTCAACACGTCCGCAAATGGTGTAGGGAGTTCTCCGAAGGACGCACAGAAATCCACGATGAACAACGAAGTGGAAGGGCATCGATCTCCGACGAAGTTGTGGCTAAGATTGAGCGAATTCTGCTCGAAGATCGGAGGTTAAAGATTCGGGAACTGGCTGCCCGGGTTCCTGTGGTTTGTGAAAAATCAATCGACACAATTTTAACCGATAGGCTATGACAATGCGCGCCCACACGTCTCTCACCAAACCAAGGACTTAATCGCTCAATTTGGCTGGGATCTCGTTGAACATGCTCCCTTTAGCCCTGATCTTGCACCTTGTGATTTCAACTTGTTCCCAAAATTAAAGCAACACTTGAGTGGACAACGCTTCGAGACGGATGAAGATTTGCAGGAAGCGGTCACAAAATTCCTTCACGGACTGGCGGTGGACGTCTTTGAAGCGGGTTTCCAAGTAAGTGGATTAGTCGTCAACAAAAATGCGTAGAAAAATCTGGCGATTATGTTGAAAAATAGCTAGGAGATGTAGCTTTCCAATAATGTATGTTTAAGTTTAAATAAAAAATGCCTTACAACTGAAAAATATGTGGGAACCTTATTTTTTACACAACCCTCGTATAATAAGTGAACTTAGGTTTTTATATAACTAATTCTACGCGTTTACGTTATTTCGACCTTTGGCTTTGATTAAGTAAAGAATCGTCCACCCAATTAGTTTTGAATAATTAGACTCATCATATTTAAATTATTTGTAAAACGTCGTACCGATTTTGACGAGAAAATTTTATCCAGACGATGATAGCGTTGCGAATTTTAAGAATTTTTAAGAGGGTTGTTCTGAAGATTTGCGAGACTCAAAACAAAAATATCTGCGAAGTCGTATATTGTAATTTCAGTTTACAACTTATGCAATAAAAAGAAAAAAATTATCACTAAATTATCTGCAATTTACTTTGTTTTTACCATTGAACGTTAATGATTAAAATTTACTGAACTCCCTGTTTCAATGTTAAAAATGAAAAATAATTAATAGAGTAATTAATGGCGTATATTATGTAATATATAAACTATACTCTACAGGTTCACTACTAATGAATTCTAATCTCATTTTGTTATACATATTATACCGTCCTAAATAACAATGTGCCAAATTTTGTATACTACCCGTACCGGAAAACACGATGATTTATTCAAAGAATTGTTGTCACTGATCCAAGCGTATCGTTACTACAACCTGTATTTGTATATTGAATTTCAATTTGTATTTATTCACCATGTAGATACGAAGTAATTTTTTGAACAATACAGAGAATTCATCGGGAAAGGCGATTATTCTTATTCGTCGTCCTACATTTGTTGCACACTTTGCACGTGAAATAATTTATTATCATAGAATTAAATATAATGTGTACGGTTTTTGCTAAACGTTTTTTCTTTCTAATAACAATCGGTATTCTGATAATTTTCAATAATACCAATGCTGGTAAGTTGTAATTAAACGATATATTTATATAATAAATTGCATATTAATTTACTTTTGTAAATATACTTTGTTCATTTAATTATAAATATTACTCTTATTCGGCAAATAAATAATAATATATTCTATTAATTTCGTACAGCGAAAGATGAAGGTAAATATTAGCTATGACTAAACAGACAAAATTTAAATTGTTGAATATTATAAAATATATAATGAGAAATAATTGGATATTATTGTATTTATTTATATTTTGTATTATTACGACAAAAATACCGATATAAAAGATTATAGTGTGCATTTATTTTACATAAAATTATATTATGTTTCAATTTCAGAATGTCGAGGTAACGATTGAAATTGCGTTTTTTAATAAAAAAAAATAAACTTACGATAAACATAAACAAACCTTATTATTAGAATAATTCTCAAGCACTAAAGATTATCAATATATTAATTACCGCGTAAAAATAACATTTATTGATTAATATATTACTCAATATCACGTAACACAATATTACAGTATTCATTTTATTGTTTATTAATTCTTTTTATTTTTTAAACTTTTTAATTGATCGTCTAGTGTTGTTTCGTAAACACCTCCACGTTAATCGTATGTATATCGTATCAATTGTATGAATTATTTATTACATCGAACGAACTGATAATCGCGATTAATTTTTAAGTCATATAGTCGAAAATTATATTAATATAACATATTAGGGATATTAATTATAATTTATAAGAATTCGAGCGATGTGATTTATATGTAGATTAGATGTAAATTATACGTAGATTTTGTTCTCGCGTATGAAAAACGCGTTAACCGTTGTTGAAACCGTTTTATTGTGGGTCACATTACAAAACGTAAATTGTGGACATTAGCTATATGTGTAACAAAATAAACATATGTGTTTAAATAAACAAATTACTAGGTCGTCTGTGAAATCGAAATCTGCTACGAAATAATTCGAATAATGATAAATTCATATAAAATACGTTAATACAATCAAATTATGTGTTCAACCAATATAATGCATGGAGTCTATATAGACCGAAGTTTGCTTTTCAGCAAGGCTGGGCATTAACGAGTTATTAATTTTTATTTTAAATTAATTTGAAAAATTACTTTTTATGAAAACTAACGTATTAAAATACTTTATGTAAATTTCTATTAAAGTATTATTTTACATGTTTTTATCTTATAATATAGGTAATTTTTTTCCTAAACGTAATAATGTCGGTAAACATGACTTTGGCAACATATATTTTGCGAGTCGTGATTCAAAATTTAAAATATTATATAATTTTATTGCGTTAACGAATAAATAATATAATATAATTGAGCGTTTTAATTTAATAATAATGATTTAGTACAAAATGCTTAGTCTTTACAAAAATTGAGTATTTCAAGCATGTTTGTGTTTTAAAACACCTTTTTATTTGCACTTTTTGTTATAGCTTCGGATGACGGTTTTATTGCTCTCCGACATTATTTTACTCTCGTCAGTGAGTGTATTTTTAAAGATCAATTAATCATTTATTATAAAATGTGTTAATGCAAATATATTATAATATGTCAATGTTTAATCGGTATATCTGTTTAATTGTTCGATAATCAATTAAGGATGACGTGATTAATGATAATAATACGACCACAAGATGTCATTGAAATATAAAGTAAAAGAAAAAAAACTGTGATTTTCCTGTAAACGCCCAGCTTAAAAATAATTGTGCGTAATGTCCATGTATCATTCAGATTCCAAAATTTCGATTGTAAATATCAATTTCTCTTGAATATTATTTCCTTAGTATTTCTTAATATCTAAATTACATTATAGCAATATTAAATATAACAATACCAATTTTATATTGCCTTTCATTTCAACTAGTATGGATTCAGATTATCAACTTGTATTTAATATTCATTTAAAATGTACATTTGTATACTTGTATTGTAGTATATGTAAAAACTGACAAAACATTACTTTAAAATTATTACTTTGTCAACGATTATAAAATAAATTTTATTGGTAATATAAAATAATTAAGTAAATCCTACTAATTTTAATATACATTTTTAATCAAGTGAATGATTAGAAAACTGTTTTCGAGAATTTGATATTAGTTAATTATTAATACATATTATTACGTAACTAATAATGCATTATTAATTTTATTAATTTTTAATTGCTTAATATTTTTTTCAATGGAGCTACAAATTTAAATGTGTAAGATATATCATATAAATTACCCTACTTTTGTTTCTTAGCAAAAAGTGATATTGATAGTGCATTTAAATCAGGTAATTATTTGACATAATATTGAATAACAGTATTATAAATATAAATATAATACGTGAATATGTTATAAGCACAAAAAAATTGATTTTCATTAGATTCAAAATAACAAATTTATAATTTATTAATTGAAAAATTAAAATAAATGTTTTACTAAATAGACTTTTAAATATAAAGCGGTAAATTAGAAATTATTATCAATGTAAATATTGTAATAAAACATGAATTAAAAAAATACTTTATGAATAACACTATTATCATATTTATTAATAATTATAATAAAGTAAAATATTGTAAATTAATTAATTATATGTGATAATTTTTTAAACACTATATACTAATATATTATACAATATAATATTATAACACATAACGATATATCATATTGCATTAAATTCATTCAAAAATGATAACTACGTATTCTTTTAGTTAGTGTATTATCAAGATACCGTGATGAAATAGTACCTGCATTCATAAATCATATTAATCATCTCGGCAAGTTAACTTCTATTTTTGAACTCGATGAATTGAACTGATATTGACAAATTAATTTATGTTGTTATCTTAAGGAAGCCCCCCCCCACCTCTCAAAAAAAAGAAAATTACGTTTAATTAATCTAACCCATATATTATTGTTATTAAATACAAATTATTTGTAATTGTTCAAGTCCGAAGGTGGGTGTACGGAAGGAGCACCACCATTCGGTCGACCGAGAAGAAATAATAATTTAATAGGCTATGTATAAAATGTTTCGCCCGATAACGGTTGGATAGGCTACCAGATGTACCGCGCCCCTTAATAATCGGTTTGATACCACCCAACGGTCACAGTATGGATTTCGCGACTGTGATCGGGGCGACGTTCCAACGACGACGGTGTTGACGACTGTTCACGGACTGTGGACGAAATCAATTGTGACGACACAGTGACAACGTGATACCAAATTTTTAAAATAACGTGAACAAATATTTTTATGTACAATATTGTAGTGTATTGACGGTTAAAATACGATGTACAGAATATGGGCAAATGAGGGGGGGGGGAAACTTAACGACTAACAATTTATGTATTTACACGTAGAATGTGATTTTCGTAGTGATTTACAAACAAAAAAAGACGACCTGGTGTCTGATGGACGGGAACAGCGGTGTCGCAGGTGAATCCGTGTTGACGACGGCGGTCGGTGATGAATAGTAAATCCGAATGATTGATCAACACTTTGATCTGACGATGGAAATTGGAAAGCGACAATGGGTCGCGCGCGATAGTGACCGGTAACACCAACAAAAAAGGGAAAAGAACATTTTCGACGCAACACGAGACGGCGGAGTTCGGTTTGTTCTTTCGTTTATGCGAAAAGAAAGAGAGAAAAAAGAGAGAGGAAATAAAACGACAAACGAAAAATATTTTCTTCCGTAATTTTGTTACGGACGCGCAATAACGACGACGACGACGACGACACGAGAAAAGCAACACGCACGGTGGTCGAGCGGTTTTATTTTTATTACTTAAATTTCGTGTTGGTGCGGATTTGTGACGGGCGGACAGTGGAGAAGCCGTAGAATCGCGCCGATGCGATATCGCTACGGCGCAACTTAAAACGAGTTCACGATTACGAACGTGGAACAATAAATGATGATTGAAAAAGCGGTTTAACACGTATAGGTACAAAAATACGTTAAAGAATTATTATTTCATGCAGCTATACAATGAATTAAAAATTTTCAATATTTTCATTAATTTATTATAATATATTGTACAAGTCAAAATTTAATATTAAAAAGTAACTGTTTTTTTCTCATATATATATATATATAAAATTAACTTTTTTTCATAAACTTATAAACGATACAAATTAACGGATACATTCCAAACAATAATACGAGTATATCAAATATTTCTATGAAGGAAATATGTTATGAGTGTTAATTATAAGAATATTATTAATTAATAATTTAACAGAAACGTTATATGTATTTTTAATCGAAATTTTACCATTTTTTAGCCTCTAATGCCAACAAACATTTATTGCCTATATATTACTTCTTTACACCACGTGAATGGTGTCTTAATTATTATAGAGGTAAGCTTCATTATTGATAATAATGAAAACACAATTTTTATAATACGTATAAAAACACATTATAATAATATTTTAAAATTCATTATAATATCTATTCATTATAAAATCTGCACAGATAAAAAATTGAAACACCTTAGTTATTTGAAATTTTAATATTATTTATATATTATGCACTTTGCATTATTTGTATTATTTAGTTATTTCAAATAATTTTCCACGAAATTCGCCGATTTCTTAAGCGATATTAAAAATAAATTATATTAAATCTACATTAGCATTACATATTAAACGAAAATTAAACACTTATGATATTAGACTTGTGAATAATAATTGAAATTCTCCTTATAATATAATTTTATTTAATGTAGATTATGAAACATTTTAATAATAATTATAAATGATAATTCATTAATTATAATTGTACAGATTATGTAGAAGAATGCTTAAGTAAGACATAAATAACATAAATTATTTAAAATACTTAGGTACCTATTATTATTATTATTATTATTATGTATATTGTCTAGGAGATTTGAGTGTTCAAAGCACAGCAGGTAACTTCGAATGTAAGTATTTTTTTAACATTGAAATAACGTTTAATACGTTAAATTTATACCATACATTTAAAAGACAGTTAATGTTATAAACGTATTACAAATAATTATTTATAAATGAAAATTTTAAATATTATTACTGATTTAAAAATATACCTATCGTATTAAACGATTGTTTCATTTTTATAGCTGAAGGAACAAATATTGATGCTCTAAGACACGCATTCGATAATCTAAGTAAATAAATTATAATTTGTTATTGTTTCTAAATTAATAATTACCTATAAGGAAGGAAGAATAGTGTCTATTTTCATCGAAAGTGAAAATGTGTTACTGTTTACGTTTGTTTTGTGTATATATTAGATTAGGTATATATTTTATAAAAATATAATGGTGAATTCCTTCATTAATTAAGTATATTTAAGTATGGGCACTAATGGATTGATAAGTTTAAGTTAAATTAATTTTAACGTTTTTAACTAATGTAGCTTCTTACTCGTTATTTTAATTATTATGTCAACCTCTTTTGCTAATACGAGATGTATATTGTAAACACACACACACACACATATATATATATATATCATCTTATAAAAATTTATTATTAAGTTATTAAATTACATATAAAAATTTTCGCATTATTCATACATTTCAAAAATTTCAAAAACTTTCTTTTAATTTTGGGCTATTTCCAACAATTATTAATGTTGATCTATTTAAATCATAAAAGAAGTAACTTTTTGGTTTAAATTGCTAAAAATTATTTATAACGTAGATCCTATGTTACCTTAATTATAATTAATCAAAAGAATCGTGAAAATTCTCAGACACAGTTTTTTTAAATATTATGGAAAAATTGTATTTATCTGATCGAAAATAATAATGCACAAAAGTCTTTTAAAGATTAAGCTACGAAGAATGAAGCTGCTGACGTATTTTGCTTGTATACTATATTTATAAAATTACGACTTTTTATTTAATAATTTTAGTATTCGATACATGAAAATCTAATGTATTGTAGGAGTAACATAACTCTAAAATCTTTCTAAATAACTTAGGCTTGAGAAATATTCACAATATCAGCGTTTCGTTACATTATTTTTTATTTTTTAACTAAATGTTTAATTTTACTAAGTTATTAAGAAAATTAACTATTAACATAAACGTCTTCTAATTTTCTTTTATAAAACTAACGTACTGAGTTTAAAAGATCATTAACTCGGTAAGCATTATAAATATTCTTTCAATAATTAAGTCCAATAAGTGAAACTATGTCTCTTTAATAGAGCTACCAAAATTTAATGTCACCAAGTTTCCTTTATCATAATAAATAAAAACACGTAACATCGTAATTCCCATATTTAATAGTATACTGTTATTTCCTATTTGGCATCTTTAAAAATTACAAATGCTGACATATTACTTTTTACTAATCGGGCACAGGCATGTTATAATTCGAATTTAAGTAATATTGGGCCAGCTTAGGGATATCAATATATCAATAAATGTCATTTCATTAATTAAAAATCATCTTAAATAAAATGAATTTATAGATGTTTTAAAAATTATTATTACTAAAGTAACACTTCACGATTTTGAAATAATATAATATGCACGTATTATATTTAGATGTATATTGCAATAAAAATTATTTTATTCGATTTTCCTCCTAGAAAATCAGAGTATGGAAGGAAAAAATAGTAAGTATAATTTTCATGACACTCCTATCGCCGTCGTGATTCAACACTATTATTGAAATTTGATACTGAGTCATAAATATAATATATCATAATAATACAATATTTATCGATGTATAATTTATCACATGACACGATAATAAATATAACATATTCATGGTTTATGCTAACCCAATTCAGCATGTTTTAGTATGCTAAATTATTTAAAGAAAATAATTAAATAATAGTGGTTATTTTTTAAATATAATTCATGTTTTTTTTATTTACGATTACAATGTCACGTAATATTTTATATACTCGTTAATGAAAAATTTTAGTTGAAAATTTGTACAAAGATGGTTCCAAAAATCCTCTAGAGCACCAATAACACGTCCAAATACCTGAGAACGACAAATAGCTTTATCTCTCAAAACAACCACTTTATCGAATGTTTCGTTCGCAGACTCGCCGAGTTTCATACTTATGAATCACTTCATTCCCATTACACACGCCGTATACACCGACTTGAACAACACGACACACAATTGGAAAACTAATAAGTCGCAATTACATCAATTTATAGAGAAATAGTAGGAAAATAAACCACAAGGGCGGAAAAAATCAGTCTCATTACTTATTTGTCAGACCACGTATGTCTTGTATGGGAAAATTTATTGTCACCCAAATTTTTTACTGAAAAATATTAATCGAAAAAATATCTTTTCCCCGTCTCTTCAATATTTCTAAAGAATGTTTACATTGTTGCATTCCGTTTACGTATCTCGTATCTATGCAACTATCTTTTCTTAAGATCTAATACTAATAGTAAATAATTCTTCTTAAAAAAAAATAATTATAAAACTTCATTAGAAAAAAAACCGACATTTGTTCAACTACAGTTTATATCTCATTTCATAACGTGTATTTTATAGAATATTTAGTAAGAAGTAAAAAAATAGCATAAAAACTACACAAATTTTAATTATACACATATGAATAAATTGCAATCGATTAGTCACGTCAACATAAATGAACAATAATTTCAATTGTTTTTGTTAATGGCTAAAATATTGATAAGCATATTTTATAGTAGTTTTAACCAAATCTAGTAAAATTATACTTCATTCTTGTTACGCGTCATACAAAGTTCGTCTCAATCAAAATAATAAATTCGAATTTCGTAATTTTTTTTTTTTTAGTAATTATACAAAACTTCTACACTTACCTTTTAAGAGAAATTGATGCTGTAAATGGTATGATCTAAATTGAATAAATAAAAATTGAAAACACGCAAACGGACTTAAAAAATAATTTATATAAGAAAAAAAATAACCAACTCATGTCATGTAATGTAGGCGTATTATTATATTATAAGAATATAATTAATTATGCTATTATTCGATAGCAATATGAATCAATATTATTCTTTCAGAATGCTCATAGTAAAAAAAAAAAAGAAAACCGTGAAATTTTAAATATTTACATAGATTGAAAATGCTTAGAAAAATATCAATATATATATATATATTGTGTATTAACACTACAATATAATAATATCGTCTTATTTGAAAGTCGAAAATCATACTTAATAACATTGCTCAAATAATTAAAATACATTTTTTGGAAAATTATTCGAATACTTCTTTACCTAATCATGCGAACACTTTTCAAAACTATTCTTCACAAGAACGATATAAAATTTTTATATATTTCGTAATTTTATTTTGTATAATGTGTATGGTTTATCACCGGCTCATATAAAAAGTGCCAATATAATATAGTCGGATTAATACGAAATAATTTCTGTTTTAGAAATAAGTCCTATCCATCTACCGAGACCAGAGGAAGCGTGCAATTGGTGATACTCCGATGATAATAATAATTACTATTATTATTATTATTATTATTATTATTATTATTATTATTATTATTATTATTATTATTATTATTATTATTCAATAATCACCAATCTGAAGTTATATTAATTTGTCTTCGAATACGTTTTATTGATACTAGAAATAAAGAATTAACGGCATACACGTGAATCATAAAATAATTTTATGTCGTATATATTTTCATAAATTATACATTTAAATACTCAATAAAATTGCGCGTATTTTTATATTCGACACGTTTCGTTAATGCAATCATCTTGTCGGACATTGCGTTATTGTATTAAGACACTTGCGTATTCGATAAATTAAAGTGACGCTTAATTACGTTGTATTGGTTTATAATGACAATAAAATTACTATACAAAAATAGTTACGCAACGAAATACTAATCTCTACAAAAACACGCCAACGCACGAAATCAAAGTCTAATAGTTAAAAGAACAAATTATATGAAAATCAAAACGGTATTTCGTTTTGGCTGTGCAATAAAAATATTGTAACGAACGCGAATAAATCATTGGGGCTATGTCCGAAAACGCGGTCGAACCCATTCAACGGGAAGCGGGTGGTGGCGGCGGGCAACGACGGCGGAGTCCGCGCGACAAAGGTTAACAAAAAAAAAAAAAAAAAAAACGCTAGTACGGTACAACGAATTAACAATTCGAATTAGACACGGTTCCGTCGTCGTCGTCGGTTTCCGACAAGTAATAACACAATAATAATAATAATAATAATAATAATAATAATCGCCATACGAAGTACAAGCCATTCGGTCTCGTTCACGGCAACAACAACGATATTATGTACGAGCAGCAGAACAGTTTTTTTTCCCCCGTGTATTTCCCGTCACTCCGAAATTCGCCGGACAACGGAATTTAGGCGTCAACTGCGAAATCTCGTCCGTCGTCATGGACGACTGTCGTTGGTGGTGTTGGTGTTGGGCGGACGCTATTGCGCGATTCGTGGGCACAGCCGTGATCGTCTGCCGGTGGCTGGTGCCGTGGACGCGCTGGCTCGGCCGCCTGGCCGTGTGCTGGTCCCGGTACGCGCTGTCCGGTAATAATAAACGGCGGCGCGATTACGTCTCGACGTGCACTTGTTGCGGCGGCGCGGACTTTGACGGAATGGCCGGACGCTGGGCGGGTAAGTAGTGTTCGCCGACAGACATTTTTTCCGTCTGCCGCTTATTATTATTATCAGTGGCCTATTTAGAAATTTCTTCGAAACGAGGAGGAGGAGAGGAAATGACTAAAAAAAAATAGGTACTGAAAATGTTTAATAAGTACCGGATTCACACAATCACGATCAGGTCAACACATCGGTAGTACGCGATCCGATGGAACGTTTCACACTTACGGTGGACGAGCGATCTAGACCGCGACGGTCACGAGCTTTTCGATCGAGACCGCGCTAGTGTCACATATCCGTTGTTTTTTTTTTATTTATTTTAAATAATTATAAATTCAGCTTAAAATCGTTTTTTGTAAATTCGCAAAAAAAAAAGTTGTCATATTTTCAAATAGATACGTAACAAGGTTTTACACGACTTTTCACACAAAAATTATTGTGATACAACTTACAAATTTCATTTATGAAAAGAATATATATATATATATATATCGTTTACATAATAACGAGAATTAATAAGAGCAATATTGTTCCACTACAATATTAATTCATCGATCACGGATAAACGGATTATAATAATACCTGTTGTATTACATATTCATAATTTCTAATTAGCATACGATCGCGTGGAGATGAAAAAGTCTAATTGAATTAATTAAATTGGTGACGCGAGAATATTGTAACAACGGAAAACGATTTTGAAATAATCAACGGTAATTGTAGAGGAGTACAAATTGAAATCGTTGTTGATATTGTCGACATATAGAGGGTTTTTAAATTCTCGTTCAAACGCCGGGCGTGTATCGCGGTCATGAGTACATTGAAACGCACGAATATTTTTTTTTTTTTTTTTAAATAATTTCTCAAACAAAGATGAAGAATAATAATTCGTCGAAACATTGTTTTGGGGACGAGTGTGAGACTCGAGTTCGTGTTTTAACACGAATTTCCATTCAAACAAATCCGTGTACGCCTTCGACGTTTTGCATAATTAAATTGTATATTTGTTTTTATTTTTCACGACACGTTCAATAATAATAATAATATAATCGTCGATCACACGAACGTATTTGGCGAATTTGGCAGTGGTGACCGGGTGCACGGACGGAATTGGCAAACAGTTCGCGCTGCAGGTATACGCGTAATTTACGTAGTATTTTATTTTACGGTGTGTCAATGAAACTGTCGATTTTATAAATTTTACGAATTCAACAGTAAAATGCTTTTGCGCGATTGCGTTATTTTATAATTTGAAAATAATAAATAATGTTTTCGCGAAATTGTTCGAATAAAATAGTTGAATTTTCGTCGATTTCTTACGAGTTCAGGGGGAAAAAAATTAATAAACGACACGTCGTATTAGGCTATAAGCGCGCACGAACGAACACCGAATTTTTCCGTCGGCCAATTCTTTTGGCGCGCACGAACGATTTCGTCGTGCCTGCCTCTCATCAGTCATTACGAAAACGACGGACTTATTTTAATAGTACTATTAATACAATTATTAAGTAAGTAAGGCAAGTGTATAGTTGCATAGTTGTCACAACTTTTGTTTAATATGTCCCATCGCTATATTATTATAACCTTTACAGTTCGTTTCAGGACGGGCTTCGACGGATGAAATTGATTTTTCTGCGTCTATATATCGACTCACATATTTTTAATTAGTATATTACGTACGTTTGGCTTGTACGAATAGCGTATATAAATTCGATCGACTGATTGACATCAAAACAGTCAGTGTCTATAATCTATAATAATAGACACATGCGCCCATCAACAATATAAAATCATCGGTACAACAATACGTTTTCGGCCGATGGCGATCGGATCGGAAATCTGTGTCCGGATGATACGGATTTTAGAATCGGCCGATTTCGCGATCGTTTTACAAATAAATCGTTACTATAACCAATCGGTTCAATAATCGGCCAATTGAATTATCGTTCGTGCGCGCTTAGCAATGTGAATCAAGTGCAGTGTGGGGTAGACTTGACCGAAAGAAAATAAGAAAAAATTACCGGTAGGCCGGTGCTAGGAAACTCCGCGCACGTTTATGTTATTTTATTAAATAGCCAGGTATTCATCTAATAGTAATTTATAATTATTTTTATATAAAAAAAAAACCCCCCAGCAGTTACGATTTCGTAACGAAACCGTAAAGTTTGTATTTTAGGAGGATTTTTATTTGAAATTCATAATGTTCTAAGCCCAAAAACCCTACTACTACATCGAATAAACGCGTATTTGGACTTAAAAAAAAAACCACGTGAAATTATTTTATATTAAATATTAATTAATAATAATTTTTCAGCCGTTTACTGAATTATTTTTTACTTTTTTTTTTAGACAGCAATATAGATGCGTAAATTATACATTATTTTTATATCATTTGAATTCAAAGCAATCCGGTGATAATTGTTTTCTATGTCATCAGATCACTTATTTATCTGACTTATATTCCCCCTTACACCAATGGACACTTTACGAGTATCCGAATTGTAGTATTTAATTCGTGTTTTTTTTTTTTTTATTATTCATATTATGTAATATAATAATATATTATAACGCATTGTGTAGTTGGCCGACCATGGGATAAACGTGGCACTCGTCAGCCGAAACCCGGACAAACTGCGGACCGTGGCCGAAGAGATCGGTACGTACGCAGTATTAAAGAATATAAAATATATTTAAACGAAAATATTAACAACTGTCGTGTAAAATAACGATGATAATAATAATGTTGGCAGTGTGAACACAGAGCTTTTTTTTTTCACCGAATTTTAAATCGCGTCGAAAACGTGTGAAAACGTTTTCGTGTACCGAATAAAAACTATGTCGACGTGCAAATAACGCATTCAATTATAACGAATGTACACTGTGTTAACAATAAATTTACTTTATCGAATTCATTTTACTCCGTGACGTAGGTAATTCAAACGCGAATCTTTTATCTTTTATAAAAGTACGATAGAAATATTGTCGAAATCGTCGGATATTTATTTATTTTTTAATTTCCTGCGATAATCTTTTTCAAAATAGAAGTCCGTTTATTTGAATATATTTTTACTTACGGTATTGCTATTTCAAATATAACACACGAAATTGTTCAAACACGTCCTCTTATCGATGAAAACAATCGATTGAATTAATATATAACGAATTTTTTTTTTCGCTTATCACGTCGGATATAAGATAAACGACACTCGAGGACCGTCCTCACCCGGATCGTCGTGGCGGACTTCACGTCGCACGGCAATCCGTTGACGGAGACATACGAAACGGTGCGCCGCGGTCTAGCCGGCCTGGACGTGGCGTTGCTGATCAACAACGCCGGCGTGGGTTACGCGAGACCGGAACGGCTGCTCGATCTGCCGCCATCCCGTTCGGATCCCGCGGCGCAGGGACACGACTTGTGCCGGGACATCGTCGAGTGCAACGTGCTGGCTGCCGTGTCAATGTGCCGCATCGCGATGCCTCTGATGGTCGATGTTGCGGTGCAAGACCGGGAAGACGATGGAGACGAGTTGTCGTCGATCGCGACCGCCCGGGGCGGAGTCGTCATCAACGTTTCGTCACTTTTGGCCCAAGTTCCGTGTCCACTGATTGCCGTGTATGCAGCCACAAAGGTACGATGATAATCACACGAGAAAGAACCGAATGCCGTTTCTATTTCGAGATAAAATCGATAGTACACACAATTGCGGTACAAGAGTTCAATTGAGAAATTTGAAACTGAACCGACTCGAACCAAAGCGAAAGTACAATCGTTTCTACATAACACGTACGGGCCGGCAGCATAAAACCGTGTTACGCGCGCACGGACGCCAACGACTTTTTAGAAATACAATTTCCTATATTATATTATGGCCGTTACATTTTTTAATACTTCCAACACGAAAATGTATGACTAAAAATTATCGACATTTTTCAAATACTTTTGAAATGCGAGTAGTATGTGATATTCCGAACGTCTAAACTACTAGGCATTATTAACATTGTCGTTTTCGTGTTTGACCTATAAAATTGACGTTTCTTACTTCCAAACATACCGATCGATGTAGTGGTTCGATGAGAAATTTAAATTCGTCTTGAAGTCTACGCGAGATCGGTTTTCCAACACTCCTACGGTTTTCTCCCTCCATACAAAATTATAAAATTACTTGAATTAAAAAAAATATTCTAACACGCGATTATCGAAGACCTTTAGATGGAAAACGTCGATCTGTAGTAAAATTCACGACGAATTCAAATGTGTTTTCAGAATATTCTTACCGTAACAATATGGACCGGTCGGTAAGTTGGTAGTGAGAGTAATTTTACTATGTTTCTTGCGCGCGGAACAAACACAGAAAATACTCGTCTCCAATCCCCTTAAAAATTATTATTATTATTGGAGGAAAAACAATAACGAGTCGAATGATTTCTGTACGCAAATTTTCTAACCGAAAAATTGTACCAATTCGAATTCCAACCCGATCCAATACGGAATTAAATTATTAATATTATTATTATTATTAATTACCGTGATTCGAGCGCAGGCGTTTTTAGACAAGTTTTCGGTGGAGTTGGCGGCCGAATACGGCGGCGACGCGATAGACGCCATCGCCGTCCGGTGTTTGACACCCGGATTGGTGTCCACCAAAATGACCAGAATTCGGCCCACCGCCGGCCACAACGCCGACATGACGCCGGTGCCGGACGCGAGCACGTACGCCCGCCACTCGCTCCGGTCGTTGAGCTGCCACTGCTGGTGCCGTTACCGCCGCCGGTTCAATCGTCAACGGCCGAACGAGCGGAGAAACGGTGCCGCAGACGACGGATGGCTGTCGGCGGGCGCGATGACCGCGGTTTTCGATTCGCCTTCCTCGCCGTTCTCGGCCGGGCACACCGGCACCGCCACCGCTGGTCATCTGTTCCACACGTTAATGGTAACGCGTGTACAATTCGCGAGGCCATTTGTTTCGGGCCGGTTTTAATTTTCTAAACGAGAATTATACATTTTTTTTTTTTTTTTGAAAAGTATAATAAAACGGTTAAAATAAGTCCATTACAAGCTTATTGAATCGTAAAATTAGAAGAGGGATGCTGAATTACATATTAGTAGAATTACATCGTACTCCCGTTTCCCAGCAACAATTAAATTACTATATTGTCTGTAGCGATGTCATGACTGTTACATTATTGCGGACAATTATTAAACTTAACAGTTTTGATACACTTATTACAGGTACGAGCGATAATTTTGATTCAATGGCTAGTGGGTGATGAAATCGTTTCTCGCACGATAAGATGGATGTTGTGCCGAAACCGAGAACGTATAGCAGTCAAAGAGGCGGAAAAGGCGAAAGCCGTGGCAAAAATGGTCACTAAAGAAGAGAAAGAAACGTCTGCAATTCTGAAGGCGCAAAAATGTACATAAAAAAAATAAAAACTCAAAGGAATAAATATATTTACTAATTTTAAGAATTATCGTGTAGACATGGTTAGGTTAGTACGTATATAAATCGTATAGCTGCTGTAGACGTTCGTTTATTTGTTGTAACATTGATTGATACGAATTGATTTATTTAAGGCTATTGGAAGTGCTCATTTATTAAGAATTTACCTATTATAATATAAACCACAGCTTGAACTTAGTGGCTAAAGACTCACGCGTTTATAAAATGGTGCTTAACTCTACAAAAATCATTTTTTTCTTACACGTAAACGTGTATTTGTATATTTATAGTATAGTTCAATAATAATAAAAAAAACATTTCCGAGGAAAAGAGCGTTAAATCAATTTAAATATGCGTTGTTGCCATTCGATTATTATTTTCCAAAAACAATATTTTCACGTCAGAGAATAAATAAATAACCTGTTAAAATTAATATCTTTATTGTGAAATAAATTCCAATTTACATAATGTTAAATAATAGCCGGACAGTGTACACACAAATTATATACATATATTAAATAAAAAGCGTATTTAAATAGTTAAAACATGACATAACGTACCTATATAAGTTATACGTAAATAATGAACAACAATAATTTTTCTAGAATATACACACCTATATTATCTATTTATCATATACCAATAAACCACGCTGGGCTTGACGGAGCTTAATTAAATAATTTCTAAGCATTATGGTGTCCACGTGAAAAAATAATATACGTCGTACCATAGTCCTCAGTAGTAAAGAAAGGAACGAAGTGATTTTATTCCTTTCTCCGCTAAAATTTATTTAATACACTGAAACGCGTGATACGAAACAGCATATAATAAACACGTTTGAATAATAATTAATAACTAAATAGTATTAACGGTATTTCAGAATAATTAAGATAAACGTGACACGTGAGAAAATAATCCATGTGAATAATGACCTCTCTTACACACATTCGCATAATGTAGGATTTCCTATTTCAGGTATACCCTATACTTAAAGTTCGAATTTCAAGCAAATTAACGTTTCTGGATGGAAATCACATCCCGAAAACCGTCATATACCGCACTATAATATACATAATAAATATATTCTATATACGTGAAATGTTTTTTTTTTTAATATTTCTTCTATATCTAATTACATAACGTTCGTTATGGATGTAAATTATTCTATCAAATGGAATTGTATATCTATGATAATTTCTGAAAAGCAACAGTGTGTAATTTATTTGCCAACTTGTAATGTTAAAAGCCTGTATGGTCACGACACATAATAGAATTATTATACTAATAAAATTGTTGAGTTCAATGTACCAATACGCGTTTCATGTATAGCATGTCAATTAGGTATAATCCGAATATGCCTACGGACATCAAAGAAATAAATTATTACACGTTATAATATTAATATAGCGAAGATGGAAAAAAAACTGTCACCGTGAAAATCAAAACGTATTTACCTTATCAGTCGATACGTAAAACACCTGCACATGTGTTTAAATAATATTCGCGATTTACTCTATCGATACGAATATACGACCGAATCGACAAATGAAATAAATTATCATTATTATTATTTTAATTTTAATCCGAAATAAAATACGTGTGTTATACAAGCTAAAAGCTTTGCGTTGATTGAAAAGAAAAAAATGAAAAATAAACGTTAAAAAATTTGCTCCTTTACGCGCATGGTACCAATTAATTGAGAAAAGTATTGTATTCAGTGCGCCTTAAAAATAATATATTTCCGTACACGTTCGGTAGTGCAAGCGAACGGTGTGACGGCGTTATACGATAAATTGTTAAAAGCGTTGACTGCAATTGATGGCCTATACATAAATTATTTGACTTGTATGTTGACTTCGAGTTTCAATACGGAATTAATATTTGTGTGTTAAAAGTGTCTTTAGTTTTGGAAAGTTTAAATGCTTTGAACAGTACACGTAGCGGAATTTTTGTGGGAAAATTTTCTTTTTTTGACACTAAAATTATGATTGTTTATATACTATACGATTGTTAAAAACACGTATTTCTCTATATTTCTACAGGTTTTTAAAACACATTTTTCAAGTCTCCGGTTTTTCGTAAAAACAATCGAAACAAATACACCGTAACTCCTGCTATAGTTTACAATCGTTTTTTACGTACATTTAACGAAATAAATTACAAATATTTACCCCACTTGACACACTGGTGTTCGGCGCGCCACTCAGCTTATTGACGACCGAGTTTGAAACCCATTTTATTTCTATGAAATGTGTGGGCTGTTATAAATAATTATCATACATGCGTGTTTTATGAATTTAATAAATTTATAAAGATTTTTTTTCTTTCCTATTGTAATTTTAATCCGAATTTCGAATCTCTAATCGATATTTTCCCTCAATGACTGTAATCGAAAATTTACACGAATCGATAAGAAAAATATAAATATATTATATTTTATTAAAGAAATTTTAAAATTTACTCAAAATTATGTAACTTTCGGTTTTAATGTACTAGTTGATTTCGTTCAATTATAATTAATTAATTTATAGTTATTTGAAAAGTAAAAATATCGATTAGAATATCGATTCTCAAATAATATTATAATTGTAGTATTATCTATTTCTTGTTTATTCGTTACACGGATAATAGATAAATTACTTTTTCTCTCGAAACCTATTAGCTCGTCATATCTTCTTAAAAACGTATCACTGTGTTCCGGCATTAAAATTTATCGCGTTATCCTCTTGTAGTAAATATAAAAACTACTCCAATACAATTTCAGCAATCCAAATACGACACATGAACGATTGTGTGCTGACTCATTAGACTTTATTATACGTCTTACGCGTGTATTTTTTTCGTATCGAAAAATAAACCGGTATATTTTACATGTATAGTTCGAGTATAGACATACGACGACGATTCATTCGATGTGACGAAAACGAGATTTTAACGGAGAGGAAAAACAGGTGGTTTCTACAATGAAATATCAATTTGACGTACTTTTTTTGCTTTTTTCAAAAGTTCGTTAAACGAAATACGACTTCCGTGTCAGTGTAATATTTTAACTTGCTAGTACGACAAATAACGTAACAATATAACGTAATGATCCTGAGAAGCAACGGCGTGTTTTTATTACACATGCGTACCGTGTACTGTCATTATAACTTATAGTAATAGGAAATTGTTTTTTTTTTTTACGAATAAATTTAACGATTATATGCGCACACCGCACGATGTTAAACCGCAGAACGAACCGTGAACACGATTTAAATAATAATAATAATAATACGACGATTAAAATTCGTAAAATCAACGTCCGGACCAAGACGAACAACGTAATATATGACCACATGACATAGAAACAAATCTCGTCGTAATCATCGTCGCGTTTAAACTGTAAGTATTCGCCAAACAGATAATCATCAATCAAACACGTACAAAAAAGTCGTCATCACAATACAATGTGTATACATATTATATAAAATAATTGTTTTTTTTTTTTTTTTACATCTCTACAGTGTTTCAATAGACACACTTGCACGTATTTCGATACGTACGAGTACGAGATGCCGTCCTTAACCGTAAGAAATAATGTAGTGTTTCTGAAGAATATCTATTTAGACAATTAGTACTTCTTTAAATATAAATCTCGATTATAATTCATTTCAGTTCTATTGTTTTAAATTTTTTCGGTATAACAATAAAAAACCCCCATATTTGTATATTTTACGTGTATTAGTAAGAAATTCTAACTCAATATCTGGATATAGTGAATTCGAAAGATTCGACTATATTCAATGAAAAGCAATAAAATAATATTTATTAATTTTTTAAAACCGAATTTTCGATGCATAAAAATCCAAACATTAATCATAATGATTCGTCAATAGTATGCAAGTAGGATACAAATTCGAAATATTTAAACGCGCATCGAATACGAACGTGTCCCGTGGCTCTCAATACTGTTTGTCGCGAACACGATGAAAAACAAAACACATGTACACCACGTCATTTCTCATTTACAAGTTCGTCGTTTTTATTGCAAATTAATGAAATTAAATTAAAAAAAAAAAAAAAAACAGAGTCACGCCAAATTCGTGTGACCCATGAGAATAAACCACAAACGTAAATTTCCATTTCAGGTTTCTGAACCATTTATTCACACATAAAATCTCATCAATACGTCGTGTGTACGTCTCAAAATGAATACGGATCGGAGCACCACTCCTTCTGGTAGAATTTCTTGGTACGGATTCGAAAAAAGAATGAAATCGACTTATTGTAAAACCGATACTTTCATCGTTCGGTTCAAAATCTAAAATTTCATCCGATTTTGGACTATTCGCAACGATTATTGGGTATCGAGCTATTTTAAGTTCATAGAAGGGATAATTTTTGTTTCTAAGAGCTGGGAATTGTATAGGACAAACGAGTGCTTCATTTAATTAATATTCCACAAACTTTGACAAATCGTAAATGACGATTTTTTGTTTTTGCTTTACCATATTAAATTTTCCGACAAAGACACCGAAGCTCCGATCAGAATCGTTTTATTGAACGAAAATGTTGCTTTCAAATTTACAGTAATAACGTGACTCTGAAACTCTTTTTCCCCCTCCCCCCATTTTGGTTCTGTACTGTCCCTGACCGCCCCTCCCGTAAATCCGTCTGCGATAACAAAAATGTCGCGGGGCGTAGTGGCACGCGCGCGCGCGCGCGTTACAACGATTCCGTCGTCGGGCGCGCACGGGACGGACGCCGGCGGCAGTCGGCCGAGAAACGAAAGGGACGACACTGCGACAAACGCGCGCGACGGGACCGAACACGCGCGCACAAGACGAAAACTGCAAGTCACGCGTTGTGCACTTGGACACCACGGCGGCGGCGATGGCAATCGGCTCGGACAAACAACGACGTGACGTATCGCGCACGAATACGGTGTTATAAACGTATTGTTAATACGATTATAAACAATTATTAACAATCGGAAGATTACGGGCAAGTCGACCGATTTTTTTTTTATTTTTTTTTTTAATCCACTCGTTAAATGTATAAGTCAGTGTAGAGAAAAAATAAAATTAAGTCTAATCGAAAACGTTTCTTTTTTTTTTTCCGTCAATTTTAAAATCGAAAAAATCGACGAATTTCTTCAAAACTCGTTATTATTAATTTTTTATTTAACACTTCTAAACGAACATCGAAAAACGTACTTCGGCTATAACGTTTTTGTATTCTTAATTTCCACGGATTTAAAAAATAATAATAGAAACGGCGTATTTTAACATCGCGCACATTGGACGTCGTTTTTCGACATCGTTTAGATAATCGTGTAGGTACTCGGATCGAAATTAACTTTGAAAAACAGTTGTTTAAGTAAAAAAATTTCCGTTGGTTAAAAAAAATACATTAATTCAACTTTTATTAATTTGTAATTTTCACTTTCCAACGGTTATAACGGTCAGCCTGGATAAATAATAATTCGGCTGGACGTAGTACGAAGTGAAAACTCGGTTTATTTTCATGTTTGTCGAGGTAACGTTATACGCTGGAAAGTGGTGAAGAATTTAATTTCCCTCTTCCCACATCCTGCCAACGATTCGGAAACGTTTAATTTTCAACACGACAGTAGTAGTTATAAATTTGATGTTTATGGCTTTGGCTGACAGTTGTATTTTTCTAAAAGCGTGTATGAAAATAAAACGACAACGGACGCTTTTTTCTTCTTTTTTTTCTCTCCGTCTCTTAATCTCGTCTTCCTTCACACAGCCGCGGCCGACGAGATTTAAATGCGTAAAATGACACGACGACGATAAACGATAACCGTATGATAAAAATACCGTTCGTCGTTTTATTTTTAGAGGCGAAATTTCAAGAAGGACGGGGAAAAAAACGTTTTATTCGTTCGTTTTCATTATGTATAATGTACTAACGCGACTGACTGGATGACTACGCGTAGA
Organism: Chaetogeoica ovagalla; assembly: GCA_032441825.1. Classification (NCBI taxonomy): domain Eukaryota; kingdom Metazoa; phylum Arthropoda; class Insecta; order Hemiptera; family Aphididae; genus Chaetogeoica; species Chaetogeoica ovagalla. Next base: position 1,843,865 of record CM063747.1, on the reverse strand, counting down.
TTATACGAGTGGGTACCTAGTAATTATAATAATTGGAGACCGGATATTTGTATGTTTTTACAAATTTTTATTGAGAATATACAACTATTGAAAATGTATGAGCATTCTGAACGATTCGTTTTCCTATGTGTGAACTGATATACAAAACAATTTTAGCGCATAAAAAGTCGTATGTTCGAAGGTTAGTGATAATATTCTGTGCAAAATGGTGTGTTTAAGAAATATATTCGATTTTGATTTGAACATTTCGCAACAGAACGTTTACAAAAAAAAAATTATGTCGGTTTCTGCCACCGGACGCCGTGATGTCAAACACCGAGTAAAGTTTATTTACTATTGTTTAGCAAATTAATATTATTTTTCAAAAATATTTTATTGTTTTTAGCCCATAACACTTAATAATAACTCTTTTATCGCACAAAATTTATGCATAATTTATAATTTGCAATTTATTAAATGAAATGTACTCAAACATTATATACGTCGCACCGAGTATGGCCGTTTTATATAATTTTTTTTTAAACATCGGGAATTTAATTTGTGTCTCTCTATAATTTTCACTCAAATATCGTTATTCCTATTTGTTATTATCAGTACGCTTTTACAAAACGTATATTAATTAAAAAAAAAAAAAAAGATTATTTTTAATGAAACCGTATAAAAAAAACGTGTGATTTCTTCGTATTTCAAACGCTCATAAATCCGTCGTCTAATAATAACTATAATATAATCATTAATAATATTATTATCGCGTCGATAAAAAAAAAAAAAAAAAAATAGCGTGTAGGTAAATGATAATGATAATTTCCCGTTCGCGATGACCTCCTCCTAAACCGCGCCAGCAGTTCACCGTCCACAAGTCATCGTAATAAAATGTTTATCCGACCCGGCACGTTCGTCCGCCGTGATCGACAGCGTTTTGATTGCGCCGTGTCTTCGATATAATTATTATTATTATTACCCGTAACGTGCGCACGACGCAATATTTTTAAATATCGATTGTGTAGTAATATTATTACGATAATATAAATCGAACGTTTCGATCGGGCCCCGCGGCAGTCTCCGTTCGCGTTCCATCCGCTGCCGTCGTCGTCGTCGTCGTTTTCACTGCACACAGCACACACATTGGCGGCGGTATGGCGTCGCGGATACAGCCCAAAGAGGCGACACTGGCCACGACCGCGGTCGCGTGCCTTATAGCCACAATGGCCGTGATACTGATCGGTTCCATTTACCTGACGAACGGCCAGGGCTGGCCGAATCTCGTGCTGAACGTGTTCTCGGCCCTGGCGGTGTGCGCCGTCAGCGTCTCGGCTCTGGCGTACGCGGCCTACGAACAGTACGTGGCCAAAAGAGACTTGTTCACCGACTACGATCGCAACGAAATCGTTTACCGGTCGACCGGCCAATGGGCGGGTGAGTTATATAATATCGCGGTCAGACGTGTGCGAATTATTCGAAAAATGATTTTTTTTTTTTTTTTTTTTAACACTTTTGGAATACAAATGACCTAAAGTGTTTCAAACGTTTTTTTTTTTTTTAAATATATTTTTTTAATCGAAACCAAAACACTTTTCTGAACGTACCGAAATAACAGTTTCACATTTTCGTGTTTAGATTTATAAAATATTACTAGATATATTTGACATTTAGCGACTATCAGTGTATCAAGTCGTTATCGTCGCGTCTGTATGCCTATTTTTTTTTTTTTTTATTAAATATTCAAAAAAAAAAAATTAATAAATGTGTTGTGATAATTAGATCGAATTGAAGGGGCAATAAAAATTTTTAAAAATACGTAAAAGTATTTTCGAATTTAATTACATTTGAGAAAAAGCATTCGATTACTAATATTATTCTGAATACAAAAACAAACATTCTTAGTACGTACGATCGCGGTTACGTTCGTGCGCTGTACAGTGTGGAAAACGGCGTATTAATATTTTTATGTCCTGTTATAACGGTTGTGTGTAAACGTTTGTAAATTTTTTTCTTTCTGAATATCGATTTACCACGATTTCTTAACTCGTCAAAAAATAAATAAAATATCGTATTTTTACAAATGTTTAAACGTTTAGACTTTGTTCCGTTTCCGATAAAATAATGTTTTTCACAAAAACAACGCGTGTGTTGCACCTCGGTCGTCCGTTTTTTATAGCTCACATACCGCGCACCTCGATAACAATATTTTGTGTTGTAATATCTTATAACATCGTAATCATTTGAGTATTTAATCGTTTTTGAAAATTAAAGCGACTAACATATTTAGTGGCCACGTCAAAATACGATTTCTGACTACGTGCGCAGCCGAGTATAATTCTTTTTCTTTATTTTTTTTTTTTGAAGGAAATACTTATTAAATAAGACTTTTTTTTAATATTGGCGTATTAACCGCGATTTCTCTAAAGTCGCTATCAAATACTAAGCAAACACAAAATACTAAAAAAAAAAAAAATTAAACGTTCTAAAACATTTTGTGCATTATATATTTTACACAGAGAATAATTATCGTTTTTTACTTTCAAAAAAAAAAAAAAAAAAAATATATACATAAATATATATTTCAAATGAAACGGAAACGAATGTATTTTTAATTTTTTGCTAAGCTCGTTTTTTTGCTAATGAAGAACCTACAGGCTTCATCGGTCGCAAGAAAACAAATCGCGTTATAAAATATGCCAATAACAACAACAGGTCTTTACGGTTTCACGCAGTTAGTGTTTAAATATAATACTTTTTTTCCTTTTATTGATTTTAATATTTATTGGCGTGTTCAAAAATAATTACACTCGAGTAAACGTGCGTATCGAATTTTTCCGAACCCAAGGGAATTAAAAACTGCGCGCCTATTTATGATTTTATGATTCATCAAAAAAAATAACCTATTCTACGACGATTTGAACATTGCTTGTCATCGCCACGCACTCGTGTGCGTGAATGTACAGACTCGTCCTGTAGGTACTCTATTGTATGAACGCCACTGAATGAGACGATTTCTACAAAACTCTTGGATATTATATATACTCTATATTATATATTTATATAAATATTATATATTTCTATATACTCTTGGACGTTATTTTCCTTTTCTTTTTTTTTTTATTCGTTAAGTTTCCAACTATATTTCGTATAATTATTTTCTACCCAAAAATTGATATACCAATAACGCGTTGTATTATAATTATCTCATATAACAACGTACAAAATATTATTCTGTAGAAATAAACGAATTCATGCGGGCAAATTATTGAAATTGCTTATTTGCACCTCGTATGAGAAACGAACAATATACATAACTTATCGAGTAATTAAATTGTTTAATATTGAAATGTTATTGTTTAATTGCCAATATTAAATTAAACAACATTGAATATACATACATGCGTATAGAATAAATTTTATACGAATAATCTTTGTATAGGTATGTTACCGGTTTATTCTAGAGTGACTCAATGTATCCAAAATCAATCCACTTTTATTTTATATATCAACTACGTATTCGACTACGTTTTTTTTTTTTTTTTTTTTTTTTTTTGACTTCACAAAACCATTCACAAAAATTTTTTCTCGTATTTCTCGAATTTCTCTTCGTTAACTATTTCTAAATCAATACACTAGGATTTTCGCTCGGAACGAATTATCAAAGTCGTAAATTGTTCGTAAACACAATTTTCCCAAACGCTACACATCTTTACCGGGAAAAATAAATCACCTCAACGTGATTATTGGACAAAAGAAAAAGAATTGATTGTTTTATCTCACACTCTCTTTCTTTATGTATGTGTGTGTGTAATACGAAAAATTCCTACTGACGTTTTTTATACTTTATGTACGTAACACGATCACGGATGACTTGTGATAGAGATTTCAGGAGACACGACAACCATACGTAGAGCCCAATACGTGGCTATAGTGTTTTCCAATATTAAATAATTTATACATAAAATGTGTATATAAAAAAAAAAATAATAAAAATAGACGAGTGTACAATCAAGCCAAAGAGTAGGTATTATGCGAAATAAAGAGAAAATGTAACAGTCGTCGTATTAAATATTATGTTTGATATTACTATCGGTTCGACAATAATTCATTATCGTCTAATTAAGCAAAAATAAAAATGAATCATAATTGTTGTATTTTTCTAATTGTTTAACTACCCAATGGTTATAATATGTAGTGAATAAACATATTTAATATAACAACTATAATATTTTTTTTTATTTTTTTTTTCATAAAATCCTCTTTGGCCGATTGCATATTCGCATATGTGTATACATTTTTTTATTTACCAATATTGATTTATAGTTTATTTTCGTTTCTATTTCTTTAATATATCTTTTAATTTATTTATTATTATTATTATTTTTATTTTAATAATAAATTATATTGCAGTGGTGACGGGCGCGACGGATGGCATCGGCAAAGAGTACGCGCGACAGGTCAGTAATAATAAGCTGATGGATACGAAGAACGATCGCGTCGCACAAGCAGCCGACGCCTAACGAACATTACTATTATTATTAACGCAATAGCACAATAATTTAATAGTAGTAACTAATAGTAGTCAAAAAGTAGCGAAATAATTATTTATATTTTAGAATTGTATAACAATAATAATATTAATATTAAGGAGCGTGTTTCTACGCAGGGCTGGTCGGAGCAATAATTTTATCGCCTAAAAACGGTGAATAAGTTTTAGTTTGTAAGTCACGCGCGCGCGCTGTCAACAATTGTAAATATTTATAAGCGGCGTGTTTAAGATAAGCTATTTATTATTATTATTATTATTATTATTATTATTATGTTAAATCGTCTTGTTTTATGTTGTAGAAAAGAAAAATGTGAAATTCTATCGCTTGAAATTCGAAAATCGTATTTTAAAATATTAATTTAACTGTAATATTTTTCGATTTGTTTTTTAAAGGGGGAAAAAATGGAATATTTTTTCTCTTTTATTTGTCTTATTTAACATCGTGTAATTATTTTTAATCTTATGTTTAAACCAATAAGTACTATATACGACGTGTACGATATTACTAGAGATATTTTTATTTGATTTTTTTTTTTTTTAATTATAATAACTAAGGGGGCAGCAAATTTTACGGAATGCTTGTATCAAACTTACCAAAGCCCTGCGCGCGTGACGCTAATCGCGGTGACGGTAATTGTATATTTTTATAATAATCGGCGGTGTTGGCGAAATATGGCGCGAAACACGCGATTTATCCAAACGAATTTAATCGTGGCGGAGGATTTTCATTTTTACCAATAACGAACGACTTATAATGTGTGCGAAATTTATGTGTTTATCGTACGCGAACAGTTGGCCGTCGACTACGGGATGGACGTGCTGTTGGTTGGCCGAAACCCGAACAAGCTGAAGACCGTGGCCGAGCTAATACGTGAGTATCGACGTCGGAACGTTACTATTGCATTGGTTCTCTCCTGAGATTTTTTTTTTTTTTTTTCAAAACCCCGGGAATGATTTTTAATGTTAATTTTCGATTTGCAAATGACAACCTTTGATGTTTTTCTTTTTCTCGCGAATAAATCGGTTTTTTTTTTCGTTTATACGTTAGTTATAAAACTACGAAAATTAGTCCGCGAGATTCATGGTTTTTAAATAGCGCGGCGCGAAACGGTAATTATTCGTACCCAACTTTATTACAGTTTTGTATCGAAATATATCTGAATTAAAGGGAAAACTTAATTACCGGATATTTTTATTCAAACGTCTACAAAAAATGTAATTTTCAACATTTACTACACGTTATAAAAACTCGGCAAATATTCGTCGAATTCATTCAAAAACCAACATCAACGAATTTGCTGATGGAATATGTTTTTTAACAGTAATTGCGATTAATATATAATAGGTCGATAGTCTATTGTCTATACAGTTATGATATTTGTGTAAAAAAATATTACGAGAAAAAACGTGGAATAATATATGCACAAAAACTTTCAAGAAAGTATATAATAAAAATTATTATTTATATTTCCCGCGAGTTAGTTACAGCTTGCCTCGTGATAAAAAAAAAAAAATCACTCTGTTTATACAATATATATATTTATGGAAATTCGTAGAAGAAAAAAAACGTTTTTCTACCGTTTTTTGTTTTCGTGTTTGTAATTTAAATTATGTCGGTCTGATTGCGTCATATTGTTTTCATATAAATTAGAAGTTTTAATAAAACCGGATGTCTGGATCGAGTTTATATATCAATAAGTACCTACTCGACAAGATAACAGTAGGTTTCTCTATTGCGAGTCAAAAAATTAATAAAAAATAAAAAGCTCACGCGATATCTATTATACAATACAGGTATTTTTTTTTATATATATATATACTCGTATATAATCGTTGTGAAATAAGTGTAATACGTAATTTCTAAGATTATTTTATCGATTCTCTTATTCAATTATTACTATGAAGAATCCGACGAATTTCCGGTTTGTGTATTAAATTATAGATCAGTTAAATAACAGATTACGCATTTACAAGTCTATTAGGTTACATTGTTTGAGTAACAAAACACGACAGATCACTCTATTGCAATAAACTAACGGTTCATTACCGTCACATCTTTGACACTAACTTAGTAATAATATGTAAGGTAGACGCTTTGTGGCTCCTTGTAAATATTTATTTATTTATTTTTTTGCATTTTAAGTGTCCGTGTACGCTGTATACATAAACAAATGATTCATACATCATTTAAATCAAATATTATATTTTGATATTTCTTTATTCGGTATGTATAAATGCTGATCTTGAAGGTTTTAACGCGTTATAAATTAAATCCGAAGTTAGCAACAAAATTAATATTTCTATTCGGATACGATAATTTGTGATGTCTAAAAAAATTTGTCAGGCATTTAAATGGGAGCACTTGCCCCACACCGAGACAACCTAACAACGTCACAGCACGAACATTTCGTTTATTTTATAAATTATTTAATTATAGTGACTTTAATTAAACCCCCATTTGTCATTTAAAACAAAAAATGTCTACAGTAAAAAAGGGCCGATTCTAAATGCTGAACTTGGATATGCTTCTGCTCTGAATCAACAACAATTACACGTTCTATATATAAATATATATATATATAATATTAGTGTTAACGTTTTATTATTTCTGTTTTTTCTCTCATATTAATTGTATCTCATAAAAATCCCGTTTATTTTAATATTTATATTCGCGTACAATGTGCACGTCGATAATAATAAATTACAAAGTTTCCCACGAATTTCTAACTGAATTTAAAGTGTTTGGAACAAAATTTTTACACAATCGCACCACCCCTCACGCAATCCAATAGTACTCTGTGCGAGAATTTCACTAGAACCATTTTTAATTTATTATTAATTGTTCGTGTTATTTAAAATGTTAAAATTATTTATCGTTGATTATGAAAGTAATAGGCGAATTTAAGTGCATATAATAACAATATTTCTAGAATTATATGAAGTTCAAAGTTCTCGAGCATTACAGTGCTATATGTGTGCGAGTCACGAGATACAAATAATTTGTTATAGAAATATCGATTTTTGTTCTTACTTGCTCGTAGAAAACAATTCCCGCCGAAGCGTATTCGGAAGTTTCTTAAATTGAGTCGAATATTATATCTCTCGAAAAATCTAATCTTCGTAAAAACTGTATACGATTACGATTAATTCGAATCAATTATTATTAATGTTCTGATACAACCATCGAAGGTTTGACTATATTTTGTTATTACGGGATTCCTTTATTAAAAATTATTTAATAAATAATATATAAAATATTTTTAGTACTTTTTGGAAGTTCCTTTGAAGCCCTCCCCTCTTCCCTCAGAAAAAACTCGTATCTACGCCACTGCGCAAATGGTTTATGTTGGATCATGTGTGTGTGTGGTACACAGGAAAAGAGTGTGCAGGTGATCGTCGAGTGATGACGGTGGTGGCCGATTTTGTTGAAGATCCGATAGCGCGAGGCGGACTTGCGTGCCATGGTGCTGCGATGAAGCAGGACGAAGACGATGACAACGTGGGCGACGCGTGCTTCTGCGACAGCCCCGAGTCACCGTCGATCGCGGTCCGTAGACGATGCACCCGATGGTACCCGCGTCTCCGGGCCGTCACAGACAAGATTTCCAGGACGGGCGGCGGCGTTGGCGTCCTGATCAACTGCGCCGGCGTCTGTTATCCGTATCCCGAGTACTTTGCCGGAATGCTGGGCCACGGCCACGGGCCGGTTGAGCGCGAATTCACCACGGAATTCTGCGACAGCGCGGACGCGGCCGTCAGATGCAACGTCGCCGCGGCCGTACACACGTCCCGCCTGGTTTTGCCCGGCATGTTGGCCCGCGGACGTGGCCTGATAGTGAACGTGGGCAGCGCCTTAGCGTCCGTCCCGGCCGCGCCGCTGATGACCCTGTACGCAGCCACAAAGGTCGGTGTTACAGCGACACGTTTGCTGCGCGTTTAACTGCAATGCTCGAATCGGAAAATATTAATTAGCATAGCTCAATCGGAAATTTAAAAATAACATTCCAAATGAAATATTCTTTATCGCATAATCGTTAGGGGGTATAATATCATAAATTATACTTGTTTTTTTTTTTATTTATGGTCTCCAAGTATACCGGTTCATTTGAAAATTTCAGTAAAGGGACGTCGTTTTTTTTTTTTTTATTTAAATGTAGTAGAAGAGCTAAGAAAATCCGTTATTATTGTCTTGTCGACGAGTCACGTATACGTATACGTATTATATGTAATAAATATTTCCAAAAGTATTTCCGAATGAATGAATTAATTCGTTAAACTCCTACAATAACACGAAATGAAAAAAAAAAAAAACGAGTTATCGCGTAAATAAAATAACATGGCCAAGACCACATTTCGCAGATCCATTTTTCATATCGCTACTATCCATTATACACTTTTTTTTTTCTAGTTTTGGTTTTACGAGTTTTTTTTTTTTTGTTTTTTCTACGAAAATTTCTCCTTTCCGTCTTAGAAATTTCTGGAGAAATTGTCGGCCGACCTGGACACCGAGTGCGCGTACTTGACGCGGAAAAGAGCTGACGAAGACGGCGGACACGGCGTTCGGGTACAGTGCGTCGGACCGGCGTACGTGGCCACGGCCATGCTGCGGTCGGCCAATCCGAACGTCCGCCGAGTGCCGGACGACGGCGATGAACACGCGGATGGGTGTTGGTGGACGAACAGAAGACGACACCTGGCGAACCGCGTCGAACGCTGGTTGGTACCTTCGGCTCGTCGGTGGGTACGATCAGCGCTCAGGCAGAGTGGCCGATCGTACGCTGCCGGCGACGGGCCGGTCAACATTACCGGCTATTGGCCGCACACGTTGTTGGTACGTAAACACTGAGATGTAAAAATGTATGCCTCGTCTCCATCTCCGATCGATAAAGAACAAAAATACATTTTTTAACAAACTTTTCAGCGAGTCGGATTTAACAATTTAGCCACAATTGCAATTAAACACAATTAATACGTATTGACAACATTTTAATACCATCATATATTATGACGTTGATTCGAAATTAACACACGTTTGGTTAAAAAAATTATTAAAATAAATGTTAATTTGAATAAATAAAGTTTAATTGAATACAACTTAACTCGGAAACTTCAATATTTCGATGATTTTGAAAATAATAATAATAATAATAAATTGAACGAATTTAAACGCAATATAAAAGTACGCGAGCGTAATAACTGAAAAACCAAATAGAACTTTAAACTATTCATTAAACATTTACAAATCAAAATCGATAATTTCATTCGAGCCGTTTGCTGCAAAATTGGTAAACGGTAAAACGCTTTTAATAGAGAACCAACAATTTTCGCGATTTTGACTTCATTCGGTGTTTTCTGCGGTAACGATTGCACTTGAATTATTATTATTATTATTATTATTATTATTATTATTATTATTATTATTATTATTATTATTATTATTATCAGGTGTGGTGCACACGACTGGCCAGCACGCTGATGCCGGGTCAATGGTTTACAGACCATGTCTTGATGCCGGGCATGCTCGAGTACCGGGAAAAAGGGCGAAAGGCTATCCGTGGAGAAAAGGAAATGTTTTATTAACAGTGTCCTGAGAACGGATACAGTATAGGAAAAGAACTTCTATACTGGCGGCGATAGACACATACCAGTTTATGTATATATTTTTTTTTCAAAAGTCATAATAATCATAACAATATGACGTATTAATTCATTACGCTACACGTAGATTAGATTACGTGGAAAAACGGCCAATTTTAACTAAATGATAATTAAAAAAATTAATAGAGAAATTCGTAATGCGCCATTTACATTTTAAAGAGAATTTTATTCTAATGATCTGCAAAGGTCGTGCAAGATAGTCTGGAAACTTCACTTTTTAAGTATATAAGACGCAAATACGAGTTGATCAAGATAGGCCAGGGGATATTATCATGACCAAGCGTGGCTCTCCTCTTTCTAGAGATGAAATTGAATTTTTTTTAAAAAAAAAAAAAAACTACACCGCCCATGAGTAACGAAAAATAAATAATAAAAACAGACTATCTAATTTGAACGTTTATATAGTTTAAAGACAAACGGGTCATTATTTTACAAAAGAAAAAAGAATGCTCTTTTAAGAAACGCTTACACTGTAAACGTTACAGAAACGAAAATAAAAATAAATTCGAAATTTAAAAATGTTTTTTTTTTAATGTCGTGGCCCGCTTTTTATCGTTTTGAAAATTTTGACACGTTGCGCGCAGAAAATAATGTCATCGCGTTGAAAAGTTGTCTGCATTTCGTGAAGACAAAAAAATAAATGGAAATTATTTTCTTTAAAATCGACCGTATCACCACGTACGTATATTTTTTTTATGTTTTAAACGAGACGTAAATTATGATTTATTGTACATCGATGATTTAATTAGATGTAATCTGCGTAATTTAATACACTAATATAAATGTATAGGAAAAATGACGGAGCTGATATGTGTGTATATTGTGCAAACAACGTGTGCACAGCTAGTTAATTATTAGAATTATTACTGATACATTGTAATCGATTTAAATTTTTTTTTTCCTAATTATATGTTTATTTACCTATATTTCGCGCGTATACTACGTATATGTAAACGTATATTATTATTATTATTATTTATTACATTGTATAAGCGGTCGTTTATCTAAATGTTACGGATGAAATGCACGAAATTAAAAATTATATCGAGAATATACGGACTTGTTTTTTTTATAAGAATAAAATGCGTGTATCGGTCGACGATTTTATGCGCGTCATGAACTTTGTATACAACGGTAAAGGAACTTTGTGCGTTTATCAAGAGGAGGAAAAAAAGAAATATAAACAAGCGGCCGGGTGGAATTAATTGCAAACAATTTGCTAAATATTAGCGAAGATTTGCACGCACATAAATTTATAGATTTTAAAAGGGGACGAAAGGCGTAACCATAAATTATTCAAGGAGTGTTATTAAGTAGTAAATGATGTTATAATTCACTAGAGTATGTCTGTCGAATTCACACACTTTGACAATTTGAATATGCTCTCGATTTATAGCGGACAAAAACTAGAAATCCGTTCTATACAATGATGAGTTAAAAAAAAAAAAAAAACGAAAATCCAAAATGCATATTTTGCCAATTTAAAAAAAATTTTTTTCCATATTTCTTAATTTTTATACATATTTATTAGTTTTTTGTAAAAAGTTATGTTTTCCCTTATTATTACTATATATATATATAAAGGAATTAAACTCTAAAATCCTTCTCTGGCACGCCATTGAAAGGGAAGAGAGACTAATTTCAAAGAATATATATATATTAGACTATTCCGATATGTATTCTAATAATATAATAATCATAGACACCGTCTGAATAATAAATCCAGAAGCCCAAATGGTTAAACAAGGCTTTTTTTTAAAACAAATATTCCCGCATAAAACACGATTTGACAACACACATACGATAATACACCATCCAAATGTCTACAAATCGAAACTAAAACTACTTTTTAATAATAAACGATTTTATTGACTGTTTATAAAAAAAAACCGTATATTAATTTTAAACGGAACCAATTACGGTTTATATACTATATATAAATGAATTAGATACGGTATCAATTTAATTTGGTAAATAAGGAATTTATTTTCTTTCGTATAATCATATATAAATACCGAACAACAAATTTAACGATAACAATACGCAGAAAAAAATTGCTTAAAAATAAATGAATATATTCAAGTTTAAGCAGAATTTGTTTTAGTCATCAGATATAAAATATATAATATTTCGTAGACACTAAACTTTTTTTATTTTACATTGTTTAAGATAATTCCGAGACGCGATTCTCTACAAGCGTGTCACAGAAAATCAACGTATTATTCGTTTCGTTCGGCTCTGCACGACCCGGTGAAATTTTACGAGTTATATCGTTTAAAAAATATTTGAATTCGATAATTCCGTCGCCATCGAAAAAATTCTATACTATAACTGGGACAAGTGTGACATATATAAATATATATATATATATATTTGGTCCAAGTCTCTTTTATAGAAATATTATATTGTAAAACTTATTTATTGTTTAAATAACAGCAACGAGAACAATCGCCGCCGTTTTAGCTCAGGTTGAATATTTTCGATTGGATATTGTTTTAAATATGACAAGTGAAATATATTATGTAAAATCGATAATTCAATCGATGACAACCGGGTAGACGAATAATAAAGTGAGATTTCACGCATTACAAACTGAATTTTAGATGTCCGGAATACGGGCGTGGTCTGTTGAATCCACGCGTGTAATATTTTTCAAATCTACATAAAAAATTACAATTTTATTTTACAAATCTATATATATATATAACATAAGAGGATTCGAAAACGTGTTGACACGATAATAAATGCGTTTTATTGTAATAAAACACAAAGTGATATTATTATGTGTTCTTGAATTCGACTTGTAAAGTATAAAACAGTTGTGTCCTGAATAATTACAGCGTGTATTGTACAAATACATTACATGTAACGCGTAAATAGTATTAATATTATTAATTTTATTCTCTGTATTTAACTGGACATTTTTAATAACGCCACACTGAATTCATGCGCGTGCCTGACCATAAATGCTTTCTGTCGGAACCATGTTTTCAATATGAAATCAAATGACGTCGAATTTAACACGTATTACATACACATTGGATTTCGTTAAGTTTATCGACATTATTACCACGATATTATTACGTTGTACTTACGTCAAACGAAATCGTTGACATTCTAATATTATCATTCGAGTGCGTGTGTGAGGTCTTCTCTCAAACACGTTTTAATAATATTATTGATACACCTCGTATCGATAGTATTGCGATATCGGTTATTATTTCCCGGCTGCGAGTCGGTAGTGACCCATGAATTCACCCGTTGCAATTGTACATTTTGTGTTCTACGCTTCTTACTCAAGACTCGGGTTTTTTATCACATTATTATACAATCGGTTTATTCTATTTCAATACTTTAATTTTACGTTTTTTTTTTTTTTGCAATTCTTTTCTTCTTTTTTCTATTTCAATATTTTAATTTTACGTTTTTTTTTTTTTTTTTTTGCAATTCTTTTTTTGTTTTGTTGAAAATATAATGTATTATTATGCGTTTATTAAAGGCATAATAACAAATTTGTCGAACGTTACGAGCTTGCATCATTTAAACGTATAAAAGTATAAAAGTTTTCTTGCCTACGGTTAATCGTCGAGTTCGTTTCCCAGAAAATTACAAAAAAAAATTATTTTTTTCCAAAGACCTGTGCGTTTTATATTCGCCGAAAAACGAATTTTCTCCAAAACCCAAACCCGCTGTTTCTTACTCGTAACAATTTTCGCCAGGTTTCAAGAACATATATTTTCAGATCCATTTTCAAAACGTTATAATGTACAATACTATTGCTCGTTTTATCCGATACACGTCTACATTACAATATAATAAATAATAAATATTTATTATTTTTTTTCTTCGGTCGCGTTAACAGCGTTGAGTAAACTAATATCGTCAAACCTATCGCGTTGTCCAGTGTTATATAAAACGAAACGGTGTGTGTGTGTGTAAAACGTTTCACGCGAATCGTTGTAATATTACAATCTCTATTATTACTCGTAGAATATAATAATTACCGACTATGACATAAGTAATATTGATGACGGAAATATTGTAAACGGATTTTCTTTGTGCGTAAAACAGACATGACGTTAATGTTATCGAGTTCGAAAGTTCACCCACGCTGAAAACTAAATGGCAAAACATCAATTAAATATATATATATTAGTGTGTACACAGAGTACAGACTTATGATTTCGTTTATCAATTATATTTTAATTACTATTTAATGTAAAAATAAATAATAATAATAATAATAATTGACGAGTTTACGTAAAAGACAGTACTCGCTTAATAAGACTAAACATTTACTAAGTATTTAACGTGTAAAACAAAACAATTTGATTTGATACACAAACGTTTTCTTTACTCGTAAAAACAATAATTATTTATAAGAGTTATTTTAAATTTTTCGAAACGCACAAAATGCGTCAGTTCAAATGGTTATATAAATTGTTGACAATTATTTTAAATAATACGATATATTATATGAATTACGTATAAAAATAATATTATATTTTCCGTCCTGTTAAAATAGAGCGTTGCAATAACTATTTGTAAAACGTGCAAATAAAAATATACATACGAAATGAGTTAACGTCACGAAATAATAATAATAATAAAAAAAAAAAAAAAAACTAAATATTTTCTCGACATTACAATAAACATGTTATGTATAAAATCGAATAAATATCTTTGGCGTAGAAAAACGGACACAAGTATTTATTGTCAATAATATTTTAAACAGAAATATAATTACATAATATATTACAATGGTAATTTTGAATGTTCAGATAATTAACAGTTATTATATATATATATTTAATGAAAATAAATATAATCTAAGAAAGTTATTTTATAATTTCAATAATAGTACATCACGAGTGTGTTTTGACTATGTAAAATTACGCCCTGAGAATCGACAAAATTTTAATTTTGGTAAAATATGAAAAAAAAAACCAAAATTATAGACCTAAATGATGTTTCACTGAAATATAATCGGAATTATGCGTTTGAAAAATCAATTTTTAGAATAACATTCAGATAATTCAATAATATTATTATGATAAAATCAAAACTAGATTCAGAAAGAAGATTTAAAACACTTTCGGTTTCTACACATTTATATATAAATATATAATTTTTCGCGTATAATTTAAAATTTACTCACGCGTGAACTTGAGTTGAACGTTTTAATATCAATTATTGTCTAATTTTTTTTTGTTTTTAAATAAAAAAAAGACAATTCACACGACGATCTTTTTTCTTCTATTATACGAATAAACTGCATATAGCTTTGATTTCGAGTATTTTAATAAACTCCGTTGGATACGTGAATTTTTTTCAGCTGAACGCCTGTTCTCAATTTCCGTCGTTCGGCGGGATGTGAATGTAATGACGCATAATTTTTTTTTTTTCTATGCCGATGTGTTTCCGTTAGAATTTTTTTTTCGTTTCACAGTTTTTTGTTTACGTACTGAACTCGCGATTGTTATTGTTTTGACTAACGCTTTTGGACAACAAAACCGTGCACTGTTTGTGTCACGGCCCGGGTCCTGTTTTTCACGTGTCGCGGGGGTCAACCGTCAAATTTCGAATAAATTCTGAAACACAGGCTGAACTTGTGATGATAATAATAATAAAAAACAAATTTAAGACGATAATTGTACACGCAATTTCAATGCAATGTCCGATGGCGTTCTTACAGAAACCGAAAACGTTTTGATACTATACACACCGACCAATCCAAAACTAACAAAAACTATGTGTTTTAATATAGAGACATTTATATATAAACCTAACAAAAGAAAAAAAAATGTCAATATATTTTTTATGTAATAACGAAGAATTTTATACGAGTGGAAAATTGAAATTTCTACGTACTCGCGAAATTACCTAACCCGTCTCAGTGATTTTCGAACTGCCGTGGAAAAAAAAAAATATATATATATCAAATGTCACGAAATCCGAAATACGAATTCTCGTTCCGTTACACGCTACGTCGAATCCAATCAATAAAATTTAATCGCGTGAATTTTATAATTTTGTCACGTCGCTTCGCTCTGTTACGCACCAGGATCATTTGAAACGTTATGTCCGTGTCGCGCGCAAAAATTCTGTTTGCGCCACCGGTACGGGGGCGGGCATAGCGCGAACGGACGATTTTTCAGACCCTGCGAAGCAGCTGCACGCACACGTTCACCGCGGCCTGCACGGCTCGACGGACAATAAAATAATAAGTGGCGGCGACGGAACAGCTGCACGACGTGTGCGTGTGCGTGCACAGTAATTATCAATCGCGGCGAGTAGTGTGAGAACGCGCGTATTACGGCAACGGCGTCTCGAGAAGGGCGGCGCAGCACCACTGCACGCACGCACCGTTACTACGACGAAACAATTGAATACAACGTTTTTTCGGCGGCGGTGTTAGTGACGGGCGGCGGTGTTGGTGACGGGCGGCGGTGTTAGTGACGGGCGGTGTTAGCGGCGGCGCGTTCCCATTCCACGCGGCGCGCGACGTGTCTCGGCCGAGCGCGCGCCGCCACCAGACATTCTTCCGTCGAAATCGGTTTCGCGCGCCGCCGCAGTCGCACACACCCCGCGCGCGTTCGCAGCACTCGGTCGTTCGTTATTATCACAGCGCGAGCGCAAGAGCGAATGAAAATAAAATATTAACCTAACCGCGTTGTTATTATCACCGCCACAACGTCTCCCGGGCGGCGCGGCTTTTTTCTCGTCGTCGACGCGTTCCCCGCCCGCCGGCAATTCATTCGTAATCGAAACGCGCGCCCGTCCACGTCCGTCGCGCCAACAGCAGTCGGCCCTTCCGTTCCCCACGGTCCGCGTAAGTTTGTGTTTCGTTCGCGTCCCGCGCACACGACACCGGCACTATTATGCTCGCGTCCGCCACGGTCTCAGCGATTTTCCTCGTCGTCATCGGTCAGTATTTGATTTTTCTTCTTTTTTTTTTTTCGGTCTGTAAACGTTTTTTGCTTTTTTTTTTTTTCTTTTTTGACGAGACGACCGGAATATTATTTTTTTAAGAGGACGCGCATCATTTCCGTCGAAATACACTTTAACGAATCGCTTCCGACGGGAAACGACTCTGAAACGTCGTCGTAACACTCGGCCGTGTGGCCGTGTTCCCGACGTGCGGTGAAATTTTCATTTATAATTTTCATCTAATCAACGTATAAGACGTAGACTATCGAATTTTCAATGAAAATAGCGTTTTAAAAAAGACAATACGTTTTCGAAGGCAATAGAAAATCGAATGCCCGGTGGTCACCTTTCAAGCATCGCCAAGCGACATGTCACGAATATTCCATTTATAATAGGTACTCACCCGCTTATTTGTGTGAGTGTAAACTCTATGTACGTTTGATAAATAATATCCGATGTTCAAAGTAGGACGTACGATTTGATTAATTTGATTTCGTATAGAAAATAAACGAACAACGGATTTCCTTTGTAAATTTAAAAATTAAGATCCGAAAAAAAAAAGATTTTTTTTTTTTATTTACTTCTACGAATTGACATAAAAACGAAGTAAAACAAATCAATTACAAATAAAATAGATATTAAAAAAAAAAAATGATAATAATAATTCGACTCTCCTAATTTAGATTTTGAATTAGCCTATTAATACTCGGTGATAAAAAGTTCGGAATCTTTTGCTTTAGACACCTGCAAATCTATACGCAAAATAAATTATCTATAGACATTTTTTTTTTATTTCAAACATTTTTAATACTTAACGAGTATTTTGAACGTTTTATAAATACAATTTTTATCATTTACATTTCGTAACTTTTCAATACTTAAAGATATGTATACCTATAAATATATACATACAGATACGAATTATTGTAAATTTATTTCGTGTAAAAAATGTCTTCGATTCTCACGTACGAATTACGAATTGTAGTCTTCAGGGTTCGATATTTTTTCAAACAGTTTCTGCATTCACCAAATACCACGTAGCCCGTTCTCTGGGGCGTTGCGCGCCGTTTCGCGTTTGCCTGCCCGTATACACACTCTTAACAACAACAGCAGTAATAATAATAATAATAATAATAATAATCGGTCGTCGCCGTATGTTTATTAGTAGGAAACAGTAAACGATAATTTTTATCGTTAATCGAACCGTCGCGCGAGGTTCGGAAAAATTCGGTTAAAATTATATACGCGCCGAAAATATCGCTGCCGTTGTTTAAAATATTTTTAAAACTATATTATTCGTCCCGTATTTATTAACAGTAGTTCCTCGTCCCTGTATGACCGAAAATATAACGGTACGATCGTTTCTTAATCATGAGAATTCTCCTCGTCTCACACCTCGGGGAAAATAACAAAATTATATATATAAAAAAAAAAACCTCGCGTAAATTACGAGTAGAAAAAAATTTGGTACTCGTTTCATTTGATAGTATGAGAACTCGGTATAATAGCGCGATACGTCCGTACGCGCGTATATATTATTTAATAATTGATTTTTTTCAAAAATAAATTTGCTCTAAAAGCAATACGGGCACACTTGTAATTAATTCATCGCGTATTTCTTTCGAATAAAAGTTATTTAAATATTGCGTAAGAAATATTATATTATACGACGAAGAGTATAAATATTTTTTTTACTCGAATATCTTACAATCTTTTTTTTAGACGACATAGTAAAAACCGTTAAATTTGTGATTTCAATTTCTCATTTGATTATAATACGTTTGCGAGACGTTTCCTTTATAATCAATTCTAATTCCTTAATATTTTTCGAATGTAATAGATTGCGTTCTTTTCTTCGTTCCTGGAGGGGGGGGGGAAGGAAAAGAAAAGAAATTAATTTTGAGAATTGTGTCTTTTGGAAACTCGTTCTCTAACGACACAGACACTGTAAAATTATCGTTGAAAAAGTGTAAAATATTAAATATATTACGCGACGTACATGTGTACGTTTGTTGATTGAAAATAATTGTAAAAAAATAAAATAAATTTTAAATATGTTTTTCAAATTTAGACATATAAAATACGGTAATTGTTAACTTTACGCATTATGTTCAGAGAATCGGATAAACGTGTTTTTTATTCATTTACTTTTCATTAGAAAAAACTATTCTCTTTTAGAATTCAATAGAAAAAAAAAAAAAAATTTCGTAAAATTAACGAAATACGTACGAAAATCCTTTTACATATAAAAATCTGTTAATAAATGTTAATATCTGTTAATAAATTTTTCATTTTGTACGAAACGAATCAACGAATCGAATAAACGTTCGAATCTAAAATACTCCTCTGCAAACTCTGTTTAGTTTATGGTTACGAATAGATTTTCACTATATAATCCGCGGCTGCGAATATAATATTTATCGATATGTTTTTCCCTCCGTTTTTAAACACAACGTTTTTTTTTTTCTATTCATTTTTCCCCGACAGAAATCAACTTTCTAATCATTCTTTAACAAACATCAAATTTCTATGATCGAATTCATCGCGTTCTTTTTAGACGCGAAACGCCATTGAATTACGTATAGGAAAAACGAACCGCTCGGGCCGCGGTTCACGACCTGTAACGACGCATGACAATACCGACTTGCAGAATATTTAATTTCTATTGTACATAAATCAAAAATCAGTCAAAAACCCGTTATATTTTCCCGATATAAAGTCATTTTATTCGAGTACACGTGATATTCAAATCTGTTTTTTTTTTTTTTTTTGCGTAACAGCATTATTCCGATTATATGACGAGACAATAAAAAAAAAAAAAAAATGTTCGCGTATTAATTATCGATCGTTCTAAAATAATAAATAAATCATTTATGATAATATTTACGGTGTAAGTTTAATGGCGATCTTTCCAAGGACACAAACGCGTTATATTAACCAGATAAAAAAATTATTCATGACATACATTTTTTACTCTACATAGTAGAGTATTCAATCATTTTCTAATGACTACGCGCGCAAACTTTTAATTTTCGTACGTTTACGATTGAATTGACTAATTTACAGAACGGCGTCTACACATAGTTTCCCAAATTTAGTTTGCCGATTATTTCCCCGGCATCCGCAACTTAATGTTATTACACACGCGGAGATCTATTATGAAATCGAAAATAACAAATCGATTATTAAATAAAAAAAAACAAAAATGTATTTCATAATAAGTAAATAGTGAATAACGATATCCACCAGCTCCTTCGACCGCTATAGGAGTTCCTTAAATATGTTTTTAATCGTTTTAAAGGAAAATAGCGAAAACGTGCGTTGAGGAGCTGAAGATTGAAATGAAAACCACATAATATGTAAAAAAAAAAAAAAAAATAGCGGGAGATATATCTCTTTAATCTGTCCTCGTAAATACGGCACTGACGTGTTATTACGTATATGTTTTTACTGGCACGCGTTAACTTTCAGTCCGTATAACGAGACGATTTTGTCACATACAGTCGTACATTTTTTATATATTTTATTAATCATACGAAATTATGAGTCGAACATTATAAAATTTCATCCATTATCGGTTTTTCTCCCGTATTATACGAATTCGATTCCATCAATTCTTCGCGTTCTCGTGTGTATTACGATTTCCACGTCTTGATATTCGATTTCACGCCCCCACCTCCCAGTTCTCGTCACAAATTATTATATATATAGATTTTTTTTCTTCCAAATGCCATTTTACAATTTTATATTTTCTTTTCGACGACATTGCATTCTACTGTCGATAAGTAAAATAACGTTTAAAATTAAAACGTTCGATGACTCTTATAAACTTATTTTTGCGATCAAAGTTATTTTTAGTTTTCACATTATTAGTTCGATTCGATGACACGCGCCGTACAGATCGCAAACGGAATCGGTGGGAAGTTTTTACAACTTTTTTCACACCAAAAACACGATTAAAACAAATTTTTGGAATCGAATTTATAGCCGAGAGTGACGCGCACGCATTAATACATAATATTCACATATTTGTTTTTGGTTTTATAGAGACTGGGATATTAGTCGACGTTTTCTATACAACACCGCGACGGTTCCATGTTACGACAAAGTTTTGCAGAACGCTGCTTTTTCTTCCACCATAACAGAGTTCGTCTCCTATAAATTTTCCACTCCGAGCACTGACAGTGTATATCAGCAAGTAGACAGTGTTGTAAACACGTCACGCATATACTCTCAAGATCATGTCCGATAATAATTATACTATTCTCGTATATAATTATCTCGAGCAATAAAATTCGACAACTATTTACAACGGTCGCATTTACGCACTGATGCGAATGTAACGATCAACCCGGACACTCGAAAACATGTTTTTAACTTACTAATAAAAAAAATTTCGATGTTGAAAAATAGGTGACCTCGTATTTATCCCGGTCAGTTCGAAAGAAAAATCTGCGAAATATTTAAACGGATTATTGGGTTGAACACTTGCATTTGCGCCAAGTAAAAAAATAAAATTTCGGTAAAACTACAAATAGTTTTTTTCTTCTTATATTTACACCGCCTTAAAAGAATAGTTAGCGATCAGAACTCTTTTTAAGCTCGTTTTATGCTGTTTGGTTTTGCGAAAAAAATTTCGAAATCATAAGTTTTTAAGTTAACACTCTCGGTATATACTAAAGAAAAATAATTGACTGGATCGTCTCTATATATACACGTATGTGACGTAAACGAGAATTTACGACAGTGTGAAAATTCGTGAATATGCAAAATTATTCGTGAAACACGATCGTGATACATCAGCGCTATATAATATACAAATTCTGTTCTTTTTTTCCCCGTCCAATGTCACTGAATTTTTTTCTTTAAACCGAATCAAATAAATACATTACTCGCACGTCCGATTATTATTGTAATATATTCAATATACGTACAAGTGTTGCTATTCATCACAATTCTTCCACTATTACTACAATATCACTATATTCGTAACAGCATAAATACTACGACTACAATGATCCAGTTTTTTTCTCGAATTAATTTTTTTATTTTCTTTGTCGACCGACATCTAATAATATAGTATAATCATCGTCATCTGCGACGATACTGATATTATAATCGATTTACCAATTGACGATTATTATTATTATTATTATTTAATCGATACCATACGAAATTGATTGATTCGATAGATTTAGTCAAAGGAAATAATTATATTCAAACGCTACATTACGACGACGTGCACTCGTATAAATTACTAAACGATATGTAATACAAAAAATACCATCTCGGCGGTTGTATATGGGATTTCATATCGTATACGTGTGTTTTTTTTCCATGCGTTCGTCGTCTCGTTATTTTACTCTCGTCGTAATAGACGTTTCTATTTATTATATGTCGTATCCGCGAGGAGAAACTATAAGTGTACGTTATAACGCATATTGAAAAAAAAATAGGCTATAAAAATATAACAAAAATGTTTTTAATTCCCAGTAATGCGCGCAGGAACGACACGTTTTCTTTGAAAATTTGAAAAGAAAACGATATTATATTCTTTCGATATAAATCGGACTTATGAAAAAAAAAAAAAAATGATTACACGTAAAAAAATTACAATGTCGCTTGTCGACTAAATTTCCCCCGGAAAAATCGTGAAATTCGAAAAACTCGAAAATTCATCCTAACGTCTGAATAAACTTTTCAAAATATAAGGTTTAGGTATTATGTATTATGTACGCCACGCGTTACGAAATTCAGACGTTTGTATTTACACAAATAAATTAATATTTATATATACGTTTTGAGTGTTTCGATAACAAAATATCCCCCCCAAATACCGACGACGTTGTTTTATGTATTTTAAACAATCCGTTATGTCGAATACGCACTTATACAGGAGTTATCAAAATGAATATAAAATATTAAATATATAAAAAAAAAAAAATTAATTGAAATACGTGTACACGTTGGCGTTAGTGAATAAGCGATGTGACGTCGTAGTGCGTCTGAAATATTTCACAAACAACCTTCCGAGCGTATTACGTAGGCAGCAAACAATATGATTACGACTTAAACCTGTAGTTATATTAAAGCATGCGAAATGTCGAGTGGACTTTTTCCTGTGTAGGAGGGATTTGGCAACCGTACAGGGACTCCGCGTAAAAAAAAACAGTGTCGATAGCTTATAAAAAAAAAAATTAACGATAAATCTCACTCCACACCACACACACGTGCGTATATAATGGTAATTTCGATATAATTTTTTTTTTTTTTTTTTTTACGTATACACTCGTGTAAAGTACCGCGACGAAAATCGCGAAATTTAAAATCATTTTGTTTTTCTTCCAAAACCGACCACCACGTTGTTTTCAACGTAATTCGGAAGTGTCGTTTTAACGTAACGTTTTATAATTATATTTATTTTAAAACCGAAATCGGTCCGACTATTGGGGCAATCGTATTATTTTATAAGCAACGATAAAATATCGTTGTTTTCGAAATACGAAATTGCGAAACAGTGTCATTGCGATTAACGGATACGATCGACGTTGTTTAAATATTTTATTACGAATGCGCCTAAGATTGTATTAGATTTAAAGCTCTTAAAAAATACAAAAATTGCTGGACACCGTTGATGATTTTTTTTTCTTCGCGAGTCTACATTGCGTTTAGAACATAACACAATGATTAACCTATCTATTAATTATTAATATTATTATAGGTATTACCACGCGACTATAAAACGTTGTTGTTTGATGGTCGATATTTTAATACTTTTGTAATTTTATCGTTTTACGAAGAAATTTACACGGCACAAATGGCTAAAGTTATATTAAGGTGAATTTATTGCGCAGCCGTGTTCTTGTTTTCTTCGTTACGTTTCCGGATAATAGATAATTATTATAATATACCTGTTCAAAAACGACAAGAAAAAAAATAATAATAACAATAAGAACACGTTATTCGACCGTTTCGACAACAGTGACGATGCGAAATAAAAACGAGTATTATTTATTTCAAAAGCAATCGAGTTTTCGAATTGGAGTGCCCAACGCGTTATTTATTAAGTCGGATATTATCGAAAATACGTGATATCAATAATTGGAATCGAACGCGAAAATTTAAACTCGACGTTATAATTTATCGATTCGGTTAACGTCCAGTGTTGAACAATTTCTCATGTCCAAAACGAACGAGTCGCATAAAAATTCGCCGATTGTCGAAAATATGATTGATGTGAAAACAAATACACGTCGTTTATATTACATTTTTTTTTTTCATACGGGCTGAACAGAAGGCACACGACGACACGTTTAGAAAACGAAAACCGCAAAATATTAGCAATTTGATCGGAAAGAAAAAGTTGGTCGTCCCTTTTTGTCCGTATAACACATTTTATTCGCTGCAATACAATAATCGAATTTATACCCGTCGAATGTCCAAATGAAATTATTGTGCGTAGAAATCGTGAACCCAAATATAAAAAATAAAAGTCTATTCATCAAGTACGTCGTGTAGTATCTTGTCGTTGAATCGCTTATAATCCGGTGTTTATATGACGTTGCCAGTGTTGTTTTTTTTTTTTGTTGTTATAAACCATGTACTCGATATATTTAAACTTCAAAAAAAATTTAAATAAATAGTTCGGAAAAATGTTAATGGTATCTTTATAGGAAACATTTTTTGTTTTCGAACCGCCGCGGACGATTTAAAAACAAAAAGGATAAAAAAAAAAACGACTCGCGCAGAATTATTATTAACAAATAATCGATTTTCAATTAAACGGATTGTCGACCGATCGGAAACGTCGGAGAATATTTTAGCAAAACGTGTGCCGAAAAAAATCTCCCAAAAAAACAGGCGAAACAAAATTTAATCCCTTCCAACTCACCT
The DNA here is from genome assembly GCA_032441825.1 of Chaetogeoica ovagalla. Lineage (NCBI taxonomy): Eukaryota > Metazoa > Arthropoda > Insecta > Hemiptera > Aphididae > Chaetogeoica > Chaetogeoica ovagalla. The sequence goes on along the minus strand of CM063747.1, from coordinate 1,818,853 downwards.
TATAGACTGAGTTCAATATACCGTGAAACGTGTTTAAAAACAAATATATACTCTCTGTTACGTTATCATTGCGATACGTACCGAAACTGGTGACGGCGCAAAACGTTACCAGTCCCGGAACCCTGTTTTTTTATATATATATATATAATAATAATAATAAATAAATTATATTGTGTACTCGTTTTGGATGGCGCGCACAGGTCGTGCCGCGGCGGTCAGACCGGCCGTGCCAATGTCGACGAGAAATTCTGGCCGAGAACGGCTGGCGGGGGGCGACCTTGCGGCCGCCGCCGGTCTGACTGTACAACTAACAAGTCCCCCTTCCACCCCCCCCCACCGCGGCCGTCGACGGTAAAGAGCGATTTAATAATAAAACTCGCGTTCGCGAAATCACCGCGTCGCCACTGCATTTCCGTTACAAGCACAAACGGCGGTTGACGCCGTACACCGTATTGTCATTTGCACGCCGGAGCAATAACTTCTCGACCCAACCGAGCCTTTTAAAACGTAAATTATACGATCTACAACGATTGTTGCCAATCGTATGATCCGGTGGACGGGGGAAGGGCTCAAAGCGACTAAAGCCCCACTCCGATATTTCAAAAATTCTACCGAAGTCGTACGCTCTCTCTCTCTCTCCTACGAGAAAGTCTTTTTAAACACATTTCCATTACGACGAATTGTTTTTTTTTTTTTTTGTCGAAAATCGTTATCGTCCATTAATTTTATACACACTCGGAAGAAAACGTCATCGGGGATTAATGGAAAAAGATTACTAAATTAAAGAGAAAAACGTCGTGTTTCCGTGCCAATGGAAATTATCTTATAGCATTTATTGTATATAGGAATTAAACTCAATTATTTCATAATTCCATATTTATAAAAAAAAGAAACAAATATATATATATATACGTACAGTGTTTTAACCTTATAACATTTTTTAAACATAGGTGTATCTCATCTAATCGTCGAGCTGGAGGTATTAATTTATTTTCTAATAAGAAATTTTAAATAATGAAAAAAAATCGACGGCTGCTTGCTTGTCTGCACTCCAATCCAACAGATTGCGAATAAAATGTACGTAAATCCTACATACGAATTAAATATATTATTGAATGCGATATTTGTTATGAAAATGTCTCTATAATATGATGCGGCCCGCAAGAGTGGATATTGTAAAAACCGGTGACTTCGAATATTGCCCGTCACTTGTAACATATACGTACTATAAACACACATTCTGACGCGCGCACGTATTCCACGAGGAATACATTATTCTGCGACCGTCAATCATCTCATCAATCCGCGGCACGCTATTCGGAAACGACGCATTGGGTACACACGTTGCTCGTTTGCTTAATTTATGCGAAGCGCGCACACGAAACGATGCGATCGTCTGTAAATATTCGCGTACAAATTGTGTTATTGTAGACGGCAAACACGAATGCTTCCGATAACGCGCGATACCGTATATTGACTTCGAAAATATTGTGCAGTAATTTTCAGTTTCGTCAATAAATAATAGTCGTCGATCGAGTAATCTCGAGACGGAAAGCTGCTTTTTTAAATTCTAAATATATTAAAATATCGCAATATGTCGTGCAATATCGCGGTATTATTTTGTTGCTAATATAATATATTATATATAAACTTGAAAAAGCGAAAAATGATTTGTAAAACAAAAAAAAAAAAACAAAAAAACAAAAAAATTACATTCATTTTAAACTGTTAATAATTATTACATTTTTAAAATTATCCAATGTTATTAAACAATAAGTGTGCATAAATTTCAAACATTAAGAAAGAAAAATATACTGAGATAATATTAAAGCGCGAATTTATTACGGAAATTCGGTTTCCTTCCAACCAATACATTCGTCGTATCGCGATGGAAAGCTTTTATTAGCCGCGGAACGGAACGGATGGATGACGTTTATTGAATAACACATAAAAAAACATACGTAATTTATTTTTAAATTATCACGCACGGAGTTTTTATTTTTCACTAAAACGGCGTAATTCATTTTTCGTGACAATATAATTCATTTGTCTACTGTACAAATAATCGGTTTAATCAGTTTGTGTATTATGTACTCTATGATATCGTAAAATTATGACTGACTGTGGTTTGTTGTTCATAATTAAAGTGCGAAATACTTGAAATTTCACGCGGTTAGCGTTCGAGTGGCACACTAAATAGGTAAACGCGTACTGCGTAGATTGAATACAAACGCGTTAAACGATTTATGTGCGAAATAAATTATTGCGTAATTGATAATAATTATTCGTTTTTTTTTTTTTTTTTTTTTAACAATTTCACGTTACACATTATTCTTGAGCATTGTCTATATGGTTTGGTAAATACGCGTTTAAAAAAAAAAAAAAAAACAGGTATTTCATTGTTTCAAACGTGTTTACAGTAATAATAAAAAAAAAAAACCGGAAATTTATCGATCCTGTTGTAATAAATTAACGAAAAATTGGCGCGATTTTCAATATAAAAAAATAATAATAATATAACGCGTTCGTATATGTCTCCGATTTTTTTTCCTTCGTTTTTGCGATCGTCTGTAAAAAGAAAAAAGAAATATACTTTAAATATCACACACACACATTTTCGAATGTTTTTTTTTCCTTTTTTACCGGTCTTATCTTTTAAACATTTAATGTGCGTGGCCGCGCAATACGCGGAATAACCACACACACGTATTTTATTTAAACATAATTCTAATAATTATTATTGGTATAGTTATCGCAGTTGTTACACCGCGTATAGTCTATACATTTAGAAAGACGTTATTGGCGTGGCGTGAACTTGATTAATGCCACGACGATCGACGAAGGGGCAGCCGTGGCGATTTCACCGGTTTTGCTAACCTCACCATTTTGTTACGATGACGTTACTATATATTATGTTACAGTGTCGTTTTGTAATCATATTTTATTTTTTCCTTTTATCCGTTTATGCGCGATATTTTCCATATATCTTATATTAGTGTTTCCAAGTATATCAATTAGGCATTCATAATCAATATGATTTCAATAAAACCTGATGTATAATAACATTAAAGCGCATTTTCGGTAGATAAACGTACCGTTTACGTACTTTTAAGAGTTCGTAAAGTGAATTTAAAACCACCTAATCGTTTGTCTTCGTATCTTTGAATTGAATTTTCGTTTGAAATTCACAATAACCCTACGCGATCATTCGACGTTCGATTCATTCGTTTAACAGCTCTAAACGAGACAAAAATCCGATGTTGTCATTTGATCGAGTACGGTAAATATAAACAGAATAGAATTATATATAATAATAATAATAATAATAATAATAATAAATTTATTGAGATAATTAATACGCGTTGAAGACCGAATGAAATAACATAGACTCTCAAGGTATAAGTGCATCTATCTTTGGTGTTTCGTCTTGGCAAACGTATTGACGGTTTATTTAGGTCAATCTTAAAATGTGCTCGTTCAACAGCAATAACAAACAGAAAATCACTTGACCGGTAACAATGTGCATTGTTAAGCGCGTTTATAACCAATTTGAGTGTAGAAAAAAAATAGCGTTCGTTAAAATGACGAGCGCGTGGAAATCGGCAAAATCGTACGAGCAACAATATAATTTTTCGGAATTGACAATGTTTGTTTTTACGAGAACGGCACAAGTCTCGAATGATCTAAATTGATAAAAAATCGTTCGAATTGAATACTTGTGAACAAAAAAAAAAAAATTGAATTCAAATTTAAACTTAATACAAACTTCAAAAAACGTTATAATTATGCGCTTTATCGAACAAGAAATCGCGTTTCGTTATAATTTTCTTCTTCTTTTCTAAGCGCAGAACTTCGATTTAAGAATCTGGACGAAGCGAAGAATTATATAATACCATTCAAATAGCGATATAATTGGTTATACGACGATTTATTTATTTTTTTGCGTACAACTTTTAAAAGCGCTCCGATCATTACACTCGTACCCATTTTCCGGTATCGAATTTTGTTGAGATGGTACTTCGGGGACGTCGTTTTTCGATTGTCTTAATATTTTATTAAACGCGACTAAAAAAAGTTTTACAAACAATTTTTGTTAAAAACATACTCGTATTAATAACAATTGAAATTACATCGAAGCTCGGCTCAGAATTTTCGTTTAACGATTCGTCGTCGCTTTCAATAGTACATTATAGTAGTAAAACAAAACTCGAAAATTTCTAGTAGAGATTTAGGTGTTCCACTAGAAATGCTCTCTTAAGTAATTCGCAACATCCACGACATCCGCGGCTAGCTGCCGCTTTTTATTTTTATTTTTTTTCGTTAATACACGGGAATCGCGAAAAAAAATTATATTATACGAATACTATACGCAATACGGCGCACATACCGCATCGTACCGATTCAGATAAAATCGATTTTTATTGTCATACTTATACGCCGTAATAATAGTTGCCGCCGTTCAATTCGATTCGATTAAAAAACTTCAATGACATTACAATGGGCAATAAATTTTTTTTTCTTCATTTTCCCCGCAACGCATTTCTCGATCGGGCGGCCGATTGTTGCTGTATTAATATTAATAAATAATTAATTATTAACAATATTGTTATCGTTGATGCTGTAATGTTGTATTATAGCCGGTCAAACGAGAAACGTGACGCATCTGCGTTACTGCGCCGAACAGTGTCTATGACGGCGTGGCTTCCGAGTGTTCATGTCCTTATTAAAAACCTAAAAAAAAAAAAATCTGTACGAATCGGAAACAATACTAAGCGCACAAATAATGTTTCGAATCGTATATTATCGGTGACAAACATTATTCAAAAAGTGAGTGAGCTAAGGGAATTATAATATGACTGCAATATACGCCGAAGGTCTCTGAACCGAGAGACCAGATACTTCCAAATATGTTTTACGAGTATCTTATTAACTTTTGTAATTTGTACAATGTGCTGCAACTGTCCATCACAAATGTTTAATATACCAAACACATTATATCAAATAGTTTAAACTAACTAAAATGTTGAACTTTTTTCTTATTTATCATTGTTAACATTTTTTATTTCATTAGATTCTCACCAATTTTTGTGCATTTATGGTGGTTATTTTAGACCGGTGAAATGTTATTCTTCCGGGCCAGTTTAAATTCAGAATCCGCCACTAACTGTGTTCTATAATATATGTGTATAAAGTTTAACTTCTACAATAGACGATCATGATAGATCAGTTTTTTTTTTATAAATAATGAAAATAAAAGTCTCTAGGGGATTCTATCCCTCTTATTCCCCTCTTAAATACGCCTCTGCCTCGTATTATTAGTGTCTTGTACATTTTATAATAATACAAAAAAAAATTCGATTCGCCAATTAATTAACGTTTTGTTCTCTGAATCTGACTTGCGTGGTTACATTATTAGTCCCGCAATTTTTTTTTTAAATGACTTTAAAAAAAATCGTTTCCGTTTTTCTCTTCGGAAACACGAAGTTTTTGATAATTGAGCTAAATCAATCTGCACAATGTACGTACGATTGATACCGATTGTATCGCCAAAAATTTTTCGGCAGTAACAATTCATATAAAATACGTATTTCTTTTTTTTTATATATACCAATAAACATAAAAACAATAAATATTCAGTTAGAATAACACGATGACTACTAAAGGGGTCTCGGTGCATTTATCGTGTCTCCGTATTTCCAAAAACTTCCGGATAAAAGTAAAAACTTATCGTAAAACATACAAATATATATATATGAATTATTTTCATCGTGTTTGTCCATGTAATAATTTGAGTTTATGTTTACTGCAAATACTAACGACCTAAAAAAACAACGCGTTAATAATATACGAAAAAGGATGCCTCAATTTTTTTTTTTTGGCAATAGAAAGAAATCGCGTCATTAAGAATTGATTTGAACGAGTAAATAAACTCAAGGGCTTTCACAGTCAACAAAATACGAATTAATCTCGTCAAGTTTAAAAAAAAAAACGGGGAAAATACCTACTCAATTCAGTTTAAGAAAACAAAAATAAACATAAATATGTGTCCGCAAATATCGTTATAAATAATTGTTATAAATTTATACACACATCATCGACGGTCATTATTATTTCAAAATAAAAATTATTTAATTACTGTTCAAATCCAAACGTCTGATGGTATCGTAATAGATATTATGTTCAATTATCTGTAAATAATAAATAATAATTTAAATATTTTCGTAAATTAGAAGAATAAATGCGTTTGAAACAAAAAAAAATAATTATTAATTGAAAACACGGTGTATTTTAATATTATTATTTTTTATTCGTTTTGACAGTTAAATGAATTATATAGCAACACGTGCAGCATTTCATAACATGATTTTTTTTTTCTACACGCATTTTAAACACGTTTTTAAAACGTACGAAAACATATTTGAAAATAAATAGTTCACAATGATCTCGATTTTATGTAATATATGTATAATATTATGTAAACTCGAAACACATCCACAAGCATTTGTAAATGTTTTAAATAATTTAAAAAAAAAAACAATGGCTGATTTTTATGTGTTATGTGTACAAAAATCGTCGTGTAGTGTACAATATAACGTGTTGTACAGTAGATACGTTAAGTTATTATATAAAGTTCAGTATTTGGAAAGAACAACGTTCACGAACGCACTCACGTTTTTTGAACGGTTTTTTTTTCAAGCCGTTCAAATTTATTTCGATACTAATTATTGAATACAATACCATCGGGCAATCGTTTGTTCTAAACGCGGTTTTCTTTTTTAATATTCTCTCAAATCCGTTTTCTTAAAACGCCAGTCAATTTTTATAAATTTTTAATAACATAATGAATTTAACGTTATCGTGTAATAACATTAATATTATTGTACTCACGATATTCTGGTACAGAAACAAATCACATACGATTTAAAAACGTTAAAATAAAAAATTGTTTTTCTATATTAATTTACAAAATTATTGTGATATCGAATTGATAGATTTTAACGGCGGCGAGTGTAGGAAGAAAAAAAAACAGTGCGTCGTCATTTGAACGTATGACAACAGCGAATAAGTTCGAATTCCCATGTGCCACAACGTTTTAAAAATTTAATTTTACAAATAAAGTTGGCAATTATTTAAGAATACAATCGAAATAATTTTTATGATTTTTAAAATATTCCGAAATTCGTAGATTAATACATTTTTTGTTAAATACATACATTTTACGATTAAATTGTACGATTATAAAATGTGTAATTCAGTCTTTAAATCGTATTGTCAACAGTTCATTTCCATAACGTATAATTAATTTGTATAATTTAGCACTAATAGTAACACATAAATGGGAAAATCATGGGCGGATTTTAATATTAACGGCTCGACAACTTTTCGACTATATCCTTTTTTTCTTTTACGCTTTAAAAATGAAAAATACTTACTGATTTGATGTATTTCAATGAGATCTGTTGAACGTAATTTTAATTTTTGTAATTAATTATAGTTGTTGTTTCTGTGTATCTTTTTTTTCTTTTAAACACATTAATTTGAATAGAATACGAAACAAAAGAAAATTAATGTTTTCGAGAGCAAAAAAAAAAAAAAAAAAAAACAATATTCAGTTAGATCGCGGAATTGAAAGAAAAATCATTGAAATGTCTCGTTAATCGAAAAATTACAGTATATTTTATTATGTTTTACACGTGCGAGAGGAGAGCAATTGATTTTTATTGATATTATAATACGATGTGGGTAGGTGCGCATACGGAGAATACGCGCGTGGTCGATCGGCGTGCGAACACTATACAATTGCATAACATTATAATATCGCTGGCAGGTGTTCACAATATTATAATTACTTTCGCCAATTATATTATATAATATAATAATCGCTCTTAATCATTATCGTAATTTATTATTGTCATTGTATACGTATTATGATTCAAAATAATTGCTTTTCGCGCGCGGGAAAAAGAACTCCGATAGTTTGCATTACGCGCCTGTAAATTTTCATATAAATTATAATATACAATACAATATTACCTATACTTAAACCTGGCGATTTTTCTCCAAATGATCCTTAAAGAATTATGAGCGTTAGGTTAGAAATATGAATATACGATTAAACCCCAGGGATTATTTATGTAAAAATCAAGAGATATTACTTTTTCGCTTAATACCCGATGATGAATTTATATCGAAACCGGTAATAAACGAGCGAATTCAATTATAACCTCTTGTACAATAACTCCTTTATTTTAATTGTATGTTCACATACACACATATATATGTACTTCTTTATATATATATAAACAGGCGTCTCGCGGAAATTCGACAAATGCTATAACATTTGATTTAATCGATATTTTCACGTTTTTCTTTTTGGTAATAGTTATTGTAACGCAGGGTTCTGATAACCGTAACCAAAAAGCAAAACTTAAAAACAACGATTAAAAAAAAAATTGTACAGCATTTGTGTCAAATGTCCGTGTCAGACACTCTTTATGACCAAATTTATTATTTACCATTATAATTAATTTTATATTTTTCATTTCTATTTCTTTCCCATATCCTTTTATTTATTCGATTTTTTCGTTATTGTTATTATTATTAATTATTGTTTTTAGTTGTAAAACTAGCAACGAAAATCAGAGTACGTATTGTCACAGCACGTGATCACACATCATCATGACAATGATATTATATATTATACGTTGTGATCATCACGTGCAAAGACACTACGGCTTCTTTGCGATTCCCGTCACCAGTTCCCCGGGATACAATTTCATTTATCGCGGATATTGTATTATGCACGAGTGCGGCGGACGTCCCGGGACGCCACTGATATGCCGTTCGTTTTTAATTGGTTTTTATTTTTTTTTTGTTTTGTTTCCCGTTGTTTTTCAATTTTCACGTATCGTTTTCCAAATTATGTGCGTGTACAACGTTGTATACACCGCGATCGCGTTATATGAACTTACCGAAATTTCACGAAAAGAAAATTATTAATAGATCATAACGCTTTTAAATTAAACCCTCGCAATTAAAAATATAAAAAAATTCTATTAAAGAGTCATCGGCTATTTTGAAACATACTCAGTCAAACGTTTCTTTCGTTGATCAAAACGCGTTTTCGAAAGTAGTTGGAACACTCGGAACCATGTCGGCTATCGAATTCCACATTATTTCCTATTTTTCGAAACGGCGCGACGCACTTCAAACGGTATTTCTTGACCGAACTGAGAGAGTTATTTAAGATCGTCAGGCCACTCTATCGCCCAACCAGACTCCGTCGCTCCGTTTATAGGATTCTTTGTATAATATAAAATTATTATCGTATTCAAAGTGTATGCGTAAATTACGAGTGTTGATTTATAGGTTTTATCATAAATTTCACAGCTAAATGTTATGACCAAACGTTTTAAGAGTATTGTGTGATTAATGACAATTGAGGGAACTTCCGCGTTTTCACGATCGTTTGTACTAATTTTATTGATCGTAAATGTATATGTATATAAAAAATATTTGATATATAAAACACTCGTCTTGAAACACGTATAGAAATTTAAAGAAAAATAAACTGTTTAGAACTTAAATCATTGTTTAAATAAAAACAAACACATAATGTTTTATTTCAATTTTAAAGAACTTATATATTTTTCAACCCCGGTCGGTCTTAACACGCGCTGTGTCGTACACTAAAAATATATTTTACACGGTTCATCGTCCTCGTCACAGTCGCTAAAGCTGGAGAGCTCGTGTATTTTTATACTTACGTCTGTAACCACATAATACTATTGACACCGTATACAATGTACACACAGGTGAGACATAATGTTGCACGCACGTGTACAATAAATAATAATAATAAATATAAAAACTACTCGACGTCTATACGATAAATTTAAAAATTCGAAATAATATTTTTCCTCGACAAATGCAAATAATAATAAATTATATAATAATATTAGTAGTAATTATTATTATTGATCGATACGTTTTAGAAACGTTCGTATTTAAAGCACGCTCTCAAAGCGCTCGATTATTTATTTTATAACGTATATTATTTAATTTTAATTAAATTTGGGGTTTTCATGTTACGTGTTTGATGCACTGTGTATTCTTAATATTCCATATTTCCATGTCCTACATCCTCTCCAGTCATTCAAATGTTACATTTAACTAGCTCATCGACGTAAATAGGAGGTGCTGAGGCTCCTAAAAAAGTTTTCTAGATCCCGTTGAAATGTATATCAAATCCATTTAAAAATCAGGACAATTTTTTTTTATATATAAAATGGAGTAAATGTATCTACGTATATGTTATACGCATTATTTTGTTTTTTTAAACTTACCGTGGAAAATTAGCAATGCTACCAAGTGGATTCTAACTTTTATTTTTATACACTCTGCAAAAGTAAGTATTATAGCCCTTCTAACCGTTTAATCCTAATTATTCCAATGATTCAGCTGAGACTCCGTTAGCATTTCTTTCCTCCGATATAATATAATAATCCGAAATCACCTCGATTTTCACGCACAAAGTCCTAAAAAATATTCTCTATACGTGTATATTAGGTACCCATGCGAAATCGCCGATTTTTTCCGTTTTATTTTTACCACACCGCACGCGTCTATGGAGTGAACCAATTCGATCAGAATTTTTATACAATAAATTTTGACCTAATTTTATAATAATTTTATCATATAATAATAATGATAATTTTTTTTTTCTGTGCCAACAGGCGGCGAGATGATGTCGGTCCGAACCGCTGCGGTCATCGACAACAGCAGCCAACACTTATCAGCGGCCGGTAAAGACGAAGAGGTCGTACACTGCGACGACGGCCGCGTGGTGAACTGCCGCACGTTGCCAATCTTCAACTATACCGAAATTTCACCTCCATCCACGGGATCCGACGCGAATTCTGACATACAACAAGACGACAATTGTCTGTGAGTATACTTTTACAGGCAATGGGCGAAACTAGACGCGATTTTATTGAGGCAAACCAAAATATGATAAAATGTGAAAAAAATAACTCTAATTACCACTTTTCATTTAACGCAATTTTTTTTAAAAATTAAATTTTTTATTATAAAATACGAATAACGATTTATAATAAATGGGCGCGACGATTAAATAGTACCGATTTTTGTTTGGAGCGGACCGTTGCCCACGCAATTACATTTATTCAAACGGAACATTGTACGAGCATTTTAGACGAAGAAATTAAGTATTCGATTTTAATTTTAAATTCTATTAAGTCGGTATGTTATCCAGTCAATAGTAGATCAGGTCACGACTCGTAGTTTCTCATACGCCTACGTCCGTTACTCTCATTATCTAATAATAATAATAATATTAATAACAATAATAATAATAATAATAATAATTAATAAACATGACGGTAAGAGATATTATCAACCATTATATATATATATACACATTGTCATTAGCGTTTTCAAGCTCAAAATGCGTACTCGACCACAGGGACGTCCGCAAAAAAATTAACAAAATTAATTTTACATTACACCATTTACACATAATTACGTATTTAAATTCTAAAAGTAATACTATGAAAGAAATAATGACAATAACCGTTTTTTGAATTACATAAATTTATATAAAAGAGAAAGGGAGAGAAAATTGCTAATTATTAAAAATCACATAACGGCAATGGTATTTTTACCCGCACTCGTGTAATTATTTATATTAATATTAGTGTATTTTTTCTTCTTTCGTGTTTCCCGTACATTTTTATCGTTATATTAAAAGCGAAATAATTATATATTCATTTTTTTTTTTTTTTTCCAAACGCCCGTAGCTCGAGTAACTTACAACGGCATTTACGTTGCGTGGACACGTTCACCAGACGGTGTCTGACGGCCGACCAACGACGAGCGTTTTATTCGCTGTACTCGGTGCCCACGTTGGACATGCAGGAATTGTGTACCGAGGGCGGACCGTACAGAGAAGGTTAGTGAACTTTATTTTTGTTATTAATACACACGGCAACACTTGTCATTACGGCATCATTTTATTTTTTTAGCTCCTCATACTTATCCTTATCCAAGAACGCAGTGGACGGTCTGGAAAATGAGAGTTTTCCAGATGGCCCGGTTCATATTACCACCTAGTGGTTTTTTTTTTTAATCCAGCTCGCTCTGTTTTTTATAATTTAAAAAAATTAAAGAATTTCACAATATTATTTCTTCGTTTTAAAAACTAATGACAATTTTTTTTTTTTTGGTAAATTTGTGATGGGCCACCTGAACAAACAATTTCCCGGCCCGGATTCAGTTACGCTTTTTTCTTATCTATTTTCTTTTTTACGTCCATTTTAATTTATCGCAGTAGTACACACTACCTCTTCGCGGACTCCGTCGGACGATTTCACTCGAACGTTTCTCGTATTATTATTATTATTTTTTTTTTTAACCAATTATTCGGTGTCATTCGCGGTAGGTACGCTATAAATGTATTATAAATTTAATAAATACCGGTTTAGAATCCAAACAAAACGACCGCGATTCTCGTGCATATAATGGTTACGCTCTCTATTGCCGAGTGTCCGTTCAACCGCGGCCTTGTTATGACCGATTGTAATTCGCATCTGTTTTAACCGATACAGAATACCTGAAACACGCGGAATGTTTACGGGTCGCGCACGCCAAATACGTGCAGTGCGGCAACCAGCATCAGAACGAACTCGCGAACGTCCTCGTCGTGGACCACAGTCAGCATCAGCAAAACGGTGGTGACGTCGCTACCACGTCGCCTTTTGCCAACACCGAACAAATCACTCAGAACTTGGTCCACTTGTGCGGGTCAGTACACGATCAGTTCGGTTGATGAGACCCGATTGAGCACGCGCGATTCACCATCTTTTTCCGCCGTACAAAAATGAAAATCTAAGAGCAATATGCTTAAAATTCCGTGCCGGACGTTTAGGAGATATTTTAACATCTTTAATTTAGATTGTATCATATTTAGATACAATTGTTTTTGGAGAAATCGGCGAACAACAACGATATCCGGCGCACGAACGCGAGGAAACGATAAAAAAGAAAATTGTCGAAAACTGTTTACGATCGAACACACAACAGTGTGTGCGACGATTTTTAGATTCTGAGAACGGGGGGAAGAATTTTATTGGTTTCGGAAATGATGTGTTTTTTTTTTTTTATGTTCGTATCCGAAAATTCTAACAGAAGGAGTAACCAATTGCATCTAGTTGGTACTTTAAAATGGTCATTTTTATCGATTTTTTCAAAAGAGGCTAAAAAAAAAAATAACTCAAAAATTACCGATGAAAACGCTTATAAAAGCTCGACACAAAATTATAAATTTCAAATAAAATAAATAATGTAAATGAATATAAAAAAATCACCGGTACAGAAAATTAACATTTTTGGTTCAACGATTACAACAAAACAATAAACGTAATAAAATAATAAAAAAAACGTATAAAAATCGCGATAGATCTCAATATGATAATGTAAAATTAATCTAAATATTTACTCGCAAATAGTACCCAAAACGCAGATTGGCCAGCCGCTTACCTATTCCGTTTGACTATTAAAGTCGTAGTATACTTTAATACAATATTAGAACCACTCAAACAATACAGAAATTACAACTCGGCTAACTAGGACCTTTAAAAAAGCATAAAATAACGTATTAGACGTTAAGAAGCAAACAAAAAATAAATAGCTGTTACGCGAAACGGTATTCTCGATTATGACTACCACTTAAATAATAGGAACAACTTGATGTGATAATTTCTTCCGTCGGTTTTCAACAGGTCTTTCAGAGGACACTTGCAATGCGTGCACGGCATCGTCCGGACCACGTGCGGTCCACAAACCGAAGCGTTCGCCAGCCAATTTCTCAGCCAGATGGCCTCGTCACTACTCGTCAGTATTATATTTTATTAATAAACCGTTATTTACCACTTTTACTGACTTTGCCGGTATGTTTGAGAACAAAAAAAAAAAAAGAAAAAAAAAAGAGAGAAATTCGTCCATTTCGTAAAAACGAATTTTTTTTTTCTACTTTTCGTCGCGCTCATTGTACCGATTACAAATGAGAAACGGTTTACTATAATTTATCATTTATTATATACACCTAATCGAATTGATTTAATTACCTCGTATTTGTCCATTTGTAATAAGGAACCGCGCGTGCCAACAACGAGATGACGTCGTCGTGTACGGGCCCGCGTTATATACGAGAAATGTGATTTTAAATTCAATTCGCTCGCGCGCGCTTTCGATTTCGTGTTACTTATTTATATAACGATTTATAATATTATACAAAAACCCCTCCTCCTCCGTTTTTGGGCAAAAAAAAAAACAAAAAATAATACGTTACGCGCCTCTCGAGAGAATCTTGGACGGAAATTTAAGAGATTCGTAATTTCGTATAATAATAATAATAATTATAATGACACGAGAACGGTATATCGTACATCAATCAGCGATCGAATTGGGAAAAAATATAAAGTAGTGGAGCTGAAAAAATATGAGAAAGCTATACGCGTTACATGATATGCGCTACAATAATAAATTACTCGTATTTTATAAAATAAAAACAAGCGATATATATTTAAAAAAAAAAAAAAAACATTCAAAAATTTACATTGTTCTTCAGATAATATTTAACTTGACTTGTATACTTTTATAGAAAAATTAACGCGTTGATTAATACTTAGCTCATGGACTTTTAACGCGTTAACGAAGCCCTGCAGCTTCGATTATTTCCGACGAAAGAAAGCGGAATTTTTTTTCTAACGCATTTTCTCGCGCGCGCACGCGTATTTCTCGATATTATTATTATTATCTACAAATTGAATTAAAGCTCCGAATTCGCGCGGGGATACGATTAACAAGAAAAAAAAACAACAATTCTCCTCTATATTTACACGCGTTAATTCGGAAAAACGATAATAATAAACCGTTTTCGAAACAAAACTTTTTGCCGATTACGGCACAAAACGTTTGTAGCCCAACGGCCCGACGACAGGGGCGTATTTACTTCATCCCTTAGGGGGGGGGCGAATAGAAAAAAGGGTCCGTCGAATCTGTTGCCAACTTAGAATTATCGAAAAATTATATAAAAATAATAAGTTTTAATTAAAAAAATGTTTTATGACATTTTAGTTTTAGCTCGATTAATTTTAGTTGTCAGTAGATATAGGTACATACACAAGTATCTAGGGGGGGCCTCTTGTATACGCCCCTGCCCGACGATAACAATCGTAATAAAATAAACGATGGCTTAAAAATTTCGTGGTTAAAATTAGCAAATAACGGTCGTACGGTATACACAACAAACCGTTATCGGTTACAGAACATTTGCGACAAGTACGGCGGCAACGCGGCCGGCGGAGGCGGTTTCGGAACCAAAGAAGCGTCGCTGTCCGCGTCCTCCGCCGCCACGACGGCCGCACGACGAACCACCGGCGCGGCAACGGCGGGTTTGATCGTCGCGACGACGGCGTTTCTCTTGTCCGAGGCGTACGCGCGACGGTGATCGGTCCTACCACCACCACCACCACCACCAGCAGCAGTAGCGGCGGCGGCGGCGGCGACGGCAGCAGAAGTGACGGACAACGCGGAACGGCGAGAAGGCCACCACCACGCCCGCCCGTCTCGTACCTGAATCAAATAAAATATTTTTTCCGTTTAAAAAGAAACCATCCACTACCCCCCTTCAGTCATCACTCTGTGTTTAAACACGCCTATTTTATTAGGTACCGATTAACAAAAATATACTGTTTTATATCTGGTCCTCCACTTCGCCTCCTCGCCATAATATTATATTTGTTATCGCTGTATTATGTATAATCTCAATACTGTATTTTAGCGTAATTCTATTATTACTATTAGGTATTATTTATTTACTGTAAACGCAGTACACCAGTGTTGTCGTATACGTCTACTCACAACGAATGCCGCGGTTATTACTTGGCACGCGTTATTCATTTTGTGTGTGTGTTATACGCGTTACCACCTAACCCATACGCGATTAAACAATAATTATACTACGTTTCGAATAAAATATTTTGATTTATAATCGTCGGCCGTATTCATTACGCGTTTACCATTCACGCGTCGTTTCAGATGAGTCGCGTGCGCCTAAATACTCCGACGGTGTAGTGTGTAGTAGTAGACTATTACTTTACGGTGTTAAAACATTAGAAACGCTTTTTTTTTTTTTTTTTTATCGGACGCGTATTTTAAACCGAATGCTAACGATTTAACGAACATCGACAATACGTTGTTTAAGAAATTATTTTTTCCTTCATTTTGCGCCCAAGACTTTGCAGCTGAACTCGGCGACGATGCGGACTGTTTGTTGTCTGAGAAAAAAATTGAATGAAAAATTTCCTATTGCTCTTCGTTGAGACGTCACGACGAATCGATATACGATTCGACTTATTAAAACGCGGCTAGAAAACCAATAAATAATAATATTCCCGACAAACGGTTTTGTACTTTAATTCGGAGCAACGCGTCATAAATCCGAAACACTATACTTTTATTATTTACACGCGGTAAATGTTGGACGACTATTATACTGGCATTTGATTCCCTGAGATTTTTTTCATTTCACCGTCGCAAAAATTATAATAATTATAATATTACATTGTTTACATTTTGAAACCGTTTTGATTTGTGCGATCCGACAGTACCGTGCAAAAGTCCTCGGTATGAGGAGAACGATTTCGACACTGGTTGAAGCAAAAAAAAAAAAAAAAAATAATAAAATAATAATAATTCTAATATACCCGAATGATTTATATTATTTTTTCAATTGAATATTTCTATATTTTAATATATATTTTGATAATAGTCATAGAAGGGTTTCGTCAGTTTTGTGAATGTATTCTCGCAGACGGGAATCGTTGAACTTGACAGAATGTTAAAACGTGTAAAACCACACAGTTTTGAATTGTTTACGCCCAATACGCACGCGATGCGTGCGGACTCTACCGGGGACATGAATATTTCCCGTCCTGTTTTTACAAACCTACACAAAATTACACGTTTACGGCGGTTTTAATAGTTGAAATTTTAACGTGTACCGTAAAATAATTGTTGCCGAAAACGGAATTGTTTTAATTATTTTATTTGACTTAAAAAACAATTAATGTATACGAGTGTGTAAATAGACAACCAAAACACTCGAATGACGATGGCCTATATTCGTTCTATCGCAAATGCACTAGAAACGATAATTTTTTTTTTTTTTTAAGGTGATCTAATTTTTTTTTCTTCTATCCGACACCGGTGTTTGTCAACACGTTTTAAGTATTCGCGTATGAATGTATTAAAACTTGAGACTTCCGCAAGCAATTTTTTTTTTTTTGGAGCTTTTTAAACCGTTGTGCGTCTCAAGGAAATTAATAAAATAAAATTATATAGACACGAGAATATGACGCGGCGAAACGGTAAGATTTTGGACGTGATAATGAGAAATCTTGGCGAGGGATCGCCGTTTACGGAATGTAAGCACTTAATCGGTAGATTAGAAAAAATAATTATTTTGAAGAAGCACTACCGGACAAAAGTTTAATGCAAAACCCTGAAATATTTATGAACACTCAAAATCCCTTGCGTCATATTTCAATTTTTTTTTTGGTAATTATTTTTAGAAAACGAAAATCGCAGGATTTAAATATTGTATTTAAGCAGAGTTAATCAAATTATTGAAATTCTGAGAGTCAAATTGAATATTACGTACTACGCGGGTATTTCATTATGTTTATTATTCAACCATTAAGTAAATAATAATATTATGGTTTAGTGTTAATATAATATTACGTATCGCACAAATAATCTGTTAAATTATTGTTTTTCGTTATCTTTTTATATAAATTTGAAAACGCTCTACGGCAGTACCGAAACCGATCTATGACCCATCTTTTCCCGAATGCAACGTTTTATCACAGAATTCAAATAATAACAAAACACGAATACGATACATAATATAGCCAATGCCGGAAGTTTAAATTATTTTCTATTTTTCTTTTAATAATCTATAGTCTTTAGATTAATATTATTATTATTATTAGTAGTAGTAGTACTAAAGATATGTCGTGAAATTTTATAAAAACTATCTGATTTTTGAAATTTAAATTACCGCGTATGTAATACTTGAAAATAACTACTAATCTGACACACAATTTAATCGTTTTATTCGTATAAGGTGTGGTCTGAAACAAGCCAAGAAAATCCAGTTATCATATTATATGAAATAATGGGTATGGTATACGGTGCACGGCAAATATAATTATTTTGTTTTGCCGTTTTTATTAATTTTAATGATATTACGGAATTGCCATATATATATATACAATACATAATTCACATAAATAAAATAAAACCCAAATCCACAGAAAAAATTGTACTTTTTGTTGTAAGAAAATACGTATTTTGGCACCAATAGTGGTAGAAAGCGCGAATGACAGAAAATCAAAAAAAAAAAATCCAAAACTTGGAATAAAGTATATTTTAACATATTTTTAAAACGAGAAAAATTTTTGGTGCGTACCTCTAAATATGATATCGCTAAAATCCCTTATACGGGTTGTCCATAATGTAATTGTGTATTTACAAAAAAAATTTAAAAACTTATATTTTTGAATACGAGTAGTAAACCTCCCGTTCCATTTAAGACTATTGCAAACAACATTATTTATTACAAAAAACACCGGATGGTATTTTAAAACTCAAATAATCTAATTAAAATCCAATAGTTACGATAATAATTACATACGTTTTACCGGAATATTACTGGAATTTCGTGAAATCTCTAATACGATTTTTTTACAGGCGGAGATTATCAAGTATTTTACAAGATATATTTTTGCATACGAAATAAAAAATATTAAATTACCCGACGTACAGAGTAATTAATTAAAATTTTAAATTGTCGACCAACGTCATAATATAATGTTTAATGCATTAAAATAAATGATTTAATGACAGACCGTAATAATTACGAAATCATATAAAAACAAATTCACACGGTTTAACGAATAAAAATATATTTACGAGTTTCTATGGTCAAATACGTGGCCAATGGTGGATAGAGGAAAGCTTTGCTAAAATAAATTAATCGAGAATTTTTTTTTTCCCGACCGGTTAGGTTCGTTTTATAATATTCACAACAGAAATTTACAGATTTCGCATTTTAAAATTTAATATATCTACGTAATTTATGCATTTTAATTAGTGCGTTGCGTAATTAATCAAAATCCACGACTGGATTTAGCAACCGGTTTACTTCCGCGTTCATTTCGATAGAAACCCACAGATAAATTATTATTATTATTATGGAAAAAAATATAAAAACGAATTTTAAATTTAATTAATCGTATTTTGGAATAATTACAATAACTATAAAATATGGTTTCCCTCCTCATCCGCCTTTTAAAACCGATGTAAACATCAGTCGAGTACGATTTAATAAGCGTAGCGAAAACATTAAGACGAGGAGAATTTTTTTTTTTTGTTTTAATGAATGTGTTACTTGGAAAACCTTATTTTCACTTACGGAATACGAACACAATCGTTTTTTATACGCGTTACATACATTTGCAAAACAGAATCGACTTCCCGCGTGCCGAAGCCGATATTAAATTACATTTCATTCTACCGAATAAAAATCGTTCGGACTTCGATTCGTTACAAAAATATTATTACTAAACGTTAAGTGCAAGTATCATTTACACGCTTACTGTAATATTATATCGTTAAATGATAGGCGAGTCCCGCGTATTTTGTTATCATATTTCATTGAAACGAGATATTCGACGTTTTAAAAATAATTAACCACTCACTGTATAATATAATATTACGCATGCGCCGACTCTAATAACGTTTTTGTTTTTTTTTTTTTTTGAATAAAAAATAGAACTCAATTACGTTGACGTACTCGCACAACTCGTGTGAACTATTTAAGCACGTAGTTTCACTAATTAATTCGTAAAACATATCTACATATTATTCGTTATTTGTATATATATATTTTCTTTTAATTAAAAGAAAATACATATTAAAATTTCACGACTCAAAGAACCACTTATATATTAGGTACCTACCTATAGAATTTGACGCTGTTAAACACAAAACCTAATGTTTCTCGAATTCACTATAATTTATTATACCGTCCTAAATAACTCACAAACAAGTTTTTGAACGAATAACGTAAATGTTGTTTTTTTTTTTATGAGAAAAAATATTAATCAAAAACATAAAATAATACGTTATTATTACGTGGTTACGTTTTTATTTCGCAATATTAAACACGTCAGTATTACGATATGACGGCGAGTAAGTACCACTATTGGCAAAGTATATATATATATATTTATTTATTTATTTATTTATAGACAAGTGGCTGAGAAAAACTAAAAACGATACGTTATTGAATCGTTACAATAATTGCCGTATATCAGCTGAGTGCATCGTCGACGTTGATGGATACAGTAGTCTCTTGTTTTCACAAGTGAAATACACGAATTTTAAATCAAACTATAAAACGGTGGCTCTTCGCGCCTAAAGCGCCAAACGCAAAAACATTAATAAAAAAAAAAAAATACGTCGGTCAACGAGACTAAACGTTGTTTCCATTAATTCCGCCGGATCCGAACTCTAATACGTAAAAATATTTCGTCGTGGTTTAGACGCGTTCTGGGTCACTGTGTTTTGCTCACATGCGACATTCGTAGTAAAACGCGAGGATAATATAAGTGACATTTTCGTGAAATTTTCATTGTTATTCAATTATTTCGTCTGAACACAATAAATAACATATTGTAACAAGCAACAAATTTCACGTTTAGTCACGCTGTTTTTTTTTTATATATATATAATTAAAAACCAATTTACTACATCGGACGTGTGAAAAAGAAACGATATTACACGATTTTCTCGTCATTTATTATTATTATTATTATTTATCCATACACTCGAATTATATCGTCATGATGACCTCGTTCTAAGAACCATTCAACTTCTACACATTTTATACTAATTATTTATAATTTTAAACCTGTAGTACCTACACCGCAGCAGTCAACCAACAACATTACTGAATACGATTTAAAATAATATTCAAATTCTTTTTTTTTTTTAAATATTATTTGAAGATATTTTGTAAAATGAATTATATATATATGTATGTATGTGGAGGTTAACGTCTTATAGTCGCAAGTCTCACTTCTCCTTTTCCCGATAACCTACATTTGCAACTACGACGATGGGCAGTAAGAGTAGGTAACACTAACAAATAATAATATATCGTTGAAATTGTGCAATTGAAGATTGCCGTACGTTTTTATTTCTAATCGTTTTTTGAAGGTGAAAATACATACACCCGCGGTATAAATTAAATATTATCATCAATATTCAATCGGTACAATATAATAATCGTAAAATAATAATAATAATAATAATAATCGCGGAGTTAAATTTTTTTCCATAGAGTATGCCCCGGTAACGTATACACGCGAGTAGTACAGCAAAAAAAAAAAAAATTAAAAACACGAAAACAAAATGGTAATCATGAAAACGCCAAATGTCCCCCCGGCGAACCCGAATATTATAGAATCGTTTTAGAATTAATAACCGAGCAAATCGAATAAAATTCATTTATATTTAACGCGTAACGCGATTCCGCGTTACTCGTATATTTATCGGCATAAGTGACATTGAGAAAAAAAATCGTAAAATCACCTCTGACCGTGATTTAAAACAACAACAAAAGTAATAATAATAATAATAATAATAATTTCCTACCTCGTGTTGTGCACAACGGACAACTGAAGTCCGAACGAATAGAAAACATTACGTGTGAAATGAAAAAAGCGCGTACTACACCGATTTCTAGATATTTTTCACTAGTTATTTTGACGAAACACGCTGTCCTGCGCACAGACGGCTATTTGGTTGTATCCGCGAGGAGGGGCGGCTTAACATTTTTGTTTTATCCGTTAGTAACATATTCTATTTTTTTTTTTTACGTTGATCCATATTGTTCTTACGGTTTATTTAGCAAGAATGCAGTAAGAATTTGTTACATAGACGCTATAATTTTACATCAAATATTTCGTATACAATATATAACAGTAATTGTAGTAAAAAAAAAAAAAAAAACCACGTACAAAAGAAAATGAAAATGTGTTAAATTTTTTTTTTTCATTTTGCGATTTGACAATATTTATTCCAACTAATCTTCAAAAAGTTAATTTCTGTTGGATTATCTGTGTTAATGACTACAATATAGTGTTACTACTATAAACGCGTATTGAAAAAAAAAAAACAACAACAAATACGTATATTACATTTAATCGTGAAATTCTTTTTATATTATCACGTCCACATATTTGTGAAATATGCGCTCATAAAACTCAAAACGTTGAAATACGTAAAAAAAAAAAATGTTTTCTATGTTTAAAAATTTTTTAAATTACCTGATGATGACTTTTTGTCGAAACCGGTAGTAATAAAATAATTTATACAACAACTTTCTTTTATTTTATTTTATTTAATACTCTTTGGCTTTTATTGTATATTTAAGTATACATTTTGATATATATATATATATATTTATTTATTTTATATATATTTTCTTATTTGTTTTCTATTCGTTTCGAAACGTATTTTTGTTGAACTTGGCTACAATTACCTGATGCCACAGATAAACGTGTTTCTCCAACATCCGACAGGGCAATTTTTATGGTTAAAAAAAAATTCATCTCTATTTCTACTAGCTTATAAAATTGAACTTAAAGTGAAATTATTACTGTATATTGGAGGATATACCTACTCGTTACGCGAGTCACATCACAGAAACTTTTTAAATAAACACTTTCAAGTACCAAATTCATATTTTATTTTGCACTTAGTACGTGCACACACAAACTTTTAATTTGTCACACTCCCGCAATGCGTTTCACGATAACGTTTATTATTATTATTATTATTATTATTCGAAATATTTCGATTTCATCTCGAAATCAACATACCTATTCTCGTTAATCTCTTAACGTGCACAGTCGCGTGTTTGTGTGTATATATAGAGAACGAACACTGCCAACGAGCCGCACGGTCCATTTCCCGAAGAAAAATTTAATCGTGTTCGGTATTCTCAGGAGAAACAAAAAAAAAATCTAAACAGCCACGTGTGTCCAACGTACTCGATTTTAAGAAAAACTATTTCCGATACGTAAACGATAAAGGTCGACTCGAAAAAAAAATACACCTACATCACGTATAGTTATAATAGGTCCATAACTATTACATAAAGTAATATTTTTTTAAATAAGTTTAAGTTTTACAGTTAACTAACAATGTTATTGGACGTAACAGAATCGTATTTTTTATAAATCAAGCTTCGGAGTGTTTCAGAAACGTACTGAAAATTAAAAACGTGCAAAAAAAAAAAAAAAAATTCTATACACGCCCATCTCACTAATTATTATTATTTTCGTCTATATCGTCATTTTTAGCGCATTATACTTACCGTATTTTCTTCATATACGCACGAGTATATTAAAACGCTAATATAATCGATTTTTTTTTTTTATTCAAATTATTCGTATATATTATAAAGTCATATAGAACTCATATTCCATACTCTTATTTATATATATATATTATTGAAAACACTTAAGATACAAATACAAAGCGTTCGACGAGTAGGTTACAACGAAGAAAAAGAAACGTTTCGATAATAATTTTATATCGTCTATATGACATCATACAGTCGTAAAGCAATACCGCCGATACCGACGGAGTAAAGAATTTAATTAAATTTAAAACATATTACTATTTTTTTTCTACTTAAAAATGTAAAATAAAAAATATTTCTTCCGACCATTAATATCTTTTTATAGTATTTATTATTACTATTATTTATATACATATACGTATATATTTAGATATCTAAATCGGAGTTCTAGTTTTTCCGTCCTTCATCGTCGTTGTACAAAAACAATTCGTAATACATACACAACAATTTGTTTTCGTTTCTATTGTGAATTCATGAAGAAATAAATAAATAATTGAATAGTTTTACATTACAAACAGAGGTGTCGCAATACTTACAATGTCGACGGCAAACAAAAATTTTGTCCAAAAGTGAAAAATGAATCCTAAAAATCACTCTACTCGATAAAGTATATTTTTGAAAGTCGTTATCTCGACGTGAAAACAACGGTGGTCGAAATTCAGCGAGCAAATGACACGAACCGAACATATTCGTTAAAATATGTACCATTCGAATAAAATTCTTATATATATATATATATATTCGGAATACTTTTTCTTTTTATCCATCTACTCGAATAATAGTATTTCGAATACAAAATATAAAAAAAAAATTCTTCACACGTCCGCGGTCGATATCACGTCAATATTATACTCATACCTTAACGTATCGCACACGTTTTGCTTTCAGGATTTTACACACACGCGTAACTACAGTGGTGTACAATGTACACTGTACATATTATATATATATATATATACGTTTTATAATAATTCTATTCGCAGAAATAAAGATGGAAAGTAGAGACATGCAAAACAATAATAATAATAACGAATAGAATTAAATACCGAAGAATGAATAGAATTCGATATATACAAAAATGTTTATTGTCAAAACTCTGAACACATAGAATTATTTACTATAATATTAAAATGATAGTTAAAGAAAAAAAAAACATGTTTAGTTTATAAAACAACAAATTTGTCCGTCGGAAATCGGTGCGCTGTTACGCGCAATATTATTATTACTATTATAATTACGAGAGTAATTATAAAAAAAAAAAAAACAATTCGATTACATTTTTTTTATTATAAAATGATCCGATTGCAAGACGGTTTACACACACACACACACACACACACACACACACACACACACAAAACGAATTGCATAATGTAAAAATAAAATAAAAAATATTACACAGCGAGAATGATTGGAGTAAAAAAAAAAAGAAAAAAAATACATAAATATATTATATTCAAATTAGTATTTATTAATACGATGCGATATAAAATAAATGTTTTTTTTTTGTCATAATGCCCTTCCGTGTAAAAAATAAAAAATACACGAATAATAATAGTAATATCGCACAGCGATGGGAAAAATGTTTTTTTTTTTTTTTTTTTAAAGAATTCGTGTGCGATACACATTTTTAATCGATACGCAATCAGTCGTGTTTGATAAATTTAAAATTAAAATAATATAATAAGTCGCGACGCGGCAGTGTACGGATAGAAAATTTTCAAAAAAGAATGAAACGCAGTCTGACGGAACGAATAATAATAATAAAAACATGTGAAAACGCGAATCTTCGCACGCGATTAAAATGTTTTTTTTTTTTTGTATTACTCAAAATTCATTTTTTTCAATTGCGTGTGTTATATTACAAAACGTAAAATGTATTTCTTTTTTTTTTCTTTTTTTTTTTATACAGTCATAGAAAAATATAAACGGCATTTTGTTACCAACTTACCAGATTGCGACGGCTGTCATCGCTTGACTCCGAGCACGTTTGCGCCCCGTTTTGCAGCCGCAGGAACTCGCGATAATACTCGTCCGGAGTCATTTTCTTTTGATAGTTCTGAACGCGTTGTTCTGCTTCCCGTTCATGCTGTTTACAAACTTCTTGTTGGCGGACGACCTCGTCCAACAACTGTTGCCGGAGGCGAAGGACCACCGGCGGCACGTCGTTGTCATCGTCCGACGACCAATCCGTTTCCACGTCCGTCGGTGGCCGTTGCGTAGACGTCGTTTCCGACGGCGGCGGCGGGCCGCGGCGGCCGTTCGCGAGGAAATCGTTGAACCGGCTGACGGGCGGCAACATTTCGGGATCGCCGAAGTAACAGCCCCCCCAGTCATCCGTGTACTCGTCCTCCGCCGCCAATTGCGGTTGGTCGGCGGAATCCCGTTCTTCGTCGAAGTACGCGTAAGCTGCGTCGTTCGCGGCCGTCGCCTCGGCCGCCGCCATGGCGCACGTGGCCACCAGCGTGCCGAACGGCCGCCGTCTGTGGAATTCGGGCCGCAGCAACGGTCGTCCGCGTTCCACGAAGAACCCGCGGCGGCCCGCGGTCATCGGCAACGACGAGACGGGCCGAGGAGTCTCGCACGACGAGGCCTCCATCGCCGCCGTCGCGGATACAACACCATTACGATGCCATTGTCGTATCCGAGCGTCCGGTGACCGTAGTTTGCTCGCGGTCACCGGCCTTGTCCTGGCCACGGTTTCCTTCGGCGGCGGCGGTTGTGATAACACCACCGGTTTTCCTCTGATCTCATTCCGTACCAACCCCCTTGTCCTGGCCGAAGTGCCGTCAATCGTTGTCGTCGCCGCTACGGTCGACGACGGACGCCATTCGACGTCATCATCGTGCACCGTATACGTACGCGTTTCCACGGTCGTCTTCACCGTCTTCACGATCGACTCGTTCGGTTTTTCGTCGCACACGATCTCACCGACACGCGTCGGTCGTCGCTGCAGCTGCTGCTGCGTTGACGGCAACAGCGATTTGACGTTTTTGTCGTTTCCAGTAACTACAGCCGCCGCCGCCGCCGCCGTTTTCGTCGGAGCAATTGTCGACGTCCAACAGTATTCCGGAGTCGGACGAATATCTTCGTCTACGGCCACGGCCGCCGCGTGTTCTTCCCGCCGCCGCATTTCGAATGTGCCGGCACCACGGCCGGCCTTCTTCAACCGTTCCGTGACCATAGCACGGATAAACTTTTCGCAAGTGGACGCGACCAGCTTGCACGCGTCCGCCGTCACGTCCATCGGTGACGGCACAGTCGGGCACGTGGTCCGCGTGATCGTCACCGTGCGCGTTTCTTCTTCCACGATCGTCTTCGATGCCACCGACCCGGATCGCTTCGAACGACCTTCGACGACGACCGCGTTCGCGGACGGTCGGGACGCGGACTTGGATCTGTTCTGCACTTTGGTTTTCGGTGCGGGCTGCAATGACGACGGTGTCGCTGCGAACGCCGTCGAAGCGGACCTTTTGCCCGTTTCTGTCAACCGTACTCCATCGCGATCGCCCTCGTCCGAAACGGATGCTTCGACCGGTGTCACCGAGGCAGGTTCCGCGGCTTTTTGTGACGCTATCTGCCCTGGCGATTTCACTGCAGGCGTTGACGATGACGCCGTGTCGGTCACTCGCAACGCTTTGGCAAATCTGACCGCGGCCACTAATGGGGCGCTGTCGGTTCGAGCGCAACCACTCCGCAAATGCTCATTGCCACATCTCGAACCGCACTTGGCTATTTTCTCTAACCGATCCATGACGTATGGCAGCGGTATCGGTGTGTTAGTGGATGCGTCTACTTTGTTACCGGGTTTCGGTGGGTTTTCGTTATTGGCGACGGCTGGACCGGTCTTGCTAAATTCTTCGCAGACTTCCTTGACGATGGCGGGATCGAACAGATTCCGCGTACGCCGCGATGGTACGTACGACGCAATCGATTGTGCCGCTGTCATCGCCATTATGGTGGTCACAAACCGTTCGTGAACAGCCCGCTCGGTAGTGCCATCCGCGAATCCGTGGTCTCGGAATGATGGCATCGCCGGTCCACGGGTATCCACCGTCACGGTGCGCAGCAAATGCCGACGCCGCCTCCGCACGGTCGTTTCGCGTTTTGGGACGGTCAAACGCCCACGATTCCGTTGATTCGTCCTCACGACGCCCAATGATCCCTTCGTTCCGATGCGGTTATTTCGGCGTCTAACCGTTCGGTTCGCCGTTATCGGCTTCTCGACAGACTCCGCTATTCGTGCTGACAGTGGTGGTGCTACTGGTGGTGGTCCGCTTTCCGGTACCTCCGCCGTCTTTCCTACTATTACCGGTATCTTCCGGGCGGCGGCTATCGTGGCTTCCGTTAGTTTGCTCACGATAGCTGTTAATCGGTCTATGTCGGCAGCTCCTGTCGATCTATTCATCGTCACATACATCATCATCTTTACCGATTTTTCCGCCTCGGGCACGAAATCGTCGTCACCAACCGCAAGACCTTCCATTGACGGCGCGCACTTTATGATCGAGACCTTTATCAGTTCGCGACCGACACTCAAAGCCCCCGGCGATTTATCGACAGTCGATTTGCCGCAAAATTCCGTTACGTCCGCCGGCAGGCCATTTACAATTTCTGTACTCACGGCTGCCGACTGTGCCGTCGCCATTTTACGGTCAGTCACTGTCAATGAC
Organism: Chaetogeoica ovagalla; assembly: GCA_032441825.1. Lineage (NCBI taxonomy): Eukaryota > Metazoa > Arthropoda > Insecta > Hemiptera > Aphididae > Chaetogeoica > Chaetogeoica ovagalla. The sequence goes on along the minus strand of CM063747.1, from coordinate 1,790,602 downwards.
AATATCTTATTGATTTGATTCTTTTCCACGTCTCTATGATTTTTCTTGATTTTCTTTATCGTGTCTTTATATTTATTATTTTGCGTTTCTTTTGTTTTTACCGCAACAGCATTCTGTATGATAGGTTCCGTCATGGATTTCGGCGGTTTTACCGTAGAAATCAACGGCTTGGTTTTAATAAATTTAATTTTCAACGGAGATTTGTCAGACAACTGTACAGACATGTTGGTCACCGGTTGTCGAGAACTGTCATCGGACATTGACGACTCGGAAGTAGAATCGGAAGAATCGATAGAAGAATTAACAACGCGGTCTGGATTATTAATTTCTTCACACTCGTCGTCGTCATCAGAATCCAAAATAATAATGGTATTTTCATCGGGGACCACAATGTCGGACGTCGATTTGTCAGTTTGAGGGTAAGGTGATTTTGACCGTAATCGTTTGGAACAAATATGCACAGACCCAGGCGATCCCGGTCTTTTAGTAGTCGTCGAATTCACATTTTCGCTGCAACCTTCGTTTTCAACGTTTTCGTCGCTGAGCTGTTCTTCATCATTTTCGGTTAATTGTTGATCATTATTTAATTGACGACGTAATTCTTTATTTGGTTCAGATACAACTGTTGCTGATGGTGAAGCAATAACTGACGATATTTGCGTTTGCAATGTTCGTCGTATAACCGAAGAGGTCGAACGCTGATCGTCTATCATTGACGATTGTTGTGGTGTAAGGATCACCGGGGACACGGACGATTGATGTTTCGACGTCAACAGATTGTGTGGTGTGATTATCACCGGAGTACATGGGAATTTCGAATTTTCAAACATCGACGATTCCTGCGGTGTCAATAACACAGACAATTTTTTTTTTTTTGTCAACAGATGTTGTGGTGCTGATAACATTGAGTGTGACGAAGACACCTGCGTTGACGTCGTCGGCTGCTGTAATATCAATAACACCGAATACTTTGAAGGCGTCGTACTATTCGCGGTCTGCTGCAGTATCAACGACGAGGAATATCGCAACAATGGTTGCGGCGACGATTCCGATGTCAATGGTTGTTTCAATTTCAATAACACTGAATACGTCAAACGCTGTCCACTCGATAACGACGACGGCTGTTGTAGTTTTAACAATACTGAATAAGTCGAAGGCGGTCGTTCTTCTGTTCGTGACACTATCGTTTTCAATAACGCCGTCGTATATTCTCGGCGCATTACCATCGCAAATTCGTTTGCTAGTTTGCATACCCGCTGCTGCCACCATTCTAGATATTCATAGATCTGTTTCAATTGTAACCACGGCAACTCCTTCGAAGTTGCGTCCGTTGTAATCGGCACTAGTGTTCCGTCGTTTTGACGTTTCTGTCGCAATCGTTGACGTCCACTTCGTTTCGACTCTTCTCGTTTTTTTATCTCTTCTATTTCATCTAATTGTCGATGTAACCAATGTGTGGGAAACCGAAGCGAATACTGCCATAATTCCATCAGTGGTTTCATTTGACTGAACACTTCACTGAGCCTTTGTTCTACCAACTGACGTTTTTCCTGTTGAAGTTGTATGGCCAATTGTTTTGACATTGTCACTAGTGGTCGTTCTGACTGCTGTTCTGGTAGTTGAGGAGTCAATAAGACCGAAGACGTTGACAATTTTTGTTTTGACGTCGATGGTCGCTGTGCTGTTAAATTTGTCGAAGGCTGTTGACTTAATGTCAGTGACACTGACGGTTCAATGTTTTGCTCACATGAATAATGTACATTTATTCTATCCATTTGCCGCTGTAACACTACACGGTGATTGTGTAACAAATACATCAGTTTTTGGAAAATCCACTTGATAGATTTATTCTGTTCCTCTTGTTTCCACTGCTCTTTTTCGATGGTTCCAATGATAGTGCTTACCTTGGGCATCACTGATAATCGTGGCATTTGAAGGCCTTGTCGTCCTTGATCAACGAATACCAATCGCTCATCATGTAATTTAGCGGTAGAAGCTACATATTGTTTTTCTGTAAGGTCTGGTTGCAATTTTTGCGATTGACACGATAATTGTTTCAATGCAGCAGGTGATTTTATCTTCTGTTGTGCCCTAGCATCATAACCTTGCGACTTTAACAAACGGTCGTAAACTTCCCCACCAAACTTCCTATTTATCCAATCCAATTCAGACCACTGCCGAAGTCTACATTTCCATCGTTCCTCGTGTGCCTTTCGCATGACTTCTAGCTCTTTCCAACGTTTACTGACTTCCCACGTTGGATCGGCCACGACCAGCATTGGTTTATAATTAAATTGATTGTCTCCAATAAGCATCGAAGATGTAAGTTGCTTCCGTTCTTGGCTAATCGCCAACGAATGTGGCTGCAGATCTTGAACAACCGGTGCATCTCGGCGTGCTTCCCGTACTTGCCCTACAGCTACTTCTTGACCATGTACAGGCGAAAATATTAACGAAGTAGGCATTTCTAACTGATTTTGTCCTCTACACTTGCTGTTATGCTGTTGATGATAGTATTGCAGTAATAATTTCACTTGTTGTTGCTCCTTCTCAATCATAGTATTCCAATGTAGTTTTTTTTTTTTATTAAGCTCTTCTAGCTTTATTTGTAACTGATTCAGCCATATATCTTCTGTTTTGGTCATCATCCGTAATAAGTGGGGTTGTATAAACGTTCTCAACTCGTTTTTTTCCTCAACTATTGAAAGTGCTGGCGCAATTTCTTTTCGATCTTTGGCAACGACTGTTGCCCCTACTTTCCTGATTTGGGGCCTGGTTAGTTGCAGTTGGTCAGTGATCCGCACCGTTGTTATTTGTGTAGATTGTTCATCAGATCGTTCACAAACCTTCATAACCAACGGTGATATACGTCGTAGCATACCAATCTTAAACCACCAAAGAGCAGACCCTCTTTTAATAACAAACGGACTTAAATTTAATGCTTGGCCATACGCCAACTTGGGTGTTTTTTTTTTAATCACGACCATTATGTCATCTGTAAACTGCTGCAGCTCATAATCAAATAATCGACTCGCGCTCTTATTACCTACTATTTTATGCATCAACTGTTCACGTAGCGGAAATGGCTCGTTATATTGTTTAGATGATAAAGTAAATTTACCCAATGCCCAAACGCACTTTGAAGCGTGTGGTTGTTTCAATAGTCGTTTTTTTTTATCTTGTTCTCGTTGCTTTTGTCGGTCAATTTGTACCTTTTCTTGTTTCAGTTTTTGCTCTTGTTGTCTTAATTCACTAATTCGTTCAATTCGCGAAAGTTGGTTCAGTTGTTTTTGTTGATTTAACTGTAGTATTTCTTGAGAAGGCCGTCGATCACATTCCTCTACCATTTTTGATTCCATTATACCTTGACTTTCTGATAATGACAACTTAATTCGTTTTCCCTGACTTGGTTGACAATCACCCGTTTCATCTTGTTTAAGTCGTTTTTGTCCTTTTCGTCCAAATTGCTGCATTTCAACACGTGTCGGACATACAGATTTTTGACTACGACTACTACTCAAATACTGTCTGATCATCTCACTAATCTTGGACATCCATTGTTTGTTATCATCGTTCGACTCACTGTTATTGGAAGACGAGCCAAACCAAAACATTAAATCTTCGTAAACTACCGTACTAATCGAGAAATGAACGCCTTCTGCAGATATTTCACCGGAATACTTTTCATCAACGTCAGAAATGTTAAAGGCCTGTTGTACTTTAGCCCGTTGATGTCTGATTTTCAACAACAAATTATGTAGTTCTTCGAGGGTTGTTCGCGTTTCTTCATGATCCACCTGCGATGTTGATAAGGAAAGGGTCTGCTTAAGCATCTCAATTTCAATATCAGCAATTGATTCAGGCTGAATAGAAATATTCTTTAATGGTCCCACTTGCTCTTTCAAGTATACCATTTGTTGTAAGTGATGTTCTGGCGGTAAACCAACTACAAGTTCCAGGTATTTATTTAGCAAATTCTGCATGATTATACAGTTATGTTTTCCTGAGTCAATAACAGAGACCAACTGTTCAAAACGATCGGTTAATAATTGTTTATTGTTTTCAAGGTCCTTACTACATTGCGAATGGTTAGTAATGACTCTAGACGATTTAACTACGCGCTTCGTCTCATTTTCTATCTGCTGATTCTCCTCCATTACAGAACATTCGTTATTCCACTTAACCAATCGCAATTTTTCTGTATCCACAGTCGTTTCCGATTCCTTATTTTTTTGATTTTGCAATTTTTCCTCTAATATAATTTCGGGTTTTATTCTACGCTTTTGCTGCCGTCGCTTACGATTACTAGCAGATTTCGATTGTCGTCTTGAATGCGATTTTCTTTTAGTGACCGACACCACTACTTGTTTTATTTTATTTTCATTAAATTGTGTTTGTTTATGTTCTAAATTCGGTTCTGCACCTGACTGTCCTCGATCAAGTTTCCCTTCAACTTCTGATGATTTATTTACGAATTCCTTCCGTTCTGCTAATTGCAATTCTACTGACGCAATTTCCTTAACAGATTGTCGTTCTTGCGATGCTCTTATTTGATGCTGTTCAAATGACTCTGCCTTTTCCATTCGTTGATCACTACCAGTGACCGACTTGTCTATGTTTTTTTGCTGATGTGTATCTTCCTGTCGTGAACCAGGTTGTTCTATTACTTTGAGTTGTTTATCACATAATTCTCTATGAAGAGATTCATTAATCTCTCGTTTCCGTTTGTTTATTAGCTGCACATTCTTCTGACCATGTTCAAAAGCTCCAACATTGAAATCAACTGATGATGATGGCGTTGATAGCGGATGGGTTTTCACAACAGATATCGTCCGAGTCACATCTGGTACACGGATCGAAGACTGTGGAAACTGATCCATCCGAAGGTCATGCATTAACGGGGGGAATGGAGGTTCATTTGACGATAGTTCGATCATCTCATCGTCCGACGAGTAATAATCAGCATCGCCATAGTAAAAATGATAATTATTCTGTTGTCGTCCTTCTTTTTTTCCACCTATACCACGGCCCAAATTATTAAATTTATCATATTTATCACTATGAAATTCTATATTCAAGTCCTGACTAATATTTTCTGATAAACCATCGCATCTCCTTAGTCGTGTTGGCTGCAAAGATAATGATTGTGATGATGAAGCGGTAGCAACATTTTCAGATTCCGTTAATAGTTCATTATTTTGTTCTTCTTGACGTTCATTCCTTGTTTGGTTCTGTCGTTCCTCCTCCTCTCGTCGCATACGCTCCAGTTGTTTGTGTCTATCCAAGAGTAACTGCTGTTGCTTTAAGTATCGGGCTCCGATGGAAGGCTTCCTTGGATTTATATTTTTCGGTGGTGGTGGAGGCGGCATAAGTTCACTCGCTCGCCGACCATTATCATCGTCCATAATGGCTAAATCAATGGGTGCACTTACTGTAGCTGCTGCAACAACAGATGCTGCTTCACTTCGTCGTTTCTGTGTTCGCCGGGAAGCAGCAAGTGCTGCTTGAGCAGCACGAGTAGCAGCAGCTACTACGTTTACCGTGCACTTTCGATCTTTTTGTCGTGCAGATTGTTGCCGACGATGGGTTGTATCTGCCACGTTTGATCGCGTCGACGATGAACTTTCATCTTGAAATAATTCACATTCGGTTCCCATGTCTTGTTTTTCTTCAGCTTCCACAAGATCAATAAAGTCCAAGATTCGTGGCGCAGCATTCTCCGTAGTGTTTGTACTGATAGACGCCTCTGACGAACCCGTTACATTTATTGTGGTGGCATTACTAATAGTTTTATGTTTAGTTATTGTTGTGTTAGAAGTAGTAGTGTTTGTAGTATCACCATCCGTGACATTTTTGTTCGCATAAGACCCACTTCCTTTGCACTCCGTCTTTGTGGTAGCCTTTTTCTTAACTGTCTTTGTTTTTTTCACTTTCGTCGTGACAATTTTTTTCTTTTTCGCTTTCGCTTTTTTGTTTTCAACAACCACCGTTTCTGGTTTTTCACTCTCCTCGATCGTCACAATTTCTTTTTCCGCTTCATTATCTATCTCTATCTTTGTCTTCTTTTCAATAGCGTTCAACTCATTGGTTCGTAACTGTTTCTGAAATTGACGCATTTGCTTTCGATATCGGCATGATCGAACATTTGACTCACCGCACGGGCAGTGCATATGACAGAGTTCTCGGATACGGTCAGTATACTTATTGACTTGCTGCTGCTCTAGATTAATTGCCTGCAGCATTTGGCGAATTTCATGATACCATTTTCTATCACATAATAATTTTATCATCAAAGACGCCAACTTCAGTTGCTCACCTCGACTAGTTTGTCTCGGTATATTAAAGGTAGACGTAGTTTTCAACTGATGCGGATATTGTCCTTTATTCTTTCTTATTTGCTCAATTCGCTCCAAATTCTGTCTCAGAATACGATTTTGATGGTCTTCATCGCTTTCCATTTCTTCATCTGAATCGTCAACGTTCATATTTTCAGCAGATTCTAAAAGTAGCTTTCGTCGGACTTGGTAGTCCGGCCGTTCCTGCCATGATCTGTCAAAATATTTACGCATCTTTATCCGAAAATCTTCCTTCTGAATCCTAAATAGAATCAACACTTGAAAGCGTCTTTTTATTATACGTGTCTGAAGATGACGTAACCATAAAGTTATCTGATGTTTTTGAAGATCCAGTTCATGGATACGAACCTTAAGCTGGTCCAACAATTTTTTGTGCACATCCTGCAGTTGAACCATAGCAATTAACTTCTTCTTTTGTTTTAACCGTTCCCACTGCAATTTCTTTATCATATCCATGCCAAGATTTACCGAATGTCTCTCTAGCCACTGTTTTTGCTGAGTTGCCCGTGCTGCTTCCGTATCTGCAGCCATTCGCAACAATAATGGCAACGTCGTATGTGACGGAGGTCTGAGTAAAACAGCTGTGGCCATAGCATTTGTCGAGTTGTTTTTTTCTTTTTCCCTAGTAAATGGTTTTTCACCTTCGTTTTTTACCGGTTCACTAAACGACAATTGATCTGGCCAATACCAATTAGCCAAGCTCCCGGGTATATCAGGATACCAGTGATCACTTGACCCACGTGCTTGTGGCACATCTGAATATGTATACAATCGTAACGGACATCCGGTCTCCGTAACACCTCTAGCCCGAGCCAACCGCCGTTTTGTTTGTTGAGAACTGAGGGGCATCCATGCTGCCAAACTATCCATAAACGCATTATGCAACGGTAAATTGTTTTCTTTATCGTTTGTTTTACTAATTTTTATATTAGTGGCAGTTTTTTCTTCTTCTTTTTCTTCTTCCGCTTCTTTATTTGTAGAGGACGCAACGTGTGCCATTGCCTTTATTTTAGATCTAGTTTCTTTTAATGTAGACGCTGACTTCTTTGATGTGGATTTTACTCTCGCTGTTTTTGGAGTTGAAGCCACTAGTAAATCTTGAGTACTGCTAATAAAAGTATTTGACGTAATAGTTGCGGATGTAGGACTATCTGTAACGGTAACTGATTTATTTTCACTGTTGCTACTACTATCTCTAACTGACTCTGCTAGCGTGCACGTTGAATACATGACCTTCTGGACTTCAGTTTCAAATTTCTCTTGTGACAGCTGACCATCCAGCCAGGTCATTAATATTTTACGGTAATAATCCAAACACTTAGGTCCTAGAGCTTTAGATAGAGCATCGTAACGTTCATGAACCAGACGTTCGGTTTCAAGGAACAAATTTCGCTGCTTACGTATGGCTTCATCATCATCGTCTTCGTCCGAAGACGTTGATAATGCCACTAGTTTTTCTTCGTCAATTTCCACACTGCTGTCAGTGTGATCCTTATTAATAATCCGGAATAGTTGCATGGCCACAGCCTCAGTTATAGAAAATGTAGCTTCAGGTACAGGCGATTTTTTACAATGATTGATTTTCTCCATATTACATTGCAACTCTTGTTCTTGGTTATCATCTATTATAATTGACACCCGACTTTCTTTGGATGCTTTTTGTCTGAGCACGAGCTGTTGCTCTATTTGTTGTTTTTGTCGTTGTTGTTTAAGATGCTGCTGCAATAACACTTGTTCCCGAAGTTGTTGTTGGTGTCGCTTATTCTGCAGTTGTTGCTCATTAACTTGTTTTTGTTCTTGTTGTTGTTGTTTCTGCTGTTGCTGCTTTCGCAATTCTTTCAACAAACACTCTTGTAATTTTTGTCGTTGCAACTGTTGTAATTTGAGCTGCTGTTTGATTTCTTCAGGCTCTGATCGTGTCTGTCTCTGTAATTGTCCAATAACGACGCCACTACGATCGAGTTGCTCCATCTTTTGTTCCTGTTTCTTATTCTGCTGCTGTTGTTGTTTGTCTTGATTTTTCTGTTGTTCTTGTTGTTGTTCCTGTTGCGGTTCTGTATCTATCTGATGCTGCACGTTATTTTGAGATGTTTTTATGTGTAATTGCTGATACAACTGCTTTTTTTGCAATTCTTTCAGTAAACTTTCGTCAGACGATACGGTTATATTCTGTTGATTCTGTGGCGCAATAACAACGCATTTTTGTTGTATTACTGGGATCTGTTGAATTTGTTGTACAAGCTGTTGTTGTTGCTGTTTTTGATGAGTGGCAACTAATCGCTGTTGCTGCTGCTGTTTTTGTTGTTTAGGCTGCAATATTTGTTGTACTAGCTGTGGTTGTAATACGATTTGATGCGGAGATTGCTGCTGCTGTTGTGGCAATTTAAAAAGTTGTTGTTGACCTGTAATGACGACTCTTTGTTGTTGTTGTTGTTGTTGTTGTTTTACTGTAATCGATCGTTGTATATCTTGCTGATGTAACTGGCTAAGAATATCACCTTGTGACGATGATTGTTGTGTCTGCTGCGATGGTTTAAGCTGACCAATCATAATACGTTGCGTAGATGGTTGAATTTGTTGCGCAAGCTGCTGCTGCTGATTTGAAGCAGAAGTGACAACAACACATTGCATTTGCTGCGAATGTTGTTGACTGTTGGTGCTTGGAACAACAATATGTTGTATTTGCTGAATTTGTTGCTGTTGTTGTTGACCAGCGGTACTAACAATAACACGTTGCACTTGATGTGAATGTGGTTGACTAGTTGTGCCTGGAATGACAACATGTTGTACCTGTTGTAGTTGTTGGCCAGCGGTACTTACAATAACATGTTGTATTTGTTGTGACTTTTGTTGACTATTAGTGCTCGGAACAACAAGATGTTGTATCTGCTGTATTTGTTGCTGTTGTTGTTGACCAATAGTACTAACAACTACGCCTTGCATTTGCTGTGATTGCTGTTGACTACTGGTACCAGACTCAACAGCGTCATGTATCTGCTGTAATTGTTGCTGTAATAGTTGTTGTTGTTGACCAGTGGTTCCAACAAAAACACGTTGCATCTGCTGCTGCTGTTGGCTAGTACTAGTGACAACAACGCGCTGAATTTGTTGCGGTTGTTGTTGAGTGTTGCCTGTGACGACTACACATTGCATTTGTTGTGCCAATAATTGTTGCTGGACCGTGGTATTGTTAGTGACAATATTTTGCGGTTGCTGTGCCACTACCTGTTGCTGTGTTACTGACTTCTGTTGCTGAATTACTGACTGCTGTTGTTGTGTCACTGACTGTTGTTGCTGTGTCACTAACTGCTGTTGTTGTGGTTGATTACCCAAAACAACAATACGTTGTGGATAGTTCTTATTCGTTGATAGTATCTGCTGTAATTGCTGTTGCAATAGTTGCTGAGAGTGTGGTGGCTGTTTTATTATTTGTTGTTGTGTCGATATACTGGTATATTGAGTCTGCTGCTGTTGATGTGGTTGCTGTACAAAATGAGATTGCTGTACGTGCTGAGATTGCTCAACGACCTGAGGTTGTATAAGCTGAGATTTTTGCACGGAATGAGATTGCTGCAAGTCTTGTGCTATTAGTTGTTGTGTTTGTTGTATAAGCTGAGGCTGCTGCTGTAATTGCTGAACATGTTGTAGTTGATGCATGAGCTGTGATTGTGCATGTTTTTGCTGAAGTGCTTGTAATTCCTGTTGTTGCTCTTGCTGTTGCCGATGTTGTTGTTTTAAATGCAATTGTTGCTGTTGTTGAATAAGTTGTGGTCGTTGTTGTGCAATCAGCAGCTCTTCTTGGATGTCTTCTTCACCATTATCATCTTGCAGTTGTAAAAGTTCTAAAAGCGCTTGCTCTTGTTTTTGTTGACGTTCCAAAAGTAGCTGCTGCTGTTTCAAGTGCTCCTGCTGCAAAATTTGTTGCGTTAGTAAATTCTGCTTGCGTTGGGTCTGTGGTTGTGTTTGTTGTAACATCTGCTGTTGCTGCTGCTGAGTTTGTGGTTGTGATTGTGTTTGTTGTAATAGGTGCAGCTGCTGTTCAGTTTGTGGTTGTGCTTGTGTTTGTTGCAAAAGCTGCTGCTGATTTTGTATTTGTGACAACTGCTGCTGTTGTTGCAAGTGTGGCTGTTGTTGCAGAAACTGTTGATGTTGCTGCTGTTGTTTTAATAGCTTTTGTTGTTGTTGCTGCTGATGTAATTGTTTTTGTAATTGCAGTTGTTGTTGCTGTAATAATTGTTTTTTGTCGGGCTGTTGCTGCCGACCAGATTCCATCTTATGGCAGAATATATCAGCTATAATAGTACATCTACATCATAGCGCACCTAAAATAAATAAAATATAACAATACGCGCATATTAATTATTAAAATAACTAATATGTTTAAAAAAGTGCATATATTTATTGTGTAAATATAACACTTATATTATAATATAAATATAACACTTATACGTAAATCATTTTGGTCTTTAATAACAGCTATTTAGTATTTCATACTGTCTTAGTGCTATAATGACATGCAAACATATCACCAACGTTTATATTTTATATTACTACCTATGTATACTATTTAAATTATTGTTTATTATACCTTTTTTTTTTATTACGTAGAAATAGAACTGTGAAAAACACTTGCATATACTATAATATCTAGGAAACATAGGATCTTATAATTATATTATACAAACAATATTATATAACTATTTTATAAACTCAAAATCTTGTCTTATAATTTAATACAAAATAATAATATTAATATATCTAAAACAAATATATAAAAATTCAAACGTATTATATTTATTATTTAATATTATATGATTTTTTTAATTAAAAAATTGATAACACTATTATTTCGATAGGTCAAAGTTTAATGTGTAGAAAAATAAGTAAATAAACGAATAATTAAAATATGCAATGTCGTTCATAAAGCTAAAAAAACAATAAAGGCCATAATAAACAAACACACGAATAAATTACACAGCACAAGATGTCATACTACACTGATATGCTATAGATCAGTCTAAAAGATCGTGCAAATGGAATTATATCAAAAGTCAATAGCGATTCCTGCTGGATAACACTGGGTAAGTTTTATAATATTATATTTTAAGAAGTATTTTATTGCATATACAAATAATAGTTAAATAATATTTAAAATATATATTTGAATAACTAAAAAATTATGTACATACATATATTTATTTACTTTTTCTAAAAAAATTTATAATATATACTGTAATGAGGTATTTTGAAATTATATTTCAACTTTACGATATTATTCAACGGATCATGGATACAATTAACAACGATCTTGATTTCACAATATAAAATGCCATCAACACTGCCGTATGTTTTAGATAGTATTTCCATCAATAAATTATATAGGCTATAATAGCGGTTCTTAATCTTTTGTAAAACACGGACCCCCGATGAAATATTTTTAAAAATTGTGGACCCCTAAAAATTGTTTGTCGAATACCTAAAATCATAAATTACGTAGGTATAAAACTGATAAACTACACTTATTGGTAGTAAATATACGACTAAAGTGCTGTATGCATGTACAATTCGTATGAACAAGAAAAACTGATAAATAAATATTAATAGTAAAATTATTAGGTTTAGATACTTAATTGTATCGAATTCCACATTGTCATCGGTGTAATAAAGATAAGATAGGTTTATCTCTTACAATATAAGATATATTTTATAATTTTATATGAAAAATATAAACAATAATCCAAAAATATTGTAATAATGCACTCATGTCACATATTAACTTAATATGTTAGGTGTTAAGGCTGCCGCGGACCACCGACATGAGTATTCCAGACCCCCAGGGGGCCATGAACCACAGGTTAAGAACCGCCGAGCTATAAGCATGCTATTCAGTACATGTTTTAAAGAATTTTCACAGGACGACATTAAAAAAAACTTGGAAACGTCCCTTCCTTTCAACGCCATACTAGTATACAATGTTGGGCAAATCGTAATTTGATTAATGATTAAAGATTACGATTAAAATTTGTAGTCATTAATCATAATATAAATTAATGTAATCAATAATCACAATAACAAATTATTTTAAATGATTAAAGTCATAATGTAATCGTAATATTGATTACGATTACAAAATTTTTTAATTTGTAATCATGACTAAATTTTAATGATTAATGATATTTCAATAACTATTTTGAACTGAATAACAGCTATATTTTAAAAAAAGATACAGCTAGTTTATTGATCATTGTAGTGAACTTTATATGTGTTATACTTATTAATTATATTATGTAGGATATTGTAAAAAAAAACAAAATAAATAAGAAGTAAACTTAACAATGATAAATGCAATTTTTCAATATTATAGAAAAAATAACGTCTGAGAATCTGGAGATGATGAATTTTTATTATTTTGTGGTACAGAAGTTGAAGTTCCTTCGCTGTCACTCATTGTAATTTGTAGTAAATTATTAGGACGAAAAACAACGAAATGAAACCAGTAATGTTCCAAACCAACTAAATACAAACGATATTTTACTGTACATTTATAGATAAATTTAGATAAAGAAACCTTTGGAAATTATCAGATAAAAATATAAGTACAATTTATCGACCAGTAATTGTAGTTATGCGATAAATTTTGCGAAAATTATTAACGATTACAAAAATGTAATCATGATTACTGATTATTTTGAAAAATGATTAAACAATTAATAACTAATATAAATCGATTACGTAATTGAATCATAAATTAAACACGGCTAGTATAAAAGCAAAAAGAGTAATTTTAATTCTCAGTTTATGCGTAAATATAGCTAAACATTAGATTTTTAAGAAACGACAAACTTTATTGTACATTGTTTAATGTTTAAATACATATTATTTAATAATAATAATGTTGTCGTTAAATAAAAACGTAAAATCGTTATCACATTCAGTTTTAGGACCTTAGCTTTAGAATATACATCATATGTGCCAATATAATACAAACAATTTTTTAAGTGGTTTAATTTTTCAAACTTAGACCATTACGCTATTAGTTATCACTTATTAACACAATGTTGGATACCATTTATGGCAAAAAAAGATTGTAGCTTAATTATCTATATCTTTCACTTATACATAGCCATAGCCTGACTTTTAGATTATTTTTTTATTCACCGTGATTGTGCGTTGTGTACAACTGCAGTGACACCAAACTAAAATTTATGTCCTGAGGAAAAAATTTTGTATTTACACCCATCTAAGCAAAATATATATAATGTATACCGGTATACATTTCACAAGAGAAAACCGTAATAATATTTCAATGAATTTAAATTTGAATGGTATTGATAATAATACAATTATCAAATATTGTAAAAACTAGTTTAAAAGATGATAAATATATGGCTCAAATACGCGTTAGAATAGTTATACAGACAGATATATCAATGCAAAAACCAGTTTTTTTTTTTAAATAAATCTAATTCGAAACATATTGGTACAAATAAGATTGAAAATTTGGTTGATGATGACATTATTAATGACAAAAGTGTAAACAGAGAAGAAATATCTGAATCTGAAATGGACTCTAATGACATTTCAATAGCAATGTACTGTAGATTATCACTAGATCTAAAAGATTTTAGCGATCAATTTGTAAATGAAAATCTTATGAAAAATAGTCCCAGTTAAACTTCCATTTGTACAAGTAATTTTAAAAAACAATAATGTAACAACAAATACTATAGTAATGTATATAACAACGTTTGATAACATATAAAATATAACAGTAACAAAACCTATACAATAAGACGTTAGGAGGTATTGTCTCATTTTTCATTCTATCTTTTCAACGCTTATCGTAAAATTTAACTTTTTCAAAGTCGACTTTTGAAGTGTAAACAGAAAAATATAGGTGAACTCGCCCGGCCTTCACTATCAGTAACAATGGTCGTGCGACAGTCGTTTTAACGGAATATGTATGAAACACTATAACATTTCGATTGAAAATCAATTCTGCCGCACAATACTATAGACGCGAGCCGATAAAAGCCGTTCGTATTAAACGTACGGTTAACCGATTACCGGTGAATCGTTTACGCGCTGATCGTGCAGCGTACAAGTGGAAAATAACAACGCACAATAAACAACATAACTTTTTTTTCCCCACATCGTACGTCACCAACCGCGTCGTCAATCGTGCGCAATAATATGAAATAACACGTACGTAATGTATATTATTTACAGTAGGTGCTTTCATTGCGCGACACCGTATGGCGATCGGCCGCGTTATTTTGCTAGGACTCGGCTAAACCGACCGCGGCGGCAAAAAAAGGAAAAAAACCGCGTTGTACTCACATAACATCCGATTGTCCGTCTGTTTGACTGTTGGACGCCGCTTCGTGAAAATCGTCCGATACGTTTTCGCAGCCGAACACAACGCGTTTTACGCGAACATGGTAAACGTCAACGGACGGTAAACAACAATACGACGATAGAGTCGAGCACGAGACGCGCGTTACGAAGCGAAAAACCATCGACAACGCGCGATAACAACACAACGACAGCGACAATGGCAATGCCGCCGTCGTCGTCGTAGTCGTCAAACGTCGTCGAAACGGACAACGTCGTCGGACAAGAGTGACCTACGGCCGTGACCAGCGGTTGTCGTGCACAAGCTTATACGATCGAACCGATGTTTATATCACTCTTATCAACGATTACAAACACCGTGAACGCGGCGGTATGCGGTTAAAAACGCGTTTATTGTGATATCGGTCGTTCGATTTCGACCAGAAATGTCGTAATATGGGTATTTTTCATAAACCGCGCAATATTGTTTTTCTCGGCGGGACCGCCCGCACGCGCCGTCAAACGCGTTCGCGGCACACACGTCGAAATTCGCGCTGCTCTTTTCGCGCGGCGGCGATAATGTCCGCCTGCTGCAGTTGTGATATTATTCGAACCGAAGGCTTATGTACTTACCCAAGGGTGAGGAGGAGGAGGGATTTCGGGTACGGACAGGGTCTCTAAGGGGACAGGAGAGGCCCCTTCCAAAATTGAAATTCAACATTTAAAAACGTTTTCACGCGATTCAAATTTAAAATTTTCGCGAAAAATGTAATGTTAAATTCGTAATGTGTGGTGCAAACCAGATTTTTTTTTTTTTTTAATTCGTCAAATGTCTGTGGTTAAAAAAGTATGGACTTGGAAAAATTCTGACTGCGCCACTAATTCGAACGCGGTATTTTTCCCCTTACCCTCCCCTGATTTCGTTTATCTTATAAACGCTTTGTACCTAATCGCGTGTCGACAATGAAATCACGGAACGTCCGTGTGATTTTATGAAAATTACAGAAAATACTCGTTGACGTAGGTATTTAAAAAAAAACTTAAATAAAACAAAAAAAAAAATAGGTACCACAGAAAGTATTTCTGATTTTATGCCATTTTTCCCACAAGTGTGGAAATATCAAATAAACTCGTATTCCTTCAGAATTTCAATGTAATTCGATTTTAGATGAAAAAATAAATAAATATTCTCCCCTTCGATATCGTTATCGATATTTCGAATTCGTGAATATTACATTAGTGCGGTGCGCGCTTTTCACACATACTTTTGCCGTTATTATTCTTCACAACGAAAAATAAATTCGCGTGAATATTTTCCGTCATTTAAGGAGGGGGGTGTGCGATTTCACGCATTACATTTACTATAATCCCATCGATTTGGCCCTGTTTTGGTAACGGTACTTAATGTTTGAGAAAAAAAAGAAATCAACTATACATATATCGATACAGAAAAAGTTGTAGATGTATTTGCTAAACTCCAAAAATTTCCGGTATCCGCTTAATTAAAATATAATTTTTTTTTTTTTTTTTTTACGTTTGTACACAAATTTTAAACATAAAATATTTTTATACGGTCTGGTGAAATTTCAAAACGGCTTGCTTTTGAAACCCTCCGCACATCACCAGAAAACGGAAAAAAAAAAAACAAAAACAAAAATACTGAAATGACGCGCCCGTTTTCCGTCTTAATATAATATTATCGATAAATAGAGGTGCGCGTATAATATATTATAATAAGTAATGAATAAAATACACGTTACTCTATACCTCTAATTCGAATTATGTTCGTGTAAAATAATATTATAATAAAAATATCGTGTTCAACACCGACTTTCATTAATAAAACACTCATATTACAATACGTGCTACACACACTGTGTTGGTAATCATTGTGCCAAGGTGCCTTGTAATAATATTATTAACATATTTACGATAAGAAAAACAAAGTAATAATACCGAACAATTTATCGTATTATACAGTCGGTGTAATTTTATACGAATGCCGTCGGTACGTACCTAATCCAACGAGTCAACGATATCGATGAACTACTTTTCGTTTATATATTATTCGATAACGATTATCCGTTGTGTTTTTTTCCCTACACGTTCAATAAAAGTATTTTACGAAAATACTTTTGCTTAGTACGCAAAAATCTAGAGAATTATTCTCTAAACCGTTGACTAATATTATACTGTGATAATAATAATTATTATTATCGTCATAACATATTCGTACGGTACGATAATATAAAATATTAACTACAAAATCGCAAATATAGTTAAAAGTCAACCCCTCTTCCCCTTAATAATAATCTGTACCTATTGTCGTACATTTGCATTGGTATAATATGTATATCGTAACATTGCTGGATTGCTGGATCAATCGTCTTTCGATACATACACACACAAAGTGAATTTCATTTTTGCAACAGTTATAGGTAACAGCCGTTTCCCAACCTATTTGATTTCACTTTATAATTCCAATCTACATTTAACCGCGGCACACTTCACACTGACTAATATTTTATTAATAAAAATGGGAAATATTCCGATATTTGTAATATATTATGTATTACGTACAATTGACAATACCGATTTTATTATATTTACCAATAAAACTGCATTTATATCATGAAAACCGTCGAGTTAACGGATTACAGTATAACGTGTACATGACTCAGAAATAAATGTCATACCAATTGTTTTTTCTGTTTTTTTATAAATTAATAGTCATTATTTATTAATTTAAACTCAATACACGTTTCTACTAACGCAGCAATAAATATTAATTTTTTTTTCTTATGTAATTTTATACTTATATCGTGTTATGTAAAAAGAAAATAAAAATGCTTTTTACTATTTTGTTTTACTTATATTAGGTTACTACTATACAATACTATAAACATTATAATTATTGACAGTTTATATTTCTAATGTTTTCCTAGAAAACACTTTACGATTTATACTATAAAAAAAAAAAAACAATGTTAAGGGGAATAGTTAGAATGTATATTTTCTCTTTTTGTCTTGTACACACGAAACGTATAGTGAAATAAACGTTTTCTACTTCCGACGTACTGATCAATATAGTGGTGCTATAAGAAATAATTCGCAAACGAATTTGAATTCGTCGTGAAGTCTACTTGAAATCGACTTTCACACATTTCTAATATTTTTTTTCCCATAAAACCCTTCTAAATTGATGAAATTGAAAAAAAAAAGTTTTGATATTCAATTTATATGAAGATCTTGAGAATAAAAAAAAAAAAGTGAGAAAATCGAGCTGTAGTAAAATTCACGACGAATTCAAATCCGTTTTCGAAATTTATCCCATACGCACTGAATCGTTCCGGCGGAATTAGAAAGCGCAGAATCGTATTGATTATGGGAGGAGCTGACTTTAGGAAATTCTTTTTTACAAATTTACCTACGCACCATAAGATTAATATTTTTGTCATAAAAGTTATTACAACAACGTTTTTATCGTTTAACTACCGCCGAAATTCAATACTAAATTCCTAATTGTCGTTTTTGATAGGTTGCGAATTTTGTAAATGTTAAGGTTTAGTCTTGGGTTGGAATTTTCGTAGAAACTGGTAGGAAGCGAGCGAGTCGAATCTCTTTAGTGAATTGAATGAATTGAATCACAAATCAGCGACTCGGCGATTCAATGCAACCAAGTTAATAGCTTATGGTATCTCGATCTGCACTGCCCCAAGTACCTACCTACCCATACAAACACAATTATTATAATAATTTGTATTCGGAATATTCACGTACGGAGTGAGTGAGTTATGAATTGAACGAGTGTTGAATTCGAATGATTCATGATTTTAGGTCCAGCAGTGATTTGA
This sequence comes from Chaetogeoica ovagalla, assembly GCA_032441825.1. NCBI lineage: Eukaryota > Metazoa > Arthropoda > Insecta > Hemiptera > Aphididae > Chaetogeoica > Chaetogeoica ovagalla. Next base: position 1,772,058 of record CM063747.1, on the reverse strand, counting down.
CGTGATTAAATGGTACCGAATTTGTGAATTGACTGATAAAAATGAATCGAATTTAATGTAAATGATTCGTGTAAATGCATCGTAATTTCCGTCTTTAGAATTTAGGAATCACTCGACTAATGTCCGTTTTTCCGTTACGTTTCATACGTGCAAGACCTAAAAAGGGAAAATTCTCGTTTTCAATCCACCCATGAAGACTATGAAAGCTGAAAGCGCGTACGCGAAATAATACGATTGAACCAGCGGCGACAGCACTGGCGCACAACACTCCCACCCCGCAGTGTTCCCATAAGGTATAATACGAGTATATTCTCCAAAAAAAAAACAAAAAAATGGGAACGCAAATATATAATATATTATGTTGTCCGCGAAATAAATGGCGTATTTGTTACCCGGTTGTTGTTACACACGAAGACTCGTAAACGTTGAACCGTGTAGACGTACACTGCGCACACATAAATGTGTACCCGGCCGAATTAAAAATATTGTAGAAAAAAAAATTATTATTATTTTTGGTACGCACTCGCGGTAACGTGAAAACGCGTAAACGAGAAATTGAAAGTAGAAAAAGTACTACTGTGTCTCGTACGAAAACCGGCGGCTATTTTCTCGGACTTCCTTTCACGTATACCAGCGTACTGCCGACTGACGCGGTCCGTACGACGCGTCCGCGCGCGCACACACACCCGGTCGTTTTCTCCCGACACCGCCGCCGACCGCTGACGCGTTGTCGCCGACACAGGAATAATATTATTATTATTATTATTATTATTATTATTATTATATCACACAACAAACCTTAGCAGAAAAAAATAAAACGAGAATTTCTTACCGCTCCTCTCCCGTCTCCGAACCGTCGTAAATCACACACACACACACGCGTTACGGACGCTCACCGTAGTATCGGGTCATCGCGGACAAGCGGAAAAAACGACGTAAACACACGGACAATCCGAGGAAAATTTCTCGCTGAAACACGAGCGATAACACTGAGAACTGTATTCAATCGGCGTCTCGTCGCGCACGCCCATAATTATCACGATAAATACGGTGTGGAACGTTCGGAACGTTTTTTTATCGCGCGCAGACGGTCAAAACGCGAGACCGAGACAAACGTTTCATCGGGTCGACGGTTTTCACCGTAACGCGTCTGAGACGACGAAAATTCACTACTGAAATTCGCCGATTTCCGATTATAAACGTTTAGTCATAACACTTTGACTTATCAAATCACTTATTGTTGTATTCGCAACAACACGGACCGTTCCGGTATACGTCGTTTCCGTCCATTGCACGTTCACCTTAATGTGTCGCGTTAATAAATAATGTTTGGAAAAAAAATCTCACGATTACGGATTAAGACGCGAGCAAAGCACAACACACGCGCATTGAATAGCCATACTTATATTGGTTTATTTAAAAAAGTGGTGGGAAAAAATTGGAAATTCGAATTATATATTTGATTAGGTGGTATCAGAATAATAGAATTAATCGATAATTATCGAATATTTTATTCGAGACATTAAACTATTTCGATGGAAAAATTATGGGAAAGTATCACAAACGAGTAATATTATTTTTAACAATATATTATATTAGGAAAATGTTGGGTTATTAGTAGGTATATAATATTAATATAAAAACGAAAAAATTTCGGGGGGGGGGGGGGTCTACACCCCATGGACTACCTTCTGAATATGTCGTTGTATTCAATATGATCTACATGATAAAGAGAGAGAGAGAGAGAGAGAAAATATATTCGAAATAATATCAAAATTTTTAATATTATATTATGTAGGTATATATTTTATTATAAAAGTAAATTGTTCTTTACATATATCGTACGATAAAAATTCGTTTACAAATACCCTTTTCACAGTGATTGTAGCGAAAACAACGAGTAATATTATTTTACAAATAAAATAATATGTTTGGAGATATAATTTATTTATTTATACAATATAAAATAACAATATAATTGTCGGGCAGTAAAAATACGTCGTTTTCAGTAGATATACGATTGTTGATTAATAAAAATAATTATAATAAATTTAAAAAAAAAAATTTAGAATATAAGCAAATATAATTAAGTACTAAACATTTTTTATATGTAAAAATAAAATAATTGTCTTTTTTAACCACTCGAAATTAATTTTTTTCTTTTACATTTTTATAATTATGATTATATAATTATAATTATTACTTACAGTAATAATTTTGGTAAACCGTTCCTGCACAAACCGTAATAAATTCAATGTGTACGGCTTTACAAAACTACACATTGAGAAGGTTTGCTAGACATACTCCGAATTTTAATTCTAAACCTATTTTAGATTTTACAATTTTCTTTTTTTTAGGCACTCTTGTTTTTTTATAACACAAACATGAATACAACATGAGTATTTTCTTACATTTTATTTTTTTAAATGAATTGAAAGTAATCTGAGAATCGTACCTCCCAGGAAAAATATTTAATAATTTTACATGAAAATTATATTTAACATTATTTTAATTAAAAAAAAAAAAAAAAAAAAAATACAAATATGTTACAAACATACGAACTTATTATTTGTTTCTTAAATACATATCAGCAGAATTGAAATGTATAAAATGAATTTTGCAACAAAATAAATTTGTATTTTTTATCAAAAAAATTAGTATATACTATTGAACAGTAAAATTTGAAAATACAATATAATATTATGCTGCTTGATTATAAATATTCACTTGGAACAATTTATAGGCAATATTCACAGGCGCATGACATGATTATATTAACAAATATTTGACAAACAAGTAACATATTATTATTCATTGATTACATAATAACTAAGATTTGGATTTGTGTGCATTTGCAAATTTCTCTACTTGACTTGTAAAAATAAACAAAATATTTCTCATGATTCTCTGAATTTATATACAAAATATTTTAATATTTTTTGATTTAAAAAAAAGTTGTATTTCGATTATTCGTCATATTTTGATTAAATACATACAAATATTATACATTAATTGAAAGAAAAAATTTTTGTAGTGATAACATACATTATTATTGTTTAATGTAATTATACATTTTAAAAATAAATTATTTAGTACATTTAAAAAAAAATTGATGTGATAATTGCCTATAAAAGTATTCAAACATTTTCAAAGCAATTTATAAGAAATATTACGGTTTTTTTTTTTTGTTGTTCATATTTAAACGTTGATTGTGCATAAATGCAAAATCTTATATATTTCACATAGTATAATTATTGTATTTTTTTTAGGTCAATTTCAAAAATACAATATTAATATTAAGTTAGATTGTGAAAATTTTAATAAATTTATATTTCATAGTTTTTAATGCATATAAATCCAAATCCTAATTATAAAATAAAACAGTACATGAATTTGAAATAATTAAAACTGTACAATTTCAAATCAATGCAATAGATTTAAAATAGGTGAGGTGGGAGATCAGTGACGGATTCAAGGAGGGGCTCTGGGCCTCCCTTGGCAGTTATATTTTCGTAGTTAATGATTGTAAGTCATTGCGATAATGTTCACTATAATCTTATCTGTATTTTATAGTTTATATTCTTTGTTCAATTATTCTGAGCTTTTTTTAGAAATTAAATATTTTTTTCAATTTATAATACAAAAACTTGAGTAATACTTTATTTGAAGGCTTTAAATCAAATTATAAATATTTTACTTAAACTTTTACTATAAACAATTTTGGCCTCCCCCTTCAAAAAAAAATCCTAATTCCGCCACTGTAAGGGAGTTATGGTGTCAATAATAATAATTGTTAAAAGTAATGCCAAAAACTTGACTCAATTCTCAACATTTTCTAATAAGACGCGATTCCTATAAAAAAAAAAAACTTTCATTTGTTTAAAATTTCATAGTATATTATTTTTATAGATTATTTTGTTGTTTAGAAAATAACAAGAAAAGAAAGTTGGAACTCAGTCGTAGAGATTTATAATTAAATTAAACATTAAAAAATAAACACCACAAAGAATATAAACCAAAGACAATAATTAATTATATAAATAATTAATGGAATAATTTAAAATATATTCGAATGTTTTCTTCATCGATAAAATTGGTAGTAAATATAGTAGTAGTTGTAATATGGATTTATAAAATTAATATATTATAATATTATCAATTTATTCAATATATAGCTTGGAAAGTTATATATTGGTTACGATTGATTCAATAGTGTAATAAGTATTAACCAATATATGTTATACATCAAAATTTAAGGAATCAAAAAGTAATAGCAGTTTAATATCACTGTTATCCATATTATTACAATATTACTACTATTACTGCTACTACTATTACTACTATTGATTTGAATAATATTGATGCTGATAACCAGCATCTACATCTAGATCATGACCATACTGTTGTGGCTGGTAATCTGCTATAAATTCTTCATCACCACTGTCTGGGTACAGATGCAAAACGTTTTCTAAATTATCAGCAATCTGCAAAAACCAATAACACGTTACATTAATTGATCAAGAAATAATAATCACTTTAAACTAAATAGTTCCTACTGTTAAAAATTTACAATCACAACTATGGATAATCATAGTTGTGAATATATTATAATATTAGCACATAAGGTTCATGAATCCTCCTAGTATGATTTTTACACTAACAGATTATTTTACAAACAGCAGTTAATCATCTTTGAATTCCAGCACACTCTTTTTTTTAATTCAATAATGATATTAAACAGTTATATCATAATAATTGTTTTACTCACTTTCCGGTAGAATTCAATCTGTGTACGCAGTAACTGACGTGCATGACCAGCCATTTGGCCAAGTACTTGGTCTCGGTGAAAATGATTAATCTCAGCTAATAGGGCGTATGAAACAAGGTCAGTACGACGTTGTACCTCACGTAATAGTCGCCGTTGTTGCTCTGGATCTGCCACTGACGTGGTCCCACCACCTGATCCGCCTGATCCTCCAGCTACATCACTACCGCTGCCACCAATTGGCACGCCATCAGAATATTGTCGTTCACACTCTTTTCGCTTTTGTACAGCGGTCTATTATAAGCATTAGACATTTCTTTCATGTAATTACAACAAATCTAATTTAACTTAATTTATATGAAATGTTACTCGCCTTGTGCACAGCCAGTATGTCAGGAAACGCTGCTGCAACACTTCTGCACACATGCAGCATATCTGCAAATGAATCCCAACCCGCGGCAGGTAGCTCGTCCATTAGCCGGCCACCCATCTCGTTATATGCATCACCAGTCTTTTTCAGTGCCGTCATCAATTGTCTGGTAGTCCGGCTAATTACATTTCCATTACCAGTTATTACGTCTCCTATTGACGTCGTTGACGCTCCTACATACAATATTATGAAATAAATTGGTTAGTAATCACTGTAGAAGTTACACAGTATCAATATTATAGGTGGTATTGTCTAAGAAATGCTTAAAGCAGTATAATATATTTTCCTTAAAAGTTTATCCTTTTCTTTTCTATCAAATGGAAAAATTCCTGTTTTTACAAAAACAATATTTAGTATAAAAATACTAATTAGGAATCAAATTATCTGTATCAATAAAATGTTTATTCTCATTTTAAAATATACACTAATTGTTGCCAATGTAATCTTAGAAAATCAATCATATTTAACTTCATAATTATGTTTAATTATAAAGAAACCTATTCTCATTTTTCAATAAAATTATATTTCACACTCTTATGATAACACATATATATAATTTTCCTGTCTCAACATAATAAAAATTATTTTAAAAGATAAAACTATAATTGAGGTAAAAATTCTATGAATTTCATTTGGTAGAAAAATGTATTTTAAAATAATAAGTAAATATAATATTTTACAGCTGGGTATTTTAAAAAGAATGTATGATTTTATTTATCTTTGATTGGGTACCTACCTAATATAATAAATGTACTAATTTCATATTCTACCACGGAAAGTATCGACGTTACAATATATCTTACCACCGTACGCGTGACCCAAAGTGTAAAATGACTGGCCTAATCGTTGAGCATCCCGTTTATAGCACGCCTGTATGCGCTTTGATTGTTCTGCTACTGTCTGAGCCATATTCTTAAGCGCTCCATCCAGCCCAGCTACAAATTTCTGAAATCCATCCACTTCACGTTCCCTTTAAAAAAACCAAAGACAATATAATTGATGACTACATAAGACATATTGGATAATATATCAGAATAGATAAACAAACAAAAACATACAATATAACCTGACTGATTGAAGGAGGAGCTGGGTCGTTGCCAGGTTCCAAAGATACAACTTTGATAGAAAAAAATATATTGGCTCCAGCAAGTGTCTCAGCGCACGTATTGCGTGATTCAGCTTTTCTCTTGCCTGTCTTCCAACGTTTCTCGTCTGTGCACGTAATGAAGTGCCGTCGCCACACCCAGGCTCGTGATAACACTGGATGTCGACACACAGCATCTACAAACGCCTGTAGTTGTTGTTTGCGACGTTCAATAAAATGTTCTTCATACCGACCTGTACATAATAAATAACGAGACGGATTAACGTTAACACGTTTTGATTTTTGCATGAAAAACGATGTTGGACTTCTCATTACTTCAACGTGTAGTTACTATTTTACTTACCCGATATCTGTTTGTCAGGTAACGGCGGTATTGGCACTAAACAACAGTACTTGTCCAACAGCCGTTCGTGTAACCAGTCAAAATGCTTATACCTTCGAGATACTTGAATGTTGTTAAACTATTAAACATAAAAAAAAAATAGATATTACACATACATATTATCTCTTAAACACATTAAAGTTTTATGCATTTTATCAATATACCACAGTTTATTAATATACAATATTTGTACATATTATTTTTTTCATATTATTTCATTTCAAAAATCATACACAGCTTATTTTAAAACGCAGAAATGTAAGCCTAACGTACAATGAATTCATATTCGTAACAGGGACAGAAGAAATGTCAATGAAGGTGTACAAGAAATTATTAAGCATTAACCAACCGTAGGTGTGAGTTGATACGCTATAAAAGACTTCAAGCCTTTGAGTTTAGATTCTTTTTTTGGAGATGCCACCATGCACTCGTATCCATGTGGTCCATCTTCACGATCACGGTACCATTCAACATCTACTGCCATTGGACTACCACCGTTGCAATCATTACGCACAACAATTGTGATCTGATCTGCTTCAGATATGTGAAGAGGCGGCTGAATAGCACCCAGTATGAATGAGGCGTCACCACTGCCCACTGATTTTGAGAACCGTGAGTTACTGCTACTGGTTGTCGCAGGTTTACCTAAATAATATTCAATTGTTTTTGGTCAAACACTTTTAGCAATAAAAACTTGTAAAAGTATCTATAAATGAAATATTATATATTTTGCATTCAGTTTTTATTACTGTAATATTGTAAATTGTTAATCTAATTTACTATTGACAACAGTCATAAATCATATATCATATCAATATGATCATTATATTGATCTATAAATGTACATAAATACCAGTCGTTTTCGTCATCGAGACTGGTTTCGATCCTATTACTGCTGGACACTGAGTTGTAGGAGGCATTGTCACAACTGACGACGCTACAGTGCTTCCGCCACCGTATTCCGAATCGTCATCCCATTCATCATCATAATAATCGTCAGGTGACTGCAAAAAAATAAAATAAAAAAAATTATCGAACAAAATTACTATACGATTGGTCAACATAAATATAAGTTTTATAATTTTACTTCAGAAATTTGATTGTCAGGTGACTTGGCGACCTAAGACAGCAATAGTGTACTCAATTAAATTGTATGGAAGTCAATTTAACACACATTAACGTAATAATATAATATCAATTAATATATTATATTATTTCACCGTATGCGAATATTATAAAAACGTTGTAGGCACTTTTAAATGTATACTTTGATGATGTTTTAAATATGAAATTAATTTTTTTTAAACATTTGTTCAATTAAAACTACAGTAATTTAATCATTATCACATTTATAATACAATTATTGATAACACTTTTAAGTTATTCATTTAGGTTTTTATCGGCAAATTCAAGTGTTGTATAATTAAATCTTATTAAGACGTATATTTATTTAATGAATACTAGCCTGTTGATGAGAGTATGGGTTCTGTTGTTGGTATTGGTTACTGGGAACCTGTGCATAATAATCATTTTGTCCGTCATCAATATCCCAAGGATCGTTTAAAGCCGGCAATGGAGGTGGTGGTATTGTTGGCGGTGGTTTGCTTTCATCTGTTGTGTCGTCTTTCACAGTTTTAATTTCCTGTTTGCCGACAACACGCATATTAACAAATAAATACGTTATAAGATCATTAAGAATAAAAAAAAAGGAAAATTTAAAGAAAACACACTTCGACATAAGCAGCTGGAAACAGGCCTGTATAGCCCTTTGAATTCGTTCCCTCCCACCAGCCTTCGCCAACATCCTTTCGACAAACGACAAGAGTTTCCCCTGCGTTTACCGATAGTTCTGACGAACCGGGTTCACCCGTAAAATCGTACAACACCAAAACCTACAACAAAAACGTTTTGCGTCTTTATTGGACTACACATATTAATAAGATAATTAATGTCTATGTGAATAAAAAAGAAAAAACAGATTATATATTATTCGGCTACACTTTGTCCATAACAAGCTTGCCGAATATAATACACAGACACGTGCAAGTGTATTTTAAAGTAAACTAACAGAAGAGGCAAAACGAATATGAACACAACATAACGTAAATAATTTATTACGAACTAAACGAAATTTTATATATTTCGTAATAAATTCGAACATAAAAACGTTGTCTTTGGTGAGACTTCCACACATGAAAACAAATACGTATAGGTAATGCGTACAAAAACAATCACAATACCTTCATTGCGATATTAGCGATACAGATTCGATGCACAGACAGAAGATTGTCACCTCGATGTCGGCCGCACGACCGCCCAAGACCGCACCGAATTTATTCACAATCTTTCCAGAAGGCCACTGACCGAACGTCCGTCACTTGTCGATTCTAAGTAGTTAGTATAACACACACCCACACGTAACAATAATTGATTAGCGTATTTTCATTAACAATTACGACACCGCAAAAATCGTGTACCGTGACGATGATGGCATAGAAAATATTACTCTCATTACCGTTTCAACGCGCATCGTCGCCGTAACACAATCGTGAAAATATATTGTACAATAAAACACATCACGTTCATCCGACGGGATGGTGGTACTCACTCGGTATCAACGAACAAACGTCGACGGAAAAACGCCTACGCAGAGGCGGTGGCCGGCGGTTATCTCGGCCGTTGACGCGACTCGGTGTACGAATAACGTTCGTTTATTACGGAAACAACTTGGTCGACAAAGGCGTTGCGTCGTCAGTAGCGAGTGAGGTACGTACACGGCGGCGGTGTTTTATTGCGATTCGACCACGAATGTCGACACAATTGGTCGGCGGCCGCGGCGGCGGCGGCGGGTGTACGTTCAACTGGCACCGCGGTCGTTTTGTGTGTGTGTGTGTGTGTGTGTATGCGCGCGTTTAACGCGTAATCTTCGTCAATAATAATAATAATAATTTTTTTTTTTATTTTTTATATCGCGTCCGAGCGGTAATTAACGATGACATGAATACGGACGAGGACGATTCTCGGTTATCGGGGACACTTTTTTTTTTTTTTGTTTTCATTGTTTACCGCGCGATTATCACACACCGTCGATGATAAAACGCGTTGGAAAACGGTTTTTTTTGTTCATTTTTTTTATCACTGACCGTTGCTGCCGCGCAATTTCCTTTGTCGTACTATCATCTCAGAGTACACTGCAGGACGTGCGGCAAAGACGTTTTTACGTGGTTATCGCGCGACGGGTCAAGAAACGTTGGTCGGCCGAGTGTCGTCCGGTGAACGCTACGCGTCGCCGGTAAATGTGTTATTGCGTACGGACTTACAAAAAAAAAAAAAGCGTTCAAGCGTGGGGGGGGGGAGTAGGCGGTTTCCGTTCGATTAAAAAAAAAAAAATGTTTTTCAATCACGACGAATTTATAATACGAACGCGAACGAATAGCCCGATCGGATAGTGCGTTCCGTACAAACAAACCTGTCGACGGCGGCGGTACACCTGTTCCCCGCGTTTGCAAGTCACGAGCAAAGTGTTTACATTCCTACACACGGTGTGTATAGGAATGTAAACAAAGGGAAGCCGGCCGGGACCGCGTCCGGCCGAGGTGTAGGCGGCGGCGGCGGCGGTATTATCTTTGAACGTTGTGGTGGAAAGGAAAGAGGTGGACGCACGAGTTCCTCGATCCGTGCCGAGACGCCGTCGATTCGTGTGTTTGTGCACAACGTTTGTCGTGTACGATCCGAGCGCGTATAAATAATAATCGTCTCGTTGAAATTTTTCTTTTTTTTTCCCTCTCTCTCACTCACTCTCTCTCTCTCTTTTTCCTTCAAGGATCGTTGTTCGTTACGATTTAACGGTTTCGACTGCAGACTCTAGTGGTGGTATTCGCCAAGGAAGAGATGTCAACAGCGGGTTTGTTCGATACGTTTTTCTTGTCCCGCCGACCGACCGCCGTGACCATCGTTCCTGTTGACACTGCTCTCTAGACCGGATCATCATCGCGGCCCATCACCGCGGAATTTCACTGGAGCCCGTTGGAAAAGGTACGTTTTAACAACACGTTCTCGTATCGTTTAAGAAATATCCAGTCGATAAATCTGTTCGACACGTATTCTGGGCTAGAAATCGTGCGGTGTTGTAAATTTCGAAATGTGGTCGACTGCACGAATCTGTTCTTAAGAATCCTGTCTGTTGGCGGTGTGCAGTGTTTCTATTTGATCAATTCCAATCGCTTCATTTTCAATTAGCGAATAACAGAAGTACACTGGCACCGAGGCGTACAATTCAATAATGTAATAATCGTTTTTCTCGACACCCTGATAATGTTTTATTCTATAAAATATTTTTAATAATTTTTTTTGTCAATTACAATTTTTGAAATACTACATATACAGTGAAAACTCTGTAACGAAACTTAAGGCGTATAGACGTGTTGGCACTCAAATTTTTTTTCACGTGTTATCGTAAACCTTACTTCTTGTAATCATACTCACGTTACATTTATCACGTTTAAAGCGATCTTTGTTTGAAGTTGTTTGTTCTGTCAATATTTTGTTTTTTCCCATTTTGGGATAATTAGGGATCGCCTTTGTAAAACGATTAGAATTTTTTTAAACAATTTAACACATCGTTTTCGAGACATTTTCGCAGCATTTATAAACTTACCGATCATAATTACCAATCGATAATAAATAAAGTATACACATTTTAACATCTAAACATTAATGAATTATTTCGTTATAGTGAATGTCCATTTCGTTGTAAATAATGAATCAGCGTATGAACTATAAATCAAACCGATCGATATTGAATTATGTTTATGTCGTAGAAAGTTTTCGCTGTTTAATAGTACAAATTAGAAAATATTACGCTAATATTTAATTAATAATTAATCCATAACTAGTTATTTAGTTTTAACTTTGATAGCCGAGAGGTTAATTCTAATATTCCATTGTACCCAAATCGCCAATCAATTATTATTTTGATAATATTATAATTAAATACGTTTAATTTCCATAATACTACACATAATATGCATTTATAATTAAACGTCTATAATAATCGGAACGATTACAGAGGTTAATATTAGGTGTAAAATGATATTTATATTGTTTTACATCAATTCTTACTCGTTGTGGCGTATAAAATATAACTATATTCATTTATTTGTATTTAATTTATGTTTACATATTAGGTAGGTATTGTTTATAATCGTGTAGTTTTTATCTTAGGTTCAGTTTTACTTGTACGAAAAAAAGACATTTCATTATGCGAGAAACGTGGCTTATAAAATGCACTATAATCAGAATTTCTCTAAAAATTACTGTCTTGTAATTTAATGCATACTAAAATTGAAGTAATGAAATACACTCAAAAAAAAAAAATGTATTCCAAATTTGATTATACTAAAAATGTGTTAATTTTTTTCAACATAGTTATTTCAGTAAAGGCAAATAAATAAGTAATTAAAATCAAAATAAAGTTTTTATTATTTGCGTACTTTGTTATTGAAACAATCTAACGAGAATAAGTACATTATTTTGAAAAAAATTTAATGATTACACTAGAGTGGCCAGACGTTCCGTATTATACGGTAATGTACCGTATTTCAAAAGTCTGTCCCGTTGTCTTGACAAATGCTCTTGGGACGCTAAATTATCCCGTATTTCAATAATACGTCCCTTTTCCTTATTTTATTTTTTTTTCTTCTCTGTTGACAAATTTGCTACCAAAAGAAGTTCTCCGATATTTACAGTCATACTCGGTTCCCGGTAGCAAATTTTATCTAGCTAATACTTAAGAAAGGTAATTTTTCAATTTTCTTAGTAGTTTCTTGAAGTTTCTCGAAAATCCCTTGAACCCCTCAAATATATCTATACCACTGACCAAGAGTATCCTTTACAATAAATAAAGTATTTCCACCCCTACTGACATTCGACAAGCGAATTGTTCTCATTTTATTTACAATAAAAGAATTTCATCTTTTATATATTTGTCCCGTAGTTTTATATTTATTATCTGGACATCCTAGATTACACTCCTATTATAGTGATATACTTTTAAGCATAAAATATGTATAAAAAAATATATATGTAAAATAATATGTGTATTAATAAAAATATATATAAAAATAAAATATAAATTTTATATAATTAATTTTTTTCGTTCGGCGTTTATGTGTCCGTACATAATTGTTGAATTGTATTAACTGTGGTTTAAAGCGAATAAAATAAAAAATATATATATTAAAAAAATCCAAAAAAAAAAATGGCCAGTCGATTAGGGTTGTAAACGATACAGCAGAGACGAGTGTGAAATTTGCACAAGATTTTAACAATATGTTGACAACGAATGAGGAACGGCAACAATATGTTTTACTGCAATGTGTTCAAGCTCATCGATGTTCCATTCTGAATACCACTAAAGAGACACTAAAAGAAATTAATGTAAAAATTAAAAATATCAGTTATTTTATTATCTAATATTGTTTAGCAAAATAACTGTGAAATAATTTATAATATTTTTAAGATGAAAAAATAAAATTTTTGTTTTAGGGAGTTTTATAAATCCATATTGAGATTATCTTACATTATTTTCGAAAATGTATATTATTTTATCATTTTTTTCATATTTTTATTGTTTTATAAATTAAAAATATGTAATTGATAAAAAATGCAAAAAAAATTTTTATAGAGTATAATCTGTTGGTCGTTTCTGTATATTAGGAGGTCGGCGACGCGGATTAATGTAAACATAAACGTTTGAAATTTTAGGATAAGTTTTCCTTTATGAAAAAGAAAAAAATTTAAAGGGTGACGAAGTTAATCCAAAAATGTATAGTAAAAATAACGATGGGAATAATCGGTAAACGGTGCGATATTGTTAAATAGCCTATTAAATTTACTACGATATTTGTCTATTTTAAAAGATTATCTCGGAATTGTGAGTTCGAGGATTTTAGTGTCGCAGTATATATAGTTGTTTATAATAATAATAATAATATGTTAGTTATGTCTTACCTGATATAGACGTTGGAAATATTCATGTTCGAACGTTGAAAATAAGAAAATTCATATTGAATGAAATTATTTATTATGTATATATATATTTTTTTTTTAATATTTTATTTTACAAAAATTTTAAACAAGTCAATTCTTGAGAGTCAAAAAAAAAGAGTGGTTCGAGACTGGCACGACGGACCGAGAGATGTCCGTCGTCGATACTATATTAGGTATTTTTTTGTCAAAATATCAATAAGAACATAATGATAGACACTCTATTATTTACAATTTTGTAAACAATACAACGAAATTTGATAAAGAGTGGCTATCATTACAAATGTTTGAAAATTAACAGGCCATTATATATATATATATATATATATATATATATATATACGCATATATAACATGATTTATTGAGTAGAAATTTTTATAACTCTTTATTTTGATTAGGTTCAATAAACTTTGTCTATACTGAGAAATATTCTTATCGAATACGAATATGGATGTTATGAATTGATATTATACATATAACTGAACCATACATAGATATATTATAAATTATTTTGTTTTGGAAACTTTATTAAATAATAAGTACATAATTTGTACATTTACGAGCAATTCATTAGTCCTTATAAGTTATACAAATATATTAATTACTATACATGTATAGTAATTGTATATTGTATATTGATCTTTGTATATTCATCATAATATATTATAATGGTTTTGATAATTTATAGTATATCGCGTGTTCGTGCAAATAATTATAATCATAAATCTCGACTATATTATATCATTGCATAATCATGACACAAACAATAATAATTCTAAATCGTATTACTGGGGGATAACATTATAAATATATATTTATTATTACACGACCTTCTCCAAGAAAATATCAACGTTCTTCATATACAGTCAACTACGAACTACCATTACCATTTTTATTGATTGATTGGTGTTGCCTTCAAGATTTACATCTTATGAAGTTGTGAGTTTTATTTAGATTATTCATTACATTGACTTAATATTTGGGTAGACTGCAAAAGGGGATTTGAACCACATAAACGACCATTTTACACGAAGTTTCGAATATACGTTAGTGCTTCCAAGAATTTCCTCAAACATCTCTATATATTCTAATTAGTAGGTAACTCTTTATAATAACATTATTTTATTTATTATTAGTTATTAGTTATGATTTTGTAGTTATTTATAAAATATATAATACAAATACAAACGGACTATACTAAAAACACAAAATACAAATATTTTTGAAAAAAAAATAAAATTCATTACAAAATTAATTTAATATTAAATAAATTCTGGTGCAAGTAATGTAATAATAATTTTTCACACTAAATTTTGCCTTGATCGACGTTTCATTTTAAAATCGCCAGTCACTCCCCAACTAACAGGAACTTATATCCGAATATTTGGGTATATTATCTGTACAACCGTGAAAATTAAATTCAAATCAATAAAGTTGTTTCAGAGATTAGCCATGTTATCAAATTGCTGGAATGATGTCCAGTCTGAACACAATGATATTTTTTCGTATTATAAACAACTTGTAGATCTTCGCTTTTAAGCAACGTAATTTTATGCAATTTACTATTTAAAATAATGTTATAATGATTGGTAGATACTTTAATTTTAATAGTATATATTTCATTTATCATTCACTTTTGTATGCAATTATCTAATAATTTTCAATTTTAATATAAATTAACTTCGTATTTTCTATATTATTATTATTATTTTTATCAGAGTTATCATTGTTTTTTTTTTTTTTTTAAATGTTCGGACCATAAATCAATTTTTATTGAATCCTTGAACTTAAAACTATCTTCCGAACTTTTTATAGTTCTCTTTTTTCAAAACTTTTGTAAGACATACTTCTGACCAGGATATAGTATAATGTTTAAATTATTTTCAACCAGATATTTTAAGGGTCTATTCACATATACAGACACGGTGCGTGCCAGGCACGGTACAGACAGAAGTTTTCATATTATATTGTAGCCCGCAGACAACCACCAGGCAACAGATTTAACTGTAGTACAGATAGTTTAAATTAACGGCCGTATTTATTACTTGGTCGTTATCGTGTTCACAAAAGCAGGCAGGCACGTATCTAAACACAGACCCGTACAGACACGACGAAATATTCTCCTCGAGATTGTCGATCGGTGCCGGCGGTCCTGGTCTGCGCGGATTTTGCACAAAATTCGTAAATAAATGTTTGTCATTATACCGTATTGTTATTATTCTATTTCTATTGTTCGCGGATAATCGAATACAATATTACGCCGCTTTATGTAAAACTATACACATGAAAGATCACAGTAGTAGTGAATTATTATATATATATATATATATATAATGAACCGAATTACATATTTGTGAATATTAAAACCGTACGATTATTTTGCCATTTGCACTGAAATTAATAATTGATAAGGGAAAAAACGTTTCACGCGTGAAAAGTGTGTCACGAGTTCGCCCTAGCTCTGATGTAACCGCGCGTATTAGCCCTCCCTCCCATTATGAATATAACTTTGCGCGTTAGGTTCAATCGACGGCGGTTCCCATCGTGATGATCGCGCCAGGGTTAATAATAATTAGCCGAGCGAGGGGATGGACGGGACGGTGCACCCCCCACCGCTGGTGTACATTACAGCAGGCCTTTGGGAGTTGCTGCCGCAAAAAAAAAAAAAATAAGTCTTTCCCATTCGAATCGATGGTGTGACCATGGTAACCGGAATGCCGGGAATTTAGGTCAACGGTGTTGTCGGTGAATAATATTAAATTACACAGACAACGACGGCGTAGTCTTTCTCGAACTACGGGAGCGCTAGAAGTGTTCCCCCGTTGACGGGATTTTCCGCGACGCGCTCGCGCTCATCGCGCACAGTTATCCCGCCCATCTAAGGGCGGTTTTTCATCGGCGTATCGCGCCGGAGGCGGGCTATTAGTCGGTCGTTCGTCCCTCTGAAATTACACTCACACCCATCTCCCGTATCTCTCCGCTCGAAATGCGTTCCCCCTTACCCGTTGACATGTATACCTACGCGATCGGAAGGGGCAACAGAGTTAGTGTAGTTGTAGCCTTTCAGTCAACTTTCGAGCACCGACCCCTTTTGGCCGCCGTTGCGAACGAGATTTTCTTCATCGCGCGCGCGCGTCGCAGTACGTCTCCCATATTGTTCTCGTGCAGTCCGCAACAGTTCCAATATAATTTTCGACGACCGATACACCCGCGTGCCGCGAAAAGCACAATACTTTGCGTCTCGTAATAACAGTCGCATAATAACTCATAATAATATTTACTCCGCTGCGTGCGGTTGATCGCAAGTCGACATTTCGGCACCACGACGTCTGTAATAACGGCAATCGTGGCGGCGGCGACGATGCCTCAGCCACGGTCACTGGACCATGACCCATCGTACTTACAACTGTTGGTCCAGCCAGAGCCGTCTTTTCTGCTCGTCTTGTTCATGATGGTCTTCGTGTTCTTTTCATTGTTCTTCTTCATCATCTATTTCACGGCCCCTTACTTGTTCCCACCGCCGCCGATAGACGTGCCGGCGGATAACGTGTCCGCCGCGTCACATCCGCAGTAGTCCTAACCCGTCTCCGCTCTGCTCCTCCGCCTCCGCTCGTCGTCGTCAACGTTCTTCGTATTTAACTGTGTTCTTCTCGGGATTTTTTAGACTTCTTATTTTTTTGAACACCACGGCGGGGGGAATCGTCTACGACCGCCGTCGTGCCCGTCAAAACAATAAACGCGACAATATTACACACACACACATTAGCTCGTGTGTAATTTTTCCGAAAAACCAGCGAAAATAACAACTAAACGGCGCTGAAACGAAAAGTCGTATACACCTGCTACAGTGACGCCGACGAGAACAGGTGGAAGACTTCGACTAAGTGGAGTCCGCGCGACAGGGGTGTTTGAACAATATCAACAAGTGTTTTCCACAATCAATTATTGTTTTGTTTGCGTACACCTGTGAACCCGCGTTGCCGCTCAGGTGCTCACCGTTGCTCTCTCTCTCTCTCTTTATCTTACTCGCTGCATTTACACGCTGCTACTACTCGAAATAAAGGTCAGTAAAAATATTCTTCGACTTTTCCGCTAAAACGCATTTACTAGTCCCTTAATACCCGTAATATTCATTAAATAAATATATATATATTAATTTTCTTCCTTCGGCTTTTGAAGTTTGTACTTTATTTTTAAAAAATTTGAAATTTAATATTACTTCTTCAGAAAAAAAAAACACCTATTAAAATAGTACCAAAACATTTTCCGAGTAATTTTTCGTAATTTTACAAATATATTCAACGTTATTTTTCTTTCGAAAATATCAAAATAGACTACAAAATTTTTAGTTTCTATTTCCAATACTCGACTCAAAATTTTAATAAGTTAATAAATTTATTAATGAAATAAAATTTATTACAATTTATAATTTCAGAATATTGAAATAAATTGTTTTTTTTCGATTAATAATAAAACCAAAAATAACGACTATAGTTATTTTTAATTTATTGTGTGTTATATGTTATATTTAGTTTTTTTTTATGTCATAATAGTTATTTTACAACATAAAATTATCTGTTAAAAAAAAAGAAAAACATCACTGATAGAAAAATTATTATTTTTAGTTCAGTAGCAATAATTAATTATCGCATCCAAAAAAAGAAAACATTTTCGTAACATTCATATTATTTGGCTAATACCTACATTTTAATGAAATTATAATTGTTAAATTTTAACAAAATAATTAAAATTGATTTCGTTAAAAATGTGTGTTGTGTTATTTTCCGTTTTTTCTTAATTTTTCGTAGTATTAAAAAATTGCTTAGCAAGAATAAAATAAATTATCACATTTTTTGATTACCACGTTATAATCGTTATTGTCTATAGATTATATTAGAGGGGGAAAATAGCATTTATTAAATAAAAAAGACCGATATATAAAAAAAATTAATTTTTTAAATTTCTCATTCAAAATTAGCGAAATGATAATATTAATTTTGTATTAAAATGTTAAGTAGAGTACCCAATTCGAAAAAATAAATTTTTGACCGCAAATCAAATTCCTAAAAGTTCATAGAGTAAAATCGTGATTGATAATTTATAAGAATATAGGATTATTTTACGGTTAAAACAAGGTATTATGGTTAGTTCTTTAATAATTTTTTTTTTAATTGTAATTTTTATTACCAAAAAAAAAAACAAACTTCATGATGATTTCAAAGTCCTACATTTATTCACATATATTTCACGTATATCGCGTTTGTATAATATCAAAATAAATAGTCGTTGAACATTAATTCACGTCCGTTTAATAAAAAAATATTTTGATAAATTATTATATGCAGCTGCGGTACCGCACCCCGTGTATATTTATAATAAACACGAGAAAGAAATAATATTTTAATCTTTTCAATATTCCCGTCTCCTCATAATTGGTGTGTTCAAAATCTAATAAAATCTATGAACGTTTTGTTTTTTCTAGTTATCCGTAATCCAACCGTACGAGAGTGGGCAATAGTAATACTACCATCACAGTAAATAATATTCCTTTGATGTTATTGTTGAAAAACACTTCATTCGCTCGCCACTGTGTCGACAACGATATTTCTTTCACCACCGCTCTACTTACTACTATAACTACTAACTACTACTTATTACTTATTACTTACTATTACTCGTAGCGTTCGTGGTCCGGCCGTTTCATTGTAATTTCTTTTGCATCGGTCGGAGCCATCATCGCAGCTACGATGACGGATCTCGGGAATCCGTATCGATGCGCCTTCGTAAACAGCAGCTGCGACAAAACTAATTATTATAAAACGTAGCCGTTGTCGTTTCTAAAACCAAACGGCCGCCGCGATTCTACTCAATCAGTTTTTCCTTCACGACCAGTTTTATATAATATAAAAAAAAAAAAAATCCCCCGGTAATAAACACTTATTTATACCACAGATATACGGGTGTTTCAATTCGATGCTTACGGTATTGGTGCGATAGAACGCCGCCGCCGTCGCTCGACTACATATACTCGTATATATATGAAGATTCGGCAACGCCGCTGCAACCATGGACCATCATCGTAAGGCCGAGGTGACCGGTCGCCGTACTCTGTTAAATGGGTGGGTTACAGCAGCCGCGAGGTCTTGGCGACATGGTCTTCAGCCTAACGGCGGCCACACCTCGAATGCTATGGTATTCCCTACGGTTTCTACGGCGGCCAGTCCGACGTGTCGGAATCCCGTCGTGGACGGTGGTGGCGGCGGTTCCACCACGACCGAGGAACGACTACAGCAACAGCGTCACCGGGACCACCGGCTCAACGTTCTTTGGTACGGCGGCGAAGACTCGCAGCAGCAGCAGCAACAACAACAACTGCATGCGCCGCCACCGCCGACTGTTCTATTCGAATCGCAAGACCACCGTTACCAGTCGACGGACGATTGGGAAAAACGACCTTTGCGGCGTCAACGGCCACGGAAGTGTCGTCGACAACGGTCGCGACGCGGACGCGGTGGTCGCAGGAACGAACGGCCCGAATTGCCCGCGGTGCCGGTGGTATGGGCCGCCGTGTTGTTGGCGGCGTACGCAAGCGCCATGGCCGCGTTGTACTACGTTTACGGTGCCACCGTCGGCGGCGGTTGGATGTGGTTTAAGGGCATCGCCGGGCCGTCACGGTGGTTGAGTCGGCGGTTGTCTCCGACTTGGTATTACGCGGTGCAAGCCTCTTGTGCCGTCGTCGTCGGCTGTGTCTGGTGGAGCAGTCAGCACGGGCATCGGGGGCGGCAGCGGCGGCGATTGTGTTGTTACCTATTGCTCGCGCTGTTTTTCGCCGCGATATTTCCGTCCGTGCCACTCGTCGACAATGTCTTCGGCGGCGGTGGAATTACAACGGCAGAGAATTCGACCGTCCGTGGACGACAACATAAACAACCGGACGGTTACCACTCGATTACCGGCGGAGGAGACTTTGACGACAATCGTCCACTGGCTATGTACGAAGGTCTGTGGCAGGTGACGTTTTTCGTTCTCGTCGCGTACTGTCTGGTGTTGCCCACCGGTATCGACGATGAAAACGACGGAAACGATGTAACCGTCGTCCGTGACGAACGAAACAACGACGCGAGAAATGCCGACGGAATAAATCACGACGCTGTTACTACGGCCGTCCTGTTGTTTTCCACGTTGGTCTCCATCGGGCACACGTCTCTGAACGCGTACACGGCGTACCGCCGCTGGTATTTTCGACAACGACACAACAACAGCGATCCGGCTGCCGTCCAACAGGTACAGTGTGTGCGCGTGTATTTCGCCACGTGTGTTTTAACCGATTTTTTTTATTTATATATGTATTCTGTTTTCCTGACGTGCAAAACACAGTTTATAGCCAACGTGATGGTGCTGACGTGCATCAATCTGATCGGGTGGCTATTGCGACAGTCCATGATCCGTGACCGTGCGGAAATCCTAGGTCGTCACGATGGCGGTAAGCGTGACGGAAATGGCGAACGCGTGCGATTCGCATTGCGTCAACAAGTGAACAAACTGGTGAGTAGTCAATATGAATTTTCCACGTACGGCTGCAATGAATCAATATTAGTACAGTCCGTGTGTAGAGAATACATCTTTTTGTATAAAATACATTTCGGTTGATTACTAATATAAAATAAATTCCTCGATAAATACATTTTGTGATTTATACGGTTTTACTGGAAAAAGTAATAAAGTGCACTTGCCTGGCGGTATAATTTACGTAGTATTTTTATGCAGTATTAGTATTATTTAAATTGTATCGCCTCGTTAACGCTTTACACAAGTCCAAATGTTTGGAATTCACTTTAAATTACCAAATGTTTATTATTATTTGGAACACGATACGGGATTTATATTGAATTATGATATGCCTCGGGTCAATTAACATTTTTTGGAACAGTTTAAAAAATTATTGATTACACCTATAATTTTTTTTATTCTGTTATTATTAATATATTGTTCAAATATATAATAAATTATTTTACGAAGTTTTTAAATTTCAATCGCTATCATTTTAATTTACATCTGTAGACGTTTTGTTGTTTAGTTCATACGAATATGTAAAAATCTTATTAAAAAAATAATATTTTAGCGACTAGTAAAAACTAATAACGACTTTTTTTTTAACACTGTAAAAGTGTAAAATACATTTAAGTATCAATTATACATATACAAAAAACGTATATTCATTAAACAAATATTGTAACAACCGGCTCAGTTTTAAATTTTGGAATAAAATCAGAACATATAATATAATTTTATTGGTGTATTTAATACGATTTTAAGTAATTTTAAATTTTAGTTATGATTTGTGTTGGAAATTTTTATTAAAATATTTAATGAGCTACGACGACGATTACTAGTCACTACGATAGTATGACTATCTATTATAAATATATTGCAAACATTAAATATTAATATGTATATATGTATGTGTTTTGATTTCAATGAAAAACAGAATCTTCTCTTGAAGTCCTTGTTATCAAGACGTGTGTTTTCGGAAATGAAATACGACATAGTTATCGATGCGGCACGTTCTCGTAGTAATGTCACTTACAATTCTAACGACGAAGACTATCAAAACGATGCACATTTACAACGACTTCGTCAAGAACTTCAATTACACGCTTCCCCCCAACTGCCCAGAATGTATATGAAGGAATATTCTGACGTCAGTGTGGTGTGTGCCAGTGTGACTGGGTTTTGGGAGAATGTGTCCGAATTCCCTTTCCACAACGAAATAAATTCCCAACACTCTCGTCAGCTCACAGAGCTCATTGATAAGCTTATGGTAGATCTATTTAGTAAACTGGCACGCCGCAATGGTTGCATCACGACACGCTTACTAGGCAACCGAATATTCTTCGTGGCCGGATTGCCGGCAGAAGAACTCTATGGATTTGACGATGACGAATGTAATAACGCTGCTAAGCAATTGACGGACGATGGTGGTGAGCACGCTAACAACGCTGTACAATTGGGACTAGACCTAATCGATACCGTTAAGTAAGTATTCAATTGGAATAATTGTAACTTCCTTTCCACACGGCAACGCTAAAATATTACAAACTTATATAAACTTATAGTTTTATAATCATAAGCCATTACAACGAATAAGTTAATATGAAGAAAATTTTAATTAAATCTTAATGACTGGTATTAAACATTTTAAAAATATATACTACCTGTAATCAATTGAATAATTATTTATTTCGGTACTTGATATTTCTTTTATTATTTATATCACGTCATTTAAAACATATAAACGATAATTCGACTGATCACCATTTGGTTTTTTTTAATCCAGCGTACATAATAATATACCGCAATAGTAACACTGTTATTTGTTAAATAGTATGGCAGCCCATCACTTAAGTCGGCGTCGCTGCAATCACAAGATCAATCTTGGTGTTCGAGTGGGCGTCCATTCAGGCAAGGTAACATGCGGTGTATTGGGTTTCACCGGTACCACGGGCATTCGTTCTGATCTTGGAAGTCGTTGGCAGTACGAGGTGTGGGGTCGTGACGTCATCGTGGCATCGGATGTTGAGTCAAATGGTCGCCCGGGATGGGTACACGCTACCCGGGCCACTGTTGATCAAATTACTAAAAGCAGAGTCTCTAGAAGGAATCACCCGCTCCCGAAAGATGTGGTGCGTAACAAAACTGTTAACTGCAACACCGACTCTAGTAACAACGTACACGATTACACCTTTAAGAGGGGAAATAACAACGACCAGATGGATACATATTTCGTGGTGCCCAACACCTCAATGGTAAGCCACTTTTGTTAGCACCGACTTTTATAATTTTCATAATAAATCTAACCGTTGATATCACATTTTTTTCAGCATTCAAATACCGAAGTGAATGGAAATCTGTCTAGAAACCGCGTCGATACACATGATAATGATGGTATCAACAATTATTATGGCGAGAATATTGAATCTCTTATTCTCCAGTCAGTAGAACGTCAACTACATTTAGAGGATATACGACAGCAGTATACCATGGATTTGATGTCAGAAACCGAGGCTGCTTCAGTACCACTATTACCACCTAATACTACAACAGCTGTTAGTTCGGAAACGCCAATGATTCCCACCGCCGTTCCCGGGACTACCATGAAAATGATAATGAATCGCCACAGACGTAGTAGATACGAACAAGAGCCACTACAAACCGCAACTACAAAACTTAATACTAGTTCATTAACAACAATGGTATGCACCACATAATATTTATTTGTAATAATTATTCGTACACATATGTGTTACAGTAAGTCAAGGACAGTAGATATGTGGTATTAGATACATAATTGATTTATTCTAATTATAATCGCGCGAATCAAACAATTTTTTAGAAACATCGTGATCGATGGGAAGTTGATGTATTTGGAGACTACAACGGGGATGATCACGATAAGATTAGACGTAAATCTGATGACGAAGACCTTTTTCGGTTGGCCAAGTCACAGTTACTGCTTCTATGCGTAATTATTACCCTGTTTGTGGTGAACGTTACTACGATGCCATGGACCATGTTGCTTGGTATTACGTTTATAACACCATTCGTTGTTACTGCGGTGAGTATTTATTCGATTGACAATGTTAACTATAATTTGTTATGTAATAATTATAATTTATATGCACATAGGGAGGATTGATCTATGTGATGGCCTTGTTGATCGACTGGATCCCTCGTCCCAGGTTCTGTAGTACTGCTTACTCGGCGGCAATCGTAGCTGATGATGAAGAATATTATCAGCATTACGATAGCGATAATAATGACAGTGATAGTAGTAACACCAATGCCGATAGTAGTGGATGTTTAAGACATTTATTCGTCTGCAATCGTCCAATCAACAACTGTTCATTATTTTCCTGGTTATCCAAGCCATTTAAATGGGGAACGAATACTACAATGACTAACCGCAATGCACTAGATGATAGCGATAGTCAACGACGGTGTACAGCCAAATGGTACCATTGTTGTCGTTGTCGTGACCACTTTGGCTGGTTTACATGGTGTTTGGATAATGATGAAACGTCTTCTTGGGTATCGTCTGATGACAGCGACATAGAGAGTAGACTCGGCTTCCGGAACGAGAATGCTATAATAATGGCAGCGACAGCAGGGATATTTCCGCCACAACAACAAAACCGGCTACAGCACACAAAAACAAACAACATTAATAACAATCACAATACTGGTCGATTGCATCACCGTCGCCGTCAACTAAGACGAAAATATCAAGATGAAGAGCGACATACATGGTTTTTTTGGCTGGCTGCTTGTAGCGAAATGTTTGTTATACTTCTTGTGTGCCTGTTAGCCTTATTGAATGCTGTAAGATTATTAATTACTATTACTATTATTATTTTTATTTGTTTTGTATACTATATAAAATGTTACCGACAATATGAGTACATACGATATTGTACATAAAGATTAATTAATATATGGTATGAATAAATGTTATTTATTATATTAGTTAAAATCGTAAAATATGCATAGTACTCGAATTATTTACATTGTCGGTAACATTGTATTTAATTATAGGAAACATGAAGATAATGTGTAACGATTTTGTATTTTTTGAGTTTATTAATTTTGTTTGTACATAGTTTACTTGTGAACCTATTGCGGTGACTTCAACAAATGCTGTTTACGACCAACTCCTTACTATCAACAATGGCAGTAGTTGTTTAAATACTACGCGAATACAACAGCTTCAAAGCCCGCTGGTGTGTCAGTGGCCTCAGTACGTTGTGCTGACGTGCTGTTTAGCGTGTTTGTCGATAGCTATTGCATTTCCTATTTACTACGGTTCGTTGCCAACGTTGCGATGGAAAATTGGAACACTGGTCGTCATGACATGTGTATTCGCAGTGGCATTTGTCCACTTCACACACAAGCACGTGTTTATCGCTGCCTCGATATCATCGTATACACCAACTTGCTATATGGAGGTTGACAACTTTCACAATCACCAAACCATTAATACCACCCTGAAAAATATTGATCACTCAGCTACCAATGTCACTTACCGTCGTGACCTCTATCAAGAAGATCAACAGCAGTGAGAATTTATTATTATAATTATTGTTATATTTATACATTTAATACCTTATTAACATTAATTTAATTTAAAGGTCAAAACTACAAGATAAAAAGCAACAACTTGCAGCGGGTTTGGACACTGCGATTACCACGGTTTATGTGATGATATTTGCAGCAGCTATGCTTGCCTACTTTACGTACACGCATTACTTGCAAAATCGACGTGCCTACTGCAAGATTAATGTTAGTATCAATGCTTAATAAAATTATAATAATGATGAAAATGATTGAAATTTAGTAACGTAATTAAAACAGATAACGATAAACAAAACACAATATTAAATAGTACACTTATGAAGCCATTTAATTGATCATTAAAATATATTATAAACATTTAATAATATTACAGAATATATATTATTTTATGGTGTAATTATAATTGATTTTTTTTTCAATAGAGATTTGTATTTGTACCTAGAAAAAAAATCACTGAAAATTATATTAATAATTAAAAACAAAAATTTATTTTCAGTTTATACTTTTATTAAATGTAAGTAATTTTTTACCATTTATTTTTTATGTATATTAATTTGTGTAGGTTATGTGTATTTCAGCATTATGCCCGATTCACACTCGTACTACACGACAAAATATTCTATCAATATAATTGAATACGGTAATTCACACCGATCCGGCAAGCTTCGTAATGACACGACACGATAAAACATTCGAACAAAGAATGTTTTGTAGATCTGTCGGTGCTTGTCGAAATCAATTTATCAATTTATTTAAAATATACATATTTTTATGTACTTATATATTTAAATTACATTTGTAAACGAATATTTTTGCACTGATTACAAAAGCCTATTTATTATTATTATATTATTTATATTATAATATAATTATCGACACAGTACATAGATACAGTCCTTATATTGCATCGGACCATAAAATAAATTATTACCATCACGGCCAAATTTTAAATTCCGAAAAATATTGGGAATTAACAATTTCTGACCATTCGAAACGAAAATTAAAATCAACTGAATGCGTGTCTATCACTTCTTGTCGGTCGTATGTAAATTGGACGTGATTTTTTTTGTCTGTCGTGTCATGTTGTACAAGTGTGAATCGGCTTAATTCCCTTGGAAAGTTTAGTTTACATTTTAATTAATAAAATGTTAGTTTTTATTAAAATAATTTATTAACTGAAAGTTACAAATTGTAATATTTAATTATTTTTATTTATTGTTATGCATCAAAATGTATGCAAGGAACTATAAGTGTTGCATTATTATTTTCCATTAAATGAGTCGTCATATTTTAATACATAATTAGTTGATGTACATAATATTATTCATAAAATCATAACAATGATAGTTCAGAATTTTAAATTAATGTTAGAATTAGTTATATAAATTAAGTGAACATGTATATAAAAAAAAAGAATATTGAAAAACGTTAAAATGTTTTTATAACAAAACATAAAAATAAAATAGTATTTAAACATTAAAATGATACGTTGTTAAAATATTTTATAACGTTTAATATAAATTTCAATAGCGTTTGATTTCTAATAACAATGTTAGGTTTTCACAAACGCCGCATATAAATACGACGAATTAGTGACATGGTGTTTCTATTAATTAAATAATTAAAATCATTGACGTTATTAATTTTTAAATAATATAATTTTCAGATTGATCGTATTGTGAGACGGTTGAATGTATTGCGCACAGCCCACCGACGCACTTTACATGCGGTTATGCCAGACTACGTGGCCCATTCGTTACGAAATAGTTGCATTAACAACGCAAGTGATGCTGACGACTTACGTGAAGAAACTCGGCAACGAAAAAATAATGTTTCTACTGATATTCGACTGATACCAGTGAGTATTTTCAAAATACATTGATGTATTCGAAAATTACTACTCGTATCGAATATTATATAAATATTATTTTATCGTTCTATAGCAGGATATTCTAGGTCGTGAACAGATTACATCACACCCTTCTTCGCCGTTTTATCATTGCAGTTACCAGACCGTAGTAGTTATGTTTGCCACCATAGTTAAACAAGATGTACCTTTAGTCACTCCTATCCCTGATTGTAACGCCAATGATCAACAGCTTTCGATATTTCTTGACACCTTCGTCGAATTTGATCGGGTAATTTTTACAAAATTATTGCAAATTATTATTGGTTAAATTAATAATATTATATTTTATGCAATCAGTTACTTGACGATCAGAAGTTTCAAGGCTTGGTGGACAAAATAAAAATGATAGGTACCGAAACGTACATGGCAGCGGTGGGTCTACAATATTCACACAAACCAGATCATCAACTTCTTATGCTGCTGAATGAAATGAAACAAAGAAACAAAGAATCTTGCCATTATAATGATCGTGATAAAAAGAACAACATTAACAGTTGCATTGGCAATGAAGTCAGCGTAGTCAGTAATCTAGAAAACGTATATGAACTGCACAATATGATATCTGCAAATTATGTCATATTCGCTTTGGACTTTGTTCGAGACATGCGACGTGCACTGCATCGGCGCCAAGCAGCAGTGGTTACTCCAGTCGGTTATTCTCATAACTCGCAACCGACTCAATTCACCCTTCAAGTTGGTTAGTACTTAATACTAATAGTATGATATCGAAATTCAATAATAATTACATGTCACAATATTAAATAATATTGTTCACGATTTCTCAATGAATTTTTTTTTTTTATATAAATTAGTAATAATTTAATTTGAACTATAATTAAAAATAAAATTAAATAAATAACAATAATTCGACCATTTTAATTGCTCTGAGAATAGAATTTTGTTGACCACCATCATTATTGTAATATAATTATATAAAATTTTGTAACATACAGTATTGATCAAATTTCACTAAATAAATATAAAACATGAATTTTAAATTGCATAATTGAGTAACCAAAATTATAAAAACACAAATAAAGATTTATTTTGCTTATATAAGTTACTGGATTCTGAATTCAAAATAAAACTTTTTTTTTTTTGTTTACAGAAGTACTTAAAAATTATTCATAATATAATTTTAGCATAAATAATTTAATAAATTAAAAATAAATAGACCTATAAAAAAAATAATAAAAATTAATGCCCACTATATATATAAATGTATTATTTATTTTTATTTTCTATTACTATATATTTGTATAATATTAATCCAAAATAGCTTTGTTGTTAGTATTTTTATACTAACAACTATTATAACAATGTTCCAATATATAAATCTTTATTGATTTTTCTTGTATGCTTGCAGGAGTAAATGTAGGACCTGTGGTTGCTGGATTAATTGGCTGCAACAACGGACTGGGTAAACGGCCACAATTTGACATATGGGGCAATACAGTAAACATAGCTAAACAAATGGACGTGACCGGTATACCAGGTAGTACTCATGTCACTCACCGTGTAGTTGACGCTTTGAATTCGATAAAGGATCCTGTATATGCGTTCGATGAACTGCTGACCATTACAAAAGACAATAGAAGTACATATATTGTCCGCGAAAATGTTGATAGAGACGAAGATCATCGTTTGGTACAACAGTTTAACAATTACCACCAGCCGCAGCCATTATACCGACAAACCGGCATGGTTCACAAAAATCCTAATAATTCTCTTGAGCTGGACCGACATCAACAACAACAGTGTAACCATCCAGCCGTTGTACGATCACCTTACAACGCCCATCGCACGATGACACAGCAGTTGGAACATGATCAGTCTTCATTGAACGCAGTACCGATTGTCACTGTACATCAGCAACATTCCTATTACAATGCTATGGTACAGCAGGAGCTGCGACAAAAACATTCAGCACCACAAAAGACCCCACCGTCACCGCCTCCGCGTAGTCCACTGTCGGCCAACGTGCGTCGAACGCCCCTTACTAATTATCCACTGTTGCAACATCAACATAGTGGAGAACGTGATCGACAACAAGATAATCGACAGCGATCACGAGGTAACCACCATTCTGTCAAAAATTAAATTTTGATATAATATAAAATATATAAAATTAAATTTTTACATGAAAACGTCGAGAATACCCAATCGTTATAATTTCAATTGATAAATATTTAGAATTCTAAATGAATATTATAAAATTATAAATAAAAAATCCGAAGTCGTGAATTTTGCCTAAAGGCCGGTAATATTATCAAAGTAGAATCCGTACCACTAATTTGTGATTCACGGATACATTGATAAGTGTAAACCGTCCTTAACATAATATATCATCTGTTTATCAAAACGTTTAAAACAAAAAAAACCCGAGTCCATTTAGAAGAATATACAAAACCAGTGACGCCGAAGTCCATGTTCGTGTATGGCAGCCACCATACATATACAATTTGTTTAGGGGAATGAGTCCTTCTGAATATATTATAATTAATGGTAATAATTTGATAAGTGGTAACAAATAATATTATACTTTTACCACGGATGAACATAGTATTGATGCAATCAGTCTACGATATTATATCAAATAATTTTTCTAAATTTGATAAAAAAATTTCTGTACAAAACCCCTTAAAAAGTGGATATGTGGGGTTTTTTTAAAGCGATTTCTCGTTTTTTTTGTGAAAAAATGAAAATGTGTTACGTGAATGTTTATTTTATGACTATCTACTTGTATTAATTTTTGATACTTAAAAAATTTAAATGTATGGCTGGAGTGTGAGTGGATGGTCATTAGATCCATTTCGTCATGCATATTATTTTAGACTTCGGCGCCACCGACAAGAACAACCAATTTTTTTGTCCATACGTCGATTGTGTTATATAGTGAGGCGATATGAATTCCGAAAACAGATTTAAATTCGACATAAAATCTACTTGAGATTGATCATTTTTTTTAAATTAAATTTTTTTTTTAAATCATTAAACATTTCTTTACAAAATTTTAAAATATCAAAATCAAAATGTATGGGTGTTTTGTGTATAAATTTAAACATCTGGCCCGACAAATCTCAAGTAGACTTTACGCCATATTCAGATCTCTATTTTCAGAATTATCATCAACCATTGGGGAAGCACGTACATAATATTGTTGTTTTTTAATGCGAAATCGGCAGTTGCACAACAATCCCCTCAAATACATTTATATGAAGGGACCACCACAGTATTATTATTATCTGTCAGAAAAATCCAACACTTTTTCTCACACAGATAAAACCTGGCCACGTGTCTGATAACAATAATTTCACTGATTTCTCGTTTGCTCGTTCAACAGGTATTCACCAATTGTCCAACGGAAATCGTCAGCAGCAAAACCGGCACGCGTCCGACGCGACCACGGCGTCCGTAGTCACATACGCTCTTCCGTTACAAAAACAGCAGCAGCAGCAACAGCAATCGTCGAACAACAGCAACAGCCGACAATCTCCGAATTCTTGTTGCGCGCCAGCGTCCCGGGGCTTGGGTGTGATATTCGGCGGCGAGCCGACAAAACAGCCGGCGGTGTCCACGCACCGCGTGTCACCACCACAACCGACCGTTGCCGATGTTAATTCTTCCAACAACCGTCCAACAGCACGAGATGAGACGGCGGCAACGCATGAAAACCGTCAGCAGCTGCAGCAAAAACCCTGTCGTCCGACCGTGCTGGACTTGGTCAACACCACTGCCGTTTCGTCTAAGCGGTTTGACGCGGATCGACCGTTACCAGCGCCGCCGCGGTCCTCCGACACCGCGGCCGGCCGTCAACGTCACCGCGACGACCCACGACGACGTCGACGACAGCAGCAAAACCAACTGCCAACCGCAGCCGCCGGCAATCGTCAAGAAGTTCAGAAACGAGTCCGATCGACCGCGGGCAACAGCGATCGATGTCAAACGGCGGCGGCTGCTGCTGCTGCGTGGCCGTCGATGTCTTCGTCGTTCCGTTCACCGGTCAGCGCGAGCAGTCTGGCCAGCGTATCGTCGTTGTCGTCGTCCGGGTCTACGGACGCCGGCAACACTACGACGTCCAATAACAACTACAACACCACCACCACGGCGTCTTCGTCGTCGTCGTCGTCGTCGTCGTCGTCTTCGTCGGACGACAGTTTTGGCCGTACGGAAGACGACGTCGGCGACAGAGTGGATACGGAAGACTTCGACACGGCCGCTTCTTCCGCTGCCGTCTCGCCCGTTCACAATCGTTACAACCACCGACAACAGCAGCAACAACATTTACTACTGCTCCGTCAATGGTCACCGTCGACGACGGCCAACTCGTCTCCCGTCAGACGGTCGTCGTCATTCCGGTCGCCGCTGTCCACCAACACCGCCGCGGTCGCTTCGTCGTCGTCGTTGCAATCGCCGTCACCGGTGGTGATGGTCGGTGGACATACCGTCGCCGGATTTGGCGGCACGCAGTCGCTGAACAGGCGTCGTCTGCGTCCCGTCAACGTTACGGCCGCAGCCGCCTCAGGCGGTAACAGCTCCGGTCGTCGACGAAGACGCCGTCAGCAGCAAAACAACAACGCGACTTCGTCCGGACAGTCGACGACACCGTTGTCGGCCGTTGTTGTCCCCGCCGTTGACATTGTCTCCTCGACGACTGAAAAGTACGATTCGCCACCTTTGTCGCCTTGGAAAAAACAACAGCATCAGCGACGACAAGTAACGACGGTTACTAAAGACCCGGGAACGACCGGCGGCGCAACAGCAACCGGTCCGGATTTCACCGACGAGATCCGACGAATACTGTTATTGGACCATCACCGGGGTAATGTTCGTCAACAGCAGCAAGACGATGCGTTCCAAGGAGAAGAACGTCACGACGCCCTCAAACAGTAAGTAGTTATATTAACGCATTTTGTTACGAACGCGAACGATGACAAACTAATGATAAAAAATAATATGATGAAACGATTGAGTTGTGGTTTTTTTTTTCGAAACTTCTTTTACCGAGAGACGTGAACTTATTATTATATTTACTAATTACGTATTTACAGACCGTGTTATACGAGTACAACTGGAGTTGTATAAAAATTACATATTATTTTTTCGACATTTGTGTACTAATTATGGTACCCTTCCTGAGCTCAAAAAAAAAAAAAAAAAACATATACTATTTTTATTATTTTATGACGCCATTTTCCTATTAATATTTTATTTCTGGCCTTTACAACTCTCTTAAGAGTTTTTCCCGCCAATACAACATTACGCCATCTATCCCTGTCGTGCGTTATAACTGTTTTCCATTTATCTCCTCTCGTAATCCTTAAATCCTCCTCAACTACAACTACACTTGTCCCAGGTCTTTCATTAAGCCTCTTTTCCTGCGGTTTCCATTCTTCTTACGGTATCACTCTCTTCTCTTTTCATTATGTGCCCAAACCATTGTAGTCCTTATCCTTTGATAAAACCGTTATACGTACTGATGGTTAGTAAAAGATCCTTTTCAATTTTAACAAAATGTTCAAATATAATACGTTGTCTAAATTTCGATACAAATTATGATTGTAATATTTTAAATCGTAATTTAAATTATAATTATAAATACAATATTATATAATAAAATTATAATTATAGAGCTGGAGAAGGATCGCGCGTTTCGCCTTTGGGTTTCAAAACATCTCCTCGAACGTTGACGATCAACGTTTTATTTGAACAAATGACGCAAAACGAAAATGATTGATTCCGGTTTAAAAGCCTTGCGCCCTGTAATATGGTTTCTGTCGAGTCGTATAAATTATTAACGCGTATTAAAATTATCGGTGTTCGCGCGAAATTGAATCTGCGGAGTGAGTGCCTTTGTTCACCGTCGTTTTCTAAAACGTTTTAAAACACTCGAGTTAAACACTCCGAACAAATTGAATTTGACGCCAACGGCCGCTGCCGCCTGTAACAATATCGTATTGTTGTACAAAGTGACAGCGGCTGTCGGAAACCCGCCCCTGTGGTGTACAATAGAACTTTCCACCCCGGGGCCCCATTTCGGTCATTGTTACTCGCCTGTGTTCCAATTCCGTTCACTCGTCCCAACACTTTTCCAATTAAAAGGTTTCCCGTGTTATAAATTGAATTTGTAGCAGCGTGGTTTTCCGTCCCCGTGTCCTCCCGTCAAAAACACGAACGCGTTCCACGGGAAATTCAATTAATTTCAAGGCGCGGGCTGTCGTTACAATACATGGTAAACACGCGCGCGTCTAGACCACCGTACGTCGCTTTCGCTGTGAAATTAATGACATTTAATTAATCGTATGAAAATACTCTAATGTAATTGTGATAGTTGCGAGACGTTTTGATAAAAGTTTTCGTCCAGTTAATCAACGTGTATTAACCGCGTTATAGTACTCGTTAGCGCGCATTGAGTTAAATTAAAACGTTTATTGTGAATCGGTACAACATAATGGGAGGGGTACGCCGTGGGAAATGTATTTCACAAGTTACACGAATCACGAGTTTTTATTTTTAACTTCAGTTTTCATTTCGAGGACAAATTACGTGATTTCAGTTGACTTTTCCACACGCCATGTGTGTTCCTATAGTTAATCAGGGGTGGCAAATTCTAGTCACTCGATACGGAAATTGTATTTTTTTTAGTTAAATTTTGACTGGAAATCCTCGGCAAAACGTAACCGTAGGTTAGGTTGTGAGGGATTGTTAGTCACGTTTTTAACGTCAGACTTCATAACGCGTAATTGGTTTTTTTTTTTTTTTTTTTTTGTCACAGGAGAATCGCCGATAATGTTGTTAAACCGTCGTCGTATTCGCCGGAGCAACAGCAACGTCGGGCCGTAACGACTTCAACGACTAACCTTAACTCCGACATAGGTAACGAGAATATACGACGGAGCGAGAACAACGGTAGTAACGACGATGTGGACCCATCAGCCACGACTACTGCAACAACGGTAAACACGTCATCGTCTTCGTTTGAAGAACGAGAACGACAAATGACGGAACAAGTCAAACGGCAGGTGAGAAAAGAAAATCTCTGTTTAATGGTTCTTAAATTGTACTCTTTTGCTAAACGGTATTCTCCGAATATTTGTGGTCGAATAACTGCATGTGAAACAACTGTGTTGGTACATCAACGATATGTTTAGTACAATATTGTTACGTGAGTACAGATGAAAAACATGAAGTCTGTATATATATATATATATATATATATATAACAAGTATAGCAGAACTTTTCGAAAACCAACCAACAATATTCATATCGATTTGTAAGAATTTGTTGGACACCATTTTTTATTAAATCAGATTTGAACTTTGTATAGTGGCCAAGTTCACGGCCCGAAATTTTTCTATAACCATACAATTTACATTTAATAATTATTATCTATTATTTTATGTCAAGTGTAAATACAATATACGATTCACGAAATTGTTGAGATAGAATACTCAATTCGTGGCGTTCGTATTTGTCATTATAATACTTTATATAAATATAAATTACCTTTTAAAACAGCGTTTCCCAACAGGTATACATTGATGTACCGTGAATCATCCATAGGTGTGCCGAGAAATTTCATTATTATTATTATTATTAATAAACATTTTACGGTTTTCTTATATGAGGGGGTATGCTTGTTTGTTGTCAACTATTCGACACCGGAGGAAACGTATAATGAAAGGGAAACGGGGCAAACTTTCTCACTAGATTTTTGATAACGTTATCGTAATATAATTAACTGTTTTTCCATATAAATAAATTTAATATTTGTAATAAATTAAAATATGATTCTACATGAGTTTTCCTAACCTAAATAAACACACCATTACTAATGAATTGCTGCTTTAATATTTAATACACGATAAAAGCCAATTATTAATAAAAAAATTTAATTAAATATTAGTCGGTGCGAAGTGTGTCACGGCTAAAATATAGGTTGGAATTATAAGCGTGCCATGAAGTCAAATCGGTTGGTAAACGCCGTATTAGAATAATTCTTCCAAAAACACAATATATTAAATAATACATTTTTAATATTGTAGTGCCTACTTGTTAATCCCACCAAATTAATACAATTTAGTTTGAACTCTATCACACCCAGTACTCCAACAACAGTTATTGTTAGTGCAGTCGTATTATTTATAATTTCAAATGAATAGTATATTGTTTTTTAAGAGAATAATAACATTTTCTCTGTCTGATACTTTTTCAGCAAGCCGAAGTGAGACGGATACTGCAGGCGCACAAGAACAACGTGGCGGCTATAATTAGAGGTACGGCCGGGACGGCGACGGACACGGCCGAAGCGATTTTACACGGCCGTCGCCGACTACGGATCGCCGCAGATTCTTCCGAGTGGAGCGACGACGATGAATCGGTGGAACCGTCCTCGCTACTGGACGACGGTCATCGGGAACCACAGCGTGCCGGAAGCGTGGACGATGGCGGCAGTATAGTGACCGCCGCCGGTGACGACGGTGACGGGTACACAACCGGCGGTGACGGCGACGGGTACACCACCACCGGGTATACGACGGACGATGCGGCCGCCACCGGATATACGACGGACGACGCGGCCGTCGACAAGGAAACGGACACCGGTTTGTCGGTCACTCGTGCTCGACAGCTGGACAACCTGTCCACCATAAACGACACCGGACTAACGGACGCCGAAGGTTTCACATCGCTTTTGTTAATCCCTTTTGTTCACACATGAATTTTATTGTAATTTTGACATAGGTCATTGGATTTTGCATAATGAATTTCGATTGAAAAACATTTAACGTAAAAAGTGTTAGATATAATGTCCAATTCCATGAAGTATTTTTTCTTTAAAAAGTCACTGTTTTAAACTCTGAAACAATAACTATTCAGTGAAAATAGACAAAAATGCAATAACAAAACGATTTTTTTTATCACTTTAATAACCGTTGTTATTTTGTTTTCTGGCTATTTTGTATATTTATTTACAAATTAAAGCCAAATGGATTTTAAATTGTATTGTTATTCAAATGTGATATTATAGTGCAAAGTTTATATAACTAATTTTTTTTTTTTTTTTTAAGTACAGAAAAATATCATTTTTTTCTCGAATATCGTTAGATTATTATTCTGGTTCTCTTTTACATTTTTTCAATGTTTATACTATTTTTATTTTTAATCCTTTTTAACTTATTAGTTTAATAATTTGTCACTGATAAAAAGTATTGTTAAATTAGTTTAAATTGTACTCATTAATTTTCGCATAGTTTAAAAATGTATTACATTATCTCAAATTTTCTATTCTCTAAATACAAGTATAAGTTACTACTCTACATCATAACTTAAAAATATGATGAATATCGCTTCGACGAAACTGAAATATTTGCAATGTCTGCTATTATTTTAGTATATAAAAGCATTTGATGTACTTCTCAAAATTATTTAAATCTTACTAAAATATTTGAGTAGTATTTATAACACTTAAAAAGTATTTTTTTCAACCCTTGTCTGATAACAAATCAGTTTTGACTGTTTAATAATTCATTATTTTTGTTTTTCATGCACATAGCCGCATTAAGTGATGTCAATTCCATGATCGACTTTAACGATTGTAATGAGAGAACCCGATGTGGAAGTCGTCGCCAAAGCAGCTTGAGCGGTAGCAGTGTGTGTCCGTACGCAAGCGACAGTTTTTATGAAGACGATGACGACTACAACGATGACGATGAATTGATTTTCCAAGGATACAACAGATTCAACGCGAACAATGAAAAATTGGAATTTCGTGAAGAGGAGGATGATAAAGGTAGACGTTACAACTTTCAACGTTTTTTACAACAACCTGAACAACAGTCATCGCCATCGCCGTTGGATGGGGTTTGCACCAATAACAGTAAGAGGTAAGGTATCATAATATATGACTATATTATAATTAATTATATTACACTGTATTAGACATAATTTATGAATGTGCTCATACGATATAATAATATTTTATACCATATTTATCTATTTATTTATATAATCATATTTACAGATTATACACTCCACAACAACAGGCATCACAACATTTAACCTCATCGCAGAACAATGATACTACCGTAGGCGTGAACCAGAGACATGTAACATCTGATTCTTCTACAGTGGCAACCACTACTATGAAAACGTCATCAGCTACTAATACTACTCCAATAGAGGATAATACCATTAACAATGTATCATTTACTACTACTACCACAACTACTGCTACTACTACTACTGCTACTACTACTACTACTACTATTACTACTACTCCTACTACTACTGCTGCTACTACTACTACTACTACTACTGCTACTACTACTACTATTACTACTATTAATAAATACACCGAGGCTGATAACCTACCACCATCGACCAATGTTAAAATTAAGGATAACTAGAATATACCATAAAAATTAATTGTCTATGAAGTATTTGAGAATATTATCATTGTCAGTATACTATATTATATTATAATGTACTCTTTGAATTTTGTGAAATATCAAAACATAATATTTTAAATGCCGAAAGTGAAATTTCTTAGCTATTCTTAATCCTATATATATATATTTATTTTATGAAAGCAATATGCTCAATGTATTTTAAAAAACGTTGAATCTCAAAGCATTATAAAAAATGTAACATTTATACATTTAAGGGCAATCACTTTCTTTTATACTCATAGTACTTTTTATTACAAGACGATTTCTAGTGATAAGCCCTTTTGATCATTTTGATCTATAACAAGTGATATTAATTAAACCCTAAATTTAATTTGAAAATAAAATAATCGGTTTTTTATCATTTTATTTCACTAAAGTGAATCAACTTTATTTCACTAAAGTTAACCAGAACCAATTGTAATATTTCAATATATTTTGGTAATAAAACTACCAATAATATTATTATATCGTTGTAGTGAAGCAAAAACAATTCTGAAACAAATTCAAATTTGTTACACAATCTTCTTCAAAATGATTAAGACAGTTTTATAAACTATATACCATCAACAAACAACATGCACCGTGGTACCTTCTCTAGTATCTCTTTTGTAACTTCATCTATTACCTTATAGAAAACAAATAAGGATTTAAAGCAGATCCTTTTAACACTGATACATAATCCTTCATACATATCCTCCATTACATTAATATACGTTTTTGGGACTCCTTTTCTCATTAATGCTCACTTTAAAACTTCTCCGAGCACTCTATCATACGCTTTTTCTAAGCCTATAAATTCCATACAAAGCCTTTTCTTCTTCTTCCTGTACTTCTCTACTAGTTGTATCACACAAAATAACGGTTCCATTGTCGACTTTCCAGGCATAAAACCAAACTGATTTTTTGTTACTGACGTCTCACTTCTTAATCTCTTATCTGTAATCTTTTCCTACATTTTCATACTATGGCTAATACTAAATGGTTTTCATACTAGGTATCATAAACCACTATAATTTCTACAGTCTTGTATGTGTCCTTTGCCTTTAAATGTAGGTACCACAACACTTCCTCTACTCGTCTAGCATTTCCCCCTCTACTAGCATTTAATTAGAAAGCTCTTTCAACCATATTATTGCTAACATACCTTAATATCTTCCATACTTCCACTGGTACTGCATTTGGTCCTACCGATTTTTTCTTAAACGTACATTATAAATTATAATTAAAAAATAACTATACGATTAGTCATTGATATTATTATTTTAGTGAGGCAATATGTATATATTATCTTAGAATTTAGTATTTGATAATAACATTATTGTGATAATTCGTTAGGCAACGCCATTTAATTCATGATCTATGCGATGCATACGTCTCACTTTACCTGTTTATTTTATTTTGCTCAAAGCGACATCCAGCTATAGCTCGCTAACTTTTTTAAAATTATAAATGAAATTTATGAACAAAATTTTTTTTTAACAGCCTAACTGATCAAAAAACAGATTGTGTTTTAAAATTGTATTTGCTTCGCTGCATCATTATTGTACATTTGGAAAATAAATAGGTTTAGTCAAGAAATTGGTCGATGCCTAATCGCTTTATGTATTATTTTACTAATATTTAGTAGATTCACGTAGATAAAATTAAACTAAATGTGTGTATATTCCTAAACCTGGAATAAAATTAATGATATTAAATGTACCGAGATTGTTCAAATAAAATACAAATATAATTATTTGTTGTTATATTGTAGTATTGTGTACTGTACTGTTTGTACCATATAAGAATTGTCTTTAAGTTTATAAAATATAAATAATAAAAATCTAAATTCTTCAGTTGATAGTTTTTTTTTTTTTAGTCTAAATAAACTTTTTTTGACATTTATTTAAGTAATAATAGTCTCAAGATCTGTTGTGTTGTAAATAATTTGTAATGTGATATCAGCTCGCCTCTTTTTAAATTTTAATAAAATTCATCCATGCTCGCTACGTCACAATATTAATTAAATTTTCTTTTATCGTTTTTTCTCTAGACTCTCAACAAAAAATTTTATTTGGAATTCTTTAAATTAAACAAGACGATTTGAAAAGTTGCAACTAATATAAACGCGCAGAATTGTAGTAAAAAAATACCAATTTTTATAACAAAAACTGTAATAGTAAAAAAAAAATCCAAACGAAACAAAAGGTTGAACTGAAAAACCAAAATTTTAAATTTTATCAAAGAGAATTTACTGTTGGTACTAATTGGTTATCCACGAGTATGCACGTAGCGGTTATGCACTAGAACAGCGTTTCCCAACCGATGTGCCTTGGCGTATAGGTATGCCGGGAAATTTTATGATTATTAATTATAAACATTTTACAGTTTTCTATCGGGGCGGCAATCATCTGACTCTCATTATTTTGATGAAAATAGCGTAATAAAAATTATTATAACTGAAGAACTACTGGAAGAAAACACGATTATATCCACTATTCGATTCCGGAGAAACTTATAATGCAAAGGAAACTGTGCAAAATTTTTCACTAGATTTGCATAACGTTATCGTAATATACTTTAACTGTTTATTCCAAAAAAATTAATTTGTAATAAATTAAAATATGATTCTTCATGAGTTTTCCTAGCCTATATAAATACCCCATTATAAATTATTCACTAGTAATTTACTGATACAAATTACTTTTGTATTTAATAGGATAAAATCCTAATATTTAGGCTTGTTGTAATCAGTGTAAAAATGTTCGTTTAAAAATGTTATTTATAAATTAATTAAATTGTATGAATACATAAAAATATGTATATTTTAAATAAATTGATTCCGACAGACCGATAAAACATTCTTCGTTCAAATGTTTTGTCGTTTCGTGTCATTACGGATTTTGTCGGATCGGCGTGAATCACCGTATTCAATTGTATAGATAGAATATTTTGTAGTGTCGGGCTGAAGTGTGTCACGGTTAAATATAGGTTGGAATTAGTGTGCCGTGAAGTCAAATCGGTTGGAAAACGCTGCACTAGCTGAATGTCGTCCATAATTTAAAATTTGAGAAATTAACCGAGATAAAAAAAAGAAATATTTGAGATACGACGGTGAAAACTCTCTTGGACATACTCATGATTCTGTTTAGTACTAAAATGTTGGGTAATACGAATTCTCGAATCTCGATGAATTGTAAAAGAAAAAAATGACTAATTACTACATAAAAACATACGCTAAAAACTACATTTCAATTTAAATTCTTCTTGCGTAGAATAATTTGAAATATGTAAAAACGTAATACGGACAATCGTATTACAAGTCGTATGATCTTTTTTCATATAGTATAATATTCAAATTTAAATGTTATTGAAAATATAATAGAAATAATGTTTGGATACAAGTGTAACGCCCTCGATTTGAAAGAGGACTAACGTTGAAACTTGAGCGTTACATTAATTATATTCAGATATAAATATATAAAAAAAAAAAAAAAAACGTGGCAAAAATGTATGTCTCGCTTTTATTATTTAAACACAATATTTAAAAAAAAAATAAATATTTTTTTATATACCGCGATACGAGTCACGTAAATTTTTTAAACACTCCGATCGCGTCTTAACACTTGTTGCCGACCACGCTTCGCCGACGCCGTCGAAAAGGATTCCACGACCACGTGTTTAATTTGTTGCCGTTGTCCGTGACCTCGTTCCCGGCGCTCGTCGTCTGTCGTCGCTGTCGACGTTGTTGCTGTTTGATGACGGCCGACTGTGGCAAAGGCTGCGGCGGTGGCGGAACACTATGTAATGACGGACTCATCGCCGCCGTCGGTACAGTCGTCCTCCTGCGATGATGCGTCTACACGACGGGACACAAACGTTACGATCAGAATACAATAATACATCGAATGCAATAGTTTTAGTTTTAGTTTTTTTTTGGGGGGAGGTTTCGAATAACAATAATATTGCCGACAACGAGTGAAACGTAAATTTCTAAGATTTTTTTTCATTGATAAAAATGATCGTTTCGCGGATTGTGAA
The DNA here is from genome assembly GCA_032441825.1 of Chaetogeoica ovagalla. Taxonomy (NCBI): domain Eukaryota; kingdom Metazoa; phylum Arthropoda; class Insecta; order Hemiptera; family Aphididae; genus Chaetogeoica; species Chaetogeoica ovagalla. Next base: position 1,729,821 of record CM063747.1, on the reverse strand, counting down.
CGACCGAAGTAGCCGTTTTGTTTTTCTCTTTACTTCGACTTTTGCGCACTTTCCGGTATAAAAAAATCGTATTCTATCGACGTTTTATTCGATTTTCTCAATATTATAATTCTTTTTGTTTTTAACGCGCGAGAAAACTATCAAAAAAAATATATATATATATTTCCTCCTACTCGATTTTCATCCAAAACGAATTATTATTTTTTTAAATTCCTAAAAATAATATTTCGAAATATTTGAAATTTTTACATATTATCATGTATTGTTATAAATGTACATACATAAGAATAATAATTTGAAAAAAAAATTCAACGACTGGTTTGGCTAATATATAGAAATTTTAAAATGTCGATAATTTATGGTTTTTTGTCTGGATTAATAAAACATTATTTAAAAATATAACATTATTTATCGCAGTGGCGGATCTGAATGTCATGCAAGGGAGGGGGGAAGGCGAATTTTTTAAAAAAGTTGAATAAGTATTTTAAAAGTGTATTCACTTTTACTTATATTATGTTTTCATTTATCAAGACTATAAATACACTAACAAAATTTGTTATTTGTGTATTTTTTCAAATTTCTGTCGAAATTTCGTAAATGTGGGAATACAAGAAAAACACGACTCAAGGGGAAAGACGCCTCCTCAAATCCGTCATTGAGCTTATAATAGTATTGCCTATTATATTCCTATTCAAATTTGTAGGGATTTATCACGTTATAAACTCAATAAAATTATTAAAGCAAGTAAATAGCAGTCAAGGAAGAATTAAATGTTAGGGAAGCTATAACAATGATAAAAAATAAATTATATTTATTAAATTGAGATTTAAATCCATTACAAAATAATTGGTTTGAAGTTTTAAAATAATTTAACATTGTAAATGACATCGGCAAACGTATTCGGTCAATGACTCTGGACTCATCGTTCGAAGACGGAAAGCGGTAGACGGTAACCAGTTTGTTATATAAGGACAATTGGACTAATCTAACTATTAAACTTTTTAATAAACACTCTTCACGACGCAAGGCCGTGCGCAGGAATTCATTAATACCGCATAACTTATATTATAATATTTATTCATATATGTAAATAAGTTAATCATTATTAACAATACACATTTTTGTTATTATGTTACTATTATTTATATAATTATTAAAACTTAAAATCTATTATTTTTGTAATAAATGGACACGTCGAGTTATGGTGAAAAATGTGCGTCGGACACAAACGACACAAATCCGCCACTGATTTGCTGTTATAAACAACATTTATCAATGTCAATCTAGAAAAGACAACATCAATGGTAGTTTCGTAATTCATCGTTGATTCTTCCAATTTATTTCATTACTCTGTAATTGAAGTTGTGCTGTAAGAAATTCTATTAAAGACAAGGAATTATATTATAATGTACGATATATAATAAGATGAATTGCACTGTTATATACAGTATATTATAATATGTATTAAAGTTGTATATAATATTTATAACAACACAGACACACATTTTAAAAAGAACGAATTGAAATTTTAACTAATTAGTCCAGTGTGTCCACTATATCGCTCTCATTTCGATTTTTTTATATTTATATATATATATATATACTGAATTTCGTTCGCTTGCTCGCTCGTTTCACGCGTCAACTCCCCATATAAGGCGCGTTTAAACTAGTTTCACTTCAAAATTAGGTACCTATTACTAATAGAGAATTATATTTAAAAAAAGTTTTTGATGTCATAATGTATTGAATTTTCTAGACAGAGAGAGAGAGAGAAAGAGAGAATCGATTTAAAAAATTCGTTTTTTCCTCTCTCTTCTCTCTGGCTTTTATTGATTGTGGCTTAAATAGTAATTCTTTGAGCCAATAAAAAAAACACATAAAAGTATATCGAGAGTAAGTAAAAATAACTTCGGTGGCAAAAAAAGAAAATAAAATAAAAAAACACCCCGTCTTCGTGTTACCTTGGTCGTGTCCATCGCCGTCGTAACGTGACCGTCGGACATCACCGCAGTGATCGGTGTCACGATTTTCAACTGTACGCCGCCGCCGGCAGAACCCTGTGCTCGGCGCCGCTGATGATTGTGCACCACAAGCTCGGCCACCCGACGGCAAGTGTCCCATCTGACGTCCAACACCCGACTGGCACCGCCGTCGCCGGTACACTTCAAAGCCACCACTATATCACCCCGTCTCAAGCCGATCATCTGTAAATTGACAAGGGCAACGGAGTTCGCAATAAAAACGTTTCGGATCTTAGAAAAAAAAAATTTAAAAACGGATCCTGTGGACATTTTTAGAATGGCCGTTTTGAAGTCATTACGTGGTCATTCGACTATAGAATCACGGGCGTTCATAACAAATATAATGATTTGGTAATTAAATATTGCGATAATCGAATATTAAATGTTACTATTTCAACCTCGAATCGTATTGGAATAATGTATTCAGGGCCGGTGCTAGCAATTTTTGACATGTAGGCAAGATTCAATTTTGCCGCTCCTATGACTATCATTAATTTTATGTTCCAAATAATGCCGCTCTTATAAAATGCCGCCGTAGGCCTAGGTCTACGTCACCTACGCCATAAACCGGCCCTGAATGTATTCGATCGAAAATCTACATTCGACGAAAAAAAAAACATTTTAACGGATTTCTATTTTATTTGAGAATTATTTTTTCAATTCGTAAAAAGTCTTTTATCTTAATCTGGATAATATTTTTGTCTAACATCTTTTATCTTTATTTGGATGAATTCATATTTATCTTTATACGACACAGTAATGGGCTTGTATGGATAACCACCGACAAGTAACCTCGTTGTTAAGGTATTTATTAAGAGGACGTTACATCCGAATTTATTGTCTCCGTCTATGTTGTGTGGTACCAGTATAGCAAAATGTCATTTCGCAATTCAAACGCCGTGTAATTTTAAAAGGACAAAATTGCACTACGGTTTGAAAAACGAAAATTTGTGCTATGTCGTTTTGTTGGAAATTGATTTTTGAAAATCATATCGATAAATTAATATAACATAGCATAGAAAACTAGCGCATTTGGTAAATAATATTAATCGCGTAAAATAAAAAAAAATAAAACATTGTTTTGAAAATCTAATTTCAACAAAACGTTGAAAAAGTTCTTATCTTTCAAATTGTATAGAATTTATGTCTTGATGTTTATTGTACACTTCGTAACATTTGAATTAGTATCTATTATTTTGCTATATTGCCCGTAAGACAGACAGAGACCAACAAATGCCCGTGTAACTGGCCTCTTAATTTTACAATATTATGTGTATATCAAAATGTACACAATTTTGTGATTTTGGATGGTTCGTCTAGTCGACCAAAATAATAATAATAATCACTTGTGCCTGAGAACCGGGACGGACGTGTCCTACAGTGGCCGGCGGCACAGCGGCCGCGGTACCGCCGCCGTGGCTGCGCAACTCGAATCCGAACCACCTGTCCACGAGCTGTATCGGATCGAATGCGGCCACGGCCGCCGATTCTTCGTCGTCTTCGTCGTGGCCGCCGACCGCGGCCACCATGTCGCCGGCCGTACGGTGGCGTCCGGCGCGAGCCACCTTCACCCATCTGGGACGCGTGTGCCGATGTCGAGCAGAGAACACGGCCACGGGCCCGAGGCCGGCGAACAGGTCGACTCGACGTTCTTCCCGATCGGCCGCCTCGTGTTGCTGTCGGTGTCTACGGTCGTCGTCGCCCTGTCGTTTGCTCGCCGTACCCACCACCGCGTCATACTCGCGGTCCTCGTCGCTGTCACCGGTGTCCGTGAAATCCGGTGCGATCGCCATCAACCGAAATCTCGTCCGGGCTATACACATACGCAAAGGACGTTTGAAAAATTAACCCGTCAGTAGTGGAAAATGTGAGCTAAAGGACGGATGGTGTCGTGCTGATTTAATTTTTTCATCCCTCTATTAGTTTTGTCCATAATTATATTCGTGTCCCTCCTTGAAGAATTTAATTTAAAATTATACGCGTTATTATACGCTGTAAGTAGTGTCGTTTATTGCACAAACAATACGAGAAGAATTTTTTTTTTTTATTTTATATTTGAAATATTTATTAGTTCTGTAAAAACGAGTTTCGTTTACAATTTTACAGACGAATAAAAAAAGTAACAAATAAATTAATAGTCACCGATTGTTAGTTATGTTGTTTATTTTAATAATTGACAATAAAAACCTAATATGTTAATAAAAAAAAAAAATAAAACATATTTTTCTCGAGCGAATTTTTTTTCTAACGAAAACATATAATTGCCAATTAGTTGGAAAAATAAATTAAATGTTTTATACCGTATTCATTTTTATGTCTAATAAATAATAAATCGAAATATTGAAAAGACTGCGTCCATTATAATAAAATATTAATATATTATAATAAAATGTAAATGCATTAATTTTATGGATAATCGAAATGGTTTTGTGGAAATATTTGTCAACACTGGAAATTCGTTAATTAAGTTACTGAAGGAAAGAAAAAAAGAAAACCCGCGTACATACGTCTGTATTAAAATTGCCTATCCAGAAATCTCGAACCGAAGACCATTCGTAATAAATAATAATTTACACGATTTTTAGGCTAAGCGTATTCAGTCGCATAGTTCAGTCACGTAAATCCCGTTAAATTTTATTATAATTTTCAAAACAATGTTATTACGATAACTTTACTTTTCCAGCGATTGACGAATAACTGATGATTGAAAATCATGTTTCCAATTCAAATATTATTAACGCAGAGTCAATTGCCGCGCGTTTTCGGTACAAACCGTTTCATTTTTATTTATATGATTGTGTCTTTATGTATTTAATACGGTTTCAAATATCGAGAATTTAATTTGAGGTATTGAGCGAAACGAAGAATGTATATCGGATTGAAAATAATGTGTTTTTTTTTTCTATTTTGTCTGCGAACACTTATTCGTAGAAAAGAAGTTCTAATTTGAACTTTCCAGTAGCATAAACCTGTATTTACGTATAATTTATCTGACACGTTTATTCGTATTTTTTCAATAGTTTTCTTAAAATTACAAAAAGGAACAAGTAAAAAAATTGTAAACATATGGACACGCAAGATTTCCAATGACAAGCTATTATAAAACACCAGGTCAGATGTAAAATATTTAAAAAAACGATTTTTTTTTTTTTGTTTTTAAAAACGACGATTTCTCGTTATTATCGAATCGAAAATAATAAAACAAATCCACAACGTCGGTGGTCGGTTAATTTTTTTTTTTTTTTTTTTTGTTTTTCTCTATTATACCAAAATTTTCAACAGATACCGTGGCGAATCGACACGATACCGGACCTACGGGGGCGTACAGTCGGATACTCACGCCTGATCAGCACGCCGCGGTCGACGTCCAAGCCGGGAATGCCGGCGATCCCGGTGAATTCGTCCTGGTCGCCGGAACAGTGGTCGACGGCATCAGTGGCCGCGTCGGCGCATTCGTCGTCTGACCAACAGTCGTGGAAATCTTCGCCGCGGGTTTTCGACGTCTCCGCGCCGTCATCGACGTTGACGCCGCAGTACCGTTGACGGCTGAGACGACAACAGCAACGACTGTTCTCGTCTTCGGCAACGCCGCCGACGTATTCGTCGTTGTTGTCGTCGTCATCGTCGTCGCGACGGCGGTGCAACATCAACAGTCGCACGGTCCGCTGCCGTTCTCTGTCCAACACGCCCGCCAGCAGTCCACCGCCAGCGTTACCCTCGGCTTTGGCCCGGAGCTGTCGGCACAACCGTTGAGCGCGGGCCGCCCGTTCGTGCGTAGCCGCGGCAGCGTCGAGCAACAATTTACCTACGTGAATTATATGTATTTTAAACGTGCTCAGACCCCGGTTTTTAAAAATAATATTCGATATCGAAATACTCAATATATATATAATATAATCAAATCTATTATGTATTGTATTACATTTAAAGTTCAATTGCTCATTATATGTCCATTCGGAAATAATTGTTTTAAATCAGATGGATCGTGGTTTTTTTTTCTTCAAATTTTCCTGAGAAATATCACACGAGAGTGAAATTTCTTCTTTGTAAAAACCACTGTTTTCAGCCGCTTTCTTTTCGAATTTCTTCATCGACCGTACACAAAACAAACGCGGCGCGTTTATTCCACACATTGTAGTGGATAGAAAAAGAAATCAATGAAACCTAACACGTTAATCTAGTAAAATATACAATTTAACGAAATATAGATAATAAAATAACTACACGTCGGCAAACCGAATCGTTTAGCGTACGTAGTTTGACAACTGACATAGCTATTCTGAAGTTTTGGTGACAATTTTGACAACAAATCGTTCAGTGTATCGGGAGGCGGGGGGGGTCGTTTAAAACCCATTCGTGCCGTTATTCTTTATATTTTATTATTTTATCGTTCATAGCCCTGCGGTCTTGCTTAATGTTAAGTGAAAAATTGTAATTCTACTCGTTTTTTCTACACCAAACATAAAAAATATTTTTCTCCGCATTTTCCTCAAGAGCAAAAAATAAAAGAATGTCGCACTTCTAACGCGAAAGTAAAACGTTTACAAAAGCGTACCGATCTGCTTGCGTAGCCGTCGTCGCCGCACCACCGTCGACGTCGTCTCGTCGTCTTCCGGCAATTCCAAGCCCGCCGCCGCCGCCGCCGCCATCAACTCCGTTAACAATTGGTCGGCCGCTGCATCCGTGCCGTCAACGCAACGATCCCTGTGCCGGCTGCCGTGGTGATGGTACCGACCGTCGGAAATTTCCGTCCCGTATGTGTTGCACCGGTAATACGGGAGCAAGGCGCACGCCGCGTAACGGTACGCGAGTGCAGCGTAATGTCGGTCCTTAATTCTGCACACAGCCACCCATACTTCCGGGAGTACGGACGGCGGTGTGGAAGAGGACAGTTCACTGCCGTTCTCTTTGCCTCCGTGCACAGCGGCCGTTTCGTTCGGTCGGCAACTGTTGTACACGACTTCCGCGTACATTCGCGACACCTTCACAACGACAATAAATGTAATGCGCGGCGGGGGATTAAATACAGAAAAATCGTAACTAGCGTAAAAAAAACACGCGGCTAATGATTTAGTAAAAAAAAAAAATTAATTTTTATAAATAAAATTGAGTTTGTTCCACTTTTTTTGATAAAAAGTAATTTTTCCCACCAATCCGCCGTTCAACGAGTTTACAAAGATTTAATATATTTTTATCGATTATCCTGACTGGTTTTCGGTGTCAAAAGTGGGCTACTCGAAAAATTAAAAGTATGACATCATTCGTTTATCATGATATTCGTAGCATTAGAACCCGAAAATAAATTGTTATTTCGTTTTATTTCTTTAATGCCCAGTAGTAAATTAGTTGCGAAAATTTTAATACGTATACATAATATTATGTAAATCAATAAGATATTATTCTATTGTACATATAATGCAATATATTAATTATTACTTATTTTATGAATTAATAATTAATTGTTGACTAATTCAATTTACTTTTAAGAATCTATTGCGTACTTAGGTGTTTTAAATATGTTGAAAATTAATAACAAAATAATGACGAGTTATCGCGTGCACTATACTAACATGAGCAGCTTCGCGCGCCAATTCCGTCCACGACGGTCGTGTATTGGCGAACGCATCGTTCATGCCACTGCCACTGCCGCCACTGGCAGCCGTCGTCGCTGCGGACGTCCGTCTTGTTCTGCCGGCGTCCCGGTCGCTGCAGGCACGACGGTCACCGCCACCGCTACCCAATTGTCCTTCGGCGCCTTCGAACGCCTTTCGATGACCTCTTTTTTCGTTGCCGTGATTGCGACGACAACGGTGACGGACGGACGCCAACAGCCGCCATTGCAATTTCTCGAAGACGCATTCGTTTGCCTGGGCCTGGAAACGCGTTAAAATGGACAATATTACGTGCACGGAACGTTGGCAATCCAATGGCTCCGAGCGGTAACGCTTTTAGTTTTTTGTTTTAAATCACAAAAGTCTTAATTAATTTGATTGAGCCTGGAACGAGGAAGGGTATAATTCGTTTTTAGCAAAAGAAACGTGAAAATGTACTAATTCCATTTTAAAAAGGACTTTCCAAGCACTGGTCATATTAGTGTAAACGGTCGGTATTACTAACCATCATGACGGCGTACAGGACGCCGGTGGCGCGCAGATCGGCGGCCTGCGCGGGCGCGTTGGCGAACGTGTCGCCGATGTGCCGGTACGCGCCGGCCGCCCGCAGGAAACACTGTGCGGCCGCCGAAGCTCCGTCCGACGTGTCCGGTCCCGTGGACGTCGACGACGAGCTGGCAACCGGTTTTCCGTTGCCACTGCAAGTGTCGTCGTCGTCTCGGCCGCCACTGGACGACAGACAACGGCGATCGTATTTGGCACCCATTTGAGTGTGTACCGCCGCGACGTTAAACAGCACGCAAGCTTGCTCGAACCGGACGGTGCGTTGGCCGCACGACGGCACTGGGCCGCCAAACGAATCGTACCTGAAACGACGGACATCTGTTATTACAGTGGCGAATTTCTAATCCAATCCGTGATTTGGACGCGATAAAAATTCCAGAATATTAAAAGAGACGTAAAATACTGTACACTTTATATTAACAACAGATACCGTTTCGTATTGTGTTTTAAATTGAATTTTAAAGTTTTGTTTTTCAAATTTAATAAAAATAAGCGATTATAAAATAAAATGGAGTAGAATTTTCGTCGGAACTGTGAACTTATTTACGTTTTTTTTTTTTTTCGATAATCGATTTTTTTTATTACGCGTTAAACGAAAACGTGTAAAAATTAATATTTCGTGTTTGATTTTCGATAAAATCTAAAAAAAAAAAAAACGTTACTTGCAGGACTCGCGCGAATCCAATCTCAAAACGAAAATCTCGAATTGTACACGATATAATAAATTACGTACCACTCGAAATATATGGCTGGTGGTGGTGACGACGTGTCTACGTGCTGTTGCTGCTTGTTGTGACGATAATGCTGCTGATCCTGCTGCTGGTGCTGATAATACCGCGGCGTCGTTGTAACCGGCGGCGTTACCGAAGACGGCGGGAAAAATCTTCGGTCCACGTAGTACAATTGCCGGTAGTACCGGAGCAGAAGCCGAACGCCGTCCGCGTCTCGGCTAGGCGTCTGCGTGTCCTATGAAATGTAATAATTTAATACGAGATAAACAGATTAACGGTTTCCATTCGATTTTTCCAAATTATTAGAAACAAGTCAAATAAAAGTTGAAATTATTTTTTAGCGCGAGTGAATCGATAATAATGAATGTTATTTCGACGAATAATAAAAATCGATAGTTGAATTGCGGTAATTATTCAGTAATGGGAAAATTATTTTTAGAGTAATTTTATTTCGTACAATTCGAAACTAGTGCCCGGTGCACGTGTCCCGGATCGCTGTCATCCTGCGACCTAGTGTTGTCTATTCTTATAAATAATTACAAGGCAGTTCCGTTTCTAATTATTTGTATGGAAAACAAAATATATTTCGGACGTTTTATCTACGGAACTCGTATAAAATATGCGGTGTACGTACCACCCGGAGTTGCGTCAATTCGTCGATGGCTTCGCGTATCGTTAACGAACGCCGCCGTGTCGCACCACCGCAAAGATTGTCGCCGTCGTCGTCTTCGTTGCTGACACCACCTTGACCCTCGTCCGTCCCTTTTCGTGCCATCGTCGACAAATCTACACCGTAGTGTTGGCCGACGAAGCGCTAAAAATCCAAAAAAAATGTTTTTTACCGAGTCAACAAACCGCGATGAGGCGGTAATGCGGTGGTATGCCGGTAAAAAAAAACGGCGGTTAAAAAACGGGTGATTCACCTCGCTGAAAATTTATCGGAAACACGGAAATTTTGTGTATACTATCGAATCTCTGAAACGTTCCGATGACAGTAATTAAAAAAGTGTAGAAGACAGGGCCTGTGTTCTGTTTTCGCGAGTTATTATTAAAAGGATTATTTATTAGGATGTTCGTGAAAAAATTGCTTCGCGCGAGAAAGAACTCTGTGAAAACTACAGGTAAAATTTTACACAAAATAAATCGTAAAAATCACCTATACAATAACCAAACGATTTGTTAAAAATCTCGTAACTCGTTGAGAATTGAAAATATTTTTTAAAAACAGTTCCGTCGTTGCGGATGTAGATAATATTTTAATTTATTTCGCGTAAATATTTAACGTCTCAATAGTACAACTATGGCCTACAGGGTCCTTTCCCCCCCCCCGTGAAACAGGGTTTGATCATAAACATTTCGATTTTCGAACATTTTCTTATTCGTCTTTTTAAAACGTATATACGTTATAAACGCACCGCCGTCAGCTTCGATTTTCACTGTTTGTTACGCGTTGGGTGATCGAATTCGCGCGATTTCGATATTATTCGATAAATATCTACATTTTCTCGCATTCCGCCAGATTTCCGTAATGTTCCAGAATATAACACAATACGAGCATTCAATCGTCGCGAGACGGGTAAAGCCAGACGGTTATTATTGAACGCGTTTGAGACGGAACGGTCTCCCTGAAGGTCTCGTCAATGAGCGCAAAATAAGGGACACGGATTTACCTCCAGTGGCGGTCCGAAATCGATTGGTCGCGTGTCTTTCAGCGGCACGGCTATCATTGGCATTTGCCGTTGCCGGCGTCGCTGTCGATCGCGTCCGTCGAATTCGTCACCGCCGTATTCATAGTTGTCGTCATCGTCCTCGTCTCGATACTGGTACACGTCCACCGAACCGTTGAGCTCGGCCAGCTCGTCGGCCAGCAACCGAACGTTTGACTCGAGGAAACTTAGCTCCAACGCCACCGTTTGCCTGATGAGCTTCCGGTTTTTGCTCTTGTTCCGGCCGCCGATCACGCTGTTGTCGCCGCTTCCGCCACCGCCCCCGCCGCCGTCTTTGGTGGTCGCACTAAAAAATCAAAAACAAAAAAGTCGCTATTGTAAAATCACGCGCGCTCCCCTCCCCCGAGTGTTTTGCCAAACTATAGGAACGGAACACTTACCGTAACAAGTTCTCCGCACCCTCCCGCAATCGCAGTTCCCGGTCCATTTGCCGGTTCAAGGCGGAACGGGCCCGTTGCAACTTTGCACGACACGTGGCCGCCTTCGGGTCAGTGCCCTGTGAAAGAACAGAACTGTTGAATTTCGCGTCCCCTCGAAAAACGTTAAAATTAAGTAAACGATACGTCCGGTACAGGAAGTAAAGGTGTACTGGACAAAAAAAAAAAAAACAATTTAAAACGATGCACCACTGGTTTTATGTAAAAACAAAAAAACTGTCCACGCATCGGCGTAATTTTAACGGGGCTGGAGAGGGCTTACGCTCCGTGAAAAAGTTTCCACACCTCGTTGAAATTTATACCAAAAAAATTCCTTTCGAAAATCAGGATAATTTTTTTTATTTTTATTATTATTATTATAAGATGATATATGTACATTATTCTCTCATTATACTTCGAAACATTAAATCCAGTATTATTACGAATAGTTATTTAACTCGTGTAATTCATTAACCGTTCGAGTTTTAAGTTCCGTTTTACAACCACGCTGAAACGTCACTATATAAGTACCGCGTTTAACAATTCGCATTATATTCGCACGCCCATTTCCGTCTTGTCTCGGTATTTTTCACGTTTAAGACTTTAAACCGCTATCAGTGACGTATCCAAATTGTTTCATTCTTAATATTAATATTAACGTACTCGACATGTTTTTGATATAATAATATCTTGTCAATAAATAATATTACTTGTTTGTGAAACTTTTCGATAATTTTCCAATCGAAATGTTTTGGTCTCGAATAAAATATTCGTTTTCAAAGTATTCAAAATATATTTATTTTTTTAATCAACCCACTCTACCATCAAAATAAAACCCTATCCCTAACCGCTGTGTATGTACAGTGGCAGTTATTAATCCAATATGATGACTATTATTATAAACACTCGTTTTTTTTTTTTATATATATATAATTTGTTTATTGTCTTTGAACTCGAAAACGAAAAGCGACGAAATTTTCCCGGTTCGTTTCACACCTGGCGCTAGTCACGGGTCATGAGCATGCGTCTATATACCCGTGTGTTGTTATTTAACCAACGACTAAACCGACCGAAGAAATGTGTACATAATATATACATTCGGCTCAATACTTTGAAATGATTTCCTCCCCAAACTATATAATTGTATGTATACAAACAAGCGTGTCATAATATTTTACGTGCGTATAAAACACAAATTATATTTCGTGTCTTTTTCCGTAGAAACAAAGAAAGGTACAGCGATGAATTCTGATTGAAAAAAAGAGAGAGAAGTGGAAACGATTGAAATGTCGAAAATGGAAAAAAAAATATTTAAATCGTTCCTAAATTTCAAAGAAAAAAAAAAAAAAGGTAACGAGTCGCGAGTGTTGCGGATGTCGCTTGAGTGAGTTAATTGGACATAAAAATTTTACAGTTTCGTTATATTACTATAAGTTTGAAAACAATGATAAATCGTAGGCGTTCGATAAAATAATTCTGAGCGGGGTTTCGGTGTAAAATACGTTTTGTCGAAAACATTCGAATGGTTATGAAAAGAAATTGCGACTTGACGGTTTTCAAGGTTTCTCGTTTTGAATACAATTGAAGTAACAAACGGCTGACATTGTTTAAGTAAGATTTGTAAGCCGTAACGACAAAAAATTACTTCTTTTACGAACTGAATACCTTCAAATCTACAATTATTTCTATAAATAGCTCAAAATTATAGGACATTTTTTTGAGATATTCCTCTCGTTAACATAGTCCAGTGTTTCAAATTCGGCGAAAATTTCATGTTACCACGATGGTTAGTTCGGAAATTACGATGTAATAACGATTATCGGATTTTGCTTTTTTACGTAACTTTTCGGTATGTTTTTTCCGACGCTGAACGGAGTGTTGAGAAAATAGAAAAACGACCTCTCTCTCCAGCGTAACGACTGGAAACCATTGGGTATCGGAAAACCGTGTTAGCACGTAAAAAGATCGGAACGCTCTTTCCGGTAGAATAATTGTGTACAGACAAAAGAAGAAACACGTCGTTGCGAGACCAAACACAATCCTCGCACCGTTCGGAATCTAAAATTATTATATTTAACGTGTACTTTAATAACGCATACGCGTTTGTGTGTATACAAAAAAAAAAAATAAATAAAAAATTAGGCTCGTCACATCGCGGTATCCGCGGTGGCCGAGTTTTGATATATAGTATATATATATATATACGGGGACTATACGAGGCGACGTTCCGACTAACAGTAGTAATAGGTAGTGGAAGCCATCGCAGCATCCACAAGGTAATGTAATTTCGGATGGACCGTTATGTTAACGCCGTTACACGGGTCTTTGACGGACAAGGTGACGCGGGGGGGACCTACTTTATAACACACACATATTATTCGATCGAGTGTTACTACGAATTTAACGATGAGCCGCAGGAACTCGACCGCGAGTAATTCTTTTCTCTTTTTTTTTTTTCGATTCGGGTTACCGCGCGCCTATTACATTTCCTCGTACCGGCGTGTATAAAACGTACGCGCGCGCGCGCGTCGTTCTCTCGGACGTTTCGCGTGATATGAAAAAAAAAAAAAAAAGGAATTTTTTTTTTTTTTCCTTTCTTTTCTATCGATAAAAATAATCGAAAATTGTGTTTACAAAACTCTTACACGCGCGCGTTGACAATATCGTTTTGAACGAATGACGCGCGCGGTGTAACACAATAATAATTCCACCGCAGCGTGATACAAGACGTGTATCCATCACACGCATTTGTAATATTTACCGGAAATATCAGATTCGATCGGCATTAAAGTAGTTGTTTCTCCCACACCCGCGAATATTAAAAAAATACTACATCCGGAATTCCAACACACGGAGACACCGCGAAAGTCCGCCGGCCTTTCAATAATAATCAATCCGGCCCCGCGTCTGCCGTGTTCACACAATATAATATCGTATTGTACACCGACCTTTGCGACAGCCCGATTCTGGGCTCTGGTCACGGCTGCGGCCGCCATCGTCCAGCACCCGTCACAACAACAACAACACCGTTTCCGACGCGTCGATTCCCGGGGTCGCCGTACTATAATAATTATAATATGTGGTGTATACGTATACGTATCGTCGACGATTCGCCGCGAGTACCGCCGCCCAGTCTCCGGGCACCGCCGCAATCGCTCCGGGATCCGGACACCACCGACGATAAAACGCTGTTTAACGCGACGGCGAATTCACTAAAGTAAAAAACACTTACGCTTCCAGCGTTAATATTATAATAATAATTATTCGACGATACGACCACCGCGCGCGTTCCCACAACACGGCCGGCGACTCGCAACTAACACTCGCTGCGGGCACGACGACGACGGTGGGTCTGTGTGTACGCGCACGTAGTCCGGGACGTTTTCTCCTCTCCGCTCGCGTTTCCCCTCCGCGCGCGCGCACACACACACACACCGATCATCCGGTCCGAAATAATAGAGTATTGGAGAAGAAGGAGAAAGAAAAAACGTTAATTGAACGAGCGGCGTATCGTATCTGGTCGCGCGACGCATGTGCGGGGGGTCGAAGACGATTCGTGTTGTTTGCGTCGTTGAAATCACGAACGGTCCGGTCGGCAAGGCGTACGTACACACACACACACACACACAGTGAATAAATAGGCAGCAACAAACGTATCCGTTCGCGACGACGACGAGGTGGTGGCGGCGGTCGCGGTGAATAACAGGTATCCGCCGCCGCCGTCTTCATTTGTTGCGCGCGCGCGCGTCGCTACCAAACACAACGAAATATAAAACGCAACACGGAACGGGTGCTGCACAGCACCTGCGCGCTCGTTAACGTTAACGCTCGCCGGGATCTTTGTTTCTCACGCGAGTGTAACACAACCATAGGCTCCTTCGAGTTGGTTACAAGGACAGACGAACGAATGATTAGGAAACGGTTTTTTTTTTTTTTTTTTCTGTTTAGCTGAAAACAAAAACCGGTACCGATGTGGTCAACTCGTGTGTATATTATACATATTGTTACGTAAACGAACAAAAAACCGATTGTTCTCTGAACGTTATCGTAAAGTGAAATATAATTATACCCGCGCAGTAGCAGTAGTGGCGTATTCGTAAGAGGCCGCCGTATCCGTTTTCCACCGAGAATCGATCTCTTATATTTTTCAAATATCACTTTTTTTTTTTTTTAAATCATTGCGATCTTACGACGATTCGTGTTTACTTTAATTTTACTGTGCACGACTTTTTCGCGAGAAAAAATACTCCGATTATTACACGCGTACTCCATTTTCCCGTACCGAACTCTACTGTTGTGAAATCTGTTTTCTTAAACGCGACACAAAAAAAAAAAAAAATTGCGTTAAAAAATTGTCAAAATTCACATTCCTTCGGCGTTTCGAAAATAATGATCACGGAAATCAACTGAAATGTGCACCGAACACGTGACATTAAACTGCGTATTAAAACGTAAAAGAAGAAAAGTTCCAATTTTAAGCGATTTATATAGCAGTTATAAGATGTTGAGCAATTCGTATTATAGATAATCGTTGGTTATGAAGTCTGAAAGTTGTACGCAACACGGAGCACACGTTTTCGTATTGAAAAATCTCGAGGTTTTTTTTTTTTGTTTTTATTACCATTTGATAGATTTTCAACAAAGTGTATTATTTTGACGGAAAACGACCAATGAAATTAAACATTTTCAGGTACACCTATAGAGGAGTTTATTGTAAGAAATTATAATCTATAAAAACAATGATGTAATATAAAGGGTAAAAATAGAATTATATATTCTATACACACTGCATATATATATATATATATATAATTATTATTGCGCCTGAACTCCGTTCAGAATCGTTTTATTAAATGTAACGATTTATCATCGCATTCGTATTTCTATAGTAATAACAAAACTGTAAAACTTCAAATAATTTACTCAAGCGATGTCCACAAACACCCGCGGCTGACTACCATTTGCTTTTTTTCAACGGTAATAATTTTCTGTATTTTTTTAGACACGCCGGATTTACTCGTATTTATTTATAGATATTTATAAATATTCTTTTAAATAAATGTACCAGCAGCAGTGGCGGTTTATAGACGATCGTACCCATTACATATAAATTGCCTTGCACCACACACGAAAGCGTATATAATTCAATAGAAGCGTAATTTATTTATTTCGTTTTTTTTTTTTAGATTCTGAGCGAGGAATGTATTGGTATTACAATGATGTGGTTTTTTTTTTATGTCAGCACCCAAAAATTCTACCAGAAAGAGTGCTCCGATCTTTACGTGTAACAAGTTTCATCTAGTCGGTACTTTATTGAGGTCATTTTTCGATTTTCTCAATACTCTCTTTAAGACGTCAGAAAATAACTACCGAAAAATTATACAAAAACATGTCAAAAACGCAAAATCGATTTACGTTAGTTCTCCGTAATTTTAAAACTAACAGTCATAGAAACCTGAAAGTCTCGCACAATTGTGAAATTTTAGACTTTATGAACGATACGAAATTTTTCAAAATATTTCTTTTAATTTTGGGCTACTTATAGCTATTGTAAGTATTGAGGTATTTAATTCATTAAACAAGTGAGTTTTGGTTTTAAGACTTAAAAATTTAAAACAATGTCAGACGTTTGTTACTTCAATTATACTCAAAGAATCTCGAAAATCGTTAAATCACAAATTCTTTTTATAACCATTTGAAATTTTTCGACAAAATGTATTTTACACCGAAACACCACTCATAATCGTTTGATCGAACGCAGTGATTTATCATTACTTTGAAACTTATAAAACCTCTAAAACCTTTATCCAAATAATTCACTTAATCCATAACACCCCGCGGCTCGTTACCTTTTTTTCCATAACCGGCCTTTCGAAAAATCGTTTCCATCGATCATTCGCAATCAACCCATTCGAACACAACGTACGTTTTCACGATGCGTACATTGACCAGCGAAGTCAACAAATCTTATACTATCAATACAGCTGAATAATGTCCTATTATTATTATTATAACGATTCCTGTTTGTGATACTTATACGCTGTCTTACACGTATATTTCACGGTATATTATTTCACTCGGCCGATTCACACACGAAAACACATTCACTCGGTGTATATAGTTGCGTAAAACGCGGACGAAAGACGAGTAGGTCTTGTAATCGATTGACTGCGTCAACCAACGACTGTTAATGCACATTACCATTTTTATTGTATTTGATTCAATTCTTACAACAATACAGTGGTGTATTTACGGCGTAAAGAGGACCGAAATGTCAATTAAAAATATTATTTCATATTCATCCTATTTATACGAGTATATATATAAACACGTTTTTGAAAACAAACACGATTCACTGTTTAAAGAAAATTCGGGTCATGGTTTTATCAAACTCACCAAAGAGTAGAGGTTTAAAGATTTGTATAAGAAATCGATAAGATTTACTCTCGAACAATTCAACGTGCACAGATATAATATAATATTTATTCATTTTTATTGAAAAAAAATATATCGTTTTTAAATTGTTTATAATTTTCAACAGGGACTAAAAAAAACCCGACGAATATCTCTCACTGAACTCTGCAATATAAAAATAGATGTTTGGATTTTTTTTATTATAATTTTCTGCTCTTTCTGAGTTATAATCAAATACGTCAAAATAACCGAGTTATATTACTTGATAAATAATCGATTACTATTTTAAATTAATAAATATTTGTTTTGTTTTATTTATTACTAAAAAAACACGTTTTAATTCAAAGTATCATATAAAATCGTTTATAGTGAAGACGAACTTTCTGTTTTTAACCCTTCCCTCCCCCCTCCTCGGAGGGAAAAATTGAAAGTATGATTTGATATGGATCCATATAATAATACTTGATACGTGCATGCACGTAGATGTGAACGTTGATAAATGTATTAGTGTGATTTATATTATAATTAAAACGACGACATAATACCAATTTATAGTACAGCCCAAAAGACTGAAACGAATATAATTTTACACTCATATTAATATATCAACGTATATATATAAATAATAGGACCAAGATCGATATTTTGGCATAATATATCATATCGAAAATATTGCGTGCGTGAATTGAAAAAAAAAATTAATAATTCTAGTTTTGAAACACAATAGGAGACAATGTTAATGCAAATAGACCTATGGACATAATAATATGTGACTATCAAATAACCATGCGTTTCAAATTATGCATTTTAATACGATCCATATGTAAATAATATATTATACCTATACGCTATAACCATCATGACTGACTTTCCAACTAATTAACATGAATCATCGACATACCAATACATATTGTCTGTGCTATACATATTTAGTTATGACTTTCTCTCTTTAAAAGTTGAAACAACACATCAAATATCGAACTAATATTAAATTATTAATTGATTAGTACCGTAATATTAATAATTGATTTTATTGTAATAGAAATATACAGAATATTTATTAGATGGTACACCACACAGAAAAAATTCTACCTGTTTTACGATAATATTCTGTTGAAAAACATATTGACAGTATTTTTCCAGGCATGTACCTATAGTACCCCTACTATTTTTACTTAGACAAATATTTAATTATATGATGCAGCAGAACGAATTCAAAGGAAGAGAGAATTATGGAACTCATAGTGAACTTATTCTTTCCCAAACAAAAAAAAAAAAATCTTTTTTTTTCAATACACTTTTACTTACTATCAGTTTTGATAACTTAACAAATACCGCGCGTGTCCATATTAGTATTTACCTTATACATTTTATTTTGTATTTTCTTGAATATTTTTCGATTTATAGAGCAATTTATTATTATTACTATTATAATGTGTATTATGCATAAATCTAAAACCCGTCTTAGGCATAAAACTGCTATCGACTGTATACAATGGAGTAATAATATAATATTAGATTACGTGATGTAGACACTTCGATTTTATTTAGGTCCGTAGAAATGTCTTAAACTTCCATATCTGTAGATATACGATAAATATTGGTTAAACAACAAGAATGTATTTTGTAGTACGCGTTACGTGTACGTAATACACGATATGCGAACATAGCTAAAACCTACATTTCCCGAGGTTATATATATATATATACACCAATATTATTATCATACCTATCTTTATTATTAAGTAAGGTTCACTGTTTAGTAATATTTATTTAATGATATAGATCAATGTATTACACAATTCATATATATATATTCTGTGTTGTGCAACACGTATCTACTTTAGACTTCTGCGCTGAAATTGAATGGTTTCGAATAATATTAGAAACGTTTATCTCGTTAGACACTTGTTGTGAAAATTAAATTCTTTATTCGCAAATTGCACATTATGCGAAAACCTGGGTTTGATTAAAATCGCTTTTGACACAAATATTTAATGATTAAAAATCAACACTAATGCGTATATAATGATTGATTACAAATACTATATACTATCGCGTAGTATAATCTTTATAAACGTACTTAAATTAAATTAGAAACGATTCTTAATACTATAGTCGTATGATTAAACTCGGAAAACGCGAGTACCCGTTGGTTTTAATATTTCACGACGACGCGTTTTTCTCTCTGTAAAAATTTATTTCTAAACAGTAAATGTTATTAAAAAAATTCGTGTCGATCGGAAATTGATTACAAATGGTTTTAAACACTCAAGTTTTTGTAATTATTATAATTTCTTGAATAATTTAATCTATAATTTGTCGACTCGCTTAATTTTTTTCTCAACACGTTTACATATAGAATTATCTATTCGGAAAATGCGGTTTACTTATTGCTTTTGTCACACTCTCATACGAATCTTATACTTTTATGTAAAAGATTACTTTAACAGCTTTATAACGTAACATAACGATAGCCTACACAGTCATAAAATATGAAAAGTTTGAAAAATGTGTCCACATTTTCAAAATCGCCGATAATTAAATTTTCAATAATTTAGTCAAACAACGTAAAAGATGTTAAAAAAAAGTCGATGTTAATTTTTCTTAAATTTCAAAGTACGTATTCTGCCTTCCATCGAATTTTATAAGTCACGCGTAGACAATAACATAAAATCGGTATTTATCAAAATATAATAAAAGTACAAAATATTAATACGCATACAAAAGTAATAGATTTCTTACAAATACCTATACGTATACATTTAACGTTTATTTGATCGAAATGTATTTCAGCGAATCATTTCCAGCGAATCGATTCAATAACAAAATAGTCATATCGCGCGATATTATAAAATTTACGAATATTTATTATAAATACTAACGTCTATAATACAATACAGAAAAAGGCAGGTATTATTATTACTATGGGAATAATAATAATAATAATCGTAATAATAACGATGATGTATAAAACGTTGAAAAACGTTGTCTATATATAATATAATAACTGAGAGCATTAATTACTGATTTAACATTTTAAAACATACATTATTCATATATTTTTTGTGCATTAAATATACGATTAAACGTCTAAATATCTCATACACAATACATGCACGCATAAATAATTATTAATGTTACATAAAAGAAATGTGTTTATTATTTTTTTTTGTAAATTTCTACGCTTAATATACAATCTCATTTGTGTATACTGTGAATATTCACAGTGATACGAGTTTAACTATACTCGCCGCAAATGCGTAGTGGTATACCCAATATAGATCGCGGATAGGTTCAAACGCGTTTTGAGAGGAATTTTCATATCGACTTAACGCATGTGTTGGTCATCCCTAAAATACACTTGTAAAATTAAAACTCGGTTATTATTATTATGACATAGTGAAGTATAGTGAATTCGTATTAATTTTCTTTAATGAAATGTCGACTAGCGAGATTAGTGTTCATTCTATTTGAATAACGCCCTGTATTACTATAAAATAAGTTCTATTTTTTTTTTTTTTAATTTTTTTAAACGCAATACTCCGATAGAATGACTTCACGGATCAGTATTTCGGTGATTAATGCTAATGCGATATTAATATCATTTTTACGTAAATATACAAAGTTTTCGAATTACTAAATGTAAAATGATAAAAATATTATACTTTACACTGCATCAAAACACTTCGTTGAAGAATGAAAGTTTGAGAATTTTTTCAGGGTACAAAAATATGTGAAAGTTTTTTTCACACATATATATATATATTTACTTAATAGATGTAAAACATTATTATTGCGTTTACAGCGTATTTCGAATATTAAAACTAGAACTGTATAATTTTTTCAATTTACTATTCCGGTATAATATACACAGTAATAATCGTATTCGTGTTCTTCCCTAGGTTTACTATCTCCTATTATAGCAATAAATGCGACCTCGATTACACTTACGCATTCGCTGAAAATGTAATTTGTAATTCCAATCCGTACAGAACGCGTTTACTTATAGCCACCCGTTTTCGGACGTATGAGAAATTTATATATTAGTGTATTTGTATATACACTATCAAAAATCTCTGTTAAAACGATATGTTTAAAAATGTAATAACGTACAAAGCCCAAGTCGTATGAAAGAGAAAAAAAGAAGAACCATTTAGCGAGCCGCGAGTATAAGGCTACGTTCACATGGACGCGCGTGAACGTAAATTAATTAATTAATTAATTAATTTTTACGTCAACGTAAAAACGTGAACGTCATTTAAACGCGGACTAGCTATTTACGTAAAGAGAGATTTTAGAATTGTATTATTATTATTACTACTACTATGAATATTTGGAAACAATGTATTCGGAAAACGAACTTCTGAGCAAAACTTTTTTTTCTAAATGAATTTGATATCTTTGTTACGATAATATAATTGAAAAAAAAAAAAATTATTTTAAGAAAAAAAAAATATGTATTATGTAATAATGTTTTTTTTTTACTTTTTATTACGAAAATTTGTGCAAAAAATTGTACAATTGAAGGGCTACGAGGAAAAAAGATAATAGTCAATTTTTTTTTGTAATTTTTCTTTTCTTAAATTTAAAAGTAAATTGAATTTTTTTGTTCATTTTGTCGAAAATTATTAATCTAACTAAATTATATTCTCTTGAATTATCTCGTACTTAATTTGTTGGTTTTCTTTGAGTTCTGAAACTATAAAACTGCAATATTGAATATTTTAGGAATATTGACAATTATCGTTTTTCCCCGTAGCCCTTCAATTGTATACGTATGTGTGAATAGGTAATTGATAATTGATTATCGTTTAAGAATTGAGTATATTTTCCCACTAGAGTTATTTTTCTCAACGGTTGATTAATTTTTCCCTAAATTTTCACAACCGACAATTCCGGAGACCTTAAACTGTACGATCTTTCCATTTGATTTTACGCGTTTTCAATAAATCGGCGTAATATTCCCGAATATTTCGATTACTACTATACATTGTTTGCGTATAAATGTCATAAATTGATGATCTCAATTGTCGGACGAACGTTGAAGAGTTCAAAAGTATGTTACGACTTTTGAAATGTTAAAAAAAAATTAACATCGCGGCGTTTTTGTTCGTTTACTCACAAATGTACACCGTTATAAATGTATGCGCATATAAATATTATTTTTAATTATTCATAATATTATGCCATTCGTAATAACCTGTAATAATTATAATAATACCGATAATACGTCATAATATTTCGACAGTCTTCGACAGTTAACGCTCGCGGAGTGAGTAATAAAAAAAAAATATACTTCTAATTTAAACAAAAACAGTGAACACCGATTAAAACCATAAAAAAGTCATTATTACCAAATCCGATATGGCTATTATAAATACTAATTAATTATTATCCATATATTATATCGGATATATACTCGATAAACGGTAGAAGCTCCGCATATTATAAAAAACGAGCTTTAATATAAACAATCTTGTGAAGAATTCTATGACTAAAATTTTGGAAAACAAAATAACGTCGCTGAAGTAATTCCACGGACCGACCAAATATTTTACGGAAAATTTCGAAAACTGATCAATAATTAATATATGAATTTAATTTAAAACCTATACAACATATAAATCATAATTTAAAATGTATATAAATAAAAAATAATGTGTTTTTTCCCTAATTTTGTGCGTGTTCAATATATTTTTTAATAAAATATTATTTAACACCTTTCATTGCTTTATAACGCATTTTCCTACTATTAGAATTAGGTTACGGAATATTACGTGGGAACTACCTAATTAGGTGTTATTACTTTAAGAGTTTGTTTATGTCTTGTTTAATAATTATAGGAAATAATTCTGGTTTTTTAAATTACACTTGATACGAATAGTTACTAATTTATTTGGAAGTTTTTTTTGTTTTTAATAATAAATTTTTAGAAAAATTATAAATCATATTAAAGTATAAGTCATTAACTCGACGTGTTCTTGAATGCAGTTGATATTTTCCTGATTAATGAAAACAACAATTTTGTTTCGATGATTTAAAATATCAATTAGAGTAGGTTAGATTATGGTGCACTTATTGTATAAATTAGATATAAACAGGTACACATAATACCGAATAGGTTTTTACCTATACACTTACTAATTAATTACAAACGTTATTTTCAATCGTTTCCTGTCATGCATTACAATGACCCATAATATATTTAGTATAAATTATTCTTGGATAAATGTTAACTTATGACCTCACTAAAGTTTCTAATTCAAAATGAGATCACCGTGTATGTGAGTTCACTATTCGCTATAATCCAACCACCCAGGTAAGTACTTTTATATATTAATTACAAAAAAAAAAAATATGTATATATCAATTTTATGAGTTACTGTATCGCATGGTTTCGTATAATTCTAATATAATAATTACAGAAAAACAATATTTCTCTGATCAAAGAGATATATCGTGTAATTTAAAATTTATGTTGGTCTTTTATAAATTCACAGTCATTGTTCAATCTAAACTTTGTACGTTGATAAATCATTAGAATATAAATGCCTTAATAACCGATGATCACCAAAACAGATTAAACCCAAATCATTTTATGATTTTTTTTTTTTTAATGATACATGATATTATGTATCTTAAAACGATACATTTATCATATGAATGGCGTGTTGTACAATTCAAAATATTATCAGTGAATTTTCCGTAAATAAATTTGTATAAAACAAATTATAATAGTAAAAAACGTGATTTTGTTTTTAATTTATTAAATTAACTCAATTTATAAATGTAATATTATTGACACAATACTTTGCAAATTCCACATTTTACAATGTTCTAGAGAAAAAAAAAAGATATAATTCGTTATTAATTAAACAATGTACCTGAATATAATTATAATATAATATAACATTTTATAATATTAAATCAAACCAATAGGTATATGTTTTATAAGTGCAAAAAAAAAAAAAAATTATAGTCAATATTTTATTGTTGTAAAAACTGTATATATATTTAAGCATTGTTAATAGATCTGATCAATATTTTATATTGTCATAAGGTTATAATTCCTAATTACATTATGCATAATACATTTTATATCACAGATATTTTTCACCCGATTGTTTAGATTGTTATTTACGTTTTTAGAATTCATGTGTACTTTTACTCAAATAACATATTATGAAACGTTGACGCTACTTTCACGGTACAAGTGCTCTATTTACTTATGTAATACGTTGGTGTGGTTTGGTAAAAAATGAGAATCAGTCATACGGTATGCAAAACTTATAATGACAAATTTATTCTCTCAAATAACACGAGGTAAATAGTAACTCGAAAAATACATATTATATACACGGTGAATATTGATTTAAAATAAAAGAAAAAAAACACATACATTTTTATTTTACCGTATTAATTAGTGATATTTGGAAATGCGTGTGGTGTGGAACGTAAAACGTATGCCTAGTGACACAACGTGAAAATAATAATAATAATAATAAAAAAAAAAAAAATACAATATATATATATATCAGTCGTCGTCGATCATGATGGCTTCAGACACGCGGACCCAGTCGTATGCGGCGAGCAAGGGGTCTTCACGCGACGGTACGCGGTCCCAATTCCAGTACGTCAGTCGTTCGGTGACTCGGTCGGCCACCAGATCCGAGGGATCGCCACGGTCCATTCTATTACCGTCGCAGCTGCACAAAACGCCAACGTAGCCGTCCGGCATGTCGAGTTTGACGCCCGTAAGCGGTTTGCCGCGTAACGACGCGCGCCACACCGCGGTGGTGTCGCCAATCGTCGTCGTCGCGTCCTTCTCGTACGGACAAAAATATCGATCCACCGGACCCGTCAACGTCTGATCGCCGCCGACGGCCGCCACTCTGTCCGGCCGTATCCTGCACGGCAACAAGTGCAGCGGCCGTTGGCCACCGACGTCGTCGCTCTGCCCACGGTCTTCGCCATTACTCTGCCGCCGACGCTTAACGACGAGACGGCGCATGATTATGCGTCCGGGCGTAGAGGACCGCAGTGAAAACGACTACGCCGCACGATATTGGTGAAACGGCTCGGGACCGCCGGCGATTCCGAGACGAGGAGGCGCGTTTTGCTTTGTTTATGTTACACGACCGTTTCGGAGACAGTTAAAGACCGCGGGGGACTGATACGGAACGTCCGGCGGTGATAAAATACGTTAACGGAACGCTGCCGAGCGTTTTTATTTTTTCTCGCGACCACAGATATGTATTATATTATCACTGCAATTAACGTAAAACGCGGGAACCTCGTCGAAGGAAACGGCGGCGCGCACCGGTTCGGCACAACGGTCGTCTCTCGAACGATGTTTGCCTACAAACGTCGTCGTCGACGAATCGCGACGGCCGCCGGTGTTGTCGTGAAACCGTACACCGGTGCGGCGGTGCTCATTCGCACTACGGCGATAACGACGCGGACGGACGGACTGATAATGATAACGACGCGGACGGACGGACGGACTGATAATGATAACGACAACGCGAGCGTGTATTCGAAAGTAAAAGTACGTTTCGACTGTTCGGTTTTTACACGATGTGCGCTCACGACGAAACTTCTGTTGAATTCAACGATTACCACAATCACCGGCCAGCAGCACGTTTGGATTTTTCAACGAAAACACAATCGGTTTCGCGTTGTTTTCCCTGTCGTCCGATCGGACGCCATCGCCGCGACAACCGTGTGCTGTGATATTCGTCTTTGTCGTCCGAGGAGAACAAGGAGTTGCGGTGACGACAGAATGGCGTACTATTACTATTACCAGCAAAACAACAGTAAGATATTAACCGGCAAACGATTCCGTCTGCTCTGTAACCGTACACGGGTAGCTGCTCTCTAAACGTCTCGGCGAACCCGATATGAAATTCGTTCGACGCTTACTGCGTTAATAATACACATTACAAAACATTTATTTAATATAATATGGCGTACATCGCCCGAGATTAATAGTTAACGATTATAAGGGAATGTTGTAAATCATTGGTGTAATATCGTTTTTTCTATAGCGTCTCAATAATTATTATCGGGGCAATCGAAAATGTATCGTTTCACGGTCGAAAACTGGGATCTGTTATATCGGGTGTATAGCGTAACACAACGAAACAAAATAATTATATTACAAATTAGGTATCTTTTTTTTTTTCTTCTTCTTCTTTCGGCAATTGACCAACGCGGATTTCATGTCTTTCGAGTGTGCGATCACGGACTTTTTAATAAAATTGTCATTATGTAAAATTTGCAATATTCAACTTAATTATTTTAATGACAATGTAAATAAAATTACACGCGTAATAAATATGTTCCGTGATTTTATTGTTGTATTTAAAATAATATCAAAGTACGAAAACGTTTATGTAAATTATTATATTTGTTAATACAAATTATTATAATTGTGATTGTGCTATAATATTGAATTAACAAATACAGATACTTTTAATAATTTAAAATTATTTTTTTTTTAAATCTTTTTTTTTTTTAGACGCTTCTTACAGTTTATACTTATATGAGTAACTTTAATAATATTGTATTTTTGTTTTTCTGTTTACAGCATCAACCGAATCATCGTTATCGCCAGACACAACGGCAGCACAATTAACACCGCCACCTTTGTTACTGTTATCGCCATCACCAAAGCAAAATTTGACTCTACCACTGCTTACGCCGTCAGTAACAATGTCGTCAATGTCGATAACGACTACTGCTGTTGTTACAACAGATCATCATCAACAACAGCAGTTACCCACACCAAATACATTCATTAAGCATTGCGAGGACATGGGTCTGTTCAAAGATTTACAAAACGTTTTGATTGCGTCTGGACAACCGGACGATACTACTGTTACTACCCCAGCTGCTGTTACCTCTACTGCTACTGTTGTCACTGCATCAGTACCTACAGTAGAATCTAATATTTCTAATTTATTTAGCTCGTCATCGTCCGCAGTTGTAAAACATATGATGGCCAATCCGTTTGATGAGACATTCAAACAAGCTGTGTTGCAGCAACAGAAAGCCAATGCGAATCCTACAAGAGATATTTTGAACAACAACAACTACGACAGTGATGGTGAATTAAACACTCCTTTCATAATACCCGTCACTGTTGAAGACATGTATATTAACAACAATAATAACTGTAAGTTTGTTAACATAAAAATTATTGAAAAGTTAAAATATAAATAATATTTAATAGGTATTGAAGTGTAGGTAACATTGAAAAACTTTCTTTGCTTATTGTCATCTTTTTATACAAAATATAACAATTTTTTTAAATTGTAGGCTTTCTTTATTATTATTATTACTATTAATTTCTATTGTATAACAACAATTTCTAACTATTATTTTAAATTTCATTAATTTTCAAGTTCAAACTATTTTAATTATTATACGTGTATCTAATAAATCTAGAAAAATCTATAGTTCCTATTTTTAATCTAATATCTATTTGTTGCTCATTATTTAATTTAATATTTCATAATTCTAGATGATAGATGACACACAAAAAAAATTATCTCTATATATACAATAATTAGCTGTTTGACTAATACTTATTTGTTTATATTTACCATTTACATTGTAGCTGGTGTCTGTACGTGTACCATCAAAGAGTATTATTACTAATAATATTTGTTGTAAATATGACACTAATTTTTTTTTTTTTAATATTTATTTTAAATATATGTAGGAATGTACTGGTTGATGTGGTTGTTGGACATTAAAAAAAAAAAACCAATAGAATTTCAATATTTAACGTATTCATGTCAATTTCACAAATTGCAACAAAAGAAATAATAAACAGATAAAGCGCTATATTAATACAAGACTACAAATAACACAACACGACTTGACACTAGAACGGCAACTACTCGATTGCACAGTCTAACATATATTATCTAGTATACTAACTACAATAACGGAACAAATAATAACTAACTCCACGCTTACTGTATTTTCTTAAATATTAGGAATGTCTTTCAAGAGATTAGTGTTTAACTAAATATAAATTTGTTGTCATTCAGTTAGTTTTCTATGATGATATTCGCTTAATAGTTAATATGTACATTGCATTTAAATATTTTGTTTCTTTTGAATTTCAGTTGGTTTTTTGATTCTACCATATATAAAATATTTTATTAAGCGTTTTACTTTTATGTATTATATTGTCAAATTAAAGGCATGTAGTATAAATATTTTTGCGATCAGTTGTATTCGTAACTATTACTATAAATTTTATTTGTCAATGTTGATTTTTATGAAACTTAGGATAGAAAATTATATTTTATTAGTCACAAGTTATTGCTATTTTTTTAACACTCAACATTTGTGCATTGTGAACTAAAGGGTACCTTTGTGGAAATAAAATATATCAATTTTATAATGTATTAATAAATGTTGATAATTATTATAATACAATATTATTCATATTTCATTACAGCGTCGACAGAATCGACATCAGTAGATATGAGGGCTACAGCTGTAATGGATACTACTCTAACAGCTGAATCTATGACAACTGTCCAGTCTCAATCAGAACAACAAAATACGTTTATCACGACATCAACGGCCGAAGTAATTATTGAACGATGGAATAAATCTCTTCAGTATGACTATTAAATTTAAGCACCATTTATTTTTAAAAAAATTCGTAGACGTAATGATAGAAAAAAATCGACTCTATTTTCCTACATAGTATAATTAGTACATATTTAAAAAAATTAAGAAATACATGTATAATTTGTTTTTTATTTAATCCAACCCATTAGTTTATCTCTGAAATGTTATCTATTATATATGAATACAAAAAACTTTCATATCGATTTTATCAAATATGTAAAAAAAAATTCTAATTTCTCTTTTACAAAATAAAAATTAAATTTAAAATGTCTTTTAAGCATTAGATTTTTGATTTCGCGCTTGAACAAAAAAAAAAAAAAAAATCACTGAAGTGTTAAAAAAAGAAGTTAAATTGAGTACCTATCTTGAATAATATTTGTATATATAATAACCTTGATTATATTACACATAAGGCGAAAACGACCAGAAGTTTGCCGATGCTGAAGGAACAGCAACATTGTAATTTGATACAACAACAAGATGAGCAGAATAACCACGTCGTAGAACAGCAGTTGGTTATACCGTTAACCACGACTATACCTAGTGTCGTTGATTTAACAATAATGGCTCATTGTGACAAAAACGGAGATAATACAGCCGTAAATGTTGAAAATGGAACAACTATAATTAAACAGGTACTGTACGCTCAGTTTTCTTCTCCCTTGTTTTATGTTACTACTGCGACTACGAATTGTAAGTAACTTTGTTGTGTTGAATGTTTTTATATATTTGCTCATGTGAAAAGGCGTTAAAGCGGAACCTTTTGGTAAAACAAATGATGCACAAACGGCACAAGCAACAGGATAACAATATCGGTATCGTTGACGAGACTGTCGTGAACAAAATAAATAACAGTAATGGCCGAGAGAACGACGATAATGAAAATCAGTTGCAAAAACAGTTACAAAAACAAGATCTGCTAGAAAGGAACAGGTATTAGTATAATACTAATCTGGTATAAATATGATATTGACGAATATTTGAATTATGTTATATACTTTATTACTGTTATTATTGAAACCTGTTATATAATGAAATAATTAATTCAAACGCAGGTCAGCGGCCAAACGATGCAGAATAAAACGAAAACAAAGATGGGAACTACTTTCTGAGGAGAACCGAAAGCTGAAACTAGAAAATTTTCGATTGCGTGAAGCTTTTGGAAAATTCGTCAGCGAACACTTACGTTGGACTTCTCAACAGCAACAGCAAGCAAAGACAGCGCTAAACACTTTCGTCAAAGGCAAAGACGATCAAAGCAATAATTAGTGCACGTTTTAATAGTTATTATTCTCCGTTTTGAAGAACACTTCCTGTTAGGTTAACTAATAATAATCACTGGACGCATATGCTATTTTTCTATATAACGGCATTGCCATACGAATAAATCTGTTTTATTTATTTAATATTATGTAACAAAAATTCATTAAACTTTATGATAATCATGGTGTTAGTATATTAAACCATATTTATGATTATGTAATATTTTTTTTTTTTTTTACTTTGAGATTTTTAAATCCAACTGCTTTATTATTAATTTGTATTGTTGAATATTTCTTTGTAGTTACTTATTAATATTATTAATAAATCGCCCTGTAAATTTTTAATGTTCGCGAGATTAAAAAGTCTACACTCCATTCAAATGTATTTTATTAAAAATGATAAAACTCTAATTGTTATTTTGGAATAGGGTTAAACAATATAATTTTAATTACACAATTAAATATTCGGTTGATAGAATTTTTAGTAAATTCATATAGCCAAATAAATCCTATAAATTTAATCTTGCAAATTTATTTACTCTTTAGTCATTGATATATATAATATATATATATACATTTTTTTTTTGTTATTTCTATCAAATTTAATAAATAGTTTATATGTGTTTCTGCATTGTTATGTTTTTCAATTATTAAACTAATTACGTTACTAAGCGATATTGTATTTCTACACTATTTTAATTGATTGAAATGTAGTTTAATTTTAAAAACAATAAATATCTTTTGTATTAGAAAAGAGACAAATGACTAATATGTACGTCACATTTTTATGAACAATTTTGTTATGGACATATTAAATTAGTAACAAATGTTTGAAAATATTGTAAATGTAAATATATATACGAGTATATCATTTTTTTAAATGTAATTAATAAACTTGTTCAAATGATATTTCTGCTATAGCCAAAAAAATCAAATAATTAAAACATTTATAAAAAAAAAAAACACAACTTGTGCTAAGGAAAAATATCATTTTTCTTTTTTTTTTCTTTTTTCATTTCTTTTTCTTATGTTTTATATTACGAAGGTTTAAAATGAAAAAGTTTATATCAAACACCATACAAAAATATCATTAAACGGATGATAAACATCCAACGAAATTTTAGAATCTCAATATATTTCAAATCTTTTATTTATAAATTTTCCAAAAGTTTCTCAATCATTTTGAAAAATATATAATCTTGTATAATATATATTGAACAATTTTTTTAATTAATAGTTGACTTTAAATCGGTTTTTATATAAATATATATATTTTTATTAATATATATTTTTTTTTTTTTGATATTTTGTATTATTTAAATAAATGTTGTTTGTATATATATATATTTTTTTTTATTGCTTTAGAAAATTACTTATAACGCGTTTGATGGAAATGACTGCTGTAGCATTCGCCAACAAACACCTCTTTTTAGGTCAGCTTGACTTATTAATTATTATGTTCCAAGCACCCAATACTAATAAAATTTAGACACAAATGATCAGTGTTCTAAAATTAATTGTTTTTTGAAAAAAAAAATAC
Organism: Chaetogeoica ovagalla; assembly: GCA_032441825.1. Lineage (NCBI taxonomy): Eukaryota > Metazoa > Arthropoda > Insecta > Hemiptera > Aphididae > Chaetogeoica > Chaetogeoica ovagalla. The sequence continues at coordinate 1,697,876 of CM063747.1, read as the reverse complement.
TCGACTGCTATAGCATGTTGTATTACCCTTATGACTTAATTTCATTTGAAAAAAAAATACATTTTTAAACCGTTATTCTTCGAAGTAGTGTAAAGTTACTTGTAATAAAAATATGTAAGTACTTTTGTCTTATACATTAATAATAAATAAAAATTAATATATAATAATGTCTAAAATTTCCCATATGCGCAGTCAAATCTACATTCATTCGCTATTATTTGCGTTTAATGTCAGTTTATTTAAATGCTAAATTCCTTGGGAATATTAGACGAAATTTTTTTGCTAAAAATGAAAAACGGTAATAAAATTAAAATATAATATACCTAAGTGACAATTTCATGTACATAATATTATTTAATTATTTATGTTCATGTGATTAATTAATAAAAAAATACGAGTTACAATAATATTGATAAGAAATACTGACTGAACAATATTGAACTATAATAAAATTAATCTCATTGGTCCTATACAACCCTCGGCGCCACAGATTTCGAATAAAAAATTGAATAATTTAAAAAAAATAAAAAAAATCAATATAAGATTCCCTTTGTATAAAAGATTATTTATATTTTTCAGTCTTCCTTAAAATTACAAATTATATTAGACACAAAATTATCAAAATGATATTTGTAACATAATATATAATATAAAAAGAATGACACAAAATATATTCATTTGATTAAATTACTTAATAATGAATAAAAACTATTTTAATACGTAACTGTACGCAAATGAATATCACAAAAGTAAAACAATATTGAATTTTGTGTTGTTTATATGATATAAAATAATCAGAACTAAAAAAAAAAAGCTTGTTAAAAAAACTTTTATTCTTTATTTTAATTATTTTTTAATGATAAAGTAACAAAAAAAGTTATTATTAGTTAAATTACTGTTTCCATACATCTTGTATGTTCAAATAAAGCGTATAATGTCATGTATTAAAAATCAAATGAGGTACAGATACTTATGAACATTAAATCAAAATTAAATTCAAATAAGACAAAATAGTAAAATTAATGTTTGTTTACATTATTCTTAAAATTAGTAAAATTATGCTTTAACACTACTTTTTGTTGAGTTGAGAGATATTTGTTCAAGTTTTCGATTATTTCATCCAAGTTTGGTTGATTATTACACGATTCTATGTTCAGCAACATATTAAATATTTTTTGCCAAAGTGTCTTGTCTATGTACCTATAAAATAATTGATATTTTATTTAATTAATATAGACAAGTATTGATTTAAAATGTTTAAAATACATTTTATATACATATTATTATACGAGATAATTATCCATCGAATTTTACTAATGTAAAATGATCCCTGTAATTAAGGAAATAATAATAACAATTAATCTACCAGATTAAATTCTATAAAACATAGAATGATATCAGACTAAAAACCATTCAAATAACATCACTAATTGAAAAATAATAATAATAATAATAAAAAAAAAAAACGAACACGCGACAAATTTATAATTTGAAAGTTACAATAACACTGGCCATCAATTCAATTACGTATTATCGTTTATATCAGTTACTAATTATAATGTTTATAATTATAGGGAAATTGTGATTGACTTTCCGAATGAGCAACACGCCTACATAAACCTTCAAAGAAATGCCTATAAAAGACAACTACTAACTAATAAATAAATACCACACACATAATATAAATTATCGTTTATCACACTGATATTATTGATTTTTTTCTTTTTAGCTAAACATAATATTTAAGAGACATTATTTAATCAAACAAACTACAAATATTCACCTTGGAAATGGTTTCAAAAGAACCCATTTATTACGTAATTTATAAGTTTTCATGTAGTCTGACATGAGACACATGTACATGATTCCAGCTAATCCAAAGTAATCGGTCTGCAATAAAACACAACACACAATAATTAACTTGTCCGAAATGATAATAGATTGAAAAGAATTAACCTGATACGTCCATGGTAATTTATCTCTCATTTCGTGACAAATAAAGTCTGCAGTTTTCACCATGTATGTGAAAGTGGTTTTAGGAGGGAACAATGTCATATCAATGCAACGTCCAAAGTCAATTAACTGCACACAAGGTGTGCACATATCACTGGGTCTTGAAAAACAAAAACATTAATTTTTAAATTGAATAACACCGATTTCTAATATATAATTCTGATAAAAAAAAAAACTCACAATGATTTAAGAACAACATTATCTGGTTTTAAGTCACCATGGATAATTTGACATTCGTGAAGGTATTTCACTGCCAATGTAATTTGTGACGAGAGTAAAGCAGCAACAGTTATAGGAATAGACTGATTCTGAAAAATAAAAACGATAAATCATAATAGATACCAAATGAAAAAATACAAGAAGATTCTTCTTTAATCAAATAATTTAATATTTGAATTTATTTCATGCTATAGAATAAACATTTTTATACTCTCACCATTGCCAGTTTATAAGATTGAATCGCTGATAATAATGTTCCATGGGTAGCAAACTCCATAGAAATTATTGATCCATTTTTGAAAATATGCATGTTTTCCATGTTTACGAAATAAGATACCTATAAAAATAATAATAATAATAATAATAATAATAATAATGGGAAACAAATCAATGTTTGAAAATAAATAAATATAAAACAGATATATAATCATTATGTTTACTTTCTCAGGGAATTTAAGCCGGTGCTCAATTTCTTTACTGATATACCATTCCCATACACAAGCAGGTTTTTGAATTTTAAGTGCTTTTTCCACGGTTTTATCTTTTGGCCAGGCTGCTTTCACTACACGAGCATATGAACCTTTTCCAATTTCGCTGAGAAACAACATTTTATTTTGACCTATCAAAAATATAATAGATAGCATTAGTTTACTACATATACTAAAAACAAAAAGATGAAATATAATCTATTGAAAATTAATTTTTATACCTAGTTTAAATTCAGATCGCATACTTGGTACGTCACATTCATGTTCTACATAACCAGACTTATGATGCTCATTAGGAAATTTAATTACATTTTGTAATAATTTAGTTATCAATCTCTCATCAAATGGGTTAATAGAATCACCTGTACATAAATGAAATAATTTTTGCAAATATTATTTTATATAATTAAAACAAAAATTTATAAATTACAAGACAAGTGTTCATAATATACGTTAGAAAAATTTAAACACCAGATGAAATGGTTATTACTTGTGAATGTGTTAATGGTATTAAAATATTACATTGGTATAAGTGTAACGTTTTAATGTTCATATTGTAAGCATAATATTTAATTTTAAATATTACAAATAAATAAAATAAAACAGTAGGAAAAAATGAAATAAACAGAAGAAGAATAAAGGAAATTCTATTTTTTTTTATGTGAAAGAAATGGAAATAAAAAATAAAATCTATAAATTAATACTCTACATTTTAGAGTATAAATTTATAGTTTTTGTTTTTTATTATTCTAGAGAGCCTAGAATAATAAATTTGTGTGTGTAATTTTTCCTTTTTTAGATTTGTGTTCGGGTATAATAAAATGTTTATACCAAAATCAATTGATGATAGTTGTTCTTGTTTTATGCCTGAATTTATAGAAATTAATCCAGAAGACGCACTACTATTGCGTTCTTTAGATGCTTCAAATATTGTACTTAAAGTTTTTCCCAATTGAAATTCTTCAGTTTTCTTATTTTCCGTTTCATCAATCGACCTAAACAAAAATATGATAAAATATTTTATTTTATTTAGTTTTATATATAAATATTATTATATAAAATTTAAATTTATAACAAATAAATTATGTAAATAAAATAAAATATAAAGCATTAATATTGTAATTTATAATTATTAGTATTTTAAGTATTCAAATTATTCAATTTTTATTATTTTAATTGTTTTTTAAACTTTTAATAAAACTCGATATTTCGAATTTCTTCCACTTTCCAAGTTTACTGTATAATTTGCAACATCTTATAACACAATAATACATCATACATACTCATTTGGCTCTTCAATAACACTTCTAGTTCTATTCTTCTTTTGACCTAAGGGTGTTGAGCTAGATAAAATAAATGCAAATGCTTTTGTTGAGCAAGTCATATCATCATCATTCCCAGTCTGAAAAATAAAGTTGCAAACACCGGTATTTAAATGGAATTATTAATTTGTATAGAATTAAATATAAGGTGATTAATTTGTAATTTGCATTATCATAATAATATGTAAAATATTCTTCTTTTTCTTCGCCTCACACCCTTAACTACATAAGGTTGGCCATTCTAGTCGTAGACATCCATAAAGCATAACTTTCCTCCTCTTGTACACCCATAACAGCAATCTGATTAATAGTTGACCAGCTTCACATTACTGTCAATTCCATCTATTCACTTCTCTTTTATTTTCAATCTACATAATTAGTGGTTTAGTATATGCATTATATTATTTATCATAATCTGTGATTTGGTTGCAGTGTTAAACTATCATTAAAAAACATTAATAAAAAAATTAACAACTTTAATATGCAAATTAACAAATAACTTTAGCAACAATTGATTATATACACATATAATCATCACATTATTTTTATATTTAACTACATATTTCATTAAAAAATATGCCCACCGCCACTGTATAAAATCTAGAATTATAATCCACAACCGTATTACTTACATCGAGGATTTTATTGAAAGGAGAATTTTCATCATTTGGCTCAATAGAATCTTTGAATGGATTAACATTATTTGTAGTTTTTTCCATTTGTTTTGTAATATTATTGTTAGCATTATTTTCTATTTGATCTTCATACACTTCAAAATGTTTATCATTTTTAATAGGATTTTCATAACTGTTCATTATGTTCAGACGTTCTTTAGAACCCATTTTTTTTAATGCTTTTCCGTCATCAATATATACGGAATGTAATGTTTTTAAGTCATTTTCGTCAATTTTATCGTGATTATCAGCATATGATTGAGAACCCTTATTATTGCTTTCCTTGGTTTTAATATTTTCATTTACATCTTCAAAAACTTTAAAACTTTGAATCTGTTTCACATTTTCATCAATATCATCATGATCATCATGATCATCATCATCAATATACACTTTTGGTATTTTAAAACTATCAACATTATTTTTCTCTTGACTATTAACATATGCCTTAGGCATTTTTTTTCTGATTTCATGAGTTATATTAGCATCATCTTCATTTTTAAAGACTTCAAAGCTTTGAATCTTCTGTTTAGCATTTTCATCGCCATTACCAATACTTGGTCCTGACATTTTCAAATTATTTGCTTTATTTTCGTCTTGGTTATTAGGATATTTATCAGGCACTTTGTTGTTTCCTTCATCTGGTTTATCTATTTAATAAAATATATAAGTAGGTCTCATCAAAATTTTAACTAAATTATTTTCACCTGTACAATGGCTATTCCACATTTGTTGAACTAAATCAATTGCAGCTCTCGTGTTTACAGTGACGGATTGATTCAATGAATCACGTTCCACACGTAGTGGAAGTGAAGGGACCTAATTTTTATCAACATTAAATAAAGTTGCAGTTGATAATTTTTAATAAAATATTCACCCCCATCACTATACTTCATAAAATATTTGAAATAAAATAAAAAAGAATATCTTATAATTTTTTAATAGCGTCTTGAACGATGTTTACTTAGTGATTAAAAATTTAAATAGTAATAAAAAACAAATAAAACTAATAAAAATATTATTTTATAAAAATTACCTTAAATTGATTTGTATTGTCTTCTGGTAAAATAACTTTTTTAAAAGGTCTTACTGATTTAACTTTTTTGGGAGACATTGCGATATTAAGTGGCACTGGTTGCTTTCCTTTTACCAAACCTAAATTTATTTTACAAAATTCCTTTTACTTTAATAACTTTATAATACAATAGATTTTACAATACATAAATAAACCATTCAAATAATATTTAACCAGTTTTAACCGACAATACTGAAGGCTCCGTGTAAACAGAATTGCGTCCCCCCTCCCCCCCCCAAAAAATATTATACTTTATTTTCATAATAACAAAATAATACGGGAAAAATGTATAAAATTAATATGAAATATGATTTAGGTTGACCAGATTTTTTTTAAAATATAAAAATTTGATCTACACAGCCGTATAAACTAAAAATAATATATATATATATTTTTTTTTAATAAATACATAATTAAATAGTTTGTTTGATTTTATAAGTATAAAAAAAAATTTTACATAAATTATGTGAATAATAATAACAAAAAAAAAAATGTTCATACTATGGAAATTTCTTTTACCTTCACAATAAAACATTTCTGGGGCCCCCTAGACATTTGCCGTTACATGGTAGGACACCCCTATACATTTATTCGCCAAATATCCCTATACAATAGAGTCTAGCTGTATATTATAAAATCAATGATAATACCAACCTTTTACTTTTTCTTGTTTAAGATATATTTCGTATCTGATTTCTTCAAGTTGGATATCCATACCAACTGCATAAACCTAAGAAAAGAAATGAATTAGTTTTAAATAAAAAAAAAAGATTTAATACATACATTTTAGCATTTGTCATTTTAATAATTTAAATGTAATAAGGTAATACAGATTTTATTTATCAACTGCAGTTAGTAACACACAAACTGACATCTGACAAATATGTTATCAATACAGTTATGTGGTTCTCAACTATCAATTGACAGATCATTAATTTACTTTTAACAAAACACAATTTTACTTTTTGTTATAGTTTTCGTACATTTTTAAATGACCGTGAAATGAAATTAAATTAAAAAATAATTTTAGTTTTAGAATATAATAATGTATAAAAATATATAAATATGCCTGTAGTTGTATCAGTAACAATTTTTTTATGATCTTGATTCACTCAGGTTATCAAAAAATTCTTTAAAATAAATTGTGATCCTTCATACTAATGCATAGATATAAAAGATATACATGTTACCAAATTATATGTACTCGTATACATTTAACTCACTTTATCCTTACAATACATAGGTATTTTACTTGGATCGGGCGGTTCAAATATAGCAACTGGACATGAAATAGAAACATTTCCTTTTATTTTACGTAAAGCATTCGGTACAGTAATACCGGGTAATTTTGTTGCAGATTCCTCATTATTATCCTCATGTACTAAAACCAAGAATATTAAATATTATTATTGACTTATTAATGATTAAAATGAAAAACTTCACCTTCAAAATTTACTGCTGATAAAGTTTTAATAGGTTTTGAACTAGGCTTTTTAGTTTTTGTCCATGGTCCCGGTTTAACAGTGTTTTCTTTATTTAATCCATCTTGAACAATATCACGATTGTCGTTAATTGTTCTGGGCAATCCATTTTCATCAGCTTCCTATATTTAGGAAACAATGATAATTATTATTTATATTCAAGTTCATATTTTAAACTTTTTAATAGTTATACTTCAAAAACTCTTAGATCAGATGTGTTTACACCAACACTATGAACTTGTGGTATTTTTCCCAATAAACCACTTGTTCCATGTCTAACACCACTATGTGTTTCAGATTTTTTTAGAACACCAAACGCTTGTCTTTTTCCTGGATCTGTATTTTTATCCTCATTATTTTGTAACTGACCGTTCAGCAATCGTCTAGCGATACTCAACTGGAATTGACTATAAAAAAAAGTTCATTTATTGGTTATTAATATTAATTAAAATTAAAAGAATATTACTTACACATGAGCTTGTTCAAGTTCATCAGCAGGTTCGGCATGAGCCTGAATTCCCAACAAAAATATTTGATCTACACGTTTGAAATCATTATATCTATCCAATAAATCAGCCCACGCACGATAAAATAATGCACACGATGTACCGATTCCTTGGTCATAAACAGTCTGATATAATTCAATAGCATTTGATTGATGTTCAATCTAAAATATTTTTATTACATTTAATACACACATAAAACATTAAATACTATCAAATTAAAAAAATATATTTACGAAATCAATTAAAATTTGAATGAATCTTGGATCCTGTTTATACTTAGAATTATTTTTAAATTTCTGAACAGTTTCTTCAATAAGAGGCAGCACATTATTCTCTGGTCCATGATTTAGATTTATTTGTTCCAACCATTTGATATATTCAAAACGTGGAGCTAATGGATCATCACCCTCATATGTACGAATAGCACGTTCATAAATTCTTAGGAAAAAAAACCCAAAAATGTTTATAACATTATACATCAATAATTGTCAACCCTTAGATTAATGCATAATATAATATATTTACTAATTTTCAATAAATTTACAAATTTGTGTTTAACTACACGCTAATAATCTTTTAAGATTTTATATTATTTACAAAATAAATAGTAGTTTTTTTCTTCGTATTAAAAGAATAAAAGAAAAAATGTATTAAATGTTTAATATTTATCTTTTTCATACACAAAAAATTACTTTCGATCGAAATAGTTCTTAAATTAATTTCTTAATTTTTAAATGACCGTTTATAATATAGCAATTGTTCTAGAATTATCATCTAATATTTCTTTTCAAAAGGTCTTCATAAAAAACAATTATTGAAATAAAATAAAAAAAACTGTATGAATTTGAAAAAAAAAATTTAGAACAATATTACAAAAATGATAAAAATCACTTATCTATAATAATTTAAACATATAATAACAAAAATCTTGGCATGAGTTTATTAATGTACTTATATATAATCATTGATTAAAAATGTAAACTAAATTGTTAACACGAATTAGTTACATTGTGAAACATGTTTACACATTGCTCTGCTACGTTTTATCATACGTATGTCTAATATGAACATGCAAATGCTATAGGATTGGTTATCACAAATAGTATTTTCTACAAATACAAGTATAATTTATTCGACAAGTAATAGAAAAATTGGCAATGGACATTGGTTAAACAAAAAATGTTTATGAACTTAATATAACATTTAATAATAGAACTTTTATTTGTTTATTATATTTATATAAATATTTTAATAATTGAGTAATACTAAAATATTTTTCTTAGAGAAGTAGTTTAAATAATTTAAGAGAATATATTTTTACAACATGTACAGTATATTATGTACAATATAATAAACAAAATTATTTTATGATCACATTGAGTAAAACTTACTCTTTTTCTTTATTCAATTTCTGTTGAATTTCCATATTGCATTGCGCTTGTAGAGCAGTATCCAGCTGAACAGGTTTTCTACCTTGTTTTAAAGGTTTAATATTTTCCTTCGTTAAATCCAAAGCATCGGATGTATTCTCCATGTCCATACATTAATTTTCTTCTATAATTAATAAAAATATAAATATTATGTATCATATAGGATGGTATATTTAATATTTAAAAAATAAATAAGGATATTTAAATATTTAATATTTTTTTTTTAAATATTTACACTAAGGTAGTTTTCTTTATCTAAAATATAATTGTTTTATAACTGATCTAATTACAATTGCTCAAGAAAAATGTTTTTAAATGACAGAAATTAACATAGATAAGGGTGCTTAAAATATTTCAAAAATCCTAAATTGATAAAAATGTCATAAAATGCGATAAAAAGAGACGAACCACGGATGCTACGAATGTCAAGTCGAATGAATCACTTGAACGAACTGTATTATTATTTTGAATTTGATAGCAACGATAAATCATTACATTCGAAATACCATTCTAGCCGAATATTCCTATATAGTTAAATTATTATTCTTTATAGTTTTTCAAAATTCAAACTTCACACGTCATAACGTATTATATTATAAAACAAGTACGCTTGACATTTGAACACAAAATACCTACGATTTAAAAAACGTTATGGGCTAAGAACATTTTACACTCATCACCTTAGCGGAGATATTCATAGGGACGTCATTGTTGAAACCCACAGAAATAATTTACTTTTACAATAGTAAACCTTTTGTAACCGTTAAATTATTTAAATTCAAGTTTTACAATAATTTTTTGGATGTTGCACAAATACTTTTATTTTCAGTTGGACTTTTGAATCCCTTTCATTTATACCTAACCATTAACACGTTCACTGCGTATCAGTTTTGTGTACACATACTCTGGTGCTGATCAAAATAGTCTTTTTTTATCATGACGCAAATTGGCGTCACCAGCATCACCGAATGGTTTTTTTTAGTTAGACGCTGTTCGACGCCACTTGGCGTCATGATAAAAATATGTAAATATTAAAAATAATCATTCAAATATAGTATGTTTATTATATTAGTTTTAGAATACATTACATACAAACATTTATTTATAAATATTGTTTTATTTTTAAATTAACCTACTAAAAACTATATGTTATTATATATTATTAAGTTGATATTTTACTATGAAATGCATTACGGGAGTTATGAATGATAATTTTTGAAGCATGGTTCATGACAAAAGCTGGGGTTTTCTGGACAAATTCCACAATAATATGCAGTATCTTTTCGAGTTTTAGCCGCATAACAAAGTCGACACCTTTATCTCATCACTCTCCCATTTTTTCCAACATCGCATTTTATCGGAAAGTTACTTTCTTTTAATGATAATGATCTCGGCCTTGGAAGTTTTGGAAGAAGAACACTCAGTAGAGACAAACGAAAGTCGTATAATGGCATATTATATCCAACATTATATTTATTATACAAGTAAAACGAATTCATTAATAACATTTGTATAACATGTTTCCCAATTTTTTTGTACCTCTCTCTGAACTTTCAGAATCATCCGCAAGTTGGGAAGAAACTTCATACTCGCTCCCTATATCACTAATAATAATAATAATATAATAATAATAATATCACTTACGTGTTTCCGACTCGAACAAATACGTTTAGGTCTAGATGGACCCGGTTTAATTAATTCGTTTTTTATATTTTTAAAAAAAAAGTACAATAATAAATTAAATATTTTTCTAGAACCGCCAATAGCATAAAAAATAAAAATTACGTATATTATAGTCGACCGCACATGACAAACTGATAATATAACGTTACGTTTCAATGAAATAAATAATACAAACGTATTTCCCGTTTTAGTATTATTCTAAGCCTAAAAATAGAGGTACGACTTTCACACACATATACAGTACTAAACATTGAACAACGCTGACAAAAAAAAAAAAAAAAACAATTAAAACATAACGCTGTCCGCATTAAAACCAATACGAAAATAATGTAGAAATGACGTCTTAAGGCATCATCCGCAGTGAACGTGTTAATAACTATCAAGTAATTACATACAAATTTTACAAAGCAAGTCTCAAGTCCATCGATTTCCATCTTAAATACTATACGAGTAAAGGTCTATTCGCACTGTATGTAATGTCAACTTTGCCCGTCACAACAATATACCTACACGTACAGTTTGCCCGCCGTACTTCTACCAACCGGTTTATATTTAATTTTTTATTTCGTATAAATCTAAGTAATAATAAATTCTGTCTACAGATAATTTCTGTATAAGTACACTGCGTTTCGAATGTAATTTAAATGTATTATTATTATTATTATTATCATTGATATTATAATAAAATTAAGAACCTTGCGCCACTTTCACGTACACCACTGAAATTTATAACGAACCATTCTGTTTAACGTATTCACACTAGCAGAACAGACGAAGAACGGACAAGCAACGGTACGTGACAAAGTATTGTTTTCAAAGAATCGATCGTTGTGCGAATATCGTACGATATACATTCAAAAACATTTTGACGGAGACCGTTGCCGCCGGTCCCAGACGTTACGTACAGAGCAAGAGAAAACGTTAGAGATCTCGTATTAAGCGTTCTGCTTGTTCTCTAATCCACGTAAATTATCGTCGTTCACACTTACCCGGCCAAAGACGAAATAATGTTCGTTCCAGGAAAACTCGAGATATGAACGGCGCGCGAGACGGAACGATTAGACGACGAAAGCGAATTGTGATATTTATCGTTCACGGTGACTGAACGCCAATACAAATAAAACGCAAACCACCATTCGGTAGTAGGCACGACGAGCGCATCATACACGGAACACGGGTTTTTATGGCGTCCCTGAATGTCGTTCAATCAGTAGTAATCACGGTTCGTATACGATTGAGCGTAACGTATTTTACCATTTTCGACACACCGCGTCGCCGCGCTGTAACGTTACGCACCGCAACCGTTTGACATACCCCGGGCGGGCGCCGCGCGGAGCGATACGGAATGACGCTCGGGATTTTCTCTCTCTCTCTCTCACACGCAATCACTATTCGTCGTCGGGCGGCCGCCAAACGTTTTCGCACAACACATTGATTACAATATTCAATAAAGTTTTTTTCTTTTCTTTAATTTCGTTGAAATCTGTAATGACGACGGTACGTAGTGTTCTGCGGTATTATCACATTATATAATACGTGGTGTAATCTCGACCGTGGTGATAAAGCCATCACGAAATTAATATCATTACTGTGTTATTTATTTTTCTTTTTACGAAATACTTATTAGTTATTTTTTATTCTAATTTTTATTGTTTGTCATTGTCGTATGTCACCACTTCCCGGACGACTTGTGTGATAAACGGTACGTGTAACGCGGTCGTTTGATGTATGCGTATATTTTAATGTAACGACGATTGTATAGGTACTGCGTAAAGATTGGAATAGTTAGACGACGACGTGATCCGTGGCACCGACAACGATGAGGATAGTGACCGATACAGTGTTTCCCGAACGACCGTACAGACCGGTGGTCATTATTCACGGTCTGATGAATGGTGATGTGAGCACGATGCAGTATCTAGCCACTCGTATATCCGAAGTGAGAAGTTATATAACACGTTTGTGTGTGTGAATAACTCGTTTACTCCAACTATACGTAATTATACGTTAGTTAATATACGTTGATTGGTGATGGGCAGTGTACGCGATAAAATAGTTTCAGAATATAAAACTGCGGCACTTGATAATTTTTTTATAATGTTCTTGACGAACGTAAAACGCGATACTGTAATAACAAGTTGTATGAAATACAAAATCCTTCGCTATTGTATTTAATTACGAATAATTGCAGTTAACGGTGGTTTTAACGATTCCATTGAGTTCATTATTATGACTTAACTGTTCTTTTCATGGTTTGAAACCCAGTTACACCCAGGCACCAAGACGTACGTCATTAACAGATTCTGCGGTCTGGCTAGTTTGGAACCGTTGTGGCGGCAGACAAGACAATTGGCCGACGAACTGTTACAAGTGTGTTCGTCACATCCAGAAGGCGTACACGTTATTGGTAGATATCATTTGTGTGTTTGTCGAGATTGTAAAATATAAAAGAGTTTATTTTGACGTTATGCTAACGATATTAGGATACTCGCAAGGTGGACTGATTGCCAGGGGAATGTTAGAAATGTGTGGTGATCGTCACAACGTCAAAACATTCATTTCGCTCAGTTCACCACAAGGAGGCCAGTTTGGCGGTACGTATTTTGGTTTTACTTATTACACAGTCGGCTATTATTTTTTTTTCTCGTGTAACACTAGCAAATATTAGCTTTTGTTTTATTACTCATGTACGTTCTATTGTTTGTATTTTCAGCTGAATGTTTTACAAAAATATTGCCCGCTTTAACAACACGCACTGCGTACGAAGTGTTCTACACGCGTTTGGCCCAACATGCACTGTCCGTCGCCAACTTTTGGTATGATCCTTGGCATAGGGACTTGTACCTTAATTACAGTTTATACCTTGCAGTCATTGATGATGCTAATCGTCACAACGTGGGTCGTTTACAACAAAATACAGCACCGTCTGACCGTAAGACTGTTGCAGAAACCAGTGGTGGTGACACGCCAAAAACTATAGAAACCCGTGTGCCCATGGCAATAGCTACAGTTGCAGCTGCTACTGATAAAGTGTCTGAAGGCCACGAGATTGACAAGGATTCTGTTGCTATAGCTACTGATGTCGATACTATTTTAGCCGATATTTCAGTCAATGATGCTGATTATTATTGTGGAGATCACAGTTCCAACAACGGCGACTCGAATTCCAATGTCCACATTGGAAAACTGGGTCTGTCTCGACTGGAACGATTGGTACTGATCGGTGGTCCAGACGACGGAGTTATATCACCTTGGCAATCCAGGTACCGATTAAGTTTTTAACTCAAACAAGTGTGCACACGTCATGTTCAGTATTCGTAACGTTATTCATTTTTACAGTCTATTTGCGGTACTGAACAGTGCTGGTCAATTATTAAGTTTGCAAGATCGACGTGAGAACGATGTGTATAGTGATGACGATCCGATTGGACTACGTGAACTGGGTGACACAGAGCGAATAATACAGTACACTGAGTTCGGTGTTCGTCATCATGAGTGGCACCATAGTGAACGAGTACTGCGCCATTGTATAATTAACTGGTTAAATTAGTTGACTCGCTTTCAACAGGTTACATCTTGTAATTTTATGCTTTATTTTATATTATTTTTTAATGGTGTATGAAATAACAAAGTATGAGGTAATAAAAGAAAGGCTAGAACACTTCTGTGACAAAATGTTAATATTTTATCAAAGATATAAAGTTTGTAATAAACGATAATATTGTTAAACGATATACTTAAATGTAAAAACAAAAATTGTTGACATTTGTAATGCAATGCAAACTTTTTATGGTATATTTTTTAAATTTTTGTAACATGACCTACTCTTAGTTATACATATATGTTAACAGTCAAAGATTTCAATGTGAAAAGTTACATTATTGACCGTCAAATGACAATATTTCTGTAATAGATGTGAAATTTAGATGCTTATCGGTCATAAACATTAATGTTCAAATTAACTGGGTTGAATACATTTTGATTGTGTATAATTTTTTTTCCTCCATTAATCAAATAAGGAAAAAAAATTGATTAATTTTTTTGTTAATTTGTTAAAATGTTCAACTAGGTCATTATTATATTACTCTAAATAACAGTTAAGTGTATTAAAATGATATTATTATGAATGTACTGACTATGTAATTGATACAAGTATACTTTTTATTATAAAGTTAACTTTTCTTTTTGAAAACGTTGGTGATGACTGCTTCAGTAATTATGTGTATGATTGTGATGATTTGAGAGTCATTCTTATAACTGATAATTATAGATGAAATTGTAAGAAATTTTCTGTTTTAAATTGTATATTAAAAACATCAGTGACATAAAAATATACAATTGCTAAAGCAGTTATTGTCCACCGGTCACTTTCTTTCTAATTATATGATCACGTGTGTGCTACAGAAATTGCATAAACAGATTACGTTTGGTGTTTAAATCGTAATGTGTGAAATAAATCATTTATTTGGTCCCAATATTGTTCTTAATTGCAATAGAAAACACAGTTTCAGTAAATATGTCTTCAAAGTTAGGTATAGTGTTATAAAAATTATCATTGAAGAACGACAGAAATAATTTTTATTATGAAGTATTATTTAAAAGAACATGTTCTTCAAGACTTATTTCAACAAATAATTTCAAACATATGTGTAGGAATTTCGTTAAAGTATATTAAGTTGCCTTCAATCTACTGTGCCAAATTTCACGGTGGAATTTAAATTTTAAAAATATTCCATTCATAAGTCAGAGGTTTTAAATGATGATTCAAAATTGTGAATCATTGGTGATTTAACGTTCTCCTCTCGTTCCCACCACCCATCATGGAATTCAATCACCGTCTAAATATTAACGTATATTTGACGAATTAATTATTGTTATTTTTATTATTATTATTAGAGCTCGGATTATTATGTAAATACATATTTTTACCACGACTTAATAAATTAATTTAAGTAAGTGATAAATTCGTTTCACGTGATTTTCAATTAAATAAGCTATATTTCATTTTACATATTTCTTCATAATACTAATTTTTACATGCGTTTTGTCGTTAAGTGTGATTTTGTTCGTTGTCAAAAGCAATGTAATTCTTACTTTTTATAGTTGCTGAATATTTTTTTTAATGCCGAATGTTCGATTATTGAAAAGTGGAAAAGCTGCAAAATATGTTTCTGAGTTTCCAAACGAGAATTTACAGAGTGACAGTCAAATTTTATATATTGTTCTGTTTATGGATAAATCGATAGCAACGGAATAACGATTTCAGGTAATACAACATTTAAAAACTAATAAACATAAAGAAAATGAAGATAGAAAGCAGAAATGCAAACAAAGTTGTTAATCATCTATGTCTTACTTATGATCTTACTCCATTCCTTAAAGTAATAAGTAATAGAAGGCAGTATTACGGCCAAATTGTGTCGATCATTTGAATTCGATAATTTAAAATGGCATATAGTCATATCCAATGCAATAAAGATTTGTAAAACATATTTTGAAATATAATAACGTATTTTTTAAAATTATTAATTGTATTTATATAAAACGTATAAGTATATAGCACATATTTCGAGTGTTTTGGCACAAATCGGGTAAACTCGACCCGATCTAATTATGTCACTTTTTTTTGTAAATTATTCCTAAGACATATCGTATGGCACAAAATATTCTCAAACTACAAAATATGCTTTGTTACGCGTTAAAATTTTTTTGTATCGCCAGTTCGTAGGAAAATGATTCGTAAAAATTCGTAGAACCGATGAAAATATGTAAAAACACAAAAATCCGGTCTCGAGTCACGATTTACGTCGTTGCGCGCGTAGTAATAATAAATTACTTATATTTTATAAAATAAAAACCAGTAATGTATTGAAAAAAAAAAAAAGAAAAAAATTCGTTCAGAAATTTACGTTGTTCTTCGGATAGGATTCAATTCGGTTGTTTTCCTAAAAATGTCAACGTTAAGTGAAACGCGTTGTGTAACAAAGTGACTTCTCGAATCGATTCGAAAAAATCAATTTCATTATAAACTTTAAAACTCGTCAACAACACACCGTCCGGCCCCCCAATTGCCTGTATAATATTATCGCGGCAATACAATAAAACAATAATGCGTTACGCCGTCGCGTACGCTCGGCCGCGCGACGGAGGTACACAGTCGTCGCGTAGATAAGCGACGCGACGTTATTATCAATTGCTCTACGTTCTCCCTGTGTGGCGGTCGCAGTTATCGGTGTTGGCCGCTTGATAAAAACGTTAATCTGTTTTCTCTCCGTCATAATAACAAATCCTTCTTGCGTGAAAAAAAAAAAAATGGTTTTGACGAATCCACAACGATCGGTGTCGCGAATATAAACAACGCGCCGTCGATTGGCATTTTTTTACCCGTCCGCAGCGAATTCGTCGCGCCGTTTACCGCGTTTCTCTCGCGCCGGATCGACCTCACGCTGATCGTCGTGTTGAACACACGGCAATATGAACGAATAGTGGCGTACGAGAACTTCGTAATTAATCGCCGTACGTTTGCACAACGAGCGAGAAAGAGTGAGAGAGAGAGAGAGAGATTGATTGATTGAGTGTGCGTGTGGTTACCGCGACGTTGTTTATAGGTCGTCTTCGTGTATTCCGCCGCGCGCCGTACGACAACGTTATCGTTACGTGGTGGCCGACACTGCGTCGCTCCGTTGTCCGTTGTCTGCGCGTACGCAAAACCGATTTTGCCGTACGCATTGGTACCCCCCGCGTCATTCTTACGGCTATCGTTATTGTTGTTGCGGGACGATGAGTTTTCGTCGTTGACGTGAATGCTAACCGTACCGACCTACCGTTACGAATTATCGCTGTTCCAGTTTAGAGCTACGACGACCGCGCGAGAGTGGTAAGACAGTTGTCAGACGTTCTCGCCCACCCGTTTATTGGTATTCCATTTACTTACATGCTTAGGTAAACGTGCCATTTGTTCTTTTCACATTGCTGTGGCGGGACACTCGTTGAATTCTTCGAACCGACATGGAAGGCGTACCGCGATTGTACATGATAAGCTTACCGGCCAAACAATGCGACAGCAATCAAAAACCCGATTTTGCATCCGCTATAAGTCACGTAAATATATTTACTTTTACCGTTCTAATATTCGTGTACGTCATCTCGTGACCATATACTGTACAGTAAAAATATCAATTCTCTTGTGTTTAATATGTGTTGGTATAAACATTTATTTTTTCGTCTTAAATGTCAATTTATTACCAAAACTTATCTTTCTCAAATTTTTTTGTTTATATTTATTTTCTTCAGAGCATACGACAATAAAAAAAAAAGCCGAAATTTATTTTATAATTATCAATACTAGAGATAACCTTCCTTCGTATAACGTAATAATAATTTTTATATGTACTCATGATTTTCATTCGGTTAGAATAATCATAATATTATCAACTTTTCTAAAAGAAATTTAAGAAATTTTATGTGCAAAACTATCGACACTTCATCTTTAAATGATATCACTAGAGTATAATTAGTTTAGAAAGCAGATTCAGTAGCGCAACCAGAAAAAACCACTGGGGGGGGGGGTAGGGGTCCACAAGTATAATACAAAAAATGTAATCATAAATAATCATGTTGATAATAAATTAAATTTTTTTTGTGTTAATGTATAAATAATAAAATGTAAAATATATTAATTTATAAAATTTTAAAAGTCCAAACGACGCTTTAAAGTAGATAAACGATTTATTATTTCTTCGGATTGTACATTGCCAAAACTAAACTATTATATTGCTGAAATAAATAAATAGTGTTTACTGTAAAATATAATTAGACAATAACTAAAATTACGCTCCCAATTTTTCACTTTAGAAATACTCAAGGGGGGTCTGGACCCAGGGACCCCCCATTGGTTGCGCTACTGTATTGTATTAAAATTGTCTCTTATTGTATGTTTATTCAAATATTTATTTCATTCTTTAAATTTGAATGTATATAAAATATTTATTAATTATGATTTATATTTCGTGCAGCAAATACAACGATCATATAACCGTGAACCGAGTTTGTATTCTGCTGACATAGATGCACTTCATGGACTCAGACAATCTGCTATAGATGCAGTGATGTCTTCTGTTTGCTCAATAAATGAGTGCACGGTTTTAAAACGTTACTATGCGCACATGGTTCGATTAACTGAAAAGTTTCCCAAACTATTGCATCAACGGGATGTCGAAGCACAAGAATCGTATGACCAAAGTGAAATTGCAGACGTCGAAGAATCGATACCGCCATTAATATTTACATGGTAAGTATGTACGATTTTAACTTTTAGAGAATATCGTTAAATGTGTTATTGTAGTCTATTATTATTATTATTATTATTTTATCTATAGGTGTTGTTTGAATATCTTTTTATGAATTACAAAATTATAGAATATTTCATATCAGTGAAGTATTTTTTGAAATTAAAAAAAAAAATGTACTCATTTTTAGTAAAATGTATAAATTATTTATTTATAATTGTTTTATATGTAGGAAACGCGTTCTCGGGGGTAAAATAAACCGCCATCGGAGAATGAAAAATGATATTACTGTGGAACAAAAGAAGTCATCACGGTATACCAAGGATGTTGAAGCTGCTATTGCAGCATATGACAATGGTAACATTGGATATGAGATGCAATGTGTGTTGTACAATTTGGGTGTAATACACAGTCGATTAGCTGCAGGACAAGATAGGTCACCGCCAATAGACTTGTCCAATATGTCGACTACTGCGGAAACGGAATCTCCATCAAACACTGCTCTCAAGATTGCTTGTACGCATTTACAATGTGCAGCGTGGGCTTTTGAAGTAATTATTTATTTATGCAATAATTATATATAAGTTGATATACTTGATTGATAAAAGTAATCTTAATCTAACGCAATGTATACATAGACCACTAGGTAACGTATCAACTATCTCATGCATTTTATTGAATTTTGTTAACAGCAATTACTCGGCGGTGGTGGAACCACCAACAATGAATATACCAAGTGGCACCTTCGACAGCAGCCACCCGTTACAAGTCGTGTTATTCTGGAGTTTGCTTATAACGTGACATTAGCACAGGCACAAGAGTGCATATTGGAGAAAAGCATGATGGATGGTCGAAAGTCACTTATAATAGGTATTATAAGTATATTATTATTTTTTATACATTTAGATATTTAATAATTAGTATCTAATTAATAATTTAAATTATAAAAAAAAATACATTATTATATATTAAATATAGAATTATGTATAATTACATAATATAAATTAAACAAATTCATAAATTTTAATAATTTTCATTTTTTTTTTTTTGTGTTTGTATTATCTGTATAGCCAAGGTATCAGCAATGATATGCGAGTATTTCGCTAGAGCGATAGATGCAGTTAACCGAATGAAACGTGAGCCATATTGTGTGAGTTCTACCAGACTAGAGGTGAGAAAAATATGCTAGAACACTTAGAACTATGCTAGTAGTTGTTTATGTCTACATTTCAGATGGATATTACTTAATGAAAATAACAAATTTTTATCAACTATGTTACAGAAGTGGCGATTATACTCTGAATTCAAATGCCGATATTATGGCGCGGTGACTGCTCTGTTCCAGGGACAATACGTTCAGGATCAACTGCAACAAATGGGGACTCGAGTGTCGTATTACAGGAGGGCTGTGAACTTATTGGGTCGGGCTGGTCAGATATCAGAAAATAGTGTTAATACAGAGGGTTTAATGACAAAAGACGACGATTCGGCTGATGATGATTATTACTACTATTTGAAATCCGAGGACATAAGGGGCAGTAGAAGTCGATCTGCAATTGCCAAAGTATGTCCGGCTTTCATGACCAAAATGTTTCACCGTCGTTAATCACTCTCTATATTCAATAACAAATTAAAAATAGTATCATTTTGTTTCATATTGGGTTCAGGTTTTATTATAAATATGTTTTTTAATACATTTTTCATGTCATATTGATTAAAACCAGAAATGAATTATAATTAAAAATAATCTTATTTACAAAATCCTATAAAATTCAAATAATCATAATAATCGTATTTATATGTTGTATTAACTAGTTCAACTATTTAAGATTAACAAAATGTGAGTTTTTCAATTTATTTTTATAAATTATGATATTTCATGTTTAATATGCATTATTTATAAGTACTATCTGAGCCCTTATTATTGTCATTTATTATAACAATTATTATACTTATTATTACAATTTGAATACAGGAGTTAGAGATGCGCAGGGACACTTTATCATTTGCCATGGACGTGGCTGCGGCCAAATGGCGAGCAGCTAAATCTGAAAATGAACTCATATATCATGAATCCGTGGTACCTGTATTATCTGATGATGACGATAATGAATGTTTGGGAATCAGTCCGTCATTAACGACCACAACAGCTTCTAATCGTTGCCAGTTGGAACGTGTTAAGGGTGCATCTTTAGTCAAACCCATAGGGTTTAACATTGATGACCCTGAATTGTTAGCTATTGTTATTGCGAATAATAATGAATCCTCTTGTGGCACTATCACTACACTATTTAGAGACTTAATTCCTGCAGATATTCGTTACCAAGTTGATACTTACCGGTTGGTATAAAACTAAATTGTTTATATTTTGGATTTGTACTCAGTGATAAGATTTACTACTAATAATGTTATTTATAAACATATTTTTAATTACGTTTGTTGTCTTAAACGCTTACATTATTATTTTATAATATATTTTTCTTTAGCTTACTTATATAATCATTTTGATGTTAGTCTCTCCATAATCTTAATACTCTTTTTGTTTAATAACATTTATTGAAAAGAATTTTATATGTGTAATCATTTGAATTTAAGTATAGTACTGTTATCAATTATTTGTAGCACATATTTTGGTAAAATGTCATGAACTGATGAGATTTAGTTAGCTATGAACTTTAGTGTTTAGTAATATTACCAGTGGAAGTTTTACAATTGTAACTTTATGGGACTTTGATTTATTTTTGCCAATAGTCTTGAAAAATGCACTTTAGAAGAAAATATGAGATCATTATGTCAGGCTGCGGATGATAAACTGATTGCGTTTGTTGATACATTACAACTTGAATGCTTAGAAATGTATAAAGACAACAGTGACGGCAATAATGAGAAAAGCGACACGGTAGAACTTCCACAAGTAAGTGTTATACCATATTACAAGTATTATTATTTATACTTATGTTATTTGTTGTTATTAAATGTTTATTATGTAAAAGCAATTGGTCAACTGTTGTGCTGCATACCAAGCGTTGTTGGAACAGCAACGTCAAGAAAAATCAGAAACATTTTCTGTTGCTGATGAAGAAGACCAGTTAGATATTGATATGGCTCGTCTATCAACTGCGGTTCAAGCTGTGGATGGCATGCTGGATGAGATTGACCGACTTTTGAAGGTATTTTTTATTTAATATTATTCACTGACCAAGATAATTGATGGCAATATTTAGAATAAGTATTATTATATGCATTTTGATTCTTGATAATCATAGATTTAGTTAGAAACTGAATGGTCCCCTATAGAATTGAAAATTGTATTAATATAATAATAATAATAATAATTCTAATAATAGTGATAATGACAATAATATTAATGTTGATGATGATGATAATACATAAAAATATATTGTTATATCTTATTTTTTTATTATTATTATTAGTTGTTATATTATAATAATTTGATAACAATAATAATTTGAACAATTATTATGAGATGATAAATATATCGTATATGAGACAATATATTTTATACATTAAAAAAAAAAAATTAAAATGTGTAAAATAAATGTTGTATAATCAGGATTTATAATAAATTATACAAATTAGTTTTATTAAATATTTAATTTAAAAATGCTATTTCAATAAAAAATATATCGGTCTACGGGTGAGTCTGTTTGTTAAAAATTAACTAGTGTAATTTTTTTTTTTTTTAACTTTTAAATACTGTTGTTATATTTCATAAACATTAATATGGTTAAAGACCGAAGAACACGGTGACTCTGAATATCGGCGTACCATGGGCCAACCATATGATTATTCTGCTGGTCGAATGCGGGAACTGCGTCGGGAGGCTTCTCGGTATCGTGAGGCTCATGTTGGTCGAGCTCGAGACAGTTGGGTAACATTAAGTCGAGCAGTTCGGGATCGTCGGCGTCGAGATCTAGAATTACTGGCTCTTCCACCAGCTGAACTTGCAGCCAAGTTACCTCCTGCACGGCCTACACGAACTGCGATATCAGCTGAAGTTGCTGCAGCTGGTGTATTGACTTCATCGTCAACCAACGATAATTTCAGTTAGCATTATTATTATTATTAGAACATATTATTTTACATTTTTTTGTTTTAGTTTTGTCATTTTGTTCATCATTTATTCATTATATATGTAGCGCGCTTAGCAGAGTCTACAGACCAAAATTATGATTCCGAGATAGAAGATAATGGACAGCTACGGCAATTGCAGCAAGATTCTATTGACCGTTTGGATCGACTTAACGTAGTTGTTAACAAGTTGCAAGAGGTTCGTGATCAACGTCAATTACTACTTTCCCGTCTTAAAGATGAGATGGATCAAGAGGAAAAGATCATTGGAGGAACAGGTCAGGAGGATGTTAGTATACTAGGAGATCTTCGAGGATCTGATATCGACATAAAGTCTGCGGTCAAAAAAAAATTGGATGCTCGGTATGGTCAACTGGTGCGTACTATTACATAACGATTAATGTATATAATATATTGATTTAGTAGTCTCTGACAGTTTACTTAAAGCGCATTTTCAGTAGTAAATTTGTCGGTTGCCTTATATTTTGGAAATGAATATTAAAAATGTAATTGTGGTATTACTTTGGATATATATATATACACAAGTTCATGTGGAAACTTTTATTTATTAATATCCTCTAGTTTTAATATGTTTAATATTTATGGATTTTTTTAAAAAAATTAAAGGTGAATTTAATCCAAAGGAACCTATCGGCTCAACTAAATATATTAGACGCTGTGAGAATGGCATATGCTCGTGCTTCAGCTGAACGACGAGCATACGCGAATGCTATGCAAAGGCGCCGGACCGTAATAGCGTCACTATTAGATGCATACAATAGCTTTGCGACCGCGAATGGAGGAACACCGTTAGCAGCCAGTAGCGAGTCTTCAGCAGCGTCACCAACCAGTGGATTACTTCCAGATCCAGTTCTAGCTGAACGGTGCACCAAAGGACTGGAATTCTACCAGCGATTACTGACCAATGTGTCTAAACTCCTACAACGTGTCAAAGGTATATTCATAATCATGTGGCCTATGTGTTATTGCCTTAAAGTTCTACAAAATAAAAATTTATTTTCATATTGTAAAATGGTAAACTTTTCATAAAAAGAATTATGTCACTAAATAACTTACATATAAAAGAATTAACTAAAATTACTAAAATTGTAATGTAAGTTTATAGTTTAAAATTAAATATAGGTATTAAATACAATTTAATTATTTAAAATTTAAAATAATTAGAGTAAAATTTAGAAATCCAAATAATAATTTCATTCTTGAAAACAATTAGAATTTTAAACATTTTTCGATTGAGTCAATTAAGTTATTTATTCCAGTGCTGATTTTGGTGCCTGTACATTTTAAAATATTTAATATACTATTTATTATATATGTAAAGATTAAAATTTTTCTTTTATTTTTTTTATAGTTTTTCTTTTTAAATAACCTAATCATATATAATAATAAAAAGTATTATATTAAAATTATTTTATATTGTTCAATTATTAAAATATATTGTTGTTATTATTTCATATCAAACGAATAACAAAGGGACTTTTTTTTCATAATAGGTACATGTCAAGTGCAGACAGAACAACGCGACCAGATAATAAAACAGCATCAGCAGTGGGAAGCAGTGACACAAAGTTCTGATGATGGCCTAGCCGCTCCAGTCAGTGGCCCTGACAATTTACATACTACTGTATCGACCATTGCTGATCATGATCACCATCGGGAAGATTTGGTAGCCTTTATTGAAAGCTTTGGTAGTAATGGGGTGTTAAACCAACCCACGACACCTCTATCTGGTACTCAGTTAGACCAACAACACCGTAGACTTTCACCGTTTGGTTCTGAACAACAGCAACAGCAGCAGCAACAACATTGTCATCAATATTGCTACCCTCAGATGCAATCGTCCTCATCATCTAATATTGATTATTATGATTATTACCATGACGGCGTTACGAATAAAGATTATATTGTATCGGGAAATTCTGCCCAGCAACAGTCAGTGGCATCATCAGTAGCAGCGACAAACCCTATACATTCAGGTGCATACAATATCCCTGTAGGTTCAACAATGGTACCAACACGGCTCGTAAACTCAATTACCACATGTATATCATCTCCGTTATCTTCTGTACCTTACAACTATTACAACTATCAATTACCTATGGTCACACCAGCAGCAGGAAATCCTATGTTGCCTTCACCGTCATACAATAATGTCATGGCTCACGCCAGTAGTGGTGGTGGTGTAGATGCGTCTACCTCGGCCATGATGAACACTTTACGCTTGACGGATAACAATAGCATCAGCCAAAACATTGTTTCTCCGTATAATCAGAGCAGCAGTAGTGGTGGTTTTCCTAATGCCACGGCGGCAGTAGCAGCTTTGCAACGGCCATTATCTGCGCAATTCAGTGGTGGTGGTACAAGTAGTATTGGAAGTGGTGGTATTGGTTATAGTTATCACCATCCAACTACAATATTATCATCGGGACACCAACAGTTGTATTTACAGCAGCATCAACAAGAAATCTCGACGGCAGTCACTATTGGCAATGGTTCGACCGACGTTGGAACTCCTGGAATATTTTTACAGCAGCAGCAACAAAAATTAATAGCAGGAAGTGGTGTTACACCTGTTTGTGGACAATCGCCATTAACGTTGTCTTCGCCTTTGATGTCAACAGTGAATGTAAACAATGGTAGTATAACAGCTGTATCAGCGAATTCGTCTTCCATCGGTAATATTCGTGGCTTCTCTACTGCGACCAATTTATTCCATCAACCAATGATGCAACAGCAGCAACAAATTCAACTATACCAACAACAACCTCAATTGTACCAACAACAGCCTCAACTATACCAACAACAATCGTCTCAAATATATCAACAACAGCAGCAGCAGCAACAACAACAACAGATTTGTCAATTAACGTCTACTAATGTAATTAACAGCCCTGGTAATTTCTATTACTCACCACAGCAGCAGCGGCATCCGACACAGACATCACAACTGTATCACCCTTCGCAGCATCAGCAATTGCAGCTGCAACCAGCAACAGTGTTGACGACATCTGCAATAACAGCAAATCTTCAGCAACCACTGGCATTATCGAACAGTGGGATCAGTAATTATTATCAACAATTGCAGCAATATCATTTACCGACAACTATGGCAGCAGGAGCAGCACCTGCAGTTCCACTCAACACGGCAGTAACATCCCTAAGCAATTATTATTACCAGCAGCCCCCTATGGTAATGGCCTACAATCAACAACAACAACAGTTCTGTCAGCAACAGCTTCCTCCTGTGGTCAGTGGTGGTTTGGTTACCAATGCAACTATCATGAACTTATTGGATGACGATCTTGTGTTATCGGGGCCATCGCCGATTCAACCGGAAAAAATTAGTGGCGGTGGCGGTAGTGACGCTGCTACTACATCAATATAACTTTTGTTTTTGATAACAAGCGATTCGTTTGCGGTGAACTGGAATAAACTCACCATCGACGACAAGACGATTGTTATAATTAAAAAATTATTACTTATTATTGTTATTTATAGTATATGATCCTATTTGAAATGTTGTGTTTAAAACTTTTATTATTATTCGTTTATTATAATTGAAAATAATTGTTTCTGCGTTATTTAAACCATTAATAATTAACGTTCTATTGTGTTGCGTATAAGAACAATTCTGCTACATTCCTCCCATATAAATGGTGAATCATGAAGAGGTTTTGTTAACACCACTCAGTGTTATTTTACAAACTTAAAATACTTTTATATTCCATTATGTTTATTAAAATATTATTACTACAATACTATTATTATTACACTTAATATGACAACATTTTTCTATTTTATTTGTATGGTTGCGAAAATGTAGCTCAAACCAAATATGTGGTTGTTATTATTTTGTAATACACAATTATTAATTACAATTATTTTTATTTTTATTTCACAATATGAATAATTTTAATTCAATATTATTACTATTTATTCGAATGTTTCTTATTATATTACATAATTATTAATTATTTCATTTTGTTATGTCTTAAACAAAATATACATTTATTTTATCAATTTTATGAGCACTTGCCATATTGATATTTATTTTCAACTTGAAAATATATGTAATTATATATATTTTTTCAACATTATAGCAAATTTAAAGATTCTCCCTGTGAATACATGTTTATATAGCATAATATATATTTTATTAATGAATTAACTAAAATACTATTTGTGTTTAAAAGAAAATATTCGTACCAATTTTATTTAGTTTTTTGTTTGAAATAAAAACAACATTTTGCATTAATATTTTATCACTTTATATTGTTTATATTTTAATATATTTATTATTAATATTATTATTATTTTTTTAAAGTAATGATCATAAATAATATATTAATAAAAAATATATTTTAATAACGTGAAAAATAATTATATGTTTACAATGTAAAATATATATGTTTATCTCTTGTGCATTTTTGTGTAGAAATTTCTATGTAATAGCAACAAATATTTTTTTCTTTCGTTTTTGATTATTATATAAGTTAAATATTATAATATTTTAAAAACTTTTTGAAAGAAATATACAATTATTATTTGTAATTTAAGTTAGTAAGAGTCGCAAGATGTCTAGTAAAATGGTATTTTATTGGTTTTAGAAGAACCTACACGATTGAAAAATGTAAAATAATTTACTATTGCCGTATAAAGTTTGGATTTTGAACCAATTGCTTTTTTTATTGAGAGGTAGGACAAAAATAATTCAAATACAAAAATAACTTTTTAAAGAAATTTATTGTGATTTTCATATGATTTGTTTTGCGATACATATTTATTTACAAGTATGAACTAAGACTATTGGTTTAAAAGTTTAAAGTATTTGAAAAATTAATATTTTATTCATCGCTATGATTAATTTAATTCATTGATAAATGAAACTTTCACGTTTTTACTGTTGAACTTGTATTGATTTAAGACTTACAAAGAATCAAACGTCTTGGACAAGTGGTATTTTACATTCAAACTCAAACTTTTACTTTTTGAGACAAGTGTGGTTTTCAAAAATCATTTTATTGATGATAAATAATAATAAACATTGATTTTTGTTTTATTTAAGCGCTATTTGATTTTTTTTTTTTACTTATGAATAAAGAATTGATAAAGGTTTGACATAAAAAAATAATAATGTACATATATTATTGTAAAGATTTTATATATTACATTTTTTTTTTTTTTTGGTTACTAATCTTTTAACAATCAGTAAAAGACATTTTAGTGCGACGTCACAAGTGCAAAAATTGAATATCAATGTTTAGTATCTAACACTAAAATGTTTATTCAGTAGTGTTGATAACTGGTTGTTATTTATTTATTTATTTATTTTTTGGCCTCAGTAAAAATTGCATTATTGTAAATTTTATTATACAGAATGATTCTTTTTAAAACAGAGCACCTTAGGTATTTCGTTGAGACAATTTTTTTGTCTTTTTTTTTAAATATATAATATAATATAATTTACATATTACAAACAAATCCATTATATTTTTTCTTATTTTAGTGTTTTTTTTTTAAATAAATAAATATATTTATATCTTAAATTTCATATCTATTTATATATATAAGATATATGTATATTTTTAATTCGGATTTATAAACATTTAATATGAAGCTAAGAGCTTTTTTTTTCTGGTTAAAATTCTAAGTTTAGAAAATAGGAGTGAGGCTAAAAGAATATTTCAATAATTGAAATAATTGAAAAAATTGGAAATATAATTATTATATTTTCAATTTTTTTTTTTTATAAATAATTAATATAGTTGTATATACTACAGGACGACTGGCGATAAATTTGAAAAACTTCGCTAATTGATTCTACACTCTTAAAGGGACAAAAAAATTTCTACAAAGCCGTGTACGATTCTTAACCATTTCTGAGTAATTTTACATTTTTACTTTTTCGACATTATCAGACTTCAATTAAAAAGAAAAAAATTATTATTATTACATGGAAACTGTTAACGCTACAGCTATCAACAAATCTGATGTGATTTGTGAAATGTACGTTAAACTTTCTATTAGAAAACATCCTATCGGATCTATCAAAAAAAAAAAAAACTTTCCAGATTGTACCTAAATTAAAAATTTTTTTTAAAATGTTTAAATTATTGTAAAAGTCTCCGAGATTTAAGCGCTATCGGTACATGGGCGATTTTTATGAAAACTCGTTCATTTAAATAGTTTTTAAACGGTATACTATATTGTTAGATTGTCTTAATTATTTAAAACTGAGGTAAATGTGTAAACCACACACACGTGACAAAAACACCTACACAGCCGCGAATCGATTAATGCCTGGGGAATCGTCCAGTCCTTTACGTGAATGAATTTTAGAGAGAAAAGATTCCTTCAAAACAATTTGGGCAAACACGGTTCGATTGAAATTCGTTATCTATCGCCAAAAAATGTTCGCGGAAAACCGTCTGGACAAATTCGGTTCGGTTCTTTCTTGTCTTCCTTGAATTTCGTTATAATTCGTAATAATTATTATTTTATATTTAATTTTGTCTTTAGGTTTTTTTTTTTTAACACTGCAGTATTATAAAGTGGTTTAATGCGGCGAGTTACAAATGAACGAATCAAATACCCACATAGGTATTTATTTACTAACACGCAGTGTTTATCCAATTGTATTGGTCACTGGTTTTTATTACTTTACGTAATAAACAAATTATAAAAAAATTTTTTACCGTGCTTATATTATTGCGTAAAAACATGGAATAATAATAATAATAATAATAATAATGGAAAACATTCGTAAAATTATTGAATTGAGAATATGTATGTACTATGCCAAAGAGACGTCTTGAATAAAACGCATTGAATTTGTTATTTAAGGATTAGGCACCAAACAACAGTATTGTGATTTTAGAAAATATGTAGAAATGCGGAGGATTTGAATTTTGTCTACGTCAAATTAATATTATATTGTTTAACAGTGACTCAGCTCGTAGTTCGTTTCCGTCAAGCACTTAATCGATTTGTCGATTAATCGTAATACGTATTTTGTTAATTCACAATGACCTATTTTTATTATAAAAAAAAAAAATTACTCTGCAAAAGTAAAACGTTATTTGAAAAAAAACGTTAGAAATATACATATTCATAATTAAACATATTTTTAATTTTAGAATAATACTTGTTCAATGAAATACGGGTTAATATATACGATGTGTTGAAACAAAAAAATATTTTATCGGTTTATGAATGGAATTTTTTGTTTTTTACCTTATGAAATAAATCCATACGAAATACGTAAACGTAAAAATCGTAGAAACATTTTGTACAATTATAAGTATTCTTTTCGTTTTAGGTATGCCATTTTGATATTTCGTCGAAATATCTGTTCTAGAGTTGTGTGACAATATTTAGAAATTCACAAAAGAGAACTTTTTTCCTTTTCAAACCGAATATATAGCCCTTTGGCATCATCTATACTACCATGTTTTGTCGTCTCAAAAGAATATCAAAAGTTATATAATTATTTTGCATATATTATATTTTATTGTTTTGTCAGAAGAATTATACCAAATAGATATGGGGAAAAAAAAAGAAATATAAAATAAAGATTTTAGAGTCTTGTCGTTACTATAAATTCGTAAGCAATTATAAATCATTGCATTCGATAAAACGAATCTATGGACGGAGACGATTCGGCAAAATATTATTTATTGTTAATAATATACAGTATGTGTGTATATAGAGTACATAATTTACAATGAACTTTACAGTGTTTCATTTTAATAATATAAATTCTTACAAATAAACTTAAGTAGCTAAAAATTTTCGAAAAACTGTTTTCATTAATATAGTATAAAGTTACATTATTTGGTAAACATATTTCCTGGACCCATTAATATTGGACAAACAATTTTCAAGATTTATTGAATGTGATTGAAATAACATAACTACGTCTGATGTTGTATTAAATGTTTAAGTCTTAAAATCAAAAATTACCCATTTTATAACTCAAAACTGAAAGACATTTTCTGAAAAATTTTTTCTCTAATATAAATTTACATATTTAGTGAATATTTCAAGTTTCTACATCCATTAGTTTCAAAATTACAAAGAAATAAATATTATCGACAAAATCTTGTTTTTATGTAATTTTTCCGAATTTGTTTTTTTTTTTTTTAGGCGCTTTTGAGAAAATCAAAAACTGATTTATTCTAAAATTTCAATTAGATGCAATTTGCTACTGGAAATAAACTATGACTAAAAAAACACTCCTTCTTCTAGTAGAATTTCTGAGTACAGACATAAAGAAAAAGAACACATCATTGTAAAATCAATACATTCCTCGCTCCGTTCAGTATCTAAGCAAATAGAACAAAAAACGAAAACACCTAAACAATTAAAGAATAAGGGCAATCTAGTTTATAATCTGTTCTCATTCGTTAGTACAAAATTGAACGTAATAAGAATAACGTAAAATATAACTCTTATTTTTTTTTCCAATTAATATGGCGCAAATATTTTTCAAGTTCAACATTATATTAATTGCGTTTTGCATCAGTGCGATATTGAATGATATGTCAAAAGCGGGTAAATTATTAATGTTTATTATATTTTAAAAAACATTATTTTTTCCTAATTAATGATTTTCAGCTACAAAACTAAATAATTCGTTTTTTTTTTTTTAATATTGTTAATATAAATGGGCATTGAACACGTAATTTAATCCATAGATATAATATTATGTACCTATATCTTATTATACGTATGTGTATATTTGATAAACCGTTTACGTATTTTAGAATTCGGTAATTTCGGAAACCATGAAAGCTATCAAAGCTATATTTTCACACCGCATGAGTTCGAATGGTGTTTACTTTTGTGTGAATTGGTTTTTATTTTGGTTACGCGCCGCCAGGTGTCGCCGGTGCGGTGTCAGTTGAAAAGAGAATCTTTTTGACACGGTTGGCTTTTGAACTGCTCGTCCAATCGTGTCATGCGGTTTGATTTTGATTTGTATCAAAAATGTATGAGAAAATACATTTTTAACTATTTTTAAATGTTAACAATTTTAACGTGTGCACAAAATGTATTTCTAGAAAATTTAACGGCTACAATAATTACAAGACAGATAATTGTCGTGACTTGACAATGGACAATTTTTTTTGCAATAGACCCGACTACTTGTCTGATTCCATTATTGGAATAGGCTATAAAGATTTTTCGAAAGACACATCGATCAATTAAAGACTTGGCGTTAACTCTGTTAATTGAACTCAATATTTGCTTTTTGTTTCATTGTGACTTCGTGACGAGGTCATTATTGGTAATGTCACTCTTTTCGCAATGACAATTGACAACCAAACGTCCTGTTGACATGAAATTCATTATGTTTTGTAGGTACCTATAAGATAATTATAGAACCGAAAGATCGTGTTCGTGGTTTTTTTTTTTTTTTTTGATAAACCCAGTCCGGTTTCATTTAGATCATACTGTATCATGTACAATATTATGTTCACCATGATCTAACAATTTATTTTGGTAAAAATTAAATAATTTAAAATCTTTAATTCTATATTTATACATTTGTTAATGCATTCTTAATCATTATGAATTATTAATAAAAATTTTCACGATTTTATTTTGTAGATGATGATATCAAACCTAAAGGTAACTTTTTATTATTTTAGTTTTCTTAAACTACGTTATGTGTATATATGTCATATTCATACATAACTGTTATATTATACACAACAAATATATGTGAATTTTCCTATGATATTTCTATAACCTATGTAGGTACATTATGTTTCTATCCATAAATCGCGGTACTTATAACTAATATTGATATCCTACCAGTTGCGTCCGCCCATACTTTTATTCAAGGCCGTATCTGGGGGGGGTGTCCAGGGTGTCTGGACCCCCCCCGAAAATTGTTTATTTCTTAATTTTATACTTCATATTTGTATAGTGTAAGGTGACAAGATGTCAAAGTAATTTTGTTTATTTGATTTTATTATATTTTAATAAAAGGAGATTAAATCTTTTCCTGTCTTATTTTTAACCAAATATCAAAAATTAAAATCTAAATTCAATAAAATTATAATATATATGTTTTGGACCCCCCCCGAAAAAAATTTCTAGATACGGTCTTGCTTTTATTATAAATTCGTTGCTGCAAGTGTTAACATCAATGTTGATAATAAAAGTAATAAAATAATATTGCTTATATTATATGTATAATACGGTTTGATCGTACACATTGCGGTGTTATCTGAAATGATTCAATTATCCGGAATGAATATGACTACTATTTTTACATTGATCACTCATCTTAGGTTATATTATAATTATAATTATATTATAATTAGCAGATAATAATATGAAACCTCCTGTATATGATTGTCATTTTGGAGGTAAGCTTTTTTTTTCTTTCTAATAACATGATTCATAATTAATAATATTGATGATGTCATTTTTATTGTATTGCAACATCCATAAATGTTTTTGTACTTTATACATTTTGTACTTCATGCACTTTGCTTAATGTTTACAAATAAAAAAAAACCGGATATTATATAGGAAATAGTGATTAGATTCATGTCACGTTATTAAATGTATAAAAGCGATGTTGTATTAATATTTTTAACGCGAGAAATATGATTAATTATTATTGATTTGAAGTTTAAAAAACATAATTTTGTTTTTATTCGTGATTCATAACTTTGCTGAAAACACTCGTATTTATTTTATTACTTTTCGGGTTATTGAATATTTAATAATGAGTTTAAGAAATTGGTTATCACCTTTTTTTTCCCCCGATATACTACCTAATACGTTACGTATTCATTGGCTTTGGGCAAACAGAACATTCAAGTATGTTTACTAGTAATGAAATGTTGATGTCAATGTGGTTGTAAAATAAAACATTCATTTGTGTAATAAATCCATAGCTATAAATTATATTATTCCTAACCGGATCAATCACGATTTATACTATGACGTGTTAAAAATGTAATATTTATAAGTAATACATTTTTACACGTTTTATATTATAGTATATTACAATTATTATTTTTCAGGTTCAATTGAAAATAATAATGGTCTCAAAACAGGTAATGAATTTTATGATTTTGCAAATAGCACTGAACTGTGTGGTGTTCACTAGGGACTAGTTAATTTCTTATTAATGTTGTTATATGCATATACAATACACTTGAAATAAATCACATGGACCCTTCTTAAGTGTTTACAGTTTAAGATCATTGTAACTACAGCCTACAGGTATTTCTATTGTATTTGTAACTGTGAATTCGGTATTAATAAAGTAAGATTGTCTTATGTTTGAAAATATGTGAATAACATACAAATATATGTGTACTGCCGTACTGGGTATAAATATAACTATAGTTATAAAAGTGATTTATTTCATGTACGAAGGCTATCTCAAAATCAACATCCGATGTGTTACGCAATTCACTACATACGGGCACTTCGGTGACACGTTTCTGCATATCGAAACCTGTACATTATTTTCTTATAATATGTATGTCAAGTTTCGACCGTTTTCGTTCAATATTATTCTAATAGTTGCCGTAACAATATGGAGAATACAATTCTATTTCCCGTCGCCTATGAGTAGCGAAATGTAATTCGCTTTTTTTTTGCAAGCAGAAGGAAATAGCGCAGCACAAATTCATCGTCGGTTATGTGTTGTTTACGGCAATACAGTGATAATTGATGGTTTGGTACGTGATTGATGTAGACAATTTAAAAACGGACGCACAGATGTGCATAATGAATGGGGCCAAGAGCGTAAATCGATCATAATCGAAGATGTGGTTCACCAAGTTGATCGATTTGTTCAAAAAAATAGGCATTTTATGATTTCAGATCTTTCACAATAAGATTTTCCGAAATTTCTAGAACTACTGTAGAGTATACAGACATACTGTTGTGTAGACAGAATCGTGTCTGAAAACTAGGGTTACCACAAATTCTGTGCTCGTCATGATAAATATTAAAAAAGTTCATTTATTGATGTATAACATTACAAAAGGACATTGAGTTGCTGTTAATGTGTTGAAGTATAGAAGTTTATGTGATTCTTGTATATCGTGGTTATTCAGGAAATAGATAATAACAATGTGACTAAATTTAATAATTATGAATTATTTCTTAAATATAAAAATCCTTAGGTAAACTTAAAAAGTGTTTGTAATTTTTACTTATTAGCTATATTATCAGTTAATAATAATTTATGATTTCATAATATATTATTTTATATAATATTATGTCAGTTCTAATAACGATATAGTTTGAATGATGATAAAGTTATACATTCGAAGAGAAGAATAATCGATAAATTCAATTATTTTGTAGAAAACAAAAAAGAAATAAAATCCAAAGGATCTTCATCATCTGAAAATCGTAAATATTTAATGTTTATAAATATTATATCAATATGAAAATAACTAAGTATGAAATTTAAAACAAAAAATTTTATTATAAATCAAAAATTGGAATAGTACGAGCTTTTCTTGTGATTGACACTCATCACTTAGCTCTTCGACACGTTTAAGTATTCGTATTTTAACTCATTGAAGTATTTAGGTTTAAAAAAAAAATTATTTTTGTATTTAAGAAAGATTTTAACTACGTTTAAATCTATTATATTTTATGCGTGTTAAAAAAAAAAAAACGTCATTATCGATGGTGTAACTTTTTTTTTTTTAATTCGTCATATTCATAACAAAGAAAAAAATGTTTATTTTATAAACAAATTATCTTAAGATTGTTAGATAATAAACGGCAATATTGTTTTAAAATTGTACACCTATAGATATTATTAGCTCAACAAAATATTAATAAATAATTTGAATTTTTTTTTTACAGCTAAACGAAAAGACAAGGGTAAATACTCGTATATTGTTTAACTATATTTCGAGATACACATAAATTATAAAATAATAGTTAAAAGATACATTTATTATATATCGGAATACAATTGTGCATACAAATTGGTAAAAAAAAACTCCGATCAAAAACATGTTCTAAAAACGAAGGTTTTAAGTACGCTTAATTATTTTATAGAATTAAAAAAAAAACATTTTAAAAATATATTTATGGTTTCTTTAAAAATTTGGTTGCTTTACATAAAGTTTAGGTATTTGAAGAAATTAAATTAACTTCAACTTTTAAAATAAATTAAAAAATTCCAGTGATTCCGAGACATTGACTTTTCTTTAGCTCAAATACGATTTGATTTGAGATTAAAATTTAGTTCTTACCCATAAATATAATTATTGGAATTTCAGTATTTTAATGATTGATCGGGGGATTTTTTTTTATTTCAAAACCTGCTAACATATAAGACTTAAAATTTCATTGAAACATTAAAGAAAGCAAATTAAACAGAAACTCTTTATGATTTAAATTGATGTAACGTTTATTTAAAATATATGTATATATTGTTGATTTTCAGATGAAATGAAATATATTATATTATCTAGTCTTAATAAATAATAACTTACATAGAAGTAAAATAATTCAACAATTACGAAGAAGAATGACTTTAAACTCTTTATTATATTACTAGTATTTAAATTTAATTTTAAATGATTACTATTATTATCACAATATTGAAATGAATAAATATTTTATAATTATTGTTTA
Organism: Chaetogeoica ovagalla; assembly: GCA_032441825.1. NCBI lineage: Eukaryota > Metazoa > Arthropoda > Insecta > Hemiptera > Aphididae > Chaetogeoica > Chaetogeoica ovagalla. The sequence continues at coordinate 1,660,946 of CM063747.1, read as the reverse complement.
TCATATTATTTAATAAATATATATTATTATACATACCTAGACAATGTGTTTTATTAATATTATTATTATTATTATTTCAAGAATTTTATTTATTTAGTAAACGTCTACAAATGGGTTCAGTGTACACTCACACTAACTATTTTTATATCCACCTAAATTTTATTTATCCATTTTTCCTTCGTTTTTCCATTTCCTCTTTTTCCTTCTACATTGATTTCTATAATATATCTCTCACCCTCTCTCTTTCTGAATCGTTTTTCGGTACATTACTATTATATATTAAATAATTCTCATTTATTAAAGAGGTACAAAAAAAGGAAGTAAAAACTAAGTATGTAATTCATATTATAAACATTAGGGTTTATAATAATGATCTCAAGGTGGCTTAGTCATTAATGGAGGAATTAGATTTTTTTTTTATTAAATTACTTGTATGTAGTAAGCATTCAATTGATCGGAGAAAAAAAAATCTGTAATTTTTTGATTCTTTTATACATTATTTTACAGAAACTGATATTGAAACTTAAAAAGTTGAAATAATACAAAAGGCGGATTTGATGATTTTTGATCAAAAATATGTTACATAAATACTAATAGACGGACAAGCCAATGGTAATATTTCATGTGAACATTTTTGCTGTTTTTTTTGTCGTACATTCTATTCATCTTCAAATAATGATTTTAAACCGTCTACAATTAAATTTCGGCAGAATATTGGTTAAATCTTGCATGTTTCGGCGTTTGCGTAATTAACACTTGCCACGAGAATTGAAATTCAATATCGGAAAAATTTTCAATCAAAAAAGTACTAATTTTGTAATATCAATGTGCAATAGATAAAAAAAGGATATCTTTCTGCCTCCGAAAACAAATATTAAAAAAACACAATTTAGATGCATCTATTATGTCAAAAACCATATTGTATGAATTGTTGAGCCAACTTATATTCACTGTATATACATATATAGAAAAAATAAGCAACACACGAAGCTGCACAAAACATTATACGAATGTTTTATCGACATTTGTAATATTTCATGTTTTAATATATTTTACTAGAAAACTGAAACATATATGAATTATTTTTTAACAAACATATTTTTAAGTGTAATTTTTAATTGTGTTAATTTATAATTTCATTAAGTTTTTAATTCATATTAATGAAGATCAGTTCAGAAAACCTTATTCTGTTGCTATTACTTTTAAGTTTTACACAATATTGTAAATATTGTAATTTGTCTTTAAACTCATACCTGTCATAAAATTGTAAATATACATAATGAACTCGTAGCTTACATAGCACAAATAAACTGTGCGAAATACGCAAATGCAACAAATTCCGGGCCATACAGTAATTACCGTATAACAATATACTCGTATTTAACGTTAAACGTGATTATTGATTAAATAATTAAATAATCAAACATACCTACTTAATTTCCGAAACCATAATGATAATAATTTATATGTTCAGGTGTTCATAAAATGACAGATATGTATTCTGTAACCTAACTGATTTGCTATATTTAAGTTGTTTTTCTGTAAAAAAAAAATTATTTCAAAATATATTTGAACGTTCAAACGAGACATTTAATAATGTCTTTAATAATAATAATAATAATTATATTGAGCTTTAATATATTTATTTTAAATTTATTATTTTCTACAATTTGTACGTTTTTCGTAATCTCGTCACATTCATAGTTTTGTATATTGTATCACATAAATAGGTACACCTAACAATTTTTTTTACAGCTTTTGGTGTTATGATCTTACAAATATAAAAAACCTTTTTAGAACATTACTGAATTTGCTTATTAGCGGAGAAATAATTTTTTTTTATAATATTTGAATGTTCTCGTTTTGTACTTGTGAATATTTTGTACGCCGTTTTTTCTTTTTTTATAGCCGTGGAACGAGCATTACTCAAAAAACTTTCACTGTCCGCGACATTGTTAATAATTATTTTGAGTAGAATACGCACAGAAATCGGTGAAATGACAATAACATATTTATATGTATTAATATTTTATCAAATATTGATAAAATCGCGTCATTTACTGAGTGTGTGACGGTTTCATCATAATATCGTTTGATTATATATACCGCCGACATATTGATCAATATAATAACAACTCATTCTCAAAATTAAAGCTCGAATGTCACAGCTCTATTTAGAGAACGTTTTAATATAAAGTGACAGGCCGTTTTCGTACGGAATAAATTAGTAACCTACATATAAGAAATGTAAATGTAACAAAAAATCGTTTTATGGGAAAAATGTGATTTTGACCACTTTTCATAGTGACCGATCCAATTGTAATATAATAAAGAAAAGAATTTTTTTTATTATTATTGCTTACATTTCAAAAATAAAAAATATTGTTAGGTAAGGTTTTATGAATTTTGAAATTTCCTTTACAATAATATTATTGTTTTTTTTTTTCAAAACATTTATCAGATATAATATCCTACTATAAGTGTCTAATATCCGATGATCACTTGAATGTTTTAAGAGAAACATGTTACATTAGAAAGAATATTTTTGAATTTCATATCGGATAAAATAAATGATAGTAATTCTATATTAAAAATTGATAAATATTTTTTTTTATGAATTTTAGGAATATAAATTTAGATATTAGAATAATAAATTAAAATATTTCAATTGCATTGAAAAAAAGTCTGTATCGTTGCAGGATATTTCTTAAATCATATAATATTAAAAAAATAAATAAAAATTAAGTTTTTACGTATAATTAATTTTTTCTAGGAAATATTTCAAAAATATGCATTGTTCAAGTCTGAATATGAAAAATGTGAATATCTACCGTTCTAATATAATAATATGAATATAAATTCATAAAAAAAAAACTAACTAACATTTTTCGTGTATATTCAACTGAATAAACATGTAACTAAAAGAAACAGATAAGTAAACCGGTAAGTATTTACATTTGTGTGCCACCTTGAACACGAATTCGTTTTATCGAATTTTGTTCAATGACCAATAACTCATTTCGTTTAATATTATTTTATTATTATTTATTTCCTTTTTTTTTTTTGAACGTGATTTTAACTTGAACATGTATAATGTTTTACTTTGATCGAAAGTTAAAAACTTCGGTTAGAACTTAAACAATTTCGATGATATCAGAGTTGTATTTAGCACCAATAAGGGCAATTGCCTTGCAGGAGGCTAAATTTTAATCTTTTTTTTTCGTGAGAGGGGCGGCCTTTAGGATTTGACTCTTTTAGATCTTTGTAATTATACTAGTACAAAAATTACAAAAATTCATTAAAATTTTTAACCATTTAAAAAGTTAAAAAATAATAACGATTTTATATTATTGTATATTATACGTACTGTTACATTCGAAAATATTTCTTAGGCAACTTAATAATAAAAGATCACTTTTAAGACACAGATTAGTAAATTGTAATGAACGATGAATCGTGTTGGCCCGTGACGTAAACAATTTAAATTCGGCTTCGGACGATATAATAATAAATTAGTATTTACTTCTGACTTGTAACTAATAACGTAAACTATTATTATATGGAATTTTTACTATTGCTCGTAATACGAATATTATAATGTTTTTAAATATAATTGTAGAAATATTAAAATGATAATGTGCGAAATGCCATTTTTCTTTATCGCAAAATGATCGTACCGCTCATTATTATTATTATTATTTTGTTTTACTTACAATCGATATTTATATTTTAGTATAAAGTCGAGTTTTCTTTCTGCACTCGATTTATTTTGTTTTTCTCGAAAATCTCTATAGGGTTTGTGAATTAAATCTTTTAATTATTTTAATATCGTAAATAATATATCGTCGTCATTCTCGACTGTATAATCACCGTCTCGTTTTTAATCTTTCGCTTTTCCTCAAACTCCTCACGACGGTTATTGAAGAATTAATTTTTATTTTTAATACTCGTATATATAAATTGTTTCATTTGAATACGTATTTCTCTTATTATTAACCCCCCCCCCCCCCGATAGTTAGTGCTTTTTTTCTTTTTTCGCTTCACGTATTTACAAAACTATTTGCGTCATCGGCGTATTTCGAATACTATTTTGTGAACAACACCGAGTCAAACGATATATTCAAACGACAGAGATCAAAATCAACTTCCGTGATAACGAGAAGACGTAGTAGTCACATCAAATATTTTTTCTAAATATTCGCGTGAGCGAAATATCACATATGTGATGAATAGGGTCCGGATTTTTATGCATTTACATATTTGTGATGAGTGTATGCAGTTCAACGGGAGTAAGAAATGTGAACGATTTGTGTAGCAGAGAATCTATAGAAAAAAGTTCATTTTGCATATAAATGCATATTTTAAGGTTGAGAGCATATTTGAAGAATTTGGCATAATTAAGCATATTTTGGTACATAATAGTTATTTTATTTAAATTTCACTATAGAAACTAGATTTATTATGAGTTCATGAAGTATTGTGGGGAAATATTTTATTTCCTGTATCTTATATTTTTGGATAATTTGTATTAAAACTATATCTTGCTTCTCGAAACACATTGATCAACAATGAAGACCAGTTATATTAAAATTTCCTTCACACAATTATATTATTAGCATGATTATTATTATTATTATTATTATTATCGTGATTTTTCATCTCATTTTGGATAAACACACGCTGCTTCGTGTTGTACATTTAGTTGGTATTTAATCGCCGTGCAGTAGTCGCCAGTCGGTAATCGCCTATAAATAAATTTTCGTAATCCGCATTCCGTATACAAACGAATTTCTTTAATAATTTTTCGTACACTCGTAAATTTTAAAATGCCGAAAAGTCGTAGTAATATTCAATTTAATGTAATTTTTTATCATGTTTTGTTCTTTAATTAATGTTGTAAGTCGATGTCGCAGTGTCGGTAATAAAAAAATTAAGTTTGTTTAATTAAGTTGTATTAATATATAAGGGAAAAATTTAAAAAAAATTATAAATGCATATGTTTAGGGTAAGAGCATATTTTTGCTTTTTTTTAAAAAAAATAAGAGCATATCAAGTGCATATTTAAAGGTTTTTTGATGCATAAACGCATACTATTTTAAGGTTTTTAAGTGCATACAAATCCGGACCCTAGTGATGAAATTCGTTTAATTTATGTTATAATATACGTATATTTTCGTTTTTGTTTTCATACTCAATATTATCGTCAATACGTGTATTATAAATTTACACAAATTATAAAGGTTCCCGCGGCGCGTAACCGTCTTTTTTCCGTTTCATTAAAATTTATTCGAACATTGTATGCATTTTTCGCTTTACACTTACATACTTTACACGTATTGTATTATTTTTATATTTCAATTATTATTATTTTGTATGTATATATATATATAATAACAGTCCACTAGTTACCATTAAGTATTTTTAATTTGTTATTCTTTCATCTGCTGGTCCTATATTTTGTTTATTTATTTGATACAGTAAATTATTTTCATTTTTGTCGGCAAAACAGATCGCTAATTATTTGGCTCATTTAGCCGCGACAACCCGAGTAGCATTGTAGGTGCAGACGCTGTTTTAAATCATCAATAAACGACGTTTCAACGTACGGTGCAAATCTGGTTCAAACCACCGTGTTTTTGACAAAAATGAATACCGAATTTTTACACGGGTATAATCGTGCCATGAGAATGTTACTTTCGATTCAAACACCGTAGCACTGTTCGAAATAGGCATACGAATCAGTGAGCGTTTCATTATCAGTTAAATATCTACTTGTAAGTCGGTTTAATTATGTTATGATTATGTTCCGTTTTAAAAACAACCCAACTCCTTGGACATCATGTATAAGGCTGGAATAAATGTTTGACCGACGATATGGTATGCGCCGATCATCAATCGTTTGTTTAGTGCTTAGCTGAAGGCAAACTCGGTCGGTCGAGGAACATGTGAATATGAGTAAACCCGCAAAAGTTAAAAAATAAACAAATAGTAAAAAGTGTAAAATAAACGAGTAAACGTGTCAACGAGGAAAGATGAATCATAACGTAAATTTTATTTCACTACAGTACATACATAAGAATAATTATTTTTAAAAAAATTCAACGACTGGTTTAACTAATATATATATATAAAATTAATAATTAATAATTAATTAATACACTGGGGTAAAAAAAATTCTATTTGATCCAATAAAAACATTTTATACGGTTATGGGATTATAAAATATGTAATTATATTAATCATTAAATATGCCATATTGATATTTCGTACAGGTATTTATTTTAGAGTAGAGTGAAAATATTTAAGAATTAAATAAAAAAAGAATATTTTTTAAACTACGTAAATACGATATAATATAGCCTTTTGCATTATACCACCCCATTTATTATATTTTACCGTCTCGGAAGAATATCATCATTTATATATTTAAGCTATATTTTATTATTTAAAAAAAAAATGTGTGTGTGTGTTTACTAGAGACGGTACAAAAAGCAAATATAAAAAAACACTAACAGCTAAACAATCAAAACGTCCATAAGAGCTTGAGTAGTTCACAATTTATTTCATTCGTTATTATAAAATTGTACTTGGTAAATTAACGTAAAACGTACTTATATTCTTTTAAGAAATATGGAAACGATATTCTTTAAGTTTCATACTATTTTAATAATACTTTGTTTCATTATGGCATTGAATAATATGTCGGAAGCAGGTAAATATTAATATTAATTATTCTTTTAATACATTTTAAAATGACATTTTTGTTAATTAATGATTTCAGCTCCAAAACCAGGTAATTTTTTCATATTGTTGTTGTGAACACCGATTTACTTTCGACGTACACACATATAAAAACACACACACACACACAAATAAATAAATTCACAATAGTTTTATTAATTACTTTTATTAACTGCGTAATCCTTCAGCGCACGGGCCACACGCTCGTCACCAAAAGAGCTCCACTTCAGGTTCTTTGACCTCTTATAAATCATTACTACTTACTGACTAAGGATATTTTATTATTATTACAATTGTATTCTTAACCTAGGTTTAAATGCTAACATATCATTTATTATATTTTGTAAAAACGCTTACTACAAAAAAATATAAATATTCTTCGTGAACTAAGTCAGTGTTTGTTGTTGACCATTTATTTATAATAATTATTAATGAGTTAAGAATATATTATGTGGTTTTATATGTTTTCAGAGTAAGAGTTACAAATATATTTTTTAAAACGATAAACGATCGAATTAATATTGAATAATTAATAATAAATAAAATTTAATTATTTTATAGGATCTGGAAACTCCAAATTACCTAATAAACATAAATATTTAACATTTATTTATATCTTCAATTCTATGTTTTTACATTGAACGTATAATTTGAATTAGTATAATTGTAAAATATTAATAAATTATTCTCTTTGCTAATTTTTATTCTGTAGCCGGTGAAACCAAAATCGAAGGTAAATTTTTATTATTATTTTTTCTTCTTAAACTAAGTTTGATATATTATACTTATACGTCATACATAACTGTTAATATAACAAAAAAAATATGTATAATTCATACATTTTTAATTTCGGTACACTTATATTAAGTTTCATAAGTATGCTTACATAATATGTAACTTATTTCCTCGTTATGTGTGTCTGTACAAACGAATCATTGCTGTCGTCATCATTGTTAAAAATTATAACAGTGCACCCGGTGCGAGTTCGGAAAGTACAATTGCACAGGATTTCGCACTTTGTGGTCGACTCTGGGGCCTCACGCTTTTATAAAAAAAAAATTATTATATAAAATAATTTGTTTTATTCAAAAAACAAATACTTCAATATAACGTCGGTATTTATATCTTGTAAGTCATTTAATCGTCCGTAATAATTCGTAAATATTTTATGTATTATCCGATTTTTGATTTTATATCTTTACAAAAAATTTTTTATTAACAATTCCAATAGCATTAGCAGGAACAGAAGGAAGCCTTTCAAAATTAATAAAAAATATTTTGTCACAATTAAAATTAGCTGATTGAGCATTAATTGCCGTAGAAAGTGAAATTAGGGACTGTAGTTTAAGCTTGGAAAATATTTTAGATACCTTTGGAGCCAGTGGCATATTTTCAACTTTTTTGTGGGTGGGTAGGTCCATTTTTTTTTAAAAAATTCCTACAGGATATATTGATATTAGATATTTAATAAAAATACCTTTGGATAATTTTAACAAATAAGTACATTTTATTTAAAGAAAAGTAGATTTTCAATTTTAAAGTACAAAATCTATTCGTCTTTTTTTTTTTACTAAGTTCATCTAAAACTTAGTCAACGTGTAATGTATTTTGTATAACTCGGCAAATATTTCATTTATTTCAGTATCTTTACTCTTTAGTAATTTTTTTTTTGGGGGAGGGAAATCTAGTATCCCTGGACACCGCCCCCGTAAATAGGCCAATGTTTGGGGCACAAAAAGTTAGAAAGAACATTTTTTTAAATTATTTAGCTATTCTTATTGACTATTATATTACTTTCTATACATTTTATTAATAAGTTTTTAATTCGGACAATCACGTTATGAAATGATTTATTATTTATTTCATTTTATTTTTTATACAATAACCTATGGATTCGGGATATGGTATTTACGTTAATATGTCTTAATAATTTAATAATAATGAATAATTTACAATTATGTAAATATAAAGTGTATAATAATAATCATTTTATTATTATTAATAATAATACAATGATTAAATATTATAATTACATACGAATAAAATACGGTGGTTCGAATATATATCTCGCTTTAATAATTTGCACATGATATCGCAAATCATAGTGCCGGCACTGACTAATAATGTCAATTACAAGAAAATTATAAATACGTATGGCTCCATCAAACGTATTTCATAATTTTTTATATAACGATTATCATAAATTTAACACGATATAACTACTATAGAATCCGAGAAATTAGCACACTCGCAGTATAGTAGTATTTTTATTTTTTAAACTTTTTAGATTGATTTATACTCATTTATATGTCCATTAGTCATGTTATCTAAAAGTGTTTAGCTATCCGGAATGATTATGATTATTTTCACTTTGTTTCTCGCACCTCTTTAAAGCACGTAACTGGTCACTACCACGTATTATATAATTTGTTTACCACGGTCACCTGAGTTATAGGTGATAAAAAATAAATAAATTCGTAATAATCGAATAAAAATAAATTTGTAATTTATTTGTAATTTTCACATTATATCTAAATTTACTATAAAATAGTAGGCGACACACCGAATAATCCCGTGTACGATTGCCAATTTGGAGGTAAGTTCTTCTTAAATTATCTAAAAATTATTAATGTTGACGATGTCATTTAGATTTTACTATTATACACCTGATATATAATTTTGTATTAATTATTATGTTATTACGCGTATAATAATTAATAAATCGTAATCACTGTCAGATATAAAATGAAAAAAATTATATTATTCCTAAGTAAATCGAATATTGTGTAATATTTATAAGTGATATGTTATGCACAGTTAATTAAAAATAATTTTCAGGTACTCTCTCTATTGGTGACGCTCCCAAACCAGGTAATAATGGGCTGTGTATGTATAATAATAATAATAATAATAATCAGTTATAAGTGTTTTATTTTTAATTCTATGCATTTTAAATTAAACAAAACTTAGAAAGAATATTAAAATCAATATAGAAAAGTGATATATTTAGATAAAGGTCACGTTTAAAAACTATTGAGAAAATCGAAAAATGACCTTCTTAAATTTATTTAACTACATGCAAAATTTGTTATCGGAAAATTGGTACGAGTGCAATAATCGGAGCGTTTTTGGTAGTGAAAAAATGTGTATAGAAAAAAAAAGAAAAAAAGAATAAACATCCATTGTAAAACCATAATCTTCTTTGCTTCGCTCAGAATCTAAAAAAATTAAACCTAGATTAATATCATTATTGAAAAAGAGTCAATGTAACTTCTGTAAACCGTGATTCAATAGTTAATAATATATTTAATAACGTTTTGCCTACACTTAATAGTTTTGAATATTTTCCATATCATTTAAGTCCTTTTATAAACCAACTTTGTGTTTGTACCCGGTAATTATTAACTATTACATGAAAAAAATACATAGCATTATAATTATATTATATTATGTCAGAGAAAGTCTAACGAATATACAATATGATGCATTTTGAATGACCATAAATGTTCAAAATTGTAAAGAAATATTAATTGAATACATTTCATTGTTTTATAGAGCCCAAAACTCCCAGAGAGCCCAAAAACCTCAAGTCTTCTAAAGATCGTAAATATTTAAAACCTAATCATATTATGTTACAATAAATAAATAAATAAATATATATGTATATAACATATTGTTTTAGAGAAAAAAAATCTAATTGAAAAATTCTAAATTAAGATGATTCGTATTGATATACGAGTATATATAAAATCACCAACTGTCGAATATAATTACAATAGATATATTATTTGAGTAGTGTATAAAGTTTAAAATTGTAGAAATCCATATGATTGTTAAATTAAATAACTTATTTAATGTTCAACCGATGAAACTATAAAGATACTTACAACTGATATCAATGCTCATACAATAAAATTTAAATTAAAAACATAACTACCTAGAATATTTTTATTCGATTTATGACGTTATGATGACAACAAAATGATATGTACGTTTTTCGTATCCACGCCTATAATAAGTATTGTTATGTCTATATTGTCTCAACAAATTATTAAGCAATATCTTGATTTTTTTTTTCGTTAGCCAATTTAGAAAATGATGGTAAATATTTTATATTACTATATTTCAAGATGCGTGTGTGACCGTTAAAAGCTACGTTTATTTAATTAAACTAATAGACGAAATATTGGATAAAAGAACTCCGATTTAAAGTTTATGAACACAAAGGTTGCACATGAAATTATTTCGTTGGATTTAAAATTTAAAAATATATGAAACCCTTGATTCGTCTTATATAGAGTTTGGTAAATTGAAAAGAAAAAATTCCTATAGTGCGATTTGAGTTGTTAGCAATGTTTTTTTCCCCAAATAAAATTTTTTACTTGAGATTCAAACCAAGTTCAATTATTATTTAAAATTGTAATACGTGTGAACATATTGGTTATTAAAACTTGAAAATAAGAAAAAGTAAAATATTCTAATAAATTAAAAGAATTAAAACAATAATGAAAGAAAATTCTATTTTATAAGATCCGAGTAAATGCAATGTTTTTTAAAAATTATTATTATATATTTGGATAATATTTTTTAATTTTCAGAGGCCATGAGACGTATACTATTATTTGGTGCTCATCTGAATTAAGAGTTAGTTAATGTTAATGTTAACTTAGTTAATGTTAGTTTATCAAATGATTAATTGTTTAATAATTTTAACTAAATTATCATTTAATTACAATATTAAAATATAAAATGTTATTATATCCTTACTAATATTATAAAGGCGAAAGTTTGTTTGGATGGATGTAGGATGTTTGTTCCTCTTTCACGCAAAAACTACTAAACGGATTTTAATGAAACTTTACAGTAATGTAGCTTATAGATCAGAATAACACATAGGGTATAATTTATAAAGATATTGTGTGAATTGTCCAAAATATAACGATGAATGGATGAAACGGATGGATGTATGGATGTTTGTTCCTCTTTCACGCAAAAACTACTAAACGGATTTTAATGAAACTTTACAGTAATGTAGCTTATATATCAGAATAACACATAGGCTATAATTTATAAAGATATTGTGTGAATTGTCCAAAATATAACGATAAATGTCATTTAAGTCTGAAAAAATTCTGCAGTCTGAATAAATAGTCCTACAAAAAATTCTGCGACACCATATATATCTATCTTTTATGAGTAAGCCATTATTGTCAAAATAGTGAACCATAAATACAATAAAAATTGATAATTTATTTCTAATGCACATTTGGTAGTAATAAATGGATCCTTATCAAAATGAATACTTTTATCGCTTTTGGTATTTAAAGGAGATAAATTTTGTCCTTCACAATACATCATTTGGACAAATATTTTAATAGTTACGACGATGACAAACCGAACGCGCGATACTATGGTATCTATGGTAATAATAATACAACGAAAGCTTGATTTTGTTTTTCAATCAGCAAATTACAATTATTTTTTATAAAAATATCGTAGAAAAAGTACCTCCTAAGAAATAATTATGCCGCGAAAGCGTAAGTCTAATCTTTCCCAAAGCTCTAATAAAGCTCGATCTATGAAAGTAGCTAGACTTAACGAGACGTTTCCACAAGCCGAACTGCGAAGGCTTGAACAGGCGGAGCGTGAGGTAGCTCACAGAGCTGCTCAGACACCAGAGCAGTCCCAGGATCGGCGTCGACAGCACGCTGAGTATCTAGCATCTCGACGGGCTGCCGAGACACCAGAACAGTCCCAAGCTCGACGTCAACAGAACGCTGAATATCTGGCATCTCAACGAGCTGATGAGACACCAGAACAGTCTCAAAACCGCCTTCGACAGCATGCTGAGTATCTAGCATCTCAACGGGCTGCTGAGACACCTGAACAGTCCCAAGCTCGACGTCAACACCACGCTGAATATCTGGCATCTCAACGGGCTGCTGAGACACCTGAACAGTCCCACGCTCGGCTTCTTCAGCAGGCAACTTACATAGCGTCACAAAGAGCTACAGAAACCGTTGAAGAAGCTGAATCTCGCAGACGCGCTGTTGCTGAAAGGGCACAACAGCGACGTCTAATATTCAGAAGAAACACGTGGGGGGTATTCGACAAAGCTGCATTTGAGTACGACGAGACACTTGATTACGGAAGCCACAATCTTATAAAAATAGAACCTATGAACAAAGAATGTAGATTTTGCGGTGCTCTTAAGTGGAAAGAAGAAGCTGCGGGCATGTGTTGTTCAGGAGGAAAAGTAGCTCTTGCTTCAATAGATGAGCCAGTTAAGCCGCTTAAAGAACTTTTCTCTCATGAAACAGATGAGTCTCGCCGTTTCCTAAAAAACATAAGAAAATACAACACGTGCTTCTACATGACATCTTTTGGGGCGGATAATATTGTTTCTATGCCAGGATTTTGTCCGACTTTTACAATACAAGGGCAAGTATACCACACAATTGGATCTTTGCTTCCTGCTACCAATACGCAACCAAAATTTTTGCAAGTTTATTTCATGGGCGATGAGGAAGCACAAGTTAATAGGCGTTCTGAGTACGTGCAAGGTTTGGATAGAAACACGGTTCAAAAAATACAACAAGTTCTACATAATCACAACATTTTAGTACATGAATTTAAAATGGCTAAAGATAGAGTGACTAGCGATAATTACAAGGTTGTAATACACCCAGATCGTGTACCACGTGGTGAACATGAAAGAAGATTCAATGCCCCGACCACAAATGAAATAGCTGCCTTAGTAGTTAGTAGTGAACAAACTGCTTCTCGGGATATCGTTATTCAGGCGCATGATGACCGGCTCACTAGAGTTCCGGACACTCATAGATTTTTTGACGCTCTCGAGTACCCGATAATTTTTTGGAAAGGACAAGAGGGGTACAGTTTTGATATTCCTCAGACAAACCCAGTTACAAAACAACCCATACCAAATAAAAAAGTGTCCTGTAAAGACTTTTATGCGTGTCATATGATGGTACGTCGCAACGATTTTAATTTATTACTTCGATGTAGACTTCTCCTTCTTCAGTTTTTGGTGGACATGTATGTCAAAGTGGAGAGTGAGCGCTTAAGGTTTATTGCCTTGAACCAAACAAAACTGCGAGCAGAAAATTAAAATTTTAAAGTTTAATAAATGATGCAAGTTCGTTCAAAACTGTACACGGGCGAAGCCGGGTAATTCAGCTGTAATAAAAAATACAAATCTTTGGCACGGGCAACGCCGGGCAGGACAGCTAGTACTATATAATTACCTTTTCAGATATTTTATATTTTACAATGTTTCCACGGGCTATAATTTATTGTTATCACAATATCAAAATTAATAAATATCAATAATTATAATTGTTTGTTATGTCATTAAATTGAAATTAGTAAATTTGAATTTATAATTCGTTAATGTATTTAACTTAATGAACATATATATTAATCATATAATAATTAACGTTGTCACATAGGTATTTCATTATTTTAGGGAACCAAATGTTAAAAAAAAAATATATAGATATAATAGTTTTCGGAAATTAAATGAAATAATAGAGCTTTGAAACGAGTTGTTTCTTATTACCGATCCGAAAATTTGTATAATTTCCTTCATAATTAAAATTCTTTTTATTTTTCCTTGGCCGAAATTTTAAATAATAAATTGATCAACTCCAATTTCTCCAACAGGATATTTAGCAGTGATTTTGGCCTTTTGAACACCTGAATCTCTATATTCTGATTTCAAACATTCTAACAAGCTATGTAACAGGTAATTTGAAATATAAGTATTATATTTTTTAAATTATTAAAATTGTTCTTAATAATAATTAATATTTGAGTGCAGAAAAATTTATTAGTTATGAGTGCTGTTTCTGTTTCTGCTAATATTCTTTTTAAAAAAATGTAGTTACAATTGTTATTATAATTCGTGTTATATAATATCTAACTTTCCTCGTCAATATACTTGTTGACACTTTTAAGAAAAAATTTTTCTCATCAAGATATATATCAGATCTTAGTTTTTCCCACGTACGAAACTCTTGGCTATGCAACTGGCTTGCTTCGACAGTTTTATGAGAGATGATCAAAATAATCTAGATGATCTAGTGTTTTTTCTACTAAGTATTCTTATTTTGTTTAATAGAGGACTATTTATCATTACGGATTTATTCAGCTGGACACTTTTCGCCAAGTATGCTACAAACGTCGTTAGGACTTTAGTACTACTATAGCTTTCTATTTGCCAACACTGATAAATCAATAAGTTATTTACTAGAAATGACGTAATAAACTATAAATATGATGTGTAAATACACTGTTCGTCTGCTTCAGCGACACTTCGGAACATTTTTTGAAATTTAAAACTCAAATAATTAGGCCACCTAGGTATTTTATAAATAGAATTACTCGTTTTTAGTAATAATATTAATAATATATTTTATGAGTTCAAATCAAAGTATAAAAATACAAATACATAATTAATTACTATTTAACGCGAGGATCAATAATAATTAATCAGTCATAAAAGGCTAAACTTTATTTCTACGCACTGTGTAATATTTTAATTATATATTAAATTCGTACCAAAATGTAATGTATAATAACAAAATGAACTGTAAACTATTATTTACAAATGAGTATATTAAATTCGTGTGTTATTAAGAATTTTATTTTCCAATTCGGATAGAATATGACGTATCGAAAAATAATAATAAAACTATAGTGTTCTCTGAAGAGTGTGTATCGGTTACTGAAATGATTGGAGGTTTCAATTAATATATCAAAAAAAATAGTTAAATTTAATCGTAATAGTGTTATTAAATACTTAATCGACTCGGGTAAGAAAAAAAAAGGGTAATGCTTATTATTTTTTTACATTTTGGTACCTAAGATACGTTAGCCCTTTGAGTATATTTATATAAAAAAAATCATATTTTAAATTAATAGTAAATTTGTAATAGTGAATAATAATAATAAAATAATAATAAAAATTATAATATAGTGTTCTCTGATGAGTGTGTATCTGCTACTGAGGTGATTGGAGGTTTTAATTAATATATCAAACGAAAATAGTTAAATTTAATCGTATTAGTGTTATTAAATTCTTAATCGACTCGAGTAAAAAACAAAAAAGAGAGTAATGTTTATTATTTTTTTATATTTTGGAACGTACAATACGTTAGCTACGTTAAATTACTTATTATTTTATTATTATTATTACTTATTTATTAAAATAAAAAATTAACTATGTTACGTTAAAAAAAATCACAAATTAATAGTAAATTCATAATAACATGATAATAATAACAACAATTATTATTATTATTATAAAATGTATCAAAGAATATAAAGTAAAAAATCAGATGATAAAAAAAAAAAAAAACCACACACAATTAATTTTTTTTAGTACTATTTTAAATATATATTTTTTTAAATTGTTAATTTATTTACGGATGATTTGGATGAATATATGATGATTGACAACTGCAAGGAAAACGATAATGAATACAACAGTGTGAAAGTCTTTAATTATCATATTGTAAGAAAAAGTTATGTTTTTATGTATGATGACCGAATGGTTTTGTTTTTTCTAATAATTTAGTTAATCGATTTAATTCCGGTTCAATTGTGTGTGGGAGTTTATCGTTAAAACGATAGTTTAGCAGTGGCGTAGCTAGAATTATTTTACTAGGTAGGCTTGATTTGTTATATTGGGAAAGATTTCCAATAAATATTTATATAAACTATAAATTTATTTAAATATTTAATGAGAATTTTTGAAAAAATTGGGTAGGCCCGGGCCTACTCGGCCTACCCGCTTAGCTACGCCACTGTAGTTTAGGTTAGGTGATAATAACCGAGTTGTACATAATCAATGTAATAATACAAAAAAAAAGTTGTTGTTCCTTAAAAAATAACGAATTAAGCGAAAAAACGCTTGTTGACGAATGCCAAAACGATGGCAAACATATTTAGCGATCCGGGAATGGAGCCGAAATCGCGGATGCCGCTATTGACTTGTGCTGGTGGATGGCGAGTTTGTTGCTGTTGCCCTTGGTTTTGACGAGAAGTGGCTCCTGCGGAAGGACAAACGATCACGGTCAATAAATGAATAAAACATTCTATAATTATTTATAACCAGGGCTCGCAGTACTAAAAAAAAAATGTTAAAATGTGCTCTAAAAAAAAAAAAAAAAAACGGAAAAAATAGCAAAAAAAAAAAAAATTGTTTTATTTACAAAATAGAGAACTGGGGGGGGGGACTGATGAGTGAATTGTCCGCACACAATGCCGCGACATTGCGATAATAATTTATTATTAAATATTATTACATGAAACATGTAATGAACGGAAAATGTGGTTACTATTAATATTTTTTCTTCTCGAGGTTCAGACGTTTATGAAAAATACAATATAAATCAAATTTAATTCATATTAACGAAACATGGAGCATTGAAACTGGAAAAATAGCACTGAAAATCTAAAACGCTTCAGATATACGTAAAAGTTTAAATTTAACATTTTCTACTTGAAATTCTCGACGCATAAAATAAATGTTCGGCTTACTACTCAGCTGTTTTTGTCTGTATTCTACAATAATAAGCAAATGCTATGGAATCCGATTCTTATTTATACAACGTACCGGCAATGCCTATAAGGATTTTGCACGTCGAACGTATGTATTGGACAAATAAACGATAATGATAATAATTATTATAAAACTCAATGACAATACGTATTCGAGTTATAGAATATTTTTCGCGATAATGATATAAACGAAACTACGTAATAACATATTATTATAATTATTTAGTTATTAAGGCATAACTTGTATGTAATACGTTTTGTATTCCATCAAAAGCCAAAATACAAATACGTAATTAACTCGAATTGACTTTTGAAGAATAGAACGAAGGAATTTATTTATAATAATTCGTGTTTCAGCTCGTCCGTAAGCATACTATTTTTACAATGTATTCGGAAGTAGAGTTTTGCGGATAACGACCGGTCGGTAGAACGTAAGACATTTGAAACACGCTTACCGTTCGGATTCTGTACTAGCACGGGTCCAGCCGCGACCCATTTCCCTTCTACGTTGTCATAAACGGAAGACGGAACTTCCTGTGGTTTGAGTGGATACCACGATCCTCCGGATGGTAGCTGTGATCCGGGTTGCATCGGTCCGGCGCAGGAGCCTGTGAATCAAGAATAATTGTTATAATAATACGTAATTGATAGTACAATGCGATTTACACTGGTCAGCGGGTGTTGACAATAATTATGAACACGACAATACCGAATTTTAATTTTTTTTTCGCCGTACATAATAATGTACACATTGCGATAAATGTTAAAAAATACAAGATAATAATATACTATTCGTTTACGTACACAGGTATGTCTGCTACGTTTTCCAGAGTAACGCGGATAATATATTATATTTGAATTCAATAAGAAGCTTTCGCGATTCTGTATATTTAACATATGGTAACACATTTAAGGTAAAGTTCGATTTTGAACGATTGAAAGCTCGCGAAGTTATTGTTGAAAAAAAAAAATAAAATAAAATTTCGGTCAAAACACTCAGTTTCTCTCGGTTCTTTTAAAACAAATTATATATTGTTATACGATTACCTTCGATTGTGACTTTGGTTCCGATCAGTTTCATACCGGACGTGAACGGGTCGGCTAGACGACTGCATTTCGTTCCTGTTCCGGCTTCTGTAAGCAAAAGCGTGGTGGTGATGGCCGCATTGTGGCCCGCGTCGTTTGGTATGGTCGTGCCGACGAAACATTCGTACTCCAACCCGGCTTTACCAGTTGGATCCACACGTTTCACATACGTATACGTGAACGTTACCGGGTTCTCACCAGTCAACGGACTAGTCTCTGGTTGCTGTTCGGACCATTGGCCAAGACATTGATACTCACGTTCTGTCGGTACACGAAAACGAAAGATTATTGATTGCCCCACCGTATTTATTGATTATAATAGATTGTGATTTTGTGATGTTGTGCGTGACGCAAATAATGCAATAATAATATATGTATATATATATATTGTTGTATAAAAAGAAAAACGAAAAGAAAACGATAAATGACAGTGCGGAGGTGTGAAAGATGTTCGACACTCGGTGATGGTTGTGATGATGGTGGTGGTAGTGGTGGTGGTGGTGACTGTAAAGTTGGCGAATACGCGTATATCTATATATATAGTAAATCTCGTGAAACTGAAAATCAAATCATACTTGCCCGTGTTTAGAACGATACTTCATGCTCGTATCATTTCTAATCACGGCCAACTACTACACAATTTATTCTGACCTATTCTCTCTCTCTCTCTCTTTTGCCCCTCCCCATTCTCATTCACACTCTTTCTTTCTCTTCCGTTTTCATAATGCTAATTCAAACCGATGATTATTTACATTCTCTTTATTCATCACACTTATATACAACAACCGTTCGCCGTGCTGCAGTGATTAACAATTACTCGTAAATCGCATGACGGTGATTGTGTGGTCGACACGAGTCTATTTTTGGTATACCTTGATAATACCGACTCTCGGACTTGGGCCGCAAACGGTACGGCGGAGAAACCGTTTTAATGGATTGCGTCGGTTGGTAGTAGTGATTTGGAGGTTTCGTATGTCGATAAGTAGGCTGCTGTGACGGAGGCCTTAGCGTCGGGGTCGGTGGTGGTGGACCGGTCGTCGATATGGCATGATCCGGTCGCAGTGGCGGTAGTGGCACGGGCGGCAGTGACAGTATACCGCCCATGCCACGATTGTTTTGTTGCTGTCGTCGTTGTTGTTGTTGTTGTTGTTGTTGCTGCTGGTGCCACCAGTGTTGTTGCGCAACCGTCGACCAGCCACCGTTGTCGCCGCCACCAGCAGAACTAGAGCTCGTGATATTCCACAACAATGGCACATCCCTGTTGTTATCGCTGTTACTAACCACGTACAACGCCCGGTCGCCGTGCACGTTCCAACTACCGTTCGGTGGTGACGTAGTCGTCGTCTGCTGATCGTTGTTGTTGTAGTGGTGTGGATACAGATAGTTTTGTTGTTGTTGCCGATTATTATAGTAATCGTCCGTTCTACGGCCACCGCCATTGTTATTATAATAATCGTTTGACTGTCTGGGTGTTTGTTGCCATCGTTGTTGTTGTTGTTGTTGTTGCCATTGTTGTTGTTGTTGCCACTGTTGTTGCTGTTGCCACTGTTGCTGCCGATAATAGTAGTTATTATACTCCGCACTGGTCATCCTGGGAGATGATGGGCTGTACTGTTGTTGCTGTCCGTGATAGTTATTCTGTTGTTGTTGCCACTGTTGGCGTTGATAATAATTGTTGGCGGCTGTTGGCACCGGGTAGTGCGGAGTAGTCGAATCGTGATTGGGCGGTGATTGCTGTTGTCCAGAAGAAGTGGTGGTAATTTGTGGTTGCTGACGCTGTGTTATCGGAGTAGTAGTCGAAGTGGCTGTACCGCTATTAGTGGTGGCGGTAGAGGCAGTAGCGCTGAAAGTCGTTGAAGTCGAAGTAACAGTAGTCGAATCGGCAATGATCGATGTGGTGATGGACGAAGTAGAAGTAGGAATATGAGATGAAGCGGTGGACATAGTGGTATACGGTGAGGCAGTAGACGTAGTGGTATACGGCGAGGCAGTGGACGTAGTGGTATACGGCGAAGTCATTGACCCTTCAGTGGTATCCGACGTCATGGACGTGGCTGACGACGCAGTAGTGTACTTAGTGTCGGTGATGGTAGACTGACGGTTCAGAGGAGTTTCGTCAGCAACTGTCGTCTGCATGTCTTTTAAATCACGTTTATTCCTGTGCCGACTTCTTCCGTAATCGGGGACGTGTTCTCTCGTTGCTGCTAATACAACGTCCAAGGTGCATACGAGTTCCGTTCCGATGATCTTTTTTTTTATACCGATTCCGTCCCGGCAAAAGAAAGGTATGTGTAACAATTCCGTCCCGGCAAAAAAATAGTATAATAATCTTAAAGGGATTGGAAAAGATCCGTTTTTAAGGAATTTTCGTATAGGTAATTTAAAATACACAAACGTATAAGATCGTGTGTCTTGTACGACGTTTTGTCAAAATACAAAGAAATTATATTTCCAACGTTCTCTTGTAAAGTATCCATAAATAGTATCCATTAATATGTTTTCAGAATTAAAATTGTCTCTGGAGGATGTTGTTATACGTTGATAATCAGTTAGTTTTCCAGAAAAGTGTATGGCACAAAGCTCGTTGTGCATCATTTTCAATACTTATTGAAACATACGCAACAATAATAAAACGTTACTGAAGACGTAGTATTGGATATGTTCAATTACTTTTGAGATATATTTTTAAACATAATTGATAGATTACTATTTTTCTCTTAAAATTGCTTGTACATAATATATAACTCCTTTATAACTGAGGGACGGAATCGGTAGATCCCTTTTTTTTTGTCCGAACCGAATCGGCATATATCTTTTTTTTTTTGTTACCAGGACGAAACTGGTGTACCTCATATAGCAACATTTATGTTTGGAACGGAACTCGTATGCGCAGCCCAATGTCCATTATCTCTCGCTGGTGACGCATAATGAATAACATAATCGTAAGGCAGGTGTTTAATTGCTCACAGTGACGAACTGTTCCGGGTGATGGGGAAACAATCGCCCCCGGTCCCTCAGTCGTGTCATGTATTCGAATAAACATAAAGCTAATATAACAGTTTCCCCAATGTCACGAGTTTCAATGCGAAGTATTCCAATAGCATATGAATAATACCGACATAATTATTCCACCCCGAATCACAGCAGAAATCATCTGCAGAGTGACCACGAAATTCGGCACGCATATCCATCCCATGATTACGTACACACACAGACACCAGCTACGATGGGTGTGTCTAGAACGGAGTCGAAAACTATAATATCGTCTCTGTTAGTTTAACGACGTGGAGCGCGGTCACCAGAATTTTAAATAATACTTTTATTTTTGTATTCGGAATAAACGCGTGAAAAAAAAATCATTCAATACGGGTATTCGAATACTTAAAAATATTCTAAATATTTTTATTCGAATGTAAATCGCCCGTATTACCGGTTAATGTTACGTTTTAATATTACACGTAGGACACGGCGATCAAACGATGATTGTTAATTGCAGTTCAGAGAATTGTGGGAAGTCGTTCAACACGTCTTTTTGCGTCTTATCGAATGTCTCGTTTGATTACGTAATATCGACAGGATTTTAACACCGATATAATAATACGAGATAATTCGTAATAATCGAGAATATCGGTAATAAACTTTCTGTCGTCGAAATGACTACAAAACAACAATATGGAAAAACATGTCCGGTAGGTAATTCGTCGGCGATAAAACTATTTAAATATGAATTCACAAAGTCATACCGCACGCGTCAATGGTGAAAAAGAAAAATTATTGCAATTCAGACAGTATAATAAATAGGTGGTACTAAAATTATTTTCACAGTATTTACGGTGTTATGTGTGCATACTGTACGTGTACATACTGTACGTTACACGCGAACGCGATTTATAATAAAACAACTAAGCCGATTGTTTACGGTTTTCCAACAAATAATAATAATAATCGCTGTCTATTTTTTTATTTCTAATTTTTTTGTAATCATTACCGACGAGTTTTTGTCGAATACAAAAATATTATATCGCGCGAAAACACTAGTTTTGGTTGGATGAAAAAAACGCATCAGAGTACAGAGTTTTCTCGACGGCGGCGGTTAACCACCGTTCGAAAAAAAAAACGTTGCATCTATAGCGCAGTGCTTGAATTGGAAAAAAATTAAGAGGATGATGAAAAAGGATGAAAAAAAAAAAATGTTAACGTCTTGAAAATTCGCTGGCGCTTCGCTCCCCCATCTTCTCGGCCATCGCTATATTTTTAATTAAATACATATCTATTGAACTTGTAACATCAACAGCGCATTATTTTTTTTTTTACAAAATCTAAAGGCATTCGTTTTCGTTAATCCAATAAAATTGTAAAATGAGTTCCGTTCTCGGCGTCGCATTGTGAAAAACTAAAAAGGCTAAAACAAAAATAGATACTCCGTCCCTTCCCCCAATTCAAACACTGACAATAACAACAGTAATGAAAATTATATATATATATATATAAAATAGCTTTTAATAATAATAATAATAATAATTATTATTATTATTATTATAGAATTACCTTCGAACACTGGTGCCTTTGACGGTTTGCCTACGTTGGACAAGTCTCGTTGATCGATACATTCCGAAACCGTGTACTTCATTTGGTCGATCGGGCCCGGACGTCCGTCTGTGCACACGTCCGTCGATGACATTAACTTGGCGCAAAGCTGTAACGGAGGAGACTGCGGACCAGTCATACCGGGGATGCCTGCCGCAGCGGCTATCGCAATGGTTTTCGACGGTAGTGGTGGTGGTGCCGGGATGACTCCGTAAAACACGGTGCCCGTTGGCACGGGACACGCTACTGGCACGTGGTGTTTCTCATCGGGCCCTGCGGATCATTATAACATATATATAATACATACGATAATTATGATGGCAATGCGCTGGTGATCGTGCAACGATCGCAGACGTTTTACGAAACGTTGAAAACAAAAACTTTTGTTTTTTAGAAGTTCAAGCGGTTACGATTAGTCCGTGGCGATACGAGTTGTTTTTGTTTTTCAATTCGGAAATTCGCGTCGAAAATTGCACGCGCAATCAGTAATGTACAATTAACATGCAAAAAGCTTCAATTTCATGTAAAAACATTTAGTCACACGAGGTACTGGTCGTTCGTGGTCACGTATCGTAAAACGAGAGTACACCTCCTACTCTGAACGAAGACAACTGTATGTAATTGATGCGGTAATGAATGTAATAGGTAATTTTAATATGTCTCGCGAACAAAGAGTAAAATAAAATACTGACCCTAAAAACGCTCAATATTTATTTACGTCGTACTATTCAAAATGAAATTATTCGTATTACGTTTTCTAAGGTTATAAGTATGTATATTTTCATAGGTAAAGTGTGTGTACAATAGCGGCAGATGAAAAATGAAAAAGGTTTCAAAAACTGGCTCTACAGTTTTAAGGTATTATATTCAAACGTGAAATTATAAAAATGTTCATTATATAGGACGAGGTCCTCCATGAATCCGATATTAACATTATTTTCGACCGTACCGCAAATGTGATGGATTCTGCAATTTCGGCCCTTCGTTAGGAAAATTCTCGCACCGCCATCGATTTCAACAAATCCTATTTACGTTTTAAATGTTCAATTTGTCGTATCCGTTTTAATTTTTCTGTTAATTCTTATGGAAAAATTGTAATTTTATGGACGGTTTACCGTGTCATTAAAATATTAAAAATCTAAATATAATTAATATTACTGTAAATCGCATAATTTTTAAGGTATACAGTATCCGCAGCTATTTCGAAGAGATTCGTGCATAGTTTACCACTTTTTATAATTCATAGTATACCCCATTATTCAGTTATCATATTATTGTTTTGAAATTTCGTTTCAATGAGGTGACGATGTAAAAAAAAAAATGTATCGAAGTTTTATACTCGTTAGACTTTTACTACGCGGTTCTCTTTCGTTGTACAAGCGATAGCGCTATTTATATTGGTTACAGAAATTTAGTCCGGGAACGTTTCAGACGTATCGTGTATACTTTAAAGCAGTGTAAAATGATTGATACTCACGAGTTTCTGTGACCCACGATTGACGGCGGGGACGAAGTCTCTTCTGATTTATGATCTGGCCGTTGCGTCTGGTCGCATTGTATTCTGTACATAATTGTTTTCCGAAACTCGCCAAGTCCTGACCTGTACCCAACTCTCCCGTGCCTAAAAATATCACAAAAACCCATCCATACGGTTTAATATACTATTTATCGCATTATCGCGTTCATTTTTAAATAAATGTATTGTACAATTTAAAAAAAAAAAAAAAACGCTCACCCGTAATTGAAAATTCAAGTACATTAGGACCTCTTGGAACAATCCATAGACACCCGTACGTTAAATCTTGCATATTTATAATTCTACCAGATTCTTTTTCATCACTACTGAAAACGTAATATATTAAATATAATGTATATGTTTTGTGTGTGTGTGTGTTTTTTTTTTTTTTTTAACGATGTCTCAAACGCGATCTTACCTCGGTTTTGCGTTAAAATCAAATTTATCCTCTACGACACGACCGCCTATGGTAAGGTATTTTACGCCATGTTCCGGTAACGCCGATGAATTGTTTTCAATTGGCGTTATGCAACGCCATGCGACTTTGGACGTGGTTTGTTGATCGACACTTCGTCTTTTACGATTCTTGATCATACCCTGTGATTCAATACTATGCAATATCTCTTTTTCCAATAGTTGTTCTTGGAATTTCTCTACTGGCACTGACAAAATTTGTGCTTGTCTTTCCCGCCACGCGTTACGGCGTGACTTGCGAGCCGGTAACTGACGGCCATCGTGTAGCGTATGAACGCGATACGCCGTTGGGTCATCCGCGGTTCCCTCGGGGAATTGTGGATCGAAATCGTAATTTATATCTTTAAATGTTAAATCGAAATCTTCCATAACGACGTCTGGCCGATTTCTGTTAGGAAACGCAATAAACTCGACTTCAGCGCGCCACAGACGATGTGCTCTCTCTTTTTCGCGCCATTGAATTAATGCATCATCGTATGAAACACCGCGGGCTTCCATAGATTGAATATATTCAGTTGGTAATGGCACAGGTTTTCTCTCTGGATACTTGTCATAATCCTCATTATTCAGTTGCTCTAGATAATGTTTGCGATTTTCATACTCGACAATTACCCTTGGTTGAAATTCAATCAACCACTTCGTAAAGCTCTCAATTCTTTTCTCTTCTGCGATTTTTATCTTTTTCAATACTGTCTCCTCGTCTTCTAGTTCATCTATAATCATTGTATTTTCTCGTGATGGTACGATAGGTGTTTGATTGTGAGGAGTTTCTGTGTCAACGTTTGACAAAATATTTCGCTTTCTATTTTTTATCTGATTACTCATCATAAGTTGATCCGAATCAAGAGGATCGTGTTCATGGTCATACTTATCTTTGACATCCAGCGGTAAATCTGGCCGATCTAACATAAATTCAGGTACCCGTGGGGGAATTATCTGGGGACGCCGTGTTGTGGTATGTTTCGACCAAAACCATCTTTTGTGTCTCTGATGATCATTTTTATCGACGGACCGCTTGTTTAGTATTTTCAACCCTTCATTTCCGAGTCCTGGCATATTATTTAAAGCAAATTGCTGACGACTACCGTCATAATTTTGCATTTTTTCTTGTAAATTGTCTATATTGATGAGTTCAGTTTCGTGATCATACTTTTTAATCGTGTCTACACCATTTTGTGGTAGAGTTTTCATAAATTCCTGAAGTTGTATTGGCGAAATGATTGTTGCAGAAGTTTTTGGAATTGTTGGCTTGGAAAGGTCTTTATCATAGTCAATTGTAGATGACGGGATGACAGACAACGGATTTGGAACGGTCACTTTTGGTTGTGATGAGAACAATGGTCTAATAGAACCATCTTTATTACGCAATCTGTTGATAATAAGTAGAGAAAACGGGTTCAAGCCTGGTTCCGCAGATCTTTTATGCTTGACATGTTTATCTCTATCATTTGTTATAGATGAATTGTCTTTATCTACGCTTGTCAATGGTTCAGACGGTATTTCATTTAATTCCTCAAATGGGCCTCGGCAATTCCTCCCAGGAAATCTAACCCGGTGATTACGCACTAATGTGTCTAAAATTGGATCGTTTAAGGCAGGCATGTAGGTAGTAGTGATAGCCGTATTATGACTACCACTACGTTGACCATTAGCGTATTGATTATACATCTCCTTCAGGTCTTTGTCTTCATTGTCATTGTAGGTAGATGTGCTACTTACTATGGAATACCAGATTTCTCGATTTCGATTAGTGTGTATAGTGCGTCGACTACGTCTACAATTACAATATTTACTATGAGTGTGTTTGGTAATGGTTGGTATTTGAGTAGAAGTGGTAGTGTTGAATAGCTTCTTGTATTTCTCATATTCATAAGGCGGCACAACAGAACGTCGTCCACGTCTAATAATAAATTTTGGCCATATAGGATTATGAGTGGTGTCATTGTTATATGGGATGTATGTAAAAGGAGGAGGAATGAAAACTTTTTGAAATCTATTATGAAGTATAGAACGTCGTCCTCGTCTAATTACAAATTTCGGCCAAATAGGAGTCGGTACAAACTCGGTGGCGTGTGTATAGATTTTAGTCGGATTATCCAAATTACCATTAATATTCGTAATAAATTTAGTACGTTTGGTATGAGTAAACGGAATATACCGCTTGGTCCTTTTCATGTTATGCTCAGCACTCTCAACTTCATCATTCTCATCATCATCGTCTGTAATCTCATATCTAACTCTTTCATCATCACCATCACTATTTTCACGATTAATATAGGGATAATAGGCTGAACCGTCTTCGATATTTAAATCGATCCATTTTCCTTGCGCCCAATCTGGGAACCTAAACGATACACGAGAATAATTGATTTTACATTACAAATAATAATAATAATAATAATAATAATAATAATAATAATAATAATAATAATAATAATAATAATAACAATATATATTTGATTGATATTATTATGCTGTGGTTGGAAATTGTTACACATTCATTGTACCCTGTGCTACCGCGCATAAAATAATATATAATATTTAATATTATATCGTATTTAAAAGTCTTATCGAAAAATGCAATTGTACGTAGTATTTTTTTTTTTTTACACCATATATTATTATTTCAGGTCATTAAATATATTAAAATGATAAACAATTATATAAATATTATACGGTGATGGGAATTAATGATCAAAGTTGCGCCGCGAACATATACGCTTTTCGTTTAAATCGTTAAAACTGGAACATGAGGTACGGTTTCACCCTTAGACTTGTTTAGAGATCCCTCAACGAAATATTGTTGGCTCATAATTTCCACAACTAATAATATATTCGTATTTTATAATTATTATATTAATATAGAATGCGCTGAAATAGGTGTACCTGCATCCCTCAGACGGCGCTTGTCTCGTAACTCTTGCTTTGCTATTTCCCGCGGTCCCCGCCGCGTGTTTAACTGGTACGACCTTCCGTTTTTTGTTTTTGCGAACGTACGAACCACGCGTGATGTTCATAATGATCGTACCGTCCGAAAAACCGTATTTATCCGGCGCGTCAGTTTCCGTCCGATTGGCCAACACCGTCCCGATTAATTGTGCACAATATTTACCACCGTCGATTGCCATGCGGAACGCGTCTCCTGTTGTCGACGATTCGAAGGCCTGTGCGAGTGAAAAAGCGCGAAGAGATTTAATAACGGTTATTTTCGAATATTTTATTGTCCGATAATAAGCGAACAAGGGAAAACGACAAATAACATTACGATAACACGCCGCGAAGAACATGCGCGATCACACACAATCAATGTTGTATGGGCCGGCGTATCGTTTAATTTCAATACATTACAATAATGCGCTTTCGTAAAGTTTATTATTATTATTATTATTGTAATTGTATTATTATACATTTATAGTTGATGTTAAACAAAACATTACGAAAAAAAAAAAAAATAATAATAAGATAATTAATCATATTTGTAATGTGAAATCGATAGAGTGCGGAATGATTTGAGAAAATGAAAATACATGTCGATAGTGTAATGCGAGTAAAAGCGAATTGTTGTAAGTGGAGAGGAAGTAGTTTTAATTACGTTCATTAATATTTATATATTATTATATAAATATCGATATTACATATGACATCGTAACACGATAAACGATAAGAAGTAAATAAATAATTGAATTTTTTTTATAAAAAAAATAAAAAATACAAACATATACAGTATTTTCATACGACACAATACAAGCACCTAAGTTTACATATTAATATATATATATATGTATAAAAAAAAATAAATCGTTTGTACTCACCCCGCAACGATAACTCGGTCTTTTGTATTTGTGCGCGAAATTGTCATACAAGGATATATAACGCCAACCATCTTGTTTCCAAACTTTTAACGGTTCCCATGAAGACAACACTTCAAAGTCATAATGGTCCATATTTTTCCCTATATGAAAGCAAGTGGAAAACACACACAATAACGAACGCGGAACTATAAAACGCACCGTCATTTCACTGTAATTACAATTTTCGCGCAATTGTATTTATCGTACAAATCATTGTACTCTAATGGATTTATATTAATACTCGTAAAAAAATAAAAAAATTACACTCTCGTGAGTTAAAATTTTATATTATATTTTTTCACTTGTTTTTCCGGAAATCACGTGAAATATGTCAGTGAAGGTAGAAAATAGTGTTTGAAAAGTAAAAAAAAAAAAGACGGTTCGTTGGAGAATTAAAAGAAATAACGAAAGGTAAAACGCAAATGAAAAACGAGCCAAAACGTGGGAAATACTAAAAGTCCTACGAGCCGTCGTCTTTGTACGATATTTTAACGGAAAAAAAAATGCGACGTTGTAATTAATATTGCACCGGGTAAAAGAGACAATACAATATTATTATTGTGTTAAAATCGTTTTTTTTTTTTTTTTTTACATCAATTTCAACTGTTTTCTGCGATTTTCGAATAATTTCTATGAATATTGATTCTTATAAAGAAAAAAAAAATACAAGTTTAAATAAGCGCAATAAGATGAAGCATTGTCTATAAATCTCTTGACATATCGAACGACGAGCGGCACTTGTGTCAACGAGACTACAACAGTCTCGTGTATAAATTAATAATATGCGTGCGAAAATCACTCGTGGTTGATTCGAATAGTTTATAAATATATTCGCGTGGAAAAAATTTTAATTGCCCACTGTTTTAAATGCGATTCTGTAGAGGTATTATTTATAAATGTGTACATTTCTCATCGCGATGACTTCGACGTTTTTAGCACAAAACCCGTACACAATTTCGCAACGTATAATTCGAATGTGCGTGCGTATGCGTTTCATATGACCCGGCGAAGATCGTTTACTACGACTATTCGAAATGCGGGCAGGCGATCGCGCGCTATTTTTTTTTAATAAAAAAATAATATTATAATGTACGCGAGTGATTTAAAAGAAGGAAACCCGGTGGTGTTACGCGCAAAAACAATATTGTTAAGCTGGTTCAAAAAAAAAAAAAAAAAAAACCTAGCTCTGCTAAATTACGCTATAATATACACGTACTGTTTTCGCTGCAAGATCCACCGCCTTGTGGACTGCCTAACCACAATTCGAAACCCTTGTAGGTCTTGCTCATGTGGTTGTACGCACATCCACCGACATTCGGCTTTCCCAAAACTTCCACGTTGTAATTGTACGATTCATTGAATGGCGGATATGCAAATTGTCCTGAAATATATGACGAAAAAAAAAAATAAGCAATTTTTTTATTTGTATAAATGTTTTAGTCCCGTTATTCGTTATGACATTATTGTAACAGAATGAAACGTAATTCGTTTTACTATTCATAAAATAGTTTTTTTCTTCTTCATCGTCCGATTAACTATAGTTTTCGTATGTTTAGTGTTGTTGTTACATCGTGACGCTATCGTTTTACATTCGCTATCGATGGCACTTACAAATCGCGAGCAATTAGACATTACGCGTTTGCGTGTGCGGGTTAACGACGCGACGAAGTCGATTAATTTTCGACTTCGACGAAAAAACGTTACGAGTTTATTATTATTTTTTTTTAATTTCGTCGATTCTGTGTCGTAGTTTTGTGCCGACAAAAACGTTTTTACGTATTTGTCAGACGACGGTATTGTGTGAGATTAGCGAGGCGAGTGAATCACATTGTTTACACTGTGTTCACGATGCAGTAAAATTTCGAACGACAGCGAGCGACGTTCTAATCTCTGAAAAATAAACGATTTCGGAGAGGCAATTCATAACGCGAGACATAACACGGCCGAAATTCTAATTGTGCAAACCAATAAAAATAATATTAATAATTCATTTACGACACACCGTAGTTAACAACGCGTGACGTAAATATCGTCTTATAATATTGCGGAAAATACATAGGAAACGGACGACGGACATTCGTTTTACTTTAATTATTTTATGCCCCAACACCCTCCGAGAATAACGTTTGAGTGTTTTAGCCATCGGATTGGCAAACAGATAGCGTACAGACAGACTGCAAGAGTTAGAGCAGCTGGACTCGGCGAGTTGCTGGTTTTAGCAGTGTTCCGGTGTGCGCTACAAGAAGTAAGGAAGTGATTTTGAGAAACGAAAACAACCATCGAGTTGTTTTCGCGACTTCGCAAATTTTTGAGAGAACTTAACTTTTTCGTAAAAATTTAGTTAATGAGTTATTACTAATAGTTCAAAACCGAAATTATAGTTCAGAATTAAGACATCAAAAAGGACTCGACGCGCCTCATTAAACAAAGATGGACTTGACGTGTACCGTGTTCTTTTCCCGCATACTATCGACCGTTATAATTTCGAAACTCATGTGATTTTCTAATGCACTCGCGACGTTTTACAATCGTAAATTACGTCGTCTTGCACGCCGTACGTCCCGATTAAATTACCGCGATTATTTGTTAAATATCGTTTACAAGTGAAATTTGTCTAAACCGAGATTTGCATAAATCAAATTTGAGAATTTATGAAAAAAAAAATGTTTCATTTATTCAACATATAAATAAATAATATTTATTTAAATATTACGGTTTTGTAAAAATTTAATAAATTTGTAAATATTTTTTTGGCAGACAATGTCTGTGGTATTGTTCCATTGAATTTGTATTTTTTATTTTCAATAAGATACGAAAATTTATATTTCACGTGTTTTTCATTTGAACCTATCATCATAAATTATATTCCCGACAATATTCCTTTATCGTTTTGTCAAATAAATATAGAAAACAATATATTATTATTAATTTAAATTTATTTATTAATTTCGAATTTTTAATGTTAAACATAAATCGTAAATGTGCGAATTTTGAATGACATCGCTATAAATCACGAAAAATAATATTAATATGAATTATTATTATTATAATATTTCTCTCGATATATCATTTAATATATATATAAATGTCTGTTCAGCTGGGATTAATTAAATATACGAACTTTAATTATAATTATATAATTTAAGTTCGTATATTTAATAATATTATAATTATAATTATTTCCATACGATAAATAATAAAATAATTATAATTATAATATTTTTACATGATTATTGTATTCCGTAACAATCATTACACCAATGTGGAGCATAATAAGAAAAAAATATTTTTTTTTTCCCCCATAATAATTAATACAGTTACTATATACGATATAATATATCGTATGTGCAGAAATACGACGTAACGAAATGGATAAAAACATTATGTTTTTCAAAAAATATTGAAAAAGATAACAAAATATTTATAGGCGTTTAAGAAGAAAAAAGTCGTTGATTTTTTTATTTTTTTTTTTTTTTTTTTGTAATAAACGAATAGTTGAACACATTTCCGCTGTTTCGCCAATTGTGAAAAATTCGAAATATATATTTAATGATATTCATGGCGGACAACAAAAAAAAAAATAAATAAATGACAATTCACTGTGGATTTTTCTTTTTACATTTGCACGACATTTCACGGGTTAAGTTAACGATCTAAAATAGCTTTGTCCATTTCGGTTTACTATAGTTCACCCTGCAGCGAGCCGTGTAACACAGTGTAAGCTGTTAATAAAATACCTGTGTGTATTTCGTACACGGCGGATGACATAAGAATAACACAATGCTACTTACTACTTGTGTACGCGCGCATAATAATAACCGGTGTTGTTTTTTATTTTTCATTTTTTTATTAGCCTCTATATAATTAACATTTTATCTCGGTCTTCGTACGTTAAACTTTGTAGGAAAAAAGTAAGAAAAAACACTCGTTATACATATAAAAGAAAGAACACTTCGACTATAATATTATTATACACGTGTGTTTACCATTATTTGTTTTTTTTCTTTACTACAAATCTACAATCTACCACCACCGAAAATGGCGGCGCAAGTTAAAGGTCTGATATGCGATAATACGACATTGTAAGCGAGTATATAATACACGTAATATTATGGAAGGTATAAAAACTTATAAGTACGTGATACGGCATTACGTTATAATAATAATAATAATAATAATAATAATAATAATAATAATAATAATAATAATAATAATAATAATAATAATAATAATAATAATAATAATAATAATAATAATAAGAATAATAATAATAATAATAATAATAATAATAATAATAATAATAATAATAATAATAATAATAATAATAATAATAATAATAATAATAATAATAATAATAATAATAATAATAATAATAATAATAATAATAATAATAATAAATAGAGTTGTATGCGCGTAGTCCGTAGTGAACCGTCGGGGATATATTATAATATATATTAAGAATAAAAACTCAATCATACACATCGTTTTGCAATATTGCAGATTGAAGCGTGGAATAGACGAGCTGACGTCGCGTCGGAAAAAACACAGTCGTCTTATACTAGAAATTTCTACAAACAGTAGTTTTTTTTTAAATACAATTCAATCGGAATTCGTTAGCGAATTAAAATCATCCCGAAACATCAAGTGAAGCTATGAAAGGTTTTAGTTCGACCGCCCACACGACTCGTTTATACGAGAAATCATTTATCGTTCTTGTTTGCATTGAGAAATCGCATAGAAAACATTGAATTGCCGAAATCTCAATGCTTTCGAGCGTGTCGAGAGCTCAGCGTTCAAAAACGGATGTCTAGAAACGCGCGACATCATTTTTTGCATTAAACAAATGAAAGCCGAATTTGTAAATAAATCAGAGTTTCCGCGTAAATCAAGTCTAATAGAAATAATAATTAATTTTATATGTTTTTATGTATTTTACTTTTAATTATAATATCAAACCTATACCGATTATAATAAAATGAGATATTTTGTAAAAAAAAAAAAAAAGAAAGTTATTCGGTTTGTTTTTTTTTTTTTGTAAAAGTTACAATTCGGCAGCACGCGACATTTTCCGACCAAGCGACTGCAGTTGAATTCGAAACCGCTCTTATACAAAAGTCATACGACACTATATTATTGTTAATATGGACGAACGTTATCGTCATCGCTATAGAGACCGGATTTATATGCGTTTAAAATCTCAAAAATAAAATGTTTTTATGCTTTATAGTTTCATCGAAATGATTACTTATGTGTACATAAATATCCTTTTTTTTGGAAACATATATATGACGTTTCATAGAAATATATTGAAAAACAAATACAAGTTACAATTTATATAAAAACTATAAGAGATAATTAATACTGATCTTTAAAAAAATTACTTGAAACGGTCACGCTTAATGTACAATCGGTGCGATGTATATTGCTAAGGTACGTTTAGCTTTATTAAATGTACTCGAAAAAAAAAAAAAAAAAGGAATAATAAAATAATATTCGGTATTATGAGATCTGAAAATAATAATGACGTGCTCGAAAAAAAAAAAATAATAATATTGATATATCGCGTTCAAGTCGAAAACCTCACCCGATCATAGATCGTCGAGTAGAAATTAACGGAATTGTGGCAATTCTTTTCGCATTTTTTTTTTCTTCTGTATGTGAATCAAACCTCAATATATTCCTTAATACGCGCGCTATTTTATGCGCTAAAGGTTTTCTGTATAAAAGCGAAGAAAGCTCATCCAAGTTGCGGTCGCATACTCCGCGTACAAATGCGGTAAGAACATAAAAATCCAGTCTCCGTAATTGATCACGCTCAAAGCACGCACACTGCACGCGCCGGGGGTTGACTTCCGTCTCGGTTTCCGCCGTATAAACGCTGCACGGTACACACACCTGCGCACATAATATTCTCCTTCGTCCGCGCCCTCGAAGGACGGGAAGGTATACGACTCGGCAACGACATTCGAGTAATGTACATTATAATATGCATATATAAAGGTTATGAAATCGAGAAAACGTTTACAAAGTCTTAAGTCTGTATTATATGATTCGATTTTCATCCGGTGTAGAATGTTTTTAGTGTTTCTCGGATTTTTTTTTTTTTTGTAACACGGCCTCGTTAATTTAATATTATACAACTGTTACGGCCCTGTAAAACGAAGATTTATTTTTTCTTAACTATATACCGAAATGAAATTGTTGAACACGTATTGTGCAAACGCATATCAAACGATTAGGTATACACGTGCGTTTTTTTTTTAATGTGTTTGGAACAAAAAACGTTATAATAATTTTATGATTTGAATGAAAATTACTAATTAGTTATATACGGTAGTGTAAATTAGCCCGATTTCGATAATATTTTTATTGGTTTTATTCTTTCGAGACTATCGTCAGATTTTTCTAGAATTTTAAAAACAATCACTTTGCTCAAGACTCGTTCAATACCGTATTTTCATCTTTGAATAGTGAATTCTATTTCCCCCCCACCCCCGCGTTTTAATCGCAAAAACGAATATGGCTGTGTTGTTATAGCAGTAGAAAAAAAAATGAATCTATAACAACGTTTTCCGAATTTAGAAAATAATGCAGATTAACGCGATTTAAAACTAAAACGATATTTGGTTTTTTTTCCCCTGTTGCTTCGAAAATAAAACAGTATTACTATTATGGCGTAATATTAAATATTTGAAAATGGCACCTCCGCCGAATTGTCGGTAAAAAATATTTGTCGGCGCGTTTGTTCAGAACACTGTCGTAAACAATTTCCGAAAAGTTTCTTGACTCGGAACGATCGTATGGGATTGTAACCCGATCGCCGAAAATGTTTGCTAAATATTTAAATAGTATCGGATATGTGTACGAATGAAATAATAATAATAATAACAATAATAATAATAAAAAAAAAAATCACAAATAATAACTAAACCGTATAATAATTACAATATAAAAATCGCAGAAAAACAATTTAATTTGTTACATATTTTTAATCCTCCACACTGCAAAACAAAAAATCCTGGATACGCCATTGTACACGCATATACACTCGCATTAAAATATAAAAAAAAAACAATCCAATGTATTATGTTATACGAGGTCCATCCACGGACAACACGATGGCAATGACACGAGCACAACACACAGCATTATAATATATTATTATTATTATATATATATATTAATGCCATTGTACTGACAGACAATAATAGTAAAGTACACAAGTCACTTATTTATGTAAAACAATATTATTGCACGCACGCATCGCTTAGTTATATATTATCAGAATTTTCAAAATTATAATCGCGCGCCACGGACGACTATACGCACAATATTTATTTGTTAATATTGTACGAGTTGGACTTGCATTTTTATCGATAAAAATATTATCCGTTTCGCGGGGAAATAATCATGCAGGAGGAGGCCACAGTTGTTGCACGTGTAATACACCCAAAATTTTCGCACAAAATAAATATCGATATTTAACCATCTTATTTGACTCTTACGAAGTCACGAGGTTTGAGAAAAAAAAAATGAAATATTGTATTTTTTCTCAAACTATTATAAAAACTCTATACATACATATAGAATGGTATTTAAAAAATAAAATTGCCGTGTTATTGTAATATTATAAATACGAATATGCAAGTGTCTGAAGTACGACCGCGCGCGTGTATATACACATCTCGGAGTTGTTTTTTTTCGCGCCCGTGAAACAATTATTATTTCGATGGAAATCAATAGTGTTGATTACTCGAATGAAATTCGATTTCTTTTTTTCTTTTACATTCTTCGTGACGAAGTGAACAATGTATTACAAACTTTAATTATATATATATATATATATGTTGAAGCCATAAATGCCCGGGAGCGAGATATCGACAACGTCGTTGTCGTTAATTGAAGGCGCGCACACGAATAATAATAATAATAATAATAATAATAATAATAATAATAATAATAATAATAATAATAATAATAATAATAATAATAAGTATATTTTGACCGTGAATTTACTTTATTTTTGTAAAATGGCAACGCCCGTGTTGTGGTTGTCGCGAGAAAATCGTCGTCGTCGTACCGTTGTCTCGCGAGAATATCGTGCATTATTATTGTTTTTCGTCATTTTTTCATTTCGTTTACGTACTCGCGAATCGAGTATAATTCGCGAAAAATTCGAGTAAAATCGCGAATTATTATATTTTAGCCTTTGGTAAATTGTGTCGCGCACAATACAAAATTTATTGTACTCCGGCTCGAATAGCCTACATCGTTGTAAATTTATTAAATCGTGCGTTTCAAATTGTTGTATTTCCTATAACGGCTCTAATAGCTGCGTATATACACCATTTCGCGTAATTATTATTATATATTATTCTTTTACTACATTACATGTAGGTTCTCGTATACAAATTAATTATTTAAATATAGGTCGGGGGGACTTAGGCCAGTCATCTTATTGTGAGTATTCATTACACTTGATTGTTTAGTTTATTTGGAAATTATTATTTATGTATTGTTAGGCTACCTCTTATATTATTGTATTTGAGTTATATTAATATTTTACATTATATAATTGTTGGGCCAGAAAGAATTCATTTAGTTATTCATATTGTATTTATTTATAATAATGTAAATTTTTATTTATTTATTTTATTGAAATTATTGGCCAAAAATGTCGTATTCATTACACTTAAAAATTCTACACGCGCTTTATTATTTTGATAGTGTCTGCCGGGCTCGCATAATAAAATTTTACACTGTCGACTCAAACATATATAATATATATATATATGCATATTAAAAAAAATATATATATACAAAATTGGTACCGAACGCTTTCCTATACTCAGAAAAAAAGATACTTATTTTCAATAATATGACTATTTTAAATTAAATACTAGAGTATATAATTATATTAATCAAATAATTCTTTAAAATTATTATAATATGTTTAATTTTATCAAAATTGTTTTAATTTAATAAAAAATTAAGACCATTAAATCAATGAACGTGTTTTAAATCTATTATATAATATTACTTAACATAAATATATATATTATATATATATATATATATATATATATATATAATTTTATATTAAAATAAATTACTTATATATTTATTTAAAATTATGATAATTTTCATTATTTTTATGAAAATACATGTACATTCAATTAATGGTTATTTTTCCTTTATATTAAAGTAATGTATGTTGTAATAAATAAACATCGTATTAATAACATAAAGTTTTAAAAATTAATGCTCCACAAATTCATTATTTTTTAATATTTTCATTATTATTATTATTATTATATTTTATTTGAATTCGATTTTTAGAGATTTATTTGTGTGTAATATGAAACTTATAAACATTTATATTAATATGTGATTATTTACAAATATAATAAAAATCTATCAAAATAATACGTGCGAACAAATGAGCCGTATCGCAAAAATAACCTAAAGTCATATTTAATCATTAAAAATAATGTTATCGCTTGCAGTTAATAACTTGAATAATATTAAATAAAAATAAATGCTTTTCTTTTAAATCTGTATTTATACCAAAACTCCTATAATTATTTAATTGTTATATTAATGTTACGCAGTGGCGTGCTTTTAATTTCTCATTGTGAGGAGGTTTATTATAAAACATTGAAATTTCTAATGCACAAGTAATATTTGTATAGTATAAACTATATAATTTTTATTCTTTTTTCTTTGGTCTTGGGGGAGAGGGTTAACCCGATCCCCCCCCTCCCCATAAATACGCCACTGATGTTATGTAAGTATATTACTTTGTGATGGTTTTGATAGAGTTTTCGTTTTCGTGGATATAATAAAAATAATATAAATACAATTTTTCTTTGAAATCTGGTTAATTAGGCAATTATATTATTTATTTAATTATACTATTTAATATCATTTTTATTTAGACCACGGAATCGCTGTATAAAGTTTAAAGTACGTGACCAGTGAACATTTAAATACTATTTGTCCATCACGTAATTTTGGTCAACGCATTATTTCTGAATACAATTTGAAGAATTGGCTGGTAAATTTGTTTATTTTATAATTGATTTATTCGGTTTTTACTACCTATATTATACTTAACAACAGTTTTACGGTCCAACACTTTAAGTACCGACAAGGATTATCAAACAAACCTGAACTGTACGCTTGATTATAACGAAATATTCAACATGGCTAAATAAAAAAAATTTAATTCATAATGCATTTTAAATATTGCGTTGTCCCTTCTGTGCATTGCATTAACTAGGCGCGCGAGTATGTATGTATATAAATTAATTGATGTATTATAATAAATATTTACTATGGAATTTAAAATTAAGTAAACATCGAAATAAAACAATGAAAGTGTGTACGTAATATTCGTTTAAACGTGTTCTCGATTTAATATTATATTATTACTTTAATTTTAACATTAATATGATTTTATTGTGAATAAGAGTGTTATTAAAAAAAAAGCGATAAGTAAAATATTAATTTAAAATAACTTATTAATGATTTAACTATTTCAACGCTTTACGTTTAACAACATTGTGTATTCGTTAGAAGTCAAAGAGATGTTGGGAATAAATAAAAACGTATTATAATTGAGAATATAATTGAATTTAATTCCCGTGCATACGTTTAGTTTAATAACATAATTCCACAGGCTCGAAATCGTCACCGTTCTCCTTTAATTTAACAGTCATTTTTCAATCAGTCCGACGACACTTTTTTCTGAGCGCCACGGTTAGTTATTATCGTCGCGATAAACGTCTTAACCTGCACCGTTCACCGCGGTGAGCGAACGCATTTGAACACAACGACGACTGGCGCCGTCTGATTACATTATTAAAATTGCTATTGATAACGGTACGCGTCACCTAACGTAAACAATAACAAAAATATAATAATAAACCGACCGTAGTAGTAGTAGTAACAGGTGGTTAGTAACAGTGGTAATTGAAGTGTGCGTTAACGGTCGCGGCCGGTCGGTTGGCGGGTGCCCGAGAGGTGGCACATTCGTCACGATCGACCCACTGGCGGAGACGCCGCCGTGCGGGAGGTGGCGTCTGCGGCGGGGCGGGGCCGTGGCTAAACCGTCGTGGGACGAAGATTGCGCGCGTGCGCAACACCACAGACACGTGGGGGGGGGGACACGTACCACCGGCGCGCGGGTTCGATTGCGTCGTTAATTGTTTATTGTTTACTCCCCGCCGTTGACGACGGGCCGGTTGATGCTGCGAGACGTACGAGCGCGATGACACGACGCGCGGTAAAATCGGAACCGCGTTTCCGGTGTAGTGCTGCGCTGCTGCACACACACAGAGGGAGGTGGCGGATTTTTTTTTTTTTGTTTGTCTGTTTGCCGTTTTCCGCGACGATTGGGAAAATATCCGGAATTGCGTCGAATCGCAATTCGAAACGCGCGAAGTACAAAAAAAAAAAAATAATAAAACAATCGGCCGGGGTTTCGCGTCAATGTTCGTCGAGGATTTCAATTTTCGTCAATTGTTACATTTAAAACGGTTAATGAAAATTGGCGGTGACGGGGGGGGAGGGGCTTACACAGTCGTTAAAATGTTCGTAAAGTCAATTATCGGAAATCGGTTCGTTGAAATTTCAAATTCGACAATTTAAAATGCCACATTATAGTTACATTGCGTATTTTTTTTTTATATATACATATTATAATAATTTTAATAATTATTACTATAATATATATATATATATATATTATCACATTTCGTGATATTTCAACGAGAACGTTAGGATCAAGGCAATCGTTTTGTTAATTTCAACAAATGATGATTAACAATGTAATGATAATTTCATTGTTAATTATAAATTTACAACAATGTAATTTCGCATGATTCGACAAAAATTGTTAAATTCAAACAAATTGTTAACTAATACGGTGGATTATAAGAATGTATTTGACAACAGTTGGCGAAACGGGCTAATTGTATACGAGAGAATCGAAATAAAAACGAAAATTAACCGAAACCGCGTAAAGTTTATATGATAATATCGTCCTCGGGGGAGGAGAGGTCGACTTATTTTCCCGCGCGCGTAATACGAATGTCTGACGCAGTGTAATTTGTTTTTTTCCCCATAATTATTCGAATTATAGCGATTTGTCGAGAGAGAGAGAGAGAGAGAGACAGAGAGGGATATGATTCGACACACAGCGATATTGTACGAATAATAAAAGAGTTTTTGAAATACACGCGACGAATGTGTGTTAAAAAAAAAAAAATTTCAAGCACGAAAATATACGTGAATATGTTTATTTTTTCTCGACGTTATTTTAAAACTAATTAAATCGCGTTATGTTTTCCGTTTTGTTCGATACGACATAATATTATACGTTTTACGAATGAAAAAATATTATTAGGTATTATTATAGTACAACCGCGCTATATAATATACGAGTTGTTTCCAATACGGACGGAATATAGAATTAAAATGCGGTAAAATGCTGAGCTCCATCCCCCCCCGCCCCACCAGTTTCACAATTACAATTTATTTGTATTTTGGTTTTTCTCTTCTTTTGGCGGATAGGTGGTGTAATCATAACGATAATTGATTTTCTAAATCGATTAAAAACATTCGTCACATCGTTCAGAAATACAACAACACGAGACGAAAACGCGCGCGAAATAAATACGGTCCCTGAGTACAATAGTAGTGTACTCACACCATAACAGTGAAAATTTATACATATATAACTTTGAGTACATTATAATAGCTCGTGTTTAGTCTCCGACGCGCAATTATATATTATTATAATCATTATGTTCAATAAACATTTGTATTTCCGTGAAAAGTGTATTGAATTTGAATGTATAGTATACGCGTGCACACAAAATTGTTTATCCCTATAATTGAAATGTCTGACTTCCTTTGAGAAAATCCCGTTTACACGTAATACACGCGTACAAAAAGGAAATCGAAAAAAACATATTTAAACGACAGTTGCTTTTTTTCCATCTTCGCGATACAACAACTGAATAAAAATTCTCTGCTACATGGGGGTGTGTCCAGTGACCAGTGGCGTATCCACGATTCATTTTACCGGGGGTGTTTTAAATATTAATAGACTTATGATATAATATGACTTACTCCGTCCCCCTCACCTCGTATTACATTAACAAATACCATATATTGTATATTATAATATTTAAAATGATTGAGTATGCGCGAACGTATGTGTAAAAAAAAAACTTTTATACTATAACTAAAATAATAAATTTTTTTAACTAATAATATAACTTCTGTTAGCACAGATAAAGTACTTACTTTCATAGAAATTCGGTCTAATGAGTAAGTTCGGAGTTTGGTGAAATATAACAAAATACGGCCGATGGTGGGGGGGGGTGTTCTAACACCCATATCACTCCTCCTCCCTCTTAAATACGCCCTTGTATACGACGACTCTCGTAAACACGCCACAGCATATGCGTACGGGTTAACAATACATTTTTTTTCTTCTTCTTCTTCTTCTTTTTCTGGTTTTATCGCGTGATACAATACGCGGTCGTAGGTTCGAATTACCAAATTAAACGTTCTGCGCGTTAACAACAGGCGCGAACGGCACGCGCGTAATAATAAACTCGTGTAGTAATAATAATAATAATAATAATTAATAAAAAACTACTAGACGCGCCGATTGTCGAGATCAATCATTTACCGCCGTCGTCGTTAGAAAAGATTAGAGAGAGAGAGAGAGAGAGAGAAAAAAAATTTTAACTATTCGTGTACAAAAACGTATAATACGTAATCACGTAAATCGGACTGTATAGAATGATCTTTTTCAATGATAACACCAACGCTTGTCGGTGGCGTTGAGGCGCTAGATTTTTTGTGACGTCTAGGAGACAATAAATCAGTGGAGTATTTGAGACTTCATCTCAGGGGGGGGGGCGATGGTAAGAGAACCCCCCTTCTACCCATAAAAAATATGTATGTAGGAATATGATTGAACAAAACACATTTTTTTAAATCTCTCTCGGGGGTGGGGGGGGGGCGATTGCCCCCTCAAATACGTCACTGACGATAACCGATTAAGAAAATAATGCGTGTTATTTAAAACTAAAACTCCGAATGCCCATTACAACAAATGAAAAATAAGCAAAAAAAAGAAGTTTTTATTAACAAAAGGTTTATATATAACACTAGCCCTAATAAACTCGATGGAAAAATATTTTTTATATAATTACGATTGAGTGACGTTTGGATCTACTGAATGTTAAAGTTTTATAAAACGGAATAATTCCTATAAAGAATAAAAAATGATTCAAAGATATTTTTATATAACATATATATATAAATGTAGGCAACGTGTAGCGTAACAATTGCAAATTATTAAAAAAAATTTTTTTTTCCTTACATCCAAGAGGAGGGACGAATAATTTTAAACAAAATAATTGGCGATGGGATGGAATATACGAACAAAAAAAAAAAAGAAAAAGTGGAGAGATGGCGTCCCTTAATGAAAATTAAAAAAATAATAATAATTTCGTTGTTCTACCGCGAAATGACAAAAATGTTATATTAAAAATTATTC
This sequence comes from Chaetogeoica ovagalla, assembly GCA_032441825.1. Taxonomy (NCBI): domain Eukaryota; kingdom Metazoa; phylum Arthropoda; class Insecta; order Hemiptera; family Aphididae; genus Chaetogeoica; species Chaetogeoica ovagalla. The sequence goes on along the minus strand of CM063747.1, from coordinate 1,617,523 downwards.
CAGTTAACAGTAGAGTTAAAATGTTTCGTTTTTAAAATCGATAAATTAAAAGAAAAAAAAAAGAAAAATATGTCGAAGTCAGCTTCGTCCGTGATCGGGTCGGATGGCCGCCCCCCGTGGTTTTACGCCCCGCGTGAATCGGTATTAGAATGGCGCGGCAACAAGTGGCGAAGAAAGTGCAGAACGGACGGCGGAGAAACGACGGTGCGAATAGGTGCGCGCGAACGGCGGTGTATGTGAGATGATGCGACCCGGCGCAAAGTAGTTGCAAAGGGAGTGTAGGAATGGCGCGAACGAGTGAAAAGCGCAAAGTATTGGAACGGACGCGGGGTTTCAGTGCCCCTCGAATAGCAACAGGTGTAATGCGCCGTCACACGGTTCGATATCAATAAAAAACACACACACACCGGAAATACCGACGGATAACGTTAACGCCGCCGCTAACCACTTTCGTCGTGACCGCGTCGTGCGGCGCAGACACACACTATACGGACCGCCCCGTCCCGTACACGCCGACACAAGTTTATGTTTCTTAACGAACATATTTTTCGGCTCTTTTCGAAATACCATCACGCAAAGGAATAACGCGTATCCGATTATACACACACACACACACGGGATAGCAAAGCAGTGCACGATAAACACAGACTATTATATAATACGCGCGCGTGTGTGTGTAATAATATAATAAGCTGTGTATATATATATATATATATTATATTGGTACGTTTACGACGCTCGTGACGGCAGTCACCCGGGACGACAGTCGGCCGGTGTCTGCGGCGGCGGCGGCGGCGGGGGACCCATTGATCAAAAACGAAAAAGGAAAAAAAAAAAAATGTTTTTTTTTTTTTTTATACATATCGGACGATTGTAAGTAGTAGCAGCAGCCTCGTTTGTCGGGTTCTCCGACGCGTAGAACCGATGCACGAACGGCGTCGTCGGCGGCGGTGGTTGTTTTCGAGTAGATCGCGCGGGTAAAGGAGAAAACGACGACGACGACGACGACGACCGGTCTCGTATACTACCGACCACTACTGTCAATCGTTATTATTATTTTATAAACACGGCGTGTGGACTCGTATTATGCGTGTATAAAATAATGCACGAACGGAGAGAGAGAGAGGGATGAACTGCTTCCATTCGACGCAACGTACAATTCATATGGTAGTAATTACGTTGGCGAACGACGAGATATATTATTGAGGTGTTGCGCGCGCGTTTATATTACGCGGATTATTGCGTATAAATAAATGCGCCCGTTGTTTTTTTTTTTTTTTTGATAGAAATACGGAAATGTCGTGAAATTTTTTTCACGCGGTCGTACAGTGTGTGTGAGGAGGGTTGCGAGAGGAGAACACGGCTGTTTTCACGGGTAGTGGTGGTGGTGGTAAGTAAGTTCATTAAATGCCGTACGGGAGGAGAAAAAAAAGGGGAGGGGGGGAAAAAAACGATTTTCTCGTCGCGGCATCGGCGCCGCGACCTTGAGACGGTGGCCGCCGCATACCACACGATACCGCCCCCGCCGCCCCTACCAACACCGACCGACCGACGAGCGATACACACGCCGCCCCACTGTTTCTCTCAATGAACCATCTCACACGCGTACGCGTAAAACGGGCTACGGACACAATAACCACCTACACACGCACACACGTTACGTAACAGCGCGTTAATAATAAAAATAAATGCGGTGCGCGGTATGGGCCCCGCGCACCGTCGCGTTCGATCGAGATTTTAAACCGCCGATCGATTCGCGCGCGCGTTTACCGAACGTTACGCGTGGGGGCGGGGAGACGAGAGATTTTCGTATCGTGACGGCATTAACAACGAGAGATCGACACGACGAGCGGAATAATGTTTTTTTGTTTTTTTTCACTCTTTTCAATTTTTTACCGCCGCCTTTTATATCATATTATTGTTGTTGTCTAAAGGCTTCGACCAATCTTCTCTTCTGCCTGCTAGTCCTCTGATTTCCTCATAGCTCAGCTCACTGCTATAGACATAGTAATTTCTTCGTATTGCCCAGATTTGTTTCTCTCGGCCGCCGTCCCCTTCCTCTTTTCCCGTTTATCTTCCCTCCCGTAATGTTTCCGCAATGTTTCTATATGCCTTTTACATAGAAAAGGGGAACACAACCGTACCGTGCCTCCGCGGCAGTTATATTCAAAGGCCGCGTTCGTAATAAAATGCGAATACGTGTACGAACCGTGTGCGCGCAATGCCGCAAATTTGTTCGTTACTCCCGAGAAGCTTATATACGAAATAATTACATACTAACACGCGGTGTGTTTTCAGACGGTCGGCGATGAAAACGTATTCCGGACAACGGGAACAAAATCCTCCGTCGATTCCCAGTCTACGGTTATTCGCTCAAGTCCGCGTGTTTTTAAACGCCACAATTTGCGTAAAACAGTACGCGACTGCAAACGGCCGAGGAGGTAGTGAGATACCGCGGGAAATCGGAATGATTTACTCGAAACATTTTAGAAAATTAATTTTCAAAATTAGAAGGAGGTATGGATAATGTGCGGCGGGCTCGTTTTTGCCGAATAAAACGTTAATATTTAAAATCGGCTAATTGTATTGTCGGGGAAAAGACCGGACGGTTTAGCTGTACATAATAATGAGAACGCAATAAAATCCGAAGAAGACTTCTCACCGAACTCCTTCCTCTCTCTCTCTCTCCGACAGAAAACTATTGTATAATTTCGTCGAAATCCTATTAAATGTATATAGAAATAGTCAGAGTCTATTATTATACTCGATATTAGTAATTTATTGCTATTTGATTTTGAGTGTCCGTTTTATTAGACAAAACAAAAAAAAAAAACAATTTAATTCGAAATGTTATATAAAAACGTTAATATAGCGGTGACGAAGTTTTATTTTAACCCTCTCCCCACTCCGCTAAAGAGTTTTAAAAGAACACACACACACATTTATATTATATCAAACGCGCGTACTCAGAATAATTTTTATCTAGGACGGCTTAAGCAAATTATTCTGCCCATTAATGTATACTGTAATAATAATAATGCAGTTTTTTTGGGGGGATAGGGGGGTCAGCTCTGAAGTAAATGGCATAGATTTTTTCTGATGAGGGATTTTGAAAAATAACAATTTTTTCTTTTATTCTACTGTAATTTCGTTGTTTTCTTTTTTTTTTTCTTATAGAATAGAATAAATTTGTTAATATATTAAATTAAATAAATAATTTTCATTAGCGCGCAATTAACAAAACACGAAATTTCAAAATTTTTAAATGATAACAACAAGCCTTCTTTTCTTTCCCCCCTACCCCATTTCTCTCCGTATTTATCGCTTTAAACCTCCCCATTCCTATTATATAATTATAATATGACGTGTGTGTGTGCGTTGTACTAGCCGATTATTATTAATGATTATTATTATTATTATTATTATTATTATTATTATTATTATTATTATTATTATTATTATTATTAATCAATAGTAGTCGTTTGCAATTTGCGCGGGTCTTTAAAACACCGTATGTAATATAATAAAATAAACAGTTAAAAATCGTATAATATTTAAACCAACGACGTTATCGTATTAAACAAGAAAAAAAAAAAATGGAATCTCGACGACGCGAAACCAATCGAAAAACGACACCACCAGACGACGGGGCGGCGGCGGTGGCGATAAAAACGCGACGACAATATTATCGGTTTAAAAAAAAATATTTACCAAGAGATTATTAATTTATAATGAAACGCCGATAAAACATACACAAGAATGTTTTCACTTTAGATCGGTGACGGAAACATCGAGAAGTTCTACACCCCCACCAATCAAAAAAAAAAAAAAAAAAAATCGGAGTTTTGCGCTGAGAAAAAAAAAATTTCGCAATAATATTCGATCTCAATCGTTCTTACTAAATATACGTAATACCAGTATTGTCGGTTATTATAATAAATTATTCGTTCGAGAAGAGTTAAAAAAAAAAAAAAAAAACGATTCTCGAAACGCGATAATTATTTTACAGTATTTCGTTACGTCATTATTAAATTAAATGACGACGGGAAAAACGCTCGTTTTTATTATTTAATTCATTTAATATATTATTTAAATAATGCAAATTTCAATCGATTCTTTCTTCTGCAGAGATCGCGTTTTTTTTTTCAACAAATACTTTAGAATTACGATTGTTGTTCTTTGCAGCCCACCCCCCCCTCCCATTACACAAAAGTCGACTGCGAGCCCCTTTGCTCTTATCGGGAGAATTTTTTTTTTATTATTAATAAATCGATTCGATATGACATTTTTTTTTTTTAAATAATTACGAAAAACGGAATAACGTGAAATATTCTCCTGATCTAGTTAATCGATCTGTTGGTATATCGATGATTTACGAATTATTATTATAATGAATAAGACACGCCGCGTTTTCCCTATAACGATATCCTCCCCTCCGTCAAAGTCGTCGTCGAATGTTTATTTTAATCATAAATCGTCGTGTTACGTAAAGCGGCCGTTTGATATACAAAAAAAAAAAAAGAGAAATAAACTAACGGTAGGAGGAAAGAGACAGAAAATCGTACCGAACAATTCTCGTAGCGCGATAATAATAATAATAATAATAATAATAATAATAATATTAATGTTAATTAATTATATAAAAAATAAATAATAATAAAATCGTCGCGCGTGATAATATTTTCACGGTGGTCTTCGCATCGATCACGAACTCTTTACGATATATATATATATAAAAAATAAAAATAAAATAATACGCGGTCCGCGTATATAATATTAGCCTTTAAAATATAAAAAACATATATAAACACAATAAACAATTAATATGGTTATATCGTAAAAATACATTTACGTATATAAACGGGTATATTCTTTATCCCGCATGCTATTAGTGCAATATTAACGGAAAAAAATTTCCGTTTTCATACATTTAATACTATTGCCGAGTGATAATAAATGCGAGTATAATAACAATAATAATAATAATAATAATAATAATAATAATAATAATAATAATAATAATAATAATAATAATAATAATAATAATAATAATAATAATAATAATTATAATAATAATAATGACGGCGCGCGGGAACATAGGGTTCAACGCGCGAGAGTATAATATGTATTATAATATTTCATTTATTTGTATTTGGTGTATTCGTAATAAAGCGAATAGGCAAAAATATTCTTTTTTTTGTTTTTACAATTTAAAACCTCGGGCAACGACTTTTTTTTACCGCACGACGTAAATGTTACATGGAGGGGGGGGGGAAATAATAAAAATTAAGACAGCGTCGCCGCAACCATTCGCTGCGCGTATCATTAATATCGTTCGTTATTATTTTATTATTATTATTATTATTATTATTAATTTATCCAGCGTTTATTGGAGGCGCGGTACAATTAAATTGTTGTTATTATTATTATTATTATTATTATTACTGCAATCGGCGGCGCGCGGTAAATTTATATTTATTAAATGTATTATTATGTTAAATGCGGTATACGACGAAAAAATAATTTAGTTACAAGGCGCGGAAAGGCAAAGACGTTTAAAAAATAAACAAAAAAATCTTTATAAACGCGAATCGAATTTAATAATAATAATAAGAAGAAGAAGAAGAAATTTCACGCGATAAAATAACGGGGAAATCGTAGTAAGACGCTGAAACAATATATTATATGAAGTGGTGGGGAGGAAAGGAAAATTAAGCTTACGTATTCTGATTAATTCGCGATACAATAATAAAACAAAATTTATACACACGAATTAGTTAACACGCCCCGATTAAAATGTGTTTTTTTTTTGTAAATAAGGTGATTTTCAAAAAAAAAAAAAAATATATATATATAATTTTAAGACTCTCGCGTTGAACCATTAGCTATTAGCGATAAATTAATTGGATTTTTTTAAACTTATGAAATATGTAATTTAAAAAAAATATCGTATTTTTTTTTGGACTTTACATACGCGCAATAATATTTTAAAACATTCGTTGTATCGACAAATTTTTTTTTTTAAAACTTCAAAACTTAAAAATATGTAATTCAGAATTTCTTTAATGGAATTTATACACATGCGCGCTATAATATTGTTTAATAACTGGTCACTGGACCGATAAGTCTGTTGGTTTTTTTTTTAGACTCGTGAAATGCGTAATTTAAAAAACAATGTATTTTCGCGCATTTTTTTTTTTTTGGACTTGATATACGCGCAATAATATATTTTTTTTTGTAAACAGTCGTTTCATCAACAACTTGGCCGTTTCTTTTTAAACCTGTAAAATATATAATTTAAAAATAACGTATCTTACCAAACGTTTTTTTTTTTTGACTCCATATATATATATATATATATATGTATAATATGTTTCTTTTGCCCATAAATTCTTTTTTTTTTTTTTTTGTAACTCGTAAAATATTTAATTTAAAAAAGAAAATTCGTAGTTTAGTGCACATTTTTTTTTTCATAAACAGTTACTTCATCAACAATTTCGCGGTTTTTTTTTTTTTTTTTGAAACTCGTAAAATATATAATTTTAAAAATACAACGCATTTTAGCGCAAATCTTTTTTTTTTGCTGTAACATACGCGCGCACGCTACAATATTTATTATAAACAACTTAACCAATAAATTCAAACATTCGAAAACGGTACAAGTCTATCTCAATACATTTTCATCACTACTATTACTCGTATTATTATTTTTTTATTTTTTATTTATTTCTTTTAATTGTCATTATTTAATAACTGTGGGAGTAAAAGTGATATTCGTAAATAGGTGGTGTTTTTAATAAATATATATATTTTTTTTCGTAATAATAATTTACGTAGTTGTAGTAACAATAAAATACGTTGTTTTTTGTGTCGTCGTCGGAGATAAAAAAAAAAAAAAAAAAAATAAAAAAAATAATGCGTACCATCCCTGAACGGATCCGTGAGTCCGTCACTGCAGCAGGCCGTGAACACCAAGAGACATACGATTGACTTCCACATCGCTGACAGCGACATGACGAGTTCTTGCCTTCTTCGCATGCACTTCGAAATACGGTATCACTGCCGGTGGTGGGACGCAAATTATTCAGAAAAAGTAAAAAAAAAAAACAAAAGTCAAAAAAAAAACACAAGTCAAAAAAAAAAAAAAGTCAAAAAAAAAAAAAAAAACACCGCGTTGAGGAACACGACGTGAGACACGCGTGAGAAAAATATCGGAGACGTTCGTGACCGAGAGAAGAGAAAAAAGTAAAAGTGAAAAAAAAAAAACGGAACTGAACACGAGTACGTGCTGCAGGGCCTATTTATAGGCCCGAGTCCGGCCCGGCGGCGTTGTCCGCCATCGGCTTCGATCGTGACAACGACGACGACGACGACGACGCCGGTGACGGGGTGGCGGTGGTGGTGGTGGCGGTGGCGGTGCATTTTCCACCACCGGTTGTCGTCCGTCGGCGACGCGTCAGGCACGCGCGCACCTATCGGTCGGTTCCGATAATAATAATAATGAAAAAAAATAAATAAAAATGATATTCGGCGGTCCACGGTCCGTGGAGATGCGGCGGCGGAAGCCGGAAGCCGGAAGCAGCGACGGTCAGCGCCGCGTATGACGTGTGAATTCGCCGTCGTCGTTGTATTGTACAAAAAAAAAAAAAATATATTAAACGATATCGCGTGAAAAAAAGTGGAAAAAAAATCCGACTTACACACACGCCGCAACACTATATTATAAATATAACATATAGATCGTCCGCGACTTATTCCCATAGCAGTCTTTTTTTTTTCTTTTTCAATAATATAATTTTAAATATTAATAATAATAATATATTTTCATTTTTTTTTGATAATATGCGTAATATCGCCGAGTTTCAAAAATAATACGATAAAAAAAAAGGGAAAAGAGAAAAAATTACAAGGAAACACTCGGAGGTTCGGTGCGTTTTTAAACGAACAAATCATAGAAAGGCTCGTTTTTTTTTTCGTATTTCGTACGAAATATATCGAAAAGATAGTTACGGAGATTAAGAAAAATTAAAAAATACACATACTTTTTTATTCATCGTATCGGCCTATATTTTGTGTGTATTGTAAAACGCGTACGAGATTCACTCAAAAATATTGTCCTCTGTCTGTTTTATTATAAGTGTTATTATATAACTCTGAAATCACTCTGAGAGCGTTTTTTTTTTTTTTTTACCGTTTGATTTTATTTTTCGTCAATCGCCAATAAAATATTTACACTGTCTGTACACGATTGTTTATTTCGATGACTTTTAAAATATTTTCAAATTATCGGATCATTCATAGAAATTGAAAACCCCCTTCGCAAATCATCGGTGAGACGTCCTTTTAATATCGGGTTAATATATTATTAGTAATATATATTATATATAAATATTATTAGTGTACAGCGGCGGCATTAGGTGGTGTGGTCTGCAGAAAATGTAATTTATGTAAATATGTTCAAACATACGTGCGATGTACACTGCTCGTGGTCTGTGGATTATTTCGCTGTCACGGTCACCGCACGATATATTTAAAATATATATATATCGTATATAAATTCGTTTTTTTTTTATATGTTTTGTCGTAGAATTAAAAACAAAAAAAAAACCACGAAAATACTCTGCACGTCACTTGATCGCACACAGTTATTGGATTATAATACGTATATGCATTGATATAAATCGTCGTGTTTACTCGTTTTATTTTTTCTACGTATTTTTTCCAAAACGGTTATACATAATAATAATAATAATAATAATAATAATATTATTATTATATAACCGGACTGTTTTTTTTTTTAAATCGTTTATATTTTTAAAGTTTTCGCTTATTTATCTTTATTAATTTTGCTATTATATATATATATATATATATATATATATATATATATGTGCGTATACAGAGTGACGGGAATCAAATTTATTCTAATCTATTTGAAATATTTTTGCACAATTTCATCGCTTTCGATAATACATCGTACGTATTCGATTTTCATATAAATAAATTAATAATTTCGTGATATTTACTTATTTATTATTCGAAAACAATCTAGTACGATACGAGTAGTTGAAAGAACGCATTATCATAATTTCGTTATTTCACTTCGAGCAGTTAGTACGTACAAATGAAATGTAAAGAGGTGTTAATTTTTTTTTTTTTTTAAATACTATTTTCCATTTTATTTCAATCGCGCGATAATATTGTCTTTGTACTGGAAACAAATATTTGTAATACGTCAAATTTTCATTATTATTATTATTATTATAGGTTTTAAACATTGAGCACAAACGAAAATTGATGAAAATACACAATCACCGATCCTAGAAATATGAATAATGATTAGGAGGAGGCAGTTGCTCGCGACGAACCGTGCATAGTGAAACAGTGCAATACTTATAGCACACGTGTACGTTTGATGGTATCATCAGTCGTGTTTCAATAATATAATAATTTTTTTTTGCATTTTTTCATTGAAACCTTGTGTAACACAAGTTCGACAGTTATTTTAACGAAAGTTTTTTGTTCAATTTACACTGTTACATTACACAAGGTTTCAATACAAAAATAAATAAAAAAATTATTACTATTTTATTGGAACACGATTGACGATACCACCAAAAGTACACGCGTGCTGTAAGTATTATAAAGTTTCACAGTGCACGGTTCATCGCGAGCAACTGCCGCCTAGGATCGGTGTATTTTTATCAATTTTCGTCTATGCATAATGTTTATAACCTATAATAATAATAATAATAATATATATTATACACGCGTATACAGGGAGATTATGATATCACATTGCCCGCTATGCTCACGTTTGTCAAATTATTTAAATATATTATCTTAGAAGAAATATATATTTTTGTTTTTTTTTTTGTTAAATTTAAATAGTATTTAGATGTTACGTCAAACATAACGATTCGTCATAAAAGAACATTTGACACATTTTTTGTTCAATTATCCGACGATGACTTTTTGTCGAAATCGGCGGTAACATATTTAATACACCGGCCAATATATTTTTTTTCGTGTTATTTTACATAACACTCTTTGGCTCGATTGTAATATTCGCATGTATATACATATGCGTATTTATATTTTTTATATACGTATATGTATGAATTTGATAGAACATCGTTTTTTTTATACACGTCAATGGCGTTACGTTTTGCGGATAATAAAATAAAACGAAAAATATCTAAAAAAAAAAAAATTTAACTGATCATTGCGATTTGAATACGTGCAGTTAAGTTAGCAATACCGTAATGGTTACTGGTTGTTGCAGTTGTCGTTTGATCGGAGTCCAATAACTGCGTTTATAATACCAATAAAAATCTCTACAGTATCATCTCTTATACACTTATATAAATATTTTTTTGATTTCTATGGAAAACGTCTAACGTGCTTCGTAAAAAAATGTTCGAAACGCAGCGTGTAATAATTTTCCGGAGCACTCATTTCTGTTATCTAACAGAGACGTCTCGATTTCATACGCAAATAATATATTAAATATTAGTTTTTATTTCATACGATACGTGCATAATTAATAGTAATAATAATTGAAAAAAAAAACATTTCGAATCGTCGTGAACAAAAGGAGATATTTTTATTCTCGACAATATTTCAATAGTACATGCTAGTTCGAATATAATAAATTACAATACGTACTGTATCCTGTGTAAAGCAGTGGCGTACTTGTAAAATATTTTTTTTTTTTTGAGGTAGAAGTATTAAATATTAAATACCTCACTTAATATTAAATGACAAAAATTTACAAAAATTTTACTATATAAAAGCATATTTATTTATTTATTAGATACTATTCAGTATACACGATTATTTATATGTCGTCATTTATTAATTTTTTTTTTCCACTGAAAATTTGCAATATTCAACATGTATTAATATAATTTCTAATTCGTTCAAATTATGATATTTACGCAGGATCGGCGCTACTTTTTGCGAGGCCCTGGGCAAAATGTCCCGTTTACAAAAACAATATTACCGTACGAAATATTTTTCAACGTAAATTTCAAGCGCGTTAACAAATATCCCGTTTTGCCCCCCCCCCTCCTCCCTAACGCCGGCCATGTATTTATGTAATGATAAGTCGTAAGGTGTTTACATTGTTGATAACATATAGAGAAATATAAAATACGCATTAAGCGTGCGAATATAAAAGCTTGTCGAAGAGAAAGGAGCAAAATGTCCCTGTTGTCCCCCCTAAAGTACGCCACTGATGTAAATTATATAATAATAATAATAATAATGATAATTAATAAATGACCGTAAAATGTCCGCGGCGGACATCACATTATGGAACAGCTGCACAACTCGACAATGAAGTAAGCGCACTGCATACAGCAACCGATCTCGGTGTCGTCCGTCGAACCGTCGTCCGTTTCTTTGAACACGTCGCCGACGTCCGTCTCTGCGGCAGGAGCGCGATGTTCCGTTACCAGCGCCATCCCGTCCCGGCTCGTCACGCTCGTCCCTTCGTCGTCCGTCTCGTCGCCCTGTCCGAACGTCACCACCACCGCCGTCGACAAGTCATCCGCGTCCGCGTCCATCCACGTCACCGGTTCACCGCCGGCGTCGCCGTTCATCTTTGCCGTGCCGTTCTGCAACGGACCGACTACGGCCGCCGCAGCCGCCACCTCGTCGTCCGACTCTTCCGCCAGCCGTTTCAGGTCCGTGAAACGCACGTTTCCCTTGTTCCGGCGCAGCCTGCCGCCGCCGCCGCCGTTGCCGCCGTTTCCGTTGCAGTTTGTCGACGGAGTTTCCGTCGCGATTTCCGGGTCCGGCTGGTCCGAAACGACTTTCTCGCAGCACAGCATTGTAAATCGTTCGTAAAACGCGCACCGTTTTCGTTTTCTAGCAAGAAATGAAGGGGAGGGGGGAGCGGAAGGGAAAGAAAGTTTTTCGACGAGAGAGAAAAAAAGAAAAAAGGGGGGGGGGTTAGAGCGGAGGAAAGAAAACGGACGAGGATGCGACTGCAGCGCGCGCTCGGACGACAGAGCGGCGCGTGAACGACGGCTAGAGAGATCGGAGCGAGACTGATGAACACAACACTGCACACCAACACGAATAATAATAATAATAATAATAATAATAATAATAATAATATTAATAGTGATAATAATAATAATAATATTATTATTATTATTACTAGAATCGGTCGGGTTGACTCGATATACGCAACTCGTTGTGACACACGAGCATACAGAAATGCGCGCGCGCTCGTATCGCCCGCCGTCTTCTTCTTGTAATTTATTAATTTTATTTTTTATTTCTATACGTTGTACGGAGATGATAACTCGATAAACGAAAAGAGGGGAGAAACGCGCCCGCGCGCGCGCAAGCACTCGAACATACACGCACGCACACACACGCTCCGAAATCGTTCGTTATCGATGGTTTTTTTTTTTTTCTAATTAATATATTTGGGATTTCGAGACTGTGAGCCGCGGCGCAAAAAGGATTTTATTCGGTCGCAGAGCTGTACAGAGCGTATAAATAAATATATATATATATATAATTTATGTGTTTTATATACACATTTTGTTTTAATATGATATTATCGGCGTGTACGAATAGAACTTCGAAGATTGGAGAAAAATATAATTATATTATAGCGTAAAGAAAAACAAAATGTTTGTATTATATGGTCGCGGTTATGGAAGCTGTTGTTCAGTACACGCGAACAATAAATGAAAACGAACCGATTTCTGCACACAACACACACACACACACACACGTTATTGTCCAGAGCTTATTCTATGGATTTATATAAATATTTATCGTCGATAGTGGTGGTGATTTAGAGGAGATGGGTTGGGAACGAATTCATATTTTTTTAAAACGGTATAAAAAACAAAAAAAAAAAAACAAAAAATCGCGAATATCGACGTAAAAGGTATAAAATGTCGAGCAAAATCGAATGAAAATATAGCAATAAAACCATTATCGTCCTGTTCACTGTTAGACGTGTGTGTCCTTGACACGACGTTCATTTTGTTTAAACAGTGTTTATATGTAGCTGGTGTTGGATCATCGACGGGCAGATGAGTGTTAAATTGAACATATAAACAAATATTCATTTTAAGTTTCTATCAGCAAACTTTGACGATTCACCGATTTTAAAATATTACTTTCACCGTCCGAGTCAGTACTGTAGAGTTTTATACCGCGAGAAAATAGATTTAAAATTTTTTTTTTTTAAATAATTACAAATACCACATTATATATACGATGATACCTGTATGAATTCAAAATATATTTAATTTATCACACACACACTGCCGGTTCAACTGCGCAAAATCGATTGGTCAAGTGCGCGTCTAACTTTTCCAACTGCAGAGATTTAGAATAGGCCATAAACCACACATCACGTTCGACGAGCAAAAATTTATAAACGCTTGTTGCCGATTCGAAAGACGTTTAGAATTCATGAAAAGTTATTTGAAAAATGTATTTATATAAATAATGACGATTAATGTTTTCGTACGAGTACACGCGAGAAATCGAATAGACGATTGTAAAAAAAAACATTTTCAATTTTTTTTTTTATTTCCGCAGAAAACACGTCTAACGTACTTCGTAAAAATCTTCGAAACGCAGCATGTACTAATTTTTCAAAGCACTCATTTCTGTTATGTAACAGAGACGTCTCGATATCATACGCAAACAATATAATTATATTAGTTTTTATTTTATTCGATACGTGTATAATTAATAGTAATAATATTATTGAAAAAAAAAACATTTCGAATCGTCGTGAACGGAAGGAGATATTTTTATTTTCGGCAATATTTCCATAGAACATTCTAGTACGAATCGATGCAATATGATAAATTACAATATGTAGTACTGAATCCCGCGTAGAACAGTGGCGTACCTGTAAAACATTTTTTTTTTTTTGAGGTGAAAAGAGGAGTTAAATATTAAATACCTCACTTGATATTAAACGACAAAAATTGTAACGTTATTCTATATTGAAGTATATTTTTTATTTATTAGCTACTATTCAGTGTACACGTTTATTTATATGATCAACACGTTGTGCGGAATACTTGTAAATTACCTGAATTATAAAATATACTGTAGTATAAAAAGAAATTCTTAACACCCACGCACTATTTATTATTAACAAAGCTTTTATATTAGCACGTAATTTTTTTAATATTTCACTTGTCGTCGTATTATGAAACCCCGTCGTCCGTTCAAACGTGGTTTATTATGAAGACGTGCAAAAAATATAAATAGGGATTTCGACAAATTCGAAAAACGCAATGAAGCGCCTACGGAAATCACTGTATGGTCTCTAATTATTGTCTTATAACAACAATGTGATGTGTAAAATTACCGTATACAGTGACTTCGTCCGAATAATATTTTATTAATTCGCAAGTAAAAAATATTATATATACATTTTAAACGTGTCATATAAAATTCGTTTTGTCTAATATTGTCGCTAAGTCCGTTAGCCGTAATTGTTTTCTCTGCTTGCGGTAAAATGATGAAAAAATAGGAGACGAGTTGTGTATATCGGGTTCAAGCGAGTCGCAAAAAAAAAATAAGAAAAAAAAGAAATCTTACAACGTCGTATTCGAAATTACGATTATTATTATTATTCTCGTCTCTAACAAATTTAATAGAACGTATATTGCGTGTTTTGTTTTTATATTTCGAACTCTTAGACTCGAACGTTACTCCGGTGTCCGAAATTAAATATTCTTTTTTTTTTTTTTTACGGAAAATTTCCCTCGCGTTCAAGAAAACTATCGTTGGAAAATCGAAAAACATATATTTCGAATGAGTTGTCGAATGGATAAAACTGGAAATTAATAATCGAACGCTTCGTAAAAAAGTGTTTATACACAAAAAAAAAAATCTCATTTTATTGTAAAACCGATTTAGTTCTTCGCTTTACTCCGAAACCTAAAATAATACACACACGTTATACACGTTCGTTAAAATTAATTCGATACGCGGCATTGACCTTTACACTCCTTTATCGCGTTTTTATATTTACACGTTATTAAATTCAACCTCTTTCACACTCGGCGGCGTTTATCGATATAATATGATAAAAATATAAATATGTTATATAACAACACAGGTGTATTATTATTTAAATTATTCGAAATTATATATATATATAAATATTTATTTATTTATATATTTATATTAATCGGCTCGTGAATTCATTATGGATTTGGAAAAATACGTATTGTATCCTGAACAGTTATTAATTAACGTTGTATTTACGTTGTTTTTTTTTTTTACATATTATTATTAAACATTAATAAAAACATAATAATAATTTAACAATTCATTCGAACGTTTTATTATTACGTCGCAAAATTATCGGTAGTACACGGTTCAAAAATTATTATGATTTAATTAATGGCGAAATGCTATAAGTAGACACTGGTTAGAGTAATTCAAATCGTTTTTTTTTTTTTTTTCGAATTGTCTTATACATCACAACGATAATGAAATATTTTTTTGTTATAAACGATAGATATTTCTTTATACTTTTATATACTACGATTGTAACCGTGTGGTTGTGCAGAAAAATCGATTACGCGAATTTTTTTAAACGACATTTAAAAACATCACCAAAACGTATGGGATACCCGGAGTAGAAAATCGGGTATTGAAACGTTTTGTTTTAATTCAAACGAATTCGGTGTCGTTCGCGCGCGCCGGGGAACGGGATACGGTAAAACGTTTATGTTCAATACAAATTTAAACACGTTCGCAATAATCGTTTGTGTAGTGGTTTAGTGTGCTCATTTAGGAAATATGATTATTTGTGAAACACAAGTACGAGAAGTAATTGTTTTACACTTTTTTCAATATTTAGCGTAAATTGTATATGAAATATCAATAGCGTAATGTTGGACGTTCGACCGTTATAAACACGATAATCCAACGACCGTTTTAAAAATAACGATCAAAAATTAAATAATTTCAATACATTTTAAAACGGAAATGTATTTCAATACGCTGTGTTAGCACACGACGACAATACTAAATACGTTTTTTTTTTTTTTTTTTACAATGTGGGGAAAAAAAACTAAATGTATATTCCGTGACGCCGGGGACCGAAATACGAGAACCAATAATGCGCACAAAGTGCCACTTTAGCGTGTCGTTCACAATACCATTAGTACACTACTTGAGGTGTACACACAGCTGACAAGTTGACGCCAAAGTTATAATATGAGAGTAGGTAGAGCCCTTCACGAGTCGTGCGGCAGGGTGTCGGGGTAGAGGAGCCGCGGGGGTTTTTGTTGAAATTCGTCTGTATTATATCCGAAAACGTCGGCTCTGGATGCGGCGAGGCATGGATTTACGAGCGTATATAATAATCAATGAGCTGCGACGTTTACGTTCCTTAGATGTTATAACATTATACGGAGTGTCGGCGAACGCGGCTCGGACGTCCTATAAATCATGTCAACGTGTCTTGCTTACAATAAATAAATAAATAAATATATATATATATATATATATATATATATATATATATATATAGGGAGCCAAGAGAGAGAAATGATTCTTATATAATATACAAACCCCACGCCAAAGGGCCATTTTTTCTCCCTTTCTCTCTCACAGCTCTCGCTCCGGGGCCATTTTTTCTCCCATACGGTTCTAATAGAATACACAATATACTATATTTAAACAATAAAAACGGCGTATAAAATGAGATAAAAAAAAAAAATAAAAAAATAAAGACAGCGTTATTTGAAAAGAGACGCGTTTCATTCGAATGCTCGCCACATAATCGTTGTAATAATGTGAACGGTGTGAAATAAGAAGGCGCGCGGCCAAGTGTCTCCGCTCAACAAATGCGTGAACCGATTTTCGTGAACGTTTATATATTTTTTCTTCTTTTATTCTCGCCGGAAATCGCGTTACGACGTGTTATGGTGTAGTTGACGTCGAATTTCGTCGAGAACGTAGAGTAATATAACTTAATTATCCACCGTTCGGTCATTCGTGTATAAACATTTTATAAAATATTTCGTATAATATACGTCACTGTTAAGCAGTGTAATGTATGGAAATTTTTGTATTTCTAATTATTCCCGTGTACACTTTTGCATACATTACGTGGCTTTGGCGGTGTTCGGAAAGAACGACGTTCACCATCGCACTTTCGCGCATTCGCGTTCATGTTCTGTACCACGTATTTGAAACAAAATAAAATATCGCGATTAACACAATTAAAATAATAATAATAATAATAATAATAGTGATTCGTTGGTGTTCTTTATCGCATCGTCGGATTTTAATATATTTTCAAACACGCGTATACGGTGCGATACGTATTGCACGATAATAAAAAAAAATATATTTATTTCTTTATTCTGAAAAAAAAAATATTTATACGCGATTTGTTTAATGTAGAAAGGGGAAGCTTAGGGGGTACCGCATCGGTTTTATAAAACGCGCATTAGAGCATATACGACGTGCACGTTATAACGTATGAGTAGGTTGGTACAGCCGTCCGAGAATCAGTCGTCAGTGTGTTAGCCGAGGGGTGTTTTTGAAACTCGGTGTCGTATTCCCGACAATATCGGCTGGATGCGACGCGGCATAATACATATAACGAGCGTGTACAGTCCCTAAGCTGAAAATAATGGAAACGCGTTTTTTAGACGTTATAAAATTATATGGTGTACGAGACGAGTTTCGTTTGTCGGCGAATACGTCCCGTAATCTTAAATCGTCTTCACATGACTTCCATACGATATGTTTATACAATCCCTTTATCGAAAAACCTCTTAGCTCTCTCTCTCTCTCTCTGCACGTACGTCTCGACACCATTTTTTTTTTTTTTTTTTTACACGCGATTTACGACATATATTATATTAATATAAAAAATGTACCTAAGTGTAAAATGTTTTTTGATTTTAGTTGCTCTGAGGCTTTTAAAATGTAAAAATTATAAAGAAATTCGAATAAAAACCATTTTTTTTTTTTATTCTCGTTTCAGGAAAATAATATATTGTTAATGTGATATGTACGAGACGCCGGTTTGACGGTCGTTATACGAACGAACCTGTATACAACAGATGTTAAAAACGTGAAAGTCTCACCCCTCATAAATCGTTTTTTTTTTTAAGAATCTTTGCATTAATAAATTTCGAAGCTTTTATTTAACAATCTATAATCATCGTAATATCTCGTAATGTACGATTTCCATTACGACGAAAATGCGCAAAAAATAGATATTACAATAGTTAAAATGCGAAACCCAAACGGCTTAATAAAATACCGTGAATTGAGTATAATATATTTATATGTAAAAAAGACGTTAATGTTTAATTACATTTTTTTCATAATCGCGAAGTTCCTGCGAACATTTTACAGAAATATACCTAATTTCTAATCACTTGTTTACTTCGTTAGAAAAACCGGTTGGAACGCTTTGCCACGACACCACGCAAGTTTTGTATATTATTCAGTTTTCAATTAATCGCAACAATTATCGTATACTACGTTCATATTACGAAATTCCCAATAGAACTCTAATCCCAGCAAACAATATTACACGATATTTTCCATTATAATATGACAAGACACCATTTAGATTATGACAGTGTTTCTCTTCAGAAATGTTTACTTGGTTTTTATATTTGAGCCGATACGTTCTTATAATTTCGAGACAGACGAGTTTTAACGGCGAGTGATTGTGGCAGTATAATTATTCTGATACTCGTAAACGAGAATATCGACGAATTTTCATAAACGATTGCGAGCACGTTGTCGTATAAGTGTATACAATCGTATATAAATGTCACGCGTATTTTTAAACATGTTATTGCTACATAGGTGATATATCGGTAACTTGTTCACAGAGTGCGATGCTCTTTGCGATATAATATTACGATATTTCTTTTAAGTGTCAACAGTTGTTTTTTTGTAAACACAAGAATTATTACACACGGATTATGTTTATAATTTGAAAGTATAAGTGTATAAGTGTGTACGTATAATAAATAAAATTACATATATATATATATACATATTATAATTCACTCGTGTATAGGAGTGTATAGCGTGGCGAGGCTCGTGAAAGCGCGTTTTTTCAACATAGGTAGCGTTTTTTTTTTCTTTAATTTGCGGTTTTGAAATCGTACACAAACTTACATTAACGACATACCGGAATTGATAGCCTTTGAAGTTGTAAACTTTTTGACTTTTGATAATATTTTTTTCACGTTAAATACAAAAACCAATGTTCATTTATAATCTATAGATTAATAATTATTATTGTCAATGCATTATTAAGAGTAGATACACAATAATGTACAACATAAATAGTTTTGATGTTAAATCGAAATTCAAAAAGAAGATATTCATTGCGTCGTAACATTACATACTCGTCTGACTACAATTGATTGCGTTTAACTTTTTCAATATACAAAGGAAAATACATTTACCGAACGACCACCAACAGTCTCCTTAAGCTTAGTGAAAAATATGTTTAAAAAACGATGTTCAAACAAAGTTTGAATAACTACGATGAAAAACGCGAGCAATATGAAACTTATTTATTCTTAACTATTTCGACATGTGGCCGTAAATAAGAAATTCGTATTAATGAAATGGATATGGACGCATATTCGTAGGCCGTCTTAATTACTATAAATTATAATGATTTATTTATACCTCAAAGTTCATCTACGGAACATTTTTGTTTTCAAATCATTTTCATACTCGATTTACTATTTGTTGGTATTAATATATTTTAATACGTAAATTTTACAGTGTAATACAAAATATAAACTGCGCCAATAATTTTTTTAAATACTCTAGTTTTACTGGAACTAAACGCCAATAGACTGTTGCATGCACCATATGGTAAGTTTTTCGCTTATTTCCTCAAAATCAAAACGATAAATTAATTAATAATAATCAATAAATTTATTGTAAATGTATGCACAATGTAAAAAAAAAAATTCTACGTTTTTAATATTCAATTTGTTTATGAAGAAAATTTAATTATGCTCTTTGAACAGACGGCACACTGTCTGCTCAAAGATCACACCCGATTATGAACTGTAGATTATAATATTATTTATACTAATATATTACTTTGGACTAGTAAACAACGTTACTTTGAACAGTTTCGCAGGCTTTTAATTAATTTTTTTTTTTTTAGCTGTTTATGCTGAATACACTTTATGAAATAATTTTATTCTCGTATATATATTCAATAAAATATTTGTTAAACGACTATTTCGAAAGCATTGCATAATTTATACTTTGTGTAGATCTATTATTAGACGAAATAATTTATCGCGTATATCGATTACTCTTCGCTCAACAACTTTTTGCGAATTTTTTTTTTAAATAAATATTCGCAATTATTATTTTAACGTCTTTATAAGTATTTGTAATATTCCGAGAATTTTTTTCAACAGTATTTTAATTAATAATTAAAAAATATTATTTTACGACTCTACTGTATTCTTATGATAGAGTACTTATTTCACGACTAGTAGTACTGAGCGTATCTCACTTGCAACAAGTCCTCCCCGTATTGTCCATATATACCTACTTGATTATTATTATTTTATTTTTCTATTGACAAATAAGGACGTCCGATAAAATTAATATCTATGTAAATACATAGAGACGCATGCTGAAAATATTCTAAAAAAAACAAAAAAAACATAATGTTATTAGGTATAATATACAATTACATTGTATTATTACTTTTTGTCTTGTTTTTTTTTTTTTTTTGTAATTCATAAGAAATATAAATAAATATTATTCGTCTTCATTTCTTGAACAATTTAATTCAGTTAGGAAAAAAACCCGTTAGTTATATAACTTCTTATTCATAAATTATATTTAAATCAAATATACACATACAATCTGTACGTTATGTAAATCTTTAAAAATAATAATAATAAAAATGAACACATTTTGTGATATGAAAATTTATAATGTTTTTAAATATAATTTTACAAATAATAATAATAATAATAATAATAATAATAATAATAATAATAATAATAATAATAATAATAATAATGTTAACGATATGTGAAATTATACTAGTAATTTATCTTTATCGCCGAAATGTTTACACATTATTATTATGATTATTATTATTATTATTATTATTATTATTATTATTATTCTTGTTTTATCTAATGAATATTTTATATATATATATTCTGTCGGCGGCCGCACAACGCGTTCTTCTCATTCTGTCTTCGGACTCGTCATGCTACGTTTTATTTTATTATCCCGGAAAATCTTCGTTGGTTTTTGCGAATTAATTCTTTTAATTTTTAATATCGTCGTCACTCGTTTGTATACTCTGACAAATCGCCGTCTCGTTTTTAGTCTTTCACTTTGCTACCATTTTCGTCACCGTTGAACCATTTCAAACGACGGATCTCGAAGTTAACTCCACGGTAACGAGAAGTAGTTCATCGCATATTTTTTCGTAAATAGTCGCGTGGGTGAAACCGAATGTGATGAAACTCGTTACCCGAGGTAAAAATCTTTGTTTAATTTATATAATAACACGCGTAATTTTTCGCTTGTTTTTTATATTACATTAAAATTATAGTCAATATTATTGTCAATTCGTGTATTTTAAATTTACAAAAATCGTAAGGGTTCTCGCAACGCGCGGCCGTTATTTCTCGTTCCATTTATAAATTACTCCAACACTGTATGAATGTTTTTGCTATACGCGTACATACGCTACACATATGCAGTGGCATATACAAGGGGGAGCAATGGGGGCGATCGCCTCCCCTAGATACTTGTGTATGTACCTATATCTACTGACAACTAAAATTAATCGAACTAAAACTAAAATGTAATAAAACATTTTTTTATTTAAAACTTATTATTTTCATATAATTTTTCGATAATTCTAAGTTGGCAACAGATTCGACGGGCCGTTTTTATACTCGCCCCCCTCCTAGGGGATGAAGTAAATACGCCCCTGCACATACGACATTGCTTTTATAGTGCAATTATTATTACTTTTTTTTTATACAATACAGTCCACTAATTAACATTATTTTTAATTTGTTATTTCTGGTCCTGTATGTTTGTTTATTTGTTTAACATAGTAAATTCTCGTCTGCAAGAAAGATCGCCAA
Organism: Chaetogeoica ovagalla; assembly: GCA_032441825.1. Lineage (NCBI taxonomy): Eukaryota > Metazoa > Arthropoda > Insecta > Hemiptera > Aphididae > Chaetogeoica > Chaetogeoica ovagalla. The sequence continues at coordinate 1,595,369 of CM063747.1, read as the reverse complement.
TTATTGTTATCGGCTCTTTTTAGTCGCAACAATTATGGTTAAAAACTATCCATCAATATGTATATCACATCAGAATTAACACTATTTCTAAGCTCGTAAAATGTGCTATCCAGGAAAAAAAAGCAAAAACATCGCGCGATAATTACCAAGATAAAATCAATTTAAAAAATATGATTTGTTATGTAAATATCGATTACAGTACACTGCAGAATGGAACAGCTGAATAGTAAAAGTTTTAATATTTTTTAAATTATGAAAAAAATTCCAGTTCATTACATTATTATTAATCGTTATGATGGTCTTGTTTTATGAGATTAAAGATTGTACAAATACGTTTTTTATTGAAATAAAAAATAAGGAAACAAATTGTTTCCTTTAATTTTCCGAAATTCAAGTGTTGAGGAATATTATCCTTTTCCCATTCATCTGTTTTATTTTGTGCGATAAACATTATTATTATTATTATTATTATTACTATTATTATTATTATTATTATTATTATTATTATTATTATTATTATTATTATTATTATTATTATTATCGGTTACGAATTCTATGGAGAAGAGAACAGATCATATACACTAACTACACACTTTTTTTTTTTATTATTATTATATCGGGGAACAGTTGGACGCGGTCGTCGTTCTGGAGTTCTTTTTAATTGTACGTTCCAATATGTAAAATTCTTATAATTGTAATTTGAAAATATAAACCGAAAATTATAACGGCTGTGACTCGATAAAATTTAGGTTTGGACCACGGTTATGTACGACGGTGTTGGGCGATTTATCTAAAATTCTCGTGTGACCTATGGAATTAAATAAAACGTCGTATTACTCGCATTCGTTTACCACGTACAATATTGAGTACCAGAGTATACATTTCGATTTGGCAAAGAAAAATTTCTATAAACGATTTATTTGTAATATATCTAAATAGAATATTAATATTATTATTGCGCCCGGTTAGAGTACGGATAATAACAAAGGAAACGTTTCAACGGTTTATATTATACTTCGTGTTATTAAATATTCCCACTAATCGGTTACGTGTCTAAAAACCATTACTGAACGTTTCATCGCTTTCGGGTGTTTTTTTTTTTTAACGACATTAATAACGAACGTACTTATACAGTACGCATAGTGGAAAAACGTTGCTTAGATGTTATAAAATTATACGGCGTAGAAGACGAGTTTCGTGTTCCGGCAAACGCGTCTCGATATATAAAATGTAAATCGTTTAAACGCGTCCTCCGTACAAATATAAAATATGTAATCCATCACGTCAAACAATCTTTTACTCTCTTCCTCTCGGTCCTTCTTTCTCTCTCTCTCTCACACTCACCGGGGCTATTTATTTTTCTATACGGTTTCAATTAAAATATATATATATATATATATATATATATAGTAATTTCTATATAAGCTATATATATAATATATTTTGAATGCATTAATATTAATGCGCCCGATGAAACGAGCAATTGACCTTGAAGTTTTATATAACCTCGATGACCTATGATAATATTTTGTTTTAACGTTCACACACAAAAACTAATGATTGCATTCACGATCCATGCGTACGTTAAACACAAATATTTTATTGATATTTCCCCGAACGGAACGTTTTGAAATAACTAATCAAACGCACAAGCCGCAGATTAAAATCCGAGAAAATTATACGACTAAAGTCAATGTTATGCGGCGTAATATTCGTTATATGAAACATGTTTCAATTGAAATATGGCCATTTGTAATACGATTATTTCGTTATTTACGCGAAATAATACGGGAAAAATACGCGCTCTATTATAATATTAAAATAAAAATTTAATAATAAAACGTATATTTCGTATAATAAATAATATAAAAACGTTGTTATTTCCAACATACAATTATATTTGTTTCCCGGATTGCGACTCCGCAAATTCTTTAATTATATTATCGTAATTGATGCTGGTAGTTAGTTCACTTTCGATGTTTTAACAGAGAGGATTGAATTTATGAAATAATAATAATAATAATATGTAAAAAATTTAGCCGGCCCTTCATGATCAGCCGCCCGGGGCAACAGCTCCTTGTTGCTCCCTTTCCTAAATACCAGTGACGTACACGGGGGGGGGGGTGTCAGGGATATATGGCACCCTCGTTAAATAGTTTAAAGTAACTTTTCAATTTATTTCATTTTTACCGATTATACTGTTATAACATATTGGGAGGAGGAGATTTTTTTAGAGTAACGGGTAAAAAAAAAAAAAAAGAGAGATCATCAATTCATATATGCGTATTACGTAATCTGATGGATAGCCCGTATTACCTCCTATTAACGGCCTTTACCGCGTTGATAAATCTAACCAATCTGTTATAGTAGTAAATAGTAATAAGTTCAAAGTAATAATTTGTAATCAAATATATTGAAATACGTGTAGTGTGAAGCTGTGAATTTATATTGGAAATAAAAAGTAATAAAAGAAGTGTAACGCGCATGACACATGTACATATAATATATTTTTTGTTTACTGACAAACTTTTTTTTTTAGTCGATCGCGAGTCTATTAAAGTTGGCCGCCCCTACAGTCTAATGTACGTTTTATATAACCGATGATTTATATAACCTCTAAGCTTCCCCTTTCTACATTATCGGTAAACAAATCGCATATAAATATTTTTTTTTTCGGAATAAAGAAAAAATTAATTTTTTTATTGTCGTACAATACGTATCGCACCGATATGAAACGCGTGTTTGAAAATATATTAAAATTCGACGATGCCGTAAAGAACACAAACGAATTACCATTATTATTATTTTTATTATTATTTTACTTGTTTTAATCGCGATATTTTATTTTATTTCGAATGCGCTTTACAAAACATGAACGAGAATGCGTAAAAGTGCGTTCGTGAATAAACTTGCGAGTGCGAAAATTAATCACGTCGTTCTATTAGAATAATATAATAATATGTCATGTCCGCAGACTTGTAAAGTATTCCGAATACATGCTCAGATATTAAATTTCATAAAACCTACATTTACGTTGTATTCGTTATTGTATATCACGAATATCTTCGTCCCATATTATACGCCGTTTGGCGTTCGTACAGAATAAATAAAAAATATATCGCGTTTTTCATTGGAAACGTATGGAAAAAAAATATGGGTCCGGTAGAGAGAGACCTGAGAACTATTTCGACGTGAGAATTATATAAACATATATTGTAAAAGAAGACACGTTAATACGATTTTTAAGATTTCATGGCGCGTTCGCCAACAAACGAAACTCGTCTTGTACGCCATGTAATTTTATGAAAAAGGGGTTTCTAATATTTTCCGCTTAGGGACTATAAACGCTCGTCATTTTATGCCGCGCCAGCATCCAGTCGAAGTTATCGCAAACGAATTAAAAAAAAAAAAAATCACCTGCTCTCCTACTAACAACCTGTTGCACGGACACACGGTGTGACGGTCAGTTCATTCGGCGGTCCTCTCTCTTTCCTTTTTTTTTCATTTAAAAACTATTACGAACCGTGTCCGCGTCTGTATAAAAGGATCCATCTTAATCTGGATGAGCTATTGTACCAACACGTACGACCCCTGGTTTTTATAATAATATATTTCAACGGACAAAATATTTATTCTTTTCTCTTATTACCCCGGGGCCACACACAGAGAATTTTTACCGTTATGTCCAATACATTCACACTACACACGTATCGTCGTACAATACTTGTCGTTCTATTGATTTTCGTCCTTTTCGATTCGAACGAAACACGTATGGGGCGCGACGCGATATTTTTCTAACGGCGTACGCTTTTAAATTTTATAACACGCCGCGTTGCCAATTCTAACCGATATTCTCCTATGTATTTTTTTTTTTTTTTTTTTTAATTGGTATTAGTTAATTTACGTATTAATATTATTTTGTTGATTTTCAAACATACGATTAGAAAAAAAAATTATAAATTCCCTCCCCTTCTCCCCAGATACATATTATGGAAGACTGTTTATAATCGACTAAATAAGTTAATACAATTGTTGCGATTGAACGCGTCGTTCAATTCCACTAAAATTTATTTTTATTTACAATACGTATTGAGAATACGATTTAACAAACGACGAATATAAACGATTAATCACGTGTATCGTCCATCACTTTATTCGTTGAAAATGTTAAGAAAAAAAATTATATTGTAATATTTTTATCGTACAACACGAGTTCCATATAAAAAATAAAATGTACCTGATTAAACGTAATTAAAATTTTGAATAATTTTAATATTGAATGTTTTTCTACTACGCATTATAAAATATCGCGTTGTTATACTATTTTTTTTTTTTAACTTTTTCGATATAAAAAATATTACTACTATAATATAATATGTGCATTGCAATTAATTAACATAATGCTCCTTTGATTATATAATAGATTATGTTAAGAGAAAAAAAAATAATAGGCCAGTATTTTACTTTTACGGGTAAGACTAACGCGATACTCTATGTACAAGTATTTTCAAAACACTTGCAGGCAACTAGTTATTACGTCATTACCATAAATACTACAACGAGTATTTTACGCTTGTCGGCCTTATTATCGATAATAATTTAAAAACAAAAAAAAAATTGTTTTGCTCTTCAAAAGTGAATTGGCGTTTTATGTTTAATTGTTCGAGTGTACACCGATTGAAAACGACGTTTAATCTAACCAAAATTTATTTTTATTTAAAATACGTATTGACTGTAACGATTTACAAAACGCGTGTAAATTGTAAAAAAAGAATGGAATCGCGTGAACGGACTTTTTATACGGAATAAATAAATGTAATATTTTATTATTATTGGCGTAACAAGCAATGTCACGGTCGGCGGACGATCGCGGAAAAGAGAAAGCGAAGATGGAAAACGGCTCAACAATTTAAAAACGAAACGGACTTCGTCTTGTCGTGTTAATCGATTATAACTTTAAACCGATATGTGTGTGTGCTACACAATATATACGTGTACGCCACATGGTATTTCGAAAATTCATTCGTCATAAAGTCAACATTATAGCGATCACAGTCCATTTGTCAAATAATAAAATATTAGTACTTTATACGTGAAAAATAAGTTCGAGTGGGTATTTCATAAAATAAAATATCAATATTGACTACATTCATTGCGCGTCATTCGTCATAAACATTTATATAATTCGTTTGTGTCTCGTGACGTGTATAATACATAATACCGCGTCGGTTCACTGTACAATCTTGTTCGCTATTTATGTAAATATAACGATTTACTTGCGTACAATATTAAAAAATATCACACCGGAAAACACGATAACAACAACTTATTGTCCGAAACAATAATACATATAAGAATTATTACGATTTTTTTTTTTTTTTTTTTTTGATTTTCCGTAATAATTTGATTTTAAATTAATAATAATATGCAATATTCTCGTTTCATATATTTTTTTTATTTATTTAACAAATAAACATGTTAATAATCACATCAAGTAATATTCACATATCAATGCATTGCATCATATATAAATATGTGTATATATAATACTAACGAAAAAAAAATCACTTTAGAAATACAAAAATTCGGGATTCCAACAATGCCATGTAAAATTCAATGTTTTATTCGATAATTTTAATTATCGTTTGATTAATGAAATATAAGTTTGCGAATGTAAATTAAAGAGATAGAATCCATAATTTTACTGTGCGTTGATGATGACGATAAATAACAGTAGATTTCTAAAAAAAAAAAAGCGAAGTGAAAGACTATAAACGAGTCGGCGAATTATTTGAGTGTACAATCGAGTGACGACGATATTAAAAATTAAAAGAATTAATTCGCAAAAACTAACGAAAATTTTCCGGGATAATAAAATAAAACGCAACACGACGAGTCCCAATATAGAATGAGAAGAACGCGTTGTGTAGGTGGCCAACAGACTTTATAAAATATTAATTAGATAAAACAAGTATAATTTTTAATAATAATGAGCTGTGTAAACATTTCGGCAACAAAGATATATTACGAATATAATGACATTTCACGTATCGTTAATATTATTATTATTATTATTATTATTATTATTATTATTATTATTATTATTATTATTATTATTATTATTATTATTATTATTATTATTATTATTATTATTATTTGTACAATTATAATTAAAAACATTATAAATTTTCGTATTAAGAAATGTGTTCATTTTTATTATTTTAATTATTATTATTATTTTATTTTTAAGGATTTACATAACGTACTAATTGTATGTGTACATTTGATTTAAATATAATTTATGAATAAGAAGTTATATAACTAACGGGTATTTTTTCCTAACTGAATTAAATTGTTCGGAAAATGAAGACGAATAATATTTATTTATATTTCATATGAATTATAATGTAAAACAAGATAAAAAGTAATAATAAAATATAATTGTATATTATACCTAATAACATTATGTTTATAATTTCATAAACTATGTCCATTAAAATACTGTTGAAAAAAATTCTTGGAATATTATAAATACTTATAAAGACGTTAAAATAATAATTGAGAATATTTATTTGAAAAAAAAATTCGTGAAATGTTGTTGAGCGAAGAGTAATCGATATATGCGATGAATTATTTCTTCTACTAATTGATCGACACAAAGTATAAATTATGCAATGCTTCCGAAACAGTCGTTTTACAAATATTTAATTATATATATATATATATATATACGAGAATACAATTATTTCATAAAGTGTATTCAGCATTAACAACTAAAATAAAAATATTAATTAAATGCCTGCGAAACTGTTCAAAGTACAACAAACGTTGTTGACGAGTCCGAAGTAATATATCAGTATAAATAATATTATAATCTACAGTTTTGAATCGGGTGTGATCTTTGAACAGACAGTGTGCCGTCTTTTTTTTTATTCTACATTATCGGTAAACAAATCGCATATAAATATTTGTTTTCCGGAATAAAATAAGAAATATATTTTTTTATTGTCGTACAATACGTATTGCACCGTATATGAAACGCGTGTTTGAAAATATATTAAAATTCGACGACGCGGTAAAGAACACCGACGAATTACTATTATTATTATTTTAATTGTTTTAATCGCGATATTTTATTTTATTTCAAATACGCTTTACAAAACATGAGCGAAAGTGCATCCGTGAACGTCGCATTTTCCAAACACTGACAAAGCCATACATAAAATGTATGAAAATGTGTACGCGGGAATGTTTTTCTGTTAGTAATACAAAAATAATATGTTATGTCCGCATACTTGGGTAGTGAGTATTCCGAATACGCTCAGATGTTAAACTTCATAAATCATACGTCAGTGATGGATCTAGGATTTTTTTTTGGCGGTGCTCGAAAATTGTTATTATAGTTTTATAAGTACAATATTTATCGTTTGATGTAAGGCCATGAAATAAAGTATTACTCAATTTTTTGTAACATGAAAAACTTGAAAAATACAATTAATTTCGATAAAATAGTTTAGAAAATATAACATCGAAGAGGAAAGGTACCAGCCCGACAGGCTCCTTTCTTGAATCCGCATCTGGTTTATATCGTATTTTTTTATTTTATTTTCGTAATATTAATTTTGTTTTTTTTTTTTTTTTTGCATATCTTTTTTCAAATAACGCCGTCGTTATTTATTTATTTTTTATCTCATTTTATACGCCGTTTTTATTGTTTTAATATATAAATAATATAGTATATTGCAGTGTATTTTAAGAGAACCGTACGGGAGAAAAAATGACTCCGGAGCGAGAGCTGGGAGAGAGAAAGGGAGAAAAAGTGATTCTTTGACGTGGGGTTTGTAAATATAAGAATCATTTTTCTCTCTCTCTCTCTCTTTGCTCCCTATATATTGTAAGCAAGACACGTTGACATGATTTAGAACATCGGAGCCGCGTTCGCCGACACTCCTTCTTATAACATCTAAGAAACGTAAACGTCACTGCGAACAGCTCAGTAATTAAATACGCTCGTTATTTCATGCCTCGCCGCATCCAGAGCCGATGTTTTCGGATATAATACAGACGAATTTCAACAAAAACCTCCGCGGCTCCTCTACACTGACACCCTGCCGCACGACTCGTGTAGGGCTCTACCTACTCTCATATTATAACTTTGGCGTCAACTTGTCAGCTGTGTGTACTAATTGAGTGTGTACTCAAGGTAGTGTACTAATGGCATTGTGAACGACACGCTAAAGTGGCACTTTGTGCGCATTATTGGTTCTCGTATTTCGGTCCCCGCGTCGTGGAATATACATTTAGTTTTTTTTTCCCACATTGTAAAAACAAAACGCATTTAGTATCGTCGTCGTGTGTTAACACAGCGTATTGAAATATATTTGCGTTTTAAAATGTATTAAAATTATTTAATTTCTGATCGTTATTTTTAAAACGGTCGTTTGATTATCGTGTTTAAAATGATCAAACGTCCAACATTACGATAATGATATTTAATATACAATTTACGCTAGACACTGAAAAAAGTGTAAAAACAATTTGTCATTGAGATCATCTTGGCATTACCACTTTATTATACACACAAATTACCGTTTTGGTGCTTCAAACTGTGTTATTTTATATATTTTCATACAAACACATCTGTGTACGCGCCAATTTTTTTTTTTTGTTCCTCGAACAATTTCAATATGTATTTTCAGTATCGATGTATATTTTACATTATATTACTCAGTAGTCACTGTAGTGTCGATGTCTATAAAAATAAGTACGCGCGTGTTTATATTTTTTTTTTTTTTACGTTATACGATATTATACGTTTGGTATGTTATTTTTATATACGTAAATATTATACGCGTTGGCCGATGGGAATTGAATAAACAAGTTTTTTGTTAATTTTTTTTTTATACACTTTATTATTTGTATACAGATACGTCTATATATTAAACAAATCTGTTAACGTATATATATATACATATTTATTTATTTATTTATTTACGATATCGTAAAATGGACTGCAATAGTCCGCATTTAGAAATTTAAAATTTAAAAGTGTGTGCGCTGTAAATATATACATTTATACTTCTCGTACTTGTATTTCATAAATGAGCACACTAAACTACTACACAAACGATTATTGCGAACGTGTTTAAATTTGTATTGAACATAAACGTTTTACCGTATCCGTTCCCCGGCGCGCGCGAACGACACCGAATTCGTTTGAATTAAAAAAAAAAAAAACAAAACGTTTCAATACCCGATTTTCTACTCCGGGTATCCTATACGTTTTTGGTGATGTTTTTAAATATCGTTTAATTTTTTTTTTTATATATTTTTTCTAATTACGTTGTTTTTTTTTCTTCGTCTCGTTTCATACGCCGTTTGGCGTTTATACAGAATAAATAAATAATATAACATATATATATATATATATTGTGTTATTTATTCGAACCGTGTGGAAAAAATACGGTTCCGGAGCGGTAGAGAGAGAGAGAGAGAGAAAGAGAGAGAGCTGAGAAGTATTTCGTCGTGAGGATTGTATAAATATATTGTAGGAGAGACACGTGTAAACGATTTAAGATTTCGTGGTGTATTCGCCAACAAACGATATACGTACGCCGTATGATTTTATAACGTCTACTAAAGAATGTGTTTCCACTGTTTTCAGCCCGAGGGTACGCTCGTTATTATACGCGGCCGCGCAGCATCCAGCCCCGACGTTGTCGAATACAACACGAACGAATTTCAAAAAACCCCCCTCGGCTCTTCTACTCAACAACCTGTCCACACGACTCGCGACGGGCCGTACCTACCCTGTGTATTATACCGCGGGCGTCAATATGGTCCCCGCACACTCTTATGGACGTTTCATACAATTGATGAGGGGGTACCTTGTAAACAGCCTCTTTCTACATTATCTCGATACGCGCGGTCCACATCTTTTCTTTCACAATGTATTTCTTTTTCAATAGAAAAAACAATATATATATATATTTTTTTTTTTTTCAATTGTCGTGCAGTACACGTACGTATCGCACAGTGCGTGTGTGTGTGTGTGTGTGTTTGAAATTATATTGAAATTCGACGAAGCGTATTGAAGTACGGAGAACGAGTTTTTTTTTCTTCTTTTTACTGGTTTTAAATATTTTATTTTTCTTCGAGTACGCTTTGGTGCATACTGATATTATTCGTATGTCGTATTTGAATAGAAACGGGCGTCGTTATCGGTGTAATTGAAATGAACAGAAAATATAATACGCGATAAAATATCGTATATTTTATACCAGATTAATATGTGGATTACAAAATTACGTACAAAATGCGTTTGGCACGTTACGCTACTAACGTCTGCACAATATATCTGAAAGATAATTAATACTGTGTAATGTTCGACTCTACGATACTCGTCGGTCACTCGTATCTTCGGCCGAATCTACGGTTTATAAAAATAACGAATTCATACGGTTTACGCGATAACATTCTGGACGTCGCAAATGTACACACATTCGTGAACGCGTTGTACTCGATATTTTTCATTTTACTCGGTTTCACTGATTAACTACTAATTTCTGATCGAAAACAAGCATATAGTTTATATATTATTATTAATTTGTTCTTGTGTGCACTGCAAGGTTGACCGGTTGTCGTTTGACACAGTGTGGTGATGGTCGGTTTATTCGTTTTTTTCCCACCTCCTCGTGTTTTTCATTTAAAAATAATAACGAACCGTGTTCGCGTCCGTACATAAACGTCAGTGTAAACGGATAATAATAACGTAAGGATAACGTAAAAGGACTGTTCGAGAATAAATTAAGACGAAATGCGGATGTAGAAAAAGGAAACGAAAGTATTTGTTTATAAAAAGCGGTTCGATCGCATTGGACTGCACTAGTGGTGACGCGCGTGGCAGTCAACGCGAACCCACGCCGCGTACGATCGATCGTATGCGCGTTTATCACATTTATTACTCTTATTATTAATAATAATATTATTATTATTTCGTGTATGTATTTCGATGAAATAGAATTAACGTAATGATTCGCCTTTCCTCGTTCTACATTCGTTTACACGTTTACTCTACATTTTTTTTTTTTTTTTTTTTTTTTTACTATTTCATTGACTCTTATTGGTTTCCAACTTCCGACATGAATGAAACAGCAACAAACGTTTGTAGGAAATAATGTGAAACGAATGTGTGCAAGGGTCGCCAACGGAATCTCTCTCGTCTTGTAATTTCTTCTCAAACCATCGTCAAATAAACGTTTACGTCTCGCGCGTGTAACGACAAAATTATGGTACGACCATCTACGACAATACGAAACGTTTAAATTTTTAATAATATAATAAAAACAATGTTATACGTTGGAACATTAACGAACATCGGTTATAAATTTTGAACGAGAGATTTTTTTTTTTTTTTTTTTGTAGTTTCCCATAAGACTGCCGCCGGGCCACACACGGAGTTTTTACCGTTATGTCCAATGCGTTCACACTGCACACGCATCGTCGTATTATAATAAATTGTCGTTCGACTCAACGCGTCCTTTTTGATTCGAACGAAACGCGTATGGGCGCGACGCGATATTAAACATAAATATTTTACAATATTATAGCGAATATGGAATTAGGCCACGCAGCGTTGACAACACTTAATGATAACAATATGTATATTTTGTCGTCCATCAATGTAGATTGTCAATTTATATTCCGATAAACCGATATCACTCGAACCGATATTCTCCTATGTATTATTTTTTTAATTGGTATTAGTTAATTTACATATTAGTAATTGTGTTAATTTTTAAACGTACGATTAAAAAAAAAAATTATACACTCCCTTCCCTCTTCCCCAAATACATGTATAATAGAATCAATATTAATACGATTCTGACGATTGAAACAAGTCGTTCAATTACACTGAAATCGATTTTCATTTACAATGCGTGATTGAGAAAACGATTTAACAAACGACGAATAGTATCGATTAATCACGTGTATATCGTCCGTCATTCATTGAAAATGTAAATATAAAAAAAAAATTATATTGTAATATTTTTATCGTCCAACACGAATTCCATAAAACAAAAAAAAATGTACCTAATTTACAATTCGATTTAACGTTATAATAATTTCGAATATTTACATTTTTTTTCTACCACTCATTGCAAAATATTACTTTGATATTCATTTCTTTTTTTTTTTTTTTTTAACTCTTTCGACGTCAAAAATATTACTACCATCGTAACATAATATGTGCATTGAAATTAATTAATTTAATGCTCCTTAGACAGATGTTGAGAGAAAAAAAAATTATGTTTTAGTATTTCACGTTTACGGATATGATTAACACGAAATTCAATATTCAGATATTTTCAAAACACCTGCAGATAACTAGAGTTATTACGTTATTATCATAAATACATCGGCGTGTCGGTTCCATTATCTATAATTTTTTTTTCCTTTTAAACTTGTTTCGCTCATCAAAAGTAAATTACCGTTTTCTATTTCGTTGTTTCGGTGTGTAGCGATTGAAAAAGACGTATAATCCTACGGAAATTTATTTTTATTTACAACACGTTTCGACAAAACGATTTCGCAAACCAACAATCGCGTATAAAATATGCAAAAACGATTCATTACACGTGTAGATTATGTAAAAAGAATAGAATGGCGTGAACGAATTATTTATACGGAAAAAATGGAATATTTTATTGTATTCGCGTAACGAACAATGTCACGAAGAAGCAAAGGTGAAAAATCGAAAGATCCAACAATTTAAAAACGAAACGGACGTCGTCTTGTCGCGTTAATCGATTATAATATTAAACGGATGTTTACACTACACAATATATGTGTACACTACACAATATATACGTGTACGCCACAGAGTATTATGAAAATTCATCTATCATAAAGTCAGCTTTATGTTGATTACAGTTTATTTGTCAAATAATAAAATAGGAGTACTCTGTAGATGAAAAATAAGTTTGAGTGGTTGTTTCATAAAATATCATACCAATATTGACTACATTCAATGCGCGTCATGCGTAATACGTATTTATACGATTTTTCTGTGTCTCGTGATGTGTATAATATAATATAAAATACCGCGTCGTTTTCATCGTACAATCTTGTTTACTGTTTATGTAAATATAACACTATCGTGTATTACGCGATATATTTGTGTACAACGTTAAAAAATTACCGAGGAAAAAATACGATAATAACGAGTAATTCGCCGAAACAGTAATAAAAGAATTGTTAAAATTTTTTTTTTTACAACAATTCGATTTCAAATTAATAATATGTAAGATTTCGCATATAATGTCGCAAAAAATTAATATAATATAAAATTTCAAAGGGATGGCGCGAATAAAAAAAAAGAGAATTACTACAATATGTACTAATTTGTATTATCGGTGTTATTTTGTAAATTTTTTAAATACAAAATTAAAATATATTATTAAACCGTCGAATATATATACTGATAGCTGTTTTCTATTAGGTTAAACAATAATACAATATTACTAAATGTGGTACTCGTATTACTGAAATTAGTAAAAAAAAAAAAGCGTGAAAATGGTGAATAGTCCATTAATGGTTTTTATACATATAACTAATAAGTGGAACATTTAATGATATGGAATGCGAAATAAAAGTGAAACGTTTCTGGTCGTTATCGGAGCTGGTCCGCGGTGCGAATGGAATTAAACGATTGTTTAACATTACAAGGTCACACGAGAAAATATATATTATATATTAAAAATATATACATATAAATAAATTTGAATTATATATACGCGGACACGGTTCGTTATGATCTATGAATCAAAAAAAGAAAGAGAGAGCAAAAAAAAAAAAAAAGAACGAATGAACGGACCATTACACAGCGTCAAACGACAACCGTTCCACCCTGCAGTGCACACAAGAACAAAATAATAATAATAATATCTAAATTAAATACTTGTTACTCAGCAAATCTCTGAATTACGTATTCATAATTAAGAATTGTTGTTAATTCGTTTTCAATATTTAATGTTCTCGACGTTAAATGGTTTTTAAGCGATCACTGCGTGTGGTCGTTGTAGATCTAAAGAATTTTGTCTATCATTTTTAGGTTTTGAAAATTATCATTCGAAATAAACAATTTGTTCAAAAGCCGAAAGCGCACGGGAAAATGATTTATATAGTAAATCAATAAATTCGTCTAAACATATCTAATACGTGTTTTTGTAATCGATATAATATAAGTCGAGTATCAAATACACGATATTTTATTGTTATTATAATATATTCTGCGCGTTTTCGAACGCGCATTCCACATACCACGCGATACGCGCTGCACGACGAATATATATATATATATATTTATTTAACACGTTTATCGTGAAAAAGAAATATTTTAAAGAGAAAAAAAAAAAGAGTATGGTTAGTGTATATCGATAACGTGGAGAGAAGCCGTTTAGAGGGTACCACCGCGCAACGGTTGTATGAAACGTTCGTAAGAGCATTAACGCCCATATATTACGTATATAAGGGGGTAGGTGCAGCACGCCACGAATCGTTTGACAGATTGTTAGTCATGGAGCCGAGGGGGGTTTTTATTTATTTTTTTTTTGAAATCCGTTTGCGTTAAATCCGACAACGTCGGCTGGATGCGACGTGACATAAAATAACGAGCGTGTACAGTCCCCAAGACGAGAAACACATTTCTTAGACGTTATAAAATTATATGGCGTACAAGACGAGTTTTGTTTGTCGGCGAACGCGCCGCAATATCTCAAATCGTTTTAACGCGCGTCTTTTCTACAATATATTTATATAATCCTCACGTCGAAAAACTTCTCAGCCCTCTCTCTCTCTCTCTCTCTCTCTGGACCCGTAATTTTTCCACACGGTTCCAATAAAAAAAAAAAAAAAAAACTTTATATTATACTGTATAATTTATTCGTTCGATATAAACGCCAAACGAGGATTGAAATGGACGGAAAAATACAGGGTAATTATAAAATGTATACACACAAAAAATAAAAGAAAGAAGAATTTAATATCGTGGTATAGAATAACGAATACAACATAAACGTAGGTTTTTTTTTGTTAACGTTTAGTATCTGAGCATATTCGAAATACTTTCCAAGTCTGCGGACATAACACATATTATTCTAATCGAACGATTTGATTGATTTTCGCCCTAGCGAAAACATGTTAATTTTTTCCCCCGTCACTTTTTTACATTGTAACGATTTAAAAGGTTTACCGACGATTTTCACTGCATTTCATTCCAATACTCGCACACATAATCGTAGTAATAATGTGCGAACAGTGCGAAAGTGCGAACGAGTTTTGTGATCACGTTTATTTATTTTTTTTTACTCTCGATTTTTGGTTTCCCCGGAATTCGTTACAACGTGTCGTGATGTAGTTGTCGTCCGAGAACATAGTGAAAATACGTTAATTATACACCGTTCGCTTCAGATTCTGAATCTTGTCATAACGAGACAATTCGTCGCTCATGGATCAATTCAATTTAATTCAAATATACAAGGTAATATACAAGGGGGGGGAAATAGGGGGATCGCCCCCCCCCCTAGATACTTGTGTATCTACTGACAACTAAAATATTAATCGAACTAAAACCAAAATGTAATAAAACATTTTTTTATTTAAAACTCATTATTTTCATAAAATGTTTCATATAATTCTAAGTTGGCAACAGATTCGACGGGCCGTTTTTCTATTCGCCCTCTAGGGGGGGATGAAGTAAATACGTCCCTGCCGTGGGGTCTATTTGATGACATTCGCTTTGTGTTGCAACGGACAACAATATCGGCCGCGTGCGGCGCGGCGTTAAACAACCGCCGGCACCGGTGGTGCCCAAGCCGAAAATACTGGAAACGCGTTTTATTAGACGTTATAAAATTATATGGCCGTCAAGACGGGGGGGCTTCGTTTGTCGGCGAATACGCCACGCGTACTACACCTCGAACCGTCGCGTCTTTTGTACAATAAATTTATGTAATCCTCCACGTCGAAAAACGTCTCAGCTCTCTCTCTCTCTCTCTACCGTTCCGGACCCGTATTTCTTCCGCATACGGTTCAAATAAATAACGCAATACATTATATTATTTATTTGCTCCGCGTAAACGCCAAAACGGCGTATAAATCGAAAACGAAAAAATACGGCGTTATTAGAAAATATATATACAAAAAAAAAAAAAAAAACGACGAATTCAAATACCATGATATGGAATAACGGATACAACGTAAACGTACGTTTTATGATGTTTCCGAGCGTATTCGGAATACTTCCTCCGCGACTATAATAAAATATTATTATATTATTCTAATCGAATGAATTGATTAATTTTAACACTCTCGAAACCTCTAAAATCGTTTTCCGTAAGTAATGAGCGACAACATTCACGCGACGCGCGTTAGAATTAATTTTTCG
Source organism: Chaetogeoica ovagalla (assembly GCA_032441825.1). Taxonomy (NCBI): domain Eukaryota; kingdom Metazoa; phylum Arthropoda; class Insecta; order Hemiptera; family Aphididae; genus Chaetogeoica; species Chaetogeoica ovagalla. The sequence continues at coordinate 1,578,922 of CM063747.1, read as the reverse complement.
TTTTTCCTCCCGCCCGCCCTCCCAGTGGAATTCGGCGCGAATTAAACCCTCGGCCGGCGGCACGCTCGGTCGTTCCGCTGTTCGGACGACGCGTTTGATGATCGCGCGGAAAATAAATCGTTTTTTTTTCTCCTCGCTACGTGCGACCTTGTGCAATACATTTTATGGTAATACGTAACGACGCGTTACGCGTATATAATATACTCGTATATACCGAGTGAATCACTTCCGACGTTCCACCGCGCGCAAACGTATTGTATTTTTTTTTTTATTATTATTATTTATATTACACTCGGTCATAATAAACAATTTGCGTAACATTCGCGCGCGCGCGCGCAAAAAAAACCTAACCGAAGCCGGTTTGTTCGTTTTTTGCAATGTACGCGCGACGATTCGTATTTCGCGTGCCGTTCCAACCGCAGTCGATTCGCATTCGTTCGGCTATTCGCACGTATTTCTCAACAGTGACGAACGTCGGAACGCGCGTAAAGTTCGACCGACGCGCTCTGAAAAGTGCGACAACGTTTTGCGAACGCGTTTTATTTTTCCTTTTCTCCACACTCGTTTTTACCTCGTCCCCGGATCCCGCGTTAGAAAACCGTGTAACGATATCGTCGGTCGCGCATTTCGCCGCGAAAAAAGTAATAATAATATATAAAAACAGCTAAGTGTTACAGAACGCGCGCATTACCACGATCGCATTGCGCGGTGTTGCGCTGTTTCCGTCGTAACTCGTTGTCTGGGAATTAAATAATAATAATAATAATAAACGTTTATATATAAGCGTTAACAATATCGTGGCACCGAGACCAATCGTTTTATAATATTTCGATTTTACCGAGCACGATAAAAAAAAAGAAATACATGTATATGTATATATATATCGTTTATCCGAAAAGATTCGCTCTGGGCGGAACGAGGAACAACGTTAGTTTTACAACGATGTGTTCTTTTTTTTTTTTATTTATTTATTTTCGATCTCTAATTAAAAATTCTCCCACAAAATGTGTCCCTTTGTTCTTTACGTCATTTTTTCCCCGATAGAAAATTTGTTTGTAATATCATTTTAACAACCCACGTCATAACTTAACGCGCGAACGAGTTCGGATAACGATGGAAACGACTCTTGTTTATTTTTTTTATATATATCATTAAAATATATTCCAATAAGTTTACTCGTATAAAAAAACATTTTTTTTTTTTAATAATAATAACTACGTCACTACGCGTTATACAAACGTTGTAGTTACGCGTGTATAAAATACGATCGAGAAAATAACGAAAAAAAAAATGAAAAAAAATACCGTCGGATACTGTAAAACTCACAATTCGTAACGAAATAATTCATCGTTTATTTCATAGTAATTATATTCTATCGTAGTTATGGGCAATTTTCAATATCGTAAGAATAATTATCGTTTACCCGTATTATCACAAACGCGTCATTTCGTTTAAATTAAGTTTTCAAATTAAACATGTGTCTCGTTTAAAATTAACGGGGGTTTATTTTTTTGTAATTTATGTAAAAATCGCTTTCCGTGTATTTTGAAAACGAGTTTGGTTATTATTGTTATAACTTCCCGGTAAACTTTAGTTCAAATATATTTTATGGTTAACATTATGAGGGAGGGGGGGAAAAGAAATAGTTCACGTTCAGTTAGTTTTACATATACACAATACGGATTTTTATAATTTATCGAAAAATGTTTCAATATCCCGAGCAAAATAGATACTTTACTATAAATGTCAAACGAATTTAGTTCGGTTTATCATTAATCGTTTTTATTTGATATGTAACTAAAATTTAATTTCTACGTTATTTTACACCGCTTATTGTGCAATATCGCTGTTGGATTTAAATCGATCTTGATGACCGACACACAATATATTGAAATTATGATTATATAATTCCATATATATTTGATTCCCCCGCAAACCCTACTACAGTTTTGTCGATAACGTTTAACCTGTACTACGGTGTGCGGCGGCTCATCCAATAGCAGCCAGTCTATTACGTATTCGTCGTTATCGGTAGAAAATATCACGAAATAACCAAAAAAAAAAAATAACGAAATAAGAACGGTTATTTGTTTGCATTATTACCGCGGTAACGCACGCCGCCGAATCCGTTGTAAATTGAATACAAAGCGCCGCTTTTGATCAAATATAATAATTAATAAACGCGACGCGCGCTCGTGTTTTCACACGATTTCGCTGCGTTTACAAGCGGATAAACCGCGTTCGATAAGAAAAACAACGCCGAGGAGATTATTTTCTTATTATTCCCTGCAATGCATACGAATAATAATCATCAAAATATTTTTATACTCTACGATTGTTTAACATAATTATTCCGTTTGGGTTTGCTGGACTGGAACCGGAGCTTTGTTAACTGATATTCAATGTACATACGTATCCGAGATACAATCGTATCCCGCCGTATCGTGTATTTAAATACTTTTTCGATTTGTATCTTTTTTATGATTACGATATCAGTTGCATTTGAAAATTTAAAATTTAAACGACAAGTATTATACGACGATACGTGTGTAGTGTGAATGTATTGGACATAACGGTAAAAATTCTGTGTATGGTCCAGGGTAATCGGAGAAAAGAATGAATATCCTGTCCGTTGAAATATATTATTATAAAAACCAGGGTTCGTACGTGTTGGTACAATAGCTCATCCAGATTAAGATGGATCCTTTTATACAGACACGGGGACACGGTTCGTTATAGTTTTTGAATGATAAAAAAGGAAAGAGAGTGAACTGAATGAACCGAATGAACTGACCGTCACACCGTGTCAAACGACAACTCTGTAGCGCGCACAAAAAACAAAATTATATTATAAGAGGGTAGTCACAGCTCGCCGTGTGCCGTGCAACAGGTTGTTAGTAGGAGAGCAGGTGATTCTTTTTTTTTTTTTAAATTCGTTTGCGTTTTATCCGATAACATCGACTGGATGCTGCGCGGCGTACAAATAACGACCGTATATATTGTCCCTAAGCGGAAAACATTAGAAACACGTCCTTCATAAAATTATATGGCGTACGAGACGAGTTTCGTTTGTTGGCGAACGCGCCACGAAATCTTGAAAATCGTTTTAACGTGTCTTCTTTTACAATATATTTATATAATCCTCACGTCGAGAAACTTCTCAGGTCTCTCTCTACCGGACCCATATTTTTTTTCCATACGTTTCCAATGAAAAACGCGATACGTTATTTATTTATTCTGTGTGAACGCCAAACGGCGTATAAAATGGGACGAAGAAGGAAAAAGAAAGCGTTATTAGGGGAAATACGAGGAGAACCAGAAAAAAAAAAATCTTAATGAAAAAATAAGAATTTTATATCGCGATATAGAATAACGAATACAACGTAAACGCTGGTTTTATGAATACTTATTATCTGAGCATATATTCGAAATAGTTTCCAAGTCTGCGGACATAACATATTTATTATATTATTCTAATAGAACGACGTGATTAATTTTCGCACTCGCAAGTTTATTCACGAACGCACTTTTACGCAATCACGTTCATGTTTTGTAAAGCGTATTCGAAATAAAATAAAACATCGCGATTAAAACAAGTAAAATAATAATAATAGCAGTAGTAATTCGTCGGTGTTAATCGTCGAATGTTAATATACATTTTGAAACACGCGTTCCACATACGATGCTGTGATACTTATTGTGCGACAATAAAAAAATATATTCTTTTCTTTATTCCGAAAAAAAAAAATTCATATTTATAGGTGACTTGTTTACCGATAATGTAGAAGGGGGAAGCTCAGATGTTATATAAAACATCGGTTATGTAAAACGTACGTTAGAGTATATACGACGCGCACGTTATGAGTAGGTTGGTACAGCCGGCCGTGAACCAGTCGTCAGGGTGTCAGTGGAGGAGCCGAGAGGTGTTTTTGAATCTCGTTTGTGTCGTATTTCCCACAAAATATCGGCTGATGCGGCGATCGTGTAGTCCCCAAGCTGGAAACAATCGAACCAATTCTTTAGATATTATAAAATTATATAGCGCACAAGAAGAGTTTCGTTTGTCGGCGCAAACGCTACGATATATCTTAAATCCTTTTAACGTGTATTTTGTACAATATATTTATATAGTCCTAAAAATCGAAAAAACTTCTCCGGGTCTCTCTCTCTCTCTCTAACCGCTCCGAGACCATATTTTTTCTATAAGTTTTCGATAATAACAAAACATAATATTCTACGTTGGTATAGCAGGGATACGACGATCAGCGGCAGCGGCGATTCGAAATAAATGCGTGTCGGTTTTCGTGAACCGACACGCGCGTAAATTACTCGTTGTAGTATTTACCACAATGACGTAATTACTATAGTTATCCGCAGGCGTTTTTTAATGTATCTAAACACAAAATATCGTATTGGTCTTATCCAATACCGGTACACTATTTGTTTTCTCTTAAAAAAAACGTATATCGACGTTATGTATTATAATAATGCGTAGTAGAAAAAAATTAAATACATATTACACAATATATTGAATACATGAAAAACAAATACATTTTCCGGATGCGTTTTGATTCTCTCTCAATCGTACACAAATAAAAAAGGAATTCTCTTCTTTTTTTTTTCCAATAATTATTGTGAAACGCATACGTGGAGCCCGTACCTACGAATACGCTATACATGTTTCTTTTTTGACCGCTTTTTCCAACTGTTCGTAATAATTCCATCGAACGTCGGGGAAATACTGTTAATCATACCATTACACGGAGTCGAAAACTACTACACAATTTCTTAAAAATAATAATAAATTATACTTTACACGGGGACACGTGACCATCGTTTTCTCCGATATTACATAAACGAATAAAACATAAGATACCAATTTATTTTGTACACAGAGATAAGTGGCCCACATAGCCGCCATATATATATATATATATTATATAGGTTCAGACATTTTTTTTTTTTTTTTAATTCGAATTTGGTTTTGCGAAGAGCGATCAATAATCATGTCGAATGACTGATATTTCTTTTTTTCTACTAAACTGCTTTACTTCCGAAATTAAATAAACGGGAATACAATTATTTCGTAAGAACTAAAGAGTAAAAAAAAAAAAAAAGTGTAATGAAATACCCATATCCAAATATAACGATTACAACACTGTGAACTAATGTTTACAATTCAATGCGATACGAACTTTGTATGCTAACAAAAAAAAAAAAAAATACCATATCAATATAATATTATAGTTCTATAATTTTTAATCACCATCGACTCTTTGAACCGAGAGTATAAATAAACGTACATAACAAAAACAAAAAAATGCCGATTTTTATTCGTTGTACACACATTTACATATAAGTGTAAATATGTCAATAAATATTAATCAATTTATTTGTTTTGTTTTCGAACAGATAAACGTGAGACGTACACTTATTGTACAATCGTTTATTGCGTTTTGTTGTAAAACTGTAGTAGAGTGGGTAAAACAAAAAAAACAAAAAAGTTTATTGGCACAGTGCGTATTTATTATTTCTCAAAACTGCGTGTTTATTATAAACTCTTAGTTTCTAAATTTATTTTTCGTTTTTAGTTATTATAAATTGTGGTTTATAACAACTTAATATACACTGCCGGCCAAAAGTTTGGATACGTTAAATAAAAAAATTGGTTTCATAGAAAACACGTTTATATTATACACAATATTGAAATTAAAGTAAACTAAATTAATTTGAAATTAAGAAATTGCGCATAAAATACAAATTTTAATACTCTTAATCGTAAAAACTTGAATTATCGTATAACACTCTTATACGTTTTTTCTCATTGAATAGATCCACATTTTGATTTAACGACTCTATCCATGCGTCGCGGCATTGTTTCCACTAATTTATTAATTGTATCTCGGTTTATGGAAGACTCGTAATGGGAGACATCATTTAATTATTGCCAAAGTTCCCTGCCCAGATGTTGGGCCAACGTCTTATTACTATTTTCAAATATTTTTACAATTACATAGTTACGTATTATTCCACCCATCGTGTTAATTCTAAGAGCGCTGTACGAAACGACCATTAAAATGAAATATCGCATGTTTCTAAAATTTACTGCTTGGGTATATTCTATGTGAAACGATTCTCGTAACGCAAATAATTTATATTATTTACAATTGAACGCGTAGGACTGTAGAGGTATACGTAGTATATTATCCGTGTGTCCAAACATTTTTGGTCTGCAGCGTACCCGATCGATAACGAGCAACTGGTCATGGCGCGCGCCGCGTCGTTAACACGTATTTCTACCGAAACAAAATGAATATTATAAACACATTAACGAATACATATTTTAATGCTATCGTTTAATGTCACCACACGCCATAATACGTTTCAATCGATTTCTAAAAACGAATTCCCACGTGAAATTAAAACGATTAACATTTTGTAAATTAATTATACACTGTTTTCAATATCACAATAATTATAATACTCGTTGTCGCTGTCCCGATTTCCGTTTTACAAATGTATATAATAATAATAATAATAATAATCGCATTGTAAACGTTTCAATTAAAATATGCTTACATATATGTGAAAATAAATGTCTCGTATTGTTTAAACGAAATGTCTCTTCCGCTGTTTCGATATTATTTATATTGTCTATCGTCCGTACGGACCACTTATACTTTCAAATTGTTTTATGGACACAAACCGTGTGCAATATGGTTCTTGTGTTAATGTCTAAACTATATCGCAAAGAGCATCGTACTCTGTGAACAAAGTCACCAGTTATCAGTTAACGAACGCAGACATTTCCTCGTACTCGCGCCCCGTTCGCATTATTGTTACGAGTACGACGAACGAAAATGGATTCGTGAAGCCCGAGGGGAAAAAAAATATATGGCGATTATTATTACCGCTAAAAAAAAAAAAACTATTTTTCAATAAAACTAAGGTAATTTAATATAGGAATGACTTAAAACGTGCGCGTTCCAAACACGTATTTAAAATATCATAATCTAATTAAAAATTTACGCATTTACAAGCTGAAAATTACGTAATAAACCTGATCAATAATAATAATAATAATAATTAATAAACCTACACATTGCGAATTAACCGGTTTGTTTATTGAAATTGAATTTCGCCCGAGTTGTGGAATTAAATTCATAGATTTTTCATAAACCTTTTAAACAGTACAGTGGAAAAATAATAATCTATCACAATCATCGAAACTACTTTTCCAATTTAATATAACGTCTTCTAATTGTCAACACACTCGGACTTATGTACAATCGAGATTTGACGGAGGAATTTACCTAGACAAACACCGAAATTGTTCAAATGCGTTCGTGATTTGTATCAAAAAAACAAAAATATATATACCATATGCGTGTGTGTGTGTGTGTAATGTTGATTTCCTAATATTGTGAACGCGTATTGCATTTTTATTACATTATATTTTTATAATAAAATTTATTCGAGTATGTGCCATATATATATGGTGGTAATGATACAGGATTATTTGTTAATTATTTTTTTTTTACTAATTTCAGTAATACGAGTACCATATTTAGTAATATTGTATTATTCTTTAATCGAATAGAAACAGCTATCAATATATATATATCTATTCGAAAGTTTAATAATATATTTTAATTTTGTATTTAAAAAATTTACAAAATAACATCGATAATACAAATTAGTACATATTGTAGTAATTCTATTTTTTTTTTTATTCGCGCCATCCCTTTGAAATTTTATATTATATTAATTTTTACCGACATTATATTATCGTAAGCGAACGCGTGATTGCGCGTGAACGGAATGGGAATATTTTCGTTATTTATTTTTTACGGGAGGGCGTGGGTAACAAAAGAATACTGGTCTTTCACCAGTGACGTGACACGTAAAATGAAACTAATGATTTTGCGTTGAAGCAAATAGTCGGAAAAGACAAACGATAATTTTTTTTTTGTACTATTTGATTAAAAAAAAAAAACGATTTTTCGTTTCACGGTTCTCGAGTACGTTCGTTAAAATCCTTATATCCGTATAATGCGACATATTCGTCCTATACGTCTATTCCCCGTACGACTCGTTTATAATTTTTATTTCTTCTTCTTTTTCTTCTTTTATGTATACAATTCGAAATCTCGGGTACGCGTCGTTTCACATTTGACCGCTGTCAATATTAACACGAAACTCCCCGACTACGACGGGTCCATACAAATATTTATTTCGCGTATTATTATTATTATATTTCTTTGTTCGTGTGTACACACTGCTGAAGGGGTCTGACGGGATACAAGTAAAGCCGTTCGGCTGGTTCACACGACGATAATAATCGATTTCTCTCGTTATAAAAACCTACGACGACACGAGTTATAAAACGTACAACACACTAACAATGTCAGAGTAGAGCTTTTTATTTTTTTTTAGTAGATTTCAATAATACGAACATCGATTACGGTAATAGTGTTGTGGCTTACACGTGTCCGTTTTCTTGTTAAAAGTATAATTCGATTGATTAAGCAAAAAACGGCGATAGTTGCTGTTCAAATGTCAAATTCGAAACCGAAATCTTACATATTATTAATTTGAAACCGAATTGTTGTAAAAAAAACAAAATTTTAACAATTCTTTTATTACTGTTTCGGCGAATTACTCCTTATCATCGTATTTTTTCCTCGGTAATTTTTTAACGTTGTACACAAATATATTACGTAATACACGATAGTGTTATATTTACATAAATAGTAAACAAGATTGTACGATGAAAACGACGCGGTATTTTATATGATATTATACACATCACGAGACACAGAAAATTCGTATAAATACGTATTACGCATGGCGCGCATTGAATGTAGTCAATATTGATATGATATTTTATAAAACACCCACTCAAACTTATTTTTCACCTACAGAGTGCTCCTATTTTATTATTTGACAAATAAACTATATAATCAATATAAGGCTGACTTTATTATAGATGAATTTTCATAATACTCTGTGGCGTACACGTATATATTGTGTAGCGTACACATATCCGTTTAATGTTATAATCGATTAACGCGACAAGACGACGTCCGTTTCGTTTTTAAATTGTTGAATCTATCGATTTTTCACCTTCGTTTCTCCGTGACATTGGTCGCTACGCGAATACAATAAAATATTCCATTTTTTCCGTATAAATAATTCGTTCACGCGATTCTATTCTTTTTACATTATCTACACGTGTAATGAAACGTTTTTGCATATTTTATACGCGATTGTTGGTTTGCGAAATCGTTTTGTCGAAACGTTTTGTAAATAAAAATAAATTTCCGTAGGATTATACGTCTTTTTCAATCGCTACACACCGAAACAACGAAATAGAAAACGGTAATTTACTTTTGATGAGCGAAACAAGTTTAAAAGGAAAAAAAAATTATAGATAATGGAACCGACACGCCGATGTATTTATGATAATAACGTAATGACTCTAGTTATCTGCAGGTGTTTTTGAAAATATCTGAATATTGAATTTCGTGTTAATCTTTTCCGTAAAAGTGAAATACTAAAACATAATTTTTTTCTCTCTCAACACCTGTCTAAGGAGCATTGAATTAATTAATTTCAACGCACGTATTACGTTACGACGGTAGTAATATTTTTTACGTCGAAAGAGTTCAAAAAAAAAGAATATCAATGTAATGTTTCGCAATGAGTAGTAGAAAAAAAATTATAATAACGTTGAATCGAATTGTAAATTAGGTACATTTCTTGTTGGTTTTGTGGAACTCGCGCGTTGGACGATAAAAATATTAGAATACAATTTTTCCTATTTTTTTTTTTTCACATTTTCAACGAGTACAGTGACGGACGATGCACGCGATTATTGGATTCTATTCGCGGTTTCGTTCAAGTCGATTCCATTAGGGTTTTTAAACATTTATTTACAGAACATAGTGTTTAAAAAACGTGCGCATACAATTTTTCGTCGTATATGCGCAATGAAATATATTTCTACTGTACACGACGTTACACCGCCCGTCTTCAGATCATGGCGTCTGTCCACTGGACTACAACCGAATCTCCAAACACACAGTGATTGTAATTATTCTTCTTTTTCTCTTAATTCGGCGCACATTAATTCGGAAGTCAAAAATTTCTTGTGCGTTTGTGTGTGTGTGTTTCCGTCAAAACGATCGTTTAACGGACACGTTTGATAATATTTCGACACCAGTTCCAGGGGGTGTTTTGGTATCTCCGAATTCCGCGGAGTTATTTAATCATAAATCGCTTGACTAGTTTTCACCAGTACAAAGCCCGATTAAATATACGGTGGGATATTCTTTGGGGCGAGAACGAGAGAAACGAAGATTTACAATCGATCGGCGCACGTGAAAACCGTAGACTTTGTGTTGGCGACGGCCGAAGAGCAGGTGGTACCAAGCAGCAGCCGATACAACACGCAACGTTCGCGCCGTGTGTGGCCACCCCCCCCCCCCGGTGGACGGTGTCGACGACGACCGGTCGGTGTATACACCGCGTGCCCATACCGCTCGTGCGCGTGCGTCACGCGAGAATTCCACACCGCGGTCTTAACGAACCGGCGCGGCCGGGCGGGAGCAGTAAACGCGACGTACAAGGCCGTTGTTTGTGAGGGAGAGAAAGAGAGAAAATAATAAATAAATACCTTATAATTGACTTCTAGTTTACTACGACGGAATAAAAATGAGAAAAAAAAACACACGCACACGCACACACGCGGTGTTTTCTAATCGCGTGTTGTAATAAAAAAATATAAACAGAAAAACGTACGATTAATACAAAAAGTGTATATATATGTATATAATAAAATAGTAAAAACAGAAAAACAAAATAATAATAAAAAAAAAAAATACGCGTGAAAAAAATATAAATATATTAAAAAAAAAAAAAACTATAAGAGTAATAACGTTATATTATATGGTCGAAGAGCAAAGAGTATTAAAAACGTACGTATACTGGTGTTGTATTAATGCCTGTTTCGATTAAAAACAGTTTTATTGAGCGAAAAAAACAAAATGTGTTTTTTTTTTTACAAAATTTTATGATAGATAAACTGAATACGCCGAATAAATAATAAATTATTGGCAAAATTAAATGGCGCATCGGGCTCGTGCCCCGTCCGTTTGTCGTATTTACCCGTTGAACAACAATGTTTACGCATTGAATTTCGTCGAACGCGAATCAACTGTCCATTATGATATGCCGATTTACGACTTGACAATTGTTGCGAATACAATATTAATAATATACGAGTGCAATACGCGAGATAATTTTACAAGTCGAATAATATTGTTTAGACGTTGAGTTTGAATTCGAAAAGCGTCTTTATACCATACGCGAGTATTTATTTGGTAATATGGGTTTTCTTCGAGCAATGGAATTATCGACTATTTTTTTTTTTTCAAGTGTCGGCCACACTACACATTGTGGTACACCCGCACATTGTCGACTATCAGTAGCTAATAGTTAACATCCGCATCGATCGAACGGGAGGGGGGGGGGGAAACGGAATGTAACGCACACGTGTGAAAAATTCGCAATGTACATTTATGTGTTTGTGCATTTCGATGGGATTTTCATACGTGCTCTTGATGATAACGTATTTTTCCCCTAGAAAATTCGTTGTACATAATAAGTTTATAAAAATATAACGTGTGCGTTTTTCAATCGTCTTATAAAATGCCATCTAAATAATAGAAATATATATGTCATTAATAATACGGCGACACACCCACACATTTTTATGTGTCCCACGGGTTCACACGAGTGAAACGCGTTTTTGTAAAATTCGTTTCGGGAGAACCTCTGTCGTTCGATTCGAGTGACGGCCGCGGTGACAAATGCGATTATAGACGACGCATTTGTGAACAAAGTGAATTCGAAATTCACGTTCGCAGGCGTCTGTGTCGAATGCCGAATGTGTACGAGCGTAACGCGTTCGAGTCGGATTACGTTTTTAACGTATTTTCTGTGGAACCGAAGAAAAGAAGGATTACGCTCGTATAAATGATTATCATTACCATACGAAACTGCGTCGCACTTTTCGTTTTCGGTTTTCGTAGCTGATATTATATAAATGGCGTTTCACCGATGTTCACTAGGATTAACACGGATTACTACTACGGACACGACAGGCGGACGGCGGCCAAAAAGAACAATAATAATAATAATAATAATGTAAAGCGTAGATACGAGCTGATGATCGGGCGATCAATAATAACCGAGAATGAACAGAGAGGATTATGTCCAACGGCCAACTCGTAGAAAAAAAAAAATGTTTGTAATGTCTTCTTCTTAATTCGTATGTTAATGGATTAGAAAAACTTAAAATCACAACGCCGTGTCATACTACGGAATAACTACGAAAACGAGTTTTATCGAATTTTCTCCTCGTGCGTCATCGTGTCGATGTCCTACGGTTCTCTGCGTTATACGAGCGAAAGATTTCGCCATTTTCTCTCACATTTCCCAGTTGTTTCGGTACCAACTCGTGTCCAAACTGACACCTGATTTCGTTGAATTGTTGTTGGTACAATTAATTTAACAAATAGAATTTTAAATATTGTTACTCGTTAAACACTTGTAATATAACGTAATTATATGACGTAGCCGGAAAACAGTCAAGATTATTGTGATAAATGTGATTCAATTCACCAGTGGAATTCGCAACACGTTATACTTTGACGGGACGGAAAAATAATATGAATATGTACAGCGGACCAAATTAAAAAATCCGTTCTACACAAAGACGAATTAAAGAAAAAGAAAAAAAAACGTAAATTTAAAACGCGTATTTTACCAGTTTTAAAAAATGATTTTGCATATTTCATAATTGTTATTTTCGCGCATGTTTAATATATATATATATATATATAATTTTTTTTTTGTAAAATATAATTAAAAAAAATTTTTTTTTTATTACTATTACTAGGACATTTGCGTGTTCTCCAATAACGGCCGTCGAATGTTCAAAACGAAGCGTAAATTTGTTTCAAAAAATTTAATATTTATTTTGTCCGTTTTTTGTTTTTTTCATACAAAAACAAATTAACGAATTTCGACAACAATTTATTACAGTTTTTGCCATATTTACGTAATTCGTTCGGATTGTTATCAGTCCCGGCTAAATATCGGTAAAGTGGGAGATTTTTTTTTTTTTTTGTTTCTGCTTTTCAGTCGGCGAATTATATTTGTATAACATTAACGTTTCTAATATACATTATTGAATACGAATTAAAATCGTACTCAGCGTCGAAAAGAAAACATTTCGCTACGCCTCTGCGCGCCGCCGTGTATAAAGAGCCGCGTTCGCACTATAGTGAAAATTCACGTTGCGCGTAACACACACAAATATTTTCGGCGCATACCATAACACACACTATCGAGTCGGCCGTGGGATTTTCGCGTCATTCCCAGTGTGAACGCGTATTTTTTTCGCGCTGTGCGGGGCCAGCGATGGGGGGGGCGGGGAAGAGGCACGTAGGGCCCGTGTTTCCGCCTCGACATTATGAGAAACATGCGTCGTTTCCTGCGCATTCTCGAATTTTCCCATAGATGTACACGCAGTCGCGTGGCGAACTCAAATATTTTCAGAAGCAAGTTATAGTCTAGCCACCTGCCGACCAACGTACAAGTCACAAACCACAATATATTGTACACGAAAATTTTACACTTGGTTCTAACAGGGGCGTATACAAAGGGGGGGGGGGCGATGGGGCGATCGCCCCCCCCTAGATACTTTTGTGTGTACCTATATCTACTGACAACTAAAATTAATCGAACTGAAACTAAAATGTCATAAAACATTTTTTTATTTAAAACTTATTATTTCTATATAATTTTTCGATAATTCTAAGTTGGCAACAGATTCGACGGGCCGTTTTTCTATTCGCCCCCCCCCTCCTAAGGGATGAAGTAAATACGCCCCTGGGTTCTAATCACTTTCCAAAAAAAAAAAAATAATCGTCGTATGAGTAGGCGAATTTATGGTGCTGTAACCCAGGTGACGGGACAATTAACGCGTAAAATTAGATTTATTACTCGTTTATAGTAGGCGCGTATTTGTTGAATTGTTTTGACCGCCTTATCGGTTAGTGGATACCATTTTTTTTTTCCAGTATACGTATTTGTTCGTAATTACAAAATGTAAATAATTACTCATTAGCCATCAACCCGCTCACCCACAGCGTCCCTTAAAAAAGTCGGGGGGGGGCTTCTCGATCACCCCGTTCGCACGTGTGTGCGAAAAATGTCACGCGTGATTTGACAATACAGAGACACACGACCGCAAACGCGATTTGATTTTTTTTTTTTTAAATCCAGGAGAATCGATCACGCGCGAGCGTCGTTTCACGGCGCTGTACGTTTTTACCAGCGTTGGTAATAAAACGCGCGACAGATTATTATTATTATTATAAATTCTCAATTGTCGGTGAGTATCGTCTCATTTGCCGAGTCGAGTGCCGGACACAGACAATGTGTCAGAGAGAAAGACATGAAATTGATGTGGAATTAGACACGGAAATTCTAATTTCGCATATCGAAAATGGGGGGCCTATTATTTTGTGGGACAAGCGTACGGGACTGAAATGAAAAAATTAATACGGAAAGAAGTAGACAGCAATTTATCGTGTGGGTACCCGGTAAAATAGACCGGTTTTCATTTTATCTATAATTTTCTCAAATAATATTTCATCGTCCATAATGCGAGAGAGAGAGAAAGAGATATTATAATGTCATAATATTATATTAGAAAATATTACAATTTACATTAATGTCAATTTGTAATAATAAATATTAAAACACGATCATTGATTTTTTACGTGGACGTGTTCCGTTCGTGCATTCACACTGTTCGAACAGCGAAGAACCAACAGGCACCGCGTCACGTTAAACAAAAAGTTTTTGATTTACGTCGACGCGGTCCATGCCGTTGACGGTACGTAACGCGCGTTGCCGGTCTGTGACGTGACGTTGACGTTCCGTATAGTGTGAATCGACCCTTAAGGATTTTAAAATCATTATAATTACGCACGGGGCGAAAAAAGTAATTGTCGATAATTTAAAAATATTAAAAAAACGGACGAATTCGAAGGCGGGGTTTACCGCTGCTCCTGAAAAAGAGGAAAACAAATTTTATAATCGATTAACATAAATATATACTATTATGTAATGCATATTGAATTCCATTTGGTTGTACCTCGATATAACGTTTTCAAAAACACGGATTTGTCATTTTTCGTATTGTATTATAATACACTTTAAACTCGTACCGTAACAATGTAATCAACATGTTGTTTTTAGAGAAATTTAATAGTCAGCTGGAATCAACTGATGTTCCCATTTTGTAGATCAATTGTATTGAAATTAATGTATTAATAATAATAATAATAATAATAATAATAATAAAAAAATTTCTCTCGTCCCGGAATCAAGAGAAATTCGCAATGCTTATTTGAGGTATAACAAGTAATGGTCTCCATAGGGACGGGGTAGCCTCATACGAGGGTCGATTAAATACATTTATTTCCCCGGTCGAAAATGTTTTGTCTACGCTATACGCACTGGAGTCGAAAAGGACGCGACACAGAGTCGGACGACAAACGTATACGGGTGGTAGTGTTGTGTGCGCGCGTATACGAGTACGAACTCGGTGTGCGTGTGTGTGGTCCAGAATAATGGGAAAAAAAAAATCTCGCCCGTAAAATATATTATTATAATAATAATAATAATAATAATAATAATAAGAAACTGGCGTCGTATGTGCGTGTTTTAGTCCCCCCGGGTTTTTAATGCAGTCGAAATATATGTACGATTCCACAGAAACCTTTTTGGACAATAAATTATTATTATTATTATTATTATACACAGACTCGGAACACTGTTCGGTATGTATTATTGGGGAGAGAGAGAGAGAGAGAGAGAGAAGCGAACGAATATCGGACCACCTCATGTCAAATGAATAATATATTATATTGTATATAATTGTATACCTACTCGTACTTCGATATTATTGTACGTGCAGGTACATATCGCTTTGTAGGTTTTTATAACGAGAGAAATCGATTATCAACATCGTGTGAACCCCCCGGCCTGTAACCGATTATCCGGAATCGCGGTGGTGTGTTATTGTAATACGCGGCAGCTGCTGCCCCAGCAGTGAGTGGCGGCGCACGAAATAAAATATAACAATAATAATAATAATAAAAAATAAAATTAATGTTCAGGTGTCAACCCGAAGTCGGATTATCTATCGTCTGAGTGTTTATATTGAAAACGGTCATACATTAGACCATAGAATATAGCACACACATATATTATGTATTATTATAAATCCATACGAGTTTGATTCGTGTACGCGCACATAAGAAATACAAATAAATTATTACACGGAAAAGTAGTAGTGAGACCGAAAAAGCCGTTTTTTTTTTTTTTTACATATACAATATATATATTTATACGCACGGATACGGATTCTAACGAATGGCCACCACTTGTAAGCACTTGTCACACGGCCCGTACCTTTTTTTCCGTCGTCCCCTTATAAAAATAACGTATTCCACGTGCATTCGTAATTTACATTTAAACGCGTTTTATTTTTGGACGAACGCGTTTTCGAAATAAAAAAAAATAAAAACGTATATAAACTATTTTTTTATTTTTTTTTCGGAGATCGTTATAATATTACGTGTACATACCGACGACAACTGGCGGGGCCGACGGAGAGTACACGCACACGTGTTCGCGCGCGTTTGAGAATTACGACGTCCGTGTAAGGACGAAATCCCGACCGTCGTCGTCGTCGTCGTCCTTTAGTTGATTTATATTGACAGCGGCGTCCGGGACGATTTTTTTCTTCGAACATTATCGACCGAAACATCGCGTTTAGCGTAGTTTTACACGGATAGAGGGCCAGTTTTACGTTTGGGGCGTTATTAACGAGAAAAGAAAGAAGGAATGAAAAACAAAAAACCGGGACGAAAAATGGTTCTCTCTTTAATTCTCACGTTAATTGTGGAGAACGTTCTCGCGTCGGAATTGTCGAAATTGTTATTGACGCAGTCGTTACTATTGTTGTGATCCAATACACGTGTTGTAATCGTGTTGCGTTCTCAATTCCGTATTGTATTCTATTCGCGTTTTTATTCCTCTCGTTCACTGAAATTAATAATTAACCCGTAGTGTTTTTTTTCGTTCCGCGGCGCGTATTGTCCGCACAAATTCGTACGTTTGAACGAAAATAGGAAAACATTTATTTCGCGTTATTTTTTTTTTTTCCTATCGTTTTTTTACAACGCATCGGAGTTGTTCGATTGGAAACGCGACGAAACTGTATAAAACGTTTTTGACGTTGATAAAAAAAAAATAATAATAATAATAAGAAGAAGAATCACCGACAATATCAAAACGTACCGTATAAATTCTCCGGCGATGATTGTTGACGGAATTAAAAGAAAAAAGTTAAATGTTTTATATATATATAAATGATATTTCAGGTGACGTTTGTACAACGAATGACAATCGTATGACGGAAGAGTTTTGGATGTTCGAAAAACCCTCTCGAAATGTTTTTTTTTCTTTTTCTTCACGGTCATTCATTCCGATTATTCAGTTTTAACGTTACTATTCTACTTTAATAGTTTTACCAGACAGGCGTGTGTGTGTGTGTGTGTGATATTGTTTACATTGTGTTCGTGGGACACCGGCTAATGTAAAATAAAAATTTAACACTAACAAGTTTTAATTTTTAAAAAATTCTCAAACACGAATTGTGTAAACGAAACAAAATTATATCGCGCGATCGACGCGAGTGCGAAAGAATTCTGATAGATAATAATTATGTGTGCACCGACGGACGCGGGAAATAATTAGACGTACAAGACGGAACAAATAACACCGGCGGACGTGAATATTATAAATAAAACAACGTTTCTCTTCTTATATTTTATTACTGACGTTACGCGTCTCGTAAATGTTTTCGTTTCGTATCCTTCCGCCGCGCCGAGGCACGACAGTATAACACTTTAAGTGTATTCAGAATTTCAATCGTGAAGGTATTCTTACGCCACAATGGCCTGAAACTTTACGAGAATTGAATTTGGTTTCGTGGATTTTTTTTTTTTATGTTTATATTATATATATATATATATAAAGTATTATATAAGTATAGCTAATTTTCGTATATTTATTAATAAAAAAAGTTGCAAAAACATTGTCCAAGACTTTTCGCTGCGCGTACGTCCCTTCCAAACGTTTGCCCTTGGACTGCGACACCGACGACGGAATATAATATTGGCGTATAAAAACGACCGTGTTTTTTATAATGTACGCCGCAAAACAACACATTTCCACTGTTTATAAATGTATAAACAGTGTCTGGAACGTTCGCATAAAAAGTGAACTCGTTCAACGTTCACGTTCTTTAAAAAAAAAAAAAAAAAAAAAACGAACGGCGTTCATTTATATTCATATACGTGTATGAATCGCTTATAGAATCAATCATTTATTACTTTGTGTACAAAAACCCGTAAATTCGCGATTGGTTTGATTTTTTAGCGATAAAATTTAGCGCGTGTACCTATCAACCGAGTAATTTTATACGTAATGGAATCCATTTTGTATACCTATTATGACGTTATGATAAAATAAAGATTTACGTTTATTCTCCGAAGCCCAAACATCTCTTTTGATTTATTTGTAAACAAAACAGAATTACACAGACAAACCGAATACACCTAATATTAAAATCCAACGAGTTATAAAACGACTTTTCCATTTACGTGCAACTACTTAGGACACTAGTGGATTTTAGTCGCACATAATAGTCCTCGATTACAATAAAAGAAAGTGGATTGATAATATCTATTTCCGACATTCAGACACATATCTGTTTAGAATTTAAAAATTGTTTTTCCCACAGTATTTACGCATTCGGAAATTAGGACAATTACATACTTCCTAAACGTCAAAGTCTACTGGCCCTCGCAACACGATATCATATTATTACGACGGGTATATATTTTTGACACTAAACACGTTATTCGTTATTATTCCAATAACCGTTGATTGTATTTTACTAATAATATTATAATAATATTTCGTAATAATATTTCATTCTCGTGTTTTCCGTTTGGGGAATTATTTCGGTCCGTGAAATTCGAAATAATTTTTTTGCTGTTTTATGTATGGGAGAAAAAAATAACGGGTACCCATAAAAAAAAAAAAATGAAAACTATTTCAATAATATTGGAAACACAAGGACAACCATCGAAAGACGGTACGCCGGATGATAAGAACAGGATGATGACATCGTTTATTTTAAACATGCGCCAATCAATCACATATTCTGTGGAAAACGAGAGAAGTTTTTCCGCATTTAAAACTCATTTTATCCGACAATCGCCGGCCTTTTTTTATTTGAAAACATTGGGTACGCATGTTTTAGTTGTACAATTATAACACATTTAATGATTGGAAAACTATATTTTCTTGTATTTTTTTTTAAATTTTCGATAAACTTTTAACGTATTTTTTTTTTAACATTTTTATGTATTTGTTTCGGTGAATTTTTTCACGTTTTTTTTCTTTGTCATGAAGTTCCGAGCCCTAATATATATATAGGAAATATGTCTCGTAATTCGCGATAGTGCCTCGGTGTCCCCGTAACATACGAAATATCGTAAAAATGTTCCGTGTTATGAAATTCTTGTCCCGTAAAAGTATGATACATCATTATTTTATACTTATTTCTGTACAATATTCGAAATGTGAGGATTGAACAACGTTTTAACCACTAATTGTTGACTGATGACATGATTGTTACGTTATATCTGTGCGTTTCTACCACTCACCGCTTCACATACGGTATACGATTTTAACTCCAATAACACCCGAGGAGGAGTTTCGCACTGTATTGTGACTACTCGTTTCTTATAAGTTATCAGTGTTCGTCATTCGAATTTGTATTTATAAATAAGTAATTGAATTCATTTTAATGCATACTCAATATTTTGTTTAAAATTACACCTTACTTATATTTTATATTCAAATAATTATATTTTCTTAAGTTGTTAAATGCTTTTTTTTCCACAATAAACCAAGTCGAAAAACATTTTCAATCAAATTGACCGGGAATTGATTTTTTTTTATATGGTTTTTTTTAGAAATTATTTGTTGAAAAAATAAACTCAGGCAGGTACTCAACTTTTTAACCTCAACCCCTTCTCTTCAGTGGTTTAAAGTTTTGTTCCGTGTTTTTTATTTTGAAATCCGGTATCTCTAATTATATAAGAAACCGTGTCGTACGCGTGTGTAATGATTACCCCGACTATAGATCGAAATACACGAACGTCAAACTGGATAGTCCGTTCGAACGCTAATATATTTTATTTTAATTTTAAATTATTATTATTATTTTTTTTTTAACAAAATCGTTTTGTTTTCAACAGATTTTATTACTACGGTGCTCGCACTCACTCGAGTTCACGGTCAAATAACACGTACAATAATAATAATAATACGTTATTTTCGTGTACACGAGAACGGCCGTAAACAAAAAATAAATAAATAAAAACGATAGTTTACGGCGTAAGCATGCTGACGACGCGTTCGGAGAGAACAACGACGCAAGAGTAAAGTTGATTTTTCACGGACGAAGGTGAAAAGTAAAAACTCGTATTAGGTGTAGGCGTATGGGAGATAAAAAAAAATATAATAATAATTATAATAATAATAATAATATAATTTTACGGACATTGTATAGCACGACGGTGGTTTGCACGCTAATATCGCACGTTCAACATTGCATATTATTATTATTATTATTATTATTATTATATCCGTACACAGTCAGAAGTATTAGTCATGAGGTTATTTAAACGCCAGTAAACGATGCGCGAGAATGGTCGCGCCGACGCAGACGGTGGTAATACAAAATACAATAATTTGAGCAAGGCGTCATTATTTTTATTCGTCTATCCACCCGTCGTAATAATATCATTGTTCAGAGACGATTGCCACGCCGCTGATTGTAATTATAACCATTTATAATAATATACGTAGTTGTATTAAATCCTATAAAAAAAAAAAAAACTAATTAATTATTTTTAAAATATTATAATTGTTTAGACAATAATGGATTTTAATTAATATTTATATATATATATATATTACGGCGTGAGTTTGTTTTGTTTTCGTGAAAAGAAATATTTTAGTAATTGTTTGTACCGCATCTTCTTCCGCGGTTTATTGTTCCTACGGAGTAGGAGTTTAATTTATATAGTTTTTTTTTGTTTTTACGCCACACCAAATCTTATTAAACGCGTGTGAACAATTGATGCACTTTTGTTTCTACACATATTGTTATGTGTACAAAACACACTTGAAACGCGTCTTTATTTTTTTTTAATCACTGACGAATTATAGCGATGTTATCTCTCGTCGTTTTCAAAAATTAATATTTAAATAGAGGTTTTCTTTTTTTTTTTGAACCGAAATTATAATGTGTTATTATTACCCGTGGGTTTCGCGTGGAAAGTTTCAGAGACTTCCATCGGCAAGGATTACATACAGAGATATTTAATTCGGTGTTAATATAATAACTGAATTTTTTTTTTTTTTTGCCTTAAACTGCAGGTTGATATAGGGGAAATGTAACGATTCAATTTGCGGAGATCTCGATTACAACACGATAAATTGTCTCGACACGCTGTTAAATGATAGGCAATAATTATTTATGAGATCATGGAAAGCGCGGGCGTTAAAATTCGATGACGGAGCGCGGATTCCGTTACCCGTATACGTGTACGCGCGTCAATAATAAATCCGCGTAACCGGCTTGTGTTTGTTGTAATATAAATGTAATTTAATTTATAAATTAAACGCGAGTGTATAATACGTTCACGGATTGGTCTCGTGTCGTTTGATTTTTGTCGTATTTTTTTTTCACCTGGTCCTGGCGCTGGCCGAACAACAATCAGAACGGTGAAAATCTTAACAAAATGTCATCGGGCGACGGACCGCGGCGAACCGCCAACGAAAGCGCGCGGCGTCGTTTAGATCGAAATCTTGCGCAGACAATGTGCCGGGATTTTCGATATTGTCACATCGGGGGCGTACACTCATTGTATTTTGTCATATCCACGAGAATCGGTTTTGTAAAACCGCTGTAGAAGTGTGTAAGCGTTTTACAGTTGAAATGCCCATTCAAAGTAGTTATCGGTAAAACACAAAATGGAAATCGACTCGGAGATGTATTTCAACGTTTTCACGGCCAATGTTTTATGCACGAGTGTGTGTTGTTCGGATATCGAATTTCAAAAATATTTTAACATTCCACATTCTCATTCGTCTGGCTTTATCGTTATTTTCTCTCTCTCTCTCTCTCTCTTCTCTCTCCCTCTCTCAATCTATCTCTCCGCGAGACAGTTTCTCGACATGTGGACAATGCGACCGAACAAAACGAATAACACTCGAATAACTATCGTCATCTATACGATGCGTACATAATGTTTTGTACGAAGCGACCGCATAAAATACAATATACCGTCGAATGTGTAGGAAAAACGGTTAGAAATAGACACTCGGAGTGGTGATGATTGTCGTTTAACGTACGGGACCGCATTTCTTAACACTGATTGTGTACGGCGGAAAGAAAAAAAATAAATATTACATATAAGAGTAAAATGATTTTTCTTCTATCTTTACGTGTATAGATGATAAACAATCAATCTGACCTACGAAACGATGATAAAAATTAGAATAGGTACATAACGTACTACAGTGAAAATGCTCATATATAAGAAAAAGACTAAAATTTACGCTCAACTGTGTAAAATAATAAAAGGAAAGATTCAATATTTTAGTGTTGAATTAGATCCGGGTGATTAGTGTACTACTACCAGAGCGGAATATCTCACAGAGTCGTAAGAGGAGGAGTGGTCGTGTAATACATATACAAGTAATGTTCAGTACTCGGTAGATCGGTATATACGCGTCGCGCGGTTAAAATATAATATAATAAAGAAAATTAATACAGCGCGTACAAAAAAATAACCAAACCCTCCGTTTAATATTAAACGTCGACTCGACGGCACATAATATGACTGCGGGCGATTTTATTTAATTTTTTTTCCATACGCGTACTACACGTTCATATTTATGTAACGACTGGCGAGTGGATATTTATTTTTTTTTTCATGTATAAAACACGTTTTGAATGCGTATATTATAATATATTCATTACACTCGAACAACAACGAGGCTGTTTCTCGGATATTTTCTCACGAATATAATATTATTATTATTATGCAGCGTGGCGGGCTTTAGTTTTATGGTCATTACTACTCACATCATCTATTTCGAAAAACTCCGTAATAAATTCCCCATCACCAACGTAATCATAAAAAAAATAAATCCGGACTCCTGTTGCGATTGCGATCGCACTATTTCGTATTAATTTTTTATAAGAAGATTGTGGAAAATAAATTCCTATATTTCTACAATTTGACGACAATTGTTTCGACAATTTTTTTCATAAAACAAAGTATTTGAAATTATTGAAAATCAATTTGTTCTATAAGTATTGTCTTTATTTTAAACATACGTAATCGGTCAATATAATTCTTGACGTGTCGTTAAATAATAAGTATTAGAAACACTGAAGAAGTATTGAAAAAGTGTTCGTTGAAATACTGAAATTTATACGGTTTTTTCTTTTCTTTCAAAAATAAAATTGAGCAAAAAATATGTTTTTTTTTTTTTATTTGTAAACTAATTCTTATAATAATGCTTACGAAACTTTTGGTTATTTTACATTTAAAAAGGGATTTATTATGAAGTCCCTATCATTATTTAAATGTAATTCGACATTTATTCAAGAAGATTTTTGAAGCCATTGAGAATGAAATAAACGTATTAGTTTCATAGGAACACGGGGAATGTATTGCACGATGTTGTATACATCTGAATAAACAATGTACGAATTTCAATTATTTGCAGGAAATAGCATTTGTTTTCTTTTTTAACGTTATTCGATATTATGTAGTGTTCATGATAAATTAATAGGATTGTGTTGAATAAAATCATTAATTTCACGAAAGAAAAAAAAACCAAACATGGTATTTAATAAAACTACAATTGTCTTTTTAGGTTTTGCAATATTTCTTGGAGAAATAATTGCTGAGGAAAGTAAGTGTTCTCATTACAATGTATTACACAGAATATTGTTAAGACATACAAATTAAAAAAGCCGTTATTCAATTTCTGTGTAGTAAAATTAAGTAAAATTACATTGATTGCAAAGATCATAGGTATTAACATTTTTCATAATAGGTACATTTAACTACCATTCCGTATACATAGAATGAAAAATTGTTTGTTTATTTTATAACTGTCCGCGATATCTTTAATCGTACGTGTACACGTTTGAAACTCAGTAATTCTCATCAAATTACAGTCATACATTGTTTCCGGTAGCAAATTGCATCTAGTTGGTACTTTAAAGAAATAATTTATCGATTTTCTCAATAATTTTTACAGGCGCGCACGGAAAAACTACACAAAAACGGTAAAAACGCGATTACTTCGAAATCAAATTGTCGTTTTGTTCTTCGTAATTTTGAAACAAATGGGTATAGAAATTTAAAAATTTTCACCAAATGTGTAACATTATATTATATTAAGGGAAAGAAATTTTCTTTTACTTTTTGAACTATTTTTAGCAATTATAGGTTCTTGAGACATCCATAAAAAAGGTTAATTAATATATCCAAAACGTTATGCCGAAGGTGGTCATCTCAGAATCGTTTTAAAGAATGCAATGATTTATCATTGCTTTCAAATTTATAGTTGTGAAAAATACGCATTAAAATATTAATCTGAATATAATTCGCTTAAACGACATTTGCGCCCGCGTTTAATAGCTATCGAGAAAAAGAGATTTTCTTCCGATTTTCGAATTGTTTTGAATTTCGCAAAGGAAAACCGGTTAAAAAAAACGGAACGCATTATTAATTACAATATTTTCATTGCGATTAAAGATATTTTAAAGACGTGTTGAATTGGTGAATAACAACATTTGTGAAACACGCGAAGGCAAGCGAACGAATAACATGATATTATATCATTAATAATTCGTTTTAAAAGCGTTACCG
Source organism: Chaetogeoica ovagalla (assembly GCA_032441825.1). Lineage (NCBI taxonomy): Eukaryota > Metazoa > Arthropoda > Insecta > Hemiptera > Aphididae > Chaetogeoica > Chaetogeoica ovagalla. Next base: position 1,553,738 of record CM063747.1, on the reverse strand, counting down.
CTGACACAAAAATATGTTAAAACGCATTTCTAAATCGAAATCACTACGCAGAAAATTTGAAGAGTAAACGAAAACCATAGGAATATTATATTTAAAAAGCGACGGTCTCGTCCCAAATTTATGGCACAGTCGTTCATAAATCGCTATACGATGTATCATGAATAAATATCATTTTGGTTTCCTGATAATTGCATATGCAAATCTATATTTCCATATAATAGTTTAATATTAGTTATTCCGCGCTAGCTAATTTATTAAAGATGTAAATTTTTGTATTATCATTTTAGTTATTTTGTGATAAATGGATAAATTTTAAGCAACGAAATATTGTGAAAAGTATGTTTATACTTAATATTGAAATAATAATTATAATACAAATAATATATAATATAAAATTAGTATACAAATCGATTAATGTTTTTTCTATTAATTCTAAATAAATATTTTTAAATATATTAAAATTTGAACGTAATAATTATTCGGTGCCGTAATGAAAGGAATAATTATATACCATGCGCATATATAGCAGAGTCGTGTTCTAGTGCATAGGGCGAAGAATGGTTAGCAAAACTACACGAGGGTGTACACCAATCGCGCGGTAAAATATTTATCGTTCCAAACCAATCGGTCTGGAACGATAAATGTTTTCAATTGACGCGTTTACAAACGACACGAAACAAAAATAAAATGTAAGATTATATTTTTTCTTGGATGATATCATCAGACACTGTATCAGGAGCACTGTAGAAATAATACGGATAATTATTATGAAGCGTATGAGTTTCAGTGCGTGTTTTTCTTTTTAACATACGGTTGGGTAATATCAAAATATTAGATTTATTTAAGATTTAATTTTACTAAGATTCCTCGTAGAAGAGCTTAATAAAATCCCGCTTGTACATCATATCGATTTCTCGTTTCAGTCGAAATCAACTAAAGATTTTTCTTGTATGTGAATTCGATCCTATTATATACGGCCGTGTTCGGAAATGATTGTCTGACGCGCATAACGAATGGGACTGCGTACGTTTTGTTGCGGATGGGTGAATCGGGCGGAAGACGGTGCGAGGTCAGGTGCCCCGGAAATCGTGCGCACTAGGCAAAACGTCGTTCGGTGTGGTTCGTGCGTTTTCATCGACGCCTAACCGGGCGTCTAAATGTTGTCGTTCGAATTCGGCATTGACAAATGAGCAATTCGTCTGGTGTTACACGACGATTTATCGAAGCTGTGTGCAAAGCTTGTTCCAAAGGTTTCGACGGCAGAACAAACAACAGTAGCGTCAAAACGTGCAGCCCATTCGTACGTCACACGTAATCGGGTCGGACACTCGTTTTCGAACACGCGTTGAACGCATGTGTGAAAAATTACCGACGGTTTTCACAGGGAATTTAACGCGACATTTTTGCGACGTCACGAACTAATAAACGCTTAACTTTAAAAATTCGCACGGCAAAAAATATAGCTCGTCGGACTATCAAACTCGGTCGACTAACGTATTGTCTCGTGAGATTTACGATAAGTTCAATTTAAAATGGCATCAGCGTAACCACCATTCGAGGCGCTAAACAACATAAATTCTCGTTATACAATTGCCACACGCTGCTTCGCGTACCGTTGCAAAATAAAACACAATTTTTTTTTTCTCTAAAACTTGTATAATCACTTCGAATTATTACTCCTAGAGGCGCATAAAAAAATGGCATCAAATAATACGTGAGGCGTGTATATGTGAGGTCACACTAAGGCAATCCTCATACGGGGATACTCAAAAGAAACAAGGCAATCGCCTGGATACTCGATGACTGGAGACAAATTTTATGGCCCACGCGGATTCGTGCCAGTCCCGATTGTTTGATTTTTAAAAACGAAAAAAACAATTTCAATGCCAGGAATTGAAAAAAGCAATAACAGAACCGAAGGCGTGATTGTATAGTAAATTTATTATTCGATATTTAGCCGGTAACGGCTATTTTTATAAGGAGCACAATACAGGCAACTTAAATTACACATTGCGACGGCGGTGGCCTTTGGACCGCCGTGTGTTCGTGTGGTGGAGTAAAGCTCTTATTTTGACCGTATCACGCACGACGTACTGCGCGTTACCTCGTCAGATAAATGACATTATATTTTCCGATTTTATTACCGAGAACTGGGAAATTAATTATTATCGATAATTATTGTACGAACTCCGACCAATTGATGAATACAATAATTATTGTAAAATCCTACCCGTTGGTCTATTTTTTTTTTTTGTAGGTGGTTAATAACGGATTTTTTTTAGCTTGTTCGTCTGGCGGATTAGTGGGCGAATATGATATTGTATATATGATATTAAGAACTCGTATAAAAAGACACGAGTCCTAAAGGAGGTGGTGTAATAGCAAAAGCAAAAAAAAAAAAAAAATTAAATTTCTTGATATTAATTAAAGATGGTCACGCGGAATTAAAACGTAACAATGATGATAATAATAATAATAATAATAATAATGTTTTTATCCTAGTTCAAGGACGACTCCGTGTAACCAATAAAGAGCTATTTATGTTGTTTTATAACGATGTGGATTTTATAATTGTATGAGAAATGTATAAAACACGTAATGTGCACACGGTAGGTTCACGTGATTTTAATCAATTTATTGTTAATTTTTATGAACGTCTTTCGAACAAATGTTAAACGTGATTGTGATTTTTGTAACGTTAAAATAATTAAAACGATTTAAAAAAATTGTACACGAACCATTTGATGAGAAGAATAACGTGTCCGAAATAATTGAAATATCGTCGTGACATTTGATGTTATCAAATGTTATATTAATTTCGAGTACAATAATATTATTAATAATTTTACATTGTTCATATGCAACAATATTTAATTTACGGCTGTTTACATGACCATTGATTTCGAATGACCTACAAAGCTAACACAATAATATGTCGATTTGGGAATTTTCATACGTTATTTATTTAAAACGTACGCAACAAAATGCTGTTATAATAAAATAAACAGTAATAATACAAAAAGTAAACCTGCTGGTACGTGATATTTAAAAAACTGGCCACATTTCTTCGCACCTGAACTGAAAAACAGGTCGGACCCGACAATGGGTGTATGACGAAAATTATATATTTATATAAAAAAATAAAAATATTCAAATATGGACTGTGATTAAAAGCATTTCGCGCCGCGAGTCATCGGCCAATTATCAATCGCATCGTCGTGGGCATTAGTCGCCGCCGTCACACGCACCACTGCTAATAACTACGCAGGAACTTTCAATCACAATAATGACAATGATTACGCATAACATGGACATTTTTACAAAATTTACTATCAAATTTTATTGCAACACTTTCGCGTAGTATTGTTTATAACAAATTATGAAATTTACAATTTTTTGATTGTTTTTTTAAATAATGTTGTAGTTACATGTTATAAAACGATTATGGAAAACGAATTCCTATATTTTTACAATAATTTGTCAAAAAACTTTTTCATAAAATAAAATATTTTAAATTATGGAAACCAGATTTATTTAACAAAATATTGTCATTGTTTAAATACAATAAAATAATACGGATAATAAGAAACGCTCAAGGAGTAAGTGGACATTTTTTGTTGAAATACTGAAAATAAAATTATATATATAAATGTTTTTCAAAAATTAAATCGAGTTAAACGGTTTTTCTATTTTCGCAATCCAAATCAATCTTTTACTAATGTTTCAATAAAATTTCACACCTAAAATGGAATTTATTTGTGAAGTGTTACACTTATTTAAATGTAAATCTACATTTATTCAAGGAGATTCAAACCATTGAATAAGTAAACGTATTAGTTTTATAGGAACGTGAAATGTTTTAACGTAATGTGCGCATCTGAGTAAATATTGTACAATTTTTAATTGTTTGCACAAAGCTATATATTTTTTTTTTTTATGGTTATTCGAGATTATCTTGTGTTCGTGACAAAGTACTAAGATTCTGTTGTATAAAGTCATTAGTTTCATTATTAACAAAAAAAAAAAAACTGAACATGGTATTTAATATAACTACATTTAGCTTTTTAACTTTTGCAATATTTCTTGGAGAAATTTTTGCTGAGGAAAGTAAGTGTTCTTGTTACTTTTTTATTATTATGACGTACAAATTATTGGCCATTATTTAATTTTTAAGTAATGTTATTTTGCTATAAATCTCAAATTAAAAACACTATTACAGTATAACTCTGTAACGGTTATGTTATTTTACGATTAAATATTTTTTTTTTTTTTTTTTAGGTTTGGTAAAAGGTGAATAAATCTGAAAGTTATTTCATTCATAATTTCAATCCCGAAAAAATGTTAATGTATCACTTTAAAATTGAATTATTTGACAACTTATATGTTGATTAATATTGTTTAATTTAGTTTAATAATTATGTGTGCTTTTCGTTTGTCTCTGATTCACGTATTTCGGATAGAAGATTTCTAAAATATGCACATATTAGGTTCAGCAAACGAATTACGTTATTTTTGTTTTTGACAATCATTTGTAAATCTCCATTAGTTATCGTTCTATATAACTGCAATTTATTCACCGGAAAAAAGCGAAATGCAACTACACTTTTACATTTTTGTATGTACACAGTTTGGTTAATTTGAAATTTTTAACGATATATATATATAACGAATTTGATAAACTATTATTGATATTATGGCGTGACGAAATTATAATATTACAATTATGGATTAAACGGAAATCTGCCACGTAGGAGGACGACGAATTTTTTTTAACTGTAAAAAGCATACTCCTACCACTATGATATATTTCTGTAATAAAAGCCGATATTATAAGTATCATAAAAAAGGCGAAACTACGGCCTTTATTTCCTATATCACGTTTGTTCACCTACCAGCATAATATTATCCGCGCCTTGTAAATAATACCTAATAATTTACCTTTAATTTTATAAAATGGAATAAATACGAACTGAAAGTCGAACTATGAATTATGATGCATTCATTATTTTGATACTAAAAACGATCCACACGAACTCTACTCATAAGTGTGTCCGCTTTAAAATATCTCTATAAACTCTACTATGTATGTAATAATAATAATAATAATAATAATAATAATAATAATAATAATAATAATAATAATAATAATAATAGTGATCCGTAAAATATATAAGTACGTGAACCATACAGACAAATTCTAAAACAAGTTATTGCATTGAATGTACCAGCATAAAAAAATCGATTGTTACTCAATCACTAAAACTAGAACCGTTTAGAGGGGAGGGGGCAACGGGACTATTTTGTCCTAGGCCTCATTTAGGAAAAAATTTAGAGGGCCTCCATTAAAGTTCAGATTGATTACTTGGCTTTGCCTATTAGTTCTTGTTTATATTTTAATATTATATCTAAATTATTTTCCTTTATGAAAATATGCCGATAATAGAAAAACAGTCTCTGTGTAGCTCTATGAATTGTCATATAAACTATGAATACTACTAAACGGGCTACGACGATTTTCGTTATTCTATATCACGATAATAATTGTAATTTACTATTGTCGTTTTCGGAACGCAAAAGCAATGGTGTAGGCGTCCAAATTTCCGTAGAAATTCGTTGCGGTTATCGCGAACATCGACCGTCGTCGACACGACAGTCAAAGACGCGGTTAGGTGACTATCTATTTACATAGTATTCACACGTTAAACAATCTTCACCGATAAGTGTGCGTAAATCACAGGAATGTTACAACCGCAGTATAATCGAAACAGTTAATGGATGTTTCCATAGTCGCGGCCACATGCGTAAATACAGTGTATAGTAAAACATTCCGTGTCCGTTCGAAAAACGTCGTGGTGGTAATACTCGCCGAACGCGAAAACGGTCTTCGTTCTCGCAGTATTTTAATCGTATACAACGTTCACCACAATACGCAAAATATAATAATATTACACACGAGCTACACAATCGTCGTCCCCATCTATCGTGTTATTTACGCTATCCGTTGACAATTGTCAAAAAATTGACAATTGGACCGAGCCATCAACACTCTATTCGAACGTAACCACGCGTAACGGTAATTCATCGTGTTAATACCTCACTCCGTTGTACATTACATCAATAATTTTGTAAACCAGATGTCAGGATTTTATTTGGTTACTTCGAAAATCGCCCAATTTACTTGCCCTCGGCCCCGAAAGTCCTCGAGACGGCCCTGATTAAAACTATTGTGTCGATTTCAATCGAGTTGAAGAAGTTAAACGTGTTATAAGGTTCATTTATCGGTAAATTAGGAAATCATTGCCAGTACCGACTAGTTATTCACCGAGAGGTCAAATTTATTATTAAAACGTTGACTTTACACGATATCATGTTTATAGGAATTCATTATTAGTGTCTTATAAAATATATTTTTGAATTTAGAATGTTACAGTAAGTTTGTTGAAATATAATTATTAAACTGTGATGATGATCATAATAATAATAATTTTAAAAATCATGATATAACTATACGTTATACAAGTTAATTTATTTCATGTGTATATAATTAAATTGAAGATTAAAGAATTAAGGAATATTTAATAAATAATACGTAATTTTTAAATTCAATTTTATTTAAAATATTTAACAATATTTTTGTCGCTTCTTCGTTATTAATTGAGATAGAATTATATCTATTTATCCATTATGAATATGTTTCACATAAATATATATATATATATAGGTTTTTCTTATCTTTATCATACTTGATTTATAATGGGATAATTGGCAAAATATGTTAGGTGAATTAAAAAAAAAAATGCTTTTGTAATTTTATGACGAAATAATTATATATTTGTATTAATGGAATAATAATTAACATAATAGAATATTATAAATATTTCGAATTTTAAATATTTAATTTATCCGATTTAAATGTAAGATAATGTAGTATATTCTATAATACGCTAATATAATCATTATTAAACTGTATTTTTTTCATTTTTAATTGAAATAAAAAATTGTACGCTGATTTAATAAACCACAGGATTTAATTATATTTTATAAAAGTTTCATACAATTTTATCAATGTTTCAATAAATTTTATGTTAAAAATGTATTTAAGTTCATTTTAAAAAAAGACTGCAAATTATATTCCGAATATCATTAAAGTGAATATTATTTTAACTTGTTAAATACTTCTGTGCGGAATACACATAGTACGTTTTACGATTGTAAAATTTTCATCTAGAACAACTTATCCAAATTGGGAAATTCAAAAGTATGTATTTTATTTAATTTAATAAATAAATACGGGTTATGGTCGAAACACTACTAAATAATGATTTAACATTTTACCATAAAAAACAAGTGAAAAGTATTTATCTATTGGTACTAACATTCGTTTTATTAAAAAAATTTATAAGTCATTATGAAATGTCATATGGAATTATTTCGATTGTACTTTTATTTATAATATTAAATCGATAAAATTCAATTGTATAGATTGCATTATTGTTATTAACTGTATGAAGAATTATTTGTAAAAATAATATGTATTATATATTATAAAGATAAACCTGAATACACTGCCATCAATGCTTTGGAACATGCAATTTTCAGGCTCAGTATGTATTTTGGAAAAAAAAAAATTAGTTTATTATTTGAATATTAAAGGCAACAATAATTTTGTTTTATATATTATTGTCCTCAATATTATATTCAACGCGATTTCTGTAATGTAATGATTTAAAATATTATTTAGATTTTTATTATTAGTAGTATAGTTTTTTTTTTCATAAGGGGGGCTGCAGACGGTTCTTATTAAGGAGTATTGTATAGGCCACAGTACTTACTTCATGTTGGTGCGCGTGTGAATGTGTGAGATTGTAAATGATCGTTGCTCGTGTGAGTATAATATGATCAACGAATTATTTCTCAGAAGAATATTATTTATTTTATCAAATCGGTTTAAGAGTTCATAGTAGGTACATAGTGTATAGTACATTTTTTTTTTTTTAATCGAATTAAAACCGTCCCAACTATATACACGCCCGAGTAGCATTTTAAGTGCCGACGCTGTCTTAAATCATCAATAAATTATGGTTCAAGGTTTGGTGCAAATTTGGTTCACAGCACTGTGTTTTCGATAAAAATGAATACCGAATTTTTACAAGGGTTTGAACCGTGTCAGGAAAATGTTACTTTCGAGTAAAAATGTTACTTTCGTAGTACGGTTCAAAATAGGCACACGAATTAGTGTGCGTTTATAGTACAATAATTGTCAATTAAATATCGACTTTTATGTTGGTCCAATTATGTTATGGTTATACTCCGTTAACTGTTTTCACAGCATCCCATCCCTTTGAACATCATGATCATTGGAAAAAGTGCTCGACCGACGATAAGCGTTTAGTGTTTAGCTGATGACGAACTCGGTCGGTCGAGGAAACGTGTGAATGTGAGAAAAACCAGTAAAAGTTAATAAAATAGTAAAAAGTGTAAAATAAACGAGTAAACGTGTACACGAGTGTACAATAAGGAAAGATCGTTGTCAGTCCAATGGTTTCGAACCGTTATTTATAAACAACTACTTTCATTTCCTTTTCCTACATCTACATTTCGTCTTAATAGATCCTCAAACAATTCTTCATTGCGTGTAATTAAAAAATGTACGTTTTTGTTTTATTAGACGGATTGAGAAAAGTGTTTAACAAAAACTTGAGAAAAGGTATTATTTATATTAGTTTTATTTTTTTATACCTATTATTTAATTGTTTTTTCTTCTTTGATTTATTAAATTATTTAGTTATTTATAGAAATATTCACCTTTGAGATCATTGTTTAATTTTTTTGAATAATGGATATTTTTAGTGGTTCTAATTGGCGCATATACGTAATACAAATATCTTATTTTTCTTACACGGGAGCATAAAACATTGGCTTTAAAAAAAGCGTGAAAAGATTAAACATGTGATTTAGTTATCGTTAATGAAAGGGACAAAATTAATAGATCAGTGTAATTATTTTAATAGGAATAACACATGTGTTAGAATCGATTCGGTATGCGTGTTAATTAAAAATGTTTAAAATATAACGCATAATCACCCATATAAAATGCATAATATGTGTTATATCGGCGCCATAAGTTAATTTCTAGTTTTGAAAGACAATTTATCACTTCAGAGGTAGCGTTTATGGTGTCGTTCCAGTTTTATATGTTTTCATTCTCATTTTACGTATCGTAAATTTGTTTTTCTTATTGATGTAGTTATTGAATATTTAACTGTGCATATACATTTAAATCGTTGAAACTTTAAACAACACGTTTCGAGTACTTCATTTTTAAAATTTTAATGTGTTACAATGTGTGCAAATACTATTCATACTGATTCCAATAAAAACAAATGAATGCGTGCTATATTTAATAATTTTAGAATTATATTGAAATGCAATACGCTCAATCAATTTAATTAATGGATGTACTACATTCGTTTGCTCATGTGATCGATTATTTTTATGTAGAATTGTCGTACATAATGATGAAAATTACATAATCAAAATAACTTTCTAAAGCTGGGTGACGTACAAATATTTATTATTACTATAAAGGAAATAATATAAAACTTATATAGTATAGTAATATGAGTTTATATTAAATATTTTATTTTTATATACATATTAGTATTATATTATTTCTTTAATAATATAGGTATGTTATACCCGGCTTTAGGAAGTAATTTTTATCATTATGTAATATAATATTATATTGCATAATTAATACATTAATGTAATACTCTTATATACAAAATATAGATTTATTGGCCTTGTATCATAAGGAACTCTTAAAAATAGTAAAAAACAGTACGTATTTTTATTATAAATTAATCAAGTAAAAATTTATTCGACGAATAAATTGTTTATTTAAAATGGAAAAATGAGTATATAATGTTTTTTTTAAATCTTCAATTTTTAGATTACCAATATGGCACGATACAAAATCCATGGGAATGGTGTTGTGCAAACGTAAAAGGTTTATAGTAACTTTATATAGTGACAAACATTTTTAACGAAACAGATGAATACATATAGATTGTTTATACTTACGAATAAGTTTATTGACATGTCTGTTGTTAGCTACAACAATTTTAATCAGCTCAATGAAATCTGTATATATTTATGATTAGGAAAAACATGGTTTTCATAAGTAATATTATATTTAACATAAAGATCATAAGTATTAAAATTTTACATAACATGTGTAAATTACTACACTTTTATACAGAATACAAAATTTATTTGTTTATTTCGTTTCTGTCAATATTTTTGATGGTACGAGTACACTTTTTCAACTCAACATGGATTAAATTGAAATCATTTAAACATTTCCGAATTTGGAACATTTTAATTTTCTTTTCACCTTGTACCTAATTCTTTGCAACCATCATTGATATGGATATTTTTTAATGCAGTTCACACAGATTATTTATCGACATATTATGCTTCCGTTAATTGTCAATGAGAATTGCTTATAAATATTTCGCTGAATAACTATTTTAGAATTTCCTCACAGTAATCAGTATCCGTATATATATAGTACATAAGTTAATATATGCTCGAACAATCTAAATTGTTAAGCATTTTCTACTACATACATAATATAATAAATATTTACATTAGTTCAATTATGAAAATAAAAATATTTTAACTTTTAAAATAAATAGCCACAATTAATACACATGATTTATTAGCAGAAAATCAAAAGCTATTATACATAACGTTATTGGCAGTTCAAACCAGATAAACTATTTTTATAAAATATATAATACACGTCATTTTATACGATAAAAAAAATAATAGTTTATAACGTAATTATTAATGACAATAATTTCATTATGATTTAAGATATTGAAGATGTTGAATTAGTGAATGACAGCGTAGAGGAAACATGCGAATGTAAGCACACGAATAAAATTATATTATAATATCGTTAATAATTAATTTTAATAGCGTTACTGGCATACAAATACGTTTAAAAGCATTTCTAAACTGCAATCACTATGTATAACAGTTTTAGGGTAAAAAAGATCGAAAAAATAGTTTTAAAAATGCAATGGTTCTGTCTCCAATTTGTGTCGCAGTTCTCTTTAGATTTACGATTTTGTTTTACGATGTAACCATGTCTAGATACCATTTTGGCTTCCTCTGTGCTAATTGAAAATAGGATATCTAAGTTTCTATTTTTGTGTAATAGATTTGAATTGTACTTAGTTATTCTACACTATTTTATAAATGGACATAAATTATATTTGTATGATTATTATTGTCAATATTATTTAATATTTAACAAAGTAGTGAAAACAAAGAGGAATTTATAAAAATTAAAATAAAAAATAAAAAAAAACCAAAAGGATATGTAAAAATAAATAATCAAAAAGATAGAAATAAAAAATTATAAGTTAATACTCGTGATAATAAATAAAAAATATATGTTGTATTTTTGTTGTATTTTTTAAATTACCTGATGATGACTTTTTATCGAAACCTGTAGTAATAAAATAACTTATACAACAAACTTATTTTATTTTATTTAATGCTCATTGGCTTTTTTTGTATATTTAAATATACATTTTGATATAAATATATATATATATATATATATATATATATATATATATATATATATATATATGTGTGTGTGTATATTTATTTATTTTATATATATTTTTTATTTAATAATATTTTTCAACAAACTTACCTTAACGTTAGAAATAAAAAATATATTTTATAAGATACTAATAATGAATTTCTATAAACATGATACAAGTAGTAAATTTAATAATAATACTAATTACGTTTATAGAAATTATTGCTTTAAATACAAATATTTGTTTTAGTAAATATAAATAATGAACATTTTAAAAAAGGTAACTACGCGAGTAATTTTTTTGTATATCAATAGAATTTATATACAAATACATTAATTGCTGTGTCATATTAATTTTAGATAATTAATATTTTTAATTTTACTAACTTAATTGCCCGATTTCACCCGTGAACAGTTTAAATTATATTTTTTGTTAACGAAAATCGAATATCGGGAAAATCCATTACAACAATATCGAATAAACTTTCAATTAATTTTTATCCCTCAAAAAAATTTAGACAATTAGTCCTCTATGATGAGTGACATGATGTCAGTATTTATTTCTTTTAAAATTTTTACATTTAAGCGTTTCACACATTATTACATTATTACGTACATGTTATTCGCTAATTTTAATTTTAGCTAAATTTTACCGCTTCGCCCACGAACAGTCTGGATTTAATTACTTTGCTTCCAAAGAAATCGAATATCAAGAGAATTTATTTCAAAAATATATCTTTTTCATTTTTAAACTCAAGAATTTAAATGGTCACCACGGTAGCTGTTTAACGCCTAGAATACCAAAATTCCTCGTATCAGCTACTATCCTCGTCGATCGTATTTCAAATTTCATATTACAGAAACCTTTATCGAGGGTATGCACAATAACTCACTAAAGCCTTGGTTTCCTACAATCACGCATCCGTGATTGCGTGATGCGTGATGCGTGATGCGTGATCACGTAAAAGTTGAAATACCGAAAATCAGTTGGTTGTTTACTAATAATTCACGCGCGTGTTTAGACATGTGCGCGATTGTCATTTCACGCGCGTGAATCGCGCTGTGGTCGCCACAGTGTCGACATTTGCGTTTCACGCCGTGTGAAAGACTATATTGTTATAAAATAAATTTTTAATTTTTATTCAAATTTATATAATTTTGTTTATTAAATTTTATTACTATTTTATTAGTCCCTATTCCCTTGTTTGGGAATAAACAAATTAATATTTATAGTATTAAATATTTTTAATTCGTTGCAGTGTTATATATTATAGTAGTTAATATAGTTAATTATAAACACAAATCAATCAGTAGAAGGCAAGTATCAATTTCATATATTTTATTTTACAAACATGCTTATTTATTGTAAATCATTGACAAATTCAACAAAATCTTAAATTAGTTTTCGGGCGTGTTACTAAACACTAACTGATGAAAATTTTCTAAGTCCAAACCACGCACTCATAATCACGCATATTGTAGCAAAACACCTCCATCACGCATCACTCAAGCGTGATTGCGCAAACGCGCATCGCGCACCACGCAATCACGCATGCGTGGTTGTAGGAAACCAGGGCTTTAAGTTTCATTACAATTAGATCAACATTTTAAAAACGCATGCGGGACATATAGACAGACAGAAATTCATTTTTATAAATATAAGATTCTGTGAAATCAATAATAATAATAATAATAATAATAATAATAATAATAATAATAATAATAATAATAATAATAATAATAATAATAATAATAATAATAAATATTAATATGGCAATGTTAATGTTAATTATTAATGTTTTCTGAGAATTTGTTGAATTTTTCTGTGATTTTTTTTCATAGACGATACACCCCTACAAGCTTTTACATATGCTTATAACGATTTGAGTGAGCGAGCTAATCATTTTATTAATTGATAAACATTTTACAATTAGATACACTTAGGTGGAAAATATTTGATCATTTTCATACAGTAACATATTGACAATTTAATTATATTTGACATGCACGTATTTCAACAATAAATGTATGCGTATAACTGGTTAGTCATATGTGAATTATTTATAAATAAACTTTTTATGAATTTTCGAATAGATCGGGTGGAGTGTAAAAAAAAAATATTTTATTTTTTTGGAAATTAATGTTTTTTTTTTATTTTTGTACGGAATCCGATAGCCACTCGTACGCGAAACGTTTTGTCGTTAATTCCGGTCTCTTAGTAATGAACTTTTGAATTTTCCTCGCTTTATACGTGTTTTTCCGTGTATAGTGGCCGGACAAAAATTATCGTAACTTTTCTTTTTCAAATCGTCGTATCACCCCGAGTTTTATAGCTACAGCCCCAGGATGAAAACCACTAGATTCGGTATAAAAAATCCTATGCGGCACGCCATCACACTAAGGGCAACAAATCCCTTCCGAAGGATATACGGGTATTTTTGCGTTGTTTTCGTCACATCTCATAAACCGACGGTGGTATTGACGCGGGACCCGAAAAATCGGAACGGGCAGACTGTAACGTGTCTAAGAGTATCACTCTCGTCCAGTGGCAGATCCACGGGGGGGTTTTCGGGTCCGGACCCCCCCCATGGGATCATATACTTTACCTGTATATATGTGGTAATTATGCATATATCTCAAGGAAAAATTGTCTACCCCCCCCTTAAAAAAATTTTGGACCCCCCCCTTATCAAAATCCTGGATCCGCCCCTGCTCTCGTCGGGATTTTTTTTTTAACTTTTCGAAGATTGGGTACACCACATAAATACACTGCGATTTAATTTTATTTTGAATTTGATTATATGTTAGAGAAAAAAAAAACGCTATACTATATATTGCATTGTCCATGTATTTCAATAATTTATACTACACCCGTGCAGACGACAACACACTACACTCGTCTTATACGTCTTATAATACTTAATTATCTTATTTTGATTATTAACGTACAATATGAATTTAATTATTTTCAATTGTTATAATTGAATATTTTAATACGAAATATGTTTTGTACAAATTGTACAAGATTTGGTTACACAATTCACACTATATTATGGATATCCGTTGCTATACGTCACGTGTAAAAAAAAAAAACGAATTCATGGATATTCATTTGTTCAAAACCTTATTTGATGAGATAGTTTTCGAGATCACAGAAAAGTAATTTTTTCTCCTAACACATTTGAATTAAACATCAGAATGTTTTATTCTCTTATATAGATAGATTTTCAAAATTAAATGGTAAGCACTTCTTATACATATTTACACGAATTTTATATATCCATATATAAAAATGATTATTTTGCAAAATGAGTTAACTCAATGCCATATGTTATATTATAATATTATATTCGAATGTTATGGTCAAAATCAGTTTATATAATATTGATTACTACGATAAAAACTAGAGAATCATTCGATGTCATCATATTTTTATCTACCGTACTCTTATTATTTATTTATTTTTAATAAAAAAATGTGACATTCTGTATTACCCTCGAAATATATTATGTCACCTAATATTTTTTTTTTTTTTTTTTGAAATAAAGAATATATATTCTTGCCTATCTATATAATGAATTTTATATAACAATATTTAATGATAAAATTGCATTATAACAAACGGTAAAATGTTTTGCGTAAAAACATCTGAAATAGGTTACCTCTATAAATAAATAAATAAATAAATATATATATATATATAATGTTTTGTATTATATAACTAATATCATTTAAAATTACTATATATTTGGTTAGTTGTTTCAAAAGGATATTATGAATACATCGGTTATGCTTTTTTAAAGATAGCTGGTAAGTAATAATTAAATTATTATTTTACTATAAGATAAAACTAAACATGATACAAATTCTATAAACCTAATCAAATAATAGTAGGTAATTTTAAACTGGCATATATACATTTTTATACGTTTATAAAATATGCTAATATCTTTAAAAACAAAATACCTACAACAAAATAACTGCTATTAAAAAATATTTCTATTGAATATATATATTATCCCAAATACACCAATCACGTATCACATTTTTATATCGATTCTGATGAATTTCGAAAAAATATTTATAAATATCTCATAGCAAAAATATCTATTTTCAAAAAAATTAATTAATTAAAAAGTTGAAATATTTAAAAATCTAATTATATACGATTAAATTCATTAAATTACTGTTTCCGTATCTCAAAAGTGAAGTTAATATCATCTCTGGTTAAAACACGGTAAAAAAAAAAATGTTAAATTACTTGGTCAATTTTTCATATACAATGATAATAAGTAATGAGTACAGCCTGAATATAAGTGAAGAAAGCATTATTTTTTGGCAGATCCGGAAAAATACATTCCAATTTTCAAGTATATGATTCGATATATTATACAAAAACTTCAAAAGTGAAACGTCCATTGGACATTTTCTGTATTTTCACTGTTTTTTCATTTTAAATGAATTCTGACCATATTTAAATCATTTTATTAATTTTTAATACATCGTTATATATAATATATGAAAATAAGATAATTTAAATATATTATTTCAAGATTTATTCTCGAATAAAGTTTTATAAATTCGTCATCCTTGCCAATTGTCTGTAATTCTATTTATGATTTTAACAACGTTTTGATATAAGGTACTTACCTAAAAATTTTTAAATACAATGTGCGCTTAACAAATGTGGTGTGTCACCGTGGTGTCCGGAAATCCAAAAAAATCACA
The DNA here is from genome assembly GCA_032441825.1 of Chaetogeoica ovagalla. NCBI lineage: Eukaryota > Metazoa > Arthropoda > Insecta > Hemiptera > Aphididae > Chaetogeoica > Chaetogeoica ovagalla. The sequence goes on along the minus strand of CM063747.1, from coordinate 1,537,387 downwards.
ATATTTATTATTGTAATAAAATAAGTATTTAAAAAGTTGTTGTGCCTTTTTAAAGACATTATTATGGTAAAAGGACATATTTATAAAGAATTTTATGCTTTTTCTTAGAGCATTTTTCGATAGCTTTTATGACATTTAAATCCGTACTCTGTACATCTATAAGAGCCCTGTTTACTATGTGTAATCCTTTGTTAGTATACTATTTAAAGGATATTCTTTTTCAATATTAGTTTTAGAAAAAATTAACTTTTGAATGGTGTAATATTTAATTTCAGAAAATTGTAAAATACGAACTCCAATTCAGTTTTGTGAATCTTACAATACATGTACAACACTACCACCTCAGAAAAGAAAGAGAAAATATACTAAAAAACCAAAGGAAAGTATTGCAGTAAATGAAAACACTATTGAAAATTTTGCTGCACCAGAATTTGCCTCTTCGTCTTCTAAAGTGATTGAATATACCTTTGACTTAAATGAACCTTACAACGAAGACGATGAAAATGAGTAGTGTATAACTATGAGGTCGGTTACCTATATCGTTTCACGGTCATTAATTAATTTATTTTTATATTGTTACTAAAACTAACAAATAATTCAATTTTAAAAATCTTAATTATAAATACTATTTATTATTTGTAATTATGCTTGCAATTAATAGAAATCATTGTACGTTAATTTATATTATTTTAAATCTTTAGCTATTAGACTAATAATATTAATATTATTATATTTTACGATTATAAGCACTTGTAGACAAACATAATTTACTCGTACATTAGATGTTGCGTCTTTTATGATTGTTTCCGTTAATTAACATTGAGATTTACTTTCGAATTTAAGTTCCCGTGGGAATTAACCAATACGCTTCAATATTATATACGGATATTGAATCTATAAATTGTTTGCATAACTTAAATCATGTTAATAGTTGTTGTTTGATAAATGGATAGATTTTAAGCAACGAAATATTGACATTATGTAAAAGATATGTTTATACTTTATATTGAATTAACAATACATAATAAAAATAATTATATCTATTCGCATAAAAATTAATATTTTTTTTTCTCTTATAATTCCAAATAAATATATTTTTGAAATATATTGAAATTTAAACGTATTGCGTATTCGATGTTGTAATGTAATTAAATAATTTATATATCTTTCGCCGCCGTAAAGTAATTAATAATATCATTATTGTCCTGAGAAATAAATCGTTGATAATTCAATCTCACGCGCGCGCCAACATGACGTAAGTACTGTTGCCTATATGGTACTCCTTAAAATTTAACCGTCAGCCGCCTCTTTAAAAATAAAATATGAATCATAAGGCCGGCGGGCGTACACTGAAAGAGCAAAACTGCTCCGAGCTGCTCGGAGCTGTTTGGAGTCAATTATAACATGGGTAAAGTATTTGACGCGCGCACACTAATCAGTCAACATCAAAACACGGCAAGACAGAACAAAACATGATCGCTCGTGATCGGTCCGGTTCTATTTTAGCTCCGATCAAAATGCGAAAACCAAAGTCATTGGTTTATTTTACGTTATAGTACACCACCGAACTTCGTGCGAACACGTTATTTTATCCTTATTATACCGTTATTTCATTTTAATCTTTTTAATTTTAATACGAAAATTTTATTATATTAATTTAAAATGGCATGCGTACCAGAAAAATTAATAACTGTAGTATTTTTAAGAAAATCTATTTACGATTATACGCATAAAGATCATAGCAATACATTTTTTATCGTTACTACTTTCAATCTTTAATAAAAATTGCCACATAAGCGGCATGACGACGTCGTATTCGTCAGAACTCATCTTGACAACTGGTGTTTAATAACAAAAATCAATACAGAATTAATGTGTGTCTTGTTCTGTTCTGTTTTGTCAACGTAAATGGAATTTGTTTCGAGCTGTTTAGGACAAAATGTTGCGAGCAACTCGGAGCAGTTTTGCTCTTTCAGTGTGCGCCCGGACTAAATGACGAATTTTTTTAAACGGCACAAGACAACTCTACATCGACTTCAACTAATCGAAGCTCGATTAATACAAAAAATAACATAATTAAAATATTATCGACATTATTCACGACTTATTATTCACAACAATACTCATTCCATTTTCAATTACGTATTTGTGTGAAAATGGATTTTCTACAACGACTGCAATGAAAAATAAAACTAGAAACTGACTGTAAATTTCAATAAATATGAGAATTGGCTTGGCAGCAACAACCAAAAACCATTAAGAAACTTAATTTAAAAACGATATTTAAATTAAAATCAAATATATTTGACATACATATTATAACAACTGTAACAGCTAAACGTTTTTTTTTTTAAATAAAAAATAATATTGTAATATTATACGTAATTTATGTTTATAATGCGATAGTACCTCTAGTACTCGTTATTAATAATCATTTATGCGAGAATATAGAAAAAGTATAAGTAGGGGTCGCAAAGAATTGAAATTTATAAGGGAGTCGGCCATAGTAAAGAGGTTGAGAAACACTGCACTACTATATACACACTATATTAATAATTAAGTGGATTGGAAACGGTGTATTATTCGTACTATTTTAGATCTAAAAGGTAGACAAAAATTGGACTACTTAGTAGAAAGAACCAAATTGTAATTCTGAAAAAAGATTTGAATTCATCAGCCTCTTTCCTAGGTTATGCTGTAAATCGATTTTTGATTAACTGTTTCATTATTTCTTTTTTAATTTCTATATATTTTGTTAACATTCGACATTAGAAAATTTAAAAAATAATGAAATATTTAATTAAAAATCGACTTTCTATATATAATTTCCGGGGGAGGGGAGGCACGGTCCCTTGGTGCCTCCTGTGGCTACGGGCAATGCTATAATGTTTATTACTCATCTACGCAGATGCCGTCGTAATTTAAAATATAACTTGGATAATTCGTAGTTAGTAATAATAGTAGTGGGTTATTGTAATAAAATGAAAATATTTATAACTATTAGTAATAAATTGCAGTCGTAGGCATGCACTCGTCCGTTTCGTTTATAAGAAGTCGTAATAGGTATTCCGAGAAGTCACACACACTAAACAAATTATTTATTACTTACTCACTCTCACAATTAATATGCTCGCGTATTTTAAATGCTTGCCTATTCAAAACTTCTTAAAAACATTCCAATTCCTTTCATGGCGCTACAGACGGTTCAATATTGAGGAGTACTATATAGGCAACAGTACACACTTCATGTTGGCGTGCGTTTGAGTGTGTGAGATTGTAAATGATCGTTAGTGTGAGTATATAGTATAGATGAGATTCTCACATAGTGGCGACCGCGGCCGTTTTCACACACGCACAGGAGGAAATCACGAAATAATTTTCTTACGCTTATTAATTTGCTAGACGAGCCAAAAGCTAGACGAAATTGTGATACTTGGGTTTGGCCGATTTTTATTTTAAAATCGACTGATTCGAATCCCTAATCATGTCTTCTGGGTTTAGATCGCGACGATTTTTGTTATTCATCCTTGTTGTCAAATCATTCGTTGTTAAAAAACAATGATTTAATTTTAATTTTTTGTTTGCTCGCAATTGATTTAATATAAAAAATCGTCACGGTTAAACCTAGATGACACGACGACGAAGAATTAATATAAGTGTTTTTGATGAAATCTGTACAATTAAAATATTTATTTTTTTTTTCGACAATGATATACGTATACGTATGTCTATTGATATATTTCGCTAATAATTTAGCAGTTTATATTTTTTAATCAGAGACCATTTTTATTATAAACGTGTCCAGACTTTAGTGACCGAGGGGGCACAACAAATTTTTAAATCACGCGACTTATTTCTTTTTTTTCATACACGAAGAAACATTTATTTTTTTATCATGTATGACTGAGAACTGTAACCATTAGCGTCTTAAAACAATACATTAAAACTATGTATAGAAAAAAAAACATATTGTACGTAATTATAAAATAATAATATTAAAAATTATATAAGGAATATTGTTGATGAATACAATCTGTACTGATCGCCCCACTTATTCGAAATACTCGAGGAATACGAGGGTGCATGACTAGATTTATCAAATCTAAAAAATCTTCGTCATCACTTATAACATCATCAATTTTGAAGTATATATTATAAATATGAAATAAATAAGAAAAAAAAATATAATAATATTTGATTTAATTAAAGTCAATTAAACAGAAAAGATGATAAAAAAAATAGGTAAGTATTTAGATATGATATAATTTTAAATCACTTCCTGAAAAAGTACATAATTGTTAGAATATGCCATAGTGTCCACTTAAACCTAGTTTAAACTACAAAATTTTATCTAATATTCAGTTTATGTTTTAAACGGAGTTTATATAACAGGATCTTTTATAATAAACCTAGTTTAACAGAAATATAGTTTAAACCTAGTTTAAACTTGACTTGTATAACTGGCCGTTAGTCTTATAGGAAAATTAAATATTATTTTGTTGATGTATACAATTTGAAAAAATGTTGTACTATTGTTTAATTATTTAAGAACACTTTTTCAAGTGTTATTTGAGAATTTTCTGTGAGTGAAAAAAAAAAGAAGAATTGTGTTGTATAAAATATTTAATCTCGCGTTAACAAAGTAATATGAACATGGAGTTCAAAAATGTTTTAATTTTTACAATTCATTTCGGTGATATTGTGGAAATCGTAAATAGCGATAATAATATTAATGAAGTAATAATATTAACAGGGTCGATCTAGTCCATAAACCGTAGATTCGCGATTGCAAACTGGTCCCTCGACTAGTTATTCCGTTCACTTTCCTCCGGCTTTCCAAAATTTTAAAATAAAATTTGTTATTATTAAACTACGAGTATTTAGTAACTAATTTTTCTTTTATATTTTGTCTAATATTGATGTACAAAATAAATGTCTATTGTTTCTGAAAAAAATTAATAAACTTTATGATAAATATTGTATATTAAGAATATTAAATACAAATGTTAACGAAACATACTAAAGTAAGATAGGAGAAAGTACGAAGTGAATTTTCACATCAGTCCGAGATAAACGATTAAATATGATATCAATGAATTAGTTTTATAGAAAAATTGAATATTATTTTGTCGATGCATACAATCTGAACAAATACTGCACTATTGATTAATTATTTAAGAAAACGTTTTCAAGTGTTATTCGAGAATGTTCTGCGATTCGAAAAAAAAAAAGAAAAAAGGGAATTGTGTTGTATAAGATATTTAATCTTGTGTTAACAGAGTAATAGGAAAATGGAGTTAAAAAATGTTTTAATTTTTTTAATTTTTATAATTCACTTCGGCGATATTGTTGAAATCGTCAATGGCGGGAAGAATATTAATTAAGTAATAAAATAAACAGAATGTTCCAGGGTCGATCTAGTCCACAGAATGCGTACATATTGGTCGTCACCGATATTTTATCCTGTATTACAAATACATTATTTCCACTTCTATTAATAAAGCAAATCAATATGGCCAAAAAGTAAAAGAAAATTCACTTTTTCAAAACAAAGAAAATTAATAAAAGCTATACAATTTTCTCTTTTCCCTAAGACTGCTCAAAATTAACCCGTCGAAAAATTAAATATAGATTTATTTATTACCGAAACTTTTTACCAAAGGGCTTTTTATTTAATAACTACGAGTCATATGAATTCGACTCGCCTATAATGTTGCTATTGTTATTATAATAATTTCTTCGTTCTTTTTATGAAAATTAATAAATAATATATTGAAAAGAATAAATCAAAATTGTACTGTAAAATATGATTGATTATGTTTACAAGCAATACATATTGTTTATTGAATTATGGAGTTTTTTTTAATTGTTATTATTTCATATAATTGTAAATTTATAGTTGTTTTCATTTTATACATGACCAGATTTACGTGGCCGTGGCGACCGGTAACCAAATTATGGAGGGGGGTTCACCATTTATGAATAATTTATGATGCATTTAACTAAAGGTAAAAAAATGTATTTATTATTTATAAATTATTTTGTAGACAAAAATACTATTCATGATTTATTTTTTTTAAATGAACACATTTGAAAGATCATTAAAAACTAAACCTCGGACAATATCGCTTTCAATTCTCAAAAACATATAGTTATATAATATACGAGTAGTTATACTGTTATAGTCGTATGAAATTTAGCTACTATCCTATTTTAAATTAGTGTATAAGAAATAATTATAAAAAAAAAGATACAGAGGTAGCATACTATATTTATTTAAAGTTTCATATAATTATAAATTTTAAATGTATAATTCATATAAAATTTGGTAAAGTAATATTGTAGATTATTAATGTGAAATTCAATAATAATAATAATCCTACATAAGCGATTAAATTTAGTATTAACGTAATAAGTTTCATAGACTAACTGAATATTATTTTGTTGAATAAAATCTGAATAAATATTTACTAGAGACTTTATAACTACTCAAGTTACATTTTCAAATGTTATTCGAGCGGCTTTTATGAGGCAAATAAACAATAAGAATCGTGTTATGTAAAATTTTTAGTTTCCCAATAACATAGACATAGGAGCATGGAGCTTAAAACAGTTTTTTTCGTTATAAGTTTAACAAATTTTCTTAGTAATATTGTCGAAATTGTTAATGGCAGTAAGCATACTAATAACTTAAACAGAATATTTTTCAATAATTCTTCTTTTAATGCATCGTTAAAAACATAACATAAGTTTTACATCATATATATATATATATATATATAATTTACTACCTTTATCGAAATGAAATCATTATTTCAATATAACACCTAATTAATATTAATTGTATATTATAAAATTAATTTATTTTATGTAAAAATAATTTTAGATTTTATAAATTGTAAGTCGTAATTTTTTTTCATTATTTAAAATATTTATAATACGTTAATTTTCTTAATTAAAAAAAGTACATTACATTATACAAACAATTTATTCTTTAAAAACTCTTGGATCAATCAATGATGACAAAAATGTAATTGTAGTTTTATTTTGTTGAAAAAATTCTATAAATTAAAACATAAGCAAGTAACATAACTTTTACATTACCATCAGGCTGAATTATATAGATTAATGGATGTGGATAGAAAGTTTTTAATCGTGTTACATTTTTTTAATACTAATACTGTGTACGGAGTTTTATTTCCTATGCATAATGTTCCTTATACTTATATAACTCTCATCGTACATTCGTATTATTCACTCGATATTAATTATATGAATTAATTAGAATACAAATAATATTGGATAGTATTTAATTAGAATATATTAGTTTCGTTCCACATATTGAGTTCAATGATTTATATTTTTTTTAAAAATAAAATATCAATAGAAAATACTTATTAAAATTCGTAACTTGTATGTAAATGAACCATTCGGTACTACGTCCGATGTCCATTGTTTTGGTTATGTCTGTGATACCATTATTGCAAATAGATTGTGATTCAGTCACGGAGTGTACTCTATCGATTTTCACCCCAGTTTTAATAATTAAATAGAAAATATATTCATCTATAAATCAGTGAGTCCGTGTTTACTGAGAGCTTATACTTTTTCTTAAAAACATTAACTTGAAATACAATGCTTATCGAATTTTAGAAAAATATGCTAAAACTTCTTATTATAATATTATATATATATATATATATATAATATATATATATATATATATATATATATATATAATTTTTATATGCCTTTTATATATTTTTAATTTTAGATTGTTATCGTAAGTCTAATAAAACGTTTTATTAAAACAATTTCAAAATTATACACATGTTATATTATAAATTATGGAACTTACAAATAATGACAAACTATTGTCCTATAATAAACATTGAGGTAAATATTCGGGATAAAAACTATTTAATCTTTTGAGTTGGATCAAATTGGATACAGTGAGCCATATTTCATAAAAATTGGTTAAGTAGTTTCAGAGTTCATCCCGAACAAACATAGTGACACGAGATTTATATACATATAAAAGATAAAAAAGATATATAAGAGTATATAAAAAGAAGTAGTAAAATACTTTTACGCAGATTGTTATTCATTACATTCTTTATTTATTAAATAATTATATAGATGAACTTATAGTTGTTGGAGGTTTTAAAGGTACGATTGTTATTTACTTTAACGGATAGATTATATAGTTAACATTTTCGCATAATTATTGCCGAAACGTTAGCGAATCGTATCGACAACGATACGTTCATCCGTTTTATTAAAATGTTATTTATTTCTAAAGAAGTATTTTTATTGAATTATTAGCAATTATGAATATAATTTAAAATTTAAAATTATTTATGTTTAAACAAATATACATTTGTATTTTGTATTTTTTTTTGTAGATACACCAGAATATACTAGTACAGATGCTTTCATGCATGGGTTTAACAAGATTGGTGGGTATTTTTAGAACAATTGTTTTCAATATGAATAATTTCGCCAACATTAATTTGATTTGTCATAATGTTTTCTCAAAACATGGTTGCCATTCTTTACCAATTCAATATATTATTTAGAGTTTTAATAAATATATGTATTATAGTATATATGTTATTTAAATTAGGTACCTAATTAAAAATACGTTGCTATAGATTAAAATGAATGTGTAATATATAGTAATTATAGTGATTATTTGGTATCTTCGAATCATAATTATATTCATTGGGTTTAATTGTGTAGGTATGTTTACACAATTTTAGAATTTATAAATATAATTTCACCTATACCGCTGTATTAAATAAGTTTAACTTGGAATTATGGATGGTTATATTACAATTTGGCTTTGTTAACGAAAACATTAACAAATATTGAATCCTCTAGGTCTTATTTTACTATTGGCGTTACGTTGTTATGCAAATTGTATTAAACAGCAATAAACTTAAGTTAAAAACCTAAATGGATAACCACATTATTAATAATTATTTTTGTCCCGTAAAATATGAAGGTAATTCTGTTATAGCGACAAACTTTTTTACAGGAATAAAACGTCTTATTTAAGTGCTAAAAAGCAAAATTCGTTAAAAATTTTTTTTTCTTTTGTTTTAATAGACACCTCCATTTATACAATTCATAACAACCCTTATGGTATTATTGATATTTTTTTATCTCTATATTAATTCTTAATGTTTTCTTTAATAAGCATAAAGTGTATATTAAATATCTGTTTTCTGAATATATATATATAATAGAAATTTTAAGACAATATCACGATGAAATCTATAGAAGAGCAATGTTAAGTATGTATTATTATTGTAAATTAATGAAGTCACAAAAACTTTAAATCGTTGAACAAATTGTTAATTTGTAATTAAAACATAAATATATATTTTTTTAAATCGTCGAATTTCTAGTTTACGAGGAAGGTATGGTTGAGTGTCCAAGGCAATGGTGTAAGAATCGTCTTAGAGGTTATTATTTTTGTGAATAAAATATTTTCATTAGTTTATATTTTAAAATATATCGGTAAATTATATTTCTAGTGTGACAAGATTAATTTGGATTTTATAGGTCAATTATTGAATTTTATATAACCATTGTTTACTTTTGGTAATTTTTTAGACATTTGAATTAAAAACTGTAGATATTCCATAATACGAGTATACATTAAAAACATAAGCTAAATTACATTTAAATTTGGATTATAAATACATAATTAGGTTATCTACGTATTATTTTTATCTATGATAGCTTAAACTCTAAATGTTTATGTCTATATTTTTTCCACAACAATGAATACCCTACTATGGAGCCGGGGTCGGGAACCTTTTTGTAGGAAAGAGCAATTTTTTCAAAAAATTACAAAACCATGATGTCCAGGGAGTCGCACTGGTTTGAACAACAGCCTTGTTTTTTTAGTTGTAGTTGTTAGTCTAGACTATAGATTATAGAATATTAAAATAAAGATAGTATTATTTCATTGAGAAATTGGTAGGTATTAAAAACATAATAATAAGTCTTAAATTTAGAAAATATAGAAAAACTTTATTTCATTAATTCATTATTATTATTATTATTATTATTATTATTATTATTGTTTATACAAATATAATATTATTTAATTAAATACAATAACACAAAAAAAAAAACGTATCTACTTAATATTGATGAACTTTCCAAAGAGCCGCAGGTTCTCGACCCCTGCTATAGAGTATAGATGATAGCGTAGCCAGAATTTCGCTTTGGAAGCGGGTCTGAAAATGTATTATATTATAACAGTGGCTTAACTAGGATAAGTTCGGTATTCTAATGTGGTGAATATTCCAGTGGATATTTTTAATTTTAGTCTTATGCACCTTTTTATTTATACTAAATTACACAATTAATTAATATTGGTAATATTTATCATTATAGCTATATATATACTAAAAAATATTCTTTAGCATATGGTTTACGACAGGGTAGTGTCAGTAAATTTTTTTATCATTTATATACGAGTATTACAGTAATGCGATTTATTGTGTAAATTCTTGACTCATATAATAATAAAGAATTCAAAATTTTTGTTTAAAACATTAGAGGAAAAATATGTTGTTAGAAAATGCCAAGGTAAGATTAAAGATAACAAAGTATTAAATTATAATTACTGATTTATTTAATAGCAATTCTGAATCGGAAATCTCGATAAAACACTAATATTGTCGTATGTGTGACTATTGCATTTCTATACTTTTTTTTATTTTATTCCATAAAATAGCCTTTATATATAGGAAAACGCCGTCTGAATGTCCTTTTTGTGTCTTGCCGATTTTTAAATAAATCGTTATTTCCAGAGGTATCGCCGTTAATTGGTATATATAAGAAAGCAGGGTCATATACAAGAGGTGAGGGATATGGACATCAGATCCTTGCCTCATTACCCAGCGATTTTTAGAAAACTCAAAACAAAAAAGGTCATGCGATGTATAGCGAATAAGAGCAACTCTTTTCCCTTGATCCCTGAGTTCAATTATCTGCAATTCTTCGATTTTCCATTTTCGAACAGAAAACGTCGTCATCATTTATTTATTTATTATAATTTTAACTATTTTTACGTTATTATTATTTATTTTTTTTTTTGTAGCTTTTATAAGAGATGAAAATATTATAATTCGTAAGTAATTCTTTTGTACATGAAAAATAACACAATTCATAACATTTGTGTTTACAATACACAAATCTTGATTTTACGAAATTTACGATACACACGTTATTAGGTAAATATATATAATTAATAAAAAATATGTACGACGTAGACAAATTTATTTATTTATTCGGTTACACATAATTTAAGTTTTTTTTTCTTTTAAATTCAATTTTTAATTTCGTATTTTAATAGGACGTCACAATGACTGTGCTTTTCTCTGCCTGGAACACGCATTTTTCTTTTTGAGTGAGTTAATTTAATTCTTTTTTGTACTATTTATAAAAAATAAAAAAAGCTAACCATTGATTATTGCTTATTAAAATTAGGTTAATTTCTATTTTATTTGCAATAGTGAAGTCTACGTATAAAGTGTTCGTTGCCTATATGTATTACACGATTACTAAACTCGGGCAAAAAATATTTAATCATTTTCGCGGTGGAAAAAGTTTAAATAAATTGATAGTTTTCTCTCAATTATTTTATCGTGAAAAACGATCCAATCAGCAAATTTTAACGCGTGTGTTTTCTAATAAGAAACATACGCCCTGTATAATAATCTGGTCGACCGGATGAATTCATTTCAAAACGAATCCAATTGAATAATATAAATTATCATGTGTTTTATTATATTTCGATTCAATTAATTTGTTCAGAAACACAATATATATTATTGTATTTCCGTAATCCGTAAGATTTTTGATAATCCGAATACGAAACACAAATTATGCTGTAACTAGTCATAATGTTGGGTATGCCAAAAAGTTCCGTAGAGCGCGCTATCGTATTCGTCAATTAATAATTTTCGCGCTATCGTATTCGAACTTTCTAGACGGATCTTTTCGTCACCAAACTATCAACTACATATATCAATCATAGTTACATACTATAATAAATCCTGTCTTTCGTTTCGCTATAATCGATTTAACATTAAATCTACTTCATTGTTCTTACCTAACCCAATCAAGCACACTTAAATTATTTACTGGTTAAAAAAAAAGTCGTCCCCCCCCCCCCCCGGGGACTATACAATTCGGCTGCGACCCCGTCGTCAGTCGAGGACGATTTTTTAAGCGGATTTCGTTGAAAGATTTTCCGGGGGTGCCAGCTGGTGGCCGATGATTTTTTTTCTTTTTATGGGTACCCGTCACCCCCTGGCCATTGGGGTACATACAAATACCGTTTATTCACAAAATAAATAACGTGAATGAGTATAAAAAAAAATAAATATTTTATTCGGCTTGTAAAATGTGACCGCACAAAAGACCGAACTTCAAAATCTCTTTCTGGGATTTTTTTCGGAACAGCTTGCTGGGCGCACCTCATAAATCGAAATGTTTCCTTTCGGTACGGTGTTCCAACAGTGTTGGAGTTATAGCGAAACAAAAAAAACGAAGTGAAGGGGATGTTTTTAGTTCGGTACACACAAACGTATCGTCTACTCAGTAGCAGTATCCCCCCGACTGTTCTACGACTAAAACTGAATGTGTCGTGACGATTCGAAAAACTAAAAGCCACTCCATAGTGACGACAAGTGTGTTTGGAACAGTCAGTGATTTATTTGTTAACCGAGGAAGCCTTTATGTCGAACCCATTCGTTTCGGTAACACGGGAATTCAGAGAAATCCTTAGAAGGGATTTTCGGCGCAATTTCCCCGGTATATGCCCCTCAACATAAGATACTGAATCAAAATTGATCTCCTTGGAACAGTGTACCTGTTACCAAAGGCGTCAGAATTATAGCAAAACCAAAAAAAAAAAAAAAAAAACGAGAGTCAGAATTTACAGTGCGCAAGTACGCTTAGTTACGGTAGTCGATGAGAGTTTGGTGACGAAAAGACCCGGCACGGCGTCCGTCGCATCGCCGGAAAACCAATCGCAAAAGTTCCATCGCAAAACGGTACACACCTCTGCGACGGTGACACGGGGGGGAATCGTACGCCTCGGACTTGCCTAACTTTCCAAACCCGACTGTTAGTCGGCATATCCAACAGTGGTTCTGATTTCAAAACAAATCAGAAAAGAGTAGTGCAGTTATAGTTATAGTTAAAGCAAAGATTTGCAATAATCATTTTAAAACAGATAAGTAGGATGGTACATGTTGTACGAGTGTAAATGAATAGACATAACAGTATATCCTTTATAGACGATTCAAAAGAAATGGACGGTAAGTTTTTTAACTATATACATTATATTTATCTAAACAATTATTTTATTTAAATAAACAAAATGACTATTAATTAATTGTTCGTTAAAATTGTTACGCTGCAAATGGCGGATAATCATAATATACGATGTCATCGCGGTTCCTTTGTATCAATTTGTTTTGTAATCCGTCTCGAAACGTTTTATTCAAACGGTTATTGTTTTATTAAAACGGTTTCTGTTTATTGTGTAATATCTTACGAATGCAAATACCGCATTATTCTCTACATATCGAAACGCAATTTTTTATTTTCAACGCGTGTTTTACGCGTAAAACACTGACGTCAATGTACGTACGATTGTCAATATTATTATTTTTTTTTATATTTATTTGCTTGAAAAAATGTAATCGTCAAAACATTGTGTTAAAAAAATTGAATTCGGCTAAAAACTAAGATATTAGATTTTTAAGTAAAATCTTTCGTTTGTTTTATAACGATAGCGTTTCTTTTTTTCTCCTGCGAGTTATAAAAAGTATTAAATCTAATGATTTTTAATCTCAAAATAAAACCTTTTCTTTCAAATTTATTAACAAATCAAGGAAATAAACATAAATATGTGTAATATGTTATTATACATTTTAAGAATAATAAACCAATTTGTATTAACTTTAGTGTTTTTTTTTATTATTAAAATTTCATATTTTATATTAAATATGTAGTATTATTGATATATTGAGTCTATATATAAACTATATATATATATACATTGGTTTTTTTTGTAATTTTTAACTACACTATATTTTTGGAATAAGATATATATATATAAAACTAAAATTTTAGGATATCAACTAAAAAAAATTTTAAATGATATTTCCCGATTTAGTTTTCTTTACGCATAATATCTAACATCATAAATCGTTTTAGACATTCACTTTATTTCTATATTAAATATCGAAAAATGTATGTGGAGAATAATTTATGCTTTTTATTATCGAAAATCGTGATTTATTTTATAACCGAGTTTTATAGCAAAAAACGGTAATTTCTGTATTTGAAGTTTAATGAACAGATCAGTTCGCCTCGTTGCACATATTTGAGATCAAAAAGAATATATATAAATTATAAGCATATTCATTACACTATGAAAACATTTTACGTTATTTTTACGTCTAATTTTTTTAAATACCGTACATTCATTTTTACACATTTATATATATTCAGATTTCGATCTGAATATATATTAACTTTTTCTTGAAAAATATTGATCTTAAGTAATAGGATTTAAAGCAATTGCATAGAAACACACCTTAAAACCATGGCGTAGGCAGGAATTTCGTATGGCGAATGCTTAAAATCCTATATCTACTTACCTATACAATAATATCAGTAACGCTAATATTGAAGGAGTGGTGCAAGGGATTTCGTGTGAAAAAAAACTTGAAAAAGCTTGTCTCGTTATAGATATTTTGAAATTTCATTCTGTGAATTGTGCACATGGTGCTAAAATTAATATAATCTTTTTTGGTTAGTTTTAGTAAAGGAATACTATACATACGTGGGCATTGTTTATTCAAGTTTTATAGGTAATTATTATTGTTGTTATTATTATTATTATTCATAATAAGATACGAATTAATCATGGCACAAGTATTACAAACATATACAAGCGATAGTAATTATAAATTTCTCCCATTTTTGTTAACAGCGTGGTTATTAATTAAACCGATGTATTTATATACAGTTACAATAAATATATACAACTTGTTATTTTACATTATTAATAATATATAATTATTAATTTACAAATAAAAAAATATTCGGTCAATTTAATATTAAAATTACTTTGTCAAATTATGCGGCAATGTATTATTTTATGAAGATTTTCATTTGATTTCAATTCTTAGAAAATCAACTCTTGAAAAATATAAAATTTTTATTTTATTTCAGAAAATTCTACGGTACGAACTCCATTACAGTTTTGTTCGGGTATTGATTTTGCTCCTACGATACAGCCAACCACACATACATTTGTATCTGCACCTGCTGCTACACATCAAATTGGCTTTAGGTTCGACCTCAATATACCATATATAAACGAGGAAGACAACAATTGAAACGAGTTGTCTATGAATTTGGCTTACCTATAATGTCGCTATACTATTATAATAAATACTTCTTTACTTTTTACTAAAACTTATAGATAATAAATATTAAGAAATCAAAATTACACTATGAAATAAATACGATTATGTTTGCAACAAATACAAAATGTTTATCGATTATTACGAATTATATAGTTTTTATTTTTGTTAATATTATTTTATATAATATTAAATCTGTAATGTGTGTGTGTATATATATATATAAACGTATATGAAATTTCGTTATTCTATATAATAACTAGTAATTACATTGAACATATTCAGTTAAATTATTGAATAAATACAAAAATACATAATATAACTAGTTATTCTGTATACTAACTAAGTTTATATAACGATTTTATCATACAAACTAATGGAAATGTGTAGTTAACACATTAATGAGCACATTTGGGAATTCTATGTAATAACTAGTTATTTCACACACACATAATATATACTAGCTGAATTACCCGGGATTCGTCCGTGAACAGTTAATATTGTATTGCTTCGCTTCCAACAGAAATCGAGAGATCTAACGAAAGTCTGGAAGATTCGGTACGGGTAGGCCGTAACGTGTCTAAGAGTACCACTGTCGTCAAGATCCTTCCCAAGGGATTGTTTTTTACATTTTCGAAGGTAAGAGGTTAGGTTATAGGAACTGCGTATCGAAATTTGGGTCGAGATGGGCGTCAAAGGTGTTACAGGCGGACGAGATCTAACATATATGTCAAATAGTTCGCAACCTGTGTTTTGCTTTTCATGTTGGCATTCGTTATAATAATAATAATAATTATAATAATAATAATAATAATAATAATAATAATAATAATAATAATAATAATAATGATAATAATAATAATAAAATGAAAATGAAAATGATATCAAAAAATGTCTTTAAGTTACGAAATTTCCGTATACCACTAGTGGTACGCTTACCGCAAGTTGGGAACCGCTGTCCTAAATTATTCGTCAGGTTTAAAAAACATTATTTTATAATTTCTCAAGTTTACATATTTTATTGATATTTTCTTTAATTTTAATTGATCTAAGTAAGGAAAAATGATCAAATTTTTTCAAATATTGCATATAAATGATATTTATATTACGCCCTTTTTGAACCCCAGTAAAATCGTATTTAAGGTCCAAAAAAATTACGGATGAAAACGTGTATTAAAATTTTATTATAAACAAAATATTAATTAAACGTTTGTCATTACACAAGATAACTAAAGATTGTAGATGTTGGGTTTCAAAAACATTACAATGAACAATCATAGACGAGGTTACACACATAACGATTTTTCGATTGAAGATTTTATATTTTCATCATATTTATAATATTAATAAAACGTTAACAAAAACAAATTCATTTTGACCAACATCCACAGGAACCGAGGGTCGATAAATATTGTATTATTATTTTAAAAATCAATTTTTCTCGGAATTTATAAGTGATAATAATTAAATAATTTGTAATTACAAGTTGTAAGAACTGTATAAATTATTTTAATTTTGTAATTTTTAAATCTTTGTTTTAATTGCATTTGCATAACGTTGAGTTCAATCGTTTATTTTAAATATATAATACTTCTTTAAGTTACATTTGATATTAATTCTAGAGAAGCCATTAAATAGGTAATTGCGTATTAGTTTTAAAGGAACACTGAATATTACTTTGCTTACATTTACATTTGTGCAAATACTCTTTGATCTTTCGATTGTTTATTCAAGTTTATTTTTCAATTTTTATTCAAAGACCTATTTTGTTGAAAATAACGTGAATAGTGATATTGGTGCATAAAATCGTTGGTTTAACTATAAAAAAAAAATTAAGAAGATGGATTTTAAAAATCTTTTAATTGTTGTGATCTTTGCAATATTTCTTATAAATAATATTGAATCTTTTCTTAGCAGTAAGTATTCTAGTTACATTCTCCTTTTGAAACTTTAAATTAAATCTTCAAATAGAAATATAGCGTAAAAGATATTACTTAACTTTTGTGTAATCTGTGATCTATTGTTATTTATTTTATGTATATATTATATATTGTTTAGTAACACAAAGTAGTAAGTTCTGTGATGAATAAATATGCATTTAATTTGGCAAAATATTACATTATTTACGAATCTTTTAGATTTGTCCAGTAGGAATTCGTCCATATAATTTCTTTTATATTCCACAGAAAATTTCCCATAAAAACTGAATTACAACAATTGAAATATTTATAATAAAACAATGGCTTAAATACCCATATCTGTAAAATTTAGTTATTCTTAACATAAATTAAAATGTTTGTTTTTATTTCTATACTAGAATAGAAATATTAAACAATAGAATAGAGTAGAATAATGTCCTTAAATGCTTACAGGAACGTTTTATTAGTGATAAAAATAATTTTATTGTAGAAGAAAAAGGCCCCAGTGAATGATGTTTGGAATTTCGTCCATTAAAATAATAGTTATTATAAGTTCACGTGTTATATATTTTACGTTTGTAGACCGATAATAGTATAATGTAGATATTTACTGTTAGACTGAGACGGATGACCGTTGAGGTTCTAATTAAATTTCTGTTAATAAATTTTATACGTGTTTACTGATAACTGTTCTGAAGGTACTGAAAAATTAAAATATATCTACGTTATATTATTTCCAATCTTTATTAACATACCGGGATATTTAAAAAACAATTTTATTAATACGAATACAACAAAGAGAACTGCACATTCAATTGAGTTGCCTAATGGACACAGATTATTTTTTAATTTTTTCACAGATTTTCACAGACTATTGATCAATAAGTAGTGTATAACATTTAAATTTGATTGTAATTATAAATATGAATCAGATATTCATATATATATATATAATGAAAGTATCAAAATTTTTTTGAACGAATACTGAAAAATTTTAAACTATTTATAATATATATATATATATATATATATATATTAAAAATTCTACGAATATAAATGAAAGATTAAAACATGTAGAGTATAATTTAACACTAACATACATATTCATTACCGAATCGGTGTGACGTACATAAATACTGTAATAACTTGTAGATAATAGGTAATGATAAAAGATTTGAAATAGTTTATTATTACTTTTCTGAGCTAATCTTTTACCTTGTGATATGCTTGTCCCATTTGGAGTGATTGAAACAAAAAAAAAAAAAAAAAATGTAGAGGAAAATAGATTGTGCAGAAACTGTTGACTATTGGGTTACTTTATTTAACAGAAAATTTAATATAGTAACGAGAGTATAATAAAAGGTCGCGGTTAGGAAATAATATAAAAGAAGTAACAATTTCAAATAAAAATGTAGTAGAAAGTATCAGTATAGTACAAATGTATAACGCATTTGTCATATATATATGGCGAATTTAGACATTCAGACTTTTTAATCGGCCCCGGCAGTATACGTTTGTGGTGTTTGGTGTACGTTCGTGTGGATTAAACATATGTAGGTCAGTAAAAAATATTCGGAGTTCCCTTTTAAATTATTAAACAATCAAATATTTAAATTAACCAGTCTTAATTGTTTGCATTGGATTTGAAAAAAAAATCTCATATCGGTAGTGTGCGCGAATATGTAGAAATACGACTTTTTTTTTTTGTTTCTCTTGTAGAATTAATGGGATCTGTGATCGATAACGTGTCAAATACTTTTTTTTTAAATATTAACCTTACACACCGTGTATAAATACATAAGTTTATTAAAATATGCAAATACAGCGTATACCACTATTAATATCGTATATACATGCTTTGATATTTCCATTATTTTAGAATGCATCCGTAAGTTTGTTATAAAGTTTTATTTATTAAACAAACAGATTTTGTAATAATCCAAAATTAATTTATTTCAATTATTCATATTCGCGTTGAGGTCAAGACAAGAATACGAGATTCTTAATGATTATAAAATACCGTAATGTTAAAATTCTCGTTTATCTATGTTCTTTTTATTTAGAGTGTTCAATAGTTTATTTTGGCATATAATTTCGTTTCTATTACCAACGTAATTTTCTATAAATGTACAAAGACTTTTTAGACCCTTTGTCGATTACACTTGACGTATTGTGGTCGATGGAAAAATCGATAAAATAACGGATAGGTTCTTAGATGTAAAAATACCCATAATTTCTGTGAAAATCATTAATAAATTTGATATACATTTATTAAATGAGCGTTTATGACGAAATTATCGTATTTCATATTACTTATATAGCATTTGATAATTTCTTTGAAGCGAATATCGTATTCAAGTCATTAGGTTTGAACATCAGACAAGATTATAATGCTCTTTCAAATCGTTGCCAATTATTATCGAAATAAATTTCGTTTTGAAAAATTGAAATTTGTTTCAAATTCAATTCAAGAGAAATTGTTTACGTGTAATTTCTAAACTTGGCCTGAAAAATAATAATATTTCTGTTGGTTTCGTCTTATTTCAATCACGAGTTTATTACTGAAAATAATGAGAGTTCATATTAAAAACATATACTGTTCTCATTTTTCGTCTTGAAAGCCATCAAAACAAGAGATAACCATGTAAAATAATTTCACGCAGGTTACTCGGCTTGTTCTTTAATTGTTAGATTATTATTATTATTATTATTATTTTTAGGTGAAATTGTAATAGTCGGAAGATTTAGGTGTAAGTATTTTGTATTTTTCAAATGTATATATATATATAACCTATACCTAACTCGACCAACGCTTATTTTTAAAAAAAAACCAATTTTTCTCTTTCGCGATACGAAATTTGGCCGCAATCCGGTTGCCCACAGCGTTGTCCGATCACAGCAGTTTTGAGATATTATGATATAAGTTAAAAATCATAAGACGAAATGCGATACGGAATACAATCGCCGTCGTTATTTTTCGATATTAGAAATTACACTCAATACGAGTAAGAACGTTGAACCGCGCTTACAATGAAATCTGTTTGAAACTTATGTGTGTGTGTGTGTCCAATTAACGAAATACGAATCGTTCTTGCGAGGGACGAAAATTCTAGAAAATTCCACTCGTCCGCTACATCGGATTAGCCATTATCGCGATATTGCGGGCCAACGTTACTTCACAGGGTGCACAAATTGTGAAGACTTCACAAAGCAGTTTTTTTTTTTTTATGGATACTTACCTATTTTTCGCAATAATCGTATACAGTGTATAATACAACGTTCTTGCGATAAAATTTGATAATATTTGTTACGAAACAATCAAATTGTAATAGAAAAAGGCTTATTTTTTGGGGGTGGGGGGGTACACATGTTAAAATCGGCAGTGTACGAGACTCCCGTGCATCCCTCTAGTCGTGCCTATGAGTCGGTCCCGACCGCTGAGAGAAATTAATATAAAAAATAATAACCATCATTGTAAAACCAATTGCTCCAATTCTTGCTCTGCTCAGAATTGAAAAAATAAATATATGATTTTTTTTTCTCTTTTTGTATGAACTCAGCTGATTACACAGCTGCGGAAATCTTTGTACACGGACTCTGCCGGATAGGTGTGTATTTTTAATAACAATAAATGCGTGGCTTCAATGAATATTAGCTGTCATTAATTTGGTTTTTCACAATGTTTTCGAAATACGTTTTGCCGTTGCGCGCTATTTAATTCTATTATTTACATTTTCGATATCAATAAATGTATTTCATTTTAATTGCTTAAGACAACTGCTATAAATTAAAATTAATTATGCAACGATTATGGTAATTATCAAATAACCTAAATTATTATTATTAATTATACATGTTCACTCAATTTTAGAATTTATAAAATATAACGTAATTTGGATTATTATTGTTTTAAATAAATTTCACTTGAAATTATGGGAAGTTATTGTTGGTCTTGACTCTTAGAAACATAACAATAAAATTTAGATACTCGTAATGTATTTTCCACTGAAATTTGTAGTAGCGTTTAATAATAATAATAATAATAATAATAATAATAATAATAATAATAATAATAATAATAATAATAATAATAATAATTCAAAAGTACACTTGAGCTGTGCTGGAAACCGAAATTAACGAACTCCATATTGATAAAAAACGTTCTATTCCCGTAAAATATAAAAGGTTTGTTAATAATAAACATTTTTCTGTGAAATGAAAATGTACTGCTTATTTGTTCAGGAGAGATTGTCGTTAAAAAAAATGTATTTTTGTTTTATTAGATAAATTTAAATATTCTCACAGTAAAATAAAAAGAGGTATTACAGATATTAATTTCGTCTTAGAAATCAATTAATAAATAAAAATAACCTTAAGTATAACATGAATATTTTTTTATATAATTGGTATTATATTTATTTAAATTTTGGCGAATATTATTTCGATATTTAACATATCTCTTTTTGTATAAATATATTATAGAGTTTTTAAAGACCTATCACAGAGAAGTTTTTGAAAGAGCAGCCGAATGTATGTATTGTTATTTAAATTTATCAAGTTACAAAATAAAAATAAAATTGTTGATTTGTGATTAAAATCGAATATTTTAAATTTAAAAACATGTTATAATTTTTAGTTTACATTAACGATATGTTTCTATCTCCAAAACAATGGTGTATGAATTATATGAAAGGTAAATATTTATTTTATGATCGAAAGAATTTTAATTTATAAATTTTACAAGCATTTATACTACATAAGTTTGGAGTCAAATGTTGATATTTTCATGTCAATTGTTTAATTAAGTTAATGATAGATTGTTCAATAATAATAATAATAATAATAATAAAATGTTAGAAATTCATAGTGAGCGAATAAATCAGTAGTCACCAAACAAATTTTAATGCTGGTTTTCAGGAAAACGTTTTAGTAAAAACTGTATTGATTATAAAAAATGTAGCGTCAATAAAATTGTCTATATTTCCGTATATATACATTTATGTTACTATATGACCCGAGGAAATTAAATTGCTCGTTTAAAAAGACGTTACGCTTTTCACAAATCAAATAATTTTATTTCAATATTAAATCTATGAGATGATATGTGACGTTTCAAGTGTACTTTGAGGTATTGATATTAAATATTAATTAATCTCGTGAACTTAGGCTATGACGACGAGGTACTGGCAATTAGTTTTTATATTATTCATATGAAACTAGTGCATGTCAGTATATATATATATATTATAGTGGTATACATTTTGAAAATGTTTGTATCATTCAATATACCTATACCAAAATGTTTGTTTATAGAGATAGGTGAAAAAAATAGAGCTCAAAAATGCGCAGGTAAGTTTATGGATAGTACAATATTAATATAGTAACTACATACTTTACTTACAGTAATATATTTAAGCATCAAAAAATAATTAAAAATAATAAATTTCAATCAACTTTATTGTTTATTAAAATAAGTTTTTAAAAATAAAGTATTTAAGAAATAATTATATTTATATAATAAAAAAAAAAGATAACGACGAATTGTGGATATCGTTTAAGTTCAAATTACTTGGAAAAAGATTTCTGAGATTTGTTATTACTATGAAATTCAACAGTAATGATAAATCATTGCACTCGATAAAACGATTCCGAGCAGAGATCCGGTGTAATATTATTTATTAATTATTATTAATAAATAATATATTGTGTACATTAAGAGTAGCTCGCACATCATTTACGATTAACCTTACAGTAACTCTTTTTAATATAATTTCTTAAAATTAGTATTGTTATTGTTATTTATAATAATTTTTATTGATATTACGACGATTTTAAATAATCAATTTTTTTTTTTTTTTTTTAGAATTTTTAGTAGATAAACATATACGTAAGTAATCTATATATACATCAAAAGGAACAACAGATAAGTTGGTTTTAACCTGATATTTCGAAATAATTTATGTTTAGATATATATATTACTTTGTATAATGTATAAAAATGAAAATATATGATTTGCATCTTTTCAACCGTAAATTAATTTAATTAAATTAATTCATTTTTTATTTTCTATAGAGTATTTTACTGAAGGACTTACATCATTGACACATGCATTTTTTAATATTTGTGAGTAATTCATAATTTGTTATTTTTCTTAAATAGATTTTTTAATTTATTTACTACATATTTTATTTGATAGTTTCAAAATGATTTGAAATTAAATTGTTTTAGTATTATTTAATACGTTTTTAATTAAACCTTATTAAACTCTTTATGTACATATATATATATATATTTTTTTAAATTGGTTTATCGAATGCATACAAAATGTATGTTTATACAAAATGTAACCCGATATTCGAAGTTAATTTTTTACTGCAACTTAATTGTTTTGTTTCAAGGGACTATCTAATAATTTTCACATTTCATAATGCGATTTATTGTAATTTTTATATTTTACTCATATTAGAATTATATCAGAATTTAAATTAGCGATTATCTGTCAATCCTGTATCTGTTTAAACTCTTAGAATTGGAGAAGTTTATTCTTAAATTGTACGATTTTTCTTCTATTGATTCATAATTTTCACATATACGTAAACGAGGTATACTAATTTAATATCTTCTCTTTCACGAACCCTGTATCCGCCAGAACATACGAAGTAGTTATTTGTATAGTTACTGTTTTTCCATTTGACCTGTTTGTCCAATACACGATAAAATATAAAATACTTCTACTCAGGCTATCATGTCAACTGGTAAAGATTTATGAAACTCTGAATTCACCAATTTAAAATTGCTTGGGATTTATGATTTTACAATTGAAGTAAATTATTACATGTCAAAAATTCCCTGTTAATTTAGATAACACTAAGACTTCGAGAATTGCAAAAAAAAACATTAATACGGGATTCAATTTTAAAAAATTTGACACCTAGTAGTTTGCAACGCGACTGAGAGATATACCGATTAATATAGCATTCGATCTTTGAAATGAAAAATCTATTATTGTCGCCATATTGCTAGTATTATATTGAATATTCGTTGATTTTTCAATTATAATAAAAAAAAAATCTGCGGAAATGTTTATCATCTGGTTTTGTGAGATAATTTTAGAAATTACAGAAAAATAATGTCTTCCAAATACATTTAAATATTATAAATTATCATAAAAAAGAATAATATTTTATTATTTACAGCTATTATGAAAATTAGAAACGGTAAATTAAAATAGTTATAAGATCATTTTGGTAAATGAGGTGTTTCTATACAAAACGTAATAAGCGTGGAATTTTCGCAAAAAAACCTTGTTATTTATTTTTATTTTGATGGAGAAAAAAAATTATTTTGTCGAAATTTGATTGAAATTTGGATAAATGAAAATGGATTGTAAATTATTATTCTCTGAATGATATGATGTTGAAAAATTGTTATTTTCCAAAGGTATAATAACACCCATTTACTTTCAATGCGTATTATATTCATAATTATTATTTCGAAAAACACCATTGCTCATATATCTAACTGTTATATACTAAGACTACTGTTATATGCTATAAATATTTCCTGTAAAAGTCAATTTTTGACATTAAAATATTTGCCTAGAAACACATCAAATACGTTACATTTCTCTAATAATTTTTGATGTATTAATATTATTTTATATAAATCTATCGACTAAAATTATTCTTTATTTGATTAGATTTAACAAAAAAATACATTTCATATATGGGAGAGGTTTTATCACCAAAATTAGGTGAGTATCAATAATTATTAATTATATTAATATTTTAAAAAATCATGACACTAATACAAATACCATTCTAGTGGTAGTCATTATAAATAAAGTTCTTATAAATCAAATGTATAGTCATTTCTATTATTTTTTAGGGCGTGGTAATGGATTTTCCATTATTCAATTTTCATTAAACCGATGTATGCTAGTATTATACTAGTATATAAGAAACAAATTAAAAACTATAATTTTTATAGCGTATATTTTATACGTCACTATAAATACATAACAATAAACTATTTGGTGAATTTAATATTATAATTTTTGTCTAATTCTGTGTTAATATATTTATCTTAATAACTTTCTCACTTTGTTTAAATATTTAGTAAATCAAATGTTGAAAAATGTAAGATTTATTTTATTTTAGGAAATTCAACTATACGAACTCCAAAGCAGTTTTGTAATGGTGATGAAGTGGTAGCTCCTATTGGCAATGCTTCTACATCTACGTCTGCTAGTACAAGTCTAATAGGCCGTACGTTCGACCTCAACGAACCATATGTCGAAGAAGAGGAAAACAATGAAGACGAAGACAACGTCGAAGACGAAGACGAGAATGAAAATGAAAACGAGGACGAAAATTAAGACGAAGCCTACAATGAAGACAAAGATTACAGTGAAGACGAGTAGCCCATGAATTCTGGTTTATCCATATTATTTCTGTTCTATATACTTCCATTTATTTTCAATACAATTAATAAATAATCGAAATTAAACTAAAAAGTACATATGATTGTAATGTTTAGTGTAGCAATTGCAATAAAAACCGTATACATGAATCCTGGAGTTCATTTTTATATTAAATGACTTAATATTGAATCTATAGAGATCTATTTATGCCACCTCATAACTCGGGAAATGTTAAATTCTGATAAATATGCTCACCAAATATATTTGATTTGTATTTACAATTCAAATATCCTAAAATGTGTTTAATTACTTGCAGAATTTGTAGTTAATACAAAATATATACCTACAAAACAATTCAGCGACCGCACCAATCATTTTTTTTTTTTTTTTTTGGCGACATACAACTTTCATATTACTCAAAGTTAAATTTTTATAACAATAATTTTATTGTCCTTGTAATTTTAAATTGTTAAAATTACAATTTATATCAGATTATAAATATTAAAATTGAAAAACGTGAAAAAGTGTCCAGTACAGACTTTCGATTTTTTTCAGCGGACAGAAGAAACTCAAATTAAATAAATAATATTATAATAAAAATGATGTGTGAAATAAAAAATTACTACTATGAATTCATACTCGTCAATAATATTTTTCACCTTATGAGTGATGATGACGTACTGAAATATTCATCGAACCCGATTGTGTATATTTACATATTATGTAAAATTTATATTTATGAATTTCTTTCTTCAGTTTAGAGGTTAATTATCTGTTATACAAAAAAATTAGAATCCGTTAAACGTCTCGACAGTAAAAATGATAAAATATCATATATTATATTTTTCGATATTTTAATATACAAATAAAGTGCACGTCTAAAACGATTTGTGACCTAACCTAACCTAACCGATGGTAAAATCGGGGAAATGTGTAAAACGAAGTGGTAGCTGTATACGACTTCAATCGGACAGTAAAACTATGTAAATGTCGTGCATAAAATACCAGATAAATAAATCTGTTTTGTGGACAAACAAAATACAATTCTCTTTAATTGGTATCCTAAATTTTTAGTTTCTTTTTTTCATTTTGATATTTTATTTTAAAAATATGGTATAGTTATAAATTACAAAAAAAAAAAACAAATTAATATACTACGTGAATTTTATATAAAACAAATTATTATTAATAATAACAAAAAAAAAAAAAAAGAAAAGAAATTCGGTATATTTAATTTTACATTACATTATATTATAATCGTGTTATATATTTTAAAACTAATTGGTATTATATTAAATTTACTCGTTTACCTTATTTATTGTGCGTAAAACAGATGTGCGCAAAAGTTTAAAAAAGACTATTAACCCCCTCCCTCCCCCCTCTTCTCCCACTTAAATAAATATCGATGACTTTTTATATTCGATTGAATAATAACAGAATTACTATTAATTCTGATATTCGTACTGCTGAAAACTAGTAGAAAAACAAAAAAAAAACAAAAATTATTCCAAAAGTTTATTTATTAACGCTTCTCGTGAAGTATACACAACGCATACGCAGGGAATACTAATGTCATGAAACACCTATTTATTGACGTTTATTTTACATTCGTGTTTACAATGCGCGTGTTCGTTGTAGTGATCCGCGATCGGCCACTTCGTTAAGTGAACCGTAAAAACGGTGTTGTTCAGGCGTTTTAGCGATAAGTGAAATAACAAAATGTACACTTAAGGGGATTGGAAGCGGCGATTGTCTGTCTCTCTCTATCACACACGTAACATAGCAATTTAGACCATTCCTATTTCCAACGTACCGATGGATCTAGTGATGCGACAATGATTCTGAAAACTGATCTGAATTCTTCGTGATGTCTTCTTTAGAACGACTTTCCCACATTTTTGATTTTGTCCCCCTAAGTCCCCCTAAAATTACCTTAATATATTTAGACATTTAAAAATTGACATTTTCAATTATTGTGAAAACCAAAGGTAAAAAATTAAAAAAGTGGGAAAGTCGTTTTAAAGTAGATTTGACGACGAATTCAGATCAGTTTTCAGAATCCTTATCGCATCACTAGTATCGCATCGGTACGTTGGAAATGGGATTTCGTGTTTTTCAAAAACGGTAGCCGTATTTGCTGACTTGTACCTGCGCGTGCGAGTGTACACACCACCAGCACGTATCTACACACACTAAACACTAAATACTACTCACACAAATACACTGCGTAACGCGAATGAATCATAAAATTGCCTATGCACAACCCCTTAATAAATGACCGCTTCCAATCCCCTTAAACTAAAACGATAAATACAAAAACTAAAATCCGTTGCGCGCCTGTACGTACTCCGTACGTGTTTAAATAGTATTACTTGAATTCGTTATTATTATTATTATTTTGTCTTTTTTCCAAACCGACCCCGCGGCCCCGCGCGCGATTACGGCAAAATGTTATACGCCACATCGCGGGCATTGGACCCTGGTAGTTGGCGCCAAGAAGCGCACGCAACCCGGAAACGGCTCGTCGCGTCGACCGCCGGCGGCTTCTTTGACGTGGCGGCAAACGACCGAACACAAAAGCCGCGCGTACCAGGGGATCATGTTCTGCGTTGCGCACGATACGATAAAAAAAAAACGATAGCCGGCCGCGTTTGAACGCAATATATAAATTATATAATTATAACGTAACAACGACCTCTCTTTATGGGGGGTTTTTTTTTTACCGATTTCGCGCGTGACTGTAAAGAAAGAAAATCGTTTCCAATATGAAAATTACGTTTTTTACAACAAAAAAAAAATCAATCGACCGAGCGTCCGATTTTAGAAGAAACACTTGGATAGAGCTAAATAAAAAAAATCGCTTTTATATTACCTACTCGTAATTATCCGCGAAATTCGTCAATTATTATTTATAAAATTCCGTTTGTTTCGCGTTTTGAACCTGTGTGACAACGCTAATATTTAACTCGTTATAAATAATAACTACGTTTAATACGTACATTTTTTTTTTTTTTTGTTTTTCGTTTTATATTATATATCGCGTTGGCGCAATCGTTAACCGCCGCAATAATTTTCGTTTCTTTAATGAATAGTGCGACGGTATTTGTAATACACACAGTTGATGCGATTTCGTGAAATATAGAAAATTACGTTTTACACAGAAAAAACGGTATAGCCGTAAAAGGCGTTTTGATATTATGTATACAGTAATGGCGACAAAACGGATACATTTTTGTTCCGATCATTAATAATAACCATTCACAGTTCGCTGTAAATATTAGAATTTTTGGTTTTTAGAATTATAAAAAAAAAAAAATGGGGGGAAAAAATCAAAAACCTGCTTTTTTTTTCATTTTAGCTTGATATTATCAATTAAAATGTAAATAATTTAATATACCGATATTATTAATGTGTACGTATTAAATTTTTATTTTTAATTAGACACGACTTTCACAAAACATATAATAATACAATCGCGTAATAATAATAATAATATCCGGCTGCGCCCTGTACACGAGACGAATTGCTCTGGACAATGGCTTATACGCGAATACATAATACGTATGAATATATTAATATCGATGGAAAACGCTTAATTATCATAAATTAGAAATTCAAATGTCAGCGCGATTTATAATAACCCAACCGAATTAATACTGTGTGTCTGACCAATAGTCGTTGGCCAATAGTTCAAATAAGCAAATGTTAAAATGTAAAATCGTTGTAACGCCCAAACGCTGTCTGCTATACACGCATTGTTTATATTATACGTAATAAGTTATTGAGATAGAAAAAAAAATATTACCGAACACATCGTTGAACGACAAACATTATTTCTTTTTCTTTTTCCATCGATTACCGCGTATATATTATATATATATATATACACAGCTCTATGAATATGCAATTCTCGTATACAAAACAGCTTGCGTGTTGCGGTTTGATATACGTTCTTTTTCTCTTTTTTTTCTTTTTTTTTTAGTCGAACCATTTATTTATTTATACTATAGCGATTAAATAATTTATTATAAGCCAAATATGATATAACCGTTACTTATATGTACATATGACTCTTATCACGCCCACATAAAAATATAAATCGACTCGTAGAACCCACTGGTCCCCGCGCAACAATATAAGCGTATTCCAACGTCATTTAAATTATTATTTTTTATAAATTATATTTGATTTACATGGATTTTTTAGTATATTTCTATAGACATCCTATTAGTACTCTGTACACACGGTCCGTAATTGGACGGACCGGATTGAACCAGCAAAACATCAACTGAGCCGCCGGAATCAGACTGCGGTTGCGTTGTCATTCCATTAAGTTGATCTGAACCAGACCGACTATTACTCTTTAAAAAAAAAAAATAATTTAGCGAATTGGACGTGACTGAATTTTCTATTCGACTGAACCGGGGACTGATATTTTATGTAGTAAACACCATCAGATCACTCGATATTTTTCTTTTAAACCGGACTGGAACAATATTATTTGTATTACGTACCAAATTATACCGAACCAAATTTCTAAACGACCAATGTTAAATTTTGACTATTGGCAATTCGTAATTGCATTGATTGTATTTGGTTTTCATTTTTCTCTACCGTATATCAGGAAATTTTTATTTTCTCTGAAATGATCGATTGGACGTCGCCGAAATACGATTATGATCGCGCAAAAACCTATTGTTATTATTATTATTATTATTATTATATTTCATATTTCTGTACATCGTGTGTAAATTATGTTAACATAGTCTCTGTCTTTTTACATAATAAAATCTCGTACAATTTTTATTACTATTAATATTCTTGTTCGAACGATTATAAAAAAAAAATAAATAAATACCGAACGAGACTGACTAAAATAATACAGCCGAAATGGGATAGAACTGAAATAATATTTCTGTGAAAACGTGACCGAATTGAATTAATATGAATTTGGTCTGGGATAGGGCAAAGTTGTTTAATGTGTGCGCAATTGTTGATTGGCCTACGTATATAAATGTAATATTATCATATAAATTAATATTAAAACATAAATGGTATACACGTGAAATATAACAAGGTTGAGGTTTCTGTACGAAATTGAATTCGTGAGCGTAACCATGTTGTAGCCGAGGTCTGAGGTGAAGGTCAGGTCGTATAATTCATTAATTCTATCGAATAAGAAAACACCGGAATGGAAATAAATAATCCGATTAAAATAACAGTAACGAGCCGAGTGAAAACGGAATATGAATTATATAATAAATATTTGTGGAAAAAAAAAACAATTTATTTCAATCCTTAATCAGTATAGTTTAAAACGAAAAGATAACTTTACGCGCGTACGTAATATGTTATAAATTCGAAATAAACGGACTTATCAAATGCGTATTAAATGAGTGTTATCGTAGCACGATAATAACTTTTGTGGTCTCTTCTTTTTGTTTTTTAATTAATCGACTCATTTTCACGCTATGGGGCAGCTTTGCAAAATGAATTAAAATTATTTGATGTTTTCGTTTAATATGAAATACGCTTTGAAACTATACCGACGATGTGCAACCTGTATTCTAGTCTGTATGAAATCACGATGTTCCTTTTTTTTGTTAACTTGTTAAATGTCATACAGCAATATAATTATTATTACAAATAATATATGATTTACCTAATTATACGTTTGATAACTACTGGGAAGAGAAGAGACACAACGTTTTTATTCAACGTTATACGTCATTAGAAAAACGGAAGGAAGTTCGAAGAAAAAAACTATAATTTTAATATAACTAAATGGAATAGGAATAAAATTGATTTTTACGAATGAGAATCGATAATGACTCCCCCCGCTTCATAACTATATGGCCTTCGATATCTCGATTGTGCTCTACATTATCATATCCGCCAGTAGCCAGCCCCAAAGAGCGATTCCACTAACCACCACGAAAACGATTTCATTATTAATACTTTGAATAATTTTTTTCACTCTTCGCCTCTTGTTCAATTCGGACTTGTATTATTGCTTGGATTCCAAAGTTATGAATTCTTTTTGTAAATAATTTTATTCGGCTGGTACAAATCGAAACACGTTCAACGGTATATGCAC
Organism: Chaetogeoica ovagalla; assembly: GCA_032441825.1. NCBI lineage: Eukaryota > Metazoa > Arthropoda > Insecta > Hemiptera > Aphididae > Chaetogeoica > Chaetogeoica ovagalla. Next base: position 1,505,478 of record CM063747.1, on the reverse strand, counting down.
AACACTGAGCAGTACACACCACGTATTAATAAGTAATAATATTAATAGGTACGTGGAAAACGTATGCTGCTGTATAGTAAGTAACAGCGGTACGTCCAAAAACAGAAGCCTATATCGCTGACGTTTCCCTTAGCTCGTTTGGATACGGTAACGGTCAAAGGTTATAAAAACGTTTTCTGCACAGGCATTTCTAAACTTTAGAGATGAATCGAATACAATTTACACTGTTGTGCGCGTAGGAAAGACATAAAATAATTGTTGTTGTGTACGCAGCGACAGAGAACACGTCGAACATAATAATATTATTATAGGTATTCACGAGAAACCGTATTAATAATATTAATATATTAAAACGTTTTAAGTCGCGTGCGAATTAAACGTAAATAAAATACATACGTATTTAATTTGATCGGGCGAGAGACCGACCGATCGCGGCGAGATCGTGACATTCTTATAACGTATAATAAACCCGCAGCTAAAATAAAAAAAATAAACGATCGATTATCGTAAATGAAAATATAATAGGTAAAATATACGAGAACAAAATATCGAATATTTTCTTCGCATATGCGCAATCGGTAAAACATTAAGAGGTTTATATGTGGCAATTAAATAATTTTAAATTGAAATAAAAATAATTTCCGATATTCTGACTTTACACTATAATTATAGCGCAAATGGGTTAATGGTACGGTATGGAAATAATTCGGTGGCGGTTTGCCGTCTCAACATTTCTGTGGCCATCGCGGCTGGCCGCGACGTCGTTCAAAACGATTACTATAAATTATTTATCACAATTAAAATAATGATAATTTCGAAATGTCGATTAACCGTTAGATTCACATATGTGCACTCATATTGTTACGAATTATAAATAGAGAAAAAAGAAAAAATTGTATTTGCATGTTACAAATGGGCGATTCCAATAACGCCGTGTGATTTGTTTATCGAACAAATTTTTGTTTTTAATTCGATTAAATAAAATTGTTTCGGTTCGCCAATTCGATACAACGAGCGATTTGTAGTAGAAAAATTATGCGCGTCGTCGTTTGACAATAATATTGTAGGACTTAAGAATACGTTTGCACACGCTGCCTCGCAACTGATTTTTTAGAACGCATGTGAACTTATTACAACAAACATAATTATTTAATTGTTTCTACTACAATTTCATTATTGAATTTACAATAATAATACAAATCTAAAACGATATTATTTTTATTTCAGTTTTTTTTTTTTTTAAACATAAATTTCCGATAACTTTGTAACAAAAAGACTACTACTGAGTATAGAAGTGTAGTTAAAAATTATATGAGAAACGTCTTTTTTAAAAAACGTTCAATCCAGTAAAGCCTGTTATAAGAATGACTACTGTTCTCCATGTCTATCGAACTGTTTTATTTTTACACTTTTCCACGAAAATTGTTGGGAAATTTCCAGATTGTGTACAATATAAAAAATTTATAAAAATCAATAATCGTACCAAAATTTGCTTTCATTTCTTATCACTTGCTGTTTTGTCAAAAATACAATTTTCTTACACCTAACGCCTATTCAATTAAATAGATTTTGATAATTTTAAGTTCCGCTAAAGAAATAATATGGGAATTAAGAACATTTTTTTTCTATAATATACGATTTATTTTTATACCAAAACGCTCAAAAATTAATACAATTTTTTATTTTAACATTAGGTTAGGTTAGTCCTTCATACAGATTTGAACGGTTATATCATTAAATGACAATTATAATTTTTTTTTCAAATAAAAAACACCGTATATGACGGGTAGTGTAAAACGAACGACATAAGCGACTACGGCATCACGGCGATTACGACAAGGGCGTTGGCCTCTTACTACAAAAATAAAATTTACGTGAATAATCTTAATGAGAATAACTTTAATAATAATAATAATAATAATGTGTACGTGTGTTTGTGTATTATTAGCCGCCAAATGTTGCGACAGCGTAACCCAGTGTTGATGAGTGTTGACACTTAATTGGCGTTACATATTATAGCTGGATTAAATTTAAATTCATAAACTAGTATCTCAAGTGTTATTGAGCTGAGCGAGCGAAGCTCATATACCCCACTTTGTCATTCATTGACATCGAACTCCTCCGAAACGGCTTGACCGATCCCAACGAAACTTAGCACACTGATTGGGTGGATATTGAGGATGGTTTTAAACTAGAGACATCCAAAATCGGACATACCGTTGAGGAACAATCACCGAAAAACATTACCATTGAATTAACGTTGAAATGAATTTCAAAACGCGCTTAACTCTGAACTGTTCCAATGATTTTGACTAAACTTTGTTCATATGTTCGATAGCACGCGCTGAGTGCCGCGAGGGGTTGAAAGCCTAGATCGGACACACCATTGAGGAATAATCACCGGAAAACCTGATCCCCATTGACTTCAATGGAAAATGATTGTAAACACACAATGCACGTGCAAATTAGAATTTTCGTTATTCGAAATACGGGGAACCTCTGTGATTTTTGTTCGGCGGACCCCTATTTTTAGAGCCTATTTTCTCGAAACATAGATCGGTTATTTTCAGTCCTTTTCAAAGAAACAATAAAGTCAATTCAGTTACAGATTAAATGCTCGCTCAGCTCAATCATTGCAAGCAGACAACTGCATTGCATCCCTAGTACATTATATGAATTAGTTTAATAAGAAAACCATGTTTAACGCATATTAATTTTATTCTAATTGAATTTCAAATTTCTATGTTTGTTTTTAAGCGAAACAATTCGAGACCCGCGTATAAAATAAAAATCGATGGCCAAAATAATATCAAATAATAATTTTAAAAAAACGTCTGTGTTTATGCGCAATTTATTTCTAACAGTTCAATGTAACAGAGTGAAAAACAATTTACTTCGACGTTAATAAAAATAGAAATATTACATTTAAAAGAAATTCCGGAAGTCTACCCGGGTAACATTTTTGCCGTCTTGTAATGTCGGCTTATAACAATTGTGACAATTCAACAGTTTATACGCGGTTTATGTACTGTTAACTGAGAACCGTCGTAGTTCAATTTGAGTGTTTCTGTTCAAATTTTAACTCAATAAGTAAAAAAAGAATATATTTTACAGTTCCGAGTGGATGATTCCGATACTGAACCGTGCTGAAAATGCGTGACCGCACCGATGGAAATTAAACCAGTTCAGACAAAATGTTTGAGCTCAGAGCAGTGGCGATTACTCATGATGTTCAACAGTCAACTCCCTGTACCAACGAAATATCCACATCATAGAATAATAACCGAGTAAAATTGCTTGAGCATCTATTAAGATGAAATACAAAGGTAGAAAAACGAAAAGAAAGTAGTAGCTGCTTATAAATAGCAGTTCGAAACCAGTGGACTGCACAACGTAGACGCGGTGGTCAACATAATCTCGCCACACACATCGCGCGAGCGCACGCCTCATGGCGTGTTCTAAAAATTGTTAAATTTCCGTTTTTTTTTTTTGTTTTTTGGCAAGTGACCGTTCGTAAATGGCGTCCGCCGTATTATATTATCCTTTGTCTATAATTCCCGTTGTGAATTTTAAAATGAATACATTATTGTTTATTCTGTACGATTATATATTTTATTGTAAATAATTACAAATACACAAAATAACTTTGAAGTGAGGAAAACAAACCACTTTTGGGGGTAGTCATTGTAATAAAATTTTAAGATTTTACAAGCCGGTTTCATAACAGTTTTTCAGTATATTATAATTTTTTCAAATGTTCTCGAATCAATTCATTTTTGCCCGTGGCTTAGGTACTTGTGACATTTCCTTACGGCTAATTTTAATTCAAATCATATTAAGGAATTTGAATGTTTTTACCTAATCGAATCAGTCAAAAGTCTCGGCTGGAATAATATAATATGACTTGCCACTTACTACTTGAGTGTCCCAAATGGCGGTAGTAGATTATTGGAAAATTGTAGTAAGTTAACTACTAATAACAATAAAATGTTTTAAAAAGTTTCCGAAATTTAGGGAATTTTAAAAGTACGTTCAGATAGTATTGTTTTCATTTGAATACTTCACTATTATACACAATTAATTATTTAATGTAACTTGAATGAATTCAAGTATTGAATCAGTATATCAAAATTATCAAATTCGAAACGCCTTTAAAGTAATAAATTGTTTGCGTTCAAACGAAAGAGTTTGGAAGCCTTTACAATTATTCGTATGAATCATAAGTTCTTCATGACGTAAATCATTTACAGAAATGACGATTTTTGTTCAGACTCGTTTTTCGTTCATTCAGCATAATTTACATCGATCCCGATTGATTGTAATAATCGTTTTAAATTATTATTAAACAACTGCGGGTGTTTTTTTTTTTTTTTTTTTGGCACAGATTTCTGCACGTATGTACATTTTTAATATGACATGTTTATAACTTGTCTAGTAATTATTACATTGTGCACTCGAGTTTTATCCGCATGTGTAAATTAGTATCATTTAATGAAAAAAAATTATTAATTTTTTAATTTTTACGGTATTACAAACGATGATGGACTAAAATACTATTTATCAGTTGTTTGGGAAGTCACAGCTAAATTTGAATAGGTTAAATCACCGCTAGCGCTCTCTTTTTTTATGTATTACGCGTATTATAATCGACGCAAATATAATTCATATATTAATAACTTCCTCAAAAATACAATTTCTCTTAACTGACTTTAAAAATCGATATTTTAATTTTTTGTTTTCCAATTGTGACAAGTTTTGGTTATAATTTATGTTTTTTCTTTTTTTGATAATAATATTATAGGACGTAGGTATTTATAATGCTATACGAATAGTATAGCAATCGAATTTTTTTTCCTGGCGGAATTAATTGTTGACTACATTTTTTTCGACGTGCATACCAAGCGTGACACTATTATTATTATTATTATGATTAATCTACTGTCTACTGTCTCGGCTTCCAGATAATTAATAAGCACTTTCTCGTTAATATTATTTTCATATGTGCCTACGATGGAAATTAAAAACAACGTCAATGTTTTTATGTCTCTAGTTTTTTTCTTTTAAGAATAGAACGAACGAATGCGCCTACTTTCACAATCTACAAGAAACATTATTGTTGATTTGAAATAAATAATAATAGTGACAAGAATTATAATAAATGTATTTTATTATATATATATATATACTATTTATATTTATGATTTATAAAATAAGATGCGATGATTGGTGAAAAGCCCGTTAAATTCGATTGTAGAATTACGTCGATTATTTTTCATAATGTATAGGTACAACAATATGAAAAAATAAAAAATCGGATGTTTGTGAAAAGATCGAAAATTATGGAGCAAATAAAAAACAAAAACGTCAAAATGGATGGGAAATTTATCCCATATTCAACTTAAGGCCCTAAACAAAAAATATGTATTAAGTTATATCCACGTAACTATACACTTTCTATAAGTAAATATACGTTGTACGTACATTTCAAACACTTTAAAATATATCCAAATAAAATAAAAATGTAATAATTTTATTACATTTTATTTTTGTACACAATTTAATTACAGGTATTATTTGATAGTTTAATTGTTATTTGTGACTTTGTTTGTGGTATAAATTATTTATTTTATGTTCGAAAGAATTTTACATGCATTTATATTACATAAGTTAGGAGTCAAATGTTGATATTTTCATGTCAATTGTTTAATTAAGTTAATGATAGACTGTTCAATATTAATAATGATAATAATAGTAATAATAATAATAAAATTATTATAGTTATTTTACTCAATGGTATAAATAATAATTAAACCCGACTTGACTTGAATGTAAACTTGTATTTTATTAGCTCGTAAATTATGCAAAATAACTGTGCCGGAGCTTACTCGGCCCGAAGCACTTTCCCAACGACGAATCCTTTGGGAAAACAAACATACAACAGGCTGCAGGGTGTACACTATACGACAATAGTTATCGATATTAATTTCGTTATAGATTTTAGTAAAATAATTAATTTTATTCGTCGCGTGATAAACGCAGTCCATAAAATTAAAACAAATATAACGTCTCTGAATTGCTCGCCGTAATTTAAAACGTACTTCAACGATTAAACCAATACTCATTTGTCGTTACTTGTTTATAGGCTGTAAAATGGACCATTCGATTTCTAAGTTTATTTTACTAATTATAAATTTTTTTTATATAAAATTAAAATAATGTAAAAGAGTTTCTATATATATATATATATATATTTTTTTTTTTTTTTAATTGCCTTATTTTCCTAAATATTAATTTTGTGTCTAAATTATTCATTAAATAACTAAATATTGAACATTAATTTTTTTTTTTTTTTACGTCATAAGGTTATCAAAATGTAAATAAATAACGTCAGTATTAGCCCATTACACTACGTCTTCGTAATCTTCACGTTATTAACTATTCAAATCGTTATCCGCGTAATATTTATTACTATGTATACATCCGACTCGTTATCTGACTGCAGTCATAAAAACCCGTCCATGAACGATAGTTACGGTATTTCCTACGCAGTTTTAAAAAAACAAGCAAAATAAAAAAAAAAAATCTAAAATTATACACGTACTTAGTGTAACTGGAATTAAATAGTCAGGACGCCATGACTCTGACTCCAGATCGTTCATAGATAAAAATAAGAATGAAACTGTTATTAGCCGATTTTACGTAATAAATGTAAAATGAAAAAAATTGTCCTTATTTGTGAAAATATACGTCATAAATTTCGACGAGATCAAGAAAGTTTTTAGGAGAGCTGAGCCCTCAAGCTCCCTTTTTGGTTATGCCTTTGCTCTCATATACATATATATAAATTAAAAAATATATCTTAACGAAACGTATACGATTATCGTATCACTTGTTTTCCGTCAATGCTGGTTATACGATATAAATCGTATTATTACGACGGAGCAATAAAAAAACATACAAATTTCATACGATTTTTCTTCAGTTCCACAAATAATCAAATTCCGAATTTTGTCCAAACGAAATGTAATAAATCCTTTGGTATTCTACACATCCTATTTTACATAACATTACCAATCGCAATTGTATTGAAAAACAATTTAACTACTAACTGTTATTTATTTGTCGTCAAAACTTCATATCCTCGAGACGAGAATAACTCGGAGTAACGTGTACTTTTTTACACGTCGTGGTAGAGATTTTAAAAATGCTGAACAGTGTGCTACAAACCTTTATAAAGTAATCATTAGTAATTACTAAATGTGGGCAAGTTTTTGTTTTTGTTTATTTTTTTTAATTTCCACTTGACTCTTAACTTATGAACTCTCGTTAATGCTCATTCTACACGACGAGTTTAAAATTTTTTTTTTATTTTTTTGATATTTCGAATTTTCAACCGTCTCATTGAACACGTTTAAAACATTTACAATATAAATAAACTACTCTACGAAATATTAATATAACTTTTTTAATTTTGAATTATGAAACATCCAGGCACTTTGTTTATAAAAATATTATTAAAATTTTCCTTGAATATGATGCATATCTATGTATGTATATATATATATATATATACCCTGAATGAATTTTATAAAATAAAAATGGAAAAAAAAACCGCACAAAATAATTATAATATTTTTATTTCTGTATGTGAACAACCGATAGATTTTACATTGAAAATATTTAATTATGTTGATTTTTTTTGTTTTTTATTCATAAAGTTCTTCTTTTTTTTTTGGTCTTCTAATTAGTACTTTTTCCTTTTATATGGTGGGCTGGAGAAGCCGGTTATGTAAGTTATCTGCGGTTGTGGCTTGGTGGCAATTGTTGACTGGTTGTCTGCGTTTCGCGGAATAGGCTTCACGTGTACAACAGGTCTCTCCTTGTTAGTTTCCGTTTGCTGTTGTTCACGATCGACAGTTGTTGTGACATCGCTATTATTATTTTTATTCGAAGACATATTTTACCTGTACGGAAACAATTCAAACATTAATACGATCAGACGCGCATATTATTAAAATCTTCATCAAAATTGAACAATAATAATAATAATAATAATTTTTTTTAAGTAAATATACGCATAGAAATAATATTTAACTGTGTAATATACATATAATAGTAACAATAAATCGAATCGATTCACTGCGATAGCAGTAGCATAAGGAATATTTTAATTTGCGTACGTTTTTTTTTTTTTTTTATTAAGGAATATTTCATATTACGTTTGTTGTTTGTTTTATATTATTTTGTTTTTGCTCCGGTAATTACGTTTTTTATCCGACACTTTGCATACCTCTGTACTGAATTCACAATTTATATGGTCGCTTCGTTACGATCGATTTTTAATCATATTCGCCTACATAGTTAATACGTTTCTTTATTTTTTTTATAGTGTACAGTTCTCTGCTCCAGTAGTGCTGACAAAGACTAAGTGACGTTTGTTTCTTATACCCCACACGGACTTTTGTCATCGTAAGAACTTATCAGAAACATCACGAGTTGTCCATAGCGATAGATTTCTAAACGTTAGTCATTAATCGAAAATTAAATTTCGGCGCGAAAAATATTAATAAAAACTTAATCTTTTGATTAGCGTAGTTACATTTTTAAATCCTACACCTCGTATGTTCTATATTTAATTCTATAAAAATAAAATTGTCAAATTAAACTTCTAATTTCCATATAATTACAAGGGCTTTATAATGTATTATATCAAAACGCAATTCTCTTATGCTGCTGAACTAACAGAAAATACATCGAAGAATTTTTTTTTTTTTTTTTAATAACTATTGTTACAATTTTAATATGAAATAATTAACATTTATTCACACAAAGAACACATTTAAATAAACGAAGAATTTTTCGTTATTATTAATTACGTTTACTCATTAATTATGCGATGCAATACGGCGTTGGTACCTTATCAACCGTTCGTGTTTATCACGGTAATCCGTCAGAATCAATTATCCATATCGTGCGAATAAAATATTATCTACTCATATTATTAATATTATTATTATTTTATTCGCGATTTAGTACAAATAATACTAAAAAGAACGTAATTTTTAACGTTATCGTATCAGAATTTTTAACGCGTAGAAATACAAATAATGCATGCAGAACGATGCGTCAATTGACCTGTGTTTTTGAAAAATTCAAACCTTTCCCTATAAATAATACATTTATTAAAATATTTTATTGGAACATAAAACACGTGAACGAAGGAATATTTTTAAATGACATTTGTGACCAATTATAAATAAATATTATATAATAAAATATTTACTTGGGTAAAGATTTTAAAATCGTATTGTTATCACTATAAATTTGAAAACGATGATAATATATATATATTATATTGCATACGATCAAAACGATTCTGAGCGGATCTTCGGTGTAATGTTTTGGATACCCATATAACTTTACTCTTTATGAATTGAATACCTCAAAACTTATAATCGCTATAAATAATACAGAATCGAAAGAAAGTCTTTGAACATTTTTTTCCTAAATGTAAACATACAGATTCATAATTGACAATTATTTCAAATCCCTATATCCATTAGTTTCAAAATCGCGAAGAACTAACGATAATAATCGATCTCGACGAAATCAAGTCTTTATGTTTATTTTTCGGTAGTGTTCGAGTTACATTTTCAAGCACATAATTTCAAGGAGATTGAAAAATCATCTTTTTGAAGTATCAACTAGATGCTGAAATTTGCTACCGGAAACAAACTGTGACTGTAAAGATTGGAGGAGCACTCCTCTCCTACTGGTAGAATTTTTTTTACATTTTTTTTTCTTTTATTAGGTATTTTTATGTGACCGGGACGCGTACCGTATAGAATAATACGATTAACACTATATACTATTTATCGCGTACGTGATTATTCAAATGGACATAAATATATCGAGGAAAAAAAGAAGAACGAAAAGTTTTCTCTACGATTTTAAGGGGGTTTTTTTTTCATCACACTAACTCACTGTTAATCTATTTGCAGACACATTTTATGTTTGTATTTAATACTCTTATTTACACAATAGCGTTATTTTACCTACGACGTAACGATGCGTGAACGACGTTTGAAATCAATAACCGATGGGATTAAAACCAATTACAATATTACACGCGAGTAACTGATAATAATTTATGATCGTATACACGTTCGTTTAAACATAATCTAACTTTATTATTTCAAAACGTGTAAGCAACGTAAAAAGAGGAAACGCGATATACAACAACACGGGCTTCACATAATTTAAGATTACCACACCAGACCCCGGTGTTATTCGCATCGATTTTCTTACACATATACATTTCAACAAGTATAGTATTTCTATAGACAATACGTCGTATACGCATTCGATTTCAAGTCTCCGTTTATACACAATATCGTTTAGAAAAACGTTTGATCTGTGAAAATTAATTATCTTATTACTCCAAAGGGTTATAGGTCGGATTAATTGACTAAGAAAATATTATAACGTTGTTGTAATACCATCGCAGCGGACACATTGTTGTCTGTATTAATAATATCATTTAAAGAAATATATCACGTGATAAACTACAGATATCAATAGTTTGTCTATTCACCCGAATTGCTCGGATAACATACAATTAAATCATAATAAACAATTCGCTTTCTCATCGAATATTTATTTTTTTTAATTGCTGTAGGTGCCTTCTATTCGTAAGAAGAAAAATAACAAACACGTAATACACTGGCTAATTCGAGTACGGAATTAATGTGCCAAAAATATTAATTAATTATTATTCATAAACTCGTACATTATTTTATATAATATTTATGTGTTATTCTCATGTAAAATGAGAATAACGATTAATACAAAAAAACTTTTACTTTATATATTACTTATACTTGTAGAAAATTGTCTATTTCTATTATTGATGTTAGTGTGTGTATTATACTGTAATGTACAAAAGATTATTTTTTATTTCGAAATTTTCTCCGAAAATGCTAAACAGCCAAATGGTTTCTGTTCAACGTGTGCCCTTGTACAAGAAAAACGCCTGATCAAAATAATAATAATAATAATAATAATTATAAAACATTATCAACGTACAACACTCCTGTTATAAAAAATGGTACTCGTATCGTTTATTGAAACACGACATTAAAAAATTATAAACGAAATATACCTACTTAAATAATGCAAAACAGTTTTTTATATGTAACAGTTATTCGTGTACTAATAATAAATTTTAAATTAAAAAGTCGCACTATTATTTTTAATAATTTGAAAGCAATGAAAAATATATATATAAAAATCCGTTTATACTATTATTATTACTCATTGTAGTTCAAAGTAAATGAATTTTAAACGCTGTTAAAACATTATACGTCTAACTTTGTAAAAGATTTATGAGAATTTTCCGTATTTTTTCTTCAGTTATAGTAAGAACATTATTGAGAAAGTGAAAACACTTGTCGAATAATGTACCGACTACATTTGCTGTTGGAAAGTGACGCGTGCAATGGTCGACGGAGCATACTTTCGGCATAAAAAATTAATTACTGGTAAATATCGTCTAAAGTAGGGCAAACGAACAGAGACGTTAGAGGAGTTTAATTGTTATTTCGAGTTTGAAAGCAATGATAAATTATTGTATTAAAAAAAAAAAAAATGACTGGAAGTGAATCTAACTAACCGTTTTTCTTAGTAATGATTCAGTATTTGCAGACTCAGTATTTAAAGATATAAAAAACGTCATTATAAAACCAAAACATTCGGGTGTCTTCACTCAGAATTAAATGTGATATGAATTTAACTATAATTTTTTTTTTTTTTTTGACTCTTTATTATTTGAAAAAAATATATATATAAAATATAAATTAAAAATATTATAGGTGCAAATATTTCTTTTTGTTTTTCTTATAATTCAATAGTATTCATAAATGTATTATTTTCTCTTTTTATGGTTTCCAAGTCATATTTCAAGATTTTTTCGATTATACATGTGATAGCGCGCGCATATTTCAATACATTTGTCATTGAATGTAATATTCGGTTAATTTTTTTAGGCACACACGTGACTAGGGAGGACATATTTTACGGGGTCCGGATTATTCTCATCTCTTCCTCAATTTATTCGGTTTTAAATTTACTTTACTAACGTTTACAGTGTAAAATATAGGTATGTAAAAATACGCGCATATGAATTTTACTTTAGTCTTAAACGAAATAACGTCTATGACATTATAAATTGGCCACGGATTCTTATCGATGTTGGAAATTATTAAAATTTTGAACGTTGTGAATTGGAAAACGCATAGACATTCACGACGTCGTCACGGAACCAGTAACGGATTTTCTCGTTTCAAAAACATTTGTTTCCAACTATTCCCGTCCAGTGCACGTGGACGCTATCGTCGAAATAATATAAAAGTCACTTCGTTTGAGATAAAACGGTAACGTACCAAAACGCGATTATCGAAATAAAAAATCTATAATTTTAATACTTTTTGCGAACATTTAAAATTCATATAGAAAAACGCATGATACGGACTAAAAATAGGTAAATTGATTTGTTTTTAAAAAGTTTGGAATATGAAATTAGAAAAACGTCGATTCATAGAAAAATAACGATAGCGGAAAATATGAACCCCCACTTTTATCTGAAATTTACATTGTTAACGAATATAATATTTTAAAAGCAGAAAGAACAATCGAGAGCTAAGAAAAAAAATTACTCGTAATTTGACATACGGAACGTTCGATGGAAACGTGTATGACGGGCGCGTATTTCTACACAGATTTTAGGATGGTACAAAATAACTCGAACGCGTAAAAGTCTTTTGCGTACAGGAAAAACTTATTCGAATCGTGAGATAAAAACTCGTAACAACGGTTAATTCGTTTGTATATTATTTTTGTTCCGACACTTATACGATCGTGTTTTGTCGGGGGAATCACGGCACAAATTACTAACGGAGACGAAAATCGCTCGACGTTAATTTAATTTTATGCTTGACGAATCGCATAAACGTCCACTACGGCTGCGTGGCTAAACGATTTTACTGGATTCTGAATTTGGCATCCAATCTTCCCATAGAACTACTGTACTATACTATATACATATATATTATATATATATATATAACGCATACCAGAAACAACCTCGGTCGTTGACTCAAAAGACATTCTTGTCGTGGCAATATATTTAAAAAAGAAAAAAAAAACATTTTCGTGCCCACGTTCATCCGCACGGAAGAGTCAACAAAAGTTTTCGGTATTTTATTTCTTAAAATAAATTACGTCATTCACGTTCTCGCCGTCAAAATGTATGTTTTAGAGACGGAAGTAGGGGCATAGTGAGACACGGGGCTTGATAGTATTATAAATCTAAAAACCGTGCAATCCTACTTAAACAACTCCAAACTCTAAAACGTTATTATAAGCCCGGACATAACAACGGAGATTGTCAGCCGGGCCGCGGTATCGAGCTCGTAAATATCGAATTGTGTCCAATAAATCGTTGCGCATAAACGTAACTGTATATTTATTCGATTTTTCTTCTTTTTTTTTTGTTTGTGACGTTTAAAATTCTACCGATTATAGTAATTGGATTTTAATAATTTTGTTACCAAAAAAATGCTTTTAATGACTAAAAAACAAAAATCAAAACACTATCGTGAAGATAGTCGTTTTCTATTATTAAAATGATTTTTACGCCAACTAATAATACATAATGTATATTATACGATAAATATTTATATTTATTAAATATATCAGGTAGGTTTTTTTGGCATACATTTTTTGTGCGTTTATAGACCGTTAAAAGAAAATTCGACGCACTCTCAATACTAATCCCAGACCTATAGGCCGGAATAACAATTCCGAAATTTCAGACACAATAGAAAAAAAAATAATTCTAAAAAATCTTGTCAGAAAAATACAAGTCTCGTTGTAAACATTTAGAAGAAAAAAAATTACTCTACACTTTTTTTAAATGTATGTATCAGACATGCAATTTACGCATAATTCTCTATATACGAAAACGAAACGAAACAATTTCAATCGAACTATTACGGTGCGTCTGAACATATATTTTATAGCAAATGAATAACGCATTAATATTCAAATAAGCCTCGAGGAATTCATTTCGGTAGACTAAATTCCAAAGCGTCTTTACATATTCGCTTGTGATACGTCAATAAATTCCAGTATGATATGAAATTAATTAAATAATTTCGCGAACTTTAATATTGGTAAAAACAAAATAACGATACAGCACACACAATAAATGAGGAAAAAAATAATTAGCTAATGATACCGATGTATCCGTGCATTATAACGTATAAAATTGAAAGTGTTATAAAATGTATTAATTACGCGCCTTCCAAAATGAAACCAATTGAAATATGCTCTTTAAAAAAAAAAAAAATTAATTGAATCAATTAGGAGAATTAATATTATAATTTAAAACCGAAATTTAACACTCCGCGTTATAATTTTCATACGTAAACGTAAACGAAATATTCGCTATGAATTTAATGTATAAAACAAAAAAAATTACGATTTTTTTGAAACTTCCAATGATAATACGATATTACGAAAAATCATTGAATAACAAAAAAAATAAAAAATCATATTACGGATATCGTCGCCAATCGGTAACGTTTTGTGATAGTATACGACGTTTGTTCATTAATGGAATCAAGAATCTAAGACACGTATTATACGCGCGTGATTGATCGTAACTCCATCATATCGAAAATATTGAATAAAATATTTAATGAAACACTGAGCAGAAGATCGCTAGAACTACAGGATTAATACGAACAATAATGACGATGGTTTTCATCGTGTATTAAACGAGAATCTATGATGTTCGATTTAAGACGCTCGCACGAATTTCATCTACGTCGTAAGTTTAACCATCGCGAAATGACAATATTCGCGGAATAACGATTATTATTTGAAAACAATTTAACGAATACAATATCGATTTTATTTTATTGGAATTAAATAAAACTTTTAAAACTTTTATAAAAAAGTTTGTAAACTTACCCGGTTACACTTAACCCCGTGATTCTCGGGCGTCGGGTAAAAAAACGAATATAAAAATTCACCGTACACTGTTCCAGGCATACTGATTGTTTGTTTTATTTTGATTTCCACACATATCAATATCAAAGGTTATTTTGATAATAAACGTTTATTTTTGTTGAATATTATCGATTAATATTTATACGTATTTATTTGTAGTAATAAATTCGAGAAAACTTCTTATATTTTCATATGAATACGATCCGGGAAGAATTTTTTTTCGTTTTTTAAAAAAAACATTGTAATTAACGTTAAAAAAAACACTATTATAATACCGATCTGTTTTCATGTACACGCATGTAGTACCCGATTATCGGTATACGAGTATTTCAGTTCACGCATTTCTACGCGTCTTATATTCGTAACAAATTAATTACAATTCAAAACGTATTATTATTATTATTATTATTATTATTATTATTATTATTAATAATAATACTTCGTGGATTTTATTCGGTACGGGAATAATCATCAACTGTGTAACTGCTATAAAGTAAAAAAATATTCGATATTTATCGTCGAACAGTTCACGTGATTTATTGGGTTTCCACCCTTATTTTCGGAGGGGGGACAAATATTTATTGGATTGATTTATGTGTGCGAGAGCTTTAAGATTTTTTATCAAGGGACGCTATTCAGTTGTTGTACGTTATATAAATTGTATTGATTGAAACGAATTTCGAAAAGGGGAACAGTGAACACCACCCTAATCCTTATGTCATTTACATAACTGTTTTTTTTTCTTACACATTTAACATTAGTTTCGTTACACGTTCGTTGTATATAACATTTCGTTTAATGCTAATGAATTTCCGTTTTCTTCGGAAACAGATAATAAATGTATAAAAAATTCACGCGCGAGTGTGGCGTGACCTCAACAGATGTGCATACGCTTAAATACGGCGCAGCTGTGAACCATCCGAATACGATTAGACAAAAGTCGTCTGGATCTACCCACCAAAACACCTACTTTTTAAAAATATTAAAATCGTTCACGGCAATACCTATTAAATAATAATAATACGACCTAAATTCTATTTTTACATAAAAATATCGAATTTCGTTTGAATAATACAAAAAAAAAAAAAAAACCTCCTATATTATTCGAGAATAAATAAATGAAAAATACATTTTCGACTTCTATAAAACAAATTATCTAATTTCATAACTATAATATGTTATTAGAAATCTACACAAATACATCGTATTAACTCGTATGCGTACAGACGATTTCTACAAATCGATATGGATTTATTTGATCATTCGCGCAATAATAACAATATTTTATACTTCGCTAATTCGCTGATTACGCGATGTAACAAAATACGGAGTACATTTATATAACGTTTTTATTTATGTTAACTAAATGTCGTACGAGTCTCATATTGTAATCGATAATTACGTAAATATTATAGTATTTAAATTTGAATTTTATTAAGCCTATAAAAAATGTACGTAAACGAAATCGCTCCGAAGCAAAAGACAACAATAAATCCGAAATATAAACTATAATGTTTTTTTTTTTTTTTAATCTATTAATCACGTCCTATTTGAATGGAGACACAGATTTACTTCGAACATGTTTTTTATATATATATTTTGTTCTTACGGAAAAAAAATAAAAATATCGATTACCCCTGTCGCCGTGTTCTACACGTAATTACGTCCACTGTCGCTATGACCACCGACGTCCAACAACCGCACAACGCAACGTTCAAATCGTCCCTCGATCGCCACTCCGCTGTTCAACTTTGAATTGGGGACGTCCGCAACGTGTGTTCCGAACAATCGATTTCTTCAATTCTATAAATTAATATTCAACAATCACGCACATACTATCGAACCGTACGTCCTATTCGTACACCATTCGTTACTCATCACATCCGTTTTTCTTTCTCATCTTTAGATCGTTTTTGGACACCTCGAGTAGGTATTCAGTTTTTATTACAATTCGTTAATCGCAATTATTTATTTACTTCCTATACCCTACCGAACGGGACCGAAATATTTTAAAATTATTTTCACTACACTGAGATTCACTCATCCACTCCCGCAATCAATTACATCGTAACCGATTCCGGGGGAAGAACAACGCTTTTCACGCACGAAACACTCGAATCGATGATTAAAAAACGCCCGGCGCGAACAACCTATTGGCCGCGTAAAATCGCCTGCATGCCCGTTCGTAAGAGGTTTAAATGTTCTCACCGCGTGTGTGGAACGGGCAAGACGATTCAAGTGTTTTTCGTTTCGGTTTTTTTCCCGTCGACGCGCGAACGTTTTTATTTAAAAAGAAAATTCGAATTTCACACACACACACACACACACGGTTGTATCGATCGCAATATGCAATCGACTAACGATAACAAAAAAAAAAAAGGAAATAAAAAAAACAGTCGAATATAATATCCCCGGTATACGTTTACGAGAATCGGACTCTTTTCAGTATCCGCATAACCGTCTCTAACGAACAAAATCCCTCACACAACACGTTGTTGGTCACGCACGAACCAGTAGTGGGTGGTACACCGAAGTCATATCGTACACACGCGCATTATCGAAAAAGTTTCTTTTGCACGTTTCAAATCGAACCCCCCAGTTCGAGTCGGAAACGTGGACGAGGAGTGCGCGTACGACGAAAATCATAAACAATAGGAGAATATCACTACTAAACCAGTGTTTATTATTTTTATTTTTTATACAGACGCCGTTTTGGACACGTGTTTTGTTCACTTACCCATTATTTCTCTATTGTGTCACGTCACGTTCCTTTTCAAACAACACATCTCTTCATTCGATAATGAAATATAAAAACACATTTATCGGCGGTGACGACACCTCCCTTCACGTGTGCGCGTCCATTCGACACGGTACACTCGTATAAGAGAAATACGACGAAATCTACGCGAAACCTATTGACGGTACGTCACAAAATTTCGCCGAATTCATATATATATATATATATATATAATGCAGACAGGTAAAATAAATAAATAATAACGAGAGATTTTTTTTTTTTTTTACAAATAAACACGTATTTTATTGAAAAATAATTCGAAATAATATTTTTTTTTTGAAATTAAGAGAGCAAAAAAATAAAAAAACAAAACAAAATGCGTTTCTCCTCCTCGTCCGAATACCATTATCAATACGATATTGAAAAATATATTTCGTTCGAGTGGATATTGTTCGCGCGTTAATTGTCAAAACATCGTCGGCTGCTGCTGAACTTAACTTTGACAGTCCCGCGTCGAACACTACGTCTCTAAATATTAAATGCTAAAATTACGTAAACTCGTTTTCGAATCCAATTCCGTTTGTAAACGGTAACAAAAAAAAAAATCACACATACACTTAGAAGCCCGACACCAAAAAAAAAAAAATTACAAAAATCCTTATAAATCGTAAACGTCGATTATTTTGAACGGCGGTCGTCGATATGCCGCGGATCCGTGAATTGTATTCGTTGATTTGTGGAGGACAAGGGAGGAAAAATATTTCCCCCCCCCTCCCCGATGTTTTCTTTTTTTCTCCTATGGCTACTATTCGGAAAATAGTAAATATTCTCCGATAAACGATTAATAAAACTTTTTATTATTATTATTATTATTATTAGTGTACGCGCCGCCGGACACGCTTCGACCGCCGTTTTCGTATTTCGTATACAATTACGAATATATATATATATATTTTTTTAGTAATATTATTAAAATAGAACAATATTATTACGAGTAAAATCTAAAAGTAAAATATAATTAAAACACACACACGCGCGCGCGCGCGCAGGGGGGGAAGAAGAGGGGCAGTTGGAAATATCGAAGAGACTTTAATGTATTTATTATTTTACAGTTACTCTCGCGAATCGAATTCAAAGTTGACAAAAATTCGAACGCGAGAACAAAAGAAACACGCATATAGTTCGTCCGGACCAGTGTTCGAATTGGAAACATTTTTAAAAGAGGAGATATACTAAACGGGGGGGGAGAGAGGGTTAAAACGAGCTTTTTACAAAGAAATTTACGCCGTCCAGTAGTAAACAAGAGCACTGGAGAGAAGCGCCCGGAACAGCGTGCGAGATAATTGAATATTTTTAAAAAAAATTTTTTTTTTTTGAAGTTGTAAAGCGTTAATTTTTTTTTTTTTTTGACCTAGCCTTTACGCGCGCGCACGCGTGTGAGCGAATAAAAAGTATAAAAATAACGTTTTGTTTTTTTTTTATCGAATCCTTTCCGTTTTACCGATATGATGCCCCGTTGTTGGTCCAGTATCTATTTCCACAAATGCGTCGGCAAACAGTAATTGCCGTTCGAGCCCATCTTAACGGCGTACATGTCGTGATCCGCTTCGGACCGTGTCCTCTTGCGCATGCTCCAGGCCGCGGCCACCTTCTTCGAATAGGACCGCTGCAACGCCGCCTTCTCTTCCGCTCCTTCGCGCACGTGTTTGCCCTCCACCACGACCGTGTTCACGGTCGCGCCGCAATCCTGCACGCAATTCCAACACTGGACGTGCACGCCGTCCGGTTGCCGGACGGTCTTCTCGCCGGCCACGTACGAATGTCCGTCGGCGATCAACACTTCCTTCTTGTCGCGCATCTCGGTCCTAACGGGACTGTCGCCGTTCATGATGCGCCGCGCGGGGTGATTTTTTTTTATTTTCGTTTTCCGTGTGCGGTATTCGACCGGCGGCTGCTACGAAGACGGGGGTTTTTTTTTTAACTCGGTGTTACGGACACGACGGTATCGCGTGTGTGTGTGTGTGTGTGTGTGATAAACGGGCCGTGCCACGACGAGAGCTGCGAACCGCGCTGGAGAATAGACGCGAGTGTGGAATACTACGATGCGTACTGTTGGCGAGCGGTGAAGCGATTGGCGGCGGCGGCGGCGTTCGTCCGCACCGTGAGAGGAGCTACACACGCAGCTCGACGGGTCCCAGCCGGCGGCGGTCCTCCGCTGCAATCGTCGCGGTCGGTCGACGCGATGCGTTTACACCGCACGCGCAAACGCCGTTCGACCGTACGCGCTGCGTAATAAACAGCGGCGGCGGCGGCGGCGGCGCACGCACTCTTCTTCGTCCAGCCGAACGACGACGGGGCGGCGGCGGCGGCGGGAATGGCCGCAGTGGAACGTTTTAACGCGATAAAAATCCTCCAGTCGACTTACATATATATATATATATACCGGCGCGGCTGTTGTTTATTACGGACGACCTCTCGTCGACATAATAATATTTCTGTTTGTACGAGACGGATGTCACACACGTGCGCGTACGCGTGCTGGAGTGGGGAGGACTGCTGGAGAACGAGAGAAAGAACGCCCGTCTTCGGACGATACATAGGTGGCTCGTGCGTGTGCGTGTCTGCGTGCACAAAGCGCGCGTGCGCACACGCACGCACCGTTTTCCGCCGTCGTCGTAGCCAGCGTACGACGACGATCGCGCCGTCGTATTAATAATAACGTTGTGTGCGCCGCACAACACGTAAAACGAAATATTATAATGAATCGTTTATTTCTGTTTGTTTCGTTACGCCGCCCGACGCCTTCCATACACAATCAAATATATACTATTGTCAATCGATATGAATTAACGAGATGTAGTACAAGTGTGTGTGTGTGTGTGTGTGTGCACACAGTCGTAGGGCACGCCGAACGTTTACGAGTTTAATATTTCCTCCGTGCGGCGGTCACGAATGGTGGCGGAGGAATCGGAGGAAAAACGACGAGACCATTATTATGAGCGTGCTCGTACGGCTTTCGACCGTGTGCGTCGCGGCCAATCGTCAGCATCCAAAGGGCGCGTTATAAAAAAAAATAAGAACAAAACCGTGATCCAAAACGTCTATCACGCGATTTCCGGACAAAACGATTTTTCCGTAACCACTATTACGCATTCGCGTATTCTAGATTCCGACCGCGAAATGATTTCGATTTTACAATGATTATGCTTTTTTTTTCCACACGTCCGTTGTTAAAAAAAAAAATTCTACCCGAAGGGATTTTTATACGGTCTTATCCCGGCGTTTCGTCGGATGGCGCGAAAAATTGCGCCTATTCGGCGGCACACTGGAGTGGTGATTTTTCGATTTCTTCAAAAGGCGCCCGCGTGTTAAAAGAACTAGCTATCGATAAAAACGCGATTTCGTCGAAATCGCCAGATTTCTATATTTTTTTCCCCTTAGTAATTTTCAAACGTTATAGAAACTTAAAATATTCGCCGAACGCGTAAATTATAAATATTACATCGAGGCTTTGCGCAAAATTGGTTTTACGATTCAACGCGGCGTTGCCTTCAAATTTACGTGATAACGAAAGAAAAACCGCTAAAAATCTATATTCGAGTAATTCGCTTAAGCGATATTTTTAATTATAAATCACACGAATAGTTCGGATATCACGGTTCTGGGAAGTATACTAAGAACGCCAATTTTATGCAGCCTATATTCGAGATAGCAAAAAATACAAATATTTCTATTATCGGATTTTATAATTGTTATTTTTAAATTTTAACTTTTTTCTTTTTTATCGACGATTAAATGTCGAATAATGTCTTTATTCGTTAATAAAGATTTTCTAAAAACACAAAAAATTACGATTGAGCTTCGACTTAAATGTAGCCAGTGGTGTCCGGGTACGCACATCTGCGGCGAACGTACGATTTACATGTGATATATGTAATATGGATCGTCGAATCGGTTAGATAAGTTTGATAACCATCGTTCCAAGTATGACTGGCAATATTATATTAATCACAAGTAATAATTTCGAGTTCATTTTTCTTCAATTTTTTTTTTAATTTTTATTATTCTATTGCATATATATTTGTATTGTTAAAAGTTATTCTCATCCCTAAAATAAGACGAATGTATTCATCTCTTGAGTGCAACGGACGTGCAACGACGTCCGGTGTCATCGAACTTTTGATTTCGGATCGAGTAAATTTTAAAACGACGAAAAATTATTAATTATAATAATATTTCGGATTTCATACGTTTTTATTATTATTTATTTTTCAACGATTAAAAAATAAATAACATTACGTTTATGATTGTTATTTTGAGAAATAAATTGCATATGAAACGCAAAACAAATATTCGTGCGTTAGAAATCGTATTACAAGTTGTCTAGCCTGTTATAGTGATAAATTTCTAAACGAAAAAAAATTCGTTTCCCCAAATTAACGAGGACGATTAATAATAATAATAAAAAAAAAAAAAATGCTCGTAGCTCGCTCCATATATATTAAAGTAGTCCACGCCACTGGGTCCCGTGCCAAGAGCTCACCGAAAACGTAATCACAGTCTTGGTTGGAATTCAGTTCAGTAGGTTTTTCACACGCGTTAAATGTCTTATAAACCATATAATATAATAACGACTCGTCCAAAGAGAGACCTTATCTATTTGAAAATTTCCATCGAAACACCTAAGATGAATTAATAAAAATCGTAACCAAAATGTGTCGACAATAAAAATAAAAAATATGTATATCGCCTATCATTATAACAAAACAATACATAATTTCTATTACTTCGATTACATTTCCGTGTAGATGAACACAAATATCGTCGTAATTGAATTCTTGCGCACGAGCCTCGTCGAAACGTATTGGAATCGTGTCTAAAATTGAACGCAGCGCACGAATTTACACAACACACACACACACGTGAAATCTCACATTTCACTTCATCCTTTGTGGGATTATGTTTGATATGCGAGATTGCTTTTCTAGACAGCCGTACACGTTTGTCTTCTCGTCTTCTATATATTTCCCTTGACGATACGAACTTTCTGTACATTTGCGAGTTTCCTTCGTCTCGAAATCACTCGACGATTTTTTTTTTTTTATTATTATTTACTTTCAACGCTCCGCCGGCTTTTAAACGTAAATGAAATGATTTCTATTTTCGTTGTGTACTTGTTACGTTTTCGTATTTACAATGTTGAACGAAAAAAAAATTCTATTATATGAAAATATGAAATCGCTCTTTTCGTTAAATGCGTATACTGTGCATTGAATGGCGCGCGGCTACACAATGTTTTGTGTCTCTAGCATAGAGGTTAAAACAGATTGTTTACACACGATTCGTCCAATTTGTGTAATATTACAAAAAAAAAAAAAAAATTTATTAAGAAAAGACTGTGTAGTGTGGAAAGTAGGACAAGATTTAGAAAGATATGTTTACCTTGTTTCTACGATTATTTTCATATTCGTCTTGATGAAAAGATAGTTTTGTGCGTGTAAAATTATTATTAAAAAAAAATAAACATAGAAATAATTTCGGCAAATGACGAATTAGACGACAAAAAGAAGAAAGAAAACAAAGAACGTCAGCGAAAATGATGTAAAAATCATATAATCTGAATCGAACAAGTCCTCCTTCGTGGGAGTGCGGCCATATTCCGTCCTGAGTCGGGGGGGAAAAAACCGAAAGAATCGCCATCTCTACACAATAATTTAATATGTTCCTAAATAATTATATGGTATTTATAATGCAATGTAATATATAAACGTCGTTGCTGAAATTCGACTATTCGCGTGAAAGTTTCGTTAATCTTTTTGGACTCGGATCTTTCAGAATGTCGCGCGTGATTTCGCTCTCGAGACTACGCGCGTCTCAATAATACATTAATTTCCTGTACCGCCGTGTGACACTCGTGACATTTGTCTCTTAGACATCGTACTTTTACTTTCTTTTTTTTCTTTGCGATTATTAAATTTTCGAACTGATCGAGTGCGCGATTGATTTCTGTAATTTAAAAAATAGCCTATTGTAAATCGTATTACAAAATCGAACGTTAAACACAACGAGTGTTCGGATTTTTACAAAAACGTGTAAGACGTGTGAACGTTATTATTATTATTTTGTACGTTGAATTATAAACCGCGAGACGGTAAATTCGATATTCCGTTGCGATTAGTTTTTAAAGTGTTTTGAAATTTCCGGTAGTTTTCGAACACTTGAATTGCGTTCATTCGTACATTTTGCGTGTACGATTTTTCTCTTCGGCAATTTTACAAGCACAATTCAATCTAAATTATCCTAAAACGACAGTTTTTATCGGTTTCAGAAATATTTTCAAACACGTGGAAAACTGCCGCACACTATCTGTAATGTCTACTGTACGCAGTTATAACACGATATACACGCGTCGTATCACGTCCATAATAATCAAGAGGTGGGATCTAATATGTGTATACGCAGTATTTTAAAAGTCTGCCCAGAATTGTCAAATGCCTTCGGGACGTTAATAATTCAGTGTTAATGGGCAACGTATTCCCCTCATCCCCGTTCTTTTCAGGATATTCGGTTTGAAAAAGAAAAATGTTCACCAGTTTGATCGACTGGAAAACGTTGGTGATAATCACGCGTATTATTAATTGTAATTGCCGTGCGAATCTGTCAATTAAACACTTTGTTATTTTAATATATAATAATATAACGGTGTTTTTTATTATTTTTATTATTACACGTATCAATCATTCTTATATACGAGTATATAATATAGGTATGTATCTTATTGGAGAAATTTTTAAGTCGATTTTCAATAACGAGTTACGACGTCGTTTTGAAAGTTCCCCAAATGGAATGTACACACACAGGTAACTACTCAATTTACCAGGCGGCCCGTACAGATAAAATCAAATGTGTTAATATAACCAGTTTTGTATACGGTCTATAAAAATCGAAATATGTAACAGTTAACAGTGTACGTGCATATGTATAATACATAGTAAATACGATTAATATTATCTTTCGCGTTTCGTTTTAGGAAGTTTCATAAAACGCGAGTGCCAGAAAATAATGTCGGGCATATAGCCAGATAATGGTAATATTGCATTAAATCCGTGTCAACGGGAACAGAAGAATTGTTGCTCGAAAAACGTCCGGGATAAAAAAAAACGTGTCGAGTAACAACTGAAATTAATACATTTTTTTTTTTTTTATTTAAAACCTAAGTTACACTTAGTACAACGTAGCTCGACAATTATTCGCAATAATTCCACTCCGAAAGGGGTTAAAAGTTCGATATATGCACAACCTAAATCACTGGGTGTAGAGACTCTTTAAACTTTGCACAGAGGTTCTCAATACAACATAGGCGGCGAGCGCTCAGAAGGGATTTTTCAAAATTCCATCCCTAAAGTGGTGAAAAATGGATTGAATTTTGATATTTGATCGATCAACACACAGCCCGAATCGCTACGTCTAGAGACTATTTTTAAATTATTTCATTATTACGACACGATTATATGTTCACGATGTACATAGCATAATAATTAATATTACAATATTCATCGATTTTGTTTCATTTAGAATTTTATTTTTCTAATTTTATTTAGAAAAAATCCCTGGTTCACTACGTATCTATCTAAAAAAAAACGATTTTTATTAAAAGCGAATAAAATATGTAAAATACTAAACATCGGGGCAAAGAAAGATGCACGAGTTTTTTTACAAAAAAGTGTTGAAAAACTAACGGAACAATGTAACCTGCCGGTAATACAGCTTTACAGCTGTAAATAAATGAAATTCGCAATTTTTATTTTCAATTAATATTTACCTTATACAATGCAATACAAATTATTAAAATATTTTAACATTTATTCCGGGTGATTGGTCTTAAAATGGCATTGCTTCCACGGCGAGTTATACCCAAAGGGAATTGAACACACAATATTATTTTCCCGTAAATCATCTACCTGTATTTGTATATATGAATCATTTGTAAATATTATTATTATTTTTTATTTGTAATTCAGCTACTATTACTATTTAGCACTCGGTTAAATTAAGTAAAATAAATTCTTTAAAACACAACAATGTGTGTTGATTTAAACATTTCATTTAGAGAAAGCAAAAACTAGACACGGGCCAAACCGGGTAATTCAGCTAGTGTTATATAGAATTAAAAAAAAAAAAAAACAGGAACATACGAAACCAGAAAGTTGAGCAAAATATTCAAATGTATTGTGAATTAAAAAACATTACGCAATAGTTATTAAATTAGTAGAAAAAAAAGATTGAACGACGAAACCGGACGAAATGAGAAAAATAAATAACGTTCGTTAAATTGATTGAGAATATTGTGAGTGGAGCTGTCAATACCGTTTGCATGCAAAATAGAAGAAGAAAAGGATGCCCTGCCGGTAGACGATCAGGACAATGAAAAAAATAAATATATCAATAAAATCCCTCTTCGCAGATTCTGAGAGGGAAGAAATGAATAATTATTCTTATATTCGTTTTACAATAAGACGTATAGGAAAAGCCGCTTATTAGTTTCAAAATTGAAAATTGTTATCAATGGAAATGTCGCGTTAATCAATTTATTTTTATATTAAATAACTAATAACGCGTTGTTACTGCGATATATGTGACATTTACCATTAAAACGCTGTGTTAGTCGACACTTTTGCACGTTGTTCATAACGGTATAATATTTGATGTCAACGTTATCCGGTGTCGGGTAAGTGTTATTTTTAAAAAGCAATTAAATTACTGGTCACAAAATACTGAAGCAACGAAATTTACTTAAAAATTACTTATATATATAAAAATAAATGATTTACGTCTTTACGTTAACCAATTACTACTTAGGATTTCTTTTCATAACGTTCAAACACCGCAAAATTAGTTTTACATCTCTTCGCGGCGTAATTGTAACGATCATCAGTCTACGAGATAACCAAATAATTACCAACCGCATAGTCCTACGGAAGAAAATATTGAATACCTTTATGCTCATTGAGCACTCTCTGTAATTTTGATAACGAGCACGTAGGACGTAGCAGATTTTTATTGACGAATTCTCCTTAATTAGTTTCGTGACTTAGAATTCGGAATCTGACATTTCCGAGAGATAGTTTACATAGCGATATGGCCGTCTCGTTTATTATGCGATCTATCGAAAATTACGGACTGCCAACAAATCGTATTAACGGTTGACTATATATATACGTTTATGTTTGATTTCGTTTTTTTTCGAGTAGAAACTTGTTTTTTTTTAATCATTTATATAATGTACTAAAGAATTTCCGTGTAAATAATAATCCGAGTTTCTATTACACAAAATATATCGTCATTTATCATCAACAATCAAACTAATAAGTTTTCAATAAGTTACGTCAAATAAGAATGAATAATATAATTTTTAATTTTTAATATATATATATTAATAATAATAATAATAATAATAATAATAATAATAATAATAATAATAATAATAATAATAATAAAGAAAGCGACGAGAAAAGGAAAGAAAATACTTCAATGCATAGAATAACGTATGGGAAAATATTTTTTTTCTTTTATGTATATTTACTTATACAAGTAACGTTAATCTATTTCATTTAAAAATTAAACATTTAATTTTTTGAACGATATTGTCAGTGACCAGACACTTGTTAGTGTACAACTGAAATTGTTACATTTGCTATTTTTTTTATGTGAGTTTATTGTTATTATCACTATTATTATTTAATAATAAACAATATATAAAAATGGAAATTCGAAGTCAAACGTTGTACTCGTATTATATAGTATATAACAGGGGTGGCCGCTAACCTTAATTTTGGGAACCGCAAATTTATAAAAGCTCATTCGAGGCGAGCCACATTTATAAAGCGATGTTTATAAAATGAAGACACATTTTTCATTTTAAATCAAATGAAGGGACATTTATTATTTACGCTACAAAAAACATTACTATTATTAATATTATTGTTGTTTTACTTATGAGAAGTGCTTTTTCGAGTGTTCAAGCTTGGTTCAAGAGCCGCACGAAACTGATATAAGAGCCGCATCACCCTCCTGATATATAATATTCACCCTATTATTACTAGATGCACTCTGTACGTAATAAAATAAATTGTACAAAGAACTATCCGTTTTCCTACTACGTGTATTTGACATTTCGTGCTGCGCATAATTTTATGTTATAAAAAAAAAAAAAAAAGAAAAATACTTTTAATTTTCAAGAATCCGTCAAAAATAGGGGCAAAGGGAGCGAACGTTCTGCCGGCAGAGCAATAGAAAATCAAATTCGACCATCTTGACTAACTAATCGTTTTGAGTCGAGGGAGATTGTTTTAAATTGTCATTAGATACAGCGGACGAATCTCACGGTAGAAGTTAAAAAATATTAAAAACAATCAAATGACGATATAATACGATTTATAACAAATGATATCACGACGATCGTCGGACACGCCAGTGTCAAGTTAAGTGAGTCGAAACGTTGAGAAATACATTTGCGAAAATATATAGAGTAACGAGTATGCGCATTAAACGAATTTTAATCACAAAATCGTAAAATAATTGTACAACGTTAGGCAGGCACGTCGATTTTACGTATATATCGCATACCAACAATAACACATGCGAAAATTAATTACATCCTATTTTTTCATATCGATTTTCGGTATTATTTGAAAACGGGAAAATGATAAATATCGTAACGCTTCGCGTACACGAATTACACGGGAAAAACGCAAAAAGGCGATTTAATTTTCCGATGCTAACGACACCTAACGAAAAAAAACTCGAAAATCCAATGGAGATTATTGATCGCCAGATCGAGTGGTTGTCGTGTATTTTGTAGCTAAAGAGAGTTGCGGTGGTTTATTTTGCTCTGACCGTAACGACAATACCGTCCCGCGACGAATTGTCGAATTGAAAATGATACGACCACTAGATGGCGTCACTTTGAACACATTATTCGATCGATTTATAAGTAAAAACGTTTTTTTTTTTTTTAAAAAAAGCATTTATACAAATAATTATCATCGCGTACGGCGTAAACCGATTTTTATTTCAAAACAAAAAAAAAACCACATTTTTTTTATTATATATAAAATTATTACCTCGTCCGGACGGAATAATGGGTACAATATTTATTTATTTTTTTTTTTCAACGCTAACACAGACGGAGTTGATTCGATACAATTTTGTACTCTCGTCAAATTATTGGAATGCGGATGATAAAAAAATGTTCTAAACGTGTATTTCTCCCCCTCCCCCCCCCCTACAACGACGAATTCGTAATTTATAAATTTATTGGCGTTCGTTGTTGCCGTATCGCGTCCGTACCGTGATCATCATCACGTGTCGTTTTGCCGTTCGACCGTATACGTTTTAAAACGGCGCGAAACACGTTTGTTTTTTTTTTACACACATAAAAGAAAATGGAAATTTAAAAAACGGGCAGAGTTTTTTTTTTTTTCACTCTTTTCCTTCCGTCTTTTCGTTTTTTTTTTTTGTGGGAGGGGGAGAGGGGAAAACACGTACGACGACGAAAATCCTTGTACGAATAACGGTGCGCGATCTGTATTTTTATACGGACCGTACAACGAATATTCGAGAATAATATTCTCTCTTCCTTTCTCAACACCGTACGCGTTGTACTGGCGCAAACGGCGTCGCGCGTTTCGTGACGGCGGCGTCCGTCGTTATGTAATAAATATTTTTCTCTCTCTCCCGCACACACACGCACACACCTTCTTTACCGCTTCTCGTTCTTACGATCGGATACGAAACCGGCGCGCGCGCGCGCTCGTTTTTGTCGGTGGACGGAGGGTCCCCGGGGACAGCAGCAGGTCCCCTTTTGGTTTTCTCGTCGTACACTTGTTTGTTGTTTGTGCGTGCGTGCGCGCGCGTGTGGCGGCGTGCGTTTACTCGATATTATTATTATTATTATTTTCGACCGCGGCACCGTCGTCGGTCCTCCTCCTCCCGTCGTAAAAACGTCGGCGGGTCGCCGCGGTCCCCGGGAACGATATTTATTTGGTGCGTGTGTCCGCGTGTTTAAGGACAGGCTCTACACGAAAACGCCATTAAAACGAACACCGTATTCGACCGTATTTATTTTTATTTTCTTTATTCCCTCCCGAACGTCAAAACCGGTTTACTTTTTACGCGGGGCCCGCGACGACGTCTCCGCCGGCCGTCTCCCCCCCCCCCCCCAGTACGATACTACATATACGCATATATAACACGACGTATAGATAATATATTTTATACGTAATATTAATATTCCCGACGGAATCGGTGTATGTGAAACGTGTGCACCGTAATAAACAACTCGCGTAATAATAAAATGTGTTTTTTTTTTTTGTTCTCTCGGCATGAGATGTGGCTGCTACACCACGTGTGCGCAGCCCGTAAACAACGGGTGGGGGATTGGTCGGGGCGATGATTTTTCTTTCTCGCGACGGCGGATGGCGCGGGTGTCGTTTCGAAGTCGTCTCGCACGACCGCCGCCGCTCTGCTGCCGGGCTGCGGAAAATAAAACCGATTTCGACGATGTTCTCCCGCGGAACAGAAGATTAGGAATTAGGAAGCGTCTTTATTGAAAGGGCCGAAATTCCTCACTCCGCCCTGGTACACGCCGTTAATTACGAACGGATCCGTTCAACGAACTCTTACGATATTTCATCCCCGCGTTTTAACGCTTCGTGCGCGTCTTTCGCCGTGGACACGAGAGTTCGAAAGAGCACTCGATCGACCGCGTCGCGCGGGGTACACCCGCACAACAGTCCTGATTGGGCACTAAGACTCACACAGTCGCGCTTTTTTTTTTTTTTTCAACGTAGAAATGATAATAAATTATCATTTATACGAATATATATATATTAATTGCAATAAATTAACGTCGGAAATAATATTGTTCTCGTGTTGTTGTTAAATTCGTCGTTTTTAATTTCTTGGATTTCGCGCCCTTCAAACTGCTCGGCGGGGCGCGCGAGCGCCAAAAAGGTGAAAAACCTACTCCTCCTTGCTACGACTCCACGCGTTCCGACCGCCGCCGTCACATTTAACGGCGTTTATAATAATCAACGAATAAACGTGTGTCAGTCTCCAAAATTGTGCGTAGTACGAGATTTATAAGTGTGTCAGTCATTCGAATTCAACGATTTCTCGTCCTTTCAGTAACTATAATTTTAATTAATATTTTTGGACGAAGTGGTGTGTAGTACGAAAATTTGGATATTTCAGGGACTGGAATCCGTGCACTCTACGCGGGGTGTGTGAACGAAAATCGATCGGATCGCGTCGTTCACGCGCAGCGAATCCATAAAAAAGTAAATTTTACTTTTTAATATCCCTACGGGCAATAGTCTACGCGAGAATTCGTCATTTCGTTTTAATTAAAAATTCCGTTCGAAACTAACGAATTCGGTGGATGACACTCGGTTTAATATTAACAGGGACGTACGGTGTTGTATTGGAAGGACGCTTTAAAATCAAAGGTAAGGGAATTCATTGATTCCCAAAAATATAAGGTCAAACTATTTAAAAAATTGTTATGTTACATTTTTGGAGACTTGGTTATATATTAAGTATATAGTATTTTATTGTCCGGACGTCTACGCGTCCGGCAATTTCGTTTACACGGCCAGTGTCGCATTTAACGGTGACGTGCCCGCCGTTGCTGTATTAAAACGAAAATTTTTATAAATTTCAATGTTCATTATGAATCCAATTCTCCATTACGCGATTTGTAATGTAATGTACACAAAATAATTGCGAAACTTAAATATAATATAAGTGATTTTTTTTTTTTTTTTTTTTTTGTTGGTAGAAATGTGAATATCGTCGAAAATATATTATATCTTACGCGAATATTTAATAAAATTATATTTTTTTTGTCTTTCTGTAAATAAAAATTAGCACTCCCCTCCCCATCTCCCCGATTTCATATTTATAGATTCGCGCCAGCCGACGATGTAATTGAAAATTGAAAATATCAACGAGAATAGATTTGTTCTTTTTTTTTCGATAAAATAATATTTTTACTAATAATTTTGTCGGTATTTTTATTAAAACGAATATTGAAAAAAAAAAAAAAAAAAAAAAAATAAAATTCCACTCGATTTGTTATTACGACATTGTAAATAAGCGTCGATTTTCAAGAAACATTATTTGCGTCACGTTCTTTCGAAAACCCACGCCCTACGCCGTTACAGACGTACTCAGACAATATGTGCTCTCGTGCGCATGTAAATATCGGAGGTTGTTTTTTTTTCTTTTTAAACATTTCCAGGGGGATCGTGCGCAGTGGCGTAGCCAGGATTACGCAACGAATGTACGAATGAAACTATAGGTTTTTACATTTTTCGTTAGGTTTGTTGCTCAGTGCTCATATTCTTAATGAACCGTACAAGGGGACCAACTTCGGTGAAAACGTGAAAAAAAAAAAAGCAAAGGAATTTAAAAAGCAAAGTTTAACCCCAACGGCACCGATGGTGCGGACGAGTTTAGGCCGTCGTGACATAATGAATACGCGCGTACAAGGGCGTCGATTCTCGAAAATACAGGGCAGGGACGACGTTGTATTTTTTTTTTTTAACGATATTTCTGTTAACAAGTTTCATTTATATTTTATTATTATTATTATTATTTTTATAATATTCGTACAAACGCGGGTGAGTGGATCGATTCGTTTAATTTATATAACGTCGCGTAAATTAATTTCAAACGTATTGTCTTACACGTCACACGCGTATTTGTATATTTTGGCGAAGACGTGTTTTTTGAAAAAAAAAATAATAATAATAAAACAGTTATCATCATCGTTACAAATTATGGACACAGTTTAATATTTTACAATCGCGTTAACGCGCGCGTATTCGATAAGAGATTTAATAATATTTTATGCGTGATAATCGCAGTAAAGCCAGCGGGGACGCGCGCGTTCCCCCTCGCCCCTCAACGGACGCCCTTGTACGCGCAATAATGCGTGTGCCGGAGGCGACGGCGGGCGGCCGAGACGATAAGTAGATTGTCTACAGTTACACTACCGCGCCGTATAAATGTGCGTACGACCTCGAGGAAAAAGGAGAAAAAACAAAAATCAAAAAAAAAAAAAAACGATATCCGCCGTCAGAGAGAGGTTATCGGCGGCGACCGGCGGCACACACGCACTGAGACGCACAGTGCGCGGTCGTTCGAACGCGACCGTGTTTAATACTTTACGCGGTATATAAAACGAGGCTGTTTATTTTACGATAACATCGCTCTTGTCGAATAATGCGCACGCACACACAAAATAAATATATTTATAAATAAATAAATAACATCTCCCACGGGAGGGACGGGGACGGGGGCTCGGAATACGATAAATTCGATGTGTTTCGTCGTGTCATTCGGCCATGTCGATCGACGACGAAGACATTCCTGTGCCATTCCGTTCCTGAGATCGAGAGGGACAGTCCTCTTGGCTCGTAAACGCTCGTGATTAGAATCACGAAAAAAGTCTTTTGACACATTGACTCGATTAAAAATTTAATATGGAAATTACAACGACGTTTTATTTTTTATTGTTTTATGAATAAGAATTATTTCATATAATCGTCCACCGAGCAATATAAATATACAAAAGCGTAACGTTTTGTCATCTATTTGTTATTTTTTTTTTTTTTTTTACAATATTACGCGATATACGCGACTATATACGTTGACAATGAATACTGCTGAACGCGAGTCGTTAACGTGAATTCAATAAAAAATAAAATCGTTTTGAGTAAAATGGTGTGACAAAGAGAGATTATGACTTACAGTCCACTTCGGCCGTTTGCCGAACTTCTTTTATTACATAACAAATAATACACCTATTCTGTCGTTTATTATAATTGTTTTTTTTTTTTTTTTAGTAAAATCCAGAAAAAACAAATATAGTTTCAACGCATATCGCATAATTCCGCGAACAGGTGAACGGTGAAAAAGTGTAATTTTCCCATTCAAAGCAATAATCACAAATTCTCACACACGTTTACACAGCCGCAATGAGCAGCAGGCGAAAACTTGTTGCGCCCCGGACGCAGAAAATTTTCGGAGGGCGTACAATTTGAGAAATCGAAAAATTCATATAAAAATATCGATTTATTCATTTCGATTATTATTCCGAATTCAAAAACGAAAAACGAAATGTATTAAACTAATACTCTATCGGTTGTGTGTTAAAAACCACAAAAAGGACCGACAAATTTTAAAAATTTTAATACTCAGTCGCTACGGTAGTGGCGCATTGATTATGAAGTTTTTGTAAAACCGTTTTTTTCCTCTCGTCAACAATGAACACGGTGTTGTTCGCGTTAAATCAATTCTCCGGACGTCATTTCATTAAAAAACGAATAGTAATGTCGTTTTTAAAATTCGTCCACGACGTCGCTATTCGTCCGTATCGCACAGAGCCGTGTCCACCAGTGTTTTCCAACGACAACTCGATTACGGGGTTTTTTTTTTTTTTCTGTATTTACAGTGCCGCTTCAGTGTATAACGTTAACCACGCGGTGCTACAACATAAAACGCGTAAAAAAAAAATATATACATTCATATTTATATATTTATATTTTTAAACGTTTAAAAATACGAATAAACTGTACAATACGCGGTGAAGTTATTTTATTAATTAAATTGGGGAACGACGTTATAAAACGGTCGGGAGCAAGTTTCATAACTTTTCGTCCGAAGACTCCCGAACGTGCGAATATCGTAAAACGGCGCAGCGTGTTGATAAAAAAATATTAATTTTTTTCGTCATTCGACATAATATATTAAATACGACTGTTCAATCGAACATTGTTAAAAACGATTACATTTTAATTTCCGATACTTACCGTACGTCCGGTAATATTGTTTACCGCGCATTAATAATTAATATTCGTAAACTCGTTATTCGCAATTATCGTTAACGATGGGGTTTTTTATGTTTTTTAGATTTTTTTCTCCTCCGCATTCCCCGAAACGTCGCTCGATTCGCTTAATCAACGGCTTTTTAATAATATCTCATTTACCACGCGCTTCTCCGGATAATTATTAAAATAACGACTTTTTTCTTCCCCCCCCCCTCCCGATGTATATAATATTTAAAACGGTATAATAATAATAATAATAATAATAATAATAATAATAATAATAATAGCACGTAATATTTTATTATTCCCCAACAACGTGTTCATTATTTCAAAACATATTATTTACGAGCGAATAATAATAATAATATTTTTTTTTCGTGTAAGTAAATATGACTTACAGCGTGTAACAATGTAGCTATAATAAACGAAACGCAACAACTTAGTTGATATCGGGAAAAAAATTCGTTTTAAATCCGCAGTGAGACGACGTTGTGACGCGCATTTCTCGATCTCATTAAACGTGCTATACTAAATAAAACATAATAAATATTTAACGAGTACGTGTACGACGACACGATTATCGTTGTATACGAATTTATTATACGGCGTTATATAGTTTTTATTATGGAAAAATGATTAGTATACCGATATTAATTATTATTATTTTTTTTTTCTTTACATACATCAATGAGTAAAAATCGATAAATATTGCTTATCGGGAGGGAAAAAAAATACAATTTGTTATTATTGTAGTTTATAATGAGGTTTTCTCACTCTCTCTCTCTCTCTCGATAAAACTATAATAATATATTGTATATTACATATATCAGAAATCTGAACAAATACATCGTAATAACTCGCGTAACTACAGACGGTTTCTGCACAGCACGGATATCGATATTATTTGATTCGTCGCACAATTATAATAATAATAAAAATAATAATAATAATAATATTTCGCAAATTCGCAATGTAACAAATCTATATCCTAATTCCATTCTATCATTACGTACAATTGTTATTTTATAAAATGGAATGTGACCAATCGCCAAATAACGTCAAATATCAAGCAATGGTTTTTATGGTTGGTAGAAGAGGTTAAAAATGTATTAATTTTTTATTCTTTTACTACATTGTGATTGCTCCCCGCCCCCTTTCCCTCGACCACCACCACCACCACCACCACTTCGCCAGTCGACACTTTGTTTGGAGTAGAATAATAGTCAGGTTAGCAGATCAAAGGACTGAAAACGATAACTTAAAACATGCCCGAATGGACCTATGGAGTTGTGTGAAAACCGAATCGCGTAATAGCCGCCAATCGAGGAGTATGAAAACGTCTTACCTCGTGTGGATCGGAGACGAATGTGAAAAGCGGTTTTTTCCTGTGCACGTCAAGAGACGAATACCACGGTGTTTAGAAGAAGAAAATAGGAAAAAATTCAAATTTCACGCACCGACCCGTGGGAAAGAACGAATCCAATCGCGCGGATCGACGGAGCTGTACCGATCGCAGTAACTAATCGACTAACGATAAATACGACAAATACAATACCGTACACCTATGCATTATCATACACAGAGGCCTCCTCCAACCCCCTTTTGGTGGTCGTTCGTTATCGTTTACCGTATCGACAACGATACGCCGCCGGCACACACGATTTAGACGCACGACACACAACAAGTGCACACCCGGGTGTCTTTACAACACACACACACACACACCGGTGACAAAACACAATTCGCGCGTATTTTTTACCGAAGACGTTTTCTTTATTTTCTCCGGCACGTTTTACGCGTTTTGACGGTCGTCCGGGGGTTTCGTACGACTGTTGGTCGGACGAAACATGTGACCGACGGCTGTGTGAAACTCGATGAGAATATTATTATAAAAATATATTGTCCGTCCGTCACGTGTGCGTGTGGTCATGCTTTTGTATACGTCTTCTCTTGTTTACTCGTCGTTATTTCCGTTCGCCGTTTGTTTCGCGTCACGTTTCGCAAACAACAATAAACGTTTTCCTTCCGTGAAACGAATAAAACGTCCCCTGACGGTCCCATGCCGCCCTCCTCGTCCAGCGCCGGCGGTGGTCGAGTTACTGGGGGGGGGGCCATTTTGATTTCCGAGAGATTTCCTACCGGGTCGAAAAGAATATTATCGACAAAAAATAAAAAATCGCGCGAATGTCACTGGGGGGGGGGGGGAGGGAGTCGTGTGTGTTACGTTTTTCTCGTTTTCTTTTCTTCTTTCGTATAAATTATGTTTCTTTTATTTCCATTTCATATCGCACGTGTACGTGTCAGTTGTGATGAGTGGGACGGGTGTACAAGTGGAATTTCAATTCTCCGAGCAAAACCGTTTACAACGGTGTTTGAATTCCTCTCCTATTGTCACGATTCCGTGAGCTTTGAGGGGAGCGACGACTCGGCCGTTCCATGACGTTTTTCTCCTCGTTACCGATTATATACGGTGTACGTGAAATCGATTGTGAATAACGATTTAGCAGCCCTTTATTCCATAATCATCCGCATTGCTGTCATCACCGACAATCATCGGATGAACTTCAGACGCACACGTCGCGTTTTTCGATGCGTGTCGAGAAGTTATTTACAAAACACAACGCGCCGTGCAATTATTAAAAGCGTATTCGCAAACGGCGTTAAAAGTGCGTTATATTATTGTTATTATAAAAGGAACACGCCATAATCACGTTCGATTTGGATTTAAACAAACATTTTTTCCGTCTTTTATGATTTTATTGTTTCGCAAAAAAAAAAAAAACCATAATTTTCGTCTCGATTTTTACAATTTTCCACTCACGAATATTTAAGATCCGTAAAAATCGATAAAACGCGCCTATACGATTTTCCTAATTTCCTACAATCGCTCTTTCCCATTGGTCATTTTGGTAATAACGATTATTTATAATGACATTAAATCATATTATTACATTTTACGAATTATATGGCCGTCGACGCAACACGCGATTTAAATTGCCCACACTGCGTATGCATATGCAACTCAATAAGCGGCCCACGCACACCGGCGCTCCGCCGTATCGAGAAACGTATCGGACGCCGCGAATAATATTTCATTCGTATAATCCTCTATAACGTATTCATTCGTGTAATTTCATCAAATTAAATACTTGCGAGCGGACCGTTGAGACGTTTCCAATTCTCGCACTGAACAATTATATTTTCTTTCTCGGTATTGTCCGATCGCCATAAAATATCGCGCGGTCCACCGAGTCGAGAACTAGATAACTCACTCGTCGTGTCGGGCACAACGCGACCACGTGTAATCGGGCGAAAAAACCGAATTAACTCATTTATATTTAAAATTCGATTTTTAATTATTGTTTTTTTTTTTTTTTTTTTTTAAAAATTGTCTAGAACAAATTTTCGGTTTTTGGTATAATTAATGCGCGCAAACGAAATTAAATTTTTTATAATACATTCGTTGTAACGCGCATACAAAAATTCAAAATAATGGTATCCGCATATCAACACTAATTAATAACAGTTACAGACAAATTAATTTTCTTGTTTTGGGGAAATTAAAAGAGAAAAAAAAGGAATAACGTTTAAAACAATACGTTACGAATGGATTAAAATTGACACTAGACATACAGTTTCGCTGTAAGAAACTGAACTAGTTTTCAGTGAAATTCGACGAAAAATGAAAAACAATTTTTTTATCGGTATAGAAAAATCATTTGGGCAAATTTTTTTTTCTAATTAAATAATCATAATAACACGTTCGAAATAATAATATTTTTTTTTGGATTGACGAGTTCCCTGGCGAAGACGAAATACATTTGCGTAAAACGCATGTTCCCATACACATATCCGATTAAACGTATTTATATAAAATTCCGTACACGATACATGTACCTAGCAAATACGAATATTACCGCTTATTTATATTAATATATATATATATATATATTTATAGATTCAGGTTTCTAATTAATATATATCGTTAAAACGATCGGACGGTATCGAGAACAGTTTATGAATAAATGAAAAAAATTGTTGACGAGGAATATTCGATTTTAAATTATTGACGTTTCGGGCTATTTTTCTTTTTCTTTTTTGTTATCGCATTTTTCAATTTTTTTTTTTTTTTTCAAAATTTTGATGTTTGTAAATGATCGTAAAAACAGTTGTCCTCCTACACGTCGAACTATATTTGAATTCTACGCAGCGGATTCCGTAGCAAACGTTTTATTTTTTTTTTTTTATATTCCGTTCGCGTTCGACGGACTCAATCAAAGTCCACGCCGATGAGATAGAAATACAATAAAATGTATACCACACAGTCTCTTGTAGCAGTATCTCTTCGCGTTACTATTTTTAACGAGTCCCCGGTTATAGTTCACGTGAAACAGTACTGTCGACTCGTGTAAACGACGCTACGAAAAAAAATAAATAAATATTGTTATCGTACGACGAACACACAGATTACGAGTGTATATAATATTTTTTTATGATCCTGTTTTTTCTTCTCCCTCTGACCCGCCGACATCGCGCAAGTTTTGTACACTAAGCACGTTCGAACATATCATATAACTCGACGGGTTTGTCGAATAAATTAAACAGACTCCCGCGTTTCGAATTATCGAAACATTTTTTGATGAATTATTATTATTATTAGTATATTTCTTATTTTTATGAACTGTCCGGTTTCTTATTTTTTATTCGGCGAAATAGAAATTAAAAACTCACCGAGATAAAATATCGGAAAAAAAAACTTGTATTATTATTCCCCTTAAGTATTGGAAAAGGCAGGAGTCTAGAGGAATTCGCATTGCCGTTGTAAAGAAATGCTTATAGTGTTCACTGTGAAATTGTTGCACTAGGTATAAATGCGCGTATCGAAAATTAATACATTTTTCGACATAATTTTCCGTATTATTATTAACACTCATTATCATTTGGTTGATTTGATATTAACCGATTTTATAAATACCGACGGAATGATATATTCATTGATACCATTAGTAATGAGCAGTTCAACGAAAAATTCAATTTAATATACATATCGGTTTCATTTTGGACGTCAACAAAAATCGAATACCCATCGCTTCTCAAACGAGCTTGATATTACGACATTGACGGTCTTGTACAAATAAAACAACGACGAATTTTATATTAAATTTAGAAAAGTTTTCTAAGGATTTTGTCATTGCACAGCCTCCGTCCTCATACCATTCTAGTCGTATAAATAATTAAAAAAAAAAAAAAAAAATCACATTTGTTTATTGTTGCTACAGTTTGTAAACATTCTATTTGAAATAATAAAAAGTTGCTATTTAAATATTAATATTTAGTTATAAGAATTAGGATTTTTTTTTACTTTTATGAATATCATAAAATCAAACATATTTATAAACGAACTAATAATAAAATACGTATAAAAAAATATTTAACTCTTCTGATTTAGTCAAAATAAGGGATAGTTATTTCAAGTTCAACAGAGGGGGGGGGCAGAGTCGTGAATGGTTTATATTGGTAAAAAATAAGCAAAAAAAAAAAAAAAAGTATTTTCTTTAATAAAAAGCACCTGTTGATGATCAATTACATTTTTACGCGACGTTTAGTTCTACTGAACGTTAACGTTTTAGAAAAAAAATTGTTCAAAGATATTTTTCTAAAAAAAAAAAAAAAAAAAAAAATTAGGCAACGTAACAATTACAAGTTATAAAAAAAAGTTTTTGTTTTTTTTTTCAAATACAAGGAAGATGAATAATTTTAAACAAAATAAGTGGAGGGATTGCTTTTTCTTCATATGCTCATCCATTTCTATCAGTGATTGTGCGTATAAAACAATTCGACTTTATTAACATTTTCTGGACGTTTTTATAACGCGAACAGTCCGTTTTCAAGGCTTTTCGTGTGCCACACGACGTGTTCCACACACACACACATTATTGTGCAGTACAGTACACGAATACATGTGGTGTGGCCTCGGGATATAACGATCCCTGCTGGTGTTTTGTAAGACGTTTTGTGAAAGAATCGTCTACACGAACGACGACTTGTTGTCGCCGGCACATGCTCGAACGAAACCCAAGTAAAATAAAAATCACAATTCGTGTATGGTACTGGCGGTGGCGGTGGTGGCGGTGGTACGACGAGGGTTGCAGCTGTCTTTCCTGTAAGACACGACTGGTATAGTAACGACGCTGGGGCAAACAAATAACTGTCACTATTCACTACGTGCGCGTTATAATAAAAATATTTTTCAATATGTATACGAGCCCGAAATAATGAATTAAAAACACGTGGAAAACGTTTTATTTTTTTCCTTTTTTATCCGCCATTTTCGATCCACCTCTCCGCGCACTCCTGGAATGTACGAACGAAAAATAAATACGATTTTCCGCTTTGACATATCGCGGATCAATGAGAACGTTTGGATTGTTATTTGTTTTCGTGTTAAATGCGTAAAAACGACTGTCGGAAATTTACATCGAACGATTCGAAAGTCCCGTGGAAAAAAGGCGATTCGAATCTTTACAAACATAATTCTATGTTTAAAAAAATCGATTAAAGTGTACTTTTTATATCGATGTTTGTTTTTTAAACACTGACAGGGCAGAATAATTGGAAACATTAGTTATTGCGCAATCGATCTTTTTGATGGGGTCCGCGCGTGTCTATAACGTGCTGACGACACATTTCAAACGAATTTCGTTTATATTATCGACACGTTATACAATCGAAAAATTTATCGAAACACGGTTTGATATGTTGGAATGTACCGCGTGAATAAGACGTGTTCATAGACAATGTAAAAAAAAGAAGAAAAATGCAAAATCAATGTAAACCCGTTCTCGTTTCACTAACAGTCTATTACAATCATCGCTTTTATTATTTAGGAATTCATATGGAAAATATTTAAATGTTAATTTTCAATAAATCTATATATATATATATATATAATATTCAGACTTGGGTAAAATACGAGTATATATTTTTTTTTTAAAGTATTTGGAATACATATTTCGAACACATCGAGAAAAGTATTCGGAATATGTATTTTGAATACTTTATATTAATTATTGCATTTCCCATAAATAATCTCGAATAATATTTTTTCCACTGGTTTTCAATAATACGAATACCGATAATTGATACATTAAATAATAATTGAATTACTATAATTATTATTTAATTGAATGTAAAACCGTAGTCGATATGTATTTATTTAGGGAGTTTAATGATTTTATTTATATTTTTTTGAATTAAAATGTTTATAAATTAAATATTTAATAAGTTAATTAATAATACCAATTAGTTAGAAAATATAACGCAATTATAACAGCGTAACGTAATCAGAATCCGTACTTGATTATTATTTGAATAATACTAGTGTCTAACACACCAAATAAAACCGACTACCGCTTAATTGTTAATCGTATTTTTTTCCGAAATAATTATTTTTCTTTTACGTTGAAGTAGGTATTATATTTTATTATTATTCCCTATGTAGGTATTAATTATTTAAAATATGATTGAACTTTAAAATGTTTTTGGAATACCGTATTCAGAATACTTTTTTTAAAAAATTAAAGTATTTTAAAAGTATTCCGAATATTAATATAACTACCAAAGACTCTCCGATGGTAATAATGGTGATATTATTGAGAAAATCGACCGCGATTCATGATAATTTTTATTTAATGTTGTCTAACATTTTATAAATAGAACAACACTACTGGTAGCCTTATTATTCGGTTGTTAATAATAATAATAACAACGGTTTTATTAATGCGCGTGTGATTAGCAGAATAAATAAAATACGTGTTATTGGCCGTTATAGTAATTTGTCTAGGTTTATCAAAATAGAAACGAACGTGTTGTAATGCATAAAAATTTATAATAAGAAGAGAACGTTAGTTTATGAGAGTAATTAATTTCATGGGGCCTTTAAAACTCAATCGCGTGGTATTTTTAGCTAGTCCGATTTAGTTGAACGTATATAATATTGCGTTGTGTCGGCAATTATAATTTATTACTCTATCAGTTACTCGTATAATTTAATATAATATATACAAATAGTAAACAAGTATTACAATAATATTAATTCGTAATATATCTAATGTATATTTGTTCAAAAAAAAAGAAAGATCCACCGAATACGAAACGAATACGTTTTATGCGGTAACGACAAAGTTATGTACTATAAAGTTTGTATTATAAATGCAAATTTTGGAGGTTTTTTTTTTTTTTGCTTTAGAAAGCGTTTTTTATTTGTCCAAACGTCTTGTATCGTATTTCATATATTTTTGTATGTATCGTAAATTTCGAAAACCGTTATTAATACTTTCTTCCTCCGCGTTTTTTTTTTTTTTTTTGTTTTGTTAAATTATAATAATCAAACACTAGGTTGAACCTAACCGATTGTACTTACACAAAAATTCTACGCGTAAAGGGCTAATTCCATTAAAAGCTAAACACGCAATCCGCGTAGATAACTTTACACGATACGATTGTAATTCATTTTTGTTTTTAAGAAAATCGGTATAATATGTTTTAAGTAGGAGTTTTTATTTTTCATCACGTATTTTCGACATTCTAAGTGTGTATACATATCATGTAATAGACTTGTACATTTAGCTGCGAATTTATAATCATAACATTTCGGATATTTAAAGTTCCCGACAATGTGAATAATCACGAAACAAACATTTTAACGTTTTATTCGACTTTTGCGAGGAAAACGGATGCGTCAAAACGGATTAAAAAAAAAAATTATAATACGATTCTGTTTTTTTGTCTTTTTACATAAAAAATGTTATTATAACGACGGGACTTTTAAATCCTTCGGATCGCTATTGAAAATTCGACGAAATAATTTTCACAGAAATATTGTTTTTACAATCCATCAGCTATAATAATTATTCTAGTGGAAATTTACGGTGGAATATAACTGTAGTTATAAGTTCACCCAAATATCTATTCAAAAGCGTATAATTAGAAAAAAAAATAAAAATTATAACAAACATTTCTACTGTAATGTTTATTAATAAATAACAACAACGCGTATTCAAAGTACGCGTTCTTATATTTTATATACGCGAGAGTGACTATAACTGCACAATAAATTTCATCGACACAATACGCGTACATACCTACACAATATTTATAATATTAGATATAAGACCGTGTTATATGTTATTTGATTTTTGAACTCAATTACGCAATACGAATTTCATGCGAAGCGTGTACCAATTGTGATTACTATATAATACTATATTACATGACGGGAGTTTTATATATGTTATTTTCTTTTATTTTTATTTTTTTGTAATATTCTTACAAACAATAAAAAAATAACCGTTCGCGTGAAATCAACAACGAATTCGGTTCGAGGTTTTAAAAAATAAATTTTCTCTTTTAAAATTGTCCACGGTAAATTCGATTCAATAACCTCGCAATCCGGACGAACACGAGAAATATTCGTCAACGTTAATTTCATGTTGTCTCGAGTATTTAAAGAAATCCGCCGTTTCAATAGTGTACAACAATTCGAATATCAAATAAACGTATACGTTTTTTTATTATTATTATTTTTTTTTTGTAGACCCGCAGAGCACAATTCAATCGTAAAAATTTACAACGTGTTAAAACAATTATTTGTACTCTGTGTATTCTCCAATTTCGATACGACCGTGTTGTTTTCGCCTTCTTCTTATCGATATCGAAACTATATTAAATTATAATAAAAATACGAAAATTGAAATATTGAGTTCATGACGAACCCCATTATCCGTCGACGTTAACGTATTCATTCCGCGAGCGTCAGGATTGAAATATTCCGCACTTAGTCCCTCGAGGATTCGCATCGGAATCGCAAATAAAACGACATTGAAATAATTCGAATGTTATGATTTCACGTTATCGATTGTGTGTACACACCGCGCAGATTTTTACTCCACCGCGAGTATTATGCGAAATTGTCACGAAACGCGTTTTATTTTTTTTTCACATTCACAAT
Organism: Chaetogeoica ovagalla; assembly: GCA_032441825.1. NCBI lineage: Eukaryota > Metazoa > Arthropoda > Insecta > Hemiptera > Aphididae > Chaetogeoica > Chaetogeoica ovagalla. The sequence continues at coordinate 1,460,765 of CM063747.1, read as the reverse complement.
TCGTTGAATTAGTATTATTGTTCCGTCCAGTATTGGACAACGGTGATACGGAATATTATTCATTCGAACAATTACGCACGGTTCGAACAGAACGTACGATGGACGATTGAACATTTTATAAATGGAAAATGTAAAATAATAACATTTCGATAGGAATAGAGGAGAAAAAAATGTTTTAATTTTTTTTGATGCGTCAAAACGGTAATTATAATTGTTACGTTGAAATTAAACAATTTTATCGTCCGTACAAATTCGTATTGAAATGACAATGTTTACTCGCCGTTTCGTGTATTTATCTACTCTGCTATTTTTCATTTCTCTCTGGTGGTTTTCCAACCGATTGTTTGTCATTTTAAACCATCCAGTCGCGTTGATGAAATATGAAACGTGAAATCTTTGAATAACGCGCCTGAAAAACTGAAAATAAATGAAGAGCAGGTGAAGAATACGACTGGTTTTGGAAGATAACGAGTATATATGGTGGATATTTCAATTGCCCTTTTCCGCCTGGTCCAAAAAGATTTAAAAAAAAAAAATTAAAAATAACGATTAATAATAATAATAATAAATAGACAAATAAAAATTTCAATCATAAGTGCCCAGATTGTCATGTAAACGTTTATATTAAGTGAAATCAACGTTGCGTAACGAACGATTTACGGATGAAAAAAAAATATAAATATATTATTCAAACACAGCATACCTGACGAGTAAGTGGCTTTTTTTCTTTTGTATTTTCGTAGGCTATTCACTGTTCACGATTAAGGGAAGGGCTTTCGGCTTCAATGCCACTGGACCGAATCCACGTGTATTCCATTACAACGACATTATACGTTTATATATATATTCATATAAAAATAACGTGATTTTATCGCTGTAATACACGCATTCGGATAATATATTTTAAGAACCCGTCTAGTAACATTTACATTTCTTTTGACAATATACGATTCTCGCACAAGCGTGTACACGCGCTATGATGTCAAACTGACGGAGATCATCGGATATTTCACTGTGAAATTGACACCATCGATATCGAACGCGGCACTGACGACGAAAACGGTGTATTTTCGATAGGGGGAATGTTAAAAATATGAAAAATCACCTAATGGAATAATTGGTCGATCTTGACGAACGAAACGCGTGTCGTTTGACTTTGACGAGAATGACGGGGAGACGTTTTTTTTTTAAAAAAAAAAAAAAAATCCATTCTATTGTTAAACGTTTGTCTTGATTGTCGTATGTCTTTTCGTGTCATCACAGCGTGTCACGTTTGCGAAACGATAATCCGGTTTAAGATGTAAACCGATTCGAAAAACTAAAATATTATTTTTGAAATAATCGTTACGTTTTTCTTACTAATTTCTTTCTTGAAATCGACGTTCAAGTCGTAGAATAATTTTATTTTTTTTTAAATTATCATTTTAAAGAGTTACACGCAACGGTTCCAAAACAATTATGAATTCATTACGATAATATATTATTATGTACATTGTACAGTAAGAATTATGCATGTAGGAAAATAGTTTTTTTTTTTTGTTTACTCGTACTTCCGTTGAAGGAAAAAAAAACGTTAGACCTCGTTGTGTTCTTAACGTTTTAAATGTTCATATTATATCGTATAAATCGATATATTATAATAAGCGATAACTTTTTCAGGCCCCCATTCGTCTCGTGTATAATTTCATAAAATCATCACCCACTGCGAGTGTTCCATTGAAAACATTCTGGATTTAATCAGAATTCCGTTTTGTTTAACACGTTATTCAACACTGTACATACAAACGAATACGTTATTCGACGACAACGTTTCCGTTCGTATTTTCTCAAAGTCTCTGCCCTTCATTCGCATATACGTTTCAATGGGTTTCGATCGATAGAAATAATAATAATAATAATAATAATTTTATTGCGCAATACTCGAAACGGGCTGTTATACGGCATTTTCCGTATATTAAACGGAAAGGAAAAAAAACAATTTCCTAGTAAAATCAAAAGTCTTAAACGTCGTAAAATCGGTACACGGTTTTTCAAAAAATGTGTATAAAAATTAAAATGTACCGTTACGGCGTTTATGAGTTCAGGATGCGAAACGAAAATATTGCGAAGACGTGTCAATAGAATATCGAAAGAATATTTTTATAAGAAAAAAAAAAACCTCTAATATTAAAAGCGTACGATTGTCGTTTTTTTTTTTTTTTTTTTTTTTGCAAACGTTTTAAACGGTCGGTTTGTTTTCCGTTTTCGTTTTGTCGGGGGAAGCAGGAGTAAAAAAATAAATATTTTCTTCGAATTCATCGTCTACAGTATTCAATATTAATAATAATCGAATACATTATATATATATATATACGTATAATGTTATAAAATTTCTATATTTAATAAACTCGTAATTTGATATTAAAAACAACCGGACGAGAGATGAGGCGACATCGTCTACATTAACGCATAAAGAATAAGTTTGTTTTTTTCTTTTTTCTGTGTGTGTTTTTCGTCAATATAAAATTTATATGCCTATACTGATGAAAATATCAATGAAACGTTTGTTTAAACGATAATAGAATGAAAAAAAAAAAAATCGTCAAAACCGTATTTGAAGTGTCCAGGTCGCGTGACGGCCATTCGAATTCGGCCATCATTCGACCCGGTCACACTTTGCGGTGGAAACATCGAAAAGCGCATCGGGGAAAAAGCCGTGCCCGGTACACAAACCGTTTTCGGTGTTGGGCGCCTTTTCCTTTTTGAACCGAACGCGCGTCGAGAATCCCGAAGTACAACTAAATAAAAAATCTTTTTCAGAAAATTTCCTACCGGACCTTCGCGTCGGATGGTCTCCGATCAGATTTTTTTCTTTTTTTTTTTTTTTTTGAACTGGCGACACACTCGTTTGGAATCGGACAGATTTTCAATTAAAGAAGGAAAAAAAAATCTCGATACGTTCGTCACGAAAACGTAAATTGACGTTGAAAAATTGTTCGACTCGCGTTTGTCTGGTGTGCAAAATACCCCGATCATACGAAAACATTTTCGTAGAAATTTCAACGAGTGCGGGGGGGGGGACTCACAAACCACGCGTGTGCGTGAAATAAACGTTGTCAATCGTAGAGCAATAAATATTCCGTTTTTTTTTTTTTGATACCCGAGTGAAAATTATATCGAATCGGAGGTTTTTTTTTTTTTTAATTACAATAATATCGAAATGAAAATTAAAACGCGATTATTTTTTTTCATTTGACGCGTAGGAAAATAAAAAACTACCGTCGGCGTATCGCATACGACGATGCGAACGAAACGCGAGCGCGCGCGCGCGCGAGAGAGAGAGGACGAGAAGAGAAAGAGAAGAGATGAGAAAGAGAAGAGAAAGAGAAGAGGGAGGAAGAGAGAGAGAGAGAGAGAGAGAGAGAGAGAGAGAAAACAAATTAAAATAGACCTAACAAAATGTTTTTGTAAAATATTTGTAAATACTACAGTGGACTACTCTACGTGCGCTAGCGGCTGACCGACGACGACGAACGTCGTTACGCGGCCTTGAACGACGCGCACCACCTCTCCCGGTTACACGTTGCGCCCGACGGCCGACGCGGTGGTTCTCACCGACCCGGTCACCGGTGTTTAAAGAAAAAAAAATACACGACGAACAGCACTCCCCCGCGCGAATATCGCTTTTATTTTTGTTTTCGTTCGATTTTCACATATATATATATATTGTTTTTTTTTCTCGTTACTTACGACAAACGAAATAAAAAATATTACTTTGTGTCATCTCGCGTTATAACGCACGCGATTTTATTCGTTTTTCACAATAATGAACAAACGGAAAACATTATAACACACGCGCGAGTACATCGTCGTCGTCTAGAGGAATGTAATTTGTGTAAACTCTTCGTCGATTCGGCGTGTGAACCAACACACACAACGCACTCGTTTTAGTCACTCGTTTCGTTCGAGACAAATTATCATCATCATCCGTTCGTCGACGGATTTTTAATAATACGAGTGCGATACGATTCCGTCCGATTGTCAACAATCAGTGCACAACAACAACGACAACAACGCATTTCCCTTCCGAAACGCGTTTTCGTATTTACGCCCGTTTTAAAATATTTATTTATTTTTTCCTCATACGACTCTTTTCGTTCTCGTTTTTATTACTTCTCTTTTTTTTCCTAAAAACGACGTAAAACGTAATGTGTACACACACACACACACACATCGACTTATTGGAATATTCGTATACGTTCTCTGACAACACACGCGGACACGATTATTTTTTTTTCCGTGAAACGAGAGGGGTTTCGTACCAAAGGGAACTTTCGAAATAAAAATATTTTATATCGCGTAAAAAATTCGTATTTTTAACGAATCTATTGTCATTGATCGCGTATATTGGTTTAATGAAGAGTAGATGCTTGACTGAGTTTTGAGCGAAAACCATCGAATATTATCGTCGCGTCCGGAATATCGTCGCGTTTTTTTTTTCAATCGAATAAAAAAATACACGCCAATACGTTTTCTCGTGTTTTGTTTTGTGTTCTCGCCGTATTATTCGCGCCGATACAGCAATTAAAAAAAAAAAAAAAAAAAAAAACGTTTTATTTAAAATGTTTTCTATTAAGCCTATCAATTTGTTGAAATATGATATTTGAAAATATTTGCCGATAAACGGTGTGTGTTAACGATACAATTTCAAGGCAAACATTTTATAACTTATAAAAGCTATGTAACGGAATGTGTAGCGGAGTCTCTCTCGTACGCTTTCCGGAAGAAACAAATTCATTCGGACGCGTAGACTACAAACAGTTTTATTATTTTAAATACCCGGTTCGTGAGAATATTGTTTTCCAATCTGTGTAACCGCGGCTCGGTCGGTAGATCGTTGGATTCAGTTACGTAGGTTTAATAGGAGATGGTGTGGGCGCAACACAGGGCTCGATTTTTCGCCGTTTTCTCGCGCTGTTGTAGATGTACACGACGACGTATTTATTATATTCGAATCGCAAAGTAATAAAAACAAACACACATAGTACAAAAAAAAAAAAAAAAGTGTTACTCGCGCGCGCATAAAACTTTTTATGAACATTTGCGTCGACAAAATATTGTAGAAATAACGACGTGTAAATAAAATAATGTTGTGGCAATGCGTATTGTTTGGGCCGCCGGGAGCATAAAATTTTATTGTGCGAGCCCGGCGGACACTGTGAAATTCAAATGTAACGAATGTAACGGCATCTTTGTTGGCCAATCGTTATGATAAAATAAATAAATATTTACAATATTATAAACGAATGCGATACGAATGACTATTAAACGAACGGCCCAACAATAATATAACTCAATGATAACAATTCATAAATATTAATTTCCAATTAATAAACTAAACGATGGAGTGTAATTAATACTCACAATAAAAGACGACTGGTGGTCAGTCTCCTTATCTATATTTGAATAATTAATTTGTATACGAGTACATGTTTTAAAAAAATATAATATATAATAATAATAATCACGCGTAATGATGGTACATGCGCAGCCAATAGAGCCGTTATAGGAAAAACGACAATTTGAAACGCGCGATTTAATAGATTTACAACGATTTTGACCAGAGGTCCTCAAACTACGGGTCGCGTTATATTTTTAAAAAATACATTTTTTTTTTCTTTTTAAACGTATGTCTCTATAATTCCGCGTTTCCGTTGCGTTTCGTTGACGTTCAAATTCAGTTTTATCCTTATAATCGATATCGCATTAAAATTATATACCAACTTTTGTAATACACGTAATTTTTTTTTTACCATTCGATTATATAAATAAAAAATAATCCTTCGATAAAAATCGACGTTTACCTGTTTTTTTTTCTACCTCGTAAGCAACTGATCCGCACGAAACGGCGAGAGAGAAAAAAGATCATAGATATTAGATCGTGAGTCGTCGAAATTGAAATAATTTCCAAAATGAGTCGTATCATGAAAACTTCTGATTTTTAGACTATTCGAGCCGGAGTACGATAAACGTCGTAATGCGAGCGACACACAATTCACCGGAAGGCTAATAATTCGCGGATTACAATCGATTCGCCGCGAGTACGTGAACGAAATGAAAAAAATTACTAAAAACAATAATGCACGCGATGTTCTCGCCGCGAGACAACCGTCGGTATACGACGACGATTACACGACGCGTTTTCGCGACATTTTTTACAAAAATAATAAGTAAATTCACGGTCGTAATGTATTTATTATTATTATTATAATTCGTGCGCGCGCCCCCAATTAACGACAACGACGTTGTAAAACGCTCGGGCGTTTATGGCTTCAACAATTCAATTAATATTCCAATCAACGTTCGATCGTCTGCCCCAAAATGCGTACACGGCAATAACGATATTGTGAAAATGTTTTATAGAAATGTCTCTGACGACTCCATACGAAATATGATGTTCCGAACGACGAGAATAATTAGAAATAAATATCGAAATATTGTTCTAACGTTATGAGAGAGAGAGAGAGAGAGAAACGTTTTTACGTACATTTTGGCCGGAGGTGAGGAATGCCATCATCACACTATGGCCCGGCCAAAAGGAATTTTTTTTTCTTCTGGCTTCCAACGCAAAAAAAAAATTAATAAAAATACCACCCGTTGTCGCCGCTGGCTGAGCGTGTAGTACCGCGATGTGGTATAAACGCGTTCTCCTCCGCTCTCTGTCGCGCATTCTGCCGCCGAGACGTGTCGAACGCGTTTTCAAAAGGATAATACAATATTTGTAAAGGGATTAGCGATAGCGGGGACGCGCGCGCATACGATCCTTCTCTAATACCGGCCAATTCAAACGCATACCGAAAAAACGTTTACCCGCCGCCGCACTGTATCACCCACTACCACACCGCTCAACAACAAAATCTTTGGTGTTTACGTTTATTTCCATTATGCTCGCACGTCGGACGAATAAAAACCGTGTTCGGTCGCACACCACACGTTTCTCTCTCTCTCTCTCTCTCTCTCTCTCTCCGTATCTTATGTTGTCCGACCGTACTTTCTTATTATTTGTTTATTTTTCTTCTTCGTCGTATTATTATTATTATTATTGCGTTTCTTTTTTTTTCCTCCTCCTCCTTCGAACGTTTTATAGCGATCGTAATCTACTGCTGCTGCTGCTGCTGCTGCGAGGTCCTTTGTAGAAGATACGCCGCGCGCGACTTATCTAACTAATATTTACGCACCGTCGAATATCCGTCGACGTCGACGCGTTTCCCCTGTGACACACGGCGACGTTTTCTACTTCACGTCACGTACACGAGAAACTCCCGTCGCCGTGTGCACTGTATGCGTGTGTGTGTGTGTGTGTATACAAATAAGAAGAGAACCGAAACGTTCTCGGGATTTAATCAAAGTCGATTTATCGTTGCTTTTGCCTCGGATATATATCAATATATTATTAACGTTTTTAGACAATACGAAAAACGAATTACGTCGTGTAAACACGGACGAACGAATCCGTTTTCCCCTTTCCGATGATTCACGGATTAGACGTCCTGTGACCTGTGCAAATCTTACGGATTTACACCGTTTCCACTGTTGAATTCCCGTACAATTCGGTTCGCAACGACGTTATCCGTGAACACGAACGATATATTATTACACGTTGTACGGAACAACAATCGGTCGAGGACCGTTTCTCCGGACGATATAAACACACATTTAATATTATGTTTTCGAATTCTCGACACAATGAAATTATAGCTGAGACAATCGGTATTCGTAAAAATAAACGGTAATATTTGGGGAACTTTTAGGTTTTTAATCGTTGGATTTACGACGAATCACAACGACTCGAATGTATATGCGGTAAAAATTCATATTCCCTTTTTCTTTTTTTTTTTTTGACTCGATTTTAACGGCTAAAACACCGTTTCGCCGCCACTCGATACGTGATAGATAGCTAAGTAATATCGTCGAAACAAAGGCGATCGAAGTGGACGTGGAGTAGTGTGTTCGGATCGCAGATGACCACTTTTTGGTATAGTTTTCGCATTTCTGAAAAGTTTTATTCGTAGGAATTTCGCTCCTCTAACAATAATATTTCTATAACGATTTTACTATAAAATATAGTGTTTGTTTTTTATAAAAACGTACAAAATAGAGGTGAGTCGCATTGAAAATGAAATTCTCGTAGATTATAATATTTCGAATTAATTTAATATAATTATGTTGAAAATTGTACGTACGATTTATATGTTATTGTAAATTGTAAAAACAGCATATAGAAGTGGTCGATTCTCAACACGCGACGTACCTAAAATAAAACGAATTATACAAAAAAAAACACCCCCCTTTTAAATTACTTTTGTTTTTTATTTTCTATAAATTATATTATACAGTAAAAAGTTAGGCGATTTGTTGGTAAATATTGTTCTTACGCGCCAATATCGCAGCGTTCGACAAGAATTGGTAAATACTATCGTAAGGTTTTCAAATAATAATGCGTTTGTATTATTGTCGCCGGAATTGGTGACAACATTTCTAAAAATAAAATACTCTTAAAATGCTTTCTTATTTACAATATAACACTTTAAAATCATACGGTTTGTGTAATGGCTTAATGGATTTTGGGCAGACAGAGATGATTTTTTTTTTTTTTATTGTCAATTAGTACGTTTTCGAGGAACGGTACAGAAATAACTAAATTTTCTACGAGGTTGAATCGTAGCCAAAGGGAACGGGAGATTTTTTTCCCCGTCTTTTTCACACGTTCTAATTGGACCATTATTCAGAATACATGATTTTTTTTTTTTTTAATAACGAAAAGAAGAAAAAAAACAATAACGTATTCGTAAAAAACAATGATCAAAATCCGAGTTTGCTTATATTTTTGTCTTATTTTTCGTTCAAATTATTTACGTGTTTCGCGTAATGGTTTGTAATTTTCGTTCTTCCCAATAAGATTCGATGAGTAAATAATAACTTCCTACAAAATGACAAAACCGATTTATCAATAAATAAACGTATATATATATATTTTGTTATTTTAATATTCCATTCGAAATTCCAACCATATTTTAAAACAAAATATATGTGTAATATAATATTATATAAAAAAAAAAAAAAAGATAAACGATTTTAACGTTTATTTTTGGTCGAAATACACGCGTATGTGATGAATGAACACATATCGTGGTTTAGTTATATTGTTTATGAACCGGTGAACAGAATGCGTTCAGTCGTTTACCGACGAACATTTTTATACGTAAAAAAAGAGAAGAGGTCTATTATAGAGTATGGACGGACGAATGATTCAGAATTTTTAATGAATGACGTAACAAACGTTTTTTTTTTTGTTTTTCACACGTACCGAAATTTCACAAACGCATTACGTTATGTTTTTCTTTTCTACAAAAAAAAAAAAAATCGCTACGAAATCATTGAATTCAAATCGCGTTTTCGGCACCGTGGTACGCGTACAAATCGTATTACGATTACGAATTGCGTTTGCAGAAAAACAATAAACCGCGTGTCGATCGAATTTCAAAACGACTCGCGGTTTAATTCAGTTAAATAATAATAATAATAATAAAAAAACATCGTAAAAGAGGAGGGGAAAAAAAGTTTTTTTTTTTTTTCATTTTTAAACGCGATACTATCGCGTTTAATTTTAATACGAAATTTCTGTTTTTGAATTTCCCCGAGTTCGTTTATCGCGGAAATAAAAATTATTCGCGGTCCCGATCGAATATAATACGTCGCGTTTCCATTGATTGTCTTTCGTACAATTTTCGAACAATATCGTATATGTATGTATCGGTCAATAAGTTGAGCGACTGCAATTACGCGTATAATTTTCAAATGTCCGTTTGGTTACAGAACAACATACCGGTATAAAACGTTATTTTATTATTTATTTTTTTTTTCAAACACATTTTTGTACGGTCGGCGGAATGTTTCCGATGTCAACGCGTGTGTAAGTGTTACTCGTCGTCGTCGTCGTGGGAGGAGGGCGTTAAAACGACGTTGTGCGGTCATTGGTGGTCCACGTTCTGCGAGCGACCGGTCCATCTCGAGGGATGACGCCGCGTCGTACGACTCATTTCCACTTCACGGCGAATTCTCGCATTGTCATCATATGTAATCGCACAGCGTCCAAAGTCCAACTAGTGACAAAATCGATCCGAAAGGATTGACCTAACACCTGTGGCGGTAGAAAATTAAAGCGGAAAAAAAGAAGAAGAACAACGCTCGGCGATGAAGCGTAAACGGCGGTCGAAGCGTAGACGGACGCCATCCCTCCAGCCCTCCCCCACGTTTTTCTTTTCAGTTACCGTATTCGTCGTTGCCGTCGTCACACATCCCGTTTACAAAATTATACGTCGTCCCCTTCGGATTCTACAAAAACGTAATTTGTAATTTTCCCGGTGATTTTTTTTTTTTTTTTAATCGTCGCGCCGCCTGTAAATTATTATCGCTTCTACGATACGTTTACGACACTCGACGGCGGTCACCTTAAACGTTTTTCTTTTATTTTCGGCGCTAAAAACGACAAATCCCCCCCCCCCGTTCGAATCCGAGATTTACAAAAAAAAACACGTTTTCGCGTTTCGCATTACACGAGTAAAATGCGTTTTACACGTTCTACGAACAGGAAAACTTCCCCGTTCATTTGACGACGAGACGAGTCCCCGGATCGTTTGTTAATAAAAATACATTAAAAAAAAAAAAAAAAAAAATGACAATTTACGCGCCCATATATATGTCGTTATGGATATTCCGAATTTCAGTAGACTATTTTTTTCCTTCAACAGTTTGTTGTTTTTTTGTTTTTTTATTATTATTATTTTCAATCGAGTCGAATTGATTTCAACGTCGTTTTATATTCGTCCGACGAGTTGTTTTCCACCGAACAGTTTCGTGTGAAAACGCGTACAGAACGAGCGATCAGTGACGTAAACGAATACACAATCGCGCGGGAGAGTTGTCGGCGATCGTTTTCTTTTCCCCTCTGTCGGGAAAAATTTATGATTTTACTAATAATATTACGTAACGAATTTTCCGTTATTATTATTATTTTTCCCCGTCCTCTCACCTCACCAAAATGGATTCGTCGTACGCGTTATTGGGAGGAAAAAAATCGGAAATATATTCTCGGGGTTATATAAAACTCGCCGTTCGTATTAAAAAAAAAAAAAGATTTTTTTTTTAAATTCCGTTTCGAAACCTCGGGAGAAAAATATATTTTTTTTTTCCCCCGTTTTTCTGTTCCGTAGAATCCGATAAAACACGAATAATATATTTGTAATGTCGTGCGGGGGACGACGACGAAGATTTCAAAACGATTCGACACACACCACATATTGTCGTCGTCGTCGTCGTCGACCGCGTGTGCGTGCGGGGACGGTTTTACGGGGCAGGTGTTCTCACGAACGACTTGCAGACGCCCGGAGAAGGACGCGCACGCAAATGGGATTTATTGCCGGTCGTCCGCAGTTGGTACGTCGACAATATAAAGAAAAGACCGCCCACAAAGAAGACCGCGCGCACAATTCGTCGCGAAATTCCCTCGTGTCGGCGCTACGCGGAACGCATAGCGGCGATTACGGATCGTAAAAATGTGGAGAGCGGGCAGCGCGCGAAACGAATTGAAGAAGAAGAAGAAGAAAAAAAAAGGGACGTTTATAAACGGCGAGGGCGCGCGAACACATAATAGTTGACTCTCGAAAACGCAATAATGAAACGGGGCCAAAAACAGCCATTTATTTTTTTTTTGACCAAATCTTCGCAGGGAATCCTCTAAAATCGTGATGCGACACTCGTGGCAACCGAACGGATTCCACACCAGGCCCCGTCCGCGTAGCGTTTCAGAGAAATGAACGCCGCCGATAACTCGTTGTTTCTATTTAATACTAAATAAAACGCACGCCGTAAACTCTATTAGTTGTACGGTAACAAAATGAAATCGTCATACGCTGGTGTGTTCGACTCGCCGCCGCACAGTCCTCCGCAAGAAAAAAAAATCGTCTTTTTCTTTATTATTATTATTATTGAACGCGTTTATTAGTAGAGCGATCACACGCGTTCACAACGGAATAAAACTACAATAATAAAAATCGTTCGGTTGACACGTCAGCCATATGAGGAACACGAAACCTGTTCTGAAAAGAATCATTCCGTCAGCGCTGTAAAAGGGACACAGGCGCGTCGGGGACGGGGGCGGCGGAAGGAAGGGAGGAGTTTCTACGGGATTTATACAATTTTTATACGTTGAGAGCCGACTTGAGGACACCGAAGAAATGGGGGGTTTTTTTTTTTTTTTCTTATTATTATTATTTCGTTTCGTTTGGTCAACGAACGTTAGGTGGTAACCCCACTACGTAGTCGAAATGGCGTAAGATCATAATTTCCCCCCCCCTCCGCATTATTACGCTTATTTCGAGTGAAGGTCAATAGAGCGGTAAATATATTTTTTTTTTATGAGAAAACGATATGTCCGCGGAAGAGCAATATCTTGAATTTTAATTCAGAATTTTATCGAGATTATATCTCCTCTGTAACAAAAAAAAAAAAAAGAACGTATAATGGAATATAAAAAGTGTCCTGCGCGCGTAAATCCGGCCACCTCATCGTAATGTACTTTACGCGACGACCGCGTTCTCAACGTAACGAAATCTCACACAGCATCAATGTAATCCGGTTTATAGTCTAAACGAACAAGCGCGATTGCGATATTTTGTATTAATACCGTTCTACAGTGCTCTACACGGTGTTTGAAACGTGTTTATTATTTTAAAAAAACAAATACAATTTAAAATACTTTAAATTAAAATCGACACGTCCGAGTATAAATATTTATAAAACACGCGAAAACACGCGTAACAGTCCGCTTTAAACGCTTAATTCAGCGTAATCCGTATTGCCCGTTTTATTATTACAATACAAATACGCGTATTTTAACGTGTGTACGCGCCGTGTAAACAAGCGATCCGGTTGATTATACGCGGCATCGGAAAACAAACATCCCTCGACGACGTTCGTACGGATTTTATTTATATAAAAACGAAAAACAACGTTCGTTCGGACTAATTAAACAGTTTCGTAAAAAAAAAAAAATCGCATACGTACCGTGTGTCCAAAACAAAAACCTCCTCGCCGGGCCACTCACGGTGGAATTATAATAATCCTCGCGTTAATTGAAAATAATAAATGTGAATGTCTGTCGTCGAATTGTTTCAGTTTTAATATTATAATATTTAATCATTTTAACGTGTATGTATATATTATATAGTTGTGGGTTTCAATGAAACGAAAAAGCAAAAAATATATAACCGAAACCAATAATAAATGTTAAATGGTTTCGAATCACGCCCGTAACCGTTTAATAAGATCGAAATTATTTGAAATGTATTCTGTGTACGTACTATGTGTGTTTTCGATTAAGACGATTTTTCTTACGGTACCGTTTTCTGGCCGCGAGTTAATGTTGACGATGTCTGTTCGAGTGGATCATTTCGAGTGTCCATCCAGAGTGGTTGTATACAACAATAATAATAATAATAATAATATTAGTATTATTTAAAAATTCGACGAAACGCTAAATCATTTCTCGTAAGAAGTGTTTTTTTTTTTGTTATTTCGAAAACGGTTTTCGGAGGTCACCAAACGGAATGTTCGTTTTCTTTTTTTTTTTCTTCTTGTGTACCGCGACTGTAAAGTCGCGTCCAGACCGAAAAATCATTCGTCGCAAACACACAGTCACCGACAATGTCCGGACCGGACAAATCTCGTCGATAAACGTTTAATAACTACGTCGTATTTTATTTGTTCGGTTATTCGTTCAGTTCAGCTTCGCGTCGCCTACGCGTAGTGCGTATTTTCACTCGCGCAATTTTTCTTAAACGGATTTTTAAGTTTTTTTTTTTCAATCGAAAAACGGAGTGGTCTGAAGAAAGTGTTTGTCGACTCGTCCGATTTACGTCACGAAAAACAAACACTAACTATTGGGCCAAACCATAGAACAAAACATTCGAGTTACAACGAATTCTATCGATAAATTAATATTCGTACATTTCACATACTACTCACGCCTGAATTCTCCGGATGGACCAATGTCGTCGCGTTTAAGATCAGTCATTTTAGATCGTTACCAGCGTATTTCTGCTTTGTTAAAAGACCAGAATGAACCCGACACCTCTTTTCGGATGCCTTTTTCGTTTCTAAACTCAAAATCACGCGAACATTTACGGCAATCGTAACGTCGTTCTCGTTTCACGTTTTGTCAAGACTGAAACGTCTCTCAAATATTGTGTTGATTTGGCGTGAACGCGCCCGTTTTTTTTTTAAATTTTGTCGGTGACGTTTTGAGATTCATTTTGTCACCGAAATAGGTTAATTTAAAAAAAAAAAAAAATGTGTAATTATTTGTAATACATTCCGAAAATTGAACAAGACGAACGATCGTCATTAATAAGGCGAATATTATTTTCCAGATTCGTGTAGAAAATATTCGTTTCCATTTAACCCCACATTTTAAAACGAACCAATCAATTTTTACAATTTTTTACACGTTAAAATCGAATAAATTTATAATTGTGTATAAAATTCGATTAAAAACGGCGATATATATATATATATATATATATATATATATAATACATATATATATATATATTAAATTTATTATTCTTACATATTTATACAACATTATTATTCGCTTATTAAAAAAAAAAGACTATGGATTGTAATGAAAATTTTAATATTTGTTTGCGATTAATTAACGTATTATTTTTAATATATCATATGCGTTCGTTGTTCGCTTATCTATCCTGTATAAACTTTGGACATAAATTATGGTATATAATAATAATAATAATAATAAAACAGTATACGCGTTATTTATGAAATATTCGTAGAATAGTCATGTTGATTACACTCGTATACTTGTACGTGTATCGTGTATAATTTATCGTGAGAGAAAAAAAATCATTCGAGTAATAATATTATTTTTCGTATCGCACTTCAAATGTGTTTTCATTCATTTTGAACCGATTGGGAGGGAAAAATAAAACACGTCTCGCCTAAATCGTCGTGTTACACGATATCGAGTTATTCTAAAAACACATGCACGAAAACACATGTCAAACTCGATGACAGTATTGTCGAAACGCCAAATTAGTTAATTGATTTTAGAAAAAAAACAACATCTGTTCGTACTCTACAAATAATAATAGGCCGACGTTTATAATGCGATTGTCAATGCTTTTATGATAAAAAAAAGAAACATCACCGTTCGATTCGACCCACGTTAATACTATTTTTATTCGCGATATATTCATTTGATATAACCGTGTGCGTCTAAAATATGTTTAACGTGGCCGTTGAAATTTTTTTAATTTTAATTCAAATAGCGTACGACGAAAATTGAATTTTACAAAAATCTCTGACGACCCCCGTAACGGAAAATAAAATATTATTTCTTTTTTTTTTTTATTACAACGTAATTATAATATCGATTCTGCGGGACAACACAGACCGCCGTTTGACAATAAATTTCGTCATTTTTCAAGAAAAATATTGCGCAAAACGAGTGGTAATGTAATATTTTAAACCTATTGCGATCCGAGAAGGTTTTCTTCCGACCATTTTCTCTCAACAGAAAACGCGTGCGATTCAATTAAGAAATATATTAAACAGCGCGAATGATTTAATAATAATAATAATAATAATAATAATAATAATAATAATAATAATAATAATAATAATAATAATAAAATAGACGTTTAAAACATCGAAAAGTGAAAAACGAAAAATCAATTTTATTTTGAATTATTATACAAGTACTCATGTGTTTCATTTAATTTTATATTCCTCTCGAGTGTTTCTGAAAACCGCAGTCAATGACGCTAACAACGCCAATTGACGCAATGAAACTCCATAAGTTCGAAGTTAAAAAAATATATATGTATATTTCACGTTCCATTGGAAACATCTATAAAAACTTTTTTCTTAATACCGAAATTGAAATATTAAAACTCTTTAAACGAACTGTGTACAAATGATTGCGGAATTATATTTTTCGAAAACATTTCATATGGACTGGGTTGGCGTTTTTATTATAATGATATGAAATTATATTTGATATTATTCGTTACGAACGAAAAATAAATAATTAACTGTTTTTTAAAAAAATATTCGCGTATAGATCAATTTTTATCAACGAATAAATACAATTCTGTTTTCATAATTATTATTAAAAACACGACAGCACGAATAGTGCCGGTGTACGTCTTAGAAGTCAATCGTTTCGTTTTGTTTTTTTATTGACTATAGACACGTTGACACCGCGTTGGAACGGATGAATTCTGTGTTCTCGAAAACTCATTTACGTAGACAATTTTAGTAAATCGTTTTTTTACGGTATCCTGTGATTAGGTTAAAAGTATTGTCGGATACGGGAAAAGCGATAAAAAATACGGTTTTTTTTTCGTTTTATATTAATCGTTAAAACATATATTTGTAATTTTTTGTCCGACGATACAAAAATGCATTGTCGATTAGTAATTATAATTTTACAAAACCGATAATTATCGATACATTAAAAAAAAAAATAAATTTATACTTGTTATATTATATTTATATATTATAATAATATATATATTTTTTTCATACATACGAGTGTACTTGTTTTACGTTTTCAATTGTTCGCTATTTTTATTTTTTTCATTCCATTGTTTCGCTTAGCGTCCATACCATATTTTAATATTATTGTTAGTAATAATATATTTATTTTTTTTGTTTTATGTTTTCGCGTTTAATATTGTTTCGATAGATTATTGTGTCTTGTCCGAATCAATAGATGTAATAAAAAAAAAAAAAAGTTAGACTCTGATAAGTTAAAACCAGAGTCGACCAATTGTTTAGCTCACACGATCACGTAGTGTGTACCTACATATGTTATTAATTACGTTTACGTAAACTTACTTGTATATTTCATAACACTACCGTGAAATCGGTACGAAAAAAAAAGCAGATAATTCGTTATACGGTTCCCTTAAACGAACATAACGCACGCCGCATAAATTCGTGTTAAAGCTCACGTGAACTATATATAAAAGTCGATAACGGCAGTTTTATTATATACGTATACACGCATTTTGTGCCGTACATAAAATTTATAATAATTAAAAAAACATTTGAAGAATAACCGACGACGTTGAGTATAACGCGCGTGCGTGTTTTTAAATCAGTAAAAAAAATCTAAATTACGTCACCGTACAGTCGGAATGATATGATGAAATTCTCTTTGCGACTTCAACGCGTGTGGGGCGTTATATTTTAAATAAAAAAAATACTTCGATCCCACACGTTTCACGTATTCCGATGTTATTGTAAAATGACCTTTTAAACGGGTATTGATCCGCAACTCTATTAATATTATTATTATAATTATTATTATTATTATTAATATTATTATTATTATTATTATTATTATTATTATTATTATTATTAATATTATTATTATTATTATTCAATCGTAACGGTTCTTCCTATGTTCAACACGATTTTCTGATATTTATTTTTGAAAAAAAATTGCTTTTTTTTGTTATCATCGTAGCGTACCATTTGATTCCGTCACCGCTGGTCCACGCGCAAGTCACACTAGATAAATACGATTTTCCAACGAGAGACTATTTTCGACGACGCTTTACGAGCGTGTAAGATTGCGTTTTTGAAATTAATTCATTTTCCTCGAATCAGTGAATTTGAAATAACCAGTGAAACGTAAGAAATCCGTAGACCCTTCACACACACACACACACACATACTATTTCTACACGATAACGTGTGTTCACAGAGAACACAAAAAAGATTTATAATAATTTCTGTAAATAAATACCACGTAGTTTGTTAGTCTCAGACGAAACGTCGTACAATATCATAATAACACGTAACACGAAATATCAATTGAAAATAAGAAAAAAAAATCATTTTATCGTTGTAGTCGATAAAATACCTCCCCCCTTTTTTTTTAATAAACTCAAAACCGTTCGATTCTAAAATAATTACAAGAGAAAAATTTGTTCTAAATTCCCTTTGTCAATGTTTTTTTTTTTTTTTTTTTTTTAATATATTATATGAGCGTTTGCACAAAGCTTACAAAAAAATCGTACGTGTGTGTGTGGCGGATTATTAAAAACACGTCGTTAAATCAAACAGCAATTTTTTTTTTTCAGGAATCTCGTCGTTTAACAATAACAACATATAAATTTGTCAAATTATCTCTTTATTATTATTATTTTAAATTCAAATGGCATCGCTTTATTCAGCAATAAACTACATACTAACGTCTAAATCTAATAAAAAAAAAAAAAAAAAAAAAAAAAATGTTTTTTCCTTCTTTTTAATTATATATTATTAATAATAAAACAAATCTATTCGCATAAAATGTATGCATATATTATAATATAATATAGTGTTAAACGAATTTGTATACTCCACACATTATAACTCACACGCTCATATAATATATATTATATAATAAATATAATACGTCGCATCTTCCAAAACACACACGCACCCGGTTATAATACAAATCGTTAAAACGCGCAAATTATATATATATTTATAGTTATATAAATACAAATACACGAATATTTTGTTGACGATTTCGTATAGAATAAAATGCGGCGCATTATAATAAGTAGTGCGCGCGAATGTAATTGAGTAAAATATAAACTTGAAATCGAATGATTGTACAGTTAAAGTTTGATGTACACGATGGCGTGCGGGCAAACTATTATTTTTTCCAACTTCTTAATGTTTTTGATTTCCGCGTGCATGTCGTTGTGCATTTCCCAATGGCCCAACGGTCGTCTCACGTAAGTCATGTAATGAAACGACGTGAAATGAATCACCGATTGCAACACGTAACTGAAAACACGAGAAAAAGTTTACGCGATAAAATCGTTGTTGTTGTCGTCGTTGGAAAATAGTAGGCGTGCCCGCCGCCACTGTTAACCGCCGTTAGTAGTCAAAACGGGGGGCGAAATTACGTAAAACGAAAAGAGAGAACGACAAAAAAAAATCCCCGCGTTTTATATATATATACACATATATATGTATACGTACTTGTCTCCGGCCAAAATCATGTACGGCGGTATCTGGGACAAAGGGCATTTGAATTTTTTCGAAGGGACCGACAGCGAGTCCGTCTCGACGAACACGTGGCGTCCCAGCAACCGTTTCGTTTCCACGTCGCCGTCGCATCCGTACTTCATGCAATCCGAAGTGCTGGGCTTGATGTACGCCTCCATCAGCGTTTGCAGGCACGAGAAACCGAGTTCGCGTATCTGCGACAGATCGCCGTCGCTGAGCACTACCGAGGCCGAGTACCGTATGCGTTCCAATCCGCCCGGGCATCCCTCCTCGTTGGAGCACGTTTTCATCACGACCGAGCTCGGGTCCCGTTTCAAGTAGTCCTGCACGATTTTCCACACGTTGCACTCGACGTCCAGCGTGCGCAGCGTGGGCGGCGTCGAGTAGTACGTGTCCACGACGAACTTGAAGAACGGCAACAGCAGTTCCACGCGCTTGTCGTACACCTCCTCCGACGGCCCGAACATGCCCAGCTCTTTTGCCAGGTGCAAGAACTCGTTTTCCGAGTGGTCCACGAACTCGGCGTACTGTTCGTAGTCCATGTACGCGTTGGCTATGGCCACGATGACCGAGTCGAACGGGCAACTGTTCTTCACGAAATACGGTTGCACGCCGTGCTCGCCGGCCGGGCAAACGCTTCCGTTCATGATCAGCGAGATTCCGGTGCGCCTTATCGGCAACGTGATGTCGATGCCGGCCATGCCGCCGATGCCTTCGGTCTGGCTAAAAGCGCCGGCGGCCGCGGCGGGCCTGTACGAGTCCCGGTGACGGTTCATCAACGATCTGAAACGTCTTTCGATGCTTTGCGAGATGCTCGCCGTGACGCGGAAGAACGCGGAAGCTTTGAACCTGGCGATCGGACCGAGCCGTGGCCGGGCCGCCGCCGCCGGCGCGTTGTTACCGCCGCCGCGTGCCCCGTCCGCATCCCTCCTGGACGCGATGCCCCCGCCGTCCGCAGCCCTCCTGGGCGCGATGCCCCCGCCGTCCGCAGCCCTCCTGGGCGCGATGCCCCCGCCGTCCGCAGCCCTCCTGGGCGCGATGCCCCCGTCGTCCGCAGCGCTCCTAGGCGCGATGCCCCCGCCGTCCGCAGCCCTCCTGGGCGCGATGCCCCCATCGTCCGCAGCCCTCCTAGGCGCGATGCCCCCGCCGTCCGCAGCCCTCCTGGGCGCGTTTCCCCCGCCGACCGCCGGTCTTCTGGAGGCGGCGGCCGACGAAGAAGAACTACCGCCGGTGCCGCTTGTGCCCGCTTTCGACGCCGACATGGTCGTCGCGCGGATATTACCCGCGTTGATCGCTGTGAACAACAACAAAACACGTTCCCGCGCGATAAGTACGTACACGCGTACGAGTAGTTAGTGTGTCCCTTTTGGCCGATCACGAGAAAAATAAATATACCACGGCCCACGCGTAACCGAATATTATGATCAACAGTACGAGCGTGTATAACGTCGTGGCCAACATATTATTATTATTATTATAATCGCGCGCATCGACGGTACACAAATACCGAAGCGAATTATTCGCGTTATCGGCGATGAGAGCACTGGTAACGGGTACGCCGTCCCAATCGCCGTTGAACGAACGTTAAGTATCGT
This sequence comes from Chaetogeoica ovagalla, assembly GCA_032441825.1. NCBI lineage: Eukaryota > Metazoa > Arthropoda > Insecta > Hemiptera > Aphididae > Chaetogeoica > Chaetogeoica ovagalla. The sequence continues at coordinate 1,440,036 of CM063747.1, read as the reverse complement.
CGCCGATCGACCACTGATCGTATCGACCGGTCGTACTGCGCTTATAAAAGGCTGCCGCGTTGGCGGAAAGTCGTGCCAAAATGAGAGAGAGAGAGAGAGAGAGAGAGAATGTTATGCAACCATAGACTAATCATAAGCAGTGGTAGTGGTAGTGTGAGAGGTCTATGCGAGCACAAAAATAAAAAAACCCGTATAACGAATTATGATAAAAACGCGTGTTGCGAAACAATTAGATCGTGTTTTATTGTCTAATATAAACACGTTGGATGGACGTACGTATATATTATATACACATGCAATGAAAAATCGTAAAATACAGAAATATGATATGGGGAAATATACGAATAAAACTTTATGCTTCAGATCTGTTCACTATAATTCAAACTCCGTGGCTTAATTCAACTAATTTTTGGACTGTTTAAAAAAATTAATAACATTTGAATGCATATAAATCAGAATGATAACTGAATAATTATTCAAATAATGAATTTGTTATGTCTAAACACCCGACGATCAATGTATTATCCGTTCCAAGATAAAATGATTTTACAGTTACAGCGGAACAAAACAATACGATGCTCGTGGCAGACGACTTATTAAACGGGGGGGGGGGAAATCGTTCGGACGACGGCGTGGTACAAACAAATGAACTCGCGCGTTGGTTAATTAATATTAAATTGAATATCTCTATTAACAGAACCGTTTATTATTATTGTTATTTTTTTTTTTACTCGAAAAACCGTTTGAGGGAATAGTACACGCGAATATTATCGTTTTTTGGCTGACGACTGGTGTAATTGAATGTACAGAATCACCTAAATTCGGATAATTCTACTTTTTATTTTGGCCTGTAACGCACGACTATTGGACGATTAAAATTTGTATACACATTCGCGTTAAATGAAATTATGGTGACCCAATGCGAAATACATTTTACACGATTTAATAATCGGATAAGTTTGAATATCGTCGTTTGACATTTAAACAATTCATTATCTACACGGATTTTCGTCGCAAGATATGGAACGAGAAAATTCGCCTAAAAATAATAATAATAACGGTTTATTTTTTAGGCCGCCAGTTCTAAAAGTCGTTGCTATAATGTAGGGTTCTCGGGGACGATATTAGGCCGTATATTTCCAAAAGTTTTCTATTAGGTTTCTTAATAATCATTTCTAAAAAAAAAAAAACCAATCTGTTTAAAAAAACAGTTAAAAAAAACCAATCGATATACGTTGTACGTGTAATATTTGGCGCGTGAAGTTTTTTTTATCCGCATTGCTAAATCGCGCAATCACACAAGCGCGTTTCGCGTCAAAAGCGTTGTGAGATTCACCGAAACGTTCTAGAGATGACAGACGGGCCGCCCGGGGGGGGGGGGTCGATAACATTCTGTAGGGACTCGAGCCCTTCTCCTCACAAAATCCCGTTCTTCTCGCCAATATGGGTAATAACACCACGGTTTACATATTGTTATATGTATAATGTAATGGAATTATCACTAATAAAGTTACGGACGACAGTTTAACATCAGTTATAGTTTAACAATAACTAAGTGATAACGAAAAACGCTGTGGAAGGACGAGAGTCCTGCTGAAACTCGCGTCTTCCCAACGATATGCCCGTGCGACACAATTCAATCTAATTATCGACTAGTATAAACCAATGTTATAAGATCATGATGATAAGCGCGACGATGAAAAAAAAAAAAAAAAAAAAACAGATTCTACGTACCCCTCCCTCATCCTCCGTGATTATAACTGTGGGGGGCTGGAAAACACTGTGAATGGACTCGGAGCCGCAAAAGTCCGAGCCCTCTCGCCAATAACTACCACCGGTGTTTACACTTATATCAATTAATGTATTATCGCTAATACAATCGATCGTGATGGAAAACCGCCGCTCTCTGCACAGGGACTCGAGGACTCCCCCGAACTCTTCTTCGCCGATACGGGGTATATATATATATATATATATAACACCGATTTACCAATATTAGCGCAATGCACAATTATATTATACTATCGCCAATACGATTAACAACGAGAAACAAATGAGTTGCTCTCCGCCGCGACTATTACTATGAGTATACGGGGGAAATTCGATTATGTTCCGAAGGGACTGAAACCCCCTCTCCTCGCCAATGTCCGTATAACATAATATTATAATATTGGTAACGCGATATACGATATCGCCACTCATACGATAAACGCGGTGAAGAACACAACAGCCAGTTCTCCTCGTCCGTAACCATAAGCGTAGGGAGGGTAAGCTCGAAATCGGGTCGCACCTGAACATTTCTCTCTCTCTCTCCGTCCGGCCAATATGGACATATGTATAATATGATTTACACGACGTACAAACTACTATCATCGCTAATACGCTAAATACAATCTGCTCGATCGCCAGCAGGTGTGTTTTGTAAAATATTAATAAAGAAACACCGATAGGGGTGGTGTACTACCTGTGCTATTCGGCGCTGTAGTCGCAGCACTCCGGCGGTACGTCCTCACTCCGTGTCCGCTCAACGATTTGATGTGCGTGTTGTGCTCCATCGCGCTGCCCGTTTGTCGTGGGTTCGACGCGCCGCCGCGGGCTTGTTGGAAAAACAAATAAAAAAAAAAAAAAAAAACTGAAAATTCTCTCTGGCGAGCGAAACCGCGTTGTGTGTTGGGGTGGGGGATAAAACTCTTTTATTTGAACCGTAGCGGAACGTCGCGGACGACGACGTGAAAATGTGTCCGTTCGTCGACGATCGCCAACGGTCGGTAAACAACGGGGACCAGCGGGATACGCGCTGCGTTTCGACACACACACACACGCACGAACTGTGTACCAACCTCGATGCGCACTGAATGCCGGAATGAAACGCCGTCGCCGCCGCAACGCAGCACACACACACGCACACGTGCAGTGACTACTCCGGTGCGCGCACGGGGACTCGGACGGCCGCCACCGTGCGCGGTGCTACGCGTGTGCAGACGGTTTTGCGCGCGGCACGCGTAACGCGAAGAGGGGCGACGACGGCGGCCGTGCGTGTCACGTCGCGTCCGACCGCGCGACAACGACGCGATGATAACAAAAAAAAAAATGATGATAATAATAATATTATTGACATTCAGCAAATTTTTCTCGCTACGAAAAACTCGAGATTTCGAGTGATAAAAAACGGAGAACGAGTGAGAGAAAAAAACGATTATGAAAATCGTAAAACGGTATTAGAAAAAAAAAAAAACAAAAAAATCCTCCTACCGCCGAACGTTATCGGTACGCGTCGCGAAACGTCGGACGCCCCAGGGATTTAATTTCCCGTTTTAACATTATAATTTCTATCGGTTACGGAATGCTTACAATTTTTTCTATATTATTATTATTATTATTATATTACGGAGGAAAAAAAACGCCTTTCGATTTTACGACGATCGTAACAGTTGCAGTGGATTCCGATGTATTTAACGCACAGTAATTTTTGGTTTTAGGACTCAAACATTTAATACAATGTCGGACGTACGTTACTTTACAGTGTATTCGACAAAAAAAAAAAAAAAAAAAAACTATTGTAAACCTTTAGTCACAATTTTTCATTTACGAATTTGTTGTCGGCAAAGCGTTTGGTGGAAAATTACGCTTGTTCAAACCAAACGGTTCTAGGGTGTCCCGAACGTTTTACCGGATACACAACAAAATACTATATTATTACGATAAAAACGATTTTCGAAAATTCCTAACTGCCTATAGGTTTCTGTGTAAGAACTCGCATTAAAAGTGACGTGTACGATTAACAATCTTATTTTCAATTAACTTCTAAAATTCAAAGCAATCGGTTGTTTTTCTCTTCTAGATTTGTACACACGCGGTTTTACTCGTATTCATTTCACATTCCACACACGTTTCGCGTCAATCAAACGACTTTTCGCGCGGTTTATCACCGAAACGGGATTTTTTTTTCCCTCGCTAAACCAACCAAAGTTCCAAAAAAATATACGCGTATTCTGTTTTCCACACGATATTTCGTTCAGATAAGAATTTTTTTCCGCCCCAAATAAATCGCGCGCGCCTTACAATACATCGTAATTAACGCGTGTTAATTTTTTTCAAAATTACCAATCTCTCTAGGTAGTTACTCTGTCGTGTAACGTACAGGATTCATTGCGCTCACAAATATTCATCGTCGATAATTGAAATCGTTTTCATAATATTATTGTACGTTAATCACGATATATATTATATATATATTAAAAAATTCGAATAAATTATGATTTTATAATTTTACCACGCGTCTCATAAATTCAAATGGATTTTATTGAATAAAACAAACCCTGACGGTAATAAAACCGTGGAATGACACTGTACACGCGCACCGAATAATTGAAAATTATGTTCGAACTTCCCAGTAAATACGAATATAATCTAAACGGTAATAGGTATAATATAAAAATTAATTTTGCGGAACACAAAATACGTTATTTTACAATTCTAGTGGAAAACGGCGTACGTGATGGAAAATGGAATTCCGATAGAAAATGTGTTTTGCGCCCAATTAACCTCCTTTCGTATTATAATACCATAATAGTTTCGGTAATGATTTATCGTTTTTTTTTTTTTTTCTTTAAATTCAAAACAAAATTTCAACGTTGTCTACACACTAGTTTATATTGAAATTAATGACGCAGAAAAATTGAAAATCTTATCATTGTCGAGCCGTTGGAATGAGTTGTATACGTAACCTCGCACTAGCATCGCCGCTTGGGACTTTTTTTTTACATGAACGGAGTGTAAATGAAAAAAAAAATTATTCCGAAAATCGTTAAGATGTATAGTAGAAAAAAAACGTATATTTAAAGAAAATCGATTATATCGTTTTGGCATCTAACGCCGAGATTGAAATTGACGAAAAATGTAAGAATTTTCAGATTTTCTCGAACAACGCAAAATAAAACGAATTTGGCAATTTCAAAAATGAAATCTGGAAAAACTATCGGAATGTTGCTTTAATCGATTCGTTTCATCAACGGTCGTGTGTTTTAACTGCGGTTTATTTCAATTTACGTCAACACGAACGAAAATCTGATCTAGCTTGAAAACCGTTCAAATAACGCGTACACAGTTGTTGTTAACAAAAAAACTCAACGGGCCACAAATACAATATTTTTTTAACGTCCGTGTTTTGTACGTACAGACGTTGAAAAATGTGTAACTCGGAAGACGTTAAAAATCGAACGTTGTGTTGTAATAACGATTAATATTTTTTTAACGTCCGTGTTTTGTACGTACAGACGTTGAAAAATGTGTAACTCGGAAGACGTTAAAAATCGAACGTTGTGTTGTAATAACGATTAATATTAATTGAAATATTTTATTATTAAATGCGCTTGGAAAATAAAATGACAAATACATTTCTCCTATTTCTTCGTGTCTGTAGAGGCGTGAATATTATAATAATTATACTTTCCGTGTATTAGTATAAAATCACTACAACTCGTAATTTTAATAAAAATTTATAAATATATATATATATATATTTTTTTTTTAATAAAATATTATTATTCAATATGAGAAATTACCTACCTCGTTATATTACAGGGAGTAGTAATACAAATACCGAGCGAAGATCATAAAACAAACAATCGTTACTACGGATTTCATCAATGTAGAACGACTTTTGGTTTTTACCCCGATTTTAGAAAAAGACTCGTATCGCTGCTTTATATTATTGTGTGATTTGACGTATTAGCTCGGTTGCAATACACGAAATAATAATAATAATAATATTGAATGTAAAACGCGCGTTTAATTCGAATGCTATAAACGTTCAAGTATAAGAACTATATTAGTTATGGTCTCTTTGTAATTTTTTTCCTCTTTTTTAAAAATAACGACTAATTGATTATTAAAACGTCTCGTCCGGCGTTCCGAACGAGATATTCTGAATATCCGGAAAAGCATTTATTTGTACACCGAACACAATCGATTATCGTTGACCTTCGTCATAGTCGTCGTCGTCGTCGTAGCAGTGTGTTAAACACGTCGGTCGAATGTTTGATTGTATAAATGCCGAATGTGAAAAAAAAAAACTACTAACGTCCGTCGTTTAAATGGTTTTTAATGGCGCGTACGACGACGAGATGCATGGGCATAGCGAATGGCGAGTGTTAAGTAAGTGGTGGCGGTCGGACGGCAAATCGGTAGAGAATTAATTATTGTTCGACGACAGGCCGTGAAAGAATCTCCAATGAAGATGAATGATGAACCGTGTGGTACTTTTCGTATGAAAAATGTGTGTACCGTCGTTGTACCCGCGTTTCAAAAAGAAACCGAATACGTGACCGTGTAAAATTCCTGCGTTTGTATGAGATGAATTAAAAAAAAAAAAAAGGAAAGAAACGTTTCTTAAGCCAACGCGCGCGTTACACTGTACGCATCAGAGCAGTTCGTATTTACGTTTAATAAAATAATTATTTTCTTTTCAATACACTCTAACGGTCAAGTATCCGTGGAATTAAAAAAAAAAAAAAATAAAATAAAATAATAATAATAATAATACGTACGTTTAATACGTTTCGGTTTCGTCACGTCCGCCGTACGTTTCGATTAAAAACATACGAGGAGTTATGTATTTTGCTGACGATATAATATAACATAATATGGAGAAACGTAAATTGATTGTTAAAACTGTTCGGTTTCGTAAGTGGATCTGAAAAACGGTCCTCCCCCCACTCATATACGAACACTGCGCTTGTTATTGGCTTTCTCTCTTTTTTTCATTCAAATTATCGCGCGTGTTTTGGATAGAACTTCATTTCATTTTATCAAGTTTTTCATTAGAAAAAAAAAAAACTATTGTATTTTTAAAAAGTTAATTTTTTTTACACTTTTCAAAACCGAAATAACTTGTTTACTAATATAAAAAAAAACAAACTGAAATTAGGTTCGCCCGGAAAACAACACTTTTATTTTCTCGCGATTTCGCAACAGGCGTTTTATAATTCTAAAATCACTCTACGAACCCGTTGTTTTAAGAGAGTATCGCGTAAACGTGTTTTTTTTTGTCCGCCCCATTTTCGTCGTTTTACGTTCATTAGGTCGCTCGTCTCGTCCGCCGTGTGCTGCCACCTACGTACGCATAACTCGACGTGCCCCGTGAGACGCGCCGTCAGCGACCAAAATATTTCCCCTGTCGAATTCACAAAGTAAATTCGTTCTCGCGACTAACTCGCGCGATCGTGTCTGTCGACAACGACGACGACGACGACCCTGTTTTTGTAGGAAATACGAAGAAATTATTAATCTAGAAATAACGAATAATAAAATATAAATATAAAATTTAATTAAAAAAAATATATATATAAATTGTATCGCGCGTGTGTACTGGTTTAGGATAAATGATCTCTTCAGTTCAATTCAATCGAATACTTTCGAACCCCGTCAAGACTTTCCGTCAATCTTTTCGATCGGTATGGGCTCCCCCCCCCCCCCGAGCGATTCCGTCCTATCCGAGGTTTTTGCTTTCGGTAAAAGAATTTCTCGGTAAGAAAAACGTTATTCGTCCCCGATTCAACAAAAAAAAAAAAAAAACACCGAAATTGTCGATATCCCGGGATGGCATTTATGGCTTCAACAAATTGCTCTTCGTATTACGTTCCGTCATTCCGTCATGCGCGTTAGTCATTTCGAAACGCGGGGGAAATCAATTAATTATACGATATGCGCGTGGGGGGGGGGGCCCAGTGGTCGGCGACATTTGTCGCACTCTCGGCGGGTCCCGTATTTACGAATCGAAAAGACCCGGCGAGAATAGAATTTTCGACGTAATATTAAGTTTTTTTTTTACTACGAAAAGAAAAAACATAAATACTTTCTAAAACCTAAAATGATAACAAATTACAGTCATGGGAATTACAACGGTTTGGCAAAACGCTTCGCGCTGTCTATTATATTTTTCAATTTCCACGTAACAACAATCTATAATCGTAAAATATATGTTATTCGATTAGGATAACTCGTCGGTCTAGAATTTAAAACCGACCCCGTGTGTTCAACAGCCACGTCGGTTGCCGGTTGCCGCGAAAAATAGTGGGAAAAAAACAAAAAAGAATTATTCGGAATTCTTTTTTTTCCCCCCCCGGTCGATTATTCGAAACGCGTAGGCGCGCGAAATACCTATTCGGAACGCGCGCACGCGATCCGAAATACACGAATAAATAAATATTTCGCCCGAGTGCCGCGCGAAACGGGCGCCGCGCGTAACGTCGTCGTGCGGCCGTTTCGATGATATTCATCGCGACCGGCAAATTCCGCCGCCGCCGCCGCGGAATGGAAGACAAAAAAAAAAAGAAGAATTCACCGCGTCTCGGTGGTAATCGTGTATCTCGGGGAAGGGACGCGAAAGACAAGACGCGCGGGGACGAATGATTTATCGATACGGTTCGGTGGTCGCAGCAGCAGCAGGGCGCAGGGTTATCGGTGCCGGGGAGACGATCGTGTGAGGAGGGACAGCGGCGCGCACAACGTAACGCAGTGGGTCCATTACGGGGTGGAGGGAAATTTCAAGGTTTTTTTTTTTTTTTCCCCCAAATATAATCTCTCGCTCGACACGTGTGAATAGCGAACGTCGTATTATTATTTTTTTCTCCTCACACGCATTTTCGAATTCCTGGAACCGCCGGACCCGCACGCGCATACCGCCGTATTTCTTCTCTTCGTGCACTATTATAAATTATAACGAGACGTTGCTGTCTACCGCGTCTGGCCGGGGTGGGACGACGACCCCCTCCGACGACGACGCACCGCGTTTCGAAATTTTCGTATAAAACGCGCGCGTTTTCTTCACGCGAGACGGCCGTACGGGACGCGCGATATATTACTCTATACGACGTACACACGTGTGTGTGTCCGTACCGACGCGGTCGCCGCTGCGGGGGAGACGGGTGGGGTAACGATGAAAACGATAAAGAGAAGAGAAAAAAAAATAAATAATACGTCGTCGTCCCACGCGGACGAGGCCGGGGCCGCAGATGTTTCTTTTGTGTTCGATTTCTTTTATTGTACGCCCACATAACCTTTTTGTACCCTTCGGGGACGACGCGCGCTCGATAGCCGCCCGCCGGTCCTACGAAAAACTCGATTTCTCTCTCTCTCTCTCTCTCTCACTCTCACTCTCTCTCGGTCTCTCGGATTTTTGACATCCTCTCTCGTCGGCGCACGCGAGAATACCAAAAACGAAGAAACACATTATTATTATTATTCGTTTGCGTCTTTTCCGAAACACCGCTGGAATTCGATAGTTTTCAATGGCGCCCCCCTAAACAGCAACAGTACCGCCCGGCCTCGGACAAAACGCGTGTTTTCGTCGTATTTTTTGTCGCTTTTTTCTTGCAACTCGCGACCGAATCGCTTTTCGTCAGACGTTAAAACGTATCGACAGACGGGGGAGGGGGAGGGGGGGGGCTGTTGCGGGAAATGATAACAACTGTTTGACGTCCAGAATACGGTGAACAAAAAATCGACTTATTCGCACGGTATATATACCCGCGCGGGGCTCGGCAATTCATACCGAAATCGATTATGACGCGCAAATGCGATGGAATACGGAAAAGTAAATATAAGACGATTTTAACGACGAAAAACGCAACGTACGACGAAAAGCGGTTCGACCGAGATGCCGGACGGTGTAATACAGCGGAGGAGTGTTCGCGGTCGGAGGATGGAGGGGTAGGCGGTTCGATCAATTTACACGTTTTACGAACGCAAAAAACCCGACGTAAATTGCTATTAATATGATCGCGACTCGGAATTATTGTGAACACGCGAAATGATTTTTGAAAATGTCAAACGATACATGTATGTTATCGCGTCGAACGTCGATTGTTCGATATTGGAAGTAAATTAATTTTGAAAATTCGTAAAAATAAATGCGAAAACGCGCGATTCGGCGGAGCAGGCCCGCAGTGCAGCGACGCGATGCCTCCGTAAACAAAGGACACACGATTCGATTTTCATCGCATGAAAAGTCGCGTGAAAATTAATTATAAAGAACGATTTATAAAACAATAATAATAATAATAATAATTTTTTTTTTTTCCAAACAAATAATTTATACACGCACGCACGCGCGCGTTATGTAAGGCGGGTTAGATCGCGTTATGAGGACCGGGCTCCGTTTTCGCCCCGTTCCCACCACCCCTCTTCGAACATTGAGACTGTGCACACACACTCGTTGCATTTTTTCGTTTTCGTTTTTTTTTTTAAATAAAAAAATCTCGGAACACGGGGGCGGAGGGAGAGACGGCAATTGTACACCGTGGACGCGGTTACGGACCGGAAAGTATTTCGCCCGAATAAACATTCAAAACTGAACGGAATGTATATCGAAAAATTCACGCGAATAACGTTTTTCGTTCGATTACCTCTTCGCCACTCACGTCGAATACGTTTCTATCTCCTAATACCGCATTCACACGACGTGTTCGTGTGCACGGGACGGCGAGCTATTAAAAAATCGTTATCAACGACGCGTTAGTTTTTACATTTTAATGGTAAAACTATTTTCGATTCCAGCGACGTCACTACTACGACGACGACGACGATTAATCGAATACGTGTTTGGACACACGGCACCACATGCCTTTCATTTCCGCGCGTATTCATCCCAGAACGTTAAAAATCAATTATCCTCCCCCCCCGCCGTCACGTTTAACGAGCAAAAAGAATTTGTAATAAATGTTTTGCGTTCGTACCAGCGTTCGAGCGTGGAACGCTTTCCGCGATTTTCCGTAGAGATATTACAGTGTGTGTGTGTGTGTGTGTACTCGTACGTATGTACTTCGAGCTAATATTTCAAATTACGTAACAAATTATAAAACGATACGAGCCGCCTTTGTTTTAAATCGGTTAAAAGGAGGGGCAGGGGGGGGGGTGAGGTAAAAAATAAAAACAGAAATTGTCGTTGTCCGCGTTAAAAAAAAAAAAAAAAAAAAAATAGTAAAATTCGTATTGACGCATTTGCAAACGCGTGTTTCGCATTCAGACGAGTTGTAATAGACCAGCAGGCGGAATAACGAAACTCATTTCTCTTCGTATTAAATAATAATAAATAAAAATAAATTAATAATAATAATTTCACGATTCAATATAACGAATTCGTTGAAATCGCTACGCACCCAACATTATACAACTACGGAAAACGAGAAAACGTAGTAGCGTTACGTTTTCGTTTTATTGTTCCCGCTCGCGTTAATAATAATGAAAAGTTATTAAAACGACGTTCTTGGTTTTTTTTTCTTTTTTTGTAAGTCTTCCGAGTTACCGCGCCGATTAATTTACATAGTAATTTAATCAGAATTTGATTGCCGTCGTCAAGCTAATTTGTGGCGATTCCGCCTACGGCCCCCAACAACGGCTAAGTGTTATTACAATTCTTGTGATTTCTTAAATCGACACACGTTGCCTGTTTATTCGCAGATAAAGTCCAGCGTACAATCGTCTGCATTTACGCTCGTATTATGTGTGTGCAGCAAATGAGTTCTGAGCGTCTCGGAACGACTCGAGATAATTAAATTTCGTATACGCGTCTCGGGTAGGTGTAGTCGTTGGTGCAGTATAATGTTATTCAGAGCAGTGGTGTCCAAACGAATATCATATTTTCAGGACGATCGAAGGGTGTGTGAACGGCGAATTTTCGAAATTTCGAAACAATAATTTTCGTGTCCTCTCTATACTATCAGTACCGACGAGATATTTTGATAAATTATTTAAAAAAAAAAAAAAAAAATTCTAATTTATCGTATTTTTTTTTTGAATCGATTTACCGGAATATGTCCCCGGCGAAATCCACATCGCGTTAATTTGAATGGAGAAAAAAACGTGATCAGTCCTCGTGTACTACAGTAGCGAGACGACGAATTATATGAATTGTTGTGAAAACGTGCGTGTGGAATCCGATTGAAATGGGCACTGGAACAAAACGAAAGCATTACTTGCACACACACGACGGGTAGTGGGACACCGCTTAGTTTATTTCGTTTCGAGGTCGTCGGGATTTCGAGAAAGCGTCGTTTTACACATATATTTTACATTTACATTCTCGTATTATAATTACTCCGGACGATCGAAGTGTAGTGTATCCCCGTAAAAACGCCATTCGGTTTCGACGAGAACAACACAAAATCGTATAAAAATTACCACTGCGTTTGTTTTATAACGGCCCGAATTTTATTTATTTATTTATTTTTGTAAAATACGTCGCGAACTTTGGATTCCGAGTTACGCACTTCGAGTGCGTTTTAACTGCGGTAAACGAATAAAATAATTTATGTATTTAAAAATCCGTCCCGTTGTGTTTAAGATAACGAGAATCGAACAAGATTTTACACGTCCTTCCTATATCTCAACAGATACTTATTAAAAAAAAAAAAAATTATTTTAATTAACGATTCCACTTACACAAATTCCCCATCTTCCAGTAACCATCGTCACTTTTTCTTTCTCTCATTAAATCCACCTCAAATGAAATCGGCTTCAAAATCCAATTACTACGGCTCGTGTACACTACTCTCGTTTCCTGTCATAGTTTCGTTGCAATGTTATACTATTTTCTGTTCGCGCACTTGATTTCTGTCAAAAACCGTTATTCTCTAAACATCTGAAATTTTAATTGTATAATAATACGACAACACTCTGTTGAGATGCAATCATTTAAATTAACTCTCATAGCTAATGAAAAATAAATACATTTCAAAGAACACTCCGCGCAGAAGTATTCTTTGGTTACGACGTTACAAAAAAAAAAAAAACATTACTGGCGGGTTACAAAAGCGTTAAGCAGGTGAAAGAAACATACATTTACATACTCGAGGCCGGCCGTTGGTACAACGAAACCGACGGCGGAGAAGATTATTATTTTATACGTTCGTCGTACGTGGTGTAAAACGGTCAGTGTAGAAAACACAATATATAATATTATTATCGATAGATTCGTTTCAGCAGCAGCTGTGCAGTACGCGTGTCTACACGTAATCGAATAAAAACTTACGGTAGAATAATAAGTAATAAATAGTGTACGATTCTCTTCCGATAATCGTCGTATTCACCGAGTGCCGGTGTATTGAATTCTCCCGAGATGCCTCGAATATTAATACAACGCGTTTTTTTTTCTTTCTCTTGTTGTATACGCGCATTGTATAACGCTAAAAGGGATTCGTGTGTAAAGGTACCGGACCGCGCAGATAATGTTTGGATCACGCGATGTTGTTGTCACACGGAGTTGTATTAAAGTTACTATTATTCGGAAATTTAACGGTGTATTCAAACTTCACCGCCCCCACACCGAAAAAAAAAAAAAACAGAAAAAAATTCGATTTTAATTAATTAATTTTTTTTTTCCCCCATTACGTGACTAGAATCGCTGAACGTTTTCTGATTTTAAAACACGTTCGTGGCGAAACAAGACAAACTAAATGTACGTACGCAGATTCGCTACCGGATAGGGTTTACTTGTGTGTGTACGGAAAAGTGTTCACGAACTGATGAAAAAACTGCGTTTCTTCGTTTCGCTAAAAACGCCAAATTTCGCTAATACGTGTAATAAAAAGCGGGGAATGACATTTTACAATGCAGACGTCGTGATTTTTAAGGATTACGTTAGATCAGCAGGGTTTGCCATTGGCGAAACGTCTCCGATACCATGACAAATTATTATTATTATTTCGAACAACTCTCGTTCGATTTAATTTATTTTAACGATTAATTGCGAGGGTGTATTTTTTTTTTTTTTTTATAAGTATTTTTCGAATAAAAAAATACGTTTTATAAAAAACACTCGCGTGTGAAACAATATAAAGCTAATCCGAAATCAAAATTTTTCGAAACACGTTTTAAAACGCAATCGTTCAATTATAATTTGTATAACATTATGGAATTTGAACATAATGAATTAAAAAAAGAAAAAAAAGAACGAAATTATATTTTCTATCCATATGGATCGGAGTGACATTAATAAACCAGTCAATTGTTGTTCTATTTTTTTTTTTTTTTTGCGATATCGCGAGTTTTTGTGTTTTCACTTCACCGTACAATAGTCTTTTATTTGTAATACTCATTGTATTATTTTCTCTCCGGAATTTTTTGTTAACAATTATTTTTATGTCGTTGACATTTTTTTTTTTTTTTGTCTTTTTCGCTTAACATCTGAATCTAAATTATCGAAACCGGGAGTAATTGTATAAACACGTTAAACACAACAACTCCTTTTTTTTTTTTTTTTTTATAATATACTCTGTTTGGCTCGATTGTACGTTCTCGTGGTACGTATATTTTTCTCGCGTCCATCATTATAATACGATTTCATTTAAAATCAATTTTTTTTTTTTTTGTTTTTAAAATCGTACGGGGTCGAGAACGACTTTTTCGCGTATAACGTCTACGCGCGCTACGTGCACCCCACTACTACTAATGGCGCGCGAAGAAAATTTCCTTTAATTATAATAATAATAATAATAATAAAAATTAGAAGGAATCATTAACATTAAACGTTATCGGTTATTCGATGTCAACTGGTTTTTTATACACACGATGTGTTTTTTTCGCGCTTATATTTTAAGTAAGTTTTCGTCATTCCCGACGAAAACAGAGTACACACGTATTGCGGTACGTGAACATTTTCGAAACCGTGTCGGCGGCGTATAAAAATGGTCGAGGAGAATCGGCGGCGTGGAATGCGACCATCCGGATAATAATACATATCGCAGTGCATTCGAATACGAGTGTCTTCTGTTCGTGTTACGTTAGTGGATTTCACTCGTTACACACGAAACGAGTTTCTGGGTAAAAACATGACACTTGAGAGTGAGTGAGTGAGAGAACGAGTGACGGGCGCGTCTCGTACGTTTTCCTCCATATGCCCCCCCACACGTCCAACGCATCGGCGCCGATTATTACGGAATGTACGAGACGGTGTTGTTGTGCGCGACAAGAGATACGAAAACGTACCCGTCGTCGTCTTACCGGCGCCACCGCGACGAAGGGCGTGTTCGATTGCTTTACAAACGCAGCTGAACAAACGAAAAATTCCTCATATACGCTTACCGAACAACGCAATAAAATACGATTGCGAGACGAAAAATCGTTTGTTTTTTTTTTTACACCGCTGTTACGAATCGTATTGTATACGTCGTTTCGATACGTTTTCCCCGTGCGCAGACGACCACCGCGGTTGATAGCAATCGCGTTGTTTTCACAGGAATTCAAAGTGGCCGCCGCCATATTTAAAAACGATTGATTGATTGCTCGTCAAATAAAATGACAAACACGGGACGGGCTGCATTGGGGGGAATCACGTGCGGACGGATGAAAGCCCGTTCGCGTGTTTCGAATGCGTTAGAGCGAATCCTAGTTGTCGACAACGTGCGATTTTAAAAGCGAGACTAATTCTTGCCGCTCGGCAATTTTCCAGCGTTTTTACGTTTTCTTTTTTTTTTTTTTTTGGTGAAATTTATTTTCCAATAACCTGATCGACAGAAAAATCGCGAGTTCACTATCGCGTTTTTTTTTTTTTCACTTGTAATATTTAAAATTCGTCGGGCGCAAGTTTTTAGTTTTGAAAAACCGCGAATAAAAAACTATTCACATAAAATCTATCATCGCACCAGTCGATTGTAGTACGCGAGTGTATTAATTGTAATTATTAAAATAAAACAGTTCGAGTAATTTTAAAGGGTTTTTCGTTTTACGTTGTTATTGTAAATTAAATGTCTAAAAACGATTTTCGCGGGTTTATAGAGAGCATTTTTACGCGGTTTTTTTTTTTTTTAGTTATACGAATTCGGGAAATGATCTTTGTATTGAATTAACGTAAATTATTTGTCGCCAATATTATATATATATATATAAAAAAAAAAAAAAATAATCGAATTTCCGTTTGATATCGAAATACGTTGTACGATATACACGCGTGAAAATAAATCTTACCTTTATGCGTGCAATACGGTGACAGCGAACCGTAGTCGATATGAAGTCCAATATAACTGTTACAACCGATATAATATATTATTCCGCTGTTATTATAATAATTTATATATGTTTTTCTCTCCCCGGCAATACGTTGAAAAGTACGTGTAACGCGCGACGAAACGACCGTAATGGAACCGGCGCGTCCGCGTCCACCGATTTTATTAAATTTATATTTTTGTCTTTCGCCTCGCGCAATCGTCAAAGTGGCCGTAGCGCGCAGAGCGTTTCCCGCTCGTAACGCGATTGCGGGAATTAAAAAAAAAAAAATAATAATAATAATAACAATTAAACGTTAAATCCTAACGGTACAATTATTATAGTTTTCGTCAAAATCGCGTTTTGATAAAAAGAAAATAAATAAAATCGCGGTTAATTTGGGTTTTCTATTTTTACACTATAATGTGGAAATCTTCCCTAAACACTTTCGTCCTGGTACCAACACGAAAGAGTTCAAATAACTGTTATCACGCGTGCGATTCTATCGGAGGAGAGTTTTTCTTTTTTTCTTTTTTTATGAAAAAAAAAAAGACTTCGTCGCGTTATGTTAACCTTTAACAAATTACACACCGGTTTCTCATTAATGCTGGGGGGGAGTTGGAAAAGAATGAACATTTTTTTTTCCAATAACGTAAAAACGCGCGATTATTTTAGAATTTGTATTTTCTGTCAAAACATTTTTTCACCGTCCATACGAAAAATACACGCGTCGAATTCAAATAATATTTATTAAAAAAAAAACCAAATCGATTTTACGTTTATACGATTGCGCGCGTTTGACTCGATCGTTTTTGTTATTTCTCTCGCCCGCGGACACGAAAACGCGCGATGATATTTACCAACGAAAAACGTTTGTCGGACAACAACACGGGGATACGATTACATAATATAAAAGTTGGTATTTTTAGCGTTAATTGCAGACGCGACGACGGGATTAATATTTGAAAGCCGTTTGGACGGTAAAAACAAAATAAACCGAGAATATGCCAAACGGTTTTCCGTTGAAAAATAAGATATTTTTAACACGGTCGACGGCGATTTTTTTTTCCTTCCAAATTCAACTAAGTACGAGCGGTATTATTATTATTATACGAGTTGTAAAATAATACGATTTTTTTTTCCCCTCTCCCGGTAATAACGGGGAACGCGAGACAAAATATGACGTCGGACTCAACGCCTGAACTACGACGAAACGCGTTTTCAAAACACCGGTCCGACTGAGGAAGGCGCGTTTCTGTCTACGCGCCTGCCTGTTTTGGTGCGGCTCATCAATCGTGTGAGAAACACAATCTTCTACGGTAAACACACGGCGCGAAGGAGTGTTAGTAAGCAGCGATCATATCTCCGGTTAGTAAGATATCATATCATAATATATACCCTTCCGAAACGAGACAATCTTATTATTGTTTATTCCCGAAAGTATAATATTGTTTTATTATCCTGGTGGCAGCGGGTTAAATAAACATTTACCGCTGCGTGATAATTGATAGACAAACGTAGGAAATACAAACAGAATAAGAAGAAGAAGAACGTTATCGCGCGTCGCTTTTCCGTCTGTCGTTTTATTATTCGTTCCAAACATAGAAAAGACGATAACGATAAACACGAGACTGAACTCGACGCGTTCGTCTTTGTCCGTTACACACACGTTAACAACAAACACGTTTCCCGGGATGTTTAAAATAATAATAATAAAAACGTTTAAAATAAACCGCGTTTTATAATACGCGTTTCTGCGAATATAAATATACAAAAAAAAAAATAATATATTTCCGTCCGATTTGTCCGACTCTTCTGGAATACACGTACGCTTGTAACGGCGGTAGTGCGAGATACGAATCGAAAAAAAATTACGTTCAACTGTAACGTGTTCGTCAATTTGTTTTCCAACGATTTTTTACACAGTTGGCAATAAATATATTTTCCTCGCGTGCACGAATAACGGAAGAATTTGTAACGCAGCAGCGTTCGCCTACGCGCGACCGACTCGACCTCTCGAGATTTTAAACGTCCATTTCGTGAACTCACAGATGTGTGTGTGTGTGTGTGGTTTTATCCGATTTTTATGGAATTAACTGTCGTCGGGGACAAAAAAAAAAAAAAAGAAATAAAAAACGAAAACTTTATAATAAAATTCAATTCTAGTTAATTACGCGAGCGCCTTTACAAAATTATCTATTGCGTATTTTCTTCTTTATAGTAAAAAATAAAAATAGTTTATTACGCTGAATGATTGAATAATAATAATAATAATAACTCACTTTTCGATATTCTCGAACGGTTTTTTTTTTTGTTTTTTTATTAAATTGTAAGAAAAAATAAGAATTACGATTTTTTTCACTCGCGTGTTTTCATAATTCAAATCAAAAGGGGATGATCGAACTCAACCGCGTATTTATTTATTTTTTTTTCTAAATACGGTTTGAGAACACAAATCAATATTCGATAGTAAAACATAAAAATATTTAATTACCGTAATAATATATATAAACAACCAGTTTGGGGTTTATGTAACTATAAAACGCCTGGTCAATATCACGATAATTTATTATGGACAATTTTCTTAAATGTTTTTATACTAACCGACAAGTATGGATAATAACCAGTATATGTCTGGTTAAAATAATAAATTCTCTATGGTTTTTTTTTTTTTAAACCGATAGTCGTTCGTTAATCATTTAAACAGACTGTGTTATGTATACAATAGTCCGTCGATGTTTAATTTACAATAACTCCCGTTGAAATAATAAATTGAGTATTATCGATCGTAATAATATATGTATATAGTAGATACTTGCAAAAGAGTTAATTTTATCAAAAAAAAAACAAAAAATTATTTTTATTGCACGTTGATCTAGTTTTCTTTTTTTTTTTCCCCAAAATCGATACGCAGAAAACATTAATAAACAGTAGTTCGTTCGTTTAAAATGTTGTCTTATTCGATAGTATAAAACGAATGTAATTATTTTTCGAACCATACACACACGCTCGTGGAATAAAAGGGGAAAATTACTTTTCAAATTAATTTAAAAACATCGCAACGGTTAAATTAATAAAGTCGTGGTCTACAACAAAATCCAAAACGACGCGTGACGCAATCATCGTGAAAAACCATAGAAAAGCTGCCGCGGCTGACAGATACTCAGCGAACGGAGTGCACGTCCGCAACGCCGTTAATAACAATAATAATAATAATAATAATAACAATAATAATAATAATATTTTCGATATAAAATGATAATATAACGTAGCTAGAATTTTCGCTTTTTCCTTCCCGACCGCCGATCGACGACAACGTTGTTTCTTTCGTTTTTTTCTTTTCTACAATATATATTTTTTCCTTCTTTTTATTTTCATTTTTCCTCTTAAAATATACTTCTCGTGCGCCGAATTACGAGAGATGGTAGTAGTCGTCCTCCGTTCGCCACCGAGACGATTCCGAGACGAATTCGTTTCTCTTATCCTAACACGCGGTAATATTACCCTAATGTATTTAATTGTAAATGTGTCTTTTTATTTACCATTGGCGGACCTGAGAGTCATGTAAGGCATGGAAAGGAACGAATTTTTAATAATTGTTATTAAGCACCTCAAAAGAGTGTTAATTTTTACTCATATTTTTTTTGATTTATACTGACGAAATTCGTTATTCGCGTATTTTTCCAAATTTCTATCGAAATATTTTATGAGCAGCAGAACGAGAAAAGCGCGATTTTGCCATCGATATATTTTTAAAAAATCGGATTTCGGAAACTAGAATCATGCGTGTCTCGCACTCATAAAATACAGTAAAATAGACGTTTTCTCATCCCGTACGGTGTCGTGATGCGATGAGAGATTTGAAAACGGATTTGAATTTGAAATCGGACGAAACAAATAAATGAAGCGAGTAGTTTAAAAAGTGAAATCCACACAGATAAAAAGATCCGTTTATAGTTTACCGTTGATTTCTGTACCATTTTACTAATTGTTCTTAACCACTTGAATTCGAAATAAATTGGGAAAAAAGTTCTATGTAGTTTCAAAACGTAAATAGTCTCAAACTTGAAAAATGAATACGTTCGCGCAAGTTACGTATATTTGACCGTGCACGTTTCAAATCACAATGTAGGTTAACGACGGTAAGTTGACGCGAGTAAGTATAAGAGTGAATTGCCGAAACGTATTAAGTGAAATAGCTTTACCTGAACGGTTTTAATTATATTACACACCGAGAAGCTCTCCGTACGCGACGCCGTTAGTTTTCGTGTTTAAACTTCCCGACTTCCGTAAAATCACCCACTGTAGAGTTCTATTTATTGTCCTATGTTTGTCTTATACTTAGTTTTAATGGTTTTAGCCAAATTACGCGTTGAACAACAACAAATTGAAAATAATCATAAAGCGTTATGTGGTGTACAGTCCACGAGGCCATCGCGGCGCTTAATTTTCATTATTCGTTTTTAACAAACGGAAAATGGTCATCGTTCAAAACATTTATCCGCATCACAAAACCAAAAAACAAAAAAATGTTTATATTAATTTGGGGAAAAAAATTTCGGAAACGCCGGTGATTTTTCGCTTTCGACTAATGCACGACCGACCAGACAGACAATCCGGACAATTAAAATAATTTTTGTCAACAAAATGACGTCTTTCTGTAAACGTTTTTGTCGATGACGAGTCGACGAAAACATTCTCCTGTTTTATTCTCTCCTGGACGCCGGCCGGCCGGCCCCGCGCACGAAACGGTAGTCTGTCCAAAATACGTAATAACTCGTTCGATTTATACGTTTATTATTGTAATTTTTTTTTTTTGTTGAAATTCGATTATCTCTCACTGACGCGCTGGCTCGCGTACCGCATACCGCGGGTCCGTCGTCGGTTGTGTTTTGGACCACGCGGCGGACGCGAACACGGTCCAAGGCGTGTGTGTACGGTACACAGTCTCTTATTAGCGTACGCGCGACGTCTTATTACTTTTACGTTCTCGTCGTTGTTGATAATAAAACGCGTAGTATATTCGTTAGAATTCGGTATTTATTTTTATTCGGGTTTTTTTTTTCAATAGGTTTAAAAAAACTGGCGAGACGTACTACTACAACAAGTAGTAAAAAAAAAAAAAAAAAAAAGTTCCCCGCCGCATATTAAATGCGATAAATTATTTTTTTTTTCTACACCATACGTTTCGAGCGGCGGTTATATTTATTTAGAAAAAAAAAAAAAAAAAGAAGAAAAACGTGAATTTCTCGAGACGATTTATTAACGCGCATACTAAATATACACGGACGCGCATTATTGTATTTATGTTATAGGCAACAGACGGTTTTACTCGTCTGCACGCATTACGGCGTTTTTGTAATTTTCGAAAATTCGAGATCCGTATCGTCGTATACACACATCTAAATATACCGGATACATAAATATCGTGTGCGTCGCGACGCGCGATGCGTTCAACGCCGTAGAGAAAAAAAGAGAATAATTTCGTCCGTTTCGAATAATTCCTTATAAATCCCCTAATACCGCCATTACCGAAAAATCGGACCGATTTTTTTTTTCTTCTCTTCTATTACGGGTTTGTGCACGCGGGAGAATAATCGCGAAAAATCTGAGTTGACGGAGCCGCGAAATTGTCGTGGATTGATGAGTGATGAATTGCTGACGACAGGATTTTAGAATTTTCGAAAACAGCGGTAAGCACACGCCATTGGCTTCGGTGTATAAAACGGTTTCTCTACAAAAAGCGCGGGGGGGATTAAAAGAAATTTTTCGAAAAATTCGTCTCGTCAATTAACGGTTCAAAGTTATGTGTTTTTGCGAATTTATGGCGGGGCCGTTAATCTCGAAATCGCGAACGATTTTAAGATTGCGACGAAATCGCGTTGTTCCGGTAGATATTTTTCTTTTGACGCTTAAATGACAAAAAAAAAAAAATATATATATTTAGAAAATCGAAAAATCAAATGCGATTGTCAACCGGAAAACAGTGTTGCGCGTCTAGAGAGACTCGTAATCAATCAAAAATGAATGTCTGCTTGGAACTCATATGAGATCAAGTTTCGTTCATTATATATATATATATTAAAAAAAAATATTCGAATCGTAACGGGATTGTCGAATACACACACACACACAAAAAAAAAAAATCGTTTTCTTTAAATCCTAATAAAAAAAAAACCGAAGAAACACGCGTACGTATAATAATAATTTGTAAGAGAAAACTTTTAGTGATTCCGCGTGTATTACGTTACTTTATTGTACAACGCGGTCGGTTTAGTTCACCTAACCCCGGAGTGAATAAAATATTTCCCACGCGTTTGTGTGTACTTATTTACTCGGCCGGTATACACTACGCGTTTTATATGAAATATAAAATAAGGAGAAAAACATTCGTTTTCATACATCGTATGCGATGAATTTATAATACAGCGTTTACTACAACTCTTCTCGTTTCGTATTCATATTATTTTTTAATACGTAATGGATCTAACGATAATGGGACATCGGAATATTTAAATATTTTATTAAGACTCCCGGCTGTTTTCGCGTTTAATACACGGAATGAATGCGCGTTTTTCAAGCGTTAAAATGAAATTTACGGTATTTTTTTTACTAAGAATATCTCACGCATCTCCTTCGGATCGAATCGAACGTGGAAACCGTCCGGGCCAATAAAATTATCGATTCTGGTTACGAGTAAAGTGGTTTTCAAATGCGGAGACGCATTCCGAGACATATTTATTCGAATCGGGTTTTCAATATTACACGTATTAATAATAATAAATTCTCGGATTACAACACACTACTGCTGTATTTCATTCGACGTAATCGTCGTCTTTTCTCATTATACTTGCGCGCGTATATTTTTTCGTTCGCGTTTGTCGCGACGACACGAGGCCGACATATAAACGGTTTTTCGTAGGTGTACGTGTGTATTTTCTTCTTCTTCTTTAGTTTCGGCCTTTAAAGGACCACACTGCTAACGATAAACTTTGCCACCTATCCCTGTCCTCCGCTGCTTCCCTCCATTTGGTGCCAGGCTCCAATCCTTTCAACGTCCCTTTTCACACCATCTTCCCATCTCAGCTTGGGTCTACCTAACGGTCTTTTCCCCATAGGATTTTCTTCAATCACCCATCTGACTAATGTACCCTGTTTGCGCCAAACATGGCCTGCCCAACTTGGTCTTCGTTTGGCAATCTCTCGTATTTATTACGAGATTATTATTATTATTTTTTTTCTAAATAATATTTCCCCGCGACTCGTAATTATAGTTACGTTTCCCGTATACGAGAAAGACGAATTTAATTGATAAACGTTATATTGATAAATTATTTCGAGTGCGATCTCAAAACGAAACAAATGACAGGTGTTAATAGATTTTTTTTTTTTGTAAACGAAAAAAATTGTACTTAAAAATCGCGTTCAATCATCATTAAGCGCAAGTCTGCAGCCGCGAGCCACCAGTTTACGTTGAAAAAGTGATCATATCGGTTAAAGCAAGACGTTTTATTTTCATTTCCAATATCATTTTTCCACAATCAAATATAAGTATGCGTGTGCGTCGTATTGTATATTTTCGAATAATAATAAAAAAAAAATCACACAATACAACGTTAAAAACGTATCGTCAGTATATCGTTAACGAATAATTATTTGAACGTATAAAATTATTTATACATTCAATGTCGTGAACACTCATACCGATATTTAGAATACTACCAAATATGTTCAAAACCAAACATTTCTCGATAAATCCGGTAATTATCGAATGATTCATCTGAAAAAAAACATTATTTATCTTTTGTTTCAATATTATACAACGACGTGATTTACAACACACTAATACAATAAAAATAGTTTTAAACCGACTGTATATTTTTATTATAAAATCATATTGTATTTAAAAATAAAAATAAGACGCGTATTACCACCAGTACATAACTGGTTTAGGTCACGATAGTCTCTTGCCACTATTGACGACCGGTTAATAATGTATAATTTTTTTAAAGTTAAAAAACCGTTTGTATAACGTTTGACTTGATGAAACGCTGTAATCTAATAATCGAGTCAAACGCTGTAATTAATTTATTTGTTATTCGTTATAAAGCGTTATAAAAAAGTTTTCGAATTTCTGAATTAAAACGTTCGCTTTTCTTTTTAAATATTATTGTAATTACACGTAAATACGTTTACAAGTCATCAGCACTCATGATGTGATGAAAAGATGGAAAAAAATTTGAAAAAACATTTTAAAACGTTACGTATTTAATTCCATTTACAATTTATTGTTGTTTTTTTTTTTTTAATTGTTATGCGTTTAACGCGTCCTATATAGGAAAATATAACGGAAAAATAATATCGAACATTTAATACTTACAATAATTGACGGTCTCATGTACTCCGAATATCCCTCTGGAAGTACAAATATAATTTCTAAATTTCTAATATTTTGTCGGACCTGTGATGGCGGATCAATAAAAACATTCTTCCAGTATTCGTAATCAGTCTCGTTAAATATCTGTAAAGTGTCGATTTATTTTTATTATTTTTTCTCGGAGATACAACGAAACGCGTATTTTTGAAAAGCAATACGTACTTTAAATTCTTCTAACATCGGACACCCGATTTGTAGAAACCAGGATATGATTTCTGATGATGGCGATTCCATTATGACTTTTTTTAAATATCGAAATTGTCCAGTAGGTTCGCGATCTATACAAAGCGTCATAGAAATAATATCCAATGCTGTTAGATTTGGACAGCTACTTTGTAACAGTGCGAGGTCAAAGACGATATCCGAAGACTGTAAACGATTTCGTTTAACATCGTGCAACATATACAATAAAACTAATTAAAACATACGTCCCAAATTGTTTGAATAGCAATAAAAATAATATTAAACAATACAAATTGTCATATTATTATTATTATTAATGTAGTTTTACAGGGTTTATGGGACACACACACACACTCACACACGTCTTACAAAAACGAAAATATAATACGTACGAATGTTTTAATCGTTAGCTCAGAGAGATTCTGCGTGTAACCGTGTATACAAAACATTTGAAAATGTTCGGCCATTGTATTTTCCATAAATAAAGTCAACGATCTCAGGTTGTTCCAAAACTTAAGTAATAGTCGATAGCCAACATTGTCTAATGGTTCGTAACTCTGCGTTAACGATGTACTGAGCCTTGTTAAATGCGGCAAACACTCGGTCATTTCGTATATTTCGTTGTACGATATTTCCCAATCGGATAACGTGTGTAATTGTAAATGAAGTGACATGGGTTTAAGTATTTTTCGCCAAACGGTCATTATTATTTTCATTATATTCCTGTTGTGATAAATAAATAAAAAAAAAATATATATATATTTATATTTATATATATATATATATATTTATATTTATAGATAAGCTTTATAGTGACTACGCCTGTGTATAGTCATCGGGTTGTGAAGTTTCAAACAAAATAAGTTTACGGTGCGATGATTTCATAACGAATTAACTAGGAACCAACATTGATGGTTGATATTCAGAGTTTAAGTAATTTCATAGTCGAGTGAAGTTGCTCGATATTTAACAAAAATATGGCCGCTGTCGGCGGCGTTGTCCGGATTTAGGGGATTATTTGCGGCAATTAATAATTCATCGTTTTCGCGTACGGTGAACTGACTGCAGATAGCACGCCACGTACAGTTAACATAATTAAGATGAGAATCGTTGCTGTCTTGTACGCACAAACACAATCTCTTAATTTTCTCGAGAAAGTTCGTTGCCGCATGGTCTCGTCAAGATCGAGATCGGAGAGATATTTCGATTATAGGGGATTTAACACCACGTCCGTTAACGCGAAACTAAAATATTCATTTAATAGAGACAACATACCTTTATGCGGCAACAGTAGAACGTAAATTAACAACGCAACGTTTACACGAAAAAAAAAAAAATATGTAACGCGATGTGATGAACGTTAATAAATAATAATTTTTGTATTAACAGGAGTAATAGCGTTTAAACGTATATATATATATATATACCATTTTCCTGGCCATCCTATTTGTTTCAGGTTGTAGATGCAGGATAGAATCAATATCCACGCTACGTTATCGGCTTTAGTGTACTGCACTCGTATTTCTTCTAACGTGAAACATAACGTGTTCAATTTTCCCCGATCGCTTCTAAGCGTCCGAATGAACGCACACAATTGATCCATTGTCGATTCTCTTGAAATATTATCCAATATCGTATGATCCTAATAATCATAAATTACACTTTTTTCTCCCTCACTAGATGTACGTATTTAGTTTTTTTTTTTTTTTTTTTTACAATTATTGTCATACGCGCGTAACGTGTAATACGAAACGTCATCCGAAAATATTTCCATTTTATGGTTATAACTTTATATAATAATATACGCACTTTGAACATCAGCTTTTTTATACCGATCGTCGTGACCTTAGTGGAACACGAGACGTCCAACGTTCTTAAATATTTCGCGTGTCGGCCTATGGCTTGTAGCATTGAATCGTTACACTGGTACGTCAGTTGAAGATGAACAAGGTTTTGCGCCAATCCTTCGTCGAAATACTTGCTCAAGATACTCATTGCGAACCGTATACAGTGTAGACTGTTTCTGACAAGGCAGTTTTTCTAAAACACCGGTTTCCGTGTCACCGTTACGGTACCGACATAGCGGAATCGACGGGATTCGTAAAATATGCTTACGTGCACGTATAACAGGTCCATCAGTAATTCGTTGATTTTCGGACGATGAATCCAAAGGTAAGACACGAACGTCACCAATAGCTGTAAATCGGCTTTTAAATCGTACACACTTATATGAGGCACACACCTTATGTTCGAGTCGAACAGAGCTACTGACACCGGCACCCATTGTTGAAGCGTGTAACCGGTATTCCACCAATCGTCGTTTTTCGTAAAGCTTCGCATCGAATCAGCGTTGTTAAACGCGAATCACGGCGATTATTAAACGGTTAAAGTAGAACATTTTAAATACTCGCAATAAAATATTTTACTCACCCGTAACACAATAGATCGGTTCTTAGATTTCCCGATATATTTCCGATGAACAGCAGTCGCCATTGGTATCCGTTTTTTATGATATTATCTTTGTTCAATACGAGCAATTCGCTAATTTTTTTCTTACACAATTCTTCCAGCGACCATACTTCATTGCGCCGTGGCATTATATTATTCTACGGGAACTGAATAACGGACACAGTGTTATTATATCGAGTAATGAAAATATATAAACTCATATGATAATATAATAGTTTTGTTAATTGTTTATATACGAAAATAGGCATCTAACGAAAACGGTCGAATGGAATAACACGTTCGACCATTTTAGCCAAAACATAAATTTATTTGTTTATTTAATTTTTTTTTTTTTTTAAATACGTATTTAAACGGAGTAGTTTGTAGGGAATAAGTAGTAAGAAATAATTTGAATAACACACACACACACACACACAAACATATTCGAGTGATAATTATTACAATGTTTCAATACAGACAAAACGAAATGAAAACAACGTGTTGGCAATAATTTTTTTCACACGTATGTGATAAGGTACTGACTATGATAAATACTGAGATTTCGTTTAAAAACACAATATAATATTCACAAGAATTACCTTTGAACTTAACGAATGACTGTAATTTTATTGACTTTACGTGTTAATTATTATTTGCACGAAAATATCCGAATAAACAATGTCAAATATTACAGTTTATAATATTGATGTTTCGATTAATTAATTTAACAATAATTATAGTATGGAAAACTAAACGTAAGAACGTCGATGTATAGATCTCGTCTCGTTTTCGCGATACTTTTTTTTTTTTTTTTAATGCTAATTAAAATTTTTTTAAATATTAACGAAATTAAGTTACGTTTTTAAAATTCAAATTTTCAATTCAAAACGAAAATTACGTATAATTTTTAATTTAACTTGACTAGTTTTCATGAAAATGGTTTTATGAAAATACTGTTATTAGTTATTCAGTCTGTCGTGCCGCAATCAAAATGAATGAAAGTTAACGTGATAAACTCGTCGCGGCCATTGCCCAACGTGAAAATCGTATTCCGGTATTTTTTTCTTCTTCTCCGAGAACGACCCGGACTGATCATCATCTCCTCTACACATAACAAATTCATTTTGTTTTCGACAATAAAATTATTAATTTATCGCGTACGGAACTGGGAGAACCGCAGCAATTTCGCATCGAAAGACCGTGTTGCGCACGTGGCCCCGCCGACCTCTGTTTTACTCCAATCACAAAATAATGAATAAAAATACGTTTATACACGACCACGGTTCGTGCATTAACGAAAACGTCTGTCAAAAGACAGCCGTTATTCTCGTTCGAATATATTATTATACGCGTTGTGTACACGAGACCACTACTCACTCCTCTGGTTCAATTTACATTTTCGCAAATATAATTCGATTATTCGATCGTCGTCTCGCGGAATTAATGTAATTAATATTCCAATGTGCTTACCGAGAGAGACGACTCCGGGACGCGTCAACATCGTCGTCGTCGTCGTCGGATACCAACCATTTGATCGTAAATCGAATTTGCGTTAATTATTATTATTTCTGCACAATAGAAGAGGAGGCATTCGAGAATTCGATTATACGTTGACGGCGTTGGAAACGCGAAAAGCGCGTTGGGTCTCAGTCATCGAACGACGTCCGGTAATATTATCACGTACGAGCGACAAGATTTTTACCAATCTGTTCATATTATTTGTATTGTATTCTGTCGTCGACAATAATATTTATGCGTATTAATCGTACGTAATCATTGAGGCACACGACGATTGAGTTACGTAATAACGTCACTGGAGGAAAACGGTTTTGAACACCTCGCTGACTCCGTCCGATTTAATAAAAATTAGTCGATCGCCGTGTCTAAAACGAACGGGGAACCGTTTTCGAACGTTACGTGCGCGGATTCTGTCATAAAAACGAACTCGACAATCGTTTTAAAGTTTTCCCACTGGATTATAATCGGTTTTATCGTCACGGCCGTAATTGAAAATTTTCACCGCGACGTTTCAAACGCACGCCGAAGAATTAAAACGACTCTTGTACAAATCGTTTAACGCGAATAGAGTGTGATTTAAACAGAACAAAAAAAAAAAGAAAAGTAATTTATTATTTTGTTCCGCAACCTCCAGCAGTGAGTCCGCCGTCATTCGTTAATGGAAATGGAATTAAAACCACTTGTTTCGCACGCGTCCCACCGATTTCCCTTCAGCCCAAGTAAACACACAATCATCTCGAATAAACGCGAAATCCTTTAAACATACAGAATATGTCATTTAAAGTTCGTTCGAGAGTACATACGTTGCGGCGTCGCGTCCATAGTCACAGTAACGTTTGCTGCAAACACAAAACATTATTTTTCAAAAAAAAAAAATAAAATATATTACGCTTTCTCAAAAGCCGTCGTCGTTTGTTTGATTTACTTTCAATACAATTTCGTATATTCCGTTCGAAGAGCCCGAGTGCGTATTTACACGTCTCGTTTGATTAACAGGGGCGCCGAAAACCGATTCACCCGTGTTTTCTTCTCTTTAAAGCGATTTTCTCCTCCGCCAAATCAAAAGTTCCCGCTTAGCGAAACCATTCGACGGTGAAACGAAAAAATATTCCCATGTAAAACACCGTGCACAGTTTTACATAAGTCTACGTGTTTTTCTGATATTATAAATACGAATATTGAGATAAAGAATCGCAATTTTTTTTTTTTTTTTTTTTGTTTTGTACGTGAACGGACAAGCACGAAAAAGCAATTCCGACTACACACAGACTTTTGAAATAATGGCTTCTGATTCGAATATATTATAATTAATATATTCGAAATACGGCGGTTCTCCACTTATCTTCGTGATTTTATAAATAAATCCGTCGATTTCGCCATCTGGATTGGTTCGCAAAAAAAAAAAAAAAAATCAATTTATCCACTACAATATATTTCTACGGATTTTTGTATTTAAATAAAAAAAAAAACGACGTTCAAGTATTTTAAAAAGATTGAAATGATTTTCATAAATCCACACGCTCGTAGACGCATTCGCTTTCCGTTGGCATTCACGCGCTGTTGTGGAAAAGAAAAAACGCCATCGATATTATATGAATGGTTTTGTTTTCGAACGATAATTTCCCGTCGGTCTCGTCTTGAAAATAATATGTGAATAAAAATTATGCGAATAATAATATTATTTAAAAAAAAAATAAAAATGTTTTTACGAGCTTATAGAAAGCATCCAAAATACCGTATTCAGTTTGCGTGTCGGACAATGTTTGGAAACAACATCTAATCACGTCTTCGACTCTGCTCATTAAGTCTCATAAAGTTAGAAAATCAACTGATTGTTTGAATAACTTACAATTGAAATGTTGTGTGTAAATTAAAGCGTTGTATTCAAATAAATCACTTTGTATTGTATTTTTTTGAGAGACCCGTAAAGGTTTCAGATAATTACAGGTTTAGAAACCGTAAAGGTTTTAATAATTTTCAAAAAAGATTTAATATGAGACTACGCATCGGAAAGAAATTGATTGTAAACATTGTAGTTTTACGTCAAGTCCATTCGTGTAAATGAACAATCATAACAAGACAGGTATTTTCGAAAACTTCCTAATTCAAACGTTTAGCGGCCTCAGCCGTTAGCGGACGAATATAATAATAAAATACATTCTTTGCGCGAAACTGGTCGGCGTTTATTTTATTAAAATATTGTGGCCTGCGGTAGTTCGATAGGGTTTTTTTTTATATTTATGAATTCGGTTTATTTGACGGAACAGAAGGATAAAAAAAAATAAAAGAAAAAATTGAGGAAAGAATTCTCGCGCAACACATATATATTTTTTACGCGCAGAGTAACGCGAACCAAAACAGTATCATACGAGTCGCTGTGTTTGTGCGGAAATTCAATTTGTTCGTGGGGGGAAAAAAGAGACGAACTTTCGGCGCTCATAAATTGAAGTAATTTACGCGTGAACAAAAAAAAAAACCTAAAAAAACGCCATCGAATAATAATAATAATAATATGTTTTTATCTACGGAGTAACACAGTGATTTCGCACGAAACTCTGTCCTCTCGGTTAAATTTATACTCGGTTTCCCGCACGCACCACACCTCGTTATAATAATAATAATAATAATAATAATAATAATAATAATTATTATTATTATTATTATTGTATCGACGAGAAGTCCGTCGGAACAGTCATAAAAAGTCCTATATGGAGCACACGCGACCGACCGCCGTCTCGGTTAATTTATTTTATTATTTTCTGGTTTCGGCGGCGGAAAATCGTTTATAAATATATACGTATTAATAGGAAAAACGCGTACGGCTCTCGTGTGCACAGACTGTTATACCACACCGTTATATTACATAAATGAAAAATCGTTTTTATTCAATTATTAAATAATATCCTTTTACACTTGTTTTCCGATTGATCAGAAAATCCTATTACCGAAATAAAAACCTCCTCTTTAATATTCGCCTCTAAATATACTTCGTGGCGCAAACGTACATTTATAATTACTCCTTTCCACACAATTTCGTAATGTAAAACACGAATTGATATCCGTGTAACAAACAACGAATTAATACTAATCCGTGAATGGTCAAACAATTATTACTCCTCGCCATTGCTTTTATTCGCGAAAAAACAATGTATATTACCCGGGTTACTTGTTATTATACCAGTAGTAAAATTACAAAAACTCACGTCGAACTTCAATTTCGTTTCACACAACGAATATCTCGGATGTTCTCCCGTCCAAAAAAAAAAAAACAATACTAAAATCGTCGAGAACTTTTCTCTTTTTTTTTCTAAATTATATTATATAAACTACGTACTATCGGTCACTACAGAGTTGTCGGACTCGAGTAGGATATTATAAGATCATACGACGCGTAAGTAACATACGAATGCAACCACCAATTGTTTTAATAATAATAATAATAATTAATTTAATACGCGAAACCGGGTAAATAAGCTAAATTCGCACATTTCGCTGGCAAAAAAAAAAAATGAATAATTTCCATTTTTTTTTTTTTTTGTTTTGTTTGTTACATTATTTTCATAATCCGCACACAAAATATAATAATTATTATTATTACCAGCGGAAGTTTAAAAAAATTAAAATATATCATTAATTCATTATACTTTCAGAATGAAAACACTTTGTCAGTAATGCGAAAATTATGAATTATAACGTCGTAGGAATAACAATTAATTTTACTAACGTTTATTCTACTCGATTAATCAACATTATTAAGATTTTTTTTTTTTAGTCGAATCTCATCAATTTTAGTATTAATTTAATTATAAAAATTAATATTATTTATTCGACGCGAGCGTTATACGATTTCGTTGATATAAAAACAAAAAAAATATTCTTGTAGTCGTCATGTCGCCAATATGCAATCGAACGAACAGAGTAAAAAAAGGATATTTTCAACTCTTTATTTCAAGGATTTATTAACGGAATATTTTATCTGAACAATATTATAAAATATCCAATAGTTCAGTTAGAATGCGCGTAAAAATGTTTTTCATAAATACAATGTGGAAACAAAAAATTAAATTAGTTTTTTTTTTCATTATTATTTCACTAATGTCCAAATTATAAGAAAACTGCGAAGAATATTTATAAAACGTGTGCGTACCATAAGCACGATAAAAGAAGAAAAAATGGCGTATTTGTCACGAACACAATAACGATGGTTACGCGAAAATGACTACTTCCCTGCCACATGCGACATTAATCATATCCTTCTCAACAGGTCTCCATTGATCCCCTTTGAACGCTCTCGCACGAGGTTTAAATAATAATAAAAATAGCTATTTTTTAAATTTTTAAACCGATCTCTAATATATACGTTGTAAATCAAGTGCAATTTTTAAAAATATTTTCTCGGACTCACTGAATACGTTTGATGAATAACCACCGAAATAATATAAATGTATTTATAATGCGTGATATAAAACTCTGGGCAGAGTTTACGTTGACCTCCCACGTTTTTTGCAGACACTCGTAACGTAACATGTATAACGCGTAACGTATCGGTTGAATTTATTTCCCGCGGGGATCTGATGGGCGAAATGATAAATAAATTGAGATTACGGCACACAAAACTTTTGTAATAACGCTATTATTGATTCGCCGAGCAACGTTTCTTCTTTTTTTTCACTCGTCTTCGTGCATTCGTTTGATACAAAAATGAATACACCGTCGATTTCGATCGGCTCGCAAACAAACAAAAATATCCCGCTGCAAATGAATAACGTGCACGTGTTTTATAGTTTTTATATTTAAATAAGTAATGGCATTGAAATGTTTTATTGCGTCGCGGGTGGTTCGAACCACGCGTGGGCCGTAAAACGATTTTCACACGCTCCTGTATGTATAGTTGTGCACCGTTCACTTTCATTTTGCGATCGTGCACAGTTGCTCTGAAAAACAAAAATGTACGACATCGGTGTAAATGTACGACGAAGAGTTTTATTTCGAAATAATAATTTCACGTCGGTTGTTTTCCTTTTTATGAAACATTTTAATAAAATAAAATCAATTTTCAAAACGAACGGGGTTTGTCGAGTGAAAAAAAAAATGCTCTCAATATACTTGCGCGCGAATGGAACACTTTTATCGGATTAATGAAAATGTCTTTAAATTTTCATACCGCCGGTAAAACGTAAATGAAAGTTTGGATGTTGATATTACGAATTCGATGGATTCGTTTAATTAAAAAAATGTATCGCATTTTTTTCCCCCAATTCATGCACCGATTTCGCTATTTATTTATTTGTGGCGTGTTCGTGTTATGACGACACAACGAAACGCGCGTACTAGAAAAACGACGTTGACTTAACGAAGAAGAATAATTCCGTCGAATCGGGAAGTCGAGAAAGCTGTTTACAAAACACAACCGGGTGTTTCGGACGGCCGACCGAATTATTCCGCGGTATAATTCTGTTAAAACACTCGGCCGACTTAATTTTAAACATCAAAACGCGTTCCAAGGGCGTATTTAAACGTTTTTTTTTCTCGAAAGGAGAAGGAAGACTAAGACAATGTCGCCGTTGAGTGATTTTCAAACCTAAAGTCCGAGAGCTAAACATTAGAGAATTAGGCCGAAAACGTCGGCTAATATTCTGCAATCCGTTAAAAACGACTATTAAGAATTTAGTGTAGAATTTTTTACCGCAAAAGCGCTGTCGTAATAATTTCTATAACGAAATAAAAAAAATAAAATATATATCACAACATCGCCGCGTACGAGGTACGAACTCCGTATTATTATTATTTTTTTTTTGAAATTTCGGCGGTAGGGGACCCCGTAAAATACTCCTCCTCCCCCACGCCTGTTCCAATACGAATGCGTGCGATATAAAAGAAAAAACGCGTTCTCTCTCTCTCTCTCTCTCTCCGTTTCATTACGCGTTGTATTTTACTCGGACGACTCGAATTTCTCTTTACCGGCCGGTTCTCGATTCAACTCGGACCGACGGTACAGTGTAATATGTTCGTTTTTATACGTTATAAAAACAAGACCGCGCGCTGTAAAATGTTTATCCCGATGACTAATCCGTAATATATTTATATGGAAAAAAAAATAATAATAATAATAATAATAGCGTTATGTTATAGGCATCGGACAACAACACGGCCATAAAATTACATCGTGTGTCGACACACACGCGAACGTTCTTCCCCGTCGAGTGGATGCTGCAGGTGCAGCGGCAGCAGCCGGAGAAGCGCGTTGTACGGTCATTATCGTCCGTGCCGAGCGCGACCGAGTCAAACGGGTTTTCTTACAATGAAATTAACGTGGAAAAAAATAAAAGAGAGAGAGAGAGATTGAGAAGGTAAACATAAATTACGTTACTCTATCATCGTTGTGGTTCGATAGCCGAGAGTTTGACAAGCGGCCCCGAGCCCCGTCGAGACGGGATAACACGAAGTCTCGACGATGGTCGACGATTCAATGTAAATACGGTAAATCGTGTACGTCGTAGCGTCCCTTGTAAACCGTGAGAACCGTTTTTCGTTCGTCGAAAAAATTCAAAAATCATACACCGATCGCCGGGATTCTGTATAGCGCGTATTTCGTGCGAGCGGAGAAGAGCCGCCGTGCGGACGGACGGGCTCTTTTTTTACGATTTCACGGCCCGTTGTTCGCTTCTGACACGTTCGCTTCTGATCCTGGACACGACCGTTCAAAACCGATTTCTTTTGCCGCCCTCCCCACTCCCCCCGTTCGAAAAATTCGTTTCAACGAAAACACGATCGCCAATTTTATTCTCGACTCCGGTCGGGCCGGCCGCGTCGTAATTTTTTTCCGCTCCGAACGATCGAAATATCACAACGAACCACGGCTGTTTGTCCGAATCGTTGTCCACCCGCGTACGCGGTAATCGAAATTTCTTTGAAACCGCGCGTACAGTCCTTTGAAATAATTTTTACATATCACTTTACGTTTCATAAATATGACGACAACAATACGCGTAGAAAGTAACACCAATGTAATAATACACGAGGAGAAATAATCGCACGTTTCCCTCCTACGTTTTATTTCCAGTGGCGCGCGGTCGCGGTTCAAGAGTACCGTGAACTCAACAGCCCGCGCGTGTTTGGTTAAAAAAAAAAAAAAGTATCCGTTTAGTATTTTTTCTACTAGACGTATCCGAAACGAAATATTTTCGTAACGAAAATGTAATATTAACAACAAGAAATGAATTTTTTTATATATATATATATAAAGTCTATAATGGCTATGACAATAATAATAATAATAAAAAAAACGCGAACGTTTCTCGAAATTCATCAATCGTATTATATGATTCGTGTAGTAATTTCTATTGGACGAAATATCGATTTTGTTTTTTCTTGTCAAGCTCTCGAAGCACTTAACGACGGGGACCCGCGTCTTTGATTTGGAACGCGGACACACCTCTGTTTATTATCTCGCATATGTACACGGATTTACGCGGATGGATGGATAATCAGCCGGTTGTCTCTGCTTCTAAAAGTCGAATTACGTTTTATCATATAATATTTGAGTAAACATTTTTGTTTTTTTTTCTCAAGTCGATAAGGCCGACGTTCATAATGCGTTCGCTTCCACTATTTACCGCAGTGTAAGTAAATCGGGAGTTTTTTCTTATACGTCGTCGCGGTGTGTAAAACCAGTTGTTTACTCCTCTGTCGTCTGTGTACGCGCGTGCGCGATATAACACGCGAGTAACTACAATAATACGACGGCGAAGACGATAACGGCATTTCCTTGATTATTGCATGGTGGATTGAAAACTTTTCTTTTTTCTCCATTTCAATCGGAACGTATTGAAAAAAAAATGTTCTTGTACAAATCAGATTGGACAAAGGATAATTTTCAATACGAAAAGTTATCCAAAAAAAAAAAAACAAAAAAACGACTCAAAATAATAAAAATAAATAATTCGTAAAACTATATATATATATTTTGTGCTATCTGATAATTGTAAATTATTAATAATTTTTTTTTAACTATAAAATAGATTCGAGACAGTGTTATTACGGGTTTACGCGTACACTCTACATGCGCTTATTTAAATAATTTATACAAAAAAATAAATATATTTATTGGAAACGACGAGTTCTCCCGTCCAATCGTTAAGAAAAAAAAAAAATAATAAATAATTTCCGAATATTCGAAACTCCATATTATTACGTACACGCGTTTTTTTCTTTTATTTTCTCAAACGTTCCCGTGGGTATATATAATTATAATAAAATGTCGTACGCGCGCGCGCGTATGTGTGTGTGTGTACGCAATACTACCGCAACGAATATCGACAGTTGATCGAAACGATCGATAAACAAAATATTATATTAACGAAGTGTGTTTGTATCGCGTGTCAAAACTGTCCGGAGTACGCGATTTCGAATTCCTGGATAATTATTATTGTCTGCGTTCACACACGTACGTGATTCAAACATTTCAAATTAATAAAATAAAATAAACTCACAGCGTTTACGAAAAAAAAAAAAACGAATCTAATTGTGAATTATAATGCGCGTGTCTAAAAGTAGTAACCAAACCTAATAAAGTTAGAAAAAAAAATAATAATAAAAATACCGCGAGTGTATTTATTTTGTATTGTTCGTAATTGATTGAATTGAAATATAATGTATTATTTTACAGACAAATTATTCCGTATTATTGAAGAAGAATAAAAACTACAGATTTCATTCGGTAGTTTATTTTTAGAAAAAATAAGTATCTTTTATTGATTTTGACGACCATGTCCGTATTTCTTAACTTTGTGCACAAATAAATGAGTACGGTAAATACTTATAACAGCATAAACTATTTCATTGTTTTGGACAATAATTTGAGGAATTTTTTTTTCCGAAATTAATTCAATTTACATTAAAACCTACGGCGCGATGGAGCCAGAGTGAAAATAATGTATTATATATTGTTTTATAATAATTACGATTATATTTTTGTCGTTTTTTTTTTATTTATTTATTTATCACACACGATACGTTTTCTATGACGTACACATCAATGAATCGAGGACGCCTTGGCGTCACTCTACTACTGTTTTTGTTCGTCTTGTTAGCACGCCCCTAACGTGTGCCGAGAATTTTCTTTTTCTTTCTTATTGTATTGTACGATGCACCGTGTTAAACGATAGAATGGACCACTGTCGTCTTGCTAACCGTGATCGGATGAACGTAGAGAATAGAGCGAGGACAATATGTGTACAGCCACACACACACACGAATAATATAAATATTTCTTTATATATATAATCCCCTGACATTAGCCGGTAACAGATATTATGGAATACAATAAGGCAAAACATGTTTCACGCCGTAGTTTAATAAATAAATAAAAATATTCCGTGTCGAATACGTATTTGTACGTTTGTTCAAATACGATCGTCTTCTCTTTGATACGGAACGAAATCATGTTTTAAAAATCTCGCGGTTGCCGATTTTCTCTCTTTTTTTCCCCTGTTTTACAGACACGGCCGTGTTGGACGTCGTTCCCGAGTGTCAAACTCAACGCGTCTCCCAGGAACTTCGAAACCCTAAGGGTTTTGTAACGAGTGCGATGCATAACTCGAAATAACGGCACATCTGGTTCGTCTTGACAAATAAATAATCGTTTTTATTACGCGTGGAAATAAGGACGTTATTATAAGTCGAAAGTCGGTTTTTTTTTCTTCTTTTTCCAGTCAAATTTTACCGATGCCGCCGATTTCATAACGTCTGTTCGGGTTGAGCGAGTGGCATTTTTTTTTTTGCTTTTTCTTATTACAGAATATAACGTATGCGCTTAATTTATTTATATTTTTTCATCAATTATTTCGAATAGAAAGAAAATTGTGTTTTTCTAAAGTGAATAGAGAACAAAGAAAATTTGACACGAAAATTCAATTTAGAACGTATTCCTTACTCGTTCGTTTTCACTACACAATATAATTTAAATTCTCAATTAATTATCTTATTTATTTATTTTCGCGTTTGTTCTTTTGCGCAATGAAACCGCCGATAAATTATATCATCCACCCATCGTAACACATTTAATTGATTCGAAATACGTAATACGCACTCTACACTATTTTACGGTGTGTGCACAACAGTTAATAATTATTATCAGCAACGATGACGACGGATAATTTGAAACTTGCGCATTTTTACCGCTTCCACAACGCCGTTGCAATGTTTTCTCTGTGGGAAATGAAAAATACATTAACCATTGCTCTATATGTTTGCTTTCGTGCATTTGACGTCCCCCGCTTACGTTTACTCGCACGAACAGTTTTTGAATTGGGTTTGGGAGGACGGAATACTTCTTCTTTTATTTTAAATATTTTACCATGCCA
Organism: Chaetogeoica ovagalla; assembly: GCA_032441825.1. NCBI lineage: Eukaryota > Metazoa > Arthropoda > Insecta > Hemiptera > Aphididae > Chaetogeoica > Chaetogeoica ovagalla. Next base: position 1,401,105 of record CM063747.1, on the reverse strand, counting down.
TTATTCATAACGAAGACGCCGACAACGGAACGGGACGGTCAGAATTTATATATATCATTTTATTGATTTCGTATGAAAATAAACGTCTTTACATTTTTTTTTTTTTATCAACACAACGAATTTAATGGATTTATTTAATTAAAAATTTAGAAAGTCGAGGAGCGTTCAAGACAACTGGGCAAGGAATTTTCTAGACGTCAAACATTTTTTTCAAATTCAAAATGAGTTTAAATCGCAAATATTTAATGGAACTCTGGTTTTCTGTTTCAACGTACTTCATGTAAAAAAGCCCGTAGTCGCTAGACTTTAAAGCCAGATTTGAGTATAAAATTGAAAATGGCTTTAATAAGTGAGAGATTGTTAGAAGACAGAGCTTGCCCATATATGCGAAATTGGAGAAAAAAGTAGAAAAAATTTTTTTCGGGATAAGTCTGTTGGTATGAAGGGCTGGGGACAGGAAATTAATTAACAGGTGACGAAAATCGCAGTAATCATCTCCGCAGTTGGGATGGGTACATGCCGGACTCTGATTGAGCCCTAACATGAAAGCATGATAAGGAAGCAGGTCATGACCAGTCCTCAGTCTGGAATATATAAAACGATTACTGGACATAATCATTGTCGCGCGAAAGGAAAAAGAAAAACGTTCTGGGCCGATCGCGTTAATTCGAAAGTCGTTCAGAGACGGAGTGTATGAAAACATCTGAGAAAACAGTGGCGGGCACGTCTGATGAGATACTACGTCGGTTGTCGTTGTTTCGTGGACAATAAGACGACGCGTTTTCCGACGTGGGAAAAAAGAGAAATGAACGACCGCTGTCGTCCGCTTGTGAAATAATCCGCCGTCGGATTCCGGTGCACAACGTATTATTATTATTATTATAATTATTATTATTATTATTATTTATTATTATTATTATTATTATTATTATTATTATTATTATTATTATTATTATTATTCAACGGGCAAAACGGAAAGCAGCCTAAAAATAAAAAACATCACTGTCGTTTTTCCACGGACTAAACACCGATTTTATATCCATACGCGTATCGGCCGTATAAATCGGATTCCGTTCTCGTTTTACAGACAGACGTCGCTCGTTTCGGATTCCCGCGTTATTAATTATTCGTTCGACCGACGACCTCCGATCGAGTAGTAGTGTTTTTAAAACGTCCTGAAGACCGGTCGATTTAAATATCCAGCCGTGTGTTAACCCGTTCCCCATTATATTATACGATGCGTGCGCACTCAACGCGATGTGCGCGAGATCCGTACCGAGCGGGCATTAACGTCCGTATTTTCATATTTTGTTTTCCGTCGTCCAAACCCGTCCGGTCCAGTCGATTCGGAGATATTTTTTTTATTTTTTTTTTTTCTCTTTATTTTAGTAACATACAATCTGTACAATTTAATTTACAATAAGCATGTGTGATATAGAAATATATTTATTTTAACATGATACACGTGAGAAAAGAAGCCACCCAATGGCGACACTTTATAATTTATATAGAACTGTTTTCATTTATTTATTTTAAATTTTAATTTACATTCAGGTCACGACACCATCTTCTTTTTAGTCTTCGAGGAGGATTGCCAGGAATAACGTCAGAGTTTAGAGCTGATATTAGAGGGTTTGGGTGGTTCGTTAGTCGTGAGCGGAATCTTTTGTATAATATTTTAGCAGTGTCGTTTACAGAGTTAATCTTTAGGTCGGTATGAAGATTATTGTTGGAATTATAAAAAGGGGATATAAAAAAAAAAAAAAATCACACGATTTTATTCTCAACGGTACACGGCCGTTATAGACGACCAATGGACGGTTATTATTATCGGAGTCTTGTCGTCGGTCGATACGTCATGTGGAAAGCGGATTTTTTTTTTCTTTGCCTCCCTCTACGTCACGTTATTATACGAGAATTAAAAACGAACTGCTTGACGCACCCGGACGGGCTAGAGGATCTTTTTTTTTTTTTTTTTGTAATTTTATATTCGAATATTGAAAATATTTTCAATTTATATGCAGATTATGTTACGGCGCGAATCGCGTCCGGAAAATAAAACGTTGTTTCGGCGAACCGCGTCGCCGAGTTACGTTATGCGCAGCACTTGCGTTACGACGATAACCAATAACCGCCAATTCGTTGACAAGAAAAAAAATATACATCATAAACTCGTCCGTGTACATGTTTCTTCTTCGGAAACCCTATCGAATTGATTGATAATTAACTCATATTACAATTAGATTTTCAAAAGTGTACGCGCGAGTATTCATCGAGTATTGAGAAAAATTATTGTGTATTTTAAATTATGCGTGAAATTGAATTCACGATATATTGGTGTTCGGCAGTTTTCCAATATTTGCCGGTAAAAACTGTTCACGATTTCGTGATACAATTGCTCGTTCCGCGATTATTGCCCGAGACTGAATTCGAGACAAACTCTTTTTATAGCGTAGAAAATTCTCGTACCGATTTTCGTTTTGGTGTGAAAGTGGAAAAAGTAGTGTCGACCGACCGACTATATGCGATTTTCCTGTGCGCAAATGTTGTAATGATTAACGAAACGCGCGGTTCTTACGCATACTATTAATTTGTCACGGATAGCCGAATAATTGAAATAATTATCGTGATAATACGCACGTTTTTTTTTTTTTTATAATAATTAATAGACGAGTTTTTAAACAATAACATTGGTATTCCGTTATTTTTTTATTTAACGCAAAAAGTGCAAATTACACGTGCAGGAGGTGGTATCTGTTGGAAAAATCATGTTTCCCCCGTGTCCGTGTACACGGAAAAACTTTTGATAAGTATTTTTTTTTCGCGTTTATTCGCCAAATTAATACATTTCGCGTTTGTAATTATAATATCAAATACCGTTTGATGTTTCACCGAGTGCCTTTATTCGTTATTTTTCAAACGTTCGTGAATTTCAAAACACAGAAAACACTCGGTTCGCCGTCGAGTTTTGTGGTCTGTTTAATTGTCTACGCAATATACGGAATATCATAATATGAAAGAAATAAGGCTGTCGTCTAATCAGTCTGTTCGTTTGTTATTGTTTTTTTTTTATACATAACAACTACAAAAAATAATAATGAATATTTATATTATATTTAGCGAATAATGTAAATTATACGCATTGTAATCGCTGGGGGGCGCGTTTGAATTCGTGTTCATTTGCATATTTTTTTTTTTTTTTTTGTCTTGCTCGTATTATCATAAACTTAAAATAAATTTTACAATGTCCCGAATTAACGCGTGAGAAAAAAAATGTTTGATACGTATTTGTAAATCCACTGTTTTCCTTGTCCGCGGGAATATTTTAACATTTCATAGTCCGCCGTGTTTAATTGGATATTTCGGTACGTGTCACACACACACATTACGTTTTCTTTTTTTTTTTTTTTTTTTTAGTAAAAGAAGAAATATTTCTGAATTTTCGCAATTGTGTATATAATTCAATAAAACTAATCGTTCGTCGCATGGTAGTCGAAATCTTTAGCGGAATTTAAAGACAAATGATTTTTAACTTATCATTCTCAAAAAAATAAATAAATATTTCATATCTATGCACACATTAAACTTTTATCACTTTGTAAACACCACGTGTAATCGATTATTATTTTCGAACACAGCGTACGACGAAAATGTACGAAAACATTTTTTTTTACAAGTATACAAGTAACGGAATATTTTATATCGAGTTCATTTAATCTTCGGAATACTTTAGAACCCACGACGGACTATCGTACGAACAACGTTTATCTGCTGTCACAGCATCCATATACGCGTATGAGAGTATATTTTTCTCTTCGTTTTCTCCCTCTTGAATCGAATGACGTTTTGAATCGAGGTGTGTTTGGAATCGCGTTTCGACGACCCGAGTAAAAGGCATTTAATTATACGAAGAAACGACAATGGGGAAAAAAAGAAAAATGTTTAAAGACTCCAGATGGTAGTGGTATTGGAATATAATATTGTGTATTACTACTCTATGGCGTTCGGTCGGCTGTAGGACTCGTTTCGACAAACACGCGCGTACCCGTACACAGTGACGGCGTTTAATTATTATTCGACAAGTGACATGTGGTTTTATTTCTGTTCTTCGTCGAAAAAAAAAACCATCGTGTGCAACACAAATGTGTTATAATACGTATATGTATATGGACCAAAACCGTGGCTGACACATTCGTTCGCGTAAATTCGATTATGCCGAATGCGAGAGAAATCACGTTTAATCTCGATTTTGACGACGACGTGGTTGTCCAACAGACACGTTGTTTGCAGCCGCGCAAAAGTTCGTTGTTTTCGTTAACCGTCACGACGATATTATTTTACGAGAGAAAACGCATTTCGGGAACACGGCCGCGACACTGTCGGATTATTAATATTACGATTACTATAAACACGTTTATTTTACTTGAAATACATGGGCGTCATTGGAATAACTCGCACGCCTTGTGTAGTGTGTGATCCGATATACGTTAGTTTTTTCTTTTTACATTTTAGCCAATAAGTCGTGATTTCATACTCTGTAGACTAATGGCAAAAAAAAAAAAAAAAAAAAATGTTCACTTTGAAATTCTATTTTTCGTAACACATCAAGTCGATAATCGTCATCTTAAATCGTCGTTTATTATTTTTTTTTTTTTTTTTTTTTTGTAAATAATGAGTTTTGTAAATGTTGTCCATTACGAAGCGTTAAATAATTTTTTTAAATATCAAAATCTGATTCGATCGCCCCCTTACGCATTACACAGTCGGGATACCACCACCACTAAACACGTTACTCAGCAGTCGTCTCGTTTTTAATTCTGTTGTCTTAATCGATACGAAAAAATACGTAAAAATACTACGACGATGGAGTAGTTCAACGGCATTAATACGCCGTTCGTCGATTTAAAACGTATTCTATATTGGGCAATTCGATTTTCGAATATATTTTGCCTCTCGCGTCCGTTCTACCAATGTTTAACAAACTATAAAACCCAATACGGCGCGTATTTAGTCTCGACATAAACAACGACGTCGTGTAAACACTCGTAAAAGAAAACTGCAAATACGTTCGTGTCGTTTCGTTTGTGAACATAACATACGTACACATTGTCGACGGGCCTCTGATCGGTGTTTAGTGTCGAACGACTGTACTCTTTTTTGCTCCCTTAAAACACCCGCGATTTAATCGTTTTCAGAGAACCGGCCAACTAAAAAAGTATTCCCGTTTTGAAGTTACATTTACGTAACACGTACAATATTTTTTTATTCAATAAATACAAAATAAATATGCTATTATTATTATTATTATTATTCGCCTTAACGTAAAAACATTATATAAATAATAACAATAATAACAATAATAATAATAATAATAATAATACTAATTATAATAATAATAATAATAATAATAATAATAATAATAATAATAATAATAATAATAATAATAATAATAATAATAATAATAATAATAATAATAATAATAATAATAGGTACGTAGTGTGATGAAATGTTAATTTCAGTCGTAGATTCAAATGAAATTCGTTTTTCGTTTTTTTTTTTAATCATTTTTAAAACCGAATTTTACAATACGAATTCAAAATGTTATTTATTAATTTTTTTGGAGAATTCCATTTAATTAATCCCCAAAACGCCGTCGCGGCTTCGCGCCTATAACACGAGGTCTCGTTGTCTCGTTCACACCGATCGATCACCGAATGATAAAACGTTTTATTATTAACTCGGTCCGATGCGTCTGAACAACAACGCGTGTGGTCCATCGTCCATTCCCGAACGCGATAGAATTTAACGAATATCAGACTATTATTTTTTTTTTTTTGTCTTTCTACACACAAATAAGACAGGTGTTTATCGGATTTAATTATATCGGATTCGACCAAATAGTTAATATTAATAATAAAGAAAATTCCATGAAAACAAATTACACCTCGCTTTCTCTACAAGTAAAAAAATAACAACAACAATCCTATTATTGTACGTTTTTTGAACTCGTATACTAACAGATACATATAAGATGGTCGGCGGGCGTCAATAATATATATTATATACGGGATTAAATAAAACAAACAAAAGTGTACGGAAAATAAAACGTATTGAAAGAATTAAAAAAAAAGCAAAAAACCATTTTATGTTTTATAATACGCTGCTGGCGAGTGCGATTTTATTTATTTTTTTTTTTTTTATATAATTTACGTGTACACGAGGACACGTTAATTTATTTGAACGCGTTAAACACGTCGGGAAAGAAAAATCTTAAGTTAACTCAACAAATTAACAGTGTAATTATTTCGGTTCGATTAGGTTATTGTTTGTTTTATTTTTTTTTTTTTCGAAAAAAATTAACATCAAAAGTGAATTCTGAAAACAAAATAAAAATCAATATTTATTGGAAAACGTCAATTTGTCGTATTTTTAATAATATATTGTTTGTATAGACAAACCCTTGTTTCGCCGTTTAAATTAATCGCCTCTGTATTTCGCGTCTAAAAATTATTATTATTATTATAATAAATTGTACGTATAATTCCTTTCTTATTATATTTTTTATGAGAACAATTTTTTTTTCTATGTCTAATCGGTCGTGTGGTATCAGAAACAATGTTATTGCGTTTAAAATATCCCCCGTTGTTTCCCAATTGAAATCGCTGTTTTTTTCGTAAAAAAAAGAAAAAAAGAAAAGCAATACGAATAGATATTTTATTATTCGTTCGAAATACATTTTTGATTTTTATGAAGTAAATTACGAATTACTTTCGTCGTAGTCGTTTTTTTCCCCCTACAAAACCAAAAAATGTATACGATAATAAAATACAATATTAGAACGAATTCGCGGAACCGCGTGGCGACACGAGAACGTTTTATTAATAATTCGAACGCGCGACTTGATTAAAAATCGAACAGACTTTGACAAAAAAAGAAAATAGTAAAAAAGAAAAAAAAACGTAACGAATAAAACGGGAGAGAAATACGAAATAAACATGTAAAAATAAACAACGCGTGATCAACTCTGCCGAGTTCGACGGAGGTTATAAGCTTTCGCGTTTCTCGCGTGTATTTTTTTTTACTGCCCACGTCGACGACGCGGCGTTTAACGATCGCACTAACTATAAAGAGCGCGCGATCAATGAATCATCATCATCAGTGGATACTGTGAATAAACACCGAACGGGTTTTCGAACATCTTATAGTGGTGTTTTCATTACACAATTTACGTACACTCCATCTACTTACCAAGGACGAACCACTAAAAATAACTATATTTCGTGAACCGATTTTCGAATAGACGCGTGTTTAACTCGCCATAATTCCACCGTGCCCGCCGCACACGTACGCGTTTGAGATTCCGGTTTTTTTTTTTTTAAATATTGTCGGGTTTCTAATACAGTCGTATATATATATATATACGTAATTTATGGAAATTGTCGTATTACCGAAACGCATATTACAACAACTCATCATCAAAATTGTATAAACAGAACGCACGACATTACGAGCGCACCGGGGCCGGATTTACAGTAGTTGTGGAGGAAACCACCCCCATTTTCAACATTTAAGCAATGGTGAAAACGTATTTTATTAGTCGTGATTTATTCTCTACACAAAAGGTACTTTTCGGGAATTTTTTTTTTTTGAAACGAACTCATCAATAAAAGATGACCAAACGTCGGAGAATGTCGTTTTCGACACTCGAAACCGTCGGACCAGTAAGACGAAATCTGTCACGTACTCCCCCTCGTACGCATTACTCGCTCCGACGAGCACTGACGCGTGGTGACAAAGGTGTGCGCGAACAACACTATTTTGACGTGCGTAAATCGTAATATCGTTTGTTTGCGGCGCGAATGGTCGATATATGTGAATTTAGGAACAAAAAAAAAATTGTTAATTTAAACGCGTGACATTGTAATTGAATCGCGCATGACGATAAGGATTTTCGTTCATCTACAAAATTACATTTGACATTATATTTCAAACGTGTGGGGGGCCGAACACGCGTTGTTTAAATCTAAAATGCGAACGTTTCATAATACTTTATATTTGTGTACGCTCACTACTCATATTCATCGCAATAATTATAATCGTGATTATTTTACGTATATTCCATTCGTACTCGGTATATTCACCACGAAATCCTACTAATATTATTACGGTCGAGCGCTGAACAAACGCTATGACCAGTCGATTTCAATTTGGCGCGCTGAACTGTTATTATAGTTGTCCGGAATTCCGTACACACCAAATGTTTGTTGATTCACATAAAACAAACAAAATTCATTTTTATTTTTTATATATTCATAATAAATACAGTAATTTAGATACCGTTGGTTTCTTGAGAGTCGGACAATTTCTGGCGTCGGCGAAACTGTCAAACGGCCTACATAATATAAAAACACGTATAGAAATTAACAATACCTATACGTGTACGAAAAACAAATCGTTGTAAAAAACAGTAAATCCAGTGTACGTATGGGGGTCGGCTTATTATTATATCGTTTTAAATTTGACAAAATATTGTATTTGTAGAAGTAGAAAAAACATTTTTTTTTTTTTTTATTTACAATATGTCAAAAATAATATTTCTCGTGGTGACGCGTTTTTATTCTTATTTAATTAATGTACACGAATTTCCGAACACGCTTTAAAATAAACAAAAAAAAAAAAAAAAAGGAAATACGATTTTATTCAATTAAATAAACGCATTGTTGAGCTATACGAGATTCCAGATGTCTTTTAATTACTCGAATCAAAAAACCGGAATAATTCGACGGAATACCGTCGCGTTAATAATAATAATAATAATAATAATAATAATAATAATAATAATAATAATAATAATAATAATAATAATAATAATAATAATAATAATATAATAATAATATTAATAATATAATAATAATAATATAATAATAATATTAATAATATAATAATAATAATAATAATAATAATAATAATAATAATAATAATAATAATAATAATTAAAATAATAATAATAATAATAATAATAATAATAATAATAATAATAATAATAATAATAATAATAATAATAATAATAATAATAATAATAATAATAATCAATAAGTCGATTAATGAATTCGCCGTATAAATTAGGACTAGGGTGACTAAAATTTTTAAATTTTAATTTAATTTTTAATTTTTATCGTTCTACACCGCGAACACGACGGCGTAGACGATGCAAAACCGGTATACACCCATTCGGTGTAAACGTAACGCGCATTCACATTGTAGCAGAAATCGGGGCGTATAATAATACGGAGATATTTTGTACGAGCCAGCCCGGCGGCGTACCCGATGACTGGTAATCATCACGAAATACATTGTCCACACAAAAATTACGACGACGTGATTATTTAATACGTCGTTTGTGTACATTACATAATAATAATAATAATAATTTTAATGCGTCGCGAGTCGATAATCCGACACGAGTGTAGGAAAAAAAAAACGGTTTTCAATATTCTCACTCTGGAGGATTCAAGACGGGATAGGATCGGATTTATAGAACATCGGCGAGTAATGAAAATAAGACACATATATAACATTAGAAATTTCTAAAAATACAAATCACTGTGAACTTATCGAAATTAGTATTTAATTAATTCTTATAAGAATTCTTACAGCATTACATTTAGGTACATACTCCGGTGAAAACTTTGAAATTCGAAATCGCACGTTTTGAAAAATGTTAAAACTATATAATTCGGTAATTTTACATAAAATAAAATATACGATAAAAAAAAAGGGTCGGGAGAGAGACAGGAACGTTTTTTTTTTTTTCATTTCTCATCATCACGGCATCAACCGTTTGACCGTTTCAGCGAAACGATTATATTATTAATGTGTATGATAATAGTATTATTAAACAGTAATGAATTTTTTTTTTAGGCTGACAGTTTTACACAAACTAATGTCGCGAAAATTGTGATTCTCCGTTTAATTGTGGCCTTATAATTAATTGATTTTGTGAACACCGGGAAGTGTCATTTTTTTCACTCACTCAGTACGAGCCCCAAGAGGGATTTTAAAATAAAACTAAAATAGAATTTATTTTAAACAAAACGTATATAAAAGAAGTTTATATATGTACAACGTGTACAATTATTTATTCCACGCGGACGTCTTGTAAATGACCTGTTGCAAATACAGTAAATCGACCACCCTTCCTCATCGAGTCCTCGTGGCGCAATGGTTAGCGCGTTCGGCTGTTAACCGAAAGGTTGGTGGTTCGAATCCGCCCGGGGGCGCGCGGCGTAAAACAAAATTTTTTTTGCACTTTTTTCCGAACTTTATTATGTATTTTTTATACGTTGCAATATTATCTTTTATTTATTATCGTTAATTATTACTACATATTGTGGTCGTAATTGTTAGTAATTTTTTGTTTATACTTAATAATACTAAACATATTTACCAAATTGTGATTATGGAGATACCAAGTAAAATTAAAAAATTTAAAATAATACCATAAATTAACCGGTTCAAAGCGAAGAAGAATACTCAGAGAGACTATCGGGATTTTTATTTAAACGTTAATTAAATCCATTGCTTCGTTTTTTTTTTTTATATATATATTTACCCGTCCACATATACGTAATATAAAATTATTATACCGTCTTAAGGTTTTAAATGTAATTTTTAAATTTTCTTGTAATAACGATTATTCGGTTTTCTTTATTTGTTCATTTCCTTTTTGTTTACTAACCCCTAAAAAACAATATATATTTATGTAATAAAAATCTCATTTTTTTCAATTCTCGAAAATAACAAAAAATACACCAAATCTGCGTCGCTTATATAATATATACATATATATATATATATGCACCTCCTATTAATCATCGTGTGAGAAAAGTTTCAGTCAATCCATCATTCATTTCCGATCGTCGTCCGTTCGTACTTGAAAATTTGAAACAACAAATCATTAAAAATCCATCATGTTATGTTGGATGTTGTAAACATCGTTTAATGTGAATAATAAATAATATCTAATAATTATAATAATAATCGTCGGAATATTGTGTGAGAAACGTTAAATTATTATCGATAAAATTAATAAGCATACTAAAATACAGTCGATTGAAGAGATCATTTTTCAATTTAATTGGCCAAAATGAAACGCCACCTGCAATTATATAATATATCGTATAATATAATAGCGAAATGCTCCAGTGAACATAACAACGCTATTAGCGGGCCAGACGGCTATTAAAATATTTTTTTTTTATATATACTGAACACGCCAGACATGATTTATTGTTTTTTTTGTCGTTATGCAAATAGTATTTATAGCGTACGATTAATAAATAATATGTTGCTTACTTTGTTACAGTGTACGCGTTTGCACGACAAATAACTACACAAGTTGGGCGACATTTATAACAATAAACCAATATAATACCTATGTACAATAATATCATTTACCATTCGGCCACGGTATAGTCTCGAAAAATGCAAAAGAAAAGTACTCAGGCCGGATCTTATTCGGCCTCAATATTTCGTCTAAATTGGGAATAATTTATGAAAAACGATTTTCCAACCTCCTTTAAATAATATTAAATAGTTATTTTTACCATAGATATATTTTTTATTTCGCTTGAAAATAGTAGTAAAATGAAAACTAGAATACATCGCGAGACCATTCAAAATGTTTGGTCTATTATTGTCTCCTGAAATTGATGCATATATATAGTGATCGATCTAGAACCTGCAACTGATCGTTCACCAACCAAGTATCTCGAAGATTTTGTTAAAATAATTAATAAACATTATGAATATATTTACACGTTTTCTAATATTGTATTTAAAAATAATCTCCATTTTATCAACATACAGTATCTTCAAATTATCGTCCATAAAAATCAAAATAAAATATCAAGAAGTTTTCTTTTCAAATTGTATTGTTTTAAATAACACATCAAAAACGTGCTTAACGACAATATTGCAAATAATTATAAATATACTAGTTTGGTTCAAAATATATTTCCAATACTTATCGTGTTAGTAAATTTGTGTTAATATTTTAAATTCAACAAATTTCAGATTTGTATTGTTACCGGTACTAAGTACATAATATTATTTTATTCCCTAAAATCTGTATGCTGTTGATGTAACATTAGCATCCATTGTCTGCGAAATATTTCATTGTCATTTTAGCACACTCCGAAAATCGTATTCAAAATAAATTGCGTTACTTTTTTGTAATTTCCCTGATATTACTCGAATTGTTTTCTAATAATTTTTATACATCTGTGAGACCTAATTATGTCTACCTACAATTCTCAATAAAAGAACTCCTATACTTAAAATTCTTTCTTCTGATTTTTTTACTTTATTGAAAAAAAAACTATAAAGAAATGTGGCGAAATAAATGTACATCTTTAGCCAGAGATTACGCTTTCTGGTTTAGAAATATTTCGCCGGTAATTCCAGCTCATCCATGGTTTCACGGTCTACCTCTTTCCAGAGCCCAAATTATATCGTTTTCGAGGCTCAGATCTGGACATAATTTACTCCCAGCGCATGCATTCCGTCTCTCACTAAATAATTCCCCGTTCTGTACTCGTCACGAAGGTGAATTCATATGCGACTTCACTCATATTATCATGGACTGTCCTTCTCTTGCTGCTTTACGTTTCCAATTTTTTCAATGCCTTCATTAATAATAATTTTCCTATAATAAATCCATTAAGTATAATAAATAACACAAATCTCCTTCCGTTATTAATGAAACAATTAAATTGATCAGAAATGCTGAGTTTTTAGTGTAAGTTAACTTTTATTATTCATATATTTTGTGTTGTATTGTTTCTTTTTCTTTATCTATTCTATTTTTATTTTTGTAATTTTCCCTGAATGCCTTTCAAAATTGTAATTGTTAAGCTTTTAAAAATTTAAATATTTGTAGCTAATAAAAAAAAAAAATTATGCCTACAATTATTAGTCAATTATTAATATAATTAATTGGCGTGTTCAGTATAAACAAAAAAATATTTTAATACCCGTCTCTAATGACTTTGTTATGTTCACTGGAGCATTTCGCCATTACGCCATTATACGATATATTATATAATTGCAGGTGGCGTTTCGTTTTGGCCAATTAAATTGAAAAATAATCTCTTCAAAGCACTGTGATTTTTATGCTTATTAATTTATCGATAATAATTTAAGGTTTCTCACACAATATTTAAATGATTATTATTATAATTATTAGATATTAATTTATTATTCATATTAAACGATTAGCATGTTGGATTTTTAATGATGTGTTGTTTCAAATTTTCATATACGAACGAAGAACGTTTGGGAATGAAAAATAGATTTGTATTGACTAAACTTTTTCGCACACGATGTTCATTAGGGTAACATATTATTTAAGCGACGCAGATTTAGTGGATTTATTTTTATTTTCGAGGAATGAAAAAAATGAGATTTTTATTATATAAATACATATTGTGATTTAGGGGGGTTAGCCAAAAAAAAAAAAAATAAATAAAGAACGAAAAAAGTTGACTGAGTATTCGTCATTTCAGAAATAAAAAAAATACACTTAAAACCTTAACATGTATACTGTATAATAATAATGTATTACGTATAAGTAGACGGGAAAATAAGTAAAAAAGAAACGGAGCAACGGATGTATTTAACGTATAAAAACCCCCTAAAAGTCTCTGAGTACTCTTCTATGCTTTGAACCGGTTTTATTTTGTTTTTTATTATATAAATAATTAAATATTAATATATTACATTATTATTATATTATTATAATATATAAATATAATAATAATAATAATTATAATAATAAATAATAAAAAAAATAATAATAATAAATAATAGAAAATAGTGCAACGTACTTTTTGTTGGGAAAAAAATGCAAAAAAATCGTTGACACGTCGCCCCCGGGCGGATTCGAACCACCAACCTTTCGGTTAACAGCCGAACGCGCTAACCATTGCGCCACGAGGACTCGTTGAGGAAGGGTGGTCGGTTTACTATATTTGCAACAGGTCTTTTACAAGACATCCGATTGGGTAAAATAATTGTACACATTGTACATATATAAACTTCTTTTATATACGTTTTGTTTAAAATATATACTGTTTTAGTTTTATTTTAAAATCCCTCCTGGGGCTCGTACTAAACGAGGGAAAAAAATGACACTTCCCGGTATTCACAAAATCAATTAATTATACGAGTACAATTAAATTTAGAATTGAAAATTTCACGACATTAGTATCTGTAAAACTGTTAGATTAAAAAAAATTTATTACTGTTTTCTAATAGTAGTATTATCATACACAATAATACTATAATCGTTTCGCTCAAACGTTCAAACGGTTATAACCGTGCGAGTGATAAACGGAAAAAACTTTCTTTCTCTGAACTTTTTTATTTCCATATATTTAATTTGGGTAAAATTATTCAATTATTTGGTTTTAAAATTTTCCAATGTGTGCGATTTCGCCTTTTAAATATCTCAACAAAGTATGTACCTAAATGTAATACTGTAAGAATTTTTATAAGAAATATTTTTAAATACAATATCAGAAAATTAATAAATATATTCATAATGTTTATTAATTATTTTAACAAACTCTTCGAGGTACATGGTTGGTGAACGATCAGTTGCAGGTTCTAGATCGATCACATTATATATATATGTATCAATTCCAGGAGACAATAGTACACCAAATATTTTTAATAATCCCGCGATGTAGTCTTGTTATAATTCTATATTATTTTCAAGTAAAAAAAAAAAAATATATATATATATTGTATTAATATTAATTTAACTTTATTTATAAGTGGTAGGAAAATCGTTTTTCATGAATTATTCCCAATTTAGATGAAATATTATATGAGGCCGAATAAGATCCGAGCTGAATACTTTTTTTTTTGCAATATCATCTTATATTTATTTATTATAATTATTATTATTATTATTACATATAGTGGTTGTACCCGTTGCTGTTAAATACGTTACGTAATTACTAAATTGTAATTTAGACGATACCTAATGAAATTTAAAAAAAAAAAAATAATATTATAAATTAACGGGTTCAAAGCGATGAAGAGAACGCATAGAATTTTGGAGGTTTTTTTTATACGTAAATTAAATACGTTGCTGCGTTTTTTTTTTTTTTTTAGGGACCCGTCTACTAATACGTAATATATTATTATTATTATACGTCTTAAGGTTTTTAGTGTATTTTTTTTTTCTTTATAACGACGAATACACGAGTTTTGGTTCTTTTTTTTGGCCGCCTAAAAAAAAAAAAAAACGATCGGCGCGACGTCGAAGATCCTATCGTTTAATTAAACACACACTTGACAGCTGAATATTTCGTTGGGGTGTTGTTTGGAAACACGGCGACACAGCACACGCACACACGATGTGTGTACACGTATAAAAAAAATTTTATTATCCCACCCTCCGAGCGCGTGTAAATCATCGTCTCGGATAGAACGTATTAACTGCAAAACGCTAAGGTAGATTGTTATACTGTTGTATAATAAGGTTTCTTGTTGTAACACAACGCCGGTGTACGAGCAGAGGAAGATTTATCGAATTGTTATTATACGTGTGATCCGAGCCGCGTTTGTTCGGCCTCGGAAATCACTCGCGGGCCTACCACCTCTGCTGTAATTTTATTTCACCGACATTATCCCTCGCCGCCGAGCGATGAACGATAATAACAATAACGATTTTAAGAATATTTAATAATA
Source organism: Chaetogeoica ovagalla (assembly GCA_032441825.1). Classification (NCBI taxonomy): domain Eukaryota; kingdom Metazoa; phylum Arthropoda; class Insecta; order Hemiptera; family Aphididae; genus Chaetogeoica; species Chaetogeoica ovagalla. The sequence continues at coordinate 1,385,346 of CM063747.1, read as the reverse complement.
ATAATAATAATAATTAGAGCTAAGATTTACGTATCTCTATCCCCCTTTTAGTCCAAGTCCATTTTGTTGTCAATTATGTCCACGATTTGACTTATTCCCGATTTTCCGTTTTTTCGCATATTTTGAACACAACGCGTATAATTATTGTACGTTTAGAGTTTTTGAAAAATCTAACCGATTTCGAACGATGTTTATTCAACGAAAATATCATTTTCTTCATTCGTCGTATATAACGAATAATACACCGAATCTACGTCGTGTGAGAGAAGTTTTTTAGTCAATTACAATACGTTTTTCATTTACGGTCGTCGTTCGTTCGTATTTAAAAATGTGAAACTGACATAATGATAACGAGGAGCTCATGTACAACACTAAAAACTTCTTGATCACGGTTCACTGTAAACTCAACAACATTGTTATTGACTTAATTTTTGTAAAAGTTCTTACAGAATTACATTTAATGACATATTTCGTTGAAATGTTTGAAAGTCAAAATCGCCTACTTTGAAAAATGTTAAAAATTACATAACCGAGTTATTTTACTTAACATAAAATATATGAAAAAACAGAATCTGCGAGGGACAGGGAGAGAAACGTATTATTTTCATTCCTCGCTCGCACGGTTGAGCGAAACGACTATATTATTAATGTGTATGCAAATAATATTATTAAACGGTTTTTTTTTTGTTTGACATTTTTACAGAAAATAATGTCGTGAATTTTTAATTCCCAATTTAATCGTGGCCGTATAATGAATTTATTTTGTGAACACCAGGGACGTGCCGTTTTTCCCCACACATAGTACGAGCCCGAGGAGGAATTTTAAAATTTAACTGAAACAAAATATGTTTTAAACAAATGCACATAAAAGTATATACATATATGTACTTCGTAAATACACACGAAAAAACGATTTTATAGAATATTTTGATTTAAATATTTATTTTTTTTTAATAAATCATATAAAACACAATAAGCACATAGGACATAGTACACGATCGTAAAAAGTAATAAATATTACTTAGAAGAGTAACATAATGTGCACAATTATTCATTCCACACGGACGTTTTGTACAAGATCTGTTGCAAATACAATTAATTAATCGACCATCGTTATCCAACGAGTCCTTTCGTAGCGCAATGGTTGCGCAGTTCGGCTGTTAACCGTAAAATGTTGTTTAACACAGCAATTACAGCGTTTTAAATTTGTCTCTATTTCTAAAAGCTGGTAATTAATTTATTTATTAAAATTTTAGAAAAGAGATAAGATATTCCCTAGAAATTGTGGTCCTTTTCAAAATTGGTAATAGATGTGTTTGTGTAAATTTGATTGCGATGTAGACGCCACATAAATTGTTTTGCGTGGTATAATTTTTACTATATTTGTTGTAAGCTGGACGGAGTTAACAATTGTGAGTGTGGCGTTCCCTTGAGGAGACTTGAATAATAATTGTACTATTTGAAACTGCAAAACAAAAATTGGGTTGAAAATAGTTGCAAACTATTAGAACGGATTCGGAGTTGATTGGACAAAGTCAGGAGGACAACTTCACGCACATCGTAATTTATCATTGTTATACGTCTTAAGGTTTTAAGTGTATATTTCTTTTGAAACGACGAATATACAGGGTTTTTTTTTTTTGGTTCTCTTCTCATCTTCATTTCATCCGCAAAAAATAAAACGGTAATAATAAACACACATCATTAAATAATTATTATATATTATAGAAGAGTAGCACAATGTACACAATTATTCATTCCACACGGACGTCTTGTACAATACCTGTTGCAAAAACAATAAATCGACCATCATTTTTCAACAAGTCCTCGTGGCGCAATGCTTAGCGCGTTCGGCTGTTAACCGAAAGGCTGGTGGTTCGAATCCGCCCGGGGACGCGAAGTAAAACAATAATTTTTTTGCACTTTTTCCACTAAGAAAAAAAAATACGTTGCAATGTTATCTTTTATTTATTCATTGTTATTATTATTATTAGTAGTAGTAGACGAGGAGCAGTGGATTCTAATGAATCCCGAGGCGTTCTGGGAAGAGGGGTTTACCCTTCAAGACTTACGCGAAGACTTCGTACGTGTCACCAGACTTCTCGAAGGAATGAAGACGAAGTTTGAGCAAGTTACGGATCGGGTAACGTTTGCAGGGTCTGGCAAGGCAAGTTGCTTGATTTCTGTTCGTGCTCCTACGATAGCCCTTATACCACTAAATCTAACCTAACCTAACTAAAATAGAATATATTTTAAACAAAATGTATATAAAAGAAGTTTATATTTGTACAATTATTTATTATTTATTCCACGCGGACGTCTTGTAAAAGACCTGTTGCAAATACAGTAAATCGACCACCCTCCCTCAACGAGTCCTCGTGGCGCAATGGTTAGCGCGTTCGGCTGTTAACCGAAAGGTTGGTGGTTCGAATCCGCCCGGGGGCGACGTGTCAATGGTTTTTTTGCATTTTTTTCCCAACAAAAAATACGTTGCACTATTTTCTTTTTATTATTATTATTATTATTATTATTATTATTATTATCATTATTATTATTATTATTATTATTATTATTATTATTATTATTGTTTTTATTATTATTATTATTATTATTATTGTTTTTATTATTATTATCATTATCATTATCATTATTATTATTATTATCATTATTATTATTACATATTGCGATTGTACTTGTTGTTGGATACGAAACGTAATTGCCAAATTGTGATTAGAACTATACTTATTTAAATTAAAAAAATTAATATATTATTATAAATTTACCGATTCAAAGCAAAGAAGAGTACACAAGGAGTTTTGGTTTTTTTTTTTTAAACGTTAATTAAATCCGTTACTTCGTTTTTTTTCTTTTTTACTTATCTACCCGTCTACTAATACAATTATATATGTATTGTTTTGTTTTGTACGGCCTTTTCCTCCGTCTCGTCAGTAAACTGATTTTAAAAAGGCCGAAAAAAACGTCTTTTCATGGACCTGCGCGTATCATCAATCGACAGCACTAGTTTAGGTTACATACCGTAACAATGGTGTTCGTATTGCTATAACACTGACCAATCCGACAAGTGGAATTCGTTTGGAAATCCAATGTGGCACAACGATGAGATCCTGGTACCGGATTTCGAACTACGGCATTTTGCTGACCGCCCTTACGAATCCGAAAACAACTCAACATAACATCCTGGTACGCCCAAAAGCCGGCCCGCAAAATGCCGCGCGGAAAAAAACGTATTACAACTGAAATGTCTCGTCACTTGTATCGACATTTCAAATAAAGGTCGGACGGACTCGCCGTTGCGACGAATCCGACAACAACCGAACATAATCTCCTGGTACGCACAAAAGCCGGTGGACCGAGTACTATGCGGATATGTGTTATTTACAATTGATATTGTGTGTCTGCTGTCGCTTGTGAATTGAACGTAATGCAGTATTCGTTATAATAAACACGCGATTTGTATATATACATATATAATAACAATTATATATAATACATATATATATATATATAATACATAACAATGGGATCTTTACAAATGGATTCTTTATGGGGATTCTTAATCGGTGGTCAATGGACCGTTTTATGTAGAAGGTATGGGGTTCGTGGATCGGCTGTGAGTTTTCTGTTTTTTTTTTTTTTTTTTTTTGTTTCTAACAATCCAAAAACAAATTTATTTAAAATTAATTCGAATACTTCGATGAGTCCAATTTAAGATGCCTATAATGTTTATAATAATGTAAATATTTATTCATCGCGAATATTTGATTAAACGTGTTAATTTTTATTATTATAGCAATCAAAAGAAAATCGCGAAACCGATTTGGACGTCAAAAGACGATGCAGCGAAATCGCTTGTAGTAATAATACAATCGGAACAACAGGAAATGTCACACTGGTACTTGTATGAACCGAAAACCGTAATAACACAATTATATTTTAAATACATGTCCTAAAACGTGATTATTGGCCACAAAGTACCTATATGTACTATGTTTTTATTAAAAAAAATAATAATTAAAATAATTAATTAATTAATTTGTTTTGAGGGGAGAGTGGGTGGTGGTCTGCGGTTGTATTTTATACTTTTAAAAGGACTCGGAACAGATAAAGAACGTATGGACTACATAATATATAATATGGATTTTATACGGACTACGCGTAAGCTATTTCAATGATTGTACCGGTGTTAATCGAATAATTGTCAATAAAATTAATATTATTTTAAATCAAAAAATCTACAAAATCGTTTTTATTGTTTCGACTTCTAAAAATTACCGCCCACTGCGAATGTCTCCTTCGCCACTAACAACCACCCGCCCTCCCAATTGAAACGGCATTGAACGTTCATAATTTGTTTTGTAATCAACGAAATAATTATAAATATTCGATTATTTTTGCTTCAAAAGCTTCGCGGTCGTTTCTCCTCTGTCACGTAATCGTCGTATCGTCACGATCGTAAAATATTTCAACGGCCGAAAAAAGACGTTTTCACGAATCCGTCACGTATTTCGATTACGCAATGCGCGTCACTGTTCGTAACAATTGTTGGACCGTATTATTGTACACGACTGAACATTATACACCATTGACCTGTGTCGGAGAAGCGAGGACCGTTAACAATGGTCTCTTCATAATCCGATCTTCCTGGTACTATCAATTCGCTTGACCGACCTCTCAAAGGCCGTGATCGAAATCGAATGTGAAAATAAACTAAGCGAACCGTTCAATAAATTGGTATAAAATCGATTGTTTTGCGTTATAAAATACCGATTGTATCGTCCCCGTCGTCAAGTATCTGTTGTCTAATTGTGTTCGCAATGATTGAAAAACGCTCCGTGCACATTATAGTTTATACACAAAAAAAAGCGTTATATTCACCGCATATTATATGGTGCTACGTTTTGTAAGAAAAAACAGAAACAATAATAGTCATTGTAATAAACGTAATTAATTTGTATGTAATAAATAAATTAACAATACACTTCGGTTCCCATGTACACGTATGTCGGATTACAATAGAGTTTATTGTAAATATTTTATTTGAAGAAAAAGATGTGATTTTTTTTTTTTTATGACAAAAGTGACATTGTTAGCATTGTCCGTAAACTGTGAGAAAAAATATATATTCTATTAATTCTAATTAATTATTTAATAGTTATAAAAATTAATTGTATTAATCCGGAATATAGACACAATTGTGTGCTTTTTATTTTTCAAAACAGATTTATGAGCATTTGGGAATTGAATGCTGAATTGAACGAACGATATATACTGAATAATTCAAATAGGCTAATAATATTCTGTTCGGATTTTTTTGTCCTTTGAACTCTATTGTGTTCGGTACGAGTTGAACTTTGAATGGTGTTATGGATTTTGTACTTATTATTAACAAATAAACGCTATCGAACTTAATAATAATATTAGAGCGCATTGAACCACGTATATTTCCATGAAAATCTATGGAATTTCATAAACGTTCATCTAATAAACCCCGCAGTGACCACGTGATCGTAGAAAAACATCAAACACACGTCGGATAGAGTTGCACGTGATAGAGTTATTCGTTCGAGCTAACAGTTCGTCAAGATTAATCTAAATATAATAACGAAAGAGATCGATTCGAAAAGCCTATTGCAGACTGTTCGGAATAAAGTTGTAAACAACAAAATTACCTTCGCATCAATCTATTCGATATGTTAAACTCGTATTGTATTTGTTGTATACAAAAATTACAATAGAACAAATGAATAAGAATCAAAAATAAAAAAAATATATTATAAAGTATTATTTTTTATTTTTATTAAATAAAAATAAAAGAGTATATATTTATATAGAATTCGTAATACCGGTGTACTCGTATGGCGGTGTACCTATTTATAAATTATTTTTATTGCAATTTGAATTAGATTTTTTTTTATACGTAGTTTAAAATATCTTAAAATTATTTATTACAAACACTAAGTTTATAAATGTATGGACGTTACAAAATTGTCATTAATTTATTATATTTATGTATAAATACTATCGAACAATATCAACAATTTATATATAATACGAATATTAAATTCTTTTGGTAGACTTTTGTTGAAATGTAATATATAGTCTTAATTTTTTTTTCAATATAAGAATGTTAAACAAACGAAGAGAAAATATCAAAAAGAAATAATACATAAAAAAAAAAAACGTATATAATATGTAATATTGGTTTTAAAACTACCAGTCTACAAATGAATTGTTCGCTCCTCCGTTGCGTTTAATATATTATATTTATCGGTCACAAAAACTATACTGTGTTTTTTAAATCAAAATCATGATTGGAGTTCATAAGTTATGAAATTAAATTTGTAATTAAATATTCGTTCGAAATCCATTATTAATTGGATTATAATATATAGTTTTCTTTTTGTGTATTTCACGCCCACGTAGAAATACGTGGTAGTGAGGTCGAGTGGGAACGAAACACGAGAAACGTTTTTGTCGGTACACAACATTTGATTAGGATTAATGCCCACGGGCAATATACGATTACCTTCGATTGATTCGAACGTGAAATTACACGCGGATACGGAACTGATGTTTCCGAAACGACAAATCTGTGTTGTATGTTTAGGTGTAAATAAAAAAAAAAAAATTAATTATTGGTTTAGTGCACGGATTTATTATGAGCGCGAAGTTTCAGTAGCCCAAAAGTGTACGCCGGATATATTTTGCTTTGGAAAAAGTTCAAATACGTCAAAACGCGAATGCAAAAGTATTTTGCATTCGTTAACGAATTAATTATTTTTTTCGCGAAATTTCGCCGTTTTCAAAAATATATTTGGTTATATAAAACACGGTTAAAGTCCGATTCACGACACGACACGACAGACACGCGCTGTCGTTTCGAACGGTCGATAATTATTAATTCCCCCAATATGTTTCGGAATTTAAAATTTAAAGATTTGGCCGCGATTAGGTAATAATATATTTTATGGTCCAATATAATATAAAGACTGTATAGTGTGTCTATACAATTATATTATTATGTAAATAATTTGATAATAATTAGGCCTGTTCGTGATCGGTGTAAACATGTTCGTTTACAAATGTAATTCATAAATTATTAATTTCAATATACGAGTACATAAAAATACGTAGATTTTAAACAAAATGATTGCGACAAGCGCCGACAAAACAATTCTATTTTGCTCGAATGTTTTGTCGTGTCGCGTCGTATTGTACGAGTGTGTGAATCGGTCTTAAATCTAGACGAAAATCGACGTTACACTCGTAAAACAAAACTCGGAGAGAGAGAAAAAATTCCCCGATTATTTTCAATCACCGCGCGTTATTTTATCATGCGTTTTGTATTTAGCATAAAATCGTTGTGAGCCTAAAGAAAAAAAAAAATTTATAAACGCGAAATTCCGTGTTTTGTTCGGTGCTAATACACGAGTAGACGACGATGCACAAAATTTCCGTTCGATACGTTTAAAATAATATGATTAGAGAAAAACACACACACGATTACGGTACAGAAATTATTTAAAATTAACACGGCCCCGCCTTTACGCCACACGCTCGTCCGTATTCGCTATAGTATGTATCAAAATCAAATTTGCTGACCACGAAGACAAATGAATACTCACAGTGTGGAAAATGGTCAAAAAAACGTGCACGAGTCCCTGTGAGTCGTCTAGCATAAAACCCAGCAAGGAATTATGGCTGTCGAGCAAACTTTTAAAACGGCAATAAAACGTAATATATTATTATAATTTGTACAGCGTAAAGTCGAGTGCAAATTGTAAAATATACAAAATACTCGTTAATTGTCCACTTGTTAACACCAAAATTATTACCGACGATAAAACCGTTCTGTTGAGGAGACTATATTGGATTCAGAAACGTCGTCGCATCTCATTAGTGTCGTAGTAATATTAAATAAAAAAAAATTGGGCGCAAACAATAACTTATGACTTATATAATAATTTATTGGAAAAAAAAAATACATAATTACGTTATGGGATGATAAATCATATTAGATCGTCTCTTTACCATAGTCGCGATCACGAGACAACCGTTTCATTGGTCCGACCACACCGTGTATGAACAGTACAGTATTGAAGTCATCGGACTTCACGTGTGTTTTCGAGACGTCAGAATTAGGCTTCGCAAATTCATCGTGACGCCACTACCCCGCAGTCGTCAATATTACAAACATCGTTTTTCAATTTATCTTCGTCGATGTAAGTTAATAATTTCTAAGCGAAACATCGATGAAGATAAATTAGAACGATATGAGAAACGGTTGCGGAATTCGTCTCGCCTGTTGTCCCGTGTGCCTGCAGAGTACAGCTGCCGCCGTAATTGTTGCGCTAAATATTCTAATTAAAAAAAAAAAAAAAAATCATAATTTTATCACGTGAGTACAATAGTGGTTTCATTACTTTTAATTTTTTATTTAATAAAACTTATATATTCAAGTGTTAAATTATCGGACATCTAATTAACATTTACTAATAATTGCACTTAATTAGATAGTGAATATAATTTCAAATTTAAATACACACATAAGTATAGGCGCTAAAATTTGGTAAACATAACTTATACTCTTTCACGCTGCGATGTCAAAACTTGTAGGTTTCGATCAATTCGATCTACGCGGAAGAAACATGATGATTAAGAATTGAACATTTAGATACAACACAATTACACCAAAAAAAAAAAAAAAAAAAACGTACTTACAGATTGTTTATATAAATTAAATGATTTTCACAGCAATGAACGATAATTATTAACAAAGACTATTGTAATTACAAATTTACACCACTGGACGAGTAGATTAAGATTTTTACAAAAAAAAAAATCTGTCGAAAGGTTATAGACAAGAAAGCGGTGTTCGCAAGTGTTTTAATTCGACAATAACAATAATAATAATAATAAAATAAATATAATAAACACATTAATGGATCGTGTAAATTTTCATATTAAAGATATGAATTAAAAAAAAATTAATTTCTTTTAGGATTTAAAAATGTTTTTCTCTGAAAAAGTCAACTTACATAAAGCTAAATTCATATGTACGTTTTTTTTTATAATACTATAAATAGTATTAAACATATACTTTTTCTAGAAATAAAATTTTAAACAGGTGTTTTTTTAAAAAAAAAACTTATTAACGATTTAAAAGGATTTTTAATAACAAATTGTATAAGAAACTAAATACGATATACAATAGTCGTTTTAATCTACGTCTTCGGTAAATAAAATCAAATTTTCTCAGTAAAATGAACGGGCAGGGGGGGGTAATATTATAATATAAATCGAATTATTTTTTAATTAGCCAATAGTAATAAAAATATAAACTATTTGAATAGAATTAATCTAAACTCGGCGTGTTATAGCACAATTATTTATTATCAATGATAATATTATTATTAATCAAAATATAATCAATTTACAAAAGAAACAGCGAAAGAAACATCGAAAATGTCACGAGCGAATTATTTATACGATTGATTTTAAGCAAGGACAAAGTGTTCTCGTGGTAATCAACATGAAGCAAGCAGCATATACTCTAAAATAAGAAAAATACTTTTGTAAATCTCGGGGAGACTTTTTTAGAAATACTTTTTTTATTAAAGATTTTTGGCGTTAAGCGCGTTGTATATTTTATTGTTTACTAATATTTATCGCATAATATGGATTTATGGTAACAAAATAAACGATAAACTCGAAATGTGAAATGCCATAAATTTCGCTAGTTTTTTTTTTTTTAACATCTCCTTACCTCCCTTTAACGAAGAAATATTAAAAACAGTTATTAATTGAGGGATGAAAAATAATATAATAAATGGAAGGCCCCTCGTATAAGAGTGGAGGAGGATCCAGACACGTTTTCTCGGGCCGAAAATGTTGTTCACCGATCCGCCGCTGCGTACGATCTCCAGTAATGTAACACAATAAATAATATTACGCGTACTTACGTCCCGGCGGTGATTACAGATGCTGCTACTGATGCTTACCGTAGCAAAAAGTAATATTTTCTCGCAGTCTCCGACAGCTAACGACAATATATACGAGTATATATATATATATATATACTATTACGGTGTCGTGTCGTCCGAGCAAGTAGTGTCAGCCTCGTTGTTCGCGCAACGATCTATTTATACTGTGCACGGGAGGCGGTAATTCGGTCCAGAACGGGATCGGATCGCGTCGGTCGTCGACCCGGCCGGATCCCCACGCGTCATTGTCGTGTTCGGATAATAGACGATTCACACGACAGTTAAGAGCGTTAATAAAAACAGTGATTCGTCGTTAAGGCGCACAAAGCGCAGAGCAGCACTTGCGGACGGCAAGAAGTGAGAGAAAAAAATAAAAACGAAATTACGAATCCGACGAATAGAGAAACAGCGCGTTGATTGCCTCTCCAATGTGTGTGTGTGTGATGATGAACAGCAGTAAAACGAAATGTTTAACGTTTGTGGGACGCTACTGCTTGCTGTCGCTGTTGCGTACACGTTCGACGACGTATCACGACGGGGCTGTATCGTTTCTGCTACCGATATCGAATAATTGTCATTGAGGTTTGTACATTCGATACGAAATCTCGTAATTATTATATAATAAAATTCATTTACAATATATATATATATATATAATCGATTACTTTTTTGACAACACGAACGCACTTGTTTATCCGAAACTCAGTTAATCAACAAAATTAACATTGTTTAACCGGTTTGTTTGGTGTAGTTTTAAAATATTAACATTCGTTTGCCGACATCGCGGGGAAGAGTGGAGGGTTAATAACCGACGTTATACAAATATAATAAATATAAATTAATAATATTTTTGAAATAACTCGTTTTATTGACTAGACTAGCGGTTTCCATCCTCGGAGGCGACTAATTATTATTAGAAATAAATTGTTTGGAATGTAAACGTAAACGAATTTTCTAAAAACAAATACTGTTAGCCTTAATTTCTTTCTCGTTTATTTAGACATAAAAAAAAAAACATATTTTATCGCACGAGAATCTAAAACAAAACCGTTTGTTTTTGTTTAATTACAACGCGTTTCTTACACGTTCGAATACTATACAATTGAATGAAAAGCGTTCACGGACTATTAATACGAGATTTTATTTTTTTTTAATAATAATAATAATAATCAAAGGAGTGCGTATGAAATTATTAATATTAACGGGGGAAAAAAAATAATCGTACGGATATAATTTTTATTCGTTCATCTACAATCTTTAATAGTCGTAAACGAAAAAATCAAATTATTATTATTTTTTTTTTTGCTTCAAATTTACGAGGAATTGGACGTGAGGGGGAGAGAGGGAGGAGAAATAAAATGGTTTTGGGTGACACTGAGCTGGGAGTTATAAAAAAAAAGCCACTCATTCGTCGTGGGCGAGGAATAAAATTTTATCGGCTGACGCGCGTGTTCCCTCGAAGAAAACAATATTACGATGGTTTTTTTATTTTATTTTTTTCTAAACAAAACACAATATTCCGAGATCGCGACAGCGTTTTTTTCCCTTTTATCGTTTTGCCCTCTCTTGCACACCAATTATTATCATCGTGAGAGACGTTTATCGTCCCCCCTCACCCAATCCCGCAACTATTATTCCTTTAAAACGAAACGTCTTCGACAGCAAACACACCCTCCTCGCCCGCGTTTCGTTTTCAACCGTCTAACCGCCGCGCACATGTGCGCGTTTTATGCGGTGCGTCGCGTCGTACACACACACACACACAATACGCGCTTCACGAAGAGCCAATTCGCCCTCGGAGTTCTTATTCGATCTCCGTCCGACCCTTCTTCTCCTCCGGTCGATCCACACGACCGAACGCCGGACAATGTATGCGCATTTCAAAACGCCTTTTTTTTCGTTCGGTTTTTAAGACACGTTTACGAGCCCAGTGCGACATATTACTATTATTATTATTATTGTTATTATTATTATTGTTATTATTGTTATTATACGGACCGTCTTTTATTATATGTACGCGGTTCGCGTATCGTATTTTATTTTATTTATCTCTCTCTCTCTCTCTCTCTCTTTCTTCGCCTAAAACGTATATACGCCGGTTCTCCCGTGAATTGCCTACGCGTTAAACCGCGTGTGTTAAAAAAGAAAAAAGAGTATTCGTTCGGCGTACGATCGAAAATAAATTTCAAGAGAATATTGCCGCGAAGAAATACGCCGCCGACACGCTCGCGGTAACCGAATAAACCCGTCTTTTTATGACACTACACAATACCATAACTCCGGTCGTGTTATAAGTAGTGTCCGAACGACTCCGCCGGTTCGGACGAACAAAAAATTAGCCAACCGTAAAGTAAAACAGAAAAAAAAAAAAAAAAACGCGACGATTACAATGTTGTGTTGTAGGCATACATTGTGCAAGAGGAAAAAAAAAGTTAGGAAGTCGGAGCGAGTTAATTTTTTTCCTCTTTTTTTTTGTAGCCTACCAAAAAAAAAATGTTCAGTATTTTATGTCCCCGTATTTTTTTAAATAAAAAAACGTATTTTTTTTGAGTCGGAATTAATATAATTCATTGTAGGCAGGTGGTGTTTACGGATCGGCGTCTAAGTTCAAATGTATTGGAGAACACTACGATAGCATTCATCGACGCGGTTTACGAGACCAGTGAATATGGTCAGTATTTATGTTACATTTTGTTTTTGAAACGCCTAATTACGTATAATACGTTCCACGCTATTTTATCTCGTCGACAAATAAATACCAAAATTGTTTTCAAACACGTATATTAACAAAAAAAAAAAAAACCTCCCATTATAATAATTATTATTGTCCGCTGAATCTGCTTATATAATCGCACGCAATAACGAGAAGACACATATTAACATGTCCACAAATCTTCGTATTTCAATTTTTTGTTTTAAAATAGACATCGTTGAACGTTATTTAACGATTTGTTTTTTTTTTTTTGTATATATAAATATATATATTTGCAATTACATCGTTTGAAACAACCGAACAAATGACGTCGATACGCGAAAATAAAAAAAAAATACCAAATACATTATTGGAATAAATATCGAAGAACACTTGTCGAAAACGTTTATAACGTATGTATTGAACAGTATTTTATTGTGAAGAAATTAAACGGTTAACGACGTTTAAATAACACCGACTTGTAAGGAGTGTAAAAATGTTAACAACTATTAATTTTATGATAAATAGAATGATGCGCAAAAGTGTAATAGTCACGTCCGTATTAACGGACACGCTTTTTATACCCACGCATTTATTATATCCGTCCGTGTAATAAGAGAATTATAGTGAAAAATATAAAGTAATGTACGAATTGTATTTCAATTAGGTACGTAAATTGAAATTGAACGCTCTCTTGATTGCCACAAATTAGTTTTATATAGACTTTTATTAATACACTACATGTGTTCCACGGGCGGAGTGACAATTCGATTCGAACCGGGAGATTAAAATTCATTCAGCAGGCCACCGAATATTTTCTAATAACGTAAATTTTTTCTCGTTAAGCTTGTAAAATAAACGAATTAACAAATATTTAAGACACTTCTGTAAAAAAAATCTTACAATGAAATATAAACGTTTTATTAATTTTTTTTTTTTTTTGAAACATGAAAATACGAGGCATATAATATCGAATAATAATAATAATAATATAGACTTCTTTTCTTTTACTCACAGAAATCATTACAATTCCAATATCTAGTTCCGCAGAATATTATTTTTCTACAGCCATTTACCACAAATGACTTTAAATGTTCGTTAATTATTAAATTTCCCATTATATTTTTTTTATTATTTTTGGTTTTTGTGTCCTCGCCATCGCCGGGCGACCCCGTTTGACGAAAATTGTATTTCATTGCGTTACTAAAACTAAAATTACATTATAATCGTTCGGAATCTAACGATAAGACTGTCGACGTGAGCCTGACCGAATATTGGACGAAAAATTGCGACCATAAACACGATCATTTACTTGATCGTTTAACGCAAACAACGAATTTACTTGTTGTATAAAAAATGTTTGGATCCAAGTCCGTTTGGAGAATGCCCACCGACGTGTTCAAACTCAATTGGGTTCGAAAAATACGAAAAGTTATGAAAATAATGAGTTCATTGAGTTCAATATTTTACTGCGCGTTTTGTGTTTCCCGAATTTTTTTTCGTGTTTATTCCGTAAACAATATACCCGGTATATTTATATGATTATTGTTTTGTTTTGTTTTTTTTTTTTTGCTTTAATTCCAAAACGATTTCAACCAAGTTTTCTACGCAATCACACCCGAAAACGGTTGTTATATTACTTGCGGCGGCCGGTTATTTAATTCGTTTCTGCCGTTATCGAAACGATTTCCAATCCGCATGAAAACGAGATTGCGCATACAACAATAATAATAATTGTGCGATTCGTGTGTACGGCAACCATCAATTCGGCCTATAATTCGGTGTGAACTTAATTCATAATATTAACCGTTTTGTGCTGTGTACGTGTTCAGCGTCGGTCCGTCTCAACGGGAGGAAGAAAATTACCGGGCCGGAACCGGTTTTTTTATGGTTTTTCTCGAGTCCGATTCTCAAGCGTGTCCCCGTCGTCGTTGATAATCGCCGAGCCGTCTAATAATAATGGATTCAGTGTAATGACTCAATCAGACGGTAGTTTTCGCCGGGCAATTCACAACGACGTGTTTCTTCTCGTTTGCGTGGTGGACATGGATTTTTCAAACTTTTGCCGTTGAAAAATTTCGCGAAAATCCGTTCGTGTGCCGAAGTCATATTGTGTGTATATAAACAAATCGCCGGCGAATCTCCTCGATTATAGCGAAAACGTCCGACGACGACATCATTATTACGTTTGATTCCAAAGTGAAATTCAATTTTGTACAAAATAATATTCGAATATTTAATGTTCGACACTTGAATTTTCGAATATTATTTTGTACAAAATAATTGCGTGTCGTCAACTTATATTTTATTTATTTATTTTTTTTTTCTAACGTTTACGAAAAGTTATTTAAGAATCGCTAAAAAAAAAAAAAATTACGTATTCATAAATCACATATTTATTTACTCGACGCGCGTTTATTCAATATTCAGTTTACAGAATACACGATTTGAATAAACGAGAAACTTTTCAATTACTACTTTTTGTATATTCTATTTAACAAAAATTTATAAAATACAAAACTGATGACATTCGTTGAAAATCGTCAAAAAAAAAATTTTTTTTTTAAACAGAGTTTCGAAGAACGATAAAAATTCAATTTTTCTCTCTCTTTCCCCTCTGATCATCAAAATTAAATGGCGCCTTCATTTCGCTCCATAAATCCGTTTCGATCCCGCGTTTCCCTATTTACAATCAGTTAACTCAGTACAATCAGGTAACGGATACGGAACAAGTGGTGTAACGCTCGCAACAGAGTTTTCAAACGCTCTTAAGCTTCCAGAAATACAAGCTCACAATTAAAAACACCCCATCGCTATATAATAATATATAAACGTGCTCATAGCTATTTTCCTCGTTTTTATAATTAAATATATAAATTAAGAACGTATTAATAGAACATAAATTATACACTATAGTTAATGGGGAAAAAAAAAAAATAATAATTTAAGACATACCATAAACGTGTTATATATGTAATTATAAAATATGTTTATGTACCATTTTCAATGCGGATCGTGCATATATGCCATGGTGCGGTCCGCATCGCTTACAGAAATGATAAAACAGAAGAAAAATATTATTAAAATTAAATAAATAACATATTATGTAATAATAATAAAATATCTGAGTTAGGGTGGCCAAATTATGAATATAAAAATACGGCGCAAATATATAAAGGATGAAATTCTTTTGTCGTAAATAAAATGGAAACAATTCGTTGGTCGGACGTCAGTAGGGGTGGAAACACTTTGCTTATTGGAAACGATACTCTTGGTGAGTGGTGTGGATATAGCCGGGGGGTTCAAGGGATTTTCGAGAAACTTCAAGAAACTACTAAGAAAATGGAAAAATTACCGTTCTAAAATATTATCTAGATAAAATTTGTTACCGGAAACCGAGTACGACTGTAGAGATCGGAGAACTTCTTTTGTTAGCAAATTTGTCAACAGAGGAGAAACAAAAATTTTTTTTTAACATAATAAGGAGAAGGGACGTATTATTGAAATACAGGAAAATTTAGCGTCCCGAAAGCATTTGTCGGGACAACGTGACAGACTTTTGAAATACGGTACGACGTCTGGCCATTCTAATCTAAAACCGTGATTAATTTGTTTATAATAATCAGTGCCGGTTTGTTGCAGAAAATTGCGCGAGGCTCCGTGTAACAAAATAGGGTGACAATATTTATATATATAAAAAAAAAAAATAGCGGGACGCACTTTTTTTGATTACTTTTCCTTTTTTTCTTAATCACACAAACGCAATTATTTTCACCGAATCACCAAGGTTAAAATTAACTAACAAAAAATTCTTTTAACATTTTTTTTTCTTCTATTATTATTATTATTATTATTATTATCATTAGAATAAATCGAAGAAAATCGCAAAGAGTATACTAGAAGACACGGCAACATCGAACAATAATATCGCTTTTTCACTCGTCGTCGCGTATTTGTGCATAGAGTAATAGTAATAGCACGTTCGTTACCGTCGTCGCGTAAAATTTCGCCGTAAATCGTTCAAATAATCGTTTCTTTTTATAATATACAGAATCATATTTTCCTCGATCTGTTAATCGAAGTATAATAAAAGTCGTTGTTCGTTCGTTGCATAATTAATATTATTGTTTGGCAATTTATTCACACAATCGTTTCTTTTTATGCACGTGATATTATTTTATATATATACATTACGTTATTTTATAAACTTAAATACACATTATATTACTTTTAGATACGATCTCGTGAATTATGAATTGTTATGTTTGTAAATCCCACAATCATATTTAATATGTACTCGTAATTCGTATACATATTATGTACAATAATCATTTCTTGTCGTACTCGTAATTTTATAGATATTGATTTAAACAGCGATTGGTCAATCAACGTGTGTATTAATTAACGGTACCGTGAGTATTGAATTTATTTATTGTACTTAATGAATTTTTTGTTTTTTTTTTATATGTAAGACAAAAAGCGGGCGATTCGTGTATAAATCGGTAATTTGTACTGTTTGGCCATAAGGGCCGTAAATAATAAAATTTGTCAAATATAATCATTTCAATTTGTATAATTTCATGAAAAAATTATATCATACATTACGAAAATTTCGAGAGATAATTGATAATCGTAATACCTTCGACGCATGCATTATCAATCAAGGTTCCGGGTTATACTAAATTATTTGATTACGTTTCTAGATTGAGTTAGTCACCGTTTGAAAAACGAACGTTTCGCTCTGTATAAGTTTTAATACATTTTTTGCAACATTTAAACGTGTGTGACGATTGATATTTTTCATCGACTCGATCCCGATTTCGAAGATTCGGTACAAAATGTTACGCAAAAACGCACAAAAACATTACCCGTTGGTGTCATGGGTGGAGAGGTGCTGCGCCCCGATAAAGGTTAGATATAATTATAATATATATAAATTATCGTATCGTCGTTGTCTTCTTACCTATTATACTTTATATTATAAAATTCATATTTGATATATAATTGTTTCAATTTCTAGATTTTCAATTCCTTGTTATTATATTATTGCGATTAACGAAAATTGGAAAATTATTTCGATTGAACTTGTCATTGCAAACAAAAAATGTATTTTCACGATTCTTCTATAAAAAAAAAATGTTGCTGTTATATTGCTTTTTTATCACTCGGAAAAAATGGAATTATTACAGGACCAACTCTGAAGAAAAAGCGGGACAAAAAGCGTCCCGCTCAAAGTTTGTTGGAACAACGGAACGCAATGCTCAAAAACGGGGCGTACGCAAAAAAACGGGGCGTACGGTCACATCCTAGTGTAAGAACGTACGCGGGGCGTATTTAATTCGTGTGGAAAAAGCAAAAGGAACAAACTATTTCTCATTAATTTATCTCGATACAGCAATAATAACATAAATAATAATAATAATATCAATAATAATAATAATAATAATAAAAATATTATTATTATATATTATATAATTACTATTATTGATATACGTCAGTCGTATATTTTTATATCTAATTAAGATATCCGAAATACGCGATTACAATGTATACTTACAATATGTTTTTTTTTGTTTTTTGACAGGTCATTTTTTCACCACGTTCATGTGCCAAGACTACTATACCCAGTGATCATTGAATCGTTTTAGCATCGAACAGGGGTTATATACGAACGTACGTCTCCGTATGTGAATTTAACGGTAATATCAGTGGTCGAAGTAAATCAGAATAACTGAATAAATCAGAGGGGGGGGAGAGGAAATAGGAGCAGTGATGTCATTTTAAGTTTTGAATGGGGTCCATATTGTTTGAAAAATAAGTAAAACAAGACAAAAAAAAGTCTATTTTTTTTTAACAAAATACCCTAACACAAGCCCATTTCCACCGAAACACTAGCTGATCTAATTGGTGTTATAATTTTAGAAAACGAAATAGTTCCTATAAAGAAAACAAACGTTTTAACGATATTATT
Organism: Chaetogeoica ovagalla; assembly: GCA_032441825.1. Classification (NCBI taxonomy): domain Eukaryota; kingdom Metazoa; phylum Arthropoda; class Insecta; order Hemiptera; family Aphididae; genus Chaetogeoica; species Chaetogeoica ovagalla. Next base: position 1,366,679 of record CM063747.1, on the reverse strand, counting down.
CTTAAAAAAAAAAAATGGCAACATAACGACTACATGTTTAATAACAATTGATCTTATTTACGAATTATAATAATAATAAAAACAGATGTTTAAAAATTCAAAAGGGATGAAACATTTTAAACAAAATAAATGGAAGGACGGAATACGCTAAGAAGTGAAGGGATGGATGGCCAACACTTTGACCACTGTGTAATATCGAAGGCTTCGTGTCTCCTGTGTATAATAATATAAATAATAATAATAATAATAATCGGTACGTATTTTTAGTTCGAGTGTCGCATCCGTCCAGAATCTCCACACACGCACGCCGTCGTCGTAGCCGTAAGACGTTTTAAAAGAAAACGTCTTACAATCGCCGCGGAGTCCGGGGCCAAACGGCGGTTTTGTGTAGACGACGACACGTTTGGCTTCGACGGCGTTCCTCCAAGTCTCCGCGTGCCGTCGTCGTACCATTCGTACAATCCACTATTGTTCCGAACAAAATACGACAAAAATGAACAGTACGAACGACACGACCACGACGATGAGTGACAAAGTTGCACTTGGCTGGCCGTCAACACACCGCGTGTCCAAACGCGGTGGAAATATGAAACGATCAAGTACGATATTATTATTATTATTATTATTATCACGGACGATATTGTAATATACGAAGAACTGTTAACAGGACCGTCTCACCGATGATTTCCGACGCGTTCCACAATCTCAAGCGACTTTTAAATATAATCCGAAAATAAACATCCAACTATTCGAAAATATTTTAAAATATTTGCAATTGTAATTCACTTTAATTCGTTGGAAATCTCCTGTCGCACAGAATACCAGAGACACTTCTCTCCGCTTGATCCACGCGAATCGATTTATTGTCGTTAAAACATAATGCTTTCGTGTTAATTATCGAGCTGTCAACCATTGTTAATAATAAATAATACGACGTGCGTTTGTGTTGTATTGCGTTTATTTGCGTTATCGTTCAGTACGCGTTACACCGTTTACACGAGATTCTTATAATAATAATAAAAAAAAAAATGAAATACGTATGAGTATTCCAGCTCGTTATTCAGTGGCGGTTTTTCGTATCCTCTAAAATTATAACACAACGTGACTATACCTATCACTGCCGACAAAACGTTCTAAAATCTTTTTTAAAATTTCTTCTTTTTTTTTTCGTCCGATTGTCGCTCGTTATTAATAAACAGAGCGCGTTGTGAACTCCAGTGCTTTTTTTTTTTTTAAACGAGTTACGATGATTCGCAACCGTCATTTTATTTCGTATTAATTACGACGCGTATTATCCGCGTTTAAAAAATACTATTTGTCAGTTTTATTTCTATGTTACAACAGTATTCGTAACTATTAATTTTCAATAGTTTTCAGCACAAAGTTCGTTGTGATTCAATATTAATATTCGTGTAGTACGAGACATGGGGTAAATTTATTATAAAACCGCTGTCTGTACAATACTCGAAAATCGATTTTAAAATATGCGAATAGTTTTCCCCTTAAAGTTTCTGTCGTGAAATTAATGAAATATTAATCTTTTTAACAAACACGTTCTTCTCGATGCACGGAGGATTTCATTAATATTTTCACGTAACTTATAATATTTATTCATATTTGAAAATTAGTTAATCATTATTAGCTGCTATACGTATTTGCGTTACTATTATATTTTTATAATTATTAAAACGTAAAAGCTATTATTTCTATAATAAATCGACACGTCCGAGGGGTATGGTGAAAAACGTGTTTCTGGCACAAATGGCCCGAGGTGGAGAGCGATCGCCCATATTATTATTGGATAATAATAAGTTATTATTTTGTCAAAACGATGTTCATCATCATCATCATCATTATGATATATATCATATGTATTATTTCATAGCAGTCAATAACGTTCAGAACTGTAAATAATACGTGTAGGTACATAAACAGTTGGGGAAATAATAATAATAATAATTTTTTTTTTTTTTAGAAATATACGACAATGCGAATAAATAATCGCTATTGGACATTTATTACAAAAACCAAACAAATGTTATAATTTATCAAAAACTTTTTTTAGCCAAAAATCGTTTTTTCCCTTTAATAATAATTTTAAGAATAGTCTACTAATTAAAGAAAAAAATGAAAACACCCACTGCCGTATATCATAAAACAAATGTGTGAATATCGGGCACTGTTTTTTATATTTTCGAGTTTTTACGGTGTTTCAGAGCCCACGAGTATATTTTATAACGTAATACGTCGTGTGTGTGTATGTGCGCGCAATAACTCCACTTTATAATCTCTGTAGACAGTTCCGGGAGTGGCGTTGAGCAGTCGTGAAGTCGCGTTTATTTATTTTTTGCACAGTAACGTGTCCTTAAAATCCGCGTAACTCGACGGTAACGTCTATTAGTTTTCATACAAGTGCGCACACGTCACTTTCACGCGCATTTGAAGTGATAAATTATCTCTGCTTTTCGTTTTATAAAACAACGTGTCGAGATTCCACGTCAAGTCCACAATAATATTAGAAAACCTTTTACGAAATATTGCGCGATTTTTTTCCACACATAAATACGTAAGAAAAAGTAAAACGCAAAAAAAAAAGATATGTTATAAACGTTCGAATTGAAAGTCGATGTTAAAATATATTGCGAAAAAAAATAAAACCTTTGTATATTTAAAGCAAATAATTGTATATGATCGAAAACAAAAATTAAAATTCCGTTTAGGAATGAAATAAGTAAATTATACACTGATTTGTGGTTCGTATGAAAATGTTTTAAATCGCCTCGATCTTATACGACCTAACGAAAGACATTCATTTGATATTAGCTACGCTGTGCTCCGAGTTCTTACGAATAATTTGCTCTTCAGTGTTATATTACATTATCGAATATATTATTAATGAAAATATAACTCTCGAGATTTTTTTTTTATTATTTTTTTTTTCAATCAAATTTTAAACCGTTCGGAATAATTCGTCTAATGACATTATAATGTTTTTGATTATATTTAACACGCCTTATATGTATATATATTTTTTTTAACTGCAATAATAATAACTAATAAACTTACTTTGTTCTGCGCACGTTATACGCAAAACGTACAAAAATTAACGTAACGCGTAGTCGCGCGATGGACCAGTTAAATGGACTTTTAGATATAAATTAATTTATTAAATAATAATTTATTTTATTTATAATTTATAAATAAAATGTATTTAATCATAAATATTTTAAAGTTTCAGCATTTACATTACTTACAGATACGTAAAAGATGACTGCTCTCGTTAGTCGATCACTTGATTCTGCTTGACGGTGAAATACGGACTGAACGCTAAATCACCGCGTTATAATAATAATAATAAAATGTATTGAAAAATGCGTTGAATTGACGTTTTTTTTTTATATATATATATATATAAATTTATAACATTATTATACACCGGTCGCTTATATGCGTGTGCCGAGTATAAAAATTGTAACAAGCGATACACATTGTATAATAATATCAGTGTTTTTTCAATATAATATTATCGGTTTATCGTATTCCATAGTGTATATAATGTGTCACATCCGTTTTTTAATTAAAACAATGTGCGCATGCGGATGTGACAAGTTTTGAGAAAATATTTTATACAAAATATAAAAAGAAATCTGTAATTTACAGAAAAAAAACCTTTAATTTTAATTAATTCCCAATGAAAAAAAAAGAAACGTCAAAACGTCAATCGAATAATTTTAAGTGCAGTTTTTTTTTTCTTACTGAGCGAGTCATAATTCCGTAATTATTTTATTATTTATAAAGAAAACAAGCAAGTTTGTATGAATAGGTCTTAACGCGTTGCTGCGGCACAACGGTTTGAGAAACACTGACCTACACCGCTCTCTCCTAACCGTGTAAACGGTTCGAACAATTTTGGAAAAAAAAAATTTAGAATTAATCTAATAAACGAGACGTGATCCATAGATAGTTTTAAGTTGAGAGAAAAATCGTTTAAGAGTTCGAGAATTCGAAAATTTATAAAACAGTTAAATTTTTTTATCTAATAAAAATATATGTATTATCCTCGTACATCATATATAAACATAGAAGTTCAGTGGCGAAACTATAAATTTAAAGCCCCTGGGACAATATCGAGTTTTCGCCCCTTCGTCTGCTGTTTGTGCTATAAAAACTAATAAATTCATTTAAAAAAATTTATCATATATTATATTCACATTAATAAATAATAAGTACTATTCTAATATTCATTATTATTTTTCAAATTTTAGTCTTTACAATAGTATGACGCGAATTTCACAACGAAATTCAAAAGTTTCGTACTACAAATTGTGTTTATGAGACCCTCAAGTCCCGTTGCCTCTATTTTCCACTCCGCAATTGCGACACTGAAAGAAGTATATAAATCAATATTATATATATACGTATATAACTGAAAATTTATTTGAGAATCATATAGAGTTCATTAGAAATTGTAATATCGAAAGAACTATCGCTTTTAAAAATTACGTACTTAGTACTTGTCAAAAACTACATAATTCTATCGATATCAATACGCTTCGGAACTAATTTTTGGACGAGTGTGCAGCATAAATGTAAATGCATATTATATTATTCACGAATCCACCACACTGTCATTTCCTCTATATAGAAACCTTGTGTACAACTTAATAATAAAATTTAGAAGATATTGGTTTGTTAGAGCGACATTTATAATTTAGCCCAGGATGGCAAAATGACTTAACGCCAGCTCCGAGTCGTAGTATACATTACATATATACATTCAACCTTTTTGTTCGCTTAGAATATAAAATGTATAAATAAGACGAAAATAAATTACTTTAAAATGGACGGTGAAAATATTTTGAAATTTGGCCCAACATACGAATAAAATATAAAAATGTTAATTGAAATATACGAGTAGCTCAATCCTCCCCTAAAAAAAAAAAAAACGTACCAACAACGCGGATATTGACGCACTCTACTTTCCATTAGCGTTAAGCTTGTCTTTTATAATCTACTCTTATATTGTCGTCTCGGCTTATTAGCTTCATGACCTCTTAAGTATTAAATTATGCATATACGCTATTTCCACAATAAAAAGTTTATTAAAAAGTATAACCAAAAATAATATTTAATAAAATTCGATGTCCGATCGTTTTCTCCACGCACACAACAATATCATTTCCATAAAACTATATTACATATAGCAATATGCATTCTACTTCATAATAATCCTAAATCTTTGTAGTCCAGACTTTTTAAATCTTTCGAATTACAATAAAAATGACCTTCTGATTTCGTTTTTTTTTTTTTTAAAAAAAAAACCCTAGTTGTAAATTTCAATATTTTATTAAAAGGGTTTTCATAAAAACTGTAAAAATCAAAAATGACTTTATTTTTTTAAATTTCCATTCACGATTCTGTCACCAATCCAAAAAAGTAACACGCGAAACTTTTCAATCCTTACTAACCTTTACCTAACCTTTACTAACCTACACGAGAATAGTTGTGTTACATACTCGTACAATAAGCTATAATTTAAAATTGAATTATAGCGACATAACGTGACGAAATTCCAATTAATTTATTTACGCATATTAAAAACGTATCAAATTAAATATATTTTACTTACCTTTTGTCTGCATTTTATCACGAAACGCTGTCGACCGCGTACAGTAAGACAAATATACCAGTGATTTTTTTTCTCTTCAGGCAATTTTAATTTTGAATTCCAGACAATTGTATGCATACCTCGCAATTGTGATTTAATACAATACTATGCGTTTCGTACAAATATGTACAGTATAATATAATTAATTCATATTATATATATATATATGTATTTTAATAAATTATAATTTAACGCGAAAAATGCCGTTTTATATATTTGCTACTGTTATTATTTTTCAATAAGTCTGAAAACTTTTAAATTTGAATTCGTGTGAATTATTTCAATACGTCGTTTCGTTTTACGTCCAATAAAAAAAACCTAACCGGTGCTGCTGATGGTGTACAGACGCTTTTGCCTCGATTTTTTATACTCGATTTATACACGTCTCGTGGTAATTATTTTATTTATTTATTTTTTTTAAATAATATCGTACAAACCGTATTTATAATACACCTATGCCGCGATTTTTTCGTTTTTTGTTTTTAACCAAACAATCGGTGTTTTTATAATATCCTCATAGAAACAACGAACACTCCTTTCACCGAATATTATTATTATTATTATTATTATTATTATTATTATTATTATTATTATTATTATTATTATTATTACACTTCTCTAATAATTATTCATCACGGAAACCCGTACGCCGAGCGATCAATCGAAAACGTCGTCGTACACTTAATATTCGCGTAATAATATAATAATAATAATAATAATAATAATAATAATAATAATAATAATAATAATAATAATAATATCATTATTATACTCGATGAGAATTTCACGGCTACAGGCGGTCCTCGTTCATAATATAATATAACGAGTATGTATAGATCATAAGTTCTCAAACATATTTCATACACCGCCCACTTTGACAATCAAAATTTATTTAGTGCCCCCCAACATTTTTAAACTTACCAATTGTTGTTTATCTTTAAACAGTTATTACAATTATTATATTTAAACATGCAATATTCCATTTTAGAATTTAAACTTACATTTTAAAGGAGCATTTTTAATAAAAACATAAAAAACGCATACTTAATCGAATTTCAATGTATTTTTATTAAAGTTTAAACAAATCTTTGAATTTAAATTTATCGAGCTTACTTAATGTGATAGATGAACTTGATGTAGTTTAACCAGTTTTTTTATATCAGGCTCGAATATACTTAAATTCAGTCGTAAGTCGCCACGTTCGGTGACAAGCAGCAGATTTCTTTTTTTAGTTATTAGTGTTGTTACGGCACAAAATCCACGTTTGGACAAATACCATGATGGAAACGATATTGGATATCTTTGAACAATCGACCATAATCCAGGGTAAAGTTGCAGGATTACATAATTTTTCGCTTTTTTTAATCAGCTATCGCCCCCCAGACCGCTTCAACGCCCCTAAAACTCCTTTGGGCTTTTTACTGCCCTCTTGAAGGCCACTAACGCCCACAAGGGGGCGTTATCGCCCACTTTGAGAAAGAATGGTATAGATGAAAACGTTTATAGTCGTATTATGTGCACTGCACACGTTAAACACTCGAGAGTAAGTGAGTGCCAAGGTAAATAATTAAAAACGCTAATATTTTTCCGGACAAAAGAAGAATGCATATTATTTTATTGAATGAAACACACGAATACAATCTAAAAATCGACTATTATTTGAAAAAAAAAGTAATAAATGAATATGTGTATGGGAAATTTACATTGAAAAAAAATCGTGAATGGTGTTTTCTCGCACTCGTACAAATACACGAAGGTGCGCATAAATGTTACTATTGTTATAATATCAGAAGGTATTACGGAGTAATTTATATAATAATAATAATAATAATAATAATAATAATAATAATAATAATAATGCTTTACGACAATATTAAACTAAACGTCGATTACAAATTTTCTTTTTCAAACGAGATATTTGTACAATAAAGAAAGAAAAAAAACCTATTTAATTCATTACATTTTATATGAATAAAAAAGAAATCGTGTTACAATATTTATAAATTCTTAATAGTATAGGTGAATGAAAAAAAAAAAAAAATTGTAAATTTTCGACGGATTTTTTTAAAAAAAGGAAGAAAACGAACCGAGCATGTTTAATATATTATCGAGTAGAATACAAACTGATTTGATATATGATTAAAAGCAAAATGAAACTAAAGAAAAATAAAACTACGTATCTAAATCTCTAAGTATCTAAAAATGTAAAAACCACATTTGTAATTATACTCGTAAAATTACGTAAAATAATAAAAAAAAAATCTTTTTTTTTTTATGGTATTTTTGTTTTTTTTTTTTTGTATTTTTATATTTTTGTATTTTTTTTTTTTACCTATATCTTAATTGATTATACTGGCTAATTAGAAAATCGTTCGAGAAAACGTAAAAAACAAAAAAAAAACCTTATAATGACAACACTAATGTCTAATAATAATCTATTAATATCTAGGAAAATTAAAATTACTAGTGTAATAAACGTATAAACGACGATATTATTAAAAGAATATTATCGTTTGAACGGATCATCATTAAAGAACGGGGTGCGTGCGGGATAGGAGTGTGACGACGCTGCGCGCGATTGAAAAATATTACGGGGAACGGATGGAATGAATAAATTGTATTATAAAATGGCCGTTAACCACGGAGCTGTTACCAGAGGGCGGCGTCGCGATTGCCGAACAACGCGGCGGAGTGCGAATTACGTCGGTTGTTGCACGTTGTAGTCGACGTGGACGCGAAACGTTGTGGTGCACCACACGACGGCGGACAGGAAGAGCACGCCGAGGCCGACGAACACGTTCCAGACGGTGAACTGACATTTGGCGAGCGCGTGCTGCAACAGCAGGCCGACGGTGCCGCGGACGGCGTCCAGCAGCGCGGCCAGCTCGGCGGTCAGCACGACGACAATGGTGTACGCGCCGACCAGCACGGGCACGACGATGACGCACAGGACGACCGTCAGCAGTGCCACCGTGCGGAACAGCGTCAGCGGTGCCGGCGGTCCGGCAATGGCGTCCGCCAGCTTGACGGCCGGTACTACTACGGCGGGGTTCTTCGCTGCTGTTACGACCGCGTCTCGGCGTGTCTCGGACACGGGCGACAAAGGACAACGGACTTCCGTGCGGCAGCGACGCGGTGCGCACAGTGAAAACGCGCGCGGACGACGACGATACCGCCGACCGAGTTACGCGCGACGAGCGTTCTCGACGAGCGGCGCGAACGGGTAGCACACTCTAGGCGTCGCGGCGCCTGCGTCCGTGCAATTCACGACAGCGGCGGCGATAAACGGCACTTTTTCGCGTTTCGTGACCACGTCGAACCGATTCCGAATCGTATACACGTAACGGGCGTGCCGAAAAACGCGGACTATTTACTTTAGGAGAACGAAAAAGAAAAATGTATCGTCGAATGTTATATTTTTCGCATCTCTTATTAAGCTCGCGCAACGAATGCGAACAACACACCAACACGCACGGACTACATCGGATCGAATCAAACCGATTCCGAATCGATTCCGCACCGTAACGAACGCGCCGAAAGACGCGGGCTATTTATTTTAGGAGAAAAAAAATCGTATATAATAATAATATCGAATTGTCTTTGTAACGTTTACCGAACAATATTCGGTCGTAGAAGCGAGTAAATATATTCAAGGGCACTCACGAAGAGGGAGGAGGAAAAGATCATCGAGGTGATTTGAAGGAGAAATAAAACGACGAAGGATTTTAACGGGAAATTTATGACGGATATATATACTTATATGCGTATGTGCGACTAAAATCGACTTTTGTTCGCGTTTTGTCATTTGCGTCGGAGAAAAGACATTGCAAAATATTGCTGTAATCGAACGAAAAAATTTGAATTTTTTTCGCGTTCGACCGTGAAAAGATTATTTATATGCGGCATACTGCAATCGATAGAGAATAAAGTCTAAAACGACTATCATCGATCGACTCGAAAACAATATTTACTGACTGCCATCCCGAAAAGTTCACATTTAAACGAAACATATTTATTTTTTTTTTTTTTTTACACGAGTGTAATTTTATATTTTTATAGTTTCGCCGAATACAGAACGAACGGTAATGTTAAGAAAGAAATAAACGGTAATGTAATTTAAAAAGTGTTTTCAATTCGCGTCCATAGTTATGTATATAACATGAAACTTAATAAAACGTACCGCGTAATCATTACGTTTAAATAAACAAATATAAAATTACGACTTATGACGTTTATGATGAAAAAAAAAATATATTTTTTTTTTTTTCGTAAAAATAAACAAAATTATTTATTCACGAAAAATGCTATTTCCCGTTTCATTTACAGTATTCCAACATAATATCTAAACACATTTATATAAGTTATATTATATAAGTGATAAATAAATGTAGAAACCTAAAAACGTATCATAATATGGACGCGAAGGAGGAGGTTGAAACGTACGCTTACGCGTTTTATAAATATGAAACCGTACTATTTAACACACGGTTTGTACGTGGATATTTTTGATAATTAGACAGTAGACAAAAAAAAACGAATTACATCGAATGCCGATTTTGATAAATGTGTTAAACTGTTATGTAACGAGTTTGCTTAAGTGCGTATTGGTTTTGAAAGTATGTTTAAAACTCTATGAACTACCGTGACACACTAATAATATTATATAGAAACGTTTTTCTTTTCACCAGTTTTATTAATTTGGTTCGTTTTATCCCACCTGTGGGGGGGTACCCTTGAATATCTTGTCATATCTTTATAGAATTCGGTAAAATATTGTATTAAATATATTATTGTAATTATACAAAATCTACTGGCTATTACTTAAACATAAAAAAAACTTACATACTACCGGATATAATTAGATATAAAACACGTACTTAATAATATTATGTATAAAACAAAATAAAACTAACCGAAGTTCAGTAATAACACGTTTATCTTTATGATAACCATATCGTACAATCACTGCACTCCGAGTTGTTTTTTCTCAAAATGCAAATTTATTTTTAATTAATTTCTAGGATACGTTCGTCTTGGTTTGAGCTTTTGTTTTCATCGCCGTCATTAGACCTCTCCTTTTGGTCTTCGATTTCCTTTTCGTCTGAATTGTCCCTTTGGTTATCACCTTCCTTTTCGTCCAAATTCTTCTTTTCGTTTTCAACTTCCTTTTTCTCTGCATTTTCTTCTTGGCCTTCGTCTTCTTGTTCGACTAAACCCCCCTTTTGGTTTTCACTTTCCTTTCCGTCAGAAATGTTTTCTTCTTGGTTTTCACCTTCTTTTCCGTCTGAAGTTTTCATTTGATTTTCCCCTTCCTTTTCATCTAAACTTTCCATTTCAATTTCCTGTTCTTTTGAACTCTCCACTTGGTTTTCATATTCCTTTTCGTCTGAAGTATCCATTTGATTTCCAATTTCCTTTTCGTCTAAACTCTCATTTTGATTTTCACCTCCATTTTTATCTGTAATTTTCATTTGGTTTTCACCTTCCTTATCGTTTGAAGATTCCATTTGATATTCACCTTCCCCTTTCTCTGAACTGTCCATTTGGTTATTATCTTCCCTTTCGTCTGAAGTATTCATTTGATTTTTATCTTCTTTTTCGTCTGAAATGTCCATTTCAATTTCTATTTCTTGTTTTTTTGAATTCTCCATTAGATTTTCAATTTCTTGTACGTTTGAAGTGTCCATTTGTTTTTCAACTTCATTTTCATCTGAACTGTCATTTTGGTTTTCACCTTTCTTACCGTCTGAACTGTTTATTTCTACTTCACTTTTCTGTTCGTCCGAAATTTCATTTTGGGTTTCTTCATTTTCGTCTTTGTTTTGATCATGATTATTATGGCCGACTACTGGTGAACTATTGTTTTCATCTGAATTGTCGTCTCTAGCGCTCCCATCATCGTCGTGCTCATTCAAGTCGTCTACGTTTCTAATATCGTCCAATGGCCTTCTGGCAATTTCATCAGACGTGTCATCTCTGTCCAGACTATTATTTTCTTCCGAGACATTTCCGGGTTGTGGTTGGTTAGGAATATTGAAACTAACAGAGCCCTTGACATTTAAGTTGTACACACCGAACACGTTTATCTCATAATCTCCTACTACCGACGTCTCCAACTCCTTGCTGATTGCGTTCTCGTTTTGATAAGCGTTAACTATCCCCGATATCTTCAATCTAAACGGAAATTGAGGCGGTTGTTCACTTGCTTTGTTAGACCGTTTTTGTGTCTTTCTCTTCAATCCCCGAAACGATCGCCACCTGTTTCGTTCACGACCTGATCTGGCTCTCCGAGGTCTGACTCGTTCACTACGTTCCTCGGGAGACGGATTATAAATGTTCGCGTTCATCATTTCATCTCTCGAATTGTTTTCGTCAAACAACATCCGACGATGGCCGGCACCGTGGAGTTGGTAAAAAATCTCGTCCTCGGATTCATCGTAATGTCCTTCGTATATAAAATTGTCTTCAATAAAAAAGAATAGGTTTTCATCTCCGTGATACACAGTTCGACCACACTTCGGACAACGATTATCGTACACGAAAAAATTCAAAAGATAATTCCACATTTTGGACAGTTTGTATTTTAAAAGGTGAATGAAACAACAAGGAAATCTCGCGCCGTTCGGTGCCGAGTCAAATCTCGGTACGGCGCCAAGATTATCCCTGAACGGACAATTGAATAATATAAGCGCGACGAACAAGTTATATAACCAACGGAGCACACCAACGTTTTCTCCCGGCAAACCATTATCGTTCTGTTCAAGCCGGCCCGCCCGACGATAACGGCCGCGATTTCTATTGAACCTTCTCCTTAGCAACGGAACACCGCGGTCCGGTTCGAGAGCGTGGAAAACGTCTCTCTCGGGCATAACGTACTCGTTCTCTTCCCACTCCATAGTCGTCGTACTATCTTAGCGACACGGGTAACAGGCGTTCCGTATCGATGCGTCGTTCACTGTGTCGGCGGTCGAAACGTTGCCGAGCTCGGTGGAAAAGTCGGGGGGTTCAACGGTACCCGTAGTATTTCGTACGACTGTATGCCTTTGTATCTCGACACTGCCGGCGAGTACGGCAAATAGAACGGCCTGAACACAAACGGGTTGTTAGGCGGAGGTAACTCCTCCTGTTGTCCTCCGGACGCGAGTCTCTGGCACGCGACTTCGTAGGAAGGCGGCGGCGTGAGTCTGCCGCTAATCACCGGCAACGGTTTACGACGGCCTGTCGCAGCAGCCCCCGGTCTCGCTGCCGACGCGATCGCAGTCTTAGAAGTCGACGCGGTCGCAGTCTTAAAAGTCGACGCGATCGCAGTCTTAGAAGTCGACGCGGTCGCAGTCGTTGACGCGGTCGCAGTCTTAGTGCTCGACCCGGTCACAGTCTTAGCGGTAGACGCGGTCACAGTCTTAGCGGTCGACGCGGTAACAGTCTTAGCGGTCGACGCGGTCGCAGTCGTTGACGCGGTCGCAGTCTTAGTGCTCGACCCGGTCACAGTCTTAGCGGTAGACGCGGTCACAGTCTTAGCGGTCGACGCGGTAACAGTCTTAGCGGTCGACGCGGTCACAGTATAGGAAGTCGACGTGGTCGCAGTGTCAACAGTGGACGCGATCGTAGAAGTCGGCGCGGTCGTAGAAGTCGGCTTCTTCCTGACCACCCTGATCGTTACCGTCTTTCTTCCGAGAGCCGTTAAACTCGATAACGTCGGCTTTGTCGTCGTCGTCGTCGTCGTCGTCGCAGCCGCCGACGTTTTCGCGGTTACCCAGCTACTACTACGGCGCGTAATGTAAGTAGTAACAGTGTCGGCGGCAGTGGACGTCGTGGCGGTGGTCGTGGTATCAATGGTGACGACCGACGTGACAACAGGTGGGGTGCGTGGCCGGCGGTACGACCGACCACCGGCGGTTCGGTCGCGGTACCGCTCCGGCGGCGGGGTGACGACGACGGGTGGTCGGAGACCGAGTGGAAATCGTAAAACGAGAGATCGGCGACAACGAGTAGAGTACGGTATAATAATATTGTGTGCGCGTAATACGTACGTGTGTAATAATCGCAGTCGACGTCGAAAGTTCACTTGGAAACGGCGGTTGGCGTGCGCGTCCCCGAGGGTTGCGTGGGGAACGAGGGCGGAGCCACTCGGACTCGGGCGGCGTGCGCGTGGAAACACGAGCACGTGGCTGGGCTCCCTCCCTTCCTCCTATACGTAACAGAAAAAAAAATATTTAAAAAAAATCAAAAATTTTTTTTTAATACATATAAAAATATAATAATATTGCCGTCCGTGGTGGTACACGTACCTGTTGCGTTTAATCGCTGTTTTTGTACGACGATTCGGCGGAATTATTATTGGTTGCCGGCGGGAACCGCGGTGAACACGACGGGGAGCGGACGGTACGCGGGACGAGTGCGTTTCGACGGGCGCAAAACGTACGATTGACGTCGCCGTATTGTTAACGCGTTGCGGTGGGACGACTGTGGTGCGCGGCGGATCGATGAATGGCGAACGGTAGCGCCACCACGCGGCCGTCGACCAAGTCGGCCTTCGTTGGCCACCGCCGCGCGGTTAGGTTGGCCACCGCCGCGCGGATTCGATGTTCTCGTAGTACGAGACTCGGCCGCAAGTCGCCTGCGCACTGCTCCCCACGCGACATCGTGTACCATCACCAGCAAGCTTTCTTGCCGCGTAACAATAAAACCGACACACGCACACTATGTACGCGGATGACAGCTTCACGTACTCCCGCGGTCATTTTGTGTTGTTGTTATTGTTATTATTACAGTATATTGTTAATGATCGTCTCGCACGCAATGTATACGCGCAGTCGGCGGTTAGGCTATTCATACCCTCGCGTCGCGGAACATTCTCCCGCGTACGGAAATTTGATCCGCCGCGTCGCAACAGCGGCGCGGTCAAAAGCCCACGTGCCCCCCTGCCCGCTTGAAAACCTATGCCTCCCGCCCGTGAAATTTTTAATTAACTCGAAAGTTTGAATTCCAATTCCTTTTGCCCAATTACGATTTACTAATGTGTGTAATTTGAATCGTATGTAATTTTAAAATTGAATTTTATATAATACGTTAAATTTACATTACTTAAATATCATGAAATTAAACATTATGTTAATTTCCGTTATATTTATTACACTCAAACACTTGTTTAAATAATCCTATTCATTTGTTTTCAAATAAGTATCGCCAAGTAACTAACTCAACTGACTCCTCTTCAAAACTCCTGGTCGCTGATACTCAGTGGCGCAACCAGAATTAAAGATCTTAAGAGATTAATTAAACGATGCTATTTATTTTTTTTTTTTTTTTTGACAATGGTGCCGTATTTATATAAATATACTAAGAGCCAAAGGTTTGACGGGACCAGACCGTGAGCGCCAACCGTGGGGGGGGGGGCTCATTCCCTCTCAATTGTGACCCTACCGTGTGACTGCTTCTGTGCCTGCCCAAACACGTATTGGCCTTCCTTTGGCCCCCCCCCCATCTACTGAAAAAAAGATCTGACGCCGTCACGGCCGCGTTGTGTACTTGTGGTGCCGGACGAATTTACGTACGTAGAAAGAAAGAAAAAAATGGTAACGAGCCGCGGGATGTCGTGCGGATAACATTTAAATGAATTACTTAGATAGACGTTTTAGAAGAATTTTGTTATTGTTATAAATTTGAAAGCAATGATAAATCGTCGCGTTCGACACAACGATTCTGAACGCAACACAGCAAGCTCCGGTGTAATATACTTTGTCGAATAATAATTTGAAACGGTTATTTAGTTATACATGTTTAATACATTAAATGTAATTTAATATAATAAATATAAACGTATTGATTATTATCTAATAACACTTTTTTTAAATTATTCCATTTGTATTTAGTTGATTGCGTGTAAGTGCAGGGGCGTATACAAGGGGAGGGGGGGCGATGGGGCGATCGCCCCCCCTAGATACTTGTGTATGTACCTATATATACTGACAACTGAAATTAATTGAACTAAAACTAAAATGTCATAAAACATTTTTTTATTTAAAACTTATTATTTTTATATCATTTTTCGATAATTCTAAGTTGGCAACAGATTCGACGGGCCGTTTTTCTATTCGCCCCCCCCCTAAGGGATGAAGTAAATACGCCCCTGTGTAAGTATATATAAAACGAGTGACCACCAAATGAACGCATTCGTTTTTTTTTTTTTTTTAAAAAGTTACCGTGAACTTGTTCTTAAAAAAAAAAACACGGACGTGAAGTGAATGTGAACGAATTCGATTTTTAAGTGAACGTTCCGAACACTGATTTTTTTTTTTTTTTTTTTACCTACCGCTTGATCAAGTTATGCGCCTAAGCCTACTAATTACTAATATTCAATTTATAAAATAAAACGTGTGGTCGATGGGGATTTCGGGAGGTTCAGTCGTCTCTCACGCGAGTCACGATACTTTCTACTTCAACGTTACATCCATCTCACCCCTCCCTTCTCCTATCAACGTTCGAAATATCTGTCAATGGTCGCAATACTATTATTGAACACTGAGGGAACATATTTATTAACACTGAATACAATAAGGATTTGACGCGTACTTCAATATTTTAAAACGACAACGACAAAAAAAAAATAATAACGCCGTGTTAACACGCTTTCGAAATGAATATTTTTACAGTCCTATCATCATGCACCTTATTATTCCATTAGGTTTTAGCGTTTTAAAAACGTCCGTGTTACTCCATCGTAATCAATTGGGTACTCGTTGTCTATCAAACATTCGTATTATAATGTTATACGCAGCGGGCGCGGATCCAAGTGGACGAGTCATGACCCCCAACAAACATCAAGATTAGAGATATTTTATGTTTATTCGAAAATTTATATTTTTAATTGAAATTATATTTTAAATCTTTTTTCCACGGAGATTTTTTCGCTGCACAAAACCGTTTAAAATAATTAATATTTACATGTCATTTAAATGGTTAATATTTTGTTTCGTGCGACGCATATGTAACGTGTACCCTTAAACTACATCGCCACCTGTTCATAAAAAATCATAATTCCCATCTAATTTCAAAGAATATTGAAAAGCGATTTTAATGTAAACAGATTGACGATAATATTGTTTGCGATTTGCGAGTAAATTTATAAATAATAAATTGATTTATTGGCGTAAATGTTTGACGAAAAAATACGATTATTTTCAACTCGTATTATCACAATATGAGTCTGAACTTGGCACAGCAACGGCCGTAATCATAACGACATTATTTGGGTTTTTAAATTTATTTTGCTGAGGACTTCTAAAGAGTGGACACTTTGGCCGCCGCCACTCGCCTTTTGTATACTAAAAGAAACCACGGTAAGTATAATATTATCATATGTAGAAAGTAGAACACGTTAAAAATGGTTAAGATACCCGGTGCCAATGACATTTTGCCCTCAAAAATATAATGCACGATCGTAAGGAAATAATGATCCCGAATAGTAGAATCAATCAAATTTCATGATATTTTTATTTGACAGAGGGAACCATTCTACAGTCCGCATTATACTCCGTTTTTTAATATCTTATTCTCAGTATTCGTGAAAAGTATTTTAAAAAAAGAGTAAATTGTATGCTTTTCTCACCAACCTTTCTCTCATATGAAATCAAAATTAAAAATGGGAGTTCAATAAATAATAATATTAATATAAAGTTATTGGTATTGTAAGTATGTAAATTATTTTTAATATAATATTTTAGGATCCGCTATTTCTTCTATCAAGGAATTCTTATAAAATCAACTATTTGTCTTAATTTTTTTTTTTTTATTGTTGTATACAGTTTTTACCATTCTGTTTGTGTGTGTGTGCATATTTTTTTGATATATTTATTAAGACATAGGTTTTATAGTACACGTGGCCGGCCAGTCTACATTCCACCAAATCTGCGAGTTCTATTAATTTATTATACATTTTAACTGTTGAGGCAAAAAAGCTAATTTTTTATATATATATATATATAATATCGTAATTTTACACGCGATTCGTTATTAATTTATGTACGGTATTTTTAATTGAATTTGTATTCACGAAATATTATATATTTTTCTTCTTTGTTATTAACATTGTAATTATTAGACACCAAACACGGGTCTCACTTATTTACTTATTCGTGTTATTATTTATTTGTTGGGCCAAAGAGGCCATAATCCTCTGTTAAATCGTAAGGTACACCGCGTGTTCGGTCGCGTGTAATGAATTTCTACGTTCCCGGCCCCAACAAATAGTGTGGTTAAAATAAAATAATAATGTCAATATTATTTCGTTAGTTTTATTTTTCGTGATTACGTAAACTTCGTTTTTTACGTCTGTCGCTAAAAACAAATCAAACGAATTGTAGAATAAAATAAATACGTAGAAAATACTCGTCGGACGAGAATATCTCTACGGATAACAATTGTTCACGTGGAAATCCATTAAAGTATTATATTAAATCAACGGTTTTTTTTTTTTTTTTAGTCGATTATTTAATGAAACGACGAATATTTTAAGAAATTATCTACGATTTCTAATTTTCATAGTTTCTGATATTTGTGTGTAAAAAAAATTTACACGATTGTTTTTTTTCCACTCCAAAAGCGAATTTTTATTATATAAAACAACGTTTTGGAAATAACGAAGAAAATCGTAAGACACGAATTTATTTTAAAAAGTCTTAAGTTTGAAATCTGATAACTCTAAAAAAAAAAATTTGAATTTAATACGTATATATTAATTTTATCACAGTAAACTATTAACGTCGTTCAAAATCGTTTGTCGAATAAAACGGTTCATTTTTAAATCCAAAATAACAATACAATTCCGAAACTACCGTCTAATTCAAATCGGCGACAACGATTCGCGGTTTTATTTTTTACTACCTCGAATGTCTATGTTATTGTTATTATTATTGTTATTATTATTATTATTATTACCAACAGTAAAGTAAAACTTTACGTACCTGCTAACTTCAAGTCCTCGATAGTCTCCGGCGATCCGAGTTGTAGCGTTGTTCATCGTCATTGCATTAGAAAAAATGTTACTCATTTGATTTAAAGGTCGTCAGAGCTGGGTACTACTAAGTACTTATTTACAGTTCAGTGGTGCAAAAAATCATATTAGTGCGCTTACACATTATCCCACACCATACATTATTTTAATTTTCATCGTAGAATAAGTATATGTGAATTTGAAGATACTTTAATTTGTCAATACTCTCTGTAAATGTCAACGATTCAAACCGTCAGTGTATTACGATTTGTCGATCGTTCACACCATATCTCTCCCAGTGCCCATATAAGAATTTTTTAAAGCGATACTTTTCAATTATTTTTTTTATCTAAGTGATGAAATATTATTTATTGATTGTAATATATTATAGAGAACGTTTAAATTCGTTGTTCCTGTGAGTATTTCATAATAACATGTTATGGACAAAATGAATTTAACGTCATTTATTCAAAGTACACACTATTTTTTAAAAAAAATTCAATTTTATATAGGAATATGTTTAATATTATCTTTTGGGAATTTTTTTTTTTTAGAGATAAATACGCGTAAAATACACTTGCATGTCGGTAAATGTGTCCTTGTTGTCTAGTCTTTTACAATAAAGTCACCGTAGTCTCATTTATGTTATACTCTACGAATTCCTAATTGATTTTTGTTGTTATATTTTCCAAATAAACACTATCTAATGGATCTGAGCAATACGCATAATGCTTCGTCGATGAATATCTTTCTGACTTACTGACAGTATGCACTTACTTACTTACAGACTTTGAAATACACCAAAAAAATAAGTCCACCAAGAGTTTTACAAACATTATATATTATAGATAGACATAAGAGGTAGGTAGATATTTATGTGTTTTGACACACAATGACAAATACAAATCGTTTTTCCCTGAGCAAAACATATAATATTTATTCATTTCAAACATAACATATATATGTGTGTGTATATTTGATCATATTACTAACAAGTATGAAAAATATGTATTGACATAATTATTATTATTATTAAAAAAAAAAAACATTATTTGAGGTAAAATATGATTTATAATTACAAAAATGAAATGATAATGATATGGATAAATTGAGCTCTCTGATACAATTAATTAAAATTAAGTAAAATAAGTATATACGTTAATATACAGACGGCAACTGTAAAAAACGCTATATAATTTTGATCCACTGTAATATTTTTCACTGCAAATGCATTCTTAAATTTTTAATTAGAAATATGGTTTTTTTTAATAATTTTCCATACTAGTCATTAAATTAATCAGTCAATTATTTTCTTAAGTTTCTGAAAATTTATAATACTTATGTTGCTATATTTATAATCACTATACTACTTATGATAAAAATTTCAATGAATTTAGTAAATTATTCATGTGAACAGTTGATAAAGTTAAAAAAAAATCATAGTACATATATATAAATAATTGCCATTAATTATTATTATTATTATTATTAATTACTATTTTGAATTGTTAAAAAAATGTTTTAAAAACGCTATATAATTAAAGCGCAAATTTATTGAAATTATTATTTTTTTAATAATAATAAATATTATGAAATAATGTCTAAAACTAAAGTTAAAGTTACACCCTGTATAATTTTAAATTAATATATGAATGCTATTTATGATACGTGAGTGTTCTATAACACCAACCGATTGAAAAACCGACATTAACACGACATAACATAATATAAAGCATTCATATTATTAAAAAAATATATATGTATATAAGATAATTTTTATTTCTCGATTGATCCGCATGTCGGATTATTTCGACATAAATCCTTAAAATTATTTAACTGTTTATAATAAAAATTAAGTGCGCTTCTATTTTCAGGAACGAAAAAACGTCCGAGTGAATAATAAAAATAATAAAATTTACAATATTATAGTTTTCAATAATAAATATAAAAATTACGATAAAATATATGTTTTAAAAATCCTTGGTGCGTATTTTTAAAAAAAATAAATATCATTTGAACAAGACATTGATACATACTCGCATATATGTTTTTTGAAACCTATTAAATCGTAATTCGATGTACAGATGGAGTGTTCGTACCATTTATAAAACTTTTTAAATAATATATAAAAAATTATTACTTTTCTTAAATCAATCGAACGCCTTTGCGAAAAATTTTTTTTTTAATTATTAACTTAAACCTAACTAAACTTATCATTTATAATTTTGTATTTATTTGTTTTATTGTTTAATTTTTTTTCTGATACAAAGACTTCGTAAATTTATTTTTACGGACTCAATGTATTAATAAATATTTTTAAAAAAACATTGCCGATAATTTCATTCGGAAAATTGAAATTATTTATTACCAGCCAAATATACCGTGTGTTTTAAGTTAAAATACAATCAGAATTAATGGACACAAATCAGAAAACGCTTTAAAATTGGATCTTCAACCTTACATTTTATGATATTTTGTTGACGGTCATTGTGCCACGTGTTTGATATATTTGGGTAGTGGCGGCGGCTTCGATAACGCGTTGTTCTGAGCTCGTGCGTTAAAATCGGTAAGGGACATTTCAGCGTGAAATCAATTTTATTATTATTATTATTATTTTTTTTTTTTTATTATTATTATTATTATTATGTATTATTATTTATTGAAATTGGATTTCACTCCGAAACGGCCACACCGAAATGTCCGTTTTCCGCACTGTTATAGGTATATATATATATATATATATTTTTTTTTTTTTTTTGTTATTTCATTTCTTTAATATAAGTTTACGGCAATTTAAATTGCGCTTTTACTATTTTTTTATTATTAATTTATAATAATGCAACAATTATGCTTACAATTATAGTCCGTCACCGTTTTGGTCTTCGTTGTTAGTGTAGTCGTCGGCTCGCGGTCGCCGAACGCGTTGCTGAATCCGTCATTAGGATTCGTCCGATGGTTAGTAGTAGTAATGGACTGGTCTTATTGGTCACGCGGTGGTTCCGGTTCCGTGAAGCCAAACAGCACGGTGCCGCTGCCATCGTTGTTGCGGTAAGAACGTAACACCGAAAAAGGTCCGGCGACGGGAGTGGTGGACGGGACAGACGGTGGCGATTGGGAATTTTGTAAGGATTGATGAATCAACGTAGAATGGGACTCTACGGTCCGAGGAGAAGTGGTGTAAGGATGTGCGCGTTGTCGCAGTTCCCTCGATGGCGTCGTGTAGTAAACAGTAAATTGCCGCGACGGTGACGGCAACTGTGGTGACCGTAACGGCAACTGTGGTGACCGTGACGGCAACTGTGGTGACTGTGACGGCAACTGTGGTGACCGTGACGGCAACTGTGGTGACCGTGACGGCAACTGTGGTGACCGTGACGGCAACTGTGGTGACTGTGACGGCCCCGACAGAAACGGCGACGGTGGCCGTAAAAACGGCTGCTGTCGCGGTGCTCGGTGCGGTCGAGGAACGAAATGAGGACGGCTGATGCGAACTTGCATGTTTCTTTGATTGAATTGCCACTCCTGGAACGGTGACAATGATGTGCCCGTTCTAATGCCATTGTAATCGCAGTAACGACTCCCCAATGGCAACTGTGGTTGTCATAAAGACCTGGCAGACGGCTTGTTCGGGTCGAACGAGAAGTAACACAACAGTTGTTGTAGTGCCTGTATGGGCGGGAAACAAACAATAAATAAATTGCTTGTTTGAATTGAAGGAAGGGGGACGTGAATATATTTTAAATATTTCGACCGTTCCTCTTCTTCTGATTTTTTTTTAAGGAACGCTGAGGACTAGGGCGGTCGGAGAGGGAGTGATTTTCACTCGCTTATGACGTTATATAACATAAACGAAAAATCGTAAAGCGAAATCGCATCACACGTCAGGAGGAAAAAACGGTAATAAATTTGACGTATGATAATAGCCGATCCCTCGCCTTGTAAACAAATAAAATGACACAAGCATTCCGTCTAACGATTTGTAGTAAAAATAAAGAGATGTCCGTCGTCGATATTGTAATAATTATTTTTATCAAAATGTCAGTTGGAAAATGATGATAGACACTCTGTTATTTACAATTTGTAATTAATACAACGGAATTTAATACAGAGTGGCTATCATTACAGATTTATGAAAATATTTTAATATTGTAATTATTTTTTTCTTTTTATCCAAATTTTATTTTAAATTTATTTTCTAAACAATTTTATTAACGGTTTAAATAATGGTTTTACTACGAAATATTATTTATTTAAATATACGGTGTTGTTTGAGCCCTTTTTTCATCGTACTTTTTCAGAACGCAAATTTTTAATACACTTTTTTTACGTCTCTCTACTAATTTTTTTCCGTTCCAAGCACTGGGAACAAAACTATAGCCAACCAAGAGAGAAGAGGGAATGGAGTTTATTACAGTTCAGGTCCTATCGCCGACATTTTTCCTTTGAATCAAATTTAACGATTTCCGTAATATTTGAAATTCGTACGCATGCCACTGATTAAATGATACAAATAAACAAAAACAAGTGCATTGAATCGATACACTTATTTTATGTATTAATTCATGTCGTATTGGATAAGCAACAGCTTTAATGTGCTTACGTAATACAAAAATTTATAGCTCACACAGTACGGTGGTGGTAGTATACGGTACATAATCATAATTATATATTTTGGTCATCGACGGTCAGTCGAGCAATATTACAGTGCGTCTTCAAATATATACGCACACGAGACACGACGTTGGCTTTTTTATCGTACCTAGATAATTGCTTTGCCACATTAAACGTAATTTTGTGCTCGTGAATTTGTTATCTGAATACACGCACGTTACACGTAGACTTTTAAAAATAAATAAACATTCCCAATCCAATTGAATTTCTAGTGCGTCAAAAAAAATTATCATATTTTTAATTAGCCAATAATATCATAAATTCGAATCATGGAATTCTATGCGAAATCTTTGCAGCAACTGATATACAAATACACTTAAAATGTACATAATTTTGACTTGGTAGAAAATACGCATAAAAATAATAATTATAATTTTCAGATATAAAATCAAATGAATAAATTATAAAAAATAACGATCAAATATAATGACGATATTATAAAGGCAAGACGAACATATATTTAAACAAATAAGGAGATTCAAACGATATCGTAAATTTCGAATTTTGATATAATAAAAGTATTCAGAAAAATTCCCGAATTTTATTAAAGGCACTAATAAATTTCAACAATTAAAAAATATATATGTGTGTAATAATATGTATAACATCTATTATATGAAAATATATTTTTTTTCATTAAAATCGTTTTAATAACAATTTTTTTTTTAATTCTTCGAAAAAAAAATACTTGAAATATTCAAAAGATGATATTGAAATATAATAAATACACAAAAATGATACAAGTTAAAAAATATCAAAAAAAAAAAATTAATTTTCAAACTAATTTGTAGTTTTAATTTTTAAGATTGGAAAATAATAGCTTCTTATTAATTGATAATCAAATTCGAATTTTCGATTACCAAATGCTAACCAAAATTAATGTCAATGTTTTTTTACATTTTTAACTCGGCTGCGCACCAAATACGCGTATAGTTAATACTGAAAATAAAGTAGTAAGTATATCAGTTTTCATTCTGATTTTGAACATTTTATTGTTATTTTAAATATATTTTAAAAACCAAAAATTGTATCTAGTATGTATTTAAATATATGTAGGTATTTTATTTTATGAAACCCTTTTCTTTTCATGCTATATATATATATATATATATATATATATATATATATATATATATATATATATATATAATTTTATTATATAGAAATTTAAAAAAAAATAAAAATATTAATGACTCACTTTAACGGCGACCCCTTCTCCTTCTTCAGCGCAACAAAAATTAAACATCGGATCTTCTGAATCGGATATGAAATGTGGTACATTGACTGGCTTAAATACAATGAACTGTTTGGCCAAGCATTTGTCGAGCCGTACTCCTTGCGGCAAAACAAACGGCATGTTAGAATTAATTATCGTTGGCACTGACGCTGATTGCACTGGTAATGGTGGTGGTGGTGGTGGTGGTGGTGGTGGTGGTGACAGTGAATTCGACGACAGACTTGCTTGATTCTCTTCTGTACTTTTATTAGTGATATCAACGGAATTAATTTCCGAAGGGCAATCAGTGTCATTAGTTTGATTCACGTTTGAGGGTACACATTTTGATTTCGATAAAGTGAACGACTCCATCAGTTTTTGGACTGTATCTTCGTCCTCATTCCTGGACCAAAAATTGGACAAAATCCTATCATCGGGTATTCTGAGTTGCTGATTGCTCATGGCGAGTTCATTAAGAGACCACACGTCGTAACTACTAGTTTTACCGTGCCGAGCAATCACCCACACATTATTAAGGTCCACGCCATTCATTATGTTCTCGTAACGGTTTTTGTTATCTGTAACATTGTCACCATTAATGTTATGTTCGTCCTTGTAGAAAATATTGTCATTATTGTTATCTTTACTACTAAAATCATCGGGAAGTTGACGAGTATTACTGGTGGTAGCGACGTTAATTTCATTACTACTACGATCACGGTGTGTTACTCGTCGTCCTTGTTCCACAAAAGAATTACCGGCGTTGCCTGTACCATCAATGACATCATTTTTTGAGATTGAAGCCAATGGTTCAATATTATTCGGTTGTGTACTATTTGTATTATAAATAAATTGATCCGCTGTAGTTTGATAGTTTTCCTTTTCATTAACTCTCCCGACGATGACACCACACAAAAGAGCCCAATGAGCGGTATGACCTTCGTTGTATAAAAATGGCTTCATATTTCTATCACA
This sequence comes from Chaetogeoica ovagalla, assembly GCA_032441825.1. Lineage (NCBI taxonomy): Eukaryota > Metazoa > Arthropoda > Insecta > Hemiptera > Aphididae > Chaetogeoica > Chaetogeoica ovagalla. The sequence continues at coordinate 1,341,158 of CM063747.1, read as the reverse complement.
ATCGTAACTGCAATAAAGCAATACATTTTTACTTATATTACCACTTCAGCTATTACTGAACGAAACAAAAAAAAATAAAAATAAAAAAATATTTAAGTTAATTAAATAAAAAAACTTACCAGACTGCAATATTGTGACCACTCATTAAATGCTGCACTACAGACATTTTCCATAACGGATCATCTCGATCGATCGTCACATTAAACTCATCATCAGGACGTCCGTATGTTCGAAATCCTTTAAACTTAGATTGATTTTCTGTGGATTGTTCATTTTGTTGCAGTGAGCTATGTGAGGCGGAATTCCTATAGTTATCGTCCATTAATGAACGGTTATCGTCTATACTACGGCTGTCTACTTCTTGATCACTCATTTTGAGCTGCTGGCTTAAGACGTTTTCATTTTCAACCAATTTTTTAGTATCACTGCTATCTTTTGAGTCAAATAAACAATGAGAATTTTCCGGGACGAAAGTATTTTCACTTTCTGTATTAATCCCATTGATTGCAGTAGTGCCATATATTTCAGTAAAATTTGTCTTTTCAAGTTCAGTCAATAAATGGCGATTTACCAAGTACACCCTATATTGACCATAAGTATACCATGAAGCCAGTGTGGCCATTGCCAAAGCACTAAACATTTCACCATGACCCGAAAACTCGTTTATCACAGCGACACGTTGCATTTCCTTTATGTCAGGAGGAAATACGCTTACTGGTAAATTGGATTTGCTGATATCTTGTTTCAAGTCGTGTTTTATGGCCCTAAACATGGCCATGTCCCGCGCCTTTTTATACGCTTTCTGGCTTACCGAACCATTATTAAATGTATAACCATTCCTGGTAATAACGCCCAAATCCATCGCTACCTCACATTTCATCACTGGATGTGTGGCCATAGATATTACAGCCAATCCACAACTATTTAAAAAAAAAACATTTAATTTAGCATAATAAATTAGTTAGAATATTAAAAGTTAATAATAAATAAACATTATTTATTTTATACATTTTCACGGAAAAAAACATGAACATTTAACCTACAAAAAAAATTAAAACATGTTATTTAATTAATATATACGTGTATGTGTGTTTGTGTGTATATATATAAATTCAAAACAAATATCATAAAACTTTTAAAATTCTGCCTTTTTAATTACCAATGACCAGATCAATATTTCTTTAATTCAATTATAACAAGTTTTACAAGTAACATAGGTGATGAAATATTATTACCATTATTATTATAAATATAATTTTTATATCTTCACCTAATAACACATCATGTCCACGCTCCGCTTATTTGTGAGCTAAATGGGTGCCAACGTTTTTAAAATTCTATTAACATGTACAGTTAGATAACCTTGCATTATACACTCGTCTACTAAATTATGAACATTACATTTATTAAATACATAAATAACATATGCAAACATATTTTTAATTTTTATCAGAACTAACATTCATACTGACTAGTGATTATTTATAAACGATAAACGTACAATTTTTAATTTCGAGTAAAACTCGGTTTACTAGTGCTCCCAAAATTTGAAAAAATTACAATTAAAGATTTTCGAAATATATTAAGTGTTATATATTCTTGTAATTTTTAATGTAATGAACCACCTAAAATTATAAATTGTATAAATAAAAACGAGTAAGAAGAAGCCCACAAAATGCTTGTTCAATTCTCAGTTTCTTTATTTAATATTTCATAAATTTAGTTCAATTATTCACAACAAAAAACATTACTAGCGATAAATATCACAAACCCTCTTTTTTACCCCATACCTTCAAAATTTTTAGATTCTGAGTGAAGCAAACTATTGATTTTACAATGATGTTTTCTTTCTATATACCAATTTTCAGTTAGAAAAAATACTCAGATGATCTCGTCATACATAACATTCCAATAAAATATTGTATGTAGTTTTTCAATTTTCCCAATAGTTTCCTCATGTTGAAATTCAAAACGGCATAAAAATTGGAAGAAAAATTATTAAACGCAATACAAGAAATTACCAAAATAATGGCTCTAAAATTTTAAAATTTTTGTTAAATGTGTATCTTTGTACTATATATATATGTAATAAAAATCCAAAAAAGCTTCTAATTTTGTATTATTTACATAGATTATTTAATTTTAAGCTCTTTAAATTATAATTATAATTGTAATTTTTGGTTTAAAGGACTAAAAACTTAATACAACATATGACCTACGTAAATTAAATTATATTTAAAAAATCTTGACAATCCTAAAATCACATTTTTATTATTATTATTATTATTATTATTATCAGACTAAATATATTACACCGAATCTCCGCTCAAAATCGCTTTATTGAATGCAATAATCTATCATAAAACTATCTTATAGCTATATATCATATAATATATTTTAGTTTACAGACATCCTTTACAGAAAAATCGTTAATATTAGAAAAATTATTGACATACTAAAATTTTGTAAATTGCGCGTATAATAATATCTTTCTATTTTTATTTGTTATTTTGTTAAAAAATAAATATTAATTAGTTATTAGTTAAATAATATTTATAATTCAATTTAATATTTTTCTACTTATATTTTAAAAACTGGTTGACTTTGTATAAATGCTTAATACTTTAATAAAGTATAAAATATAATACTATTAGTTATTGTGTTTAATATTTCACATCCAAAAATTTGTGTAAGCAGATCAATTTGTTTATAATCAATGGACAATACTAATAATTATATCGTGTTACGAGCACGTACGAGCAGTACGAGTAATATGAAATAGTTGCAGGGCTGTACTCAAATTCTTAAACATATTTCGCCCGATTACATTTTTAGAACTTCGATGCAATTGAGGAGTATCGTAAGAATGAATTAAAGTATCATTTGAGAGAGCATGTAAGTTTTATATTAGAGAAATCGACGGATTCGATTTTATTTACGATTATACCAATTGTCTTATTAGATATGTTATTATTAATTCATATTAAGTTTGAATAATGAATTTAAATGTTAGGTATTATAAAAATTAAAGTTAGTATAACACATATTTATTTATAAAACAAATAAAGTATTCGTATACTTTTATAATGTTATATTATTGTGTTATTCACAAAATCAGGAGTGTAATTACTTTTATGATTGGAATAACAAAATTGTCATAATAATAAATTTTAATGGAAATAATTATTATTACATGTGGTAAAACAGTAATTTATAATTACTATAATTTCAACTACAGTAAACACAAAAAAAAAAAAATAAGAAATCATAGTAATAAATATTTGTTAGCGTTTCCCCAATTACTCATCCACTTAAAAGATTTTAAAATTAAAGTCCGATTCACACTCGTATAACACGACACGACAAAATATTCTATCAATACAAATGAATACGGTAAAATTCACACCGACCTGGCGAGCTCCGTAACGACACGACACGATAAAACATTCGAGCAAAGAATATTTTGTCGGTGCTTGTTGTCGGAATCATTTTATATAGAATATACATATCTTTATGTATTCGTATATTGAAATTAATAATTTATAAATTACATTTGAAAACGAACATTTTTAAACTTATTACAAACAGGCCTAATTATTATCACATTATTTATATAATAATATAATTTTATTAAATCTTTATATTATATTGGACAATAAAATATATTATTAACATCACGGCCAAACCTTCAAATTTTAAATTCCGAAACGTGTTGGAAATTAACACAATTGTTCGAAACGAAAATTGGAATCAACTGAGTGCGTGTCTGTGGTTTCTTGTCGGTCGTCATGTGAATTGGACGTGATTTTTGTCTATCTCGCCGCGTGCTGTACGAGAGCGAATCGGGCTTAAATAAGTAACGAGTCTTCTGCAGGTTTGTCACATAAGTATGGACTAAAGTTTACATTCGAGTGTATATTTTAACAACACTCAGTAAAAAAGGTTAAAGTTAAATGCAATTTAATATACCAATAACTTTACTCTAGTCATAATACACCGAGTTGATTAACAACACGCAACGTGATAACTTTATCGGTGGACCATACAATTTTGCTTTAATATTAAAAATCATGTTACGATTCAATACGAATTATTGGAAACAAAATAATGTGTAAAATGACACACACATAAGTCGATTGAGAAACGTATGACAATATTTAATTCAGATTACGTGTTGACATCGGACGCGAGGCGAGGCGTTTTAAACGAGCGGTAAATAATGAAAAATTAATTTAAACTTATATTTGTATATATTCATACGTACAAAGCTGATACATAATTATATAAACCGTATATAATTAAATAATATGGTATAATATAAAAAAAAAAATATATATATATAATATTCAAAGCATTTACTAAAATAGAATATGTTATTCAAATAGTTAACTTTTTATTATATTTTTTTTATTGTTATTATTGTATTTATAGTATTTCATAATTACATTTTAAAAAATTATGTTCTGTTGGTCACTACTTACTCAAAATATAAAATTATGAAAGTATGGATAGAAAATTGATAGTAATTATTTCTATAATAAACTAATTATCATATAACAATAAGGTACAAGTATTTATTTTTTTTTTTTTTCATAAATCACTGAAATAAGTAAGTGAATAATAATTGGAAAATATTCATATATAGGTACCACAAAATTTTGTATAAAAATAAAATAGTTTTATGGTAATAATAATAATAATAATAATAATCGGGGAAAATAAAATGTTTAAAAAATATAGAGGATACTGTCATACCGAAATCGCACCACTGTGTGTTTGTCATATATTAGCGGTCCGTATTAATTCACCCCTACCCTTCTTACTTTCACCCCTCTCCTCCCCCGGACATAAAATGACTCCGGAAACTACTACTACTACTAATATTACTATTACTACAATATCACTCCAACAATTCCTATACCTAGACACTATTTATACATAATATTATAAATACTCACTTTGTACCCGTTTGTCGAACCCAATGAACTGGCGACATCCAACAGTGATATTTCATTTCCTTGCCGTCCTTTTTCAGCTCATCTTGTAATTTGATTGTTTTGTGATCGACTTGTTGCAACCACTTTTTGACAACCTCTTGTCGAATCGTCCGTAAGAATTGTTGACATCTGTCATTTGCCAAGCTGGTCGTGGTGGAACGTTCGATCTCGGTAACTCCGTGCTCTCGGCCAAGAACCTTTTCAATATTTTCCAAATATACTTGGCGGGAGCGCTCTCGTTCGCTGTTCAAGATTTTGTACCGCATTTTCTCCGCGGCTATCGCTTCAGCGCGTTTCGCCTCCATATCGAATAAAGGCGAAATCCGTCTGTGTTCCGCGTCGTAATTGAGCCTTTCCTCGCGTCTAGCTCGTCGAACATCTCGACGACTACGCCGTTCCTTATTCGACTTTTTCATGTATCTCACGAACCGTGCCATCTCCCTGCGTTCTGCAGGATTTTGGGGACCGCCTCTCAAAAATATGTTTAACTCATCGGTTATCGATGATTCGGCGTCCGCAAAACTGTACGCGATGTCTTCGTCGCTGCTCATGCCCGTCACTGGGGGACGACAGGGAATCACGCCACGCGGTCCGCCAAAATCGCTATCATTTTCGTCGTCGTAGTGACCGGGAGAGTCCGAATGATACGAGCTGCCCCCGTCCGTATCCGGAGACGGTGCCCACTCCACTGGATACACATATTTCGGATACGGCCCGCGAAATATTTCGTGCCTTATGTCGGGTATATCACGTCCCCATCCGTGTATAACGCCCCGCCGTCCAACCAACATATGCGCGGCCCGATTTACCGAATAAAACTCGGAAGGAATGAAACCGTAAAGTGAATGGGGAACACGGCCCAGGGATAAATAGTGTTGCAAATTCTCACGGCTCGGATGCAGTGCAGCGTTCATCATTATCATTGCTCCCCAGTTGTTTACCGTGTTAACACTGTGCGAGTCGTGCAACCAACGCATCGATTTCTTGATGGACGGGTGTTCTGCTAACATTTCTAACACATAGTTCACCGGAATTATAAACATTCTTAACTTGGCCGACAAATTTCCGAACATATCACTACTCATGAGTGCTAGGGACACTGCGTCCGATTGCGGCTGCCTGACGTTCTGCTGCGGCCTTTGTTCCGCCTGTGCGCCGGCTGTTGCTATCACTCGGGACGGCTGTCCGACGTTACGACGCGACATATCGGAATGTCTCGTTATCCTTGCATTGTACGTCCCTACGAATTCGGGACCGCCTCCGTGAATAAAGTCTGCTTCGCCGTTAACGGCGCCCTGAATAAATACCGGTCGTTCGTGTGTAATGATCATGTGACTATTGATGATGGCAATGCTGTAGCTGATGTTCTCGAGATCCGTTTCGGCCAGAGGGAACGCGTCCCGGGCGCGTGACCGTTCCTCACGGTCGTCCCACACTTCTTCGAAACGATGGAATTCCGGTTGGTACATACTTACTATCACCGCGGCCGTCCACGACGTTAATGATGATGCTGAAACAATATCCGACGCAGTCCCGGCGGCGGTCGGTGCACGATTCCGGGCGGCAGTATCCGGTACAGTTCCGGCGGCGGCGGTCTCGGCACTCGCGGCTGCAACGGTTGCGACAGGCGACGAAGCGCCGGCGGCGGCCGATAAATCGGCAGACGGCGGAGTCCGGGCGGTAACCGTTCCCAATAACCGGTTCCTGCCGTTGTTGCGTCCGGACCGGTCGTCAGTTTGTCGCCGCCTATAGATAAGAAAAAAAAAAAAATTTTCGTGTAATTTTTTTTTTTTTTTTTTTTTTTCACACAGCGTATTATATAATATAATTTCGGTTTTCGAAACGACGAATGGATTTTACGTATACGTACGGTTAATCTCCTTTGCGAACGTATAGTATTCAACGCGGCGGCGGTGGAGTGTCCGCGCGCCCACGTGGTTACGGCACACGCCGCACGACAGAACGTGACCGGCACACCGAAATGAACGCACAATAACGCGTAAGAGCGAGGAGTAGCAGTGAAACGCGTGGAAACGAAAAGAGAAAAAAAAAAAAAGCGTTTGAAACAAAAACAAAAAACCGAACGCTCTACCGTCGTCGTATGTGTAGATAACAGACGCAATCGTCGTACACGCGTGCGCACGTGCGAACCCGAACGCGAACACACCGACACAGACAACGCAAACCGCTCGAATGACGTGCGCTCGGCAGCGCGCACGCACACACGGGGCAATCAGTAGAGGACAAACTGAAGCGCTGCCTAATGGCCGTTTCCCCCACGGTGATTCCGCCGCACACTACTCCCCACCGCGCCAACGTCGCGGTGGAGGTAGTTGTCGTCATACACCGTCAGTACGATAAACCGTGCGCCGTGCACGAAATAAATAATATCCCCGATACAATATTCTTTATCCGGTACGTGTTCTTATACGTCCATTTGAATTTTTTTTTTTCCAAGTCAAAAACAGCGAGTGTTTGTTCGACGCGAGTTAGATTATTATTATTATTATTATTATTGTTATTATTGCGCGTTCGCCGTAATCGTTTCGACTACACGACAAAATAGTACAAAATGTAAAATATTCCTTCCGCGCGTTTGTAATTAAAAAAAAAAAAAAAATAATAATAATTAAATCGAACGGTACGGCGGGAATTGTTTCCCGTAGTATTATCGTTATTGAGATGACGGGCAACCGTAAAATCGCCCGGTCTCTGTAACGACTGACGACGATGCGAAACTGCAAGAGACAAAAAGGGAAAAATATTTCGGTTTACTCGTAATAAAAAAAAAAAAAAACCCGATTGAACAACAGCATTCGTCGTCGACTGGACTTCGAAAATCATCATAGCCAGGGCTAGGATTTGTATGCAACAGCATGTTTTTTTTTGTGACTTCTGATTATTGATTTTGTCAGTAATGTCCACGAATCACCTCATGATGAGATAAATGGTGGTGTTTTTATTTTGCATATTTTGGATAAAATGCATATTAATGCATATATCGAATAAAATGAATAATATTGCATATTTTGATTATAAAAATGCGAAAAATGCATGTTTTATAGTATATTTTGTAATTAATATTTATAATTTAATATTAATATTTCGTATTTAATTCTAGCTCTGCTGATTAAAATATAAAACTTGGTTTTTTTTGTCAAACACTAATTTTATTTTTATAAATACAATCCTATGGTACAATAGGTATGCGATTAAAGATTAAATAGTTTGACGGAAAAAGATAAACACAATTAATAAAAGTTTGTCGGTCAATATAAAATCTAAGATAAGATATAATTTGTCCGGTATTATAGTGTATTACACACAATCCCACGTAGTAGTGTAGTACAGACCGTTCAGCTGTCCGCGCATCACCGTTTATTGGACTATTGTGTAAAATGCGAATTATAAATTTTATTAATTTTTAAATTATTTTATTTTATTTTTAAGACAAACAGCCAACCTGTATTTCAATAAATAAATATTTTTTTTGTAACTATATTTTTGTGTTTGTCTTATAAAAATTAAAATGCATATTTTGGTAAATAAAATGGATATTTTACAATTTTTTATTGCATACAAATCCTAGCCCTGATCATAACACACAATTCCTTTCGGTACGGACGTCAACGAAAAAAAGTTTTATCGGTTATTAATTTTAAGGAAAACTGTATAGGCAACTCATTATGCTCCGTACAGTAGTAAATGAACGTTATATTGTGTGTGTGTGAGCGCGCGCAAACACGACTACGGGGCGCTCATAATTTTTTTTGAAACGTTCGAAAACGGGATTTTTAACCAAATTACATTGTTTAAACACTGTTGACACTCTAAAATACTAGGAAAATTCACTTGCGTTTAACAATTATATTTGCAGATGGGTAAATGTTTCATATACGACACATGAGAAGTTAATAGCCGCCGTTTAATCAATAATCGTTTAAATTTTCACGATTATTCCCGAAATTCCTTCACCTGTACTCGACTTTATTCATATATATTATGCCGCTTAACACAATACCTGCGTGTTCTCGAAAGAAATCTACGAAATCACGTACGTTAACAATTTTTGAAATAATATTTATTTTCAATCCGTTCGGCTTTTACCGAAAAATTAATTTTTTTTTTAATCTGTCCGTTCAAATGAAAAATGTAATTTATAATGATGCATTCGTTCCAGGAATAACTCAATGGTTACATTCACTAATAATATATGACAATAATTGTTTTATTGAAATATTTTAACTTTTCCCGACATTTCACGAATACTGAACACACCGTCGTCTGATCCACCTACTCTTGTAATATCGACTTTTTCCCTTCGCCCGTTCGATTCCATTCAGAATAATCGTTTTCGTTATTAAATAAATAATTTAAACTTTTTCGAATGTCAGAACATATTATATACTAATGTCCAACTCTTATTAATCGTATACAATAAAATATTTATAAAAGTTCAGAAAGACAGACAGCTATATTTCCCTAGATACGATCAAAACGTGTCATAAAATTGTATATTTTTTTTTCAATTGTATACAAATAGAAAAGGGAAAATAAAGGAAATCTTTGTTTTCTTTGTGCAAGGTAAAAAATCGTCTCGTTTGAAGTTTCTCGGAACAAAGGGATGCAATGCCGAAGAACAAAACAATCCCGTTTTAAACGGGACGTATGGTCACCGTATCATAGACTAATACATGAATTTAGTACCTATATTATATTAGAATATATAATCAAACATAATAGTAATAATTATTACTGTAATATGTTCGGTAGAAATTTAAAATAAAAAATTATATCTTTATTAAATGTATTTATTTAGTTCTCAATCCATTCCTTCCTCACACATCTACCTCCCAAAAAAAGTTTTTTTTCACTCTAATATGTATATATGTTTTATTTGTCGTAACTAACCGTTCTTAACAAAGTCTCAAAATAAAAAAAAAAATACCCTTACTAGGAAAATAATTAAATTAGTTTTTTTTTCGCCCTTTCGCCAATCACTTTTACTGTTCATTTTTTTTTTCAAGTGTAGGAAACAACAAAAAAATCAAACTTATAAAAGTACGTAAAATTATACAAAAACAATTCGAACAACAATACAAACACGCGGAGTTTGCCGTTTAATCATTCGAATCGCAAAAAATAATATTTTCGTGTAATTCTTAATAACGTGATGCGAATGCTGTTATTTGTTATTAATGCACGTTATAAAGCCTTATAATTGACATCAACAATTATTTTTAAATTATTTATTCACACGTTTCGAACAATAAAAAATACGACACCTTACAAAATCACTTCTTGAATAGAGAAAAAAATGTTCTCGCGGTAATAGAATTATTATGAGATTTTAACTGGTTCGATTTTAAATCAGCGAAAACTGCAAGATTGCTAATCTCTTCCTAAATTCAATCGAAACGTTTAACAAAATATGAATTTTCGCATTGGATATACAAAAGTAAAAAAAAAAAAAAAAAATTTTAAAAATATGGACATTTAATTTAATCATACCGAAATAGAAAATTCGTATTTCGAAAAACGAGTCGATAAAATTGTAGGAAAAATATCCAGCGATCTCGAAGTTTTCACAGAGTTGAAATCGGACTAGCCAAGTTATTAAAAATTCAGGCACAGCGGAACGCCTCATCAAAACGATATTTCTTCGATAGACAAAAACCACTTTAAGTACACGTCTCACCGCAAACTTTTAGTACCTAATAAAAACATATGCACGCAAAAAAAAAGTGCCATTCAAAGTAACATTAAAAATAAAATACCCGTTATAAAAAATATAGAGGACAATGTTTCAAATGGAACTTTATACACACTTTTCAAAATATCGAGTGAAAAAATTGTTAAAGAGATTTAAAAAATGTAAATGTGTATTTGCATTCATCGTTATCGACACTTTTATAGCATTATATGTGTAATGCGAAACGCATAAGATGTCCCTACGAAAATATCGTTCTCGACTCATGTGTTTTAATTATAGGTCTTTTTCTCTTAAATCACATTGAGGATTACTTCATTCTGTTTTACGAGAACATATTTATTTTATTTTATCTATTTTTCACGTGCAGCCACCAATAACATAATTACAACATTCATTCAATACTATTTTTGAATGACTGTTAATGTACATTTTGATATTTTTAAATTATTAGATTTTGTTCTTAATGTCACAATATGTGCCTAATCAGAACCCCTTGAAAATCATCGATGAGACATGGGTAGATGATATAGTTCGTTTCTAAGGAGTTTTGTACACGCAATTTAAAATACACGTGTTACATCTCATCCGTAAGAGCGTGTGCGAGTAATATAATTAAAAAATAACATTTAAAATAATTTCTTTAAATGTTGAGAAAAAAAAATATCTTATGAGTTATTAAATATTCGTACATTGTAATATAGTTATTATTTATTAGTTTTAATAACAATTAATAAACGCTTTCCGTCAGATTTCGTCAACTCTCATCTGGAAATCGTATACATATACTTCAAATAACTATCGAACTGAATATAATCACACTGTTTTTTAATTTGCGTCGTTATCATAATCATTGATTTTGTCTACGTTGTTAAGAAATCGGACAAAATACATGTTAAAATAAATAATTTTATTTAAAAAAGTAAATAAATCGTTTCATTTTCGAAAATATAGTAGTTAATATGTGAGTTAATTTATTGATTTTCAATCATATCACGCACACAATTGTTGTTGGAAACACCAATATATTCCAAAAGTAATCATTGGGAAAAATGACAATAACGCTCGTACGTACCCAGTGATTATAAAAATCGTGGTTTATTTATTATAATAATTTCGTTTGGTCTTTTGTAGTTGTTACGTGTACATTAAACATGTTAAGAAAACACCAAGCGATGATGAAGAGGCTGAATTCTTAAATGGAAATATATCTGAAATATTGATTTGATTACAATAGTTTGAATGAAATGTTACATAAGTATACCGAAAATCCTGATTTAAATGAGTAATTCAAGTTCTATTTATTTATTTATTTATTTTTTGTTATTTATAATATAGAAAATGTTTTACAAAGGGAAACTGGTAATAGAGAAAATATTTACCTAATGATGAACTTACCAACATGTATGTTTACGAATAGTACAACAGACGATGAAATAAAAAACGATTATTGAAGAAGATATTTTTAATGAAAGAGACACTTCCATAGAACATGTCATAGGATTGCTAAAATGGAAAAAAAAAAGTTAAGTATAATTTATCCGATTAGTTTTAAATACGCTTTCATTTGAATTTCCTAGGTTTCATCTGCGTGCGATACGTCTTGGAAAAAAAACACTTAATCCGTATAAATCAGTATTAAGTCCATTAGCGTATACTTAAAATGTTCCTTGATGACAATATCAGTGAAAATATATTGAAGAAAACTATATTGATTCATTACAAAAATGTATAAAGTGCATTTCTACTACACCGATGGAGATTTTGGGCATTCTAATATACAGTACTGTTGTGTTATAAATTATTTATTTCTTAAAAATTTTATATAAGACACTATTCTATATTTTTAGATATATGAACATTATTTAAATGGCATCTACAGAATGTTTTGGAATGACCAGACTCGTTTCACTACAATTATCAATATCCAGAAACCGATTGGATATAAGATCATACTTCCGGATCTACGACAACTGAGCGCAGTGACAATTAGGTACAACGCAAAGAAAATTCAATTTTATTATTAATTGGGCAACTGTATAATAATTATAGATATTATTATAGCTATAACGTTTTTCTTTTTCAATACAAGATTCATAGCCGATTTATTATTATTAAGTTGATGTAAATATTATGTAAATTATCTTTTTGACTGTTTTGTATTTTGTAATAGAGCTATGCGTGAGAATATAATAGAAAATTCTAATTGAAAAATATACAGCGGTCGATGAAATAATTATTTTATTAAGAGGACAGTCTGTAATGACTGATATAAATTACTGATGTATGTATGGTTAATGCAAATATTAATTTATTTGTCATTTATAATAAAAAGTTATTTAAAATTTGTAGAAATCAAATTTAATTGAAAATACATTTCCAAGAAAAACTGATAACAATATAACGAAAGTAAGCCACACAAATGAGACATTTACTTCATCCAGTAGATCGATTCATGCGATCGACGTTTATTTCGGTAAAGTAATATTTTTATATGACTATTAAAATGTACTAAAGAATAAAAATTATAAAATAAAATTTCTGTATTCATTTGTTTGTTAGTTAAGTGAAATTTTAATATTAAAATATAATTATTCTAGATCTCCATAGAAAATCGGTTCAATTCGTACGAGCTGCAATGCAAATTATAACTCATTAGTATTATGAGATTTAATAATACATGTTCGAATCATATAGCTGGATAACAAAATCTTGTTCCAGAAAACAACTAACGATTGAAATCCAAGATTTGAAGAGTTTGATAACAGAATCGATATCAATAATAATAATAATATTATAAGAAAATTATACACATTATTTCTAATTTTAATGGCACAATTACTGCTTGTAGAATAAATATTATTTTTTAGTCTTGCTAAAAAAAGAAAGCATATGTTTCTAGACTGATCAGTTAGTGGAATATAACTCTTATAAGGATGAATCTGACATATCAATCCAGATCTATTGTATAAATACAAGATTAAAACAATTTTATTTGTAAATTATTGTATAGTGAACAGGAAACATTATAAACAGTAAAATATAAAAGTAACTCAATTCATTTAATAAAGTTTAATTGAAAAAAATGTTTATACGTTGTTACAGTGCGAACAAATTATAAACGAAGCGAAAAGAGAGATGTCAGCAACTACACCACGATGAAGGAAAACAATATTCGTAAACTTATAGATAATGTAAGTTACGATGGAACTGGGCATCAAAATTGGTCAATTTTAATTATAAAAACAACAATACAAATATTATATAAACAACTAAATGTGATGTTCATTTCTGTTTAACATCAAGCAGAAAATGTTTCTCGATATTCCATAACAAAAAAAGTAAATCATTTATATAAAATTGAGTGTAATAAACACTTTTTTTTTTAACATTTTGTAACTTGCTATAATTGTTTTTATTTCAATTCATGATAATTTGCCATTAAGTTTTTATACATAAGAATATGAAAGTTGCTAAAATTGTCGTTATTATAACTATAATTATTTTTTAGCGTTTCATTTCAAAATTCAAACTCGTAGGCTAAACAATGTTGTTATTATAATTATTTGAAAAATGAAAAACTGTATAAGAAAATTATATTATTACACTATTGTTTGAGACATACAATTCAAATATTGTTTTACGTTTATAAATCTTTAGTTCGCATATAAAGATTTATACATTTATAATGAATCTTTGGTTCGCGCACAAAGATTTATACATTTATAAGTTATTAAAATTGTATTTCGTTATAACTTTTACAATATTTATTATTATTTCTATGCATTTTATTTTGATCTCTAGATGTAAACATACAATTTTACAGTAAAATTCTAAATTGTATTGAATAATGAAAAAACACTATAAGAAACTTATTTTGCTTTATAACAAAAAAAATAAAAAATTATAATATTGTCTTCATTTTATTCTATGAATATTTTTTTAGCAAATTGTTTAAATGTATATTGTTATAAATTATTAAATAGTTATTATCTTGAGTGCACATTAAAAATTTCTTTTTAGCATTTACTTTCAAAATACGCACATAAGTCTAAAGCAATTTTGTTATTAGAACTGTTCAATTACACGTAAACCGTATAAAATTTAATATTTTTTTTTCAACGAATGATTATTAAAAACAAGAAATTACATTTTGTGAAAAAAAATTATGATTTTCGATCGATCGATTAAAAATAAAAAAAGAAAATTAGAAAACTTATTAATTCCAACGAGAGGTATATTCTCATTTAGAGCACCGTGTGTAAAACAAATGAAAATACTTCATGAAGTATTTGACTATATTGACCGTATTAACTATATGAAATAATCGTGAAAAAAAAAACACAAAGCAGATTTGCTTATTAGATTGTATGGAGTCAACTACTACTCGTCACTTCGAACGAAACACGTTATTTGAATAGTATAATTTATCGTTTGCAACGATCACAAACGGCAATCGTAGTCGGTGCGCGAAACGGATCGATAACTTTGCGTCTCGGACGACTTAAACCTGTGTAAAAAAAAGAAAAGAAAAACGACTGTATCGTCGAGACGGTGATCCCGAAAACCGTATCATCGTATTGCGAAGACACGCCGAAGCGGAGTACGGAATATAATGAAATCGACGTTGCGCTGCTATTTAGTTCGTTTAGTGTATACCAGTTTAATCGTAAGGCGGCAGCTGTGAGAAGAACGGTGGCGACAGATATTTCATTAAAAACCGTTTTCGGTTTTTTTTTTTTTTGTCCCCCCCGTATCGCCGCACGGAACGATATCGAAAAACAACAACAATCGTCGTTCGTCGACAATGTGATAACAGACAACGGTAGATAACATACAATATCGCATACAATATTTTTAAATACACCGTAATAAACGTATTATTCGGGCGGGCACTCGTTATATAATTCGTATGAATTCCCGCGGCGATCCGAGCCGAAATAAATCCCCATCGCCGTCCACAATAATATTGTACGGTCGGCCAACGACACCCGCGAGTAATCGTTTTATTACACATCGGCCGTTTACGGAGGTGATAACGGATAGTTTTCACGCGGGATTGAGATATCGTCGTCGGTTTTTCAATATTACGGCAATAACGAAACGAAAATTGACTTACATACGTGTTATAAAACATCGTTACGGTTAGGTAATGTTATATAATACGGCGAATTACGAACGCGGGAGACGGCGTTTTTATTTTTTCTCGGATAACACGCACACGCACACTACGGTATAATCTCGGCGGTCGCCGACGAGTTGATTTATTATAGCTTATTGTGGCACTTACATAACGCGGTGTGCGAGCGAATTGTTTGCGCACTACTGTTGTTCTCTCCGCCGTCGGCTCCTCGTCTGTCCGATAAACAAACGATAACGATAATAATAATATTATTATTATCGTTATCGTTTGTTCGCGATCATCGTCGTGTCGTTCCGTTCGTAGTGGGACCGACACGGCGAGGGAGAATGATATTTTTATTCGTCGGCAAATTGTAATTTCTCGTGTCGCCGCGGTACAAGCGGTCACTGACGGTGGGCTACACACGCACGGATTACCGACGAGACGATGAAAACCGAAAATAATTTATTTTAAGTAGGTCGCCGCGACGGCCGCCTCCACCGTCGCCGTCTTTCCGCAACGCACCGTGTCCAACGTGTGTGATAACGACGACGACGACTGATAACCACGTCGTCGTCGCCTTTTAAGGCCTACTCCGATCGAACGGAGTAATTTTCTGCGGAAAGTGTACGCGGCGTTGTTATTATTATTATTATTATTATTTTGTTGTACGACAGAAGAGAAAACTATTCGTCGTCGTCGTCGTCCGCGCGACGGTGTATTTAGAAAATACGCCGACGACGGCCCGTTATCATCATCGTCGTCGTCGTCGTCGTCGTGTACAATTTATCTA
The DNA here is from genome assembly GCA_032441825.1 of Chaetogeoica ovagalla. Taxonomy (NCBI): domain Eukaryota; kingdom Metazoa; phylum Arthropoda; class Insecta; order Hemiptera; family Aphididae; genus Chaetogeoica; species Chaetogeoica ovagalla. The sequence continues at coordinate 1,324,536 of CM063747.1, read as the reverse complement.
CGGTAAGAAACATTTTTTCTTAAACGGCAATCGGTTTTGGTAAATAATATGGTTTTTTTTTTTTTTTCATTCGACCGCTCTTATCTTGCGCGTACACGGTAATGGGCGGGCGCCCGCCCGACCGCTGCGAAAAACCACTCGGAATCACACGAAAAATTAATTCGATAATAATCGCCGCAGCGTACGCGACGTTATTAATTATAATATAATTATTAATATCGTTTATTCTCTCTCTCTCTCTCTCTCTATCCGAAGGTTGCCTCGCTCATTCGGGTTAGACTTCACACGACCTGTTATTGTGGCTTATCGAAGACGCGCTATTGTATTATTGTTTTTTTTTATTACCGTAAATAATTTAAAATCTCTGATTTGTGTGTGACGACACCGACCGTCGTATTATTCCGAGTGCAGAATCGTTAATGTATTACGTGGCTACTCACGTACTTTCTTCGCTTCGTTTATGTTACAATCGAACGCGATTTCATTTTTTCGTATTCGCCTTTCAGCGGTAATGGATCGTTTCATCGCGAACAGTATACGTTCGCAGCAACAGCAATAACAGAACACCGTGGTGGTGAACGGTACGAAAACAAATGATGTTTTCGTCTGGAGGTTGCGGTGGCCACATGCCTTCGGCCGCTGCGGCTACTGCGGCGGCAGCCGCTGCAGCGTCTTCTGCAGCCGCGGTGGCGTCTTCTTCGTCGTCAGCCGCCAGTAGTTTCCTGCATCTGGGCGATGTGGTTTCTCTGTACTCGGAAGGCAGCGTTTCAGGCTTCCTCAGCACGTTGGGGTAACGTAACATATAATGCCCGATGTCTTTACAACAGTATCAGTATGTTTATAATGTTATCTTTTCATTTAAAAGTCTGGTGGACGATCGTGCCGTTGTATGCCCAGAGGCAGGCGACTTGAATAATCCACCAAAAAAGTTTCGAGGTATGTACGCTACATACGATTCGCACAACAACAACGATTGTAATATTTACAAATTAATAATTGTGCCTTTGTTTTTATTATTGTTGTTGTTTAAACGCAAGACTGCCTGTTCATGATGTGTCCAATGAACCGATATTCGGCACAGAAGCAGTTTTGGAAGGCGGCCAAACAACAACAACTACAACAACAGCAGCGTTTAGGTGGAAACGGATTTTCGCCGGGTATAGGACCATTGGGACCAACAACTACAGTCGGACCGCCCATGGCCACAGACACAGTTTTGATCAAACGACTTCACGTTAGTATTTCGCTTATTTTTCGTTGTGAAATGAGGCCAATTGCAAAACATTAAACAAAATAATAAGTTCCCGTGTTAAGTTGTTATTATTATTATTATTATTATTATGTATGTTTATAATGAATGTTATACGTTATACATATGAACCATGGTGTACCTATATAAAATCTATGAACGTACTTACCACAGTACACTATGAACTGATAACCTTTGATATAAATATATCAAAGGTCAAAATTATATTCTTCAGAAATCCTAAACGTACAATGGATTTTATGTGGTAGCAGCAGAATAGTGTAATAATATATTTTCTAGCTATGATAATATAAACAACTAAATATAGCATAAATAATACAATAAACTCTTTGTTAATATCACTTATACTTAATCAGAGTATTATATCCATAGTGCTTGCTGTTATTTTATTTATAACTTTATTTTAAAACGTTTTAAATTATTGCCGTAATGTATAATATAAACCAAATAGGTTACATATTAAAACCGTTAAATAAAGCCTTTAACGAATATTACTACCAAACTTTAATACGTCAAAATACGTATATTTAAATCGCACAATACCAACCGTTTCTTATTATTTTTTTGTATAGTTTATAATAAAAGTAAGGATTGATTGTATACGCATATAAAACTATCAACAGTCACTAATAATATCCTTATATTAGTTTTTTTTTTTTTTATAAAAATGCAACAAAAATATATTATTAAATATTTAATTAATTTTAGATTACAGATAACGCTATAAAATACACGTTTATTATACGTTGGATGCATATTGCGTAGTATATTATTTTTAATTCTAAAATTAATACAAGAAAAATATCAGATATATTACAAATGAAATTGAATTTCGATTTTACTTAATTAAAAGTCTTCAGTTTAATTATCTCGGTTTCATAATATTATTGAATTATCGTCATTTTAAAAATTCCACAACATATTTAATAGGAATTGATTACGTTTTGTATACAAAATGTTATAAGTCTTTGTATATATTGTACGTACGACTCAACTACACATAACTTGGGACATGCGGATTTATATGAAGTAAATTTGTTCGTTTTAAATCCGTTATAAATGAAACAAATTAATATTGTTAAATACCCTTGATTGACCGGAATCGCTTATGTAGTAATAATGTTTATACATACAGTTTTAAAATTCCTTGGTATTCGTTTATTATAAATTAATTAATTTTTATTCTTAATACACCTTTGCAGCATGCTGCTGAAATTGAAAAACGCCAAAACGAATTAGAAAACCGTAAACTCTTGGGCACTGTTATTCAATATGGTACTGTTGTGCAGGTATAATAATATCGCTATTAAAACAAATTATTTTACATTTACTCTTGCCCAACACATTATTTGTCTTTCATTCTGACCGATACAGCTACTACATTTGAAATCTAACAAGTATTTGACAGTGAACAAGCGCCTGCCTGCCTTGTTAGAGAAGAATGCTATGCGTGTGTACCTGGACGCAAACGGCAATGAGGGCTCGTGGTGGTACGTCATGCCATTTTATAAGCTGCGTTCCACTGGTGACAATGTCGTACTCGGAGACAAAGTTACTATGGTACCGGCCTGCGTTGGTAACGGTGGCACGTCACTTGGTATGCCCGCTTTGAGTGGAGCCATGGGTGGTACAATGGGATTCGGCTTCGGTGGGGGCAGTGGATTCAGTGGCGGAGGAGGATTTGGTGGAATCGGCACTTTTAGTGGCAGTGGTTTTGGAGGTAGTAGCTATTATAATCATCAGCAACAACAAGTTTCATTACACGTCGCCGGGAATTATGAGCTGCCTGACAATCCAGGTTGCAAAGAGGTAAGAGCACAATGCCTATTCATAATTATTATACTGTTTGCTTTTATATAATTGAAGTAATTCATATATTATGTATTCATATTAATACTAATGATATAACAGGAAATATCATTTTATTAATATATATAAAGCAACAGAATATTTATTATTCATTTCTTGAAAATTATAAATTAGTGATGATATTGATACAACAATATTTATTATAATATTTACAATACCGTTTACAATAACTAATTATTATTTGTAGGTAAATGTTGTCAATGCAGCCACTGGTTCCTCTATTCACCATCATGTTCAACATGGTAATCAGCAAATTCAACAATATCAACAACAATCATGGAAAGTTACCCTTTTCATGGAACACCGTGATAACCAAGATGATGTCTTAAAAGGAGGTGATGTCCTACGATTGTTTCACGCCGAACAAGAAAAATTCCTTACGATGGACGAGTATAAACGGCAACAGCATGTGTTTTTGCGCACCACTGGACGAACGTCGGCCACGGCAGCTACGTCGAGTAAAGCTCTTTGGGAAGTAGAGGTGCGCCGCTAGACTAATTTATTTTCATAACTAATCACCGTAAATTATAGAGGTCATATTTATATTTGTAATATTAACCCGGTGTATGTGTTTGCCCTATAAACTTATCACTAGATTGCATTGCAATCTGTGGCTTTATTCTATATATTTATAACATAGGATATATAGTTTTCCATCATTATTTAATTAATTCAATTAAACTTTACGGGTTAAAATTGTTAATTAAAAGGGAAATAATTCAACTCAACATAAACCAATTACATATTTTATATTTACAAGATGATTACTGTCTCTGTCTTTTCTTACTTTTATTTTAATACATAAGTATTAAATATTATTATGAGTGATAAATATTATTTCAATTATGAAAACAAAAACATTTAAAAATATGTTAAATTAGTAACCAGGATTAAAATAAATGATTTGATTAAAAAAAATTAAAATCTATTATATATAAAAGCACCCCAAAGATAATACATCCTTATATACAATAATAATACGTAATATTTTTATTTAATATGAACAAATTGTCATGTGTATTATTTACCAAATTTCAAGTAAATTAAATATAAACTAAACCATTTTTTTTTTTAATTAATTTACCAGTTTACTCACAGGATATACAGAATATTTGTATATCAAATTCGTTTGAAAAATATTATGTTTTGATATAATTCACAGACATAATTAAATATTATGATTTACTAAGAACAATATCAAATATTCGTTTACACAAAATTTGATTAATTAACCTTTAATTATGAGTTTGTATAATATACAATTTAAATATAGTATATAGAATTTAAAATTAAATAAATGTAGTCAGATAAAAGTATTCAGAAAAATATTTTTTGTTATCATATAAAATTTAAGGCACATGTATAATATTTTCATTAAAACTAATAAAAATAGATTTACTTTAAAGAAAAATTGTTAAATCACATATGTACATTAACATATAAGAAGACATTGTATGTATTACGGTCAACATAAATATCTATGATAATACATTTTTTAACTTAAATTTGATATTTTATGTATTAGAATAATAAATTAAGTAATTAATTATGTATATTATATTTCTAATATTTAATTTAATAACAGAGATGACATTTAAAAAATTGTTATAAATCTTACTTTTTCTTTGCAATGAGCATATCCTGATATATATTATATTATACTCTAAACCATTTAACCATAATATTTAGAGAATTAACACTTATACTTTTAATATGGAACAAATGTAGTTTGTATGTATTAAATTCTTGTAAAATATAGTAATAAGTAATTTACTTTTTAAATCAGTTCAATATTCAAATTAATGTTTTACATTTTGCATAGTAGCTATCAATGTATATATTTGTATACTGACGATCAGTAGTTGTAATGCATTCTAGGGGTCAACTATATAAAGTAATACTTTCGAAGAGAATATTTTTATAGTTGTGTAAAATATCTATAATCTACCGTGTAATTAACTAATATTTAAAAAGAGTGTAATTCATGTATAATAATTAGTGTGTAAAATATATTATTGTGTTAATCATAAACTTTATTTACTCGCATGCATACAGGTAGTACAACATGATCCATGTCGTGGTGGTGCTGGTCACTGGAACTGTCTTTTCCGGTTTAAACATTTGGCCACTGGTCATTATCTAGCAGCTGAAATAGATGATGATGAAACAATGGACCAGATGCGATCAAAACTCAGGGGTAATATTTCTGTTGCATATTATAAATTCATTTACTTATTATGTATGTATTTCAATTTTATTCTTTTGATGATATATATGTATTTATACATATATAGATGTTCACGGTGGACCTGTATATCATTTGGTGTCGGTCCCTCATTCCAATGAGATATCATCGTTGTTCGAACTTGACCCCACAACACTGTACCAGGGCCGAAGTGACCGTAACAGACTAGCTGCTCGACAACTACAACAAGGTGGTACAACGGCATATGGTGGATCTTCGGCAACGCCAGGAATTTCAGGTTATGGTGGTGGATATAGCACTTTAGCAGTAGCCACAATACACCACCATCAGCAACCAGCCAATTTAGATTCTGTGGTGCCACAGTCATCGTATGTTCGTCTCCATCATCTCTGCACCAACACATGGGTGCATAGTACATCAATTCCTATTGACAAGGATGAGGACAAGCCAGTCATGTCTAAAGTGAATAATATTTTTAAAATATTTTATACACAATTATTTTTGCAATAAATGTAATTCAATATGTATTTGTTAATATTAAAGGTTGGCTGTGCTCCTGTCAAGGACGATAAAGAAGCATTTGCCCTTATACCAGTGTCACCCTCAGAAGTACGAGACTTAGATTTTGCTAACGACGCCTGCAAAGTGTTGGCGTGTAACAGTGCTAAGCTCTTAGAACATGGCTCAATATCAGTTAATGAACGGCGGTAAGTTTTAAACTAGTTTCAATTACGCCTTCAGACTTTCTATCAAAAACATAATTTTTCATATTTTTCTATGGAAATTAGGGCAGTCACCACGCTGCTACAGGATATTGTGTATTTTGTAGCGGATATGGAAAATGAACAAAATAAGTCAGAAGCATTAGAATTGGTGGTGGCCAACCCAAACAGGTATGAAATTTTTACTTTTATTGCTAATATATTACTATGATTAAAACTATAATTAATAGAGATCGACAAAAGTTACTTCGTGAACAAGATATACTCAAGCAACTTTTCAAAATACTGCAAGCGCCATTTGTCATGGATAATGTTATAAATTCTGGTGGCAACAATAATAGCAATGGTGGTTCACGATCAGATGGTAACAGTGGAATAATTACTGCCGCATTAGCAGCAACAACAGCATCTGACTCTCCAGATGGAGATAATCAAAAATATACTGCAGCATATAAATACATGTTCCGTCTTTGTTATCGGATATTGCGTTTAAGCCAACATGATTACAGGAAAAATCAGGTGCTCCATAGATTTTCTATATACCTTCATACATAAATAATACTATTAAGGTATTATCATATTGTATCCTAGAGTACTCATTCAAACCAATATTGCAATTTACAGGAATACATAGCCAAACATTTTGGATTCATGCAGAAACAAATTGGTCTTGACATCCTTGCTGAGGACACAATCACAGCGTTGTTACACAACAACCGAAAATTACTTGAAAAACATATCACCGCAGCAGAGATTGAGACTTTTGTTGGTTTGGTGCGAATGAAGAACGGTGGTGGTGGCGGATTTAGTCAATCTGCGCCCAGGTTCCTTGACTATCTTAGTGATTTGTGTATATCCAATAAGAAAGCCATTGCCATCACACAAGAGTTGATCTGTAAAAGCGTCCTACTAAGTGGTTCTCGGGATATTCTGATTGAAACCCGGTACGTAACGTAACCTTTACCTAATTGTCCACCAAGTTTTCTATTATTTGTTACTGTATTTTTATGTATTGTTACTGTATTATCTATATCTCAGAATGGTGAAGCGATCACTGCAGCGTAATCGTAGTAAAAGAGATGTGGATACACCATCAAGTATCTATGACCTATCAACTACTAATTTCTCAGACGATTCGGATTCAGATTCTGGTGACAATCAAGTAGTCATGTTATCTTGGAATAATGGTCAAGTTAGTATGCTAAATATTTAGCAACTAAAATAATTATATTTCTTTGATAAAACAGGTCTAACACATTATTAATGTTGGCAATTGCAATATTTATACGAATACCACATAAATAATGTAAAATAGTTTTTAATTTAAAGTTTATTAGCTGATATATATAATTTCTGACACATTGTAAATAAGGCGATTTTCAATAGATTTTATCTTTTTTTTTCATTTAAACGTCATGAAGTTTAATTACTATTAAATTTTTCTTAGTTAATCATGTAATTAGTGTTAATATATATATATATATATTTATTTATTTATTATATATATATTTTTTTTATTAATTTTATATACTTGTTTACATTGCAAACAGAATTCTAAATCACTGGTGGAACTATCAGCATGTGCCCGTCGTTGGCAACTACAGCAACTTCATTATCACCATCAACACAACAAAGCTGGCGCCGCAGCGATAGCGGCTACAAAAAATTGCATTGGTTATGACGATTGGCACTTACTTGAGTATTATCGACATCAGTTGGATTTATTCTCAAATATGTGCCTAAATCGACAGTACTTAGCATTAAATAATTTGTCACCGCATTTAGACATTGACCTAATACTTAAGTGAGTATCATCTGTGAGTTCAAGTTATATATAAAACAACACACACCTTACCCCAATAAAATACAATCCATTAAAAAATATTAGTTTTAAAACTTTAATTATATCAACTTTATTTTTACATTATATACATATTTTTAAAATCATCAATCTCTCGATTGGTTGAACACAACTCTCCAAGCTTTCAAACTTTCAAGCTTCAAAACTCAGCTCTTTTAAATTTCGATAACTTTCCATTTCCATGTCACATGATATCCACTACCCTATCCCATTCTAATTTTTTGGTGCCTTAATAGACCAAATAAGTATATTAAAACCGCTGGCTAACTAGTATATTGCATCAACTCTTTTCGTAGGTCTTCGTGCTTCTACATGGTTTTTTTAAAATATATATATATTTTTTTAATAGATGTATGGCAGATGAAAATGTCCGTTATGATCTGCGTGCTTCATTTTGTCGACTCATGTTACACCTGCACGTGGACCGTGATCCCCAGGAACCCGTGACACCCGTGAAATATGCCCGACTTTGGTCTGAAATCCCATTAAAAATAAGCATTGATGAGTGAGTATTATAAATTGATTGTATTGTATGTAATTAATGTATTTAATAAGTTTTCATTGAATTATAATTACAGCTATGACAATAACAGGCGGTTAAATAACGATACAGCTGCCGCCCAACAGGTGCGCACCCGATTTAGCTCGACCATAGCATTTGTTGAAGATTACTTGTTTAACGTGGTGGCAAAAATGTGGAATTTTCAAGATGCACAACAAAACAAGTTAACATTTGAGGTTAATCATTATTTTACTTGTATTATTTATTAGTGTTTATTGTGCATTTGTCATCAGCTGTTACGTTACGTAGTGTATAATATGTGTAATGTAATCATTTTACTATCATCTGTTTATAAATAGGTCGTCAAGTTAGCTAGAGACTTGATTTACTTTGGATTCTACAGTTTTGGTGACTTGCTGCGGCTCACAAAAACGCTGTTAAGCATATTAGACTGTGTATCAGAAAATGATTTTGCCGCTATTGGTCGTGCCACTGGCAGTGATATTGTTACTGGCGTATCTGGAGCAGCAACAGGGGCAACATCATCGGGAGCAGACGTAAAAGGTGAGTAGTAAAATTTCATATATCTCAAATTTAAATTCATAAATAAATAAATAAATAAATCATTACACTAATTAAAACAACACTCATCGTAAATAATAAATAAACTAAATGACTTTTATATTGTTTTCTAGCTGAAGGAATAGGTGCTATGAGGTCAGCTATCGGTGATGTGGGTGCTGTAGTTACTGGACTTACACTCGGTGGAAGCAGTGGGCGCAGACATCCACCACCGTTATTAAATAAATCAAAATCGGCATTGAGTATGGTCACCACAGCGGCAACAGGCTCATCATCCTCGTCACTATTGCAGCAGTCTCCAGGTGGTGTAAGCGGTGAAGCATATCCCTTGGTTATGGACACTAAATTAAAAATTATTGAAATACTACAGGTTAACCTTGCCATCTTTTACTCTATCAATTTATATATTTTATTGATTATTCATACAGTATATTACGTACACATAGTTTATATTGGACGTACGTCTGGATTACCGCATTGGTTGCTTGTTATCAATTTTCAAGCGAGAATTTGATGAAATTGAAAAGTCTGCAGTGTCCGCAGTATCCACAACTTCCTCCATGGCTCAACAAACTACGGTAGCTGGTGTCAGTACTTCATCGCCAACTACGTCTACCAATACTACAACAAAATCATCTGTATCGTCATCGGCATTCATTGATCACCATTACCACAAGTCCATTGATTTAGAGCGAGTCGGTACCCAAGCAGAAGGCATATTCGGTGAAAGGTTTGTACCATCTTAATTTATTTACTTCACTCACATCACCGCATTTGATTTTATGGTTTTTAGTAGTTGTTTCCTCCTTGCAACCTAACACCCTTTATGGTAACTAACTATAATTAACATATTTTGTGTGTGTGTGTGTGTGTGTGTGCAATTTACATAAAAACAGTGAAGAGTGTGGTGGCGCTGCTCTGGACCTAGACGACAATGGTGGCCGTATGTTTTTGCGCGTGCTCCTGCACCTGACCATGCATGATTACCCTGCCCTTGTTTCGGGAGCACTTCATCTGTTGTTCCGACATTTCAGTCAAAGGCAGGAAGTATTGCAAGCATTCAAACAGGTACGTTCACTATGTCCCAATTGTCTGAACAATAAATTATATTAATTACTTCAGATATCAACATGCTATACATGTAATTAACATACATTTATATTTGATTTAAACAGGTACAATTATTGGTGTCTGACGCTGATGTTGAATCGTATAAACAAATCAAATCAGATCTGGACGTACTCCGACAGAGTGTTGAAAAATCCGAATTGTGGGTGTACAAATCAAATAAACCAGCTGTCATAACAACATCTGTTGCAAACCAATCACACACAAGCGATAATGAGCAACAAACGATGTTCATGACAAATGTTCAAGTACCTGTAGTGACACAAGATGTCGCTGCACAAATGACAACATCATCCACATATGACGCAACAACTAAATTGCAACAACCGATATCGTCAACAGACACTCACTCGACAACTATGACTGATAAAGAATTACAGAGTGACACTTCTGCAACTGATGGCAGTACCGAAGAAGATGAAGATGACGAATATAGAAAAATTCAAAAGGTAACGATGATAATGGTTACCTTATTTTTAAATATATAAAAGCGTTCTAATTTCTTTGTCTTTTTTTAATTCACAGATTTTGATTCGAATGAATGAATTGTGCATTACCCGTGTAGGTTGTACAACTGGCAGTGGACTAATATCGTCATCGTCTAGACTAAATTTTTTCACAGCATCAACGTCGGGCAGCACAACCATAGTTGCAGGATCATCGATAAAAAAACCACGAAAACATGAGCAACGACTGTTACGTAATGTAGGCGTGCATACTGTAGTTTTAGATCTATTGCAAGTACCGTATGATCGGAAAGGTGATAGACGTATGGATGGCCTCATGGAACTGGCACATGAGTTTTTGCAATCATTTTGTCTGGGCAATCCGCAAAACCAGCATTTATTACACGCCCATCTAGACTTGTTTCTCAACCCAGAGGTAGTGGTTTAACAATAATCTTCAATTTAAAACAATAATAATGATAAATTGTACAACGTTAATATAGATTCGAGATGCGCGTACTGTGTGTGCAATATTTAAAGATAACCCTGTGTTGTGTAATGAAATTGGCGGCGGAGGTGGTGACAAGGTCGTTCAACATTTCATACACTGCATCGAATCACAAGGCAAACGGGTTGAGTACCTGGAGTTCTTCCAGACTATAGTAGGCTGTTGTTCGACTGGATCTGGATCTACGTCTGAAATGGGAATAGATTCTTCGGGCCAAGAACCTGAAAATTATTACTGTGGTAACTTAAAACAACGTCCTGGGGCAGCAGCAGCAGCTGCTGCAGCTATACAAAAACAACAATTTATCAGGAAATCTCAAGACATGGTCCTGCAAGAAGTAAGTTCACACTAAAATAATATTTTATAGTATTATTATTCTACAATACCAATAATAATATACTATATAACAGTGATTCACTCAATCGCAATAATATTTCACATTATTGTATTTATATATAAATTTGAAATTCCAATATTAATAAAACTTGTATAGTGAAAAATTAGTAAAAAATTATAAAATTTACTTTAACTAAAACAATACTAATTGTTATTTGATACCTTTACTAGATAGGGTGGTACTAGATTACTATGTGGCAATTTTTGAACCAATGTTATTACATTTTTGATTTTTGAGTGATGCTGTTATATAAAATAATATATTTTAATTAGTTGTGTAATGTAATAAATTTGATTATTATGTTAAAATAGCTATTAAATGCGGGCGAAGACGTACTAGTGTTCTACAATGACAATAAGGCGTCATTCCAACAATTTGTAGAAATGATGCGAAAGGAGCGTGATCGACAACATCAAGAAGATATGCTGATATTAGGAGGGGACGACTCAGGAAGAGTTACTCGTACTATAGTACAGGACCAACAAAAACCAGTTGGTGATGATGTACAAGAATTTACAACACAAATAGCAGAAGAAACAACAGGAAATGAAACCATACAGCAAAATGATACTATAGCATCTACAGGGTCAGAATATGATGAAAATGGTCATAATGCTTTACGGTTTGTTTGTTTCTCTTTTTTTTTTTTTACTTTTCCTACACAATCAAGGTCAGTTATTCATATTTTTGCCCCCTATATTCCTCTATCCATAACTATTTCTTTTTACGCTACAAACCTCTATATCCTTATTAAAATGACTTCTATATACTTACTTTGATGTATCTCTAAACCTCCCGAGTAACGTTTTTGCTGTTCAATATCGGTTTATAATAATCATGACAGTTTAATAGTTTATACACGGTCTACTTAAGTACTACCAAGACCACATCAAATTATTTATTTTATATTATTTTACTCGTGGATGTATAATAAATATGTATAAAAACACGAAATATTGAAAATATCTATAACTATGTATAATATTAACAATTTTACATTCTCTAACAGATACCATGTCGAGTTGGTAAAGCTTTTAGCCTATTGTACAATGGGTAAGAATGTATATACGGAAATCAAATGCCACAGTTTGTTGCCCTTAGATGACATCGTTGCTATGGTGACACATCCAGACTGTATACCTGAGGTAATAATCATTAACTACCACCATTGTCATAATCATCATTGACTTATCATGTACTTGTATTCTAATTATTACTACTAATAAATTAATTTGAAACAGGTAAAAGAAGCTTACGTTAACTTTTTAAACCACTGTTATGTTGATACCGAAGTGGAAATGAAAGAGATCTACGCGTCCAACCACATGTGGACCGTTTTTGAAAAGAGTTTCTTATCCGACATGAATAGGGTGGCTGATCAAGTGGCTTCTTCGACTATAACCGTCAGCAGTAGCTCGCTGTCAACGGTCACTAATTTAACTCGGACAAAATCACACCGGCAACTGGCGAAATATGTGTGTGATGCTCTAATTACAGTGATTGGTTCATTTTTTGGCAGTCCATTTTCGTCAACTGCCGCAGCAGCTGCTGCAGCAGCTACTACGTCGTCTGCATCTTCAACGGAACACCATCATCATCAACACAGATTACAAACTGGTATTGAAGATAGTAGCAGCAATTCATCTTCTGCAGTTACAATAACTGCCGCTTTGGCTGCCAACACCAATACCGCTGCGGCTGTACAAGTAAGTATCTTAACCCAAAACAAATGTAAAAAAATCCCACTCTGTAAACTGTATACTAAACATTTTTTTGTCTGCATACAACACATATTTTTAAATATATTTTGAATATTTCCAAATATTTTTTGATATTATCTTATAATTTTACTTATAAATATACGATTTATATTAGTATCGGGTGATTATTCGACATACTGTTCAGTGGTATATCATAAACTACAATCTTGTATTGTGGCTATTATGTGTGTACTTATGATTTTCAGAATATGTATCAATTATTAACGAGTAGGCTAGTTTGTGTTATTGGTGTATGTATGCTATATGTAACTAAGCTACAAAATGAAAACGTTATATTTTTAACCGACATAGTTTTATAGTAAATATGTTTTTATAAATGAACAATTCTTTATTTTATTTCGTAGAAAATATAATTAATTTTATTTCAAGAACCAAAATTGAAATAGTATTATAAATAAATAATACTTGCCTACTTTACACTCAAATATAATAGACAATAGTAGAAACAATTACCACATGTATTCTGTATGTACATTAAGTGTATTAATTATGTTATAATTTCAGGCTAGACAGCCAATATTTGTACAACTCTTACAGGCGGCTGTCCGAGTACATCAGCAACTTACAGCCGCCGGCCATTTGACTGTTCAACAACGGTTCAATGTGGAAAACACAATACGCACACTATCAGATTACGGTAAATTAAATTTGGTATTTAATTTGTAATATACTCTATATTTTTATTATGCATATGATTTGAAAATTCAAAAATAATTTCAGGAAAATTTATGGAAAAAAATCCTATTTATAAAATTATCAATTCATTTAAGTAGCATAATTACATAATACATTTTACTTAATAATATCTATGAGTGTATTATTTTACATAAACAGTTAATTAATTTGATTATTTATAAAATGATAACATTTTTTTCTGTTTTTATATGGTTTTAACTTGTTTTGTGCCCCAATATAGTATAGAATTTCAAGAATATGAATAAATTATTTATTATAATAATATTTTCATTATTTCGTTTTTTTTATCGATGTTATAACGTTTTTTTTTTTTAACTAAATGCATACATAGTTTAGTTAATTTAAACGGTTTTATTATAAAACTTCATAATCTATACAAATAATTTAATATCAATTTTTCTATTTTGAACAGCCAAGAATATGTCAATTGATGTTCCTTCGCAATTGCAAATTCAAATTAACAGTATATTTAACAAACAATCACAAAGTGCTAGTGGAGGGGCATCAGGTGGCAACTCGTCTCCGTCAGCATTGTTGCTTCGAAGACAGACGAGCAAGTGGTTACAAGCAGCCAAATCAGAACCAAAAAAAATGATTGAGAGATCGCAGTCGCAGGTATTAATTTCTATGACGATCAACCCCTATTGATTAATGTTAACCTGATTAAACCTAACCTAACCGCATAATATTATGTATTTTAGTTGATTCGGTTAGACAAGAGCATCGTCGAAGGATTACAGGATATCATTCTGGTATTAGAGGATCAGCTCAGACCATTAGTTCAAGCAGAGCTTTCACTGCTTGTTGATATACTATACAGACCTGAATTGTTGTTCCCAACTGTAGCAGCTGCTGCAGCCATAGGTGATACAGCATCAGTAGCAGTAGCTGCTTCTGCATGTGGCATCACTGGTTTCATTAATAGGTATAGAAATCAATGTGCCTGTTGATTTTTTTGTTTATATACTTTTCTTATTTCCATTTAAACGTGTCTTTAACAAACAATGAGATTAATTTGTAGTAATTATTCCTTCCAGGCTCATTAAACACACGGAACAGCTGTTAGAAGAAAAAGAAGACAAATTATGTATCAAAGTTTTGAAAACGCTACAAGAAATGATGGTCATGGACTTAGATTATGGGGAAAAGGTATATAATATTCATCCACGTAAATTGTACACATTTATTTATAAATTGGTATATTACAATGTATAAAATAAAAAAAATAATTTTATTGTGAAATACACAAAATTATGAGACATAAACAAATTCAATTTAAATATAAAATTACACATAAATTGTATAGTGTCTTTCCTATAAAATAATGAAAGAATTGTAAACATACACATTTTCTCTAATATAATTGATCAAAATATATTTATTTTAAATATGCTTATCTAATCAACTATAAAATTTAATAATTTTCAAGAAATGAATTTTGTTATCTTTTAAAAGTATTAAAGAATCTTTAATTTTTACAGATTTTAAATCCAATTAGTTTTCATAATAAAGGTACTTTACGATATATAAAGAAATTGAAGACCAAAACGCATTCTATAAATGCTTCACTTTGATTCATATATATTTCTGTTAATAATAAACAAAATATTGTTTTAAAATTTTTATTACATTTAGATCATTAATTTTTATACACTTAATATAGAAATAATTTTCTAATTACTACAATTTTTTAATGAGATACTTTATTATTTTTAAGATTCTTTACAATTCTATTACCAATATAGCCTAGTAATAAATCTTAGAAATACAAATATGTAAATAATTTAAATTTTATTAATTTTGATATAATTAATTTTATCAAGTTTTTGAACTAAATCAATGATAAAATACACCATTAGCAATCTTATGATTACTATTTATCTTTACAGGGAGATGCACTTAGACAAAGCTTGCTAGTGAGATATTTTAATGGTGGAACAGCTGGTACTGGCGGATTGGGCGTAGATATCTCAAGCGATAGTGGAATAGAAGAAAAATCTGATGAAGACAAGGACAGTGTGAGTGATAAAGATGAAAAAAATATCGGTGATGACGTTTCCACAGCCTCCAGTAGCTCCCTTAAAAAAACCATTGGAGATTCTTTGACAAAAACTGGATCTGGCAAACAACATAAGCACCAAAATTTACCTCCGCCACCATCAACGAAATCATGGTCTCCTCCACCACCAATATCGTTTCGATCCGAACAACAACAACAGCAACAGCACAGAGTCACCCACGGACCCGGAGGTGAATACAAAACAAATAAACCATCAAAATTTATGTGTATATTATATGTATTTGCACTTTGGTTTAATGGTTGCTATTGACACTACTTTTATTTATTTATTTCGTATGGGATACTAACAAAACACATATCATATTATACCTAGTCATAATCATTAAATAATATCACAAGTAAAAATCACAATAATCATAATAAATGTCACGATCAGAATTAAAATTAAAATGTTGATTTAATGGTATAACCTATAAATCATAAGTATTTCTAGTAATTAGATAACAGTCAAGCTTTGAAAAAAAGATTTTTTAGGCACACTGTCACTATGTGTTCCCTTATTTGTTTGGTTTCTCCACAATTGCACGAAGGTTTATGTAAAAGGTGTCCACACATCTACCTTGCTCTGTTTTGATACGATTCACTGTTAACACGTACATATTGATAGATATATTCCCTCTAATATCTCACATGGGTAAGCTACCAGATCCTGATTTCTGACTTCAAACTCTGCCCATTCCTTCTTCCATGCCGCGAAGCCACAGAAATTTGAACGTATTAAATTTTCAGTAGTGATGCATGAGGCTTCCTTGATTTGAGTCTAGATGATGGGAGTTCTTATAATATTTGGCACAATAGTAAGTAGTTCTTTTTTTAAATTTATAATTGCTAAACACTTTCGTGAATGATAATTGTAATTTTAATGATCTTAAACTCAAATAATAAAAAAGATAAATGTTTTTAAAAATATTGATAAAAACTAATCAAATATTAACTAATATATACAAGTTTAAGTTGCACAATACACAGTATAACACTATAACAGGAATTACAAATTATCAAGGGACAAAACTTGGTCATTTATCATACCGTTTAAAAATATCGTGTTGTAATGTTATCAATTTTTCATTATAAATACCAATTATTGTCAATGACGAAACTGACTGTTAAATGCATCGTATATTCCTATAACACATTTAAATTGTGCACTAATCATTGCCATAATATCTATAATATATATCTCTGTAATATCCCTGTACCAATTGTCTTTTAATAGTACTTCACTCAAAAATCTATATTAATAATACATTTAGTAATATAATTATTATTTCACAAATAATTTTTCTACATATTTAATAATTATGTAAATACCTCTGGTTATCCATTTTAAAAACATTACTGAAGCTTAATTGAAAAAAGTAAGTTAATTTTGACCAGATCAATTATTAGACCCAAACAGAAACAAGTTTAATTAAAATATAATATATAAATTAAATAAATCATGTATGAGATGACAAAACAATGACGAAATTAAATATCGTCTTGGATAAAATCGTTAGTAAATTACGGACTACAAAGACCACAATGAAAATGACAATTAGTAGCATCAAACGTTATCACTAATTAGTAGTCTTGAATCTAGTTTATTACACGTTTTTCCACGATTGAAGTACAATATATTGTTAAAATGACGGTCTACATACACATTACATTTTAATCATAATTTTTTTTTAAAATGTGTTTACAGCAAAATTCTTACAGCGAGCTGGACTTACTTTACACGAAGTACAGACCCACCTGGACCGGGAAGGAGCGTCCGATCTGGTCGTTGAGCTGATAATAAAATCAGCTGCTGCTTCAGCAGTCGCGGCGTCAGTATCTGGTAGCGGAGGAGGTGGTAGCGATGCTGTTAGTGGTTTCTTTAGTTCCAACGGGGTTGGAGGTGTTGGTGGTAATTTTTTCGGTGGAGGAACTGGTGGTTTCGGTCCATCGATTTCTGCTGCGGCCGCAGCACTTTCAGCATCCCCGTCTTACTCAATATTCGTCGAAGCCGTGCAGTTGGGCGTTGCGTTGCTAGAAGGTGGCAATCCTGTGGTCCAGCGTAGCGTTTACAACAAACTGTTATCACCCCTGCTACCAGGTACGGCTGCCGCTGCAGCGGCTGCGGCTTCAGCTGGTGGTGCTAGCGGCGGTCGTGGTAGTGGAGCCAGCCCCACTGACTCATCGGTGAACTGCTGTCAGTTGTTTTTCCGGGTATTTTATGATAAAATGCGTGATGCCCAAAATGAGATCAAATCTACGGTTATCGTTTCGGTTAATACGGCCGCCACGACAGCCGCCGCTCAGGCGGCCCAGCAGCAGCAGCAAGAAGCCGAAATGGCTTCAAGTGGACGTCGTATGCCTGCTATGAATGGCCAACAACATCGCGCTGATCAACGGCGAAAAAACGGTCGTTTCAATCGGAACTCTGGGAAAAAATGTATGTAATATTTAAGGTATTACGTTAGTTTTGTTTCAATCACTATTAGTTATATGCATTTAACTCTTACCTTGTACGTGTATGATGTGCCCGAACAGTTGGTAAAATGGCAATGAAATCGCGTCGAATGTTAATAACTGACGAGCTACGTGAGGAACTAGCACAGGCTGCGACGGCCACTAGCCACGCTTACACAGTTGGAGCCCGAAACTTATCAACGACATCTTCATCGACAGCCGCAGCTGGTACGGATACTATAGTTGTACTAAACATGTTCATACCACAATATTATACTTGTGGAATAGATAATGTGTAACGATACTCACCTGTAACTAACTAATATATGGTACTCTGTTCCTATTACAGATGAACGAAACAATGAAGAGAACAGTGAAGGAGAATCGTCAATACTGACATCCGAAGACGGCACCAGCACAACAGCTGACAGAATCCAGCGCGCTGATGACTCCTACTATTACTATTATCACAGGCAACAGCAACAACAACAACAATACCTACAACAACAGCAGCAACAGCAGCAACAACTATTATCGCCTAAAATCCTAATCATGCAACCAATACTACGTTTTCTACAGCTCTTGTGCGAGAACCATAACCGTGACTTACAAGTACGCTAAGTCATTTTTGTTTAGACATATTATTTACACATAGCCCCCTCCCCACTGTCGTCATTTACAAATGAGTGGAAGAGGGAGGAGTCACTTTGTTGAATTCCGTTTTGCCTTAGTCGTTTTTTCCTATTCATACCAGTGATTTTAATTGTCCATCGTTTTCTAACACTTTATTTGTTCATTTTTCATAATACACTGTTCATTTTGTGATGATGGTCAACAACTTATGTCTCTTATCAGATTTCCATGTAATTGAATTATGATTTACAATTAAAATTACCAGTGGTGTAACACAAAAAATTTGGCTCTTCCTCCCGTAAAAATAAAAATGAAATTTTCACAAATGAAAGAATATTCACTATACGATGTACACATAACAATAATTATAGACATAGATTAAAACTAATTTAATTTGAAAAAATTAATTCTTCAATATTTTTTTTCTTAGAGTTCAATTTACTTTAGGGTTCCAAATTATCATGGGCCTCCCCTCCGTGACACGGGGTCTGCGGGCCCTCAGTTACGCCACTGAAAATTACTTATAATAACAGCATCATTTCTTTTTTAGATACATATTATCACAATGTAAAACCATTTATGTTTTTTTTTCCATTGTTAGAACTTGCTGCGTGATCAAAACAACAAGGTGAACTATAACCTTGTGTCAGAGACCCTGATGTTTTTAGATTGCATATGTGGTTCGACGACGGGTGGCTTAGGGTTGTTGGGCTTATACATCAATGAAAACAATGTATCACTTATCAATCAGACCCTGGAAACATTAACGGAATACTGTCAGGTTAGTATTGTTGCATTTATTATTTTTATTAGAATTGCACTACTTGTGTTTTTCTGCAAAATATACATGGTTATATTTTTAATCAATACAACATTTCATCCCATACATAGGGACCCTGTCATGACAATCAAAATTGTATCGCTACGCACGAATCAAATGGATTAGACATTATCACAGCACTTATATTAAATGACATCAATCCACTGGGCAAAACGCGTATGGACTTGGTATTGGAGCTGAAAAACAACGCGTCCAAATTACTGTTGGCCATTATGGAGAGCCGTGGTGATGGGGAAAATGCTGAGCGCATTCTTTACAACATGAACCCTAAACAACTGGTAATTTATTTACCTTATTACTTTACATTTAGAATACTACCATTGGTACAATGGTACATGGTTTATGTAGACTACATCGTATAGATGTATAGAGCATCTAATTTTTTGTTGTTTGATGTGTATATTATGTTTATTGTCATAGGTGGATGTCGCTTGTCGGGCGTATTACCAACAGCAATATAATTCGACTGCGTTGTTAGCCCGCCGCCGTCGTCGTGATAGATTAACGATGCCATTTGACGTGGGTGATGATGATGATTATTTCGATGATGATGACGATGATGACGACGATCAAGACGAATGTGACGAAGATGATTATGATGAAGACAACATACGACTAGGACAAGATGCGTCAGTTGGTAGGAGTCGAGTTCGTAGTACTGCAACCAACAGTAGTGCTGATGCTGATGACGATGACGACGATGATGAATGCGGAGTGTCCCCAAAAGAGGTATGAAACAAACCTATTACAGTATATATAACATACTATATAATGTGATAACCGATAATCATCTACAATACTAAACATAAGTATTTAGTACGCTAATTTGTAATTTTTACTAGTTTATATTAAATATTTATCATCAGCCTCATAATTTCTCATCAATAATATACAAGAACTGAGTTTATGCTCCCTTACTAATAACAGACACTTGGCAAACCTCGGGTTTCCTTTAAAGATTAATTTGATGAATAAATCGACTGTGCACATTTTTTCTCACTTATTAACTTCAAAATCTTTGTGTTCTTTTTACTTGTACCTGTTATTGGCGTTATTTGTGCCAATGATTTACTAATTACATAGATAATAGACCAATTTTTAAAATTATGCATTTTGCCAATAAGAACACGTAATTTAATTTATGATTTATTATTAATAATATTATTTGTATTATTATATAAATTAATTTAGTTGGGTTGCCTTGCAATGTAATAAACTAACTTTTTTCTTGATGTGTATTCATTTTTAAAATGAGGTTTATTACATAACTTGTAGTTTTTTTTTCAAAAAATTTAACATATACAAATCTTGTATACATGTAGGTGGGCCACAACATTTACATACTATGCCACCAGCTAGCACAGCACAACAAGGAATTGGCTGGTTTGTTAAAACCTAATACCCTATACTGTAGCGAAGTTGAAAATGGACAGGCTAGTGGACAAAATCAACAACAACAGCAACAACAGCAGCAGCTATTACAACAACAAAACCAAGTGGATCCTAGAGTCAATCGAGCTTTGGTATATTATGCATCGCATACAGCACAAATAGAGGTACACGGATTTGATTGTCATAAAAATAAAAAGGATAAAGAGACAAGTTATCGTGAAAATTTACAATAATTCGATTTTTATTATTTTCAGATTGTCAGACATGACAGAACACTGGAACAAATCGTTTTTCCGATACCGGAAATTTGCGAATATCTGACTAGAGACACAAAAATCAAAATCTACAATACAGCTGAACTTGATGACCAGGGATCTAAAGTGTCTGACTTTTTCGAAAAGACTGATGACATGTTCAACGAGATGATGTGGCAAAAGAAGCTAAGGGGTAATTATTAATACAATTTAGAATTTTAATTAATAACAATAGTTTGGTATCTCAAGTGTCATATGTGTGTATGTATGTTCTGTGTTTCACAGCTCGACCATCACTGTTTTGGGTTAGTAGCTTCATGTCTTTGTGGAGTAATATTTTATTCAATTGTGCCGTCATTATTAATCTTATCGTGGCATTTTTCTATCCGTTTGATGATGACCGTGTTGGTAGCAACAATAGTGACGATGGTCCACAACGTCGTCGAATGATATCAGGTGAGTGAATAGTTGGCCAAGAAGGAATTAAAAAAGATTATAAATATAGAAACGAAAGTTATAGATATTCTTATTGTATTGACAGCATTAACATGTGTAATGACTAATTGTGCACTTAGCCAGTTAACCTGGTAGGCCTGGGTTTATTTTATTACTTTACTAAACAATAAAAAATATTTTAATTTATTTTTTACAGTAATGATGTCAGATGTATCGAATTTAATTTTATAAATTTCTTTCTTATTTAATTGTAGTAATTTTGACGGAAGTATATTATTATACTTTTCATATAATATATCAACTACTTTGTAAGACGCTAAATTGTTTTTATAACAAATAGAACTGTATCCTAAATACATATATAATATGTTAAAAATATATAATCCTTATTGCGTAAGTAAAAACAAATGTTTAATATTATATATAAGAAAAAAAATTAATCAATTTTAATTATGTGGTATCTACATACATATATATATATATATATATATATATATATATATATATATATATATATATATATATATATATATAACATTTAGAGTAACGACAAATACATAATATATAATAAAATTGTTTTTGCATATACTTTTCGTTTTCATTTTTTTTTTCTTTTATTTGAATTATTTTTAGGTTTTGATTATTTGTCTACACTAAACAATCATTTTTTAAAAAATATTTATTTTGCAGCTCTAGGTGGCCATGTTTCAGCCGCAGTATGGCTCGGATTGTTAGCTTCAATTAGTGCAGCTGTATTTTTAATATGGGCACGAGATGATGAAAACGCTGATGACGTTGATGACGAGGATGAAGAAAACGATGATAATAGCAATGAAAACGACGGAAATGACGATCGAGACCAACAACAACAACAAAAAGCCACTCATCGCCGTAGACAACGACGGCGGCGCAGGCGTCGACGTACTTTACTGACGACTCGAACTAGTCGTCGAAGATGGACAGCTGCGGTACGCATCACCTTGGTGGTTACCGCTATCCTTCGATTGATATTGTCTGTTGGTCCAGAACCCACGCTCTGGCTGTTAGGTGCAATCACAGTACGTACATTACCTCAACCCATCTCCACCCAGTTTACGTTTTTAGCAAAGTCCAATACTTTTATCTAAATTTAATATAACTACTAATGGTGTACTTAACATTTTACAACATAATTTCTGTATACAAATAAAAAACTAAAGCGTCTCCAACAAGCAAATGTACTACGTATTAAGGCAAAAAAAATTTTTTTAATGTTTTTCCTTATTGCAGGTAGTAATGAAAAGCGTGCATATCATTAGCATCATGGGAAATCAGGGTACATTCACCAAACGTTTGGGTCAGATATTGTCGTCAGCCGAAATTCTCTACCATCTGATGTACATTATGTTTTGTGTACTCGGTCTATGTATGCATCCATTTTTCTACAGCGTATTGGTAAGTCATAAATGGTATTGTTAAATATGATTAAGGGATGAATATAAATCTTAATAATTTAATATATTGTTTAGCATATGATAATATACAATACAGTATATTGTGTTTTAGTTGCTGGACGTGGTTTACCGAGAAGAAACTTTGTTGAATGTCATACGGTCAGTTACGCGCAACGGTCGTTCTATTATATTGACCGCGGTCTTAGCTCTTATACTAGTCTACATGTTTTCCATAATCGGCTATATGTTTTTCAAAGATGATTTCCTAGTACAAGTTGATGATGACATAATTTTAGGTAAATGTACTAAACTTCTTTTTACTTACTTACGTATGAACAATAAATACTCTTTTTTAACATAATATAAATTAATTTGTGATAAATCTATTAGATAATGTAGATAAAAGAACATAAAAAAATGTAAATATTTTGAATAAACTAATAATATGTTAGTTGATTTAAAATAGTAATTTATCGCTACTTAATTTATATAGACATGAGATTTAACCACTTATCATCTAAAATGTACATATTATTAGAAAAAAAATTTTCTAGGAAATTCAAAGCAGTGAAATTACTTAAATATGCCATTATATAAATTATTGTATACATAACACTGTTAGATTTATAACAATGTGTTTTTATTTTAGAAAACAGTAGCGAAGACAACCAGCAGACCTGTTCAGCGTCGTCAGTGGGTGATGATCTCTGTGGTGATAGTAGCAGTTTGACCAGATCTTCAGTAATAATAGATCCAGGTGGTGATCGGAAAGAAAGAGCTTGCGAGTCGTTGATCATGTGTATAGTCACTACATTAAACCAGGGTTTGAGGAATGGCGGTGGCATAGGAGACATACTCCGAGCACCTAGTAGTCAGGTACGCGTAGTGATCAAAACTTACCAAGAACAAAATCAGATTTTGTACTTTAATTTTTTTTCTATTTATTGGCTGATTTTCATATAGAATTATTTAAACTCAATTAATATTAAAAGAACAGAATATATATGTATTATGTAATTAATTATTAAATTATTTTATCATTTACAGGAACCTCTTTTTGTGGCACGTGTCGTTTATGATCTTCTGTTCTTTTTCATAGTCATTATTATCGTTTTGAATTTAATTTTTGGTGTCATCATCGACACGTTCGCTGACCTACGTAGCGAAAAGCAGCAAAAAGAGCTCATATTAAAAAATACGTGTTTTGTATGTGGTATGTATAATTTTTTCTAATACCAAGTGCTGTTTATTATATGTTTATAAAATATTCAAAATTTACTCATACAAAATACATTTAATAGCTTATTTTCGTTTACAAATATATTTTTATTGGTGAATCTATAAAAAAAAAATTTTCTAGGTCTCAATAGATCTGCATTTGATAACAAAACTGTAAGTTTTGAAGAACATATCAAGTGTGAACACAACATGTGGCACTACCTATATTTTATCGTTTTGGTGAAAGTCAAGGACCCCACAGAGTTCACTGGACCTGAAAGTTACGTTTACGCCATGGTGAAGGTACATCAAAATTATGTTAACATCTCTGAATCTTATTGGTTGAAAAAAATCACATTTGTTGTTATTTAAATTATTGAATAGGATCGTAACTTGGACTGGTTCCCACGTTTAAGAGCAATGTCACTGCTAATGGCTGCTCAAGTGGATAGCGAGGGTGATCAGGTTGAGCTTCGTGGATTGCAAACTCAGTTAGAGACAACGCAGACATTGGTGGCTTTGCTGTCGCAACAACTGTCCGAGCTCAAAGAACAGGTACATAGTTATAATCATCTTTAACAATACAGGATTATAGGTATTTTGTAAATATAAATGTGAAATTTATTTATGTTTGCAAATAGTTGTAGTTTGTAAAAAATAAAAATACTGTAAAATATATTTAACTGTATAAGGCAAGTGAAAATTAACATGAATTGAATTTGTATACACTTCGTTTTCAAATGTTTTATATATTTGTGAAGTTGTATTCGACGTACTTTAGTAAAAAAAAAAAAAAAAAATCGGAAATAATGGATATTAAAATTATATTATTATATTTATATTTTTATATAAAATATATTTAATTCCTTGTTATAATAACTGATTTTTAGTTTGAAATATTTCTTTGTTTAAATATATTGTAACCTGTTTCCTGCTCTTCAAAGTGAGGTACACACCCGTTGAAAATATCATTATAAAATTGCTTTAATCATTATTGTTTGTTTGTATAACATACCAATTTATATAAGTCTGATCATATAAATAGAATGAGTCGTACTTATGATGTAATCGAGATAATGTTGTTTAATTTGTATAAAATAAATAATTACCGAATAAGGAAAAAAATTAATTTTATAAAAAATCGTATACGTTTCAAACGAAAACGAAACTATTATTTTAACGTTACATTTGTAATTCGTTATTTCGTTAAACTGTATTTATTATTTTACTATTATTACTTGTGCAATATTAATTCAATACTTTTGTCCGTATTTAGATGACTGAACAACGAAAACAACGGCAACGAATTGGCTTATTGAACTCGACAAATGCATATTACGGCATTGGCGGTGGCAGCGGAGTCAATGTATTGCGTCAATAAAAAACGGAATCCGATTATGTAATTGTACGTTTAGAATATAACAATAATAATAATATGTACTTTTTTTATATTTACTTTATAGTTATTTGAAACAATAACATGCACATGAAAATATTTATGTAATATTAACGGGATAGGCAATATAGTAGCAAATACTTAAGACGAAGGGTTAATTAAAAATGCAATATATTCATGTTATTGTTTAGCTTAGTTAATTGTTATTGTAAAAAAAAATCCTTTAAAAATTGTTTAAGTCTGACATTTTTTTATATGTAGCACAGGGTAGTTAATTATTGAGAGAAAAAAAAAAGAAGAAAAACTTTAAAGTTTATATCGTTGACATTTTTATTTTAGAAAAATTTATTAATATTTTATATAGTTTAGTATTTTTGTTAAATAATGTCTACGTAATTTTATTTATATCGTATTTGTTTACCGTATACGAAATGGAGTTATGTGACTCAAGTATATTTTTACTCGGCATATTATTTAAATTTAGACACCGATTAAAATACATTAGTACACATAAGGCGATATGAACAACTTTGATGTGTGTTATTTATTATCCTTAAATTTACCAACTTGCCATCGCATTTTATAGTAACATATTAAATATGTTTTTATAATCAAAATTTCCAAAAATATAATATATCATTCAGTTATCATTCTGATTAACGTTTTGATGTTTACCGATTATGTGTTCAATAATTATTGTAAATTAAGTGTACACTAATTGTGTATATGTAATTTGTATTTAATCATAATAATTATTGTACAACATTAAATTGGTAAAAACAAACGATGGCGGCTTGTATACAGGATTTTTACTATAAAATTTGAGCCACTTATATTTTTACTATTATTATTATTTATTTTTTTTAATCTGCTTACTAAATATAATACATAATATCTATATCTGTTAATTGTGCAATTAAAATGATTTATGAAAATTATTTTTAAATGTTTGATATTTGTTTTTAATTGAAATACAACAATATAATTTCTAATCAAGTGTTTTTGTGTTAAATGAAAACTTATAGAGTACTGATATAAACATTGTTCCGAAACAAACAAAAAATCAATTGTAAAACAAGTAACATACACATATTGCACTTTACACACTTTATCGATTGTAATAACATTTAAGTCTAAATGATAAAGGTATTATTCGTTATAGTTTTTTTGTCAATATTTATAATAAACTTATTTCCGTAGAAAAATAATACTAATTCTAAATATCTCGAAATATCTTTGCAACAAAGTTAACAGAAAATTTATGTTTTTTAAAATATAAAGAATAAATAAAATTAGGGAAAAGTATAGTGATTATTGATTGTTAATTTGGATTTTAAAAAAATCTTGACTTCTCTTTTCAATATTTCTCTGCTTTTTATTCTACTATTTTAACACTTTATCTCAGTTGTTTTCTTCTTTCAAAGAAAAAATTCTTGGAATGATTTTATTATTAATTTATATGATTACTATATATTCCGTGGATATCTGGTAATTTAAATATATAATTTCATTGTCTTACAAAAGCAACCTAATATTTACTTATCTTTTGTTAAAACTCCAGATTATTGCTCTCGAAGTTACATTATATTAATGTAGATTACAGTATTATGATACAATGTAATTAACTGAACAAAGAAGGAAATATTATAACGACTTGCATATTTTAAGAAAGAATTCAACCTTGGAAAATTTAAATAATTTTATACTATAATTACAAAAAAAAAATTAATAACTACTTTTTAAACATTAAAGTCAGAATGAACATTTGATTTGGAAATGATAGAGAGAAACAAATAGTGTTAATAAAATACAGTTAGACTTGAGGTCGAAATTAACAGTGAGGGTTGTAAAGTTCAAATATTTAAGTTCGATTTTGCGAGAAGACGTAGCAAGTAAGAATAAGGCGTGACTCCGTGGATTAGTGGGAAAAAGGCGTACATGTATATGCAATAAAAAAAAAGTGGAATTTAGAGTAAAAGGAAATTTTTTTATAATACTTGTAATTTATGGGCCTGCGATTATGTACGGAACTGAGTGGTGTTGAGGCATTGGAATAAAATTAACGGGGAAAAAACAGAATTAGCAAAAATAAGAATCTTAAGACGGACGTGTGGGGTAATTAGATTAGATAGAGTACGGAATGGATATACGAGGGCTATCTCGAAATCAACCACCGATGTGTTACAATTCACACCATCACGTACGACCACTTCGGTTTATATTTTCTCTTATAATATGCCAAGTTTCCACCATTCCCGTCCAATATTATCCTAATAGTTGCCGGAATAACACGGAGAATGCAATTCTATCTTCCGCCGCCTGTGAGGTGAGGT
Source organism: Chaetogeoica ovagalla (assembly GCA_032441825.1). Classification (NCBI taxonomy): domain Eukaryota; kingdom Metazoa; phylum Arthropoda; class Insecta; order Hemiptera; family Aphididae; genus Chaetogeoica; species Chaetogeoica ovagalla. The sequence continues at coordinate 1,296,096 of CM063747.1, read as the reverse complement.
GCGAATCGGTGTAATTCGATTTTTTGCAAACCGAACGATATTATAAGAGAATAAATGTACAGAAACATGTCATATATGTGTGCCCGTACGTACCTAGTGAATCGTAACACATCAAAGGTCGATTATTTTGAGATAGCCCTCTCGTGATATAAGAAAAACCCCGAGATGGTGTTTGCGTGTGTGTATGGAGAAAAATACACAGTCGGTTAAAAAGTCCAGTGAATCAATCGTAGAAAGGCAGGAGTTGGGTATTGAAAAAGTGATAATAGATGGTTTAATGAGAGCATGGAGTAGATGGTTATAGGATGATGTGGATGGTAAAAATAAGAAGAACGGCTGAAGGCCAAGAAGAGAAGGACGAAGAAAGTCCGAATAAAAACTTGAATTCGAGTTTTTTTTTCTGTTATTTTAAATACTGACGTAACGACAACAATATCGATTTGGTTCATTGGCCGGCCACACTGCCTTTATAAAAACATTACGAAATCGTGAGAATATTATTTTATGTTATGTATAGTAACTGCGAGACGGATCGCTATGGTTTCGTGTACAACAACAATGACAACGACGCGCGCGTGGACGGACTCTTTAACAGAAAAAAAAAATTATTGAAGAACAGTGGCACGCAAAGGTTTTTCAAAAGCCTATTCAATTTATATCTTTTAACGCCCATCTCGCTACCAATGACGTATTTTCAATTTTTTTTTTTTTTGAGGAGGAGGTTAACCCTTTTAAAAGTGAAATTTATTTTATTCGTATATTCATATTCGCACTTATCAGTGAGTTTAGTAAATCGTACATTTTTTTTCCTTTTGGTTCTGAAAAGGGAATTGAGATCGACTCCCCCCCCATACACACCATTGCCATTACAAGTATAAAAAAAAGCTCTAATAAGTTGTTAGGAAAAAATTACCACGTTATCAATTCACTTCTTTGAATGTTTCAACATTCAGTGAAAACACGTTTTCAAATTTTTGAACTCATAAACAACATACAAATATTAATTATTGCGCGTATAAATAGGTTTTTAATTTAATGTGTGTTAAACATATGTTATGATGACTCTAGTTTAATTAAAATTGTTAATTACATAATTATAATTAATTTATATATCATTTGAGTATTGCGTAATGAGATTATAGTGTATACACTATTTTGTCACTGTCGACCTAAAACGATTCTTCAATTGTATGCAATTTAAACACACACGAGATTTCTAAGACGATCAACCTTCAACAGAAAACAATTCTGAGTAGTTTTGTACATTATTGTTGAAGAAAAAAAACACATAATAATATTGAACAAACATATTTAGTTGTTGCGATGACTTCTCCTCCCATGCCTTTTTTTTTTAACCTGAAAAATGTTTTTAATTAAAACGTCGCCCTAAACCACAAATAAAAAAAAATATATATATATATCCGCATCTTAGTAATCTATAATGTAGACGGGTACACTTTTTTACTGTCTGTAGTGTATTTTAGCCGCAAGAAACTATTTTTTATAAGTAGGTAATTTTTTAAAAAAATTTTTCAAAACATTGACTCGTTTTGAGACCAAAATCCATACGTCCTCCTAATCACATTTGCTTTAGTGTAAATAAATAAATGCACACCGGTACTTACAATATTTATTATACAACCGATTATTAATCGTTCGTACAATATTGTAACCTAGTAAGAATCCGTTACGAAACTCTCAAAATAGGTGATTATTGCCAATGAAAGACGTACGCATTATATGTAATGCGTCATACGTTCAAACGTAATTTATTACAGCCCACATGAGTGAAATGTACTCAACAAGGTCTGATTTAATTAAGTAAATACGAAAAGCAAACGGGAGTACTTACCCAATTATTTAATAATAATAAAAAAATGCGTAATATTATTATCAATATACCTCTTCTTTTAAAGCAATGAACATTATCAAGTCGATTTTTATAGTTTTAATATGGATAGGAAAAATACAAAACAATAAAAACGATAGTTTCAGTTATCTATAGAGGTGAATTATAGTTGATATTCTTCTTAAAAGTGTCTAGAAAAAGAGTATTTCGTAATGAATCAAAGGATGTTTAAAATAGTTTTTTTTTCTAATAACACACTGTTGGGCGAGTAAAATTGATTTAAAATAAATTCTTCTTATAAATAACGTAGAATTAGAAAATTGAAAATGTGCATAATTATTGTTTATTGAATAACCGCGACAAAAAATAAGTATGTATATACTCGTATATAATAACTACTTGCATAAGGCAATAATAATAAAAAAAACACATTTTTGTTTCAGAGATTATTATTTATTTGAGCAATTATTTAAAGAATGACGATTATTTTTCTCGACGCTTTACGTGTACATTTTTTATAGCACAATTTCTATCGTATTGTTTGAAATTGTTCTCGATGTAATCGTTTGACTAAACTGAACGTATTACGCGAAATTTTTTTTTTTTTACTCGTAGTAAATCGGTTTTTACTATTTGCACGTGCGTTTCCCAATTTTCCTTCGGTTATACACTCCTGTCTCATTGATATTATTCAGAACTCAGTCTCATCTCGACATTGTACGCCAAGAAGCCTCTCTCGTACACGATATATTATACAACGCGTTTCAAAATATTTGCGGCAGCCGTAAAGCGACGACGGCGGACGCGTTTTGCTCAGAAAAATTCATTATTCTAACTTAAAACCCATCTATGGTCGCACTTAATTTTGACGTTAAAACGTTTTGATGTTTAATATTCGCGCGGAAAAAAATATTATGCACAAAAATGACTTCGTATTTCCGATACTCAAACGTTTTGCTACACTCGACATGGAAACGCGATGTATTAATGACGAGAATTTCAACAAATGTTTGGCGGAGACAGATTTCTTTTAAATAATTTAGCAAAAAAAAAAAATAATACGACTCATTCATCAATTTGAATAAAATTACCATTATTTGACTGTTGATTTCAATAACTATTAATTAAAATATCAACACATTCGTTACCGCCAAACATTCGTGTGTAACCTCCTCGGTTTTTCTATAGGTTTTCTTCAAATCGTATTCCTATAAATTGCGTACAGTTGCACACGCACAGTTATACCGATTGTTTACTATGACTATTATAGTTTTAATAATTTTTTTCCGCTGGTGTAAGAATGATGCGTCACTCCTGAAATTAATTATCATCAGTTGGTGTCTCGTCAGTCGAGGCGGCGATGGAAATTGTTTAAATTGTCTGATGACAAAGTAGTGGCATCATCATCTGTATATATGTATCACAATCAACACGTTTGTGGTGTGCGACACGTAGTACTCTAAAACGTGAAACAGAATTGTGTACATGCTGTCGTTTGGTGTGATATATTTTTTTGTTCGATTCGATGGCAGTCGTTAACAAACTAAAAAGAAAAAGGAAAAATAGGATATTCAAAAAGTGGATGTATACGAATGCGGTGAGTATATTTTTTTTTTGCCGGTTTCGATATCGCATATATAATTTAATATATTTTAATAAATAAAATTTAAAATGCTACGCGCAAATATATATATATATATATTCTATAAAAGTATAGCTCAAAACTATCAGTCAATATGTACATTGTACATTGTTCGCGGGATTACGATATAACGTCGACCTAAAGGCTATAATGTGCAGATTGACTCGAAGAGAGAAAAACGATATTTAATCTGTTTAAATACGTGTAGTTCACACATTGTTTAATATCTATAATTATACAGATATTGTTAATTTATATATTTATATATATATATATATAAAGAATACTAATTGTATTTCATCGATCACGTATAATAATTTTATTTCAAGGGATTCGTCATTGTGTAGTGTTCCGTTATCTCGATCAACTGGTAAAAAGTATAACAAAAAATACACTGAGTAGCTACATAATTTTTTTTTTTTTTTTTTTGTTAAAATGTATTATTTTCGAACTATTTGAGAGAGAAAAAAAATCGGATAATACGAGAATTTACTTCAACGTCCTCGACAAATTGAATGGGTACAAATTTATGCGAAGTCACAATGCCAGTACTTGATTATTCTAACATCGTTTCACAAAATGAATATTTTTGAATATTTAACGAAATGTACGTATGGCTTTCAAAGAAAAATCAAATCTACGCGGAAATCGAATAAATTTTAAAAAAAACCGTTTGTTATCGACTTGCAGCAGCAGTAAATTGTTGCGCAAAATTTAAACAATACATATCAATACGTTGTGGCTTTAAAATTGATTTTATCGCATAAAATGTGAACCGCCAAACATTTTCCAATTGACATGTTCTATATAATTTCATAAATGTCAGCAATTACGACGATATAATCCGATTGCAGTTGTATAAAATTACATTAATGTTATTGACCCGATCGGTACATTAGAAGTCGTTGAAGAATTATTTGAAAAATAACCGAAAATTTCAGTTAATGTCTGAAGACATAAACTCAAGGGGAATTCTAAACAAAAATGTTTGCAAAAAGATTTACGAATGAAAAAAATAAATGCGCGAATTATTATTTTTTATCGCTGTCCACGGTATATTTTTAGGAATAAGAATTTTTAAGCGCATCTTAAATGTACAAAAAAAAAAGCAAAAAATTATAAAAGTAAAAACAAAAACTCTTCTTGCGTGTTATGATTTTCATTTTAAAAAAACGCGCAATTTTCATTTCGACTCGGAAAACAATATTTCATAAACTAGTGTTCGGTAAGGGAGGATATATATGTTGAGTTATTACTAAGCAAATTTATTTATAGAAAAAAATTTTTTTTTTACTTATTAGAATTTTCCTCTCGCATAATTCTTCCTATTCTGTGCGCTACAAGAAATAACAATAAAAAAAACCACCGACAGATCGTAATGTCGTATGCAGCAGCGTCGTATATTCGTGAAGAAAAAAACAACGACGTTCAATGTATTTTAAATTGTTCGTTTGATTATTATTAATATGATAAACTGACTTGAACAACGTATAAAGTAAAAAAAATATATATCTTTTAAAATACTCTTTTTTTAACGCAATTCCGAACGATATTTTCGAAGATAAATCTCATTTCATCAAATGGTATCTACACGAAAATAATAACTTAACCGGTGTAACGAATTTTTTTTTTTGTTTTTGGAGGGGGAGAATAATTCCGTGTAGTTGTTTAAAACGGATATCGAATAATGAATTTTATCAATAATCCTGTTATATATTAATATTATATTCGGTGTTCGAGAACCCGTTGAAAAACAACCGAGTACATTTTATTATTACAACACACCCGTTTATAATTATGAATAATCGCGTTATATAACAACTGCAAATCGCGGTGTATTTATTTAATAGAAATTGTGTTAATATTATATAAACACAAGATTAAAACGAAAATTAATAAATGCGCATTGTTTGTATTCGATTCGATTACACACTATACACCATTTGTTATTCGTATTAATGAAAATCGGATTCGGAATACTTTTGGCATTTTATTAAAAAATTTGCCCGGGCAAGGGGGGGGGAACGGTGAATAATTCTTTATTCTTTTTCTTTTCGACAAAATAAAATCACGTTGCCCGACGTCCGTTGCGCGTAACTGAACACAACTCGGTAGATTTCTGTGAAAAAAGAGAGAGAGAGAGAGAGAGAGATAGAAAAAAAAGGTAATTTCACTCGCGTTCGAATTTATTATTATTTCGTTCATCCTGCACGCGCGCGCGCGTGTTTTACGTGAACATCCGTCGTGATGCACGCACGACGAATTCCTTTCCCCTCCAGGACGCGCCGTCGTGTACAAGGCGACGGCAGCTGTTCTTCCCGCCGTTGCTGCTCTACAATTGTGTAACACGAACACACACAAAACCGATGCCGCGACCGCGGCGGTGGACAGACAGGCAGACAGCCGCCGCCGCCGCCGCACGCACAACGTATTTATTATTATTATTGTAGTCGTCGTTGTTATTATTATTATTATTGTTATAACCGTCGCGGTGTAGGAGCGCCAGCGTCGTCCGTCCCGGCGTGGGACCGGCAGCTGCACCACCAGTCACCGAGCGCGGTACAAAAATATTACTACTACAGCGCGCGCGCGTACTATTATAAAATTATACCATATAAAAATATACGTCGAGTGAGTGAGTGAGCGACCGAGCGAATGAGACGAGTCGCGTTTCACACGCATATTTGTCGGCCGCGGTTGTGTGTGTGTGTGTTTTTTTTTATTGTCGTTACGACCAGCCGCGGACGTAGACCACCGCAAGTCCAGTGTGTAACCATCGACGGCGGTTGTCGGTCGTACCTCGCTCTCGTCTCTCCCGTTGTGTTGTACACGCGTTCGGTTTTTCAGTGACTCTTCCCTAACACACACTTCCGTTTACCCGAACGCTGTGGGCACGGGGAACCCGGGTCGTCGATTTCTCGTTTTTCCCGGTCTCCGCGAAACCACCAGCCGTCCCGAGTGTCCCTTACGGTACTATTTCTTCACTCGTCATGAACGACGGTCATCGACTGCAACAACGCCGTCGGCGGACACACGTCACAGTTATGTCGCAGCAATAATATCACGAACGAGTACGGTAAATAAAATGAACACCGTTTTTTTTTTTTTTTTTTTTCGTTTATAATAACGAGAAATGCTATTTTGTACGTACACACACGCGGTGTGTTTATGTAATAATAAAATTGAGATATAAAAAAAATGTCTGTGTACGCGGCGCGCGTGTTAACGAAATCCGTCAGTTAAAATTTTTGTAATAACGGTTTACAGTTTATGCCGACCTTACCGGGTCGCGGACTACGCGGGGTGGAAATGGTGTGCGCGCGGTTAAGGTTAAGGGGAACCCCGGTCGAAGAGTAAAAGCGGAGAGTGTGTTGTGTTAATACAAAAAAAAAAAAGCGAAGGAAATTAGAAGAAATTTCGTCGTACGAAATACGTATCGACGATTTGATATTAATGTTTTTCGAAAGGGTTTTAATCCCCGTCCATCGCGTTCGCAACAATCATTATTATTGTTGCTCGTCGACGCGTCGGTTAAAAAACGAAATCATATTATCCGAGTACACGGAAACAACCGTAGTCCTTTTACACACACACACCCACAAAACAAAAATAAAACGTTTGTTTACGTTAAATTCTTTTTTTTCTTGAAGACGGCGGTTATTAGACGCTGTTTAATGAAAATATATTTCATTATATTGTTTGACCGAGCGGCGTTTTTTTTTTCTCTTTTTTATTACACGTGACGGAGAACGCGATTACAATAACAATAATAATAATTATTATTATTATTATTGTTAATAATCGTAATACGTAATAAATCATACGTGACTAAATACGAAATCGCGGGGCGTTTGCGCGCGCGCTTACAAGCGCGACCGGTCTCGCGTCGAACGTTCCCTCCCGCTCACACGGTGCCCAGAGCAGTGTGTTGTTCGCAAACACGTACGACAAAACCGAACTAGTTTTATGCGTGTTACATATTTATTGTTACACACCGGTCGGTCTCTAGCGTATTGTGCTGTTTATTAGTGTTGTTGTTTTTTTTGCTCGCGATAACGTCGAGTATTTCATTATTATTATTATTATTATTATTATTATTATTATTATTATTATTATTATTATTATTATTATTATTATTATTATTATTATTATTATTATTTTAACGAGATTTATTCAAGTCGCACTTGTGGAGTACGTACCGCACTAGCGTAGTAAAGCGACATAGGCGTCGTTGCTGCTGTAGCGGGCGACGACGACGGTTGTTGTATTATTTTTATTTATTATATCCGGTATATATGTTTTAATGACATAATGTGCGACACGTACAACACGCCGTAACATCTCGTTTTATTTATATATAATTCTAATCTAAAACGAAAGAAGAATTCGAAAAAAGAAATTGTCCCGGTACGCGGGTTTTCGCGCGATTGTCGTCCGTCGTCGGGGACAAGATCGCGCGCGTTACGTAAAAAAACTACTTTTTTTTCATATGCGGAAGAGAACACACATTCCGCTCGCGACTATACCACCGAACTCTTTTTTTTTTTTTTACGATCGACTTTTTCCGGTGCGAAACGGGGTTTACACCTTAACACGCGCGTTTATTTATCAAATTATAATAAAATCTCGGATTAGATTCGAAAAACGGTTTTGACGAGCTCTTAACCGTCGCCGTCACGCGTTAACACATTGTCGCGGGCCAGCCAGTACGAACAGTAACGAGGAGGCACCTCCGTTATAATATATAAAATATTATATGCGTATTCGGGACTTCGCGGATTCGCGTTTCTAATGTTTTCGAATAAAAACGGACGCGGTTTCGCGAACGTTAATGATTCTATATAAATTTAAGCGAATTCCGGATTTGATAAAGTAGCGATGCTATGTACAGATGAAGAAAACGAAACGAGACAAAATGTATTCCGCGAATGTCGTTTGTAACTCATTCTCTAGAGTTCTATAGAAAATGACCACAAACACTCGTCGTCAATCGCGATGAGTAAAATAAAACGATAATCAGACGACGAAATAATTATCGTGGAAGTACGCCTCCTCTTCTTGTACGCGGTCCCGGCCGGTGGAGGGATTATTTGCTCGAAGCTACGTATTTTAGTGGAGAGACGATCAAAAATAACCTCGAACCACACTACGGTATTTGTACATTATTAATATTGAAGAAAAAAACCGTATATTTCAGTTGATTGTTCTCACGTTTATCGGTCGTATTGCAATAACGCAGAAAGTAGGTTAGGTCGGTACATTTTTATGTAATGCCACGGGATTTTTTTTTGGCATAGACTGCATCATTATGACTGTATTAAAAGACGCGTAAACGGAATTTTAAACGATTTTCTCTTCTGCCGTTGAAACTAACGCGGCAATCATTTTATAACGAAAAAAAAAAATTTTTTTTTTTTTTTTTCATTATTATTAAATAATCTTAATCTGTAAAACAGTGTCGACAAATAAATTCGTGCGCGAGTTTTTCGAATATTTAATATAAAACTGCGTTATTAAACACTCGCGTGTCACGCGCATAATACGCGTACGTATCGTTTTTGAATAATAATAATAATATTATTGTTATTATTATAAAAAAAAATAAAAAACACTTACGCATATAAATAATTACATTCTCGTTCGAAAACGCGAGCGCGCACGGGGTAAATTCGTAAAAATATATAGCGCGCGTTTTTCCATTGTTTGGAAACGCGTTTTTTTTTTCTCTCACGCATTATCATCTCGTACACAAAAATCGTATTATTATTATTATTATTGCGACGTTTTATTGCCGTGCGGAACCGAGGAATTCGAAACGTTTGTCGTCGTCGGTTTATAGTAATAATCGATTGTATTATTGGTCGTTGTAAAATATACGCGGAGACGACAAAGAAAAAGAAGACGACGTTGCGGTTTTCGCGCGATATCCGCGGAGGCTGCGCACACAGTGTGTGTACCACCTATATGTGAAATATTTTGCTGAGTGCGCGCGCGTACCGCCGACACGCTCTTCTGTCCCGCCGCGGCTCCGTGTCTTGCCGGCGAAAGATTCCCACGGATATTTATTTATTTTTTTATTTGTTTTTTACCGTCCACGTGGGACGGCGGCGGCGGCGAAAAATGATCGTTGGTAATACGTATTATTCGTCCGTACATAATGAACGCAAGCAACGGCGGTCGCGCGCGGTCAATGTATTTATTTATTATTATTGTAAATGGTTTTCGCGCGTAAATGCGTGGCGGCGGACGGACGAGGTTTGGTTTCCGGTAAGGCGTATTTATTAATAATCTCCGCCGATACTTGCCAACCGAGACGACGCCGTGTATATTTTTTGTGTATACCTACGAAACACAAACGAACGTTCGAAATTCGGAGGTGGGCTGTTGCCAATGTGTGTGTGTGTGATGTGATCGTGTAAACAGATTACTAAAAAAAATTTTATTATTTTTTTTTTTTTAATATAAATCCGTGTTTTTTTTTTTATAGGAAAAATTCAATTTTTGTCTACAGTAAAAACGTAATAACGATGTGATGTGTGAGATTTTTTTTTTTTATATATTTTCGCGTGTTTCAAATAGTCCAGTTCGAAAAAAAAAAAAAAACCGTTCGAGTCTCACGATTGCAAAGAGACGCAAAATTGTACGTCAAAAGTGATGTTTTTATTGCGGGTACTTTTGAAACGAGATTTTTCCGTTTTACTTTTTGAAACGTGTATAAATAATATACGATTTTGTCCGATTTCATACGAAGAAATTGTCGATAAACTCGCCAGCCTTAAAAGAAGAAAAACAAAATTTTACAACGTAATAATAACCAATGAATAGAAATAATTGTATTCCTAAGAGAAATTAGTAAATTAAAAAAAATATATATATATTATCGCGTCGTTTTTTTTAACTGATAAAAAAGCGCTTTTTTCCAAGTTTGCCCGGATGGCTAGGCGAGTCTTCCTACGCCAATACGCATATAATATTATGTAATACTTGTTTTTTTTTTTTTATACGACAAAACTTCTTTACGCGTCTAAAAAATATTTTGAAAGTAATTCAAACGCGAAATTCCCTCTTAATTTAGCAATAAATCGTGTCGATCAAATACGTGTCGACCGTAACACGATTTCGCAATCGATGATGTTCTTGAAACGCCGCGTGTAGTGTTCAATAATGCACAAATCGATCAATAAATATTAAATTTTTTAAATATCGTGGTATTTTAAAAAACAAATTTCGACGCACTGATAAAAATAATAATAATAATATTTTGCGACGCAGAAAAATACGTTATACAAATAAGGAATAAAAATGCGTGAAGAAACCGTGCAGCAGGGATCTTTTATTTTCGAATATGTTTACAAAACAAAAAAAAAGAAACGGGTTTTTGGTCACCGTGTGTGTGTGTGTGTATCCCTGCAAGTCTATTTAATTTTTATTTTTCTAAATGTTTTACTGCTTATATCCACTTCAGAACAACATTTCTCGCTAATGTCTCGTGTTTATTATTCTCATGGCCAACAACAACAACCCGACGAATAATATTTTATAGTTCGTATTATTAAACGTTTTGAACTACAAGCAGAAGAAATACGCATGACGAATCTCTTTCAACTCATTTATGAACATAATAACTCGATGAGAACCGTATGTAAACGTATATAACGACGATACGAAATAATTATATTTGAAAATTTGTGAGGATAAAAAAAAAGAAAAGTTATTTAAATTGTTTTTCTCAACGCACGCCTATTATATTGTGTTTAGTACATTTTTAATGCTTATTTCGTTTTTTATTTTTTTTAATACATAATGGGTATGTGTTTTTCGACAGCGGTATATTGTGCTCGCGTGTTTTTAAAAATGAAATACATACACATATACGAGTATATTAATTTCGATACTTTAAACACGCTTACGCACCGTTTTATTATTGTTCTCTGTAGTTTTTCGATATACAAACCGATATATAACGTATGATTTTTTTTTAATTTTGAAAGATCGTAATATTTTTCAGAACGCATTCGATTTTGAATTTTGCGACAGCCATATATAATAATACAGCGCATTATATAATTTTGATAAATAAAAAAAGAAAACGAATTCGTATATTTATTACGAAATAATAAAGTTTGTCGTACGGGATTTACTGCGTTACCTCGACTTTTCTCCAATAATATTTGTTATTTGCCAAGTGGTCAATTAAATGAAACTTTTGACGGGGACTCACGCGTTTTGTCACTTTTAAGATTTCGTCAAAACAATTATTATTATTATTATTATCGCTGTGAAATACATTTACCAAATCGTTTAACTGTTTATGTAATCAGTCCCGTTTCGAGTCATTACGTTTATTCGTAACGATTCGTTCGTCTCGTTATAAACATTATCGATTTGTCGTGTTTTAGACATTAGAGAAAACCGACGCATTTTTTTTTCTTTTCTGTTTTTTGTTTTTTTTTTTTTTGTGAGAAACGACGTTTTACGGAAAAATCGTATACGTAGACTTACAGTTTTCGCCGCTCGTCTGGGTATGTGATTAGTTTAATCGATACAAACGCAATTTCAGTACACGAATAATTCCGATCGTTGGTGCGTACGACCATTTTATTGGTTAGCGTATAACGTACCAGTAGTAACACGGGTGTTTACGTGAATTTAATGTGAGTGTTCCGCGAAAATGTGAGCTTAAACTTTCAACACTAACGAATATTAAGACGAAAGAGGATATAGAAGAGGATATTATAATATGAGAGTAGAAATAATCTACGTCCGACCGGATATTGAAAATATCTGTAAAAGCCATCAGACTCGTATACGTCTCATTGAATATGCCGAGTATATTCCCTTTGAGACTGTGCAATTTTTTAATTGCGTTATTTTTCTATTTACCAATACACGTAAACCGTTACGTATGCATTGTTTAATATATATTAAAAAATTTAAATGTGTTTAAATTCTCTTTTATTTTACGGTTACGTTCTATAAAAATCTTATAGAATCTCGAGTGTTTCTTCATTCGAAAAATGTTAAGAACCACTGGTATATAAATAATAACACCGTAGAACAACGCAGCGTTGAACACCAACATCGGACTGAACCCCCCATATCTATCGCGTATCGGCAAAAAAAAAAACGTATTGAGATACGAGTTTAGATAATTAAACAAAAAAAAAAAAACTTTTCCGTAACTCCGTTTAGTTTTAATAAAAATGAGATCAAATCGCGGAGAACCGGGTTTCGACGGTTTGCCTGTAAGCGATGTAGTCGAACCCACACGACAGTCGTCTTCCAAGAATAGAATAAGCGACGCGTGCGTTTAGTGCGCGCGCGCGCGCGCGTTACACACAAATATTGTGTGCTACTACTACCGCCGGGTGGGTGTCTGTACTAACTATACTAACTTTTGATTAATCACAATCGCACACCAAACTCGGTCGGGGGCGGTGGTCACAGTCAGCGCGCGCGCGCCGTGATCGGCAGCGTAATAATTATTAATTAATTTACGACACCCAATGATAGTACACTATCGCGGCTCTCATTATTGTTATTAACGCGTTGTTAACAAACGTCGGTTTATTAACATTACACCGTCGGGCGGCGGATGAAAATTACCCGTCCTTTTTATTATTACCGATAATTTATTGTTCGCCTTGTTTTTCACGAATTGCAGGAAACGTTTACTTTTCTTCTATTCATCTTTCTTTTACATCGGACACCGGATTTCTATGCGTTTAAAATCCTAAAAATAAGACGTTTTCACGCATTGTAATTTCATCGAAATTACCATTTACATGCCCATAAATATTTATATTTTTTATGGAGAGGGGAGAAATATACGACGTTTCATGAGAACGCATTAAATACTGAAATAAAAGTAACTGGGTTCTTTTTTTTTATAAAAAAAAATTAAAAAACAGTAAAATTCATTACTAATCTTTAAAAAAATTACTTAATCTATACTCGATGATGATCGCGTTTAGCAGAGGCGCGATTACAAGAGGAGGATGGATCGATCCCCTCCCCCCCCCATTGGTTTTCTTGTTTACGTAACGTATTGTCTAATTTACAAAAAATATAATAATTAATATTTTTTTTTTGTACTGACGAAATTTGTTTGTTTACTTACGATAATTCATAATTTTATTGGCCCGGTAACAATCACCAACCGGAATGTTGCTGTTGGGTTAGATCAACGGAGAAGGCTTATCCGTATTCGGACGTTGAAGTAGTCAAAACAAATGAAATTGGCTAAAAAAAAAAAAAAAAAAACGAAGAAAATTAGAAATTTTGTTATAAAACGTGTGATTTTTATTAGAGAAAAGAGTATCAATTTAACTTTGACTTCGATATCAATATCGGAAGGGTCGTTATAATTACGGGTTATCATCCAATTCTAAATTGTACACACCCTTCCATATGACATTCTTGATTAAACAACTGTCGTTTAGGTATATTTCATTATATTAAGTGAATTAAAAACAAAATGTATATATACAAAATATATTATGCGATAAGGATAAAAAAATTCAGTGTTATAAGCAGAAAATAATGTTAAAAAAAAAAAGAAAATTAATTTATTTAAATTAACAATCGGAATGTTGCTGTTAGATCAACGGATAAAGGCTTATCCGTATTCGGACGTTGAAGTAGTCAAAACAAATGAAATTGGCTAAAAAAAAAAAAAAAAAAACGAAGAAAATTAGAAATTTTGTTATAAAACGTGTGATTTTTATTAGAGAAAAGAGTATCAATTGGACGTGTATCAATTTGACTTTGACTTCGATATCAATATCGGAAGGGTCGTTATAATTACGGGTTATCATCCAATTCTAAATTGTACACACCCTTCCATATGACATTCTTGATTAAACAACTGTCGTTTAGGTATATTTCATTATATTAAGTGAATTAAAAACAAAATGTATATATACAAAATATATTATGCGATAAGGATAAAAAAATTCAGTGTTATAAGCAGAAAATAATGTTAAAAAAAAAAAGAAAATTAATTTATTTAAATAACAGTTAAACGGCAAACTTCACCCGATCCAATCATACACAGTAGAGGGGAGGTAGAGACTGACGGAGGTCACGATATTCTTTTTGATTTTTTTTTTTTGTTTTTTCTTTCGGGGAAACGTTTAAATCAAACATGAATATAAAACATATCATTTTGCACACAAAATATTATTATCTCTAACTTTGAAATGTATTTTTTACGCAGTATATATAATATATATATATTTTTTATATCGGTTCGTAGAAAAATGAGAGAAAGCAGCTCGTCCGATTAGAGCTCTGCAACGTACTCTCAATAAAAATACGTAAAAACATATATAGACAATATAATAATCGTTTATTATTTTTTTTTCCGAATGTAATATAATGCGTGACGAACGATTACGATGAAATTATTATTATTATTATTATTAAACAAATTTATTATTATTATTATATATATTATATTATATTATATTATATATATTATATATATATATATAAATATCGATTATAAAAATTATTATTATTATTATTATTATTATTATTATAATATTATTATTATTATTATTATAATAATAATTTGTAATAATATTTGTAATACGCACGCAGACGGGCGAGGCGGCATTGTATAAATTATTATATTATGTCTTTGTAATTATTATTATTATTATTATTATTACGATTATTATTATTATTACGATTATTATTATTATTATTATTATTATTATTATTATTATTATTATTATTATTATTATTATTATTATTATTATTATTATTATTATTATTATTATTATTATTATTATTATTATTATTATTATTATTATTATTATTATTATTATTATTATTATTATTATTATTATTGGTCGTGATGGTACTCGAGTGTATAATAGTTGTCGTGTGTGCTTGCAGCAGCTCATATGTTTATCGTTAACACACACACACGCGCACGCGCGTAATGTTAATATTTTTTTTATCTTTGTACGCGAGTGGTGGTGTGTGCTCAGTGTTCTGTTAAAAAAAAAATAATAATAATAATAGTAACGAAAAAAAAAACCTATATATTTATTGTTATACCGAGCACAAAAGTCGAAATCACAGCTATCAAATCTAAGGCTAAGATGATAGAAGACGAGTTAAAATTTCGTGAAAGTTTTTTTTTTTCTACTAAAACAACTCGAAAACGATTCATCGACTTTTATCGATCTATACAACGTTTCGGCAAGACAAAAAACACGATCAAATCAAAAAAAGCGATTCGCCACATACAGGTTACACACTGTTTAAACCCGTGGCGATCATCGACATCTTGAACCCTTACGGACCACTAAATACTAAAAAATAATTTAAAGTTCTGCGGCGGTCCACTTTTAACGAGTTTGAAAAAGAAAACAATTAATATTTACGAAATATTATATTATTTACATTTCATTGCGAAATACACATTAGTAAATGCGCACTTTAAGCAATAATAATAAAATTAGTGATTTGCGAAAGAAAAACGGTTTGCGGATTAACACTGCACACGGCATCTTAAGATGACTGATTTCGTTCGAAACAAAAGTAATAAAAAAAAAAGTTTGGTTTTGTCAACGTGCGAGTGAAATAATATACAATTTTTCGCGTTCTTTTTTGAGCTAAACTCTGTTAGACAGCTTAAAATGGCCTAAAACGGTTTTACTCGCTACTATAATAATTAATATTATACCCAAAATACGTTCAATACACGATTGATGTAGACTCGCATGATAATCGTAACGATCCGTTCTGTACTGTTTTAGTCTCTCTCGTGTGTTTATTAAATATCGGTTTGATTTTTATTTAAAAAAAAAAAAAAAATTTTTTTTCCACGACCAATATTATTTTATAATAATATACGACGCGAACACAACTCATACGACGTCTATTCTACGCGGCGGCGAGTCCGTGAAATATTCAGATCCTACGCAGATTTATCGTGTAAATGACGTAGATACTTCACGACGTTTTGCTCGGATACTTCTTCTAAAGGTGCCAGCGCACAACTTAAAGAGCTACGAGTCGCTCAGATCAGCTCGAAGCTGCATGGAAACAATATTATTTATAACATAAAACAACGACGTGTAAGGCAATTGACGCGCGCACATTGTTATCGGTCAAACGGCAACAAGACATAACGCACAAAACGCGATCGGCGGCGTTTCTATTATTTTTTTTCTCCGGCGGCAAAATAACAAAAATCGCTGGTCGTGCATCGCGCGTTACTACACGAATACACGCACAATCATTTCGTGTCAATCGCCAAATGTTTTGTTTTTTTTTTTTTTTTTTGCAAATTTGTACTTTAAATATTTCAAAACATTTATTTTAAAACGGCACGCGATATCCAAAAAAAAAAAAAAATCGATTAATCTCGTATTTGTACGGTGGGTTTATTTTTTTTTTTTTTTGTTTTTCTCGCGCAGCCAAAATTTCACTTCTTTTTTTTTGCTATCATTAATCTCCCTATTGTTATTTATATTTTATACAATTGTCACATAATCCGGTATATGACGACGGCATCGTGTCTTCGTCAGAATTCTGACGATCACTGCGAGTGTTGTACTACGAAAAACGTAGTAGGTAATAGCGCGCGCGGCGTTTTGTCTTGTTCCGCCGTTTCGTTCATTCTGCGCTGCGCAGAACGGGGGAAATTCTGCGCTGCGCGGAATGGGGGAAGAATTTTCGTTTGCCAATATTGTTCGGAGCAAAACGTTCCCGCCGAGCATTTTCGTTGTTTCGCAAGTTCAGGCGCGCCTGCCCGCCCGCCGCGATGCTGGCCCGATAGGAAAACGGAAAAAAAATCCGTTATCCGAAATGTTTTTCCGGCGTTATTGTAAAAATGCGCGTATCGTTGTTGTTCCCTTCAGACACACGCCGTTTTGATGAACGTGAAAAAGCAACAGATGCAACTGCCGCTACAGCAACCGCAACGGGGGCACAACATCCGTACCGCCGGCTTCGAAACGCTGTTGGACCGGTCGACGGAGGAGACGTCGTCGTGGTCGCCCGCCGCCGACCACCGCCGTCACGCGCGGCAGCAGCAGCAGCACCACCACCGCCGGGATTCGACGGCTGAATCCGGCGGAAACGCGACGCCGCCGACCGAACCGGCGGACACCGGCCCTCGTCAGCCGCAGCCGCCGACGTCGCCTTTGTCTTTGCCCAGTCCGTATTACGACCGGAACCCGGTGATCGGGTTCCCGCTGCTCATGCACCATCACCGCCATCATCACGCGGCGAAGACGCCGCCGCCGACGACGATACCGTTGGCCAACGCGCAGCAGCAAAACAACGTCGGCCCCGAGCCCGTTCAAGAGATCATCGACTACTGTTGCGCGACGAACGATTCGAAAGTAAGAGAACATTCTGTTAGAATATTCATTAACGCGTAACGTATTTTCGTCGTTGTTGTACGATATTTAAAAACCGCGTCGAGACTTGGCCGACGCGCGTGGTGTGTTCGGCACGCGCAATAGTAAGTAACTCCGCCTAATTGTACGCGATTGTTTCCACATTTTGTTTGCGGTACCGCTGCCGCCGGCCGTCTCGTATTAATATGCGAACACGGACGGACGGACGGACCGGACACACAGTAACATGACGAAAACGATGGAAACGCGCGAGGAGTCCGCCGGGGACGTTTTAACCGACAAATCGACCGCGTGGAATCTATTGACTCATGAAACGAATACTGGTTTTTTTTCCGTTAAGACGACAAAAAAAAAAAAAAATACAATGAAAACTCTCTGTAACGGATTTCGAGGGACAAAAAAGATTTCGAATAGAGTTAAAAAAAAAAAAACAAACAACATCAAAATACATATTTCATTATTTATAATTTACGTCATATTATTATTATTATTATTATTATTTTATTCCGCGATAATCATTTAAAATATAGTGCCCCCCCCCAACCCGTCGTGTCTCTGTTCAAACTTATTCGCACTACTGTCAATACATTTTTTTTCCCCCCAATTTTCTACGATTATTTTCCCGTGTCCCGAGATGAGTTAAGATGAAGAAACAACAAGTATTTTTCGTAACCAATACAAACGTAATTAAACAACGAAAGTCGTTAGAAATTTCGACGTTTCTATCGCGATATTATTGTTATACCTACGCCTATGATAATATATATATATATAAGCATACATTTTATCGTCAAATGTAAAATATTTTTACGTTACCGAGAGAGCGGGTAATGTTCGCGTTTTATAGAAAATAAACCGATATATGAGTTATAAAGCAAACCAATCACTATTTATGTTTACGTTATATGTTATAGAGTTCTTCGTTGTAAAAAAAAAAAAAAAAAAATCCCGTTATACATAGAGTTTTCACTATATAAAACAACAGTGTGATAAAATAGTAAAAACAAAAGTAAAATAACGAAAAGAAGTAGGATGCGTGAAAGGAACAGAAACAAAAAATAAAATACTCGTAAATAATATTTTGTGTAAATATACGATGAAGCCATAGAGAGGATTTGTGTAAAATGAAAAAAATATTTATTGAATTTGTTTATTTTTTACCGGTTTTCGGAAGAAAAATAAATCGTCACTGGGTATTTAAGCGAAAAGAAAAAAATACGACAGAACAAAAAAAAAAATTAAAACGAATAAATTACATAGCAAAAAATTATGAATGTTACAATAATAAAAAGAGAGTTAAAAAAATAATACAAATTATATATATATATATATATACATACATAGATAGGAGTATGCAGGTCGTTTTGTTCACTTATTGTATGCAAACAAAAGTACGATTCAAATAAGAAAAACGCTCAATAACAATTCCGTATTCTATTATTGGCTTTTATGAATACATTATCCGGTTACGTATTATATAAAACGTATTAACACCAACATTTACGCATTAAATTATTATAAAAATAAATTGTGTACATAATATATCATCGTATTAGAATTTATAATACGCGTATAATATAATAATATAATAATCGATATCCGATAAACGAATAATATTACAACGGGTACTTCATAATATCATAAAAGACGATTAAAAACATCAATAATATTCGTTCCGGGATTAATCATGACGGGGCTGCTTCGTTATCGACTAGCATTAGCATTAGTCAATAACCGATTAATTGGATTATTTGTCATATAGAATGGGCCCGCCGATGTTAAATATTTTTACGTTATAGTTGACAAATATCAATTTCATTCGGCACCAAGCCAATGCGTATTTTTTTTTTTTATTATTATTATTAACTCGTGAGTATTATTTTTATGAATAACATTAATCGTAAACACCGATTTATTGTTACGTATCACAATTTTTCGAATTCATTAAATTCCGGAGTCTTAGTTTTTTCTTTTTTTTCGTATAATTATATTCATATTATTATGTTTGAAACGTTAAATTTATTATAACGATATTATATATTCTACCAGGAACGACAGTATTCGTTATTTTTCCTATTGCTTACATCATTCCAAGTCCGATCATCAATCTGCGCGTTCTGAGATCATATAGATTCTTGTTAAAAGTAACGTTTTTTTTCTATTTTATTTACAAACGCGAAATGGAAATCAACGAATTTTATAAAGACAAAAAAAAATTGTACATTTTGAATAATAAACGTGGTAAATGTGGCGCGGCGGCGACACACGGCACTTTCTGTGATTTCGTACAAACAAACACGTTTTGTTTCTCGCCAAAAGAGCGTGGTGTATAATAATAAGCGTGCATTAATAAACACTGGATTTTACGAACATTAAATTATTGTTCATTGATTGATTTTAAACTTTCCCCCCCCCCCCCGCGCCGCCAATATAAGGATCATTTTATGTTACTGATTATTTATAGTATTACCATCATCATCATCATCATCACAACTATGACAAATCGAATAGTCTGACGGACGGACGGGACGAGAATAAAGAAAACGTCAAACAGCTACTGGACGCGGAGTGTCTGCAACAACAGTTGGACGAGGTATTGAAAGCGTGCGTGGACTACGAGGAACGGAATAAAAGTGGACAAAAGCAATCGGCGTCGACGGAAAGTTCCGAGAACGCGTCGTCATCACCCGGTGGTTGTTCTGCGGCGCCGCAACAAAACAGGTAAAAAAACGAAAAAAAAAAACGAAAATTTTCTATTTTCATAAAAACAAAGTCAATAGTAGTGAAATAATCAAACTCGGCAATGAACTCGTTTTATTGAGTTTATCGGACGATCAAGTCAAATAAATGTGTTTGCCAAGTTTTTTTTTTTTGGCGGCCGAATTTTATAATTTTCACTTACCCATACTCGAAATACAATTTCGTAAAATGACTCTATACGAATTCGTGTACACATTACAAGTGTGATGAGTAACACGTATTGTTTTGCACTTATCGCTCGTTTGTGTTTTGCGGAATCGTTTATTTATTTTTTTTTTCCGCGACTTTTGATTATTAAAAACGAACGTTTTTGTTTTTCAACCAGAATAAAAACGAACGGTTCTCTTCCGCGGGAATCCAATAAAACCGGTACCGGAACGTCGTCGTCACCGACGTCACCGTTGTCGCCGTTGTCACCGACGTCACCGTCGTCACTGATGACTTGGCCAACGACCGCGTCCAGCCCGTCGTCCGTCGCGCTGTCGCCGTTGTCGCCGCACGCGACCGCCGGCACCGCGGTCAACGGCGGCGGCGATTCAGTGTTTTTGGAAAACGACGCGATTCAGCGGTCGTCGTCAGCACCGCCGCCACAAAACGCGAACATCTGTGGAAGTCCCAGGAGCAGAATAAGAACGCTCGTCCCGTCCAGCAGCCCGATGACGGCCGCAACGGCAACGGATCTGTACTACGCCAGGTACTGCAGTCATTTGTTGGCCGATCGATCCAACCAAAATATCGGGCTCATTCTACTCGCTCAAACTCGTTCTGTGGTTATCGATTTACCAGTAACAATTTCCTACTCAGCGCATATATATACATACACACAGAGAAAACTCCCTTAGCGAACACCTCTAAAAATATAGCGAGCGGTTTTTTTTTTTTTTTCAGAAACTGAGACAACTTTGACAAAAATTTCAATTTATATACAAATAATAATCGATAATTGACGTACAATATACACTTCATTCCCCCCACCCCCCACCACCCATCTCCGACAAATCGACGACCGCTTCTAAACAGACACTTATTACATGTCTAATACAGTATTTCTCAACTGGTGGTCCGCGAATGAAGAAATTTAAATTTAAAAAAAAATGAGCGAAGTTATATTTGAATTTTTTGTTATTTACTTAAAATAAATGATATACAGTGTGCCTAGTGTTGAGTTGGGAACCACTGGTCTAATGCGAAACTTTCAAATGCGTCCGGTATTTAGAGGTTTCACTGGTTTTCTCATTTGTTAACATTATTAATTGTATTTGTCAGTAACAAGGACCGTGACCTCTGGCAACGGCTGCGGCACAACGGCACCGACGACGTCGGTTTAAAACGTTCGCCCGGTAATCCGCTGTTCTCCGCCAAATCACCACCGGACAGGCAGCAAAATTCGCCTTTGCAGTCCACGTTACTGCATTCGCCCTCCTCACAGCCATCGTGGCAATCGACGACGACGTGGTTACGTTCATCGCCGTTCGCGGTTGATTCTGCCGCCGACGGTGTCGACAGTAGTGGTGGTGGCGCGACCGAGAAAGCGGTGGAGGCGGCCGAGCGACGGCGCAAACTGTTGGTCGAATTATCTGGGCACAAGTCCCGGTTGGTGGAGTTGCACTTGCGCCGTGAAGAAGTGGACAGAGAGGTGAGAGCGTTTCGGCAATCGATTCATACGTACAATTGGCTATATTTGACGTAAGCGCCGAAAGTACAAAAATGATTCAATATCATTCGCGCCAAAAATGTATAGGACATGGGCGACAATCTAATGTTACATACCCCAACACAAAACACGACGTGAGCGCCAAAATTGAAATATTACATAAATATATAATAAATCGGTTGATTTTATATAAAAAAAAAAAAAAACGTCAATAATAAATTAAATTACGCGTACAAATAAACGTGGATTCAATAAATCGTATTCCGCGCCTATTAGTTTAAATTATTCCGGTTACTAACTTGATTAATAGCTTCTGCGTTGTCGGCAATAATTTTTTCGTCTTTGTACATTATTGAAACTCGAATATTTCCACCAATATCATTTGAAACCATTTCAGTATTTTCAACAGCACACAACAACTCGTGACGCATATTACTTTCGATGGTCTTGTCCGGTAATGTTTTCATCGGTTGCTGCTTTTCTTTTACAATTATTACGCGAAATATGACGCCGGGCGTCACGATCGTGGTTCACTATTATCTATATCTATATTAACCGTGGCACACGGGTACCTAGGATGATCTTGTACGATACGACTCTTTTTTCTCGTCTCATTTTCGCGCTTATGTCTTATAATTCTAATAAAAACGTGTTACCCGGAGAACACTAAAAAAAAAAAAAAATAACTGTTAAGAACGTGTTCTTACTCTCGCTTTTTTAATCTTCTTCTTTACTTTTTTTCTCCGTCGGTTTTACAAAATATAATTTGTTTTTTTTTTTTGGTATTTTTTGCCATTTCGAAGGTAAGAGTACACCGATCCACACGTATACGAGGAGACAGTTTTTCATTTTTCGTTGTATTTCATTTTACGTTTACCATTTTCATTTTATATTTTCCTAGTAGTTTTTTTTTTCGAGAAAAACATGCTGAAATTTACGAAAAACTGATAAAATCGTTTTTATTTCAAAAGTTATAATCTAAATGACACGAAAAGACTCGATTACATATACGCGTATATATATATTTATATATATCTGTACTTTAGTATGCGTACAATTCTATACACATTGCACGCACCTAATAACACTTTTCAAAAGTCCTCATCAGTTTTGTGTTAACTAGAGAATTTTGAAAATGTTATTTTCATCGTATTTCATATTTAATAATGTAAATCTCGGTATTTATAATTTAGATTTTAAATCTAAAGTTTAATAATGATAATTAAAAAAAAAAGAAATGTATCATATTTAGCATTTAAATACCACGACATTTACTTTAAAGGATCTTTAAAAACGTTAACTACATTATTAACATACTTTTTAATATTATGATATATTTATGGTTTTGAGTTTGGATTAGTTTCAATATAATAATGATTCGTTTTATTCATTTTATATCTAATTATATTTACACATTTTTTTTTTTTATTTGAAATTTAAAAATTTAGTACAAGATTTTTAAAAAATAATTTTAATTTAAATATTTATATATTAATGTATTATAATTATATTTTTTTATAATTTTTCCTAAATGTAATTATTTTCAAACGCATTACAATTAAATTTCTAATGTAAAATTTCGTTTTGAAGCGATTGAGCTTTTCCGCTCCATAACTACGGTTTTAAGATGACTGTAATTCGTATTAATATTATGTAATTATTATACGTAACACTGTATAATAATTACATAATTACAAACATAATTTTAAATTGCCCGTATTACGGTATATAGAATAATATATATAAAAAAAAATGTAAATAGTTAATTGCACGTCTATATAGATCAAACTGTCATAAATTATAATAATACAATAATTCATTTCGAAGCGTATTGCATTTTGCAAACTTCGTTTATATATATAATATCATACATGGTCGGGGAGAACGGTTAACGGTTGAAAAGAAACAGATGAAAACAGAATATATATTAACAAAAACAACTGTTTACGAATAAATAGATAAACAGATCACAGATGTCTTTACATAACACATTAATGTTTAAAATATAAATATAAACAAAATTTCTATTTTATCTCATCCACCGCACTACCGGTAAAAAACTACGGTATACCACGGTGCTTATAAATGTCGAAAACACTCGATACCATTTATTATTTAGTATTTACACAGTATAAATGTGCAAACGTTGTACGGTTCGGAATGTTGGGCATTGGACATGAAAATAGAAGAGAGTAGAATTATTGTAGCCGAGATGAGTATGCTTAAATGAATGCGTGGAGTAATTTTAGAGGAAGGATAGAAATGAATGCGTATAAGTAGTATAAGAGTGTCGTATTTTGTGGATCATAAATCGATCGAGACGGTTCGGACGTATCATGCGAAGAAACGATTCAGGAGGCCGTGAGAGAGGTGTGGAATGGAAATGACCGTTGAGGGGAAAAGAGAAAGAGAGAAGTACCGAAAAAAAAGTGAACAGATTGAATTGAGGGTGATATAAAGACAGCCGATGTGTGTCGCTTAGGTACAATTATTTTTAAACGAAAATTTCAGAGTTTTAATATTATTTATTAAAGATGTTTAATATGTATTACGTTTATTGTACACATACCGGGTATAATTTATAACTCGGTATTACGTTTTCACCGAATTAAAATCTGATAAAAAAAAATAACATTAAGTAAATAATGTCGAGGTTTTAAAATAAAAATTTTTTTACCTTTTATGACTTAATATCATTTCAAAATCTATAAGTGGTGTAAATATCTCGAAATTTAAAACGACGTTTTAAACTTTTTTCATAATAGTATAATATTTTTGTATATTTTTTTAAAACGTCTAGTGTAATAATCGTTTTCGGAATTGCGGAGAAATATAGTTCAACGAAATCGGATTTTCGCCGTAATTTTTTTTTTTTTTTATTTATAATTTTTCAATAATTTTCGAATTTTTTTTTGTTTTGAGAAAATCGAAAAATGATTTCTCTACGAAGAATGTACTAACTATAGATAGAACTTTGCTGCCCGGAAAATGTTTTTAAGCGCGTCAAAAAGACCGGTGTATTCCCGATAAAATTTTTGATTACGGGCATCAAAAAAAAAAAAAACACATCGTTGTAAGACCAATGCGGTCGAAATACGTTATACAAGTGTGTGGTATATAATATATAATAATAGCTGCCTTAAAACTGTTGACGTTTTTCAGCTGATCATCGAGACCGCGTTGTTGCGAGCCGAACTCGATGCCGCGGACGACGAGACGCGCCAATCGGACAATATCGTCGACGGTTTGGACCGCGCTGTGACCGAATGTCGGCAACAAATGGACGCGTGCACGGTAAAACAACAGGAACAAAGGACGGCGGCCGACGTACAGTTGGCCGGACACCGACGGGCACTTAATGGGTAATTATTAATATTATTATTATCATCGCGTCGTTTGGATACTTCGAATCCGTTGTGATCAAATGACTCGTCGATGTGGAGAAGAGTGACCATTGGCGTAGATACGGACCCGGAAGGGGGGGGGAGTGTAACGAGTTTCTACCCCCCCCCTCCCTCAAAATTGTTCTTTAAAAAAAAAAAATCGAAAAATCGATAATTACATAAGAATATGAAGAGTTCAGGATCTCGTGCATTACACAATGCCGCGTAAGAAATGTAAACGATGTATAAATAATTGATTTTTTTTTTCCTCGCTTACTCTCGAGATTGTAGAAAACGCGAGAAAATTCGATAGTTTATTTTATTTTCCTTAAATTCAATGGAGTATTAACTAGGCATGTAATATTGTATCATTTGAAAAACCGACTCTTTATAAAATCCGTATACAACATAAAGACGAATGCGGTAAAAGTTTTACAATATACGGCACAAACGATCGGAGAGTCGGAGACTTTGTTTTGTAAAATTATGGGATCCTTTCCCAATTTAAATCTAACATAATAACTTAAACTCCGTTGGCCTACACTGATTTATTTTTAAACACTAAAAGTTTGATGTCTATATGTTTTCTTACGGGCCTCCTCCTGGAACCTTTCCTTTTCGGAATACGTCGTATGGTCGTCAAATCGTTAACCCCAGCCTACTGACGACGAACTCTTCAATCAGGCTCCGCGGGGCCATGACAGTGCGAAACGATAGAAAAATCGTCACAAGTGTGCGTAAAATGTCATAACACGTTTTTCGTATTATAAAAAACGCTTTCGAATTAGTGCTCGTCGCGCGGAAAGGTCAGCAAATGTCCTTCTAGACAAAAAGTAAAAAAAAACATAATACTGTAACTTATACGTTGTGTCGTAGAATTTATGTCGCTAAATTAATTTTATTCTCGGAGCGTGAGGAGGGGGATCCGGCGATCGTCGTGTACGTCTTAATCGTTTTGTGTGTGTGTGTGTGTGTATAGGTTACGAAATCGATTAGAGTCAGTGGAAGACGATGACCGGCTGAAAACGGAAATACGAGCTTCGATCGACAAACAGACGGAACTGTTGGAAGCCGAACAAAAAGTAATGTATAATATTTTTTTGAAAAATATGAGTATATTTATTTATTTATTATTATTATTATTATTATTATTGACGAAAACACCGTGCTAACGTGTTCGTTCGTCGCAGTTGTACGAAGACGTGGAATTCGGGTTGCTGGAAGAGGAGGCGGGATGGTTAGCACGCCGAGAAGAATTGCACAGAGACCGGGCGGCGGCCGTGGCGGTTAGACGGGCCCGTCGGGCTCGCGCCGAATGGTTACGCGCGCAACTCGACCAACTCCGGAGCGTGGGCGACGACCAGTTACGAGCCCTACGGGCCGATATCAATACCGCGACGTTGTCAATCCAACAGGTATTCGTTTCATTTCCAAGATATTTAAACGATAAATAACGACGCGATGTACTCTGTTGGCGGCAGTTTTATGCATATTGTCGCGCGGCATAATAAGTCGGCAAAGAGGAGTAGGGTTTTTTTCACTCGTCCTTTATAAAATAAACCCCGACCGGCGACTTTCGGCGGTTTTTTTTTTTTTTTTCATCGT
The DNA here is from genome assembly GCA_032441825.1 of Chaetogeoica ovagalla. Taxonomy (NCBI): domain Eukaryota; kingdom Metazoa; phylum Arthropoda; class Insecta; order Hemiptera; family Aphididae; genus Chaetogeoica; species Chaetogeoica ovagalla. Next base: position 1,268,819 of record CM063747.1, on the reverse strand, counting down.
TTTTAGGGTCACAGAAAACTACAAGACTTGGACGCCGCGGTGGCCGGCACGACGGTAACAAACAAACAGCAGCGACTTCAACAACAGTGTCCGTACGAGAATTCCGAACAGCCGAAATCCTTGCAGGAATGGTCGTGGGATCATCGACAACTGCGGTCGAAATCGCCACCGCGTTCGTTGTCGTGGATGGACCACCAGCAGCAGCAACAATTTCCCGGGTCACCGTTGTCACCGGCCGCCACGTCTGCCGTCAACGGTGCTGCCGCCGCCGCCGCCGGTTACCAGTCGCCGACGATGATCGCGGAACCCGTCGCCAACAACAATTTGATGATGATGATGATGATGACCAACAGTATGACGACAACGTGTTGCAGCAGCGTGGCCAGCAGTATAGGCGGCGAGGTATGTGATTTCTTTGGTCGTTTCGCGTTTTTTTTTTCTCGATTCGAAATCAGATAAATATTTAAAAAAAAAAAAAAACGCCGTATTACGTGTCCAACGTCATACGGGAATCGTAGTATAAATATTTGAGCACCGTTATTGTATAAAAAAAAAGCCGAAACTATAGTTCTAAAAAAATATATATATAAATACTTGTATGATAATACAATAATTCCGGAACGAGTATTGATTTTTAAAAGAACGAAGTGGTTTTTTGTTTTTTTTTTTTCTTGTAGCGACGAGTCAACGCGAGCGACTTGATTCCAAGTGTTATTTACATTACACGAGGGGGGGGGAAGGTTTTTGTTTTTTGTATATATTTTACGGAAAGTATTTAAAAGAGAAAAAAATTGAAACATGCGGATAATTATTGACCGGATAAATAATCGCATACGAGTATATTTTTTTTTTTGTTTTACGTACGTAATCGGTCTTTAATTCTTATTTTTAACGTGTACCACTTGAAAACGGTGTGTAGTCAATGATTTTTCATACCGACGACGAACGATCTAGTTATACTGTGTCTTTTTAACTGTTGCGACGATCGTAAATTAATTCCAACGATTCCAAAATTGATTTTTCATTGATTCTCTTCCGGCTACGCGAAGCGTGTACTCTCAGAAAGAGATCCTTGTATACGTATTAATCATGTGTCACTGCGACGACGGTTTTTATAAAACAGAGACCGACGCCAGAAATAAAATAATACCGAGTGCGAGGAGAGAGAAGGAGAGCAGCAGCAGCAGCAAAAAAAGTACACCTCAAACCAAAATACTATTTCGAACGATCCACCACGACTATTTATATAAAGCTCGCTCGCCGAGACGCAGGATAACGTTTTTTGTTTCTTCTTTGTCCCGTACGACGACGAGTAGTAACTTGTAAATGTAAACACGAAAAACGTTTTAAATTGTTTGAATAGAATATGCTTTTTTTTTTATTTGAGAATTGTTTTTATCGCCGATTATTATTGACTTTTTCGTGGTATTATTACATTTATTTCATTCGATAATTTGTACAGCCGCAAATTATTGAAACTCGTAAGGAAGTCACGTACAGTTTTACTCAAAAGGTATTGGTCACAACTATATTATATGGAGATTTGTGCGGGGAAAAACGAATCAAAATATAACAAAGCTTATGCCCATTATTTCTCGCTGTTGCTCGATTCCTGGTATTTTTTCAATTTAAAAACGTTTTTTCACTATGTTCATCAGGACGATATTTGTAGACCGGTTTCGGAAGAGTCGATGTCGCGAATGTCAATGTCGACGATTTTCGACGGCGGGGCGGCCGAAATAAAACTGCGGTGCAAAAACAAATCGTCTCCATCGGACATCACTAAGGTAAGCTATTATAATGGGATTTAACGATATTTTTTTTTATGGTGTTTATTCGAATAATTTTTTTTTTTTTTTGACTATGACGTGTAACTTCTTTGGTTACGAAATGGAAAAAAAAACCCCGTCGTATACGTGCAATACCCGATTAAAATTCATAATAATAAAAACTAAAATCGTTTTAAACGTAATACTATAATCGCTTTTCATTTTTTTTTTTTTTTTTTGCAACGTAATAATTGAAATGTTGATTCTTGTCGTCAAACGACATAACGAGTTTCCAAAAACTTAAATTTTTGTACAAAACGGTTTTTTTTTTTTTAGAGATTTTTCCCAAAATATGTTTGAACGACTGTACGTCGACATATAATAATATTATACCAGAGGTTCCCAGATTGTCTGGGTCGCAATAAAATGTTCACGCGAAGAACACGAGGTGAAAAAGAGAATTATTGTTAATTCTTTTAAAACTCTTCTGATGGCAGTTCAACAGGAAATGCGTTTCGGCCGTAAATATTTAATAGTTGTCGTGTCTATTCGAAATACCCGACACTTTCTGTTAAAGCCATACACTAACACGCTGCATCCCATATCCACCAATTATTCATAATTCGTACACTTGCGAAGTTGGATTTTCGGTCGGTTTTTTTTTTTTTTTTTACATTTGTTTATCAAATAAATTTATATTGTTTATGTTTTCATAACCATATTTTCTACCAGAAATAAATGTAGACGGGTCACTTAAATATTGAAAACTTTTAGAAGTAGGTGGCGCGTATAAAAAGAGTTTGGGAACCTCTGTACTTTGCACAGTATTGCATTATCTAGATTACGTTTTCGCGAAAATATATAAAAATAAAATTTACCTCTAATCGGCTAGAAAATGGTAAGGGAATTGTCGACTTGAACCCAGTGTGTAAAATCGAGTAGACACAAAAACGGACCAGAATTTAAAAAAACTATTCGTACTTAAATATTTTTAACGGAAAATCCGACGCTTTTGCAAAACCAAAGCGCGATAATGTTTTCGAACAGAGTATTCTCGAAACCAATAATTGTGTAAAAAAAATATTTCGGACCGTACCTACCGGTGGTTGTCGCTCCCGCCAAGTGTCTTTTTGGACAGAAAGATGTGTGTGTGTGTATTGCTCTGGTCGATTTCACACGCCTCGTGGAACAACCGTAAACTCCGATCGGTATTAACGGCGAGACTCGGAGTAAACTTCGAAGAGCTATCAAACGAAAAAGGATGTTGTGTCCTCCACCGACACGTGGCCAACAACACACAATACGACGTCACTTATTGCCACAAATCCGTTGGGATGCGATAGATCACTCTGCCCCTCCGTCCACACAGTCCTGACGTCGCCCAGTGACTTTCACGCGTTTCCACACGTCTGGAAAAATATCTGGGAGGGATGGATTTTGCCAGGAACGCAAGAAGGCAGAGGCGGCATCTTGGTTCGAATCGTTTAGTTCGAATTCATTTAGTTCGTCCGTTCGGATGAGAAAAAGGTCTTCGGGGGAAAAAAAAATGGCTATTACACGGAAAAATAACTTAAAAAAAGCTTTCGAACGACGTATCGCGCGCGTTTTGAAAATAAACGTAATTTACTGTGGAAAAAAAAGAAAATATTATAGACCTTACTTTGAACACACGCCTCGTACGTATTATATATATATATATATAGTGGTTATTATTATTTTTATTTTTTTTCCTAAACGTATAAAATACGCGACAGGATGCCGGGAAAGGAGACGAATATAATAACAAACGTTTAGCGTGTGCTCGCGTGTGTGTTCGCAGAGACCGTTGACCAGATACTTACCGATCAGGTACGACGGCGGGGACGACGCGGCCGAGAACCCGATGGCGTTCGACTTGCGCGCGCACATCGAGTCCGCTGGCCATCAGCTAGACGACGACGACGACGACGGCGGCGGCGGCGGCGGCCGCGACAGACACTTCTGGATCGACAGCACGTCGTGCCGGGGCTATTTGAAGAAGCTCTCGGGCGCCGGCGACGGGAAGAACAACAACACGCGCCGCGGCGTCGGCGGTGGCGGCGGACGCAGCAAGTGGCTGAAACGATGGTTCGTGTTCGACCGGCGGTCCAGGACTTTGTCCTATTATCACCGCAGGTCCGACGACCACGTGACCACCGCCGGCACACCAGCGGCGAAGAAGACCGGCCGCCACGGGCCACGGGCGTCAATCCGTTTTCAGGTGCGTATATCGACATTACGACGACCGGTTACCGTTAGAGAATTTGTTACGGAATTACTCGTCGCGTAATTACAATGACCGGTATAGTAGTTAACTAATGATGAGCAGCTCAAGGTGGTGATGTGTGGCGCTCCCAAAAAGAGAGCTTTGGACGGATAACGACTGTGATTATCAAGATTTATTTATTACAATAACTCAACTATACATTTTAGGTATAAAAATGTTACAATGAATATTCTTAAAAGATGCTCTAAAAATACGAATGTTACAATGAATATTACTAAAAGATGCTCTGCCTGTGTATACACATACGATGCTCTGACACTGGCCGTTCACCAACTGCCCCGGCGGCGACCACCGCGAGATGGTCTCTTACCACCGAGTCCGCCGAGACATGGAATTCGCCTGGTCAGCGGGATTCCACGGCTCGGTCGGTCACGTAGGCCAGTGTTCACATCAATATATATTTAATATAATATCATACCGGGGTGTATACAACAGTGGCCAGATTATAAATATAAAAATACGGGACGAAACCTATACAAACAAAAGGACGAATAAAAATTCTCTTATCGTAAATAAAAAATTGGAACAATTCGCTCGTCGGATGTCAGTGTACGGGGGTAGGAAACACTTTGCTTACTCTTGTGGTCAGTGGTGTAGATATGGTCGAGCAGGGGTTCAAGGGATTTTCGAGAAACTTCAAGAAACTACTGGGAAAATTGAAAAATTACCTTTCTAAAAAGTATTGACTAGATGAAATTTCCTACCGGAAACCGAGTACGACTGTAAAGATCGGAGAACTTCTCTTGGTAACAAATTTGTCAACAGAGAAGAAAAAAAATTTTTTTTTTTTTAATACGATAAGGAAAAGGGACGCGTATTATTGAGAAATACGGGACAATTTGACATCCCGAGAACTTTGTCGGGACAACGGGACAGACTTTTGAAATGCGGTACGTTTCCGTATAATACGGAACGTCTGGGGCCGCCACCCTAACTGAGCTACCACCATCAAAATTACTATATAATATTATTATTATTATTCGATCGTCTTGATTTTTAAACGCAGCATTTATATATAAAGCAGCAGCAGTTCTTATAAAGTATACGTAAAATAATAACAATAATATGTTTTATGAAAAGTTTCGGAAACGAAAGATAATTAAATAGGAGGTACCTGTTTCTTCGATACAAACGTATTTTTGATTATCGACTAAAAAGCGTTTGAAAACTTTACTGTTTTCAAAATACTAATAAGAAATTATACGATTCGTTCTGTGTCACAGTCACAGATGTCTAGTCTTTACACTGCACGATTCGGTGACATCCGAAAAATTGTTTCGAAATTCATGTTTTAGAATCAATAAAAACATTTAAAACAAAAAAAAACATAATTAAAATTCTTAAATTTGTACTAATAATATTTCTCATTCAATTTATTCGAACCGTAATTTACGAGTAAATCCATAATTAGATATTTTTTTAAATTACATACATTACATAACATAATTATAACGATCGCAATATAATAAAACGGTAATAATTTGGATTTCAATAAAAAGTGCGTTCTTTTTATCTGTTCTCTAAAACGTACTCCAATAATTCGATTCATGTAATAAACACTTCAAAAGTGAAACTTATATTTTGCAATTTTAGATTTTGAGCGTAACGAGAAACGTATTGGTTTTTCAATGATATGTGATTTTTTTTTTCTCTGTATCCAAAGATTTTTACAGAGAGAGAGAGAGAGAGAGAGTGCTCTGCCGATCTTTACAAGGTCACACTTCGTTTCCGATAGTAAATTGCATCTATTTGGTACTTTAGGAGAAAGAGATCATTTTTCGATTTTACCTCAAAATCGCCTAAAAATATAAAATCGAAAACTACCGGAAAATTACATAAAAACGGTAAAAAAAACCGCGATTTCATCGCAATAGATTATCGTTATATTTCTTCGTAATTTTGAAACTAATAGTGGTAAGTGGAAAACTTGAAGTGTTCATCAAAAATATATGTAACTTTATAATGAATTTAAAAAAAAAAATATTCAAAAACTTCCTTTTAATTTTAGACTGTTTATGGGGAATACGGGTTTTGAGGTATTTTGATTCGTAAAAAGGGTTAGTTTTTGTTATATAACCAAAATATTACACCGAAACTCCGCTCAGAATCGTTTTATCGAGAATGCAATATGATCACTTTGCAATAAAAGTATTTTTAAAATTTTAAATGATAAAATCTTTAACCGAATAATTAATTTAAGTAACACATTCAGAAAACGTCGCGGCTTCTTTTTTTTTTCATTTTTCTCCGTTTTTCTATTTTTAGAGCATTTTTTTTTTTTTTGCTATTTTTTATTAATATTCAATACATTTCACGAGTTTTTAGAGTAAAGTTACCTATTAGATGATAATTCAAAATTACATTTAAAAAAAAATGTGTTTTCAAAATATTTTCCGTGTCGTTTTTGGGTCATAATCAGTCGACTTCTTAGTCATAATCAATTCGTAAACTTAAAATAACACGATAAATTAATAATATAATATGTACATATATATTAAATTAATTTGCTTGTAATACGAACGGCATTTTTTTTTTTTATGTAGGACACATGAATCCGATTTATAGTAATAATAATTAATTAATAATAACATTACACGTTCGTTGTGGTGCGCGTGTAGGACATTCAAGAGGTGTACGTGGACCATACGAACAGCAGCAAAGGGCACGGATGCGCGTTCGTGGTGAAGACCGCCCAGAGGACGTTCCACCTGTCGGCGGCGACGGGACAGGCGGTCCGCGTGTGGGTGGACGTCGTGTTCACCGGAGCCGAAGGGTACCGCGAATATCTGAAAGTGGACGACACCGGAAACAATCGGCAACGGACGAAATCCTAAAATTCATGCGCGCGCCGTTACTTCCCCATTCGGCGGGGATTTTTTTGATTTTTTTTTTTTTATAATTGTTCCCGCCGACCCCGCGAGTAGTTTTTCTCGTTTAAGCCGCCAAATATTGCGTGTGCGTGCGCGTAGTTTTTTTTAATTTTCACATTTAATCCCTCTACCCGTTTGATATGACTATAAATTAATAATGATTTTCGAACGACGTGTAACGGGGAGTCGTCGTTGTCTTATCGTGTGTGTGCTCTTTAAACAAAAAAACAAAAAAAAAACCGGTGACGACCAACAAGAATTATATAATACACTCGTGACTCTGGTGTATGGGCGTGAAACGTCGGCAGAAAAATCGTCGTTAACCACCACCACGCGTGTGTCTGGTCTGTTGTGTTCTCACTCCCGGACACGCGCGGTCGTCGACAAAAAACACGTGTGTATGGCCGTTACACACCACAAATTCAACGGCGTGGCTTTTTTTTTTTTTTTACGCGCAGTGCTTGAGAACTGGGGGAAAATTAAGAGGAAACGATGTAAACAAAAAAAAAAAAATGTATATATTTGTTAAAAATTTGCGTTCCGAAACGCCGAAGAAACACGTCTGGTTGTGTTAGTCAGAACTCGCGGAAGAGACTTTTACCCGTAATTTCTATAGATTTTAGTTTTCTTCGTTTAGACGAATTTTTCTTTTCGCGCACATCACGAGACGTCGTCGTCAAATAGACAAAATTTAACAAATCGTTTTCTCGCCGTGTAAAACAATATTTTTTCCACGACTGTACTGAGACGGCGCGTAGTAGTAGTAGTAGTAGTAGTAACAACGAACGCGTTCGATTTTGGCAAAAAAAAATAAATACATCCTCTCATTCTCCACAACGTTCTGTAGCACTGTAATAGTATATAATGTAGTTTGGCTAGTTTTTTAAGTACGTTTTTGGCCGAAACTGTCTTACGAATAATTCAGGTATCACCACTATTTTTTTTTCTATTATAAACACTATTAACACCATCGTGTGTTTGTAACGTATAGTATACTATACACACTGTATGATTTGACGAAATCATAAACTAGAGTGAACAGAGATTCATATTTAACGTTGCTAATAAAAAAACAAAAATATAATTACGTGTATATTTAAATAGAAAAAAAAAATTAATAATTACGACACAACGATTGTCGCACACTTTGCTGATTGATGTTATATATTCCTAACAGAGACTAATATTCTTAGATAATTTTGTTTTGTCTTTATAATAACTCGTACGATTGACAAATATATTATATGTGAATTTTAAATAATACGCTCGCTCGTCGAGCGTAATATTTTCGAAATAGTCTATGAATTCTATTTATTTATTTTTTTCTTTAACACAATCCATTCAAGTATTCCGTTTTGAGTAGATACCCGCTTTTTAAAAAATATCTATTTTTTTTTTTTTACTAAATCTTAGTATCAGTGATTTACTGTACACGTTTTTCTTTTTACGTTTAGAAAATATTTTTCCGGACAAAAAAAAAACCGATACCTACTCGTATTCGATTCCAACAACGAATAATTTAAATTATTAACAATAAGTAGAGATTATTATTTATTTTTTCGCCGACGTAACTTACCACCGTATCATTATTATTAAAAACATTCAAAACGCAAATTTACGCAAATTTTATAACGAACTAAAAAAAAAAAAAAAGCGTAGTAAGTAATTTTTTTACCATACGATAGATTTAATATTCGTACGAAATATTATTCCGCAGTACGATTTGTGTGTCAATCGTTTAAATCGACATGAAAATTATCTTCCAAAACATAATTCCAACAACAACTATTTCTATTATAAAAAAATATATACAATACATAAAATCCATCTTGACGACAATTACAAATTTTCGATTCAAAAGTTAATTATTATTATTTATACGATTCATCGATGTATATATTATTATTATTTTTTAATTAACCCCCTCGCCCATCCAGCCACATTGATTTAATTACAATTGTTTGGAAACGACCAAAAATGTGTTCGTAATATTGTTATTATTATTATTATTATTATTATTAAATGCTAATCAGTTTACGACACGCGCGTTTTTAAACTGAAAGTATTTTTATTAGAATTAAAATTACTTACACTTAACCAAAGAGTACAAAGTATTTTTACGTTTTTTTGTTTTTATTACGCGTATTACACAAACGTAAATGTATGTTTTAAAATTCGGACGTAAAATATTATAAAATATATAGGTACGATTTTAATATTATATTAAGAAACACCCAGATTGTAGAAACATTTATTACAAAACAAATATTATAGTGCCTTTATATTGTTGAAAATATAATGTGTTTATGTATGTTCGAAAATAATTCGCGATTAAAAATAGCATTGAAAAATAATCGTGAATTTTTTCTTATTATCTGTGTAAAGACGTTTTCAAACGCGTTTGATCGTCTTACCATTGACCGAGGTAATGTTTCTAAAAATTTCAAAGTGTAAAAAAAAGTACTCTTTTCGCATACGCTTTTATAGTATATTAAATATATATATATATATATAAATATAATAAAAACATGTATACACGAAGTTGTTGTTGTTGTTTGTCTCTCTCGCCCTCTCTCTCTCTAAACTAAACTAATAAATTACCACTTTAATAATTATATTTATAAAGCGTTTTATTGGTTTTATTGGTAAACGTAAAAAAAAAAAACAAAAGAAAATCACTAAATCTATAGAAAAAAAATGTACAAATCATTATAGTTTACGCCGTTACATTACAATTTCTTCGCGTAAATCATTGTGTGACATAATTTTTAAACGATATAACAAATGTTTACCGTGATTTCACCAATGATCAACAATATTTTCGTCATGTGTGTTGATATATATATTTTTTATTATTGATATTGAAAAGACTCGTTGTTAATGCTATTAATTTTTATAGATATAAAATTTATGAAAAAAAAAAAAAAAACAAAAAAATATTTACGTATTGCGAGTAGGAGAAGTTGTTATTTTTAATCGATTAAACGAAATGATTCGCACGTATTTATTTAGTTGTCGTTCGTGTTTGACTATCGCAATAATTGATACGCGAATAATCGAGGGAAGAAGTCTAAAATAATATAAGCGGCGTTTACAGCAACTTTCGACAACATTTAAAAGAAACACCCATTTTCAGTCCCAGGGCCATCATCGTTAATCGTAATACAATAAGCGAATTTTATTTTATTTTTGATATTAAAAATAATATTTCTTGTTCTCAATCAATATGCAATGTCGAAAAATAAAAATATATTATTATATACTGCAACCATAAACTTTTCTTTTTAAGCAAGTATACGCCAATACTCGATTTAAGTACACATTGACTCACATGAAGTGAGAGAACAATTTTAGGAATCCGTTTTTTTTTTTTAAACTAAAAAAAAAACGAAGTTAATAATTTATAGACGAAATAAAATTTCGTCGTCGAATAGTTTAAATATATAATTTTTTTTTTTTTTACTCGATCAGGGTGACGAGTATATATACAACACTCGCAGAGGAATCAACGACGACCACCAAAAAAGTTCGACTCAACGATTTTCCGTAAAACGACGACATGTCATCTCGTATTATTATCAGCGTATTAAAATAAAGGACGAAGATGCTGCAGATTACCTAGAGATAATCTAAAAAAAAGTACGGGGCACCCGGTCTCCGACGATTTACTACCACAAATAATATTGAACAAGTTATTACAACAACGCAGTGTGCGAGTGTTTATTATTAATATTATTATTATTATTATTATTATAGTAATAATAAAAAAAATGAACACGAGTTACGTTATTTTATGCGTGACATACACATTTTACGATGTAATAATGATAATGTTAATATTTTTGTATTGCGTATTCAATCGAAACAATAGTTTTTTTATACGCGCGCCCAATATCGTTATAGAAAAAAATTATTATTTCTTTCTGTTCACACGAACGACATCCGCGCGGTATAAAAATATTGTCGATCGTAATCGGATTACGTACAAAAAACGAATATTATATATATATATATATATTTATTACTCCGAAAAAACGTCGAAAAAAAAACCATACTACTCTACATCGTGTAAACACATTCGGCATACGCCATTTGAATGTAAAACGCGACGAATACATCGTCGTGTGTCACGTGTTGTTCGATGAATACGAATCGTCATTTTATATTATCGTACGCGGGTATTGTGTGTTTTTTGCGTTATTCACGAATATCAACTAGAAATGTTTGTCGAAACATTCAAACGGGCCCGTAATGAAATACACGTTATAAACGTGTTCCCGTGAGAAGAAAAAGAAGAAAATAGTCTAAATAGACACACACTATCCGTAGACAATTTATTTTCGAGTAATTGTATGCATTTAACGATGTTAGCTTTGCTTACTCCGAGAAAAATCTTCAAAATACCTATTTTTATCGATTAACGCAGGGTTTAACTTTCTTTTTTTGTTTTGTTTTTGATTTTGGATCCAGATGATCGTTGGGTCCACAACCGATGTCCACACACCGCGCACGCTTCATTTTTTTTTCTCGACAAAAATAATCCTAATTAACGATTTCAAATGTTAACGTTAAAAAAAATAATATTCGCTTTATAGTGTAAAAAAAATATAATGAAACATTCGTGTTAGTAACGAGAAATTATTCCACAAAAAAAAAAAAAAAAAAAAATGTATAGTGTCGTTAAAAAATGAACTGCGTGTCTGATCCACGCATCCAACATAATGTGTACCGCGGTAACAAATAATAACAATTGTGTGAAACGTATTTTCGAAAAACCCGTAAAATACGCCATAATCGCATATATTATTATATTACGCATTTGAATAGCGGCGTTTTAACCGCGCACTTGAGCAATAATTATTTCACGATAATTTCCTATTATTATTATTTTTTTTTAAATACTATACGCAATATTAATAATAACGTTCGTGTAAATGATGTTATGTCAATACGAATATTATTTAATGTATATATTATACACTGCTGGACTTTGGTTTTATATATTAACCAATACAGAGATGAGCCGATATAGTTAATAACAATAATAATATGTTATGTAATATGAAAACGTTTACAATTTCCAGACGACGGTCTAATGTCCGTTGCATTGAATATTTTTTATAAGTTCTCACGAGTACAATATAAATAATTGTAAGGATTCCGTTGCATTATTTATTTAAATTAATGTTTATATTTCGACACAGATCACAATATAATATTGTAAACGTCGCTAATTTATAAAGTAACACGCGTATAGACACGATTTCAAAAACTACATTTCAACGCCGTTTTAATATTGCGAGTTTATTTTAATATTTATATTTACTAATGTACGTGGCGTAATTTAATTAGCTACAACGGTTTGAAGTTGATTTAAAAAAAAAAAATTATTATTATTACCATATAGTAGAGGTCGTTTAAAACACGACGGTTAATAAAAATAATAATAATAATTCGTATTCAAACGTTTACCCGCGTAAAATTCGGGCATTTTACATTTTAATTTTTTTGTTTCTGGATACAAGACAAATTTATTAAAAAAAAATTACATTTTTTTTCGTATTTACATATTTTTAATTTGCTTAATGAGTGAATTTATAATAAAGTTAAATTAATTTTATAATTTTTCATTTTAAGTCATCAGATTATTAAAATAATATCTCCCAGTTTTATGATTTTTTTAACTGAAATCAGATCTTTGTAAAAACCGAAGAAAACGAACATCGAAAAAACACCTAAAACACTTTTACGATTATTTTATAAAATCAAGAACTACGACGAATCTCGGGTCAATTGTTTTCAAACAGTTTAAATGAAGTTAATGTATTAAATTTTTGTTGTTTATATAACAGAAAAAAAAAAGAGATCCAAATATCTTGGCGAAATCTGCAAAAAATTAATTCTAGGCACACCTATCCTATGTTTATCACTTAAATATTTGTTTGACAAAGACAAAAATATGAACTGCGACAATGAACCAAAGCTTTGAATGGTATCGAAATAAAAAATTACCAAAATTTCTATGACGAAACGTCACACGAGTTTCAAAAAAAAAAAAGTGAAATAATTGGAAGAAAGGTGTATTTGTCTTACAGACACTCGCGGATCGGAAAAAAAGTGACAATTCGCATTTAAAATGACTTTTTACAAATTCCAAAGACTTGAAAAAGTCGTGAATATCGATTTTTTAGGACGTACCAGTGTTAGTATAGAGAATCGCTATCAGGGTGTACAAAATGTATATAAACAAGTGGACACGAGAAATGATTAGAAAATCGCTGAGAAAAATCATGACGACGAACTCAAACATTCGAAACAGCCGATATTTTATTATACGCGTGAAATCGCAAACACGAAATTTGCCAAGTAATGACTGAAATGGTGAAGTTTGACGTGGTTCTACTCCATAAAACCAGTATATACAGATCGTTTTGAAAATATTGTTAAACTAATATCAATTCACGAAATTACGTTTTGAATCTAAACGCATTATATATTAATGCTCCGAGTGGAGTAACACAATTTGACATTTGTCGATAATAATTTATGTTTAAACACACTGAAAGATCACTCTTCTCCGAAGTATCGTTTTGTACGCAACCTCCGATATTTGAATTTATTGTATTAAAAATACCGCTGGAGCATTTCTAGCGTATATATATATATATACACTAGATATGTAATTCCTCCGTAAAAATGACCGTCAAATGCGTTGTAAATATAAATAAATAAAATAAAAAACCTCGAAAACGTTAAAAAAAAAGACCCCGTAAAGCGGAAAAGTTCATTTTTTTTCCTTCTCTTTTCAACTATTTTTATCGAAATTATTAAGAGTTTGTTTCCAACGATAGCCATTTGTAAGGTTACTCGAGTTTTAGACTCGCAATACAAACTTTATTATAGGTGAAAATAATAAATATCTTACGGATAAAATTAACGAACGCGCGAAATGTGATGACGATACACGACGGAATAACACGACTGGAAATACAATACCGACGGATTTAAAACAATTCGAAACGGGAAGTTTTAGCGCGATAATGCGGAACAGATGAGAAATTATAAATTTTTTCAAACACGGAATAAACACCTTGTTAGAGAAATATAATTAAGTACATAAAAAAAAAATAATAATTCACGTTACATTAATTAATGTCAACGATCACTGTATTAAAACAAACAAAAAAAACTAAAACTTGTCGTACGAATTTTTGTTTATTCACACTACCGGTTTCGACCAGAAATCGTCGTCCGGGTATAAATGAGAAGAGAAAAAAAAATAATATTAACGACCAAAGCGAATAATAATAATTATAACAATAATAATTGGCTTCAATTAATCATTCGTGTGAATTTATAGTGTTTCTTGTTTTGTAAATACGTTTTAATGAAATACGCGTACACTCGACGTCAATATTACACATTTACCATATAAAAACAATAATATGATGTTGCATACGCGTGTTCATCTAAATACTGCTATTATAACGACACGTTGTAGATAAAATACGAAGTGCAAAAGTCTCTCGGAACAGTCAAATGTCATTTCGTGTTTTTATAATTAGATTGTAATTTACAATAACGCGCGTGGTTAATTGAAACGTGTGATTTGTATAACTCTTGTCCGCGGCGGACGATATAAAAATATCCGTCTGTAATAGGCGCGTAATATACTTTTTTGTCATCACTTCGACGCCGTCGTTTGAATTAAAAAAAAAAGTCGTTTACAAATTATTTAAAAAAAAAATTAATAAAAATTCATCTCGTCCATTTGGCGCGACTGTTAAAGGAAGCTCTTCTTTAAGGGGCATTAAATTTAAAAAACAAAATTCGAGTTGAAAATTAGTTGTTTTTTATATTTATCATATGCGAATATAGGATTCATTTAGATTATAGTAGTATTCGTTACTATCATTAATTATATATTTATTATTTATAAAAAGAAACTTATATTTTCTTTAAAAAGCTTTTTATGGGATATTATTATTATTATTTTGTTTCTTATGTGTAGTGGTACGTGATATATGCGATTGAGCGAACTTTAATATTATTTATAATATCTATAATTTAAATATTTCATAATAATAATAATAGTGTACAATTGGTAAGTTTATTATACGCGCGTTGTACTGTTGCAATACAAAAGAATATTTTTAAAACGTGTACAATCTTAAGTAAACATTGAAAAAACTATGTGCTTAAAATAAATATTTGATTAAAATATTCAAATCGTAAATCGTGTATCGGCTGCGATGAGAGAGATCGTATTCGAAATAAAATAACGCGTTTTCTGAATACCAAGTGCATTCGTTTTTTTTTTTTTTAATATGCAAACACAAATAATTACCATTGTAATATATTATAATTATTAATACATAAACACGCATTAATACGATACTAAAAAATATTATTTCACGATTCCGTACACGTATTTGAACATTTATAATTCGAAAAACGTATAACGAAAAAAAAAACGGTTTTTCTCCGTTTTAGCGTTTTATTATTATGGTTATTACCATAATAATTGTAAATAATGTACGCAGCACGAGTGAATATGAAAATAAGTAAAAAAAAAAAAAAAATTACACCGTATAATTGAATTGGGAATTTCGAAAAGGGCTCACATCTGAAAATTAAAATTTTTTGGAAACTCAAAAAAACTGATTGTCTTTTTAATTTTGTTTTTATTGAACCATTTTTTTTCTCTAAAATTACAGACTATTATTTAATGTTAAGCTCTTGTAATACATTATTCTTGAAGTGAAATTACGCGTCGATAATCGATATTATAATATTGTTTAAATATTGAACTGACCGCGTTTTAAGATATACGTATACATATTATTTTTATCTATTAGAGAGCATTGAAAAAAAATCGCCGAATCTCCGCCAAAAAGAAGTTTTTTTACCGAAAAATGTATTTTCAACAGAATAAAAACAAAAAAAAAAAAAAATCGGTTCAAAAAAAAAAACAAATACAACTCGTATTCGAATCGAATGTCTAAAATAACGATTGTGTAAATAGAAGAAGAAAAATTACAACCACCACCACCACTCGCTTAAAAGTCAAAACCGAATATTATTATGATTAACAATTATTGTAACCAAGGCCGTATTACCGCTTAGGGCTGTGTGGGCTAAAGCCTAGGGCGGTAAATTTTTTTTTGGTGTGACCCAAAAACTACGTTGAGACATTATTTTTAAATAGAAAATTTATTTCAGCCTATGGGCGGCAAAAACCATAACCCGGCCCCGATTGTAATCGTATTGGATTGCGGAGTCTGTCGAAACAACGTTGTCCTCAACCGAAATTTCGAATGCGTTGAATACGGATAGGATATTGAAATAAATCCAATACCGTCGTGTTGTTACAATTTTCCATTAGTTGTTTTTATCCATTATTCGATTATTTGCGTATATTTGGACGGAAACGAAAATCGTAACGGATTGTTTTCCTACTTTTTTTTTTTTTAACTTTGCACGGAAATCGAACGGCTCAACTGACGATCGTCGCGAGATTTTTTTGTCTTTTGAAAAATCAAAAAAAAAAACCACGTGCGCACTTAAACACACACGTGCCGCGCGGGCGCGACGACGAGACGAAGCTGTCACGCTCCACCACCGGCCCCCGGGGCGACAACAAAATGTCAATGACACAGTCGTGTCGGTAGGATCGACGGACGATAAGCAGCGGCTTGAGTCCATCAAAACACATCGTTTTGATGCCGGATCGACCGAAGTGAGAAAATCGGCCGTAGTAACATTTTGAATTCGAAAAAAAATAATAATTATTATTATGACGATGCAAATAGAGAGAAAAATAACAGACGCTATTTTACCGATCGATTTTTATTACTATTATTAATTTTTATTGAACGACCACAAAACACACACACACACGTTGTGCGGCGTTTAAAAAAATCATTTTTTTTTTCGTCACAAGATTTACGCAAGCGCAATAACCACCACCACCCGGTCCGAAAACGCCGACCGATCGTAACTTACGAGAAAAACAACGGTTTAACGACGGTTCTCTCGCGCGTAAAATAATTCATTTCAAATATATTTTTATGCGAGAGAATAAATTCGCGCGCGCGTAGAATTCAAAACGAAATTAAAAAAAAAAAATCCGCGCCGTTTATCGTTATGAAATGATTGACAAACCCGTAAGTTTTCAACGCGTGACGACGAGAGTTGTCAAAAATGAAAAAAAGCTCTACGCACGATTTGCGTGGTGCGTTTTGTTTTGTTTTTTTTTTTTCGAAATTCTAAAAACCGTTTGCCGCCCGAATACTTCCAGTCGACGGCCGAGATGTTGTAAAACAACGGGCAACACAAAAATGTCACATTTCGAGTATATGTGTGGACCGACCGGGGGGGGGGGAGGATTCTTCATCCATTCATTCATTCGCCAAACGCGCGCGGAAAACTATTGCGGGCAAACGTAAAAACTTTATAATACCCCGGGGTGTACACACCGTGTGTGACAACAAGTCTTAGGAACAAGCACTGTACACGCTCGATCACGACGACCGATGATCAGCGCAAATCATATTATATTATTATCATCGTCCGTCGAGCACATATTCCAGCCTTACTATATACATGATGTTCAAAGGGAAAACGGAGCACGACCACAACGTGATTGGACCAACTCACGACGAGTAACAGATACTTAACTGACAATTCGTAATTGTGTTACACGCACGCCGGGATTCGTGTGCCAATTTTTTGAACAGTACACTACCTACGGGGGCGTTTGAATCGAAAGTAACATTTTCATCGCACGACTGAACAACAACCACCCATGCGAAAATTCGGTATTCGTGTTAAACACGGTGCTATGAACCACAATCGCACCGTGTACATTGTGAACCGTAATTTATTATTAAAACGGCGTTTGCGCCTAAAACTCTCGCTACTCGGGACGGCAACGAAGAAACGCATTCGTACGTACTCCTCGCGTTACTACACGAATACGACGAACTCGTTGTCGGACGATAAGATATTACGACGAAATCGGTTGTCGGTGAAACACGGTTACGAGAGCGTTACGACAAAAATGTTATTCCATCAATAGAAGTAGAGAGCAAGCGGTAGTGTACTATTTTCACTTCTACCGTAACACACTGGCGCGAGTGATATTGTTATCATTATGAGATCGTACAGAGGAGACGGTGTGATTCAATACAAAACGGACGACAAAGCTCGCAAGAATAATATTTGTAAAAATGTAATAATTTACAATTAACAATCATGACATTTTATACACACATAGCGAATTATTTAATTTAACCTAAAACGCGTGTTTTTTTTTCTTTTACAATTTATAAATTTCTAAAATTTATCCCCTCCGAATAACGGACACAAGTGCGGTGACCGAGAATGTTCGCCGCTTTCGGACGTTTCACCACCATTTACGTGTACACACCGTGTAAATATTCCGTCATAATATTGTCGACGGTACCGACGACAAAAAAAGAAATTTTTTTTATAAAAAAAAAACAAAATAATTTTATAAGAATAGTTGTAGTGTATCGTAATGTGTGTTCAGTTATCGAGCAAAAGTCATCTCGTCGGGTCATAACTGTTAAGATAAAAAAATACAACGAAAACAAAAAATCAAAACGAACGAGACTGCATAGAGATAAAACGTGTAAATAACTTATAAAAAAACACGGAGTTTAAAAAAGAATAAAAATTGTGTGTGTATGTATAGTTAATAAAATTTTTAATAAGACGACGATCATAACTACACGTGTTATTACAATAATTAATATTTAATGTATATTTTTTAATTTCTTTATACTGTGTACGCCGTATAGGAGACGGTCATTTTGCCAGGAAATAAATTTATAAAATATATTGTATTGTATATTTTCGAATCGTTGCCGATATTGAAAGTATGATGATTGATATAGTAAAAACGAGGGTTTAGCAGCACACAACATTTGAATTCGGATCAGATTTTTTATTTTAATTTTATTCCAAACGCATTGTTAAAATATTGGTTACGAGTATTGGATTTATTTCTCTATCATTCACACATCCATTTATTTCGTTTTTACTATTTTATTACGACGACACATACGTATATTCGCTATTCATCCGTCATTGAGGCAAATATGCGTAAAACACATTTGATACTATCTTCTTCGTTTTTGTTATGTCAGTGTAGTAGTACCAATCGCGGCTGAATTTACAAAATGTATTTTAAATATCAATTACATTATACGCGTAGTCATAGACATTGTTGTGTGCCCGTTATTATAAACATCATACATTATTATGTTCGTGTTCGGTCATCGGCGTCTTGTCATCACCGTTATTCGTCTCTGTGTTTAATTTATTCGCCCGTATAAATATTACGCATATGGGAAAACGTATTCGATCGTAATCTATATGTTATGTTAATATACTAGTTAATTATTCTCCCCTCGGGATTCTGCTATTAGAAAATTGACACAAATCCCGATTTCCGAGGAGAGGAGGACACCACCACACATCATCAATCGTCTTAAATCCGACTTGTAACGAGAAATAAATAACAACCGTTGGTCGTCAAGCTCGCCCGTTCTGTGCCCGCAGCAAATCACACAATACCATTATTTGTCTTCGATTTAAAAATATAAATCTTTATTTTTTTGTTTTCCTTCCAAAACAAACGGCAGCAATAAACACACGACCGCGGTTCGATTTATAATAACGGTCAACATGTTTTAAGCGTTTTTTTTATCTTAGAATTCACTATTGAATCGCTTTCGAGATTTTACACTATCAAATTTTATTGGAAAATATAATAATATTTTATTTTATATATATATACGTAATATACCACCACCACCGCATTGCAAAGGCGTTCGCCACTCCACTCCATAAACACACCGTTCAAAAATGTGTTTCTCTAATGTATAATTATGTGGTATTCGTTTGTTCAATTATTATTATTATTATTATTATTAATGGGCTCTGTACCGCCCGTTTTATTCTTTGACGAATACAATTATTAGAAGATCGACAGCCTCGATACGATTTTTCTCCGTATATCTCATTCGATATCTCTCCGCTATGTAAACCCCGATATAAACCGTTTTCCTTTAAAATGTTCATATTCTTCGTCCAATTATTTCATTGATTCACTTTTATTAGCCCGACTTAACGTATATTGCCAACACTGATCTCATATACTTAGCCAAGTTTATCTCGTTTATTTGGGGCTGAAAAAGCCCGTAATGTAAATATAAAAATATAATATAATACGTGCATATACACGCCAGTGGAAAAAACGCATGAACAGAACACGGACAACTACTGTGATGACGATGTTTACACTGGTCCGTATGAAAAAACGCGGTTGGAAAAATTAAATGAAATTTAATTCGTAGTATTTACATTTATTTACACGCATGACACACAAAGCGCGTAGTAGCTGCGATTTAAAAATTATTCGTAATTTTTTTTTTTTTTTTTAGTTTTTGATATTATTGGTGCGCGACCACCCGTATTGCGGTCTTCATCACCGTTCCGTCGGTATAAGAGACGCGATTTACGTAATATACTACTTACCACCACCGTTACCTAAAATGAATTATAATAATTTATATGAGCAACAGATATTTAAAATATACTGTATAAATAGATTTTACTTTGCGGTTATAGCGACCATCTCGTGTTACAATCATTATATTATATCGGTATTATATTTCATAATCGTATATATGCATATGTAAATAAATGTGTGCACGTACGAGTGTATATCGCCGTCAACAACGCGCGTACACCGGTCGGATTTAATTCGAATTAAACCGATCGAAAGAAAAACAAAGAAAAAAACATCTCATTAACATTCGTCGTGCCGATTTAGTTTCCCGCGTAAATGGAAAAAAAAAATTATGCGCGTAATCTCGACATTTCTTAAAATAACGTAAAAGAGAATAAAAAAAAAAAAGATTTCCCGAACAACCATAGGAAACCAGAAATGAACGACGCGAAATACAACAGCGTGCGCACCACACAATCAATAATTCGACGTTATTTATTTATTTTTTTCTACTCTTACGGAGTACTCGAATCGTTAATTTTATCACAACGGATTAAAATGTGTTTTTCTTCTCGTTTTCTAAAAGCCTATTTTTTTCGCCCGCCAATCGTCGCTTTCGATTTTTTTTTTTTTATCCGATTGTTTCGTAGAAAGCACACACACACACCATTGAAATAATCCTGATTTTTGTGCTCTTCACACAACTGTCTACGTACGATTCTTTTTACTCGACCAATGGTGAGAACACACTTCACTCTCCGGCGAGTCCAGTTTAGTCTAGGTACCGAGTAGGTTAAATAATATATTTCTTTCGATTCATTGAGTTTGTGACATTTTTTTTTTTTTTTGAAAAAATCAGTCTTTTTTTACAAGAAATATTCTTTTGAAGAAAACGCACAACGTTGTTGTAAATGTTCACCAAAAGACATTTTATAAATCTATTTACAACAAACCGCACGCCCCGTTACAACACGGTGTTGTAAAAACTAAACGAAGGAGGAGTGAGTCAAATGGAACGGGGATAATTTTTTTTTTTTTTTTTTTTTTACTCTGTGGCTGCTAATGGTTGATTTTTGTGATGGAACGAGAAATTGGCTTTAAAAATCGATTCGGAACACACACGATCGACGTATTTGCCGAACCCGTTATTACGACGTGACGCGTCGTCTTATAAAATAAATATGTAAAATTAAATATCCGATGTAAACGCGTATTTTGTAATTTCAGCCCGCGCTGATATAAAATTGAAACATTTAAAAAAAATTAACTTTGAAAAGAAATGAAATTATTTATTTATTTTTTTTTTTTTGTCTAGTACTACCACGACTTGTTTTATACGAACATCTGTTTTTAAAAGAATTGTGCACCAGCGAAATTGTTCGTAACGCACGCTTATACCCCCCACCCCCACCCCTAGCGCGCAAACGTATAATTTTCAAATATTTTTCAATTGGACGTCGGAATCGTATTTTATTAATACGTATACCGGATAACTTTGTAATAAAATAATAATTACGAGACGAGCGCGTGTATAAAAACACGATTAAAAACGTAAAACACTAATTATTATTATTATTATATTGACGGGGAAATATATATTATATAAATAGAATAATAATCTAAACGCGTAATATAATATTCTTAATACACACGACATACATAGTAGTGAATTATAATAATATTTCCTGTTGCGCGGTATACTTGTTAAAAAAAAAAAAAAACAACTTTACAACGAGTAATATGGTCTATAAATTAATAATAAATAACGTACGGGCGGCGTCACTTGGGACCGGCGGAGACGGCGAGCAATGATTTAGTATTTCCGATATTCTTTTTTAATTCTATTAGCCGCCGGAGTACAGCAGCGGTGGTTTGTAAAAGAACAAACCACCGCCAATTAGAAGTGTCATTCGATCGTAAAAACGACGTAGACTAATATACAGTGTGTGATTGCCGTTACGCCTCACATTCGCCGGGAACGACGAGTAAATTTTTTTTTTTTTTTTTAAACGTCTAAACACCGAGCAGCGAGCAAACGCTGTTTTTTCGAAAAACGCTGTTCAAGATCTTCGAAACTGTTTTTTTTTTTTTCATTGACAAACCAACAACATTATTATGTTCACTCAACAACGTGTCCGCCGCAGACGAGAATTTTCTACGCCGTTAAAAATAATTATCGTCGCGCAAAAGTTTTGTGTACAGCTGTGTTTCTTCTCTCGTGAACGCCGCGGCGATACGGGCGAATTCGAGAAATAAACTCCGAGATACAAACAAAAACGTCCGAATCTCTTCTTTTTTTTTTTTTTGTCGCCATTATAAAAACCGAGCTTCGATATATAGGCGAAATTGCGAAACCGTTTTACGACTATCAAATATCGGAGAAATAACAACAAAAACCACGTCGTCGTTAACGGAGTTCATCACGAAACAAACGAAGAATTTTTGACGTTGTAATAATAATCTAACCATAGAGAGAAGAAGAGGAGTCGCGGAGAATGTGAATCCCGAAAATTCAACGCGGACTGAACACCACAACGATATTATCTCCTTGATTTTGAATAAATCGCTCGATTCAGTTACAGTATAATGAAAATAAAAAAAAAAAAAAAAAACCTGAAAATCCTAACTATGAAATAAAAAAAAATGTACCGGATTTCAATAAATTTATATTTAATTTCCGTCAGTTGATTTGATAAAATTTCAAAACACGAGCGACAATTCGTTTTAAACAAAATGTGTATTGCTTTTGAAAAACTCTCGCGTTTCGCCGCCCGACGTTTCAGAAGACCTATTTGAAATTATTATTATTATTACATTATAGTTTGGACTGCTACGGTTTCTTTTTTTTTTTTTAAACCTCGTCGTCACGATGACGTGATATAATATTTATAATAATAATACGTAACCGGATTTTATTTTTCGTCAAAAACATTACGTTATATAATTAAATAAGTTATTTTATAAACAGACAAACAATTATTTTCCATTCAATTGACATATTTATAAAACATTTCGAAAACGTTCTGAACACTCTATTTTATATACATATATCACGCGCATACGAATTAATCATCAGCAATAATAATATTGTATAATCATACATCTCACGCGGAGCGAACGAAGCAGCGACTCCCACAACTTTCGATTTAATAATAATAATAATAATAATACCACCAAAAACCCTGCAATACACGTCTTTACCATTTAAAATCGTGTAAACGAGAAATGTAAATTTTTTTCGAATGTCAGTCGATTTTTTTTTTTTTTTTTTTTGTCATCTCGCCGCATTCCGTTCGTATCGCACTGACATAGAAAGAAAGAAAGAAAAAACCACACGCGTTTTCAATATCACGTTTCAAAATTCCGTACAGCTCACTATTGTGTATTTCAAATCGACCTGTATATATTATATTGCACGCAAATAATATTATGACTACTACACACTATTGCATATAAATTATATTCCGAACAATATATTGGAAATTTACGTAAAACTTCATGGATTATTATTATTATTATTATTATTATTATTATTATGTTTGTGTAAAAAGTATTTAAAAAAAAACATTTTACGTCGGTACGTTACAAACAACAACTCGAATGTCGTTCGATAAATGAAAATAAAAAAAAAAAACACAATTCAAGTATTTTCATATCATACGCGTACTGATCAAAATAATGGTTGATATGATAATTGGTTTTTCTGCGCTCCTACGCGTATTTATAAACGCATTTGAATTTTATATAATTCTATACTTATAACGTATACAAAACGCACAAACGGTAAATAAGTGGATTCGCATAATAATTATCATATTATATTATTTATTTTACGCGTCGTCGTTGCATCACTACTACTACTAGCGTCATTATTTTTTAATAAGATTATAATATCGAACGCACTCGATTACACACCCAACTGATTTCTCTTTTCTCCGCGGGGATTGTGTTGGACATGATTTGTGACATTTTTCGTACACGAGGAGAAGTCGCACGTATAAATAAATACATCAAGTACGTATTGGTATAAAATATGATTTTTATTTGATTTTTACTAGTTATATGCTATACACTCACACACACACACATTCGGATTAATTCAATAATTATTATATTGTCCGTTAGAACCGCGCGTCGCGGACATAAACGCTTCTTTTTCTTCGACATTTATATACCTATCCATATATTTACGATTAGAACACACACAAAAAAAAAAAAAACAAAAATATCGTTTTTACTTCAAATTTATAATAATTTACGCGCGTCTAATTTACCATACACACAAAACGACGTTTCATTATGTTTTGCTCGTATCGCAAATATTACGCGCAGAATACAAATATCATATTATTGATCGTATACGCTCCCCGTGTTGATTCGGAAAAAAAATTTCGCAATAGAAATGTTTGTGTATCCCGCCAATATTATAAAACTATAAATGTCGTAAAAACGGAATATTTGTTTGGGGCGTTTTTGTTTTGTTGTAAATGGCCGACCGAGATGACACTGCGACCACCGGACGGCTGACAACAAAAAAAAAAAAAAAAAAACTCGAATAAACCACGATGACATTTTCGACAGTCGATTTGCGCGCGTTATTTCGGATGTCCAGTCTTCATAACACAAGTGGTAACCCTAACCGCGGTCGCCGGTCACCAGCGCCGCGTTATCATCAATTTGTCATATACCGCGATATGATATCAGCTATCGACAACGACTCGGTATCGTAACGACTAAACGCGGGTCGCGGTGTATGACGGAGCCCCCCCCCCCCCCGTCAGTTCGTTCTTCTTTGTCTCGTCGTCTCCTCTTTCGTAAAAAAAAAACCAACGCGACGTACAAAAATCCCGTTTGTCGTCCTAGGCGAGGTAGTACACCCGGACCCGTTTTTCCGTTGTCCGCTGTCGTTTTCACCGTGTCCGTACCGCGTCGGCGGCAACGGACCCACGCGTTGTGGTGTGTGTGGCGCGCGTAAGACGGCCGAGACGTCATATGGTGACGACGAAAACGTAAACAACAAATTTCTTCAAATGTCTCTTCGCCTCGTCTTTTGCAGTTTCGTCGATAGCCGCGTGAACGCACAACGGCGGCGATGGAGGCGAGTGCGCCGGTGTGTCCGCCGCAACAGTAGCGGCTAATTGAGACGATGATACGACGACACGCTTACGCGAAGACGACAGTCGCCGCGGCCATGCGACGGAAGTTTTGCTGCTGGAAACGCGTCAAAGTGAGTTTAGCGTTTAAACGTATCGTACCGCCGCAATCACGTCTTTATCGCCCACTGCCGTCCGCAGATAATACTCTTGTCGGTCTTCGTGCTGTTTGTCGTCATCAACTGCGTACTGACGTTACTCACCGCCAGTCATCGACGGGGCGATTCGAACGCCGCCATCGGACTCAAGTACAATGACAGTAGTAAGCGGTCACGGTACGGCGACGCGGCAAGGTACATATCCATTGACGTGCTCTCCAGTAAAGATCGAGTGCGGATATGCGTTGACGACGCGACGGTAATGTGTTCACATTATGTAAACGTAATGTCCCGCCCAACATAAATAATAATAAGTGGCCAGTGTTTTTTCATTTTACCTCTCAGCCGCTTAAGA
The DNA here is from genome assembly GCA_032441825.1 of Chaetogeoica ovagalla. NCBI lineage: Eukaryota > Metazoa > Arthropoda > Insecta > Hemiptera > Aphididae > Chaetogeoica > Chaetogeoica ovagalla. The sequence continues at coordinate 1,242,729 of CM063747.1, read as the reverse complement.
AATTTTCAAATTTCATAATTATCCAATATCCGATTTAATAACTTTTTTTTATTTTACTCATATCCAGTCGGTGTCCGTCCAAACGTAAATTGGTTTTTTTTTTTTTTATTCGGTTTTCCATTCTTAACGTTTCTAACGTTTTGAATTAAAACTGCATTGAATTAAAAATATTCAAACATTCTAATTGTACATGTACATAACTATAACCTCATGTAAATATATAAGTATGCGCTAAACGTAATATAATACAAATTTAAATTATACAATAATTTGTTTAAAAAAATAATCAAATTAAAATACATCTGATAATATTACAAAATTCATGTAAAAAATAATTTATTTTAAAAAAAAAATAATTAATTAATTAAACAGACCTTTGATTCATAAAATTTAATATACCTAGGCGATTACATTTTACATTTAATTATGTATAATAATATACAAATATGTACCTTCAAGCTTGGTACCCTACTCGCATAAAACAAACGATTGACTTTACAATTTTTGTTTAAATCATATTTAAATACCAAACATATAGCAGCAATTTACTTTAAATAGTGAGTGTTAACTGTTCTTATATCGAGAAAAAAAACACCAAATAAGACATAAATATATATATATATATTTATTTAAAAAAAATAAATTGAAAAATATACAAATTTATATTGAAACGTTTAATATGGACTTAATATAACAAATTTCTGTCAAAATAAACACATTTAAATTACAATAAAATATATATTTAAAATATATATATATTTTAATTCACATTAAAATATATTTCAAAATTATAAACCATTCTAACCATAATTATAAATAATACTTTTGTATTACTATGTTCTATCTGTATGCCTTTTTTTGTATACTGCTAAGCCAACAATCAATTACATTATATTATTTGTTGTCAGGTGATTGATGATATCGGTTCATCGAATAGTAGAGGCATGCACGTTGTTGTTTTAAATCAGCGCACCGGCATGGTAATGGCTCAACGGGTATTTGACACATATCTGGATGATGAACCTCTTATAGGATTTTTAAGTCACGTTTCCACTGGACGAATAATGATATTTGCTATCAAAGTCAGTACTACTTAATAATAACAAACAATACATATTATTTACTTGGTTTTATAGAAATATATTAATATCAACATTTATAATTGTGAACCTTAATTTTATTTTATTTTACTGTAACGCTATGCTCTAGGACGAAGCGTCATATCATCTGACTAACAAATGTAGACGCGCTATGCAAATGCATACTGGTGGTAGTGGTAATAGAGGTAGATCTGGATCGGCCGCAGGCGGTTCGTTATGGCTGTCTGAACTTGGTTGGCGAGACATGTGGGCCATGGTAGCTAAACACCATAATGATGATGCTGAAACTGACAACGACACAGATGTAGTCGGCGGTCGTATATATGGCGAAAGCTACAGCCACAATCCAGGATTATTAATGCAGCACAATAGTAAGAATGGAGCGTCGTCATCTTTGTGGGGTACTGACGTCATGCTGCGTGTACAAGTGCCGCTGGACATAAATCACAGTCAAAATAATCAAAGTTAGTACAAAAAAGTTAAATATGTATAAATTTTCTAATATTTAATATGTGTGTTGTGTAGATGACGAATGGTGCGAATCGTGGATAACAGTTGCTGCTTCTGAAGACATTGATAGTGATTTAGTAGACAGAGGTACCATTATTGATGAGGACACAGTAGTCGAATCACAACTGGCTCGGCGACGACGATTCTGTAGTCGCATCGAGGGCTATGGTGACGTATGTAGCTGTTTGCATCCAGCTCCACTGGACTTTCATCCATTACCTGTAAGAATATCATAATAAATTGGATATAAAAAATTATTTGTCTGTTCTATTAAGCAATATTGTAATAAAAAGTATGTAAAAAGTAACTTAATATGCGCACCGTTTTTACAAAACCACAAATAATCATTTTCATCGTGTTCGGTCTTATCATTTGTTATTAATTATTATTTAAAATTGTCTATGTAGTTAGAGATAATAGTAATAGAGCATAATATAGTGTATAAACTTGACCATGGTGAACATAAAGAATGAAAGAAGATCACATTAAAACTTGTTAAAATGGGGAAACCAATTGCAAGTAGATTACTTCTTTTTATGAAGAACTGTAAAGACTAAGAACTTTCAATCCAGCATATAGTGTTAGACATGAAATGGAAATATTTAAAAAGGAATGAGGAGTCAAAAATTAGCTGGTAATTATTAAAGAACAAAAAAATTAATGGATATTTGGAGAAAGTGATTGGAAAGAGTCGATTGAATTGTAGATGGTGAATTAAATAGAGAATGGGTGCAAGGTGGTATACAAAATTGAAAGCAGCAAGTAAGAAAAATATATGCAGTAAACAAAAAAAAAACATGTTAACGGCTTACAATTAAATTATATCTTATTATATATAAATGTCTGCCAAAGTATCGATGAACTTTGACGGCATTGGACCGGGTGTGTATCTTCAAGATTTATGAGTGGAATATGTTTGTGGATTACCAATCTGTAATTAAAAATAATTATGACAGGTAGGTCCGGGTTTTGTGGCCGAGGCCTACTGACCGCGAACCTTATATTAACGCTTAGCGTTATTCAAGGGTCGCGGCAGAGCAGTGCCCGATCAGAATACTGATCGGCGTCTGGGTCGTTTGTGGACCACCAGCACCGGGCCGCGTTGGGACCGTCCCTCCCACTGGGTCGTGTGGTTTGTTTACTATCTAGCGCTTGTCCCACAGCCACCACGTTGCAGCCGAGGTAGGCTCCTCAACCTTACGAGGCACCGCCTCCGGAACGGCATGCCAGTCCGGTGGGGCGGGGAGCTCCCGTGGTACCGACTGTTAGTTGACGTCGGTGGGTCAACCCGGGACTTGCGTCCCTCCCACTATTTTTGCTCCCGAGCCGGCTAGTGGTGGGCCTTTGTCGAGTCCGTAGACTCGACTGCCTGCCTACCATTTCCGCTCCTATCAACCCAACCTAACCTAGCCTTTCCTACAGTTCTACCTTACTTCTAGTATGCCTACCTACCTAAACCCTATCCTACCAGTGTTCTTTGGAGGGTATTACTGTGAGTGTAATCCCTCTTTTTCCTAATAGATTCCCTAGCTAAGGTGACGAGCGCACAGTAGTTCGTCTTGGTTGCGACGAACTGATGTACCCCGCATGGCCAATCCCGAACCACTGGGCGCATTTTCGCCACCATCCTACTCCTTTCTCCTCCTAACAACGGACACCTAAAGAGGACATGTTCCACCGTTTCCCTTTCCTCCTGACACCTGCACCTTGGATTGCCCACCAATCCGAAGGTGCTCAGCTTATCATTAAAATCCCCATGCCCTGTAAGGAACTGGGTCACATAGTGATCCAATTCCATCCTAATCCCTAACCTACTCCTAACGTCTGGAAAGATCCTGTACGTCCACCTACCCTTTTCCGACTTACCCCACCTCTCCTGCCATCTGTCTAAGATGGCCTCCCTACCCGCCCCCAGTTATCCTGCTGTGATCTCCCTCTCCTTCAGCCGCTTTCTTAGAACCCCTAACTCCATTTCGAGGTCCAGCGGCAGCCTTCCGGCTACCGTTTGTAACGCGTCTGTTGAGACGGTCCTGTAAGCCTTCGTAATGGAGATCAGGGGCCTTCGCTGCGCACTGCCTAACGCCCTAACCGCCTTTGCCGTCCTGACTCCCCGTATCCAGATTTCCGATGCGTACGTTATCCTGGGGAGGAGGAATACCGCGTTATAAATAATTTCCAAGCCCCGTTGCCCCAGTCCCCACTTCGCTGACGAAGCCCCGCGCAGCCTGGAGTAGAGACCCTCGGATTTCCCCGCTACCTCCTTAACCTGTTCCCAATAATTCCTCTTATAATCTATCATGACCCTCAAGTACCTAACCGGACTTGTTGAAGTTAAGGTATCCTCCCCGAAAGTAAAGGCGTACCCCGGTTTGAGATCCCCCCTTTAGTCATAACCTGCGTTTTCCCTGTGGAAAACGCAAGCACCCTCTCCGATGCCCACCCCGTCAGTGATTCGAGATACCCATAAGCCCTATTCCTTACGACGTCTATGTTGGTTCCCGCGATGAGAACCGCCATATCGTCCGCGTAAGCCACCACCTTTATCTATTCCCTCCTATAAGCCATGAGTGCCTTCCTAGTGCCCTCCACCTCCTTATTCCACCAGCCGGTCTTGTTTTCCCCCTCCTCCCGATTTTGGGCGCGGTCGCCTCCAGAGCCCCCCTTATCGCGTTAATGATCCTCCCCGTCTTCTCCTCTATTCCCCGTGTCCCGTCTACCCCCTTCCCTAATTTGTTTGCGAGGGACCCCCTAAAACTGTCCCAGTCGACCCTCCTAGTGTCGAACCTTACCCTTTCCCTTCCCGACCATTGCGTTCCCCCGTGGGAACCTATCGAGAAAACGATGACCCTGTGGTCGCTGTCCGTGACGTCCTTTATTACCCCCCATCCATGGATCCCGTTCTCCAACCGAACCCCCCTGGAGAATGTCACATCTACATTAGATGACCCCATTCCCTGTCTCGCGTATGTCTCCGCGTTACCACCACTCTTGTTGTGAACCTTTAGCCGCTTTTCGTCGATCATGGCTTCGACGCGTTTACCGCGTGCGTCGCCATTACGACTACTTCCTCCGCCATGCCAAAGGCTCGAGTGCGCGTTGACATCCGCGCCTACCACAACCTCCTCCCCTACCCTGTCCAGGATGTCCCCCATCCTATCGGTGAAGAAATTGACCGGAATGTTATATTTAAAATATGCCGATATCACCGTTATCAGTCTTCCCCCTCCTTTTCGTAGTATTGCGGCCGCAATAAACCTATCCATGACACCCCTGATTGCTATCACCTCGATATCCGGATTACGAATGACTATCGCCGCTTTTGCCCCCCTCCTACCGTGGTCGAGAATCACTCTTTCCCCCGTTTCAAACCCAAAAATCCTTTCCCCCTCCATAGGCATTTCCTGTAGTAGCAGCACGTCTACATCTGTTCCTGCAATATTCCAGCAGCTGGCCAAAGACAATTCTCTGGCCGTTCATATTGTGCTGCACCACAGTAATTTTCCTATTTTCCCCCTTCATATCGAGTTTCCGTAATCCGTCCTAACCATGACCGACCGTGTTACGTTTCTCCTTATCCTACAACCCAAGTGATCTGCCTTATACCCCAGCCCGCAGTTGAAGCACTTCGGCGTCGCTCGCCTCCCTTTTCTCGCAATCCTTGACCCCATGGCCTACTCCTACACAGTGTGCACAAATCACCCTACCCCTCCTACACTTTGCTTCCATATGCCCGAATCCCTGACATCCCTTACATTGCACCACGTCCACATACTCAACTACCCTACAAATAGACATTCCTATATATATTCTTTTCCCAGCTATCTTCCTATAGACCTCTGGTCCTACCTCACACACTCACCAGGTAGTATTCCCATCCTTGGGCCCCCTCCTAAAAATGGGCTTGATACTCACCCCTTCTTTCCCCTTCTCCAGTCCCACCTCAGGGTTCTGCATTCCTATGACCCCCGGAATCTCCTCTGCCTTCAGGTCCCTATCTACGTCGTAGATTAACACCTTAGGGCAGCTCCTTCCCATCTTCTTAATTCCTAACTTCCCCTCCTTTTCTAGGTCCCTCAACGCCTTAGTCGTCTTCTCGTCCCCCGGTGTGACCCTAATGTCCCCCTGGGGAGAACGACGATCCTGTTTACTTTAGAAGCACCCACCTTTCTCACAACCTCAACCCAGACCTCCTTCTTTGCCCCGCTGGATCCACCCTCCCCCGCTTTTACTAGGAGGTCCTTTCCGGCACTTTTTTCCTCCAAACTTCCCTAACCTCCTCTGTTGCCCCCTTCTTTGCTTTCTTTCCCTTCACCGTTACGAAACCGTCCCCCTTCGCCTCATTCCCCTTTGTTTCCCCACCTCCTATTTCTTTTTCTTTCACCTCTTTTCTCTCTTCCTATTTGTTCCCCGTCTTGCCCCTCTTCTTACTCCCCTTTCTGTTTAGTTCCTCGTACTCCTTCCCTGGGACCCCCCCTCGTTTCTTTTCTCCTCCATATTCTCCTTCCTATTTACTCCCTAGTTCTCAACCCTTCCTACACTTATCACCCGCATGAGTTCATCCAATTGCCTACGGTTTTCGTCCAGTCTTCCCTCTAGCCGGTACCCCTCCTCAAGCATCCCCTCAAAAATTTCATTAAACCTATCTCTGATACTTTCTAACTCAGCATATGCCCCCAGCGTCATCCTCTTCTTCTTTTCCGAATTCATGAATTTCCCCAGTTTTCCCACTACCTCCCTTGCCATTTGGTCCCACCCAGGTCCGCCGTTTGGTCCCCACTCATCCCCTTTAACTCCTCCCCCTCATATTCCTTGTCCAGCAATACCCCTTCAGTAGCCATTTCGCGCGAGAAAAAAAAACAACCCTCTTATCACCTCGCGGTGATAAGGCCGTGATAGTGGCACTACACACGCTCGGTCGTGGTAGTGTCGAGAACGATACCCGTGATAAACAGAAAACAAGTCGCGCGCTATTACCCGATAAATAAAATCTCTTACCTCTCCTGGTGTATACGCGTTCCGTATAGGAATGTGACCGTTGTCACAATCCGGTCGTTAATGATCGGACCCGCACACCTGCAACGTTGACCCCGCCGCCGCTTTCTCTCGAAACACGACGACGACGGCGCGAAAACGCCGATTTTCCCGTGCTAACCCTCGTGAAAGTTTGGCGCACAAGCACTTCACTCTCGCTAGATTAGCACTAATCGGAGCTCTAAAAAGAGCTGATTTAATCCCTACCAGAAACGCGAAAATCGCACTAGTTGCGCCCGAGAAATCCGCCCGCGGAGATTTCGCACGTACACGAAAACTCGTTGCCGTTGTACGCCACGCAAAATTGACGTACTTCCTTCAAAACCTGGCCGATTTCCACGATCTATACACCAAAATCTTCGTCTCGACGAGACGAATATTTCAGTATGTCGAACGTCAAAAACAGACCACTTGTTCCCGAAGAAAAAGTCAATGTTACGTAGAGCACACACCGGACCGACCGTTCGCCACCACTGCCGTCGCGCGACTTAAAAAAAAAAAAAATAATAATTATGACAATCTCTTATAGGTTAGGTTTTTTCATAACGAAACACGATTTTGATAAATAGATCATTTACAAAACACGTTCTACGTCGATCTATTAAATCTTTTCTCCAGTAAAATAAGCAATAGAAAATAAATTTTTATTTGTTCTGCAGATACCCGATTCAAATATTGACCAAGTACCAGTTGTCATAGTAGCTGGCAATCGAGCAGACTATCTTTACAGGTACAAATATACTCTTACTTATTTACACTGGTACATTTTTAGACATACTAAACGGTTTTTATTATACTAATAATTTTAATAGTTTTAATACATATATAACTATTGGTGTTGTTTAATATTAGGACAATAAAATCGGTGCTGAATGCTCGAGGCGTCCAACGACATATGATTACCGTTCACGTAGATGGCTATTACGATGAACCCATGGAAGTGGCTCGGCTGCTTGGTGTACGAGCTGTACAGCACATGCCTGCTGTAGGTGATTCAGTTAATAGTAATGGTGGACGGATAAGTAGTAGCAGTACTTCACGTCGCCGTCGAGTTACGCAACATTATAAATCAGCATTAACAAACACGTTTGGTGCGCTGTTCCCACAAGCCGAATACGCTATTGTGTTGGAAGATGACCTAGAGGTTTCCATCGATTTCTTTAAGTGTGTATTATATATATATACTGACAATATAATCATATGAAGTAGACTGATTGTATCATTGTAATAACGTAAAAACTTTTTTATGATGTTTAGTTTCTTCAGTCAGACGCTACCTCTATTAGCAGCATCCGATGACTCTGCAGACGGCAATGGTGATAGTGGATCTGGATCACTGTACTGTGTATCCGCATGGAACGATCAGGGATATGAACACACAGCCAGTCGACCGGATGTTTTATATCGTGTGGATTGGATGCCAGGGTTGGGATGGATGCTCAAAAGATCCCTGTTCAAGGATCAATTGGAGTCTGAATGGCCAACAGTAGAGAAGGTTACTACTATTTACCTCGATTAGTGCAATTTTATATTTTGAGAATTGTATATTACTGTATTTTAAATAACTATTGCGCATTTTGTTTAGTTATAATTTTGATTCGTCTAATGCAATTATAACCTAAACACTATTAATAAATAAAAACAAAATATTTTTATAATTTTGTTTTATCTGTCAATGCATCTAATACGTTTATAATTAACTTTCAGTATCCCAGTATGTCGTTTTAGCTTATTATTATTAGTTGCATTCATCCGTTTGATATTTAATATTTTGTAATTGTTTTCTGTTAATTATTGCATGATAATATTTTTATAGAAAATTCAACAATATTGTAAAACATCATACAACTTAATTTTTTTATTATAACGTTAATATTTTTTTATTTATTTATTATTTTTTTTTTTTTTTTTTTGACTAAACACAATTTATTTGATAATTATATTTATTATTATTCCTAATAATAACTATTTTTATTATTTCATTATTATTAGTAATAGTAGCATCTGCTACTAATATTAAAACTTGATTCATTAACCGATTATTTATGTGATCGATAGCTTTGGGACTGGGACATGTGGATGCGGACAAACAGAGTGCAGCGTGGTAGACAATGTGTGGTACCAGAGGTCAGCCGAACTTTTCATTTTGGTTCTTCCCGTGCTGTCAATGTAAATCCATACTTTCAGCACGCATACTTTGGTCACCATGCGTTCTACAACCGTAATACTGCTGCTTCTGGAACAAACGCTGAATCTAATAGTGGTGGAACTGGTGGAGAATATGATATTGGAAAAGGTCTAATCAAATTTAAAAACCTTGACAAGTTAGTATATACAAAATGTTATACATATAGTTAATTGGAATGAAAGTATAGCGATAATTATTATGGTTGTACCTTCCACCAATACATTGCTGGTTTAGATTTTTTATTTTTTATTAAATGCATATGATATAGGATGACTCAAACAGCATACCTCGCGTGGATGGAACGTAAGATTGTGATGGAAAGTCGACTATTAGATCATAGTAAGTGGCCATGTCGAAAAAAACAGTGGAATAATGGAGCGGCTAAGAACGAAGGTAACAGGCTGCAGTATGTTGAAAATGAAAATTACCACCGGTCGGATGAAGAATTTTTTATTATCAACGAAATGATGAACAATGACGAAACAGTGAAATATAAGAAATTATTTATATTGTACATCAAAATGGATGAACCAAACAGCAACAACAAAGATGTAGCATCTGTCGCATGGACTCCTTTAGCAAAGGTAGTAACCACCACCCACCACCCAACTATTGTTTCTATCATTTTAGTTATTATTATTATTATTCGTTACGTCATATTATATAAGTAAAACCACCACCAAGCATGTGTGTGCATTTTAGTGCCTCGGAATATGGGATCTAGACATCAGAGGTCACTACAAAGGATTGTGGAGACTTTATCTTAATAGCGAATATAGCAATAGTCAAGACGACGGTGCAAATGGAGACGAAGAAGGAATACCGATTCACAGTAAAAACGGTGTTGAACTCTTTATTATTGGCTGCCCATTCTCATATTTTTGGTATGTATGTGTATCATTGTTATTATATTACAACAATATAATATTTTATTGTAATTAACAACATATTTTTTTTCATTTTTTTTTAACAAATATATCCAATTTTTTTTTATAATATTACAAATGCATATTCAATTAATTTATTTTAATTTGAAATAGTAAGTTCAAACCGGCCAATGTGACAGCTGTATGGTTCAATAATAATGGTGGTGGTGAAGATGATGATGGCGGAGACGATGGGCGATGGTAATAACTAAAATAACTTTTCATTAACGTTGCCGAATCACAACAATATTTCCAGTCTTACAAAATCAAATTTTATAAATGTCATATGTTTAAAAACTCACTTGTCATAGTGTCATTAGTCATCAAATGACAAGGCATGCAACAGTACTCGATTTGCGATTATATTACTGTTACGTTTTTGTAATTTCTATATTATTGTTGATAAGTAATTTGTAATTTCACATTATAATTTTGCGCAATTATCATCGAATTCCACAAGTATAATATTATACAACCTAATTTATTAAATTAAATTTATTAACTTAAAAAAATTAATAAATTATATTATTACATTATTTAAGAAAATTAATTATTACTTTTATAAAAATTGGCTTGTAAATATTGATTTTGTAAGGCTTGACTTTTGGACACTTGACACAATATCGAAAAAACTACGAAAACGCAGTATTTATTATTTTAATTTGTTCAGTGTAGGTATAATACAATTAATAGCACAACAGTTTTTTTTTTTTTTTTGGTAAAATTTACATATCGTATACCTAATTGATTTTTATAAATATTTCTTGTGAATCTAAAAAATAAGAAAAATAAATATTTTGTAGTAACTTTAATTTATAATTTTCATAAAGACTGCCTTAATTTTTAATATTGAAATTTAATTTTCAATATATTAATTGGATTGAAATTGAAATCAGTTTAACAGTATTAAATTAAAATTAATTTATGTCTAGACTAATGCAGTGGTAAAAAATTATACTATTGTTTATTATGTTAAATGAAAAATGTATAAATGTCTCAGAATACAATTTACCACCTACACTGTATTCTATTTTACTATTACGTTACAATTTTATATATATATATACATTGTTTATAGAGACTGTCGAATTCTTATATTTAGTTATAGATTTTATTATTTATTTATTTTTTATAATATAATTGAAATTCATAAATAAGATTCGATTATAATTTTGTTTTGTTGTATTCACGTTGTGTGATTGTAATGAAAACACAATTTAAACCGTGCCCAGAGACTCTTTAAAATGAAAGTAGTGGCTCTCTTATTGATTTTCAATTATTTGTCAGTCATTCAACCGCAGCCGATTGATTCTATGTATTGAAACAAAACCATAAAAAAATAATAAGAGATGAGTAGTACTTAATACTTTAATAACGATAATCATATAAACTGTGTCTACTTCATAATATCACGCTTTAAAAATTATAAAAAGTATATATTTTATAAGAGAGCATAACAATTATTTCAGTGAACATATTTCGACTTTTAATCGATTGTTATATTTCAGTAACGATAAATAATTTTAATTGATTAATGGTCTAAAAAATGAAAAGTAACTTAAAAATGAAACACATAATGTGTCAAAAGTGTAATAGTGTAAAAAATTGTTTCATTTTATGTATTAGATATCAAATGTGGTCTGTTAATAATTTGTGAGTAACGTTAAATAACGAATATGTATTACTTATGAATTTTATTAACTTTATTATTTTAAAACACATTAAAATGAAATGCTTTGTAGACCAAATTGTAATGAGTCAAATAGTACATTTGATGCATTCAAAAATTCCATTACAATTGTAATCCAAACTCATTTAGCACAAAATTAAAAGCAAGTTCAAGAGTGTGTTCTTAAAGTATGAGTTTCAGGCAAAAGTATGCATCTATAAATAATAATAAAACAAATTAAAATTAACTAAAATCACACGACTATATATGCCCCCCAGTCATCAATTCCATAGAAGTTTTAAGGATTATAAAATAATGTATATATATACATAGTATTGAAAAATACAATATAGTCTTAAGTCACAAGTCAATACGTATTATACGTATTCAGATATTCGAACGATTATAGGTTTTTTTTCTTTTCAATTCTTACTATAATATATTGTTTTCAAGTTTTACACGTTACTCTTCGTACATTTTTGTTTTTATTTATAATAAACAAAAATAATTTCAAATCAAAATAATGATGGTCAAATTAGAAAGAATGCTGCTGAGAAAAAAATAATTCATGTTTTGTTTAAAAATTAACATAGTAAATATACTTCCTTCTTTTATTTTCATTACTAAATAGTAATTTATAAGTTGTATATTTATAAAAAAAAAATCATTAAGTACTTGAATTTAAAACTGTTACAATGTTATTATATTAAAGTGTTGACAACAAAATAAACGAAACATTTACTTAGTTTGATTAATATACGGAATATGCATTTTAATAATTAAGTAACTTAAACTGAATCCAATGGTTTAAATCATGATGAGGTTCGTGAAACATGTACCTGTAATAGAAAATGATAAGTCTTGATAAAATACAACACTTGAATATGAACATCAATTGTGATAAAAACTAGAAGTAAAACAAATTTACTGAATATTTACTTATTACTTATTTCATAAAAATACTATATGATCTCACAATTTCATTGATTAAATCAATTATATAAAATTAAAATTATACTTTGAAAAAATGTATATATATAAAGATATTCGATGTAATTAATATATTATGATTAATAGAAAAATTATAAATCTTCAATTTCAGTATTTATGTATTACAAATTAAAATACTAGTCTAAAATAGTATTAAACGAGTAATATGCAATACATACATAAAAAAATAAACTTTAAAAATATTGTAATAAAATATTATTCCATAGTAATTTCTATTTGTCCGGAATACTAGGCTGGCCGGATCTAGATTGAACATTTTTTTTTTATATTTTGTGTATTGAATATATAAAATAAATGTTTAGACTCAAACTATATTCATATAAAAACAGATACTTATACAGAAAATAAATAACAATGCGTTTTAGAAAAAATTATTATTACGTATAATTTGGCACCAGTCAAGTAGTACATGATATTTATATTACAGTGGCTTTTGACTATACCCAGGAAAAATTTAACAATTTAATAATACACGAATTTGCTTCTTTTTTTTTTTGTTTTTTAATGTTTCCTGGGCCGAATATTTTTCTCATTGGTCGCCACTGCATTTATACACGTTGAGCGTTATTAAATAAATAAATACTACAAACATTCATCGTATAAAATATACAAAAGCGTAATTAGCAGCAGTCATATCTAATATGGCCATTATACGACAATCCAACTAGAGAATTGCCATTATTTGTGGTCAACGTTGTTTTTCTTCTTATGCTGTTGCGATGTCCTTGGGTATATTTTTTCATACCGGAAGCTAGGTGGAGGAATATCACCACCAGACTTCAAGTATTTCTCCATGCTGCTGTTGGGCCGAGATTGTACATTTGGAAATTGCTTCGCGTATGCAAAAGCAAATTCCCTGGCCACAAACGAGTACAGTTCATTTTCCATTTTCCATACAGCGGACTCATAAAATTTTTGCACCGTCTTTCGAGAAACGGGATGCTTCTTGGCCGTCTTTCTTAAGTGCGACTTAGTACCTACAATTAGAGAGAATATTATATGGTCACAAATACTTCAAATAACCACAAATATAATTATCAACAACATTAACACAATAGTGAATTTTCCTTCACCGTATTTCACATACTGTGTCGGAAATGTTCAGAAGCGTTGCGAAACATTCCACCAGGAACCACGAGTTCAAGCATGTGTAAAAATTCTGACATTTGTTCGGTGACTCCGACGAGAGTGTACTTTTCGAGAACATTGCGCTTAGCCTGTCCTAACGCCCATTCACTTCCTGGAATCCTAACAAACATAATCAATAGATAATAATAATAATAATGTTGGAAACACAATTTTGAATTTTAGCAAACATCACGTGTCACAGTCTATAGCAGTTTTCTATTATTTTAAAAATATATGTCAAATATACAAACGAGAAAAAAAATAAATACGTTATAAACAAAATTTTTTAGAGGTGTTGGTGAATAAACAAACTGATATACTTTTTCAAAGCCAATTTATGCTTAGAAATATGTTTTATTTACTTATCCTTATTTTCAACGTAGTATACGAAGATAAATTCTATATATTATAGTACAAAGCGATTTCAATTAGAAAATAATAAGTAAACTAATAACTGGATTAAAAAAAAATAAATATATATATATATGTAATATACACTTATATACAGACCAGCAGTCGGCAGACTGGCCGCAAAGGAAAGGAATTTGTAACCAGAGAAGATTCGCTTGACAATCGGCCCCATCACGTTCAACACACTCATCAAAAGTTGTCGACGAGTCCATGTGCTTTTTGCGCACAAGATGTGGCCTATAATCGTCACCATAACGCAAAAAATAATAGTAGGAAACCAATCTGTCTAAAGGTTTACGTAACAATTGAATATAATACGGCTTCTTGTATCCGTATCTACAAATCAATTAAACAATGATAAAAAAATAAATAAATATAACAGTGATGGTTATTTGTTAAAAATCAAATTTAAAAAAAAAAATTATTGAAAATACCTTTCAAAGTCAATATAAGCAAAATGACCATGATAAAACGCGGGTCGCATCCAACGTGATGTATTATCAACGAAACGAAACTGAAACAACATTTAATTATACACAAATACATACAAAGTTTATACGGTGTTTGAAGTCGAGAAAAGAAAATCATCACAGTGCATACCTGATCGTAGATTGGAAGCAAATGAGAGTTGCCTGTGATATTGACATGAAGGACATGAAATGAGTTATGCGAATGTAGATCATAAGCGACATTGACGAAACTTGTAGATCCAGTCTTAGGCACTCTATTGTAAATTACTAGTGGTTTTTGATTGTCATCTATAGACGGAATAGAGTTATGACGGTGAGAGTATTGCAAATTGGCTGATTTTGAGAAGCAAATCGACAGAAAATAATTTACATGGCAGTCAAAAAAAATGTAATAATACACAATGCGACTCGGTAGATTTATAATACACTTACAAAATTGTTGTTTGTCACCACCACCACTCGTCAACTTTGCCACAGCCGCTTCGATTTGGAAACGTTGTTCGCGCAATAATGCATGATACGCAATCATTGCGCCCAGTGCTACTAAAATACTTAGTAATATCAGTATGAGCAGGTACACGTACACCATTTTCTGATGTCTGACTCTAAAAAACATGGCGAATAGATATGGAAACTAATTCAAATCATTGTCTCCAGCAGTAACAGTGGTAACTCTTGACTTTGTACTTTGATCATGATCATCAATCCCGCATCACTTTAATAGACTAACGGATATGTGATCACTCTGCATAAACATATAAAGCAAACAATCGAAAAAATGTGTACAAATTAAATACTTATATAATATATATATATAAAAAAAAAAAACAAATTTATCAAAATAAAAATGTAAATAATAGATAAGTAGTCATCAAAAAATATTGATAATTATTAATTATTTATCAGATAAACTGTATCTAAATGAAAATCCGTATTTTTTAAAAATTACTTCGATGTGTCATAATTGTCATATTTTATAACTATTCATTTAAAATTACAATTATTTATATATAGCTTTAGATAAAACTTGTCCAAAACAAATAGAAATTAAAGCAATTCTTACATCCGAGTCTCGTTTAATGTTTATTGAAATTAATATTATATCATTATTACATTTAAACATTAATTACCATCGTAATTAAAAATATATATACGAATTCTAGTCAAATTTTATTAGAAAAAAAAATTATCAAAATTGTCGTTTCTTTTTTTCAATGTAAACGTGAATTATTTTCTTTTTTGACTTTGTATTTGAATGATAACTTGAGAAAATAATAAATTTTTTTTTTTTGATATATATATATATAAATTAATACTAACAAATAAATAAAAACATTGAATCAACGACAAAAAGAGAAAAAAGATAATGAGACAGCTTTTGCGAGAAAATCGAAAGTCGACCTGTCTAAAGAGTACCATGACAAACAACAACATTCGTCTACTAGAATTTTTGAGTACGGATATTTAAAAAAAAAAAAAAAAAAAACACGCACGCATTGTAGTAAAATCAATGATCGCTGAATCTAACTATTAATATTACTACCAATCCAATCACCTGTTTAAAGATGTCCTACGAAGAAATACAGTTTTTTTCCATGGGCAAAACTGTATCAAAAGAAAATCGAAAACAAAAATCCGTCGGTCGGACGTTAATTATGTATATTACATTATAACGACAATTGAACACCGATAGTTCGATACGTTTGGCCGGACGAGTTAAAAAAAAGAAAACTATAAAGTCGGTGTTTTGATAAATAAAATCAGCGCGTATGAAAAATGTAAACGCAAGAGAAAACGTGTACACACAACACACACTCGGTGTAGTCATTTATCGTCGTCGCACGGCATAATACAGACGTGTGTCGGGGGGGACTTACGGCGGTAATCATCATCAATCGGTTTCGACGACCGTATTTCGTTTTCCCGACGTTTCCGTCGAACAACGTCGCACACCACTGTAAAAACACATAAAACGCGGCTTCACGTAATCCCAATATCGTCGTCTCATTCAGTAAAGGTCTGCGCGGTTAGATGGTGTGGTGCGCCTGAATTTACGAAAATCCGCGTATTTTTGACGTTCAACGGGAAAAAAAAAATCAATTGTTGTGCACCGTACACGCGCGTTAAATGAAAACGCATAACACAAACGGACTTATCCGAGAGAACGTACGCGGAAACGACGACGACGGTGAAAAATCGCGATTTTTTTACTACCGTCGAGTCCCCGGCACAACGCGAAGTGATAACGAACGTCGCGCGCGCACGATAACACAACACCGCGGGCGGGCGCGCGCGCGCCGCCTCCACGGCACGCCGCCCGCCGCGCGCAGTACCCAGTCACGGCTGAACGCGATTTTTCCAGGCGCGGACGACGACAATCCGACACATTAGACGCGCGAATATATTTTCATTCGCGTTTGATATCGACACGATTATATTAGTTTCACCTGTATGTGAGAGAGAGCATGTATGTAATAATTTCTCTATATAGGCAACTAAATTGACACGCGCGAGCTAAGTAATTGCGCCTCGGCACTGCGCTATCATCAGATTACAACACGCGTACGTGTTTTGTAATTATCTATACGACGTGGTTCGCGGCGTTTTTAACACGCTTTTTTTTATTATTAATCGTAAAGTACGACGATTATTTTCACTCGCCGAGCCACTCGCGGTTTCCCGTCGATGCCGGATACAACACGATTGGAGACGCGTAAAATGTCCGAAAATATTTTATCCGAACAGTATTTTGGACGAAAAATATTTTATCCGAAAAATATATCAATAGAAAAGTATATTTCCCGAACCGTATTTAAGCCGAATAATATTTTATCCGACCCGTATTTAAGACGAAATTATTTACGCCGAAAATAAAACTGTGGAAAATATTTTATCGGAAAAATATTTCATCCGAACCGTATTTCATCCGAAAATTTATAAGCATAAGGGTGACCAATATAATCTTTATATTTTAAATCTTTTATAAACGTTTTATCTTATCTGTGATGGTACGATGTTGTTATAAATTAATCGATAATTTTATTTTTATGTACAAATTACGAAAAACGAATAAACAAGTAAGAAAGCGAATTAAAATATATAGTATAAAATAAATAATATTATATTCTGCTCGTTAATTATTGTTAATTTATCAATTAATACAAACAATATCAGAGGTAAGTGTGAATATTTGATATATTTTCATAAATATATCAAAATATCATATATATAAAAACGTGTGAGTGAAGTTAGCAATAATCACACCAGCAATATTTGATAAGAGAATAACAATTACGTGTGTAATGAATGTTAAGTTACCTATTCACAAAAATTTAAGGAGTAATATAAATATAGAATTTAAAATATAGCAGCCATATCTAGAAAGCGGACGTACAAACCGTCACAAGCTAGCTACTCTCAGCTCATGCCCGCAAAGCCATAATATCGATAGTCTATAATATATATAATATTTTTATTATATATTATCACTTTAAAACATAATATAAACAGAGTTAATAAAAACATCCGATTTACGCTTGAAACACAAATAGATAATAAAATTAACTTCTTAGATCTTACAATACATATCTCAACAATAAATTTAATTTCAATAAATATATATATATAGGACCCCCACTCAAACTGAAACGATTTTATTCCGAATGATTCTAACCATCCATTTTCACAAAAATTTCTTTAATTCAATTTTATATAGATACCAACGGTTCCCTTAAACAAATCTATAATAACTAACTATAATAATAAATTCAATATAATTTATGATATAGGAATTAAAAATAATTTTGATACAAATACTATAAAGAAAATTCACAATGAAATTAAATTAAAACTACGAAATCAAAATAATATTCTACCTAGTAATGTTAAAAAACGTTCCGGAAGGACTGCCCTTTTGAAACTTTTACAGCTCTTTGTCCTTGTGATTAACTTAATTTTATTATCAGGTTCAAAAATGGACAAACGTCGGAATCGGGGTGTACACGGAGTTCGAATTCCGTACTACACCGCGGACCGGTAATACTTGAGATCGTAAATTTTCCGTAGGTTTTTCTCGAAAACGGAAACGTTCCGGAAGGACTGCCCTTTTGGAACTTCTACAGCTCGTTGTCCTTGTTAGCCACCTTTATTTTAAAGATTGACAGATTTTAGTTTTTTTAGACACTTATATATAAGATATTGTATTATTTAAATTTAAATATGAGTTTAAACAACAAAATTAATGAAGTGGCTAGGTATATTCGTACTGAATATCCTCCAGAATTAAATTTTAGTGATATATCTAGATCACATAGTTGTGTTTTCGATATTTGTAATATTATTTTTAAAAGACCTAACGATGCAAAACTAAAAAAAAATATTGTTTATCAGTTGCGAAGTGAAAACTCAAGTCTTCGCAAACTTCTTGAAAATGATAATAATGTTTTTGAGGATAATTGTAGTTTGTCGACAAATGATAAAAAAACCCATATTACAATAAAAAATATATTAGAAGAGTTATACTAGTATTATTGTTCATTATTGCTTTAAGCTTATTTTAAAAATTATTTTGAATTTTTTAGTCCGATATTATTTAAAAGCGTGTTTTTTAGTTTTTTAAACTATATTTATTTTTACATCGAAGTTGACACGGTTGTAATTACGATACCCAGTTTCCAATACCACAATAATATATTTATTTTCGTATTTACCACACAATGATTACTACAATATGAATCGGTTTCTGCAAAACGGCCAAAAACCAAATTTTACAGGAAATGAAAAAAACTGTTTTCCGGTGAATTACATGAAGAAAAAAAATTAAAACTGGAAGTATTATTAAATGTGTTTGTAGCGGTTCTACAATAACATTAAAACAATTTGAACATAGACTGTTATATTTTAAGCTATATTTGTCAGTCGTACAGTGAAGTCGTGTATTAACAACAATCTTTTCATTAATTATCTTTTCATATTATACTTAGTATTCAATTATTTTTTCAATGTCGTTATCTAATAAGGAAAACTGTTATAAATGCAATCTTGTATTTACTGAACGGGATTCTCCTATCAAGTGCGATGGTTGTAATTTATTAACTCACAATAAGTGTTCGGGTCTAACGGTAAGTGAGCTTAAATGTTTGTTTTTAAGCTTTTCTTTATTGTTATTCCAATATTTTTGTTTTTACCATAAGTGTTATCATGAAATCTGCTGGTTGATTTTAAAAGGCCGTACAAACAGATGCAGACGTTTCAGTCTTTCATTACAAACAACGAGTAGAAGTAGAAAAAAAAAATAAATTTTTCATTTAATTAAACTATAAAACGTTTAATTCTACTTTATTTCGTCGTGTGAGATACGTTTTGTAAATTTTTGAAGTGTATGTAAATTAATTCAGAGTGAATATAAAACAATTTATGCACATATTTTTCCTTTTTTTCATACTAAGCAATGCTCTGTAAATTTGTCATCGTATCTCAAGGTATTCATAAAAAATTGCATTTGAAATAATTTTCGTTAAGCAACAGACATAAATTTAATATAAGTTAATATCTATAATTAATAATTATTAACTTTGAAATGTTTTATTTAAAAAAAAAATTGGTAATTTATTAAACTTTTCTCGATATAACTTATTAAACAGTTCTCGAGATATTTGACATTGAAATTTTACTTTTCCCGTATAAACGCGATTCTTGCAACAATTTTTTTTACATAAATCGTGTTGTTTCTCATAAAATCCAACGGCGAGTGTAATTTAAAGCTTTTTAGTATCTTGCAGTTTTTTGCGTATCCAACGATTATTGAGATAATTGAATTAAAATTTACTTTTTTCGTATAAACGCTTCGATTATATTAGATTTTGTATACAACGATATTTATTAAAGACGTAATTTTCGAACCATCCA
The DNA here is from genome assembly GCA_032441825.1 of Chaetogeoica ovagalla. Taxonomy (NCBI): domain Eukaryota; kingdom Metazoa; phylum Arthropoda; class Insecta; order Hemiptera; family Aphididae; genus Chaetogeoica; species Chaetogeoica ovagalla. Next base: position 1,222,378 of record CM063747.1, on the reverse strand, counting down.
GTGCACATATTTAATAATCGTGTGTGTGTGTGTATATATATTTTTTATTCTACATGACATATTCCAAGAAAAGCTTTATCACACTTAAAATATCATTGTTTCCGCCGTAGGATGGTCTATTGGGTTTTTGGTGATATGATATTTCTTGGTATTTTTTCGTCGCGATTTCCCTCTATATGATCAGATTACTTTTTACTCGAAATGTGTATCGGCGGCTATTAGTTTGTTTTTCCGTTCTGGTTTTTACATCTTTTCGACAAGATATTTATTAATACTCTGTTTTTGTACTCGTCTCGAAAGGTCGTCGTGAAACTTTTCGGTCCTATAATAATACAATTATTCGAAAAATATCTTTGTGATTTTTTTTTAAATATATATATTTTTTAAATAATTTATGAGTAAATGTTTATTATTTTTTTATATTTATGGCGGGTGCGCTTTGGGAGAATTAAAAAAAGGATTTATAATTTATATCCGTATGATTTTTACAATTTTCTGTCTTTATCCTTCTATTAAAAAGCGACACCTATTTAAAATTATATTCAAAAAGATATAACACTATAATTAAATTCATTATTTAAATATTATTTTACAATTATGTAAACAAACAAAAAAGTTTTAACACGTTCACGGTCAGTTACTGCTATAGCAGTAATTTCAATTTTTTTCAATTTTAATGTAATGGGTGTGTCACTACTGTTATAGCAGTAATTTACAAAACCATCATAATCGGGCATTACTGCTCATTCAGTATTATTTTCAATGGCATTAAATGAAACTAGAAATGTAACTGACCTGTTATGTTCACTCATATGTTTGGGCACAGATAAATAAAAAATTCTATTTTTATATTTCTCGTTGGCATTTTCATGAATTCATATCACGTTATATTTCATTATTTTTATCAATTTATACGTTGTATAAACCCAATTATATAATATTATATTTTCACATGTCTTTAGTTGTCCATCCTTTATCGTGTGCGTAGCATACTCGTGTTCGTGCCCTCGTACAACTTTTTTTTAAATTTTGCGTACTTAGTGTTTATTTACATACAAAATTCTTATAAAAATGGATCGTTCTAAATACATAGAAGAAATTTTGAATGAAAGTTTAGAATTTGAATCCGACACTACTGAGCTGTACGATTCAAATGCGGACCCTGAATATTCTTCTTCTTCTTCATCAGCCTACTGGTCCATTGAGGACCATTGCTGCCTTCAAGAGGTTTCGCCATCTATCTCTGTTGTACGTCAGCTCAAAAGTTACATTTTGGCCTATCTCTCTCAGGTCTCTGATTATCACATCTATCCACCGGGTTCTTGGTCTTCCCAAGGGCCTTGTTTTGTTAATTTTTTCAACAAGTACTTTTTTTATTAGTAGTCCATCTGCTCTCCAAGTGTGACCAAACCACTCTAGTCGTTTGTTTCTAATAAACGCTAGGATATTTGGTCTGTTGTACAATTTCTGTAATTCATCGTTTTTTCTTCTTTCGTAGGTATTGGTTTCTTGGTTGAAACGTGGTCCATAGATGTTCCGAAGTACTTTTCTCTCAAATATTAATAATTTCCTTTCATCGCCTTTTGTTAAGGACCATGTCTCGCAAGCATATGTTACAATTGGGCGCAGGTAGCTATGATAGAGAAGAATTTTTGATGTCCTTGAAAGTAATTTTGATTTTAGTATTTTGACTATACTATAATAACACCTGTTCCCACACATAATTCTTTCATTCACTTCCTGATGCATGTTATTCTTATTATTGACATTTACTCCAAGGTATTTAAAATTATCCACTGCTTCGAAAATCATATTACTAATTAAAAGATCGTTTGTATTCTGATTATTTCTTGACATCATCATATATTTAGTTTTATTTTCGTTTATACATAGGCCCATTGGCTTACTTGCCTTAATCAGTTTCTCGGTTGTTTGAACAATTTCTTCTTTCGTCTTCCCTAATACTACGATATCATCTGCGTAAGCTAAAATTACCGATTCTCCAATTATGTCCATGTTTCGTTGTTCGTTTGTATCTCTTACTATTTTTTCCAGAGCTAAATTGAATAATGTGGGAGAGAGGGCGTCTCCTTGGCGTAGACCAGATTTTACCTCAAATGTTTCCGAGTAATTTTGTAAGTATCGTATTTTACAGATTGTCTTCTCATTACACATTTTAACGAGATTTATATACTTTTTTGGTATTCCGAGTAGTTCCAAACCTTTCCATAGATCCTTTCTGCTCATACTGTCATAAGCTTGTCTGAAGTCAATAAATAATAAATGTAGTTCCTCGTTGAATTCATAATATTTTTCCATCACTTGTCTTATCACGAAGATGTGGTCAGTGGTTGACTTACCTTTTCGAAAACCGCATTGGTAACTTCCGATAATGTCTTTGGCATATATGTTTATTCTTTCTAAGATTACCGTTGTTAGGACTTTATAACCTACGTCAAGTAAAGAAATACCCCTATAATTCTCCGTTATTGTCGGGTTTCCTTTTTTATATAAAGGACAAATTATAGCCGTGTTCCAGTCATCTGGGATTTTTTCTACTCTCCATACACACTTAATGATTTCAGTTAACTTCTTTCTTAGCGGTACTCCTCCTTTTTTTAACAATTCTGCAACCACACTATCATTATCTGATGCCTTATTATTTTTGAGACCGTCAATTACCGTGAATATTCACCGAAAGTAATCAACAAAACAATTTCTACAGGTAATTATTACAATAATATTTCCGCTGGCTCATCGCGTACACTACCACTGCCAAATACTTCATCAGATGACTAATCGATTTCAGAAATTTCGAGTGATAGTTGTAGTGAAAATGAGCCAGATTCTGAGTTTTGGGTGGAAAATCTTTTCAAAAAGTAGTTGCATATATTGTGAAGAATTAATTATTAATAATACAAATATATTCTGATAAGTAATAAAATATAGGTTTTGTTATCACTTCAATATCTATAATGTTAAATAAATTATTACTGCTCTAGCAATAATGACCTATGGCATAAAAAAATATATGTCATAGGTCATTACTGCTATAGCAGTACTATAAAAGTGATTTTCTGAGGTAAGTACATGAATAATATTAAAAATTGAAGTGTCCGCGAACGTGTTAATTAACATCAATATAAAATTCCCCATATTTTGTTCATTTCGATCATTTTTATTATTCATATTATTTATATTGTACAAAATTTGGATTTTTGGTTTTCAGAATTAGAAGTTATATTTTGGAATTCTTAATTACGTATAATAATACATAATAACTAATAACGTAAAAAATGCTGCAAACGACGATTACAGTGACAAGAATAGTCACCCGAGTTAGAAACATTTTTTATTTGGACGATAAATGTATGATACATTGATAAAATATATTCTGATTTTTATATTATATTATTGTTTACTCTTTAAATTAAAGATGATTGGAAATTTATATATAATAGGTGGTGGTGAAGCTAGAGGAGGGTTGGGCGGTGGCAGACGCGGCGGCGGACGCGGTGGCGGCACTTTTAGTGGCCGTAATAAGTATTATGTCCAATTTACTCATTATATATTGTTTTAATAATGCTTATACTTGATTCTATTTTCAACAGGCTGTAATTTATGCAAGTTAAGGGGGCATAGGATGGCTGATTGTCCTAAATATAGTAAGTGAAATATTGACCAATTTTAAAAATAATAAATATATTTAATATTTGTTCAACCATATTTAAAAGATAAATGGGTGTAAAAGTGCATTTTATTTTGTTTTTTTTTACAGATTGTTTTATGCAATATATAAAAGACAGCAGCCATCCTGTGCTTCTACAAATTAGTGTGGAAGAAGAGATGGAGGAAGAGAAGGAGAAAGAGGAGGAAAAAATTTAAATAAAATGTAAAAAAAAAAAATTGAGTCTTTTATTTTTTTATTTTTAGTAGTTCTATTTCCAATACATTTTTTTTCCTTTAAGGCAACGTTCCTTTTCTTGACTGTTTATTTCGATTTCTTGTCTCAGGCATTTAAACTGTAGTTCTACAAGCTTGTTCTTGCATCGTAGTAAGTTTGTTATCTCTGCAGACTTTCTCTTGGTATGTTTGTCTGAAAGTGTAAAACGGTGTTATATAGAATGGTTTTAAAATCTGAACCAGTTGATGAATTGTAATTCGCTATTGCTTCAGAGATTTAATAATTATTGGTTATAATAGTATTGTTTCATAATTGACAGAATAACAAATTTAATACAATTTGGTTTAACCCTTTGTTGACCAAGCATAGAAATAAAATGGTTTTTCCGTGTTTTTTTACATAAATATGTTTTATATTGGCTAAACAAAGAAAAAAAATTTTTTTTTTGTGAAATTCCAAATTTGAGTTTTTTACATGGTGCTTTGAAGTACCTTTGGTCAATAACCAGTTTTATCCTGGTACTCGTAAGTACTGTAGGGCTCTATAAACATTATTTTATATTATTCTTACCTAAACATTTTATCTGAAGTTCATAAATTTACTTTCAAAAGCTAAAATCAATTATTAAAAAATGTTTACCTTTTAATAAATAAAACCAAGGTATTTATAATAATATGTAGAGTAAAAATTATTTTACTACAGTTTCTTTGTATAATTATTTCCCTAGTGACAAATGTATTACTAAAATAAATAAATATGTAGGTATCTAATGGTATAGAATGTATTGGTCATAAAATAAAAATATATACATAGTCAATTCGTCACGATCAATTGCGTGATACTCTGCAAAACAATTTTTTTTATCATTACAACAAAGAAAAACCGTTACAAGTAGTACATTTAGAACGAGGTATTGATTTGATAAGTTAATGAACATCGCCCACGACTCCCAACAAATTTTGGCCAACGAATTCCACGGTTGGTCAATCTAACATGCTTCGAGACGGTGTACTGTTTGCCGCCTCTCCTCCTGTGTTTTGGATTCTTTTCTTCAGAAATTTGTCGTTTTTTTAAATAGGTATGTACGTAATGTTATCGCAACACGCGGCAAACAACGCGGATAATAAACACGTAAATGCATAAAAAACACGCTGTAACCCGACGGTACTTATAGGTCCAACTACTGAATTATAACGAATTATTTATATCAAAACAACATTGAAATAAAAAAACAACAATTGATAATGATACTACACGCGTACCCCGAAAAATCTATCGTTTTACATTTTGTTTACAAAGCTTATATTCATAATCAAAAACAACAATAAAACGGACCACTACATAATAATATGGGCTTCTACAAAACTCAATCTAAAAATAATCATATAGCAGCCAAATTATGATATTTTTTCATTTGTTTTTCACTTAGTATATTTATTACGTGGCACTTGTACGTACCGATGGCTCAGGAACTATACATAAATGAATATGTACGTTTTAAATATAATTTTAAAGTGATGGTACTTAAAAAAAGTACCAACGGTCGACAAAGGGTTAAATAAAATTTGGTGTAATAATAAATAATAATAATAATAATTAATAATAAATAATAACGATAATTATCATTTGTTTGGTTTTTCCCAGAGTCTCCTCGAATATTCTCGACGACCCGACACATTGATAGATATTGCCGTCGCCGCCGACTGATTATCACTCGTCACTCGTTTGCCCGCTTTACGCGTGTACGAATAATATTTATTGCAAATAATTTTTATAAAGTTTAATAATCATTTAAATTTTTATATTTTTACCGCCGACCAACATTTCATTATTCAGTTTATTTATTTTAATTTTGGGTATTAGTTTTAAGTTATTCTTAAAGTCGAGGTGAACGTCCAAGTCTTACAGTAAAACGTTGAGGTGAACGTCCGAGACATTACAAATAAAAAGTCGAGGTGAACGTCTGAGACTTATAATAAAACGTCGAGGTGAACGTCCGAGACATTACAAATAAAAGTCGAGGTGAATAAAAACAAAATATATAATTCACTTTAAATAAAGTTACAATTGTTTTTCAATTAAGCATTGAAAAATTAGTAAAATTTTAAATTTAATTGTAAGTAATTTCTTTTTACTTTCATTTTAATCATGAATGTAAGTATGAAATTAAACGATATGGCACAATATGTACCATCATCTCTCACTGTACATATTGGTACATCGATAAGTATATAGTTTTTTATTGATTTGTCGGTCTTCTTCTTGTCGTGTCGGTCTTCATATTTCCTTCTTTTCCCAATAAGCCGCAATTTGTATTGCGTTGTCTGAGATTTCATGTGCCAAAAATTCTTCCTTTCTACACTTAACCGGTAGTAATGGGCATGCAAACAGATGGTCTGCACAACCTGCTCCCATCGCATTCGCATTTTCCATCCTCTTTTATTGACCATTTGTCGGTAAACGGTCGGCAATACGAACATTTTATGTGAATATAAGATGCATACCATAATGTATTATTTAAAAATATTTTTATTGCGCAATATTACGAAAATAAATCGATGTATCCCATTTGGACGACGAAACATTTGTTTTTGTTGTTATTGTTATTCCAATATTTTTGTTTTTACCGTAAGTGTTATCTTGAAATCTGCTGGTTGATTTTAAAAGGCCGTACAAACAGACGTAGACGTTTCAGTCTTTCATTACAAAGCAACGAATACAAGTAGAAAAAAAAGTAAGTTTTTCATTTACTATAAAACTATAAAACGTTTAATTCTATTTTATTTCGTCGTGTGGCGAAATAAAATAAATAAAAAATTTACAAAACGTATCTAGGTTTTGTAAATTTTTGAAGTGTATGTAAATTAATTCAGAGTGAATATAAAACACAATTTATGCACATATTTTTCATTTTTTTTCATACTAAACAATGCTCTGTAAATTTGTCATCGTATCTCAAAGTATTCATAAAAAATTGCATTTGAAATAATTTTCATTAACCAACAGACATGAATTTAATATAAGTTAATATCTATAATTAATTAATTATTAACTTTGAAATGTTTTATTTTAAAAAAAATAGATAATTTATTAAACTTTTCTCGATATAACTTTATTAAACAGTTCTCGAGATATTTGACATTGAAATTTTACTTTTCTCGTATAAACGCGATTCTTGCATGGCCACACAGTAGGTACGTGTAAACAGTGTTCGAATTGGGGGTGGGGGGAGCGCGATGGGACGGAACTCCTCTACTACATTAACAAAAAAAAATTAGCGTCCTCTTACAACTACAATTGTCGGTTATGTGATATAAAATATTTAATTTGGAACGCTACTTTTTAATTTCCAATTGAGCTCCACTACTACATATTTTCCAATTCGAGCACTGCACGCAAACCGCGTATATAGCGAAAATTCTGACTTTTATCAAAAACGAGTTAAACCCATTTTATCCGATCGAACCGATGGAGGCATTGTAAACGCGCACGTTTTTCTTTTTACATATGTTAAAACGGTCTTTTAGTTGTGAAAATGGGGAAGAGAAGTTTTGAGATTTTTCGAAATTTGCGGGTGTGGTAAAAAGTTTTTTTTTACACAAATCGTGTTTTCTCTTAAAAATATTTCAACGGCGGGTGTGTAATTATTAAAGCTTTTTAGCGTCTTGCGTTTTTTTTTTCACGTATCTCCAACGTTTATTGAGATAAACGAATTTAAATTTACTTTTTTCGTTTAAACGCTTCGATCGTATTAGATTTTGTATATAACTGTATTTATTAAAGACGTAATTTTCGAACAATCCAGTTGCACATATGTAATACTCTCTTGTGTGTATATATATTATTGTAAATGACATATTCCAGGAAAAGCTTTATCACACTTGAATATCATTATGTTTCGGTCTATTGGGTTTTTTGGTGATTTATAATTTTTTTGTTAATAGCCCGGCGGAGCTGATTGGCGGCAGCATCTTTCCATTTTTCACGCTTCTCTGCTTTACGCTTTTAATTCATAATATGTTACGCGCACCCTAGGATCCTCAACTAATTGGCTTATGTATTCGAATGGTAGTGTCTTCATCGGCTATTCTTCCCTTCTATGGATCCCTGTATTATTCTACCTAGGAGATTATTATGTCTCAGTGTAAGGATTGTCAGGGGAGGAAGAAAGGGGAACAGAATCCACCTGCGAAGATAAACGGCGCGCCAGGACAAGCGTCTACGGCATGCAACGGAGTAAGGAGCTGAAATATTGTAGGCTGTATAGCCAAAGATCAGGGTGGTTAGAGGCCCCCCACATTTTGTAGTTATTTTTTGTTTGTACATAGTATTGTTATGTGATTTGTGTTTTCATTAATGTTTCACAAATAAACGATGCGACTAGGGGAAAAGTAATGCTTAACGTCGGTTCCTCCCCTAGTTTGCGATACCGTCGGGGAAAAAAAAAGGCAATTTGACCAACAGTACAACAGAGCGTTTTATATCTCCATTTGCAGTTTTTAGGGTAACTACTTTAACCACACCATCTGCCCCGGGATGATGAATTTAAGTAATAAAGCAGTAAGTATTTTACAGTAAGCCTCACATTTAAACATAATATATTCTTAAATTAACTGTATAAAGAAATAAATAAATATAGGTGATTATATATATTTAGTCATTTTTTATTTTCTTAATTCAAGTATTTTTAATTATAACAATAGTGCAACATTATAAACTATTAATACCTTCTTCGAATAGTTAATACACACTAGTATATGTAATATTTTTAGTCTAAAGATAAATGTTATACGTTTGAAACAACGATAAATGTTACACACGATAATAAATAATTTCATTTTCAATAATATTATTGTCTCAAGATAAACGCATAAAACACATTTTATAATTTATAAAATATAAATACTATAATAATATAACTATAAATACGTATTTGTCATATTAAGATATTATTAGTGACCAGAAAATGGCGGTTGGTTAATGGTTCGCAACTAACCACCGAATACTAATAAAAAAAAAAAAAAGGAACAGTAATCAACAGCTATATTATATATATATGTCCCCTACCTAACAACATACATTTCTCAATACCAATAATACAATAACAGTCATACATTATATTATTTAGTCTCAATAGTGTAAACCTGCCACAAAATAGAATTTAAATTAAATTATCACAAGTGTAATACTTAAAAAATACATTTTCAATAATAATGACAAAAATATGATTTTTAATAATAAAATAATGTGTGAATTGTACTTTTTCCCCGATAAAATTCTGTTGCAGAAATTACAAACGATATAATTTGGTCTATTACAAGACAAACTTAATAACACACAGAAGAATATCATCGATCACGCGTCCATTAATTTATTGAACGTAGTGTTCATCGAGGATTTCCTGGGATATATGACGAAAAGAGCCAATTGGATCACGGACAGCACACAACCGACCATATTCGGGTACTGCAATAAATAGGATATACATTAAAAATGTATATAATCGTTTCTTGGACGACAAATTAAATATATATGAACTAAACTTTCAAACCGGTTTTTATAAAAAAAAATGTATATATGAAAAAAAAAATTAAAAATGAAACTATAGTTTATTACTTAAACAACACAATCAAATTATTTTTAAACGAAAAAAAATTATATTATGAAAGATCATTCATTTTTATCCATGAGATAGGATAGAGCCTTGATGAAAATATTTAAAAGATATTGTTGTCTATGATAACAATAATTAGTATTTCCTTTTTATATAAAGGAAGTTTATTTTGTTTTATGCAATACAGTGACAAAACTTCAAAAATATCAATTATTTTATTGATGTCTCTTGATTTTTCTAGTAACTTTTGTATTGTGTTTTTAAAGAATATAATTAACCAGATTACATGGCTTGAAAAACGATTTTAAAAAAAAAAATCTCATAATACATAAGAACAATATGCACTGGTTTCTCAAATTGAAAAAAAATAAGAGGTAACGAAAACTATTAACTAAAACAATCATACAATTTAGTAGTCAGTTCAACTGAAAAATATGGATAACTTATAATAATTAATGAATTACTACCATAATAAATTTGTCACGCAACATCCGACCATAGATAAACCATTGAGCCGAAACAAGGAATGTCATTACAATCAATGGCATTGGCATAGACTCTGTGTTTTTCGTTTTAACTACATGGATCTAAGAAAACAATTAATAATGTTAGCAATGATTTATAATATCATTAATCAATAATTAAGTTGGAAATAATAGAAAAGACTTATATAATAAAAACCTGTAATGAAAAGAGTTTTCTTATGAACATTGGTGTGCAATTGTGCGGATACTTGATAAATCTCTTACGGTACTTACAAATAAAGTAATTTCATAACATCAACTTAACAATGATGTTTAGAAAAGAAGTGTACAACATTTTATAGGAAAGAATTGTTCAGAACGATATAAAATTAAGATCATCTTGATATTAATACTATAATATGAAGAAAAAAAAAACAAAAATTGAAAACTCAATGTGAAAATTACATTTGCGAAGAAAATTCATTGACATATTGAAGAAAGCAATGTGATGATGTGTTTAAATTTTATTCAAAAATTCAATACAATGAATATTTTTCCAAACTTGTCATGAAAAGCAAATATAGATTCTTTCATTTTCATGTTTTTTTTTTTTTCAAAAAAATTAACGTATCATTTTGTATCGAATATCGAAAACCATTTTAAAATGTTTTACGCGTTGAGATTTTACAAATATCGATAAAAATTAAAAAAAAAAAACCAGTTTGTATTTGAAAATGATAATACAGTTAAACACACACACTGTAGTTGCAATTAATAGTAATAAATAAACCCAGGTGTGACCTAATTGTCGAAATAATGTAACACTTACTAAAGTCGATAATGGAGCTGCAAAAAATAACATCGTGGTCAAACAGCACACAAATCCCACACGGTCTATAGCTGAATTATCAATGATTGTGGAAGCGATCACTGGATCGGATTCCTTTGGGTCTAAAGGAGTCAATATTGCAGTCTCCGCCGTTTGATGTAATTCACCTTTCAAAGGCTTTTTGCGTATATTTGCATTCGTACTATACACAATCCAAGTGATAATAACTACGATTATTATCATATAGTGAACGACTCGTTTCTAACATATAAAAAACAAATATATATATATAAATATATATATAAATATTGATCTACGGTAAAACATCTTGGACCCTACATGTTTTATAATACACAAATTAAAAGGTTACAAATAAATATTAAACAAAAAATGTTAACGGTTCTTTTATTCGCTTTATTTTAAATGATTTTTTTTCTTTTAAGTTGTGTATACAATATTAAAATTAAAAACATTAAAAAACTTTTTTCCATTAGTACTATCATCAACCCCTTAAAAAAAAAATTTTTTAAACATTTCATTAAAAGAACACACACACAACTGTGCTAAAAACACACACAATAATGAGGTATTATAATACTGCAACAAAAAGAGTATTTAACTTGAATATTATATATTCGAATTACAAATTTAATAATAAATCGTACTGGCTGTTGTTGTATGTATACACCAAAAATATACTATGTCTAACACACACACGCACACACAAGGGGATTACGTTAAAAAGCGGACTGACTCTTTTCGACGTGTACTTGTAGTACATCCAAGTGTACGTGGCAAACAACAGACAACCGAACGCGTTCACCGACACCAATGTGCTGTTAGCCAACAGCACACCGTAATACAGCCACAACGAACACCTAGAACACACAATACACAACATGTTTTGGGATAAAAAAAGGAAGTACGTTTTTCTCGTATACACAAGAGACGTAGAGAGTATAACTTACGACAGGAATCCCGTGACGAACGGCACGACGGACTCGTTTAAGACTTTGCCGTTTTTCATGAAATTTGCGCATATCAATCTGCGAACACAAAATGTAATAATAATAATAATATAATAACACACACGGTGGTGGTGGGTGGTGACAATTGGTTGGCGGTCGAATTTGCGCGCACTCACAATCCGGACAAAAACTGGGCGCAAGTGCAAGCCGATGCGGATACGCGGAGAACGTACTCGTAATCGTACATCGTTTTTCTTTTTCCACCGGTATCCACCACAAAATATTCAAAGTCGATTTCAACGATTTAACTGGGCGACGGACTTTTATTACCCACAGACAAACGGGGTGTGTGGGGGATGGTGTTTCAACAACGGCGATTTCGACATAAACCGTCGCAGCAACGAACGCCAACGGAGAAATCGCGGCGGCAACAATAACAGCAGCAGCAGCAGCAGCACCACGTCATTACGACGACGTAAAAACGTACTCGGACGCGGCTATTACGGCGCGTGCGTCTCGCATCGAAACCGGCGGCGGCGGAAGGCTTTGAATAATTTGATATTACAAAACGCACGCACAGTGTTTGTTGTTCGACTCGCAATATTAAAATAATATGACAACGGCGTATAAAGGCTTTTTTTTTTCTTTCCCCCCCCCCCGGTCTAAAACACTTTGTGATAACGATAATAATTATTGATATCGCGTTCTATTTACCCGGTTACGATAACCGTCGATGCGGTGATAACCCCGCCGTCTCGTTGGAGGTAAACGTTCGATTTCTTTTTTTTTTAATTAACGAATGATTTAACCGCCTACCCCGCCCATATTATAATAATATTTCGAACACAAAAACGAGACGACACACACAATTTGTTTTTCTTTTCGACGTTAAAAAAAGTAAGTTTTTTTCTTCGCAAAAGCCACCGTGTGTTGTTGATAACAGAAATACATATGCGCACACGGATTACGATGTGTGGTGTTCGCGTTAAAAAAAAACAAATCAACGCGGGATTTACACACACACAAGGAGAGGAGAAGAAACACCCACCACACCACACCATACGTGAGAGAATTTTCTCTGCGCATTTTTTTTTTCTTCATATTTATATTACGACGCATCGATTGAATTATTATTAATTACGACGCGTTCATAATATTAATATACGTATATTATTATTATGATTTACGTCGATTTCCACGAAATCCTTTTCTGAAATTTGCGTTATTTTTTTAAAAACAATGTTCGAACCCCGCCGATTACATTTATTTATCGTCGCGAAAAACCGGTCCCCGCACACGGTGGTGCGGCGGCGGCACATCGCTGTTTTATCGCTCGCTCACTACCACCGCACGGTAGTTATGTTACGGACGCGCTTTTCACGTTTACGTCGTTGTTCACGCGCGTCCGCCGTATTCCGCACATCCACCCCCCCCCCCCCGTGTGCGTTCCGTTCGTACCCGACAGTTTTTAAGGTGCAACCTAAGTTGCCTATCAAACTTCTTCCAGGCGCGACCACAATCACGGTTGCTTACCCAAATACCGATGAGGCGCAGAAGTCTATATCTTTTATTTTATTTCGCTCTCGGACTCGACACCAAGTGTCACAGACAGGTCCTTCAACCTCGACGCAATGACATCGGCGTGCACGCTAATAATAACATATTATTTAACAACACATAAATACCGTCAAACGGTGTTACTACAGAGTAGTAACCTGGGAACAATTCTAAATGTATATTGCTGTAGTAACTTACTCAAGTTAGTTAGGATGTTGTTTGTACGTAATTATAAAAATAATCCGTGCGTTCTTTAAGAAAATTTTAATATTAAAATATTAATTATTATTATTATTACTGGTGTAAAGATTGAATAAGATTGGGGCTAATACTGATCCTCGAGGCAAATCATTATTTAATCTTCTTGGTGTGCTTTCGTTATCCACCTATGTGTACTGTAAAAATACGGTTGGTAAGCATTTCGTTCAGTAGTTTGTATAGTGGTTTGAAGAATCTTTAAACACAATAGTCCTTTTTTCCAATATCGTAAGCGGCTGACAACAGATCGATAAGCACCGCTGTGGTATTTTTATTTTTTTTTTTGGACTCCGCCGTTTTCTATATATGTGGTGAGTGCAGAGACTTGATCCGTGCAGTTTCTTCCTGGGCGGAAACCAGATAGCTCAATAACTGTACCTCAGCAGAACCAGACGAACGTAAGTCCAAAAGTAACGGTTTTCAGATTATTACATTTTTGGCACGTATAATCTGTTTTTCGTCGAACCATAATGATGGATGTCCGTTAAAAATTCTCCTATTATCATATTTTACTAGGGATAAATGAACGTAAGTCCGACGTAGCGCAAGCAACACCTTCCTAATTTTCAGTTATTATTATTACTCTTATGAAACGTTTGCGTAATGTGACTTACGTTCGTTTGGTTCTGACGTACAGAATAGGGGTAACAGACTCAATAATGGGACCACCAATGCGATTAAAAATGAGTCGTTCTAAGAGCTTGTAGCATACACTAAGTAGGGAGATTGGGCGGTAGGTAGCTTTCAGCAGCGTGATCTGGTTTTCCTCTGGTTTACACAAATGGCTATATAATTTTAGCTTTCTTAAAGACAGGGGAAAGTCTTGATACATAATATATTAGATAAAGATACTTGTTATGTATAAAATAGAACGAACACTATATCGATGTCTTATTAATATTTTGAATTTTTTTTTCGTAATCTTATCCACACGTTTTTAATTATATAGGCAAGTATACGGGTATACCCAATATTGTATTGTGCGGTTATTTGTTGTGAGCAAGCTCTCGAGAGTGTGATATGTCGTTAATTTTATCAACAATTTATAAATTCAATTAGCAAACGGTAACTTTACTAACAGATATTTGCACAGTTGACTTTTTTCTATATTTCGTGTGTTCGTAAAAAATATTACATTTCTACAATAATGGGTAAAAAAAAAAAGGAGTTGGGTATGGGAACATGCTAAACGAAAAGGAGACAAAAAGCACATTGCGAATTATGTGACGAAGATGAAAATATAATATAAAATAACAATTACAGGTTCTTGTTTCTTATTTTTTCGTTTCTTTTTATATACATTGCATTATTTTATAAATATTATACATAATATTCCTTTTATATATGATCTCGTGAATTATAGTTGTTATATTTGTAAATCGCACAATCCGTTATACTACACTTCGTTTCTTTTTCAAATTTAAATTTACGTTATTGTTTTTTTTTTTAATAGAATTCTTCAATTTTGGTTACTGTAAAAAAAAAAAAAACTTAGTGATTAGTCATTACGTGGTATTACTACTAAATTTTCTGTGAGATACGCGTTTTTTTTTTTTTTTGTTTTTTTTTTTTAGTGCTTTAACACACTATTGAAATTATGGACATATAATATTCGGAGAGAGAAAATAATACATTCTCAGATGATATTATGTAAGAAAATAAAATTTGCGCGCAAGATTACACGAATGTTTTGATACGTTTACTGAAAAATGTCAAGATAATACGTGGCGGTATTGTCGTTAGTGTAACGACGTTTTATAACGATTAAAAGAAAAAAAATTCACAAAAAATATCCGTTCGTCAATAGTTTTAAAAGTTATACTCTATTTTTATTTATTTCGATTTTACGCAACAAATAGTAACGCGACGCAAGAGAGCGTTGAAATTTTTTATTTACGGATGGGGGATGGTCTCGGAAGCATTTCCACACACGTGTACACCACAGTACACAAAAAATTCTCATAAAATCCCACGCAGTGTCGTAGAATAATAAAAAAAATACCAACATTTTGTATACCCGTTCGGGCAAGTGTATAAAAAACAATTCCGAGCATTTATTTGTCTAATAAATTTCTTTCTATTATTGTGATTATCCGTTACCTACGCTGAAATTCGATTTTTAAAAGAAAAAATCAACTATTTGCCAAATATGCGGAAAAACACGCTCATCAAACTCTATTATATTTTTATTACTACCATTGTTACGAAACAGATTTGTACATAATTATTATATGATATAATTTTACATACGTTGCTACGACGGTGCACAGAGATGAAATTTGTTAGAAAAAAAAGTGTTTGTTTTATTATATATATAATAAATGTGTGACGGATGGATATGACCTATATTTAGTTTCCACTACGACCCTGCCAACATATTTTCTTTCGGTCCACAGCTGTCGTGTTAAATTATTATTCTCTACTATTGAACCACGTTTCACAAACACACGACGAGACTGTGGTTCACGTGTGGGGCGGGCGTCCGTTAGTTGACCAAGACGAAAAACTTTTTTTTTTACAGTAAAATAAATTATTCGTTTTATACGGAGACAATAATATTCGCCCTCTTTTTCTTTTTCATTTTTACAGAAAAAATTGATGATACGTCACCGACTACTACCATCTCTACCGTACAGTATATTATACGCGGTTATTTATTCGCGTTATAATACGTTTTACGGTTATAAAACGCACACACTTTCCGTTCGACTGACATCCTCCACAACCCTCTGCCGCCAGACACACACGAATTCCATTTCACTTTGTTCGCAAATGTGTTATTTATCATCATATCATTGTCATTATCATTATCATTATTATTAATAAATATTATTTCGTTATATTTACACCGTTACTATAATACGGTTGTTGTCGATTGAACAGATTGTAATGGGCAAGGGAGCCACCAACTCGTAACGAATCCCGCGAGGGTTAGGTATTCCAATTTCTTCTGGTTAATTCTTTTTCACTACAGTGTACCCAAAGTACAATTAATCATTTTATGTGTCAACAATTAGCCGTGATTAACATAACGTTTCTAGACGCAAAAAAAAATAATAATACGTTTATTTCCTTATAGACCTAATAAGGGGAATAATCTGTTGAAAATAAAAACTGGTTAAAACGGATTAAAAAAAATATATTTTTTTTAGAGCGAATAAAAGATCGATTTTATTTTCCAATTGTTTAGTTTTATATTTCTACGGAATACAGCCACATATATATATGTATATAATATGCGACTTTATTAAAAAAAAAAATTGTATTTAACTGAACTATGCAAGATGAAAACAAGAATAAATTGGACAGCAACAATATTCAATTCAACTACAGATTTCATTGCACGTATATTAATTACCTACGTACGCGTATCATCTCAAACGGTTCTCGAGTATTTATATATCGATTTTAAAACAAACATATTCGAGACATCTGGTGGGAAAAAAATATTTTTGGATCGGGATCGTTAAATCGAGGAACGTCGTATACAA
The DNA here is from genome assembly GCA_032441825.1 of Chaetogeoica ovagalla. NCBI lineage: Eukaryota > Metazoa > Arthropoda > Insecta > Hemiptera > Aphididae > Chaetogeoica > Chaetogeoica ovagalla. The sequence continues at coordinate 1,205,293 of CM063747.1, read as the reverse complement.
TGCGGTCTATTTAAGTTGTGGTTACTACTTAAAAATGTCACTCTTAATCATCTTTAACGGTTGTCGATATTCGAAATTTTAACGTAAAAAAACCGCGTACAGTCGAATTTCACATAATTTTATTTATTCTTATTCACAGCATATATTATTTTATATTATTGTAATAATATTATTATAACCATTCTTTTTCACACAAATCACCACTCTCCTCCTCATTGGCCGAAATTCTATATTCACATATATACACGGATATATAAGTAATCAATTTTTGATTTACGATTACACTTTTAGTAACAATTCTTTCGTTTTCATTTCGACATTTTTCGTTTTACTATATATATTATTATTTATTATTATTATTATTATTACATTTTTACAGATCGAAATGATAAAAGTTTTTGAAAATAAAACTAAATGGTTATAAAAAAAAAAAAAAAAATTAAAAACCGATACGTTGTTATTTGTCTGTCGCTATGACGACACGATCGCGTAACTCTACGCGGGTACGATTTAATAATATTTTACAGCGAACAAACTCAGTCGATGGTGAGACCTCATCACGGTTACATCATCATCACGTGGTATTTGGTTGTTTTTTTTTTTTTTCTGTTGATATTCGGACAACCGTTTACACACACTTTGTACACGAAATAGCAGTGTCCGCCGAACAACGGGAAGAGAAGAAGAAGAGGTTTTACGGAATATATAATAAAATAATGTTTCCGAGAAACTTTAACAACGACGACACGACGGTACCGTTGCTGATACGGCGCGGTTCGCGGCGGTTGGTGGCGGCGAACGATAACGGAACGCCGTCGGTACCGGTCACGACGACAACGACAACGCTGACGACGACGTCGGCGGCGGCGTTGGACGCGATCGGACAGCTCTCGGACAGCGTGCGACGCGCGGTCGAGTGTCCGGTGTGCATGGAACTGCCGTGTTCCGTGTCCACGTGTTGCGAGAACGGTCACGTCACGTGCGACGATTGCTCGTACCGTATGATGCAGTTTAACCAGAACAGCATCACGGCCAGGTGTCCGATATGCCGGAGTGCGGTCCGTTCAGGCGACACGCGGCAGCACAACACGACGGCCCAACCGCCGCCGCCGACAACGGTGCGCAAGCTGTTCGAGGTGATGTCCGTCATCAGACTGGCGTGCTCGTACCGGCGCAACGGGTGCCCGGCCCTGATGTACGTGTCAGTGATTTCCGAACACGAGAACGTGTGCCCGTACGCGTCACAAGTGCGGTGCATGGTGTCCATGTGCCGCTGGACCGGTCCGTACGACGACGCGTTCCGGCACGTGTCCGTGGAACACCAGTTCTCCGCGTACGACGTATCGGTAACACACGCTCCATCCAACCCCATATTTTCTTTTTCTTCTCTCTCTCCTATTCACAACTCGTCTTTTACTCATCCCCCCCACTCATTCTTGAAACGTGTTCTCTTCCGCAGGACAATCGGTTTGTGATGCCCGACCTGACGTACGGTTTGCGCGGTTCCACGCGTCGCATGTACCTGTTGCGGAACATCCGGGACAACAATCGACTGTACTGGCTCGGGGTGGCCAGGCCGACCGATACGGCGACCCAAGTGACCGTGTTGAAAGTGATCGACCCGTCCGCGATCGCCCGGTCCGTCATCACGTCCCCGGGCATGAAGTTCCGCGTGAAGACGGCGAACGGCGGCAACGGACGGTATCAGTACCGGGGCAGGCCGCGGCCGGTGCCGTGGGACCGGGCCATGTTGGTCAGGTTGACCGAAGCGATCGAGCGCGGTGTGGAATGGAACACGTGCGAAAAGGCGTTGAACTTACCGGAGTGGAACATTACGTCCGTGTACGACGATCATCAGTACAACGCGGTCATCACGTGGAGTGCGCAGTGACGAGGGAGCGAAAATCCCCGCCCCCTCGCGCGCACTCTCCGTGACAAAATTTCCTTGAAGATTTTTTTTTTATCAACAACGGGGCAGGCAAATATGATGATGATGATGATGATGAGAAAAACACGCGTTGCAAGCAGGTGACTTGCGGATGGAAACGATATGAAAACGAAGAGTAGAAGAAGAAAAAAAAAGACGTATAGAGAGAAAATATTATAAACCCGTCGTGTGCCGTGTGGCGGCGATCAGGTCGTCGTGACACGACTTGTGGTGTGGTCACCTTCGGGTTCCGATATACCAGTGCGAGGTAGGTCGGTTCGAGTAGGAGATGACGACACAACAGTGGTGAACGACGACGGAATCGTCGCGTAAACTCCTCTCTATTCGGATTTATAATATTTTCTTGTGCGTCGAGTGCTGTGAAAGTGTGTTTTTCTATCGACCGACTACTCGTGTCTGTTCTGTGTCGTCAAGTCATCGTTTTACATGGGATTGTTGTGGTTTTAATTATAGTGTGTGTACACGGATTTTAAAATAAAAACGTAATAATACGCGGCGGCGTTTTGAATATTTTTGATATTTGTTTTTATCGTTCTTATTTCTATTAACACCTACTATACTACTACGCACACACGGTTTTATATATTATAAAAGAAAAAACCAACACCGGACACAATACTATTATTATCCGCAGGTGATAATTTGTGATAAAATAAATAATATCGCTCGGATAATATTACCGTGGTGGTCCGTTACACCAAGGAGTGCTGCGGGGCGTTCAGAAACGTTTTTTTATCCTTTCGTTGTCGTCGGATGACCATCTAACACACCTAACCCGCCGTGTCGTTCAAAAAGTATTTGTGGAGTTGTCGGTGAATCCTTCTCCAGTACGCACTCTGAACAGACCATCCATCACCACAGGCTAGGGTGGTGGTGGTGATATGTGTGTGGTCACAAAGATTATATTTTGTAAATTGATAGTTAAACATTATCACGGCGGGTGGTTATTTTTTGAAAATCGTTGCAATTAATGTCAATGTTTTTTCTACGCAACACATTCAATATTTTAGCCCTATTCGTTACGCAATCGTTACTTTTAAAAAAAGTTTCATTACTTTTCCGTGTAATTAAAAATTTTCGTCTAATTTTTTCTTCTAATAACCATTATTATGATTTCTTAAATCATTGTGGTGATGCAATAGGCCCGCCGCGCCGTTTTTATATACAAAGATTATTGGTCAATAATAACGCGCGACGGTTGAACGAAATGAGCGCGGAGAAGAGACGGACACATATTGTTTCCCGACGGAAAATAAAATAACAACGACTCCTCCGGATAACGTTTCCGGAACGCACACCATCACTTCCCGGCTGTAACGGTCAGCAGCGACAAAGACCAATAAGCGCGGCCGGAGAACGGACAAATATGGAAAAAAAGCTGTCCGCGCGCGCACAGTTCACACAAATCTGCGTGAACCTCACACAAACCTCTCCCCCGCCCAGGGGCGTATTTACTTCATCCCTTAGGGGGGAGGGGGGCGAATAGAAAAAAGGGCCCGTCGAATCTGTTGCCAACTTAGAATTATCGAAAAATTATATAAAAATAATAAGTTTGAAATAAAAAAATGTTTTATGACATTTTAGTTTTAGTTCGATTAATTTTAGTTGTCGGTAGATATAGGTACATACACAAGTATCTAGGGGGGGAGCGATCGCCCCATCGCCCCCCCCCTTGTATACGCCCCTGCCCCCGCCGCCGGTAACCGTTTTAAAACGGAAACCGAAAAAAAACACCGGCCGCCGCGTTTGCGCCGTTATTCGAACCCCGCCATCGCGTTTTTTCCTTTAAACTCGTTTACGTTTAATACCGCGTAAGTCACGATTTTCAATGTTTTTTTTTTTTCGTGTCCAATGGCTGCGTTGAATATTAAGTTTTTTTTATTCTCGATGTACGTTAATGATTGCTTAAGAGATTACCCCACCTCGTGAAGTAGATTGTTACACGGAGCAGAACGGAAACCGTTTTATTAACACGAGCTGTTTCGTGGGAGAATAATCACATAATTTAATATAACGCAATGAACTATATATAAAAATTATGAATTTTATTATCTAAATAAAATAAATATAGTTGTTCTATATAATAATGTAAAACAAATAACCGGCGAAATAAGCATTTGAACATATCTCTAATGATATATCACAAAATGTATTTACTAAATCATCATTATTAATAGAAGTAGATGGCATGTTACTAAAATTATTTGAATTACAATCTAAATCACATTCATTTACTTCGTTTATAATTATATTTGAATTAGGTGTAGGAGATAATAAATTTACATCTGTATCTGCTTCACAGTTGGATGATTCTGATGCTTTAAGTAAATTATTTTTCGCTTGAATACTAAAAGTAGATCTAAAAGTACGAGCTGTAGGATTGGAGTTGAAACCTCCACGTTGTCGAAATATTGCAAAAGTATTTTCTAAAAAGTCCTGATTGAGTCTAGATGTTAGTAGATAAATGAGATTTAGATCTTTTTGCTGTAAATATAACAGTTATACTATTAATTGACCACACTAAACCATCAAAGCACGGAAGACGGTTTCCATATTTTATATTCGATGGAATTCTTCGTCTATATTTGTGTTTAAAGAATTTATTTCATTAAAATTATGTCCAGTAGGAGTTTTTGTTGATGACAAAATATCTTGGGCTGTTGATGGTGTGGCATGGAGTAGTTCGTCATGATCAGAAAATACAATATTAAAATTTTGGGGAATAGCATTTTTCGTTAAAATAACACGATTGCCTGCCTGTCTAATATCAATTTTGGAAAAATGGTGAGCACAGACATATTTAACTGATAGCTTCATAGGAAAAATTGCCAAATCAATATTTCCTAAACAAACAATGCCAAATATTAATTAATTTATAAAAAAACGTTATCTTTTTTAGATTTTGAGCGAAGCGAAAAAGCTATTGATGGTTTTACAATGATTCTTGTTCATTTTATTTTATTTTTTATTTTTCTATATACAAATATATACGATACCTGGGCCTCGCTACCCTATTTTATTAAATTAATTTATTCTGTATTATTTATTTAAAATATCTAAATAAAAATATTTACCTGATTTTCTAACCCATTCTTGTGCACGAATAAGATCATTTTTGGGGAAATGAAAAAAACTTAAATTTGGTTCATTGACTTTACTTTTTTGGCAGTTAAAAAATACACATTTATTCCGGCGAGCCATATTAAAAAGTAAAAACAATGTACCAGTCTAATTCAAATCTACCACTCAAACGCAATGAAATGAAAAAACAACGACTGTATGAACGAACGCGTGATACAACTTCAGAAATGAAATATATTGTAAACTTAGCAGTTATTTCTAATAAACGTTTATCTTTCATTTTTTCTTCGAAGTTGTTAAAATGTTATTAAGAAAAGATATTTTGAACATAATAATATCGTATGATAAAAATTATGTACTACCTATGGTTATGTATTATATTCTTATAATTGGATCTTTTTTCTATTGATTGACGACACTGATTTTCTTTTCATTTATAGAAGTTTCTGTAATAACTCAAATTTTCAAATTCATTCTCTCACAATAATAGTAATTATCTACATTTGAATTTGAACACCAATATTAATAATATTTGCATTCTTTATACGTTTTTAATATTATTGTCATCTTGAGTAACACTTCGGGCCGATAATAAAGGCCAAAAAGATAAAATTGTGAATTGAGCCCACCATATATTACATAAATATGTATATAGTAAATGCATGCACCTGATTTCTAAATACAGATGGGTAAAATTTACAATTGTAATATATATATAGGGTATACTCCATATACGCCGTATACTCTCATGATTTTTTTGAAAAATCATGGGTATACTGCGTATATTTTCAAATTTCAAGTTATATGCAACGGAAAAAGAAACATAATTACTGAAGAAAGGCCTCAAAAATTTTAGTTTATTTTTTATTTTTATGATAAATTTTATTATTGGAATTTATATTTATTAATTTTCCCACTGTAAACCTCTATACTGCCGGCACACACATCACAACTTATTACGCGTTAAGTCCACGACATTATGTTAAAATTTGGCTGCAAGACCATCGATCGGCAATCTCAGTTCCACGTGGCAAAAAACAAAACGAAACAAACGAAGAAAATAAGTTCCAGACAATTTTTTTCACTAATTTATTTAATTAATTTTTTTGATAATTGTATTTAAGAAGAAATATAATTACTTCTTATTATTTTATTATTTTTCATATTATCGAAATCACCTCTATCCTTGTATCAACTCCTGTGAATCGTAAGAAAAATATATGTATAATATTAAATGTTCATGTTTTGGATTTGGGTACTTAAGGCAGGGACGAGATTAGGAAGGGTGGGGTGTAACCCCCCCCAAAACTCAAGTCATTCGGCAAAAATATAAAGTTGATGTATTTTTTGGGGGGGGGGTTAGTCCTCCTGGATGCAGAGTATACCCTCAACAAATTTTATGGGAACATCCACTGTATATATATATATAGTATTATGTATCTTTAATCTACAGCAGTAGGTACCGAAACGATAACGGTCGTTATAACCCATATGAAAATTGGTTTGAACTAGCGCTTCTAGCGAGTCGGGTACAAACTAAATTTTCTCGGGTACATTTGTTGTTGATAAGTAGTTGCCAAACGGTTGCACGTCGTCGGCTATCTAGGCATATTTAATCTATGTATATATATATATAGAGCAGTAATTTAATGATTTTGACACAATGTGTGTGTACATCATCGAAATCTATACGTATAATAAATAGAGAGAGAGAGTATAATAAATAGCAAGCATTTGTCGCTATAGCAAATAATATCACTTTTACAGCTATAGCAGAGTAATGACAAAAGTGACACTTTAAAAAAGCATGCCTGAAGAACGGTATGTGTATTTCCGACTGTCCGTCAACGCGTTTAAAAGCAGCAAATTATTTTCACATTTTACACGTAATAACAAAAAAATTCAGCGAGAACTGTAACCCGCCGCTTCAATCACTCTCCTCCTCCCTTTAGATTGAGCCTCTGTCCGAGGGGGGTGTGGTGGTCACAATGTGCGGATGAAGCGAAAACATACCGTGCGAACACGACGAGAGGAGAAAACGAGTACTTAAACCGCATTAGTCTATTTATAAACAATCGTGATCGTCGTCGACTCTTTTTTTTTTCTGTATAACGCTCTACGCGGGTTACATAATATGTTCCTCTCGAATACCCCCGCCCCTCGCTGGAGCAACGACGGTTGTTTCAAGTATAAAAAAAAAAAAAAATCGGTTTCAGAGGATTCCCAGAGTTTTTTTTTTCTTACAATAATAACAACACGAGAGAACGTATCAAAGTTTTTTATAATATATCGTACGTACACGCGGCGATCGGAGACAAAAAACAAATTCTCTTTCTGTACGTAATATATATATATCCCACGATTGTATACGCTTCGATAGAAAAAAAAAAAAATTCAAATAAATTACAATGACGCGGGTCCCCCATGACAGCGCACGTACAATAACACTAGTGTGCTATCTGGGTATGCGTCTATTCTCTCTGATCCAACCGCCACCGAGGTGGTGAGAGCGAGAGCCGAGGGGACCCCGTTGTGCGCGAATATAATTTTACTTCGATTCCGGACGACCGACCGCGGACAACGCGCCTACGCACGGACACGCTCGCTTTCGTTTTTTTTTTTTTTTTCCCCCCAATATTTTTCATTTTAATAAAGTCAACGTTTTTCATTTATTTCTTCTTTTTTTTATATATATTTCTTTTCGCCGCCACGGTTACTTACAACACACACCGCATCAAAAATTGGCTCCCCGACGGGGAATCGAACCCCCGGTCTCCCGCGTGACAGGCGGGGATAGATACACTTACTCACTCTATACTACCGAGGACGTAATATTATAATATGCTGTGATGGTCTCTCGATTCGTCCTTCTCACATCTGTCGGCAAACGCGCGCGGAAGGGCATGGTGTTGGTTGTTCGTCGGAATCGAAAACACGGGTCGAACGAGGGTTGAAATATAATACACATTATACGAGGTTAGTTCGTTGAGAGCAGTAGCGCGCGTTTTACCCGCGCACTGCCAACAACATGGGGCACCACACCTTAGTCTCGGATGACGGTAACGAGACAGAAAAAGAGAGGGACGAGATTTTGTCTGTCCGGGGGGGGGGATGGTTTTGTATACAATATTCGTATAATACACCATTGGATAATACGCCGTGGAAAAACATCTGCCAGCAAAAAAAAAAAAACATCTTTTTTTTTTTGTTTTCATCAAACGTTATTTTTTGTTTACGAGTCTCGAAAATATAACGCGAACCAGCAGTACAGAGGAGCTTGTTGGTAAAAAAAAAAAAATCCAACCGTTCATACGCCGCGCGATGATAAAACACAACATATTGACACGATCGCATTTTTCACCCGTCCACCTCCCCCAGGAACCAAAATAAAATCCAGTTAATTAACGTCGGGTAATCAGACGTATAATAATTATCAACGGCGAGGCGGCGGCGATTGCCGATTGTGCACCACCGCTGCCATTATTCCTCCGTTCGCTACGTTCGACGAGTTCTGACGTTTTCCCCTCGTATATATTATTATAAATTTTATTTATAATTTTGTTTTTTTTTATATATTTTGTTGAGAGCAATATTATTTAATATTTTCATTAAACGGCGTGTTGAAATCGTTTCATTGTGTAAAATAATTCTCTCCCCACGTGCCCACGCACGCAAATACCCGTGACAATATTTTGTATTTTTTTTTTTTTTCGGTGCATCGACGATATGAAATTATTTTTAATAATTTGTACTCGAGCGCTGTTAACCTACTACTAATGTGCTTGTAAGGAGACAACGAATTTAATAATAATATTTACCACCACATTATTGTTGTCGTGACTACTGCTGCTGCTATTTTATTATTACACGATCATAGCCCATTTTTATACCGGTACACAACAACATTTGTATAAAAAAAAATATATATATGTAAATGACATTTTTAAATTAACAAAATACGGTGGGACGATCACGGAAATTAAGTAAAAAAAAAAAAAATAAATAAATATTAAACGAACCCCCCCCCCCGTGTGTGTGTGTGATGTTTTGTCCTTTACGTCGAATGACTAAATAATTCTTTTTCGTATCGATAAATAATGAAAAACGTGTGTGTGTGAAAAAGAAAAATACAACGATCGTTTCGGAAAAAAAGGATATTATATACATTCATATATTTATCAAAAAAGTCGACATTTTAAATTTTTATTTGACACGCATCGTTTCGCTGTTTAAACACATTTATTATTATATTATAAAAACGATATATACCTCCTCCTCTCCTCTCCGTATAGGCCGTCGTGTAGTACCGTCGTGTGTACACACATATATATATATGCGTGTGATGAACGTGCCGCCGCCGCCACACGGATGCGCTGCTGTTGTTGTTGTTGTGCGTACGACAAGAGAGCCAAGAAGTGTGTGAAACGCTCCGCGCGCACAAATTCATTCAGTTTCCAGCTCTCTCCGCCGTCACTCTTGTGGTCTCCTCTTTTTTTTTCATCACTTCGTGTCCTGCGCGTTTCGCTACTTGCCATTCTCCACTCCACTCATTCACAAACACATCATCGTCCCCGCGTTGTTTTCCTTTTACGCAGAAGGTGGTCTTCGCGCTACTTTTTTTCTTTTTCGGGTTTTTTTAAAATCCGTTAAAAAAAAAACATCTGCAGAGAAAACGAAAAAAAAAAAAAGTAATGGCGGCGGCTATTAAAGGCAATCGTACCGTCCAAGTTTTCAAAATGACGTGCTGGATAATGTTAATAATCGCTATCATCCCAATGGCTGCGTCCAGACGACGACGAGGATCCACCACCACCACCACCACCACCACCGCCACTACCACCACCAGGAGAGGAGGTAATAATTTCGTTACACCTTTCACACTACATTATTTATTTATTATTTTCGATCTCGTCGTGTGACAGACACGATTTTTACGTCGAATAACTCTTATTCAATTATTTATTTATTTTTTTTAATTACTACCGCACTCGCGCGCATCGGACAATATTATTTTTTAGTAAGCACAATAAATCACAACACACTTAATATATTTTATAGATTCGTAATACAATTTATAAATGTTTTGTCATTGTGTTCCTCCTATCCTCGTCGTCGCGACGATATTCATAACATTTATTTTTATTGATGTATTTATTTACAAATGAAAATATAATCGTTGTATTCGCATTCGCGAGCGCGGGGGTGGGGGGGCTGTAGAACTTCTTCTTGGAAAACTTAAAGTACTTGGTAAGTTAAAAAAAAGGTGTATTACAAAAAAAAAAAACGCGCTCTAAAACAAGAAAAAAAACCCCGTTGTGCATCGAATATCGCGTTACGTTTTAACTCTACTTTCGTCGACGATCACCGCCGAATTCTCGTCAACAAATTCTCTGCTATCATCGCCAACAAATATAACAGAGGAATTACGAATTCGATTTTATGGTATTTAAAAAAAATTTTTTTTTTTTTTGATAAAAATTTCTCTTGTAAAATCGTATCTTTTCGCCTTTTTTCCCGCACACAAAAATAGAATCGTCAGCTATTTTTTTTTACATTTCACATCTCTTTATATAATCTATTCCTCAAACCTCTCACTCGCGAGAGTTTTTTTATAAATAACTCTTAAATTCGTAAGTCAATTTTTTTTTCTTTCTCTTCTATTATCACGTAATATTTTCGGAGGGAGAAAGTCTTAAAACAGAAGAAAAATAGAAAGCCACCCCGACGAAACCGCATATATGATTATTATTATTATTATTATACCGTAATAACACAACGGGGGAATCCGACCGTTTTTGTTTTTGCTTACTACAACAACAACCACACAGGACATTTCCGGCCAACAACAACAACAACAGCCTATGAAGAAGAAATCGTGCTCAATCCATTCAACTGTTCCTGTGACATGCCCAAATGCGGTGATCAAATAATGTGCACCACGCGCTACGGTTGCTTCACCAAATCGCGACCCACACAACAGCCCGTCGTCGTCGCAGACTACAGGACAAACGCCCATCATCACAATCATGATTTCGACGACGGTGATAATAATGCGAGAAGAACGTCGTCGCACCGCATCAACACCAGCAGCAGCACCACGCTGAACGACACTCACGGGTGCCTCGAAATATTATCCATGTTAGTACTACAATAATATATATTTATTATTATTTAATAACGAAATAAAAGGTTATGATATTATTATTATTATTATTCTAATACGACCTCATATAAACGCGCAAACACACTTTCTTCTCATAAGTACCACTATTCTCCAGCATCCGAGTTACTTTGGATGGAAAAAAAATATTAGCGATTTTATTATAACATTAATGGAATCTCCTCCCGATAAGTCTCCATCTAACCGGATTTTCCACTTTACGGTGGGGAGGGGGGGAGTAAAAACATTTGCGAATATTTTTTTTTTTTGTTTTTTTTATATTTGTCACGCGACGCGTTTTGCTGGCTTTAGCGCGGGAATTTATTGGAGAATTTAAAAGGAAAATAATATAAAAAAAAAAGAATGCTTGTACTATAATAAACGTCGGACGTTACGCGTTATTAAAAATATAAAAATATAATTTACAAACACGCATTACCACCACCATAATAATTTTCACCGTCCCATCCTTCTCCTCCTCCTTCGCGCGAACACCCCCGCGGCGTCTTTTCGTTTTCTTCTCTCGGCAAAAATGCCGTCCATTCCTTGCCCACATAATTTATCCTACTACATCCTTCCCCGGTGTGTCGCGCGCATTCATCATTTTAACCACACATCATTATTATTATTATCTATTACCAAATTACAACAAAGATAATTAATATTTTGATCGGGCGCTATTTTCGTTTTTGTTCCATTTCGTTTGCCGCCGCGAACAACGCAGAACCAAGACTTGCGATCAGATAATGCAATCGAAGGAATCCGCCGTCGTGCCCGAACACCCGAGATCGTCATCATCGTCATCGTCGTCGTCTTCATCCCAGAGTGCGGTCAAAGACGATGGCGTTTATAGTTGTTGTCAATACACCATGTGTAACAACAACATACCAGGGGGGCATCACATCAAAAGCAACAACTCGGGCGTCATTACCGCCAACAAACACGTTACGGAGCCGGCGGCACAACACAATCATCATCCATCGGCGGCGTCACTGATTAATGAACAGAAGAATAACAATAACGTAGACCCGACGGACGTGTTTGTCAAAGTTTGCATTTTCGTGGTATTATTATTACTATTATTCGGCATTATGTACAACATTTATACAATTTTGAATTAATCATTTTTTTTTTTTTTTTTTTTTGCTCAATTTTTTATACAAAAGTATTATTACACTTTTTTTTTTTTTTACATAATTTTATAATTGCCTAATAAAACAATTTTTCATATCTCCTATACGCTTTATTTCTTTTGCGCTTTTTTTTTATATCCTTCAACACTAGGTGGAAAAAAAAACATTTTTTATTTACAAACACACAACACTAGCGGCGTATCGAAAGTATCCGCGTTACACCACTTTATTTCTTTTCTTTTTTCCAATTCGTTAGTTATTACTTTGCAAAAAAAAAAACAAATAATCGACACTCGGACTACTTATACAATGGCCTCGCGCGGCGGATAGGTGATTGACGACGATCCTTGTGCGCGGCCAACCGCTTTTAAAGAAGTGTTACAACAAAATGGCGATCGCGGCAAGACGCGTCTCTCTAAACCGTAGGGGGGGAATGATGATGAGATTTAAAAAAAATTAATAATAGTATTAAATATACGTATTAAATAAAAAGTCAAATTAATTTTGCAAAGTAAAGAATTAATGAAAATTTACAAAATTATATATGTAATAGTAATAAAATTATTAATCGTTTATTACACTTTTACGGACATTTGATTATAAATAAAATATAGATAGAATAAAAGAGAAAATAATAATAATAAAAATTTCAATTTTTATTTACGAGAGTCAATTTTATCAAACATACGTAGGGGGGGGGTTTATTAGTAACGACTTCAATAATTATAATTAGAGGATAAAAAAATTTGTTTTTTAAATATCTTATTGTTCTGAGATACATTTACGTATGTTTGTTTATTATGATGTGATGTACGGATACACTACTGAGTAGTAACGAATACGAGCCAAAAGACGATTAATAAATATGTACAAGGAGCCATATGTAATAACGTCTATTACAGACGCAATATTGCTCCTCACTAACGAACCGAGAGAATCCACTCTCCACCGGCTGACGCGGCTTCTTTCGTTTTATTTTATCGACGAACTTTTCGTCGATCACCTCCCGAAATAGTATTCCGCCGACATGTCGCGTTATTATTGTGTAAACTGTAACGAATCATTTTTTTTATTATTATTATTCATTTGCCGTTTAATATTATACCAAAAAAACAACGTCGTCAATGTATCATATAAAAAAAAAAACACATAAATTATAAAACACTACTAATCCTCTACAAATCATCATTTTTAAATTCAAATAAACACATTGTCATTGTCCTATGATCTCATGTTTACAATAACCATAATAAGAATTACGAGTGTTTTCCTTCGTGTATTTGCTGCCGTGTTCGTAATTAATATGCGTAACACAAAAACGTCAGCGGTGTGCGGTGGTGGACTCGTTCGCCCGGTGCGTTTCGAAAAATGTTTATTTAACGCGCGTGCTGCTACACGCATAATATATCGTCGTGTGTCGCGGGCGCGTTTTCTAAATGGTCGAGTGTCTAAAATAAGCAATTCGAAAACGTCTGTGTCGAATTCACAACTATATGTATAACTTTGTGTGTCCAGTCACACATCATATAATGCTGCTGCTAGTAAGTCTCCCGCGAATAATCGAGGAAAAAACAACAATTTTTTTCATTCGTATTCACACCACCACAATGGGAATTTTATATTTTTTATTTAATTGCAATCCGTTGTTTTCATATACTTCACACACACACACAACGCGTATAGAGAAATGTAAGTGAGAGAGAGTGTGTAAGAAGTCCGTGATTCTGCAACAACAATAAACACCGAAGAATAGGGAGGGGGGGAAATGATTCTCCTTTTTTCGTATATTATTTATGGCGGCGTTGACCACCCCCCAAGCGCATTCAATATACGACGCATAAGGGTAGTGTACGCGCGCGCGTGAATGTACAAACATAAAGAGGTTAGATGCTCTGACAAAAGACGAACATTCTCTTTCAATACATCTGCACACACGATTATCCCCGACAACACGTAAATACAATACACAAAAATAATAAATTATTATACCGGAGGGAGGGGGGGGGCTGTATTCGTCGTTGGCCGTCAGTCGAAAACGGGGTCGAGGGTTGAAATATAATAATACGACGACGAGGCCGTTTTGGAACTGCGTACATACAACGTGGCGCGCGCGTTAAATACATAATTCACACACACAATACACCACCGGCCCAGTCTCGGATGATGGATGGTGAAAAAAAAAAAACCGACGCCAGATGACTGACTCTCTAAAGGTTTTGTTGTCGTTTGTACAACAATATAATAAAATATACGATTCGATACGACGCACGACGACGGTTGGAAAAAACATCTGGCGGATGGTTTTAAAATATAATATTGTATATATATATGACACGCACGCACGCACGCACACACACCCCGTCGATGTTGTAACACGACAGTAGAGGAGTACGCAGTAAACAACAACAACACCTGCACAACAACAATCCGCCGAGTAAAGGGAACACGTGGGTCTAAAAAAAAAATATATACAAAAAATATATAAAATTAATTTAAATTAATATTATATATACTCCCCCGCCGCCTAATACAAACGCTCGTTTCTACCAGAGTGTCCCTTTTGATTCTGACAACGTGTTCACCACACAACAACACGTAATTAACTCCGGATAATACACGCGGCGCTCCATGTTCCCGGGGATAAGACGCTCTCCTCCGTCCCATCTATTCATTCTCCAGTCACTGACAAAATACGGCTCTTCCATATGTCGTGTCGCAGTTATCTTCTTTAGTAACGGATTTGTGCGCGCGTTTTCGACTGCGGCTTTGCCATAATAATCCGGCGGCAATCGCGGATCGAGGCGGCGGTAGGAAAGGCGCAAAACAGTCGTGTGTAAGTCGAGAAATATGTTCAAGGAGCCGAAGAGAAGCAGAGGAGCACCACAGAGCTCGAGATCGGAAATTAGCGCCAGCAACAGAAGGTCTCCTTCCTGCTGACAGGGCCGAGTCACGGGAAAGCTGCTCTCAGTGCACAAGTGAATACCACCAAACACTGAGGCGCATCGTCTTTTCTCGTATCCCCCCCCTGCCCAGCCAGGTCCTCTCTACAGCAGCGGTTCCTCCCAAACTTTTACGACCACGGACGACCGTTAAGAAATAGTTTGTGTTTCGCGAAACCCTAACGTCTTTAATTCCAACTCAACACCAAAAAAAAAAAAGAATAACTAATACTCCAAAAAATGTTTTAACGATATTGTCAATAATTATTTATTTATTGAAATTAGTTTTTAAAAAAAAAAAAAAAACAATTTTCGATCAACATTTTATAACAACGTCTATAGGTACTGTATATGTTTTATAATATCACGAGTGTTATAATTAACTATTATACTAACAACTATTATTGAACTTTTTTCGGACGCAATAACGAATTTAACGATAATAAACAACAAAGTTTATGACATTATATCAGTCTAAGATTCGCGGCAAAACGTCAAGATTTCAAATCATAAATAATTGTATCTTACTTACCACACACAGTGGTGGTAATCTATAGAACCTGGTATACGCGGTAAAACATACTTGTGTACGCGCCAAAACCTATCGTTTCGAATATTTTTTAATTTATTGATTTTAAAAATTAATTTACGGACGATCAAAAAATTTGAATGAAAATCGAAAACCATATTCGAACTCGTCGTATTTAATACAATAAGATCCGTGTATTTTTAATCAACAAGTTTTCTTTAATAGAACCCAGTACGCATAAACAAATTATTTGAATAGATTGGACAACCAGCGCCTTCTGCTCTAAAAAAAAATTCCAACATGTCTATCACGCTCAAGAACGACGTCCGACGCGTTATAGGCGGCACACACATCCGATGAAATATGACGCAAAGTAAATCCGTTCAGCCGTTCTTTTTAAATTTAGAAAAAATACGATGCCACTAGAATAGGTACGCTAGTATATTATAATAACGCTGGATATAATAATTCGTCGTGTTTTAGCAAATAATTATCCTTCGGAGCCATCTTTTAAAGCCGAACGACAGAGAAATTGAAACGAATGTTTATTGAAATTAAAGAAAAACACGCGAGAGCAATTTTAAATATAAAAGAATAATATACATATATTATAAAAATATATATATCTTTTTTTATAATACAGTAGGAACCTCGATTATCCGTGTTTGCGATTAACCGTGCTCACTCTTCCGAAAATTTAAAAATAAGTATAGACTGAAGATATATATGTAGTTATAATAGAACATTTTATATTACATTTTTGACGATAGTAATAATGAAGATCAGCAATATTGTACATCGATTATTATATTTATCGAATATAATTTATCGAATACAGACAATCCAAGCAATGGAAGCAGCAGTTGATGTCCTCTTGAACTTCTGCGAACAGGAAAATTTTGACTTCCATGACGTTATTAGCTTAAGAAAAATTAGAAGTGATGTAAGGAAAATTATTTCAAACCAAAAAAAAAAACAAAGACTGATAACGGCATATTTAGAGCCCTGATAACTTGTTGTATATATTACATACATATATATATATGTATGTAATATATACAACAAATAATATATAAGAAATATATTATAATTAGAAATATATATTTCTAATTATAATTGAATCGAAATTTTTAAAATTTCATTATTATAAAATTGTACCTACCTATGTATTTTTAATTATAATTAAATAAAAAATTTCATTATAAAAAGTCTCGATTAACCGTGATTTTCATTTATCCGTGTGACCCCCACTATTACCCCGGATAATCGACGTTCCACTGTATATATATATATTATTTTTTTTTTCAAGAGTAATATATATATATATATAATTGTGTAAATAATAGTGTCTATCATTATGTTCTAATAATTGCCATTTAGATAAAAATAATTAACATAAAAATATCGACGACGGGCATCACTTTTGGTCCATTCGCGTTCCTATAGTCGAGGGGCTATTGAGAGCGCTTCTGGGCGGCAACCAAAATTCGTCCGTTCTCGCGCATTCCCACCACTCACCAAACAACCCTCCAAAACACTAGCCGCCGACACCGTCGCCTCCACCGGTCGCTGCGTACTGATTGGGGGAATTTACGGCGGTGACTCGATGGTAGAGTGGGAAAAATTTTGTCACGAAACCGCGAAAGCTCAATCATTTGTATGCGCGAAGGAGTAGCTATAGTAATATAGCTCTCCTATAATAATAAATAATAACCCGACTATAGTCCTTCGAAATCTATTTCTACTTAACTTTCTTGTTCAACGTAGTTTTAGACTTTTTGTCCTGTTTTTGAACAATATTGATTTAACTAAATCATATGCTCTGTCTGTCATCATCTGACCTTTGTGTATCTCATATTCTATTTCTCGTTTCCACTACGATATATGTTATGTTCGGTGGTACAATGCTGCTTCATCGTAATCGCGTACTTGTAAGAACGGTCACGATATATCGGTACGGTACGGGTCGTCTCTAAAGTTCTATGGCGATGCAGCAACACTTCCAAATGCAAGGAAACTACACGTATTCGTAAAAGCACTTGGTTATATAATATTGTAGACTGCGTTTTTAAAAATTGTTATATGTATATATATTCATACATAAACATGTCATATTTTATAATTTTATATTATTTTGTATTCATATGTTATTAAAATAAATTATATTTTTTTACCATTATATTAATAGGTACATAATTATTTATAAAAATAAAGAACATTATAATTTGTATTTTGTTATATTTTTATCATACAGCACATAAGTGCGATAACGGAATCGATATTTCCCGGCCGCCGCCGGCCGTTGGAGTACGATAACCGAAAAGTATCTTCTCTTTTGTTATCCACGGTTTTTTAAGTACCAAGTGTTCTCTGTTCAGAGTTGTATCATCAGTTTTGCTCATCCGTACTTATTACATTTTCTTTTGTACTATTGGCAAATAATGTTTTTATTTGTACGTATTTTAAACTCTGAAGATCCCACTTTACTGTGTTTTCTTACCTTTTACTTGATATTTCTTATGTTTAAAGTTTGATTTTACTAAAATATAGTCGCGATTTGATAGCGATTTATATCCCCCGGGGAACTCCACGTGTATCGTCTTCTCTTTGGTACTTCAAACATTGTGTTTTTACGCTATTAAATTATACCGATTACAAAAATCTAGCAAATTTTCTCCTCTTTCATTCCTTATTATATACCAAGGCCAGGGCCAAGAATGCGAAACCGGGTAATTCAGCTAGTATACAAATATATATATATATTATACATACATTATTTGCACTGTTTTGTACCACAGAGTAAGGATATATTTATACATAATATAATAAAATAATATAATATAATAAATAGGCAGTCGAAGAGTGTTAAGGTCGCTCCACACTACATGCATGTTTTTCGTAGGCGTTTCATTCAGTTTTCTCAGTTTATTACTACTACTATTCCTGTCTACTATTGTTTAGTGCGTTTAGTTCGTGTCAACATACAACAGGTTGTTCGTTACTTTTTATTTGAAAAACAAAAAAGGAATAGTGGATAGCGATGATGAATTATCAATTGCCAGTGCTATTTATTATATTTGTATTGAATTAAAAACTTAAAAAAAAAAAAAAAAAACCAAAAACACGAAGATGATGGATTACTCTAGCTGGGGGTCGCCAACCTCTAGATCCGTAGAACACCACACTGATGAAGAAGAGACGACCTACTAGGATTTAGCGAGGTGAAAAAAAATGAACATAGGGTTTCTTACGGTCAAAAAGAATTAATTTTATTGTGGAGAAAAAAAGCTGCCGGGCGTAAAACTCCAACCGGAAAGAAAATATTTATAATATTTTAACTCTATACCACATAGCCACTACGCCCTAAAGGTCTATTTACACATAACCGTTCCGTGTCCGTTCCGTATTCGGCGTTTAAAGTTTGTTTACTTATTATAAAATGGGCATGTTTATACATGTCCGTTCCGTGTCCGTTCCCGTATCCACACCGTGTCCGGTTTCCGTATTTTAAAATTTGTCGGACACAATGTTATTGGGGATTTCACTGATACGGATATGGAAAATACGGAACAATGGAAAATACGGAACAATGTAAACAGCAATCAGTGACAACTGACAACAACTTGATCGCGGTTTCCTTACCTACTGTCGATTCGAATTTGTAAAATTAAATAAAATAAAGCAGCAAGGCAAGTACAGCTAGATCTTCTAGCTATTCGTCTGCACTTTTTTAATCATATTATAATTGTTTTCAAACACCCGAAACAACAGTGAAACACGGTATGTAAACGCGAGTTAGGTCAGTAGATAGGTTCTAACAGCACTGAACGGGTACGGACAACGGATGCGAATCGGATACGGAACGGTATTGTGTAAATCCAAAGCACTGAAACTAAACGGACGACACTGATACTGAACGGACACGGAACGGTTATGTGTAAATATAGTAGTAGCGATGGGTCGTTCATGAACGAATCGTTCCAAATGAACGAGTCCGACAGGGAAACGATCAGGAACGATTCCATCCGATTATTTTTTCTCGTTCCTTCGTTCCTACATTCCACCCGTTAAATATACATCTACCATGACCGAAACAAGACGTTGTACCGACTACCGAATAGTGAATACTGATAAAAATTTCGGATAAGAATCCTTCGTTGTCTCGATTGACGATTATCGTATATCGATTAACACCACGAACATAGGTAATAAAGAATAAAAAACACTAAAACCTCAGATATATTTATGACTTAATAATATATCATATATATCTATGACTAAACAGTAATATAGGCAATCATAGATTAAACACGGAGTTATAACGAAGTGTTTTTGTTGTGATATTATATACGTCTACAGTGTAGACTTCTGTGTGTAGCAATAAATGTATATGATCCGAACCCATCTCCTTACAAATAGTTTCAAAAATCCTTGTTTTCAATGGCCGAGATTTAATGTAATTCACAATTTTAATAACATCATTTAAGACTTTTAACATTTTATCACCTAATGTTTTTGCAACCAGAGCTTCTCGATGAATAAAACAGTGTGTTATAATCATAGCTGGATTTTTAATTTTAGCAAGAGTAACAAAACCTTTATATTTTCCGGTCATAGACGGAGCTCCATCAGTGCACACACCACAACAATAATTCCATGATAATCCAGATTTTTTCAAAAAAATTATTTACTACGTCAAATATGTCCTTCCCTGTTGTTGTTGACTTTAATTCTTTACAAAATAAAAACTGCTCAACAATATTAGAATTATCAACAAATCTGCCAAAACCTAGTAATTGAGCTTTAGAAGTTCTGTCAGTACTCTCGTCTATTTGTAATGAAAATAATTTTTGATTTTTAATTTTTTCTAAAACAATGTCATTAATATCATCAGTCATTTCATTTATTCGGCGGCTAATAGTATTGTTGGAAAGTGGCACTTTGGATATAACATCTTTAGATTCTTTACCTAACATTGTTTCAACCATAACTAAACAGGCAGGTCCTATTAATTTTTCGCCAATAACATGAGAGTTCATATTTTTAGCAATCAGTTCTGCGACTTTAAATGATGCTTCAAGAGCTTTATCAGATATAGTCACTCTTTTTATCATACTAGATGCAGCTCTTTTATTTGAATTTAGGAGGCGTTCAAAATATAGTCGTGTTTTTAATGACTCACCCGGATGTTTTGTTGGTTAAATGCCTTTTCAATTTACTGGGTACCATTGCTTCATTGCTTAACTTTTCACCACAAACGATACAAATAGGTAAAGAACAGTCAGTATCGCCATTTCACGTAAATCCAAAACATAAATTACTATCAGTATATTTACGTTTGACTTTTAAATTTAAACTAGTATCATCACTTACTGAAGTGGATTGTTTAATATTAATTTCTAAATTTAAATTGTTGTCATTTACATTAGCATCAACGTCGTTCGTTAATTTAATCTTTTTTACAAATCTATCCATTTTTAAATTTAAGTACAATATTTCTTGATCAAAATTAACACGATACTACCGCCGTTACGTAATAACACGCGCACGATTATCACTATACTGAATGACTGAACTGCTAAATGACTGCTTATAATACCCGTATCGGGCGTATTGGGTATTATCTAATATTCTAATGTATAATAATAACTGTGTCTTTCCATGTGGACATTTTATCAATTTTTATTTTTAGGAGATTTCTATTACACAATTACAATGTAGGACACAAATTACACGGCACACCCAAATAATTTCGCGACACACTTATGCGCCGCGGCACGGCGGTTGGGAATCCCTGGTCTACACAGTTTTAAATTATAATTTAGCATAATATTATACATTGATACTATAATAATACGAGTAAGCGCTAGAGATACCCGGTAAAAACACTAATCAGTACGGAGACAGTAATCGCCCGTAATGCGAATAAAAATAGTTAAAAATAACAACAAGAAGAACATTTTTGTTTCATCACCTCGGCATATAATAGGCATGAGGTGGAGAAATTATGAAATTCATTGCCGCCAGAAATTCCTCGCGGATATTTATTTTCTATTCATACTTAATTATCGCAATAAAGATAAAAGACAATCAATAATTATTTATCATACCATTTTCACTAAACGGACTCCGCGTGAAACTTATAACATTATTACCGTGTCGTTATTGGACCGTCTGCAATAATGTAAAAACTATAAAATACATTAATTCCAATAGATCTACATCGTGGGCAGTGATGAAGATGTATACCACGAGTTCATCCTCGGCGGATTTGGTGATCAGCATCTCATCAATGTGTTGACATTCATTCCGTAACCGTTGAGAAGGGAGGTAAGCATGTTTGTCGTACGTTTAGTTTTGACATATTTTTGTATAATTGACAAATGGACGTTCATAACTGAAGTGTTATTATGCGGCAATACGTAGTGTTCGGGGCAAAACAAGTTTATGGGCAATTCACTAGTGGAGGAACACCCGAACGCGAATTTTCCCGTAATCATATACAAAGAAGACTGGGCAAAGATTTCTGGTGAAGTGTTTCGACTGGCAAACGAACATTGTAGATTTGCCGAATTTACAATATTTTTCTATCTCGCTGTACACGGTTTGAAAAATAATAACCTTGAATCAACATCGGCTCTTATTGAAAACTCAATGTACACGGATTCACCATACGTCACTGGAATACAGTTACACCTTGCTGACGTGTTGTCGTGTGACTATTATGCAGTGTTGCTCAATTATATGAAGGCCAGAGACGTACTCCGGGGGGCGACAGAGTGACGTATTTTCACCCACTGTCCATGCGCGAATATTGCCGTTTCTGCAACGCCGATGGTTTGACAGTTAGCAGCAGTCCGGTTCAAATATAACTAATCTCATGGCATACGATCAGTCAGCTCACGTCTACAAAATGTCGGTACAAGGATCTCATGCTATTCTTGCTACTTTAGATCAGTAGAATTTAATAACAACAATAAAACATAGGTGAAACAGAAGAAAAAAAAGACTCCCTAGCGTTCGAGACATAGTGTTTCAGGAGACTATCTAGAATAAGCTGGACACAGAACGCATATCAAATAATATTGATCAGAGAGCAGGAGAAACGAGGAGTTTTCTGAAGGCCTTAAAAACAAAAAGAGCTAAGTTAATTGGACATATACTGCGCCATAACAGCCTACTTATCAGGATAATAGAAGGTGCCGTTAAGGGATAAACAGCAGGGGGCGCGACCGCCATTATACTACATTAGTCAAATAGACTGAGATATGTGGACTGCAGTTCTTATTGTGAATTAAAAACGAAAGCAGAGAAGCGTAAGGAGTGAAAAATTGCTGCCAACCAGCCTTTGGGCTATTAACAAAAGGGATAATAATAATAATTAGGGTGCGGATTTGTATGTATTTACATATTTGTCGTGAATGATAATATTCGAATGATTCCTTTACAGAAATATGTTACAGGACTATCTGATTATTTTAAGCTATGGTTGATATTACATATTTAATCTAAATTACATATTTTTACATATTTTACTGATATTACATCATATTTTTGTTAAATATTGAGCTATTTACAGAATTAGTAATGTATCGCCGTTTTATATTATGAGTTGTTATCTTCTCCAGTTCGTGCGTGTGCAAATTATAATCGCGAATTGCGACTATTAGTCCATACATTATCGACCCAGTTATCGCTATACGCGTTTCGATAAAAGTAAATTTAATTTCGTTATTTGTTGTTTAGTCGTTGAAGAGGTGTCCTCGTGTTTTTCGTATTTGTCGAATCTTATATTATTAGTCTTATTTTATATCCTTGTTGTGTTTTATTGAAAATGCCGAAAGTTGCTCTTAAAAAAAAAAGAGACCTCGTAATGAGGTACGTGCGAGATTTTCCGAACGAAACATTTCGTACCGATTCTTCATTCCTTGCCAATTCTATTACGAAACTCGAAGCTCAATACTTGTCTCTGGATGATATAGCCTGGGCATTGTTTCTAACACCGTCAACAAATTGAAAGAAGCCCCTGGGTAGGTCGGAATAAAAATTAAGAAAAAAGTTGAACAAGTACTTAATAAAAACCCAGGTTTAAAGACAATTGAAGCTATTGCAAACATTCATAATGGCAGCGATACGCAAACTTCTTTTCAATTTAATGTTGCTGAAATTAGGGGCTTTTAAATTTGCTCCTATAACTTCCGTCGATGTGGAAAGATCCTTTAGCCGCTATAAAAATATATTGCGTCCTAATCGACGTCGATTTACTTTTGACAATCTAAAAAAGTATATGATTGTCGATTGTTTTGTTGACGACGAAGTAGATTCCGATGAATAAATACTTGTAATTTGTAATTTTTAATTCAATTTGTATTCCCAATTAATATTAATAAAATAATAATATAATGTAGTGTTGTATAATTTATATTTACGTACTTATTTTTTTTTTTTACATATATTGTATTTTTAATTACATATTTGGATATAAAATTAAAAACATATATATATATATGTACATATTTTTGAATTTTTAATACATACAAATCCGCACCCTAGTAATGACTATTGACTAATGATATTATAATAAAAAAAAGTACCGAAAGGAACGATGGAACGAGTAGTCATTTGGAATCGTTCCTTCTGTGAACCCGGAACGAAAGTAACGATTCACTAAAAGGAACGATTTGCTTATCAGCGTTGTAGATTATTTTATTAGATTTAATTGACCAAGACAGACGAACGTTGTTGTTTTGACGTCCGTTTTTTGTTATTTTAGTTCATGTTTTTCACTTGTAGGTAGAAGGGTGATTTCATTTTAATTAATTTTAAATGAAATTTTTTACACTTAAATTAATAGAATTGAAGTTAATATGGAGACTGAGCAGTTAATACCGGAAGTTGAAATAGTCCCAGTATTGTGGGACACGTCTGATAAAAGATTACACATAAGACATACGAAAATAATTAAAAAAACTTACATTATCAGCTCGTAATCGACTATAAAGAGTGTAAAAATCACCATGCAATAATCTTTCACTATTAATAGTAAGCGATTTTAAAATATAATAAACAAGTGTATTAAATTTTGGTTATAAAATAAAATAGTGTTTTTATTTTTTCTCGGAGAGAACACAATTTTGATTTTTTTTTGGGTATATCCGCATGCATATTCAACATATTTACATTTCGCATATATTCCACATTTTTACTCAGACTTTGATTACCACCTCTAATCAATGGCGTACTACTAACAACAGGAGAAGGTTTTGAGGATACACCTTCCTCCCTCCCTCCCAAAAAAAATAAATAAATATTTTTAGGAAGTAATAAATAATTTCCGATGATACGTATTATTTTTGTAGTCAATAATAACGGAAAACTAAAATATATTTCACACATACTTTAAAAAATAAAAATTAAATTATTGCGCATAATAAATTTTTTTTTTTTATTCGACAACCCGTCACGGTATTTATAAGACACCACACACAGTCCGGGATGGTGGCAGGGTTAACGAGGATGAAAATGTGTTTTTTTTTTTTTGTGAGTAAGTGTTCAAAATTCAAAAAAATATCCCTTACGCGCCCACCCACACATACACTACGACGGGACGCGTGTAGTAGTAGTGGTGCCGCCGATATACAATTTTCATTGCGTCATCCAATTACACATATTAACGAGGCGCGACATTGTCGTCCCTTTGCCGCGGAGACATCGCCGGTCTAGAAGGGACGCGAAAATTTCAGCTCGAGTCACGGCGAGTGAGGGGGTGGGGCGTGGTAAAGCGTCGGTGGTGGTGGTCGATCGGTCAGCAGCGGACAACTATAATTACGCGCGCACGTAGGTTGTAAGTACGTATATACGTAACTTTGTATCGTGCACGTGGCACACATGTCACAATGCGTGTGTGTCGTCGCCGCCGCCACACGGGTTTCGCGAGCGATCACAGGTGACTACGCACAGAGTGCCGCCTCGTGTGTGTGAGAGAGAACGTGGTCACACAAACACGTAACACACACTCGTTGACAAACAACGGCACTTGACCGGCCCACACCGGCGGGACCACCACTTCGATAGCGCAAAACGAATCGGAGAAAACCGAATAAATCCTACGATAATAAATCGCGGTACACTTTTTTCCGGGCGAAACGCGACGCACACACGGTCGGCCGGCCGGCCGCTACGGAAACGACGTAACGGAGTGGCCGCGACGCCGTTTTCACAGGGACTTTTCATCATCATAGCGACAGAGCAGAAGAAGAGGTACACGACAACGACGACACGGGGCGGCACACACGTTTTACAACGTTGACGACGACGGGACATGACGACGAGTAAGAAAAAAAAATAAATGTAATACTGGAAAAACAAAAACACTTTTGTATTAATTCGTTGGGCATTTGCGACTTTTTCTTCTATACTGTTCCCCGTACAATTCAGTTTTACAATTCGTAACACGAATTATAATAAAATCTAAAACGTTTTCCAAGTGCGATTTTGTTGGTATTTACTCATTTACATATATAAATAATATATATATTTATATATATAAATTACGATTTTTATTGATTTTCGATTTTCTTCGCGAAATACTTTCAAATAATTTTAAAATAAATTCTGTGAGAATTCCATGCGAGATGGTAATAAAATTATCCATCGAATTATAGTAAAAATCCGAAGTTATATTATAGGTTTATTACGTATAATGTAACATTGCATTCGAAAAAATTCGACTAAACGACGGATCTGTTGAAAGGTTGTTCGGATACCGAAATATTTAGAGTAGTAAGTAGTAGATTGCATTCGAAGAACAACGGAACTCTATTAAAAAATATATATTCCCACGACGCTATAGAAAAAAAAACGATATATTTTCAAAATATACAATTAAAATAATACGAATTTCACAATGATAGAAATAATATTGTTTGCGCAAAAGCGCATATATACAACGCGTTATGATGAATTTCAAAATAATAGCAAAAAAAACAAATGCAATAATAAATAAAATGTGTGTTTTAGAATTTTAGAATTATTAATTAGAATAGAAGATTTTAGAATTTTGTGTCATTACACACATTTCAAAGCAATATTATATACAGTGAAATCTTTTCGAAACTCCGAAAATGTCACAAGACAAAATAACACTTTGTCGATAAACTTGACATAATGGTTTATAAAAGACAAAAAAATTGTGAAGAACGACTTCAAAGATATTTTCGAATATAGTCGAAGTATAATAAATAATGTATGTGCGGTGTCTGATATGGTTAATGTGTTTAAAAAACAAAAATTATCGCTTTTATGAATTTTAACATATCGAAAAAAAAAATCTATAATAGCATAAAATAACGCGAAATCGAAAGAAATCGTTTGAAAATTTATTTCATCCGATATAATATGTGAAGTTACGTCGTATTTGGTGAAATGTTTCGAGCTTTTATAATAACCATTAGTTTCACAAAATCACGAATAAGTAAAAAAAAAAATCATCGATTTCGATAAAATTGCGCGTTTTTACAATATTAAATTAATATATAGTATCATCGATAACAATTTTATCATAGCCAGGTTTTTCGCCGAAAATTATCGCCGTTATATTACCTATTATGTATTATTATTTTTATTACACCGTATATACCACTAGGCTTCGAAATAAGTACGTCCACCATCATAGTCTCGGCAGCATTCGTTGTGTTTCGTCGTGTCGTGTTATTTTCGTGTGATTTATAAGTTCAATATGCCGAAAGTAAAAACGTCGAGAAATCAAATCTAAAAAATACTACAAAATATTTCAAAAATTATAAATGGTGAAAAACCTGATGAAAACAATATACCACAAGACATAAACAACGGACGATATTATTTCACACTTTAAATATATGCTCCTCCAGTATCATCTCAGTCGAAGTCGAAAGAAGTTTTTCTACTTACAAAAGTAGTATTATCTATCCGACCAACGAAGATCATTTTTGTTTGAAAATATAAGACAGCATATCATTTATACAGTGCAATAACAATTTTGTTCAGGTTAGTAATAATAAGTAGAAAAAACAAGTTAAAATATTAAAATTTCTTTTTTAAATTATTGTTTTAGAATGAAATGATTAGTAAACCAGAAGTGAAACAGAACTGCGCACAAGTAACAGCGTACAATTTA
Source organism: Chaetogeoica ovagalla (assembly GCA_032441825.1). Lineage (NCBI taxonomy): Eukaryota > Metazoa > Arthropoda > Insecta > Hemiptera > Aphididae > Chaetogeoica > Chaetogeoica ovagalla. The sequence goes on along the minus strand of CM063747.1, from coordinate 1,177,346 downwards.
CTATTAAAAACAAAAAACTACACTACTGTATAATATAATTATAAATTTTTTTTCCAATTTTTAAGCCATCATAAATATAATTTAAACGCCTTTTTTTGAATTTTTTAAGTCATTTTTGCATTTTTTTGAGATTTTTTAAGGCATTAAAATCCCAACCCTAATTATTATTATATGATATAACGACGACGGGGTTATTCGTCGCGCACGTTGGACGACAACACACAATTATTATTGCCACCAATGCCGCCGCCGCATAATGTAATGTAATATATTAATTATATATTATATATATATAAATATAATATTTTATCGCGCTTCTTTTTTTTTTTTTTTTCGTCTTACCTAAACAACAAAACCGCAATAACCGTGGTTTTTTTGTTTATAAACCCGCTATAATATAAAACGAACGAAACGAATAACGAAACGACGAACGCGGAGAGAAATGATCGTTTTTCATCCGGAGAGGAGGAGGAGGAACACGACGACGATTGTGTTGTTTTATTATATAACGAGAATAATATAAAAATAATAATAATTATCGGCCGGAGTACAAACACGCGTCGTAATAATACGATGTCAATTTACCGATTTTTTAATAAACGCGAGTCCGCCCGCCGTGTGTGCTTTTCACACCCGCCGACGTTTCCCTCCCCCCGACGGTTGTTTTATTGCGTTTATATCGCGTTAAATCATTAATTATTACGGTTCATCGTGGCGGAAAAATATCGCTGAACGTCGCGCGCGCGTATCACAAAAAAAAAAAATAATAAAATAAAAATGACATTCGGAACGAAAAGAGAAATACGACGAGACACGATTGCGAAGAGAGAGAAAACGTAAATCGGATGAAAAAAAAAAAGAAGATAAAAAACAACGGGGGTTTTTTTTTTATCGCGTCGAAAATAACCTTAGTACGAATAAAAAAAAATAAAAATATTCGGTAACACGCACCGCCTTGTAACCGAGACGTTTTTCAAACGTCCGGCGCGCTTTTTTGCGACGAACACACAGCGACAAAACCGTTGAAAATAAACGTAGATCGATGATATAGATCGTCTCACGATAAACCACCACCATTCGCCATTGGAAAAAACGCGGTTTTTAACGGATAAAAAAAAATAAAAATAATTTACAACGGATCGCGATCACGCCGGAGAGGATTAATAAAAAAAATAACAATACGCGTGGCGAAGATATATATAAAAAAAAAAAAAAATGCTTGTACAGAACAACTTCCCGAAATATTTCCCCGCGAAAATGATCGCGTTTTCCGTCAACGATTTTGATTTTTCGTGTCAATTCGTTCCTCCGACGCGAGACACAGAGAGAGGAGGAATTCGCGAAAGGAAGAGCAGACGACGACAGAATTCCACACCATCGAACAATTAAATTCTCTCGGCATTCGAATATTATATAATATCGGATAAAATTGAACATTTTATATCAATATAAAAATCGTATAAGTATAAAATTAATAATAATATAATATCGTGCGCGCCCACCAACAATTAATTATTATCGATTTTATTCTTTTCATTGAAAATAATAATAGTAAATTGCGCGCGGCATTACCTCCGGAATACACACGAAAAATAAAAAAAATCCTAAATCATTTTTTTTTTTTTTTGCTCTCGAAATTACAAAAAAAAAGTCTTTTAAAAGTGTACGCGAAAAAAAAATTATCCATATTTATATTAATAACGTCTTTATTTGAAAATGTCGATTGTTGGTAGGTAAGTAGTACACACACACTTTTTTTTTCATAACATTCTCGTACGATTCGAATTTAAAACGAATTGAACGAAATCCGTAGGCCCCCGGTATTATTGTTGTAGATAAAAGTATAGAGGAGGTGTAGTGGTCAGTGGAACCGATACGGTTTCGACGAAAACGACAGAACCCCGGCGGCGTCGCGCGGGGCAAAGGATGCAGAGCAAGCAACAGCGACACGAATTACTACTAACTACTACTCCACTCATACAGACCTATATTCAATTATTTAAAAAATATATATCGAACGAAACGTGTTATTATAATATTATAACACAAAATACAATCTTATTATTATTATTACGCGAAAACGGAGATAAATTTACACAAAAAGAAAAAAAAAACAAATCCGTATTTTCTCGAACGTTACACACACCGCGCGAATCGTAATATTGTAATAACGAGATAACGCATCGTTCGACAGATGATAAAACGTCATAATGGATACGCGCCGCCGGTGGAGTCGCAGCATCAGCAGCAGCAAAAAGTTAAAAAAAAAACGAGAATTTTCGTGTAAAATAAAAAAACAACACAAATCTCGCGTCTCCAGTTCGATCGAAATCGGAAACGGTGTAAAAACAGAAAAAAAAAAAATTATAAAACTATAATAATATTGTGTATTGATCTCGTCGTTCGTCCGGTAGTTTTTGGTCGATATTTCGCGAGAGAACGTCGAAGAATTTTAAGTTTTCGCGTGCATTCGTCCCCGACTGGACGCGATATTATTAAAAACGTTTTCCACAATATTAATCCGTTTTTATATTGTATTTCTTCTCGTGTATTAGATTTAATCGAAATGTCAAATTGACGACCCCATACAACGACGGTGTATTCCAAACACAGAAACTTTTCGAATGATAAGGGACAATTTTTTCTTTTTTTTTACACACACAAACATTAATATTGTACTCGTATCGGCGGCGGCAGTCGTTAACAATGTTCGAGTTTTACGTAAAGTGAGTGCTTTTCTTGTATCCAAACTCTTCGCAAAACCTATACACAAATTATTATACAAAGTATTATACAATACTCACACGTTGTATAATAATAATTAATATACCGATTTTATTATTGTGTGCAAATGCAGTTTTAAAAAAAAAAAAAAACATTTTAACCGTAAATACGTTCGCTCGATTAAAACATTTTTATTCGTTATTAATTTTATTTCTCGGTGTCTTTTACACAGCGATTCATTTGTAATAATATAACGATTTTAAATTTTTAAACGTACTACTGAACAAGAATAAATGTGGGAGACAGAGGTTTAAAAAAATAAAAACCAACCTAACACATTAATCGTGAAATAATTTAAATATACTTAAGATGATTATTTTATATTCAATTAAAATTGTATTTCAACGATATTACAAAAATTACTTGAACGTGTCGGTTTAATTTTTTCATTTGAATTTTGTAAAACTTATCGCAAACCCTATATCACACAGACTTATAATAATGACTAGATATTTATTTATAATAGTAATTGTTAAAACTCACAAATCAACTTGATATAAGTCTCTCATTTATCGTTCACTAATAATAATTAAATTAAAAATATAATATTCTATGTAGATATCAATTTTGTAAATATTATTCGATGATATGTGTGCATAATTAAAAATATCAAATATTTTCTAAGAATTAATAAGAAATTTTAATTTTTTTTAAAAAAAATACGTAATAATAAACATCATAAAACTACATAAAATTACCAAAAAATCATCAAATTATAATAACAATAAATTAATAATTATTATTGCACAATTAAAGGAGTCGAACCACCTCACACCACCACCAGAGGCACTGTTGGTGTTGGCATTCATCACTATTGCATTTACCATCCATTTCCTTATGCAACGATCGGCGGCGATGGTGTTCAAGAACAAGAACAACAGTATTATCAATGTTATGCGCATCCACGAATGATGAGAAATCATCGTACAACAACAACAACACTGGCTCCATCGTCTTTACCACCTATGATGATATCATCACCATCATTATTACCACCACAATCTTATTTTATGCACTACCCGTCTACAATGACGACGACATCAATATCAACTGGCTACAATACGATTCGGCAACACCAGCAGCAATATCCTACTAATCCCTACTACTACTACTACAATAACGGTATTAAAGTCTTTAAATGTACAATTAAATTACATTTTATTTATTAATTTAAACAAACGGCTACTGTGTTTAGAACGCAACAACAATGATGAAGTAGTGGCCGTCAAATTGGAAGCAAACAATTTATCCACAAATCTTCGCCGACTGCCACTGGAGGAAAGAAGGACTGCCGACTCTGAAATGACATCCACCGTCGTTGTACATAACAACAACAACAGTCTGTCGCAAAAACAATGTTCATTGTCAAACGATGAAACGGTAAAACAACAGTATAAATAATAATCCACAATCTGCATAATTATCGAGACTTGTATGTGTACACTACTTGTAAACGTTTTTACAGACAATGATATCACCAACAACATCAAATCAAAGGAATAAAGTAGAAAAGCAGGTTGAAACGAAAGTAACTGATGATAAAGTGGTGTCTGTGTGCAAGCAGACTATAACGTACGCGATACAGAAAGTTGTTATTGGTGAGAATTTTCAGTTACCAATTTATTTACATATAATTGAATAATTACTTTTTTTTTTTTCAAAAATTCAAGACGACTACGTATCTGCTTTGCACAAATTACGTAAGACCATTAGAATATTAGACATATTAATGTTCAGGGAAGGCAGCAGTGGAATCGGATCTGCAAAAATTGAAACGATTAGGCCGTGGTTGAATACATTAAAAGACATGGAACAACGAGTATCATTGAAGGAAAACTATCATCAAAACAGTGAAAACCGTGGTTCGTTAAATATAAAAAAACTAAATTTTAGTACGAAACTTTTTTTCCAAAAAAAAAACTAACCACAGTTAGTTATTATATGAAATTCAGTATTTCACATTACTGTAAAAACTATATGCAATTATAAATAATTTCACACAAACCCTCGAATAAATAAATAAATTGTCATTTTGTATTTCAGAAAATGGAGTCCTCCTACCAAGAGCAAAATATGGTTTTCTACGACAAGTACGAAAACAAAAGCACTATATCATCAGTAGTAACACCGCTAACGTCAGAAATACTAGTATGCTTTACAGTAGACGTAGTAATAATGGAAATGGTGGTGGAGTTACTTGTTGCAATTGCTGGATGCCAAACATCAAACGTTACCGGACTACAGGCAAGATGATTGTAAAATGACCGTTACGCAATATAAAGTATACCACCCACATTGCCACAGAAGAAACTGGCAATCAAAATCTGGACAACAGCTGGTGGAAAAACATGAAAACATATTCAAAGGAGACAAAATATTTAGTGCGAAAGAGATTAATCATTATATAAACCTATTAATTATGTATACACATATTTTTAGTTTAATCGTATTATCGTCCATCTTAGAATTCATATTTAGAATCAGGCCATACATAATACATTTAATATAAAATCTTGTTACCCTATTTTATCTCTAGATGTGTATTATAATAATAATTTACATTATATACAAATCTAAATGGAACATAAAACTTCAAAAATTCTACAAGATAATTTTTATTTTACTTTTATATTTATTGTCAGTCTCAACTGTAACAATATTTAATAAAAAAAACACATTTTCATCTATTAGTAATTGAAATTGAGAAAAACTCAATGAGTCTCAATTAAACCTACTCTTATAAATAAAAATTAATAAGATTTTCCCTCATTAATATATTACACATTATTATAGTGTCATTTTTATTTTCAGTCATCCACACAATGTAACTAAAAATGTCAAATACTTTATACAAAATATATAGAAATATACAAATTATTCTATTAAATGTCCAATTAATGTTACACCATAATAACAGAGTGTAATAATTTTGTAATTTTGTTGCTAATTTATAAAAAATTTCAACTTCTCTCTGAAATGGAAATTGATATAATAGAACATTGAGACTTCTTCAACCACATAATATTTCAAATTCAACCATATTATTAAAATAAATCAAATATTTGTCGAAGAATTTAATACGGTTATTAAAAATAAGAATTGTGACTCGACGATTTTCAAGAAATTTTGAAAAATTTTACTCGTTAATACAGTCCACAATTACATATTTGGTGAAAATTTTAGATTTCTACGACCAATAGTTGTAAAATTACTAAGAAAAATAACTATAATCGATTTTGACAAAACTATGTTTTTCGGTAATTTTTCCTTACACTTTGGTCTCGGTGGACCTCCCCAGAAGGGTCTTAATCAGCAAACCATACGTCGTTTAAGTACGCCAATTGTATACGTAAAATTCTAAAATTTTAAGAATTTGTCATCTTTAAATAATTTAATGTTGTATTACTATTTCATTTTAAACAATAATTTTAATTTACATAATTTACATCTTTTTTTTTAAAAAAAAATAAAATATACCTAATAGAGGATTTATTTGTAATAAGTTAAACTGACTCTAAGTTACTACTAGTTCAATTTTATAATATTGTAAAACACAAACATTTATTTTATTATTTCTATTTACTAATTTTTTTTATACACTAGTCAGATGATACTTTTGTTTTTTAAAAACATTATACCCATGTTTTCTCAATGTTCGAATAAATTGTTTTTACCATGACAAGTGCATGTGTTTTGCGTTATAATCGTTATTAATTGCTATAATGTGAAATATTTTGAATACTTTTAAAATTTGTATGTCACATATTACGTCAAAATTATAACGTACTATTTAGCTCAGGTTTATAAGTGATGATAACAGATGATAGCAATTGATAAATACGGCTAAACAAGTCTACAATTTATTTAAAATGTTGTGTGATGGGGTCATAAAGTTATTTTGTATATTGTGCCCCAGCCATCTTTTAATAATAAATCTAAATAATTTTATGATGTCATAATTAATTCATAATATATCTCTTTTTTTTTCTTTTTTTCTCTTTTTTTTTTAATGAAAGCAAATAAATACATTGGATAAAATATTACTATAACAATGAAATATAACTGCTGCAACCGTATATCATTTTACAAATTTAAAATTCAAGTTAAAAGTCAAGAGACCAAGCCATGTTTGTAATAACTACAATACACCAAATACGTCGTTCAATTTGTGCTCTCCAGGCATCTTTTCATAACAAATTTTTTTTTTCTCTTTTTCTTTTTTTTTGTATGTCAAAACGCCTTTTATTTTTTTATTATTTTTTTTTTATATATATATAATGAAGGCTAAATAAGAATCAAATAGAAAATATACAGCCATGCGATTTTTCAATATTATATACGATTTTTGAAAGTTAAAAGACCATGGGTCATACGTTCATCATACCAGTTTTTTTTTTTTTTTTTGCGTAACGCTTGTCGTATAGTAAAATACTATATAAGCAAGAAATTAAGAGTCATTTTTAAAAAAGATAAACCATGTCGTGTAATACAATACCAAATAGGTATTTTTATTATATTGTGTCCAGGACACTTTTTTTTTTTATATATACAACCATGTGTATAATATTATAGCCAAACCATTTTAACACGTGTTAATACACGATGCATCATTACCAAGTCGTGTAATGATATAAATACTATTTTCAACATTTCAAATACACGGTGGCTTATTTTTTTCACGTACATAATGATCATTATGCTTTTTTTCTTTTTTTACTATGTATACGTATACACACAACACAACATTATGGTTTAATCTTTTTATGTACTCTTTTTTCCCTACACGAATATATATATTATTTTTTTTAACCCCGGTCATAACGATCAATGTTAATTAAATATAATATCGATTAATCGCAATTTTGTATATCTTCTCGTTCAATAAAAAAAAAAAAAATACTATTTAAAAAGTATATTACGATTAAACCGTATTTATGTATTATACACTTTTGTATATTTTGACCAGGTCACATAACTCATCAATATTTAAATAATAACAATGTCACGGCTTAAGCAGGTTTTCATTATTAAATAATAGATACGTATGTTTTTTTCAGTGTCATATTTTTAATACGTTAATTTTTTTTTTTTTATTATCATTATTATTATATCTTTTCAATTATGGCTGGAACACAACGAGTCATTATAAGTATCGAGTATTTCAATAAATATGTGCAATGAAGTTTTTTTTTTTTTATATTATTAGTTGTAAATTTTTATGTTACGGCAAGTATTATTTTTTAATACATATTAGTTATTATTGATTTAATCCTTGTGACAAATTCTTATTAATTTTTTTTATTTTATGTTACATTGGATCATATTATATTTTTAACGTAGATAATAAAACGAATTCTGTGTATCGATGTTAATTTATTTTGTAATTATATTTGTGATAAACTTAATGAAAACTTTTTCGTATACAAGTATAAAAACGAATTTGATCGCCGATGACTTTGGCACGTATAAGTATGAAAATAATGACACTATAACAAAACGGTTGTGCTAATACACTACTGTAGAATTTAGAGAATTTACATTACGGAAACGTATAATGTAATAACACAATTTGTATATAATGCGTATTATTTACAAATAACAGTTAGGATTTGAGAAAATAAATATTAATATAGAGTTTAGAAAAAAAAAAATAAAAAAAAAGAGTACATAATAACGTGCGAGTTAATAGTACAAAATCTTCCAATTTTTTTAATACATAGATAGATTAACAATATCAGAAATTTTTACATTTTCTGGTAACAATCTAGACCACCAATTTATTTCATTGAATAAAAAAAAAAAATAGAACACACGAGGAGTACAGAGGAAAATCGGCTTCGGTCCTTGTATTTTTTTAACTTAAATGATAGTGTATTTTATTTAAAAACCATTTTCACTTTTCTACGTTATAATTAAACACACAATCCCATAATGGTTTGCGAATATTTTTATCTGATACCTAAAAAGCATGTGGGAGGGGGGGGGAATAGGTAAAATTTGAATTTTCTCAAAATTAATCGTAATAGAATGAAAAATAGCCGTTCTTCCCCTATGATTTTTACATATCGTAATAAAACACACACACACACAACGTATGATGTATCGTGCACACTTAATAGCAGAGCAAATATACCGTCGTATCCTATTTAAGCGATATTTTAAAATCGCGCGATAATCGAATATTATATTTATGAACAGAGCAGTCAGGTCTTCGTCCAAAACCCCTGATGCGATGACTAGCCCCCCCCCCCCACGCCACCGCAATTATTCTTGTCGAAATATATTTTTGAAATATTCATAAATTTACGCACACTATAGACGCGCGTTATTCGAAAAAAAAAAAAAAATAAAAAAATACATTTTTTTTTTTTTTTTTTGAAAATTTTTATTGACCACGCATAACAACATTTTAATACGAAAATTGTAATTTATTCGTTACGATATGAATAATACGTGTAGATGATAAAGTCATAAACACCGGTTAATGCGAGAAGAAGGACACTCCGCTGGTTACGCGCGCATGCATTACACACACATAATAAACTGAACGTTTTAAACGCGCGCGCGCATTTTCAATACTCACAAATTTACAACAACAATAATTGTACATCCGAAATGTCGGGCGCCGCCGATATTGGAAAGGCGACTATAAGTACAAATGAAATGTACGCGATCCGGACAGACACTACTACTTCGTCTCTTCATTGTCAATAATATTGTCCGAATATGCCCCGAAAATCGAAAATTTGTACGCGTAATTCCGCGCGAATATAATATAATAATATAACACGACGACGACCATCGCGCGATACGTACCGTGTCGCGAAAGACACACGAAATGACAACAAAAATAACGGGAGTCGTATAAATTTTTATGATTTTTCGAACGTGTGGGTGGGGAGAGTAAAACGAAAATTCAACGGATTAACGACGACGCCACGATCTGTTATCGTACGAAAAATACAGAAGCAAAAAAAAAAAAAAAAATCGATTTTACCGTTTTCCGTCCGAAATTCAAACAACGTACAAAGCAAGCAAGCGGCGGACACGGTGCCGCCCGTTTCTCGTTTTCCAACGATTTTCGCAAAACGATTCGCGCGCGGCGTTCGAAAAAAAAATAAAACGGCGTTGCGGCACGTATAAAATATTATATAAAAAATAAAACGTACCGACCGTTACGACGGGCTTGAAAATCGACAGCAGCAGCGAAAGCGTCCGACACGACGACGTTCTCTCGTTCACCGACCAGCAGAGCACCACCACACGACGACTAAACTCGCGCACACAACAAATCGTTTCTACGAAAAACAAAACGATAATTGCGCGCGGTTCGACAAAAATCGATATATTTTATCTTATAAATATTAATTATCTTATAATTATATGTTTTCACACACACACACACGGGTTTGACACGTGACGGGAAACCGGCACAGCGAGCGAATTCCACAAACGTCGGCGGCCACCCGGAGGGGTGATTATGTTCGAATCCAATTAAAAGAGACGACGACGACGTTTCATCATAACACGCGTTTTTTCCATAATAAACCGTCCGCCGCAGCGTCTATTAATAATGGCGACGCGATATTAACGAAGACGACGCACAACCGCGTCTTGTGTACAACACACACACAATTATAAAATAACTCATGAAATTACGTGAAACGGAAAATTTCCAACGGCGGCGGGCCACGAATTCGATTCCCCGGAGAAAAACACAATATTACGAAAAACCCGAAATACATATATATATATATCTCCGGCGGCTATCGACGCGCGGTTTCAAAAAAAAAAAAATTTGAAAACTTTTCGAACGAGTAATAATAATTGATCGTCATCGCGTGTTCTCCTCTACCGTTTCAAACGTACAGTGGAACCACTTAACTTTATAGGGACGGGCGAGGGGGGAAACGAACCGACTCGTGGGGGCTCGGGCGCATCCATCGAACGACGATTTATAACACTCGTCGTTCGTTTCAATATCCCCCGAAATCGCATTTATAACTCGTATTTGAAAAACTTTCTGAAAATGTTAACGTCTTTTACAGCTCGCTTTGTATTTTATTAAAATAATCGTAAAACACACATTAGGAGATGGTGGGGTGGTATTGAAAAAGAATTTTATTTAAAATCATCGAAAATTCGACGGGACGATCGCCTCCCCATTGCCCCCACGTCGTTCTCATCGAATGCTGCGACGACGAGTGCACTTTTCTCAGTTTTCGGCAAAATCAAATAATAAAAAATTCTCGTTGACACAGGCATCGAAAAAAGATTTACCGAACGATAAACAGATTTAACACTTTCCGAGTACTTACTTACTAGGCAGCTGATAAATTTCCAGTGCAATATTATAATTTAAAAAATTCTTATTTTATTTAATTTTTTTTTTAAATATATAAATACATTGTGTGCAATTCTTTCTCTTTGTCTAATTGATCGTTAATTAATTAATTTAAAACAAATTATTGCGCGTTTTAATAATGAATGTCATTATTTTTTTTTATAAGGTTTTTTTTCACCCAAATTGATTTGCTTCATTTTTAAATTTTGCCGTATTTTTTGTTTCGTTTATTTTCTTAAAAAGTTTTTCTCAGATCGAATGTTTCTTCGTTTTAATAATCTGTTTAATAAAATTTACGAAAATAGCAAAATACCGATCATGCGACACACGCTTTTGCCCAATCACGCAAAAATTTATAAATCCCAATACTTTCATTTGTAGTGGAGAGCGTATAATATTTGTGATCAGATATTTAGGTAATATTAAAACAATTATTTAATTATTTCAAGAGACATAAAAGCATCTGATCCACAATTATATAATAATCGGATAATGTGTTTAATTTTTTTGTGTGTACTATGTACATACAGTATAATTTTTAGAAACGTATAATTTTATCCAACATATGTATATATATAATTTTATTAAGAATCATATTTAATATTAAATAAATGTATAATAATTATATTTATATTTTAGTGAGCATGGAGTTTGTTAATCATACCAAAAATTTCGTAGAGCCTCCACCAACACATTTACCTCCCATATGGGTGCCAGCCGGACGCTTTCGTGAAGAGCGTGTAGATAACAAATGAGAAGGAGCACCACCCACCCACCATTGGACTTCAACCCATTCGTTATCACATTCAGCACATAAAGCGATCTTGGCGTGAATTGAAGCGAATATTAACTCGTTGCAATTCAAAAAAATGTTGCGGAATCTTATGTACCGCACCAATATTTTTTAATAGGGAAGAGAAAATAGGCAAAAGCAATTCATCGGATTTATGGAAGATATAGCACGGGCTTACCCCCAGGTGTCGGCTATCAACCAATGTTGAGAGACATTGATAACTGCCAATGTCCAGAACGTTAAACATTCAGGTATAATAAAAATAAATCAAATGCGACATTTTTGTTTAATATTAATATTAGGGAACAAGAGTTTTAATAATTATTATATCGATAATAATAATAATAATAATAATATACTATTGAAATGTAATTACTATTCTTTTTTTGTTCACAGATATTGTGTCACGTATTATTTATTTTTTTCATTACATTATACATTATACGCTATGTAACACACTGAAACTGTGTGAAAAGTGTAAAAGTAAGCGAAAGGGGTGAAAAAATAAAAAATCTGACTGCGGGAGGTGTTTCTGGGAGGCAGCAAGAGTATAATAATATCGTACACCCTTGTACGTATATTGTGTAATATTTGGACATTTCGTCCGTTGTGTTAATCGTTGTTATTATATTACTTTGTAATCAAATGTGCCCGGGACAAATATATAGTTTTAATAAATAAAATATGTGACACTAAATAATGTGTTGTATGCGTATTGGAATACACCTAGTGATTTACGCTTTGATATGGACTAATATTTTTTCGCATTTTCGTCTAGACCCAAAAGCCAGGGACACTTCAACCAAAGTTTCTTTTTCAGATTGGAGACGTTCTCTTTATTTTTAATATCTGTTTAATAAAATTTACGAAATTTAACAAAATATCCGTACGTTTCTCCGCCATTGGCACGAAACGGCCACTACTACTACTACTACTACTCGGCTACGATAATACAACGGAGTTGCGTTGTCCGTGACAAAAACCTTTTATATAAAATAATATTTAGAAAAACTTTTTACCTCGTGGCGACAGCAACGGCGACGGCACCGGGCGTACTCTGGACGACTGTACGGGACAACGACAGAAATACGCGGAGCGGCGAAACGTTTAGATTAGCTTTCTCCCGCGATTGTTTCCGAAATATTTATATATATAAATAATTTATAGATTTATCGTCGAACGCACCACACAGGAAACACCCGTGTTGTGGCTAATCGTTAAACAGTTTAATTTTGGTACGAAATCGAATGGGAACAAGTTTAATCGCGACGGCGACAAAACCGCGTACGTAAAACGCACAATAATATCATTATGGAAAAATATTATTCGCGCGATTTTCGTCAATTATATATATACAACGTATTAAAGAAATAATAATATTATTATGAGGATGATCTCGTTAATAATTGCGCGTTTTCGCACCGTGTGTACACGCGTGATAAATCGAATAATCTTGTAATAATTCACGTCAAATTCGGTACCGTTTCCTTTTTCCGTTATACATATTTTCAATCGATCGCCGTGACAACACACACACACATTTTCGTAGACGATTTGTCGTCGTACGCGTTTGAAATCCTGAAAAACAACAATACGCTCTCTGTATGTGGAAAATCGTTTTGTCGTAGCAATATTTTATAAACATTCTCTATTTGGAGAAACGACGGTTTCGTGAAAATATGTATTGATAAATACCGGGGAAAAAAAATTACCGCGAAAACATAGTAACGATTTATAAAAATTATTATAAGAAAAACGATTTGAAAAAAAAAAAAAAATCACTTATTACCGGATTTGTGTATACCGTGTTTGGTACGCGCATTTCGCTTTATTGAGTGTGTGCAGAAAAAACAAAAATGAATAAAACAATATAATTATAACATACGTCGATACAATCCATCACGAGTTGGAAACAGTGACGCGAAAAGAAAAAAATAAATATCGATATATCCGCCGCGTTGTTCCGACGGTAAACTTCATCCGGATCAATATTGTTTTTGAATTTTTTTTTTTACAAATGCGTTACATTTGATTATTTTTTATTTTGCGAAACGTTCAAACGTCCGATGTATTGCTAAAACGTACCGTTTTGCACAAAATATATTCTCTAACGTTGAAATACGCTTCTTTTTTTTTTTTTTTTAAAAAAAATCTTTTCGTTGTTGATCGAAAGCGAATCCGTTGGAGAAAGTTCGCGTGCCGCATAATCTCAGTGAAAATTTGTACGGGAAAAATAAAAATCCCTATTCTAAACAATAACAACCGATAAAGTATTTCCGGCGGGGGGTGGGAGGCTGAGTCGGCGACTCGTCCGGATCCGATATAATTTCCTTCTTTTTTTTTTTTTTCTTCCTATTAATAAACATCAGACGAATTAAAAACACCGGAGGAAATGTACGTTTGTCGAAAATCAATTTGGAAATTTGCACGTCCACGTGCCGTCGTTAAAATATTGTAAATTACAGTGGCGTTTATCGTTTCGGGGGGGAAAGTAAAAGAAAACCAATGCGGTTGGCCACGGCAGCTGATGTTCCCCAAACCGGGGAAATTGTTCGAAATATTTATATTATATATATATATATATTGCTTTTTTTTAAAACGACTTCGTGAAAGATGATGTATCACTGCGTGTAATGAAACAGACTATCGTGTATAATTAATTATATACAATATAATTTGTAATGAGAGTATTTCGACAGCGAATAAAAGATTCGTGTAAGAAAAAAAAAGCCCAAGTGTGTCACTAAGTCAGTCCCACAAGTCACCCAAGTTTTCAATTGCTTTTTTTTTTAATCAAATAATAATAATAATAATTAAATATAAAATGTACGGTTAACGTTTCAATTCGTTTTATAAAATATGTGTATGTACATTGTATTAATTTTGTAAATACACGGTATATTACTATTGCGTGTTCGGTAACAGAGGCCGTAGGATTTTTAGAAAACGTGTGTGCGAGCCGAACGCGGTGTTCACCGCGCGTGTAGTCCGAAGAGACGCAGATAAACGAACGCGCGTGTCCGTCCGGACGCCGCGCGCGAATACGACCGAAAAAGACACCGCGGAATACGACCGAACAGAGTAAAAACGACTGTAATAAATGGTACAACGCGAAGACAAAAAAAGGAGTCGGTCACAGTGTAGTCGTTTTAGAGGGAAATTAACACGCTCCGCTGAACTTTATACGATTTTGAATGTTTACCGTCCAAACCCGACGTGTACGTGGGATATTAGAAGAAGAAAAAAAATCTTTTATTATATATAATTTTACGAATATAAAAAAAAAAAACATCGGGTAGTAGTGAGGCGCACCACCACACGCTGTCCCGGCGGCGGCAGGAACGTTGCGCGCGGTTTTCGCGCATTCGTAATAACTACGAAAAACGTCGTCGTCGTCGTCGTTTAACACTCGCGTCCGTTTGTTCTCATCCGCGATTCGTTAATTGTACTCGAATTTCCGATTGTCTCCGACGCGAAAAAAAAACCCGATTTCGGCGTGCTAAAACCACGCCGCGAACAATATTCGAAGTTTTTCGAGTTTTATTGCGACCGACGTAGTTGAGGAAAGTAAGTTTATTTGGTTAAAACCCGTTCGTAACGCGTAACGGTCCTACATTTAAATATCGTTAATAAGTGTTTATCGATATATATATTTATTGATACATAATTTAATATTACTTGGATTACAGCGAGAAACTAGAAACTGACGTGGAACAATCTCGAAGAGACGGGGACAAAAAAACTCTACGTCTGCGGGGACCAATTCTTATTATTAGAATTCCTGTCGGCCAACGGTTAACGTCCGAAAGAGAAATACAAATTATTAAACATTTTCGATTGGAAAATTTACACGGGGGAGTTCTCGATGACCGTTGTGTATCGTGTACATCGCCAAATTTCTCTCGAACTCAAAAACAAAAAAATACCGCAAAAATTTTGTTAAACATTGGCTAGGAAAAAACAATAATAAAAAAATTGTATCGTATTTTTATGTACAACATGATATTATACTTAACAATGTGGTTTTTTTTTTTTTTTTGCTTCATTCTACTATATCCTATCGAGCAGAAAAAAATATGCCAGTGCAAAATAGATAATCATCGATAAATTATCATAATTCGAAATGATAATAATTTATCAATTATTTTAATACAAAACAATAATGCGCTACATATACATATGCACTATATTTTTTCCACATAACTAAACTAATCCGTTTGGCCTCGCACTCGCGCGTATATACCCATTATTAGACTATATTACGCGCATTATACACGAATTTGTATTACGCGTATATCATGTCCTATTGTGGAACACAATGGCATATATACGTCGTACAATAGAATGTATTTTATATATATATATATTTAAATTTTTCAATCTTATGAAAAAAAAAAAAATTCCAGAAAAAAAGAGAATTCCGATGATTTTCTACGTGAAATTTTTTTTTTTTGTATAAAAACGAGTGTACGCGAAATATCCGTACGTGCGCGTACAGTTTAAAGTGTAATTAAAAATTGCGTAAGACATAATTATATTTACACGTAAATGGATATATTTTTTTTCTTCTTCTCCGTTGTTTATAAAACGTTTGAAAACGGCCGGGGAACTCTCTCGTAATTAACTCGGTTTTAATAGTTATTATTATTTTTTTTTTTTTTTATTGTACTTATATAATAATATATAATTGTAGTTTTAAACTTTTATTTCGATTTTATATATATGTATATATATAAAATAAAAAACCGTGTCTATATAATATTATAATTTATTGGCGTACGAGTACTGACTATATCATTGTTCAATAAATTAGAAAAATCAATTACGTCTTCGCGCGTTTACCTATATATTTTTTTAAATAACTAAACTGGTTAAGTAAGTGATTTGTGATTTCGACAAAACGCGGCAGGGTCTATTTACCTATAAAGGCTATATAGGTCTTTTATTCTATATTTGGTGGTGCCTCAGCTAGAATAAAATAGGAGTAGCCACTAGTTAGTAGATTGAAGCGTCTAGAAATGTCTATTTACACTAACGGATGAAACAAAAATGTTAAGCCTCCCCCCCCCCACGGATGTTACGAAATATTCGCCAGTGTGTTCTATTAAAATAACGAGTGAAAAACAGTCGGAAATCGGTGTGAAGGCGCCTTTTTAATTCCACACGTAATATTTTCTGTTCGTTCAGACTTCAGTTTTCCGTTGTGTACGTCACGAGGTAAGAAATTATTATTATTAAATCACGATCAGAGGTGATTTTACGGTTTTCTTCTCAGTGTCCACTTATGTCGGATAAATATATAGTAACGAAGAATCGTGTTATGCGTTAAATATTAACGAATTTCATTCGATTTGCTCGGTTATTAATATTATACGAGAGGATTCTATAATATTCGGGTTCGCTGGGGCTTTTGGCGTTTTCATGATTTACACTTTGTTTTCGTGTTTTTAATTTTTTTCTATACTACTCGCGTGTATACGTTACCGGGGCAAACTCTATGAAAAAAAAAAAAAAATTAATTCCACGATTATTATAATATTGTATCGATTAAATATTTAAATTTGTATATATATTATATATATATATAAAAGAAAAAAATATTATATGTATGCATATATGTGTACTTAAATATACAATTAAAAAGTATTACGTGAATTAAAGTAAAAATATAAGCATTAAGACATTAAGTGTGTATATTTACTACCGATTTTGACAGAAATCATGTATTAAGCGAACAGCGAAAATATAACAACAGAGGGGAAAAAAAGTAAACAAATTACATAGAGGATAATATGAATATTACAATAAAAAGACACGGAGTTAAAAAAAAATGATATAATAATAATATATTAAAAAATTTAAAACGGCAAAGAAATTGTGTATATAATAAAAAACAACTATGGCTCGTTATTCATATTATCTAATATATATAATATATATATATTGATGTAAAATGTTTTTTTTTTAAATTTCTTCGTACGTTGTAAATATTTTAAAACTTATTAATTAATATATATAAATCCTAAAATATTTTAAATAATTGATAATTCTGTTTTTATTTCTACTTTTCTTTTTTTCCCGTGTCCTTTTAATTCTTAATTATTTTCCGTTTTTTGTTTTCATTACTTTATTACTATTAAACATTTAATAATAATATTTTTCTTTCGACAATCCGCCAGTGTCTCCACACACACACACATATATATAGGTTAAAGTTTAAAACGCGCGTATCTATTGAATCGATCCACCTCAGTAATAAAAATGAGATCGCTAACACAATGTACAATACGTTTATATATGTACAGCATTCGTTTTGTCATATATTCCGGTTTAGTTTTTTTTATTTCTTTTTGTCTGTAATTCACCATCAAATAATGAAAATATATGAAACGTATAATTTGTAAATATATATTGTGTTGTCTGACCTTTGTACAATGTATAGTAATTATAACAAAATTATAACAAATATAATACATATAATATGACTGTATGAAATATGAGCGATAGGCGATGATAGTTGAAATTGTATTGAAAAACAAATTACAGCTCTAAAAATATCAAATAGAAAAAAAAAAAAGTGCAGCTAAATTTAATGATGATTTAAATAATGACGGTTTTGTCGATGTCGAATAAAAACGTGGTATACACCTACCAACGTAAATTACTCTTTGTTTATTCAGTAAGTATATACAAAATGTTCGCGTATCTGTTATAATATAGGTTGAATATATGCGTTTGAAATTATTTAAAAATGTTATTTTAACGTAAATATATTATTTTTTTTACTGGTTTAATATTATAATTTATGGAAAAAAAAAAAAAAATTGCCAACCAACTTCGAACCGTAGTAGATATAATATTATATATATTTGAAAGCAATGATAAATCATATTGATATTGAGTTAGTAAAACGATTCTGATAATAGACTGGAAGCAAAATAGAATGAGATAATTTCAAGACACGACGTCTACTGAATCGTAGTACAAAACAGTTGTAATCATTGAAATATTATTACCCATAATTGTTGTTATTTAAAAAAAAGTAGAAGAATTTATGTCATCGCGCGCCATTCGAGGAGGCGCCGGAGGTGTAGAACAAAACACGGTTGGAGGACCGTGACGAGAAAAAAATGTGTTAGACTTGTGTTAGACCACCAGCCGTTTGAAGGGTTCGAGTGTTTGACTCAAACGATTCTCTTTTTTTCTCGTCATTTTACAGAACACATTGTCCCGTAACACTCAACTCGAACGTTGTTCTTTCTTTTTATTAATTCTATTTCAAACCATCGCGTTCCGGCACGACAATTGCGTCAGTTTCGATACTACGTCGTTTTCGATAATAGCGCGTATAATATTTAATCCCCGGGTATTACCATCGATACCAGTGGGGCCGCTCGCCTTTGCTACTTTACCCACTGATACTATTTTTTTTTTTTTACGAACAAATTATATAAAAAAAAAAAAAACCGCCGTAAACGGCGATTTACTTCGATTAAACCCATGGAGTTTCGTTAATTACTGTATAAATTTAAAAGCGTATTGTAACGATAAACGATAAAACAATTCCGAACGCAATAGAAGAGGGCGTGTTGGGTGGACGGCGGCGTCCCTTCGCTGTGCCGCAATTACGGTTTCAGAGGCTCACCGTGCAAACCAATTTTGTACAGTTATTTTATTGAAAAAAAAATATTACGGGTTAATAGGTAGCTACCTATGGTTATTTTCGCGAACGAAATTAAAATCATTTTTCCCCCTCGTGAGGTGTCTCTCGTTCTCCTCGTCGCGTAAAACTCGTTCGGACAACGGCGATGACGATAAAATAATTGGCGCGGCGAATCGTAATGGAATTTCACGGCGACCGGGTCTCCGGTGATGATGATGATGACGTGATGATATCGGAAGACAAGCAGCAGCAGCAGAAATCGCTTTGCAATGCCGTCGCCGCCGCATGAGCCAGTAGTAGTAGTCGCCAGCGATTGGTCGCGACGACGGCGGCCCGAATCCGCTGCTCCTCCTTCTCCTCCGTACAGACGCGACCATGGTTACCACCACCACCGCGCGCACAACACTCCTCGATCCGGTGTACGTGCACTACCATGTTGTGATGACGACGATGATCGCCGCGTAGGTACCATTAACGCGTTAACGTTCCGCCAACAGTACGACGAACTAATTACTACGCGCGTCCGTGTGTGCAAGTATAGTCTCTCTCGAGCGCGCGTACCGTACGCACGGCCGTGTTCGTTCAGTGCGCCGTGTGTGAGCAGCGTGTGTTGTTAGTTTTTGGGAACAGCGGTTTGTTTTTTTGTTTTTTTTTTATTATTCGTTTTACGCATTCGAACTACCGGTTGCAGCGGCGAGCGTTTTGAAATCGCCGCGGGTTTTTTTTTTTGTTTTTTTTGTGCGTGCGTTCTAAAACGCTTTTCGTTGCCGCCGCTCACTCGCGCGCCTAATTAATACGGGGCAATACCGAGGTCGGGCGCCGTTAAATGCGTCGTCGGCATCGTCGTCACCATCACGATGATTGCTTCGGAAACCCGTAACCATTGCGCGGCCGTGGTCATGGATCTGAGTACGAGAGCAAATAATTCTGACGGCAGCGGAGGCGGCGGCGGCGGCGACTCCGGCGGCGGCGGCGACAGCGGCAATGGGCGCCGGCGAAACGGCGCTGCCGGCGGCAGACCGGCCAAATCGGTGTTTTCCATACGGAGTTTGGTCGGCGAGGACACCAGCACCGCGACCGCGTCGTCGGCTGTTCAACAACATCGTCGCGAACCGGACGAGAACCGCGGCAACGATCGGACGCCGCAACGCCCGCGACATCGCCGGGACCGACGACGGGACGACGCGCAACGCTGTGACGACGGTGAGAGTTGGGTTACATTTTTTTCACTCGTTACGCGGGCCCGTACGCGCGCGCGGGGATCAATAATATTAATAATAATATCGATCGATATATCGTTCGGTTTCGTTCAAAATGTCCAGCGATTATTGCTAATTGCTATTGCCGTGACACTCTTCTATACCGGTCGATATTTATGTCGAATTGATTTTCATCGTTTCGACAGAGTTCGAACTGGTCTTCGACACGACCCCCCCTCCCCGTGTGCGGACCGCGTACACCAGTGGCGGTGGTGTTCTTCAAAAAAAACATTTCGTCTCGCGCGACGGCTGTTGTGCGTATGTCAATACACAATATTTCGACGGGTCCTTGGAAATTATTAACGACAAAAAAAAGAAAAAGAAAAGAAAAGCGTATTTTAATTTATTTATTTATCGTGTACAAAACGCGATAATCGTTAAACAATAACGAACGTTTTGAATAAAATCTCCCGTCGATTATTATATAAATATTTTGTTTTCCGCGACGCAGTGCGGTTTGAATACGCCAGCCGTGTGTACGTCCGTCCGCCGTGTTCTTTATCGTTTGGCGGCGAAAAAGAAATCGTGTTTTTTTTTTTTTTTTTGTTATACACTTCGCCGCGCGTAGAGCAGACTAATAATAATAATACATTTATTAATTATTTGTTTTTATCGAACGGTCGTCGTAAAAACGTAATCGAGCGCGTGTTCGGTTGTGCGCGAGACGCAGCATTCGGATGAACGGCCGCAGTCCGATTTACGGGGAAAATAATTTAATTTTTAAATAAAAATATAGTAAAAACAGAGAGGAATTTATAAAATTAAAAACAAAAATCAAAATTTTTAACGCGACGAATAAAATAAAAGAAGTTTCGAAATTGGTACGCGTGAAACTACGATAAACAACACGTTTATGATCCGCAGCAATTTGTTTGAAGCGTTTTTCGTCTTGAAATTGACGTGCCTCCGCGCGTACGTAACGTTATTATAGTTGAGCGGGCGGGCGACAATGCGATGTCGTGTGTGTGTGTGTGTGTACGAAAGAAGAGCGGAACAAAAAATTTCCTCCCCTTTAAAAAATTATCGAAATCCCTTTTATCGCTTAAATAATATTTTGTCAGGGCGATTATTCGATAAGAATAATAAAATAAAACGGGCAAAATTGAATCAACGCCGACATCTCTTGTATTTATATGTACAAAAACGCGTGGTAATGATTACGGCGGTAACTAACGGCTACAAGCGAATAGCAGCTGGCTACTGCCATGACGATAAGAGCACGAGAGATTGACGCACTGATTACGCATCATTATTATTATTATTATTATTATTATTATTATTATTATTATTATTATTATTATTATTATTATTCGATGTACGAATTGTTATTATTTAGCGGTGCGGTAGGAAAATTGCCGCTCTTAATTATTCATTATGAAATAACTTATAATTACGTAGTCTCGTGGCGAACGGATTTTATTTAAATATTAAAACGTAATATTTTGATTTTTACGTAAAAAAAAAAAATGTTTGTATACTACATTCTTACGGTAATTTAGTAATCACTGATATCGTCGATCGTTTTCACATTAATTTATTCTCGCGAACGTATGTATAAAAAAAAAAAAAATTCCGCAATTCGTTTTAACATTTCGTTATCGGAAACAATTTTCAACAACTCTTCGACTTTTTCCATATCGGTTTCGATGAGTCTTAAAATGGTTTTTTTTTTCTTTTTGTACGTTTGAGACGTGAAAATGACCTCTCTACGATATCATAAACACTGCAGAGGTACGCTCACGAAATTTCTACGAACGCTGCGGTCAATATTTGCGAATATTTCAACGCGTAACGATTTTTTTTCTCTCGAATACTACTTACACGCGTGTATTATCGAGTCGATACACGCAACACAGTATGGGGGGAAAAAAAGCCGAAAAAAAATTCATTTAAAAAATATGGGCACGTGCGCTTATAGTGCGTGCGTATGAACGTTTCGTGAACTTATTACGAGTGTGTATTTATACGAAGTCAGGAGGAGTATATTTACATATCGATTGGTGTGAGCATGCGGGGCGCTACAGTTTTTGAAACGTTTGTTGAGTAAGAGCTCATTAATCATTATAACGGAATCAACGGGAAGAGGAGAGGACCCGAAATGATTTCATTCATCCCATCTCATGTGTGATATTTCGGAATCATATTTCACGACTCCGGTGTCAAAGTAAATGACGTATAAATATTTATTTATTTTTTTTTTCCGATGACGTTACTGTTCGGATTTTCGAACCGGACTAAACACGAAATTACGGTGCGAATATCGGACCTCGGAAAACGGGATTCAAATTGGATTTGCGGGAGAAGAAAAAAATGTCCGCGATTAAGAAGGTCCGAATGAACGGAACTCGAGTTTGTGCTATTTCCGCAGGTGGAAGGCGATTATTTTTCCGTAATAAAACGAGTCTGCGGAGATCTATTCGCAACGTTAGAATACAAAAATAAGATTGTTTTGTCATTTTTAATACCCCCCCCCCCAATGGTAAACTAATATAGTTGCGCGAACTTTGTAAAATTTCAAAACATATCCATAAGGTATGAGGATAATATTCCGTTTCGCGTAATACGCAATGCAATATTAATAGGTGCCGCCCGGTGTCCAACAGCTATTACAATTAAATACCCACGTTATTATTTATTGGACGAATTAATACGCAATTGATCGTTGACCGATTCGATTCATTTAAAAATCCGTATTGAACGGTTACCGGATCGTTTTAAATATTTAAATATTAAATCAAAACATTATAATCCTTTAAAATTTTTTTTTTTCAACTCGTGTTCCAGTCGCGAATAATAAATTGCGAGTTCGGTTCGATCTCAAAAAATCTGGGTTCGTGACATCATTGATTTTTTTTAAATTCGATTACACACTATTATTGTATGATTTAGAATAAATAATTCGTTTCCGATGGTTTTCCAATACTCGGGGCGTGGGGGAGGACTTTTGCCGAGCACAAGATTGCACACGCTGTCGCCTACGTCTGATTTAAATCATAACGTGTTTAGTTATTTTTTTTATTTCACTTATTTTTTGTTCTATGATGAAATATTATTTATTTATTTTTCTAACGCACAAAATGGTTTTTGTTTTTGCTTTCGTTAAACGCGACGAAAATCTTTTCCGTTTGCGGTTTGTGGAGGTTCCGTTTTAGTGCAGTCGTTTAGGACTATTTATTTGAAACCGTACAGACGTTATTTTTCTATATTATGGAGAGAATTCCGTTTTACAGAAGGTCCCGGTTACATAAGGCGGTTTCGCTGTGATCGGAACTGATTCGTCATCGAAATTAGATTTTCTCTTAATATCCAAGTGTAATTTTTTTCTCCCCCGGGAACAACTCCGAATTTCTATAAAATGATACGATTAGATAAATAAATGCAGAACGCGATCGATTCGTTCTCTTGTAACAATTATGCGATACAGTAGTCCTCTACGGTGTATAAAACCTCATCGGTATCCGTAAAGAAAAAAAAATATATATAACACTAAATTATACGTATTATATACTACGGTTACCGTTACGGAGCATACCGTCGTCTAACATATCATTTTCAATCGAAGAAGGTTTGTAAAAAATGAAAAATCTAAATTTCCAACGAAATATCGTATTCGTAATGTAATGTAATATACGCGTTTGTACGAATGAGTACAAAAAAAAAAAAAAAGAATGGATTTCGTTTCCAAATATTACGCGTTATATTAAATAAAAAAAACCTATAAAACAATATATAAATCCGTAATAAAAAATAGAAATTAAAAAAAAAATATGTATTTTACTAGAATTTGTTCAGCGCGAATTATGCGAATACATTATCGTCGCGACGACATCGATCGATTATTTTCGCTCGTTTTTTTCTTCTTCTTCTTCTATTTTTCGCACTCCTTGTCCCAAATAATAAAATATATTACCACTCGGAATAAACACTCGTTTTTACGCGTTATTAGTTGTTTTTTTTTTGTTGATCGACCAACAGACCGCGCGTGTTCACCAGCGAGTGCCATCACCACGAAATAATTTTACGAACGATGTGCAGCTAAAACGTGGGTAATGACGTGTGAACACTTTTTACAATCGCGTATACAATATTATAAATACGCTCTGTAGTTAATTGAACAGTCGGTCGTTCAAGTTATTTCAAGTATATTTTTTATACAATTTATACGCGTGCGTGCGTTATATTTTATAAAATGACGAGATTGGTACGCGTCGTAATACGTATTTTATGTACCTGTATAAAAAAAACGCATTATTTAAAAAATCATAATGTGTACGACGCGTTCACTTGTACCGGGGAGTTTTAACGAAAAAATAAATCACAATATATTAGCACGCATTATTGTTATCATATTACGTATATTTTGTGAATAGAAGACTTAAACGCTCGGCCCGTACGACATAATATTATTTTTATTTTTATTTCCAATACGGGACGAACACATTTACTATAAATGTAACGTATTGTTATTAAATTGCTTAATGTATAATTAATAATAACAAAGAGCTTTGAGGAAACCAGGCTCAATTTTAAAAGGGAGAAAGAAGGGTCGGTATTAGCAATGCGCATAAGACGGACGATCGGAGAGTTGAGATAGTAGTTAGAGGATGAGAAAGGAATATGGAATGGAAAGGATGACCGTATGCGGCGGGCAGGGGACATTGAACGAAACACGAGGGCTGTATATTTTAGAGGACAGTAGATTGGATAGGAAGGATAGATTTGACGATTGTCGACGATCGGCGAGACTTTCTAAGGAAAAAAAGTTGCCGGATTGGTGCGTAATCGTTTTGGTGGACAGGGTGTATTTTTAATTTAAAAGCAGCGTGACGGAGGAATTTTCTTTGGACCCTTTCAATTATGTTACGAGTAGAAGTGGTGGAAGGGTCCCGGAGTACGATGCCATACTCAAGGATGGGACGAGAACTAAGGAACAGAAAAGGGTTTTTAATTTCACAAAACTTATCGTTAATTATCTTTTTTTCCATTTATATAATATAATTTATATTTATATAATATATTATATATAACGTGTGTTTTTGCGCGATCGCCAACGACTGCGGGCGGTCCCTAAAATGTCATCCGAACCTTTACAACAAACGTAAGTGAAATACGTGCGTTTCTATATAACATGTGTAGGAGGAAGTAAGAAACTACAGTACTATATGGTGTATATATTGTATAGAGTGTTATTAAACCATTAAGGACTAGAGGATTAGACCCAAGGGATTATTATTATTATTATATTTATAGTCGAAACGATTAAACGATTTTAATGCGTAAAATGAAAAGAGACCGGAATTTCAGAATAAGCCTTTCAGAGTGTGTGAAAATTGACGTTAAATCACGCATAGCTATTATATTTATAACAAAAAAAAAAAAAAAACCATCCCACCGATATAGTACAACGTACGAATTACGTCGAAATATGATTAATATGACATAATAATAATAATAATAATAATAATAATAATAATATACAGTCATGTAGGCGTTTTGTATTTTATATCGATTCAATCCCCCTATTCGTATCCACGGTCATGATGTCCATATGTGCAGTCAAGTGGTGGTCCATATTGCAAAGGTATTGCAGTGACGTAAATTTAAGTTGATTTATAAAAATTGTGAAATTGAATATTACGTAATAATATTTTTACGTATTATCGTCTTTTATATATGGCAAAATATTACGGTACTTTTCATTGGTGATATTTCGGAGAAACGGACCGTTCACTGGAGATGAATGAAAACGACAGTAATCTTATACAGTAACTCGTCTTCAGATTTCAATAAATGATTTTATGAGTCTGACTTCGAAGCGAATTTGTTTTATCTAGAAAAAAAAAATACTTTCTTGGTACCGCGATAATCGGGTCATCACTGTTTATACCAGTATAAATATTTACCATGACGACGACTTGTTCCACAACAAAGAACGATGAAATTTTTCGTATTAGAAGTTATTCCCATTGGTCCTAAGACACGACTGTGACCTCCTCTTCCCCCGCTAAGTCAAGTTTCGTGGGCTTGTTTTATAATAAATACGTACAGACTTTCTTCTTTATATGATATATCACGTCATTACGTAACGGTGTTGTGTCTGCGTTGATGACATTATTCTTCCATTTCATATACTCCAATACAGTAGGATGTGCCGTACAATTTAATATCGAAATATAATATATGTACATTTCACCTTATAAATAAACGAAACGGACTTCTCGATTATTATACCACGTTAAGTCGTTAAAGACTATATAATATAATATGTGTATACGTTATACGTATTAAAGATACTCAAAACGTCGTTAAATCGTAACAAATTGAAAAAAAAAAAAATTCAATACCATAACGCCAGTAAATGAAACATTAAACAATTTAGTGTATTTACAATTAAAATAATGACTCGATTTTAAATTTTCTATTATCAATATATGCACGATGATGTTATGTAAGGGAAATTAATCGAAAACTACGACGTTTGATATATTCCAGTGATTTTTTTTTTCGACATTTTACCGATTATTATATTGTATAATAGTTGTAAATCGGGTTTACCCGATGAGTTGAAGAATGATTTTTTTTTCTCTCGCACACTTCGATACTCGTTAATAGAAATTCTCATGGTATTACGTATTCGATAAAAATAAAATAATTACGTCACAATAATAATATTAATTTATTTTCTGTACAATTTAACGCGAAACGAATTTCGATTTCGAAATTGTGACATTATTATTATTCTTATATTATATTTATACGCATAAAATAGTTTTTTTTTTTTTTAGGAAAACATTAATTTCGATGTTACAATTATTATAATATGAATTCTTGTTTACGTATTATGTTAGTGTTTAGTAGAATCGCGAATGATTTTTACTAACTACTCGCTCTGTATATTCTTTAACAGAGTTCGTCAATTAGCACATAATTCTATATACATATATATATATATATATATAATGAACGATGGATACTGTTATATATATTTTAATCGCGAAACGAACTGATGCGTTTTAATATAAATTCGTATTGTTTTACGAGTGATTTCAACGGAAAAACAAACGACCGATGAGATTTCACGTTGGAAGAACTAGGAGAAGTGGTGGTAAATTAGAAAAATCGTAGCGAAAAATACGGATAAGAAAATTGATTGACTGAATAGGGAAAGAGGGGGGGGGACTCGTTTATTTTAATCTACCGTGCAGATAACCGCCGCGATGCTGTTTGCTAGCAGCAGCTGCGGATGACGTAAAAAAAGTTACTAAAATGAACTGGTGTTACTACTAAAATGAACGCGCTGAACAAAACAGTTCAACCGAACTCTCATTATTGTCAGTAATAACAATAATGGTGGAGGGGTGCTATTGAGTCAGGGGGGGAGGGGTGGGAAATGGATTTAGTAAACTAATTTTGAATTTCCGTTAGCGATTTATTAAATTACCCCCGCTACACTCGACTGAAATCGAGTCTAGACTCGGAGTCGCCGTCGTATTTGGTATATCGTCGTAATGGTAAGCTGGGTCAGAGGCGTGCCCAGGGCCGGATTAAGGTCTTTGCCGCCCATAGGCTGAAATAAATTATATATATTTATTAAAAATAATATCTCAACGTAGTTTTCGGGTCACGCCGAAAAAAAATTTGCCGCCCTACGCTTTAGCCTACACAGCCTAAGCGGTAATACGGCGGCCCTGGGCGTGCCTCCCCCATCCCCCATCTCCAAATAGCGGAGGCGGACTATCGGTAGGGGCGCTATTTTCCGATCACCCGACACCGGTCCCCAAATACGCGAGTTAGCGATTGTTTCAAAAATAAAAATCGTATGTTCGTCGACGTTCATTCGGCGGGGAAAAAGTATCAGAAACGCAGCAAAACATTTTCGTACAATGAATAATATTGGCAACCTAAAATAATAACACTTGAGTATTTAAAACGATTTGTATCGCGTTAAACGACGTAATATCTCATAACAAGTATATTATTCAACTCTAAACAATTAAAAAAACACACACACACACACAGTGACAGTGGCGCTCAAAAAACATTCGAACTGATTTTGTACATTTCTTTTTTCGCCGAAACCGATAACGACTATATTTGTTTTTTCCCGTGGCTTTTTTCGCGCGTTACCTTCTTTTTTTTCTCTCTCTATTTT
Source organism: Chaetogeoica ovagalla (assembly GCA_032441825.1). Lineage (NCBI taxonomy): Eukaryota > Metazoa > Arthropoda > Insecta > Hemiptera > Aphididae > Chaetogeoica > Chaetogeoica ovagalla. The sequence goes on along the minus strand of CM063747.1, from coordinate 1,148,351 downwards.
TCGTCCGTCATAACGCGAACGGGCGAAACAATAAAAAAGTTTTAACCGAACAAACGGTAAATAATATTACTTAAAAAAAAAAAAAAAAAACACGCGAATACCGCAATGATCCGTTTAATTGTCGTATGAACAGATCAAAATAGAGTATCGGCGAGACAGCCAACAACACGGTGTTTTCAGTGTTCCCAATACGCGTGTCGACTGTACGTCCGAGTGTTCAATTTCTTATTTCCGTTAACGTATGTAAATACTAATAAATAACTGTATAAAAAAATATTGCAGTTTGTACGTTTATCGACAGATTATTACAGTATACGTTTTACCTATCACTCGGTAACACCATTGCCGAACTTAACAGCAAATAAAATACCGGATAATAAGTATTCCGTACACACTACAAGTTGTCCACTCAAACCCGTCGCACAGTGAGACGTTTTCGTAAATAGCTGACCGAAATCTAAACAATCAATTGGTATTTTTGTAATCGTTTGTACTAAATAATAATTTATTATTTCGAAATCTAACCGAATTTTATTTTTCGAAATAAATGTTTCATCCTTTCTTTTCGATAAATGATAAATGGACATCGGAGTTAACTCAATGCACGTGCGGGCCTTTTTAAACGATCGAATCGTTCAGAAAAACGTCTACTGTTTTCTTTCTTGCGTAATATTGAATAATGTTCTCCGGTTTAAGAATATATCGGATTATCACCGGAGCGTAAAAAAAAATCATAATCAAATTTTAACATTTCGAATTACACTTTTGGCCAGCTTTTGACGAGAATCAAGTGGCGCAACCAAGGAGTGGATCCCCCCCCCCCGTTGAGCATATCTAAAGTGAAGAATTGAGAAGGCAATTTTAGTTATTGTCCAATTACATTTTACGGTTAAACACTATTTATTTATTTCAGCAATATAATATAAGTCTGGTTTTGGCAATGTACAATCCGGAGTAATAATAAATCGTTTAGCGACTTCAAAGCGTCGTTTGGACTTCATTTTATAAATTAATATATTATATTTATACGTTAAACACAAAAAAAAAAAAATTATTATTATTAACACGATTATTTATGATTACATTTTTTTTCATTATAATTTTGAACCGAGGGGTTTTTGCTGGTTGCTCTGCGCTACTGACGAGTCAACTGTTATTCTGTCCGCAGCCGCTTCTGCTGCCCCTAAATAACCTCCTAACTTTTTACGGATTTTTCGATCAAACTGAAATCCCGTCAGTATATACAATAGACGACTCAATGAATTTATAATGAACGCGCGTGACTTACGTGTGTAGTGTTAATCATATATTGTGTCACACTATATAATATAATATATTAAATAATAAATAATACATTGAATTAATACCGTTGTTCTCGTACCGACGACTCCGGTATTTTATGGAACATTATTCCCTTTTTGAAAACGACGCCACTGCAGTAGTCGGGTGGTGTAATAAATACATTATGTTATTTCGTTTCGCCCTTTTATACACACAATCTATTCGCGTATATCGTAATAATATGTATATATTATTATATTACATAATATAAAACACGCCTAAAAACGTCGCGTATTTTTCAATAACTTCGGCGGCCGCCGCCGTTGTTCGTCCGAGAACGGCAGTCGTCGTGTGGTGTGCGGCGCGTGCGTTCGCCACTATAATCGAAGACGACAGGCGAACAACGTTAGCGCGGGGGTGTGGCGCGGCGGGACCGCCGTTATCTTAATTATTATTGTTACGCGCCCCTACCCCCCCCCCTTCTTTAAAATCGACGACGGCCGCCACCGAATTCCAGTAAGGTGACGACGACGATTATCACAAAACCGTCGTCGTGTGTACCGTTTTCGTTAAAGGGCTACGTCCCCTGATTACACGGGGACGTGTCATTTCAGTTTTGTTTTTTTCCGAGCGCGCGTGGACTTTTAGAGTCGCGAGCGGGGGGGGGGGGGGCACCCAGTAATTCTGACATTTAACCGGGCCGTTAAAAAAAAAAAAATATATATATATAGGTGTAACCTATGCGAGTATTCTTTCCTTTTGCCGTTCCAATTGAAATCACTCGTAACGACCGAATGCAAATTTTTTTTCAATACGTACGAGTAAATTAGGAATAAACAAAAAGTGGAAAAAAATATATATATATATATTATACACACTATTATGCGTAAAATTTTATTTATATCATATACGAAAACACCGTAACGTGCAAGTTATTAACTGGCGGCGGGCCATTTGTTAACGTTTTTTAAGTTAATGCGGGGTGCACTTATAGTTGCCAAGACTAAGGGGCTTTCGCCGAGAAAAGCATGTATGAAATATCGCGTTTCAATCTCCCCCCTTCGCGTGTCCCGGTCAAACGGAGAAAGCTTTTCATTTGAGAGCACGCCTATTGCATACACTGAACTACACGAAATATACGATACGAGGAAGTTTTCCTAAACATCATTTTAAACCGACAACGACTATATGTTTTCGTTGCGTAATTTAATATATTTTTATAAAAAAAAAAAAAAATCGCACGTCTAGAAAAAATAATTAACGATGTTCTACTATACTGTAATGGCAAAACACGACTGTGGGAGTGTTTTCAGTTGAAATAAAAGTTTCGTCGTTTAAATTTCAAAATATGATCACGTTGATGTATTGTATAAAGCCATCATAAAAAAAATGTAAAAAAAAAAGCCTTTAGTTTCGTATTGTATTTTTTTCATAAATTTGTTTACCTACTGCGACGTCCCAGCTCTCTAATCCCGTCGTTAATACCGATTATGTATGTGTTTTGATAAGACGTCGTTACGTTAGAAGAACGATAGACGGTAGACACATTATTTGAACGTTTGACGAAACGAAAATGATTCTGGCCTCCGTTATACAGTTATTGTAACCGCTAAAATCAGCGCTCGAATGAGGGGGGAAAGGGTCGCGACGGAGCTCTTCTATTATTTTTGCTCATTTTATACGCGTACCTCAAATATATTTATTTTTTTTATTACTGGACTGCGTAGTCCTTACACGTTATATCGAAGTAAATTTCTTTGTAAAAAAAGAGCTTTTTTTTTATTAACAGAGTTCCTCCCTTATTCCAACACCGTGTGTATACGTGTGATACACATACCGCTTACCAGTTACGAGTTACCACACCACACCATACACACACACACAACTTACGAGACTTACCAGGTACCACATCACGCGCGCGCGCCACAACGTCGTTCGCTTCTGACACCGCGGCAACACCGTGTGGTTTACGCCGACGATCAATGTTCGAAAACGCTTTGGCGCGGGAAAACTTTCTTTTAAAATATTTATGACGCGTTGTTCTATACACGGTATTCTCGCGGGGTACGTCGACGAGCAAATTTTGAGGTCACGAAAAAAAAAAAAAATAATAATAATAATAGTAAAATCGATCAACGGCTTAAAACCTAATTTATTGCGTCCACCATATGTTAAATCCCGGCCGGCCCTCTGAGTAATAATATAATTATTTACAATAAATGACATTACACACGCCGCGGAGACTATTCGATACAGGAAAAAAAACAAACCGAGTGAAGACGACGACGACACGAAGAAAAATATTTAATCTATTATAAAACGCGCGTGTATGCTATAATGTCTGTGTTGTACGTGTAATTTGACGACAAGGACGACCCCGAAAACAAAAAAAAAAAAAAAAAAAAAAAAAATGTATACACACGTAATAATATAAATTAATGTATGTTTTAATGCGTGTAAATGATGTTAATGCGAGACGACCCGGGCAATTAATCGATACGAATGTGATACTCTACAAGCAACGGGTATTATTATAATAATATATGGCCGGTTTATATAGGTACGGCATAAAAATAATAATAATAATAATAACGCTCGCGGCGGCGAAACCAGTTTATCCATTACTACTTTATAAGCGCGCGTCGTACACTACGCTTGTTTGTAAATACGCTATAGCGTATTTACACAAACGACGCGGAGACGACGACGACGACGGCGGCGACAATCTCCGGCGCCCGCGTTGCCATACGATAATAAAAATGGAGAGAGAGAGAGAGAGAAAACTCGGCGGCGGTGATCGTCGTCGCCACCAAACCCGCCCTTATCAGTCTACGAATGCGCGGCTATTACTTACATAACGCGTTGTTATTTTTGTTGTTATTTTACAATATATTATTCTTTTTTTTTTTACTTGTCGTTGTCGTCGTCGTCGCCAACTTATTGCTGCGTTGGATGAAAAAAAAAAAGTCCAGTGGCTAACCCGCCGCCGGTGCATCGAATTAAAAACGTATTAAACAATCTACCTCTTCTGGAGAATTTAATACACGTCTTCCCAATGTTATTGTGTATTTTTTTTTCTCAATTGCGTTTTAATCGATGACGATAATAATAATATCGTGGAAAACAACGAACGCGCGTTGGAATATTCGCGGGGAAGAAATGTCTATAAGAACGTGTAAAAAAACGTTCGTCGGCGACGAACGAAACGGAGAAAAGATTCCTAGAGGCGTTCGTGAGACACGACGGAGAGAATCGGCGGGATATGGACAGACACAGAAGAACTGCGGTGGTGTTAAAAAATCCGGGTCCGGAGGAGTACAAAGTGTAAATAACTGCGACGAAGAAAAAAAACGACGGAAAACGATTGGCGGCCGTGTTCTGTACGCGTCGCGGGGAAAGAACGCAAATAAATAATCTAAGGACGGACGGCCGAGTGACGTTTCACGAAACGTGTCACAAAAATTCCAACACGCGTCTTTCCACTAATTAACGTTTTTTTTTTTTTAAAAAAAAAAAAGTGACAGTTGTTAATCAATTTGTATCAATCAACAATCGATTAACACACAACTGTTTATTGCCGATTGAAGGGATGAATTTTCATTCGCAACACTGTCAATCTGCCCGGGGCGGTGCTGGATTAAGTATGGAATCCGGTTAAATCACGCGTAAAGCGAACGTTCAAAAAATAAATAAAATATTACACGAAATTCCTTATGTTATCTCCGCGTCGACTATAAACACAAAACAATATAATATTATAAAACGAAAAAATTTTAGTTGTACGAATTCATCGATTGTTTGTTTCATAAAAGATCGCAGGAACATATAATATATATATATTAATCAATATTGGAAAAACTTAATTATTCGTGTGAACTCGTAATGAACAATGAAAATAAATGTTACGATAACACGCATATAGTATAACTTTTTTTTATTTCTATAAAATAACTGTTAGAATTGATATGTAAATTTTATTGGGAATAAAAGCAAAAAAATAAAAAATACGATTAATATTTTTGTTTAAATTAATGATTATATATATATATATATATATATATTATATTTTTGAACGTCTATTTATTTGTAAATATATTATCCCATCCGCGGCGATATTACGATAAAAACTAACACCGATTTATATTATCATAACGATAAATAGAATTAATTAAAAATAACAGAAATATTACAATATTACGCTGATGTAGAGAATAATATGACGGTCATTACGACCAATACACGGTGTAAAAATGTTTGAAAATATCGAAAATCAACGCCTCCCAGATTTTCTTATCGACGAACGGCTGACAATAATATATAATAATAATAACAATAATAATAATAATAATAATAAATAATAAGCTACGCGAGCTTATGAATCGTGCGCGGGACGAACGGGAATAAAATAAATATAATATACGTCGATGATTTTATATGTTTTATATTTTATACGTATTTATGATTTTATAATAGTATTATTGTGTACACGCGCAAGACGGATGAGATTATATATACATATAAAAAAAAAAAAAAAAAATGCGTGGAATATTTTACTCGATCCGAACGAGAACAACGGGCAAATCGTATAAAACAATAAATTCAATTATATTATTCGTTTGAGCGTTTAAAAATCAAATTAAACGTTTTTTTTTTTTAATTTGTAATATCGCGCGCGGATTGTCTCGCGCACGCGCTCCCAAAAGCCGTCGTCGACCGCCGGACTAAAATCCACTGACGTGCGCGTTGTACACGGCACTCTCTCTCCTCTCTTTCTCATCCCGTCTCGCCGCCACGTAATCACTTCTTTTTCTTTTTTTTTTTTTTGTTTTCTGGTGAAAAAAAATAACACTACTTACTACTACTCTCGCTATACTATATACGTGTGCACGCGCGTAATAAGTATAATTATAATAACATACGGCGCGGAGTCTTCGTCACGATTTTTCACACTACGCGTACGGTGTGCGTACACCACGCACTAATGGCGAATAACATAGCCGGTGTATATTTCGGGTATTCGTGTATTGTGTAGAAGAAAGGATAACAAAAAAAAAATTTGTAATTTATTACGTATATATATTACGGTATAAACGGTAGAAGCAAAAAAAAATAAAAATATTTTACGTTCGACGATAACATTGTTTGTAAAACGTTTTTCCATTCCCGCCCGTGTGTGTATTCGCGGGTTGAAAAAATTCGCGAGCTAATAATAATAATACCTTACCATGCGCACGTTCTAAAACAAATCGAAAATCATTCCGATAATGGTGGGGGGCACGTTAAGTTTTCGACTTCGATTCTCCTCGTTACACAACAGACAGTTTTTGCACACAACAACGGTTAAAAACGCTCCGTTAACGTTATTCCTCAATATACGTCCGTACTGATGATGAATACCTGCACAACCACCGGTTATACGGTTAATCCTACCAACACCGTTATTTTCAATCATTTGACGGATACGTAAACCGGGTGCGCACGGTCGGGGTTGTACGTGAGAAACGTTGTCGTCGTACAATCCGTGCGTGTGTGATTAGAAAATTTCTATTTGTCTTATTCGTATTGAACAAATTCTCGTTTGTATTTCAATAAGAAATTATTTATACGACGATTATTACACCTGACGCCGTTGCGTCGTCTCCCGCGCAGTTTCAATTATGTATATCTGACGACGTGCCTCTAAATTTAACCCAAGTATTTTCCATATATTACGTTTTTTTTCAAAATCTAAAAAGCCGCCTACCACCACTCTTTATCACATAGCCGTGGAAAATTAAAATTACCGTACGACGTTACATACATCTAAATACGCATTGCTGCATTACGAAACAACAGTGACTCGTTCCTATATAACACGCGTATGTACAACGTCTACGTCAATATTGACGTTTCGTCCAAACAGACCGGTGTAGGTGTATGTATTCCGTTTCCAATGAATCAGGCAAACTTATCGTAAAATCAAGTTTTGAACCCGTCAAATAATTTTATTTCTGAACTGTGACGCGTTAAAAAGTCTGTGACGTACAAACGGCGCGAGCCGACCTCGTCTAACCAACCGTCGTGCCGTGTCGACACTAAAACTCGATAACGAATACGATAAAAGGATTTTACCGGTAAATCGTTTTGAAACTAAAATTTCATGTATTCGAACGTTCTAACCGAACGTTATTTTCACCGTAGCGTTTGACGACCGGTGCCGTGCAAAAGCTCTCTTTTAATACGTTTTTCCATATTACAAACGTAATACAATAACAGCGATTGTGCGATGATACCATATTATAAATATAAATTTTCGCCCGACCTATTGCTGTATGTCTACATAATGAAAAACAAATAACAAACTAAAAACATTTTTTTTTTTTTTTAGTTCTCTGCGAGTGTTTTCGGCGCCGCGTGTTTAAAAAACCAATCCCCGGCTTGTTCACAAAAGTAAAATAAAATATCCCCGTGTCGTATATTCGTAGAGTATTTTTGTAAAAAGAGAAAAAAAAATGTTTTTTCTTTTTTTAATTCTATTAACAAAACCCGTAATAATCTGTTTTAGCTCGTGGAATGTTTAGTGTAAAGAAAAAAAGGCAAAACGTGTCATTTTAATACCTATGCGATACGAATTGTGCACAAAAATGTTTTATTGAGAAAAGAGAAAAAAAAAATTAGATCATGAAAATGTCCGATACGGTGGTACCTAACTACCATCGGTAGGCTGAAGGCAATGTTTTACATAATATAATAATTGCGCGTACGCCGTTTTGTAATTGATTGCGTATTATACCGAATTGAAAAATCGAGACGTTTTTAGGGAATTTTTTTTTTTTTATCATACATTCTCATTTCATTCGTTCTCGAGACGATTATTATTTTGTAATTATTGTTATGATAATAATAATAATAATATAGAGACCAAGAAGTCGTGTGGTGGCCGGAGATCAGAAATCGAACGATCAAATGAACCGAATCGTGCGCGCGCGCGCTCGCCGACGACGACGACGGAAGTAATTATCTGTAAAACGCGGTGTTGGCGTAAACTAACTAACTTTAACGGACCACCACGCGCGGGACGGAAAACTCCGGCGCACGGTTCATTAGGGGAAAAACCGTGTGCGCGTGTGCGACAAACGCGCGCAGCCGTCGTCGTCGTCGCAGGCGGAGCCAATGAACCGCGGCGGACGGTGTGTGTGTGTGTGCAGCACAAACGGACGACGACGACGACGGGCGCGCGCGTTCTCCGTAAAATGTAATTATTGTCGTCGTTATCCGTGTACACGCCGCCGACCGTTTTCCAATATATTTATATATATATATAATATTATTATAACTCATTACGCCTGCGCGCTTATATAAAATAGAAAAAAAAAAACACACCTGTCCGACCATCACCTCCCCTACGCGCACAGGGGGCAGGGTTTGCGCTCTGTCGCCCGTCGACGCTCACTCGTTTAGCACGCGCGCGCGCGCAGGAAATCCTCCTCGTTACGCGCCGTCGTCGTCGTCGTCGTCGTCGTGATGGTGACGCGGCGCATTACTGCCGCCGTGCAATAATAACAACAATAATAATAATATTATTATAATTTTATTCGCGTTTCAATAATATTCGTGTGTCAGTTGTGTAACTTTTAGTAGTAGGCGAGGTGGCATTCGTTTCCAACCCCCTACCTCAGGAGAAGCTTTTTATTTCCCCTTAATGCGCTATTATTATTATTATTATACATTTTCAACGATATAATCGTGTTGGATATTGTTCAATCATAGATTTTTTTTGTTTTTGTTTTTCGACATGACTTACCAATATTATCGATATATGATTACCACCGTAATTCGGTCGATTTAATATCAGAAGTGAAATACGTTTTACTACGGGAACGTTACATATTTACATCGACGTTTTCGAGCGTTTTCGAGAGACAGCGGGGCTGAATGTCAAACGTTCCGGAATCCGTCTCAAGAGTTTAATAAAATTCAAAATCCATACGATGTCCGTTTCTCCCAGTCGTTTGTTTCCGTTACTCGTATTACGTTAAAGGTTTTCGTTGCATACGTTTCCGGCGCCACAGTTGTATTTAGTTGTTAATATTAAACTTGTTATAGATTAAAAACTCGGTTGAAGTCGTCGCGGTACGAATATGATGGGCGAATAAGTGGTGTTCATAGTCGGGTTTCGTAGACGCAGAGAGTCGATTCTCAAGCCGACGAAGTGACCGATGATGTGTGTTTTGCTGGCAGTAAAAAAAGTAAAAGGAAAAATGAGATTTGGAATTTGTATTAATTGTATTCCAGTACCTACGTTAAATACTGAAAACTGCTAGTGTATGAAAAAAATAACAATATAATAAGTATGTGTATATAGTGCTCCCCAATAAATATCGTACAGAACCATCCCCATAGTAGGTGTGCCACGAGAAATTTCATGATTATTAATAATAATAAACATTTTACGGTTTTTTTTTTTTTTTTAGAACATAAGGCTTCAATTACAAAGATTATTAGCCTAATGAGGGGAGGGGTTACATATTATGACGTAATTTATACAATTCTAATGTTGATTTTATGTGATGCATCATGGTTTAAAATTTACAAGTTTTTATCTAGATCTGTGTGTTTGAAGAATTTGAAAATATTGTGAGTATTGCTTTGATTGAGGGCTTCTTCTGTCGATGATGGATTATTGAGAAGGTGGCGTGCTGTGGAGTATTTGGGGCAGTCGATGATGATGTGTGTGATTGTAATTGGAACTTTGCATATTTTACGGTTTTCTTATCGGCAATCACCCGACTCCTCTTATATTATTTCGATAAACAGTGTAACGAAAACGATTATGACTGAAGAACTACTGGAAGAAGAAGACGCGATGCCCCACCGGTTTGTCAGTCGTCGATTGTTCGACCCCGGAGGAAACGTATAAACGATGAAAGGAAAACAAGGCGAAATTTCTCACTGGATTTTTATAACGTTATCGTACTAGTATGCACATACACTTAACTGTTTTTCCGTATAAATAAATGTAATATTTGTAATAAATTAAAATACGATTCTACGTGAGTTTTCCTAACCAAAAGAAACACACCGTTTTAAGTTGTCCGCAAGGTAATTTACCTGATACATTACATACAATTGCTTTAGTAATTAATACGTATATTAGTCTATTACTAATAAATAAAAAAAAAATAAGTATTAGTCAGTGTGAAGTGTGTCACGGCTAAATATGGTTTGTGGAATCAGTGTGCCGTTTACGTCAAATAGGTTTTTGGAAACGCTGGTATAGAATAACGTGAAAGAGTTTTGTCATTTATTACTGCGTTATTATTATTACTATTGGGACTTTTACATTTTAATCATATTTAAGGTGAGATATTTTTAAATGTTTTGCTTGCCTCCTTCGCTAAAAACAATAACGTGTTTTACCGGCGTTATGCCGCTTATTCGCGTCGTGTATTTTTGCGCGCGCGTATTACGTGAACATTTTTAAAATTTAACCGAAATTTCAAACGATTCAAATGCGCACGGGGTTACAAAACGAGATATATATACACACGTGTATTGTCCAACACCGGCCTTGATTTCACATACAATTGATAATTGTGAATATTATGAAAATAAAAGTTTCTAAATCGTTTTTAATGTAAAATTTTCTAGAATTCCTGTTGTTCGTTTTGAGGGAAATAAGAGATTATAAGAGATAATAAATATTTGCACGTGATAAGATATGAAAAAAAAAAAAAAAAAAAAAACGATATTTTCCATTAGCTGCAGCGAGATTTTACGCTGATCGGCGACACCCACGGACAAGGAAAAAAAAAGAACGATAATAATTCGTTGATATTGATTAACGGAATGTCGGTGTGAAAGAGTATCTCGTGCCGCTGATACGTGCGGGGGAAAAAAAAAAATCACAAAAATCGTGCAACAACGGCGAACGTTCGCGTGCTAGCGGCCGGCCGCGCGTTGCGGTTTCTTTCGGCCGAGCTTACCCAACCGTCATCACGCCGTCGGTTGGAATAATTTTCCGACGCAAAACAAACACCACGTAGTGGCCAATTCACGCGCGATTTTCACCCGTCGTTTATGTTTTTACAACGCCGTCATTATAATAATAATAATATTAACAACCGGCGGATGATCATGGGTTGGGTGGGACGGCTGCCGCAGCAGCAAGGGAGAGCTGCGTTTCTTCTCTTCGTTTTTTTTTTTTCACATTCTTTAAGCGGCGTCCAACGAAAATCCTAGACAGAAATAAAAACAAATACACGATAATGACGATCGTCAACGGGGTCCCCGCATTAAAATGTTATTATTATTATTATTATTATTATTATTATTATCATCATTATAATACCGCAACAACGTCGTCATACGGATAAAAACGAGATCGCGTCGTACACACACACACACCGTATAAATTATTATTATTTATATTATCTTAGGCGTGCGATCCTCTCGCGCACGTATAATAATAATAATAATCGTCCGAGTGTGTCATTGTATTGTTTATATTATTAAACTAATAAGCACCTCTAATGATGACACGGAGCCGATCGTGATCGCATCATCATCATCTCATCACCACCACAGACGATCGGTGTGCGCGCAGCAACTTTTGTTATTGCGACGGGGTGGTGCAGGAGAGGAGACTCGGGTACGGGGAATGTATCCTGCACGCCTCGGCCGTCTTTCTTTTTCTTTACATATATATATATATTCGAGCGCGTCGTATAACGATGTGTAGTGGAAGAGGTGCAGCGCGCGCACGTGCTCCTGATAATAACACCAGTGTTTGGGGGGGGGGGAGTTAATCGTCGCTGCGGCTTGCGTTTTCCGTGCGCCCCCCCCTTCCCCTCACTCACTGGTTCCCCCCTATTATTTACAATAATAATAATAATAATAATAAAAATATGAATGAGAAAAAAAAAAACAGTAATAATACGTGGTTGTACGCCGGTTATTTCATTTCTTTCGTGTATGCGCGCGCGCGTGATAATATTATAATGACCGACACGATACTGTTATTATTGTTATTATCGGTGTTGTGGACGGGATTCGGGTGCGCGGTGTAGCGCGCATCGTCTCTCCACATCGCTCTAAAGTATACGCGCGGCGTCTCAGCGGTGGCGTCACCGCGGACTTTTTTTTTTTTTCATTTCTCTCTTCGACGTGACGGTTTTCTCACCGTACGCGCGCGCGAGGAGACGCCGTTACCGCCGGGCCGCACTGTACGCCGGCGGGACGTCTAATATTTATTTTTTTCTCTCTTTTTTACACCGACGGAAAACGTCGTTTATTGACCGTAATAATAATAATAATAATAATAATAATAATAATACTAATAATAATAATAATAATACGAGCGGTAAAGGGTTTTCTCTGTGTACACAGGACGAAATTACACGAGAAAATATTATTATAATAATAATTCGCGGTCGTCGCGGTTTATTTATCCCGTGAGGATCGTGAACGATCGTATTGACACGCGGTATGTAAACACAACGATTACCTACGGCCATTACGGCGTGTGTGTGTGTGTGTGTAAACTGTATCACCGCGATGGAGATTGGGTCCGATTACGGAAATAAAATTGTCGGATCATTAAAAATAAAAAAAAACCGCGTTGAGTGTTGATGAAGAGGAGGTGACGGCGAACCAAAAATAGAAATAATAATTAGAAGTGTGTGTGTGTGTTAGTTTTTATCCGTCGCGGTCGAACGATGCGTCGTTTTTTTTTTTCTATCTGTTTTCCGGACGACGACGAGTTTGTGAGAATCAATAATAGTAATAATAAACCAATTATTATTATTATTATTATTATTATTATTATTATTAATATTATCGTCGTCGTCTGGTGGTAATTGTCGCGGTTTTCCGGCCGCGCGCGCTCGTTTATTTTATATCGTACGACCAAATAATATAATAATGCGGAAAACTCAAAAACCGATACCGACTACAATGAGTCGTTAACCGCCGCCGATCCGACTTCGTAGCGACGGTGTCGCAAGCGCGGATTCTGCGACGACTCAATTTAAACATTTTCGACGACAACGATCAGCGGGACGGATTCACGAGGCGATGGGAGTTAGGGGGGAGGGGGAGTTTGTGGATTAAAACCCACTAAAAAATCGGGAAATTTTCTATATAACCTCCTCTCCCTCCTAATAAATAAAAATTCCTGGATCCCCCGTCTCTGATACCGATTTTGATTTTACGTATAAGTATTCGAATTGATGTTTTTTTTTTTTTTTTAATCGAATATTTATTTAAAAAAATTAATAAATATTTTATCTTTCGTACACCGCGGAAAGCGGGGTCAGGTTGTGATATTGTTTTTCTTTTTTCGTCTAATGTAAAGATATTATTATTTTTTACATTGTTGTTTTCGTCAACAAAAGCTGTATTGCGGTGTGGTGGTGGAGGGAAGGAATAAAAATACCGAAATATTTTTGATAATAACAATTCCATTTCGTAACGGATCGTTGTTTTTAATAATAGGAACGAGAAGATCGCGTATATAAACACGAATTTATTCGCGTATTTTTGCATACAAATTGAAATAAAATTTGTATATAAAATATAATATATATATATATATTTAAAACTGCGTTAAATTTACAATTTAATTAATTTCATATACCCACAGTACTCGGATAATAATAAATTATCTAAAAGAGCGAGAGGAAAATTGTTTTTTTTAGATATTTTTCCAAAACCGCGTTCTCCGTATTCGCTGAATTCTCCAACGGTCTGTGAAAACTTCAATAAAAAACCTTATTTTTATTTTCGCAATTTCACCACCCACCCACGCATAAAATCGTATAATAATAATAATTATTATTATTATTAATAACTGCAGTGAAATGTACTCGTTCGATACATTTTCGTTTATACGGTTATTATTGGTGAACGCGGACGTGGGGATTTTACTCAGCACAGAGCGGGAAGGGACGGATAAAATATTATATTATTCGTATTTTTTTTCTCCTGGTCACCGTAAACATTTTTGTATACTCGACGCTGCGGGGCAGGAAATCATTTTTGTCAATTCGCATCGCCAAGTCTTTGTTATACACTACTACGACATGCCCATCCAAAAGCCAATATGGTTGGCTTGTCCAGCCAGATATGACTAATTGCGTTCGCCTAAATTACATGTAATAATAATAATAATAATAATAATAATAATAATAAAATAATAACGCGTAATATAATTTTATTTTAACCGCATGCGATCATCTAAGCGTGTAATACGGCGTTTGTATCTAATGATGTGACACGTTAATCAGTCCGTCGAAATATCGTTTTTATAATAATATTATTAATTGTTTATAACCAGAAAACGGATTTTATAACACACACAAAAAAAAAAAACACTGAAATATGCGCCGTACAATATGACCGAAAATACAAGCATAAAAACAGTGAAAATTACAAAAAAATTGAAAAAATATAGCGAAAAAATGTATTTTTTTTTTATTATTTTATGAATTACAACGAAGGTCTTGAAGTATGTACCCGACGAAATGGCAACGTGGGAGATTTTCTGACATTATTACGATTACGTGTTTTACGCAAAACATAAAATAATATAAATTTTACGCGTATTTAACAGACATAAAAAAAAAAAAAAATTGCTCCAAACGATTGGGAAAATTGTACTATAAATCCATAAAACGTTTGAAACATGGAATTCTATACGCGGAATCCTTTACGCATAAAACAAATGTATAACATATTTTATTATTTTTATCTGTTTTCAATATTATGAATAAGCGAGCGTCGTGCAGAATCCGCAAAACCCTTTGTTTTTTTTTTAATAACGTCTTTGGAAACGCGTTTTGTTTTTAAGTATTCTATTCCTTTAAAGACGAATTTCAAAAGTCGATATTACCGAAATTCTATTTTACGTTCGATGCCGCCGCGACATTATTTCGTTTCATTTATTCAATCGTTAAAAGTATGTATTTCATATTTATAAAATAAATGGGATTGTTCTCAATAAAACGACGTTTTCATTTCGCGCTGATTTTCACATTAACGAAATGTTTGGAAAAAAAAATAGATTTTATGGAAGAATTTTTTTTTTAAATTGTCGGACTCGGCACGAGTATATATTTCAATGAACGTAAACGAATAGTGTTTAAATATTAACAATTATTATTCAGTTAAGAATCGATTGGTGTTTAAAAATAATCACTTACTTGTTTATTTGTTTAATGGATTCTGTACTCTGTAAAAGAAGGACGGAGGCAAGCAACGGGAAACGGATAAAACTATATAATATTTCAGAAAAGCCCGTTGCGTCCTGCGTATTTTATATAATTTAAAACAATTTTTCGATACCTAATTTTTCGTATGAAATAAAACGTCTTTAATTTTTCTAAAACACGTCGTTAAAATAGAAAAAAAAATACGCTCAACATTGTCGATTAATACGGTTATATGTATAATATGTTTTCGCATTTGTCATCTCTAAACTTTATGAATCTCATATTTGTGTTATACATTTAACAATAATTGCGCGAATCAAATATATGAAGTCATAATAAATAGAAATAACGCGACGCGCAGTAAACCCGACGACAGTAATAATTACTATTTTACGGCCACCACGGTACAATTCTTGTTTTTGTACTGTGTTCTTTTATTCGTATAAATCGTAATTTGTCTTTTGTACGTCGTTTTGTGGTGCAATTTTAAATTTTAAACGACCGAACGGATTTTTTTTCCGGGTAATTTTATTTTTGCGGGAGAAACAAATATTTACAGTATTTTATTTCACTCAAATGGAGTATTTCCCCCCCGGAATCGCGCGACTTAAAGTGTTTGCACACATAACCAAAAATTCTCAATGTTCGACACAAAATACGTATATACATAAGTATTTAAACAATTTCCTTTTTCGAAGTCGAAGAGTCGCCCCATTCGAACTTTGTAAACTCTCATTATTAAAATATTTATTTGCGATTGAACATTTCGAAACAATTAAATAAATTTCGACAAAGCGTAATTGGTCAAAAATTAATTCGTATCGATCAATTATCATTATTTTAGTTGTTTTATTCGATATTCATATACATATTACATTATTTTACTTACTGCTATTGTAGTTTTCTTTTTTTTTACGATTTTATTGTCCTTATAAATCGCGTAAACATTGTTAGAGAATTTTCCAATAAAACCTTCAAATATTCTCGGTGCATTACGTTTAATTACGATTTCACGTTCGCTTATTATTTTTTTTTTTCTAATGTCTTATTATATTGTTTAGTAATTATATGTTTCAGTTCATTGATTCATAATAATATACAGGAAATGCACATAAATATAAACTAATGAGTATTTGAGTGTGTACGTCTAAAAAATAATTTGTGTTCATACCAAAACGTTATCCTGTTAAAAAAAAAAAAATCAATTATTATTTTGTAACGTTCGTCGAAAAATTACGGTTTTCTATAGCAGGTTGCTTCGTAACTGTTGTTGGTTTTTTTTGTAATATATGTATCGGACTTTTCATGACAATTAAAACGCCTTCAATCATGCGATTTATTTATGTAATAGGCCACATGATCTCTAACAAGCGAAGACATTTGTCCAACACAACTAAACACCGACAAAGTAATAATAACAACAATAATGAACACGAAAATAGTGTAAAATTTGTAATATCCGTTTGATTATTTGAACAAAAATACATAAATAAATCTGCGCGTTTTACTACGGCGAACACGTTAAAAATACGAGACAGTTTCTCGCAGTCCGACGAAATCAGGTCATATTCGTTGAATAAAAAAAATTATGGAAAATGATCAAAAATACATTGTTCGTCCACTGTGTAATTAAGGTCATTGCGAAACGAAATAATTCTGTAGTACCTGAACACTTTTTTTTTTTTTTTTTTAAAAAAAACGACACAATATTCGCGTGATAAAAATAATATACCTTTGTAAGCAAGGTTATAACGAAACGGTTATAACAATAATTGAAGTTTCATTAAAAATTATACATTTATTTATTATGAATGACGACGTGTCGTTTATCACAATCGCGTTTTTATCGATCGGTACGCGGCTTCTCGGTCTCATACGAAATCGGTCGCTTGTATGTGCACACTTTTATTACTAAACCCAGCCGTCAAATGATATTGATATTGTCGATCTCCTGATTCTTCCTGTATATAAAGTAATCGTTTCCGTTATGCTCCGTTATCATACGATTTGAATTCCCTCGAGAATTCAAATGTTTCGAAGCCAACGAGGTGTGATATAATATAATAACAACAAACGCGTTTACGAAATTCGTAATCTCGTAGACGTGAATAAGCGTATTATTAACGTTAATTCCGCGGACGAATGGTTAAATACTTATTCTAAATGACGGAACGTAATGAAAAACGGTGTTATTACATTTTCTTCTTCTAACGATAATGGGTTAATGAAAAAATTGAAATGGCGCGCCGCCGCTGCGCGTTTATATTTGTATGAAGGGGCGGCGGCGATGGTAGGCCGCGAGTTGCGGTGAAATGGCCGTAACGTCGCGCATCTTCGCCTCGACCCAAGGTTTGTTGTAAAACCGTATTTTTCTTTGTTTCTCTCGGACGCGTAACACGGAGGGAATTACACGTTCACGCGGATCAGTCACATAACTATAAATAAATGATCGGGACGAGTGGTGTTGCGAGAGAAGAACACACACCTGTCGTGTTAGAAAAAAAAAAAACAACGAAAGAAAACGATAAATTTTCGAGGGCAGTAGTGTTCTATTTCGTCCACGCCGATATTCGATCAAGAATAATAATATTCGTACAGCGGCGACGAACGTTTTTCATTTTCTCGAAAGCCTCGGGATAGTTGCAGTTTGAACATCTCGATTGATTTTTAGTTTTAATAGAAGACAAAAAAAATATCTTAAAGTTTATAATCTTCGCAGAAAACGTTTAACTACGAATTTAAACGCTATATAAAAAAAAAAAAAAAAAATAATAATAATTTAATATTTTGCTCGAAATTAGTCGGTATAATAGTGTCATATAACCAATTGTAAATCATTCGCATTATAACAAAATACCGATTTCGCGAAAGTCCAATGTTCAGTCCACGGTTTTATAAAGTTTTTCGGTAGCTTTTCGTCCGAAAAAAAACCCGAGAAATATGTGAAATATACTCTAAAAAACCGTTTACAAGCAAAAAAACATATATTATTACGAAACCAACGACTTTTCTCGCCATGTCTATGACTTAGAATTACTTATATAATACCGTATGCGTGTCCAGAATTTTTATTCTTTGAGAGGCTCACAAAGATATGTATCAAATGTATTTAAATCGTTTAGTCGAGTTGTTGTTATTATTATTAACACGAATATATATATATATATATATATATATACGTGAATTCCATGGAAACGTATATTTTCGCAAATTTATTTAACGTCTACAAAATCAGTACAGTGGCGGATGCGTTTCGTGGTGAGTGTTTTTAAAAACGAAATCGACAATTTTTCGACAATACGTCATTCACTTTACATCGTTTTATATTATGTCGTTAAATATTTATTGCGCGATACGGAAACGGCGTTTCGTGTTGGAAGGAAGAAGAAAAAGAAGATATCGAGCCGCGGAGTTGAAGTGACGAACGTCTTGGCATTGTGTATTATGAATGTTTAAATTCGAAAACCAAAAATTGCCCCTCTTTTATGAATCGAAATCTCGTATTGTCTCTATAGCGATTTCGATTTATTCCAAAACCGAAAGAACTCTTCGTTCACCCCAATACGATATAAAGTTACGTGTTTGGTGCGAATATTTCGAGTGGAACATAACAATTAATTTCGTAATTACGATGAAATAACGATAAGCGATTTCGACGAAATCGCGTGTTTATCGGTAGTTTTTCATTTTTTTTTTTGAGGCGTTTTTGAGACGAACCGAGAAAATGAAGCCGTCTAAAAGCTGAACAACGAGATTAGACGCGATTCGTTAGATCGGAAACCGAACTGTGGACTGTAGGGGATCGGCGGAGCAATGCCGAGAATTTTTTTTCGTTAAAAACGTAAAAAAAAAATCACACACACACACACACATCATTGTAAAAAAACCAATGTACGCTCGTGCAATCATTCGTACACGCGTCAACTCTGTAATACTCGGATCGACAGACAAAAGAAGTTTTTTTTTTTATTTTATACACGTATAATGTTTTACATAACGCCGTCCGTCTGGGCGGTGGCGTCGAGTCCTCCGCGCCAGAGTCGTCGTAATAACAATTATTATTATATATGGACGCCGAGGAGACGAACGCGCGAACAACCATAACGTATTATTGTTTTATACACACACACACACACACCGATTATTATTATTAAATATTATCGCGACGACGATTATTTTCATAAAAAAATAATAATAATAATAAAAAATCGTAATTGTCATTATTTGTTTCGTCGGCGGGCGTCTCGGATCGTATATATTTTTCAACGCATTAATAATAAAACCAAGTACGTACCAAGTAAGAGAGAGAGAGAGAGAGAGAGAGAGAGAGAATAGTCGGCTACGCGACGACATTGTTTTATTTCGCGCTCTATCTGTGTGCGCGTACACACGGAGCGCGCGCACCTATTAAACGTTATTGTCGATTACGATTTTCATGACACGTTACATACACCGCGATCACGACTGTTCTACGATATTGTAATTAGTTTATTGTAAAATATATATATAAAAAAAAAAAAAATTTATATTCATTACTATCGTCTCGTACGCGTCGCGTGTACACATATTTATGTACACTTACGGCTCCGACGGCTTATTTAGACATTTGTAATGCTCGGGAAGTACTAACAGAACTCATAAACGAGTACAATAGATGTTCATAATCGAATTTCTATATATATATATATATATATTTATATATAAAAAATTAGTGAACGATAGAACAAACGCATTTCTAATGATCAATATTTAATTTGTTAATATTATTCGAAACCTATTCGTTGTGCGGCACCCGTATTTTAGCATGTGATGATCAGTTCCGAATCAAAACCCGCGTTTCTCTTTTATGCGGTATACGTCTTAAAAATCTCTCATTCTCCTCTCCATAACTACCCCATCGTTCGTTCTGCGCTTAACATTCCTCCTACTTAGCTTCCAGCCGAATTGACGCTAACTTCTATTTCATCAACGCGCTCAGTTGAGACGCCCCGGATCAATTATATATATATATATCCTTTCGTGTCACTGCTTATCCAACAAGAAATCATGCTCTCTTTCGTGTCCCTTCACATCGTACTTCCTTCGGTCATAACAATCTCTTACACGGAATGCTTCGTTTCCTTAACTATAAACACAATTGGACCAACTTACAAGTCGATATTTAACTGATAACTGTACTGTGAACGCATCATACTGATTCCGTGCGCCTATTGTAAACCGCACCACGGTATTCCAATCGAAAGTAACATTTTCATTGCACGGTTAAACCCGTGTAAAAATTCGGCATTAATTTTGGTCAAAAACACGGTGCTGTTATTTGCTGTATTTGCACCGTACCTTGGAACCACATTATTTATCGATGATTTAAATCGGCGTCTCGATTGCTATTCGGAGCGGTTCCCAATCTGTGCATCGCGACAATTTTCCTGGACCATATTAGCTCATAAAATAAAATAAAATATTACGATTTATCTTTGAACACTTTAAAACAACTAAAAACTTCGTTTGACCAATATTTCCCTGCGGCTCGCGCGAGAGGTGTTTTGTGAAAGATCACGGGAATGGGATGGTCTCGCAGTGATTAAATTTTGTCCATAAAAACCGATAAAAATGTTTGGGAACCGTTGCCGGCGTATACAAACGAAAAAATAATCTGTCGCTCGAAATAAAATCGTGTGCGTAAATCTCGACGACTGCAGCAGCGGGGTCACCAAAAACCGTAATCGAATTTATTCGTTTTTTTCCCTACATTAATAAAGATATACAATTTCACTGAATCGTCAATTTCTGAGCGTCTCGTCGCGTTTTACACGAGCAAGGGCGAAGTACTGCAATGACCCCGAGACAATACGAGCATTTATAAATTTTTTTTTTTTGATCGAGCAGTGAGTATTATATTAATATTTCATCGATCATTTTTTCTATCAGTTATTATTTAAATTTTAGCCATGTTTGACAATATATATATATATTTATTTATTTATATGAAAAATAACAAGTATTTCATAAAATCGAAAACACCAACGATTTCTTTAAAATGTATATAAATTTAGTAGGCTTTTACCTATTTGAAATAATAGTCGTGTTCAACTAAAAATCTCATAATTATTTTTCGTTTTATTCATTTTTGTGCTCTGTCACGTTTCTGTAAAAATGCACACCGACGTAAATACGTTATATAAGTTATATAAGTTTGTACACGGTTTAAATTTAAACTCCGATTATAATTTGTACACAAATTTTAATAATCTTTATTTAACGTAAAATTAGATGGTAAATCTTAAAAAAAAAAAAATTGTAAAATTTACCTACACATTAATTATTGTAGAAAATCCGTAAAATTAAAAATTTTTCATAAAAAAAAAAAAATTATATAACATTCGATTAAACTCGATTCGAACGGTATTTATTAAAACATGAAATTTGTATTGCACTTGTAAATTTTTATTTCGTTTTATACGTTATTAGTTTTCGTTACTTTTTGTAAGTGATATCCTATTTGAGAAGAGTGTTTTTATTTTGTTTTTCGATACCTTATGAACGATTTACTGGTTCAGCAGAGGACGTCGGATTAGAATGACAAGTACACGCGGTCAGAGTCGGATTAAGGTTGTGTTTAAGATTAATAATGGCTCATCAGGCGGCACGTCTTCGTCGTCCACTCAAGAAATCCGTCTGTTTTCGAAAATTTCACGTTTTACGCGAATCAATCATTTCCGCGAATACAAATTCAAGACTTATCAACGAAAAAAGAAGAACCGAAAATTTGAATCAAATACCCGCCGAAACGTTTTTAAATACGTTTTTCGTTATTATACGTATAACAAAAACGTCTTTCTGGCCCTTTTAGAACGAAGTTGAAATTTCTTCGAGTTTTTCACGACTTTCCACACGAAACGTCCGTTTAGTTTTCGCGCGTTATAATCCCGCCGCGTTTTTCAATAGACGACGAATAAATAATGTATTAATGTTTTACCGCCACGAGTCGTTATAACAAAATAAGAAAAACCTTTTTTTTCCTTCTTCAAATTTCTCGACATTTCCGGCCCGCCGTTGCTCGAGACGTATTTCCCCGCTTTCCCCGTTGATCCGGTCGAGTCGACGGCTCTCCTCGTCCTGCGAAAATCGTCTTCCGTGTCGTCATTATCCCGCTGCCGCGGGCTCCAAATTCCTGCAGGAGTCTTAATACGCGGTGTCTTCGAGTCCAACCGTAATATCAATTACCGTCGGCCCGGCGTCAGTCGTTCAGTGTGTGTGTGTGTGTGTAATTCTATTTCCTCTCGGTTTCGTTTGTCATTGTTGTGGCCTTCGCAGTACACACACGCACACACACGAAACGATAATAACAGGGGACGGCCTCCCACATTTGTTTCCTGTGCGCCCGTCCGATTATCTCCCTCCACCCTCCCGTTTCCCCGCCGCACGCGAGATACTAATAATAACAAACGCGGCGGCGGCGGCGACGACGATAATGTGATGTTATAATTTTTCGAAATTAGTGCGGCGGGGTAACGTCGGAATGGACGTGCGCGCAAGGCGGACGGGCCTCCGCGGATGGGTGGCGGTGGAACGCCGTGGACGGGGTGACGAGTGTCGACGGCGGGCGGGTGGGTGGTCGGGGGAGGGGCGTGTAATACCGTAATGCAATTTAATAATTATATTAGTGACGTGCTGGAGAATGAGAGGAGGATGGGCGTAAATATAATTAGGTTAGGTACGCACACACACGAGAACAACAACGGCGATGATTATTACGGGTAGACGAGGAGGAGGTACACCCGTGCAGCGTACAAGTGTTCGGGTATAATGTACAACGGACTATTATCCCGTCCATCGCCTTGACTCTATATATATATAATATTATTATTATTTTTATAAAAAAAAAATTAACTCTCCGGTGCCTCCGCCCGACATTTTCAGTGTATATACGAGCACGTTACACACCGGAAACGGACTCGGTTCTCGTATCGACAGGTAGTGTCGACCAGTAGTAGTGAGAGGTAGTAATTGCACGCGCGCGCGCGCGCAAACTACCGCGAACGTGAACGCCGCGCGCGCGCGTAATAATTTATTTTTTTCCGAGTTTTTATTGTTTTTTTTTTTTTTTTTTACAAGTCAGTACTACTCGCGTATATTACGGGTACACTAATACACGGTCGTCTAAATAATATAATTTAATAACGTCGGCGACGGAGGTAATGATAGAGTCGTATATATATATTATATGTGTACACACGGTTTTTTTTTTTTTTCTCTAATTTTATTTTATTATTTTTTTTTTTTTACCGGTCGCCGTCAATTTCGCGGGTCGTCGCCTCGTCCGCGCGCGCGTTCGTTGCCGCGCTAACGGATACGGTCTTCCGCCCGTTCCCGGCGGCGGCCCCGTCGTGTCGTCGCTTTTTCTTCCGGTGGGGGGGTGGGGCGCCCGTACCCCGACGATACATCCGGGGTCGCACGACGACGGGCCGCCAGGACACGTCTCCGCGTGGCGAATCCAAAACGAAAAAAAAAAAACACAAAAAACGGTTTTATTGGAAAATTTTTTTAAAAGGTAACGGCGAGCCGTCATTTCGTCTCCTTCTCCTTCGGCCTCTCTCTTTTCCCCTTCACATTCGTACACCGGCGTTGTCCATCGCAGTCGTCTCCTCTTCGCACAACACGGCCGAACCGTCGTCTCTCGCACCGTTTTCTCCGCAATAAATTCCACGCCAAACACCCCTTCCGTGTTCATTTCATATTCATATTCATTTCCTAAAATTATTATTATTATTGTTATTATTGTTATTACTGTTATTATTGTTATTATACTCCACACAAATCCGTCTTGGCATTTTCAATTCCGATACTCTTATCGTTTTCGGCGTGTACTTACGTGTATGTGCACGCAGTACAAACTCAATAATTGTGTTGTTTCGATGATGGTGTTATACGCTCTGAAAAACTCGAAAACCCGCAAAACACAATAATTACTGTTATTTCGGTGGAAAAAAATAACTCGAATGTTTATTAACGAGTACTCGGTATCGAGTGGTGATGTTAGAGGAGGAGGGCGCATAATTTTTTCTGCTCCTTTAAGACGACGAATAACAATAATAATAATAATAATAATAATGATAATAATAATAATAATAATAATAATAATAATAATAATAATAATAATAATAATCATTCTCGAAATCATTTGCTAATTTTGTCAACGACCGTCACACCGCGCGCCGTCCGTTATCCGTAAAAAGTACGTACGTTTTGTTCTACACACACACACACACACCAGTTTTCGCAAAAACAAAATTGCTACAAAAAAATGCAACTAATTTTTCTTCGGTTTAAAAAAAAAACCAAATTTTTTTGGTCCAAATTGAATTGAATAAAACGTCGACAGATGGATGAACGAAATATTATATTTGTGTTTTGAAATTCGTTGGTTTTATATATAAATATAAATATATATATATATTTTGTTTTACACATTTTCATCGTTAATTATTTAATACGATTTCAACGAGCTTTTGGGCATTCTGTTAATTTTGTTTTGTTTTTATTGCGAGTAAAAAATAAAAATTTCGAAATTCAAAAGGAATACCGAAGAGATAATGTTAGCGCACGTTTTTTTCGGTAGGCAGTTTGTTTTCTGTGTTTTCCTAGTATTTATTTCTCAAGGAGAAAGAAAAAATCTAAATAATTTTATGAAAAATCGGGTAAACGAACGATTTTTTTATTATTATTAAAAATCAATTATTACTCGACACGTTAAATGTTCATACGTTTTTAGAACGTCGTGCAGTGCGCACAATGACTGGGAACAGTGTTCGGGAAAACAAGAGCAAAACACAGATACGATTTCCCACGGTGAACGGCGGGAAACGCAGATTTGTTTAAAACGAAATGTTGGTAAAAACAAAAAAAAAACCCACAAGATTGTACGGAAATCGTCAAAAAAAAAAGTAAAAAACATTGTGTTTTCGTTTCTTATATAATGTTATGTAGTGCGGATAACCGACCACGGGGTGATATTATATTTCGTACGTAATCGATAACGAGAGGAGTAGATAATGTAAACGAATATAAATTTTATAAGCGTTTTGGTTAGGTTTACGTCGAGAAATTCGACGAATATTCGCGGAGACCGTTGCGGACGACAACAATGTTATTTTAGTGGGCGCGCGGATTTTTCATGTGAATACGTAATTCTATTGAATGCGAGAATTTCTCAATTCTGATTAAAAATAAGCGCGTTCTTCATTACACCCCGAACGAAACGAGCCTTTTTACGTATTTTTTTAAATACTTCGCCGATATTTACCGGTAGTATTTCGTAAATATTTCGCATTTTCACGATTTTCGCAGGGGTATCAAATATTAAATATCCCAGAAATGTTAACAACAATCATAATTCTCTCGGAAATTTTGTTTTATATGAAACAGATGATTAACTGACGACGTCGTGTGTCGTAAGACAAAATAAGATACGATGGATTACTGTTTTCCATGTCACCGTGTACCGGCTCGTGTCGGTATTATTATTATTATTATTATTCAGTCAGCCGTTTTCGTTCATTCGTTCGAGTACGTCCAAGTGAATTTATATATTCGCTTCATTTTCGTTTTGCGCGTACATTTACACCGATTATAATCATGTCAAAAACACCCGATCAACTAAAAAGAGCAAGAGTTGTACGGTAGTACCTTTTAGAATTTCCTAATGAAACTTTTAGGAGCGATGGCCGCCAGTAACGCGTTACTTACAACTATCAGTAGAGATATCCTTTTGAATAAAAATGAAAACACGTCAAACGACATCGAATCAACGCCATGTGACAGATTACGTAGTACGAAATATGATCTTATTAACCTCGCGGTCGACGCTGAACGCTCCTTCAGCCGCTCTACAAGTCGATTTCGAGACCTAACCGCGCGCGCGGTGGTACATTCAAATTTGAAAATCTCTGAATGAAACTGTTTCGAACAGGAAGGCAACAATTAACGAAGACGATTGGACGAATGATTATTAATTACATATTAACGTAAAATATTGGTTTTTTTTTTTTTTTTTTTTTTGTTACATATTTTACATTTTTTTTAATTTTGACTTTTTTATTATATAAAAATACGCGCCCTGACTATTAGTGTCATTTAAATCACGTGGCGAGAGAAAAGTAATTTACGAGAATATATTATACTTTTTTTTTCTTCTCATGTTATATAAAATACACGTATAGTTTTTCTTGTCGCGCATAAATTTTTTCCCGTTCCAACTAATTACAAATTATAACGAGTAGAGGCGTGTCTAGAGAAGAAGTAGAAGAAGAAGAAAAAATGCTTTTGGATTTATGATTTCGTTAATTGTATTGCTTGCGCGTAAATTATATTATAATTGTACACTGCAAATTCTTTAATTGTAACAATAGTGTTCTCTTAAAACAAAACAATACAAAATAGCGTCTACGGTATATAATTGTTAATTATCAAAACCTAATAATTTGTCACGATATATATATATTTTTTTTTTAAATTAAAGAATGAATCCAATTTATATAGAAGTGACGATTAAACGGGAAACGTTTTTTACCGTTTTAGACGATGTTTTTTTTGCTCTCTCTCGTTCATTGATACAACTCGATAGAATTATATTATTTTCGCGTGCACAACGTTCGCTGTTTACGATGCACTTTCTCGGGGGTTTATTTTTTAAATACTGGAGATTGCGTATTTATAGTCATCGGTTTTTTTAAAAAAAAAAATAATAAATATTTGGACGGATAGATAACTATAACGAAATCATCTGATTCTATGAGATCACTTAATAAAAGCACGCTCGAACAAACGATTTCGATGATTTATTTTTTTTTCCTCGTACTTTGTGCCAGAGTAGTGCGCATTGCAGGAAACTCGTGGAAATGGACTGAAAAATGTACGGAGAAATAACGAAACGTTTTCGACATTTCGTGTGGTGTTTAATATATTTTCGCGAGGGAAAATTTGAATTAAAAAAAAAAAAAAAAAAAAAAAACGAAATAATTTCGCAATAAAGCAAATAAAGCACAATCGTATAATATATTAGAAAAAGTACGCTCGCTCGTATTATTAATTAGAAAAAAAACGTTTGGTTCGGAAATTTACCGCTGATTATTACGTTGTGGCCAGATAATCTAATGGAGATATAAACCATCGATATATCCTAATCGGAGCAGTGATAATTATGGGATGACAATTCATTGTAAATACAATTTTTATGTAAAAAAAAAAAAAAAAATGTCGAATTCCGTTTTGAGATTACAAGTTATATAGGTTTACTAAAGTGTAAAAAATACAAAATATTAAAACAGTATTTATTTATTAATGCTATTACGTGTAAACCTACTCGGAGTTTTGTAAAAAGGAATTGACGATTGGCCAAAACGTCTCTCGTGGTCTGAAATTTATATTTACTCCAACGGGGCGATCCGAGTAGACCAAATGACGATACGACGCGTGTGCGTGTGCGGTCCGTGACAAATAATTGTTAAGAATTTCCGGCGTTTGTAAATCTGAAATAATTTCAAATAATCGTATAATATGCGCGAGTACCGTTTCGACGATACGAGGATATAATTTTGTCGGAACCTACTAATCGAACCGTGGACGGACGGGGCGGTCAAGTATAAATTTTATTGATGGTCGGTCGGCCGCGTATCCATTACTCTCAGTGTAATAAAAATGGAAAAAAAAAAAAAAACGAATGTAATGAGTAGTGTAATGAACGTCGTCATCGTCGTCATGGTCGGACTGCACGTTCTGGCTGAACGAATAACTCAAAACGATGCGTCGTCTTCGTCGTTAATCGTCTCGATTAGTACGGAAATATTATGTAAAATATTGTTATTATTGTATGTACGACGTAATAACTTTATTATTTACCTACTTATTAACTGTATATTTATTATACGTTATTATGAGTATCCGCGGGTGCACACGCACGAGCTCCTTCCCATCCCGTTTATGTTTAACGCGTATGTTCTCGCGGCACGGATAAAAACGTAGGAAAAAAAAAACGAAGGAAAACGTAATATTATGTTATACGTTAAAAAAGAAAAAAAAGGAGGGTGGTTCACGTATACGGTAGCGTCTCGACGTACCGCGCGATCATCACCTGTTTTTAAGGTAATCCCGCCGAGCGTTTGATTACATATGTATTTTCACAAACTAATCTTAATAATAATAACAATAACAATAATAATAATAATAATAATAATAATAATAATAATAATAATAATAATAATAATAATAATAATAATAATAATAATAATAATAATAATATCAGTGTGCGATGCCGCGATCAGATTTTTTCGGGGTCAAGGACGGAGGAAAAATTAAGGATGCCCTTAGCACACTTAACTCTGTTATCACGTTTCAGTACGTTACGATGAGCGTTCTTTTTTTCTTTTTCGAAACGGCGTATCCCAGACTTTTTGTCATTTGCCATCCGCAAGTCTGCAGACCGTTTTACTCTTACTCAACTCGTTTCGCTTCAACTGCTAATCTCAACTCGACGCAGTGGACTCGATTGCGTGGAGAAAAACAATTATACGTACAAAGCCGTTTTGAAAATATTTATCAAAAAAAAAAAATCGCAAATAATCAACAACGAATCGCGTCTAACCGCGAATGTATACCGTAATGCGACACTTACGGGTTTTCGATTAACGCGCAAAATGATTAGAAGGGAGAAGTATTTCACATTCGGTTCCCGTGGATTCGAAAAAGACCGAGAACTCTAAAACGATACGAACTGGCTCTCGAACATGTCAAAATGACATGCGTTTCGCGTTGTGGTGTACGCGTAATATTAATTGATGGATCGCAAAAACGTTTGGAACGTACACATTCTTTCCTGGCACTACACTATTTTAATATTAGACTTCGGCGAGTCTATATGCCAATCGTAATATGCGAATAAAACAATACTTACGAACAGTATAAACGGAAACACATTTCGTTCCTATAACGGGAAAAAAAAACGTATGCACGCTTAAATCTCATTGATTTTCCGACGCTGATCACGGGCCAGTCGAATTGCATTCGAATTATTATTCGTATATTTTTTTCTAATCCGGCCGATCAATGGATTTTGCCGTTGATTGCTGGTTCCCAATCTGCTGTGATTTTTTTTTTTTTTTAATATAATTATTACTGGTGTTATATGTCAAAATTAAGTTCGATGGCCGAAATCTGATTGTAAAAAAAAAACGAAAACAATTTGAAAACGGCTGCGGAAATCGCGTGTTTTTAGAAAGTTCAGTGATTGTTTTTGTTTTTCATTTGTTCGTAAAAAGAGTGGAACGAGATTTTCGAATTATTCCGATCGACGGCAATCGAAATAACTCAATCGGTTCGCGCGCCAACGTTCGAACTAGTTATTAAACTCGTCGACGACTGTGTTATGTTTTATAATTTGTTATTTATCGATTAATAAAATGTAGTAACACGATAATAAATACGGTGCTTGTAAACGAGTTTTAATGTTTTCAATCGTGAAAACACGATCGTTTCACTGTGCGGATGTTTAATATATAATATACGTTCGGGCATGGCGAAATCGCGCTGCGATACATTTGCAACGACGTTTCAAATAGATTTCCTGTAGCAATGGCTGCTTGCTGTATTATAGGAAACTTTTGAGAGATAAACACGCGGAATTTCGCGTGAATACTCGTGTTCGTCGTAGTGCAAACGAACGAAATTTTGTTGTTCTCCGTGAATTCTCTATGCGAAAATGCGGGGGAGATTTAACAAAACAGCCTTAACTCGCGGTGTGTTGTGGATGTCGTTTAAGTGAATTCCTTCGATAAAGATTTCAGAGTTTTGTCATTGCTATAATATAAATTTGAAAGCACTCGAAAAAAAAAAAAGTCATTGCAATCGATAAAACGATTCTGATCGGAGCTTCGGTGCAATATTATTTTTTATTCATAATACGTAATAATATAGTGTGTACACGATTTACGATTAACCTTAGAGTCCGTATCATTTTAGCATTTAGTTTCTTTCAATAAACATTTAGTTATAAAAATGTTTAATTTCAATTGTCATTTCCTATTGAAATAATGCGTTTTGTTGAAAAACTCAAAAATTGTTTAAAAAAAAAAAAAAAAAAACCTAATTAACGATTATATTGTATTGAATTTTTAATTCTTAACATAAAAAATTATCACTTTTATGAATACCTCAACATCTACAATTGTTATAAATAGTCCAAAAATTGATGGAAATTGTTCGATAGTTTTTGTTTGGTCAATATAATATAAAGTTACATATTTTTTGTTAATACTTCAAGTTTCTATCACAATTAGTTACGAAATTACGATAATAGGTTTTGACGAAATCGCGTTTTTACCGCGTTTTTTTTTTTTATGTAATTTTTCGATATTCGTTTTTTTTTTTGTATTTTTGACGCTTAAAAAAAGTTTTGAGAATATGGAAAAACGACTTTTCCAAAGTTAACCAACTACTTTTCGGTAATGATCTGAGCACTCTTTTTAATAGAATCTTTAGGTATACACATTATTGTGTAATACCGATAAATTCCTCGTCGCTCCGCTCAGAATTCAAAATTCACGGCGATGTGCCGTGTGAACCAATTGGTCATGATGACATTAAAGTATTTACCACACGTAACGCCGTATTATTTTATGTCATTGTAATATTTTTTTTTTTTATATTTTTATTATACTCGTGGTCCTAATATTATCGTACACACAAACACACATACCAATGACGTATTTAGGATTTCTTTGAGGAGACGATTAAAAAAAAAAGTCCGCTTCACTCGAAATACATAGGTAAGAAGTGGGCACTAAACATTTTTAAATGCTACAACACTGCATATGTTATAAACGATAAACCTTTAATTTTCATACATTTACAATAAATCCAGTCTCCTAGTCCTGGGCTTTTTTGCCGATTCCGTCGGTTATTTCCTCAACGTGCAGTTCAACGTTGTTGTGGACGGACGATTGCATTGCAAGCTCATTGGGCGCACAATTTAAAAATCAAGTCGATTGTTAAAAAACAGAACGTATTCCGTAGAATTCCTTAAAAATGTGTTTTCGATTATTTTTTTTTTTTTTAACACGAAAATGTGCGTTCAGACGCGTCGACGATTGCACACGTCCTAGCGATTAAAACATTTTTTTTTTCCGATAGAAACGTCGTTGTTTCATTACCCGCTGATAGAGTTATAGAAATAAAATACAACCATAAACATATTTATAATATATGTTAATAAAAAAGCTACAGATATATCTCCACCCCCCCCCTTTAAATACGCCATTGACACACACACATATGTGGCGAGTACACGCACAGCGGACAAGTCATCACCAACTCGTCGTATCCCCCTTTCCCGTCTTTGCGTGCTCGCGTTAAAAACCACAACCTTCGTGCCGTCGTAATTCGATTAACTCTAATACCGCAGTACCCATGTACAGCGGCGATTGAACGACGTATCACGTAATATTATTTCCCCTAAACCCAGCAGCACACACGCACATTTTATTATTATTATTATTGTTTTCGTAATGTTATCGAAACGGGGAAAAATTAATAAGAAGGCGTAAGAGTATATTTAAAAAAAAAAGAAAAAAATTGACGTTCCGAAAGGCCGAAACGTGTTGTAAACGCAAAATACTCCGCAATCGTATTCTCGTCCATTATCATAATCTCGTTCCTCATATCGTTTCAGGAGCGGGGTGACAACTAAATTCAAGACGCGAGATCGAAATTCGTCTAAGCCGCCCGATATTTTCCAATCCATAACAGACATTACGTTGAAATTCGTAAATTATCTAAGACACTCTTGTGAAAATCTACAATAAACTCTATAAAGTATAATGTAGAATCAGTGTTGAAATCGGAGTGAGGGAGACTGAGAAGTGATTCGACTAATTGTCCAGAAAATTAAACGTACCTATACTTTTTTTTTTTTTTGCAAGTAGAATGCACTGGACGGGGTCCGTCTTTTAGCATTTATTTGTTTTTTTTTTCCCCCGTAATACGCGATCCACTGACTATAATAAATATAAACGTGAAAATGAGCGGCCGGTTTTTCGTTAAAGGAACAAGAAAATATTCAAATAACGACGCTAAAATATTCAAAAGAAAAAGAAGTGATACGAATAAAGCGTTTTGACAGTTATTGAAAAGTCGACTTTTTGAAAATTTCGAAACGGGGGGGAAAAGACACGAAAAAAATTGTTTTCATAACTATAATCGATATTATTAATTTACTTATTAGCCGTGAGCGGATAATTTCATAAACGCAGAATTAAAAAAGGTATTGTTAACCGTTCGAATACGTATTGACGACTGTGTTACATACGTTTAAACGACAATATTGTATTTTTGATATTCGTATTGTCGAAAACTAGTAAAAGAGTAATTTGAACGTTGAAAAATATTCGGAATATGTATTTAGGAGGGTATAATAATATTTTCACACCAATAGCGTGTATTATTCGCATTACGAATAATTTTACCTTTCCCCCAAGAAAGAATATTTTTTAATCCGAATAAAAAAAAAAAAAAAATTTGTTTTACCCCAGTACTCCCCCCTTCTCCCCCCGGGACTGTTCAGTACGCGGTGCCGGATAATGTATTATGCGTAATATATGAAAAAAAAAAAACGTATTTTCGACTGTATTATTATTCCGTTATTACGTGATTGCGCCGCGATTATTACAATGAAATTACACGTATAGGAAACAAAAATAATAATAATAATAATAATAATATGATCTGGGGCAGCAGCATCGTCAGAAGTGTGTATATATGTGCACACACACACACAAAACACCACTTCGGCCAGACCCCGGTCGTCGTGGACCGCCGAAAAATATTCCGCCTTGAGTGCGCGTGTAATATAAACGTGTCGTAATCGTTCGTTCGTTCGGCCGTCGCCGTCTTATAATAATAAACCACAAAAAGTAATTTCGAAACGTGTGTGTGTAGAGGCGCGCGCGATACGTGCGAGTATGCGCCGCAGCGTATACGGGGGACAAACAACGCGCGTACGAATTATATAATAATATTACCAGTTTTTTTTTTTCCTATATTATATTATTAAATTATGAACATATAAATTTGTGAACGGCGACCGAGATTATTATTATTGTTGTTGTTGTTTCCCCTCCCCCTCCTCCTTTTTATTTCGTTGTTATTGAATTAAATAGAAATAATTCAATTCTCGCGGCGGGCCGTGATATATATTTTTTTCCCTGTCTGAATATTACGATTATCGTTTTGTTTATCACTGCACGTAGTGTTTTTTTGATCTAACGGCGTTTCGCTCTCTCTCTCTCTCTCTCTGTCCTCCGTTACACGTTACGTGTATAACGTGTCTCGCAGTGAATACGCGAAAATCAGCGGGACGAGAGAGGTATGTGCTGCGGATTCGGCGTGTCGTCGATTTCGAGTTTTACGCGCGAAAACAGTGTTGGGGAAAGTGTGCGAAATAATAAGACTACGAACAACAGATACTGACACAACGGGGTGAATACTGTTTTGAATAACGTCCATTAAATGGAAGTAACACCAAGTGACGGGGATATGTGGCGGGACGGTCGCTTCTCCCCAGCCACTGGAGTTTTCGTCACTTTACGTTCGTTTTTATTAATTTTTCGTGAACGACGGAGTTGATTGAAATTTGTGTATTGTTTCGAATTACATCATTAAACTTTTGAAAAAGGGGAGGATTTGAGTACGGGATTGCTCACAAAGTGTTCATGGAAGGGGGGGGGAATGTGGATATTTTTTTTCGACGAAAATATTCGTATCGTCCATAATCAATTTAAGCGCACAAACTTCTAATACCGATGACGGGGAGGTGGTTGAACTCCGTGATCGAAAAAAAGGGGGAAGATTACCATTGAGTTTGAGTTCGCTCACGGAGCCCCCCTCAAGAATTTGATATAACCGCCACCGGAAGTAATCCATTTAAAAAAAAAAAAAAATTTTTTTTTTCCATATATGAATACGAAGTCCTTTTCGAAATTCTAACCAGGGACAACGGGACGCGATTATAATAATAATAATAATAATAATAATAATAATAATAATAATAATAACAACAACAACCGAATCGTGTGAAACTGTTTTCACCGTGCGAAAGTTCGCGCGGCAACGGCGTCGACGATATTTCGTCGTCTTCTGGTTGCGCGCACACGCGGCGGCACACCTGCTGCGCAACGCAGTCGTAATTTACGACAATTAATTAAATTAATTAATTCGTTTGCGCGCGCCGCCGAAGTAACAAAGGCACTTAAACGCGTTTAAATTATTTTACGCGACATATTATAATAAACACGGCGCACGGCGAATACCGGTCAACGTTTATATATTTTATACAATGTGTGTGTGTGTGTGTGTGTATAAAGATTACAATGTACACTACACGTGATCGTGTATAGTGTTTTAGCGTGTATTACGCTGTTATTTTGTACGACGTAATGTGTCTGTATAGTATAACGTCTCCGTTATGTAACGTACACGGCGTATACCACTCAGTAGTAGTGCTCCTGTGTGTGTCCGTCCGCCCTAAACCCGACGGATTTCAGCGTACAAATAAGTCCTATCTAAATGAACGATAACAATTAATTCGGCGTGAAACAATTTTCTTCCGTTATTGCGCATTATAATTGCAGCACCACGTGACCCCGTGGCCGCGCGCGGTCAAGTGGTTACACCGCGCGGTAGAAAACGATTCTTCTTTTTGTTTTTTAAGCGCAGCGCGGGCGGTCGTTACGTAACATTTTATTATAATTCGGCGGTACCGGACAAACAGACTTCAAACGAAAATCGATGGCGGGGGTGGGAGGAACGTACGCTTGTCAAATAATTTTCGTGATGACGGACAACAAAAAGTTATCGAACCACGGCGAGGCGTTATTTGTGTATATGTCGCTTACGTGAATTATTCGGATAAAGTGTATCGTTATGAATTTGAAAGCAGTGACAAATCGTTGAATAGGGTTTTGCATATAAACGGATCTCTCCGGTTCGCCCGTACTGAAGTGCACGGAGAGACAGACGGCTAGTTAGTTAATGGATATGAGCGAATCAATCGCAAAAGAACGCAAAAAAAAAAAAAATCCTCCGTCCATTACTCCTAATCATCATTATTATACTTCGATGGCCGGGGAGCGATTGAAGTTTCGCCCGCGCCAACAGTGGCGGTTACAGGGGCGTATACAAGGGGGGGGCGATGGGGCGATGACAACTAAAATTAATCGAACTAAAACTAAAAGGTCATAAAACATTTTTTTTATTTAAAACTTATTATTTTTATATAATTTTTCGATAATTCTAAGTTGGCAACAGATTCGATGGGCCGTTTTTCTATTCGCCCCCCCCCCCTAAGGGATGAAGTAAATACGCCCCTGGGCGGTTATCGTATAAAATTACACCGTATTTATCGACAATCGTCGTCGAATGAAATCAAAATAATACCGGTCTCGCAAATCGTCAATTACACATTTCAATCCATTACCAAAACCGAAAGCGCGTTTATTCAGACGGTTTTCGAAACTGCGTGCATACGTGTACGCCGCTGTAAATAACTCATAATTACGGAAATAGTCAATTACACAGAAGTTCTGTAGTTATAACACGACGAACGATTTTCTTTGTCTCGGGCGATTTTATTTATTTATTTTTGTTTTTGCCTCTCTTCTTTTAATATTACCGCCGCGCAATAACAGTAATTATAATTAATATACATATGCGTATACTATACGCCGTATAGTATAATATGTAAAATAACGAGCGTTACACTCGGACACGCCGACGGCGGTAATTACATAACGTATCGGACTATACAACAACCACGTGTAGGTGTGTATTTAAAAAACGACGGAGGTAATCGAGAATGAGGTAATGCCAGGTGAATATAACGAGACGACAAGTGTTTGCACTCGAAAAACAATTACGGAGTAAGTAGAGGTGATTTTTTTTTTTTTTTTTTTGTCAAACAATACCACGAGAACGATTAGTAGTAATATTCTCTTGTAACTCTTCGGCGAACCGTTTTTATACGACAATTTTCGAGATATTTACGATTCACTATTCGATTTCGTAACGAACTGGTGGATTTATATCGCGATTTGTTGGGGGAAAAAAAAACGACCACTGGAACTCATTCGAATTATAAAACACCGGGGTTTGTTTTTTTTGAACGTTCGTTTTCGAACCGAAGGGTTAATTTATTAAGAAAAAAAAAAAAAATGTTTTTCCGTCTTTATCGTTCACGATGTATATGTCACACGCGCTACGTGAATTTTTTGGACGGTTAGGAATCGGGTGGTCAATGAGCAATCAACACTTCGGTTAAAGAAAACCGCGGTGGGCCGAAGTCAGTTTAAAGTGTAATCGTCGTCGTATGCGCGAGGCCAGCACGAGACTACTGTCCCTGTATTGGATGATCACTTGATCATCCAATATAGTTGTTGATCACTTTCGAAAATGATCTGCACATCCCGGGCGAATAATAATAATAATAATGGCGTTAGAACAAAACGTCAACGTTCGATAATCGATCGAACCAATTTATTCCACCGCGTCTAATCGAATACATCGAATTTCCAATTTTTTTTTTCAAACATTTTTGAAATACACCCCCTACCCTCACACACACACACACACACACACAAAAAAAAAAATAAATTCCTGGCGCGCCGGTCTTGACACGCGCATACTTACAAACTTCACGTCTGTAACCGCAACAACACGTCGGTGTTGAAAAAAAAGATTAAAAAAACAAAAAACTCTGGGTTTGTTTTTTCTTTAATAATAACAATAATAATACGTGAAATATTCAAATAATAATATTTTCATAATATAATGTTCTCGGCGCCAGGCCAGCCCCCTCCCCCCACGGCCCCTGGAACGCGACACTGACGAGAAATTACCGAGAACCGACGGAAATTGCATTCGTGTGACCTTTAACCGTGTGACCATAAAACGCCGCCGTCCCCTCGCATTCGTCGGGGCAGCAGACTATCGTTTGCGCGCGCACCGCACACCCGAATTCTGCAGGCCATCGCCGCCGTCGCCTATTGCTGCACGCCGCGTGAAACGATTAAAAACGTGCTTTGGTTTCCGGTTCGGCCGTTGCGTCACGGTCGCGTTACTCCTCGTACACCGTACGCGGGTTTTGTCCCGCGGGGAGAAGGGGCAGTGTTGCGCGTCCCGTCTCCTCCGGTGTTCGGTTGAACGCGGGGGCCCGAAACGTTCGCATGTTCCGGTGTAATTACGTTACGATACGATAACGGAATTTTACAATAATATTGTAAAATAAGACGGATCGGACGGGATCCACCAGGGGCGTATTTACTTCATCCCCTTGGGGGGGGGATGGGCGAGTAGAAAAACGGCCCGTCGAATCTGTTGCCAACTTAGAATTATCGAAAAATAATAAGTTTTAAATAAAAAAATGTTTTATTAGATTTTTTTTTGTAGTTCGATTAATTTTAATTGTCAGTCGATATAGGTACATACACAAGTATCTAGGGGGGCGATCGATCCCCCCCCCTTGTATACGCCCCTGGGATCCACACACACACACACGTTTCCGTAATTTACAGTGCTTTTACAGAGATGGATTGACGACTGGCCGAATTACCCCGTTTTGTCCGGTACGAGAGATGGTGGTGCTGAATTGTGAAACGTACTATTATTATTGTTATTAAATTATATTTATCGTATTTTAAACCCCTATTCGTCGAACCGTGTGTGTACGTACGACACCGGTGTGTTTTTGTAAAATGCGTTCCGAGACGATTTCTCGTACGGTCGATTTAATAATAAAATTCGTTGAAAAATCCGAATGAAAACACGAACGAAATTTGCGTTGTCAATCGTTAGTTTACGCTCAAGTCCAACGAATCCGAGAGTTTTTAAAAAAAAAAAACCGGAAAACTTACCGATTCATTGCGGACCGATCGCGGCAATCGTTTTCCTTCCCCCCGACTGCACCGTATTCGAATCAAACGGATTTGTTTCTTCAGATTTACGATTTTACGAAATATTATTTCATTATTCAAATAATACTGTTCAACCATCGAAAATCACTCGGTCGGTTTATCTTAAATTATCACGCGGCGTGCCCATGAGTAGTAGTAGTCGATACGCGCGTTCCGCGTCAATAACGACGACGCGCGCGTACGCGTATTAGTTTCGGATCGTTTTCCGAAATTTGAAGTGTGCGCGCAAAATGTTTCACAAACACATAACGACGATCGGGTTCGTAATGGAAACAAAGAAAGAAAGCAAAAATGTATCGAACCGCGGGGTGTCGTGAATGGTCGCTCAAATGAATTCGAAAGAAGCAGCAATGGAAAAGAAGCAAAAAAAAAGAAAGAGAAAAAGGAGCAAATTCATTGGACACGATAAAACGATTCTGAGCGAAGGTTCGCGGTGTAATGTTTTCGGTGTATCACAAAAGCCAACTATTATTACGAATTAAATAACTCGAAACCTATAATTGTTATATGCGAATAGTCCAAAATTAAAATAGAGGTTTTGACATTTTTTTTTTTTTTTGTCCCTCGATACGAATATACAGTTATGTGTTTAACGAATGTATCAAATGTCCCTTTAGTTTTAAAATTTGTCGAAATAGATTTCGACGAAATCGCCCGCACAACACTTGAATTATTTATTTTTCCGTCGTTTTTTTTTTTTTTTTTTTTGATTTGCATTTTTAAGCGCTTTTGTGAAAATCCTCTCCTCTAAAGCACCAACTCAGATGCGATATATGCTACCTAACTGTGATTCTAAAGATTCGGCGCACTTCTTCTGGTAGGATTTTCGAGTACAAACACGAATGACAAAAAAAAAAAAAAAAAAAATAGAACGCAGTTTTGTAAAACCAAAACGTTAACTAAAATGTTTCTTTTTATTACACACATTCTAATCAACACACGTGTACGCCTCGTCGTGTTATTGCAGTTACTCGTTAGGCGTGTACATCGGTACATAATATAGAAAAAAAAAACACGAATTATGTCTGAGACGGTATTTTATTTATTATACTTTTTGTCAACTCACAAACGAGTGATATATTATTTTGCGGCACAATAAACGCGTTCACACGTGTGTGTGTGTGTGTGTGTGCTGCTGACCATACTGACTGCATCCCCGAGCTCGATCGCGCGAATTTCGAATTTGTTTGACGGCCGTTCTATTTTTCCTCGAATATTTTTCGCCAGCTCGCGGACAGCTCGCGCGCACATGTCCCCCCGCACAGAAATGAAGTAATACAAATAAACTGAATAAAAACTATTTTTCGTACTATATATTCCGAAATAAAATGGATTCAAACACGTTTGAATGTGTATCCGCCGGCTGACAGTGATTAATGTTTTATAATCCACGCGTTACAGTCTTTTATTTGTACATTCCGTGTGGACTTAAGAAAATGTTCTTTTGTGACTTTTGAGAAATTCACGTTTCTCCGGTATTGCGATTATACGCACACGTGTTTTTTTTTTTCAAAATGATAACCGACTCGAGATATAATTCTCAAACAATATTGCTTTTATTTTTCAAAGAGCGGGAACAAGTGTCGTGATTCGGTTCTGAAGACATATGGTGTAAACTTAATTGCGTATAATAATAATAATAATTATATATAATATATTATTATCGTTTAGGGTCGATCGTATGGCAGGGCCAAATCCATTACACGTGTAGCAACACTGCGTGTTACGATATACGTAAAGCATAAGGGATGACGTCGTGTCGTCGACAACAACTGTATACACGTTTATTTTATGGTTTTATTTTGTTTGGCGAACGTTTTTGTGTACGTGTGTTGTCATTATTATAGTCTAATGGAAATTACAGAGAAAAACATAAAAATAAAAACTATCGGGGTTACACAATAAAAATGGTCTATCGGATATATAATAATAATAATAATAATATCGACTCGTGTTAGTATAAAGAATTTTTTTTTTTTTTATACATATTTATATCGAATAAATACAGTACAGTGTTGTATTTAAAACGTGGTCGTAAAATATACAATCGTGTTTAACGCTATATTATAATAACGTTAAAATAAAGAACGGGAATTTAAATTATTATTCGTTATCGACGAACAGTGTTCAATATACGAGTGTACATGTGTTTATGAGATTTTATATGATTTTCGAGTGCCGTATCGTTTAGAGATGGACATGGAAATAATCGTGTTCGTTTGAACACACCGGTCACTGTGCCTCCCAAAAAAAAAGTGTTTAATGTTTTGCTTGTGCGTTTGAGAATATAATTTTCACGTGATTGTTTTGAAACCGATGTGATTTGTATTTTTAACGATCACGGTTCGATGTCTAAATTAAAAAAAAACAACAATTTTTCACACCCCACGCAATAAATCTTACAATTAGAATATTAGAGTTGTTAAAATTTCAAAACTTGAACACAACCAATGAATTTTTTATCTCCAAGCTAATAGAATATACACACGGTTGATACGAATATTCGATTAAAATAATATAGTAAAAAAAATATATATTAATCATTTTTAAAACTGATATATTAATACGATGCGTATAATAATAATAAAAAAAAAATAAACGAATCTCTTTTTGCAGCTTTTATGAGTTGTCGACCTCCTTACGCGTTACCAGAAAAAAAAAACGACAAAATTCTTAGCGTGTCGAGCTACAATTATTCCGATATACGCCTGTATAGAATAGCGTTGATACTTGTTGCTATTGCGTTATACGTAAACGGCCGAGGGATTTTGACAGGGTACCTCGTAATTCATAAAACTTGGACACTTTGCGCCCAGTTGAAGGGTATAAATATATAATGGACGGGCACCAAAAACTGTTTGAATCGTCCAGGAGAAACTTCTCCCATCAGTGTCAATAATAATATTGTAATTTTTTTTTTATCGC
The DNA here is from genome assembly GCA_032441825.1 of Chaetogeoica ovagalla. Taxonomy (NCBI): domain Eukaryota; kingdom Metazoa; phylum Arthropoda; class Insecta; order Hemiptera; family Aphididae; genus Chaetogeoica; species Chaetogeoica ovagalla. Next base: position 1,106,944 of record CM063747.1, on the reverse strand, counting down.
ACTGACGTATAATAAATTGGCCATTGGAGATTTTAATAATAATAATAATAATAATAATAATAATAATAATAATAATAATAATAATAATAAACATTACTGTTTTTTTTCTTTTGTACACATCGAAATTGTCGAGACTTGTAATTTTCCAATACGAATTTATGATTTTGAACAATTTCGATAAACGGCGTGTCTCGAATTCCACAGGAATTTATAAAAATTCGTTATATATATATATATATAACGAGCAGAAAAATGTAAGCAAAGAACGCATATATTTATGTGACCGCAATTATATGACCCCCCCCCACCCCCACAGAACTTTCGGTTACGCATTCCGATAAACGGAGTTTTGAGTTTTGAGTTTTAGAAAATCTATTCGAAATAAATTTCCGTGTTTATAACGTTAAATGTCGTTACAATACTATTGTGCGACGAGTTGAAAAAAAAATAAGGTGCACTGCGGACGGAATACCGTCTGGGCACGACTAATGAACTACACTTAGTGCATTCAGTAATGTACAGTAGTACGTTTTGTGCTTTAAAACGCACGGCCATAACGGGCACTGGTACATATTTATCCGCGTCGTGTAATTGAGTGCGCTCAGTGGCGCCGAACTAAACGCTAATGGGTACGGCGCGGACAAAAAAATATTTTATTACGCCCACTCGTCAACGGAGTATTTAAAGCTTGACCGACCGGTATAGGGAGGAAACGATAATTGTGTTACGACTCTCATTAGCGTGAGCACTGGATTAGGGGGGGGGAGGGGAGGGGAGGTGCTCCTTCGGCAACGAGTCGACCGAAGTAAAATAATTTCAAACGGGACGAGTGGAATAATTTGAATTCAATAACGGGAACGACGACACATAATAATATTTCTAGTTGTTAGCCGTTTTCTCATAACGCAATACTCGTAACGAAATATCACCGCCGCGTCTTTTTATCGCAAATTAATAATGTTTTAAACGCGTATTTGCTATACAAATTGTACATTACGACGCGTCGTATTAAAGATGACCTCCTCTATAGGCCTCTGTTTTTGTCTATATTGTATGTATAGGACGCGTTAACACCGTGTTGCCGCTTATACGAGTTATAACTTTACGCGTTACGCGGCGCGCAAGCAGTCCAGTTAAGTCAGTTTTACTGCAACAGCCCCGTGTGATCGATCAGACAACAGCTCGTACAGAACGTTAACAGACGGTAAAAACGTTTAGAAAGTCCCGTGCCGAACACGTCCCCGGGTCCGCTCTAAAATCTCATTTGTATATAAACGCGTATTAAGTCGTTCGCAGTGCCTGACTTCAGTCGAATACCCGAATGAGATTGGGTACTTTCGTTTCGAGAGGCCTCGTCGTATTGGATTTGACATCGAGTATTTAGCGGACCCAACGTCATTTGAAAAAAGTCAAAAGTGTTTAGGAAATTGTTATCCGATATTGTATAGATAAAAATTGTCTTGTCGTTGACGGATTCGTAAAAGGACATAAAAAAAAAAACCAAAAAAATCTCCGTGTAACATAGTTATTGAAATAAAATAACACACGTTTTACGCAATATTATTTATTTCGTTTTGCATTAGATAATATTTTATGAGAACTCTTTCGTACCGAACTTATCGAATTCCCGGCCACAAAATCTGTAAATTAAACTCTGTTCACTCGAGCCGATATCATCCTGCACAGCGTCTCGCTACCTTTATTTTTATAAATACCTCGCTTCTGAACACCGTGATTGCAATTAACGCGTTTTCGCGACAGACTGGCAAAATGTGTTTGAAATGCGCAAAAAGAAAAGAAAAAAACAATATATTACCCAAACGGAATCGGAAATTGTCGCGTTCGCGTATTTACGAGCAATTCGTTTTCAATACTTATTATTTTTTTTTCTCGAAATAAACGACACAATGACATTTTATACAGTGCAACAATTGTAATTTTATCGAATGCGGCGAATGATTTTCAAGATCGGAGAATTTTCTTCGTTCGTTTGCTATACGATATTTCACTGGCGCGTATTTTCGTGATTGTATATCACGCCGCCGCAGTAGTGTTACAACAATCAATAAATCGCAACAAAAAAACTCGTATAATATAAAGAGATATTGTTAATCGGTGTTTGATTACGAATCGATATCGATCGGATTCGGGTAATAATATTCACAATACTTTTCAAAGCTCATTCATAAATAGCACTCTATCTTTATAATAATAATAATAATAACTCGTTGTTTGAAATAACGTAAAAAGCAATTATTTCGGAAAAGAAAAGAAATACGAATAGCGGCGTCGGTACGAGATATTTAAAACGTCATTAGATACTTTGTCAATTATCTCGCTACATTTTGTTGCATGCCTTATTTAAATAATCATCAAGTATATTCGACGATTACATTATTATTTTACGATATTGCGTTGTGTTTTGTAACTCGTTGGTATTATTCATTCACCGTGTTATTGCCGGTAATTTATAAACAAGGGATTTGAATAAATTTTAAATTACTTAAATTTGGCCTCTACCCCCTTGCTGCGATACTGTTGCGTGTAAACGAAACGGATATTCTGTCATACCAGATTCGAGCACTGGATTTTCGCGCTTGTAACTACGCTGTCGACGATTTCGCGATCGATTTAATACTACACCAGTTGCGTAAACGGCGAGTTTATTTTATCGTTTTTGTTGTTTCTTTTGAAAACCGTGATTATTATTATTTATTTATTTTTTTGGTTTTTGTATGAAAACGAGCTATTTAGGTATTTCGTCCTCTGCCGACGACGACTCGACCGCGTCTGCTCTCGGACCGCACTCTCATACGAACGTTCTAAACGGCGGCATCGGTGACCGCGGCCGACAACAAAGGATCACAATCGTCGCGTCCGTTACCCGCGCACCGGTGACGGCGTCGGCGGCGGCGGCGGCGGCGGCGGTGACCATCGTAACAGCCACCGTTGTCACAGCCGTCGTCGCAGTCGTACACCACGCGTACCTGACCGGACCCGACCAACCGCAGCAGACACTGGTGGTACACGCGGGACACACGGCGGTCGGCCCACACGCAATAGTATTTGTCCTGCCGCCGCCGGTCGTCGTCGTTGTAGTAATAACAGTGACTGTCGTCGTCGACGTCACCGACCTGAACGCCCCCCTTGCGCTGGTGACGCCGTCGCCGCACGGTCACCATCCGTTCGCGGGCCAACCGGTACTGCACCGTGTCCATGACCACGTCCGCGTGCACCGGACGACCGTCGCCGAAATGTTCCAACAGTATGCGCGTGATGAGCGCGGTCACGGCTTTCACGTCCAAGCCGTCGTCGTCCCGGTCGTCGTCGTCGTCGTCGTCGTTTACCGCCTCGACCAAGCAGTCGTCGTGTCGCTGTCGTCGCCTCTGCAACGGACGCGATCGACGTGCGACCGACGGCCGCGGTTGTCCGATTAGTAGTGCAGCAGCGATCGCGTTTTCGTCGCTTACGACGAACAGCCGCCGCGGCATTAAGTCCCTGCGGCCGGCGTTTTGTTTCGGTGGGTTCTTTTTTCTTGTTTTACGTGTCCCGGTCTCGGATTTAAGTGGTCCTCGTGTTTGTACGATAAGCGCATCGTTTAAGCGGCAAACGCCGGGGGATCGCGCGTTGTTTGTTTTCGTGCGATTCGCGCGTCGTCGTGGAAACCGCGGCCGTCGCGAACCGGCGGGAAATCTCGTGCGCGCGACTGTTATCTTTCCGATAACGTGTTTTGCACAAAACTGGCGAAAAATACAACGCCGCCCCGCCGAATCGTCACTTCTGAGCTTCTCGTGGCGTTCGGCACAGGAGCACGAAACCCGTTGAGAACCCCACCTGAGCACGACACCGGTATACGAGCATTTATTTATTTTACTGAGCAGAACGGCCTGCAGTGACGTAGCCTGGGGTGCGAGTGATTGACACGTCCCTGCAGAGAAATCCTGAAAAAAAAAACTCGTTCTTGTCACTTTTGAAATTTCATATCGACGTCGATCGTGCACGCACGGAGCTGAAATTTAATATTAACGAATTTATCGCGTTCTAAAAAAAAAAAAACGACGAAATTTCGGTAGAGCAAAAAATGTTGTTACATATTTTTAAAAGTACCTTTAAACAATTTCCCCGTAGGAAAAAAATCGTATCCACGCCACTGAGAGCAGCGGTCCTCGTCCTGCGTGTGCCGTCGGTTAGGTCGATGGTATAAGCCGAAGATCGGCAACCTGCGGCACTTTAGAACACGCACAGACTTGGGTAGTAAAATACTTTTATGATACATATTCCGAATACTCGGGAAAAAGTTTTCCGAAAACTTTAAAAATACTTTTCGTTTTTTTACTCATTTTCAATAATACGATTATCGATTTATAGTGTTGTTATTATTATTTAATCGAATATAAACAGTTATCGATATTGCGCATTTAAATTAACGCGACAGCTGATTAATAATAACAATTAGTTATAAAATACAATATAATAATGATAAATCCAATCGAATGTATTTGTTTATTCGAATAAAGCTGGGTTCAAACGTCAAAAATGTAACAAGGTTTTTGATAAAATAATCGACGTTGTTTTATAAACAGCTACACGTATTTTACATTTTTTTTTCTAATATAATATTGCTTTCTACATTCGAGTTAATTATTTTTATCCAAGTACCGCATTCAGAATACGATCGAGGTTTAAAAAGCGTATGCGAAAAATACCGTATTCGGAACACTGTTCAAGAATATTTAAAATACTTTATTAAATACTCTGGAAAAAAATATTAAAAAAAAAAAAACTCCTTGTTCCGAATACTACCCAATTCTCGGTACGCATCGACTTCGTCGAGATTTTCGTATAATATCATTACAAACGTTAAGATAATGTAACGTTTAATCGATTTTTAACTCGATTAACGGTATCGCACAATATCATTAAATGTAGTTTTATCTAGTGCAATTTAGTTCGTAGCACGTTTATTATTTTTATTTCCACCTTAACGCGTTTTTATTTGTCGTCACGTTTATCGTGGCAAACGTCGCGCGCGATATGCTTCTCCCGGTCATTATTAGTCGTCAAAACTGCAGTTTGACCAAATCGCGCGGAGACGACACATTTCGATGGGACCAGTGCCGTAGCTTAAAGCTACTTTCATCCACATTGAGCGAATGTATTATAATTAATCGAAATTGACGATGAAAATACCATTGACGTCTTATAGTTTTTCTATTACCAACAATAATAAAGACGTACGAGTGATATACGACGTCGTAGTCATTGCCGTCGTCGGCCCAACACGAGCATTGACATCAGTTGTCATATCGAAATTCCAAAATAGATTACCGCCGTGAGCAGACAGCAATTATTATAGAACTTATAATACTTATATGGCGGGCGGCACGTAATACATAATATATTATGATAATTGATAAGTAACCATAGGAGTGTGAATGACACTGATCGCACTGTGAGCTTGATGTGAACACAATATCGGTACGTTGAAATAAATGCGTTGAAAATTTACCGAAATTCGACGTTATTGTTATCGTTAATTTTTAACACGATTCGTCATAAAACAATTCGCCCCTGAAAAAATGATTATTTATACACCAATGTATAAATAATAATAATAATAATAATATATTCATACGTCCGTATGCCTGCACCAAAGTGTAGCCAAAGGGTCAATACGTCCTAAATACGGCAATGGATGGACGTTATGATGGACATTATTTGTGCGAAAGGGTCTTTTCGAGTTCGCTTCTTTTTAAATACAGAAACGAATTGAACGTTAAGAGTGATTTGAGCGGAGGACAAAACAAAAAAAAAAAAAAAAATGTCCATAGCACCATTGAGATTTTTCGAACTTATATTTTCGAGTTTTCTTACAGTTGCGTCAACTGTAATCGAATACTATTACGTTCTTTTCTTTATAAAAATATATATATATATATTTCTTAAATTCTTCTTTTACAGTATAACGTTTTTCTAATTATTGACATAACATGTATTTTACTTTAATAATGGAAAATGTATCTCGAATATTTATAATTCAGAGCCTAAAAAAAAAAAAAAAAAATACAATTTGTTTCGGTCAGTCCAGTTTATAATTCGTTTAGGTGGAATTTTACACAATGAATTTTTCTCACTCGTTTTAATAACCGACTCGGAACCGTCCTCCGTGAACGCGATATTCGGTATGATAAAAAAAAAAAAAAATGCTTTTTTTTTGTTTTGTTAAAAATCACGATTGGCATATATTATTATTTGTTACGCAAGGTTATGTATAGTGTAATATTGGTGAATAGATAAATGTTGAATAAATAGTAAAATTATAATAAATTGAATTTTTTTTTTTGCTTGGAATTCCAATTCCATTCGCTTTATACAAAGTATTAAACGGTAATATTTCGCCGGATACGTGTACTTGGAATCGAATTGTTTGCACATACTTTTATTATTATTACTATTATTCATGATATATGCCAATTGTTATTACTTTCAATTTAAATTCGTAACAATACGTCAGTTACTTGGCGAATACTTTTTGGTACGATGAATAAAAAAAATTGTGCGTTGTAATGTCCGTGAAATGGGTCCGTGAAATTGGTTTAAAAATATACAAAAAAAAAAAAAAAAAAATAAAAAAACAGAATATGAATATTAAATATTTCTATAAATAATTTCTGTATAAGTAAAAAAAAAAAATATATATATGTGTATTTTTTTTTATCTAAAATAGATATGCCTGCGACGCCTCGGAACGCACAATCGTACAAGTGTTCGATAACAAACTTCTAATATGTATCTAATAGTTATCGCGATTTTTCGTCACGGTATATTATTTTGAAATATTTATTAATAACGTATAATAATCGTATTCAAGGACAGTGTCAAGTTTGTAAGACATACATAATGACGTATAAAAACATCGGCGTTCTAATATTAAAAACAAAAAAATTATTAGAATAGATATTCTCGTCGGTGATTTTGAAATCTGCAGCTCGCGTCGATTTTAATACAATTATTTCTCTCTCTCTCTCTCTCCGTAAAATTCGAACTCGAAAAGAACAACGAATTCCATTCCGTTGTACGTGCACACGACTCATTTTAACGTCTCGTAAATTCTCCTCGAAGATAATAAATACGATGCATTACTGCAGAATATTGTCCGAAACAGACGGCGGGGGATTTTCTAAAAAAAAAAAAAAAAAAAATATACGCGAATAAAACTGATCGCGGAAAAACGTGTGCGGGGTATAATGTAGTTTTCTTTTCGTGTTTTGACGAGCCATTTTGTCGTTCTATGAACGGAACGGGAATAATCAGCGAGTAGTTCATTCCGGGACTCGACGAAATTTACAGCACCTACACTTCTAAGGCATGTACGCGATTCGAACGGACGTTTGAACATTTTTATTTTTTCTAAATTTCTCCGTACCAGAGAGCCATTTATGTGCCAGTCACGCGCGGCGTTCTATTCTCGATCGTTTGGAAATCGCGACACAATTATTACTATTATTGCCGAGTGCACAACGTGGTGTTTAATGCCCACTGATTTTTTCCGTATTATTTAATAAGACGGACAATGACGAGGATTTACATGAGTTACTTATAAACGATACGCCCACCGGCACCGGAAAAATATAAAATTATTTTTACGATAATTTATATATACGACGAGTATTGACAATATGTAAGCAAACGCGCGCGTTCGCCGATTGCAAGCAAAATACAAATAAATAAACACATTACGATAGTTTTTGATCGCCAGTTAATTTCCGACTGCCTATTTCGCGCGTGTACACTGCCGTCCGGTGTCCGTAAAAACGAATTCGGACGCGCAGACAGAGACGTATCAATATTTCATAAATACACCGTTTCGTGTTTAAAAATCGAACGCGAATAATGGATTCCCGTATTTTCTACACTATACGTGACCCTCCCCTCCCCTATCATCGTTTAATGTCGCGTTTATCGTAAAAAAATACCGTTTGATTTCATTCGGTAACTCATCCCCGTGTTAATACACATCTATAACATTATTCCGGTCAATTCGCTGAACGAATTGCGTTAAGAAAAAACAAAACGATCGACTGTGTATCGCGCAGTGCCAATGTCCATCGTCGTAATAGATTATATCGTTTGCTGTCAAATGGAAAACGACGCGCGATTCCATTTCGGTATTTAAAATTTTCTTTTCCCGTCCAACGCCACCACGCCGTGTACTCGTTTACCCGTCTTCGAACCGCCGGGGAACGGATTTTATTCGTAATAAATAATATTCGATATATATATAGATTTTTTTTTTTTAATATTTAAAAAACTACATAATTCTTCTGGACGGGGTAGAACGCCGATTTTTCAATACACAGCACGTGTACGCGCGTATTCCCGTAAACGTTTCGTTTGGTAATTATTCTTTTGAATTTCGGCTCTTTCGAATTAACCGCCCGCGCACGTTCGAGGCGTCTATAGAAAAACACGAGTAGACGCGATTTAGTTAGTTAGTTAGTTTTTTAGTATTTAGATCGAGTCCGTTTTTCTACAATATTCACACGTATAAGGGATAACAGAACCACGGAGTCGAGTCTACACTTAGCGACTCCAGTCCACGACAAACCATATTTATATTTACGTTTCTCGATTACAGAAATCCTATGTAAATCGTTCACACTTATTATCGGATTAAAAATACACACATTTAAAATCCGTTGTTGTAACTATATAACACGACCTGTACCGGTTAGGTTACCGTGCGCGCGTGTATATTTTAATGATATCGTGTATAACTACCATAACTACATTATAAACATTGAATATTATTATTATTATTATTATTATTATATTATACGGCCGGTGTGTTTGAGAGAGAGAAAGAGAAAAGAATTATTACATCAATTATTATAAATATTACAAGAGGTATATTTAATAATAATAATGTATATATCTACACACGACGAGCGTTCAACAGTTGTGTACGACGGTCGTTATAAAAAGAGAGAAAAACACTGTTCGGTACTACTAATTACATCGCTCCCACCGCGTGCGCGCCCACTACGAAGATTTTCGCTCGGCAAACGACACGACAACAGCAATATAAATATAATAATATTATTATTTTTATTATACCGCGCAGTAATATTTTATTAACTATTTATACGATTAAGTATGTGCACGGAACACACGATTTCATATGCGCTCTTATAGATATTGTACAATGAATAATAGGTGCATTATAATAATATGTTATACGATTATAATATCGTGCGGCTCGTATAATTTCATAATATTATATTATTAATACGCGCGTATTTAGCTGAATCACTCCCGTGCACGGTTTTGGAACGCGGCAATACACCTCAGGAAATTGAACTTCACGTTTGTTCGCAAAACGCGTGAAACGTCGTCTGCGTACGCAACGGGTATAATGGATAATTCGACATTTTATTTAAAAAAAAAAAATTAAACGTTTTTACAACCTGCGATGGATCGGCGAGCCCGAGAAAACCAATTGCTTCTGATCGCCGACGGAAAAGTTCTGTTGGTGGTCGTCTCATTGGTCGACCGATGTGTTTTTTGACTTTTATAAGCCTTATGACACCTCTTCGAGTGGTCCCGACGAATCCGCTGAAGTGACTTTTATTGAAATCAATGCGACCACCTCTCGGTCGCCAAAAATCATTTTTATATAATTTATTACGTTATAGCAGCTGTTCCCAACCTCTTATTTTATTATTATTCCACACCACCACCACCTCTTATAGATTTTCAAAGATCTCACGCATATTACAATTTTTGAAAAAGACAAACACATTTTTTCCCCTGCGTTTGTTTAATGAAAAAAAAATTCACTCCGCGCGATGATTGTTTGCGTCCTCCCCCCTGGTTGGGGAATTATCAATTGGAATTTTAAAACATTTACGTCGATCAGAATAGAGTTTTTCTTCGAACAAAACGATTTATTATCAAATAAATTTGTCTATACGCACGTAAGAAAAATTATTATTTACGCGTATTAATTTATAGTTTTTATTTTAATTTCTTTCCTTTTTTTCGCGTACTTTTTATTATTCTTGTATTTTTCTTTTTTTTTTTTATTATTATTATATTTGGTGATTTATTCGCATTGCTTTCAATATTAACAATTCTGTTAGGAAATTTCCACTTCATTATTATTACGTATTTATTTCTATATTTTCGCAACGAATGATTTCACATTAGTATTGATTATTAAAAAAAAAACTATGTATTTTAACCAAAACGATCAATAATTAATAAATATATTCTCTTTTCGCTGTGAATTGAGTAATATTGCAGCGATATTACGGTGATATTTATCCGGTATACCGATAAACCGAATTGGTTTTCGTCCCGCACAAAATATTCCGGTTTCTACACGAATATTATTAACGTCGGCGGTATTTTTTGTTTGTTTGACCAACAGCAGCGGCGGACGGTAACCGAGAACAAGACGAGTGTCGATCCGCGGTGCCGTTCGACGACCGACGGCGCGCCGCAGCGGCCACCGCAGTGGCCATGGCCGCGGCCGCCACGATGATGCGTCAAAGATCGGCCGTCGTGGCCGCGGCTGCTGCTCAACAACAGCAGCAGCAGCAGCAGCTCCATCAACAACAACAACAACAACTCCAAATGCAACAACAACAACACTGCGGAGCGATCATAGCCACGTCGGTGGCCGGGAACGGTGGCCGCGGCACCGTCGGTTACGATTACTATTCATCGACGCCGCCGCCCCTGCCGCCGGCCGGCTATTACGGGAACGTGGGCGTCATGGACGACGACAACGGTGACGACGATTGCGAAGACGGTGGCGGCGGCGGCGGTGACGAGGACCAGGACGCGGCGGACGACCGGGACGGCGGCACGACTCGGGACATGAGTGGCGGCGGCGCCCACGACGTCTCGGCGGACAACGACGAGGACTGTTACGGCGGACCGCCGTCCGCGGGTGGTACCAACAAGAGGAAACAGCGCCGGTACCGGACCACGTTTACCAGTTACCAGCTGGACGAGCTGGAAAAGGCGTTCGGCCGGACACACTATCCGGACGTGTTCACTAGGTGACTTTTCATTTTTTTCATTTTTTATATATTTCATTCGTAAATATAGAAAAACGCTTTTTTTTCACTTAAAATTAAAATTTATCGTTTTTAATTTAGAAAAAAAAAATTACAAATTTATTTCGAAATCTCGGTTTGTTTTTTTTTTTATTATTATTAATTTTATTACCTTGTATTTTTAGACGTTAAAAAAAAAATGACATATCTGCGAGAATTTATATAATATTTAAAAACTACGGTCATATACACACATACACACGCGAAGAAAAAACCTCACACGTCATCGTTTAGAATTTAAAATGATCAAAATAACACCTGTCAATATACCTGTTAATAAATCGATTATATAATATAAATATATTACGCGGTTTTTTTTTTTTTTTTTTAGCGCGTATAATAAGAAATACGTAATTATTGTTATAAGTTTACACACAGAATACAGAGAAATAAATTTTACCGTGTCGAAATAATAAACTACGCCTTTATGGGGGGGGGGAACGTCGTATTTAACTTGTATGTGTTTACGCGTACGAGTCAATATATATAATATACATCGCATATAAAAATAAACACGAATTTCACGAAAACAACGATTTCACTAAAAACGACGTACGATAATAATAATAATAATAATAATAATAATAATAATAATAAATAATAATAATAAATAATAAATAATAATAATAATAATAATAATAATAATAATAATAATAATAATAATAATAATAATAATAATAATAATAATAATAATAATAATAATAATAATAATAATAATAATAATAATAATAATAATAATAATAATAATAATAATAATAATAATAATAATAATAATAATAATAATAATAATAATAATAATAATAATAATAATAATAATAATAATAATAATAATAATAATAATAATAATAATAATAATAATAATAATAATAATAATAATAATAATAATAATAATAATAATAATAATAATAATAATAATAATAATAATAATAATAATAATAATAATAATAATAATAATAATAATAATAATAATAATAATAATAATAATAATAATAATAATAATAATAATAATAATAATAAATAATAATAATAATAGGGAATAGAGAATTGATTTTGTTTTTCTTCTAAATATTTTAGCGGCAGTAATATGATAACAGATTATGTGCTCAGCGTTAACATACGGCTTATACTCTTTTTTTCACGTATTTCTGTGTGCGCGTGTTTGTTGCAGAGAGGAATTGGCGTCGAAAATCGGACTGACCGAAGCCAGAATACAGGTAAGCCCATACATGACGTTTTCCAGTAGCGTAGTCAACTATATATATATATATTAAATTTCCAGTGGCGTAATCAGTGTATATCGCTTTTTCAATCCGATCTAACGGTAAAAAATTCCAAAAAAAAAAAACGTACGATATTATAATAATTAATTATAAGTGAAATCTTTTAAATAATTTAAATATATATTTTTTTTTCTTGTTATTATTATTATTATTATTGTTCGGTAACGATGTCGTATCATACGAGAGACGGAATTGAGTTAATTTCACGATCGTTGGAGTATCAATAGAATGTCTGCTACAATGGACGTGTTTAGTCAACAGACGAGTCAAAACGAACGCGATTGATAATAATAATAATAATAATAATAATAATGATAATAATCGAAACTCGTGTTCTACTTTATGGCGATTGTCTCGAAACGCGATTCCGTCATCGAAGTATTTAATGTGTGTGTGTGTGTATGAGCTCATTGTGACGAGCCCGAAGTCTTCAATAACGTTTTTTTTTTTTATTATTCTAATGCAACACACGCGCGTGGGACGTAACGATGGAAAGTTCGGAAACACGCGAACAGTGGCAGCGCAAAGAATGTTTAATAAAATTTATGTACATAGACACACACACACAGCGTAGGAGAGAGAAAAAAAAAAATTAGATTGTATTTTCTCTCCGCCGTACATGGAATCGCGGACACGGATTTTTGAATTTTATGACACTTCGACGGTTTCGTTTCTTTCGTTTGTTATTATTTTTTTTACTTATCATAAACGCTATGGGGAGCGATCGATGATACGTAATCGATAGTGTGAGGCGAATTTTTTTTTTTTTTTGCGAAAATGGTCTTTTTTTTTTTGAAAGATCATCATTGTAAATTCGGGGTATTTAGTTTCCTACCGTATTATAAATGAATACGATTTGAGTGTAATAATAATCTTCGAAACGAAATGTTGACGTGATTTTCACCGTCAGGCGCATACGGGCACTTTGCAACGAACGGTCTTAGGATAATTTTATTTTTAACGTCTCCTGTACGGAAATTGGGAAAACTGTTGAGAAATTAGTGGTAGACTTCTAACCAAAACCGTGCAAGACTGTGTGTAGTTTCTTTTGAAAAAAAAAAAAATGACAATCGAAGCTGTATAAAATTATAACCGGTCGCGTGGTAAAGGAGAAAAGTCGTTTATCATCCAGCCGTCACAATCCCAATCACAGTTATGCGGATTTCAATTTAAAAGCTTGCGGCGATTCGTAACGTTCGCATAGCAGCCAACGGCAATTAACAACAAGCGGCAAGGCCAAATCTTGAGAAAATCGATTTAAACAAGAGTCTCCGCTTTACTCTACTGTCCATGGACGCGAGTGATGCCCCCCCACACGAACGTTGTTGTCCTAGCGAAATGGATTTACTACACACCCGGACACGGCGTTTATACAAATAAACGTGGTTACAGCGAATCTCATTATATATAGCAGCGAATACGGATAAACTTAAGCGTATTTTTCATTTTTTTTGCGAGTTCAGATCGGACTTCGTTATACAACATTGTTCTACGTCACACGCGTACACACTCGTATTTACCACTTGTTTCCCTTGAGCGAGAGGAGTGGTAGTTAGTTGTTGAAAAATTCAATTAAAAAAAATAAAAAAAAAAACCGAGTGTTTGTTTAAAGGAACGCCGGACAATACGATACAATTGATTATACGAATATTACGTTAACCGAGTGTTGTGTGTATTTTTTTCTCTTTTTACGGAAAAATAAAGAAAATTAGTAGTCGAAATTTGAATTTTTATTATATTTTTTGGTTCGGGGTAGACCAGAATCCGGGGGGACCCTCCTCTTGAAATACCGTTAATGCTTCACAGAAATGAAATGTGTTTACGCGTTAATATCAGGATTGAATTCAGAGGATAATTCTAATGGCCAACGACAATTCGACAGGGATTTCATTTCGAGAGAACGGAGAATTCACCGCGAGCGAACGAATTGTTCGTCGTAGTTGTCGTATATCGCGAACGCGTAATACGACCGATTTATGTTTTTTTTTTTTTAATTCGTCATATAAAACGGACGATTTAATTTAACGTTTTGCCGCGCCGAACACGAATTGGATTTGAACAGAACAGGAATAATCGTACGTTTTAATTAAAATATAATATCTAATTGTTTAAAATTATACAAACAATTAGTGATATTTCTTTTCGTCTCTCCGGGATTTTCAATTGCTGTTTGCGCGCGGCGGACCCGAATAATAATAATTATTATTCCTTTATATTTTCTATACGGGGGTTTTTTTTTTTTCTTTTACTTTTCAGACTCATTTCGTGTACAGCTCGTATAAACAACTTGCGCTTATTGTGTGTACACGTATAGATCGTTATTTATTATACTAAAAAAAAAAAAAAAAAAAAGAACGTACGTACGTATTAATATGTATATACAAACAAAACGGGATCGCCGCGAGCCGTTCGCTTTTTATATTTCCAATTAACATCGACGATAATTCATATTCATTTCCCTCCCCCCCCCGTACGTATTTATTTGCTTTATTTATATTCGTCATTTATTCGTTTTTAATATATTTAAATTAACGAGGAACTCGCCGCCACCGCACAATAAAGAATATAACACACACACACACACACTATACATGCCTGTACTGCGTCTCGAATATTCTTTTCGTATTATTTTTTATAATTTATAATAAACGGTTCGCGCGGCATTTATATGATATTTCGTTATATTGAAATAAAGGAAGGAAAAAAAAAAACTCCAGCCGGTCGCGGCTGCGGGGCATCGTCGGTGAGAGAAGTACTGCTTCTTCGCGCTTGCATCGTCAGTCGCGCGGCGTCCCGTCGCGAGCGCCCGTTTCTCGTTAATATCAAACGGATTATCCTAGTCGTGTTGAATATTATTATTATTATTATTATTATTAATTATAATTATAATAATATAAATATTAACAACAAGTGACCCGCGGTCGACGCAGCGCCGTTGGATATTTAATAATAATAATAATAATAACCGCGCGGATAGCTCAGTCTTTATTCACACACATTCCTATAACTAATAATCAAATATACGTAGACGTACTCGTTTTTTAATCGTATACACCTATACGCGTGTAACTTGCTTCGCGAACTTTTTTTTTTTTTTTGTACGATTCGAAAATAAATTGGTATTACTCGACGACTTTATTATTTATTTATATACTTTCCATTCGACTTCTTACCGTTGCAACAGTATATTATTATTATTATTCGATTCACACTCGTGTCGAACGAACGATCCGTATTTATTTATTTATCTATAATATTATATCGACGATTGAGACGTTTTATACGGAAAAACGACCGTTGTCCGACGTTTAATTGATGTTTTATTTTTTTTATCTTTTTCAAAACCGACAACGATTCTGCGAGAGAAAAATCCTGCATGGCGCGTCATACCGTTTCATCCCTCAGGCCAGTTTGCGTCGTTTATTATTGTACGA
Organism: Chaetogeoica ovagalla; assembly: GCA_032441825.1. Taxonomy (NCBI): domain Eukaryota; kingdom Metazoa; phylum Arthropoda; class Insecta; order Hemiptera; family Aphididae; genus Chaetogeoica; species Chaetogeoica ovagalla. The sequence goes on along the minus strand of CM063747.1, from coordinate 1,091,104 downwards.
ATTGCAATCCTACGTCGTCGACGTCCACTGTGCGCGCGGCGAGAAAACTACTGGTCAGTAGTGCGCTATATAGCTCGGACCATCCAATTGTGGAAGACGAAAATACGTGTGGACACGCGTCCTGGGGACCGCAGAGTTCTAATTAGTACCCTTCGTACTAATTTTCGTTGTCTACGGTACTGATAGTAGTAGTCAATCATATCACCTTCATTAGAACTACTCGAACACATTGCAAAAGTTTAATGTTTAATGTTTTTAATGTTTAACTGTAAAACTTAAAAAAAAAAAAAAACCCCCCACGTTCTTTCCTGACATCGATTCGCATACAACTCTGCGTACACTGGTCGAAATTCGGTCGAACTCGTGTGCGGAGAAAATACATAAATTGATTGCAAACCAATTGCACAACAATCGCTCACGCGACTCTCGTTGCAAAACACTTTTACCGTGTGCGGCGGAGGGCCATTTTTATCGTTTTAAAACCGTTTGGCCACGCACGTGGTGTTCTCTCTCTCTCTCTCGAAGAAAGATAGCCCATTATTACTCCGTAGGGACGTTTCTTTCTTTTCTTTTTTTTGGTGTTCAGTCGCAAAAAGTGGTACGCAATCGCGCGGACACGTGTTCTGGCATATCGCAACACCGTATGCCGGTAAATGACACGTCCGTCAATGTAATACGACCCTCCTCCACCCTTGTGGAACGCGGCGAGGAGCCGTGTTGGTCAGTGCACGAACGCATTGTATCAAGTAGAGGCAGCCGTGGAGGGATTTCGTTTTCCTTTCGAAAACGTCGTGTTTATTAATCGCGTTTTATGTGAACCGCCGAGAACTGCCGCGGGGAATTCTCGAAATCCGACGAAGGCCAAAACACCACCGTACGCGTACGCGTATTTGCAGCGCGGTATGTTTTATTACGGCGTGTTTCCGGTACAGAAAACGAAACGAAACTGTATATATAAAAAAAATGTCCTAAAACAGATCTCTCTTTTTTTTTTTTTACATATATATATTAAACGAGTATAACTTAAACTATAACAGGCGTGGGTAACGTTTTTGCCGCTGCCGCCTTAACCAAATATTTTCATGTATTTCAAATGACGGAGCTGTTAGAAAACGATTTCTTAAATATAATAATAATAATAACCGGCGCAAAACGAATTTCCAATACAATTTCCCGACTTATACACACGCGCGAGAGAGGAGAAAAAAAACGCGTCGAATTGTTTCGGAAACCTTTCCTCCTTCTCCTCCTCCTCCTCCCTGTTGACGGTGTCGGTTCTTGACTCACGGATGAAAATCATCGAATTGCAGAGCGGCGCGATTTTCTTCAAAAACTGTTTAAAAAAAAAAAAAAAAAACCGCAGAAACAGCTCGTTACGAATATCATGTTCAGACATTTCTGAAATTAAATTTCAAGGAAAAAAAAAAAACGATTACAATTTTCTGTAGCAGACCCGGCGAACACACGTTTTCGTTTGCGGTATCGAGAAATATAAATGCGTCGTTCTCCCGCGGGTTCGAACACTTGAACGCGGTCGAACGTATATCACAACGCACGCATATAAAATATGTGAGCGGGTGGTACGCGAAACAGATTAATGGAAAATAAATATTTAACCGTAAAAACCGCGTGAAATATTAATTGTATACGCTATTTAACACGCGCGTATTTTTATTTTTTTTTTGTTCTATTCGACACAATACAATAATGCGATTTTCAATTTTATCGCGGAAATTTTTTTTTTGAAATTTTTCTCGATAATAGGTTGTTTAGTATAATTCTAAATTATACTTTATGTTCAAAGACAGCGAACGAGGACAATCGAACATTGAAACTGTCGGTATGATTTCGATATTAATAGGATTGTTAGTATTGCGTTCAAGTTGTATTTTTATTAATTTAACGTTATATTTGGCCGGATAGTCCTCGATGAAACGTCGAAAAAAAAAAATATAACACGCTTGGGCGAAACATCCCCCTAATTGCGGCACGTAATAAGTCTTATTATTTCCTTATTATTCGGCCGAAGACTTATGCTCCGGACAATCGTACAATAGCGTGTTTATTTAAATATTATTAAATGAAAATTCGTACACGCGTCTCGGTACACGAAATAATTATCTTCGGTAACTTTTTCTTTTCGCCTTCTAACCAGTGTCATTGTACGTATACACAATAGAGCTAAACAATTTAATATCCGTTTTCGCAGATTGAATTGAATACGTTTAAAAAAAAAAAAAAAGTAACGGTGCCTAAACGCATATAGATTTTTTTTTAATTGGAAAATAGAAAGTATTATTTAGATTTAGAATTACTTTTATATTTCTAAAATTGAAACAAGCGAAATTATAATATTATAATTTTTTTTTTGGAATTTTCGACGAATAAAATTTAAATACACTTACGAACGATCTTTCAGACGAGTTGTTGTAAGGTTGGAATATCATTGCACACACACACACGTTTCTATATGTCCAGTTTCCTATAAAACTATACAGCGTGATTGTGGGCCTTCGAACAATTTTCGTGTTCTAAAAATATTTTATAAATTAAATAAAACCGAAACTTTTATATATATATTTTTTTATATGATAATTAAAAAAAAAAAAAAAAATCCCAAGCCCTTATCTGAGGAATAGAACAAAGATTTTTCGAATCGCATAAAGACGGAAACGCACACGCACACAATGTGATTATATTTTATTGTGATGACGGAGGATTGTTTGTCGCATAAATACGCGAAATGAAATCTTAACGAAAATATGATCGTTATACGATACGATCGAACTCAACGGCCTTCTTCAACAGTCCGGTAAAATGTTTTATCCGTTTTTTTTTTCCAAACGATTGCAACGATCGAAACAGAACGTAATATATTTTTAATGCTGAATTACCTCTCATCCCGTGATATAATATAATAAAACGTGTAATATAATAAAACGTTAATGATTAGACGCTTGGTTTAAGCAACGCACGTTTGTACACACATGTTATTAAATACACGCTTCTTCTAATACGGGCGATACGCGTTATTCGCACGAAAAAAATTAATATTTCACTTCTAATGTTTAACCTTGGAACGCGAAAAAAGTACGTGTACACTTTATGTTATTAAGACGTGTAATAGTCGAAAACAATAATTTTAATCGTTACTGTGCACTGTGTATATTGTCATTTCAATACGTTTAAATACACGCGTTTTAGGTCTATTTCAATTCATTTCTCACCGACTCGTTTCATTCAAATACCGCCTTATTTTATACGCGCACGTTTGTTTACATAAGAACGCACACGCCGATGTTATATATGTATTATTATAATAACGCCGTCAATGAAGAGAAAGACATTTTTACGGTTTTCTACGGTCGTTCGTTCGCCCCCCTTTTTTTTCTTTTTTTTTTTCAAACAATATTTGTTTACGTTTCCGGATAACACACACGCAACGTGACCATTTGCATTGGCAGTTTGTCGACAATTTACGACGTATTTATATAATACGTAACGTGAGAATGTTTCGTCATAGAGTTTTTGTCGGATGCGACAAATAAATGTCGAAAGTAACGGGCCGCCGATGTGATGAACGCATCAAAATAACCCGCCGCCGTTATCAAACGTATCGCACAAATCGTGTTTTGTTCGTAATAATCGTTTATAAAACAAACGACGGGAAGACTGAGAACATTTCTGGACGGAACGCGGAGAAAAATCCGTGGATAAATAATAGTTTTCCAAAACGCTCGTAACACTTTAAAACGATTTTCGAGCGAGCGTTTTGATGCGCGAACGCGGGACGTCGCCTGATAAGCTAGGTTCACATGAAGAGCGTTAAACGCGTGTTTATCTAACGCGCGTTTTTAGTCGTCAGTGTTCACATGAATTACAGATATTACGCGTCAAGCGCGCTTATAACAACTATAGTCGGTTGTGTTTAATATTCCGGCGAAGACGGACGTAGCAGAAGTTGTATGCTTATGGACCTTATATAGACGAATGCAGCGTCGTAGGCAGGGAAATAGGAAATACTGGGTTCATCCTATTTAAAAAGACAGACTAAGTACAAGCTTGTACATCACGCTGTATCCAAGTTTAAGAAATTATGAACAAAAATTTCCCGGGCATTTCTTTTTATTATTTTATTTGAGTAATCACGACTGGTCGTGTCCCAGATCGAGGGCCTTTTTTCGATTTCGTCGATGAAAAATGCATTATTGAATTCTTCCGTTGTAGACGAAAAAAGACGTAACGCCTTGAAAAACGCGTTGCAACTGAACACGTCAATGCAAATCTGTACAATGTTCAAACGCGCGTCAACTTGCGCTGACGCGCGTTCACAGGTTTTTTGCGTTATCGCTGCGTTGAACGCGCGTCGCCATCCAACGCGCGTTACCATGTGTACAGTTAATAGCAATTAATAGTAATTGTAAACGCGCGTTTAACGCTCTTCATGTGAACCTAGCCCATAGGCGTACCGCGGTCTTCTTGTACACCGCCGTATTCATTTGAACGCATTCGTCGACATTATTTCGCATTAAGAAATATGAAATTTTATATTTTTACTATCGTGTAACGAGACAATAATTAGGTGGCACGTTTTCAGACAGATCCGTTCAAACAAATCCAACGTACACGACGACATATGTCGTATTCGAGGCTCGCCAGCGTCTCCGAAACCCGTACGCCGTTCTCGTAAAACGAGAAAACGACCAAACGCGCGTCCTTCTCCGATCAAATTTTGGTGATCCCGTAGCAGTACGTATTTGATCGAAAACCAACAAACATTGTTGTATTCCGTTTCACAGTCTCCCCCCCGTCCATCAGTAAAAGAAAAAAAGCCCGGGGAACGATTCCGACACACACACATTTCACGTTCCCGCTACCGAGATTAGGTGGATTTTCATTTCCGCGGAGAGACGCGGGCATTCGGAGTGACGTATCGTCGCGCTCATTTCTCTCCGATTTATCTCCTACGGATGGGTGTGCGAAAATTTCACACACAATTACAATAATAATATTCGCGCGTTATTTCACCAAAAAAAAAAAAAAAAAAAAAAATAATAATAATAAAAAAATATTCTCGTCTCGCTTAAACAACCGTGTACATGTGAAGAATTACTATTGGCATTTTTCGACATCTCTCGATTATAATACGAGTAACGTCGTTATAAAAACATAACACACACAAATTAAACGGTACTCGTTCGCGAATTCATCACACACACACACCACGCGTGTTAAAAAGTGTATTACCGACGACGGACGGGCAAACAAGTGCGATGGCCGCCGCCGCGTCCATTGTCGCCGTGTACATACGACACACATATTGTGGACACGTATTATATAGTAATACGTTCTCCTCCTCTTTCTCCTCGTTCCAACACACACGTATTTTTTATTTTATTATTATTTTTTTTTTTACATAATATATTTTTTAATTTACCGTGTTATATTGTTATAATAATGTAATATATACGCGTGTTACTATTATATATGTACACCACGCACGCTGCATTCGGTCCACACATATCGTTCGCGTATCTTTCCACGCTAGTTAAACTGCTCACACACACACACACACACGAGCGTATTAAATATATATATATATATTTCTTTATTATATTATATATATATATATATACAATACACCGCCGTCGATACTTTATATAATACGATGATTTATACACGTTATATTATTCTCGTATTATTCGTATTATTATAATAATAATAATAATAATAATAATAATAATAATAACAGACTCCGGAGTACACCGGTGAGCGAGATGACGGCCGAAGAGGGGAGGGGGAGGGCTCCTAGTTTTTAAATTGGTTTCCAATGACTGGGCGTTTTTCTCCATTTCTTTTTCTTCGAAAAATTTTTCCATTCTCACACCGCCCGAGACCGATATAATAATAATAATAATAATAATATTATTATTATTATTATATTAAATATTATTATTTATTATATATATATATATTATTAAATATCGTCGGTCGAGAGGCCGCGGTTAACTCGGCGTAACGATATACGTACTACGTGCTGCTGCTGCTGCTAGCGCGCGCGCGCGCGTTCCGGCATTTTTTTTTCTTCATATTTTTCTAACACCACCCCGGACAATACGCGCGCGATTTATATATCTATCGTATATTCGTGTACATATATATTAAATTAGATTATTATTATTATTATTATTACACAGGCGTGTATTACGGTGATGCTGCGTGCCGGAGAATGGTTACAGCGCGGTGATACCTTCGACGATTTCCTTTATAATAACAATTTATACGTTACCATTGTTGTGTATTGGTCCATACGACTATAGCGATGAGATTTTCGTGCTGCGGCCGATTGATTATTATTTTATACTTACACGTGTGTATTACACGTTCACGGGGGGGATTATTGGTCCGTTAACAACTGCGCGTTTCCTCATAACGGCCTGTTATGACTCGAATGTTATTCGCTCGCCCTTAAGTTTTAAAGGCTTGGGCGGATTGTTCCATTTCTCACGAAAAACATATTTACTTCTCAAACAGTCCATTGCCGATATTAAAATAATCTCGTTATAAATATCTATTTTAACACACGCGCCATCGTTCGATTCAAATTTACGGGACTCTAATAAAGCCATCACGAATAACGAACTCCACACAGACCTTAAAATCGAATCGGTTTAACGATTAAAACATATAAATTTTACTCAAAATTATCGCAACTTAGGAATCTTATCGACTGAAAATATTGGCAAAGACTTACCGAATAATTTCTTTTTCGTTGAAAACATAAAAATAAAAACGCGTTTCGATGGTCTCCGTCTTGCTTGTCATACATGAAATCCGAAGCCCGTGTGCGAGAAATCACAAGTTGAAAATTTTTAATTTTCTCTAAATTATAACCGCAATGTGCTTTTTTCGTATTCTTAGACCGCGACATTAAATATATTACATTTTTTTAAATAATATTTTAATTCTTTTTCTATACCTAATAGGTATTTAAAACATTGCGCGACACATTTCGTTATGAATAATTTAAAACCGAATACGACGAAATTTTCTAACTTATTTTTATTGTAAATTCTTAGTTTAAAGTCTTGAGATTTATAAGTCCCGTCCGGCAGTTGTGCGACACTATTCGTAATAATACGAATCTCGCGATTCAGAAGCTCTGGTGCAATGCAAACCCGGTAGTTCGTTGTTCATTTTTACTGTGTATATATATATATATATATATAGAAATTTACCTTATTTCCTTATTGCGCTAAAACATAGAGTGTAAATGGTTTTTTCTTATTCAATTTTTTAACAATAAAAGAAGTTGTTAACTTCCACGGAGGTTAATGTTGTGATAACACATTAATTTGCGGTACACATTATGTGAACAACAAACGAATCAATGTATTTTCTTTTTTTCTTTTTTTTTTAGAAAAATAGATTTTTATCGTATGATTTATTTCTCGCGTATAACGTTGAATTAATATTGCGATTTGTAATTTATCACCGACATATTATATAATATAGGCGGAGAGATTTTGTGTGCTTTACTTTGACCCTGCAGGCTTATTGCCCAAATAAGCGCGTGGGAAATATTCTTTGTAAAGTCTTTCAACTACTTGGATTTATTATTCCTCGGGTAATACTTGAGGCCCTCGTCGTGATCACTCCTCAGGCCTACGGTCACGATTCGCTTCATCGCGTTCTGCTAAACGTCCCGTCCGTTTTCCTTTTTCTTTCCTCGTCCTTCGTCTAATTATTATCATAAGTCGTCCTCATCACGTTTATTTATCGCGGATCCCTTCATTTTCTGTCGGTTGAAAAAATGTTCTCAGCCGATGCGACGTATAACTTCGATTCATCGCCCTTTGTTTTTGTTAATAATATTGCACGCATACGAGAAATCTCTCCCAGCCGATTTGTTTATTATGTTCTTCAACTGATTCCGTTCAATTAATTAATCGTTATCGAATACGAATTAATTTTTTTTTACTTCGGGGCTATTACGGGGCATTATTTTGAGATGGCTAACGCGATTAAAAATCTTTTAAATTACCGTCGTTTTAATACGGAATTTGTGTTTTTCGTTCTTGTATTATATATGCGAAGTGGATAAATACATACGCATATATATATATATATTGCCTCCGTATATATTACCGAAAACGGTAAAACGGCGATGCGGAACAGTAACAATCGTGTACGGTTTTATAATTATCATGGAATTCGTAGGGTGACGCGTGTGTACGCGATGTATGAGATCGATAGATTCGGTGTACCTGAGACGAAAGTATTATAGAAGAATGGTGGTTCTGAGGGAGATACAGAATAAAGCTGTGAGACGCGTGAGGTGTTCTACGTGAAAAGATGATACCAATAAGATTGAAAGATAGATTTTCTAAAACAGTAGTGTGTGGCCAACAATGTTGTATGGTCCTACAAAACGTCAGGATAAGAAAACTGAACAGAGCATGAGTGTAGCGGAGATGAGAATGGTAAGAATTGATTTACGTAAAGAGGTAGTGGCGTGGAGTGGCATCCGTTGTAGAGAGAAAAGTCGAAATGATTCGGAAGTGTTTATGTGGAGGGGGAATGATTGAGAGACTGGCGGAAGTGTTGAATGGACACGAATGTAAAAAGGAGAAGAAGAAGACCGAAGGACAGGTGGATAGATGGAATTGAGGGTGAAATGAAGAGATAGCTGGTATGAGAAAATCGTAGAGGTCTAAGTCGGCTCCATGTAACTTGCAGAAGAAGAACTGAAGAAGTGGTGACTATAATAATGAAACAAAAATAATAATAAAGCGTCGGCGTGTCTATGTCGAGTTTATGTAATACGTAGTAAAAAATAATTAAAACGGTTATTTTCACGTTTTGTTGTGCAGGTGTGGTTCCAGAACCGTCGGGCCAAGTGGCGCAAGCAGGAAAAAGTCGGTCCGCAAGCACACCCGTACAGCGGTGGCGGAAACCCGTACTTGGGCGTACCGAGTTCCATGTCTGCCGGCCGTCACAGTCCTTCGGCGGCCGCCGCGTTGAGTCCGCTGCCGGCCAATCCGCCGTTCATGATGCCGGGCGCCATCGGCTTGAGCATGGGCGGCATCGGGCTCGGCAACCATCATCTGCTGCACGGTGCGGGCCACCATCACCATCACCACCAGCAGCACCATCACCAGCAACAGCTGCAAGCAGCGGCCGCGATGGCCGCGGCGTTGCGCGGGCACCACCATCACCATCACCACCACGGTGGCGGTATGTCACCGCCACCGGTGGTGCCGTCGTCCGTGGCCGCGGCCGCCATGGAGCTGCAGCTCCAACAGCAGCATCAGCGCAGCAACGGTTCCGTCGGGTTCCGGTATCCGACGCAACAGAGATCGCCAAACGGCACGGCGACCACACCGCCGGCGGCCGTACCGTCGTCGGCCGCGAACAGCGACTCGCCGCCCGCTCTGCAGCCGACGCTCTATCATCCGACGCCGCCGCCGCCGCCGCCGCCGACGTTGCCGCCGTCGCCGGTGATTCCGGTGCCGACCACGCACCATCACCATCCGTACGCCGCCTCTTATCACCAACATCTCCGCGGCGGCGCCCAAGGATACCAGCAGCAACACCATTTCAACAGTCTGTTGGCCAACATGGCCATGGCCGCGGCCGCCATGCGACCCGCCGTCGCTCATCATCACGGCACGCGTTCGCCGCCCGCCGTGTTGCTGCACGCGCCGCATCAGTCGACACCGTTGCAACTGCACCACCAAGCGCACGCCTCGTGCGGCGCGGTGACCGCCGCGGCGCCGGCGTCCGATTCGTCGGCCGCGTCACCGCCGCCCGCGGTGGTTCCCGGCGGCGGCGGCGGCGGCGGCGGCGGCAGTCAGATCGGCGCAGGCGGCAACAGCGACACGAATAGCAGCAGCAGCCCGGTCGGATCGGACGTGGACGCCGCGGATCCGACGGCCGCCGCGGCCGTGGCCGCCGAACTGGATCGCCGGTCGTCGAGCATCGCGGCGCTCCGCATGAAAGCCCGCCGTCACAGGGACGAGCTGCAATTGTCACGCGCTAGCGACGTATGCGCCGCGAACGGTGTCCGCCGTTCGACTTCGGCGGCGTCGTCGTCGTCGTCGTCGTCGTCCACTTCGGCGGCCGCCTCTTCGTCGTAATCGCCGAGCACCGTGTGCGCTTTTTTTTTTTTCCTAGCTAATTTCGCTTATTATTTTCGTAATTTGGAATAATAATAATAATATGTTTCCTCCCCCGTACGATTTTCGACAGCCGGCCGACGCACTTGGTTATTTTATACTTTTATTGTCCTACACGGGTGTAAAAAAAAAAAAAAAAATATATATATATATATAATAAAATAATTCGATTTAATTTAACGACTGGTTAACGGATCGGTGTATTGGCGATTTCGTTTCGTTCTCGTGATACAGAGAGACCGCTGCCGTTCTTCGCGCCGCCGTGTTTCGTTTGCGGTGACTCGACAACAACCGTCGACGGCCCTCCCGATAAATAACAAAACGGAATCCGTGTGTACAGGAACAAGTAGTCGTCTTGGTCTTCGGTTCGTTTTATAAATGTTAATAATAAAGACGATCATCACGAATACAAAAAAAGAAGAAAAAAAAAAAACGGTAATAATAATAAAATAATAATTTCTCCCGAACCGCTATTATAATAACGTCGACGATGATAATAATAATAATTGGTTATTTTAACGAACCGAACGTGACGTTGCCGGAACGCGGCGGCGGCGGCGGCGGCGCAAAACGAATCGAAACGAAATCAAATTTAAAAACCATAAACGAACTCCCGAACAAATCTCTCACATCTGCTGCGCTACCGGTGCTCCTCCACGAATCGCTTTTCGTTTTTCGATATAAAACACAAAAAAAAAAAAAAAAAACAGATGGGGCCCGTTATAACGCGATTATATTATTATTTAATTTTATCACGCCGTACGTCGCGCGAAATACGTAAAAAAAAAAACATATTTTTTTTCTAGTTTGTAAAAATAGGAAAAACTATCGTACGAATAACATAATTTTCTATGTGTTCATTTGTAACGAATTTAATGTCAGATTTCATGACGAGCGGAACGGTTCCATTATTATTATTATTAACTGTATGTCATCATAGTGCTCTGCACGGTCCGGTCTGAATCGCGGTCCGTTGCAGACCGATTGTCCGGTTTAGTCCGGCCCGACGAAACAAAAATGAATCAAATGTTCGGTACTATCCATCCAACTGATAGATCTCGACAAAAAATTCCGTTCTGACCGCAGTCAAAATTCATACTGATCAGTGCCGTCCGATTTTTACTTAAAAAAAAAAAAGAAAAAAATTATTTCATTTCTGTCCACGGTTTCGGCCGTATTATTTCAGTCGGTCCGCGTATCATTAGAAATGCGAATTTTACAAGATTATCATTTAATGTGAATCGATTTAAACATTATTTCACACACACGCACGATTTATACAAGTGTAAAATATTATTAAATTAATTTTTTGTCATATTATATAATATAATAAATAAATAATAATAATATGATATAGTACAAGTATAATAAATAATAATAATAATGGGTTTTTTATTGACGATAAATTCGTATTTCAATGAACAGACGGCGAATTTCAATCTATTTTTCAAGAAAAATAAGAATTATCCAACGCATGATCGACTCCAGATTGCAGATTAAATTTGAGAAGATACGTGACCCTTTTTTTTTTTGTCGTAAACTCTAAATAAATAAACTTAAAACACATAATATAATATCCGTATATTAAAATTGATCAAGCATAAAAGCATAAAGAGTGTAAAATTTAATATTATTTTAAGGTGACTTTCGTCAATATACAATTTATGAAACATTAAATTTTAACAATATATAATATTGTACAAATAAATAACGAATGAAAAGATATATTTAAAAATATTATATTCGGGTTTGATTGTTGATTAAAAATTAAATAAAGAGAATGACCCGTAGTTAAGAATTACGGGACTTGTATTTTACAATACGGGACAAGAGTGACGTATCCGATATTTTGTCGGGGCACCGGGACGACGTTTTGTTGATGTACGGGATGGAGAAAAAAAATGAAAACCGAATATTGTCGATAATATGCGATGAAGAATCGCCAAAAAGGGAAAAAGTTAAACACTGCAGTCGTTTTGGAAATTTAGTCCGGTCTAATGTGATCTTAAATACAAATAATATTAATCGTATTCGGTGTAAAAAAAAAAAAAAAAAAAATGAAAAATAATGGACACGCTTTACAAGTCCCGGTCCGGTCTTGTAGAAAATTCGGTTGTGTTCAGTTTGCTAAAAAATGAAAAAGGCCACATCAATGGGTCTGGTTCAGTTCAACGTAGTTAACTAAGTTAATAAGGCGATCGGTCTGGTTCCGGTTCAGGTCATATTGGTTCGGTCCGGTACGTAAAATTACGGACTGTGCCGAGGCAACTAAGATAAAAACGGCGATGATATTTTCTTACTTTTTTCCCCAATCGAATATTTCGAATATCGAAGTATTTAAAAAAAAAAAAATTATTATTTCGCCGTTCACTCGCGCGTCCTCCAGTGGGTCGTAAGCGCGTATTTTTGAATAAGCGTTTTCTTTTTTTTTCTTTTCGTATAAAATATTACCGCGAAATACACGTATCGCGCACTTGTACAATATCGCATCCACGTAATCGTTTTTGTATTTAAAATTAATGAATTGTAATTTTTTTGTTTTTTTTTATGTAAATATACGTACGCCGCACGCAATCCTGTTTTACTGTGAAAAAAAAATAAATACCGCGCGTATTAACCCAAGCGAATTTTTTTTATTTCGTTTTCACATATAATTGCAATACAATTATTGTTGTATTGGAAAAAATGCGTTCGTGTATAAACGGAGTGAGGAATTTCGCGAATATTTTTTTTTTTTGCTCCCGTTGAAAAACGTCATTGAATAAAGCGCGCGACGTCCGCGGAGACTTTAACGAACGCCGTCGCGTGTACATCGAAAACGACAGGTGTACGTTATTGTTTCGCGCTATGCTCGTTCGTGTAATATTATTATTATTATTATTATTATTATAATTATTATTATTATTATTAAATTTATACATTACATAATATGTAATTTACATTATACTGTACGTTTTTTTTTTATTGTATTTTTATTATTATTTTTTTTTTTTAACAATATATGCGTATAAGGTACGCGTTGTGTATAAACGGCGACGCGTATGTTATTATTATTATTATTTTAATCTTTATTCCGTATTTTTTATTTCACTCTACCCAACAACAGACTGACGTATTAAAAAAAAGGTTAAACAAGCCGCAGGGCGTTGTGTGAGAGATCGCTAAAGCGAATTACTCCATTCACAATTCTAGAGTTTTAGAGTAATAACTTATTTTACCGTATACGCATTTGAAAGCAATTATTATAAATCATTGCGTTCGATAAGACGATTCTGAACGGATTTTCGGTGTAATATTATTTATTATTAATAAAATATATATAATATAAGCGTGTGTGTGTTGAATACATAATTTACAATTAAGCTTACATATACATTGTTTTTGATATTTACTTTCTTACAATAAACCCGGGAAGATAAAAATTTTAAGATTTCTATAAAATTTAAATTTCAAAGAATTGAAAACGATAAAATCGCGTGTTCTTTGCTTTATCGTCTTTCATCGGCAGTTTCTTGCATTTGTTTTTTTTAGAAGTTTTTCAGAAAATGACTTCTCTGTAAAGTACCGACACGAGATGCGATACGTCATTACCGGAAATCAACTATGACTGTAAAGATCGAAGCCATCTTTCCGGTAGAATTTTTGGATACAGACGTATAGAAACATGATAACAAAACACATCATTGTGTACATCCCTCGTTCCGTTCAGAATCAAAAAAAAAAAACACCTATTTCGTACACGAACAAATCGCGGGACGTATTGCTGGGTAATTTCTTTTTTTTTATATATACATATAAAATCACTGGTATGTATACGCAATTTTAAATTATGAGAGGCGCTACACGTAGACAAACGCTCGAGAGGTGTACTGCGAAAATTGAAACGTTTAAGATAACGGAGGTTTTTTTCGAAAATATCTTTAATATTTAAGAAGCTATGAGATGGTCTGAAGAAAAAAAAAAGTCGAAAATCGTATTTTTAAAATGCTCGTAATTTTTTAAGAATTAAAGATATTTTGAAATGTCATTGTAATTTATTCCGCGTAAAAATGATGACCGTAGCCTTCAGAGTCCTTTTTCAACTGTTTCAATGAGAATCGTAAGAGTGTGTACCGTGTTTTGTAAAATCCTAGAACATAATATTAATATATACGGTTATTAAAAATTGCGCGAAACGGAAATATTTAAAAATGATAAAACGATCGTACGCAATTCATTAAGGATTTATGAGAGAGAAAAAAACGGAAATGTGAGAAAGTCGACGTCAAGTAGACTTCACGGCGAATTCATATCTGTTTTTAAACGTGTTATCTATCGCATCACTAGGTCTATCACTAGGCCAGTTGGAAGCAGCCAATCGACGCTATTTTGCTACGTGTTATACGTGTGTACGAGAAGAATTGAGAAAATCGATTAACGGTTGAATTTGCGACGTGGTGGTCACATTGCACACACCGCGCGCAGACAACATGCACAATGATTTTCAAACATTCCGGGAAAACAATAAAATATACGCCGATCGAGGAATTGAAATATAGTATTTTATCGATAATATATATGCGTTAAAATTTACGCACAAAACATTAGGTAAATAAATTAAGACCGCCGTTGCCGTCATACGCGCAGTTGCAGTGAGCAGAGTTTTTCCAGTCGATTGGCGGCCGCCCCAGCCATTATTTATACTGGTTTCCACATAAACCACTGCGTCGATCAATCAATGAAATAATAATAAATGACACGTCGGTGATAAATACAAATATCCGACGTCGTCGTATGCGTATTTATAATAAAAACAGACGGCGACACCGCAACGCGACAATTATTTGTTTATTAATTAATAATTAATTGTTTATAGAATTGTTGGAATGTTTAAAAATGTTCCAAACCAAACGTGTTGTTCCAATTGATAACGCGTTACGATCGTCGGACGAATAAGGGATTCGTATCGGCCGCGCGTCCTCGTGTGCTTCGTCAAATCGATTTCGATTTAATTTAAAATTGAAAATGATTTCGTACATCGTACGTCGTCACGGACGTGCCCCGGTCTGCCGTATGACCGACCACCACCACCACATCTCGTCGTCATTCATTTTTCGTAGACTTTTCTACGGCCCGCGTATAGTTTTCTTAACCAATTACTGTTTACCGCACTGAATACTTCAATAATTTTCACGGCGTTCAATTCAGTTTACACTTCGCAATTCATGTCTGTACACGAGATTTCGCGAATTCGTAAACGGTTTTTTTGTTCGTTCATCATACACGATTTCAAATATCCATAGTTCTTAAAGCCCGTGTGCCATTTATGGTCACTACGATAATATCGAGTTTTATATCATCGCGTTGTCATTCGTATATTGATATATAAATAACATTCCAGTTATCGGAAACGAATCGTGAACGTAAAACACTGTTTCTGGTAGAATTTGTTGGGTACACACGCACAAAATAAATACCTAAATAAATAGATTCCTCGAACTTGCGAGATCCACTAATAACTTGTTCCTGTCTAGTCTCCCGTTATGCCCTTACACAGATCTTATTCTTCTCTTCCGTAGGTTCTGTCATAAGTTATGGGAACAGGAGTGGAAAAATCTTCCTGTTTCTTATGCCTCTAAATTTAAATTTATTTCTCCAAATATTCCCAATGAACCATGGTTTTTGTCCCTAAACGTCAGTCGTACTGTTATCGTTCTATTTTCCAGACTGAGGACTGGCCATAACCTGCTTCCTCACCATGCTTTTATGTTAGGGCTCAACCAGAGTCCGGCATGTACCCTTCCCAACTGCGGAGATGATTTCTGCGATTTTCGTCACCTGTTGATTTCCTGTCCAGCCCTTCATACTAACAGACTTATCCTGAAAAAATTGTTTTCTTCCTTTTCCTCCAATTTCGGATATAAGGAAGCTTTGTCTTCCAATAATCCCTCTCTTATTAAAGGCATTTTGTGTTATACACTCAAATCTGGGTTCAAAATCTAGCGACTATGGGCTTTTTTTTTTTCTCCAATATTCTTTATATATATACAAATATTTTTTTTTTTTTTTTATTTCATTTATCATATATGTTTAATTGTGTGTATATTTCTGTTATGGTTATAAGTTTATGTATTTAAGTATTGATAAATTTGTTCTAGCATTAAGGATATATCTGTAATTTACTAAGTGTTGAGCTACAATAGTTTCCGTTAAAAGCTAATAAAAAAAAAAAATAGATTCCTCGTTCCGTTCGGAATCTGTAAAGTATCGGTATCCCCGACAGTGACGCGGTTTTGAGTGTTTTATTGTTATGAAACATTTGTCTCACTCGTATATGCACGCGTTATATCGTTTATAATTTTATTACGCATCATATTAATTCGTAATATTTATCGTTTTCATTTTTGTCGTTAGCTCCGGCTAATTGGCTTTCTCCGGAGCGCGTACGTAAAATGATATATTACAATCGTGACGTCTCCGCCGCTCGCCGACCACCACCGCGCGCCCGCGTTCGTTCGGCTCTAGTCGTTGGAAAAACATTTTTTTTTTTTTCATTATTATTATTATTACGAGACGTTATATAATATATATATATTTTATTTTCAATACAAATAACGAAACCGATGTGTGTGTGTGTGTGTACGTAGTTACGCGAAACGATATTTATTTGTACACCGACCCGGGGACTTTGTCGGTTTTCTTTCCGTCCGTTTTTTTTTTTTTTTAATTGGCGGCGCCCGACGGTTTTTCGTGCACACCAAAGTCCCTCTCGGCCCGGCGCTATACGTAAAAAAAAAAAAAAACCGACACGCGCCCGTCGTTACTACGACATAACGTCGTTATTATCGCCGCAGCCGTCCACCGCGTAAATTACAGAAATAATAAAATATTATATTTTCGACGGCGGCGGCGGTACAAACGAGCTTTAAACAACAACAATAATAATAATATTTATTATTAATCGCGTTCTCTCCGCGGGTTATGTGGATGGACTAAACGTTTTTTTTTTTTCTTCTTCCATACAATTATAATAATATCGTATTTGTGTGCCGTTGGACGGGAGAAAAAGCCGAGTCGATGATTTCCTCCCGTCGCCGGTGAGACTGCCGCGTCCCGACCGTTGGCCGTCCGCGGTCTTGGAGATCTCACGTTGATTCTATTATCAAACATCGTGTAAATAAATGAACAGGAGGAAACGCGACTGGTGAATTCGTCTGGATAACGGGCGACGACCGGGACGGATCCGAGGTGAAATTTAACGTGCGCCGCACAAGCCGTCGCGACGTCCGTGGTGAGAGGATTTTTTTTTATTTTCTGAAAATTCCATCCTCGAACGGGTTGAATGGGGATTCGAGATCAGTAAGGAACACGGTTGTACCGGGTAGGGATGGGGAGGGGAAATGCCGGTGGACAACGCTATCCCGACGGCAGATCGGGATAAACGGGGGACGCCGACCACTCCCCCCACGCATTGCCGCCCGATAACATTTACGATTTAACACCGCGCTCGTACCGGATAATTCAGCTACGGTATTGGACAAGAGGAGGCCGGTGAAAATCACCGACGAAACTATTCTCTGCGCTTGATTCCGGAATACCGCGGTTTCCAGATATCCGCCAATCATCTACTGAGTGTATCATCAAACTCCGTTTAGACAAACTCCGTTTCGAAATATTGTCAACGCGTTTCGGGATTTTAAATTTGAAGATTTCGCCGTGATGGCAATGATATATTTCACGGTCCAATATAACACGAAAACTGAAACCTATGTAATATGTCTATAATAAATTATATTATTAGCCTTAATCGTTCGTTTACAAATGTAATTTATAAATTAATATTAAATACAATATGAGTGCATAAAAATATGTTATACTTTAAATAGATTGATTCGGATAGAGACACAGACAGAGACCGACGAAGCAACATTTGCTCTCGAGTGTTTTGTCGTGTCGTCTCGTGTTCAGCGAATGTGAATCGGGCTTCGTAGCAAAAAGTCTAATATCCATTTTCTTTTAAATTTTCTTCTTTTTTTTTTTTTTCATTTTCTGCGATACAATTACGAACGCACAAAATGAGTTCTTAGCGGTCTATCTGGTGAGAATTTAAAAGATAAGTTTTTTTAATTAAAAAAAAAAAATGATGATGATGATGATGAATAAGTGGACACGGGCATCCAGCGTTCCCATCCGCGCCAGTTCTAGTTTGAGCGCGTAAGAAAATAAATAAATTGATTGTATGTCCGAGTTTTTTTTCCCTCTTTTTGTCCCATACAAAAAAAAATCATCATAGTAAAAATATTCACCGGAACCCGCATTCAAAAACATGTGTTATAATTACATAAACTCTCTTGTAAATCAGAAAAATCGCGTATATAATAACATTAACGTTAATTATCGAATTTAATTGTTTTTTCGACACGCGTCAATGAATTTCCTATTGCCCGAACTCGTCGCGTCGTATTACCGAAAATTCTTGCTTTTCAGTTCCCATTGGATCTCGCGGAGTACAGTATATACTTAATGCACGTAATGAATTATAATAAGTTCTTGGATTATCGAAAATTGTTTTCACACAAGCGTATGGGAAAACGAGAACAAAATTAAAATCGTCATACGATTTAGATCGTCAGAGCAATGAACAAAATAGATCCCGACCCGCGGCAGATATAATTTTTGTTACAATTTCTTCTTACGAAATATGTTTTCGAAAACGGTTTTATAATAGTAGTAATAATAGTAAAACGAGTTTTTGACCACCTGCACGAAGAACGTTGAAGAACACGAGCTGTTTGTCGTATTTACGGTTTATTTTCGCCATTACGCCGGGCCTAAACGTAAAATACTCCCATAATGGAAAACCATCGTAATTTATTCGCGTCAACGGCAAACGGCAGACATACAATTATCCTCCGCGTACGGGAGATGTTTAAAAAACAAACCGTTATTTTATGATAATCCGTCGCCGCGAGCGGCGAGCGGATTGAAATCATATTTAGTAGGTCGAAATTGATTTCGAGAAAATGTCGAAAATTCAAAAATAAAAACATGATATTGTTCAATATATACATCCTGATCGTATATAATTGCTATATACATATACACGTAGAATAAAATTTCAATCAGTATTTGTCACGATCGTGAATCGTGTGAATCGTGTATAATGTTTAACGATTATTGTTGTAATGCGCTACTACACGTCGGACTACAATAGCTAATTTTTCATTAAGATTTAAAAAAAAAATCTTTTTTATTATTATTATTATTATTATTATTTCGAACAAATCAAAACGCAGGAAATGAAAGGGAGTATTATTGGAATTCTTGACCTATAGACATCAATCCGGTACGTTATATTGAACGAAGATATTATATTATAAATATTCAATCGATATTTATTGTAACGTTAATAACGGTTTTGATTTAAAATCGTGTTCTTGTACAATTACGTAATTAATATCTTATGTCGAATCAAAATAATTATA
Organism: Chaetogeoica ovagalla; assembly: GCA_032441825.1. NCBI lineage: Eukaryota > Metazoa > Arthropoda > Insecta > Hemiptera > Aphididae > Chaetogeoica > Chaetogeoica ovagalla. The sequence goes on along the minus strand of CM063747.1, from coordinate 1,071,462 downwards.
ATCATAGAGTAAAAAATAAGAGTGCAAAAGTATAGTAATAAAAAGTTTTTAAAGTTTAAATCTAAAATGAAACGACTATATTATTATTTAATTTATTGACACATTCAAAATAATGAACCATGTTTTCTGTACAATCATCAAACGAATGGATCTCGTTGTTTTTTTTTTTTATCTTCTAATATCCGTGATTTGCGTTTATTAATTTTTAATAACAGAACTGTTTATTAGTCCGTAATTTTCCGATTGAATGTGCACGAATTTATTTCAAAATGTTTTTGAAATAATAATAAATAATGTGGTCGTTTTGGCACAGAACTGTTAAAAATACTTCAAAGTGATAAAAACCCGATTTCGGTTTCTGAAAACGAACAAATCCCAAAACATTTGTAATTATCAAATTTCAACAAGTTTAACCTTGCAGGGTTTTATACAGTGTCGTAGCCAGGGACGAGGAGTTCAAGGGTTCGTTTCTCCCCGTTTTTTTTTTTATATAAAAATAATAATGTTTTATTGATTACTGTTTTGCATCACAGGATTTTATGTCTTGAAATGATTTTACTAACATAACCCGTGCGTGACAAAACAGATCTATTTGATTGATTGTACAATTTTATCGTTTTCGCTCATAGGAATACCGACGACAGTGATATGATTAGGCGATAGACTCAAATCAAAAACAACGCCATGCTAATATTGTTATTATTATTATTATTGTTATTATTGAAATATTCGTCGTGGACACATTACTGTTACGTAATCCCTGTTCAACCGTACAGTGGGTACCCCCCCACTTTTCATTTGTAACCGACTAGCTGTAGTTTTGAATTGTTTAATAATCGTCCATCTACAAAATAACAGTATCACCAGTAATAAATTACAGTTGTTATTATCAATAATTTCGTCGTCGTTGCCGCGATTATCGCGCTCGTGCATTTTGCAATACGCCTTTAGATTTCGCAAATTAAAGCCTCACGACGCGAATAGAACGCGTGCGAATATTATCCAGAAATAACGCGCGTTTGACATTTCCGTATTTTCAACTCGTCTTTGCATAAAACGGATTTCTAAATTTGATCTGTTCTCTACGACTCCGAGATAGCTCGTCGTGCGTTCGACGTACTGCTGATAAAATTATATCGCATATATTTCATAAGCCCTTCACCCACCCACCATCCCCGATGAATAAATCAAAAATTTGCAAATTGTAAACTCTGACTAGGCCAACGGTTTTATGAATATCATATTTTTTGTCTACCCACTGTTCAAAATAATACGCTGTACCGCGGTAAATACAGTACGGCATTATCACAAACCGTAGTATATAATATTATAAAAATTTTTTTGGTTTAATTAGATTTATCGCTACGGCGGTATTGTAAAATATTGAAATAACGAGCGTCAACACTCATCGACGAGATTATATTATTATTGTACGACGACGTGTTGTATAATCCGTTCGTCGTCTTCGGTCGAGTTATTTTAAATTAAATTTACCATGTTATTATCGCGTATTTTTTAATATATAATAACTATACGCGGTTAATAATAATTATTATTATTATTGTTGTTTATATACACCTCGGACGCGAGTGCCCGTAATACGCGTCCGTTGCCCGCGGGCCCGTCGTGTATTCTTCTCTCCTCGACTCCCGTATTTTTATTTGTTCATTATTATTATTATTATTTTTTTGTTTTTAAGAAAAGAAAAAAAAAGACTTTTTATTAAACGCACGAATACGTCGTCGTCGCGCGTATAATATTATACAAATAACGCGTTTCGCCTCTTTTTTTCCCCACTCGCTCACCAAAACTCTCCTACCGCTGGGATATTAATAATATTATTATTATTATTATTATTATTATTATTATTATTATTATTATTATTATTATTATTAGGTATTTATACGTCATTTGTCTGTGATATGGGTACGCGCGCAGAGACTTCTCGACGTCAAACATAGTATAATATTATTTATAAAATACGGTGTGTATTTCGCTCGGTTCCGAAGAGATTTTTCGGTACGGCTATACCCTCTGGACGTGGTTTTTTCGTTTTTTCAGTAAATATTTATTTAACGCTTGTTGTTCCCCTTCCCTCCGCCCTAGGATCGGTCACGAGCGGTATACAATATATATATATATTTTTTTTTTAATAATATTTTATTCATAAGTCCACGGACTCATGAATATTATTAAAAAATTTCAATTACACGACGGGTTACTATCGACGACGAGACTAAATTTAATTTTTCGTGTGTATTAAAAAAAAAAAATATATATATATATATATATTTTTTTTTTTACTACAAATTAATGATACGCTTAATTTCAAGGTTAATCCATCTAAATAAACGGCTCGCAATAAATCATAACGTTTTTCATTAATGTTTACGACAAAATAATAACACGTATACCCTGACCGTTGAGCGTTCTTAAGCGTCTATTCGTTTTCATTATAATATATTCGTGTGTTTCACGGTAAATGTATTTCAATAATCGATAATTTCGGACACGGTTTTTTTTTTTTTTAACTCTTAAGCGCGCTGAAGATCAACCGTTTCCCTCCCCCAAACGGGAACGAGGAGAAAAATAAATTAAACAGTTATTTACGTGCGGAAAAAGACGAAGATTTCATTATAATATAACAATTTTTAATTTCACTCGTGTTCTTGTGATCAGTACATCGACTCTCACAGCTGTATCACAGTGGCGTATTATTTATACGATTTCTTTGAGGGGGAGAATCATAATTCTTCAATCCGTTCTCGAAATATTATAAGTAATGTCAATTTTCAACAACTACACGCACATCTGTTTTGTTTTCCAATAAAAATATTACTGTTTTATTACCGAACCGATAAGTTGATAAAAGGAAAGCACCGCATGTGCATATAAAATGTTTAAGAAAAAATGCCGGGAGGAGATGATCCCGATTCGTTATTGTAACGATAAGAAGGGAAAATCGAACGTTTAATAGTAGTAATAATAATAATAATAATAATAAACGACTCGAGTATTCAGTGTGATGTTGAAACGATTCGAATCACATAACACGAGTGCCGACGCAAAATGTTTTTCTCGAAATAAGCGACAAGCAATCAATTGAGAAACGATTGGCCGCGTTTCGCGTAACGAAATTGTCGCGTCCTCCTTGTCTCTGTCAATGTGCGTATGCGGAAAGAAAGACCTAGTGTGGGCCAGACACTGAAAATTCCCACTGTTATTCTCGTCTTGTGTTCATAAATCGCCTCTGCAATTACCGGTAAATTTATTGTATGAATTTTAAATTTATATTAGTAAATCTTCCGAACGGCCTACGTGATCGACTGCGCAGAGTTCTATGGAAAATCACGTCGCGTCGCAACGATTTCAAATGTGCAATATGAAAACGATTTTATTTTCACTTAATTTTTTTCTAGATATCATTCGAATTTTTTTTTTTTTGAAAACTCAAAAAAACATTTAATTGTTCGCTGTGACGATGGCGGTAAGACACGTTTGGAAATTATCGTGTTCTTCTGATTATATTAATCGTGTACGAATTTCGTGTGTGTGTGTGTGTGTCTTAAGTACGACCCGTAGAAGCGTTCGAACTCTATGTGAAACGGTTTTAACTACAAACGTTTCGATTTTTTTCGAAAGTCTACCGTGACTTGATGGGGGCACTCGAAAGCTTCCGTAACACGATTTGACGAAGCACTCTTAAGAGCTTACCACGGAACAATTCCGTACAGGCGAATAATAATAATAATAATAATAATAATAATAATAATAACAAAAACAACTGTAGTGCGGTGGTGCGCACCGCATCGCGGGCATTTCGACGCGTCGAGCCGGAAAAACAGACTCGGCCGGCCGGCGATGGTTACACGCGAAATCCTTGACGATTATCTTCGCGGTAACCGCGTCCGTCGTCACCGCCGTCAGTCGTCTTACCCTGTAATTAATTATTTAATTAATCAATTAATTAATTAATTATATTTTTTTTTTTTCGTCGGACCGGAGAAAAAAAAAGTGTACACAACCGACGACGTTTCGGCGGCCGGCCTTGAACACTCCATTTCCGTTCACCGCCGACGGTTTTTTTTTTAAAAAAAAAAAAAAAAAAATTGTTTTCAGTCTTTCGTCAAACGACGCGCGCGTTATAATACCATATATTTATATAAAAAGAAAAAGAAAAAAGTACTCAACAATAATATCATAACGCGTTCGCGCGACCAAATTATATTCAATTAATTGCGATTTAGTTTTCCAATTACTTTTTTCTTTTTCTTTCGTACTCGGTTCTGTTAACCTCTTTCTCGCTCTCTCTCTTGTTTGTTCGTTTCCCTCGCTACGATCACGTTGAATCCCCCGATTCGGCGGTCCGCACTTGCGCGTACATCGCACACTTCAATACATTCCGGTATGGAGTTAAACGGGGACGTTAAAATCGGAAGCGATCATTTATTTTTGTGTTTATAAATCGGGTGTGCAACGTGTTTCTTTTTTTTTTTTTCACGTTTTTTCACGGGATACAATACGTCGAGAATGAATCCCCTCCTCAAGGACGACCGCCAGCGAAATAAAATACTCTTGCGATTGATTTTAAAGATAAAACACTTATTAAAAAAAAAAAGAAAAAAATAAAAGACAGAGGACAGTGTTTCACAAGAGACGCTCGTATGCGTTTTTCAAAATATCAATCGGAAAAACAGTTACAAAGAATTGAAAAAAAAAAAAAATGTATTTTTACATTCGTTTTATACCGTACGCGTAATGCAAAACGCTAAAACGTTTGTTTCCCACGATAATAATTGACTACTAATCGAAATATTTTCAATAAACCGTCGTTTTTCTTGAGCAAATTTCCAAGAAAAAAAAAAAAAAATATCGAGACGATCAATACGAATCGAGTTGTTGGTACATCATCACATCATCGAGAAAAACACTGTACAGGTGTGTGGATATTATTTCGCGTTCAATCATCAGAATACGCCGCGCTTATAACATATATAATAATAATAATAATTATAATATACGCGCGTATACGGTAGAGAGAGAGTATAATTTCCAGAAACTCGTTGACGAGATTGGGCGGCATTATATACCGCGAGATAAATTATTTAGATAATAATTTAATATAATTTTCGACCCGTTATATTATATATATATAAAAAAAAACCGCTGTACAGTATACAGTGTGTATACACACGTACAAAGTATAGAGATAATGTGAACCGTACATATATATATATATATAAATAAAGAACGTTCCTCGAGTTCTCGATATGTGTAGATTTTTTTTTCTTTTTTAGACGCTCTGTTTAATAATAATAATAATAATAACACGTATTAGGATATATAATATACGACGATAATATTATTATTATTATTATTATTATACGTACACACCTATTAAAAATACGCGCAGACTACTTTGACGGACGGTCCAGCATCTCTGCAGCACCGCTACTCGCCGGTCCAGCGCAGCCGCAGCCACAACAACCGGACAATCGATAAAAAAATATATTAACGATACATATATATATACGGTAGTTGTTTTCTTCGGTCGTACCTACACATAATAAGTGTGTGTGTGTGTACGCGCTTATACAGTCCGCCGGTTATTATTAAAATTATTAATCGAATTTAATATTTTCCCGTCACCGCCGCTGCTGACGGTCTATAAAACGCCACGCGTATACCGAGAGAGAGAGAGAAAAGCTGTACACACGTATTCGTATACTATACACGTACACCTGCAACAGCTCCACCACACTATTCCGCACCACTATCCGTGTAATTTAGCTTGTAACGCGCCCGTTGCCAAGTAGTACCGGTATAAATAATAATAATAACGCGTCCGTGTACCGCAGGGCGTCCTCGGAGGAAATTCGAATGAAAATTAACAATTTGGTCGAAAAATCGCGTTGTTTATTTTCTCAAAAAGTACTCTCGGTGGTGACGCGGTCGAGAAAAATCAGTGACTGTACAGTATAACAGCTGGAAAACAGTGGTGTATACTGCACAAGGAGGTTTAAGAGTTGAAACACCGTCTTTTTTTCTTTTTTTTATATTAATAATAATAATAGTAAAAATACGGAAAATACACAAGGATATGCGTAAACAATTTTTCTTTCTCGAGTTGACGAGATAAGCGTTTTAAATTTTCGTTTTTTGAAATTTTTCGTTCATTTTTGAAAATGTTTGAAAAATTGTTTTCTTCGATATTATAACAGTACACTTTTGGGGTAAACATTTCAAGACACTAGGACTAATTTTGTTCATTCGGAATGACATTGTATTTAATTACAAGTTACTTTACAATTAATTCAATAAAATTGTTATTCGTTTTCAAAAGTGACGCGTGCGTTTTTTTTTTTTTTTTTTGATACCGAGTGTTTGTTTGTCACAAACAGATATTTCCACCACGAATTTGTCGATTCCGTGTCTCTTATAAGGAAAAAACGATAAAAGTACGAGTCGCGATTGTCTTAACCGTTGAAATGTTGGAAGACGAGTTAAATTTACGCGTCATGCGACGATAAATTTTATAATAATAAATTGCGTGTTATCGTTGTCAAAACAAAGAAAACGAGAACAACGCCAGTCGAAAATATTTTAGAAAAAAAAAATTAAATCCGTTTCGTCGGGAGCCTCGTGTATAATTCACTTGCCCCACGTAATATTCGTTAATCGAATTATGAACGTGAACAATTTTTTTAGTACTCTTAGAGTAAATTAAAAAATGTATACATATAATCTCTCACGACAGTCAACGGGTAATCAAAAGAAAAAAAAAGATATTTCAGAATACTCCGTATACGTAACGGTTACAGAAACAACGGCTCTCTCTCTCTCTGTTGCGCGCGATCGCGTGCTAATCGATTCAGTTATAGCCGGTTAGTTATCCGTGGTCAGTCCCTCATTAACGTGTCTCTCTCTCTCTTCTACTCTTTCGTTTCTACATCTATCAATCTTTATTTCTCTCCCGTTTTATTAATTTATTATTTTATATTTATATGTACTGAGTGTCTCAGAATGATTTATGTATTTCTAAATACTCCGCGATAAACGAATCGTTTATTGAATCAGGTTTTGTTTCTTCTGGAAATCGAAAGTCAACGGGGCGATAATAATTACTCTTTCGAATTTACATAATATGTCCATTCAGTCGAACTCTGTTAATTTTTTCAGTTTCTTCTTTTTATCGCGAGTGAAAAAATAAAAAAAAAAAAATAATGAAAATTCAAAAGAGATATGATAAAAATCCATTAATGTCTGATTATAAATGTGTACGTTCTTTCGGTAGACTAATTTCGGTTTTTACTAATACGTCGTTTTTTAACAAAAAAACAAAAACAAAGCGTGAATGATTAGGAACAATTGACTTCAGCGTGCTGATTCCCATAATTCGACTCGAATTGCGGACGATTTTTGCGCGTTTTCAAACCATAACACGTGCGCGTGTTTGATAAAAAAAATATATTATATTTAGGAAATATATAATTAAATAAGCAATACCGAGGAAAAATATTAAACACCGTTATATTCGTCGACGTTTGCGGGATAATTTAGTAAAACGTTTAAATTCACGGTTACTGTGTGACTATTGTTATTTGATCGGTTGTGGCATTTTTGGAATGGTGCTGTTGCGCGAAGGCAAACCCGCACGTACGCAATAATATTTCACACCCTACACTTATTCGGTACGACGCGATACACGTTTTTTTTTCTTGAATTATTAAAAAATTGATGTAAATTAAAAGAAAAAAAGAACTTCGACACCGTTCGAAACAAGTCCACAGGCCTAATGCAGGCGGTTAGGTCGTCCATGCGCGTGGACGCACTCGGCGTAACGCGAAGTTGGGATTTTTAATTAAAACAACGATAGCTTTATTACACATATAGTGTATCGACCGATAGTTTAGGAGAAACGGAATTAAAAAAAAATTCATTTGTCTTCATTAAAAATGTATATAATATAAACACAATTATGGTAAATCATCCCGGAACACTCTGTATATACCACCATTAGTATCGGACCGCCGTTTTCTTTCATTCCGTGTCGTCGTGTCCATCATCGCGTCTACCACGACGTAGTGCCTACCTACCTACGTACGTACGTGCGCGCGCGCGCGCTTACCGCCCCGGGCCAATGTAATTTAGACGATGATTAATAATAACCACGAAAATATCCTATTCGTAATAACGTGTACGCGCGCACGAGCGATTACTAAATATCATTAAATAACTACGATGATAATAAATATATTTTATAACGTACGTTACATAGTGGTGTGTATTGCTTACATAAAAAAAAGAATTCAATTACGCGTACTACCGCCGCAGTGGAATAACTTTTCAGTTTTATAAGATTAGGCGAGAGCACCGTTCGGTTCAGCGTTTTAAGCTCCTAAAACGCTTTTAAGCCCTTCTCGGTCGTGTCTTAAATGATGGACGTAACGGCGTGTGCGTTAGTATGAGAGAGCCGCGTAAGAGACACGAACGGTGGGAATTTAGCGTACGAGGAGTACGATTCTGGAGGTAATTCATGACGGGATAAAATGTGAATTGGCGAAATGGGCAAGCGACGGGTGTTTCGTGTGACGCCAATAGGATTGAAAAGTATATTTTACAAAAACACTATAACGAGCAATGTCGTGTGATTCGGCGGGACGTCGAGTAGCAAACAAACAGGAGAACGGAACAGGGATCGAGTGTACCGGAGATGAGAATTCTACGGTGGATGTGCGAGGTAAGTGTAGGGAAGACAGAATGGTAAAAAGTATGGACACAGGCGCCGAGTACACGGGCGCCCGTTGAGGTTATTTAAATGTGCCCGTTAGAAATATTGAAGATTTTTATTTGAATTAATATTAATTCATTTACAGCGACGTTGCTTTTGAAATAATTTTTAAGTTCCAACAATTTTAACGTGAAAATAATTGGTAATATGATCGACAAGAAATATACTTTATATATTGATCGATTTCGGTTTATAACTCCACTTGTTATTTACTTGGATCCATAGATAATATTATCTATGAATTTATCCGTAGTACAAAAATTTCAGTTAAAATCACGATTTACGATATCAAAATGCGTGGTGGTAGGTACATCGGAATATTCTGTGCTGATACTGTTTTGTGACAAAACGTTTTAATAAAACCAACAACAGTTCTTACGAAATTGTGAACGATTAATTCGTATTTGAATTTCGTTTTTACTTTTTTCTTTCGTGTTTAATCATAATAATTAGTCCGTTTTCCGTTATGAATCCCGTAAAACGTATTAAAAGTACGACATTACTTTCATATTTTACGAAAAAAAGCAATGAAACTGAAAATGAGGTAAGAACTTAGTAGCATTTATTTTTTCAACTGTTAGTTTTAATTTATTAGAATAATTTATATGTTATTTTCCAAATAAAAAAATAAGTACGGATCGTTATTAAACGCATAATATTGCATATTCGTGTACATTTGTCTTCTGTGTAGCCGAACACTAATGAAGAACAAACTGAGTTGTATATAAATACGCACTCAATTACATCCGGAGGATAACACTCAAACTGAGGTAAACACTTAGGTAACGAAAATTAATAATCCTCTATCAACGATTGTATCAATTTTCCGTCGCCAATTCAAAATGTTATTCTATTTTAATTTTAATTGCGAGTGTAAATTCTAGTTAAATATTGAAGATAATTAAACTTTTAATTATTTCTATTTTAAATATCATTATAGGAATCTATGTATAATGATGTTTAAATTTATCGAATACCCGTGGTTAAACGATCACGGTCTTACTATAATCCTGGTTCAAACGGTTTACTCCATCTTGCCTTTATGTCCAATTCTAAACGCATTGACCGAGGCGTGATTCAAACAGATAGTTTAACACGACTAATAATAATAATAATAATAATAATCAGAAGTCCGAACACTTCGTTTGGACGCTGATTATACTCGTAATATCTTTCGCGCGTTTTTTCATATATAACGTCAAATAAATATCGTTTTCGCTTCGTTAACAACGTGTAAAACGTTTAGTCGTTGTTTGCGCGTTAAAACCATAGACGGAAAAGGTGAAACCTAACCAGCATTACATTCAGAAAAATTAGAAGAGGAGGAACGCAAATAGAGTTTCCAATTCGAGCACTGTGCTTATAAGAAAAACGCATGCGAAAAAAAAGGTCGGAGAATTTTCCCCTTTGTAATTCCTTCTTTCTTTTTTTTTTTCGAATCAAATCTGTCTGAACTCGATTTAGGTTGGTCCGTGTTCATTTGAAAAATTTCCTATTTTTAAAAATGCGCTTCGTTCGATTATCTCCGATTAATCCGCTTCGGTCAACAATCGTATATAATCGATAACAAACTGCACGGCCGCGTCGATCTATTGAATTTAAAAGCGGATTATACAAAAATGTAATACAAAAAAAAAAAAAAAAACTCCACAGTTTGCATATTGAATATTGAAAATATTTTTTTTAAAAAAAAAAACCGACGTCAACTTGACGTAAACTATTTCTGTTATTTATTACTGTTTCAATGACCTTCTTTTACAATATTTTCGTTGTTGCAGTGTTCTTAACATACATAACGACGATCGTGAAAAATCCTCGCATTTACAACTACTCCGTTGGATATTTTATTTAGAGTTACGAGACGAGAGTAATATAATAACAAGTTTTCAACTTGTTTAATTTAAAACTAATTTAACTTGACTCTCTATAGGATTAATTTTGATGATCAACTACAACATAATATGATACTCGTACTATACACTTTATTAGGTTAAACGTTTTTTTTTTTTTTTTTTTTTATGAAATATTCTCACGATCCTAATTGCTAATGGTAAAATAATTAGCGAGTACCATATTTTAACTCTTTAAGGCGAGTTTAGTAATAATTCAGTAAAATTCATTATGGCCCAGTGTAATAAATAATGATAATCAAATGTAGTAGGTACCTACTTGAGTCATAATAAGGCAGCTGTCAACTTGTTAAGGAGCAAATAATAAATAATAATAATAATAATAATAATTCCGTTTCGAACAGGCCAGTGTCGGAACACGAATTCTTTTTTCTCGTATAAAAGTAACGCGCGTGTTATTTAATGGTTAAAATGCCCACGGAAAAAAATACCAAACACTATGGGCTTGGATTTGATGAAATTATATCTGATTTCTTTTCTCTCGTCAACACTGTAGCGTCGCATACGTATAGGGATTTTCTTATTTTTTTTTCCCTATTCAGGTTATTCTTTTTACAGACTTGAATTTTCATCAAACGTGTGATTTATTACCGCCGTAATGACGCGATAAACACGTTTTTACGGGATAGTTTTTCCAACGTCGAACTATTTATAAGAGTCACAGATGTATTCGTTCGACAAAAGTGAAAATAGTTTTGGGATTCGGTACACGAATAACACGTAAGGGTTAATCGTATATTACGTTTATTTTCGTTAATAATAATAATAATAATAATTTATAATATCACACCGAAACTCGGCACATAATCGTTTTATCGAATATCGTTGATAGGTTACACAAATGTGTAACCCTGAAAATCGTTATGTAATTAGTAATTAGATTCGTTTTGAACGACACCCGCGCCACGGCTTTATAAGAATGAATGCCAACGAAAAATGTACTTTTGCTTTTTTACACTATTTTATATTCACGCCGTCGGTAAAAGAGCATTTTCATATAAATATACAATCCGCTAAAGATTGTACGGAGTCGTCAGAGGTATAATTTATATAATTTATCTCCGCGGTAGATGTATTATCGGCGAGTAGTGTATTTTCTAATGTTCACGAGATGAAAAAGCGCAATCGCCGCTGTACCCATAAACGATGGTTAATCTCTCGTGTGTAATGCGCCTAATCAAAAAACCGCTCGCGCCACCAGAATATCACCATCACACGGCGGCAGTCTAACACACATACCGCGCGCACGTGCGTGCGTCACGTTTTATTCGAGTAAATACGTACGACGATTTATCACGTATAACGGGCGTGGAAAAAAAAGAAGAAGGAAAAAAAAAAACGAAATCCGATATAATACTACTGCTGTGATCGTAGCGGTCGGTAAAGATCGTCGTCGTTTAAGGACGAATATCAATCGCATTGTCCCGTAGACACACGCGCGCGAGTTACGGCCACCGAGCGCAGAGCTATGACTTGCTTGTAATATTACGTTTGTGCGCGCACGAGCCGCGCACGGCCTGGAACGCGATTAAACGTATTGTCGTAATATAATAAAATACAATTCCCCCGCGTTCAAAGCCGTGATGATTATTATTAATAAACGATAATCGCTCTTGATTCTATACACGGCCGTGTGATTTCGGCACCGGTGCTGAGCGGAGGAGAGCTGATTTCGTCGGTTCGTCTCGACTGTTTCGAGCATATTTACAATACGAGTATATATTAATACATATTTCCCGTGGCCACGGGAGAGAGGGGCAAAACGGGGCGTTTCGAATGTCGTTGGAGGAAGAAAAAAGAAAGAGGTACGCGACAGTTCGAATCTGACGAGAGGTTTTAGTGGTGATGACAATTTTATATGACTGCGATTGAAAAAGAATTGAAAATAAACGAGCAACGAGAATAACGATCGAACGCGACAATTTCATCGTCTTTTATTATTTATAATAATATTTTATCGATATAAAACGATATCGTTTTCACACAGCAGAACGTTGCAGTGTACGAGTGGACATTATCATTGACTTTCACGGAATATCTTCATTTGGTTTCATTTAATGGTTTCATTTATTCGCGCGAATACCTGTGACGACAATTAAGATTTCGTATTACGTTTATTCGCTTTCCGCGTTATTCAAACGTATGCCATACAACAACGTTTTGTTTTTGTATGTAATTCATCAGCAGTAGTAGTGGCTCGTGCACAAAATATCTACTGGTATGCACATTTAATAATACTGTTAAGAATTTAAGCTGGTTGCACGTATACCGCCGAATTCCGTCTCATCGTCGTCGCGCAATCCACAATTTCCTGTACAGCTCTATTCAAGGATTTCGGGTCCCCTTCCCGAATAGAAATTTCAACGTTTACGATTTGAATTTTATGATTTTGAATTTGACGTGATAAAAATTGTTCGCGTATTTCACAATATACTTTAAAATATTAAACGTATATAATTATTTAAATCCAATGTACATAAACGGTGAAATAATATTGAATGCGATGATGAAATGAAGATTTGTCTTGTTTTTAAATACGCACCAAGTGTAATCGGCGTGACGTTAGAAGTGCTGCACGTGGTGGTACTCGTCACATAATAACGTCGTAATATAATCATTTTTTTTTTTTTTTTTACTCAATTTTATTTATTCTTTGATACGTAATATGTCGTATACGATTAATAAAAAAAGTAATGTTATTCCGACTTTTTCTTTTTAATATACCATTATAGGTTTATTTAGTGTGTCTAATAATTTCACTACAAATCAGGTATACCTACTGCATTGAAATGCGCAATAAAAAAAGTAAGTAATATTTCTATATAATATTAATGAGTGTGATTTCTTTTTCTTTTTTCTTTTTCATATTATACTTAATGGATTTTTATTGCATACATAAATTTTTTTTTTTATTAGTTACAACGATATTAGTACGTTTAATCGTTATACAGTTGTAAATTGCATTAAAAATAACGATAAACTTTATATTAAATACGAGATTCGTTAGCACCGGCAGAATTTTATACGTTTTTTTCTCTTCTCAAAAACGTTTGCTTAAAAAAATTAGACGTTTTTACAAAAAAAAAAAAAAAAAAAAAAAAAAAATTAGTAAATCCAATCGTTTTTGTAACTTGTCTTGATGTGGAAAAAAACCGACCTATAGCTTATTGTCTTATATAAATAAAATATTAACTCGTTATTCGTGGTGTCTGTGCGCAAAAACTACTGGACAATATCGAGATGCGGTTTGTCTTCTGTTTTTATTTATAAAATAATTTACGTCAATCGTTATAAGCGTAAACGATTTGATAAATATCCGTGCTGTTACGATGTGAATGTGGACAAACACTCTTAAAAATATTTCAAACCAAAAAAATATTACCAATCGTGTTTGTAAGAATTTTTGTGATAATTCGTTCCGAGTATGATTCGGTCGCGTAACAAACACTTAGACTCTGACCTGTATACACATACGAGCCATAAACGCGAATAAAAAAGAAATAATAATAATAATAATAATAAATTATTCGGAATTGAAACTAAAATAATTCGGTGACTATTTAAAAATTATTGTGCATCACGAGCATAACTGGACGACAAAGCGGAATACCGAACAACCGGAAATTATATATCCATAATAATAATAATCGAGTTAAACGGTTCAACTGAAGTTCACGCAAAAAAAAAGCCTCCGTAATCCGGCTATATTTTAATATAAAAAAAAATAAATTTTGGAATTCGATATTTTTCGGAGTGTGAAACGATTATTATCGCGAAACATTTTGTTTTTTTTTTTTTTTTTTTTTTTTTTCTTCAAGAAAACGCGGAAACCGCAGTTGCCGAAGGTTCAAAAATCCTTATAAAGTCCGCAGACTCCCGCGTACAGTACCGGAGTATTTGATCGGATTCTTCGACCGGGCGTCTTATAAACGGATCAATCATCACTACTCTTTATTATGACAAGCACGTGTCGGCGTACGATACGAGAGTGAGAGAGATAGAGAGAGATCGTAACGTATTGTCATCGTCATATTGTACGACGCATACTCGCCGGTGCTTATAATAATTATTTGTTGAAGCGCATTGACGAGTTCAATGACGATAATCACACGCGATTAACCGAACAGTATAAAATATATATTTAATGTTTTTTTTTTTCCCGATACTCCGTCTCGTTATACGTCCGTACAAACACGCGCCGTTTACTGACGTATGATCCGACGGATTTTTACCGCGCGCGCGCACACAGATGAGATAAATGCGAATAATTACGGCTCCGGCGCACCGATAGCGCCAAACGTTTTTTCGTCAAACGTTATTTATTGCCGGACGTGCGTTACTACCGCGGTGCGATTAAAAGATTTTACGAATTATTATTATTATTATTATTGATAGGCGACGGGAGGAATCGCTCGCTGGACAGTTCAGATTTTCCATTATACGTTTACGAGGTTCCGGTTAAATTGGCCATGCAGTCGGCGGGACGTCCACGCGGAGGACGCGGCCTGTTTATCTGTCACACGCTCGTGCTTGGAGAGAGGATTGTTTTAATTGTTTGATTCGCGGACGTCGCGTAGACGACGGGGAACGTGATTTATAAGTGTTGAGTTACGTCAGAGAAGACGTCCGAGGAGTAATCGGCGGCGTGAATAATAAAAAAAATGCCTCCCCCCCCCCTGTATATCTCGAGAGAAGGAAAAATGAGTGAGTAAAACACGGAAACGGGCACGAGATGACAACGAAAATATAATGCGGCGACAACATTGACGAACTCGGAAGTCACAGGTCCACGGCTCGGTCCGATGAAGTTGGCCGCCGCCGCCGCCGCCGCACGCGTTTTGACTTACCGTTCGTGAAAAAGTAATCGTTAAATGTTTTCACGTGAAATACGAATTTCCTAAAAAAAAAAAAAAAACAATCGTTGCCGTCGGAACCGAGAACGTGGGCCGCGTTTATCACGACGCGCGACTGCGAAAAATCATTGAGCGCAGGGGCAATCATTGAATCGGTGGCGCACGTCTCGGAGGCGGTTTTCGAGCGTCCGTACTCCGCTGGACCACTCTCGGTCGGTTTTTTCCACACGAAAAAACGCTTTTCGCGCAACGGAATACCTTTCGGGAAACCGATGCGGATTTTTTTTCTCTTTTCTGTCGCAGCGGTTAGTCTCTCCGCAACCGATCCGTTATTAAACACACTGCGCGGTCTCGGGTGTAAATAATCTCTATGCCTGTTTATCACGCGCCAGTAAGTGTTGTACGTACAATATTTGTCCGTAAATAATCCGTTGGCCGAACGTCGCGGTGGACACTACCATAATATATATATATATATACGCGGCTGTGAAGTTTTGCTTCCTGCTCGGGAAAACGGGCACAGAAACTCTGGAAATGTTGAAAACGGCTTACAATGGTGATGCTTTAGGGAAAACTCAAGTATTTCAGTGGTTTTCCCGTTTCAAAAGTGGCGAAATGTCGATAGACGATCAAGCTCGGTCTGGACGTCCTTCGACGGCGCAAACCGACGAAAATGTAAAAAAAAAAACGCACAAAATTATCCCGGAAGATCGACGGCAAACCATCGAAGAAGTAGCGGAGAGATGTGGTGTGACATGGAGTTCAGTACAGGGAATTTTAAGTGAAGATTTGTGGATGAGACGGGTGTATGCGAAATTTGTTACCTTTTTGTACGGCGGTTTTTGACCAAAAATGGTATGACCACTGTGTCCCACCCACCTTATTCACCCGACCTGGCTCCCAGCGACTTCTTTTTATTCCCCAGAATGAAAAGGGATATGAAAGGAAAGCGTTTCGCGGACATTGACGAAGTAAAAAAAAAAAAAATCGACGGAAGCGCTGGCAGGCATCACAAAAGATGAGTTTAAAAATTGGAATAAAAGATTGGACAAGTGCATTAACTCCGACGGAGAGTACTTTGAAGGAAATTAAATGTTTTTTTGTAAAAAAATTTAAATAAATAACTTTGTATAAAAATAGTTCGGTTTCTTTTGGGTACGCCCTCGTCGTATACGCCGGAGAATTTCATTAACCAGACTCGACGTCGACGCGGGTTTATGCGTCAACGGCGACGGAAAATAATGGAAAAAAATTAGTAGCGTATTATATTATTACGTATTATCGTCGTCGTGCCTGTGCCTGAGGAGCAGTGGGGTTACACGACGAGTGGGCGAGAGAGTCGGCTGGATAGAATGGTGATAAGGACAAGGAAGAGGGAGGGAAAAAAAAATATGAAATAAAATTATTACCGTCGTCTAATAGCCGTCGTAATAACAGTAGTTGCAGTGTCGTGCGACCGGCGTATAATGTTTCGTACGGGCCGCGCGTACGCCGAGTACACTAGAACTCCTTCTAAATGAATCGTACTCCTTACTTCTCACATCCGCACAATGTTTTGTACAGTTATTTGTCCCGTAAATCCCGTAATTGGAATTAAAATAAATCGGATTGGCGGATTCGAACGGCGAAATCGTCGATTATCATCAGACAACTGTGTGTATAATTCTTAAAAATATTCCTCGAACGCTTGTTAGTGCTCGAACGTGTTTTTAATCCACCTAAGGATAATGACATTGTTCAAACGTAATTATTATTTCAGGAAAAGAAAAAAACAGTACGAGTAGCAACTAGCAATTAAGCAGCAGAGCTATTAAAAATCGATTATTTTGTCGATAACCTCGCTACATTTCGGTGTTCGAAACTTTGCACTTTATCCAATCAATCGAATATATTTGATTACACTGTGTAATACATCGTGTTGTTTTTATATAACTAATTGCCATCGATAATTGACTTATTAGTTTTTGTGTTGATTTTATAAACAGAAATTTTGAAGAAAAAAAATCATTTAACATCTCAAAATACACGAATTCGTTGTATCACGTTAGTAAAAAGAAAAAAAAAAGTAAAGTATTCGAACACGTATTCTGAATACTTTTTCTTTTCGAATAGACACCATATGTGTTCCAAATACTTTTAGAAAGGTATATTTTATCAAAGAAGTTTCTAAAAAAACATTTGTAATGTCGAAAAGAATTTTAAAAAATAAATAGCGAATAATATTCTCCCCTCTGTCGACTCCGGGGGGGAATGTTTTAACGTTAAAAATAAATATATTTATCGAACGGTGTGTGTGTGTGTGTGTGGAAAAGTGATGTCAAAAGACAGACGGAGACATCGAGTGCGAGTGCAGCGTGTCTGCATCTTAAGCGAATATCGAAACGCGTTTTTTCTCCCGAGCTTTTTTTAGCGCGTAAATTCCCGAACATAAAATAAAACGCCGACATAATTCTAGGGCGGCGTCCCGTCCATTTACAAGGGAGAGCCCTGTATAGGGCGTATATTGTTCACCCGGAACGCATGATAATCGTCGTGTGAAACCAATACGCCGAATTCGGAATCTAAAAATATTTGTGGCACACTCGTAAAGTGTTAAATTCTCGCGTTTTGGATTTCGTAAAACGTATTTTGTTTTATGTAGTGTGTAAAAAAAAAAAAGAAAAATAGAGACGAGGCGCCTAGGAAAATGGAAAAAAAACTGTCCCGCGGGGCTCTCCGAATTCGTGTGGTCACCGCCGCTGTTATAATAATCCCGCCCGTTTACGCCGCAGACGTTGTATTTGATTTCGCGCGCGCGTTTTTCACGCGTTTGCCGTACAAAAAAAAAAAAATCCGGTCTTCGCGGTAATTCATCGAGAAACCAGTCTCGTCGCCGCCTCCGGGCCGCCGTCCTTCATTACCATAATATAATAAACGAAGTAATAATATAAACGTACTTCGTATACGTGTGTACTTCGTAACCTCATCGTACTGCGTATACGTTACATGTATATATATATATACATTTTGTAATTTAATTATAATCACAGCGTTCGAAGTGAGGGGCCGGCTAGCGCGCGCGCGCGCGCTCTCCGATACTCGTTAGCGTTTCCAACAAATTAACCGCCGCCGCCGCTGACCTTGGCCCATAATTACCACGTACCGGGTTACGAGCGCGGTAGCAACCGCGGCGACGGCGGGAAATTTAATTAAAAAAAATAATAATAATAAAAAAAAAATAATACGACGAAGACTAAATATATATATATACACACACACGACGTTCGTTTATTATTATTATTGTATTAGTCGTGTTCTTTTTTTTTTTATTCTTTGTGGGCGGACGTCTCGGAAAGCCAAACGAGGATTTTCTCGCTTCGGATCGGCTCTCTTTTTTTTTTTTTTTTATTCTAATTATCATTCGACTTTTCTCGGTACGCGCGTACAGTGACGACGACACGTCGAAAAAATTCATTTTGCATAGAAATCGATATAAAACCATGGCAGTGGAAACGGGGTCGCATCACTTCGAAGGACTACGAGCGGTCTGGAGCAGCGGGCGGTGTGCGAAGAATTACACGGGTTGGCGGCCGAGTGTAGAGCGAGGCAAGTAGAATAATAATAAAGCCGAAGTGGTCCGAAGAAGGTGAAGAAAAAAACGTTTTCTTTTTCCACGAGATTATTTTGTGAGGTATAAGCGCACGCGCTTTGTTTATTTTTCCAGACACACACACACACATCGTATTATAGTTTTTTTTAATAATAATATTTTTTTTTTTTTTACTATACCCGTTTAAAAAATTGCGCGCGGACACGTTTTGTACATCTCGTAATATTCGTCATTTTCCCCACGTAATTTGTTCCTTTTTTTATTCTGTTTCATTTTTCTACGAGTTCATTAATATACCCGCGCGACTTTTTTCAAAACCAAATATAAACGAATTTAATACTCCGCGATACATTTCTGTATTATAATAACACAATATTCTCTCGGTCGATTTGTATATTCACTTACGCGTACATTATTTCGTATGCAAATAAGAATAGATTGTTTATTATTTAAGAGTATCAATTTTATGGTTTTTCTATTTTATTCCTTTCGCGATTCCTTTTCTATTCTTTTATTTATTTAACTCTCACTGTTTTTTTTTTTTTTGAAACGTTATCGAAAGATTTGCGAAAAAAACTACCACTACGTTATGCGAATAACAAAAAAAAAAAAAAAAAAAAAAAACGATTTGCCCACGACGATTATTCTCGATTCGAAATCTCGTTGTCTGAAAACCATTCTCGTTATAAACGTATAAATGTTATGTCTATAAACTTGATTAGAATAAATAATAGTTTAAAGCGCGCGCGTTATAAAATACGACGTATGTTTTATACGATTTTTCCTTCATCTTCTCTTTTCGAATATCCGGCACAGCGTAATCGATTTTAGAAATAGGCTACTTAATTATTAAAAATAATCGTTACGCGAGATCGTTTCCGATACGCGTGCACAAGCTAACAATTTTCGTTGGTTTTTTTTTTTTTTTTTATATATATATAATTCGATTGTCGTCCACACACGTTTTTAAAATAAAATTTCTGTAATAAAAAATTGTCGACATTTTACCACCGCTACTCTTCCAACAATCGTTTTCCGTTTGTAACAGTTTTATTACTGAAAACTAGACGTTTATCGAGTACTTTTTTTAAATTATGTATTCATTTTTATTGAAAAGGCCTTTGAATAACAATAACAATAATACTACGCGGTAAATGTCTCGTACGACGAATTTTCAATTTTCGTACCGCGCAAACGAAGTGTGTGGGGGCAGTGTGGATTGCGCGTATTATCCTCGTCTGAATCGATCAACCGGTAAACAATATTAACGAGTGAGGAAGTCCTGCGGGGTCTCGGTTCTGACGTTTACGATAATTATTATTGACGATTTTCGTTAATAACACAATATACACACTGTCAAGCCTCGGGGTAAAATTAATGAATATTATTATTATTATTATTATTATTATTATTATTATTATTATTATTATTATTATTATTATTATTATTATTGTTATTATTATTATTGTTATTGTTATTGTTATTTTACGGAGGAGGAAGAAGCCAAATATTTATATAAATATAATACGAACGCTTAGCGTTAACGTTTTACATTTTTCGCGTTTGATTTATCGCGTTATTTAATAATGTATAGTATATAATATTATAACTATTTTGGGCGCGTTTATTGTAATACCCACACGGCGATATAATAATAATATATTAAAACGTTAAATATTTACCGTGTAATTATTGTGGAATAACAAATGGGCGAACAACAATTTAATAATAAAAATCATAAAATATCGATGTGTCAAAAAGAGTAGAAACATAATAATACGTTTTATTTAATTTATTTATTGAAAAATTGAATTTATTTTCAAATATCGTATCCCAATGAGTGTTGTTCGGGCGTGTATTATAAATTATGCGTTTTGCCGGGCACACAACCGACCGACGACGACTACCACCGTCAAATGTTTTTACATTCTCGTCCGGCGTACATTACATAATTAATATAATATAATATACGAATGTTGTGCGTCGCGTCCCGCGGTGTCACCACGAATCTACGGAAATTTATTAACCGCGCGCGTTAAAAATGTCAAAAATCCCGTTGATTGAAATTACATCGGATTTGTTATTATTGTTTTGTTTTTTTTCCTCCCCGCGCGGTGTACCGCACTCTACACGCGTATCGAACGTGTTTCAAGCGCACTTTAAAATTAAAAAAAAAAAAAAAAAACCGTTTACGATTTTTATTATTTGAAAGACGACGATAAAAGTACACACGATTCGTTTACCCGCGATACTTTCGACCGAATACGTATTCGAATGGCAATATATTACCCGAATTGTTTTAAAATACATACGTATGTAGTTAAACGAAAAGTCTCGTTGTAAACGATCGTGAATTCTACGTGAACATATATATATATATATATATTTTTTTTTTTATAAAAATAAATAAAAGATCAAATCATGTATACAATTTACGCAGATACGTCGGTGTACGCGTTACTTACCTCCCGGCCGTCACGGGATTGGACGTTTACG
The DNA here is from genome assembly GCA_032441825.1 of Chaetogeoica ovagalla. Taxonomy (NCBI): domain Eukaryota; kingdom Metazoa; phylum Arthropoda; class Insecta; order Hemiptera; family Aphididae; genus Chaetogeoica; species Chaetogeoica ovagalla. The sequence goes on along the minus strand of CM063747.1, from coordinate 1,049,823 downwards.
CGTTTTCCCCCCGTTGACTCGGCTTCAACGTCACTTTCGTAACAGTTTTGCGTGAATGTGTCACAGCTGAGGCGTTCCCGTGTCGAAACCAAAACATTAATAACGTGCGTTTGAAACCCGTCCGCGTTTTGCGATGAAAAATAGTGGAATACAGAATTATATGTGGTCGGTGTGGGAAAAAAAAATACGACAAAATATACGAAACAAAACTTTGCATTACAGATCCGTTGAGTAGGTACTTGTAACTTATCCAACTTTACTTGTCAGACTGTTTAAAAAAAACACGCGAATCGCGTATAAATACCCGGGCCCTATTCATATAACTAATAAGCTAGAAAAAAACGACATCGCTTATTTCTTTAAAAAAAGCCCCCGTTAATTTTTTATATTAAGAACACTTGCGATAGACATAATTATGTTATATTTCTTTAAAAAAAGAAAAAAAACAAATAAAAACGAATCGATTTTCGTAAATTACTATTATTTAGAATTACAAATGATTTTCAACCGATTACACTAACAGTTTTTCGTAAATAAAAAATATTATAAGATACAACACAGGTGTTATATCAGTTAGTTGTATTACCACGATAGTTTTTTTATTCGGACAATATCACGCGACAGTAGCCCGAGAAGAGCAAAACGTTTTGGCGAAAGGGAGAGTCAAAAGTCAAAAGTCCGACGGCGGACTGGATCGGCTCGGGAAAAATCATTGCAGTGTCTGCCAGTCCGTTCAGTATTACGTGCAGGCGCCTGCTAAGTGTCGAATCGAGAATTACGAACAATTTCTACGTGTATTTTATTGTAAAGATAGACAACGAGAACGAGTACGAGAGATCGCCGCCTATCATTTTATCCGGAATCGATTTATTTTTTTATATCTATTGATTCGTATTGTAACATATACCTCAAACACATTGAAAACACAAAACAATTATTATCAATCGGCGATTCGTATATTTGATACGTTGAGTTTTTTAGATCACTTTTTTTTTTTTTGTTTCATCTTCTAAAAACGTGCATTTTTACACACTATCGATGTGTACGGTGGCGGTGGCGCGAAGAAAGAAAAAAAACATTTGAAAATAAATAGATGACGCGCGACATTGTGTAAGCGGTATGAACGAAAAAAAAAGTGTTAATAAGAAATAAAAAAAAAAAAATTGTATAAAACACGAGTACACGTATAAAAACGGGTTCGAACGGCTGCCATTCACGGTAATAAACGACGTTTTATAGTTATTATAATGTACGTATGGTAAATAAATAAAAAGTAATAGAGAATAATTTTAAATATTTAAACGAACGGCGTATGCGGAATAAAAAAAAATAATAATAATAAGAAACGCTTAAAGCATAAAACAGTGGCGATTGGTCGATAATAATTACAATCTGTACGAGCGTATAATAAAAATATTTCGTCGGCACACACACACACACACACACGGTTAATTAATACGCGTTGCACGTATTTATAAAAACCGATGACGACGACCAGTCGTGGCCGTGGACAGACAAAATAATAATCATAACGGTGTAAAATATAAAAATCTCAACCGTCCGCAAAGAATATTGACTGTAAAACAGATCGTCGCTCTGTTTTTCAACGCGGGAATCAGAGTTCCGATGTATTTTTTCTATTTCAACACTTACAAAATAAGACGTGATTTTCCGCGGCTAATGACCCGTCGCAGGTTTTCGAATCAGTTTCCAATCTACGCGTTTCCACGACGAACATTGTACTCGTGTGCGTGTGTGTCGTTCAGACCGAACATTTATTGTTTTAGCGTTTTTTCTCGCGTGGGGCCGCACATCGGAGAATTTTCAGATAATAATAATAATAATAATATTAATATAATCGCCGGTCGTACGGGTATAAAGAAAAAAAAAGTTTTTCTCTCGCCGATTCGCCGTCTCGTTCACATTGGCGGATACACACGCAATAGACCGTACACCGTGGCCACACGCGTACACATTTACCAAGGTGACAACTTGGAATATTTTGTAAAATCGAATATAAAATTGTTTCGTTTTCTATGTACTCGGGGGAGAGAAAACGCCGCGATATGTCACAACATTACGAAACCGACGATTTTTTATTATTATTGATCGCGGATTTGTGATTAGAATTTGGATAAATTCGTGGAGAAAAACAAAAATTACCTCGTAATATGTAGAATTCCGTACGAAAAATATAAAAATTATTATATAAAACGTTTATTTCGTTTAAAAAATTAAAATTTTTTTTTGTTTTAGTTATTCCACGTTCCTTTGTAAACTCATCGAAATCGACGAGACAATTTTTTTTTTAGTGATATCGCGTACGTTTGTCGGACAGTCTAATCCATCTATTGGTTGGTCCTCGCACAATATAAATACTTCGGCTCCGGTTGATCGTATGCGGACGAATTGTTTCTGTTGCCTGCATTGGTGTTGATTTCTATATTATTTCTGTGTATTGATACGATAATTGTTTTTCGGAGATTAAAGTGAATATTTTCAAAGAAAAAAAAAAAACCAGAGACGCCTCCGGCGGTGAACACCGCTTGCCGGCCGACGTCGCGGGGAAGCGTTTGTCGATTAATTAACAACGTAAACTCGACTGATCGGCGGCATTTAACCTCGTCTAGCGCGCGCGCTCTTCAAAATTGAAGACTTTCTCTCCTTAATATTCTTTCAAAGTCTGAAGAGCGCCTAATTGCGCGTGTATAATATAATGTATAGAGCAGTGGGCCCGCCTCAGCCGCAGCCGTTTAACGAAATAATCACACACTGCACACAACACTCGAAATATATAATACGAACGGTCGTTATACGTTTAATAATTATAGAGACAATATTAATTATTATATACGCATGATATAATAATATGTGTTACCAGGCTAGATTATAGCTAATGGGTTATAAGTACTAATAACAAATAATAATAATAATAATAAGATACGGATTTTCTTAACACTTTTAGTTCCTTACAAACCTACTTCACTTGTCCACACTCTAAGCATTTTTCGTATCGCCGCACCGGCTTCTTTAAACCCTCTGCACGGATACACTCCGTCTGAGAATTGAACCAGTTGACAACGGCGTTCTTGAGTTCCTTAAGTCGTTTTCAATACGTTGTCCAACGAGTCGTTGTTTAAAGTGCAAGAAGAGGGAGCAGTCACTGGGTGCAAGGTCAGGACTATACGGTGGGTGATCAAAAAGTTCTCGACGAAAACCTCGAATTTTTCCCTCGGTTTTGGCAGCGCTATGAGGACGCGCGTTGCCGTCCAAAGACGAGGAAACCCATCGGCCGAGGCACTGAAATCGTCAATGGACGATCAGATCGCAATTTTCGATCCACTTGAGAAACGATTTCATCGGTCTGCTCACTAACCTAACCTAACCGCTCTTCGTCATGCGCATTTATTCGTCCGTTTTCGAAATCACCACGTCGTTGTCTAACTTTTCCTTCGCTCATTGTCGTTAGTCCATAAACTAAACACAACTCCCAACAGCTAAAGACATCACTTCACGCAAACGACTACTGAATCAAAACAGCAACTGCAATAGCTTGGGAAACGGTCAATGGATAACGCAGCACGATTTCAACGTATTCGGACATGCCAATATTGAAATATGAGCAAACGGCCCGTGCTTTTCGATCGTGCCGAATATGCGTGGGAGCGGACGACATCCGAAACGTCAATTAATAATCGAATAACTTTTAAAAATTCGGTGAAGTTTTATTCATCAGTCATAGATTCACAAATTACCTTGGCTGAGATAAAAATATTACTGTTATTATTAGTATTATTTTCGTACGCATTTTATAAAATAAAAACTTTAACGTAAGTCAAACGCGATAGGTATGATGAAACGTGCAAAACATAATTATTATAATGAAAATAAAATAAAAATCAAAGTTAAAAAAGTACGAGTATTGTATGCAAACGAGTCACACGGGAAAACAGCCCAATTTTGTTTATCAACTCAAAAGTTCGCTTGACGAATTCGAAACAAATTTATTACGGTTCACTGGACGACATAATATGACCATAACCAGGACTGTGTGAAAAACGTTGTTTTTATGTCCGTACAATATAATACATTATAATACACTTTCGATAACCTGTGTAGAGCAAATCGAATATTATATTTTATGTGGCCTACAAAATACAAAAATACGTTTGAACTTAGTAAAACACTAGTAAAATTCTTTGATTTTTTCAATTCAAATCTTTCTTTCGAATATTCGAATATTATAAGAATTAAAAAAAAAAAAAAAATGTATTTTGACACCGCTGACTACCCAGTGTTGGGAACCACTGCTTATAGTTGATTTCTTTTAAAATACAAGTTATTTCCGAATGCATATAAATGTTTATTTACTTTACCCCTCTCTGGGTCTCTTGCGAAAGACTCTTATTTTCACATTATGATATGTAAAAAAATCGATTAAAAAATTCGATGACAAATGACCATCGATCGTCCAGAATAAAAACCATTCTGAGGGATTCGAGGCAATAACTGATGATTTGTGTAGGTAAAAGCGAACTTTTAAGTAAACTATACATAATTTATAACGAAATAGTGGCTAGCATTATTATAAATTTTATTTGTTTCGTTTTTTATTAAAAAAAAATAAATAAATAAAACATTGTTCGCTGAATAATTAATTTTTATGCGCTAAAAAATGTGTTTTCTATATCAGTTCGTAGGAAATAATAAGTCGTCTCGAAAGCTCGTGCAGTTTAAGGCGCATGTACACTTTCAATAAAAATATGTAAAAAACGTAAAGATCCGGTCTCTAATTGTTATTATTATTATTATTATTATTATTATTATTATTATTATTATTATTATTATTATTATTATTATTATTATTATTATTATTATTATTATTATTATATCCCGATCACTGTATACTCGTAAAGGATAATTGTATTAAAAATGAAATATATTTATTATGATTTTCGGTAGATACCGACAACATACCCGACACTAGATGAAAAGCATAGTAGCACTTACTCGGCTATAACGGCCTGGTTAGGATTTATAAAGCTCTGCCAGCGAGCTAAGACGAGACGAGTATAATAATATTATGCATAAACCTGTGTCCAGTGTTGTGCGTCTGTCCGTATTTTTATGGATAACTCGTGTTTATTGCCCCGCGGAGGATGATACACTCCGTACCATACACATCTCTTAAATGTTCTCATCCGTGTTATTATGTAACTTCACTGCTACTAGTGTTCTTTTTTTCACTACACACCTCATCTATATGCAGATGTCGGTATACGTCGTTATTACTCGTTCGACCTGCGGCGTAATACATTAAATATATTATAAAATATATAGACGGGCGATAATTGGTAATTTAGTTGAATTATACAATATATATATATATATAGGAGATGATGAGAGACTGCGATCCACAATAATAAAAAATGGCTCGAGCGGATAATAATACGCGTACCTACGTGTACTATGTGTGCGTAGGTGTATAGCGATGACGGAGCGGAGAGAGGGGAAAAAAGTAGTAATAATATTTACGTGAAATATATTAATTATAATATATTAATATGAACAGGAGAATCCGACGAGTTGAACCATGAAAAATCGCTGTCGTTCATACGTACATTGCCACCGAACGCGTACGACGATATTCCGGTAGCCATTTTCCCATTATATCTTCGTCGTCGTCGTTTATCATCGTCATCATCATCATCATCATCATCATCATAGTCGTCGTCCGTATTATATATTATATATTATTACGTATAATATATTGTTTATTATATTATTATTGTGCCGGTTTGTCTTGGTAAAAAAAAAACGATGGACGACGCGACGTATCCGTCCGTGTCCGTGCACAGCATATACTCCGGCACCCACTAATAATAATAATAATAATAATAATAATTTACCAAATGTGTATGCCGTACAAGTAGCTGATGGTTCTCGGAGTATACAAATCTTCTTTGCGCAGCATTCCTCACGGTACGTCAAAACCGAATCGACTCTCATCACACACTCCCGTCGTCGTCGTCATCATATGATGGATAGATTTCAATAGCTCGCGGTATAATATAAACGGTAATAACAATAATGATATTAATAATAATAATAATAATAATAATAATAATAATAATAATAATAATAATAATAATAATATTATTAATAACAACCGATTTCTTTTCCGCCACTAGTGTACCCCACCGGGGCAATATGTACAATATTCAGACACTACACGCACGTATATTATTATTGCACAGTCCTCCCCCGCACACACAGGGACGCATTTAGGAAATATTTTAAGTCATACTGACGAATTTCGTATTTTTTTTTTTTTTTTTTTTAAACAAGAACAAAGGCCACAATACGTTCTTACGGACAACTTTACACCGTCCCTTGTGTTCCGGAAGCCTGTAAGATTGTTGAACATTAATAACATCATATTACACTCTCTATGCCAACGTAAAACTGCACTGGAATAAAACGAGGACAATTCGCGATGTCAAGGCAATACCTTCAACGTCTGTATCACTGGTGCGTTGTGTTCGATGGACGTGATTTGAAACTTTTTAGGAAACCAAATCACGTTTAAAACGCGGTGATATATTCGTGTTGCGGTAATCGTCGGTGTTTCGTGTCGGAATCGAAACGAAACCGACGCATTTCTCGCTTTTGTACAAACATTAATACATATTACTCGATTATTATTATTATTATTATTATTTGTTACTTTACCGGTTTGATATTATGATTTAAGACTTCTGCTTCGCGATGTACTCGGTAATTTTTTTTTTTTTTTTTAACGCATGACGATTGAATATTAGTGTATAATATATATATATACGGGAAAAAGTCAAATAAAAACATATACGTTTAACGGTAATTAATACGTGTAAGATGATTTCAGTCGGCTACCACCTGCAGTTTTAGCTATACTGTTTATTCTCACGATATATGTTACGCTCGCGCGCGCGTTTCAAAATTTATTAACAATTTCATATTATTACCGGATCGTTTAAATTATTAAAACTCAAAAGTGAAATATTCATTTTATCAATAAGACGACGAATAATTAACGCGTCATTTAAAAAAAAAGCGCGTTACGTCGTGTTTGACAAAAACTGTTAAAAAAAAAAAAAAAATTAACGGAATATTATGCGAGTCTGCAATATGTCGACAATAGATAATTCCCCGCACAGCAATAATTGAAAAATTAGCTCTATTAAACACTGAAGCGGATATTTTAAAATCCTCAAATACGGATTCATTGATTAATGATTTGCAAAACTTCAAAAAAAAAAAAAATGTACATTGCGTGTCAATACAAATTTCGATTGTTGAAAAAAAAAATGCCGTTGTACATTAATTTGATTTTTAAATAATTATTATTAATAATAAATAATGTGTGAACGAATCCGTTTGATCGGGTAATAATAGCCGAGTGGCGTTCGAGAACGTCCTACTACCGTGAGATTTTCAATCGCCGGTCCCGCGGAGCGGTCGCGTATTTTTCGTTTTCTCTACCGATCGGAATGCGACTGGAAGAGAACGGCGGCGGAGAGTAGAACGTGCTCGTTTCGCGCGATAAACGTATGGGGTGGCCAGACGTCCCGTATTTCAGAAGTCTGTCCCGTTGTCCCGACAAATGTTCTCGGGACGCTCAATTGTCCCGCATTTGAAATAACACGTCTCTTTTCCTTATTGTATTTAAAAAATGAAAATAAACAATTTTCTTTTTCTTCTCCGTCGACAAATTTGCTACCGAACAGAAGTTCTCCTCCGATCTCCACAATCACACTCGGTCTCCGGCGACAAATTTTATCCAGTCAATACTTCAGAAATGTAATTCTTCCATTTCCTTAGCGGTTTCTCGAAAATCCTTTGTTACACCTCAGCCCCCGTATCTGTCCAACTGGCCGGGAGCGTTCTTTTCCAACGAGCAAAGCGTTTCCACACCCACTGACGCCCCCCCTCCCATTTGTCATTTACGATAAAAGAACATTTCATCCCATACGCGTATGTTTGTCAATTCACAATCCGGCCGTCAGCCTAGACAAACGGCAACGCGCGGACCGTGTCGAACACGCGTGTCAGTTGGTGACGAGAAGAAACGAATAAATAGAAATATTCCGATAAGACACTGGCAAAACGCGCGGATCGAGAGACGCGGCCGTGAAAAACAAAACAAAAAAAAGAAAAAAAAAAGCGCGCAGTGGATTAAAATCGCGTGTGTAATAAAACTATTACGGCGATTGTGTTTTTTTTTTTTTTGTTTTTTCCTATTATTATTTACCGGCGAAACGCAACGGTCGCGTTGTAATAAATTCGTTTCCCGACGAAAATCTAATTAAAACCGGTTTTTTTTTATATATATATGCGTAATTTTTTTCTCTCCCTCACTCTCTCTCTCTCTTTCTCCCCGTTTCGTATATTTTATACGCAGTCGATTAAAATACGTACACGCGTTGCCTTTATTATTATTATTATTATTATTTTCGTGTATACACACGTATAATATATATATATATTGTGTTTTCTAATTATTCGTAGTCGAAACGCGTAAGGTGTAATATTAATATACGGATTATACACACACACACCGCGTGTTTATAATAGCGCGTATTATTATTATTATTATTATTATTATTATTATTATCATATAATATTTATAAAATATGATATACACTGAACGGGATCGCCGCCGGCTGGTACATCGCCGCCGTCGCTGCGTCGACGATCCGAAGATAACGAGAGTAGTGGCCGATCCGCGGGGACGTGTTGTATTTTTTTAACTTTTTTGATTATTATTATTATTATTATTTTTTTTTTTATAATAATAATAATAATAATTGGACGGAGTAATTGGAAATTTAAGACCGGTGACGACGACAAATCCCTTCCCGCTCGCTTTCGTCCTGCAATACGTGCAGTTATGGAGAGGAGAGAGTTTTTGAATCCCCCCCCGCCCCCATCTTTCCCAAATCTATACTACAGGTGGTTTTTTTACACAAGTCCTCTGCGCGTCAAGTCGTTTTTCGACACAACAAGAAATAATAACAACAACAACAATAATAATAATAATAGTTTATTATCAATATTCATAAATCAAAGACCTCTGTTCACGATTACTGGACAAGTGGATAGCGAATGAAGGGGAAAACAATATTAAACGATATGGAAATTTGAAACGAGTCGACGAACGTAAAAACAAGAATGTAACAATCGTTTCGTTTTCGCTCGACAATCGCGTGAATAAATAAATAAAAAAAAAAAAACCCCGTGTTAAAAAGAAAAACGCGACGATTGCGACGATGAATTCACGATGTGCTGGACAAAGTAGCTACGACGGCAATTCGTTATTTGATTAAAAATGTCGGAAACGCGCGCGCAAACGCAATGAATCATGCGTATGTAAAGCAGCACAAAAAACCGTTTCTCGCGGGTAACGACAATTTGCGTGGAAATTTTTCACGCGACGACGGCATTTTATTACGGAAAATGTGTCGTCGAGTGTGCATTGTCGTGGACGCGAGAAATTTCCGTATTTTAAAATGAAAAAAGCAAAGAGCTCGAAACTGTCAGTGCACTCTAATTGTTACATAGGCGTTTAACGTTTCGACGATATTTTTATAACGCGCGAGCATCACGCGCTATCGTTGAGTTGAAAATCACATAACGGGCGCGCAATTTTCTAGGGAAAATTAAATTCCAACATAAAACGGTACGTTCAAACGCGGTGTTCTCTTTTTTATTAGCGAAAAACCAATAAAAAAACAAAAATAAAAAATCTGTTGACGACACACGACGTCACGGAAACGGCCGCGGCGTTTTCTCCTTCCGGACACATCTGTACGCAATATGCCTCGCGGTGTTCCGAATTATTTTATAATATTTTATATTATTCATATTGGCCGGCACCAAAAACGTTTTCTACGATTGTTGTTTCAATACGAAACTACCGTCGCACGTTTTCGTCTACGCCTCCCTGCGGTGTTTTTCCGTACAGCGATTTTTACCGCAGCGCAATATTAATAATAATAATAAATAATAATTAATCGTCCTGTGCCACATGTGGTGCGGACGGCTACCCGACGAGAAAAATCGTTTCGCACGATCGCCGGCTTCCACATTGCTATCTACTGTAAACGAATAAGAGGACGGACACGCGTCGAGAGCGTTTCTCGTACACTCGACGTCTGAAATTGATAACGAACATTTCTATTTGGAAATAATCTGTTTATTCGAATTATTTCAAATTAAATTAGAAGACAACAAGAAAATGTTAACCGTCAACATCCAATCCGTTCCAAACAGGCACGATTAATAACAATTTTCCGAACAGTTTCTTCGGTCCCGCATAAAAATCTCTTATTTGTACGTTTTGTACGGAGTGATCGGAACGTTTTTTCTTTCCGCGTCTGTACCGAAACGGATTGCTCCGCGGTTTCCGGCAACGAATCGCATCTGTTTGGGTTGGCTTTAGAGAGATCGTTTTACCGGATTCTCTCGACACTTTTCGTCAAGCAACGGAGAAAAAAAACAACTAGCGAGAAATCGCGATTCCGTCAACATCGACTGTCGTATTCTCTTCGATATCGATATCGAAATAAAAATTCGAAATATTCATTAATGTATTACTGTATAAAACACGAAAAACGTATTTGGATTTAACCATTGCTAATTATAGCAATTGTAGAATTTCGGTTAATCAAATGGAAAATTTTTTGCTTTTTATGGCTTGAAAATTTAATACGTTGTCAGTAGCGTACGTGTTACTTCAACTACATTCGTAAAAAGAAATCTTGAATATCGCTAGTCGCTATAGTTATTTTTTTTCCAAACCGAGTTCTTTTTCTATCGTTTTGACGGAAAACGTCAAATGAAATCGAACATTTTTAGATATGTTCATCGCAAACAAATCATTTTATATATTATCAATAATAATAAATAATATTACACCGCGAAGTTTCGCTCGAAATCGTTTTTGTCGAACGAAAAACGTATCATAATGCGCGCGACAAAAAAAAAGAAACAAAATCAATTTTAGGCTAATCGTATTAAACGCTGCAGATGAAATAGGAAGAAAATTTTTGTTGAAATTTAAGTTTTCTCGTTGTTTTTTTCTTCTGTACACCGGTTTTTTCACACGATTGGCAGCCACATGAGAACTGAACAAACTATTTTATTTTTTCGGATATTCTTTTGTAAATAAATACAAGAATTCTTTTTTATATTTTCTATTCGAAGCACAAAATAAACAGACACATATTACAGACTTAGGTTGAAAACACTTTTCTAAAATGTTTGGAACACGTCATATTCCGAATATTTCGAAAAACAAAAAAAGTTATTCAGAATACGTGAGACTTCACGCCAATGGTATTCTCTAAGTATAATTAAAATGTTTTTATAAAAAGTATTCCGAATGCTATTACAATACCTACTTTTTGTTTTTTACTATTTTTTAATAATACGAATAACAAATATAGTAATTATTATAAACATTAGTTAATATGTATTCCCGGGAGGGAGGGATTTAATAATAATAATAATAATATATATATATATATATATATATATATATATATTTTTTTTAATTCTGCGTATATAAATTAATACGGTAAACTAATGAGTAAATTAACAATACCAATTAGTTATGAAATTCAACGCGATCATAACGACTATTAGTATAATCAAAATATATACTTGTTTATTCGAATAGAACGGGGTTCAAACGTCCGAAAATATAGCGAGATTATCGATAAAATAATTGATGTTGTTTTAAATATCGCCTACTGCTGCTGCTGTTGCTAATAATTGCTACTCGTATTATTATTATTATTCCGAAATAAATTACTTTTTATAATATATTTAAGCTATTTACTTTTACGTGGGCAGTGTTTAAAATGAGATTGATCATTGTAGAGTACAGTGGCGTAGCCATAAATTTGAAAGCTACGATAAATCATTGCATTCGATAAAACGATTCTGAGGTTCGGTGTAATATTTCGGGTGTATAACAAAAACGAACCGTTCTCATTAATTAAATACTTATATTTCGCTATAAATAGTCCGAAATAAAAAGTGAGTTTTCGAAAATTTTTATTCCCTTAATATAATATAAAATTACGTATGTGATGAATATTTCGAGTTTCTACGCCCCCATTAGTGACAAAATTATCGCGCGAAAATCGCGTTTTTATGTATAATTTTTACCGGTAGTTACATTAGGTATATATTTCAAGACACTTTTAGAGAAAAAAAAATCGAAAAAATGATGATCACTCTAAAGTAGACGCAATTCGTTACCGAAAATCAACACGTGACTGTAAAGATCCGGTACCACTACTCCTTCTGGTAGGATTTTCGGGCACAGATAAAAAAACAACACATCATTGTAAAAGATCTAAGAAAAAAAATTTAGAACGACGAAAAGTTATACACAGTATTCGTCCGGATCTCCGCCGCGCGTGAGACACTCTAAAAACGGTATATTGGAAATTTCGTTTGAAAACAAAAAACGCTAAAGAAATATACGCCGGACGTTCGTGAAAAATAAATTTTATTCCCGCTACGTGGGAATTTATAATACCTAACGTCTATGGACGTTAATTTGCGCAAATTTCGCGAAAAATCACGTCGGAATCCGCGGACAGGTTTTTATAAAAAAGGCGTAATTTAATATTAAAAAAAAAGAACAAAAACCGACGACGCCGTGACAGTAATCGCATCGACCACACATCGAACACACCGTACCGTTGTGTAGTGCGCCATAACGCACACCGGAAAATATCGCGAAATCCGAAAATCGAATTTGGAAAAAAAAATCACTAGACGACTAATATTAGTAGTGGGGAGCGTTTAACACCGGCTTCAAATAATTTCAATTATTTATTTGAGCGTTTTTTTTCCCCGCGTACAAATTTCCGACTGAACAGAACGGTTCGGACGATCTCGTCACAAATATAAAATATTATTTTATTAGGCGTTTCAAAACAATGGAAAAAAAAAATAATAAACGAACATTGTTGTCGAGTTTTATGCGTTGCACGCGTATGACATAATTTTTAACTACGATTAATTAGCAAATATTAAAGTAATTAATTAATTAATTGACAATTGTTTTTGAATACGTCACCAATATTTATTTACGCGTTGTAACGCGAATTTTTCAGACCCGATCGGCATGACGGCGTTATCCATTTTCCACTCTCGAGAAAAGGAATTTAGGAAAGGCGAAAGCTGACCAAAAATCATAAAAATTCGTCAAAAATAGAATTTTGATTTGCAAACTATAAAAACCGTTATGCGATTAATTTGCAAAATGTTGGCTTTGGTGTTTGGAGTCGATCGGACAAAGCGATAGTAATTAAATTATTAGTTACAAAATGAATTGTTCAAACGTCACATACATATACTGCCTAAACTAGTGGATTCGAACGGCACATAATATTATTGAAAATATTAAATAAAATATGAATATATGTATATATAGGAGTCTAGTTTTTAAACATTTTAAAAATCAATTTTTTTATTTTTGTAAGATTCAACCGACGCGACTGAAGTGTGGTCTTCATCACATCGTACACACAATACTGTTGTGTGGTAGTCGCACGTTAACGCATTAATCGAACTTTCCGTTTTTTTTTTAATTGATAAAATAAATAAATTACCGGAACATTTTGATGGTATTACGTATGAATTCGGTGATTTTACCATGTTATTTCCACCATACAGATGAAATAACCGACGAAACAAAACAATTCGTAATATTGTTTCAATGAATACGAATTATGCAAATACCTTTACAAAATAACTATCCCCTCACTCCGGTCACAACTAAACACGCCATTAGTTTAAAAAGAATTACGTATGTATTAAAAAAAAAACAAAACGAATACTATGAAATAAAAAAAACTGTGTGAAACAATCAGAAAAAAATGTTTTAATTAAAATAAAAGTTTACAAATCTTTTTCTCATAAAATTTTACAAATGAACAGAATAAACTTCTTATAATATATTATAATAACTTTTTATAATATATAAAAATAAACAACTACTTTCCTTTAAAAAAATGCACAAATAATGTATGTAGATTTAATTGTTGACTGTTTTAAACATTAATACATAGAAAGAACGAATAAAGTTAAAAAAAATCAAATAAATGGAATTGTTATTGATTAAAAATAAAATATAAAATTAAACAAAATCATAAAACCCATATTTAAAATAAAAACAAAACACTTTTTCTACTAATAAACTACAAAAAAACATTTTAATATGGAAGTAAATTTAACATTCTGATAGTTATATTATTATAATTGTCATATGTAGAAAAAACTTAAAAATAAAATTAAAATAATGCAATTAAATTTCCAGTTCCACGTTGTTCTCGAGGAAACTTTTGATTGTAGCATGTACAGAATTGTAAGATAATAGTTTGATGTCTAAAAGGAAAAAAAGACATTATATTAGTGATAATTTAAATTTATTATTGGTTTTATATTGTTTGAATTATTTTCAGAACAATTCAGTAGACTAGAAGAATATAGAGAGGAATACTGCAAATTTTTAATGACTATAAATCGAATTTCTATACTTTTCAAATGTCAACGCGGTAAACTATTTAAATCTCTAAAAATGTACTCTTTAAAATATTATTTTATTAAGAAATACGATATTGAAAGGACGGAATTAAATTCAATCGAATTAATAATTCATCGCCAATTTAATAATTGCAATATTCAAGAATATGCCACGCACGCATTTGTTGCCTCCATCTATAAAGGCAAAAACCACAATTTTGGAATTACGTTGTATGACATTGCTACTACGTTAACCGTATGATCGAGACGAAGCCAACATAATATGTGCACGTGTGATAACTGTGTCCTCTTTACGTTAAAAAATATAGTAAATATTATGTAAACATTATACATAATATGTCATTTTTGATGTATACTACAAACAAAATTATTTTCATTATAAAATTTACTAAAAAACAATTAATACTTATAAGTACAATTTTATACCTGATTTTGGTAAAATGACAATCAAAATGACAAATTTGGTATAATCACAATGAATTGAATTATTTAATTATTTTTTTAGTTTATATTTTATTTATTAGTTCTTTAAACACCATAATTAAATTTATTAATTAATAATACCTTCATTGTTTTTTTCATCGGTTGTTTTTATAACGGAAATATCATGAGTCCTGTATTGTTGTACAAATTTTTCAGGTATTGCGAAATTTGTCCAGATGAATCTTCCTCGATGACGGACGTCTGTAGTGTCCGTTCCAATTAAAATTGGATTGGTATTATTGCAGAACCTTTATTAAAAAATATATATATGATTGTTTTAAATATTTTATTATTAATTAATTGATGCTGGGCAATAAGATATAAATCGTTGTTAAGAAAAACTTTTTAATCTCACGACTGCGATATCAAAGTGAAAAAAGAAAACAATAAAAATATTTGAAAAAAAAAACAGTAAGTGTAGGTGAAAATATTATTCTGTGAACAGAAATAAAAATCACATTGAAACACAATGCGTAAGACAAAAAAAAAAAACGTGTACAATATGCATGCTAAAACTGTTTGGTCAAATCTTTCATAGTGTCAAAATTAATATGTATAATAAACACCGGTTCGAATTAATATTACGATTATTTCATTAATATAATTATTATATTAATTATATCGATATATCTAATAGTGAACAGAAAAAAAAACAGAGGATTTTATTATATGTTTTCTTACCTATTTATTACTTCTCGTTCTTTAACCGTGATGGAAGAGCTGGTTTCATACGCCCAAAATATAGGGCCATAATTCTCTATGTCGTTCTTTAATTTAATGAAATAATAGAAGGGATTTAAAAAAGGGATATCTAAAAAAAAAAAGTACGAATATTATACAAAATCAAATACGTCATACCTATTATATGAAGACGACTGACATTATTAAGTAAATATATGACACAGTACAAAAATGATATTTATTATTATACTTTTTTTTTTTTTTTTTTAAATTAAAATCATTTATGCCGTAGTTAATATTGTAATTAACTATTTACATACCAAAATCCTTTTTCTTCTTTTTATTTCTTCCGCTCTTTTTTTTGTCGTCTTCTTCTCTTCTTTTCTTTGCTTCTTCAATTTCTTTTTCACTTTTAGCATTTGGGAAACAGCGTATCAATAATTTTATAGCTGTTCGATGTTCTAGATCATAATCAATTTCTTTCACGGAGTCATATGTGAAAATTTTATATGGAAATTGGTGCATATCCAATACGGCCTTAACTATGAACATACGTATAAAAATTAACTATATACATCTAAGTAGTTAAATCAGCTTCATCCCAATGCAATTTTAATAAATAATTGTATTATTTATCTATTTATTTTAACATAATAAACTGACACATAGTTTTACTGTTTAATTGTATTCATATTATTAAGTACACATTTATTTATTAATAGTGTTATATGTATAAGACATGGGATAATTTAATATAGAATAGAGTTTATGAATTAAAATGGCAAAAGAGTAAAGGTAAACATTATTTAATTTTTTCCACTCCGCCGCTGTATACAAAACAATAAGATGATTTAATAATATATTCAGTAAGTATCCAGGTCAACTTAACATAATTTAAAAAGATCTTCAACTGTTTCATCATTAAACTTTTAGCATCTAAAACATTTGTCTTAATAAATGATTAATGAGGTTGGAACCAGTTTTTTAATGCATTATATATCGGACAAAAAAAAAATTAAGAATATATTTCCTATAGTCCAATAATTCTGAAAACATTTTGATTTGTTAGCGTTATGCAGGAAATTGATTTTAATTTTTCATTATGTTATTTGTACGGGTTACAACAAACAGAATGGAGACGATAAATAGTAAAGTTATAATAGATGAATTAAATAAAAATTCACTTTTCGCATATAGATACAAACAAATCTAAATTAGTTTTCAAAAATTAAGACATTTACATGCATACAATATAATAACTGTCTAACATAGATTTATTTAATTATCTACACACAAACTAATATTTGTTAAATTCATTAAAAGAAAAAAAAAATTATATTTATATTTTTGAATGGGGGAATATAGTTAATTTTTAAAATAAAAATGTTACCAATGTCTTCGTTAGTAGTAATGACGTGTATTTCACGGGTTTTGATTTTTTGACCAATACTTAATGTGTTATTAATAGGAAAATAGTTGTAGATCTGCAATAAAACATAATCATAAGTACCCAATAGATTGAAAAACTTATTAAACCATTACATTTTTTATTTGTTCTTTGGTAATACGTCTGCGCAATCCACACGTTGTAAGCCGTGTACTACATGCAGCACACTGCCAAATCGGTGTATCCATGATGAATTTGAACTCAATTTTGCCATAGTACATTTTTAGGCAATCTTCACAATACACTCTAAAAGCATAAAATTACAATTAAACTTTCATTGAATACACGTATACGAATGTGAAAAATTTTTAATTTTTAAATTGTTTTTAAACAACTTTAAAAAACTTACTAACCTAAACCTAACTTTAAAACTTTAACGCTTTAATATAACGTCTTACCTTATACAAAAGTTGCACAATATCAATTTTAAACAGATACTATGATCATTAAATGACCTGAGGCACATAACACAGCAACACTATAAAAGAATTAAAAAAATTCTTTTATTAATACACTCACTAAGTGTTTTAAATTTTTAATGACAATGATCAATATCAAAACATTTAAAAAAAAAATAATACTTAAAAAAAAACAAAAAAACAAAATTAATATAACTGTTTAAACATAAGATATACAGTAAATATTTTTCTTACTGAGATTCAAAAGTGAAAATTATTAATACAAATTTATAATTCACATGTACCTTTGATTAATTAATCAAATGACAATTTAGAAGCAAAATAATTTTATTTTATAAGCCATTATACGTACATTGTAACCATCTTTTGCGATTGTTAACAACGAGTAACTTTTGGACTGAAAATAATAATATTATTTAATTATTTCTACAGTATAAATTACACATTTTGATACATAATATAATTATTATTGAATTATTGTTCAATTACATAACAATTTTCGCACAGGAAACCATAGAATATTGGATGTTGGTAGATGTTGTTTGTTGCCTCTCGACAAGCGACGCAAAATTTTGCTGTTAAAATGAAAATGCCAATTAATAATAATAATAAATTACACATTAAATAATTATATACATATAATTAATTTCAGTAAATACATTGCCAAAATCCCCTCTAATTCAGTTTTTCCATCACATCATGGAATATGGATTGTCATGCAAGTCATTTCAACACACATACGCCCGCATATAAATTACATATGTATCATATTATTGGTAAAGTAATCGAAATGGCGAAACTACCGACTTCGGATCAAGTGAATTTGCTCTAAGCAATCACATTAACATAATATAAACAACAATACAAATATTATAATTTTGAAAATTTATTTTTAAAAGAATTTAAATAAAATCCAAATTTTAGTTAATTTTTCTTTAATTTCATAGATATTTGAATTACACGTTTTATTTAAAATTATCTATTTATAATCTAAAAATTAAATTTAAAAAAACCTGTTAACTTACATCTTTTAGGATTACGTCCTTTCACAATGCTGTTCTTTATGTTATTTTTTATAGTTTTACGAACATTTTTATCGTTTAAATATTTTATTTTATCAATCATCTGCTCATCAATGAACCAATTTTGATGACGATTTGATTTACCTGTAAGATTTAATCGTGCATTACTACTATTAATTACCACGAACCCGTGTGACAAATGTTTAAATAAAAAAAAAATCATGAATAACAAGATGTGTTGATAATTAATTTTTTAACACAAAATATTAATTGCATTCATATAATAATCATTAAATAATCTATATATTTAACAATGGCACAGATCATGTGGTATAATTGTCGCTTAACAAACACAAACCATTGTCGATTTTAACCGCGGAAACATTAAATAATCAATACAAGGGCTTCATTTAGGATACGACAAAGTTTTAAACTAGATTGCCAATTGTTAAATATCACAACAATACGACAGGAGAGTACAAGTCCAAGGTATATTTCCAACATTCATTGTTGTGTACAGTAAGTAGTACACGTTTGATAAGAAACAAAATATTACGAATTGAAAATTTAATCGTTTAAAAATTTACTAGACCAAATGTAATGGAGAAAAGAAAAACGAATTGTATAAAATTATTATTATTATTTTTTTTTTTATTAGCTTTTTATTGTAAATCTAGCTCAACAATTACAATACATTAGAATAGTAATAAAAACAACAAACAAACAGGAAAATAAGTAATATATAGCTAAAAATATAAAATAAAAGTATATAAACAAAAACAGTCAAATAATAAAGCAAGCCTCCTGAATAAAAGAAATAATAATCATAATGACCTGTTCAGAGTCAGAGTTTAAAATGGAGTGAAGATTGAAAGAAACATTCGAGGAGTTAAGAGAAGTAACTAGGTTCTGACGTTTAATGGAAAGTGAAGGACAGTCGAAAAGAATATGGGACAAATCGTAGATACGTTCTTCTATATGCAGAGTGCAAATAGGGGAATCATTTAGATTTAATTTATAGGCGTGTGATGGTAATAAACGATGCCCTATACGTAAGCGATTAAATTGAGGAACTGGGCAACAATACATTTTTGAACCAAATATTTTCGGTAATATTGGGTACAATAGATTTAAATCTAGAGGCAAAATTAGCGGATAAATTATGCCAGTAAACAGACCAGAGGTTAAAAATATGACGTCGTAGAAGAGGGGTAAAGTCTGACCAAGGGATTAGGGAAAAAGAAGGACGAATAAAATTAGAGGAAGATTTGGCTAAGGAATCGGCGTACTCATTACCGTGAATCCCCACATGGCTGGGAACCCAAAGAAACTGAATATTATTAAAGTCTAATTGGCTAAGGCTAAAAAGAATAGATTTAATACGGAGAATTAGCGGAGATAGATAGGAATGAAGAGAAAAGGAATTGAGGGATCGGAGACAAGACATTGAGTCCGATGCAATTAAAAACTTTTTGTCTGAGAAAGAAGAAATACAATTGAGAGCTTCTATAATAGCAAAACACTAAGCGGTGAAGGAAGATGAGGAAGGGGGTAAGTTGTTTGTAAATGAAATGTGTAATTTGGGGATATAAAATTTTGAAACTTTTGTCGGTCATTCATTAACGCGCTGTTTATTACGTCGCATAATAGTTGGTATTAATTTCTTGTGATTCTTATATTTTATTTTCAATTTCTATCGTTTTATGAAATAAAAGTTATATTTTTATTTTACATAAATTCATACGTCATTTTCACATTCCGATAATTTTATATTATAATATAATTAAAATTCAACATTTTTTTCCCCCGAGAAAAAATCGATTTTCGGAGTTTATTTACGATTTTTAAAAATAAATTACAATTATTATAGATAATCGAAAAATATTTATTATCTTCTATAGTCGTAAAATTTCGTAAAACGTGTATACCTAATATATATAACGAAATATTTTTTTTTTTGTTTTTTAAGAAAAATGGCCAACCCAATCGCTGACGAAGAATTATTGCGCGCGTTAGAGAATTCAGATGATGATTTCGGCTTGAGTTCTGGTACTGATTTAGGGGACGGGGATTCCGGTGACGATGATACCAGAATGATCACGTCCGACAGTACATACGGTACGACAAGAAGAAGATAATATATCATTATTTCTACATCAGGTTATATACATGGAGTAATAATAGACCGCCTATAATTGCGACACACAAATCCGTTTTTCGAAATCCAATATTGATACGCGAAGTATTAAAATTAAGGATTTAAAATCATATTAAATTTTAATGCATTTGTCTGTATATAATGTGTCGTGTAACGATATTTTTCCTTTGAAATCGTTTGATGTTAATATTTTGATATTGTTTGATTTTGTATTTAAAAATTTTAATGAAACTAAAAAGAAAAAAAAAGGAGCAATTGAAAACACACTGTTTAAAGTGATTAATGTATTAAAATATAGAGTTATGAATAATACGAATGCAAAATATTAACGAAAATAGTTTGCTCAAAGCCCAAAACTACTAAATCAATGGCAATTCTCTCCTCCACCTGCATCGTCCGTCTGTTATTAAAATGAATCGAAAAGCAATTATATTTTTGTGATTCATTGAATATTTTAACGTGCAATATTAACATCCATTAACATTTACACGTCGCACACATAAGTCTTCAAAAACCTATTAAGATCGCCAATGTTTTTTGACAATTCTTTACTATTTTTCATTTAATTTAAATTTAAGCAACACATTTTTTCAAAAAAAAAAAAAAAGCTAAAAGTTTTTAATATAATACGTTAAGATTTTTGTTTTTTTGTTTTTAAAGTAATACTATATCATCACAGTACCCGGATAAATCGAACAAAATTAATTAGGCATTAATAAATAAAATTATTTGTTTTAAAAAAAACACTTTTGAATAAATGGAAATAATTGAATACGCCCAATTACTGAATAACACACGTGATGACGGTATTACATTAGAAAAAAAACGCCCCCGTATATTTTACAGTTATTATTTGTAATTAGATATCGTTTGAAATTGAATTATTAATATAATTAATACAAATCCCTAAACAAAACGTTCGAAATCGATACGGTTTTTTCCCTAGAAATTTCATCGTCAATTATTTTGTAAAATAAATACAAAACCAATAGTCGATATTGGAAAATGACAATAGTTACCGATGATGTTGGTAGTCATTTTTAAAACGCCGGCGATCACCGCTGGGCTCAGCAAATCGTTTTCGAAGATGTTCGCAGGAGAGACACAGCCGTATTGTCTGTACAGCAGCTGTGTAATGAAAACAAATATATTTGTTACACGCGGGAAGAACGAAAAATTACGCGTCGATTATTATTACACAAAACGTTTAATAATAAAAACCCAATACCTGAATGGCGTGAATTACGTTTTCCCTCCTGGATCCTGTTAATTTCTTGCAATGGACTTCCAAGTTCTTGACGAATTCCGTGATCAATTCGTTTTTCAACTGAAACGGTATTATATATAGTGAACAAGATTTATTACGTTTTGAACTGCGGTTATTCACACATGAATATTACGTCGTCGTGTACGTTATAAACACAACGTTGTTGTTCTTACATGAGTAAAAGTGCTATGACAGAACCAGAACACCCACGAATGACCTTCTCGTTCGTGAAACATCAGTTCGAGTTTCTCGGTGGAAACGACGATGCCTGAAATTAGAATCCAGTCTCGAATGAAAAACACGTCGCGTATCACAAATTCGATGAAAATAAAAATTTCGTTTTTATCGCGCGCGCGTGTTGTAAACGTCGTCGTCGTTCGTCGTCGCTGTTGGCACAAACAGGTGCCGCCGCCGGTCGAGGGGAAAAGTTTTTTGGAAGAGCGCGATATGTGAGGCGAATAACACTGTCGTCGGTACGGAAAAACGCGATACTGATGAAAAGTACAGAGAAATCGAGTCGTCGGTATTATTTGTTAAATATGATGACGGGTGCGAGGTGTGGACAATGACGGTTTTTCGGTGTTGAACAGAGCGATGGTTCGACAAGAAATGGAATTCACAATCCTCTGACATTTGGTACACTGTTGGAATCGAACGCCGAACAAACCGTGCATTGACAGCGCGATCTTAAAGTCCACGTCGTTTTTCGGCTACCGGGGATGGGGGTCCCGGTAAAACGGAATCGGCGCGAAAAACGCGGTAGAGAGAGAGAGAGAAGTTTCGTTAAATATTATCGGGGATACAGAAAAATGTAGAAGACGAAACGTCTGCGAGGAATACTGTTTTGCGACGGTCTCGGGACCGACAATTTCGAGACGTTCGCCCGCCGTGTTGCATGCGATTGTAACGGGCGGTAAATCGTCGTGCGGGTGGTAAAGGAACAACGCAAGACGCGGACGGACGGAAAATGTTTCGAACCGAGCGAATGGAAAACTAACTTATAACGTCACTACGCGAACGGTACAACATTAATAACGGGACGAAAAATAAAACCGACGTTCGTTGTGTGCGCACGCGCGCGAATATTATTTATTCATTTATTTTCACTCACCGGCCCAAGGCTCGCTCTTTTTGCTCATCCGGCCCCACACGATCAGGCCGTGGTCTCTGACGACGTCGATTTTCATCTTTAACAATCTCTCCCGAACGGTTGGTGGGGAAAAAAAAACGTTTCGCTTTTTACTGTTGACGCGCGTAGCGGAAATCACGGTATGAAATTAGAAACGCCGAGACGCGCGCACGGAGGAACACGAGGTCGAGACGCCGCAGCGCACAAGTAAAAACGATCGAAGGACGGCGGCGCGGGGGGTAACGACAACGGTTCGCCCCGCGCGAACGTCGGTGAGAGCGTCGCGTCACGTCGACGGATGCGCGCGCGCCCGTCGTTTTGTTTTTAATTAATTACAAAATTGTCGTAAAAACCTCCTTGATCGACGGACGACGTTATTATTATCGCATTATTATTTATACACCACGGCGCGGCGAATATTCCGCGATTATCGAATTGCGCGTGTTGTTTTTATTAGGCTTTCATATTCCTACACACACACACACATCCGAAGTTCAATCAAAATGACAATAATAATAATAATAATAATAATGCACGCGCGGGTATAAAACAACACATTACGCGCACAGGAAAGTTTTATAATATTATCAAAATATAAAACGCCGTAGCGCAGCACGGGGTGTCGCGGCGCGTCCGAGGGCCAGAAAAAACTTAAAACTTTAGTTTATAATAATTAATGTATTTATTTTTGTATTAAAAACACATTTTAAGACCAATTATTTAATATTTAATTATTTATTAGGTAATTATTAGTATATTCATACTATAATAATAACACAATTTTATTCTTAAAAGTTTAATGAGAAAAATGACATTTCTTTTGGCGGCGGTCCAGTTATTCTTCTCCGCGGGCCGCCTATTGCCGATCCCTGCTCTAAACCATTCTTTCTCGAAGTGGGCGATAACGCCCGCTCGTGGGCGTTAGTGGCCTTCAGGGGGGCGGTAAAAGGCCCAAAGAAGTTTGGGGGGGCGGTAAAAGGCCCAAAGAAGTTTGGGGGGGGCGTTGAAGCGGTCTGGGGGGCGATAGCTGATTGAAAAAAGCGAAAAATTATGTAATCCCGCAACTTCACCCTGGATTATGGTCGATCGTTCAAAGATATCTAAATAGCGTTTCTCCGCCGTCGTATTTGTCCGAACGCGGATTTAGTGCTGTAACAAACAACACTAATAACTAAAAAAAAAAAAGAAATCCGGCCGCTTGTTACCGAACGTGGCGACTTACGACTGTATTTAAGTGAATTCGAGCCTGATATAAAAAAACTGGTTAAACTAACATCAGGTTCGTCCATCACATTAAGTATACCTACGCTCGATAAATTCAAATTCAAAGATTTGTTGAAATTTCAATAAAAACACATTGAAATCCGATTGAGTATGCGTTTTAATTGATCTTATTAAAAATGCTCCTTTAAAATGCAAGTTTGAACTCTGAAATAGAATACGGCACGTTCAGACATAATAATTGTAATACATTTTTAAAGACAAACAACAATTGGTAAGTTTAAAAATTTTGGGGGAGGGGGGTACTAAAAAAATTTCGATTGTCAAAGTGGGGGCGGTGTATGAAATATGTTTGAGAACCTGTGCTCTAAACCGACGGCGGCGCACAGTGGGACAGCAGCAGTTTCAGCCGGCCAAAAGTCTGTGGAGCACCTATCGAGTCCCGTACAGTTCGATTGTTAAAAAATATAATAACATTAATATTTACTACGATGAGAAATTTGATGTTTTTATACGGTGTTGATTATTATTGACCCGAGCGCGTTCTGTCAATCCCGAAACGGGTGTAGTCGCTAATCCACTTTTACACCTAATTCGTTCCAAAGACGAAATTGTATTTATTTATTTTTTTATCCTCGATTTTATTTATTCAAGCGCGTAACGTTTACGTAATCATACGTACTTAAAATTGTCTTCGTCGACTTGCGAAATTATGCGTATTATTCAAATCACTCGTATTTTTTGGATTACAATTACACGTATAACAAATTTGACTGGACGATTCGGTCGGTGCATTTATGATCTTGTCATTGGCAACCATTGGCACAATCATTGTGTAATTTACGCATAAAACACTATTGTCAATATTCAATTTCGCTGATTTTAAT
Organism: Chaetogeoica ovagalla; assembly: GCA_032441825.1. Classification (NCBI taxonomy): domain Eukaryota; kingdom Metazoa; phylum Arthropoda; class Insecta; order Hemiptera; family Aphididae; genus Chaetogeoica; species Chaetogeoica ovagalla. Next base: position 1,024,505 of record CM063747.1, on the reverse strand, counting down.
TTCTTTTTCTACTTTTTCGACTTCGGCTCTTGTAACTTGTGAAGTTTCTTTTTCGTACAAGCATTTTCAAAAGATCTACAGTACCGATTCGATGAAGGTAATAGATTTTCCCATAAAATAACTCATTTGCTTGAACTCTAAGTACGTCCCGTAAGGCGTAAGGGTACCGGTAGAAAATATAAAAACACTAGCGTCATTAATAATATTTTGTTTGTATTTGGTGTTGCCAGTTTCTTCACTATTAAAATTTTTGGTGATATTCACTACGGCCAGAACTTACGTCACATCCCCACTTGCATATAAACTGTAACTGCGTATACTCGTCTGCTTAATTTCTGTTTTGATCGAAATCTAGAGTTTCACATAACCGTTTAATTGTATATGGTCCGACAAATTTTGAAATGAAACTGACGCACTCGCCGCTTCATTTACTTCAATATTTTCAGGACAGCGCTTTAGCTCTTTAGCCATTCGAATACGGTCATATGGAGGGTCATGCGTGTTTAACACCGTGTTTTTTAGCCCCTAATCGAGTTTTGTGATACGCGTCTGTTGTCATACGAGTATCGGCTAATGCTTCGTCTTCTGTGTACGAACTTATATTACGTGTCGAATTATTTCTGTATAATTTTCTAATTCCTATGGGCACGTTTAGGGGAATAATCGGTTACCTGTGACACTAGATTGGCCGCTGCACGTTTTCCTTCATTACATATAATGTCGTTTTCGCTGCGTGGATTAGTTCTTTTCATGAAGTTATTATTTCTCTAAGATTTTTTATTTGCCTACGTTTAGAACGATCATTTGATTCCGCAATGGGTCGTTCGTCAAATAGAATTCGCTACCGGGAAACACGCTCAAGTGTGCGTGTGAAAATCGGAACACTCCTTCTGGTGGAAGTTTCGATTATGGACATAAAAAAAAAAAAAACGCATCGAACCAATATAAGCATTCTTTCAAAATTAAAAAAAAAAAAAATAAATCTAAACGTTTGTATGTATAAGTGTATTTCGTTAAAATCATATCGTTAACGCAATTTCCGTTAAAAGAAAATTATAATAGAATAATTATTATTAATATTATTAATTATAATAATGGGATCAGTTGACAAAATTTCGTCGTGACCTCTCGTTCACGGAGATATATTGAAGCAGGTTACACTGTTGTATGCCGCAAACGATTGGCGGTCTGTTGACTTTTACGGCTCAGAGCATTGCGGCAGACGCTTGCTGCTCAAACGGCTGTGGTCGATGAGCGGCGCACGTTTTTTTTTCTCGCTCTGTTTTTGCCCGTTTCGTGAGGCCTGGACCGCGTCAAAGTCCTAAAGTTATTCCACAGCGACGACCGTCAACGCATTCGATCGAACACACACGACCTCCTACACTCGTCTTCGTTAATTATTAAATTAAATCGTTGATTATAAAATTAAAAATCAAAAGAGATAGTTTTGAGTTTCTGCATATGTATATATAAATATCTTTTTTTTTTTTTTGAACAAGTTTGGGTATGCAGCTATATTGATATAGATAAATCTGTAAATATAATAAAATTACATATTTATTAAATATTAATTTAAAAAAAAATTTATATTTTGTGTACAGGCGAATGGAGAGTGCACTGGCCCGTTGATGGTTCAGCCTCATTTATCACTTGCGTCTCAATATGGACAAATGGGAAAGCTTATCCAATCAAAGTCATAGTGAAAGAGATTTTACGTATTATTGTGTCGTAGATTATTCAATATCAAACATTTTTCGAAACATTAAAAGAAATAAAAATAATTTTTTTTTTTTTTGGAGGTAATTTCTATACAGCATGCGCCTAGTTATTTATTAAACACGTGTAGACATATATAACAACACGTTCTCACTTGTATTAAATTACAATATAAATTTATAGCTCCTAAATCAACAACAACAACAAAGAAAAAAGGCATAAGTGATTCTTATGCTTAGTAAATACTAATTTCAGTTTCTCTCATACAAAACTACCATTGCAAAACACTCATGATAGTGACAATGTGCGCGGAATATATTAGTTTTTGTTTAAAAATATAATTACATTCATTATTATCGCGCAGTAAATAATACAATATTAAATTGTATGATGTTTAATAATAGTGTTTATAGCAATTTAAAAAATCATTTTTAAACTATAAATTTTACCATGTTTATATGCAGTAACATACAATATACAAATCACTTAAACTGTAAAAAAAATATCAATTTTAATTTTTAAAATAAACTGTGGTTTAAAAATATATTGTGTTTCATTAATTAACTAATTGATTATGTTTAAACAGTGAAAAATATAAGAATTTAGTACATCAAATTTGTATAACTTGCAAAACGAATGTATTTTAATAAACAATACTTAACTAGACTTGAAACTTCTACAACAACAGCTAATGATGTTATTTCAAAATAAATGTATACAAAGGTGCCATTTAGATTAATTTAAATTTCTGCCTATTATTCGAGCAATATACAAAAAGAGCCTGAAAGTACATGATTTTATTTTTATTTTTAAAAAGTAAATATATTTTAATACTAATTATTTTATTAACAAAAGAAGTACTCAACAATCACATAAACACATATTATTTCATTTTTATTTGCCTAAATCATAATATAATAATTGTTCAGTAAAATTTCAATGTCTGTGTAATACTCCATACAAAAAGAGAATAATACATTTAAGAATTATACATTATAATTTAATTAACACAAATCAATTAGAATTATGTGTACTTTTGTGTCCACGAAAAATGATTAGCGAACACTAATTATTTAAGTTTTTATGAAAATAATTGTAACAGAATCATTTAATAGGTACTCTGATAGATATCCGAATGAAACTATTTCTCCCTGTACTGTGTTCTCTGATATTGATTTTCATCTTAAATATGGAGCTTTTTATTGTTCTCATCTAAAATCATACAATACTGTTATCAATGAAAACTAATTAGTCAGTAAAGTTTCAATGTCTGTGAGATATTCAAGTCCGTACAAAAAGAGAATAATACATTATAATTCAATTAATACAAATCAATTTGAATTGTGTGCTGTTATGTCCATAAATAATGATTAGTGAATACTAATTATTTTAGGTACTTATGAAAATAACCAAATACGGTCATGTAATACGTACTCTGATAGATATTCGAGTGAAACTGTTTCTCTCTGTACTGTGGTCTCTGTTATTAATTTTCATCTTAAATATGGTATTTTCTATTGTTCCCAACTAAAAGCATACAATACTGTTATCAATGAAAAGTAATATGTCAGTAAAATGTCAATGTCTGCTAGATATTCAAGTCCATAAAAAAGAGAATAATACATTTAAGGATTATACATAATAATTTAATTAGTACAAATCAATTTGAATCGTGTGCTGTTATGTCCACGAATAATGATTAGTGAATACTAATTATTTTAGGTACTAATGAAAATAACCGTAAATCGGTCATGTAATACGTACTTTGATAGATATTCGAGTGAAACCGTTTCTTTCTGTACTGCGTCCTCTGGTATTGATTTTCATTTTAAATATGGCGCTTTTTACTGTTCTCATCTAAAATTATACAATGCTGTTATCAATAAAAATAATTTGTCACAGACAGGTAAAAGGCATTTGAATATACCTTTTTGTTGCTACACTTCTTGTTAACTTCACAGACGTCTAAAAAAAAAAAAAAAACAATTTCTTTTGAATAAATCAAATAACAGATACAAATTATTCCATACACTTAAACTCTCTACAATAACTTCCATGAAAATCTAGTCAAATGTGAAATGTTTAAAAAAATTTGTCTCCGTTAAATTCGAACTGCGCGCTATAACTGACTGAAACTACCATGGCATAATTGTCTGCAGAACAATTACAATTGTTCAATCAGTTAATGAATACAACTTTGGCTTTCCTTACAATACGGTATAAGTAACTTCTAATAACTTGTTTAAACGCCTACTGTTCGACTTAATTCGTATAGGGGCTGAAAGTCGAATAATAAATACAATTCACGATAATATAAGGAAAGTAAAAACGTATTTGAACACCGATTATTAAATGTAACACGAAAAATAAATAGGCGAGATTCGCAACAGAAACATTAATATAAGATATATAATGATAATTATATCATAAAAAACGAAAAGCATTAGAAGGTAAGGTATGAAATATCGGTTCCTTCACTTGACAATGAATCTCAGAAAACCTATACGCCAACACAAGTGAAATAACTGTGACGACTAAACTGATACCGGTTCCACAAGACAGCGTTTGTTCTCTTGGGAGAAGTACACATCGATAATTGTTTTCTCTACCGTTCACTCTACACACACCATCGTCTTAATATAATATATTATATTATATTTCCTAAACAAATGTAGTTTTACGATTGACAATCGAATACATTTTTTTAATATTTACAAAAACAGCTAAAAGTATTACTCTGAAATAAAGCCAAACAAATGCGTTTACGTTTGGTAAATTTCGTTGGCTGTGCAACACCCGAGCTGAACACGATAAGAACTTAACAGGTATTTCCTCGATCCTGCAAAAAAATAATAAAATGAAGAGAAATGTAGTACACGTATTATGTAGCTTGTCCAGCTGTAGTATTGAAATGTCTATCACACTGTGTTTTTTTATATTAAAACTAAAAGTAAATCAAATGAATAACTTAATAAATTGTAGTTTTTTTACCTTTGCCGCTTCTTCAGTCCTGGGTAATAGACTTTTACAACCGCCGCAGTTAACAGTACATTTCTCTACTGATTTATTGACAGTTTGTTCTTATTCGTGGCGTTTAACTCAAAACTAACCTAACACTATGTTGTTTAATAGTTATGATTACATTTATGATTCATTAAACACTCATAAACACTGCATCGCTAAATGGTTTTTACGAAAAGTTGTTGATAACTGATAACGCTGACATTATCATTATTTCGACAATGCAACCAACATAGTAGATGCGTAACCGTCTCGCCTAAAAACTACCATTTCTGTATTTACAAAAATTACAACAGATTTGTATCAGTGAATACGATATACACCTTGGAATCATTTGAAGAAAACATGTTTTAATGCGTTTTAGTTTTTTCTTCTTTTTTTCCACACACACACACGTCCTTTCTTTTTTCTTTGTGTTGTTGTGTACTGCGTAGTTTCGTGACATTTCGTGACAAAAAGAAATTCATTATCATTTAAATAAAACGACTTTCTTTCGCTAACGAGTAATAACGATAATACATAAAACGAGTGCACGCGAAGATCAAATAGAAAAGAAAGAAATATTAAAATCGTATTACATTACCGGCGGATTACATACGGTAAGCAATTCTATGTAAAAATCACTTGTAATAACAATTATAAGAAAATTATTATTATTATTAGTCTTGTAAAGCATTTGAAATAGATTTTAAATAAGTATAAAATAGTTGTGTTTTTTCTTTTATATATATATATATTATAGATAATAAGTAGTGAAATATTACGTTTAACGAGATTCGATTCAAATTCTATTTTTTCGTAAACAAAAATTGAATCATTGGCCACACTCGGACAATCTTTAAACTTTATAAAAAAAAAAAATAAAAAACTCGTAAAACATTAAATAAATAATCCACAAATGAACGTTTCAGAAATCGTAAACGTCTCGGGTAGTAATTTTGAAATTACATTTCATTATCATTTCGTAATCTACGATCAGAAGAATAACTGAATAAAATATGAACACGTCAGTTTTTTTTTTTTTTTAGATTTTAGACCGTTTACTTCTTAAACAGTAAATGGAATTATAATTATTCGTATTCATACACGAATTGTCGTATTACACTTGTTACCATGTCCGAACTGTATTATTAAACACTTGGAGGTTTTTAGACAATCGCACATAATATGAGCTGATCGTGTAGAAACCGTTTTCATGCGATAAACTGTATTATATCAATATTATTTTATTTTATTAAGTCAATATAATTTTTATACATACTTGTTTGAAGTCTGTTTGTTTCAGGGAAATTATCATGAATACCTTGCAGCTTATCGTAATAGCCATTGGGATCATAGACATGATGGCTGTTGGTAGAACAGTTTCCCAGTCGTACTTGGACGTTAAGATAAAAATGTGCGGATCACAGATGTCCAACATGTTGGATCGTATTTGTGATAATCATTATTACGATTTGAAGGCAATGGGTTCGTATCATATATAATGTGCTTATTTGCTGACACAATTTAAAATAATCCTCCGCAATAAACCTATATACTGATATTTACAATATTATGATGGATATTGGATCACGTCTGTATTGTGGTACATGGTTTTTTTTCAGACTCTCCAACCGCCAACGTTCAAGTGAAGTCTGTTAAAGACGTCTGCTGTTTAAATACATGTACAGTGAAAGGAGTCATCTTGCAGCTTTGTCCAGATAAAAAGTATCCATTATTATTTGTCATTTTGAAATAAACAATAATTGACCAGAGCGAGTGACAGATATATGTGCAGTTGCGAGATTATAATAATGATTTATATTTGTATAACCGTATAAACTGTTCAACTTCAAATATTACCGTTTTGTTTATATTATATTATGTTATATTGTACATTTATCTGTTACTATTCTACGTTTTCTTTTTGTTAACAACGTTGAAAAACGTTACTAAAAATTATTTTTTAATTATTTACACTACAGAATACAATCCCTCTCCGGTACTAAGAATGATCCAAGTTCACCGGCAGCCGATGGATGGGATTACAGCAAAAGCTCCGCTGAGTGAGCCTGAAGTGACAACTACTACAGAAAAGTTGGGTAAATATCAGATTTAAAAGTAAACTGATATATGTGACGACTAAACCTGAATTCATTAAAAGTGTCGAAGAAACAAATTATAATTTTAAATACTATCTGAAAACTTTTTGCAGCACACATGTGGTTTCTCACCGGGTGAATGGAAACAGCGCTGACTCATAATTTTGATTATATTCATTTTTATTATTATTATTACTTATATTATATAACAAAATCAACAATGAATAATTTTATTTAACTAAAATTTGTAATTTGCAACAATCGAAATAAACATAATAAATATCACAAAAATATTTATCTTTTTTTTTTTATATAATATTAAATTTAACCTTTGATAACTTTTTTAGTACTTTTAAATCGAATTGTTTTACAAAACAGATGTCGCCAACGATTGTATTAACAAATATTATTGTAATATTTACCTGGATAACGTTTTATCGTTCGGTGAAATTACAACATTCCAGTTTTTTATTCCAGCTCTACAAATGAGGATTGGAAGTAAAATTATGTTTTCGTTAACATACACGAAAAAGCGCATCTGTATTAGTAATTACCAGTGGCGTATTTAACGAGAGGGGAACGATGGGGTATTGCCTCCCCCCAATAAAATTGTTTTTTCGTATTGGAATTTGCAATCTATTTATTAAGACAACGTTACAAATGGTTATTTTTCTTGTTATCTCTTCTATATCATAGAAACGTGGTATTACTATGATAGTAAGGTTATAGGCACTATGTAGATAAAATATACATTATCACATTGATTTTTAATGTTAATCGTATTCTTCTTCTTTTATACAATAAATGCTAACAATATTTTAATGTATTTTATATACAATACTTTTACTTATTCGTTTATTTGGTAATTGGTGAATTGTTTTGTAGATTGTTTCTTCAACAAATAATTTCTACAGCGTTTCATCTAATTTATTTTTTATGCATGTTGTGGTACTCTCTTTTTTTTTTTTGTAAATTGAAAACATGGCTTAGGTCAAAAATGTGGCAAGATCGTCTAAATGTTTTGGCTTTGCTGCATGTAAATAGACATATTGACAGAGCCGTAGCAAGGGAGGTTTGAAATGTGCCTGCGCCCCGGGCGCAACGTTTTGAAGGGCGTAAAATTTAAGAAATTATAAAATAAATATAATTACAATATAAATATGTAATACATTAATTTTATTTTTGATTATTTTCATCGATAATTAATTCAAATATAAAATAATTATTTATAAAATGTATACTTTATTAGTTCCGTGTTGAAGCCAAAAGGTCGTAGTTTTAAATTTTGCCCCGGGCGCAATATTTATTTGTTACAGTCCTGTACCTATCGCTTCACTCCTAACCACTGGTTGATCGTATGTGAAGACTGTTGGGATTATTGAACAGCGTTTAAATGACCCGTATGAAATATGGTCGTGTAAAAAAAGAAAAAGAAAAAACTCAATGATAAAAAATTACCCGTAAATTATATATTTTTCATTGACATTTGCATCGTTTATTCAATAACACGCACTCTATTTGACACAGGCAGTGACGAATACAGTCATATTGTACTATGAATTATTGTAACACGCGGAAAACAAATTCGTATTTTAATATTATAATTTATTACGTTATTTAACATTCAAAAGTTTGATCCGAACATTTTTTAGACAGTAAAACGCGTCCGAAAACCAACGTAATGATGACATGGCGACACGCGGCCGGAGTAAAAGCTACAGACTATACGAAAAACCGCCACCGATGACAATCCAATAACACCGAAACGTATTACATTTTTTTTTTAAATAAAAATCTTGTCTAAAACGTACGCGTACTGAACGATAACGCAATTATACGCAAACACAATTTTCGTGTAAACGTGCGGCTGAAGGTAGAGAAATGTCTGGTGTTTTGTACCGAAAGGAGAATTCCAATGAGGCGCTAAAATTTAAGATGCATAAAGTTGTTGTGAGACCAAGTATGTCGTATAGATTGTGTTAGGGCAGTAGACAAAATAATAGAGCAGAGTATGAGCGTGGTAGATATAAGAAGGTTTAGATAGATGAGTGGGGTGACGAGAGAAGATAGGATAAAAAATGTATATGTGAGAGGAAGCATAGCTGTGCCGTAGCCAGGAAGGCACTAGGGGCACATTCCTGAAATTTATATATAAATTTAAGCCACTAGTTAACCCATGTAATCGTCGAACAAATTAAATTAAAAAGACTAAAATTGTGATAAAAAAATCTAGTGGCCCCCCCCACAAAATAAATTTGCGGCTACGGCACTGAAGCATAGGAATGATGCCATAATAATTATCACTTTTAAACCCAGAAGACAAAAAATGTATATGATATTAAAAATAAATTTAAATATCGTGAAAATTGTTTGCCTAAATTATTTCCAGTATTGTATGAATTAATTTCAAAAACTGGCTTATTCAATTCACATTACCTCGCAGTGAAATATGTTTTAATAATTTCTTGCTCGTAAGTTTCACGTGGGCGTGCTAAGATTTTCTAAGACGAAGATTTCAAAATTCAAATATATCTTGTCTGTAGGTGAAAAGAGAAGTAATTCGCTTAATTAGATAGTAAAGACGAAATATTTGACAAGTCTGATTTACGAATCAAGCAGCCTGTAGTATTAAAAATTATTTCTTTAACAATACATAATGTATTATCTTGGATTCGAAACAGGGGTTTATACACAAGCCAGACCAACACTGAACATCGGAGGGACTTACGAAAAAAAAAAATTAAAAAATGTGGGAAAATCGATCTCAAGTTGACTTCACGAAGAATAATAAAATGAAAAAACTCAATTCCGCAAAAATATATTTACTTTTATTTGGCGAATACACATTTCAGTAATAATGTTACCATTGTCAGTACGCAATAACGACTGGGCAGCTAACAATCTTCATATTATGTTAAACAAACTTGTTACCGCTTCCTGCATTCGAACGATGAATAATCGTCAGGTCAAATTCATCGTCGGTTTACGGCACATACAGTGATGAGTGATTGGTGTAGAGAATTTAAAAACGGACGCACAGATGTGCATAACGACGAAGTGGGTCAAGGACGCGAATCGATCATGACCGAACATTACGTCGTTCATCAAGTTGATCAATTTGTTCGAGAAACCAGACGTTTTACGATTTCAGATCATTCAATAAGATTTTCCGAAATTTCTCGAAATACTCTACACAGAATCGTGTCTGAAAACTTGCAGCAGGTCACCACGAGTTCTGTGCCCGTCGTGATCGATTTGCGCGCCTTTGGCCCCCTTACGCAGAAACACGTGTCACCGAAGTATTTAGTGAATTGTAACACATCGGAGGTTGACTTTGAAATAGCCCTCGTACTTTAAAATTAATTAACAAAAGCAAAATAATAAAATAGGTACTTTGCGAAAATGATTATTTACAGTGATAAATTACAGTTTTTTTTTTTTTTTTTTTAATCATACTTTAATATAACACTGTATTTTAAAAGGATAATTTATTATTGGGGTTTTTGCTTTACAAATATATAATTCAATATTATAAACAATATTTATTTTATTGATTTTACGTTTACATTAAATCCAAATGGTGCAAAATATAATATTATTTTTCTCGCAGAGACCTGTTGAAGTTATGTGCGCCAGGTTGTTTCGCTGTACAATGTCCATTATGTCAATTGAACTGTCACGAATGGCATATTTATAAGTATTTGGAAGAAGTGACCAAAGAAAGCAAGAAGAGGTTAAATTTAAAAAAAAAAACGATTTACAGTATGACGAAAACGTTTATATATTTACGTATATATAAATATTTTTTTTTATTATATATGTAATTTTTTTTGTAGATTGAACGCAGCGTATATAGATCAGTGTGTGGCGTTAACACTTGTTCAAAGTCGAGAACTCGATGAAAAGTGTTCAGCTTCTAAGTCGTCGCCAGCTATGAAACTAACAGACCAGTAACATTCATTGCGATTAGTAAAATAAATATTACGTTGCTCATATAACCGTTTAATTGTTTTCAGAATGTGTAAAGAAGTACATCGCCGTGGAAAACAATTGATATTATTAATTGACCGACATTAAGCAAGGAGCGAGCAGATATGATTAAAAAAAAAAAAAATACAAGAGCACTTGAAAATTTAAAAAATAAAAATAAAATTTCACAACATCTATTTTAAAATATGATACTCGTTTATATGATTCAGAACTAACAAAGTATGTTAGTAAATATGTTACAATTATTGATTGTCTTCATGTTATGAAACACAAAATTAATTTCTTTTAGAATCGTTTTGGATAAATTGACATATGTGAAAACTCGTGTGGCTCCTATTACACCTCAGTTAGTGTTAGACGTAATGCCTAATATTACCTTATTTAGTCACGATACTCGTGAAGAAATGTTGCAGAGTATGTTTGTTGAAGTGACTAGTCAAGTGAATTTGATCAATTAACGTGTGTTGCTAAGATATTAGAACGGTCGGAAGAATTTCCTCGTCAGCAATTTTGGATTTGTCGAGTGTAGTTGACCAAGAAACGCCGCTAAATAAAATTAAAACCAAAGGTTCAGAAATTGAAAGTATACCACAAACCGAAAGAAATTGAATACAATTTATAAACAATCATGTTCTAATTTATTCACACTTACCGTGATTATTTAATTGGATTTATTATAAAATATTGTTTTCAGGTACCTACAGTGGGAGGTGCAAATTCGAATGCCGATCAACAATAGAGTTTTACTAATACACAAACTGTCTCCGCAAGACCATTTAGAAATATTTTTCTCAGCTATTAAAGCAAAAGAACGTTTTAATAACAATCCTGCTGCAGCGCAGTTTGAATCGAGTCACAAAAGATTTTCGGTTCACGCGGAGCTGACGGAATCATCCGGAGGCCAACTCTATATTAAACACTGGATTTGACAAAAACATTGACTGTCAGTAGTTGTAAATCAAATTTAAAATGATAATTTCATGAAATTGCAAGAGTTCAATTAATTCCTGTACGGATATGCTTTGTTCAGACACCACTCTCTTGCCGAAAGCGACAATATAGAAAACACATTACAAATTACAAATATAATTTTCCATAGCAGCTTTGTAATACGAAAAATTCAAAAAACAATTACACGATAATTGTCTTGAAATTCCAAGGTTTTTCGGTGTTTTATAAAACTGCCTCTTCTGCAGATGTAGTAACATTTTACAGAGTTTTAAAAAAAATGTGTTTAAACGGCGTGAAATACAAAAATGTCCGCAAAACGAAATTTAACATTGAACACTACAGTGGACAGTACACCAAACAAATAACGTTTTCTAATCCTTTTTTGAACCACATTTACAAACTTACAAAATACGCGTTTTAGAAATGTCAAAAAAAAAAAAGAAATCGTAATTTTCGAAAATTCGTCAAACGAATTACGTTGTTTTACGGGATTAATTAAACCGCAGTGTTACACACTTGTACGGCGAAAGTGAAAAACCGTATGTGTTCATCTATACCCGTGAAAACTGTTCCGAACGATAATTTGAAATAATATCGCTAAAATTTCGTTATTCGTATTCATTCGTGGTAATATCAGGTCGACGAATTTAAAATAAAAATCTGACGAATTCCATATAATTTTTTTCCCCCAATTCCTCCGTCACCGCCTGGGACGACTTCCACTTCAATTTTCGAACCGCGTTCTTGGTCTTGTGCCGTTCGTTCGGTGTATCGCGTTCTGTCTCTACGGCGCTACACGCCCTTCGTCCACCATCCCTTCGTAATTTACAATTACGACCCGATTAAAAGCAGGCGCGGATCCAGAATAGATTTACTGGAGAGGGGGGGGGGAGCATCAAATAATATCAATATAGAAATGATCAGGGTTAAATAATGTTTAAAGTTGTTTGAAATCGGGATAACGACGAAGTTTACGTAGCCGAGACGCGATTAGAAATTACAGAACTATGAAATATAATTGACCGAAAACCAATATCAATTTAATGTTAAGTACAGTATTATTAATATTGTACAATATGTATTATATTTTAATATTTATAATATTTTTCCCTAGCTCCTTTTTTTTTTTTTTAGATTTGGGGGGGGGCCGGGGCCATTGCTCCCATGGCCGATTAAAAGTCTTTTGAAACATTTCCCCGCGTCGCGCGTTTCCAAAACCGTTTTTGAAAAATTTCTCCTCCCTCCGTCCGCGACGTTGTCTGGGACGAAAACAATCGTGAAAACGGATTCCGTACCGAAGTTTAAAAACAGTGTGTGTGTGTGTGATTTGACGGACGTCAAAATAAATATTACGCGTAATGATTTCGCCGTCTGTCCGGCGGCGGCGGCGGCGGCTATCGGTTTTGATTTCGGCGTAGAGAGAGAGAGTGGCCCAGCGGTCGATACACACGGAGCAAAAGCGACGGAGCTCAACGAGTTGAAAAGGGGGAATCAGTGTAGCCACGTAATATCGACACGCGGGATTTGTCTGTCTACTATCACTTTATATGATTTCTCGTTCGCCGCGTCCGCTGTGGTGACGATATTAAATTTTTTATCGATAAAACGAATTCAATACGTACGATACGGTTTTGTTTACACGAGTCTTTTCGTTTTTCGTCGATTTTAATATACCGGAAAAACTCTCACGCCCGCTACAATCCGTCCGATTTCGATGATTTCGTTGCTGGAAAACGGTTTCAGATTACTGGCAACAAAAAAAAAAAAAAAAAAAACGATGAAAACCGTTTGTTCGTATTCAGACCCTTTTACACAGCTTTTGGTAATACAATTTCGAACGAACAAAGTCTCCGACGCCCCTTTTGCCTTTGTACAACGTTTTTCTCTTTTCGAACAAAAAAAAAAAAACCGCGAGAGTTTTTCCAATAACGTACGCATTTGAACGATATTTTTCGGCTTAAATACGGTTCGGAAAAAAATATTTTATTGGAAAATAAAGTACTTATAACGAAAATGTTATTTCGCCGTCGGATCTCGTTTTTGTTTAGTAAAAACTATTCGTTTTGCTCGGAGCTGCGCGTACGTTTTCTTTTTCCGTTTCGCGATGAAAGCGTTTTCTCACGTATCGAATGTGAAATAACAGCGTTTAATGTGTGTCGTCCGTTCGGAAAAGTATAACTTTTCGATAAATAGCCGTTTAACAAGTCGAAAACCGTATTAGTTCGTTTCACATTACCATGAAGTTACAAAAGAGAAAAAAAAAAAAATGTAGCGTTAACGACGTTTAAGGTAATAACATTTGAAAATACACAGTTCTCTGAATAATAGAATATTATTTAAGTTTCAGAAGTAATGCCGTCTCTCTCGGTCGATGCTAATAACGAGGTTTTTTGCTTATGAGAATTCTTTTCAATTACAACTAGAGACTTCAGTGGTGTTGGCATTGCGACCGCTGGGCAGATTGTAAAGCGACTCGGTTTTGCACTGGCTTTGTAAAACGATAAGTAAGTAACTGTTGTGTTCGAATATTCTTTGCATTTCTTATAATTACAACCTAAGCGACTTTACTCTTTGTACGCTTTGTAATACTCCTGTTATGTGTGACAGCGTTCACGCTTTCAATCTTTACTAAACACACTTAAAGTCTCATTTAATATTCATCGCATTCTTTTTTTTTCTTTTTTTTTTGCAATTACCATCTGTCATTCTTTACCACCACTCTATCGTTTTTTGAAAATTCCAAGTTGTTTGTATAAAAAGCTTTAATTTTTTATACACTAATACCGTTAGCTAATCTAATAACTGAGACAAAAAGATTGTATAACGGATTTCAAATTAGGAGTGGAATAGCAGTACGGACGTTTAGAGACTGGAAACAGAGATTTCATTTGCTGTTTTTTGGAATTCAGTCATGTACCTTACTACACTAGTACGGTTAGCAAATAATCTACAATGACATCGATCCAGATGACATCGAAGACATTGTACAGATTTTAAACGATGAAATAATGTAAATCGAAGCAGCTACCCAGCTGTAAAATATATTACAGCGTCCAAGAACTACTCTAACAACAGAAAATGTTGCTGTAATATGATACATACATATGTAAATAAATAGTAACAAATAATTAAAAATAATTTAATGAAAACTAATGTGGCTAGGAATGAATAATATGACAAAGTGTGTGTTTATGTTTTTTGTACATTGCATTCTATTTAATATTTCTGGCTCAGTTGATACTTTAAGTTTGATATCTTAATGTAAATAATATTAAAATCACATTGAATACTTATAATAATTTTTATTATCCTGGAATTTACAAATAAATGTTAAAAATTATATCTACAGATATAGTTTTAATAAATTTTATATTGTAAAACTAATGGGAAGTTTAAAACTTGGTATCTATATATAAAAAAACTAATCCTAATTCAAATTTTGTTAAACATATTTTAGAAAACAATCATATTAATTTTAATATTTATAGTAATTCAATTGTGGAAGAATTACATATTTATAATGAAAAAAAAGGAGTTTAAAATAATAAATTTAATAATATTAATAGAATACTATAATATTATTCATTTAAAATTTAATTATCATTATTTATTATTGTTATTTTTAATTTTTTTTTCTGTAGGTACTCACAATTTTTTTTTTTTTTTACTTATTCTTGGTTCATTTTTATTTTGTGTAATCAACCATTTCATATAATGTATGATTGTATAGTTTTATTAAATAATTTTTTTTGTTATGTGTTACTTTTTTGATAATAAAATATTCTTATTACATAAGAAAACGTTACCATCAGATGAATACTGAATTTGTAATGAAAGAATTTATTCTACAAACATGTAAAACTATAAAGAAATAATAATAATAGACAGCGTTAATAGTATTGTCGAAGCCGTCTAAGTAAAATCATATCACTAGAGTTAGATGGTTTGAGAAGAAAACATTGAATTCACTATTACAGTCAATAATATTTACAATTCTTAAACAGAAAATTTTCTGTTTGAGACATAATATGAAGAAGGCAGTCATGATTTTATGTGCTGTAGTGCATGTACATTACTTGTACATTTGAGTGTTGTAAAAATATTATGAATTTTTTTTTTTATGATGTGTGAAAGCGCATTAACTAAATGAATTAATAATACTAATGTGATTATTTAATGAAGTTGAAAAATTTTGTCAAAAAAATTGTGAATCTAATTTACTTGATAAATTGAGTGAGAAAAAAAATATTTTTGAACTTCAATTGTTTATATTACAGCAATATTTGAAATAATAAGACAAGTCAAGATAAGTTCAAGAGACCATCCTCAACATCTATATTTTCTCCAACTTTATTCTCGATTCATTCACCGATCGAATCTCTTAAAAATGGAAATCGTATAATGTTTTGAAAGTAAGAAATTTACTTAATTTTTGTATAATGCTCTTTAGCCGATTAACAATAATTTATATATTAATCTATGAAATTGTAACTATATATGCATATAAAAAAAAAAACGGATATGTTTACTTCTATTTTAATGGGTTTATTTGCCAATACACTTCACTAGATACATCTAATATTACGGTAAGTGCACGAATGCTAAATTTATAATAATAAAATGAATACATAGTTTTTATAGTTTAAAAAAAGAAACGTGTAGGTGTTACGTTTAAGGCGAATTTCAAAATAGAACGCGATAAAAAGAGTTTAGGTAAATTTTACTGCGCTTACTGAATACGCACCACAATAATCCTAAGCGCCACGCAAAAGACAGTATCATATTTTTGTATAATACAGACTTCACATTGTGCTATCCGGATTTACAATTCCTGTTTTACGCGCCCTTTGGATAATAATGACTCGTCCAAACACGACGCATCAGAACTTTTCAACGCGCGGTCTTTGCACAAATAAACCGTCAATTTTACCGTCTGATGATTGAAATACCATTCTTGTATATCCGATTCGTAGGTCTTCAACAAATATTCGCACTGAAAGTAAAACGCGCCGCGTTAATACTTCGGCGTATACTTTGGCGAAAAAAAATAATTCGTCATTTGACACGATAATAAAATATATATATATACGGTACTTGCGCTCTCATAATCAACGTTTCGATCGAAGGTCTATTTTTCTTGACTTTGTTCCAAAGCGCGTTTGGCATGCCGATCCCGTCGTCTTTATCCCTGTAAACACGCACGCACGGTAGAATACGTCCTCAAGTGTATCGTAACAGTATTTACGACGACGACGACGATGATGATGATAATAATTATAATAATAATAATAATAATAAATGCTCACACAAGACCGTGTAGCGTCCGAGAAGTTTCCGTAGCGAACCGCGTACTGTTTATTCTGTCTTTACGCGCGTTGTATTCGTCTAGTAATTTCTCGCAAAGGCGATCGGACGACTGGAACAATCGCAGTGCCCTCGAGAACACAACGGAATTTTTTTTTTTTTTTTTTTTTTTTACAAAAAACCAATAAATAAAAAATATTCATACGCTAATAATAATAATAATAATGTGTAACGCTCACGATTTTTTGTTTTCGTTTCTCGGCGCGTCCGCCGCGATTTCCAAATATTCGCTCGTTTTACCATCACCGGCGTCACGTAAACGGTGTTCCAATTCTTCCGCGAGTATTTTACAAACTGAAAACATATCGTCGGTATAATTTGTTTTCATATCTCTCATTTTTTTTTTTTTTTTTTTTTTTTATATAATTTTAAATGTCGAACGGTAATGCACACGCGCGTGTATTCGTATGTTCGCAAACCTTCACATTTGTTCGCGAATTCGAAGCCGTACGTCCAATTCAACAACGATCTGCTGCTCAATAACAACACGACGACGTTACAGTACAAAAACCACATCGTTCTATTGACGGTGTGGTGTGCTTCACACTCGAATCGATATAATCGTAAAAACGTAATTTCGCCAGTAATATTTATTTACAAAAAACAAAATTTTTTTTTGTATCGTAAGTATACAATACAAGAGCCCGACGCACGGGTCCTGGAGCACTCATCCGAGAGTTGATACGCCGCAGCGCTAGCGCGGCAGTAGTATTATCCCGGCACGACGTTTTAAGTATTGATTTTTTCCAACAAGTACAAAAATACATTATTATTATTATTTTATTATTATTATGGAAAACACGATATTGTTTATCAAACGTTCGAATGAAAATTTAAATTTAAAAAAAAAATTTCGTTATAAAACATTGGCCCGGTTTCGGTGGGGAACGTAATCTTTTATGATTTGTATTGTTCACTTTCACGTTTGTTCGTTTGTCTGGAATTGAATCTGAAAAGTTCTATTGGAGACTGCGCTTTTTGTGTCGATGAAAAATTCTGAAACTTCGCGTAGACCTCGCGGTTTATCAATATAGATACAATGTATCTATGGTCGTTTTTGACGATCTATCATCAGGTCACGGGGCGCAGTGGCGCATTTAGGATTTTGTCAAGAGAGAAGAAAAATATTTTATCGACCTGAAGAGGGCTTCGCTCCTTCGTCTTACATTTTTATTACATATGCATATACATTTACAACTCCCGAAAATTTCTGTCCAAAATCTTTTTTACCTTCGTCAACTTACAATAAATTTGTTTGGAATTCATAATATGAAATCGGAAGATTCGATGTTCTTTTTATATCACGAAGGCGACTTCGTACAAAGGTCCAAATGAGGTTTGTACATTTTTACTTTCATACATTCAACAATGTGTTCCACCAGAAGTAAACAAGAATTAAGATTATTTTCCGACAACAGCGTCCTGAACGAAATAAAAATAATACTGTCGTGAGATTTTGTCAAACTTTAGTCGGTACATGTCGATTTGAAATAGTAGAACATTATGTTCCGATTCGAGGGCATTCGTTCTTAGATTGTGATAGAGATTTTGGCGTAGTTAAACGCGAATTAAGAAAGATTGAACGAATTTATATCATGCGTGAATATCTCGAGTTAATTATACGGTACAATAATAATAAGTTTAAAGTCCAACTTATAACACACTCGGATATTTTTGATTTCAAATCATGGTGGAATAAATACTATAAGAAAACGTGCAATTCGGTTGAATCTCCGAACGGATCAGTTCCACACGGGAGGAAAAGGTTCCTTTTAATGTATCGTTTTTTCACTATTACGCTTATAAGAAAGGGACGGTAACAACTAGCGGAAATATTAATAGCGTCAATAAACATAATTTCTGGTTGACAGTACTTGTAACAAACCATATTGAATCATTTTACCGATAAATTCAAATAAAATGAAGAATGTATGTATAAAAAAAAATCAGTATCTTACATAGCTATTTCTAAAATAATCAATTCATTTTGGAATGAAATTGGCGAATTATAGAAAAATATAATATGAAATATGCGTGAAAATTTGCAATGTAATAATATGAACATTTTATCCGTAATAAAGTTATTTTCTATGTGTTAGAACAATTTTTCGTTTGCCATATTTTCATTGAACGGAAAAACGTCACGAGTCATAAAACTTTGTAAGTTAACAACAAGCACAAATTAATTTTTTTTTTTTACACAGAAATTACGTATAATTAGTAAAATTATCATTTGTATTTAAAACTTAGTCGCACCCAATAAGTTAGTTATTTAAGTCAGAAATTGTCAAACCAGCATTTAGTTTATATAATAATGTCAACATAGATTGTTTAATTGTGTATATTGTGTTGTTATTATCATCTGACATTGTCAGTATTATTTTAATAATACTTGTATGCCCCTTCCTATCAAAAGTAAGGATTGAATCGCTTTGTCTGTTATGTCTATTATGTATACCAATTAGGTACGCTATCAATTATTAAAATACATTAATGTGTTGTATTAATTTGAGTAACAGATTTACAAGTTTGAATAGTATACAATTTCAATGAAATAATATAATGTAAAAGAGTAAAATATAATTATATTCCATTGCTACCTTGTACTTTTAATGTTACATGAGGTGGAGTTTAAAACTTGCGTGTCTCTTTTGCGAATCCTCTGCCGGATCTATATTGGACTCTTGAGAGTTTACAATGTTCAAAAATCATTTCCAATAATATGAATTATATATTATTATACATTTTTATTTTGTTATTTTATTGAAATTGAGAAATTATTTATATATACATATATACAATATATGATGTATGTATAAAAATATTTACTTGATTAAAGTAGTATTTTAAGTATTTTATTATTTTAACTGTAGTAATACGCTTGATTGTTGTATGCATATAATTGTTGAAGACCAAAAATTACTATTTGGAATATTGTATTTGATTGGTGATGAACACAATTACAGTTTCAAATTTATATTTTGAGTTTTATATCAGCGCTTAATAAGAAAAAAAATATAAACTTACCATAAAATATATCATTTTGATGAAATGAAATAGAAAACAGTTTTTTTTTTATCTGTATAAATGTTAAGTCAACAAATTTATATATGTTCACTGGTATCTATGTAATTTTGTTCACAACATGTTAATTCATTTACCAATATTTGTATTTATGAAATGTATGAAAAACATTGTTAATTAAAATGGTGTATAATAAATTCAATATTATAATTATGATAAATCGTACAAGAAATTGTTTTTTTTTATAATTATTATTATTAAAAAGTATTAAAAAAGATAAAAAGATTGTATTAAATGGGGCAATGAGAGTTGTGGTAAAGTATGATATATTATATATTTCCTTTAAAGGAATGAATTAAAATAAAAAATCTAAATCCAAACATTTTAAAATATTTTTTAAGAATGATTTTTTTTTTAGATAATATTAAAAAAAAACTAAACAATTAAATAATGTAACTAATTGTTTTAATATAAAATATCAAATTATATTATCAGAGAAATTCGCTAAAATATTAAATAAAAATGTTTAATAATATTGAAATCGTATTCAATACTAATTTATGGTACCACTACCCAATTGATGACAAGGACTCCTGTAACACACCTTATCGTCTACCAAATACTGTTAAACCATATAGGCAGTGATCGAAGGGGGGAATGACATTTCTCTCCTATTTTCAGTTAGCATATTCCCCCCTCCCAACTTATTTTGTTTAAAATTATTCATCCCCTTTGGATTTTTAGAAATGTACTTATTTTTATAATTTGTAATTGTTATGTTGCCTATAACACATTGAATATTAGGCCCCGTCCTGACCAAGAAACACTTGTCGTCGTCGCTTCGTCACCAGTTATTTCGGTGGCAAAATGTTTCTCAAAATGTCACCGACAAAATTTAAAAACAGGCGCGTCCACCACGCCCAAGCAACATATTTGAAAAACATTTTTAGTCTTGACAAAATGTGGAACGAGAACGACGTTGCGATTGCTGCATTTGCTTGCGTAATTTTGAGTTCAGAAACGAAAAAGGCCTCCAAAAAGATGTATCGTCGTAGTCTTTCAGCAAAAGCAGAAACACAGTGATCACAGAAACACGATCCAATGACTGATCTCAAACGCGATGACGTTGGTCTCCATCTGGAGAATTCAGGTACGAGTATAAAATGTACGAATTAAAATAATATTCATTTATCAATAGAATTTATTTCACGCTACGCGTTATTTTTTTTTTAAATTTATTTCTGTATTCGGGTTGAGTTTTGTTCCCATAGTATTCGTTTTCTCCACGATACAAATCAATAAATTGACTAAACACTTCTTTTAGACCATTCCATTATTTGATTAAATAGAAAAAAAACTTAAAAATCCGTTCAAAAAAAAAAGTACGCGTAGGCGGACGAGGCTAAACTGAACGAATAATCAAATAAATAAAATATGACTTATTTATTAAATTGTTTATCGACAAAATTTGACCGGTCTAGGGACGTGCCAATATACATTGTCAGTGACTGTGTTTATAAGCGTTGTCGAATTTTTCCCACGTCGGATGGAAAACAAAAATTTGTCGATGTCGAATTTCAGAAACATTTCTGATTTTCGGTACCTGGCTTTAGGTTTAATCGATTATCGCATATTTCGTTCGAGATCAAAACATTTCTATTGAAAAATTGTCGAGAAATTTCACGAACGAGTAATATTATTTATTGAAAATATAATATATTGAAAAAAAAAAAAATGTTGGGTTATTTAACAAGAAGTATATTCTTCTTCTTCTTCTTGCGGGTTACGGCCTTCAAGACCATCCCAGCAAACAAATTTGCCACCATCTTTATCTATCTTTTGCAACTTCTCTCTATTGTACATTTGGTTCTACTGTCTTAACATCTATTTTAATGCGATCTTCCCATCGTAAACGCAGTCTGCCTAACGGCCTTTTCCCAATCGGATTTTCTTTAATAACTGCATTTATAAATGAACCCGCTTTCCTCCAAGCATGCCAAGCCCACATCAATCTTTTCCTTGTAATTTCTGCTATAATATCTGGTTTTTGAAACAAGTTCTTCAATTCGTCATTGTGGCGTACATAATATTAATGTATAAAAAAGAAAGAAAATCCCAGAAGGGTCCGGACCTCACGGACCAGTGGTCCCTGGATACGTCACTGCGGTACGTATGACACTTATAATTTCAGCGCATTTATTATATCCGATGTGTATGAATTGAAAATATAAAATATTTTCATTTTAATTTCGAAATTCACCGCGTCGTACTTACACCACATGAGTTATTGTCTAATTCGATCGTCCAGCAGTATGTTATAATAGTGCGACAACGAAACGCTTTGGTTGTATTTTTTTAGAGCTCGATTATTTAAAAAAAAAGAAACGGATATAACGAATACACGCGTAAATACAGG
Organism: Chaetogeoica ovagalla; assembly: GCA_032441825.1. Lineage (NCBI taxonomy): Eukaryota > Metazoa > Arthropoda > Insecta > Hemiptera > Aphididae > Chaetogeoica > Chaetogeoica ovagalla. The sequence continues at coordinate 1,001,942 of CM063747.1, read as the reverse complement.
ATATCGTGTTCGTATTGAGAACGGATAAATATTTTTATCGCAATAGCTATATGGGGAAACGAGTGGACTTTCACACGACGCGTTACTTATTTAAAGTAAACATCCTCAGTTTTTTTTTTTTTTTGTTATTTGTTCGTACAATCAAAGTTTGTCTTCCGCCGGAACTCGATGTTAATTCGATAAAATAATTTTAACAATAAAGACGGATGTCGGTTTTTTTTTATTATTTTTATTTCAGTTCCAAATACAAAGATCGTTAGCTTACGAGAAGACGACGTTACACAATATAACGTATCAGAATGTCTATAAAAAATCTCCCGAGTTAACAATAAAATGTATAAATACTTGGTAGAAAACAATTAAATCGGATTGAGTTATGCAGTTTAGTATGTTCTTATAAGAATCGGGTGATTTTTTTTTTCCTATATTCTCCGTGTCGGACGCCAGCGCTTCGTGGGTACAGGGATGTTTAGACGTTCTCTTATTTGATATGAACGTGTGTTCGACGAAGAGACCTTCCTCACGAGTTCGCCATTTGAATATTGATTTTTTTTTTTTTGTCTCATGTAAGGTGTCCGCGTGTCAGCCACGTATGCCATTAACCTGTTAATTATTACGTCTTGGCGTTTTATCATGCGGGGAATGTCGGCCAACGGCGTGTTGAAGATTCAGTGTCTGTTTTCGTACGGTTCCCTTCGTGTCCCTTTGTTTAGAAAACAAAAATTTGGGCCAGGGTGGATTCGGGAGAGCTTATTTGGCTCTTTCGGCGTAAATGTCTCGTTGCCAGGGATTCCGACACGGTTAGGAATCCATATGAACAGCGTGTCATGATTATTATCATTTGGGGCCGAAGAAATCGGGTTTCGAATTACTCTGGAGGTCGTGTTTGACTGATTAACGTTAATGACACTCTTTATGGTACCGAGAGAGTCGCGCTTAGCGCGATTTGGTTGCGATCTATTCGGTTGTGTTTAATAATTTCGAGTGCACGGAATATTGCGTACGCTTCCGGATTTCAAATAATCGTATTCGTGTGTAAAACGACTTTATTTTTTCTGTTCCCATTATAATGTCTATAATAGCGTACGAATATTTTCCGTTCTTCAGTGGTCAAATGAAAATAAAACGTATTGAGAGAAATATAATCCGCGAAAATAGCGCGTTTAAGAAATAACGATCGTAACATAATATATTTACAAATAAATTACACGCTTAATGTCTTATAAACATTTTATAAAAATATGTAAAAACAAATAATTTTTTCTTTTTTTTTGAAAAAAAAAACATAGGTATGATTTGGAGTAGGTTCTAAGGGAGAAGGCAAAAGTTATTAAAAAAAATAATAATAATAATCATTTAATATTTATTTCGATTAACGATTTGCTTAATAAAATATAAATAATGTTTTTTCTTTTTTTTTTTTTTGAATTTTAAAATTTCGACGGAAACATCAATCGACTTCTTCGATTGGAAACGTATAAAATATAGTGAAATAAGCGAGCCAGCCGTCACGGTGCACACGATGTCTAATGTAATCATATTCTGATCGAGCTTTTTAAAATGTCTAAATCTGAACGCGATTATATAAATCAGGAGCGGCCAAACGGTCGATCGCAAACGATTTCAAAGTCGATCGTGTTAGAATTTATTTTTACGCTACGCGCACGAACAACATTGTTGATACATTTTTTCAGTATAATATTGTTATCTTTTATTCTGGTTTCATATGCCAAATGTTTATCGTTTCCACACAGTCATTTTCACTTCAGTACTGTAATTTCACCGTGTTGATTCTGTTGTATTAAATTTATAGGAACGTGTTTAAAATTTATAAGTTTTAAAATTAATTAAATTTATAACTTATAAGTATGAGTGCGCACAAGAAACCAAATACGTATCATTTTCATAGAGAATGGCAAATAGGATTTTTTTTTTCAAATGCAGAAAGACAAATGCATATGAAGGGGGGAATACAGGGGAAAAACGGGGTAGTAGTCCATTTTTTTTTATTTTTACTTTATAGTTTGATTCGATAGCAGATTAGGAGTAAATATTGACTGTTGAAATCGATTCAGCGAAAAAGTCATATTCGGTCCATAGTTATTAAAAGGGAAAGATTAGGTATACACCGGTGAAGAAAGATTGTAGTCCATGCGGTTGTGGGGAAAATAGGTTGTAGTCCAACTCCGAAATATCTGATACTATTTTGTATTTCACTTTCTGTTTGCTTCAATAATAGTACAAAACACCTACTGTAGTTTTATGACGTTTTATTTTTTTATTGTGTTATTTATTATATTGTACCATGTACTTCCCAGTAGCACGTCATAATATTACGATAACATTAATATCATCCGTTTATTACGTTTTCGACATAATTTCTGCTGTTGTTGCCACAACAAACAGTTAGTTTGTGTTAATTTTTCACAATGGATAGTGAATTTAGTGATTCTAGTGATGATATTATTATTATTAAGCAACGGACATCTAAGAAAAGAGTTAAAACGAGTAGAGAACGGGATGTTTTGAAAAAATTGCGCGCCACTGCACACGAGTTAGGGCCCGACTGCAAGTGTAAACGGTATCGTTGTTTCGAAAATATTTCTGATGAAGACAAGAAACGACACCGAAAACATTTCTTTGGACGAAGCTGAAAATTAAAACAAAGCTATTATCAATTATACAATGTTAAATTTAAAATGAAGTATTGTTATATTGTAATTTAAAATGACCATAAATGAATTGAAATACATTTTTTTTTTTTGACAATAATAAAATAACTTAATGGTTTTTGTATCTCCTGAAAATGCGTGTTTTTAATTATAATTATAATAATAATAATAATAAAAGTCGATCTTTAAAGGTGAAGTTTATTTTCGGTGGATCGCTGTCGAAAAAAGTTTGGCCGTCCCTGATATAAATCATTGCATTGTAAAAGAAAAAATAAACGGTTTCTAACTAAATTCGCAGTCTAAGTAATAAATTATACAAAAAAAAACACGGTTCTTTGGTGAAAATCAAAAGTAATATATAAATGAATTTTGATTATAAATTATTGTAATAATACACTTGGTTTTGGAAATGTTTGAATAACGAAAAATGTTATCGTTGTTATGTCTACTACCGCATAAGACTTTAACAACAATTCGATATGAATTTCGGTGTATACGCCAATAATAATTAATTGATAATAATTAATAAACATAATATAGCGATTAAATTTTAATTAATTGATATATCTCTATCTATCGAGTATTTTTGATTTTTTTCGCTAGTAATGAATAAAAAAACAAAATAATTACACCGATCCGTAAAATAATAATCGTATTTATGTACACTCGGCTAATTCTGAGATAAAAGTAAAATTTAAATTTGCGTTTAAAATAATAATAATAATATTTTACTGTATTTTCGTTTTTGAGAAAAATTCTTGTTTTATACCGGTTTTTAAGAAATAATTGAACTCTGTACGAGTATTGTTTGAGTAAATATACAATATGTGCGCGTAATATTATAAGACATTGTACACACAATTATCGGCGTTTTGTTTAATTTACAAATCTAAAAAAATAAAAACAAATGAATTTAATCTAAAGAAAAAGATTAAAAAAAAAAAAATATATATATAACAGTGTATAATATATATATATATACATAACAGTGTATAATATACTCGTACAGAGAGCAAACTACAATCCAATTAATATTATTAATTATTATTGTTAACTTTATAAAATATTCGAGTTTATTGTATTGTGAATACTATATATATATTATATTTATAGACGTTTTGTGTATATTTATTTTAAATATATCAATGAAATCCAAACACACTGGGCAGGTCTGATCAACGCGTTATTAGTTCCGTAAAAACGTAATCAATGATATTATACAGTTACAGGGGTAGCTGAAAAAATGTCAAAAATCCTTTTCGTTAATAATGAGGTCGTACAAAGTCTCATATTCGGTAAAAATATGGTTAGGTTACTCTATGACCGTAAAATGGTTTTGTGCAAACGTAATTTTCCGCACTTTGTCGAAAAATCGTGAAACGTTTATTTAAGGAAAATCGTGCGATTTGAACTTGAAGTAACTCGTACGTCTGACGTCGTATGAAATTTTTAAACGTTGAGACCAAAAAAATAATAATAATAACCTCCTTTAATTGTTATAAATAACCCGAAATCGAAAGAGATTTTTTTTGAAAATTTTCCTTTAGTGAACACACTGTGTACATATTAGTTACAACGCATTCGTCGGTTAATATTTTTAAGTTCTTATATAGCCCCGTTAGTTTCGAAATAATTACGAAGAAACGAAGACAATCGGTTTCCGCGGAATTTTTCGGTAGTTTTTGAATTTTTTTTTTTTCGAGAAAAACGATCACTCTAAAGCTAACCAACTCGATGCAATTTGTTACTCCGGAAAGCGGGCGTGACTGTAAAGACCGGAGCACTCTTTTTGGTCAGACAATTTTCGGATTACAGAGAAGAGGAAACGAAACACATCGTCGTGAATTGTTCCGCTCAGGGTTCAAAACAAGAATTCGATTTTTTTTTTCTTGTAAGAATTGAAAATAGTTTCGCAAAAACAGTAACCGTTATTACACGTCTACGGACAATATTGTAATTTTTATTTTGCGTACAAATCTGGCGGTGTGTCTTGAGTACTGCGCGCGCGACTTCTTCTGCCCGTACTCTAACCGTCGCGCAAACGTTTTCCCTCCGTATTTTCGACGCCGTTTTCTCGTGTAATGGATAGGCGGATTTTTATATTTTCTTATTGAGTATTTCAAAAGAGCGTTTTATTTATATTTTTTCATTCGTCGAGACTATATATTATTATAAATATACTAATAGCATACCATTTGAATCGTGACGTACACACCTCTACGTACGCGCCACGTGTTTTTGTGTTGTCATCCGTTTGAATCGGACGACGTAAAAACGGTCGTCGAACGGACGGGCGACGCAGGGACCGCCAGGGGTCATGGAAGCAAAACATTCCTGAACGTTCCATTGTGATATTGATATTACCGTCCATAACGGAATTCGTGTATTTTTCGCCGAATTTTTATCGACACAAATGCGGGGATAAAAGAAAAGCGGGACGGAGCGATCGCCGGTCTCCCTCAAATCCGTCACTGCTGTGGTTTAGTTGTCCTGTTACAAAAAAAAAAATTCAAACTATACATCTACACTTCATGCAGATACATTGGTACGCGTCTTGTGGTCACTGAAGGACTCAGTTGTCATAGGATTGAACACCATTCAGAATATTTTTTACCCGGCGACAAAGTATAAAATCGACTTCCTTTCGTCAACGAATAAAAACTCATTATGTCCACTCACTTTCCGGCAATTCCGGCCAAGACTTCCGGAACAAGTGCCCCCCCCCCTTCCGTCCAAATCCGGCCCTGTTGAACACATACGTTTCCGGTTTCGCATTAACTCTGCTTCAGCGTCGCGTGATCGATGCCGTCACGCTTCCGCATCACATTGGCTCGAAGCAAATTCTTTTTATTACATTTTTATTTATCTTAATAATAATAATAATAATTGCGACGTAATTAAACGGGGAAATTCGAATAAATTCGTTTTCGGTTCGTTACAGATACGTTTTTTTTTTTTTGTCGTTTTTTTCTAGAGAGACCGATTATTATATTTTTATAACTGCTGCGCGTCATTATTGCGCTAATCGATTTGAATTCCGTCATATGTTCAAAAAGACATTGTGAAAATCATTAAGAGGCGCGCGTCTAAAATATATTTCATATTAATATTATTATAATATAGTGCGCGCGTGTGTCGAAAGCGATTTTACCGGACTGTTTTATAAATAATATAATTCGTATTGTGTGTGTGTGTGTGTGTACGAGAAGTTAAAATTCATTTGATCGATTTGATGATCTGTCAGGTCGGAGAACTCGCGTGCGAGGTTTAATCGTCTCCGGAAGCGGTTTTGCCGAATGTTAACAAAAAGTAATTTCGACGTTTAATATTGTAGTATTTGGAAAATCGCGCGGACTCGTGTCGAGTTTTCTTTACAAATCAAAAAAGTCAAAAAAAAAAAAAAACCCCCGTTTTTATACGAATTTTTAACGTGCCTGTCGAATCGTTCCATTGAGAAGAGTACGTCACCTGCGTTGTTTCCATATTATGGTTTACGTAGGAATCGCGTAATAAATATTACGCTACACTAGACAATCGTTTTTTTTTTTTTTGGTTTAAAATATTGTTTAAGAAAAATTCAAAACGCCGTGACTTCTTTGACGAACGATATTGTATAAAAAGCCCCTGTCGTGTGACATTTGTCTAGTAGAGAAAAACGTTGTCCTTTTCGAAATTGGTAATTTCGATTCTAATTCTAACGTATTGTTATATTTTCATTATATTCCGACACAGACGGACGGGTCCTCTTAACGAACGGTGTTTTTCTTTTTCACTTAACGCACGTTTTTTTTTTATCATAAGAACGAAAAAATAAAAATGCCGAATTACATGGACGTTTAACAGAAATGTTTGAAAAAAAAAAATTTACTTACCTTACCGCAGCGCAATGGATGGAAAATTAGGTCGACGACACGTTGTAAAAAATAACTCCGTAACTTACGAACTGGTACAAATCAGTGTCTAAATGAAATCGCACGTCATTCGGCAAATCGTGTGTACGCATTTCAATCAAGACGATTCGAGACAAAGACGATTCAACAGAGTCGAACCAGCAGCAGGAGAATTATATCATTTTTTTTTTATTTTTTTTTTTTTTTTGTTCATTCACAAAACAATACTGCGCCAATTGTATTACACGACAAACCGTCCGATTTATTTACACATTCCCCGTACAAATCAAGTACAAAAATATTGTTAAAGATGATAATGATATGCGTGTAATGGTAAAATTCGTATGTACATTTGTGTTTTTTGAAAATGAATACTAAAAATAAAGATATAAATTTTTGAGATAATTTTTTTTGTTTTATTGCAATTTATATTTAGGGGGAAAAAACCGCGTGTAATCGCGTACACCTCGTAACGGTAATGCGGAAATTGAAATAAAAAAAAAAACAAATTGTTCTTCTTCAAAAACTCCAGACGGCGATTCAAACGTGGACGGGGAAGGGAGAATGGTTTTTGAGAAAACTCCCGTATTTTTAACGCGACGGCGCAACACCCATCACATGATGATACATCCGCATATTTCCACGGAACAATACACGCATTCCATACAGCAACTGGTCTCCTGTTGTTGTTCGTCCGGGGCGACGTCGTCGTAAATCGCTTGTTCGTCTACGCGCGACATTCGCGCGCCGCCGTCTACAGCGTGCGTAAGACGACCGGCCGGTTCGTCCACTACGACGGCTGCCGCTGCCGCCGTTCCACCGTTCGCCACAACGATTTCCGTCGGCGGTTGCGGCAGCAGTTCGGCGGCACAGTCGCCGTCGGCCGCCGGGCCGCGTCCGTGAACGTCCGGAAACGGGAGCGACGCGATCGGACTGCACTTGCGCGCCACCGCCACCGCCGCGGCTTCCCGCGCGACGAGTTTGCCGACCTGCACCGAGTGCACCGACCGCGGGCGATAACGATTGGCGGCCGAACCGCCGCGTCCGCACGTGTTCAGCGGTATGCCGGCCGCGGTGCTGTCGAACATGAGCACGCGATCCGCCACGAACGGATTGTTGATCCGGCGGCGACTGAGTCCGTCGTACGTTGTCCCGTGTTCCTCGAGTCCGTCGACCGTTTCCCGTAAAAACGAACCGTCGTTGACTACCGGCGGCCGCGGCGGCTGCGACGGTTGTTTCGACCACGAACACATTCCGCTCGTTTCGAGAATAACGAAACCGCGGAGAGTATATATTTATTATGTGAACACCCACCGGGATGGTGCGTGTGTTTGCAAACACGCGACGAAACGTTTTAACGCGGCGCGCACTACGGCGACGCGAGCGCGGTTAGGTCCGAGATAGCCGACGGCGAATAGATAGACTGAAGCGCGCGCGAACGTCCGTGTCCCGGGGACGGGGACCGCAGACGCGCCGCCGCGTAGTATTCGCGTCGCGTAGTGGGGCGGCGGCGTAGATTATTAGACGATCGCCGCAGCCGGTGACGACGACGACGTCGGAGAGAAATGGAAAAAAAAAAATAATAAATAAATAAATAACGTTATGATATACAGTGGGAACGTGTGGGGGGTGCGACTATAATACGTTATATTTTATAACGCCGTCGTCGGCGAGGTGCGAATTTACTATTATTGTTATTATTTTTTTTTTTTCGATTTTTCGTCGTACCGTTTTCCGGTACGCGCGACCATGGTCCCCCGGGGTCGGGTACGAAACCGCGGTGCGCATAATAGAAGCGCGCGCGGCGGGTCCGGCCGGCCGGCGTATTGTTTGTGTGTATTTTGTCTATAGAGAGAACGGTTGTGTGACGACGGATCTCGTCCGACCGGGTAGGGGCCTAGCTCTGTACCTGTGTTTTTATTTTAGAAAAATATATCGTTACAAATAATTTCGACAGTGTGTGCGTGTCGACCGGCGTGTGCGGGACGATTCACGAGAACCGTTGTTTTTCTTTCTTCGCGCGTTTGAAACGCGGTCGGAAAAAAACGGGACGACGAAAAAGCAACAACAAAAAAAAAAAATAATAATAATAATAACAATAATACATCGAAATTCTTTCCGACCGGTTTTCAAATCGAGAAACGCTTTGACGGCCACACACAAACCGGGGCTGCTGCTGCTGCTGCTGCTGCTGCTGGTGGTTTTATTTATTTTTTACATTTTTTTATTATATAATATCGGAAATCGGCATCGCCCCACGCACCAGAAAACGCGCGTCCGATTCTTTCCTTTTTATATATATGTATGAAAATTTGGTAAAAATTCCGCTCCGTTAAAATATAATTGTCGAAAGTAACCACTGCACACGTATATCACGTTAATTCGTCGTGTGTTTAAGAGTCGAACAGAAAAAAAAAAACAAGAATCGTTAACATTTTACACTCGTGTGCGTTTTGTGTTAACATTTCAAATATTCTCCATAAAATACGCGCTCGGTTGGTACATATAGGGTACTCTGGTGTTCGTACGACAGTATACGTCGTTCGGCGTCCCGGTAAGAAATCTTTTTGATTTTTTTTTTTGTTTCAAACTTTCTAAGAACACAAAATAGTAAATATTGAAAAAGACGCTAAGATTGCTGCGCACTGCTGTACTGCGTGGTGGTGGTGGCGTGATGTAAGATTTTTTTTCTTCTCCGATTGGGTATAATAACGGGTTTCGAACAGTTGAAATCGGGTCAAAACGTATTTAGGTTACACTTGTTATTCATAAAAATATGACAACGTGACAATTATCTCAATATTCAGTATCAACGTCTCACCGATTGCACTAACTCATCGCTGCTATACTCCGATTTGTTTATTAAAAAAAAAAACTACGAGTCTAATCTAAATTGTTATAACATTAAAATCGACCTTAGTTAGTATGTTATTCGTATAATAATAATAATAATAATATATGATTGTAACGTTAAAACAAAAATGTAATTCTCTATAAACAGTTTATAAATAGGAATTAAATAGTTCTTTTTTTTTACTCTTCCCGTTAACCCTCGAAATCTGTGACACGCACTTTATGTGACGATATCGGTGTTCACACGAGTCGACGTTTTTCTTTTTCATACGCACCATTGAGGACCGTCAAGAATTCCAGCACGCTCTGCGGTTCAAATTGTTGATGGTCCGCAGACCTGATGTGTGCACATCGTTTACTGAAGTACAGCGGCGTAGACGCGAGGAGTGCGCAAGGGGTTACCACACGGATTTCATGTAGTTACGCGTGTCGGATAAACGCGTAAAACTCGAAGAACTGTTAATATGTAATAACAATAAAATGTTATAAAAAGCATTTCTCCTTCTTCTGCGTGTATAAATAAATACGCCGCGCCGACGATTTTCAACGGGTTACAGATATTACAGGCAGTTTTCACGACGGTTTAAGACAAAAAAATCATGAGAAAATCCCGCTATTTCCCGGTCGGGGGAAATATCATTTTTATGCGGTTCGCGCGAACCGGCGGCGGCGATGTGACGCGGTCGAACCGACACGCGCGCACCGCGTTTTTATTTCGACGACTCGTTTAAACTAAGATTTTTATAGACATAAATGATAAAAACCAACTATAGATTTATATAGTTTTACGGTTATTTTTTGCGGATAAAAGCTCGTTCGGGCGTAAAAACTCCAAAACAGTGTGTGAGAGAGAGAGAGAGAGGAATCAAAGAATCGAATAAAATAAATCGATTATAATAATAATACTAAACAAATTCATTGCAAACAATATATGGAATGGATATCGGTGTGTGTGTGGTAGTGGTATAATGTTTCCAAAAAAATAACCTTCGGAGGGTTGTCTCACGCTCATCATGGACGGATCGTAACGATCGGAGAGACGCATAATTGACTCGGTCCGTTCAATGCATTTGCGATTTTGCGCAAACGAAAACAAATGTGGAAAACTTAAACATTTGAAAAGGGTTTGATCTATCGGCTTTTTTGATTAAAAAAAGTCAATTTAATTAACACGAATTATTTGTACGCCGTGGTCGCCCGTTCCCGTCCGCGGCGAAACGACGACCGGTGGTGAATCCACTCGACGGTTCCTCATGACGTAAAAAAAAAAAAAAAATCGAAAATTTCAGAGTACATAATAATTTCAAGACGATAGACTGTGGCCGACGACGAACAAAATTACAGAGTGAATCAATCGGCCGATAAAAAAAAAAAATGTCGAAATTATTAATTGAAAATGCGTCAAATCCAGTTAATTCAAATTCCTGCGGGAAACCTTTTCGACTCTTTGTATTTCCAGAAAACTCGGTACGATAATTTTTCTCTCTCTTTAATAAATTACACGTTTAGTGAATACGAAAACGTATTGCTCGTTTTCATACGGAATAGACGATTAATCCATCACACGAGCAAATACGCGAATCTAACAAATAGTCGATTTACGGGATAAATGGATTTGGTCCATTTTCAAAATGACCGATTCAATTAATTATGGGAGAGGAACTGATTATACACGTGTCGATCGTGCGGTACAGCGGAGGCAGTCGTCACATATTGCCGTAGATGTATCGCAGTGCAGTGGTATACACTTAATTATGTGACTGTAGCAATGATTTTGTGAAATTCGGACGCGACAATTTAAAGATTTCGAAAACACATTTAAACGTATTTTAAAAATCGTTGAAAAACATTTCCGTGTAAATAGTGTAAACGTGTTACGGGCACGTGATCGATGAATACGACAAAAAGCGATGTTGCGGAAAAACAGAAAGAAGTTCATTCCATCGAAATGATTTACGGAGATTTCAATACTTATAACGGAGAACAATGTTTCATATTAATATTCATCTGCGTTTCGCATTACAATATTAACCCGATGAACGCAAAAAAAAACATTTTTTTCTTTTTAAATCTCTGTTTCGCTATTTTTCCACTTGATATTTTGAAAAACGCATAGAGAGTTCCCTCTGAAACGTCATATTTTTTATTTGCTTGAAAACGTATTTCTTTTTCTTCACCACACTGAAAATCACCGGCGAGACGTCTCTCCTCGAATACCTAGTTCCTTATTTTTTGTTTTTGTTATTCTAGTAAATGTATTATTATTATTATTATTATTATTAATTAACGCGACGATTAAACGCGAATTGACGACGAGTAAATTAAGAATGGATTAAATGGAAACGATTGTTCCAATAATCGTCGTCGTCAGTAGAAAAACCGCAATCGAGAAATAACTATACGGACACGTTGTACTAGAAATATTTACGTATTGTATACGTTACAATGTAATAACGTTTAATAAATTCGTTATAAAACTACTGCCGGGCAATTTTAATACAAACACGCTTCCTAGACGTAGACGCACCCGATATAATCGATCATACGAATTCTGTTGGGTTTATTGTTTTTCGTATAAAGAAGACTACTGCTGGGTTCCGTTGAGACATCAACAGAGAAGCTGTTGATGATCGCGACAATCGACCGGGTTCAAATGGGATTATAAAACAACCGTGCGCGAAGAACAACGCCGCATATATCGCGTGGCCACTCTAATTTGCAACGAGTATTGGATAGGTGATGATCGTCATTTAAATGGTCGGAATTTCTATATTACATTATAATTGAAAAATAATCGCGATATTACGACGTATAGAAATTCAATAATAAATACGTTTAAAAATATCATTGTTTTTTTAATAATAATCAAACGTGTTATACGTGTGTAGACTCATACGTTATAATGTTATGAAAGTGACGGACGAGGATTTTTTTTTTTTATATAACTTTTGTCGTGCAGGCGGCATAGGCGTTTCAAAACGTATTTGACCTATAATGAGTTCATCACGTCACCGTCCGGAAGACTCGTCGTTGACGGCGCAGAATTTTTCAATAAGAACGCGATTCGCCAGCGTTTTAACGGGGAGTCGTTAATTCTTTTTTCCCTTATTTTGCCAACGTAGAACTTGGATTTTTTCTTCTTTTTTTTTTTATGGAGAAGTTTTCCCCTTGTCACCCGTTCACCACGTCGTCCACGCGACCACACGGAATAACTAATAAACTATGCCCGGTGTACTGCGTTTAGCCGCGAACAGCGCATTCGTCCACTGCATCGTCGTCGTCGTCGCCGAGACCACTAGATCGCGTAACATTTACATCCACTCGGGGTGTCTCTGCGTTTTTAATCGAAATTGACGAATTGACGACATTTGTTCAAAAATAATAATAATAAATAATAATAATAATAATAAATCGACTAAAACGTTGCAGACCCTGGAAAATCGTGTTGTATTCGCTGTTTAAAAGTATATTTTAGATTCCCGGCGAATTTCGGTTATACAACGACGACGCGTTATTTATTATTTCTACGTAGGTACGTAGCTACGACTTTTCGACTAGAGTTTAGATGAGTTTCCGATCTCATTACACTGGTAGGTATACACATTTACCGGTGGAAAATATTACACCGGAGTGCGTCGTATGCATATTTCACTTTGGGGAGGTGATTTCTCTCAATAGTTTTTAAACGCGAGCGTAAAAGAAAAAAATCATAAACGATTTTTGTACAAAAAAAAAAAAAAACAGCAAAAACGCGATTTTTTTTCGATTCGTTACTATCAATGCACAAATAACAAATAATATTACATACCGAAGTTCCATTGCTTTCAATCGTATACCATAACAAAACTGTAAAACCTTTGAGTAGGTATAATTCACTCGGATAAGTGACATTCGCATTTTTTTGACCCATTTTTTTGTTTATGAACACTTTTTCGCATAGAAAGAATGCTGTTCGCCATTAATCTCGACATGCCTCCTCACGTTCTATGTAAGTATAGTAAATTAATAGCGTTTTTTTCAGAATTTTTTTTACGTACAGTATTGAATACAACCGGAAAATTTTTCTTCTCGTTATTATTCGTTTTGGACAGGGGTCTGCGATTTTCGTATTTCTTAATATTCTCTTAAGAGCTTGAAACGTAATAAAATGAATAACATCATTTATTTATTCATTAATAAACCATATTAACGTCGGTCGGAATGATTTTTCTAAAACGACGATTTTCAAATTATTAAGAAAATTGAAAAATCTCTGTTTGACCGTCTCGCTTGAGCAGATATACGCGTGCAGTTTCGGAGTTTTTTGTTTTTTTATGCAAACGGAATAATCGATGGGCATTTTGTATTTTAGTTTTATTTACACCCATTCACTACAAAAACCCGATTTAATGGATTCATGTTCCTTTTGGGAGATCTCAGTAGATTTCTGGTTAATGTTCATAGGGTTAATTCGAACGATTTTTTTAAAATATCATTAGAGTTAGAATTTCATTCATATAAATCTTAAAAAGCGTGTAGGTTGAATTGAATAAAATGTCCACGATCCATCGCCAACGACCATACCACGTTGAATACACCAGTTCTCGTCCGATCACTGAAGTTAAGCAACGTCGGGCGTAGTTAGTACTTGGATGGGTGACCGCTTGGGAACACTGCGTGTCGTTGGCATAATTTCTTTTATTGTTTTTTTTTAATTATGGAAAAAAAATATTTTTCTATAAAACTGTCAAATTACTTGTTTCGGACTCGTGTTTTTTTTTTTTTTTTTTATCAGGATTTCTATTATCAGATTTCGTATCGCGAAACTTCGGCTTCGCTTTTTTTTTTTTAATGCGTATACAACGGCAAAAATTCTAGTACGTTAAATTGAGAATTATTGGAGAGAATCCCACATAATAATACTCAACAAATAACGAAAACCGTGTAACACACACACTATCTTAAATCGTGCACCGGACTGCCGGGAATACAACGTTGATGACGTTTGGAGAAAAGCAATGGACACAACGATAGACGCGTATCACAAAGTTGCCTGTTTATTTTGTCATGATTTTAATAATCATAAAATATACTATATATATATATATCAGCAGGGGTGGCCACTGACTTTGATTTTTGGAAATATGGACATGAGCACCGGTGGCGTGATTGGATTCCACAATCTATAACAGCGTTTCCCAAAGTGTGTTCCGCGGCACTATAGTATTGTATTCGGATTATTAAAAAGAGTTCGCTTAAATAATAATAGTTACTGGTTTAAATATCCTTATGAAATATTTGTCGTATTCGAAATTGAACAAAACGAAATTATAACGCTCGTATTATTATAGTACTTATTTTATAGACGTTGTTTAACAAAATTTTGTTTGAAAATTGTTTTTTTTTTTTTTTTTTTTTCTTGACTGATTTTAATAAACAATAACAATATCGTTCAAACGTTTTTCGGAGTATCGGTTTGACTTTAAAAAAAAAAAGTAAAAAAAAAATATCGTGGTTGAGTTGGAATGTTAAAAAGACGTTTGGGTACCGCGAAACGCGAACCACTAAGAAGTGTTCCTTAAGAACCCTTAAGAAGGCCCTTTTCACACGCACACACGGTTTCCGCGTACACGGCGAGTCTTTCTAATTCGTTGAATTGTTTAATAATTATTATCGCAAGTTAATTCTGTAGCGTGTTTTATAAAATGGATATCGACTTTGATCGATTTCGTGGTTAGAAGCTCGTCCAGTTCTGTGGGACAAGGCGTCTCACGTGTATAGAAACGAGGCCGAGGAAAAAGCGCGGAAAGTTTTCAACACGGCGTCCGTGTAAAAAACACGAGCGAAATTTTTTTTATTTTTGTCCGTTGACACGACCCCGACCACAATGAGGAGTGAAGCGCCAAACTGCGGTGACTACACACAGGCGCTACGTCTCGTCAGCGCGGACTGCGAAAAAACCGTGTACGCGTGAAACGGGCCTAAGGGACGGAACACGTCGACGGGCTCGGGCCGGCGGTTATCATTATAAAATGATATACCGCGTCCCTCCATCCACTACGCGTGTCGGCGTGTACCGCTGCTGCCGGTGTTACACAGTGCGCGGAAAAACGGCCGTTGATAATTTGACAGCGACGACGTATTAACCAGGGTGGATTTTTAACGAGATTTCGATACGCTGTAAAGGTGTGTGTGTGTGTGTAACGCGTGTTTCGGGTATATACGAGAGAGAGAGAGAGAGAGAGAGAGAGAGAGAGAGAGAGAGAGAGTAGCCTTTTCATTATTATTATTTATTTATACGTACACACGTGTATGAAAAAAAAAAAATTCCTTCTTTTTACACTCGTTCGTACGTCGTCGTCGTCGTCGTATTATTAATAATATTTTATATAATAATCGAAAAATATATATCAGCGCGCGATGGAATATAATAATAAAATACGGGGTCAACAACAAACACGAAGCGCGGAACCCCGTGTACGCCCCCTACGGACGGACGGGCGGGCTCGGGGCCCCCGCGTATTATACACAATATAATATTATAACCGCGCGTACAATTGATACGTGAAATGTACACACACACACCAGCGTTGATGTGTGAAATGAAATAAAATATCTATAGAATATTGTTATTAAATTGTGGAAAGGGGAGGGATTCGTCGACGGGACAGTGGGTATGTGTCACCTATATAATATGTGTACACTACTGTTGCTGTTGTACGCTTGTTGGTGCAGTACGCCAGGGATTCGGACGCGAGAATTGATATGTGAAATGTGTGTACGCCACGTAGAAATGAGAGAGAGAGAGAGAGAGACGGATGACATTATACATGTATTTGTTATTTATGTGTACGCGCGCGCGCGAGCTCTATTCATTCCGCGGGTAACGGCGGTCGTCATTGTGTATTGTCACGTACAATCACTGGCGTGTGTGTGTGTGTCTTCGTCGTCTCACCACCATCAACTACCACTACTTATTTCTTCTTATTTGTACACACACACACACAAAACTGCGTTGCAACACCGGGCTATCGCGATATACGCCTTTGTTCGGGAGGGAGGGTATTGTATGACACAGAGAGAGAGTGAGAGAGAGAGAGTGAAAGGGGCACGTCAGTCACCGATGTATTGTAAGAAAGAAAAAAAAAAAATGATACGAAAATCTTTCGTAAAGTAAATACGCGCGGAATTCTTCTTTTTCTCTCTCTCTCTCTCTCTCTCTCTATTCCTCTACGCCGCCGCCGTCGTCGTTTTATTTATTTTTGTCCAACTCCCCGCGGGTTTCGCAGGCAATTTGTTTTCGACGCTATTAAAAAATAATAATAATAACCACTACCGCTGGTGAACGGAGTACTGACGAAGATCGAATAATAATAATAATAATAATTTTTTTTTCTTCTACTATAACGCGCGAAGAAGAGATAATATTTCTTTTTTTACCGCTCGTCGACGGTTTTCATTGTGACGCGTCGTCGCACGCCTTTGCACCCATCCACACACCAACGCGCCCACCCAACTCGGTTACCGTACACGTATACGTACACGGGTGCCGACGGTAATTGATACGTATGCAAACACAATCGCCGCCCCTTTCCGTCCGTCCCCCCCCCTTCCGCCCCCGCGCAATAAACGGCAATTGTCGTTGGGGTGGGGTTCGTTTGGGCGCGTCAAAATAAAAATCCCTGCAATGGGGGCGTAATTGAAGGACAACGACGGTATATTTGTCGAGCCGTTTAGCCATTTTCCCCGTCAGTCCTTTGCGCGCAGCGCGGACGACGGCGGCGTGTTAGGCACAACCAACAAAGGCCCAGCAGCAGACAGGGCCAAAGGCTGGGTGCGGTGGCCGCTGTATGCTAAAGTGGAGGTGATTTGTCCCAAGCGAAAGGCTGTCTGTCTGTAGGCGCCAAAACGAATCCGTTAGAAGAGTAAGTCGATTACGAGGGGCTTTAGGCAAATATACTGTTATTGTAATATAATAGAACGAAGAAACGAGTAATACGAGAGTTTGCATATTTTTCGATTAATACCCGTTTACGAGCGTGGTTTTTTTTTTTTTTTAAAAAAAATTTCTGTACAATACATTTTGTATAATGATAGTCAAGCGACGATGCGCTATATTTTTTTATATAACAACCAAATCGTCAAACCGAAAAGATAAAAAAAATAACAATAAATGAATATAAACTACCGGCGAAGAAAAACGGTTTTATAAAACATACAGAATTCAACGATGTTTATTCCCGGGTTAATTTACACCGAATTCACCGTAGTTAGCAATATTTATCACACTACGCTCCCACAATCACGTCGAAATCACCAAAAACGTTTGGGGGCCGGGAGCGTAAGACAATACGTATTACGCGCGCGCCGGACACCAGAAAAATAAAATTCGCGTCGCCGTGTATTCGTACAATGACTTACGGCTCCTTTGGCCCAAAGATAAATAATAATAATAATAAACCGCGTTAATAAATGACACCGATTTTTGGTCGAATAATTTTAATAAAACAAGTAAATCTAATATATAAAATTCAACAATGACAAACGAATATGATGACAATAAATAAAAATGAACGGGAAACTGTTACGAATTGTGTCGCTGAGGTAACAATTTGTAACAATTTCACAGTAATATAACACGTGGAGTAGATGTAACTAACTCATGAATTGAATAAAGAAGAAGAAGAAGAATGACGATTTTCAATTATGAATTTGCAATCTATGACTAAAAGGAACGCACGAATTTTTCGATTTCGATTTTTACAATAATACATATGTAACTAATTGAATGACAACAATACAATATTCCTTTTACGAGTTACAAATTACGGATAACGCGACATTCAGCGATTTACAACCGACGGTGAAAACACTAAACGATTTAATACGAGATTTAACAATATTCGAACGATTATTTGTACGAAAAATTACTGATTGTTATTATAATACTATAATATATAAGAAAAATTACTTCACACACCGTCAACGCGTTTTAACACTATTAACATTTTTCGCTTTCCACGCGTTCATTTGATATAATAGTATTGGAAAAATTCTACGTAATACATTTAAAATAAACGTTTTATATGGTATTGCGCGCGTTTATTTATTGTTTTACGTTCTATGCGCGAAATATACGCTTGAATTCCGCGGTGTGTTAATGATTGCCAATTAAATTTTTTCTAGCGGATGACATTTTATAATATTTGTTAAATGTCTATAGGAACATTTTTATCGTTTACATAATTATAGTATATACAAACAATTATTATTGAATTCTATAATGTATACGCACGAAAACAGATACACGTCGATTAAGACGAGTCAACTGATATAACTAAAACACGTAAATATAAATCGTATTTAATTAATAAATTTGTCCGCAGCAATGCGCAAACGCACAATAATAATAATAATAATAATAATAATAATAATAATAATAATAATATGCGAGTCGTCCACTACGCTACTTGTGTCGACCGCGATGACGTTTCGTTTTTATCGTGAGTGGTGCGGTATTTTTGTTGTTGTTGTTATTGTGCGAACGTCCCCTTATTTTTTTTATTATTTTCTTCTACTGCTCGCATAGTCATTTTTATATACAATTATTATTATTATTATATTTATAATAATATTATAATGTATTTTATATTATTTTGACAATTGACGACGACGACGTGGAGGATTTGAATATATTTATTTTCGTTTCGAACAATAACGCATAATGTATAGGTACAGCCGATGCTGTTGAATATGTATGAAAATCGAGCGAAAAATTCTGCTCTTATTATTATTATTATTATTATTATTGAACTCAATGGTCGAAGTGGATCGAAGTAGTGTCTTCGTCTCAAGTTTTAAAATGTGGGGGGAGGGTAACGTTTTCCGTTTTGTTGAAAAATAATCAAAAAAAAAAACCGCATTTTCTTAACAAAATGCTCTAACCACCGGTCCTATTAAACTTGATGGTGAACTATATTTTTTATGATTGTGTTCGAGTGACGTTTACAGAAAGTTGATATTTCAGAAAACGAAATAGTTCTTACAAAGAATAAAAACGAATCGAAGGTATTTAAAGAAAAGATAAAAAAAAAACAAATTTTTAAAAATCCCAAAAGGAACGGATAATCCTAAACAAAATAAGCGGGGAGATGAAATATGCTGATTAAAAAAAAAAAAAAGTGAAGAGATGACATCCCCTCATATCCTTCCTCCCACTTCGACCATTGATTATATACTTAATACGAGTGAAATTTCCTTAAAAAAAAAAAGCTAAAGAATTAACGAATTTTCCGATATTTTCGTTCGAAACAATCGGTTTTGATAACCGAACCCGAACCGGACTTCAGAAAAAAAAAACCTCTAATGGATTTCTTATTAATTTTTAAAATATTTAAAATAGAGTGGTCTGTAGTAAATCTACAAAGTTACTCTTATAAAGCACTTTATAAAAGTAAATCGAACAAACACGCGACTGCCAATATCAACGGACTATTAAATATAAATTAATTTAAAAAATTTTAAATAAATATGTATGAATTGGAAATGGTAAATCCGTGGCATTCGATAAAACGATTGTGACCGCCGGAGCTTCGGTGTGACGTTTCGGGTACAAGAAAAACTGACGCGTCCTATGAATTAAAATAGCGGAAAACCTATACAAGTCATAAATAGTCCGAAATCAAAAGTTAGTTATTGAAAAAAAAAAAATAATTTTTTTCTTTAATATAAACAGTTATATTGTATTCGAAGAATGGTTTCAATTTTCTATACCCATTGGGCGCGGTGTATAATAACCCGTTTCGAGTTCGTCGACACAAAGTGTCATTTCGGTAGCAAACGGGGCGAGTGTTGGAATGAAAAAAAAAAATGTTTTTTCATTCTTTACAATTCGTGTATCGTGAATTAAAACGATCCACCGTCGAGCTGATCGTGTACTCCATATATATGCATGTATCGATAACAACAATAAATATTGCATTCTGAATCGTTTTTATCGAATGCGATTCGTTTTCGAATTCATTCGGTAACATCCACGTGTATAACGAAATTCAAAAATCAACAAGCGGTTCGTCGTACGCTTTTTTTTTTTTTTGTTACGTAGCGATCGACTATGATTCTCGCAGTTACGTCAACAGCGCGAGAATGGAGGCAATTTCTTAAAATTTTTCGGCATATTGCGCGTACCGTTTTTAGGAATCATCTTTTTAACGAACCGCTCTATTCTCGTGCACTGCTCGCTGTTTACGCGGCGAATTCAAAACGTCCATGCGAACAAGAGGAGAAGAGAGAGAGAGAGAGAGAGAGAGAAAATCGAAACGGCAGCCGCGTACTGTGTATTATATTATATTTGCGACGGTAACGTGGTGGTACACGATTTTATCCGCCGCGTCGCGTGGTACGGATGGGCGGAACGCCGCGGAAAGGAGACGACGCGGCCGGCTCGACCGTTTACACGGGTTTTTTTTCTTCTGTATAACGCGCGAACTAACGACGTTGCCGCGGCCACGCGATTCGAGAACCGGAATAAAAAATAATAATAAATTGATAATAATAATAATAATAATAATAATAAAAAAATAACGTAAAACGTGATCGGCGCGCGTAGAGGAGAGAGAGAAGGGAATGACAAAAAAAAAAATACACGACGGCGGTGTGTGTGTGTGTGTGTGCACTTGCCGCCGAGTAGGAGTAACGACAGCGGACGAGACGGACCGGCGGAATCGCACACGATTTTCTCGCTGATAAATTCGTTGTAATAATAATAATAATAATAATAACGATAATATTATCGAAATACAAAAATAAAAATCGATTTTTTCCGTCGCGCGGCGAACGTGTGTGTGTGTGTGCGCGAAGAAATCGGTCGTTAATAAATTTCGAGAGAAAAAAAAAAAAAAACGCGGTCCGTAAAAAAAAAGTTTTACTAACGCGCTCGTAAACACACGCGCGCACGCACACCCGGTTGTGTCGTGTCACGAACGGACTACACCCGTGTACCGGACAGTGTTATTTCACGACTGGGGTGTCTTCGTCGTCGTCGTCGTCGTCTTCGTCGTCGGTTCAAGGTAAAAAATAAAAAAAAATGCGCGTGTTCCCGTATTTACGGGATAGAATATTGAGATCGCAGAATCCGATTTAAAACGTAGTCGAACGAACGTAAACGTAGTAGTGCAGGGCACGCGTTTCGTTCGACGATAAATTCCGTACGAACGTAAACGCCAATTCGTCTTTTTTTTTTTTTCTTTTTCGTACGAATCTATTTGCCATTTATACGAAATGAGTAGATTCGCGGACGATTAGAGTTTTGGACGCGATCGGACGCCAGGCGAAACGTCCCACCGATATGCGTTTTGTTCCGCGCACAAAAGTAATATATAAATATATATATATAATAGTTTACAACACTAGGAATTAATCTGTAACGTCCAATTTTTTTTCTTTTTATTTTACAACAGAAAACGTCTCTGTTATTTCATTTTCGGTCGACGTAACGATGATAAATCTAGATTATCACGTATAATACACAAAAAAAAAAAAATTCGTCAAAATCCGAAACGTACAATTTCATTGCGCACGAATGACATATTAATACGTATACGCACGCGGTATTATTATAGTGATTATAAAGGAATTAACTATGGCTTCGAAAAACTATGGATATTTAAGATTGTTGTACATCGTGACGTTGAAATTGTGTACACCAACAAAACAAACGTATAATCGATTCGCAACGCGTAAGAAGACGGTATTGTAAGAAAGAAAAAAAAAATTAACATTTATGGATTGTACGTTACAAAACTCGGTGATCGTTTATTATAAATTAAACTAAACGGGCCATTAAAAATCTACGCAAATGAACGACGAGATGTCGCGCGGCGGAAAAAAAAAAATCGCATTCGCGTAACGTTTGCACGTAATAGCACTTTAAAGGAGCACGCGACGGTCCATAGCGGAGAAAAAGTGTGATGATGACTGAAAAATACGTAATATAATAATAGTCTATCGTTACACGGCAGTTGTTAGACTGACGAATGTCTTTTTTAATAGTAAAAAGCGTGAATAATTTGTGAATTCAAAAACGTGTGTTTTTTATTATTATTATTATTGTGGAACAGCGATTTGGCGCGGAATAGGGATGTAATTTAACCGAAAATCGATTTAAAACGACACGAAGACTCTCTCATGACACGTGTATATATGAACAGTCGTACGAGCTATCTATTTACTGCGGAAATAAATTCAAATGTATCACTGGCTCGTGGACTCGTACTCGTAAGTTTTGCGTGCAATAAATTGACCCGTCAATAAAACGATTTTTACGAACTCGTCGTGGAAAAATCTTTAAGCGCGAAAAAGAAACCCTACCCTTAGATCTTTAAACCGTGATATGATTTCAATACCTATTAGATGTACTGTATCAGTCATCATTGTGTTAATAAGCACATTTGCGTTTTTAAACAACCCGAAATTTCGGCAAATATGTCAAATTATCCGTTTTCGCCGAGTACTCTACAACGAAATAACTTATTTCACGTTAACCTCGTTAAGTAAAGGTCTACTTCATACCGCGCATTCGATTTTAACGTTAATGAAAAACTAAAACCGAACGCCGCAATAATTATTACGATGATCGAAGTATCCACGCGAACAATATGCACAAATGAACTCGCATTGAATATACTATTTATTTATTTATTTATTTTTTGAGTTACACTTTTAACGAAGTTCGGTTTCGTTTTTCTTAAGTACACTTTTTAACTTCCGGATTTAACGAAACAAATAAAATTCACGTTTTATTTATATTTATATATACTTTTTTAACATTAACTCTGCTTAAAAGATTTTAAAAAAAAATATTGGCTAATTCAATCCGTTTTCAAATTGTAAGTAGAAAATATTAAAAAAAATTAAATAAATAAACGAAGAAAGTGAGAATTTTTCTTTTATATTATTTTTCATAATTTATTATTTTATTTCTTTGCCAAAAAAAAAAAAAAAATATATATATATATATAAAGAGAGAATACCGGGCGGTTCAGGATTACTTTTTCTTATGCGATAATATATATATATATATATATATATAAAAAAAAGAAAACGACTACTAAATAAACTCATATAAGCTTTGACCAGATTTCATTTGCAAAAGTAACGTATGCATATATATATATATTATATAAACATATAAATTGTATTTGCATATGAATTATATATATAAACGCTGTTGATTTTCTTCTTTTTACCAGTGCAAGAGTGTATCGGTGAATAACGTGGAAGAAAATTTATAATTTAAATTTGAGAATTTTACCGAAAGAAAAAAAAGCACTGGGCGAGGACGAGGGCTAAACTCCTAAGCCTCCTGTAAAGTCCATCATTTTATAAATAAATGATTTACCGTTGAAGATAAAGAAAAAAAAATTACAACGAGAAATGCCTGATATTAAAGTTCTCGTCGACCACCTCGCGTTGTTTATCTGCGCCCATAACCGCGCACACGTATCACGTGAAGTGGATGGTACCACATACCGCGACAACGGTAAAATACTTTTATTTACTTGTATCGATTTGTTCGGTCCCGCCCGACAACGCCTCCTCGTACCCGGCACAACGGTCGTTGAATTCGGTGGTACACCTTGCGGCGGCGATCTCGTCCCTGTGAATAATATTTAAGTCTCCCGTAGAGCTCGCGTCCCCGCGGGTAGCCCTTTTTATTACTATAATAATAATAATAATAATACACGATGAATGATTATGTCATAAAACCGCCGCCACTTACCGTACACGCGGTTATAACGGTCACGGTGGTCACGAAATCAGTGGACATTAACGCGCAAGCATGCGTACGATTTTTTGAAAAGGAAAAGAAACGATTGAAATTCCCCGCGAATTCGGAACGATAGAATCTGATCGACAATTCGTGTGTATTTTTTTTTTTTTTAATTCAGATTCTGTTCGTCGGATTGTACGGTTGTATTTTTAGAATCCGCGGGTCTCGACTATAGGATTTCTCTGTAAGGGATTCCGAGATTTTATTGACAAGTGACGATCACGGAATTCAGGAGAGCACGCGCAGGCAAACGGAACGCGTGAAACGTCCGACGATTACCGCGGAAATACAAGAAATTGAAACGTTTACGACGAAAACCGTTGATCGCGTTACGAGAAATGAACGGGACTCGGAAAGTTAATTTCCGAATACACGTTGTACGCTCGTGTTACGTCGTCGATCGTTTGCAGGAAAAGGCTCGGCGGCATCGCTTGTCAAACGTCTTGCTAAAGTTTTTCGAACGGCGACGAAAGAATGTGTGGCCAAACAAGATTTAATAAATGTGCCACGTCGTATGCACAACTGGGTCGTCGTCGTTCGAATTGCACAAAAGGCATTGAAGGAAAAGAAACGGATTTAGTGATTTGAATAATTGAGAAAATTCGAATTTCATCGTTGAGATAAATTAAAAATGTGTACAATGCGCAGTAAGTCGACGGAATTGTCAGAAAAGCCGCTCGATTACAATCTCTGTGTAATGTGCCATCGCAATGATGACGTTGAACATTTTTATGAGCGTAGTGATAAAACACAACGAAGGAAAACGAGTTGATTTTACGGAGAATGCGCGAATTTCAATGACATAATAATAATAATGCATAATGATTATCGGAATTATACAAAACTCGGACGTCCGTGGAAAATAATAATGGGTCGGTACGAGTATCGGAAAACACTCCGAAACGATTCGTTGAAAAATCATAAATATGGAAAAAATAAATATGTAAGGGGAACGGTTGGACTCTACAGGAAGACGGCAGATGTCTATGATCGTGTGGTCCCAATGCAGCGGAATTAGATATCATCGGCGAACAAGAAGAAGAACTAAAATTATAAAACGAATTCAGTATTGGAAAAATTCGACGGAAAAGCGGGGGGAAAATAATAATATACGTATAGAATTTCGAAGAAAAAAATCGACTTTCAGCGTCTGAATTGGGAAAAATACAATTACGAGACGTTTCACGTGTACATGTACGCGCGATTTACAAAACGTATACGGCGTTGAGAAGGGGGGAAAAACACGAATGCGTAGCAATTAAGCATTTTTTTTTTCACTTTTTTATTCGATAAAAAGTCGAATTATTTACTTTCTCGCCGTTTTATCCGAATACACGTTTTG
Organism: Chaetogeoica ovagalla; assembly: GCA_032441825.1. Lineage (NCBI taxonomy): Eukaryota > Metazoa > Arthropoda > Insecta > Hemiptera > Aphididae > Chaetogeoica > Chaetogeoica ovagalla. The sequence continues at coordinate 976,376 of CM063747.1, read as the reverse complement.
AATACTTTTCAAAAACGTTCTCTACAAGATCGACGGGTGTGTATAAAACAATATCACTTTTCGTATATTATTTTTAACGGTCATTTATTATCGAAACGCGATATATTTTTCATATTTACACAATTGGTCCTCACGCATTCGATTGTGTGTACACACACACGCGCGCGCGCGCGCGCAATACGAAATATTTATGTAAATCGTTTGAAGCAGAAAAAATGAAAACAATGGACGCTGTGAACGAAACAATATAGCGGTAACGCGTGTAGGCGTGATCGGAGGCAATGGACCACGGTCGATCGTGCCAGTGAGGGAGGAAAACTGTTTTACGGTCTTCGATTTTTATTCAACTGTCGCTGCAGACGATGGACGCGATGGTTTAACGATACAATCGTGTGTATCGCCGCAATAGTATATCGATTTTTTCAAAATCTCTTTTTTTTTTAATAATAATAATAATAACGTATTCGAATATTTTTCGAAAAATTCGAGTTCGAATCCATAACGATAATTCGATATGTATTTATTTTTATTTTTTTTTGTTTTGCCAACCGACGTAATCGCCGCGGCTCGCAGTTATATTTAGAGAAGAGAAATTTTAAAACAATTTCATTGGTTTTTACGAGGAGTTAAAGTTTAGGTATGAAAACGTCGAGGCACCGAGTATTCAAATTTTTTTTTTTTTTTTTGTCAATACTAGTTCTGTCCCCGTATTAATGACAGTCGAATTGTACATATTATGCCTTAAGAGTTAAATCATTCAAGTCAACTGTAATTTGTAATCGCTCTAAATTCATTACATGTACGATAGCAATGATCGGAGAGCGAGTATTGAACCGTGTGACAGCAGCAGACATAATTTTCTATAGGCACAATTTTTTTTTAGTTCAAAAAAACAATATTTTATTTCGGCACGCAGTTTCAAAAAAAAAAAAAAAATTCTTATTCACGTAACGTATATTTTTAAATTTTGTCTATAGGAAAATTTAAGCGAATGTTCGATTTGTACAAAAAACGATTTGTACATGATAAATATCACAAGATACGAAATTTATACACATTTCGTTTCCAAAATTAAAAATCGTTTTGCGAATATGCGCGTCTCAGTACACGGCCGTTTGAAATTGTTCGGCGAACAGGGCGTTTTACGTGGTCCCCGAGGTTGTAACGAATACATGTGCGCTCCAGTAGTATTTCGCGTTCAATCGAATTCGGTGGAAAAAGAAAAACTACACTTTATCGTAATACACGGATAATAATTAGTTCGCTAATCGGAATAATAAAGGAAAAAAAAACAGACGTTTCGCATAAAATACGTAACACGAACACACAATATATAATCTCAATGAGCCATCGACGAAAACGTTAATGACATACGAGTAAAGATATTTTCACCGCGTTTTTCGCTTTTTCTCACATTACCACTACGGACGAATCGATTGCGGAGTAAATAAATCACGAATGCGCGTGATACAATAGTGCCGTGTATTGTTCACTACGCGAATTAACGACATACGAATTTATCGCACGGTAAATAAAATTAATCGTTGATTGATTATTATGGAATAAGCGTGTGATTACAAAATCAATGGTGATATCACGGTAACACGCGTGTCAATAGGCAAATTAAGTGAGATTTTGTCGAACAGACAAATGGATAAACGGGGGGAAAAAAAAACATTCGAAATATTCGTATTGGGCGCGGTGGTGTGTATGACGTGCCATACGGTTCGGTTCGTAGTAAGCTGGACTCTAAGAATCGAACGCAATCGCATTTTCGTGAGTGGCCGCCAATCCTTATGCGGTCAAGTACACAATATCAGATTTGAAGAACATTCGACGGGTTAGTTACCGTCTGTTTGTTCGCGCACGTTTGTCAGACCGTTACCGTAACCACTTCTCCCCGACCCTTCGACCCGTCCGTATTGATTTCCGTGATTTAAAGCGGTTCGGAGAGGAGGAGAGGATCTTTGATCGCGTCACGGACGATCTGTGAGTGGTGGTTAGTGGGATTTGAAGTGGCTCCTTTTTTTTTTTTTTACCGATTTTGTCGAATCGTACCGTTATTAGGATTCGGATGTTTATGACTCTTATGTATATATTTTTTTCTATTAGTCGTGTGCATTACAGACCAAGTGACATATTTCGTTTCGTATTACACAGAATCGGACACATTAAGTTTTATTTTCCGTGTTTTAGCGGATTTTTCGAATATGTTTTGATAAAAAAAAAAAAAAACGACCGACAAATAAATATTTTAATTATTATTTATATTAATATTATTAATAAATAATAGCGTATTTGTAAACGTCATATTTGTTTTTTCTAAGGGAATTTTTGCTGAATGTTTTTAAGCTCATAAACATCGGAATAACCCTCCTATTCATTACAATCGGATTTGCCGACTAAAAGAAGTACATTAAGTAGAGCTTCCTACACTCTTACCACTTTTGCGCCCGGTTCTGATTCCTTTTTTTTTTTTTTTTTGTTCGGTTATAAAATTTAAAACTCCGCCGGTAAAACGTTTTCGTTCGATAATCGCGCAAAAAAAAAAAAATCGGTATAAAATATATTGTTCATAAAAATCACTTCGCAGTCCGACGCGGAATCCAATTTCGATTGTGACGAATTAAATGAATTTTAAAACGGGAGTTTTACAAATATTGTATTACAACAACACCGGTTACACGATATAGGTAAGATATTATTATAATATTGTGTTATTATTCGTGTTTGGTACGCGTTTGTGTGTGTGTGTATAACGTATATATATACACACACACACACACAATAATTTAAATACATATTTCATCTACGAAATGACACATTTTTCTGTTTATATATATATATATAATATATTTTATATTTTTATGGGACTCGGTAACGTAAACTCGTAAAAAAAGAAAAAAGAAAAAAAACTACAGTCAGTCTCCGGCCGGACGACGCACAAACGCGCCGAATTAGCTTATATTAAAACGGGCAGATACAATGGACCACCGAATACCGGTAGCTGCGCGACAAATATTTATAGTATTATGTTATATTATACGCGGCTACCGAAAGAGAACGTCGTCTTTCTTTTTATTATTATCATCATCATCATCGTCGTCTTCGTTATTATTATTATTATTATCGTCATCGAGGCTGTGGGCGTTGGTCCTTTTACAGATAAACGAAGAAAGGATATACCGACACCGCCGAATATGACAATTTATAATATATTCCTTCGTACGCGGCGTATAAATATATTTAAAAAAAAAAAAAAAACCCAACGAGACGCTTTTTTAAATTCTTCTTCTTCATTTAATTTACTAAACGTTTATTTATTATTTTTTTTTTACTACTGTCGCGTATAAAAAATAAAAAGTCTATAAATAGTCGTAAAACGGAATCGCGCGCGCGCTCGCGATACGACCAGAGTCCAATCGATTTACGTACGACGGGCGTTCGAACATTGGCGGCGGCCACCTCGGAAATCGACGAGAATCTCGCGCGAATCGTCGGCACCGATCAAAGCGAAACACGCGCTATTACGGGAGCAAAATAATAATAATAATAATAATAATAATAATAGGAAAAATTATGAGTTTCAATCGTCTCGGAATTTACGGAAAGACTGTCGGAAGAACACGTATGAAATACATTAAGAACACTAAATTCCGGTAACCGCGTTTTCTGATTGATGTTTCAACGGTGCAATTCGTATCGCGCGCACGATTTCTCTCCCATTGGCGTTGTTCAAAATGAACACCGAATGACGAGACAATATTCATTGGGGAAATAAAAAAAAAACGATTATCGCTAAGAAATAACGTTTTCCTCTCTCGTTTGCACACGTTTCCCCCGTAAGCTTTTCACGAATTCGCCGCGAAACGATCGATTTATTTAAAATGTATTGAAAACGAAGTAAATTTATTCCGCGGCCAAACTAATGATGTCGTAACGGTAAAAACAAGCGGTCAATACACAAAGGCGATAAGTCGATTACGAGTTCGTCCCTGTCAGCGTTTCACGCATTTTTTTAATTGTTCTTATCGTTTATCGAATACGATTTCCGTCCGATGTCTCGATCCTCACCGGGGACTCGTATCGTATGAGCCACATTTTAGATGGATTCTTAAATCCATCGCGATTCAGACGGATATATTCATCTGATACGGGGCAACGCTGCACCTAATTATCGCGATTTTGATATTGTATGCGTCAAAAACGACACGGTATTAGTGTGGTGGATCACGGGTATGAACTATACACACGGTTACCGATAACGTGCACGTTCTATTAAATGATAACGGTCTTCATCGAGCAACGCGCAATGCGATTAAAATCGTTCTTTTCGCGAATCAAATATATCTGTACGATTTACTCTATATGAAAAAAAAAAAAATCGAAGCGCTTGCGTAACCCTCCCCCATCTCTTGGCTACGGTCCTTAGAAGACTTGAGTTGTATTAAATGAATAGCGCGTGTCAAACGTTTTTAAACGTCCCCCCCCCTTCTCCCGGGAATCGATACTCCGGACCTCGACGGGATTCGATAGAATCGTAGAAGCAACTGTTTCTTTAAAAAAACACACACACACGCAGTTCCGTTACGCCATCGCGCGCACTAGCGTTTCAAGACGCATGGTGGCGGTGGTGGTGGTGGCGCGCACGAGCGACGACGACGACGGGCCGGCCGGCCGGCGGGAATTAACGACGCAAAAGAAGTCACGACGACGGTACAGCTACAAATACACGTCACCTGGAAGCGCGGCGAGCGGTGGTGTAGTCGGAAAACGGGGCCAGCGCGGTAGCGGTATAATTACGTGTATACGCGCGCGTAATACCACTCCGCACACTCGACCGTCGATACCGAGGCACATCTCTCTCTCTATATAGAGTGTGTTCTATTAAGCCGTCGAGCGTTCCGAGTGACAATGATTTATGACCGTACGATTGTGTGTGTGTGTGTGTGTGTTACGTACGGTCGCCCGCCGTTACGAGTACAGAAAACGCGCGGTTCGCCGACAAAAAAAAATCGGTAGGCGCGCCGAAAATATTCAAGAAAAAAAACAGAGTTAGATATCCAAGTTAGACTCTTCGTTCGCTCAGAGCACTCTAGAACGTTTACTTTAAAACTCGGCGCCTGTATATTAATAGTGTTTTTTTTTTGTTTTTTCGATAGTCTCCGGGAGTTTTATTGTATTGCGCAAATTACACGACGAGTGACGGTAGAAAACAACTGGGCCACTTGGACGGTTATAAGACGTATATACGCTTTTTTTCTCTTTTGTTTGGAAACGAGTTCGAACTGAAGTTTTTGAAATGAAAGCCGCGCGCTCGGACAACGAGTTTGTTCCATGCCGTTGATCCCCCCCCCCCCCGCCGGTGACGAGATGATTTTTTTTTTTTCCCCGAAAACTCGACTCAAATCGTATTTATAAGATAATATAATATGATAATAATATTATATCGTATTTATAATATTTACGATATTCAAATAAACCGCCGCCGCGGTTTTCGACCGTTTCAAAGTATTCAGAATTTTATGTTTTCTTTATTCGGACAATACGCCGAGTAGCCCGTAGGATTTACCAAAAAACAAAAAAAAAAAAAAAAAAAAATCGTAAAAAAAAATTATTATACGGGAATAACGTCGAAGCGTAATAACGAGATGGAGTAGTGTGTCGGTGGCAAAAAATCTGACCATATATATATACGGACATGACGACGTTAAAGAATAGTAACACGAGAATATTAATGCAGCTAGTTTAATATATTTAAAGCGAAAAATTTACGGGAGAAAAAAAACCGGTTCAAATTGACTTAATATTTTTATTTATTTTTTTTTTCATTCGTATACGGACGATTTATTAGAATGTTTTTAATTTTTACGTTTGTTTCGAATGAACAAGTCGAAAAAGTAATATTCTTCCACTTGTTCTCCGAAAAAATACGCGCAATCCTTTATTGTACCTTTGCATATAAATATTTATTATTTTTTTGTACACACAAGTGATTTATATTTTAAAATATTAATTTTCGCGCGTCCGCGTCGTTTCGATTTACATCGTATTTGTTGTCGTTTTAATAATATATTTATATTAAAATCAATGTCAGATTATCGAGTCCCGCCGACCGACGCCTGTGTGCGCGCGTTAAATTACCACTTCAAGTCGGCAAAGTGCGAACTCGATGAGTTTCCAGTCGTGTTTCCCAATGTTCGTTTGTTTCTGAATCTCGAGACGCTCTCTTTTTTTTTGTATCGTGCTTGAAGTGTAAATCGTCCCGATCGCTTTTCGTTCGGGAGGCGTGATTGCACAACAACCGATTGGAAAAATATAAACTGGTATTAACCACTCACTAAAGTTTTATACATTCGTACACGGGGTATGTCCGGAAAGTAGTGAGTCTGATTTTTTTTTTTTTTTTTTTTACAAAGTTGATGATCGGACAGGTACAACAACTTAACGTCCCTCAAAATAAGGCCCTTTCGTACCAATACACTTTTGATCTTCACGCTGCGTAAGCGTCTCGGAACTCCTCGGCCGGAATGCCCAGATGACGACTTATTCTTTAATTTCTCTCGTTTCACCGAGGTAACGAAAAAAAGAAAAAAAAATCCGCCGGGACTGCGTCCAGGGCGGGGATATGGTCGGTGACATTCTACCGATCTTCCCCGAACGACTTGTGCCACTATTTCGCTCGCGAACAGGACGTGCGCAAGCGTTCCCGAGGGCTCGTCCCGTGTTTCCTCCGGGCGTCGCGTCGAGCTCAACGCGAAAGCTCGCCGCGTGACGTTGTTCTAAAGTTTTTCTTCTCCGTCGACGTAGCTACGCCGAGGTCATTGCACCGAGGTTCACGTGGAAATCACATCCGTGTGACCCTCCAAGTGCTGCTCGCAGGCGACTAACCGCTGGACAGTTAACCGGTCACCGTGGTGGTCTAACGTCCGACGTCTAACGCACAGAATCGCAAAATTCCCCGTGTTAGCTACCCCACACACTCGTTTGGCCCGCCGCGTCCAATTGTGAATCCGAAAAATGTCGTCAAAATCGGTCCGGCCGTTTAGGAAGAGTTCTGTGACGAATCCCCCGCGCAATTCCCCCCTCGGTGTTCGTATTTTTTTTATGATCCAGAAATTCGGCCGGGGAACGCGTTTTTTTTTAAATACATTTTTTTTTCGTTTCTGTCGAAACGATAACGCGTACCGGGTACATCGGATTTGGGGGGCGGGAGGGAGCGGATGATACTGCAGTGAGAGAGTGAGTGAGTGAGAAAAGTAGTGTAAGAAATTACCGCACGATAATAATAATAACAACAATAATAATAATAATATAAAGACGGCGATAAATATTATTCTAAAGAAACGGACGGATGAATGGGTAGAGTAAAAAAAAAAAAAAAAATCGTAAAAAATAGGTAATAATAAGAATCGGTGCGGTGTTTTTTTTTTTTTTTCTTATTATTTTTATCGAATTTTTTTTTCTCTTTTTAAACGCGGAATATATTATTATTATTATTTCCCACCCCATTAACGCGCGTCGTCGTTCGTACGAGACTCGTCGCCGCCGATACGACTTTTTTCTTCTTCTTCTTCCGACGCGACGCGCTGCCGCTTACACCTGTTCCGTCGCGCGCCCCCGCCGCAGTTCACCTGTGCACACAAACGTATGCCGAGCGCAACAATAAAAATAATATTTCATACGTTAATATTTATATACATATATAAAAAAATAATGATAATAATAAAAAGAGAAATAAAACTACCGGAGGAGGACGAATTCGATTTTTCTTCTTCTCTCGTATATATATATATATATATAAATATACGACACCAGTCGTCGTCCGTATACAATAAGAACGCGCGTCCGGTATCGCCGTACGCGAGAAGATTGGAATATTACAAAAAAAAAAAAAGAGAAAAAAAAAACCGCGCCGCGCGATGACCACCAACAACGGCGCGGCCCGTTCGGAATGCGCGCGGCGTGTGAGAGGGAATCCGTCGTACGACGAGGGGGAGACGACCGCGCGACGAGAATATTTTACGTGTTTGTAATTCGACGAAACGGTTTCGTATGTATTAAGGAAAAAAAAATAATAATAATAATAATAATAAAAAGCACCGAGAAACGATCAGAGGAGGAGAAAAAATAATAATAATAATAATAATCATTCGTACGGCGGGAGTGAATGTTGTGTTTGGAAAAAAAAAAACGTGTTTTGTCGATTTTGCTACTAACACCGTGAGGGCCGCCGCGACACTAAAGTTTAATTAACCGGTTTCTTTCTTTTTTTTTTCCTTTCTATTTTCCCCGTATTAAATATTATGTCCGTGTTACGTGTATTTCTCCCTACGGTTTTCTTCTTCTTCTTCTTCTTCTTTCTACAACTTGTCAACGAGACGAGAATACGGGGAAAAAAAAATTATTTATACACGAGAGAGAGAGAGAGAGAGACAACATTTCAAACGGATTCGAGGCGAACTGACACAAAACGCGCGCCGGTCATACACCTATAACGTCGTCGGGATTGCACCGGAGGCCAACGACGACGACACCATATACGTCTGACGTATCGTCATATCTCCGCGTTCGTTTTCGTGTCGGAGGGGAAAAAAAAATTATATAAAAATAGTATATAGAGAAAAAACATATTTTACGCACGTTATAACGTTGTTATTATTATTATTATTATTATTATTATAATACGTGTATAAATTTATTCATTTGCGCGGCGTGGCGGCGTATCGCAGCGGATCGGACGACCATGATCGTGACGATAGTGGCAATCGTGCGGATTGAGATGAAAAAAAAGAATTTAATATAAACGTACCCGATCCAAATGACGCGATAAATAACACTGGTCCGCAAATTTAAAATTTTTTTTTTTTTTTTTTGATCATCACGGTCGAACGCAAACCGTTCTAAGCCAATTTTTCGCACTGATTTCAAACGCTGTTATAAGTTTTAGTTTTTTACTTATAGCTCGTTTAACTTTCATGGGTAAAACAAACAACAATAGAAATTAATAATCTTACGACGACACGTACCGACGTGATATCACGAACGCATTATCCATCGTGATAATAAAAATAAGTATGATCAGATTTCGAATTACGTCCAAGTTAAGCGATACAACATCTAAATTCGTGTACAATATACACAGCATATTACGCATTCAACGAACGAGTTCGAATCAATTTCATTTTGAAAACTGTGCGCGCTAGATGACAATGGAAAACAGATTTGAAATCAGCATAAAACTTCAGTTTATCCTTGATGACGTATAATATTGACTATATTCGCCAATTGATTGTGATGAAACTTAACGTTTAAACACTAAGAGATGGTATTAAAAAAAAAAGTGTTATTTCCATTGTTGGAATCTACATGGGTGAACATGAGCCTCACAAAACCCGATCAGGTCTGGACAAGCGTTGTTTTTGGTGGAAACTCGATATGCCGAGGACTTGATTATTGGGAAAAACAAATATAATAATGCTGAAAAAATGTTTTGTTTTGAATTTTGAAAACTTACAGAAAAATAACTTATAATAAATATAAATAACAACAACGGCACTAAACTAACGTGTCAAGACGAATTTCGTTTTTATTGGAAACGTGTTGGGGACAACAAGACGTGTTGTTTTCGTATAAGACCACCGAACGTCGTCTTGCCTTGACGGTACGTACATCGATTTTCAGTGAAACGGTTTTGGATACCATTGGAAACTCTAAGAATGTACTATTAATTTATTTTCACGATTTTTCTGACGAGTGCTGTGGTAATAATAAATTTATTTTTAAATATAATCTCAAAACGTACAGAACGGTCATAGGCCATCATCAACCATCTCAGACACAAGATTAATACCTATTGTATTTATGGTAATTTTCTTTTCTTTGTACTGAGTATGTCCGTCCATTCGTACGATCAGTCTTATAAGAAATTCCAAATTCTTGTTGTTGTTACATTTGAATTTAAACGCGAGTGTGTCCAGTAGGGGGAAAAATAAGGATAACTTTACGTTTCATTCGATAATGTTAAACATGAAATTTTATCGAAATAATTACTTTTTTTACAGTATAACGTATATAAAGCGTTCGAAGTATTTTATTATTTTTATAGTATTCAGATATGAAGTAGATACGACGAACACGTCGTTATGGTCAAAGGATTTCGATCAAAACTATAGTAATAATGAATTATTCGTCATTTAACCGCAGTTAAGCGTCATTAATCGATAATCAGCGTTTTAGTGGACCGTATAATAAATAAATATCGGTTTATAAAAATTGTTAAACGATCAAAACGCGTTGTTCGACAATAATACGACTATGATACGGTTATGAAAAAAAAAATCGATAAAATCTTTACCGGAATCTCATTGCCAAAAGTTGACACAGATGTTGGCCAGCACACAACAAGACGAAAACTACCACACAATTCAAATCCGGCATTCTTAATGAAACGCCCGGTAATATATCATTGTACCACGACGTACCCCATCACGCGCATTTATTATTATTATTATTATTATTTTAATCCCAACGTGTATGAACTGAGCGTATAACGCTCGGCGTACACATGTGTACCAAACGCAAACAGTGCCGGATAAATCGAGGCACCCGTCTCTTTATTATATATAACAAGAGAATGGGGCGCTGTATTTAAAAAAAAAAATATAAAAATTTCGAATGTAAAAATTCCTAATTCGGAGAAAATCTTTTAATAATATAAAATAAGGAAATATCTGTACTTTAACTGATAGTTAAAATATCAAATTGTTTTTTTTTTTTTTTTTTTTTAATAATTTATATAAGAAATTATTATTATTTATTGTCTTATATAACGCGATTCTGTAGATTTAAACGTTCGATTCAGCATAGCCGTCAAAAGCATATATAAAGAATTTTTTATTATTTAGTCCACATATTCGATGAATATTTCAAGTTTCCATACCAATTAGTTTCGAAATTACGAAGAAATAACGATTATAATCGATTTTGCGTAATTTTTCGGTAGTTTTTTTTCTAGTTGTTTTTGAGCAAATCGAAGTACCGACCAGATGAAATATGTTATCGGAAACAAACGGTGACTGTAAAAGTCGCGGAACGCTCCTTCTGGTAGAATTTCCGGGTACCAAACATCGTTGTGGAACCGACATCGTTCCGCTCAGGACCTAAAAGATTTTCACGATTAACGAAATACAATTTCGACGTTTTAAATAACGAGAACATTTTTCTAGTGGATGGGTAACCACTTACGCCCTCCGTCTCCGTGTCAACGCCACTGTTTATTATTTTGCTCGGAGTCACCCACTGCGTTTGTAACGCGATAGCGTTAAAACGGTTCGAAATCAAATCGATTCCCCGGAATTGTTTAAACCGTTTTCGGAGACGAACGCGAGTAGGTAACTTCTCCCCATTCTTCCGGAACGTCCGAAAAAAAATTAAAAGTCAAGCGACACGTGTACAACAAAGTACTTAAAAATTTCTTCAAATCCAACTCGATCCCATTAAACCGAAATTTTTTCCTGCGTTCGCCTCCCGTAACGTGACCGTCGAGTATAATAGTTTTTATAATAATTATTATTGTTTTAACTCTGTGCGCGCTATGCCAGTCGTATTGAATTGAAGTGGCGACTTAACAAAAAAAAATGAAAACTCTGAGAAACACTGAATTTTATTTATCGCCGGTGGATCCGCGCGTCCCCCGGCAACGGTGATGGCGATGGGGGATGAAAAATTGCGCAATAGCCGATTTCGGTGTAGGCGGAGGGCAAAGGAAAACGTCGTTGTCGTTGTCGTCGTCGTATCGAAGTCATTCGTTTTCGCGTGCGCGCACACACAGTTTCCATCGAGTGGGTCGGTGTGTGTGTGCCCCCGGTGGGGTAGGCGAAATCCTCGACGTTTCAATTAGGTCACGTACTGGTCGGCCGAGTCAATTGAACGCGTCCGCGATAAACGACGCCACACACACGCACGCACACGTTGTTTCTATAATAAAGTAATCTTCTGCGCACACGCACTTGGACGTCCCGTCACTCGGGTTAGCGTTAACGAATTACAGCCAGGTCTCCCCTACCTATCGGCTATCGGCGAATATGTTTTTCCGATACGGTGAAACGTCCCCCGATAACGGACGAATTTTCGGGGGGACGTTTTCACTACATTTCAATGGGGCGGGGAAACCTTCGAATAGCGGACGCCTGTTATTAAAAACAATTTAGCGAAACGCTTTCGCATTGGCTTTAACGATAACTGAAATCGTTCGACTCATCAACGGCGAATAACGACGATCATCACGACGAAAATATATAAAATAAACACGTCTCGATTGCCGGCAGTGTTTCCGTATGTCTTTTGTTAGTTAGCGATTACTTTTCGACGCGATCAGTGGGTCGAAGGCTTCGCGAAAAAATTGAAATTCTCGACTTCCGTCGGAACAACGGAAACGTAAGAGTTATCTCTCCACCAATAGGGATAGAGAAGACATTTCTATTTTCTCTTCCACTGTAATCTCGGCGAACGAACTTATTCACGAGACTGTCCAGAGACACGGGGTACAATATTATAAACAGACCAAACTCACTTCATTTCTCACCGAAAATTGAACGCAATTTTTTTGTACGTATCCAAATGATTGATTTGTTTTTTTTTTTATATATATATATGTACGTAGGCATTACCGTAAATATTATTGTATCGTTAAATCTACAAAATTAGTAATTGCATTCACGACAACTTTATACATAATTTTATAGCGCAAATGTTTTCATTTTACACATTTTTATCCATTGTGAATTTCACAAAATTTACTCCCCCCCCCTCTGAAGAACGGACACCTCCGAACAGCGGAGAAAATTTCGACGACCGAGAGTGTCCGCTATTTAGAGGTTTCACCGTGTTTATAAATACAGCGGGACATGCAATGCAACGCGACTTTTGGTCGCCGCGGTGACAAAGCCTCTGTGGGGCACGACGAGGCGACTACTGCGGCCCAGTGGTTCCCAATTAGTACGAAGCCACGGATCTCTATCCAAAACTCGAATTGGTCCGCCGGGGACCCCTTATTTGCGAACACTTACTTTTTAAACTCACTCACTCTTACTAAAGGGATCATTGCAGTTGTCGAAAATATTACGTATAGATTATTATTAATTAATTAATTATCTCTCGAAATTTCTCTAAACAAATATAATATATATAAAAAAAAACTCGTGTACAAAAGATCGACCACCTTTTGATCCAACAAAATAATATAATGATATAAAAAAATTAAATCTAAATTGTAATAACAGCAAAATGATAAATACGCGTAAGATTAAAACAGATAGTCGCAGTAGATATAATAATAATACATGAACGCCGACTGGCCTATGCCGTTACCTATGCCTAAACAAAAGTGAAGAATTCACACGCATACAGTAAAAAAATAATTACAAGAAAAAACGAAATTCAACTATCAAAGTCGTAATAATACAGCATCCGGCTATTAACGCCTTTAATTATAAAAATAAAATAATTAATTTCAGTTATTAGAACTGGCAGATATATTACGTCTATTCGAAACGACCAGACAAATTTAATAATTTAAACACGACTGTTTGAGTCTGAAACGATACATAAGTGATTATTTGAACTTAAACGCTAAAAACATTGATGTTGGCAATTTTTAGCCACAGAAAACAATTTTTATAAAACGCGTGACGGCCGTTCAACGTGATGGCGAACGAAAAATATAAAATAATAACTGATTATTACAGCTGATTAATATAAATCGAATAAAACGGACTATTAGAGTAAACAAATACTGAGGACTAAACTTTACAAAAAAAAAAAAAACGACGAATGCTTCGAAAACAATTTTATGCGAACGCGAAGATGGTTTTTCGACAACGGGGTACAACGGCAATTATATAAAAATACGCGACGGTAACGAACGTACTACGATAATAATAATAATAATAATAATAATAATAATATATATTAGTCATATAAACAAACAATATCGTCCGATCATCGGATCAGTGCCGGATTCACGTTCGGCGGTAAGTGGGTTTATAGATTTTTATGTCTATAAACTTTCGCCCCCTCAAAATGATTCGTACAGGGGATTCGCTCGGTGAATTGAACTCTTTTAAACGTATTCGTTCGTTTCCTTTCATTTTAATTACGTATTGTATAACGGACCGAGTCTAACAAATTGAGCACGTGAACAAATTATCTCACTCGTAAAATCATTAACATAGACTTATAAACTTTTCATTTAAAATCCATTCGAAACATAATGTTTCTGACCGCTAGAACTTCTATTCTCGTCGTCTCTCGACACGTTAATATTCGATATGTATTTTAAAATCGTGTATTATCGTTATTGAATATTTTCAATTCGTATTTTATGTTGTTAAAACAAAAAAAATTCTAAAGAAAAATATGTACTTATTATCTAATATAAAATATCTATATATTATTATCTAATATACTCAATATCGTGAAAAGAAAAACGACGAAATCTGAAATTCGTTGGAAATTGTTCAACACGTGAGAAATTCCATTGCGGCGTTTTATATCCAATTCCGGAACAGTGAGTGACTGTATAAAATGTTTTTCTTTTTATTATTATTATTATTATTATTATTATAATTATTATTTGCGTATTAATTTAATTTTGTATTTGTAATAATTTTTTGTTTCGCCCCAATTTTACTAAACCTACAACACTATTTATTGCTATATAATATTTAATTGTAACGCAACTGGCAAATAATATACGTCGTAGACGACGAACTATTGATTGCAGACGTATTAGATCTATTAAGGAAGAAAAAACAAAACGTATTCAAATCGATATAATTATTTGCGAAAATTTATTAACATTAATTATATTTATATATATATATATATATATATTATTCTGTATGGTCTGCACGTAAAATATCGTAATGTAGACATCAGTAGAAAAGTAAAAAAAAAACCATTAAAAATTTCATTTTAAAATTACAGATATCCGTTTTATACCTATTCGAAAACGTCGATATCTCCTGTCTGTTGTATCGATAGCGTGTATTTTTGCACGCGTATCATCTGTAAAAATGACTCACCCGATTTCCTTCTTAATGTAAAAGTAAATAATACGTTCTTCTTTTTTTCTTCGACCGCATAACAACACGTTTGTCGATTTTTATTCAATGTTTTTAACGATTTTTCCCCTTGTACGTTTATATCTAACGTCATTTAGATTATTTCCAAATAATTCGATTATACTGCCCCGTATTATATTTAATATCGTTAATTAATTTTTTTACTTAAAATCGCTATTTATTTATTTTTAATAACGACAGCTCGCTTTTATACACACGTGTACACTACAAAATATGTATAGTCCGAGCTATATATATATATATAAACAATTACATAAATGTAAAATAATAACAATATATGTATATTTATTTATTTATTTTTTTTTGTAAGGAACGGATCACATAATTTTTTTTCCTATTTGATCAACTCGTACTGTTGTTAATTAATATATACTTACGTTTATTCTTCGCGACTTATCCCCGAGTTAATCGGACGAATGAGTTTGTTTTCGCACAATTTTTTTTTACTTACAATTAAACGCATTTTTTTTTCTTCTTTCGAATTAACTCATAAAACTCTTGAGCGAGTTCGAAATACAAAAAATCAACCGAGCCCCTCGGACTCGGATACTGAACACGACGACACCGTGTCACGTGTTATACCAGAACTAACAAATAATTACCCGTTTGTATATCGTACACCGTACAAATTCATAATACGTATACACAAATACTGTTTTAACGCGCGTGATTCAACTATTAAACGACTAATGTTATTAGGAATCTATTTGAAATGCATTTAGAAGCGCATGGCGTAATAAATATCTCTACGACATCGGATTAAATGGGGCTTTTTTTTCTTTTCAATTGCGCGTGTTTAGAAACGAAACGCCAAAAAAAAAAAAATCACTACTTCGCAATAATGATAAATCGCTAGTACCATAATTTTCGTTTACACTTATACAAATTGTACGTTGAAATAAACGCCGGAACGTTATGATAATTATACACGAAAGTATTTCGTATGCGTATAAGTTTATTTTTTATTTTTACAAGAAATCTACTTGAACACCGAGCATGTTATTACAAACGATTTTTCGAAATGACGTATTACACTTTTTTTTTTTCCTTTTTTTTTTTTGTACCGCATACGCGAACGACATCGTACGATTTACACATTGTGTACGCGCACACACTCGCTCGGCGATACGAACGCCAGAAATCCTTACATTATCGAACACCCGAACGATTCCACGGCGAAGTAAACGCACTGCGTCAGGCAACCGTTTTCCCCGTCGTCCTCATCGCCGTCATCTCGTCCGCACTCGCCGCCGGACACTTCGTCCGTCGCACCCGGCGCCGCAACGCTTGCCGGAGCCGACTCGCCGCCGCCGCCGTTGCTTTCGTCGTCGTGTTTCCGTGACTTCGCGAAGTCAAGGCACCGCGTCAAGCAACCGTCGCCCTCCACTCCCCCCTCATCGTCTTCACTTGTTCCGACGAAGTCGGTCGTTTCGCCGCCGGACACTTCGTCCGTCGCACCCGGCGCCGCAACGCTTGCCGGAGCCGACCCGCCGTTCTCGTCTTGGAGGTGAAACGGCGGAGACGTTTCCGCGGCGGCGGAGTCGTACGGCCGGCGGTCGGTGTTCGTGCACGTTCCCGGGTCGTTCGGCTCGTATCCGTCTCCGTTGGTATCGTCGGAATTGCAGGCGAACAACGACCGCCGACGGATGCGGACGGTGTAACGCGACATCGCGGAAAACGGAAAAGAAACAAAGGAAAACCCCGATATGCGTCGTGTACGTATTTAGAGGTGATCGTGCGTGCGGTGTGCCGTGCGCGCCGCAGTGTACGAGACTGCGCCGGTGACGATCGCCGATAACGTTCGGGGGGGGTGGGGAGTTTTCCCCTTATCGGACGGTTTTCTTTATCGACGCATTTTATCTGCCTGCGTACGGGACGGCCGGCGTTCACCGGTGTTTCAAAACGGAAATGGACAAAATCGTACACGTTCGGCGATTATCATCGTCGCGAATAAAACAAATATCGACGGCAGAGTGTATTTGTCATTATTAATCTTATTTTTTTCTCTCCCACATCCGCCCGTCGCGCGCCGTTCGTTTTCGTTTGCGTGAATAACAAAGAAATTCTCTCGTCGCGCAGACGATTGCAATTTATTATTTCGGGCTTAATTTAGAAAAAAAATTAAAATTAACGCTCTTTACGCATCGCTTTGAACAAATCAATTTTTTAATATTAAAAAACAGACTGATCGGGGAGCGCCCGAAGGATTTAAATGTTGCGAAAAAAAAATTTCTAAAAAAAATACGCTTCTGCGGATCTAACAACGTTATGAGCCGTTGTTAAGAAAGAGCCGAACGAAAATTTAAATCGAACACTTCGAAGACACCCTCACATTACACGATTTAATTGAGATTAATCGTTCGTTTTCTTTTTACGTCCGTATAGAATACCATTAGAATAATGAACACGTGCCGTTATCGTCAAACCAGATCGGTAAACGTGTCTATTATAGAATAGTCTGGTAGACGAAAACCGTGACGGAACTACTTTTCAATTTCATCAACCGATTTCATTATATTATTCATATAAAAAGAACCGTCTTTTACTCGACAACGGTCGTATTGTTTCATTGAAACCGTTCGTGTACATAGTGATGGCTTAACACGAGGCGCGACTACTCGCTACGACCAACAGAGTGAATTCTGACAACGTATTCGCTGCGAATAATCCAAAAGTCGTAGCTACGAATCGAACACGTTGACAATTCTATTCGTTCGGAATATTCGGCATTGTTTCAGTGTGCGCGCTGGGCCTTACAATCAACTCTTCTCGTCGTTGTTATTGAAACAAAGCTCTCTCTCTCTCTCTTTTTCTCTGTATACGTAAGGTCGTCTACGTGCAAACACCTTCGACAATTTCACTTTCAGTCGAAAGAGTGGCTAACCATCCCACTGCAATAATAACAATAATAATAATAATAATAATAATAATAATAATAATAATAATAATAATAATAATAATAATAATAATAAATAATAATAATCGGTCTCCAGACGTATTCGATCGTAAATAATTTTTTTAATAACTGCTGTAAGCAGCAGTTACGAGCGCAGTCAATGGAACTTTTACTATCACATATGTGCATATTAGAATAGCGAGTTCTATTAACTTGTTTTTGCATATGTATATGCATATGTATACATTCGAGAAATAATTCTGGATTACACGTTTCGAAAGCAAATACTATTAATACAGACACACACAAAAAAAAAAAAATACTCGCTACACAATACATATTGTCGTAAACAAATTATAGAAACTGTCAATATTTTATTATTATACACGCAACATTATATTATTATTATTATTATTATTATTATTATTATTATTATTATTATTATTATTATTATTATTATTATTATTATTATTATTATTATTATTATTATTATTATTATTGTTATTATTATTGTACAGGCAAGTGTTTAAGTGGTGGACTTTTTTAAACATATTTTGATATCGATGTCCTTATTGCAAAATAAACGACAACAAATTTCACATTAAATTTAAATGTTAAGATTTATGTGAAAATTAAGATTTTTTTTATTTATTGCTATTGAATATCATATAATAATAATAATAATAATAATAATAATAATAATAATAATAATAATAATAATAATAATAATAATAATAATAATAATAATAATAATAATAATAATAATAATAATAATAATAATAATAATAATGACAATAATAATAATAATAAAAGGATTAAGAAGACAAAAAATTCGACTCTCCTAATTTAGTTTTAGAATTAAAGCGATACGTGTGGAGTGATAAAAAGATTGCCTCAACCCTTGGTGTTAGAGGATGCGTAATTTTTTTTTTTTTATAAATCGTAATAAGATGAAAAATAAATAAATAAGCCATTCGATGTTTTAACTCGGCACGCGTTTGGTAAATGTAATACATAAGTAAAATACATTCTTCCTTTCGCTCAGAATCTAAAAATAATAACGAAAGATATATCGAGTCAATAGTTATATGTTTCGTAAGACGTAAAAGTGTTTCCGACGACAGTTATATTATTAAAAGAAACTATATTTGTATTCCTATACGCGTTTCCGAATGGATTAATGTAAAAAATCAATACTATCCGGATTATAATTTTTTGTTACGTTTTAAGACAATTGATAATTCATCACGCGTGTTATACGTATATAACGTATTATTATTGCGTACCATATAACGTATTATGTCAACATCGACACGAATTATTATAGCGCACACTCGTGAGAATTTCGGAATAGATTTCTATTGCGTTTTTTAACAATACACACACGAATTTGATATAATATCGACACACGCATATTGTTTTGATCGGTCTCGATAATTCTGACGTTAATCGCATCCGGTCCGTACATAAATCCAAAACGACATCAGTTATCCTCCTCATCTTATTTCAACTATTTTATTTTATTTACTCGATAACGTATCTCACGCGTATAGACAACAATTCGACAATAAACTGATAATAAAACGTTCTCGTCCAAATTCAGTGTACGACCGGGTTTAAATGAAACGAAAATTCATTTCGTTTCATAAATTGTATTATTACAATTTGGTTTTTTTTTTATTTTTTTTTTTGCTTCGATTTTGTAAGTTTAAAACGTTAAAAGTAACGACGAATACACGAATATAGATATTATAGATAATAATAATAATATCTACTGAAAAGTATGGCCATCCAAGTACTTCCGCAATAAATTAAAAATATTTTCTTTTGTATGTAACCTCAATAAATGTACAAATAATTTTTCTAAAATAAAGAACTATAATTTTTCTTTCAGAATTGAGTGTTTTCATACACTCCATCCTAAGATTTCTATAATAACGTCCCGACAAGACCGTAGCCAAATGTGGCGACCGTAGTTATGATGTAAGTTCTAGAATGTGTTTTACGAGAGAGAAGGAGAAACGACAATATCGTAGGAGCGGCGGAGAAATTCGATTCCGTATTATTTTTACTCTACGGACGGTACACGTTGACATTTTTTTTTTTTTTAAAACTCTAAATTCAATACGTGGTATTACACACGTATGATATAATATTTAAACGGTTGTGACGTCATATTTAAATGAGTGCCCCGTCGTTATTAAACGTTGACGACGTCGTCGTGCGTTTATCGCGAGAAACACTGCCCCGGCCAACAATATTATTATTGGCAAATATTATTTTTACACGTATGAAGAACCGCGAACGCACCGGCTGTTCATTTCGTTGCCGTTCTTTTATTTTTTGTTTAAATTATTTAATTTATATTAAATAATGGAGTAGTAGTAGTATGAAATACTCCATGTAATTTAACGAATAATGGAGAAGTGTTTTTTTTTTTTGTTATTCTTGTTTAATATAAAACTTTGCGTGGCCGGTACACCGTAAGACGTATTTTATTTTATTATATCTATAATATTTATTATATTTACAACACGAAAAATCCCGTACGCTCCGGTTCTCCAATCTCGGCCACGGGTTGGCGACACTTCCTTGAAAATACGGAGTCGTCGTCACACGACACTCCTAAATCTCAGACGGAGCGAGACGTCGCCGCACGGTGTCGCTCGTTTTCGTTAATAGTAGAAAAATAAATAAACAGCGGCGTAAAACGGTGTAACATTGTGTATAAATCGTAAACGCATTTTGGGGCGGCCCGTTTGAATTCGGTCGAATTTAATTTCAATTACGAAAAACGACATCGCGGCCGAACGTGTGTGCCGGTCACAGTATAATATCGCGATACGTGCAGGGAGTCGTTCGAATAACTGGATATGGTGAAAAAAAAAAAAATTCTATAGTTAATATTTCAGCGGTAATGTTTTTATAAACGTGTAGTCGTCATCAATCATCTCGGCTACGTGTACGTGAGCGGTTTTTTTTTCTTCTTAATTTCCTTTTCGGACGCAACGAATAAATGGAAATAAATAAAAAACCAGGACGGACTATTTATTACAATACAGTACCATTCGGTGCGGTTTTAGTTGCTCGCACGCGTATCTACACTCGCCTCGCACCTCGTTTCTGTTCTCGGGCACGAGCGTGCGTCGTAGAGTTTGTTTTTAATATGAAAACGGCGATAAATCATCGAGTTCGAAAATATATTTTCAACCAATTACGCCCCGCGCAATGGTCGGACGCGAGAAAATTGTTATTATTATTATTATTAAAAAAAATCATTCGGCCATATATTATTTCGTCGGTTACGTTATTATTTTTCGCAAACCGTTTTGGAAAATTACGAGTTTCGACACGTCCAAAGGACATAATAATTTATATATACGCGTTTATAATACGCTATAAAGGTATGATCGAGAAGATGATGATAATAATAATATATATATACGTATAAATATAAAAAACAAATTCCGTTTGAGTCGCGTTCAACAAGTGTTACGAATGATGTGCGTGTACAGTGTTGATTTAATTACATTTCGACCACAGATGATACAGCGGTGGTAGAGTTAAACCGATTAGAAAAATATTATACGTCTTTAAAGCCGTGTCTAATCCGATTTATTTATTTATTTTTTTTTTAAACAAATTTGCACTCAGTTTCGGATCACTCGTCGTTTTTTGTTTCGATTTCGAAGTGACGGCGATCAGTATACAAGAAAGTTATTTTCGTTGTGATACGTACGGTGGTTCGGCATCCAAACGTTTTCCGTGATTCCGTACAACGAACAGTGTGCTCTCCCCAAAACCACCGGTAAATATGCACAGAATTACTTAAACAGACTTGGAGCACTTGAAAAACGAAAAAAGACGAAAACGGAAAACTGTTTTACTATACACCGAATGTGTGCAATGTACCCGACTAGATATTTAAAGATTTTTTTTTAAAATTTTTTTTTGTTTTCTCGCTTAGTAGAACCGTTTTCTTTACGAACACTATAGCATTTGCATTTAGCACTCGCCCGTCCAAGGTCTGATTTTAGGTGCGCGGGAACGAACAGTGGCGGCGTTTATAAGGGGGCGACAGGTGGAGATGCCCTCCCTTGAGATTTGACATTTTTAAATTCAGTACACTTCTGACTTAACAGCACCGATTTGTATGTCGGTACAATTGTGTTATGGTTACGCCTCGTTTTCGTCCCTCTTTAAACATCATGCGTAAGGCTGGAGAATTAGTGTTCGACCGACGATCAGCGCGTGCGCGTGTGGATTTCTGTTCGCTATATCCGGCGGTGGCGATTTTTTTCCTCGTCCGTTCTTGTCGTTGTTTCGTTTACGTTCTCCATGCACGTCGTTTTTCATTTTTCTATTTCTGCGTTTCGTCACTGTACAAACGGATAGGTTATTATTATTCGTCGTCGGTTAAAAACCAATTGGTCGTTGTAACATTACACGTAATAAAAAAAAAAAAAATAAATATATATATTCATGTATGCTGTTTAGGAATGTCGAAATATTTAAATACGACGGTAGTTTTTCCCTTGTATTATATACGAATTACGCGAATTATTGGAAATCGTCACACGTCAGACGCGGGGGGGGGGAATCGTCGGCGAACGTAATCGTCTCCGCAACGGGAGAAATCAAAGAAATGAATAGAAATGGAAAATTTGATACGCGTCGTCGTCGCCAGTTTAAGGAGTGCGAGAACGCGCGCGCGCTGTGACGACGGCCGTGAAATTCACCGGTTTCTTATTTAATCGTCGTCGTGTAGAAATATATATATATGTATCTTTTTTTTTTCTCTTTCTTTTTATCCGTATAAAATCCGAAACCATCGCGAAGAAGACGATACGGGCCCCCGTCGGATAACGTTGGACGACGACTGTCGGAAAACCTGTCGCCCGTCATAGTCATCGTCAGCAGCCACGTCCAGTGTTGTAACGTCGCAGTAATTACAACACAGACACTGCAGGGACACGTATATAATACGTGTCCCGTCGTCTCACACCGGACGGTTTTTATTTTATTTTTCCGCCACTCGGCCCGGCCCCTTCGGGGACAGTAACAAGACACGCGACGACGACGACGACGACGAAGTGTGTAGTACTGTAAGACGAACACACACACACACACACACCACACGTTATTACGGCGCGCGTACGTAATAGTGCGGTAGCAATCACCTCTATATGAGAAGAAGAACAAGGGAGCATACGATACGCATTATTATTATTATTATTATTATTATTATTAGCAGGGCGGGCGCGTTGGTTGTTCTCTTCACTTTGGCCGCGCGATGAGATCCTTGTCCGAGATTACGAACGAACACGTCTCGCGCGTTTTTACATCAAACCGCCGGACGACAGCCACTCTATACACACGTACGCGCGTAGTAATATGTTATGGAAAAAAAAATAATAATAATGTCGTAAACACACACGCGCACGCATACGACGAAGACGTTTGGGGGGGGGGGGAAAAAGAAAGAGTAAAAATTAAGAGGCGTACAGTGACGGAAGATTGGCGCGGCGGGTGGGAGGAACACGGTATACGGAGAACTCGTCGTAATGGGACGACATTCTCCGGCCCGGTAACACCGTCGTCGCGCTATCTTGATTAATAAATATTACACGAAGACGGGTTTTTCTGTACGACGACGACGACGACGGCTACCGTATTCCGCCGTCGCCTTACTCCACAAATAACATTTCACACGAAACGACGGACGACGACGCCGCCAACCACCTCCGACGGGTATCTACGATCCGATCGAGAAAACGTGTTTTTCGCGGGGGAGGGCGGGGAAATAAAAGAATTCCTTTTTTTTTCACTCCTCCTCCTCCTCCGCCGCCTCCTGGTTGCCCGTTAAACCGCGACTGCGCCGCGTTCCGTTCAAACAAATTCGTGTTACGCGACGGACTTTTCATTTTATTTCATTCGTCTTCGAAAACGCCTGTGGGGTGGCGCGCGTCGAACGCGAGTTTTCGCGCCCGAAGTAGTTTATTCCGATAACCTACCGCGACAATAAGATGATACGTACACGTGCGCGGTGAAATCATTGTGTCCGTGTTGAAAATCAACACCAGCGCGAAGAATAGAATTGAAAAGACGCGCTCGCCGAAAGTACGCGGATGATGTGCTCGTTGTCGTAAGGGAACGCGTCGTAATTATGTAGCTGAGACGCAACTCGCATTGTCGTTTGAACAATCGGCGTAATTACAGCTTTTCGCGTTTTCACTTCTAAAAAACACGCCATACGCGTGCGCGTTTCGCACGATTTTCGATAGCGACGAATTGGAAAACGTCGTAGCAACGAATTTTCCCTCTCGAGTGACCTTTTTCATGCCAGACCCAATCACCGTGTACACGCCCGTGTCGTGTTTACGCCGCGTGGAATTTTCTGAATTTTCATTGAAAATCTCAGCACACAAACCACATTATCGATGCGGTGTAATTGTCGGCTAATCGAACGTTTTCAGTCGTCGAATAAACGCACGTGGTGAATGTTACGAAACATAAGTGCCGGTTATTCTACGGTACAATAACTGCGTGGTAAAAAGGTAACGGTTTCGAATCCGACTGCGATTCACCATATACAGTTGTAAATAAAATACCGATTAGATATTTTCCCCCTCAAAACGCTGCGGATTTACTGCTGTCGGTCGTCGATCTCTGTTAGCGCGTCACCCGATTCTATTTCCGATGATATTTCCGTTCATATTACGGTATTTAATTTTTCTTTTCTTAAACGCACGTAAACACGAGCGGACTTGGGATTCGATTTGTAGCGGCGATTCGGTTCCAAACATTCTTTAAACATTTGTGTAGTCGAACCGAATACGGATATAACAAGTTGCGCGGACATTAGACACTGACATTTGGTAAATGTAAAGCATGTACGTACGTTCCGTTTAACTGTCATGACCAAACGATTTACAGTGTGTGCAGTAGTCGTACCGGACGAAGCGTCAGTTACTTGTGACCTGAGCCCCGAGACCTCAGCCCTATCCGGTTGACTGACAGTTCATTCAGGTAGTGGTTCAGTCCCGTCAGTCTAATCGAATTCGTCTATCGTCCACGGCAGGACACACAGCGCAGAGACAACCGAAGGAAATGATGGCGAAACTGTACGATAAATTGAACTACGGTTATGCACCGTGTCACCGTGTTACTTTGTCGACGACAATAACGAATTAATAGATAATAATAATAAAAATAATAAAAATAATAATAATAATAATAATAATAATAAAAATAATAATAATAATAATAATAATAATAATAATAATAATAATAATAATAATAATAATAATAATAATAATAATAATAATAATAATAATAATAATAATAATAATAATAATAATAATAATAATAAGAATTCGTATCGACGGCCGAAATCGAATTTCCCCGGAGAAAACGACAACGTTTTTCGCGGTGTGTTCCTCTCCCGCACCGCAATGGATCGTCGTGCGTTACGCGCGCTCGCATATTATACACGGAGAGGTATTGAAAATACGCGTACGACGGCGGATAGAAGGGGGGGGGCCCTGTGGCCCTTTTGTTGTGTCGTCGGTATTATCTCGCGCGCGCGCGCGTGGCGGGTGATTATTCGGTAACACAAAAAAAAAAATAATAATAATAAAAACCGTCTACAGCCTCGTCGTCGTTCGACCGCGGTTCGACGTACGTTACGATTTATTAGCCGCGGTGTATATTTCATACGTTACGCGTACGACGGGGTGGCGCAAAACGCGCCGCGTAATATAACCAGAACGGAGCTGGAGGGGTGGGGGGAGGAGTGAATAAATAAAGCCGTTTGTCGCTGAATATTTATATAAACTCACCGCAATACTCCGGTGTTTGAATTGGCCGGTGGGCGGGCATCGTAGACGTCTGCGCACAGGCGTATGGCGGCGGGTAGTGCGAAATCATTGAACGGACGCTTAAAAAGCGACTTTTAAGGATATTCTTCTTATTGTTATCAGGGCCGTCCTGATGAGAATGGGGGGGGGGAGAATCGGGGCCGTGTTTAGGCAGGAGCAATGGGGAAAATCTATCCGGGCGGGTAAATTTCGATGCTTTTTTTTTAGGGTGCGGCCGCCAGGCGCTGATTGCACTGGATTCCGGGGAGACGGGAGCGCACGACTACTGTGCGGAACGCACAGGGCGCAAAAAGTGTAAATACGGCCCTGGCTGTAATTCAACAAGACGGCGGTTATTCGCCGTAGCGAAGAACTTTTTGGACCGTCGATCAGTCGACGAAATTACCGAAAATGTGAACTTTTTTTTATTTATCAAAAATGACATAATGCGAATCCCCGATGCCGATAGATGCGGATAAACGTATATATCGGCTCGCGTTGAGATTTTTCGTTTTGAAAAATTATTTACACATTAACGGAATAGACACTACGAATTATTGTCGGTTAATAGGGGCAAAGGCGCTAATGTTTCGGTCCGGTAAGCACAACGTGCACGACCCGCGCGCAAGCCCTGTGGCGGATAATCCCTTCTAATTTTTCATAACGACAACGGAATGTCAGTTGTTCTTATTCGCTGTTTTATCGGATTAACGATAACGAATTTATATGGTCCATTATGTGGACGTCAAAACAACTGATCGATGTCGGATAGTGTGCGCATTCGATAGATTCGTTTAATTAAAAATATAGTTGCTAAGTGAGGTGAGGGGAGCGAAGTCGAGACATTAAAATTTTCAAGGACGCGCTTCTTTTTCTTTTTTTTTCACCGTTTTGTCCAATTCACGTGCACTGTGTCCGTACTACTGCGCATTGTAGCTGCTAGTCATCAACACGTATTTATCCCACTTAAATATATCACATCCCACCGCGTTCATAATCATCAGGACCGTAGCAGCAACTGAGCGTTGCGCTCGGGGCAAGACTCAAAATCCCTCTTTTGGTTTCACACCGAACTAAATCAATTGTATACGTATTTTAATTAATTCGAATAAACTGCCCGTTGCAAATAATCAAAAATAATAATAATTATAATATTGTATAGATTTTTCAATTTATTAAATTCCGTCCTCATATACAATTTTGCGCGGGCACTTTTCACCCCTTTTCTTTACTGCGGCTCGGCTCGTGGCTTATAAATTGAAACAGACGAGCGTGGAAAAAAGATAATACTCGTCAATACGTAACTTTAGGAAAATTAAAAAAAAAAAAAAAAACTGTTTATTTCCGTAAGAGTAAAGTGGTATTTTCTCTCGTCGTTTATTGCACACACGCGTCGTAATATAATAAAATAAACGTATCGCACTTCCAACGTACCGATCGATCTTAGTGATACTGAAAACAGATTTGAACTCGTCGCGATCTTTACTATAGAATTGTTTGTTTTAACTTTAAGGATTTCAAAAATTGATTTTTTTTTTTTATTTTAAATTTGTTCGAGTAATTTTTTTTTGTGAAGGGGAAAAAAATTAGGAATGCGCGAAAGTCATTTTATAGTAAAATTCCCGACAAATTCGAATCCGTTTTCGAAATCATCACTACATGTTGGATCGGTGCGTCGGAAGCAGAAAACGTCTATTCTGTCTATGTTTCGTATATTGTGTAAGCCGAATAGAGAAAATCAATCCCTTTAACGGTTGAATTTGTGACGTCTGGCACCACTCCTGGCACCAGGCAACCTGCATAATAATTTATTCACGCGTGACTTGTACGACGGTTCGAAGAATTTTCAAACACACTGGGAAAATAATAAAATATACATGCAAATTTCCAAAGGATTTAAAATAGTATTTTATAAATAATAATAATAATATATGCATTAACATTTACGCCCGAAACATTAAATTAAAAAAAAAAAAAAATTTAAAACCAGGGACGACGAATCCCTTTGCCTTTTCCGTCATATATTCATACGTGAAGTTATACGAGAAGAGTTTTGAATCGATCCCCCCCCCCCAAACATTACTGATTTCTACATGAATCCATGCGTCGAGCTGTGAAGTTATCAATGCGATAATAAAGAATACAAAAATCTGATGTCAAATGTATATTATAAGAATAGACGGTGACATCATATTAATATGAGGTATTCCAATAATACGTACTTATTCCAAACGATAACAACGTTATAATCATCACACGAATAAGGTTTCATGTCCGCTGCGCGTTTTCGTGTGCGAGCCAGCGAAAATCCGTGTACACGCGTGATTAATAATAATTATAATAAAACAAATCCTGTGTTTAACTTAACTAAGTGAATTAATATTTTTCACGAATTTAAAACTAAAAAGAAAAATGTAACGTACGTCTCTAACGTCGTATTAAATTTCCGGGATCTTAAAACCGAAAATCAATCCAGCTGTTATGACTCAAATGTATCTCGAAATCTAATAACAGTCATAAATAGTCCAAAATTGTAAAAAAAAAAAAAAACGCTTTTAATGAACATTTTTTTTTTTTTTTTTTTTTGTTATACACACTACGGAATTCAATGTTTTTTATGAAAATTTCGAGACTCAAAAGTGTCGTAAATATTTCATACGCCATAACCGTTTAAATATTACGACGACGAAAACGTTTTATTATTTTTATTCCGAAACCTTGTTAAAAACAATCGGTTACGACAATTCAAACACGTGTTATAGTAAAAAAAAAAAAATTGAATAACAATTTTTACTTTTTACCGAATACTCAACGTGTATTGAATTACAAAACCAGTCTCCGATTGAAAAAAGAAATGACGGAAAGAATAAATGAGGGGGGTGGGACATTATATCGTTTGAGACGAAAACGTTATTACGAATAATTTTTCGGTAGTTTATGTTCTTTTTTTCCAGGCGCTTTTGAGAACACAAAAAGAGAAAAATCGCTTCGCTACAAATTACCCGAATAGATAGAAAAAAAAAAAAAAATTGTCGCATACCGAAAAACGATTCGTAATCGCGCGTAAAGCACGCGATTTCGAATTGAATTTTCCGTTAAAGACATTAGGAAAAACTCGTTGTAAGACCAATTGATCGGCTGGGAAAGAAAAAAAATCCCTCGGATTACAATGAATTTGATTCGGTATTAAAAACGGTATTCAATAGAATAGATATAATAAACCCCATAAACCTACGCGTGTTGACTTCGCGACAAGTGTCAAGTCGCTTTTGCGCCACCCTGTGTGTACGCATTCGTTTGCACGCGCCAGCCTCACACCGCCGCACCCTTCTCGGCCGAAGGGACCGCCGAATTCGCGGCGGTGTGCGCCACCTCTCTCTATCCCTCCGTATATCTGGCAGCTATCGCCGCGGGTCCCACCCTGCACGCTTGTTACATTCGTATGTAATTTATATTACGTACGTACACACGCCGTGCTGCACAGTGTGTCGCCGCGGCTATCGTATTTCGACAGGCGTCCGACGACGGGCGCGCGCGCGCGCGATAACGTTTCAATTAGCCGGCCGGCCGCCGGTCGGGGCTCGTTACATACCGTACACGCGGCAACGGCGGCGGTCTCGCTACCAAACAACGACAACGGCGAAAAGGAATTCGAACGGATTTTAAATGAGCCGCGAGAAACGCTTTTTTTTTTTTTTTAAAAAAAAAAAGGGAATACAGCGTTTTAAGAGTATTACGGCGATGTACAACGAACAGGCGAACGAGAGAACGTATTTGCAAAAGAAAACGTAAAAAAAAAAATTACGAAATACGCGTGTACGACGAAAACCGTACGGCCGAGAGAAGAACTCTGAATTTTTCTTAAACACGCAATAAATATATAAGAGAATATCTTCGATTCACGAGGACTTAGGAAAAAAAAACAAAAACAAACGGGTAACGAGCCCCAGGGGCGTATTTACTTCATCCCTTAGGGGGAGGGGGGCGAATAGAAATCTGTTGCCAACTTAGAATTATCGAAAAACTATATAAAAATAATAAGTTTTAAATAAAAAAATGTTTTATGACATTTTAGTTTTAGTTCGATTAATTTTAGTTGTCAGTAGATATAGGTACATACACAAGTATCTAGGGGGGGCGATCGCCCCATCGCCCCCCCCTTGTATACGCCCCTGACGAGCCCGCGGCGAGGTGTTGCCGATGTCGTTTATCGTTCGGATAAAGATTTTCGAGATTTGTTAATTATTACGAATTTAAAAACAATTAATGTATTCATTTTTTCGCGCAGATAACGCATAATATAACGACTCGCGAATATGCGCAGCGCCTTGCAACAAATGATATTCCCCCCCCCCCCCGGTCACCACCACTCGTTTGCTATACCGAAATTATAGAAATCGTGTGCGAAAAAAAAGAAAGAAAACGTATTAAAATGTTTTTTTTTTTTTGAAAAATTGCGTTAAACGGTTGTAAAACGAAAACAAATATTTAAAGGATACGAGGGTACGAGGTGTGAGGTCTGCGATTGACTCGTCGTGCGTCAGTCAAAATTTCAAGCCAAAACCATGGTCGTCGCACTGAGCCGGCGAGGTACCGAGCGAAATTCGGCGGGCCGTTCGAAATAATCGCTTTCCAGGCCGATTCAATTTGATGAGCCAGTTTTTAATTTGATCCCCTCCGACGTTTGAAGACCTCGTGTATTTATTTTTAAATCTCTACGGTGGTTTTGATTGTGTTCAGGAAGAGTCGCATTGTATCGCATTTCGCTTTGTTTTCACGGGAAATACATACACACACAACGAAAAGAGAGCCGAATTTATTATATCGTTATCTCGGGCCGGACCGAATTGCCAGTCCGACCGTGGCCCCGAAACCGGCACTGCTGAAGAATATGTTTCGTTTCGATTACTATTTATCGTCTCTCTATAAATTAAATATAACGTCGTCGCGTCCTGACGTTTTAACGCGTACGCTTTAAGCGGTTTTGCTTTCCTACAGCGTGGCTCGAAAACTGAGATTCCGGTAAATTGTTTGCGAACAATTGTAGCAGATACTCGCGATTGGAGGAAGGTGAGGGGGAGTGATGCTGCACGCACGAAAATCCCATTCGCCGCGGTGTATAGAGCGAAAAATAAAACGAGTCGAACGACTTAGCAACGCGTGTTCGTGTCGATAAACTTTTCTTTTTATTTACTCTTTTTTTCTTTTTTTTAGCCATATGGAGGGGAAGGGCGAAAAAGCGGAACGTTCAATTTGCGCGGTTCGGACCGAAACGTACTGTACGGTCGCAACGGCGGCGAAATCGATATCGTCCCTGTTTTTGCTTCCGAACTTTCGCGGTGAAGCCGCCACCCAGTGGTGGACGACGAAGCGCGCACGGAGAGGAAAAAAGCTCGAGAATTCGACACCGATGGCAGTAGATAGCGCTCGTACTACTCGGGAGCCGGTTCAAGTCGCAATCGAATTTTCTCCAAAGATAATTTCGAACCCCGTCATAAAACACGAAAACGACTCGTCTCCCCGATTTTTTTTTTTTTGATTTTTTTGATTTTTCATATTAGACAAATCGCGACTTTTGATTTTATCAAAAACAAAAAAAAAATGTTTATAGGTGTGTTCCCAACAACTCTTTAGCCGCGCGGACTAAAAATTTTGTGAAAAAAACTTTGAGGCCCGCTGACTACGTATACAGATAAACACAAGAATATACACACGTAAGGAAATTATTGAGAAAATCGAAAAACCGTTCGAATAAAGTTCGTACTATAGTAATTGGTTCACTGCCGGAACGCAACGCGCGACGAGTGAATTCGGAAATTTTTTTTTAATCGAAAATTTCTACGCGGAAAACAAAAAAAAATACTGGATAAACAATAATTTTCCCGTTTCGCTCAGAAAATTATGAGATATCCGAAAGAGTGTACGACACGAATATGCGCGCGAGTTGAGAACGAAACGAAACCGAAAGCCGTCGCGGCGACGGATTAAAGTATAAATCGTCCTCAATGCAGTCTGTATAATATACAACTATACTGCTGAGCAATGGGATTTGTGCGTAATAAACAAATAAAACCCGCTCCCCTCAGTAAAAAAAAAAAATTTACTGACATAATAATATAAATAAACATTACTTTTTTTACGCGACTACTTATTGTAATAATCAGATTCCGGATTTACATTGAATAAATACCCATTAATAAATATGTTTATTTGTATCATGAAAATATGCGAAAAAAAACACTAATTAATTATTGTAAATAGAGAAACGCACTAATATTGTTTTCTTATTTCATATCAATACGGTATATACGATTTGCAGTGAGAATATTTAACTAGAATATTTAAAAAGAAAAGAGTCGAAATAACGTTATTTTTATATTAATGTACAATGTTATGAGATAATTGCGTACGAATTAAAATGAAATTGAGTAAACAAAAAAAAAAAAATTATTATTATTATTATTATATTACGTAATTCGGTGATGAGTACCAGCGCGGGGTAATTGAAATTGAAAAACTCTTACGATTATCTCAAAGCATAATTTTGTACTCGAAGCGTTTGACGTTACACTACAGAACACGACAAATCTTCAACAGATAGTTTACCGTCACGTTCACTTAATTCACCGTTTATATAAAATTTGTGCGCGTGTTTACTGTTTCAAGGAATATTTCGTAAAATATTTGCGCGTTTATTCAGAAATATGAATTTTAATTTTCACTCAAAAATGCAAATATATGCAAAAAAAAAACAACAACAACAATATATATTACCCTCAGAATCTGCGCGTCGTGAAACGTTGAAATGTTCTTAAATCGAGTATAAAAAATAATGCGTTTGCTTATAAATCGGCCCGGGTTGTTCTGTAATTATAATTATATTCAATTATAAACAGCACGATGGCGTTTCTCGACAGATCTCATCCCATCTATTACGTATAGTCATTAATTTGTTTGTTTGTTAGGTTGACAAAAAAAACTACTGTTTTATTAGTATTTCTCGGAGGAAAAACTAGAATTTCATTTGAAGTTTGTGTAAATATTTTAAAAACATGTGGTGGACGCGCTAAAACGACTTTTACGAAAACAAAAATCCGGTCGGAACGTTTTGTGTTTCGCGCGCACGAAACACTCCTTTGGAAGGGAGTGGCGGCGGTGAAGAAATCCCAAGGAAACCGACAGGGAAAACATTAATTATTTTCAAAAAATGTAACACGGAAGCGTAACAATATAAATAACGTTTAAAAGTAAACGCGGAGTGTTGTCTGGACAGTATTAGAGTTTTTTTTTTTTTGATAATTTTTGAAACAAATAAATGGTTAAATAACGCGTATTTTATGTCGGCCCGTAACACGTACTTATATATCATTTTTTAAACCGACGGCAATTTTCGAACAATTATTATTATTATTAATTATTATTATTATTAATTATTATTATTATTATTATTATTATTATTATTATTATTATTATTATTATTATTATTATTATTATTATTATTATTATTATTAATTATTATTATTATTATTATTATTATTATTATTATTATTATTATTCCTGTTGGTGGTGAGTAGAGATATGAGGATCAAGGGGGATGATGACGTCGACGTTTATTGTGCGCCGTGAATAATCTCGCGAGATAATAATCTAATAATTGCGGAAAACCTTCGTTATATTATATTATATAGAATCGTACAATGAAAAATATAAATTGTAACTATAATATTAAATCGAAAACAAATGCGATATCCCTCTAGTAATACGTATACTCAGTGGCGTAGCCATGAGGGGGGGAGCGGAGATTTGAGTGTTCAAACCCCCCTCCCCAATTGCTTTTTTTTTTACGTTTTTACTGAAGTGGGTCCTTGTACGGTTCATTAAGAATATGAGCATTGAGCAACAAACCTAAAAAAAAAAAACAATGTAAAAACCTATAATTTCGTTCATACTTAAAACCCCCTCCCCCATTGCATAATCCTGTGATGGTGTGATATACACACACGGTGTGTTTACCGCGGTTAGAGGTGAACAACGTCGTTAGCTTCTCCTCGCATCAAAAACACCGTGTGTACATGTTTGACACACACACACACACCACACACTGCTTACCAGTTACCAGCTACGAGTAACCAGTTACCACATCACATCACACACACACACACACTTACCACTTACCAGTTACCTGTTTCCACACTATCACTTACTAGTTATCAGTTACAAGTTACCACACGCACGAGGCGGGCAAACGCGAATAATATTGTTCATCTCTGACCAAGTATGGTATACGGAGTGCTCGTCGAGAATCGATGAGCGGAGAAAAGTGCGCGTTACTGATTGTGTGTATATATATATATAAATATTGATGGAATACGGAGTAAATGTCGTTTTCAAAAAAAAAAAAATCTATTGTAAATTTTTTCCGATTAGCTGTTACAAAATAATTTATAATCCATAAATGTAAAAATAATAATAATAAAAAATAGCGATCGAATATCTATTCGAAATTCAAATATCTAAAATATAAGTGTAAAAAAATATTTCGGGGGGCTAAGCCCTCGAAGCCTGCACCACATGGTGCAGACGACATCGTCTCCACCAATTCCGCCTGCGGTTGTTCCGCCGACGTTTATTTTCGTGTTATAATTGTGTTAACTGTACCGCGGTTTATTTCTATTTTATTCTGTCTCTTCTATGTGGGATATATTGTAGCGATTTTTTCGCGTACGACCTTATTGAAATGAAAAGTCTTAAGAAGCGATAAACAAAAAAACCATTTATAACGAAATACGCGTACTGAATAATGTACTTGTTGTATTTATTCAGAAATTATCGAGAAAACGTATAATAACGAGATAATACATCGAATACGGGTGGGGGTGGGGGGGGATTAGGAGGTTAATTTTTTACTGTTTTTTGCCACGTCCCGAAAACTGATTCTACTACAGTGTCGCGCGTAGAGTTAGTGACACGCGTTATAGAGTAGATACGTGTTAGGACGACGAGTTTCGATTACTTATAAATAAACGTGATACGGCGGCAATCGTGATGAGGAGGAGGCGATGGGAAAAAAAGAGTAGAAATAAAAATAAAACCTGTACGACGATTTTCACGCGTCCCCACATTCCATCGCGCATAAATTTATACCGTTTTATATAATATAATTTATACCGTTTTATATAATATAATTTATATAATAATACAACACGAGTGGTAACGTATAAATGTGTGGTGTGTTTTCGTGCGCGTTTTTAAATAATTTAATGCGCGTTCGGGTATAATACGACGACGTGTCCGCGCGGCGTGCGAGAGGGTTCGTAAACTGATTAGGCGCGCGCACGGTAGCCGCCGCCGCGGCCGTCGTTAATCATCCGCCGCCCGCCCCCGGAACAACAGATTTGAGTAGCGGAGGAGACACTCGGAGAAGATGATTTACGACGGCTCCCTCCGGTCGGCGTGGTCCGCAGCGCGTCGTGCGACGTTCGACGCCGAGTTACTCGTACTAAGAATAAAAAAAAACCTCTCTCGGCCGACGCACGACGCTCGGGGCGGGGGGTCACGTCGTCGTCGTGCGCTCACCCGTCGTCCGCCGCTGCGCGTAATAATATTTCCACGGAAATCGAATACAATACAAAAAGCGCGCGTGTTAAACGACTAATGCTGCAAACGCACGACCGGCGCGCGCGTCTTTGACCGTTCGACATCTATTCCGTCTCTCTCTTTCTTTTTTTTTCCACGGAAATTTTCTTTTTCTCTTCTTCCTCTTTTTCCTTTCGCATCGTCGTCTGTCATATCAGCTGTCGTCGACCAGGCCATACGCTGAGAATAACACGGTCGTTAACGAGCAGCGCGGCGGCACTCAGCGGTTTCGTGGACTTCACTCGATCGGGTTCTGCGAAACACGAGCCACGTGACCCCCCCCCCTCCCCCCGATCACAGGCGGTAGATTTCGGGTAAGAAGGGGGGGAGGGGAATTTGAAAAGTCTATTAAAAAATTATTTAAATTAATTTAATTAAAGGCAGGGGAGGGAGGACGGCAAACCGACCTTTGTCCCTGACAAATCTCCTAGTTCCGGCCCTGAGTACGAGTAATAATAAATAATCGTCAGTTTAGATCGCTCTTCAATTCCGCTATAGCGAAACACGGTTTGTGACACGTAGAATAACAACGGTTTACTTTACGTTCGATCTCGCGATACCGTGCGTTTTATATATGTAATAGTTATGTTTAATTAAAAACTGTTTTGTTATAAAAAAAAAAATTCCATTCCGCTAATAATAAAAATAAAAAAAAAAACCCCGGCGAATTCCATATTCTCTCCCGCGATTTACTGCTGACGAGCCAATAAATGAGTTGTAACTGACTTCGGCTTGTTCGACAACACTCAATCCTAGCAATCGTCGAGGGCAATGCGTATGCCGTTATTCGAACATGAAATCATAAACAGAATAATTGCGAGAACGCGTGAAGTCATCGTTTAATGACGGAAACCGCAAAAAATTAAAAACTATTCGTACTAATATCAAATGTTTCCCTTTATTTCCATCGCGTTTATTGAATGAAAAAAAAATAAAATAAAATAAATTCATTTATTCGTTAAAAATGATTGTAAAATTAAACGAAATTTCAATAAAATTATGCGTTATACTGTAAACGTTTGAAAATGTTTTTATTTTCTCTCGCTTTGACGGATGCGAAATCGTGCACATTAACGCAAAAAAAAAAAAAAACGATTTATCTGGATGGATATTTCGAGAAATGTACTTCTCGGCGTGTATTATTATTATTATTATTTCCGAACAAAAGTGTTACAAAAAAATCCTCGTCCGTCACTTTCATAACATTATATTATAACTTATGAGTCTACACGTTTGATTATTATTATTATTATTATTATTATGCATGTACAACGCAAACGATCGTACAAAATAATATTCAAATTATATTCACTCACACGCGCGATTATTATATTATAACCGATTTCGGGTTTTGTGTTGTACTTCTCGTAGTCGACTATATAATAAGCGTAATTATATTTATGAAACGCCTTTACAAATACGGCTCGGATAACCTAACACCGAAGATGTTATTATTATTATTTATTTATTTTATTTCGAAGAGACAGAGAAGTGTTTAATAAAATTATTTTTCTTTAGGCATTAAATCCATTTACCACCAATTTAGTCCATTTGGATATTTTTTTTGTTCTGATGATATGGTATTTGAAATAAAACGCAACGTTTTTGAAGATGTTTTTGGGAATAATTTTCTTTTTTTATTTAACATATTAAATATGAAACAAAAATGTTTCGATTTAAGCGTATCGACGTAAATATATTATCAGTAAGCTAAAATCCAAAAACCCTCTTCCGATAGTGTTTATAACGATTGTCATATTATACGAAAACTATGGCGGCTGACAGTTTTGTGAATTACGCTATAACTTAGTTCCGTTCGTTTTTGTTTTGCTAAACTCGTAGTGACAATATAATTTAAAAATAAACGCGAATATCTCGAGTTTTTGGCTGTCCGAGAGTTGTACAATGGACGTTTTTAAACAGAATTTGAGCCGGGTAAATGTGCTGCAGACAAATGGAAGATAAACGGGACACGGCAGAGTGTGACTGTGCCGGTTAAATCAAAACCAACCGGCGTGTTGCTGAGGAATGCTCCAGAAGAAGGTATGAGGGAGGCATATTATAAACGGATTATATTCAATAAAATGATATCAAATTATTTCATCCGTTGTGTGAAATAAAGAAAAACGTAATAGTCGTTTATATATTATTTTTTTGTATTAAAATACATACTATTATATTTTTCACTTATTTCATACACTTTATACTCTTTGTTTTAATTCACACACACACACACACACACACACACACACACACACACGTGTACACAAATTATCTTTTACTTGCGAGTAATAATTTATAGTTTTTATTCTTATTTTCTTTCACAGATAACTTTTTGTTTTTACTATGCGTATAGAAAAAAGTCGTCATATTTATCGAACCATTATTACTTTTATTTTTTTATATACGGAAAAAAAAAGAAATATTTAAATCGAGTCTCTCTCACAGATCGTTACAAACGAGGAAATCGCGAATAAATTATTCTGTGACAAAGTACGGTATAGTGAATCGAGGTGGCGGTGGCAGCCGACTTCGCGGACGTCGAAGTGTAGCAGTAGCAGTAGTAGTAGTAGTAGTAGTCAGGGGCGGATAAAAGAGGGGAGGGGCTAGAGGGACTGAAGAACTTAAGATCTTAGATTTTTTTTTTTAAATTATCTTTTACGTTTATTAAAATAATTTTTTTTTATATGTATTTGAATTTCGAAAAATTTTCTAGCCCCCTTCTTTCATTCCTAGATCCGACCCTGGTAGTAATAGTAGTAGTAGTAGTATTAGTCGGCTTTGTGTGGGTGCAGGGGCGTATAAAGGGGGGGGCGATGGGGCGATCGCCCCCCCCCTAGATACTTGTGTATGTACCTATATCTACTGACAACTAAAATTAATCGAACTAAAACTAAAATGTCATAAAACATTTTTTTATTTAAAACTTATTATTTTTATATAATTTTTCGATAATTCTAAGTTGGCCACAGATTCGACGGGCCGTTTTTCTATTCGCCCCCCCCCCTCCTAAGGGATGAAGTAAATACGCCCCTGTAGTAGTATTAGTATTAGTAGTAGTAGTAGTATTAGTCGGCTTTGTGTGGGTCGGCGCGCGCGGTATGTCGGCACGGCACCCACGCGGCCATGTATAATAATAATAATAATAATAATAATAATAATAAAATAGTCAATTATTATCGAATATAATATTCCGGCGACAATACACACAACGCGTGCGTGCAGTGTGTACAATATTATACACTCGCGCGGGCTCTCTCGCTGCTGCTGCGGCGTTGTTGTTGTTATTGTGCTTGTACACGGAGTGCGGTGCGGAATACACGGGAACGCGCGGCAGATGAGAAATTCAATAATATATATTATATTATTTATATAATAACGCGTATATAATGCGAAATATTCAACGTTCGGTCCGAGTGATTGATTCCATTCAACACGGTTTCATACGTTCAGCCCGCGCGCGCGCGCGCGCCCGCCCGTATAAATTATAAAATACACGGTAAGAGGAGAGTGGCAGAGAGTAAAATGGAAACTGTTTACGGTTCGTTCGGTCTTTAAGCGGCATTTCACGCGAGCGCCCTTTCGCCGCGGCCTTCACCGCCTTAACCGCGGCGGCGGTAACGAGAGGGATACGCGAAATACATAAAAATAATCTTCGCGGACAAAACACCGACGCGGCTCGGTGTATCCATCAAACCGTGTAATGACCTCGTTGCGCTCGGTGCCGCAGGGGTCTCCCATATAGAAACGGAGGTGGCGGCGGCAACAATGTGACATTTTTTTTTTTTTTTTTCCCCATTTTCCTTTCTTTTCCCTCCACCGCCCCCTCATTCGTCGTCGTCGTCGTCGTCGTCGTTGTTGTGCAGCAGCAGCAGCAGCCGCCGCGCTCGTTTCTCTTTCCGCCTGCGCGTTTCTTGCAAAAAAAAAAAAAAATATATACTTTTTCTCCCCCACCCCCTCCGATCTTCTTCTTTTTTTTTTTTTCGTCGTTTTTGCGCGTATTAACAAAACGCATACGAGCGGCGTATTGTGAGAGCGAATATTTATTTTTATTTTTTTTGTTGTTTGCCCAAAGGTTCCAGTCTGTCTGGCCGCCCCGAACGTACAATTTTATACATCGCATTGTCCTGCCCGCTCCTTATACAATATTTTCCTCTTCCTCGTTTCTCTCTCTCTCTCTCTCTCTTTTTTATACATTATACACGGTCGTAGGGTGTGCGCGCGACGACCCCCGTACCGTAGTTAGCAGCACGGCGCACCGTCAAGAGACCATTGTGTACGAGTGTGTACGTATATACACTTATAATTGTTATACCACGGTCGTGGTAACGGCGGTTACAGCGTTCGGGGGCGTTGTAATTACATTTTTCGAATTTCGTTCGTATTTATAACACGAAAACGGCGGCGCGCGTAGACCGCCGCACCGGCCACGTCGCCGACGACGACTGCGCGCGTTTTCTCTGACGCTTATGTGTCTACGCGGTTCACAAATTGCTTCTTTTTTTTCTCGTTACCGTAAACTAATTTCATTTTTCCCGGTACGCACGATCCGCGGTAGAAATTGTAAATCATTCGCCGCGATAAATTATTGTCATTCGGGACGTGTATTTTGTAAAAAAAAAAATTCCGTTGACACTCGGAACCGCTTTGCTCTGGTTGTTGGATTCACCCGCGGTTTTCAGTGTGGGGGTGTCCCGTGTAGAAAATATAGTAAATTATCTTAAAAACCCGTCGAAAATCGGCGTCGAATTAGATGTCATGCAATATATTATTAATAATAATAAAAAATATATATATATATATATATGTAAAGAGAAAATATATGTCTGGAACATTGGCTAAAATGTTTTGTAACAATAAATTCTCTACTATAAGTTATCATCGCCGCGGGTTGTAATAGTTGATACATTGATGCAGGTAGACATGTAGACGACAACCAGTCGTCGTCATTTTTATAAACGTTTCGCAAATACTCTAAGAATACATATTTTTTACACAGATTTTTAAATTTTAAAAATCGTTTTATTACCATTCGTACGCTATACGGACGACCTATTGGAAAATTTTGTGATTTAGACACATCGCGCGGCCACGTTTGAGTCCGCGTTTTATCTCCTTTTTTTTTTTCTTTTTTTCCGACGCAATCGGACTATACACTGGTGCAAAAGGAACAGTTTTAAAAACAATATTTTTTATGGATTGGCGCATTCGGGTATTGGCCTTTTATGATATGTACGAAGTGGCGTTACGAGCGAGAACCGACCGTTTTTAGTACGAATCACGAATCATCGCTGGACGAACAAGATTGAAAAATAAAAGCTTCAATGGTAGGTAGGTGGAAAAAAATTAAGCAAAGCTCGAAGGGAGGGCAAACTG
The DNA here is from genome assembly GCA_032441825.1 of Chaetogeoica ovagalla. NCBI lineage: Eukaryota > Metazoa > Arthropoda > Insecta > Hemiptera > Aphididae > Chaetogeoica > Chaetogeoica ovagalla. Next base: position 935,463 of record CM063747.1, on the reverse strand, counting down.
TCGATTTCGTCAAACAATCGGATATGGTTAGAGCGTGAAAACGCCGTTAAATATTTTGCAATAAAAATTGAGCGCGCAAGTGTTCGATGAAATGTTCACTGTTCGTATAAAATCGTGGAGAAAAAAATTTACATGGCGATTTTACAGGATAATCCCCGTATAAATAACTCCTGAAATTACACTTGTAACGTCGAATTAAACACTGCGCGTTGTTATTATTTAAATAAATAAATATATATACATATTATATTATAATCGTATATATATATATATATATATATATATATATATATATATATATATATGTATAGTACGTTTAAACGCGTAATTATTTGTTTATGAAACCAAACGAGATAATCTGTATAATATTGTGGCGAGTGGTCCAAATAAATCGCAGGTCTCCCCCATATAATAATATAATCTATAATATTATATGCCGATTATGACGGCGTTAAAACTTAAATCGATTATAAGACGTGTATTGTGTGTAATATCATAAGACGTCCGTAAGTATAAGCTTTATAATAATATTGTTATTATTATTATTATTATTATATTGCTCAACAGCGGTGGTGTATCCTGCGGATTACGGGATTGTAAACTTCCTATCGCCTCATGACATTTTTGCGACATACATTCCGATTTGCATCGATTAATACAATAATAAAATAATACAATAATAATAGTAATAATAGATTAATACAATAATAATAGTAATAATAATAATAATAATAATAATCGTGAACTATACGAATTTAACGATATTTTAGATCAGCGTTTTCCAACCCGTTTGATTTCGCGGCACACTTATTACAACCAATGTTTAGCCGCGACACAATTCACACTAATGTTTATTTATTTTTTTTTCTGTTATTAACAATAGGCTTTTATCGTATTAAATACTATAGTAAATGTTGTATATCAATAAATTACCTTGAGAATAACTTAAAATGGCGTGTTCATTTCGATTAGGAAAACTCGTGTAAAATCGTATTTTAATTTATTTATATCGGAAAACAATTAAGTATATAATATTATTACGATGTCGTTATGAAAATCTAGTGAGATATTTTGCCACGTTTTATTTATTATACGCGTTTCCTCCGGGGTCGAATAGTCGACAACTGACAAACGCCGCCTCGTTACTTCTCCCGATAGTTTTTCGGAAACGCTGTTTTGGATCACGAGAGATATTGCAATGATAACGAATTTACAAACACTTGTATCTATAGGCGGTAATTCATTTAGATGGTTTTTCTATTCTTTAAAACAAATCGAGAAATTGGAAGAAAAAACATTATTCACCTCTATAGTTTTTTAACGCATCGCCGAAAAATATCAAATTAATGGCGTTAGAGCCTTGAAATTTACACTGTGTAATGTGTAACTCTCCGTTGTGTATAGGAAGTAAAATATTTTTCGAACAACGTCTTTTGGACTATTAAAAAGCAATTGTTAGAAACCATAAAAAGGATAATTTTTGGTTTTAAGAGCGGAAACATTTTTTTTTTTTCATTTCCACATTGAATTTTCCGCGCAAAAAACCGAAGCTCCGCTCAGAATAGTTTTACCAAATGCAATGCGAGGTTTGTCGTTGCTTTCGATGATTTTTTTAAATTTCGGTTTACTAAATGTATACTTTTTCTATTTCTTACAGTCGACTATGTACACAAATTGTCGATATAATTTTATTAAATACAGTGTATAACCGTCGGGATCGTATTTATATATTTTTTTATTTTTTTTTTTTTGCACGTAAGGGCATCACAATTTTTGTCATTCTTTCCCTGCATACATACACGCTCTCGTCGTTCAGTAATTTAAATGTCATTGATTTTTCGAAACAATTTAAACATTACGAAATACGTGTAAATTTTTTTTTTTTAATTATAAATTCCTTTTTGATTTGTTTCTTAACAAACTGTTCAGATAATAAATAATAAAAAAAAAATTCCCCTTCGAATTATTGTCGTAGCACTAATCGTTGTCATGAAATAATCTTGTAAACTCGAAAATTAATCGGGCGCGTTTTCCATATCTCGAATTTTCTCATCAAAATTGTTACCAGTTTATCAGCATCGCGTTTTCGCGAACGGCTTAAATCTCAAATCGGTTTCCATCGACGTTCGAACGTTTTTCTGTAGTAATCGCTGTACGCGTCCTTTGCAACGGCACGCAATGTCGGTTTGCCCCGGGCGATTTAGCATCAAAGAGCTATTAAAATATGTTTACAAGTACAAAGTACATTTTTTCACTGTAATTCGACTTATTTATAGTTTATGTAAAAATAAATCGCCTAAACGGTTTTTGTTTTCGTTTCTAATTTCATATGTTTACGACCAAAATTTACAAAAGAAAAAAGAAAAAAAATGTTAGGTACGTGTTTCGTTGTATATTATTGTAATATTGGGGACCTGTTTATAAAAAGAGAATTATTTCTTTAAAAATATAACGTTTTACTATCGTACGAAAATTTTTACTCGCAACGCACAGTGTACTGTATGCCCCGCGGCTCGGTACCGTTTTTACGCTTGCGCTGTAATTAATCGAAACCGAATGAAATTTTGTTTTCGCGCGTAAATCTCAATAAACATAAGACATTGTAAATATTGAAAACGAAGTGCGCGTCTAAAATAAATCACAGTGAAATTGTTTTAGAAACTCGAAATACGTAATAAGCAACGGGAAACGTTTCCCGTTTGTGTGAAACAACGGTACTCGCGGTGCCATGTATGAATCGAGGATTAGACCGATCATCACGAGACGAATTCGGATTTCGATCAACAGAAAAAAAAAAATAAAAAAATTTGCGCGGAAGAAAAAAATAACGAATAAACGGAAAATCATTTTATTATTACGTGTTTGATCACACAAAGGTTTTTATAATAAAATAAAATTAATGTTACGAAAAATACGAGCGTAAGGCGGCTGTACGCGAAGAAGACGACGACGACGACGACGACGTCATTATCGCGTCGAGGAGTTGAATAACGTCTTGGCGGTACCCGGTAGCAGATAATGTATAACGCGGCTACACACATCCACGGTCAAACGAAATTTCTATAGAGTTTTTATAAATTATTATTATAATTTAGACACGTTTACGTACGTAATATATTATAATATTTTATATAGTTTTCGTCCTCGTCGAATCTCGTTAAGAACCGGTTGAGATCGTTGGTCTCTCTCTCTCTCTAAAAGACCACGACGCTCCGGCGAAAAAAAAAACAAAAATAATAATCGGAATATCGAATACGCGCGTGTATAACGCAACGTATAATGTACGAGAAAAAAAATATAAATTTCGAAAAAATAAAATAATAACAACGTGGAAACGAGTTACACCGCTCGTCTTTGTCCACAACAACACCACGCCGTATATGCGTACGCCTAATAATAATAATAATAATAATAATAATAATAATACGAGAGCGTGACGGTGTAACAGTTGCCTGGTCGGGCCAACGGAGATGAACACAAAAAAAAAAAAAAAAAATTATACACTTGTTCGTGTAATAAAATAAATTGTACACTTTTACGACGACAGCAAAATTTTCCAATACTCAATTTGGTTCTCGTTTTCTTTTTTGTCGGCCGAACAAATTTTATTCGATAATACGTATATAGCAGAGGTGGCCCGAATTTTTCGACAATACGTGCGACCCGCTTGGTGACAATTTTCGGTGAACATTCCGTCTGAATGCAGTTTTTCCCGCGAAATAATTCGTATGTGTGCCACATATATTTCAATAAAAATACAATTAATAACTTATTATTTATTTGGCGAACAAATGTATATATTATATATAAAAAAAAAAAATGGCAGTAAATCGAAAATGTCACATAAATCGAGACCGTTGAAAAAAAAAGCGTTTTAATATTTTACGAAACGTAAATATAAGGTTTTCTTTAAGAAAAAAAAAATAAAAAAAATCGTTCGCGTTAATTGTTGTAAATTTCCATAATATTAATACACTTGAGTTTCGGGGGAAGAGTCGGCGGCAAGGAATATTGGTCTCGAAATTTGAAATGACCATCGCCGGTGTACGCGTACTCTCGTATCCTTGACTTTTTTCCTCCGAAAATTCGAAATTATTGTTTGTTTTTTTTTCCGTGTAAATAAATATTCTTCGGACTTCAACGAATGTCAGTTAGGTTAGTCAATAACGGTTAGTATCGTAAATAACTCATCACCGACATAATTAATAAAATTAATAATCTAAACGTAAATTTTTTGTAATTTTAAATATAAAAAAATAAAATTATTATACGCAATGTAATAGTTTAAGCACGCGTCGTAATTCGCGCACGTTCGAATTGAGTACGGAAAATCGAAAGAAAACAAAAAACCCCGTAGTTTTTAACGGTTTCGTGAAATCCGTTATGATTGTTGGTGAAAAATTAATTGTCACACTCCCGTTTGGACCACCGGTTCTATTCGTGTTCAACGCGTTAAACGTTTTTTTCATGACAAACATAAAAAAAAAAAAAAAAACACAAATCTTAAAAACCGTCTGGAATTTGTTTTACGTAGAGACAAAAAAAAAAACATGAAATTTATACTTTTTCATTGGTGTCTAAAGTTCACCGCGGTTCACGTATCGTTTTAATAATAATAATAATAATAATATACCACTCGATGGGTGCGCAATATTATATTTATCGTTTATATCACTCATTTTGTTTGAACCGAGTACGATACGGGTGTGTGATGATGATCTGAATACGATCCCGTATTCTATCGGGTCGAAGAATTTCCACGACATTTCGAACACCGACCGCATGTTTAATTACGCACGTAATTTCATTTATTCGAGTTTTTCCGAAACGAATAACGAATAATTCGTCGCGTTATACGCGTTACCATCGAGAGTGAGCTCTCGGCTCCATAATATAAACGCGCGACGGCGTCGACACAGCACATTCTACTGTGAAAATTCGTGAGCGGAAAACAAAAAAACGATTGCGCGGCGGGGGTAAGTACGTCGAAGAATTTACTCGCTGTACGGCGGCGGTTGTGTTTTCGGAGACGCGTGTGTTCATAATAGTGGAAATGTATTTGAAAAAAAATAAAAAAAAATCGTTTTCTTCTTTCTAACGCGTTTTTTAGTGCGCGCACATTAATGTATAAATCTCGGTTTCTTTAACGCCGCGCGCACGTATACACATAATTCCGGTAAACGCGTAAACGTCAAATCGTATTTCGGTAATATATTATAACGTTTAAGCAATATCGTACGGTTCTCTTATTATTATTATTATTATTATTATTTTTTTCTCCTCTCTTCTTCCCGACACACGTCGTGCGCGTCACGTCGCGTCACCTCGTCCACGAGTACCCCGCCCCCCCCCACACCACCATACACCTTGAGCGGCCGTCGTCGGGTCGGCCGCCGCGACCGCATTCCCCCGGGGACGCCGCCACGGCCACAGCTACACGGGGGCCGCGTCGCTTGTCACTCTCTGAAAACCCGTCGTCGTTATTTTGAAGAAGAAGAAGAAGAAGAAAAAATCGAATTTCTCGGAAATCCGCACGCACAGAAATAAAACGAGCGCGCCGGGGCCCGTCTTCGGCGGCGGCCGGTCTCATTCAGCTGCGACAGAAGGCCGCCTCCACCGCCGTCGTGTCACAATACGCGAACTCGCCCGTTTTGTACGCATTCACGTACTATATAACAATATAATATTTTATTATAATAATAATAATAATAATAATAATAAGAATAAGAATAATATTCGAAAAACGAATTACAGCCAACGGGTTTGAACGAAATTTTATTTAATTCTTCCCCCTTTTCCATTTCGAAAACGAAATTGGAAACACGTCAACGTGTACATACAAAAATTATATGTATAAACACTGAGCAGTGAGTGTGTGTGTGTGTGGCCTTCACCGCCGCGAACGCTGCAGACAGTTTTCAATACGTTTTTTTTTTTTCATGAAGTTATAAAGAAATCAATTTTTTTTTTTCAAAGATTAAAGTAACATTTTTGTTTTTTTTTTTTTATAAGCGTTTCATTTGCCGACGGCGTTAAAACGAATCGAATATCGCGTTTGGATAAAAACACCTAAAAAAATTCGTACAAAAATTCTTGAAGAAAAAAAAAAAAAAGGACAAATCGCATACGATTAACACTTATGAGTGTTAACTAGAAATGTAGTCGACGAATGGACTTGGTAAATTGTTTTTAAACGATAAATTCTATTTCCACGATCACGGTGATAATTCGTTTTAGCCCGCGAAGTTATATATATATAAGGTTCGTTAGAGTACGGTTTTTAAAAATATTATTTCATATTTGAAAATTATATTACACCGCGTGTTGGAAAACCTCGTGCTCTTGTATTCCGAAACGCAGGAAGAAAAAGCGTATGTTGTGTGATACGCGTATCAACGACGTCCGCGACATTTTCCAAACGCCGTTAAGATGTCCGCAGAATTTCGTACGAATTGAATTTTTTTCCGCGAGAGAAATATTCAAATGAGGGATTGGAAAGATATATAAGACACCGAGTCACAGGTGTAAAACGATATAGTAACGTTATTATCTAATAGCCGCCACACACATGATATCGATTGGAATTCAGTCGCGTACGGCTTCTTTTTAAATTCCTTCCATTTGTTGTGTTCGGTAAGGTAATACATTCATCAATCACATGACGATTTTTCTGTTTTATTGCATTTTTTTACGAAAATAAACATTGAGACGACACATTGTTACACGACGGACGACGATCGAGACGGCCGTGTAACGACCGAGAGAACGCGTACCGCGAAAATACGGAAAATGTTCGAGAATTGAAGTGTTTACGATGTAAAAACGATTCGCGAGGGAAAGGACTCCGGAGTTCACTGCAGTAGTTGTTGTACGCGAAACACGCCAAATTTTTACAAAAAAAAATAAATCACGGTATTATTCAAATCCGACAACAGAACCGTTTTTCAAAAGTGGCAGTTTTACATTGCAACGGCACTTCTGAAAATACATTTTTCGCTGCAAACCTCAAACATTTATTATTTTCAACTATATTTCACTACGAGAGGCTGCCTTTTCTGAAGTTTTGATCGGAAATTCATATAGAAAAAAAGTCCATATGGGGAGATATGGACACCCTCGTCCCTTTCTTTTTACCAATTAACTTCGATTTGGCAGAGAATACACTATATATATATATATATTATATTATCGTGCATATCGAATATTGACACAAATAAGGGTGTTTTTTGTCATTAGCACCCCTAAGAAAAAAAAAAAAAAAACGAAATTTGAGCGGGAAATTTGATCTTTTATTGTATAATAATTGATATAAATACTCGTTAACATACATATATATATATATATATATATATATTATATAGATATATAGTGTTTATTTATTAATAAAAAAAAGACATTATTTCAATTTCGATTTGTTTCTAACGTCGATGGCGATTTATTTAAATATAATTTTATTTATAAGAGTATAAAGAAATGACATTATTTTTCATTCGTGCAAAGTTTACTTGTTTTCTCCCATCTGCAGTTAATTAGCAAAACCCATCTACTCAAAACGATTCGGCGCGTATAATTTCATAATTTTCGTCTACTTAACGGAATTAATCTTACACCCTATGTGAAAACATATAAAATTAGTTTTAATTCTCGTCGTCGCTTTAAATGAAAAATCCTTTTCTCTTTAAATTCTCTACGAAGGGCTTTACAGTTCTCGCTCAAAAATGTTCTGTTTCCGTTATTACACGCGACAGTAATGAAACGTTTTAATCAGCGCACGACGCAAAATATACATAAAAATGATTATAGTTTAATACATTATAAATTTTTGAAATTTCTTCTTCCCCGTCAACGGACGAGGCACGTGCGCTGCCAATTTTTCCGTGATTTATACTATATACTAATGTTAAGTGCGTGCAGATCATATAGTTTGTATGAAAAAAAAATTAAAAATCTCTACGGTACATTGCGGAATAATTCGAAGACATCATTTTTTTTTTTTGTTTTCAAATTTTCTCTCTTTCGAAAATACTCGTAGCAAATAAAACGTTTCACCGCCGCCGCGTATAAGTTGTACACATATTGCGTGAATATACGAAAATTCCTTCGAAGCGACGTGTGTGGGGGCGACGATGATATATTTTTTTTTCACCGTTTCTTTTTCTTATATAATATATATAACGTAATTTTTCGAATGATTGCACGGCGGCAATTTTCGCGTACGCGCACAAAAAAAAAAAAAAAAAACGCGCTGATATGTTACACAATGCGATGAATCGACATAATATAATATAGTATCGATCGTTTGGTTGTTTGAAAACAGTTTCGTAACATGTAATGCGAGCGACCGGGATCGATATATTACGTTATTTGTTTGATTTTCGCCGTTGTTTGCCGTTTTTGCCGGCAGTCGAGTGTTTTTTCTTTTTTTTTATATATATTATTGGGCCTTTTATCGAGAGAGAGAGTTCTTCTTTTTTTTTATTACGCTCAGCCCATTGACCGTATTACTATTATTGTACACGTGTACGTTGCACAGTAGACTGTGTAACGTATCGAATTAAAAATCGCGTAAAAGGTCGATAAAAAAAAAAAAAAACGAAAAAAATAATGGAAAAAAGAAACGCATCGATTTCAATGCGTCTCGTTCTCTCTTTTTTTCTTTTTTGTATTACGTATTTATTAATACGAACCGTCGATAATATTGTCCGTGTTCGTTCCGCACAATCGACCGTACGAACGTTTATATTAATATCGAACAAATAATATAACGCGTCGCAAGTACATGTAATAATAACAATAACAATAACAATAATAATAATAATAATAATAATAATAATAATAATAACGTAACATGTACTTAACGTGTGTGCGTATAGAGAGAATTTAATGATCCGAGAAACTGCGGATCGATTGGTCTTGGATATTTGTAAAAAAATACTCCGTCTTTATTTCGTGAAAAAAAAACTACTTTTTTTTCACGTGATATATTCGTGTTTGGCCGACGCCGTTTTTTTTCTTTTCTCAAATACGTTTCTGTATAGGAATATTTTTTATAAAAATAATCCTGGCAGTCGATCGTCTATGATAATAACGGGACAAGTACGCTTTTTCTTATTTTTTGTTTTCACGCGTATAAAACACATATGCGATTTTGAAAATACATCGATACGTTTTTATCAATAAAGTCGAGTGAACAGTTTTCAAGTCGAGGACACCGCGTCTACAGCGAATATCGTAAATGCACGTATAATTTTACGTGAAATAAGAAAAAAAAACCTCGTGTTTATTCGTGTTATCAACGAACGTTATTCGTCTTGTGTCTCTCAAAAAAAAAAAAAAAACCGATAATTACGAGATGAAAGAAATTCGTAGAACATTAACGGAATTATTTTTGAAATTGTTGATTACCATCGAATATTTTAAAAAATAGCCCGTTAATTGTCGTCTATATTCGTGTTACTTCTTTGCAAAAAGCAACGTAATTTGGAGACCGTCGGATTTATTTAATTATTTCTGCGATAAATGCGACGAATAATACTCGTGTTTGGTACACAATGACTGCGAAATAAAAACGCGCTTGTTTTTTTTTTTTGTTCACAGTTACCACATTCATATGTTTATATAGATTTAATGCAAAAAAAAAAAGAAACACGCACCGCGTAAAACCGTGTATGGTTACGATAACACTAGTTGATATATTGAACGATTAAAAACCATACGTATTTTTATTACGCATAAAAGAAATTACTTTACGTTTTTTTGAAAAAACTTACAAACTTCAAATTTACGTTATTATTGATTTGTAAAACAAAAAAAAAACAAAAAAATTATGAATAGGACTATGTATTTTCAAACACATTCGCGCAACGTTTTGTGTCGGCAAGTAAATTAGAAAAAAAAATCTTTGATTTTTACATATTAATACGTATCGAATTGACAAAAAATAAAATCTCCTTCTGAAACTGAAAGTTCAAATAATCTTTTCCGCGCGTACACTGTACACGGTTTCTTTGATACGCCGTGTTTGTATAATTCATTAAACTTCAAAATATGTATATATACATATTTATAATAATAAAATAAATATTGTTAAACCCTTAACGACTGCAACGAAAATATATTAAAAAAAAAAAATCAGTTTTTTTTTTTTTATTATTCTAATACGGTTGTAACTATATATATATATATATGTGTATTAATTCTGACCGGTTAACATTCGGTACGATTCGTCGTATGTAAAAACGTTTTTTCTACGTTTTCTACGTCCCTGTAGAAGAGCAGGTGGACGATACGTGTTCCGATTGTACACAGAGTTTCGTCTCGGAGTGCTGCTGCAGCCGTCAGGCTTGACGTTTTAAGCATTCTCATTCGTTCCGTTCAATCAAAACGGTTATGAATTCTATGTGTAAGACTATAGTAAAAAATTTTTTGTACAAAATACCTCGCAGTGTATTTTAGAATAAAGCATTATCAGAACACCGAATTGGAAAACACTATATTTTTTTAAAAGTATTTTTTTTCTTTTTTTTTTTGTTGTTATTCCATCCGATATTTATAAGATATTTTGCCGCGTACGTCATATTGGTTTTCGCGCGTTGGTATTGTGATCACAAAGATACCGCCGCGGCCGCCGTATGTCTAGACCATAATATTATAGACGAGAAGACAACGTTGTCCAATAACTAATAATAATGGCAATTTTAAAATTAATCTCGTCGCGATTTCTTTTATAATACGCTTTTGTACCCGTTGCGCGGACGATTATCATTTTTTTCTTCTTCTCAGTCGGAACCGCGGTAGTAAAATATATTATCTAAACGTAAATTATTGGTTGTTTTTTTTTCTCTCGTAATACTCGTTCTCGTTTTCGTTTCCATCGTTTTTATTACTCAAAATCGACGTTTATAAAATATGAAACTGTAAACTGCTATGCAGTATAGTCGTGTTGTACTTTCGGTTTCCACGTCACCTTACGTTAATTTACGTGTATTTTTACGACTGTTTTTATTACGTCTTTGCCAACGGTATTCATCTAATGATTACTGGTCATGTACCAGCGAATAACAAACGGTATTTCAACATTTTAATTCTTTTGCGAGTATTCGAAACGCGTACTAGAAACACAATTGTTTCTATTAATTGAATTTTATACTAAATATTTATTTTTTTAAAAATTGTTTCACTCCGTATGGTACAAACACGCAATTTATTATTTACATTAAATATGACGTTTATACGTATACGAAACCGAACGCGCATTAGAAGAGTGCGTTTAGTCGTTTTTCCAATCGTCCTGCCGTAAATAGGACATATTTACAGGGAAATTGCCGTATTTCACGTAGATAAAGAAAAAAAACATTTACTTCAAACGCGTTCGATTGATATCGTCTGAAAATACAGTTCGTACTATTTTTCACTAATCACACGGGCAATAGCGCCACGTAGTTTTTTTTTTTTTTTGACGAGTGGAAGAATCCGCGTAATTTCTTTTTTTTTTCTAAATTGTTGTTAAAAGTGCGTGCAAATCGCTGTGCGACTTTTGCATCTTGATGATTTGATTTGATTTCGTCGGTAGCGTGTTCGATATAAAAAAAGGAAATAATAAAATAAATCGCCCGTTTGAAAATGCGTTCGATTTGTTCCTTCCAGCGAATCTCGCGGCAAATCGTTCGCGAACACGTACGTGTATACGAACTCGTACAATTGTTCTTTTTCTCCTAAAACTCAAACGAATCGAGCGCGTGTTTCGCGGGAGAAAAATAAGAAGAGAGATTTTTAATTACGCGGATTTATCAATAAATATTTTATAACGCGTATTTGAAAAGTCAACTGCGCGCCGTCCTGCTGCGAACGTATAACAATATATATATATATATATACGTATTTGTCGCCGCGTCGAGAGCACTACACGCGAACACAAACTGCTCGTCTCATAATATACTCACTCGACTCATTCGATATTGTGAATACAACGTAGCGGGGAGTCTGCGTTTATTAACACTCGTTTTTTTTTTTTTTTTTTATAAATATAAATAAATAAATTTTTATTGCTACGAGGCGCGCCGCAATGTGATGAAATCGAAAGCGGCGATTATTTCGCCGTTAATCTTCGTCTGCGGCGTGAAATTGTGTGTGTGTGTGTTATTATAATACGCGAGTATTATCGCGCGTACAGAAGAGCAATGTTTGTTATTGTAGCCGGTATACGTGTGTGTAACCGTTTATATTATTATAGTATTAAGCGCGAGCTTAAAACGGGATAGTTCGCGTTAAAGTGAATTCATTTTTCTTTATTTCCAGAACCGTACAAACCATATAGAGTCGATTTGAAAATATGAGAATTCGATTAAAACAATAAGACACGCGTGATGTTGTTATGCCGGGTGTAAACGACGACAAAATGAAAACAAATAACGGAAACTCCACAAAACAGTGTTTTCATCGCGACAAAATCCAAAAAAATTCTGCGTTTCTTTTTTTTTTTAAACTACGAAGTCGTAATCGTTAGAAAACGTTTTGGTTTTGGTTGAACCACGTTATGCCGAACACGTGCGCGTACAATGTGTTGAGAAACATCCAAACAGATGTGTGTTTCGGGGATCCCGTGAATAGATTCTATCGATATTATTAATACAATACTTATGGCTCTGATTCTGTCGTATAATTAATAATACGTCGCGTTTCGTCCGTATTGTAAAGAAAATTTTAGAAATACCACGAACGTATGATTTACTCGGAATTCAGCGGATGTACATGTGTGTGTGTGGTCGACGAAAGAACGACACGTAAATATTGTACAATATTTCGAAACGAACTCTCGTTTGGTTGTGGATAAGAAAGAAAAAAAAAACACGTGTGACTTTTATTGAATTTTCATTCGATTCTATGGGGGGAAGACACATGTGGTTCGCTTTCAAATTAAAAAGAAAAAAGAATTCGTCTTTTGTTTCATTCGAAAACCGAGCGTGTTGCGGTATAACTACTATTAGACGATACACGTGTTTATTTCTAATAAAGCGGTTCAAAAAAGACCAAAAAGACCAACGTCGTGTGAAATAATTGGCGCGAATAATATTGTAAAGCGAAACGACGCTGTTACATTTCGATTTATTAAATTATTTAAAAGAAAAAAAGAAAAAAACCATTATTTTGCCGCCGTACTATACGCATTATAATCTCGCAACGGATTTTAAATTTCAAAATAGTCTTTTTTTTTTTTTTTTAATCCAATGTAATTTTTACACTCTTCCGCTCACTCCTTAAATGAAAATCGTCTCTGTGCCACTCGTTTGACGAATTCCCGAGTCTTTTTCAATGGAGTCCAGTGTTCGATAGAAACACACACACACACACACACACAAAAAAGAAAGTAATTTATTTTGTTTTGTTTTTTTTTTTTTTTTTGAGAAGCGTCGCGTATTTTATGTGTATAAAAAGAAATACGACGACGACGAAACAGACGCGAGAGCGAAGGAATAAAGAAAAAGAAACCCCCCGCTTTCGACGAGCGAATAACTTTTTACGAGAGGAGAGAGAGAGAGAGAGAGAAAAAAAATCGTGCAAAAGGTTTGGTATTAATATATAATATATACACTGGCGTTTCTTTGTGTTATACGAAATTATTATTATTTTTTTATTTAAAAAGAAACGAAAATATTATTAAAATAAATAATTTCAGCGTTTTTAGCGCGCGAGCGGAGTGTCGCGTTTGTGACGGTATAGTTAGGGAGAATGAGGAGAGAAAACGATACGCATACGACCGCGAGCGTAACGAGGGGCGTTTTTTTTTTTTGTTCTTTTTAGTTTCTTTTGCTCCGGGCGCGTCACCGGTGTTTTTTTTACGTCCGTCTCTGCCAGCTGGTGTCGTGTACGCCGCCGCCACGCGTTTCTCGCAGTTTTTTTTTTCATGTACAGCCGAGGAATCGCTAACCGCTATTTAAGTTTTTTTTTTTTTTTTTCGAAACCCCGTTAAAAACGATTAGTTACGACAGTTAAAACACATATACATAATATTATAGTGCAAAAAAAAAAAAAAAAAACAAACGATTTTTGCTTTTTACAGATACGTAATGCGCGTTGAATTGTGCAAAGCCAGTCGGATTGAAAAACGGGAACGGCGGAAAGAACAAATGCGATGCGAGGAAAGAACGGATTGGGAATTAAATGGGAGACGTGGACGGGTCTTCGCGTCGAGCCTTTGGGGAATGGCATCGGAATAGGGGATAGCAAATCGATTCAGAGGAACGGGAAGAGTGGTGCGGGAAGGAGAGTCGTTGAGTGAAAGTTTAAAGAAAAAAAAAACGGGAAAGGAAGTAGAGTCAGTGTTGAATCCAGGTATATTTCAGGGGGGCATTTGCCCCCCTGGAATTTTATTTGCCCCCCCCCCTGATAATTTTAATGTGAAAAAAATATATTTTATTAAATATTTAATACTCGTTACGATTTTATTATCTTCAATAATGCAATTTATCCATTTTACATTAAAACACCTAATAAATACCTATCTAATCGTATATTTTGCCGAAATCGAAGTATATGAATTGCACTAAAAAAAGTCGACTGAAAAACGGGAGCCCCCCCTAGAAAAAATGTCTGAATTCAACACTGAGTAGAGTGCGAGCCGATGTGCGCCGAGAGAAAGAGCGAATGCTGACATTGAGTACATGAAACCGCGGTTGTGACGGAACGGTGGGCGAGGTGTTTTTCATACCGAGTGGAACAATTCTGCGGTAGATTTGTCCATTTGTTTAACCACGTTTGGGCAGTAACGCGGGTTCTCGGCATTGGACCGAAAATCGGTCCAGGGAATTAGAGAATACGAAAAGGAGTATGTGTGTGAGGAGGAAGTGGCCAGCTTCATTACCACATGCGATGCCGACACTATTCGAGTTATTGAATGATGGACGGCTCTACATGAAAGTAATTTATCGTTAGACTGGAATTCGAAAAATCGCCATGTGAACAATAATCTAATGTCCCTGTTTCATTAAATAAAAAACGAGAGCGGAGAACCTGCAGTCAACAGAAACGTTGAAAAACAGTTGCGATACGTTTTTCGACCAAAACACTTCGTTCGAAAATATAGCGGAAGAACAACGGTTGAATAAACGACCCAAACGTTAAACGTAAGGGAAACGAATAATTAGACGAACTTGTCCGTACCGATTTACCAGTTTGACCACGCGTATGGAAAACGGGACGCATAACTAACATTATTTTTTTTTTTAGTAATTTTCAATCGCATATTCGTATTACAATTTCGTATTTATATTTTATTATTATTTCTAAAAAAAAAAAAAAAAATAAATATTATTATTATTATTATTTTTGTTTGTTCGTGTGTAAGTGTGGTTCGCGTGTTCGCGTTGTGAACGACATTTCGTCACGCGTAATCCGATAAGAAATATTATATATCAATCGCCGAGGGATTTGCCGGTGGGCTGTCGAGATGATGCGCTCGCGTAAAAACCGTCGTTTATCGTTTACAGACTCACGAATTGCGGGACGAAAGACGCGAGCGTATTATTGACGAGCAAAAAAAAAAAAAAAAAAAAAAAATGAATGTTCTTTTAATACATCTATTCGAAAAATATCGGTTGTAGTAGAACGAAAAATAAGTGCCCCCGTTATCGTTTCGAATTCACCTGGGACGGACGGCGCGTTTAAAAATAATATATTGTGAGCGTAAATAAAGAAAACGGAACGAAAATCGAAAATTTCGTCCGGCGAACGATCATGTGATGACGACAATAATAATAATAATAATAATAATTATTATTATTGTTATATGCGCGCCGGCGAAAGAGACCGTCGTCGGTACGTCGCCGCGCGGCTACGTGGTGTAGTCGAGGAAGTATAAATCGATAACGCGGCGGTGCGCGCGCGACCGGGGCGGGCGTGGCCGGGCCTTAATCGACGGGCGGGTCTCGTCGATCCGGTCCGGAACCGCCTCCTTTTCCGCGTCCCCTCAACGATAGTAGTAACTCTCTGGAGGTTTCTTTTATTATTATTATTATTCTCACTTTTTCTTTCTTTACCATTTGCTGCCTTCCCCTTACCTCCCTCCCCCGCATCGCCATTCGTATAATATAATATAAAAATGTTGGCTACGGCCGTACAGGCATACGTACAACGAGAACGGTACAACGGCGTATAGCCGCGCGCGCGCGCGCGCGGAGAAGGGACGACGAGAAAATAAAGTTTTCCGTCCCTTACGGTCGCAGGTCGGAGAAGTTTGTTGCCGCTGTGTGTACGCAGCGCCGGGGTCTCTGAACGAAATTTCACTCTCCGTTTTATTTTCTGTTTTCTGTTTTCTGTTTTCGTTGCGGTGAAAACTTCGCAGTTTATTTAAACGCGAATAGCGTATATAAAAAAAACGTCCGAGACGGGAAATAATAAGAAATGATTCGAAACGGTTTTTTCATTACCTCCCCCTCTCCTGCCGTGTGTAGTTCCGTCGTGACGCTCGACGTGTAACAAAGAGAATGTTTAAAAACACTCGTCGCAAAAAAAAATACGTAGAGAGAGAGAGAAGTTAAGGGATTAGTTAGAAGTCGAGAAATTTCGGTATAATTATTATATAATTCGAACGGCCGCGAATAATAATAATAATAATAATAATAATAATAATAATGTACTTTTATTTAAAACGCCAACGAGTCCGTTTATTTCGATAATATTGAAAGAGTAAAAAAAAAAAAAAAAAAAACAGGTATCGATCAAACACACCAATTGCACATCCCTGTAAAATCGTGTTTCTATTATATAAATTATAAGTCGAGTGTATATGTCACCGCGGGCAGTATTTGAAATATACTTAACTTGTATTCGGTCCCAAAATATATCCAAATTTTCGTACTACACACTTCGTCCCGAAATATCGATCGATTGAAATTATAACTACTAAAAGGATGAATTGATGAATTCGAATAGCACGCACACTTTTAAATTTCCTACTATACGCACTTCATTTTTCGCATCACACGCAAAGCGTGTCGGTACTACACACGATTTTAAGGACTGCTTGTATTTATCCAAATTATGTTTTCTTTCTTTCTTTCTTTTTTTAAAAAAAAAAAAAAAATAGTCCACACCCTTCTGCACATGTATAAATGATAAACGCTCCGCACAAATTTTTATTTTTCAACAGAATTCCGAATACATTTAACACGCAGATTTATTATATTTCTATGACGCAACGAACACACGATATAATGTATTGCGATATATTTCCGACAACAGTATACAGAAATACGCGCACGCGAATAAGCACAAATAATCGCGTGGTTAGAAAATACGCAGTTGGAGACACTATTTTATTTTTTTTCTAGTTTCCAAACTATTATCCAGTCTATTCGAGAAATAATTATAATAATATACGCATATAACACTATAAAGTAAATTTCTCAACTTTAAATCAAATCGAGTACAAAAAAAAAAAACAATACATTAAGCAGAAATTTATAAATCATTTTTTTTTTTTAAACATAAATTATACATATTCATTCGTACAGCTGTATTAATAAAGTTATAAATTTCGCGTTGCGTGTGTTACACGTAATATATTATTTGAAATTCGTTTTTCTCTCTGATGTAATATAACGGACATTTATTTCGGTCCAGCGTGGGCGCATCCGCGCTATTCAGAGATTTTACCGTATTTAAGATACATATATTTTTTCCTCTTATGGAAAATAAATATAGTCGGCCTTTGCAGGTTATTACATATTATACGTACCATAGCGTCTTTTATATTATATACTTTCTATATATATATATATATATATATTATATACGCGTGTATAGTGCTTGCAGGGTATCCTGTCGACCTTTATAAATATCACCACTACCCTTTAACACAGTGTATATATATACGTACGGCGATTTCTATACGTTAATATATTCCTATTGCGAGTCGCGAGACCGTGCGTGTGAGAGAGAGACGCAGCGTATTATATTATAAAAAGACGATATCGAGGGAGAGAAAAACGCAAAAAATAAAACTGTATAAACGTATATATTCGGCGAGGGCTGGTACAATGTCGTGTGAACTTTCTTCATCCGAATAACGAAATTCCGATTCGTTTTCGTCGTATATCGACGATGCGGTGTGTGTATATATATATATATATATAAGGGGGAAAAAACGAATTTTTACCGTATTATCGCGGAACAAGTCTGCGGACATATGGGAAATGGACGTTTAAAACATTAAATAATTATAATAATACGTTTTATCCTCAGTATTGTACACGAAAAAAATAAAACGTATTATATACGTATTGTATTCGCGGAAATAAAGTAGTAGTATATACTTATATATTTTTTTTGTTTTGTTGTTATTATTTGATATTTTTTTTTTTCAATTCTTTATTAACGTGTAATTTAATAAATAAAACGATCTATATAATGTCCCTGTAACGACCGCGGTATTATATATATATATTATTATATTCCGCTTTTCCCTGGAAACCGACTGCTTATACGCGTATATAGTCCGAATTTGAAATATTTATCGATAAGTATAAGATATAAGCTCATTAATTTTGAACCGGCGCGGATGATAAATGCGAAAACGTTATCTCCGTAAACCTCGAAGCTGAAATTCGTCGGGATGAAAAAAAGAAAATGGAAAATTCAATTTGCCATATCCTCTCCCCTGTCAGCGACGACGACTGCGGTGTGTGTTATACGCACAATTGCAATTTGAAAATTCGCAATATAAGTGAATATACAGAGCCGTTAATCGTATTGCTCGTGTGCCAGCTCGTCGTGTATTATTCGTATAATAAAATATCATTAATAACGCGTTGTTCATTACACAAAAACAACGTTAAAATAATAATAATAATAATAATAACAATAATAATAAATACAACGCGGTGTAAAAAAAAAAAGAAATGGAAAGTCGTTCCTCTCTCTCTTCATTGCACGCGGAATAACGGGTTAATATAGTTTTTTTTAAATAATATATTAATTCCAAAGATATGTACCCGCGAACTGCGGATACTGGGCTCGATTATAGGAATATATAATACATATTATTGTGCAATCCACGCGCGTCTCGTTTATATTTTTCCCGATCAATCGGTATAAATATAATTTTGCATTTCTATTCCATTTCCTCGCCCGTCTGTCCGCGGATTTTATTATATACATTTATATATATATATATTATATATATGTATATATATTGTAATAGTTCAATCGCTTGTTTTGGTACGATACGTTATAAATAGGTAATTAAAATTTTTCAACTCCTAAAGAAAGGAGAGGATTTATAGTTAATACATAAAACACAAATTTATATATATATCACATATTATACAAACCAAATAATAATAATAATAATAATAATAATAATAATAATAATAAATAACTCGTCGATTATTTCGATGTATATTCATTTTGGAAAACAAAATTATAACACAAATTCCAAACGTTTATATATATATGTAGTTTTCTCGTATATATATCGGATAGTCCGACGAGATCACTCCTTCGGTTTTTTTTTTTATTCCGCTTATTTCTTTCCGCCAATTGCGAGCGCATATAAATAACCATAAAAGTGTTCGTATTTTCCGGCGTAGAATTCGTCGAGTAAAATCTGCTTTCGGATTTTGCGCAGACAATTATTTGTACACTCTTTCGATTCGATCTTTTCGTGTTATATACCCGTAACCCGTATTCACTTCTAAACATTCGACCACCGACGCGCGCAATAATATATTAAATCGAACATTTGATTGGCATTCAATTCGGAATCATTTTATTTCTCTCTCTCTCTCTCTATCGTGCATCCCGCAAATACGCCACTACAACGCGCGTTATATAAATAATTAATAAAATCTAATAGGGGGTGGTTTTTTGTTTTTTTTTGTTTCGGAAAAATAAAAACCACAGTCACAGCGGTTCGTCTGTTTTACGAGTCACTTATCGTCGCGACGGGGCGATCATCGAATATCGAGGGATAAAATATACTCCCCGCTGGGTGATTTGATGCTGTAGAGATGCTAATCGTTCATCATCGCGCGTCGCGTAATACTTCCAGGCCACATATCAAAAAAATTCGTATAACGCGTAATAATAATAAACAAATAAATCGAAACTCTGCGCCACACCGAAGACGATTTTCACTTTTGCTCCGATTCCCCCGAGAAAAACGTACATTTATATATTTCGAAAACAATTTTTTTTTCTCTCTTTTCCCGTACTATCGATTTTCGATCAGTGGTAAGACGATCTTGTTGGACATTATCGCGTTCAAAATTCCAAACGGTTTCGGTCAACGATAAAAACTCGATAAACTCTTTGTGGTGAGTGGGGGTGGGAAACGAAAATAATAAATTTAAGAATACGGTTTGTGAAAAAAAGAAAAATTATGTAATACATAAAAGTACGGGAATTATATTTTTTATTTTCGTATAAACCGTATACTTTTTTTTTTTAATAATAATAAATATAATGTCGTCTACGGTGTTTTGAAGTGTAAATACACTCGGCGGCGGCCCGGAGATTTTTAATATTTTATATTATTAAAAAAAAAAAAAGCGTTTCGCATATTATTATTGTGTAAACGGTTGTGGTGGTACATATGTTGAGATGTTTGCACTATACTCGCACGCGATTTTAAATGACGCGCGCATTGCCCGAGGGCGAATCCCGAATTGTTTATGGGGATAAAACGACGACGCGCGGAGAACGTTTCAAAACGAAATCATTTTATACGCGTACACAAAAGGATACCGACTTTTGACGACGGGGTTGCGTATTTAACGTCTCGCCGTTTTTATATGTTTATAACAATGAGCAAACGTTCATTTTTCTCGTTTTAAAACCGCGGTATTTATTTTATTATTTTTCGCGAAAAATATTAATTTTATTGTAATTTAAGTTAATTTTTGTTAGTCTTATTAATAAATATGTTTCTCTTTTGCTTTCTTTTCCGAGTAGTTGTTTTTTTGTTATTTATTGTGCCTTAAAATCAGAGCCATTCTCCATAATATATTTACAAGAGATAAATGTATTATTATTTTTTTTTTAAACACACAAAACGCTATAAAAAAACCCGCGTGAAATCCATATCATACGAATACAATATTTTTGGGAAATATTCTGATAAATTTTTATCAATCAACAGTATAATTTATTGTATTATTCCGATTGACAATGGAAAAAAATTGCCTCGGTTATAGAAATGCCTTTGGTTAAAATGAGTTCACCCCGCAAAAATAAATCTCAATTCGATTTCAAAAAAAAAAAATCCATATATTATTTTCTTTAACGTTTAGAACTCGAATTTCATGATTTAAAAAACAAAAAAATTATTCGACGATAAACCTTTCCACTAATTCAATTGGTTTTCAGGGAAAAATAAGAATTATCCAATTCACGACGGACTAAAATTAAACCGAGAAAACATAATTTAACAGCCGCAAATGCCAATCGCCACACAAAATTACGAACAGCTAAAAAACGAGTCTTATATTTGTCGACTCGACTATTATGAAATTTTCGACGATTAACGAAAGTTAAGACAACGATATTTATGTCGATTAGTTAAAAAGTTAAAGAAATATATTAATTTTTTTGACTATAAATTTAATGTTCACCTTCATTAATTGAAAAAACAAAATAAGTTCCGTAATTAATTTTTGATTAATAATTTTAATTTCCCGTCTACGGCAAATATTATGAGTACTTTATTTCGGTAAAATAAAACGTGTAAATCTTTTAAAAAAAAATACTGTAATTCGCGCGACTTGATAGAAAAAATAATCGTTCCCGTGTCTCTACACAAAATAACCTTGGGAATATTCAATATACGTATATATATATATATATAGAAAACTTACAAAACTGCAATATTATTCCAGTTCGTGTTTAGACGATAAAATCGAAATTGATGAAAATCGACTTGTCCACCTTCCGTATGAATATAATTATTGTTTAGATTTTTTGGTTCATTTGTTGTGTTATTTGCAAAACCACAATTTTCGGATTCGTTTTTTTTTCTTTAAATATTTTTATTGACGATGAGGCGAAAAAATACGTTAATCGGTGAATTCCGACGAATAATTCTCATTGACGTAAATTCTCTGTTCACTAATATCGGTCGAGTAATAATAAGCTTCCAAACGGACAGACACACGTACGCGGAGTGGAGACGTTGCATTTTTTATACATTATACATTTATAATATAATATTAATAGTTCAGAGCTGTCCAACATTTTTAATTCGAGGACCGTGTAAAATATTAAACACACTGAAATAGTGCACCGAAAAATTACACGTACTTAAAATATTTAATTTTATAGAAATATAACAAAATGAAATAATACAATTCTTTTTTTTTTTTTTTTACTCGTAAATTAAACGCGATTTAGACGCGTATTTATAATGTAAAAGGAAAAAAACTTGCGCATAAAATTCGCACACCTCGTAGAAACATATTTTGTCGAATTTCGATAAATTTCTGTTCGTATACCCAACAGGATTTGAGTCCGATTTTAAGAATTCTTTTTGTTTTCGACAGCTGTAGTAAGCGCGTGTGAATTATTCAGGAATTTCGGTAATGTTTTTTTCTACATTTAATGCGTGTTTCTACCGTTGTTTTGAAATCCAATCGGAAATCCGAGTCAAATATTCAAATGTAATAACGAGTCCGTGGTCTTTTTTTTTTTTTTTTGGACAACGAATGAACTCGATAATTAAAACTATTAACACTGCAGGCATAATTAGTGGCGCATTCTGAAGGTGAGTTAGGTTCGGGTTGAAATTTCTTCTAACTTAACGATTTTCAAACGTACAATATAGAAAATGACGAGATAGATTGAAAATGTCGATGAAAACATAAAAAAAAAAACGCGAATTTCAATAAAATAAACGTCGCTAAAAATCAATGCGTGTATTCGAACGAAAACTTTAAAATGTCTACAATTACCGTTACGACGAAGTGGCGAGCGAGGAACCGTGTCGAATTTCACCGGTAATTTTCCGCCGAACACAACGAATTCGGAATTGAATCGAAACTGACGTCGCACGATTCGATAATATAATAACAGACTACGCGGTTTTTTCCCCACCCTCCCGTATATAGAGTCTTTACTCGTAAATGTATAGAAAACGATTTTCTCGAAAATACGAGACGTCCGGAATCGTTGACCGCGAGATGATTTTTTCAATAGTGCGGTGAAATCGCGCTTTTCAAAAGTACAAAAATAAAAACGAACATTTTAAATGAGAATTAAAACGCGCGCGCAGAACGTTTCCAATTAGCCGATACAGTGTGTTTTCTACGTACGAAAACGAGAATTTTACGCTTTTCCCCTCTGAACATTTCACTCGCCCGCGCTATACACGCCGGAGTCATCATCCGCGCTTCCACAGGTACACACAATAATAAGCTCGTCCTTTATTTCCATCCGTCCGTCCTTCGTTATTACTCCAAAACCGTATCTCCCCTCCCTCCTCAGCAGCCACAGTTGATCGTCGTCACTAATGATGCGCGTACACGTAAGTACAAATATAAAACAAGCGCGCACCCTCTCTTTTTTCTCCGTTTATATATATATATATATTTACACGCGCTGATGGTCGTACAGCATCCGACGACGACGAGGAGAGAATACAATTTATGTTCGCTCGTGTTGAGGAGCCCCCAAAGGAAAATAAGAGGCGGAGAGCGGAGAGCGGAGAGTGGAGAGTGGAGAGAGAGAGAGAGAGAAAAATTCGTTTTTACAAGGAACACGTCGACGTCGGTTGATGTGCGCCGCATATACGACGGGGCTCCGGTGTAGCACGGTGCGAGATGATGATGGTGAGATGGTCGGATTTCGGAAGAGTATATATATATATACGCTCTCGCGAGCAGTGCCTGAGTACATTGCCGTCGCCGCCGTTTCCCAATACACTAAGCGGATCAACTTGCGCACCGCGTCTCTCTTTCTCTCTCCGGCTAAAGGACTACTTAGGACGAGGAACGATGCGAGTGGTCCACCGACATCCCCCCACGTGTATGTGCCATATAAGTATACCGTACGGCGGCGGACCCCTTCTATAATAGTAATCATCGTCGTCGAATGCTGATGCTGATGTTCGGACCGAACAAAAAAAAAAAAAGTAGAAACAATCAGTGGCGTAGATATACGGGAGGGGAGGGGGAATACTAAGAGTTTTCATTTCCCCTCACTAAATCCCTTAAAAAAGAAATTGTTCTCGCCATTCGAAACGTTGAAATCGTGCGCGTTCTCCCGTTAAATCGCGAACGCAACAACGAATTTCGGTGCTATATAATTATAACGATATTATTATTATTATTATTATTATTATTATATACGAAGCTGAGATTCTCGAACATTTATTATTATTACAACGCTGCATCATACGGGCCGCCGAGTCAGAATAAGTTTTTGAAAATTGGACTCGCGTCATATTCCTGTCGAAAGATCTACGGATTCTGTAAGAAACGGTACGAGTCCCCTTGTTCACAATGTACCCTGCCAGCGTAGTATAACGTTATTCCAGTGAACGAAATAATGGCCCCGTAGGAGGGCTCACTATTTTATAAACTCATGTTTTACCAAACTCTTATCGTATATTTCTCATTTTTGTTTTCCTCAAATTGTTCGTTGAACAATTACTGAAACATTTGTTATTTGTTGTTTTGTATGTTGTAACGTTTTAATTTTTAATAATAATATTAATATCGCGCAAAATCGCGAGACGAAAATTTAAAAAATGCAAATTTACTTTCTAATTGTATATAATATTTTATAAAGAAAATGTATTTTTCCGCACTTTGGAGTTGTCAATTGACATCTTGCGGATGTATATAACAAATATTGAATTTTTTATACGAGAACCGCGGGGGGAGGCTGTGCTCCGTTTTATCAATCTCATGGGAGGGGGGAGGGTCGAAGCCCCAAAGCCCCCCCCCCGTCCCGGACATGGCGTCCATGGTGAAACCGATATACATTCCTCGTTCCGCTCGGAATCCAAAAAACCGTTATACATTTTTTATTCATAAGCGCGTATTCGGCGTCGAAAAGTTTATTCGTCCGGCGGGAAAGAGGGAGAAATCTCGACTGTGAATTGTACGAGCGCTGGCAGGGGGATTAGTCGGACAGCGGTTGCGGGATAACGCGCGCGCGCTCGTGGACCTCGTGTGTCGTTTCACACGGCCGAGACGCGAACGCGTTCCCCGGTTCGGTCCGTATTTGTGTGCACACGTGCGCGATGGGAAACTCGACACGTTGCGTGCGTGCGGTTGAGTCGTATAAATGTATTCGCGTGCGAACGGGCGAAGGAGAATTTCTTTTTTTTTCGTTCGCCCGAAGTTGAATACTTGTAAAACGCTCAATCGTTCACCGCACACACACATGCCTGTGTACACTACGAGTACGCGTTAAAAACGACATAACGATTTATCGAGACGCACTGCGCGCGTTATTTAACGGAGAAAAATTTCCTTGAAATTATAGAAGAAAAAAAAAGCGGTCGTGAACACCTCTAATAAGGGAATCATTCGGATAGAGTATACCCCAGTTTTGTCGTTACTGCGAATTTCAAAGCGACGCGGATAAATCGTTGAACGAAACCGATTTCGAGCCGAGCTTCGGCACTGTCGGCTACGCTCGTGGTGCGGGATGGAACTGTTAATGAAATCGTTGATCGCGAAACTGTTTTGGAATAAAAAGACGATAATTTACGTTTTTCACACGTTTGCGACGCCGTCCGAAAACAAGGAGATTCCGGTGCGCACGTGTATAATTCACATGATCGGAAAATACTTGTAGTGTTGAGCATTTACGAACCGGTTAAATGATAATAAATTCGAGAAAAAAGTGGTTCTCGACAAATTATTATTGTTATTATTATTATTATTATTATTATTATTATTATTATTATTATTATTATTATTATTATTATTATTATTATTATTATTATTATTATTATTATTGTTGTTGTTATTATTATTATTCGTCGTAACGCGTGGTAAATTTTCTTGTTTTTGGTGAGGTAAAATGTTAAGACGCGGAGCTCGCAGTGTTGGCCATCCCTGTGTGTGTATGTATCCTGATCTAACCTGCGCATATCTCGTTGCGGAGTCGAGGCGACAAACCGAGGGGGGAAAGTGGAGGGAAGGGATGGGAAACGGACAGACAGGAATACACGTGCGTATATATATATACACGAATTATGTGTGGAATAAAGAAACGAAACGAGACAACGCGGACGGTTGTGACACCTTACACCTTACACACGACGTCGTCGAGCCTAATCTGCCTGTGCGTGTCGGAGTCGCATGTTGCTATCGCGCGCACGTATATATGCTCGTAGGCTATTGCGCCAGACCGTAGAGAAGACCACACCTGTAGGAATCTCGGATGACCGACGACGACGTGGCTCGATGATGGCGTGTCCTTGCTCGTACACACACACACACACGCACACTCGCGCGCTTAACATCGAGATGCTGCTGTACGAGAACAAAATGGCCGTCTCCGGAAGATTATAAATATATTGTTGTTATTATTATTATTATTATAACCCGTTCGGGCTCGGATATCGTCTGCAGGTCGCGCGTGTATAAGCAGATTACCGGTGTCGTGTGAAGACCGCTCCGTTCGACGTCATCGCCATATTATATTATATAAACGTGTGTGTGTGTGTGTGTACGTCTTGGTGTGTTATCTCGTGTATATATATATAAAGAATTCCGTTAATATAACGTAAGTGCGACACTGTAATGTACAGCGGCGGGGCAGCATAGACACGTCCCGAGATGGAAGGAGAGCAAGATCGTCTTCCCCACCTCTCTGGGTTTTTAATCCGGTCCAGCGTTATCGTTCGCTCGCATGATGGCTGCATTAGCTATAACCAGAGACGTATTTTTAAGGGCGGGTGGAGTTGGTGGGGGGGCCGGGGGGGAGTTAGAGGAGCGATCGCTTAGAGCGGCGTTTTTTTCTTTAACATAGCCAATCTTCTGTTACCGGATAATAATGTGAATTGGTTAATTTCATTTTCTATCAATAATAATTCTAACATCGTACTACGTACGGTACGGCGCTCGGTAAAACACGCGGAGGGGAGGGGGGGAGGAAAGAAATAGAAATAGTAGATGATGACAGGTATGACGTGGAGTCCTCATTACCGTGGTCTGAAATGTTTTTGAATTTAAAAAAAAATTGGATCAAACTGAGCAAACGAGTTGGACACTCATAACACACGGTTTCGATCAACGATTTGAATTGACGACGTAGACGAATTCAGTGACCACAGAGAATGTCCACGTGGATCATCACGATTTGATACATAAAGTAAATAATAATAATAATAATAATAATAATATTTTTGTACAGTTTCATATATTAAATCGCCTGTATCCGAGACGACGATTGTGAATTTGCGCCCACTGTTGTCGCGCCCGTTCTCGTTGTACGCCGACCATCACGTACATATTATGTACGACGTATCATTATTATCATTATTATTATTATTATTATCATTATTATTATTATTATTATTATTATTATTATTATTATTATTATTATTATTATTATTATTATTATTATTATTATTATTATTATCATTATTATTATTATTATTATTATTGTATTGACGTGTCTTCCTCTTTTAAATCCGACAACCGATTGTGTGTTTTATAAGGTATACCGTATACAAATACACGTAAAATATAGCTGGATAGTCTCTTTCACTCCGTGTGTGTGTGTTTCGTCGTCTCGAGACGTAATCGTATAATCTGCCTGTATGCGATCGCGCGATTGTTACACGCGGCGGTTTTGTACAAACGTTTCCGAAAATACGAATATTCGTTTTGAATATTTTCTAAAGAAAAGACGTTTAGAAAGATGGGGAAAAAAAAAATCAAATTCGCGCGCGCGATTCGGAAAACGGGCAATAATAACCGTTGCGACGTATGAAGACGAAAATAAAAACGATTTTAATAGCGCGCAAAAGAAAGAAGAAGAAGAAGAAATAATAACATCTGCAGGCGAAAAACACGATTGTGATCGTCAAAAGACTAGAAGCCTATATAATATCGTAGTAGAATTTACGTTTGGATTAAAATTACACATTCATTTCGCAATATAAAAATCTACGTTTTTAGCGTTTAAAACGTTAAAAATCCGTCAGAATTCCGCGCGCTTTATAATCTATTAATTGAATATTGTGGAAAAAATATTTTTATTTTTTTTCAAGAATAGTATAAAACGGGGGGAAAAAAAACGAAAAACGGTAAGAAGTTAGAAAAAGCGTAAATATACGCTGCGATCGGCGGGAAACGTTAAAACGCGTGAAATAAAATTTGAGAACTTTTTTTTTTTTCATAATATATCTCGAATGAAAAAAAAAATAAATAAATCCCTACGCGCAAACGTTAAGAGTTAAACGCGCGTGTAAAATTTAGAAATCAAATTGAAAAAGAGCCCCGTGGATTTTTCCAAGCGGCGTTACGAAAAAAAGTGCAGGGAGATATTAAGCCGCGAAAACTCACTCTCGGCGCACACGCGTTCCTCCTGGCCGGCAAATCATGTACCGCGGTACATTCCGTGCGCGCGCACGTACGTAAAATATAATGTACGACCTGACCCCGTCCTACTCTCCCTCGCCACGGCGAGACGCGTAAAGTCTTTTTCGCTCCCTCGCTCGTCCTCCTCCAGCTGCTGCTGCTGCTGCTGCTGCTGCGTATACTCCGCCGTCCGCCATGACGGTACGGTACACGCCGCAAGCGACTGGCGCACGCGCCGTTGATAACGTTTTATATTTATTACGCCGCCGTATAATAAAAACGTGTCGTCGCCCCCCGAACGGCGAACGAGTAACCAGCAGAGGGTAACGGGGACGCGACGTATTTTCAAATATAATATTTTTATAACAACTATATGACGTTATACGAGGCGATATTGTGTGTGTGTAGAGAGAGATGTTAGTTTTCCTAACGTAGTCCCTCCACTGCAGCACGCAGCACGGAAATACGTCGGAATCCTGTAACAACACGAGAAATAAATCAATTTCTCCCCCCCCCCGCCCCCCGCGGGGCGATCGGCGCGAATCCGACGCGTTTTCACCGCCACCGCGAACAGGGCAGCGGTAGAATTTTCGGCGCGAGTTTTTATTTCCGATAATTAACCGCCGTAAAACGCGCATCGGATTCAATCCGCGGATTATAATAATAAACGTATAGAAAAAAAAACAAAAAACGAGCGTCACTGCAGGGGCGTATTTACTTCATACCTTAGGGGGGGGGGGCGAATAGAAAAACGGCCCGTCGAATCTGTTGCCAACTTAGAATTATCGAAAAATTATATAAAAATAATAAGTTTTAATTAAAAAAATGTTTTATGACATTTTAGTTTTAGTTCGATTAATTTTAGTTGTCAGTAGATATAGGTACATAGACAAGTATCTAGGGGGGGGGCGATCGCCCCATCGCCCCCCCTTGTATACGCCCCTGCGTCACTGTGTACGGGCCCCGATCAAGAGGATAATCCGCGAACTATCGTCGAACGACCGTAACGTCGGAGGTTAATGCTCGTTTCTAACAACGCTGGTGGAGCGGAATTTATAAAGAAGAAAAACGCACCTGACCGCCGCGTCGGCGTAGACGCAGCTCAAGACGTTCGAGAAAAACTATCCGACGGTACGCGGCGAATGATTTGCCTCTCTATCCTATAATAATTTAAAAAAAAAAATATATATATATATATACATATACCCATAATGATTTGTTTATTTTGATTTTATAGTACGCGAAAAATACAATGCCGTATGTGAATATTTCCAATTTCTCGTGAAACCATTAGTTTCAAAACAATATCTGTTTCGACGAGATTTCGCGTTCCTACCGTGTAATTTTCCTGTAGCCTTTGACGAAATCGATTGTAAAGACCACACGGCGTACACTACTATACTCTGGTAGAATTTCTGGGTACCAGACCTGAAAGAAAAAGAAAAAACAACACGTTGTAAAACCAAAATACACACCGCACTCGTTGCTCGGAATCGAGAATACGTAAGAAAAGCAGTTTTCACCGATAAATATTTCTTTGTAATTGATTCGAAATCCGAACGCTCGACAAGGTAAAAACAACGAATTTTCGAGACTTTTTTTCCACCCAACGCGCGTTCAACATCTCAAATCGCCTGATTCCGAAAAGAACGTTTTTCTGGGACGCTTTTTTTTTCTTTTTTTTTTTTACGATTTTTTTCTCGTAAGATATTCCGTTTTACACGCTTGAATGAAACTCAACTGGGCGAATTGCGAAACGCGTTCAACAAAAGTATCGTCTGCGCTCGATTTTCTATCGGAAAGTATAACGCCCACGTTTTTTCTTTTTTTTATGCCGCAATGATTTTCACACACCGCCAACGCGATAATAATAATAATAATAATAATAATGAAAAAAACGTCTCGTGATTTTTACGCGGTCCTACTTAAACCGCTGTTTCAATAAAAAAAAAAAAAAAAAGGAAAAAAAAACAAAATCCATTGGTTCTTATTATAAAAACGGGCGAGATGCCTATCGGTATGAAAATATCGATTCGCTATTATTAACGTCGTATTATTATCAATAGTGTAAAATCGCATATTTCACACAGCGATTTCTAAATGAAAACGTGTAGAATGATTTTGTTTAAAAAAAAAAAAAAAAAAAAAACGTAGGACATTTTTCACAAAACACACTTATTTTTATATCCGCATACCGTATCCGAATCGAATTACATTTTATATATATATTAAGATTTAATTTTACGCGTCATACTTGGATTGTGTTGATAAACGAACAATTTATAAATCCATAATACATCAGCCGTATTCATACGTTTATAATATCGGTATTATTGTATATTTATTATTATTATTTTTTTCATAACCGCGGCCGGCATCTAAACGCGTGTGAAAACAATTGATAAAAGAAAGACAAAATTTTGTAATATTTCATTGTTAAATAAATGGTCGTAAAACGCGAGATTTATATTCGAATAACATATTATATAATAACTATCGGTTTTTATATCAATTTCCTTATATAAAACGCAGTAATTTAACCGTAAAGTGATCCGAAGCAATCGCGCGATTCATTTACATTTTTTTGGAAATAGAAGATATAATTTTCAAAAAAAAAAACAATATGGTCAGACCAAAATGTAATTATTACTGGTTATTAATTTCTGGGTTATTATTTAGGAAAAAAAGAATAATATTAATAATAATAATTGGATAAATTACAAAATTTTACGAGTACCAATGGGGCGTAGGATCGGAAACGGGTCCTCTTCGCGGATAATATAATTTTCCCGCGGATGAACACGTTCGTGTTAGGAAAATCGCGCGCGCCCGTCGCACTTGTTTGCGTACAGGGCAAAATCCTCTGTGGGAGTGGGGGACGGGGTGGCGAACGAACGACGGCCGGGTGAGAGTCGAGTGCGCGCCGAAAGTCAAAACGTTAACGCGGCCGCCCTCGCCGGTTGTTTACACACGGCGGCCGACGCGCGGCCCGTTACCTCGCCGCACCGCCCGGCCAAAAAGGTTGCGCCTGCAGCGGCCGGGCGCGCGTGCACCGGCACTACTTTTCCACTCGAGAACGTTGCACGCACGCTGCACGGGTACGCCGCGCGGCGCCGTCCGTCGACGCGTATCGATTTGTCGTCGTCGTTGCACGTCCTGTGCACGGTCGTACGGCGCGCCGCGCCTGGACGACGGGGACACGCGCGGTACGTTACCGCGGCCGGATGAATATGCGAAGGGCCGCCTGAAAGTGTAACAGGGGAAACGCGGTATTATTATTATTAATTTAAATTAGAAAAATAATGAACGAGTCATTCGCGGCCGCGTCCCGTGGGTCACCGTCAGAGAATTTTACAAAAAAATCTTTTTTACATATACGTATGGGGTGGCCGGGGTTACACGGGAACGTACCGCATTTCAAAAGTCTGTCCCGTTGTTCCGGGACAAACGATCCCGGGACGATTAATTGTCCCGTATTTCGATAACACGTCCCTTTTCCTTATTGTATTAAAAAAAAAATTTTTTTTCTTTCCCGTATGGACCGAAAGAAGTTCTCCCCGATCCTTACCGAGTCGCACTCGGTTACCGGTAGCAAATTTTATCTGTAGTTAGTACTTTAGAAAGGTAATTTTTCAATTTTCCTACTGGGTTTCTCGAAAATCCCTTGAACCCCTCAGCCATAACTGCACCGCTGACCTAGAGTATCCTTTCCAATAACCAAAGTGTTTCATCCGCCCTTACCGACATCCGACAAGCGAATTTTTCCCATTTTATTTACGATAAAAGAATTTCATACTTGATATATTTGTCCCATATTTTTATATTTATAATCTGGCCACCCTATATACGTATAACGAATATTTACATTTAACGGTGCGACTAAAAAATAAAAAAAAAAAATTTAGACACATGACTTTAAATCAATTGAGTTCAACGCGTTGAAATTCGTACTTATTATTATTTTGATGAATATTTTATAAAAATATCTGATATAAATAACCGTTTTTTGACGTAGTAGTTTGTTATAAAATTTTTAAAAATTTGTACCATAATTTAAAAGAAAAACGACAGTCCCAAATCTTTTTTGGGGCCCCTGTTCGTTAGGGGGCCCTGGGCTATAGCCCTCTTAGTCCCCCCACGTTGAATAATTCACGTGTGGAGGGAGGGGGTCGAATAACGCGTGTGGTCCTCCCCCCCCCCCGGAGTCTGAGCGAACGCGCGTCTTTTTGTAATTTTCAAAAACTGACACGTTTTTTTTCTCTCTTTCCTATATTATTTTTATTGTTCGAAATAATGTCGTGGAAAAGAAGAAAAAGCAGCGAGCAGCGGTGTGCTGCAATTGCGCGGATGTCGCTCGAGTGAATTACTCAGATAAAAATAGCACTTTACTCGAGCTCGGACGAGGCGATATTTACCCCGGATTAATACGTGGCGGGAAAAATTTAAGAGCGAACCGAATACGACCGTACGTGGCGCGAAACCGATGAAAAAAGCGATACACGCTGCAGTAGAAAAACCTGAGTCTGAGCGACAGAAGCCTGCGCACGTTTACATACTGTACGCAAGTTCATTATTACCCAATGTGAAATAATAGTATTATTTGCAACTTTATCACCGGAACACGCGCGTTTCCCGGTGTAAAACGAATCATTCGCGATCGACTACATTCCTATATGGAACGAAGAACCGTGTTACAGACGAATACAAAAAAAAAAAAAAAAAAAAAAAGAAAAAACGCGAAAAACCGCAGAAGAAAAATTCATTAAAAAAATAGTTTTTCTTCAAAATCTCCCCGCGACGTCTAATTATTACGTATTATTTATTCATCGGTCAAAACGAGAACGTTCTTCTCTTTCGTCAGCTCTTACACGGTCGTTGAATGACTGCTCGCTGCCTCCACTCGCGTTTCTCTTCCGTCCGACTCTGTCGATGCTATTCCCCTGCGAGCACTCACGGATCATCGTCGACCCTGTCAGTCCAACGTCGTCTACGCCGGCCTCTGGGTCTCTTCCCGTTTACTTTCGATTCCTCTGTCATTCCGTTCGATCGCCAGACGATTTTTTTTTTTTATTATCATTATTCACAAAGTTTACAAAACGAACGTCCGAAATAGTCTATAAACAAATAATTGTCCATAACGATAAAACGAATTTTTTTTTTAACCCGCAATTCGCTCATCCGTTCTGAAACCGCCGCCGACGACGGTTACACGTGTGATGGGGTGTTACGAGCGAAGTGTGATTTCGCGCGGATGAGCAGACAGACCAACAAGTGCGCGAGCGTCCTCAGAAATTAATACAACCGCCGTTTCCCCCCCCCCTCCTCCTCCTCCTCCTCCGTCTCACAACTGCGCAATAACAATAATTGTGTTCACAAAAGTGTACGGTTAATTTTTTTATATTATTTTTTTTCTTCTTCTCGTCACTGTGTGTGTGTATATTTATTCAGTGTCGCCGACGCCGAATTGGGGTGCCGCCGACCGCAACAGCCACCGGAGAACGGTACACCGACGGAAATCGCGCAGCAGGCGCCTATTAACCAGAACAAATGGAATCACTCGCCGGCGGCCCCCGTCGACACTTAAACAAATAAACACGGCCGCCCGACACCCCGCCCCACCACCCCTCGTGGCCGGCGTAGTTGTTATTATTTTCCTAACGCGCGTATTGTGTTTGATATGCAAAGACGGGCGAACGAGCGCGTGCACTGTCACTATACGGAAAACCGTGCG
Source organism: Chaetogeoica ovagalla (assembly GCA_032441825.1). Classification (NCBI taxonomy): domain Eukaryota; kingdom Metazoa; phylum Arthropoda; class Insecta; order Hemiptera; family Aphididae; genus Chaetogeoica; species Chaetogeoica ovagalla. Next base: position 901,200 of record CM063747.1, on the reverse strand, counting down.
CCGAATTAAACGGTGTTATGACCGGGAGGCTGTAGCGTGGAAAAAAGTTACACCGCGGAGTGGTGAAAAAACGCTCCGTCGCGACGCGCGCCACGAACGATACAACAACAACAAGGGAAGGCCGCCGCCGCCGCCGCCGACGCCGCTAGTCGGAATCCAAACGCGTGGGGGTGGGGAGTTTTCGGTTCTTTTTTCCGCGCGAACGAAACCGATATGCGTATTATAACATAAATAACCGCCCCACACGGCGACTTACTTTAGACTTAAAGAACTTGTAGACTCAAAGACTTTAATTTACTGGCCCGTAAATTTCTTTCGGTCTTACAACACACGACGTCTGCCTATGCCCGTCCCGGAAAATTCTATCAGCTGATCAGTGTTTTATTTCAGACGACCAAATGTTCCGGGGAAGGGGTATCAATAACGGTCGGAGTCCTGAAAAATGTTTTCGGTACCGTTTTTTCTTTACATCATTATCGTCGTTTATTTACTACGTTAATCCGAATCGATTACGCAACACCGAGTTTTTACTGTTCATTAATGAATAATGAATTGAGTTAGTCATTGCGTTACTAAATAATTAACAAAGTAGCGAAAACAAAAAGAAATTTAAATCGAAAATAAAAACGAAAATTAAAAGGATATGTAAAAATAAATAATTAAAAAGATAGAAATAAAAAATTATAAGTCAATACTCTGTGGCTTTTATTGTATATTTAAGTATACATTTTGATATATATATATTTATTTTATATATATTTTCTTACTAAATAACTATTAGTTATTATTATTATTATTATTATTTTTGATTTCTATCTTTTTGATTATTTATTTTTACATATCCTTTTGATTTTTGTTTTTAATTTTAATTTCATAAATTCCTCTCTATTTTCACTACTTTTTTTATTATTATTATTATTAGTTATTATTATTTATATTATACAGTAATAATTAATTTAAATAAGACGAATAACGGCGTTGTTTTTGGCGCGCGTACAAGTCTGTTCACGTCATTCACGAGCCCGTCCCACAATTGGTACGATTGGTCCCTTCAATGCTAATTTCCAATATTAATATTATATGTCTACTTATGTGAATACGAAAATTAAACCGTAGCATAACGTGTTAAAAGCCGTATAAATAAAAATACGGAATTCGAAAAATGTAATTTGTATCTATATTTTTTATATATGGATACAAATAAAGGGTATTACCCCCCCCCCCTCTCCTGAAATAAAAACTGTCACCGATTTTTTACAACCGTAATTCGTTTCCATAAGCATTAGAAGATTCCAGTGGATACTTTAGAGAAATCGTTATTCGATTTTGTTTTTAAAACGTTCGAAAACTAATCGAGAAATATCGGGAATCGAGATAATCGCGACACTCCGCTTTATTAACGAACGAAAACGATTTTAGACTGTTTATAGTAATTATAGGTTCTGCTCCCACCCCCCCTCCCTCGTAAATTCGTAAAAGAAATCGGTTTTGTTATTTATAACGTAGGTTTGTCAACGTTTTCGACAGGGCGTATTATTTCGACAGAAAATTGAAATTGAACATTTTTATGGGCATTATTTTAAGAAATAATATTAAAATGACTTATAAGGTTAATCGTGAATTAACGTACTCTTACACACATTATATTATCAATAACGTTACGCCGATGCTCCGCGATCAGAATCGTTTTATCGGACGAAACGCGATTTTTCGCATTGCTTTCGAATTTACACAGAGACAAAACAAACATATCAGAATTCTTGCAAAATTTTCAATTTTTCAGGTTTGAAGTCGACGGCCGCGGCGTTCCGACGAGATCGTTTGGGAATCTCATGAAAATGTGAGTGTCTTTATTCATATGTCATATTATTATACTTCCGAATGGAAGACGATTCTGTCTTATACTGATCTTACATAATTATATAATAAATCTAGTTTAAAGTGACTCGTATACAAATGCGTTTTGCGAATTTTTCAAAATTAAATTTAAGAAAAAAAATATTTAACGTAGTCACCTGTAAACGTACACAGTGGCTAGTAACCAGGGAATGGGTCCTTGTGTGGTTCATTAAGAACACGAGCATTGAGCAACAAACCTAACAGAAAATGTAAAATCCTATAGTTTCATTCATACTCAAAACCCGCCCGTTGCACAAACATTTTCTATAATTACCAGTGAGAATGAATAATTTTTAGTAAATCTCTTCGGCGTACATTATAATAGAATAATAATACTGCTAATGAAAAAATATATTCTATACAAATAGAAATTAGAGCTACGCGTTATTATTGTTTTCAAAAAGCTTGCGATTTACTTATGTTTTTGAAACATTAAAAAGCGACCTTTCCGCAAAATTGAATTGAATTTTTAAAATAAATTTTTTACTAAGTTAAAAATAATAAACGATTTTCGAGTCAAAAGTTTATTTTAAAAATAATGTAAAACTTAACTCGACTTTTGAATTTCAAAAAGATATATTTCTATGTCATAAACGATGTTTCTAAATACTTTTTTACATTTCGTTTATATTTTATTATTATCGTCGTTCGGAACAGATTAATGAAAATAAATGATATTAGTAAAGAGCATTTTTTTCATTGGTATTACATCGAGTGATAGGTAGTAGTGTGATGGTATTCAAATTGAAAATCTTAAACTATTTTATTAACGAAGCTCATTTCCGTAGACGTAGGAATAAAATATTATATTATATATCCAAACGGCGCAGATTTGATATTAACTATAAATTTCAATAAATAATCGTAACGATTTTCCAAATGTTAAAAACTGGATGTTTCGTTTTAAAGCGTTGTTTCAATTTAAAAATAAATTTTCATATATCTATTATTGAATTATTCAATTACAATAATAATACGATGCTCGGTACTAACGGGGGTTGTTTTTTCGTTGACAAATTAGACAAAAAAAAAAAAAGACAAATAATTTTTATATCGAAACCAGAGTATGAAAAATATTCCGCGTACATTGTTTTTTTTTTTTTGTATTTCATTTGCAGGAGCACCCGACGTTATTATAATTAAGTCATAAGTCATTCGAGAGAGGAAAAAAAAAGAAATTTAAATTATATTGTAATCAAACCGCACAGTAAAATAAATAGTATAATTATATAATACCACGTGTTCCCGACATAAAATGTTTTTCTAAAAAAATTTTTTCCATATTCTACAGAGATTTTTATACGTACAAATAAAAAACCGACTCATTCGAAATTCGAATAATAATAATTTCTCCTCCTTCTCCCCAATTAGTTTCGTCGAACGAGTGAGTGTTGTAAAAAAAAAAAAGCAGAAAGATTTAATCGCTATTGAATTATTGTTATTGGATTGGATAATATTTTCAACGGGTTTATTCCGTCCCTAAGTTTTTTCTCCTCTCTTCTTCGTTTTTTTTTATCGCATTACGTGAAGTGGGGAACCGATTGCATATATAATTTCCAAAATCAAAACGCGTACAATAATAATAATAATACTATATTCGATCATCGTACATTTTACGATGACGGGAGCGAAACGTTCGCTGTGGCGTTACAATCCCTCCCGCCCGTTTAAATGTACGTACACGAGTATACGATATAGTATATATCTGCAGCTTTGTCTGTTCAATCGATTGTAAAGACTATCAATGGGCGACCCAGATATTTTAAGCGCTGAAATCCGTTTGATTTATGACTTACAATAAAATTTAAAAAAAACACACACACAGATTAAGTTCCAATAAAGCGCTACTCGTACGGGAATACTTAGACTTAATATCGTAAGACCACCGAACAATCGGCTGCAACTGAATAACAGTCGTCTGTGACTTTCGCGAACGGTCTAATACGGGGACCGCCTGACACGATTTCCACACAAAGCGCTGTGCAATTGTTGCTTTCGATATTTCAGTTTTTCTCATTATTATTATTATTATTATTAATATTAAAATTGATATTTTTCGTATTTTATTTCTGTCTACGAGTGATTCCAGTGATTCTAGTGGCAAAGTAAATATCGTTTGCTTTGTCCGCGACATTTTCTTTTCTGTAATAGCCTTTCAACGTATACATGGCTCGCACTGACGCTTTTCAATCCCGTTTACAAAACGTTTTGTTATTGAAATTCCGTTGCGTTTATGTAACGTTAACGCGAAAATAAATAATAATAATAATAATTATTGAAATTATTTTAGTGACTCGGTCAACTCGGAGTATCGAGGAGACGATTGACGCGTCTACTCGCATCAGTGTGTATCAGTCGCAGAGAGAGATTTTCGGTCACGTCGTCTAATAACGCAATTTTCTTTCAAGGCTCTGTCCGTGTCGCGAGGGCCCGAAATAATAAACGCGACAATTTCGTAACCCGTTTATAATATAATTTTGTAATAACGACAATTTATATTTTATTCGATTTATTTGCGGTGTCCAGCGTGGCGATGACGCGTCGTTGTCGAATCGTAAATGCCTCGTGTAAACAGTAGCTGCGTTGTCGAGTGGCAGGAGTGGACGATCGTCGTCTCCCGTTGGATTTAAACGATGAAAACCTGTGGGAAACATTTCCCCGTTGCTCTCTACTTTAGCGTAGGCATTTAAGCCACGTAATAAACCGATTCATTACACTGCGGATAATACTATGTGAACTATATAGTAACACTCTGTATTCAGTTGTTTTATAAAAAAAACACGCCGTTAACTAACTTTATTGTTAAGTTGTACTGAGATGTTTCTCGATTCGTTAACACGTTTTGATTTAATTAAATTATTTCGTCAGAACGCTATCGGTTTTTAAAATTAATACCGTCATTTACGCGGTCACCCGTTCTCGACAACAATTCAAACGTTTCGTTGTATTCGGCACTCGTCGAAGGAGCCGTTAACGATCGGCTGAACGAAGTGTCGGCAATACGGGAAACTTTACGTCGGTATATTCGAAGAAATCCGAACGGAGCCGATTTTTCTTCTTCTTAAAAAAAAAAAAAAAACTCTTTTCTCTCTCTAATTCTCGTTTACAAAAAAAAAAAAAAAAAAAAAATGAAAGCGACAGTATGCTCAGAGAAACAGACGAACGCAAAGGGGGACATACTCAAAACCATCGGAGCAAGACGATGGAAGAGAACGTATATTATAGTGACACGAAAATGGACTGTGTTGTAGATTAATGGAAGGAAAAATTATTGAAGGTAAGAGGGACGGTCCAAGAACTCCTCCGTTCGTCGAACAAATGATTTCCGACGTTAGACTTGCAATAGGTAATATTGAACCGAAAAGGTTAACAGGGAAATGCGGTGTGCGCGTATCCAACTGCAAAACCAACCATAAGGTTGAAAACAACAAGAGAGAGAGAGAGAGAAAGGTAAAAAACAAAAATACATAACAATTCTCTTTGATGGACAAAACGAGCGTTGTCCGAGACGCTATTTCCATATTATATCCTCAGTCGTTCTCACATTTTCCTAGCCGCGCCTATTGAAATATTCCGTATGTCACTCGGCGATTTTCCCTATCGCGCGCCACCACCGTGCAACGTAAACGCTCAGCAGGTATGCGCGCGCGCGCGTGTGTGGTGTACTCTCTCGTTACAGGACGCGTCACGCGACGACGACGACGACGACGGCAGTTGGGCGTTTTCCCACGCAAACACACACACACATTACAGAGATTTTAAGCCGGCGGTGTGTTTATTCGATAACGCGCCCCGGCGTCGTGGAAAACGCGGGACCCTTCTCGACGGCGACGTGTTTTCTACAGAGTGTGCGTGCGCTAGCGGTCATCATCTTCACGAAACGAAAGATGTAGGGATTATCAACTCGGTGCGACGCGAATCAGCCAGTTCGTTCGAATCAGTTCGATTGAATATTCAAACGAATCGTTTTTGATAACGCGTCACCACGGACCGGGGGAGGCGCGTTTGGACAACGCGAGTTAGTAGTCGACTTTCGACGGCGCCGGTTTCTAATATGGAATCGCACGATTCGGGGGAATTGATGACAACACAGATCTGTGATACTACCATGAGCCACGCTGCGTCACTGAACCACGGTTCAGTACACTCGAAAAGAGTCATCTCTTCGAGTCGACTCGATCACTCACGAACCACCTACCGCCCGTCCATAACGTGCGCGTAACAATAATTACAGACGTGGATTAAAACTGATTTCGTTCGAAAAAAGTTAATTCTTCGATATTTTCTTTTTTTCACTTACAGTTCAATTCACTTCAGGACCTCAGATTGTCGTGGCCCCCTTCCCCATCGCGACGCGGAGTCCGCGGGCTCTAAGTCACGCCGCCGTGGAGCCTTCTGATATATTCGTAATTCAAGAGTTAATAACACCGTGAAACTTCCTATAAAGTCTATAATGATCTATTAAAAAAAAAATAAATAAATAAAATCGCAATTCAAAAGAATTCGTTAAATAGAATTCGGCGATTTAACTGATTCGCGTACACACATATTACGCAATACATATAACGTATACGTCGTTTGAAAATTATTTCAAACTCGTTTCATTCGATTTTTTTTTTTTAATTCGAAAACAACTATCAACGAGTTCGTTCGCTTATTATTTTTTTTTTTTGTAAATTGTAAATTTTTCGTAAAAAGTTTTCTATTTCATCGAGTTAAGAGAGAAAATATTAACGTCATCGGGAATAATTGCGCGTTGTCCGTTAAAACCATTTCTCCGGACAGAAAAAGCGTTCGATATCTCTTCTTCTGTGACTTTCGGTAGTTCTTCTGCACGTTTTTTTTTTTTTTAAATTTTTGGCCAGAATTTAATTCAATTTATTCGTTATACAGAAATTTTTTAGATTCGTTATCCGGAGATAAATTTATACACGTATATAATTAATAATAAACGTCTAATATTTCGTTAAACAGAGAATGTTGGTTAAATGGAATTTTCCTACTACAAATGTAGTAGGAATAGTATACACTATTTTTTTTATATATAATTTTATATTCATTTTTTGTATGTATTATATCAATAATAAGTTGATAAGTCGTCGAGAACCGAATGTAAATTAATTACACAGTTTTCAACTTTTCGTGTTAGAAAAACACGAGTGTAATATTTTTTATTCGAAGACCTTACGTCGAATCCTAAAAAACTTTGCTCGCAAAATTATTATGAAAAATGTTGATCCTCTGAAAAAAAAACTCTTGAGTTTATTAATAATACGTACGGACGAGCGTGTATCGATGAAAAAAAATCGTAATGATATTTGCGAGTCCAATGCGTACGGTATTCGAGATTGGAAATCAAAAAGACAGAAAAAACTGTTACATATAGAGTAGAGTTCATTGTAGCACGGATTTTATGACGGTAAAAAAAATTACCGAAATAATTTGAAATTTCTAAAAAAAAAAATTTCTTAAAATATATTTACAAAATTATGTTGTGAAAACGGTGAAAAAAAATATAGCGGGAATAATTTGTTTTATTTACGCGCGCGCACGTTGCAAAACACATCAAAATGTAAATTGACAATAATTTTTAACAAAAAAAGTATTTTTCACTGCGTGCGCGCATTCTCCGAAGTCACGAGATTTATGTGAAAAAAAAAATCACGAAACAAAATAAAAATAGCACTGAAAAACCTAATACAGTCAAAATATGTAAAATCGCGCGATTTTTTAGGTATTTTTATATTTTTTTTGATGCGTATAAGAACACGTTTATAGCTTATTTTTTAATCCGTATTTAATATTATAACATTAATCGTAATTACGTTCTGAAATTATTTGTTTTTACGAGAACGATAAATTTCGAGTGATTTCCGTTATACCAATATTCTTTATAGGAGAATAAAATATAGAAATTCCGCAAAACCAATTAATAATTTAATCGAAAAAATTAATTTTTTTTTTTCAACAAGTATTTCAAACGTAGTAAAATATATTACGGATTTTTATCTTCGTAGTAAGACGTTACACTCAGTATTCGTGAGCACTGTGAAGTAAGCGAGTTCGTTGGAGCGAAGGTGTTGAAATGAAAATATTCGACACGAGTACCGCACCTGTTTAAAACACATTACAAAAACATTTTTGTTTTCTGTCAAAAGCTTTCGATAAAATTAATGCGGTTCAATAATTCCCCTTATTATTTTACTTTTTCGTTAAAAATATATGTTATGGTGGGTGGTGTCGACAGGAAAACGATATTCTCCTTAACGCTTCGTCACTTCGGCGGAAAATGTTTTTTTTTTTAAATACACGGCCGGTTTGACACGACTTGTAAATCCGAAACCAAAGAAAATCTTTGATTTTTTCGTATCGCTCGTGGTGCTACGTTTAATAGTCCACGTTTTATAAGAATAAAGAGGATTTACTCTACTCGGTGTGCTAAAAAAAAAAAAAAAAAATTAAAAATCCATAACGTACACAAAAAACTTCGCCGCTTTCGAGCATTTAGTGTGATAATAGATAACATTTATGAAATAACGCAACCGATTTATTTGCCGATAACAAAATGAAAAATACACATTTTTTTGTTTTTCGCAATAAACATCGTTCATCTTACACTATTGTACACTATATATATATATATATATAATTGGTTCGATAAAAATTACAATTATTTAATTCCTCCTGCAAAGGAACTCTATATTCATTTCTATTGCTTGTTTCAAACAATCCACGAACACTGTATTAATGGAATCGACGTATACGTTATATTACGTAATTTAAAAAAAAAAAAAATTCTCGTTCGCGAATTTATATAAATAAGAGGCATTTGAATTTTTTCATTGTTGCGATTAATCTCGTATACGTATTCCACGGTATCTACACGTTAAATATTAAATATGTTTATATATAAAAAATAAATAAATAAATCTTAGAAAAACGTCCACGACGGTAGAGTTCCGTTATGGCGGGCGCGCGGCGCTTGTTTCACAATTGAATCGCGTCTTTTTCGCTGTAATCGAAGAAAAAAAAAAAAACAATGCGTCCGACGGGTAATCGCCCGAGAAAAGAGTAAATTGAAATAAGTAAAAAACAAAAAAGCGCAAAAAGGCGATTCGCTATCCGTTGTATAACGGCCGCTCTTCCAAAACGTTGTGAGCGCCAGAAAAAAGAAAATTTTTCAATAGGAAGAAAATTGCGCGCTGAGCCTTACAACGTTTCGACTTGCATTTATCGAGTTTTCGTGTTTTCATCACCGCTAAGCTCAACACCGATATAAATAGTACCGGTCCGCGTTCAACTGGAAATATTTTACTATAATAATATGTGCGTACGGCAGTTGGGGCTCACCACACGCTCTTCCGAAATTTTTTCTCTATTCGCGCGCGTAGAATGTGAAAATATTATAGCTTAAATAACGAATATTTTATTCCGTGTACGCAATCGCGTCCATTGAAAACGTTAAGATACTCGAATTACACGGATAACCGAAGAAAATCCGATAAATGAAAACTGTCGTGTTCACTCCCCGCGAGTCACAACGACTGTACCCCTATTTTCCATACATGTCTTGTCGTGGTCCAAATCCGTAGAAATACGCGGAGGTTTATTAATACGTCAATGGTATTTCGCTTATACGCATGGAAAACACCGTCAGATAGTTAATATACGTTCACGTTTAAGACATAACGGTTAAAATATACAATAAAATATCCTTAATAGCCGTATTATTATTATTATTTTTTTTTTTTCTTTTTTTTTGTGGTAACGTAGTATTACTGCTCGTATTCACTCACACGCGATAACGATGTTACAGTAAACACTTGAATTTATCAACGAATTGTGTACGAAATTATTATTATTATTTAAATTGTAATGCGTACGATGTTCGAAGCGCATATGTATTGATATATAACATGCGAATAGTGTTTGTAGCATTTATTCGTATTATCCGCTGGTGTATAATGTGCAGTATGAATCGTAACCCAAAATAAAATAAAATGTACGGACATTCGGAAATATTATTGTCAACAACGACGACAATCGCACGTAACGAAATTGTTGTTTGTTTATCGCAACGGTGTCAAATCGTGATAAAATAATATTTTGTCTATATGGATAACCCCGTGGTTATAGCTCATCATCAGTCGCTAGTGATATTTTTTTTTTTTTTGATTATTTCGAACTAAAACCACAATTGGGTGGTCGCGTAGTCGCGCTGTGTAAACCGTGCGGCGGTCCGCGGCTGCGCGAAAGTCGAGAACCGCCGTTGAACACTGTTCAGGGACAGAACTGTTATTATCCCATCTTAAGTTACTGTCTAACTGATCAATTAGTTGGTAACTAATTTTTTTCTTCTCGTCATTTCTTGCACTCACAACGTTCTTCGGAAAAGCGGTCTTCAATTGTTATACTGCACAATCGGTACACAGACGGACGGTACGCGTGCTCGACGGCGGCGGCCGGCTAGCGGAATTCTCACTCGGCGGTTGCCAGGGACGGCGCCAGCGCGCGCGCGCTCTCGTATATAATACGGTATCGTACAGCGGTCGGTAACTGGCGGTCGGGAGAAAGAAGGGATACCCCGTTTACAGCCGCTTCGTTTGACGGGCGCTTGCGCGTTGTATACCCCGTCCGGTGTATACGAGGTATACAATACCGGAAGTGGTATATCATCACTGCGGGGCGGATTTCAACCGCGCCACGGCGGCGTCGTATCGCGCGCTATATACCACCGGTGATGGATGCTGTTCGCGTACGCGTGATTCACGGACCGCGGTGCACGGATGCGCGCGACAGTGCGGTGCGGTGGACGACGAGGGTTCTCGACCGAGGAGGGGGGGGCCCGCGAAACGAGAGTTCTCCTTCCGCCGCCCGGTTCCCGTGCCGCGTTCTTCTTTCTTTTTCTCCTCCTCCTCCTCCTCTTCGTCTTCCGGCGATCTCGCCGTTGCGAATATGAATATACCGCCCGCCCGCCCGCCCGTCGTCACTACTACGCCCGGGTGGACGTTTCCCGGTGAAATTATTGTTTTATTATTACGCGTTCCACGAGAATTCTCGCGTGTTCGCCCTGGAAAACTGCCGCGATTAATAAAAATACGTTCAAACGGCGTGGCGTGCGTGAACGTCGTCGTTAAACGGACTGTGTGTGTGTGTGTTTTTTTTTCTAAATTGTTTCGGTAAAAAAAAAAAAAAAATAATAAGCTCGTACGACGAACACGTGTTGTTACGAAACGAATCGATATTTCGCTTTTCGAACCTAACCCGGGGAGGACGCGTTATATTTTAAAATATCTATATAACGAAAAATCGTTGTACATTTTGTGTGTGTGTGTGTGTGTGTTAAAACTGCTACGACGGTTGTCGTCGATCGGCAATTATGTTTTGAAATTATTCGTCATTAACAATATTGTATAATACGAATTGTGAAATGAAATAGTGTAAAAAAAAAAAATTATTATTATTATTTTTCAATACGATTATTGTTAGTTACAAAAACTCGTAGGGTTTATCCATTATCGAAAACTCAAGGAGTTACGTAACGGTCCTCAAAAAACCAACATACTTGGATAGTGTTCCGGCCGGCGTATTGCTGCTCCTCAATCGTATTCTAAATAATAATAATAATAATTTATTATTTCGTTTAAATTGAAAAAAATTATAAATATTATTTCGGACAATAATACGGGTTGGCGGCAAATAGTTAGTCAGTTGGTGTTTCAAACGGAATCGATTCCTTTTTTTTTTTTTCTATCAATAATATTTTTACATTTTTTTTTTTTTTTGTTTGTTTCGGAATTCGAACACGGCTTTATTAAAATAATCGAGTGTATTCGAATACGCCATATTATATTTTATTGGATTGTTAGTTTTATAAAGACGGTATTTAATAATAATAATAATAAAAAAATACAATTATCATTATTATTATTATTATTATTTATGATTAGATATAACAGTATAAAATCAGTATATTGTATTATTATTTTATCGAGTGTACAATTAACAATCGTTAATTTATTGTATTTAGAGCGTTCGAAACATTTATTTTTTAAATTAACGCAATAACCAATAGGCATTTATTTTCCTCTGAAATAATTACATTCGAGTAACAAGTTATTAATTCAAGTAGGTAATATTTAAAAAAAAAATATATATATATATTATTAATTTTTTAAAAAGTTATTCCGGAACACTTATTTAAAATCACGCTATTCGGTATACCACTGGAGCATTCCCTTCGCTAATGGGTCCCTTTTTTCCCGTACGGTGTGTACACCACGTGTTACTCAAAGTTTACTTGAAAAGAAAATAATCGCATTCGAAACCAGTGGATCACACTCACTCAGTGTTTTTGCCACGAGCAGAATTGATGTGGTTTATATGTGATTTTTTTCTTTGAAATTGGCATTAATTTGTGCGTCTACTGGTTTTGATTTTATAAATATAAAATTGTTGTTGTTGTGGTAAACGGTAAACGTCGTATACGGTAATTCGAATACCTCCAGCCCTCTCTCTCTCTCTCTCCGAATATTCGAGCTCTAGTCGCGCGCATTTGGATAGAATCAATGGCCGAGAACGATTTATTTAACGTAAAAAAAAAAAAAATCACTCGAGGCGAAGTATTTATCGAATTTAACGGGGCCAATCGGTTTTCGTTCCCGCCGACGTGAACGGCTCTTAATATTTTTGATCGGATTTGCACATTAGCGCTCTGGTCTGTCGCTTCCACCCCCCGTCAACACCACGCGACGATGAAATTATCCGGCTCATCGGTTGTTTATCAGAAAAAAAATAAATAAAAAACTTTCGCCCGCGTTTTATATATATATAAAAAAAATAAATATTATTCGTCAGTGCACAGCAGCGTCGGATTCTCAGCCCCGTCGTCGTAGTTTAGCGGCGTTTCCATATAGAAATACGAAGAAAATTGTTTTCTTTTTTTGTAATTATTTTCACCGTTCGTTTCCCGATCGACGACGACGGGATTACGCGAAATCGATCGCTCGGTACTGTTGTCTCGTCGACGATGAAAATAAAATGTACGCTTTTATTATGCGCGTGTCGCCGATTCTGGTGAAAAAAAACGCTATTTGATAAAGCGGAAAATCGAAATATACTTTTCTCCCTGTCAGACGAACCGCAAATTATAGTGATACGTATATCGATATGCGATGGTCTGGTCAGAGATCGGAGCGATTTTATCTGCTCGGTTGTCAAAAGAAATATGTAAATAAAAATAAGAATTCCTAAAATGTCGTGTACTCCGTTTTCGTTTTTTAAAATTATCGAAATCGAGATTAAAAAAAAAAAAAAAAAATCATTTTGAAAGGATTTTTATACAGGGATTTAACGATTCGTCGAGGTTAGCTCTTTAAAGCTCATTGCAATTTTACACAGACTCTGGCGAGCATATTTCTACAATATTCTCCTTGTCGGTGTTCGAAAGATTTCATTTTCGGTAAGCGCGAAGGACGTGTATAAGAAATTGTATTGTAGAAAACGGCTTTAAAATACGCAGTACGCGAATATTGAAACGCAGTTCATAAAACACTGGGTGGGAAAAAACTTTGTGTGAGCGTAACGGAATGTGCGAAAAATTACGTTGTAACAACAATAGTTGTAAAAAAATAAATAAATTACGAAGTAAGTAAAAGTGATTTTCTACTCAAATCCAGTGTACCGTGTCACTTATTCGAGTCTTATGTTATCGGTGCGCGCGCCCGATACTATGTATTAGTATTGTAAATTTTACACGAATACAAATTTTGAATTTTCTTCGTACGCCGCCCGTTTATTAAAGGAAAAAAATTCGATTCTTTTTTTTTTTTTAAGCGACGACACAGTGAAACTCGCAATTCGCGTTGGTTTATTAACAATACCAGTAGCCGCGAACAAGTACACTCAACTATTCAACCGGTACGTTTCGTATAATACGCCGTAATATCTCGTATATTTTAAGACACGTTGCCACATGGTTTCTCTTCTTTTTAAATAAATTCTTCGCGCTTGTAATGATACGAAAACGATTGAAATGCCAAAGCCAAGCGTTCCAGAACCCCGCAACGGGGTTGATATTCGCTTCTTTTTCTCTTTATTCGATTTGCAATCGCAATAAAAACTGTGAAGTCTTTTGTGAACGCCGCTCGACACGGAATCACAAATCGTCGAGATATGACGCAAAAATAGAGGAATGGCTGTTAATTTACAATTACTCGCGGCAACCGACGACGCGTTAAAAATCGTGTTTATTCGCAATTAAACACGTACAGGTAACACGATCGAAAACCAATAATAATTCTTTATACGCAACGAAGCAGCTGTCGTTTTTACCCCTCGCGCACTATTCTTAAAACGTAAAAAAAAAACGCGTTTGCACCACACACCAAATACAAGAGTCGACTGTATCGAATTTCTAAAAAAAAAAAAAAAATATTCAGACTACACTCGGTAACGTTTCAAGAGAAGTTTAATTTAATATCGCACAGCAGTTTGTTAAACGCGTAGGTGGTGTCCATACCGAAGGTCGGGCACATTCACTTGGCGAATTGTTCGTGTGAACAACACGTGCGGATGACATTTTCTGTGTCGTATTATTAAAAAAAAAAATTCGAAAAAACAAACGATATCGCGCACAATCGTTCACACTAATGATAAATCGTCGTCACATTTGGAATACGATTCCGGAACAAAGCCGGATTTATACACTATTTTTATTTATTATTTTTTATACGAGACGTAGCGAGTAGCGTTTGTTTCGAGTCGGCTTATACGGAAAAAAATACAAGCGAAAACGTCATCTCGTTTCGAGCGATTTTACCGGAAAACGCCGGAGGAATTTTTTGAAAAATAAAAAATTCTCCAAATTGTGTACTTACTATCAGTTAGTTTTCGCGAACTGTTTTTGTTTTTATGCGCCAACAGACCAAAGCAAAGAACGTCACAATAAAAAAACAACCAATCTCGTCGGCTTCGCCTCGGAACGCGAATAATTTCCGTTCTTTTTTTTTTCACTTCGCGACAGTGGCCGCCGAGAAATCGATCAATAAGATCGATTATGCGTGTTTCGAATGCACGACGATTATATTACGTTCGCGGATTTCATATTTACGTCTGCCGTTGTATTATTCGGAAGAAAGCGATTAAAACATTTGATACAGTTCACAGCAGCGCAGCATTCGAACCGAGATGATTACTATATATCACTCGAATATCGTTTGCAATCCCTTTGAAAGTTTGAACGAGTAAGTTATGTGTATGATAATGGTACGATTTATCCTCGTAATAATAATAATAATAATAAGTACGAATGAGTCTATGTAATATTTGCGTATATGCTTTTATTATACAAATAATAATAATTCCTAGTCACACAATGAAACCTTTATCGATAGAGAAAGAGAGAGAGAGAGAGAGTAAAAAAAGCGGTTTTTTTTATTATTAAAAAGTAAAACTTTTGAATTCTAAGATATAATAAAAAAGTATATATATATATATATATTTTATTCTTAAACCTAATAACTGTTACATATTTTTTTATTATGTTCGCAAATCGATTTATTTGAATTCGTTTTTATAATTTTTATCAGAACCACAACCGATTTGTGTGTGTTATCAAAAATTCTATTAGGTAATATTCAGTGGCATATACGAAACGTAGGTAAAATTCGTGTTGGATTTTAGCGGTAATGGTGATACGTTTTAACAGATTATCCATTAACGTATATTTATTGTAAAAAGCGTTTTCAAAAAGTGAAAATATGAGAAAATACAGGAAATCCTTTTATCTGCTTGAACGCGTTTCCGAACTCGCAATATTTATCTGCGTTAAAAGATAAGTACGTCATTTGTATGACGTACTAAAATTGGAAAAAAGAATGAAAAAAATGGCATTATCGTAGAATTTTTTTTGTTCAATGACACCAGTGGAATCCACTCGCGCCGCAGTTACGATCGTAAAATAATTTCACGAATTATGATAACTGATGTCAGTTTCGAAAAACATTAAACGAGAATTGCGCACGATGTCAAACGGATTGTAACGAAAAAATGCGTGTGCCCTGAATGTATGTATGCGCGTTATGAAACAGTCGCCTTTGCCGCCGTATGGTCAACGAGTTTCCGTGTTACGTTTAAAAAGCCCATTTCGCATAAGAGAATTGGTTCCGGTAAACAAGAATGACGGCCGTAAATGCCGACTGAACGACGACGTGTGATTAAATAGAATTTCAAATCGAAACTTACTCTCCGCGTGTGAAACGACTACTGCGCTATGTAACATCTGTTAATGGATAAATATGCGCTCGTATCGAGGAGAATTTTGTACAATTTAATTGTCGCCCGTGTATCATCATAGACTTTTACTCGTCGTCAGTTATATTTGTTCGATTTTTTTTTTATATATTAAACACTAAAGTCGTAAAAAAAAAAAATGTATAGAATTTTCTTTTTATTTTTTTTATTTTTTCGATCATATTTATCGTTCGTCCTGATCAAACCGTCCGATTTCGCTTACACGCTCTCGTCATATCCAAACGCACACATTAAACAACAACGTATTTAAATCAACTCCTCTCCCCCGGACCGCCGAGTTTCAGACAATCAATGATAATAATAATAATAATAATAACTACTATACGGTGTATGCGAAACACTGCGCGTTTCGTTATTCGGTCCGCAGTGCTTTTAAACGTGTCGTCTTTTGTTGTGCGATCCGTTTCGTTGACCGTCAAAAAGGGCGCACGTATACGGAAAATCTGATTACTATTTATTGTAACGTCCCCGGAAGGGGGAAAAATCATTTTTTTTTTTTTTCTTGCCTCCTCCTCCTCCTCCTCATCGACGTTCTCGTTGTCGGTCCGTAACAGCATCAGCAGCAGCAGCAGCGGATTATCCGATTACGCGCAGGCATATAATATACACTCGGCCGTATTAATTTTATTCTGCGTATAAAAGAGTAAAGTCGTGTAGAAGGGCGGCCCCGCCGTCGCGTCGTTATCGGCCGTGATATTATTATTTATAACGAGCGGCAATCGGTCGTACAGAAAATAGGCGGTGTGGGGGGGGGGGGCAATTAGACGAGTAAAAACGAAATTATAATATGTATACGTATGTAAAAAAAATTCAGACGCGCGTTTCGTCTTTTCCACGACCAGAGAGTTGTTTTATACGTCGGGAAAAAAAAAACAAAAAAAAAAAAAAATTTATGTATATATAAAAAAAAAAATCAAACTGCTTCTAAGCCAAATTTTTTTTATTTCATATTATCGATACCGAGCGTCGAAACTCGCGCCCAAGATTGATCTTCCGTCTCTTTTTTTTTTTTTTTGTTGTTTTCTCGTTAACAAATACGAATTACCGTCACGAGCGCGCCCCATACGTTTAACAAAAAAAACGCTTTAAAACGCACACGCACACGAGGAGGAAATAGAACCTATTCAGGTTATTTTTGGTTATGGTTTTACTCTTGCTTCGATATAATACACGTCATATAATAATAATAATAATAATAATTATTATTATTATTATTATTATATAATCAAATGTAATATTAATAAAACAAATGTAGGAGTTATTTGAGTTGCTATATACGAATTGCGATGATAACACCACGCGGGCGACCGGTTTTGGTTTTTTTTTTTCTTTATGGAAAAGTTATTTAACTGCGTATCCATAGTTGATGACTTGACGTTTTGTAAGGAACGAGTGGTTTATTTCTTTCCACATATAATATCGTATAGTCTATCCGACATTAAAATCTTCGGAAAATTCTTTAGTAGGATTTCTCCAATATTTTCGGCGTATTATTTTTAAAATTGTATTTTCGACACACACGCACGACGGTAATTTTTGAAACGGAGTTGGGTTTTTTTTTTTTTTTTGTCCGCCATTTGACGGGAAACAACGCGAGTGGAAACGACTAAGCGAATTATATTAAATACTATTCGCTGTATAATAACGAATTGAAAATTAATGTACGAGTCCCCCGTCACAATAATATAGTAAATTAATAACGGTTTTTTAAATAATTTAATATTAATACAATAACGTTGAATGCCTCCCCTCTACGGTGATAATCTTTTCTTTTTATAACCACAGAGCACACAATACTACTTTTAGACGATTCTTTATAAGAAGACTTAAAAAGTAATACGAAATCCGATCAATATAATATTAAAATATCCGTTTATTTTATTAACGCGCAACTATACTTTACGTAATATTTTTAACGCGTTTCTCATTTCGGTCATTTCTAACCGATTTACCTGACGAATTGTATTGCCGCACACGTTGTACATAATATAATACAATCGATTGCGCGCACGGACTTTTATTGCGTCGGTTTTGGCCCACACGTTTTCTTGTGCATTTTATTCTCTTTTTCGCTTCGGTTTAGAACTCTTGCGAGTAACAAAATGTTTTGTGAAAAATTTAGTAGTCTCCGCTTGCCCCGCACCAGAAGTGTTATTATAACACGCGGCGTGTATGTGTGTCTTAGTCTATAGGACTAATCCATATTGTGCCTTTGATTATTGACGGCATTGTCTCGACAGTATAACAATTCATAATTTAATACGTTGGAGCGAATCGTACGATGGATCCGCTATAAATTTTAACATTTTTACGGTGTAAAACACGATGACCATCATTTAACTCATCGTCTCATTTTATAACGTGTAACACGCGGTTAGTGTTTATTACACATTGACTATATACAAATACATTACATAAAATAACGATAAAGATATTTATTAATCGCAGCGTTACGAACAAAATCCAAATGGATTATAATTTTAGAGATTTATCGGTTGTTTTTTGCAATACTCGGCTGTTGGCATTTCGAATAGGAAAGCGTCGTTTTTTTTTTTTTTTTTTTTTAATTCCGAACTTTAATATTTTACTACATACTATAGTTTATCCCGAAATCGTTTTATGTCCGATGTAACGTATTCAATTTTGTTTTCTTTACTTAATTTTTATTAGAGTATAAATTAAAATACCCCTGCTTCGGTATATATACGTACGTTGCGTACGACTTATAAAATCCTCTCTTCCCTTTACTTCATCCTTTCATCCTTTCTCTTCCTATCGCACGCTTTTTCTTTTTCTTCTAACTTATCATCTCTCCGCCCTCATACCCTACAATACTTCATATTCTTTCCTCCCCAAAACCGTAGGGATAGCAGTAATGTAAAATTAAGACGTTTAAAATATACGGACGGATGAAAAACCAAACGTAATATTTCACATTACCGTATTTCCGATGAGTACAATTAACAAACGTTACGATAATAATTGAACTGTTGCAGATTTTAAGGACATAGGAGTGTAGAACTCCGTTAAAATCTCAACAGCCGCGCGCCTTTTGAAATTACGGCGAAATGCGTCCGAACGCAACGCGTTAAAAATTTGTTGGTTGCAAGACTGTATGTAAGAAGTTCACTGTCCACTACACTAACGACGGCGTAGATATGACGCAGTTTGAAAAGGCGATTTTTCTCTCTCGTAAATAATATAATAAGCGAATGATTCGAATAATTCTATGTCCCATAGAAAACCGTACGACGACGACGACGAACCGGACACGGGGAATTCGTTTTCCGTATAATATAACGTATAATACCTACGCTGTACATAATATAATATATCATATACGGTCGAGAGTCCGTATAAATCATATCATTCTAAAACCTATAATATTTGACCCCACACGTATGCAGAGAAAATGCGTTTTCTTTATTTCGCTCGTATCGATTTAAATCCCATACACACACGCGTATATTATTCGTACGGTATGTTTCAAGTTTGCTAACCGTTGAAAAGGTAAGAGAAGAAAAAAATATTATTATTATTATTATTTTTTTTTTCAAAAATGCGCCCAACTGAGACGCTCAGCGTGAATATACGCGTTTATATAACTTTATTGTTTATATATATATATATATATATGTGTGTATACAAAAATTACCGTTTTTGATTTTATTTTTCCGACACGGAGAATTAAGTCGATATATTATTATTATTATTTATATAGAAATTTCGTCGAGACGTTTGCGGTGTGAATAGGTTTTTGTGCGATTTATTACACTTGTTCAAAATACAGGTACAAGTGTATTATTCGTGTATACGAATTTATGGTTTGCAGTGTGTCGTGTAAAACGTCGAACTGTGGTCGTCTAAAAACACACACAATATTTCTTTTTCGTGTGCTGCTCGGTGCCGGACGAATGCGTTACACAACGGAAATATTTCACGCGGGGAGGGAAAAATATCGAAAATTATGATTATGTAATATCAATACGATCGAGAGATAGGCTTTATATACATAAATTTATATCGTCGCCAATCACTTATTTTAATAATAACATCTGGAATGGATCGAAAAGAAAGATTTCCCGAATTCCAACAGCAAAATATCTCGTATAAAACACGCTTATACGTTTGCCGAAAGTTAAAAAAAAAAAAAAATAATAATATTTTCAATGAAATTATATAGTAATAGATGAATTTTTTTTTTCTGTTTGTTGTTAGTAAAAATGTCAGGTTTCATTAGTTTCAAAATTAATGAAAAAAAAAAAAAAATAAAAAAATACCTCCTATATAATGGAATTTGACGAAATTGCGGTTTTATGTAATTTTTTCGCGCTTTTTTTCCGGCGCTAAAAAAAAAAAAGTACCAATTCGTTACCGGAAACCGACTGTGATCGTAAAAAACGGAACACCACTCCGTCCGTTTAGAATTTTCGGATACGAAAACCCCCCCTCCCCCCGCGTCATTGTGAAACCAATGCGGTTCAGCTCATCGGAATCCAAAAAAAAAAAAAAAAAAGAAACCGTACGATACGTACGCGCGATGATATATTTCGTTGTAATCGACTGGAGAAAATCATTGCGGCCTACGTGTAATTATCGTGTTTCGGAACCCGTGCAAACCGAGTAGCGGTTCGAGTAGCGGTGAAACTCGTGTGTCCACAAGCATGGTTCGCGCATTGCGCACGGAAATGCGACTTCTGCTCAACATTTTCGTTTTCAATTCCCGGTCCGTTCGACGCGGCGTGCGCGAAGTGAAACGTTTTAGTGTCAACGACGCGGAGGACAAGAAAAAAAAAAAATAATAAAAATTATTGAAAAACCGAATTTTCCCCCGAGGAGGCGAGAACTGTCCCAGCTGTAAAATACGTCGTCGTATTCAACAGAAAGCGATATTCAACGTTTTACGCGACAAATTTCGCTTATTTATTTTACACGCAAACACCCACTCCCCGGTCGTTCTTATTATTATTTCGCGTGTATGAAGACCGCGAGAATAATAACAACAACAACGCGTTATATAATAGGTATATTATATATATATAAAAAATAAAATAAAATCGCGGTTTCTGTGCGTTATTGTATGTCGCGCGGGCCGCGTTTCGAAGGGTGGAAAACGCGCGGTGTTCAACGCCCGAAAACCACTCAAAACGTCCCGCGCGGCCGACACCGCGTAATAACACTGTTTGGAACGAGCGTATTGCGGACCGCAGCCGTTAGGAGGCTCGGCACCGGTTTCCGTCAAATAACCTCCTCCTCTCACGCGCGCGCTGGAAAAATATTTAAAATAAAAAGAAAAAAAAATTCTAAAGAAGAAGCGGACAGAGACGAGAGAGAGACGAGGAACAAAAACCCTCGCCGCGTACGTACATATTATAACGGGCGTACAATAATAGCTCCGACGCGGTTTTTGTGCCGAAACCGAGAGATTTATCTCTGTTAACGGGCGGCCCCCCCGGCGTCGCGGCGTGTGGTAATACCTACATTGCCGTGTCGTCGTTACCTACCGTTTTCTTTTTTTTTGTACTCGGTCCGACGATCTCGCAAACGGTACACGCGGGTTTTTATCGGACGGATTTCGAAACGTACACGCGGTGGGGACGTCGTCGTACGTAGCCGGACGATCGGATTCCGGCCGGACAAATGCCGCGTAAATTCTTCACACGGGGGAAAAAAAAAATATAAAAAATAATTTCTTCTTTTTTTTTTTTCGAACGTTTACTGGTCATTTTCGTGCCGGCCTCACGGATATTTCTCAAACGATCCGCGAGAAATCCCTATGGAAATAACCGGAACCGGACACTCGGGGTGGCGGGTGGTACACGATAATTTTCATATACTGAAATCGTGTAGTTTTTCGAAAATATTTAAAATTCGTTTTTTCTGCGTAGAGTATTTATGAGGGAGATCCAAAGGGAAAACTGCCCCTAACGATATTTGATTTTTGATTCTCAAGAACTCACACGAGATTTAAAAAAAAAAAAAAAAAAAAAAACTCGTATTTCTATAGCGATTATAATTTTTTTTCTTGGAATTAAAGATATGTCTAAAAGCGTCCTGTTGTGTAATTTAATTTATGCGAAAATTCGGTGTCCGAATTATGACTTTCGTTTTTTTTTTTTTTTTTTTTTTTTAATTCTGTGTTAAATTTCTGTTTTTAGCACTATAATCACGCTGTATTATTAGTAATTAATCGTTGACATTAATGCGAATGATTAGTAAGACTTTTCGAGTACGATCAGGATTCAATTATGTGAGTATAAACTCGTACATGAATATTAATAAAAAAAAAAAAAATCATAATTTATAACGATAATATAAAAAAAAAAAAAAAACGTTTAGCTTACGGATAATCAACTAAACGTCCGTACTTATTATGGTGTGAAACCCATAATAATGAAAATAACATTTGTCCGTCGGCTAAAAGTGTTAATATTGTAGTTGAACGGCCACTCTAAAATCGCGGTGTGTTCACTATGCACAAGATATCCGATTCTTTTAAACTTTAGAAGGAGAAAACAAAAGAAGTACCCTTCGAGCACTGTTTTTACTACGATATCGGGTAGTAAATTATCCTTGCCGCCGAATCAAATTGGTACTCGACGAATACGGCACGACTTATAAGATGTTCCGGCCGTGCGAGCTACATTGCTCGCAGTCGGTTTCGTTTGGGCCCGGGGATTTCGCTGTGAAACGCTACGCACAATCCACTCGGTCCAGATATCGGTTTGGTAGGAAAACCGATTGAAAGAAGAAAAGAGCGTCGGGGGACGTTTTGAGAAAACTACGAGTCGTCAACCCCTCGTGTACATAACACATTATTATTATTATTACTACTACGGAAAAATTACATAATGCCGAATGATTTTGGTGTTGAAATTCAAAAAAGTGGCCGTGCCGGGATAACTCACCTAATAATAAACACGTATGTGGACGTCGTCATAATATAACACGTGTCGCTCGTGTGTTATTGGAGACGCGTCCGATACCGAACCGAGGCGGTGACGATGACGTGTTGTATCATAACAATATACACAAAGAGAAAATAAATCATAACAGAAATAAATACACACCATAAACGCTGCTCAGACGACAGTCGTAAACGCGTGTAAATATTATTATTATTATTATTATTATTAGATTCTGAGCGGAGCGATGAATGCGTATTGGTTTTACAAAACCGTTTTCTTTTTTTGCCCGTGCTCGGAAATTCTACCCAGAAGAAGTGCTCTGATCTTAACGCGTAGCAATATTTTCCCGTTAGAAAATTACTACGTCCAATTGGCGCTTTAGAGGAGAGATCACGAATGCGTCTGAAAGCATAACCAGAAAATTACCGAAAAACGTGATTTCGTCGAAATCGATTATCGTTGTTCACTCACTCGCGATTTAGAAACTATAATGGGTATGAGCATAGAAATTCGAAATATCCGTCAAATGATATGTAGGCAATTTGTTTATATTTATTGTATTGAGGAAAAAAAATTTCTTTTAATTTTGGACTATTTTTAGGTTTTGATGAGGCATTTAGTGTTGATAAAAAGAGTTAGTTTTTGTATTAAGTATTAAACACTGCACCGAAGATTCGCTCAACATCATTTTATCGATTTATATATAATTGCTTTAAAATTTACAGCGGTAAAAATAAATTCTGAAATCTTCATCCGTGGCAATTCACTTGAGCGACATTCACAACACGCCCGCTGCTCCGTACATTTTATTATTATTATTATTATTATTATTATTATTATTATTATTATTATTACCGGTGTCGTAGTAATAAAAATATAACATACTATTAAAATACGCAAATTGAACGGTTATAGGTTACTCGTTGGCGACACCGAAGCAGCTGCAGTATTTGAAAAATTTACGACGACCGAGGATTATTATTATTATTATATCCGACGGTGGTGTTGTCACACGCGTATTTTTTATGACGATAAAATTATAAATGCGGTTTCATAAAAAATAATAACCAACACCGCGTTCGTAATACTAGAAAATTGGCAATAAATTCACACCGATAATAAAATATCGTACGCGATACGCATACGTGTATAAAACAAAATAAATATACGAATTAAAAAAAAATTAGCGACGGGTGTTTATTGTATTTGCGAGAGAGAGAGAAAAATTCCAATACAAGTAAATTATTTCAAATCGCGTCGCGTTAAATGCGGTTTACGAAATAGCGTGCGTGGGCTCGGCGTACAAATTTCCCAACATTTTGAGTTTTCCTATATTATACACGTGTAATTATTTTATTTCCCCCGCCTCCCCCTCCCGAATGAATAACTAATTTTCAGTCGATTGGCGTTTTTTTTTTTCCAAAATGTCCTTTCGAAATCGTCAAAAAGTCCGCGCTATGGTGTCTGCGTAAAAAATACGGCGTATTATTCGATTATTCTCACACGTTATTGTTTTAAATCGCGCGCGCGCGGACGTTTTTATTATGAAACGCCGTCTGAAATCCAATTCGAAAGCGTAGGGAATATATATATATATATTTTTTTTTTTTTGATATTATTTAATCACGAATACTACTTCACTCTGCACACTCCATTAGCGTAATGGGTCGTCGTGAACGAGCGTGCCGGGACGACGATAAATCCCGAGCTGTGAGATCACCTCCAGCCTGCAGGGACTGCAGAAACCCCCGCGAGGCTGATGAAAAGCGACGGGTGTAAAACTATACTGTATGATATACGTAAAAAGAAGAGGCAAAAAAAGAAATGGAAAGAAAAGGACGTATATAATATATATATATATATAAAATATGTGTGTGTGTGTACCGAAAACGAGAAGGAAAACCGAAAAGGATCACGGCTGCTGCTGAGGTAATTGTCGAACGCTCGTTTTATCTTTGTCCTCAGTCCCTTTCTCCCTTTTTTTCTACGTATATTATTATTATTTTACCGTCCCTGTACGCGCCGCGAGAATAAAGGTATATATATATATATCAATCCCGGAGGCTCGCGTGACGAGAGAGACAGAGTGACAGAGAAACGAAATAATAAAAATAAACCGAGAGCGGAGGAGAAGATTCGTTTTTTGAATTCTCCTATACGAGAATGCTACGGAGTCGAGAAGGGAAGTATTTTATTTTATTTTTTTATGTAGACGAGTATATTACATTATATAAGGTTTTTTCGTCTTTTTTTTTTTTTTTTTTTTGCTGTTCATCATTCGAGACACCGCCGACGAATCGAATTGAAACGTCGACGAGAACTCACACACACACACATGTATTGCATTAAATATATATATATATACGGTTTTGGGAAAATGAAAATGTGAAAATAATAGTATAAAATAACGAGGTTGAAGCGAGACGGGAGGATATTATATAATATATCCGTCGCACGACTCGGAATATGCAACATATTTATATATGCGCAATGGCGTGCTTTCGATTTTCCTTCTCTCCTCCGCAATGGTATTTCAAATAAAACACAGAAGACATTTCGTCTTGGCTACAAAACGATTCAATAATAACAATAATAATAATAAATTCGATTTTATTTCGATATTCATTTAGAAAACCCGTCGTAAAATAGTAAAAACGAAAATATAGAAAGAAAACGAATACGCGAAAGCCATTAAGGAGAATTTTAAAAGTTCTACCCCCCCCCTCTCCCCGTTGATTATATTTTATATAATTATAATAAAAATAAAACATTTTTTACAAAAAAAAAAAATTAATATAAATATTAAATACGCACGGAAATACATTGTGAAATATGCAAACTTTTTTCTAAAATTCGGAAAGTGTTTATCACGAAAATAAACGTTAAAATATTATTTAAAACACGCGTTTAAATTGCGTTACAATGTCATATTGTTTGCTACGATGATTCTTGTTCGTGTTAACAATATTTCTAACAATACTGTGTGAGCAAAACGACAATAAATGGCAACAAATCAGAGGCGTTAAACGCGTTTCATTTAAATATTATCACAATATATGTTAAGACTATAAATTAACGTTCGTGAACAATACGTATTTTGTACGTGCGTATACGTGAAAATACGATCGGGCCAAAAAGTATTATGAAAAATAAATACCAGTTGCTAAATTTGTTTATATTATTATTACTACCGGTTTCGACAAAAAAAAAAAAAGAAAGAATCGTCGTCGGATATTAATAGCGGAAAAGAAACGGAATAAATTAACGAATTACACGGAGAAAATCGTGAATATTGTTATTATTATTATTATTATTATTATTATTATTATTATTATTATTATTATTATTATTATTATTATAAAAAAAACATATTATGTAAATAGCGAATTGATTATTTTTTTTTTTTACAACTATGTCGTGCCATTGACATTATATCGGATATAAAATATTCTGTTAGATAATTATATAATAAAAATTCCAAACGCCTATTTATTTATTTTTTTGTCTTAATTTTATCAAGAGAGTTTAGTGAGAACTTCTCGCATGTTTTTCGCCAATTGTGAGCACACGTCTGAACATATTTGTCTTCGCTTCTTAAAAATAACAACCAATTATAATGTTTTATTTAATAAAAATAAATTTCTCACTAGTAAAAGACCTTTAAATTTAAATTTAAATTAAAAGACCCAGTTAATTAAAAATTTGTCCGAGGGACTCGTGTTGTAACAACAACGTTTCTCATCCATTGAAAATCAAATTTTCGCTAAATATTTTTTTGTACAAAATTTAGTAAACGTACATTAGTGTACGAATTTCACAGAAATATAAATCGATTGCAAAAAAAAAGCATATAAACGCAAAGAATAAAACTAAAAAAAAAAAACCCCCCCTTACTACAGTTGTTACAGCGAAAATACGAATAAACTGTTTTTTTTTTATTTACCTTCTGTTCGTTTTCGTTAAAATTCAACCCATACGTTGAAGATTTCCTTTCTACGTCGACTGAATACATAATATAATCCTTTACATTAATATAATTTTTTTACGTTATGTTTCGATTTTCTCCCCGTTCGTATAGAATTCATAGAAAAATGAACGTTTACGCGAAAATCATTCCTTCGCTCGTAAGCGTCCTCCAGCTCGTGTTTAAAAATACGTCGCGAATATATTTGAAAAATAACGCATTTCGCTCGTTGATATTATATATAAAAAAAAAAAAAAAACGAAAAACGCCGTACACATTGACGAAAAATAATATATCCAAAAGTCGTAGTATAGATATAAAACTGTTATCGACGGACACTTGAATGTCCCGGCGAAAAAAACCGGAGAGAAAGAAAAAAGAACAAATTTAATGGAAATTGAAAAGTGTGTATTCGTTTCGTCGCGATCGGAGTATAATACGAAACGCGATGTCCTATCTTCCTATCGAATTCTCGAATTTAATGAAAAATAAGGATTTGCTTTATAAAAAATCCCCTAGACTTTCTCATTACGGTAACGCGCGCGATTATAAATCGAGTACGGTCGACGAAATGTTGTCCCTATGAAACACCGTGAAAATACGAGTATATATATATATGTACCCTCCTAGGATCGGTTTGAGCGCATCTCATTCGTATTCCTATAATATTATAATACGCATTTGTGATTAAAGACGTACTGACGGCCACTCCGATAAAATCAACTAATTTAGATGATTAATATATTTATTTATTATAATTATTATTATTTTTTTTTTTTTTTTTTTGAACGGTTTTGGAGCGATTATTATTATTATTCCATAGAGATAGCGATCGGAACGAGACCTGTGCACATTGTGTTGTACGATCCCCGCCGATTGATGTGCGATTCGTTTTTTGTCGACGACAACCCGCGTCCGATTGACGTCGAAAAATCAAAGAGAAACGAAAACGGGGAGCTTATACGATTATTTATCATCATCGTCGTCGTCATCATCATTATTATTAAGGGCTGTATAATTACGCTCGATTTCCTTACAGGAGATATAAAATATATTTATTTTTTTTTTCAATTTTATCGAAATATCGGAAAAAATGGAAATTAAATACTTAGCAATAGAAGCGTTTCCCGTGTTATCGAATTCCGCGAGGCTATATTTTATTTTCGCCATTGCGGTTTTCAATTATTATTTACTATTTGTACGATAAAAATATTACCGAATTGTAACTGTTTGACGGAAGAAAAAAAATTCGTTAATTTTTATTTCGTCCAGTGTATTTTATAAATTTTACCAATCGGAAAACTTGGAGATACAAAAAAAATTGCTAGCCGTACGATTTTCTTTAAAAATAATTTATTTACACGAACTAAATATTAATAATAATAATAATGACATCGAATTAACGAAAGTAAAACTATCGGGGTGATTTTGTTTAAAACGTCCATGTCTTGATAATTCGCTTCTCTCTTTTCCTCTCCTACTCACACACCACACCCGTCGCTATATCTGTCTACACGGAATTTATAATATCGAATCTCCATTATTCTCACGTCGACAACAACATTCAAAGACGTTTTTTTATTATTTTCATTTGATCGATAAAGTCGCGATGAAAATAGTCCCGTTGTAGAGATGTTTAACGGTTATTCTAAAAATATTTAACGCGTCATAACCGATTTCTTTAGCTATAACATTCCGGAACGACTTCCAGCAGCCCGCGGTGTCGTGTGCTGGACCGCGGGGAAGGAGTTAACGGTTTGTTCCGTAAAAAAAAAAAAGAAAAACTTCGAACTCCTCTAAAGGGCGGTGGAGCAAATGTAAATAATATTATGTAAAACGTTTGATTTCGTACGCGATAACGTTTCAGATTCATCGTCATGATGCTGCACGCCCGTCAATTAGTTTTCGCGCACGGCCAATTACTGTGTATTACCGAACACCAAAGGGACGCGGCGGCGTCGTCGTTGTCGTCGGTCCGGTCCCTGGAGACCCGTGGTATAAAAAAAAATATAATAAAACCCTTCGACGGGTATATGTATATATATAAAAAAAACCGCTCGTGTTTGTATTGTAACGATAATATTAAAAGAAGAAAAAACCGTAAAGTTTTCACGGATGTGCACTGTGACGGCGGCCCCGTTGTCTTTGGAACGGGCACGCGCCGGAGAAGCCGTTTCGACAATGCGTCGGTGCGGTGAAAATTGAAAAATAATACGCGCGACCCGCGCCCCGCACGTGTCTCCCGGCCGCGGCGCCGCGCACGTGCCGCGTTGCGTTTCATTAGGTCGTTTATATATTAATTTTTTTTTTTCGTTTTTGAGCCGATCTTCGCTTTTGTGGCGTGTGTGTGTGTGTACGTTAATGTTCGTTATAATAAAACGTGCCGGGTGAACGGTTTTGTAAAAAAAAAAATGATCTATAAAAAATATTATTATTATTTTTTTTCTTATCAAAAGTCCCACAGCCCGACGAA
The DNA here is from genome assembly GCA_032441825.1 of Chaetogeoica ovagalla. Lineage (NCBI taxonomy): Eukaryota > Metazoa > Arthropoda > Insecta > Hemiptera > Aphididae > Chaetogeoica > Chaetogeoica ovagalla. The sequence goes on along the minus strand of CM063747.1, from coordinate 871,643 downwards.
TCCCCCCCGTGTGCAACTCTCTAGTTTCGGTGCCCGCCCGACTATTCGACGTTGTTAAACGAATTAATAAATCATTAAATCTTCTTTTTTTCTTTTACGATCGACTTCTTGTCGATTCGAATATTGCGCAGTGGAGAAACTATTGGATTTATTATCTTTTTTTTTTTTTTATTATTATTATTATTACTATTTTTACAAGTAAACAAACAATCTGTATCGAATTATAATATTAGACACACGTGATCAAAGTCCATGTGGTTTTGTTGAAAGAAGCCGCCCAAATTGATAACACTTTCTGTTAGCTCGATAATCAATTTAATTATTCGATTCATTTAATTCGAAAATCTCTTAGTCAATTACGATTTTAGTACGTGTTTTGCGTTTGCGCTTCCAATGGTCATTGAATGACTTTGAATTTCGTCGTTATAGGCGAAATCGCGAATAAAATGCAAATGTACATAACGCGTATTATTATTATTAATTTTCGACGCGTCAATTATAAAGAATTTGTACGTTTTATTATAAAAATCAAATGCCTATCGCATATGCGGACGACGTAGTTGGACATTGTCAATCCGATGCTCAGTAAACACGACCAGTGGCGTGTTTATCGTTGGGAGAGGGACTTTAAAAAAAAATTTTTAATCCGCCACGGTTTTGCCATTCGCAAAAATTATATCCGACATTTGTCTGTCAGGTTTTTTGTATCACATTTTCTTATCGGTAATATCGCGTACAGGGTGTTAAAATCATCAAATCAAAAAAGTGGTTGTTGTATACAGGTACACCTCAAATACAAAAAAAAAGAAAAAACTTCTTCTTATCCGTCGCGATCTAATACGAAGTACACGGTGTAAGATTTGTGCGTGTTTTTTTTTCTCGAAAAAAACGTGTTATTTATTTATTTATTTTTTAACTACTATCTCTTAGCCCAACGGCGAATACGATAATTCCGTTGAAAATCCCATTAAATTCTCTCGGAGAAAACTGGATTATACAATAAGGTTCCCAATATCACATTCCCGAGCATATCTTAAAACAATGGAAATTCGAAAATTTCTAAATTTGAAAAAAAATTGTCCCCTAATTGCAATACCCGTTTGTGTTTCGTGAAAAAAATCATAAAGGCTTCTAAAAAAAATCACTTGATTTCGGTATGCGTGTATAACGTTGTGAAAACAATGTGCGCCATCTGCGTTATATGACGTGTGACAATTTCTGAATCGCCTGGTTTCATTTATTTCAACCGGGCGCGCGCACGCGTACACGCATTAATTTCGATAAATTATTATTATTATAATAATAAATATCAATTACGGTTAGGAACTTCTCGGTTTTGCATATTCGTGGCGAATCATCGTACATAAAACTTTGTACACTCGAATTACACACATATTTGTTTTGACGATAATATTATTATAATAACACTACGGAGTAATTTGCATATATCTGCATATTTCACACGTTTTACGCGCAGCGACAATAACGATTCCGATTAATGTGGAATTTCGGTTAATTTTTGCATTTTTAATTTTTTTTTTTTTTATAACAAAAGTAAAATCCCGACTCGGAGATTGATTTTTTTTTAAACCAAGTTGAAAATACGCATTTTGACATACGAAAAAATCCTCGTGAATCGTACTGAAGTTTTTTTTTTGTTTTAAAGCCCATCGATGTTTAAAACAAAAAATAAATGTATTTTTTTTTTGCCAATATATATATTTTTTTAAATACATCAGTGATGAGAACGTCGTCGCCTATCGATTGTTTCTTGACCATTGTGGACTGGAAAAATCGGAGCACCAACGGTAAATCGGTAATTGCGACACGCGCGTTAGGTTAGTGAAGACTGCGGCCTTTTATGAATATAGAAAATGTAAAAATTATGTTGAACGGTGTATTTCGCGAGGGCGTCGAAAAATGTCTGGAGCTGTGACAAAAATTGACACAGTCTGCGTAAAAATCGTATTATTTTTTGTACGGTTTTTTTTTTTTATTTACATATCTCGTGCGCCCGAATTTTCCTCCCGGTTTTCATTGCCGTCAGTGTTCGCTGTCTAACAAAAACTGTCACGAAATCGGTATCTTCGTCGGAACTCTCATATTGACGACCGGCGTTAAGGAAATAAAAAATTTATCCTAAAAATTAGCACGTGTTTGTTTCGTCTCGTCAGCGTGCGTGGAACGTGTTCTCCCGGCTGTTTGAAGCGAGCGAAATGGTCTCGGAAGCAGCTCAGATAGTTTCGCTCTTTCGGCGTGCTCCCGGCCCAAATCCTCATCGGCCTCCGTCGCGAATTATCTTCGCGGTTTTTTTTTTCTTTTTTATCCACACGCATTTTTTTTTTCTCTCTCGTTACATCACACGTGACCTACACACATCGTGCGAGCGACTTCTCTTCTACACGCGACTCCCATACACGAGGCAAATCGATATTTTCGCCGCGGGCATTAATTCGATTTGCCGTCTCCACTGGCTGCGTTGCGATGAACGTGTCGTGTACACGCACGTGGCGACATTGACGAAAGAAGCCAAACCGACGGCGAACGGCGACGGCCGTCTCGGGTTTCCGCTATATTCTAACCCATTGCCACGGATTCGAGAACGCGGAAAATTCGTTTGAACGTGTTGTAATGGAAACGAAATTGACAATAGGAGAAAGAGAAAAATGTTTTACGATTTTCTACGCATAGGGTTTTTATCGTTGTTCCCGTTTCCGTGTATAGGAGTAAAAAAAATTATCCAGCGTTCGACCGATTTCGAACGGTTTCAGTGTAACGCGAAACAATTTCCGTTTCGAAACGTTCGCGCCGACGAACAAATTGACGTTTGCAATTTATAAATCGTTTACCCGAAACGGGTTTACCGAACGAATTAACCGGCAAAAATATTATATATTTTCAATCAAATTAATTTTCGCTCGTCACGATAGTTCAATTTTAATTCGCCCGCCGTCCCGTTGAAACAGATGCGACACCTCCGTCCCTCCCCCCCCCCGTGTAATTTTTCGAAATTTCCAAGGGCTTATGACGGTCGGTTCGAGGGAGATTTAAGCAGCGCCTCGAAGGGCCTCTCTCGTATATTCCCTCTCTCACTCTCTCTCTCTCTCGTTGCCCCATATACCAGCGCGGCGTTGAAAAATCCGTTTTCATCATTACGCTATTATATTAGCGTTTATCCGTTCCACATAACACACCCGCGCAGGGGTGAACTAAACGTAATCATATACGGCGCGGCGGCGTGTAGCCATCGGATAATGTGTCTATAATGTCCCTGTATCGTCTCCCCGTAACAACAACAAATATAATTATTGTATTCAATTGTCCCCGTTTCTACTTGCGTCTCACTCGTAACTGTCCAAATCGGAGAAATGTTTACCCGTTTGCTCGTTTCCAGCAAAGACAAACGATAAAGTCTGAGCGTGTGTCGTCTGCAGTGTCGTCGTTACTCGTACATTTATTCAGTTCAGATATTGAATTATTATTACGCGTTTGGATTAACGACGTCTACGATTATATTTTGTAATAATAATAATGGTTTTTTCGACTTCGATTTCAGATTCTGAGGAACGTATCGGTTTTACAACGGTGTGCTATTTATTTTTTCATTTATGTCTGCACTCAAAAATTCTATCGCGGAAGGAGTGCTCCGATCTTTACAGTCATACTCGTGGTCTCCGGTAACAGATCTGATCGTATACTTTACACAGGTCGTTTTTCAGCGTCTGTAAAAAAAAAAAAAAAAAAAAAATCATAAACTACCGAAAAATTACGGTAAAAACGCGATTTCGTCGAAATCGATTTCTTTGTAATTTTGAAACCGATGTGTTGGAGAAATTTGAAATATTCGTAGCACCAAACGTGTGTATGTAATATTATGGGAAAACACTTTTTTTTTTCAAACGTTTTCTTTCGATTTTGAATTATTTATAACGATATTTATAGATTTTAAAGGTATTCGATTCATAAGAATTGGTCGTCTTCGGTTTTTAAGCGTAAAAATGTAATACGTTAACGTTTAAACCTTGCAGGGACTCTCGGATTGGTCACTGGTCGACGACACGCAAATACAAGTCCGACTGCACGTTATTAAAATACGTGAGACGAAATGTCGGGCTTGTGTACATGGCATAATAAATCGACGACGAAATTGTACATTATAAACCGACAAATCGAATATATATATCTCGTAACAAAATATAAATATTACACGCCAATCGTCTGTCTGACGTATTGTATTATTTATGAAATTGCACGACCCACTATTATTTTCCGATTTCGAAGTCAAGTACTCCCATCTATAGAGTCTATATAACAGCAGACTATTATACTCTTATGTCCGGTTGAACGAGCGACCATTGTGAAAAGCATACGTATAGTCTCACATCACGTAGAAGAAAAATGAAATTACACGATAAAATAGAGATACAATAGAGATTATTTTGATTATTCTGAAGGGACGAAAGAGAATTTTATATAAAACGTGGAAAAATGAGAATAATAACAATACGTTCACTTGTCGCTGTTTAGACTAAAAATAATTAATTTTATTATTACTAACCTAGACAGTTGTAAATTTTTCAATTATGGATTATTTATTTTTACTCAGATACATTACACGCCAGTACGAATGAAACTGTTTTTAAATTCGCCGTAGTTAATGTTGGAAAATTATTTGAACAATATTCACGATGAAGTTTGTGTCTACTCACCAGTGCGTGTATATAAATTTTGTTTTGATATCCACGTTTGCTTAAACATTAAATGTTCTAAAAATAGATATGTTTTGAAAATTAAAAAACCAACGATTTGTTGTTAATCGTAACAAATCGAAAATAACTAAAACAAAAAAAAAAAAAACGCGTAAAATTACAATTTTCACTAGACAAAATGTATTATAATTTTTATAGCGACTAACTGACAATTATTTAAAAAAAAAAAATTGTCATTTTTTCTCTGCTAATTATACAAATGATAATAATTGAACACGCGTATTGAATTTTTTAATTTTTTTCACTTATCTACTATTATAATATACGCCACACTACGAATTGCGCTTGACGATAATATAACATTGTACAAACGTTCCGAGGAACAAAATAGACCAAATACAACGCGTTGCTGGATTACACGGTTTTGCAGAATGCCCGCTATTATTGACCGGTCGTTGTCGAACGAATAAAAGCAGATTAGATTTACTTTTGTCAATACTCAAATCTTTTTATTATTTGAATATCGATTCGAGTGTCGCACAATATTTTCTTAACTCTAACGCTGTCTCGTCCACTGTTCCAACAGGCGATTTAAACCTCTACCGTTCTCACGCTTACGCCGGAACATATACGTTTGCGACATTCACTTTTTACTTTCGATTCAAATTATCGTTAGTGTTAACACTACGTTTTACCCCGAAAATGGCCGACGCCAAAAGTCTCCGTATTAATTCAATAAATATAACCCGTCGTCTTCTCAGCGGGATTGAGATTTTCGAAGGATAAGCAACAAACAACATCGGAGACAGTGTGGCGTTGACCGCATTTCATATTTTTTTTTCTACGCGTATGCATACACAATCCGTTGTCATGTCGTGATCGTCCTCGACTTTTTCAGGCACGCCTCCTCTCCTTCTTCAGTCCACGATCGGTCTCTAACGTGTGCGCACGCGATATTTAAAATTATTTATTGTTTTTAATACACGCGGTGCGCATATGCACGCCTACACTGCGATAGTATCGTCTGTATCGAACCGGATTATACTCCGTCGTCGTTGTTTGTTTTTTGTTTTTTTTTTTGCTTTGGTCCACACATTATATCGTTTCACCGTCTGCCACAGCCACGCCGGTGTACGAGAGAGAGAGAGCGAATAACGCCATATTTACAATAAACGTACAATGCAGTCGGTGGCTTAGGCCCGGGGGGTTTAGCTGTTATTATTGCTCTCCTCCGTTGAATTTTTTTTTTTGTTTTTTGTTTCTGTTTATTAACGTTTTCTTCTCGTGTCTACGCCGGCGTATTTATACACACATACGAGTATATTTTTTTATTTTTTCGTCTAGCCGAGGTGACTGGGCGTAATGGTTATAATGAAATAATGCGTCGAAGTCCCGCAATACGTTTCGCTTCGAATCCGTTCGTTTTCGTATTCGTGACGCGTATAGATAATACCGCGGTGTTATCGAAACAACCGATGGCGACGAATAAACGTATGAAAAGAATTCCAATACGGTTTCCGTAGATGAATTCCTACGGAAAACACCGTGTTCGGGGACTTATTTCAACGCGAAAAAAACGTATTGTTTTATCGTGGGGAGCAGAAAAAAAAAAAAGAACAGCGAATTCCACAAACGTTGTATAGAAATATTATTTTTCGTTTGCGATGCCACGACGGGTCCGTCTGTCTCGCCCGTCTCCTACGTCGAGCACGCTACGGTAATTTTCCCATTACGGGGTCCGTTCGACCGCGAGCGTAATACCTTCTCTCGCCGGGTACGCGCACACACAACGGCTCCCGTTATTATATATTAATTTTCTCTTTCGTTAGCCGATGATACTACTCTCTCGGGACGTTGCACCGTTCATCGTTATGGTTATTATTATTATTATTATTATTACATATAATAACAATATCAAATTTGTTTATACGTTTCATGCGGTTGCTAATGTAATATGCACACACGCGAGCGATTTCACTCTCTCCGCTACTGCTGCTGCTCGGCGAACAAAAATGTCGATTTATCCCCCGTACGGTTCGGAGAGACGGTTTTAAAGTGGAACACGCAGAAACTCTACGTCTCTCCGACGCGCTACAAACCGCATTATGCGTTCGATTAGATTTCGAATTATACTCGTACATACTCGTTTATTTGTTGTTTTTCATAAATTATTATAATATTGTATTAACGGCGGTCGATCGATTTTCTCGAAATTTTCAAACTGAATTTTTCGAGAACAAAAAAAAAAAAAAAATCGAAAAAAATTTCTGTAATAAATAAATTACAATTCGTACCGTTTTTATAGGAATGGAAAATAATTTTCTCCCCTTCATCCCCGCACAGTGAATGTTCGAAAATCCGACTCTCGTAATAATTTGGTAATACATTCGAACCAAACGCGCACAGAATAGTTCGAGTGACGAACGGAATTCACACTGAATTTGTCGAGAACAAAACAAAAACAAAAAAAAAAAAATTCAACAAACGTTTTTAAATAAATAATATCAATGAGATAGGGATGTTTCGGACGTGTCGCTCGAGTGAATTACTTTGGATAAAAATTGTTGAGTTTTTGTTATTACTAAAAATTTGAAAATAATGCGCGATGAATCGTCATAATATATCGATAAAACCGTTTCTTTATGAAATTTCTATTTAACGAATTTTTTCCAAAAACAACCAGAAATAAACAGAACGTAATATCTGTATATAACGTACGTATACATGCAGTGGTTCTCAGAGTTATTATAATAGACGCGACTTATTTTTGAAAATTTTCAAATTTAAATTGGTAATCAAATGAAAATGTAATTTATTATATATATAACCTTTCTTATATAATAAAAACTGTCTATTAAAAGTTTATGTTAAAATTTGATAAAAAAAAAATTCGAATTATTTGTTGAATGTGCGATGTGCTGGTTTTCGTGAAATACGTGCCTGCACATTTCGAAGTTATTTTTAAATAAGCAAATCGTTTTTGTTCTACTGCGCACATTTTCCAACATCCAAAACGTCTGCGTTTCGCGAGCTGCTTTTGAACCGTAAAAATTAATAAACGCGCTGCTGCTGTTAGTCGACGGAATGAAAAAGAAAAACCGACTCTCTCGCGGACAGATTTTAAAGTTTTTCTTTCTCCTCTCGAAGAGATCGCGTATAACAGATTATTATTGTCTTAATCCGTATACGGAAAAAGTTTTTCGAAGTTTTCGCGCGAATACTAAACGATTTCGACGAAGCAAACCGTTTTTAAACAAATACAATTTTTATTACAGACGTGTCCAAAGTGATGCCGAAGTCTACAATGAAACCCGGCTGTCGAGTTCCACCGGACATTTAACGATTTTTTTTCTCTTCGTTCTCCGCTGGACGCACAGTCCATTGTCGGACGTTTCGATCCAATACGATAATACACGAATAACGGCTTCACCGCGACGACCACTCACTTGTCCGGATTAAAAGTTTCGGCGGATAAAATAGAAAAGAGGCGGTTTAAACGCATGCGAACACTTTTTTTTTATTCGTATAATTGTTTTTAAATGTTTTTATGGCGTATATGATTTTCCCGCGTAGTGGCGCGACTCTGTAACGCAATAAATTTAAAACACGAATTGTCCGTTAAACAAATTAATTAAACACTCGATAAGAAAATAAATAAATAACAACAATATAATCGTGATGATTCCGAGTCTCGATCATAATTACCAGTAGATGTGTAAGTTGCGAGTGTACACTTGTTCGCGACCGACTCGGCTGTCTCACGTCAGTGGCGTAGATACGGAGGACGGGGGAGTGTGCAAACACTTTCAAACACCCAAAAAAAAAAAAAAAAAAAAACGATCGTTTTTGCTGTATGAAAATGTCGAATTTTCATTTCGTTGATCTGTATTCATTTCGTTGATCGCGAATTGCAACTGTACGTGCGGTCCGATAAACGGAGCTCGACGAGGCTGCAGTCCGCCGATCGTTACACCATTTAACGACAATCAATCCGTTTTCTATAATAATAATTAACTCCTTGTCGACCCCATACGTCGTCACGTCGATTTTTTCTCGACGCGTCTTGCACAACAGTAGTTTTCGCGTGTGCAAAATATACACGAAAGGAGCGACGGATATCGAAACGGCCGGCAAATAATAATAATAATAATAATAATAATAATGAACAGAAGAGTTCGCGTATGATTATTATTATTATTATTATCGATCGCGTCATATTATATAGTCCGTTGTGGCCCGAAGCCTCATAAAAAAATAAAAAAAACTGTATTCCGCCCTCGGGTCGTACAACGCAGCAGCAAATAATATAATATTTATTTAAGAAACGACTGCGCGACATCGTATATAAATAAATACGACGATATTATTATTATTATCGTCATTATTATAGTCGCCGTACAGAATTTTTTTTCTTCTTCTTTTTTTTCTTTTAAATTCGTTTGTGTATTTTACATATACGCGCGCGATAACAATAACCACGACACGACGATGTGACGTCCCGGATTTTTTTTTTCCCCTCGTTTCGCCGCTGCCCGCACGCGGCGGTTCCTTCTTTCCCCCGCCGCCGTTCGCATTGTCGAACCGACTAACGTCCGCCCGCGGTAAGCCACCTATAAATTTAATTTCAACAATAACGAAACGAGAAACGGAACGCTCGGCGGCGGCGGTACAGTTACAAAAAAAAAAAAAAAAAAATCATAATAATAAAAAAATGAAAAAAAAAAAAAAAGTAATACGAAAAAGTACGACGCGATACGGCAATAAATATAAAACGGTGGTCTGGGTGGATTTTTTTTTTTTTACAATGCCGGAATATAATAATAATAATATTATTATTATTATTATATAATAATAATAATAATACCGGGCGATACTCTTTGTCGTCCATCACGTCGGCGCGGCGGCCGCAGTTTCAGAATAAAAAATATATATCTATATATTATATTATCATAATGCGCAGTCGAATTAATCATAACGCGCGTTTATTGCGCGTATACATAATAATAGAGTTTCCCGGTTACTCTTCGTATAATAATAATAATAACAATAATATTATTATTATACTATTACCGCGGTTACGGTATACATAGGTGTCGTGCAGGTGTTGGCTAACGGCGGAAGTGTCGAATTTACGTGTGTGTGTGTGTGTGTGCATAGGTGCTTCGGGATGCTGAATGGGGGGGCGTGGGCGGCGATCAAACGATTAATAAAACATTACACCGCGGCACCGTTGTGTTGCGTACGCGATACGAAAGAGTTGTGTTTTTTTGCGATTATCGAAATCACGTCCGCGAATGAGGTAATTTTTTACACGACAACGGAAAACCGAAAGCGGTTATTGTAAATATTTACACCGGTATAGTGTGTTGACCTCGGAACCGTCTGGTGTTGATTGTAGTGCTATAATAAATACTCGGCGTATAAAAATTATTATATAATATATATATATATTTTTTTTAATTTCTACATTTTTTTGGTTCAGTTCGATTGTCCGCGTACCGTCGATTACACGTATAGTGTTAAATATTAATGATATTTAATAAGCGAAAAACGGATAATCGAAAAGAGGTTTATCGCAATGCTATAATAATAATAATAATAATATATATATATCCACGTGTGTTTTTTTTTTTTTTTTTTAAATATTTTCAACGGACTTCAAAGAGTTATAGTCGGCGCTGGATGTCTGAACGTTTTTGCCAGTCCGTGGAAGTTTCGATTTCCGCTCGGCTCGATCGCCGAGCAAATAAATACTGCGAAGATTAACTGCCGTTAATCTCGTTTCAACCGATAGCCGAAAAAACGTTTACAAAAAACGCTGCGCGACGGGCTGTGCGCGATTAAACGAGAAGATGGCGATGACCCGGAGTATAAACGAATGGAGGAATCCTACAGGGATTCGTCGCAGTCGCCACGGGTATGCCGGCCGTCCGCGGGAGAGAAGACTTCTCTGTCAAACCGCGGAATTATCGCCTGCACGCAAATCCTTTTCACGCTGCACGTCATATTACGCTCTCTCTCTCTCTCTCTCTCTCTCTTCGGAAAAATCGACGTTCGCGTGTACAGTGTGTAATAGTAGTATAATATTAAAAGAGGGAGGCCGAAGATTTTTTTTACCAGTGCTGTACTGCGTGTAAAGCCGTTTCCTCACGCAGTACTAAGCCCGTTCGAGCCGACACACACAGAGAGAGAGAGAGAGACGGAGACACTCCTCTCTATATTGTATTTTATTAGAAATTCATTGCTTCGTCCGCGGTCCCTATATATCCCCGTGTCTGTGTGTGAGGCGGCGGGGACGGAGAGAGAACTTTATTATTAAAAAAAAAAACCGCTAAACCGCGAGCGAGTACCCGCGCGGGCGGAGGAGAAAAACTACAGCGGACGATCCCTTTTTTTTTTTTTTTTTCGGGCATTCGAAACCAACGTGGCGGAAAATCGCGTCTTGCAGCGGCCGCTCGCGCCGTGTGTCTAATCTAAACTTTTCAAGTACGCCACGGCACGGCGCGCGCATTGTGTCCCGTCGCGCCTTCCCTCCTCCCCGTCCGCGACCGCACAAAAACGGTACTCGGCCTCCGACCGACTGTACCGCCGCTATAAGTCCCGAGAGGGTTCCGGCGAGGTTTTCCTACTACTCCTCGTCGTTAATGACTCTCCGTCGTGTCCTGTGCGCGTTTAATACACGCGCGCGCGCACACAATAAACGCGCGAGCACAACTGTTCGCTCGCCGTGTGTACGCACGTACCTATAGTGAACCGCGCAGGGGACGGCAAACGGTGCAGGGACGATAGTTATTAGTCGCGCGTAACAAGTCGCCGCGGCGGTACTCGAAACGTCGCGCGTCCCGTCGTATACGCCGCGGATTGCGGGGAAAATCAAAAGAACGCGGAGGGGAAGCTTTGCTAATGGAAACACACAGAGAGTGAGAAGTAGCGGCCCGCGGGCTGTTGTGAGTTACTTCGGTGAAGATTTTATGCGGCGTATTGTCGTCATTATAGATTTGCGATATGTCATCGTAGCGCGTTCGATGGATACCGTGATTCCGAGCGGAGCTCCCGGGTGTGTTACGGTCATCATCAAACGTATTCCGCAGCACATGGTTTTTTTTTTTTTTAATACGATTCTTTGGAACAGGCCGATGGCAGACGAAAACTATACATCAATAATTGTCGTTTTCTATCGAAATCGCAACGCGTTCTGCTGTCGAAAAACTCGGGTCGTGTATACAAGCAAAACTCAAATCCGTTTTACGAATGAAATACCTCGAAAACTACAGTTAGCTAACGGTTGACAGCTGAAAATTGAAAGAAAACATTATTTCTCCCTAATACGTAATACGTGTATATAAAAAAAGAGAGTTGCACATTCCGTTGAGTGTTTCGAGTTTTTGCGAGAGAATATTATTGGTTTGGAAATTACGGAGGAATAGATTACGATCGATTACGACGAAATCGCGTTTCCCGTCGTTTCGTAATATCAATTATGTTTGTTTCCCGTCCGGTTCACGTTATTCGTCGTAGTAGAAAATAACAATTCCTATTCGTACGATATCGATCGGTTTGATCGGTTTTCTTTTAATCGTTATTGAATTTCTACATTTTTGAATTAAAAAAAAAAAAAATAAACGTAAAATACTTAAAGAAATTGTTTCGATTCGAAATCATATGAGATAAATATCGATTCGGCGGAAATTTTCCCACCAGTCGTTTTCTGCGCGGAACAACGCCGGTACAAAAAAAAAAATAATAATAATAAAAAAGGATAAAAAAAATTCGTCACACACACACACAGAATTTCGCTGCTCCGACGCGCAAGTCGTCCGTTAAACACAATACAAACAGACGGTTCTCTAGTAAAAAAAAAAAAAAGAAAACATCGAATAAATAATAAAAAAATATTAATGGTCCTCCTCCTCCACCGCCGCCGCTCGCTGCAGATGCGCACGAAGTTACACGCTCGCCAATCGTCCGTTCGTTTGTGTGTATTCGTATGTACGCTAACCGGTAGCGATTTTACACACTGTACCGGTCTACACACATATGCACACAAAAGGTCCGCTGTTAAAATAAACGATTTTTTTCTTTGTGCGCGCGCGTGTCGCACGGTACGGTCGCGCGCGCGCTCCCGCGTATTTGCTCAAAGTATTAACGGCGACGGCACCGTTGTGGTGGTGGTGGCGGGCGGCGGGGATGAAGGGCTGGAATGAGGGGGCACCCAATATTAGTGCGTCCCGTGTACGGCGACATCCGTGTTCGTGAACGTTTCCAAAAAAAAAAAAAGTATTCGCAACACGCGCCGGAGCGGCAATACGCGACGTAAGTTATTTGTTGTGTTTCCATGTCGTACACACACTGGTGTGCGTTGCTCGTTTACGTACACACGAGGGTCAGCGCACAAACAAACCCAGGGCGCGCGCGTCCCTCCTGCGCGTTTTCGGGGTTAGCTGTACGGGTGCGGGAGGAAGTGATAAACTGGCTCGGACAACCGGACCTGCCGTAACGTCGCGGAAGCGCCTGGGAGAAGGAGACCGCGGCGATTTTCGCCGAGTCCGTCATCAAATAACTAACGTGTTTCCGTCCGTGGAAAACCACTGGGAAAGACGACGAGCGACAGAATCGTTTTTTTCGACGCGGCGATAACCAATATTGAATATTGTGTTAAAAATGCATTTTAACGTTTTGTTCGCCGCCGTATACACGAGTTTTCTTTTTGGAAATTTCGAAAGTTTTTTTTATTTTACATAAATATTTGATAAGAATTTTATTAGATTTTTCGACGGGGACGCGGCAACGTATACAACGCACGTGGAGACGAACGGAAAAAAAAAAGAAGAGAAGCGAACAAAACGAGTCGGACGACGTCTGCCAACAGCGAATATCTCTTTAGGCCCGTTTCACGCGTGAGGAGACCGTTTTGTCCGTACGGGGAAAAAAACCGTACGATTTTTTTGTCCGTCAACCGTTCCTATAGTTAACTGTCAAAGGTAACGCGATGCTTTTTTGCCACTGGGACGGAGACGGATTTCTTTTCCGTGCGATTTAAAACGGTCTCGACGACTGAAAATCCACGGCGCCGGTGCTGCGCCGTCATACGACTGGATATACGCTTTTTCCGGTACGGACAAAACCGTCACGTGTGAAACGGGCTTTACTCGGTCCCTGCAACAGCAGTTCTCCCGCGCGGCGTTTGCAAAAGTTTCATCCGTCAACAAATTATACATTATTGTACCTCGCGGCGTACCGTCGTCGATAACAACGCGCGTTTTATTCTGTTATTAAATCCCCCCTCCCCCCCCGTGCCGTTAAATCCCACGTCCCTGTAATTATTATGCGCTTCTCGTAGCCGACGGCGGGATCGCCCCGCGGCATGACGGACGTGTAATTGGACCAGTTTTAAGTGCGTGTGTAATTCGATTTCGGCGCCGGCGGTGTCACTAAATCGCTCGTTTATATCAACGCACACAAGTTGTACACAGGTGTGTACTTGTATCCGGGGACCTTTTCCTCCGGAATCCTCTTATACGCCGAGACGCAGCATCCGACGTGATGGTGATGGCGAGAGTGAGAGAGTGATGTACCGCCGTGAACACAGAACGGCAGGGGGAGAATCCTCCTCGGTAAGTAGCTGAGTTTCGACGAAACCCATTTTATGGTCGCGCGGTAAGAGTTAATTATTATTATACGCGTCGTGTGAGACCACCTCGCGTACAACCCAACACGATTTATAATAATAACAATATTTTAATTAACGCTTTTAGTTTATTTTTAATACTTTCGACGCGCACGCATATATCGGTATAATTTATCGTTACCAACACGGCCGGGATTTTTAAAAGGGAAAATATATAGAGAGAGAGAGAGAAAAAAAAACGAAAATTCGCAAGATCGATATAATATTTATAACCCGTTGTTTATCCGACGTACAATACTTCATTTGTAAACATTAGTATTTAACGCGTACGCACGTATCGGTTTAACAGGTCAGGTTTATTTCTATTATTAAAACTCCCGTATTTCTTGTTCTCCGTACAATAATAATTATGTAATGCATATTCGTATCGAAAACGAAATATATTTTCTTTTTTTTTTTCGTATTAAAAATTCCGTTCGTTGTAGTACGCATTAGCTGTTTATACAGCGAGAGAGATATAAATATAATTGCCGTGACTCCAATTATATGTATTTCTCCTCCTCGTCTCCCGTACTCACGGTTTTTCTCTCGTCTTCCGACATAATATCACGTATATTACATGTATCGTATAATAGAATGTTTATAATAATAATAATAATAAAAAAAGTATTATTTATATATATAAAAAAAAAATAACGATACGTATAACTATGCCGTATCGGTATAGCGTGCGTAATTGATGTATCCCCCCGCAGCGGTTGGATTACAAAATAACGACGACGGATTAATAACATATATAGAAAAAAATAAATAAATAATAATAATAATAATAAAATATTGTAAAACATACGCCTGTGTAGCGTATACTCTCGTGTGCACCTGTACGTGCGACGCGTAAAATGTGAAAAAATACATTTTACGCGCGCCCGTGACGAATTTACACGTTTCGGTGTTTGTTTTTTTTCCCCTTTTTAAACAGAGTTCGATGTGGCGGCGGTTCGTTTCTTCGGACCGGTACATAAGATACACGGCGGAAATCATCTTTTAAATCCGTACGCGCTATTGATCATTCGTTCTAAAAAAAAAAAAAAAGTATATATGTGATGTAAAAAAAGAGAAGTTAGAACAAAAAACAAAAAGCGCAAACTACTATTGAAAAATAATACTCCCGAAAAAAAATGATTCTCGAAACGAATATCGAATATAATAACAATTCGATTGGAAAATATTTTAATAGAATAATATTAACAAAGTACGCGCGAATAATTTTTTTTTTTTTTTTTTTTTATAAACAATTTAATTTATTGTACACCAATGTCGTCTAATTCCTTCGCTGTCGAAAATGTTTTTGTTTTCGCAGGATTTTCGGCCATTCCCGGTGTATTCGAACGCATTTTAACGATTTTCAATTATTGGCGTTCCACATCGATTGCGAAAAAAAAAACAAAAACTAGAAAATCGCAGAGCGGCTTAGTCTCCGTCAAATCGAGTTCAATCCCGACCCCGGCATTAAGACTAACGGAAAGATTACATTAAAAACGCGATTTCGTCAAAATCGATTTTTCTCGCTTCTATTCGTAATTTTGAAAGTCGTGCGAAACATTTTCATCCAAAACTTTGGACTGCATTGACCACACGAGACAAATTTTTCAAAAAAAAAATGTCTTTTAATTTCGGCCTATTTATAACGATATTGTAGATTAATTTGAAGTGTTTAGAGGTAATTTTTTTTTATTCGGTTTTAGAGCGTGAACATTCAAAACGACGCCAGACGTACTCGTTACCTCAAAAAAAAAAAAAAAACTGTATAAAAATAGTAAAAAAAAAAAATTCTCGAAAATTAACCGACAAATATACGTAGTAGACACCGCGAAACTCACAATCGTTTTGTCGAAAGCAAATTTATAGTAATATAAATTCCCAGGGCTCGTAAGTTCATTGATTTGCTTACGTTTTTTTTCATTCTACACAATAAAACGTGCCGAGTGAAGTATAAATCCGCCTCGTGATATAATATCCAAAGTTTAACGTTCAACGTTTTTGCGTATCTCGAACGTATATAAGCATAATTACGCGCACAGTTGATTTGTCTCGCACGGATTATGAAAAAAAATCTTTATTCGGGAGGAGTAGGTGAAAATGTACGCCTATAATTCGTCTACTTTTCCCAGAAACGTTTGTTTTGAATCTTACGTTTGTTTTTTTTTTTACGACGCGGAATGGATTTTTTTTTTTTTTTTAGGGAATAAAATATCGGAGAACGGACACGGATTTCACGTTGGTCGCATCGGAATTTCCGTACGATTTTTTTTCGCTTCCGTCGTTCCGCCGCGGGATTTTAAGGACGTAGTTTAAGATTTGTGCGCATACAATGCACATACAAGTCCTGTACGTTTCTTATACGCGCATTTCGCCGTAGTTTCGTAGAACGTCGTGCGCGCACAACAGACCTCGCGCTTGTTAATTCTCCCGAATTTTCTTTTTCCTCGGCGCAAAAATACCTAACCGACTTGGCCGCCCCATAACGCAGTGCGACGTCATCGCAGCCCCGCCGCACTCCGTTCGCCCGTCCCGTGTACGCGTGTAAACGCTGTGCGCGTCGCCGCGGTACGAGCGCGCGCGCCCCGCCGAAAGGGAAAACGTTTCGGCGGGACGAGTTTTCCCTGCCCCGGGCCGTGCGCCGCGCGCCCGGAAAACCTCTTTCGTACACGTCGTCGTCGTCGTCGTCGTCGTCGCCGCCGTTGACGCGTGTGTTCGGGAATTCGTGTGTGTGTGTGTGTAACAAAATGGCCGCCACCGCCGCCGCCGGGATCAATAAATTTCTCTACACACACACACGCGAGCGTACGCGTAATACATAAACGTGTGTAATACTCGTGTGTGTGTGTGTTTTATATATTATTTTTTTTCTCATCTCTTTGACGACGACGACGACGACGGAAAAAAAATAAACTCGACTGACGCGCGCGCCGCGTGAATCGAAACGATCCGAGAATCGTTCGCCGATCGCAGATGTCTTTTTTTTTTTTTTTTTGAAAAAATTGACATCGTCCAACTGTCGGTCGAACGATTCGGATCGGTCGACGGTTCGCGAGTAGAGAAATAATTATTGAACCGGTTATTTCAGAAACGACACGATTTTAAAAAGGCCGTTTTTTAGCCGTTTTGACGTTGTAGTCGATTCGTTTATAATATCCCGTATTATATATCTTTCATAATAGACGCGTATTTATTTATTTATTTTTCTTTGAAGAAACGTTTACGATTAAAATGTACGAAAAAAAAAAAAAAATCGACAATATAGATTTTTACAAAGAAAATCGTTTGAATTAAACGGTTTTTTTTTTTTTTTTTTGCCTTTTTCCTATAAAAACGTAACGTGGTGTTTCTGAAACGAACGATTCGATATTGGTGTTTGCGAAATCGAAACTTCCGGACGAACGTCTTTAAAACGAATGTTATGAGATTAGAGACGAAAGACGTTTAGATACGAAAAAAAAAAAATACGTTATTACCGTATTACGTACGTTATCGTTACGGTCGGAAGCTGATACAAACCAATGAATTCGACGAGACTGTATAAGATCTTCGCGATATTATTGTCGGAACGAAAATACGAGTGTGCTGGCTTCTAGACGATATTATATAGTTGTGAAGAAAACCTATTGAGAATAATCAATAGTGCAAAATTCGCCTCACAATTTAAACGCGGTCGGTGTCGACAAGTTTTTTTTTTTTCATATAATCACCGCGATTACTGATTTAGTCGAGACTATCATAAAATGTTGTTCGATCGATCGATAAATATACATATATATATATATAGAGTATAATTTTTATAATTCTCATATATTACACTAGAAATAGCGCGATAAACGCGGTGCGTACTATATTATGTGCTGATGTACACAATGCTTTAAATTCGTACGAAATTTCGCGTAAATTATTCGACGACAAAACAAAAAAAAAATAAAAATAATAATAAACGCGTTTATTAAAATTTTACGATGACGTTTCCTTCGAATGCACCACAGATTTATATTTTATACGATATTTATTCGTGTGTTACGAAATCGCCAGCAACAGATAAACGTGACTTTTTTTTATCGTCGTCGAACGTTCGAACGTTTGCTAATATTACAAAAATAAAATACGAATTATTGTATGACCGTCTGGACCGTAATATTTTGTGTACAGCATGTAATCGATGTTGTGTACATACGAGTGAATCGTGTAAATTTTGAAACGAAATTCCAAACTGAAAAGAAGAGTCCTTTTTCGCGGATTAACTGTTTCGTATATATAATCACTGCGATACAACAGTCGGTTTGGAAATTGAACTCTTAGAACTGATATCGGAAAACGTTATAATATTATAGGAGTGAACAGTTCTTTGATGGAATTTCGGAAACGTTATGTGTGTGTGACTGTTATAAAATATTCAAAAACATCAGCCACAAAAATTCGTATCGATTATATCAACGGCGCGTCGTATGCGATGCTTGTATGAATGTCTGAACGAAGAAAATTATCGAATCCCAGCATCGTTCGGGTTTAATGGAATCGTAATCTCAAGGACTACGTATTATAATCCGGATACAAAAAAAAAAAAAACCGTCCGAGAGAAATTATCACGCACGAGAGATACGTTTAAATTTGAAAAACGCTGCAGTCGTTTCTTCGTGTCTGTAATCGTATAACAACTATATAATATGCGTATGTGTTTAAAAAACTAAGATTATATTATTTATACTATGTTGTGCCGTTGGATAAGCTCGATAAAATTCCTTTTTATATAATAATATATTATTTAAACGGGCGCAATTTTTTTTTTTTTTTTTTTTGTTGTTGTTGATTCTGTTCATAAAAACGTTTCTTCGATCGCGTCCCCGGACCAAGAAGAAACACTTTTCATCGGCTTTTTCACTCGTTTCGGTAACGAAATGTCGCCGAGAAAATTTGAAAACATGCGCGTCCGCTCCAAAGCAACGACGTCGTTTGAGAAACATTTTAGTGTTTTGACAAAATGTGAAACGAGAATTTTTGTGCTCGGGTTGAGTTCGGTCCCACAGTATTTGTTTTTCATCGTATAAATCAAGAAGTCGACAAACACTTTGTTCAGACCATTCCGCCGTTATTTGATTGGAAAAAACAAAACTTAAATTTCCATTAAAAAAAAAAAAATGTAATGGTGAAAATATGCGCTGCGTGTGTAGGCGCCACGTGGCTAAACTGAACGAATAACCAAATAAATAATTAAATAAAATATGACGCGTTTATTAAATGTTTGTCGACAAAATTCGATTGCGTTTATAAACCTCGTCGAATTTTTCCCGCGACCGGATTGAAAACAAAAATTTATCGATAACAACGTCGCCGAGACCCGGATTGTCGTTGGTGACGAATTTCAAAAACGTTTTTGTGATTTTGTGCTTTATGTGTCACAGCGTTTATAAATATTAATATAATATTTTTATTTTTTTTTTACACCTATAATACGGCTCGAATTTCGTACGCGTTCAGTCATCGAATAAAATAAGTTGTCGAGTTAAACGGTTAATTTGAATTAAAAAAATAATAATAATTAACTTAGATAGAATTAACTCGTCGACGTACTCGGTCGGTCGGCTTCGCTGTTTTGTAATCGTGTGTTAACTGTCGCAACGGCGTAGCCAGAAGGGTTTTAAGGGTTCGGGCAAAGGGGCCTTAGGCTTTTTTCTTTTTTTATATATATATACAGTGATCGCCGCTTATTGGACTCACGGTTAATTGACTCATTCGCCTATTGGACTCAAAACGGCTGTGGTCCCGATTTGCGCATATACTAAACACACGGCGAAAAATTCGTCTATTCGACTCACACACCGGTTAATGTGGTCATTTGAAAATTAGACGAATAAAGAAAATGTGTACATACATTGGACAAACGTGTTATAAATGCGATATAAGTCGGTACCGGCGGGTTTTTTTTTTTTGCTTTTTTATCGCGGAGATAAAAGCAGAAGAGGAACGCGATGATAAACCACCATCAACTAAACAAACGCTAGAAGCGCTTCGAATTTTACGTAGAGGGAAGTGGCGATTTTGACGTAATCGAGCAACATAAATCGTTTGAAGACACACGATTATGGAGTTGGCCGAAGAAGGGAAAATCCAATCAACCCTAGACGGATTTTTATCAAAAAATTAATTCGATTTTACGTACCTATTGGATATTATTTAATTTTTAATTGCGTACAGCTAGATTTTTATTTTTGTACACGCCTCGAATCTCAATAAACATTTTTTTAAAGTAAATAGGTTTTTAAATTCAAGCGTTTTTTTTAAAAAAAAAAAAAAATGTTGGGCCGTTCGCCGCCCCTTATTTGACTCGTTCGGTTAATGGGACTCAAACGGTCGGGTCCCGAAGTGAGTCCAATAAGCGGCGACCGCTGTATAACGAATAATTATATAGGTAATAATAATAATCGCATTTTTTTAGGAAAAAAAACACGCACGCGCACAAAAACTAGAATTTCTACTTTGTACTCGATGCCGATCGTGGGGTCAAATGGAACTTTTTTTTTCTGATTGCGTTTCAGGTATTCAAAAAAAAAAAATTCGATTACATAATTACACATTCGATAAACGGCCATTCCGTTTATAATGCTATAACAGTTGTTGAGAATCGAAATTATATATTATATATAAAAAAAAAAAAGTTTAAAAATAACAACGAGTGTGTCCTTCGACCACGCGTAAAATCGTGATTTTTTTTTTTTCCCGGGTAATAGCGTAATGCGTATTCGGTAGGTGAGAGTAACAGCACAAACGTAGCACAAACGAATGCAAAAGAAAAATTTTTAATTTTCCAAAATGGCGGGGCTGGCGAAATGGACCTGGTGAGAGTGACTCGGTATAAGGCTCGTATAAAGTCGTATTTAATGTAAACTCGTGAATCGTATCGCGTTTGTCCAAACGACAAAATTCCGTTACTGAATTCTACGCCACTGAACTGTTTGTTCGACGCATTTAAAATAATAAAAACCAATAATACGCACGCTTTAGCCGCAGTGACGGCGGTAACTGTTGCGGGGCTCGGGGCAAAATAATTTATGTTGGGCCCCCTCCAGAAAATTGCTTCCAAATATATGCATAAAAAAAATTCTTTGTCAAAATCAACCCCTCCCCCCCCCCTCCAACAAAAAAAAAAAAATTGGATTTCAGTCATAATAACAATTTTAATCTAAATTTTACTTTTTTGTTATTTCGTACGATATATTAGTCCAGAGATTCTCAAAGTGTGGGGCGCGACCCTCCAGGGGGGCGCAAAAGCTTTATAGGGGGGGCGCAAGACAATTTTAAAAATCAACATTGCATTGGTAGAAAAAATAAAAAAAAATTGGCCTATTAATTAAAATATTTTATAAAAAATACATTTTATTTTAAAATAAATTTGTAATATTAATATTAATATCAATATTTGTTGTTTGTTTTTAACATTTTTTTACTCTAAACATGACTATTAAAATTATTTTTATGAGGGGTGGGGGGGGCTCAGGTCTGGGGTTAACTAAATAGGGGGGGCCTGGCCTGAAAAGTTTGAGAACCTCTGTATTAGTCCATATTAATAATTATATATATATATTAATAGTAAGAGTTTACAAAGAACAAATGCAGATATTAATATTTCAAACGATATGCTATCAATAACGAGGAAGAAAATTAAATTAAAAATTAATAAAATTAAATTAGAATACTACTTTTCTTGCTTTTTTTTTTTTTGCAGCAAACTGGTTTACAATATTATCATAATCAATAATAGATTCGGAAATATCTTTTTACATTTATAAACCGCGGGGCCTTTTTACATTTTTCAACCGCGGGGCCCGGGGCGACTGCCCCTATTGCGCCCTCCCCCCTCGCGCCGTCCCTGGCTTTAGGTTAGGTCGAAAAACGCGGTGCGGGCTAAGAGAAAGAAGTGTCTGAATTTTTCCCAAAAAAACAACTCTTGCCTGTACTTGTTTAGACGTTTCCGGGAGAAAACTCAACGCGCCGCCGCCGCCGCCGCCAATCAATTATTTCGACGCCGGCGAGAAATAGTCCGTTTTTTTCCATTCTTTCCACTCTCCCCCCGTCCACCGCTCGTCGTCGTCGCCGGATTATATTTCGCCGGCCGGTCGCCTTCGCAATTAGTTCGTTGTGCACAATAAGCCCCGCGGATTTATACGTTTTTATTATTTATTATTATTGTTGTTGTTGTTGTTGTTGTTGTTTTTGTTGTTATCACGCGCCGCCGGTGTATTCCCAATTGGTCACGCCGTCCGATATCGTATTACCAGCAGCAGCAGCAACATCAGTACCGGCAAAAAGTACTAATGTAGAACGCGCGCGTGTATGTAGCTTTGTACGGGCCCCGCGAGGGTTAAGTTACTGCCGAGGACTTATTATTATTGTTAATACTCCCGCGAAGTACACGGGACCTTGTACGAACAAGTGCGTTGTGCGGCGCCCGTGTATACGAACGCCAAAACCAGTGGTGCGCGCGCGCGCGAGCCTTTCGCCGTTATACCGGCGCATATGGTCCATTAGCGGCGACCGACTGTCGGGGTGCCGGCGGATTCGTATTATTATTATTATTATTATTATTATTATTATTATTATTATTATTATTAATTATTATTATTGTTATTATTGTTATTATTATTAGCGGTTTTCGTTTTCGTTTTTTTGGCCAAAAGAATTCCCGTCGACAATACGCGCGCGCGTATACGATCGTTTTTTTTTTTTCAATTATTTGCAAAAACTCTGTTCGCGCGAAAACACGATGTACGAGAAAAATAGACTTTCCATCCCCCGTCGGCAGAATAATTTTCTTGAAATCGAAAGAATTTTATCGGTTAAAAAAAAACACGTGTGTTTTGTCACTACCGTCGTGTTACGGTTTCGTACGAGAAAATCGAAAACGCGTGGAACGAGAAATTGAAAATTGTATTTTTTAAAAAAAAAAACAATTTCGAGTAATTTTAGACATTTTATCGGGGAGGAACAGAAATGGTATTTCGTTAATACTCTTTCTCGAAATTTATAGTTTCCGCGAGAAAATCGATAAGTAGTTACGAGGGGACAAGGAGTTGGAAGATTTTTTTTTTTTTAATTATTTTCAAAAACGCCGTTCCCAAAATAATTCGTAAATAACTATTCGAGAAAATCTTTTTTTCCCCCAATAATTTTCTTCGAGAAATTCAAAAAAAAAAAAAAACCGAGAACGAAGAAAACGTTATCACATAAAATTAATATGAAAATAATTGGTATAAAATAAACGCATTAATGATAAAATGTTGTTTTGATAGGAGTAAAACGTTTTTAATCACTCTTCAACGGCTCTAATGAAACCAACCGATTTGGAATCATCTCTCGCTCGACAAATAAAAATAAAAACGATTCTAATCGTTCCTGCCACATTGTTTGCGCGACATTTATAATTAATATCACATTTTAGTGACTGCCGGTCGGTTTATTTTAATTGGATATAAAAGCGAATAATTTTGCGGCGTTTATTCATAAAAACGCGCAATTCCAAATATTATACGAGAAAAATAAGGGAGTCGAGAAATTTTTTCGGATATTATTATATAATACCCGTATTTTTATATATATAATTTTCTTCGAGAAAATCGTTAATACGAGTACGGGGAATCGGAAAATTGTATTTATTTTTAAGAAAAGCAATTCCGAGTGATATCTGCAGAAAGAATAAAGAGAGACTTTTATCGGAGAGAAAAAATTATACGTGTATTTTGTTATATTATTAGTTTCTTCGGGAAATAATCGAAAATACGAGGGCAAGTAATCGGAGGTTTTTATATTTATTTTTGTAAAAAAAAAAAAACAAGAAATTCCGAATAATATTAGAAAAATAAAAAAACAATCGAGACATTTTATCGGAAAATATTATATACCTGCGCACATTTTCTCTTCGAGAAAGTCGAAAAAAAACAAAGGTATAGCGAATTGAAAATAACGTCAATATACTGACAAAACGACTGGTAAACAAAAAGTTTTCCATTTAATTTGACAATTTTTACGTACCGCGTACAGTCGCAGTTGTCGAATAAGAAAGAAAAAAATCTGTTGTACAAAAAGAAAAATACCGAACGAGGTATGAACAATTGCAGCGTTCCGTCAAATCGATTCCCGAAATGCGCGTAAGAGCAAAGTAAATTAAGTTTCATATACATATATATATTTTTTTTTCTACTGGTAAATTAAATAGTAGTAGCGGAAAATCATTTTCTTCGTATCGTAAAGAGCAAAAAAAAAAAAAAAATGAAAACCAATTATATTAATAACAGAACTGGGAATAGACACGTTCGGATTGTTTTAATATTGTAATTGTCACTTGTTTGCAATTCGGAAATCAATATAATCGCACGCGGAACACTATTTTCACATATATTTGTAATGTAGAACAGTCACCACGAATGTCTAACAGCATTGTCCATTTCCATAATAAATTGTTCGTTTTAATTTTATTTTTTCTCTCCTCTCCACTTGAAATGTTATATTACGAAATGTGTAAGGTTAACTTTTTCAAATAAAAACAACGTGTTCAATACGCGCATATTAATAGAGAGCTGATTGCGCGCGACTCGCGAAAACCGGAAAAACTCGCAGAAACCATTTTAATAAAGAAAAACATTCTTAATGTTAATTAATACGTTATAATTGTTATGGAGAAATTTATGCGTACAATTATATTGTATTAGTACAGCTGTCAGATCGAGTTGGTATATTTTTGTATAAAATAATAAAAATTGTACGGATAGCAGCGTGTCGTAATTATATTATAATATATATATATATTATACAAATATATACATATTATAATGAACAGAAAATTGTACGCGTCTAGAATTTTGTTCGGCAGCGAACGAATCGTCGTGGTATTATATAATACTACGCGCAACGAGTATTTTTAAACAATGCGCGCCGATTCGTATTTAAACGATATTCGCTCCCATCGCCTTTCTCGGAATACGATTTAATTCTTATTTACGGAGCGGAAAAACATCTCAAAGCCTCTTCGGGGTTCGCGTACGAATACAATTATACGGAGTATTGCGCGTATCGAAACGAACACGACGATTCACCGCGGACCCTTTGTGAAATAGTATTTTTTTTTGAAATTTCACTTCACGACTGTTAAAAAACGGCCTCCGATTGCACGGCTAGCTTTCAGAAGAAAAATTCACGACGCAAATTACTACGCGGATGACGTGAGGGGGGTATTATCAAACGGAGTTGTAATATGAAACAACGGCACAGTTAATTTGTCAATGACATGTTGCAGCTATTTATGTCGATACCTGTCGTAACTATAACGCTTGCTTTTACGTTTTGATATCCACAGACGGCAGTGTTATGACGTGTTGCACGCGATCATAAATATAAACGGTGTGTTTTCGAACCAACAAAACTTTTCGTAAGGTAAGATTCAATAATATATATATATATTTTTTTTTTCTTTGTATGCGTATTAGTAAATAAAATACAATATTATTATTATTACACTTCGAAATGTCAGCGATATTTATTTAAAATCGTGTTTTACGAATTGTGATTATTGGAATGGACTATAGGAAAGTGGTGTCGGATGATAATCAACACTGACGGTCAACACTCGGTCGGTCGAGGAACGGTGTGAATGTGAGATTAAATCGGTAAAAGTTAAAAAAAAAAAAAAAAAAAAAATAGTAAAAAGTGTCAAATGCGAAAACGTTTAAACGAGTGTTCAACGAGGAAAGATGAATCATTGCGTTAATTTCATTTCATTGGAAAACGCGAGATAATATTTATAATAATAAAAATAATAATAATAATAATAAACGTAGTGAATACGCATACGATTGATGATCGCTCGATGATCAACGTCAAATTAAACACCCGAAGGGAAAAAATGTAGTCATCAAGACGTATAAATATAGCGGTTCGCAACCAACAGGACCGCTCAGTGTCGTCTCGGCGGGCACAAAGTTGTTCGCCTCTGCTCGCGGCAATGGTGTCGTCGAACCGCTGTACACATAAGCAACTGCTTTTTTTTTCCTTTTTCTACACTTGCGTTTCGTCTTGATAGGTTCTCAAACGATTTTTTTTTTTTTTAGTCATTCTTCTTCTAATCGCCACTGCCCTGAACTAACCAAACATAGTACTCAGATAGTTTGTCCGTACCGTTTAATTTTGCGTCGGTGCGATCATACGTTTTTCGGCGACGGAAGCACCGATTCAGAACTATAAAGTACTTTGTTTTAAATAACGTGAACTACAACGGTTGTCAATAATTAACAGTTCGTAAACCGCGTATAAACTGTCGTCAAACTGTCACGATTATTATGAACCGACATTGAGCGGCAAAAATGTTACCCCGAGTTAACATTGAAAATCGAGTTTTTTCTCCAAAACAAAAAGCTAATCCGTATTGCCCGCGCCTTCTCCCCTAATAAAAAAAAAAAAAAAAAAAATCCATTTTCGCATTTGTAGGCGCGTTGAAATAAATAATGTTAATAATTAAATTGTAGGAAGAAAAAAAGAAAGAAAAATTCTACTGAAATCTGTATGTACAATATTTATAATATCATCTATATGTACGCGGAAACGTTTATTTCATTACTATATGTATACATATATATGTTTTTTTCTTTTTAATTGTCCGTCAACTGAAATTCGTTCGTTACTTTTTCATACGTACTTACGTCGTATTAATACGTATAACGTATTACGTTTTTTCCGTTTTCAATATGATATAAACATACGTAATAATATTACGTAAGTATAAGTCGTTTATCTCCGTTTATAATAAAGCCTTAAATAATATCGTCTCCGGCCGCAACACTTTCATTGAGAGTTAAATGCCTTATAGTTTTACACGGAGTCGATTTTACGTTAAAGTCAAAAAGACGCGATACATAACGTTTAAAACGTATTTCGTTTACAATCGCCGTACTATTTATTTAATAATAATTAGCGCCGTTGCTGCAGTAATAGCAATTTTCTTTTCGCGGTAAATCCGTTTTTTATATATATATATATATATAAATACCAACTACTAAAAAGTATTCCCCCCTCCCCTATTGGAAATTTTAATTCGTAATCACAATTCATATAATAGTTATAAACGCGTACGAATGAAAATTATTTAATCCCTGCTCACACAAAAAAAAAAAAAATAACAAAAAATTTCTAGGCACTCCCTTCACGCCCCTGTAGAGCACACAGTGTACATTTGTTGCAGACGTATAAATAATATATATGTATATGTAAATCGCGCGGCGAGCGTATATAACGCATTAACGATTGTTTATTTATGAATCGACCCTTTGGTTATATTGCGCATTTAAGTCGAACAGCTGTCTAAAACCGCCATTATACATTTAAGTGACAGTATTATTATAACGTCCGCGCGACCTGGAATCGTATATTTATATAAGGCGATAAATAAATCGTGCGCGACGATTTTCGTTCTTTTCCCCGCGTCGGCGAAAAATACGAAAAATACGCGTTTTTTTTTAATATGTACTCTGTCCAAGAACCGATTGTCGTTCATAATACTCGTGCAATTGTCGCGACGGTGATAATAAGCTGTTGAGCGTATACACACATAATCATCGTGTTGAACGCCTCTGCCACAACGGAACAAAGGCGAGTATGTATACTCGCTGAACTAATCTGAATTCTATAATAGTGTCTACAGCGTTGCGTAACGTGCAATTTATAATCTCGTTCACTTGAGAAGAGAGGTATTTACGAAAAAGAAAAGACAGCCGCCGCGTATCGAAACTTTCGATTATTATTCTTCCACGTTTCAAAATCTCCCAGGCAACAATCCGTACTGGCGTACGAAATCATAAACGTTTTCTTTTCTCTTCTCTTTTTAACAACACTCCGTACGGTAACGAACACGTAATTTCCACGTGCTTATCGAAATTATTGTATATTCCGTCGTAATTAAAGGATTCTAAAACGACGTATATTTTCGATTCGTAGAAGGGGAGATGGGGGGGGGGCGAGGAAAGACTGTAGAAATTGGTGAAAATCTGAACGAATCGAATTTCAAAACTTTTGAGAATTTTCCCGGCAAAATACGCGTTCGTCACAAAATTATTGTTCATAACGATGTCGGATATCACGTACTTATATTATTATTATTATTATTAATTTTTTACTGCGTAAAACGTATTACTGACAAATATCGGCGTATATCATACGGATTTAAACCTGGAGAAAAAAGAGAGATCCGATCGAGAATAATCGGCGTTTCGACCGGTCGTTTCAATTTTGAAACGCTCGGTGTAATTTTCTTACACACTGCGACCGGATGAAGCGAAATATAAAATAGAGAACGTTTTGCGCGGAAGTTCTGCGATAAGTGCCGATGCGAAAAAAAACTTTTGCGCTTTTATTTACCAAGATTTTCGCGTAATAACTGGGAATTTTAAAAAGTATTCGCGCGAACGCGTTCGGTTAAAAACCCGTTCGACTGGAAATTTGTCAACTGGAAATATCCCTAGAATTTTTTTTTCCAATTTAAAATAGGAAAAAATCGTATTTAATTCGTGTTTTACTCGATATGAGAAACGGGAGTCGTGTCGTGAGTTTCCACGGTATTTTAGCACTGTAGAAAACGTTTAACTGTTACTAGGAAAAAGCCTCGGGGATTCGGGAACGAAATCGAAAAGGATTTCATTGGACACTTTGTCCGACTAAACATATTATTATGATGAAAAATTACGAACGTCGCTGCGACGCGTGCGCGCGCTCATACATCCATATGTGCGTCGGCGAGTACAATTCACGAAGCCCCGCAACCGCCGACGCGACGGTACACGGCCGTGTGACACAATCGTGTGTATACGGCTTCGGCTTTGATGGCAATCGATAATTACAAAAAAGAAAATTAAAAAAAAAGAGAGCCGACACCAAACTTCAAATGAAACGCAACGGGATTAGAATTTAGGGCGATTATTATTATTATTATTATTTTGCTCCCCCCGTACGTACACACCGGATTTTCAATTACAAAAGTGTTGTCCGCCGGATTTCGGAATTTTAGTAGTCGAACATTTTCCGATTCGCCGCGTGAAACCACAGTATCGCCCCAAAAGTGTTTGGTAAAAAAAAAAAAAAAAAAAAAAACGAGAAATGCCGCGGTTCAATGCGTAAAAGCCGCAAAAATAATTTTCATTTCCGAACGTTTCTTACAGAACGATTCGAAATTTTTTTTCATCGACAAAAGTGACACGGGGTCAAGAATTAATTTTCCCTGCTCTTCCAATGCTGCACGTGGACAAATTCAACAAATAAATAGTCGATAAACCTAACCACTACGGTGCAAAACGCTAATTGTCATTTCCGCGAAAATTAGCTATAATAATAATAATAATAATAATAATCGAGAAACTGCGAAGGATTCTTACGGGTTGGAATTGAAAATTTTACCGGAAAAAAGACGGTGTAAAAGTGTCAGGGTGTAGAAAATTCCGAAGACCGATCATATGAATTTGATTTTAAACCCTACGTGAGAAATGAAACATAAATTTTTTATTTTTTTTTTTTGATTTCCAATAAACTCGGCTCGTACACACGATTAATAATTGTAAAAAAAAAAAAAAAAAAGTTATCTCAAACAAGAAATCAAAGTGAAGAAAAACTTCTCGGATTTCGATCAATTTATTATGTTGCGGGGCAAAGAAACGTGCTCGCAACGACGGACACCGTCGGTTTTAGAACTGTAATCCGTTATATAATTTAAACATTTGAATTCCACTACAGCGCGTACAATGTTTTTGTAGTCCTTCGATTCGCCCGGTTGACCGCGTCGGAACGAACGAAAATATTATCGCGACAATTTTAACCGATTTGCCCGTATAACATTCGACCCGGGCCGCATTGAAATACGTATGGAAATTATTTGTTTTATACGGATTTCATTAAAAAAAAAATATCGGACAACATATGCATGTAAAAAATACCGATATATAACCTCGCGGGAGAAACGTACGTATAATAAAAAACCAATAAGAATACGAATGTTTTCAATTGAATTTCTTATGGAAAACAAATATAAAACATTGCAAACAACGTCAGCGACAAGCTATTATTGGAATATATATATCTTTTTAAAACTATTGTTTTAATCCGCCATTTCTCTCTCTCTCTCTCTCTCTCGTTCGATGAACGTTTTTTGTTTTCTGCTCTTTAAAACGTAACGGCAAAACGCGCATCACGATTAATTACAATGTTTTTCTCAAACGACAAACGAATTAGCCACGAGGTTGCTGCTGTTGTTCTTAAATTCGTAAATCGAGTCGTCTACCGCGACCGATTCCGACGGAACGCGTTTAAAACGATTATTTATTTATTTATATTTTTCAAATCAACCGATCCTTCTCGTCGTTTCTAATCGTTCATTACGAGTATATTATAACTCGCTTAAACTTTATGCTCGTCCTTTATAAATGACCATAATATAGAATCGATTGAAAATCTGTCGCTTATAATGAACACGGCCGAGCAGATTCCAAGTCGCCCGATACTCGCGTTATTCACGGTTTGATTAAACGCTTCGCGCTCAAAAAATAATAAAAAAAATATCCACGAATTTCGTTCTAACCATAAAAGAGTACAGAGTAATATTCGTTTTTTTTAAAAAGAAAAAAAAAAGATCTTTCCAACGTGTACTGCCGGTTTTTTTTTTTTTTTTTGTCTCTTCTCATTCCGTTCCGGTACGGGACGATAATAATTTTTCTCGTAACTGCATTTTCTCGGCTCCGCCGCATCCACCCCCCGCTATATTTACATATAAAATCCGTTGACTTCTCTCCACATACGCGCATATATATTATTACAAAAAAAAAACACACACCGAAATATTCTCTCTCTCTCTTTATACATTTCGTATTATACATGGCCGCGCTCGTCTTTTTCCCGCTACAGTATATGGTGAAAAATCGATATACGTCGTTTCGGATAAAAGGATTTAAAACGCGCGCGCGCGCACACATATACGAGAACGGCGTCACGCATAATACGCGCCGCCGACGCGTCAGTGCGTGTGAACTCTCGTCCGTTTTTAATCCTCCGCGGAGGCCAAAAACAAAATTTCGAGTAAAAAAAAAAAAAAAAAAAAAATAGAAATTTTTCTAAAAAAAAAAAATCTACGCGCGTCCGTCCGTCAAAAACATAATGAAATAGAAGGTCGGAAAACATTCACCGAACTCTGCGTATATCGTACGCGGATTTTTTTTCGTCTCTGATCTGTCTGCCTGACACGAAAAATTCTACCGGAATTAGTGCTCCGCGGTACTATATTAACGCGTTCAACACCGTTTTCCGGGCAGTAAATCGCGTCATAGTCGGGGATACGCCGAATCGATCGTCGTCCGATTTTCTCGACACTTTTATTTAATTAAAAAAAAAAATCGTCCGGGTTCGCGCCTATGATTGCCAATGGTCGAACTGTATCGGGCGACTGTAGTCGGTATATTCCTATCGCCCAATGTTTGAAATTATTTTCGGATTATTAAAAATCTTTTTTTCTTTTCGTCGAGAGCGCACCACCACCATTTTGTTTTCTAGAATATCCGCGCACGGCGTGCGTCGTCACAAACGCAAAGAATGACAAAAAAAAAAAAAAAAACCATTGAGTTTAACAGGAGCCGCCGAACGTTGGATTCCACACACACACACACACAAAAAAAAAAACAATAGACTCTCGCTTATTTTTTGTTCGACGATTGATATCGGAAACCGTTCCGCTCTCTTTTCAAAACTTCAACGTTTACTTGTGAAAGCGCCACCGCCGCAATTATTCCGATCCGTCTCGATGGCTGTTCGTAATAATAAATAAATAACAAACGGCAATAAAACGAATGTAAAACCGCTGTTTCGGACGCGATAACAACGTTAAACGGACTACGGCCGTGCGATTGACGCACTCGGCGGCGGCGCGCGCGCGCACAGATAGAACGACGATTAATAACCGTACGACGAATTCGTACGAGCGCGGCCGGCCGGACGGGCGGTTCCCCTCCCCCATCCGACTGTTTTTTAATCCTAATTTATGAATCGTCGTCGTCGGCCACACGGCGGCGGTTTCGTCCGCTTCCCGTCGGTCGTGTGTCCCCCCGCGTACGAATTGAAATGTCATTGTTTTCCGCGCGCGTTTCACCGTCCGTACAATAATATCGTGGAGTACAACAACAAAAAAAAAAAAAAAAAAAATAGTAAATAAATAAACGTATTTAAAACGGAAAAAGTGAAATTGAAAAGAAAAAACGCCTCGGCCGGCGGTTAGGTCGGATAATAAATCACGGCGACCCCGGGGGCGCGCGCGTTATCTGTGTTGCCTAATCGATCCCCGGGCCCCGGAGGCGATTAGTGTCCGTCGCTACCGCCGCCTCTGGTGTGTTCGGCGGTACGCACCGGGGGAAAATCGTTGCGCCGCGCGGCGTCCTTATGAAATTCGTTTTTTTTCCTCCTACTCTGTACGCGAGCGCCGTGTGTGTGTGGTGCGTACCTACCACCGTACGTGTAAAAAACTAACGCGCCGTGTATCGAATTCGTTTTTTTTTTTCTAACGCGATTATATCGATCACGACGGTTAGAATAAAGAAAAGAAAACGTAAAATGAGTGACGTCGTAATAATAACGATAATAATACGCTGCCGGTGCCGCTGCGATCGTTTCTTATACAATATACGCATTGTGGTCCGGCCGACCACCGAGCAGAGGACTCTCTCTCTCTCTCTCTCTCTCTTCTCATATAATGTACAAGACGTCAAAACACGCATATTATAATGTCCCCGGACGGCAATCCATCAAGTGTACTCCCTCGTTGCCGTAGTACACAACAACATCTCGGGGGACCCGGCGTTATTCCGCGGCGGCACTTGCCCGTGCGCGGTGCTTCCTACGCGCGTATGCGAGCGCAGGTGACAAATCGTCCGGCAATGACTGGGCGCGGCGCAATCGCGATACCGCGGCCGACGTACGCGTTGCAGTGACGTGTTTATTGGTAAGATGGGGGGGGGGGCTAAGGAGGATGGGGAGGAGGTCGTGTACGCTTTCCTGGCGACTTTTTTTTTCTCTTCATTTTTTTCAACCGCGGTTCGTAAAACGAACAAACGACATCGACGACGCTGGCAACAGATGGTATGTGTGTGCGTGTGTGTGTGTGTGTGTGTGTGTAAGGGGGAGTCGTTATTCGTTTCGATTTTTCGAAATCAGCTTTGGAAACGCGTGTCTTATATACGCGCGAGAGAAACGGGGGAGTTTTTTTTTTTTGTAATTGAGCAAAAACACGTCGGCAACCAAAGCCGTTTAAACGTGTTATTCCGTAACACATTTTCTATAAAATTATATCGCGTTGTACAATTGGGATTTGTTTAAAAAGGCTATTGGAATTTTTATTGTCTACGATGGTGTTTGGTCCTATACCAATGCACGATACATTTGGTCAGAGATGTTTATCTTCGCTACTGGCGGCCGGCGACCCCCCTCGCTCTGCACTGTTGAAAAAATCCCGGTTGCGCCGCTGGCCACGGAACCGTTCGAACACCACACGTATTCCGAATAATTTTTTTTCTTTCGACTACACCCATCGGATTCGATCGATACGATGTGATCTTTTTGCGGACATTTTTCGTTTCGCTGCCCGCCGTGACCAAACATGGGTCGCACACAAGGACTGACAGTGGAAAAAACGGTGATAAATGTCGGTGACGAATTTGTGGACCGACACATACGCGACACTCAGCATAGGGCCAACGGACTGAACCATCTTTAATTATTGATCCCGCCGCCTTCGATAAACAGCGAATTACGGACGGACGGACGAAACAACCGCTTGGAATATCATATAATAACGCCCGATTCGTCAAACATTTTCGCAATAAATAAACTCGGTTATTTGTTTTGAATGCCTTTTGGCCTTTTTAACGATAACGAACCAGCGCCGCGCTCGGACTACGGACGTTCGACTAGTTTTATATATATATACGTATATACGAGCAAAAGTACATAGTTCGCGTTTTGTAATACGCAGAGCGTGTTTTTCGATAATTTTTTTAAGGGAAAAAAGAAATAATAATAATAATAATAAAGACGGTAGTGCGGAAAAAGGAAAAAACGCGCGTACAATTTGTTCTCATTGTCCGCGGGGGCACACAAGTGTGTATGGGTATTGCGACGCGCACACGAGAGGATACGCGTAAGTACGCGGTGCGAAAAGGGTTTTTGAAAGGGGTCGTGGCACAACACCAGCTATACACAACCCGGTCCCCGCTCCACGCAAAGGATTAACAACGGGTTTGATCTCTTTCGCTCTCTCACTCACTCTCCTCTCGCGTTTTATACGCGCGCAGTGCATGTGTATTTTATTGTATACGTATAAAATCTCGGCTCGTATAGAGGTATCCACTCGAAAACGATAAGTTCTTTTATCGGTAACGCAGCCTCTTTTCTTTTCTTTCTTTCTTTTTTTTTTCCTTTAAACAACAGCTCGTATATAATATATCATAATACGCTATTTTCTTCTTTCTGTTTTCTCGTTATAGTTTTATTTTATATATATATATATATATATATATTATATATGAATAATGAATTATATTATACGCTCGTAACCGTGTGTGTGTCTGTTTTTTTTTTCGATTATTATATAATCATGGATTTAGTTGTACCAATGGCGTGTATGAAAGGAGAGTTTTTCGATAGATTCGAACCGAAATTTATCCAATTGATTTATTATACACTCACAAAATATTATATTTCTGTGCGTCGGAACCAAACGAACTAGTGAGTCACATCATTGCGTTAACTTCTCATAAGAGCACATATAATAACTGAAAATTAGGAACGCGTTGTTGCTCGCGACGTTACGTCGGACTTGCGCTCATTTAGCTCCGGTAAAATGACAAGAGGAGAATTTTCAACGGATTTCCGTCATTACAACTACGGCGGGGTTCGACGAAAAACGGATTATACGTGCCAAAAATGTAATAATCTGAAAATCGTTACTTTTAGACGTGCGTTCGTCTGGGTTCTGACGTACAAATTTGTCGGTTAGCCCCATCATCATGAGTACAATAATCCGCTCGTTATAATACGAAAACGTA
This sequence comes from Chaetogeoica ovagalla, assembly GCA_032441825.1. Classification (NCBI taxonomy): domain Eukaryota; kingdom Metazoa; phylum Arthropoda; class Insecta; order Hemiptera; family Aphididae; genus Chaetogeoica; species Chaetogeoica ovagalla. The sequence continues at coordinate 836,154 of CM063747.1, read as the reverse complement.
TGACGAATTGAAACATAATTGTTGACGCGCCGAACGATGTGGTCGATATCGATATATATATACGGTTATAATTTATCGCGATATCAATTCGTTACGATTTTCTGTTTTTACGTTTGACTTTTGACGTTCGATCGATCGCCGGAGACCGATAAACACGTTATCACTGTTACACTATACAAGCGTTTGGGCGATAATTCCCCCCCGCGTAACGATATGCGTATATCATGTCTATGTACGGGATCGTTATACGGAGCAGGATTAGCCTATAGGTGCAAAAGGAGCATTTGCTCCAGGGCGGCAAGTTTTGAGGGGGTGACAAAAATGAAATAGAATGGAGAAGAGGCCGGAATTCGACGTAGAAGTGAATCGTTTTCGTGGAAAACTCCTAAGAACCAAAGGAAAAAAAATCAACGATTCATTCAGACGATTCGAGCGTCGGTGGCAATTTTCAGGTGAATTTCAGTGGCAATGAAAAAATGAAAAGTCAGTAGGAATAAAACGTGCGAATTTATACGAAAAATAAATAATACGTCAACACGCGTCTGCGCGATTCGTTCGGAATGGCGGACGTTTCTTACAAATAAATATTTTTTGAGTAATTAAGTATTTTTAAAAAGAAATTTTTTTTTTTTCGTGTCATCCGCCTTATTGACTCGTTCGGTTAATTGACGGTCTGGTACCAAAGTGAATCTAATAAGCGGCGACCACCACTTTATATAGGAGGGAAAAAAAACGATCAGCTTATAATGCGATATTATATTTAATATATGTACTATTCTCTGTCCGTAAGTCATAAAAAACAAACAAAAAAAAACACCTAATACAAGTGTGTATTAGAGAAAAAAAAATCTGAAATTTCGAATGAAGTGAAGGGGGGGAGGAGACTGAAACCTCTGTAAATAATTCCCTTTTCCCCCTTTCGTCGGTTACTCTAACCCCGTTTAATATACGATTATATATTATATATTATTTGTATTATCGTTACGGATTGCGCGCACATTCGAAAACGACGACGACGACGTATTGTGTATGATATCGTCGGGTGCGTTGGTTGCGACGTTTGTTTGCTTAAGCGCCGTCGTCGTCGCGTTCCCTCGATGACGAGACGGGAGAAAACAACACCTGAAAAAAAATAGGAGCATGTTCGAAAGAATAATATTAACGTACGTGTTAGCAGGAATTCAGTCCGATTATTATTATTATTATTTTTTTATTTTATCACGAATTATTATTATTATTATTAATCGTTACGACGCGCAGCTGCGGTGTAGACACTGAAAAAATAATAAAAAATCCGACCGCGCGCGGACAGAGGGGGGAGGGGGGAGAAAAAAAAACGCTTTTTCTCCGTGTAATCCGTATACTGAGTAGGTACTCCGCATTTTCTGCACGACGCGTTTAGAAAAAAAATTATTAACGTTTCCGTCGAATTGAAGAACGGAAACGCGAAAATCGCGTTCTCAAATATATATGAAAAAAAAAAAAAAAAACCTATTTACCGCGTGAAATTATTCTTGTTCTAAACGGATAAAACAAATCTTTATTCCCGTATTACACTGACCCGACGCGAACGTATAATTGCGCCGGTTTAACTCGATTTATTATCCGGAAATCGCTAAATACATATATATATATATATATAACATTTAGGCGCGTAGTGGTATAGTTTTTTAAGGACTTTTACGTACGGTTTTTTTTTTCTTCTACGTATAATACAGTTGATCTTCTGTTATCGCAGTATACACGCTAAGCAACAGTGCTCGAATCGGTGAAACGGTAGACGGAGGTAAAACGTAAAAATTCGCCTCCCGAAACACTCGCCGCAATGTCTTGTGACGAATTCGCTTTGCCACCACCTCACGTATAATCTCTCCAGCGAAAGATTCGTTCATTTTCATAACGCACATTTGACGATAATTCTCAAGGCGTTATATTCGATTGGCGTACAGTTCATTAACGGCGCACGGAATAGCAGCTGCTCTGTATGTAACGTTGTCGTTTTGCAGTATTTAACAAAAACGTGTACGAATAAAATATATAATACCCGATTTTCATACAAATTGTAAAAAATTAAAAATTTCTTTCGAAAAACTCGCGCGTTTAGTTATACTAGTTTGAGAGGACTGGCGAACGAAACCGTTGCGGTGAGAGAACGCGAATTTACAGACGGAAAATAAATTGAAACGGATTTTTTTTTTCTACGACAAAATAAATTACCATATCAAATCTGTACAGCCGCAGGCGTTTAAAAGCATCTTCAATTCTTATAAGAAATTATATGATATTTACAACAAAAAAAAAAAATAATAATAATAATAAAAAGGAGTTGTTTCTAATAGTGAATTATTCAGATAGAGATTTTTAGAGTGTACACCGTTATCGTTATAAATTCTAAAAGCAACCGCAACGTTCGACAAAAACGATTCGGTACGGAATCACGGTGTAATATTTTCGGTATACGTAACAAAAAGCAACTCGTTTTACGAATTAACTTACCTCAAAAAACATATAAATTATTATTGTATTTAATCCGAAATATCATAAGACATTTTTTTTTTTTTTTTTTGTTTCCTTGATATAATGTACAAAACAGTTGTTATTGTCGAAATCGCTAAGAAATATTCGACGACGAAATCGCGTTTTTACCGTTTTTTTTTTCCATGTGGTTTTTCGATAGTTTTTGTCGACGCTTAAAAAAAAAAAAAAATCGAAAAACGATACTCATTAAAAACTATATATTTAGATACAATTCGCTATGGGAAACTGAATACGACTATATATAAAAGCAATGATTCTGGTCGAAATTCAGGAGTACAAATATAAAAACGCGCACATCGTTGCGAAACCAAAACCCGCTCAGCTAAAAAATCGATAAAAATTGTATTTTTGTTTTTTGTAAATACGTTTTTACGCATTAGCGTCGTATAGGATCTACGAGGACAAGTGCCCCGCGCGTTTATAGTACCGCAAATTTATCGATTTATTTAGGAAAAATAAATTGTTTTTTTCTTTTTAAGTGATATATAAGGACGATAGAATATCACGTCTCGGCGGGTGCCTATAAGTACTGCTTATGTCAATTTTTTTTCTTTTTAGAATTAATAGAATACGTTTGGAGAGAACGCGAATGTTTCAAATTGAATTTCGCGTACCTACTTTCTCAGCAGTGTCGTCCGTCGTAGACGAGAAAATTTCTCCGCGCGTGAAGCAATTATTTTTGATAAATTACAAAAACGTAACCTGCAAATAAGAATGAAAGAAAGATGGAAAAAACGCATTGCCCGCGGTATAATAAAAAAAAAAATAATTTTTCGTTTTTCGGTACGCGTTTCTTTTTTTCTGTGTTCATACGGCGGGTTTTTTATTTTTTTTTTCAATTCGGTCGATTTTTTTTCCTATCCCTCCCCAGTTATTATTCATACGCCGCGTCGCGACGCGTTGGGCGTGGTCCGTGCGCGGCCGCGATTGGTCCGCCCGGGTCGCGTTGTCGGCGGCCACCGGCACACACCACCAGGTGAACGACGCGCCCGCGCGCTCGCCGTCTACGCCGCGGCCACCGCTACACGACACTAACCCGGCGGTCCGATCCCCGTCCCGTCACCCCACCATCGACGGGCGGCGGCGAGGCGTTGGAAACGGCCGGACGACGAGCGCTCCGCCTCCCCCACCCGTACGCGTCACCCGCCCACCACGCCGCGCGCGCGTACGCTCGTCGTCATAGTACCGCCGTCGACCACCGACGGTGCGCGCGGCCAACAGCAGCACCAGCACCGGCACCACCGGCACCGGCAGCGCCAGCACCGCGGCGACATAGAACGGACTGCCTGCAGCGGCGGGGCGACCGCCACAGTGTGTACGCACAGTCGACCCGAGAAATCACGCGCACCGCGGTAGGTGTGTGTGTGTGTGTGTGTGTGTGTGCTCCGTTACCGTCGAAATAGCCCGTGCGCGCGATCACGTCATCCGTGCCCGTTCGTCGTGCCGCGCTCTGGCTGTACATCGCGTTTAGTAAATATCCCGTTTTCTTTTTTTGTCGGCTCGCCGATTACGGCACACACACGAACAAAGTTTCGAAATAAAGAAAGAAAACCGTCCGTTTCTGCACTTCCGCCCATACGCCCGGAGCGAGCGCGTATTGCTCCACACCGCCGGCTGCCGCGGACCGTTTTCCGGCCGATGTCCACTGCTGCAGCGATCCGCCGACCAGAACGCGAACGGACCGAAATAACTCGCGGCGAGACTAGCCCGCAGCACTCTGTGACGACCGACGACTGAAAACCGCGTATATTTACGGGGTAAGTTTTGTCCGCGGGTCTGGGGGTGATGGGGCTGAAAGAATTCGTTTTAAACGCCCTGCAACGTTCCATCTATAAATTTCCTTTGTATTTTTGTTTTGTATACCGCAAGCGTTTTTTTGCTTTTCTTAAACGAAATGACAACGAGTATATAGTGTGTAGTACCAGTAAACATTTTCGCTATTTCTATAGTAGAAATAAAAAAATTTCTTTTATATAATTCTCAGTCGAATATGCTTCTGAGGCCGGAGAGCTGATCTCGAGCACTGCACGAGACGAGTTAACAAAAAATAAAAAAAAAGACAATTCTGTTAGTGATTTATCAATATATACTATATTGTTACGATTTTATCTTCTCTCTCTCTCTCTCTCTCTCTGCTTGCAACCAGGTGTTGCCTGTGCGGAAAAAGTGTCTCGTCGTATTAAAAAAAAAAAAAATAAACGTTATTAAAACGTCGAAACCGTGGAATGACAGAAAAAAAAGAGATTGTCATATTATGGTCGTTATTCGTGCACGTGAAAAAAAACCCCCGTAGAAAAATTGACTTTCATACTTATTTTAAAAACAACGCTTCTAATATCAATTTTAATGATTTTATTATATATTTATTGTAGCGTGTGGTTTGAAAAACGGTCCTCCGTAAATAGATCCTGGATCCGCCTTTGGTCTGGCTATTCATGTATCGAAATATTTTTTAATAACACTTTTTCCTATCCGACAGTCGTCGTCGTGATTAATTGATATTGGAAAATGAGATACAAAAATACTGTGCGATAACGGAAAAGTTAACAAAAATTACATAACATCCTATAAAAAATTTATTGAATTTTTTAACAGTGAAATCTGTTTGTAAACCCGCCGTATAATCGTTTCTTGCACGACCGGCATCCTCAGCTCTGCCGAGTTATAGCTGAGATATAACGCTTTTTTCGTTTAAACATGTTTTTTTTTTCATATTATTATATTAATTGCAATATTATATATATATATATATATATACACGAGTGTACATATTTTATAAGGCGTATAATCGCATCGAAACGATAATAATTCAGCAAAGTATGTTCGTGTCGAGAGACGCCCAGAAAATTTCACATAAACTATATTATATCATTCGACAATTTTTTCCTCTTTTTTTTTTTTAACGATTCACACGTAACAATAATATAACGCGTGCGTTATAATCCGTTAATGTACGCGTATATTATATAATATAAAAAAATAAAATAAAATCTATATAAATAGCATCAGGTGCGTCGCTCAAGCGAATCGTTTTCGACCAAATTTTATAGAATTTTACTATATTTCAATTTCAAACGGAACGCGACAAAAATCGTTGCGTGTATACCAAAAATAAAACGATTCCGAGCAATAGCTTTTGCGCGTAATAAACGCAACTCGTCCGGAAATTTAAAACGATAGGTAATTATAACAAAAAGAAATCTTGACTTATTGATATTGTCAATATTTCTTCGGTGTGATATAGCGTTGAGACGACGCGCGTAGGAATTGTGTTTATAAAAAATTCTTCGGCAATTAAAAGCGAAAATTACCGCTTTTATGCGACTATTATATAGCTCGACATCAAATAAACAAATAATTGCTATAGATTTTTTACGAATCCGTATGTAACACAATGGTCACGTGTTTCGGTAGTTTTTTTCCCCAACTACTTTTAAACTAACACTATTCGAGAAAATCGTTTTTCTTCCGATCTTCGGGTAGTTTCGAATTACGCGTTAGCGAACTATTATTGGAAAACGGAAGAAATCGAAAAGCGTTCTCGAATAATGTGCCCGTAGAATTTATTATAAACCTGAGACGGCGAGATCATTCGTTCTAGTAAGAAATTCACTTTTTTTTCTTCGCGAACATTTCGATTGATTCTGAAATGTCCATATTTCGAGTAATGTGTCAAAATACGTCTTGTAAATGTTATTTACGTTTACTTCCGTAAACCGCACGTTTAGTGCAATCTATACGTCAATACGATTACCGGACAATTTCTACCGACGAAATACGTACGAAAAAGTGACCGAAATTCCTTGCGCACTACTTCCTTGCGTCTCAAATACTTAAAATAAAACGAAATTGCAATAAAAATCTATTGTTTCGTTATATTCTATTAAATGCGAATTGAAAATTACTTAAAAAATATACGGACTACGGATATTAACGATGTTGAAATACTTTCGTGTTATAATTCGCACCGTAGAAATTATTAAAAATATAATACGCGTATATATCGATTGTGAAAATCATTCACACACTATTCCCTCGGTTTTCAATCGTATAACAAAAAAAAAAAAAATCAAAATGTATTTTCAATAATTGACATGTGTATACGATATTGTTAAAAACGATTGTTACACTGCGCACGCGTATATCTTAAACAGTAAAATAATTAATATTTTCCTAAATTATATTTTACGCTTTAGTTACCAAGAGAATTTTCTTTCAGTTGCGAATCGTCTTCAGTTACCCGACTTTTTTTTTGTTTTCGAAATTACTTGTAAAAAATCGTGTCGGGTGTCATTCGAATTATTTTTAAATTTATTATACTCGTTACAATAATTACAGTGTCAGAAAATGAGGTTTTTAATCGAAACCGCTGTATAAAATACAAAATATTTTTCTTTTTTATTTCATAATAAGTATACATAGACATTATTTTAATATAATATTATATATCTATATAAATTTTTTGAAAATATAATTGAATTTTGTTTTTGCAAACTGCAGGAACGCGGTATAAGTATAATAAAAAACGTGTTTCGTCAAATGATTGAGGGGTATATTTTTATTAAAAAAAAAAACACGACCATCTTACGAATAATCTGTAAAGTTTTTTTTCTTCCGCAAATTCAAGTCCATTTTATGTGCAAACATCGCGGTTAGAAAATCGTATTGTTTTTCAATGTTCATCGCCGCGCGGCGATGTTATTGAAATAATAATACTCATAATTCATTTTATTAAGACACTTTTACAGTGTTTGCGATGAAATTCGCGGTTTTCAAATCAAGTTCGTTGTCGATTTACAATGAATATACTATACTGCAAGTGTTAACGCGATTATCGCATTAAAATTAAATTTGTTTTTTTTTCTACCGAAATATTCGAGAAACGAATAAAATCGCAAAAGCGTTCGACGTCTTCGAGTATGTAAAAATATGAAGCGATAATTTTTCCTCGCGATAATCGTACAAAAATTTAATGAATTTATTCGCCAAAAAATGTACCGTATATATATACATAATATTTAAATTCGAACATTTCAATTGTTGTTAAAATGTATAACACTTGCTGTGTACGCGGTGAGAGGAAGACATCGGAGAGCGTCGAGAAATCGAAAATGATAATGTGAAAATGTTCTTCTCGACGCGGAACAAAAACAGTTTCAAAAACAATGTGTTAAACGCGATAAACGTATGGCGAATATCGTTAGAGAAAAATCGACGACTTGCGATCGGATTTGAACAGTCTATTTATTTATTTTTTTTGTCATCGGTTAAATCAAATCTGATCTTCTATACGAGAATCGGACAAATTTGAAGTCTTCCTGTTTTGTATAACGACTTATTTCAATTCTCAACGGTTTCCCGTATTACAAAGCACGTCGCACGTGTGTTGTTTCTTAGACGATTTTACGAAAAAAAAAAAGAAAATTTCGCGATACCGAGTTTCGTACCGAGTAGACCATGAGATGATAACGGTGTCGCGGTATACTGAGAACATAAAGATAATATTTTTAGAACAATTAATTAAATTAAACGAAATTCTAAAACTCTTATTTTACAATCTGTACGTTTTTTTTTTTTTTAAAGAAAACAAAGGTTTTTATTACGCGAATGTTCGTTTTTCATTGTAGTTTTAACAGATTTTTAATGCGATATTCGGTCTTTATCATTATAACTATCGTGTGTTTCGTGTCGAACACGTTGTTACCGTGCTTAAAAAAAAAAAAAAAAAAAAGTCACTCTTAAACGTATTTCTTAGTGTATGTATATTGATATTTTTGTTTTCGTGCAAAGAGAATCCAAAAATGTTTAAAATTACTTAAAGCGAAATTTAATAAAACGAGAACATGGGCACAAAATAAAACACGGGCTTATTATTGTCTTATAAAACGCACGAGTGGACGGACGGCGACGTACCGTTGAAATTTTATCAAAACCAAGCGGAGATGATGTGCACAGTTTACTTTTTCTCTCGCAAAACGGTTCCCACACGTGGACTTGCGTCCGTTCTCGCGCGTAACTATAATAAAACAGTTTCTGTACACTTTGATATCTAATGAATAAATGACAACGACGGAAAAATGTTTTACGTTTTCCTAACATGTAATTTTTTTTTTCTTTTTCGAAAATTCTTTTCAGATCATCCGAATACTTTGAAATTAACGATTCGTCCCCTCCGTCCGTCAAAATCCGAATCCAAGTACGCCGCACGTACATAATATCATACAGGTACACTGTGCTTATCTGCAATTGCGACGGTATGACTTGCCGGCGGAAGTATTTCGAGATAATTAAAACGGTTATAATAAAATATTATCGTTATTATATATATTATATGATCCAAGTAATTATTGTCGTGCAGCACGCGACTTCGACTTCAGATACGACAGGCCGGATGCGGTTATTTTTTATATATATATATATATTTCTTTTGAGTAAATAATATTGAAAAAAAAAAAGAAAAAAAAATCGTTGTAATTATCTCGCGAACGTATAAACATTAATGAGAAATATACGTATATTGTACACTGTACATAGTGAATAATCGACGTCGTGTCGCGTACGTTGTTCTTGTCATACACCCACCGTCGTGAATTCTTACGTTCCGGCGTTACAGCTCGTTCCGGATAACGCGTCGTTTCCACACTGTGCACGTATACATTTATATATAGGTGGTAATAAATAGTTAATAATAATAATAATTTTAATAATATTAACGATCTAAATCGTTGCGAATCGAACGGCGAAGATTTTTTTTTCATCGGCCCACCAAAGTATGTCGGTAAAACGTATCAAAAAAAAAAAATAAAAAATATTGTACAGTTTTCTACTATATGAATTCAATTGAGTCGAAAAAAAAAATCGAGGAATCCGCGACGTTGCACATAAGATTATGTTATCCACCGCAGTGGCGTACAACTGACATTGAAAAATTAGCCGCAATATAAAAACAAAGTCAATCGTCACATTTTACAATTACTCGCAATAGTGTTTAAAAATGAACGTAATCATCGTAACAGTGGCGTGTACGCAGGATTTTTCCGTGGGGGTATACGTGAATTGATGGTATTTATTTTTTTTTTTTTTTGCTCATCGCCCAAAAAAATCTCCTCATCCCACTATGTTATAATAGTAAAAATGTAAAGACAACGGATAACGGTTTATCAGGAAAATTTCCTTTTTTTTTTTGTTTTTTCCAGTCGTCGCGTTTCATAAGTTGAAAAGTTTTTAAAATACTATTTAAATGAGCGTCACATCTCACTGACCACCCCCTGCGCACGCCACTACGTCATAATTATATCGGTCCGCCTCGTATTAATTCGAAAATACGGTCGGCGATTGAAAAAAAATAAATAAAATTGGACCAAACTGATCTGAATAATAATATAATTTTTCGTATTATTACGATACGGAAATATTTTTGTATTTTCATTGTAACGCCAATAATACATTATCGTTTTGACGGCTCAATAATAATAATAATAATAACAACAATTTATTTTCGGGGTGTTTTTGGGCGTGTTCGTAACGCGTGAAATTCAATCACTTTCGAGTAAATAATGCGCGCGTGTACAATTCACCTTTAATGTTATTTTCACCGTTTTTATTATATTTGATATATTATTCTCTGTATACCGATTGGTATAATATCATATACGCGGCGCCTCGTGATATTATAAAAATGTAATGGAATTATCGAAGAAAATAATAATAATAATAATAATAAAACCAAATTATTTACAACGCGATTTTTTTCGATTTCTACATATAGTAATTGTAATAAGCGTCATATATCATTTACACGTATTATTCTATATCGCCTAATATACATAGTTAATACGTCATATTACGGTAATAATATAACGAAATTCCGTACAACATTTTGTATATTTTTTGAAAATATTTACTCGAGTCGATTTTCACGAATTTTTAAATTTATCCATATATAGGTCTCATATTTAATGTTGTTTTACGTTTTTAGATTTTTATAATAAAATTGTCACGACATTCGAAACGCTAAGAAATGTTTCAAAATCAACCTCCGAAGGGAAATATTTTTAAAAAAAATCCCCCAAAAACAATAATTATTTGCACAAAATAGTTTTACTAATATTTGAATTTACTTTTCTACGTAGTCTCCGTTTAATTCTACACATTTTTTGGACGAGTTTTTCTATACCCTCCTCTAAACAAATAACGTCGCCAGTGTGTTGACGGGGCATTGATTTACTCCGTTCATGAGTTCCTCGCATTATTTCCAAAATGTTGAGATGCGATGGACGATTTTATTTTTGGAAAAAAGTGTTAATCACTTGGCGTCAAATCAGGACTGTAAGAGTGGAAGGATGATGAAAAATATCCCAATTGAACTCTTCTCGGCTAAAGTTTTCGTGCGCGCAGCAGTGTTGTCGTGCAAAAGCACCACAACTATTTGGTAAGCGTTCCTCGTCTTTTGTTTTGGATAGCTGTTTTCAACTTACATAGAGTTTCACAGTAAACCGTTGCATTCATTGCGGTTCCAGTTTCCATAAACTCGATCGACAACACGCAAAGGCGTAAAGACGGTCCCAGAAAACTGTGGCCATCGTTTTTCGATTGGAAAAAGTTCGTCTGTTTGACTGTTCTTTATTTTCTGGGTTTACATACCGGACCCGAGTTTCATTTCCAATCACGATTTGCTATAAAAATTCTTCACTTTCCATCTCTAAACGTTCGAGAAATGTTTTTCTTGAATTGACGCGTTGGATCCTGTGAACATCTGTGAGTCGTTTGGGGACCCAAAGCGGGCACAGAACTTGTTGTAACGCCCAAAGTTTTCAGACACGATTCTATGTAGAGTACTTCGAGAAATTTCGCAAAATCTTATTGTGAGAGATCTGAAATCGTAAAACGCCTGTTTTCTCGAACAAATTGATCAACTTGCACAGGTGAACCACGTTTTCGCGGTCACGATCGATTTGCGCCCTTGCCCGGGATCGGATAATATTATTAAATTGAAATGCTTTAAGAAAAAAAAAATTATTTAATTTATGTATAAAAATAATTGTAAAAACGTATGAAAACATCGACTATTTTATTGCATATATGAATAAATTAATTCCGTATTTTATAAAATTATAAATTTGTATACGTACATTATATAATACGCTACTATTTATTATAAAATCTGCGGTGAAAACATCGATTGTATTATATTTTCATTATATTTTTCGCCCATATTACGCGCTATAATATTGCAAGAGGAAATTTAATTTCGTAAAAATTCGTCGTGTCGAAACAATTTTTTTTTCTTTGTTATTTTGCGAATTTCACTAGTTTCTTATACTGTATTAAACTTCCTTTACGTCCGAGAAAATTACTGAAAAAAAAAAAAATAGAAAAACACGACACTATCCGAGTTTGTCTGTGTGTGTGTTTACAGAAACGCGAAGAACTACTGTAAGGAGGTTATACGCTATAATTTATTATTATTATTATTATTATTATATTGACGTTTTTCGTTCGATACGGGTTTATTACTGCTCAGCAATCGCCTCCCTCGAATTTTTTTCCCCCGAGAACTCATTAAGTCAACACGAAATACGGTCTTTTGGTGTATACCGTCAAGATTATTTTGTCATCAATAAATATCGAATTTATAAACAATACGATCGCTTTTATCGAAGCATTCATTAGAACACGTCGCGTGTCAGCAAACGGATTCGAGCGTATTTTTTTTACAAAAACGTTATTCGCAGACGAGCGTATAACGAAAAATTTTAAGGAAAAAAAAAGATACATCCGTTTTTTCGGATTGCTTAAGGATTATAATTTAGGGATTCGTCGTGCAGCGCTCGATAAAAACATAAATTGTTACGAAAATTGTATTTCTACACAATTATTATTATCAATAAATTATTAACAATGCAGTAGTGTTCGACACAGATATCTGGCGTGTGCGAGTGCGTTTTATTCGTGTTTGATCGCACAAGTGGTTTTGTTGTTTTTTTTCTTTGTCGCGCGCGCTCGTTAGACGATTGTACACGTCGACAACACAAATAGTTACGTGAAAATAATATTCTTAGGATAAAAAGAGACGCGTAGCTGACGATGAAGAGTTAATATTGTAATCTCGAAAAACTATAATAATACACCGAGTGGGGAGACCACGCGTAAAAACGGCACTTTCGCATCGCGAACATTCGTAACACGCTCATCTCTCTTTACATAGTGTTGGCCGCTATTTTATATCGATTTTTATCGTAAAACAACAAAAAAAAAAAAATGTTTTATTTCAGTACCGGTGCGCGTAGTGTTTAGTTTTCTCGTACCGTCGTCGTCGTCGTTGTCGTGTACGCCACCTGCAGCGATTTCGACGACATGCTGTAAGTTCAATATAATATTTACAGTACAGTCCGACGGTGCATTTATCAGACGACGTCCTCAACAGGGAACGGAGAGGCCAGCAAAAGCTCGAGGGGAGAAAAAAATTAAAATATTTTTAAACAAAACGATTTTGTTGATTTTATTTTAATATCATACGAAAATCTCTTATTGCGTAACTCGATGAAAACGTACTTGACAATTAATAATAATAATAATAAAAAATTTCAAATAAATATGTTGTTCGGTAATTCTTAAACCGTTAGTTAACACATCGCGAACGGTAAATATAAAAGTCTCATTTGTTTTACTAATAAATTTACAAAAAAAAAAAAAAATTGTACTCTTTACGATCACGTTTCGCGATGTACCACCACACAACATGATTCTTATTCCGATACAATCCGCACAATTCCGGTATGAGAAATTGAAAACTCTTCCAAACCCCGTTCGCGTAATTTATATTGTACGAACTCTTGAACGCATAATAATATATTTAACAAAGTACATAAAGTATATAGACGTTATTGGATACACATTAAAAACGTTCGAATTTATAATTAATAATAACAACAACAACCCGGAGAATTGACTTTTTATAAATTCGACGAAAAAAGAAAAAGAAATGAAAAAACGTTCGTATATTAAACACGTACACGTGAATAAGTACTGTGCCCGAGACAAAACCGTTTGCCTCCGTCTACAGTGGATCGAAAAACGATTTAAAATAATTTTATACACATAATACGTATAGTTGTGCTATTTTGATTTCATACGGGATATGGCGCGCACATATCCGCTAGTGGTGCGTATATGCCGACTATTACGCGAAATATAAAAAAATATTCGAAGTCAAGTACACAAAATCGGGGGGGCGGAGGGATTTTTTTTTGTTTTCGGAGAAGAAATTTGGTGAAAACGCGCGTGTTTATTAATTTATATTAACGATAAAGTAAGCAATTTTGTTCTTTTATTTATTCCCGACCACGCGCGTCTGAACACTGCAGGAGCCGCGACCGTTATAGTATAATAATTTTTATCGACCACGGGTTTTCGTCTATTTTTTTTTTCCATCGTCACCCCCATCTAAACCACCGACCACCCCATCACCTCGTACTCCCCGAATATTGTATAATACGTCGCAGTCGGTCCCCCTCCGCTTTCAGCTGACGGTCGTACGAGTAAAATGAAAAATAAATTCGTTTTTTTTTTTTTTTTTTCAAAAATTAGGGTCACGAAGACAAAATATACATTTCTCTCTCTCTCTCTCTCTCTCTCTATTGTATCCGCATGACGAATGAACGCGAAACGCAACCCGATCGAAAATTCGTGGCGGCGTTTCATGAATTTCATGCCGTCGGCAACACTATTTACGGTAGTAATAATAATAATAATAATAATAGTACAGATCCGCTCATTTATTCGAATATCGCGGTGAATGCGGATCCGCCAAATGGTGGCGGGGGGGGATCCAGACGACGAGAAAGAAAAACGAAAAACTCGACAATTTTTCGACGTAACGGGGCGTCAAAGAAAAAAAGAGCAGAGGGATAGGGGAAAACTATTGATCCGATGCGTCGGCGGTTTTTTTTTTCGTCAAGAGCAAAGCGACGATTACGTGTGTATAAATGTATTATATAATACGTGAGAATATATTTATAAAATATCGTCACGCGAATCGATCCGAAGTTACACTAGCGTCTCCCTCCCCCGGTAACCATATACCACAACGACGGGGCCCCCCCCCCGTTTCTAAAATACTACCAATCGCCGCCGCCGACGCCCGTCTATCAGACACACCGCGTCGTATTATATATATATACGTATAATGGCTCTATTGTTGGCCCTCGATGCTGCAGCTGCTTCGATAGACGGCTAATTTTTATTATTTTCATTTTTTCTTCTATTTTTTTTTTTTTTTTTTTTATATACATCATATCGAAAAACTAAGGGGGCCGCGATTTAAAATACAAACGTATAACGAAACAATAACAACGACAATAACGGCGGCGGCGGCGGCGGCGCCGCAGCGCGTAACGGGAGGGAAACGATCTCCCCGCACCCGCCTCTTACCGCCCCGTTTGTCGATGGCGGCCGCGGTGATGGGCGTCGTCTCGCGGTGGTTACCGTGCCCGGTGCTCGGTGGTAACCGCGCGGTAACGTCAGCCCGCCGACGTTCGGTAGGGGTAGTACGCGAGAATATATTCGGTCCGCGTACGGGGTACCACCGCGCCACAATTGAAAACGTAATTGATTTTTTTTCTTTTTTTTAACAAATATATTTATAACCGTCTTTTTAAGAAAAGGAAGAGAGAAAAAAGGAGTGACGGGATGTTGCGAGCGTCGTTCGAGTGTAGAGTTTACTCGGTATAAAGATTTTACAGTGCGCGTATGATCGTTATGAATTCCGCAGCAGCTATAACAGCCGTATAGAGAATCGATTTCATATTAATATTTGAGTGGGAATCCAGTTGGAATCATTCCCAATTGGCTTTAGCTTGGTTTTTTTAATCGTCCTATCTCTCTACTGGTACACGTATTCCTCCTCCCCCCCCCCGATCAATGCTGGTTACAGCTCGGTGTCGGCTGTGGGGGAAATTTCCTAGAACTTTTCTTTTAACGCGTGTGTGTGTGTGGGGGGGGGGGCAACCGCCTATTTGACGTAGCCGATGAAATACATAAAATCTGGATCATCATAGTCCTTATTCCAGCTTGCTGAATGAAAGGCGCCTCTTTCCTCGGCATCATCATAATATATCAGCCGATACTAGAGGGTTACCACATTTGGCTAGGGTCTTGTCGTGACGTTATAGACATTTCAGGACGGAGTGTATAAAAATACACTCAATTTTGAAAGAAAAAATCGTACCGCACGCCGCGGAGTAAATAAAGCGACTGACCGACACAATTATCGGACTTATGCCGTGCGCCCGTGTCCTACGTAATTTGTAAATACCGAATGAATCCGATAATCGCGCTGTACGGCCCGACCGATACGATTCTGAGAACGAACGAAAGCGTCCGACGTAAACGAGCGATACCTAAAGCTAGCCACACACGTTACGATCGGCCTGTCAGTTATGCCTGCGCAGTTCGCCGGAGACCGGCCGGCCAGTGCGTGTGTGGGTTCCGGTCGCCTGAACAGTTTCAACTGTACAGGCCGCCGGAGAAAATATGAAAACTCGTTCGTCCATCCGGCCGACTGCCGGACTGCGCAGGCGTATCGGAACGTGTGTGGGTTCCGGCTCCGGCCAAACTTCCGAGTTTTATTTTATTTCATATTAAAATTTAAGGTCTTCGTAACTTCTTCCTGTAGCTAAAAATCTGAGAGTTGCTGTCAATCTTTCATGGGGTGAGATAGATTTCCTCATACTTGTATCTTTCTTTTTAATGAATGATGTCACTAATGAAAGAAGTTGAAAGTATGTTTCTTCGTCCATTCGCAAATAATTATGCCAATCTTTTGGAAACAACTTAATTTCGGTCAACAGATTAATGTGAGAATATGCGTTTCTATTTTGTAACCAATTTTTACACCACAGTTTACGTTTTTTAGTTTTATTACTTTTCATGGCTATCAATAAGCCTAAAACAGCAAGCGCGTCTTCGTTGGTAGCCATAAAGCGACTATCAAAACTTATCTGAACTTATGCCGTACGCGCCGACGCACTGCCGGACAGTAATTCGTAATGTGTATGGGGGTTACAGTTAATCCGGCCGGCCGGCCCGACCGAACTGCGAGAACGAACGAAAGCGTCCGACGTAAACGAGCGATACCTAACGATCGTTATGTTATCATATCGATATGACCGATTTAATTGGATTTTAATCGCATACGTGTAACAAGTTGAAAAACAAAATTTTTCGTGTTTTCGATCATGTCCATGCGCATTTGTACGCAATAAAGCGAAATTTGCAATGCACAGTTTTAATCGGGGGACGTTTTGGTGTTTTGTCGGGACAGTGAGCTCAATATCGGGACGGATGGCGACCCCAGGCAATACCCGTTATTCGTGATCCAGTCTATTGAGAAATTCGCCATCTGTATCATTTGTGTAATAGCCCCGTACTTGGTGATGGCTGTTGAAATAGCCAACAAAAAGGCATGGCGGTGACTCACCGGTCAGAACTAAGAGTTACCAACAATAGTAGATTTTAATTTAAATTTGTTTCCACTTTTGATATTTTATTTACTTGTTGTAAGTGTCTAGATCGTATTTGAAAACTCGATTGTTTTAAGCCATGCGAATATATTATATATATATATTTACTATGAATTTGAAAACAAATGCGATAAATCATTGCGGGATCCGATAAAATACAATTTCGAGCGAAGCTACCGCGGCGTAATTGTTTTGTGTATAAATCGACCAGTTTTTTTTTTTTTTTTTATGAATTCAAAACCTATAATTTCTATATATAAATAAAACTTTTCGTTGATATTTTCATTATAATATATATATATATAGGTTTATAAATGCAATATCGACGAAGAAGAAGAAAAAGGAGAACGATATAATATACGTTTTTTACGCGCACTAATGTGTAATGCGTAGACGTTATTTATTATTAAGTATGCCCTCGTCCGATAAAATTGCTCACGTTAAGTAATAGTCGAATATTAAACGATTCCCATAGCCGCTTTATATATATATATATATATATATATAATATTAATATACTCTTAATAAAACGGTCCGGGAAAACAACGACGGCGAATAAAACGATTTTTTAAAAAAAAAAAAAGATTATTGTCTTTCTCGGCTCGTCCCCTCTCGAAAGTACACTTTTTTCTGTACGTTTTTTTTTTTTTGTCTCTCGCGCGTTTAACCGCGCTCTGCCGTCGGATTCGTTAAAATAATAATATAAATAAATATACACCGCGCATGGCCCGCGGTTAAACGCGATTTTATTGCTATTATTATTATTTTATTTGCTCGTTATTACTCGACGCGTGGTGTACTTATATGCCAATTGTACAACCCGTTGTAAATGGTGTTATAAATATAACGGCGGGAAAACGATTAAATAAACCGGCGCACCGGGCAAATATAATTCGCCAATCGTTTTATATACATATTATTTTTACTCTCGAGTAGCGATGCGGTGGAAGAAGAAAAAACACCGAACAACGATTTGGAAACGTCAACAAAACGGTCGAAACGCGAATTGTCGTACGCGAGGCGCGGTTAGTTCTTGTCGCCTCGAAAAGGTTAATTCCGAAAAAGGAAATTCTTGTCAGAAAAACGATTAACTTATTGACACTGCGTTATACGAAAATAAACTAGAGATAATTTCCGATAATACCGATTATACAATCGTTATATGCGATGATATCAGTCGTTTGACAGCGCTCGTTCGAAGTTTGGACGTTTCGTATGAAATCGCGATTTCACGATTTTTACGACGCTTGTATTAGAAAACACACTCGTTTCGATAAAAGCGCTTTTGAGTTGGCTTTTGCCGTAGACGGGGGTCGCGTCCGTCGTGCGACTTTTGTAACGTTTTAAAAAACGTGGTCGGATTTCCGTCGTCGTTTGTTCGAAATCAGAAACGACGACCGTCGGGGGGGGGGCGGGGAGACGCGTTGATTGACTACTTAGTCAGAGACGGACGAAAAATTAGCCAAACGGAGTTAGAGCGCAATATATCGACTCCCTGGTTCTTGTCGTTGAATTTTGACGAACGACTTGTGGTACGAAAAGTGTAAGTACGTTTACAAATTACAAGCCGTGGAATCAAAAGTCACGACCGTCGTTTTAGCCACTACGGTTTTGACGAGACACGAAATCCATTTCAGTTGCGGTATAAAAAGACCGTCTTTTAGACGTGATTTATCGACTTGGGCGGTAATCGACCAGTACCGTCTGTGTATGTCACGCGGTGCACGCGTGCGAATACTGCACCGGATCGAAATCGGTGGAGCTTTGGTGACGGGAAAAGTTTGAATTCTTGACGGCCATTCGATTCCGTTTGTCGGCCGGGTTTGTAGTTTTTTTTTCGCCTACGACAAGCGACAGAACACGCTGTCGAATTTCGTACAAAATAGACCGTTGAACGAAACGGACTTGTTTAACGTGCGATTTTAGAACACTAAAGTGAGAGACGTAATTGGTCATTTACAGTAAGTACATGTCGAATTTCGTTTCTACCGCCGCCGCCGGTGCAACTCGTTTTACAGTGCGGGGTTCGAACACGGTTCCGTGTAGGAAACGGCGCAGTCGTAATTGTTAAAACGGAATTTCACTATTTCGCTCGCAAATAAACGATTCCGATTATCGCGATTTATTTTCCAATTCTGTACGAACGAAAAAAAAATCCGGCCGAGTGTGAACGCGAGAGAGCACGGGAGAGCCGTTATCGAGGCATTTCGTATACGGGTTTTTTTTTTATTTTTAAGAGTATATCTCGCGCGATATCGAATCGCGGTTTTCCGCGGTGTTTGCACGTACTCTTCAAACGTGTGTGCGGCGCGTACGCAACAAACCACAGCAGCAGCAGCAGCAGTCGTTTAATATAAAACGTACTCGAGTACGACGGGCCCGCGCCGATAAAACTCGTTTGACACACTCGACCGCCAGTCGACGCGATAAAACACCGGCGCGCATCGATATTTTTTTTTATTATTATTATTATTATTATTATTATTATTGTTGTTATTGTTGTTGTTGTATTGCGTACATACGCGTTTACGTCGACACGTGTACGAGAGAAGACGCGAGACACTCGAAAACAGTATTTCTCGACGATTCGCCGAGTTTTGTGTTTTCGCACAATAAGACGCGAAATATCGTAACGATATTATAATAAATAGGACGTTTCACCGCACGCGCCTCATCGTGTAACAGGGGGCTGTTTTGGAACGTATAAGTGTTTGATAGGACTCTAAAAAAAAAAAAAAACTGCTTTTACGCTCCCCGAAAATTCGAAACGGTGCGATTTATTAAACGGAGGTGAATGGGGGGGGGGTCCCTTCTCAAACTTTTGAGGTTTGCACGACTCCGTTTTTGTACTAACGTATAAATGGCCCTTCTCCTCTATTAGATATAAACATAATATGCGCAACGTCTCATAAAACACTACGAACTCCAGGCGATTATTATTTTACACCTAAAAATGCAACGGAACACTGTCCGATGACGATTCGCCAGTATCGAAATTTCGACTTTTTTTTTCTCCCCCCGTTTTTTCTTTCATCTCACTCTCTCCTCGATAAAAACGTAATTCGCTCCGCCATTAACTCGGCCACGTTTACCGAAGTAAATTCGAAATGTCCAATTGAATAGCTCGTGAAATGCTCTCCGAGAAAACGTACTTTATCATTTTTTTTTTTTTTTTTTTTTGGTAAAATACTTATCGAATATATTTACAATGCGTATTCCGAATACTTCGTTACAATAATATTGAAAAAAAAAAAATAATAATATTCCGTATACTTTTAGAACACTTTTTTTTTTCTTTTCACCGGTTTTCAGTAATACGAACACCGAGTATAGTAATAATATTATTATTTAATCGAATACAAACGGGCGTCAATACGTACTTAGAGTGTTTAATGATTTTTTTTTTTTTTTTAATTTTGTGTTTACGAATTAACTGATATGCAATTAGTTGTGAAATATAACACGCGATATTATAACGATTGATACGGTTTTTAATGCTCGTAATTTTTTTCCAAATGTTAATTAATTTTTACGTTCAAACGTGATAATAGTGATTATTTTAATTTCGGCGGTACCTATTTAAAATATTACGATCGATCTTTAAAAAGTATTTAAAATACTGTATTAAGAATACTTTAAAGAAAATGTAATTTTAAAATAATAATCGGAATACTACTCAAATCTGGTTCACGCGAGGGCCCGTTTTACGAATACAGTGGTTTAAACGTTCGATCCGGGTATAAAAAAACCCGGTCGTAATCGATAAATGCGCAATTACGATACACTGAACGCTGCGGGCTAAAGTGAAGTGTACTCGATCCGCCGGTTTCAGGGAGTTGAAAACAAAAAAAAAAACCTAGTTCAAAGACGACCATCGGTCGATTTTCGATCGATTAACTTTCATTGATATCGGAAAAAGAGGAATCTGATGTCACATCGATCACGAACAATTTATCACAGATAAATCGCCCCAATCGCCGCGGAACCGAACCGGACCGGTTCGATTGTAACACTGGCAATGGAGTCCGAACACGAGATCAGTTTCCGAAACGGGTCCAGTTGAACTCGGGAGTTAACGGCCGTCACCCGTTGAAACGCATTTCTATGAATAATACGCGTCCCCCCCCTCCCCCGCAGCACTCGCGTTGTGCGTATATTTACCGTTCAGATTTCTTCCCCGTCGCCGGTATTCGCGCCGCGAGACATTTGTACGCGATCCTCCGCCGAGGTGCTTGTAAAAATTCGTTCCGAGAAGAAGGTGGTCCCTCCCGCGTCAATGACAGCGGTTCACAACAACCGCCGGTCAACGACACAATTGATGCTCGTCAGTTTTCTTCCTACGTTTTTAGAGTAACAATTCCATAGGCGAGAGCGCACCGCGCACACTCCACCGGCCCCCTACGGCCCTTCTACACTTCGCGTTCACAACAACATTATTGTTACGGGCAAATTTGTGTATTCATTCGTGTATTTCGGACACGTCGCGGCGACACGGTAACAGTAGCCCGCCGTCACTGCGCCGCCGGCGACGTTTCCGGCAACAACGAACGCGTTACACGCTTTACTTGGCGCGCGCCAAAAACAAACACTGTTTTCTGCGAAACAGTGTTTGTTTTTTTTTTGCCGAAATATTAGAATGCGTAAAATCTATTGATTGTTTTATTGAATATAGCGACGATTTGCGTGCGAATAGTTTACAGAGAGAGAAAAAAAAATACTTTTTTGTATTTTGTACTTTTTTTCCCCTCGAAAAACATTCAAGAAAATTACAATATATATATATATATACGGATACGGTTAAATGACCGTCGATCGATAAATATATTTGATCGATATATAAAACGATCCTTGAGCTCACTGTCTCTAACAAGACGAAGTTTGATCACGTCGTATACGACGTGACGTCTATATAATATATCGAAAAACTGTTGAAGCTTCCCCGCGGCGATATTATTGTCCGTTCACGCGTAACTTATAAGTTTCTGTCACACTCGAAACTTTATTGGTTTTTCGTCTTCGATAAAATAAAGCAATACCACTCGAACTCGTTGAATCTGAATTTTAAACGCTCTGTTATTATTTTAAGAACAAAATTGTTAATATTTTCAATATTTATAGAATGTACGATTAAAAGTGTTGTATTGAAATAGAAGTTTCACGAGATAAAAGCGTGTTTTTTCTTACGACAATTAAAACATATATAGATATTGCATAGCGAAGGAAAAAAACAATTTCTACTTTTTACAGACACTTAATGTGTATTAAATTACAAAGCCAGTGTAATTGAAAAAGGAAATGGCGGAAAGAATAATGGGAGGTAGATGTGAGGGATGAATGAATTGAGAATCGAATGGGACACACTATGTCTTTAATATTTGATTAACGCGATATTTTATATTACAAATTATTATATTTATCTAATTTTAATCGGATATTTCTATATCCGCTTTTTTTTTTTTCATTTCTTTAAGAAATACGTACTGGCTGACGACACTGTTGACACAAATATATATCGTAGTATCGCGGTATACACGTATTAATCGTTTTATATGATGTTTTATTTTCAATTTTAAAACACAAATTTCACTGTAAAACCAATTTTATCCTCCCCCATTCTTCAGCGAGCGAGGCTATCATCGATGTATTCGTTGTTATCTGCACACGTTGTGTACAGATACTTTACTGTCCATTAACGTCATCACGCATATAACACCATCTAATCGCCAAGTACTCGACTCTTAAAATAAAATAATAATAATAATAATAATAATAATGTACTCGACCGCGAAATCGTGACCGTTATCATAACATTATGAAATATTGTACACGATATTTTTTTTTTTTTATTTCTCGTCCGAATCTGTATTTGTTGTAAATATTATACTCTATTTCCAATTCAAAGATTTTGAACCTCTACGAAACTGTAAATATCACAGTGAGTCGTAAATCTTTGACTGGAAATCAACATTCTCAATATGAACACTATCGAACGTACCTATAATTGTGGCCGTTATTCTTTTAGTGATATTCTTTAATCACTTGTACGCTGTAATAATATTGTCATGCGAAACAAAATTCTATTACTCATTCCAAAATAATTTCTCACGATATTATTTTTTTGAGTTTAATATATACGTTGTACATATATGCATATACAAAAAACTTTTTTTTTTTAATATAGTTTATTGAGCTCGCGACGCCCACGTAATTCTAATATATTTTCATTTAGCGATTCTCGTTTTTTTTCTCTCTATTCTCTTTGTAGTCTTATTATTAAGTATACACATAAACGCATAAACTTATAATTTTTCTTCTTTCTATATTGTCACGCACGCTGAATTTGTGTATATAATTTGCACAACACAGCACATCCATATTACGGCCCGTTTATATTTTTAATAAACGCGCATTTTTCGTTTTGACCAATATCGTCCTAAATCTACGTACGACGACGCGCAATATAATAATTATATTAAACGATTATCGATATATATATATAAAAAAAATAATAATATTAACGTTTTTTGTTTTGTTACAGGTGTCATCGGCATCTTATGTGGCCAAATAGCCTGTCATCTGGGTAAGTCTGGGTTTTGTGATTTCAACAAAAAAAAAAAAAAAACACCGTCATAGTGTTGCAGTATTTCTGTATTATTGTTAAACGTGTAAATATAACGCGACGGATTTGTTCGAATTCGCATAATATTATACGCATAAAGAAAGGACGAATGTCGAGTGTTTAATATTATAATCGCGTTTGTTTTTTTTTTTTTTATGTAAATGTGTGACTCTCGAAATCGTCGTTGTTACGATATATATAAAAAAAACACACACACGCGCGTAATAACGAATCGATTTTTTTTTGTTTCTCTCACACGCGTCTATTTAATAATAATAATAATAATAATAAAAATACGAGATTATATTACGTATTATGTACGAGCGAAGAAACCGCCGCTCGAACGGTGAGACGATAACTGCGACGATACGACGGAAACGAGTGCCACTACTCGTCACTATACTCGTATATAATATAATATGTAAAATATTATTTAATAATTGTAATAAATTATCAAATAATAATAATAATAATAGAAAGGCTAATAAATTATGCGTTCTCCGCGTTGGTATATGTATCGTCTTGTTCGGTTTTGTTTAGCACATATACGACGTGATAACTGCGCGCGCGAAATCCACAACGGACGAATATTGCTCTGAATCCGTATTTTACAACAATTTATATTTGATTAATTAAATGATTTGCGCGTATATAACACGCACTTGTACGTATTTAATTATGCGCTATTGTCGTGTACAAATAATAATAATAATCGAATTATAATAATTCGCGCTTGAAATTTATTGTTACGGCGTAACAGCTGCTCGTCCAGCTCGTTAATTGCCGTTTGAGAAGAAGACAAAATTACACGTCGGATATGTATTCCGCGAAACATATTGTGTATATACTTAATTCTGACTTTGTAAGACAATATTTTTAACCTTTCAAAGTCTACAGAATCATGAAATATATAAGGGGGTATCGATTTCAATTTTGTTTTTATCAAATTAAAATTCTTTTTTTGAAAATAGCCATTTTATAATTTTATTAAAAAAAAAAAATAGAAATAATTCAAGAATAATCGTTGATTTTCTACAAATATTTTCGGAGTTTACGAAAACGTAAATTTCGCATTCATTAGTGCGTCTTGTATACAAGCAAAATAATAATCAATCACTATATATATAGTTTAATTTGAAAAATATTGTAGGAAATCAACGGTTAATCGTTTCTGACGTCGAATATATTTTTCGTATAAAATTAACGTAATAATGGCCGTCTTCGATTTAAAAGGGAAATAATTTAATTTTTAGTTCCGATAATTATTATAAAAAAAAAAAAAATAATAATAATAATAATAATTCACGTGTAATGCATTAGCATGTATTTTATTATGCCACGAAAATTATATTTATTTGTTAATAAATATTATACGAGTTTAATTTTTACTAAAACTGCGCTTTTGTAAAACGATTGATGTGCATTAGAATTCTGAACGATATAATAATCAGCAGAGTGAATAAAAATTACTTATCCGTTTTTCTTGCCCGCGAGATTTTTTTTGTTAAGAGTTAATCCGCGCAGCAAACATAAACGTTCGACGTGTCACGTGTGTTAGGAATAATCCCGGAACGATAAATTTATCGAGTCGACTCGATTTAACTCTTCCAGTTGACTCGATAATAAAATCGGCGTTTTTCTCGCGTTTACACGGCAGTGTGGCTAAAAATATGGCGCGCTAATATGTGCGCACCGAAAGTACACCTGCAACAGTTTATAGAATTCGTTTGGGATATCGTTTTCTTTTTAAACTGATTCCGAGTAAATATATTTACATTCGGTCCTCGCCGTGAGATTCCCGTTTCACCGAATAAAAACGATTAATTTAACTTTTTGCGTTTGTGTTTGTCAAACGTTTCTATGGACACGTGTCCTCGACACATAAAATCATTGTCCGACATACTCGTATCCGAGGAGGAAGAGGTAGAAATACTTTTTTTCTTCTCTCTATTCCTCCTTAGGGTGTTAAATAATATGTTTGTTATAAAACGCTTATTAGAACGACTGTTTTTTTTTTTATTTTTTTAATCGTTTACACGAAAATATATATGTACTATAAATTCTTAATAGTTTTTTCGTTTCCATTAATTGTAATAGGTCGACGTGATTTTTTTTTTTCTTAATTTTAATCTTTTAGTCTTGGATTGGAAATTTAGAACATAACTCGACGACGAAGATGTCACACAGTACCTCAGATCGCCATCCCTCCTCCCCATCACAAAAAAAAATAAAAAAAAATCGTCTAAATACGCTCCTACTATCCCGTGCGCGACACGATATTTGTTAACAATCTGCGACCTGTGTATTGTACGCGCACTGCTATTATATATATATATATATATATATATATTGGAGAAATAATATATTTTTGTGTAAAAATCGATTTTCTAAATGTCCCGTTGTGCGTATTGCAGACGAGGCTCGTCTCAATTCCTTTCCGTCCCGACACCTTTAAACCGCTGAATGTACAGTCCGTTCGAACTCTTGTCGTCGTTATAAAACATATATATATACTATATTATTATATTGTCGTTGGTATAGGTATTATTATTATTATTTATTGTCCCGTTGAACACGCATTTCTTTCGAATCCCCCGAGTGTTTTCCAAAATAATAATAATAATACTATATAATATAATATACGTTATACGAGAATGATAGCAATAATAATAACAACACTGTGGTTTATTGTCGTCCACCGGCGATCCGTACGTGCTTCGTACAAAAAAAACCGTACAACCTTTTTACAACGGTGCGCGTACAAAACGCTCAGCAGTACATATAATATAATATCGTACATATTATATTATTATTATTATTATTATTATTATTATTATATAGTTACTAAGATGGAGGTAAGAGAAAAATCACCTCGCCATTCTGTCTGGACCGTATAATGTCGAGTACAAAACGCAATGCGTAATACAATAAACAACGCGGTAATAATACGCGAGTAATAATAAATGGTGCGCGTATCACAAAAACCACCGAAAAAAAATATCGCGCTATAAAGAGAGGAGGAGTGAGAAAAATGAATTTCCGAAATTTTCGTCGATTTTTTTACCCCCGCACCGCCGATATTTCACGGATATTTCGTTTTCATTCGAATTCGCCGAGCTCGTTATGTGCGCATTGCAATACCGGCGTTGGATCGGAAATAATTGAATGCCGATAATTGAACGGCGTAACGTTTTAATTTTATCACGTCGACGAGTGTAGTATAATATAATAATCATCGGTAATTCGAGTTTTAACGTAATCTCGCCTGGGCTTTTTTTGGACGCATAAACGCTTCCGAACTTTGTATCGCTTTTTTTTTTATCGCTCTCGTACCAATTATATATTTCGTCAGTTCGATTTCGCAGTTGACGTGTGAATGAAGTCCTTCGGGTAAACGGCCGGTTTATAGTTTTTGCAAGACGGTTTTTTAGACGTTTTAAGAGTTTTTTTTCATCAAAAACCCTTCTTCATCCCGGTTACACGGTAACCGTTCGGCGGGGTATTTCAATTGGAGACTACTGGACGGACGGTCGTCATATGCTGAGAGTCTGACGCTCGTTTTGTAAACGGCCATAATATACTACTTTTGCACGAGTAATCGCCGTCGTCAGACTCGAAAAAAAATAAATACCGGATCTGTAGTAAAGGTTTTTCATATCCTCCCCCCCCCCTCGTTATACGTCACGTTGTCAAAGCGAATTTATTATACGCTGATAATATCCGCTGAAGGTGTTCACGCGCACACAGGATTTCCTCTCCATATAATATAAATATCTATATAATATTATATACACTCTTCCCGAGAAGTACATTAGGACGGATCGTCTTCGGATACGCGTTTTCGCATACGCCCGCGGGGACGTACATTTGACACGTTTCCGGGGGCTTCGTATACCGCCGCCGTACCGATCCGACGTGCACGTTCGCGAACAACAGAAACACTACACTTGTTGTCGTTTTGTATAGAAAAATCCGACGGAATTTTAATTGACGAGCACGAGCCGACTGACCACCACGAACTCTCTCTCTACACATCAGCTCACGTCGTTATTATTATTATTTTCGGTTTCTACAATAATAATAATAATAAGTGTGTGTAAATATAATACATTTCGAGACTATTTATCGTCGTTTGTACATTTATTTTTTGTACACACGTCCGCTTTTCGAGTAATTGTAAGCGAATAAAAACGTACCGAATTCGAAAAAACTATTATTTAGTTGAACGGCGCTACGTGTTATTCGTTTGTTCATTATCTTTCTGCGCGTATTCCGTGTTACCAACGTATTATTTTATACAAATACGTTTACGATGAAATATCTCGAACGCGTATAAAGCGTAATGTTATGTTCGTAATCGATAAAATGGCGTATTCGGAAATAATACGAATAATATTATTATATTTAATGGTAATTATACACTAATGCAGCCGCGACGAACGCTGTCGTATTTACAAAACGTGTTGGCGATTTTATGCGAACGGGCCACAGTAGCAGCGGCCCACGGTTACCGCTGTGTTCGCCTTATTTTTTTTTTTGAACTCGGACGAAAAACGATCGGAGAAAATTTAATGGAAAACATAAATGCGTGTAGATCGACGTGTATCGCGTTATAACTGATATTATAACAACGTATGAAATTATCGTGAAATAAAAACGCTTTGTTATTTTATCCAAAAGTAGCAGACAGGTGGTACACGGAGGAAATTTTACGACAACGCGGTGTGCAATAAAATGAAATTATACTCGATTTTTTTTTTTTTATTCGGTTTTACACCTGAGAATATTGAGAAACGTATTTGAGGAAGATTTGGAAAAGAAAATTTGTTATTTATTTACGTATCTAAAAAAAAAAAAAAAAAAAATTAGTATTTATCTACTACTATACTTGCGATGTTTTTCTCATTTCAAATATTACATGGTTTTTTTTTGTATTTAACAGTTTGTATTTATTGATAAATAAATAAACGCATTCGGTTTTTTTTTTTTTTTTTGTCATTATAGTAATTCGATAGCCGCGAAAACGTGGTAAAGACGTGAAGGACGAAGAAAAGTATTAACCGCTGACGTTTCGACGGGGTTTAACTAATGATTGTCGTAATTCGCTGCGTTCTCAGCGGCGTAATTAATGCTAAATATCACGGGGCGAAATCGATAATTTTCCATAAGAACATATATAAAACATTTTTTTTTTTCTCTCAAGTAAATCCGTGTTCGTTCAAATACGACGCGAATATATTATCAATGTCAAATCTATTGTTTTTCCCCTTGAAAACCATTTCGTTGAGTCTTCGAAACGTGCTGGGGACATACTTTTGACACGTGTCATTCACGCGGTCCGTTTTTTATTACTAAATTTTTAAACAGTACCGAAACGATTTTCGTCCGTCCGAAAAGCACTCCGTTCCGAAAATTCCATTGCACTCTAATAGAATTACGATTACGCGATTGTGCGTGTATCTAGTGTAGTTAAAAAGAAAAAGAATAAATATTTTTTCTCGTCTTATTCGAAGTACGTAATAATAATAAATATGAATTGGCCGCTTTTAGGAAATCCGGTATCGCGGTCAGTAGTTGATGTAACCATTGGTTTAACAATGATGTCTTATTTTTTCTACTCTTTTGTAACAAAAAAAAAAAAAAAATAAGAAGATATCTTTACACAGTCGTACGCCTGTTTCCGGTAACGATTTCGATACTCCAGACAGGTCTTTTGTCGCGGATTCTTTTCAGAAAAAAAAAAAAACGTCCGAAAAATAACTTGAAAACGGTAAACGCGAACTCGTCGAAATTTTCATTTCTTCTAAAGAATTAGAAACTAATTGTTATAGAAACCCCTTAAAAATATCCCACAAATTCGTAACACAGATATATATTATGCGGAGAAAATAGAATTTTCAAAAATTTCCATAGTAAATTATCTACCTCAACTAATTGACCATTAACTGACTCAATCAATTCTCCTCGATTAATAACAATAATAATAATAATAATAATTATAATAATTAACGATAACAATAATAATTAACGAATTCAGTCACACCGGGAACTGCGCTCGGGAATCGTTTAAATATCGAATACAACTCGTCGTTTTTTTCATTTCGTAGTAATAACAACAACTATAAAATATGTCAAAACGTTTTTATCCAAGTATGACTCGTTTAAACAACCGTTTCGCACCTTAACCAGTCTATACAAATTCAGACTTTTAATTTTTTTTTTTTTTTTTTTTTCAATCGTCGGAGTTCAATATAAATCAAATTCTAAATCAAATTTTTCGCGCCGATTTCAAAATATCTGTTATTAGATCACCTTTATCTGTTTTTTTTTTTTTTTTTAACTTATTAGCTTATGGGTTTTATGCGTGTAAAACAATAATAATCAATACTAATAGACGGGTGTACAAATCCGTACCAAAACGTGATATCATAAACAAACACGCGTCGTCAACATAATAAAACGGATAAGATTAGATTTTGAAATACACCGCGATACAATAATCCGAATTCGTGAACAATTTTTGATCAATTGTTACACGCGTTCAGAGAACGGATTCGAATCGTTTTCGTTTTAAAAACTGTAGACGGAACGGATGAAAACGGAAAACGGATTTGAAAAAATCAAAAAAAAAAAAAAAAAAATCCATACATTTCAGTTTAAATTATCACCGATGAAATTCTATTTGTAGACCAGTGATTATTGTTTTGAGAAGGTGTATTATATTTCTGTATACGTTAACAAAAAAAAAACTCCCTCCCGCCAAGTGTATAAACGTGTGTTTCTAAGGTTTTCAGACCGTCCGTTTGACGCGTGTATGGACGCGCAATACGTACGTATTCGGCACGCAATAGAGGGTGGCCTTCTTTTTTTCCGTGTGTTACGCACACACACACACACACGCGCATAAAAAGAGCACACGATTTCACCGTGATCGTGTGTGTCTGGCGGTCCGAGTCTAGATGACGTTTTTCGTGGCCGGTACGTGTAATACACACACACACGGGTTTGTCGTCCGGCCCGAGTGACGGGAACGAGCGAGCGAGCGAACGAACGAACGAAGAAGAGACACTGCTGCGCCTCTCGCCCGCCCGGCCGCCCGCCCGCCGCGGACCGGCCGAGAGCCGAATATTCCGGAAAAGACACGTACGCGCGTCGGAAACACAACAATGCGACCGGCCACCACCGCCGCGCCGCGGGGCCCGTGTTTGTTCGGCCGTCCGTACGATAAATATAATAACAACCGAGTGCCCCTTCGCTGCGGGTTTTTTTTTTTTTTTTTCACTTCTGAGACGAGACTAAGAACTTCGTTATTATTATTATTATTATACGGCGAGCGGGTACGCGTAGGTACAACACACGCGTTTTCTGCGTCCTTATATTAGTACGACAACTGTTCCGGCCGTCGTGGTTGCACACGACGAACGGTGCGTTCTCACTCGGCTCGGCTCGGTAGCGCGTCCGCGGTGTACCGGTAAGATTTCGAATGACGCGAAAAAAAAAACAAAAAACGAATTCTGACAATATTGGGAAAAAATCTTTCGTTTTTTTTTTTTTCATTTACTTTTCGGTGCACGCACGGACGACGGGAATTTATTTTTATTTTTTTTGAAATCTCTATAAATTTATCAACGAGAGACGGGGGGTTCTCACCAGATGATTGATAGTGCTTCGGTAGACAGAATTTCGAAACGAATCGGGGACGGTCGAAGCGGAAACGTTTTTCTTTTTTCAAACAAAAAAAAAGAGTCAATTTTACGCTTATGTTATATTTTTCAATTAAACGTTCGGTTCGAACAATCTAGATAATAGGAGACGTCGTCGATGAGATTTCAATGACTTTTTCCTTCCTCCTAGATTCGTTAAAACTTTTATCATAACTATATAGTACCGTTAAGCGTCTCTCTCCGTAATTTTTGATGCTGATCGCGAACATAATTCTTCGATCGAATACCGCGGCCTTTTTAAAGTAATATTGTACTTTTCGAAAACTGCGCGATCGACTAAAAAGAGGAAAAAAAGAAAAAGTGGTTTCGACGATGAAGACTTTTAACGATTTTTTTTGATTTCAAAACCTGTCTATGAACACGTCCGCCCAAGCTGATCCTGTACTCTTTCGTTAAATCATTCGCGTACTTTACGACTTCGGTCCATTTCGACCATTTCGTTGTGATTATAAACCGATTTTTAACCAAATGATCGAAAACAGACACGCGCGTTTTGATTGCGAAACCGCAATCAAATTTAAAAAATGGCAAATCGTTTTTCGTCGACCACGAGGAAACGGATGTAAATCCATTTTCGTAAAACATTAATCATAAATTATATGAATAAAAATAAAAAAAACTCGTATATTGTTTATACGTAATATTTTATCGATCCATTTATAATACACGTCGATGAGAGCAAAAAAACGATTTGTATTTTAGTCGTCGTCGAAGTTTGAAAATTTTCAAAGACGAAAACAAAACATTTTTTAATAATAATTAATAATATCGAACGTTATTCTTTATTTATAATAAATCGTAGTTTATTGAATGGCAAAATAACATAAATCGATGGAACAGAATAAATTCATTTTTCCAATGAAAATTGTCGCAAAATTAAATCGTAAAGGAAAAAAATAACAATTACAAGTTCTACTTAAAAACTGTTTATTTTTTTCTCTCGCTTCGACGGATGCAAAAATCGTGCCCGATACTCGTAAAGTCTAATGTTTTCATTACTTGGTCGCTTTCAGTACTCAGTATCGCTCTTCTTTTTTTTTTAAATTTTTTTGTAGTTTTACAAAAATGGAACATCGCTTTAGATTATTACGTAATATTATTATACTTATGCCCGTTGGCGTGAAAACTACTATTCGTTAAAAATTATTGTCGAGATGAAAAAAAAATACAATAATTATAGAAAAATTGCGTTTGATGAAACCGCTATGAAAACAATATCAGGTTTTCTTCTTCGACTTCGGCCTCTAAGGCCATGCCGCTAAATATAAATCTTGCCATCTGTTCCTGCCCTCTGCAGCTTCTCTCCGCCTGGTTTCTGGTTCTATCGTTTATATGTCCTTCTTTACCACAGTCTTCCCACCTTAAACCCGGCCCTCCTTATAGGTCTTTTTCCTGTAGGATCTACTTTTATCACATGTCTAACTAGGAATCCCTACTTACGCCAGGCATGTCCCTCCCACATCAGTCTTTTTCAATATGATTTCTTTAACTATGTCAGATCTGTGAAATTTAATTTGGAGTTCGTAGTTGTGTAATTTCCTCCGTTCATATTGGTTCAAACCAATACCACGTTCAATACCAGTACAATCGATTGTAATATTATAAATCTTTTTTCCTCGCCAATGATTTAAAAAAAAAAAAAATTGTTGTAATTCAATTGTTTTTGTGAAATACGCGTTCCACTATGACCGCGCGCAAATCGGCATCGCGTTTTTTTATCAACATATTACGTGCGGTACAAGCAACATTTTTAAAATATTAAAATCACTTTTCTCATTCGGAAAATAATAACGGACAAAAAAAAAAAAAAACAAATTAATTCGTTTTGAAAAAAACGTCGAGAATTTTTCTTAAATATTTTCGTAGGTCATATTATTTTCCTCGTATTCTCAAAGATTATCTCTTTATTTTCGGAACAAAGTGGCCGGGCACAACTGTCAATCACATTGACACACACACACACACTAACACTTCGCTCGACGTATACACTGTATTGTTCGGTGTAGTCAATTATATAAAATTATAATACGGTGAAAAGAACCATCTCGTACTGGTACGGAATACAAATTTTCTCCATGTAGTCCAAACAATTTTAATATCGTCGGCGTCCATCTCCGATTTATTCACTCGTATTTGACATATGTCACTTTTGGGGCTAATGTACAAGTTCGTTCGGCCGTGCGTTAAACACAATTATTTTTATTTCTTAAATCCTTTTAGAAAACTATTAGCAGCGGAATAAATAAACGGACGCGAATAAAGTGCAGACGAATATATTTAAACGGCGTCGTTTTTTTTTTCTCGTTTTGTTTTTGTATTATTTTTATTATTTTCCATACATCCGATACACACACACACACACATACACACTCCATTCCGATCATTTGAAACGCTACGGTTTTTATAGTTGACGACGAACAAATAATGTTTACTCGAAAGAACGTTACATTACATTCTGTGTCGTAAAACTGGTTTGAATGAGAAAAAAAAAATTTTTAAAATTTTTGCGAGAGAGAAAAATAAACGAAAAGAATTTCCGTAATCGATTGGATTTGTAATTTTTTTTTTTTTATTTAGCGTACTACGATTTGTATTTGCATATAGAAAATGTACAAACGACTCGCGTCCAAACGATTTGAATATATATTACATATTATTATTATTATTATTATTATTATATTTTTTTTATGCCCGTTTATAATATTATTACGGGCGTTACGTGTGTACACGAACGTCATCCACGATTTTGAATATTCAAGTATTATATATATATACACACACAGTTCACTACTGTTCACGTTTATCTGTTCGATCTGTCTCAGGTATTTCGAATATTTCTGGAATTCATTATACATATAAAAAGAAAAGCAAAGGATTTACGGAATTTTTCAATGAGTGATAGAAAAAAAAAATCATTCTCAAAATAAATATTACGTGCGTTTTCGCGCTCGTTATTATATTAAAAATAAATTATTATCGATAAATGATAATAACCCGCAGGACTCAGATTTTATAGCGCTAAAAAAAAATCTTAAAATATGCGCTGAAAGGAGTAAAGAATAGTAAAAGAAAAAAAATTTGTTTTATTTATCAGTTATACAATGAAGTTGTACTACACTGTCACGAAATCTCGTTTTTAATTTAATACTTCAACGTTACGAGGAGATCTATGAAAAACGTAATATAAATTAAATTCAACGCGCATTAGTTAGAAAAAATAAATAAATAAAATACCATCGAAATTTAAGCACTAAAAATCTATAAAACGCTTATAGAATATGAAAAAAAAAATGTCTTGTTTTTCACACGCACTCGTACGTTTAAAATTATTTCCCGATTGGAATATTGTTAAATGTTTTAAAAGATCGACAACAATATTTCATCTGACACCGAGTTGAAACACCCTCGTGAAATGAACGCTTTTAAATACGAGCAAAAATCGTTTTGTTCCAATCGATTGTATTTGAAAAGGCGCGAGGAATTCCGATTACATCGACCGGGAAACATTCGAATATAATAACGCGACAATATTATTTGCCCAAGACAATTGTTTGTCGTTTTTCCACCATAATGTAAATATTCGATTTTTAATAGCGACGCGATTCGAATACGCGTTAAAAGCGAATCGTGTAAATGCAATCCCGTCTTCGTCCCTATAAACTCGTAATTATTATTCGTTTTAATGTTGGAAAAAAAAACACATGGCGTCTACAGATAATGTAAAAATATTCAAACGGTTAGGGGTCAAGGATACTCGTGTTGTTTCTACGGACGGATTCAAGTATATTATGCACAAACTCGTGTTCGAAACCAGTAATGGAATAACGAGAACAGTGAAAAACGTGCATGTGTTTTATTCATAATAATAATAATAATAATAATAATAATAATAATATATTATCAGAACTCGGATAAATGACACTGTAAATGAAATATTACGTGTCGTCGGATTGATCGCAGCGCTATTGAATCGGATGGAATAAGGATTGTGCGCAGGGTGTAATTATATATATATATATATATATATATATATATAAGCCATTATAATGGCCCAAAATGTCCAAATGCCAAAATGAATTGGTACGGTAAAATGAATGCTTGATTGATGATTTTGAATTTTTACGAATTTCAAAAGATTTTGGAATCCGAAGAAACAAAATAAAATCCGCACACGATTATGTTTTTCTTATTATAAGTAATGCTATATTAGTTCTGCTGACTGTTCATCGACAATTGTATATGACTTAATGAATGGTTAATAAATATAAAAACGATGACGATAAAAGGACATATACATTTTTTTTTTTTTTAAATAAATGTTCTTTCCTTAGCTTATATAATGAGTGTCCGTATCGTTCGTTTAACCATAGTTACAATTGAACAGCCGAAAGATCGTTTCTCAAATTGAAACTTATTAAAAATCATTTGAGAAATTTCACTAGACAAGAACGATTATCGCTATAAAATTGATGTTGACAAAAAAAAAAAAAAAAAATTGTTGATGATTTTACTTCTTTTAAAACAAGAAAAAATAAATCATTTCTATAATGATGAAATCAATTTTTTTTAACGTGTAATTAATTTGTAATTTTAATCGATTATTATTCGGTTTCATAAATACACTAAGTTTATCGAAGAAAAACTAAAACCGCACGTTTCGCTAATATTTTATTATTATTTTTTTTTTTTTTTTACGCACAACAAAGTTTCCTCTTTTATAATTTTCCAAATCCGAGCATTGATAGATCAATAGATCTAATTCATTTTAAATTTACAGGGAAAAAATCGTTAATTTTCAACCGTTATTTTTTTTTTACATTCGTGAAGTGGTCGGATATAAACGTTTAAGCACGCCGACATCGATAAGGTCGGTCACCGATAAATCCACGTCGGAGGATTGTGATGTGTCTCCGAGCTAAGCCCGACGTGGATAAAAAGCGAAAATGCGCTTTCGGCGTTCCACGAGTAATTTTTAATTTACTACTAATATTCGTTTCCCGCTTTTCAGATTTTCTCGCCCGACTACTTGTACAATAGGCTTTACAGTACGCAGTGATTTAAAAAATGTACACGAATCTGCAAAGACATCCACAAAAGTAAACTTTTGCCGCGAAACATATCGATAATTTCAACAACAAAAAAAAAACATTTTTTTTTTTTTTTTAAATTTGAATAGAAAAAGCGAGATTTAAATATTCCGTTTTTATACTCGCCGTGCAGCGTGATATTATGTTATGGGCGATACGACGACAAGAAAATCCGTAGTTATAGAAAATACGTTTGTTACGGAGGAAGGGGAGGGGGCGTATTTTGTTCAAATATAAATAATTATTAGTCGGATGTCGATTGTGAATTTCGACTCGTTAATTTTATTCGATTTTTATATAATATTTAATTGTCGAAACTTAGAATGCAAAAAATAAAAACATATTATCTTATTTCACTATTAATATTTTTACTTCCATATTTTTCTTATTCAACGCGATTGACTCAAAAGCGTCACGGAGGAGGAGGAGGAGGAGGAGGAGGATTATGATAAATGGTCTAACAAGTGTTATAATAAAATCATTTTTTTTTTTTCATTTTACCCTAAACGATTTTCGGACATACGTAACACAATACATATTAGTGTACCCACACGTATTGTGTGTGTGTGTGTTGTACGTCCAAATTATGTGTTCCACTTACTTTTTCAGAAACCCGTGTCGGTTGCATTGACGATTGAATAATTGTCCATATTTTCCTTTTACAACTGTGCACCAGACAGTCGATATTTTCGTGATTTATCAATCGTATATTTTATGACATTGAACGACACTTCAAATGCCGCGCTTTGTACGACACCGCGCCCGCAAAAACGACGTTTCAAACGCGCGTCCCGCTCGTACTATAAATACGAGGTGATATTATTATTATTATTATTGTATACCGCACAAAACGTTTTATAGAGATTTTAACAATATATATATATATATAAACGTTCGAATTTTCACCTTACGTCTGCGTTTAATACTTTCTATAGGTACTATCGTTCTCAGTATAGTACGCAACGTCATGGCGGTGGACAATTTTTTTTTTTTTTTAAATACTATAAAAACTCCTACAGGAGTTGTGTAAGGACGTGGTTAACGCGCCAAAAATAAATACATTGAAAACGACTAACTAAGAAGTCCCTGGACTTGATGGACAGAGTTAATTGCTCTGGATCTAAAAAAAATATTTGGAAGAGAACACGATTTTTGACGTAGCGTACGACAGGCGTTTTAATAGCAGCGGTAGTCCTATAAATGGACCGGTAAGCCGAAGAAAAAGAAGAAGTTCCGTGTACGACGTGGACTCTAGTAGTTTTATTTTTGTTGTTGTTGAAAGTGGACCAAAAACGCTGATATTCAAAGGTACCATAACAAAACGGAACTGTCGTCGATTAGTGAAAGATTAGAAGAACCTCATAGAAAAAAAAGTAAAAAAATTAAGGAAAAAAAAAACCGAACGGAAAAATTAGTCTTAGGGCGGGAGGCCGCGTCAAACGCACGGTTTGTGATACGACGAACAGACATATGACGAGAATGGGATGCCGAACCTTGAAATAGTGGAAAAGGATAATAGAAACGAAAAAACGATGCGGACGATTCGTATTAATAAGCGCCAGTAAAGAGAGACAAAGACGTTTTTATAATATTCGATAATATTTTTCTGTATAATTGTGGAAAAATAAGACCGTTTTATTTATATAAACGTCTGTTATTCGCGTTTTGAAAATTATTAGTGAATTTTTCGCGCAAATGAAAAGCGTAATTTTTTTCCCCTCCTTTAAGTGTCATTGTCGATACGATAGCGTTTTTCTTGTCGCAATTTCCTCACAAACCGTGACTTTCCCGAATCGCGCGGTCCTCGCAAAATCCGCGGTACATCACCAGCACTGTTGAGAAAGTCGAATTTTTCTAAAAAAAAAAAAAAAGAAATCTTTTTTTCTTACACGAATCAATATTATAAATATGTGTACGAATATTGCGTTTGCCGTATCAATTTTATTATTTTCTCGTTCGATTTTTTTTTTTTGCATTTCCTTTTTTTTTGTTCACGTTTTCTTTTGCCGCCGGAACAGATGCAGCCAGGAGAGCGGCGGGGATTTGGGCGGTTTCCCTGCTACTGCCGCGGCCGCTGCGTTCGCCGCCGCTGGCGGTTCGGGCGGCGCGCCGTCGTCGCTAGGCACGTCCATGCAGGCCGCCGCCGCCGCGTACCATCTGAAGACCACGGCCGCGTCGTCGCCGTACGCCGCGGTCAATAGCATCGGACTGATGGATTCATTGCAGACCAGCATGAGCTGTTATCCGTCAGCGGCCAGCCAAAATTACCATCACCATCACTCCACCACGCTGTCGCTGTTCAATCACCGTAAGCATAAAACTGTTTATTTATTTATTCATTTTGTTGTTCTCGCGCGTTTCACGCCGAACAGCGTTCGTCACGTGTGAACCGACAACGTTGCGGGGGAAAAAATTCATTCATTCACGGACTTTAATCGTTTCACGTGCGGTCGAATCGTCGAATGTATTCCTGCATGTGTTCGCCAGTAATATATAAGTTGGATTATACGTTGGAAACTCAATGTCGGCTCTTGTCGGGGCCAATATGTGAACCCGCCTTAACTGCACAGTGCGATTCGCGTATTGGTGGAGGTGAACGTGTAAATGTAATTCAGTATTCAGTTTACTCTTTTATTTTTTCTGACAATTTTGAGTTTTTTTTTTTTTTTTTGAGTATTGTAATAGTCCAGAACGTGACTTTTTATAATACAGAGCGAGAGAGAGAGAGAGAGAGAGATGGATAGACTTGTTGAAGACCAGAACGGTCCGGTAAGCCGAGAAGAAACAGTGCACCGTTCGATACGTTTATAGAAACGAAAAGTCAAAAATTCGCAATTCATATGTTTCAACTATAATTCGCGTAGTGAAACATTAGAATAGGAAAATGTCGGTACAAAATCCCCAACGGTCGATCGT
Organism: Chaetogeoica ovagalla; assembly: GCA_032441825.1. Lineage (NCBI taxonomy): Eukaryota > Metazoa > Arthropoda > Insecta > Hemiptera > Aphididae > Chaetogeoica > Chaetogeoica ovagalla. The sequence goes on along the minus strand of CM063747.1, from coordinate 796,748 downwards.
AATACTTAATTCGTATACGTATCTGTACATCGGAACCGAACGAACGTAAATCGCATTACGCTAATTTTTCATAAGAGCGTATAATAACTGAAAATTAGAAACGTTTTGTGAAGATACGCTCATTTAGCTCTAGTAAAATGATATAAGGAGAATTTTTCTGTAAAAGGAGAAAAAACTGACTTCAGCCACTGTGGTTGGACGAAAAACGGATTATACGTGTCAAAAATGTAATAATCTGAAAATCGTTAAGTTTCGACTTACGTCCGTCTGGTTCTTAGGTACAGATATTTTCTTGACAAAATGTACCGCTATGAACGAATTTCACGGTATGATTTATTAGTAAAGAAAAAAAAAAAGGAGAGCTTAAATATTACGATTTTATTTATTTATTTTTTTTTTTAGAGGGATTATGAGGAGGAATCCAGGGAACCCGGCGGTAATCGCCCTTTAAAATAATCCATTGAGTAACGACACCGATGGAAAGTCGATCGTTAAAGAAACAAATTATCGTTCACCGCGATATCGTAATATATTGTATAGCCGTTATGCCAAACCCGTACTATATGAGTAAAATTCAAAATTAATTCTCCATAAAAAAAAAAGAAAAAAATCCGTCAATAATCGATGAGAAACAATAGATTTGGGCAATATCGTACGTGAAACTCAGTGGTTTATTCTATTTTTTTTTTTTACAACATCGTTACGCGAATATGAACCGCCACGACCGTGTAAACGACAAAAACACAAATTATTCGTCACTACGTCCTAGCGGAGACACATTTTTTTTGTTTTTACTTTCTAAAATTTTTTTTAAAATGCATAAAAAAAAATATCGTTTTTACTTTTTCAAGATGAAATCGTTTCGATCGATCTTTATTATACGTTAATTTACGTTTATAAACGATATAAAAATATTTTTTTTTCCCCTGTTCGCGCTTGTCAATCGAGTCACCACCACCACTACTACTATTGAACGAAATGACAAGAAACCAGTTAACGCTAGCTAAACACTGCGGTAGAATTGCCCTCGAATATTATACGAGACAATTGCTTCTTACGGCCATCGTCCACAGCAATTTATTTTGATCCATTCCGTCGATTACTGCGTATTATATTATAATATCCCGATGAATAGCGTGTTCCGCTTCGTCTTTCCCCACGGTCAAAACAACTCGCCGCCAATCCGAATCCGGTCCATTCCGCCATTCTCACGTCACTCTCGATACAGTGGCCATCGTCTTTTTTCCCCTCTGTGCGTGTACACCTACCTCTAGCCAAATACACGAGACGAACCATTAAAAAGAAACGCGTTATGTACTTTTTTTTTTTTTCATACAAGTCCAAAACGATAACACACGTAAGTGACACAATTTGAAAATCTGTCGTGTGAACAAAAACGAGGAGGAGGGGGCCCGTCTTCCGTGAAAAAAAAAATGTTTTTTTTTTTTTGATTAAAAACACGAATCTTTAAATCCTTCGCAAATGATTTTTAAAAATCGTTAAATTAAAAAATATTCGAAACGATCGGTTTTCGGCGCGAAATCAAATATGTTTTACCGAATACCTGCACGTTCAATAGTTTACCACTTTGCTGAGTCAATGGTTTATCACTCGACATCACGTATTATAATTGATAACTTCACAAACACACGGAGTTTGATTATTATTATTATTATCATCATCTACGATCGTATCTCTGTAAACCGCCGTACCCGTTTATTGATAAAAACACATTTGATTTCGCGCCAAAAACAGATCGTTTTGAAATGGTCAATTTAAAAAAAAAAAAAAAATCGTAAGTCTTAAAAAAAATATTTAAACAAATTCAATAATAATATTATTGTAATTCCACTCTAGCCAACAACACGCACGATTAGGTTTGAAAAATGTCCAAAAGACCACATTGATGGCGACGGATGATAGCAGCGATTTCATCTTTAAATTCCATAATAATATTAGAAAAATCCTATAATACATCCGTTTAAGTTTTAAATTGTTACATACGCGCGTACGTCGGACTCGTAATAATATATTTACACATCACTCCCCCGTTACGAATGTTCGATTTTCTACGACGTGTTTGTTTTATTTTCATATCGTCTCGACAAAATTGTCAAAAAAAAAAATAAACAACAGTACCGAGAAATATTCGATTATTTATACTCTCATCGGTGAAATCGGGGGGAGGGAATGTCGTTCGTAGCGTTATTTAAACGCGACAGTTGAATACTGTACGAGATTTTTTTTTGTTTTTTTGTCTTTCTATTATAACATTCATAGTTTTCTCTGTGTAACTTGTTACATTTTTGCTTAATTAATTACCCCTGATGATGACACGAAACCGGTAGTAAACGAACATATTTAATACAACTACTATTGGTGTATTCGCATAGATATACATATATGTATTTTTTTTACGAAATATGACATAAATTTATGTGTAGAGTAAAATAAAACGTATTCGATAATTTATATTATTAAAAAAATTCCGACATACGTACTTATAGGAATAAGTTTTTATATAAAATAAACTGGCGTAAACGTACCAACTAAAAAAAACTGTGATTAAAACGACGCATCCCTTGGACTAGAAATGTTAAAAATAGATACCGAATTTATTTTTCTTAAAAAATAGATTTGGTATAATTTTGTGTTTTACGAGAAAACGCGCGTTAATTATTTCAAGACGAATTAATGGACAACGCATTTGCAAAAACGATACGCGCAACACCGTTTGCGAATCCGTTGGAAATTTAAAGCGAACGCGATAGAATAGATCACCCGCTTTACACATATAAGCACGTAAATCTAAAAAAAAAAAAATAATAAAAAATAGTTACGTTAATATTTTTATCGTACTCAAGAAGTCTGAGATCGAATTTAATCCGTCATTTTTTCAACACGACATTATTTCAATAATCTGTACACGGCTACAGCAGCAGTACAATATCCGTTTACGAGGCCGAAATATGTCGTTGTTTTCATTATTATTATTATTATTATCGTTCTCGGTAGAAAAAAAAAATCATCGTTATCGCGAATAGGTTTTCTCTAACTAAAATATTTTATCTGATGAAATACTTCATATAAAATATATCCGCCGTGTCTCGCGTGGTATCTATTTCCTTTTCCTATTAGTCTGATATATTATATAAAGAACGCGTAAAACATGAAAAATTTAAAAATAAATATACTCGTTTATAGGAAGAAGAAGAAGAAATAGTCCCGTCAGTACGATTTTTTCCACCATTTATATGTATTTTAGATTTTATTAATAAAACGAGAAAATTTACTATAGTTTTGAAGAAGAAAAAACATATGTCTATACGCGTGTTACCATCGTTATTGTTATAAAACGTTTATCTCGTTATAAAACAATATAGTATTCCATTCGATCTATTATTAAAAATAACAACAATAATTATTATCAACGTTGAATTTTATAAACTAAACATTATTATGGTTACAATAGGTGTTTTATTAATCGTGTGATCATATTTACGTCAATCAGTGGCGTATCCAGGATTCATTTTACGCGGATGTTTTAGACTTATGGTATTACATTAACGAATACCATATATTTATATAGATTATTATATTAATGAAAATGATTTAGTATGTGAATATTTGCGTATAACACTTTTATGCTATAACTAAAATAACAACTTCCGTTAGCGCATATAAAGTACTTACTTTCAATTAGTAAGTAATCAATTTCATCATTTTTTATATTTTTCTGTTGTATTTTTTTAATTTTACATGATGATGACTTTTTGTCGAAACCGGTAGTAATATATAATATATACAACAACATTCTTTTATTTTTTTTTATTTAATACTCATTGGCTTTATTCTTTTTTTTTATATTTAAATATACATTTTGATATACATGTGTATATTTATTTATTTTATATACATATATTTTTTTATTTATTATCACGAGTATTAACTTATAATTTTTTTTTTCTATCATTTTGATTATTTATTTTTACAAATCCTTTTGATTTTTATTTTTATTTTTCTAAATTCCTTTTTGTTTTTACTACTTTGTTACTTATTTTCATAGAAATTCGGTCTAATGAGTAAGTTTGGAGTTTGGTGAAATATAACAAAATACGGCCGATGAGGAGGGAGGGGTGTTCTAACGTCCATATCACCCCCCCCCCTCCTAAATTTCGCCCTTGACGTCAATTACTCGGATTCGGATAAATTATTCGTATTAAATTGTTGTTATAATATTGTTCACTACTGTAGTGTTTTGATGCCGGTAAAATTGAACGTTTTAATTGTCTCGTCCTTTAGTCAATGCATTACTGTTTAAAATTGTTTAAATCGCCCACAACGGGAATTATCGAAAAACTAAAAATGAATTCAACCGCAAAGCGTTTTGGGCTTTTGGAATAGAAAGGAGGAACGAAATAACAGAGAACGACGAGAATGTTAAGAAGACGGACGTGAATCGGATGTATCGAGTAGATTGAGAATTGAAATTCTTTAGCTGGAAAATTAGAGAGAGGAGAGTGTGCTGACAGGGTTCGGCAAAGTTTTGTATTCCGTTCAGTGAGCATATGTATTAGTATTTCATATGTGCACGGTATTGCAATCGCGTGTTCGAAATCGTGCGAAAAACGAGTTTAAACCGAGTGATAATGAAAAAAAAAGTGACAATTAAATAAAAATGAAATCGACGTTATTATCAAAGTTCGTCTCGTACGTATTTTGTACACTTGACATTAGCGATTGGCCATGCGCGACTAGTTGTCTTCGGCGATAATAACACACGATTTCCATCATTTTTTTTCACGTTTACATTATTTATTTTTTCATAACAGTACGAAATCGCGTAATAATAATAATTTTTATGTATTTATGTATAAACGACGACGTAGAACTCGCGCAAATGGCGGTAAGGACTCAGTAAACGAATACCTCAATATACTTACTCTGCACCTCCCTCATATTGTTGCACGGCCGTCGAAAACCTAATAGAAATATTTAAAAAAAATAAATAAATAAATAAATGTCGTCGACGATCCTCGTCTCGTTAAACATATTACGGGGGGGGCGGTAAAAGCCGTAAGAAAATGTTATCGTACGGAGCGATCAGAGTTCCCCGTGGTCACGAGGGGAACGAGAAGAATCGCCGCCGGCCTACTGAAATGTTTTACGAGCGGCTATAAAGTAATTTACCGCAAGGCGGCGTATAATGCAACGCCGCGCATCGCTTTAACGACTTGTACGGAAAGCGAACGAGTCCGTATTTGTCAATTTTGATTTTTATTGTCTTCGTGTGTAACTATAAACACGTGTAAATAATACATCGCGTTGTTGTTGTCGCGGAAAGGAGATAAAAATGTCCGACGAGAAGGCGGCTGAGAAAAATAGAAACAATACACGGAAAACACTGTTTGCTCAACAGAAAAGTAACACTTTTTTTTTTTTACAACTGTTGTTTTAATAGTTTAAATTATTACGTTACGATATTTCTATATTAACGTTTTTTTAATTCGTATATGATATTTCTATCGTTCGTCGTTATCTGCAGGGCTGAGATTTTACAACACTAAAAACTATACTGAAACACATATTGTAATATGAACGAAATTTTTCGAAACGCGCTCGAAAAAATAACAGAAGGTCTTTCTTACCTCCATATTAAGGTCACTGAGAATTCGGCGTATATCAATATCGTACCGGGTAAAAAAAAAAAATCGTAAAACATTAAAAATGCGAAATAAAAATGTTCCGAATTCGTTGTGAACCCGTGGACTGAAACGCGTTTCCGTTTGTTACGCCATCGAGCTACGATCACACTCCCGTGTAAATTGTAAATATTATGTATTTATTACTCACGCGTGCTGTAATATCAGTGGTTCCCAAACGGCGGTGGTCCGTGGTATCTGCAGAGTTCTACGGGATAAAAGATATATAAATACATTTTTAATTTACGTCGATTTTTTTAATTCGAAAGAAAAAAAAAACGTTTCAATTTCAAAATTAAATAATAAACGAAGTCGCGTTGCGTGTAACGAATATTCAGGGAACGAATGCCACAACTGGTCAAAGAAGTGTACGGAGCAGCCAATAACATAGTCAAAAACATACCTAGTAGTTTAATTGTTTTATTAAAATCGGTCGGTGAATACGAGTTTTTTTAATATTTCTCATCGACGTTTCACTGCCGGGTATCACTAATTCGATTACCGATTTCCTATATAGTCAATATTATTCAGTATGATATAGGACGGCGAGTACAATATCAGAGTGACGTATTTGAAGGGGAACACACAGCGGGCCGGCTCTCTCCCGTTTGTTTCATTAAACAATCATTTACGAATAGCGAAATCAACTCAATACCGATTACAAACACGTACGTCAAATAATATATTTTGAAAGTTAATATCACATTAAATTCCTTTGAAAGCACGTTATACATAATGTGCAAAGACGATCGGTGCCGTGACCGAATGTCTGAATGCCGAAACGCGGCCGGTTATGGATTTACTCGTCATCGTCGTAATACGACTCCCGGTCGTCGGTGTACCGATTACGACGACCCAATATACGTATTTATTTTTTTTTTCTTCTTCTAACGACCGTTATACGGCTTTGCTGTGTATTATAGCACACGAAATGAGTGCACACCGCTCCAGTATGTTCACCCGGTGTAAGTTGAAAAGAAAAAAAAAATGATACGACAAAAATAAGTCGACACGAGTTACACAGATATTTCATTTTTCATCGTCCGCTCTCCGCGGTCGTTTTGTATTTATTTTTAAAAATTCGCCTCGTGAAATAGCCGCGAATAAACCATCGTAATTTTTATTCCGCGAAAAATACGGATGGTACACCGACTGTCCGTCGCAAAACGTTTTAATTACGTAATACATTTTTTGACAAACAGTTGTTATTTAATACGTTTACGTTTCGAGTGATTTTTGTGTAAACAGTATTCTCTGTACCACGGGGGAAAAAAAAATCAAACCGCTATGAAACACGATAAAATGATCGTTGGTGCGTGCGCATACACCGTCTAACTCTGCCCCAAATGAAAAATAATGAGCAGCAGATCATTGACTTTAGGTTTAGGCCGTATGCAGACCGACGAACAAAAACGCGTTGAAAATTATCTCTAAAACAGTTTCGTCCTCGTTTCTACGTTTTGTTGAATGTTAAATTCCCGGACTTTCGCGGCCTTTTTCTGTAGCAATTTACTTTCACTCCGACGGACTATCCGTACGAAGTCGTGAGAAAACACCGAACGACGCATCACTCGCAGCATATATCGCGATCGTTTTATAACGTTTCCTGTAGATTTGTTTTCGGATTACGACTTTGAATTCATATATTTAATTTTAATTGATATTGTTATTATTATTATTATTATTTTTCTCTCGCGGGTATACACCGCGCGTATTGTTTCCACAACATTTACAAAACCGTTCTGAGAATCGTTACGGGAATAACAATTACATCGTCATCAGGTGTTGCACGTCAAACGGTTCGGTGAGTTTACAATAATATGAAAATAATCCGACGGTCCCGACGAAAGTAGAAAGCGTTCATTCACGCGTTCTCTTTCCCCGGTATCCGTTCTCGGATTGGCGTCAGTCGTCGCACACCGCGGATATTGTCACATTGAAAAAACGGGCTGCAGCAGTAGCCTCTAAGAAGAGTTTTCACGAGACTTTGAAATGAAAAAAAAAATACCACGAAAACATATTAAATTTTTTTGTTATTATTATTATTATTCATATTGGCTACGAAAATAAAACGATCGTTTTGTTCGCGTACACGTTAGTTCGTACATTACGAGAAGCACCACGGCCCCGAATTGAATATCGAAAGTGTCGTCGGAACGTCATTTTTCTATTAAAAAAAACCCCCCGTTAAATACGATATGGCGAGAAACGCGAGTGCGCGCGTCTTTCATTGAGCTCTCATCACTAATCGTATCGATCAATGACATGCCGCCGATATTTATAAAACCAGCTAATAACATCGAATAAACCAATTGAGAGAGAGATGATATTGAATGACAATGAGATGAAAATTATATCGAAAAACGTTTTCCTACGAACTTTTGTCCACAGGCTGTCACGGATCGATTTCACCACACGGGCGCAATCGTGTACCAGGATATTTTTACCCGGGAGAGGAGGAAAGTGCAATTTATCGATATTAGTGTGACACCGGAGAAAAACGGCAATATCGTCTCACATATTATCACGCGGGAATAGACCGCGCGATAAATGCGCGCCGCTGCAAATCGTATTATATTCGCCGGCGGGGGCGGCTCTTTGACTCCTCGACCGCGTCGCCGCCACCGCGAATCCAATAAACCCGATCATTCACTCGGCCCTTTGAACTCGACGACAAATAATAAATTACGCGTCGCTTTCATACCGCCGGTAGGGGACGGGACGCGACGCGCGGGGCAACCGGCAAAAGTCGTCTTCTCGCGATCGATTTATTCCGGGCGGATGGACCACATCACTCGTGTCGTGTGGCGGTAGTCGGCGGGGTCTCTAATGGAGAGAAAAAGAAAAGACGAACAAGTGAATAATTCGATTTGCGTCTAGTAGTGATTTCACGATAATTTCAACAAAAAAAAAAAAAAACTGTACGAAATAACGAGCGAGAACGATTGACCTAACCCGATTAACTACTTTCCCCCCCCCTCCTCTCGTACGTCGAAAATACGGTTCTTTGCGCCCGATAACACTGTTTTTCGATTCTGAGCGAATCGTTTTTGCGACGACGATTATTTTTTTTCTATCAATCCGCGTACAAATTTTCGACTAAGAAAGAACGCTCGTTCCGACAGCAAATTTCCTATCTAAAAACGATACTTTATTCGATAGGTTTTCTCAGTGCGTTCTCCTCGTACGTCCGTATCGGTAGTGATGACGTATTCCATTCGGTCTCAAAAATTTTTTTCTACCCAACTGCGTCGATATTACGTTATATTTTCTTCTCCGATCCCGGCTACACCGTTACTCTATTCAGTGGCGTATTCTCTCTAATTTCGGAATGTCGCAATCGTTTTTTTTTTTTTTAATTCCAACGCGATATACGCCAATACTATAGACGAATCGTGTTAAGAGTAACGAGGGCTGATTTTAACAAATACTGATCGAGTAGATTTTATTTCCTCAAAATTATCGAACTCAAAAACGAATTTTGGACTCGTTACTTAGAAATATATTAATGCAGCGCACATCCTGAAGAGATTTATTTAACAGATACGCAAAATATCGTTTCAAGGATATAATTAACACAATGAATGAGAGCTTATAAAATCGATTTCGAAATACAATAAGTATGAATTATTATTTCATAGCTAAAAGAAAAAAAAAAACAAAAAAACTGCGCGCCGTCAATTTCGGAAAGAATTGCAATTACTATTAATTATAACTTTCCCGTCAACACGACGTTAATTCAGTCGATAAAGGCCTTAGTGCAGACCAACGACTGTACACACGAAAAAATATCGTTTCACACTAGTAACAAATCATCGTGGCAATCGCTTTAATAAACGTTTCGCGGTTTTTTCTTCTATAATATCGATTACGTAGTATAGATTATGTTTTCAATACGTCGCTTGAAAATAAAACAATAAATATTCGAGTAAATATACAGTAATTTTAAGGGGAGCAGTAACATTTTCCTGGTACAAGACGCATTACACGAAAAGAAAACGTTGGGAATCACTGGTTTGATGTTTACTCGTATGTTATTTTATATTATTATAGCTCGTGTGTTCTTCTTCGTCTAACTAATATATACGAGATTCCGCAATATATTTTCAAAATATCTACTTTTTCGTCGATTGAAAGTAAACAGTTTATTAAAAGTTCCTTTTTTTTTTTTTTTTTATCGTTACCACCACGTGTCAAATTTATAGACCGTCGTGACAGCAAATCGTGTTAATCGATTTTGGACGAATTAATTTTAAATTTTCAGAGCATACATCGCACAGTAATAAACGCGTCAATTTTTAAGTTTTGATTAAAAAAAAAAAATAATTGTTTTCATTTTTTTTTTTTTTTTTTGTTTTCCACTCAGTCGGCAATCCGAGGAAACAGCGACGCGAGCGGACCACGTTCACGCGGACGCAGCTGGACGTGCTGGAAACGCTGTTCGCCAAGACGCGGTACCCGGACATATTCATGCGCGAAGAGGTTGCTCTCAAGATCAACTTGCCCGAATCCAGAGTTCAGGTGATTATCACACGTTTTTTTTTTTTTTTATTATTATTATCATTATTATTTTCGTACAGCAATGCCGTTGAAAAACGTGCAATTATCGAAATGTGTGAAAACGTTTGCAAAATTTAATTTTTAGTACAATATAGGAATAATATATCATATTATAACGGGGAATTTATTTACGGCAGATATGTACTTTAATATTCCCATTGCCGTTTATTTGCCGTGTATTGTAATAATTATGGTTTGTGCGTTTTATACTGCAACGCGTACGTTTCCGAGTTCCAAGTGTGTGGACCACCATTCAGGTTCGTCGTATTTTTTTTTTTTGTCGTTTACCCGAAAAACATGGAAAATCGACCTGTAAGAGGCCGAGTACCGCGTCCGTAAGTCGTATAACGATTTTCACACCGGGGGAACGGACGCGACGTTAGACTCGGCCCTGCCCCACCGCGTCCCCGTTTGGCGGGCGAATCGAAAAGACGCCCTCGATGCTGCGCCGGGCGACCGCCGTGCCGCAGCCAAAGGAGGCGGGATGCGCACGCGTGCAGCTCTTCTAAACAACCCTTCCCCCCGGCGTGCAGCGACTGCGGCGGGGCGCTGCCCGCGACCCTTCGCCGCCGGTCCCGGGACTCTGCAGTACAGCAGCGGGCGCCCGGTGATATTAATACAGGGGAGGACGTCTATTCTCGTCCCTTCTGCCACCACCACCACCACCACCACCCCGACGTAACAGGGACCTCCGCCGCCGATCCGTCGGTTTTAATCCCGCCCTTTCCCCTCGGCGCACACGACGGCCGACGAGCCCGTTCGCTTCCACGGCGCACACGACGTCCCGCGCGAAATACGACTGCTGCACTGTGCCGTCGGTTACGCCGCCGCCATTGTCCAAAGCCCGGCCCGGCCCGGTCCCCCTACGACGAACGTCGGTTCTATTTATTTTTTTTTTTTTTGTGTTTTTGTTTTTCCGCCCCAGGTATTCGATACAATAAAATTTATTGTTGCGAAGTACGACAATGCGCGCGACCCCGTCGTCAAACCCTCCCTACGTTCTGGCTATATCAAATACACGCACACACTTCTTGGCTACAGGGACTTGTGTGTGTGTGTGTGTGTGTGTAATCTATGAAAATATAATTCAATTACGACGCAATAAATGCGGCGCCGGGACAGTATAACACGTGGAGATAACCCTTTTAACAAAAATATGAGCGACTCCCATTCCCCTCCCGTCGACAAAAACGATTTCTGATCGTACGATAGAATGGCCGTGCGAGTGTTCCCTTCCGACGGTGTGCTTTTTTTCCCCGTTTTATTTCACATTTTCCGGGTACACGAAGCGCTTTTTTTTTCCATCGCAGTCCAGTAGCCCAACAATAGTGTAGGGCCCAGAAGTGTTCAAACTGTGACTCCCAGGGACGTCGTCGTGTGAATACCACTGGTATATGGTATGTTACACATACGCCGCCGTGTGCTCTAAATCAGGGGCGTAACGTGCACTTACTTACGTTAGCCCTGCTTACGTTTTAAAGCAACGGAAATACAAATTTATTGATCGAGAATACGGTAAAATTGTTTATTTATTATGAATGCGTCAAAACTTTCATGGATTGTCGATTTATTCGGAATATTTTCACAGATATATCCGCATGCCTTCGGTTTTCGGCTGACTTAAACAGTATGGTTAAAACGTCGGACCAGTGACTTGCGCTCTGAAGAGCGGACTATGCAACGAGTCCGAAACGTCAGCCAAAAACTGAAGACATGAATATATCTGTTTATTTATTGTCACGCGTGCCACATATCCTAATACATACAAGCTAATGCAAATTTCGTTATCTATTCCGATTGGTTCAGCGACGGGTCAACGATTATTTTCATCAAAACAATCATAATCGCATTAAATCAATTTAAAAACAATTACAGTTAGATTATTATTCTTATACACACCGCGAGTTCCAGTGGCGAGATCGTGACGGGTGCGATCGATTTTTTTTTTTTTTAAACAAATTTATGTTCATTTAAATTAGACAATCAATAGATATAAAAATCAATAAATAAATAAATATATATATATATATATGTGTAATTCATAATTCGGTTCTATTGTTTTTGGCTTTCAAAGCCATTCCGTCGAGTATATTCTCGAGATTTTTCAACCCATTAACGTTATTTGTTACAATAACCAGTCGTACTTGTCAAAGGACTTTCTCCGAAACCGAATTAATTTAAACGTAATTCGGTGGGGTTGGGGAAATGAGTTTGTGCTCCTCATTAGCTTTTGCAGACGCTATACGGTATTTTCGTCCCTGAAAATCTTGACTCGAAAACTCGGTCCCTGCTGCCGATCGGCATTGTCGTTTTACAGTCCGATGGTTATAACCGATGACGGACAACACCGCAGATATTACGATCGGTTTCCCTCCGGTCCCGTCCATACGGGAAATAAGCGTACGAAATTCGGAACCGCGCTCAGCTCCCGCGCACCGCGACGGTCCAAAAGAGTTCGTGACACGGAACAATACTCCGCGCGCGACGCGATTTATAACTAAAAATATATTATACGCCCGCGCGATTATTATACAATATTATAACAACCGGTGTGCTCATTGAAAGTCACACGGGAGCGCGCGCTCTTATTTTTATTATTTATCGTGATGAGAGAGAGAGAGAGAGAGAGAGCAAAAAAAAAAGAACGCGGCATCCGTTCGCGCGCGCCCGCGTCGATCTGGTCGTAAAAACGAAAATACGAATCGCGTGCGAGGTCACGTTTTCGCCGTCGGCCCGACGCTCTGTTGTATTCGTCGTACAAAGCGAACCGCCACCGCATGGCCAAAAAAAAAAAGAAAAAAAAAAAAAGGGATGGCTCCCGGAATAAATTCCCTTCGTAAAATATTCGTGAACGCGCCGACGTTTTCATCTCTATGAATACGACGCGATTACGTTTTAACGAATGCCCCCGCCGACGACAATGACGACGACGACGACGAAAATATAAAACGCATTAACATTTATCGGCCATTTATAATAAACGTCACAGTCTCTTACAAAAATCGAATAAATCATTAAAATAATAACAAAAAAAAAAAAAAATTATTTAACAATTTCTGAGCGGAGCGAGAAAACGGTATTGGTACGACAATGATAATAATATGTGGTTTTCGTTGCCTGTATTCAAAAAAATTCCACCAAAAGGAGTAGGCACGAATTGCCGTGAATGAATTTAGCTTTAGATCAGAAACTTCCAAACGAAGTATTTCTGAGAAGTTTCTTAATTTAAGAATTTCTTAATTCTTAATTTTTCTTATTGCACGTCCGAATTGATTTTTTTTTTTTTTTGCTACGAAATATGGATAATTGGCATATTGCGTTAACAATATATTTTAATATAAATAAAAATATTTTATATAATATACTGTAATAATGTTCTATAAAGTATCATTTAATAAACGTAAAAAATGACTGAAAATCCAACTTCACGAGATTGTAAGAATAATTGGACGGGAAGCAACGCTTTATTAGGAAGTGTTATGGGTATTTTGAATAGAAAACCAGAAGTCCATTAAATAAAAATGTTGTCGACTCGTAATAATAATAATTCTTTTACAGCAACTTTATATCGGGGAAAAAAATGTTTGCGAAAAATTTCTTTCGATTTTGAGCTATTTATAGCAAATATAGAAGTTAAGATGTTATTATTTTTTCTTGCTCTCCACTCCCCTGCAATCTTTTCATTTTTCACCGGTCAGTAAATCTCCCTTAAAAATAATTCACATAATTTCGTAATAATAACATTATTATAATAAAACTAGCTGAATTATCCGGCTTCACTCGTGGGCAATTTTTGACGAAAATGTAATTATATTTATATATATATTTTTTCTTTAAATAATTTTTATTTGAAAATGATACACATATTATTATAACACAAATTATGAGACAAATATTAACAGCGTTAATGAATTCTTATTTCAATATTCGAAAAACTCATGCGTGTATCTACTGTCATAATTTAACGATACTGCTAATTTTTTTTTTTTCTACAAAAATTGTAATAAACTCATCTTTATCATTTAAAGTTCCACTACCAATTTGTAGGAGTAGTTTGGAAAACTTTTCTATATATGAATATCTCCCGTCAAGAGGACTCGCATATGTCTATAATAACATTTGAGTACAATACATCCTCTCCTTTTTCGAACAAAAAATTATTATTATTAAAAAAAAAACGGGCAACGTGGACAAATTCGAAGAAATATTTGGAACGATTTTATGAAAAAAAAAAAACGTAAAAAAACGTAAAAAAGTTCAATAAAATCGTCAGAAATTTGGTACATAAAAAAAAAAAAAAAAATCTGTTCTTTTATACATAAATATATAATAATATTTCATAAAGTAATTTCTACCGGCGGCGGCGTGTAATCGTTTTCGTAGTAATTGCATAACAATGAGCATAAAATACTATGGTTCACCACGGACAATAATAACGAGCTGAAAATATATTTTTAAATATATTTATACGATATCGCGGTCAAGTCGCACTCGAATGTTAACACATGCCGTCGTGCCAAATACTCGCGTTGGGCTATATATAATATATATATATAAATGACTTATAGGTACGTATATTGAAAAGTGCGAAAAGTATAGGAGGAAGAAAGAAAAACTCGGACTATACTGCTCTAAGCTGGAAGGACCTGTCAGATTAGTGCCGAAAAATCGATAAGTAATACTGCTAAGCCTCTGCAGATGAAGGTGGTGGCAGGAAAAAGACCTGTGTTTTTTTTTTTTTAAACACGTGACGTGTGTAGACAACCGTCGAGTTAGGCGGCTTCGCGACGAATTTCAATACACGAACATGATACTTTGGTATATAGCGTCATAATCCCGTACGCGTATATACGCGTAGGTTGTAAGCAATATTGACGTCAGAAATCACCGCCACCGGTCGAAAGCTTCGAGTTTAACCCCAACCCCACCCCCCTTTGTTTTTTCTTCGATTTTTGCGATTCGAAAGCCGAAAAGTCTGGAAAAAGTTATACTACTTATGCTACTTCTTTCCATACGCACAGAGTACCGCACGTTTTTAGCCCCGGGATCTCGTCGTATTTATTCCGTATATGGAATGTCTCTTCGTCAAATCGAACAATAACATTCGCTAGACATCGAGTGTTGTCGGACAAAACGCAATTTTCTTTTTATTTGTAGGTTAATTTTGAATTTTTAAACTTCGGTACAACGCACGAAAATATTGAGTTTAAGCGCCGCTGTGTACACGGTCGATTTACGGGTATATTTTTGAGCGACGAGCAGTCAGGAGGAGACGGCGAGAGGAAAACTTGATTTTTTTTTTTTTCATTCTTTATAACAGCGCGTGTGAAATTACAAAACATACGACACTAAAACAATTATATAAATGGTAAAAGTGCAAATCATCGCGATTTTCAGTGCTGAAGAAATAACCGGCACCTGATCAATAAATAAAATACTTCTATCATTTCACTCAATCGAGCACGAGAAAACACATCAAACGTCGTAATAACGTAGTCAAACGAGAATTTCTTTTTTTATCCACAATAACAAAGTTGTTATTATACAATTAAAGCGATCGGGGGAAAAAAAAAGTATTACAACATTTATACGGTTTATTTATTAATAAAACATAATTGAAACAAACGGCTAATATCGATAGATATTTTATTGGAACGCACATTCCTTGAAATGCAGTTCTTTTTTTCCCGACGACATTTTCAATGATTAACACAATTTTTATCGAATTGATTCGATCACGCAACTAGAAGCTTAAACCTCTTCAAAACGTTTCCTATTCCCCGTTAACATTCACACCGAATCCTTTCGAAAATCATAATAAATCTTTTTTCATCACAGGACGATGTAATCGTACGAAATATTTCGGGGGGTTTTTTTGTTTTCTTTACAATTATCACGGAAAATCGATCGTTTTTTTTTTTTATAATTTTCGTCTTCAAATACTCCAGGGAGGTGTCGGGAAGGCATTAGCAGCCATGTTATCTAACTGTTTAATGAACGTCCGTGCAGGAGTTAAACGCGAGTTATTTTTCTCGAATGTAAACGAATTCAACGTTCGCACGTGTTCACAGGTGTGGTTCAAGAACCGACGGGCCAAGTGCCGGCAACAGGTGAAACAGAACCAACAGCAGCACCACAACGGCACGGGCACGGACAAGACGGCGTCGACGAGGAACAACAACTCGACCGGGAACAACAACAACGGTTCGAAATCGTCGGGGAAGTCGTCCGGCGGCGGCGGCGGCGGCGGCGTAGGCAATATCAATAACAACAACAACAACAACAAAAATATGTCGCCGACGATAAACGGCGGCGTCGGCGGTGTCGGCGTGGGCGGCGTGACCAGTTCGACGGCCGGCAACTCGCCCGTGTCCACCGGCACGTCGCTGTCGTCCAGCCGGCAATCGCCGCCCGGCGGTGGCGGCACTTCGTACATCAAACCGATACTGAGCGGCACGCCGCCCATACACCCGCCGCCGGCCGTTTACCACCCGAGTTCCGGTAAGACCCGTTACCCGGTTTTACCGATAAACCAAAACCATATCTGGAGGGAGGGGGCGAATAATTATTATTAACGTGTATGAATAATAATTTTATAAAACATTAAATTGAACGATATTCAACGGTGGAATTGTACCGGGAAAAAAAATAGTTTGGATATTTTAGGCTGTTTTAGAGAGTCATTTAGATCGCGACCACGAAAAAAAAAAAAAACATTTTTATGATGTGAATCGGTTCACTTCCCCCCGTTCGTGGTGCACCCTGGGTGGTAACTCTTCTAAATTCTTTTTCGCGAACGCGCTCAGAACATTGAAAATAGATCGTTTTGGAACGCACTCGCGATATCCTCCACACAAATATATTTTATTTTCAAAAATGTGACGATTTATTTATTTATTTTTTTTTTTCTTGTAATTCGTAACAGGCCGTCGAAATGTACTTATTTACTTTTAAAATGTTTTAATGTTGTTATAAAAGTTATAAATTGTTATATGGCGTGAACGCGCAGGTGTTGGCAGCAACACGCCGGGATCGATATGGAGTCCCGCCATCACGGAACCGTCGCCGGGCTTGGTGGACTTGCACCATCACAACAACAGATCGTCTCCGGTGGGTTCCAACGGTGGGTACTCGACGAACGGTAGCACCGGCGGCAACTGCTACTCGTCTCATCATCACCACCACCAATCGCATCATCACCATCCGCACCACCACCACGCGACGGCGGCACATCACCACCAGAACTACGGCGGATACTACTCGAACATGGACTATCTGGCACCGCCGCCCACTATGGCGTCCCATCAAACAGCCGTAAGTCCGATTATTGTAATTTCAAAAAAAAATTAAGTAGTATATTATTTTTTTGTACCGTCCGCCGTTTTCACGTTAGATACCGATTTGTCTACGTGTTAAAAAAAAAAAAAAAACACGTAGAGAAACGTTTTGTTTGATTGTTGAATATTTCAATTCGGGGATTATATTACGAATTAAAATTCCCGTTTCTGACTTAATCGGCAAGAAAAACGGCACGCAACGTAACGCATTAACGGAGCAGAGTTCCGCTCGATGTGATCGCCGTAACGTGTACGATTTCTATGCGTTTCCCCCCCCCCTTTTAGTCCGATGTAATTGGTTGGATCCCGATATTGAACAAATTTCTATCGAAATACGGTACTACGATCTCGTATTTATATTATAGTCGTTGAGAATTTACAACATTAATAAAAAATTTTTTATTGAATTTGAGAAAATTTCGAATTGGGGCGTATCGAGGAAATCGAGGCATTTGAAATTGTTTTTATATCGACGATTATACATTAATTATCGTATATAAAAACGTTTGACAAAATTTTAAAAACAATACGCGTATTTCACCGTAAGTGTATTCTGTCAACGCATTGATCACCGACGTTGGCCGCGGTCTCAACCGCGTAAAAAACATTTTTCCATCTTTTTCTTACTACGTAATAACGTGTTTATCGATGTATATTCTATACTAATGAAATCAAAAAAGAAAAAAACACACGCACGTATACCATCGATATAAATAAACAGCGCGCTCTATCCGAGTCCCAAAACACTACAGTAAACAGGGGGGAAAAATTGTCAGTATGCATGCAGATACATCGGATCTGTCTTGATGTCTACTGAATTCGGTCGACATAGGAACGTCGTCCCAAATCAGTGGCGTAGATACGAAGGGGGCGTAAGGGGTTTCCATCCTTCCCCCCTCACCCGATACCCCCAAAACAATTTTTTTTTTTTTTTTTTTTTGTTACTTAAAATGTCGAAATCGTATCTCGTCGATTGTGAAAGCAGTAGCGAATATTATATAACAATATTACAATGAAATTCATAACGTTGAGCGATCAATATGTGTGTGAATGTATTTGTTTCACTAAATAATATTGATTTTTTTTCTTTTATTACATTTGATTGTAGAGAATAATTCGAAATTCTGTATGAGAAAATACGGCAGTCAAATGCTATATATACATATATGTAACTGTATATCTTGAAAAATTTACTTTTCATAAAAAAAAAATCGTATATCATAACGATTAAATGCGAAAAATGTTTTAAACCGTACAACAATCGGAGAGTTGACTTTGTTTTTGTATTATTTCATTAAAAATCACCTGATAAATATAATTTTAATCAAAAAAAAAAAATATATATATAAAAAAATCTCTTCGAACTCTCTCTCTCTCTCCTCACCCGGGAAAATAAAATCGTATTTACGCCACTGAGATCCCCACAACAACAAAAAAAAAAAAATAATAATAATAATAAAACAGATTTCGGATTTCTTCTCGAGAAAATATTCTGGCGTAGACTGTAAATATTTATCGAGACGATATTAAAATGTTTAAGAAAAAATGTGTTTGTGTTCGCGCAGGAGAACGGATCGGAATCCGCGTGGGTGAAGCGCGACGACGCGTCATCGTGGTTCTACAACTCGGCTGGCTGGGAACGTAAGTAAAGTGGGAGGTGCGCTCGGCACCGCCGCGGGCCCGCGGCACACCGTTAACAACCGAATTTTTCACAACGTTCGATCGATCACAACTGCAGCACCATCGGTGACCACCGTCCGTCCGACCGAGGCCCCCTTCTTCCGCCGCAACACCGTCCCAAGACGCGCGGTGCGTCGCTACTACGATAACGGATAATCGGCTCGACGGTGGTGTGATTGATTCGTGGCTGCCGAAAACTGTATACGCGTCTCGCGCCGAACGCACGTTTATGTATATTATAAAATAATAAGAAACGACTGCGATTCGTTTGTCGTTTGTGTAAAAAAAAAAAAAGAATAAAAAAAAAAAAAAATGTGTCAAAAAAAGACATAACCAATACGCGCGTTTCCAATACTACTAACGCGCGCAGTAGTGTGTGTGTGTGTGTGTGTGTGTGTGTGTGTGTGTGTGCCTCTCTCGCTGGGCGTATCAAAAAAAAAATATTAAAAAAAAAAAAAAAAAAAAACCGTTCACCGTTTTTTTTTGTTGGAAAAATTAAAACGCGGCTGCTCCGAACCAGTTTATTATCATCATCATCATCGTCGTTTTCGACTCGCCGATAAACATCGAAAATGGAAACGGGCGGTTAGGTTTGGAAATCGAAACGCGGATTTTCGACTCTCTCGCCTGTTGCGACCGACAAAAAAAAAAAAACAGTCCTCCTCCCCCCCCCCTCGCCTCCGTCAGGCACTCGACGTTTATTATTTTTCTCTCTTTCTCTTCTTTACGATCACGGGAAAATTGCATGGAAAAAAAAAGTGACGCCACTGCGGTGGGGTCGGAACGAAAAGAAAACCGTTTTTAGGATTTAAAAAAAAAAAACCGATAGATATATCGTAATACGTTTAACGATGATAATTTGTACTCGTGACGAATACGCGGCGATACGTCTAAAAACAAGTGGCAACACGTCCACGTGCATCGTACAATTGTATTTGTCTATTTGTGTTTTTGACTTGCGATGCGCGCAACGTGCCGCCGGATTTCCGAATAAACACGCGCTTTTTTTTTTATTTTACCAAAACTATTAGAAAAAAAAATGTACCGCACGCACACGCGAGATACGAGTGAAATATTATATTCGTGTGTTGTCCAAACAAATAGTCGCGCGAGTATTCTTAATTCGTTTGACCTCCCGCCCCGTGCCCCGTCAAAAAAAAAAAAAACTCTTAATTTTCACGGTGCCGATTCCATAACTGCGGTCAGTGAGCGGCACGCGAACTATATTTTTTAACGATGTAACACAGTTCGAAATACAAATCCACTACCGTTCACATCGAAAACCGTTTTTCGCCTTGAAGCATACGAATGAAAATTGAAAATTGCATATGTTTTTTCATGTCGAGCAGCGGCTGCTCGACACTCCCGAGACAGTAGTAATTATGCTTTCAGCGCCACCGACTGCGCGTACAAAGCACTCCCAAGTGTGCCTCACGAATTGTCGATTACGTTACAAATACAAATGCGATTGTATCGACATCAGCACCGAAATCCAAGGGTGATGGATGGGGGGGGGATGAGAAGTAAGCGATTGTTCATATAGCGCGTCCCTGGACACACCGTTTGTGCGGTATAAATTCGGCCGTGGACTTGAATCCCGAACCGGTCCCGTTCACTCACGTCACGTGAAATTCGTATTGAATAACATTCACGTTAGTCCCGTCGGACGTCCCTGCCTTCTCCGGACGAACAACGTTGTCTGTTAGAAGGAAAAAAAAAATTGAAATTTCCGCGAACATTTTAACGTCGCTTATATACGTCTTTATTTTTTTTTAATAATATTCCGGTGTATACGATACGTAAAGCAAATCTAAAGAGTAATATTTCTTTATAAGGACCTTTAATAAATACGTACGTATATGTGTATTAGGATTTTTTTTTTTTTTACGATTGATTTTTACACGTATAGGTAATAAAATTATAATATTTTAATCGCGGTGTACGCGTCCGACACGATTTTTTACGTTTTCTTCGAGTTCGTTCCGTTGAAATTTACGGGGGAAAAGTCAGACGGTTTTATTTAATTTTTTGACAAAAGCTTGAGTTTTAAAAAAAATGTCATATTAAAAACCCTCCCTCTCTCCTCTTCCTCCGTCGCTTTTTCGCGTTTTAAAAAGGAACGTTATTATTATTTACGACGACCGGCAGTGCGAAAACCACCAGACTAGTGCGGATCGCCGGGTGTTTACTATAATAAACTCGTCATTTATCATGTAAATAATTTCAATTTAAAAGGAAATATATATGTTTTTTTTTTTTTTTTAAAAAGTTTGTTGATGTGTATAGAAACGTGTATACGTCATCCTCTCCGTTTATATGTATGTATAATATTATTATATATTTATATATATATATATATATATATATTATAAAAATGATAAAAAAAATATTGTATATTATTATTCGAACGGTACCTAACGATATATAATTTTTTTTTTTTTTTAGTATATTTAAAAACTTAATTTTTAGATAATTACTGCAAATTGTATAATCCGTATTGGAAAAAAAAAAAAAAGAAAATCAATATTAACATATTATTATTACTATTATTATTCTGTAAATCATATATTATATTATGTGTACGCTAGAATCGGTCTTTATTTCCTCAGACACGAATATATATATATATATATTGTGTTCCAAATTTTTTTTTTCTCGATTAGTTTGATAATATATACATATGACTAATATTATCATGTATTGTACATTATTACGATTAAGAATATTAATAAATTAAGCAAAAAAAAAAATTTATATAGTGTATAATAATAATAAAAAAAAAAAAATTCTGCCTATGTACCGTGAAAAAGTTGTCCATATGTGTGTGTGTGTGTGTGTGTGTGTGTAAGGCCGTATTTACATACAATTTATGAGCCCCCTCTCCTTCTCATCAACATAATCGCCATAATTTATCATTAAAATTTATATGTATCTTATAAAAATGATTTTTTTATTTGCTAAAAAAATAATAATGTATACACCACGTGTTAAACACGCAGATAAAAACAAATACAATAAGAAATACGAATATTAATTTTCTTTTTAATTACAGTAGAGTCCCCCGCTAATCCGGTCATCGCTAATCCGGACATCCGGACAATTTATATTTAGTTCCTAAGTACTCATGTATAATGTATATATTCGGGAATATCCATGATTAAGATATTATCGTTTCGATTACATATTATGATATTGTTTCCCAATATTCGGGAATACTTATATAATATAGGCTTGCCATTCGTCCCGGTTTTAACAGCATGTCCCGGTGTCCCGGCCGGTCATTAATTTTGTCCCGGTTAATGGAAGCCGAGCGAAAATAACTTTAATATTGTATTATTTAATAACGAAACATGGAATAATATTGTACATAATATCATTATATGATTATCGTATTATGTTATCTAAATTTTCACGGTTTCAGGTTTATTTGTCATTCTATCTCTATATTGGCCATTAGGTATATCGTATATAAAATATAATTTTATAAACACAATTATTGTCAGTGTCTTGTTCGTGATTGTGAGTGTACGACATTACGTACGTGTTTGTGCGGTTATATTTTTTCGTTGAAATTTATTTACAAATATGCCTAAAAGATCGTGTACTTTTAATGATGAATTACAAAATGAATATCAGTTTTAAAAAAAAGTATGTCGTCAAGATAACCGAGTAAAATGTTCTTCTTGTGGTTCAGAATTTTCAGTAGCTCACGGAGGCGCAAAAAAAAAAAATAAAAAAAAATAAGGTTATTTAATAATATGATGTGCCGGTTTGGTGATTTTAAAATCTGGCAACCCTACTTATATATCACAATAATAACAATAATAATGTGTAATGTAAAATTGTAAATCAATAAATTTTGAATTTGTATAAATACATAAGGTGTTTTTTGAAAAATATTTATTAGTAAGTTAAAAAGAAACGTCATTCCGTTTAATCCGGATTTTCGATAATCCGGATAGAGTCCCGGTCCCATCTAGTCCGGATTGGCGAGACTCTACTGTACTTATAAATTTTGAAAATTTCTTCTCAATTGTTCCCTCGGGGAAAAAAACTTTTAAATAATAATAATATGTACTATTTTCGCTCAATAATTAGTGACGAGTTAAAAAAAGGAAAAAGAATAATATTTTCGTAATTCGTATATTAATACAATATTATAAAGATGTAAAACGATCGCTTCTTCAAAAAAAATAAATAAATAAATAATAATTTAATTCAACCACCCAGTGCAAATATGTCCTCATCGCACATATCCTAAATACGGCCTTGTGTATGTGTGTGTGGTGTGTGCACAATGGCATAGACGCATAGTGGACTTGAACACTGTCAGAGCCGATGAATTTATTCAATATAATACCCATTCGTCTTTTTGTTACACCGCCTTCCACAAAACTACAGGACATTTTTTTTTTTTTTTACTTTATTCAATTAGCCAACCGATTTTTGGATATGACAATATGTTTGTGGCAGTGACGGATTTGAATGTCATGTAACAGAAGGGGGACGAATTTTTAAATAATTTCACTAAATATTTTAAAAGATTATTCGTTTTTACTTATATTTTTTCATTTATCAAGACTATATGAATATACTAACGAAATTTGTTATTTATGTATTTTTCCAAATTTTTGTCGAAATTTTGTAAAAAGCGGGAATACAAGAGAAGCACGATCCAAGAGGGAAGACGCCCCCTCAATTCCGCCAGTGAATTTATAATAGTTTTAAGTATTATGTTCCTATTCAAAGTTGTTGGGATTTATCACAGTATAAACTCAATAAAATTATTAAAACAAGTCAATAGCAGTCAAGGAAGAATTAAATGTTAGAGAAGCTATGTTAGACAAGTGGTTCAAGATATATTTGATTCGCTGAGGATTTAAATTTGGATTTTTAAATCTTCAAACTTGGAAAATGCGCGTTCACGCGAAACTTACGTGCAAGAAATTATTAAAATATATTTCACTGCGAGGTAAAGTGAATTAAATAAGCCAGTTTGTGCAATTGATTCACACAATGCTAGATATATTTTAGGCAAACAATTTTCACGATTTTTAAATTTATTTTTAATATCATATAGGTACGTTTTTCTTCTGCTGGGACTAAAAACGATAATTATTACGACGCTACACTCCTATGTTTCCTTTCACATATCCATTTCTTATCCTATCTTCTCGCAGAATTTTGACGGTCGACTGGCTATTAATATCACATCACGTTTTAGCTCAATAAAAAAACGCAAGTTTATAATCGATTAAAATCAATAAACGATTTTTTTCAAAAAAATATAATTATAATTAACGTATAGAAATAAGTAATAAAATATAAATATAAAATTTAATTAAAAATATAAATGTTATTACGTATATAATGTACAATGGTTTAAAATAATTAATCTTTAATTTAATTCAATTTATATGTATTTTTGAATCCCGTCAAGACGGAAACCCCGTTAACACGGAAAAATTACACAGTCCCAATTCCGTTTTACTGTATATGTCTATATTCATAATTAACTTGTACGTTAAAGCTTGGTTTAATGCATTTATTACTGTTTTTTCACTCCATCAAAATTTAGAATTCTTAAAAAACCTATACGAATACAAAAATGTTGATGAAGAATTATCCAAAAAAAAAAGGCCATAAAAAAATTAGTAAATCATCCTATGATATTTGACATACGAAATTATTGCTCTAGCACTTTTCGATAAACATATTTCTTGTGAAACAAAAACTACGATGTTTGAAAATAACGCCAACGAAAATATTATTTACTTTTTGATAATATTAAACATGATTGAATATACACAACATAAATATTATTTTCTTGATAAAAGCAATGTACACAAACATTTATAGTTCAATCCACTAATATTTTAAAATAATATGTATACACATTTGTACACACATTATTATCTGGTAATAACACTGCTGTCGAATAACATTATTGTATACAAAAGTTCTAGAGTTTAATATAATACTATTTACTTTGTGGAAATAATTTAAATACATACACAAAAAACAAACACTTTTATTACACATTGTTATCTACAGTAATAGTAGTAATAGCAATGTATACAAACATTTGTAGCTTCAATCATTTAATACTTCTATGTATCATAAATTGTTATATGGTAAATGCATTGCTGGCATGTATTACAAAAATCTATATATCAATTTTTGAATTTGTTTAATATTTGAAAATACTATTTTGAACCATCATGAAATTTAATATAATATTACTTACTTTCTGATATTATTGAATGTAATTTAATTTATGGAAAATAAGTATATTTATCACACAATATTATCAACTATAAGCATTGGTGCCAAATAATATAGTTTATAGTAAATATGAATATCATTTGTTTTATTCTTTAAATTTTTAAAAATACCGTTATGATGCATAATAAAATATCCAGTAATACTATTTACTTTAAGATAATCTCTCTTATATTTAGTTTTTAATTTTCAATGAGTAGCATAAAAATTATACCATCTGCCTTAATTTAATAATTTTTTAATTAAAAAACCCATTGTTAGTATAGTTACTATCTTGAAGAATAAAATCAGTAAATTATCATGGTAACAATATACAAAAAGATTTGTGAACAAATCAATTATAATGTTTTCACATGTAGAAATACTATTAATAACCATTACCACATGCAATATAATAATATTCAATTTGTTGTAACAATAAATTTTAAAACATGCACAAAAAAGATATATTTTTATCCCACAGTGCCTTCTGATGAAACCAAAGTATAGCAATCCTTTAATTTTTTTAATGTATAAACAAAACTATTGTAAGTAGTCATAAAATTTAATATAAAACAATTTACACTAATATAATCACTCAGGTTTGGTTTTCAGTTTTCAATTAAAAGACTGCAATCGTATATAATATTATCGGTCTAAAAACAGAAAATTCAGTTCCCGTTAAATTTATTTTCCATATATAACATAATAATAAGTATGAATTCCATACTTAGTTTTCCTATTTAGGTTTTGCAATCCAAATTATCTAAGAAAAACAGCTTCAATTAATTATCTTACTTACAATGTATAAAATAATTATATACTAATATTATAATTTTTTTATTTACATTCTAGTAAAAATAATTCAATTACAAACTATCACTAAATGTATATAATATTATTAATTTATGATAAAAAAGAATTCAAATACAGCACACAAAAAAAAATAAAAATATTTTTAACACATAATATTATCGAGTAATAGAATTGTATCCAAACATTTGTACATAAACACTTTAATATTTTTTTCAATTAAAAAAAAACTATTAAGTGACATAAATACATATACAATAGTATTATATACTATGTTGCAATATTGAATTTCTAAACAGGTTCAAAAAAAAATATATTTATCACAAAACCTTATTTGGTAGATTGCAAGTAATAACATTACATACAATAATCTGTAAATCAATCTTAGAATTTGTTAATTATAAAAAATACAAAATGAGTCATCACCAAATAAAGGATTACTTCCTTCTCCTAATATACTGATGATTAATTTGAATACTTAAACAATAAAAATTAAAATATTTATCAAACATTATTACATGGGAGTATTAACCTACAATAATAAATTATAAAGGTTAAAATGTATTAAAAGTACTCGAATACCAATATTGTAATTCATTTTTATATTAGGCAGAACTACTAGAAATCACCATTAGGTGTAGTACAATACTATTTAATTTATGCAAACCTCGAATTTAATAACATACATTCACATAAAAATTCAATAAATTCCACACAGTATTATCTGGTAACGGCACAGTGTACAAATATTGTATATAAAAACTTTAAAATTATTATAATTTAAAAAAACTATTAGGTGTCATATATTCTGTTACAATAATATTAAATACTATGTGGGGTAATATTGAATGTGTTAACATGTTCAAAATATAACTATATTTATCACAAAATAATATGTGGTAGAAGCTTTGCACGCATGTAATCGTCTAACATACTACAAACTGTATATGAATCGTAGATTTAGTAAACTATTGAAATACACAAATTGAGTTATGATAATGTTTGAGTAGTACTAATTACTCCTAATAAGAAGATAATTGCCTTGAATACATACACAATAGAAATTTAAATATTTATCACACACTATACCATGTGAGTATTTTGTACACAAGCAGTTTAATGAAAATCTGAATCAGTTTAAAAATACTGATTTGATTAATGTATGAAAGATTTGAATTTATTCAATTGTATTTGTTTACATGATCAATGATAATTATGTTTATTAGATAAATATATCTGGTCATATCAATTCATACATATAATTTCTATAATTGAAAAAGTCTGTAGGGAATAACCTATAATTACTCCAAGAACAAAATTACTAAATTATAAAAGGAATTATCTAAAAGAAAATCTTGTGTCCTAATCATTTTCTTTGTTTTTACAATTAGAAGTACTATGACATGAAACCATTACCAAAATGAACAAAACTAATTTTTTTACAGTAATAAGGAATTTGAATACATACAAAAAAGTACTCTTATAACACTTAATTATAAGGTAATGGAACTGAATACAAACATAGGAATATCAATATTTCAATATTTTTATATATTACTAGTTATTCAATAATAAACCCACTTATGTTTGGTTATCAATTTGTAATCAGTAAGCATCGGTCGTACAAGATTATCGGGCAATAAACAGATCCTTTGCTGCATGATAACATTTCTTTTTTATATACAAAACAACAAGTGACATGAAGTCCATTTTTAGGTCTCCTTTTCTGCTTGTGCCATCCACTTAACCTAGAATAATAGAATAAATAAATTATGAGTGTTACAACGAATAAAAGCTCAAAGAATACCAATATTATAATTCTTTTTTATATTAAGCAGGACTACTAGTAATCACCATTAAGTGTAGTACAATACTATCTACTTTATGCTAACATTGAATTGAAATACATACATTCACATAAAAATTCAATAAATTCCACACAGTATTATCTGGTAACGGCACAGTGTACAAATTTTACATATAAAAACTTTAAAATTATTATAATTTAAAAAAACTATTAGGTGTCATATATACTGTTACAATAATATTAAATACTATGTGGGGTAATATTGAATGTGTTAACATGTTCAAAATATAACTATATTTATCACAAAATAATATGTGGTAGAAGCGTTGCACGCATGTAATCGTCTAACATACTACAAACTGTATATGAATCGTAGATTTAGTAAACTATTGAAATACACAAATTGAGTTATGATAATGTTTGAGTAGTACTAATTACTCCTAATAAGAAGATGATTTCCTTGAA
This sequence comes from Chaetogeoica ovagalla, assembly GCA_032441825.1. NCBI lineage: Eukaryota > Metazoa > Arthropoda > Insecta > Hemiptera > Aphididae > Chaetogeoica > Chaetogeoica ovagalla. The sequence goes on along the minus strand of CM063747.1, from coordinate 768,123 downwards.
TACATACACAATAGAAATTTAAATATTTATCACACACTATACCATGTGAGTATTTTGTACACAAGCAGTTTAATAAAAATCTGAATCAGTTTAAAAATACTGATTTGGTTAATGTATGAAAGATTTGAATTTATTCAATTGTATTTGTTTACATGATCAATGATAATTATGTTTATTAGATAAATATATCTGGTCATATCAATTCATACATATAATTTCTATAATTGAAAAAGTCTGTAGGGAATAACCTATAATTACTCCAAGAACAAAATTACTAAATTCTAATAGGAATTATCTAAAAGAAAATCTTGTGTCCTAACCTTTTTTTTTGTTTTTACAATTAGAAGTACTATGACATGAAACCATTACCAAAATGAACAAAACTAATTTTTTTACAGTAATAAGGAATTTGAATACATACAAAAAAGGACTCTTATAACAATTAATTATAAGGTAATGGAACTGAATACAAACATAGGAATATCAATATTTAAATATTTTTATATATTACTAGTAATTCAATAATAAACCCACTTATGTTTGGTTATCAATTTGTAATCAGTAAGCATCGGTCGTACAAGATTATCTGGCAATACACAGATCCTTTGCTGCATGATAGCATTTCTTTTTTATATACAAAACAACAAGTGACATGAAGTCCATTTTTAGGTCTCCTTTTCTGCTTGTGCCATCCACTTAACCTAGAATAATAGAATAAATAAATTATGAGTGTTACAACGAATAAAAGCTCAAAGAATACCAATATTATAATTCTTTTTTATATTAAGCAGGACTACTAGTAATCACCATTAAGTGTAGTACAATACTATCTACTTCATGCTAACATTGAATTGAAATACATACATTCACATAAAAATTCAATAAATTCCACACAGTATTATCTGGTAACGGCACAGTGTACAAATTTTACATATAAAAACTTTAAAATTATTATAATTTAAAAAAACTATTAGGTGTCATATATACTGTTACAATAATATTAAATACTATGTGGGGTAATATTGAATGTGTTAACATGTTCAAAATATAACTATATTTATCACAAAATAATATGTGGTAGAAGCTTTGCACGCATGTAATCGTCTAACATACTACAAACTGTATATGAATCGTAGATTTAGTAAACTATTGAAATACACAAATTGAGTTATGATAATGTTTGAGTAGTACTAATTACTCCTAATAAGAAGATGATTGCCTTGAATACATACACAATAGAAATTTAAATATTTATCACACACTATACCATGTGAGTATTTTGTACACAAGCAGTTTAATGAAAATCTGAATCAGTTTAAAAATACTGATTTGATTAATTGTATGAAAGATTTGAATTTATTCAATTGTATTTGTTTACATGATCAATGATAATTATGTTTATTAGATAAATATATCTGGTCATATCAATTCATACACATAATTTCTATAATTGAAAAAGTCTGTAGGGAATAACCTATAATTACTCCAAGAACAAAATTACTAAATTATAATAGGAATTATCTAAAAGAAAATCTTGTGTCCTAATCATTTTCTTTGTTTTTACAATTAGAAGTACTATGACATGAAACCATTTCAAAATGAACAAAACAAATTTCTTTACAGTAATAAGGAATTTGAATACATACAAAAAAGTACTCTTATAACACTTAATTATAAGGTAATGGAACTGAATACAAACATAGGAATATCAATATTTCAATATTTTTATATATTACTAGTTATTCAATAATAAACCCACTTATGTTTGGTTATCAATTTGTAATCAGTAAGCATCGGTCGTACAAGATTATCGGGCAATAAACAGATCCTTTGCTGCATGATAACATTTCTTTTTTATATACAAAACAACAAGTGACATGAAGTCCATTTTTAGGTCTCCTTTTCTGCTTGTGCCATCCACTTAACCTAGAATAATAGAATAAATAAATTATGAGTGTTACAACGAATAAAAGCTCAAAGAATACCAATATTATAATTCTTTTTTATATTAAGCAGGACTACTAGTAATCACCATTAAGTGTAGTACAATACTATCTACTTCATGCTAACATTGAATTGAAATACATACATTCACATAAAAATTCAATAAATTCCACACAGTATTATCTGGTAACGGCACAGTGTACAAATTTTTCATATAAAAACTTTAAAATTATTATAATTTAAAAAAACTATTAGGTGTCATATATACTGTTACAATAATATTAAATACTATGTGGGGTAATATTGAATGTGTTAACATGTTCAAAATATAACTATATTTATCACAAAATTATATGTAGTAGAAGCGTTGCACACATGTAATCGTCTAACATACTACAAACTGTATATGAATCGTAGATTTAGTAAACTATTGAAATACACAAATTGAGTTATGATAATGTTTGAGTAGTACTAATTACTCCTAATAAGAAGATGATTTCCTTGAATACATACACAATAGAAATTTAAATATTTATCACACACTATACCATGTGAGTATTTTGTACACAAGCAGTTTAATGAAAATCTGAATCAGTTTAAAAATACTGATTTGGTTAATGTATGAAAGATTTGAATTTATTCAATTGTATTTGTTTACATGATCAATGATAATTATGTTTATTAGATAAATATATCTGGTCATATCAATTCATACATATAATTTATATTATTGAAAAAGTCTGTAGGGAATAACCTATAATTACTCCAAGAACAAAATTACTAAATTATAAAAGGAATTATCTAAAAGAAAATCTTGTGTCCTAATCATTTTCTTTGTTTTTACAATTAGAAGTACTATGACATGAAACCATTACCAAAATGAACAAAACTAATTTTTTTACAGTAATAAGGAATTTGAATACATACAAAAAAGGACTCTTATAACACTTAATTATAAGGTAATGGAACTGAATACAAACATAGGAATATCAATATTTCAATATTTTTATATATTACTAGTTATTCAATAATAAACCCACTTATGTTTGGTTATCAATTTGTAATCAGTAAGCATCGGTCGTACAAGATTATTGGGCAATAAACAGATCCTTTGCTGCATGATAACATTTCTTTTTTATATACAAAACAACAAGTGACATGAAGTCCATTTTTAGGTCTCCTTTTCTGCTTGTGCCATCCACTTAACCTAGAATAATAGAATAAATAAATTATGAGTGTTACAACGAATAAAAAGCTCAAAAAGAATACCAATATTATAATTCTTTTTTATATTAAGCAGGACTACTAGTAATCACCATTAAGTGTAGTACAATACTATCTACTTCATGCTAACATTGAATTGAAATACATTCACATAAAAATTCAATAAATTCCACACAGTATTATCTGGTAACGGCACAGTGTACAAATTTTACATATAAAAACTTTAAAATTATTATAATTTAAAAAAACTATTAGGTGTCATATATACTGTTACAATAATATTAAATACTATGTGGGATAATATTGAATGTGTTAACATGTTCAAAATATAACTATATTTATCACAAAATAATATGTGGTAGAAGCTTTGCACGCATGTAATCGTCTAACATACTACAAACTGTATATGAATCGTAGATTTAGTAAACTATTGAAATACACAAATTGAGTTATGATAATGTTTGAGTAGTACTAATTACTCCTAATAAGAAGATGATTGCCTTGAATACATACACAATAGAAATTTAAATATTTTTCACACATTATACCATGTGAGTATTTTGTACACAAGCAGTTTAATGAAAATCTGAATCAGTTTAAAAATACTGATTTGGTTAATGTATGACAGATTTGAATTTATTCAATTGTATTTGTTTACATGATCAATGATAATTATGTTTATTAGATAAATATATCTGGTCATATCAATTCATACATATAATTTATATTATTGAAAAAGTCTGTAGGGAATAACCTATAATTACTCCAATAACAAAATTACTAAATTATAATAGGAATTATCTAAAAGAAAATCTTGTGTCCTAATCATATTCTTTGTTTTTACAATTAGAAGTACTATGACATGAAACCATTTCAAAATGAACAAAACTAATTTTTTTACAGTAATAAGGAATTTGAATACATACAAAAAAGTACTCTTATAACACTTAATTATAAGGTAATGGAACTGAATACAAACATAGGAATATCAATATTTAAATATTTTTATATATTACTAGTAATTCAATAATAAACCCACTTATGTTTGGTTATCAATTTGGTATCAGTAAGCATCGGTCGTACAAGATTATCGGGCAATAAACAGATCCTTTGCTGCATGATAACATTTCTTTTTTATATACAAAACAACAAGTGACATGAAGTCCATTTTTAGGTCTCCTTTTCTGCTTGTGCCATCCACTTAACCTAGAATAATAGAATAAATAAATTATGAGTGTTACAACGAATAAAAGCTCAAAGAATACCAATATTATAATTCTTTTTTTATATTAAGCAGGACTACTAGTAATCACCATTAAGTGTAGTACAATACTATCTACTTCATGCTAACATTGAATTGAAATACATACATTCACATAAAAATTCAATAAATTCCACACAGTATTATCTGGTAACGGCACAGTGTACAAATTTTGTATATAAAAACTTTAAAATTATTATAATTTAAAAAAACTATTAGGTGTCATATATACTGTTACAATAATATTAAATACTATGTGGGGTAATATTGAATGTGTTAACATGATCAAAATATAACTATATTTATCACAAAATAATATGTGGTAGAAGCTTTGCACGCATGTAATCGTCTAACATACTACAAATTGTATATGAATCGTAGATTTAGTAAACTATTGAAATACACAAATTGAGTTATGATAATGTTTGAGTAGTACTAATTACTCCTAATAAGAAGATGATTGCCTTGAATACATACACAATAGAAATTTAAATATTTTTCACACACTATACCATGAGAGTATTTTGTACACAAGCAGTTTAATGAAAATCTGAATCAGTTTAAAAATACTGATTTGGTTAATGTATGAAAGATTTGAATTTATTCAATTGTATTTGTTTACATGATCAATGATAATTATGTTTAATAGATAAATATATCTGGTCATATCAATTCATATATATTATTTATATTATTGAAAAAGTCTGTAGGGAATAACCTATAATTACTCCAATAACAAAATTACTAAATTATAATAGGAATTATCTAAAAGAAAATCTTGTGTCCTAATCATATTCTTTGTTTTTACAATTAGAAGTACTATGACATGAAACCATTTCAAAATGAACAAAACAAATTTCTTTACAGTAATAAGGAATTTGAATACATACAAAAAAGTACTCTTATAACACTTAATTATAAGGTAATGGAACTGAATACAAACATAGGAATATCAATATTTCAATATTTTTATATATTACTAGTTATTCAATAATAAACCCACTTATGTTTGGTTATCAATTTGTAATCAGTAAGCATCGGTCGTACAAGATTATTGGGCAATAAACAGATCCTTTGCTGCATGATAACATTTCTTTTTTATATACAAAACAACAAGTGACATGAAGTCCATTTTTAGGTCTCCTTTTCTGCTTGTGCCATCCACTTAACCTAGAATAATAGAATAAATAAATTATGAGTGTTACAACGAATAAAAGCTCAAAGAATACCAATATTATAATTCTTTTTTATATTAAGCAGGACTACTAGTAATCACCATTAAGTGTAGTACAATACTATCTACTTCATGCTAACATTGAATTGAAATACATTCACATAAAAATTCAATAAATTCCACACAGTATTATCTGGTAACGGCACAGTGTACAAATTTTGTATATAAAAACTTTAAAATTATTATAATTTAAAAAAACTATTAGGTGTCATATATTCTGTTACAATAATATTAAATACTATGTGGGGTAATATTGAATGTGTTAACATGTTCAAAATATAACTATATTTATCACAAAATAATATGTGGTAGAAGCTTTGCACGCATGTAATCGTCTAACATACTACAAACTGTATATGAATCGTAGATTTAGTAAACTATTGAAATACACAAATTGAGTTATGATAATGTTTGAGTAGTACTAATTACTCCTAATAAGATGATGATTGCCTTGAATACATACACAATCGAAATTTAAATATTTATCACACACTATACCATGTGAGTATTTTGTACACAAGCAGTTTAATAAAAATCTGAATCAGTTTAAAAATACTGATTTGGTTAATGTATGACAGATTTGAATTTATTCAATTGTATTTGTTTACATGATCAATGATAATTATGTTTATTAGATAAATATATCTGGTCATATCAATTCATACATATAATTTATATTATTGAAAAAGTCTGTAGGGAATAACCTATAATTACTCCAAGAACAAAATTACTAAATTATAATAGGAATTATCTAAAAGAAAATCTTGTGTCCTAATCATATTCTTTGTTTTTACAATTAGAAGTACTATGACATGAAACCATTTCAAAATGAACAAAACTAATTTTTTTACAGTAATAAGGAATTTGAATACATACAAAAAAGTACTCTTATAACACTTAATTATAAGGTAATGGAACTGAATACAAACATAGGAATATCAATATTTCAATATTTTTATATATTACTAGTAATTCAATAATAAACCCACTTATGTTTGGTTATCAATTTGTAATCAGTAAGCTTCGGTCGTACAAGATTATCGGGCAATAAACAGATCCTTTGCTGCATGATAACATTTCTTTTTTATATACAAAACAACAAGTGACATGAAGTCCATTTTTAGGTCTCCTTTTCTGCTTGTGCCATCCACTTAACCTAGAATAATAGAATAAATAAATTATGAGTGTTACAACGAATAAAAGCTCAAAGAATACCAATATTATAATTCTTTTTTTATATTAAGCAGGACTACTAGTAATCACCATTAAGTGTAGTACAATACTATCTACTTCATGCTAACATTGAATTGAAATACATACATTCACATAAAAATTCAATAAATTCCACACACTATTATCTGGTAACGGCACAGTGTACAAATTTTGTGTATAAAAACTCTAAAATTAATATAATTTAAAAAAACTATTAGGTGTCATATATACTGTTACAATAATATTAAATACTATGTGGGGTAATATTGAATGTGTTAACATGTTCCTAATATAATTATATTTATCACAAAATCATATGTGGTAGAAGCGTTGCACACATGTAATCGTATTACATACTACAATCTGTATATCAATCTTGGAATTAGTAAACTATTGAAAAATACAAATTGATTCATGACAATATTTGAGTAGTACTACTTACTCCCAATAACAAGATGTTTGATTTGAATACATACACAATAGAAATTTAAATATTTATCATACACTATTATATGGGAGTATTTTGTACAGACCCATTGATATGTAAATCCTTTAATTTTTTTATTATTTGAGAAAACTGTAGTGATATATGTATAAAACTTTTGAATACATTTATTTCTAATTGACTACATGAGCAGAAATATTTATGTTAATTAGAAAATTATATCTGGTAATAGCAATGTATACAGATGTTTTTATATCAATTTTTAATATTTATATTAATTGAAAAAAAAGCTGTTGAATGAATTATAAAACCTTCATGAGCAAAATCACTATATTATCAAGGTACCAATGTTTAAAGAAGTTTTGTATCCCAATCATTTGTTATGTTTTTCACATGTAGTATTACTATTACAAACCATAACTAAGTGTGGTATACTATTTACTTAGTAGTAATAATGTATTTGCATTCATACAGAAAAAATATATTCTTTTATCACACAATGTTATTTGGTAATAGCATTGTATTCAATCATTTGTGTATATATATACTTTACTTTTACCATTAAAAAAAAACTTCTAAGATATATCATATTATTACAAAATATTTTAATAATTATTGTTTCTTAACTATATTGTTTATAATGAATTGGTATATCAATCTTTTAATTTTTTTGTTTCATAAGACTATTTGAAAGCATTACATAATTAAATTGGGATTTTTTTTATATGATAATCTGTCATGCAAATAGTGTATATTTATCCATACTTAATCTCCATTTGCAAATTATTATCGGTTAACAGATCTTTCAACTGTTGATAACTTTTTTCACTTATATTTTAATATAGTAAATTGTAAGAAATGCTTACAAATACTATTGTAGATCATCATAATATTTAATAAAATAATTTTTACTCTTTGATAATTTTGAATATAATTAAATGTATTAAAATTAAATATATTTTTGAACCAATGTTATCATGTAAATGTATTGGTGACAAATATTAGAGTACTACTATATACCTATATTCCTATATCTATCTTAATTTTTTTTTAATATTGAAAAGTACTGTTGTGAATCAGCATAAAATGTAATATAATATTCTTTAATTTACAATAATCTCTTTCATGTTTGGTTTGTAATTCTCAATTACTAGGCTGCAATTATTAATGATTATCAGTTAACACCCAGATCCTTCTACTCTTGATAACTGTTTTTTCTTATATCCAATATAACAAATGAAATCAAATCCATTCTTGTGTTTCTTTTTCTAGTATAGCCATCTATATAACCTTGAAGTACAGCATCAATATATTATCATGGAAAAAATGTAAAAACATACTTTGTAAATCAATTTTTTATATTTAGAAGCTCTATTATATATCAACATTATATTTATTACTATATTTATTATATACTTTGTGGTAATTATGACACATAATTGTCATAATTACATGTAATTATAACATACATATGCAAAATATTATATTATATTTATTACAAAATATTATCTGGTAAGAGCATTGATGGCATGCAATAGTATTGTATACAATAATTTGTACACCAATCTTTGAGTTTGTTTAATATTTTTAAAATGCTATTGTGAGTCATCATAAAATTTAATATTATAATTTTTTTCCTGATAATATTGAAATTAATTAAAAGTACAGTAAATAAATATATTTCTCACAATATTACACAATGTTATCAGGTGTAAACCTTAACTTTTTTAATTACTGTTATAATGCCTATTAAAATGTAAAGTAATACTATGTAATCTGAGGTAATCTCACTCACGTTTGGTCTTCAATTTTCAATTAGTAGGCTGCAATTGTATATGATTGTCGATCATCACTAAGATCCTTCAGCTCTCAATAACTTTTCTTTTCCATAACCGATGCGATTAATGCTTTATCCTTGGCTTTCCTTTCACGGTTTTTCATTTACGTAACCTTTAAGAACAACATCAACGAATTACCATGTTTTGTTAAAATATATGAAATGAGTTTGTATACCAATGTTTTAATTTTTTTTAAATTTAACAATTCTATTAAAAAATCTTTATAATGTTTATTATAATACTATTTACTATGTGATAATAATAGTTTCCAGTGTGTGTATTCATTACATGTTTTAACGTATTCGCATTGCTTATGTACAATTGAAGTTGTTAAAAAGAATTTATATAATAATCTTTAAATTTTATTGATTTTTTAAATGCTATATTATAGGTCTTTTATTCAACTCACAATGTATATACACGTTTAATGAGAAGAATAACCATTTAAAAAGCATATTTTATTATTGAACTGTATTTTTATAATGTACCCAATATTGATAATGACGAAAATAATAAAAGCAATCGCATTAATTGAAATAATTAATAAAAAATATTGTCAACAATAATTAAACACGAATTACACACAATTATTAATTAAAATACGTATTATATCAATCACGTAGTACGAATTGTTGTACTTTATGCTTAACACGAGTTACGAGACAATAAACATTTTTGTTCATAAAAAATAAAAGAAGCCTGTTGGCCAGATTAACTTTTTTGTGACACCATTATCTTGCTGTGTGCCAAAAAATGAATTTACAATTGTACTGCTGCGCCTGGACAATGACCATACGACCTCAACAAACATGTCTGCTCACATCCGAACTGTTCGTAAAATGTGAACACCCTGGATTTCAACAAGACAACTCAAATGATTGGTTCGAAACAATTGGAAAAAAAAAAAAAAATTAAAATTCACCTGATACGTGAATTTGTTCATCGGCGTTACGAAGAACGCGGTTCTCACAAAACCGCTGCAATCAAAGACAAGGAACCGAAAACGCTGAACACATCGCCGAACGAAACGAAAAGACAACGGTGGTTACACTTTGGTTTACAAATTTAACGCTAAACCAATTATTCAGCAGAATCGCCCAAAATTTACAAAATATTAATCAACACTGTAGAATAACTTTTACACGGAATCACGTATTTCGAAACCGAAACGATAACGATATGCATTGCTGCCGGCCTCCATACAACCGCTACATCACCGTTACGGTTAGTTCTACAACGACGTAAACCGTACACGGTGACGCCAGACTTACAATAATAATTTAATCGTATTCGTACGATGTATTTTGATGAAATACGATAGAAATCTGAATGTCGTAGACAGGAGTAGTACGGTAATTTTCATAGACCGTGGCCTGCTGACTACTACTATTGCTTTCGATTACTGCGCATCTAATGGCGAATATTTAGGGAAAAAAAAATTTGTTTTCTGTTATTTCTCATCAAGTGCGAACTGTATTCGGAAACAATTATAATATTATTAATTACCTCAATATGGTGAATAGTTGTTGCATCAAAAGCTGGCCAAGGCGTTAAATTTCACAAGTAAAATGTTTATAATTTGTGAATATAACTTAATTTGATTTTACTAATAATACTAATATTATTATAGGATTCCGCATAGTCGAATTGGTAAATTGTGGATTAAATTTATACATTCAATTGATCCGCTATTTGTTCCGACAAAACATTCGGTTGTTTGTAGTCTTCATTTTAATTTGGAAACGGATTATTACGTTTCTTTTACGAGTATATATGGGTCGAAAACGTTGAAAAAAAATGCCGTTCCGAGCAGATGTTTTAATGAAGATGATCTCATACTCTTTGAGAATCTTGTTGAAGAATGTGAAGTCATTACATTGGGTCATTCGGATTTGGAATTACCTCAAAGTAATAACATTTTTCTTATTAAATATTTAATATTTAATAATTGAATAATGTTTTTATTATTATTATCATTGTTTTAGGCTCTTCAAAACTGTCACATAGTTCAATCACGGAACCAGAACAGTTCTTTACTTTAAAGAAACAGGATCTGTTCTAAGAAATGGAAATTGACGACCTCGAACAGCTGAGAACATCGACACGCAGTGAATCAGTGATTTTTAAAATCACCAAAACGTTCTGCGCGAAAACATGCGGCCACACTTCGGCTCTGTGATCGTTCTGTAAGACGAATTCTGCATAAAGACCTCTTTTTTCATCCGTATAAGATGATGGTTGTTCAGTTTTACTATACATATTCTATATAGAAGACTTTGTGTTCAGTATAACTGTTGCCTTTACATTTTTTTAGACCTTTTTCACTTTTGATATTTGTAAGTTGTTAAGTAGATATAAAAAAAGTAGAAAAAAAAATAAAATTATAATGAACATCATAGTGTTTAGAAATTAAATGTATAAAAATCTGCATATATTTTTTTTCCTCGTGAAGACAGTTTCAGTATTACATTTTGACGATGTCTGCACCGGCAACATATAATAGAGTTATTGTGTTTGCAAAACCTGCATTTTGTTGAGAACATCTCATGTGTAAAACCAAATCTCCTTGATTTAATATGCCTCTCTTCTTCGCGAAATCTATCGCGAATCGTGTAAGATTTGTCATATCTTTTGACCAAACGGTGTCTAATGGATCTGTAACATAAATGTTTCTTTTATCGTCATCATATTATATTGTTATTAGTTGTTATAACTTATAGCTAACTTAATGTTCTAATTACCTAAGTACTTATAAGACTATAAATTGATTAGAATGTAATTGTAAATGTTTATTATTAGATATTATACTCGTTTTATTTGTTTTTTTGTTTTTTTAAAATTAGAATTCTATGTATCTATTTAGTTGTGAGCTACATTACATAGTTATAAAAATACATTATTACATTAAATTTATATTGTTATAAGTGTTATAATTATTATAAGTATTTCATTTGATCCCAGAATGTATACCTACTTATAAATACTATAATATAAGGTTGTTTTTATAATAATTAAAACTGTTTAATTACTTGTAAAATATATTATATATTTTATTTATAAAGAATCAATATGTAAATAAGAAATATCTAGTAATTTTAAAAAACATCATTTTTGATTAATTAGAAATTTTTTTTTACCCCTAATGTATTTTAATCAATATGTCTGCATAGTTGAGAGATATTTTTCATGAATGATGAATTTAAAGTTAAATTAAAGTACTCTACTGACCTATGAAAAAAAAATTCCAACTGAAATAATAATTTAAAATTAATTTGAAATGTGATTATCAATGAATTTAAAAAATGATTAAAAACTTAACTCAGAGTTAATTTATTTTCAACTTTCCTGTTGACTTTTTTTTTTATATCTGGTTACTATCATTTGTGAAATTTCGTCTAATAATTTTTTGTCTAATTTTCCATGCACATAAAATGCGTATATTTCATTTCGACAATTTTCACTGAACACCGTAAATATGAATTTTCACATCTAAATAATAATAATAATAATAACCAATGTAACTTTACTTGTTAAGCAGTGTACCGAAATGAGATTACGCCACACGCACAATTTATTGGCACATTTCCCGTCCCCGACGATCGCCAAAACCGGACACATGGGTCGGTACTGGGCGATGATTTTTGCCGACAGTCCAGACGTGGTGATCACTATAATCGCGGCCACGGGACATCTCATAGACATTTCTACGCACGCAATACTAATCGCGTGAATGGGATCGATTTTCGTTTTAGACTGAAAACAAAAATACATTACACTTGTCGTGTCGGCAACAAAGTACAAGAGTCGAAACGTGTTTGAGCCTCTTGTGCCTTGGTAAATAATGTCGATTAAACATTCAAAAAATTTGGCGCTATTTGACTTTTGACTTCTGAGTACAAGTGATAAAGGTCGGGATGATATTAAAAGATTTCTAAATTGTTACGTGACACATTACTGTATTATTATATGCATTTTTATAACTTTTTCTATTCAATAATTTTGATTTGTGTTTTGATGTAGGTCGTAACAATATTAAACATTCGCATTAGTACGTTTAGATATTTACATTTTATATTGGTTAAATAACCATATGAATCAAACATAAATGTTATATTTTCATTATTTGTTGAGAAATTGTGTTCGATTAATATTGTAATTGTGAAACTACGTTTGCTTGTCTCGTCTTACATCGAACATGTTCCGCATATACTTTTCAATTTTATTATGAATCATACATCATTCTCATATGTTTAATATCCAATCGTTTAAACATTTAAAAAACAATATGTAATTTAAATATTTACTAAAAAAAATGCGTCATGTATTGTAAAGGTACTAAAGCACGGGCGTACTTAAACTGCGTCAAATGTGGACCATTGCTTCCTCTCCCTCTCCGTGTTAAGCAATCACTTTTGCACTTATTTATTTTTAAATCGACAAGAAAAATGAAAAACACAAATCTACGAATTTTATCAAAAATAAAGTATGTAACACAATTACATATGTTTTTTTTTTAATTTTCACGAAAAATTGAAAAAATAAAAACAAGAAGTTAAAAATAGTATACACAATATTGTCAGTGTCTATATACTTATAATCATAATGACGAAACCGTCTCGTTTTCCGTTCAATTTGAAAATGTATGCAAATAGGTGACCGTAGAATAATATAGATGTAGGAAAAAAGGAAAAACTGCTACAAGGAATACCGAAGAAATTTGCTGAAGACTCTCTATGATTGACATTGATATAAGTAACAATAAATCATGAAGTTATACATAAAAATATTTTATAAAAATAATTAAAAATTTACAAATAAAAATAATAATAATAATAATACGAGGGTTATTTCAAAATCAACGTCCGATATGTTACAATTCACTACATACGGATACATCGGCGATATGGAGAAACATGTCATAAATAAATGTCATACATTAATAAAAGGGAATAAAAACTCATTAATAATTTACAGTATTTACGCGAGTAAAATCTATTTTTGTTCCATCTTAGAAAATAATTTCGCCCCCTTTTGATTTGAAAACCTATCGCTACGTTCGTGCCGTTAACAGTCCACAAGGTAAAGTGACGATTTTTGAGAGACGGACGTTCGGTCGCGTCGTCGGTTATCCGTGGATCGACGTTCTTAGATGTTTTCGGGTTACACGTTGAATTTATTATAACAAAACTAATGACGTCTCACATTTCTTTGCGCTTACTTCTTTCCGGAATTCCGTTAACAACTGTTGTCTGGTCCGGGCGGCATCGCCCTGCCGGCATATGGACGACGCGCGCTCAACGATGGAGCACGTTTTGTGCGCAGACCGTTTCGTCACGTTCAAGTAAATACAATCGGTCCCGTCCAGTATAGTGGTAATGACGTCGTTTATTTCGGAATTCAAAGGTGCTGCACTGTACTCCATGGAACTCAAAAACTCCCCGTGAGTTACGATCGGCTTTCCTACCTGTAGTAGTAGATGTGCACACGTGTAAATCGTAACCTATCGAAAGAAAATCGTATAGAACAGCATTCCCTCAAACTCTTGTTTGAGCTGGCCCGGTAATTAATATTTTTCCCCTACGTGAGCCACCAAAATATTTTACATTTATCATTTTGTAGAAAAAAAAATTACTTTCAAAATAAAACACATTTGAATGTCCCCACATTCAGAATTTTATAATAAAATTTATGCGTTAATTTGTAACAACAATGTAACAATTATAATATAGTTACTAATTGTATTAGTTGACTGCTATCATTGAGAAGTATGAAGCTGTTTATTTTTAACTAGGAACTGCAAGTATGCTGAAAAGGAAGTTAATTTTATTCTTAAATCTGGTTAGACTTCCAACAGATTTTTAATAATCTCAGTAATTATTCGTGTTATAAATAATAATTATTTGTAATAATGAATTTACTTTTGCTAAAAAGTTCAAATTATTAAACAAAATGATAAATAACGAAATTTAAAATGACAATTGTATTAATTCTACGATCCGGTATTATATTTTCACGGCCCGGTAATGGGAAACTAGGTAACTATTTGAGAAACGCTTGTATAGATCTATTGCCGTTTGTGAAAGAAAAAATAAATAGTCGCCAGACGCAGAAATTTTTGGACATTGGATGACGAATAAAAACAATAAGTGCTCATTTTTACCCTCTTCCGCTGAATAAAATTTTAGAAATTTTCTAAAACTCTTTTCTAGAATTATCGTTCGTATTTGGCTGTGAAATTATTTGCTACTTTTTTTTTCTCGTAAAAATTTAACTATCGGTATTCACGCTCACTATATGGCATTTGGACAAAACGTTCTTTTGAACCAAAAACATTCTTTCGATACCGACTTCCATGTACAAGTCAGGCCGGTGCAAGAACACAGCGTCGACGTGTGGTATAATTTCGTCGATGTTCTCGAGTCCTATGCTGTTGTCGATTTTCGCGTACAGGTCGATATCCTTGCCATCCTCTTCACCTTAAAACGAAACGCGTAATTGGCTGGACGGACGGACGTCGTCCACTGTGTGAAAGATGAACCTAAAGCCTGTAATGCTGTAACACTTATACTTACACACGAAATACTTTACGCGGTTGAGAAAACCTGCGTTTCTTACGCCGGGAATCATGATCGCGTCGACTTTGAGTAGGATACCCGTACGAATGTCTTCCTCATCCTGTTCGGTGAGCTCTGTCATGCCAATCGCGATTCCAGATATGTGCACCGCTTTTTCTGATCCCAAGAACTCTCCTCGCTTAATCGCGCAATACACTTCCTTAAAATCTATTGTAAATAGATAATATCTACGTAAACAATACGTTATACGAATTCCACGTCGACGGTACAGTATAAATCCTGCAGACAGTCTTAACCGAACACGTTTTACTCATATGACTCACTGACGCTTTCAACGATTAACTCGATTTTTCCGTAATCAAAAAATATCCGATCGTTTTCTTTAAGCAGAAGGACTCTATCGCTGCTTACATAAATACGATTCTGTGTACATTTATTTTTATACTTAATGTCGTTGGTCACGTAAACATGGCTGTTTGTCGGCAATTCTATCAAATATTGATTGGGCTATAAATTGAAAAACAGTTTAAAATCAATTGAAAAAAAAAAAATAAATTAATGATTCATCAAATGTTGGTAAACATCTTTACGTCTGCGCTAAATACGGTTCCTGTTATTATACGAAGTCCTATCAGATCGAGCACCAAAGCTAAGGTGTATGGTATTTGGTCGTTCTTATGAAGACTGTAATTGAAAACTCCTTGGCGGATTTCGTAAATCATTTTTCGACACTGTTCGTACGTTAAACCGTGGAAATCAAATATAACCATAGAGACGCCTTTTTCACAAAATTCTTCTATTAAGTCCGCAGTCACGTTAGGTACTAAAATAAAAAAGAAAAAAAAATTATGAATTCGACACGTATTGTAAGGCCATAAGATTATTTATATATATACGTACGAACGCCACAAGCTAGAGTGGTCAATGTACCATGCGAGTAACTGGATTTCATTTTGAAATTGCCTGTATGATCCAAATAATCCGCTATAGTCGTTTTCAATTTAAAATCGTTATTGTCACAATTTTTCTTCTATGCGTATATGTACATGTATATACAATATATATATATTTTTGATAACATTCATAATATTATAATGAATTCCAATTTTCTTACCCAGGGATTCGCGGTGCACGGTTCTTTACTCGTAGTTTTGGTTAAACATGATGAGTTCATTTTTCCCCCGTATATTTCAATAAAATCGTATTCCTATTATAAGAATAAAATTTTATATTTGAAAATCGAAATCGATTGTGATTTAAATAATAATCAGCAAAACACGTTTAATAATAAGTTGTTTAAAAATACATGGTTACGGATTACGAAAAATCCTCACGTTCGTGTGATGTGTTTAAATATTTTCATATTATTTATATTATTGACTTCAAAATAACGTATAACGCATGGAATACAAATACCATCATAAATAAAATGAAACCAAATCCTATTATTATAATTTATAGATCATAAAACTATTCGTTAAAATTAAAATGTTGAATAAGTATTAGCATATGCTCTTGTAAAAATTTATTTATACGAATAAAATTATTCAATATGGCTGTTATCGTATTTAAATACTTACGGCTATAAAGCCATAATTAAAGACACTTCCGTCGAAAATGCATACATTTTATTTGTACTGTATACAGTACAAATATGAAAACATGCAAAATAAAATTTGAGATTTAAATTCTCTATGTCATGAATGACATTTTTATTTTACCATAATTTAACTATCCAAAAACAACATGCAAGTTATAGAAGTTCCTCCTAAGCCTAATCATTACGAATAAGATACATGTTCTACACACATACACAAGACATATATATGTCACACGTATGTACCTTTAAAGTTTAATCGTTATTTAAATGTTAAAATTAAAGTTTTGGTTATTTCTTTTTACTTTTTATAAAACAAAAAAAAATAATAAGGAAAACTGTCCCCAATCCGTTACGGCCTTTTTTGAAGAAGGGAGAAGTACTTAACTCTTGGGAAATTATCATTAACATTTAAATCATTGATCATTACTATTTTATTAACAGTGAGAGTAGTTTGTATGTTATGAAAATTGCTATGGTGATTTGCCCTTTCAGCCTCCCTAAGGGATGCGTTTGATACATTTCTGGCCAGTCAACAAGTGTGATTGAAGAAGGGTACGAAATCGCTGTGCGATACGCCAATACTATTGTTGTTTTCAAGTGAATAACAAAAGTTCAATTACAATCACGCACATTCCAAAGACAATTTTCTCGAGTTTAACATTAGAAATGTAGTCTTTTGTCTTTCAAAATTACTTCAAAAATAACGACTAACAGAAATGTAGTCTATTCAAATTTTTAAATTTGTAATAAATATTATTTAGACTGGAATTAAATATAATATACGCTTGATAAATTTTTCAATTATCATATTATTATAATTTGTTTAAACAGTTGTATGTGCTTTTAAATGCAGCCTATGTTTTAGGTATAATATTGTTAGAATGAATTTTCATTAGTAAAATAATGATTATCGCCTCAAACAGGAATATCGTTTTTCATGTATTATACATAATTGTTCAAGTATTTTAAAAATACGAAGAATTATAAAATCAAATATGCGTTGTTTATACTTTATTTTATGGCGTCTTAGTAATATATATTTATGTGAAAAAATGTGCACTTCCTCTCAAAACCAAATCAAAAGTTACGTCACTATAATTAAATAAAAATGTATGATAACATAAATTAACGAAATTCAGTTGTCGTTTCTATTTAGATATATTCAAAGTTGATTTTATTATTAGCATAATGACATTTCGCCATTGTCCGTGCTGACGATTGTGATTTAAATATGCAATATTTATAAATAAATAAATATATAAATATAATCAAATATTATACGTCATGTCTTACAATTTGAATTACCTTAATAATAATCTTGGTAATAATAACAAAAAAAATTTAATTTTTTGATTTGTCATTATTTTAGTTTTAAAAACCATTGGTTTTAATGTTTTTGACTGTTAAGTCAAATTTATTATTATACAGTCTATAATTTTGATCGATTTTCTTATGAATACTTATTATTTTAATTACAAAAATATATTTTGATAAAATTCTTAACAAATTGAAACGCAATAACACATTTACATATTAAAACTGAAAAATAAGATTTTTTTTTCATCATAATAAATATTAATCTTTATATAAACGAAAATTAATTAGGCATTTAAGCTTTTTTTCAAGAAGAACAATAGATTGATTACGGTACATTACATGGAAATCAGTTAGCTCCAGTTCATGGATCATTTTTATTTTCCAAGGTTCTTCGTAACCTTAATTTGGCAAATTGTCTCGAATATGACTAATTTAAAAACACTTATTTTAAGTGGAAACAAATTAGTTCATTGAACCAGGTTTATTTCAAAACTTTAATAACTTACAAGTACTAGAATTGAATGCCTGTAGACACAGCTCTTTATATAATATATAATTTTTAATGATTTCGCATATTATCTTGATATGGCAGAGTTAAGAATTTCAAATAATCCTATTCAAGTTCCTAAAGAAGGAACGATATTTCCATTCCTCATGTCTAATTTAAATCTTTGGACATGAGTCGTTGCAATTTCAGTTATTTGCCCAAGGATATTTTCTTATTAACATCCAACCTTAAGCATTTGTTGCTGGACGATAATGAATTAAAAGGTGATGGGGACAATATGAAGTTCATGGAACATGTGATAAATATTCAAGAGCTAAACTTGAATTTTAATGGCATGGTATCAATCGAACCAAATGTATTCTACTATAATAGACATCTCATGACATTGAAACTCATCAGTAATCCATGTTATTGTTACATTGCGGATATGTGGAATAGGACTGCTTCCAAGAGTGACCCACATAGATATACTAGACAGTTCAGCAAGATTGCATTCCCATGAAAAAGACAAGACTACAAATTATTTGATGTGCGAATACGATTTATATAGCAAGTCTATTAGAAAACCTAAACAACTACTAAGATCTTTAAATGCATGTATCACTTGGCAAAAATACATACATGACACAGTTTATCCGCCTTTCAGTTTTGCGGTATGAATGAAGCTTAGACGTTTATGGATATCAATTGCTGTAATGTCAATAATTGAATATTCTAAGTGTTAAGAGCACACAATTAATTAACACAAAAATGTATTCACACATACTTTAAACAAGACGCTTAATAATAATTAATAATTATATTGTAACGTACATGTTTGTTATAATTTATAGTTTCCTTTTGTATTTCCTACATTATTTGATATTTTTATGTTGACTATTTTTTAAAAATTATACGTACCCAGGTATAGCATTATAACAGGAAAGTGATCATGTTTCTGCAAAATCAGGTTCTAAAAAATTATCTATAAAAGTGGATATTTATGTCTAAGTATTATTTTGTATTTTTGTGACAACTGATCAATGACAGCTACTATTATTTAGTATTAAAAAATTTTATTTTCTATAGTTAAAATATTTATAGAATTTTTATTATAATTTAAAAATTTTTACACCATTTATAGGAAAATATAATTTTTTTTTATTAAATAATTATTAGCACATATAAATACTAAATAGGTAGTAAAAAATAAAATAACTTATGCCTATAAGAAAAGCCACATAATCATAAATGAACAAATATATAATTAAGGAAAAACTCATTTGAATTGAAAATAAAAATCTACATTATACAATTATTTTTATACAGTAGAGGAATCAATAAAATGAAATTTTGAAATGCACAATTTATTATCTATTTAAAAACAATTAAATTTACTTAAATTAACTAAATATAATTATTAACTCAAATATAATTGAATAATAAATAATTTATAATATTATGATTTATAAAATATGTATTTAAAATATCAAGTTTAGTTAGAAAAAAAATTAATCTAGTTTATAATATCATCATTAGGATGTTTGCAGTATCTTTTCCACAATTTGCTTTATAAATTAATTTCTTTTATTAAATTACTCTTCAGGTAACAAATTGTAATTACTTAGTATTTTATTTTACACATTTTTTTTATTATTTGTCAATGATTTTCATAAATCTAAGTACTATTTACAAAAATTGCAAAAAATAACTTATAAAATTATCAACATATACATTTTTGACATGTGAAGTGTTTGTTTAACATAAAATCCAAACGTTTAAATACAAGCCTAGAACAAAAATATTTTAATAACATTTAAAAAAAAAAAAAATTCTCATTTATTATAACTTGGTAAAATTTGAATTTCAAGAAAAAAACTACAATAATCACAATCATAATCTTGCTTAGAAATATTTTTGTTGATTTCAAGTATAAAATACAACTTAAACAACACCAGAACAAGTGATCAACTTGAACGATAGATTGTGTCGATAGACACAACATCCACTGTTCACCACACTGTTTTATTATTACTATTATTATATTAAATAATATTGTTGTTGTTGTTGGTATCTCATCAAGGCTGCTGAGTGCGAATGAAATCAGACACGTCAGATATGTGGCAACATAAGATGTAGCGTTTGCCGTCTTAGCGAACACTTGTTTGCAATGGTTTTGTGCATAGACGATGCGTTTTTCAAATGTCCTCAGAAAGAATCTGCTCATGAGAGCATACAATACCGCTTCCATCAGTTCAGAGTATGACTTTTGAAACAGTGAAACAGCCAGGCCTAATCGAAACAAACAATATTAAAAACTTTAGAATTTATACATATTATTATACCCCTACATAGAAATTCATATACGCATACATTCAACATTTATTTACATGCGTACTAAATTAAATTAATTATTTGTATAAATTATATATATATATATATATAAATCAAAAATTATATTTTTGAGTTTTAAATAATAAACTTTATTGGAAAACCTCAAAAAGAATTTTTGCCAATTTTACATATTTAATGTTATTGACAATCACATAAATATTATGAGATGACAATAATTACTAATATTTTAACTAGTTTAACGCATGAAATAATAAAATTGTATACATGCGTATTGGATACGTGAGCACAGAGTTAAACTCACCGTATGTGTATAATGTGTGATGACATCATAGGACTGATTGTGATAATCCATGAATTTCCGCAATGTGCAGATTACCTCTGGGGCTGTGTTAAACTCTTCGGTCAAGAATGGTAAATATTGCTTAGACAGTTCGACCACGCTATCATCGATTTCCACTTGGTCGAAAGTCTCGACCAGCTGATGTTTGACTACTCCTCTGGCCACCCACGATAAGCATCTGTGTCAACGACCAAAATCAAACAAATAAAATATATAAACACAATAATAATAATACCGAACTTCTGCGGTTTCGGGTGATTGAACGGAGACATAAAAAATATCATTTCTTGGCACGGAAACTCGTCGAACTCTGTGCACTGAATCGTTCCGTCCAATAACGGTATGCGTTGCCGTGTGATTGACATCAACGATTCATTTGAACTTGCATACAACATAATATGAAATTATTACAGTGTATTATATTTTTTCTTTTTAATGCACGCCAACCGAGTGCCACCTGTACAATTTACCAAAGTAAATAAGACGTCTGTGAACCGGTTTATTGTTATTATTTATGTTTAAAGCAAACATTCGTGACAAATTTACAAAGTCGAAATTAAAAACAAAAAAAAAAAAAAACGTTTATATCGTGTAAAACGTTCCGGACGAGCGAACTACAACGTTAACGTTATCGTGTTATCATTACGTGATAAGTGTACACCACTCGGCCGGCGGTCGGAGATTGTGCACTTGTCCAAACACACCGATGACCCGCACCGCGCACCGCACTACGAAAATGGTCACAACGCGGTGTCACCGATGACTACAAGATCGCGCGCGCGACCGCGTAACACATTTTTATTATAAACTACTTTTTCTTACTCTTTTGTTTGGAGCGCGCGCGCGTTTTTCTCTACACCTGTTGATAATATTTTATGATAGCGCCATCATAAACCCTGTTGAAAATAATTTTTTATTACGATATGTTTTTTTTTTTTTTTTAAAGCGGTTGCAAAAAAATTGAGTACATCTTTGAAAAAAAAAAAACAAACGACTTTTGGTCATTGTATCATATTTTTTTTATTAAATTGATCAAAATATATATTGTAATACAAATTCGAAAATTAAGATCTAAAACATAAAAGTCAAAAAATAATTGTTATTCATACTTGTATAACCAACTTTTATTTGTTTTAGAAATTTTTTTTTTTAATAAATAAGTATAATTTGTTTAAATATAAAAAAAAACCCTGGAAAATTATGAATTGAAAGAAATGTAAAGTAAAAAATTAGGTTCGTTCACCACGAATACGTCTGGCTAACTGGATGTCTTTAGGCATAATGGTGACGCGTTTGGCATGGATAGCGCATATGTTAGTGTCTTCAAACAAACTAACCAAGTATGCTTCACAGGCCTCCTACAAATAAAATTGTTTTATCATATACAATAAAATAATAATAACAATAATAATAATAATAATAATGAAATAAAAGTCATTTTACCAAATTTGTGATCACGAATTATTTAGTTATTTTTCAATTAAATTTATAACTGTAAGAATAAATGTTTTGAAGACCCTGTTGTTAACAATTTCAATACTCCACAATGTGCAGCAATAATAAATAAACACACACGGCTTTTTCAAAAAGACAAATGAAAATATAATTATACTTGTCCATATGTGAAGGGCATTTATACGAAATAGGTACCCAAACATTTAATGGCAAGTCCGGATACTTCAACATTCGATAATTGGACCATTTAGAAAATGAATCGTAAATACAAAATCTTATATCACAACGTAGAATTTAAAACTAAAAAAAACATTGTAAATTCGTCGAACAATTGATAACAAAAATCGTAACGGTACCTGCAATGCACAGAGGGTTGAGACTTGGAAACGCAAATCTGCCTTGTAATCTTGAGCGATTTCTCTGACCAAACGCTGGAACGGCATCTTACGGATCAGCAACTCGGTGGACTTTTGGTAACGACGAATCTCACGAAGAGCGACGGTACCAGGGCGATAACGATGGGGCTTCTTGATTCCTGGAGCGGATGTTACGTTTTTGCGGACAGCTTTAGTGGCCATCGGCTTGCGGGGAGCTTTCCCTCCAGTGGACTTACGTGCAGTCTGCTTGGTACGGGCCATTGTTTACCTGCAATTGCAATAATAAACGATAAATGACGCGACAGACAACACGGCGTGCGGCGGACGGGGCAAGAAATAAAAGGAAAACCGTGTTCGGAAAAATCGAACGGTTAGCAAGAGCGCGCGGACGTTTAACCGGGCGTGATGTAAACGCCGCCCGTCCGTCGAACGACAGACACCAGCCAATACGCGTCGGCGCATGTCACCGAGAAACGCACGGAAAACGGGAAAAACGAAATGGACTTGACGCGAACGGTCCACGGACTTACCTCGTTAGTAGTTTTGACGTATCGAAACAAAATGCAAACTGTCGGACGGAGTGAAAAATTCGGGATTTACTCGCGGACGACAGGTGCGTGCGAAACGATCCAAATAGTGGGAACACAATGGCGACGATCTGTTTGTTTGTCACGGATCCAAAGATCACGTCGTACAACGTAACGGGCTCGCCGATAGGCTTGCGCGGCGTGTAACGAGCCGTGCGATTGGTGAGCATAACGAACGTTGCATTTAGCTGGAGCGCACACATTGTTGCCAACATTGCGGTCGTTCCCGCGGTTTTTCCTCGCCGCCGTCGTTTGCGCGCCAAAAACAAAACCGCGGGAAATTTATTGTATGGGGTGGACAAGGTGTAGGGTCAAACTTCTGGAAAAGAAATAGTCTATCTGCTACCGCTGCCGTCAGCAAGGCCACTATGCGCTAGAACGCAAGGCCACCTCTGTGATAAAGCACAGACCTGATGACGTGGTTGTACCGTCATTAGGAATACCGGCAGGATCCGAGGGACACGTAAGGACGTCAGCTATCACTGGCTGCAGCAAAGAGGAGCTTATTAGTGTGGAAGATGGCTCTAATGATTAATATCCTGCAGGCTAACCTGAAACACGCAGGTTCAGCGCACGATCTGCTCCTCCAGTACATGGTGGAACAGTCGATCGAAATTTCACTACTGAGCGACCCCTACAGAGCAGTTCACGACGGCAGATCATAGCTTGTAGACACCGATACCCGTAGGGCAGCCATTTGGGTAGCAGGCGCGGATCCAGAATAGATTTACGGGTGGTGGGGGCATCAAATAATATCAATAGAAATGATCAGGGTTTATAATGTTAAAATCGTTTGAAATCAGGATAATGACGATTGAGACAAAGTCTATCTTTAAGTAGACCAAAAAATAAATAAACAAAAAATTTTTTTTAAAAATGTTTAGGTTACTCAAGATTTTATTTTATTGCTTATAAAATATTTAATTAAATTACTTTTTCTACATTTAAGCTAAATTTTACTGTAGTTAATAATTTATGATACATTTTAATCAAATGTAAAACTTAAAATTAGTTTAATTTCTTATTATTTACGGTTTTCAAATTGCAAATGGAATTTTTATTTTGCTTTTGGAGAAAGGTTGAATTACTTTTTCAACATCGATGCCTATGTCCCTGGATTATTATTAATAATGCAAATCCAGTCAAACGTGTTTCAGACATTGTTGACCTTAACCATGTTTTAAGACGCCGTAATGAAAAGAATGTCCTTTCAGAGCTTGAATTACTAATAGGCAAAGTAATTAATAATTGTAATATTTTATTTATTAAAGGAAAAACGTCTTTATCACAATTCTGTAATACATCAATTGCATGCTTAGAAATTACTGATGAATCCTTTTCATATTCACGTATCCACTTTTCTTTCCAAATATAGTATTCACTAACTAATTGAGAGGATATCTCATTTTTATTAAATAATATTTGAAAATCTTTGGCAACTGATTTTATTTGGTCAATTTCTTCTTTTTGGTTATTTGGTAATTTTAAAAAATTGGACGGAAGAAAAAAAGATAACTGATATAATTCCAATGTATTTTGTGAAAAACGTGTTTTTAAGTCATCTATAACATTATCCAATAAAGGAATGAATATCGAGATTTTGTAACAGTGGCGTATTTACGGGGAGGGATATGAGGGATATAACTGTAACGTATAACTTACGTTACAGTTTTATTTAAATTGAATTATTTTTTACAGGCTTTTCGACTTCATGATAATTTAAAATACCATATTTAAGCTGTACTAGATTCTTAGCATTTTTTGAATGTTTTAAATAAAAAAGAACTATCTATATCTATAATACAACGCATTGATCAAAATAGGTACATAATTATTAATTATACTTTTAGATAATAAAATATATAATTGTAATCTAAAAAAAAACTAGAATGTATTTATTATAACATTTTTAGAATGACTGAAATTGAAAAAAATCGTAATAGAATTTAGCCTATTATTGATTGTATTATTTTATGCGGTAGAGAAGAACTGGCAGTACGAGGACATAAAGATTTTGGTAGAATTTCTGTTGATGATGATACTTTGAGACAAGGAAATTTTCATTCTATACTTAAATATAAAGCCAAAAGAGATATATTTTTACATAATGTTCTTAAAGGTTCAAGGAAACGCAACAAATATACAAGCCCTATTATCCAAAATGAGATTATACAGTCCTGTAACACAATAATATTGAAAAAAATTGTAAATAATATTAATAAATCAAAATGTTTTTCCATTCTTGTTGATGAAACAACAGATATTTCTACTAAAGAGTAACTTGCGATATGTGTTAGATATATTAGTGAAGATAATATGCTACAAGAAGTCTTTCTGCAATTTTTTGAAATTGAAAGTTTGACGGGTGAAGCTCTGGCAAATTCTATATTAAATAGTAATAGTGTAATATCGTAATTATTTTTTTATAGAACTAATAGCTTATTAGAAATTAATTTGCTTTTTACATGTAATTTTTAATTATATAGGCTTAAATAAATGTGGAATTGATTGTAATTACCCATACGGTCGAGGCTATGATATGTCCGGACAATTTAAAGGAGTGCAAGCTATTATAAAATCTAAATATCCTAAAGCAGTTTATGTCCATTGTTCGACTTATTCACTCAATTTAGCCGTATCAACAGCTAGTGGAATTACACCAATTAGGAACTGTTTGGTATAATTGAAAAGGCATTTACTTTTTTTAATACCCCAAAGAGAAATTCTATTCTATTACAAGAGAATAGAAAAATCTGACTCTTCATCTAACATAAAACAACTAAAACGGATGTGCGCAACTTGGTGGATTCAGAGATACGATGCGATAAACGATTTTTCTGAGCTATTTCCATTTGTCATTAAAGCAATGGATATAATATCTGAGTGGAAGGACCCAGCAGATGCTTGCATGCTTAGAAATTCCATAGAGAATACAGAATTTTTAATTTCTTTGTATATTGTCAAGGTATTAATAAATATTATTATGATTTTTAGTAGCTTAATATTGCATATTATTTATTAGGGGTACATTTTGTAGAATAAATATGTTTATGGAGACTTCAAATTAATGTCAAGTGTATTAAAATTTAATTTATGTAAATGTATATCATATTAAGCCACTTTTCCCTACTTGGTATTCAATTCATTACTTATTTTATTAACATGAACAATATTTTTTAATGTTTCAGTTCCTATTTTCATATTGTCTTCCATTGTGGAAGCAATTACAGAATATACAAATAGATTTAAAAAAAAACTGTTGATTTAGTTGAAAACGTAGTGATGACTTTGAGGACTATAAGAGAAAATTATGAAATGGAATTTAAAGACATATATGATGATGTTAAAGTAAATTATTGATCAGAAACTATTTTATTTAAAATCACATGTGTGATATTTATTTGAAATAATTTAGGTGGTCGTAAATAACATAGGAATTGAATTAAAAATGAAACAGATCACTTCTACACAAATCCATAGAGCTAATCCAATTATTCAGGATTGTTCTATTGAATATTAGGTACTATTGTGTCACAATATTTTTACCATTTGTTGATTTTTATATAACACAACTGATTATTCATAAAAAATTTTATTCAGTTTTAGACTATTTATTGCTATTTTTTAGCTTCTGAGGTAATTAATTCATTAAGAATTAAAAATTAAAAACAACATTAGAAGTATTTTGCTTAAATTACATACAAATTTTTAAAATTGGACCACAATAATTTATTTTATAGCCATTTTATGACTTTTACAATGTTATACACATGTTTATCTTATATACTTATTAAATTTCAACCGTTCTGATTTACTATATTCGTAGTCTAATGGGTTGAACCATCGATTTGATACGCATAGTTCTCGGTTTGAATCTTTCTATTTGAAATTATTTTATGTACCATTGATTATGAATAATCAATGGTAACACCACAGAATAAACAGAATAAATAACTATTCTGTGGTAATACCTACTATATTAAATAATTAAAATAACCTACACAGTACATATATTGGCTAATTTTTTTTTAAACATTTCTCTTTCTATGCGCCTATGGCTCCTACTTTGAATCCCTCCAATAGGAAATTCATACCTACAAATCAACGATGACAAAGAAATATTAAATTTTAACTGTACGATTCTTGTGTTTTCAATAAGTATTAGTTGGAAATTAAATTATTATTCTTAAATATTTATATTGAGATGACCAAATGTTTTGTAATCGGTTGCTGGAATAATACAACTACAGGAAATAATATTAACATAAGTGAGTTAAGTGGTTAAAATATTATAGTGAATTATCTGGTTGACATGTGAATAATAATATGCAAGTTTATTTTATTTTTTGGATAGAAATCTATCTACACATTATATATTATTATTATTATTATTATTATTATTATTTGCGTATTTGAAGAATTTAATAACAAACTTAATAATGTCTAAGATAAACAGTTATACATATATACTGTAAATGATTAATATATAAATTTAAAAATAAAAGAAAAATTTTTTAGTGCTAAAATATCTGTTAATTAATTTAAAAATTTTTTGTAGGTATAGGTGTATGCCAATAAATGAATAGCTGTTATTTTAACTATATACATTTTTTTAACTTTAAAAGGTTTTATTTAACAAATGTTTAAAAAATATAAATATATACATACAAGTATATACAAATGCAGGGACGGCGCGAGGGGGGGGGCAATAGGGGCAGTTGCCCCGGGCCCCGCAGTTGAAAAATGTAAAAAGGCCCCGCGGTTTATAAATGTAAAAAGGCCTCGCTAATGAATGGGCCTTATTTTTCTTGCGTATTTGCTGTTTTTTAAATGTTTTGTCGAGTTTTAGGAGAAAAATGTACAAATGAATGAATGTATTGGTTATTTGTTCAACAATTTTAAATAAATATTACCTATATGATTTGTCAATAACATGATATTTATAAAATTGTAACTCAATAATAATATTACCCATAATTACGAATGATTTAATGATACTTTAATCATGCATTCACAAACCACTGTACATAAATAATAATAGAACTGATTATTTGGAAATGGGAATCCCAATTACCCGTCTTAATATAATGTGGATATATTTGATAAAATACTGCGCACCTACGAAGTGTTAGGTATACAATAATGCTGGTGTAATATAAAATATACTATTTGGAATTCATCTTTAGAAGACGTATTCACGAGTCGTAAGTTGCATGTATGTTATTACTCTGTGGTTGCAACAGCCAACATTAAGTGCGTGACCGTGACATATTCAAAATTTCCACGTGTTTTATATTTAAGTGTTTTTTGACTTTTGATTGTGTTATTTTAAAAAAAAATGCCAATTGAGATTTAAGAGTTAAGCCTTAAGGTAAGTAATTTAATTTTCATTACATTAATATTATTTTAATAGTTACCTATAAATTAAGACAAGAAGTACCTTTGTTTTGAAACAAATTGGGCCGATCGCACACCAAACGAGCAAAATTGTGTTAGTCATCTATAGTTATATTTATTTTAGTCAACTAAAAACGATTTGTATTTCTCAAATACACACCAGCTAGACAAAACAAAACTAATCAGTTGTCAAAATGTCATCTGATGGGAACGTTACAACTGCGTATGGTATGCATAAAAACATTTAGAGAAATACAATTTAAAAAGTAAATTATGGGTTGACCTGTTAAATAAAAAATTCATCATAGTGTAATTTTATCTTTATTATGCGAACTGCACTGCGTTCAGACAAAAGTGAATTTAAAAATTATATTCGTGTAAGTATTGTCACAATTGATTACATATTAAAAGAAATAGGAGAAGAAATCGGGAAAAAAGACATATCATATATTAATATTCAGATATTAATATTTCAAATGATATGTTACATAGCTTATTAGTTTTTTTAAAGTCATACAGAGATTCAGGGTTTGAAAATGCCAAAATTGTTGCTAATAATCTAGCAGAAGAAATTGAAGTTGAGCCAGTATTTAAAAAAAAACGTCCAAAGAAGAAAAAAAAGAATTTTGACTATGAGGGAAACGATGAAAGAATCAATAACGAGGAAGAAAATTTTAGACAAGAATATTTTTTAATTATTATCGATCAATCTATAAGTTCAATAGAAAAACGTTATACACAAATTGAATCGTACAAAGATTTTTTTGGATTTTTATTTCGAATTGGAAAGTTAAGAAATATGAATGATGACGATTTATTGAAGCATTATAAGGATCTTGAATTGTACCTA
The DNA here is from genome assembly GCA_032441825.1 of Chaetogeoica ovagalla. Classification (NCBI taxonomy): domain Eukaryota; kingdom Metazoa; phylum Arthropoda; class Insecta; order Hemiptera; family Aphididae; genus Chaetogeoica; species Chaetogeoica ovagalla. Next base: position 737,625 of record CM063747.1, on the reverse strand, counting down.
AAAGATGGTATTTCTAAAGATATTGATTCCATAGAGTTATATAATGAGTTGGTAAATTTCAGACTGATAGTTAGTGAAGAAATGACTCCTCTCAAAGCTTTGTCGGTGGTAAAATATTCTACAGAATGTTTTCCAAATATTGGTATTGCACTTAGAATTTTACTAACAATCCCAGTAACTTCTGCATGTGCTGAAAGAAGTTTTTCAAAATTAAAATTGATCAAAACATATTTGAGAAATAAATTAAGTCAAGAAAACCTTTCAGGTCTTTCAATAATTTCAATAGAAAAAGATATTTCTGAATCTATTGATTATGATAATATTATAAACCAGTTAGCTGCAAAAAAAGCAAGAAAAGTAGTATTCTAATTCAATTTTATTAATTTTTAATTTAATTTTCTTCCTCGTTATTGATAGCATATCGTTTGAAATATTAATATCTGCATTTGTTCTTTGTAAACTCTTACTAACTATATTAACCTGGATTAATATATCATGCCAAATAAATACATTTTACAAAAATTTGTATGTGCTTATTTCACTAGCTAAGGATTTAGCTTCACTTTTAGCAATTGAGTCATTTGCTGTTAGTGATACTTCCTATGGGTCCTAGGGCTTCTACAATATTGGGTAAAACATGTTGAATGCTTGGATAAAATCTTCAGTGCTGAAGATGACAACATAGTTGTTGAAATACATATATGTAGTAAGAGTATTTTTGTTGTTGTGATTTTGGGTTTATAATATGTAGTATAACAGTCACAAGTTCTCAAGTATATTTTAATATTAATATGTTTGTTAATATTTTAATGATAAAAATTGTTCTTAAATATGTATTGGAATTATTAATTGTTGATATTAATGTTTGTTAATATTTGAATGATAAAAATTGTTCTTATATAGGTATTTGAATTACCAATTAATTATATTATTATCATATTCTATTTTAATAATTTGATTTTTATTAACTTTAATAAATAAACATTTTTAAAAATAATTTTGTTTTTTATAATAATGAAATACCTATTTTTGATTCAGTTTTCAGAGATTTTTTACTTTTGTACTTGATTGATCAAACACATTATTTTTATAAGGACTAATAGCCAAAAGTAAGTCTAGTAGATATAGTTTTTCAGGGGCTTTTTGAATTATTTATTTTAATTTTAGGGGGAAGGTATTTGTTTAACACACTCATACCTTGCGTGCACTATGAGGAATTCAACAATTATAACTACAATTAATATACCTACTTCAGAATATATAAAATTAGTCTTTCATATCAATAATATTTTGTTATAAACATTTTTATTTACAAATGGAAAATATAACTAAATAATATAAACTAATATAATTAAGTTACTGTTTTTTTCCTGATACAGCAATGATAATTTAATAACAATATGGGTAAGTAACAAGTATAATAACCAAAGTGGTAATTGTTACAAAAGATTTTCAATCAAATGGGTATTTAAAAAAGTAAAATATAGTTCAAAATTGTACGACTTAAATTTTATTGGAAGGGGGGTGGTTGCTTTTGGCGAAGACTTTTTTTATGCTTATATTTGGAAGCAATTTTCTGGAGGAGGCCTCGCATAAATTATTTTGCCCAGAGCCCCGCAATAGTTTGCGCCGTCACTGTACAAATGTAATCAACTTCTTGGTATTTATTGTAAATATTAAAAAAATTAAATTGTTTTATATATACCTAGTTTATTACTGTAATAGTAATAATAATAAAATATAATATGTAGGTGTATTGCAGAAATTAATTTCAAGTTACCCATATATATTTTATAGTTTTATGAAAATAATAAATTTATATTATAGTGAAATACACAGAACACTTACAAATTGTAACAAAATTTAGTGAACAGAACATCTAGTAAAATATTATCAATTTGTATTTGTAACACAATTCGTTATTGACACATTAAAACAAATGAATAGATTCAATTATTGAAACTATAATTAGCAAGAGTATGTTCAATACAATTCTGTACAAATGATGTAGAAATACCTTGTCGATCAACGGTAAAGATTGGTAGGTACATGATAACTAATAGATTATGAAACACAAATATATTCCCATATTATTTAAGATTTCAGCCTATACGTGTAGTAACATAAATTATTTATCAATAAAACAAAATGATATTGAAGGATTTAAATTGTAGTTGAAACAAATCAATACGTAATAGTCTCATTAATTCTAATACTACGAACATTACTACGAGTAAATCTTCATAGTGTAAATTAATAGTACAAAAGCTATGGAGATTAAAAATAATAATCATATTTCTAGGTGTATCTTTAATAATACAAAGGAATGTGACAAGAAAAACGCAATACGATAGATTATCACCATCGTATGTTACATAATTACCGATATGTTAATACGTTAACTAGGCTGGGTAACAGATAATATCTCACTTTGTGATGACATTCTCTCATTCAACGAACGACTACTCCACCAGTAAGTAACATCTGTGTAGAATAGTACCAATACTACTGTATATTTTTGTCGTAAATCCTCTTTAAAAGTACGCATCGGACGGATCAATTTGTGGTAGTGCGTCCACTGTATACGTAGCGATTGGATTTTTTTTAGTAACATTCGCATTTTCGTTGCGAGTGGACGATTGGAAACATTACAGTGTGTAATAGACCTAATAGACAACATGGAAAGTGATGAAGAACTTGTCATTATTGCTTTGTTATTAGATGAAATCCATATGACGTCATCCGCACCAGTCGGAAAAGTTGCCCCTTCGATCAATTTCGTCGGCATTACTGACGGACAATGCGTGCAGTCCGTCCATTACATGTGCGGTCAGTGGACGCACATGTATAACTTACTATACTAATAATTCTAAAATCCGTTTCATACGATCTGTTCGATGCGTACCTATGGACGCGTACCTTTACAGCAACCATTATCGTATGTCCCGTTAACACAATCGTACCATAATATTAAATAAAAAATACTTATCTTGTAAAATATGACTTGCGTTAATTTTTTTGTTCTTTAACTACGTTTTGTTAAACAACCCATTGATAATATCATACCGACAACGTTACGGACTATTATCAACGTCACCAAGTATTTCTACATATCAATACGTTAATTAGGTAGGTATAGTAATAAAGTTATTGAGTCACTATATCTACCTTTTAAATTTTATTAACAAAGTTTTTAAAAGAAGTTTTATTGTGTACAAAAAAAAAAGAAAGGCAATTGATATGAAAACACTTTACGTTCAATATTTATTCAAAATGTAATTTGTTAACATTAATCATCCAGGCTTTCCCATAGTTCTTTATCGATCGGGCACACATTGCTCGTTTTCTTCCAACGAGATATGCAGTGCTTATGAAAACCATGTAAACACATGCCCCATGCAACCGTACATTGGCTAGGGGATGCTTCTTCGTTCGATTGGCATTCGACGCACAATTGCTTGATCCAGCGACAACAAATGCTACATATATCCGCATCCATGTACGAAGGCCACATCGCGATAGAGGTCCATTGTAGTGGATCAAATCTATTCTTTATCTGAACACGGCTACTCGTGCTCGAAGATGGCATGTCCTTGTCGACATCCACTTTATTATCTAGAAAAAAATTTAAATTATAATAGTTTTTAGGTAATGAGCGCGTTAACGCGTTGAAAAAACGTGTAATTTAATAGAAATTCGAGTATTCGTTTAGAAATACGATGCGATAATAATTATTCCTATGTGCCAACACACAGAAATTTGTTGACGCCGATCCCCGATGATCATTGGACAAATATATATCGTACATACAACAATTTTACAATTAAGACGATTAAAAGCGAAACGGTGAAATTCTGTGACGTTTTACCTTTGGAATTAGACATTTTCAACTTTCGCAGGTCGTGCTCACAATTTTAATTTTCACACGAAAAATAAAAACAACGAGCACTTGTCGTGATTACGGGTAAAATATTTTATGGCGTGCAATCATCAAAGACCATCACCACCAAACATTTCTGATACGAACGCGACGTAAACTAAAGACATTATATATTAGACAAGGAGATTACAAAAAAGAATTATAGAATCTATTGTAGAGAGCTCGACTGACGTGCTGCGCGACAATAATTTTCTATGATAACGTTACAAATACTTATAGTGATAAATAATTTTATATTTCATTGATTCCTGGATTTACCTATGGTCCAGTATTTGTCGAATACTATTTGAACTTTGAAACAAAATCCGTTTTAATGACTTACCAACTACTACTATACGGACATCATATTATGATGTCTAATTAATACAAATAACATGTTTTATATTATAATTATTAATTGTTATTTGAAATAGTTTTCATATGTACCTATGGTCATAATAACATTTCTAAATAAATTACAAATTAATTTTATAAAACAAAGTGGTACACATTTTTTAATTGTATTTTATTAATTTTTGAACTTTATATATATATATATATATTGTAATAATTACTATAAATTATTTATCAACAATAAGTATAAACATTTACTTTACTTGAAAATTCACTGAATCAAATCTGAATATTATTAATATTATTGTATTTCGCGTGTTCCAATGAAATGAACTTAAGGATTCATTTTTCCTTGTTCTACATCCGTTTACACATTTACCCGCTTATTTTACATAAATATGACTGCAATATATGCAATTTAAGTGGAACATAACGACTTAAATTCTGTTTACCTACATTTGTACTTACTGTTAAAACTGGTCGCACAGGGCCTGTTATTGAAGTTCCTAAGTCAGAAAATGACATGGTTTTCAACTACAGTATTTCCAATACTTTTTTGTGCATTTATATCAATATCTATTGTCCATTTTCACATTCTAGTGTTTGTTGTTGATGAGGAATCAGTAACAACTAATTTTTGTTTTTTAATATTAAAGATATCAAACACTTTTTTTAACCATTATTGAATTAATTATAATTTAAAATTAATTGATTAACTCTTATAAGTAATACTTATAAATAATATTGTTTAACGATTACTTATTTTATGAAACACATTTTTATATTATTATTTTGTGTATGAAGACAAATGTTTAATTGTTTTTTATTATAAAACAAAATATAAAAGCAATAATTTATTTATACATTTTTGAAATTTAATAGTTTTACTTATGAAGTATAGTCCTCTATTTTGAGGAGGGCTTTATGAAATTACAAAATGTATATATCAAAAATTAAATAATAGAACAGTATCCATATTATAAAATTTTAATTATATTGTACACATCACTTATAGGCATATATTAAATAAAAAAAATTATAGTTAAAGTTTAGTTTAAACATGATATAACACACCATAAGTTATACGTATATTAATGAACAAGATTATTTTATGAGAACTTATATAACATTATGAGTTGTATGTTGTACCAATGAAAAACATTTGGTTTGGCAAAGCTCAATTAAATAAATTCTAAAAATTATATTATGTTCATATGAAAGTGTAAAATATAATGCTTTAAGAACTATAGTCTATAGTGTCCCATTTATAATGTGGAAGAAGGGAGGTGGTAAGAGTTATTTGATACAATAATTAGAATCATATTATTAAAAAAAGTGATACAAAACAACATTATTAAATATGTTTGAAAAAAAAAATACATATAAAACTAAATCAAAATACAAATTATTTTTAAAACTATTGAAAAGTTAACATAACTGTGTAAAAGGCATAATGTAAATAAATATTAGAATAATTATTATAATGATGGAGAATTGAGAATATAATTTTGTGAATAATTCGGTAAACATAATATTAATATTAATAGAATATATGTGTGGAATATATACACACACGCCGATAAAAATGAGTTTATTTGTAGGAGAATACATTATACAGGAACAAGATACAATAATTTGATAGAATAAGGATTTATTTCTAGAATAAGTTGTGTGTGTGTGTAATATACATGTAACAAGGTTTATATAGATTATTTGTTAACAATTTTCTTTTTCATTTATCGTTCATTTTGAAAGTTTAAAATATTTAATATGAAATTTGAAGAGTATTTAGTATTACAGAAGAGATTTATTTATAGTTGCACTTTGTCATCAAAATGCAACTTACATAAAAATTAAAATCAATTAATTAGTTGTGTATTAAAATTGATTATGTTAAAAACTAGTTTAGCTTATAATTAATTTACTTCATTTAGATTATCTGAGCTTTTAAGTTCTTTAAAATTTTCGGTTTCCAATTTAGTATTAGGCGCAATAGCACTAATATTATCAGATGCTCTTAAAGCTATCACCATGTTCATTCATTAGTATTCTGAAAAAAAGTTATAAATAATTGATTTATTATATTTAAAGGTCAAATAGACAGGCTGAACTTATGGTTAACAATTTAAATAGAATTAATAAAAACATCTAATTTACACTTGAAACACAAATAGATAATAAAATTAACTTCTTAGATCTTACAATACAAATCACTAAGAATAAATGTAATTTCAATATATAGAGAAAACCAATTCGAACTAATTTAATTATTCCAAATGATTCTAACCAACCATTTTCACAAAAATTTGCTTGTTTTCATTCTATTTTATATAGATTCAAGCGTATTCCCTTAAACAAATCTAACTGTAATAATGAGTTAAATATAATTTGTGACATAGGAATTAAAAATAATTTTGACATAAATACTATAAAGAAAATTAACAAAAAAAATTAAAATAAAACTACGAAATCAAAATATTATTCTACCTAGTAATGAAATATCATACTTTCTTGTCAGAAAAATTTGCTAATATTTTAAATAGAAATAATAATAATATTTAATTGATATTTACATTTTCTTGAGAAGTTTCCATCTCCTCATTTTTATTTTTATCATCCAAGACAACAAGAGCTTTCAATTGTTCGTTTAACTGTTTTGTAATTTGAATGATGTATTTTATGCGACAATTATAAATTCCTCCAGCAGTGTCGAGATAATCAATAATTTCGTTGAACTATTAAGAAAATACAATAATAATAATAATAAAAAAATGTATGAGTGCCTTAAAGAACACATTGAAGTATTTTTTTTTTTACCAAATTAATATTAATGTCACTTTCTTTCTTTTTCTTTAACCAGGCTGACAGATATCCTATTATATCAATATCAAACGCATTGGAACCATTTATTTTCTACAAACAATATAAAAATACAGGGATTAACAGTATTTTATCACAATGAAAATTATTAAAAATGTATTCTTTACATTTTGGTGGAAAAGTAATAATAATAATTATTGTGCATAAAAATATCTCGAGTATGTTGTTATTAATTTATATTTAAAAACAAATCGTTTAATTTTTTTTCTATTTACTTCTTATAATTTGAAATTTTTTTTTTTAAATGTACGAATACAAAATTAACCCGATACATTAAATAATAGACGAGACATAATATTATCAATCAAGACTCATGCAAAAATCGAACATTATTTGTCTATCTGGAATTTAATTTACCGAAAATTGGTCGTCTAAATGATTTTTCAATAAGATAAAGTAAATACGGATAGAATTTATTGACCGATACGACAGAAATTGTGTTAAATGCAGCATTGATAAAACGAGTGATGGTTTTTGTTATGAATTATTTCACTTATATAATCGACTTCAGATTGTACTGGCACAGTGGCAACGTTTATAAGTGTGGTATTATCACAAACTAGTTTTTCTGTTCTGTCTGTGTTCCACTGAAGAACTTTTTATTAATATACATTTTTTTAAAATTTGTACAGACAACAACTGTTGTTTTGTTGACGTATTTTGATAAATAATATGAAATACGGAAAATTATTGGTCGTTCACGTTGCTATTGTACCAGACTATCACGAGACGACTGTATCGTAATGCGAATCACTACATAATTAACGTAAACAGTCAATAAAACGTTTATATTCAGAGACATTAACCGTAAATCATGTATAGATTTATATAATAATAATAAAAATAATAATAAACAAACAATACAAATGCGTACCTTTTCCAAATACATTTTATGGAACATTTGTAGCTTTTCAGCCAATTGCTCGTTCGATAAGTCATTGTAAGTTACCGTGTTGTTGTCATCGTTGTTATCTTCGAAATGTAATAATGCACTGGACGTCTATAGATATATGCAAATAACATTTTTAAACGTTTTGAGTAATGAGAACTTTAAAAAGAAATTAAAATTTCTTTAGCAAGATTTTTCAATAAGTACACGAAAAATGAAAAAATGTTGGTAAAAAAAAAAAAATCAAATGCTCACCGTTGCTATATTTTTACTGTCCTCCATTTTTCTCGTTCGTTCGGACGGCACTCGAAATGTCTGTCGTTGTTCGTCACACGTTCCAAAACGTCGGAAAGTAAAGAAAAAACAAACAAACAAACAAATACAACAAAACGCGCGCGAAACAATTTAATTTCAATTTAATATTGAAGCGAAACGTTATAAGTATTCACAATTCACATTACAACAACACTTGTGTAACAAACAAAAATGGCGTGACGAACTGGTGTATGGTGTGTACAGCGTATGACTGTACGACAGTGTGAACATATACCGATGAAGAGACATTCCCATAGGTCCAATAGGTAATTTGGTACCTACTGCGTCTAGTAGTGGCGTACGTGCTGTGTCGGATTTTAGGAAGATAACGCGATTCAAACGTTTTACCGCTCGACGTATACCGACAGTAGCACAACCAAGAGCAGGGGGGTCGTCCCCGGGCCCAGACCCCCCCTTGAGTATTTCTAAAGTGAAGAATTGGGAAGATAATTTTAGTTATTGTCTAATATTATATTTTATAGTTAAACACTATTTATTTATTTCAGCAATATAATAGTTTAGTTTTGACAATGTACAATCCGAAGTAATAATAAATCGTTTAGCGACTTCAAAGCGTACTATAAACCCTTCAGAGCCACACGCTCGTCACCAAAAGAGCCCCTTAATTTCAGGTTCTTTGCCCTCTTATATGTCATTACTACTTAATGACTAAGGATATTTTATTATTATTATTATTATTATTATTATTATTATAATTGTTTTCTTAACCTAGTTTTAAATGACAACATATCATTTATTACATTTTATAAAAACGCTTGTTACAACAGTTTATAAAAAGAAAATAATATCTAAAATATTCGAAAACTTCTTTATAAAGGTAACAACTAGTTTCGATTATAAATCATTAATCATTATCAAGTTACAAATGAATAATAATATTATTAATATAATACATTATACGATAATTATTTATATTTCTTCTCCTTCTTCTTATAAGTATTAATTGTTATTCTAAAATAAATTAATAATTCACCATGAAAATGTACCTAAACTTATGTAAATCATATAATATATAATAATAATAATAATATTAAAACGATCATCTAACTATAATAAATAATCACTATACGAGATGATCAATTTTAATTCAAAATAACTATTTACTTTTTACAATTTAATACATTTTTAGTTGTTGGCTGTGTTTAATGTATTCAAGTAACCTATTTAATATACAGAATAAACATTCGGAACGTAGTTGATATATAACTATTTTGTATTTAGAATCATTATTAAATATTTTCCTTATATTATTTAACACATTTAAACAGACATGATGGAACCTTGTAAAGGACACTTAAATAATATTGTTACATGGAAAAATCATATTAGAGTCAGACGTTTGTGCAAGAAATTTGTATTGTCAAGTAGAAAAATAAAAGAATTTATGAACCTGATGTGTTATTGCATTGATCAAGGCCTTGGGAAAAAGACACATCCAACGGCTACAATTAAATGTTGGCAAACATATGTTCAAGACTTGCCTACCGGTAATGAAGAAGGAAATTACTTAGCATTGGATTTAGGTGGTTCGAATTTCCGTATACTCAATTTAGAATTGGGTTTAAATAAACATTTTAAAATGGATCAGAAAACGTATGCGTGTTCCAAGGAATTAATGACTGGATCAGGTACAGAACTATTCGATTATATCGCCAACTGTTTAAACGAGTTTATGACTACACAAGGATTGAAGTCCACGAGCATGATACCTCTAGGGTTTACGTTCAGTTTCCCAATGTCACAACTGAGCGTTAACTCAGGAAAACTTGTCAAGTGGACAAAAGGGTTCACGTGTAATGGTGTAGTTGGCGAAGATATAGTACAATTAATGACTAAGGCAATTGAAAAAATCCCAGGTTTAAATGCAAAAGTATTTGCGATTCTAAATGATACAGTTGGCACTCTAATGTCATGTGCTTGGATGAATCCAAAAACTAAGCTTGGTTTAATTATTGGTACGGGTTGTAACTGTTCCTACCTGGAAAAAGTAAATATCGAGTTATGTCGAATAATGATGTATTCATATATTTTATGTTACTTGTGATTTATAATTTTAGGTCGAAAATATTGAACTGTATGAGGGAGATAAAACAAAAGACAAAATGATTATAAATTTAGAGTGGGGTGCATTAGGAGAAAAAGATGAGCTAAAAGATTACCTTACAATATATGATAAACTCGTTGACGATAGTTCGGAAAATTGCAGGCAACAAATTTTTGAAAAAATGATATCTGGAATGTATCTTGGAGAATTATTGAGACTATTGTTATTGGACATGATCAGAAATGAATTATTATTTGATGGAAAAGTGCCAGCAGTATTTAATGTTAAAAACTCATTAACGACAGAAGTAATATCAATCATTGAAAACGATCCTCCCGGAACGTACAGAGCCATGAGAAAATTTCTTAAAAAAATTGGCGTGGAACATTCTAGCGACGGCGACTGTATGAATATTAGATATGCAGCAGAATGCATTACAAGAAGGTCTGCTAATCTAGTCGCAGCTGGACTTGCAGTTCTGCTCAATAAGATAAACGAGAAAGATGTAACCATTGGAGTGGATGGATCGGTATATAGATACCATCCATTTTATCATCAATTGTTAGTGGACAAGATACACGAGTTGGTGAAAAGTGATATTAAATTTAATATTATGCTCTCCCAAGACGGCAGTGGAAGAGGTGCAGCTGTTCTAGCATCGGCCGTTAGTAACAATTCCAAAAAATAAAATTATTTTTGTAATTGAAATTAGGAAATAAAAATATATTGAAAAATAATTACTTTTATTAATTTAATATACCATATATATATATATATATATAATTTTAATAGGTTTTACTTTGGTTGTAGTATGTATGTTACGGGCAAAGTAGAAAATGGGGCATTGTTCACAACGCCCAATTTAATGATCAATGTAGAAATAAATAAATATTTAATAAATAAACTAAAATAATAAATATTAATTATATTATTTAAAATTTTTTTATTTATTTTTACATGTACTACTGTTGTGACACTGTGATGTACAAAGTCTTTCTGCATGTTAACAACTACATACTTTTATTTTACATTGTGTCTTACACATACAACGATCGTATCCTTGACTTCCCAAGTTTGAACATTTCCGTGCTAGGTACTTCTCTCAAAGAAATGTTTATCTGTGGTACTTGATAAGTTCACTATGAACACTGTGTTTACTGTATTTTAATAGTAAGATTAAGTATTTTATACATGGATAATGTTTCATTTCTGTTATTTATCGTCAAATACTAAATTAACGATATACGCAGATTTACAAATCAGCAATATACACGATTACCTACAGATAATTCCTTATCCATTTATTATTTAATCAATATTCGATTATAAACATAGCATCACTTTTGTAAATTATAAATTATTAACTAACGTATAAGTAAAAGTAGGTAATCATTCGACTATGTCATTTAGAAATAAGAATATTTCCTAATATTGATGACAAATTTAAAATTTTTACCTACATTATGTTAAGAGTATATTCCATAAAATACAATATCGTCCACAAGAGTTTGAATATAATATACTTTGCCTGGAAATAATCGGGCAATGTAAAGAATATTATAGTTTTAAAATACATTTTTTATACTGCCCAAAACGTTCGGTCATTGTATACAATGCCCGAATTTCCTACTTCGCCCGTACACTATACGAATAAAAACAAATTTAATCAAATTATTGAAATAATAATCGCTTGAGGACGCTTTAAAGTTTCATAATCTCGGGTGAAGTTCTATTAAATATTCCCAGCGAAATTTAATTTGAGCGTAATTTTGTGAACAGGTGCACGTATACTCCTTTCCCCGAAAGTTTTAAAACTAAATGAGCGCGCACACTGCGTACGTTCCGGTTCCGTCACGACACGGTTTCTCGGCGAGCCGTAAGCTTTGCTTATCATTAATTTTTATGAACAGGCGCACCACCACATAGGTTAGCATCTCGACGTGTGACGGAGACGTATGGATTGCTAATTAAAGCAAAATTGACGGGCTGCTTGGCGGATACCACTAGCGGCAATTTTTTTTTTTTGTTCTCACGCGTATATTGTTTTTGTACATTATTTATTTTCTTAATCAGATTGTTAATTTCGTTTATACTCTAATTACAATGTAAGACGAAATTTTAATTGAGTGCGTTCCTTTTTATTTGACGATCCTACAGATAAAGGGCATTAATATTAAAATATTTGAAAAATTTTGACTCGTCTTGTACAAGGTCAGGGAATAAATTTATGAAATTCCCCGCGCTGGTTTCTTTTTGAATTAATATTCAGTGGCGAATCTACACACGGGACAACCTGGGGCGGCTGACCCAAAGCGTCAGGTTTAAAAGGGCGTCCAACGAACGAATTTGAAACATTTTATGCAGAGTGCCTGGGGGAGAGGGCGCCACAAAAAAACAAAAAAAAAAGCGTAATTCTCCACTGTTAATATTATGAACCCATAACCTTTTCTTTTTTCTGTCTTCTTTCTCTTCGTCCTCTGCGATACTAAATGTTGTTATAGGTCCCTCGTCGGAAGAGAAGTCCATATTTACAATACTAAATAAACTTTTAACATGCACCTTAAAAACTACGATGAAATGTACAGTAACAATTCCAAACGTAGATTGACGACAAGACGTAAGGAAACGCATCCAGCGTGCGCGGCTCCTCGCCGTTCCGTCACGTCGCGTTTCCAACCGTTTACTTGACGTGACGGAACGGAACGCATCCAGTGTCGCGCTCCTTAAGGAGGACCTGTTGGATTAATTTGTCACGGGCAAAATAGGAAATTTTCACGAGACCAATGCAGTGCTGTGGATGTGCGGACGATAAGGACAAACTATTATTAGTTTAGTACAATTCATTGAAAGTCATCCTGGTCTATTAACGATTGGCAATCAAGGCGATTGCGTTAACAACATAGCCAAATCTCCAGCGTGGGAAACAATATTTGTGCATTTGATTTTTGATTAGAAATTATTTAATTTTATCCCTGCATATTATTAAAAATAGCTAAGGAACGAAAAATGTTTGTTCTATAGGAATGAGGAAAGGAAGCAGTTCTTTTCTTCAAACCTGGAGAACGGGAAAGGATTTAATTCGTTTTTAGCAAAAATAAAAAGCAGTTAACCAATTTCTTTTTTAAAAGAATTTTTCAAGCACTGATTAAAAGTAGGCACGGGCGGCATCAGAGATTTTTTTCTAAGGAACGAGAGGAGACTAGGGGCAAGATCATGGCAAATTTTTTTTGATGGAACAAATATATGGACTTTTGACTCTTTTTCTAGGCTAAGAAACAAATGTTTGAAATAATAAACTCATATTAATTTATAACGTTTTGTTTAAATATATACGTATATTTCAAAAATTCCATAACATTTTTATTACATTTAATTGACAATGAAATATCAATATTATTTGACAGAAACAGACGTATAATATATAATAAACCGTATTTTTTTTTTGTTTTACTATCCTACAATTTAAATTTTTAATTTAAAACTCGATTCTATAATAAGTAAAATACTGAAAAAAAATATTGACATATATTTTTAATATTAACAATATTTTTTATTGGATTGTAGAATATTTTTAGCACACGCCCACAGTGTTATATATAGAGCTATGATTTCTATGCATATGTATGTTATTTTTTCTTAAGACCAAATTGATTGGTTGTCAGGTATGTCCACGATTTGGCTTTTTCTCGATTAAATAGAACCACTTTTTTCCTTCACATTTTTGTATATTTCGAACATAATATAATTGCATATATACATACATTTTTAAGAATCTTGTTAATTTTAAATGGTATTTATTTATTGGACGTCTATAATTATTGGGTTATATGTTATAAATATAATAACTATTTAATCTTATCATGGTCAGACGACTATGAATAGGATTACCTACACATTATTTCACAACGTATATTGTGCTAGTACAAAAGTACTTCATTTCATTAGTATGACGTCTATTGTGTCTTTACACAACACACGTCATACTAAGTACGGACATTTATATTTAATAATTTTAGTGGTTTTAACAGTACCATTTTAATAAAATGTCGAAAATTCAAAGTGAAAGTGCCAAATTACTTGACTAATAGTTGAAGAATTTTTCAATGAAATTTTTAAAACACACGACAAAATATTATAATGTATTATTTGTGAACAAGCTAAGCCAGTAACAAAACGTTTTCATGTAGTACATTATAATACACGCAAGCATATAGAAAATACTAATTTAAAAACTAAATCAAAACAGTAATTTATCAAAAGTACATTAGAAAACTAAAATAAATAAGCAAATTTTCTTCTAGATTTATGTCAAGCAATATTAAAATCTGATATATCTTTATGGAAGTTGAATCATCCATCAATTAAGATTTATTTAGAAAAATATACCGTAAACGCGTTTCTGGCCAGTCTACAAAATTTCGTTTCTAATGTTTTTATATAGTTTATGAAAATACTATTTCTCGTATTCGTTCGGAAATTGACGATGAACCGATTTGGGTTTCAATAAACGGTTGATATATTAATTGTTACATTATAGAGTTGGTCTTCTCCATGAAAAAATTATTCTAAGCCGTGTTTATTAGTGTGTGAAGATCTTTAAAAATTTAATTTTCAAATTATTGGTAGAATATTTAATGATGCGACGCATCCCTATTATGGTCATATCAGGCGAGTGAAGTACGATAAAGTATTATTTTTTGTTTCTAACGCCCGCCATATATGGTTAAAACCGCAGATTTCTTGACTATGTTATTCCCCTAATTTAATTCATTTAAACATGTTTGGCACATGGGATTCATAGAATTAGCGAATGTTTACGAAATGAATATTCTGCTCTTGGTAAATTAAAATCGACGTTTAAAAACATATTTTTAAAAGCTCCCAGCCGAATTATCAAAGTACGTGAATTATTCCCGGATTTGCCTTTACCACCTCAAGCAATTTATAACTATATGTGGAACATGGTTAAATTCAGTAGAATACTATCCAAAATAATTTTGATTCAATAAAATCTGTAATATTACATTTAGACGATAAAGCAGAATCAATTAAAAAAATCAAAAGAATTGTTTGAAGACGGCAAACATTTAAAAAATGATTTAGCTTATTCAAAAAATAATTTTTGTTTTCTCGTCGAAACAATATTACTAATTTAGAAAAAGTACACTATCTATTTATAAGGGCTTAAAAATTATTTTAAATGTGAAAGATAAACTGTATACATGTAACGGGAGAGTAGCAGAATTGATAGAAACTAAAATGACGGACTTGGTACTATAGAAGAAATAAAGGATTCAAAACACTTTTAAAAATTCGTAACATTATAAATGGTGAATATGAAACGAAAGAAAAAGATAATAATATTACTTTAAATCCAGGACAAGTCAATATAAATCTATTCTTCGATTCAATCATCAATTGTTCATATTTGAAAATTTGAAACGACATAAATATCATAATAGCATGAAATAATATAAACTAATATTAAATGTAATAATAAGTTATGATAAATAATAATTTTAGAAACACTGTATAGAAATCCTAGCTCTAGTTATATTTACAAAAAACTATCATTTTTCAAAAATGTATTCTTAAAAATACGCGTTAGTTTTAATTATTACTTATATTAGTATACTTAATTTATTTTATGTACAATCAATTTATGTTTTAATATGATCTGGTATAAAGTAACACTGAAGACATAACTTACATTAATAATTTATATAAATAGATATATTAAATATATAAATAATTATTATTATTATTATTATTATTATTATTATTACTATTATTATTATTATTTATTATTATTATTATTATTATTGAAAAAAAATATATACACCCATGCACTCATTATTAGTAAATACTCTTTACATGTTTATTTAATATAATTATATTAATTTAAAATTTCCTAGAATTATTTGTTGCCATTTTAAAATCTGAATGAGAATTACTATGTTTGATTTAAGGTAGAACGTTTTTCTAATGTATTCTCATCTGGTAAATCAAAAATGTTTAACAGATAACCGTTAATAACATCTAATAAAAAATAATTACACTTATACTGTTATAAAATATTGAACACACTTATAAATTAATAGTAATTATTCAACTGACCAAGTGTTTAATACAGTGATAGTTCAGACTCATCTATTTCATTAATACATATTGTCTCGTGTTCAAATAATTCATAATTATCGAAATCTGATGAATTAATTTTTGTACTACATATATTATGCACATTAGTATCTTCTGTAGATATATTACTTTGATTGCCTGTAAATAATACAAATTTTAATATGAATAATTTTTATAATATTCAAAATAATTTTGAGTGGATTACTTGTATCATCTAAAATTGTCATCACTTCAATATTCTCATTTTTTTCAGTATGGTAAACATTTAAATTCACATCTTTGAAATACGAAGAAACTGTTTGGCATTTGCATAAAGCTGAAATAAATTGTTTAGGTTTAATGTCATAAAAAGTTGTTATCATCAATGACATCTAATTACAAATAATTATATACAACACTAATACAAGGTAATTTACATATTATTATTATTATTTTTATTCATTTTATTATATTATATTTTAATATTTTTTCTTAAAGCCGTCTAAGTTACCTACTTTTAATGTTCTTCTAATCCAACAATTAAAATATTAATATTGAATTAAAATTTTAATTTAAAGCAATTATGTCAAGCTCTTAAACATACTCGACGTTTTAAAAAGGTGATAGTTTAGATTTAACTAATTTATTAAAACATATTTCCTCTTATTCAAATAAATAATAATCGTCGGAATTTGATGAATTCATTTCTATACTTTAAATATCATTAGAATTATTATCGTCTGTACATACATTACTATACATTACTTTCATTCGCTGAAGGATATAAAAAAATTGTAATTTATACAATTATTTATTCTTATAATATTTAAAATAAATTAGAATAAATTACATGTATAATATAAAATTATTATCACTTCAGTATTCTCATAATGTTTAGTATTGTGACCATTTGAATAACCATTATTTATTCAACTTATAATCAATATTTAAAATTTAGTTACCCAATTTTTTGTATTTTTTGTAATAATCACTTATTCTTTTATTATTATCTATTTATCCATGGCATTGTATTGCTAATTAAATTTATTTATGTTATTTATTTTTTCTCTAAATATTTATTTTAATTAAATATAAATATGATCCATAATTTATTCCAAACATTAATTATGTTTTGTATTATAAACACATTTTATAGAATGTAGATCTATTGTAATAATTAATAAATCAATATTAATTTAACTTTTTTTTAAACATAAAAAAAGCTGCAGTATTATTTATACTATACAGTAATAATTAAAACTCACAAATATTAAAAATATTCTTGGTATCAGGTGGTATTTTATGTAATTTGTCCTTATTATCATTTGTATTATGAGATGAGTTTTTCTCGAGTGAACCCGAAAATTCTTTATTTTGAATTTTTTGTTTATCTTCGCATTCGACTGTAACGGAAAAGAAAAAAATATTTTTTAAACTACATAATAAAATAATTATTAAAATTTGTTTAAAACAGAAACTATTGAAAATTATTAAATATAATAGTGTCCATTATTATTTAATAACCAATAAATAATTACTAAATATTGGTAGATTTAAATAATGCACAATATTTATTACAACATAATAAATAAATCACTTTGGGTAATAGATTATACTTAATTTAAATTTATTTATTATCTTATACAATATAGGTAATATTATACAACATAATATTAATTTTTAATTAGTGAATTGTATTTTATTATATATATATAAATTAATTTTTTAAATTATTTATTTTTTAAACAACAATTTATTGAAAACGCCTTAATTATAATATACCTACTAATAATTATAAATTATGTAGTCACTGTTCATTATTCTAATCCATTCATATATGTTAGGTTTTAGATCACAAAAACATACCTTTTAACTCTTGTAAGGGATTTTCAACTGCTAAATTTAACTTTTCATTTTCCATTAAATCATGAATATTTTTTTCAGTAATAGAAGTATTTTTAAATACACTAGATGCATCCAAATTATAGTTATGTTCTTTTTGAATAGAGCAAATATAACTTTCCCTGGTGAATTTATTATCATTATATATTGGAAAGTTTTCATCTAATTGGTCTAAAACAAAAATATGTTTTTTTTCAAATGATATTAGAATAAAATATGTTGAAAAATAATTTCAAGCCCGAATTAATATTTCCAAATTCATTAATTTCATTAAAATTATTTGTATATTTTAAAATCTAAATGAGATTTACCATTTTTATTTTGATTTATAATATAACTTTTTTCTAATGTATTCTCTTCTGATAAATCAATAATTGTGGATGGCTTATCATCAATAACATTACTTTTTAGTAATTTTAATATATTACATTGATTCACTGAAAAATACAAAATTACAACTGATCTGTTTCATATAATATTCAAAATGTTTAAAGTAAATTACTTGTATCTTGTGAAAATGTTACTGCTTCCGTATTCTCTTGTTGCAGCACTGGATTATTTTTTGCTGATTTACTATCCGACAATAAATTACCTATAGAAATAAATACATTTAAAATTATATTTCTTGAAATTTTAAATAACATTTATATAAAATGTTGTATAAAAAAACTATATACACATAACATTAGTATTGTCTGTACATATAGTACTATGATTCGCTGAAAAATAATAAAATTGTAATGTATTGATTACTTTCAATATTCAAAATAAGTTAAGAGTAAATTACTTGATTCATCCGAAATTGTTATCACTTCAGCATTCTCAGCAATGTATACATTTGAATAATCACTATCTGTAATAGAACAATTTTTTTGGATATTTAATGAGACTAAAACAAATTGTTTAAATTTAATATCATAAAAGTTGTTATCATCAATGACAATATTTAGAAATATTACTATATTATATAATTCAGTTATAAAATATGTTAAATATAAATTAATAGCATTTGTGTTAAGCTCTTCAACCTACCAGGTGATTTACATGGTTCAAATAATTCATTAATACATAACTTCTCTTCTTCTAATAAATCAGTATCAGTATTTGATGAATTAATTTCTGTACCATTTATATCACTAACATTTCCATCTTCTGTAGACATATTACTTTGATTTGCTGAAAAATAATAACTTTGTAATGTATCAATTTCTTACAATAGGTGTTCAAAATAATTTAGAGTAAATTACAAGAATCATCTATAGTCATCAATAGATAATTATCATTTTGTTCAGTATTGTGAACATTTAAGTCATTATTATTTGTATTATTTTCAATTTTGAATTCTTCCATCAATTGTTTTATAAATTCATCAGTAACAACAATAATATCACTATTATATCCACTTTCTTCCGTATTGTTCTTTGTTACAGGATCTATATAAAAATAAAAAACATTAGATTGTTATAAATAAACATTATAGACATTTTCAGGATGTTCAAGTAGAACAGTATTTATTAAACAACTATTATTATGAAATGATAATATTATATTAAATTTGAAGAAACAAAAATAGCAAATAAGCACTTATATGTGGGCGAGATTG
The DNA here is from genome assembly GCA_032441825.1 of Chaetogeoica ovagalla. Lineage (NCBI taxonomy): Eukaryota > Metazoa > Arthropoda > Insecta > Hemiptera > Aphididae > Chaetogeoica > Chaetogeoica ovagalla. The sequence continues at coordinate 717,581 of CM063747.1, read as the reverse complement.
ATGTTTTTATATAGATAAGTGTACATATAAGTGTATGAGTAGCATTAAGAATAATTATCTGAAAGTATAATTAAAGAATCCTCATAAATGTATTAACTATTGTGTATTTTTTTTAAATAATAAATATAAAAATCGATTAAAACGTCTGTCTATAAGTTCTATTTTTCTACTTCAAAACGATGAGTACAAAGCATTGGTATTAACCATAATAAGATTATAGAATATTTTTCTATTTTTTAGATCATTTAGGATTTGAGCCAAGTCATGTAAAATTAGATATGACCTCCAGTTTATGCCACACATTAATTACGTTTTGTATTATAAACACATTTCATAAAATGACAGATCACTTGTCAAATGTAATAGTAATAGTAACAAATAAAAAAAAAACTAATATTATTTCTACTATACAGTAATAATTATAATTCACAAATGTTAATGTTATAATAATACCAATATTATTGTTTAATATTATTATATTTAACATATAAATAATACTTTTGAATATTTTTATTATTATTATTATTATTATTATTATTATTATTATTATATTATATTATGTTGGTAATATCATTTATAACGAACAATTTTATAAAAAATATTTAATAATCACAACTATATAATTAATTTTTGTTTTATCATGTATTGGTAAACAATCAATTTCCAGTTTAGAATCTGATCCAAATAATCAAGGCGTATTATTTTTAGTAAATAATTGTTTTTCTTAACGTGGTGAAAAAAATATCTTGTGTAAATCTAAAATACGTACAAATATTTATTTAAATTGTTTACAAATTGTTATTATTTTTTTTTTCTGTAATTATGCTATGGATAACTGGTAAATAGTTAACACTCAAACGTAGAAAGAACAATAATTCCAAAGATTTTAGCAAGAAACTGTTAATCATAGAAGTGGTGAGCATGTAACTACTGCTTGAATAAATCTAATATAAATTGAATTTATTTTAAAACGTTGGATTTTCCTATGAGACCCCCTGTGTATTAAACATTTTGAAAACGACGTTAAATTAGCATTTTATGTACCTAATTTTTCATTATATCATTTATTTATTTTATAATAGAAATACATTATGACCATATTGTTTTAAAGTAAATGAATATAATAAATAATAATATACTAAATACAATAATATTGTACATAATATAAATTATATACAATAATATATTGTGAAACTAATATCATAAAATTATTTTCTTAACTCAAAATAAACAAATTAAAACATATATTATTTTACATACCATCATTGCATGGCATGTTTTCGTTCGAGTCTTTTTCTTGACTTTCTTTTTCTATTAATGATAAAACAATTAATGAATATCAAAACAAATATTACTAAATATAAAACGAAATTGATTATTAACAATATTAACAAAATATTTATACATTATTATTTGAAAGATTTCTTTGTTGTGGCAGTTCTATTAAGTTTATTATTTTCTAAAAATAAAATAATGTAGAATATTTTGTTGAAATTATTAATAATATGTATAATTTAATTTACTTTTTAATTCCTTTTCTAGTTTATTTCTTGTCATATAGCCATCAGATGTTAGAGTTGCATTATTTATAACTTCTTGAGTCTGTTTTTCAAATCTTTTTTTTTTATCTAAAAATAAAAATAAAATGAATTTATCCTTACATTTTTAATATTTATGGCACTTATTGTTAATTTCTATTAGTGTAAGAAAATGTTGTCTTTTACTGTAACAAACCTAACATTGTTCTTTTATTTTAAACATATTTTTTCTAATTACAGGTAACTTATTTTTATCAAAATAATAATGCAAAAAAAATATATATACATATATATTCAGGTATGATATAGTATGCCATACACGGGTTGAATTATGAAACTATAATGTTTATAGAAATTCAAGACATAATACATTTTATATTAATAAACAAATAGAACGCTATTACTACAAAAAACTATATAATTTTAATTTGTAACAAATATTTTTGAATAATCAAAAAAGATAAACAAATCAAAAAATAAATAAATAAAGAAGCAAAATCAAAATTTAAAATCAACAATCATGAAAGTAATAAATGATAACTTATCATTTTGTTCGGTTTATATTGAAAGCATTAATTTGTGTAAGGTAAACAAAGAATGGCTTTAGTTCAATGTATGTAAGTTTTGGATTCTCTTAGAATGTGCAAGAGAATGCAAGAGTTCATTTTACATGTATGTCATAATTGTAACTAAAACATTTTTATACATTTTATATTTATTATAAAGAGAGTAAATATAACTACTTTTTAATTTTATTAAATTATATACACAATTGTTTTACATTATAATGTTTATTATAAATCTAGTTGGTTATTTTTAGGTATTATGATTAACAAAAATGACAGGAATATTTATTTTACTTTTTATATATTTAAAGATTGCTGTTAAAAGAAACCAAGTTGGTTATTTATTATTACTATCAAATCTAATTTTTATGTTATAAATACAATATAGGTATATAATAAAGTTTAAACATTAAATTTGTGTATGATAGTATTAAAATTTACTCCAAACTTGTGTTAAAAAAAATGCTAAATTTAAATTAATAAAATATGTATGTGCTTACTGTTAAAGTACTGTAGTTTATCTATCAATTATCTAAACTACATTTTCTATTTATTGGTACAAAAAGAGAACTCAAGTTATAATTACTTCAAATATCAGTATAAAATATGTTACAACTATCCCCTTACCTAACCTAACCTACTTTAAGAAATTAAACATTAGTCAAAATATTTACATTTATCATAATCATAATCATCATCATCATCATCATCATCATCATCAGCATCATCATCATCATCATCACCATCATAATCATCATCATCATCACCATCATAATCATCATCATCATCATCATCATCATCATCATCATCATCATCATCTATCACTGGAAATGATTTTCTTACACACTTCTGTGCAGTCCTTGTTTCCGACTTACAGACCAACAACAAACCATCTACATAAATAAATACAACATTTTTACTATACTTTTAAAAACAAGTGCATACAATTTTCAAATAGTACACAAGTTAAATAAAAGAAACATTATTTATATATTATATACATATATTTATTTATTTATTTATTTACACACATATATTCCAATTATTAATAAAGTTTAAAATTATCAAAAAAAAAATTGTAATAGTTTTGTAATGCACAAATATACACAAATATACTTATATGAATGGAAAACGGTAATAATTTTTTACATAAACATTTTGGCATTAGTGTTATTGAATTCATTGTAGTTAAAAATATTTGTATTAAATACACAGGTGTATATTTTTGGAGACTATGTAAACGATATTAAAACTTGACATTAAATGACATTTAACCATAAAAGAATTTAATTGAATACAAATGAAGAATTGTAATTTTATGTGAATAAAATGAATACTGTTATCAATTACTACTTGTGAATCGCCTAAAAACGGTTTAAATCGTAATAGTTTTTATTATTATTCATATATAAGTAGGTCCTTCTTATAATATAATATTGGCCGTAATATTTACTTTTATCGTCGTCATTCGATTTAAATGATTGTTTTGCACGCTTCCTTGGAGGAGTGGCCGTTGCCGACTCACCGTCCGACGACAAATCGTCTATACAAAAAAAAAAAAAAAATAGAAAATTTTACTGTACAATAAAAGTGTGTATAATTTCCAAGTTACTGTGCAAGCGAACGAAAACGATATTATTTACTCACTGTTATCGGGTTCCATGGCGGAGAAGAATTCAAACGTATCGGGTTATCGGGTTTTCAACGGAACAACGCAGTGGAGCGTAAAATAATCGTTCGGCTAAAAAGAAAAAAAAAAACTAGATTACATATCGGACACATCTACGTGAATTTACGTTCAAGTATCGAAAGCGAATATTTTACAATATTAACGACGGTGGGTAATCTCACGACTAAGTTGGCTTCTTAGTTGGCGTTCGCCGAAAACCGCGCGTCCATTACGGTAATACTACACACGGAAAAACGAAATGCGTAAACCGTTTATTAACGCAGGACAACGACCGCGCCGTCAAAATATACTTGTCACTGAACACCGCGTTCAAAGAGTTTGCAACAAAACGACACCGTCCGTTCGCGTTGTGTTCACAGAAAACGGGGGTTTTTTTTTTTTTATGCGTTTCGGAGACGCGCGGAATAAATTGCCTGTTGATAGTGATTCAGCAACAGAGCCGTTATGTTCAGCAACACAACCCGGTAGCCGTTGCCGTTCGTAAACAATCGCCGCCCGGAGAACGAACACCGCAGCAAAAACAGTGTTGTTTTTGGTTGAGGTCGTTTTTATTGCCAACCTAAAATATTAAATAACGCACATGTGGTGGTGGTCAGTTCATGCGTCTATCGTATCGATTATCCCTTATCGTCGTCCGGTAGTTCAACAACGTAACGAAAAAATATGGTTTAAATTACCTACATAGATTTAACAGTGGTCGCCGCAGCCTCCACCGGCCCGTGGGACGCGTTAGGCGTACGGAAGAGATTGTTTACAATTATTATCTTAAAACTAAATTATCAATTATTAAAAAAACTAAAAAAAAAAAAAAAACAGTTTATATTAAACATAACTAGACAGTGAACTAATCACTACGGCTCGAATTCTCAACGTGTTTCGTTTTAGTATTTATTAAATGTATTTTTGAGCTATATAAATTCATTTAATGAAAATATCAAAAGTTTTTAATGCATATTTTCGCACGTTCAAGAGCTGTTGCACCAATAAAAAAAATTTTCATTTGGTATTTTTTTTCTAATTGACTTAAGTCAGACTTAAGTTCAATCGTTACTTAACTGGTATTGTTCAGCTAAGTTTACAAATACGTTTTTATTCGGGATATTTGGTTGAACTTATCTATAAATTCCTTATATTTTACGATAAGTGCTGATATTAAAAAACTTGTTAAAATTGAAAACAAAATTGTTTATCCGAGTACTCTTATGAATAATTATGTGATATATTATGTAAATATTATATAGGTCAATATTGGAAATCAAGGTTGTGAATGATTTTATGGAAAATAGTTGCCATTATACTTAATTTTTTTTTTGTATATATATATATACGAAGTCAAATTATTTTTCAACACTTGATGATGACATTAGTTTTCGACAACGATTTAGGTTTATCGTTCACTGTTGAGTTAATTGAAGGCCATTGAGAACACTCGACAGATTTGTAAATTAAAAAGTAGGTTTTAATATTACCCATATTCGTATTAAAAAATATGTACTTCGGTTTTTTAAAATTTTTTTAGAAACAAATCATTTTACCGAAAAAAAAACTGTGGGTCGGCTGACCTCTTAAATCCTCCCCCTGGACCCACCACTGTTTGAAGACTTAAGTTTAGACAATTTAACTTATCAAAAATACAACAAGATAACTTAAGATTGTTAACCAATCTTTAATTAAATAGTGTTCTGGGAGTGTATTTTTATGTTTAAGAAAAAAATTCTTATTTCATCTTCAAGCTCAAAAATTCTTAATAATATTTTACCACAAGATAATCACCTAACTTCAATATGAGTAGTAGTTTTATATGATCAGATCCCATTGAATCAGTTCTGCAAGTATGTTTAAAATATGCTAAGCAAAAATAAAAAATCTCAAAGTTTTGATGAAGATAATAAAATTATTTTATGTATAAAAATAATAATAATATTATTATTATTAATAAAAATAATAATAATAATGATTTCGATATTTTTAATGACAACATTTTATATCATATTTGTGGATTTATTGTTAGGAGTATATTTAATATGACTGAGTGTCAAACTTATGCTAATAGTATGTTAGAAACATTACCTGAACACAAATATTGCCATATATATTCTCATTTCATATTAGTAGATGTCAAAAATAAAGGAAGGGTCAATAAAAAGATCAATAAATGTAATTAAAATAGCTAAATTTATTGAAAATTCCTTGATATTATTCCTTTATTATTATATTCAATAATTCCAAAAATAACAGTGTTAAAAAATTATGGAAAATATAAAAGCCTGTTACAATATACAAAATTATCAATACCTAATATTAAATTATCATTTTACATATGCATAGGTTAAATGTATTATGATTAAAATACATTATGTATTATATATATTTATATGCATACAAAAATATTTTTTAATAAACAACACAATTACAAATTAAAATTACTAATCGTATTAATTCCTTATTTCTACTAAAACATTAGTTGTACATAGATTATAATTAAACATAAAAAAACACATTACTCATAAATATGGAATAAGTAATAAGAACTTGTTTTTCACAATTATATTTTTTTATCTTTATAAAAAATATATGTATGTAGAAATTAATTTTAGTTCCCATTATTATTAGGTAATTTCTCTTTTAATAGGTTCAAATTTAACTGCATCACTGAAATATCATTCTTATTCTGCAAAAAGTGTTTTAAAAGGCCTCCTTCATTTAAAGAAATTTTCTTTTCAACCTCCTTATCATACAATTTTTTTGTCACTTTTGTGTAATCGATAGCATTTTGGACTTTTCCAACAAATTTAATAACATTGTCCACGTATGCTTGGCCCATGTTTAACGATGTATCATTATATGGATACAATACATAAAGAACTGTTATAACAGCCAAAATATATTCCTTGTTCTCAATAACATCACACTTTGATCCTCTAGGAATATGACAAAATAATCGAACCAACTTTAAAAGTCGTATTCCTTGAAAACATTTAAGATCATTTAATTGTATCCCCAAACAAATAAGGTTTTTCATCGCAATAACCAAATGTGCTTTGACATGATTCCTAAATTTTTTAAATCCAAATTGAAGTACAGTATACTGGTTATCACTGTATAATTTATTTAAGTACAGAATCAATAATTCAATTGCATCATTTTTAACATCAAATTCATAATTGTAATCTGTCATACCACCGGCTTCCATTAAAAATACTCGATGACATTCCTCATTCAACAAATTTGATGGAATCACATCAAATTTTGACAACATTAATATGACAAAAGATTTTCCAAAGATATCATTTTTGAATACTGACAAGGCTAAGTTCAAGCATTTTTCTAAGATATAACACCTATTGTAAATTATAGGCCCCCATGTCTGTCCACTTTTGAAGTATAGATAATAAAATGAAGCCAAGTATGTATATTCAATACCATCAATTACCTCTCCTAGTAAACAAAATGGGTCATAAACTACACTGGAAAATATTTCTACAAATTCAACTCGACTAATCTTGGCACGTAATGCTAAAAAAGCAAATCTGGAAAAAGCATATAATACTGATTGAAAGTTTTGAAATTGTTTAGTTAGTTTCAATAAATGTTTGAATACAATCGGTAAGATTTCCTTTAAATATTCATCACTCTTTTCATATAAGTTATTAAAAAGGCTAAGTAATAAAAATTTTAAATGTACTGTATTAGAACAATTCATACTTTCCAAAATAGTTACCGCAATTAAAACAGCCGATTTCAACATACAATTACTCGAATTAATCAATCCCAGATAACTATAAATTAAAAATTGGTATTCATTAGTTTGGGCCATTTTAAATAAGTGTTCTTCCCAAAAATTAAAGTAATCAGGTCTATTTTTAAAATTATCTTCAGTTAACTGATCTCCAATTAAATTTATTATGTTTATACATTTGTTTATAATAAAATCTTTCTTGCTTAACAGCTCCAATGCTACATTGATATTGAAATCCTGCATACAGCATTTTAATTCATCAAATTTCCTATTGTATTCCATTTTGTAAATATAAGTAGATAGGTAATAACTTATGACACGTCACGACACACCTAAAAGAAATAAATTACAACATTATTATCTTAAAAGCTTTTTCTTTTCATTAAAAATTATGTTTACTTATAGGCATAAACTAATAAAGGTTCAAATAATTTGTGAACATTTTATGAATAAATGTATAAAAAAAAAATATATTTTTCATTAATTTTGATATTACCTACTTTATGATTTAAATAAATAATAATAATAATAATCATAATAATATATGTTAATGATTTGTTTGTATCGCCCAAATCATTTGATGGAAATCTTAATAAGCTTCGCTTTCTGTTCAAAAAGATGGTAAATTTCCCTCTATGTACACAAATCGAACAACGAACCAATTTTACCATGGCACAAGATGTGCAACAATCTCGGAAGAACCTCGGTATTACCGCATACTGTGATTTAATTTACACTATTATTTACTCACTGGATGTTCTTCGCTATTGGATGTGGATCTCGTTTTAGTTAACGATTACTGGTCCGTATAAAAGTGCTTTATGATTCCGACTCCTCCTTATGCGCACAGTGTATATGGTTATTCGTCTTCGGCGAAAAATGGTACCCACGGGCTATAAGCTGATTGCGATTATATATCTGTAATAATATTATTAATATAAGAATCTATATATATATATATATATATGAATGTGTATTAAGAAATATTAAAAATGCTATTATATACATATTACGGTGAATGACACTTTATTACATATAGGCCATTGCCCTCCATAAGACCGAATGACTCGCAATTCAAACAGAATATAGATATCGAACACAATAAATAAATCGATAATAATACAAATCAATAAATAGCGCTCCTACCCCTTTAGGAATATTCGTTAGTGAGCGTTTGTACCGAAATAATGAAATACAATAAAAAACTTTTTACCTTTTTGGCGTTACACACACACACACACACACGTACTTTCGTCTTCTACACTGGTACTTTTTCGTCGCACCACGAGATCTCCGGGTTACTCGTTAATGACGACGGTCCGTCCGGGAATCGAAAAATATATAATAAAGTATTTTTTTGTTTTTTATCGTTTCGGAGCTACGCGTATACAGTGCAATATACTTTTTGTCGTCGCACCGCGCCGGGGGGGGACTACGGGAAACGACGGGCACGGGCTTGAACGGAACGTCTAGAAACTCTACCGTAAACGATGAGCACGGAATACCGTTCGTAATCGATTGACAACGAAGCCGTATTGAACACACGCGATCCAACAATGCGTTTTCCCGCGACACGGCGGCACACTAGAACAATACGCTTTTCTCAAAGCCACGTCGTAAAACGCATAAAAAAAAATCTTTGGTTCTTCAACAAATAAATCGGCAATGAATAAAATGACGCGCACGACGACGAGAACGCCGGACGCGATAAAAAAAAAATGTCAAGTCGGCGGCGTGGAAGAAAAAAAATTAATAGAATTTATGACCTCGGGGACCCCTCGACGACTCCTACTGGTACGGTAATAATTGTTCAAAAAAAATATTCGTTCCGACGGAAGATAAATCGTTTGGAACGAAAATTCAATGAAACGAAAATTATTTGGATTATAATATATGATTTGAACAAATATTGTTGGAACAAATGGCAATATTTGGAACAAGTATACATTTGATAATTTTTTGGAACAAATATTTTTTGGGACAAAAGGTAGCGGTCCGTCGTATAGGCTACATTTGGTTTTTGAGGGTATATTATATAAAAAAGCAAGGAGAATAGATTGTCATTGTGCCCGTGAACGTGGTCGTCATGCGGTACAAAATTTTAACGGTTTTTTTTATCGTAACCGCGTCACACGATAACACAGGCTACTCATACAGATTATATTTCACTCATTTATTGTTACGGAAAACCTGTTGAATTTTTCGATTCGTATATGACTGTAAGTGTACAAAAATATATAAATCGTAGTAGTAGTAGTAGTAGTAGTAGTTAATTATGGTAATTTTAATCTGCATTGTAAACTATATTGAAATTAACAGATATAGTAATAATATAATGTACATTGTAAATATTATGTACCTCGTTTAAAATATTACATATTAAACGTTTGCCAAAGACCGTCGGGCAAATCCCTGTGTAATCGTCCTTTCTTTCAAAAAATAAATAAAATAATAATAATTTTGAATATATATAGATATATGTATATTGTATAATGTATATAGATATATGTATATTGTATAATGTATATAGATATATGTATATTGTATAATGTATATAGATATATGTATATTGTAGATAGCAATACATCGTTCACGAGTCAACATCTGAATCTCGCCAAGAAAATACGGCACCTACGACGATACAGCCTCCCAGATATAACTGCTGTAGGTACATCACAAAAATACGTTTAGCATAATCAGAATCCATATTCTCGACAAACATCATTCGCCAAAAACTTAATGGCACTCACCCTTAATACTAACGTTTGAATTGTTGAGCAATAGTATATAATTCTAATATTTCTACCCAAATGTATGTTATAACGTGACATGTATTTATAGGAATTTTACGATTATAGATTGGACACTTATTTACTAGAACAATTGACCATCAAGGCAAATTTACATACGTTTTACTAAGTGTTTTTTACCAACATTATTTTAATTGTCAATATGGATCGCTACATGTGAACACATTACACAAATTACGTTATGTGTGTGTGTGTGTGTGTGTGTGTGTGTGTGTGGTAATAATCATGTGATCATTTGTTTTTGTTTTACTAGGCACAATTTGTATAAATCATTCGGAAAGTAATATTTAAAAATAGTTAATTAATATTTTAAAATATAATATAATTTATGTATTTTGTTAAAGAATAATATAATACTAATAGTATACGTATACGAGTAATGTATACATATAATATATCTTTTAAACTAATTTAATCGATATTAAATTATTTTTTTATTAAATAAATGAAATCAGATTAATCAGTACAAATTAGATTTCACTACACGCATTATTCTTCATTTACATTTTATATTAAAATTAAAATATCTAGTCTTACAGTTACATTTCAAAACACTAAAAAAATTATTTAATACTTAATATATTATAATATTCACACATCATATATAATTAATAATATTTAATAAAAAAAATAAATATCTATATAATTCTGTGTAGATTTTTAACTCTGAAACTGATGTATATGTTACCGGCTAAACCCGATTTTAGGATTGACTATAATTAAAATAATTAAAAAAAAAAAAAAAACATAAATTTGGGTAAAATTTATCAACAAATCTTTATTTGTAAAATTTGTAGCGCTTATCAAAATATTGATAGATTTATAAAATACACCAAGTATGCCTAACACTTAAAATTAGTCAATATTGTTCTCTATTGTTCTAGATAATATAGTCAATAATTAATTCTTTTTAAATTATGTCAAGGAAACGTTAAAACATAACTAGAAGTGATCCAGTTCCAAAACAAAGCAATATAAGGTAAGCAGAAATTAATAATAATAATAATAATAATTATTATTATTATTATTATTATTATTATTAATATTAATATTATTAGCATCATCATCATCATCATCATCATCATTATCATCATCAATAAAATAAATTAATATGAACACTGTATTACTAAATATAATTTGAATAATTGTTTTTCATTTTACAATGCACAAAGAACTCCCTTTGATGAAATGGCAGTTTTCAATAAGCAAAAATGTCTAACTTGGTTTTTTCATTACACAACTTATTCAAATTCTATTTTCGGTACGTTAAATAAAATTTCATATTTTAGATTGTTCAAATTCTATATTGTAATGATTTATAGGCCCTACCGGAATGAAAAAGTTTTGTAACGAGCTCGGCATTGATCCAGAAGATAAAGTAATGCTTGCTTTGGCTTGGAGAATGAATGCCAAATCAATGGGATACTTCACGAGTGCTGAGTGGTTAAAGGGTTTGACAGAATTACAGTAAATATTCTAATATTTATATTACATACATTAAAAATATATTTATATATAATAGATACATACTTTGATATTAGGTGTGATTCAGTGAAAAAATTACAGGAGAAATTGAATTTCTTAAGAGAGTATTTCAACGATGCTTTAACATTCAAAAGTATTTATAGATATGCATATGATTTTGCAAAAGTAAGTTTTACTTATACTTATCGTCAGAGCTTATTATTTTATTAAATAAGTATACATGTATATAATTTTCTGTGTGCAACTGTTCGACTAATTATGTTTTAAGGGCGAACAATTTTACACAACATAAATTTTACTTTATCTATATTCAAAAAATCTTGAAAACCTAAGTCACAGGTTTTTTTTGTTTATTACCATTTAAAATTCTTTTAGACAAAGTGTATTATTTTGGTGGAAAATAATACAACCGATATAGGTTATTTTTTGTGTACTACTTTTTACTTATTAATTAATTAATTATATTTAATTTTTATTCAGGTCACTATTTAGAAATTGGAATTTTCACCAAATATTTATTTTATTATTATAGTATTATTTTATTTTATTATTATTATATTAATATAGTAAACATTTCTTAGTTTTTTCAATTTTGAACTATTTATTGAAGTTATATTTTTTCCCCATAAAAGTTGTAATATTAGGATTTAATACAGGAAAATGTAATACATGGTTAATCATAAATTATATATTCTATGCCAGGTGTGCCTAACTTGTGGCTTGTGTAACTATTTCTATTTGCCCGTGAATATATAATAATAGGCATTTTAAAAATTTTAATTATTTTAATACACTTATAAGAGTTAAACAATTTATTACAATAATTTTTAATTGAAAAATAAAAAAAATTATGTTTTATTAATACAAATAAATTAGTGCGACATTTCTGTGTATTTTGTTTTAACTAATTTTTCAATATTCTGTGTGAAATGTGTAAGACTAATAATCCTTAGAATGGAATGTAAATAGTTATCAATTGAAAAATTACTTTTAAAATCGTTTTGTGTAATTCATTTAGGAAAATGTCCGTTTGCTTATATAAAGTAGAACAAATTAATACATTTTTATTAAAATACTGTAGTTGGCATTTTCACATATTCAATTACACATTTCTAATTACTAATAATAAATAATATTACACCAAAACTCCACAAATTATTGAATAAAATGATTTATCATTGTTTTCAAATGTATAGTAATAACAAAACTTTTGTCTCAATAATTCATTTAAGACATCTGTAATATCCTAAGAGTTTAATAGAAAAAAAAAGAGTAGAAATACTCTTTTTCTTCTATTGAACTTTTTCAATTTTATTGTGCAAAATATATTATGATTCTATTTTGCTGTTTTTTTTAGGAAAAGAATCAACGTTATTTGGATTTTAAAATTGCAAGATCATTGTTAAAATTATTATTTGAAAAACAATGGGAACTTTACCCTTTATTTATGAAGTTTATAGATCAATCCGAATACAAAGTTATTAATAAAGACCAGTGGAATACTTTACTAGAATTTTCACAATCAATAGATCCAGATTTATCAAACTATGATGTAGATGGACCATGTAAGTCAAATAAAATATTTTTAATAAATTTTATTCTTTTTTTTTTTTTTTGAGCGTTAAATGGGTGTATTTAAAATTTAATAAATTACGTTATAAACATAAACTTATTTTACAAATCGAATGTGGTTTAAATTATTGCAAGTATTTATTTATATTGTTTATGTCATTGACAATTTTTTATCCAATAATAGTAATATACAATTGTTTAATATAAATATTAAAATATTTTCTAGGGCCTTCTATGTTAGATGAATTTGTGGATTGGCTAAAAAATAATAAGTAAAGCTGAAAACGGCAGAACACTTATTTCATACTGGAATAAAATTAATTACTGAATGAGATGTAAAATTGTTTTAATACAAATCAATAAAATAAAATTAATCACTAAATGATTGGCTTAACCGTTTTACGTTGTAAATAAATTTTATTTCAATAATTTAAAAATTATTCACAATTTTTCTTATATAATTATTATTATTATACATATATGTTATGTTTTATGTATGTATTAATAAACAAAAAAAACTATCACATATACAGTTTTTATTTATTTTTGATACATAAAAGTGTTTTATTACATGCAATAGTTGCAATAATTTGTTATTTCCTTTTATCGACTTAGCAGCAATTTTATTTTTAAACACATTTATGTACACATTTCCAAAATATTTAAATACATAGTTATAAAATATATGAATAATAATTATAACATTTATTGTGTAATAATAAATTGTTATTTTTACCACATATGTTTTACTCCTCGAGAAATATATTTTAAAATATACTACACTAGAGGTATAACAACAAAATATTGTATTACATTATTCGATTTTGAGTGGAGCGAGGAATGCATTGGTTTTACTATGATGTAGTTTTTTTTATGTCTTTAATCAAAACTTCTATCATAGTTCTCTAAAAATTTTTAAAAGCATTCGTTTTTTTTTTTATTTTACCTTCTTATCTAGATAAAAGGTAAATGTAGATGAAGATATTAGATATACATATATTGAATATATTAAAAAATATTACACTCTTGAGATTTGTAAAATCTTAGTAATATTTGTTTTCTTAACCTTAACCAATCAAAGTCATTAAAAAAAAATGTACTAAATTACATTTCCAATAACTTCTTAACAATGTACATAATCAGTTAAATACCACATTTATTTTAAATACAATTTATTATAAATAGTCATGAGAAATAGAAAGATGGATAAATAAAGGAATTAAATGAATTTAGTTGTAATAAAAAATAATTAGAAAAAAATTGCAATTGTTTTATTACTTACAATTTGAATCAAAAACATTTTTTCCTAGCTTTTTTTTCAGCAAAACTGTATATAATATCTTCATAATCTATAGTTTTTGCCAACGATAGAAAGAAGTAATAAATGATTTAGCCGGTTCTGTTGTGTTGTTCAACACACACGGACTGCAAACGATAGAAACATTTTATCTATTCCGATTATATTGCGATTGTGGCATATTAACGCAGACTAATCGGGGAAGATTCATTACGTGTAGTATACAGTAATATTATAGACTAATAGAAATCTTAAAAATAATAATTATATTAAAAAAATTTAAAACATGATGTACCTACATATTTTAAACAATAATTGTTTAAAATATGTAATAATAATTATTACTTACCTGAACTAATACTACTGGTGTCAAGGTAGGTAAAATACAATAAATGACAAAAAAAAGAACAGTCGTATAAAGTATAAATAGGTAGTAGTCACCACCGTCCGCCGGACATCGTTGACTGTCTTATTGCGATACCGAATTTCTACGGAAATTTTGATATATACACCATTATTTTTGCGTTCCAGAGACGACAGTAATAAATTACAATTATCGTGCGATTTAGAACAACCAAAAACGTAGCCTGTTTAGTATTTATATTATTTATACATCATTTATAGCTACAGAGACGAAATGAAATTGTTGTATTATTGGCATATTTTCCATAAAGAAAAATAGTTTAGAAATAATATAGAAATACAAACAAGAACTAATGGAGAAAAACCGAATAATCCTGATCAATCTGAACATTAAGGAGGTCCCTAATAATTTTCCAAAATTCTTGCCTGGGGCAAAATGGTCTCGTTGCCTCCCGCCCCTCTGAACGGCTCTGTATTTGTACATTGAAATGAATTCATTGAATGTATTCCGACAATGACATTCGCCCTCGCCCTCAAATACGCCACTGATCTGAAGTCGAGCGGGCAAAGTGACGGAATGGCTATTTTTACACTTGTCGAAGTAGCCACTTTGATAACATATAAAAAACACCACAAGTACGTGTGACGAGCTCGTAAAAATGGTGTACATGCCGGCACGGGACATGCATCGAAATTCTCGTACGTGGCGAGAACATTTTTATTATTATATTGACTAGGTTATCCGTCGTTCACTGAACACGTTTGTTTTATTAAATATATTTTATTTTTCTAATGCGGTGTAAACACTACTGCTGTCATCATCAGTGTTCGAATCGAAGTTACACCGATTCCGCGACGTGGCTACTTTGACAAGTGTAAACCCGATCTTTAATTAAATACGCCCGTTAGTGTACACTGTACTGTATATCTGTTCATCTGTTGCCTGGTCGTCTGTGGGGTAGATTATGATATGAAAACTTCTGTTTGTACCGTGTCTGTATTATGTAAATAGATCTTAAGCGCTACCGCGCCGTTTTTCTTGATGCATTGAAAAGCTCAAACTACAACTGCCGACGTCACTAAAACTATAGTATTATGTGCGCTACGTCGTCTCATTCATTTTGGGTTTACGACCGCTTTTTTCCTTGTGTTTACTTGTGCTTTGCTTGTTCACTTGTGACTTGTGAATTATTAAAACTTCTAAAATTGAAATTATTCTAATAACAGTATTATATAAAAATATAATATTAGTGTATTACGCTGTTTCAACAATTAAACGACTATAATGGATTTATAGCAATATAGCTATCAGCGATCGAGAATTATTAATATATTTAATCTCTCTCTCTTTCTGTGGTTTCAATCCGTAGATTGGTTTGCAGCCATCTTCCACTCTTCTCTATTATCATCCGCCTTCCTTTTCATTTCTACATATGAGTTACCTACATCCTTGGTCCTTTATTATCTGTTGAATGTATGCCAATCTTGGTCTTCCCCTATGGTTTTTTCTTCTACTCTTCCTTCTAAAATCAGTTTTAACAATCCTTTGTGTCTCATTATATGGCCTATCCATTCGTTTAGCCTTCTAACTATGCTTTTCCATAGCAACTTATACCTAATAATAGTTCCTGTTAAATCATTTTCACAAATTTGTTGTGATTCAATGTACTGTAGACACGAGTTATTTATAATACGGCATACGTATTTTGTTATCGCGTGCGGCGCGAGTTCAATACGCAAGGGGAGAGGTTCATGATATTATTAAACAATATATTTAAAAAAAAAACACACACACATTATTGTAACACAATATATTCTTTTCTTTGTACAAAATCTAAAAAGTTCACGGGGTTCATCCAGGAGCGTATTTACTTCATCCCCTAGAGGGTGGGCGAGTAGAAAAACGGCCCACCGAATCTGTTGCCAATTTAGAATTATCGAAAAATTATATGAAAATAATAAGTTTTAAATAAAAAAATGTTTTATTACATTTTAGTTTTAGTTCGATTAATTTTAGTTGTCAGTAGATATAGGTACATACACAAGTATCTAGGGGGGCGATCGCCCCCATCGCTCCTCTCTTGTAATCCCTCTGGATTCATTTGCCTTCAATATTTCCCGTGGGTAGGCCCATTACGATGGCGCCAATTTCTTTTTGCACCGGAGCGCAAAATGTTTAAATACGGCACTGCGATTGCGGTAAATGGATACGTCTTGTGGTTACTGAACTCATTAATCGTATGATTGAACGTTTACGCGACTCTGCAATATCGCAATACTACTGCTTTAACGTTGTTTAGCAACGTCACATAGAAACGTCACGTGTTTGATGACTAATTTCCGTAATAGTTTTCCGTGACGCACATTTTTGATGATTCATCGGAGCCAAGAGACATTTCTACGGTAAAAAAAAAATATTGCAAATTCAATACCAAATTTTTCATTTTATTCTAAATTATGTGTAATTTTAAAATGTCAGTGTTGGCGATGCTTTTAGACGGAATTCGCGGTGCATTTGTGTCTATAAATGCTCGATGACTGCTGAACGTGTAAGTCAGAAACGTATCAAATCGCATTTATATTTAGATTCTAGTTTATTCATTTTTATATTCTAAACAAAATTTGCGTTCACTTATATTTTGTACAAAAAAAAATTTAAAAAGCTATTATATGAGCAATAATACGTTTTATACTATATGTACATATGCGAAACGCATAAAACACAAAAACATTTTAGCTATCCTGTTAGCAACTTTGTTTCCTTGTTAAATGTAATTATTATTATTATTATTATTATAATTATTATTAATATAATAATAATATACCCACTTATACACCATATACCCCACTTTGTCTATCATTGACATCGAACTCTTCCGAAACGGCTTGACCGATCTCAACGAAACTTAGCACACTGATTCGGTGGACATTGAGGATGGTTTTCAACTAGAGACATCCAAAATCGAACATACCGTTGAGGAATAATAACCGAAAAACTTTACCATTGAATTAACGTTGAATGAATTTCAACACGCGCTTAACTCTGAACTGTTCAACTGATTTTGACTAAACTTTGTTCATATGTTCGATAGCACGCGCTGAGTGCCGCGAGGGGTTGAAAGCCTAGATCGGACACACCATTGAGGAATAATCACCGGAAAACCTGATCCCCATTGACTTCAATGGAAAATGATTGTAAACACACCATGCACGTGCAAATTAGAATTTTCGTTATTCGAAATACGGAAAACCTCTGTGATTTTTGTTCGGTGGACCCCTATTTTTAGAGCCTATTTTCTCGAAACCTAGACCGATTTTTTCAGTCTTTTTTAAAGAAACAATAAAGTTAATTCAGTTACAGATTAAATGCTCGCTTAGCTCAATCATTGTAAGCAGACAACTGCATTGCATCCCTAGTTATTATTATTATTTATAAATTACCTATTCGTATATGAAACACGATTATTTATTGAAAAAAAAACAATATTTCGTACTTTTACAACAATTTGAGATACGTTTTATAATAATATTAAATGTTACTGAGTATGTGGCTTAATTTAATTCCAAAAATTAGAAACTGTTGACAAACAGAATGAACAGTTCAATATAATAGTTTTTTCATTCACAGATATAAAAATTTATATTATTTTAATAACTATTTATACATTATATAACTACATAGGTACCAAATGGTCCATGAATTAGTTTATGCACATGAGTTACATTATTCATCTATCTGTATTTTCATGTGTTGCTATAGATATAAATCCATAATATAATTAATCCTACATTTGTGCCCATTTTTAATAAAAATATAGATTATATATTCTAAAGATATTAGAATTCCTGCTACAATTAGTTTATAATTTTTCCATTTTAAAGTTTAAAGACTCTTTCATATTAAAAAACGATTTGTTTTATTTTGATTTCAGATATTATGCATTTGCAGCAATTTCTTTATAAATTCACTTTGTATCTATTACAGTAAGGTTTAATATTAACATACAGAGAGCAATAAGTGATTCGTTAATGTTAGATTTTCCTTTAAATCGCATCCCTTTATTGGAAGATGCTCTTTCTAAACCAGCAAGATAGATCATGGATAGCTTTGTCATTTTCATCTGAATTGTATGTTTAAATGTCATTTATATGTACACTCGAAACAAAGCATGTAATCTAAAATCTAGACGACTCCGTATTGGCATCAGCAGGATGCTGTATCATTGCCTCTACGCTAGCACTTCATAATAAGTTCTTCAAAACTCAGAATTCAAGGATTTTATTTTAAAAATTGATTTACTATAAAATAATAAATAGTAAATTTACTATAAAATAATTTTAAGGAAAATATATATTTAAATATGAATATTATTAATTTGATTTGATAATATTTATATACAGCTTTATGCCATAATATACCTCATTTTATATATACCAGCACAGTTAAATCCACAACTTTTTAGTACCCTCATTGTAAATGTTTTCATTCGTATTTTAGGGTCCAAAAATGTGATGAAAATCATATTTGATTGATTTATGTTGCTTTTTTATGTCTGTGGAGGTTTTTTTTCTTGATACCAAGGAGTAAATGTCTCATCTTGTCCGGAATTTAATATTAAAGCATTTTTATTTGTATTTTTAGTGTTTTGTTAAAAATCATAAAGAAATTAATATTTATAAAACTTATTTATTTTAAACTGATTGTTTGTTTATAGTTTTGGCGATTTGTACTAAGTAAAAAAACTAATAAGGTGGACGTAATGATTTTTTGTTTTTTATAAAATAAAACACTATTATGTACACTTTAAAGTTTTTTACTATAGTATAAATTGCGAAAATGATAAAATGTAAAATGAATCAGTTTCATAAATATTAATTTTTTCATGATTTTTAGAAAAACACTTAAGAATAAATGAAGAATCTTTAATACTAAATTCCGAACAAGATGACACATGGTAATCAAGAAAAACCCCACAGGCGTATCAAAAGTGTAACACGAATCAAATATGATTTTCATCGGACTGTTCAACCTCATAATACTAATGAAGACATTTTTCTTATAAAAGCAATAAAGAATTACTAGAAAAATTTTATATAGACATAAAATATTCTCATCTGAGAAGTAATATATTAAAATATTAATTGAAAATAAATATATTATTTTTATTTTACGCATACAGTAAAATGATGGTATATTTAAATAAGTTGCATATTTAAAATTTGATAACGATAAATGAGTTGGCTAAACAAATTGTAAATTTGTTATACATTTTATTTACACACAATTTTAATGAAATATTTCAGTCTAACGGAATGCAATTTTTTTTAAGGTGCCTGATTAAAATAATGTTCTTCTTTTAGGACAATACTTTATATAGTTCACTGGTCATTATCCCCAAACAAGTATTTCACTATTTTTAAAATTATTATTACTATATTTTTATTATTTTAATTTACTTCCTCTAACGTGTATATCTTGTAAACTCTACAATAAAATAAATACAAATTTTAAAATTGTTATTTAAATACGTATAAAATATACTATACAATGTGTGTGTGGTGAGTGGTGTGTGTGTGTGTGAGTCAGTATAATAAATGTCATACAAAATATCTTATATGATAAGTTTTTCAAATACCTATAGAATACAGTATAAAAATTACACTATTCAAGTAATTATTATTATACAATTAATTAATAGAACATATATTAAATGTAATTAATCAACTACAACTGTGTGGTGTGTGTGTGTGTGTGTGTGAGTGGGTATAATAAATGTCATACAATAATATCTTATATAAGTTTTTCAAGCACCTATAGAATACAGTTTAGAAATTACACCATTCAAGTAATTATTATTATACAATAAATTAATAGCACATATATTGAATGTAATTAATCAACTACAACTGTGTGGTGTGTGTTGTGTGTGTGTGGTGTTGTTGTGTGTGGGTGTGGAGTATGTGGTGTTTTTGTGTATGATGTGTGGTGTGGTGTGTGTCTGTGTGTAGGTATTAATAAATGGCATACAATAATATCTTATATGATAACTTGTTCAAATACCTATAGAATACAGTTTAGAAATTACACTATTCAAGTTATTACAATTATACAATAAATTAATAGCACATATATTAAATTTAATTAATCAACTACAACTGTGTGGTATATAGTGTATGTGTGAGATGTGTGGTATATGTGTGAGTGGGTATAATAAATGTCATACAATAATATCTTATATGATAAGTTTTTCAAATACTTATAGAATACAGTTTTGAAATTACATCTTTCAAGTAATTATAATTATACAATAAATTAATAGCACATACATTGAATGTAATTAATATCAACTACAACTGTGTGTTGTGTGTGAAGTGTTTGGTGTGTTTGTGTATGATGTGTGGTGTCTGTCTGTATGTGTGTGTGTGTGTGTGTGTGTGTGTGTGTGTGTGTGTGTAGGTATTAATAAATGACATACAATAATAACTTATAAAAGTTTTTCAAATACCTATAGAATACAGTTTAGAAATTACACCATTCAAGTAATTACAATTATACAAAAAAATTAATACCACATATATTCAATGTAATTAATCAACTACAACTGTGTGGTGTGTGTTGTGTGTGTGTGGGTGTGTTTGTGTATGATGTGTGGTGTCTGTGTGTGGTGTGGTGTATGTCTGTGTGTAGGTATTAATAAATGTTATACAATAATATCTTATATAAGTTGTTTAAATACTTATAGAATACAGTTTAGAAATTAAACCATTCAAGTAATTACAATTATACAAAAAAATTAATACCACATATATTCAATGTAATTAATCAACTACAACTGTGTGATGTGTGTGTGGTGTTGTGTGTGGGTGTGGAGTGAGTAGTGTATTTGTGTATGATGTGTGGTATCTGTATGTGTGTGTGTGTGTGTGTGTGTGTGTGTGTGTGTGTGTGTGTGTAGGTATTAATAAATGACATACAATAATTACTTATAAAAGTTTTTCAAATTCCTATAGAATACAGTTTAGAAATTACACCATTCAAGTAATTATTATACAATAAAGTAATAGCACATATATTGAATGTAATTAATATCAACTACAACTGTGTGGTGTGTGTTGTGTGTGTGTGTGTGTGGGTGTGGAGTATGTGGTGTGTTTGTGTATGATGTGTGGTGTCTGTGTGTGGTGTGGTGTGTGTCTGTGTGTAGGCATTAATAATTGTCATACAATAATATCTTATATTAGTTTTTTAAATACCTATAGAATACAATTTAGAAATTACACCATTCAAGTAATTATTATACAATAAATTAATAGCACATACATTGAATGTAATTAATATCAACTACAACTGTGTGTGGTGTGTGAAGTGTTTGGTGTGTTTGTGTATGATGTGTGGTGTCTGTTTGTATGTGTGTGTGTGTGTGTGTGTGTGTGTGTGTGTGTGTGTGTAGTTATTAATAAATGACATACAATAATAACTTATAAAAGTTTTTCAAATACCTATAGAATACAGTTTAGAAATTACACCATTCAAGTAATTACAATTATACAAAAAAATTAATACCACATATATTCAATGTAATTAATCAACTACAACTGTGTGGTGTGTGTGTGTGGGTGTGTTTGTGTATGATGTGTGGTGCCTGTGTGTGGTGTGGTGTATGTCTGTGTGTAGGTATTAATAAATGTCATACAATAATATCTTATAAAAGTTTTTCAAATACCTATAGAATACAGTTTAGAAATTACACTATTCAAGTTATTACTATTATACAATAAATTAATAGCACATATATTGAATGTAATTAATCAACTACAATTGTGTGGCATGTGGTGTGGTGTAATATGTGGGTGTGGAGTGTGTAGTGTATTTGTGTATGATGTGTGGTGTCTGTATGTATGTGTGTGTGTGTGTGTGTGTATATATATAGTGTAGTATATGTGTGAGTGGGTATAATAAATGTCATACAATAATATCTTATATAAGTTGTTTAAATACTTATAGAATACAGTTTAGAAATTACACCATTCAAGTAATTATTATTATACAATAAAGTAATAGCACATATATTGAATGTAATTAATCAACTACAACTGTGTGGTGTGTGTTGTGTGGGTGTGGAGTATGTGGTGTGTTTGTGTATGATGTGTGGTGTCTGTGGTGTGTGTCTGTGTGTAGGCATTAATAAATGTCATACAATAATATCTTATATAAGTTGTTCAAATACTTATAGAATACAGATTACAAATTACACTATTCAATTAATTATAATTATACAATAAATTAATAGCACATATATTGAATGTAATTAATCAACTACAATTGTATGGTATGTGGTGTGTGTGTGTGGGTGTGGAGTGAGTAGTGTATTTGTGTATGATGTGTGGTATCTGTATGTGTGTGGTGTGTGTGTGGTGTATGTGTGAGTGGGTATAATAATTGTCATACAATAATATCTTATATGATTAGTTTTTTAAATACCTATAGAATACAGTTTAGAAATTACACCATTCAAGTAATTATAATTATACAATAAATTAAAAGCACATATATTCAATGTAATTAATCAACTACAACTGTGTGGTATATGGTGTGTTTGTGTGTGTGTATATATAGTGTGTAGTATATATGTGAGTAGGTATAATAAATATCATACAATAATATCTTAAATGATAAGTTTTTCAAATACTTATAGAATACAGTTTAGAAATTACACCATTCAAGTAATTATTATTATACAATAAAGTAATAGCACATATATTGAATGTAATTAATCAACTACAATTGTATGGTATGTGGTGTGTGTGTGTTGTGTGTGGTGTGGTGTAGTGTGTGGGTGTGGAGTGAGTAGTGTATCTGTATGTGTGTGTGTGGTGTTTGTGTGGTATGTGGTACACACATGTGTGTGTGTGGTGTGTGGTGTATGTGTGAGTGGGTATAATAATTGTCATACAATAATATCTTATATTAGTTTTTTAAATACCTATAGAATACAATTTAGAAATTACACCATTCAAGTAATTATTATTATACAATAAAGTAATAGCACATATATTGAATGTAATTAATCAACTACAACTGTGTGGTGTGTGTGTGTGTGTGTGTGTGTGTGGGTGTGGAGTATATGGTGTGTTTGTGTATGATGTGTGGTGTCTGTGTGTGGTGTGGTGTGTGCTTGTGTGTAGGTATTAATAAATGTCATACAATAATATCTTATA
Organism: Chaetogeoica ovagalla; assembly: GCA_032441825.1. NCBI lineage: Eukaryota > Metazoa > Arthropoda > Insecta > Hemiptera > Aphididae > Chaetogeoica > Chaetogeoica ovagalla. Next base: position 693,302 of record CM063747.1, on the reverse strand, counting down.
TAAGTTGTTCAAATACTTATAGAATACAGATCACAAATTACACTATTCAAGTAATTATAATTATACAATAAATTAATAGCACATATATTGAATGTAATTAATATCAACTACAACTGTGTGTTGTGTGTGGTATATTTGAGTGGGTATAATAAATGACATACAATAATATCTTATATGATAAGTTTTTCATATACTTATGAATACAGTTTTTTATAGTAATTAATATCAACTACAACTGTGTGTTGTGTGGTGAGTGTAGTGTTTGTTTGTGTGAGAGAGTATTAATAAATGTCATACAATAATAACTTATGTAATATGTGTTTCAAATACCTATAGAATACAATTTTGAAATTACACTATTAAATTAATTATTATTATACAACAAATTAATAGCACTTATATTGAATGTAATTAATTAACCTCAACTCTGTGGTGTGTGATGTGTGTGTGTATAACAGCAAATTCCTAGTTTTAAATATAATACATTATTTATAGAGGAAAAAATACAGTTATAGACAAAGATGAATAACATTTGATATTGTAAACACATTGCAGTTATATGGATAATTATAAAAATTATTGTATTTCCCTAATATAGTAGTATGAGCTTAAGTCATAATAAAAGTAAGTGTGTCATATAAGTTTTCTTTTAATACTTAAAAATAAGAATAGCTGAATATAATATATAATACAAAAAACATATTTACAAATTTGCTTTCATTGGAATATTATATAGAAAATTACATATATATATAGGATATTTCAATGAAATGTATACTATATATTAGTTAAATCTATAGCAATAATACATAATTTCATTTATAGTGTTCTATATATAGGAACACATGAATTAATAGTAACTATATATACAAATATGTACTTATTGTCTTTTTCAAAATATGGATATAATATAATAAAAGGTATTTTAAACAAAACAATAAGTAATAATTACTAGTAAACAATGATATTGTTACATAATAATAATTAATAAAAACAATAAACTTTTAAAAAATATAGGCTTTTGTTTAAATTACTTTGTAAGGCTCTTACAAATCAAATGAGATTTTTTATTATATAGGAATGGGGTGTATTTTAGATAAATATAATTGAATGTAATAGGGGACTATTGTTTTGTTTGTAATATGAATGAGTTTGTATATGAGTAAAATGTGCATTAAATGATTTTTGTATGTACAAATTTATGGATTTGGAAGAAGTACATAGTTAAATGTTTTTATTAAATTACAAAATAATAATTAATGAGATCAATCGTGAAGCAGCGGTTATGGGTTTTTTATTTTTCAAAAGGTATTTAAAATGTCAGTTTGTACTGTAATTTTCTGGTCTTCAGTTAACAATTTAATTTTGGGTAAAAGTGATAATATAAAAATATTTGCTAGCATCATTCTCAGGTAATTGTTGTAATTTTTCCTATAAATTAATGAGCTGACTTTCAAAATTTAAGGTTTCTTTATTAGGAACACATATCTTAGATTTTGATGTATGCGGTCAACGTGTCCACTGAATTTTCTTCTTTCCTTAGATTTTCTCTTATAAACGGTTTTGTTCGTCCTCTTTGATATATACTAAATTTTCGTTGATTGAAGAATCATTGTTATTATTATTAAAAGTATCTTCAGTGCTATAAAAAAAGGAAATAATATCACTATTTTTAACAAAATATATAATATGTAGTATCTCAAAATGTGAAATTGTCTAGTTCATGAAATCAGCATTTTTTTCCCACTTCATGAATTGTACAAGACACTTGCCCATTTTATAAATTGTGTGAAAAACATTTATCAGTACTTATTTAAATAAACACTATTTTATATTATTTTCCATTTTACAATTAATAAGTGTAAAATTAAAAAATATATATATTAATTTGGTTTTTTAAAGAAAATATTAATAATTATTATAAATATCCCATAATAATGCAAATAGTTTTTTTTTTACTTTTTAAACATATTTTCATTAATGGAGCATTAGAAGAGAATTTTCACTTGTTTAACATCTTAACGCTATTATGTTTATCGTATATGTTGAAAATACAATAAGATTTTAATCGATAATTTTAAGACAAGTAAACGTACTGAAAATGAATTATTTGTATGTGTGTATGTAGTCACATCATTTGCCCAGTACATGAACTGGGTAGAATTTAACGTAATTTATTGTACGAAATGAGCATACATTTGCACATTTTATGAAATGGATCATTTTCGCCAAGAGTATAACATATATTATACACAGTGAGAATATTTGTTACTTACTGTTCAATTTCCATCGTTGGTCTCAAAAATTCCAAAACATCACAATATGTTTTTTAATTTTATTGCTCGTTTTTGCTGATGTTGTCAAGTAATTCTTTCTATACAATAAAAAAAAAATATATATATATATATATAAAGTCTTTATAATATATCTTAAAAAGTATTTAAAATTTGGAAAAACAAAAAAACATTTATTATTTAAAATACAATATATAATTATCATTAATAATTAAAAAAAAAAAATGTTATTGGGTAACCATTCAAAAAAAATTGGTCAACATTTTTTCAATGCTGCCTTTGCCACTTTCATCCAACTTAAATGCTTCGCTCACTTGTCACGATATTCTTTTTATTCTATGTAAACAATACACATATAGTTATTTGTATAAATAAAAATTATTAAATAGGCGAATCAACAATTTCAAAATATAAATGATTACATTTAAGAAAAAAAAAAACCTTTAATAACTCACTTAGTGCGATTTCTGCGGATATTTACAAAATTAATTCTCCCATATCCGCACTTCATTATACTCTAAAGACAATGGTGATAAACGAAATTTTCTGAAACACCATTGTGGTACATCTTAATCGTCGAAGGAGTTTCAGATGTAAAGAGTAGCGCCAAAAGGAATCATTACGAACGAAAAACCAATCGAACGCGTTTAGAATTTTAGACGCTTTACCGAAAATCAAAACACGAACGATTTATCGCAGACGACACATACACTATTGTTTGAATACGAAAATTTCAAATATAATCGCTACGTGTGAAATAATGCGGTTGAAAAAGCAAGTAGTTGAAATAAGCAATTGAAATTCAATTGACACCGTAAGAGTACAAAACACAATTTCGAAATCGCAATAAAGACATGATAATGTTACGAATCATATTATTGTGATAAAACTGATAAGGAAATTGTCCGCACATTACTGCGAACAGTGTTATCGTTTTTATTTATATTATTGACAAAAAAAAAAAAAGATAGATTTCGAAAATGGATTTTTCATAATGAAATTTAAAACTTAAATAGTTAAAATTCGAATTATAGTCTACTGTACGTACAGATATCAGTGTTTAATATTAATTTGTCGTTCATTATTATCGCGTCATTCGTCCGTGTTTACTGGTAATCCGAATAAAACGTTTATCACTCGTAATCATTGCATTTCTTCTGATGTTTTGTGCGATTCGAATCGATAATTTATATAAAAAAAAAAAATCATTTCTAATTGTCTTTAGTGGAACGCTGAACGAGACGGTTGAAAAACATACACACGATTTGTTTGTCTCCAATATTGACTGGTTTTATACGAGTAATTTTTTGTCTCGATGTACGAACCGATTACAATTTCAACCATTCATGGGAGATCATGTATTTTTTTTCTACTTATTCTGTTGCTTAATGTATATATGATTTGTGTGTATAATTCTTACCCTTTTTACAGCTGTAGTGTTCAGTGGTACAGTAGTAAGAAGTAAACGAAAATTTGGAACTTTTGCGGTTTCGTGTTTCGACGCTGTACTATACTATTTTTATACTCTTACAAATTGTTCGTATAATATGTATACGAATTGTATGAAAGTAAAATTACGGTTTATGAGAATATGTGTGTATTTGAAGTGATACGTACATTCGACCATCGCTTTTCTTAAACGTTTCTCCGAAAGGAAAACTACGAATATACGCCTTATTGAATGTGTTTGCCGAATACCAGATAATGGCCATAAATATGATATGATTAAGGATCACTATTTTTTTATCTATTAAAGTAAACTATACTTGATATTTTATGTGTGTTGTGCATATGAGTATTGGAGTAAACAATTACATAGGAATACGGTCAGTACAGCGTTTGATGCATCGTAGTATTATCTCGCGTTATACGCCTGTAGAGAATTAAATTTCCTATGCGTCCAGAGAGTACTATTGTGGATACACGGCTAGTTTGTTAGAAACGAAATTATTTATCTCATTTATTAAAAATAAATGATCTAGAAATGTTTATTAAATATATTTTTTAATTGGGTTTCTGGGATTCGAAGTAGGTGGTAGCAACGTTACAATCGTCTGCTACTGTTAGTAACGCATAGTTAAGAACGACCGATAGACACACAGAGTAGAAAACGACGTTTGTCCGCGAGCATGCTACGCCAGTGTCTGGCATATTTGTGGCATACGTAAGTCTTTTTGACTGGCTGCTTTATAACACCGTTCCGAGTGTTGTGTAGAAATGTGAAATTGTGACTGTTGTGCGTATGTATCAATTAAATTTTTTTAAATAAATAACGTTCGAATTATTTATTGATAATAAACTAGCATATTTAGGAAGGCAGTTCAAACATTTATTTATTTAAAATAATTCCTGTTGCAATAATAATAATATTGTTAAAAGTTAACGGATAATACCCACCTACGCTTGATGTCATAAGTATATGTATGTATATAATTTTAAATTCTGTAGTTTAATTAACAATGCAATATTTATTTAATATATTAAATACTTACATTTCTTTGTAATTCTTTACATTGAATGAGTTGGTACTGAGTAATAACAATTGCATTATCATAAACTACTAAAAAACATTTATACATTTATACTGAATTTTGCAAACATTGCAAAAAACGTATTTTTTTAGTTTTGTTTTTTTTTCAACTCTTCTCTCGACGAGGACCGCGTATGAGAAAATAATCGTTATTGAATATATGTACAATTTTAACGTAATAACTCGCTTGCTCGAGACGTTCGAAACAAAAAATATTCAAAGTTTGACGTTATCGTTGACATCGCATACGGAAATTGAAATTGTCGGTTGGCGAGCCGCCGTGTTCGTCGAAGTTCCCAACTGGTGGTCACCGGTGGTCCGTGGACTCATCTCAAGTGGTCCGCGAATGAAGAAATTTACATTTAAAAAAATGAGCGAAATTATATTTAAATTTTTTGTTATTTACTTAAAATAAGTGATATAAAGAGGGAGAGATTGAAATCAGGACGTGGTCCGTGCCTAGTGTTGAGTTGGGAACCACTGGTTTAATCACACAAGTATTAACGGTATCTGAATTTTTATTTTAATATTTGAAAAACACGATTTTCAATGAATTTGACGACGATACTGCTAATTTTTTTTTTACAATTGTGTACGTAATAAAAAAATATTTTTTTTGGCGTTCCGTTACGCGTGACTGAGTTTTGTCGGCAGTTATGTTAGGAGGTGGTTAGACGCGCGCGCGACACCCACTTTCGGCTATCACTGCGTGCCCTCATATTATATATAACTTTTATATACGAGTGTATTATATAAAGTAAATAATTTGTCCATTATTCACTTGTTATTAAACAAAAAGCCTTTGTAAACTCCAGTGTTTCTTTTAATAAAATACGATTATTTATAACCGTCATATTATTTCGTATTAATTAAGACGTGCATTATCCGTGTTTAAAAATACTATTTTTCAGTATTACTTCTATATTATAGAATTCGTAGCTATAAACTTCAAAGTTTTCAACACGATGTCCGTCATGATTCAGTGTTGATATTCGCGTATTACCAAACATTGGATGAATTTATTATAAAACTGTAGTCTCTGGATTATTCAAAAATCGATTTTTATACATGCAAATAGCTCTGCCTAAAGTTTAAATCGTGAAATTATTGAAATGTTAATAGTAACTATTGATCTTTTTAATAAACATTCTTCTCGATGCAAGGTCGTGCGCAGGGTTTCATTATTATTACATAACTCATATTATAATATTTATTCATATTTGAAAATAAGTTAATCATTATTAGTTATAAATATTTTTGTTATTGTGTTACTATTATTTATATAATTATTAGAACTTAATAATTATTATTTCTTTAATGAATTGACACGTCGAGCTATGTGCTTCGGGCACAAACGACTCTAGGAAGGTGGCGATCGCCCTAGTGCTGCCCCTCTCTCAAATCTGCCACTGATATTCGACGCAAATTTCTAGATTGTAGCTACGGTTATTATAACGAATATTTTTGATGTGTTTTTAACACAATTTTTATTTATTTTTTTGTTAGTTTTTCGGATCGCGTTTAAAAACAAAACCAAAGAATCACTCAAGCAAAATTCGCTACTGGAAAATAATGGGTAGTTACTGATGGAGAGCATTCATTCAACAGTGAAAAAGTTGTACACAGAAAAAAATAATAAAAATCTATTACCCCAAAACGAATTCGTCGAATACGTTTTGCGTTTCAATGGAAGTTATATAACACCTTTGTAAGCGCGCGGGTAGTTATAGCTGTCAGCCAGTTCGGTGCAAGTTTTTCCTCCGGCTCTTTTATATATATGTGCGTAATAACCGAAAAATTATGCGGTTTTCATCGCGGACATTCGAAAATATAATAAATCATTATTAATTCGAGACAGGTACACATACGCAGATTTCAATAATACTCTCCGGTTTTTGTACATTATTGCGCATCTAAAACGTACTAACCGCCATCAATCGTTAATGCGAACGGTTATTATGAAGTGTAGATTTTTCAAGAGATATATAAGAATTTAAAGAAAAATGATGGAATTTTCTCGCACAGAATTTCGAATTGTTTACATCTTGTGACTATTGTATACGTTCACATACGTAGGTGTAGCGATGTAATGTTCAAGATTCTTATGATTATAGCAATATTGTTATAATATGCACCGTTACTTTCACAATCGACGTAATGCGATTTTTAACATTTTTTTTATGTAGTAAGAAGAATTTGTTTGAAGGGAGCGAAAAACCCTTGCACCCTCCTCGTATCTATTCGCCACTGTCCGAATACTTAAAAAAAAGCAATATTCACGATAATATGTATTCGAATACTTCGTAACAATAGTGTTGCCAAATTACTTTGAACACTTCACGAATAGTATTTGAAATGATTTTAGAATGGTTTATTCCCCTCCTCCACTGGTTTTCAGTAATTCCAACATCGAATATAGTAATTATGTTTATTATTCAATCGAATGGTCATCGCAATATATTGTATTTTGAAAGGAAGTCTAATAATATATATATATATATATATTTTTTTTTTTTAAATTCTGTGTTTATAAATTTATACGTATATAAGTAATACCAGCAGCAATTAGTTATAAAATTATTATAACAGCATATAATGTAATCAAATACGGTCGATTGTTTGAATAGAGCCGGTTTCGAATACCGAATACAAGCAAGATTATCGATCAAATACACTCGGGTGTCGTTTTAAACGTCCAATTAGTGCCATTATAGTTTTTACTCGTATTTCATTTTCCGAAATTGTATTATATTCAATTAATAAACGATTATTTTCGTGTACTCGTACATTAAAAATATGCTCGAATTTTAACAATTATTGCGAACGTTACAAAAATCGGCAGTGGGCATCATATGTGCGCCGTCAATATATTTGACTGATTATTATATTACAGAATCACCCGTCGCGTTTGGCACGCACACTCCGGAGTCGTATTGACACCGCTATGATTTACATAACGTATATAAATATTATAATAATGATGAGTCCTATTTTTCCTGCTCAACCGTCCAAGTCGAAGTCATCCTGCGCATTCTCCGACGGCCGGACCGGTTCAACGACTGTCGCACACGTGCCGCCCCGCCACCAGCCGGAACCATCCGTCGTCGATAATGACTTCTGAACGCGCGGCGGAAAGATTTCGCGACCGGTATGCTGTGTCGTATGCGTGCGGTAGACATTCCGAGCGGTTTTCTTTTCTTTTTTTGTAAAATGTGTGCGTACGTGAACCGACTGCAAAGCTCGCGGTAAATCTCATCGGTAATTTAAGACAATTCAGTTTTTTTTTTTTACCCACATAAATTCGTTAAGTATTCGCGTTGACAAACCGTGTATGACCGACCGCTTGTTGGTGGTACAACGGTCAGAAAAAAAAAAAAAACGACTTGTAATTTATTTGATTTTTTCGTTTTTTTGTTTTTTTGCGAAGACATCTCGCGTATATCGTCGACGAAAAGCGTATTATTTTATTAATAGAGAAAATAAAAAGAAACGTACATGTTTGCATTACTACAGTTTATTTAACGTGTGCGTTCAACGATTGTTCTGTGTGATGTTTTCCGTTTGATACTATTGTGTTCACTTTTAGAGACTTGCCAGTGGAAACGGTCAAAACTTTTCATGCGTAGACTTTTTCTTTTTCAGAAAGGTATTGGATTTTGGAAACGGTTTACAATGAAATCCGTTTTATATTTTATTGTCACGAGACGTTTGTACGGTTTAATATTCTAATATAAATATACTCGCAAAAAATTAATTTGACGAGAATTCGGATTGAATAAAATTGTTTATATATATATATAAACGAGTATGATATTATATAAATAACGTAAGTTAATTAAGTATCATATAGTAAACTATTTAAACCTCAACACCGTCATCGTTTAAATCACAACTTATATTATGAAAAAAAATATTTTTTTTTTTAAACAATTTTTTTGTCGAATATATGTATTTAACAAGACGTATTACGATAACTGTTTAGGTACATATGTTTTTTGTTTTTACAGTAAAAAAATCGGCTCGTACGTATTTTTTAATAATTTTATTAAATAGATATAAGTGTGTTTTAATTTACGGGGACCTGTCAGGGGCCCGAAATATTTAATGAGCGGATAAAATTCAACGTATTCATCAAATTAAATACGTGTTCAAAAATAATACGTGCAGGGCATCGATAATTGCGAGTAGAATTATTATTACTTTAGAGAACAATTTTGTAAATTAAATATTAAAATAAATATTTAACGAACTTTGGATTTTTGTCAGGTCTAAAATTTTGTCCATTTTGGAAAAATTACGAAACTAAAGAAGAAAAAAAATGTGCAGCTAATTTAACTTCATCTCGTATGTCGGCGTTTCCCAACCGGTGTGGTTTTCCGCGGGAAAATTGTCCCGGGGTGCCGAAATTCTAAATACGACTCCGATTTTCTCTACGGTGCAGTCTTCTCCATTATTATTATTATTTTACTCTGTTGTTGTTATATTATTTTTTTCGGTTAATACCTTATATTGATTTCTAGTCTAAACCTGTAGTAATTGTACAAATTTAATATAAAACACTAGTATATATATATAATACTCTTCAGCACGATTTTGCATTTACAGAATATTTTTATATCTACAAATTTATATTTACGAGAATTAATTTATAGTTTTATTTTCTATTTCTATTTCTGTCACATATCCTTTCTATTCTCTTATTTATTTATATGTTTGTTTTTATTTTTATTATTTTATCGTGAAATAATAAATTATAACGTAATTATGCAAACGGTAATGATTTTTCCTGACGCTGTTCAGTCGGTAAAACTTCAAACATGAAATAAAGCAAAAATTTATACAAAATTTAATTTTTTTTTAATTTAGTTTTTAAAATTATTATTAAATTAAATTTTAAAGTTTAAAGTGAAACTTAATTAAAATTATGCAAAAAAAAAAAAGAATAAAAATGAGTTGGAAATAAAAAGCGTTTTTGTCGACGTATTCTCGTGGTGAGTATGCTCGTAAATTTAATAAAGTTTAAGATTAAATGAAAATAATATTATGTGTATTTAAATAATTTACTAGAGCGCCCAATATTTACTATTTTATAATAATAAACGAAACCAACGGTTTCCATAATTTTGTAAAAATGCACAACAGTTGAGTTTTGAATGGTTACACAATTTATGCTATCTCATTTATAATGCTACAAAAAATAAATAAAATAAATATTCTCTTTTTAAATATGTAAAAATATAGTTAATTTAGTATATATATATTAAACATTATGATTTTTAAAAGCCATAATTATTTCCAATAATTAATAAATTATTTTATTAATTAATTAATAAAATGCCAAAATAACACACTTCGTGCAGTATGAAAACAGCAATTTTGTAATGAAGAATTGAAAAATGTTTTTTTATAATTCACTAGATTATCCAAAGTTCTTCAATTCGATTATTCAGATTTTCAGAGTTTCAAATGTACGGTTTATTGATTAGGTTTTGTGTTAAACGTTAATTTCAATTGAATTCGTATATTTTGTTTCTATCGTTTTACTCTGTTCGGTAAAGAAAAAAAAAACGAATGTGATTTTAAAGCTCGGATGATCAAACCTAGTGCGTACGTGTGTGCAGTAAGAAAAAATGAAAATTCTAGGATTTTGGTGTGTTTTCAGTCACATAGTTATTTAAAGTAAAGCACATTTAAAATTAGATTTAATAAATCAGTACCCGTATTCAATATATTCTACATATTATTTTATTTTTAATATATAAATTATTATAGTAAATCCGTAAAACAATATAAATTTGAAAGTAATGTTTACGATAAGAAAGATTTTGAGCGGTGTTTTGGTGTAATATTATTTAAGAAAAAATTTACGTAAATACCGTTGACATTGTATTAAATTTTCAGGTTTTAAAACTAAAAATTTACTAATTTCATGACTTAAATAGCTCGAGGCCTAATAATAATAATTATTGCTATACAAATAGTTTAAAATCGAAAAAAAAATAACTGAATATTTTTTTCGTAGTATAGTTATTATAGTGTGTGTAATGTGTGTTACATGTTTTTTTTTTTTTTTGGAAAATTTCACTATTCTAGTGTAAATCGTTTACGGGATTGCCGAGAAATATTTCGACAAATTCGAATTTTTACCCTATTTTATGGAATTTTTTTCTAGACGTTTTTGAGAAAAATATCTCTCTAAAGCACCGACTAAAGATAAAATTTGTTTTTAGAAACGTTCTCGCGTGTTGTATATACTTCGGAACACTCATTGTGGTAGAGTTTTTCATTACAGACATAAAAAGAAAAAGAAAACACGTCGATGTAAAACCGCAATAATACACGCATTGTTCACTCCGTTCGGAATCTAAACATTTTCTTTTCTCTCCATTATAAATCGGTACCGAATACAGTAACGAAACAAATTGGATAAAATTATTAAATAAAAAAAAAATTATTATTTTAATTCGAATAGGTAAAATAATAATAATAATAATAATAATAATAATGTGATGTAAATGAAGTGAGTTCATTGGTCTGCTTAAAAACCATGTAATATACGATATATATATATATACAGGCCGTCATAATAACATCGTTCGAAGTCCACATATTATTATTATTATTATTATTATTATTATTATTATATAATCGTTAATCCATTAGAAGCGGCGGCCGATGGCGGTGTGCCAGCGAAAACGCCGAAAACTTTTATTATACAAAAAATAAAAATGTAAATACCTCGCGGTAAAAAGAGCTTATATTGTGCGCGCGGATCAGATTTATTACGCGCATATATTATTATCAGCTATAATAATGTTATATATTATGCGCACGTTGTTATACACATTTATAACGATTATACCTAACCGGCTGAGAACGCACTGTATATAAATACATATTTTCTAGGATGTGTTTTTTTTCTTCTTCTCTCCTCCCTCGGACACAAAAACTATAACTAATACGACAATTTGAATATATTATTATTATTATTATTATTGTTGTAAAAATTTATTAACATTATTCATTATACCGGTTTACATTTTTTAGTTTCTGAGCGGATCGAGAATTTTATTGGTTTTACAATGGCGTGTGTTTGTGTGTCTATATTTGTACGTCTGTAACCGAAAATTCTATTAGAAGGAGTGCTCCGATCATTACGATCACAGTTCGGTGCCGGTAGAAAATCGCATGCAATTGGTATTTTAGAAAGGTCATTTTTCGATTTTCTTAATATGAATTTTTTGTTAAGGTACCGACAAATTGTATATAACAAACGCAATTTCGTCATAATCGATTATTGTTATTTCTTCGTAATTTTCAAACTAATGTTGCGGTCGTGGAAACTTGAAAATTTCACTGAATATATGAATTTCGGGTTGGTATTAACGAGAAAAATTTTTCCGAAAAAAAAATTTCTTTTAATTTCGGTCTATTTATAGCAATTGCGGGTTTTGAGATATTTAATTCATAAATGAGACGGATTTTTGGTTTTAAGGCTTGAAAATTCAAAACCACGTCAGACGTTTATTACTTAAACCACTACATGGATTTAATCATAAAAATCGTCACAATTTCTATTTATAACCGTTTCAAATTTTTCGCCAAAATTGTATTATACCAAAAAGTCCGCCTGAAAATCGTTACGCAACGATTGCTTTCGAAATTTATAATGATAACAAACGACTTTAAAATATTTACCCAAGTAATTCACTGGAGCTTTTCGTCCACAACGTCCCACTGCTCGTTTTTTTTTTTTCTTTTTTTTAAAACTCGGAACTCGTTTGTTTGCTGCCGCGTGTGTATGTTTATAGAAAAGAAATAATACTGAGTCACGGGGGAGGGGAAATATAAACAGAAAAACGAGAAGGAATTGTCGGACTGATGAGATGACCGAGTCCGTTTCGTACACGCGAAATTGGACGTTATTCGCGCGCATACGTCGAATTTTCGAATTATTTTTTCGCACGCGCGCGAAAAGTTTTCGAATACGTCTGCCGTACGACGGGCGCCGGTTTATTCGTATACGGTTCACGAAAAGGGTATTATTTACTTATTATTATTATTATTATTATTTTGTACATTTTCCGCGATACGAGTGCGATCTTAAATGCGCTATTCTACAACGCTTTTCGTATACAACGGAGCGGATTGCACGGCGGACTAGCGGTCGGATGCGAACTCGATTAAAACAGAGAATCGAAATCCCGTTTTTGTTTTTACATCTCGCCGAAGTTCCGAAACAACGCGCCTTCTTTAATCATATTCTTAATACGCTTTTTGGCGTGTTTCAATGACCGATACGTTTGTATATATATATATATATTTTTTTTTTTTTGTTAGACCTTAAATGACATCGAAATGGACCGATTTATTTCAAAAATCTGTCCGATAGTGGGCCGTAGGAAAACCTTTAAACTCGCATCGAGGTCATACTGACGAATACTCACGAAACGAGTTCATAAAAGTTTAAACACGTTTCAAAAAAAAAAAAGAAAAAAGTAAATTAACTACGCTTATAAAGCGTGGTTTGATTGATATTTCGAATCGCGCAGAGATCGTTATTTATAAAATTCTCCGAGTTTTATCGCGAAATTAGACAGTCGTGTACGTACCGTCCCCGAGGTTTTTTTTTTTTTTTTTTTTTTTTAATAATAATTTCGAGGAAACGGGGACGACTGTCAAACGCGTGAAAACATAACACAAACTGCTGGGAAATCGTTACCGTCGAAATTAGGCGGTCTCATTCGACGAAATTATACGAGTAGTCGACGATGTCGGAACGTTTTGACTTTTCGCTTAGCTATATAATAAATAACACCGTAGCGTGTCAATAATAACATGTTTTATAAACATAGCAGTGATATTATTCCCGGTACACGCGCTCAAGTCGTTCCACGTATTTCCTACAGCCGAACAGTATAATGAAAAACCATCGTCAAATTACAATACTTATATATACTTGTTATCGTGAAATTCCATCGTTTCTCACGGTCTATTTGCTCGCCGTACGAATCTATCGGAAATTCGTCGTATTTTCGCTTGACGGCAGTAAAAAAAAAATATATATATATATATTTGTTTTCTGATTTTTTTTTCGACGAGGAGAGGCGATCATTTTCGTTAATTTTTAATGTAAGACGCGGGTGAAAAGATGAAATTTCCATTTCGTTGATAAATATTATCCAAAAGTTTTTGCGCGCTTATCATAAGAAAAGTATACGTATTTCCTTATAGCAGATGGGTTATAAATTACGAGAATATAAACAATATGCTGTATAGAACGTCGTCAAAACCTATAACTATGCGTTCCGTACTCGGAATTATGAATGAAATATTTCGGAAATAACAGTATGAATTTTTACAACTCGTAAGTTATTATATTTTGAAATTTTTAAATATAACCAGTGGCGGGGAAAAGTTCAAAACGCGTCAAATACATACTAATGTTGACAGTAAAAAAAAAAAATATATATATATATATATATATTCGAAACAAAAATTAATTCGATGTAATTTTTTTTTTTTAATCGCGACACGATAAAAATATGTAATATGTTTTTTTTTTGTTAACACAGAGTGGTGTATCGATATAAAATTACAACTTTAATACTCGTACGTACGGAAAATTAAAAAATTATAATCAGTATGTATGATTTATGAGAACATATCGATAAAAACGAGCGAAACCAAAATTATCATAACACATCACGATATAATAATAATAATAATAATAATAATAATAATGTGTGTTACGTTCAACGCGTGAGATAGCTTTTTTTTATTGCATTTTAATTTGTGAAATTATATTTGTTTTTTATTATTATAATTATTATTCGATTACAATTTACTAAAAAGAAAAAAAATTAGTTTTCGGATTTCTGTATTGTCGAAACGGTGTAATTATAATGACGTGAAATATACAATACCAACGAGGACGTTTCGATAACGTGATTGACGGTAAATTGTGTTCCGCAGTCCTTCATTAACGCTGACGAAGTATTTCCAAATGCGATTTGAGAGAAACGATTCGGATTCAGTTGAAAATTGCGCGCACTGTAAAAACGATTGCGGGGTAACGAATAAATAATTTTTCGTGAAACCGACTTATTATTATTCGAAAATTTGTTATAAATTATTATTTTACGTTTTTTTTTTAGCACAACGATTAAACTTTGTTGCTGTTTTCCTATTCACCTCGTATCGTTTAATTTTAATTACATTTTGCTGCTATTTATATTTGGGTGGACGGTATTCGTGTGTTTATATTAACGGCTGGAACAAGCCGGCAGCACGACATATTAATTATTAATTCATCATTAATCGTTGGACGATAGAGGTCAGTATAAAACGACTAACAGTAATCCAATATTCGCGACTTTTATTTCATTTCCAAAGCAATTAATATTGTCACGAGCGTACATAGTCCGGTTCGTATGGTACGTAATCGTTTTCCGGTGATCATCTGTGATTAAAAGAGAAAAAAAAATACACAATTTTCTCGATCGCTTTATGTTCTTTCAATCAAAGACGGTTTTTGGCGAGACAAGACGTGTTGACATTGTACAGACAAACCGCTTGTTATTATTTTTGTTTTGTTTTAGATTTCTGTAATTTTGTTAGAGCAGTCCGATAATAAACAGAAAAAAAAAAAAAACAATACAATCGACAATGTTGAAGGAAATGACACGAAATCGGCTCCCCGATTTTTTCACACCGATAATTCAATAGCCATTCGATCGAGAACTCATCATATTTGGAAATTTGTTCCTGTGATTATTTTAAATCGATATAACTGTTGTAATTGTTTATTATACATTGTTTGACGTTTTCTTATAAAATATGAAATTTTGTGCATAGAAAATCGTGCGATATTGAACTATGGTATATTTTTAACTATGGTAAAAAATGTTAATTTTCATAATTACTATTTTCATTTCGTTATACGCTAATTTTATATGATTACATTTTAATTCCAATTAATTATTACTCATTACGTATTTATAAATTGGTTTTCGTTAGTTACTCAGCGTTCTAATTTACTTGTACATTGACACATCCAAAGTATTGATAGCAATTCGAAACTATATACCGCAGTCGAATTGATAATACTTTCAACTCCTTCGGCGTCTAATGACACCGAAACTATTTGCGTATAGCAAGTACATCATATTAATTGTCTTATAACGATATTGAAAATCGGCATGGGAAAGCTGAGTGGTGCTTTGTAACCGGCTTTACTCTAAACAGTGGCTCCCACGTAGGTTACCAAGTAGTACAATTGCACTAGTAGTCGAATGGGGTGGATAAGTGGACGGGTCATCTTAGAAATCTCGCATAGTATTCAAATTGAATAAAACTGATGAATCGTTTTCAGGTCGACAAAGACGAATGGACGACGACGTGAAAATGATATGAAAATTAATTATAATTATGTGATTAATAATTTTAGTAAAAACGGTAGTCATCATAATGTATTTTTAACGAGTTAAATTAAAAACTTTTATATACGAGTACTATTATTTGTATTTTGTGCATGATATATGAGTTCGAAAATTTGAAAATGTATTTTCATTGGACGTTGAAACACTTAAAGGAGTAATAAGTAAATTAGTTGTATACTTTATATTCGCGAAAGTCATTTTTTCTTTACAATAACTTGGACAATTTTTTTTGAACACTTGTAATAACCAGTGGCGTATTAACGGGTGAGTGGGTCCATTCTAAACTCCCGTTTCAGAATCGAAAAAATGAACGGCTCACCAAACTTACTAATAAGCTAAAATACGAAAAGATGAGTATAAAAAGATTAGTTCTACTTATGGAAGGTTTAATTTCCTTCCTCATAAAAAAAAAAAATTGAAAATACGCCACTGGTTTTCGTCTCCGAGTTCAATCCACATAATTTCCCACTAATAAAATGATGTTAAAGAATTTTTTTTTTTTTTATTCATATTTTCACAAACATACGAATTGAAAAAGATCACAATCGTACTTGTGTGTGCAAAACCCTTGTGATGATTGTTGCACGCGAATTTTGTACCGGGGTTGTCAACGACGTCATCGTATATAACGATTTTTCGTTCGTTTCTAAGAAAATTTACTAAGCCTTTGGCGAGCGAAAATAATAATAATAATTCGGCTTTAATAAGTACGTATTTTATGACATACCGCGAAGACGAATATCACAAGAGAGAGAGAGAGAGAAAAACTATTTTTATTTAATTTTTTCCCACATCGTATATCTATTACGTATATCTATTTATTGTTGGACTCGTAAAATCTTAATAAACCTGTGACGCGTACCTACAGACTTCAGCTATTACTACTACTACTACTACTACTACTACTACTACTAGCGATGTTGAGCGCTTTTACTTATTTATTTATTCGTATTCACGCACACACATCGCCACGCCGTTCACCCGTGGTGTGAATGATATTAACGGGTCCAGCTACGCGTGTACACGACGGTTTTCAATTACCTAACCTTGTATAATATATAGACATCGCGTTCTGTTCCGCGTGTACGAAACACGCGTAAATATTAAATAAATATTATAGTAAAAATTATTATAATTATTATTATTATTATTATTGAATTGCTCGGCAAATCCACTACGAACGGTTCGGAAACGAGTCGAGGCAATAATACGTTTTTAAGCGCGGTTGTATATTAATATTATTGCACTGGCCCGTTGCCGTTCGTTTGCGTTTACAATATTTCATTAGACAAGTGTGCACAGACGTGTTTTTGTACATACGCTCGGTAATAATAATTATTGTCGAAAATAATAATAATAATAATAATAATAATAATAATAATAATAATAATAATAATAATAATAATAATAATAATAATAATAATAATAATAATAATACCTACAGCGTCGTAGGTAAATCATCGTCGGTTAGGTAACATTAGACGTGTAAACCTGTTTTTCTTTTTATTTCGCGTGTGTGTGTGCCCGTCGACGAATAATTCACGTAAGACGAAGAGAAGGCGGTACTGATGATTTTGGCGCAACAGAGTATCTAATGAGACGCGTCTTGCCATTAGTCTCATATACGAATACCGTTGTGATTCCGGTGTTTCAAGACGACGTATTTATGCCCACGATTATTATAATATCAACATTCGACGAGAACACGACGACGACGGGACGTGCGATTCCTAATATGTGTCATACACACCATTTACCATCGATACAAATTTAACATTGTTTTACCGTTTTTATATTCTTAATCTAAGCGATATTGGTTTTACGATTTATTATGTGCGTGCTTGTTTTTTCTGTTTTCACGATTAGTACAAGAGTGCTATATTGTATCGCATTACGCTCGTATGCGAGTCTTCCGGACGATGGCCATTTTTAGAAAAGTGATTTTCTCGATGGTTTTATTTATTTTCAAACGCGGTTTGTGGAGAGGAAAAACGCGATTTTTTTCAAAAATCATTATTAATAATTACATCGAAACACCGCTCGCAATCGATTGTATTGAACGCAACGATTTATCAGATTTATTGTAGTAACAACGATATTCAAATAATTCACTTGAGCGACATTCAAAACGTTTAAATTTTAAACGATAACTTAACCACGAATGGTCTCGTAGACTCCGCGTCGTTGGTAGGCACACACTTAAATATGGACACCTCGCACAACACTCTTGAATTAAAAAAAAAAAAAAAATCTCACTTATTTCAAATTGAATTAGTTCCGTCATAATAATATAAAATAATCGTACTCTTAGGATTTTGATAAATTAAAACAATAAGAGCTCCGTTTTCAAGTAACTCTATAACGGGCATATTTTACGCCATCAAAATTATGTAAGATTTTCGAAAACTTTTGATAACTTCCAAAAATTACACGTACAGTGTTTCAAAAACAGAGAGAAAGCAAAAAAATAAAAAAAAAAGTTAATATGATTTACAAATTATAAATACAGGGACGAATTTTTAAAGTATCTTAAAATAAATCGTCAAGAGATGTTTCCAAATCAACGTTTAAAATTATCAATATTGTAAAATGGATTGAAAGCAGTGGCAATATTTTTTCAATTATTATTGACGTGGAAAACCGCGTTAATTGATTCTTACACTTATCGACATTTAAAATTGATAAAATAATTGAAATATATCGACAAAATGAAATTCAACGCCGTTTTAAAATAATAATCTTAGTACGAATGTATTATTTTTGTCCTCGGGCGCCGCGTAAACTCTGTTCGATTTTTAATAAATTACAATAACAGTGATAAATACATTTTTAATTTTAATTGAAAACATATTGTAGTCCCGTGAAATGTTATGAATCCATTAAAGTAAGTTGCGAATGGGCGTTAAGCGAGTAATTTATTAACTTAACACAATTTTAAGGACTAATTTTGTTTTTAAATTTAATATTAATTAAAAAAAAAAAAGATGAATGACCAAACGACATTTATGTTTCTATTACGATTAATTTGATTTAATAGTAAGTTGATAACAATGAATTCAATTAAAAATCCATCGTTATCATTATCTATATGCAACAACGTGTTTAATCAATTTTAACAACACACGGTGGTATTAATTAATAATATATTATTATACAATAAGTATACAAATGGTAGATACGGTGTTCGATTATTACGTGTGTTTTTTGTATAATAGTTGAATGTGTAATGTATGTGTCTGAATCGGTGCAAAATATATTAAATTTACGATTTTTAACGACAGTCTCTCTCTCTCTTTTTCTATATTATATACATACTGGTAAATGCGGTATTATAGATTTCGTGTTATACATAATAATAATAATAATAATAATAATAATAATAATAATAATAATAATAATAATGTACGACTACTAATAATTTTACGCGTATGTACTTACTCGATTGGTAATAAGCCGACAAATAAAATATGTCCGGGTCGCAAAGGTATTATTTAGTGATAAGACATTTATTTCAATAGTTCATATTTTATTAAACACGTGTAAAAGGCACTTAAACACTTGTTTTTCTTACCTTACTCTATATATGTATAAGATTTTTACAGTGTACTAGCTAGTGTAGTACACTGGCTATAAATCCATGTTAAATGTATCGCCATTACAGTTTTAGATCTTATCGATTCGAGTATAAGGCTTTTCTTTTTACAATTGATAATTTTTTTTTTTTTTTTGACATTTAATTCGAAACACGATTTTGAAAGAAGTGAACAATGTATTACATCTAAGGTATTCCGCTATAGCTGCGATATATTCCACATACAGTGTAATATAATATCTGCATATGTCTCATTTACTTCGTGAGAAGTGTCCGTTTGCAGGATACGTCAATTGAAATTTAAAAATAAAATAAAAAAAATCACATTTAATTACACACGTTTTTATGGAACGGATAGGTAAAACATACCGCGAGGAATTTATTATTTTAGAAAAAAAAATATCATAACAATTTGTTTAGGCCATTGGTGGTATGAACATATCATTAGATGGACGGATAAAGAGTACTTTAGTGCATGCCTGAAAACAAAATATCAGTTGCGTTATTAAATGTTAATAACACATTAAATTAAACTTATGAATTTTCAGTTCGTGAAATTTAACGTAATTTTTGGAATGCACGTACTTTGAACAATTCCACTCACTATTACACGGCGTGTTTGTACTAAAAAAAAAAAAAATTTATGAAAAAATCGTTAATAATATGTTTTGCAAACGGTCAATTAAAGTAATAAATAATAGAAACATATAATAATGTATTCGAAACGTTATAATTATATAAGTGTTACTTATCGATTTCATAGTAAAATAGTGTCCATGAACTGAAATCACTCTCCCATTATGTTGTATTTTATTACTTTATTTTTACTTCGTGAAAAGTTATTCATTCCATGTAACAAATTTTCATTAAGTGTACAATGCATGCTTATCGAGATAGTAAAAAGATGGGATTTTCATAAAGTAGACGTCCCTTTGACTTCATGAAATAAATCTAGTGACATATACGCTATGATATGATATTTTGTTTTTTTTTTTTTACTTTTTTACGTTTCGAAGGTTTGCAGTAAATGTTTAAATATCCTTTAAATATTATCGATTGGAACACGTATTGTACTCTTCGGGTAGGTGTATTTGTGAATTACGCGACTGCGATGGAAAAACGGTAGAATGGTTTTTCGAAAAACTACAAAAAAAAAAAAAGATGAATACAATCGTAAGTCAGTGTTTTATATTTCGACAATATTAGAAAATTTCGCGGATATTTATTTTCGTTATGCTGAATGACGAAGCACTATTTAATCGAACTTCAGTTTTGTAACCAATGGGTAAGTACTGAGAGCCGTATGTACTGTATATACTGCCTACATAAATATACACGTCGATATTGTTATATTTGTATAAATTAATTCCAACTAAAATTCGGATTAAAGTATTAGCACAGTTTTCCACCGAGGTTTTTAAAGTGCCATTAGCCTTTTATCATACAGTACGAAAACAATTTCTAACGATTTTCTTCATCGGGTCTAAATAATTAATTAAAACGACGTTCAATCACTCGAAATGTATTAAATATATTATTCGCGGATAAATGATTTGAAATTATGATAGATAAACAATAATATAATAATAATAATAATAATAATAATAATAATAATTAACTATTCTAGAACAATTACATTGATTGAAATGTTATATTTATTTATATAAATAAATATAATATACATATATTGTATATTTTTAATTATATATTAATAAACTACGATTATATTAACTGTAATTTTTTTTTAATAAATCGTTATTGTAATAATTGTAAGCGTGTGGAATGCCGAAAAATGAGCACTGATGAGTAAGGAGTCGTTAAGAACACCATAAACCCCCTCCCTTTTTTGCCGGCCTTGCTCATAATATACAAATAATAAAAGTGGGAGTCACAGACATTCAGACATTTAATATATACATGTAGAGAGACCGTTAAATCAAGACAAGGCTAAATAAATTTATTTATTAAACTATATTTAGCAATATTTTGTTAAACTCGATCCTAGAAAAAATAAATTCCCAAAAAAATAAATTAACTCAAACATAAAAAAAAAAAAAATGAGGACAAACTAGTAAATTTTACGATTTACTGTTAAAATTATTCGTGAATACAAGAGTAAAAGTAAAGCAATAACGTTTGTTTAGAAAACAATATATGTTGTTGAAATTTCTCAGAAAATTACGCGATCAATATACAAAGTTGCGTTATAATTATCTATTCGAAAGAAATACACTTAACAGTCGTTCATCATCGATTTGTGTATAATAAGACAATGTTATTTTTGGGCAGTACCAGAATATTGAAAAACGTTTTGTAAAATAATATTTCCAAGTGTCCAGTTCATTTCATTTTCACCAAATAAATATTTTTCGTCTTAATTCGACATTTGTAAATGCCATTCGATATCAAGGAATAAATAGGATTAAATAGATACGGAATTTATTTAAAATTGTCTGACCTCGACGAATATATACTCGCGGGATACATACAATCTACGAACAAAAATATCGTGAGAAAACGATTGAACGATTTCGCATGTTCAAAAATAATTCATATTCCATATATAAATTCATAACTGGTTTTAAACTCGTCGATTTTTTTTTTTTTTTTTAAATAATGATTACCGATTTCACTTCACTAGAATTCAAGTTTTTCTTTTTAAATTTAATTTCATATATGTGTGTGTGTGTGTGTGTAATTAAACTTTAATTTAACCATTTATGAACAATATACGAATGATTTTTGTTTATAATTTATACTCGTTGTAATCATATTTATTACATTTAATAATTGATAAATAATATTTACCGGAGAATAAAATATTACATTTACAGGGTACGTAATAAGTCGCGTGACTTATGCGCGAATTCGGCTCCAACGCGAAAAAAATAAAACTCAAAGGGTCACTACTGTATTCGGTTTGAATGTAAAAGAATAAAACTAGGCGCGAGTACGTAATATAATATATTATATAATTATTAGTATTTTTAAAACACTTTTATTCCGTTAAATAATTGAGTACACATAAGAGACGTGTGATTTATTGACGAATAACAAGTTTCAAGTTTTACATTGAAACCCATAGGAAACACTGTCAATGAGAGTTGGCATCATTACATTTCCAGTTACTGTAACGTTCAACAACGCGACGGTAGTCGTTCTCGCTCCGTCGAATTCTTTAAATAATCCTTCGTAATTATTTTTAATTTTGAAAACGATCGTTCAGCCGTTAAAGACGCGTTGTTAAGAAAATAATTAATAAATGAACACACATCTGGATAACTGCCGTTCACACCGTAATATTTTATTATTAATAATTCCGCGAATTCTCTTACGGTTTTTAGCAGTTCTTTTTCTATTCCGTTTCTTAACGTTTTTCTTTTTGTGCTCTTTTGCACAAAGCAATAATAATTCAATCAGTAACGATTCAGAGAAATCGAGTCGTAATAATATTGTTTTGTCTCCGAGTCCTGTACGCCTTCCAGTCAAATATTGTTTCAGGTGTTAAAAATCCGAAATCTTATGCACATCTGAGAATACGTTTTTTTTTTTTTTTTTTTTAATTGAAATATTTTCGACGCATAAATGTTTTTGCCAATGACAAAATGAAAACGGCATTCCGAAAACGGATCATGGGCCCCACAGGGCCGGATTACGGTCATAGGGAGGCTCTCTTTGCGAGGCCCTTTTACCCAAAACAATTCTAGTGTCGACAATTACAAAATGATTCGTTTTTATATTTGTAATCAAGTCAGTGTTTTAAAAACTTTTTTTCGAAAAATTAAATACGTTTTAATATTTAAAAAAAAAAAAAAAACGATTACATTTTGGCTCCCTTCAACTTGCGGGCCGAGGAGGCCACCGCCAAGCGGCCTCCCTTGATCCAGTCGTAATAGGCCCCCCCCCCTTAGGTTTAGGGGGGTCCTAATGCGTTTACTCATTTGCGCCGTTGTGTATACGCAAATAAACAATATTATAAACGTTGACGATTGACGACGGCGCGCGTGCCACGAAGATGGGAAATGTACACTGCGGCCGGGCAAGGGGGGGCAACGCGTGGTACGGCGGCGGCGGTAGTGTCGCGGCGTGCGGGAAAACTTCCATTTGAAAGAGGAGGCCGCCGTCGGTACACCGCGTGCGAAACGGACCGACCGCGCGATGGTTACGGTAGTTAGTCGGTAGACCGACGACGACGGCTGACGTTGGTTTTGTACGGCGACGGTCGCAATCGCTTTCGTAACGATTTCCAGCGATCCGAGTAGCGTCCACCACGTGAGTTTTTGACGCGTGTGTAAACGCGAGAACATTTCGTAACGAAACACAAACGGCCGAATCCCGTCGTTCACTAATAACAATAATAAAAACTCTTATTTTCTTTCTCGAGAACGATTTATTTATTTATTTTTTTTTGATATATTTTATAATTTCAACGCGTGTCCACGTCCGATTGATGAAATAATCGTTTCGAAATTTCGATAAAATACCGGACGTCTCGCGCTTAGGCGACGCCGTCGTCAATGGCGTGCGGAAAACACCGCGAGGAGCCGCGCTGCTCCGGTTGCTGTTGTTCACCTACGACGCACCACCACCACGTTTCTTACATTACCGTACCGGCGGAATGAAGAACACGACGACGACGACGACGACGACCGTTTGAATCTCGTCCGAGCCATACGGATACAAGGCAAAGCCGTAATAACAGGTGAGTGTTACAGACGAATTTACGCGTATTCCCTGCGGATCCAGGGAATTTTAACAGGCGTTCTCTTAGAAAAAAAAAAAAACCGTTTTCGGTTATGCCTCTCTGTTTCATATTAAATTTATTGCGGCCAACTCCTTTCTCGAACACCACTACCACCACCATAAAAACAACATTAATTTCTTACGTGTATTTGTAAATGTAATTTTCTCCTTTGCCGAATCCTTCAACGACTACGTCTGGGAGTAAATTTTTCATATCTCTATTAATCGGTGGCTTAGACGACATGGAGTGCCCTTCGCTCCGAATACGCGCCTGACGTCTATGAAAATCACTGATCCCCACCGTCGCGCGATTTATCTATTTATTCGTCGTATGGCGTTCAAATAAAATAAAAATTTACCACATAGTTTTGTAACATGAAATAAAATCAATTAATAATAAAAATATAATAGTGGTGCCTGTAAATTATTTGGGTTTAAAGTTCTCCGAGTCCGGTGATTCTATCCGTGAAATTGCTTCAGGGGACGCTATATGTGTGTCATCCCATGTTCCTTGGCACTTTTTCGAGGGGGGTGGGGGAGCGCATTCCTGGACAATGTGTTTGCTATTTTGTACTAGGTCTCCGCAGTCACTTAGAGTGCTTTCTGTCACTCCCCATTTAAATAAAATTTTCTTTCGTTCTGGCATGTCCCCGGTTATAATCCCGTATAGGTAACTCCAAGTTTTCCCGGGTAGGAGCATAGTAGCTTTGTTCAAAGTATCAGACGCCCCGCCGATAAGTCGACATTTAAGGAAAACGCAATTTCTTTTTGGACTCACCGAGGTTTTACGGGTGGGAACAACAAATTCGACTCGACGAGTTTTCTTAAAGCGTATTATCATTTTTCATTGTCATTATTATTGCACACGAAATATGCATTTTGTGTTATTGTTTTAAAATTATTACTGAAAAAAAAAAAAAAAAAAAAAATGAGAATAAGAAAGTAGTAGTAGTTTTTTGCGCAGCGTTCGAACGGTGTCGAGAAAATAGTCGTTTTTATTTTTCGAGTTTTTTTAGATTGTTTTGAATTACGCGTAAATGGGGAAACTATTGAGAGAATCGAAAAACGTTTCAAATAAAGCGCCGATTAGGTACACATTTCATTTTTTATTTTTTTTTACCGGAACGTAACGACGAATGCACGAGATCCCCGCGTCCGAACATTGTTTCCAGTCGAAAATTCGTATACAGAAAAAATAGTCATCGTTCAGAATTGAAAATGTTAAAAATTGTGATTGGTATTGAATTCTAATAATGTTTAATTATTCTAATAATGTAACAATTTTTTTTCTTTTAACAGAGTATAAATAAAAAAAAATATTACTTTTAAATTGCAATTTAATAATGCATTGTGATAAGCGATTAATGTGTATGTGTGGAGTGAGTGAGGTGTAAAATTCGTGTTGCTCTGAAGCGTAAAAAAAAAAAAGAAAAATGTACTCAAGTTATGCGCGGAAATATATGAGCGGAGGGGGGGGGTAATTTTTTTTTACTCATCTATACGCGGCAAATATTGACGATGAGTATAATAACGCTCCGATAACTTACCGATAAAATAAAATAATTTATTTCTAAACGATGCCTGTATCGCGTGAATTTGCATTAATAATTTTATTCGTGTCTCATAGTCGTATACGCTAATATTAACGCAACTCATTCATAGTACAATACCAATCTATTCCCGTATACGGTTTAGAAACGTAAAATAAAAATTATTTTTAAGCATTTCTTATATAATATATTTTCAATTGATATTACGTGTTTTTGTAATTTTGTATTTATCTCGTTAATTTTATAATTCTAAAAAAAAAAAAAAAAATTGTTAATTCGTTAATACACGTTAAGACACGCGTGTATTTATTTATCTTCCTATAGGAAACAAGCGAATAGGAGAGAATAATTTTTTTTTCCTTAAAAAAAGCTAGTCGACGGTAGTAGACGTAAGACGAACGTTTAGAACGATTCTAATATACATTCGATAGCGGTTTTCGAATAAACAAAAACACGTTGAGAAATCTACGTATCCCTTGCACGTAGAAATGGAGCTTATCTTGGATTTCCTATAAGTTTGGTATGTCGATGGCCACATTTTTTTCTTTTTTTTTTAGTTCTGGGGTCCGTGCACATGTTCTTACACGTTAAATTTTGAGAAAACAACGAATTTGTAAAATTACATTTGAGAATTTTTGCAGCGATCCACGTGGGAATAAATTACGATTTGAACAAATTGCGGTAACGCGTTTAGTCTCTTATTTAAAGTCTTATTGAAATATCCTGAAATTTGCGGAGGGAGGATGACCCTCTCGGCCACCCTTTCACCGAGGTTAACGATGCGATTGGCGGTATTGTAATATTTTAATCGAAACAAATTTGATAATCTACATTTTATCGTACATTACGCCCAACGCTCTTCTTATATACATGTGCGTGTGTGTGTGTGTGTGTGTATAGATTATAAACAGTTACGTGAAGTTTATTAATGATCGCTATTGCGCAATGAACGAGCGATTTTAGTGTTGCGATTAAAAGGGACTGTCAATACCTGCACTTCTACGCCTAATCCCGTGCTGCAGAGAAACAGCCGGCTGTAAGGATTCCGGGACCGAGTCGTTAGACTGATATACGTGTAAAGTTCTCTCCGAGTTAGTTCGGACAAGTCTTCTCTAAAAACTACGACCTAGTTAACACGGTTCTGCAATGAGTAAGGGTAGTTCGTTCTCATCCGAGTGCAAATTAAAATACGAAATTGCGCTGACAAGAACAGTAATCTCTGTACTCGCTTAATGGATCAAATTTACGACGCGCACAGTGGAAACAGAAATACGAGTCGTGCCGACATCGATACACTTACATTTAACGAAATGGTTAGGTTTGACATTACACCGCGGTGAGTCGTCTATTGCCGTACGTTTCGAATAATTAATAAATAATATAATAACGCGTTTACATTAGAATTCTCTCGGGCTTGAAATAATACTACGAATACAATATGATGGAGAATAATAATAATAATAATAATCTTGTGTTTTGCGCATTTGTGTATTACGTAAAGTAGAAAAAGAAATACGACGAGACGTAAATATAACATTTTATCGTTACAACTAAGTAATTGTTGTATAAATGACTAATATATTTCCGTAGAATAAATCGATAATTTTGCATTATTAAGAAAAAAAAAAAATGTAAAAACGATTGACCTTCAATTATAGAGTTATTAGAAATGAGCAACGAATTATTATTTTGTTTTATAATAATTTTGTACGTATAATGAAATACTTGTGTGAAGCGAAAACGCTTTTTCAACTAAACGTATTTCATTTATTTTATATTAATCGTATAAAATAACAAAATATGATTTTATAGTCTTTAACATGTATTTGTGAAATTATGAAAATTCTTAAAAGTTTTTTTTATTATTTAGCAAGTAGTGAAAATGATAAATGTTAAAACTTTATTTATTTTCGAATTATAACGTATTGCGATCAAAGTATTTAAAACATTAACAAAAACACAATTTAATATCGAGTTACGAATAAAATTGCAATAATTTCTTATTATTGTAATCGAGACTAGTGGCTGCCATCCTGCAGTCTCTGCTTGGGTTTTAAGAATATAAATTAAAATTGTAATGAAGGTTAAATGTAAACTCGGATCTTACGTTAACCGTTTACCAAAAGTAATGAAGATATTAATCGAAATGTATTATTTCTTATACGTATTTAAAGTGTAAAAAGTGGTAAAATGTATTTGTTTTGTAGATTTTCGTTATTATTATTATTATTATTATTGTTCGTTTTCTGAATAGTAGCGATAGTGGAATTTATCGATTTTAAAATAATCGGTCTTTTTAATAATCTTTTTTTTTATATAAACACATAAATATGTGTTGTCAGAATCAAAATACTCTAACCGTTATCATCTTTATCTATTGAAAAGTGGACACGGCTGATGATGTTACATCATATGAATTATTTACTAAAAATTCTAGATTTTAATTAGTTTTTTTTTTTTAAAAAAAAATTTGAAGGAAATAGTGACGTTTTCGGCAAATTTTCCGTGGAATAATTTAATTGTCATAATGGAAAAATTGTTTTTGTATAGCGGTGGAAATTGTTCAAAATATTTGTGCAGTAATATTTATAATCTATTTACGAGAAATTTTATTAACATTTTTTTTTTTGAATTTTAGTTACGTTACACATTGTATTGGTATGTATTTTTAACTAAGTTGAAGTATAAAATATTTAGATTTTTTTTTTTTACATGTATAAGAAAATTATATTGCTTTTATTATTATTTTATTTTGATGAAATTAGTAACTTTTTTAACGTTAAGACTTGAAATATTATAATCAAAGACTAATCTGCTATGTTTCAAAAATCGCGAAAGTTGTTTGTCAAAATTGAGTTTACAATGTTAATATGCAGTGTACAGAATAGAGTTGTTTTAAAGTTATATTATTTTGTTGTAAAGTCTAGTCGCTTTGAGAAACTTTATTATAATATTAGCAGTAGAGATATTACATCTGGTGCTGCGAGGGTAGTGCTCGGTAATTTTGAATGTGAAGCTTCCTGATGTTTTGTTTACAAATGTTTGAATTCTGCGAGAATGTATTTGACGCTTACGCAGTAGAATTTTTACATTTTGTTAATATAGCAGCAGCAGTTTGATAGTAATCTTTTCAAACAAAAAGTAATTATTACGGTAGGTATAATGATATAAAAAAATAACTGTTTGTTACGAAGATCGTATTGTCACCACTGAATTTTACTATCGCACAGTTTTTAAGGTTTTGGAAGACGGTTATAAACATATTTTATAAAGTTAGTACTAAAAATAACACGAACACGATTTCGCGAGTACACACGTCGGGCGAATTAAGAAAAACGCTAGAGTTTGGAATTATAGAGGACTGAAAGAAATAGCGAATCCCCAGCCGAATAGAAGATATAAAAACTGTGCAAATCAATTTACGGATTGAGAAAACCTATTAGCATAATATATTGTCTTACACAATTAAAATATGAAATATAAACCAATTAAGATATATGAATAAGAATTTCAGTGCAGACATAGTTTAGTTCATCATTATCGTAATATTTAATACACAATTGAACAAAAACAAAAGAAATAAACAATTTTTATTAGGAAAATGTATTTATATATATTTCTACATTTTTTAAATTCTGAGCAAAGCTCAGGTTTTACAATGATGTGTTTTTTATGTTTGTAATAAAAAATTCTACCAGAAGGAGCGTTCTGAACTACACATGATTAATAATTTTCTAGTAACAAATTTTAGTTAAAAAAAAAAAAATTGAAAAATTAGATGAAATGCGATTTTGTCAAAATATTTCTTCGTAGTTCCTAAACAATTAACCTAGTTTTAGCATTTTCAAAGAATATGTAATTTTTCACTAAACTACTACTACAAAAAAAAAAAATTAAATAAAAAAGTAGTTTTCAATTTCGTGCTATTTTTAACATGTATAGATATTCAGAGGTATTTAAGTAATAGAAAAATTAATTTTTGATTTTATGACTTGTAAATTTAACATTCAGTCGTACGTTAATTTTTAGATTTTAATTCATGAAAATGTATAATACTAAGTCAAGTTATATTCAGGATATATAATATATTTAATAAATAATATTACACCGAAGCTGTGCTCAGAATCGTTTTTATCGAATGGTTTATCGTGTCATTTTATAGTAACAAATATCAAAATCCTAACATCTCTATCTAAGTAATTGAATTAAACGACATCCACAACACCCACGGCTCACTACTAGCTATTTTGTTTTTAAAATTATATCGATGCAGTTAAAATCTGAATACATTATTTCATATTATATGTATATATATATATGTAATATAAATTCTATTTAAATGAAACGATTGAACTGTAATTTGTATTTATTTATTCCTGGAATGTTATATTACTAATGATTTAGGAAAGTAAAATCCTTTTAACTCGCCGTTTATCGTTCGGAAATTGTAAGTGATTTCCACAGAATTGTAAAAAAAAATGTCTATCGAATATAAACATTCTCACGGCAAATCTATAGGAGAATAATACTAAAAATAATGTGTTTAATGTTTATAAATTATTCGTATGGTGAACATAGTTGGCAGACTGCCATACGATATTGTTGTTTTGATGACTGAAGAAGCACAGCTATAGTGCGCGAAAAAAACTTGTTTTACCTGAATACATTACAAACGGTGTAAATAATTTTACTGAATAATGTTTAAAGAAACTCCTATTAAATATATGCCGTTTACGGAATAATAATAATAATAATAATACGAACAATGAAATATATTCGATATGGTTTAGTTTATTTCAGACAGACTACAATATGTAATACGCTCATTAAAAATAGACCAGTTAAACAACGAATGACGAACAATAAGCGTATTATGTCAACGATTTAAATTTATGTATTTAAATACATTTTAACTACGTACAAATGATTTATTAGTTATATAGTTTTCGATTGGAATGTGAATGTACTCTCCTCACTCTGGTTCAAAACGAAAAAAAATCTTTCGCCATTTGAATTGAATTGAATTTTTCGTGTTTCTGCTCGTCGTGCGTGTGCTAAATAAACTATTCACTTACAATTTTCGTAGTGTGTCACACTATAATTATATTAAAACACTCCAGTGGCTTAGCCGATGGGGAGAGGACGGGGGGCTAATTGACCGTATCAACGTATTTACGTATTTTATATAATTCATTTAATACGTTTGAAAAATTTGCTACCGGTTAGTGCTCTTAATTCTTATGATTAATATTCATTAATTTTTAATGAAGTTACTTCACTTGCTTCAAAAGTAAATATTGAAATAAAAATACCCCGCACACTCGGAAGGCAAATTTCTCGAGTAATCATACAAAAAACAGTAGAATGCTTTAAGTGAAGGAGAAAAACACTACCGGATATCGATTTTTATTCCTTTCCTTTACTAAAACTCTAAACTAGATTTATTCTCGGGATTAATTCTATCGCGTGTAATTTACACATTTACATTTTTGACAATTTTCACGACGCATTTTTTTTTCATATTTCCATCGTACATTTTACGTGAGCGCATATTTAACGAACAAAACAAATTATTCAGTTAAACTTTTTATATGAAACTAGGATTGACCTATTACATCACCAATGTAATCCATCAGGTACGTATTCAATCGAAATACGTTACATAAATCACACTCCTCTTTCCTATTCGGCAATGACGTTTTATGTCTAACACATTTTCAATGATTGAACGTAGTATAATTTTTGCCCACGATTCGTGGTCGTCGTGGGCGGTAGTTGAATTTAAAAAACACAGTAAATATTCTTCTTTTTTTTATCGTTAATTATGAACGCGGTTATCCCGATTATGATGTAATCGCGTTTGTTGAAATAATAACAAAAATAAAACGTTAATTTAAACGCGTAAAATGTAAATTCGTTCGCGTGGTTTATTATAATTTTAAGATTTTTTTTTCCCCCCTAATATAGTGTCAGTGTCGTGCGTTTCATTTAAATACATACATGTATACTATACATATTGGATGAACGTACTAATCGATTCTGCGGAATTGGAAAATGTGTTGAAATAAAATCTTGTTTCGACGTAAAATATTATTTCGTTTAATGTGTAGTACAGCTTGTTTAGCACGATGAGCGGAGGAGACTGGTGATAATAAGTTGATGGTATTTATCACGGGACACGTGAGGTATAAAAATCTGAATACGCCTGTGAACTACAACAACGTATCGAATATTTTATATTATATTTTTATTTACTATTAAGTATCATATAGCTATGCATTTAAAATCAATCGCATTAAAAAAAAGCCGTTTCAGGTCGTACACATCGGTTTTAATGCTTGCGCGATGTTCAGTGTTTTTATACACCGTATATTCGTGATTTATCCACGCGCACGAGTCTGAGCCGTATTTATCCGGAAAATAATAAAACAATTTGTTCGATTTGTTCGGTGGACATTTTATGTAGTGATAAAAAAAAAAAAAGAATAAAATCAATAATTTTATATCGTATATTATTATATAAAAGATTATGTAGAAGATACGGGATTTTTTATTTTAAATTAATTAACAATTTTACGTTAAAATGATTTTTTTTTAAACCGAGAGAAAAATGTTTCATATTAACGTTTTAAAATTTTTAGTGAATCTAAGCATTCTTTTATTATGTTCAAAAACTTTGTTTTTTTTTTTTTTTACGATTAATTTGATGAAATATGCAAAACGTTAGATTTAGTTATTTCGTTTTCAACAAAAATACAAATATTTTTCTACATTATATATAAATATATTATTTTGTACTCCTAAAATGTGATTTGACTATATATAAAATACGTATTATAATAAAAAAACAATATAACTAAAGACGAGGATACAAAAAAAAATAAATTGTAAATTATATGTAGCGATACATAGTAAGATGTATGATTAAAATGTCTAATAAGTATTTTTTTTAAAAAAAGGAAAATTTAAAAAGAAAAATATAGATTGGATCCATAAATAGAAGAAAACTACGGAACGTTTTTAAATTTAAAAGAACTGTTTTTGATTTAAAAAAAAAAAACGGTGAAAGTCGCGTATATTCGTTAACCACGGGTCGTCGTGAAATTAAACGTTTCTCGTTTTAACATTACAGTTTTACGTTTAGAATTGTATATTTGGAAAAAATAAATGTTTATAGCTAAACGTTCTGTGGAAACGTATTGATTCAAAATTAAAATAATAATAATAATAATAATAATAATAATAATATTATTATTATTATTATTACTATTATTACACAGAATTGGTTTCCTTTTTATATTGCAGATAGAGAGAATGTTTTTATTACGACCTACATACGTGCCAATATATCTCGAAAAATATAAATAATTTTTGTTACGTTTTTTTTTTACACTTTACAGTTTTTTTTTTTATATATAATTTTAATATTTTTACACCTATCCGTTATTTCCTATATCTACTTTGGATTAGACGTACGATTCGATTCGAAGGCAGTCGAGAGCGGACCGGGTTCAATATAAGTAATGTTCTGCAGTGGCTATCAAGGGACACACATACAGATCCTTCACCATTATTGGTATTTGTTTTTTACGCGATACATTCGGCATCAACGGTAAGCTGATTTCTACGAGTTTGAGAATTGAAAAGACATTCGAGGCTAACGATGGGGGAGGGAGGGGCAGTAACACGTCTGTGCGAACAAAATTGTGTTCGAGATCTGAAAAAACAAAAACAAAAACAGATAGCTTTTTATACACGTCATGTGCACCAAGAAGATTGTAATTATCCGGATTTGTCAGAGAATGCACGCGTTTTAACAATATTATTAAATAAAATATTATACGGCGCGTGTACAATTAGTATTTTCGTATTTATATAATATTTTAGAGACAATTTAGAATGAAATAACATAATTTGAATTCAAAATATAATTGATATTTATTGTTTATGTATCGATTGTAGAATTTTAAGTATTATGTGCCTCCCTCTCCTTATTGAAAATACCGGCTACGCCACTGGAAATATGTAGTTATAACAATTTCATGTGCACTGTGAATCGACGTTAGCTTGTCTATGACTTCCTCCGGTTTCCTGGCCGTGTGGCGACTACGATTGGCAAATATTCGCTTAAGCGTACATATATTACGGATACGTATTAAAATTCTATTTTTTTTTTTCAAATCACTAGACCGATCGTTCAATTTTAATATTTGGAAAAAAACATATCTAAATTCTCCGGAGTCTGTTTTCTGTGTTTTGTAAAATAAACGGATTTTCGATATTTCCTTCACGATTTTAATTTTAAACGGTAAAGTAATACGAGAGTCGTAATTTTGTTTTTTTTTTTTTAAAAAAAAATTAACTTGTTAATTTACGGGTCACGGAAAAATGAGAAATAAAAATATTTTTTCTACAAAAGACATTTGAGAATTCGTGACAGGATCATGGGAATTCAAATAAATTAAAATTGGATTATTACAGGAAATACGTTCGTTCTTCTCCAACTTTTACGAGGTTAAATAAACGAGTGTATTTTTATGGGAATTCATACACGTTGGTTCCTAAGACCTGATGCGTATTTTTCCGAGTAATAAGCGCGGTTTAAAGACACGGCCACATGGCGAGGTGGTATTGTATAGAGTGGATATTGGAAATTTACTCTTTATCAATCATCGGACATTTTCAGGCTCGGTTAGTTTTATAATCAAAGTGGTAATAATGTTTACAGCCGTGGATTTGCCGACAATAAAACCAGTTATTTTAGATATCGAAAGTGTTCCCGATTCGCCGACAGATTATTTACTATACACGAATAGTATATATTTTTATCGTTATACAGTTCGGATGTATCGAAGTTTTTACAGGTAATTTGATTGTTGAGAAAATGTCGGCATTAAACGTGTTTTACTAATGGTTTTATTGTTCGTTAAAAATAAAATATGAAATACTCGACAAATGAAAAGTAAACGCGTGTACGATATTTTTCATGTACTTGTATTCAATTATTTTAATTAATTTTTTTTTTTAATATAACGTGTTCAACATACGTTTTGAGTGTAGGCAATTAAAAACGTCACTTGTACATGTTTTGAATCGAAATTAGAAGAGTGCTCAATTGCGCCCACTTTGCCCCCTTTTCACTCTACACCACACTGGTGATCTTAGAGTGAGTGGAATATAAAACACGTACAAAATACAAATATTATAACGATAGTTTAAATTTGAAAAGAAAAATATATTGGACTCTTTTATTTACCCATCGTACTCGGATCTTTATTTTGTATTTATAATATACTCAAAAAGTCGGAAACATGACGGGACAGTTGCGCTTTTATAGTGTGATTGATGCGTGGCGTGTGATCGACATTACCCTAACGATCGTTACCGACTTTATCGTTTCCCTCCTATTCGTATCTACTCGCTGATGCGGCACTGTCATTACTATTATTACTTCTATGACGGTCTATTGTCGTTTTTGTTTACACGCATGAATATATGTGTGCGTACTTAGTAGGGACGGAATATGATTATGTTATTCAACTACAATCTCTACGTAGGTGCACTGCAATTGATTCGTACGCGGTGCCAGATATTTATCTCGGGTTTTCGTGAGTTCTTACCTCCCTTTCAATATTGGTAATTATTATCTTTGTATCTTATAGCGCTGACCCGTGCTGTCGAATATTTGTATTCTATATAATATTATGTGTTTTCACATGTACATGTGAACATTAAATGTCGGAGAGATGATCATCAAATGAACGGCTGAAACAATTGTTATACGAGAAAGAAAGTGTAGTTCAATTTATTGAAGGTGCGGGACTGGAGTGGGTAGATGTAACGTCTGGATAGCCGACAATGGTCTGCGCTGTCTAACAGCACTCGTGAACAACATGAATAGGAAAAGACCTCGCGGTAGACCGGATTAATCAGGCGGTTAAATGCGATCGAAAGAGACATAGCAGAACTGAGACCAGATTGGCATAAGGACCTAAATCATACGTACAATAGGGAAGAGTGGAAGAAATTGATATTGGCAGAAAAGGGTCTATAATACTAAAAAGAAAAAAATGTATATATATTTGATTTCGTATAACATTTGTTTACACTCACTCTCTCGACTTAATTTTTGTTATAAATATTATGCCACAGTCATTGGATTTAAGTAAAAGTATAAGTCCAATCTTACTCGTGTCATTGTCGAACGTAGTTCATTTTTAATAATTGTCGTTTTTGGTAAATATCGACTACAACTGCAATTTAAAAATAATTGTTACGGTATTTTGGGAAAAATCGGTAAAAACACTACTATATATATTGTTACATTTAAGTCCAACTATTCTCAGTGGTTAGAGCGGAAAATAAATTGTTGTCGCGATTTAAAGCTGGTAAAAAAAAGAGTCTCCTGTAACGTTGATTTTGTTTAGGGAGCAAATTTCGCTTTGAATTTGTACCAAAAGCCAACGGTTTACTAAAAATACGTTTCCGTGATAATTGTACGCTATAATTGTTTAATGTTTCATAAAATATTAAGTGATACGAGTAAACGCGTATATATTTTATATTATACCCGTTTTCGGCACTTCTGATAAGTCGCTATTATTCACGAACTTAGTTCATGTTATATTATTACCATTAACAAAATTCGTTTTGGCGACAAAAACGACTGTAGATAGAAGATCTAACAACAACATTATCAAACAAATGTAAATATATGTATAAATTTTTTTATCACCAGTACTTTTGCCATCAATAAAACAGTATGATTTTGGTACTTTCGCGAAAAGTTTCATGAAAAATTATGGTACGATACGATTTATCGCAAAAGAGATAATCAACAATATTATTATCGTTCGTTGTCACTTTTGAGTTTGTACATTAAATAATTTTTTGAATTTCGTTTAGACTTTTAACGTATTTACGGGGAATTATTGTAATTAAATAAATATTTCTCCGGAATTCGAACTAGAGAGCAGGCTAAACTTAAAATACTAAGGGCTCCTCATTATTTCGATTTGTCGGCCGTTGGTGAATTACTTCGACTGATATACCGCTCGGCTGTGTGACACATATCTTTTAATAATCCAATTGATTACTGAGCCATGATGAACAGATTACTCCAGTACGTCGATTGAATACGATCGAATACGACTTATGGGCGGCTCAAGGGATTTTTTTTTTTAAAGGAGAGGAGAGACTTTTTCGTAATAATTTTGTAAATACAATATTTAGAAGGATTTGATGATAAGTCTTCGAATAAAGTCAAATTTTTCAAATATGAAAAATTGAAAAGTATGTTATTTAATTTTCGACTACTTATAATCATTAATAACTCATATTATTACAACTACGAATATAACTGCCAAAGAGCCTTGCCCCCCTTGAATCCTTCACTGGACGGCTGAAATATCGAGTGCACATCATATGGAACCTATAAGCTGTTACTGTAACCAGTGGCACAACGAAGTCCATTAGATTTTGGGAAAATAACAATATTTAGTCAATTCATCCACCCACCGATTACTATTATTATTATTATTATTATTATTATTCCTATGCCATACGACTCGCGTGTACTTGAATAGCATCGTAATCACGAATGCTCACCGAGTATTTTTCATTTGACGATTTTATGTCATTCCTACAGTGAAAATACAATCGTTTTCCCTGCAGCGTTGGATGGCTATGACAATAGTAGTTTATGCATTAGCATAAACACGGTGATGGGTGCAAGTGGTTTTCATCCCTCCTACCTCCCTTCTGAACAAAAAAAAAATTGTTCTCACTGTTTAAATTGTTGAAATTGTATTTCGTTAATATTGTGAAAATTTGTACTGTATATTACAATATTTCTATAATTATATGAACAATTCAGAATCGTGAGCATTACAATGCTATATTTATATGTGAATGTAAAATATTACAAGATATTAATATCTTGTTACGCGCGTAATAATCGATTAAATATATACGAGTATATATTGATTTTTGTTTTTACTCGATTGTAGAAAATGTGACAAAATTCTGTACGAGCAAATTCTCTAGTGTTTCTTACATTTAATCAAGTAGATTATATACCTATATATGTCTTGAAAAATCTACTCTCTATAGCGTTTACGCTAGTGTTTTTTAATCTTTTTACTGTGGTGACCCTCTTTTAGAATTTAGAATTTTTTAGCGACACCTACATATATTTAATTTTTTTTTTACTAAAACTTATTTTTATATTCGCATAGATTATTATTAATAACGAATATTGAAAATACTATACACGATAAATATAAAAAAAATACATATTTATAATATTACAATTATTTATACCATCAACCTGGCGCTGATACCCAGCAATACAAATCAACGCAAGTATTTGTCATACGAAATAAATAAATAAATTTAAAAAAAAAAAAGTTTATTCATTACGTAGTTGTTATAACCGTAATATGTATATTATTAAATACTGTAATTTTAATCTAAATATCATTTTTAAATTAAGGTTCTTAATGGCTTGGTTGTTGCTGTTTATCTGAAAAGCATTTTGTCAACTTTTATTTTAACAGAGTTTGTTAGACTAATTCCCATGGTTGTCAAAAATTTCAGTCGGTTTTTAGTTGTATTTTTTATTGCAGTCGTTGTGGAAAATCCATTTTGGAAAATTAATTTTTTGTTTTTTTTTTGCCAATATATTTTCATGCGATTATATTTTAAACGGATTTATCAATTTGATTGAAGTTCACGTGCACTGCACCTTATTATAGGTTTTATAATAATTTATATTCGACGATTAGTTGATTGATTACATTGTGTGTTTCCGTTTAAACTCGTTCATGACAATATATTTACGAGTATTACGTAACATCGCGATATTTATTGTTCGGAATTTAAAATTTTTTTTGTATCGATTTAAATAATATGTTGACCGTCCGAGATATGTAGTTGGTGATCCCCGGGTTGAGAGACACACGTGTACACGATAACGATTAACGCGTGCGGAAGAGTTTTACTTATAACAATTGGACGGAATTATCACTTTATTTTGTAATATTATGGGGGGAGAGGGAGGATTTTTTTAATAATAATAATAAAGACATAATAAATACGAATTTAACAAATAATGTATAAAATGTTCTCATCTCGAAAATCGCATTCGCCTTGCCCTCCTCTCACGTAGAAAAAAAAATCAATTTATTTCTTCGCGTAGAATAAAAATAACACTCACCACACGCGGTTTGTGATTCTGTCTTGTGTTTGCCAAGAAGCGTGCCTTATGGATTGAAAACTCTTCCGACGTGTGGGGCGACTCGAGAAAAAGCTCGGTGAGACGACTCAATGGGATATGTAAAATAAAAAAAATGAACGAGGTCGGGACTTAACTTCACGGACGTAAAAATCGGCGCCGAAATAATGACCGAATTCACGACGTCTTCGAGGTGCAATGCGGACGATCGCCGCACTTGTCCGCACGGACGACCGATTTCCCGAGTTAACGCCTAATATTGTGTGTGTGCGCGCGTGCGCACGCTGACGATACGATGAGACGAGCGTAGATCATTAATACGCGATATTATCGACGTTTAATCTGTATAACATTGAAATCGAAATTTCCCATAGGTCCCCCTATGCAAATAGGGACAACGCTGTCAATTCGCACTAACGAGTAATCGTGTTGTATGAAGTATTTAAAAAAATTGAGCTTCGAATATACTGTTCGGAAACACTGTCGTCCGCCGGCAGTCTTACGGTATTTCATAGCGTTTCGCTGGACACTTAACTGCACTAACTGAATCGCCGTCACCGTTGTTCAATCGCCGTGTCTGTTGGTGTGTTTACGGGCGCGCAGCGCAATTAATAATAGTATAGTTTTTTTTTTTAAACGTGTTGACCGCTGCTAATGCTTAAAAACGTTCAAAACCGCCGTATTGTGTTTATACAAATAAATATTATATCTCTGCCCGTCAATGACGTTACATTATTATAATCACAGTCGGTGTGTGTGCCGGTATAAGTACGTTTTCTGTACACACACATACTTGTGTGGCAGAAACACTTGACATACTAAATCTGTGCGCGCGCGCGCACCGTTTCGTAGTATTTTGTGTACAAGTGCTCGCGCGTGCGGCGTGCCGGGAAGCATATACTTGTCGTCCGTGCCGAGTACAACAATGCGCGTTTAGCGTGTAATAACTCGCGCCACGTTTTAAATGTAATCCAATACGAGAGCGGGTAGGTGTGTGTACTCTAGAGAACTCCGGGAGAGGTTTCTTCCCCGTTCCCTCTTACACGACACTGGCGGAGTCTTTAGAAGAGCGAAAGAAAAAAGAAATTCTTATTACAACGGCAGGTTTTACCTTTTAGTGTTTTAGTTTTCATCTCCGGTGGTCGTATGTAAACCAGCAGCCGCAGATCGCCGCTCGCCCACTATGGGTTAAAATAACTATTAAAATATACCAAAGTTTGTCTAACGATCAACAAGACATATTGTGGTCCACGGTTTTAACGCGTGATAATCTCGCGTCAGAAATGTTTTTCTGGAATTCAATAATAAAACATTTTTTTTTTTTTTTTTTTTTTTTAATGCTCTAGTCGTATTTTTTTAGATATATGTCGTTTTTTGTTTTAATAATATATTTATTTTGAGCGGTCCGAGGAATCTGCCGGTTTTACAATGATGCGTTGTCTTCTTTTTTCCTTATGTCTGTACTCGAAAACTCTACCAGAAAGAGCGCTGCGATCTTTACGGCCGTAGTTTGTAAAGCTTTTCTCTATTTTAACTGTAACCGTTAATACGATAGTAATTTTTAGGATTCAATACACGAAAATACAAAGTTAATCGTAAATTATATGATGTACATCTTAAATAATATTACACCGAAATTCCGTTCGGAATCGTTTTGTTGAACGTCATCGTTTTTAAAATGTATACACGTCGTCGTAGTAATAACAGAACTACGAAAACCTCTGTCCAAAGTGTAATATTCACCTAAACGATACGCACAGCATCCGCGGCTTGCTACCCTTTTCTCAATTTAATCGCATACACATGTAAACAAAAAATAATTTCAAATGCGTGTATTTTAATAAGAAAAATAATGTTTTCGCTGCGTATTTTTATTTTTTTCGCTCAACGTTTACAATATACCTCGTATTTTGAACAAAGAAATACAAATAAGGGCTATATACATATAGGTACATCCTTTTGTAATACTATATATGTATATATCGATCGTACATCGTAATATTGAGAAAATTCGAGCGATATTTTCGAAGGTTTTCTTTTCTTTCTTTCAAATTTATAGGCTTTTTGCTTTAAGGTCGTATTATCGTTTATAAATATTATAATCGAATACGGCACTAAAAACGCGTAAAAAATATACATCCGAAATCATAAAATACACGGTGTGTAAAGAAGATTTTAATATTTTATTCATAATTTAATAAACCGAATTTCGTATGTAGTTTATACTTAGCTTTATTTATACAGCGTTTTTTAGGCATTTTTTTTTTTTGCAAAACTCATAACTTGTATGTGCATTATATATTGAAGTTATATATATATATATATTATTGGTAACACAAGTGTATCGTTTATGGATATTGTTTTTAACCTACTGGAATATACTCACACCACTTTACTTGAACAGGGAAATGCATAAACGTATAAGTACGCTTATGTATAACACACACACATATTATACACGTCATATACATAAACGGTCACCGATTGTGTTGCGTACAATCTTTTAAAGTATACGTTATTCGAGTCAAAGCCAACGTACACCGGATTTCGATTCGATACTTTTTTTCCCCTCTCTTTTCAAATGTCTGAAATACATAGTTTTTGAACCCGCTGGTATTATTCGAGTCAATTAGAAACCCTTTTTTAAAATCCGATACTCCGAACGACTTGTTTGACTTTTGAATTTCTTCTTTATAGTCGAACGTTTTTCACTA
Organism: Chaetogeoica ovagalla; assembly: GCA_032441825.1. Lineage (NCBI taxonomy): Eukaryota > Metazoa > Arthropoda > Insecta > Hemiptera > Aphididae > Chaetogeoica > Chaetogeoica ovagalla. The sequence goes on along the minus strand of CM063747.1, from coordinate 651,204 downwards.
GAATTCTCGTCAAGAGTGAAAAAAAAAATAAATATTTATAACGTAACGTATTTGTATCGCGTTCTACACGGGAAAACACATACTATAATTATTACGAAGTATTACGTAATTCCGTAATAAATATATTATCTCATAAATATAATTTTTTTCTTTTTATACCGCGGAAACATTCGACGGGTGATTAAATAATAGTTTGTTTTACAATATTTTCGAAAGTTCGAAGTAATTTTTATTCTCGTTGAAATCCGTATTTTATCGATTAATATAAAATGTACGTTTGCAAAATTTCATTTCAAACTATAATACATATAAAAGAAAAAAAAACCAAAACGATTTAATTATTTTTATTTTTAAACTTTAAGCGTTGACGAAACACGTATTGAATGAAAGAAGTGAATTTGGTTTTTATAGATTCGAATAACGTTGGACGTTTTCATTCATACCTTGTAGTTTATGGTTTTTTAAACTCGTTCCGAGAACGTTTCGGTCCATATGTTTCAGGCGTTATTTAAAAATTATTTACCCGCCGATAAAGATAATGCAATATCAGTTGTATTCGGAAAACCAATAAAGATTTCACTCGGATACCGATTTGCTTTTATTTATTTAGTTTTTTCTTGCTAAAACGATATATGTTATTATTACGGGATTATTATTAACTACCATAAGATAATTCGCAATAAGTTCGATTATCGCCATCTACAGACCTTTAATATAAACGTTCATACAATTATTATTGAAATGATAACAATTAATCCAAAATCGTTATTATTAATCTTGATTAAACACACCATATGCAGCGCCGCGTTCTTAAAATGCAACATATTTGTCGTTCTCGAACATACGTGAAATTAGCCTTCCATCCTCATGCCAAAATATCCTTAACTATTTTTTGTTATTAATTTTGTAAATTTGTTTGTATCTTATGCCAAAATAACACAATATTCTAAAAAAACAATATTGTCCTATTACACGTATTGTGCTTAAACATGTCAAATGAGTAATAAGAATTCGTAAATTCTAAAAGTTAAATTTGAATAATGTTGCTGAAAGTTACGGTAGATTTCCGGAATAAGTTACGTATTCGAAATTAACAAATAACGGCGATTCGTGTAAAATGAGTTGGACGTTTTTTTTTTTCATGGCCTCCTTCACACTTTGTCTTTATTCACAATCATAATATAAGCTGGAGCAGAGTTTGTAGAACGGTAAAGATAACATAAAAGAAGAAAAAATGCGCAGAACATTAGGGGAGTTGTGAAAAAATAAAATCAATTACACAAATATAGACGATAATGCGCAGAGTAAAGACCTGAATATAAAACTGTGCAATTCGTATAATTTGTATTCGGTCTCGAAATGTTCCTATAGTTTTTTTTTATACGGATGTTAAATCTTTTTTTTAAAAAAAAAACGTGAAACGTACGTGCGAGTAAAACAAGAAAAGAAAAAAATGTGTAATTTAAAAATAACTCGACGTATACAATAATAAAATTGTACACGGTACAACGATAATTTAGAGAAAATTGTGTTTCGATTTGCGATATGCAATTGATTTTTTATAATATCTGTCCAACGGTATGTGCCGTGCAAAAAGCAGCAAAAAAAAAAAAAAAAAAAAAAAAAACACTTTACGAATTGTGGAGATGGCCAATGTTTTTATTTTTTAAATAAATTAATTTTTTTAATAATATTAATTTAAATTGTTCAGCGATATTACGTACATATATAATATATAATAGAAAATAAATAAATTATTACGCGTAACATTTAATATTACATAATATAAACATTTTGGAAATGCGTTATATATAAATCAAGAAAATCGAATAACCCGGGATATAACGGAATTTCATGTCGGTTCAAAATACACAGCGATTCAGTTTTAGACCGAAGTCTTTTTTTACCGGATTTTCAATAAAAACGAGCGTATCATCTCTAGAAACACTATAAATTGTTTCTAGAATATATTTTCATTTTGTATATTTTATATTGAACATTCAGCATTTGTACTCTACAGTACACACGCGCACTAGTCACTACGAATCAGTGTTGTCATGTTTAAAACGTCTGCAAAAACCATGATGATTTCTTTATTTGAAATACTTATTTTAAACACGCGTTAATGAAAAAAAACAGCGGTTTTAGCAAATTAAAAAAAAAAAATCATCTATATTATAAAAAGCATATTCAAATCCAATACAGACAAAATATTAAATTGTTGGTTTCGTGTAAATATACATGAAATGTATACGACAAATGCAGTTATATGAATTACTTGTCGCTTTGTCGCCGGACCTGAAACGGAAAATAATCCAACGAGTTCTTAGTTGTACACCAGAATATTCTGTGGTAAACACAAAATATCATATTACGGTTCTTCGACTATTAATTATACCGAAATTTCAAACCAAAACGATATATCGTAGAGTATTATAGGCCTTCAATAAAAAAAAGTTTGTTGAAAAAAATAAAGTATTTTTAAAACTATTTGAATGTTTGAAACGGAAAGAAAAACACTGGAAAATCACTTAAAAAGCGCATTTAAAAAAAAAAAAACCGTGTTTTTTTTCCGACCGTGTTACGTATACGTATAATTAAATAATATTATTATAACGGTTAAACGTCTTCTTTCCCCCCCCCCTTAAATTCAAGTACAAAATGAAAACTTATTGAAAATTTCTTCTTTTTTTTTAACGTCGTTGCGATTTCCAAATTTTCTCAAAAAAAAAAAAACCAATAACAATAACAATAACAATAATAATAATAATAATAATAATAATAATAATAATAATAATAATAATAATAATATTATTATTATTATGTTACGCAGACAATGTCATTGGGTTCAGTCGTCCTGTCGACGGTAATCTGGTCAGCCGCGTTCCAAGTGATAATCGGCGGCGGCGGCGGCGGCGGCGAATCGTTCCATGACAACCGCAACCACCGGCGCAATCGTCACAAATACCACCGACGACAATTATTGTTTTCCGGAGAAAACGCGAATAACGGTTACGCGCGCGGTTTTCACGAACGCGGCTCGCCGCCGCTGCAACGGGACGCGCCGTCGTCGGACGACGGTGACGAAGACGCCGCGGGCGCCGATTCCACGTTCGAATTGGACAAACCACGTGAGTTGTTTTTTCTTTTTTTTTTGCTATTCCGGTTTTTAATTCCACGACGGCTAACAGAACATTTTAAGCGTTTTTTTTTATTACTAAGCCGTGCAACGTCAAAAATAACGTGTGTGGGGGGAGGGAGGTGTCCACTACTCTGAGTGGTACCTTGTGTGTGTGTGTATTTACGTTAATGACAATTATATAATTTTTTTCGCGTATTGTTTCATCGTAACGATAATTATTGTAAACGGCCGGTTGCGCGTCGGACGAGCCTCGGCGCGTGATTTATATCGCGAGCTTTGCGGCGCGGCCACCTTAAATCGTTTCTGTTCTCTTCCCGGTGCCGAACCGTCGTCGTTGCGACAACTATAATACCGGAGACAACACAGAATATCGATCAACGTTCATCGGGCAATAACATTATTCCGGTTTATCATTTTTTCAATCGGCTCGTTTCCATCACTATCATTAATTACACTGGGAAACACATATTTCGTTGACTTAGATTTTACACTTGTTATTAACTAATTTTTTGCATCTGAATCTAAATGTGCCATTAGGTTTTATCTATCACATCAACTTTTTGAGATACAAAGTACATCCTCTCTGTGTCTCAAAATTCATATGAAATGTACATACAAAGGAATATAAAATAATTGCAAAATTACTCTTCACCGATAATAACTTTATTCATACAAAGGATATAATATATACATATTATATAAATTAATGTAAATAAAATGTTGTGAATACATGTTACAATAAAATTATTTTAGAATTTGGGACACATATAAATTCAGGTAAGAATTTCCGTTTATAACTTTTCCTGACTTGTTCTATTTGTGGACAATCTCGTTTAATACTCCAACAATAGTCAGCCATCATATGCACATCCCATCTTCCCTGATTGCTTGCAAACCTCGTGAGGGGCCCATTTTTTATCTTGATCGCCAATTTTCACTTTAAAATATGCATAATAGCTTTGCCTAACAAATTCACTTATGTTTGTCCTTTGACTGGGAATGGTGAAACTGCCACATATATAGCAAAATGAATCGGGACTATTTAAACACTTACGACGCGAAATAGTAGAGATAGACATCATCAAAAAAAAAAAAAACTACAATCGTAATAAATAATATTAATTAATTTTTTAATATAAATGAAAAATAAATATAATACATTTATTTATAATATTCACTATAAAGAGAGACACATAACGTTTCACTATAGTATTATAGGAATAACTGAACAATATAATAATTATCACGCTTAAACCAATATGAACCGGTCGTTGGTCTGCGTCATTTACCAAGCAAAGAGTGGTCAAATTTAGATAAGCTGTAGAGATAAAACTTGACGTGATAGAAGAAAACTAAAAACAGTTTTGAAATCAGCATACCTATTTAACTTTAAAACAGCTGAAAAACCGAACTCAACAGAAATTATGTTAAAAATTGTTCACCAGTGTTATTATTGGAGTAGTTATCACTAGAAAATTCTTCCCGGCCGATGGGTAAATTCCGCCAGACGTTCCCCTCCCCTCCCCCCCGTCATAGGATTTACCACACGAACATCGGGTATGGTCCATGAATTTTTGCACTTTTTAAAAAATCCCGAACAAGAAAAATTATTGAAATGTGCAACAAAAAATGTAAAGTTTAAATTTAAATAAAAACATACCTATTTTAATAATAAAATATGTGATTATATTATTTCATATTTTTTCGATTTTTATTTTTTTATTATCCTATCTTTTCACCTCATATATAGACTAAACCATAGTAAATTGCTAGATGAGCTTTTTTTTTTTTTTTTGTTGCATATCAGCCTATCTCCGGGTCTGCCCCATTTTTCAAAGGTGGCAACCCTATAGGTATGGACGATATCATCAATATTTATTCCGTTTTCGATCGATCAAATCGTTTTTATTTTATGATTTTATTATTGTTTTATGTAATTTCGTTACCAACGAAGATGTCGACGAAACGTTACAGCCGGTGACGGTTATTTTTTTTTTCTCATCACTTGTTGCTATAGTTACAGTATCGTGTAAATCGGCGGCCCTTAAACTGTGGTCTGCAGTCCCTTCCCCGATGGTTTGTGACGTTATTCGTGCAGCAAGGGGGGTCCGCAACGGTCGTTGACATACGTGTGTAATACGATATCCGAATCAGGCCCGGATTAAGTGGCGGATGGGCCGCGTACTCGGAGCCCATTGAGTTATTACTTAAATTTTTTTTTTTTTTATCAGTGGCAACATAAAATTCGCTAAAAATTCCCCCCCCCCTCACCTCAAAAAAAGAAATCGCGTTTCGATAGCTTGCAATTATTGTTTCTTTACTTTTATATTTCGCACGATGCTGAAATTGGTCATAAACCACACGGCACATGAACAGCGCAATATTTCTTTACTAAAAAAAAATTTAATTATTTCTAACGTTTTGACACGTACAGGAAAACTATAAATTGTTCGACTAAAAAAAAAACATTGGTAATTCTTACTTTCTGTCTTACTCTAATATATTAAATATTCTTAAATAGTGACTGATAAACGAGATAGGCCTTGTAGGGCTCGACGAAGTTCAAAATCACACTTTTTAATACTTACCTATAACACTTCCTAGGCGTTTAGTCTAGTGTTTAGACCGGTAACCGGCTTTCCATAGAAGTTAATTAAACTATAAAAGTGAAATTTTTTTTTGCACGTGAAAGATTTAGTGAATTAAACTGTTAAAGTCATTTCAAACATATTGCAAAAAAAAAAAATATATATATATAATTTCTTATAAAATGCATTTTTAAATGGTATATAGTTATATAAATAGAAATCATAACTCAGATATAACCAATATTTATTTTATAATTTATTGAAAAAAAAAAAGGCGCATAATGTACACGTCCTTAAACCTCTTGTTAATAATGTCGCTAAAGGCAATCGCCCTTCCGAGCCCCCGAGCCCCCCGTCCATAAATACGTGACTGCTTGTAAGTTTTAATGCGTTTTGTTATTTGTGGAAATATTTAAAAGTTTATGTATAAATTACAAACTAATAAATAACTTAATTTATACATCGTGACACCGAGTTGCGTGCAATATATTTTTATATATTTTAGAATTGCGTTTTCAAATAAAAAGCGTTCAAGTGGAGCTGAAAAACGTAAAAGAATTAAGACAGACGTCGATAATTATGTTTCGATGTTACTAAAAGTTATCGGATTTTTAATAACTACTCGCAATTTTGTTCATACAGTAATCAGTGACGACGTTTCATTTTGATTTTTTTTTTCTGAAATGGAGAAAAACACGTTCACGTAAAGTATATCTATATTACTCTACGTTTAAAAAGGAATTTCAATGACTGAAAATGTATAATTGTTTAAATAGTTACTGTTTTAAATTATAATATATTGATCAATTTTATAATATTTAATGACCAATACTGTATTTATTTTTTTTGCATATGTGTGAGTGGGATTTGGAGGCTTCAACCAATATACGTCCCTTGAGGGCCCTCGGGTACTTAATCCGGGTTTGTATTCGGTATACATTTGAAAGTATACTCGAGCTATAGAGAAACTTACTATATATATCTAAACTCCTGTTCTAGATACACAATTAAAAACGGAATCAGACATTTTCTTTTTGCAATTAATTATTGATATCCGTTTCGGAAAAATAAATGGGTTGACGTCGAAAAAGACGGTCGTCTTACAAAAATTTCTACACAAACGGCGGTTTATACAATTTAATCGGAATTCGTTAAAAAATCTCCCCGGTGACGCACGTAAGAACGTACGAAAAGATTATTCAGCGAAGCTCCGAAAGTTTTGATTCAATTGGTCGCAACTCATTTATGCAAACAAGCATTTACCGCTCTTGCAGTTTACATTAAAAACAATTTTCGAAACCACATAACGTGGAAAACGTTGCTTCATTGCGAACCATTCTTCGCATTAAATAAATAAGAGTGAAATTTGTAAAATAAATTTTGAGTATAATAAAAATGAAATATATTTAAGTTTTCCCCGTAAAGTCAAGTACAATAAAAACTGTTAATAAATGTGCACATGTTTTTATGTACTTACTTGTTTATGCGATTTATAGTATTAAAATTTAAAAAAATCACAATGAGGGGTGGAATATACAGAAGTAAGAACCGCTGATGTAAATGATTACTAGCCAAATAGATCGAACTAGTAGTGAAGTCAACATTTTTTAACTCTTCGACAAATCAGCGTACCTACCAGTTTATCGATCACGAGTAAACGTGCGTTTACTCGAAAACTGGTTGGTTGTTCGTTTTAAATCATTATTCACGCAGCTTGCATAAAAACGTAACTGAACTAAACGCACTGATCAATCGATTTTTCGATTATCATTATTATTACTTTTGTTAAATATATAAATTGATTTTATTATATTTATAACGATTGATTTTATTTATGAAATAACATTTATTAACCCGTTGTAAGTCGCATCAATGGTCTAAAATACCGCGAGTTTATTATTTTACTAATTACTCGTTGTGAGAAATTAACTTTATTTAGTGTTATTTGATACCTTCAATGTACGTGTCAAGACATTTTTTATAACTATTCAGAACGTTCAATTATTGTTCGTCGAATTTATAGCTATTTTTTTTAAAATCTGTAACCTGTCAACAAGACTAAACTACTCGGTATCAATTTTGTTAACTATTATTTTCGTCGGCGTCCAATTTTAAATCGAAAAATCAACAAAAACATTCTATCCAACAGTCACTTATCTCTCATCTCTTCGAATAATTAATCGGAGGTTGCAATAATTTCGTTTAATTTTATACGCGTCACGTTAGTCGTCACACGCTTATGTCGGTATTATAATATTTTACAATAAATTCAAACATATTCTCTTTCAATCGTATAATTTTTAACGATTTATTTTCACTTCAAGCTTTAGTATAATAATAATAAGTTCCATCAATACCGACTTTAATTGTAACACATAGTAAATGAATTAAGTATGATTTTTGTAAATCATTAATAAATGCATTTGTATGTAAAATGTTAAGAAAAATATATGAATGAACGGTCAAAAAGATCTTGTGCGACCATATATGTGCTACAAATAATGATACGGCTCATGGCAGGTTAAACGCGATTAATTAGATCTTGGATTAATTTTCGCACGTGAAAACGTAAAATATATATATTATATAAAATTATATAACTCTAGATGTTAAAATAAATTAATCAAAATTATCGAAAAACAATTTCAGGGTGAAAATAACGAGAGAATATAGATTATTCAATTGATGAAAAAAATAAATTTTATTGAATATTAATAGGTATTAATATTATGGAAAATATTTATGAATAAATAAAAATTTATTTGTGTAAATGTTTTTGATGATAATAATAATAATAATAATAATAAAAGGAGATTCTGGAGTACCACAGAGAGAGAACATATATTATCAAATAAATGTGTTGATAATTTATTTATAAATATATTTATTAGTGACTTTCAATATCAAAAAGTTATATATATATATATATAGGACAGGGACGGATATTAATTTTGTTTTTATTATTGCGGTATACATACGTATAAATTCATTTTTATAGTGTTCGTCGCATTATTTTCCTTAAAGTTAAGCGAGTTATATGTAATACAAACTCGATTACTTAGTTGAATATATATCATGGGAAAATGGAAACTATTTTTTTTCAAACGGCCACCTATTATTTTTGTCTATACTATATTTTAATAAAAACGAATAAATACAAACGCTTTATCAATTATTCATTATTCTCAATGTTCTGTTTATGAAAAATTATTACTTATTTAAAAATTTAATCATTGGAGCCGCTTTTTGTGTAGTCCAATGAAACCGGTGTAATATTAATAATTAGGTAGGTTTATTAATAATTTACAATAAAATAATTTTTATTCGATAGACATTATACTACTGCGTATAGAAGGTCTACAGTGTAGAAATTTAACTACTTGGTTTCAAATTTTCCAAATAAAGTGTTTCTAAAATGGTAATGTTTACTACATAGTGTACATGTTTACTACCTTTTCGTTTTCACTGTGTCTTTAATTTAAATACTTGTTGTCACTTCGGCGGGGCATATTCATCGGATTTTAATAATCGACGCGGGTGAAGTTTCTTAAAAAAAATATATATATATATAAAATTGTATATATTATATATTTGCCAGTTCAAAATCAAAAATCATTATAACAAATAAAGAATGGAATTAAAACAAAAAATATCAAAATTATAAAGAAAAAATAGTTTACACAATGAAATGTATAAAAACTTTCGTAAAAAACAAACTGATATTACCCGAGATAATAATAATAAACACTCTGTATAATAGGTGAACTGATATTTTTATAAATAAAAAAAAATCTAAAATAACAATGACTGTCGTGCTAAAAACAAAACAAAAAACTATTTCATAAAGTAAATTTTATTTCACATTTATTTTATTTATTTAGCTAAATAGTAATAAAACAAAAAAAAAAAGAAACGATTTTTTTTTATGTTTCTCGATCATTACGACGAGCACAATATGTGTAACATATTTTATACAAAGCTGAAATCTGAATAACAAAGGATGAAAACCATATATATATATTTTGTACGAAGAGCAACGGATTAACTCGTATTGTTTCCGACATTTGTCCTCGCAATTTTTCGTTAAATACGAAAATATAAACAATATTCGTGTTACGTAACATTTTATGTTATACACTTGTACATTTACATAATCGAAATGGTGTACACGCGTATAGTATTATATATAATTTTTTTTTTTTTTGTTCTGTAGAAAGAAAGCAATGTATTTTGAACGACAAACGTTTGTGTTTGATTTCACGTTATGCAACGGTTTTGTAATAAATTTTATAGAAAAACTGAAAATGGTTTACCTCCGTCAATGTCATACACTTGAATTATTTCTCTCCGGTTCAATATTTCACCGTTTTTATTTACACACAAATCCATTCTATGATGCGTTTAAGTTGTTCCGCGTGAGAATAGAAATCAATTACGAATCCGATATTAATTACGTTTGTCACTTCTTTTTTCTTTTTTTGAAATAAACGGCTCTATATTTATCCGTATCGTTCAACGTGGTTAAGTTTAAAAAACAATATAAAAATGGCGTTCGTTTTAATTTTTCTGTCACAATAATCGATTATCACTTTTTACAGTTCTTCGATGCGATGTTTTGCTGGGTGTGAGCGGTGGTTTTTAATCGCGATTATTATATATATATATACAAGAAAAACGAAAATAAAAATCATTATAAAATAAAATTTAACATTTTTCAAGGAACACATTTATTGTTAAATACACGTCGTGCATTAACAAAACGAACAAAAGTCTTGAAAAATTTTTTAGAAAATAATTTAGTTGAAAAAGTGACTTTTAGACACCTTCGTTCTTTTTGAAAATGAATTAATAAAACCTAGGTAAAACGTCTTTTTTTTGTGTGTGTGTACGTATCGATGTACTTCGCATTTTTATTATTTATAAATAATATTAGAGCCAAGAGGAACGATGAAGTCATTACTTATTGACAAGTCTGTACAAGTGGTAAATAAATGTGTATTTTGTGTTTGCTTATCGTCGTAAAACATAGTCCTTGCCTCTTATTTGAACAATGTTCGAATTTTGTAGCGAATCGTACGATATATAACTTTTTATTTGTTACGTTCTTCGACGTTCGCAGTTTATTAGGTCATTTTTTTACAACTTTTTAATCGATTTGTTTTTATGCTAAAAAAAAAAACTATTATAATATATATAATATACAAATAATTAACATTGAATTATATAACGCGTGCGCTAGTGGTTAAAAATAAATACGAACTGTTATTAGTACAAAATAAGGAAAAAAATTACTCGTGAATCGGTGTGTGTTCAATGATTCGTTACTTTAAATAAACAAACAACATTGCCCGTAATTGATAAATATCGAAGGAATACGTTGAAACATTTTAAAACGTCGTCGAATAAAAAACGCGATCTCGAAAAAAAAAGAAAAAGAAGAAGTACAGATTTATGCGTTGGTTTCGTAAACATTATTCAATCTGTGTATTTATCGATCGGTTAAGATGCACAACGGATTATATCGTAAAAATGGTGTTTTTTTTTTTCAATAGAGACCGAATACCTCGGTTAAGTACAGCTTAACTGCATAAACAAAAGTTGGGCTGATTTTTTCTTCTTCATATAAAATAAATTCTACGAACAGATTTACCACGTCCTCTTTCTCGATGCCAATAACATTTATACACTTTCGCGCACCATTCACAAATTCTAAAGTGCGTTACAAACGACAATTTAATTCCCTTATTATGTGCCGTAGTCGGTACGTCGAAACGGAATACAAGAGAACGTTTATTTAATGTTTTTCCAGAAACATTTCGTCGTTTTTAAAACGTTCGCTCGCGCACCGGCGTCGCGCACACCACAACAAACCCGTGTCGCGTTTGCTACTCTGAACGTCGCGGAAAATAATAATTTTCAAAATTTTTTTTTCTTTTATATTTTCAGCGGGTTTTAACGTTTTTCGTCGGCGCGACGTACGCGCGTTTTGTTGTCGTTTTTCTTTTTTGTTTTGCTCTTTTTTCCTAGACATCTTTTTACACCGTGTTTTATATTAATATTTATTAATATTACGCGTATGAAAATCGCGTTACTTGTCACGGAGTGGATTAGGTAATGTACAATTTTTTTTTCTCCGCCATTTCGTACAGCTTTCCACATGACGGTGTACGTACCAACACGATAAATCAACACGTCTGCAGTGTAGGGAGGTAACAACGTGTAATAAAAATCAACATACGCGAGTATATTTTCTATAACTTGTACGCATATATACGTGTGCGTGTAATATAACTTTTCATATTCGAGTAAGGAAATGGAGTAACACAGGGTGTTCAAAAAAAAAAAAATATATATTTTTTTTTTAATAGAGATTTTTTTCGTTTAATTAATTTTTTTTGCAACAAAAATTATTTAAGAGCGTTTAAAAAAATATATAAACCTTGCCCTCATTTTACGCCAGTGTATTATTTAAAAAAAAAAAAAAAAAAACAGTAATCGATTGAAACGCGATTCGAAACACTCTGTATACGCGCACGTATAGAGGAGAGGAATTACGGAGAGAACGTTATAATGTCTGACGTGTAACCGTTATGTTTGTTATTTTATAATATTTTGCCGTTCGTGTAATGGTATACACATACGTACACATAGTTCTATGATAATTATAATAAAGAAAAGAGGCAATTACGTTTTAATTATTATCACGAGTCATTATAAAAATTTCACTAATTTTATTAGCAATTAAATCATTACGTTGCTCGTTAATCACCGATTGTGTTTTCGTATATGATTTTCTATTCCTCTATGGTCTCCACATCAGCTGAGTTTTATTTTTTGATTAAATGACTAGAAGCCGTCCGTCCGAAGTAGAGTTTCGTGTTTCCATTAATTGTAATAAATATGTGTGTGTAGAATTACAATCATCGCGTGCCCCATTGATTTTTTTTTTTTTTTAAAGAAACTCAATAAATACGGAGAGAAAAAAATCATTCTTTTATATATAATTACTCGGCAAATTAATTGATACATACATGATTGATTTTAAGGTAACTCTGAACAATTCGAGACTATTGCCATTCGCTTCAGTCGATTTAACTAACCGTTTAATATGGCGTAATTTGCCGATTAATCGAATAATAAAATCAACCGATTTATATCGCTTTGTGGATTTGTACAAAAAAAAAAAAAAAAAAAACACTTTAAATTTAGTTTTAAATTATATCTAAAATTCTACACGAATTTTATTGCTATTGGAATTTATTTCCGCGTGAAATTTATTATTTAAATAAACAATAAAACGTGCGTGTGGGAATGATTACTCGGTAAAATATAAAATAATAATAATATTCTGGTGGATATAAAAATACTGTCCAACGTTGAAAAAAAAAACTCCGTCCAGCCGATATAAAAACTGATTAAGAGAATGCGCTTGGCATCGAATATAATTTTTTTTTCTACGTTCCAGTAATCCATTCGTGTAGAAATAATCACCGATCACGTTCTTCATACGTGTTTATCAGCGGGGAAAAATCTACGCAATTATTCATATAATATTACGTTATATCCGCGGTCCGGCGCATTAACGACGAAAATGATATATACACCAAGTGGATATTATTATCATTATTATTATACACTACTCCTCGGCTATTATTGAGCAAATATTTGCTAAAGTCGTGCAGACGCAAAACTGGATTAGGTAGTTGGTTTAATCCGTCCGAATGGATACGCTCACGTCTCGTTCTCCTTTATATAATATCGTGCGTATACCACCTCTATGTATCTACACCGATATTATGACATATAATAATGATAATAATACAGAAAATGTTTGCTGTAATCAAATAATCGTTGGTTATTCATAATATAGTTCTATTCGAAATCGGTTCGTACGGGTATCGGTTCGTTAACAAAAGTATAGAGGGGAGAAGGCGGTATTGTAATAATACGAATCAGCACAGTGTTTGTCAATGACATATTGCCAGCCACTTTTCGATATACCCGTCGTAACTCTAATGATTATTTTACGTTTTGATATCAAGAGACGGCAGGCCTCATGACTTTGCACGCGGTCATAAATAAAAACGTTGTGTGCTTTCAAACCACTAAAACTTTTCTTAAGGTAAAATGCAATATATACATAAATATATATATATTTTTTTTTTTTTGTATCTATATTAGTAAATAAAAATATAATAATATTAGTGTATCACATGGTGAACTTCAAAACGTTAGGGATATTTATTTTCAATCGTGTTTTATGAATTGCGATTATTGGAATAGATCAGACATTGGGTGTCGGGTGATAATATGAAACGGACTGTTCCATAATACGCATATTCAGAACCGATTGGACAAAAAGTTTCAGCGGAAGACGATGCAGACTGTCTGTTTCGTGACGAGACGTTCAAGAAATTAGAATCCAGAGAACTTTGGATTCAATAGAGGGATGTGCCAGAAATGGGCTCATATGTTATGTGCGGTGGGTGTGAAAACGATGTTTTCATTTGCGACTTTTATTGAAAAAAAAACTTTAAAGACCAATTTGTATCTTTTTTTCTTAACTGAAAGTATAATTTGTTTTTTTTTATGTTTAAAAATATAAAACTGTAATCCACCTCACTTCTAAAACCCGTATTACGCAGTGTGTTCTAAAATCATAACGTATCATAAAACAATTCCATTATTTTCCCCATAATTAAACTCTTATTTCATTACATTAAGCATACGAATTGTTAATTGTACTGATGATTAATGAACGAGTTTTTTTTTTTTTGGTCAAAAACAAAAATCCGGTCCATACTATCATCTTCTCCACTAGTATTAAAAAAAAAAAAATTGTCATCGACTCACGAGTATTTTATCAATGCAATTTAAAATGGTAAAGCGATAAAGAATTAATTGTCGCCGCGCTGATTTCATTACGTACACGTACACACGGCCTTTATTAAACAAACGGGGCTTATTTTCTCTTCTTCTTTTTTTTTTATTACTTTTATGACTTATAGGTTCGCGATAATAAGAAATGAGTACATTCCAGAGGCGTATTTACTTCATCCCCTAGGAAGAAAAACGGCCCGTCGAATCTGTTGCCAACTTAGAACTATCGAAAAATTACATGAAAATAATAAGTTTTAAATAAAAAAAATGTTTTATTACATTTCAGTTTTAGTTCGATTAATTTTAGTTGTCAGTAGATATAGGCGCATACACAAGTATTTTGGGGGGGGGGGAGCCCATCGCCCTTCCCCCCCCTTGTATACGCCCCTGGTACATTCCCGTTGAAAATCATAAATGGTAATAAAATTTTCAAACTTTAAGAGAAGTTTCTATGGTCTTAAAATATGATACGTTTACGACCTCGAAAAATGTTTAAAGGTACACTGAGCGTGAACCCTTTTTGCAGCCCGTAGTTTACGTCATTGTATTTCATATTCGATACAATACATATTATTTACGTTTATAAATATTTATGCGGACCTTGTGAGAATATAAGAAATTATTATTATTATTATTATTAATAAAAAAAAAAGAACGAAATCACTCGATCACGATTTTCAGTGTATGTTTTTATATGTATTTACAGATTTTGATAAGATGATAATAATTTGTGTTGCTGTTCAACCGTTCTAATTATTTATTAAAATGTACGCGTTAAGAGCCTTTTATTATTATTATTATTATTATTATTATTATTGTTATTATTTAGATAGATCCAATATTTATTTTCAGTTATGATTTGACAATCGGCGGTATTTATAAATCCTGCGTTAAAAGAAAAAGTGGTCGTTTATATAGGTAGCGTTTTTTTTTTTTTGAAAAATGACATTTTAAACTGTTGGCGAAATAGAACAATTTATGTTTGGAAAAGTGCGTACATCAATATTCACTGCACAAACGGTTAGGTATCTAGGTGTTGATGATTTTCTTTTTTTTCTCATTTCGTAAGATGAATTGTAACTGTTTAAAGTTTTAAGTGTTCCCTCCTCGCTATAAAAAAAAAAAAAAAACATTTGTGCCACCAATAACTCACATTGCGCCTTCCTTTTGTTAAAATTCCAACTAAATTACTCGGTAATTTGTTGACGTCAAAGGTTTTTATGGAACAATTTACTATTTTATTTACACGAGTTAAACATAAATGCGTTATTCTCCGAATAAACTACTGATATCTGAATGATGAAACCTTAAAAAAAAATCGACATATATATCGAATAAGAGAAATCGACGAATTTTAGAGGGTTTCATACACGCATTCGGTAATATATCCAAACAATTATAAACTAACTGTAAATTATTATTATTATTATTAATGAAATATGCGGCGAATGCAAAAACACGAACAAAATAATACCACCGTTATACGTCATTTTATAAAACCTTTTATTATTTTAGTGTTACGAAATCGTGACGTTATATACGGTGTTGTGGAAAAGAAAAAATTTTAAATTTGTCTGGATAAGATAATACTTAATTTTCTTGATATCTTATGAAATTGTCGATTGTTATATAATGTTCCATACTACGTAATACTACGAGTATAATATCCCGAGACCAAGTCATTACTAATGAAATAACAAACTTTACTTACTTTTTGAGTTTCCAGTAGGATTTGAATAAGTTACGATTTGTTTCGAACATTTCTGACAATTGACACTGTATTTTTGTATCGTTCACCGAATTGATTCTGCTGAAATATTTCCCATCCAACAAATAATTTTGCATTTTATTAACAGGCGAAGATGATGAGTCCGGTCGAACTGACAACTTAGGTACAAACTCATTTGTTTTCACTGTCTTTATGATTTATTTTTTTACGACAAATGAATTTCTCCGTTTTTAATAGAACACAAGAGAGATATAACGGACGATGGATAAATGCGTAATTGCGTATAACTTTGTGCACCCCATATTCTTATATATATATATATATATATATATATTATAATTCAATAATTGACAATAACAAATGATCAGATTTCATTCGGGTGGAATTTTCAAAAGTATTACCAAGATTTATTATTGTAATATTATGTCGATTTGTGATATATTATATATTTAGATTATCATAAATGGACTTCACACAAGTTTTCCCCGAATTACAAGCTCCAAATTCTATTTTTTATTTTGTTCTTTACGAGTTAGAGTGGCTTAGGTATGATTAAATCATATAGAAACGTAAAATCGTAAGAATAAAAACAGTCGAAGTTTTGTATGAGTTGAGCGCTTACGCCGCGTTATGCGTTTAAACTTTCGTCTAGACCGGGTAACATGTTAACGGTTTCGTTTACGCGATCAAACAAAGTCTTTCGACTTATTTTAATTTTGATAATGTTTCGCTTACTGTATACATGTGTAGTTTCCTACATTGTACCGTGTTTTTACGTACTATTTACCCATCGCACGTATAGGTTATGTCCTCATTGAAAACTGAAAATTAAAGAAGAGCTATCTTTAAGATTCCGAGTCACATATACATATATATATTATATACATTTTATCAAAGGAGGATAAATTATTAGAGAAGTTTTGCAGTGTGTATCACACGACACTTTCTAAATTAATGTGACGTAAAACATTCTCCTCCCCTGCTGATTACAGTTGTATAAAACAAAAAACAAAAATGGAATAATAATAATAATCGATTATCTTTGTGTTGTCTAATCGAACTATTTGCATTGCAGTACGACATTGTGCCATGTATATTATAAAAGGATTTCGTTCGGTTGAATTTATTTGGTAATATTTATGTTCGAGAATTTACAATGGTAAAAAAAAAATACTTTTTTCAAAGGAGGTAAAAAAGAAAACTACAAAGAAAATAATATTAATAAAACTCATACTAATTAGATTATATAATATAACTAAAGTACTATTGATATGAATTACAAATTATTGTAATCACGAATTTGCAATAGATTTTTTTCATCAGATGTATAACTAGTTTTATTATTTACATTATTGAAAATATATTTCTTTAAACGCAATGACGTCGATTAAAATTTATTGTAATACACGAAACTTTTTTTATGTACATATTTGTTTGACGTGTAACTTACACGAATGTTAAACGTCCGATTTTCACGTTTATTTTCTTGCTTGAGATTGATTGTACTAGTTCGATTTAAAATGACGAATTGCCTACACATATGCCAGATTGGTATTATTTTGAGTTTTTATAATTCAATAAAATTGAAATTTCCTTCTAAATTCCCTCCTCCCCCTTTATTATTATTATTATTATTATTAATACAAATCAATCCATACTACTGAACCATATTGAAAAATTAATTCGTATACAACGGTACACACTAAAGGAAAGATTTTGTGTTTACTGTTCGAACATTTAATAATTTAAATCACATAATCAAATGTGTTTTCCACCGAATATAATAAAACATAAATATTTCACTCTAGCGATATTTTTTTGATAGTTAAAAAAATTTTGAGTTTTACATCACGTAGAAATTAATGAAATCATCATCGAATGTGTACGTATTATATAACACAGCGAATGAAACAAAAACACTTTTACTCGTATTTAATGTTAATTTTTCATTATTCAGTTCTTTGAATACATTTTATTCATTCATACCGTTATAACGTACATTTTCCCATGAATTTCTGGAGAAAACGCTCGAGTTACAAAATATATTATTAATATAATAAAATGAACAATTTCTCCCAATACACTGCAGTGTCTTTGTGGTACTCCGAATTTCATTTCTTCCTCATTCCTGAATACACCAGTATAGTCAAAGAAAACAAATCAATTATTGTATACAGAAAAAAGAAACACAAATCAAACGAGTTTTGTTACGACGTAATGCATAATTTATTCTTCGATGAAATAAGAAAAAAAACAGTAACTAATTATTATATTAGATATTATTTTCCGCGGTGTGATCGTTATATAAAATGCACTAGGAAAGATTGAATTTATTTCGTATATTTCAAATGGAATTGTCAACTTGACGATATATATATATATATTATTGGGGACAGTTTATTCAGTTCACGGGTGTGCGTTTATATATTAAACGACTAGAACGGGTACTGCCGTCGATGTTTTATTCTAAAACACGGGACGTTATATACACGATTCTAGTTATTTCCGGATGACAGAGAATCAATAAATCAGCGCGATATATTCAGTTAATAAAATTATTTCTAAACACACACACATATATGGTTGTTAAATTGAAGTGTTTTATAGAACAGGAATAGAAGTATAGGCGTATTATTATTAAAATTCCATCGTGTACGCATCATTTTGATTAATTATCTTCCAATGAAATTTATCAACGTACAAGAGCCGTTCAAATCAAATGAAAAGCAGAATTTTATGAACAATTTGTTATCCCGATTTCGGTTAAAAGTGTTTTAGTACTTTTTGATTTTTTTTTTTTTAATGACATTATCCGTAACCGAACAAAGAGAACGGGTTCACGATGTTTGTTTGGTTATTTATAACATATAGTTGTAGACAACGATATTTTGTATTTATTATTATTACTTTTTTTTATATTATACATTATAGTCGTTAATTATTACGCTCATTGTCTACGGATTAGATTAGAGTCAAATATCGCGTTTCTAAAGTTTCATGTAAAATTGCGCCGGATCGAATGAAAATGTTCATATTCTGTATTCGACTGCTTAAACTTATAAAGTATATTACACTATACGATTTCCATAATTAAAAATTAAAACGATACTTATCATGGGCTAAAAATAATTATAATATTATATTAATTGTATAATAAAGTGATATTAATAATCGTCTGTTTTCATTTATTTTATTTTCTTATAATAATCGTTTTTGTGTTTTTTTTTTACCATTAACCAAACACATACAAACACGTATGATAATAAGTGAATAACATCGAATGGAAACAAATAGATTATTGATAATAATAAATTACGATAGAATAGAGGGTTTGTGACGTGAAATAATGAAAAATTCGGAAAATGAATTTCTGAATATTTTAATGCCATCCGTTTTCGTAATTATATATTGCGCGTTTTTAAAATCGCAAAAATACTTACATTACTGTAGATTATTAAATGTCAAAACGCTTCGGACCAGATTTTTCAAAACGTGTGATGATTTGTGAGCTGCTTTATTATTATTATTATTATTATTATTATTATTATTATTATTATTATTATTATTATTATTCATAACTAACATAATTTTAACGTTGGAAATTAAAACGTTTTAAAAATGCGATGGTTTTCATTTCTATTAAGTTTAAACGAACGGTTCAACGAGATTTTACGTTAATAAGAACAAAGCCAGACGTCCGTGTGCAATCTTCGCAGTGACAATTTAATCTGTATTCGATTTAATTGTTTAACACGATTTGGGAACGTTAATGGATTAACGTTTTTTCGTTTTTCTTATTTATCAAAATGTGTTTATTCTTCGATTTTCGAGTGTTTTTTTTTTTTTATTCGTTTTTCGGTATTGTTAATTCCCGATCGCGAGGCATTTGAAAAACGTCTGAGGGGAGGTCGATACGAAAAATAGCAGCCGGTTCGCGTCTACACAACACGGATGAATTGTTAATAATAAATTGTACAATTGATTTAACATACTTAGGGTATAATATAACACACTCTTTCGGATAGAAAAATTCTAATTTTTTTTATTCATACAGTAGTAAGGGACGTGTCTAGAGGGCGAGTTTTGCGTGTTAAAAACCTCTCCGAAATTTCTGTTTACGATCATAATTATATATACGTTCAAAAATACATACATGAATAAAAATTATTTAAACATTTTCGAAAATATAACGGACTCTTTGTAAGACGACGGAATTTTTCCTATAACGGAAGGTGGGCGAAAATGAAGCCAAGCCAATCCACACACACACACACACACGGCGTATAGCCATGGTGGGCAAACGCGAACACCGTTGCTTTAAAATACTTTGCTCATGCACAAATCTAACATATTTTTATTCCATACGTACATCTTAATATTATTACACGTTACCGTACTAACACAGTTCATTAACTTATTATGTCAATGGAGAAGATATAAAGCCGTGTTTATTCTGACGTATCCGCAATTAAAATTTAATAGAAAGTCACACGTATAGGTTTTACAGTTTTGGTTATTGAACATGTTTGCAATGTTCTATAGTCATCATCAGTGAACAGTGAACAGTGCTCGCATTTACCATTTCATCGTAATTTTGTTCGTTTCGTGCTGTTTTAACACTCACTGATATATGCCTCGTATAGCTTTGATGTTGTCAGAAAAAGTTGAAATGATCGAGCAGAAGCAAAAAGAAAACATTTATATTTATGTGTGGGGACTTATCACTAGATTTAAACGTGGAAAAATTCCAAGTGTAAAAAACAGTAAACAAAATAACAGTCGTCGATGTGTATTAGATGGGTGAATATTATTTTTTCTACGAACTCGCGAAACCGCAAATATTTTGGAGCAGTCGTCTGAATAGCTTTGGATTGCGACAATTCAAAACCAAAGTATATACAAAATTGCTTTGGATAAAGCCGGTTTTTCTTTTTCAAGTGAAGGATTAAAAACTCCGGAAAACGCGTTTTCGAATTCAATTCGGTATAACGAAAACGCAAACGTTGATCCAAAAGATTTTTGTCAACTCTGATGGTGATTTAGAGAATCGTAAAAACCTTATGATTCGGTGAATTCTGTTTGAAAGAAGAACGACGGTAAGATTCACAACGAAGTCCGAATAAAAGATTTAAAAATCGCAATTTAGCTTTCGAAAGAACTATACAAAAGTTTTCAGCCGCCGTTTCAAATGCTGATATACAACAACAAATGCTCGAGAACGTACTTACCGCCTTTAACCTTTGAAAACAATACAAATATCGCTAATTATTTTTTTTTTTTTAGCTTTTATTTTGTACATTATATTGGTAAAATGAGAAAAATAGATCGATTACACTACAGAACATATAGCAAAATAATAGTCGAAATTTAAGACGCGTTGTTACTCAATTACTCTACACGATTAGACACAACCACGGCATTTTGCGAATTATTTTGTTTAAATCATAAAAAATGTAATGAAATAAATTATTACGCTCAATAAGACGATTCTGAGCGGAGCTTCGGTGTCATATTATTTATTGATGTACAACAATGAATTTTCATGAAATCGCGTTTTTGTTGTTTTTAACACAATTTTCTGTAGTATTTGTGTCCCGCGTTTTAAAAACTGTTGAGAAAATAGTTTTTCTTCAAACTTTCGGGTTGCTTTGAATTACGCATATAAGGAAACTCATGCGGGGAAAATCGAAGAACGTTGAAAACACAGATATACGTTCTGAACGCGTGACGAGATCATTCGAGCGAGTGCTTTCTGCAGCAAAAAAAAAAAAAAAAAAAAATTGGGATTATTCTAAACCTACAAAATCAACCCTTTTTACGATATGAATATATAACAGATATTACGTATGAATAGCCGAAAATTGGAAAAAAAAAAACACTTTTTAAAATGTTTAAACGTTTCCTCCCCCCCCCCAATTAGTATTATTTTTTTTAAGTTTTTAGACGCTTTTGAAGAAAAAATCCGAAAATTACACCTGTTTATAAAGTACGAGAAATTCGTTACGGGAAAATGATTAAGTCGTGTAAAAAAAAAACGAAACGAAATATTCCGGATAGAATAGATTTTTATTTACAGGCGTAAAATAATAAACGTGACTACCTACGCGTCATTGTAAAAAAGCACGTTCATTCGAGCGCCGCCGTTGAGAATCTAAACATTTACTTATGCCATCCTCGGGCACGTAAACGCAACGGGTTTTTCGTTTTCCATAATATCATAACGTAAATTCGCTATTGTACAAACGGGGAAAAATCACTCGGTCCCGGGCGATTTCGAGAGGAGATTTTGTTTTGTTTTTTTTTTTTTTGATTACTTCGTCGACGACATCCGTCCTATACACGGCAAAACGTAGGGGGGAAAAAAAAATAATCATATTTTCGCGACCTTCGCGCTTAGCGTTAGCGTTCATACGGCTGCTCCGTTTCAATGATAATACAACCGGATGATAACGGCGATAATAGGCGTTGGCCATTGCAGTTTTTTTTCCCCCTTCGTCGTATAAAACACTATTATAATAATAACAATAATAACGATAATAATAATAATAATAATAATAATAATAATAATAGTAATACGGACTCTATAATAACGGCTCGGCTCGTAACCGTAATAACCGTTTGCCCGTTTACTCACTACCATATCCCCGGACCGATGTCTACGATTGTACTTTTATACGGGACTATATACGCCCGTTTATATACCTAACGCGCACACATATAACATACATTATCGTATAAAACGTATAATAACGGTGTTATAGAAAAAGCGCGGGCTCGCTCCGCCGTTGTCGTCTCCAGGCGCCAGTAATCGCGCGCTCGAGACCGGCTCGAAATACGGCCGGTTTTTATACGAGATTCCGTATAATAAACGTAAAGAAGTCGCAGGGGGGCCCGGGGAATAGGAACCGAGCAAAGGCGATTGCACCGCCGTCGCCGCCGCGGTGGTGGTCCCCGAATTCCGTCCGGCGCCAAAAACTCGAGAAGAAATTCGTCAGCAATTTTTCCGAACTGTGAGGGGGTTTATTATTGGTCGCCGATCGCGAAAAATCACGTTGAAAACGAGGAAACACAAAATGATCGACTTCGACGACGCGACCGCAAAATGTCGATATATTTTTTTTTTTCTTGTTGCATTACGGCTTAGTTCCAATTTCACAACAAGCGAACGGTTACATCATGTGTTTCATCATATACCGTGTACAGCAGCGTTTTTCCAACCCGAGAAATAATCCATGATTGTTATATTTTATAATAAACATTTTACGGTACTCTTATCGACAATCCGTCTGATTTTTATTTTATTTAAAAAATGTTTTATGACTGGAAGGACTATTGCGGTGGAAGGCATGCTCGTGTCGGTTGTCCACTAGTCCATCACCCGGATGAAACGTGTAATGAAAGTGAAACGGGGCGAAATTTCTCGCTAGATTTTCATAACGTTATCGTAATACACTCCTCGTTCATCCGTATAAATAAATGTAATATTTGTAATAAATTTTAATTCTACGCGAGTTTTCCTCGCCTAAACAAACACCGCGCCATTTAAAGTTATTCAATCGCTTTAGTATTCAATACGATAAAACCCTATTATTAATAGAAAAATAAATTTATTAGTACACGCGTATACGACATAGAAGTAACGACGTTTATTTCTGGACAAGATGAGACACAATACTAGTACTAAATAATAATAATATTAAAAAAAAAAGCTTACATGATATTTTTATTTAAAAAAAAATGTCTATTTACATAACTCGTATCCACGACTCCGTCGTTCTGTCCACGGTTAGGTAAGGCAAGTTTTGACAGTATATATCGGATATTGCATTTTCAATATATTTATGCTAGTTGTTGTTCAACAAACATTGTTAGTGCAGGCAGGCCATCAGAGCGATTCTCTGTGTCATCACGGTAACTCGATTTTTACAACACCGAGCATGGAAAACGTTCGTTCGCAGACAACAGCTCGTTACTGGGACTTAACCACAAACGTTCTCAACGCTTTGACGACGACATTTTCTTTTCATAGATGGACTGTTTGTGTGTGAGCCACCAACGTATCCCTCCCAATTGTTTTTCTCGCATTTCGCAGTGTATTGGCCGTAGAATTTTTTAAAAACGTTAATTTCCGTTTTAAACGTATCAGAATCTAGATCGGAACGCTGTGCGAAAGACAACACTGACGTATCGTCGCTGTTCATAATTTTCAATGAATTGAATCACGACCATTGTTGTTGTTTCCTGCTTGAATCCGATATAAATAATTCCGCTAATCGTATAGTATATATTATGTACGATTAGCGTATTATGGTTCAAAAGTATTATACGGAAAATGTTTCGTTTTACATCGCGATAATTTTGTACGTAAAAATCGTAAACGGGGGGGGGGGGGAGGGAGGGGAAATAGAGCACAGCAGTAAAAATGTAAAAAGGCTTAAAATATGTAAAAACACGCAATATAGAATTTCGCATTCGGAATATTTGACGAACCCAGACAAATTTATAGCTTATAAATTTGTACATTTTTACAAATTCGTCATTTTTACATCCGTATTCAATAATAGTTTAAAAATTAATTTTTTTATAGACTTCGCTTACGTTTTTTTTTTTTTTTTTAATTACTTACTTACGAATATAACGTTTACCATTTATTTGTTGTTTCGAGAATCGGAACGACTTTGCGGACAACGCCAATTGCGTTAAATAAAAATCGACGATGATTTTTAATTTTTTTTCCCTTCCCCCCCCCTCTCCCCCGTAAATTGACTTTTCGGCGTTTTGTGATTTAAACTCCGGTAATAATTATTGCGCCGCGGTCGCCGCGTTTTAGCGATTTAACGAGGGCCGGCCGCTGCCGCCGCCGCCGCCGCAGCGACTCAATTCACGACGCATAAGGTAAAATATAAAATATACGGGGAAAAAGTCGCGTTGATACGGTTCATTTACCCCCCGCCGCGGGTACGAGCGTTCGTTTTTTTTGTTTTTTTGTTTTTATCTTCTTATTTATCGCTTGATACGCGCGTGCATCCCGCGTGACGTGTGCGTTACCACCCACGTACCGCACACAGGGATCCGCTTCTACAGGGGTCGTACGATACGCGGACAAACGAATGAAACAAAAAAAAAAAAGCGTATACCGCGAAAAATAACAAAAAAAAAAAAAAAAAGTTTAAATATATATGGAAAAACAAAAACAAAAAAAAATCGTAGTGGAACGCCGCGGCAGCCGCACTTTTTTTCGGTTGTGCGTGTGCGTGCGTGGGACGGAGAACTAATAAATATCAAAAACCGCGTATAAGGGATAAAAACTAGAGGAATTTAAAAACGGTAGAGTAACGTACAAGCGACGAACCGTGCGTGTGCGTATTGAAAACTATTGAAGTCGGATAGTAAATAATTATCCGGCTGTTGGCTTTTAACGTACGCAGTAGTCATCCTCCTCCATTCGCTGCGACGTCCCCTGGAGGGAGGGGGGGGGTCTGCGCACTACGACGATAATAATTATTTAATGAACCGCGGCGCGCGGTTATTATTATTATTATGGTAAATGTGCGCCGGTGCTCATCCGATCGGAAACGCGCGGCGAACGATGGTGTGCGGCGGCCACCGGGCGGCGAAAAACAAAAACCCTCCTCGACTCCTGGCCCCCTCACCGGTGTAAGATAATAAATTATTCCGCCGGTGGTGTGTATTTTCCTTCGGAATTTTCTGGTTTTTCTCCTGCTGCTGCCCGGCGCGATCACGTTCCGATGCCCCCCCCCCGCGTTCTGTGGCAAATGGGCCGTTAAAATAGGAAAAGTAAAAAAAAAAAAAAAACAACGAAAAACCGAATTTCACACTCGCGAAATTCCTTGACGCCGCGCGCGCGCGCGCAGACATAAAAATAACGCGTCGAAACTTTTGCGTTGTTCGTCTCGAGAAAAAGTCGTTTCCCCGTGTTTTTCGTTTTGCGCCTCGTCGTCGTAGCTCCGGCCCAACGGGGGAAAAAGAGAAGAAAAAAAACCCGTTCGTTCTGATACTACTCACACATCACGGCGGTACTCCAGAACTCGTAGATACGAGATTTTTTTTTTTTTTCCTCGGGGTTTGAAAAGAACGGCTCATTTTCGTTTTTTCGTTTTTTTTTTTTTTCGATTATAGAACACATTTGTTGATATTAAATACCAACTTCGATCGTTTTTTGCACGATCGACGAAACGAAATTCGAAAATTTCCAATAACCACAACAATCGTTTTTCAATTTGGACGGAATCGGATGATTTTCGTAATACGACGATCTCCGCGAAGTTTCCGCGGGATAAACGATAATTATTTGTTGTTTTTTTTTTTTCAACACCGTATACGATTCTCCCCCGTCGTTTTCACAATTTTCTCGTCAACTACACGATCATATTGTCCTATAAACGTTAACCGGTCAAACTACGGTGGTTGGCTCGTCAGCGGCCTCTCTCCGAGTCTGCAGTCCAACTCGGAAATTCGCAAATGTTTTGTTATGCACAAATTATACGGGCGAGAGATGATGATTTTCTCTTTTGAAAAAAATAGTGTTTGGAAATCATTTCGGATTGACAATGGAAAACGCGTTGGACTATTGCGCTTAACATCGAAAACAACTTTTTAAACGCGAGGTGTTAACACAATAAATAAATTCACCGCTGTCATCGCATAAATGAATTTTCCGACCGACAAAGCCAGATTAAAAAAGAGAAAAGAAAGTTATTATTATTTTCGACGATACGTTTAATTAAAACCCGTTTTATTCGAATTGCTCGTGTGTATTGATTATTCAAAAAAAAAAAAAAAAAAAACCGTTCAAAGTGATAGTCGAGGAAGGCGGTGTGTGTGTGTGTCGTATCGAAGCAATGCCCAGAGGCGCGCACACGTTTCCTTAAAGCGGCCGTTGCAAACAATTATTCACAAAAGCGTGGAGAAAAAAAAATATTTTATGTGCTTACAATAATGATAATAATAATCGTTAGTTGAGATAATGTCGTGAATAGTGTTTTTTTTCTTCAGACATTTTTTTCCCGACGGAGGATTTCAAAATGTCTGTGGTGTATGAAATACAATTAAATAAAAAAAAAAAAAA
Organism: Chaetogeoica ovagalla; assembly: GCA_032441825.1. Taxonomy (NCBI): domain Eukaryota; kingdom Metazoa; phylum Arthropoda; class Insecta; order Hemiptera; family Aphididae; genus Chaetogeoica; species Chaetogeoica ovagalla. The sequence goes on along the minus strand of CM063747.1, from coordinate 623,776 downwards.
ATTCGTCTTACACGTACAACAAATTAAAACTGTATTTATTAAAAAGTTTATATATTTATATATAAACGTTTTAAAGTAATCGTATTCGACAAGTTTTCTAACATCTGATAAAATTCTACTATTATTATATTTGTAAATACCCCGATCGGAATCTCAATAATGTTTCTAAGCGCACTGAGAGCATCGAGGTCCTTGCAGGTAGCAGCATCTTGATTTTTTTTTTCAGAATTCCGTTTATTACACCGAACGACCTTTCTTCTATGTACAGCCGTACGAATGGCGTTACACAAAGTTTTTCATAGAGTTCAGACAAATACGAACCATAAAAGTTGAGTCGTAAAACGCGGATTAACGATAGACGTTTTTTTTTTTTTTATCATGTACTCACTATGGTCTATCTTCAATCTATATAATGGTTCCACGGTATAATGAGAACGAGTATATTATAGCAACCGATTTACTGACTCGTCCGTATTAATAATATTGAGACGTAAAAACAGAGTAAGTGTTAGACGAGTACAAGAAATGTGTGTAAATGTTCGTTACGCGATTGAAAATAGTATATAAATAATTTCTCAACTATTATTGGACACTCGTTCGCAATTCACTTGACTTACAGACAGTCAAAATTCGAATGTGTCGAATACGCGCCGAATCTCATCATTTTTTTTTTTTTTTATTTCAATTATCCTCAAAAGCAGTTTTAATCGTTGCAGACATTTCCGTTGGACTTTTACTAAGTTTGAAACAAAACTCGACGCACACACACACACACACGTTGTTCGTTACATTCGAGAACGTCCAAAAAGGGCTAACGAACGAAATGAACTTACTAGATCCGAACGCGTGTAAACCGAAACAAGATAACGAATTCGAATTTTTTTTTAAAAAATATTGCGAGGAATACATATTTGTTTGTAATTTAAAACGTTGTCGTGCAATAGATTAGCCGTAATGATATTCGTCCTTGTACTTTTTGAACACACCTCGTATTTAGGTTTAGTAGAAAATGGGGGAAAAAAACACATTTTAAATTATACATTCGTCGTGCAAAGAGCGTGCACTAAGAGTACTAGAAACGCTTCGTTCAGAATAATAACGAATGGCTTATGGATAATTTTCCGGAGGGGAAAAAAACACAGAACACTGCAGGTGTCAGACAGTCATAACAATTTATCCGAGTGTGTTCCGCAAGATCGAAAAGGGAAAAAATCGCGTGAAAAAAAAAGAAAAAAGAAAACTGACGAATTCGAAAAACGTTCTTTGGGTGCCGTCAACGTTCACCTCTTATCCGTGGCGTTACGCGTTGGCTAGTGTAGATAAAATACGAGATACACGGGGCTAAAGTAAATTCAGCCTGAACAACTACCAATAGTTTAATGAAATCTATATTATTATATTCCGATGAATCGTAGATTCCAAACAATGTTTTTTCTTTCTTTCTTTTTTGTGTGTGTAATGTAATTAAAAGGAGAAAACTTTTCGAAGAAGCACAGGTCCCCGTCCCCGTCCCATTCACATTCTCCTGTACCGCTGTGCCGCCGCTCGGTAGTATTTGGTCCGAGCCGATTGACTACCGGTCCCGACGGCGTGCGTATCGTATGGTCGAAACCATATTATTATTATTGTTTTCCATCTCGGTCGTGCGCGCGGGAAGAAAACCGTTTGACTGTCGTCGTGAGTTTATTAAATTTCTCGTATACACGCGAATAGCGACCGCGCGTATATTTTAACGTTCAATATGTGCGTATGAAATTGTTTTGGTCGACGACGACTGAAAACGCCAATATAAATACGTACGTATATCCGCACCTACAACGCACGAGGACGGTGATACGCGTTTTGCGTTGCGACTCGTTATTAAACCGTCACAGTAACCACTCTACTACTAGACGCTGTCTGCCGGGGGGCGACGTCGCGACGAGGGTGGTGGTGGTGGTGGCGGTACCGCAGAGCCGGTTACCGGTTACGCGATTCCGTTGCCGTGGCGGTAATAGACAAAATAACGACAGTCGGAGCGCAACAGAGCGTATAATAACTTCGGATGTGTGTAAGTTCGTGTGTGTGTGTGTATACACCATACGTATATATGAGCGATAAAAACAAAATCCGATCCACACGCGTGTACACCGAATAGACGAGACAGGTGAAACGGTCGTCGAAGAGGAGAGAGAGAGAGTGTGACGATTGCGGCGGCGGGAGAAAACAAATAATAATAATAATATACCGCCGCTGCCGCCGTCGATGTTGTTGTTAGCTGCCACTACTACTTACTACCCGTCCCGACCGACGACGCCGTTGCGCCGCTGCACGGGGATAATATAATCGACCGGCGGTTTGCTGTGCGCGAGGTAAACGGAACGTTCACCACCGTAGCAACGGCGGCGAGAGGAGAAAAACACACACACACACGCAAAAAAAAAAAAAGAAAGAAAAATAGGGGAAAGAATTGTGTGTGTACCTCGGGCGAAATAGGCGAAATATCGTTGCTGGTGGTGGTGGTGGTCGTATACGGGGGGGATTTTTTTTTTTTTTTATTTATTTATTTAGCCTAGTCGAGCGAAAGTATAGAATTTTACAAAAAAAAAAAAAAAAATTTACCCCTAACAACGAACATTTATTATTATTATTGCCCAAATACGTTTGGAAAATGTGCTCGTTACAATTATTATAATAATATTATCCGAGCGGTTTTCGTCTTTCCGTCATTCATAATAAATACGTTTCCCCCCTCCCCCCACCACCCCGTACGCGTATTTTAAAGCGATCGCCGTTCGCGTGCGCTCCCTTCCGCGCGCACACATTAAAGTCTCGTCGAGTTTGATTTTTAAATTATCCCGATCGTTTATTTAAATCGTATTTTCGCGAGAGAAAAAATAAAATAAAAAGAACCCCCGCTAGTCCGCGCCCCGCGTAATCCGACATTAATTATTATTTATTATAATTCGTATAAATACGGCGGCGCGCGGTGCGTTCCGGATTCGTTCGAAACGTCTTTAAAATAAGCGACTTCGTATTATCATAATACACAGTAGACGTTTTAGATGTTATTGTTTTTATAAAGCGATTTTTCGCGTTCGATGTTAGAAAATCGAATGTAGAATTCCCTGCGAGTCGGAAATACACGCACGCACGCGAAAAAAAAAAAATGCTCGCTCGTTTTACACGGCGGTGTACGTTATAATATGTAAATGCCGCCGCGACGTTAATAAATACGTTTTTCGAGCCGGTGCCGGCGGGGAGGTTTCAACGCGGCGCCGAGAGCTGCGAGTGCGGAAAAGTGTATAATGGCCAGGCAGTGGAAAACCGACGGGTAATATATCCGCCGCGCCGCCAGTGGAAATTGTGTATTTTATTGTAAATATATCCGCCGCGGTCGTGACAATGTAATGCGGTCGTGTAATGTGCGACGCCGGCCGGCGGCGATCGGTTTTCCACAAGTTTTTACGCGTAATGAACTATATACGCGCGCGCGCGCGTGCGATTTCGGTGCACGCGAGACGACTTTCCGGAGCTGAGCTGTGGCGTTTCCACTGTTCCCGGTGGGACGGTCCACTGTGTTGGTTCGGCACGAGCTACAATTGCCGCCTGGTGTCGTTTGTGTCAAGACCACTTTGCGTTACACTTACCGAGTCGCAGACATCCGAAGTGAAGCGCCGGATTAGTAATTACGTTAATCGGAGTTGGGCGGAACGCGGGTCCGAAGTAACGAGTCCTCCGCAAGCGTGAGAATAAAAACAGCGTTCGTAGAAAAAAAAAACAACAAAAAATTACCGAATCGGATCGAAACCTGTTCTTTTTCTCGCCGAATCCGCGTCGTCGCGTTAGACGGATAATTTCATTAGACGAGCAATTGAACGCGATATAAATTAGAGTAACGCGAGTATATATGGGTTAACGTTTTGAAAAAAAATACCGTTTTGACACTCACTACTCGCGGTTTATGTGAATTATTATAGACGAGCGTGTTATAAGTGAAAAGTCCAACGGGCGATTTACAATGTGTTTTCTCGCACGGTAACAAATAAAAATCCGCAGAGTCTTATTTTTTTTTTAAACCTATAAGTCGCCGTCTGGTATTCAAATGATCATTGAGGATCGTACGAAAAAAAAAAGACACTCGTGTAAAAAAAAAATATATATCTTATATATATACGTAAAGTACAAGGCTACGAGCAACTGCGCAATTTTTTTAAAATTAACTCGAAAAAAACCTGTCTCGTAATAAACGTTTTTTTTTTTTTAACGTTTTCAAATTTTTTACTATCGTTTTTAAGTATTCAATAAAATAGTATAGAATTTAAAAGACTGTTTGGTATTTTTTTTTTTTTTTTATGGTCAATGTTAATGTAAAGACAGTATCTTCAATTTTTCGTATTGACGAATTTACTCGTAACATTATTTTATGAACCCGTGTCCTGTGTCTTGTGTCGAATATAAAAAAAATAAATAAAAAATGTACTTGCGCCATTGGACTTTTGCGTTAAACGCTATTTAAACTAAACGAATCGATATACCGATTTCGCGAAATATGCGTACTGTAATAATAATAATAATATATTGTACGGTTGTTTGGTGAGAACACGGCTGAGAACGAGCGCGTCAACCAATTACGGGGAACCGTTGCAAAAGGAATTCAGTTATTTTCTTTAGTAAAATTTAAATGCGTAATACAATATACGTATGTATACACACATAAATCCATCCGATGGAGATTCAGTCGTCTCCAATGTCTAGATTTATTCAAATTTAGCGTTGTTGTGTATCGACGTATGAACAATGCAATATTGTCTCCTGATAGTTTATCCCGAACTTGCGATTGGGAAGCTTAGCATGCGTTGAACAACGTATCGAAATTATATCCATTTGAAGCTTAACGATTTTATAATTGAATAGGATTTACCTGTAGTCGTGGGAATTCTCGATTAAGTTGTAAGACTGTAGAAATAGTCAATTGTCATCAATATTATCTTTTATAAAGAAAATCAATCCGGCAATTTTTCTATACTTCGTCCGTCTATTTTTTTTTTCAGTACTCAAATACGCATGTATAATAAATACTCGCAAGTTGAAATTTTCAAAACGAACAAAAAAAAAAACCACATAATTTCAGTTTTGTCTGTTGCGTGTCGGCCAAGCATTTGTTTTCATTTAATGCTCCCCCGTGCTGTTACCGTTATTTACTTTGAGCTTCCTCTTTCTCTCTCTTCTTCTTCTTCCTTTTTTTTTTTTTTTTTTTTTTTTAACAAACAAGTAATAAATAAAATAATGTACACCCCGGATATGGCCACTCTGCAGACCACTACTGGATTCTATAATAATAGTAATAATAATAGCTGCTTCATATTATATAACGAGTAATAGTCTATATCTCTCTCACCCCGTGTGTCTCTTTCGCGGAATATATATATATATATATGTATTTAGTTTAGGCGGTGGTTAGTGCAACGTTAGTTGATGAATATTTAGTGGTATATCTGTTGGACAGTACAGTATATACTACTGCAGCTACTCCTCTACTACTACTACTACTACTATTATATGAGGGGTGGCTGAACGATAAATCTTTCTCTCCAAGGCCTCCCACAGCTTTTTCCTCCTCTCTCTCGCCCATTTTGCCGGTCTACACACACCACACGACCACGAGCATACGATACCACACACACGCACATATAATAATAATAATAATAATAATAATAATAATTTAACTAAAAATAAATTATAGAATAAAACACAACTTCCGAATAATTATGTTCGTTGAATTCCAACCGCCGCCGTGGAATTTACAAAATTTAAATGTATACATTATGTTATGAATTTCGTAAAAATTGGTAAAACGAAGTTGAAAACATATCTCACAAAGAAAACGTCTCTTTGAAATGGAATTACGGAAAAAATTTAATCCGAATATTTTTCTATTTCGCGAAATAGGAATTATCACGTTAGAACTTTTAATATAGACAACGACAATGGGAATTTTTAATATACAACACATAATATTCATACAAATCCGGTGTTGCCGGAGTTCAATCTAAATTCAACATATAGAAATATTTTAATTGTACAAACGAATTTGCGAAAATAATATTTTATGTGCCGATATATGTATATTAAATAATAACGTGTCGTAGTTGCTTTTTAACAATAAATAGTAGTAGTAATAATAATAATAATATTCTCTTGTATTCATGTTTGTATATACGACGTACAGTACAATGTATGTGTGTACACACACGAACAATTCCCAAGAAACATCACTACTGTACTAGAACTCTAAGATAGATGAGTTTTGAGGTTAGGTGAATTGTGCGAATATGTGTGTGCGTAATGCGTAAAGGCGTCGGTATATCGGTAAATTATCATCGTCAAACACCATCCGTATATATACTATATATCATATAATATACAGGCTACGTAAACTATTAAAATGCCGTCCACGACTTTCTCTTTTGCAAAGTATACAAAATCGGAAAGACAAAAATGTCTTCACAGAAATGTAATTAAGTGTGAGAACCAAATGATGTCACACGATGTTCTCATTTGTGTATTAAACGCTCGCGCACACACATTATTTTTAATAAAGTTTCATATTTCATAAAAAGTTTTTTTATTTATATTTTATTTTAATTTCATCGAATAAATAATACGGTTTGAGTATTCTTTTTTTTTGTTTTTTTTTTTTTTGTAATCAAACGAATAAACCAAAAACATTTTATTTTATGTATACACATATTTAATTGTTTTATTAATACATAAAGTTTGATTTATAGCGCACGCCCATTTGAATATAACTCTTTCTTTTTTTTTATTGCGAGTTGATCATTGTATGTGTATGTATGTATATACGGATATTTTTTTTAATCGGTTTGTCGAAAACAAAATTTCCTAAAGATTATTTTTTTTTTTTAATCAGAGAATTGAAATACGAGTAAAAATATTGTTTTAAAACGTATTTTTAGTTTTAATGAATAATAAACACGTCGGATTTTCACTACAAGAAACCAAAAATAGAAATTTGTGTACGCGGCGATACGCACAATCCGAGATTTATATGTTGCATAATTTTTCAAATAATATTTCTTCCTCGCACTTTTGACGTTCTCGATTTGTTTTTTGTTTTATGATTAAATTTTGAGACTATACGTGAATTTAAACATCCGAAACCGAAATCTCATTGAAACATGGTAGGCGGCATATCAATACAAAGTAAAATCCATTTTCAATCAGTTCACTCTTTTACATAGATGTTTTGAGACCGCCGCGGTGGTGTATCCTATAAAAGACACGTACGTGAATTTGGGTGTATTAACGTAACAACCACGCGTTTAAAGCAATTTATTTTTGCCTACAAAATGTATTTCGGTTAATTCGAGCCCGTTATAACTCGCGAGATGGTCACGTAATGATTTACATGAAAAAGTTTTTATTATTTCCAAATTATAAAATATTAACAACATTACTATTTAAAAACGTACGTTTCTGTGATATTTTTACATAGGCATTGTGTATAATGTATTAGACGTTTGTAAGTGTATACACGTTAATAATCTAGAAGGTAATCTCATATTTATTTCACATTTATTATATCATCATGCCACGCAGTGAACAGTAGTAAACGTTTTGTTCAATCATTAGTCTTATGAAAATGTTTTAAATCTTTTAGAAGAAAAATTAATAATTCAACAAATACTGTGTACTTTATGGAACTACTGAACAGGCTGCAACTGTTATTTGTGATTAATTTCGTCGCAATACTTTATATTACGAAATCAAAACGGATCAAAATTTATATATATATATATATAAAATAACAAATATTTTAGTCATCAGTGTATAATTATAGTTTCGTTATAATTTTGAACTAGCGTATTTGATAACTAGCGAACTAGTGCACTTTATCAATGAAGAATAATTCAAAAGCTGTATTTTATAACAAAACGTGCACAGCTCTATTTGTATGGCATTTAAATAAGTTCAGTTGGAAATAATGTTTACTTCAATGATATGAACGAGTTTTTTGGTCAACAAATATTGTAAAATGCTCGCTATAAAATTCAAGTTTTCCAATTTTGAAATAATTAATATAAAATACCCGCAATATCAAACGCTGCGTATGATTTGTTTGTAAAATAACGTTCTGGACGTAAATTTCAAAATATTCTCTATCAAATAACTTGAAGTTATGAAATAACATGTATATTCATTAATCTCATTCAAACACATAAATCCTCCCCCTACACACCCCACGTATAGAGGAGATATTTGCGAACAACCCGAATTTGAATTTCGATTCTTCTTTGATTCATTGATTACGTTACACTGGCACGTGTTAATTAACATTTTTTTATTTTTGAACAAATATCGAGTTTTGGTGGATTTTTTTTTACACGCTAGTGTTTCGCGTTAGACGTTAACATTGAATGGTTAACGTCAAGATTCGTCTCCTGCTCATTATTTATGTTTACCAACATTGTTCACGTAACAAAATAAAAAAAAAAATTCTAATCCTTTAATACACTACCGTTTTAACACGGGAATTTTTGGATTTTCATCACTAATAATATAATATTATTAACATTATATAAATGTAGTAATTTTTCGATAGATTATAAAAAAAAAAATTTCATTTCGTATCCATTAAAAAAAAAAACAAAAAAATTAATCACGTTTATTTGTATAAATATATTTTATTATTTCCCCCCCCCCAAGAAATGTTTATTGTAATCGAAATTTCAAAGTTCTCACGTCGATTACTCTCGACACGTTTTTCACCGCGTTACAACGGTGTATTCAACACTACGTCTTTTTTTTTCGCGCAAATATAACGACTGTGGATTCGTAATTAATTAATATTTTTGATGAAAATTACGAAACGTCGGATGGTCGAAACGAGACCAAGAGTGATTTTGAAGCCACTGCTACATAACGTTTCGGAAGTTAAATAGTTGTTTTATTTTTGTGTATCAATCGGATAACAGGCGAATAGGGGGAAGTGGGGATACGTCGATCGCAATGATTACTATTTAATGGATTGATTCAATTCGAACGAGTAAAACATAATAATGTCGATATCTGATTACTGCGTACGATGATGCTGTATACTACGATTGGATGGCGGGGATATACAAGCGCAAAAAAAAAAAAAAACAAATCACTACCAATAGAGCAGTGCGATGGTCGGAAGGCAATTATTTTTGTAGTAGGCTACTAGCGCGCTTTATAAATAATAAATATGAAATTATACCGTTCGCCGCGTATCATTGTGACCTGGAATCACGCACATGGCGTTATGGTGGAACAAAAAAAAAATTGCATCACGTTCACAGCAGCTCAATCGATCGAGGACGTTTATTTTCTTTTTTAATTGCAGGGCGCCTTTAGTTTTGTTTGGTCTTTTCTGTTTTAATACGTCAAAAAGGATTTGAATCGTTTACAACGCGTATTTGTTCCCAACAACATTGGAAGTACCGACAAATTATGTCATTTTTCCCATTAATTGTCCATTAAAGTATACAATTGTATATTATTATCAGACTTTATGTCATATTCTATTAAATTATTTTTCTTTGAATTGCGTTTTTAATATATATATATATATATATAAATCAATCGATTAATTAATATTAATAGCTTTTTCCCCGCATCTCGAAAATTCTTTTTTTTATTTTTTAATATCGTCTCTTAGGAACGAATTGCCGACCGCTTGACGTAAAATAAACCGTTGACTACTGACGCATCATCCGAATCTTTTAACATTTTTATGCGTTCGAATCGACTGTCCGACTTGTCATTCTAACGACCGCCTCTAACTCGAAGTAATGTAAAATCTGCATTTGCTCATCACCCGAGTGTTGTTAAAAATGTTTATGAATTTCTCTTCGTCCGGTAAGTACCTTAAGGTAATATTAAAAAAAAAAAAAAAAAAATCGTTTAACGCGATAAAATATAACAAAATAACATTTTCACGTTTATTATACGCGCGTACCTAATAATGTTTTGTGAAAAATTGTATTTTTCCTTTTTTTTTTTTTCTATTTATTTGTTATACGTTTATTACGAGCATAATGTGTGCGCGTGTTTGAAGTTTTGTACGTGGCACAAATTTGAAATCAGTTTTTCTTTTATTAACACCGAACGCAGTGCTCTACACGCGCGCGTGTGTGTCTTATCAGTTTCTGGTCGTGTACGGTGCGAGATAACGTTCGTGGAAAGGAGTCGTTTTTGGCGGACGCGTTCTATGATAGTTGGTTATATCATTACGACTCGCGACTATTATTTGTGCACGCTCAGCGACTTACTTATGAGAGGAGCCTAACACACACGCACGCACACAACGGTGCCAGGGGACAAACAAAATAAACGATTTTCGGTCCCCCCCCGTAAAAGGGATTACGGTTCTGGAGGCGGGAGATAACGACTGATTTTAGAAATTATCTGTTCGATTCGGCGATTAAAAACTGTTTGAATAGCTGGAATGTGTCGTTCCGATAGAATCGAAACCGTTGTAATGCACTCTATTCCGTATAACTCGACTTTCTCTAATACAAGCGTTGAAAACGAAATTAATACACGAATAATTATTTGTTGTTGTTGACGGTAAATGGTGAGAGACGTGAATTATTCTTAAACCCTTTCCCCTTTAGAGAAATAATAATAAAATTCTTCAAAATACCGTCACTGGTAACGTAAGCCGAATCAAGGACGTACCCGGGCCGGTCTGGCCGGTCAATAAACAAATATACACGGACGCGGCGTGTCCCGGTCACCTAACGGCACGCGGAGCTCGTGCATATATTTAGTTTCCGGCGACGCGGAAAAGCTACGCTGATGATTATCTTCTTTGCGCGGTGGTATATTGTGCTGGACGGATAGAACAGTACAACGAATAAAAAAAAAAAAAACGAATTAATTACTAATCGTAATTATTATCATCGTCATCGACAAACGTAATTAATTCGTGTTGTATTTACCCGAAGACGACGGATTGATCGTGATCGAGATATATTTATTTTTTTATTTCCCCGTTGTTCTATTTCGATTCGTATCGTTATGCGGTTACAGCGAACGACGGCGATTTTATAAAAATCGCTCGGACCGCTACTGTTCAATAACGCGGCCGACAACACTTCGTTCGTACGAAAAAGTCGATTAATTATCGAAATTTTTATAAAAAAAAAAGAAAAAAAAGAAAATTCTAAATTTGACACACAACTCCGTTATAATATTACTAAAACGAAAGCATACGGTAAAAATTATATCTCCGCAGCAATCGCGGTCATCGATGTTTTTATTCAGATAAAAAATGTCAATTTTACGACACGAATTTTGAAAACGTAAAAATCGAATTTGATTAAGCAGAAAAATTATCGAAATGACGAAACCGTAGGATATATGATTTTCAGCGGATTTCTGTATATAAACTCGCACGGGTGAGCCCCGGAAACGAAATCGAAATAATAAATCGTTGCAGTGAAATAAAAGTTCTCAGGATAGAAGATTATTATTATTATTATTATTTTAGTTTTTTTTTATAATACTATACATTACTTTTGCTGTACTAAATTTGCATTTAATAACAATAGGAATTAATGTGATAATAAAGACAATTAGGCTGAAATTTATTTGTACAACGACTATAATATTATAATATAGTGATTATATTACGACGACAAAAGTAACGCGATATGAAAAAAATTACACCGAAAACAATAAGTGGCCTCTATTTAATACACACAACCTATCGATATAATATTATAATTCTCTTTAATATGTATAAAGAAAAACGTCCACCGACAATGTTTCTTTTGTGGTTATCATTAACGCGTTCAGTTGGTTTCTAATAAATAAATAAATATATATATATATATAAAATATGAGTAATATTCTATCGGTCGGTATTTATCACGAAATTAGTTTGAATGTTATTGTGCCAGATCCTGCAGACGTGATGTGTGTACACTTTATGTAATACAAAAACGAAAATCTCATTAACAACAAAATCGAACTTTTTGGGACAAACGTTGTTTACGATCTATTCGATTTTAAAATAAATCTACAGTCGCGATTCCTCGACCGACCAATTTTAAAAAAACTGAATATTCTACAAAAAAAAAAAAAAAAAAAAAAAATGAGTACATTCGGATAGTAAATAATATCGAAAACTATACATATTAACTCGATACACTCGGACAAGACAAAAAAAAAAAGATGTAAACAATTTTTTTTAAATACGGAATAAAAACTGATTTTTATGCCACCATTAATTTTTTTTCTACAACTGTTATGATAGAAATTTAAGAAAAAAGAATAATTTCTAAAAAGAATATCGCGCGTTGCTTTCGGAAACTTTGAAAATATTTCCAACAAACTTGCGTCAAGAAAAACGTCGATTGTTATTGATTTGTGCGATGCGTACGAACGAATGCGAGAAAAGAAATTATCACGATTTTTTTCCCTCGTTTTGTTTTGATAGGTATTACTACACATATTATATACGAGGGACGTTATTAAAAATATCGTTCGTTTCATCAATCAAAATACGTGTATTAAAAAATAATAGATTATTGAATTTATTTCAATAAGTACAAATGGGTATTTGATTAGTATTATGATAAACGTTTGTTTTATAATATTGCATATTTTATCGGCCGTTTTATTTTTTGATATTCAAAAACCATACCGAGTAAATTATTACAATTAACATTTCCTATAAATTATTATCGGTTCGGTTGAAGTGTACGGTGTAAGCTCTTGAAAACAATCCGTTGCCAGAATAAAACGCTTTTGCGAATTAAAAATTATTAAATACGACTACTTTTATTTATTTATTTTTTTTTTTTTGAAAGTACAATATTTTCATTGTAAACGATACACACTTCTGAAACCGACACAAACAGTTCTAAATCATTTTGAAGCTGTATTAGTTTAGAAAATTTTCGAGAATTCATTATCGCAACATTTGTTTTTTTTTTTTGTTTTTTTATGTACCTACGTTATAATACGTTATTTTATAAACTTGTCGCAATATTATCCAGTTCGGTTCACAAGGGTGGAGACGAATATTATTTGTTGTCCAAGCATCGAAACGTCTTTAATTCGGTTTTTAATATATCTTATACGGTTGTGTGGAACAACGGCATCTACACATGTTAAACCGATAGTCGATTGGTCGGCTAATTTAAACTTTGTTTAATTTAATATTTTCTTTTGTTTTCCATTTTCACTTAAAACTTAACTTGTTAATATACGATTCTGAGTGAAGCGAATAAAATATATTACGAATTTTACTACGATGTGTTTATTTCTTATACGTTGTGCGTGAAAACTCTCGTGTACAATGACAGTGCTCGGAAGATCTTTACATACGTTATGTTTTCTTAACAATTTGTGTTAAATCTCTATTTAGTATTCTACCTGGCACATTTTTCTATTTTCTCGATATTTTTCCGAATCGCAATTCGAAACATCGCAACAATAATGCAAAATGTTCAACATAAGAATTTAAAATATCGTAAAAGTATTTGTTCGTTTAAGTTCAATTCCAATAATTTGCTCATTTTTGTTCATTTTAAAGCGATAGACGGAGAACGATACGCGATGTGCGCAACATCATTCAACGTTTGAAATGTATAGGAGAGAATTTTATGTGTTTATTGTAAATATTTGAAATTAATAGTAATTTGTGTAAAAGAAATAATAATAATAATAATAATAATAATAATAATAATAATAATAATAATAATAATAATAATAATAATAACAATAATAATAATAATAACCCAATAAGTAATATGTTATTATTATCGGTGTGTATAATAGCAAAAGTTTCAGTCCAACTGAAAAAAATGCTGGTTAAAAAAGCTGTTGGGCGTTAAATCACTATTACAAAAATACAAGAAAAGGGCCAACTTATAACGAAATATATTACATAGACAATCCCGCACATAATTCACTCACCATACCCTTTAGTTTTTTTCTGTCGTACTTTTTTTTTTTTATTATTACCGTTTGTTCTCGTAGTCTGTGTGGTATATAATAATATAAAATATACCGTTTAATGAATAATGTCGTTGAAAAAAAAAAAACGTAAATTATATTATTATTTGAATCGAATATTTCTCGAAAAACAAAAATTAATTCTCAAACAAAAAATATACAATCTCTTTATAATTTTATCTTTTCAACATACACGGATGTACATACACGCACACATAAATATATAATTAAAGCGTAGTATTTACTTGTATTGTATTTAAAGAAATGTTATCAACAGTACATTAAAATCGTTGAATTGAAAACAAAGCAGACGAAGTTTCACGACGATAAGTCGATTCCCCCGCGTTTCTTGAGGGCATTCTCGTAGTTTCGTAAAAGTAAAAACCATACGTTCAACCCAATAGGTATGTGTTACAAAGCGTGATTAACGTTGAAACAAATAAATCATATAATAATTTTATCGTACGTTTATGACAAGAATTAATTTTTGATCATACGATTGTTCCCACCGTTCATAGATGTTCAATATATCATATTTTATAACAATTAAAATATGTTTTATTCTTATGCGCCTTAACATACCCGATTTATTTAAATTCTGTCGTCAGAAAATATACGGTTAGTCATGTTTTATATTATATTTAAAAATCAAAAGCCGAAAGCGCGTGACTGGTATTACGACTGAAACGATTGAACGACGGAGTAAAGCCGAAAGTAAATAAAGGAGTTCCTTATTGTCCGATAGCAATTAGGTCTTATATAATAATAATCAGAACTCGGGTAAAGTAAACCTGTGTGACCAATAACGTGAAGTTTATCGACCATGGTTTAAAAGAAAATAAAAAAAGAAAATAGACATTAAATATAGCCTTACACTTCACTGGCCATTCTATAGTTAACGCACGGATGGAACACAGACAAGATAATTTGAAAACGCGAGTTTCCAATAAATGCATTGAGGTTTTAATGGATTTTAAATTAGAAATAGCACGTGAACGGTTAGGTTAAGAAAAAACGATGCTTAACATTTATGATTTCCCTGAATCGTCTACTGATTCACTCACTCAGAACACCCTGACCATCTGAACACATAATATACGATCAGTTGTCGACGATCCGAAAATGGCGAAAAATTGTAATGGAAGAGATTTCGAAGTCGCAACAGTGCGGTAGGGTATAGAGTTGATGTGATGTTTATTTTCGTTTAGATTCGAAAAAAAAGCGTTTGGACGATTATAATTCGTAAAATAAAGAAAAAAATATACGTTTAATAATTATTAATATATAAGTTACTTTTTGAAATATTTTAGTTACACAAAAATATACTTATGAAGTTCATCGGTTTATTGAAAAATTGTATTTATTTTCAATTCCCACTCAAAACATTATTACATTATATTCAAAATGTACAACTAACCTACACCAATATTTGGGTTGTTTTTTAGTGAAATTTCACAATTCTGATTATTTAGAAATAGTGTTTTCACCGCTTACCGTAATACGTAGGAGGACAATTATTATTTTTTTTTAAAATAAGACCACGAAACGTTTAGAGAACAATTCTAACAGCTTTCGATAGGTGAGGCGATATTCATAGTGTCAGTCTGTAATTATAGATGATTTTTATAAAAATGCAAAATTCTCTCGGCAATGTACCGAAAATAGTTTCCGACACAAATTTATGTGTATGCGCATGTTAGTGTTGAAATGGTTAGGTAAATTATAATAATAAGTATATTGTTTAATTAAAATAGGGCATTCTTTAATTAGGAGTAAAACACTGTTTTCGTAACATGATATTAAATAATCCTAAATAAACAATTCTCGCTAGAAACAAGACCATAATTGTGGTACTAAATTTTAATCAGAGTATCTCGTGTAGTCCCGTAACAGAATAGTTGAAATTCTATAAGTATCGAATATTTTTCGGGAACACGGGAAACTCGTCTACAAGAATGAACACATTTTGCTTCTTTTGAAATGTTCACATATTATATAAATTACAAATTGTACTTGAACTATTTTGTAAATTACATATATGTATATGTTAAAAAAAAAGTAGCGAGACGCAGAGTGTTATGAATGTTGCTAAAACGAATTTCTTGGATAAAGATTTTAGAGTGTATTTTTTTATTCACTAGGCCTCGGGAGTTTGAGAATCACAAAAATATGCGCGTAAAAATTCGTTAAAATTTCATCAAGTATTCGCGAAACCATGCAAATGTGTGCTACTAAATTAATGTTTATATTTTAATTTCTTTATAAAAGTGCGATTATAAAATAAGAAAGAAATAAAATGATTGTATTATTTGGTAATCGTCTGCAGTCTTCTCTATTAATGGCTCTGAAAAAAAAAAAATTAAAAAGAAATTTTTTGAAAAACCCGTCTTGATAATATTACAGTCCAGAGTCATATATTTAGTGAAAATTTCAGGTTTCTATAACTAAATAAGAAGTTCTAATAAGAAGTCGATTTTGTATTACACAGATAGACCGACCATTTGTATATAATTTGATATATAAATTTATATTTATACACGAGGTGGTCGATACACTCACTGTTGATACCGGCTAATGGCTAATTATCACAAACCGTGCCGCGTCAAAAACGATATGATAGCGCTCCTTCTTTACGTCGAGTTTATTTATTTGGTAAGCGTAACTGACAGCGAGACTCAATTTAATAGGAAAGTACACTCATCCACGACCCATAATAAAATACACGCGATGGAGTGTTTAACTTAAAATATCGTCGTTAATAACGATGACAAGATTATGAAATAACCAGCCAGTCATCTCTGCTAACAGATTGTAAGTAATTCAATTTTATCGCAGGTACACTATATATTTTAACAAATTTCACACGATTGTTGTTTTTTTCTTATTTTTCTTGTTCGTGTATACAGCAGTTTGTTCGGTAATTTCGTGGTGTTGATTTCCACGACATGATTTGATGATCGGCTGTTTGTTCGAGTGGATACGGACATCGTTAATAATAATAATAATAAATTATTATTATAAATTAGTAGAAAATTATTTTGTTATTTTCAAGTATCGGTTAACAACACGAGTCACGCATATTATTCACCGTGAAATACAATAAATAAAACTACACAACCCGACTACTTACAAATCTAGAAACACATAAACGCCGACTAAGGGAATTTAAATTATTTTTTAAAAATATAAGAGAATAGAAATAATTTATAGGTTTTTTTTCTTTTCGTCTCGGCGGTTACTACACATACACAGGTTGGAACACTGCAGCGTTGGCTATTGTGGTTTATTCATTAAATTCATATTACCGTTCGAAAGACAATTCTCGTATTTTATTCGTACATTCTCACATATTATAGTAAATATTTCTTCTTTAATCTCCTAATCAATACTACAAGCACACATAATATAATTAAATTCTTTTCCCGCGGTCGAGTGTGTGACTACTATTCGTTATTGTTTTGAATTCGATTGATATGTATTGAGATTATTTTAATCGAACAACATATTTACGAGATATATATATTTCGTAGTTCCAAGTGATTGTCGATAGTGAATTATAATAATAAACCGGTAAAAAAAAAAGTATGTTTCTATATATATCTATTGAAAATATTTTATCACGCATATTTTTAACAATGTGCAAGGTGTATTTGAATTGATTATTATTCGTCGACGAAACGTATCACAGACATCCATTCGATTTGTTGCTAAGCTCGAGATGCGTTTCAATAAATACGAAATTAAATAGAAACTTTTTTATACGCGTACATGTGTTTCGTTTCATTAACGGTATTTTTCGAAGAGTATCTTCGTACGATCATGATTAGGGGACTCGAAAGCGGTTGCGTTCTACAATTTTTCGAAACGTCTTAGCCGATGCTTTCCAAACTAAAAATATTGTTAAATTACCACTCCAATGTAAGTAACTAATTTTTTTTTTCGCATTTTCTATCGTTTTTTTTTTCTGAACGTCTTCGAGTAATTTTTAATCATTTTGATTATTTTTATCCATTAAGAGAAAAACAACGAGTTTATTATTATTATAATTATTTAATCGGCGGTTATTAATTGTTATTTTTTTTTTTTTTATGTGATCGGTATAATAATATTTTTAGCAAAAAAAACGCTACTTTTTTTCTCGTCAACTAATTGTAGGTACATTTAAAAATAATCATTTCGCCGCTTAACGGGTGTCGTGTCGGGCCCGCTATCCATTTTTTCCATAAACAAAATGGAAAAATTTCTAAATTACAAAAATTACGTTATAATTTTTTTTTTGTTTATAAATTATTTTGATAAAAAGAAGAAAAGGATTAATAAGTATATTAAATAAGAAAAAGATCAATAAAAAAAAACTCTTTTTTTACAGTTTTGTATTGAAAGTAATTTTTTTGGAATTATAAAAAAAAAAAGGTTTTTATCGTTATTTTCCATTATTTAAATACATTTTCTCGACGTTTTCGAACATTTTCAGGTCACACGTTTGCATTTTTTTTCAGGTCATTTACTTAAAAAAAAAAAAAAACGTTTCTAAGGTCATCTTGAATTCCTTATAGTATCACGGAACAGATCGTCGATACGATGTATCAACACACACGTACAGTTACGTTTTTTTTTCTTTTTTGGTTACCCGTAGGCTATCTGCGAGCTACGTCTGACACGTGACGGATTAGCCGCTGCTGGTACCTATACGTGGTTAAAACTGGACAAATGCGTATTATTAAAATTAAATAATAATAATAATAATATTCGTGTAATAGTGGAGAGGGGTAGGAGGACGTTGTCGACGGCAAGAGACGACGAGAACTCGTTTATTGAACGCTCTCGTTTTTCATTTTTCTCCACAATAACAATATTAGTCCCATATAAAATAATAGTAATAATAATAATAAAATATATTATTAAAAATTGTATTTCAACGCGTTCATTATACGTTAACCGTAATAAGCTCGCCGACATTAGTAGCGCGGTGTCCCTTTGGGATTCCGTGTAATTACACATTTGTCTACGAGAGGCTGCAGTGGAACAAAATTGATACGAATGAATGAAAAAAGAGAAACCTAACCGGGGCCGTACTCTTCATAAATATACGTTGTTCGTCGTAATATAGGTCTGAACAATAATTGAGTCCAAGGTGTACTCTGAATATACCGGGGACTGTATAATAGTAGGCAACCAACCACTATTATCATCACACACCGATCTCGCTTGATGAATATAAATCATTGCAAGCGCGAGCGCGCGCGGTGTATACAGTTAACGTATATTTTATACGAATTGCTTACACAATAATTACACACGCATTTCGCCGCATTCGTACCCATAGAGATGCGTTGATGGTGATTTGATGTCAAACGATAAGGCCGACAGGATTTTATTGAGTTAATTTTATAGAAACACATTTACGGTTTAATGCATCGTGCGTGAGGATCTCTGTTGGTCAATAGATTGTCCGATTTGTATAAATCATAATAATAATAATAATACAACTATATAACACTGCTAAGGTGGTACGTTGCTTTGTGTGTGTGTGTGTAGAGATTAGACATCGACACGAAAACATAAAATAATGGCGTAATAAAATATGGTCGGAATAAAAAAGAAAAAGAAAATAATAATCGTAAAATCCTTCTCTCTCTCTCGTACTTGTACAATATCGGCACGATGTATTTTTTATTTCGTTATTCCTCAACAACTCAATTATCAACGCTTGTACCGTGAAACACTATATTATACATACATATATATATATATATATATAGATAGTATAACAACGAACTTGAAAAAAAAAACATCGAGACACGAACACATTTTTTTTTTTTTTATTCTCTTGACCCACAATCGCCCTTTAAAACAGAAATTCGAAGTTTATTATTATTTTTTAAATAGAGAAAAAAAATTGATTTTCGAGCTCTGAGCAGAAGAATGTATTGGCAATGACTGCACATTCGAAATATTCTATCAGAAAGAGCTTTCCGTTATTTTCTTAGTCATAATTAGTTTCCGGGTACAAGTCTCCGTCTAGCCTCAGAGTTCTTAAGAGGTGGGGGGGCCTTTGAACCGAGTAGTGATTTGGTATTCGTATTTTACAATAAAATATAAAATTGCATTTGATAATGTTATGATTAATAATAATCGATTACCAATTATACTCGTACAAGTAATACAACGCGTTTATTTTACTACGTAGTGTAACTTTTTGACGTTTTCTATTGAATTAAATGTTAAAATGTACACGAGTAGTGGGGTACTCGTATGTTATTACGTCGTGATTGATATTGTTACACACCCGTTGTCTTTGAAGTGCACACAAATACTTATTGGATATAATAAAACGAAAATTATCGAAAGATAATTTAATAATTATCCATACGTATTAAACTTCGACGGGTCCTGATCAGAGGTGAACAACGTTGTTTGAGTTTGCATGCTATGAGGCGCGCGCGGTGTGTATGTGTGTGGTTTTCCTCGCGACCGCACTGTTAAAACATTAATTGTTTGAGATTTGAATATTGTAATCATGTATTTAATATTTAAATTGTATTATTTATCATATATTCTGTGTGTGTGTGTGTGTGTAATTTTGTTTAAATGTGTAAATAAAATAATTTTTTTTTTTTTATAAATATTAATAATAATTTATACGGTTCGAGTTAACATATTGTTCTACATTTTATTAACAATTTACTGACAATGTCAAAGTGAAAAATCGAAAATATTTCAAATTATAACATAAATCTATCAACATTATGAGTAATATAAATACACGCATACGACCCTTAATAATAATTGTGGGACGCTTGTACGAATTTTGAGGACTAACATTTTGTATCGGTGTTATATTTGTTACGTTTTCCGGATACGCAGTGATCCTGGACATCGATGTTTCGTGGAGAAATACGTATAGAAAATATTCGGAAGCACTACAAGCACAGCAGCTTATTCGTACGAAAGAGTTTTATGTATTTATTTATTAAAAAAAAAACAAAAATAATAATAATAATAACGACGATAAAAGTGTTTTCGCGCGCGAGCGAATTAATTATCATCCATCATGTGCCGGAGGGAATGATTAAATCCGTGTTGAATCGAACGTCGGATTCTATCGTTTTACTAGAAAATAAAAAAATCAAGCGCAATTATTTATATATATACGCGCGTGTATAATTAACGTGTAGCTACGCAATATTTAAACGAAAAATATACACAACCTGTTTACACTTTTGTTGGTTTTCGCCCGTTATGGACACCGTGTTCATATATAATTTCGCGAAATTCTATTCCAATCTCCGTAATAATCTCGTTCCCATAAAACGTATCGGTGTGTAATGCGTACCGTTTTTTTTTTTCGTCGTTGTTGCGCCCGTTCTACGTGATATAATAACAACGTTAATTATACCAAACGGGTAAATTTATCACGCGTGATCATCATCACACGTGACATCAGAGTACCGTAACGGAGGAATTCATCGCTCGATGGGCGGACGTGGCACTAAATATCTTATCGCCGTTTCCAGAAGTGTTAAAATATTATGCACATTGCTAATTTCGTCCCAGAACGGACGTTGAGTTTAATATTTTTCATTTTGATAAAAACCGTGTTAACGGTACGCGTCTTTGTTTTCAACAACGCGGCAATTTATAATACGCAGAGCGAACACAACATAAAAATTGTAATGCCGTATCGAGGCACGTATAAATCCAAACACACCGCGCAGATAACAATTGGAATTATGCGAGAAAATACGTTAGTTTATTAGTGAAAACAAAAGTTTACGCACACCACACTCGGGTTTGAAAAATCCCGGTATTTTTGTACAAAAAAAAAAAAAAACACCGAACTCGTGAATTTGAATAATAATAATAATAATGTCATTTTAAAGCCTTGTGTCTTATACAGGACGCGGCCATTCTCGTATTATCGCAAATACAATCGATACGAAAACTGTTCAATACAATCACAACGTACGTTTTGTATTCCAAATACTTTATTCGCTTCAAAAGTCTTTCGATAAAAGTTGTGTGCACATTTTTTTGCTCTCTCGAATATTTTTTATACCCCGTTTATTTATGCCCGGGACATTGCGACTAGCCGATTTCACTTTTTTTCTTTTTCATAAATTTTAAAATGAATAATCAATAAAGCGTTAAACACACGTACAGATACGGTCATTTAAAAGTTGGCACTGTGTGCGCGCGCGAGGAACTCAACGACGACCCCAAAACGGGCGTCATCGACGTTTTCTGTATACCATTTATTTACGTATTTTTTTTTTCCGTATTATTACGCGAAACGTTCTCTATAATATGTTACGTCGTCGCTTTATTGTATTATTATATTTTTATCGAAAATGTGTTTTTGAAACGCGTAATGGCGAAAAATGTTTCCTCGCTAAAATAATGCTACGGCGGTAGATAACGCGCGGAGACGTTGAATATTATAATATTTAAAACGATACGACTATTTTACCTTCAAAAAAAAAAAGTATATTATATACGAATGTACACGATAACAACGTGTAATAACGGTTACAAGCGCAGTTTTATTGTAATTTGCGACTGCTTTAATATAATAACGTGTAAACAAAATATTATATACCCACTCCGTGCACATATAATGTATTACGCGTAAAGGTTAGATTATACAAAAACGCAATAAAATACTTGCGATTTATTGCGGAATGAAACAGGAGTTTTTCGTTTTGTTTCGTACTACAAACATACTGTGTGTGTCGTAAAATTCCATTGACATTATTAGAATAATAATAATAATATTGAAATAACAACACGGGGATAATATTAACAAAACGCGAGAGAGCCTAGAGACCGTATGAAAATAACAAACGCTACAAAAAAAAAAAAAACCATTCGAAAAAGATATTATAAAAACGCGTGTGATACAACCCCTAACTTATATTCGTGTATTTATTGTCAAAAAAAAATACAGTTATACTCGGATGTGTATACGATAAAAAAAATAATAATATTTAAAAGATATAAAATAAAAGGCTCCGCGATATACAACTAACGTATTAAACATGCGTTATGAAAAAGAAAAAAATTGACGTACTGAGTCGTAAATATAATAGTTTATTATTATTATTATTATTATTATTATTATCAAAACGTATATATTGTATAGAGAGTAGTGTAATATGTAAAAATCGTTGTTTTCGTCTTCCATCAACCAGTCTCAGTCAACAGCAGTTACAACGAGGTCATATTCGCAGAAATGTACGTATCGTATTACATTAAATCTTACGTAGATAACTATTTTTTTTTTTTTAAACACACACACACACCCACACATGAATAGGATTTATATAGCGAGATCGCTCTCGAACATTTTCCGATTCGTTTTATTTATAATAATAAAAATAATATTTTTCCGTATAAATATTAAGTTTTACACAGTAACCTCGTGTATAAAGCTGGTGTACATAAATTCGTATATTAAAAGCTCATAAAAATATTAAATGCGTTTAAAAAAAAAAAAAAAAAAAAACAACCACTCCGAACGGTTATAACGTAAGCAATAACTGTACGCATTAAAACATTACTACACCATAGGAGGTACGTACGACTAAAATTAGAAAATCGAGAAATAAAATCTCAGAAAAATATTGTGTACAGTTTTTAAAACTCATTAAAAAAAAAAATATATATACATTCGTACTTTGATTTTCGAATTATTGAATACGTGGTGAGAAGCACGCGATTGACTTGTTTATCGTGTTCTTTATTACACACACACATCGAATTATAAGGTTTTGGAAAACAACGAGTTTTATTCTACACAGTTTTATTCTAGAGTTCAATTCTACACGAACGTTTAAAAAATAGAAAAAAAAAACTAAAATTTCCATTATATTCATTTTATTAGTACCGTTTGTGTGTTCTTTTCTTCACTTTTCAACACAATAACTAATATACACATTTACTGTAATATTATAAGCGGCGATGGTTTTATCCGCAAAAACGCAAGAACGCGAACGAAATAATCGTTGAAAAAACGTTCACGGTGTTTTGAAACCAATAGGTTCCCCGTTATCGCTCAAAATGTAAATATACCTGTCAGTCTTCACGTGTATATGAGTAACGCAATAACTTAAGAGAAAGAAAATAAAATGTAAATTAGTAATAATATATTCATCTAGAAACTTCCGTTTTCATATATATGTATATATATATTTTGCTTTTACACCACGTTAAATATTATCTAATAAATCGTGCACATCGTTCGCGCATTACATTATTTACGAGCCACAATAATATTATCCAATTTAAATGGGCAGTGAAAATTATTATATTTATATAGGTCCTGCAGTAATACGATAAATTTAGCAGTACGACCCGGGGCTAGACGAAGTAATTTTTTCATCAATTGCCGTTGTATCGTATACGACGTTTTTTTTTTTTTAATTAATTCATTTTATTATTTAAACGCAAACGTCCGTATAGAAATTTAATTCTAATGTCACTCGACGATTTAACCGAGGGAGAACGAAATCTTTATGAAATTCGCGTTTTTCCTATTGAAATCACGTGACGGTCGGATACCTCGTTCGCAGATTTTAATAGTAATCGTACGTTTTATTTACTTACATATATGACAAATTCACGCTGTTATTCGATTCAATGTACACATTTTCGAAGTAATTGCACGATATAATATATACATTTTTATGAATGTATAAAAAGTTTGGATAATTAATTCCTCAGCAGAAAACTTATCGCATCGTCATATAAATAAAATACAACGATTTTTTCTTCGTGTTATATATTATTGTTTTCCCGGTATTCGAATTTGTCGTGTAAAACTGACACTTGTGCGAACTAAATAATTAAATCGGCAATCGGCGCGCTATTGATATTTGTAATATAATACTGTTACTGTTTATATTAGAATATAATTATGTCTTTATTAAAAGACCAACGGCCGTATTACGGTTTTTTTCACTCGTCGTCGCGTATTTTTCTATAATAATCCGCGCCGTAGTCCGTTCGTTGTTATTTTCCCGTAAATCGTCCAAATAATCGTTTTTTTTTTTTTTGTTGATATATAGAATCTCGTACATCATATTTTCTAAATCAGTTAATCGTATAATCCCAAGTCGTTGTCCGTCGTTCGTTACCGTCGCGCAACATTATTGTTTCGTACTTTTTTTGCATAATCGTTTCTTTTCGTACACATTATATTATATCATATACATTACATTAATTTTATCAGAATTATATAGTCCTTTTATATATTATGATCTCGTGAATTATAATTGTTACGTTTGTAAATCGCATTTTTAATGTGTACTTGTAAATTGAATTAGTTCAATAATCATTTCATGTCGTACTCGTAATTACAGATATTGATTTAAATAGCGACTGGCCGCCAGTCAACGTGTGTGTTTGTCAATGGTACCGTTATTATTAAATATTTATTTATTGTACTCGACGAATTTTTTACATGCCAGCGAACAACGGACGATTTGTTTATTAATCGGTAATTTGTACTGTTGGGCCAGGAGGGCCGTAAATAATAAAATTTGTTAAATATTATCATTATAATTTGTATGATTTCATAAATAAATTATATCGTACACTACAAAAATTTCGAGAGACAATTAATTAATTATTAATCTACACGTGATATCTTCGACAATTACTCTTATCCCGTAAATACGTAAATATTGCACAAAGGAGGAAAGCATTTTGAATTTCACCGATCTCAGATTTTCAATCAAATGTCACTGAGATTTCGACAAAACGAAAGAAAATATCTTCGTGAAAATTTTCATACAGTTCACAGGTCGTGTTGAAATTCGTTTTCCCCACACATACGCGTATTCATTTTAATTTATAAATGTTATATTGTAAAATAGAAATTGACAAAAACGCGTTTCTCGTACTGTACAGTAACATAGTGGGCAACACGTATTTCGGAATTTCGACTGAAAATTACTAAATGTACGTGTTACACTCGTTTGGCCGATAAAAATCTACTACGGAGTTTTATTTTTTTATTTTTTGGATCAACGGCACCACGGTAGAAAATGTTTTTTTTTTTTTTTTTTTAGAACGGGAATGAATCATTTTTAATAGTGTTTATTATATTTATGATATATGAAACAGATATATAGGTTGGTTATTTATCATTATTATCTGTTCTATAATTTTTGTACCGACCGAAAAATGTGTTTTATTCAAATAAATAAACAAAAAAATCCTCCTCACGATTGGTAACTTTTACGTAACAAAATCATTTTGTTTTTATTAGAAGTTTCAGAATTTAAACTATCTCATCTGGTTCAATAACTCCGTGTGCGTGTGTGTGTTCCGACGATATAAATTCGAGTCCGTTTTGTACGTTCAATTTCCCAAAATATGTTTTTACACGTTTCAAATATCGAAAACGTATTTATTTTGCCCTCGGTATAATAGTCGACACTCGAAATTGCGGGGGATAATTGTCAATAAATATTTGTTCGGATATAATATAGAAACATCAGACATCAGACTCTTCTATATCGTACAGCGACACTGTAAAAATCAATGAAACCCTATTGAAAAATAGACCAGTTTTTAGGTTTTTATTTTATACACACCCCGGAATATTTCCATATACGTTTTGCTGCCAACGGGGGCTATCAATCGATTAGACAACGAATTTGATAAAATATATCGACGGAATTCATTTCGGAAGAACGAATATTCTCTAATTTTATTCGCGATGACTGACAGTGTATAATGGTGTTAACCGTCTCTTAATATATATTTATAAAAAAAAAAATGACTATTTATAAATACATTCTTCCGGCGTAAAAAATTCAAATTTAACACGATTACTCGTTTTTTCATTTTTTTTTCTTCCTCTTTACGTCCGACGCACGTTGATAAATATTATACTTACGGAATATTTTTAACAGAGTCGGGTTTTTGCAAAATATTTGTCCGGTATAAGCAGTAAATGTCTAAAAAAAAAAAAAAATTACTCTTTCGAATAAATATTTAACGTCAAATACTACATGTATGTGTTCGTAAAACCTGCGGATAGAAAAAAAATATATATATACATTTTGTCATAAATTATGAAAACTGTTTTACAGAGTTTTGGAATTTAATTAGTCACAATATCTTCTTCCAACTTTGTATTTAAAATTAACGGCTAACAAAACGTTGATTAATGTTTTCAATCTATTCATTTTCCTACGTTATAATCAAAATATGAACTCGTATTATTATTATTATTATTATTATTATTATTATAATAAAATGTTTTCTATTTTAATGTGCAAATTAAAAAATAATTACTGATACGATTTCATAGAGTCAATATTTAGTTACAATAACTCCATTGTAATTTTTTTTTTTTTTGGTTTATTTAATTTTAAAACCGATTGTAATTTGTGCTAAATATCTGTCGACTTTAATAAATCGAGACTGTTAAAATTCATAACACTCTCTACCAAAATCACTATCCAAGTGAGATTATAATATATTACGTGCGACAAATCACAAAAAAACAACCCATAATCGTAAAATTGAGAGTTTCTAATGCGGCGCAGATATCTAAACAATATATTGTCTATAGAAGAAATTCACAAAAAAATTATCCAAATTCTATGTAAATGTGTATGAAATTTCAATTTTTTTTTTTTTTTTTTTTGTAATATTTAATAATTCTCGTTTTTTAAACACAACGATATTTTGTTGTATTCGTACGGGGTCGATTAGATTTCAATTCAGTGCAATCAAAAGAAATAATAATACATTAGATAATACTCGATTTTTATAACCGTAAATTACATTTCAGTGTATACAATGCGTACTACGAATATACGTATATATCTCCCGTTTAGTCGCATTACATTTATATCAAATGATTTGTGAGAATTAAAGAACACGGCACGGAATGAATGAAATTGTCGGGATAATTAATATGTTGGTACCTATTGTTCGAGTAATAAATTTTTCGATTCACACAAATTGTATCTTGTCCGTTGCACGTCTGGTCGAATCCGAACGTAATACATTGATAGATGAGGTGGTAGTTCTTCGCGTTACAACAGACATTATTCCGTTTTCGATCAAATCAAACGTGTGCAAATAACGTAGACAAAACATAGCGTGCCCCGTTCAAAGATTTATGTCACTGACGATAATTTATTTACACACCAAGTGAGATTTGAATTATTTGGATTAACATCTCCTTTCCCCCCCCCCAAATTCCTTATATCCACTACATACTTATTACTTATTGTAATGTCAATTTTTTTTTTTTTTAATTAATTGATTTCGAATCCGAGTGGCTTTTCGTTCCTTAAACGCGAATAAAAAATAAAAACAACTCGTCAATGTTATAACTGGTAATATTTTTAGACTACGTGCGGGAAGGGGGGAGTACAATCTTAAGTCAGTCCCCGTGGGCCATCGTCCGAATCAATTGCCTGTCAACGCGTGAAGTTTGTCTAAATTTTATTCTTCTCTCTGTAGAATTCCTGAACGCAAACTCGCGAAATACACGTGAAAACGTGTAGTAAATATTAAAGGACTTAAAATGAGTGCTCTCGACAAGGCCGTATATAATAGAATTAAATTTCTCGAAACGCGTTCTTTGTACGTGCGCATATATGTTTTTAATTTATAATGTTTATTTTAGAATTTAAAACATAAATTATTATACGGGTTAAATATTAAGAACGTATTATTATTATTTGAACTTTATGAAATATAATTAAACACATAATTTTAATTATAAATAAACCGACGAATAATGTATTTTTATAATATTATAATATAAAGATATATTGTAAAATAAGTTTTAATTACAATCAGTGGTAATAGTAAATGATAGAAGGTAATTAAATGTATGTATATATTTAAGTATAAAATTATAATAATGGTATAAAAAAATTCCTTTTTTTTTCTCTTCGTTTGTATTTTTATATATGAAAAAAGCGAAAAATATTAATCCATAAAATAAAATATGCGTTACCATTATATATGCAATATAATATTACCTATTATTAAAATTTGAATAATATATTTCTAAGGCATTTGACGGCTATTATTAATATATAATTTTCATTTGATCTCGCGATTTAATACAGCGACGGGTAGTTATTAAAATAATTATTAAAAAAAATTAGTTTAATTTTAAGTAGAGTCATATCAATAATATATAGATATATTTTTTTTCGTTGAAAAATGGATTGGAAAAAATATCATAAGGCCGTGTATAATATTTATAAAAATAAACTATTTAAATACAGATCATTAGTAAATAAGTGAAAACAAATAATACATATATTTTCATGCATATAATACATTAATAGATATCATTTTTGTTTTTCTTTTCAAATATACTCTTTTAATCATCATTTTAAGATATATTATTACACGTATAACACTTGTATAATATTATTCTTTAAAAATATTAGCGTACCTATTAAATCATAATACTTCGCAAAGTACACATTATAATTATTTTAACACGCTCGTTTCAGATGTTCGTCGAAAATTTGTTAAAATTCATCATAAAAAAAAATGGTTAATATCAGTTTTAAACTTATTATATAAACTAGCGATGAAAATATTATGTTTTATTATGCATAAAATTAAGTATTTAAAAAATATATTAATATTATCATTAAACGCATATGTTTCGTACAGTCGTTTAATTTTTTTTGTCATCTTTCGTGATTATAGGTGCTCAAAAACGATCTACAATCGATTTATAATTTAAATAATATATTATTACACGAAAAATTTTACATTTTTTTTTTTATTAGCTTCGCGATTTAACGGCAAATTCAAAATTTATTTTCGGTAATTTTTCACAATAGATATATTTTATTGTTAAACTACTTTAATAAACATTTGGAAATTTACCTCTTACATGTTTCTGTTTTCCGATTAATAAACCTGTATGTTATATATATATATATTTTTTTTTACATACTTTTATTGCCTTAAAATGAGGTTTCTATAGAAAAATAATAATAATAATTGCGAAATGAATTTGTTATTTACAAACTAACACACACACACGTTACAATGTAACGTATAGGTTTCCTTAATAACTCCACTCAATATCTAAAATAACATTATTCATTTGAAAACACTCGTTCCGAATGAAATTCATTACGGAGTTATATATTGTTGTTCACGAGTGCTATTAATTAAAAAAAATTAAATAACAAACATTTTCTACGTTACATTATTAAGTTTATTAAGGATTGAATAAGAAAAAAAAGAGTTGTAAACGACGATTGAGCGCACTTTTACACACCACACAGTTCACAATAACGTTTTAAACAAGGAAGTCATACATTTGGAATACTTCACATCATTTAACTCGTCTAAAAAGTATTTCATTCGATATTGTTTTGACATATATATATATATATAAGAATAAACAGGGATTTTTGTTACATTTATTATATCCCGTACGTACGTAAATAAAATGGACTTTGTGAGCATCTGGTATATTGTTTTCACGGTGGCCCATGTGTATTTTAAATACTCGTGTGTATGTAATAAAACCAGTCCGAAAATCGGTATTCTATTTTATTTATTTTTTTTTATCTCTTTACTACGTCAGTGTAAGCAAATAAAAATGTACAGATGATTCAAATAAATCGTTGTATTTCCGTGGTTTCTTCAGACAAAAAAAAAAAGTGTTTCAATTCCACTTGAAACAGTCTTCTTAAAACGTATATTACGTTGTGAATAAATATTATTTTGTCGTATATAACGACGACGTTTGTGGAAATATTTTTTTGTTTTGTCGTAGTAATAAGACTACTAGGAAATTTCATTTACTTCTTTACACCATTCCGTCGTCATGAGATTGACAAATGAACCGCACAAAAAAAAAAAAAAAAAATAAAAATACTTTAGTCGGTGAACGTTACCATCAAAGGGTTAGTCATTTCAAAGAACGTTTAGAAAACACCCGACAATGCACATTTATTTCGAGTTTCACACTAAAAAAAAAATATAATTTCCCATTCAAATTAAATTCTAAACGGAATTCCAATCGATGTCGTAATTCGAATTGTATTTAGAATAACGAAATAATAATAATAATAATAATAATAATATGCTTGTATTAAAGAAATTGTTTGTGAAATTTATATCGTAAAATTAGTTATAAGAGCAAAAGGAGAAAAAAAAAACTCTAAATTCTTCAAAGAAATTCACAAATTGTCAGAAACATTCGCTCAACACTTTGTTTTCTTCGAAACCGTACATTTTCAAATATAATACATATTGTTTTTTTTTCTTTTTACAATAGTTTGTGTCGGTTTTAAACTAGCGCAATAATCGTTATTTTTCTCCCGATTCGACGACAACCTAACCACACTATTTCTTTACCCCGGAATAAATGACTTCAGTTTTAGCATTTCGATAAATATTAACCCGACGGGTCATTATTATTAATGTATTCAAAATAAAAAAATATTATATATAATCTTATAAGTATTGAATATCGTTTTTTTTTTTTTTTTGCTACAAATAACGTACGCGAGAACGGAACAACGGCGATCTACCCCGGGAAATTCTTTCCGGAAACGACACGGACGTTATTATAATACGCGAATAATAATTAATTAATTAACTGTATTATATACGGGGCAGACGATAGGAATACGATTTTTCTCCCTCCCGTCTCTTGTGTACCGGGAAAACTCAAAAGTCTCGTATAGAATTTCGCGATAAATCCCGCCGCGTTACAACGCGACGCGTATCATTTGTAAATATACCTTCGGGTTTTTCGGACACACTATTACTACTACTACTACTACTATTACAGTTAACCCTATTTCGCCGGATTAATTTCGCCGGATTATCTTATAAAACACCGATTTAAAACTGAAACGCGCGATCGGCCCGTTGTAGTGGCGTTGTAGGGGAGGCGAAGAAAGTCGCCGTTTCGCATTCGGCCGCGCTTTCGCAAAACTTATCCGCGCCCGACGATCTACAAACAACCGTGTCGTCCCATACTCCGAGTCACACGGCCTCGTATATCGATTACAGATCACGGCAGCTCTTGGCGGCGGACACGTATCGCCCACCCGTCCACCGGTCGACGACGACGACGACGACGCGCGCGATACGTGCCATTAACAATAAAACGCGAAAACTCTCTCCTCGCCCGAGGGGAATTCAGTGAGTGCGACACACAACCAGTAGTGCCTTCTCCGCGTTTCGCGCGCACGCACACACACACACACATCGGTCTCCGGACAACGACGTGCCGTATCTGTCGGCGGCATTCACAGTCCTCCTCTCTCCTTTCGACCGGGTTATCGTCGCTTCCTTCGTATCCTTTTTCGTTACGTCTGAGAGGTCCCTTCGTCCGTCCGGTATCGCGACGGCCCCCGCCGACCCTTAACCGATCGCTATCGCGGCGTTCGCGCGCTCTTTTGTAAAACCCGCGGTGTGTGTGTGTGTGCTCCGGGGAACGGAATCGAGAAAAGCGACTTGTGGCGCCGCTCGTCTCGTCTCCTATCATCATCATCATCAGCAGCAGCAGCAGCTGGTGTCGTCGACCGATGACAAGAAAAAGATACAAGTTCCGTCAAAAGTGATTTTCCGTAGCTCGGAATTACAAATTATAATAATAACGATGATTAAAAAAAATACATATATATATATATATTGAACGATACGAGAAAACGTTTAAATTGAAATTCGAATCGAAACGTCGTTCGTTTTAACCGCCGTTATCGATTCGTTTGTTTTCCCGTTAAAAATTTCGTCTACACGTTACCAGTGTAGTAAAATCATTTCTGCAAAAATATCCATCCATCGAGTTTGGTTCGCAAATTCATAACGCAACGAGGTTAAAGTCATTTAATGCGAAAAATTGTTTTAGAGGAAAGAACGAAGACACGCAGCGCAAAACCGAATTAAAATAATAAACCGTCTACCGTTCTCACGACTCGTTTCGATATAATGGTGGAAATTAGAGTTCTCGTTCTGAACTGCTAAAGGTTACGTTTTCGTTGTCTTTTGAACATTAAAACATTATCTGATAGGTCTCCAAGAACGATTAACGCTTATTGTACAACGTATTATTTAGTAAAAAAAAAAAACAGATTCTCGAAATTTCATGGTAAATTTTACGTATCTAAAAATATTCTCTATTCGAGTGTTAGTAAACTGAATCGTGTTGCGTGGATTTAGAAAGTGTTTCTCCGTCAGAGGTTGGATTAAATTTATTATTATATTTTTATAGCTCTCCGGTTTAATAGGTACCTATTTAAAATATCCTTTTATTTTTTAATTGTTCCAAAACAGTTATAGGACGGTAAAAAATAATAATAATAACTTCCAAGAATATGCGAGTTAGTGCTATTAGATATATACAAGTATACACGTATAAATTATACGTGCACACCGAATATATGACGTTTATTTTATGTGAATTCCTTGTTTTATTATTATTATTATTATTATTATTATTATTATTATTATTTCGCTCGGTTCTTAAATAACGCGAATTATAAATATGTAGTATGATATATAAAAAAAAAAGAATAAAAAGAAAAACTTGATCTACGAACTTGAATTATCAATTTAGACGAGATTTATATTTGTACAGTTGTTTTTAAATACACGCGCGGGGCTATTCGGTAAAAACAATATTTTCGTTGTTATAGCTTTGGAATAAAGTGCGTTAAGCGCAAAATACGGAAATTTTAGATTATGAAAACAAACATTTTGCAATTACCCATTTACTTACTTTAATTATTAATTTTTCATCACTTTTAAGTGTTCAAATATGCATTATAAAACTTTCGGAAACTTGTATTATGTATATTTAATGTTTGTGTTTGTGTTCCAAAAGCTATTATTACTCCGATATTATTTTCTTAATTTTCAGCCTCGCAAAAACGATATTTATGATGATAGATAGGTGACTAAATCGCGAGGTTTAATTGAAACAAAATTTTTTTTTTAAATATTTTACGTAATGTATACAATCGGTGCGAATCTCAGAAAACATCACTTTGTAAACGTTCGAAATATTGAAAAATTATATATCGTCTTTACGTGGATTCCGCGTAGAAATGTTATCGGTCTTTTAATGCAAAAAAGCCACAATTAAAACGAGAATAATATTAATTTTTTTATTGACGATGTAACTTATTGATTTGCTATTAATAAAAAAAAGTAGAAATTTCGAAAAAATTCAAAGGGTTTTAAACCACGATTTATGTTTAATTTCCTTCGTTCACTCCTACACACTCTGTATAATAATTAGTACCAGTCAACGGTGGAGGATTTTCGACAGAGTCCTGTGGAAAGTCTTCGTGTGGAAACAGCTATCTGACGATATTTTATCAGTTTCTTTTATCCCACTTTAAATTAATAACGGTCATGCCGTTTACTTATTCGACAAATACGGCACACAAAAAAAATACGTAACTTATTATTATTATTATTATGTATTATTATTTAGATATAAATCTCGTTTATTAATATTTGTTTTTACGGCTAATACATAATACACACGTGTGTAATTTCGTTCGATATAATTATATGGTGGAGGTTCTTTTATTTTTCAATTTACCGGCCGTGTACAGGTGCGTAGGCGAAAGGTTTTTAAAATAATATACGATTATTTACATAGATTTACATCACACGTACATAGATACATATAATCAATTTATCTACTAACAGCCGAGTCATTATTACGAATATTATAAAAATCGTGTAAATATACGATGAGTAGATATCTGCTCACTCATATGCAAGCGCAAACAGATGTTTTGCTCTCAATGCGCGCGTTTAATAATAATAATAATAATAATATTCTGTTTTCTGATATACAGTCAGTGGCGGCTCGTCAGGTGGAAAATTTGAAACTACGATTCCCATTAATGAAATACCAGCGACTTGTAAATAATAATAATTAATTAATTAAAAATAAATATTTATAGGTGTATTGCTATTTGAATTGTTTTTTTTTTTTTGTGTATTATTATTGAAAGCCACAAAGCATAAAATCTATAAATTGTTAGTTGGACGGGAGTATTATTCCTATGTCTCATTGGGATGCCAGTCACCGATTCAGTGAAATTGCCGACCGGTATTGAAACTGAGTTCACGACAGCTGTGTACGCCAATCCGTACCGTCTTCGATACGTTACTGTAAGCCGCTAAAACATTTATTAAATATAGTAATTATACATATTATTTTGAGCTATCCTATTATTCAACTTTTTACTTAAAAATTATTTTCAAAACTCAAAAAGAACGGGTAACGGACGTTTTATTAACCAATGGTTTTAATACTTAAACGTGCGAACGCGGAAATCATTTGACATTCAATCGCCACCCGACTCTTAATTTATTATTAACACGTCAACACGGTAATCATATTAGAAAATGTCGTCAATACAGTTAGTACAATAAATTTCACACGCCGATTGTGATAAAAAGGAATAAAGTGTTTTGTTTTATTTAATACACGTAAAAAAATAGGAATATGGCAAAAGATCCGACTTTTGTTAAGAGAGTGTTATTGACGAGTTAGGAGTAAAAAAAAATAAATAAATATATCGTTGAATTGAATTAGTTTATACAAAAATTTAAACCATTGAGTCGTTACAGAGTATATAAATGTATGTACGTCTATACAATTATTTAGCTAATTAAGTACATTTAATTGATCAATAAAATGATTTTTCTTGTTCGTTGTTGTTTGCGTCACAAAAGCTATTAATAATTTAAATTTTCACTCTCCCTAAAATAATTTACTCACTACTGAAATATTGAGAAAACGTTTAGAAAATATGATTTAAAATAACGGTGAAATTCCGTTGAAACGAATTTCGCACTAGGGCTCGCGTCGTACTAACACGTTATCATCGTAGGCAAAACGACTTTTCAAACCGAAAAACCTTTTTAAATAATACTCTGCAGTCATAAACGTGTCCAGAGACCATTTCGGTCGATCGTGTACCTCATTATCTGCTGCCTAGACCCTTGCAAACTCTATTCCGTACATGCTGTGCACATATACATACACCGTCCATAATAAAAATGCAAAATATTCTCGCAACATTTAAATAATAATAATATACGAAACGGTAAAAAGTATAAAAGAAAGGGATACACATTTTTATATAAAAATAAAACACCTATACGTATATAAACGGGAATATTTGAATTTCCTTGAAAATTTATTTGAAATGTATGAAAAACGACACGGGTAGAGATGTAATTTGTTCGCATTCGAAATGGAATTTTTTTTGACGGAACCCTGTCATTGTCCGGGAGCGATTGCTAACGTCGACCGCTCGCACAGGAGTGACGCAGATTTCCGTTCGAGATTGGAGCGAATGATAACTTTCGCATCATTTGAAATTATTATTGTTATTACAAGAAGAAAAAAGAACCGTTTAATTGAAAAAAATTGTTTTTGAGTAACGAACGGTGGAGGATCGGTTTTTAATGGATTTTATATTTGAAAAGAAAATATGACAAATAAATAAATATCATCACGATTTGTAAAACGTTCAACAATATTTCATTAATGATTTAAAATTTAAATTAAAATCCTTAAAAAAGCATAAAACAGAGATTTCAAAAAAAATTCAATTATCTTCTTCGATATGATAAAAATTAACTTTAAAATTTTATATTCGAAAATCAGGTGGTTTTTTTTTTTAAATTATAATAACTGATTACATGCATACAGCCGATTCTTTTCACAGTTAAGGAGCCTTATTCACAAAAATTTCGAAACCCACTTTTATTAACTCTAAAGTACTAATTGTATTCAATTTTCAATGGATATGCACAGGGACTTTTTGAAACGTTTGGAGCTTTCCTCTGAAAAATTATTCCTAAACATAACAAAAAATACACATCATTATAAAACCTATACATTCAGTTCTCGTTGATCTCGCTGGTATATGCACAATAGGCACACCGTCTACCCACGAAATACTTACGACTAAAATACATATTCTCTTTTTATATATTTGGCAAAAGTACTCACGAGAATCATTCAAAACACCCTTCAAAAAAAAAAAATATATACGTAAATATTATAAAACCATTTTTTCGGTCATGACGTACATAGTAAACAGAATTCAAGAAATACATACCACGTTTCTGAATCAAAATAATAATACATAATATATTTTAATAATATTTAATAGATTTAGTTGAACGATAGTTGGAAATAATCGCAGCGATTATTAATTTACTATTTTTAAAGTATTCTCTACGGATTGATTTTAGTGGTACTTCGAAAAATATTTCAATATCCATTAATGTTTAGTTCAGTGTCCGATATCGCAAAATAATATGTGTGATATATTATTTTTCCTATATTTTCGCTGTTATTTTGTTGTAATTCCAAAACACGTAGTCGTAAAATGATAATTTGTAGTTCTCGTGAGCAAAAATACGTCGTATTACTATTATTGTTGCTGACACCGGGAGAAAACTTAATTTTGTATGTATGGTTTTCACGCGAATACAATTCATTACGATCTCGAATTAATTTTAACCATCTTATTTATTAGCTACACCACAGTCGTCAGTAATACCGCAGAATATTAATTAACAGTTGAGTTTATCGAAATATTTATATAGGATTTATAAGTACTCCGAGAAATTTCCATCAAATCGCAAAACATAAAATTAATCAAATGACATTATTTATTTACAGCTTTAATTTTAAACAAATATTTATACGATTAAAAAAAAAAAGAATAGGATTAATTAACAGATTGAAAATTATTCCAATATTAAAATATCGCAGTACAATTTTCGTTCGGAGAAATAAATACCTATGTGTATAACCGCGTTGTGAAACGAAATTAATTGATAAATATAAAGTGATGTTTGTAAAAGCCGTTATATTTGACGAGTGCGGGGCATACGCGACATATACAACTCAAGATGAGGATATATTTTTTTCTTTTCGATTTTTCGATCAATTAAAAACATTTTAATTAGTCGTTTTTTTTTCGGTTTCACGATGAATTTTAATGAATTCGTATAATTTTCGTTTAATCTAATGCCAATTCCGAATCTCCGTTTACCACTTAAAATACGAGTACGTGAAAAAAAAAAACTAATCGTACGAAAGATACTTTTTTTTATCCTTTCTGTTTTTTTTTTTTTTTTAACACATACAAAATGTAAAATATAAATATTTATGATAATGATTATTGGAAATGTAGTTAGATGTTTGGTTATAATTAAAATTTATTACCACCGTTGCCATGGCATTACGACGGTAAAAACGTATACCGTGGACCGATATTTGTCCCAATTCATTACCATTATCATTATTAATGATTAATCAGCTCATAACGCGTACCGTATTCATTACATATTCGTACGGATTCAAATGTATTGATGATTACATTAAATTGTTAATAGGATTAGAAGAATTTCGCCGTAAAAAATTATTATTAAATGTTATTGATAGTGTGTGTATATCATATTATTAAGTTAGTGAAACGGTGTTTCTTAAAGTCAACAACTACACTTTTGAAAATAATAGACACTTTTAAATACCTCGGAGTGAATTTGAACAAAATAGGTGATTGGAACACCTGCGTGAAGTTAGATCCCTCACCCCACTTTGTCCAATCAACTCCAAATCAATGCCGATATTGTGAAAAGTTTGTTTTCAAAATTATCAAATCACTCTTAACCCTCGAAAATTCCATTTAAATGCCCGGGGCGGGGAGTATTCCACGTTTTCCAATAGACTGGGAAGAGTACATTTAAGATGAAGAGTTTTTTTGTAGTAGCCATAAAGGCCGTTGAAGAGCCGTAAAGTAAAAGAAGAATAGTTAATGAAAATAATAATATTCTTTATTACGGAATAAATTCTGTAAAAATTTTACGTATTATTAAATAACACTAAACGCGGAATAAATGTCTATAACGTAATACGAGTAGATTAACAAAAAAAAAAAAAAAATTATATCACTTACTGGATACGATTTTTTATGTAAATTATAGTTAGTTTTTCCAATGAAGTATATGAGAATAAAATTGAACGCAATACAATGTGTGCGAAACAAGTTTATTAAATGACATAGTTGCAATATAGAAAATTACACAAAACAATATACGACAATTTTAAAATTGTGAAAATAGCGGTTTCAAATGCTTACACTATTAGCGTAGGATAGGTAAGCCGTTATTCGGCTACTCTCCGAACGTAACGCGGCCTTTTCGGATACTTTAACAACTATGCATGCTTTAAATAATTTGCCACTGTCAAAAAAAAAGGAGAAAAAAAATTCGTTTTACAATAATCCTATTGGTAATATACGACCATGGTGTGTTTTTAAGTAAAAAATTACCCGAAATGTAAACGTTGAAAAATGCGAAACAATATTTTCTCCTCCTTGTAAAAAAAGAAAAAAAAACCGTTATTGGAATGTTATTGAAACGCGTTCAAAATTGTTAATAAAGAAAAGACGCAAACGCCTTAAAATCTGAACTATAGAATATATATCTATGAATGTTTCGTTAAATATTAATGAAATTAAATCGTTTACATATTGTTTCCGAATATAATACGAAATTTTCTATACATTAAAAAACGCCAATACGAACACACTGATTTTGATAATTATTTTTTCTATGTTAAATCGATCTACTGACTATCGGATTGATATAGCGCATATCATATATTATAACGTACACATGTAATAAAAGTGTTAGGACTCATATTCACGAATTGAGGGTTGTGCGCAGGGTTTCTGGGAAGCTCCTATACTATTCCTTGTTTTTATTATTTTTATCCGCGTACTTTAATTATTATTATGATTATATATATATATATTTTTTTTTTTTAATAGAAAAGCGAGAATTTAAGGTATGAGACTTTTATTATAAAAATAATAAAAATCTCTTTCGGAATAAATTAATTTTTTAACGTAGTTATAATATATTATATTTTCGTATAAATTTAATTAATAGAGCCGGAAAGAAAAGAAATCTCATTTTATTGTTGCAAAACAAGTTCGGTTGTTCCAAATGTTATATAGTAATAAACTCGCGGTGGAAATATGGTTTTATTTATTTATTATTATTTTTTTTTTTTGTTTTTTTTCCTTTCGTTAAAGTACCGTTGCGGTGTAAAGTAAACGATGAATGTTATATATATATTTTAATTTAAAAACTTTTTCTACATCACAATTACCGTACACACACACACACTGTTTTCATATTAGGTACAGTGTAGATTTATACCGAGTACGAATTCACGTATACACCTAACCGTGTAGAATGCTTAAAAATAATAATTGTAACCGTCTCGAAATATCAACGTTAAATCAAAATTATATATATACGTTTCTTCTAAATATCGTAATATGTTGTCGTTGCGTTATTAAATTTATGTCGTTATACAACACTAAAAGTGATCAAACATCGAACGTTGAGAGAAAGAAAGAAAGGTAAATTATAATATATCTATCGAATTGCTAAATATAAAAAAAAAAGAAATTCGCCAAAAACTTTATTCCGTTACTT
The DNA here is from genome assembly GCA_032441825.1 of Chaetogeoica ovagalla. NCBI lineage: Eukaryota > Metazoa > Arthropoda > Insecta > Hemiptera > Aphididae > Chaetogeoica > Chaetogeoica ovagalla. The sequence goes on along the minus strand of CM063747.1, from coordinate 583,255 downwards.
TTTTAGTTTTCAGTATATTTGAGTTGACCTACCAGAGTTAATTTTATTTTAAAAGTTTTTCACGATTGTCACATAATTGTATTTATGAATGCTGTTTTTATTTTTAGAACAATCGTATTCAAAGACATATTAAAAAAAAAAGAAGAAAAAACTTTCGTACGACGTCCAACAATTATTTTATTCAAATTATACATGTAAATTTATGTAACTCGCGTAAACAATTAAATTACTATTTCGAATAATATCGAATTATTTATTTTAATGCAATTAAGTTAATAAATAAGAAATACTACTTAGCTGGAACGTACTACTATTTCTATTATTTTCATTTGTTCATTAATTTTGCACGGTCTAATGTGGCCGACCGAATATTTGTGTTTATTATCGTATAATTATTTCGAACTCTGGTAGACTTTACTGGACGGACCAGTAGCGATTACGTTATAGAAAAATCAGAATCGTTATTTGTAGATTTATGTTTATTTTTTTGTCGATATAAACACATTTTCGGTGCGTTAGACGTTGTCTTGAAAGTGTGAAATATTGTAATGTGTACGACTAAAAATAAACGTAACACACATTAGACTCGTTCATATAAACATTCTTGATTGTGAAAATACTACAAGTACCATGAGTAAGTTTGTGAACTTTCTACAACATTAATAGTCGCCGTTTGCCAATCGACACGGTTATTTCCATTTATATTAATACAATTATTATTGGATAATATGAAAAACTAACAGTGCACTGAATACGAATAGAAAATAGTTTTCAAAACGATTCGGATTGAGTTTATCGGGTAAAAACATAAATCGAAAAAAAAATCCAAGACTTTCGAGAAAACCTAAGAATGGATAATCAAAAAAAAAAAAAAAAAAAAACTGCACAACCGATATTGTCGGAAAAGAACGTTCTAAAAAAAAAAAAAATAAATAAAAAATAGAAGTAAAATTCGTCTCTGTAATGAAGACAAAAAAATCTAGGATTTTTTCTGTACATTATGTACACTATGAGAAGAACATTGAAATGTACGTAGTGCGCGCCGAGATTGTTATGGGAAAGAACAAAGTCGTATTTTACTTAATAATTTGTATCGAAAAAATCGCGTTACATATTTTAATGCGATTGTAATTTTAATTGTATTATTGCATTCACATTTAAGAGTGGATTAAACGATTTGTTGACAATGAAAATCAATTAAATCCCAACCTAACCGCGGACGAATTTTAATCGGCCCGCAGACAAGGAGGGACGAAACCGATAATTTACGCTCAGCACTGTCGTGTACGTTGGTCCCCCCCCCTATCCACAAAATAGTACTCGACAGTACTCCGTGGAATCCTTAATGTTGACTTAGCAGCCGTTCGAGATGGAGATTCAAGTTTTTGCTCCAGCCAAGCCTTTTGGGACGAAAACAGTGTACCGTTGCTGGTCGATTGTCATGCCCCGTGGAACAACCATAAACTGCGATCGGCACGCCGAGACTCTGAGAAAACTTCGAAGAGCTATCGAAAACAAACGAAAAACGATGCTGACCAAAGGAGTGCGCTTTCGTTTCAAAAGACAACGCGCATCCACATGCGGCCAACAAGACAACGTCATTTATTGCGGAATTCGATTGGGATGTGATTGACCACCACCACACAATCCTGACGTCGCCCCCAGTGACTTCCACATGTTTTCCTGCCCTAAAACACCATATGAGAGTGATGAAATTTGCGAGCGACGAAGAGGTGCATGAAGCGGTCGACTCCTTCCTGCGCGAGGCGGCGGGATCTTGATTCGAGGAGGGGATATAAAAGTTCGTCGTTCGGACGAGGAAGTCCATCGAAAAAAATAACCATTACATAGAAAAATAGTTTTCGAATGATGTATCGTACTTTGAAAATAAATATAATTTACAAAACAAAAATTGAAGATTTTACTTTAAATACAAGCTTCGTAGATAATTTTCGTAAAGCATTACGGTTATCCGACGAAATAAGATGGTACTGATATTCCACGCAAATTCATGGCGAGTTTGAAGAGTCTGAATTCTAAAGACGCTTTTCAGATTTCAGAAAAATCCAAAACGTCATATGATTATATCGTATAATCGCCACACGACGACCTTTCCGCAATCTACCAGATCACCGATATTATATTATGTATTTTCACCGGACAAACGCCGGATTAAATCTTCGTAATGGTATTGTCAATAAAATGTCAAATATCTGCACTCGTACAGCGTTTGTCATTGCGATTTTATTCGTTAAAAGCCATTGTCAATTTGATATCGTACGAAATTGTGTTGACTTCATAACGCGCGCATACCGTTTGAAATTTGGCGTATTCAGAAAAATAGAAACGCATTTATATTATCAGACAACACGGTCGGTAAAACTGCGAGAATAGGTGTGTAGGGCCACTCGTCTCGCTTCACGGCAGTCTTTGGCACCATTCTGTATTATAGTATTAATATTTCATTTCATTTGAAAACAATTATAAATCATCCAATTTGGTAAACGAATCCGGGCGAAAAGCTTGGATTTTAGAAAAACAAATATAGGAATACAAGTAAAAGCTTTATTGACGCTCGTTTAGAGACGGAAACGTAAGGAAGGGGAAAAAAATACACGTCATTATAAAACCAATACCGTTGAAATACACGTGTATTCCTGCGTATTTATATTACTAGTGCGTTCTATAAGAAATTAAAAAATTTTTTTTCACTTAAAAAATCCTATCGTAATTCTGGTCGCTTTCGAGTATTTACAGTGCTTTGGATAATAATTACAAGAGGAGTATACGCCGACGAACAAACGAAATGTTCGTGCGATTCCGTCCGTATACTCACAATATTTAATCGTTTGAAGATTTATCGTACAATTTCCAAAATTTCTTGTATACTCACAACAATTAATATTATTATAAAATGTTATACACTTTACGATACGCGTTTTTAGTTTCAGACGTTATCGTACGAATCGTTTACTCGAGTGTAAATGTATATTTCAAATAATAACTACTATTTTCTCGTATATCGGTTTAAAAATATATATAAAAACGCTTTGATTCCGCTTCTAAAACGAAGTGATCCTTTTAAGATGAACAAAAAAATAAAAACAACCGATTTTTCTACCAAAATTAGATATTTAACAATTTACAGGCTATATGAATCCTTTATTTGTAATATTAATTTACTTCGACTTTCGTTTAAATATATATTTTTTTTTCGAAAAACGTCTTTTGTTGTAAACAAAAATCAATATTAATTCAGAACGGAGTGAAATTAAATTTCCGATCGTCTCAATTAAAAAAAAAAAAAATAATAATAAACAGACACATTCATAACAGTTTCGTTGTATACGCATTTAGCGTTTAAAGAACGCCGTATTCCCGCGTTTATTATTATATTTTAATAAATTTCAATGTTAATAGTGTTGTAATCAATGTAAAAAAAAAAAAAAAAAAAAACCGAACAACGTTTCTTTTTCTGCCATCTACCCAGCACATATTCGCTGAAAATAACACAATAATAATCAAAAGTATATAATAAGTTTAAAACGATATTTAACATGGTCAGACGCGCGAATCAACTGCACGCACGGACCCAACAATTGGACGAGTGCGTGTCGAGAATTAAACGCTCTTTAGGTAATACGTCAAATAGACGTTGTACATGACGTTACACACCCCCTTTAGTTTTTTTTTTTTTATTAAATTATTCGGTTTGGGTACCGTCGGTGTAAATCTAAAATCTTTTATAATAATCGGTTAACGATTTGTTATTCGAGTTCGGCGAATAATTTCGTAAATCCCCCCAAAAAAAAACCGTTATTAATTTGTTTAATTTCATTAATAACGGGAAATTAATTAATTAAACGCTGATGTTAGAAATATTATAGAATTCTTCGTTGCGAGGATTTCCGAAATCGATAAACGGATATAAATTAAAATTTATTACATTCCAACTCCAATGTTTTCAATAATACACTAGTATAGTGCAAGAATTACAAATGAATGTCGAGAATTCGTTAAAAAAAAAAAAAAATAACCATTAGAATCCATTGGCTCGTGTGCGAGAAATCATTTTCAAAGCGCAATAAAATTTTATTTTTCCTACGCCTTTAAAGTACGTGCGATTATTTTTCTGCGTACTTTTCTCCCGTTTACAAAACGAAATTAAGTATACTTTTTAATAATATTTTATTCTATTACAAAACAAATATAAAACCAAAAGCACCCGTAACACTTATAGACGACTCTTTATTGGAACAAAGTAATTTCGAGAAGATTTTTGCTTTTTTGAATTCGTAAAAATTGTAACACGAAAACCGTAAACAATCGAAAATCGATATATCTGTTTGTTACCGTCCAACCGTCGCCGCAGAAAACGACGTACTGTCGTTGTTGTTATTATTATTATTATAACGCAGTTACAGGTTTCCACGTGAATATATTGTTTTACATAAAAAAAGAAAAAACCAAGAACAGAAATTTCACCGCTTTTATTACAGACGTGTTCTCGTCATCGTCCAACGATGTTATGGTAATGAACGAGCGCACGTATAACAGCCTCCGGTTCTTCGGCCCGACACCTATCCACGCACACAAAAAAAAAAAAAAAATGTATACAACAAAATAAAAGAAACTTAACTATTACTTACTATTCGGATATCGTTAATTGAAGCGTTCCGGGGCCACTGACATAACTTATAAAAAAAAACGCCGCCGTACCCGCGGTTATTTAGTCGTATTTATTAGTTATGTATATGCGTGTATAAAAAAAAAACGTATATTATTATACGTTTTTTTTTTTTTTTTTTTGACGTCTAATAACACAAAAATTATGTTAAAATAAATCGGCGGGTTTTAATCGTAACTACAAACTAATCGTTTTTTTTTTTTTTTTTTTTTGTAGTACGTACACGGGCGCCGAAACGTATAGAATAAAGAAAAAAATAAAAAATTTTTCTCTTACACGAGTGTAACACATTAATTATCATCCCGCTGTAAGCGGCGGTCGGGGAGATAAAAACGACGACTATTTATACGTGCACGGTAATAATTATACGGTTCGCAGTCGATAAAATATAATTCCTCCTCAGCCGACTGCGAAATACACGTCGTCGTCGTCGTCGTCGTCGTCATCGTCCGACGATGTTACGCGTCATCGCATTCGAACGGAGCGTATTAAAATATCGTTAACTACTCTTCGTTTATCGGGCGCAACAGAATCCGCGTTATTATCGGACCGGTTCGATTTCGAGAACTGTTTGACATTGTTCAAACCGAATGCGCGTGTAAATAACTGCAGTAGTCTTGTGCAGTTTGTCCGCTCGTCAACGGCTTGTTTGTCGTATTATTGCGAGCTCTTTTTGTAAACATATAATGTATACTTAAACGGTCTGAAATCAAACGGAACGGGCCTGAGACACTCTAATTCAAGGGTGGCCACTGGCATTAATTCTGGGAGCCGCAAATTCATAAGGCTAATTCGAGGCGAGCCACATTGTAAAGCGATGTTCATAAAACGAAGACGCGTTTACTCATTTCAAATCAAATGAAAGAGCATTTATTTTTTACACTACACAAAACATTATTATTATTATTATTATTGTTGTTGTTTTACTTGTGAGGAGTGCTTTTTCGAGTGTTCGAGCTTGGTTCAAGAGCCGCACGAAACTGATTTAAGAGCCGCATGCGGCTCGCGAGCCTCGTTGTGGCCATCCCTGCGTCTAATCATTAACTCACGTATTAAAAAAAAAAAAATAAAACACGACGAAAATTTGTTTAAGGATTTTTTTTTGTTTTCGAATTCTAACGTATGTACATTTTTTTTTCCTACTTATTTCACCGTAATTCTACACCATATTCGGTAATATGTTTAAACAAAAAAAAAAAAATTACGATTTATATTTATATAAAATATGGGGACACTACTGTATGAACAAAAAAGATACAATTTCGGAGAAACCATTTGGACGATTTAAACTTTGCAGATCCGCGGATTTTTAATTAAACAGTGTCCACAACACGACAATTTTAAACAACGAGGAATTTATTTTTTGTAAAAAAAAAAAAAAAAAAAGAACACAGTTATATTGTAGAGAATGCGAAAATTGGTCATGTGTCAAACGCGCACAAGTCGTGTCTGTGACGAGTGTTTTTTTCCAGATGATAGTCATAATTCCTAAAATAATATAAATTTTTTTTTTTTGTAAAAAAAATATGAAAACAAAAACGATCGCATTTGTTTCGTCAATGTATTTTTATAGAAATTATTTGGTAAAGTCATTCGACTTAAAATCGTCTTAAACAATTTTTTTTTTTTTTCGATTTCGTAATTTTGATTTTAACGCATTTTTCGCAGTGCGTTGAAATGTTATTCGTTAATTGGGAACAAAAAGTTAAGTGTAATTAAAAAAAAAAAAAATTATGAAAATACATCGTATACGATATGTGAGTCGTTTCAGATCATCCACGAGTTTTTTTCGCACTCGGCCCCAACGAAGGGATAAGGAATTGAATTATATCGTTACACCGTTGTCGTCGCTATTATGTAAAAATAAGAAGAAAAAAAACGGAATAGAAATCGGCTATTGTGCGCAGTGGGACGGAGACGCGGCAAAACAGTCGCGAAATATTGTTTGTACACAGACTCGGTCCCGCAGACGGTAAAAATAAACGGCGCGGAACGGTCGGCAGTAAAATGACGGCGCAGAGCCGCCGTGTTTGGTGACGAGATACGGACGGACGGATTCAAATGTTACACTATATTCCGTCTTTATCGTCGTGCGTTACCCGTGGTATATTCGAAACAATATTATTTTTCGATTAAACGATGATAATTTTTGCACGTTCTCTCCGATACGGTGTAACGGAGCTACTACTGCCGGTGAGTGGGGTAGTTGACCGGACCCGTTGTTATAGGTGTACCACCGAAGCATATTCCGCCAAAGCGTCGATAAACACTTTCGAAACGGTTATCATAAACAGTAATGAGTATAGTGTTACATGTAAACGTCGTTAACGGTTTCGGAACACTACACGCGCTGTTATAAAAGTGGTTCGTGCGCGAGAATGTCCTCCCCTTTCCCCCCGGGATTAAAAACGACGAATTTTTTCTCCCCGCTGAATAATACGCGCGCGCCTAGCTACGGTAAAATGTATTTTTTTTAATTTTTTTTTACGAAAATTATTTTTTTAATAAAAGCGAATGATTAAAAAAACGAGTAAATAAACCGTTAATTCAAATAACGGAACAACGCGATCGGCGCGCGTACTTATATCCGTTTCACACACACACACACACGCACGAAAGGATAGCTTATTTATAAGTAAATCGCTATGAGATTAAATTTTTTTCATTATTTCGAATTTCAAAGTAACGATAAATAATCGCATCCGATCGACTTCGGCGTATTACGTGTTTTTGTTCAGGAAACTCTAAAGTAGACAACTAATTTATAACTTAGGATTGTAAAAAAAAAAATGTTTTAAATATAATTGGGGACCTATGTCGTATAAAATTGTCAGCCCGCAAAACCGAAAAATCGACTCTTTTATAACATTAATGGCTATAAATAATTGTTATAAACAGCCGATAATTGGAAGACATTTTTTGAATTTTTTTTTTTTACCTATATACAATGTGAAGTGCGACATCTGGCATAGATTTCAACTTAGAAAATAGTCTTTCTTCCGTAATTATTAGATTGCTTTTGAATTACTCGTAAGGAAAATATCGAGGAAATCGAAAAACGTTTCGGATCAATTACCAACTAGTCGAAAATACGTACGCGTGTGAACAATTTTTTTATGAATATAAATGTTAAATAAAACGCCTATACGTCGTTGTAAAACGAATAGCTTCATCGCACAGCTTTGGCTTTGAAAAAAGAAAATAATAATAATAATAATAGCAGACAATCAAATCGACGTTTATATTAAAATGCCTTCGGAGGGAAAAAGAAATTGTGTATTAAAATACAGAATTCTGTTAAGGAAAAAATATTGAGAAAAATTTAATTGCTACGCATTTTTAAAATACCTTATAAATTTCAACCGAACTATTAACATAATAGTGTGATTAGCTTATATTATAAGCGTATATACTATTTATTAGCTTATTTTTAACGCGAAACAAAAAAATATTAATAAAATAAATTTTGATTTTTTTTTAAACGCATCTGTCAGTATTAATCAGTAATGTTACAGACAACCTTAATTGTGTAAAAAAATGGTAGGATTAATTTTCTTTTACTCGGAGCCGATTGGTTTAAAATTTGAATCCAGGACCGAATTAGTGTGCGTCTTATATTTTGGTAGCTCAATGAAAAATTTACGTTTTTATTGTAATATGTCTTTTAAACAATATTTATATTGTATTATTAATAATATGAAATTATTATTATAAATATGAATCATAAAACGCTGTCCATATATTTTTGAATTATTTTTCTTTAATTCAGTCATGTAATCCGTTCGTTCATATTATAATATATATATATATATATTTATTCAGTAAAATAACGTATCACTTTACTAGAATACGTCATTATTTAAATAGAAGATATGAATATTGATACGTCATTGATACTTATTGAAATCCTGTAAGGGAATTAAAATAAAAAAAAAAACACCATCGGAGTATAATTTTTGTTTATACGGCGAATTTCGCTTATTAAAAATCACGTTCACTCGAGGGTGCTCTGATTTGATTAAAGACGGTTGATTTCACAAAAATTAAATTGGTAGAAACGAAATAAATATTTCTCATAGCTTATGAAAATAAGTAACGCGTATTTTATTCGATAATTAGAACGCTTTTTATTCCCCCTTATACGAATTTAAAACTTTAATAAAAATATATTTAAAGTTTATAGAAATAAGCTGTTTCTTTTTAAAATCCTACTGGACGATATAATGGTTTTAATATATATATAAATTATAAAAATACTAATCATTCACGCATAAATCTATCTTTTTAACCGATTATTTATAATATTCAAACAATCATACATCTATATGATAAACATTAAAAAACCACACCGTAATTATTAATAAACCCGTTTTCGATTCAATAGTCAGTAGATGAGCTCGTCGTGTGATCAGCTACTCTATATTAAATATAACGTAACATTATATAAACGCTTTTTCAATAACAGTATTATGAAAAATACACGAGTAATTCTAAAATAATAATATTGAACTAACAATAATAATAATAATAATAATAATAATAATAATAATAATAATAATAATAATAATAATAATAATAATAATAAAGGACTCGTGTTCAAATTATGTAAATTCATATTTAATATTCTCAACACGATTATTATTAAAACCGGCGCGAGAGGGAGGGGAAAATCATTAATAAATTGCTATTACTGTTGCAAAGTCGAAACGTTCAGAGTTATTTGAATTTTAACAGATAAATTAAAAGAAAAACTCATCGCATGAAAAATAAAAATTATTAAAAGCCGCTTTAATATCACGGAGCACTATTAAAATGTTAGTTACTATGTTTTTCTTTTTCTAATTATTTTATGATCTCTACGTTTACACAATTCGCTCGAAAGGAATAGCGAGTGGATAGTTTTTTTTTATGCCATTCAAAAATTCGTAGGATTGTAATGAAACTTTAGGAGCTCAATTGCACGCACACCGAGAGAAAAGAAAACATTTTTCCCAAAATCCTCACCTTAAATTTTTGAATCAATACTGTCTCGTAATATTTATAATTTAATAATTATATATAAAATTATATTTAAAATCGAAATAAAATAAAAACGTTTAATATGTTTTTTTTTTTTATATAGAAAAAATGAAACGAAACGAGCCATGCTAATTCTTTTGAAAACGCCACGGCAGTTTATAGTAGTACTTACGAAAAACGTTTACATCAAACGAATAACTGCGTTAAAAAAATGAATTTACTATAATAGCGATAAAAATTAGGAGGATTATTATTATTATTATTATTATTATTATTATTATTATTTAATACGTCAATTATTTTATATAGAATTTTACGGCGAATGCGTGTCCGGGGATACAGTAAACATTTCTAATTGACGCCCACGTGCCCACCGCAGAAGAGTAGTCAATTAAATCTGCCAATGTATATCGTTTCATGTTCGGTTGAATCAATAATAGTAGTACATTATGTTTGTTATTAATTACATAAAATGATTTAATATAACGTTTAATAAAATGGATTATAAATTGTATGCACGCGCGGTTATTAGTGTTGAAAGTTTCGAGTTTTAATCTCTCTCTCTCCCCCTCCATCCCCAGCGTGTCACAAAAATCACAAATCCTTTGAAAATGAAAAAAAAAAATAATTTCAGCTCACAACCGATAGTCATTTAAATTTTACACGGCAAAAAGAAAAAAAACGATTAATTCGGAACGGGATATTATTTATTAATAAAAATTGTATATGCCCTCTTTGAAATCGTGCGAGTTTTCATATTATACACACACACACACTTTTCAAACGGAAAAGATAATAAATATTGTTGTACGATTGAATTTTTTTACAAGCAAACGAGACACTGCGTATTAGTCGCTATTGTGGTTTTAAGCAATTCGATGGCTATTTTCACCATCCGATTGTAAAATGTAAAGTGCTGCTTCCTCATTTGACCATTTTACATTTTGGGAATAATAAAAAATCACAGGGGACTAAAGCAGGAGAATATGGGGGGGGGGTGGTCAAGTGTTGTGATTGAATTCGCACTCATTTCGCCTCAACTTTTGATCCGGTGTCAGAAGCAATGGGACAATTTTCCAAAATTTTCCGTCGAAATAGTGTATCAAAATACGATTTTCCGATACTCAGCGTATCAGCCAACGTCCGGACAGTCATTCTTCGATCAGAAAGCACAAGGGACTGCATACGTTTGATGTTTTGGTCGTCACAAATGCTTGAGGACGTCCTGGTCTCGCATCGTCTTTACAGTCTTCACGGCCCTCTTGGAAACGCTTAATCCATTTAAACAGAGCTGTTTTTTTTCTTTTTTAGAAGCGTTATCTCCATAAACTGTACTTAACATTTCATGAATTTTTTCCAAGTTTCACCAGAAATTTGATGATTATTGTTTGTTCGATTCATCTGTCTCCATTCCGACAAAAGAAAAAAAAACGTACCACTACAACTGCACGTGTGCTATTTGTGTTATAGTCTCGACGATCGGGCGATTACTGTCGCATTATCAATAGTTGTAGCGTGTGACCAGAATAGAATTAAATGTTGTAAAATATATGTTTAATAAAACTATATGTTGTACTTCAACCAATAGACCGCTGTAGATAACTAGTTCGCGTATTTATTGGACACACTACGAATACGACAAAGTCTTCCACCATTTGGTTTATCGAAGAAATTATCAGTCCCACCAATAACTTTCCCGTGGATTTCCACCTACGAAGGGCTTCCGAAATAACGGCACACGCGAATTCGCTAATACTACACACATGTATTGTGCTACTGCACAATTTGTGCGCGATATAACACACAAAAATCAGTTATTATGAGGTAATTATAAAAATAAATACGCGCGTAATTAACGAGACACTTTCATTGAAGTACCTATCTTAAAAAAAATGTAAAAATTCTAAATGTTTCAGTATCAGATGTTCATTAATTACATATTATTTATTGGACGTCGTGCGATTGAAGAAAACTTTTATTTTATATTATACTGTTGACCCCTAAATATAATTATTGATTTGTTCAAAACGCGAAAATTTTATGTTTTCACTGTAATTAAAAAATACAGTTTTCGATTGTTAATTTTTAAATATTATTCGTTTTCCACTACATTTCCATCAATCGTGTGAATTGCATTAAACAACAACAACAAAAACGAATGAAATTCAATTTTTTCTCGAAATTCGTATTGATTTATTACTTTTTTTTTCTTTTAGAAAACCATAATAGAAATATTGAAATAAATACCGGAATACTTATCATTAACAATTATAAACGCTTTTTTTTTTGCTATATAAATATATTTTAAAAAACAAAATCGTTGTTATATAGTTATTATTGTTACCAAAACTGTTAAATGAAAATTATTTCTTATACGTTATTAATATTTTTACGTCTAAATTTTTTGCGGTATGTTTACCAAGTTTTTTTCAAATTGTTCTCCTGTTTGAAATGAATCGTATAATTACTATGTTATTGAAATTTTGAAAAACGCACGACATTTATAAATTAATAAATTTGTCGTAAAATCGTATTTAAAATTTTCAGAACAAAATTACACAATTCACTTAGATTATGATTATGAGAATTGTTGTTATTCCTTATAATATTAGCGTTATTAATATTTTTATTTTACAAAGAAATACATACATATAATCAAGTATGAAAACGATAATAAGAAAAAATTAAACGAGGTTTTGATATTAATATATTACAAGTTGTATAAAAATGCCGATAGAGAAACACAAACGATTATTTAACACTAATGTTCGTAATATAAATAGACAAAAATTCGAGCATATCTCTGATTAGTTCAACTTATAAAGCTCTTACGCGTGTCCGTGGTACTTAAATGTGCCACACGAGTAAATCGGATGTTATTTATATATATATATATATATAAAATATTGTCCGTTTCTCACAATAAGAGTAATAAAAATAAATTATGTTTTTTAATTTTTTTTTTCTTTAGAATTTTTATTCGACACAATATTATTTATTACACGGAATTCAGTCGATTTAATTCTCGTAATTACGACGCTATTAGTAGTAATCTTCTTTTATTCTCTCTTTCGATTTTTTTATTATTATCGTCAAAACGAACGAAACCATATACCGTATACATATTTATTTATTTAATTTTTTTTGTTCATTACTCGCAAACGATTTATTTGCGTTCCGTTATTTTAGCTCTTATTTAGTCTTGTTTTAACGTAGGTACCTATATACACAAGTGAGAGGAGAGTTTTGTCGTCCGAATTTATTTATTACTCGTGTGGACGCGCGTTTCTCATTGTTACCGCTTCTTCTCGTACAAGTCCGTAATAGTGACTTACTCGGGAAAAACGGAATTTCCTACACTGGCTACACTGATTATATTATATTTAAACGAAACGTTTAGAATTAAGACAGAAATAAATTCACCAATATATATTATATAGAACAAGAAAAAAAAACGTGAATATTATAGAAATTACCGAAAAATTTTATAAAATTTTTTCAAATCAATAAAACGTTATAAATTTTTTGTCGTTTTACTAACACAAAAATAATTCAAATTTAACACGCTATTTTTCTGCGACTACGTATATTATTTTAAACTTTTTTTTTTTTTTTCTTTAAATCAGAAATACGAAACTTTTATATTCGTTTAAAATATCGTATAATATTATTTATTTATTATTATTTAAATAATTTAAATAAAATCGAGTTATATATAAAATGATAATAAATTCGTGTTTTGTTTAAATCCCATACGTGATAATAAACGATATTTGTTTTGTTTTTTGAGGACTGTATGTTTTTACGTTTTTATTTCGAGGGATCGTTGTCGATACACCACGCGGTTTTTTTTTTTCCCCCCCGTTAATTTAAATCTAAATCCGACACAGGGACTCAACGCGTTGATTCACCCCACTTAACGTCATTTAACTGAAACACAAATTCATACACCGTTCGCCATCCTCGTCTAACGTTACACAAACCTCGGACTCGCGCAAACAGACGGATATAATAGTGGACACCACCTTACTACTACTGACTGTGCTATAAATGCGTTGCTGACAGCGTACACACACCGCGGACTAGCTGCCTATTAAATTACGCGCCGAGCGCGTGCACAATCATCTGCGGTTAGGCTTTTTTTTGTAAATACGAGTATGATTTACACACACGCTCGTATAACAGTTTTTATATTATTTTTTGTGCAGTGCCCGTCGAACAAGTGGCCGTGCCGGTCGGCGGTAAAGCGTATCTGCCCTGCGACACGTCGTCCGGTCGAAACAACGACGAGTCGTCCGCCGCGGCGGATTCTTCCGGATTTTTCATGGTCATGTGGTTTAAAGAGCGAAAGGAGATCAGTCCGGAAGACGAGAGTTACGGGCGTTCAGCTACTACTCCGTCCACCTCTGGAGAACCCATATTCACGTGAGTGTAACGTCACAAAAAACTGTAAAAAAATTGAATTTCATATTTTGCACGCACACCGTGTAGAAACGCTGTTGCCCATCGCAAACGCCGAGAAATTCAAATTTACTTGTGACGACTGTATTGATCGGCAGGTTTGCGAACCGTTTTATTTAATAACCAATACGGGTCTTGTCGGATATCCCTTGCTGCGTGTCCAGCGTGTCTTATAACAGCCGTCAGGATAAATTTAACTCTGTTTGAGGTAGTGTTACAACCGGTAAGAAATACAATCGTTGAAGAAGTCGGCGATTTCATACGAGATCCTCCGAAAACGGATAGAAATATTAAAAAAAAAAAAATCAATTCAGCTAACGTTGTCCGGATCTCAAATATTATTAAAATCATATTCTGCGAGACGGGTCGAACGTCACGAGTCATTCATTACATTTGAATAAACGCTTTCGGCAATTTTATCGTTTTTAGAGTATTGCAGGTTGTGCGCTTATAAAATGGCTTATAAAACGCAATGTTATCACATTTAAATTTTATAAAGGTAAAATGTTCAACTTTTGATATGTCTAAAACATAAACAATATCCGTTTTAACTGCATTGAATGTACAGTATTGAAAATGATTTTACGTATATGAGACTAACAATTTGCTATTCGACATAAAAATTCCGCGAATGACAAACGAACGATTTAACTGTTCCAATATTCCGTCAGAGTCGAATAATCTTGAAGTCATTATGGAATATCCATTATACGTTGATTTCATAACAGGAACGGAACGCGGATTTTCAAAAAAAAAAAAATAATAAGCTTAAAAGGTAATTGTAATTTCAGAGAACAGTATAAATGCCAATGGTTTAGAGGTTTCAGAAACCGCAGAATTGTATACATACGTCTGATTTGCCGCGTAAGTTTAATTCAATTAAATGTTTAAGGAGAATTAAAAATGCGGAATATACAATGTGGGAAAAAACATGTTTATGAACTGCCGTCGTTCGTCTTAGAAACATTGTGTTCTACACTTATAGTTTTCTATCCAAACATTAAAAAGGCTTTTAATGATATTTGCTACTGTTCCTGCAACTACTTGTACGTCTGAAAAGTAATTCTCATCACTCTGAAAAGAATTAAGACCTACTTAAAGTCAACAATGGGAGAAAACCGACTGAACGGTTTAGTTCACTACTAGTACAACGTTCATCGTGAAACGATTACGAAATCCCGAAGAAGTAAACAACGTTTACGCCAACATAAATTCCATACGTCCACAGCAATTACAATATTTAAAGTTAACACGATGCATAAAACAGTATTAAAAAAAAAAAAACATTTCGATTATTAAAAACGTATTTATTTTATTGTTAAATTATACATTTCTAAATACGTCCTCCTCTCTTAGTACGGGCCACTGTAAAAATACTCGATGTTTTATCAATACATAATTATACGTTTTTATATTCCAGTCTCGGGTAAATTTTTGCCACTTTTCGTTACTAGAAAAAAGGAATTGAAAACTTTTAAATTCCCTCCCGCGCCCTTAGAAAACGCAAAAAAATTCCCCCCAAAAAAAAAAAAAAGTTAATTTTTAGATCAGTGCGGTGTTCTTAATACACGTTTGAGTTTTGGAATGCATTTCAGAAGAGAAAAAAAATCGAAATCCTAATAATGCACCACGCGATAGATATTTTCAAATACAAAAGAAATATTTCAAAAATATATCGGGATCGACGAAAACTTAAACTTGTAGTAAAACACGACGAGTTGCACGACCGTTTTGATACATTGTATTCCTTACGTCTTATGTACACGCGCGCGCGCATATATCCAGAATTGAAGTCAATTTTTTTCATGTAGACCACTTCATCGTCAAACAACACGTGTGTTAGAAGCGTGTTGTCCGTTTAAAACGATGATTGATGATTATTATTACTAACTGTTACGTTCGAAAACGATTACGTGCAAATCGTTTATTCAAACACGTCGTCGAATGAACCGAATCAAAAACGCGATAATACAATAAATAATATTGAACGCGCGTGAACCAAAACAAAAAACGATTCCGGAATTTTAATAAAAACGGTTTTTTTTTTTTTTGGTAAAAATCTGACGCATAATTAAAATAAAAAAACCACTGTCTCTATCAAACACCGTAAATAAATTTATCCGTTTTAAATTCCGAGAAATGTCGGTGTAAACCTTCTTCCAGAAACACGGTTAATCTATTTTTCTACGCATCTCCGAATTTTACCGTCTCAATTCGACCAGTTCGGCGGCGCAAACCTGCAGTGTTTGCGTCGTTAAGCTCTGCGACGACGGTTGAATTTATACGATTTCGTGAAAAAATCGCTGTTTATTATACATCGAAGCAAATACGATTTTCACCGTAGTTTTATGGACAGGTGTGTAGTAATAGGTACTGGGAAAAATTTGTGAAATTTGTACAATCCGCTGTGTTTAATTGCCAATTAATAACGCGACGGTGTAATATGAGTTCGAAATTTCTGAAAAGCGTTTTTACTGCGCGAAAAAGAGTAATAACAAAAACCTGTACCAGTGTAAAACCGATATATTATACGCACTTCAATCCACTCGAAATCAAAATATCGTTGAAGAATTTTAGATTTCCACCGAGCTACGAAACAGAGTATACCGGATTTAATCATATATTTGAATATTTCTATTTTTTTTTATTATTATTAAAAACGCGGTATACATTAATTATTATTATTATGATAATTATTTCGAGTGTCCCCACACTATAGCTGAAAAACACTCGACAAAAAGTTTCATTCGTTCCCGTCAATAGACATCGAGAATTGTCAGTGAATTATAATATGATATTTTTTTAAGTGGTGAAGTTTTTACAATTTTCCCACAATATTTTACAAGTTAGTGACGGGGGGGGGGAAATATAATTAATACACTTTGTAGCGTATCAATTTTTTTTTTTTTGGTTATTTTCTTGTAATTTATAAATTCCAAATTGTCGACAATGATTATAATCAGTCATTTATTTTTTATATCGAACCTAAAACATTTTTATCTCGATGTAATGATTGTTTTAGTGTTTACGAAAAATTTGTTGAAACTTTCATTTCGGTAACACTGAAAATATTGAAAGAACGGACCACTAGTAAATGGTAATAAACGATAAAAATCAATAGTGACTGTATATTGTTTTTAGATTTCGATTTGTACGAGATATACTAGAATAAGATTTACGCGTTACGAATAGATTATTTTCTTCTTGTATTATATTACGATTTGAAAACACATTACTCGTACATAATTATAATATTAACTTGATAAAATCAAGACGATAAATGAATTTGAAAAAAATAAAAAATCGCTACGTCTCATTTTTTTTTTATAAGTATTTAAATTACACTGTTAAACGAATATACTGTGATTATAAATTTATTTTTACAGAACGTATTGTTGTGTGAATTTTTTTAAGAAAGTCATTTTAAACATACAAGATATTATCCAAAATAGGTATTTGGAAAATAACGAACAACGTTATTAGCTTATTAAAATGTATTATTTAATTGAATTCGCTGCGGTATCATTTTTCGAAATCAACAAATAATAAATCCTTGAAACATAGTAGTGATCGAATTTTATTTATTTTTTGTCAAAAAAATCGTAACGATTTTCGGTTAAAAACGTTTTGGTCCTTAGAACGTTGGCGTTTTTTTCTTTCGTGAATATCAAATAAAAACGAATTAAAATTATTCAGATTGAAATGATGTACTTTTAGTTCATTTCTCGTTGATTCGCGATGGATTTACTGAAAATTAACCGAAGGCCCGATGGATACCACCATCCGCCCCATCACGCGTAACAAAGTTTTACTTATTTGTCTCGAACACACAGTGTTTAAAAATATTTATTTATTTTTTTCGTGTTAATTAATTCATTTCACGCTGGTTATTTATTATTTTTTTTTTTATACTAATCATTTGGCTATATAATTATAAAATGATTTGAAACGCATTTTAATGGAATTTCTGTACATTATTATCGTGATTATGATGGTATAAGAAGTCGAAAACCGATTTGCTTGTTGTTTTTATGTATATATATATATACTCGACCCCTCTAAATTTATGAACACTTTGGTAAACTAAACTCCACTCCGGAATAGCTGTTTGAACGTTCGACGATAGTTAATAATAACAATATTATACTTTCATGTGCTAAAGTGGGCGAAAATCCAAGTCTCGATCATTTGTTTATTGTGCTCGTACAATAAACATGCATAGTAGTAATGTTATTTCTTCGCATTATAACATTTTTGGTTAGAATTTAACACGTTCATTTCAGGGCTATTGCCTAATTAGTTAGCCAGTTAAACAGATATTACGTACAAGTAATAATAAAAATATTGTTTATTCTCGCCGTTATATTTATGAATGAAACGTGTACACAGTTTCGATATCGTTCGAATCACGTACACTTAATTATTATTTACATTTTTATAATAATAATATAAACGTGTTACGAAATTATAAGAATATAAAATACTATATATAGTGCTTGTAAACGTTATATGTAATTATTATTTATAAAATAATTATTTCCAAGCCCTCGAGCTTTATTCGTTTACGAAATAATAATAATACATTTATTGTTTATTCGAGTCGAACGAATGATATATATCATGTAAACGTATAGATTTTTTAATAGCAATTGTGGAATCGCGAAATTCTAATCGTCGTACGATTAAAAGTCTTGAATTTAAACGGTACCTACGTCGTAATACGTCGATACATTATTTGAAATGTTTACGTTTTTTTTTTTTTTATTTTCCTCTTATTTCTGAACGTATTACGTTTTTACGCTCACGAGTAAAAAAATTATTTCTGACACCTAAAACACGTGTTGATGAAATCGCCGTGCACTCGAAATATTTCAACAAGTATATTACGAGGGCTTACTCAAAATCGACCTCCGATGTGTTACATTACACATTTCACTACATTACCGATCGTTTCGGTAACACGTTTCTGTTACGATCGATCCAGATGCAGATCGAAGAAATGTGGTTCGTCAAGTTGATCGATTTGTTCGAGAACAACAGGCGTTTTACAGTTTCAGATCTTTCAATAAGATTTTCCGAAATCTCTCTACACGGGGAATCGTGTCTGAAAACTCGGGTTTACACCACGAGTCCCCTGCTGTGCCCGTCATGATCGAGAACGTGTCACGCGTACGTTTCGGACAATATTGACAGACCGAAAATGAAAATGTAATATTTTAAATGATCATTAAAAACGACATAACTAGTAATATTACGTATCTCGTAATGATTTTCAATATCATTGGAATTCGATAATTAATTTTTATCCGTGTAATATAAAAAAGAGAACGAAAAAAAAAATCAATTTTCTCAAAAACCGATTTGTAAATCGAATAAGCCGTTATTATCGATTGCTATTTTCGACATACGGGGTGAGAATGCCAATTTTCGAATATTTTGTTCGACATCTGCGCATTCGAATAACGAAATATCGTACTAAAAATATTAATCCTTAAATTTTTATTAAGTGAATAAAAATTAAAACGATGGTTTTAATTATTATTAACATTTTTTTTTTGTTTTCTAAATATTGATATAGTACTGGAATGTAGACAATAATATGTTCATCTCACGCGCATTCTGACTAACATCACGTAAATACTATTGTATTCGTATTTCTAAAAATAAAATTAGTTTACGAAACGCAATTTTTTCTAATTTTTTTTTTCTTTCCTCGAGATTATCCATTTTGGTTGATTAGTATAATGTGTAATCAGTTCATTAGACTATACTGGGTGACCGGTGATAAATCTGAAAGACTTCGGGACGAGATTCAACACTTTTAAAGAGACGAAAAAAAGTTTCTGCAAACCCGTGGTGTGTCACACAATTTTATTTTTTATTTTTCGCTTTTTTGACATAATCAGATTTCAATTTGAAGGAAAAAAAAATTACTAAAATTACGTGAAAACTGTCGACGCTACAACTAATTCGAAATGATTTTTGAAATCTACGTTAGATTCCCAGAAAGACTCGAGCAAACACCGAGTGAATTCGACTAATTCGTTATCGTTCGAGTTCTTGGAAAACCGTCTGCGCTAATCGTTTTTCTAGAAAATGATTTATCGCGACATCCACTGGACGTACCATTTGATCACTAAACAAAACACTGTTTTTCAATACGACGGAGCTCAGTCATATTTACAATGTACGTATTACGCCGCGTCCGACGTGAACGCGTTCGCCGCACGGTTTGAATGTCAAAAATCGTTTTGTTTTTACGATTTATTATTCGTCTATACGACGCGAATAGGTAATAAAAATTATTAAATTATGATAATATTTTAAACCAAAATACTGTTGTAGTATGGTTAGGGTTTTGCCACATTTGGCTGGGGTGTCTTGTCGGCGGGACGTTATAGACATTTTTGGATCGAACGTATAAAAACACTCAATTTTGAAAGAAAAATTAGAGTTCTTTATTTTAGAAAAATTATTTGTATAAATTATCAAGGTTACATACAAAAAAAAAAAATAAAATATTTCAAATTTATTGCAGAAGTACTTGGATGGCCATACTTTTCAGAAGATTTTGCATTTTTCAACGGTTCTTTTTTTCCTTTTACCTAACCTAACGAACGAAAGTGTCCGACGTAAACAAGCGATACCTTGCGATTATTATACTATCGATATATGACCGATTCAATTGGATTTCAATCGCATACGTTTAGTCGTACAAGAACACGTAACGAGTTGAAAAACAAAATTTTTCGTGTTTTCGATCACGTCCATGCATATTTGTATACAATAAAGCGAAATTTGCAATGCACAGTTTCATTCGGGACGGATGGCAACCCTAAGTACGATGGACATGGAGCTCATTATTATTACCCGAGGTACAAAAAAGAAATGTTCTTTGGAATACGTTTTTCGTTCACTTTGTTTTTAAACGAGTAGAACGTATACGCGAAAAAAATATACTGCACGTAAAAAACAACGAAAATGAAAAAATATCGGAACATATGGTGTCGGCCGCGAATTCGCGTTCGCGTTGGACGTAGACGATCGAATTTCAATCGTATACGACGCAGTGCCATAAAACCAGGTGAATTTCCTCTCGCGAATTGTCTCGAGTTATCGTTGTCATAAAAAAAAAAAATGTTTAATTACGTTTTTTAAAACGATTGTAATTCGTAAGAGCGTTGATGAGTGGCAATGCGATACTTTATTTTTCTTCGTAATACCGACAGAATTGTCAACGTAACAATTTTTCCAACCGAAAAAAAAAAAGGAAGAGTGTAAATTTGTTTTCGATAAGGTTCGACGGAGGTTCGATGCACGTTTAAAAATTAAAAACAAATTAATGAGTGTTTTTCGACAACAAAAACATACCATGTCTTTGTTTATTTTCACAATAATTACTCAACTGGTGTCCGCGTTGAGAATTTCGTAATAAACGTTATGGATATTGTAAACACCAGAAACACACGCCCGTCCGTCCGCGGGGTTTATTTCTTCACACTTTCGATCATTCCGTGAATACGAACGACGTTAACGGTTCGACACACAACACAGAGACGCAAACGATTAATAAGTAGACGCGTTCACGATGCTATATGGGAACGGTCCTTTGCAGCAGGCGCAATAGTTGACGCACCCTATAGGGAATACATGGACGGGACATGAAACCGAGTGTGTCTGGCACTCGTCTTCGTTCGCCTTAGAACAAAAAAAAAAAAAATCGTGTGTCGTCGTCGTAATATCGACTACTCGTTTATTGTACAAACTCGAAATCGATGAATTTTTTATTATTATTATTAATCACGCGCGGAATTCACAATTGAATTATAACGTTTGACGTACATTTAAGAATGTAATATTATTGATTACGACGATAAATAATAATCGACTGTAAAAAAATGTTACGGCTACCTGCATAATATATGAATATATAACTACACTCAACAGTTTACACGTACATAACCGATAAACGTCAATACGACGAGATTATACATATATACAAGTATATATAAAAAATATCTCCTTATGGTAGTTTCAATAGTAGAAAGTTCTAAAAAGAAAAAAAAGATAACATCGATACGCTAGCATTATATTAATATAAAATATTACGTAATAAACGTCAATATATATATATATTTTTTTTTTTTTTCAGCAGATCGTAATTGATTTTTTTCTCTTTTTTTTCGCTCGCCCGATAATTATTACACGTCTCGGGTTAGTTTTTAAACCGAACACCCGTAAACTAAAATTCTCTTCGTAATGCCGTAAAGCACACGAGCAAGCGATCGCGCTCGCGTACCAAAGTATTGTGCACCGTTATAAAATACAACGGTGGAAAAAATATCGTTTAAAAACATTATTAACGAGGGAAGGAGGAGAAAAAATAATAAACACACAACTGTAAATCTATTGTTAAACATGTGTTGTTCGAATGAGAAAATATATTTTTTTTACACGTATCTAAATGTTTGCAAATCGCTATAAGATACAACACGTTTAACACTATAGTAAGCCATTGAATATTCGTCCGCAGACGAGCCGGCCTATGGTCGATGAGTTTTTAAGAGCAGGGCAGATATTTTTATGATTTATTATAAACTCGCCGACGGTTCAAAAACATAAATCCGTACTGGACAATACGATAACGTTACAAAAAAATAATTCTTTCTTTATTCGCAACATGACTATCGGAATTAATTTGTAAAAAATTTTTTTTAAAAAACTTAAAATTAATTTTAAAATTTTAAAATTTAAATTTTAAAATGTTTAAAATTATTATTATTATTATTATTATTATTATTATTATTATTATTATTATATTGTCCACGCGTTTATACGCGAGTACTTATAAATCCGAGAAAACAATAGTATATTTTGTTTTCATTGATATTTACAGATTCTCGTATTTATTATATATAAACTCGTATATTTTACGTAATATTCATAGACGATTTCATTTGAAATATTTCGACAGGCAAAAAGTCTCGCATTCCACTACAATAAACCTGGGAACATCGGTTTCATTCAAATATTTTATGAAAACTTAACAAAATAATAATAATAATAATAATAATAATAATAATAATAATAATAATAACAACAATAATAATAATATAACGATGTAAATTTAGGAGCATACCATTAAAGACATACCCGCTGTTCGCGTCTCTTATATTCGTATATTTATATACACACCTATTGTAATAATATACCTATACAGATGCATTCGTTATACGAAATAACCCGCAGTGTTCATTAAAGCATTAATCCGTGAACAGTTATTAATTCATTCACATTTACTGAGCATTTGCAATGAATGAATTGATAATATTTTAACGTATTTTTTTTTTTTTTGTCTACGCAAAATACAACGAATAAAGATGTAAAAATCGCGTTTAAAAAAGAAAAAAAATCTTTATACTATTATTTTTTGATGAAAAGAGAAAACATTGTTTCGGTTATCCGGAAAAGTGTAATAACAATTTTTTTGTTGTTGTTGTTCTTCGTTTAAGTATATTCGTAAATACTCGGATTTTCGTGATAGTCGAGGTTTTAAATTGTAATAATTTCTTTTTCGAGTAAATGTTTAACAAACAATATTTAACAAAAAGTTCTTATTTCGTTTTTCCAAGGACTC
Source organism: Chaetogeoica ovagalla (assembly GCA_032441825.1). NCBI lineage: Eukaryota > Metazoa > Arthropoda > Insecta > Hemiptera > Aphididae > Chaetogeoica > Chaetogeoica ovagalla. The sequence continues at coordinate 559,451 of CM063747.1, read as the reverse complement.
GCAATTTCTCATAAACACAACCAACGCTATAAATAATAACGTTTATACACTGTGTACACTTTAATTATATCTTGTTTTACATTAGGCACATTGTTGTTATATTTATTCTTTTTAACATTTTCACGTTGTACACTGTGGCAGTTTTTGAGTTATTTTATTTCAATAAAATAACACAAAAGGGAAATTTTTCGTAAAAAATAATAATAAAACGTTTTAACGTAATTTAAAGGTTTTCGGCCTTTTTTTTAAAATTAAAATAGCTAAAATGAATATTTTTTTTTTTATAAAAAATGAATTAATTATGAATTTTTCCCTAGGTTTCTTTTATTACTCACGGAAATCCGTAAAGTGTAACGTTACGAAAATACCGTTAATTTATACTCGAATATTGCCAATCGATATGTTTTTTTACATATCATCTACTCAAAAACGCAATGAGATAAAAACAACAACATTTGAAAACCATTTTTTTGTTTTTGTACACTTCAAAAACAAAAAAAATCTAATATTTCGGAACAACGAACTAGTAAATAATATATTATTATTATTGTTATTATTATTATATATCTGAAAACCAGATTCGAAATAAAACAATTGAGTGTACTAGTGTTGGAAACGAATACAACAATATTTTTCACCAGCTCCATTCCAGTGTAATATAATTTAATTTTTGTAATAAATTTAAATCGAGGAGAGCTTTGACATAACGCGCAGTTACCTATTGGCGATTAATCTAATTCGACATTTCGTTTGGAAAAACGTTATCTTCCGGTTCGACTGCAGAATCTCATAATTTCGTACGCGGCCTTTTCGTGCCTTTTATTTATTTCTCAACGCTTTTTATTTCTTGTCGACAACCACGCGCCAACGCCTTTACTCGAATCGCCCGGCACTCTTATTAATACGAGTCCGTCTCCCTTCGTATAACAAATCTCGTGCATTCATATTACAAACAACGTTTTCTTTGCCGTATTTTAAACCTAACGGATTTTATTTAAATTGTTACGAAAATAATTTCATTTCAACGCGGTCTCTTTTTTTTTTTTCACACGTCTTTTATAAAGTACGTATTAAAAACGAACTTTTTTTTTTTTTTTTTTTTTTTTTTTTTTTTACTGTACCGCGTGAAAAATTTCGATCGTCACTATCGACGTTCGATGCACAACGTCTACATCGGTCGGTCACAGGGCACGCCAATGATCATTTTTTCCCCGCCGTTACTATTAAATAAAAAATAAAGTCGAAAGGTATCGAAAAGAAAAGAAAAAGTATATTAGGACGACCGCGTAAAAAAATATTCCAAACGCAACGTATTATTTTTTGGAGAAAAATATATAAAATTTTTTATTGTTGTGCAAACGCGCCTGCTCCTCAATAAAGAAGGCACCGATGATAATAATAATAATAATAATATTGTTTTAAACAGCACGCGTGTTTCGATGCGAATAATAATAATAATAATAATACGTGTATGTATATAATAATATTCTAATGGATTCGATTAAAAAACAACTTCTGGGCCACGACCGTCGTCGTACGCACATAACATAATTTCGTACTTATTATTAAATATATGTTTTATACGTGAAAGAGTTGTGTTCGGGCGGCGTGAGATCGCGTGCCGCCGCCGCCGCCGCCGCCGCAGGGTGTTCACACAGCCGTTAAAATTTTTCCACCCCCGGCGGTACGCACCTCATCGTTCGGTCCGACGGTACCGCGCGCACACACTTCGTACGGCGGCCACGCAATAATAATAATTACTATCGGGTGCCGCGGCGTGCGCGCATGCACACACACATACACCGTCGAATAGTCGTTGGTATCACACAGTCGGTGGCGGCGTAATGCCACCGGCACCACCCGCCTTTGTTGCTCGACCGATGATAATAATCGCCGCCGAATAGAGGTTTACGTGCGTATTATTATAATATACCTCAGCGAAATATAATAATAATAATAATAATAATAATAATTATTATACGACTAACCGGCCACCGCGCACTGTTCGCCAGCTCACTAAGGCGGTGGTGGTACGGCGCTTAGGTGGTGCCCCGGTTAACTCTCGAAAAAAAAGTTTAAAAAAAAAACGGGGAAAAAAAAACGACCGCCGGCAAATGGGTTTAAAACTGGGTGCGCCGGCGAATTAAAAATAATAACAATATAAAAGTGTATTTTTAACCGACGGCGGTGTTTTCAGTAGACACTACGGTCGCACCACGCACGTCCGTTTCCCGAACGATTTTCAAGAAAATTTATCGTCTCGCGATGGGCTCGCACGTAATAAAGTGCGGTCCGAGAACGCGTCGTCGTGACGACGAAAAATTACATCGCACGCGCGCCAGTTCGATTGTATAGAAATTCCTTTTGCACAGCACCGCGGGGACGGGGGCGGGAAGAAACCCTTTGAATTACTCTCGTTACGGAAAGGGCCTGCGCCTATACAATTCAGGGACGGCGAATAAGAGGCCTTTACCGCCGGCCCCGGGGCGAAAGCTATAGGCTTACGTTGACAAGATTACGACTTTTTTCTTTATTATAATTTATTATTGATTTTAATAACGAACGGTTTTACCTCTTGTTTGCGCTACTATTCATTTGAAATACGCAATAATATTTAATATATTATATTTTTGTCGTTTCGTAGAACAAAAAAAAAAAAAACAATTATTTTTCAAATTAAAATCGTTTATTTTCGTAAAAGTAAATTAAATTAATATTAGTATCCTCGTTGTGTTACATTGGACTGCAGTGTCGGAATGCGTACGGAATGTCGGAGGAGAAAAGAAAATGTTCGAAAATGAATCGATAAATGACGAATATTACTTAAGAACCAAACGATTTGTACTAAAAATAATATAATTTTCAATACACTTATTCGCTGCAACGGTTTTGAATTTACATCGTGTTTTTATAACGACGACAATACAATTTACACACGATGTATACAAATATGAAATATTATTTTTATTAATTTTGGAGTCATAAATAAATGTCAATAAATTATAACTATAATAATAATAATAATAATGGGTTTTATAGTGACAATAAATTCGTATTTCATAAGAAGAGGCCGCGATAACCAATCATTATTTTCGAGGGTATTGAGAAGGATTTCCTAACACATGACGGAGAGAAAAATGAAACTGTGATCATTTAGAAAATTTATTCCGGTCTAATTTGGCCATCGCCACAAAATAACATTGGTTCGATCCAACAAATCGTCGAATGACAACGCGACCCCGGTCTGATTCCGGTTCAGGTCGCGTTTTACTGGTTCGGTCCGGTCCGCGAAGTCACATTGAGCAATATGCGTAGTACGCCGTAACACGATTGTTACTCTATCGCAGGGTAGATGTTGTCGACGTAGTCGTTGTCAGGTTTGATTATCGAGTGTCTGAAAATCCTGTTCGTTTACACTCATTCCCGCCGATGGATCTGTCAGCAATTCCAACATCGTTTCTGCGAACGCCTACGTCGCGTATAACGAAATGATTTCTATAATTTAGTGTTTTCGAACAATGGAAATGGAAGTCCGAGTGTAATACGACCCGTGCACGACACGCGTGAAGAACGGAGAGGAGCGTGACGAATGATTGTCGCACACTCTCAACGTGCTTATTCGTCGTCGTTGTCGATCAATAAACTCTCCGTGCGGCGCAGTGCCCAAAGTCCTTTTTGGTCTCGAAGATCCAACAAAAAAAAAAACAAAGACCGGCCTTCGTGAAAACCATTCTCGTAATGGTATCCCGTTTCGGAACGATCAGCACTTAAATGACAAAACGGTCCGTCTCATCGAACGTGGATTGTCAACACCATCGCTACTAAAATAGCATTTCGCACCCGCGCGAACGAACCGTTCCGAAAACGTTCGCGGTCCACCCTGTATGCAGCACAAATGACTGTTTCAAAAACACCACAACTCCAGCGATTGCCGGAATCTGTAGCGCCGTAATATTTCGGATAAATAACGAGACTATTTATAATTTATGCAAAACGACGCCGTCGGGGATGTTAAATTTTTTTTTTTTTTTTCTCACCGGGGATACGTTTTCCGTAATTAAAATGCCCGTCGGCTAATTCGAATTGTCGAGAAAACACCCCGAGGGTGGTGATGACGACGACGACGACGACGACGAGAAAACAAAATAAAAAAAAAAAAATTCGCCGAGAAAAAGAGAACGCGTATTATGTTTTCCCTTCGGGGGAAACAGTTAGAACAACATTAACGATAACGCCCTCCCCTCAAGCTTTTCGCAATTTTATTAATTTCATTTTGAAAACATTGAATTACGAGCGCAACGTAAATATTTGGCTTTAAAATATAATAAAAGTTTATTGCGAAGCGTAAGAAAATTGAGTGCCTACAATAATACCGAGAATGACGGTGGTAATACGTTCCACGATAAAACGTAAAAAACGATAGACTTTTTTTTTTTATTATTTTTTTCTTACTATTCGCGCGTTTTCGTTTGAACGACAATTTTTGAATTACGTAAAACGTTCGTATCGATGTTAATAATAAAATTTAAACGTCGTATTTTAGTCATCTCTTACTACGATTCGAGAGCAAAAATGTCTCGCGTAACGTTTATTACATTAAGTTTCCTGCAATACTCAATTATTTTGTACGTTTTTTTTTTTTTTTTTTTGTTTATGCGAGAAAATTAATGTTCAACAGCTCAGTTTTTATAAAACGAATTAAACTCGGTCGACAGCTCAATCAATGTCTCACTTTAGATAATTTATGAACCCCGTATTTCAGATTTAAGTATTTAAAAAAAATTAAAAAAATACGTTAGTCTAAATAATAAAATTAATATATTCAATTTCGTAAAAATATTTTCTTTTTTTCTTTACATCCCTGTACACAATTAATATTAGATATGAACAATTATTTTAGTGCGCCTCGATAATATAATTTTACGTTATATCGTACAAACAATAACACAAAAATTGTAAGATTTTTATTATTATTCGTATACGAATTTGATTCCACATTATACCTATACAATACGGATTGCTTCATATTCTTTTTGTTAAATCTTGCGTGTGTGTGTGTGTGTTATTTTATTGGATTGGTTGTTGACTTCAAAATAATTCTGTATTCATTACTCTAAACTATTTTTATTTTTTCCTAAACAAATATCACGAAAAGAGTTAAATTTATATATACGTTGTGTATCATTATCACGAATTTATTACTTCCGTATTTCCGTCTGCGTAAATTATAATAATGTATCTGACCATATTGTTCCACCTAAAATAAGTTTATGATTTATAAACATTCAGAAATTCAACCGAACAGTCTGTTTGTGTACTTTATAAACTGAATAATTAAAAACACAAAAAACATGAGTGTAATATATATTAAAATGGAATTTTTTTTTTTTACGAATTCGGAAAACTGTTTGAAAACTTCAAACGAATACACTACCACTTGAAATAACATTTTCAAGCGTTTCTCGTACTAATTTGTGATACAGTAAAATGTAAAACAATAAAATAAAAAAAAAATATTAAAATATTTAAAAGTAAAACTTTGTAAAATTTTAAATGTTTCATTTAAAAACTTAGAACAAGTACAGTTTATGGGCGATCGAGGAAAAAACGAGACAATTCGATTATTCGAACGATTCTTTATTGGTTCGTTGTGTCTCTATAAAAATAATTATTGGTCATCGGTTGACACAATATGTTATACCTTATCGATATAAACGTCTGCATTTTTATTAAACGCTTTCGAGAAAATGACACCGGAGATTTTATTACCTTTAGTAGTAATTTCAAAATCTTACATTTAAATTCATACTAGAATATTTCATTAAACCGGTCGAAAATAAATTTTGATTATTTTAAAGTGCGTTTGTGTTGATAATTATTATTATTATGATTATTATTATACTGTTTTTGTTTACTGTACCAATAGAATTAACGGGCAAATAATACGTGTCCAAACCTATTCAATACGGATTATATTACTATACTCGTATGCATACGTAATAGCTCATAATTATTATAAACGTATAATATTTTGACCTATAATAATAATAATAACAATAATAATAATAATAATAATAAAGTGATAGTGAGCTGCTCTAGTGAATTAGTTGGATTAAGCTTTTGGAGTTTTCCTATTACTATAAAATTTGAAAGTAATATTATAAATCCGTTGCATTTCATAAAATAAATCTACGTGTCTTCTATGTAATATTATTTATTATTAATAATATTTATATTAATTTAGAATGTATAATTAACGATTGACCATACAACACGCATCATTTTAATACATGATAATATTTATCACAATAAATTTGGGTGGCTAAAAGTTTTCAAAAATTATTTTTCCGTTAATATAGTACAGAGTTACATATTTGGTAAAAAAATGTCAAGACTCTAGAACAGATAGTTTTGTGCAAACTTAATTTTAATCACAAAAAAAAAAAACAAAATACGCTTTGTCGAAAAATTTGAAATGTTTATTATGCGGAAAATTGTGACAAATGATTTTCAAGATTTTTTTTTTTTGAGTAACGTACGTCTGATTCGTATTAAATTTTTAAAAAAAACCAAAATTACCTATTTTATGAAACACCTCGAAATCTATAATCGCTATGAATAACCCAAAATTAAAATGAACGTTTTTGAAAATTTGTTTTCTCTAGTATAAAAGTACGCAGTATATGGTGAATATTTCAAATTTCTATAACCATTAATTACAAAATTACGATGAAATATAAATTAACGATTTCGATAAAAATCGCATTTTTATACAATTCTTTTACTAGTGTTTTGAGAAATTCGCTGTCAGAAACAAACCATGACCATAAAGATTTGAGCGCTTCTTCTGGTTGAATTTTTGAATACAGTGATAAAAAAGGAAAAAAAACACATCATTGTAAAACCAATACAATCCTCGTTGCGCACAGAATCTAAGACGTAATATTTTGTGGATTGTTAAAATCAAAACGTTACTATCGTTTAATCTGTACACGGTACAATGGTAAAAACCTAAATGAAACACAACGTACTACTCAATTATTTGTAATCAAACGTGCGCCGACTATTTTAAATCGTTAATTTATCGAAGACTTTTTATGACGTTGTAGCATACGTACAATTTAACGTCTTTACGTATTTTTTGATATAGGGTTTTTTTTTGTTTTTATCACCGAGTGTAAAGTAAAACATATTATTTGTTTCGCAATCCGAAGTGAGAGAGAGGGGGAGAAAAACGCGCCTACGACATTGGATCAAATACAAAGTTCGTTTATAACAGAAGTTCGTGAAACTCTAACAAGTTCGGATTACTTATTTCGTTTAAACAACACTTCGACGGCAATCGTAAATTATTATTATCATTACGCATTTCCTATATTGACTGATGTAGCTATAAGAGTGTCTACTTGTAACCGTCTCAACCGTCTCCGAATGCGCGTACGCGCGAATTACTTACCGGACCGACGAGACACGGACACGGCGGAGGAAGTGGACTTCACAAGCCCGTGCTGTGTATAAGTACGTCAATAAAAATAATTATTGCAACCCGCAGACTCGGATTTAATGTCTCGTTGTAGTAATTAAAGGGATTGCAAAGGGCCGTTTTTAAGGAATTTCGTTTACGCATCAGTTGTGCGTGCCGTGCGAATGCGTTTGCGCATAGTAAAAATCATCAAATTAATATGTACGACTTTCTCCCTCCCGAACGCATTTTTATTATCTCGTCAAACTTCTTGTACAATGATCGATATAATATTATGGTGTAAAAAAAGACACATTTTTCACTGTAAGACTCATGAAATCATCATGCATAATTCAAGATTTTAATTTTGACGATTTTCTACCAAAAAAAAAAAAAAAAAAAATGCCAAATTACGTTTAAAAGTTATATTTTTATATGTCCGAAATGCTTAGGAACAACGCATAATATATTCGTATTTTATAATCGGGGCTATCGATAAAATCTATTTTATTTATTGTATTACGTTTCCCTATACTGTCTTATTCCATTAGACCTTTAATTCGTGTCTTCAAACTGCTGACTTATACTGCTCTTTAGATAATACAACGAGTATTAATAATTCCGCACTGCTATTTTATAACGAATAGAAAACTCTTCGTTTAAAACTTTGTATATAATATTTTATTATATAGATTTACTGCTGCTGCTGCTGCTAAAACTAGGTTTTGCTTTTATTTCGTTTCACGTGGACTTTGTTTTGTTAAATTCGGTCAAGCTATCGGAGACGGATGAACTAAGATCGATTGCTTTGGCTTTATTAAATATTAATATATTCAAGTAGAAGTTCAAGCAATCGATTGGATCGATTCGCGGAGTAAAAAACCGTATTACTATTTTTATTTTTTTTTTAATTTCGATACCTATATAGTTTTATTTTTTAAGCTTTATAAGAAAATAAGACAAACTATGTATGAAAAGATAAATCTATCGTTTGTATAAGTACATATATTAAAATAGAAAATAACATCGTTATAAAAAAATACAATGTTGTGATCGTTGACTTTTTTTTTTATAGAGAACTTTTTCGCTATACCTATCTACCTCGTGGTATGTTAAATCGTTACACTATCGCCCGCTCTCTGTCGATCGAGTTTTAGATACGCCAGTGGTCTTTTTCTATTCGAGTCGACGAAATCGTCCTCTTGTATTTTTTGTTTTTTTAACGCGTGAAAAGAACAGACATTAATATTTATGTCGGTGGCGGCTGGTGAGCCCGACACGAGTAAAAGAATTACGTGGTCGGTGGATACGGTTTTTTGTTTTTATTATATTATACAACAACTGTACACGATTATAATAATCACGTTTCAGTGGGGTTATTATCGTAATAATAATAATAATAATAATAATAATAATAATAATAATAATAATAATAATAATAATAATAATATCGCCTTCACTGTAGTTCGGCTGGTGCCGCCGCCGTGCCACTGTATTGCGCCTATTATAAAGTGTTGTTGGAGAAATTTAATGAATGCGTGAAAACACGACACTGGTGTATACAGAGGGTACCTATTATACACAACACACACATTATATTATATTATTACATTATAATATAATGTGCCGACAATAATAATAATAATAATAATACCATCGAAAACGGCATCAGCGAGAGAAGTAGTACTACTACAACGGTAGCTAGTAGTGTGTGGACCATCATAATCTAGTTAATAATTTTTTTCTTAAAAAAAAAAAATAAATACGAACTGATCCGAGCAAAAATTGCGGTGGCATAAAATAATAGACACACACGCCCGTTTATTTTGTACGTACCTACGCGGACGTTTTCTCTCTATAAAATAAATAATATTGCGGACAACGACGAGGACGAGCCTCGTATAGAATTATTATAGACCATGTGAACGAAGCGAAAAATGAATTGGTTTTGCAGTGATGTGGTTTTATTTTTTTTTTTTATATATATATATTTGATTCAGAGCAAAGCGAAAAATGTATTAGTGTGTAATGACGATGCGGTTTTTCTTCCTTTCTTCCTCTTCTTATTATTATTTCGCCCGCGAATATTTTTTTCGCGTGGAAAAGAATAAAAAGCGCTCGCAACGAGTTACGGCGTAAAACAAGCGATTCGTATCCGCGTATTTTATTCGACACTTTTATTTTCCTCGAGCCGCTAAAAGTTACGCGGGAAAAAAAAATGAACTGCAAAAACAGAATAACAACAACGTAATATAATACGTAGACAAGATGTGTTCGTGTGTATATCATTATTCGAGAATACGCGTTGCTTTCAAATTCAAAATTATTTATATAATTTTTATTACTTAATATAGTAACCGGGCGTCGGTGGGAATAAAAAACAAAAAAATGAAAAAAATAGCGAGAAAGGCACGGGCACGCACGCAGAGGACTCGTCACGCCAACACACTGCGTTCCTCCGGGGTCGATCACCACCTCTACCGGCCCAAGACGGCGATGAAGACTTTTAACAGTAATTAACGTTACTGCGCTGTAAACTGTTTTATTGTTTTTCAACCGTCTCTCTATTATAAAAAAAAAAAAACGATTCGAATCGACACACACACACACACACGGCCGAATGCGTCGGAATCGATTTTTATTTCTTACACAATCGAATCCGTTGAAAATACCTCGTCGTTTGCAATTTCTCGTTTCTGTTGTAAACCGAAATTCGACCGTGTTATATTATTATGTGTGCGACGCGTACAGAACAATTTTGACGTTCGTCGAAAGAAGTAAAACAATAATCGTGTATAATACACGAAATTGACGACGTTCGGCAACGTTGTCTGGAAAAAAAAACCACCGTGCTTTTCTCTGGTAAGCTCTAAGACATCGTGAGACCTAAAGACGTGTTCTTGTCCGCCTTCGCGTTAATCTCGAACGATGCGGATGGAATTCTGTTGTCCGGTAACGTGTGCATTCCATTCGCCCGCTCGCACCTCCTACTGGTTTCGCTCGCTTTCTTCGTTCGTACTGAGGAGAATACGGTAATTAATTAATTACGCGTTATCCAGTACAAAACAATTATCGTTCTTCATTTTTAATACAATTAACGTAATAATATTATATGTCGAGGTCTGTTTGAAAGATATTACAAAAAAAAAAAAAAAACCGCAATAATTTCACACACTTCGTACACGAAGTATACGATTCATATGATACGAACATACTTCGTCAGTGCCGAATTTATTTCCATACGAGCTAATGAATCGTCACTATTTTTAACCGTGACGTACGCATGACATCGTTTATTTAATAAAATTGTGCTAATCGCCCACATTCAATACGGAAACGTATACGTTCCGAACACAATAGTGTAAAATAATGTAATAACGTCGAATATTATTTAGCACAATCGAAACGCACGAACAATTAAATCGGATATACATTTTTTTTTTTTTATTTATATAACAATATTAATTTAAAGCAATTGAATTAGAATTAATTTCCGAATCACTATGAGTATTCAATCGGACGGTTCCGAATTCAAAACTCATCGGATACCGTAATTCACAAAAAAATATTATTTATGTTGTATAATATATGAGTTCTGTGTTGACTTATTCTACACGTCATAATTTAATACAAGAAATAGTTTCAATAAAAGTTGAATTTCGAAGCTAAATTTTAATGCCACAAATGTTTTGTACGCCGAAGAGTCTGATAAATGTGAAAAATGTTTAATTAACGATTTTATGATATGCAGACATTAATTCCTTTACGCGTAACTTGACATTGGTGGTTACGACTCCGCAGAAAAATAAAATGGCACAAATTTATGTGTTCTCATTTCTGCGTTTTTTTTTTTTTTTTACGGTAAATATATGAAATTATTATCAATACGTTTTCAATTGAACAGAATTAAAAATTGTCCTTAGGGGAAAGGCGACGACAGCATTAATACGTACAAATCGTACAATCGTTGAAAAGTAAAAAATGTCTTCATCAAACAACAACAATGTGTTTGTGGTTTGTGTTAATGTGTTGTATATGTTAAACACACCAAAATACGTATACTGTTGAGTATGGATAGGTTTATAGAACATAAAAGCGTCCAAAACAATCGGGTCGAGTATAAAAAGTCGGAAAAAAATTCATTTTTTTCCCGTATGTTCGCTTATTATTATTACTAAAATGAAAAATAATCACTGTAGAGTTGCCACTTATTATGTACTAAGAGTAAATAAAATTCGACTGTTTGTTAAACGATGCAAAATTAGTTTTGTACCGTGTTCAATGGTCAACAATTGTCTACCAGAATATCCCGATTTTTTTTTTTTTTTTTTGGGAAAAATACAATTTTATAAATTATCCGCCGTAATAAGATTAAAATCAAAACGTTTAAATTAATCGTAAATACTTCTCAAGCGCAAAAAACTTCTGTAATTTATGTTGTATTATACTTTTTTTCTATATTATTTTACCCACGTGGGTTGTTTAACATAATAAGTTATGAATTCTTACAATTATATATATATATATATATAGTTTACAATATTACAATAGGATTGTTTTAAAGTACAGTTAAAATTCATTTTGCTTTCTAAACGATAGTTTTAAAAGTAATATTTACCTTAAGTGATTTATCAGACTTGATCAAATCACAAAAAAAAAATATATATATATATCGAATTAAACAATTAAATTTAATGTACAGAACTCGGATTGCAATAACACTTGCTGATTATTATTGAATACGAATAAAATTAGTTGAGTTAAAATTACGTGAGTTTTACGCATTAAGAAGGATTTCAAGTATAAAATTCTATATTGCTTGTTTAATGTATTTAAGATTTTTTTTTTTTTTTTGCTAATACGCGTTAAATTTAAATTATAACGTGTTTTTCAAAAAAAAAAAAAAAATAAAAGAAATCTCGTAATTTCAAGAAAAATATCCACATTCCATTAGATATTTAATATTTTTAGTCAATTTTCATACGTTAAATAATCGTAGCAATGTGATATAATTTATAAATAAAATAATTCTTTCGCTATTTTTACTGTTTTTCGTTCATATACTGTTTACGCATGTTTCAATAACACATTTTAATAAAAACCCGAGCCCTGCAGCACACCACGCACAACAATATGAAATACATCGCGATTAGCGAATCGTTAAGTATGACGTAAGTTTTTGAAAATTTCATAATCGAAACAGATTCGAGTTCGCGATGGAATACGTCACGTATGTTTTCATATATATATATAAAATACTATACGTGTGAAAATTATTATTTTTAATTTTTTTCCCGGCATTAACGACGAGGGAGTGAGGGGAAAGCAATAAAAAAACTTTTCAACCTCGGTATATACTCGTCGTCCCGCTTATGTATCACTGTTTTTCTTTCGCAATATGTGTGGCGATTTGTACGGCAAAAAGGTAGTGCACCTTCGCAGGACGAAGAGAAAAAAATACAAATAGAGACGTCTACGAGATGTGCGCAAGGTACACGGAGCGCATTGGAAACAATGATATATATATGTATATATATATACTCACCGACACGATTCGGTGGAGGCTGGGGGACTAACCTGCAGCATCACCACCACCAGCATCATCATCACAAACCACCACTACTCCTGTTCCTTGAAATCGTCTAATACTTTGTCTACCTTTTTCTTTCCGCCCTCAGAGTAATATAACAAAACAAATCTATACATTTAATACGGCTGTGTGCACCTCTCTCTCTCTCTCTCTCTCTTTATATATATATATATATATGTATACCGTGTTTGTCTACACGTATTTTACGAGAGCTTCGGCCGACACCGACAGCCGCAGCAGCAGCATCCACCGCACGCCCCGAGAGAGTGTTCGTACATTTAATATTTCTCTCGCCGTAGACGCGCGCGCGTGCACAAACCACTCTTTTCCCTTTTTATTTATTACTCCCGGTTTCTCTTACACATAACTTTGCTCCGCCGAAAATCCACACATGCGGCAACACACCACATCCACCTCATCCGCCTCATCAGATTGCTGCTGCTGCTGCTGCTACAGTATACCGCAGAAATATATAATATACGTAAACGTACAAAGAAAAACACGATTTTGTTATTAATCCGTTGTTATCATACACTGGAACGAAATCATCGAATTCCTCGTCTACACGACGATTGTTTTTTTTTTTCATTGACATTAGTGAGATGGAATTTCGAAACGAGACACGAGTGTGTTCTGAACGAAAAATGTGTGTACAATTAAATGATCAAAACGCGTGTCTAACGCATATTTGGCACAAAAAAAAAAAAAAAAAACGGACCGCGTTAAAAACGTTTGTATAATACACAGACGGCGTCGTATACGGAGTCGTGTTTTCGGACACGACGAACGAGAGACCGCGTAGAAATTGGCCACTAACAACATTTACCGAGTTAATTGGATAAAAGTGAAATACGTTTCCAAGTATAAAAATTCAATTTAATAATATCGTTTAACTTTAAGTTTCGTGCGTCGTATTCATTTTGAAATGTTATAATAGCCGTAGAAAAATCTGTAATCGTCCGTTTTCCTCTTTTGACGCATACATAGTTTCGTACGCGTTATTGTCGTTTTTCGAACCGACGACGGCGAAATAAATACAACGAAAAACGAAAACATTTTTTTTATTTGAAATTATTCTGTAAAAGATAACTGTCAAGACGTGTTAGGCGCCGAAAGTACAAACGAGTGGAAAATTTTGATAGCGGATTCGTTGAGACAATTATCACAAACTAAATGAGCATAATAATATATTGTATGGTTCGTCGTTGACGACAGTGTACGGTTAACTAACAACGCGTTCGTAACGCTGTTATCTGCAAACGGTGGCAAATATCCACAGTTGTAATTAATCATTTACAACCGTGATGTGTATGTAATATGTCTACCGTGACGCAATGAACCAATGCGGAGCCAATGTCCGTGTGAACGTTATAGAGTTAAACCATCCTGCGCGCGGTCCGACAATGATGGATTGATCAAAAAGAAAAAAAACACCGCAAGTATACGGAATATGAGTGCCTTCCGATGATTACAATCGCGTTATTGAATTAACATTATAAACGTCGAGATGTTGCACTCGTTAAACTATATGTATATTCAAATGTAAATTATTATTTTAATTATGTAAATACAGCAAATGGGCGGAGGGCACGAGCCCCCATTTGAATACGCGTTTATCGGTTCCGAAATACGATGGTACAAAAAAAAATTTTTTTTTTGATATTAATGAAAAAATGTATAATTCGTTCTTACGAAAAATTACTGATCTTCTCTCCCCGCGTTTTCACGCGACATAACGCTAATAATTACGCCACAGCGACGGTGCGTATATTGCTGGCCGCGTACAGATCGAGAAACATTTGCCATCGACATTTGTCACTTATTTCAGTGACAAAATGTTTTTGGAAATATCACCGAGAAAATTTAAAAACAGCCGCGTTCGCGCCAAAGCAACATATTTGAAAAACATTTTAGTCTTGACGAAATGTGAAAAGAGCATGGCGTTTGCGATTGATGCATTCTGTTTGCGCGTCATTTTGAGTTTAGAAACGAAAAAGGCCTCCAGTACACGTTTTCCATGATCAATAAGTCGACAAACGCTCTCTTTAGATCACTCCATTGTTTGATTGAAAAAAAAAATTCAAAAATCCGTTCGAAATAAAAAAATGTACGGGTGAAAATATGCACTACGTGTAAGCGGTTTTTTTGGCCTGGACGTGGCTTAACGTGTGTCGCCTATGGGGGGGGGGGCGCATTGAGTTAAGTTTTTATTTTAATTCGTGTAATAATGAGAGTGGTCCCTAATCAACAGTTACTGTCAGTAAATTAATTGACTTATATTTTGAAAACGAAATTTTATGGGACCGAACTCAACCGGATTGTGAAAATAAATTTAAAAAAAACGGTGCGTGGTGTGAGATATTTGTATCGATTGACAAGTGAAAAGTGGAAAAAAAAAATTGCGAAATTTAATTAGTCAATAATTTTATCGAGAATGCAAAAAAGGAGAGTCTGGTGCCGTAAAGTCATTGGTACAGAATGGTTCGCCCCTACAATTCCACGAGGTTTATAAAATCCATCACCAGACACACCAATGCCATCACGTTTAAGACCGTTCTCATTATAAATCAGGACGATCACAATAATATGTTTGTTTGTTTTTTTTTTTTTTTTTTTTGTGGGCCTTTTTCGTTTTCAAACTCAAAATCAAGCGAATAACAATACCGGCGTCGTTTTTTGTTCCAAATTTTTATCGAATAATATGTTTATTGAATATGTTTGATCGCGCGATTTTTAAATTTTATCGGCAACTTTGTTGAAAACGGAGACGATTTCGGCGACAATGTTTCTTTGGTGTGGACGCAGTTTAAAACAACTTCGTGGCGGCTGGCACCGTCGGCGTAACGATTTTCCTTTCCGCCTCGAGGCGACGACGATCCACGCGATCCACCTGTAGAGCGCATAACTCGCGTAACCCGCCGGAATTCCGAGAGGGAAATAATTCTAAAAAAAAAAAAAAAAAAAAAGGGAAAAGAAAGAAATTCGCTGCTCACAAGACGACGTTTAGAAAAAGGCGATTTTTTTTTTTTTTTAATAAATATATCGATTTGTTCGTATACGAATTTTGCTGTCTAAGATGCGTAAATCGAAACCAAACAACCAGTTGATGTAAAAAGAGAAGAATAGCTATGGCCAAACAAGGACTACGCAAAGAGTATGACGTACTTGGTACTTCAAAAACACTTAATACTCGTACGGAGTTTTATTAAAACTTTTGTATACGCAGTGTTTTAATTTACGGACGTGAGGCGTGGACGAATACGCAGAGATAGATAAAGAGAGAGAGAGAGAGAGAGACAAACTGAAATCAATTGAAATGTGCTTGTAGAATGGGATGATTGAAACTAAACGGACGGAACGAGACTCGAATGAAAGAGTAATAGAAGAAAGAGGAGAATGAAGAAGTTTGATGTGTAGTATAATGAAAAGAAAAAGTAAACTCATTAGGCGTATTATCCATCAAAATGATTTTCTTCACAACGGAGATGGGACGACGACCTAGTGTTCCTAGTGCAAGACCGAGAATTGACTATATCCATGACATAGAAGAGAAGATAGACTGCACATCCTACTGAAACCTAAGGGAAACAGTGGAAGATAGACACAAGCGGTTACTTCGACAAGGCGTCGCTTTTAAGATACGATGAAAGTGTTTTTTTTTTTACCGATGAACGGGATGAATATTTTGCATCTCCCCTCTGATTACAAAAAAAAAAAAAAAAATTACGTAATAACTTCTTGGCTCTCCGTCTAGAGTAACTCCACCGAGAAAACAATCACGAGCCTATCACACCGGTTAAGACACGATCCGAATTTTCACAACAGACAAATTCTCATGGGAATTTTCGTCTTAAACAATTATAATAAATTAAATAATTCGTCGAATTTTTTTGTTTTGATTTTCTTTCTTGTACGACTTCACTTTTTCTTGCCACCTATAAAATGTCATTTATAACGAATAATATTATAATTATTGATTAACGAATGGAGCAAAGTATATAGGTAATATATTTCTATATTAGCTTTACAATTACGTATTGTTTTTTTAAGTCCAAAACCAAAAGTGATTAAACCGATACGTTTCTAGAAAAACATTAGTAGGTATTAACTTTTAACGTATAAAGTTTATTATGTTTTGAGAAGTTTTCGGGATACAAAAACAATTAATAACGGTCGATAATGATTATAATAACTTCATTAACACACTTTACAACCGAAAGCAAAGTGTTCGAACAACATTGTTGTAAATTAAGAAGGGACTCATGAATATGAAAATATTTCAAAACACAAATAAAATATTGATTTTCAAAAAATAATAATAAATTAGTGCTAATGAGATTTTGTCGTGTATATCACATAAATATATATAATTTTTTATAAAAAAATGTAGTATTAAGCAATATTATATTTAATATTTATCAACGTTTAAAAAACACGTTAAAATACGTAACGTATCTTTTTTGTGTTTTTTTTTTAATTGTTTCGTATATTTTGATAGCTGCTATTAAAATTCAATCTCGAAATACATATAGAGAGAACAATTGCGTATAGTACGTGTTATAAAAATCATCGAAGTCGTAAACAAAAATTAAAAAATGCGCATAGACAAGCAACAATTGAAAAAAAAATTTTTTTTGCTCAGTATACGACCACGCAGCGAGGAATTTAGTAAATACACGCAATAAAAATCGATACGATATTAATTAGCAGAAGTATAGACTGTTATATCTTCGTTGCGCAAGCTACAAAGGTAAAACAAAAACAAAATGACTTTGGTTTCTACCGCGGTTTTCATAAAGACACTGCTGTACGGTTTTATTCGTGTTATATCGTTTTACATCGGTGAGAGATGGACATGAAATAGAGCAAGTTTAAAAAGTTTTGAAAATAAAAAAATCCGGTAATTTTTCACGTAGCACTGGGCCAGACTACGTCACATTTAAATTTATATTTTTTCCCTCCACCCCTCCCCCCTTTCCTTATCCCGTCACGCGTACTTCGACCAGCTTCCTAACCAGATACTATAATGCAATGTCTTCTTGCGCTATCACCATAAATCATTTTTACATGGTCTGTCGGCAGTCCGGTAATGCCGTTTTAAACTTTATCCCTCCTCCCTTTATTTTTTCATCATCATTTTGAGTTGTTATTGTTTCGTGAGTCATTAAATCATGGCGAGAGCGAAGCAACAAGTTATTTCGTTTTATCCAGCCAACGCAATAATAATAATAATAATAATAATAATAATATTTTTGTGACGGCCGCGGTACACTGCGTCATCCGATTCGTTGTCCGACATCATCTTGCCGAACGGTTTAATGCTATTTGCTGTTCAAATGGTACCTCTTTATATACCTACTTGTTTTGTGTACACTGCACTACTATCCGCTATCAGTCAAACATTAGCTTAGCGCTTGGTGATTCGTTATATACGATTCATCATCGTCGTCCTCGACAGCGCAGTAATACGTATTCTCCGTGCGAGCGATAACTCTGAAATCGATTAATATTTGTGTACTCTAAACGAGAGGTATACGTTGGTATTATCCGTTTCATTCAGGACACATGCGGTATTGTAAACACAAACGCATTTATTATAATTATTTTAAACGCATTAATTATAATAATCGTTTGAAAAAAACAAAAACGGATTTGTTGATTCTGTCAGATTACATCCGAAGACGATCGGAAAACAATTTACTTTTAAATTTTCAATAAACTTTTGTTTTTTTTTTTAGAATTCGACAATAATTAATTATCGATTGAAATTCCGGCGCACACTTTTGGGCTATTCGTCACGTAATTAAATACAACACATTATATCGATGGCGTTTAATGATTAATACATGGCGTTTATTTGAAAATGTCGGTCAAGAAACGTAAAACACGTGAATGGATAATAAATGTTTTATTTATTTTTCATTATTCGTTATTAAAAAACGAATTTCAAAATTCTTTGATAGCCGTTTCAGGTAATGGTTTTTATAGATAGTACAATAATGTATCACACAATACAAATATATTTCATAACAAAAAAAAAAAAAACGAGAATTCGATTACGCGTAATTTTTCATTGATAACTGATTATTTATATTTTATTACACATATTTTTTGTATTTATAAAAAAAAAATTTTATAAATATTTTAATTTTTTTTGCCAAAACTATTTTTAATTTAAGTCTGTAAATTTCATAAAAAAATAAACCGCTTAATCGTAACATTGTGTGACAAATATCAAGTTCAAGTGCATGTGAATCGAAACCAGTATTTTATCAACTATTGAAACACAACTGATTCGCAAGTTACAAATTATAATCCATTAAATATGGTAAATTAAGTGATGATTATTTTAAAATAAACTTTGTTATAAACATGTCAACTGTAGTTAAAAATTATAACTAATGAAGTACAAACAACTGAAACTATATGAACTATTAACACTACCCCATACTAAACAATTAACCTAACTTTTAAATACCAAAATCTGATCCTACTGCTAACATACATTTTAAAGTATAATTATAAAAAAAAAATATTTTCATTCTTTTTCGTTTAGAAGAAAACATTTAGAAAAATATTAAACATTTCAGTGTTTGTGTTGAACGTTCGTTTATTAATTTTATTAAAACGATTTGCGCTCGGTGGTTTTTATTTTAATATTATTATAGTACATAAATATTATGCATATCGAATTATATCGATAAATTAGAAAAATATATAATTAAAAAAAAAAAAAAACTGTGAAAATAAATCAATCTAGTCGATTGTGAATATTATGAACGAACGTTAAAATGTTCGTAATGCCCGTTAACGTAAAAGTAGACATGTGTAAAATGTATACGAATTGTATAAGCATAAAAACGACTATTTAATTCGTGTGTATTTTGACAAAGTTTTAAGTAAACTTTATGTTACAATGTTTAATGCCACCGTTTTATCTAACTGTTTTATAAAGTTGGTCGGGTTCGAGGTGTTAAATTCGACAATATCATTGTTAAACAGTCCCCGGGTAAGGTGTTTGTGCGAATTTAAAGAAACTATTCTGTATCAGATTATGTTTATCATTATAATTTCGTAGCTCGGTTACGTTCACCGATTGTTATCTCTTGACGTGCTTTCAATACATTCATATCAGTTTGTTTACGTAACAATGATAAATAACTGAAAAAAAGTTTAGATTCAAATGTAATATTACTTAGTCACGAAACCGTATTGTAATAAGCTATCTCGATTAAAATATTATATTTTCATGAGTTTTCATTTAATGTACCGACTTTATTTCTTTTTTACGTGACATTTCTATTGTTAAACGCTAATTTCTCAACGAAATATTTTTTTTTCGTCTATCTGCAATACCTACGTCGGAAACAAACTCTTTGGATCCTGCTTGTGCGGATCAAGGATCGAAAAACACGTTTAATAATAATAATTACAAGACGACAAAAACGTATATTTAAGATAATTCGACAAATATTATTGAAATCGTTTGTAATTGATCAACCGTATTCCATTGAAATACGTATATTTCTCGTTTTCGATCCGCAAATGATCGAGTTATAATGATTATTTTTTTTTTAGAAAAACTCGATCGTTTAAATTGATTTTTAGCCAGAAGTGCGATTGATTAATTTATTTTTGTTAAACTCAACCGTGTTGAAAACACACACAACAATAAAAAAAAAAAACTAGCGCGCGCGCGCGTGTATGTGGTTTTATTTTATTATTTTTTATTGTTATTCACTTGACCGACGACTTGCCCAATGTACTTCTGTCCACTGAAAGATTTTTTCGACCGCTTGCAAAAAATCCTAATTTTTCATTACTATTATTATATTTAAAGTGGTATATTGTTTAAAAAAAACCCCTTCTGAGTTTTT
The DNA here is from genome assembly GCA_032441825.1 of Chaetogeoica ovagalla. Classification (NCBI taxonomy): domain Eukaryota; kingdom Metazoa; phylum Arthropoda; class Insecta; order Hemiptera; family Aphididae; genus Chaetogeoica; species Chaetogeoica ovagalla. Next base: position 538,522 of record CM063747.1, on the reverse strand, counting down.
TTGTTATAAAAGAGTTAGAGCAATGGTTAATGAATAAAATACAATTGTGTTCGGTAATTTATCTACTTTTTTTTTTTTTTTTACTTTAAATCATACGCTGAACATAACTAATGTGTATATAAAAATAAAATTACATTTGTGTAACATTTTCGTTGGCACATAAGTACGATATTTAAAAAAAAAAAAACATATTATATTTTTCCCGTTGTCGTTCTTTTTTAAAATCTAAATCTAATACGGATTAAAAAATCATTTTGCAATGAAATTCGAAATTCAAAAACGTTTTTTATTGTTTTTTTAACAAAAAAATACAAAGATACCGTTCTGCAGTCCTATATGTAACAGTTGACAATATGTTTGTTGGACAATGTAATATAACCGTTACGAATTAATCCTTGAAAACGTGTAATTAAAAAAAAAATGGGTAATTACGTATAATACATTTGGCTTAGAAACACCGCGTTAATAATAACAACATTATGTCCTCGCTGCATACAGTAGAAAATCTGCTCCCGAGCCTCTTGAAATCTTAGATTTTTATTTCATGAGTGACGCGAGAGTTCACGATTGTGTAAATACCCATGGCTCTCATTAATACGCCCACTCGTTGAACGTCGTTTCACAATTTGGGGGACCCTTGTACTCAAGATTGTACCGAGCTAGCGTAAATTCTTACGATCCGTCGCTTCGACATTTAAAAATTGAAAATCGACACGTCAATTTGAAATTGACGTTCAATGTTATCCACACGACTATACGATTTTATTGAGAAAAATTCTGATTATTGGCTATCGGTTAATTACTGAAAAAATAAATCCTTATTTACACGCTTTTAGCGAATGAGATTGATTTACACTTCTATTCATCTCTGTGTCAAATACATTTTAGAATTCCTTTTCTTTTTATAATTTCTTTCCAAACGACAAACAATCGCATAGATTCCCCCTTGACTATAGTCCCGTGTGCAAGCAATGTTCCGTTCTTCGTATTTTAGTTTTCTTTATAAAATAAGTCAAACCGTGTTTCTGTTACAGTTTAATTATATTTTTTTCTTTACACGTACCTTATTAAATATCAATATTTGTGTTCTATAAAATAATTTAACTACTGTAATTTTTAGGATAGATAAATGCACTGTTCGTCAAAGTATGTACGTAATATCATACCGAGTATTTTACAGCTTCCTTCCGTCCTTCCTTTTTTTTTTTTTTTTTACAAAATTTATAATATATCACCATCCGTTCGTTTTGTTCGGCGGAACATTTTTAATGCGTCCGGCATTTCCCCTGCTCGTTACAAAACGTATATGATGTCACATCATTTGTTTTGTTTAATCGAACGATCCGAATATCGGAATCACCGTTTGTCAGTGTAGTCTATAATATATTTATTTGTTCGTTTCCACGTGCGGTTCACTTCCGTGTTTTCTCTACTATTCTACAGAAAATGATTTATTATAATTTTTATCATCATCAAATTCGTTTGTTCTTTCGTTTGTTTTTTTTTTTATTTTCATATACATTTTTCACGCATTATCCCCGTCAGTACGTTAATACTGACGTACTACGTATTCGAACCACATCACACACACACACACGCACAATAGACTGGCGTGTGGCGGTGTATGATCGTTCGTATCACAACGATATTAAAATTGCGTTTTTATTAACAAAAACTAAGTGGATAACAAAACTGTCTTCGCATCATTCACGAAAAAATAAGTCAGCCATTTTTTAATTTTCTTGTCAAAAAAAAAAAAGAACACACTGTCTATTAGTGTGATTGCACACGCGTAAATTTAATGATAAACATAAGAGGATTAATTATTGTGTTCTTTATCCGCATTCAGCAGATACACACTTTTCCAATATTTAAACATTTATTTTATTTAATAATACAAAAATATTATAAGGATTTTCTCAGATCGTGCCGGTCACATCTAATATATATATGTATTTATATTCAAAAAAAGTAAAAATGTTCTGCTTTTTCTTAAGATTAAAACCCGAATACAATAGATATCGTAATATATTCTTGCAGCAATTTTCAATGTTTTTCTGTAAATCTTGGCGATTATTTTTATAATTACTTCACGTGATAATTAAATTATATATATATATATGTATATCTATATGTAGAAAATTATATAATAATAAATTTTAATTCGGAAAAATTATATAATTTTTCGTTCTCTTCGTGAAATGAATTGGCAGTTATTTCTTCGACTGAACTCATTTTTATTATTTTTTAACCAAATCATAAATTGGACACGAAACAAATCTCATCTTGTTAATGAACTGAGTAAAATTATTATTTTAGATCACTTAAACAGTTAATACGAAATAGTGCTGTTAGCTTATCAAAACAACAACGACAAGAATAAATAAATCTTTTTCATTGAGAATATTAGGTACTATTGTTTGAAATTGTATTTGAAACATAAAAGATAACAGGTAAGAAATAAAAATAAAACTTGAACTATTCTCCCAACAATTTAACCACGAACGGTTTTTCTTTTTAAATTTGCCAAAAACCACTAATTTTATAAATAAATTATTGAGAACTCTTGATTCTCGAGTAAATATTTAGTACTACAATAACGGTTCTATATATGATTCTAATATTTTTTTTTTAATTTACGCCTCTTTTATGAAACTTTAATCGCTTTGAGACAGGGGAAAACAAATTTACTCATGACAATCAAACGTTATCATTTTATTACGTTTTTTGTATTACACTGAACACAAAATATAGAATCAGTAGATATCAAATATAAGAGAAAAAATTCTCTTTTATCACTATAAGGACCACCCAAATCTTATATAAAATAAAAATATTCTACTATATATATTTACATTTAATTATGTCTTAGTTTTACTATTATAAGATTTATTTGTAGCTACAACTTATATTTAAAAATTGACAATAATAAAAAGGCAGTGGTTTTTTTTTTTTTGTTGTTTGACGGATGACTTTTAATGTTATCATAATAAACAGTACAGATTATTATTATTATTTATATACTTGTACTGTGTTACAATTATTTACTATGTTTTTTTTTAAATTGCATATTATTTTATTCTGTTACACAGATACGACACAAGGCAGTCATCTGCAAAAATTTCTAACCTACCGAGATCGTGGTCTTCTCCTGTGGGTTTTGGTGACCGTGCGTACTTTCACTCGGGCAATAGTAATCTACAACACGATCAAGATGTAGTCGATCATTTGACAGTAGACAGAGCTTTAGCCACCGATACTGGAGTATATAGGTGCAGGGTCGACTTCTTCAGAGCCCCTACTCAAAACCGACTGGTCAACTTAACAGTTATAAGTAATTACGATGAATTATTAATTATTATTTAATTTGACCGTGTAATATTTTAATTGTTCACAAATTCTATAAAGTAATTTAAATAACAAAGTGTCGAATAAAATAAATATACGATTTAACACGAATTAAAAATTGAACGGGTGTGATTTTTAAACCTTATTGATATTTGTTTGTTCGAGTCGTTCAAATTCTAAAATTCTAAATTAGAATTATGGTAAGAAAAAATCGTGCGCTACTATGAAAACAATGTAGCACGACTCGGTGAATATTTAAAAAAAAATGCATTTAGTCTATTTTTATAGTACTTAGTCAACCGATTTTTTTTTTCAAAAGTTATAAATAAACGTATTTGTATTACTATAAGGTTTAAGGCAATCCAAATACTATTTTTTATTAACGGTTAATGTCGAAACTCGAAATTATATTCGAATTCATTTTTCCCTAAATCGAAATTTATCGGGTTTCCTTTTTTTCGTTTCTCGGTAATTTAACACAATTTTCTTGAAAGCTACTAAAAAATAATACTACTCGAGAACCATCCGTATCCAATTTCCCAATCGATAAACAAGGTTATAAGAAACTTTTAGAGCACTCCCAACAGTACTCCGAGACAAAACAGAATAACAGTAATGTTCCATTGTAGTAAATAGCGATAATTTCTTATATCTGTTTCGAAAGTGTACAAAACGCGAAGAATGATTATATTTATTGGTATTTTACGTTAAAAATAAGCAGCGTTATCGTTATAATAATATATTGCTGACCAGTAATAAAATATTATTTAAAAATACCAAAATAGTTTTCGAAATATACAGCGATTTCGAATAAATATAATAATATGATTTTATTATTTTTTACAGTGTGTATTCCATGTAATAATTTCGTTCGTAACATATTGTTCTGTGTCAAATTTGATTCGTTTTTGAATTTTAGAATTCGAATGAATACGAGAAAGTACATACACATATAGTAATTTAGTTTATTCAAACTTGTTATCCGATGGAAATAATTACTTTTAAGAGTTTAACACTTTTCATGTTGGATCGTTTGTTACCATGAAGTTTTAAGGAAACATCTGTCATTGACACACCTACTTAGCTCTGAGGGTCGAAGTCTCGACCAGACACTTTGCAAGCTTTCAAGTCATTAAACGCACTAATTATGGAATTTTTAAATACCCACCAATCATTCATAAATCATAGTTTTAAACAAAAGGTGAAAGTTAGTACTTCACGTAATATAGATAAATAATAATAAGTTTGTTTTAAACTGCATGGGTATTGGCGAATTATCATCCGGTTCGTTTACTAATAATTAATCAAAATCCAATGTTAACAGACATCGGTTGATTGCATGTGAACTGGAAAAAGCTCATATTTTTTTTTTATCACTTTGAACGTAGTGAATTTCCATCTAACAATACGTTATACTTTATTAGGTAATTAAATTTAATAATGGTTTTTATAACTCGAAATAGATTTAATAATATCATTAAAGTACGGGGAATTTCACTTAAATAATGCTGTTAGTAACTTTATTACTGTTTAACACTAAGATTTATCCAAAAATTGTTGTGAATTATTTCTTAATTAAATTCAAGTATAACCCTAACCATCGTTATTGACAATTTGAATCCGAAACGAAATGCTTTATTTTTTTTTATTGAAAAAAAATATATTAATTCTTTTTAATATTATTATATTTTGTACGGCAGTGTTTCTAAATATAAACAATATGGGAATTAGAACAAAATGTTACTTTAATGTTAAAAGTACGATGCGATACTTTTAAGGATATCACAAATAAAAATAACAAATATTAAATTTATATAAATTAATTGTGTTTGAAAAGTTTTTAAAAAATAAAAATAAAAAAAATGCGCTTTAACAAAATTATCGTTGGTCTTAACGGATTATTTAAATTAGTCGTAGGCCATAAACAAAAAATATATCATATATATTATATCGCATAAATATAATCTATTCTAACTACAAACTTATAACTTGTTAATTTTTTACGTATTTTAAGTATATATTTTTTAAAACCAACCGTTTATAGAACACTTGCAGATGTTAATGTTGATGTTAAAAAAAAATTCCGGGTATTATATGTTGATATATTTAAATGAATATAAATACGTGTACAAATTTAAACGTTTTGTTCTTCAACATTTATACGTATAATTGGTTAAAAAAAAATTAATTAGCAGAATTTTTCATATATGTTTAGTATTTTCATACTCACTAATTTAGATGGTAAATTTAAAAATGTGTTTTTAAATTGAATAAATTTATTTAAAAAAATCGAGAATTACAATCTACGGTATGATAATAAAATGTTATACTTATTGAATCGTTCATTAATAATTTGCAGTCGCTCCGGATCGACCAAAAATTTATTTTGAATACGGAAATTCTATTGGAGGAGATCGACCGGAAAATTATCAACAGGATTCGGGAAATGTAATTGTAATCGACGAGGGCAGTCCAACTGTTACATTGGTATGCCGCGTCAATGGAGGTAAACTATGGTTTAGTTTAATAATATTATATTGGTCGTTTTAAAATTTGAAATATTTAATACAATTATTGACCTAAACATTAATCGTCCATCTAGTTCTAAATTAAAGTATTAAAATAAATTCACAAATTGTTATATATTTGAACGTAGTATGTGTACAGATTGTCAATAAAAATATGTGGAAATACAGGTTATTCCACGAGAATCGACCAGATTAAAGTAGTAGAAACTATTGTTTCATCCTTGGTCCATCATACATAAACGCGCATTCACACATTTATACGTCATGCTGAATAAAACAAATATTCACTTTAAATGTATGAACTCGGGGCTCGGGGCTAAATAAACCACTGTCAAAAAAATATTCCATTACAAATAGAATGGACAACATATATTTAATTCAAAAGCACTGAGAATTTTTCGAATACAAAATATTACACTGATCGTCGTTATTGCCGATTCTCTCTGAATAATTTAATTTCGAAACATACATCGTCATCATCGCCAGAACACCGTAAATTTTATAAAAATGTAACATTTATTTAAACGTATATCACACACAATAATTACTCGTATATATATATAATCATTACGGTAACGAAAAGAAAATCAATGTAATATTCAATCCATACTGCAAAATCAGTTTCCTTTTTTCTTACACATATGATTTTAAATATAACCAATGACGTGCCCAATCTTAAAATTCAATGTAAATCATACATGTATGTGTGTTGTAAACTAATTGATGCATTAATAGTTTACATCATAATCCTATCGTCTCTTTTTAAATAAATACTGCTTCATAACTAACAATTCAATATTTTTTCTATCAATAATCCGAACGATTTACAAAAAAAACTAAAAATTTAATAAATATTTCATTCATAATATTGTGGTGGAGTAACACGACAATACTGTAAAATAAATTTAACATGTGATTCAATTGTTTTCCATCTTAAGCCGATAATTCGTTATATTTTTAACCAGTTGACAAAGTAATGAAATTATTGTTCATTGTAATAAATTAATTTGTCACTGTATTTTATATTGGTCGTCTGGAGTTAATAACTGTAGTAGATAAGTTACATTATATTCTCATATTTCATACAAATTGTATCTGTTCGTAAAAGTTTTAACGTTAACGCTTTAATTAAATCTTGAGCACTCAGCAGTTATATGTATATGTTAAATCAAGATTGGAAGATTAAAAATTATTAATAATTTCTCAAAATTGCATTAATAAATATATAAACTGCGCAGAAAATGTTTAAAGAATAAAATAGAAGCCCTAATACTATTTTATGACTATACTTGGTGGTGAATATATTTTTACTTTTCTTTATGCTGTATTTTTAAATTTAATAGCATCCACTCATGTTTCTGCCAAATACTTCAAGATCCTATACACAATAGTTTAGTTTAAATTAAAAATGTAAACATATTTATTAATTTAAATAATTGTTATTTATATATAATTAGGTACATATGTTAAAGCTCTAAAAGTTTAATATTTTATCTTTAGCGTAAAGTGCCTCAACTCTCTGCAATCGCGGAGATGTGTTTAAAAATATAATATGTTATTATATTAAATTCTTTGAAACAAAGTAAATATGTTTTTTAATTCTGTGACAACTCTTACAAAATAACTGGAACAGATTTACTCAGTTAAATGTCAAAACTTCTAAGAAACATTTTTTTTCTAATGAAATTGTAAAAACTTAAAGGTAATTAATGATGAAAGTAACAAACTCGTATGTCTATAAATTATGGCAAATAATGATGAAAACAGTTCATTTAATTTGTGACAGTAATGTTAAAAACTATGCATCATTATGCCGAAAAAATGTAGATTATTAGGTGGTTAAAACCCTTCACGTTTGTACCGTAAACTAACTGTTATCACTTCCCGGGTGTAACCGTTTTAAATCATCAATAAATGTTGGTTCAAGGTACGGTGCAAATCTGGTCCATAGCACCTTGTCTGTATCGTCCACGTGCCAACGGTGAACAGAAATGTTTCCTATGGGTTACTAATTGAAAACAAATTGAATTAAACGAAACGTTATGCGTTGATAATACGCGTTGTAAAAATATTTTTTTGACGTGGAAAAAAAAATGTAGGGAAATGCGTTTTAGAAGTGAAAACGTCGTCGACAAACACGATGGACGACGATTGTACGAACGAAAACGGCGACGGACGCGAAGTGTCGACGGAACTGCGAGAAATATTACTGGACTTCGCGATCGGCTATTTGCTCGAACAGCCCGGCGACGTTGTCGACTACGGAATCGATTATTCCGACAAATTGATGAAAATCAAACGGTTCAACATAACGTCACGACAGTCGGATACGATTTACAGCAGCAGCAGTAGTGAGTAGACGATGACGACATTCGGACATTACGGACTTCGTTCTAGGCGCAATGCGAAACGTTACAATCCGGCAGAAGACGAAAAAGACGAGGAAGTCCCCGGCGGTCGTGTTGACCAGAAGAAATGCGACGTCCAACGCCGTGCGCCGAAGGACACCGTCGAACGCGTATTCCTGTTCAGGACGTTGGACCGTGGACAAACCGACAACGTTTGAAATTGAAAATAAAAATAAAATAAATAAACGGTGCTAAATATCATTCTAACCGTTGTTGGGATCTTGTTTATTTTTTTTTTTACATGACGAATTGGCCGTCGTTGTTGATCAAATACGTTTTAGGCAAACATAATTGAATTAGATTTGTGATCGAGATAAACTGTTAACGCGTATTTGAAATATATATCGAAACGATATACTAATCGATTATTATTATTATAAAAATTATAAAAAAAATAATTATAATTAATATTATTTTCGAGAATTTACGTTGTATTCTTTTTTTCTTGTGCGTGTGTGTATAAGGTATTTGAACACGTCAAAAGTGAATAGTTGTTACAATCTGCAACTGATATGACGTGTTATAATTTATATATATATAAACTTTATAACATTATATTAAAGAGAAATAATAAATAACGTATTGCGTGAAATGACGGGGACAAGATTAAAGTATCGTAACATTAATGCAAACTATATTAAGTTGAATTTGTGTTAACATTTACATTTGATACGTGATAAACTTTGTACGTAGACAGTAGACACACTATACGGTAATTTATACGAGTATACGCTGTTGAACTTCTTGAAACTTTTCTCCGGTAATACGAAATATTTAATGAACTGCTTATTTGCTTCTTTTTATTTCTTCCCGTAGGTAAATCGTTCCAATTACTCAATACGTACGCCGGTGTTAATTATTAATGTTTTTTTTTTTTTTTATCTTTTTCCAATAAAGGCCGTGTACAATTCGCCTGACGTCGTTAAATTATTTTTGTAAATCAATTCGTATATACTACTTCTGTTGTTTAACTACGAAGACCTTAAACTTTTTTTGAAATTTACTTAATGGTTTAATTAATTTATAAAGTCTAATGTAAGAATATGTGATGTAATAGGAGGTTACACATTTATTTTTAATTTATCTGACAACTAGGGCTTTCTAAAAAGATCACTAGTTATTTCTGTTGTTAATACAATATAGTTAATATAATGTAATTCACCTCTGGACCATTTTATGTACATTATATAAATATTTACAGATGAGATGACATCGTTAATTGAATATTTGGCATACACTTAATAAAAAAAAAACCCCCCCATTTTATAAATTCTAATTTAGAAATAATTACTTATAAATGTATGGGCATTAAAATGTTTTCAATAGAAAAAATTAATTAAGATATTTAAGTTATTTAAAACTCTTTTTTTTTTTATATTTAAAAACTAGAAATCAATAAATAAATGTTATTTAACCCTAGTAAAATAATTATAAAAACTAATTTATTTTAATTATTACATTTATATTATTTATATAATGGGGGATATCTCATTCATAAAATAGTAGACTACTACATATCTCTAAATATTTAACACGTCACTATTGATTCAAAATTACTTAGAATATGAAATATTTTCTCGTACTTTTAAAATAAAGAATAAAATATAAGAACGGTAACAACAATTTTTTGTGAATCAGAAATTAATAATTAGTATCTATCTATTGTCGAGCAACGAATAAAATGTTTTAAAATTTTTTAAAAGTATTAATATATTGTTTAATGGTTTTGAAAATGATTTTAAGAGCGTACACAATACAGGAAAACAATATTTAATAAAAAAAAAAAGGATCATATTGAATTGTCCAAGTTATGTATAAGTAACCTTAATATGCATTATATTGAATTCATTGTATCAAAAACTTGGTTGACACAATAACCGAAGTTTGTTTGACGAAGTAGAGGTGAATGAGTTTGGCAACTAGCAATGATATGTAATAGCGCTGAGTTAAAAGCTTGATTAATTGTATTAAATAATACGATTTCAGAACCCGATTTGATTAAATATATATATATATATATACTCGTGTATATAATGGCTGTACATCTCATCATATCAGTGTCCTAAATGTTATTTAAAACGTTTTTGGTTTATGAACAGATATGACTTTAGGGTTATACTTCTTGACAGACTTGATAATTGACGCTGAATTATTTTTATAACGATCCACATTCTACTGCTGTCTAATGTTATAAATACGACAATTAATCAGTTGAAAACTACAGAAGTTCAAATTTAGTTATTAAAAATCTCGATTCGTTTATTGTTTTTATTATGAAGTACACAAAGTCATGTTACTATTCCTGAGAGAGTAATTCATACATTACAATACCAACAATTTAATATCAAATGACAATGAGCTGGAATTTTCATTTTTTCAAATAAAATTATTTTTCCCTTAAAACGTATTTTGCTGCTCGTTATGAAACGTTATACGATGTTGCTTTTTTTGATAATTGACGTACGTCAGTACGTTTATTAGTTAGTATTCGAATTATTTTCGATATTTTAAAACGTCTTTGAACATTTGGATATATTTTATGTATTTCTTTTGGTATCTAACATAATTATGTTTGTTCATTTTGTTTTTTTACAGAATTCACAAGAAATAATTATTATATAGGTTATTTATTTATGTTTAGCAACTATTACTGTAACAGTCAAATAGATACATACATTAGATTGAACCTAACACACATATTATGGAAATATAATTTCCAAAAACAAACAAAAATAAGGAAATACGATTTGAAATATTTGTTTTTGTCCAGGATGGCCGAGACCTCGATTAACGTGGTACCATGAAAACGCAGTACTGGACTCCACGTATCAACTGTTAACTGATGAAGACAATTTTCGTGGATACCGCAAAAAGCAGAACAACCTATCCGCCATCGTCACCGTTAACCGTTTGCTGTTGACTAACTTGACCAGATGGCATCCAATAATGAGCCAGCGACAACAACCGATAGGTACTGCTCGGTTGACATGTCAAGCAAGCAACAGCATATCCAACGGGTATTCTCGTCCGTCAATTGTGGCTGCAAATGGAAACATGCCACCGCCAGCCGCTACCGAGCACACGTATATCCGTTTAAACCGTAAGTCAATCAACTGTTAAGATTTGTATCATTATGGTTAGCACTCCTTTAAACAAGACTACAGCACTCATATAGGTAATAATTTTTTTAATTCATTACTCGATAACCGATAAATAGTAATAAGTAGATCAGCGTGGTGTTCAGACATTCTTTCAAAATCGTGACCAACCTTATATCCAACAAATGGCCAAACACTTGAAACAATTAATAGACTTTTGAAAAACTAACGAGAAATGAATATAAACCTATACAAAATTATTATATTTACACGTTACCGTTTTATTGAAACAAAACCCAAAAAATTAAAATCTACTTTATTGAAAACTAAATCGTTTTACGTTTCACATTTCAATACCGACTATTTATCAATTACATAATATTATATACATTTTTTTCTGCTTCTAAAATGCGTAATATTTTTGATAAAGCAAACACTCTTGTTGCTCGTTGCTTTTCATGATGATGTTAGCCTACTAGTTAACCTATTCATTGATATCGTTTATTCGTCGTTGAAACTAACGTTTCATGCAAATTATACCATATAATATACCACACAGTGTTTTTAGGATTATCGTAATTAATGCAAACGCCTTACCCACATATTTAAAAATTGAGAAATGTTAAACACTTTTGCATCAAAAACCCGTTATAATTTTCTATTATGTATTCATACTTTATTTTAATCTGATGGTATTAGCGAATATTTAAATTCAATAAATATTAATGAAAATTGCTCATTATGTCCTCTGTACTGTTGCTTGAGCAGTTGAGATTAAATACATCAACAGACGAAACGTAATACTTAGAGCATAATAAGATTCCTATATTGCTAATTATTTTAACATCAATTTCACCTTTTTTTTCCAGCGTTTAGACGAATATGTATTCATCACATTGATTCGAATTCGGATAAACTATGTAATAAATATCATTACTGACGTTGATATACCATTTAAGAGAATATTTTTGTTAGAATTTTTATGTCTCCTTAATAGGTAAAACAATTTATTTTTTAAAGAAGAATTAAAAGTAGTGTGCTACTGACTACTTCGTTATTTTCTTAACTATAAGTGTTATTATTATACACTATCTAGCACTCAACTATTATACATTTATACGAATTTTTCGTTAACCGAGGTGAAAAAAAAAGTTAAGTACCTAATAAATAATATCTTTAAATTCATAAACTCTCATGAACGTCTGAAATTGAGATGTATATTTTATTTTAAGAAATATTCACTTAAACAAAATGTGTTTTTATTCATTCGTAATATTCTCATGCGAGGCGGCTTGATAAATAATGTGTTTACGAGTCTAATTGTATTTTACAATACAGATAATAAAGTATATAGTAATTCCAATAAACGATATGCAGCAAATGATGACGAAACGGCAAAATACAAATACGTGTTTTTCATTAAAGTCATCGGCGAGGAGTTATACATTTATTACCGTTTTTTATTTTTTCTCTTCTCCAAATATAAATTAAATATTCTACACTTTTTGTTTTTGTTTTTTTTTTTTTTTTTTGACAAACGGTTAATCGGTTAATATATAATAGGTAGGTTCGAGGCGATTCCCGTAAAATATTTAATCGATAGTGATAAAATATTTTATTTTACGCAATATGGTGACATAAAATTTATGAAAATTACAACGAAGTCGTACAGTGAATACAACGTTTTTTATTTATTGACAATGGTCAGTAATAGAATACGGATCCGAGTATTTAGTTGTGTAATAATTAGGCGTTTTGTTAATTCTTTTCAATCGCATCTATAACGTAATAGTGTGTGCATTATTAAAACGGTTAATAAAACGACTCGCCTTAGTATATATATATATATATATATATATATATATATAAGTCTGTTTTGTATTATTATCTAATATTCTGTATTATGGAAATCGGAGAAAAACAGATTCTAGACAATATTCGATGTTCTCTCCCCTCCGGCCCATCTTCAAAAAAAAAAATCCTCGGTTTATAAAGTCCTTTCGTCGATTGTGTTGGGCACGCGCGAATACGGAGCGGTCATAATATATTCTCGTGGACTTCGATTAAATAATCCCGAGATTATCAATCGTCGTCATTCCCCCACACAATATCGCGTCGCACACCGACGAGTTTCACAACGCTATCTTATCGGCAACGTCTTGGCGTTCGGATTGTATTCTCGCTCTGCTCCGACAAAATTTTTATTCGACGCGCAATGCGAAAACCACGTTTTCCTTTTACATTACGTTTTACACATCGCCTTCGTCGTGGTCGCCGCGCGATCGTTTCCTATTGACTGGCTTGGACTGGATTATATCGCGCGACAGATAATGTTTGTCGCCCGCCGCGACAATACCGCAACGAGAGCGGCGTGTAGCGTTTTCGTTCGAAAAATATGAACACTTCTTAGTCGAATCGGTTCGCAAATTTCCCGAATTATACGACAGCGCACGTACGCAGTACAACGAGATTTAATTGTTACACATTCTACACGGAAAGGAATTTCCCATATTGCCAATTTCCTTCTTGTTTTTTTTTTTTTGATTATTAAATACGAAAACGATTTTCTTCTACTCCGTCATTAAGCAAATTTAAAACGACGAATCTGTCGTTATTTACAGCGCACTGTAAATCACTGTCGGACGCGTTGTATACGTCACTCTTCTACAAATATCATCGACGTATCTACTGACCATTGGACGATAGGGATATTGTTACTGGTGTCGCACATTGGACACCGGTCGCGGGTTAACAGCGATCGAAAATTTGTAATTCGTCCCAGCGACCGGTCACCCGTAACTTTACGTACGTTCGACGTTAACCGTCGTCGCCGCCGCGTTTCGCGACACCGTAACGGCGGCGCTTTTTTTCCACCGACGCACACAGGAGGAGTGTTTATATAATAAGAACCGCTCGAAATGTTATAATGGACATTAACGTAATAGAATGAAACGCATTGTTTTATCGAAATTAATTATTATTTTTTTTTTAATAAATTAACGAATTTTGCAAGATCTACGTAATGTGTAATATGTACTAGTGTCGTAAGCGAACTAGGAAAAAATATGGCACAAATGGTTTTGTAATTATATTAAATGTTAAAATATGCTGTGTATTAAATACAAAAAAAAAAAAAAGGAATTTAATAATACATAATAATAAAACGAACGGCGGACGTTAGCGGATAATTTTACAGAAGTATACGACTGTCAACGGCCTGTAATTAATGCTCGTTGAAAAAATCATAACCCGACAACACCGTTACTTGTTAACGAATTAACATTATTATCTATTCAAAACGGGTGAAAATTAATACTCGAATAGGTATTCGCAAACGTGTTATGTGTGTTAAGCAGAATAACAACTGGAATATAATGTTATTATATTTCAAAATATAGTACGGTATGTACTATACCTCTTTCCCCTGCCGTTTTCAGAAGTTTTTTTTCTTCAAAACGCGAAACAATAGTTTGAGTATAATAAATACACCTATACGAAAGTAAGTGCTGACAAAAACGAAATGCGATTCAAACAACAACATCAACGACGCTGGGTTTCGACTGACCATGTGACAATAGTCGCGTGACGGCAACGGTAATGTGCGGACGGTCTCTGACGGTGCCCCTCGAATTTTCGAAATCATCTCGGCAGAGACGGTCAGTTTTTAGCGTTCTACATATCAACAAATTCGTCTCAACGAGACGAAGATATTGGTGTGCAAACCGCGTGACTCGGTTCAGATACCGAGAGGATACAGCGGATTTTCCGGGAACGCGTCGGAATACGGATTTTTCGCGCGAAGCGTGATTTTCGTAATCGGATATCTTCCGAACGGTGTAAGCCATCGTTGCGTTCTTTATTGGGAACAAAACAGCTCTTTTCAGAGCTTCTATTGGTGTCACTCGTGTGGGTGAAGAGTGCGCACAAGCGGAGTTATCACGAGTGAAAGCACAAGAAAATCGCCGTTTTCATGGCGTCGTTCGTCATTTCAAGAGAAACCGGCGGACGTGACAGAGTAGGTGTGCGGGTCAGACAAACGGGGTACGCCTTTGCCTTTGGGGAGGATACCATAACTTCGATAAGTCCGGTTAGGTACCTAGGGGTAATGATAGATTACAAGAGGAACTTCTGGGATCAGGTCAAGGCAGTTGCGGGAATTCCGAGGGTCTCTACTCCAGACTACGTGGGGCTTTGTCAGCGGAGTGGAGATTGGGACAACGGGGCTCGGAAATAATATATACCGCGGTATTCCTTCCCTGAAAATTTGGATACGGGGAGTTAGGACGGCAAAGGCAATTAGGGCATTAGGCAGTGCGCAGCGAAGGTCCCTAATTTCCATAACGAAAGCGTACAATACCGTCTTCACAGACACGCTGCAAACTGTGGCCGGAAGGCTGCCGCTGGATCTCGAGGTGAAATTAGAGGTTCTTAGGAAGCGGTTGAAGGAAGAAGACATCACGGGAGAAGAAATGGTAGCGGGCAGGGAGGAAATATTAGACAAGTTGCAGGAGAGGTGGGACAAGTCCGAAAAGGGTAGGTGGACGTATGGGATGTTTCCGGATGTCAGGTGTAGGATAGGGATCTGAATGGAGCTGGACCACTATGCGACACAATTCCTCACGGGACACGGGGATTTTAACGACAAACTCAACACCTTTAGATTGGTGGGTAATCCAAGGTGCAGGTGTCAGGTAGAGAGGGTAACAGTGGAACATGTCCTATTTAGGTGCACTTTGCTAGGAGACGAAAAGGAGTAGACTGGTGGCGAGAATACATCAAATAGTTCAGAATTTGCTATTCGACGTACAGGACGTTCGTCGCAACGAAGGCAAACTACTGCGCGCTCGCCACATTCGCTAAGCCATTAGGAAAAAGAGACAACCCGTGACTCAGGCCGCGAACGTCGGCGTCCCTTGAGCAGCACCCAGTGCTAAGAGAAGGTACGTTCGAGGAATGGCTCAAGCCATCAAACCAGGGAGTGTTCTCGTGACAGTTTGACAAAGGGCAAGAGGTAAAGAAATTTTTCGTGACATTACCTAATAAAACGGTTATCTAACTTGAAGAATTGAAATAGTCTTGATGAGATTTATACTAACCTGATCTTTTGACTTTTGAGCAGTTATATTATTAAACAAATACGTGTATTTGTGCGATGTATGCTCCCAACAGCTCCACACAGTCAGTACAAAGTGTTTTGTGCTGTTCACGTTCGCGCAATTCGTTTGCCGCCACTACGTGAATTTTCGTCTCGCGTATTTCGTGTGCTGCCATTCCCCCTTAGTTTTAGAATCAAATCATGTTTATATAACCATCGTGATATTCATACAATCCTAATACAGTCCACTCTCTTTAATTTTCATTACAATCCGTGTTAACTGTATTTCGCATCTTTTCTCGTTTGTTGTGACCTACTGATTAACCGTCTCTTTCGCTTTTGATAATTTCACTACCGGCGAGAACTTTAAGCGAACACATTATATGGATCTCTTAAACAACTCTTATTACCCGTAAAAGCGTTATTATCACACACACAGACATTATTGTGAAACCAAAATCTGAAATAAATTTTTAACTATTAGATGCTTTATTAGAAGTAGTAGTAGGGGATTTGATAATCTCTTAGGCATAAAAGTTTTTTATTGCCCAATAATCCAGAGTACATTGTTCTGTAATGTAACACAACCAAAGGCGCCTAAAATGAGATTACCAACAAGTTATTTATTTCCTATAACTAAAACCAAACAAGCGGGGGGGGGGGTATTTTTTACTTTTATGTCACAGACAATTGGACATAACGATAATTCCCGTGTAAAATGTTTTGAAAAAGAGTATTTTTTTTTTGTTTCCCGTACATATATCTCTTACCCTTGAAAATTATATACGTGCTCAGAAAAATAGTTGGCCTATTAACAAACGTATTGTATTACGAAATATATAATATAATAATAAACGTTATTGATTGGAGTAGAAAAATCTCAATGTCTATTAAAACTGAAAACCGGGTAAAGTAAAAATGTAATGTTATGAACAACTTATTTTGACAGAACGCGACGGTATAGTATCCACATAAATAATGCGAATAGCATGAACAATAGATTAATTAAAAATAAATTAATTTGAATTTTGTAAACGAAATGTTGGCAAATGATAATATTATTAGTGATCCTTATAATAATATGATCCGCGTGATATTATCGTTTATTACTGACGATAAATGGATAGTGGAAATTCTCGCACATTTCATTTATAATATGTATTACTGTTATTTGGAGAATATAGTTTTATACAGTATAAATGATATATTTCCCCGGTTCCTGGACCCTAGTAAGTTATCTTTTAATAAAAGTCATCTGACATCTCACGTTCTCTTATACTTAATTCATGTCACATCATCTTTTTTGCGTAACCATTATTTTCGTTAAATATTTAAGTTTACCTATGAGTTTATGTAGTGGTAGAAGTAGTAGCTAAAAAAAATTCTTTTTTTTCCGATAAACTTTGCCCATAAATGGATTACACATCGCACAAATGGACGAATAAAACTAAGTCGATCAGATTACGTTAGTAGATTAAAATAAATTTTAATTCGTTATTTTGTTGTGCTTAAAATTGAATTAACCCTAAACATAATACCATTCTTATCAATGAAAAAAAAAAAAAATTATAAAATACTATTCGCTTTTATTTTGTGTACAGTTTTGCTTGTAATCAATCTCTACTACAATGGACATAATTTATTGATTAATTAATTACATCTTTTTTTTGATATATCCATTAATTAAATGTCATTCGTCAAACTTAATTGTGAAGGACCCCAGAATATCGATTTTACTAAAATTATATGTCACTTTTATATATATATATATATATATATATACTAAAACGAACATACTAACAAAATTAAAGAGAAATTATTAGGTTAATTAAATTAATTAGTTAGTTAATTTATGTATAAATATTATTTTCAAAATTCAAAGTTACAGTATGTAAATAAAAGAAATCTCATCCTATTTGCCGCGTTAATAAAAAATAATCAAAATCATGATATTCGAATATTCCAAACAATTTTTATTCCTTTTATTTACGATTTTTTTAATACATTTATTTGGTCAAATTGTATGTTTTTCGACAAAAAAAAAAGTATTTGTAAATTTACAAACGTTTAAATACGTTCTTTAGAGACAACATATTATTATCCGTAACATTAAAAACGTCTATTTTTTTAAATAAACGACACGTTTTCATACCACGTGATTTATAATATTAAATTTATTTACTATAAATATTGAATACTTTTGCACTGTTACATTATTATTATAAGTATGTGTACTATTAAAGGAGACAAGTTTAAAACACGTCGATTGTCCGATATAATTCAATATAAAATATATACATATCATATTTGTTGTTTTTCGTATCGATAAAATTACAGTTTCGAATCCATATAAAAAAATACGCACGCGAATTTCATAACAATTAATCGTTTTGCGTTTATTGGTTTTCGATTCGAAATGATAATCGATAAATTATCAAACACGTGCCTATTACATTGTATATTTTATAAAAATGTCTAAAGATATACGGATTTTAGACTCTGCTTAACGTACATTTAACGATATGTTCCAGTGAAACCTACCGAAGTACAAATAATATCGATAAAAGAAAACGCGAATAAGCTCGGGAGGAACGAGAATCACTCGTTTGAGAAAAACGAAGTGTTCGCGTCAGAAGACGCGATCGGTCATAAAAAGTATACGATAAGGGCTGATCGGATGTATCGGGCCGAGTGTCGCTCGAAAGGATCGCGGCCGTTAGCTACGACTGAATGGTATCTGTTAAAAAAGAACCAACGCTATAACGTTGGTCAGCCGATGGACAGCACTGATGCGGCGGCGGCGGCGTCGTCGTCTCCGAACGTTCTGTCGGAAGACATTCAAAAGAGTTCAAATACGATTTTAGTGGAAGGCACGATAGCCGGCCTAGTGGAAACACAACAAGTAAGTGAAATATATTTTTCCCTACGAAACTCGCAAGAGAACTGGAAGATTGAAGTAACGACATTTATGAGAGAAAAAAATCTAAACGATAACGGCGCTGATTATTTTTCTCCCCGTTGAATTCGGCCAAAATATTTTTAAAATATCGAAAAACGTTGGAATATGTTGACTCTTTACTCGTGATTAGAATAAAAAAAAAATAATAATTTTCCTCTCACCAACCGCATTAGAGAATAAAACATTTGTTAAATTACATAATATAATAAATATTTCATCAAACCGTGTACAACGTATTCGGAGTCGAATACGTTTAGACAATATTATTAATTAGGCATAAATAACGTTTACCGACGTTGTCAAATATTCGCGTAAAAAAAACACCGTGCATTTTCCAGTTATATCACAATATTCCATAGGTGTAATCTTTTTTTATTTTTAATATTAGAAGAAAAAATGTAACGACAAAGACAAAAAAGTATTGTATCGATTGAAAAATTGCATATTAATGTGGTGAAATGTTCGTGTGACATAATTTATACCACCACCGACATTAAAGTTTTAATATCACACCAATATTATGATGGTTTTAAATTGAAACGGTGTGTCATTTGTTCCAATACGAATCGCGTGCTACACATTAAGCCCGTGGTTTTGAACATCGTACTACTATGTGTGTATGACAAAAAAAAAAATGTCATGAGTCACGACTATAAATTAATTTCAGAGAAAATAATCGTGAAAACAGAAGGCTTCAGATGTGTCACGACCACGAGTAGTATGTTTGACGTAGAGAATACGTCGCAGCGAGCTGATTGAAACATATTTTCACCTGCTCCGCGTCATTAATTCTACGGGATGTGTTAATAATTGATTATTATCAACCAGTGTAGGGAAATAAACATTTGCTTATTATTATTATATATTTTTTTGGTTTTCGTGATAATAATCGTTTTACACTTTTTCCTCGGCGTGTTCACCTTTTAAATGAGTTTTTCCACAGTTCGATAGCTTCAACGGCTCAATAACATTTGATCCACCGCGTACGATACGATAAGACTCGTATTGAAGATTAAATTATAATAATATCGTATAATTATCTTTCGTTTCATAGATTTTAACAACTAATTTTCAACATATGAATTTCAAATTACCTTTTAGAACTCTCCACGAGATTTAACTAACGACACTTTTATCAACATTTCATGTCGTCGAAATAACGGTTACGCACAAATTTTAAAATTGCGCGGCAAAATTTCGTTGTCGTTATTTATTTTGTTAGTTTTTATTTTTATTTTTTTATATGTTAATGTTATTGCGTTACAACAATTTACAAATAATCTTTAACAATTACAAAAATAATTCAACACAAATATTATGGATTGAAATTGATCGAACGTATTAAATATAGTATGATATTGACATAATATATTTCCTATAAGAATAAATATCGTTGAAATAATATTCAAAAACAAAAATATAAAATATATATTTATAAATGTAATAGAAAACTCGGAGGGAATGAAAATATGTCTGCTATAAAAGAAAAAACGCGTCTTATGGTACAATAAAAATATTATTGAAAAGTGTTCACGAATTGTAGATTTTGTTAAACACCAACCAACACATTTCTTAAATGTATAAAAATAAATTCTTTGATGAAATATAATAAAATTTTGCAAGTAATTCTCAAGATATAATATTTCGAAAATGATTCGACTGGTAACGAAATGTTTCAAAAGCCAACCGTGTCTTATAATATTGTAAACTTCTGACATTATAAATTCAATTACTATCCGTTTACCTTATGTAATTACTTGTATTCCCCATACGTTGCAATTGGCTTGGAATTTTTTTTTTTTTTCTAAACCGTGTCTCGAAAACACGAGTTAAATACAATTTTAAAATAAACGTATCGATATTAGCAATAACACTGTTAGAGTTAGTTATTGTAATATATAATATTGTTTGACAAATTCATACGATTATTTACAAACCACTAAATGAACTCGGGCAACATAAAATAATTTTTTTTAAATTTGAAAAAAATAAAGACATAAATTTTAATTATTATTTTTATAAACAAAACATTTAATAAATATAATGTAACATTATGAGGTAAAAATAATATTTCGGAAAAAAGAGATTTAAAAAGCTGACATCTCTGGCATGTCGGATAAATTACTATTTTTGTATACTTTTTGAACGAACTGAAATATATTACGTAAAAACAATATTATTATTCTCGCTTTCGCAAAACCGACTCGAAGTATAATGTTGTTTAATTTTTTCCCCCTTTACCGATTTTAAAAATTACTTAAAAACGATTAATTGAACAATTTAAATACGTGTAAAATTTAAATATATTACACGTACACGAATTATAAATCCAGTCGAAATGTTTGAATTTCCCGATAAAAATAGCGTTTGTATGCGATGATTTATTATTGTTGTCAAAAAAATAATAATGACGTTATTATTTTCCATTTCCGTGTATGTAGTCCACCCAAATCGGCAAACTACCTAACGTTATTAAACCGAACATATTTTTCTGCTTTTAGATTAAAACACGGAGTTGCTTGTTTCTTTTTTTTTAAACATAATGGACATTCCTATAATACGTTTGTATTACAAGCATTATTTTTAACTCGCTCAATTTTTTTTATTTTTTTACTCTATCTTAAAATCACGATTTCATAGAACACTATAAACCTAAGCCTATATATCATATACATATGAGATTACACAGTAAAGCCAGCGTGTCGTATATGTGAATGTATTATTAACACGTCATATTTTATTTTATCAATTGTTATTAAATCCAGAACGTTTATCCGACATCCTCATTCATATATAGAATTATTATAATTATTATTATTACATTTTATACATGCGATTTTAGTCAATGAATAATGACCAAAAACAATAGCATACCACTATAACTCCAATGTAATCAATCAATTAATATTTATTTCAGCATCGTCGCTGATATTTGTTATGAATATTATCAGTTTGTCTCTTGAACACAATACTTTATTAATACCTCGACGATAATGATGATTTGATTATTATAATTTAATGCCAAAATAGGCACTACTTATGTTTTTTTAATTGTATTTGTACGATTTGAAGAAAATAAAAATCAAAACAAATTGTAACGTTTGCGTATTATAAAACCAAATATTATAATAAGAAATATATAATTATTTAATGCTGATCGTAATTATTGAAATTTATCGACGAATAATTGATAATTTAATAATATCACAGTTGAACAAAATAAGAACTAAATAGAATGAACCATGTTATATAACGATTTAGTGTTATAGTCATTACCGTTTTTTCTCTCACCTCGTAATAGTGGCGTAAACTAATACAATACAAGTTATTTTAAATTTTGAACGTAATTGCATGAAAAACATTATCATTACTTATTATTTTTATAGGAATTTTTTATTTTTTCGCAATCATTACGAAAACTGTTTGGGATTTTGGTCTGGATTTGTAAATAATTAATAATATTTAACAAAATAGTATTCGAGGAATTCGGAATAAATCAATACTATATAAACTATTATGGAAATATAAATTCTTTAGAGAAAAATCAAAATTATTTTTATACGTAATTTTTATAAAAAAAAATTATTATAATTATGCGTAGAATAATTTATTTTATTATTTTTTGTCAGTGTCTTAGTAAATTTATTTTTGTTTTTAAATTAATAAATAATAATTATTATAATAGTCATTGTGCACAAACTTAATTACAGTACAAATGTT
Organism: Chaetogeoica ovagalla; assembly: GCA_032441825.1. NCBI lineage: Eukaryota > Metazoa > Arthropoda > Insecta > Hemiptera > Aphididae > Chaetogeoica > Chaetogeoica ovagalla. Next base: position 515,366 of record CM063747.1, on the reverse strand, counting down.
GGGATGTTAAATTCTATTAATTCAATAATACTATCATTGGATTTAATTCTAATAAATCCAATTACTCCCCCACCCATTTGTCATATATATATATATATATATATATATATATATATATTGTAATTCAATATGTGCATATTATTTACATGATTTGGTTCTGAGCCAATTTTTTACTCTTGAAATACCCAAAATGACAGTTCACATGTTGTAGACATTACAACTATAATAATGGATAACAAATTGAATTCGTTCATATAAATTGGGATAAAGTTGATTATTGACAGTTTTTTGTATATCCTCAATGTTATAAATGACAAGTCGCCAACTTTTCTTAATAAATTTTTCTGCTTTCAATCCTTGAAATATATTTAATTAAAACATATTATACGAATATATTATTTGTTAAGCTTAACTACATGTATATTGATATTTTATATTGTTATGATTATATACATAGCTTTCTTAAAACAATTTATAAAAAGCATATTATTATATGAATAATATATGTTTAGTTAATTTTAGTTTTTGATAATAAATGCCAAAAACTAAAAAAATTAATTATTAATAATGCGAAATTCAAACATTCATTGGAAAATTGTCTTGAAAAAATTAATATTATTTGATTTATGGTAAGTATAATATATATATACACGTTACTTTTCCGATATTATTTAAGTTTTCTTATTCGACAATGAAATTCTTCTTTATGTCGGTTGTGAAATTTTATGTAAAAAATCTGGAAACATAGTCCTTAACAGTGGCGGATTGAGCGAACGGGAATTCTAGAATTTTTTCGGTAGACCGCTTTTAAAAATAATGATCTAAAAAAATTTGTTTTTGGCAAATATATGTTTACATTATTTTATATTCTGAGCGGAACGAACACACTAGTGGTATAATGATGTTGTTACATTTTTTTTTCTGTGTAACTTTTTGGCTAGAAAGATTGTTCCTACGGTTACATGTTTATTAAAAATCCGGTAGCGAATTTTGTCTACTCGTAGTTGGTATTCGAGAGAGTTTATTTTTTGATTTCCCCAACAATATTTTAACGCGCGTCGCAGAAAAATTATATTGAAAACGATAAAAACGCGATTTCGTCAAAAATTACACATATTACACAATTCGTTATTCCTCGATTACAACATCGACAGTTGCATAACCAACACCAACAGTTATAGTTTATTAGTTACTTGTGATAATAACGAGCTATTATAATATAAAACTGACAGCAATAGTTTTATAAATTACTCTGAACTAATTCTATATTCATATGCTTATAGAATCTTTTTTTACGAATACAATGATTTATCATTGCTTTCGGATTCATAATAATAATATATAACTGATAATCCCCGTTTACGTAATTCCCATAAACGACATCCACGACAACCGCGATTAGCTACTTTTTGAAAATTTATTAAAAATGCTGACATTTTGAAAATTGGATATAAATATCGATATGGTGTATATTTGAAAAAAAACTCTAGACGCTTTATAAATATTAAACATTTAATAACGTAAAATGTTAATCAAAACATTCTATAGTTCGTGTAAACATTTCATTAATTCAACAATATTTTTGAATAAACATTATGTTGTTTGCTCATGCGGTTTATATAATACTAGTGATATGTATATTTTTGTTCCATTGTACAACGTAAAATAATATTCATTATTTTAAATAAAAAACAAATATGCTATTTCAGTAAAATAATAAAACATTTAGATTTACAAAGATAGATTATCATATATTATTAAAAACCCACATTTTTAAAAGAATGAGAATTAGAGAATAAAAATAGAATAAATAATGAAATTAAATTTACGACAGAATTAATTTGAATATCAATATGTATTTCGACCGTTTGACACGAAGCATAATAATTTTAAATATTTTTGATTTGTACACATTATAATTTAATTACTTTATACTTTTATTTATACCGTATTGAACGTTGTTTAATATTTGTTTGATTTTAATTAATATTATTTGTAATTTCAAGTATAAAGATTCAAAATATAAATATATTCACTATTTAAATAAAATCATCTAAATGGTTAAATTATATTTTGTAAAAAAAAAGGAAGTTAAATGCCTGAGTTATAAAATCAATTGGTTTTTACAATTTGTATATAGATAGATACAATGACTATATAAGCGCTACGGTAAAATTGAGGTTTAGAAAAAGTGGGATCAAGCGAAAAAATGTGCGTTAATAAAACGAAAGTCTAGAAAACGTATACATACAATTAAAGAGAATGTTTAAGAATTTTAGGAAATAGAGAGTCGTCAAAAAAAAATACAGTTATATTTAGTTTAAGTTATATTCATTTCTCCCTTCCAGTACCTACATCAAAAATCATTAATTGAAAATCAATGATTAGAAGGAATCAAATGTATGAATTTAAAATCATGGAAGGTCGATTAATCATATAAATGCAATTACAATAATGTTATATAAATTTGTAAAATACCAACACGTCAGAATATTGGAACTTTTGGATTTGTATTTAGTTTATTTTGTGCGTTTTTTTTTTTAAAGTTTCACGACTTTTAGGATTATAAATACATTTTAACCGAATTTAATCCATTTTTTTTAATGAATCAAATTAAAATTTTTAATTGAATTTTATAAAGTGCGTATGTATAATATTCACAGCATTACCACCTACTCTAATGGATTTTAATGCGCACAAATACTTACACGAAAGAATGAATTTAGCCCATACAAAACTCTTTATATGCTTCTGTTACACTAACACTAATATATATATATATATATATATTACCTATACTCTTTAATCTGGTTAATCAATTATTGATTGATTTTTAAATACTATGTGTTCAATTTGGAGTTTTTTCCTTCGTTTTATGATTTACAAAAGTATAAAATTTATTTTATTTATAATTATATTTATGTCTTATGCTTTTTGCAATAACAAATGATGCTTTTTCGTTGAGAAATTTCGAAGATATCTTATCAATAACCTGTTTAATATTACGTCATTTTAGATATTATTATTATCATCGTACACAATACTATTGTTTTTAACTCGAAATAATTAATTTTTTTTTTTTTATCGAAATTAATAATTCATTATATAAATATTACAATTAATTTACGTTTTCTTGTCGATAAAATTGTCATACCTCGGTTTAATGCGCATTAATAATACAATAAAAAAAAAATACAAAAAATACTTGAACTTTATACCAAACAATCTTATAAAAGTGTAAAAGATTTTATTTTACGTACAAGCGAAGAAACTAAGAAATTTCAGTTATTAATTCTGTGTACATTACGAAGTCTATACTACGCTTTCAGACCGAATGCAATTGAATTTTGTTGCAAATATCCTTTTAAACATTGCGTATCCGTCTCACGATTACACTTCAGTTCTTTATTGGCGTGGCCAACGTTTCTTATTTTATAGACCAGCGGTTCGCAAACTGTACGGCATGCCTCCTTTGGTAGACGCGATCACTCAACAGGGATGACGCGAAATAAATACAACTAAATGTTCAATGATATAGCGCTACCAACGAGATAAATGCCTACATCTTCAGAACTTTTGACATTTTCCAGGAAAGTCGAATATTACCTATTTATTGGAAAACCATCATCACAAATGTTGAACATCATGGAATTTAATTTACACACAAAACTTTGCTTATATTAATAGTATTCGATAATTCGCAATTGTGCGAATTATAGTTTTCAGCAGACGTATTAAAATCCATATATCTATATTATATTATTAAATATTATATTAATAATCTTAAATTATAATTATACTTATTTAATAATTTATTGTAGTATTCAATCAAAATGTATATATTATAATAAAATAATTGATAGAATATAAAATTCATAATTATAGACATATTTTATTTTATTTTATTTATTCTACGTTATTCAAATAGGGCGTGGGAAAATTTGTCTATTTTTAGAAAGTTATGGTCCAAAGAAAGTTTGAAAACCGCTATAGACCATACGGTATAGACGCAGCTGAAATACATTTTTCTAAGGAATCCGGCTAGAAGAAATATCAATTCACCCACTTCATTGGATAATATATAAACTTTAATTTTCCCATACCAATCCATCAGTCTTCTGGACTTTTTGTTCTTAGAACGATTCGATAATTCAAACAGAATTCTTAAAATCGAAAAATATTTGTGTCAACTCAATCACAATTATTTGTTTTGATTACGTTAATTTATTTCATGTTCCTGTTTTACAATTAAATTGTATAGGTCTCCATTATTGAATGGACCTTGTTCATAGACGTTTCACTAATGATAATCAATGTGACAGTTTTAATTAAAATTGCGTAACTATAAGAATGTTGTCCAGCACCAGATTCGAAGCCATAGCTACGTATATTAATTTTGTATACTTTTTTAAATATATATATACATTCTCGGAACAATTATCGACTAAAAGCTTAGAGAAATTATTTAATATACGTATTTTATTGGTTCTCAACATTTAATTTTTATTCTTTTTTTCAAACAAACCGTGTATACTGTATATATTATAATGTACATTGCGCGTTAATAAAACCACCTTATCTGCACATTTGAATCTTCTTTTTTTTTTAATGTAAATATATCAACGTTATCGTAACAATCGTAAATCTAAATGCCATTAATAACAAACAAATAACAATAACTAACCTACATTGACTAGGTTATCTGTTAATGCCTCGAGATTTATGATATTGTCTATAAAAATAAAAAATAAAAAAATTGGCATTACTATTATTTGATATCCATTTAAAACAACTGCGGCTAAATTACTTGTTTATTACAGTTGACGTTATTTAAATAATAATATGAATTCAATTAGTTTTATCCTTAATTTTTCATTAACTTATATAACTAGTTATTTAACTGTATAACATCGAATGACTTATGGCCTATCATATTTATACGCGACAAGTTATACAAGAATCGGAAAGAAATCTAATTAGTAAAATTATTTTCAAATAAAATATCGGCCAAATGAGAGGAATGCTTAAATAATTTCGATTTAGACGGGACGAGAAATCAAATCGTGTTGCACTGGAATGAACATGGTGTTTCGATGTACGTTTTCGTACATGATCGTCAAAATCGAATAATCAACAAACACGAGGGAGTAATGAAATAAATAAAACGGATTGAAATTACTAATTATACACTGTGTATCGTATTAAATAAAGTCAGTGTTGGGCGATTTCGTTTATTTTCATCAATCACTGTTGTTGTGGCATCGTTTTGGTTAGATGGGGAGGAAGGGAGGGATTGCGATTGACGGCGGAAGTCGTTGCAAAACACAAACACGTTATTGTTGTATTTAGTGACAGTTGTTATCGACGCGGACGACAGTGATCAATTATTTCGCATAGTACGACGCATTTAATTATTCCCGTGGCCAGATAACGACAACAATATATGGGCGAGATTTAATAACATTATACGTGTGATTGACGAAGGAACGACGTCGTCAATTGACTGACTGATGACGAACGGCGAGGCTGATCGGAGCAGGGGGAGGGAGGAAGCGCTAAAACCGGAGTAAAAACAAATCGCGGTTACCGAGAGTGAAAATTGAACGATATTACTAGGGATTCAAACCATAAACAAACAAAAGAAAAAAACGCGTTCTTACTATTTAAAATGTTGAAATTGTATTCTGGTCGATTGCGTGTCGATTAAACGTAGTAGTAATATTGTGATCTACAAAAAAAAAAAAATAATAATAATAATGAAATCGTAATTAAATAATTATTCGTTACGTAAAATTGATATAAAATATTGGATAATCACTTTTCTCAGAATTCCGACGCATTCAACATCGTGTCAATGGTTTTAACTTTTATAATTTTAATTGTCGCCGGTTGGAACCGGGGACATTTAGGCGCCCGATCCGGCGCAAAGACCGTTTCGGTGGAAGAAAAAATAATTCAATTTATTATTGTTATATATGCGATTTTAATTTTTTTTCTTTTATTTGTGGCGGTGGTCAGTTAAAACGCGATGCATATATTATGTTAAAACTACAAAACCGGGCTTTAACGTTTTAATAGTTAAAAAATTCGAGTTAATTATAAAATTTTTTCCCCCTTCAAATTCAACTTCGAAAGTTACTTTTTTTTTAAAACAACTTCACGCGTTAACTTTTTACAAGAGTATCCGTGTCAATGGCGTATCCGAAAAAACAACGTAAATTTTTGAACATATCGTTTTTTTTTTTTTTTTTTTTTAATCTTATAACATGTCGCTTAAAATTTGTTTTCAATGTTTTACGCGGACGAAATGTTGCCAGCACTATCATCTTTTTTGTCGTTATTGTTGATAATTAGAAAATGTTAACTCTTAACTAAGTCGAGAGTTACTTTTTTCTTCTTCAAATATAACTATTGACTTATGAAAAAAAAAAAAATAAATAAATATTTGTGACGACTCGTAACTTAATTTAGACGCCTTGGCCACCACCCCCTCCTAGTGCGGCCGCTGCTACAGTGAGAAGTGAAAATACTACGGGGTTTCTAGAAATATACGGTTTGTTGCCGGAGAGACGGATGATAAGTTTTCAAACACTCCTGTCTGTATTATATTAAGACATATACGAACGTTTTTAACGGACAAATCAACAACAGTAGCGCGTACACGCGCACGCAGTGTGTAGTTTTCGGCGAGTTTTACACTGGAACGGCGACGGATTGGGGTAAACAAATAATAATAATAATAATTATAATAGTTACAACACAATAACATACGATGTGGTACAGAAAAACGTGTATAACAAAAGACGCGGGCGAGGGGGAGAGAGCGTGAAAGGGGAGGGGATGGCCCCTAACAAATAAACCGCCGCAGACACTGGAGAAAAACACATAATGCGTGTGTATTCGCATTGCCTATACACATTCACCACCGCCACTAACCTCTTCACCGTAAAGTATTACACAATTATTGTAAACCGTACCATGCCTAACCGCCACCGTCGTCGTCGTCGTTGTCGGTATACGTAAACTTTGCGTCGTTGTCGCCGTGTGGTGTTTGTGTTTATTGTGTTTGTCGGCGGCGGACTGTGAACAAATGTGTAAAGAACAAGTTTTTAGAGTCCCGTGCGCGACGACGGTGAAAACGCAATTCCGTATGATATATGTAAACGCAAAACTCGTGTTTTTATTGTGTACTCGTATTCTCATATAACACCAGCGACGGCAAATACGCACGAGTTCCATCATCACGGTGAAAAAAAGATAAATACCAAAATGGTAGTGTACGCGGCGGTTTAGATTAGAAAATAATAATATTTATCGTTCAAAAAAATTAAAAAAAAATGTTTAAATATCGTCTCGTGTGACAATCCGTCGTACATTGAAATAAACGCAGACATTAGACATTGGTCAACGGTCGAGTTTGCCGCAATCAAAGCTACTGCGTGCACATTATAAAATTATAAATGGTTTTTTTAATAGATTTTTCGGATGTACGATTCAATATTATAGATATTTGAAATTGATAAAAGCTCGATTTACAATGTACATTTTTTTTTTTTTTTTAATAATAATAATAATTTTCGTAAACTTCGATAAGCGGTAACGCCGCTCGGTGGTTAAAATTCAAGTGATCCGTTTTCATTGCACTCTTAAAATTCATAAAATAACTATTGACCAAATTGATCTGTCGACTGTTTATGTATTACATATATATAAATATATCTAAAATAGTCAATGCAGGAAAATTGAATTTCGCAATAATTTTATTTCAACCCGAGCACGGTAACTATGTAGCGCTGAAATATGTACTAATATGCGTTTTCATATCGTATCCGGTATAATAAGGTACTGAAATAAAACGAAATGTAAGAAAATAATTTCAATCAATTGATATTCTTATTTCATATGGTATTGATTTCGCAATTAATTGTGTTTATTTTTTTTTTTTTTGTTCGTGAATTTACTTTTTCGTAAAGCACTAGTGCTTTAATGTGCTTTATAAGTGTAAAAGAAAAGTTATCAAAAAAAAAAATCGGGAAAAATTCATTCGAAACGTACGATTTTTACAAAAACAAATTTTTCTCAAATTCCAAAAGTAATAATGAAAACACATTTTTTTTTTGTTTTTACCAATTTCTATAACGTTACGTCGTAATAATAATTACGATTTTCATTTTAGTTCTTTTTTTTTTACAAAAAATATTACTTCATTCAAATATCTTGATTATTTTTACTAAATAAAACAAATAAGTACAATAGTAATAATAATATTAGTAAAATAACATTGTAAATACGCGAGCGAATAAAAGAAAAGTTCGTTTCGGATTTTATAAAAGAATGTAACAAATTTCAATCCTACTTGGGTTGTTTTAAGTTTTTCCAAAAAAATATGCAAATGCTACAAGTTCCGTGCACTAAGTTTATGACGTTTAAATTAAAGTTGGAGTTATAATAACCGCTAACCAAATTTAATTACTATAACCAAAACTCAGATTAAAAAAAGAATTAGTTAATATTCATTAAATGTCGGGAAAACAATAGAGCAAATTATAAATGCATTTAATTCGTAGAGAAAATCAAAATTAAACACTGAATTTTGTGTATTCCAAAGTTTTTGGATTTGTAACATTATTAAAAGTTATTGTTTACAGTTTTGTTTTGTATGTTAAAAATACAAAAGTAAAGTGTTTTGTTTTGTATGTTAAAAATTACTCGTAACTTCGTGAAATTTAAAGTTTGATTACATAGTGGTGGGACTTGAAGTTTAAAACATTTTACATTTCCTTACAAGAGAAATATATATAAACCTATATAAACACTGACTCTTCTTGAATGCATAAGATCTTTATTTATTCCCTTGTATAAGTCTCCTCGAGATCCCAGTATTGAGAAAAATCCGAACGTTGACGTTTAATTTGATACTATTCATAAATACGGATATCTTACTACTCAGTTTAAATATTTTTCAGCTAACTATTGAACTAAAATTAAGATTAATTACTTATATTTTACATATTAAACGCACATAAAGCGAAAGAACATTATGAAACAGGACTAATATATTAAGTTAATGAATTTCCTAACCTTTAACATCTTACTGAAGAATCGTTTTTAACTAATTACTCAATTCGCTTATTATATATATATATATATATTCAACAGGAACGGTTATTATTTAAAAATACGTTTAATATTTGTCGATTTGTTTACATTAATTATAAAGAAAACACCGTGTTTTACAAGATACCATTTTTATGCACTATCATAAATAATAATATCAATTTATTGGCACGAAATCCAAATGTAATATCTTTAAACGCAACAATGTTCTCACGCATTGAAAAAGCACTATTAGATAAAGTTGATATGAGTTGTTTCTGTTTCGTCAAGGTCGCGATATAGCTAACTCTTATATTATACACTCGTACATATTATCAAACATTCGTCATGCTCGAAGTATTTTTAGTAGTTAATTATTTATTGTGTTCGAAATTATTTCGTACGCATAAATTATGATAATTTGAAGTCTGTGTTCCCTGAACTGTAATTTGTTAATTATTTGTTAATATATCTATATTCGATATTTCTTATGTCGTAATTTTAAAAATATTGAAAACTACTATTACACATCAACATGGATTGTTGCTCTCATGAAATTGTTATAAAAATTATTTTCACGAAAAGTGTCTACAATACAATAATACAACCAAATTCACAAGCATGATAACATCGAAACTACCATTTTTTTTTTTCTATAGACTCCGTCGATAACGACGGACAAAGATGAAATGGTAATAACAACAAGTATTTTACATTTCACCATTCGAGGACCAAAATCTGCCGTCACGGATGAAAATGACGATGGCGAATCAATTTTGGTTTGCCGAGCATACAATCCGGTCATCAAGACGTCGGAACGACAATATGTCGAAACGAAAATCACATTGGACGTACAATGTAAGTGTCATCGGAAAATTTTTTTTTATTATTTTATGTGTATACACATACACGTGTAATTACGTAAAAAACGTCGTTTCTAAAACATATTTCTTTAGAAAATGAACCATAATTTTAAAGTTTTTCCCAAACGCATCATTTAATAATGTTGTTCGACGAATTAATGACCAAATTAAATTTGATCTTGTGATCTATTTATTTACTTTTGACAATTTCATTTTTCGAGAATCGTTTTAATTTACATAATTTTAAATACGATTCTGATTATTGAACTCTATATGATATATTATTTTAAACAGTTGAAACGAAAATCAATCGGACATCTATAAACGTGTTTCGCGGAATATAGGTAAAATACTACGCGTACATTTTACACACCATATAAGTAAACATATTTTATCTTACGAGAATATTTACACATACATATATATATATATATATATATATATATATATAATGATTGAAAATAATAAAATAAATATTGTGAAATGATGTTAATAGTTTTGTAAATAGTTATATATTTTTTCAATAAAAGCACAACGATATAATAATATAATGATTGTTTTTCTTTTCATATTGATTCAAGACCCGCCGGTTGTAGAGTTACGATTTGGCAATCGTATGCTGGATACTGGACGTATAGGTCCTGGAGACGACGTATATTTCGAATGTGTGGCCCGAGCCAATCCGTCAAATACCATCCGGTACAGTTGGTACCATAACGTGAGTAATCGGTTTCACTTCAATTCCTTTGAATTAGTTGGCCATAAAGGTAATAATAATAATAATAAAGTATAATAATGTTACTACTATATATCACGTACACTAAACTTTGGATTGTGTACGAAAAAATATTTATTTATATATATATATTATACGCGTTATTTATGAACTCTTCAAATTAAGTTTTACGTTCAATTCACTACGCATTATATATATAAACATATTGCCTACAAGTTTCGAACCGATCTAAACTCGTTTTGATGTATTATAGAAATACAGTGATTATGAAACTCTCGATAGTCAACAAATCATACTCTCGTAGTTCTAATATTTCTAGAAAAATATAAATACACAATGAAACATATTTTAAAGTTCTACAAACGTGTTCAGAAATAACGAGAAAAAGAAAGCAATTATGGTCGTATAGATACCATTAAAATGCCTACGGGCCGTTTTAATTTCCGATCTTGTAGGAAAACAAATATAAAAGAGGAAACGTATTATTTTAACACCGGATTTTATTCCCGTAAACTAATTGCAGATATCTCACTCGTTTCGACTCGAGAGTTAAAAAAAAAGAAACCAACGATATTATTTTTATTCGAAACTTAATAAATCGGTCAAATTTGAAAACAATCCGCGTGGAATTTAATTTATAACATAATAAGAATTTTTTTTTTTTTGTATATTCAAAGTGAAATCTAGAATTAAATAACGAACGTATTATTATTATGAAATGAATTAATTTCTACAGAAATTCAATATAAAAAACTATATTTCTATAAAAATGTATGTATACAATTTAATTAATTTTATACTCAAGGTTACCCCCAAAAAAAAAGTAATTCAATTCGATTTGTTTTTACGACATTTTTAGAACTTGCTATTCAATGATATATACACGTATTGGCTAGATGTAAAGCTACTGGACAGCTAATATATCTTAGGTAAATGTTGGTGTAAATTATTATAGGCATGCATTTAGAAAAAATTATGAGAAAAAGCTGTAATCGAGTTGAAAATATACCCATATAAATACACCACTGAACACACCAACAATACAATATCGTAACAAAAAATAATCCGATATTACACTTACAGACATAAATATTTTATTATATATAATCCGAGTGTAATAATAGCGTAATACATTTAAAATAGGCGTAACTCTAACAATGTAATAAATAATATTCGTATAGGTTAGTAGTCTTATTTTCTATTTTAAGAAACCGGTGACAACTACTATTATTAATATTCACGCGCAAATAAATATGGTCGTAGAATATGATTTAAAGGAGTAGGAAAAATAATGTATTTTCTCGTACTTGTACGCGATCCCCATAAATGGAGAGGTACCACTATCGTTGGAGGTAGATTTATTATTTTCACCGTAAGTGTAATTTTGTCGTTGTCATATTTAGATGCCGTATACCAACAATTCTTGGGTAGTATGTAGTGACGAAAAGAATCATTTGCAATTTTGGAACGCACATTTTAGGACCATTGCTCTGTGTATTTATTACACACATTATCGTGAATATTTTTTTCCCTTTCTATTTCGCAAGTTTTTTCGCCGGCTGTTCTTATGTATTATGGACAAAAGGGGGGGGGGAAGGAATAAATCGTATCACGTCTAAAAATATACTTTTTTTTAAAAAAAAATATGAGCACAGACACGGTGTTCGTTTGAAGAACTAAGAACGAAAAAGCAAAAATAACAATACATAATATTTAATGATGTTTAATCACACAGTACCTTCGACGGTAAGGTGCAAATATTATAATATTAAATTTTAAATAATAATACGTTTAATCATTGATTTCGATTCCGATGATCTCTTCGACTATCCAAACGACAATACCGTTTCTTTGGTCCGGGCTATTAGATTGCGTCGTACATGGGTCACTAACACGTTGCAAAACAAAAATGATACAACGAAGATCGATTGAAGTGGTTCGCCAAGTTTTTAATCCGACCCGACATTTGGCCGGCGACAAAGGTGTGTCGTTTAGCAAGTCTGTAACGGATTACTCAAATATAACGCGAACATTAGTTATTTCCATTTGCGCGTGTCCGTAAAGCAAAATAATTTCAAGTCACATTTAACAGTTACGACGGAATTGTCTATAAATCGTATTTACACAGAGTTTATTACAAATTAATAGTTCATTTGTAAATTCCAAATGAATGTTTAAACGTAAAATCAAAAATATAAATATAAATCAATTGATTTATCCTAATAACCTATGGAATTTTAAGCGATTACACTACGATTTTCAACAACTATAATCTATATATACATAGATTATATAATTTATACATTATGTTATGTACAAAAAAAATAAATATTTTATTGAGAAAAAAATATCTAAATAAAAATGAAATATGTTTGACTGGATTATGTGTATATAAATGAAAATATGAGAAAATGCAGACACAAACTGTTTATAATATAATGACATCAAATAGACAAATATATGTAGATAAAATAATTGATTATTTTAATTCAATAAACACATAATAATTCATTTTCAATGTTTATTAAATAATATAATTAAATTTATATAGTAAATAAAATAAATTTAATTAGAGAAAAAAAGATATATTATTATTAACTATATTTTTCACGTACAACTTTCTTCTTCGAATATACAAATAATAATTATTCACATAATAAATTTAAATTTTATAATATTATTAATAATAAGAGTATAGTAAACATTATACCTAGTTTATCATTACTGTTTTACTGCTACGTAAAATACAATTAGTGGATGTATCAAAATTACCTATCCGAAGCGCCGTATTAAGGTTACAAGAAAACATGTTAAACTGTATAATATAAAGTGTATAAGGATACCTATCTAAACTTTTATTTATTTCAACTTGAACATGATTGCTTATGTTGTTTTCGTATAAAAACGGCACGAATTAAATTTAACTCACATTTTCTATCTTATTTTTATAATTGAATTTTCGTATGATTTAAACTACATTTCATTACATTCGCTGCAATTTCAATGTAAACGTGTAAATAAATGCTTTTATCGGTGAGTCATCTTCGATTGATATGTTTAGCGTGTTAAAGTATTATTCGAAGAATTTTTAATTTAACACTGTAACGAATAATGTGATAACGTAACATTGGATCTCAGTTAGTAATTCTGAGTTTAAGCGCAACGTCACAATAATTCCTCTAAATTTGGTCACTTACTTAAAAAAAATTTTTCACTTTTTGATTCTAGTTTTACTTTATAAGAATAAACGGTATGTTCTGTGTATGTGTACATGTAAGTAACACAATTTAAATTAATAATATAGGGTATCCGGCTGATACAGGACACAGAGAAAAAACGAACGGACGATGGAGATAAAAAAGGCGAAAAAGGAAACAGCAGGCTAGCTAGTCGAGTTATACAGTACAGTCAGTTAGGTAGTTTAGTTCTGCAATCTGTGAAGACAGCAGCTGCAGGGAAATACGCATGCCAAGCAACAAATGGAATCGAAATTGATAGTAACGAGAATAAAACGATGAGCAATACCGTTCGTTTGCTCGTGAAACGTGAGTACAAAGTCAATATAAGTTTACAAAAAAAAAAAAAAAAATGAAAATAAATCTTACGAGAATTTAGTATTCTTGAATTTAATATTTTCGCATATAAATATTTAAATGTATTCATTTATCTTTAACTCTGTATTTGGTAATTCACTTACACGAGAACTGCATTATCTATTTTCAAATTGTACTTATTTTTTATTACAATTACAAAATCTTTTAAATATTTTCGAGTTTTGTCGCGTAAACTTTTTATACTCAAAATGTTTGTCATCATTTTATGATGGTTAAGATTAGGTTAGATAGTATAGAAAAAACTACAAAAAATATAGAGATATTGACACATCATAGCCACTTTTTCGAAATAATTTAATATTTCAAAGTCGTCTTCTAGTTCAATGTTAAAAATTGAATTCAGTATTAACGTTAATGATTATTTTAATTTTAAGGAAAACAAATAATTCTTTAAATCCTGATGAATTTTTTGTTAATAAAATAAAAATTTACTATATTTATATCCTTTCTGTTATTCTTCTGTAACTAGTTTATAGTGTTTTTTTTTTTGTGTGCGACGTCAACATTTTTCAAACTAATATTGCATTTAGTTCTTTGTAATTCGTCTCCCGAGTGTAACGTCTGACATATTTTTTTCTTTAAACACCATTTCTTTGAAACGTGTCATCATTTTCATAATGCAGCAATTTTGCTTCTTAACAGTAAAAAATTTCATCATATTTATTTCCGTACGCATTTTAAAAATCACTCACGTATCAAATAGAAAAAGAAAATCTATCATTTAAATTTATATTAACACAAAGATTCTTTAAAATATATATTAACGAACAAAATCTAAGAATAAATATAGCGTTGAAGTAATTGTAAAAACTATTTTGTTAATGTTCGATCACTTGAATACTACCGTAGTTGTGGTTCGGAAGAAAAGTTTTGGAGTCGCCAGAAAATTAAAATAAACTAACAACTGAAATAATATTAATATAATATAATAAATTATATTATATATATATTATATAATAAAATAATATTATTATATTATTTTAATATATATGTATTATACTAAAAAACAGTAACGTTCCAAATTTCTTACATATTTGTCGTGGCAAGGAATCCGTGCAGTGACGACTATAGCACGAGTCGCAGGGATGATGGAACATTGGAGTGCCATAATCCCACTTAAATACCCTACGAATATAATTGCTGTTAATATTGTCACGATTTTCATAAGAATTTTTTAAATTATTTATTGTTGGGATTTATATTCTATTATCCGAATTATCTGATATTAACATTAAATTCAAACTTTTATTCGTATGAATTATAATAAAATATATTAAATAACTACCTCAGTTTTCCAGTAAAATTAACCCTGAATACGTAATTATAATAATACGAACAAAATATTTTTTATTTTTTGTTTGTGAAACTATAATAAAATATCAGAAGTGAACGTTTCAATAAATAAATTAGACTTTAATTTTTTAATGATTGTTTTTTAATAATTTTAAATAGACACGTTTTAGCTACAATTTTTTACGAATAATATATTTGGAAATTTTTTTATAATAATTCAGCGTATTTTTAATAATAACCCTGACAAGTCTTGATGTTAGATTTACCAAATTCATTATTCTTGGAACTTTTGAAAATACGTTTACGAATAAAAAAAAATGTATTTCTGACAAAAGAATCGTTAATTGTTGTAATTAATTTGTGTTTTTCATAACCGTTAAGACGTACCAGTATGTCAGCACCGTGAAGATATTTTGATTGTCACTAAGAAATCTGACACTGTCTCCGGACCCACAGTAAGATGCCGTGCGGGACGTGGACATCCACCGACCATTGAATACCACTGGACATTCTATCCTGAACAGACGGAAATGGAAACCCGAAATGGTAATCCACTAGAATCGAACGAAATGACTTTCACCGGACGATCAGTAAGGGAATTGGACTCAATGCTCACGCAAACAGCTGTCCAAGGCAACGATGGTGGAATATCGTATACATTTATAACGACTACGCCTATATTAAAATCGTATTTGTCAGCTGTGTCGGCCGCGATTTCTGCATCTCCAAACGCAGTTCACTCGAATTATCTTCACGGTCGCCTAGAATGTCGAGCCGTCAATACGATGGGCAAACAGATCAGACCCTGCGTTTATCGTATAACAGGTAAAATCAGACGATATAGGACGTATATCCGAAAAGTCCGACGCTCTATAATAGAGTCCTTGGACTTGACGATAGAATCGCAACAAGTTTTCTAAATGGTTTAATTTATTTATATTACGTGTTTTTCATCGGTACAATTGCTAATTACAATATTCATATATTCATTGGTATCAAAACAAAATTAATTTAATTTTATTGACTAATTCTTGACTATTATTGATATAGCATTAAATTGTAAAGTCGATATTTACGGTAGAGAATATATTTATATTTATATGAAATTAATCGAAATAAATACTTTCCTTAAATTTAGATTCTATGTTTAATTAATTTCCCTATTATTCTGCGTCATAGTTATATTATAAATTCATCTTGACTCGATGAAGAATGAAATAACTTGGGCTCATCGATGTCAGAATTTACGTTGTTTCATAATGATTACAAATATAATTCACTGTTATTTACTCTTAAATTATGTTTGAAAAATGTAGATACGAATGCAGATCCTACCTCAATCAATATTGCTCTATTTATTTTATTAAAAAACCTCTTCTGGACTCGTTTTAATTTGTATAAAATTCATAACGGTTAATATACCAAAATATTTCACTTTAACTAATAATTTTCATTGACGTTGAATAAAATTTAAATTAAATTTACGTAATCATACCGAATATTGTAAGTTAGAATTTATTTTTGTTGACAAATATTGACTAAAAAACCAACGAATTTATACTATTAAACAATCATTTTGTTCAATTGTTTTATGAATTTGTACATAGTATTTATATGATTATTATAATTTAATGATAAATAACTTCAAATTTTCTTCAACTGATTTTATTTTAAGTCTTTGAATTTTATATGTGTTACCAACTAATATTTATTTTTAATTCGTGGTTTTAACTCGTCGTCTACTTAATGTTTTTTATTTCTTAAATTATATTATTGTTTACAGATAAAACGTCAATCAATCAAGATAATAAAGATCTCCAAGAAATCACTGACTGTCGACCAATACCAAGAAAAGATCTGTCCACCGAATCTTTCAATAACACTGCCACCATGACATATCCATGTAGTGCCCAAACAGAAGACATTGTCACCAGTACAAATCGAAAAATACGATTTTGTATCACGTGCACATTAAGTACGTCATCGTGGCATCCTCACAAGCAGCGACTCAATTATATCCTACAACTCTACAAAACCGCACGAGGAGAAACACCGTCCACAGCTTTAATTGCATATAATATAACAGGTGTCATAACAGAGGACAATGGGAATGGCAAGACTAATTTCATTGGCCAAGACGATACCGATTACTACCTTGATACAGAGGACGAAGACATTTCGAACGACGAAAGAAGTGATTATAATCTGGACACTACGAACGTGGCACAGAAAGTGGTGTTCGTAATTGATGATGACGTGGAACCAGGAATATATCGAGGGAAAATTTATAACAATGATAAAGGCACTTTATCCACGACCGTCAAAGGAATTATTAATGTGGCTACAGTGACTTTTGACAATATCAATGAAAACGATAATCCTAGCAACTACATTATCGATGACGTAGAAAATGATTCAGGTATTTAACAATATTGTTGAGATATTATATTTTGCACAAACTGCCTACACATATAAAAATAAATTGATTATCAATAAACGGGTTTGATTAAAGACTATAAGCGAATACAGCACATTTTAAATGCGATTACAATATAAAAATTATAATTTGTTTCAAACTGAAATATTATATTAAATTTACCTATTGATTGTATAATAGTGTCATTAAAAACAGCGATAACTTTAGTCAATTTTAAATATTTAATACAAAATTGAATTAAATTTTTTTTTATTGTACCACATGTAATAAATATTCGTATGGTCGTAGAAATTATAAATTCTGAACAGAACAAGAAAAATATTAGTTCTTCAATTATGTATTTTTGTTATTACTGTAAATAAGTTTTTTTTTGTAAGAGAGAAGATTACACTTAAATAATCATTTAATTGAGATATTCCAATACCTTTGTTTTTCATTAAAAGAGATTCTTTCCGTTTGTCTTAAGTTATAATTTGTTCCAATGTTTGCTGACATTCATTCGAAAATAAACTGGTGGGTAGAAAAATATTTTCGATTTCAATGTAATCGATATAATGATTGATTTCATAAAAAAATGTCTTAACTTTTATTTTAATGATATTTCGATCACGTTTTACAATATATTAAGAATAACAACTAAATGTTTACCTAAACGTTGTTCAAAAAGTATTTCATTTTCAAAGAATTATCAAACAAGTATAATACTTTTTACTTTTTTTTCATGTATATATTTATAATATAAATTGTTTATTTTTACCGCGTACAATTCATAAAAACGACAAATTATTGTACGGTAAGATTAAAAACTAATTTACAATAAGTTTTGCTTCAGTATTTGTACGCAAGTTAATTTAAATTACACAAAATACACACTGTAGAGAAAACATTATACGAAAAATCTCGGGGAAATAAAACAGATATTCAAAATATTCTATACGCGTTGTTTTTCTAGTCGAAAATAAATTTTTATAGAACATAAATCCAAAGAAATAAGTATTTCTTTTGTATTTTTCAAAATTTCAAGCTTAAGGTATTTTACAAAAACAAAAATAATTTCTACATTCCGGCTATTTGGACTTCATTCGTGTTGTATATTATGTTCGGATTTTATGATTCTCACATAAAATTCAACGATATGAAAATAATACACAAATAAATATTCTCGTCGTTATTTTATTTGATATGATTTCTGTGTTTCGTATTTATAAAAACAGTACATATAAAAATATAAATTTATTTTAACACTTATTGTAAAAAAAAAAATTATAGAATTTATAAACAAACGGGTGTAATGTACTCTTGACGCTTTGATAAAACAAAACACGCGTTTTCGAAAATTTCACACGATAATAAAACGTATTAAAATTAAAGAAATAAATAATTATAATATTTTTAAAATTAATTAATAATAAAGTGATTAAATAGAATTCGGTTCGAATATTTGGTATATTTGGTAGCCGCAGACAGGTCGCTTAAATGAATTTATTCGGATAAAGATTTAAGTTGTATTAATAAGTTTTGTTATTACTATAAATAGCTGAAAATTGAAAGAAATTGTTTAAAAAAATTTTTTCTTCAATATGATATAAAGCTATACATTTGGTGGGTATATTTCAAGTTTCTGTGGCCGTTAATTAGAAAATTGCGAAGAAATAACGATAATCGATTTGAACGAATCGTGTTTTTATCGGTAATTTTTCGGTAGCTTTTGAGTTTTCCTTTAGACACGCTATTGAGAAAGTCGAAAAATGACCTCTCTAAAGCATCAGTTTAGGAAACCGCGGCCCGTGAAGCAATTTTCCATGATCCCCAACCCTCACACACGAAGATCTTAAATTTAAAAAAATTATTTTCTCAATATAAATATATATGGGATAAAATGTAATTGGAAATCGCATTGAAATCCACAATTTTACACTTTTTTTTGTTTCTTAAAAACAAATTTTTTTACTTAGAAACTTGTATTTTACATTTGTAAAATAACACACTGATGTGAATTGATATTATAAATAGAAGTATAATAATAATAATAATAAAATTATATTAGTATTGTATCGTATGTAATATTTGTTTATTATTATTATTATTATTACTATTATTAATGTGGCCATATACGAAAATATGAAAAAGAAATATGGCCCAAGTGGTTAAAAATGTTACAGACTACTGTTTTAATATTATCGATTAGATGCGATTCGTTAGGTACCCCCGGAAATAAAGTATTACTGTAAAAATCCTTCCGATAGGAATTTTTTTGTCTGTACAGACATAAGAGAAAAAATATACACGCATCAATTGTCTATAACCAATATATATATATATACCATTGTTAAGAATTAAAAAATAATAATTATTATTATTATTATCTACGAAAATTACTATACCGATATCGTTTGTACAAACGTTTAGTTATTGTATGGAGAAAAACATAATATTACATTCTCGTGGATTGTTCAAAAGTGGAAAAACAATTTTCTCGGCATATTTCCCCCAACCTAACCTGTACATTGTCGTATACTCTACATTTTCCATAAACACACACTCACACCACAAAAGTCATAAATTTACCGGTATAGCAGGTCGTACACACACACACATACAACATAGTTTTCGCACTGCCATAAATCCACAGTCGTTTGTACGCGTGTCCGTGGCTTTGCGAGAGAATGAAAACCGAAAACTTACCTCACCGAACACAACTAACCGGAAAATCGTTCGACTCCCCAGCCCCTGCTCGCCGCCGCTGACAAAACGAAAACGACAGTGTAAAACATTATCTGCGCGCTTAACGGCGGGTGTGCACACGTTTTGTGTGTATTGCGTTAATTGTATTTATTGTTTAATAAACGATGTGAAATCTATGCAGTAAACTGGCGAATAAGAAACGCGTAATATTCTAGAACTTTTCAGCGGTTCTGGCCGAAATCGAGAGAGAAAACGGGCCCGTCGGGAGGGGTGGGAGGAGGAGAATTCGCGAGACGTTTTCGCGGGGCGTTGTGTGTTGTTGCGTTCTGGTAAATGGTGTGTACATCCGACGGACCGGAAACAGCCGAGATAATCCTCGTTTCTCGCGACTTCCGACTACGTGGTACGCCGTACCACCACCAGATGCAGTAAGACACCGTCGTAGTCGGTTCCACCTCTTCTCTAGTCCTTATCACCTGCGAATCTCTTTCTTCGAGATATTTCTTCTTTTTCTTCTCGTATATTCGTACACGTAAACCACCGTGTCGGCGTAACGGATATTTTGGCATAACTATTACGACGGAGGTGTAAACAACATTCCATAACGCGATATTCGGAATACATTATACGAAATCAAAAGGCGCGCGCGCGCGTGTGTGTGTTTATCGACGTGTGATGATTTTCGATTTGTACACGAGTTTACAAAAAACAACAAGTGCGGGTGTTGGTAATACGAATTTACATTGTACGACAAAATAAGATACCGCTTACGTCTCAGTTGTAACGAGAAAGGGGATGGAGGACACACACACACACGATAATAATCTGTTATTATATCCTTTACTGTCGTCGTCGTCGGTGGTGGTGGTGGTGGTAGAGTACGTACGCCTTAACACATCTTTAACACCGCCGCCGCCGCGTCAGTTGACAAACGAACGAACGAACTACGGGGGTAAAATGATTATTATAATGTGTGCTTTTCCGGTACGATAGACCACTCTCCTCGTACAACACAAGAATAAATGCGTTTTAATACACGCGTGCGAGGAGATATTATTATATTACGTGTATCATATGGTGGTGGTGAACAACAACAGACGAGAAGAAATACGTTATCCCGGCTCGAGCCGGTTAGATTATTAATATTATACAGAAATTTCATTGATACTTTAATGAAAGTTTCGTGTAAAACGGCTAAATAATTACGCACGTTGCGATTACTCGAGCCAAAATAAATAAATAAATATTACGACTCGGTTATAACAAACTATTTTCTAAAAGTTCTACGAACTCTAACGACAAACGTATAATAGACAATTGGTAGAGGTATCTAATAACATTAATTATTTAATTAATAACCAGGTACATTTAATATTTAATGTAAATAGTATTTAACATTACTGAATTTATGATCACGGATCAATAATAATGTTTAGATCATTCGATAACGTCAAGTGTTCATTTATAAATAAACGTTTACTTTCTCAAAGGTCCGCGTTATTAAAATTAAATAAATAAATAATAATAAAAAAACAAAACAAATCGTGTAACTAAATAGACAAGCTCTCTAGACATCATTTGTATTACAGTTTACTTTTAATCCAAACTCTTTAATATTATATATATTATTAATATGTTATTGAAAAATCGTATTGTAAATTTCAAGTTTTTTTTTTTTAATACAAATTTCCGAGTCTTTTTTCATCGCGTAATTTCTATAACAAATAATTTTTAATTTTTTTTTTCTTAAAAAAAACCAGTGTTGAGCAACAGGTAGATTTATCTAGCTAAAAAATTTATATCTATTAATTATAAAACTATAACTTATCTAGAAAAGTATTAGAAATTTGATATTCGTTATAATCTTGGATAGAAAAAAAAGTATACTTGTATTTATTAAAATACATTTAGAAAAGGAGTGATGAACTTAATTCATTCAATTATTAGACTAACTGCATAATCGTTGGGACGTTTATGATGTACACGCATACAAATATAATAAATAATACATTTTATATACCGAAACCGTTAAAACTGTCTCACAAAAGTTTTGTAAAACAAATATCAGAATAGACACAACGTTCACTAGGTGAATTTTATGACCGTTTTTGTTTCTTTATGTAGACGATTATGAATTACTCAGAATTATGACCACAAAACTATCATAATATATATATATATATAATAATTTTCACGCGCGCAATATAATAATTGAAGTATAACGTCCATAGCGCCAATATATGTAACACTGTTAAAACCTAATCATTTTATAAATATTTTTCTTCTATATATATCACCGATTTTGATTCATAACGATTGTTGTTTTTAACGCGTCGATTCAATTGTCTGGAAAGTTTTCGATCGTCTTAGACCTTTCTATTTTATGTTTATATATATACGATTTGAATTCTAAATATTTCACGTATATGATGTCATGATGAGGTACACAATTTAAATAAAAACATAGTACACGCGCACTGGTCCAGTTTATTTAGGTCAGTGTGGTCCAACACATATGGCCCGTGAAGACCATTTTTTTTTGCCCTTCAAAATAATATACATAATTATGACTATGAAAAATAGTGTACCATGTTTTCTACAATGAATTCAATTAAGTAAAAATTAAGAAATCGCATCGATAATTTATCATTGGAATCGTGCATAAAATTATCCGCCACAGGATGTAGACTATTGATATTGAAAATTCAGTAAAACAAAGTCAATCGTCAAACTGATTATTTACATTATTAAATACATTTAATCAATATATTTAATATGATTGTCATAATTAATACAATACAAATTGTATATAGTTTTCACTTTATTATTAATTTTTTTTTTATCGCTCTAACGTATTCACACTCGTACAACACGACACGACACAACAGACAAAAATCACGTCCAATTTACATACGGTCGACAAGGAACGACCAGACACACATTCAGTTGATTCCAATTTTCGTTTCGAACGGTCGGAAATTGTTAATTCCCAACATGTTTCGGAATTTAAAATTCGAAGATTTGGCCGTGATGGTGTAATAATATATTTTATGATCTAATATAATATAAAGACTAAATCCATGCACTGTGTCTATAATTATATTATTATTATATAAATAATAATAATAATAATAATAATTAGGCTTGTTGTAATCAGTGCAAAAATGTTCGTTATTCAAATGTAATTTATAAATTAATTTAAATATATGAGTACATAAAAATGTGTATATTTTAAACAAATTGATTCCGACAAGCACTGGCAAAACATTCTTTGCTCGAATGTTTTGTCGTATCGTGTCGTTACGGAGCTTGCCGGACCGATGTGAATTATACCGTGTTCAATTATATTGATAGAATATTTTGTCGTGTCGTGTTGTACGACTGTGAATCGAGCTTTAATGCGAATATACGAATTGGTCCGCGAACTAAAATAAGAATTGAGTCACAGTGATTTTGATTGTATATAATACATAACACATGTCCGTGAAATTTGAACGGCAATATTTGAAACTATATATCCGTGTCTCTATATAAACCAAAAAACGTTTATTCAATTCCGAATTACCTACACGAAATGTAAATAAAACCCGTTTTGTTTTTTTTTCTTCCACAGACGAATCAATATTCGGTTACACGTGGCGCCGTGTGACCGTAGCGCTGGTCGAAATCATTTCGCTGGTAATGCCACAGGATACGCACGAAGAATTCGACAACAGAGCGCATCGTAAAGAACGGCTACACCGACACTGGCACGCTGCGTCTGTCGTCCTTACCGCGATACTAGTGGCCGTTGTCATAGCGTTATCGTGCGGTATATGTGGCGTAATCGCCGTACTGTATCGCCGTCAACATTACAATCATCGTGGCGACAATCAAAGTCACGTGTACGGTCTTAGGTGCAACAACGGCGACGTCGACGAAGACGACATCAGCGAAGGTACTGAAAAAATGATCGTCGTCGGTGAACAAAACGCAGAAGTGGTGCCGCAACCGCCGGCAATCAGCGTCGGTGCACAAGAACAACATCAACCGCCGATGAGAGCGTGTCGACGATTGGAATACGGTGTGGACGACGCGTCCAACAACTGTAATGCCGATGTCCTACAGCCGCTGTTGCAATTACAACTGCGTCGCCAACCGCCGCAATACCAATCGAATAATGACGAAACAAAAGGACAACCGTCATTATCCGTATTCCCAATAGCAGCAGCAGCAGCAGCAGCTACCGCTAATCGGTACACCAACAACAATAACGGCACTGACTCCACCAATGACGTTATAAAGAATACAAAAGTCGGTAACCGCGAAAACAGCAACAGCGGACCAGACATAGTTATGTCGACGGCTACAACACTAGCCAACAACAACACTGGTATACTTGTATTAAATTCCACTAATCGTCGGGTTTTATAAAATTAAATCACTAAAATACAATGAAAATTAATAAAAGCGTATACCGTTTCACAATATACCGTATGGTATTTATTCTGAATAATTTCAAAATAGTTTAAAATAAATAACTTCTTATTAAAAAGTACATATATTCGCGGAAAATTATTTAATGAATAGGCGAACGAAAATAAACAATTTAAAATTTATTATTCAGGCACATTATATAATACTTGTATCGTTTTTTTTTTTTTTTTTTTTTTGGAAAAATTAGGGAAACAAATAAGTACGATGAATTGTGATGACAGGCTGGTAACAAGAAGAGGAGAAAATGAAATATATAAATTAACTAAATTTCAAGAAAATAGATCCCACGATTTTCAGAATGTATGGTGTATGAAGGGAATGATAAAAAAGTGCTGACGAATTATGAGGAGATGAATTAAAGTGATATGTAAAAAAAAAAATTAAAAGGCTATTGGATGAGGAATTTATTAATATTAATACTTTTATTAATTTGCAGTTAATAATTTTATTAAGATAACTATATTACTGTTATCATTATAGATAGACCAAGTGGTAACTGGCAACAGAAACATCGACAAATGAAGTTCGATACTACAAACAGTACTCACCAATGGCCGTTGCAACGACTTGAGTTTCAAAAATCTAATATGCCCACCTCTCACTCGAAGGCTGCTACATTATCGACAACTATAACGCCATCACCATCTGCAGTTTTGACGAATAAAAATATAAAACCTAAAACAATCAGGACGTTAAACGATGAACCACGTTCAATATCACCACAGGTGTTATTGAATGCGCTTCATCGAGAGTCATCTATCTGAAACATTATGATTAAGTTTAGGGGATTATTAAATACGAGTACACAAATTTTGTCTTAAAGACTTAATTATATATATATTTTTTTTTCTAACTTTATTTATCAAACTAATTGTTCGTTATAAACAATTATTTATGTGTTTACCATATTTGCAATTTACATATTATCAACTTTGTCGAATATCGTTGAATAATATACTACTTACGTATTATTTAAATTGGATTATTGTTACTGTATAATGTTATTGTTAAATATGTTTTACAATTTCAACAGATGTGTTACCATTTTCAACCCTTTAATATTACCTTTTAGATCAACCGAAATACGTTACATAAACTTTGACATTTTTTTTTTTTTGTTTTGCTAGAATAGATATTTTTGTTAACATTCAATATTCTGTATTATGGTTGGATTCTACTTGATTTACCGTTGTCATATTATACGTGTACATATCAATTACATTATCAATATATTATTATGTGTTATCATTTATGATTATTAACTTATTAACTGATAATGCATATGTAATTCTTTAGATAACAATTGTCTTTCTATTTAAATCCATTTTAAAGTTCCTCATATATATATATATATATGAATATACTCGCCTACACGTCTCAATATAGTATAATTGTTTTACTTTGTACCGATTACATTAAACTAATAATAGGATGTATTTATATTTTATGCATATTATGTAACCTTTATATATAAAAACAGATATCTAACAATTTAATTGGCTGAACGATCAAAGAACCAATAGTTCTATTATGATTTCATACATATTTTGTTCATTTAACAGGACATCATGCTGTCCTTATTCTAACCAATAGTTTAATATTCAGTTAACTTTTTTTATAATAGTGCTAACAATTTTTTTGTGTGTTACTTGTGTTTTCCAAATGTCTTTTCTAAAAAAGAAAAAAAAATATTGAATTTTGTTCTCGATAATTTTAATATGTTCAAAGATGACGTTAACGAAAAAATATTTCTAATATACAAATATGATTTCTCTTATAATATAAAAACTACAAATTTAAAAAATAAATAGAAAACACACGGCGTCCTAAGAAATAAACATGTTTCCTTAACTGTTTACACTGTATTAGATGAAATCGGTATCGAGCCAGTAGCCATCGTTATCAGCATCGATTGTATCTCGGAAAAAGATTTTCCATTGGTCTCGGGAATGAAAATCCACACAAATGTAGCACCAAGTACACAAAATACAAAGTATAATGCGAAAAGATCAGAATACCCAATACTCATTGACATTTCAATCGAGAAGTAGTGTAGTATTACATACAGCATAATCCCGTTTACAGCAGTTGCTATACTCGTGCCATATGGTTTAAACTGAAAATAAATTGATTGATTTAACATAAAAATATACGATTGTTATAAAATAGACTAGAACAAATTGGACAATAAATTGTATAAAAAGTTTAAATATATATTATTCATAATTTCATGTCGTATTCAGGATGCAAAACGTACTTCATTGGAGAATATCTCGCCTATAATTATCCATGGTACGGGTCCAAAGCCCAGAGAAAAAGCCGAAACAAATATGCATAGGTAAGCCAAAGATGCCCAGCCAGCATAAGGTGTTTCGATATCAAAATATAGGGATATGCAAAGCATACTTATAGCCATAAAACTTGCTGAAATCATTAGCAATACTCGACGTCCTGTATTGTCTATAATTGCCACTGTTAATATTGCCACGATGACCTATAACAAAGGAAAATTATCATTAAACTAATTACAATTTTGTTATGCAAATATATTTAGTATGTATACATTGTATGTTTATTTATATATACACATATATCATAACTTAGTGAGTTCGAACATTGAATTAAAATAAAAACATTCATTCCTTCCAATTAGATGATAATATAATTATGATTTAATTACTTGGTCACAAACTACTCGTTTTTATTTTTACATTGAAATCGTAGGTAGGTATATTATTTTATTATTCCCTACAATCAACATTTTATTTTTACACAAAAACCAAGACATTTATAAATTCATTTAATTTAAATATCAGATGATGTAAACTTGATAAATGTTACTGATAGCAATTTCAAAGTTCAACACTTAGGTAGAGATCAAATATTGATAAGTGCAAATTGAAAATGACAACAAAACATCCCGTATGCTAACCTGAACGATTCCGACAGTCATGACGGTAACCTCTATACTTATGTCACTATTAAATTGTTTCGCAATATAAATAACGTTAACTACGATGTAATTAATTCCACATAATTGCTGTAAGAACATACAACAAATTCCAATCCACAATGATTCGCAATTATGCCGGTTAAAAAACAAGTCTAAAAACTTCTTTTGATCTCTTGTTTCTTGTTCTATTTCACTCTGTAACAAAAAAATCCCCAAATAACAATATGAAGTATATGAAGAAACGATTAAGGTCACAATTTTTTACATCTTAACAAGTGTTATATATATATATATATATATATCTTATACACTTCTTAATTATAAGAATTTAAATGTAACACTAATTCACCATTTAACAATTCGCAATCGTATTAATTGTATAATTTAAAATATATTTCTTGATTTGTCCTATGATTCTATGAAATAATATATACGAGTAAACCAAGGATTCAATAGATTTAAAAAATAAAATTATTTTATTTTGTAATATATATATATATTGTTTATATTACTTTAAAAAATTCCATTCATCCGATAATTATTAATAGCACCATTAAATTGTAATATTATAAATTTATGTTTAAAGACAAAAAAATTATCTGAATTGCAAAGCATATATTACAATCCACTCTCAACCACCAACTTCAGAGCAGCAAGATGTTTTAAACTCAAGTTGGAAGTTTGACATGCACCTTTCCATTTAGAATAGATAGACACAACATAATGCTAGTAAGACGTTTACATAAGATTACATGTTATACAAGATTATATTTTGTAAGGCTGAGCATTAACGAGTAAAAAGTTAAAAAGATATGTTAATTTTAATTAAATTATTTAAAGCATTAAACTTTTTAAATTCACTTTCAACTTGATTGGTTTATTTTTAACTTAACGTATTAAATTTAAGTTAACTTTATATACATTATACAATTAATATTAATTCGATTTTCCTAAAATATGGTGTTTATAATTATATTAATGTAAGGGATTTTTAAAATATAGAAGAAATGTAATGAATTAAGCTTAAGGTGTTGAAAAAAGTCATGAAAAACTATTTGTGTGTCTAGATATAAAATATAACAACTTTATATATTTTATTTCTTTAATTTTGTATGCCATTTCTTAATTTTCTACACTTTAACATAAGTAAAAGGTTATTAAATATTTGTTTTGATTTACACAAAAAAAACATATATATATATATATACATATGTAAGAAATGTATAAAAAAAATTTACGCAATTTTTTTGTGTTAAGCTTTAACTAAAAGTTCACCCATAAATTATAAATTTATTAAAATAAATGAAAGTAACTTAATTTAGGTACTGGTATTTCAAGACATTACATATTATTTATATTTTTCTATCAAACACATTTCTAGTTGTAATATACTACCTTCACATTAAGCAATTCTTGTGCGATGTCATCTTTTTCATTGTCGCGAAGTTTGTCCAACGATTTCTTGGCCTCATCATCACTGTTTTTACTTAACAGGAAGTACGGTGATTCAGGAATGAATAGCACTCCTATCACATGAATTATAGTCCATATTCCACACAACATGTTATACGACATATAGTTGGCGTTCAAGATCAAGCCAAACAGGTAGGAGTAAAAAATTCCGATGGAGAAAAAAACGTGAAATATCGATAACAAACTGCCTGAAAAAACCTCATATATGTACAGAGAAATTAATGTAAAAATATTTCCAAGTCTCTCTTAGAGTTTTATATATAGGGCTAGGAACTTTAGGAGTTTGCATGGTTTTTAATAATTATTCAAAATATAACTCAGTATATAGAAATTCGTAATTATTATTTAAGTATGTATATAGGTACCTAATAGATACCGTCATTTTAAATTATGGTTTTTAATTCATATTTTAGTGATTGTACATATTTTAAAGTTGTTTTAGGACATAAAATCCCTAGCCCCACTCATATATTAAAATATGTATCCAAAGCTAGCAAACATCAGCCAAAAATTATTTGTCGGACTTTATTAAAGGTTCCCCGAACATTAAGTTTTGGTAAACTATTTAAATTATTTGTTATACAATTTATAACTATATTTTACACGCGTATAGAATTCAAAACATTATAGTTTTTGTATTTGTTACAAATTCAAACCTCCATGTATTCTATCATTTGTTCATTGAATCTAAAATAGTTTATAATTGTTTCGTTGCATTTTATCTTTTGTTTTAGGTTTGATAACAAAATGTAGAATAGTAATCAAGTATGATAACGTAAAACTTAAACGATACTAACACAGATTTCAGTTATAAAGGATAAGTATTTTGATGATTAATTTCAAAATAATTATAAGTACAGTGGTGTCACAATTAATGAACAATTGGTAGGCTTTAGAAAACGATATTCTTTCAGAATTTATTCAAGCTGACAAGATATAGAATTTAAATGGTTATAATGTGTGATAATTTTTCTAAGTAGATAGGTCGACTATTATTACAAATATTGTCGTAGATGCGATTTCATACATTACAAATTAAAAATATTATACGTGACTAGATGGACTGAACAGTATTAAGCTGTCAATAATTATCTTTAATTATTCGAATACGTACAATCGAGTCGGTTATCATATATATATATATGATTTTCAACTAGAATAACACTAAAGCATCATCGACACAAGCGAGCAATCTATGTACCTACATGAAAGAAAATATTAATATTTGTTTGCCTATAATAACTGTAGTGCTTGGTTTTGGATTATCTCTTTCAAAATAGCTTTGTTAGTATAGAGGAAGCTTTGGATCTCATTGAATATACATTATAAAATATTATTTTTTTTATTTAGTAGCCTTTGTATACCCACTATTTACCTCTAATATGTGGTTGTGAAATCTCACCAACGTACGTTGGTATGACAGTGCATAGACTGCCGATTCCGATTCCTTGGAGCACTCTACCTGTATTTAATTTCCATTCCACGCCAGGCATGAGAAGGAACATCCAACCCGAGATAACAAACAATTCGGAGAGTATCATAGTGTTACGGTGACCGATCAGACGCGTCACTTTACCAGCGGGTAATGCACCAATGGACCCTCCAATTCCGAATATGGAAAAGTAATTCTTCTGCATTTCCGAGGTAAAACTCATCGAATATTCATCTATCAACATAATAGCACTCGGCCACGTAGATCCCAAAATCATACCCATATTCAGACCTCCAAAAGTTGCTAAAAAACATATTGCCACGTATTCAATTAATCGATTTTACTCGCTGATATAAAGTGTTTATAATATTTTAATTATTTGATAATTTAAAATAATTATAGTAAATGTGTGTGTTTATATTAAATAAACACAG
Source organism: Chaetogeoica ovagalla (assembly GCA_032441825.1). Classification (NCBI taxonomy): domain Eukaryota; kingdom Metazoa; phylum Arthropoda; class Insecta; order Hemiptera; family Aphididae; genus Chaetogeoica; species Chaetogeoica ovagalla. The sequence goes on along the minus strand of CM063747.1, from coordinate 483,874 downwards.
TCGTGATCTTCAATGGAAAAAAAAAGGATGACTATTATTTTCCTCTTTAAATCATAGTTATATAGTGATTTTCAAGGCTATGGTGAAGTGTCTATATTAATCTGACCATTTAATTTTTATTAATACCAATGGCATTTCTTCAATACGGAAAATATATAATTCGATATAATTATTACAAACGTCGAGAAATACTTATACTTACCGATTAATGCAGAGAATATTTGACCACGTACACCTTTAAATATCAACACCATGATATTTTTTTTTATTAAAATATGTTTTTTTTTCTAAAATGTATAATAAAAATAAACATCCCGAACAATTCTTATACGCTATGCAACAAAATATTAACACAGCGGTATCTATACAACCAGAATATATATATATATATATAAATACACACACACACACACACCTACTGTGCGTTAAAATTCACCAACAAGTAACGCACAACGTATATTTTATTCGAACATCGTAATGTTCATGTTTAATAAATATATTGATTCCTGTTGATTTTATTACCACGCCGCAACTGGTATACGAAGAACAACCCGAAAATATAATTTTTTTTTACATTAAATTATAGACTATTATGTATTCTATGTTACATGCGCACTAAGAACGTTCCCGTTACATTATCTGCATGTTCTTTCATGGTTGTAATTACAGATATATAAGCGTCATATTATATCAATATGTTATGAACAAATATAATTAAAACATTGAAAAACTCCAGTGATGACGCGAATAATCAACTGTTTGCGCAATATATATATTTATATATGTAATATCCGATCAACCGGTTATTTTGTAGTGCGTCCGTCGACTATAGCCGACGCGTAGGTATTTTAGCCTGGTGATAATCCGATAAAATCGAGTTCAGTATTACCATTGATTATTATTTATATAAGTAACCTACAATATCATGCACATGTATGAAAATCGAATTTGCGTGTTCATCAACAACCTAACGCACGCTATTATTATTATTATTATTAATGTCAATAAATCGTGTGTACCTTAATACCGGTTAGGGCACAATAGGTAAATATTTTTAAGGGGGGCTGGTTTGATTTTCACTTTTTCTGTTTTTTTTTTTTTTTAACTTTTACCCTGTGAACCGATGAATTGCAAATAAAAACAAAGCCAGGAGGCAATTAGTTGCAATTGAATTGCAATTTTTTGACACCGGTTTGGGGTCGATATCTCTGTGTGGGGGACTAACTTTACGCATATTCAATAGTACACGTAGCACGAATATAATGTTCAGCCGTGTTACCATGTGTGCAGGGGCGTATACAAGAGGGGGGAGTACATGGGGGTCACATCAAGTCGTGTACTCGTATGTAGTGTGTTTAGTGTTCCGAAGACGGACGAACGGCTGACGGTTGACGAATGCGAAGTGTTCATTGCAGTGTTAGATTTAAATTAATAATTATTAATATTTGGCTGTAAATCGTTATGATGAGTGCGAAAATAATAAAACTCAGTGGTTTGTAGAATAGAACAAATTACTTTAAAAAAACAGTTAAAGGCACAAAAAATGAATAATTGTTGCATAAACGAAGAAATTGGATAGCTTCTTTAAAAAGTGAGCTTTTTAACGTACCCTTTGCTTATAATATTAAGTTTATCAAAGTTTTTAATTTCCATTAATTTAAAAAACTTCTTTGAAAAATTATTCTATAACAAAAAACATATTGCCATACGTATTAATGTAAGTTGATTAGCTATTATATTAAGTATATTTTACAATTTTATTTTAATTTTTTAATTTATATTTTTGTTTTTTTGGTGGAAGGGGGAGAAGGATGGCAAAAATTATTTGCTCCAGTGCGGTATTGGTGATTAATCCGGCACTGTATATAACACATTATTATAATATATTATATAGTGTAGTAATTTATTATACAATGTAAGAAGTGAGGGGACGACAAGTGCGCCGCCGAGCCGTCACACCGCGGCGCGCTCTCTGTTGACGACTCGTCGGAAAGCGCGCGCCGCGGCGAACAAAGAAGGGCGCCACGCGCGTGTCTAACCTAATCTAACCGCCGCCAAAACACGTTCACGCGTAACGAAACTCGGAGAAAAAAATGTCTATTATGCACAGTTGAATTGAACAAAAAGAGCCCAGCGAAATTATTTTGTCCATGGCCTCGCAAAAACAAGGGCCGACCCTGCTGCTATTAGTTATTTTTATGATATATATATCTGTGTTATTCCCTTCAATTTTATTCTCAAAATTATATAATCGTGTGTTCAAACACCTCCGATTTTACAGGATAGAATTGAAACACAAAAGAATCTGTGTTCATCCGGTTTCATAATCGCCGCGGATTAATGATATGATGAATACCACCACCATTTGTATCGCTTTTTTTTAAATCGTCGTGACTTTTTTTTTTTCAAAACATGATATTTCAAAAAACGCCATTATCTCCAAAATGTTGTTCTCTATCGTCCTTCCATTTTTCCGAGAATTTCTATATGAATATATATTTATTTATTGAATATTGATATTTAAATGAATACAACAATAATGAATAATTAAAACGTTTAAATAATACTGGAAGTTTTGAAAAAAATTGAATAAATAATTTGATGTTCGTAAACAACGACTGTTTGTTCGGTCGTATCTTTCGGCGTCCGTGTGTCCACCGTCGTTTCATCACGCATTAACGAATTAGCCAGTTCAACAGGTTCTGGACGGACCTGAGTGTGACGAATGGAATCTAATACGAGGTAAAAACAACTAAAAAAAATAATCAATTTAAAACAAATTTCTTAGTGAAAAAAAAAATAATAATAAAAAAAAAATGATCGTCGGTACTATAATGATAATATAACATCACAACGTCGACAACGTATTGACAACAGTGTTATAATAAAATACGTGATGATGTCCCATGATATGATTAAAGATGATGATGATGATTAAAGATGTTATCATCAAAACTTATAGGACAATAACTAGACGTTAGGCGTAAAGTGGGGGGCTAGTGGGCGTCTTAGCACTCCTCAAACTTAACTATATGGTTTTACTAAAACTACAAACATTTGAAAATTAATTATGTCGTTTTATATTGTAATAGTTAAAAAAAATATTCAAAAATAAAATTTAAGTACGCGTTCGTAGTAGATTAATTTAAATAACCTAATGCACATTATTATAATGTTAATAAAAAAAGCTTCGATTTCATACAGCGCATTTGCTAATCATGGGATGCAGATAAAAATGGCAGATTACGCTATGAATTTGTTTTTATTGATCAAAGACTCTAAATATAGAATCTTATATTGCATATTTTAAGTATTTTAGATTTTAGTTCTACTTCTTGCTAATATGCATTAAATTTAACTTATTCTGTGTTTTTCGTATATTTCGTAACATTGAGATAAAAAAATTACCAGATTTTCCACATTATTATCTACGTTTAGGTATTTCAGACAGTTCCCCATAATCAATCGATAACCTAGCAATAATTTTCATAAACTACATACACTTATCTACAACAGTAAGAGCTCTATTAAGTATTATACCGAGAAGTTATTTATAATACAAAATGAGCTCGAATATCTCATAGGACTTACACGTTTTCTGTAAAAACGCATTTTTCCTATCTATTTTTGAAAAATCCTTAAAGCCCCTCCCGTGGCTACGCCACTGTGTCCACGTCTTTACTCGCTCATGCCTATTACACTTACGTTAAATAACGCATCGTATTTAGTCTGTAACGCCATAGAAGCTCCGGGGCTTTGAATTTCAGATATCACAGCTGCTCCTCCTACGGATCCTTAAAAGAGATTATTATTATTATTATATAGTAATATATTAATGAATAATACAGTTATTACATAAACTGAACGCGCGGTCGATTGACAATATTTATAATATGGTAGTAATCTAATTGATTTCCATTTCATTGATATTTGTATATTTTAAAAATATTTTGAAAACAATTTGTTTTTTTTTTTTGTTTTAAGATAACTTCAAATGATCTTAATTTTAAGTATACGAGTAAGTCATCCTATTTCAATTATTGAATACATATTTTATTGAAAAATACGAAAATACGTATGTTTGATAAAATGATGACGACGTGAAATTAATATATTCTAATCCAAATTCTATGTAAATATACAATTTTATACCGTGCGTTTGGTCATTGTTTTTGTCGTTTAGAAAATAACGTTTTGATCAGGAAAATTATGTTTTAGACATATTTTTTTGATTATTATTTTTAAAGTATTGTCGTGAAGGTGAAGTGTGAAGGTAAACGAAATGGGAACCAATAATTCACTCGACACGTGAAGAAAGTGGGATTTGAACGGGAACTTGTTTTCGGGCAGCGAGGGAGAAAGTTCGAGAATCAAATACGGAATCGATCTATACGCGATACTAGTGTAACGCAGGCGATGAATATTAATGCATTAGTATTATAATCGTACCTGGCTGACCTTGTTGATGTAACCGTTTCAGGTTCAGATACGTGTTCAAACACTCTATTATGCTGATCGGGATCTATACGAAATACATTATAGAACGTAATAATATAGTTAAATATATAATATTATATGAAATATAATAATTGTATATTACGTATACGTTTACCACGTAAACGTATATAACAGCGGCTCTCATACTGTGGTACGCGATAAATTAAAAATAAATAAAAACGCGTATAGATTTCGTATTAATAAAAATGGGAAATAAAGTCAATAAATAAGATTTGCTATAATCGTCGACATGCGCCGCGCACTCACGTAGAATATTATTTGAAAGAAAACTAATAAATTTGTATTAATAAATAAAAAAATAATTATATTATAATATTTTACTGCCTCGTTATTTTTAAATAAATTTATTTAACAATGTAAAATACGGATCGTTCTGTTTTTAATCATTAATGGTACGCGACGGATTGATAATATACTTAAATGGTACGCGAAAAAAAAGTCTGAGAACCGCTGGTATATAATATTTATTTTATTTAACCTGTCGGATATTCGAATTTCGAATTATCGGTTTAAAGAACTTAACGGTTTATTGAAAAAAGTTCATTAAAAAAATAACATATTTTTTCATTTAAAAAACTCGCTTTTACTGTGCGAAACTTATGTAAATAATAATATATAAAATAACAATAATATTATTGTGAAGTAAAAAATTAGTATGTAATATATGTATACATATGTAATTGTACACTTATACTTATGTATATATTGTATACTCTCGTATGTCGGATTGACGAGTGTGTATTTTGCAAATATTACAATAGTTTAAAATTTCAGAATTTTTAAATTTATTGTTGGGTAATAATGGAAAATTGGTTCTTTAAATATAAGTTTCACGTATGCAATAGCATTGCGAACGATTTTTTTTTTTTTTTTTGAAAGAACGTCCCAATGTGTTATTATAGGGTTGGTCGTGGATCCACCCATTCTGTGGATCGAATGGGTGCTATAAAATGTATAGATTAAGTATATTTAGATATAATTGAGTGGAGAAACATTTAAATAATGAGATTGATAATAATTATCTCAGTTCGAGGTAATGATTATATTGAATTCTGTGGGTTTGAGTGACGATGATTTTTCCACATTTCCTGTAAAGCCCGCGTCCTACACGAGTACACGACTCGTATACTTATTATCATTAAATCGTATTAGAGGTAATATTTATGATATCTTACAGTCTTAGAGTTTCTTTTTTTTTTTAGGAACGAGGAAAGTTCCTTTTTTTTCAAGTCTGAAACGATAAAGGATTCAATTCCTTTTTAACAAAACGAACGTTAGTAACTAATTCCTTTTTAAATGAAACATTCCGAGCATTGCATATATATATATATATATTACGTATAAATATTATAACCGTCAAAAATATTACCTGGTTGCGCCACTGGTATTTAATAGTAGAATGTACTCACCGCGAAAACCATGTTGAAAAATTTGTTTTTAAACCCTTCTTGATAGTGTGGCCGCGTTCCGGCGTCGACGCTTCCGGGTTTTCCGCCGTTACCGCTTCCTTCGGGTGCCGGATTGACAGCAGGGACTGCGGCACCAGCGCCCGAACCGTTATTGCCCGCAGAAGTTTTGGTACCGTCGTCGAACAAAAAAGCGGAGGGATATAAATCTTCCACTAACGGCGCCGAAGTCGATTGGACGTTGTCGTTGACGACGGGTTTATCGGACGGAGTGATTTTCTGCAAAATGGAAATTGCGTGAAAGCGGTTAGTGAAATCGAATCGTCGCATGAACCATTCGTGGAGTGAAAATCGGTTCGTTGTCATATAAAGTGTTGAATACGATAAGAATAATATTTCGAATTTCGTGTTTCGAATAATATACGTTTTATGAACTTCAGAAAAAAATAAGAAATAAAAATAATAAGATTTTTGCATTTACTGGAAAAATGTATGAGGACGAAAATATAGATTATATCAATCGTGTACAATTTGACGTTGATTGTAAAAATAATATAAAGATAGATTGTGTCCAATACATTATATTTAATTAAATTTGTATGTATTAAGTGTACTGAATTTTATATGCTACGTATTAAATACAAAAATGTTTAATACGTAAATAAATAAAAAGTAATTGAACACGAATATGTTGAATCCCACTCATAATTCCAGTTTTAAATACTTATTATCAGATCTCGCATGGAATATTGTTAATACGCATATATTATTATATTCATCGTTCGAGTTTTACCGAAATAAGTATACTTTATACGGAATGTTATAACTACAGTGGTTTCGTTTGTTTTCCTTTCTAGACATGAGATAATCTCTCCAGTTAAGTGCGATGACCCTCCGTACATTGGGTCGACCATGACACATATAACCGAACAACAAGCCGACCGACGCTGTCGCCAGAGTCACGTGTATAGCCATCGTATTATTATTATTATTATATCTCAATACAAGTTCAAATAGTACACAGACATTAGACTGAAAGAATACAAGAATGCACTATCTACGTTAAAAATCGATTTTTCAAAGAACATATTTTCGTACGTGTATTAACGATATTCCTACAGACAATCCATTAAGTACAGACCACGATTGTCTGCACGTGTGTAGGTAGACAACCGCGGCACAGACTAATCAAGCGAAAAAAAAGTACATAATACATTTTATTTTACACAATAAAATGCTTTTTCCCATTTATTTTTAATGCATAAACGTGTCTGGTAACGTGTTCCAGATTTTTAGAATTTTATTATTCACAGTTTTCCTGAAAAAGGTTGAAATCTATTTGTTTCATTAGTTGCGTGGCATCAATAAACTTATGTGTTCAAGTGTTACATGACTGAATATCAATTAACTCAAATTTAAATTTATACATTAAAAATAATGTAAACTGAATTTATCGAAATTACAATTATCCATGGTATATGAGAAATTTATGTTTTATTTGAATTTTTTAAAATCCATTTACCTGTTTTATCATTATTAAAAATGTATACAATTGTTTCTCAACACATTAATATTTTAAAATATAATTCATATATATTTTTTTTTCAATTTGAATTAATTTTTAATTTTTTTTTTTTTTTTTTTTGCTTGTCAGTGAAATTTGGCTCAGGTGTGACATATTCTGTCGATAAGTTAAACTTAACGAATTCGGAAGCTTCGGAATTGAAAATTTACTACCTATAAACATTATGCGGTATGTGTGTAAAGTAATGCGTAACTCACCGCTACAACCGGGTTACCGGCTTTGAACAAAAAAGTAGAAGGAAGTTCTTTTACTAATGGCACCGAAGCCAATTTGACGTTGTCATTGACGGCGACGACTCCACTTGACGGAATGATTTCCTGCAAATGGAAATTACGTACAAGCGATTAATTATTATTAGTTATAATCGTATGAATAATTCATGAGTGAAGCGCAGTTTTGTTATAATATTAATTGAATACGATAAGAATAATATTTTCATTATTATTCAATAAATAATTTATGGATTGGTTTAAAAAAAAAAAATGAAAATATTTCTATACGTGTAGTATAATGTAATGCACATCTTTGAGCACTTGTGAGAATCTACAAATAAGAATATACGAAATAGCCATATAGATTATAATACCTATCGTACACAATTTATAAGTTGAGTAGAAAAATAATATCAAAACAGATTGTACCTAGTGTATAAAATTTAATTTTTACGTTTTCAACGAACATTTTATCCTCAATTATAATGTTACGTTTCAAATATAGAAATATGAAATACGTAAATAAATAAAAATAAGTAATCGTATAACAGAAAAATCTTTAATTCCACTCAAAATTTGAGTTTTAAATACTAATAATTATTAATCATACATATTAGTGATTTCAACAATAATATTTAATCATCGGTAAATTCATGTACGATAAAGTTTAAATAAAATTTTTAGATTTCAATTCTCATAATTCCAAATTTATTCAAATATAATCGTAGGTTTCAAAAATGGAAAACTTAAATTTTAAGACCAAAAATCCCAAAAATAACTAAAATCCTTTTGTAACTAATGGCGTTCGTCTCCATTTCGTCCGATATTATAATACGTCTCGATGGTTTCGACTTGATATGTTTTAAGTCACAAGTTCGCAATCTTAAATTTTTTTTCTACGCGCACACCGAGTAAATATCACTTAACCATTTCCCTTTCTCTTCTCTTTTATTATGTATACTGTAAAATATACTCACCGTGTTCATCAAAAAAGCTGAGGGGTTTTCTTCCCACGTTGCCGATGCTGAATGGACGTTTTCATTAACGTTTCCTCCGGATGGAATGATGACTTCCTGCAAATGAAAATTAAGTACACACGGCTAGTTAGGTATTATAGTATATCAAATTACAGTAGTCGTTATTTCCCTAATAATTAGAGAAATATGTTGAAAATGTACACGTGTTAGGTGTATTGTATACCGTTCCTCGGCATTAGAGTCGATGGGCCGAATACGAATCAGTATTAATTTTTTGAAAGGGCTTATTTATAAGGGAGTTGACTGGTTTTGAACCCCCCCCCCGACCTACAAAACTACTTCACCAAATATTTTAACCATAAATCCGTAAAACCGACCAGGCATCAAACCGCAACAAAAAAAAAGCAAAAATATATATATATAATAATAATATAATATATTTAATATATATAATATATAATAATAATATAATATTTGATAACTACAAACGCGGTCTCAACGTGATTTGTATTTTATTCGTGTTATTCTTGTAAATATAAAGATTTGCTAACCGTTACACACACCAATATTTAAATAGCAAATCTTGAAATTCCTTATTACTTTTTAATACGGCTAATAAAATTATAAACAATGAATTCGCGAAAATGAAATACACCCTTCTTTTATGCCCATCGTGTCTACATTAAAATTTGTTAGCATAAAAAGATTAAATAATTTTATACCAGAAACATATAAAATCTAAAAATTTAGGTATTTTTAATTTTTTATATTGTGCACAATAGTGATATTCAAACTTTTTCATCTTACGACTCCCTTGTGTCTTTACAAAATTTTGACAGCTCCCAAATTATTAATGACAAAAATATAATGTCCATATAAGTGTGTACATTTATTTATTTACAATAATATACAAAATATTTAATTTAAAAAAAAAACTGAAATCAAATGTTTTATATGTTAAATAAAATAAATCAATAAAATTGATGAAAATGTCATTATCGTTTCCATTATCACTATCATCTCAATATTATATTATTTTGTATTCCTGTTCTATGCCACACGGGCACTCCTGACCAACTCACACGGCGCCCCTGGGAGCCACCACGTACAATTCCGAATACCCCTGCTATAACTATATAATACTTATGTAAAAACTACAGAAGGAATTAAATGATTTAACGCATACACTAAGTATTATCGAAGTGTTAATTAAATACTTTAGAATAAATGATAAATAATATAGAAAACACGAATTTAACATAATATATAAAAAAAGTAAAAATTTCAGAACAGCTGGAAGATAAATAAATAGTGCGAATTCTCAAGCATCGCCTATAGAAGATTATTGAAGAGTGATTTTTGTACCGTTTGCAGACAATTTCATCAACTACTACTACATTCGACATAGTAATATACTACGTAATACAAAATTTTTACACTCTAATAATGTACTATTTTTCCCGACTATTTCGAATATGAAGTTTTATATTTGAAAACAACAAAAATCGTTATATTCGAAAAGTAGTTCTGACCTAAATCCAGTTTGTTATTTCTTTGTTACATTTTCAAAATTCAAACTTCAAGCGCTTGAAAAATTTTAAATATTGTTTAATATTTCTAATTTCGTACGAAATTTTCAGGCGCGTCGTTAATTTTTCCGGTTATTTATAATTTTTTTTTTTTTGCATTATTTTCTTCTTATACGCTTTAGAAATATACTACCGGGAATAATAAATAAAAACATAACTTATAATAGATATTATTATCTTTGTTGATATTGAAAATAAGTGTTGCTAATTATAATATAATCGACAATTTTTTTTACCAATAGGATGAAAACGAACAAGAATATATCGCGTTTAATTTAAAATGATATGAAGTATGATTTGTTTATAATATTATTAACAAGCTAGTATTAAAAATAGCTTCGATATCATTAATATTTTAATTTACATCAAATTAACGTCACTCAAATTAGACGCTACAAACTAAGATCTCAAGAATCTTCCCTGTATTTCACCTAACAACACTCTCCTCCCCCCTCCTGAATTCATTCAATGAACATCATAATGCTAAGATTTTAAAAATATTCCACTAAAAACAATACCTTCTAGTAATTATACCTTTAAATTTTATATAATAACCCTGGAAAATATATAATAAATATATATATACCTATGTTTCAAAAAGCAAGACAGGATGATCGGTAATATGGAATAATACAAAACATATATACAAGCTTCTTAATATATAATTAATTTTCACCGTGAAATCATATGTTATACTCATAGATATATAAGTCACACATTTTTTTCAGATTCCCTTGGTGCAATAAACAACATTAAAAATTCGTATAATACCTTTGACAAACGCGCAAGTACAATACCTAAAAAAAATATGCAAAGTGGAAATAAATTTAAATATACTGGATACCAGGATATGTATTTCCCAATAGCCTGTGATGCCACTGATTATGTTATAATAAAATAAAGTATTAACCAATAAATTATAATTATAGGGGAAAATAAGACCACGCGCAAGCCGCAAGGAAACTCTTACAATTATTACTACGAAAAAAAATCATCTAAAAAAATCAAATGATGACAATATTTAATTTCAATTTTAATTGAATAAATTGTGTCATCGTGATATAAAAATAAATACATAATATAATATAACAATAATACCGAAGAGTTTACCTTGATAACGAGTTTCGACACACATATGGTTCTACCCACGCGACTATTAAAAATCATAATATGCGATGTGCCTACTTCTCGTTATCCCAGACTTGGTTAGTTTGAATTAAATCAAGTTGAAATGATTACTCCGGTGTTGATGATGAAATTTGGGAATAATGTAAATCATAAGTGAATCGGTGAATGTCGATGGTTCCGTGACAATGTTCTTGGCGATTTAGATGTAATAAACCATTAATAAAGTAATTACTAAATTGTTTGGCGTCGGAGACTAAATAATATGTTCGATCGCGTTTCTTAATACACGATCAATGAAAAAAAAAAAATCTATCCAGCTGGGACGATAAAAAATACAAATCCAGGGACAAAATAAAATTAATTAATACAATTTTTGTTTCCTGAAAATATATAATAAAAATAATATAACACAAACTGAAGTCATTCTCGTCAATAGAAATATTAAAAAAATTTTCGTACTTAATATATCACACAGCAATAATACCATAAAAAACCATTATATTATGTACGAAAATATAATTCAATTAATTTAAAAATACCTAAATTAGAAATTAAAAATAAAAATATACCAACAATAAAGACATTATGAAATATAGTAACTACTATTTACTTAGATTGGCTTAGGTCTAATTAAAAATATTGAATTGCCCGTCATATCGTATTTAAAAAAAAAATATCTAAAATACGCATTATACCTCTATTGCTTTTGCTTAATTTAGTTTTTTTTCTAGTTTTTAAAATATATTAGTATGTGTAAAATTAATATAAATAATATATTTTCTCTCGTGTTCATTGAGTTCTTAGTCTGCTATGGATTAATATTCATAAACTATTCCACCGATAAGAGATTTTCCTCTCTGGTGAATAAGGCTTGTATCATAATATTGTAAAAAAAATTTAATTATTCTTTTTAACCAAATAAACAATATATATGTAATACAAGTGTATATTATGGAAAAAATTATAAATAATAATAAATACTATTATTTTTAAATGTGAACTCTATAAAAGGAAAATTGTTATTACTAAAATAATCAACATAAGGCATAATTCAAGAATTTTAAAACATAACCATATATATATATAAATTAATATTAACTTAAATCAAATTATTCTGAAAATTTTTAAATCAGACATTTGTACTACGTATTAAAATAATAACGAAGTGTAAATAATAATAATAATAATAATAATAATAATAATAATAACAATACTCACATCGTACATTTCATACCCTTGAGGTATAGGAGCTGCAAAAACGACGCCGATGACCATGGCGAGAATCAACATCGTTTTGAAACTTTTGCTCTGCATTTTTGTTTTTTGCTGTAAAGAGAAAATACGATATAATGTTACAAAAAAGCGGTCGAATTTAATTTATTTCAAAACGTACATCATTTCAGGAATAGACTAAGTTAAAACTTATTTTATGTTTGATTTGTGCATTTTTAATTTCAAACATAATACAATTGTTATTTAGTCAAAAAATTTTAAAATTATTTAATCGAGAAAATAATATATATAATTAAATTAAGACTTTTAAATGTTATTTCATTACAATTTTTATTTTTTTAAGTGTTTAGTATGTAATAATTTTTTGTTTTTTTTTTTTTAACGATTAACTAGATTATAATTTATCCACAAATATCTGAACTGTGTATAACTCAAAAATTAATTATTAATTTATTAAATTAATAAAGGCAATAGTAATTTTACTTGTTTATTATTTTTTTTCTCCCTGAAACATTAATAAAAGAAAAGTTGTAAAACGTACGTGATTTAATTACACCGGGGATTGCTGCAAAAGTCAATATACGTTAAGACAAAACGTATGATGAAAATTAATTATATTTTCTTCGATGTCCGTGAAAAATGCTCTTTTCGATAAATCACTAGTTGCCGTCGTGGATACACTACTGCTACTACAAACCGAATAAGACGGCGAGTCGTCGAAATTGATTTATAAAGTGACGACGGCTCGCTTCCCTTACCACAAAAACAAGTAGTGGGACATAATACGGCGTAAACGATTTTTGCTAAGAAAGAACGCTTTAGCGGTAAATAGTAATACTATTAAAAAATAATAATAATTTCTATTCTTCGTGTACATACATCGCGTGTATTTTAAAATGTCACTTTTACTGATTTGAAATATTTTAATTTTTAACTCTTCCAAATTATTAAATTAGTAATAATTGTATATAAATATTATATTAAACATACATATTAAAAAAAGACCCCCGTTAATAAAATATTTAGAATCATAAAATAAATGATATTATTTCATTTATTCTTTATTAGAACTTATTGTAATAGTTTTATGGCTACTCGTTAAGAGCTACCACAATATACAGAAGACCCGAAGTAATTGCGTATAATGTTAATGCGTACATTTTTTTTTAAATTTTAAATAAAAACTAAAGTTAAGTTTTAGATTTTATATATCCCAATATTCTCAATGATACCAAATGGGCCTTAAACCTGTAAAAATAAAAATAGGCCAATTCGACGACGGTGTTAATAATTCATGAAATCTCGATTTATTATGAATGTAATACTTAAATTTAGAAAAATAGATTTTAATGAGAAACTGGAATGGGAAAAAAAATTATTTTGTGAAATATTTCGTCTAAAAAAAAAAAAATCAGTACAATAGTTAATAAACAAATTTAACAATTTAAAAACAAAATAGTCGTTTGTTTTAAATCGGTGTTAATATACTCGTACACTAATGAAAATGACTTTTATTACAATTTTAGTTGCTTCAAGGTCACAAATTATGATCATATAACTATTGACGAATAATTAAATTGTATATATATATTAAAAAAAAATGTTTTACATTTTTAGTGCAAACTAATTTATGTGCTACGTAATTTTATAAATTATTTGATATATTTTAACGTTAATATTGGCTTTTGAAATTTCAAATATATTTTAAAAATAGAAAAAAAATTGTGCACAATATTTTATAATATCGATATGTTATTTCTCATTCGATTATTTATTACAGTTACACGAGTCATTTATTGAAATGTAATAAATAATAATGAATTGGGCCGATAATATCGTTATATTGTATTATGTTATATGTTTTTAATGAAACTGGTTTATACGTATGGGAAACAAAACATACGTGTATAGAAACTAAAAGACGATTATTAATAAGAATAGCGAAATAACGTATAACTAAAACCGTCCTCGAGGAAAACTCGGGAAAATGATTTCGCTTCGGCCGCGTGTCGGAAACACTGGTGATTTTTTATTAATTTTCTAAATTTTATTTTCTAAAATTCAACGGCGGTGTTTTACGAGTGAAAATAATATTATAAAATGTTCTATTTAAATCACTCGAATGGTTTAAAATTGTCCGTTTTACAGAATTTTGTGTGTGTGTGTGTGTGTGTGTGTGTGTGTGTGTGTGTGTGTGTGTGTACTTATTGCAATGTCCCCGACGATCGTTACACCGAGTTTTCCAACACAAATTAACAATCACATTTTAACGTTATAATCGCTCGTTCATTTTTCAGGCATATTAAACCAATGGAATTCTATAATGACATTCCTTTCGTCTAACACTCTCTAGATAATATTATTTCTCCGCGTACGCGTAAGCCGCATAGCTTGTTGTTTCTATCGAACGTTGTTAATAGCCACGTATATATTCATTGTTAGCGTTTCATCGAAATAAAATATATCTTCTACGGAATGTTATTTGTTTCGTTTACTTTTCTTTCTAGACACGAGACAGTGTCTCCGGTTAAGTGCGATGGCCCTCCATCGTACCACCGATCGACCGTGGAATAGAGAAATTGACCGAATAACAAGCCGACCACCGACACTGTCACGTGACTCACCGTCGTATTATATTTCAATACAAATTTAGATTGTACACAGACATTAGACTAAAAGAATGCACTATCTACATTAAAAATCGGTTTTTCAAACAACACGTTTTTAATGTGTTATTTTAATGTATTTACCATTATCGAAATTCCTACGAACAAACACATTAGAACTGACCACGATTATCCAGACGTGTGTAGACAATCGTGGCACAGACTAATCAAGCGACGAAAAAAAAAAACATAAAAATATACATTTTTTATACATTATAAATAAATGAAAAAAAAATGAAATTAATAAATACGATTTAAAAACTTTCGTCGAATACGAAAACACCTGTATACGTAGAAGTATTTTATGTGGAATTTAAGCAGAAGAATATTTTAATTTCAAACCAACAGACGCACATAATAAGTAAAACGTTCAATACTTTTGGTTTATATTCGAAAAAGAGTGCGCACCTTTAATTTCTAAATATATTTATCCTACAGTTAATATTACACTAATAGCAAACGCTCGTTTCGATGTATTGGCACTTGTGTGAGTTAAATTTTAAAATAAATGATTCAATATATATGTATGGGGAGTTATTGAAACATCGTATTGAAAAAATTTTGAACGTAACTCAGTACTTCTAGAAGTACTAAGATTTCGATAGAAAGTCTTTAGTCTCCTCAGTTTTACATTTTGTTAGACTTTCAGTCTTCAGACCGTGGAACAATACGTGATTTACAATTTATATAAAGTTATTATTATTCATATTTATTCCATTTTTGGAACTTGCCATAAATATTATTGTAGTTGCATTGCATAAGTTTCTTTTTGGCTTTGAAGATAATCTTATAGTATAATTTCTTCATTTGAATGAATATGATGCCACCGTCTAATGAAGTTATTTTGACAATTCGAGTAACTTAGACAACGCCCAATTTAATCTTGTGCGACAATTTTATTTGATTATTCGTCACAATTGTTCAATAGCCCACATATGGATATATATATAACTCACTATCGTTTATCCGAATTTGAAATTGGGATCGTTAGGAATTCAGGTGGTTATATGTCACCACGTTCTTCAGTTTGACTTACGTTTACGGGTATTTTAAAAATTATCAATAAAAACACCCTCCCTATTTTCTGTTATCGTCTTGACTATCATGGTGGCTCACCAACAAAACTAAACACATTTCTCACTAATACATTTCTATTATTTTAATTCAATTACTTGTACATTTCTGTACTATTTGGCTTCAACTATTATTTCTATTTCATACAAAATACGTAATTATATTTATAATTAATAATCGTACTCCGAAAAATAGCATTTTAATAAATATAATTCTTAGTAATTTTGAAAAAACCAATCATACAAATAGTATGTAAGCATAATATTAAATATTTCCTACAAGCCTCACAATATCTCTCTTTTGCTAGGTTCGTGTTTTCATATCTTTCGAGTGTCGCCTAAGACACTCCCGTTGTTTTTATTTTTATAAGCATTAAATCATTTTTTTACATATCGAAAACAAATATTATACAGGTAGTGACTGATGTTTATATATATATATATATATATATATAAAGACTACTGCAATGAGTAATGACATATAATCATAGTTCACAAAATGGATTATTTAATGTGAGACGAGCTGTGACGTTTTCGGATTAATAAAATAATCATCATTTCATGCATATATATATTTATTGGTATTTGAATGAATATAATAATAATAATAATAATAATAATAATAATAATAATAATAATAATAATAATAATAATAATGAAAGCAGAAACTAAATAGTGTTATAGCTAAATAGTTTTGAGGAAAAAAAATAATGTATAAGTCTGTCGTAAATAAGGACTGTTCGGTCGCGTCTTCCAGTGTCCGTAGCTACTGGACGTCATCGTCATATGTTTTAACCAAGATTAATCAACCAGTTCAACAGGTTTTGAACGGAACTGAGTATGGTGATCGGGATCTAAAACGAAAGCAAAAAAAAAAACAATGAAAAAATCAGTTATATTATCTACACTACACTTAAAAACATTGAATCGTGGATATGTTTTTTTAGTTTGAACCAATACAATATTTTTTTTCTATTTTTATATCTAATAATATTATGAAAAGTGTAAAAATTTAATATTAAGTTGTATTAAGTTATATATCGATAAATATATTTCAAGTTATAGCTCAATAATATGTGTATACTGCAGGCACATTAACTTTAAAAAAATATTCCCTATTGCCTAATTTTACTTTCTAGACACCCTTCGCGGTTTATTAAATAAAAAAAAATTATTAATAATTTGTAGATTATGAAATCTTTAGAAAACCTTTGGATATTCTTCAAAAATGTCAATGAGCTATTTTATACCAACTATATTCGATGATTAATAAATAAGCTAACAGAATTATCTACAACAAATACATGTAAAAGCCTAGTAAAAGTTACTTTTAGAATGTGTCAATACACGGTTCAAATTATGACTATAGAGAGATCAATTAAATTATCATCTGCCTTCTACCCGAAATTCAAATTAAAAATTATGTCACTTGTCAAAAAATATACCAAGAAACCCCGTTAAAGCCGGAGTAGTGCAGTTGTTACAGCAAATTACAGAAAATATAATGGAAAATGAGTCATTAACAACTCAAGAGGCAACATTTTCACGGAATGACGTTGAACTACCAAATACAGAAATGTATTGACATCTAATAATACCGTTTACTGTAGATTTAATGATTTTAAACACATTATCAATAATGAAAAAAATATGCTACTACATGACCACCCGTACACATAACTATACTTACGTTAAATATCGCATCCAATTTTTTTTGAAACATCATCAAAGTTTCGGATCCTGCAGATCCTGAAAAGAGACACTTTTATTATTAAAACTATATATATATATATATGTGTGTGTGTGTGTGTATGTACCGCAGAACGCGCACACACAACAGTATTTTTATGTGATAATAATCGAATAAGTCCTTCATTCGGCCCAATCGATTCTCGCTCGAATTTGAAATTGTATACCACTTCATTCAAATTTGTTCCCATTTCGTTGATATTCACACATGACCAAGGACGGAATGGCCCACCGGGATACTGGGAAAAATCCCGGTGGCCTGGAAGCTAAATGGCTCGTTGGCCTGTAGTATACGAGTAGATAGAAAAAACAACATGAAAATAATGTAGAGTAATGAGAGAATTTATTTATCTATATACGAAGACGAAATCGAATTTAAGTGATTATTCCTTTTAATGTTATTTTTGATATTTTAAATTCTGATAAGTGATGACCATTCGATATCATCAGTTTTCCGTAGCCTGTATAGTGTATATACGCTCACGTATATATCCATTTTAATTCAGTATACACTATTTATTTTCATAACTTTCGCTGTAGCCCTCTACGTCCACGATAACATCTTATCGACTCGCAACTATCGAGTCATGTACACTACTATATATTTGTATATTTATATGTATATTTTCTCGTTATTTTGTCATTAGACAGAATACGGTATGACTAGTGGTCAATGGAGGTATCTACATAATACGAGTACATTAATTATATTTCATATAAATGTAATTTATATTTCTACGCTCGAAAAGTGGACAATCCTACATTTGAAAGAGAATCAGTTTGAGCAGTGAGAGAAAACGAACCCCACGAGTATATAGGTACGCGATGATGTACAAATTAATGATTATTATTAAGGATGATAGTCATACCTTGTTGGACATTGTAAAACATTGTCTGGTTTAACAACGCGTTCACGGATTTTAGTATGTTAATCGGGATCTATAGAAAAAAAAACATTACAAATTTAGTTACATATATTGTATAAAATATAGTTTTAAGTCATAGGCGTGCGCATGGGGGCAGCAGAGGCAGCATATGCTGCCCCCGAATCTTTTTTTTGTGCTGCATGGGCCGCCCATTTATTGAATTACGGGCCTCTGTAAATTTTATTTCAGTAAAATAAAATTATGATACTACTACAAAATATGATGTACCTACACAAGTTGAAAATACAAACTCTATAAATTACAAATATAAGTGTGTGTGTGTGTGTATGTGTGTATATATAATTTTCAAATTTTAAGTAATATTTTTTTATTAATATTATTATTTGTTTATCTTTATTTTGTTAATATGATAAAAGTTCATCTTACTAAAAACAACTTTTTCCTGACAACGACTAACCTATACAATTTTTGATACCTAAAATAAAGTACCTAGGTGACATACATAATGGGCCGGGCTTAATGGAAAAATTGGAATATGGGCCGGATTAATCTCATGCTGCCCCTGAAACACGAGTCTGCGCACGCCTATGTTTTAAGTTATGTACACCTTCAGCAGTCTTCTTATTCCATTGGACTCACTCGAGACCTATTTAAGCACATTAATTAATAAAAAGTAAAAACGTTTCAACTGAGGAATTAAGAATGACATTTTACGTGAATTTGTATTAAAAAAACTAAGAATGTTCAAAATATCATTTTGAGTTTATTTAAATAAAAAAATGTATATATATAATATATGTATATTTTTTCTTCTAAAGTTTGAATTTCATAGTTATCGGTTTCAATTTTGTCGACTCCCCCGTTGTTTTCAATAATAATTGCAAATTTAATCAAATATGAGTACTTTAAAAATTCCAATTTAAAAGATTAAATAACATGATAAATAATTTTACCATTAAAAATTATAAATTATTTATCGAAATCACATCTATGTTCAGGAGAAAATCTTGTAGTGGATTGTACTCACAGCGAAAATCAAGTCGAAGACTCCGTCTCCAGATCCTTCTTGTTGGTACAGCGACGTCTCGTTGGTACTCCCTGGTTTTTCGCTCTCATTGTTTCCTGTGGATGTCGGTATGGAAGTGACTCCGAAATCAGAATTGACCACAGGAGTGACAACGCTGCCACTGTCGTTTCTGCCGTTTTCGCCGATGTATTTTTCATAATTCAAAACGTTTAGCTACAAATGGAATTTACGTGCATGTATTTAGTCATTGTGATATATCGGGTCATCGTACAAGTATAATATAGTATAAAATGCATCTAGTCGGATAATGAAAATTCAGAATTCCAAAGGGAGTAAAGGATTCGAGTTTTAATCTCTAATCAAATTAACTATACGCAAACAAATGACATTAAATACCTAGGTGTATGTTAGATTTGTGTTGTTTATTGGTGGTTTATTATTAAATATTTTCATGGGTTTACTTTATGTGTTTAAGATCCTCTAAAATCTCCCTCTGTATACACATCCCTAATTTCATAACTCTACATTAATTGAAATCAAATTATTTATTAATAAGTGTTTTCATTTTGAAGTAAATTATCATCATCGCTGTTCATTATTCTTAAAATATTTGTTAAATTATAGCTATAGAGGCGTTTTCTAATAAAATAATAACGACGTGTAAATATGTAGATATGTACTCACGTCGTCATTTTTGGACTTGTCGACCACAGAGGCTGCGAAAGCGACGCTAACGACCATAGCGAGGATGACTAAAGTTGTTTTTAAACTTTGGCTGTGCATAGTTCTTGTTGCAGTAATAGTGATTTTCGTGTGTGAATATTCGAAATCTCTTTGGTTCGTAGTACTCTGTGCTTAATATATAATATTACAAATCAATCAAATATACAATCGAGATACATTTTTAGTAAACGGGCAAAGTTAATTAGAAAATTAATTAAATTAAGTTAATTTGATGTAAGATCATATTTTAATTAGTTAAAAGTTAAAATCAGATTTCAGTTCACTCCTTTAGTACCTAACGTTAACATGTGACAGAATTTAATTTCATATCTGTATAATATATCCAATTCATCTTTTCGTTTATTATTTAAAATAAATTATAATTTAGGTGGAAATAAAAAGGTACTTAATTCGTAAACATTATTTCATTACAAATTTTTTTTTATTCGTATATTTCTATTTGTATTTACTCGCGCTTTGCTTTGTATGAAATAAATAATTTATTTTAGATTATAACTTGTTCACAAATGTCCCAACTATAATTATTATACAAAATTAACTAGCTATAAATTAGTGGGAGAAATGAATTAAATTTTTACTTATTGACTATAATATTAATGTGTCAAACCATGTATTATATATTAGTATAATTATTGTAATTGGTAATTAAATGTATTAACGCTGTGAGTAATATCCGTAATAGATAAATAATCAAGTAAATGCAAAGAAGAAGTATTTGAAGGGTGTTATTTTTTTAAATATTAAAAAAAATAAAATTAATATTTTTATTAATTATTAACGTAAACCGTGCACTACGTGCGTAATACAAGTATTTTGATAATAATTTAATTTTTACTTATTGATTATAGTTGATGCGCGACCGTGCATATTAGTATAATTGGTATTAGATACATTAACGTCGTGAGTGATTTAACCGATAAGTAATTAAATAAATACAGAGAAAAAAAACGTTCAAAGAGTATTATTTTTTAAATTAATACAAATATTTTAATTATAATTTTTTTTTTTTTTTTTTTACCTTGAAACGTTAAAAACAAAAAGTGTGTACTTACACTAGGATAATTCCACCGGATTGCTGCAAAAGACGATATACTCTGAGGTGTACGGGCGATAGGTAGGTATGCGATATTATTACGTGTTCGTGAAAATTGGCTATACGAAAAACGAGTTGTTGCTGTTGCGGCTACTCGGTTGACACGTCTGTCTGATGACGGCTTGTTGAAAAGACACGGCGGAGAAACGGAAGCGCACCACCTCACAAAACACCCTACTGGTAGAATATAATAATAATTTTTCAAAAATTGATTTTTTCTTATGCGATAAAATCGATTTTTTTTTCGTTTTATTTGTCTTATCGATGAATCGATTCAATTGGATAAAGTTCAAGAAAAACTACTGTTGAGGAGTAGTACCTGTTATAACCGGCGGCATCGACTGCGGTGAAATGTAAAATGTGAACGGATTCAAATAATCGGATCTGACAATCAGAATCGGTTCAAGTTAGTAGGAGATTGTACCTCTAGGAGCGCATTGAAATTTTATATATATATATACATATTTACACGATATTTACGTTTCGTTTTTTCTCCGCTCGCGTTAAATATGAGTTCAGACGACAAACGAAACGATTCGAATTCTCAATTTCGATTTTACACGTTTCAACTTATATTCATTACATCATTACACAATCATTCAAACTCGTGTTTATCATTATTTTAAAATAATAAAAGTCGGTTCTTAATTGTTTATAATAAATAATACTATTAAGACCCACACAGCGAAATTGTATTATAAAATAATTTTAAAATATATTATTCGAAAAATATATTTAAAAAATTTTTTATAAACATTTTTTGTCGCCTAAAAGACGCTGTTGAAATAATATGTTAACGACGTATTATTTTTGTAAATGTTTTACGCGCGTTTTCAAAATGTATAATATTATTTTAAAAAGATACAAATCTAATACGTAAAAATATTTTTAAATATTTTATTTATTTATGCACTCAATGTTATTGTTTTTTATCAATTAAAATTTGTTGTCGTTTTATATACTCGTATAATCAGCATTCTATCGAATTCATTATTCGCATAACAACGATTTCGATTATAATTTTAAAATAACTAACTACAATAATACACTACTATCGCGTTAACGATTTTCATACGTGGTATGATATTATATTTTCTATACTCTGATAATAATTATTGATTTGATTATGCGAATACGATTATATGGGAGGAGCAGCATAAAGCGAAACGGAAAAATCGAAACGGCAATAATTACATGACGTAGATGTAAAAACAAAACAAAAAATGTGTTTTTCGATATTTATTACTGTAATGATATACACACACACATATTATAGGTGTTAATTTTTTTCTTGGTACAGAAAATTATTATTTATTATTATTATTATTATTATTATTATTTACGATTACGACATGACGTGGAACGGACAAATCGGAACAGTAATTACACGACATATAGATACACAAAATGTATTATTGAACTTATTACTGTAAATGATAATCCGCATATCATCAACGTTAATGTGAAATGTACACGTTTTGTAATTTTTTCTTGATATGTATTTAAAAAATAATAATATTACGAGAACACTTAACCGTATCGAAACATTCGAATAAAATTCAAGAAACAAATAAATAATAATAATAATAATAAAAAACGTTAAATTCTATTCGATATGTTTCCCGTCCAGACAGACTCCAATCGAATGAAATATATCGAATACAATATAATTCGGGATCGCCGCAGATCGCAAACATTTTACACGTTTTTTTCTTCATTTATTTGATGTTTTTTTTTTTTTTTAACCAAAAGAAAAGCCGCGCCGAGATCGTTATATATATATATTTTTTTTTTTTTCGATTTCTTGAGATTCCGAGTAATCGACACCAGAGGACCCGCCGAACCGATACATTCCGTATGCATATACGGAAAATAGACAGAAATTCGTACGTCTATAAAAAAAAAAAAATATATACATATATCATTTGAAAATAATCCAGACGACGTCGATCACAAACGAACAATAAAATATTCAATATAAAACGCACGTCCTTAATATAATGTATAGGTAAAAGGTACACCCATTGAATGACGGACACAAACTGGGCGGTATACACCACGCCGCGGTATTGTGTCAAACGATACAGAACGGCGGTGCGAACGAATTCACGTTGTATTTATAATATTATTTATCTTTTTAAAACAGTGGCGGATTTGAGGGCGATCGGCCCTCCCCCCTACTCTCCATCGAGTCATTTGGGCCCGGAGCACATTTTTCACCATACCTCGACGGCGTGTCAATTTATTACAAAAACAATAATTATCGAGCGTTAATAATTACATAGACAATAGTAACACAATAACAAAAATACGTATAACTACTAATAATGATTAACTTATTTTCAAATATGATTAATAATAAATATTATAAGTTATGTATTATAAATACATTTATTTTTAATAAATTAACATTTATATTACTTGACAATTAGTTAAGCATTATAAATCCTTCGCACGGCCTCGCATCGAGAAGAATGTTTATTAAAAAGATTAATAGTTAATGTTAACCATTTCAATAATTTCACGATAGAAACTTTAGCGAGAAATGTTCGCATATTTAAAAATCGATTTTTGAATATTGTAGTGATTGCAGTATAAATTTATCTAATGTTTCGCAATATTAATGTTGAATCATGACGAACTCTGTGTTGAAAACTATGGAGTTTATAGAATACTATAATATAAATGAAATAACAATCGGACGAAACCAGCGGATCGCATAGTGTAGTCGTGGTGAACCATTGTTAATTAGAAAAAAAAAATCGTTGCTACAAATGTTTATTAACTTTATTTTATAAATATTTAATAATTTTCTACAATTTTCCGAATTTCTTTCATTAATACGGTGTGTTATACTACCCGGACGACCAATGACACGTTTTGCTGGAAAAAATTGAAATTTTCGTGAATTTCAAAATTGTAGAATTTAGTCATTAAGAAACATTTCTAGCGTAAACATTTTTTTTTTTCAATAATAAAATTGTGATTTTTTTTTTAAATTCTTAATGAAAAAAAGAAATGAAATTTAAAATAAAATAATTGTAACGCAGCGTTCTAGTTATAATTACCAATAAGCAAAACGTAAAGATTAAAACAGAAGTTATTTGTCAAGTTATCGTAAGACCCCAGTGCACAGTGAGACAGAATACAATAAAAGTTGGACAAAATCAAAAAAAAAAACCATCATTTGTAATTGATTACTATAATGTTATTCAATTATCTACTATTTATAGATTATGAAACCCACCACGTCACGCTGATGTCTTATCTATCATCGATGTATACAGTATATTTTATGATTATTAAAATCTATTTAACTGTTCATTTGACACTACACTTTGATGCCTGTATATGTCACGTATTCGGCTGTTAAATATTTACTTAAAACGAACATAATTTATTTATTTTTTTAATCACGGATTCCTTAGAAGTTTACACATAAATTACACTATTTAGAATAATTTAGTAACCAAAAAATTATTTTGTAATATTTGGTTATTATAAAATCTGTATTATTTTATTAAATATCAAAATTTAATTTATTTCTCATAAACTTGATAATTTAAAATATGGTAAACATCTTTTTTTTTTTGCTTATAACTGCCTATTTATATATTATAATATTTTTTTAAAGTTGTAGTGTATATTTTTTTTTGGTATATTCGAATTATAGCAACTGATTGCGATCATTTTAAATTTATGCAAACAGTTAAAGGTGACAATAGTTCAAAAATTCAACATGTGCAATATAACTTAAATGAGGTTTGAAATGTTGTCTTACTTATTGTGAAAAATGAATGAATATTCAGTTAATGTGGCTGTCTATTGTAATAGTAATAAATCTAATTGTAATACCTAAAAATGTATATTAAATATTAAAATCCACTTTTAAATTCAATTGATGTATTCAATTAACACAAAAGATTAAAAATTAAATTGTTCTATTCACTGTACAATTTTGGCCATAAATGTAAGTTATCTGGCCCACGCGTGCAATGGCGTGCTGAGCGTCGTCGGGCGGGCGGCTAAGAGCGATACACCCGTGCAACTATGCGGGACTCTAAGAGTCACTGGAACAATGATGCCCATCTGCTCGCTAGACCGATCGTACACCGTCCTCGTCGCTTCTGCAGAACGTGTGCGGTGCGCACACAACACAACACAACGACGAACGCAGCAGTGGGAATATATCTTCAGTATAAAGTATTAATATTCGTATTAATATTTAACAATAATTTACAGCCTCTGTTTTCCAATTGTTTTTTTTAAAGTTATTTGTAAAATTCAAAATTGTAGGAGTATTGACGACGAAACATTGTTAATTTTGTAGTAATTACTAATAATTAGTAAATACTATTATTCAGTTTAAAAATGTGTATGTCCTAAGAAGGCTTAGGACGTGTATTAAAATATAATGCGCGTTCGTATTTCATAAAAGGCCTCCTACCCCCCCCCCAATCCAAATACACACACACACACCGAATTATTACTCTGGATCCGCGCCTGTTATAACCGTGGTACGCGGTCGTGGTGACCAAATTGAGAAAAAAAGAAAAAGAACATGCGATTTTGATTGTGGTCCTTATTCCTCTTTGCCATCATCGTGCGCGGCGTTCGTGTCACTCTATACAAACCGGTTTTCATGGTCAGGTAAGAGGTGGAGGTGGTGCGCGATCGTGTCACGCACCACCGTCAACAGCCATATTCCAGCATCGGCGACAGTGCGAAGAAGCCATTTATCATAAAGAGAATTTTCACGAACACAAACGAAATCCATACGCAACGTACACACAAGAGTACTTTTTCTCTCTTCAAACAGCAATCCGGTGGAATATTGTTTGCGTAAGTTTTTTTTTGAACGTTTCACGAATTAAAAAAAGGATTATTAAAATGCTCGTATTGTGCGGTATCGAACGTCCTTCAGTGGTTGGTCATTCTTCAATGCGGTGAAAACGTGCTTTTTCATTTTTTTTTTTTTTTTTTTTATCACTATACGACACGTCATCGCATCGTAACGGGTCGTGAATTTAAAAAAAAAATTTACCTACACAAAGTGGTCGATATTTATTAAATATATATATATATTAATTCGGAAAATAATACTTTTTATACGTTTTTCCTTTGTATTTACTTGATTATTTACTTATAAATATCATTCGTGACTTTATGTAATACCGAATTATATACAAGGGTGGGCGGGCATCAACTAATAAAATAATTAAAAATTAAAACCACATTACTTATTTCGTACCGAGCTGAACACCGGTAAATAAAAATCGATTTTCGCTGCTCACACACAAGTAATAATATTTGTAATGTATTCACAAATACCGATTCGTGTAACTACAAATGTTTTTTTTTCCAAAATCATTTTTTTTTTTTTTGCGCAATTTTTTTAACGAAAACGCAATTACATTATGTACGAAATCAGAGAATTAAAAAAAAAAAAAATAAAACTTTTGGTTTGATTTTACCCCGTGTGTAAACTCCATACATACGCGCCAGTGGATTGTAATCCGTTAAAAACGGTTCTCATATCGAATTTATCCAGTTGAGAATTTAACTCGATTTTGTTTTAATTTTTGTACACATAGTACTACCGACACCAGAGGGGTACATTGAATATTCACTCGCAAAGATCACTATTACCGTGACAAAAATGATGCAAAGAAAAAGTTTCATGACAGCGTTGATCATCGCCACGGTCGTCGGTGTCGCTTTCGCCGCGCCTATGGAACACTGGTTCAGAACCAGTAACGTAAGTGTATCCGTTATTATTTTATATTAGTGCACGTGAATTATCTCTGCAACATTTTCACACGAATATGAGAGAGAAAGAGAATATTTCGCTCGTTTTATATTGTTTTTTTTTTTTTTTTATTCATCACTACACTGAACGTAATTCCACTACACTTGAACCTATTCGTTATTCCTATGTATAAGCCTTACTAACATTTTACTTTTGAAATAAATACTATGTATGAAATAGCGAAGTGTATGTCTCTTATACAAAAAAAAAAAAAAAAAATTCTTTTATCTCAGAAGCGATTTGATCACTAGCAGGTTTGGACTTATGTCGTCGGCGGCATATACGTCCGCTTTGTACGAATATTGTTCGCCTTTAATGTTTGTAAAATCAAAGTCGCACGTCACTGATTGGAAACCCGCATTTATTAATATTAAATCTGCCATTATGCAAATAAATTTCAATACTGAACCGACGTGGATCGACTTATTACTATACTACAAATATTTATATACCTTTTTTTTTCGTATATACTATTATTAAATAAATTCGTCTTTTCAAATTGACTTTGTGTCTATATGTCTTGACTTTTCAATACACATTTAGCTGTTGTTTAGCGCATAAATGCTTTTATTATTTAAAGATTTTCAGAGCATAAATATTCTAATTAATAATAACCAACACGCGTATAAATAATTCGCAGATAAACATTCCGTCCGGGAAATTCGACACCGAAAAAACCGGCGAATCGCTTTCAACGTCACTGTGGGAAAATGAATACCCGTCCGACTTTTTGTTCAGCGACGGTGACACCGTCGCTTCTACGGATCATAATTCTATGGACGCTGCGGATACCGAAGTCCCTTCCATATCGGCAACTCCGGACAACGGTGAAGAAATGGAAGCAACCGAAAGCACCAGCGAAACACCACTGTACAACCAAAAGTTTGGAGTTCAAGAGTTTGGAAACAAAATCTTCAACTTGATTTTCGCCGTGAGTTCACCACGTTTAGTAATGTTCATAATGTTCAAATTTTCAATTCCTAGGCCATGGGAAACGACGTGAATTTAACAACTTCTCGACAATATATTATATAAGTTTTAATGGTTACTTTTTTTTTTTTTTTTGTCTATACCATATAAAATATGTTTAGCTCATAAGGTATTAATAAAATTGATCGCAGTCACTAGCTGCGCGTATACAATTCTCGCCACGTAATTTTCTATTAGCAGAACATATTAAGTGAATGTCATCGAATTTTATACATGTACGCCTGAAGAAATGAAGACGAACGATCTTTTATTATTCTCGTGAACATAAAACACGGAAAGACATGATTACGATAAAAATGGCGTTAAATTTATAATATCGTATATTGTATAATATAATGCTAAAATTATTTAGCATCATTGAATCTTTTAAATTTGGAATTTTCGATTTTACGTAATTATTGTACGTATATATTTGATTAAATTTGCAATTATTAGAATTGAAATCTAAACGCGATAATCGTACATGAACGCCCCCTCCCCCTGACGCCGAAGTTTAAAAAATCGTGAAACTCATTGCTAGTAACAGCTTTTTATGAATATTTAAGAATTCCGAAAACGTCTCCGAGTACGACACGATGAATTTTTCAAAATATTTGTATTAAATTGTAGGGATAAAATATTATAGTTCATATTTTATAGACGTAATAATTTGATTCGATATAGAAATATTTACTTGATACATAAAAATTACAATCTATTTTTATATTATTTTTCCGGGTTTTTATCATTTTTATGGTTATTTCGTAACGTGTAGATTTTTACAATTACTTGAGAATTATGAAATTATAAAAATTCACCGTGCACGCTTCACGCATAAATATTCAATTTTCTTATTAAATTATAGTCGAATCTTAAAAGTGGAAATGTTAATAAATATTGTTACTTTTATCAAAATCATTTAAATATTACATACAGACATTACACCCCTCCACTCGTGCATCATTACTCGATACTCCAATCGTTTTTTAAAGTGATTTATTATAATTGCAGTAGTCAAATTTAAAAATGATAATTTATAATATAACCTGTAGTAATAAAGCCGTTCAAGTGACTCACTTGAATCGATGTCCACAGCACCATTACTGCTCGTTTAAAGAATATACGTTATTATTTTATTATTATATTGAACAATCAATGCGCGTATTTTTTTTTTATCACTTTCACCATTCAGAACATTTTCAGGAATGAAATGAAAATTATAGCCACCACACGTTTTTAAACATACAATAGTTTAATTCTTCATTTTTTTAGAATAGTCGTAGAAAAATAATTTTTTTTTCTCGTTATAGAACATCTATATTTTTGTCGTCAAAGGTTTTTTCATACTTTTAAGCGTATCAATTTTAAATGTACGTATTAAAAATAATAATAATTACAGTGTTTTACAATTTTAAAAAGATAAAAAAAAGAAGTGGTTGCGAGTTACATGGACGTTATCAATAATCGGACGTTTTACATTCGTGTTATTATAATAAATTCCAATGAAATGAAAAAATTTTTGATTCTCACCTAAGCCCAGTTTTTTATTGCAGTTTTGTACATAGTCTATCGATTATAATATACTTTCGAATCCAATATTAATCGTGTTATAAGATACTATATTTTTTTATGTTATAAATAACTAAATTTGTCTATGTGTTTTCTGTAGATACCGATCAAGATACTGAAATTCGTGAACGCATACCTGAACCAGAAACAGTTGCTGCAAGTCGAACAGGAAGGTACAATGATAATATATTAATAATAATCATTAATCCGCCGTATACTTGTTTTACGTCATACAAGTAGGCTGATTCAGAATTTCGGTCCCGAATTTCTCATTTACCGTTCGAATCTTGTTCAAATATCTTGAGCCGAATCGCTGCGATCGGTCTTGGTCGTTTTGAAAATACAATTTACTGCATTACTTTAAAAACAGCAATAAAGAAAAAATACATATTTAAACACATATAATGCTCTTGGTAAAAACACTATTTTCTAAACGACCAAAGTATTGACGTAACATTTGACTTGAGTATATATAAAAAGCATCCGGAAATAATTTTGGCGATGAGCTTCGAAGTTAAGAAAATCTGTAATTGGTCTTTTTAAAGGGGGGAAGTATATTTTTTAAAAGTACCTATTTATAAAATATGTGCGTGTCGACGAAATGGGAACAAATTAGTCTCTTTAGAGGCCAATTCGAACGGGAAAATTCGATTCAACAAAATTGAAACCAGTTTGGCTACTGTCACATTATACAAATTGTCAATCGACAACGCACGCGCCGTTCTACGGTAACTAAATTATTGTAAAACAGTTTTATAATAAAACTATCATTTTCCAGGATTCACCGAAGACGGCGTAGCTGTATCTGAAGTCGAAAACCCCGAAATTTCGATAACGGTGCAGACAAATTACGATGCGATATTCAATGTGAGTGTAATTGTGCGTCTAACACTAGACTTCCAAAAAATATTATTTGATGATATATTGAAACGTTATAACAGCTTTATAGGGTTTGGAAATCGTATAAAATAAGCGAGATAAAAAAAAAAAAAATAATAATAATAATTTAAGCATTCGATTATAAATATTTCGGAATTTTAAATTACTAGTTAACGTCAATTTTATTGATCCGAAAGAGAAATATTTCATATTCAATTCAGTTAAGTAATATCTATGGTCAAATATTTATTTATTTATTTATTTATTTTGTTAATTGTCTAATAAAACAAAATATTATTAAGTATTTGTCAGGAGTATTTTTGAAAATTCGTAATGTAAAATTTGGTTTTTCATGAGAAAAAAAGTGTGTATCCTATGCATGCAACATCCGAGTTTTAAATTGAATATAATAACAACTCAACAGCTATGCTCGATACTGCAGTGTATAAGAATTGTACCTATAAGCTAAAACTGGTAAATAAATTAGCTTACAGTTTTCAGATATAACGGGTAAAATTTGAATATTAAGACCCACGAATGCAAATGGAATAAAAAATATTTACTAATAAAAAAAATTCTTCTATCATTTTACCGTCAAATCGGTTTTTTTTATTTTTAATTAGATTTTTCTTTATAGTTTTTGCTCTCGTTTTAGATTTCCAGTGCCATACTCAATGCTGTCCAGAACCTATTGAACTCTTACATTCGTCGTGGCTAAATGACGTCGACGGCGGCAGTGGACACGGACGTCGGAAGACTCGACTGAACAGTCGTCGTTTACGGACTTATAAATTAAATATATTGTAATTTTTTTTTCAAAACTATGCTACTTAAATACTATTTATATGCCGATCAAATTTCATTATTAAATTAACAAAATTCATTTAAATATTAATAAATATAAATGTACGGAGAAGTGGAATTGTTTTTTCAACTTGATCATCTCTTGGCTTTTGATCGCATTCGGGACACGCACATAGCACGTTTTAACTATCATCAAATCGCCGATTTCTAAGTTTATACACAATGATTATGTACGATAAGAATATTCTGGGAATTTTCTGATTCTATAAATATATTAAGATAGACTCATAGCACGTTATTCCGCAAAAAAAATGAAATCGGAAAAAGTGTTACATAGCACGTTATTCCCGCCGGCCCTTCAATTATCGAGGTGTACATTAAAATAATATTATTCGGCTGTTAATGTTAAACATTGTTTATAGAAAAAGTAAATTTGATTGACAGATTAATTAAAATCTTATCTATCCGGACGACTGTGTAGCTCAAAAGAAAGGCAGACATTTTTCCAAAAGTCATGTGCGCCACTCAATATAATTTTGCACCAGATCAGATGAAGCACATGACCCATAGGCTCCGTTTCTGTCTTGCTGATTATCTCAATTTGGACGTGTATATTTTCCATACTAAATTGGCTACAGACAACCAAGAGAGCAAATACAGTTTTGTGTGACCAGTATCGGACTAGTCATCACTGTTATTTTATTTATGTTGGTGGATAGGTTCTCTCAATGTCACTGTTAAGTGATAGAATCGATATATCGTACCTGGCCATACGGTTTTTATATTATATGGTATACTTATTACTATATACTATTTTATATTTAGTTTTCTGTTGCAAACATTGCCTATTTATCGTTCATGTTACATTTAATAACTAGTGTTCAATACATTTATTACTATTCTTATATCATAATTGTTATTTATTAATTGATTTTCAATCTCATACACAAATGAAATTAGCCGAAGAGCGTTTAAACAAGTCATTTGATGTAATCGTTACATATTGTAAAGAATGTTAATATTTATTCCATTACTGAATGAAAAATATTAACAGTTTTACAGGCAATAAAAAAAAAAGAATATAGGTACTTTCAATCTATTATAGTAGTATGCAGTTCAAATATACTGTAGATAAATGAATTTGTTTAAACGTTTCACATTTGACCAGGGTTTCAGTGTAGTTGATGTGGAACCAGTAACTCAACCAGAAAAAACCCCTGGGGGGGGGGGATCCAAAATTATAATACAAAAAATGTAATCATAAATAATTATGTTAATAATAAATTTAATTTTTTTTTTTGTGTTAATGTATAAATAATAAAATGTAAAATGTATTAATTTATAAAATAAAGTCCAAACGACGCTTTGAAAACGCTAAACGATTTATTATTACTTCGGATTGTACATTGCCAAAACTAAACTATTATATTGCTGAAATAAATAAATAGTATTTAACTGTAAAATATAATTAGACAATAACTAAAATTACCTTTCCAATTATTCACTTTAGAAATACTCAAGGGGGTCTGGACCCGGGGACCCCTTCCTTGATTGCGCTACTGTGTGGAACGCTTTAGTGTATTGAATAATTTTATTACACGATAACAAAAAACATAAGCATGATCGAAACAGTCTTGACGAAATATAAACGGTGTACGAAATAAATACAGTGTGCGGAATACAAACAACGTACGGTAAGCAACGGAGACATACGTAAGACCGGATAAATGTTGCAAAGATGGTTGACGGAAAAAAACAATAAAAAGGCTCGTCGTGTTCACTTTTCAACGAAAATATTTGTTAGCTTAACGAATATCTATGATACAGAATCGCACTATCGATGATAATATGCTGCAATAAGATTTTCGATAGCTTAATGAATCGAAAATTGTCGTTCAGTCACTTTGTTGGGTCACAGAATATTGACACTGGTGTCGCGTATTTTTTTAAATCTTTTAATCTTTATATTGAAAATTGAATAATACAAAAAAATTTATGAACGATTAACGCAAATTAAACGATTAACCAGCGCAGCTTACAGAGTGCAACGATCGTGCCAAAATATATATTTGTTTTGTTTAATTCTTTTTATCAATTGTTGTACATATATCATGGTAGTCACCCACCAGTAACCCTATAAAGTTTTATCACATGATGTACCGTAGTGCCGGAGTTTTGTCGAATTTGATAATTTGATAACTACTCCGCGTTTCGCTACAGCCCGACGTGAGGAGGACCGTCGTATTTTGTTTTATGTTTTTACGTATCAGACTTCTGGAATTTTTCAATTTATTTCTTGAAGTATTACTGTTTTCGTAACAGTACAATTCGTTTTACAGACTATAAAAAAAGTTATACTTTCAGTCTATTATCGTACGCAGTTGAATCGTATTCAACATGCAGGTGATTTATTTTATTTCAAACAGTAACCGTTGACGTCGGTGCCAGTTGTGTAAAATCTTTTGATTGTCGTTTCAAAATTTATAAATATATACATATAGTAATAACTAATACAGGTACGCTTTTTTGTGTAGAAAAACCATATTTCACTTCCGATCTTCATTTTGTTGCACTGAAATAAAAAGGTGAAAAAATGTTGAAATCTCACTGAACGACAATACTCTAATCCAAGGAAATATTTCAGTTCAAGAAAATTGTGTCAACCTCTTATTATATACAGCTCGGATATTGCACAAGCAATGAAATTCATCGAAAGAAACACATTTGTTTGGCTGTATTTTAAAGTAATATTTTTAGCTGTCGCTGTAAACGTTATAAATGTATTCGAATATTAATTGTAACAATACATTTGTTTAGGAAATATATTATATATACAACATGTATAGACGACGATTGCAGATAGAACAATTATCGAAGTGTACATTAAAGTAATATTATTCGGCTGTTAATGTTAAGAAAATTTTATAATTTTTTTTTTTTAAAAAAAGTAAATTTGATTGATAGGTATTACTAAAATCTTATCTATTCGGATGACTGTGTGAGCTTGAAAGAAAGGCAGACATTTTTCCAAAAGTCATGTGCGCCACTCAATATAATTTTACACCGGATCAGATGAAGCGCATGACCCATGGACTCCGTTTCTGTCTTGCTGATTATCTCAATTTGGCTGTGTATATTTTCCATACAACATTGGTTGCAGACACTCAAGAAGGCAAACGTAACCGGTTTCTGGCTAGTCATTGCAGTTATTTTACTTGTGTTAGTAGATGGGAACCTATATATATCTACACCGGTATATTCAATGTGAATAATAATTTATCGATGAGATAAACAATATTAGTAATCTGTTGGTCTGTGCTCATTAGGTGTTATTCATGTAGACAACTTTGGACTTAATGGTTTCTTAGAGATCTATCATAATTTATTATGTTTTCACTATTAAGTGTCATTATTTTAAATTTGAATTTATTTATAGAATTAATTAAATTTGACACAGTTGAAAAAATCCAATTTTTACTGCATGGTTTTATAAGGTAAAATACTGGTATAATACAAATAAAAGTTGAAATACTGTATATTAACAACTCCATCCATGGCTCATATTCACTTAAATTTAGAATTAGCACATTTAATATTACAACATAATATTATGTTTGTTTTTATACCATTTT
Organism: Chaetogeoica ovagalla; assembly: GCA_032441825.1. Classification (NCBI taxonomy): domain Eukaryota; kingdom Metazoa; phylum Arthropoda; class Insecta; order Hemiptera; family Aphididae; genus Chaetogeoica; species Chaetogeoica ovagalla. The sequence goes on along the minus strand of CM063747.1, from coordinate 448,325 downwards.
AAATTAAATTTAAATAATCAAATTGAATTTTTATAACATATTAGTATTAACTAATAAGCAGAGTAGCCACAACATTACTTATTATAATCCAAAAAATCAAATATATATTTATTCAAGTTTTATGAGAATGTTATGATATTAATTGACTATTATATACATTATACATGCTGGAAGGGGGGTCCGAACATGGACTCCACTCCATTTTCCTTTTTGACATACCATTGTTTAATAACATAAATAAATACTGTAAAACATATTGTTATTAAAACCTCATTTTTAAAATTAAACTTCAAAATTATATAATAGCATTTAATTATAATATAAATATACAAAAATATTGCAAATTAATGTTGACTAAATAACATTAAATTGATAATACAGAAAAATTATTTTATGATTATAATAAATGTAATATTTTATTAATTAAATAATAAAAAATGTTACACTATATTATTTTCATAATAATGTATAAATGATAATCTGGAGGTCAGCCAATATTTTATAAATATTATTTTAACATTTTTTTTTAATGAAAAAAATAAGGGAAATAAATTTATCCTAAAATATCATTGCATAAATAATTTTATACAAAATTTAAAAAAAAATGTTTCTACATTATCTGAAATGTAACCTAACTTTTCAATAAATATGATAATTTATACAATTCCAATTAACATTCATTAAAAAATAAAAATCAATGAATATAAATTTTTTTAAATCAATATAAAATTTAGCTTTCATAAAATAAATAATTTTGACTCATGCTCTACTCTGCAAATACATCCATCCATCGACATACGATCGTCTGACCGTTGAAAAGATTCTTTTGTTGCTGAACAATTTTACTACGATAAAGATACGTTATAGATTGTAGGATTCTTGTATGTTTGAAAAATTTGTTTTCTGCTATTCGCTTCACTGCTTTTGATTTAGGTAATGTAGAGAATTTCACTGCCACATGTATTTGAAATAATTTTATAGACAAATGAAATTAAATTCTGGTTTTTTGACATATGTAAGACAAATTGGTGGACCGACATTTATTACTCATACGATGCCATATAGAACCTAATGAAAAATATATACAATTAGTATAACTATATATATATATATATTTATATATAATGTACTTACAAGAATTTGTAAATGGAAAAGTATGTACGTGGTCTGCAATCATTGGGAAATCTTTACAGTATACAATTAATGATCCGTCCATTGAACATCCCACCATCCGTGGTGTACCATTGATTTACAATTTTTAAAGGCTGGTTAAATGAAATTTTCCATAAACATTTGACGCCATGGAGTTTTAAAAGTATATAATAATAATAACCTAATATATAAAATAAAAAAAACCAAATTTACTGTTAGCCAAACAAGTTTTTCATCAGACACAGTTGACCCGAATATGGTTCATGAGACACACAGTGAATTGTTCAAAAATAAATGTAAATAAAAATCATCTCAATCTTGGCCATTGTAGTATAAAACTGGAAATTCTGTTTCAAGTCTTTACATATCTTTGATTCATAATTAAAAAATACTCCAAATGCAAGTATTTGTAGGATATATAATTTAATGAATCGATAAATCTGTGGTGATTGGACAAAGTAGGATAACTAAATAGGTTAGTTCAAAATGTGTAAATTTGGCATTATTAAACTTAAAATAAAAAAAAATTATTCTTTTGTACTTGACCATAACAAGAAAAGTATAGGCAAGTACATTTAATTTCGATTTGCTCAAAAAAGCTATGCTGAGATTTGCCTTTGGGAAAATGTAATTTGTATTCTTGTTTCTACGTCAAGTTTCATTCGACCGAATTCTTCAATCCCATGTTCACAATAAGTTTTCCAATATTTGACATGGTTAAATGATAATGGTTCTATTTATTTTCTATAGTTTCTATACGTGACGGAGAAATTTTATCGATTTTGTTACTCATCCTCATTGATGGCAATAATACATATTTGTTGTACATACATCCATTAAATTGATGTCGATCATTTTCGATGACGAACATACTGAGGCATTGGTTTTCGTTTCATTTTATATTTCCAATCATGAAATTTTATAGTAGATTTATGACATTTACTATGGCTAATGGATTACACCCTAGGTTTTAATAAGTAGTATATTATGCACATAACAGATTTTTCTGGGTGTCGCGTATATTTTAAAAATCCTTTTATTATTATATTGAATAAGACAAAACTATATATTAAGCAAATTAAACAATAAATCAGCACTCGTAATCAGAGAAGCCACCGCCTCAAAATATTATATTTTATTAAATTCGTGTTATCAATAGTTGTTGTACAGTTGGGTTGTAACCACTAACCCGATATAATTTTATCATAAATCGTGCCCGTGGTTTTGTGGAATTTGATAAAAACTTCAGACTCGGCGTTTCGCTATAGCCCGACGTGGGGACCGTCGTGTTTTGTAATATTTTTATTTACAGAATTGTGGAGTTTTTGAGTTTGTTCCTTTAAGAATTACTGTGTTCGTACAATTCGTTTGACTGTCTTTCAGAATTTATACGTATACACATAAAGTAATAACTAATACGCTCTTTTGTGTAGGTTAACAAAAACAATATTTTACTTTCAAATTTCATTTCGTTGCGCTGAAATGTTGAAATTTCATTGAACGATAATACTATTATCCAGGTAAAGATTGCAATAATGTGTCTTTGTGTAATCGTTGGATATTTCTGTTTGCAAAACGATTCATTTTAAAAACATTTATTAATTTTTTTTTGCAAGCTCAAGAAAATTGTGTCAAGTTCAGTTCGTATGTTGTGCAGACAACGAAATTCGCCGAAAAAATCCCATTTCTTTGGCTGCATTTGAATGTAATATTGTAGCTGTTGCTGAAAACATTATAAACATGATGGTGGTGAAAAGTGACTGATAGAAAAAACAATTTTCCATGTGTACATTAAAGTAATATTATTCGACTGTTAATGTTAAGCGTTTTTAAGAGTATAATTTCTAAAAGTAAGTTCGATCATCAGGTTAAATAAGATATTATTATCTGGTCTACTGTGAAGTTCAAAAGGAAGGCAGACATTTTTCTAGAAGTCGTTTTCGCTTCACTCAATAAAATTCTGCATTGGACCATATGAATCGTACGTACCATGGACTACTCCGTTGCTGTTTTACTGATTGCCCTGTTCATTGTCTTACGTTTGGCTGTATAGTTTTCCCATACTACTTTGGCTGCAGATATCCAGAAGATCAAATGCCGTATTGTGTAACCACCGATATCCGACTAATCGAATTAGTTATTTTATTTTTGTTGGTTAATAATTTTTCGTACCTTAAGGACAAACTTGGGCCAGCTATCGGATTGTTAACATGTACAATTAAGTACGTACGAGGTGTTTTGTAGTTTGCCATCCAAATATGAATATTGGTGGTGGTCACAATTCACCCTAATCATAACGTGAGACCTGAACCGTTGTACTCGCCTTGTCAATGTCGTTGTCTGGTGAAAAAATTTATATTGTATCCGTCTGTACGCTTTTCATGTTCTATGGTATAATTATTATAATACATTTTATGTTAAGGTTTCTGTTGCCTATTTATTTTTTTGTGTTACATTTATTAATTGTTGTTCAATACATTTTTAATGTTCTTATATTATAATAATTGTTATTTATTACTCAACTCTGAGTCCTTACACAAATTTAATTAAAAGGTGGGCATTTAAACAAATTATTTGAGGTAACTAATGCTTATTCTAAGAAACATTAAAGTTTTTTTTCATTAACTGATTGAAAGATTTTAATAGTTCTGCAGATAATAAAAAAAATCATTATACTTTCAGTCTATTATAGTGTACACTTCAAACATAGCATAGACAAATACATTTGTTTAAATATTTCACATTTCACTAGATTTTCATTGAATTTGTTGTAGAAAGTTTATGTGTATTGAATAAATGTTTGTAAATACAATAATTAGGTATGTGTTATTTTGACTTATTCGTAAGAAATGTGTAAGTAAACGAGAGATCCAACAACTAAAAAGTATATTCAGATGCATTTTGTCAGTTTGTGGCAAATTTTGATGAGAACAGTAGTTAGAACCCCATGTCTCAGATGAATATTAGAGTATTACATTATTATTTAATATTTCATTTGAATATTAGAGTATTACATGACCATGTTATGATTATAATTTCATTAGTAGCTAAAATAATAAGTATTCACTAATTATGAACATATTAGTAGATAATTTTATTTGATTTGTATTAATTAATTTATAATGTGTAATTATTAAAGAAATTGTTCTATTTTTGTATGAAATTAGAATATCTCACAAACAATGAAATTTCACTGAACAATTGTTATGTATTAATATATAATAAAATAAACATTGAAGTAATATTTTTATATGTACTTGTTGAGGTCTTCTTCTGTTAATAAAATAATAAGTATTACATTTTTTTTTTAAATGTTAAAATCATACACTGGCTCTGATATGTATAGCTTGCACAATACACAAACCTTGAAATTCTTCTAAATGACATATATTTGTACACATTTATTTTAAATTAAATCTTAAGCTATTTCTTTAGAGATTTTAAATGCAATTGATAATTGTTTATAAAAATACATTTATTCTACGGGTTAAAGTAATCGTATCTCATATTTAATTTAGTATTTTGTAAAGGATAGGAGGTTTCACTGAACGATACACATTTATCAAAATTGTATTTGAAGTTACGCAATGTAACTGGTGGAAATGTTGATGTTAAATATTATGTATAAAAAAAAAAAAAAAAATTTGTTTAACAAGTTAGCAAGTACAAAATACTTATTGCACTTAATTTTTAACTGTAAATATTTTATTTTCGAAGGTTGGAAAATAACTACTCTTTTTATAATCATTGATAATGAAATTATTATAACTAGACCACTGAGGTGACATTATTGTAGTTGGTATAAAATTGCATAAAATGTTTTTTCAAGTAGTGATGTGAAACTTTGTCGACATATATCCTTTGAACAAAGTTATGAATTACAAAGGAAAAATGCAGAAAAACTTCAAACACAGAAAAAATATCAAGGAGTTCAATTTGAACTCAAATTATGAGATCCAAGTATGTTACACATAAAAAATGAGGCATATAGAACAATATTGGCCCAACCAAAGTATTCTTTTCTTTTCTTTTTTTTAAACAACCTTCTTCAATGAAACCAATGTAGTCACTTAAATGTGACTAAATAAATGCCTTTTCTATCATGTATAGAACAACTATAAACTTTAAGTTGTTCAAATTTAAAAAATGTGGGTTGAGCCACTTTTTATTTTAGAGAATATTAAGTAAGTAATAACTTTTGTGGTTTAGGCCATCTCATAGAACATATTTTGTTATTTCCTAAGAGGTAAATTTGAATATATCGTTTTTAATAAAAATGAAATGTTTTTTTTTCGTCCTCTTTTGACACTCTGTACGCATGTCGCACAATCAGCTTTTGTGCATTTTAAAACTACGTCTTACAGAATATTGTGTAAGTATTGATTTATCACTTATGAGGTGAACGACGACCTCGTTTTTGAACCACACGTTGCCTTGGTAACTTTTACTTCTGATCAGTACGCATGGCTGAATTTCGGACTTTCTGAACTCAATAATGATGTAATCGAAGGAATAATTCGTATATTGTATAACCTTAATAAAATTGTTTTGTTTTGATTTTTCACCAGAAATTTGAAAATTTATTAAATTATATAATCATTTTCATTTTTTATATTGAACATTAAATATCGTTATAAACATTATACATTTTACCTATTATTACCTATTACATGAAAAATGTATACTGGAATAGTGAAATCATATAATTATCATAAGCGGTATAATGTAAATCGATTATTTTAAACAGCTTAGGTACAAAATAATAATTTTCATTTGCTTAAAAGTAGGTTATATAGTTGATTAAAGTTAGTTATAATTATTAACTATTAGTAAATAGAGTGATGGCTGATAGGTGGTAATTCTGATAATAAATTCGATCATTAGAAAAAAGCACGTCTCGTCCTCTTGAAATTTGTAATTATTTATATATAAAATAATATATTTTATTCATCACAAATATATTATAATCAGACTTTAAAATATGTAACAGATGCGTCTAAACCAGCGTTTCTTAACCTATCTGGATTCACGGTACACTAATTCCAACCTTTATTTAGCCGTGACACACTTAACGCTGATTAATATTTATTTTTATGTTTGATTATTAATAGTATGCTTTTATCGTATTTAATACTAAAGCAATTGTATATCAGTAAATTTAATTGCGAGTAACTTAAAATGACCTGTTTATTTAGATTAGGAAAACTCATGTAGAATCATATTTTAACTTATTACAAATATTAAATATATATATATGGAAAAACAGTTGAGTATATTACGATAACGTTATAAAAATCTAGTGAGAAATTTTGCCTCGTTTCCCTTTCATTATACGCGTTTCCTCCGGGGTTGAATAGTTGACGACGGACAAGTACACTTCCTCATGTCTTTTGCCAATAGTTCTTCACTTATAATAATTTTTATTACACTATTTATGAAAATAATAGAAGTCAGGCGATTGTCGATAAGGAAACCGTAAAATGATTAATATTAATAATCATGAAACATCTCGGCACATCTACCTATGTGCTTTTTCTGTTTTGTCAATCATGTGTTTTTAAATTTTTATCTGGAAATATTTACTGCGTAAAATTTATTTTCGTTAATATAATTTAACAAACTATAGGTTAGGTATAAGGCTTTACACGGTGCGTGAGTTACGATTGTAGTTTACGCTCTGTGTAAACAGACATCTCATAAAATATCAAACTATGTTAAATATTTTTTTGTCGTGAAATCTCGGTCGTGCAGTATAATATAATTAAGCGTAGATATTTATTTCGAAATTAATTATTAAATTATTACGTGTTATTTTATTTTTAAATTATATATATATTATTACATTAAATTAATAATTATACATTTTTAATATTAAATTGTCTAATTCAAATTGAATTAAAAATATTACATACAATATGAGTGAAAAAAATGTTATGAAAATGAACGATGAACAAATAATGAATTTCATAGATTACTATGGAAAAGAAGAAGTTTTATGGAACACAAAAGATTCTTGAAGTCTTATTGATTTTCATTTCTTAACTCATATTCATTATCACGTTCGTGAGCGTGCGGCCTGTGTCTATAATCTTTATTCTGCTAACATGAGTATGAACGACAATGAAGTTTTAGCGTTTTTAGAATGTTCTGACTTGGAATTTGATGACGATCTAACAATGATTTTACCAAATCAACGTGAAAATATTTTAAGCGAGTTAAGTGAATCTGAAGGTGATGAAGAACCATCGTAAAAAAAATCTACCCGCGCATATACCTAGTGATGATGTGAGGCTGGATGGAGAATAATAGACTTGAAAGCTCCTCGATATTGTAGACACTAGGATTGTACTAGCAGGTCAAAAGTCATGTGTACAAAATATAAAACATTATGTATGCCAAGAGGTAAAACTTGTTTTAAAGATTGTCATAAACTCAAATACTAGTTGTTCAATTCATAAATTTAAAAATAAACAATAAATATCTATACATTTTTTCATTATAATTATTACGTGTTAATATATTTTTAGTTGTTAAGACCGAACTTCCACGTTTGTTAAGGGGTTGTTTCACACAACCCCTATGATGAATATTTATTTTATTTTTAGTTCTATTTTAGCCTTTAGGTTTATGTAGAAATGTTATTAAAATTTATTTAGAAAAAAATTAAATTTTTTTTCGGTTTGTAAGGATTATATATTATATCCCAATAATAATAATATTTAATAATCTTCTTCTGACTTATATTACTTACAATAGTTTATGCCGTCATCACGATTTCTCATCAATTCTCTTGTTTCTGAATTCAATTTCTCCAGTTGCTCGATTATATACAACGTCAACATTGACAAAAAGTGAAAACAAAATAAATAAATAACATTGTGAAAAAGTCGATCAAAAGTTAAAGTTCTTGACAAATTCAAATTTGTTTTCCAATTTCTTATTGGACAACGCAATTAATCCCACAATAGATAAAAAATATTCGTCTTTTACTGTATACTTTACTCATCATGCGAAGAATCAATAGATTTTTATATTGAGCCACGTAATCATATGTTTTCTGCTATTTATTATAAACAAATTTCACACCAAATATTAACTGAACAATCAATTTATCCAATATTTTGACCACTCGTATGTCAAAATATCAAATTTGCATATAGAAACAAGTCTATAATATAATATAGTCAAAATATTTAAAGAACTTCAATACACTGTCTGTAAAGAAATATATTAAACACACATATTTTTTTAGTTAATGGACATTAATCGCAGTCGCAGTATATTAAAAAAAAAAAAATAACAAGTCAATTGTATTGTATATAAGTATATAAGTATATTATATTTTATTATTTTGTATAATAAATAATAGGTTAGTTTTACAAATGAGTCTAAAATATGCACTACCACCTGCCTATTTAGTTTTAATTACTACGATTACATGTAGCGTTATACGCATTATGTTTATTTCCAGAAGTCGTTGAAAACATATAAATGTATAATAATAAATAGTTAAAACAAAAATGTTTTTCTCTGTATATTTATAGAATAAGTTTGATATTCGGGCAAAAAAAAAAATAAAAATAATAATATATATATATATATATATATAATATATTATACACATATATTTGAATTACTCAAAGAGAATATTTCAGTTATTTATATTTTCTGTATTTAATTGCAGTCCATTTAAAAAAAAAAAATTTACATGAATCCTTAAGTGAAAAGTATCTAATTTTAATAAACGATCGTTGTTTTTTTTATATTGTTACTATTAATCTACGTCCAGAATTTCCAGTTACTTATACTCATTTACTTTTTACGATTTTTTTCTATTTTGTATTGAATAAAACGATTTAAATGATGAATATATTGTATTGTATATTATAGTAAAACTAATAATAATCACTAATCAATATATTTTATATTCTACGTAATAGACTAACGTGCGTTTATGAATGGATAAGTATTTTTATTTTTTTAGTCGAAAATTGAGCACCTCCATTCTACTTAAAATCCTTATAACCTTAAGTTTTGCATTAATACGTAAGTCTAAAGGAAACTCCATTACACTTTCCGCTAAACTTCTGAAAAATGCATCAATATGATCAACATCATCATCGTATTTTTCAGCCTCGGGCAAAGTATTCATATCTTTTTTTTCATTTTTTTTTGATTCAACCAATGATTTATTTTGATTTGTTTCTGTTGATTTCTTTGACTCTTCTTCCAGACTTGGTGTAGCATTAGCAGTAGCGTTTCCTTGTTCGACATAATTCTGGTTGGACGGAATATTTATGATTTCCCTATATGAAAAACAATATTGAATATTGAAATATAATGTTAATGAAGCATATAAAGTTACTGTGTTTCTGAAGTCGGTGCAACGAAAGATTGGTTATCTTTAACCAACAATTCAGCAGGATCATTTGTAGCTTCTGACTCAGTGCTCAGCTCATGGTTTATTTTGTTCTCCTCCTGGGCACTTTGTATCATTCTCCAACGTTTTTTGCAAACATCCACTACACAAAAATATAAATAATATAATATTAAACAGGTATATATAAATAAATAAACGTATTGACTATAATAGCTACACACTCACATATAAACATTCTCTAAAACGTTTTAATAATGTTGTTATATCATTTAATTAATATGTGATTAGAATAATTTGTACGGAAAAGTAATAGAGACAAAGGATCAACCATAATATTTCATGTGAATATAATCGGAATTATGATTTAAGAATTTAACGTATAGCTGCAGTTTATGACAAATTTTCAGTACTTTATAAATTAATAAAAATAATAGGCTATTTTTAGGCTTATTGTTATGTAAACACTTTTGGTTGTTCTCTATTAAATATAGAAATCAGGTTTAAAAAAAAAAAAAAAAAAAAAATTATAAAACTTATTCGCTTCGAATACAATTACTTTTCTGTTGTTGGATGTCGAGAGAACTGGAAACCGACAATTATCATTGATTAATCTGTGTAATGGTTAAACTTGAAAACAATATCTACTTTATTCTTTAATATGAATACTCTCAATATTTATGCAGCCAGAATTACATACTGATCTTGTGAGGGCTACTTAAGTGTCACATTTGGGATTTCTTCAATAAAATTACTTATTTCTCTGTTAGCAATACTAAAAGTCCATTGCTCATGAGGTATTGTGTATTTAAAATTACTGAGCGTTATTATGCAAAACAGTTTCAAACACTATGGACGGGATTTGACAACTCACCATAGGAAGAAAGGTGATTACAAAAAAAAAAAATTGTTTTATCATACAATTTGTTGAAATAAGCAATAAGTAGATGTAAATAATGCTCTACTAAGATCCAAGTGGAGCATTGCCATTTCACCTCCTCCCATCCTAAATTCGCCAATACCAAACACCCGCCTTAATATACTTATTTTGTGTATTAACGAAGGGGGAGGGGGGTTTAATTCGAATAATTATAATATTTAATGTCATTGTTTTCAAAATTATTTTATTTATGAAAATTTTAAAATAAATATATGCGAATACTCACCTCTTTTATTTAAATGATCCGATATTTCCTCCCACGAAGTCTCATCGACATCGTAGTCCTTTTTTTGTGCATGTTCGTTTACATTATGCAAACAAAAATGTAAGTTCAAGTATTCAACGAGTGCCATGTCTTCTTCGACAGAGAATGATACGTTTGAATTCATTTCGGCAAAACAATTATTGCAGGTCTTCACTGGTCGGGTAACTGGGGCGTATTGATTTGCTGGCTGGGCTGGCTGTCCTCGTATCGGTTGTTGACGCTTGTTGTTTACGTAAGGTACTTATGCCCGGGACTGCAGGACTGCGGCGGCGCGACGACGACGGTATTGATTATATGACTTAAACGGTGCACAGGCGCAGTGACGGCGTCTTTTGACACCTATTGCAGTGGTGGCAGCTTCTGCTGGGCTCTGGCCAAAGTAAATGATATCTTATGCGAGATTTTTTTTTACTTTAGATAACATCTCTGAAAAGATTGTTTAGAATTACTATTGCCGCAAAAAATAACCACTGAAATTTTTACCCCTCAAAAATTATATCAATAATATTATATGATTCCTAGCCCCGTCCGTTTTCATAAAACTTAATACTTATATAATATAATACTTGATTTATGTAATAGAAAATAATCGCGTTTTTTCTTAATCAACGTACCACGATTAGTTTCGAAATGACCTTTTAATTTCACGTATTCGTATTTAATTTACGCGTTACATAATAATAATAATAATAATAATAATAATACATTATTATAAAATATTATTATTATTATTGTTCGGCGTGAAACATTAGTCTAATTAAGATTTAAGAGATAATAGATTTTATGCCACTAGGATATATATATATAATTTTAATATTAATAAATTTAAATAAGTAACATAATTTAGCGAATCGATAAATTATTTATTTATTCAAAAATATACAGATAATAGGTAATACTTAACTGAGTATTTAGCACGTTAAAAATAATAACTTTGAAAAAATGATTAAATTAAACAATAGTTAATAAAATGGAAAAGAAAAATATATGATTTATACAACTTTGTGACATTATAATAATATTGCAAATGAGTGTGATATCCACGTAGACAAATATTTGTATTTACTAGCATACAAAATTCATCAGACATTTATTTTCGTAGTATTAACATTATATTCCAGTGTCAGAAAAATACATAAAGTGTTGTCACGATTGAAAATCATCCACGGCCAAACTTTATTCAAAATGAGCGAATAGAGAGACGAAGAGAGTTTTCGTTGTTGGACATATTGTAAAAAAAAAAAAAAAAACAATATCGGACTACCAGCATTGAAAGTTAAAAAAGACTTTTACACACTCGGATGTATATATATACAATTGGTGGGATATTTATGGTTTTTAACATTATTATTTTGAACTCTGTAGATGTCATGGCTGGAAATGTAAGAATAATCGATAATATTATAATCTGTGTTACACGCGTACACCATCAACTGGGATGAGTTCATCACCGGTAAAGGAGCCAAGTTTTTTATATCGATATAAAATTTTTGCAATTCAGAAGAACGGGAATGTTCACTTTGCGGCAAAACATGTGCGGGCGATTGCTGGGGCAAAGGTACTCGTAACTGCCAAAAATTGTTGAGAAATAAAAGTGAAAGATAAAGTAAATATAAAAATGATATTTTTTCTGAAGGAATAATAATAATAAAAAAAAATTATTCACAGTTATTTCTTGCAAGTACCGTTAAAGTTAAATACTACCGACTAATTTTCTCTTCTTACAAAATCGTATTTTGTATAATTTTATTATTATTTCCTGAATATATAATCATATTTTAAACTTTTATCGGCTTCCCCATCCCTCCCCTTCTCCTACACATATAGAAAAATAGCGTTGATTTAACACGAAGTCAATCGTATATTTGTCAAGTTACACAGATTTTGCAATTGAATTGAAATAAAAACGAGTTATTTTATGAATATTGTCTAATATATTATGTTCAAATAACAATATTAATATTATTTGCTACATAGTGTTATAATATGTACACAAAACTTATTAAAAACGATTCTGTTTACTGAACGATTCCAAGGTTAGTTATATATTATATTATAGTATCAGAACAAATGTAATTTAGCGCCCACACCGTTTTTAATTTCCATTCCTAAGTAGTTTTCTATGAAAATAATTATAGTAAATCAAATTTGGACTGCTTTATAAGCTACGGGCTTTTGAAGTTATCGGATTTATCGTTTATTAAGCGTGCGGCTACCAGTATAGGTAAAATGGTATTCTACTCTGTCACGAATATTTGCTGCTGTACATAATATTTCATAGACTATTTTTAATATATGAAGACTATCTTTTACCGTTCATAGCGGTTAGGTAGTTTTGAAAACTTCAAATGTTATAGAAAATAATATGACTGATATAACCGTATCAGTATTAGAAAATTTATCATATAAAACTCATGTTAGTGTTACTTAATTCAAGGATTTGCCCAAAATTCCTCATACATTCCATACGCTTTACATGACAATTTTGGTTCATACAAACCCATTGAATGGATAGTAAAAGTAAATTAACTATTTATATTAAAATTAAATACCTAATTATATAATTCTTTTTTTTTTTATCACCATTAAGAAGTAGTAAGTGGTAGTATTTTTTATCCGTTATTTTTAATAAATTGCCATTTTCATAATGGTCTGGATATAAGAGGTGGCTCTTCAGTAATCACAAATATCATAGCGTATGACCAATCTGAGCACTTATTTAGGATTACATTAGGTAGGGCCGTCTTTTTTTTATTTTCATCACTTTTTAATGGGCACAGCGATAAAAGGGTGCACTAAATGGAGCACAAATGACCCGTATAAAATATTATAATTTGTAGTAAAAGTTTTGAATTTTTATTGTTTATATTTAACAGCAATTTTTTTTTTTATTTTAACACGTTGCGTGCCGTAAAGTATTTTAAATGTACATGGACATAGGTCCTACAGTATAAAGAACAATTACAAATTGTGTTTGAATTATAACGGTCAGACATTTACTTAAATGTACTTAAATTATATCATTATAGTGGTATCATCGTCGTCGTCTTTGTCGGCAACGTTTCCAGTAAAACCTTAATATCTGTGGTGAGAGAATTAAAATGTTTCAGACCCTTGGATCCATTATAGTGTATCCAAATTACAATAAATCATTATTTGTCAACAATGAGCTGTAAATACGCGATAAAACTAATATTGTTTTTACATGAAAAAACATGTTTATTTCAATATAATTTAATATTAGAATGTTCTGTTGAAAATAGAAACTATGGTTAAAATGGATTAAAAAAATATTTTAGAGAATAAGATCAAGTTTATTTTCCAGTTGTTTAATTGTGTATTTCTATGTATACATAGCGTATTTTTTCCATGATAATGAAGTAACGAATAAATAATTAAATAAATTAATTAAAATTAAATAAATAAACGAATGAATAAATTTAATTCATATAAATTTGTTGATATACTCATTTTAAATTGATCAGTGGCAGAGTACATTATAGTATACGTCAGGATACCAAGCTTTCAATAGACTATATTTTGTTTCTCGTAACATTTCGTTTAAAAATTATCAATAGAACCTTAATTATTGTTGAACAGTATTTACAAGCATTTTACGTAAAACGATTGAATAATTATTTTATTATTTTGGATATACTTGCAATGGAAAACGTTTACTTATGAACTTCGCCTGAATCGAGAACTAAATATAATTAAAATAATTTATTAATAAATTATCTTAGTTAAAACAAACGAGGTTTAAGATAAAACATGATTTTCAAGTCCCGATAAGTTTGGCGCCTTTATCTTCTAACTGTAATGACAACGGTTGACTGTGAAACCATGCTTCGTCTAAAACGGTCTCCGGGTCGGTCACCACGGCCGGATGCCCAGTATTGGGAAAAGCCACGTTGTAACCTGGGAACCAAGTGGGTGGCGTGGATCCTCTGAGCACGGCCGCTGACTGAACGGGCGATCGGGTTTCCAATTTCATGTTGCGGGACCCTTCGTTTACCATGTCCTCATCACCGTCTTTGTTCCCATGTTTGTCTAGTAGACTTCCGCCGAGCAACACTTTCAAATCCTCCACTTTATCTATGGTTGACGGTTCAGCAACATACACTTCTGGCTTTGGGAGGATGTTGTCCAAGCGTGCTCCTTGTTCCATGTCCGGGTCCTTTGCACTGATGATAGTCGGTGGTGACAGTGGAACGGCCGTATCCTAAACATGAAAATTGTATGTAAATAATCCCAACATTTACTCAATTTACCATTAAATGAAAAATTCAATCATTTTTATTTCCATAATAACAATAATGATTATGATAATAGAATTGATTTCACGCTAAAATGCCTTGTACCGATTTTAACGCACGTGCTCAGGAACCACGCATTACCGTTGCCACCACCACCACCCAAATATATAGCCCAATTAACACTGGCAAAATAACCGTCAACAAGGTTTATGACCCAATCTTAAAGCTTTTTCTGATTTCTCTGATGTATGTTCTTTAATTTTGACTTATAATACACGGTATTGGTGGGCGGGTAATAAATAATTTCAATTTTCTGAATAACATCGCAATGTTTTCAAAAATTTTCTTTAAATATTCATTAATTCATAATTGGTTTAATACATTAATAAATGTAGTATAATGTAAGTACATTATTAATATATTAAATCCGTATAAACAAATTTAAGATATTTTGAACGGTTATTAATATCATATCAACCTTGACTAAATTGGAAATATTAAGATAATTGTTATGTGAAAATATAAAAGTAATAGCTTACTTCGGTGGAAATCGCCGCGGTAGGACCGAGTGATACAAGAGGAGCGTCTGGGTTACCTTTGGAAAACAAGTGTTCGTACACTTCTATTGGATCGGTTTTCATGCTCAACCCGTTTTCGATTGATCTCATTATGTACGCTAAATATTGTGGACTTACATCGTTTTCCTAAGAAAGAAAAATATTAATTATTACCCAATTGTTAAATATTTAGGAAAATCTGTTTATTTTTTTTTTTAGGAAACTAAACAAATAATATCTATCAGCAATGTCATACGGTTTTTTCTCTATTGCTTTTGGATGTAGCGTCGTACATGTTGAGTATTTTCTTTTTGGGTTTGCGTTCGTCCAGTATCTTTATGCCGCTTAGAAGTGCAGCAAGTTCGATATCATGATTTTCGGCTTCCACCAATTTTTGTACAGTTTGTAAAGTTATTTTGCATTTCACACTTGAACACGGAGAACAAGGACAACAAGGTGGCGCAGGACACTGTTTGGGTGGATCGCATTTCTTCGATGAATTATCGTAGCGTCGACAATCGTCCGTCTTCTTTCTCTAAACACGGAGTAAAATAAATACGAATTATTTAATTTTAGATCACTTATACATACGCATTCCATTATAATTTTTGTTTGTATTTCTTTCGATAAAAATCTTTTATTCGGTAATAGAATGTATATATAATTATAATTTTAAAACGTTTTATTTATTACTTTTTAATATAACGATTTGGTAACTAACATATCATTAACACATATCCATCGAAACCATATTAAATATTTTCATGTGAATAGTTTAAACATGTGTGTGAAAATTATAATTTGTGTTTTATTTTGTTCAGTAATTAGGATTATAGATTTATAACTGGTCAAATAAAGTACTACACACACACACACACACACACACACACATATATATATATATATTAATATAAAATAATATATTTATATTATTTATATAACCCCAAGTAGCATTTTAAATGCAGACATCGTTTTAAATCATCAATAAATGATGGTTCTAGGTACGGGGCAAATGTAGTTCATAGCACCTTGTTTTTGACAAAAATGAATACCGAATTTTTACATGGGTTTAACCGTATTATGAAAATGTTACTTTCGGTTTAAACACAGTAGTACTGTTCAAAATAGGCACACGAATCAGTGTACGTTTACAGTACAATTGTCAGTTAAATATCGACTTGTAAGTTAGTCCAATTATGATATGATTACAGGAGCGTATTTGTGGGGGGGGGCGCTGGTGGAGCCCTTCCGCCGAAATTTTAGGAAATTTTTTTATGTATCTACTCTATGGCCATATGATGTAACAACAGTGGCAAAGACAGAAATTTAAATTTAATATAATTTTATTTATTTTTATTATTATTATGCAGTTTAATTTATTATACATTTTTTAAAAATAATTAAGAAAAAAATTTAAATCTTTTACAAAATTCCTAATATATAGTTGTTTTTAATAGGTTAATAGAAAATCAAGAAATTACCTCTCTAAAGTACAAACTAAATGCAATTTGCTATCGGAAGCTGTATGATAATATGTTAAATGATATTAGATTATAATTTATTATTGGTAACCATAACCATTGTACTATTTTCTATATTTTATCTCACTCATTAAACAGTCGTCTTACTGAATGGTTGTGCTTTTTATGGTATTACTTTTAAAATTCAAATAATATATCCCAACGAACATCGAAGAACACGATGAATCAGAAGCAAATTTGATTGTAAAGATTGGAGCATTTCTTCTGGCAGAATTTTTAGGTACAAGCATACAGGTATATTTATAATAATAATAATATTAATAATAATAATAATAATAATATTAATAATAATAATAATAATAATAATAATAATAATAATAATAATAATAATAATAATAATAATAATAATACAAGTTTGAATACAACAAGTGTTATACATCATTTTTATCTCATACGGAGAGCATACTTAAAGCGAATCCAAGCTCTTTTTGGGATTTCGTCCGTAAGAATACTTCCAATACTGGTTTTCCTTGTACTGTTCACTTTGATGATAAAATTAGTACCGGTCCAGAATCAATTTCTTGCCTCTTTTCTTCCTATTTCAGCTCGATTTTTACTTCTCCTTTGTCAAATAATATTCCTGATATTCCTTTCTCATATTTTACTCTGCCATCCAACTGTTCTTTGAGTATTGAAGATGTCGAGATGGGTCTTTCTGCACTAAAAACTAAAAGATCTGCCGGCCCTGACGGTTTTCCAGAGATATTTTTATATAATATAAGATCTGCTCTCTGCTTCCCTCTATGGCTGATATTTCGTCGTTCTTCGAACACAGGTACATTCCCCTCTATGTTTAAGATGAGTTCTATTACCCCTGTATATAAGTTTGGAGATAAAACGGATGTGAATAACTACAGGCCAATTGCAATTCAAAATCATGTTGCTAAAGTTTTCGAGCTACTTGTTCTGAGGAATATTCAGCCCTCAGTTAATTTCATCCTAATTGATAAACAGCATGGATTTAGGCCTAATCGATCTGCCACTACAAACCTGATTGTTTTTAACAATTTCATTTTGGAGGCCATTGAAAATCGAATCTAGGTGGATGTTATTTTTAATGACTTTGCCAAAGCCTTTGATCGAGTTGATCATAATATCCTAATTGAGGTTCTCTACAAAACTGGATTCGGAGAGCCTATTTTATCTTGGTTTAAATCATACTTATCGGATAGAATTCAGTGGATTCCTTGGATAAAGTCCTAGGATTCATATCTGAAGTTGTCTGTGTTCCCTCTGGTGTTCCTCAAGTTGGGCTCTTATCCCTGCTGCTGTTTTCATTGTTAGTGAATGGAATTAAGTCGATTATCCCTGAGTGTATGTTCCTTATGTTTGCAGACTATTTAAAAATTTTCAGAAAAATTGAGTCTGTTAGCGATTATGATACTCTTCAGAAAGGTTTGGACGGTTTTGTCTCATGGTTTAACGCTATGGGGTTAAATTTCAACGCAGAAAAATGCCAATCTATGTCTTTTACTAGAAGTAGAACAACTATTAAATACATATATCAGATTAATGGTTCAAGTATTGGCGTTACCAACAGTAAGAAAGACTTAGATGTTCTTTTTAAACCTGATCTCGATTTCCATTCCCATATAGAGGTCGTTTGCTGCAAAGCGTTCAAGATGCTAGGTTTTGTAATATGTACATCTAAAGAATTTAAATTGTCAGATTTTCTTAAAGCACTTTATTGCTGTTTTGTTCGGTTTCTTTTGGAGTTTTCTACTATCCTCTGGGATCCGTTAACGGCAGCTGACTCTTGTCACTTGAAACGAGTCCAAAGGCGTTTTTGTTCTTCGGCAGCCTTTATTTTAAAAATTCTCCACCCTCTCCATGATTATAGTCCTGTAATGCTTAAGCTCGGACTTACCTCTCTGGCAGATAGAAAAGTTAATGCCAGTTTGATGTTCTTAAAAAAGTTAATAGACGGACGTGTGAATGCTCCCTCTCTTCTTTCCCAATTAAATTTTAAAGTTCCTTCACATTCCACTAGATCCAATTCTCTTTTTATTGTTCCATCTCATACAACTAATTATGATAGAAATCACCCTATTCACCGTATATTGCGTTTGGCGAATGAGCACCTTACCTAACCTAAGCCTCTTTTAAATTACTTATTTTCTTTCTAACATTGTTATTATTATTGTCATTGTTGTTATTATTATTACTATTTTACAGCCATTAGTTACACTATTTTTTGTATTATTCTGTTTTCTTGTACTGTTCCAAATTGTAATTCTATTATTTATAATTGTAATTTACTTCTAGTTTTAGATATTTGTCATTGTTCTATTGGGCTAACGCCCGTTAAATAAATAAATAATAATAACAATAAACAGTGTAAAACCAATAAATTCCTTGATCAGCTCAAAATCTAAAATAACATAATAGTAAATATGTATTTCAATAATTATGTATATTATCTTCAGTGTTTGCTATAAACAAATTATTCAATCAATAAATTGGATACTAGAAAATGTATGTATAAAATGTATTTCATAAATTTTGTATTTATTTTATATAAATTACTGCGTATTGCAATGTTTTTTTAGAGTTTTAATCATATTTTTTAACAAATTTAGAATTAAAAATATAAAAATATTTTACAAATTTTCAAGTTTCAACCAAAAAATATTTTAAAAATATTAAAAAAATGTATTGTATAATTTTTGTACATGTTTTAATTTAATTGAGTGTACACACATAGTACATATTAATTTAATAAATCATAGTCATATTATCATTGTGATGCAATTGATTTACTGTGTATTGATTTTGTTGATAAATACAATGTTTATGTATAGTAGACAGTGGCCATGCTTTATACTATCAATTCATTAATGAATTGAGGGTAATGTATATACTACACAAACTATCAACAATTTACTGTAAAAATGTTGTATACATAATAATAATAATAATAATAATAAAAAAAAAAATATAAATAAAATAAATAAACAAAATAAATACTAAATTACTGAAACAATTAGAAATAAATAAATGATAATTATCAATAAATTCTTAAAATAAGTACTTTCATTAAGTCATAGACAGATATCAATAATATTACATTGTCAACATAAAATAACTATTTTTTCTTTTCAATTGTTTAAAATAAAAATATCAATTTTACATATAGAAATAATTAATACATACTACAGCACACAGTTGAGGTGCACATATTAAAATAAATAGTAATTGATCAAAAATGAACTCTTAAACTATCTTATTTTTCATAAATGTCATTTTTATATTTTCAAATAATCCAATGACCGAAAAGATAATCTAATACATTAATGATTTATTGTGATAAATAAACACATTACTACACATACTTTTGAATGTCATCGACATCTATAGTAATATAAGGAAAAAAATATAATTTAGTATCTGATATAGAAACTAAGAACATACTGAACCGTAATTCTATGAAACATTTTTTGCTTTCTTATTTCTCACAATAAAATAAGTTAAAAATAATTAATGTGATATAAAAAAAAATATTAAATTAGTTTATAGATTTAAAATATACAGTTAAATATAATTGAAAATTATAAATATCATGTTAAATATAATTAACATTTATTATGAATCTGTATACATTGTGCGAGTTTCCTGCTTTCTTCTTAATTTTCGTCCCATATTCTTGCATCGCATTGATGCTACTCTTAACCAATTACGAATTTGCACTTCAATTTCATCAATAGTACTATTTTCATGATAACTCATAGCAACATCTATTAAAACAAATTGGTATTTAATTTATTATGTAAAAGAAATCAGTTTTTTTTTCTTTACATTTCTCTTACCTATAACTATAGAGCACATGATTAAGTTTTTAAAAACGTATTTTGAATTATTTTCCTCATCAAAGTCGTAGTTTTTAGCACATTCGTCACTTATCAGACGTTGAAGCATGTATGGCACAGTATCATTTACGTTGGATAATGGCCCATACTTCCACAGATGGCTTTTCTATAATAAAATAAACACATTTTTATTTATAAAATATTAGACAAACACAACAAGATATTTATTAATTCATTTACTATGATCAAATGATTTAATGAAGTCAATTTAAGTTTTTCCTCCATTTCTTCAACATCAGCCAGTGTTTTCAGTGGGAAATTATAATAATTCTTCTTACTGTCTTCTTCATCGCGGTCATATAAAGATAACTGTTTAAAATCCAAAATATTATCGACCGAATGCTTAGTTTGATGTTTGGCTCTCAAATTTTTCTCCTCGTGTAAAGAAGAGTCCGTTAAATATGATGGCATACTACCACTTTGATGCTCCGATTTTGGTTCTAGGTATCTTGCGCCATCGGTATCATCTGACATAGCTTTTGTTTCGCTAGAATAACTCGAATCGTTCAGATAAATTAATTTTAATTGAGCATTTTCATATTCACCTAAAATTATAAATTAATAATTAAAATTTTATTTAAAACAGTATAATGTAAGTTTAACGTTTGACACATACTGTAATCAGCTAAAACCTTGCACTTGTATACAACCCAATCTTTACCAGGCGAAGAACCATTTTTCACTAATGTAGGTGCCGATTCTTTATTTTTTGGCCACAAACAGTATGCCTGTGTATTTTCATCCTTATGATTGTCTAATTTGATTAGCCAACTTGAATGTAAAATTAGTTTTGTAATTTTATCTTCAAATTCTACATCGCAGATTACAAATGTTTTAGTTTTGGAAGCCATTTTTATTTTTACCTGAAATCCATGTACATACTATATTATAAAAATGTAATTAATAGTATTTTCGTCACATTTAGCTGTTTTATACTATTGTTTTGTTTAAAACCAAGATCTAAATTAATATAGTTTCACTACAATTTAGAGCTATTAAATAAGTTTGAATCAATTATTAAATTTTATTCATTACACCATATTTTAATGAACTTATTAACTTGTCTGCATGTCAGTGAACTACAGTGCTCTGAAATATGTTTAAAAAAATGTTAACTATGAGGTGCAACTTAACAATTATATTTTTTCGATGTCCTTATAACAGTAGATACATATTATTTTTCATTGAAGTATTAAAACTATTGATAATACTTTATACGAGACATTTAATAAATTAATTTTAAATCTAAAAATTTAAATAAAAATTAAAATAAAAAGTTGATTACTTTATTGTTGATTTTAAATAATTTCTAATACCTACTTATAACACAAAACATTAACAGTGAATTTTGTGAATTTCGTCAGATAATCTAATTTAGTTTGGTGCATTACTATGTATTATGACAGTGCATATATAATAAAAGTAATCACATTTTATTTTTCTCATTAAAATGGTCATATTACAGAGTGCACAACCAACATTTGCTAACATTTACCTATTTTGGCCACTTAAATTGAACTTTGAGGATAAGCCATATTAAAAAATGTAGCACCCATTTATATTACATAAATTGCAATCAATTTATGTAAAACGTGTATATATAAACACGTATACTCTATTTTAGTCTATTTTTCAACAAAAATAAAATGTGCAATATAATAATTACCCACCTGCGTTACAGAATTAAATACAATACTATTATTATGTTAAATAATTTTTGCAATCTTTTTTATTACGTTTTTGTTTTATTATAAAATTTGTATTTATTATAAAAGTCTAAAATTTTATTTTAATTTTTGTCTTCTTCACTTTCCTCTTCTTCTGAATGATTCTAGTCGGATTGCACATAATCATTATCTGGTTCATGAGTATTGTGCAAGGCACCGGCATAATGAAAAAAAAACGTCTAATTTAAATATCAAGTAGAAATAATGCGAACGGCTATAAAACTAATTGGTAATTTGTGATCAATGATAAATAACGCATATTTTATTACACACCGTTCAGTGCAAGTGTTGTTTACTTATTAGTATAAGCAATTAGTATTTACTATATTAAATAATAACATAATTAGGTAACTATATTACTACGTTACGAAATGTATTACTAATATTGTTTTTTCTTTGTTTAGTGTATAATGTATATTACTTTACGACATTTTACCTATGCTTTACGCTGTGTCCAACGTGAACGCGGCGAACGCGGTGCGATGCGGGCGACGCGGTGAATACAATTATCAAACATATAAAAGTAGATTAGATTGTCCATCGTACGCGATAAACGCGGGCGACGCGAACACGAATTAATTCGTTCGCGTTCGCCGCACGGTTTGAAAATCAAATCGTTTTGTTTTTGGTCGCGCGTTTAAGCGAACAGACGTTAAAATATTACGACATATATTAACTATATCTGAATTTAGCCGCAAATTCGCGTTCGCCGCGTACACGTAGGACACGATTGCGAGCGGCGAATACGGCCAACGCAAATTCGTTCGCGTCTGTCGCAAATTCGCGTTCGCCGCGTTCACGTTGGACACAGGGTTAGCGTATATTCCTCCAACTGTTTCGAAATTAAATTAGATCAAACTCCGTATATAACGAAAAATGTATTATTTCTTACAAATAATTATATTAAAATATTTAAAGCAAAATAATTGTAGAGCTTCTATTTGTATTACGCCAGACCTATTAAACTACGAAAGAATTACACTGAATTACTAAAAAGAATCGATAAAACCTGTGAACAAAACGCGATCTTTGGAATAGTTGGCGCGAAAGACTGCGATGTTATGCGATTCGCGGATACAAGGTGACTTGTTTAAAAATACAACACACACATTTACAAATGATTCGAAAATATATAATAATAGCAAAAAAGAAATTAACAATCGTACATAAAATGAATGCGAATAAAACAACGGGAGTCGTGTCCGTGATAACGTACACAAAAATAATAATCGACATATAAACACGGATAATTGATAATAATGATCGATGACAGTGAAATCAGCTTACTACAAGGACCTCTGATTCAGACAGAATGACCAACTGTTGTCGTACGATAATAAAGTTATAATGGATTTCGGCGGCACCTCGGAAACTACGGGGGGCACACGACCGGCTTGGGCGGCAACTCTGAAGGCACAATCTGAAACCTGCACACGCTCGTTCGCCCGAGGAAATGTAATAAGCGACCGACCCCGACCACGCTAATACGGACGAGACCGGTTGCGCGTATATTGAATGATTCTCGTACACACGCAAGACGCTACGACGTATTCGACCAACCGTCGTCGCCGCGGAGTGGTGCGATCGATCAAAAAGAGTCTAATGAAACAGCGAACACAAAAAAACAAAAAAAATTCTCACGACCGCGGTAATATATGCTACAACGTGAAATCGTAGTAAAAAACGTCGCGGACACAATACCACCGCCGACTGGGCTTCACGGAACGACTGACTCTGTGCGAACGGCCGCGGCGGCAACCAGTTTCAGTTCGTCATGGGAGAAGAGCGATGAAACGATAAGAGTTTATCTGCTGTTCGATGAACGCCGCGATAATGTACGGACCGTTATATATCGCAGTACGCGGGAAGTTATCAATTTAAATCGCGTAAAACCGCGGTTATTAAAATTTCAAACTCCAAATATTGATTACGGTTTTTAAAAAAAAGCTAAATGAGGGTTGTACAGTTATGTTTATTGTAATTGTGATTTGTGACATGGGATGTGGGCCGTTTTGATTTATATTTTCCGTGCCGAAAAATATTGCCTATTCGTCTTTGCGTATAATGAATATATATATATATAATAAATAAATAAATATATATATATATATATATATATATATTAATGTATCTGTAAACCTAAATTATTTTCCATCTCATTATAAATAATCACAATATTTAGTTAAACATTATGTTTTTTTAACAAATTTTAATTATGCGATAGTACATTTTATAATATTGTTATATACAATAAAATAAAATATCCATAATATTAATTAAAGTAACTGAACATATAACCAAAAAGTGATAAAGTCTAAAATAAGATGGCTCTACAATTGTTTACCAAGACGTAAATTCATATTATATTTTGATACAAAGAAAAATTGTATATTTTTATAATTAAAAATTCAAATAACTTACCAAATACAGTACTACAATGATAAATACGTATACAATTGAACAACAGGCATAAAATCTGTAAATCTAATGTTTTTAATGAACATGTATGCAGTTACTCGTGGCGGATCTAAGATTTTTTTTGAGGTGGAAGGGCAACAATTTTCATGATACTTTTATAATCACAACATTTAAGATTTGATGATAGACCTTCATATAAAGCACTAATCACATTTTTCTAATTATATTATTAAATTGGAAAATGTTTTTGTTAATAAAATAGTAAAAAAACAAAAATAATTAAGTAAATAAAAATAGGAGTATATGAAAAAGAAATAAAAATTAAAAATTATATGAAAATCATATACATATGTATTATATACATAAATAAATATATATATATATATTAATATTTTTGTCGACAATTTCCCTTCTATTGTGACCAAAGATTATATTATGTCCATATTAAAAATATGAGTATATAAGTAATATGATTTCGAATTATTTGATAGGTAGAAAATTTATATTATTTTTATTATCTATTTCACGATGAATATTTAGTAGAGCCAAACCACATAGCCGATCTTGCCCCATCTTAGAACGCAACCAAGTTTTTAATCTATAGCAACAAGCAAAAAATTTAAAAAATAAGCGCAATAATTTAATATATTTTATAAGTATACAGTTACTAGTTAGAGAGAAATTGTTGGATTGTTGCAAGTATTTCGTACGGTAAAAAAAACTTGATTATCATATACTAGGTATGATAATAATTTCTTTCCACAACATCCTATAGAATATAAGAGTATCAGAAATACTGTTAAATATTATAATAAATAATAATATGATCATAACATGAAAGCAGATCTATTATTATGAGGCGCATTTCGATTGCGTATTCTAAATGCCCGATGTCACAGCAGTAAGCCTCTATGAGCGTTCGACGCTAGACTACTTAGCACGTATATCTGACATATTGTCTATGGTTAGCCAGTCGATGTGACCTGATAGTGTTGACTCCAGTGCCATCTTAAGACATAAGCCCGACGGGCCTAGGCCCGGGGCCCCGAATTTTTAAGGGCCCCCAAATTCATATAAATTACATAATATACAAAATATAATATTTTACATTTTTTGTTAAATTTTTATAATATAAATCTTGAACGAAAAAATATTAAAATTACCTTTAAATAAAAGTTATACAATAAAAAGAATCAATGGAAATTTAATCCTATATTTTAAATTAAGACCCGGTAACACGTATATTATTTTAATGTGTGGTAAAGCGTTATCGTAATTTCGATTAATTATTTCGATTTTTTATTTTATTTTAAGGAAAATATTTAGAGGTACCTAATAAATTATGTATTAAAAATGTATGTATGTGTGTGTGTGTATATATATATATATATATATATATATATATATATATATATATATACACCTATATATCAAAATGTATGTATTTAAGGGCCCCAAAATATGTTGAGCCCTAGGGCCTCACATAACCTTAAGACGGCTCTGGTTGACTCCCTAGCACGCCCTATAGAAGTAATTTCTCTTTGGCTTGCAAGCTGTTGCGAACGATCAGCGCTAGATTCTCTAGCACGCGCTTGCGATATGTACTCTCTTTGACTTGCAAGAAACTTTGCATTCTCAGAGAAAGTCTCTTCCGTTTAGCGTACTTGAGCCGCTCTTGTCTGGGATGTATGTCTAGGTAGTTGTGATTTCCTTTTAGGCATGCTGTCGTTACTTAGAAAAGTGTTATTATATAAAGTATTATTATATTATCTACTTAATATTATAAATTAAATATTTAAAATTTTTATAATTTTAAAGTTTTTATTATTATTATTATTATTATTATTATTATTATTATTATTATTATTATTATTATTATTATTATTATGGAAACAATAAGACAGTAAGTAGTTCAAATATGAACTTTTTAATCAAAACTGTTGAAGCGTAAATGTTTGATTATATAATTCCGGCGGTTAACTAGTTGTACCTATATGTACAATCGTAATAATATTATCGCGGTTATTTGCTTAATTTAGATTATTACGAATTTCGTAAATATTATTTATTCCTGCGTGCAAATGCGGTTGTCATGGTCGATATGGAAGACATTGAACAGACTGCGTGTTGGTGTAGGACGGACAAAAGAAAATATGAGAAAATGGGGATATGGAGATCAAGACATAAATTGCATATGTGGACAAGAGCAAACAATGTCACACCTACTTGTTTGCCCACGAGGGCCAAGCCCATGTACACAAGAGGATCTTATGATAAGCAACCAGAAGGCGGTAAATACAGCTATATACTGGACAAAAGAAAATATATAACTAATATGCAATGTACATTACCATATCCGTTACCATCATATTAGTGTGTTATTATTATTCATATTTTACTAAGTTGTATTTTTTAACTTACCTGTTATTATTTATTTAGTTTTGTTGTATAAATTACAAATTTATTTTATTTTAAATATATGATGCCTGACACGAGAAAAAAAATGGTCGATATACGCGTCGTGCACAATATTTTTGCAGTAATTTTTATACTTGTGCGGCATTTTCATAACATTTAATTCGACATTTTATTATTTTAAGTTTCGTTTGTTGTTTTAACGGCTCTAATAGTTGTGTTAATATTTTTATAATATTGTTGTAGATGTTAATTGTTCGTTGTAGTAAATTGTCGTCGCGAAATTATTGAAAAAATTATTATTATTATTGTTCTTTTTGTATGTGTAGTCACACTTTTGCGAATTATTATGTTTCTAGTATTTTGTTGACTCTAATAGTCTTCCATTTAAATTGTATTTTAAAAGCTGAAATAGTTTCCCCTTGTGTGTAAAATTGTTATCGGCTCTAATAATCAAATATTTATATTATATTCGTAACAAATTATCAATAGTTTTATGATTTTGTGTAATTTCATATAAATTTAAGAAGCGGCTGGGCAGTCTGCGGAGTGTTACCGTGGGCGTACTCACGAAGGGGTTCATGGGGTTTGAATTCCCTCCATTGGCTGTATTTCTTTTTTTTTATCTATTTCATATGCGTATGTTCATATATTAAATCACTTATGTTTTTACTGTATGGACCAATAAATTTAATTAATTTAATAATTAAATTAATAAGTATAGTGTATCTGTTAAATTATTTTAGACTCATCTAAATAAACTCACAATGTTGGCAATCCATGGAGATGTGCCATTAACAGCTGAGGAAGTGTTGGACGATTTAGCAAAAAAGCCACAAAAATTAGATTTTTTGTTATAAGTTAACTTTAATGAAATGTCATTAAAATGTCAATAAACTATTATTATAATCTATTGTATTATGTGTTAAAATGTATATAATATTTTAAAACAACACAAATTATTATGACCTTTTTATTCTAATAAATTGCCTCACAGCAATCGTCGTCGTCGGCCGAACGAGCTGCATTTTCATTGTCTCGCGTATTTGGTATTTTAATTTATCTCTTAAACTATATAATCAAAATAACATACTGCGCTTATCGATATCTCGAAAGACATAATTCCAATATTTATCGTTGCATATCGGATTATTATAGAACTATTAAAGAAAAATATCTTTGAATATTCACCCAGAACATTATATTCATCTATAGTTGAGGCACGCCGATAAATCAACGCATCAGCCCGTTTTTCTCGGAATTGATTGACGAATATTGTTATTTCACATTAAAAAATATTATTAATCACAATCAAATATAGTCTATGTCGCTCAAGAATAATGTGGGTAGCTTTCTACTGGTGAAAGAATTTTCAGTAGTTCCAGAGATTACTTAATACAAACACACAATCTTTACCTCTTTATAATATAAATATATAAATAATATTTCAAATATTCATTTCTATGACTACTAATGTGTATATTTTCTTATAGAAACACATAAATAATATTATTTTTAAATTTCTGTTGAGCGGAAATTTCAGACAAGCTAAATTATTATTTCCGAGGAAATTTTAACATTTTTAATTGCGTCCAAATTATAGCATGAACGGTAAGTAGTACTTTTTATATTTATTATAATTAATAAAAAAAAATCTCTAACTATTCTTAATTTTAATATACTACAACGATAAACAGAAGAATTTTTTATGAAAACGGACGGAGAAGATTCGTATAGACGTAGGCTAACTCGACAAGTATCTATGCATACGCTAATCGGCTTCAACGAACTTCGACTTAACGCAAAACTTTGCGACGCATCGCTGACTCTCGATAACGGTGACACGTTTCCAATACACCGATCGGTTTTGAGCGGTTCTAGCGATTACTTTAGGTCAGTATATACGTATTACAAAATAAAAATTATTTTTAATCAATTTTAAATTTAATAAAATTATACGAAAACGCTAAAATCGTTTCAAATTATAAATAATTAAAACAAATCTCGTTTGAAAGGCCAAATTATCGGACCAAATGCGTTATAATGTGATTTAATATAGTTATTGAATATAGTTATTTAATATAGATATTGAACAAAGCGAAGAAGCTCTACAATGGTTTTACAACGTTGTTTTTTTTTATTTATTTATTACTTCTGTGAACAATTTTACAATTTTTCTACTCGAAGAAGTACTTCGATCGGTACACGCTCAGTAAAAATCTGGTAGCAAATTTTGTCTATTACTTAAGGGAGTTCAGTTTTTGATTTTTTTCAATAATATTTTAACGCGTCACAGAAATATTGCATGAAAACGGTAAAAACACGTTTAAGCCAAAATTGCATATAGTTATATCTTTATAATAATTATGAAATTAATGGTCCTAGAGTTATAATATTTTCAAATTTTTAATGAATATTTATCATTATACTAGATTAGCGGAAAAAATTGTTTTCCAATATTGTGTTATATCCATTATAGACGTGAGGATTACGTTTACTGTCAACAATAGTTTTGTAAAATACATCGAAGCTCCGTTCAAAATCTTTTTTTTCAAATACAATGATTTATCATTGCTTTAAAATTCATAGTAGTAACTAATAATAAAACTCTAAAATCTCTGTTTAAGCAATTCACTTAAGCGAAATCTACGATACTTGTATTTTCCTACATTTTTAATAATATCGCTTACACAAATCATTTATTTTATAATTATATTTTTCTATATTAATTCATATAAATATATTGTTTGAAAAATCAGTTACAAACACTGGAAATTAATTTTGGTAATAAAGATTTTTTTTTTAGTGTATAGTTTATTAACAAGAAAAGAAAGCTCGAAAACTATAAAATGTATTATTATACTTAGAGATTATTTGGATATATAAAACTTGTAATTTTTAATATTTTTTTTTATCATATACAATATTTACTATATTTTGAAAATTAAAAATGTATTTTTAATTAAGTATTTAATATTTGCATATTTCAGTGTTGAAATTATAAACGTTAATCCATGTTATTATTATTATTATTATTAAAAAATCAAAATATATACGTATATTATCTATATATTTATATTAGATTTAAAAATATCGAAATAATTTTAAATTAACACATTTGAATGCTTTAAACTATTTTTCCTATTCATTTAATCAATTAGTTTTTTTAGTCATTATGTATTAACATTATTTCGCGTACCAATTCATATTCTATGTGTCATGCATCATTGTATCAAACAACTCAAATCGTCGAGTTCGTGTGTTTTACTTTATACTTGTACTCATATTACTTGTTGCGATATACAGTGCGTGTTACGTAAAAAAAATCGTTAATAATAATTGAACAGAACCTTTTAGATTTGTGCCATTTGCACTTATAATCCTACGACAATATTTAACGCATAGCAAATCCGTGGTCAGGAGGAGGTTTTAAAGTTCAAACTTCCTTTTTTTCTTAAAATAAAATTGAATAATTTATATACTATTATTTTATTATTTTTATTTTATTTTATATTTATACTCTCAGCCCCCCTCTAAAAAAATTTTTTTTTGCTGGCTTCTGTCTTGGTACAAAGTATTTAATTATTTACTATAGTGTCTGTTTACATACAATGAATTAAATTCGTAAAATGTGTAAATTTTATGATACATTTGCAAATACATTTTTACTACTCATTTTTAGAATACTCTTCACCACTTCATTACATGAAGGAGAATTTACGAGGATAAATTTGAAAATGATAGAAAGTTCAACGATGGAATTGATTCTACAGTATATTTACATGAGACAAATAGACATTAATTACAATAACGTGTTGGATATTATGCGCGTAGCCGATTATCTGTGCATTGACGGCTTGGTACAACTTTGTCAGGAATTTGCAGTCGAATGTTTGGGACCCGAGAACTGTGTGACTTTGATGCAATTCGCAGAGTATGCATTCAAAATATTATTGTATATCAAGCCTATCGGACCCGACACGTTTTTAATAGAAAAATTGTCATACCTCGTAGAATCAAAAGATTTCAATAACAATTTGTACAGGTCATATTAAACTCTGAATTTCATAATTGAAATATTGAAAACTATAATAAACGTCAGAACAATTCCAAATCTTAATATTTTTTTTCAATGTGTCTTTCTGCAAATAACTTCAAAATGTGAAATTTCAATGCAACCTATACAAACTGTTGAAACCGAATAATTCTACGAGGCGTGAGAATTCTTCGTGTAAAGCGGTTTTTGTTTTTGTCATTGGATTAGTATGGTTTAACTGTTATAAATTGCTTGTACTTTGGTCCTTAACAAACCTCGGGTTCGACACCTTTATATAAATTTCATTTTCCCCGAGATTACACGTGTTTTCGAGGGCAATAATAAAAATAATATTAATAATGATATACAATGCCATGGGCAGTTATTATTATTTCATCCCATTGAGAGAAGAAACATACAGATATATAGTAAAAAACTTCATGACCGTGACGGAACAAGGCGATGAACAATTGATGGGACTCACGCCAGAGGAATTGAAGCGGATAATCGAGGACAATCAGTTGAACGTGAAGCAAGAGGAATGCGTTTGGGACATCCTGTTAAAATGGGTGGACAGGGATCCGGTGAGACGAAAAAACGATTTAGTGTACCTATTGCCCAAAGTTCGTTTCGGCCTTATGGATTCCAAATACTTCATCGAAAACGTAATCATTACTATTAAATTTCATCGTTTCTATATACTGCCGCGAATGTGCCCCGTTGATTAATATTATTCATTAGGTAAAGAATCACCATTACATAGAAAACCGTGCCGACTGTAAACCATACATCATAGAGACGCTTCAGTTTTTGTATGACCTACAGCTGTCGCCATTACGTCTCAACTCTATAGCACCGACGCTTGCCCGACCCAGGTATCCGTCCGAAGTGTTATTTGCCATCGGTGGTTGGAGTGGCGGCAGCCCGACCGCCATCATTGAAACGTACGACACAAAGTCTGATCGTTGGACGCGCATATTCGAGGAAGACACGTATGGGCCGAGGGCCTATCATGGCACAGTCGTTATGAATGAGTACATTTACGTCATCGGTGGATTCGACGGGTTCGAGTACTTTAACTCTTGTAGGAAATTCAACACGACCATGAAAACGTGGGAAGAAGTAGCACCAATGAACAGTAAAAGGTACGACGACAAATATAGAGACATTTTTTATTACGTTTGGTCCGACGAAGCCGACTTATTTTTCCTGTACCCTTAGCCAACGAACAGAACTGTTCCTTCGCTATAAGTAGGTAACGACATATTGTTTCCATAATATCGAATTGATTACTATACACAGACATGTACACGAATTCGATGCAATCCTCACAATGTACGTTTATTGAGTTATATTTCGAATCATTTTCATAATAATTCACTAAGAAAAAGAAGCTATATGATACACTTAGTTGCAAACGAAATAGCCGGTATAAAAGTGTAAAAAAAAATTTAAGAAAAATGTAACTGATTTAACTAAACTAAGTCACATTTTTTTAAACACGTTTTTCGATTATTCTAGTAGTTTTCTTAAGATTTGACGGGAAAAATATTGCCAAATTGAAAAAAAATACATAATTATTAATTATATTAAATTTATTTTATTAAAATTCATAGCGTTGTCAATGTTTGTACTTAAACACTGAAAACAATATATTAAAATATCATTCACAGTTTATATATATATATAAATTTCGTTTTTTTGCCGAGTAATTGAAAAGTAAGTAAACGTTTAATATAGAGGTTCCCAATCCATGGTCTGTGGATATTTAGTGGTCTGTGAGCCATACTTACAAAATTGAAAAAAAACATTTCGAACACCACTAACGACATGCGTATAACTTTAAGCAGTATGATTCCAAGAATATCATTGTTAGTAAAAAAAATGCAAGCCCAAAAATCAAATCAAATTGTTTTTATAATTGTAATTTACCTTTAATAAATGCAGTATTAAATTATACATTTTTTCATTTATATAATTGCAATATACGTTAAATTGTTAATAAATACAAAAATTTTACTTAAAATTGAACAATAATAAACATCATTATAAACTTATAAGAATTTCATTGTTTTTCTATTTATTCTTTAATTTAAATTTTAAAATATGTGAGAAAAATTGATTCTTTTTTATAAGAAAAAATAAGGTCTAACAATGATGTGGTCCGTGACGTTCTCTTAGTGATCCACAGTATTAAAAAATGGTATAATGTAATGTGTATGGCAAGGTATCGTCTGGCAAATCACATTAAAATATAGGCCGAATGATGTTCAGGACTATTAAATAAATAAATTTATCGTAAATATTTATTTTTATTTGAAAAAATATCAGATAGGCATTTTTTTCGACAATTATTTACCGCAGGTGTTACGTGAGCGTCGTATTGTTGAACGGTATTATTTACGCGATGGGCGGTTATGACGGCCATCAACGGTTAAGTTCCGTGGAAAAATACAACTTCGAACGGAACCAATGGACGATGATAGCGTCGATGAACTATCAGAGAAGTGACGCTTGTGCCGCTGTGCTTAATAGTAAGTATAAAAATATTTTTAGAAAAAAAAATCTACTTCAAAAAACGCACTAAAAAATATGAAATAATTAATAACCTCTTCTAAATCGGCGCCGAATTTCAAACAACATTATATTGCAGAAACGCACTATATTAATCTAATATACGTAGGTATTGCAATAAATTAATAAAATGCGTTTCTGTATGTAATGTTGTTTGAAATTCGGCATCGATTTCGAAAAGGTTATTTCATACTTTTTAGTGCGTTTTTCGAAGTAGGTTTTTTTTCTAAAAATATTTTTATTTTATTATTTTTAGTCATAGTATAGTTATAGGAGTCATATTGTCATTCCTGTTCCTACATTTGGCTGGGTTGTTAGGTAGAAGCTGGATGGAACTCGCAGTGCAGCCAATCATTAAAACAATATGATACCCTTTCATATAAAAAAAGATTCATTCAAATCAGTCCAGTTGTTTAAAAATATTCGGTGGTCAAACATAAAAAAAAAAAAATACAAAAAACAAAATTACTGACCAAATACTGGGCCAATCCTTACGAAAATGGTATAAGATCACTGGAAAGTAATACTCTTTCGCATAAAAAAAAGATTTATCCAAATCGGTCTAATATTTTTGGAACAATCGGTGGTCACACTTCAAAAAATAATAAAAATGGACATGGTTCGAATCGAGAATCTTCTCCTTTATCGAATTCGATATCCAAAGGTGTTTATCGGCATGGAAATCATGTTTTTACACAGCTAGTTTGAAAAATTAAATACTGTTTACATATTATGTATTGATTTATTTAAATTGGTAAAGAATAATATTCTTTTGATAAATATACTACGTTATAGTGTACGCACGTTAAACAAAATGAACTTTTTTCCAAATTAAATTATTTTATTAAATGTTATTGTTATTATTTTTTAAGTCATTATACTAACAATAATTTTAATACACACGTAAAATTATAAAAATGTTAAATACTTTTTTTCGTTAAAAGGTTGATTTTTTAAAATAAACTCATACTCATCAATTAAATAATATATTAAATAAGTTTAAAATATTTTTAATATAAATAGAAATAAAAAATTTTAAGAATGGGATCATTATATATATATATATCTTTATCCATTTACATTGTTTAATAACAAGTGGGGGTTTAGTCTAGTGCCTACCCTCACATATCAAGTCTTTAGAAACTATTATTTTTGAATACTATTACTATGTTCCCTACAGATATTTTTATATAATCTAATTTAATTTATAATTATATGCGAATAAATCGTAAACATGTATATATCATAATATAGTTAGAGATGCTTGATTAAAAAAATATGAATAAAAAAAGAAGTGTATTCATTTTCAAACAACTTAAAATAATTACACATCTTTAAGAAGATACCACAACGCTTTATTTGTTGTCTCCATCTATTTAATATATGACTGCAAAACTATACTGCGCAGTTCTTAAATTGTGGTGTTTGGTTTAGAGTTTTTAAACACGTAATATTACCAAATTTGAAGAAAAGAATATTTTCAAAGGCACCACACAGTGTTTTTATAAAATATCGTTCATTATCGTGAGATTTTTTTTATTTTTTCAAGTTAATGCTGGATAAATATGAATTTATAATTATTTATTTAGGTTATAAAAATGTGTCGAATTCGTACTTAAATACGTTCTTTTATAATGGCATACCTACTTTGACACTTTAAAAGTATGTTGAAGAATTTAAAAGACAATATATCTAGTCTAATTTAACATGTTTTAACGTTTGTAACGAAACATGTATTTCCATCAGCATTTTCATGTCGTATATAATATAATCGATAACAAAAAATATTTAATGTTTTTAATTCTAAAAATGAATTATTATTATTGTCATCGTCACACAGATAAAATATACATAACCGGCGGTTTCAACGGACAAGAATGCTTGAATACGGCTGAAATTTATAATGTGGCCATGGACGAATGGTCGCTAATAGCTCCCATGCAGACCAGACGGAGTGGCGTGTCTTGCATAGCGTACCATGGGTATCTGTATGTGATCGGTGGCTTCAACGGTCTGTCGAGAATGAACAGTGGCGAGAAGTACGACCCGGCTACAAACCGCTGGAGCCTGGTGGTAGACATGTCAAATCCGAGAAGTAATTTTGCCATTGAAGTACTGGACGACATGATATTTGTAGTTGGTGGATTTAACGGAGTGACCACCATAGCCCAAGTGGAATGTTACAAC
Source organism: Chaetogeoica ovagalla (assembly GCA_032441825.1). NCBI lineage: Eukaryota > Metazoa > Arthropoda > Insecta > Hemiptera > Aphididae > Chaetogeoica > Chaetogeoica ovagalla. Next base: position 412,014 of record CM063747.1, on the reverse strand, counting down.
GACCGTACGGACGAATGGTGAGGATCATACAATACCAATTTTTTTTCGACAGGGAATAATTTAATTATTATTATTTTTTTAATTTGGATTCTTTTCAATCTAAACGTTGTCTAATCTATTCGTCTTTCACTTTCGCTCTCACTACTCGTCAAAAACAATCACCACATTAAGGTTTTTCGTATATCGTCAGTAATTGAGTGTCATTATTTACAAACATATAAAAACGTTCGCAAATTTTTGTTTTAATCTATAATATGATAGAAAATGATCGGACCTGTTATTTTCATACCAATCTGATATCCTGAAGAGAAAAATCTTAAATATTAGTCGGTCGTCTTCCCGTTGTCACCTATAGGAACCCTCGAAGTGTTTAAAAATAACATGCATATTTTACATTAATCGCATGGGCCAGTTTAACTTTGTTTTATATTACACATTTTTACTATCTCGCGCATGACAGATTTTCGCGTTGTATAAAATCAAGTGATTTATATGGATGAATAATGATGAAATTCTCTAAGTAAATTAAATTTTTGACATTTGCGATTTTCATATTTTTTAATAACTCAATGTCATATAAGCTTAGAATCAATACACAATATTTTATCAATATTTATTGTAATAATAATTTATGTAATAAACCACCAGCGTCGCTCACAATCGTTTTTCAAATACAACGGTTTATTGTTGTTTTATTTCTTCAAAATAATAATAATAATAATTAAACTCTGAAATCTCTGTGATCATTTGAAAACGATATTCACGCAGCTACATTTTTCAACGATAAAATATAGGTTTTATTTTTAAGAAAAGAAAAGGAAAAGAAGAAAAATGTTAAAACGTATACTTTTAAAAACGTCTATTTAGGTTCGAAGCCAAAAGAATGCATTTATTCCGTTCGGCGCTTTCAGCGTGCGTCATGAAAGATTTGTCGGACATCGAGTACTACATGCCATTGGACAGGGACAGACTGTCCGAAGAGGGTCGGCGAAACATAGAGAGGAGCAGCCGGCACAGCAATAACAGCGACATACATACTATATACGTTGATAACGAATCAGTCAACTCCACTCTCGTTCAGGCGAATGTCAACCGTATTGACGTTAACAATAATAACGGTAATGACGAAGTTGATGACGATGTGTTTGTCGACGTGGCGACCGAGAACCGCGGCGAATAGTACCTAACTTTACGAGAAATTTTTGAGTCCGCCACCATGTTCGTCAAATTTCATTAATATTTCATTCCAAAAACTGTAAAGAATAGTTAGCGAATATTAGCGATTGCTATAACATTGTCAATTGGAAGTGTTTAGAAAACGCTGTGTACCTAATATCTGCAACTAGGTAAATTATTTATATCGTATAACTAGTTTACGTTTGGATATTTAAGGTAAACAATTTTTTTCAACCCGCGGTATATTATGAACGATTTAATTGACAAATTAACTTAACTCGTTGTTTTTCCAGATGATGTTTTTAGAAATTATGAAGTATTTTTTTTAAAGTTTTGGCATGTCAGTAATGACCAAGACATGACTAGTTTAAAACATTTCATTTTTTAATGATTCAGCTTTTTGCATCTCATTGATGATAATGTGTAAGAAGCATATTAGTTCGCGGTAAAAAGTTTCTTCTCAATTCATTTAGTAGGAGTATAGAAAATATTTATTATGCGCAACGTTATATGACAAATAATGATTAACGTTAAAATATTACCCATCATTTTAGTCCAGAAGTGCGTTTTTTTTTATAACAAATACAATTAATACTAATTATTATAAGCAAATTTCATAACATACGTTTTTGTTTGACTACGTTGCAACGATTTCTTGTCGCGTTTGTCGTTTCAATCAAATAACAATTAAACAATAAGTAATTTTTATTAAGCAAAACGCGCTCAAAAAAGTATTCCATTCGATAACAATGGACAATTCGACATATAGCTTAGTCAAATTAGACAAAAGTTTCGAACTAATTCCTCGAAAGCTGAATTTTGGTTCACAATTATTCCATGTCTTACTGATGAAGACACTAAAAGTCCCCAAGCCTACCTCTTGTGTACAGCCTTCCACCAATCAAAAGGAGTGTTTTTGACCCTTCTGTTGTTTTCACTTATAAATCGTTAACTATTAGATTTATGGCTAAAATGAATAGAATTAAAATTAAAGGCCGTAAAATTTACTATAGGAAAATTATTTATTTTGCCTTTAAACTATTACAAGATGATGGTAAGTACAACATTAAAAAAAATATTAATTTCAAAACTTTATTTTTAACCAAATCTACTAGCCAAACAAAAATTACTTATTGTAAAAATTAAAGACCATATAATTTTACATAAAACACTGTTTTTTTTTCAATATTATTACATTTATTTTCATAGAAAGATATTCTAACATTTATTATTAATTTATTTATTAACTTGAAAATGGAACAGGTGGTGGCTGTAACAAAAAAAATGTATATACACATTATATTTTATGTTTATTGTTTATATTTTGTAATATTTTATTTGAAAAAAAAAATTATACTTCAACTCAACGATGTAGACTTTTGTTTTTAAAACGTGTGATAAAGTGTAGAACATGGTTTGATATGACAATAGAACAAACTTTAACGCGATCTATGAAAACTTACGGTGGTTTGACTCATGGTCGACGTCTCAAAATTAGTGTGCTTAATCGTTGGATCATAGGTACTCCAGTTGCAAGTACTATTAATAATCAGATAGAAAAATTTGCCAAAATTTTTAATTATACTTTAGAACAACATGTTGATCAACGGGATATCTTGTATAAAAATTAACAGTCAGCATTCAGAAAAATTTATAAACTGGCTAAAAGCGCATTATCCTTTTCCTAAATTAAACGAAATAATGTCACTTTCTACAGGAGTTGTAGGAGATAAAAAAGTAAACTACTATGAAGCACAACAAGTAACCTAACAAATATTAAACGGAATCATAGGTGTGATTCTAATGACGTTAAGTTGAAGAGAATGAACCACGTCATTTCGTTGGAATATGCAAATAAGACCAGAATTTGTGTTAGAGATGATATTATTCCAATTGATCCTTTGCTACTTTTTCAACTTATCGTGTTAAAAGTGAAAACGAAGAACTTGAAGAATGTTCAAGTATGAGTTGTCACCTATATCTCTCTCATTGTTCGATGAAACAGATCAAATGAGAAATACAAAAAAATCAACATTATATGACATTTTTCCATCTACACCAAATACGCCTAATATTTCAAACGATAATGTTTTGTTTATTATTGATGGTGGATTTTTTCTGCACCTCGTTGTTTGGCCTTCTAATATAAAGTACGGGAGTATTTTTGATTATATGTGAATTATGTGAAAAGACACTATGGGATTAATTGTGTAGTCGTCTTTGATGGATATAAAAATAGTAAAGTGTTAGCAAATTTTTTTATTTAATTATTAATAGTACTTGCAACTGGAGTACCTATGATCCAACGATTAAGCACACTAATTTTAAGATCTCGACCATGAGTCAAACCACCGTAAGTTTTCATAGATCGCATTAAAGTTTGTTCTATTGTCATATCAAACCATGTTCTACACTTTATCACACCTTTTCAAAAAGAACGGTCTACATCGTTGAGTTAAAGTATAATTTTTTTTTAAATAAAATATTACAAAAATAAACAATAAACATAAAATATAATGTGCATTGTGCATATACATTTTTTTTATTACAGCCACTACCTGTTCCGATTTCAAGTTAATAAATTAATTGATCATAAATGTTAGAATATTTTTCTATGAAAATAAATGTAATAATATTGAAAAAAATATTGTTTGGTAATAACGCTATGGCTATTATGTCACAATTAGCACATTATGTAATTTGCTTTTTAATAATTTAGATACATATTAAGTTTTAATATTTGTGTTATGTAAATGTTATTTTGTATGCTAAATTTAATTTTCTTTGGTTTTGGTTCTATACATTAGAGCCGTAAGTTTAACAGTAAAAAGTTACAAGGAAAACAGCTATAGGGATGCACGTCGCCGCGCCCTATAGTACAGTTCTAGCGCCGCCGTAAATATCAACAACGCTGGAGCGTACAATAATGTATAAATATTGAAAAAAAAACAGTGTTCTATATATAATTATATGGTCTTTAATTTTTATAATAAGTAATTTTTGTGTTTGGCTAGTAGTTTGGGGTAAAAATAATTTTTTTGAAATTAAAAAAAAAAAATTTAATTTTTTTTTTTAAGTTGTATTTACCGTCATTTTGTGATTATTTAAAGGCAAAATAAAGAATTTGCCTATAGTAAATTTTACGGCCTTTAATTTTATTCATTTTAGCCATAAATCTAAGAGTAAACGATTTATAAGTTAGAATAATGGAAGGGTCAAAAACACTCCTTTTGAGGGGTGGAGCTATACACAAGGTGTAGGCTTGGGGACTTTCAGTATGTTCATTAGTAAGACGTGGAATAATTGTGAACGAAAATTCAGCTTTCGAGGAATTAGTTCCAAACTTTGCCGATTTTTGGTCTATTTTGACTAAACTAGTACACAAATGTATTTAAAATTACTTTTATGTTCTGAGCGAAGCATTAGTTTTACAATAATGATATTGTTATTTTTTTTGTGTAAAAATTTTCAACTCGAAAGAATGCTCGGGTGATCTCATTACACGTGATACGTTCCAGTAGCGAATTGTACTTAACATAGGTCTTACATTCAACTGTATTCAAATAATTTTGACAGTCCTAAATCACAAATTTCATTTGTTACTGCTTTACAATTTTTCGATAAAGTATGTTGTACCAAAGTTCTGCTCAGAACTATTTTATTGAATGCAATAATAAAAATAAGGATACCCTTATAAGATCACTAATTTAAAAAAAAAAGCAGAAGGAAAAGAGTGGCAGATCTGTTAGCGCTCACAATTTTTATTTTGATTTTTCAGTAGAAAATTTTTCACCGAATTGTTGTACTTGTTTATAGCAAATTGTTTTCAGTTATATGTGCAAAGCGATTTATTTTATTCTTTATAGTGCCTTTCTTTAATATATTTTTTAGAAAACTGTGTTTTATCATTTTTTTTTATAATTGTTTTAAAGTTTACATTTTATTCATTCGACTATTCTTCATTTTTTTTCCAAATATCCATAAAGTCGTATGGCGAATTATACGAAATACTGTAAAATACATTACAACGTCGGAGTATTTCATGAGAGATTGTATTGTAGAGATAAATATTAGCTATAATACTTGGTAGGCAGGGCCGTACTCAGACCGGTTTTCTCGGGTCATTTGCCCGGGGCCCGGATTTTTGAGGGGCCCGGGTCTAAAAAAAAAAAACTAAAATCATGACTGGCCTGGGCCTATATATATTAACTACACTATGTTCTTGTATTATTACAATGATAAATAATAATTGAAAATCATTCGATGCATCGAAAATATTCGAAGCAACTCAATTATTTAAAAACCATTTGATAGCAACCGAATACTTATATTCTACTTTAATTTTATCGTCGTCAAGTCGGTCACGGGTATTCTTCTATAAATATAGATTATCGGCGGAAATTTACGAAAACAATTGGGCTTGATTATTAGTAGGTTGTTAACAAGCAAATACCATGTATTTTTCTGGGTTTTCACACTACGTAATAATATTATAAGATAAGTAATTAATGCGGACCGCTTGGTTATTAGTTATTACTTATTTTCACTATCATATCTGATTCGGTCATTTATGCGTACAGCGTAAGTATACTGTATATGACAGAGTTTGTGGCGATTTATGTTTTTATCCGACAGTGACTCGTGAGTTACGTAGTTTTTTTTTTTTTAATTAAGAGTATAAGTAAATATTTACCGTACAACTATAAAAGTGACAACTGACAATATGAGTGCTTATAAACATGAATCGGGGTTTCATAAAAGAAAAGCAAAAGAAGTTCGGGAGATAGAAGCGTCCAAAGGACAAATGTCTCTGAACAATTTCATAAAATTATCAAGTTCCAGAAGTAGTACGGCAGTAGAACCCTCTACTACAGCGAATCAATTTTCTTGCGAAACTGTGATTGAAAGTGAGTACTGAGTATTACTATTACATAAATGCAGTGGCGGCGCCAGGAGTGTGCGAACTGTGCAGCTGCACAGGGCCCGCGATTCCTGGTGCCCCACCCACAGTTAACAAAAAGTCGAGCAAAAATCTGTAAACATACAATTTATTATACGCGTGCAATACCCACGCACGCACGCGAGAAAAGACACGACACGGCCGTCGGATTATTCGTGTTGTACGATATTACGTTTTATGTGATAAAACCGTAGTAATCGGGCTTTTGCGCTCGTGTTTTGTCGCCGTTATTATTTAAATATATACATATATACACGTGATTCACGTAGCTACGAAAAACTGTTTTGATGTTTCGGTGTCGTGTCGCAGCGACAAACGCGAACGAAAAAATGAAATTATTACGCAGCGTAATGATTGCGAAAAAAAATATGTTTCCATACGCGTTATACGTATATCATATTTTATGTTTCTGTGTAATACGCTTGTAATGAAAATTGTCGTTTTTGTGTAATGTTATTTTACACTCGTATGTTACACGAACAATTCTAACCGAGGGAAACGACGATAGCCTACGAGTTATACCTACTGTGTAGCAATTCTGTTTTACATTAACACCATGTGCAGTACTTAAAAAAAAAAAATAAATGAAAAAGTTGGTCTATAAACTCCAGTTTATTGTTTAGCTTACTCTGCTGCATGGTATATTGATCTTCAGGCCTGGTTTATTTGAATTTTTCTTTAAATTTTATTTCAAGACTATTTTTCATATACATATACGATGAGATGAAGAATAATATACTTATTTTGGTATTATCATTATTATTGTGTGTTATTATTTTGTCATTTGCAATTTATATCTTAAGCATAGGTAATGCTTAATTACAGTTATACGGTTATGGATTATCATTATAGTATCGATTCTTGATATTCAAGTAAATACGTACACCTGAATTTGGATAGATCTGATTAAAAAAAAAAAAAATACTAAATGAATAAATTTATTTATTATAAATTCCTACTTATTACTTAACTCACATTACTGTATAGAATATTGATCCTGAGGCCTTGTTTTTTGAATTTTTCTATAATTTCCTTTTAATGATTACATTTAATATACTTAAACGATGGAATGAAGAATAACAAACTACTATTTGTAATATTATTACTATTAATATTGTTTTTTATTATTTTGTTGTTTGCAATTTATATTTTAAGCATACGTATAATTACTGTTATACGGTTATGGATTATCATAATAGTTTTGATTCTTGATATTCATGTAAGGACGTACATCTGAATTTGGATATATCCGATTAAAAAAAATATATAAATGAAAATGTTTATTTATACTCTGCTATTTATTGTTTAGTCTACTCTGCTTGAAGGTATATTGATCCTCTGGCCTTGTTTTCTGGCCTTATACGATGAAACTGTTTTTTGTATTATTATTATGTGTTATTATTTTGTTGTTTGAAACTTATATTTTAAGCATTAGTATAATTACTGTTATACGTGTATGTGTTATCATAATAGTTTCTCTTTTTGTAATGAACGTATATGCGTACACCTGAATTTGACTGGATCCAAATGAAAAAAAAAAATATATAAATGAATAGTTTATTTATTATACTATTATTTATTTCTTAGTATATTCTACTGTATTAATGCTTATTCCTCGTTTTTTTAATTTTTCTTTAAATGTCTTTTTAAGGGTATTTTTCATATACTTATTTCATATAATTACAATTAGCAACAGCACAAGAAAACGGAATAATATAAAAAGTAGTATAACTAATGGCTTTAAAGTACTAGTAATAATAATAATAATAATAATAATAATAATAATAATAATAATAATAATAATAATAATAATAATAATAATAATAATAATAATAATAATAATAATGATAACAATGACAATAATAATAACAATGTAAGAAAGAAAATAATAAGTAATTTAAAAGAGGCTTAGGTGCTCATTCGCCAAACGCATCATACGGTGATTAGAATGATTTCTACCATGATTAGTTGTATGAGACGGAACAACAAAATGAGAATTGAATCTAGTGGAACATATGATGAAACGAAGAATAACAACCTTTTTTTTGTATAACTATTTCTGATATTATTGTGTGTTATAATTTTGTTGTTTGAAATTTATATTTTAAGCATAAGTATAATTATTGTTGTACGTTTATGGGTTATTATAATCGTTTCGATTCTTGATGTTCACGTAAGTACGTACACATGAATTTAGATAAATCCAATTAACAAAAATAAATAAATGAAAAAGTTAATTTATTATAAACTAGTATTTATTGTTTATCCTACTCTACTGTATAGAATATTGATTTTTAAGTCTTGTGTTTGAATTTTTCTGTAATATCAGTTCAAAGATTATTTTTCATATACTTATACGATGAAATGAAGAATAACAAACTATTTTTTGTTTTATTATTACTATTATTTTTGTGTGTTATTATTTTGTTGTGTGCAATTTATATTTTAAGCATAAGTATAATTACTGTTATTCGTTTATGAGTTATCATAGTTGTTTCGACTTATGTTATTCACTTAAATACGTGGAACTGAATTTGAGTGGAAAAAAAGAAAAGAAATTAAAAAGTTAATTTATTTTAAACTCCTATTTATTGTTTACCCTACTCTACTATATGGAATATTGATCCTAGGTATTGTTTTTTGAACTTTTCTTTAATTATCTAGTTAAGAGTATTTTACATATACTTATACGATGAAATGAAGAATAACAAACTTTTGTTTGTATTATTATTACTGTTATCATTTTGTGTTATTATTTTGTTGTTTGAAATTTATATTTTGAGCATAAGGATAATTACTGTTATACGCTTGTTTGAATTAAATGAAAATAAGATAATTGTTGTAAAACGATCAGCGAAATACCCGTATTTCCGTTTTATTAGATATTTCATTCGTATTTATGGATTATATTTAGATATCCGGGGGCTGTCGAACACAGTTAAATGCGTGGCTTTTTGTCGGTTATATATTCTCCTCGATGAGGTTCCAGTCGATTATCGAGTAGATTTATATTATGTTTTTGTTTCCAATTTTTTTTTTTTATATTTTCAACCAGGGGGATTCGGCAATATGCGGCGGTCCAAATCCGGCTGTACATCTATCGCATACGCGATATTAACGAATTTGTTTAGCCGTTGTTATTGACGTTTCGAACGTATGCTTTATGTTTTACGAGTGGCCAGTCTAAAAAAAAAAGGAAATGAAAAAAGTCAAAGGAAAAAATTTAACTCGTGAACAATAGCTGCTCATGAAAAATTTCCAACATTGTTTTTAAAATTTCATGACGAGAGAAACTTCAAAATTTGAATCTCGGTCGGATACCTAAAATACGTATATATTAGTCTTTACAATTCATTTATTTTAGTTGAAAAAACAATGAATTTTTCCTCATATAAAAAAAAAATATATATATATATATAAATCGGGCGATTCGTTCCTGTGATAATGGAAATTTGTGTAAAACGAAAATCGTATTCAGCTAAATGCGAGTGGGAAAAATGTAGTTTAATGTGCTGGTTAAATCTTTTGCCTGCCTTCATTTTTCGAAAACTGAAATGTGACGCCACACTGGTATTAAACCCCAAATTATATTCATATTTTATAGAATAATTTTTAAAAAAAAAAAAAAAAAATTGTCAATTTATATGTGACGACTCGAACCTATTTTACACAAGTATTTTATAGTTTGTTTTACTTTGGAATTGAACGCCGTCGTGCCGTGTATTTGAACGCGCACGCACGAACCCAAATATACACGTATAGGCATATTAATAACGAATGAAAAAAACATCTGGTTTATCGTACGACGGACGGCTGCTGCACACCGAACAAAAAAGAACAATGCGAAGATCCTCCTACCCACCTCTCTTCCTCACCGTCATCTCATAACCACACCACAGCTACCGCACGCCGAACACATTTTACCACGCCGGGCCCGTAACACACACACACACACACACCTCGTGTGATCGCCGCCTTTACGCAGCACTCTGAGACTCTCTGTAACGAAAGAACGCTGGCATGCACGCATTGTAACCTTGCACAGATAATAACATATCAAAACGCAGTGTAGTGCTGTCGACGTCGTCCGGCTCTCCCTCTCCTCGCCAACACCACCACGACCACCACCACACTGCTCCGTCGTCCCTTCTCTTTTTTTACGTATCTTTATTTCTCTCTTTCTTTCTCACAAAACGCGCTCTCTGCCGTCGAGCTGCCGGTTTCACGTCCGTCCGTACGGCGCTCCGTTCACTGTTCGCCATTACTCCGCCGTATTCGTACGTGTTCTTCCGCAATTCGCCTACTGACCTCGTTCTACCGGATCCACCGGCCGCTGTGACCACACCGTGACATATCCGCCTGTCGCACCACCGGCTCATCGTTTTTCCTGCCGCACAGGTCGTATGTAGTTTTATATTTCTCACGATAATGGGTAACGACGAATACGACGTTTTTTTTTATTGTTTTGTACTAGCCACGACACTTTGTTTTTTAGTTTCCAAAATTTTTTCACACGTGGCGCGCGCGTATGTACAACATAATTTTACTAATCAAACGGGACTTTTTTTGCCTTATTTATTCGATTATATTGATTTGTCACCGCACGCGCGAATTTCCCTTAGCGCGCGCAGTTAAATATACAAAGAAGAACAAATTACAAAATTATAATTGTTTACGACGAAAATAATGGTGTGCTCGATGGTAATCGAGTTAAAACGCGCGCGCGCGCGTATGTGTGTGTGTGTATATGTGATTATTCCACGCGTAGAGTTGGGCGGTGAGGAGAGAAAAATAGAACATTTTTCATTGTGTCAACCTAACCTGTTGAGACGAAACACGTACACGCTGTTTGCGCGCACAGCATTTCGTCGTGTATACGTATACAACACTCTTCCCTTCCCACCCCCGCGCTCCCTGTTCACCTACAACGGTTTGCCGGTAATCGTGTACACGGACCGTCGTGTCCGATCAGTGTAAGACGGTATGCGGTATATATCGCGGCGCATGCGCGTTGTTTTCATGTGACACTATATTAACAGCAGCAGAGCGAGAGTCGTATTAACTGTGGTAACGTTTACGTGTTCAATGTATATAACAGAGTGGTCGAGGGTGTGGTGGTGGTGGTGGTGTATCACTACATAATGGAAACGACACTGTGCGCATTTTTTTGTCGATATATTTTTCGTTGACTTCGAAGTCAGCTGATCGTCTTATTACCTTGAAGTAATATTTATAATATTTTTCAAATGCCAATAAAATAATAATGTATAAAATAGTATCAAAACCAAGGGGTTTTTTTTTTTTTTTTTTTTTTGAATAAGCAATAAAATATTGTTAAAACCTTTGAAGAACCAATATAATATTATTTTATTTTTGAATACATTCAATATAAAATATTATTCAAATGTAACTGTTAGCTCGTGATCTTTGAAAGGGCTATTACCAATACTTTTCGACACGTTTTTCGAGGATTTTGTTACACATAAAAATAATAAATTAAAATTACACTTTTCTTGAATTAATTGCAGTGAAATCGTCTATGATAATTGGTTGGGCATATTTTTTATAGATTAATTACACGCGTGGGTCTGAAAACGTCAATTGATAATGGAGGATCCTCAAGCGAACCGATGGAGAAACGCACGCGGCTCTGGAACGGGCCTAATTCTTGTTTTGTTATACAAGTGAAAAGTTCACTTTAATTTAATTTCTGTAAAATGACGTAACAATACACATTATTCATAAATTTATTTTTATAATTACCTAGTAAATATAACTCCGTATTGTTTTGTTTTCCATGCGCGCACCCGTCTTTCTTGGGAACTGTATAAAAACCGCCGCAACATACTGATCTTCTTATCCATAATAGCTATATACACATATTATATTATAAATTGTCGCTTGGCCGTCACTTGTATCCACGGCCGCAAATTATTATTTATGATATACATAATATAATAGTACATACAAATATATAGCTTGTACAATAACTAAAAATAAATATACAATAATTGTAATTGAAATCTTTTTTTCGAAGGAAAGTTGAAAGAATTATTTCTTTTTTTTTTTTTTTTTTTTGCTGTTCAGAGTTATTAAGGTGACGCTCGCGCTGTCTTTCCTGATGCACCGCGCTTAAAATCAACAGTAAATTGAGGCGGACCCCCATTAAAATCGCGCTTTTAATATTACTGTTGCACCCCTGGCAAAAGCTCTCTTGCCAATGCCTAGATACGGCCCTGCTTGTACACTTTTTTTTTTAAGGTCTAAAACGGTCGAGAATATAAACACCGTTTCCCCTATCCCTTTAACAGGAAATACTTTGTACCGTTATTTTTATCACAATCAAACAGTAAACAACAACTTATATCCATTAAATTATATATGATCACCACCGCCGTATACTGTTTTTGGTCAAAAAAAAAAATGAATTAATTACAAGCGCACACAATAACTCGGTTTTGTAATAAGCAAAATGCCACAGTTATTTCTTGTATACATACTCGTATTTACGTGACGTTATACACATTTCGAAAGAATGAATCTGCGGTTTAAAATAAACCATGATCATTCGACGAGACATTTTGTAAAAATAAAATTTTGTTTTTAAAAATTAACATCGAAGAACGTTCGCGGAGGAAATGTCCTATAGTAAAATGTCCAGATTAGTAAAAAAAAAATGGTTCTTTTTTTGTTTTTGTTTTTCTTTCGCTTGCTTTTTGAAAACGTTTTATCCAATTATATTCGAATGACTGGCGCAACTGTAGCTGTTTGGAAAAAATTAAATAAGCATTTTTTTTTTTTTTTGCTCGAAAATTAAAAACTAGCCTCCGTTTACTCTCTCGAGCAGTAATAATATATATATATATATATATATATAAACGTTCCAACGACAATACGGAGGAAAAACGTTTTATTGTTTCGTCGGTAAAAACATCTCCCGCGGTATATGCGTGTGTAACGTCATCGAGATTATCTTGGAGCATAAGATTATTTTTTTATAGTGCCCGCTGTTATAATATTGTAAATATTTACCGACTTAGGCGTTGCTATGTGTAATAAAAATGTAAAACGCTACAAACAACGAATAAACCTGTATTACGTCATCGTCTACACGAATCCATTAAATTTATCCATATAATTATCACACGTTGTGTACACATATTATATTTTGACGCATCCGGACAGTAATAATATTGACGAACGAACGTGGTGTTGCTACAGTACAAAGAGCACCAAATTATAGGTTTTACTATTATTATACTCAGGAACGTATTTAGAATTTTGGCGCCCCGAGGCAATTTTTTAATTCCGCTCCTTTTATGTAGCGGAGGAAGTGGGGAGGTATTAAAATTTAATAATCATAAAAACCTTACTTGTATTTTATAAAGATTGTATATACTAATATAATACACACTATTACACTATTAAATAATATTATTAATATTAAATTTGAACATATTATATATCATATCATAATATATGGACATATTATATCATATATATTATGAAGTTGGTGAAATAAACGTATGTATTATGTGCAATTAACATTAGTAATTTCGCTAGCTTCAGGTTGGATTATGCGTAATGTTGTATTTGTTATCAAGAAATCCCGTGTTCGTATAAAAGTAGATTTCTTACAGTAAACATCGGTCTTCCAATAAATTTCACCCATAAAATCGACAATATTGAATATATGAAATTAAAAAAAAATTTGAGTTAGTAATTTATTATTATACTATATATAAACACAAAAATGAAGTTCATTCAAATTTACCGCCCCCAAAGTCCCACCAAGAGGGGCAATTGCCCACTCTGGCCTTTCCCCATAAATATGAGCCTGGGCGTATTGGGTGGCTTTTTTTGGGGGAGGAGAGGGTTAAATTTTCAGTAATTAAATAAATTATTTTTTTTTTTACTTGTACATTTCTACGTGTAAGTAAAATTCCAAATATTCTTATTTGGAATTCGTAATTTCTAATTTTAAGGGAAGTGGAAGCGAATATTTTCTTTCTTTGTCTTGCACACGCAAAACATAGTAAAATAAACGTTTTTTATTTCCTTCCAATGTACCGATCGACCTAGTAAAGATAACATTTCGATATATGTCGACGAATTAAATTTCATCGACTTTTAAAAAAAAAGTAATCATTAACTGACATCATTTCAGTTTTTTTTCCGAGTGTGCGAACTTTTTGGCAGGCTAATTTTGACATTTCACCAGGTTATTAAAAAAATATTTATATATATATATATATGTAGGTAATCTATGCAAACCTATGTAAATATTCTTGTTTTTTCTTTTATAATTCTAATTGAAATTACTCATAACGAATAATGCAACTTTTAAATAGCTATAAACCGTAAAGCTGATAAATCAAAAATAAACAAAAACTGAAAAAAATATATACTATTATATATATATATATATATTTTATTTATATTATATATAAAAACATATTGTATAAGTTAATTATAACGGCACATTAGAGTATTAATGGCGGGCCAATCGTTAACATTTTTTAAGTTAGTGGTGCCTTTGCACACCCTGCCACCCTAAATGACGTCCCTGATTGACACTGGTGGACATTGTTGGCCCACCCCTCGTCGTATCGTCCCCGCTCCCGCGCTATTAATTCATTTTCTCTTAGTGTTCTTTTTGCTCGGCTGTTAAGGGTCGTAGTGTGATGTTAAATAGGTCTTCCTTACAAGTTGGACTATCAAATGCAAAAAGAATTTTTCAAATCCGACTGGTTAGATCCAGAGATTAGCGCGTAAAAAAAAAAACAAGCTTCTCAGCATTATTATATATTTAGTATAGATTTCATGAATCTTAACTGTAATAATAATATATGACTTTGTAATTCGTATTTGTTTTCCCCGTAAAGTATTACTTTATTTGTCTTCTGTACATCATCTTCAATCTCACTCCAAATTAATTTTCGTGATACACTCTTTAGAACACCAAATACTATACGTATGGGGTTATTACCTGGTTATTTTAGTGTCGTCTATATTTCTGTTATTTAAAAAAATCAACCAATCATCTATACAATTAATGTTAATCGAATTGTCATCTCTTCATTGTTAAGTACTTTTAGTACTTGCATTTTTTTTTTATAACATATTAATTATTTTACTTACAGATTTGATTACGGACACTGCGTCTTTTAACTGATTTTGTTATTGGAAGCCCGTCCGTGCAGGAAAAAAAATGTCTGACAATGAAGATACAGATCCGTGGAGTTTCAATTCATTCATGATTCGCTTCAATTCTTTTAAAAATAAATGGAAAGTAAATTTTTTATCGCCCACTGTTATGGCCCATGCCGGATTAGTATACACGGGCATAAGCGACCGTGTTAAATGTTATTATTGTAGTATTGAACTTGACATGTGGGAACCCGAAGACGATCCGACTCGAGAACATCAAGAAAAATCACCGAATTGCATGTATTTCAAAGATTTTTTAGGTGAAGTGTAATTTTATAAATATTTTTTAAAATTCGAAAATTATTTCTATATTATTGAACACAGTCGTTTTTAACAAGTCTTTTATGTTGGAAATGTTTGATTACAAAAGTAATAATAATAATAATAATAATAATAATAATAATAATAATAATAATAATAATAATAATAAATGTAACAGTCGAACAAATTTAACGTTTCATTTCTAAATGTCACAATCGTATATAGTAAACTTACTGTTTACTTTTAAATATTATAGATAGAAAAAAAACTTACTATAAAATATATTTACAAAATATTATTGTTATTGTATAGATAAAATAATTATCACCATAAGAGTCAACGTTTTCTGTTTTTTTTTTTTAAATGTTATAATAACCTTCGTTTCTAATTAAATAATAACAGATTATAAAGACATATATACAAGCGCGTGTCTATAATATATTAATTAATACAAAATACATGCTTACTTATCACTACTTTATTCATTAAATTATCTATTTTATGCACTGAAAGCCTGTTACTTCTCTCTCTCTTTCTCTCTCTCTCTCTCTCTCTATATATATATATATATATATATATATATATATATATATATATATAATATGAGTTTATAAATTTGGTTATGAATGATTCCAATTTCATTATTATATTTTTTAGCAGTGGACGTGTGCGGTAATAATGAACCTTACAACCCTATTAAGCCAAAAGAAAAAGACCTACTAGAGTATTTACATTCCATGGGCATTGTGCATAGAATTACCGATGTATGTCATAGAGAAATGTCCCTGATTGAAGTTCGCTTAAACACATTTAACGAGTGTAGCCTAAAAATGAAACAGGATTTTTATAGTTTTGCTGAAGCAGGATTTTTTTATATTGGTAAATTGATACCATGTTTTTAAACATTAAACATAATTTTATGTAATTATATTAATGTTATTTAATTTTAGGTGATAGTACTAACGATCATATGGCATGTTTCTGCTGTAATCAAAAACTTAAGGACTGGGAGGAAGATGAAGATCCATGGTTTGAACATGTTCGTTGGTCTCCAGAGTGTAGTTTTGTAATATTAAGTAAAGGCCAAAAGTTCATACAAAAAGTGACTGGGAATGATCCCAAAATAATAAAAACAAGTCAACTGGTAATACATAATTCTCTTAATCGCTTTTATTATGCAAATTAGAAACTTACTTTGAATTGATTATAGGAGTTAACAGAAGTGATTGATCGTCATAATAAATCCGCTTTTGAAATAACAAAGATAGTGATCGCTAAGAATAACAAGTATGTTGTATTTATTTTTAATATATCATAAATAAAAATTAAAAATAAAATGCCAAATGATAATAAAATATATATATTTGATTTAATCACGCTTGTTTACCAAGATTAAATATTAGATAAAAATTATTTATTATTTCAAAACTATATTATTTAATTCACTGATAACTTCAATGTACTATAATCGTTTTAACACATCCATTATGGGTTTTACTTGTAGTACATGTCATGAATTAATTTAGTTCTAAAACAAATTAAATTAGTATAGTTTTAAATTTCCTTAACCTTTATGTGACTGAAAAGAGGTACTTAGGTGCCTATTTCGATTTTGAATATTATTATAAAGTGTTATTATTTCCAGTCACATAGAAATTAACACTGTTCTTGTAAAATTCGTTAATAATTATTTTCATAATTAAATATTATTTATTTTTTAGAGTTCTTGAAAAGCAAGAAATAGATATTTCAAGAATATTGGCCAAAACAGATTCAAGAGAGTCAGATCAGAAACAAAATCCGGATGTATTGCATGATTCTGTGATGTGCAGAATTTGCTATAGACAAGAAATGAATATTGCGTTTATACCATGTGGCCATGTTCTTGTTTGCATTCAATGTGCTTTGACTGTAGATAAGTGTCCTTTGTGTAGAAAATTGTTTACAATGGTTATAAGAGTATTCATAAAAGCGGGTAAAGAAAAAAAATTCAAAGGTTTAGCAATTAACACATCGCAGGATCCAACCAACACTTCGCAGGATCCCATCAGCACTTTGCAGAATCCAATTAACACTTCGCAGGATCCAATCAATACTTCGCAGGATCCAACTAACACTTCGCAGGATCCCATCAGCACTTTGCAGGAATCAATAACCACTTCACAGGATCCAACTAACACTTCGCAGGATCCCATCTGTACTTTGCAGGATCCAACCAACACTTCGCACGATCCAACTAATACTTCGCAGGATTCAACTAATACTTCACAGAATGTTATGAAACTATCAAACCACGTGCTTTGTAAAGTTTGCGAAAAAGAAGAAATGGAAACACTATTTGTATTTTGTAGACACATTTACGCCTGTGCCAAATGTGCTGATAAAATGAATGAATGTCCTATTTGTTCTGAAATGATCCATGCTACTATACAAGTTTATTTGTAAAGTTTGTTCAATCGGAAATTAATGCATTTATACTCAATATTTGTTTAAAACTTCGAATTTAAGTTTGTCACTAGATTTTTGTGTAAATAATAATAATAATAATAATAATAAAGTAAATACGTTCGGGCGAATAACTCAATAATTTTTAGTAAATGGCTTTTCTCAATGGAATCACGATAATCATTGTAATTATTGTACATTACTCTTTTTAAATGCCACATTTCCAAATTTACAATATTAATGTTTTACTAAATTCGATTTTTACTATTTTGAATATAATAGAAATATTGTAGAAGATAATTATAATCTGTACTTTTTATTTTAGTTTTAAGGTTTTGATTTAAAATATCTTATAATTCATATTGGTAATATGACAGTACATTTTATAAAATATTTTAAATCAAAACCTTAAAACTAAAATTAAAGGTACAGATTATAATTATTTTCTACAGTTTTTTTATATTATATAATATTTGTAGGTATAATAAATATTTATCGCCCTATAACATTATATAACACGCATTTATTACATTAAAAGTACGTCTACAGATATTATTCAGATTTTAAATAACTAATAATTGTATTGCCTACACGTTTCGGTCCAGGAGTACTTACTTAGTTTAATATTAAACTACCCACTGTAAATTGATCGATTAGTGAACTTAACGTAAAACACAATATGATTAAGTATTTAAATGTATCTATGAATATAATTACTATTAAGTATCTGTTTGTACTGGAATACTATTTTTATACACGTTAAATTAATTTATATATATAAATTAAAATGGATATTATAAAGATTATAATATAATGTAATAGACAGTAAAGTTATATACAATAAAGTGGACAATTGAATTAATATTGTCATAGTTTTTATATTTAACATATTTAATAATATTTTGCAGTCGTATTTACAGTTAAACAATGTTATTTTAAAAGATATCATGACTGCAATGTAATTCGCATGAAATATGAAAAGTCTCAAAATACACAACCTATAAGAGAGATAATAAATAAAAATGGTATGGATTAAATTTTATACATTGGCATCAGTATTAAAATAATATTTAATATGTATAATATAGCCTGCACGGCTCAGTACTTAACTTATAAATATTTCATATTTTTCTTAAACATTTTGAAAAATATAGAAAAAAGAACATTAACATTCAATGTAATAAATTTATATGTTTCACATAAAATGTAGCATTTTTTTTCAAAAAATTTTATTTTATGAATATTGTACATTTTATTTACCTACTACTCATCATTGCACATGATAACGAATACCCGCACATAATTATTGTCTATATATTTTTATTTAAATAAAGTATTGTAGCATTAATATATTTCGCAACATTACCTCTTTTAGTGCACGGAAAACGACCTCTTTTCTTGGAAGTTGGAATTTTTGGAGTTTCGCTTGTTTCACACTCCTTGAAAACGACTTTGTCTTTAAACTTTTTTTTTCGACTGATTACATTCCTAAGTTTATTCCTGGTATATATCGAAACCATTCTACAGAAACATTGAAACGTTCCCATGGAACTGTATCATAAACGTTCCAGTAACGCTTTATGCCGTGTTCCTTGTAACTAAATATTATAGGTTAATAAACTATAAAATATCCATGTTTCTAAAATGGTTTTCTGGAACATTCGTATCCTTTCCAAAAAAGTATTTTACGGATAATTTTACACAATTTTAAATAAAAATCATTTGTACTATGTTCCAGTAATGATTTTTAAGAATATTTTAGTTATATATTTGTATAGACAGCCGTGGAACTTTTATCAGTTGATCCATTTTTACTCTTAAATATTTTAATAAGTTATTGGTTGAAGCTATGATAATATCACATAATTTTATACCACAAAAATTTAGAAAAAGATGAACACAAAAACATTTAAATATGATTAGTATATTTTCATAAATACATCATTTACAAAATATTTTTATTTAAAATAAAATAATGTACCTACCTACTTAACACATACAAATTATTCATATACATAATATCATAAATCATATTAAATAAAAATTAAGATTTTAAATGCTAAAATACATTAAAAGTTATAATATATTAAAAGACATATTCATATCAAGCACCATGATATAATGAAATCACAACAGCTTGATTATTAATAAGCTATGAAGAAAAACACTTAAATTTCCCATTGTTTAAAACAATATCATATCGATCAGATACATGCTTGCTATTAATTAAATAGATTCCTATTTGCATACTAGGAACTGGTTTTGTAAATAAATTGTTAACAATTAATATTTTCACCACAGATAATTTTATTACATTTTCATCTTCTAAATTTAATTTATAAATACTTTTAATTATTGCAATATTACTATCCTCTAAGATAATACACTGTCTTTGGGATAACTATTGTTTAAAACATAATTATTGAACTTTAAAGTAATTTGATTGTAATAAAGGATCCTAAAACTTGAAGTATTTTGGTTTATTTTAAATGACTTTAATAAATTGTCCATATCAATTGAAACAGCTAGAAGTTCTTTTCCTTCAGATGCATTAATTTTATTCTGAATTTCAGAAAGTGGATATTTAGAACATTTCATTGACTTTTTTAGTTTTTGAAGATAATTTTCATATTTGAATGCACTGAAATTATCTAATGATCCATGCATAACCATATATATTTTTATCCATTGTGACCCAGTTTTTTTTTTAATAAATAACAGCCGGTCTTTACACGAACAGTTTTCCAACAGTGAAATCTGAAATGGCTATATAATAATATGATCTGTAGATTTTTACTGTCGTCGTAGTACAAACACTGTTTCGCTCACATTACGGTTCATAATCGTCCACTTTGTTCCCCGGGGTTTATTTTATATTTCCCTTTTGATCTGGATCGAGGTGTTAGAAATATTTTTTGCCAATGCACATTATCTATGTTTGCGAAAGGGAAATGTGGTGGAATTATTATTTTGTGCCTACAATTTTAAAAATTGTGATAGTATACGCTTTATTCGTCTGAAGTTGCAATTTGTGTATTTTCTTTACTTTTATGTCGCCATAAATAAATATTTTGTTTATAGCAATTAATAATAAAATCCATTGTAACTCCAACTCTTCGGAAGAAAACATCGAGCAAGAATACGAATACAAAAAACAAAAATTCTAAATGTAACGGACAAATTAAATACTTTAATAGTACGACACCACTCACTATTATTAAAATAATAATATCGTCAATACTGTTACAATTACAAATCCGTGGCCGTGTGTATGTATTCATATACGAACGAGTCCGGATATTATAAAGTAGAATATTATACGTAAAATACATATCATAAAATGTCAATTATTGGCCATGTAGAAAACGTTTTGAATAAACATCATGAAGTTAAAAAATAAACAACCGCGTTGAATGTTTGTTTTTATTTTTAAATAAGAAAAAGTACATCTCGTTAATGTCTCATAAATTACGTTTTATAAGAAAGTTAATTTTTTTTTTTAAAACATTTTAAAAATTATTACGAAAAGTGTTTTTTAATTCGTCAGTACCTTATAATGGCGTTTGGTAAAGGCGTACGTAATCAAACGTTCGCTGCTATTATCGGTACGTAATATACCATCAACTTGCCCGGCTAAACTGAATTTTGTATGTTATTTTTTTCGCTATTAAATAGATAATAATATAATTGCGACAAAAAAAAAAATTGATTTTTAGCGACTCTCGGAGCGATGACCATGGGTACGGTCCTAGGATGGACGTTGATATTGGCCAGTTCAGTGTTGATTGAGAAAGATTTGTTACCGGAAATTACCGCTGAAAAGTTTCAAAATTACTGTTCCTTATTTGGAATGGGTGCAATTATCGGTTCATTACCTGCTGGTAAAGTAACGAGTATGATTGGCAATCGTTACGGTATGATACTATTCGAAGTGTTTGTCATATCCGGTTGGTTACTTCTCATCATGCTCAATGCGGTATGGATGTTGATCCTAGGTACGATTTTGAAAGGCATTGGTATAGGCGCTTTGTGTACTATTATACCGGTATACATTGGTGAGATTTCGCAAAAACACATCCGAGGTAAATACCAGTCAAACGAATTCACCGTATAAAATGATATACACCTCCTTTATAGAACTTTGTGGAACTTTTCTTTTTTGGAACTACTAACTTTATGGAAAACATGCACGACCTTCTTGTTCAGAAGAAACTCTTTGATTTGAATTTTATCGTACAGTTTATGTGGTTTTTGCAGGCAGATTGGGTTCTATATTCCAAGTTTTTCTTGTCGTCGGCTTTCTTTACTCCTACATATTAGGCATGGTATGTGATTATACAGTATTGACCGCATTATGTGTTGTGGTGCCCGGAACACACATTATTGGAACATTTTTTATACCCGAATCGCCGTATTTCTTACTGAGTATGAACAAAAATGACAGGGCTATAGTGTCGATGATGAAATTGCGTAATAACGTCGAGAATGTTGCTCAAGAATTATCTATTTTAAAGGTTACAATATGTATAACCGTGAAATGTATATGAAACGTGCGACATTACACAACAATTGAATTCGGTTGTTACAGAATCATATTAAAGAGTATGAGATACAACAAAATACATTCAAGAAAGTGATTACCAACCGAATTAATCACAAGTCCCTAATGATCGGAATCGGTTGTATGTTCTTCCAGCAAATGTGTGGAATTATTATTGTGTATTATTTGCGTGACCTTTTCCTACAAATTAATAAGAATACAAATCCAGAACAAATAACATTAATAACTGTTGCAATCGTTCAGGTTAGCGATTTGAATTAAACAAACTAAAATCGAACTAGTTATTCGATATAGATAAATCTTGTAGTATATGATTTTAATCCATTTAAATATATATTATCGATTTAATATTTTCCAAACATAAGTAGTTTTCTTTATATAAGGCCGTAGCTACATATTTTTCCAGGGGTGACAAAAGGCACGGATTCAATGGGGGGGCGGTGGAGGCGGCCCCCCATAGGCTCTGTTTTACTCACAGATATATTTCCGAGAGATATTTTATATATTGTTTTAATTTGAAAAAAATTCCTAGTAAAAATACTCAACAAAAATACTAAATTACTTGGGTATTCTATACGCATGAATCAATGAATCAATGAAAAAAATGAATATGTATATATATATTATTAATATTGTGATTTATTAGACACATACACACATGCACGCACACACATTATACACATAATTAGACAGGTATTTTATTTTTGAATATGCAATATTCGCTCTCCCCCATAATATAAATCTGAACCACACTTGGGTGGCAAGACCTAATATTGCCGTCCCTTCCCCCCTCACATCACTCAACACCAGAAATTAGCGAATAACTTTTAGTCCTGTATGATTAATCGGCTTATACAAAAATTCTGAAATATTTAATAGGTAATATATTTTAGGATGTTATATACCATTAAGATGGAATTATGGCATAATATAGTACGTAAGGTTTACTAGTATTTGAAAATGAAAACGAAACAATTAATGTCAAATATATTTATTATACCGCATACAAATATTGTACATAAAACAATATCTCCGAAAAAAACTAAAAGTTAGTTTTAGAGATTAATGAATATTTGAATTTTCCTAATTTTTTGGACGAAAATGTCTTGATTATTTCGTCAAATAATATTGAAAACGCTCATTGGTGTTCAATATGATATGAGACTTGAATTGGTGAACTTCTGTTGTTTCATAGTGCTTTTAAAATAATTTTTGGTTAACTAAAAATCAATATTGCCCTTTGTCTTGTCAATTTTGCACTCGGATGGGTACATATCTAATAAGTAACAACATACTTCACAATTATTTAAAAAACAGAAAAGTACAATAATTAGCCACCAAATACTACTCTAAACTTCATTCAAATTTATTAACACATCCAAATCCTCTAATTTCCTTACTTTCACGATATGTTCTCCCTGAAAATTGAATGCACCGTTTAAAATAACAATGGTGTAGAGACTTATTATAATAAATGTAAATAAAAAAAATCACTTTGAGTTCTAATAATGGATTCTCTACTCAGTTGAGTCAAATGAGAAAATAAAATAAATACATTGAAGAAGCTAACAAATTTACTTATTGTGCCTACTATTATTGTATACATTATAAATATTTTCAATAATATCGTAATAATAATAATAAAAGCTTAAGTTTTTTAAAGTTCTTTTTTTCTCGCTCTCTCTCTCTTTCTATCCTTTGGGACACCCTCTTCCAAGTGTAGCTTATAATTAATAACTTTAAAAGTGAACTGTGATGTGGCAAAAAATATTAGTGTGTTCATTAAAATATTGTCACCCGGGGCGATAGATTCCCTCTGCACTTCTAACTGCAGCCCTGTATAGTGTATTTATATATATATATATATATATATATATATATATATATATATATATATATATATATATATATACACATATATATATATATACATATAAACACACATATTGTGTCCTACTTAATGATGTATTCAGAGGAACCATTATCTGGAAAGAACGCTATTCCCGATCTGAAGACGGTGGAATTTTTATTAAGTCGGCTACTGAAATTTTTTTTTTAATATTTTTAACTTATTCAACTAAGCGCTTATTTTGATTTATAAAATATTAAATAATTTAATTTTGGTAGTAATGAGTAAAATAATTATGGAATTTCCGTATTTTATTATTTATTATTAACCAAATTAATATTTTAATAGTAATATAATATATTTGTTTACTGCATATTGTATTTAATAATGTACATATGAATTATTTGTGGGTAAACAATTTATTATTAATTTCATAATGTGTAATTTTCTGTATGTTATAGATTATAATATCATTTGTTCCGATGGTATTTATAGACAAAATTGGGCGTCGAGTATTGTTAATTGTGTCAGCGATTTCGATGAGTTTTTGTTTAATTGGACTAGCTGGTTATTTTAGTAGTTATGGTATACGAGTCAATTTTGATTTTAAAATTGACTGGATAATATTGGTTCTCATCGCCGTATACATTTCGGCTTTCACTATGGGCTTAGGCCCTATTCCAATGGTAGTTATTGGAGAGATATTTTCCACCAAAGTATGTTTTTTGTATAAATCATAGAACTAAGATTAAATTTATCTCAATTTTACGAATAAAGAATTTTTTAATATTAATTATTAAATATTAATATATTTATTTTTCGTATTATTGAATCTTTATTTAACAACAGAGACGTAAGTAAGGCATTCTAAGGGTTTGCCCCGTCTTCCAATAAAGATGCATATTTATGCTAGATTTAATTACTATTTTTTAATTTTTACCATTAGAAATTATAAACATGTCCCGAAGACAGATCAAATTTATATATATATAGATATATATTGATTTTTTTTTGTTTACGTACAAATATTAAATTAAAAAATAAGTCCTACAGAGACTCTTTATTTATGCAAAAATAAGAAATTTCTTTCTACTGCGATCTGCAGGATTTAGTTATACATTCCATGTTTCTAAAGTCCATACTTATGTCTCTGTTTCACGAGATATTTTAGATTTGAACCTTTTATGTTATTAAAATTAATGATATTTTTATATTAAAACAATATTTCAGATTAAACCATATGGTACAAGCATAGCTAACGCTGTCAATTGGAGTTTGTTTTTTTTAGTAACATATTTCCCTAAGGAAATGATACATTTCATGGGCTATAATGGTATTTTCTTGATATACTACACATTTTGTATTTGTTGCGCCGGATTTGTTTATTTCGTTATGCCAGAAACAAAAGACAAAAGTTTGATAGAAATACAGTTAATATTGGCCACTGATGGTGACTTGACACCGTCATCAACACCAGAAACTTCTAGTGCTTATAGTGCTTAATGCTGTTTAAAATTATGGGACATCACTTAAATTTTATTTTAATATTTATTTTTATTTGGCAATGAAATATGATTGATATGAAATAAGGATCTTCTATTGTTGTTATTTTAATGACAGTCCAACATATTGAACTTTCAATGGTTATGAATGTTTATAAAAAATATATATATTACTTAGAATAAAACATAAAAAAATGTTAAAATTTATTTCTATGTTTTTTTGTTTGTTTTTTGGTAATGATATACCATTTTTTGTTGATATCAAATGTTTATTAGCAATTCTATGTTGACTCCCGGAAAGCATAAATAATATTGACGGCTTTGATTGCTGGAATTCAATTCTTGGGCAAACGATACACGGTGTATTTCGACTATGATAGATTTCGATTTATTTTGACTATTATTTATGGTTGTAGGCACCATTGTAACGTCGCACGTTTTGTCCTCGTGCAATAATATAATTTTATAAAACGCCTGTTCTCGGTAGCCCTGGTGAAATCCACAACAATAAATCGTCGACTATTTTCTTGGCCACGCCAGAGATAATTTTAATCGAATCAAATCGAATTGAAGTTATATTTTCGTTTCGAACGATTTCATTTTGGGAACATTTGCTGAGTTTTGACAGGTTTCAGTTAAATTTTATGTTTCAATCGACTCTACTCGCGTAGTATGCAACGAAGACGTAGTAAGTAAAACTCATATTTCCTGATGGTACAAATTATTATTAATTAGCTGCGCCTAATCTGAACAGCGTGTGTTTTTATTTTAATGAGAGATATTTAGAACAATTAATATTATTCATTTTTTCTGTTTTTAAATGTTATTAATGAAGATTTACTTCAGCAGGCGACAATTATCAAAGAAATGTTATTTACACTACAATATTATTAGATAAATACTTGTATACTAAGTTGCCTGTGGCCTGCCCCCGACTTCTTGCTAACGTATCATTACACGAATATTAAAGTATATTAAGTTGCCTATAGTCTGCCCCCGATAACTTGCCAACGTATCATTACACGAATATTGAAGTATATTAAGTTGCCTATAGTCTGCCCCCGACATCTTGCCAACGTATCATTATAAGAATATTGTGTACTTTTATTAAAAAACAGTAGATAGCACTGTATGTTTATATAATGTACAAGATGGATATTAAAATGAAAAATACAATTTAATTCTATATATAAATTAATAATATAATAATTTAAAGAGAAGTTAAACAAATAATTTAAAAATTTTATTTTAACGTTATCAATTTTTTTTAAAATTTTTATCAGTCATTCGATCACGTTTTTCAGTTAATATTTCCAAAACTGAAAATACTTTCAACTGATGGCGCTACTTGAATGGTGTTTCGTATAAAGAGAGAATATAGTAATTTGAACGTTCAACTATTGTTTTAGTACTTACAGCTTTTTAAAAAACAGTTTTATCGCTAAATCTTGATTTAATTGTACCACATTGTGTTTTAAAAAAATACGAGAAACCTTTGCAATTATTAGACCACTGAGCATTATTTTTTCTAAAACTATTTTGATTAATCTCCAATATTTATTGTATATTATACTGAAAAAAAGAATTTTAAAGCTGAATATTTCTATTATGTATACAAATCATTTATTCTAAATATATAATCAAAAAAATAAATTATGTTATAAAGAGATTTACTTTTGAACAATAACTCTTTTTTTACTGGACTATTGAATTTTTAATTTTGGGGATAATTTAATAGTCTGTATTGTAAATTTAAACATAAATTAGTTAAATAATAATTAAATTTGTCGTAATTAAATATAAAAACGGTCACGTCGGGTTTTTTTTGTATATATGAATACATTTAAGCACGCACATTTTCATAAACGTTTATAGAAAATAATTTTATAATATCTCTAAAAAAGAAAATAAGAAGCGCAACCGATGGAAATAATGTTAGTTAAATAACGAAAATAATTTTATTAATAACATTTTATGATAATATACTGATGTTATTATCTTTATATTCTGGGATTGAAAAGAAATGAAATGAGCTGTTAGTCCGGCATATTCGACATTTATATACTGGCTTTTAGGGAAATAGAAAACCTTTTTTATTGAATAATAGATTAAATATTTAACCGTCTATTTCCCATTTATCTCGAAACAAACCTAGAAATTTATCTTTATTTCAATACTCGGATCTAAGTTAACGAAAAAAAAAAATAATAAAACTTATTATCATACCAATAATCTATTTATTATTGCATAAATAATAAATAAATATATTTTACTTCCATATTATATAAAAATGTAATGAATATTAAATAAAATTATATAATATTAATAAATATATAAAATAGTAATGAACTTATAGTAACTAGTGTTATAAAAAACAACAAATGTGAATGCGACCGACTCGATTAGATATTTATCTGTCGAGGTTAATGGTGTGAAAGACCAACGTACTTATCCTGATTTGTTTAATTCCCATTGTGTCATGTTAATCCTTTGCATCGGTTTGTGGCTTGTTGTGAACGTGCATCTTTCATCTCGCAAAGGATTAAAGCACGGGGCTGAGATATCTGCGACAATCCAAACTGCACTACAGGCGGTGTAATAATTCACATTAAAAGGGAAGTGTCGGGAAAAACAAACACGGGGTGGCGAATTGTAAATAAAATGTAATCGCCTTCGCTCGATTTAAATATTATTAATTGTTCCTTTCGTTTTTTGTGTCCACAGAATTATGTTGGTCCGTTGAATAAATCAACGATATTCACTACTTAAAATTTACCTATTGTATGTGATACAACATCAAACATTTTTACTATATATATATATATATAATTCAGTGTTCTTCCTCCTTTTGGCAATACTCTCCGAGAGTTTTCGTCGCCATCAAGATCTCCCTCCATTTCTCTCGATGCTGAGGACTAGTTCTCTCTATTCTCCTTGTACAGTCTGTACTAGGAGAATAGTGGGAGATCTTGTAATCCGCTTACGGTCTTCTTCCATAATATCCAATATCTGTCATGTCGTGTTGTACGAGTATGAATCAGGCTCTTACTTATATTCACCAGAAGTTAAACAAATAATATGTGGCATAGTTGTTTGTAAAAAAAAAAATCATTTTATAATGTAGTATGTCATTTTACAGAATAAAATTAAATAATAAAAATTATTTAGTATAATGAAATTATTTAAAAAAAAACTTTTTATAATAAAATGCGTCATAGAAAAAAAAGTACACAGTGTATATCAATAAATGTCGATCTTTTCATAACTAAAACTAAAATTAAAATATTTATTTACAAACATTAATAATCCATAAATCCTTAAAAAATATTAGTATTAAATATTTTATACTTTATATTTATATCGAGCGATTTGGTTCTTATTTGTGGTAAATAGTGATGTGAATAATTCAAACAAGATTTAAATACAAGATTCCTTCTTCTGATAATTAAACTGCCCAAGTGTTTACATGATTTTTGAAATATCGTCCTGGTTATTGTAAGTTGGTTTCGTAATGTAAATAAATATCATAGTAATAATATTGTCTCTACTATACGAAAATATTAATACACTCCAACACTGTTTAAGAAACCCAACGTGTTTATCGATTCGGTTAATTGTGACTTAACACACGTTTGATAGAGAATTTAATGAGAAATAATTGCCCGTGGGTATATTTTGTGAATATAAAACGTTATCGTGTGTCAATTAAGCGTTTTCGTTGCCGGCGTCGTTATCTCGCCGCGGTGAGATGGTGGGCACGGCCCGACGAAAATACAAACAGCGGCGGCAACGGCACGTTTCAGACGATTCCCCGCAGTCGTTTTGCGACACTCTGTCCGTCCGGCCAGAATGGTTAACAAAATCGCGTTGGAAATAACCGTGTGGAATTTTAACTAGCACGGTTATTGTTTTTCGTTTTCGACTATGTGTCGAATGCCGTTGGTTTTTTAAATATTTTGAATTACAAAAAAAAAACCAATCGTATTTTCAGCGCACGAGTAAAAGTCGACGGGGGCGCCACGCAGACGACGTTTATAACGGAACGGTGGCGGCGTCTCCTTTACGAACGAGTCGAACAATTACTCGTTCATTATTCGTTGTGTAGTGTATACCGAAAAACTATTATTACACTCCTCGGGTGTTTCAAACGTAATTTTTGTAAATATATACGCCCGGGGATTATGAAACTGATCGGTGAGAAATTCGTGGCATTGCGTAATGCTTATATATCAGAACATTCGTAGTCGGTTGCGTGATTTTTTTTTGACACGCTCGGCGTTTCGGGAAAAAAGCTCCGTCGTGTATTGCTGCGGCGTTTCTGGTTTTTCTTTTTTTCTTTTTTTTTTTTAGAGCGTTTTGAAAAAAAACGGGCCGAGACAAACGCGAAGAAAAAAATATCTTTTGCACTGCCTAGAAATAATACTCGTGTGGAACACGATATAAATGTGACAGTGAAAAGAGAGATATATTGACTATGGTATACGAATCGGCGGTAGTACTTATTGAAAATGAAAAAAAAAAATGCCGATTTAAAAAAAAACGGGGCCGTGTCCGTGGAGGATGATGTGTGTTTGACGAGCATAATAATCCCTATACAATTTTATTATATTCGGTGATTTATTGCGAATAACGTTTCGATTTTTTTTTTTTTTTTCGTGAACTCGACGAGGAAATAAAATACATATAAATTATATTTGTAAATGTTTTATTATATTAAAACAACGGATTACGCTGTGTTTTCGAGACCAACGCGGCGTCCAATTTTATCTCGTTCGTACGTTTATTGTTTGCCCATCGTGTCGGATACACGGGAAAATATAAACGTGGCAGTACCGGTGGTAAAACCGTAGTTAGTGAACGCCGTGTTACACTACACGTGTCTCTACAGAGTTTTAGCGATCGAAATGGCTTTTTTTTTTACCTCGACTCGTTGAGTTATTATTATTGTATAAAAAGAAAACGGTTCCTTTGGTGTTCTAACGTTTAGAACTGATAAAACGAGTTTGCTACAAAAACAATGTTTTTATGTTGTATAATTTCCGTCGAAAAATAATCTTCTATTATAACGTTACGCAAAACCAATATTATTATTATTATTTTTTTTTTTTTTTGGAAACGTATGTTTCATAAAAATATACGTGTTAATATGTTTATGTGAAAAACAAAATTAAAAATAACAATTCATATAAAAAATATACTCGGTGATGTATATATTTTTGCGATACATTTCATTTGTTTATTAAGTGTGCTTAATACGCAAAATACGATTTGTTTTTGTTGTTGTACGCGCAAAAACGTTTGTATATTAATTGAACGAATCGTCGTGAGAAAGCTCATCCGATTGGATGGGCTGTTCAGTAAAAATCACAAAAATCTTGTTCCGTTTTCTCCTCGTGTACACGCGACCGCTACACGTGTGTAAAAATATTACAATACGGCCGAGTCGTCGAATATTCTCTTTCTTTTCTGTTGTATACGCGCACACAATATACACGTTTTGGTGTGTATAATAATAATAACGCGTAGTTTTCTCGTTGGTGGACGAGAAAAACGTTCTGATGCTGATGCTGTCGTGTACGAGAAGAAAACCAACACCGATGCAGTGCGTTTGCGTTGTATTATGTCTTCGACAACGACGAAATGATAAACGCACCTCGTGAGGCAGGCGCGAGTAGTGTGTGTGTACTCCTTTGTGCTTCGCGTATAGAAAAAATATACGCGACGCGCGCGAGTGACAAAAAGAAAAAATAAATATTTTTACACATTTCTTATTTTCTTCTCTTCCCCGCCACCACAGTTGCCGCCGTTGCTCGGTGGAATCCACGCTGAGAGTTTTATATTCATGTGTGTGTGTGTGTGTGTGTGTGTGTGTGTGTGTGTGTGTGTGTGTGTGTGTGTGTGTGTGAAAGAATATTATTATAAAAAGCGTTCGGCGGTAGCCGCCCCCGTTTTGTATACGTTACGTTTATTTTATTTATTTATTATTATTTTTACCGCGTCGCGCGCGGATTTGCGAAGGCGGCACACAATGACACCGACAGGGGTGGTGTATATATATATATATATCTTATATAGGAAATATTATACGTACGAGGTAGGTAACCGCCCGTCGCCTCTTCTCAAAGAAGGCTTTTTATCGAAGAAAAACACACCCTACAACAACAAAAAACGTATAATACGCTCCTCGCGCATATTGCACTGGTGCGTTCTCTCTTCTCCGTCACCGCATCGTGATGCGGTATGATGTGTACGGTGTTTTGACAGTGCGGGACACTGGTTGTTGCTGTTGTTGTGTCATTGTTGTATACATTATATACATTGTGTGTGTGTGTGTGTATGCCGCGTCTATTACGATGAAAACGTGTTTAACTTGGTCGTCATGACGGTGTGTATGTGTGTGTGTGTGTGTGTGTGTGGGGCGGAGAAGAGATTTTTATTTTCTGGGCGGCGTACGGAGTCACACACACACACACACACACAGAGTAGGTTATTTCGGAGGGAGGCCGACGCCCGTGGGACGGCATAACGACAACGAAGAACACACACACGTGAATATCGTCTTATAAAAACGACGCGGGCAACCAGCACCCTCGGTGTGTTTTGTTGTTGTTGTTGCTGTTGTTGTTGTGTGATATCTGTGAGCGAGATCGTTCGCGTTATTACGTATAATAATAATAATACGTTTGTTGTCGTCCAAGTCGGCAGCAGTGAGTGCGCGTTTATACACAAATGACATTTACTACGAAGACACGGATAACCGTGAGCGGTGGCGGCGGCGGTATCGTTTGACATTATATTTTTCGCGGAGCCCACCCAGGCGGTGGGACGGCACCCTGCGCGCGATTTGTCCTTCGCCGACCACCACAATAGCCGCCGGTCGTGTATCTGCCACGGTAATGACGACCCCGCCGATGTTTTGTGTGTGTATATGACTTTTCGATCGCCCGCAATACACCTTTTTTTCTTTTTTTCACTCCGTCCGTCCATCCATTCGCCGGCGTGTCCAAACGTATAACAATATTTTGTCGTTCTAATCGAAATGCTCCTGACCGCGCGCGCCCGTCGACGATGACGAATTTTCAATTGACACTGTTTGCTGCTGTTGTTCTTCTTCTCACGTTAATATAATATTATAATAATAATACGTTTCACGCCAGAAATGTATACCGGCATTTTTCCCGAAAATAATTTTTAAATTGGTAATTTTTTCGTAATCATGTTGTTCTCCGTAATAATTTATAGAGTTACGACGAACTTATATTGGAATGCGTTTGCCCCCCCCCCCACATTGGTCCTCGTGTTGAATTTATTATATAGCGCAAAAAAAAAAACCGGAAAAAAAACGGAAACGTGAATGTATTTTGTTAAGTGTGTGTGTTTATTTACTACTGGTTTCGGTAAAAGAAAGAAAACACATTTTATTTGTATACATATTTGTTATTTACGAGTGAATAATAAATATATTTGGTAAAAAAAAGGACTGGTTAAAAATATCATAGGCGGAAATTCGGTGTGATTAGTTGGCGAGGGAGGAAGCTTAAATGTACTCCGTTGCATTCGCTATACGAAAAAGTCAAGAAACGAACATTTTACATGCAAAATACGCGTACATATTTACGATGAAAAAAATTTTTTATCAACGTTTAAAACGTATTTAATATAATAAAATAGCGCGAGTAAATGAACGCAAAAAAAAAGGATATAATTGTGAAATGAATGGAAACGTGTTGTTGTTATGGTAAGCATAATTATTCAAAAATCTCAGCCCGACCTGGGAGACTGTGTACGGACCTGTAAATTTTCAAGGTGATCCGAGTCAATTTTCTTCGATTTCCTCATATTGTGTTAAAGACACGCCAAAATAAATAAAAAAAAAAGAATATTATTTTAATAAAAATAGTTATATATTTTATTACAAACGACGAAAAAAATGTTTTATATAACTGAATTATATAATATTTTGTGTACTTATACAGGGAAAGAGAGAGGAAGGGGAGTGAAATACAAATCTCCTCGAATAAAATCACCGTACAAATATAGTGAATATGTTTATTTGTAATTTTTAACGCCGTTATAAATGACTGTAATGATGGAATATAAAAAAAAAAAAATCACTCGGGTCATAAACACGTCACATAAACGTGTTTAATGTACTACTAGTTCACATATTTATATTTCGGCGGTACTTATATACACACACAGACATATGTTTAAGCTCAAAAGAAATTTAAATATATAATAGTCATTAATATACCCGCCTAGCTGTTAATATTATCGTTATTAATTATTAGTTGTTACAGTTTTTTTTTTTTTAATTATTATGTATTCGTGTTCGTTGTTATATAGAAATTTCTCGTATTACTATTATAATAATACATTTCTTGAATAATATCGCATTATTAATATATCGTAAAATATTTTCATTTTTTTTTTCCTTTTTTGTGTATTAGTCGTTTTTGCTCCAGTAAATACATTGTCTCGTATATACGACATTTTTATATAGGAAAATTGTTAATTTATTTCAATTCGCCGCCATTGCAGTGGTAATTTAATATTTTTTGTTATTACCGCGCGTCGTTAATACGAAAACTGTTGATGATTGCCACTGCTGGGGGCCAATACTATTAATATTGTGTGTACTCTATCTTTACGTTATAATAATACGTGGTTTCAATTTTTGTCATTTGATTATTATTATTATTTTTTTGTTATTTACAATAGTATCGTCACGATTTAAATTGTATTATTATTATAATTAATTATACCAGCAATAATAATAATAATAATAATAATATTGTTCGCGCCGCTGAAGAGTCAACGGTCATATAATCACATATATGCACATACCTATAATTAAAATTATTATTATTATATTATCATCGGCTTTCATAAATTATATTACGTAAGAGGGCAATGCCCGTGATATACGAAAAGCTTTGTGCTTTATTATTGTCGTTTATATTTAAAGTTAGTATCGTTAATTTTAATATTTAAAATATTTAAAGTTAGTATTCCTTACGCCGTCGTACTGTTGTTCCGTGACCGACGTGACATACGTACACAAAAAATTTATAAATCGTTGTCGCGTTAACATATTATATGCAATTTTTATGTCGCAAAATCGTCTTCGTCAATGTCAATCTTAGTGGCTCGAATAGCCAAATCATCTTAAGAAGTTTGTCGTCGTCAAATACGTCCAATATTTGTATTAAATTAAATTTGTGATTTTTTATAATTATTCAAAATAGCCGCAATTTATTTGTTTTGTGCTTTAATAGCATATTATCTATTATTAATCTCTTATAGCTAAATATATTATCTACTCGTATCTATGTCTCTAATAGACATCGTTCTTGGCTCGAATAGTCACATTTTTTATTGATTTAAAAATAGCTTGAATAGCTAGATATTATATAAATATATTTTGTCTCTAATAGATATCATTATTTGTTTTTGTTTCGTGTAGGACGAATTGAATTATTATTTAATTATTTATATTGTAAGCGTACGTACAATTATTCGATTTAGATTTAGGTATTGCGGCTGGCCAGTCTGCAACGTATTACAAATTTATTGTTATACGTACTAATTTTTATAGCAATTATTATTTGATATTATTGTAAAGCTAAAGGAGCTAAATTTTTATATATTTATATTCTAATTTTATACTCCATTTGTTGTTTCAAATTGTTATTAATTCATATGCGGATATTATTGTTATTTAGTGATTATCGATTTATTTATTCTTTAAAATTCTGGGTTTTTGTATTATTTCTTACATATTATATTGAATTTTATTTAGTATTGTTGGACCAAAGGGGTCATTTATTTATTGATTTATTATTTATTTACTCGTTTATTTATTGATTTGCATATTTATATTGTTATTTATTTGCATATTGCTGTGATTTTTATTTACATCTTTATATTATTTATTATGAATTATGCCAGCAACTGTATCTAATTACTCAATTTGTTATCATTTTTTCTTAAAATATATATATTATAAGCTATTATTATTAGTCAGAAGAGTTTTTTTTTTCATTCCGCACTGTGCGAGAACAGCAGAGTAGAGTAATAAATCCCTCATGGTATATTATATAATATATATACTACAGTGCAGTGTCATTATATACTGACAACAACTGTCAACTGCCATATTGTGTGGCGATTACATCGAAACACCATTTTATACCACCGACACGATATTATTTGATTTGTAAAATTCATTTTATTTAATGCCAACCAAGGCTTCTTCTCTATAATATATACGAGGATACTTGTTCAAAGACTTCAAAGCAAAACACTGCGGACGAAGCAAGGTATATTATTATTATTATTATTATTATTATTATTATTACCGTATTGTTTCAATTAATTTTATTTATTTATTTTTTTTGTATATTTTGACGAAATAATTATTATTGTTGTCGTTATACAGCAACTGATGAAAACGGAGCACCTCTGGAGCCTTCCGACTACGTATTATTAGTACACGGTTTTCACAATACATTTTCCTATACGTATGAAGAATATATGCATAATCAAGTCAAAGGGTGTTATTATATATTATATATAAACAAATATATTAGAGTTTAATAATTTAAGAATATTTTACTATACCGGTTTTCGTCGACTGATGGTCATCGCGGTCGGCGAGTATATTAAACTAAAAAGAAAAAAAATAAATAATAACAGCAATGAACTTGCGTGTGTGTGTGCGCGCGCACATAACGAATTAAATTATGATTTTATTATATATATATTTTTTTTTTCTTAACACCACACAAATATGGCGTGTTATTAATATCTATATACACACGTTGATGTAAAAAAAAAAATATTTTTAAATCTGTTTTTGTATATTACGTGTATGATTATGGTTTAATTTTTTTTTTTTTTGTATTATGTAATTCTTCAAAACCCGGGAATTGGAAAAATTGTTCTATATAATTTAATTTGTTTAATATTTTGGACGAATTTTTCTGATAATATAAATTTCGTCGATTATTGTATATTGACTATACTTGGTTTAGGTTGTTTAATACATTTTTTTTATTTCGCAATATTTCTATATGTATTTAAATTGTATTTATTTTTAAGAGAGATATCGCACGAATAATATATATAAATATTAATTCCGTGATTGTAATGGTATATTTTAAAAAATACGCGTTAATAAAGTCTATATAATGCACAAAGTACAGAAAAATGCAGTATTTATTTTTTTTTATTTATAAAAGGACGATTGGGGAATCTTAGGGAGAAATAGAATCGGTTTCTTGTGAATACCGAATTCGAATAAGTTTTTGTTTTTTTTAAACTAAATTAACCGCGAGATCTATAAAGAAATCGATTTTTACTCGAAATATTAAACATAATTTTTGCTTGTATGTTACCTCTGAATAAAACAAAAATGTCGTCTACACACATCAGAAATAAACTTTGAACTCGTCCATTTACTCTCTGGGCCGTCTTTTAGTGCGTATAATTTGATTATTTTATTGGAAACTATTCAATCGATTCAAAAGTGGTAAACAGAATTTTTATTACGAGAACAGAGGCGTTGAGAATTTTTTTTTTTACTAATACGAGCACGTAATAATTACTATCGATATTTGGTGTTTATATATAAGTTTTATATATAAGTTCAGCGAGTAATAATATTGTTGTTGTATATTTAAATAAAATGAATTGGTACGACACGGGTAATAAATATATTACAGGATTATACATCTTTAATATAGAAAATAATGCGTTTCGTGCGATTGTGTTACTATATGGAAATCATTATGAATTAAAACATCGCGGCGTGTTTTTTGTTTCCCAGGACACTTTATAATAAGAAAATACGATTAAAATATAGTTAAATACGTTTTTCCCATGGAATGAAATTTTTTTTCGGAAAGGGTTGGGAACAAAACAAAAGTGTTTGTAAAAAAAAAAAAAAAATACTATAAATGTGTATAAAGCGTGTTAAAATCAATAGCGGAAACTATGGATAACGATATAAATATTCTGCTCCGTCTCGTAGATGATGTGGAATAATAATTCATGCGGAACGCGCATTTGTTCGAGTAATAGTAATAGTAATAGTAGTAGTAGTAGTTGTTATACACCAAGACACGATGAATGGTTGACGACGATAATCAACGGATTGAAGGCGGCACATAATATCTCTTTTATGTTTTTGGAAATTAAAACAAATGAGATTAGACTATACATTTCTCGGCAGTTTCTTGCACGTCTTTACGTATTTATTAATATATAAAAATTATTGTGCGTTTGTAGTAGTGATTAGTGGAGGGGGGGACTCGATGGTAATCTCTCGGATACCACAAAAGTCGTCAAAATCGTATATTCACAGGCTCGATTAGCGTGTTGGATTGCATTGAATTTTGTTTTAGTTAGATGTTAGGAGAATGTTGTTCCATAGAATAATCTACGCAAAAAGTGTATCTATTATTTTAAGTATAATTTGAAAATCGACTAACTTTAAACATTTTTTGATTATTAGCATTTTTCAATTGTGTTTAAATCTCAAGAAAATTATGTTGGTATACAATTACGAAGAGAAAATCATTGTCGCTTGACAACGGACAATTCACTACATTTGACTAACTGACTAATTTGTTCCCGTAAATAATAGGTTATGATGATTTCTCTCGGTAAAACTTGTTGGGAGTATTATAATAAGATTTTTCTCCTTCGATATAACCAGGAACGGTAATATATTTTTCCAAGATACCGACTGTAGTGTACGACCCATCAGAAGCACTCACGAAGACAACTCAGGAGACAGCGGACATTTTTCCTAAAACCCTCATCCCAACTGATGAATAGAGAGAGGAACTGGGGGAGGGGATATACATAGGAAGACCAGATCTTAGGCTTGACGAGGAAGAGGTTAAAAAGGCGGTATGGAGAATGGGACCTAACAGAGCACCGGGGTTGGATGGAAACACTGGAAGGACCCTAAGGAAGACGTGGGCTGTTATAGGAGGGCGGTTTACGAAACTCCTGGAAAACTGCTTGAGGAAATCCAGATCCAGAATTTCAATTGGTTTTTTTAAAATTGAATCGATTAAATGAAATAATTTAGAGAAAATCTAAAACGAATACAACAATTGAAAAACGAGGTTTTTCCCTCCAAAACGTATGTTAAATAATCAACGACGAACGAATATTTTTAATAGGCTTACCTTTTTATAAATATAGTTATTTTATGTAAATAAAAATTAAACGCTGTTCGTTGGTGTTGGCACATTATTTGAGAACGGCTATACCACAATTTGGTTAATTTTTTTTTTAATCTTCTTAATAGGCCGAAAAAGGTTTTTAGGGAAAGAAAAATTGGAAGAGTTGCCGAGAAAATGGTAAAGTTCAAGAATTTTCTATGGGATTTTTGATGAACTCTTGAGACCGTGTCATCATAACTCACTAAATGAAGTCGTCTTTCTGTGTCAAACTGACGACACGGTTTTGCTTGTTCTAAGCCTGGGAATACAAAAATTAAAAAATTCTGTAAAAAGATACATTTAAATCATGTAAAATTTCTCCTTTGGCGAATTTCTAAAAATGTGCTACTCATCAAATCGAATATTCGTGCAGTGACAATTAGTTAATAAATACTAAGAAATAATGATTTTGTTTACGCACGTTTCCAATAGTTTTTTTTAAAAACTCGCAAAAGGATAAAAAAAATAATAAAAAATTCATTAAAATTCGGACAGGACAACCACCGACGATGTGTCTCGTCAAGTCAGCTAGCTAATAATCATAAAAACGTAAGAGCTTTGACGATCGTTTCTGAACGCGGAATTTTTCACGGATAATACCTAATAACAACGACCAGTCGCCTTGCGCAATAATAATAATAATAATAATAATAATAATAATAAGAAGAAATGAATTTAATTTAAAATCGTTTATCGAATCTAGTATGTGTGTGTGTATGTGTGTCTGCACAGTATATTATTATAAAATATACTACGCTGTTGTAAATATAATAATAATAATAATAATATTATTATTATTATTATTATTATTATTATTATTATTATTATACGGTATAACGCGAGAGGAGAAAAAAAACAAGGTAATGAAAAATTCGTGTCGGGCTCGTACAGAAGTTATAATAATAATATTATTATTATTATTATTTTATACGGCTAGGAAATGGCCCGTTGTGTTTTAATACATATAAACCAGATATTAAATGTTTATACGCGCGCGCGCGCACATACACGGTCGATGAGATGGACCCGCGGGCGTGACTCGTAAATACGCGATAATTTACACGTCAATTTTCGTGAACGGATATATAAAAAAAAAAAGGTGTGAGTATGTGTTTAATATTGATACACAGGAATGCGTAAAAATATACAAGTATATTTTTTAAGGTCGATCAAATATATTGCGTGTTAAAATGTCTCATTGGAATACATTCGTGCCCCCTCCCCCATCCATAAATTAATAATATTCATTAAATTTTATTTTCAACCATAAAAAATATTAGATTTTTTTTCTTTAGTTATGTTGTGTATCGTTGTAAATTATAATTTGCATTTTATTATTTTCGTAAAATGAAATATTAAAAAAAAAAAAAACAGTTTTCATAACGAATTTCTTCTTTCTCTACATTTTCACGTCTACATGGCAACTGCCATGTGTGTAAAATATTGTTTGCATGTTATTCTCGTTATATGCGCTATATTTTATTAAATCGCGAGTGCTTTGAAATATGTGTACAGTCTTGGAGTCGATTACCAAGAGACGACTAGGAAATGTTGCTCAAAGGGTGCACAAATTTACGAGTATTGACAAAATATGTATTCGTACAATATTATATATATATAAATAATATATATATATACACACAATATTCAAAGAGTTTTTATTATTTTCGTGCGCTATGAAACTAGAAAATTTTGGCCGCTCAAATATTATACCATAAACTACATAAGTCCTCGTTTTTAATGTAGCACAGGATAACATAACTCTAATATAATATTTATTTTCTATTAGACGGGTCCAATGATGATTTTTAATTTATACGTACACGCCGAGCATACTACAGTGATAGATTTGTTTAAATTATTTTCATCTTTTTTTCTTTAAGAACTAATATACAAAATAAAAAAGAGAGTACTAAAAGTGAATACATTTTTTATTTACTCCAAAACTTAATTATATTTCTTGACCAAATATCATCGTAAACTGTATATTACGTAGAAACACGTGCGTTAATCATTATGTGATATATTGTCGGTATATAATACACTTGTCCTCGTTATTTATAATATATTTACTATCACGCAACCCCCTTCCCCCCGCGTTAAATACGATTATTAATTATTATTATTATTATTATTATTATTATTATTATTATTTATATCACGTATGTCACACAGGCCTAGATTTGTTATTTGGTGTGGATAAAATAATAATAATTCGTTATTATATTATATATAGTAAAAAAAAAAATAATAATAATCCTTCTCTGATCATCCCGTACGCGTGTATATTTATTACAATAATAATATTATTATTATATTTATAGGATCAGCGGAAGATAGGTATTATTTTAATATTCGGGCGGACGTTAATAAAGAAATTATAATATATATATATGTTTTTCCATATACGACGTATATGTATGATATTATAATGTTCAAACACACACAGGCTCTTTTTTCTCTACTATTATGACGGTTTAGACACGCATATATTTCTAATACGAATATATATATATATAACCGGCGGCGGTCGCTGCGTATAATAATAATACTACGTGCAGCAGCATCAGCGGCAGCAGCAGCATCATGGGCGTGTATATACGTGCGTTTGTAATATACGAATGATGATGATGATGAGGAGGAGGAGGAGGAGATGGAAGAATTTTTTTTTGTATACTTTTTTTTCTCTTTCTCTGTTCTAAGCGTCGTCGTTGTAATAACTATATATATACACACACACACACACACGTATAATATAAATTATTATATAGGATAACGCGCGTCGTCGTCCCCGGTGTATCGGACGATGATATCGGTGTACACTCGTAAATGACGGTACGCACCGCCACGGCGAGTCGACGAGGAGATGAGGAGAAGAGCGCCTCAATAATTTCCAAAATGGCGTCGAGGCCATGTCTGCGCTCTCTGCGGGCGCTGCGCGAGGATGCTGTACGACGGTACCGACGACTCACGCACACACATATATATATATAATACACAACCCGGTCGGTTTCGGCGGGTATACACCTATGGTGTTCAACACACACACTCATTATTATTATTATTATTATTATTATTATTATTATTATTATTATTTTATCAGCCTTATACTTTCCGTCTCTCCCCATATCGTTTTCTTTTTCTCATTTATTATTTTTTTTTCCGTCCGCAGCATCCATTATGTGTAGTGTATAAGGTTATTAATATACTCGTGTGTGTGTGTGTGTGTGTGTGAGGTGATGGTGGTTGTACGTCGTCGTAATTTCTTTTTTTTCTCTCGCGGGCGTGCGCGGTGCGTTTTTGTGTGACGAGAGAGATTTCTCTCTCCTTCTCTGTCCCTCCGTACCGCCCGCAAGGTACGTTATTTCACGGACAGCATCAGCTAAACGTGATATATTTTTCCGTTCGGTACATATAGGAGCGGGGAGGAGGGAATTAATGTATAATTTTCTGCTGCGTTTTCTGTATACACATACGATAATTTATATATAATGTAATACAAAATAATCATATTATTATGTGTAACAAACACGTGTTGTCGTTGTTTTTTTTGTATTCTGAGAGATTTTCGATCGGAACTATTGTTCCTCTCACAATGCGCGAATTCATCTCGCGTGCGCGATTTACTACAAACGCTATTCTGTGCTCTTCACAATCCTTAGAACTCGGTTAAAAAAAATATATTTATATATTTATTTAGCGTTCTGTACGGTTTGCGTGTATTTATGTGAGCTTTAATGCTTATAATAATAATATTATAACCACAAATATTTCGTTTTTATTTTATTAACGTGTAATAATGTTATGACTCGACAACTACAATGGCGGAGATTACATAATTATATGCGCATAAAAAATATTAATTTTTTTTAAATAAAATAATAAATAAAAATTAAATGGCGAAGCGGTTCGCAAATAAAAGAAATATTGTTAACGGTAAATAGATCTGGGAGGAATTGTGTATGAATGTTTGAATCAGGAACGAGAATCGGTGCAGGAGACTGACGGAGATTATTATTAAATAATATACCGATTCTGTCGGTGGACATTTTGAAAATAATGTGGGAAAAATCGCTGATCATTTCACCGACAAGACGCGGGCGGCGCGTCGAAGGCGCTTAACGAATAGGGAGAAAAGTTTGTGTTCGAATCTGAAGCGCGAAAAAAAAAAACAATATTCTTCCTGGATAGAGTTTACCGCGATTATGAATCGCATTAAATGTATTGAAAATTTCCTGTATTGGCGCGCAATTAGACGGTTGCTATCTGTGGTTATTAGCACCCTTTAAAAAAAATACTGTTATTAAAAAAAAA
This sequence comes from Chaetogeoica ovagalla, assembly GCA_032441825.1. Taxonomy (NCBI): domain Eukaryota; kingdom Metazoa; phylum Arthropoda; class Insecta; order Hemiptera; family Aphididae; genus Chaetogeoica; species Chaetogeoica ovagalla. The sequence continues at coordinate 368,498 of CM063747.1, read as the reverse complement.
AACCCCCCCGATTTGAAATGGGGAAAAAAACAATTACAGGTTGCCGCGGATAAAGCAGAAGACGTCTTCTAAAATGAGATCAAACGACAGTGCGCGCATGGAAACTCGTTTATTTCGTATCCGGTGCACAAAAAAGAAAATACGAAATGTTTCTTTTTTTTTTAATTCGTTGCCAGCGGTGATGGACACACACACGCACACACTTTTGTAAAGTTCCACGTTTTGGCTCCGTCCCTTGGATCGCATTTATTACACACTAAAAATATAGAAAAAAACCTATGTAATACGAAAAATTATTATTTTATATGTTTAAATATATATAAAAATATTAATTCAAACAACCTTAATTGGGTACAAATTATTGACTACATGGAGAAATTCTCAAATACACCACTCTTTACACACCTACAGCCGTGGCTAACTCATGATGGTTAGGCACTTGTGATTTGACCAGAGTTTGTCGAGGTTTTGCGGCGATCAAATTACTCTTATAGATCCTTTGAAAATTTTTCATACACGCAAGGTGTAGGGAATGGGCTAGAAATAGAAAACAATGCATGCGATTATAAGTGAAATATATTTTATATTTTATTTAATACGAATATTATTATTTTTGAAATTATTGTGTAATTTAAATTCTCCGTGTCATTTGGGGAACATCTTGTTTAGTGAACACATTTGTGTACTTTTGACTACGATTTGTTGTTGCAGCGGTCGAAATTATCGTCGAACCATATCGTGGCTACTACGCGAATGACGTGTTTTTAAAATGTTTTGTTTTAATTAATGTGGACTGCGCACTTAAAATAGAGAAGACTACACACCCTAATGGGGTATATTGACGTGGATACCTGAAAAAAGATTTAATATAATTGTATTATGTATTTATAACACTGTTTTTTTACTAAATATTGCAATATTTATACAATATATATTGTAATAAAATAGTAATAAAAACTATAAATTAATTCTCGCAAATTATTAATTTGTATATACGTATACATATATTATGTATAAACATGTATGGATGATTTATGTTCTATTCATAACAAATAGCAGTATCTAAATACATTTTATAGCATGTATTAATAAGATATTTTATTCTAAATTATGAATTTTGTATGCCATTAATTTTTTGGGCGGTTGTCATTTCTATCTCTTATGTGTTTCTTGGATGCAGAGTACACCACACTTCCATTCAACACAAAGTTCCGGCTATAATATATTTCTTTAGAATTATCTAGTCCTTCGATGTTGATTGGCATTGCTGTCAGCATTAGGTGGCCCTAAAAAGGGCCGTTTTGGATAGGCATCTTTATTTGCCTGGTAGTGGTAAGATTTGTTCACGATATTTCCTAGTTTGAGATTATATCGCTATGCAACTGGTTAGCCAGCATGCATGCTATACAAATAGCCAATCAATGGAGCAAAAAAAGAATTTAATAAACATCTATATAATAAAGCCTGGACACGATAAAAAGAACACATATATTCTTATAAAAAAATATTAAAACTAAAAGTCACTGTACTTATAAGAATCGAGAATATTTTTCTCTATCTTTGGAGAAGCCCATCTATAAAACAGGCGCCCATTCTATAAAAATGTAGTCAGGCTTTGGCCCGAGTTCAATATGGGGGATCGGCGCCACAGTAATCCTTTGTCTTGTTTTATAAAATTCTTCCTTGTGTTCGTTTTACAAAATAACATTTATTACAACTTACCACGTTTAAGTTCGTACATTTCAGGGTAATTAAATTTCTTAGAATTATTTACATATTTGAAAATCGTTTTATTTTATAATTTATTCGTTCGATTAAATTATATTTTTTATTTATCAAAATACGCTCGTATTTTTATGTGAAAAGCTTATTAGAATCATAATATCATATCACAATAATCATAACTCAGAGAGTCGATTTGTGTAGACATTCAATTCAAATTTATTATATACACATAAACGTATATTTATATTTTTTTTATTTACATATTATACAAATTTAATATATTAAATATGATCGTGTAGACTCTGTAATGGGCATATTTAAGTACCGCAGCTTGTTTTGCGTTCTGAGTGTCTCCGTTGTATGACAGTTATTTTTGGTTAATCGTGTTTTTTTTCTGGTCCCGGATTTTTCAGCCGAGAACTGTTCAAAGAACCGGGGAGGAAAAAAAGCGGATATAAATTCCATAATCTATTTCATTGAAGCGCTGTGACGTCCCCATGGTCGTCTCTTACACCCCTGCAGCGTTCGAACAACATACCCGTCATAGCAACAGCAACACGGAATAGGTAATTTTTTTTCCTCGAAGATCTCCTTACCAAGTAATACTACTTTACACAAAGAAGTATACATTTAATTTAATTTATTGTCGTGTATTTTACCGTGTTTTTATGCCGCAGACTCGTCGTTATGTTCCCACGTCCACTTGTCGTGTCATTTATATTTAGGCCACTCAAAAGATGGGAACTTTTTCTCTCTCTCTTTCTCTCGTTCAGTTAAATAACATATGTCTTTGTACACGCCGACACGTATATTGGATAATCACATAAAAAAAATAAATATATCTTACACAGTGCCCGGCGTTGTCGTGCCTTGTATAATAATACCAATATGTTGGTACGAAATAACGGCTAAGAGAGGCACAACCCTGAGTGATTTTTGCTGCCCCTTCTCTGTAAAATTTCTTCAATTTCCATTGCGTTAACCACTCGTTTTAACTACGAATGTTTGCGGTAATTGCAATATGTTTTCATGTGATCAAAATTCGTTAACGTTGACAATAAACGATAAAAAACAAAATTCACTGAATCATTATTTAATTTATCAATTTCCTAAACACTTGCGGTCGTCCCCGCGTTCAGTATGAGAGGAAAACGAACAGAATACGTTATAGGAGTATTAAGACACGTACATTAGATCGACATATTATTATGTTGATTGTAATATACGTATATTACATTGTATATTTTTTAAAAACATTGTTTTTATTTATTTTTTTTTATAAAGGTCTTTTCTGTTGTTTAATATTTCCAAATCTGTAAACCTGTCTTGAATCATAGCTGGATAATATATCTTGTGTATGTCCTAATATGATATGTCACGTATTAATAGATAACATTTAATTGCTGAAAATATCACTCTCAATTTTGAATATTACATTATTGCGTTTGTATAAATACTATAGGTATTTAACACCTATTGTATATCGTGTAATAATAAAAAACAACAAAAATATTGTCGGAACGGTTTTATACAGTTTTGGGGCGCGACGTTTACTATAGCGAGTATGAATGAAAAACTTTAAATTTAGAACATAGCAAAATTTTGAAGTTTTCAAACATTTTTAAACACCTTTCCTTTGAAGTACGGGTCTAATAAAATAATAACTTGTAGGGCTAAGCTCCTCTAGTCCCGACATATAATTATATATATTACATTGAGATTTATTCGAACTTGAATAATAAAAAAAATTTGAAAATCCTATTATTATCAGTTGTGCAACAAACTAGATATAATTTTTACGATATTATTTCTAACTAAAACACACACTTTTTTTAAGTATTATATTAATACATATATTATAATTATTACAACCACGTAATGTTGTGAAATGAAAAATTATATAATAGTTGCAGCACTTGCTCAAATTACATACAATTTTTTATAATACTGACTGAATATTATTTTTCTTAGTATATTTTTTTGCGGCCAATCGTTGTGAATAATTTGATGGGAGTTCATAGACAGTTGAAGCGAATTTATTTTCAACTCGTATCAAACGATATCGTGCAGATAATTAAGAAGACGTTTGAATTTCTAACCACTCGAATTTCTTCGCCATGTTTTTAGTCGGTCGTGGTTTCTTAACTCTTACTAAAAACTCTTTCTGCTTCAGCAACCGTCATTAATAATGTTTGAAATATTCGTAAAGCTACACAAATGTTTATGAAAATAGATTGTAAAATCGTAATCACGTTTCGTTAAATTGTTTGTAGAGGAGTAAATTCAGTTTTTCCGTTTGAAAAACTGATTTATGAACTTTTCTGGAATTTAATTCACTACTTTTCTCCACTTTTTGTTCTTTCTATGTACAGTAGGGAAACGTCGCAGAATAATCTTTATATTATCGCGAGATAATTGTTTGTAATTTTCGCACTGGCTTCCCCGAGTATCCGGTAGGGGAGAGTTCTCTTTCAATTGTTCAGCATTTTCTAGCGCGATTTTTCTTTGCACCAACTAATTAAACTGCTTACGGTCTTTGACATTTATATCTTGCGTATATTGTTTGTCAATAAAAATAATCCGTTCTTACATGCAGCGCCGTATTGGGAAAATATTACTTACCGGGCTGGAATATTTCAACCGACCCAAATTGGATCATAATTATTCAATTGCACAAAAAAAAGAGTGATGTCACGTGGTCTGTAATTTCAAATTTTTTATTAGTTGTAAACTAAATTTATAGCTAAATTTAAATATCCAAAAACCATAATTAAGACGACTCAATCCGGGCCTGTTTACAAATATAAAATACAGTAAATTTTTTTTTTTTAAGCGGTTACATCTATAAAAATCGTATTAAAAATGCGTATTGGACATTGCGAAATAACGTATAGAGCGGTTCGTAAGAGACATTGTTACGCGATATTCTAAAACTATCGACGCTGTGTGAATATTATAAAAAAAAAACCGTATCTGAAAATAAATCTCGGTATAATCGACGCGACATTTTGGTCATGGGAATTCGACAATGTTGTGTGTGTGCGCATACGGTTCGAATCACGCAAATACGCATAATAATAATAATAACATATATAATTACAAAATATTATATTATTTTGTAACGAACAACGTGAAACGCGTGTTTGTTACAGCAGTAATAGTAATTTTATTGTTAAATAGTAGGTACATAAAATATAATGTCGCGTACGCCGTTTTATCACCGTTCCAAATCTATATCAAAATTGAAAATTAAAAACGGTGTATACACGTGGCTCGGGTAACACAATATGATTTTTTTTTCTGTTACCCACGTTGAATAGCGCAAGTCTCTAATGATCAGACTATTATGCAATGTTGTATAGTAGTAGAGTTAGTGTATTAATATTATTTTTTATTTTTTTTTGTATAATATGGTGACGTCCGGTGGTTATTGCGTTATCTACAGGAATTCGACGCACGATAATATATAGAACCAGTGGGCTTTACTTCCAATTTTCTCCCGTTTAAGCGCCGTGGTTAGTAGATTGTCAGAATTGATAAAAAAAACTTTATATATGTATATTTTTATTAGTGTAGGTATGTTTGTAGTGAGAGAAAAATACCTCGTAGTTAATTACTACTATCGTTACGTATATTATATTATTATTTTTTTCATTACATTAAAATTTCCAAACGAATTTTTGTGTGGTGTATGTGATGGCGGTGATAATAATCGTTGTCTATAATATGATTGGGACTCTCATTTCATGACCATTTCTTATTAAAGAATTTTTTTTTTTTTTTTAGACTGGTTGCAGTGGGGTGTGTGATACATTTTAACGATACGCAATGTAAAAAGGAGAAAAACTATTACTTAATGTCGTGATTTATTTATTTAAACTTTAAATGTATGAAATTTCAAAAAAATAATTAGAATAATATATTTTTCTATCAAAACGGGCGAGCAGTCATTTCATTTTGTTGTTTCTTTAAGACCCGAACTCGTCAAGTGTTGTCCGACCAATTAACTTAATGAAGTTTTCTCCCGCGTATACTGCAGACAGACTGACGAGATTTGTGTTTGATTAATATTCGTAACTTTAACTCAGAAAATTCACGTTTATACGAAACTCGTGTACAAGGGAATATTAAAATATTTTTCACTGCCCATATACATAAAGTGAATTGAATAAGCCATATTCCGAAATTAATTCGTAGAAATCCTTTAGGTAAAAAATCATCGCAATTTTAAAATTTATTTTTAATGCATTAGTTTCATCAGCTTTATCTTCTTCTTCTGCGTCTAAAAACGATTTTGTTTCATTATTTTTCTTGTAAAAAACGTATTTTAATTTTTATTTGCTTATTATTGATGACGAGTCTCTAAATCGCTGGGTTTCTCGACAAATACCCGGATAGCCGGCGGGTGAGCAAGATCGACACTGGTAATTTTCTTTAATATATCTGTTTGTCGTTTATTCTTACTTACACGTTAGTGGAAAATGTTGAATTTTTTTTTAAAGTAAATACCCGTCAACAACCGATTCTTCGTTTTGTGTTAATCTGTTGAATTATGTTCAGGGCAAAATCCAAAAGAGTATTATGTAGTATAATAATAATAATCTCGTCGTTCGAATTACTATTAATCTGTTGTTGTAATACTCTGTATTCGAATAGTCGAACAAAATAATAGAAACGATATGTAAAAAAAATAAATAAATTGACACTCGCAACACTATGTTTTGATGGATACGCTGCCACAGACTGCAGGCCAGCCGCTACTAATATTTTTCGATTAAAATATATCAAAAATACACGCACAAATAGAGAACTAATACATAAAACGGTGGCAAAAATCGACTGTGATTATTTGAACCACACAAGTAGAGTAAAGTATAAAAAGCATTGACGATTATTCCAATTTGACATCAGACGTTATAAACACACCACACGATCATTTCGGATATTACGAGGTGTCGACATTATGCGAGAAAAAAACAAATTGTGCCTGCAACAATTCGTACCAAACGACACAGTTTACAAATACATAGTAAAAAAAAAAAATACTGACTATGGTAATTTTTTAACGACAATTTTTCGAAAATAAATTTAATCGCAATAATATATTATAAAATTCACGGATGATAACTCAATATCGTTATAACTAATTTCTATAAATTATATTTTTGCGTCGTCCAAACGATGTTGTTTTCTTATAATTCGTAAAAAAAAAAAAATACATAAGCAGCCGGCAGTGGCCGTGTCAAGCCAGTTTAATATAATTCAATTATTCTGATCGTAAAGCGACTTCTTTAAATGTTTACCTTCACATGGCAAATCTAAAACAAAATAATAAATAAAATTGTACGTATTCAAACGGCGAGTAAACAGCCGAATAATAATAATAATAATAATAAAAATAAAAAAAAAATGAAGACGGTTTTCAGTACATTAGGAGAGGCATTTGTTCGTTTGCATGTTAGACGTGCGTATACGAAGGACAAGTATTAAAAAAAAAGAAGTGATGGCCAAATCAAAAACCAACAACGCCGTTTTTTAGATTATTGTATACGATAACTATAAAAAAAATAATTTATACAGTATTAAACCCATCCCACCTACCTTCCGTGTTCTTCAATTCGACGATTGTGTGTGTGTGTGGATATCGACGAAAATTAACGTGCGGGATGGGGGAAATACGAACTGAAAAAGTTGTTGCTGCTGCTACAAGTCGATAAATCGTGTTGCTGAAGCACTCGGGACTTCATTTTTTTTATATATATATATATGTATTAAGATAAGATAATATATTTTCCCATTATTATAATACTTTTCTATCGTCCGTTTCTTATTTATTCATATGGAAGAACATCCCCTTATAATCGTTAATCCCGAACAGATGGTGTTTTCTTCTTTTTTTTATCTCTTCTTCAGGAGTAGTAGTAATAGGAACAGTAGGTATTCGTCACGCACCCGACCCCATGGATGGATCGTTAATAGTTATAGTCTCATCCCACCTCGTCGTCTCCATTACACCATTCGGTTTATAGAATAACCGCAGCCGTAGAACACGATTCGTTTTTACACACACACACGTTTTCTTCTTTCCTCCCACACCGTAGAATTATCAGCCATAACGTCGTATTTCTCTCTGTCACTTTGTTTCCCCCTCGCCACGGACACCGAGATGGACTTCTCAGCACCATCATAGCATGCACAATGTTAATGAGTGAATACGTCCAAGTAGATACTGCTGCCGCCGCCGCCGTCGAACCTGTTGTGCCAGCAACAGCAGTTGGACGTGTACGACGGACCCTCTCGTCTTTTTTACGCGTCGTCTCTTGTATCGGTGCTGGGGTTGGAGGGTCGGATTGAGAAGTAAAAAATAATTTTTAAAGAAAATAGACTTCGTTATTGTATAATATAAGAAACGGACGGGGACGACGCGTCTGGCGAGCCGAAAACGCGGTTTTTTTTATTTTTCAACTTCTTCTCCTTTTGACAACCTTAATAAATTGAAACGCGCGGGGTAGAGATGTTTATAAGAATTATGGTTTATATATATATCCTCGTTCCATTTTCCTCCTCTTCACTTCTCGCCATTGCTCACATCTTACACGATGTTGTAATATATATATATATTTAGGAATTTTAACACACACACACAAGATGGCCGTATATGTATTTTAATAGCACCGGTTTTTCGATTAGTATAAATATACAATACACTAGACATTTCGTGAGTAAATGATTGTGTTTGTAACTAAATACAAATTGGAAAGAGGAAAAAAATAAATATATTCCACAAAACTCTCTACTCTGTATTTCAAACGTCAAAATTCGAAACGGTTTATTTTATTTTTTTTTTTTATACATAACAACAATATATATACAACGGAAAAAAGTGTAATAAAAAAAGTATTCGAGAAATATACCTATGTGTTAGGTGTTAAGACGGAGTCAATGAAATGAATTTTATATAATTGAAAATTTCGTGTTTTTCTAGAAATGCGAAAACGATGTCCATGCGCCTGTAAAAAAAAAACACCGAAGGGAGGTTTTTTCAAATTAAGTATTCGAAATTGGATATACTTTTTTGTTTTGTTTTTTTTTTTTTTTGTTCAAATAGCGAGTGGAAAACAAAAGAATTTTAATTATTATAATCGCCAGTTTTTTGTATTTTTAATCGATTTTATTGGGATTGAAAATATTTTCATTGTTCGTTCGACGGCCGTAAAGGAATGTGATCAGTATTTTATTTCGAGTTATTATACGCTCTCTCGTATATTATAACGTTACGTTCTTGTTCCAAAAGAAATTTTGTTGTTTTTTAAAAACTGTCGTGTACAACAAGAGCAAAATGCTTTGTTATTTCGCGTATTATTATATCGACGTGTAGTCACAATGACCATTATTTATATTTTTGCATATTTAAAATATTATAAACCGTTGACATATATACTTATATCATATTCGATCATTGCCGCTGGCTCGTACAATTGATAATAAACGATTTTTAACGATGTGTATGTGGTTTTACTCGTTTAAAAAAGAGAAATGCTTTTATATAAGTAATATATTTTATCGTTTTATTTCAAACCGCAATTTTTTTTTTTTTGTTATTTTAAATTATTTTATTTTATCTAGAAATCTTAATTTTTACGACGTTTTGGATTTTCGAGAAATCGCTAATACTTTTCTTTTTTTTTCATTAGTGTATATTATATATGTATATACATATATGATTATCGAAACGAAAATAAATTATATAATTTTGTGTTTTTATTACACTGGTAAAAAAAAAACATTCGGATTTTCGATTAGGATTTTATGAATATAAATCGATTTAACGTTATTACGTTAGCGAGCAGTCAGTGATAAAATATTAATAAAATATCGTATAAACGGAATAATTGTGTGCTGAGTAATACTCGTAGTTTTTTTTTTTTTTTTGCTATTTTTAAACATTTTTATATAAAGAGGTATTTGAATAGCGTTATTGAAATTGTACCCGTAAGCGCGCACGCATAACTGATTAATGGCATACCGTAATATTTTAGTGTCTAATTCGATAACTATAGTATTTTATAACCATAATAACTTCTCGGTAAAAAAAAAACAACAACAAAATATACGTATTACAATAATAATTAGAGAAAGGATTTGGAAAAAAAATAGATTCAAATACATAATATATTTTTAAATAGTGGAATAATAATAATAATAAAATTCTTACAGTTAGTTATATATAACACATTGGCGATATAAAATATATCGACTGGCCTATTTGTATCAAAAGCGCGGCAATTATATATATATATATTAAATTTTCACAACGGCAACAAACAACGGGAAATTGGTATTTTGGTATATAAAATAAAATTTGTCGCACAGATTCATTCGATATTTTTCACGAGACGTGTACTCCACTCCTCACTTCGACAAATTTCCGATATTATTTAAATCACGTGAAACCGGATATCGCGCGTCCTGTGCAACTCGTTGTTGTGTAATATTTTTCACCTATAATTCATGCAAATTTTTTTTTCTTTGAAAATCCGTAGTAATTTTTTGTATTTGTTTTTCTTTAATTCTTCGATACATATCGCGTAAAATACAAGTAAATTTCACTGTGGAAAACTTATTTATTTTTTTTTGTCATGCCGGGAGACCGGTGTCGGACCGACGACGACATTGTTCCGCAAATCAATACGCGAAATAATGCATGGCGGAGGGGTTCCATATAACTTTTATACGTTTTAAATTTCATGTTGGAAATCTAAATTTTCATATCTCGTTATTAAGTAAAATAGAACCGTCGAAATAACTGCCGTTTAAAATAATGTTTCGATTGCGTTGGATTTTTTTTCTCAAAGACGTGTTCTATTATCAACAAAATTCACAGCATTCGGGAATTCCCTTTTTTTTATCTTAATGCCGAAGTAACTTAACCGTTTTCCGTAATGGTTTCGACTGAATCGGTTTGTTCGAATTTCCGTACTGATCCCCTTCAGTACTGTCGATGCAGTACGAGAAGCAGCTCTTCTTCAAATGTCCAAAGTTCGGAAGTTTATGGACAGCTGCGTAGTCACGGCCTTTTTGTTTTTAATGGATTTTCAACACGAGAGTACGAATACGTTGGATGGATGGTCACTGCGAATCGCTCCGTGACAATTTGGTCGAATAAAAACGAATCATTTTCTGACCGGAGTGCTAACGACAAAATAACGAAAACAAATAACCCACGCGTTTCGAAAATTGCGCATAATAATATCAATTTTTTTTCGATGATATAAAACACTGTCGCAACGTTTCTCCCCCCCCCCCTCGCGTTCTACTGCGGAAGACTCGGCCTGCGGTGCGAATGTCCTCTCATCTCGCGTTCAATACACTCGGCGGTATAACTTTTAAATCGTTTTTGTGCAATAAAAACAACGCGTTTTGCAAAAGAGATTTTTCTCTCGCGTTTCGCCGCAATAACAACAAAACACATACACACTTATATCGTCGACATTTGTCGTCGCGGCGTAATGTGGGTTTGCGCGCGGCAATAAAAATCCTCTCCGGTGTGTATCTATTCGGAAAAATAATAATAATAATAATAATAAATGATCTCGGCAGATGCGGTTTATGTGTCCGACAATAATAGTAACAATAACGAGGGGTTGTTGCGCACGCGCGCGCGGGGCGAAGAACGCGCAAAAGTACTTTTTTTTCCCTCCTCTTTTACTCGCCGCCACGCGTGTGCGCATAAGCTGTGTAACGGACTACTAAGCGAAGGGACTATTTGTCGCACGTACGAGAAGAGAAACGTGCCCAACTCGCATATCCGGACCGAGAAATATAACGAGAGGAGGACGACGTGGGACACACACGTGTGTTTCGATAACGACTTGTACGCGCCATACCGCCGCACGCTAAATAATATCAATTCGACGGCGGTCTTCTTCTCGTCATCGTCGTCGTCGTCGTTGTGTTTATTGTTTTTTTCATTTTTGTAAACGGACATTGCGTGTTCATATGGATGTATTTCCTTCGTATTTATTGGTCTGGAAATATATTTTTCCACGTTTCGAATTTCGCGAAATATATCGTTGTGTAATAAATAAAAAAAAAAACCGTATATATTTTATGAAACATTCAAATGCGGTTTTTCTTTTTATACACGTTGCGGATATTTGGCAAAAAAAAAGAAAAAGAAAGACCCTCGAGAAAACTACAGAATATAAAGAATAATAATAATAAAAATTGTGTTTTGTTTCGCCCGCAGCTGATGGATGCTGTTTGTGTGTTGTGTTGTATACGTGGTATGCGCGGTGTCGCTAAAAAACCGCGTAGTTTCGCGATTTATCGGTTTTTCGAAAATTTCATAACCGGTTTCGTCGGTATCGTAACCGGTAATTTAAGAAACGCATTTTTTAGAACATCGTCGTTTGTTTGGCGCGAAAACGTTTAAAACAAAAAAAAAATAAATATTAAAAAACGATAAAACTGTTTCACCACGGAACGTGAAGACGCGCATCTCCTCATTATTATTATTATTATTATTATTATCTTAACACACGCCGAATGAATTACGCGCAATATTATACGTACGATAATAATCGGAGGAGATGATTTTTTTTCATTTATGGCTTTTACTGTTAGAAAAAAAAACACAAAACAAAAATTCGTGAATTGTAATATTAGTAATTAATTAATTATAAAAATTATGTAATAATCCCGTCATCGTCGTCTCGACTTCTCTGCCTGCACATTTCCTCATTTCCTGCGTTCCCTCCGTACGACGACGACACTATTTTGCAATTTAATTTCTCAATTACGCTTAGAAATAAAAATAATTGTAATCATAATAATTTTGCTCTTCTCTGTAAAAACTATATGTACCAATAACATCGATGTTTATAATATTTTTTGTCTCTTAATGCCGCCGATGATATTTTTTTAATAACAAAAAAAAAGAAGAAATATACACTTCAGACTAAGTCAAATTTGTTATCGTATGTTTTTCATTGATTCTTTTTTTTATTGTATAAATTTGATGTGAATACGTTTCAAATACGAAAAAGGAATGGAATAGTGTATGGTGTGACGAACGGACCGAAAGAGTGATGCCCGTCGTCGATATTATTTTTACTTAGTATTATAAAATTGACAATTATATAAATATAATTATAGACAGTATTTATTATTTACAAAAGTCATTATACAATTTGATAAATAGTGGCTATCATTACACTATTATATGATTTTCTAAATTCGGAAATTGAATCCGGAATGCAATTTTTATATACACAATATGGTATTAAGTTTAAAAATTATTTCATCGCAGTATAATTTCCAACAATGTGATAAAACGTTTTTTTTTCTTTCTTATTTCTCTTTAAATTGATTATTTTTAAAACGAATATATTCGTGCACTGCGTGTATAAAGCAAAGCATATTAAATTATTTTAATCGTTTATTTGATTCCGTAAAACTGATAATTTTCGTCGTACAACTTACAACAAAACATTTCTAGATAGTTGGTGAAATCGTGCTTTTTGTTCAAACAAAATATATTGCATTTCAAAGTAATTTTTTTAAAACCTTATTTTTTTCCAGACAAACGTTTGATTGTGCTGATTAAAAAAAAGTGTATATATATCTTCTTTATTTACACTTAAATATTTTCGTTAAAGCGTATGTGTTGTACAATTTAAAACTGTAAATAAATAAAAAAATATATTAAATATACAATCTCGTATATATATATATATATATATATATATATATATATATATATGAATGTACGGTTAAAGAAAAAAAATAATGGGAAAAAAACTATACCGAATAACTAAACACAAAATAGTTTGATATAATTTTTATTAGTCATTCTATAAGAATAATAATAATAAAAAGAAAAGAAAACCTGCATTTCAAATCGGTGGTAATAAATAAAATTCATTGTAAGTTTAGATAAGAATACGGTGAACGGGAATGTTTAAATTTACATTATGGATTCAGGATTTTATGTGTTAAAAATGTTTTTCGTTTAGATGTACTGTACAATGTATTAAATAAGATAAGGTCACCACCATCCGACTAAACCGAGTAAATTTCACAGTATGAGATTTTATATGTGTTTCGACAGTTATATTTTTAGAAAAATACGTCTTTCGATGGTCATATTTCGTAATATTCAACGTTTCAATGAGTTTTATTTTTAGTTTATTAAAATTACATTAATTATGTACATTCGAAATAATTTTTACTGCGAATGCGTTAAAACACGTACTGTTTTGAACGTGATGTGGCTAAAAGAGTCAATAATACTCGTATAATAATTGATTTTCTTGCTGACTAAGGTGAAAATAGAGTTAAAAATTTAAATTTTATAAAGAAACAACATTTTAGCGCGATGAATAATCAACAATTTAGAAGTATGTATTAGTAATTAACGCAAATAACGATAAAATGAAATAAATCGTTTTTTTTTTCAATAGCAGTTTTCATACGACAAAGAATGTAAAAAAATACGAAAAAAAAGAAACTCGAGGAAGAAAACAACATGTTGGAGGAAAATTTGTATTTTCTGCTATGTAAACAAAAAAAAAAATGGGACTTTTCCAGACGGCCAGCTGGATCATATATTATGGCCTGGTGATTTTTTTTTAATAATTCATACCGATAGATGGGTACTCAGTTGTTGTATAATGTAGAGAATTTAATCATTATTTTATTTTAAAAAGTACTCTCTGGATGAGACGACAGTCTTGCGTCCAGGATTTGGTTCCCACTCCCGGAGGAGAGGCATATGAAGATTTGGCCTGGTAGTCAGCAATTCCCTCCGTTTTTGTGTATCCCATAAAAACCGAGTTGTGCGTAATGCAAACAGACAGAAGACGGGGAAAATTATAGTTTTAAACAACTATATAAAGAGGAATTGTTTTGGCTAGTATAACGTTCGAAATAATTAATTATCAGTGAAATTTATTTGTACAAATAAATTATACACATACATAATATTAAAATTATACGGTATTATAACGTACGTGTTTCAGCCGTATTTGGCGTTAAATTTGTATTCGTACGCGCGCGCGGTATATAATTATTTTTTTCTTCATCGGTTATTTTGTTATAATACCTCGTACATACATATATGTAAAATTGTTTAATTTAAACGGTTAAGACACTCGTACAATAACTCGTGATATAATTACCATTCGTTGTGCGAACGATACACACGTGTACAATTGTGTGTGTGTGTGTACCCGTGAAATGTGAATAAATATAAAAAAAAAAAAACCGCGACTGTTGTAAAAGAAAATACAGTTTATAGTTTCCGAATCCAATTCGTTGTGTTTTATTATTACCACGTCACGGACCGTTAAGCCAGCCGTATTAATTATTATTACATTTGAATTACAACGCGGTTTTTGTAAATTCAGTGTACAAGTAATTGCCGAAAATACGTTTTAGTTTTCCAGTAAAAAAAAAAAAAACTTGTGTAGTGTAATATTGTTGTAAGTCGCGTTTGTATTTAATATTTATATTAAATCGTTCTGCGTAATAAGATTCCCTCCCCCTCACGAGTTATATACGCGCTGGTGGTAATAATTTTAAATAATCAATTTGCATATACATTGTACTACTCGCGGGTAATTTACATGGGTTTAATACCACAACCGTATGCTATGGATACGTAGTAGTAATTATTCGAAAAGAATGCGTACAATTTTTGGAGAAAAGACTTCGGAAACACTCGTTTATTTTTTTGTTTTAATAAATATCTAGTGCATCTAGTATATATATATATAATTATTACTTTGTTATTAGCGGAAATGTGAAAAAGAACCATCGAATTATATGATTTTAATAAGTGAAGTAATAAGTACAAAAATATTGTAAAAAAGGGATTATTAGAGTGACATAGAAAACAGTTTCACAATTTCCTAGACGTTTAAAACGTATAATATATAGTAAATTGCTGTACACACTCAATATTATATATAATATATGTATATTGTGTTATTTGTAATCTGATTTCACTCTCGTTCTACTCGTATTATTTCTATTTGGAAATAGAAATTTTACAATTACACGATAGATTTTTAAATTTATTTTCCGCAATAGTTTCACATTATTTTACGATTAAATGTTTAACGCTTCAAAAGATATTTCCTTAACAGAAAACAAAAAAAGTGAGATTATAAAATTTGTATTAATATCTGCGTAAAAGAGTACTGCGCAATGTCTGAATGCCATCTCTCGGATGATAACAATCATCGACGTATTCGACAACAAATCATTATCAGACGCCGGTGCCCCCACCCCTTTTTGGTGTTTTTTCTTTTTAAATTCTAAATATATAATAATATTATTACGCGCGTTGTTGTTATTTATACAACTATTTACGTGTGTTCATTACGGTTATGAATTTGTTCATACAGCGTTTTCACGTCTTGTGTGTCGTATGATGTAAATCATCGTTTTTTTTCCTCGTGGCGAGGTGTTCCAAAAAAAAAAAAAAATATATATATATATATACGTTATATAATAGAACTAAATAATTGTGTAAAATAATAATTAAGCGGTCGCGCGAATAGGAAGAGATCATCGTCGTCGTTTTTTTTCTCTTCGCTTTATTTTTTCCCCCTTCGTAGTCTATTATTATTATTATTATTGTGTGTGTGTGTATGGTCGGTCGATGCGCACCGCCGCTCCTCGGTGAAGACGACCACCGCTCGCGAGATATGATTAGAGAAGGTTCCTCCGCCGCCGCACCGTCGACTGGTTCTGCCGTGCGCCGCCGCCGTAGGCGATGACTCTCACGAACAACTCATTTTATGGACCCGCTGGGGGCTCTTTGGAAACGGACAACACGCCACCGCCGCCGCAGCTAATAATCAAAATGGCCGTTCCAACATCGCCCGGTCATATTATCGTATTATGTGAACCTCGTTATATTATTTTCCACGAGTCTCTTAATCGCCGTCGTCGTCGTCCGACTGTTGTGTTGTACTATATACGCGCCACGGATGTGTTTTTGTTGTACACAAGTCTCTCTCTCTCTCTCCATAAATAAGAAGTCCATCCATACGAATACAGTACAGTAAAAAAAAAAATTGTTTTTTCCAAAGATAATGGGAAAGGGGGTGGAGAAAAAAATCGTTTTTGTTTTTTTTCTTTTTTTCGTTCTATTCATTCGCACGCGTACACTACAATTTAAAACGTATTTATTTTACATTCCGAACGGAGCGAGGAATCTGCGTGTACTGGTTTTATAAAACGATGCTTTTTTTTTATGTCTGTACACAAAAATTCTACCAGTATTCAGTAGTAGTGGTAAAACGATGGTGCTCAGGTTTTTTTATTTTTACACTTACTAATTTCATTATATTTGGTACTTTAAGGAGAGAGATTCTCTCAAAGGCGCATGACAAAAAAAACTATCAAAAAAATTATATAAAAACAAGATTTCGTCCGAACGTATCGTTATTTCGAAACTATTAATGGTTATAGGAACTCCGAAATATTATTCACGCCGAATATGTGCGTGTATATTATTATTATTATTATTATTATTATTATTATTATTATATATATATATATATAAGGTGGGAAAAAACATTTTTTGTACGTATTGAAATGAATTAAATAGGTGATTTTCTTTTGTTTTGATTTTAAAGTTTAAAAAAATTAACACAAATGTTACGTTACGTTGTTATATGCTTCTGCGACTATACTTAGGTACTAAAATAAAAATCGTTTCTTTTTCTTTAAATAAACATTTTTCGACAAAGCGTATATTTTATTTTATTTTTTGTGATTTAAATTACGTTTTTTATAAAACTAATACTACAGTTACGACGTCTCGTTCCGTTTCGTTTTATGGAAGAGCGCCGTGTGAGACGACTCCGTATAGGAGGAGGATCGTCAACCCGTTGCCGAGGTTCGTGGACCGGAGCACACGGGATTTTTTTCTATTAATTATAATAGGAAAGAAGAAGATTATTAGGTGTATAAAATTACTCAATTTCGTTTAAACTAATGGACGTTTATTAAATTGAGGCGCATAAAGCCAATAGGCATAACACTTCAACAGAGAAAAGAAAATTAATTTAAATAAATTAAAAAAAGAGAACGGAGGACAACAAAAATGACGGAATTTACGTCACGTGTAGTAATATAAATTTTCAACAAAACCTCGGGGGAGAAGCCGTCGACTCAATGGAGTAGAATCGGTCAATTACATATTATAAACGTTAAACATGCATAAAAGTATGAGGAAGAAGCAGTACGTATAAATATTATATACGTACATTACACCAAAGAACTCGGATCATCTCGCCTGGGCAATTTCTCGCCGCGGGAGACGGTTTAGCGATGTGTTTATTCCATTTCGGTAGACCGACGAAAAAAAAAATGAAATGTGTGAAAGTATGGAGAGGACTGCAAGAAAAATAATGACAACGCACCGCGTGACGAGAACGAAAATCGTCGTAAGTCGCGCGTCACCGATTATTGTTGGACTTTGGGATGGTGAACCGGTACTACTATCATAGTTATTTAAATATTATTATTATTATTATTATTATTATTATTATTATTATTATTATTATTATTATTATTATTATTATTGAGTATAAGACTACGGACTGTAGTTTTGGATTTTATACATATAAAAAAAAAATTCAAAAGGTTTTTACTACGTTTTCTTTAGTTTCGACTGCAAATTAATGTAATGGATTTGATGAAACGTGAAAAAAAATACAGTATAATCTCGATTATCCGAACTAATTGGGAGACCACATCGAGTTCGGATATTAGAGAAACTAAAAAAAAAAATTATTTGTACACTGAATATAGATTTATTATTACATATTATCGACTTATTATTACACATAACATATTGTGTTATTACTTATTACGGATATAATAATATTATTAGATATTATAGACTTATTATAACGCATGTATTGTATAATTATTTGTTTTTGACAAACTGATCAATTTTTAGTTGACGAATCGCTGCTACGCGCTTTTGCGCAGCTAAATCCCGCAAACGTCTTAGTAGAAGTAATTGTGTTGGACAACATTCATCCTGTCTTTCAAACCACTCAAGACCAGTCTCAAATGCATATATGCATATATTTTAATACATATATGCGTGTATAAAGATCTGTACACTTTAGAAAACGAAACATGACTGAAAAACAAATATCACGACAACAAGTTTTAATCAGGTAGAATGAAAATATATTTTATGTATATATAACTCGAAAATATTATAGATATCCAGTTTACAATATGTATACTGTATGTATGTATGTATGTATTGATAAGCTAGTTCGGATACATGAATTAAAACAAAATAATGTTCGGATAATAGAGGGTTCGTATAACGGAGGATAATCGAGGTTCTATTGTATTTGAAAATATTGCATTATCGTGTTATATGAATTACGAAACAAAATAAAAGGAATTTTTTTTCCCCCCAATACGCATTACGGCTCGGCGGTCAAAAACTCGTCGGGTTTTGAAATATATTTGTACCTTATATATATTAACGAAAATAATTTTTTTTTAAAATATTTATTTACTTACATTTAGGTTTATTGTAAAAAACGACGTATGAAACGTGGTGTTCTATTACACGCACTATTATTATTTTTTATTTATAAACGAATAATATCACACTCGCGGAGCTCCTCGCCCTCAGAATCGTTTTACCACGAATGCAATGATTATATCGCATAATTTATACTAATAATAACAAAAACAATGTAATAAAATCTTTATCCCGCACAAGTAATTCACTTTATAAGCGACACATGCACAACAACTCGCGTTTTCTTTCCCGTATACTCTATACTTAGGTATAAGTCGAACGATCGTCTGTAGAAAAACTAAAATTATCTATCGACATCGTAACGAGCTGAGGATGAGTGCGTGTTCTGTAAAAATATGATACACGCTAACAAAAATCATGTACACTGGTTGATTGATGGTATATATATATATATATATGTTTCGGATTCCCGAGTGCACACTTACAGTAGAGTATACTTTACAATATGTAATGCGTTAGTTTTTTACCATCATTTTTAATGGTCTCGCACAGCCATATACGGCCCTAAATATCGATATTTATAGCTTTTTCGTTTTCTTTCTACGAAAAAATAAGTAGATAACATGAAAAAAAAAATTAATAATCCTTCAATTGTATTTATGCGTGTGTATATACCATATGTACATAAAACGTAATGGTCAATATATACTTTTATAGTAATACGATTAATAGGCTGATTACCGTATACGATGACATTTTTTCTCTTAATGAAACAAATAGTCATAATACGGTGGTCGCCAAACGACTTGTGATAAAACATCAATTAAATCTATACAGAAATTCAACGGGCAGCCTCCAAACAGGTTTTTCAAATTTAGTTTTCAAAATATTTTAATATCGTAAACAAATACGTAACGTTTTTTTTTTTTTTATTTCATCGAAAGCTGTATTTTTGCATTTCCATGATCAGATAATGTAAACAAATATTCTCAGGAAACTTTAGCCTCAATGTCTCGAGTGTACCGTGTTTCAATTTGTTAAAACAAAAAACTCGTTTGTAAGAATATTGTTATTATGATGTACCGCGTACACATAAGCAACAGCACAACGAATCTTGTTGATAATAGTAATTGATAACAGAGTTCAATCGATCTGATACAGTTGATGGCGGTATCCAACGATTGTGCACGGAACAGGTACCTACCTCACAATTTCTGATCAGAGAATTTATTTACTTTTATATTATTTCTGTACACGTCGAAATGAGTTATTACGGAGAAAATGTCTTTTATACCTGCTGCAATTAATCTAATCCCGAAAGAAAGAATGAAAAGAAACATCAATATAAAAAGTAAATATCCATTATTATTATCATCAGCGTTGACGAGCCCAACCGTAATTTCAACAATATGATGCTGCACGTCTTGATCGATTTTCTCACGTCCACAATAACGTATAGATTTTCTGTTTATCAACAACGCTCTTGAAGTGTACGGCGGATAGATTAATAACAATAATAATAATAATAATAATAATAATAATAATAATAATAATGATGATGATGATGATGATTTTTTTTTTATGTAATGTATGTATTTTGAATTTTTTCCTACATCTGAAATATATACATACCTACTGAACTGTGCAGGTAGACCATGTATATTTTTATTTTCTTGCGTTAAAATTTCTCTCACGGATATAAAACTAAAGTTTTAAACACACGTTTTATTGTGAAAAAGATTATAATTGCACGACGACTAGCATATACAAGCAAACTGAGGGTATTTTTATTTCATTTTTTTTCTCTCTTAATATTAGTACAGCGGCGAATAAGAAGACGTAATATGTAGGGAAAGCATTAAAACCATTAGTATTTATATGGTCATAATGTTTTCAAGTGAATAACACCCGTGTATAGTCGTAATACGATTTTTTATTTTTAATAAAATAAAAGAAAAGTAAGAACGTTTTTATTTCTCGGACATTCACTGCGGATCAGCCGCCGCGAAGCCGATGAAAACCCACGAGATCGTGTACGTAAAAATAAAAAAATAAAAATCTCCGCGGCATTGTAATATTATATATACACACGCGATGCATTACCGTCTAAAATATAATACGATCTATATCGAAAGATAAATAAATATCAGACACAGTATTTTTATGTACTTATTCGAGACATGCAGAGACACACCGTACCGATCTAATAAATATATATATATATATAAATTGTCGGTCGTGTGTTGTTTAGCCGGTTTTTACAAAATGTTGCACGTATATTTTTATATTTATTTTAACTATTTTATATAATATATATATATATATATATATATACATATATATACATACATATATATATATTTATTTATTTATTGTTGTTGTTGTTCTTGAGTTTGTCGACCATTAAGACCATCCCGTCACACAATTCTCTAACCTTACCTATCAGCCGCTTGTGCTTTCCAATCCGGTCCTCCGTTTAATATGTCCACGTATTTTCTCATAAAATCTTCCCACCTCAATTGGAGTCGTTTCCCCAATGGTATATCTAAATATATATTTATAATAAGGAGTTTATATTTATTACGAATCGGAAACGAAATTATATTTGGAAATTCGTCGGTGTTAGCCGGAACGACGGGGGAACTCTCTATGTGTACTCTTCATGACATAATAATCGAAGAATATATTATTATTTTTTTTATTATTATAGCGCTATAGCGTGTCTTATTCATATATTATGTTAAATATATAATATGTACCTATAATATACTTTATAAGCGCATAAAAGTAGCATTATATATAAATTTACTCGTGTGTATAATAGTAGTAATAGTAGTAGTAGTAGTAGGCGCGGCGGTATATAAGAGATCATCGGATATATAATAAGAAATATTACCGGTATATAAGAAAACCGATTTAAAAAGAGAAAAAAAAGTAAAGATCGTTAAATGCAAGTAATGTAGAGAGGAGGAATATTTTAAAATACGTCTGTGTTCAAAGTATGCTGTATATTTACAAGGTATTTATTTTTTATTATTTTTATAACATACGTTAATTAATTATTATTATTACTTTTAAAAGAGAAATGTTTATACAAAAAGAAATAGTATAAATTGTATTATTACGTGGAACGTAGTGTGTTTGTTATTTTAATAGTGTAACTCTAACGTACACGGTACCTATACATTTCAGTGGTATATACGTTTTAAAAAACACGTAGGCCATCATTTTTTATTTTTCAAACGTCGTTATATAATTAATAGCAGTGGCGTAGCCAGAACTTTATGGCCGGGTTGGGGGGGAGGGCAATGATCAATAAATATTTTACTATTAAAACATTTTTGTTTTACATCAAATTTTAAAAATGCGATGTAATTTATTGATTTACTTGGTATCTTCACAAAAATGTACAAAAATATTTAATATAATATAGACATTTAAAAACTGTATAACGTAAAAAAATAAATACATACTTTAAATAGAAAATATTATCAATTTTTCAATATGAACTGACACATGATAATTTTGAGTCTTTTTCCCTTTAATCTTTAGGATAGCAATTGACAATGTTTAAAATAATTTAATACGTAAAATCATTTTATTTTTTGAACACAATTTCAGTTTCGTGTTTGAATACAATAAGTGGTACACGGAAGCCACTGCACCTGGGATCGCAGCTTTAAAACGAAAATTGTGTTTTTAAATAATTTAAACAGCATTAAAACACAATTTTTTTATATGCCTCTCCATCCACCGTGTTTCAATATCTGAAATGATGTAGTTTATATATGATATAACCAAATATATTACTAGCTCGGAAGTTGGAGTTGCGCCACACATTTGCTATTAACAATTTTTAATCTCAAAGGTCGAAAGGTTTTTACAGTCCTTTGAGTGTGTGCGTGCATTTAAAGGATCTATACAATAAAATGTGCACTGCGATTCATTGTGCGTGTACGTGTCGGTGGTAGAGCGCATATTGTAAGATATTATTATTCAATATTGTATGATATAACGTAATAATATTATGACGAGGAGGTATACCGAATCGTATTAGATAAAATAATAATGCTCATACGACGGTGCTCGAATTGCGTTCTCGCGCGGTTTTTATATTAAAATATTATTCGTATGAACTGTGCGTGCCGCGGCCGGCCAAAACGCCTCCGCGAGAGCACTCGCCGCGGTGACTTGCAAAACTTCGAAATTCCCGCAGGAAAATATTTCGAAATTCGATGAAAATATTTTTAAACCGTCAAACGTTTTAATTAATACAAATTTTTTCTATTAATATATAGCGAAATAATATTTACAAATGTATTTTCGAACTCGGGTCTTACAGGATTCCTTTTTCACACAAGCAGTCGGGAATTTTTTCGAAAAATCTCTTAATATCATCACCTCGTAAACGCGCTTTTAACGACTTTTTTCTTCTCATAATTCGGATGTCAGTGAAAAATCATCCGCTCTATCGTCAGACCTCTTGCATGACTGTCCACGTATCATTTTCCTATATATTATAGCTCGCTGATAATGCGTGTGGGTGTGTGTGTGTGTGTGTGTGTGTGTATTTCTTCTTCTCTCGCGTCAAAAGAAACGTCCGAGTAAAATACTTAAAAATACAACGCAGGTACACTTGCGCTCGTGTGTATAGTAATAAAAATAATAATAAAAGCCTCGCAGCAGGAAACCGGGGCGGAGTAGTAAAAAAAAAAAAAAAAAATAATAATAATAATAATATATAGGGATAAAAGAAAAACGGTGCTGTAATAATAATAATAATAATAATAACTAATCCGAGGCCTCCGTCCCTCTAGGGCTGATGAATTTCGTCCATTTTTACGGTGTTGTCATAATATTATTGTTTTCGGACAATGCCGTTGATAAATAAGTTACTACTACTATAACGTAACGACGTCGAATGAAGGGTGAACTCAACAAAACGCCCGCTCCCCCCCCCCTCTGTCCTTATAATATGATACGCACAGCGTGTGTATCTAATTTGTGTCCGTTGTACGCGCAAAGCGTTTTTGTGTTCCATCGGAGATTTTTTTTCTCTCTTAACAAACGCAATAAATATATATATATATATATATTTTTTTTTTTTGCTCTATTCGATATATTATAGAAAATAGTATTTTTTTTTTTTTTTTTTTTAATAAATAATTGAATTGCTCGCTCGCATTATTACGACGATTATTATTTAAACAAACAAAAACGAAAGGTGGTTTTTTTTTTCGTTCTTTCCGATTCCGCGTCGGACGTTTATTTATCGATGTTTTCTTCTTCTTTTTTCGCATTTCGTTTTGTAAAAACCATAATGACGATAATACGAGAATTATTTGTTTCGGGCGTTGAGTGGTGGCGAGAAGGAGTAAAAAACACATTTTTTCCTTCACATTTCCGCGTAGTTTTATACACTATTGAGATTTTCGTCAAAATAATTCCATCGTCTATGGGAATGAATTCTACTGGCGGCTATCGAATTTTCAAGCAATAATAACACGGCCTACGTGTTTTAAACGCCTGTATTTTTTATAAAGTTATAAACGTTTTTTTTTATTACCGTTTTGATAGAAAAACGTCTTCTCCTCCGTTATTTATAGATATGATATTTGTAATTCATTTTCTACGTAAAAAAAATGTCGACATGTTTCTCTTCTTAAGAATACAACTGCAGAAGTGGCCTTTTTTTCCTACCCACTAAACTTTTTTTTATCGCGTAAAACATTTTAATTTTTAAACTCTTTCTATGGTCATTTCCGCATTACGTGTCTATTATTTTTATAATAACGCAACAGCAGCGTCGTGTTGTCGTGCCGTTTCGTTTTGTATAATATTAATTTGTAGTTCATCAATCATTTCTTTTCTATTCAAACTCGTTTAAAGCGTTTTTTTTTTATATTAATATGGAAGACGAAATTTTGATCGAATGCGTTTGTAAACATACGATTTATTTATCGTACAATAAAAAAAGCACGTTTTGCGTGAATATTGCTGAAGATAATGCATGGGAGGAAACAGTAGCAAAGACAGTAGAAAATTCTGGTATGTTTAATTTGTTTTCAGTTATCATTTGAACGCTATTTGTTGATACGCCGTAGTAATATACTTTACTAAAAAAAAAAAATATATATATATATAAGTAGGTACCGAGATTACTGATTAATTCAATATTAATTTATAATGTTTTAAACTTTTAGAGTCATTTATAAGTTATTTTAAAAATTGTATCATTATACTTTTAAATATATATATATTTTTTTTTAATATTATAAATATTGTTTCTCAAGACCAAAAAGTGATTTTTTTAATTCATATAATATTCGTTAGTAAAAACTTTTTTTAAATAATATTACAAAATATAACATTACATCTATTTATATTTTTCTTAAATTATTAGATTAGAGAAATTGAAATAAAGTTTCTCGAAATTAAAACAAAAAAGAAAAAAAGTTGATCAAAATTTAGTTTAAACGTTGTATTCTATTAATGTATTTGTTAATTTTCACTAGAAATACGCAATAATTTTTTAATTCTCACATAATTCTTATTTAATTTTCGTAAATATTTTGTTTGTTTTTTTACATATTATAATGATTACCAACACACACACGTTCTAAATAATAAAATTCACGTGAATCACATACTGAAAAGTAGTACTACGTAGTAGTCGGCGCCGCTAAGTTGTAGGTTCAGTATGAGAATTTTTTTTTTCATTTTTATACACCGCGTGCCGTAGGTAGAGTTAAATCGCCAATTATTATATTTGCGAGCGTGTATTAAAATGAAAAACATTATAATATATGTTTTTTTTTTAATTATCACACATACGACATCGTAATATCGGAGTAAATCACACGAGACAGAATAAACGGAGCCGATCCCGGTTTGTGGCTATGCGTGAAGAAAAACCTTTGAATTTCATTGATTACCACTACCATTACCGATGACACGATGATAATAATAATAATAATAATAATAATAATAATAATAATAATAATAATAATAATAATACGTAATAATTAAACCTCGGGCTTGGCGTTCTCGTTATTATTATACCTATTATTATTAATTTTTTTTTCGTTATGATATTATAATAAGTGTATACACACACACACGGTTCGATCCAATGAATATACGACGGGGGGGATCGTTCGTTAAACGGCGATGTAGCAGCTGGGCACCGACCGAAACGATAGTCGTGTCAGCTCGAAGTAAATAATATACGGAAAACCGAGCCATCCGCCTTCGCGGTTGTGTGTATATAATTTTCAGTCAGTCTGTTTTTTTTTTAACTATAGCTCCTCTGCCTACACTTTCTATCGGATCGAAAATATTGAGATATTTATGACGATACGAATAGAAGAAAATAATAATATAATTTATAATCTGTATGTATCGACTGGAAAGGGAGAACGGGTGGTACAACAACGAAGCCGTCCAGAAACCGGCGTGTACGCTTGTTACAAAAAAAAAATATTTGAACCCGTCTTTTTCTCCCCTTACTACGCGGTCGTGTAGTAAAACGTTTATATTATCGTTATTCGGGCTATACGATTTACTATGTGTGGCCTTTCCTCCTGCTGCTGCTTTCGATAACTGAAATGACGTCACCGTCTGAATTTATTATTAATAGGAGTCTACGTACGGTGTGCATTTGCTTGCTTGTTGTGTACACAAGACGGACGTCGTTAACACACCGCGGCGTCGAACCGCGGACACACGGCAATTTTCCCAAAAGGGATTTTTGGCGTGGGCGGGTGAGTGAGAATCGCCTGAGAAATGGTTTCGCCTGTTCGACGATGACTAGACGAGAACGGTGAAAAGAAGTCGTCCCTTCGTCGTCATCCTGTACACGCCGCGCAGGGACAATACGCGCGATGGGGAGCGGCGGCCCGCGTACGGTTATTTGTATTTAATACAGCGACGGAAAACCACGCGTTACATATTATATTATTATATTTAATTAATTGATGATGTGCCCGTGGTGAACTAACTGTTACTATACTGTCCCCCATCGTCGTCGTTTCTCTCTGTTCCTCGCTGACACGCACACATTTTGGTCGTCATACGAGTGGTGTATACGAAAATGCAATAACTAAAATTATCGTGTTATGTCAATCGCGCTCCTCGATTGGCGAACATTTCCCGCCCGTCGGAAACGTGTCTAATAATCGGCCCTTATAATATAACGGGCTAATATATTCTTATTATATCAATGCCTGTTGTAGCCTTTCAGTTTTATTACCTTTTTGTTTTCGTCAAATATCCACACGTTTGTTGTAAGAGAAAAACAATACAGTTCTAAATTGTTCGTTAATGCAAACATACATGCATTATTTTAGTTGTGTATCTCAAATGATTGAATTTAAAACATGGCTTACGTGGATTCGTTCGGGTGAGAAACACTAGCTAACCACGCAGAAACCCCGTTGTACAGTCTTTATATCGATACTGCTACACCGGTGTAGTGTTAGCATTACATTATAGTTTTTAATTTTTATAATTTAAATAACAAATTATTATTATATAATTTTTTATTTTAAGCTCCTTGTCTTTTTATTGTAATATTCATTGTTTTCTCTATGTATTTTTTTTCTCTCAATCAATTTCAATTATTATATTTTTCTGTTGATGTATTTTTTAATTTACCTGATGATGACTTTTTGTCGAAACCGGTAGTAATAAATATTTTATACAACATTTTATTTTATTTAATACTCATTGGCTTTTTTTTTTTTTATACATTTTGATATATATGTGTATATTTATTTATTTTATATATATTTTTTATTTTATAATTTGTTATTGTAAAACAATTAAGTTTAATAAAACTAATTCGAACTGTAATAGAATTCAGCGCTTAATTGAAAATACGAGCATTTGTAAATTAAATTTTAACACCGTCTCGAGGGGGTATTATAACCCCTCTCCCGGTCATCCCTTGTAGTCTGAAGAAAACGAAATTATTCTACGATGGCTTTTGTCATTCCGGGAGAGTAATGCCTTCGATATTGCTTTATATTTTAGTTCGTATATTGAATGAGGGTTTTTTCTTTTTTTTTTTTGTATACGCAGTCTTTAAGGAAATCGCAAGGTTTTTAAACGACGGGGGTGAATATGCGGAGGCCACAGAAATTCTTCTGGATATCATCAATCGTATCGGACGAAATCATTACAAAACACTAAACGTGTGGACGCATTTTTTAAGGATATTTATCCTTTGAAATATAATTTCAGATAAGATAACATTATATTAATTTGCAAGTACGAACTATGATTTTTTTGAAAAGCTTATAGTTTTTTTTTTTTTTTGCTTTTGAATGGCGGCGACCCCGTTTTCTCATCGATTCGATGAATTCGCCCGAATAATCTCGCACGTATGACCAGAGGCGACGATAAAAGAGTGGTATTCCAAAGAGGGTTGTGTATCATAAATAACGTCGTTTCGTTTTCCATTCCTAAATCAACGGTTTTTTTTTTTTAAAAGTTTAACGAATAATATATATTTATTTTTTTTCATATATGCATATATAATTTTCTTTTTCGAACGAGAATGAAATATACGATTGTATTAAACTCGTGTGCGCAACCTTTTGGATTTTTTTTTTTTAATTTATTAAAGAATTACACGAACAATGTATTACTTAATACGTTTTTTCTCTACATATATTACGTAACCTATTGGATATCTAATCTATGGGTGTGTGTATGTGTGTGTGTGTGAATAATACAAATGACTGGTATAAAAACACGTCGTCGTTTCCGTCCATTAACATTATTACATAATATACTACAGCGTTGTTTCTCCTCCCCGAAAACGACATATTATATTAAGTCTGACGAGGGGTGATCGTCGACCACCACCACCACCACCACTACCACTCCTACCGCCATCGAGTTGTTGTAATGGGCGTATATAATGTTGTTTGCTGCACACACAGAGACCCATAAAATTATAATAATAATAAGTCGGTGGCGGCCGTTTTTCCGGTGCGGCGGTTTGTGGTGTTACTTTGCGCCTTTTCGCGTCGGAAATCGGCTAATACTGCGTGTATGATGCAAACCTTAAAGCGACGACACGCGCGATACTCGAAAAAGAATTGTGTTCCTTATTATTCGATCGATATGAAAAATATATTATTCATTGGATTTCCATCGAATATTTCTTTTAAAAATTATTATTATATTTCTTCGAAGCGATATGAAAGAAGTCGCGTATAACGCGTGAATTAATTTTTTTTTCTACAAAGCTATTTGTACGAAAATATAATAAAGCCGCTTCGGACACAGTGCCCCGCAAGGTTGAGCCTTTGATTTAAGTACCTCGACTGAAACGTGGTGGTTGTGGGACAAGCGCTAGATAGTAAACAAATTACAAGACCCAGTGAGAGGGGCGGTCCCAACGTGGCAAAAGCCACTTCGTTTACTTAAATGGGTATGGGCTTCGTCGTTGCTGGTGGTTCATAGACAATCCAGACGCCGATCAGGAACCCTGATCGGGCACTGTTCTGCCTGGCCTGGGCCGAAAACCCGGATCTCGTGCAAGTCAACGGGTGGTCGGATGTAAAACGTTTTGTTTTTTTTTCGTACACCCCACGTTGTGTTCGGATAATAAAACCGTGTGACGGAGAAGAGGACCGCGGTCGAATAAATAATAATAATAATAAAAAAAAAGAAATAATGTCGCGGCTAATGAAAAACTCGAAACTCGTCGCTTACTCAGCGAATAAAATCCGCCCAGTGAATATTATTAAATAAACAATTATAATATTATTAATACGCGGCGACGGCCGTGAGGGTGGTGACGTTAACGAAAACGACATTTGCTTAACTAGGGGGGGGGGTTCTCGCGTAATTACGGGCTATTATTATGTGTGTCAAGAATCCCTGGAGAATTTTGTTGACTATCTAATGCACATGTGCTCCGTTCGTCACGTGAAAACGTTTTGTTAAAAAGCCGAAAAACGCGTACCACCCGCAGCCAATGGCAGATCAAGCAGAGAATAATAATCGGACAGAACGATTGATTAAATTACATTTTACAAATAACGAATAAAACTTAATTATATTAATAATCATTTGTTTACATAACGTCATCGTTCTAGACTATTCGTACTTATACTTATACTGGGTTGTATAAACGATCTTTAAACATTTAGGCACAGAGAACCATTAGCGGTTTTTTAACGAATCGGTAAAAAATATGTCACACAAATGTTCTTTAAATTTTACACAGCTGCTAAATTTCAATTTAACGGTCCATTATTATTAGTCAATCAACCGACTTCGGCTCTGTAAATTTTAACGACATATTAAAATGAGTTATCATTAATCAGTCATCACTCATCAGTATTTCATGTTATAGTAAATAAATTATTATTAATAAAAATTCAGGATCTACTCCGTATTTCTTTTGCACATGTTAACATAAATTAAAAAAATGAATATTAAAAAAAAAAAAACAATTTCACACGTCGTTGTTCACAGACAATTTGAACAGAGAGTGTTCTTAATTTTAATAATAAATGGCCCAACTGATTAAATTTTATATTAATTTGACGTTCACATATAGTGATTATAATTTAACTTATTTTGTCCAGATTTATATCGTCGAATTTCACCGATTTGTTTTCAAGGGGATATCTATACACAGGTGTTTAACCTTACAAATGTCTTGTATATTTTTTAAAAATTGTTTAAATGTGTAAGAAAAAACAGAAATTATTGTGAGATATGTATAGACATATTTTTTTATAATGCACGGTTTTATGCAATTTTGGGAATTTAATCCAAAATGCCAATTGATACCAACACATTCCGTTGACATCGTGTAAATTGCACGACTTCGTAAATGAGATCTTAAGTGACGGACACTAAGATCGGGGCTCCGCCCACGTGAAGAACGAGTGTTGATCTCGGTTATTTCTTTTCTCAGTGCTGTGATCTCTTAATGCTAACTGTGAAACCTTAACATTTAAGGCAGCTTCCAGAGTATTACTCACCGTCGACTCGGCGATCTGAAGAGGCAGCATGGAACCAGATGCGCTTGCAATATTGTCAGCGTGTGTTGTGAGATCCTTAAGCTTACTCCTTTTGATGATCGCAATCGTTACCTGAATACTTTTTGGTCCAAAGCGGCTAACTGGAATTAGTTTTCTGGTCAGACGTTCGCGGCGTCGGGTACAACGTGTAAACGGCGTCTCAAGGCTATTCATGTAGTCTGTCCAGCAGTAAGAGCAAAATTCTTACCCCCTGGGTAGGTGGGATCACCCAGGTGTACAATTCCTTGCTATGGTCAGAGGGACGTAATGACGATAGTGGACATGTTCAGTTCGTCCCCATATCGTGGGAACTTCATGGAAAACAAACAAAGTAAAACTTTTGAGATTTTGGACACGGACAAAAAAAAAAGCGGACCATTGGTTGAAGAGAGGTATGAGAGAATGTCGACTCCCCGTCCGACAAAAAGGATGAGGACAGACGACAATGAATCCGATCCAAGTGTGTGGGAGGCTGCTGCTGCGGGGGTTTTAGACTCCGCGGAGCTACTAAAGAAAAATAGTAGCTTCGGGCAGAGCTTCCGCAATCTCTCGGACAGGATGTTGGAACTCGTGTTGGGAATGAGGACGATGACTAAGGCAACGGCGGAAACATTCGATCGCATGCGTCTCGAGATGGCTCGGTTGGCCGACGACCTGATTTACAACCAGATTTTGTTGGCTAGCCAGAGAGTCGAGAGACAGACCATCGTTTCTTCGAAGTTTAGAGAGGACACCGGGGCTGCCAGTTCAAAATCTGGTTGTCGAAATCACAGAGGAGAAATCTCTGTGAGTTAAGATGTTGGATGTAGAGAATGGCGGAAGTAGGAGAAAGTTGGGAAAGAAAAAGAATGTGAAAAAGAAAAAAAGGAAGAAAGAAGAGAAGAGAACGGCGAAGGCTCCGGTTAAAGGCATGGTTGTGGCTGTGGTTGGTGCCGAGAGGTGCCCCTCAGAGCCGGGTACCATAAGTGTCCGGTGGAAAACGGTAGAACGTCTGTCAACACCGGCGCTGCAGGTGGTTCCAGGGCCAAGCCAGCGAGCATTGCATCGTGGGCGGAGGTAGTGAAGAGAAAAGGGAAAAGAAAAAGGAAGTGATAAAAACGGAGTTGGACTTGATCGTCGATGCGGTTAAGTTCAGCAGCAAGCCAGAGGGCTTTGTCTTCAAGGCGACGTGTTCCGTCGCCCTGAATGATTTCCAACTTTCGTTAAAAGAGGAACATTAAGAAGAAGGAGAATTATTATTATTATTATTATAGTAAATATTATTCGTAAATACAGTGTGTAATTTAATCAAACATTATTTTTTATAAACAAAACCCATATTACTATAAATTTGAATGCGATGCGATAAATCATTGGCATTCAAAATTATCGATTGTGAGCGGAGTTTCGGTATTATGTTATTTATTATAAATAGTACAATGTGTATAAAATTTGTAATTAACCCTTACAGTACATCATTATTTAATACGATTTCTTACAATAAACCTTTTTAGGTGGCTAAACATTTGGATACATTGTTTTCATTCGTATAATATAAAACTATATGTTCGGTTAGAATTTCAATACTCTACGTTATTTTTGGACAAACCTGATTTTCCAAAGAAAAAAAAACAAAATACACTTTGTCGATTTTTATCATTTCTCTCATTCTTCCTCTCGGTTGCTGCTGCTGCTGCTGTACCACCGCTGGCTTTTTAATAGTTTGCGCACCTGCTGATGTTCTTCGTGAATTTTTCCATTTAAAATCCACTCGCGTACCTGCACATAGGAGAATATTTTATACGCCATTTCTTCGGTAATACGTGTAAAATGATGCACGTGTTTGTCGTAACCAAAGGGACGAAAAAAGTAGGTGGATACATCTCCGCGCTATGTATAATAATAATAATAATAAATAACCCTCGCCGCCGAGTCAAATAAATTGTTGTGTATGAAAATAAACGTTTGAAATTCTTTTATTTTTGTCCTACAAAATGAAAAAAAAAACCACTTCCATCGTCCCTGCGTATACATTACACATATCGTGTTTCTGTAAAATATGTCGTTGTACCGATGTCCGAAAGAAAAAAATAATAAATAAAACGAATCTCCGAAATCTTTTCTCTCGGGGTTGGTGGTAAGAGGCGGCGCGTATTTTTTTTCTCTACCACCTAAAAACATTTGCAGTATACGACAACTGTTTACGTCTGATGTGTGTGTGTATATAGTGATTTATTCACGCACCGAGATCGAATAATATACACCGGTTGCGGCGGCGGCCGGTGATAGTACGTGGTCGTAATAACATGAAAATAAAAAACGACTTTTAATAGTCGTCTTTAGAAAAGGGAAAGAAAAAAAAAAAATAAATATTCGACCATCGTTTACAAGGTAAATTACACTGGCCATTATCGCGTCCTTAAACGTTTCTCTGCGAGAATAACGTTGCCGTAGATCGATCGGATAAGATCGTTGCGGGGTTAAATGTACACAGCCTCGACTGGTACACGAGGGATTTCGAATATTCTATAGTTGTTTTTATTAAAAAAAAATATAATATTTTTATTTTTCGACTAAAAAAAAAAGGTAGCTAAAAAAGGCCGCGTTGGATGTAGTGATTATCGCTCTTAAGTGAAAATTACTCAGATAAAAGTTTTAGTGTGTATCTTTATCACTATAAATTTGAAAGCAATTGGATAAAACGATTTCTGAACGGAGCTTCTGCGTTAATATTTTGAGTATACATATTATAAAAATTTACACTTTTTATGAATATTAAATACCTCAAAAAACCTATAATTGCTGTAAACAGTCGAAAATTGAGAAAAAGTTTTTTCCTCCATACAATATAAAGTTACATATTTAATGAATATTTCAATTTTCTATGCTTATTAGTTTCTACGAAGAAATGACTATAATCGATTTTGACGAGATCGCGTTTTTACGTCATTTTTCAATAGTTTTTCAATTATATTTTTAGACGCTTTTGAGAAAATTACCTCTCTATAGTACCAACTATTAATAAAATTTACTATCAGAAACAAACTGTCACTGTGAAGATCGGAACACTTATTTGCTAGAATGTTTGGGTACAAACACAGTTTTGTGTATGACCAATGGATTTTCGCTCTGCTCATAATCCAATATGTGGCGAACCGTTAAGAAGATGCGTGTTTTTTTTTCTTTTTTATGAAAGAGTTCATAGTATCGCGGGAATGGTCCATCAATCTTTATTTCTATAAAATGTATTAATTATTTATAGACGATTTATTTTATTGAAATTCAGAGACATAATGCGGGAGGTAATCGTGTAAAAAATATAACATACTCGTATTAATTGTTAATGTATCGACGGCGTAACGAAATTCCGACAATTATTCGAAGGTATATTTTTTTCAATTTTTCTATTCGCGTACATTTTTGATTTTATATTCAAACGTGTTTCGTAATCGGGTAAAATTATAAAAATTTATATTTTTTTTTTTTCAAAATCATGTTTAAATTCGTAACTTCACAAATATATAAATTACCTTATGACTATAATTCGACAATAACAACAACCACAACAACAATAATAATAATAATATTTTACTATAATACATACGGTATGTATTAATTCGCACGTGTCTCGTGAGATAAATTTCCGGAAAGGGCGGATGGGATTGATTGAACCGGCAAAATCCCTTTCACTATATACGCCACTAATATATTATACCGTATAAGAATTAGTGCGGTTTTTTTTTTTTGGTCGGGATCACGTGTGTGGGCAAAACAAATAATTTATGTCAGAGCACGTATTTCAGTAATAATAAATCCGTTGTGTGTGTGTTTGAAAAGTGATATTATTATTTAAATAAACGCAATATAATAAATACGGCGTATCCGGTGCACGACAGTTTCCCGTTCGAATAAAAAAAAAAACAGAAAGGATTATCATCAAATATATTATTAGGATAGGATCTGATTCAGAACCGGTGCTAGTCATTTTGCCGCCTTGAGCTACTTAAATTATAAATGTCGCCCTATCAAAACAGAGTACGATTATAAATTTACCTGTCTTACAAATTTTATCATTTGACAAACACACAACAAATAGTTGTGTACACTAATAATTTAATAATAATACGTACATTTCTTCCTGAAACGCATAATTTTAGAGCTCTACAAAATAATACTCGTTTACCTCTAATATAAAGTTAATCGTAAAACGAAAAAAAAGAAAAATTTTATCGCAAAAATATCAATTCTGACGATTACAATATTTTAAAATAATGTGTAGTAAAACCAAAATTTCATTATAAAGCCCGATTCACACTCGTACAACACGACACGACATGATAAAATATTCTATCAATATAATTGAATACCGTAATTCACACCGATCCGGCAAACTCCGTAACGACGCGATACGACAAAACATTCGAGCAATGCATGTTTTGTCAGTCTATCGTCGGTGCTTGTCGGAATGAATTTATTTAAAATATACATATTTTTAAGTACACTCATATATTTAAATTACATTTGTAAACGAACATTTTTGCACTGATTACAATAAGCCTAATTATTATTATATTGTTTATATAATAATAATAATAATAATAATATAATTACAGACATAGTACATATATACAGTTTTTATATTATATTGGACTATAAAATATATTATTACCGTCACGGCGAAATCTTCAAATTTTAAATCCCGAAAGTTTTGTTATATTGTGGTCGACTGGAAGTTCATGAAAGCATATAGTTTTTCGCGTAATCCCTATATTGACTTTTATTACATTTAATGAGCCGAATTAGTTGTCCACCTTTAATCACCGTGTATTCTGATTCTTCTCGTAGTACGCACGCGATTCAATGAGGATATATATATATATGTGGTTATTTTGAGCATTTGTGCTAGAACTTCATTTGTAATCCGCATTTTTTTTCACATTATGTTAGTATACCTAGTTGGTAACATTGGGTTTTAATATATTTAATATTTAAACGAATTTCGTATTGTATGAAGATGTCTTTTATACTCTCGTATAAGAGAAATATAACAACTATCCTCTTGTGTTTATGCTTTCGAGAACACCATTATGGTCAATTGATTTCTTAATTTCTTCGAGCTTTTAGCTAGGGTAAAAGATGCTTTTCTATGTATGCATGCGCTTGACATATCGATTAAAATATAATACGAATAATAAGTGAAAAAGTAAATATAAATTATCAATGCATTAGCAAATAAATACTCTATGGAGTTAATGTTGCAACTCCTCCGCATTCGTCTGCCAGATTAAAATATCCGGTAATAGTGGTATTTAACTCTTTAGAAATGATTTGAAGGTATTATGTAATGAGCAGTAGTACTATGCTTTCCAGTAAGTCTAAACTGATGATCAGTCCCCTCACAAGCACACCTTGTTCTAGATTATGTGTTCGATTTCTCCTGGAACATAATCTCATTCCGACCAAATTCTGATTATTTGAACCAACTTTTAGAAATTCTCGAAATTTCAATAGTTATTTACGAGACATTAAATGGTTGGGAATTAATAATTTGTCCGTCTTTATTTTGTAAAACGTTGAAAACCTGACGAACGTTTTTTGTAATTTCGCGGAACGAATTAATTGGAAATTATGCAATTCTACCTATTTCATAACTAAAAAATTCAACTACTAAATAACGTGAATAATAACATGATATATATATATATATATATATATATAA
The DNA here is from genome assembly GCA_032441825.1 of Chaetogeoica ovagalla. Lineage (NCBI taxonomy): Eukaryota > Metazoa > Arthropoda > Insecta > Hemiptera > Aphididae > Chaetogeoica > Chaetogeoica ovagalla. Next base: position 331,495 of record CM063747.1, on the reverse strand, counting down.
ACGTATATTTTAGTGTTCGTTTTCTCAATATATACAACTGTGCGGTGTAACGTTAAAATAATTTTACATATTATATACCTACCTTATTGTAATATAATGGAATAATAACTTTATACACGTGCGCGCGGCTACGTTTACTTATTTAAATGCGATTATTATACCGGGTTTGAGAATAATAATATAATTTAAATAAATTATCGATATTGTCATCGTGTGTATAAACCGAACCGTATAATAATAATAATATTGATAATGATGATGCTCGACGCAAATTATATTCCTCCGTAGGACTTATCGCGTTTATAATAATATACGTGAGTTAGTTTTATGGTGCCGGGTTTTTTTTTCTTTCTCAATACGATTTCTTGTAAACAAATCGCAGGAATATTTTATATATTATTCATTTGTGGTGAGGGCAATGGCAAACCTCTGTGGCTAATAGAAATTTATATGAAAATGAAATCATTATTATTATTATTATTATTATTATTGTTGTTGTTGTTGTTATTATTATTATTTTATAACATTATTTAAAATTTTCATATATTATTTTCGTATTACGTGTTTCACAAGAATAATTTCGCGAACAACATTTTCATTACATATTCATATTTTATTACATCACCATTACAACTGCCTAAAACATTTTCTTTTACTTTTTTCAAATTATTATTATTGTTATTATTAATATAATTATAATTATTATTAGTATTATTATTATCATTATAATTATTATTATTATTATTATAATTATTATTATTAGTATTATTATTATTATTATTATTATTATTATTATAAACATACGTAACGTATCTTCTCATACGATTGTCTTCGATGAAACATATTTAATGAAGAAAATTATAGAAAGAGTTCCTAAAGAAGGATAAAATAATGAGAGGAATGCAAAGGAAGAGTGTAAATCCTGAAGTATTTGTTGATCGAATGAAAACGTTAATAAAAATAATGACGAATGTATTATCTTTTTTATTTAAATAATCCTCTCTAAAAAATCAAACTAATTTCAACTATGTGTAACTAACGTATAAAATATGTAAATTATTACTCGAACGTGTTGTGCGTTATCTTTTCGTTCCGGATAGAAAGAAGAATGATATAATTATAGCCGATGCCTTTTACGAAGTATCATTTATGACTTTATTAATAGGTTTTGATTTCTGATCGATGTGTATTTATTAATTTAATTAACGACAGATATATCTTCAATATCATTAATTTAAATAAAAGACCACACCGGTAGGATTTAAACGGTCTATACGTACGTGTGTATATATATATATATATATATATAATGAATAGTGTAGTGAGAGTAATCTCGTATGAAATATTCACTTGATATTATTAAATTCCTTCCGTTAAGTTGTTACACAACGTATATCGAAACACACAGATGTGTTGGTAAATAAAAATCCGAGGCGCTGCTCATTGAATTCCTTGGACGACCAAGTAGAGATTCAATCTGTATATATATATATATATATGTGCACGTATTCATTTAAATATTAATAGATATATTGACATATACCGATTGTGCGAATAAAAGTGTTTGTATATGAAATTTTAACGTGAATTCATTTTTGGCTTAAGTGTCTACTAAAAAAACAATTCTAAAACTATAAACACGAGACGCTTGTAAACGGAATTCTGGAGACGAATAATAATAAATTATGATAATATTATAAAATGTTATCTGAATATCCGTAAAGGCTAACGAAACGAATAAATGTTGCGATATACGACGGATATGAGAAAAATAAAATTGTTTTATATACATGATATATGTGCATATATCATATCAATTAGACTACGGAAATGTTCATGAAGAGTATGTAAAATAAACATAGTTATAATCCATATGGTATTAATAATTTCTTAGCAAAATGAATGCTATTAAATTTGTTAGTTCTACTAAAACAAAGTCCATTATAGTAATATTGATTATGAGTACTTAATCATCGGTATACATCACTGATATATTGTTATAATGGTATTTTTTTTAACCTTTTTCGACTGACGAGAATACTTGAGATTTTAAAAAGATTTTTACGGAGCGCGGCCGTAAAATATAATACGATTTAGATAAACAAAATGTTGTTAATTGTATAATGTATTAAACAATACATACATAACAGTTTACATATTAGTCAATAAATTAAACTGCACGATTTCAAAGGGAATAATACTTCGCATATTCAATGAGATATTTGACTTTACAAATATTTTCCAAATTGGGCCGTATGCAGTAGAATATTACTACTCTTATTTCTTCTACTGTATATTTTGTCAGCCTTTCTCCTCGTTTCTTTGTCTTGATATTCGTTAATACGTTCACAGACACTTACTATTTTTTTTTTATTTAATTTCCAATACCACCTATATGAATGCACTTTTCTATTATTCCTATAACAGTAATGAAATTGTTACTGTTCTAGCAGTTATTTATTATAGCATTAATTTATCTATTCCACACGTTATTTTCGGTATTGCTAATTTTCTTATATTGTTAGAATCGCAAAAGTTTTTAAAATATTTTAATGTTTCAAATAAGGATTTATAATTAGGTTTTTCAATAAATGTTGATTTTGTTATTAAATAAATGATAAATTGGTCATTAAATTTTAAATATGCCAACTGACGTACTTTTTTATTTTGTGCTAGCAATGCATCTACCATACCATATTTATTTTTAAAACTAAGCGCAATGCCTTTATTCATTTTAAAATCTTGCGAAACACAATGAGCTAAGTTATACGTATTATCAAAATAATCACTGAATAAGTCTTCATTTACCAGATTAACATTACAATTAAAATGTACTCCCATTTCTTTTTTATGTAAAAAGTCATCAAAAAAAATTTTATTATTTAATTTTTCTTCGAATTTATTGATAATTGTATTTACATTTGAATCACTATCATAATTAATTGTTACTGTGCTATCAAAACCTACCGGGTGTCTTGATAAAAAGTCTGCTGCTTTATTAAAAATGCCTTGTTTGTTTGAATTAAAATTAACATTTTCAGAATTACCAAGAATTTATTTAATCACTCCCGTTTTCCGATTTGAAAAATTATTGTTATCTATTAAATCATCTCCGATTGGAAGTATATCCGGTTCCAAAATTAACTCATATTGATTTGCTTTTTCTTTTAATATTCTTCGTGACGTTTGTATTGAACGAAAATCACAGGTATAAGTTACATAATCTATTTTTAAATTTGACGAATTTCCATTATAACAACCGGGTGTCCAATGATTATTTTCGAAAAATGCAACTAAAATTTTTCTACCAGGTTTATAAAAAGCTAAACCGACTGTCATTTGTGAATTATCGTAATTAGGGCAAATTATTAAAAAATTAAAATTATTATAATCGGCTATTGCAGATAAATCTTCACCCTCTAACCAAATCGGTTTATTATTTAAATTTATATTTAGTAAATTTGCAATTATGTCATCTGTTACGTAAATATTTTCATACGCTAGCATTGCCGTTAATGCATAAATACCACAAAAACCGTCACCGGAAACTTCATTTAATTTATAGCTATTTTTAGCAATAACAAGCAATTTTTGAATTAATTTTAAATCTGACATTTCTGAAGTTTCAATTTCGATATCCATTAAATTTTCATTAGAAGGCGTATTTATTAATTGTTGATCATAATCTAACATTTCATTTTCGTTACCAAATTTTAAAATAACTGGGCCAACACTTCCCGACAAAGTCATTTGTTTATTAATGAAATCAATATTTGCTTGATATAAGTTTAAAAAATCTGTACCCAATAAACTAGGTCCTACTAAGTTCTCAACAACTAGACACTGTATTGGAAATTCACAATTTTTAAAATTTACCACTATATCAATAGTACCAAGTAATTCTAATTTAGAACCGTTTGCCGTAATCAACGTACAAACATCCCTTAATTTTGGTTTAATTCCCAATGGTAAATTTTTAACATTAATTATTGATGCGGTAGCACCTGTATCGATTATAAATGAACAATTAAAATCATTTATTTTTCCTTTTATTTCAAGTTGCATACCTTGTTTAAACGTCGCTGTATATGAAGTAGGTTTACATGTCGAAATAGGATTTTCCACTTTGTCATTAATTTTTTTATCGTCTACTCTAAAACTATTTGATTTTTTATTATTACTAATTTTCGTCGTATTATGTTTTTTATTTGGATTAAGGTTTTGCCTACACGGTGTAAATATTTTTTCATTATGCGTTGCGACATCGCTTGGATTTTTATTCATAGTTTCATTTTCGTACGCGTCTATATTCGAGTTATAATTTTGCTTATGTATAATATGAGTTGATTCTTCGAATAAATTATCTAGTTCAAAATTCCAGTTGTTATTTTCAATAATTTTCTCCGAAATTACATCATCATTTTTATACGTTTCATTAATAATATTTTGCAATAAAGAAATATTGTCACAGTCCGTTATTTTTTTGTTAGGATGTTTTATTTGGTCTGGAGAATACCTAACACATTTCTCCTGCCCTATTAGTTTTTTTGATTTGTGTAAAATGTATTAGGGATAGTAGAATTATTATTATATCTTGAATTGTTTGTAAAATAAATCGTATTGACCTCCTTTACATTAATATCCTGATGATTAGGTGCCGAATTCGCTTTATAATTAGAATTTTCATTTCTTCTGAAAAAATTATTTCCTTTCTTTGTCAACTTCCTTCTTGAAGGGAAGAGAAGGGGAATGGATTAAACCCATCTTTAGGAGGGGACCCAAGGATGGGAACACAACATGGTGGGTATGTGAAACTAGGCAGGAAAGAGGATTTTCATAAGGATGTCACTTTGTAGAGTGGTGGAGTACGTGGACGTTGTTCAATGTAATTGGTGTCAGGGATTTGGACACATGGCACACAGTATAGGAGGGGTAGGATAATCTGCGCGCACTGTGCAGGGGAAGGGCACAGTGCCAAGGAATGTAAAACCAGGGAGGGAAAGCCAAAGTGCTTTAACTGTGGGTTAGGATTCAAAGTGCATCACTTGGGGTGCAGGATCAGGAGGAATGTCACGAGGTAGGTCTTGGTGAGACGGATTATGGCAATCCGAAATGAAGATCAAGGAGAGGAAAATCTCTATAGTGCAGCCATAATACGAAAGGCCAGAGAATCGTGTCAGTCCTGAGTAACTGTATTTTTGATTAGTGTCATAGTAAGAGTAGCCTTTTGTGCCCGGTCGCCCATGGCTTTCGCCGCTGACCCTGGCTACACGCGTATCGATTCTCTGTATATATATAAGAAAATAAAAGGGACCGATCAAAAGCCAAAGATCTCGTGTGTGTGCTGGTTTTTTTTCTGTTCCTCTCCGTCGCCTGCAAAGAATATTATTATCGATTTCGTAAATATAATAATAATATATAATCGGCAAAAACACCTGCTGCGAGCGCGACGCGCGCCCGCGCACACCTGAGTGTTGTATTGCAGTGTATAACGACGCGTAACGACACATTTCGTCATTTTCCTTATCCGTTATTATTATTATTATTATTATTATTATTATTATTATTATTATATTATCGTATATACAAACGCCGCGTATATACGACATTTAACCGTGTCGAATGTGTTATATATTATATAAAATATATGATGCCCCGTCTTTATAAGCGTTATTATGAAAACGTAAAACGCTTTTATGCGTATCATAATATTTTCGTACAACAATTGAAATCTCTCTCTCTCTCTCGCTCTCTCTCTCTCTCTCTCACTGGCCGTTGTTCCGCTGTCGCTCCGTCGTTGTTGTCCCAAAACGGATTATTTCTTGAGGTTTAACTCTGCGAAACGCCTTAACTCGTATATATTATAAGGTACCACGGTGGTGGTATAGGTTAGGTACTTTTTGTCGCGAGTCACATTTTTATTTTATATAATAAATAATATTGCGTTGCATTGCGAGAAGATATCTCGTAAGTAAGAAACCTGCTCTTATATAATATGCTGGCACATTTACAATTTGCTTTTTATATGGTTATTTTGGTTTGGAACCGCTAAACACGGTGGACAAGTGAGAGTAGGTATATATTATACTTTGTGCAAATATAGAAAAAAATGTCATTGTTGTATATTTATCCTTTCTATGCTCTAAAACTAAAATTTATTTCATTTGAAATGAGAAAAATTTGATAAAAAAAAAATCACTAATTAATATTGTTTTCCATTATTTTTTGAATAATAATAATAAAAATTCGAAAAAATGACACTAAATGAGGTGTAAACTTAAAAGTATATGTTTGATTTTTATTATTTTACATGTTACCCATACATATTTTTAAAAAATTTTAAATTCATTTTGATGAACGAAAAAAAATTTTTTTAATAACGAGGAAACGAACTAGATTTTTTTTTAGCAAAAAGAACGTGAACGTGAAGTAATTTCTTTTTAAAAGGATTATTCCAAGCACTGAGCTAAATATATATGTTTAAAAGTAAAAAAAAAACAAACAATAATTATCACTCTTTTCGAACACCATGACAACGACAAACAGTTGGAAATGTAAAGATGAAGAGATATTTTCGAATATTGCGCAGTTAAAATTAAAAAAAAAAAATGGACCGGTAATATATTACGTTCTTGAAAAATGACCAAAAATTTTCTTTTACCATTCTCTGAACTCAATAAATTCGTGAACAGGGATTTTTAGTACTTATTCGTCGCAATAACTTTTATTTTAGACATATACCAAAGTGGTCACGAAATGTTTCGAAACTGTGCGTAATATTATATTTATAATTGGATTTTTTTTTTAAATGACTATATTTGAATTCGTTGAATATATTATATATACTTGCGCTAGAGAAAATGTAGAAAACTTTTATGTCAATCAAAGTATAAAAATTAATTATAATACATTAAAAATCGTTTGATATAATATGAAATACAGTGACATGAAATCTCATAAAAAAAAAAAACGAAGAAAAGATTTATAGCGAGTAAACGCGCATATAATAATAATGAGAAAATGTTAGATGGACAGAGTATAAACATTTACTTATAGACGTACCTATCTACGGGGCTGTAGTATGTACTTCTTTCGTATATATATATATAATCGTACATAATGTATATAATGTATGCGCATATTATTATTATATGTCTGTCGACAAGAACATGCGGTTATATTATTATATTGATGATAGTTCAATCGTATAAACTTATTAATAATTAAACATTTCATGATTTATTTTTGTACAAACGAGTTTCTCGTAAACGTTATCGGAAGACGTGGTATAATAATTGTTTTGGTAGAATACTACCTATACAATATTTTCTGTATAAAAATTATATCGTTCTTCATTTGTATACCGAACGATTGAAATGTAATGGCAAAATGATACGATGTGTATGTAATCTCGGCGTGTTAAATTATTCAAATTTATTTAAACGTTACAACTTATGTTTTATACAAAATCATAACGGTTTATCGATTTACAATTTAACCGCAAAACATGTTTTTTATTCAATAAATTCGAATAAGTGCGAAAAATAATAATATAATAATATGTCACTACGGATATGTAACAAAAACGTATATTGTATTTATACACCACCTCTATGCATACGTCTTGCCAGTACCGAATTACGAAATTGAATAAATACCTCATTTTGTAGATTCTCTCGAAATAGAAAGTATTATTTTGTATATTGTGTAACTTGACATATTGATCGCGTATTCGTAAAATCGCTAATCGATTAACATTTGCGTTATATTATCACTAATCGACAAGACAGTAGTGAGTACTACTTTTGAACGGTGGGATTTTATTTGTATACCACTTTAATATTTGTAACGTTCAAATCATATCGTTCAAGTTATATCGTTCTTAACCTTTTTTTTTTTTTTCAAAGTTAAATCGATGACTGGAAGGGAACCGCTTGCGCATTACTTCCTCTCGGCCACCATCGTTTATTTAATTAAAATACAGAAACACAGTAGGATATTGGCGGGCTGATCTCCCGCCAACTGTCCTTTACAAACACATATACAAAAAATCATATTATGGCTCTCTCGACAGTGACCGCGCAATTTTAACAAATAGATGTCACTGATGAGAGGACCCGCGACATATATACAATGTTTGATTTAAATTATGAATTTTTCATTCAAGCACCGGCTTCTGTGATGGGGGCGGCCTGGAACTCGAAGTGTCCTTCGTCTTCTTGGCCCGGTAGCTGCACCCGCCAGCCTAGTGTCTCGTGCCTGCACTTCTTTCAGCTTCCCTCTCGTCATCCTCCTTCTTTTTAATGATTTCTTCCACCATCCTTACGAATGCCTCCCTAGCTCTGAGACCCGCGTTCCAGAGTTCCGGCGGATTGTCCGCCGGGCCACCGAGAAGGTCCATGACGTCCTCTGGTCGAGGATCTCTGTCACCCAGAAACTTTTTGACGGATCTACGGGCCTCGAGATATCGTTCCTTACCTAACCCAACCTAAGCTAACCCTTGTATCTCTTGTCTGTTTGTGTGTGAAAGACGACTTGATTCACTTAATGAGGTAGTAAAGACGAAATATTTAACAAGTAATACGAAATGTGGCTAAATAACTAATGCCGTTCAACCAATAACTTCAAGTTTATATATATATATATATACACTCGGCGTCAAAAAAATCGCACCTTTTGCAAATCTGTTTTCAAAATACTCGTAATTTTAACTACACTCAATCAAATGTTAAGGTTTTGTTATGCTATAATATATGAAAGATGATATATGAGACAGTGTGATGTTGCACGGCAACTAAACCTGAGCCGTTTTGCCGTTCAATGAGTTTTCCAACGGTTTCAAGATACTGATGGCTTCACCCGAAGGTGTGGATCAGGCCGACCACGCTCCACAACAGAAAGAGACGATCGCTCTATTGTCTCGACGTCTTTACGCAATCGATTTTTGAATGCTGTAGAACTGCAACAGCAACTCCATGCAGCTCGCAGAACTACAATAAGCATCTTTATGGTTAGGAGAAGGATACGAGAACTTTTTTCTTTTTTAACTTTTTTCTTAACACTGATAAACAAAAACACATACCATTTATTTATTTTTTTAAGTTTATTTAATCATCTTTCATATATTATAGCATAACAAAACCTTAACATTTGATTAAGTGTAGTTAAAATTATTTTGAAAACAAATTTGCAAAAGGTGCGATTTTTTTGATGCCGAGTGTATATTTTAATGAACACTTGTTTATAATTAAATACATATAAGAAAAATATTTTTTTTTGTTGATAACTGGATGCCTAAATAACACACCTCTCCACAAAGTCATCCTAATCGCGGGTGTTTAGTGGCCGCTTAAGTATCTAAACAAAACCAGATTTATTTGAACTTTCGAAAGGGTATTTGAAAGTGATTTTCAACTAAGAAAACTATACCAACTTCGCCGTCGTAGCGCATACGACGTGTAACCTATACGAATTTTCAAGATATAAAAATTTTCAAGAACGCAATTTTGTTCTATTTTTTATATACTTTTGCACATCCTCCTTCTGATTTTCTTTCCAATTCAAACACTGTAAACACGTGTTAGCAAAAATAATATATGTATTTATCAATAGTGTACTCTTCGAATCACATATTGTACATAATAACCTACTTGATATTCTAATCAAAATAAATTGTTTGTTTACTCTGCGTGTAAATAGTTCTCATTAGGAGAAGAATTTTTTTTTTTAAATAATACGTGACTTATTTGTTTTGCAATCACGACGCAAGTGCTCGACCTATCGGTAAATGTAGATCATTATGGTTTACTTATATTATATTATAATATTATGTGTACGTATGTGTTGTTCCACTCGTGTTATTCTTAAAAAAGACGAATACTATGTCGAAACGCAATTATTCACACACGCGCACATACATACATACATACATACATAATAATAATAATAATAATAATAATAATAATAATAATAATAATGATAATGATAATAATAATGATAATAATAATAATAATAATAATAATAATAATAATAATAATAATAATAATAATAATAATAATAATAATAATAATAATAATAATAATAATAGTAATAATAATAATAATAATATTTGTGTATATTAATAACGGAATATGTCGTAAATCAAAATTATAGTTGTTGCCACAACTGCAGCAGCAGTTATTTTTTTCATATTGTACGTTTTTTTAAAAAAGAAAATAAATTCCGTTCGATTTGTAAATCTTCTTTTATTTTATTTTAGTAAACTATTAAGCAATATTATATAAACAATTAAAAAAAATTCACAATTTAATATTGTAAAACAAAAAAAGAAATAAAATTGACTAAATTTTAGATTTGTGTAAGTCATTGTTGATAACTTGCTTGTGTGGCACCACACGGTTCCTGCTAATTTTTTTTTAAATAAGCGCTGATATAATATAATATCTTCAAGTCGTTCGGGTTATATTTGCACTGTTTCAATGTTATTGTAAACATACTATTTGTACTCGTTGAGGTCTATAATGGAGTAGTGATGATGGTTTTTAGGAGCATTTAATGAAATTTGGAGTTAAAACTCACGAGCTTTTAATAATATACATTCGATCTTTCGGATTCGACAACAGGACAACGATTGTTGTCTAACATTTCACAGCTGTTTATAAATAGTTTGACACGAGCCGTATGGAATTTTATAACTGACTAGAAAAACAGTTTCCTTTGGTTCATTTGTTTCGAACGGTGGTTTTTTCTACGAATTTTCACCGTTCTATTCATTTTTTTTATTTCAGTCGTTACTATTCCTCCCATCGTGTGCTGCAATTAGAGTTATGAAGTTTTAAACACAACGTTAAATATTAATTTCAAAACACAAAACATTACCGAGTAATTACACGATATCGTGTATTTCTATAAAAAGAATATCTTATATAGGCGGGTTAACATTATTAAAATGTTAAAGTTTTCAGTATATATGAAAATATGAATTTTGTTATAAATGAACACTGGTGCAACGATTTTTGCATCGAAAATAATTTTGTTTGCGCTATTAACGATATAACTGTGATAATGTTTTATAATTATTATGTCAAAAAAATATATACGCATTGTCCTTCAATCATTCGTTGGGCTTATTTTTTTATTAAAATGTTTACGTAAATATAAAAAAAACATAATTTTTTCAATTATTTCTTCCTTGTCTCAAACAATGTCTCGGAAAACGATTAGATTAATATTAACATTTTATTTTATTCAGCGAGAAATGATCAAATCGGTTGATTATTTCAATAGAATTATTGAAGTATCCAAAGAACATTACCGTCGTTATGTTTTTGTTTTATGTAATACTTATTTTCGTATTGTAGTTTTATGATTAATATTTTCATGTATGTATACTTTATTATAAATTGATCTCAATAGTTATTATTATTTTTCATGATTGTCTATTTGTTGAAATATGTAAAAAATTGAAATGTTGTGAAACACAATTAGTGTCTAACCGATATGATTTTTTATGAATTAATATTTTGCGTTAAGTTTCTTCGGGGGTTTATTATTATTATTATTATTAGTGGTGTGAGGAGGGTGTAATTTTATAAGTGGCACAGCCGTGGCTATGTGTTAAAATAATAAAAAAAATGTAAGGTTTTTCAGAATTTTCAATAAAAAGAAATTCTTGTATAATATTTAAAATCTTTAAAGGATTAATAGAAAAAAGAAAAAGCGCCTCCCGTGTGCCGATTTGCTGCCCTCCCGAACCGCTTTTCTTAATTAAATACGACTGTATTCTTTTTATTTTTACATATAAATGTATTCTTTGTATATTATAATTGTATTTTATTCGCATGTTTTAAACATATAAATTCCTCCGACGTTAATAAATAACGAACAAAGAAGATGACGTATAGAACAAATGTGTGTACGTTTTTGTTTTTGTTAAATCCTATTAAATCGCTCGTCACAGTTAAATGTCATTTTTATAAATTATTTTACAACGTTCGTGTAACGAAAAACGATATTTTTCCTAAGCATGTCGTTTTGAAAGAAAACGTCATACGCGTTTTGTCAACAAATAGAAAATGAAATATTTTTTACATTTATATATTTACACCGAAAGTGAAATATATATATATATATATTAACTGTTGTTTTTCATAAAAAAAAAATTAAAAATAATATATAGGCACGAATAAATTATAAAAGTAGAAATTATTTTTTTTATATTAGGTACGGCATTTCGTTATGCGCGTGTGTCACAGTGTTGCGTGTCCTCAGAGTTAAATGGTTTAATGAGGGGGTGGGAGGAGAAAGGAGTATTTTTTGAATAAATATTATTAATATTGAATATAATAAAAGTCACGAACGGAGATTATAACTTTATATCACCGGCCCAAAGAATGTTGGGAATTATACATTTTTTCACTCGTTTATATCGATAATGTGCGCAATACAATTTCTACGTATATTTAAATATTTATGTCTAACATCCGTAAAAAAGAAACTCTTAAAGGAGTACGTTATAAACTACTACGTTGGATATATTTTCTATAAGTGTGTATGGAAAAAAGAAGATAATAATAATAATATGATGATGAAGTACGAGTTTAAATAATAAAATTGTATACTGCAGGTCAAATTGTATGTTTGTGTGTGTGCATCTCGACGAGACGTGAATATAATTAAATATTTATTATGTCTAGTATACAGTACCGTAGTAGCTTCTTGTATTGTGTGATCACATATAAGCCGCTTCATAAATAAGACAAAATTAAAGAAAAAAAAAACGATAATATTATGAAATATACGTCCTTTTGATTTGTGCGATACTGGACGCTGTGCGGCGTATTTTTTTTTTATCCGGACTTCGAATCCGATAATTTTTGCTTACGAACTAAAAAAAAACTCATAATTTCAGATTTTCTAATTTCTTTTTTTTCCTCAAGATTGAACGGCGTTTTATTTTATTATATTTTTTGTGAGTCTGCAGTGATACGAATGTGTTTTATATTCATTCATACAGTTTATTTTTATGTACACACTGTGTTTTTGAAAAGAAAAAAAACTCGTGTCTGTCTGCAATTATTTCTAGTTTTAGATAGTGAGAAACGACCTCTCAGATATTTACTGAGTTGTTCTCCGCATACAAAATGTATTGTAAAAAAAAAAAAAAAATAAGTTATGCTTACCTCCGTTATTAATCAAATTGAAACGTTTAAATTTCATTGGTACCCCATCATCAAGAAGAGAAATTTTATGGTACGGTAATTCACGTTAAATGGATTAATCCCTAGTTATATTAACGCATATAAATGTTTTAATGACTTTATCTATATTTTGTTGGTATATTACTCTTACAAGATAATCGACATAAGATTTTCTAATCTTATCGACAGAAATTACATCACCTGAAGTCAATTATTTTTTATAAATCGTTAGTAAACCAGAAGACCGGAACAGTATTTATATGACGCAGGTTATTTTGGATTTAGGAAAAAAATAAGTTATTAGGCGCTAATAAAAAATATTGTTGTGGATAGAGAAGAATCAAGGAACATTTCATTATTGAATCAATTTTCAGATTAAATAATAAAATCAAAGGGAATTTTGATTGTAGTGACTTAATTTCAAAAAACGGGGTAGATCTACACACCGGATATGTCACTGGCAAAAAATCGATTCGTCAACGGAATTCGAAAAATTGGAAAATTTTTCTCTCACACAACAAGTTGTACCACCTACAATAAAATAATACTATTGAATAAATGTGATTTTATTTGATATAATTTCTGTGATAATACTTTGTAACGCATATATTACAATATCATTGATGATACGACTGAAACACGGATAAGTCTCTGTTTGTTTATTTTCGGCGTATCCGTTGGTTACGTAACACATAAAGGTTATTAACGAGATACAATTAAAATTTAATTTAACTATTTAACTCATTTTATTGACAACTATTATTAACGTGCATTTATTATTATTAGTATTTTTTTTTTTTTTTTTTTTTGGTCGTTATAGTTTACAATATTTTTTTTTATAAGTTTGTGTAATTCTACTGTTATAATATTTATATTTTATTTTTTTTATAATAATAACCACGTGAAATGACGTAATAATATCATAGCGTAATACAGAAAAAGATAACAATGTATATTGTTCGAAATAATAATGCGAATTGGGTCATAATAGTTTCATATATAATTGTCAATATGTGACCACCGTTTGTCATTGTAGTCAGATTAAATATATATATATATATATATATATATATATATACTATATCGATTAAATTTTAATATATTATGATATATACCAGTCGATTACGCCTGATAAATATGGAAATTTATAAATTGATTGATGCTGAAAATGTAATGTTACAGTCACGAATAAACCGGAAAATAATAATAAATTTCAGAAAAAAAAACTCTACTATTAACTCGTTCTTTAAATACAGAAAAATAATCGATGGACTTATGTCGTATAAAGTTGAAAAAAAATAAATAGAAATTGGTACGGATGAAATTCAATAAAATTTGTACAAATCATTCGGCTGAAGCTGAAAATGAAAGATTTTTATTGTCTACTCGTATATTATATATTATAAAAGAGACGATTTTTTTTTATCAAATATTAATATTATTTAAACATTTTATTATGTTGACATGAAAAAAGCGAGATTATAAAGAAAATTAAATATATTTTTTTTTTTATTAGACATTCGACGACGGTGTCCATTGCTATTAAATAAGTATTTCGACATATGAAAATTTAAAAATAACTTTATAAATGATATCGTCCGATTATTATTTAAATGTTTATATATATATATATATATATATATAATTTATTTAAAGTTTCATTAAAAAAAATTTTAATTTTAAAGTTACTATTGGAAAATCACGTGATTCATTTACGCAGAACACTGAATTCTCCTTATTCATTAATGTACATTTATGAAATAAATTATTATTATATTGCACGATGTTGTGTGGTTCTTTGATGTATGTTCTATAGTTATGTACTCGGCTAAAAGTTTTGTTCAATTTACGGCAGTCTGCGATAACTAAGTAATGCTATTAAAAATATGATATATATATATATATTATATATAATCTGTTTTTCTATTATTATAATGACATATAGAAGTTATAAAAATTATCATTTTATCTGTTTATAAATTTCATTTTTCGCCGCCGAAATTACGTTTCAGATCTGCAATTGTGTGCCAGTCGCATATCCCATCAAGGCCGTTATTTCGGGGTAAAGCAAATAGTTTTTTTTTTGTTGCACCAGAAATGATTTCATTCCACTTTAATCGAATCGGGCCAGAACAAATCCGACAACCTCGTAACCTGGAACTGTGTGTCGTTTGATTCATTTGACCGAATTTTCAAATAATAAAAACGGAATATCGGAAATAAAAACTTATAACGGATGGTTGTCATTGATTTATTTTATTTCTATATGAGATAGCGTAGAGCAAAAACTTGATTTAAAATTGAATTGTATGCAATTAATTAGGGGGGAAACTAATAAATCTAATATGACGAAAAGTGTAATTTTTTTCGAACCCCTTCAAACCTCTCCCGATATTTGGGGATACTTGGAAAACCGTTATAACCGCGAGTCTTCCGAATTCACATTACGAGAAAAAGTGAAAAAAAAAAAAATCAAAACATATCTATACTTTATGTGGATACATTGGTATAAAAGCCAATGTGGTTACTGAACTCAGTCGTCATATGATTTGAACGCGTTTTTCGCATTAACTCTGCTTTAACGTTGCTTAGCGTAACTTTACGTAATTGATGACGTCACAGAGCTAAGATATTTCCGTGTCAAAATTAATAACGTGTGATGTATACCAAAATCCGTACGATTAAGTTGAAAAGAATTAATTAATAAATTGTACTCGGCGAAAATTTTTCTAATTCCCATCAATTAATCCCCGCGGACGCCTTCGTATCCGCCCACCCCGTATGAATATGCGGGTATACTCGGTAAGTGGTTATAATCGCGCGGTTTCCACCACCGCATTATACAATATATACTCATTAAATATATACAACAATACAATAATCGCGTGTATACATTTTTTTCTTGTATATATACGTAGTAAAAAAAGAGTTGCTGCTGTAGAACGACGGCTACATGGCGCGGTGCAAGAGGCAGAGAGAGAGAGAGAGAGTGATGGGGAAAAAGAACTGAAAAACCGTTTCTTCGCTCACACACACGCAGACATACAGACACGCGCGTAATATATTATGTACGCGCGTGTTATGTGTGTGTGTGTGTGTGTGTGTGTGCCGGAGCGATCGTCGTGTGTGGTCTTCTCGGCGGTAACACGCACGCGCGTGCACCGTCCCCGCACGAACGAACACTCTGTAACGCGCGCCGGTCTTAGCCGCCGCCGGTGTGGTGGTAGTGCCACCGAGCCGGTTTCCACACATTTTTATGCGGCGGCCGCGGCGGCGGCGATAGAGCAGATAAAATCGCCGCCGCCGCGCGCGCACACACACACTCATTACACGACACACACAAACAACAATAAAGCGGCGGCGGTGGGCATTTATTATATTATACGACCACCACCACCACTACCGGATCCACACGCATTACTAATATATGTAAATGATATCGATAAAAAAAAATTTAATCGCTTTCCATACCTGCTAATAAAATAAATAATTAATATTAATCGAACAAATTATAAAAAACGAAAAAAAAAAATCGATTTAAAATTAATTTTAAAAATACGTCGCCGGTGTACGCGACACGTCATTTGAAATACAATTTTCGAAAAAAAAAAAAATGAAAATCTATTCAGAATCCGAAGTGTACGTTTAGAAAAGTTTTTTTTTTTGTACGACACTCGGACATTTTAATAATACATACAACGTAACGCATTTATATAACATGTCTCGTAAAAATGTCTGTTTTTGGAGAACGTATCGATTAATATTAAAAGTAATTCTAAAAAAAAAATATTTCAATATTCATAATTTACTATGGCTGTTCGTTTTTTTTTTTTTTTTACTCCGTCATTGAGTATTTTTTTTTCGCGTAATACCATCCGTGCGGTGTAGTAAATGATTTTCAAATAAAACAAACACTTAAATATTTCTTTAGTTTTACAAATACTCTTTGGTTTTAATTGCGCATTTATATATAATAATTAAAAAATTTAATTTAATTTATATTTAATAATTCATATATATATATATTTATAATATATAAATTGAATAATAATAATAATAATAATAATAATAATATCAATATCTCGTTCAATACATTACACGGAGTTTAAACATTTAATTTATAGTATTATTTTCTTTGCTGTTTTTATTTTTAAAACTCTACGTCCCTTTGTTCATAATTTTCTCTCTCTCTCCCTCTCTCTCTCTTCAGTTTTTTTTTATCTTTGCGTTCAGAGAAACAGGCATCTTCCAAATACGCAAACACGTAATTGTTCGTAAATGTATTTCTGTACACGGTAAACGCGCCACTTTTTCGTTTGTTTTCGTCGTCGTTGTACCGTCGCGTACGTTTTCAAATTTGCCGTGAGAAAATTACCAGTTTTTCCATCATTGTGTGTATATTAACAAATCAATATTTTAATTTTCCGTGCGCGTGTAATTCTAGTATTTATATTTAAATTTGTTATACGGGTGAACTCAAGACTCATTTAGATTTAAGTAAACCGTTGGCGGCTGGACGGAAAGTGGTGTTGTTGCTCATTGAGAACTTTCCGGAATCATATTTTAAGGTTGCACACCACGGTTAGATTGAAGTGTAACAGTTTTTGTCGATATGCCGTGCGTGTTACAAGGTCGACATCAATTCAACATCGATTTGTACGTGAGTGAAGTGACACAGCAGAGTACTTTGAGGGTATTCCAGTGACTTTTGGAATGCAAAGTTAATCACGTGATGAGGGGACACTTCATTAGCGCAGATGACATACAACGGGCTAACAGTACAATTCAGAATCACCGCCAGTTGCCAACTCTGTCCATATACCAGGCACCACCTCAAACATTTTAATGTTGGTTGACTCGATATCTACATCGATCCCAGTGGTATTTCAATATGTTTGACGCACGGACATCTGCAATGTCTATGCCGGATGGGCAGTAGTCACTGCGGCGGGGAGTTTAATGAAATACAGTAGCATACGTGTTTACTATCGGACAGTTGCGATGCTTGGTTTGCGTTTGCCAAGCGAATCAGTTAGATGTATTAGATATGTTTGTTTGGCGATTTTTTTTTTTTTAGTAGTAAATTGTCGGATTAGAGAGTTTGTATGAAATTTTGTGTTAAGAACGGAATTAAGTGTAGCGAAGGTATGACAATTAGCTGTCAGTTTAAAAAAATTAATTTTCAAAAACGAGGCATTTAGAATAGGAAATTCATTTTGGACGATACCAGATCAATTGAGTGAAAACGTTTTTTTTTTTACACTAGTTCGCATCATAAAAAAAAATGAATTTTTTCAAAGAGGCGACATTATATAAAATTATTGTCATTTTAGCTTTGATTGTGTGAATGAATTGAAATTATTTTATAATAACTTGTCAACGGATATATTTTTTTTTATACTATACATCATGATGTTTTTTTTATTTTTCATTACGAGATAGCAATTATATGCCAATATTAACATGAAAATGTATTATTTATAAACTGTTTTCAAAATTATATTTCCATTTTTTATATGATAAACAAATGTAAACGTGTGATATTTAAATCACAAAGTTTTTCTCTAAGCCATCTTACAGAAATAAAATGAATTAATGACAACCACCGTTTATCAGTTTTTGTTTTTATTATTTGAAAATTCAGTCAAAGGAGTCGCTATTACAATAATACAATTTACATTTGTTAGACATTACGCATAGTGATTACGACCCACGTTAATTATATAGAAGAAGCGGCTTTTCACAATTTCCGATCATGAAAAATTCTAATAAAAGGTCCCCCAAAATAGGGTAAAAATATTCATAAAAGTGCATATTCATCAAAAATGTATAACAAAAAGTTCATATAAAGTTATCATTTAAAAACCAAAAGTCAATAATATATTCTTATTATAGCGAATTAAGGATATGGGTAAAATAAAAATTGATTATTAAAATTACGAAAAGTATATAAAACGGAATTTGAAAAAAACTTTAAAAAAAAAATTCATATTTTCTGAGATATAATATAGCTTGGTTTATCATTCAAAACAAACATAAAAATCACTCTGTATATAATACAATTCAATGGTAATAATTATACAATATACAATAGAAAATTGATATAGTGTAATGTACACAGTCGTATCGCTTTTAATTTTTTTGTCACCTAATATTTAAAATTAGCTAACTACTGTTACACTTCGCGGGTGAAGTGAATACCAGCAATTCTCATTATAATAATATATTCTCCGAGTAATTTATTCAACGTTATATATGTGTGCGTTTGGACGTTTTATGTTTTATTCCTATGTAACAAAAAAAAAGAAGAAGATCATATATCATTGTTCAGATTATGTCTTTACATTATTTCGACCTTGACGATTTCGATGGTATATAATACGGTCTTTGAAAAAAAAAACTCCTTATATAGTAAATCGTATACACACTCAGGAGATTGTCATTCGGTGGCTTATATTTTTTTTATTCCCCTTTTTCCGAGTCTTCTTATCAATTCTGTAAGAAAAAGGGGGGACATTTCAGTGTGAACACAATATAATTTTGTATATTTTTAGTAATCGGAGGCTTAAAATTAATTTCTAAAAATAGATATATCAGTATAAGGAAATATTAAAGAAAAATCATAAAAATATTTTAAAAAAAAATACTTTCTAAACGTAATTTTATTTAATATCGGACGAATCCGATTTTGGAAACTATAAATAAAAATTGTTCGTTCTTCTATGACGTTTTTACGAAATAATCAAATATTGCGTTTACTTTTATGTTTCATCTGTGGACATTTAGTTTTATTAATTTACCGTATTAAGCGCAAGCTGAATTTTTCGTTTCATTTCCCCTAATAGGTATAAGTAGTTATCGATGTTTCAGAGAAGAACGGGGAGGATTTCTGAGGATAAAACAAAATAATCATACCCCTGTGTCGGTTGATGTTCTTCGCCACATCTCTTTTGTCTAAACTAGTGGTTCTTAACGGGGGTGGAAATGCCCCCTTGAGAGCATTTCGGCCCCTCTAGTGGAAGATGGTAGATTTGAAGGGGATGTTGAGGGGGGGGGCGATGAGCTTTCAAATACGAAATGATGGAAAGAACAAAAAAACAACACCACGAATTGTCGAACGTGAAATCACAAAAGTTATAATTGCTACTTATCAGGCTCAGGGCAATCATTGAAGAGGTTTATTAAAACATTTTTTCTTATAGTAAAGTAAAATCATTTTGTAAAATGGAATAGAATAAAACATTTACTATCTTCTTAAAATAAGATTTTTATTTTAATTTAGAATACTAATCTATATATTTATGAAAAAATTTTGATTGGCAGGAGGGAGCAGTCTGTTATCACGATAGAGGGGCATTGAACTAAAAAAGGATAAGAACCACTAATTTAAATGTTAAATAAATATTAAACTGATCATTTATGTATAAATGGCAGTCGCGTTATAGTAATAAAATATACTGTGTTTCGTAGAGAAAAAAATGGTAAAAATTCGATTTTTTTTCTTCTTCAGAAAAAAACATTAGGAATTAAATTTCGAAACAAATTTAAAAAAAAAATAATATAAGTTTTCTTTTGCATTTTAATAAATAGACTAGATTTATATAAGTTAGTAATGTGTAGAGTTACGAAATATGTTTTAATGCAACGAGCGTAAATGATTTACGAGCAATAACTGTCAATGTGAAGTGATTACAAATCGTACAAAAGTGTGTTATATTCGTTTTTTTTCGTACTATTGTAAACGCACGATGAAATAAATGCAAAAATTTAAACCGATTAAATGTTTCCCAATGTCTCGAGGAGATTTTACGGTTTGAATTCAATTTATTTTCGAATTTAACGGTGGTGGAATTAAAAGCGTCGTCTCTGTTAAAATTATGTGGAAGAAAACGAGTTAAACAGTAAGCGTGTGTTAAATTATACTATAAACATCTTCGGCAGTTATAAAAAAGGCGCCTTTTTTTACACCAGACATCATCGCCTTTTTAAAATATTCACGACTCGTCTATAAAAAATAAAATCGTTAATTTGGAAGTTCCGCATGAAATCGTTACGAACACATATTTACTGCAAATACCTACGTCTCAATGGTCTGTGAGGAAGTAAACTTTTTTTTATAATATAATTAACAGTAAAAATAAATAGTGTACTCTCCAATACAGCATATAATATTCCATTAAATATAATGTGGAAATTTTTCGCATTTTTGATTATATAATATAGTGGCGCCTCACTTTGGCTTTCAACTCTTAGAAAAACCAATTTCTAAAGGTTTATCTTACAACAATATTTATTAATTTAAATAAAGACGAATCCCTGTATTTTCACGCACTTTTTTTTGTTGTTTTACATCACATTTATATTGGAAATTCTAAATAATTTCAAATTTATATGATTTATAATTATTTTTGATATTAAATATTATATATTTTTAAAAAGTTGCTACTATGCAACACATAGATTAGTTGTAAATCGATTTTAGATTTATTTATTTAGATGGGCCATTGTTCATTAACAATAATAGTATTCATGTATCCAAGTTTACAGTAATAGATTTATAAAAAAAAACTTTTTTCTTCTCATTTTTTCTTTTTTTTTGAAAATAAAATATATATTGTAAACAAAAACCTATACTATTTTACTACTCAACTGTTTCGTAAGAAATAATAATATTGTGCAAAAATTAGGCAATATTAAAATTATTAATTAGACACACACGTCTATTAATTAACAAGAGTGTTTTGACAATAATTAAAAAATTAACGGATTGTCATATAAAATTGGATTGTTTGAGTTCGACACTGAAATTAAGTAATTCGATTATTTATTTATTTATACATTGTATAATATTATTTAATAATTTATAAAACGTAACACTGGAACTATTGGGGAGTATATTTATGCTCTCTAAAAACAAAAATGTGCACGAAAAAAACAACAAGAAATTCAAATAGAACTCTCTATATGAGAACAATCGCTTTGTATTCCGTATGGGTGTTATTCGAGATAAATTAAATTTCGTGATTAAATCATTGTACTCGGACATTCGTATATCGCACGATGAGATAACAATTGTAGCAACTTTCAAAAGTAGGTTTTGAGATATGTAACATACAACAGTTTTCTTCTTAGAAGCAGTGCATTATTTATGACTGTAAAAACTATTGTCAACTAAATAGCACCTAAATGGTAAGAGATGGAAGTTACAACGGTGTTTCATTGAAAGAGCGTTAACATTTACATAAGAATCCACCAAAATCTGAAAATTGTCATTTTGGAAGTTACGACACTTGTCATCTCATAATGCGATATTTTCTTTACTTTTTTTTATATGCATTTGAGAAGAACGTCATTTTTCTAAACCCCCGCACGGACTTATAATTTTTAACCGATTTATATATATATAATTTATTTATCAACGTTCCTTGTGAATTTTTCTTTTATATTTTACAAAGCGTATTCAACGACAAGATTGAAAAAAATGTATTTAGAATATAACAATTGAAAGTACGTACCAAAAAAAAAGTATTTAAATAATATTTTATTCGTATATGAAAAAAAAAACAAAAACAAATCTTCGAATATTTTTATACCTGATAATATACAATAATCAGTGTGTACCCGTTTACGAGAATGAGTCCACATACACAAACTCGATTAAAAAAAGAAGAATTGGAATTGCGCGAATTTTTTGTCCGACGTTGATACTATACTTTCACGTCACTGCGTCGATGTCCGTCGTCTACACATCGACGATGACGATTGTGTTGTTGTGAACCCATGGTTATTATTTTATTTTATATAATGGTATTTGTATAAGAGTATATTGTAAAGACTAGACACTATCTGTCTATATAGTCTATAGTGACAGATATAAGCAACCCGCTGAATTAGCAAATTCTTGGTTGCGTTGGCTCGACAGTGCCTCGTCCCCGGCGACCGCCGAGCAGTGTTGTATTAACTGTGTAACTGACAGAACCTTCGTAATCTATCATATAATATTTTTGTGGTGAAATAGTAATAAATATAGTATATGATTAATTAATAAAGTTTATTTATTCTTTTTTTATATATTATATTGTTGTGGACACGTTCATAACATATTTTTTGGTGGCAGCGGTGGGATCCGTAGATTCCAGACCAATAAATAAACATAAAAAAAAATTAAACATTTTATAAACCTATAATATTTCTCTTCACCTAACAAGTAAAAAAGCAGTGTCAAGTGCGAGATTTAGTTTGTTTATATAAATACCGCGAATACAGAGCATCCAGAACATTCAGAAAATCAGAAGAAATTAGAAATTTTCGAAGTCAAATAATATAATATATGTTATATTATATTACGCGAAGAGACGAGTGCAATAACGGACACTGTCAGCAAATTCGACGGACGTTGTCGAGTTCAGCCGCTCGCACAGTCACGGTACGTCGTATGTCGCCGTCTTCGTCGAATAACACGCCGCCCGAAACACTGTTGTCAATTTCGTGCGACTGATTTTGAACGCGCCGCCGCCGAGAGTCACTCAGATCGAACGTCACACGGCTGACCGTGAGTAGCCGCCCGATACGTCATCACGTAATAACGCCGCCGCCGTCGTAACAGCTGTACAGCTATACGCGCCGTCGTTATCGGTCTCGAGTGACAACACGCCGCGCCGTGTTAATACAAGGCGCCGCCGCGTCATTTGTTTACAAACATTAATCAGAAAGCCATTATAAATAATAGTGGTCCCTGTGCCAGCAGTTTCGGGGCTAGTGAGCATCTACACCGAGCATTTACACCGAGCATCTACACCGAGCATCTACACCGAGCATCTACACCGAGCATTTACACCGAGCATCCACACCGAGCGTCCCGAGCATTAACACCAAGCAGTTGCACACAGCAGTATGGACACGATGTTAATAGTCACGGTATTGTAAGTAAATTTAAATACACACTCCGTAATTACTTATAGTAATTCCATTAATTACTCCTATAATTGTAAAAGAAAATAATTTTTTTTTGGTTACATTTTCTGTATGTATGTAATATTATTAGATAAGTTATTGTAAGCATTTTAATTTTGGATTAAAATTTTGACCAATCTTTAACATGGACAGCCTTACGCGATACTCTTAAAACTGCGTTAGAGCCGCAACGTACAACTACACATTTATTTTTGGAGCTATACTCCAGTAAGCAAAAATTAGGAGAGGATGTGTTGACTTATTCCTCCAGAATCGAAAAGTTGCAAAACCTCATTGTAGAGCAAGAGACTAATGGAAAGTCTTTAGAAGTAGCCAAAGCTTTAGAAGCAAGCTTCGAGCAGCAAATAGTCCAAGTATTTATTGAAGGGCTTGGATCATTGAAAGACTTCATAAAGGCTAGAAACCCCACGACTTTAGAGAAGGCTATCCAAGCCGCAAGGGAAGAGGAACGGGTAAGACGTTCTGCAGAAGAATCTAAGAAATTGTATAACCCAACAAAACATTCGGAGGCGCTAAAGTCCAAGTTATGCTTCAACTGCAGTAAGATGGGCCATATGGCGAAAGACTGCAAGGTCATTGACCGAAGTAGTACGGTAAAACAATCGGGTTTGTCACAACCCCGATCAATACGCATTATTACATGTCAATACTGCCGGAAGCAAGGACACACGAAAGACGTGTGCCGAAAATTAAAATACGTTCGAGAGAAAAGAAAGGAGTCCAGTTCAGTGGAAAAATCAGAAAATCGCAGTCAGTATTCGGGAAACCAAGTGCAGTCGACTTCCAACGGCGGGCGGTCGGCGGGCAGCTTAAAGACAGCCGTAATAACATTTCCACCATCTTCTTAAACGCTATCCAAGAACTGCACTTCGAAAAGAACGGCCAAAGTCTAAAGCAACAGAAAATTCAGAACCTCAATTAGGACCATTTGTGTTGTCAATGTCCCCAGACCATTACACCGAACATTAAACTATTAGTTGACTCAGGCGCTGACGTAAGCTTTATAAAAGTTTCGTCGTTAAAGGACGAAATTATGGTTAGTGAACCTACGGAACAGAAACTTACAGGACTCAATTCACTCCCTAAGTTCATTAGGGATGACCACGCTAACTCGTCGAATAGGACAAGAAGAACGTACAGCAGAATTTCACGTAGCACCTCCTACATTTCCCGTACCATATGATGGAATTTTAGGGAAACCATTTCTAATCGGGTTAGAGACAATTGTGAATTACAAGACTAAACAATTAATCCTTACAGATAATCAAAACCATGTTCACTTTGCAGAGCACCCAGAGTCACCAAATTCAGTGGAAAATACAGAAACATTAGGAACTTTAATAACAGAAAAATTTCAAATAACGATACAACCTCGTAGTGAGACATTAATTAGCATTCCCACTCCAGACTATCAAGAAGAAGAAACATTTTTAGTACCAGCACAAACTTTAACTGATTCAATTCTTTTAATATTTGTCTTTGATATATTTTCCGTGGTATTGCTTATTTAATTTCACCTTTTTCTTACAGTTAGTATTCAATTCGTGTATTAGGGGACAGAATTTAATAATTAAATATATTGAAGTCCGCAGAAGTCGAATATGTGTCAAAGTTATCTGCGCCTTGAGTCGACTCGGGAAATCACTGGTTTATATCGTTATAGTATCGCAATATCGAATAAAAAATAATTTAATAAAAAAATAAAAACAAAGTGCAATACGTACAAAAATGTGTTGACGAGTTTTTTTTTGGAATCGCATATACTAGAGAAAAAAGTTTTATATTATTTTTAAGCGAGAAAAATTAAATATTTAATTAAAATCACGTGTACATTATTTAATAGTATTTACTTTTCCTTTATCATATAGATATCCGAGTTTTGTATAATTATTTTCTGAAAAATATTCATACATTTATATATTAATAATATTACTTTTTATATTAATTATGTAGTCGACTTTTTTCGTCACTGTCGACCATAGGAGTCGTTTTATTAATTTAGAATTTAATTAATTTTTTAAGTCACGAGAGGAATTTAAACTTCGCCAACCCGCCATAAACACCACTAATTGCTTGAGAATAGTACTGGAAAATAGACCACAAGGGAGAACTGCAGTTCTTTGAAGGCCAAGGTACTATAAAATAGGAAAGACGAGGTAAAGCCAAGAGTGGATTGCAAGGACACGTCATTAGATAGGGGAAAACTGGAGACTTTACTTTGGACTTTACGGTTTTAAAAGTGGAAATCACGAAGGGAAAAGTAATATTATGACGGACGAAATGCTTCTTGGCACTTTCGTCCAATCGTGTATTAAAATCGGATATAATATAATGTACAGTTTGTGCCACAATTTTGATCCCTTCCTCCCTCTTTGTCAGTAGATGTAAACAAACGACAGACTCATCTCTCCTTATTAATTAATATTACGTCAGCATAAGTCCGATACTCCAATTAAAAAATAAAACAAATATTGTTTATTATAATATAAAATCCGCGGTTATCTAATACATTTGCAGATTTAAAAATATGCCCGATAAAATAATTTGTAATAGATCATTTATTCAGAAGGTGGGGTTTTCTTTATTCTCCACTTTTCCATATTATCAATACAATATACTTGAAACCGTATTTATCCCCCTTCAGTGAGTTTTACAGTGACCATTTCGTCTTCGTTCTGCAGCCATGTCGCATTTCTCCAACATCTCGTTGTGTACGTTCAGAACTGATACTTGGAACGCACTTGAGTTTTCAACGTCAATTGTCTTAGTACTTAATAATAATAATAATAATAAAAATAATAATAATAATAATAATAAAAATAATAATAATAAATTATCGTGATGCATAAACAATAAACATATACGTAAACATGTGTATTGGACTGGGTGTAGTTACGACTATTTATCCGTGTACTATAAACCGGGAGTGGTCTATTTGTGATCTGAGTTTCTCGAGGTCGATTTACTTAAATAGAAAAAAGAAAAAGATATATTTTTTAAAGTTGAATTCTCGCGTAATAAAAAAAAAATTATGTCAATGGAAACTTTTTGTTTTTAATTAGAACTTTGTGCGCTGCTCGCATAATTTCGTTCGATAATCTCACCGAATCCCTTGGGGAAGGGGTATATAAAAACATGTCGAAAGCTCTGTATAGTCATTGGAGAAACGGTATATTTCGTATTCTTGGTATGTTTTTATGTCGATCCGAAGAAGCGGGTGGAATATGAATCGATTCAGCAGAGCATTCCTACCCCACTCGTACATAATTCGGGTATTTCGTTTACTATGCCGAGTGCCAAAAGTTTATTGTTTTTCATCTGCCACAGTCGGCCGATTTATTTGTTTTATATTTTTAGCACTGATATAATATCTCCTCGAGAGGGGGGGGGGAGGGCAAGACCATCACAACGAACCTACAGCATCAGACGTGTTATGCGCGCGGCATATATTAAATAAAATATATCGAGACTGCAGTGGACCTGCAGTTATCTCTCTTCACAGCCTCCGCGCGCGACTCTCTTTTATAATATTATGTATACGCTCGCAAACCGTGCCGGACATTTATTTTACTACACACACACACACACACACACACACACATCACAGTGTTCACTTTCAACATAAATTTGTGTTTTTGTCGTTCGCCGACCGCGCCGCCACTTGGGTGGTCTTATTCTCGTGTGTGTGTGTTTATATGTGCGCAATGTCATACCGTTGAATTGCAAATACGTTACCACGATAAACACTCGATATGTATATATATATATATTGGGCCGTCGCGCATTCGCTTTTTCAAACAATTCTTTTTTATTTTGTGTATGAAAAAAAAAGTGGGCATGCGTCTATTATTGCTATATAATAATAATAATAATAATCGCGTAATGTGTTACGTACTAGCTACTCGTTTTCGTGAAATGAATTTAAAAAAAATAAATAAAATTTGATATTTCCCCCTCCCCTTCCCATTTGAAATAAGTGCGTATATAAACGTTGTCGTATTACCTGCAGGGGACAGAGACGACAAAATACTTTCAATCCCTTCAACCACTCCCCACCCACCAAACACTCCAAAATAATAAAAATATATAGCAACAATAATAAAATATATAGTAACAATAATAATAAAAATAAAAAGATTCACTGTATTTTATTTATATTCACTTTGTAATAATATAAGAAATAAATAAATATATATATATTTATTTATTTATGTAAAAATGTACAAATTTGACAATCAAAGTAAACTTTATGAGCAGTTTTAAAATGCGGAGAAAGTTATTTTCGTCGCATTTTTAAAGTCAGTTTCCCACAAACTTAGCAGAAGCTATTGGGGTAATTTTTACATTCGTGTGGCGTAATTGAACGTTAAATGAATGCTCGTTATTAATTACAACTCTATTGACTGTATATGATCGCCATAGGTGTACTATTAAGAGAAGATATGATATTACAGTCCATATACATTGACACGAGTAATGCAAATTTAAACCTGTCGAAATATCAAAATCCCAGTGCAAATCTATTCGTGCGAGGTATTGAGAGAGCGCCAGCGTGGTTCAGTTAATCTTTCTAACTTTTGCTATATATTTTTCTTATTGTTGCTGTATATATGTATATAACATATAAAACAGAAGTCATATATACATTCTGGAGGTCATTTTACATAGGAATCAGCAGGAATGGTGTTGGGGTTCGGAAAAATTCAGAAGTGACAATTTAATAATTTAAATAAGAAAAACCCGTAATATTATATAAAAATCACTAACTAATTGTTTAATATAATTAACAAAAAGCTCAATCCTTATGCGAACGCCTGTGAAACCAGCTGATAGTTTTTTTTTATAACAAATATTTTGTAAAATTTCGTATAAAGGTCACACAAGACTTCTTGGATCGTGAATTTCCACTCGACTCTATGTGTTATAATACAATACGAATATACATTAAATTCTATTTCGAAAACAAATTACTAACATTTTTTTACAAATACATCAATTCCACAATGGATTTTTGAAAATACTCGCAGGAATTGTTGACTATAACCGCTGCTCTTTGTATATAATTTCACTCGTTGCAACCCCATCTATATAAATGTGGCCTAAATACCACCGACAATAAGAATTTTTTTCGTGTTGAATTATATTTTCGTCGCTCGTCGTTATAATATTATAATATGTATGATGCGTCCTGGCGTGCGTAAATATCACAATATTATTATTTGTATGATATACGCAATAATAATATAAAGTCCATAAAAACGAGACGGCCGCCGCCGCCGCCGCCGAGTTGTCGTCACCGTGTCAAAACTATAATATTTATTATATTACACGCGCGTTTCGAATAATCTCGTCGTGTATGTACCCCATAAATATGTAAAAAAATATATATATATAAAATACGCATTATCGCGCGGCGTCGGTTTTTTTTCTACTCTTATATATATATTTAACATATGTTTTTCTCGCGGGCGCGCGCACACATAAAAATGTCAATCGTAAAGTATCGGTCATCCTTAATAGTAATAGTAGTAGTAGTAGTAGTAATAGTAACTATATCTACCGAAAACACCATTATGTGTGTGTGTGCCGAAGAATATAATAATTTTATACGACAAAATATTTATTGTGATGTGTACGTCGTCGTCGTCGGAAAACGCGGCGCGCGAAGAGCAGTAAAAATCCTGCTGCAGCTCGTCTCCGTCTATCGTTTCGCGTCGTATTTCGGACACGGACTACGCAATAAATGTATAACAACGACGACGAATATTATAATAATATACGCGTTGTAAAATAATAATGTGCTTTTGCGGCGGATGGACGGTCCGACGCGGTGTTTTTAATTACTCGTCCGTGCGACGCGCAGCAGTGGAGAGAGACCGCCGACCGATATCGTCTTTTCGGCTGCGGCGGCCGTCATGTTACAAAATAAAAAAATATATATAATAAGGAAGGCTTAAAATATATATTATGTTATCCCGTCGGCGATTATTATTGGTCCGGTGGTATCGTGTACACGGCCGTCGACTTAAGAAGAAGAAGAAAAAGCTGCAGTCGTCTCGGATTTCATAGTTTTCTTATCCGGGGGAGAGCAAAAAAAAACCAGTTTCCTCCGTTCGTTTCTTTGTATACTTGATGGTGGAAAAAAATTATTTCGGTACTGAAAATTCTCGAGTTGGAGTAATTTTATTTTATATATTTTTAAGCCGTTCCATATGTCCGGCAAGACTGCGTTTCCATCATACTTCAATTGACCGATTTCGTCAACGAATCCGTCCCGGTATTGATAGTGGTGTACGTACTCTTTCTTTCTGAACGTGCTCACAATTTGTACAATTTTTTTTTCACTTTTTTTCTATATACTAATATTTTAAACTTATATTTTGCAGATGACTAATGCGCGACCGGGTTTTTAATTCACTGTGTACTTTTTTAATTGTACTGCAGCACGCGTATATTGTCAATAATAATCGTTATTAATGCCGGACGCGACATTAATGTCGTCGTCGACTTGTCTGTGCTTCATTTGTGTGATTTTATGTACGTTATTACGTAGTGGTTGGTGTCCTTCGTCTTCTATATTGTATAAAACATCTTCGTACAGAGGAAATCTTGCTAAACGAGTTAGAAATTGATTTGTTCGCGTAGTGCAAGGCATTTATTTCACTTTTCTCATTACATGCAATCGGAAACGTACGCGTCGCGTCTTCTTCTTCTTCTTCCTATTATTATTATTATTATTATTATTGACGTTTTTCCGTATAAACACACCATATACCGTCATTGTATATACGTATATAAATAATATACGAATTCTCCCCCGTCCGTGGGTAAACGGTCGAATTGTCAACGTGCGTCGTAGCACGAGACAATAATTAATCGAAGCGTAATTATATATATATATGTGTGTGTATAAAAACTACTTCCCACGTACTGGCTGCTTACGGCTGTTTTTGCAACGAAATCGGTTATATAATTTATTTATTTATTTATTTATAAACTAATATAACATACACAGTTGTGTTGGATTCTAATATATTCATCAGAAATTGACTTCGTAAGTGTGTTTTATATATAATTATTTTGTACATTTCATCGTTAAGTATTCCGTTGTTCGCAATTAATACATTGAAGTCACGTCAAATATATATATAAGAAAAATCGTATTATACTTCAAGGAGGCTTATTCGGGGAGTGGGATTCCGGAAGTTTAAAAGTGTTTTCATTTGATTCGATTGTAATACTAAACTTGAATGACGATTAAATAATATAATATTAATATTATAAGCGTATAATTATAATTATATAATAATATTAAATACGTGAATTATAACACGGTTTATAGTATGTGTGTAGACGAACAGATTTTTATTTGTTTCTTTAATTAAAACGCCTGAACAAACGTGGAAATAATTGTTGTTACATTTCAATATTAAGAACGTTGTATGTTTTTTTGAAAATTATATAATAAGAAAAACGGCCTCAATTCGTATAATTTATCATAATCGCACGTATTTTTCTTTCTGTAGACAATAAATTTGTGGTTTTATTTTTCCAGCCATATAATATATAATATCATATTATGATATTAATATAAATTATATTGTACGTGTAGAGAGATATTATTGTTATCGTCGTTGGAATTTTGACTGTGATTATCGAATTAAGACGAAGGAAATGACGAAAATAATAAAAGCGATTATGTATTGTCGTTCGATAAGTAAGTCGTCGATACACGCATACACACAGTGTTTGATTCACCACCGCCACGATCGGACGTCGTCGTTGCAATTATTGTGTTTCCGACGGTGATCCACTGCGATTCAGTACGTATAATAAAACTGTTCATCTTAATTGCTAGTGTGTGTTTTTTGGAAACACGTTTTGCGATTGACGAGTACTCATTATCATTATTATTATTATTATTATTATTATTATTAAAAAAGCGCAAATATCACGTGAATAACGTCGTTTTTATGTGTACCGGGGAGAATTCTATGCATTGGTTAACGTGTACGAATGTTTCGAACACGTTTGACAAAAGCGATTTTCTTTTATATTATTACACTGTGTTGGAAATAAAAATCCAAAGCCTTGTTGTAATATTATACAACGCGCGGGTGCCATAATGCTAAATTCATTACGAGTTGCTGTTTGAAATTCGCCCGATGACGGCGGCGGCGACGGCGGCGGCGGCAGCGGCGGCGGCAGCAGCGATGCGGTCTATATCTGTACCCGTAACGCCTAATTATTGTGCGCGTTCGTCAATACAAAACGTTGCGAATAATTATAATTGTCCACAATATTTTTTTTCTTATTATTATTTAAAAAAAAAATTCTATTGTTCTCACGCACCCGCCCCCTATATTACCGTATGAGACGGGAGAGATTTCGTTGCGAGAATGAAAAAATAGTGTGATAAAAAAAATTTCGATCATTCACCACGGAGTCGTGGTCGTCTGGTGTGCAGCACAAGTATTTATTTTTTTTTGTGCCTCCCGTGGAAATTGTCTCGATAAATAATAATAATACGTCGAGCGCGTGTATCGCGGTTTTTTCCCGGGCCTTTTGCACAAAAAGCAAAGTTATTTTCAGCCGGGCACGCAAAAATGTTTATCGATGATAATTATATTATCGTCGTAACGTTTGTGTGGGCTCATCATTAGAAAGTTAATTGCCTTTGGAGAAAATGTAATTATCTTTGTGGTAATTCACCATCGTGTTATCTGTTTTCTTCAATTTTCCACACAGTTTTATAATTATTGTCCGCGCAGCAGTATTATAGCTATTGTATTCGAACGACGATGACATGTTTTTAAGACGATTCCGACTGTGAATCGACAGTTAGCGAATTGTTGTCTGCGCACGAACGAGAAGAATTTTGTCAGCTGCGACGTGACGCGACAATTCTCGCGCACGTTTTCGAATCACATTTGAAACGAGCGTCGAGTTTACTACACCGAGGTAAGTTGTGTGTAAACATTTATTTAATGTATACAACTTTTCAAGTTACACACAGTAGTACTAAAGTTAATATTTTAAATATCGCCGTTTTTTACTGTGTATTATAATTAAATACGTACATAAAATATGGACATTTACTATTTATTTGGCTTAGTAAACTCCAAACCATTACCAAATGGTGGCCACAACGCGCGGTACTGTCAAAAACCAAAATGAAAAAATGTTTAGGGGAGGGTTGTAGTTCTCTTATGCCCTGGCGCCCCAGTATTTTTACAAGTATTTATCTGTATATGTATATAATAACAGTTATTATTATGTATTTTTATAATAAACAATTTTATATATATATTAATATTATTTTCGTCCACAAGCTATCATATTCGCAGCTGATTATAAAAACAATCGCGATGTTTATATATATATATATATATATATACAGATTAGTTAGTAGAGGAGAAGCTGTCATTTTTTTTTTTTATGGTGAAGAGAAAATTAATAATAATAAGGCGCGATTTGTTTTTTTCTTCACGTTTAGAAACAATTTTTACACAATTTACAATAAAAATAAATAAATACGAAAACACCGGAATGTTTACAAATATGTAGAAAAAATGTTAAATAGTACTGCGCACCACCATAATAATATAATACGTATTATTATTGGTATTTTGCGGTGTCTTCGGAAATATAATGCGCGTATCGTGAAAGTTCTGTCAAAATAATACCGCGTTCCCCCCGATCCGTATATTTCTGTGTTTATATTTTTACAAAAAAATATTTTTGTCACGAGTACGCAGCGTGAATGCGGCTAGAGTTGTATAAACAATTACTACCTACAGACGTGTAGAATAAACTTTTTTTTTTTTCAATCGATCGCACCGACGAGACAAATGTAAAGTACAAAAATATAAAACCGGCAGCAGTTGAATGTTGAATCGGAATCTGATAATCGATATATTTTGTATTCGAATAAACGCGTCCAAAAGAGTGTAACCTAACCGGGTGAAGGGGTCTCTAGTAAGCACAGCGTTATTTATTTTTTTTTGTGTTTTTATTTCCAGTCTCTCGGTAGAACTGTACACGAGCGTATTATATATTTGATAGAGAAAAAAGGAGAATTTTAATTGCGATGATACGATTCATTTTTTTTTTTTGTCTTTTATCGTCTGGAAATACAAAACGCTCTTATCGAACCGGTCATATATTATATTAACGGTTGACCACCAATTTGTTGTTTTAGAATAATCTATTAGAGTGAAAGAAGAAAAAAATATTCGTTAATACCGCAGATTAAATCGTCGATACAATCGTGGTCGGCGTATTTTTATTATTATTATTATTATTATTATTATTATTATTATTCTTATTATTATTATTTTTATTATTATTTTATATTACGCGGCCACCACCTGACGGTCGTCCGTCGTCTCTCCTATATATGGTCCGTTTTTTGATCTCTCGAACGGTTTTTCATTACTTTTTCTCCCTCCCCTTTCACTTCGCATTATTATAACCGCTAAATCGGTTAATTTATCTCTTCAAGTATCTATCGTATTACATTTTTGTATTTTTATTAAACGCATATACCGACGGCGGCGACTGCGATTGGTAAAAAATAAAATGTATGCCGTGTACGTGCAATAAATTATGTTGTTATGTATTGTGTGTACTATTCGGGGTGAAGAATAGTGCGGCAACGATATAATATACGATTCGTAGTCGTTACAGACCGCCGCAGGGTTTCCGCATGGAACAGTAAGAAGAACAAAATAAAAAAAAAAGTTTTCAAAATTACAATTTTTGCTTTTTCAGAATTTTAACGATCATTCGAATTGTCGTTAAAAATAAACGCTGTAGTCGATAAATTCCACAATGGGGGGAGGGGTACATGAAACGCTTGCCGTCGTAAAAATACTGTTTTCAGCTTGGATGTGTAGCTGTGTTCATCGGAGTTACTGGTATAGTAAATAATTAGATGTGACCTTTCTCCTCTATTTCAAAAAGTATGTAAAGTTAAAAATAAAAACTGCTTTAGCTGCGTAGTCGAATTTACGCGATAAATGTAATAAAAATAATAATAATAATAAAAAAAAAAACAATTATCATCTTATGATTACGTACCAAGTTAGCAGAATAATGCAAATGATATAATTAATTATACATACGAGTACATAATATGGTATTTAGCTATTTGTAACACAAATTTGGTCTGATTTTTGAGAGGGAATGTTGTTTAAATTTTAACGGGCTCGATTTATAAACGTTTTTAAAGGGGATTATAATAAATACGCGATGAGCAAAAAGAGGGAGTAAAAAAAAAAAATAATAATAAAAAAAATTGTTACGTTAAAATAATATATTCGTGAGGGGGTGTCCACCACTACTTTGAGAGGTCATCAATATTACTCTATACATAATATATTCATGTTAATGACCATTAAAATTACTTTGTGTATTATTTCATTATAATGATAATTATACTCGAATCGGCCGGTTGTTTTTATTAGATAAGCCTCAATGTAATTTTACTGTGAGCTTTGCGGCCAACGCCCGACACCTTAAATTGTTCCGTTTTTTTTCGTCCTGAACCGTTGCAGCGACTAGTACGGGCAGCACAAATATTGGTCATCGTTTTGTCGGATAATTATTTCAGGTAATCTATTTTTTAATCAGCTTGATTCCATCATTGTCATTCAGTAGTCGCTAAAGAAATTCTTCCCAGCGGATTCTGTCGATGGGTGAATCGCGAGATATTCTCGTCACTGACAGATGGGTTTATCACACGAACACGGGTATGGACGATTTCAATATTCATTTTGTTTTCGAAATATAAAATCATTATTATAATTTTATTATTATTACTATTATTATTATAATTTTATGTAATTTCGTCGCAAACAAATATGTGATGAAACGTTACATATAGCGACCTGTCAAGATTTTTCATTTTAATTTGAAAAAAAAAATAAAATAGAAAACTAATATATCTTTGTAACTAATATACAATAATAAACATATATTTGATAGTCTTTATACATTTATATATATATATATATATATATATATATATATATATATGTCTTTCTCTTTCATTATGTTTGGCGTGACACGAAAATACAAAATAATATTTCCATTAATATATTTAGTTAATTAACACATTGTTGCTTAATAATAATAACGTGTATGATGCCTACCGAGTGCATGTGAATTTCCACATTAATATGTTATCAGGAAGGTTTGTAATATTGAATTTAAATATAAATAATTACCTAATTAAAATAAATTTATATAATCATAATCATTTGGCCAAAATATTTTTCGAAATTTTTTTCTTTTGTCGTGGTCGTTTTCATAAGTGCGATCGGTCAGATAACTTAGCCGTGCGATTATTTCCTTTTTTTTTGTTCAACTTACGACGATTAAATTAAGCTTAAAAAAAATTTACAAACTCGCAATCACTTATTGTCAGAACAAAATACTGGAGCCTCTGGCGTGTCATTATGTTCCATAAGCTTGTTGTGATTTGTGCCGAAAACAATATATATATATATATATATATACTTTTTATACACTTTGGCGGGTAAAAAAAAAAAAATGTACAAGTTCAGATTTGTTTATTGTCGGAACGAAATACTAGAGCCTCTGGTGTGACATGTTCTGTAAGCTCATTGTGATCTGTGCTGAAAATATATATTTATATTAGGCAGGTAAAAAAAAAAAATTACAAGCTCAGATTTGTTTTTTGTCAGAACGAAATACTAGAGCCTCTGGCGTGACATTATGTTCCGTAAGCTCGTTGTGATCTGTGCTGAAAATATATATTTATATTAGGCAGGTAAAAAAAAAAAATACAAGCTCAGATTTGTTTTTTGTCAGAACGAAATACTAGAGCCTCTGGCGTGACATTATGCTCCGTAAGCTCGTTGTGATCTGTGCTGAAAATATATATTTATATTAGGCAGGTAAAAAAAAAAATTACAAGCTCAGATTTGTTTTTTTCAAAACGAAATACTAGAGCCTCTGGCGTGACATTATGTTCCGTAAGCTCGTTGTGATCTGTGCTAAAAAAATATATATACTTAGGCGGATAAAAAAAAAAATTACAAGCTCAGATTTGTTTTTTGTCAGAACGAAATACTAGAGCCTCTAGCGTTACATTATGTTCCGTAAACTCGTTATGATTTGTATTAAAAAAAAATATATATATATATATATATATGGTAATGCGAGTAAATAAAAAAAAAAACGAATTTAGATAGAATCACGTGATTAATGTTGTGAATGTAAATTATTTTTTACGCTCCTATTTTTCAAAGCACATTTTTAAATATCCATATAAATTATTTATTTTGAATTTTTGTTTTGTGTCTCGCCAATACAATAGTGATTTATTATAATCTGTTTATTGATTAAGATGTAATTAAAAAAAAAAAAAATCGTTTGTTTATAATATCTAATACCCGATGTTTTGTGTTGTCACATTGCGATTTACCCTATCAACGCCATCGAGAAGAATTTTTTTTTAATGGGTTACAATACTACATATTTATCTTTATTTGTCTTTTGTTTCCTTTTAGTTGGTCAATCAAATTTTTCTATTTTGATTTATTTTTATTTGCATTCTTTCCCTCTGGTTCTTTTGATTTTTTTTATGGTCCTAATTAGCATTAGATCTACAGCGAAATCAAAGTTTAATAATTATTCACCATTGTTGAATTTATTTGTGTTTATGTAACGTCATCAAAATAATATATTCCAATGGGAGGAGTGTCCACTATTTTGAGAGGTCATCAATATTACCCTATATATAATATATTCATGTTAATGACCATTATAATTATTTTGTGTATTATTTCATTATAATGATAATTATAATCGAATCTGCCGGTTTTTTTTATTAGATAAACCTTAATGCAATTTTATCGTGAGCTTTGCGGCCAACGTCCGTCATCTTAAATTGTTCTTTTTTCTTTTCGTCCCGAACCGTTGCAACGACTAGTACGGGCAGCATAAATATTGGTCATTGTTTCTTCGGGTAATTATTTCAAGTTATTTATTTTTTAATCAGCTTGTTTCCATCATTATCATAGAGTAGTTGCTCTTTTCACACAAAACATTCATCTGATTTTTCACTGGACGCGAATAAAAACGTGTGAATGATCACTCCTCCATGGAAGTCCATTCTGGCGTTTAAGTCGTTGCGAAATGCCATCGTCGGGAGTACATATATAGTGGCCGTGTTGTACGTCTAGGATTAAATTTTACCGAGGTGTTTTTAAAGAAATTTTTATATATTTTCTCATGAAACAAAATCCGAAGCATGTCGATAGAATTAATTGTACTGATGAATTCTTCAACAATTCTCGGTGTGTATTCTGTATATTTATCGATACTGGTCGTTTCCAAACTATACGAACTCAACTTTTTAAACGTCTTCTCCTTCTTTTTTAAATATCTCCTCAGTATATATCATTAGAACTCAGATA
The DNA here is from genome assembly GCA_032441825.1 of Chaetogeoica ovagalla. NCBI lineage: Eukaryota > Metazoa > Arthropoda > Insecta > Hemiptera > Aphididae > Chaetogeoica > Chaetogeoica ovagalla. Next base: position 292,875 of record CM063747.1, on the reverse strand, counting down.
GGTGCGTTATAAAAAAATATATACAAAATTGTCGTGGAATATATACGATCGGAATAGTATCAACAAATTTTGGTCATTAGCTGATCCAAAATATTTTTTAAGAAACAAAGTGTCAAAAAAAAACTGAAAATTAAAGAAAAACGGTCGTAAACGTTTTAACACTTAGATCACCATCCCTCCCCTTTTCAAAATACGCCTGTGTCGGTGTATCTATTTTTTAATGTGTTTTTCTTTATGTAAATCGTAAATAACGATCTTTTAGTATGTGTACAAGAAATATTTTTTTTTTAATACGCGAATATAATCATAATTTTATTAGGTATTTATTGCGTAAAATTATTACAAAAAAAAAAAAAAACACTTTGTTTTCTTACACACGCTATTTGCTATAACCTCTGTAGACTGTTAAATCGGCGGTCGTTATTTTTTCGTTTTGTTGCACGCCTACGCATGTAAATGAAGTTTAGCGACTTACGCGAGCGCGTGTATCGAATGACGACTATGACCGAGTATAATTTAAAAATGTGTGTGTGTGTGTCGTAACAAATGTTTATATTCGAAGAACGCGATCGAATAGAATTTTTTGTTTATTTAGAAGACAAAAATAAGTGGTTTTTTAACGCGGTTATCAATAATAATAATAATAATAATAATAATAATAATAATAATAATAATAATAATAATAATAATAATAATAATAATAATAATAATAATAATAATAATAATAATAATAATAATAATAATAATAATATTGTGGTGGGCGGACTCGGAGGAAATTTTATCTCGAATAGTCGAATTATTGCGTAATATAATTGTGTCACATCTCTCTCGGGGCCGTCAGTTTTTTCTTTTCTTTCCGAAATATCGAAGGAAATTTCGAACATAGGTCGCGTTTTCAAATATCACCGTATAAAAATTGACTTGTATTCATTATCCTGCTTTTGATTTCGTCCACAGAATCGCAATCAAAATTTTAATAATAGCAATTGGTATTTAAAAATAATATAATTGATTACTTATTGCTGCTTACTGAAAATCAATAAGTAATATGCATAAAAAGGTCGAAGATAACAAATGCAGCAGAAAAAAAAAGAAAAATATTTACAATTTATATTAAAAACTTTTGTAGAAGTATATAAAGCTCAGGAAAAGTATTAAATAATAACTATATTTTATAATAAGTTCGACGGTTATACGTTTGATTATTATTCCTGCGATAAAAAATTTTATTTTCGAAAACGACTTTGAACAGAAAGACAATTATGTGTTACGGTTTAAACGAATGTCGAATAAACGAGCAAAATATATTAGTCGAGGAGTTGAGAAAAAGGCGACGGTTCTTTTGGACTAGTCACGTGTGGCGAAAAGAAGGCTCTTATTAAACTTTACACATGGTAACAATGTGGTGCACCAGAAGAGAGGTGTAAGACTAATTGGACGATCAGAATTAAGGTGAGAAGAGACACCCGGTTACAAAAGACGTGGAGTGAGTTGAACTGGACACAGATTAGCGCAGTCTTAACTTTTGATAAAGAAAATCTGAATTTCAACAAATTTACGTCTCTACACCTTTTTCCAGATCGATATTGTTCAATTATTTTTTTCCCCCGACCTTCATTAAAAGCAGGCCAATTGGTGGTGTTGGGACTTTATTAAAAGTAAAGGATGCAGTCGCACACTCTCAAATGATGTACCATGCTGATCTTTCGCCGTTAAGATGTGAAATAATTTACAAAATATAATAAACGTTTTGAAATATTTTCTACGTTCTTTCTGCACATCATAATCGTTATCTCCGCGTCGCAGATTCCGCCACGTTCTCAACCCAACGTCAGTGTCTCGTTTGTTATTATTATTTTAATAAATACATTTTCTAAAGCAATTGCGGATAATAATCATCGACCGCGCCTTAACGAAACAAATGTTTCGTCGTTGAGAATGAGACGAATGGTTTTTTCTCTTTTAAAACGTCGCCTTGAGGAAGGAACCTTCGCGGCCCGAGCGAACTGTTTTTTTTTCTTAACGGTTTATAACGCGGTAAATATTATATAGTACGCGTGCTTTGGAAATAAAACAAAGTGCGCGCCACTGTGTATAATATTTGAGTTTTAACTAATGAGAATTCGTTAAAAAAAAAAAAAACCATAACGTATTTATGCGTATTAAATGCGAATTTTCAAAGAATTTTTTTTTTGTTTTTCGTAGTTCTATATATACATTCTGTTGGTATTGTTATGAGAAACGAAATATTGGATAATTGTAATCACGTGAAAATTGGTTGCTATAGAGTGACAACAGAAGTTTTAGTTTAATTTGGTTAATCATAAATTGTTGTTGGAACACGTTTTTTAGATTTAGTTACGTTTTACAATCAAAATGTGTTGTTATAAGAACCAATGGCGTAGCCAAATATTCGACAGGGGAAGGGGAGTGGGGTTATCAATTAAATGTGATATAATATAATATATAATTTACTAGTATATCGAACTCAATACACGTTTCTTTGACAAGACGAAAGTAATGAATATATACTTATATAATTTCGTTTTATAGCAGATCACTCTAGGAATCCGTTCTATACAAAGACGAGTTCAAAAAACCAACATTTAAACTGCGCATATTTTGCCAATTTGCCAATATTTTTAAAATATAACCGCGCATAGTAATAATGATGACAATGATGATGATGATGATGATAATAATAATAATAAATAATAATAATAATAATAATAATAATAATAATAATAATAATAATAATAATAATAATAATAATAATAATAATAATAATAATGATAATAAGAATCCGCTTGCATCCAAACGCGTATTACGTTTTTTATATTAAAACCGTGTGCGTCACACATTTAACACTACAATAATCTTAAACCGTAACGACATGTCACTTCACAGCATTCGTATAATTTTTGTGCGTCGCAAAAAATAAAATAAAAATCCAAATCGGAGTTTACGTTGCGAGATGACCATGTCCGTCATCTGCTCGAACCTCACCGGTTCACCACTTAGAACCGTAGGTTACATACAAACAGCTGTCACAACCTAACCGCCGCCACGCGATACACGACGGGTTTAATAATATTTTCTGTACGTCTCCTTTTCGTCATTTTCACACACGAGTCACACAATCCATTTTTTCTTATCGTTGTTTGTGTCTGCTCGTTCGGTTTCCGTCCCGATAACACCTGCCCACGTCTCGGGTTAGTTAAAATTTTCACGAAATTCCGTCATGGAGTGCAGCAATAATCATAATTTTCGCGCTTCTTCGGTATTCCTCACCGTGATGAGCGTGTCGTATTGATGATCATTGTACACGGACGTGATGTTCCGTTCTGGTAGGTTCAGGGCGGGTTCGCACGTGTTCCTTCTTTAGTCCACGCCGCGCTCGACCGCTTCGGTCAACCGGATCAACATGGTCCGGTCCCACGGCATTGGGTGCGGTCTGTCCCGGTACTGGTACCGTCCGTTGCTGTTCGACGTGTTCATGCGGAATATGACGGGGAATATATCCGGGGACGTGGCGGGGGAACGCGCGATTACGGACGGTTCGACTACTTTCAACACGGTCACTTGGGTCGCCGAATCGGCCGGTCCGGCCACCCCGAGCCAGCATAGTCGATTGTTGTCGCGGACGTTACGTAACAGGTACATGCGGCGTGTAGAGCCGCGCAACCCGAACGTCAGGTCGGACATCAGAAACCGATTGTCCTGTGGAAGCACACGTTTCATAAACAGTCGAACGGGATGAGTAAGTTGAGTTGTTGAAGAAAAATGAAAGAAAAATAACAGGTGGAGCGTGTTACCAATACGTCGTACGTGGAGAACTGGTGTTCCGCGGATACGTCCCGAAATGCGTCGTCGTACGGACCTGTCAAACAGCATTTGGACACCATGCACCGCATTTGAGATGCGTACGGGCACACTTTTTCGTGTTCGGAAATCATGGACAACAGGGCCGGGCATCCGTTTCGCCGGAAAGAGCACACCAATCTGGTAATGGACATCACTTCGAACAGTTTGCGTACGGTTGTCGGCAGCAGTTGGGCCGTCGTGTGTCGTGTGTCGCCGTGTCCCGCGTCGCTGTCGCCGCCGGAACGGGCCGCGCTCCAGAACCTCCAGAACGTCCGGAAATATCCCATACGTAGGTATAAGAATATTACCATACAGTATAGCTTATACTCGTAAGCAAAGTACACACGCGACAAAATTTAAACTTGAACACACAATGGTTATCGAACTATTACTACTAGATGGTCGATCGTCAGTCGCGTATTGACGATAACACAATATCATGATTTGGCCTTGCAGTCGATGTTTCGTTTGGAGTTTCTTATGATTTTTTACTCTTTAGATTCTCAAAATATATTCACTTTTCATTGCTAGAAATTACTTCGACATTAACGATTGATTTGACATATTTAAGGACGAAATCGGACAATTAACCGTATTTGGACGTTCAGATTAAAATTTTTAGCTAAACTTAAATTTATTCCGATAATTATTGTACTTGTTACGTACTATACCAATTTGTTGACAATGAAATGCATTCTTTAATGTGTTCTATTTTAGAGAGTGTAGTGAAAAACACTACGTTTCAACAGACAGAAATGAATAAAAAAAAAGCAATTTTTTTTTTATTTTATTACACGGCTTATAAGAATTATTTTAACATGCGCGCAGTAATAATAACAGTGTATACACTGTTATTATTATAATTATAAAATACGTGTTGGCTGTGTTAATGGGTGTATATATTATTTTGTTGAACTCTTGATTGTTTAGAAATAACACCTAAAAAAATCTAATTTTTCCTTCCACATTTCGTTTCTTCTTATAGAGAGAGAGAGAGAAAAAGAAAAAAGATTTTCTCTTTGTTTGTATATATGACCGCGACAATGATCAATTACGATTTACTGATGGGCGACATATCATTTTACAACCGCACGCTGAGTTTCGCTTTGCGCGAGAACGCGGAAAACGGCGTGGCAATGTTGCGATTGATCGAACAGCTAATGGCGCCGTGGGACGAGGATTACTGGAGGACGGCTTGCCAAAACGACACCGTTCCGGTGAACGTACGCATCGTCGAGTCAAAAATCATCGTCCACCTGGTCATGGTCGCGACGGTGTTGAGTTTTTTTCTGTTCTTCGTCACCGTGTCGTCAGTGCTATTGAATTCACTGTACGTTATCTACGATCGGTTAGTCGAAACGTTATTTTCGTCCGGTTGCGGCAACAACGCGGCGGTACCGGACGATTCGACGGGGTTAAGAAAACATTTTCAAACTAATTCCGCGGTCGAATGTTCCAGCGCTTTTTTTTGATCAAACCCGCGACGGCGCCGGAGAAATGTTTCTCGATTTATTTATTTATTCCTCGCGTATTTAATCGACGACACAAAACGTCAAATACGTTCGAATGTAATGAAAGGAGAGTTCACGATTTTTTTTAATACAGTGTCATTTTTTATGAATAACAATATAGCGTACGTTTTACGTTCATAATTGAAAAAAAAATGTATATAATCATTTTTTTGTACGGACTAGGGGAGCAATATACCGCATTCACGTAGCTAAGAGGAGACTCAAAAGATACTTCGTCTCCTAACAACTATATTGGTGTTGGTGCAGTAGGGATAAGTCGTAATATTACTAAATTTCGCTATTAACGAATATTATAATAAAATTGGTTCTTAAAAAAACACATACTTTTTGAAACTCGGATCGAGTTATATTACTTGCGATTGAATGCCATTAGTTTCTAAATTGTTTTAATAGTAGTCATTTCAATAATTTCTGGTGGCATATCTTTATATTGCAGATAATGCAGCTAATGTACGTGGTCTATTTATTAAAAATAAATTCATTTTAGTGAATCCATTCAAATAATTCGGAATCATTGAAAAAATTCATTTTTCCCATCCTTAGTAGTAAGGATATTTGGCGACTACATTTATATTTATACGGGTGATTGATAAATGTTAATTGATAAATAGTCGTTTGCAGTACTTTTCCTGCATACTTATAAATTCAGCACCTGCGAGAGGTTTTTAAGGGGCCCGAGCAAGGTTCTTTTGCGGGATCCCAGAAATATTTTATTATGAAAGCAACAAGAATTTCCATAATATGAAATTTCATTTTTATTTCCTTTTACATTATTTATGTAATTTGTTTTAAATTTTTTTTATGTATACAATTAAAACAAACTATTCAAATACGTATTTATATAAAAGAAAATTAAAATATTTTTATAATATGTGTGGCTGTATAGATAGAATTTTCTTATTATTAAAAAAAAACAAAATAATGTTTATATAACTATAAGTACTAAATAAAAATTATACGCAACAACTAGAAAAGGAATTTTTAAAATCAAAATTGTTTTTTATTTCAGCAAAAATGTCAATTGATTATAATTTAGTCTTATAACCCGAATTGATTTTTTAGATTTCAGATAATCATTTTAATAATTGTAATTAAGATTTTTTACAATTTTCACTGGTATTTAAAAACGATTTTAAAAATAGTTCAAGCTCTGCTTATTATTTATTGGAAACTTGATGCATAATATAAATTATATTACATAAATTACTATACTTATTATATATCATATTTCATATTAATTTTATAAATTTTTTTCCCGTATTATTTTGTTATAATGAAAACAAAATATAATATTATTAGTGCAGGATTTTTTCAAGAGGGTGTCATAATATACATGAATTGATGACCCTTCCTTTTTTTTGTTTATCATTTTAAAAAATTTTCTCCTGCTATGTTATAATAGTATAATCAATAAAAATAAAAAGATAATGATAATAGTTGATCAAGAAAATTTCCTTTTTTTTTTAGTCATAGTTTCATAAATTGAAAAGATATTTTAAACAGTTTAAGGGGTAGTCATATCTCCCTGACACCCCCCTTTGGGTACTCCACTGTATTCGAAAACGCATTATTTACATAGAGTCCTCCCCCTCTGTGTTGTCGGTTAAAACTGGGAAAAATTATAAATGTTGCAATGTTTTTATTTTTTATGTTATTTTTGAAGGCATATATATATATATATATATATATATATATATATATATAATTGTTGAACATATTCAAAATTAAAAATATAATTTTTTACCCACTCGGTGTTCATCAGCAAGTATTGTTTGTTGGGGGTGAGTGGCGCAAATATAAAAACAATGTCTAAACTAAATTAATAAACAACAGAAAACGCGCGCGGGACGACGAGTAAATACAATATAGTCGGAACCGAAATGAAATTTGACGTGTAAATTATATATTGATGTACACACGGATTCTGAAAAATATACCGACCGTTATCATCTAAAAATATATGGTATGTCCATTGAATTTTGTGTGTGTATAAATATTACTATGTTACTTATTTCGGAATAATAATTATAATTATTTAATTAAATATCCGTTGTTTGCCTCATTTGATACGCATTGCTAACTAAAACGAATTGTCATTATACTCACTACCAGTGGTGCTAAATTTAATTATTAAAAGGAGGGCTGCCAAACAATACACCGAAGCCAGTGGCAGATTTAGGGTCAGAAGGACTACATATTTTCCTTTGAACGACCCCTTTATTGCGCCTCGTAAGTTCTTTAATTTAGTTCACTTTGTTCCGCATAAACAAACTGAACTGGTATTTTTAAATTTGACGTTTAAAATTAACAAAAGAAAAAAATTGATGGATAAATATTAAGTATAAAATAAGTCTCGGAGACGAGTAGTAGTAGTAGTAGTAGTAGTAAACTTATTCGTGTAGTTAAATATATATTAAGTTGTTTTTATTTAACTTCTGTTTTCGAAGTCTTCGTATCATTGAATTAACTCGGGTGTAATTAGACCATAATTTTATAGGTATACGTTAAAACAAAATTGAATTCCACACAACATGGTGTATTTTTATCAAGTAAACTGCCGGGTGTAGTCCAAGTTGTTGATGTCGTCAGTATAGTGCTAACAACCAGTGACGACTCGGTGTTGTAATTGTGTGATAATATCTATCGCTGTGCCATAACACCTACTTTTATAGGTACTCCACGTATAATTTTAAAACACGGGTATTTATCGGTTAAGACCGTATGATCTTAACACCTTATTGTGCCATTAAGTACAGATTGTAGTTTTTCATATATATATATAAAAAAAAAGACCGTATGATAAATTATTATATTTGAAAAATCGATTTCTCTGCTGTGCAAAGTAACAACAAGATTAAGCAGATTAATTTTATGACTACAGCGAAGTTTTATATTTTAATTTATACTGGTTAAGTCACATACCAACTGTTTAAATTATCGTGAATCTTTACTATATCGATACTACTTCGCGTGCGTTTTAAGCAGTAAAAAAAAAAAATAACACTATAATTTCGTATGAAACTCGCCTTTTAACGTAGTGTGTTCTTTTTTTATAACGATTATTGTTATTTTATAACTGCACGATGTGGAAATATTGTCGTAAACCGAGAAAATTAAATCAATATCATTGAAAAATACAGTATATTTTGCGACTATATGTGTATATACGGACTCTCCTCTGAGTGTACAAAAACAATAATTTATCGAATATTCTTAATGGACTAGTGATTAGCGTGACTTTATAGTATTCTTCGATAATTGCGTTCTTTTTTTTCATCCTAAAATGAATAATAATAATAATAATAATAATAATAATAATAATAAAATTATATCATATTACGCATGATATTATTAATATTTTTAAATATTAACAACTGTTTCGTATAAAAACAAAAATAACAAAATATTAAAATGATAAATATAAAATGTATATTATTGTAAAAGTATAATCGGGTATTTTTGATATATCGTTGTTATTGTACTTTTCACGACCATATATGGTCATATTCAATTGTCTATACATAATTAACTATTTAGTTTTGTACTGTGCATATTTTCCATGACCATATATGATCATGAAATATATTTAATTATTAAAAATAACTGAACTCCGACCATATAAAAAACGGTGATAGGTCCACGAACAATTTCACTTCTCGATTTTTTCTCCTTGTGCCTCGACATTGGACCAAGAGCAGACTTGATCAATTTTCGGCATAACGAGGAACCACGTTTTAATATTATGTTAACATATATTATAATAAAACTCACTTATATAATACAATGTATTTTTTCCTAGAAAAGTATCCTTTCATTTTAAATTGAGTTTAGGGTGTTCAGGGTGTTCGCCTTAGTCTCCTCTAGCCTATCGACAACGAGTCTCTCGAGTACTTTTGACGGTATCGAGAGTAGGCTCACCGGCCTGTACGACTTTGGCAGACAGGGATCTCTGTCCGCCCCCTTTGAGATGACCACGACGTTGGCCATTTTCCAACCGTCCGGGAACGTAGACGTTCTCAGACACCTATCCAGAATCCTGGTGAAGTGCGACCCGACGATCGCCCAGGACTTTCTAAGAACACCGGCAGTGATCCCGTCCAGTCCGGGTGCCTTGATAGGCGCCATCCTCCATATGGCCTTTTTGACCTCGTCTTCCGAGAGTAGGAAGTTCGACCTTCCCTCCTTAACACCGTCGAAGGTCGGATAAGTCTCGTCGCGAGGTATCAACTCTTTAAGGAGACAACGTGAAGTCACCCCCTTCGCAGCGCACCGCGGACGGTACTCTGCTCCGAGCGGACCCGTTCCGGGCCCACTTGTATAGTGGTCCCCAGACGTTGTCGTTCGCCGATCCGGCGAAGTTTTTCCACGACACCGACTTTGCCTTCCAAATCAAGTTCAAGTGCTCATTTCTGAGTCTCTTGTACTCTTGCCTATCCGCTCCTTTGAAATCCGAATGTCTCCTAAATGACAACGCATCCTCTGTGTCCCGCCTTGAAGGCGAGACCACAGTTGGCGCACTTCGGCGCCTTTTCCCTATTCGGACAATCTTTCTCTTTGTGCCCCTCCTTGGAGCAGTGACCACAAACCTCCTTACCCTTCTTACATTTGGTAATTGGTCAACCGTCAAGACGGCTTTGCGGCCCACGAGATAGCTCTCGATAATCGTCCTCGTTGATGACGAGGCTCCTAGCCCGATCATGTCCCTAATCAAGATATTCCAACCGAAGTTATCAAACGCTCTTGAGATATCTAAGAAAATCCCTACTACATACTGTTCCTGCCTATTGTCGACCCAATCGAAGCAACTCCTGATCGCACTGACCGTCGATCTACCGATGGTGAACCCGTGTTGGTCGTCCGACATGTTCGCCCTAGTCTCCCCCTCTAGCCTATCGACAACGAGTCTCTCGAGTACTTTTGACGGTACCGAGAGTAGGCTCACCGGCCTGTACGACTTTGGCAGACAGGGATCTCTGTCCGCCCCCTTTGAGATGACCACGACGTTGGCCATTTTCCAACCGTCCGGGAACGTAGACGTTCTCAGACACCTATCCAGAATCCTGGTGAAGTGCGATACAACGATCGCTCAGGAATCCTAAGGACCGCGGCAGTGATCCCGTCCAGTCCGGGTGCCTTGTTTGGCGCCATCCTCCATATGGCCTTTTTGACCTCCAACTCCGATAGTGCGGGACCGGCTCGTCCCTCCCTAATTCCGTCGAAGGTCGGACAAATCTCATCGTGAGGTATCAGCTCTTTAAGGAGACACTCCGCCGTCTGCGCTGCCGACAGCGTCAGGTCACCCTCTTCGCAGCGCACCGCGGGCGGTACTCTACTCGAAGCGGGCCCACTTGTAAAGGGGGCCCCAGACGCTATCGTTGGCCGAACTGGCAAAGTTTTTCCACGATTCCGATTTGGCCTTCCAAATCAAGTTCAAGTGCTCATTTCTGAGTCTCTTGTACTCTTGCCTATCCGCTCCTTTGAAATCCGAATGTCTCCTAAATGACAACGCATCCTCTGTGTCCCGCCTTGAAGGCGAGACCACAGTTGGCGCACTTCGGCGCCTTTTCCCTATCCGGACAATCTTTCTCTTTGTGCCCCTCCTTGGAGCAGTGACAACAAACCTCCTTACCCTTCTTACATTTGGTAATTGGTCAACCGTCAAGACGGCTTTGCGGCCCACGAGATAGCTCTCGATAATCGTCCTCGTTGATGACGAGGCTCCTAGCCCGATCATGTCCCTAATCAAGATATTCCAACCGAAGTTATCAAACGCTCTTGAGATATCTAAGAAAATCCCTACTACATACTGTTCCTGCCTATTGTCGACCCAATCGAAGCAACTCCTGATCGCACTGACCGTCGATCTACCGATGGTGAACCCGTGTTGGTCGTCCGACATGTTCGCCCTAGTCTCCCCCTCTAGCCTATCGACAACGAGTCTCTCGAGTACTTTTGACGGTACCGAGAGTAGGCTCACCGGCCTGTACGACTTTGGCAGACAGGGATCTCTGTCCGCCCCCTTTGAGATGACCACGACGTTGGCCGTTTTCCAACCGTCCGGGAACGTAGACGTTCTCAGACACCTATCCAGAATCCTGGTGAAGTGCGATACAACGATCGCTCAGGAATCCTAAGGACCGCGGCAGTGATCCCGTCCAGTCCGGGTGCCTTGTTTGGCGCCATCCTCCATATGGCCTTTTTGACCTCCAACTCCGATAGTGCGGGACCGGCTCGTCCCTCCCTAATTCCGTCGAAGGTCGGACAAATCTCATCGTGAGGTATCAGCTCTTTAAGGAGACACTCCGCCGTCTGCGCTGCCGACAGCGTCAGGTCACCCTCTTCGCAGCGCACCGCGGGCGGTACTCTACTCGAAGCGGGCCCACTTGTAAAGGGGGCCCCAGACGCTATCGTTGGCCGAACTGGCAAAGTTTTTCCACGATTCCGACTTGGCCTTCCTGATCTCGTACAAGTGCTTATTTCTAAGCCTCTTGTACTCTTGCCTATCCACACCCTTGAAATCCGAACGTCTCCTAAAAGCAGCCAGGCTCTTTTTCGACCTAACGAGGTCCTCATTCCACCACGGTGGCTTCGACCTTCCTCCTGTCCTTGATTTTGGCATCGAGGCCTCCATCGCGCCCTGAATAGAGCTAACGAGAGCCGTTGACGCCCTATTGGGATTCCCCTCTAACTCGTTAGAGTAGTCCGAGACGTTTTGGGCCAGAACCCGACGAAACCTATCCCAATCTGCCCTTTTGACGTTGTACCTTTTCGAGTCCGCATTAGTCGACAAAACTCCACCGCACCGCACTGAGAATCTGAGCAGTCTGTGGTCGCTGTCTGTTACGTCAACGACCACGTTCCAACCCTGGATCGAATGATAAACGCCACCTCCCCTCGAGAGCGTGACGTCTATATTCGAGGATCCCATTCCCCGTCTCGAATAGCTTTCCGGGCATCCGGGCCGGTTATTCACCGCCAGATGTTGCTCCCGCAGCATGTTCTCGACGTGCGTGCCTCTGGCGAAACCGGTGTTGTTGCCGGGCCGACTGAACCATAGCGCGGAGTGCGCGTTCACGTCAGCACCTATCACGACATTGTCCCCTACCTCGTCCAAGATACGACCCATTTCCTCCGTGAATCCCTGAACCGGGAGACAGTACTTGAAGTACGCAGAGATAAATACCACAGACCTACCGCTTCCTTTCCTAAGACTCGCAACCGCGAAAAATCTGTTCGTCAGATTCCGAATAGCCACCACCTCGATGTCCCTGTTGAGGACAACTATGGCGGCCAGAGCGGGTCCGTCCGAGGAGTTGAGAACGACTCTGGCCGAGTCGAATTCGAATCCGAAAATCTTTTGACCACAGAGCGGCATCTCCTGCAACAGGAGCACGTCCACTCCGCTTTTCCGACAATAATCCAAAAGCTGAACAGAAACGATCCGTCGACCGTTCATGTTCAGCTGACCGACCGAGATTTTGGTGTCCGCGGCGCTCATTGCGACTTACCGAAGTCAGTCCTCAACGCCGCAGTCCTATACACCTTGCGCCTGGTCGCGCATCCTCTGTGTCCCGCCTTGAAGGCGAGACCACAGTTGGCGCACTTCGGCGCCTTTTCCCTGTCAGGACAATCCTTTTCTTTGTGCCCCTCCTTGGAGCAGTGACCACAAACCTCCTTGCCCCTCTTGCACTTGGCGGCCAAGTGGCCGAAGCCCTGACACGCCAAACACTGAGTGACGCCGGAGAATTCCACCACCCTACACAAATCCAGTCCAATAAAGATCCTTTTCCCCGCGAGGTTCCGGAAAACCTTCGGGGCCACCTCACACACCCACCAGACCGACGGACCGGTCTTTGGGCCTCTCCGAAAGATTGGTTTAATAACCCTGCTCGCCTCCTCCTTGTCTATCCCGAGGGTCGGGTTCTGTATCGCCATCAGTCCCGGGATACCCTCAGCCTCGACCGACCTATCCACATCGTACACTAGGACTTTGGGCCACCTCGGGCCCTCTTCCCTAACTGAGACCAGGCCTCCGCGCTCCATCTCCCTGAGCGCCTCATAGGTCTTCTTGTCCCCCGGCTTGACCACGAGGTCACCGCGCGGGAGAACGAAAGCCCCTTTTACTTGGGGTACAGCAACCTTCTTCACCATCTCTGACCACAGCGCCTTTTTTGCCGCCAGAGCTCCGTCTTTCCCGACGGAAACAACGAAGCTCTTTTCCGGCTCCTTCGCCCTGAGCTTTTCTAACTTCCTTTCCTCAGACCCCCCCTTCTTCCTCCTAACCACCCTGAATTCCTCCTCCTTGGTAGCCGTCTTGCTGCCACCCTCCTTTCCCCCTGACGCCCCCGCCACACCTCGGGTGGTTTTTGAGACCGCCGGTATGGCTTTCTCTTCACCCGTCGACGTCTTCTTCTTCTTCTTCTTCTTCCTCCTCTTCTTTTGTTCTGCCACCTCCCTCATTTCCACGTCCACTATCTCCATTCCCTTCCTTTCCTTTTCCTCTCCTCTCTGTTCCTGCGGGCGGGGGATGTCCACCCGAGGTGTGGCCCGGGCCTCCGCCAACCTCCCCCTCAGCACCAGCGTCTCCTCGACCATGGCCCTGAAGAGCTCGTCGTACGCGCTCTTCAGCGCCATCAGCTCTGTAAATACGCCAGCCCCAATCTTTCTTTTTTCCTTTTCTGCCGTGACCAGAGACTCCAATCTTGAACCTATTTCCGAAAATTTCCAGATTGAATCTGGGGTCGACCTAACAATTTCTTCGGAGGAGTCCGACCTCTCGGACCTCCTCCTTTTCCTGGCCGCCAACGGTTCCCCCTGGGGGACACCGTCCGTACCACTGACCGATGGGGGGGTAATGGGAACCAAAGGAGGGGGGGGGACCGCTGTGGGGGGGCCCACGACAACCTCGGCGGCTGTCGTATCCATGGCGCGTTATGAAAAAAAAAAAAAAAAAAAAGATATAGATAACCTCTTATCACCTCGCAGTGATAAGCCCGTGATAAGGACACTACCCGCGCTCAGGTCGTGGTAGTGTCAAAAACGTCACCCGTGATAACCTACGCGCACTATCAATAATAATTAATGAAAGAAAACGATTACCTGCTCGGGTGGGTTCGCGACCCGAGTAATGTGGCGACGGGGTCGCTAATGACCCCGCACGTGTTCCTATCGGCCGACGCTGCCGCCGCTTTCACCCGATCACGACGACGTCGACGGCACCGAAAACGCAAAAACCAGTTTTCACTCGCGAAAAACTCCGCTTCCACGCACTCCACACACTCGCGGGCACCACCGATCGAAGCTCTGAGAAGAGCTGTTTAAATCCCTAACCGAAACGCGCCGATCGCACTGACAGAACCGGAGAAAACCGTTAACGAAAATTTCGCGCGTCCGCGAAAAACTCGTTTCCGTTGCTCACAACGAAAAATCGACTTTTCTCCTCCGAACCTGGTCAGAATCGCACGGTCCACACACCAAACTCTTCGTCTTGACGAGACGAATATTTTGATGTATAGAACGTCAAAAACCGACCACTTGTTCCAAGCAAAAAATCGACTTACCGTAGGAGCACACAAAAGACCGTCCGCACGCCACGACTGCCGACGCACGCCTAGTAGATAGGGACAGCGAGAATCTCGTTAATCCATTCATGCGCGTCACTAATTAGATGACGAGGCATTTGGCTATTTCATCAGAACAACCGAAACCCCACCCCTACGCGGTTATCAGCCGCGTAGAGGGATTAGAGGTTGATCGGTTGGCCTTTACCCCGGAGCCAGGGATGTGCTCCTAAGCTATGACCGGGTAGGTGGTCATCACATGAAAAGCACTTCCTCAATTTGTACGCCCGGGAGCGCGTTCGTGTTTTGTGGTCGTGCGGGTGCAGTTTTACCCGACTCCCACTCGCCTAAATCTGTCCGTTTTCGTGT
Organism: Chaetogeoica ovagalla; assembly: GCA_032441825.1. Lineage (NCBI taxonomy): Eukaryota > Metazoa > Arthropoda > Insecta > Hemiptera > Aphididae > Chaetogeoica > Chaetogeoica ovagalla. Next base: position 277,550 of record CM063747.1, on the reverse strand, counting down.
TAAAGTCCCTCCAATTGAGCAACGTTCTTCGCAGGACGAGCGCACATACGCCCGCCAGGAGGCGTTTGTTCAAACCAAGCGCCCATAGGCTCTGGAAGCTTTCAGCTACCCAGATGCCACGCCATGTTAGCGTGGCAGTGACCGTTCGCACTTCGGTCGACTGGTGCCTGGCTCGGATCATGGCTTGGAGGTCACGACGAGTGTCGTACTTCCTCACCTTCTCCTTATGCCAGGACAGAGAGTTGTTTGCGCTCACGACCTGGACATCACATATGACGGAAATCCTGCCTTTCGTTTTATCGTCTGTTGTTATGACGATATCTGGCTTTAGATTTCCGTCCGAGAGTTTGTATTTGTATTCCGTTTCGACTTTGCTCCCTTTCTCGCTGAAGGCACTAGCCAGCCTTGACACGATGGTGTTGTGTCGCCTCAGCCTCCCTTCATGCGTTCGTGGGCAGTTCTGCGATATATGGGCAAGGGTCTCGGAGTGGACGTCAGAAGCCCGACACCTGGTCGGTCCGTTACGGCCCCTGTTGACTCGCTTGCGACTCGGCAGCGCGTTAATCCTTATCTGTGTGAAGGATTTGAAGTCCGAGCCGGTTAAACCGTCCGGACGTCTCATCCATTCCACAGACGCCGAGTTCTCCGAACATTCCTTCAGTTCGGAGCCATCCACTGTTGCATGAAGGCTTTGAGGGCAGGTTTGCTTAAGGCGGTATCGCTCGACCGCCCGCCTCGATTTCGCCAGAGCCTCCGTCCCGTAGAGACGGAAGGCCTCGCGAACCGATGCCAAGGCCGAGTCCTTAAGCCTTGATAACCTGTTACAACGATTGAGAGGGACGAATCTCTCAATGTCCGGAATACCCAAACCCCCCGCCGATGTTGGCGAATGGATGTACGCATTTGAGCTCGAAGTCGGAAGGTCAAGCCATCGGCGTACGGCACGTCGGGTCTCATGAGCCATGACCCGTAGCTTGCTCGCTGAGACTATACTGAACGTCAGTCCGTGATCGAACTTCGGAATCAGATAGTCTCTCGTAATCGCGAGTCTCATCTGCGGTTTCATCGGACAGGTACTAATCCTGTCCAATGCAGTTACAAAAGCCGTGCCGTCAAACTCTCCGAGGTGCCCTCCTGCAAAGCTCACGCCGAGGTACCGCCATAGGGTGGTCACATCGATCGTCGGTACGTCTTCTCCTTGTAAGGAGTAGATTTCCCTCTCGATCTTCAGCTTCCGGTCCCGTCCGGACGGCTTTAGCGTCAACGTTGCTGACTTCGCTGGGTTCAGCCTCAATCCGGCTACTCTCAAACGCTCAGTGAACGCTTCGCACGACTTCCGTAGTCCTTGTGGCGTTGAGGCCTCAAGGATCACGTCGTCGGCGAATGCTAGCGCGTTCATCCACGCCATCCGCATACTGGAACGCACGCTGACGTGCGTCGACCAGGGACAATTTTTCCAGTCTCTGGGCCAAAATCCTATGGTAGTGCCTGAGCGCTATCAACGTGATCGAAATCGGCCGGTAGCTGGCAGGACACTCGGGATCGCCCTTTTTCGGTACGAAGATAGTCCGGGAGGCCAATAGTGCGTCTGGTAACCTCCCGGTGGCGCTAAACAAGTTGAAGAGGCCGGCAATTATCTTTGCCGGAATACGTCTCCACAGTCTGCCCGGGAATCCATCCGGACCAGCTACTGTGTTTCCTTTGGGAAGACAGGTGTTCACTTCCCTCGCTGTAATTGGCCTTAGCACGTCGTAGGAACTGCGTCCGACCACCTCGGAAGATGGTCCTATCAGGCACTGGGGAGGGGTAGCATCGTGACCCTCTATGATCGGGACCCAGTACTTCATCATCTCATCGAACTTCGGCCTGACGGCTTCAGAATCGACGCCTGATATAACGCGCTCGACTACGACGTGTGGCCTTGATTTCCACTCGAAGACGTTCCTGCGGTAAGTGCGGCTTTCAACGCTTTTCGGCTTTGGCAGGCTTTGCGAGAACGCACGTGGAGAACCCGCGGCGTTTCGCGGCGCCTGGCTGAGGGATTATTTACCCAGTCCCTCGTTCCCGGGAGAACCCCGGCAACTTCGGATTGAACCTCGGCGACGCGTCTTACGCGTTCCTTGTTGTATTCATTTAAATACTCGCGATACCATGCTGTAATCGCTACCCTGGTCGACTAGGAGTTTTGCCGCCGCAAGGAGCTTCTGCGCTCCGTGACCGGATCCAGTAGATAACAGGTCTACTGCCTGCTGGGCCGCGTTCTTCGCGTCTGCCCTCGAGTGACTATGATGTGACGTCACTCGGTCACCGGCGGGTACTGAATTTTCTCCATCCTCATCCATAGGCGGTGTTACGACCGTTTCGACATCTGGCTGACCATCCTCAGAACACGCAACCGTTCTTGTACTCGGCGACCCCGGAAATGCAATTAGACAGGCTAGAGCATCGCGTACCATAGTACGGTGCTCTTCAGTCTTTCGTCGGCTCTTGATAGAGTCAAGAGTCCGACTCGGGTGTCTCTCGGCTAAATAGCCGTTGATGCGCGCCCTCGGGATATCGTCAACCAGTGCCTGGGCCTCTAACATCGCGACCAGGAGCATTTCCTCCCGACACCAGCGCGCTTTCTTTCGCGCTGTGTCAATTTGGTCGTTCGCAAACTCTCTGTGTGCACTTCGTACGTGTACACCTAAACCAGTCTTGGTTGTCAAGGACCTAACACAATTGGGACAGACAAAAGCGGGCGGAGTCGGACTGTCTCCGCCCGGAGCCACACCAACACGGGTGACGGCCGCCGCTGTTTGGGATCGGCCGTCTATCCGAGGCATATTATCATTATCTTCCATGTTGGTTAAAAATGACCCCTGACGTTTGGCGTCGTCGAGGGCCCGGGTGTATCATCCTGATCTGTACCGACTGATAAGGTCGGCCTCGCTGCACATGGCCGATCTAGGACTAGTCAGTGAGGCGGGCTGACAATTGCGCGAGTTTCCCGGGACGGTGCGTGTTTCATGTACATCCGCCCCGGTTTGACGTTACGTCCTCTAAGCATCACCCGAACCTCTTGACCCGGAAAAGGAGGGTCTATGCCCGAGGGCACCGGAGACGACCGTGAATCCATCCGGCGGAGTCGGGTGTGCTCTGCGACGGTCGCTACCCATGATAACCGAAAGGCCCTGGGAAGAAAGCTGCTTCCCAGTTGTACAGGCAGGACGACGCTTTTGTACACTTCAGTAATTTGCTTTTATCTCCGTTAGGGGATTATACTGTATGCTTTCGCACCGTAGACGCACGTTAGATATTTGCCCTTACGGCGTGCCTCCAGACGACCGTCACTCAAATTGGGATGTTCACGTGTAAGCCATGAACCCCCTGCGTCCCGAAATAGACACCCAAGATACCAGCGAGCTACTACTGGATTGCTGTGGGGGCCTAGTTGACCTTCAGGCCACCATGAGACGCTAGCGACGCATTCCGGGGGATCATTTGTAATCCACCCGGATAGATGGCGGAACGTCGAACATAGTTGGACGTCTGACAAGTTGGGTGCCAGGCCAATTGCGACGCCCTGTATGACGAGAGCCGTGTTAGCATGGCGCCCGCAAGCGGGCCCAAGTTCCCGGCCGGCACAACGAGGAAGTACGGATCGATTTTGCCATTGAGACGACGGCGAACTCGTGGAGAGCGCCCCGCCGACCCCTAGAGCACTTGTGAAACCCTAAGACAACCCGTCGCGGCCATCCTGACCCTCCATGCACCGAGGGCTGCGTCAATGACGCCGGAGACGTAGGTTAGGTTAGGTTAGGTTAGGTTAGGTAAAGACATTGTCAATGCCATACTATCAAAGAGGGAAGAGGAAGAAAGAATCCGACAAAGAGAGATAATCACAATATAGAAACTGTAATTAAAAATGTGTTATAGGCCGAAGGCCACAGCAGGAGGGATAGAGCCCTCTATAAATTTGTAAATAATTATGTACACTACTTGCAAAGTAATGCGTTTTTTGTAATTTTATTTAAATAATATATGATGTGGATGTAGAGGGAAGGATGACCTAATAAGGCAAAGTTCCCCTCTACAGCGCCACGATACAAACACAAAAAAAAAAAAAAAAAAAAAAAAGGTAAAGACATTGCTAATTTTAGGCGCAGAGACTATCGCAGCAACCTGCGACCATAGCATCTTCTTTACTTCGGCAGGCTGCTGTTCACCTGATTTGATGATGAACTTAGTTGATGGAACAACCTCCCTACATTTTTGGATTTTTCCATCAATCTTGGCCTTTGCGGCTTGTACCACTTTCTTCTGGTCCTTTATGCGAGACTTTCCTGCCTCATTTTCCGTACCAGTGTTGTCATCATCCTTAGGTGTGGGCTTTTTACCCCTGCGACGCCTTCGCTTATTAACTACGGTTTGGAATTCTCCATCGGTAGCGTCGGACTCAGGCGCAGAACGGTTATCCGATTCAGTTGCAATATTACAGTTGTCCATATTATTATCTTTTGGGGTCTGCTTCTGAAAAGTAACTCTTCGAGCAGGCTTGCTGGTCGCAACATGGCAAGGATTCTGGATATTCTGGACACTAGACAACTGAGTGTCTTTCCTATCCCTTACCTCCTGAAGGCGCCCAACAAGGCAGGCATTCTCAATGACCAAATCCTGTACTGTGCCCTGTAGACCCGTAAACACAGAGAGAAGGTCCTTAACCAAAGACTGTGAGAGTTTCCTCTTAGACCTTTCAAGCACAGAGATAAACAACTCACTAAGTTCTCGGGCATTTGCTTGGTATTGACTTATCACGTTCGGATTGTGGTAGGAGGCACCAGTTGGGTGGTCCTCAGGAACATCCTGCCTGGGCCTCTTATTGACGTGGGAAGGAATATTCTCCAGCGATGTGTCAATAGCCATATCATCTGCAGTATGTACAGGATTGGAGGTGCTGGGTTCTCCAATGTTATGAAAATCCTGGTCCATATTTTCCATGGATGATGTAGAGCAGTCGGAGTTTTTACCACCCCTAAGCCTTAGAGGCTCAGTTTGTGATGGTTGTATGCTCCTTATCTGCATAGGTTCCATGACGTTCCAGTTTATAACCTCCACCGATTCCCTCAACTTTCCCTTATTTCTACCCATTGGTGTGGGCAGATGAAATGGCCTCGTCTTGTTCATAGCTCTGGCCGCCTCGTCAGTTTCTGAGCCCGATCCCATTGAATCGTCATCAGAACTGATTCCATCGGCATCATACTCTCCGTTATTTTAAGTAGCAAAAGACTGGCCAGGGATTTTTCCCTTGCCAGAGTGATCTTCTAAGGTCGAATAACCTCCAAAGACCACCTTCGGACCACTCCATACCGAGGTGTCCGAATCAGATGTGTTCCTGGATTTTTGAGTTTGCGCTGAATTTGCATTTATAATGCCCGACGATGTGGAAGGTATTTGATCGTCCAGCACTATACTCAGTTCTTCGAGCTTGTCAGTTGTCGTGCTGACGGACCTTTTTGTCACACTCGTGATGTATGGTTCGTGACGCAATGGCTTTGTTGTTTTCCCAGGCGTTCCCAAAGAAAACTCAAAACCATTACCTTTACCTCTATTTGCTTGGTCCATTTTCGCAAAGAGCTCAATTTCTTTTTGCTTGTTCTGTCTTGAGGCCTCCCAGTCCCTGACATGACGCTCCCTGTCGAAGGAAAACGGAGAAGCATACAACGATCCAGAACCGTCCGCGGTAAAGAGTCCTTTCTCTTTTGGCATTTCTTTGCTCTTTTTCTCATCTAACATTGCGTTGTAACGCATTAAGTTCTTCATCGCGACTCTACGCTCCTCTACGCGGTCACGACGCGTGAATGCTGACGGGTCAAATCCCCCAGCTCTGCCCAACGACCTGTCGGACCAAGTACTGGAAAATGATGCTGTTGAATCGATGCTGGGTAGTCTCTGATATGGGGGCTTAGAGTCAGCTTTATTCGATTTCCAACCCATTAGAAATCATAAATGAACTATCCAGAAATAGCACGATGACTAAACCAGGGTTTACAACCAACCTCGACTCGCAGAGTCTTCAAGGAGAAGACACAGGAACCAAGAATGTCAGCGTAAGCCTTTTAAATGCATCAATAATTCACTGATCCAGCTCACGGTACACTTACCAAGTAAGTGTAGGGAATTGAGATTAGTGACCTGATTCAAATTCGTTAGCAGATCAATTTATGATACGGCAATTACGTAACTCACGTAAATCCAATTATAGTTCAGTATTAAATGTAGGTTATTATTTCACTTCAATTAATTAACTAGTAATCCGATATGCCATTTGCGGCACGTGTCAATATATGTATAAAATGCACTATACGCAAAATAGAGTTCAATGCCACCGCGACATGTATAGTAGCAAAAATATACGGACGTAAGTAGGTGACGATGTAATATAATTGTTATTATATTACTGTGTACCCGTCACCCAGTAATAAGTCCTTAGTCGTATTTATAAGTAGATCAAGTTTTTTTTTTTTTTTTTTTTTTTTTCTATGAAACGCAGTTGTAAGACACAAAATTCACGCGAATAAGCGATGTCATAAGCGGCACGTGTCAATAACCCGCACGCGACTGCGTATGCATATATACTATACGTAATAAATAATATCAAACAATCATAAAATTTTAGTCCTGAAAGGTGTAAATGATCGTAGAAATTCGATTTGAAGTTCTACTGATTCAGAGTCTTAACACTGTTGAAATTACCTATTAGCATAAAAGTCCAAAGGGCAGTCGTTACACTGTAAACCTAATTCAAAAGAATTTCTTAGTCAGCAAAAAATGCACGCACTGTGTTTATAGACAATACGGACGCGCCGTATTTATGTTCACTCGAAAGTAGGACACACGGAAAAATGTAATTTCGCGAGTCAGCAGAAAACGCACAAACACGCGCCACCGTTCACTCGTAAAAAACGTCTCCAATGTAAATACAAAAGAATATTGTGTAATACACGTAATTATAACACGTAGAACTTTTTTTTAAAAGGCCGGATTTTTATAAGTACATAACAGTTTTAACACAAAATTTTTTAATCTTCGCGAGTTAAGTCCGTAGGATCTTGAACCAGAGTCGTGTGACAAATGGTTCAAAAGTTAGATCACCCGACGGAAATAATCAATAAGTTGCCCAAAAAATCGGACTTACCGACTTTAACTACTTGGCGTTCGGATTAAAAACAGCGTTCACTTACATAATAACTGCGAAATATGGGTAAAATGCTCCTCTGTCGATCGGTGAAAACCACGACCCGATAGTGAAATTACCATCCGAGATATAGTAGATAGGGACACGAGAACACTCCCTGGTTTGTCAGCCTGAGCCGTTCCTCTAACGTACCTTCTCATAGCACTGGGTGCTACTCAAGGGACGTCGACGTTCACGACATGAGTCGCGGGTAGTCTATGGACCACCGGCACCGGCCGTGAAAGACCGTACCCTGTTCTCGGACCGGGACGGCGGATCCGCCGTTTGGGCCCCCGGTCTCCCACCGGGTGAGTGCGTTCGGGATTCTACTATCTAGCGCTAGTCCCACAACCACCACGTTTCAGCTGAGGTAGGCTCCTCAACCTTGCGGGGCACCGCCTCCAGAATGGCCTGCCGGTCCGGCGTGGCGGTGGGGCTCTCCGCTCCCGTGGTACCGACTGTGTTTTTAGTTGACGTCGGTGGGTCAACCGGGAGCGGTGCCAGCCGCCACAGCGTCCGAATGTCTTCGGGCGCCGCAATCGACTAGACGGGAATCAAATCTCCTGCGGTCCTCTCGGTTACCGCAACTTCGCGCCTCTGACGCACCCAGCGTTAAACGCGTGGGTCACTGGCCGGGTTACCGTACCATCACGTACACATTCTCGCTTGGCCGACTCAAGATCACTAAGGATGATTGCTCATCCTTCGCGATTGCCATCGGCTCAAGCGCCACGCGTCCCAGACGCCCCCGCCTCGGAATTAATCCGCGACGGGTTCCGCGATGCGACCCCGCAACTCTGTCGAGGCCCGTGCGAAAGCACAGAAAGCCGTATAGGCCTCCCGACTCCGCACGAACTCTCGCAGCTCACAGGGCCACGGTCGCTCACCGTGTCCTCCTATGAGGTTTCTTAGTGCCCTCCTCGTATCCGCGAGGTGTTCACACTCGAACACGACGTGTTCCGTCGTGTCCGGCGCCCCACACCGCAGACACTCGTTGGTCGCAGATTTTGCGAAGCGGTGAAGGTAGTCCATGAATGCCCCATGTCCCGTTAGGAACTGTGACATTACATGTCCCACCTCCATACCTCTACACTTCAACCTCTCGTGCACCGATGGGAAGAATCTCGCCAGGAACCTACCCTTCGAACTCCCTTCCGATCTCACCTGCCACTCGTCAGTAGCCCTTGCTCCAACCTCAGACTCGTAGTCTCTACCTAGCCCACACCTCCTTCCCCTCGATACGAGGCATTGCCTTCTGACTTCCAGGTCCAAAGGAAGCACTCCCGCTAGTACCGGGAGTGCGTCCGTACTCGTCGTACGATACGCGCCTGTTACCGCCAAGAGCGATTTCCTCTGTGCCCTGAGAAGTAAGGCTTTCGTCCTCAAGATTAACGCCGCGTCACCCCATACTGTGGCTCCGTACGTCATACGTGGAACGAATACACCTAGGTATATCGCACGCGCAGTACGAGCACTGAGACCCCAGTTGGCGGCGACGATCCGTCTCACTCTCTGAAACATGGGCGTTGCCTCGTCAGCGACCCGTTTCACGTGGCCAGTGAATCTCCACCTATCGTCGATTGTGCCTCCCAAATATCGAAATTCGGTCACTTCCTGCAGCCGGGCGCCTCCCATTTTTACCGTATACGGCGGGGTCAGCTCACCCTTCAAGCACATGACTCTCGTCTTTGCGCTCGAAAAGGTGAGCTTCATCTCTCTTGCCTACTCTGCAGCCTTTGCTAACCGGAGTTCCACCTTTCGGACTGTCTCGGCCCGTGACGTTCCCGTCACCGCTAGCATCGCATCGTCTGCGTAGCCGATGGTCAGTTTTCCTTCTGGCGAGTCTGAATTCAGTAACGAATCCATGACCACCTTCCAGAGTTCCGGACCATATTGGGAGCCTTACGGGCAGCCTTTGGACAGAACTCTCGTGACCTCTACCGTCGGCGTGACTATCTTGGCTAACCGGCCCACCAAATAGTCCCGGGTCATACCTACCACGTGGTCGCTTGCACCCAACCTTGCGAGGTGATGCAGTATTGCCGACCACCAGGCGTTGTCAAACGCACCTGAGATGTCCAAGAACACCCCAAGTACGTATTTCCCCGCCCGGCTTTCGGACCATTCTCTCACTCTTAATACTGCATCAACTGTGGATCGCCTCGCCGTGAATCCGTATTGATTTTCACTCATCCTCGGACCGATCTGGGCCCTTAGTCGCACGCAGACCAGGTACTCCAGTGCTTATGACAGCACCGGGAGTAGACTGATCGGACGATACGACTTCGGATCAGATTTATCCTTGTCATGACTTTTCAATAGGGGGATAACCACTCCTACCTTCCACACTCTCGGAAATTCGGCTTTTATCCAGCACTCGTTGAAAAGAGCGGTCACTATTTCTGAGATCTCTGGGTAAGCCACCCTAAGGATTCTGGCAGTTACGCCGTCTTCCCCGGGTGCCTTATCCCGTCTCATTCTCCATACTGCCCCACGGACTTCCTCTTCCGAGAATTCGTCCAGGTAGCTGTCTTGGGCTACGGGCCTTCGTTCGAACCGACGGGTTTCGCGCACAAATACCCCCGTCTCCTCTCGGAGCGGTTTGTGCTCGTCCGTTTCTCCCGCGTAGTCGTCCGGTGGCACCAAAGCCTTAACAGTAATTCCGCCGAGTCCACCGCTCCCACCTTGTGTTCGCCATTCTCCTTTCGGAGAGTGGCCAAAACACCGCGGACGTCAGTGTTCGCTCTTTCCTTACACCACCTGTACGCGGACCCCCATGTATTTCGGTTACCTTCCTCCGATACTAACCGCCTCCAGGTCTCTAATTTCTCCTTTCTTTTCGCTTTCGTGTATCTGTTCCTCTCCCTCTTGTATTCCCTTTCGAGAGTACCGACATTCTCTTTCTCGCGAATCTTCGCCTCAGCGCCCTGAGTCTACCCTTTGGAACGTCTCCAAAACCTCCGTGAATCACGTTTGTTTCTTCAACGGCCCGGGTTTCTTCAGGGGCATCGACTCATGACACGCGTGTTTGAGAGCAGCCGTCAGGTAATCCGCTCTGGAATGGAGGTCCCCGCGGAGCCAGTCAGATCGACCGTCGAACAGTCTTTCCGCCAAGCTCCGCCGGAACGCATCCCAGTCGGCTTGCCTCGTGCTGAATCTAACCAGCGCCGGGCTACCACTCTGAATGTCCGTACTCCCGAACTCAAACGTTATTGGTCTGTGGTCGCTCGCTATCCTGTCAGAAACACCAACCTTCCATCTGCTGACCTGATCCACCGCACTCGGTGACGCGAACGTCACATCGAGCACGGCCGACCCCATCCGCGCATGAAAGGTGGCGACGTCTCCGACGTTACAGCAGAGCATCCCACCGGCCAAAAACATTTCCTCTACTATACCTCCCCGCCTGTCCGTGTGCGTGTCTCCCCATAGAGTAGAACGCGCGTTAACGTCAGCGCCCACCAGCAGTCTCGATCCTCCTAGACCCGCGACCACTCGTTCTAGCCTTTCGGCATTCCGTGGACCCGGAATACTGGAAGTACGAGCTGCATACGTACACGCTTTCCGATCCCGCCCGTATCTCCACTACGATCGTATGCGAATCGCTGAACTGCGTCACTAGCGTCGCACCCAGCAATGGGTTCGCCACCAGTACCGCAGCTCTAGGCTTTTCACTGGGTCGAGAGCCGGTAATCACCCTGAGCGGCGGTCGATTAATACTAACCAACCTACCGCCCCTGGAGACGTACGGCTCCTGGATCAACACGACATCCAGACCTCGCTTCCTCACATACTCGACCAAATGCTCCGTTGCTTGGCCCCCCCCCTAGGTTAATTTGTGCTAACCTAATCTTTCCACTTGAACTTTCTCGCTTCCCGTTTATACGCCTCGGACCGAGCCCGGCACCTCGGGCCTTCCCCGGAAGCGTGTGAGTGCTCCCAACCCGCCTCGGTGCACGCAATGCACTTTAGCGACTTGGGACCCGCCTCACAATGCGACGCATGATGCTTGCCAGCACACCGCGCGCAGACCACTGAGTCCGCCTTGCAATGGACGCCTATGTGTCCGTATCTCTGGCATCTTTGACACCGGAGTACGTCCACACAGGGCCCCACACGACAGCTCAGCAGCCCTACACACAGCGACTGACCAACAATTTTGGTCGCCACCGCCGGGGTCGTCTCGAAACATATATTTCGTCCCCTTGTCGTCCTCCTACATTTGCTCGGGACGAGTTTCAGCGCGGTATGCCACCCCTCTGGCAGATCCACAGAACTTTCGTTCTGTTTCTCCGCGAAACGGGCGACATACTCGTCTTCCATCTCATCACCGACCCCGTACACCATTACTCGGGGGTTTCTACATCCCACCTTGCGAACGTTGAGGTCGGCTCTCAAGAGAGCCTCCCTCGTCTCCGCATTGTGTAGTACTACGTAGTACTCCCCTTTCCCCCTGTCCACTATTCTCTCAAACCGAGGGTGTCTCGTCCCCATGTCGAGCGCCTTCCAGAGCTCCCTTAGGTGGTCACCGCGCGACGAAACTTTCGCCTCGGCCGCGGCTTCACCGTCGGTCGCCACGGAACACGTCGCCCTGATGACGAAACCCTCCGGCTTGTCGCTGGATTTGGTCGCATCGGCAATCAAATCCAACTCTGTTTTCTTCTCTGTTTTCTTCCCCGTTTTCCTCTTAGTCTTTCTTTCCTTCCTCTTCACCACTTCTGCCCACGACACCTTTCCTGGCTTAGTCCCGGAACCACCTGCAGCGCCGGCGATGACTGGCGTTTCCGTCGTCTTCCACCGGACACTTATGGCTCCCGGCTCTGGGGGGCGCTTCTCAGCAGCCACCAAAGCCGGGACCACGGCTTTTTCCGAGGCCTTTACCACTCCCTTATCCTCAATCGTCACTACCTTTTTCCTCTTTTTCTTCTTTACTTTCTTCTTTTTCCCTAACCTAACTCCTATTTCAGCCATCTCGACGTCCAGCGTTTTGGCCACCGGGGATTTCTTCCCGGTGGTTACGACAACCGGACTCCGAGATGGTTGCCCCGTCTCCATCCTCGGCTTCGAAGAGGCGATGACCCGTCTCTCGACCATCCGACCGGCCAACAGAACCTGATTATAAATCAGGTCGTCCGCCAGTCGAACCATCTCGAGACGCAAGCGATCGAACGTTTCCGCCGACGCCTTGGTCATCGTTCTCTTTTCCGCCCTCATGCCCAGCACGAGTTCAAGCATCCTATCCGAGAGGTTACGGAAGCTCTGCCCGAAGCTACTGGTCTTCTTTAGTAGCTCCACGGAGTCTAAAACTCCCGCGGCAGCAGCCTCCCACACACTCGGATCGGAGCCGTCGTCGTCTGTCCTCATCCTTTTAGTCGGACGGGGAGTCGACATTCCCTCGCAACCTTCCTCTACCAACGGTCCACTCAGTGCCTTTTCCGTATCCATTATCTCAAAGTTTGCTTGTTGTTCAGTTTCCATAGAGTTCCCACGAGATGGGGACGAACTAAAATGTCCACTATCGTCATTACGCCCCTCTGACCATAGCAAGGAATTGTACACCTGGGTGATCCCACCTACCCAGGGGGTTTTGTACACACTGCCTTTGGACTCCTCAGTGCCAACCTGTTTCCCGCAACCAGAATCCGGGCTTAGGAGTTATCTGTTCTGCCGAGACAGAACTTTGTCCTTTCCGCTAGACAGGCTAGATGAATAGCCTTGCGACGCCGTATACACGCGTACCCGACGCCGCAAACGTCTGACCAAAAACCTAATTCCAGTCCGCCGTGGCCGTGCTAAACCTCTGAACGTTGGGCCCACAACGCCCGTCGTAGGTCAATGTCCCTTTAGTCGCCTTTTACGACAAGCGGGACCGACTGTTAGAGTATTCTATTCCCCTCTAATTGGGCGAGTAGACAGGGACACGAGAGTACTCCTTTGGTTTGAATGGCCTGAGCTTTCCACGAACGTAGCTTCTCTTAGCGCTAGGCTCTACTCAAGCGACGTCGTCGCACGCGACCGAGGTCACGGGTCGTCTATGGACCACCAGCACCGGCCGTGAAAGACCTTACCCTATACTCGGACCGGGACGACTGATCCGCCGTTTGGGCCCCCGGTCCCCCACCGGGTGAGTGGGCTCGGGATTATATTATCTAGCGCTAGTCCCACAACCACCACGTTTCAGCAGAGATAGGCACCTCAACCTTGCGGGGCACTACATCCGTACCGTCGAGCTGGTCCGGACGTCATGGGGCTCCCCGCTCCCGTGGTTCTGACTGGGTTTTTAGTTGACGTTGGGGGGCCAACCCGGAGCGAACTCCTCCCACTATTTTGGCCCCACGCCGGCTAGCGGTCGGCCTTCGGAACAGACCAAATCCAAGATGTTTTTCCGACCTACCCGATATCCTTACCGGAAACCTTGCACGGAGCGCGTCGCACTAGTCTAATCCTTTTTTGGCCCTGAAGACTTTCCTAGCGAACCTAGCCAGAGCGAAGTAGTTCGACCGCGTGTCCAAAAACACGCTGGTCGGGCATGGCCAACTCGTGTCCGCCGTGCGGATAGAACTACGCAACCTATCCCTTTCGTTCTCGTGTGTGACGCACTCGAAGAGAACGTGTTCGACCGTTTCGTCACCTAAGCCACAACCACACAGGGCGCCGTCCCTGAGGCGGAGACCGTTCAACTTGGCGTTGAAGTCTCCGTTCCCCGTCAGGAACTGCGTCGTGTAGTGATCTAGAGGGAGAGGAAAACTGAGTCTTCTCCTAACGTCCGGCAGCATGGCGTCCGTCCGGCAGCATGACGTCAGCAGGGTGTCAAGTGCTTATAAGCGGAAATTTTCGCGAGTGAAGCGAAGGAAATTTGCAGTCACGCTGTCGTCGCCGTCGTCGTGATCGGGAGAAAGCGGCGGCAGCGTCAGCGGAGAGGTGCACATGCTAGGTCATTAGTGACCCGTCCGGTGGCAGCGGCCACATTTCTCGGGTCGCGAACCACCCGAACAGGTAATCGTTTTATTATAGTAATATTGATTTTGCGCGGTTAGGTTATCGCGGGTAACGTTTCTCGACACTACCACGACATGAGCGTGTGTAGTGTCCTTATTACGAACTTATCGCTGCGAGGTTATAAGATAATTTATTTATTTTTTTTTTTTTAAAGGACTTGCGTAATGGACACAACAACCGGAGAGGATGTTGTTGTCCCTACCCTAACCCTTCCCGTCAACATTGACACCATCACGCCCCCCCCCCCATTGTCCCACGGTTCGGACGGAGTCCCCCAGAAGGAAACGTTGACGGTCAGAAAGAGGAGGAGGTCCGAAAGGTCAAACTCCGAGGAAATGGCTAGGTCGACCCCAGATTCAAAATCTGGAGATTTTTTGAAATCGGCTAAGGTTTGAGTCTCTGGCCACGGCGGAGAAAGAGAAAGGAAAATTGGTGCAGGCGTCTTCGCGGAGCTAATGGCGTTGAAGAGCTCATGCGACGAGCTCTTTAAGGCCATGTTGAGGAGATGCTCGTACTGAAGGGGAGATTGGCGTAGGCCAGGGCCACACCTCGGGTGGAGATTCCCCGCTCACAGGAGCGTTAGACGAGATTAGAGATAATATCGTGGTAGGTGCCGACGTGAACGCGCACCCCCCGCTGTGGTTCAGTCGGCCCAGCAAAAACACCGGCTCCGCCACAAGCACGCACGTCGAGCTAGTAGAGGTTAGGTCGGCACCACATTTAGTCTGGAAGTTCTCTGAGATAGGGTCGAGGTTTACGTCTCTATCCACAGCGGAGAGGGAAAAGAAGAAAATCGGTGCGGGCATTTTCGCAGAACTGATGGCGGTGAAGAGCTCGTACGACGAGCTCTTCAAGGCCATGGTCGAGGAAATGCTCGTGTTGAGGGGTAGGCTGGTGGAAGCTCGGGCCACACCGCGGGTTGAGTTTTCGCGCCCCCAGGAACTGAGAGTGGATGAGAACACCATTAAGAGAGGAAAGGTGGACATGGACATTGTGGCCGTGGAAATGGAGGAAGGAGAGGAGAAGAAGAGGAAGAGAAAGAAGAAGAAAAAGAAGAAGATGAGTGGCGAAAAGGCCACACTGGTGGTCGGGGCGGCTCCGGAAGTTGCCCGCGGTGGGGCCAGAGGCATGGGGGTGACAGTAGGTTACCAAGGGGAAAGAGGAGGAGTTTAGGGTGGTTAGGAGGAAGAAGGGGGGGTCCGAGGAGAGGAAGCTGGAAAAGCTTAGGGCGAAGGAGCCGGAAAAGAGCTTCGTTGTTTCCGTCGGGAAAGACGGAGCTCTGGCGGCAAAAAAGGCGCTGTGGTCAGATATGGTAAAGAAGGTTGCTGTACCCCAGGTAAAAGGGGCTTTCGTTCTCCCGCGCGGTGACCTCGTGGTCAAGCCGGGGGACAAAAAGACCTATGAGGCGCTCAGGGAGATGGAGCGCGGAGGCCTGGTCTCGGTAAGGGAAGAGGGCCCGAGGTGGCCCAAAGTCCTAGTATACGATGTCGATAGGTCGGTCGAGGCTGAGGGTATCCCGGGACTGATGGCGATACAGAACCCGATTCTCGGGATAGACAAGGAGGAGGCGAGCAGGGTTATTAAACCTATCTTTCGGAGAGGCCCAAAGACCGGTCCGTCGGTCTGGTGGGTGTGTGAGGTGGCCCCGAAGGTTTTCCGAAACCTTGCGGGGAAGCGGGTCTTTATTGGACTGGATTTGTGTAGGGTGGTGGAATTCTCCGGCGTCACTCAGTGTTTGGCGTGTCAGGGCTTCGGCCACTTGGCCGCCAAGTGCAAGAGGGGCAAAGAGGTTTGTGGTCACTGCTCCAAGGAGGGGCACAAAGAAAAGGATTGTCCGGACAGTGAAAAGGTGCCAAAGTGCGCCAACTGTGGTCTCGCCTTCAAGGCGGGACACAGAGAATGCGCCACCAGGCGCAAGGTGTATAGAACTGCGGCGTGGAGGACTGACTTCGGTAAGTCGCAATGAGCGCCGCGGACACCAAAATCTCGGTCGGTCAGCTGAACATGAACGGTCGACGGATCGTTTCTGTTCAGCTATTGGATTATTGTCGGAAAAGAGGAGTGGACGTGCTCCTGTTGCAGGAGATGCCGCTCTGTGGTCAAAAGATTTTTGGATTCGAATTCGACTCGGCC
Source organism: Chaetogeoica ovagalla (assembly GCA_032441825.1). NCBI lineage: Eukaryota > Metazoa > Arthropoda > Insecta > Hemiptera > Aphididae > Chaetogeoica > Chaetogeoica ovagalla. The sequence continues at coordinate 261,202 of CM063747.1, read as the reverse complement.
AGAGTCGTTCTCAACTCCTCGGACGGACCCGCTCTGGCCGCCATAGTTGTCCTCAACAGGGACATCGAGGTGGTGGCTATTCGGAATCTGACGAACAGATTTTTCGCGATTGCGAGTCTTAGGAAAGGAAACGGTAGGTCTGTGGTATTTATCTATGCGTACTTCAAGTACTGTCTCCCGGTTCAGGGATGCACGGAGGAAATGGGTCGTATCTTGGACGAGGTAGGGGACAATGTCGTGATAGGTGCTGACGTGAACGCGCACTCCGCGCTATGGTTCAGTCGGCCCGGCAACAACACCGGTTTCGCCAGAGGCACGCACGTCGAGAACATGCTGCGGGAGCAACATCTGGCGGTGAATCCCTGAGGCATCTCCAAATCAGAAATCAGGGCATCCCAGGTGATGTTATCGAATGCACCCGAAATATCAAGGAAGATAGCCATTACGTGTTTCTCCGATCTGTTTCTTGTCCATTGTAAGAGAGCACCAATCGCATCCTCAGTGGAAAGTCCTTTAGTAAAACCAAACTGTTTCCCGCTGATTTTGTTCTTGGTCTCCCTTACGATATTAATACATATCTGCCTTTCCAGAATCTTACCAAGCACTGGTAAAAGGCTAATGGGTCTATACGACTTGGGGAGTTTTGGATCACGATCCGGCGACTTTAAAATGGCCACAACTTCAGCAGCCTTCAAGCAATCGGGAAAAGTGCCCGCGGTAAGACATCCGATCGAGAGACTGTGTATATACGGTGCTGATATTGGCCATGCCATCCGATGGATTTTGGCAGTGAGACCGTCAGGACCTGGAGCTTTGTTAGGTGAAAGCCTCCACAGGTGTTCCTTTATCGCATCGATGGATGGTAATTCAGTACTGAAGGTCCTCTCCTCAGTGGTTTGTGGCAGATTTGTGGCATTGCGAGGGACAAGAGCATTCAACAGCGTGTCCACTGTATCCTCAAGGGTTGAGGTATAGACACCAACGTCACTCAAGAGGGCAGCAGGTATACGAGAGACAGAGGGGCCATTTTTTGCCCACTTATATACCTTACCCCAGGCCATGGAACCCTGCTCAGTGCAATAAGTTCTCCAGGACTTGATCTTGTTTCTTCTCAGTAGTGCGGTATATGCGTTCCTGAGTCGCCTATATTCGGCATTGCATTCAACGCTATGTCTAGAGACACGTGCAGCACGCCTTAAGTCTCGTCTGACATTCTGTAGGTTCGAATCCCACCAAGGCGGTAAGACCCCATCTCTCCGTCGTCTTTTCGGGATTGAAGATGTAGCGGCCTGGAGGATTGCAGAATTTATAGCCTCTGCAGCACGATGAACGTCACCACCTTCCAAATCAGCATTTCTGTTTAAATTTACGGCCAACGACTCTCTGAACTCATCCCAATTAGCACGCAATTCGTTGAAACGTAATTGGCGAGACGTGAAATGGGAAGCGGAGAAATCAACTTCATACCGTATACAACGATGATCGCTGTCCGTGACATGGGGTATAACCCTCCAATTGTCAACAGTGAGATCGTCGCCGCCAGTAGAGAGCGTCAAGTCGATGTTAGTCTAACCACGATTTCCCGCAAAAGTCGTGTACCTACTCCTCTTATTATGACAAGTAAGCTGTCGATCGATGATGAATTGCTCGACAATATCCCCGCGCAAATCGGTTGTCCTACTAAACCACCTCCTCGAAAAGGCATTGGCGTCAATGGCTATGATGACATTACCAGAAATCCGGTCAAGGATCCCAGATAATATTTCGCAGTGGACACCCGTGAATTCTCTGTATTTAAAATATCCAGAAACAATAGTTAGTGGAAATTCACCCTCAATGGTAACCACAGCAAAATTAACATGTGATAAATCCGGTCGAGACAATACCCTCAGGCCCGGGTTCATGATGACGATAGCCGCCCCATGAACAAGGCTCGACAAGCCCGGTCTAAGTCGCCCCTTACTAAGTTCAACACGTAACGGCATGGCTTCGAATCCAGTAAGCTTCCCACGTCTAGTGTATGGCTCCTGGATAGCGATTACATCGATGTTCTGAGCATTTGCATATTCCAGTAACTGATCACTAACTCTCTCACAACGAGACCCATTTATTTGCAGAAAACTGATGTGAGAGATATTAGCAACCATATCACTGTCTAAGGTGTTCATTGTGATGTTCCCAGTGAATTACTGCCATAGTCCGTGTTACGGACCATTACCATAATCTTCGCAAGTCTCTTGCTGCAAGATTTATGTTGGGCAGTATTCGGCAAGCCGCAGTTCACACATTTGGGTGTCTTTTCTTTATTCGGGCACTCAGTCCACGCATGACCCATAGCAGCGCAGTGCGAACAAACCGGGGTGGTTGCCTTGCACTTTGCTGCCACATGTCCATACGCCTGGCATTTGTAACAGCGGGATACATCTAAATATTCAGCGACTTTGCATCGCATAAAACCAATATAAAAGTGCTTATCTAGGAGCTTTTGAAACAAAGACGGCTCCACAGAACAAACCCAGTTAACTTGCTGTCTGTCCCGTGGACCCTGTTTAAATAGCGGAAGGAGTCCTCTACGCATTTGTTCATCAGTAATGGCTAGCTCAGGGTTTTGTTGAGCCATTTTGACACCGATCTCCTCAGCAGAAATGTCCACGTCCACATCATAGATGATAGCACGCGGCCATTTCGGCTCTGATTTGACCAGACCTGACTCTCCCTGCGTCAGAGTGTCTAGCGCCAGTTTCGTCGCATCATCAGCCGGAGTTATGACAATGTCTCCTGCAGGTGTAGTAATGGTGTTGCTGATCTTAGGTGCAGAAACTAACGCAGCAACCTGCGACCATAACATTTTCTTCGCCTCGGCCGGTTGTTGTTCACCTGCTCTAATAATAAACTTAGTGGAGGGAACAGCCTCCCGACATTTTTGGATTTTCGCCTCGTTTATTGCTTTGTTAGTTGTGTCCAATTTTTTTTTACTATTGGTACGAGAAGGTGTTTCAATGCTACTAGCAACGGCAGTGTTGACACTGGCCTTAGCCATGTTCGTAATGCCCCTGCGGCGCTTTCGCTTGCTCACTACCGTTTGAAAATCTCCATCAGTAGTGTCAGATTCAGGCGCAGAGCGGTTTGCGGATTCCGTTTCGGTGTTCCTTTATCCATATCAGTGATAGCAGTTTCTTGTTTCTTGAAAGTAACCTTACGCGCTATTTTAGCAGTGGTGACATTCTGAGGAGTCTGCACAGTGGACAAAGGAGTATCTCTGATGTCCTTCAGCTCTTGCAGACGACCAACAAGGCAGGCATTTTCAATGATTAATTCTTGAACAGTACCCTGCAGACTGGTGAAAACAGAAACAAAGTCCTTAACCAAGGGCTGAGACAATTTTCTCTTTGACTTCTCTAGCAAAGAGATAAACGATTCACTTAGTTCTTTAGCCCGCATCTGATGTTGCTTGATCACGTCCGGATTTTTATAAGAAGCACCAGTCGGGTAGTCCTCAGGAATAACATCCTGTCTGGGCCTCTTGTTGACGTGATATGGAATATTTTTCAAAGACGTGTCTATTGCCATATCAACATTAACATTATCATTATCTAGGTTTGAAGTGATTGGTACTGATTGATTTGAAGTGCTTGGTACTCCAATATTCTGGGTGTAGATAAGGACACGAGAACACTCCCTGGTTTGTCGGCCTGAGCCGTTCCTCGAACGTACCTTCTCTTAGCACTGGGTGCTACTCAAGGGACGTCGACGTTCACGACCTGAGTCGCGGGTCGTCTGTGGACCACCGGCACCGGCCGTGAAAGACCGTACCCTATTCTCGGACCGGGACGGCGGATCCGCCGTTTGGGCCCCCGGTCCCCCACCGGGTGAGTGGGTTCGGGATTCTACTATCTAGCGCTGGTCCCACAACCACCACGTTTCAGCCGAGGTAGGCTCCTCAACCTTGCGGGGCACCGCCTCCGGAACGGAATGCGGTCCGGCGTGGCGGTGGGGCTCCCCGCTCCCGTGGTACCGACTGGGTTTTTAGTTGACGTCGGTGGGTCAACCCGGAGCGGTGCTCCTCCCGCTATTTTGGCCCCACGCCGGCTAGCGGTCGGCCTTCGAAGCAGACCTAGTCCAAGACATATTTCCCGACCTAACCGATATCCCTACCGGAAACCTTGCGCGGAGCGCGTCGCACTAATCCCATCCTTTTTTGGCCCTGAGGACCTTCCTAGCGAACCTAGCCAGAGCGAAATAGTTCGACCGCGTGTCCAGAAACACGCTGGTCGGGCATGGCCAACCCGTGTCCTCCGTGCGGACAGAACTACGCAACCTGTCCCTTTCGTTCTCGTGAGTGACGCACTCGAAGAGAACGTGTTCGACCGTTTCGTCACCTAAGCCACAACCACACAGCGCGCCGTCCCTGAGGCGGAAACCGTTCAACTTGGCGTTGAAGTCTCCGTGCCCCGTCAGGAACTGCGTCGTGTAGTGATCCAGAGGGAGAGGAAGACTGAGTCTTCTCCTAACGTCCGGCAGCATGGCGTACGTCCATCTGCCCACCGCCGACCTATCCCACCTATCCTGCCAGATGTCCAAGATCCTTTCCCTAAGCCCCTTTACCTCCGCGTCGGAGTAGAGCTGCGACCTGGAACCCTTCGACAAGGCGTTCCACTCGATTTCGAGATCCAGGGGCAACTGACCAGCCACTACCTGTAAGGCGTCCGTGGACGTGGTCTTGTACGCCCCCGTCATTGACAAGAGTGCCCTACGCTGTTTGCTCCCCAGGAGCCCGATGGCCCTCCCGGTTCTCACCCCGCGTAGCCAGACCTCCGAGGCGTAGGTAATACGCGGCAGGAAGACCGCCTTGTATATTACCCTCGAAGTGGCTTGCCTAATACCCCAGTCCGCAGACGTCGCTGCCCTGAGCCTCGAGTACAACGATTCCGATTTACCGGCCACGGCCTGAACGTGAGCCCAGTAATTCCTACGTCTGTCAACTATCAGTCCGAGATACCTAACCCTTTCCGCCGAGACTATCACCTCGTTCCCGAATGGAATCGTGAATCCCGGCGCGAGGCCGCCTTTGAGCGCCAGGGCCTGGGACTTCCCTGAGGAGAAAGCGAGACCTCTCTCCCCTGCCCAGCCTAGAAGAGCCCTCAGGAAGTTTCCAGCCCTGACTTGTATGTCACCGAGATCCGTACCCGCGACAAGCACCGCTATGTCGTCGGCGTACGCAACGACTTTCGTAGCACCGTCCCTATCCAATCGGAGAGCGTATTCCATAGACATCTTCCAGAGGACCGGTCCAAGTTGTGATCCTTGGGGGCACCCTCTGGTAAGATCGGCCGACGCGGTGGACCGTTCCACCGTCAAGACGGCTTTGCGGCCCACGAGATAGCTCTCGATAATCGTCCTCGTTGACGACGAGGCTCCTAGCCCGATCATGTCCCTAATCAAGATATTCCAACCGAGGTTATCAAACGCTCCTGAGATATCTAAGAAAATCCCTACTACGCACTGTTCCTGCCTATTGTCGACCCAATCGAAACAACTCCTGATCGCACTGACCGTCGATCTACCGATGGTGAAACCGTGTTGGTCGTCCGACATGTTCGCCCTAGTCTCCTCCTCTAGCCTATCGACAATGAGTCTCTCGAGTACTTTTGACGGTACCGAGAGTAGGCTCACCGGCCTGTACGACTTTGGCAGACAGGGATCTCTGTCCGCCCCCTTTGAAATTACCACCACGTTGGCCGTTTTCCAACCGTCCGGGAACGTAGACGTTCTCAGACACCTATCCAAAATCCTGGTGAAGTGCGACCCGACGATCGCCCAGGACTTCCTAAGAACAGCGGCAGTGATCCCGTCCAGTCCGGGTGCCTTGTTTGGCGCCATCCTCCATATGGCCTTTTTGACCTCCAACTCCGATAGTGCGGGACCGGCTCGTCCCTCCCTAACTCCGTCGAAGGTCGGACAAATCTCATCGCGAGGTATCAGCTCTTTAAGGAGACACTCCGCCGTCTGCGCCGCCGACAGCGTCAGGTCACCCCCTTCGCAGCGTACCGCGGACGGTACTCTGCTCGAAGCGGGCCCTTTGCGGGCCCACTTGTAAAGGGGGCCCCAGACGCTATCGTTGGCCGAACTGGCAAAGTTTTTCCACGATTCCGACTTGGCCTTCCTGATCTCGTACAAGTGCTTATTTCTAAGCCTCTTGTACTCTTGCCTATCCACACCCTTGAAATCCGAACGTCTCCTAAAAGCAGCCAGGCTCTTTTTCGACCTAACGAGGTCCTCATTCCACCACGGTGGCTTCGACCTTCTTCCTGTCCTTGATTTTGGCATCGAGGCCTCCATCGCGCCCTGAATTGAGCTAACGAGAGCCGTTGACGCCCTATTAGGATCCCCCTCTAACTCGTTAGAGTAGTCCGAGACGTTTTGGGCCAGAACCCGACGAAACCTATCCCAATCTGCCCTTTTGACGTTGTACCTTTTCGAGTTCGCACTAGTCGACAAAACTCCACCGCACCGCACTGAGAATCTGAGCAGTCTGTGGTCACTGTTTGTTACGTCAACGGCCACATTCCAACCCTGGATCGAATGATAAACGCCACCTCCCCTCGAGAGCGTGACGTCTATATTCGAAGATCCCATTCCCCGTCTCGAATAGCTGTCCGGGCATCCAGGCCGGTTGTACACCGTCAGATGTTGCTTCCGCAGCATGTTCTCGACGTGCGTGCCTCTGGCGAAACCGGTGTTGTTGCCGGGCCGACTGAACCACAGCGCGGAGTGCGCGTTCACGTCAGCACCTATCACGACATTGTCCCCTACCTCGTCCAAGATACGACCCATTTCCTCCGTGAATCCCTGAACCGGGAGACAGTACTTGAAGTACGCAGAGATAAATACCACAGACCTACCGCTTCCTTTCCTAAGACTCGCAACCGCGAAAAATCTGTTCGTCAGATTCCGAATAGCCACCACCTCGATGTCCCTGTTGAGGACAACTATGGCGGCCAGAGCGGGTCCGTCCGAGGAGTTGAGAACGACTCTGGCCGAGTCGAATTCGAATCCGAAAATCTTTTGACCACAGAGCGGCATTTCCTGCAACAGGAGCACGTCCACTCCGCTTTTCCGACAATAATCCAAAAGCTGAACAGAAACGATCCGTCGACCGTTCATGTTCAGCTGACCGACCGAGATTTTGGTGTCCGCGGCGCTCATTGCGACTTATCGAAGTCAGTCCTCAACGCCGCAGTCCTATACACCTTGCGCCTGGTCGCGCATCCTCTGTGTCCCGCCTTGAAGGCGAGACCACAGTTGGCGCACTTCGGCGCCTTTTCCCTGTCAGGACAATCCTTTTCTTTGTGCCCCTCCTTAGAGCAGTGACCACAAACCTCCTTGCCCCTCTTGCACTTGGCGGCCAAGTGGCCGAAGCCCTGACACGCCAAACACTGAGTGACGCCGGAGAATTCCACCACCCTACACAAATCCAGTCCAATAAAGACCCTTTTCCCCGCGTGGTTCCGGAAAACCTTCGGGGCCACCTCACACACCCACCAGACCGACGGACCGGTCTTTGGGCCTCTCCGAAAGATGGGTTTAATAACCCTGCTCGCTTCCTCCTTGTCTATCCCGAGGGTCGGGTTCTGTATCGCCATCAGTCCCGGGATACCCTCAGCCTCGACCGACCTATCGACATCGTACACTAGGACTTTGGGCCACCTCGGGCCCTCTTCCCTAACCGAGACCAGGCCTCCGCGCTCCATCTCCCTGAGCGCCTCATAGGTCTTTTTGTCCCCCGGCTTGACCACGAGGTCACCGCGCGGGAGAACGAAAGCCCCTTTTACCTGGGGTACAGCAACCTTCTTTACCATTTCTGACCACAGCGCCTTTTTTGCCGCCAGAGCTCCGTCTTTCCCGACGGAAACAACGAAGCTCTTTTCCGGCTCCTTCGCCCTAAGCTTTTCCAGCTTCCTCTCCTCAGACCCTCCCTTTTTCCTCCTAACCACCCTGAACTCCTCCTCCTTGGCAGCCGTCTTGCTGCCGCCCTCCTTTCCCCCTGACGCCCCCGCCACACCTCGGGTGGTTTTTGAGACCGCCGGTATGGCTTTCTCTTCACCAGTCGACGTCTTCTTCTTCTTCTTCTTCTTCCTCCTCTTCTTCTGTTCTGCCACCTCCCTCATTTCCACGTCCACTATTTCCATTCCCTTCCTTTCCTTATTCTCTCCTCTCTGTTCCTGCGGGCGGGGGATATCCACCCGAGGTGTGGCCCGGGCCTCCGCCAACCTCCCCCTCAGCACCAGCGTCTCCTCAACCATGGCCCTGAAGAGCTCGTCGTACGCGCTCTTCGGCGCCATCAGCTCTGCGAAGACGCCCGCCCCAATCTTTCTTTTTTCTTTCTCACTTGTGGCCAGAGACTCAAACCTTGAACCTATTTCCGAGAATTTTCAGATTGAATCTGGGGTCGTCCTAACGGTTTCATCGGAGGAGTCTGACCTCTCGGACCTCCTCCTTTTCCTGGCCGCCAACGGTTCCCCCTGAGGGACACCGTCCGTACCATCAACCGATGAGGGGGTTGTGGAGACCAAAGTGGGGGGGACAACGACATCCTCGCCGTCTGTCGTATCCATGGCGCGTTAAAAAAAAAAAAAAAAAAGAGATAGATAACCTCTTATCACCTCGCGGTGATAAGCCCGTGATAAGGACACTACCCGCGCTCAGGTCGTGGTAGTGTCAAAAACGTCACCCGTGATAACCTACGCGCACTATCAATAATAAATAATGAAAAGAAAACGATTACCTGCTCGGGTGGTTCGCGACCCGAGTAATGTGGCGACGGGGTCGCTAATGACCCCGCACGTGTTCCTATCGGCCGACGCTGCCGCCGCTTTCTCTCGATCACGACGACGTCGACGGCACCGAAAACGCAAAAACCAAAGTTTTCACTCGCGAAAAACTCCGCTTCCACGCACTTTACACCTTCGCGGGTACCACCGATCGAAGCTCTGAGAAGAGCTGTTTAAATCCCTAACCGAAACGCGCCGACCGCACTGACAGAACCGGAGTAAACCGTTAACGAAAATTTCGCGCGTCCGCGAAAAACTCGTTTCCGTTGCTCACAACGAAAAATCGACTTTTCTCCTTCGAACCTGGTCAGAATCGCACGGTCCTCACACCAAACTCTTCGTCTTGACGAGACGAATATTCTGATGTATAGAACGTTAAAAACCGACCATTTGTTCCAAGTAAAAAATCGACTTACCGCAGGAGCACACAAAAGACCGTCCGCACGCCACGACTGCCGACGCACGCCTTGTAGATAGGGACAGGTGAGGTCCGGGTTTTGTGGCCGAGGCCTACTGACCGCGAACCTTATATTAACGCTTGGCGTTATTCAAGGGTCGCGGCAGAACAGTGCCCGATCAGAAAACTGATCGGCGTCTGGGTCGTCTGTGGACCACCAGCACCGGGCAGAGCCCGTACCCTTTCGAGGGGGCGGCACGGCTTGCACCGCGTCGGGTCCGTTCCTCCCACTGGGTCGCGTGGTTTGTTTACTATCTAGCGCTTGTCCCACAACCACCACGTTTCAGCCGAGGTAGGCTCCTCAACCTTGCGGGGCACCGCCTCCGGAACGGCATGCCGGTCCGGCGTGACGGTGGGGCTCCCCGCTCCCGTGGTACCGACTGGGTTTTTAGTTGACGTCAGTGGGTCAACCCGGGACTTGCGTCCCTCCCACTATTTTGGCTCCCGAGCCGGCTAGTGGTGGGCCTTTGCCGAGTCCGTAGACTCGACTGCCTACCTATCATTCCCGCTCCTATCAGCCCAGCCTATCCTATCCCATCCTAGCCTTTCCTACTCTATGCCTATCGTCCTAAACCCTAACCTGCCTATCCCACCAGTGTTCTTTGGAGGGTACTACTGTAGGTGTAATCCCTCTTTTTCCTAACAGCTTCCCTGGCGAAGGTGACGAGCGCACAGTAGTTCGTCTTGGTTGCGACGAACTGTTGTGCCTCGCATGGCCAATCACGAACCACTGGGCGCATTTTCGCCACCATCCTACTTCTTTCCCCTCCTAACAACGGACACCTGTAGAGGACATGTTCCACCGTTTCCCTTTCCTCCTGACACCTGCACCTTGGATTGCCCACCAATCCGAAGGTGCACAGCTTATCGTTAAAATCCCCATGCCCTGTGAGGAATTGGGTCACGTAGTGATCCAATTCCATTCTAATCCCTATCCTCCTCCTAACGTCTGGAAAGAACCTGTGCGTCCACCTGCCCTTTTCCGACTTATCCCACCTCTCCTGCCATCTGCCTATGATGGCCTCCCTACCCGCCCCCAATTCCTCTGTTGTGATCTCCCCCTCTTTCAGCCGCTTTCTCAGAACCCCTAACTCCATTTCCAGATCCAGCGGCAGCCTTCCGGCTACCGTTTGTAACGCGTCTGTAGAGACGGTCCTGTATGCTTTCGTGATGGAGATCAGGGGTCTTCGTTGCGCACTGCCTAACGCCCTAACCGCCTTTGCCGTCCTTACCCCCCGTATCCATATTTCCGATGCGTATGAAATCCTGGGGAGGAATACCGCATTATAAATGATTTCCGAGCCCCGTTGACCCAGTCCCCACTCCGCTGACGAAGCCCCGCGCAGCCTGGAGTAGAGACCCTCGGATTTCCCCGCTACGTCCTTGACCTGTTCCCAAAAGTTCTTCTTATAGTCTATCATGACCCCCAGGTACCTAACCGGACTTATTGAAGTCAAAGTATCCTCCCCGAAGGTGAAGGCGTACCCCGGCTTGAGATCCCCCTTAAGTGTCATAACCTGCGTTTTCCCTGTGGAAAACGCAAGCCCCCTCTCCGATGCCCACCCCCTCAATGATTCAAGATACCCGTAAGCCCTGCTCCTAACGACGCCTATGTTGGTTCCCGCAATGAGAACCGCCAAATCGTCCGCGTACGCCACCACCTTGACCCTATCGTCCCTCTCTAACCTAAGAGCCCTGTCCATAGCTATTTTCCACAGTACCGGACCCAATATGGATCCCTGTGGACACCCCCTCGTTAACCTAACCCTGGCGGTTGATTTTTCAACCGTCAGTTCCGCCCACCTATTTGTTAAATAGCTCCTAACCATTTCCCTTGTGGCTTCTGAAGCCCCCACCTCCCTCATGTCCTCTAGCAGTTCTGCCCATTTCAAATTGTCAAATGCCCCGGAGATATCCAGAAATACCCCTACCACTAGCTTTTCCTTCCTACCCTCTGCCCATCCTATACATTCCCTCATCGCGCTGACCGTGGACCTCCCCTTCCTGAACCCATGCTGTTCCCCTGACATATTCCCCTCCGTTTCGCTCTCGAGCCTGTCCGCTATCAGTCTTTCCAAAACTTTCGAGGCAGCCGGGAGAAGGCTGACCGGCCGATACGACTTCGGGTTACAAGGGTCCTTGTCCGGACCCTTCCGAATTACCACGACCTCCGCCCTCTTCCAGCTGTCTGGAAATTTGGATTCCCTCAAGCACCTTTCCAGGAGTCTCGTGAGCCCCCCTCCTATAACCGGCCACGCTTTCCTGAGGGTCCCCCCAGTTATTCCGTCCAGCCCTGGCGCCCTGTTCGGTCCTATCCTCCAGACCGCCCTCCTGACCTCCTCCTGCTCGAGCCTAAAACCCGGCCTGCCGACGTTTACCCCCCTAAGGGTTTCCCCTTGCCCGTCCGTCGGAATCAGAGTCCTGAGGAGTGTGTCTGCGGTCTCCTGCGCCGTTCTAGTCATAGCGCCTGATGGGTCTACGACTGCTGTCGGGACTCTGCTCTCCGCAGTTCTCTTCTTTGCCCACTTGTAAGTGGGGCCCCATACATCTTTATTCATGGACGTCGCAAACTCCCTCCAGGACCTGATTTTGGCCTTCCTAATTTCGTACAGATGCCCGTTCCTAAGCCTCCTGTACTCCTGCCTATCCTCCCCCTTGTAATCGTGCCCCCTCCTATAGGCCATGAGCGCCTTCCTAGTGCCCTCCACCTCCTTGTTCCACCAGGCCGGCCTTGTTTTCCCCCTCCTCCCGGTTTTGGGTGCAGTCTTCTCCAGAGCCCCCCTTATCGCGTTACTGATCCTACCCGTCTCCTCCTCTATTCCCCGTGTCCCGTCTACCCCCTTCCCTAATTTGTTTGCGAGGGACCCCCTAAAACTGTCCCAGTCGACGTCTTCTTCTTCTTCTTCTTCCTCCTCTTCTTTTGTTCTGCCACCTCCCTCATTTCCACGTCCACTATCTCCATTCCCTTCCATTCCTTTTCCTCTCCTCTCTGTTCCTGCGGGCGGGGGATATCCACCCGAGGTGTGGCCCGGGCCTCCGCCAACCTCCCCCTCAGCACCAGCGTCTCCTCGACCATGGCCCTGAAGAGCTCGTCGTACGCGCTCTTCAGCGCCATCAGCTCTGTAAATACGCCAGCCCCAATCTTTCTTTTTTCCTTTTCTGCCGTGATAAGAGACTCCAATCTTGAACCTATTTCCGAAAATTTCCAGATTGAATCTGGGGTCGACCTAACAATTTCTTCGGAGGAGTCCGACCTCTCGGACCTCCTCCTTTTCCTGGCCGCCAACGGTTCCCCCTGGGGGACACCGTCCGTACCACTGACCGATGGGGGGGTAATGGGAACCAAAGGAGGGGGGGGACCGCTGTGGGGGGGACAACGACAACCTCGGCGGCTGTCGTATCCATGGCGCGTTATGAAAAAAAAAAAAAAAAAAAGATATAGATAACCTCTTATCACCTCGCAGTGATAAGCCCGTGATAAGGACACTACCCGCGCTCAGGTCGTGGTAGTGTCAAAAACGTCACCCGTGATAACCTACGCGCACTATCAATAATAAATAAAGAAAACGATTACCTGCTCGGGTGGTTCGCGACCCGAGTAATGTGGCGACGGGGTCGCTAATGACCCCGCACGTGTTCCTATCGGCCGACGCTGCCGCCGCTTTCACCCGATCACGACGACGTCGACGGCACCGAAAACGCAAAAACCAAAGTTTTCACTCGCGAAAAACTCCGCTTCCACGCACTCCACACACTCGCGGGCACCACCGATCGAAGCTCTGAGAAGAGCTGTTTAAATCCCTAACCGAAACGCGCCGATCGCACTGACAGAACCGGAGAAAACCGTTAACGAAAATTTCGCGCGTCCGCGAAAAACTCGTTTCCGTTGCTCACAACGAAAAATCGACTTTTCTCCTCCGAACCTGGTCAGAATCGCACGGTCCACACACCAAACTCTTCGTCTTGACGAGACGAATATTTTGATGTATAGAACGTCAAAAACCGACCACTAGTTCCAAGCAAAAAATCGACTTACCGCAGGAGCACACAAAAGACCGTCCGCACGCCACGACTGCCGACGCACGCCTTGTAGATAGGGACAGCGAGAATCTCGTTAATCCATTCATGCGCGTCACTAATTAGATGACGAGGCATTTGGCTATTTCATCAGAACAACCGAAACCCCACCCCTACGCGGTTATCAGCCGCGTAGAGGGATTAGAGGTTGATCGGTTGGCCTTTATCCCGGAGCCAGGGATGTGCTCCCAAGCTATGACCGGGTAGGTGGTCATCACTTGAAAATCACTTCCTCAATTTGAACGCCCGGGGAGCGCGTTCGTGTTTTGTGGTCGTTCGGGTGCAGTTTTACCCGACTCCCACCCGCCTAAATCTGTCCGTTTTTGTGTTAAAATCCCTCCAACTGAGCAACGTTCCTCGCAGGACGAGCGCACATACGCCCGCCAGGAGGCGTTTGCTCAAACCAAGCGCCCGAAGGCTCTGGAAGCTATCAGCTACCCAGATGCCACGCCATGTTAGCGTGGCAGTGACCGTTCGCACTTCGGTCGACTGGTGCCTGGCTCGGATCATGGCTTGGAGGTCACGACGAGTGTCGTACTTCCTCACCTTCTCCTTATGCCAGGACAGAGAGTTGTTTGCGCTCACGACCTGGACATCACATATGACGGAAATCCTGCCTTTCGTTTTATCGTCTGTTGTTATTACGATATCTGGCTTTAGATTTCCGTCCGAGAGTTTGTATTCCGTTTCGACTTTGCTCCCTTTCTCGCTGAAGGCACTAGCCAGCCTTGACACGATGGTGTTGTGTCGCCTCAGCCTCCCTTCATGCGTTCGTGGGCAGTTCTGTGATATATGGGCAAGGGTCTCCGAGGGGACGTCACAAGCCCGACACCTGGTCGGTCCGTTACGGCCCCTGTTGACTCGCTTGCGACTCGGCAGCGCGTTAATTCTTATCTGTGTGAAGGATTTGAAGTCCGAGCTGGTTAAACCGTCCGGACGTCTCATCCATTCCACACACGCCGAGTTCCCTTCAGTTCGGAGCCATCCACTGATGCATAAAGGCTTTGAGGGCAGGTTTGCTTAAGGCGGTATCGCTCGACCGCCCGCCTCGATTTCGCCAGAGCTTCCGTCCCGTAGAGACGGAAGGCCTCGCGAACCGATGCCACGGCCGAGTCCTTAAGCCTTGATAACCTGTTACAGCGATTGAAAGGGAAGAATCTCTCAAAGTCCGGAATACCCAAACCCCCCGCCGATGTTGGCGAATGGATGTACACATTTGGGCTCGAAGTCGGAAGGTCAAGCCATCGGCGTACGGCACGTCGGGTCTCATGCGCCATGACCCGTAACTTGCTCGCTGAGACTATACTGAACGTCAGTCCGTGAACGAACTTCGGAATCAGATAGTCTCTCGTAATCGCGAGTCTCATCTGCGGTTTCATTGGACAGGTACTAATCCTGTCCAATGCAGTTACATAAGTCGTGCCGTCAAACTCTCCGAGGTGCCCTCCTGCAAAGCTCACGCCGAGGTACCGCCATAGGGTGGTCACATCGATCGTCGGTACGTCTTCTCCTTGTAAGGAGTAGATTTCCCTCTCGATCTTCAGCTTCCGGTCCCGTCCGGACGGCTTCAGCGTCAACGTTGCTGACTTCGCTGGGTTCAGCCTCAAACCGGCTACTCTCAAACGCTCAGTGAACGCTTCGCACGACTTCCGTAGTCCCTGTGGCGTTGAGGCCACAAGGATCACGTCGTCGGCGAATGCTAGCGCGTTCACTTTCGCGTCGCCGATGGAGTAGCCCACTGCATCTGGTATAGCTCGTAGACCTGTATCTACTACCAGATTAAATAATAGCGGCGACAGTGGGTCGCCTTGCCTAACGCCTTTCGTGACCGTTAAGGCCCGAGAACTCTGACCCCGAAACTGTACGAACGTCCCCGCTTGCTCATACATACCGCGAACGTAATCTACGAAGCGTTGGTGGAGTCAAACGCCCCGCATCGCGGTAGTGATTGACTTGTGGGAGACTGAGTCAAACGCCTTCGACAAGTCGAGGAGCGCAAGACACAGTCCCTTGCAGTTCTTGCGGGCGTCCCGGAGTAGCGCATCGACGAGGAAGATGTTCTCTCCCACGCCGTCCGCACATCAGAACGCACGCTGACGTGCGTCGACCAGGGACAATTTTTCCAGTCTCTGGGCCAGAATCCTATGGTAGTGCCTGACCGCTATCGACGCGATCGAAATCGGCCGGTAACTGGCAGGACACTCGGGATCGCCCTTTTTCGGTACGAAGATAGTCCGGGAGGCTAATAGTGCGTCTGGTAACCTCCCGGTGGCGTTAAACAAGTTGAAGAGGCCGGCGATTATCTTTCCCGGAATACGTCTCCACAGTCTGGCCGGGAACCCATCCGGACCAGCTGCTGTGTTTCCTTTGGGAAGACAGGTGTTCACTTCCCTCGTTGTAATTGGCCTTAGCACGTCGTAGGAACTGCGTCCGACCACCTCGGAAGATGGTCCTATCAGGCACTGGGGAGGGGTAGCTTCGTGACCCTCTATTATCGGGACCCAGTACTTCATCATCTCATCGAACTTCGGCCTGACGGCTTCAGAATCGATGCCTGATATAACGCGCTCGACTACGACGTGTGGCCTTGATTTTTTCCACTCGGAGACGTTCCTGCGGTAAAGTGCGGCTTTCAACGCTTTTCGGCTTTGGCAGGCTGTGCGAGAACGCACGTGGAGAACCCGCGGCGTTTCGCGGCGCCTGGCTGAGGGATTATTTACCCTGTCCCTGGTTCCCGTGAGAACCCCGGCAACTTCGGGTCGAACCTCGGCGACGCGTCTTACGCGTCCCTTGTTGTATTCGTTTAAATACTCGCGATACCATGCTGTAATCGCGTCTGTGGGGTCGCTACCCTGGTCGACTAGGAGTTTCGCCGCCGCAAGGAGCTTCTGCGCTCCGTGACCGGATCCAGTAGATAACAGGTCTACTGCCTGCTGGGCCGCGTTCTTCGCGTCTGCCCTCGAGTGACTATGATGTGACGTCACTCGGTCACCGGCGGGTACTGAATTTTCTCCATCCTCATCCATAGGCGGTGTTACGACCGTTTCGACATCTGGCTGACCATCCTCAGAACACGCAACCGTTCTTGTACTCGGCGACCCCGGAAAAGCAATTAGACAGGCTAGAGCATCGCGTACCATAGTACGGTGCTCTTCAGTCTTTCGTCGGCTCTTGATAGAGTCAAGAGTCCGACTCGGGTGTCTCTCGGCTAAATAGCCGTTGATGCGCGCCCTCGGGATATCGTCAACCAGTGCCTGGGCCTCTAACATCGCGACCAGGAGCATTTCCTCCCGACACCAGCGCGCTTTCTTTCGCGCTGTGTCAATTTGGTCGTTCGCAAACTCTCTGTGTGCACTTCGTACGTGTACACCTAAACCAGTCTTGGTTGTCAAGGACCTAACACAATTGGGACAGACAAAAGCGGGCGGAGTCGGACTGTCTCCGCCCGGAGCCACACCAACACGGGTGACGGCCGCCGCTGTTTGGGATCGGCCGTCTATCCGAGGCATATTATCATTATCTTCCATGTTGGTTAAAAATGACCCCTGACGTTTGGCGTCGTCGAGGGCCCGGGTGTATCATCCTGATCTGTACCGACTGATAAGGTCGGCCTCGCTGCACATGGCCGATCTAGGACTAGTCAGTGAGGCGGGCTGACAATTGCGCGAGTTTCCCGGGACGGTGCGTGTTTCATGTACATCCGCCCCGGTTTGACGTTACGTCCTCTAAGCATCACCCGAACCTCTTGACCCGGAAAAGGAGGGTCTATGCCCGAGGGCACCGGAGACGACCGTGAATCCGTCCGGCGGAGTCGGGTGTGCTCTGCGACGGTCGCTACCCATGATAACCGAAAGGCCCTGGGAAGAAAGCTGCTTCCCAGTTGTACAGGCAGGACGACGCTTTTGTACACTTCAGTAATTTGCTTTTATCCCCTCGTAAGGGGATTATACTGTATGCTTTCGCACCGTAGACGCACGTTAGATATTTGCCCTTACGGCGTGCCTCCAGACGACCGCCACTCAAATTGGGATGTTCACGTGTAAGCCATGAACCCCCTGCGTCCCGATATAGACACCCAAGATACCAGCGAGCTACTACTGGATTGCTGTGGGGGCCTAGTTGACCTTAAGGCCATCATGAGACGCTAGCGACGCATTCCGGGGGGAACATTTGTAATCCACCCGGATAGACGGCGCAACGTCGAACATAGTTGGACGCCTAACAAGTTGGGTGCCAGGCCAATTGCGACGTCCAGTATGACGAGAGCCGTGTTAGCATGGCGCCCGCAAGCGGGCCCAAGTTCCCGGCCGGCACTACGTGGAAGTACGGATCGATTTTGCCATTGAGACGACGGGGAACACGTGGAGAGAGCCCCGCCGTCCCCTGAAGCACTTGTGAAACCCTAAGGCAACCCGTCGCGGTCATCCTAACCCTCCATGCACCGAAGGCTGCGTCAATGACCCCGGAGACGTAGATGGCCGTCTACCGTCCGACGACGCCCGCGACGTCCGGCTACCTTAAAAGAGTCATAGTTACTCCTGCCGTTTACCCGCGCTTGCTTGAATTTCTTCACGTTGACATTCAGAGCACTGGGCAGAAATCACATCGCGTCAACACCCGTCCCGGGCCATCGCGATGCTTTGTTTTAATTAGACAGTCGGATTCCCCTGGTCCGTGCCAGTTCTGAGTTGACCGTTACATGGCGGTCGATCCGGCTACGCGGCCGACGCGCGCGCGGCGGCCGAACCGCCTTGCTCCGCGACGCAGCAGTACTGCGTCCGGGAGCAAGGCGTTAGCCGTTAGCGTTAGCGACCGAAGCTCGGTGGTTCCACGGTCGGCGGGCGGCGAGTGGCCCGCGACCGCCTCGAGACTCCCGGCCCGGAGACCGGGCGCACGGGCGACGGCCGGGGTGCCGCCAGCACCGCCTACGCTTTTACGACAACCCAAACCCGATCCGCCACGCTCCTCTGAACCAATCCTCATCCCTTATCATTCTCAAGCAACCCGACACGAAGGCGCAGTCTGATCCCGGGACGCTACAACACCCTTTACTAGCCTAGTACCATCTGCGGGCTGTGGCCCCGTTCAAGGGGATCTTTGATCGTTCCTTATCTCTTATCACAATCCAATATCGTGGCGTCTTTTTTCTTTTATAGAGAATGTATTGAGGATTTGATTTTATTAATATTATTGCTGACTGCAGGGGAATGAGAGTACGGTTTCTTTTTCAAAAAAGGAAAAAACAACGTCATTAAAATGCAATTTTAATACGTCCACAAATTTGTGGTGTTAAAGCTCTCTTTGTGGGCTGTCATCGACGCGTTTTGAAGTGGTGTGCATCAATAATAACGACTTCATAAAAACACGGCCGAGTACACAGTAATAATTTCTTTTTTTTTTTAATACTTATTTGGACGTAATGCTCACATAATAATATTGTATTGTTCCGTATATACGGCTGTGTTAGACGCGCGAGATCCGTGTCAAGTTTATATACGTATATAGAAAACGCAATAAAATAAAATACTGTTAATCCTTCATTTAATATACTTGTGCATATGATATATATATATATATCGATCGGATGACATATATCTATATACAGATTATCCAACGCTAAAATATATTTGTGTATAAATCTATCATAATATTTTTGTAAGTCTCGCCGTACGGGTTGAGAAGTACATTTTATGATGTACACACACATCGGAGTAACACAGAACGAACGTATAAAAATTAAATAAAAAACACAATTCACTTACACATAACTGAAAAGAAATATAATAAATACCGAATCTGTGGAAGATGATGGGGGGTAAAGACTGTACCAAAATATTATATGTATGTATTTGCAATAAATGTGTTTTGTATGACCACAAAAAAATAAAATAAAATAAAAAATAAACCAGTAAAATTGTCGACACTCTATATAATATAGACGGTGCATTTTTTATGAGCACGAAACGAAAAGTACAATAACGATATTCGTAAAAAATAATAAACCCTGACGATGATCGGTAGTTTTTCTTATAACGTTTTTTAAATGGTTATATTGTACACGGGGAAGATATATCCTTTACAAAAAACACTTCTCGTAATTCATCGCTCAAAATAATAATAATAATAATAATAATAATGTACATTTTTTTGTTTTGTTCATTTTAATTTTCATTTTAATCTTGTTCATATTCATTTCATTTCAAAATAAATCATACCTTTTACTTTTGTTAAATCCGAATTGTGTTACCGAATGGTATACAAATTTTTTTTTTTATATTATATAATTGAATTTAATAAATTATTTCAATTTTAGCGTATTGATGTATTCTTGACGACAGAAGTTGCCCCCAAGAGATACGGCTTCGTGCTCCGGCGTATTGTGTCGTGATATATTGATTATGTGGTAGCAAATGAAGAGATTATTTCCATATAAAAGATAGTTTATTATTATAGACCGAATTATACTTAAACAAAATAACGATTTAAAACGTATGGAACTAAATTAGCAAGATCTAGTACTAAATGTACTAGAATAGGATCTCTTACAAATAACTATAAGAGGAGTCGTGTAGTGCGTGTGTATTCAGTACTCTGACCGAACGACCGACTGACCACCCGTCTATATTGTCGTAGCGTCCGGCAAACAACGATGGTGGAATCCGCTGATCAAGCGGATTCCTTATTCGCCGTTGACGGACTGCACACACATATACACTACACGGCCCGTACAATATAAAATAATACCGTTTACAACATACCCCCCGTGTTAAACAGGAGCAGTCCCTGCGACTTCTGCTAACATTTGAAGTAGCTCGTTATACAAAACAAAAAAACTAACTATCCCTTACGTTCCTAAAGATACGGGTACACCTAGTTCAACACATGGTGTCTTAAGTATTATTAAATATCAATGCAATCCCACTTAATATTAAAGGATACATGTCTTACAAAGAAAAGGTTCTCTTAAAATTAACTTAGATTGAGGTCTCAGCTACAACGTCTTGTGGATGATATATAACAGGTTTCCTCGATTTATACTTAAAAATGAAGTATGCAGCTAGAAGTGAAGTTATCAAAATAGTGGACACAATAATTAAAGGTATTATCAAATACCACTCACTATTCATAATATGATTATCTTCGGCGTTTAATGCATTTATTTCATTTTCGATATCTAAGAGGGACTTGGAATGTTGTTCCAGACTTTTAAGGCTATCTAGATTGATCGATTCAGAAAAATTAAATGATTCCATAGTATGTTGTTGTTGTGTCAATAATGCAGATTTCTTTACATATTTTTCAATAGGCGTATAAAGTGTTAGCGTCACATTTTTTGTAAAAATTCGAGAAGGAATGAGAATAGTTTGTTTAGTGTAAGCACTGCATTCAGGATTTAGAGTTAATTGTCCTGTTCCGTTTAGAAAGACGTTTAGTGGATCCCCATTGCTACACTTAATAGCTATATTTTCATTAATGGCTACATATAACCATGTATTTGAATTACTTAACCTACTAAAAATTGGATTTACTATTTTAATATACTTAACATGACAGTATGCTGATAAATCAGATTGACCTAATAAGGGTTTCAGGCCACATATTTTATTTGTCGCAGTATACATGGGTGCAATTTGATTACAATAAAATTATCATCAACATATTTACACTCTTCGAGCTGTTTTTCCGAAAGGGAAATAAAATATTCTCTGTTGGTACTTAAAGCTAATACAGGTTCAACAGAAGTATACATTGAGTAAATGTCCCCTTGTTGAATTAAAGGGAATGGAATAACTCTATAGGCCTTAAAAACATTGACATTTATTAGCGGAATTTTTTGAATAAATATTAAGGTTTTTTACTAAAAATAGCGGATACTTGAGAAATTTGAATAAGTTTAGTCATAGAAAACTTTTCTGTTGGAAAAGGCAGATTTAATTCATGCGGTAAGTTTAATTGGATTTCACGGAGATGCTGTTTATATTCCTGGTTTGACATGAGATTCGGATGAATCTGTCCATGTATAGCTGAATTTACAATATGTAATAATTTTTGTACTCCAAAAGCTTGTTGAGTAAGAAGCAGATTAATGACAATAGCTTGTTCGACTAACATTTCCCGAGTTTGCAGTTCTGACATGACTGCATCAGTACGACCTATTTTATCGTATAAACGTGCTATAATGAGATCTGAACTCCTCCGGTTTTGCAGTATTGGTGCAATGGTTGCGTTAAAATCTGAAATAGTTGCACGCACCACTCTAGTTTGCGCAGCGATTAGATTCAATGTACTGGTTGATGTGAGACCTAATTCTGAGATTTTTCCGTATAAGAAATCTGCGTCTTCATCTGAACAAACGCCAAATAATAATTTCGCAACGCGTCCTACCATGTTGATTAATCCTCGTTTACTGCGAGTTGGTTGCCAATCTGTTCCTATTGATTCGAGAATTTCCTTTTGCACTTGTTCTATCTGGTGAAAAATTGTTGAGGTGCTTGATTCCATCCATTCACAACTAGATCTGATATCTGTGGAGGGTTTTCTTTGATATACTTTTCGCAAAATGCTTGCAGCAAAATATGTACAGTGACAATGTCATTATGGTTATTTTCAAACGCTGATATGTTTACGAAAGTGACCAACTTATATTCACTGTCCACTGGATGTAGAGTTCCCGCTGCCTGATACAGGAGTCCAATGTTGGAAACTGGTTGTATTGTATATCCTAGGTTTGTGTCCTGGCTTGAAGTATTAGCAATCCATATCAACACTCTAGAAGATAACATTGAATAATCAGTACTCATCTCTTAAGGTATAACTTCACCCACGAGTTAGTCAGACATCTGTTACGTACAGGGTTTTCCTCGGAATAGTGAATTATCATCAAATGTAAAAGTAAGATCTCAACGATCCGGAATATTAATGATATATATATTTATATATGTACAAAATATTTACAAATAAAATGTGGTTGGTACATTGACCAAACAAGAAAGTTTTTCTAGTTAGTGAAGAGTTTAAGTAAGTTCTTGTGTACTTTTACTCTCCGTTTGCCCTTGAGGATTGTAACGTTCTCATTGGCATTTAATTCGATCACCATATATGGTCCCAACCATTTAGGACTAAGCTTCCCTTTCCTAGCTTTATCCTGAAGTAAGACTTCATCCCCCACGTGAAGCGTGATTGATTTTGCATTTAAGTCGTATTTCTCCTTGGTACGGTGTTTATTTTCTACAAGATGTTCCCGAGCAACTTGATGTGATTGCTGCAGTTTGCTCCGTAATTCTTCCTGGAAATCGTCGTAATTGTATCGTGGCTCTACGGGTCTTGTGACTGAAGTAGGAACATAGAGCGTTCTACCATAAAGCAATTCATATGGTTGCTTCCTGTGGAACGATGGGTAGAGGAATTGTATACAAACATTGCGTATGGCACGTACGTGTCCCAGTTCTGCTGCTCGGCGTCGACGTAGTGTCTAAGATATTCTCCCAACGTACGATGGCTTCGCTCGAGAGCTCCGTTTGACTGTGGATGATAAGGTGATGTTGTATTTCGTTTAATTCCAAGAAGTTTACAGGTTTCGGTAAACACTTTACTCAGGAACTCGGTTCCTTGGTCACTGATAAGGTCTTGCGGTAGACCATGGATACATATGAAAGAGGTGACAAAATGGTAAGCCACGGTGTTTGCTTCTTTGTTAGCCATTGGTACTGCTACTGAAAATTTTGTTAAGTCACACTGAATCGTGAGTATATATGCATTACCATTAAGTGTCCTTGGGAATGGGCCTACTATATCGATAAACGTTCTCTCAAATGGTTCAGTCGCAGTCGTGCTGACTACCATTGGTTGTTTTGTGTTTTTGTTTGCGGTTTTATTCTTTTGACAAGATGCACACTTCCTTACGTACTCTTCCACGTCTTGTCTCAATGTGTCCCAATTGAACTGTTTTTGAATACGCTTAATCGTTTGCTGGATACCTCTATGTCCTCCTAATATTCCAGAGTGATGTTCTTTAATAATTTGCGATCTATCTGTGTCGTTAGTATTTTGTTTGGAATAAACTCGTATTGTAACATCAGAATTGAGAAATATATAACATAACATTTTTCGAACTTCTATCCACTCCAATTGATCTGTGCCACAACCTATCCGAGGTATGGCGAGTTTATTGATCCCAAATTCATTACACGCAATACGCAGTCTCCAAAGTGTATTATACATATCCTCATATGTCGGCTTTTGCCAGAATTTGTCTTTAGTAACAAGGTGCCATACATAACGCGAATTTATTTGGTGATAAATTACGTCAGTTTTCTTGGGCTGTTGTAACTTCAAGTCCTGCATATGTCCATATCGCCTACGAAATTCAAGGGCTATTCCCTGACTGAGCTTAAGATCGGCTGATACGCAATGTGCAAAATGGAAATCGGCTGGTGCTTCAAATATGTCTTCGGTGACTTCTTGTATCTTTGGGTTCGCAATATTTTGAAGTGATGACTCTGCTTTAAATTCATCATAAGGCAATAATGAAGACAGGGCATTAGCTGTCGATTCCTGTGATCTTGTTTTAGCGACTAATGCTTTACTGATTCGACTTAGTGCATCAGCATTTGTATTCGTAGCTCCAGGTTTATAAACAACCTCATACTGATACTCGGCGAGTTTGAGACGCCAACGCATGAGACGCGATCCTGGGTCCTTAACGTTGAAGAGCCACGTGAGTGGTTGGTGATCCGTGAATATCTGGAATTTTCGTCCTAACGAGTACGGTCGGAAATTTTTTATTGACCAGACGATGCTGAGCAGCTCCTTCTCCGTAGTACTGTATGCCTGCTCTGCTTTGTTTAGAACACGTGATGCGTACGCTATTGGACGATCTTTTCCTGGTTGACCTTGTGAAATTATACTCCCTATTGCGAATTGGCTAGCGTCTGTTGTGAGAATAAATGGCTTTTCAAAATCAGGATATTGAAGTATAGGGGCATTCACGAGTTTTTCTTTTAAGATTTCAAACGACGATTGACACTCCGCGGTCCATAAAAAAAGGGTATCTTTTCGTAGCAACTTAGTCATGGGTTTTGCTATCTGGCTATAGTTCTCTATGAATCTCCGATAGTACCCTGATAATCCGAGAAATTGTTTGATTTCGGTCATATTCGTGGGTACAGGATGATTCTTGACACAGCTGATTTTATTGGGATCTGGTTTGACACCATTGTCAGTTATTAAATGTCCCAAATATATCACTTCCCGACGAAGGAACTGACATTTGGCGGGTTGTAAACGTAAGTTAAATTTACGTAGTCGCTTAAACACCTCCGAGAGTCTTGATTCGTGTTCCAGTAAATCAGTTGCATAAATAATAATGTCGTCCAGATAAACAAAAGCTTTAGTGCCGTTGATTCCCGTAAGAACATTGTTCATAAGCCGTTGGAAAGTACTCGGTGCTCCACAAAGACCAAAAGGCATTCTAACAAATTCATAGTGCCCTTTATCGGTAGAGAAACCAGTCTTCTCTCGATCTTCCGGTTTTATGGGAACTTGATGATAACCGCTAGCTAGGTCCAATGTTGTATAATACCTTGCTCTGCCCAGTTGATCAAGTATTTCATCAATACGCGGTATTGGAAAAGCGTCTCCAATGGTTAAATGATTTAACTGCGAAAATCTACACACACTCGATACTGTGGGTTTCCTTGTGCATCCGCTTTCTTAGGTACCACGAGCAATGGCGCGTTCCACGGTGAATCGGAAGGTTGAATAATGTTATCCCGTTCTAACTGCCTTGTTTGACGGATGATTTCTTGACGATGAGCATATGGTAATCTATACGGTCTAATGTTAACAGGCGTGGCATCCTCCTTCAAACGGATTTCGTGCTGGATTGCCGATGTAGCAGGGAACGGATCTCCTTCCAAATGAAACACGTCTGAGAACTCCCGACATATTTTCCATATACTTCCTCGCTCTTCTGAATTTAAATGATCGGTTGCGATAACCTTTCGGATTTCCGATACCCGATCTACTTCATGGTTCTCTACAGCTGACACACTTGTAGTAACCATTGATTGTGCTTCTTGATAACTTTCATGATTCAGATCTTCCAGAACAGGAGTATTGATGTGAATCGCTTCTTCTGATGTGTTAACTATGCTAACCATGACTTGCCCATTTTTGACTGTGTTAAGAATATTTCCGATACGTACAGATGGGTGTTGTGTATCTTGAGAATGAATGACCCAATCTGTACCTTCTGCTTTGTTAGTTACAACTGGTATCAAAATTTCTGATCTGGGTGCTAGATTAATCCGAGATTTGACTTGAGGTTCTGAGGACGGGGATAAGGATGATTCTAGAGATGTGTCACTACCATTCTTTTGAAATATTTTCGAAGCTTGATAATCGATAACGACTCCATTGTTGGCTAAAAATGTCCTGCCCAAAATACCAGCATGTGGAACAGGAAAGTCATCATAGACCACTTGAAATTCTGTTGATTTTATTTCGTTTCCCAGCTTTATATCTAGGATAACTGAGCCAATAGTATGCACTAATATCTCATTTATTCCTTTCAGTTGATATACCAGCTTCTCGTCAATTAATATTTCATCACGGAGATAAGACAACTTAATCATATTTAGATCACTTCCTGTGTCTAAAAGAAAATAAGTTTCCCCTGTATACATTGAGTTATAGAAAGTCTGATGTGATTATCAATTAATTTTGATTCGAAACAGAGAGACCTCGCATACTGAGGGTGGCCGTTTTGATTTGGCTTACCGGACGTCGGCCATCTGCGTCCGGAGCTTTCGAATTCTGTCCCTGAGATGATTTTTCTTCTTCTGCCTTCCTGGAATTCACACGTTGTCTTTTCCGACAGTCTTCTAGTAAATGCCCTTCTTTCTTACAATAACGGCATATTAGCGTTCTTGACGTGTAGGTTGATTTTTGATTATCTTGCTGATTCTTTGCTTGATGTCTTGATTGGTCCCATGTTGGAGCCCTACAGTCTCTAGCAATATGGTTTGTTCTACCACACTTGAAACAACCTAATTTTTCGCTTTTAATGTTCCTATTAGTGTTCGATTTTCCTGACCTTTGTTGATTTATCTCATAAGAAGTGGATACCATCCTTTTGGTTTCTTTACTTGACTGAAACGAAATTTCTTCTTCCAAAGCCAAAGCTAGAGCTTCGTCCAGATTTCCAGGATTTCGTGATTTAAGAATAATTTTATACGTGTCTGGCAAACCATCAATAAAAGCTGTTAACACTTGTGCTTGTAAAAGTTTGCGAACGTCGTTTACACTGGAGTATTCATCCTTCTCCAAAGTGGCATCAACGATGTCATGGTAAAGTTTCTCTACTTTCTCGAAGTAACTTTGAACATCTTCTTCTCTTGATTTCCTGCAAGCTGCTAACTTCGTTTGTAAGTGAGCTAATGTCCATTTTCTTCCCGTAATTTCATTCAGCGTTCTTTTGAATTCAACATATGACGTTATGTCTTTAAAACGCACGGCTCTTAAAGCCTTGCCTGAAAGTTTGGTGATGAGACCCTGGACTAAAATATCAGTTTGTGCAGGATCTATTAGTCTAGTAGCAAAATCACATGCTCGAAAAAAACGAAATGACTCGTCCGAATCTACTCCATCGAAAATTGGCACATGTCTTAAAGCCTGTTCTACTGTGCTAAACATTGTATGGGTTTCTTCTTTCTTAATACTCATACGGGGTTTACTACCTGCGAATAATTGATTATCCCTATTCAAACACAACTTTTGGGATCTTAGAAAATATCTCGCTGCATCTAAGGTGTCATCTGTTCTTTGCAAAGATTCTTTTGTCCTACTTAGAATATGACTAGGAACATATAATTCTTCGCTAGAATTACTATCCGAACTCTCCGAATCGGATAAATTAATTAAATTACGTTCCCCGTTCGACATGCAATAACCTTTTTTTAAAATTACACCAGAAAAATCAAAATGAGATTTAAGTATACTCGACAGAAACTTATGTCCTTTTTTTTTTTTTTTTTGAAGCCACGTATGTAAATGTGTGTTAAAGCCAATAGAGAATCCAACCCAATAACAATCCAAAAAAAAAAAACAAATACAGTATTAACAACAAACTTACATTACAATAGAGAACATCGTTGAGAGAAAATAAAACCGTTTATGTGAGACGGTGTTGACGATGTAATCACGGGCGGCGGCGTGCTGCTGATAATATTGTTTTGATTTTGTCTGCGGCGGCGGCGGCGGCGATGACTACAGCGGCGGCGACGATGACTGTTATGACGTCAGCGAGTGGTGTGACGTCAACTCCGGCGGCGGCGACGACTGTAGCGATGACGGCGACTGCGGCGGCGGCGAAGACTGCGGCGGCGGCGGCGACTGCGGCGGCGGCGACGGCGAAGGCTGCGGCGGCGGCGACGGCGAATACACGAATTATATCGAATTTATTCAGTTATTTACCTCATTTGCATTGACTGAGTGCCGTCAGACTTTATGAAAAAAAAAAAAACTCTTTGTTGCTACAATACTGACACTTGACATATACGCGTGACGCGAAGGTTCGTGCGGCAAATCTTAAAAAAAATAATCAATGAAATATAATTATTTTAAAAAGATTGCCGTTACCGCTGCCACCAATGATGTATTCTTGACGACAGAAGTTGCCCCCAAGAGATACGGCTTCGTGCTCCGGCGTATTGTGTCGTGATATATTGATTATGTGGTAGCAAATGAAGAGATTATTTCCATATAAAAGATAGTTTATTATTATAGACCGAATTATACTTAAACAAAATAACGATTTAAAACGTATGGAACTAAATTAGCAAGATCTAGTACTAAATGTACTAGAATAGGATCTCTTACAAATAACTATAAGAGGAGTCGTGTAGTGCGTGTGTATTCAGTACTCTGACCGAACGACCGACTGACCACCCGTCTATATTGTCGTAGCGTCCGGCAAACAACGATGGTGGAATCCGCTGATCAAGCGGATTCCTTATTCGCCGTTGACGGACTGCACACACATATACACTACACGGCCCGTACAATATAAAATAATACCGTTTACAACAGTATTATTAATATAATGTTATTATTATTAATAATAAAAGGTTCGTTCAACAAATCATAATATTATAGAATCATGAGGATATCATAATATCTACGTCTTTAATGTATTTTTTTTTAAATAACGAAACTCTAAAAAAAAATTCCAATTGAATTCATTATATTTTATAACATTTAGTTGACAATGATTTCAAAATATAATTCATTTATTTCATAGATGTCGGCAAATTATGTTCTAACGAATTGGCACAATAGTGTCATATATAGTAAGCCAGTTCAAATGACAAAAAACGGCTGTTGTTAATTTTTTTTTATTTTTACGTTGAGGAATTTTAATCGATTCCCTTACACCTCGCTTTAAAAACGCTTTTAATTAATAGGGCAATGAGATTTAAGCCTAAAACAATATTAAAAAGAATTTAATTTCAATTAACGCCATTGCATAATCGTAGCGTTCTGCTATTCCTATATGTATTTATTATAACAATTTATATTAATTAATATACGACTGATGTAATAAACGATTACTGTGCGAGCACTCGGGAGAATTGATGTTTTTTAACTATTATTATTTCTACGTCTGTCTAAATGATGAACACCGCGGTGCGCGAGAGATTGCGTGAAACATTTACCAGCAATTTATGCAAATGTATTCATTATTATTAATTTGTCAGGTTTCCATTACCAGTGATGTTGCGTATGTACAAATTGATTTATTCGTTTACCTCCTCCGCCCTCGGTCAAGACGTGTGTAAATAATCAAATGTACAGTGTTTTTTTTTCATGTACACCACATCACGTTAAAAAAAATCACTCGACCGAAATTGTCCGTACTGGACCAAAAAAAAGTATTATTTTTGTTTTCTTTTTTTAACTGAAAACGTTGAGGCTAATAACTGCAATCCATATCTACTACGTATATTGGCTATACTTCACACACACACACACACACACACTGTATCGGGGGCGAAATTAAATTTTTTTTAAATAGTGCTGCAAACATTTGAAATTGACCAATAATTTGTTCCACCAAGTCTTATTTTTAAAACCTTAAAAAGTTTTTTAGGAGTATTCTAATAAAAATAGAATTCTCTATAGCGACCATGATCGTTCACCACGTGGCGGTCCTAGTTATGTAGTTGATTATAAAATATAAGAGTATATTATAATTATTACAGTATTAAAATGTTAAAAATTCGAAAAATTAAAATTGTATTTCCATAATATAAAAAAAAAACAAAATAGACTAAAATATAAATAATACAACCAATTAATTAAAAAATTAAAGCCCTTCTGGTGTTGAAATAGTTTTACTATCAATTATTTGAATATGTGTATATATTTATATATATATATATTTTTTAGATTTATAGGAAAATTTAATGTAATAACGCGTTAGGGAACCTATTATATAATAACCTATTTTATTCCATTAAGTCCAAATTTTTTTTGTTCTTTTATAATTTTTTTTTCTAAAATAAGTAAAATATTTTTTACAATAGATAATGTTAATATAATTTTTTTTTACTATTACGATCTAATTATGAGATATTTAACGTTATACCATGTGGTAACTTTATAAGATTATAGAATGTCTTTTATGGAATTATAATAAAATGTATCTGTATTTTATTTATTACAACTGAACATAAAATTCTGTATAACAATGAAAAATATTATTTTTTAAGAAAAAGTACCATATATAGTGGACTAAAAATTAATAATGCTTATGTGCTTTAGAATGTTTTGGTATGGAAAAGTTTGAAACATTCAATGCATAGTTTCACATTATTATATATTTACAAAATCCCATGTCGATTCAAACAAAATAAACACAAAACCTTCAAACACTTATGAATCATGAATAAATAAGAATATCATGTTATAATAAAACTTCGTGGATTATATAAAAGGATATTATAAATTGAAAAAATATTATTACGACATATCCGTGGAGATTACAATTTACTTTTAGACAAAAAGTATTACGTTACCATATGGATTACGCGAGAACCCAATAGGTTACTTCAGTGGTGTTAAAAGAGGTATTGTAAAAAAAAAATGTTAGTTTCACACTTATTATTGCATTATAAAATACGTTTTGCATAAAAACAAGCAGGCCGGGGGTTTTTTTTTAGTTGATAAAATATATGTTTGTCTCTATTTTTTTTTAATGTCTTTATATAAAAAATATATTCAAATCGTGTAGAATAATATTTTTAAAAACTACATCATCTAACTTGGTTTGTGAACAAAATGAATATAAGATCATTTTCAGCTACAGGTCTCGTAAACACTTAATATTATAATTTTTAATTCTTCATTAATTTACGTGTACATTTAACCCTGCTGTTCTCATTACGTTTAGAGTACAATTGCCACTATTGTGTATGGAGCGGTGGTACTTTATTAGATAAAAAATCCAAGACTTCGATTTATTTTACAGATCATTTTTTTTTTCAAAACAAACTACTCCAATGTTATTTCTGTAAAATAATTTAATGATCGAGAATTGATATTGTTATTTTTGGTTAAATTTTCGGGATATTGAATTGCTATTCGTATTAAACACGATTATTTTTACACGGTGCAATTACCGTAGTAGGCTTGTTATTTGGTCGTAATTAAATTGAATAAAATCGAATAAGTATTACTAGAGGGGTGTTGTGTACAGTCATTTGAATTTTAGACGTTCCATTTTTTTTCTCGTGACTGACACTACCTGGAATAATTATGACGATATGACCCGTTTAATATACTTCAAAGTCTTATGCAGATGGCTTGTTGTTTCGTTATTTTGATGTCACGTCAAATCGCTGAAATCAAATATAATTATCACTATACGCGTGTACGACCTGCAATTATTAATTAAATAGTAAACATGTTGTGGACGTTTGTTGAATTTGTGAATTTATTATACCGTGTGTACACACGAGTATATGATATTATTATAAAGACACCGCGTTATTGTTGTCGTGTAATAAACTTGTCTGGAGAAACGCGACAAGACGCGAGCAAATATTTAGCCGAGTAAGGTAATTGTGTTTATTGGATTACGTGCAATGGTGTGTGTGTGTGTGTGTGTATGTGTGTGTTCACACTCTGTGTCAGCACTCTCCTGCTGCTGTTTATAACACGGCGGCATCGAAGTAAAGAGGTAAAATATTTAATGATTTCATACAACAACACACAATAATAATTTGCACGCGTCCAAACGATTTTTTTAATAGACGTTTATACGCGTGTATCTAAGAATTCCTTTAACGATACGCCCACGCATACACCTAACCTATAATATGAGATGAAATAAAACGCTATTCGTATTTTATCCATGTAATATAGTAGCTGCTATATACGTGTCTTGATTTTTTTTTTTTTTGTAGATCTAATCGAGAGATCTGGACCAGATATATCAGCATTTATATTTTCCCTCAAATATTAATATCGGAATAAATACGTTTGTTTTTGTCTCTAAAGGTTTGTGGCGATAATCATCGAAGGCGGCCGCCGCCACATATACTATAATCGTTGGTTAAAAATACGATTTCTAAATGTTTTAATTGTCCTTCGTACTCATTATTTACGAACAAATTATTATTAAGGAAAAAATTTTAAAATAATTATTACAATTGCTTTGAATAAGTGTTAAATCTACAAAAAAACAGCGCACAAACATTTAGTGTGATTTTTGAGTTTGAAAATTTTCCACTGATTTGGTTAATAATATTTTTTGGACTATATGTTCAAAAGTGTTGGCAGGTCGCTTGATCGGGAACAACATTAATTGTTTTCGGTATTTAAGAAGCTCACAAATTGTCCACTGCCGAAAATCGTTTTTCGAGAAAAACTTTTTCAATACCTTTGAAATCTATTTCGCAGAAACGTTTGAATAAAATATATTTTCTATAACCTATTTGTGTTTTTTTTGAAAACTGTTTTAAGAATATCGTTTCGATGACATCATCGTTTAACGCGTAAGCAAAAAAACGGGTTTCGAAAATTGTTTTTATAAGTGTTCGATATTCGGATTATTATCTGGCTTGATCAGTTCGAATGAATTTCACTCCACAAACCGCGACGGCACTTGATTTCCACGCAAAAGCATTCACACGAGCGAAAGCCGTTTACGTATATAATGCAAAAGTCATTTGGCGAAATATCAAAAAGCACACGCCTGTACGGGTGTTTTTAGTCGTGGAGATAAACAATATTCGTTGATGGTTAATATATGAATAGTGTGTAATATTACGTGTGAGAAATGGCATCGAAAATTCAATACTCGTCATACGATAGTTGAATACGAATTCTCGCCATGTTTTCTTAACGATTTCTCATTTACACATCGTTATCACACGAGAACGGCGGATTTTCTCTCGCGTGGGGTCGGTGCGATTGAGTCTCGTAATAAAATAATACGACACTGATAATGGCGTATACGCAGGGGCGGGCCTAGGGGGGAGGGGTTTAGGAGGTCAGCTGACACCTACAGTTTTTTTTTCGGTAAAATGTGGCCCCTCAAAATTTTAAATTACATAACATATTTTTATTTGAAAAAAATATGTACAATGCCATAATAATCAATAACAAAATAATATCAAATATTAATAATAATGTATAAAATGTACACAGGCTCAAGAATGTTTTTATAAAAATATGATTATAAATTTATTAGTATATTATGATCATATAGTTGTGTATAAAGTCGTGAAGATTGAGTATTGAAGTATAAGTAGCGTGTGCGAAATCGTGTGGCCCTCACATTAAATCGAAAAGCTTCTACACAGTGGCCTCTTGTAAGTGAGGCAGACCCACAGTACTAAAATCCTGGGTACGTCACTGCGTATACGATTTTTGTTTAAGGATTTAAGTCGACAATTTTTTCAGAAATTCTACTGAAATCGAAAATTTGGTGGCCTACTATTAGTTTTACACCAGTTATCGCGATTTCACGTGAAAACTTTCTCAGTTCTTGTACGATTATGTATAACTTTACACACACACACATACAGCATCGTGAAAATGACTCGGTCAATGCAATCATCACATAATATTATGTATATTCAAACGAATAGGCGATTAGAGGATATTTTTTCAAACGCCATTTGCCCTTGCAATATTTAATTTCCAGAATATTTTGTCACAAGATATTTATTACGAATGCAATTGATTCGGTAACAATATGTTCTGTATACGAAATAATATCATGATAATTATTCTAGCGTTAGTTGTATTGAAATTATATATTTTTTTTACACGAAATTTCTCAGAGTTTTTCGAAATAAAATAACTATCGGATTACACGATATATGCACATATTATTTTTAACTCATAAACGGGTGATTATACTGCGCGAATTTTCCAACTAAAATAAAGTCTCAGTTGTATTAAGAAATTCAAAAGTTCAATCTATTGAATATATTCCGCGTTTAACAAACTTTCCATTAGCGTCTTCAACGAAACACATTTTAATAGGAATTATGTAATTGACAAATAACTTTGCACTTGAAATAATTTTTGGAGTGATATGATCATTTATTGTTGCATTTTTAATTTGTAATGCTATACAGCGCGCCCTTGTCATTTTTGTAACTCGCCGTTTACAAAATAAGAAACTATACCGTGTATAATGACATACCGCGAAGAAAGAATGTGCTGCTCTTTTTTCTTTTTTCACGCTGATTTCTTATTACTATTTATATAATTATTATTTGTTATGAAATGTGCATCCCATGAATAATGTGTTTAGTATATGAAATGTTCCTATATGTGAGATATGCTTGCGTTGTACATTTTTATAATATTTGACATTTAAATAAAATTCTATACGTTTAAATGTGGACACACATGCACGTGGTCAAGTTAAAATATTTAATTTCATTTTATTCATTGAAAAGTATTCTTTGTCGTTAACAATATTATATCAAATAACTTATTTAATTACTTTCCAAGCCCACCGCAACACTTATAAAATCCATTGCCGCAAAATGTAAATTATAAATTTGACAATATTTTTCATAAATGTGTTTCTTTGTTATTTATTTCGTCATGTAAGAAAAAAATTTCGTATACATTTTATACGCAATCACCTTGATTCTATCATCCCTTTCTAATTGAAGTGCCCTGTCTATCGTGATCCTTCACAGCAATGGCCCCATAATTGATCCTTAGGGGCACTCCTTCGTTAGCCTCACCCTGGAAGTCGACTTCTCCACAGTTAGTTTCACCCACCTGTCTGTAAGGTAACTCCTGATTATGGTTCTAGTTGCCTCTGACGCGCCGACTTCCTCCATGTCCTTCAAAAGTTCTGTCCACTTTATATTGTCAAAGGCGCCCATTATGTCCAGAAAAAATCCTACCACTAATCTCTTTTCCCTCCCATCCATCCATTCCAGACCTTCCTTAAGTGCGCTGCAGGTTGATTTTCCTACCGTGAAACCGTGTTTTTCCCCAGACATGTTCCCTTTTATCTCGTTCAAGAGCCAGTCCGCTATTTCCGGAAAAAGGTTTTACATTGGGGTGTCACTCTGTAGAGTGGTGGAATACGTGGTTAAGTGCAACAGGTGCCAGGGATTCGAACACATAGCAACAGAGTGTAGGAGAGGTTGGGTAATCTGCGCGTACTGTGCAGGGGAAAGACACAGTGCCAAGGAATGTAAGAGCAGAGAGGGAAAGCCCAAAGTGCTTTAACTGCGGGCTAGGTTATAAAGCGGATCATTTTCGAGTGCAGGGTTAGGAGGAATATCACGAGGTCGGTCCTGATTAGGACCGATTACGGTATGCCGAAATGAAGGGCAAGGAGGGGGAAATCTTTGTGGTGCAGTACAACATGAACGGCCAGAGAATTGTCTCGGGCCAGCTGATGGAATATTGCAGGAACACTAATACAGACGTGCTATTATTCTAGGAGATACCTATACCTATTCCATCTGAAAACCTGAAACCCCTTTGTGCCGCCCAGTTTCGAAGGGATTCGAGACCTAAACGTCCTCCCTCTTATCATCTTTATGTTAGTCCCTGCAATTTATACCGCTAGGTCGTCCGCGTACGCCACCATCTTGATTCTGTCGCCCTTTTTAATTTTGAGTACCCTGTCCATCACATTCCTCAGCAATGACCCCAGGATTGATCCCTGGGGGCACCCCCTCGTTAGTCTTGCCCTGGCTGTCGACTTCTCCACCGTCAATTCTGCCCACCTATCCGTGAGGTAGCTTTTGATTATAGTTCTAGTTGCCTCCGATGCGTCAACTTCCTCCATGTCTTTTAATAGCTTTGTCCACTTTATATTGTCAAAAGCGCCCGTTATGTCCAGGAAGACCCTTATCACTATTCTCTCCTTTCTCCAATCCACCCATTCCAACCTGTTTGAGCCGGGAGCGTAAAACGTTATTATGCGAACCCGGGCACCATAAAAAAGAATTTGCTTGTCGATTTTATAATGTTTTATGAATTACGACCCCTTTGATCCAAAGTTATCAAAATGAATAAATTAATACACGAATAAATAAATGACCCTTTTAGTTTAATAGTTATAATTAATTAAATAAATAAAAATTCACAAACATAAATATATACGTGTACAATAGAAATAAATAAATAAAAAAGAACGAATGCCCTATGGCCTATACAATAATATTACAACTAAAAATAATGCGAAACTATATAATAATAATATAAATAAATAATAACTCACAAATTGACGGAGTGCAAACTGGCCAGCCGCTTACCTATATAGCCTATAATATGAAAAACGCACTCACACAAATTTGGTAAAATATCAAAAATAAACAAATATGGTAACAAAAATCGATTAATAGAATTTATTACGATATTAGCTAATAGAGTCTTAAATAACAAAAATAAATTTAAGCTATTAGAGCTTTTACAACGAAATCGGCTACTGGATCCTTTTTACGATTTTAAACGGTTTTTATTTTGTGAGACGACAGTACGCGATAACGATACACGAAATATATAAATGCGTATTGGACGTAACGATTTAATAATAATTTTACGGTTTACTTTCGATTCTTGTGCATTCGATACGAGAATTTTTAGATTTTTTACATACGCGACGGTCTCGGAAAAATGATGCGAAAGACAACATATCAACACGCGAATACGATTAAACGACGACGACGATATAAAAATAATAAAAGCATTGGCCTTTTACTTAATAATAATAACAATAATAATTATATAATAAGTGCGCGCACGTATGTGTACGTTTCTGAGCGTTGACACCGCGGCGGCGCGACAAGATAAAATATATTTAAATATTGTTTTAATTGGCTTTAACACAACTCTTCCTTGAGCGCACTGATTGTTGATTTTCCTACCGTAAAACCATGTTGTTCCCCGGATATGTTACCTTCTATCTCGTTCAAAAGCCTGTCCACGATCAGTCTCTCCAGGACTTTCGAAACCACTGGGAGAAGGCTGACTAGTCGATAGGACTTCAGATTACATGGGTCCCTATCCGGACCGTTCCGTATCTCCACGACGTCGGCCGTCTTCCAACCGTCCGGAAACCTAGATTCCCTCAGGCAGCTTTCCAGAATTCTCTTGAACCCCCGTCCTATGACTGCCCACGCCCTCCTTAGAGTCTCTCCCGTGATACCGTCCAGCCCCGGTGCCCTGTTTAATCCTATTCTCCATAACGCCTTTTTGACCTCTTCTTCGTCGAGCCTGAGATAAGGTCTCCCTGTGTCTTTCCCCACCAGTTCCTCTCTGTGTTCGTCTGTAGGGATGAGGGTTTTAGAAACACCTGAGCTGTCTTCGTGAGCTTCCCTGATGGATCATGCACTGCGGTCGGTATCCTGCTCGATGTGAGGCCCTTTTTCGTCCATCTCTATGTTGGCCCCCACACATTCTTATTGATAGATGATGCGAACTCCTTCCATGATTTACCCTTCGCCCTCCGTATCTCGTACAGATGACTATTTCTAATACGCCTATACTCGGTCCAATCTGCTACTTTCCAGTCATGGTTCCTCCTGAACGCCCTGAGTAACGTCCTAATCTTTCCACCTCCGTATTCCACCAAGCCGATTTTGCTTTTCTCCCACCTCGAGTCCTGGGTACTGATGCCTCTACTGCCTCCTTTATATCCCTGATTAAGTGTAACGAGTCCTACTCTAT
Organism: Chaetogeoica ovagalla; assembly: GCA_032441825.1. NCBI lineage: Eukaryota > Metazoa > Arthropoda > Insecta > Hemiptera > Aphididae > Chaetogeoica > Chaetogeoica ovagalla. Next base: position 223,615 of record CM063747.1, on the reverse strand, counting down.
ACGAGTAGGCTTTTGGTCCCATCCTCCCAGTTTACCTGTAAGTACTCTCTCAAGTCTTCTTCTAATTTCCCCTCCAATTTGTACCCCTCCTCAAGCATCCCTTCGAATATTTCGGTAAACTTATTTCTGATGCCCTCTAGCTCCGCATATGCCCCCCCCCATCCCGTCATTCTTTTCTTCTCCTTTTCTGCATTCATAAATCTCACCAGCTTCCCCACAACCTCTTTGGCATCTGATCCCATCTGGGTCCGTCGTTAGGTCCCTCCAGCCCCTGTACCTCCTCCTCACGTACTTTATCCGCCTTGACTCCTACGCTGCCCATTTCGCGTGGTGACGTGGTTGTTTACCGTGCAAGCGATTTCCGTGATAACTGAACTGCGCGTGATAACTGTACCGATTACCGTGTTGGCGATTACCGTGGTGACTCGTGAAAACATGTCGATCGTGCCGTCGCCTGCTGGTGTGTCGGCTGCGACCGAAACCGGTTTTTGTGTGTGTCCGCTCGGCAGTCGTTTGTCACTTTGTTGGAAATAATATATAACGCGATATTCCTCTCCATGATTACATATACATCAGAAATTTGGATTCGAGGAGTTCGGACGGCAAAGACAATAAAGGTGTTAGGCAGTGCGCAACTAAGACCTCTAATCTCCATAACAAAGGCGTATAAGACCGTCTCTACAGACGCACTACAATCGGTGGCCGGAAGGCTGCCGCTGGATCTCAAAGTGGAATTAGGGGTTCTTAGGAAGTGGCTGAAGGTGGGGAATATTATGGGAGAAGAATTTGAAGGAGGCAGGGAGGACATACTCGACGGGTGGCATGAGAGGTGGGATGGGTCTGATAAGGGAAGGTGGACGTATAGGATTTTTTCGTACGTCAGGCGTAGGATAGGGATCAGGATAGAACTGGACCACTGCACGACGCAATTCCTCACGGAACACGGGGACTTTAATGAAAAACTTAAGGCCTTTGGGTTGGTTGGAAACCCAAGGTGCAGGTGTCAGGAAGAGAGTGTGTCTAGTAGCACAAAATTGGCCGTGCGACGTACAGACGTTCGTCACGATAAGGGCAAATTACTGCTCACTCACCATATTCGCTAGAAGTAATTAATGTTAAAACAATATAATTTTAAAGCAGCTCTCAGCTTAAAGCCGTATCATGGAATTGTTAATATAATTCTTTCTTTTTTTATAAAAATACAAAACAAAAGAATATATTAGATATAATATACAAAAAATATTCTCCAGTTGTTACGGATGATTATAAGATGAGTAATACAAGACAATAGAAAAGTTCTTTAATATGTATAATACATTTTTTTTGTTTTATTATACCGATCAATATATTTTCTGTACACTCTTTCTCGCGAAATTTTTCGATAGAGAGCAAAATAAAATCGTATTTAATGTTCAATGCGCTGTTCATTGCATACTATTTATCCTGTAAATTTCTCAGGGTCTTGTATTATTACGTGTATATTTAGTCGCTGCCTATTCAACGACGGATCGATTTTTTGCGAGTGTGTGTACTTAATGCTTTTGTGTGTGTGTGTGTGTGTGTGTATGAACTGAAAGTCATTAATTTACATTTCTCGTTTTGTCTTCCCCGCTTCTTCTTCTTCTTCTACTACTTCCTCCTCTTTCTACAAAATTTATTCGTGACGTGGCTGAGGATCCCTTGTAAACACAAACACACCGTATATAATATATCGTAAATGTGTGTATGTGTACGTAACTGCACGAAAAGAAAGACGGCGCGTTGAACGACAAAAAGAGCGTCGAAAGAGAATGGGGTGATGTGGCAGGGGACAAATAAAACGTAAATCGGCAGAACGCGCGCGCGTGAGTGGGGCTTAAACGTCGTCGTTCGCGGACGGTTGTCGGTGAGGTGGTTAGTGTGTGTCCGCGGGGCAAAACAAACAGCTCAATCGGTCGGCCAATAGTGTCGGGCGGCTGCAGGGCGGGTGTGGCCGTCCAGGTGCGGCCGTTGGCCCGTCAACCGCGCGTTACCATGACGCGGGCGGGACAGGCGGAGCCTGCGCACGCGTGCGCGCGCGCCTGTTGTTCACCCGGCCGTCGGTTCGGCGGCTCGATACTGCCCGCGTAGACGCGTTCCGACAGCGATCACGAACGATTACGTGACAACGAGTCGCGGAGACGAGTCGTACGCCGCCGCCGCCGCCGTTTTTCGGATAATACGCGCGGTCGACCGCGCGCGCGCACCTTCGTACACCGCACACTAAGAAGTAATAAAAATTAAACGTTTTGACGCCCGCACCTCTCATTATTACACGCGTTTTTTAAATTTTTTTCTCGTTTCACCCTTCTCCTCCGGCTATTTACCCGAATATAATATTTATTATACACAAAACAAACTTTGTTTGTTACATCACGTATACACATATATATGGCTTTGGAAACGGAACGTTGTAGCCCGAACAACGCTTCGAGTCCCGGACCGACGGACAATAATCGACGGCCCGGAATGGACGACTGTAGCAATCAAACGAGAGAAAACGTTTCGCCGCCGCACGATCGTCGTCATTGCAAGTCGCCTGTTGCTGCGGCGTTGCAGCAGTCCATTGCCGCCGCCGTCGTTCCGGTGTTGGACGTCGTTGGCGACGGTGGCGCAAACGACGACACAGGTAACGGAACACCACCGCCGACTATTTCGGCTTTTCGCCGGACGGTGCAGTGCAAGGACGCGATGACTGATCAGACGCTGCCGTCGGTGCAGTACGACCGCGACTTACAATTGGCGTGCAGTAAACCCTTGAGCATATGTTCGCCGTTACAAAACAAAACGGTCATCGACTGCAGCAGCAGACTCGTTCAGCATACACCACCACCGTTGTTGCGACTATCGCAACAGCCGGCAGCGGCTAACAGGAAAAAACCGCATCTTCCGAACAAAGTGGCTGCAGCAGCGGCCGACGTAGTACCGCGTTGGACGCATCTGCAACACTTCACGCCCGCGCAACAACAACACAACAACGAGCCGGCGGGATCACAACCGCATCCCACAGCGGCCGCCGTGGCCGCCGTCGAATACACGATGGCCGTCGCCGCAGCCGCAGCGGCGGCGGCCGCCGGCCATATGCCGCCCGCCACTGTGTTTCCGTTCAATTCTTGGATGTACCGCTTCAATTTCTTACCCGTAATGCCGGCAGCAGCTGCGGCCGAATACTTTCGGGAAATGCACCACTACCAGAACAGTGCGGCGGCCGGCGAATCGCCGGAAATAGACGAGACACAACCACCGGCTGGCTCGCACCCGCACTTGATGCCGTTTGACCATCACCAACAGACTCATCTGCACCGGGCCACGGTAGCGATACCACCGCTGTCCGTACCGCCGCCGACACCGTCGCATTCTCTGCTATCTCAAACGCCGCACCAACCACTGGTGGTAGTGCCGTCTCGGTCGGCCACCGGTTACGTATCACGGCCGACCAGCACTTCCGGTTCGTCGGACGTGTCGTCGTCGTATGGCGGCGTGACGGCCACTTCGGTGGCCGGTAACTGCTGTACCACAATGATGATGGCGTCGAAAAACCGTTATAATCGATCGCCGTCGCCACGTTCGCCTAGCCCGTTCCCATTGGCGTTTTCCGTGGACAACATATTGCGACCGGAATTCGGCAGTAAACTCGGCCACCATCATCATCCGCTGCACCAGCAGCAGCACACGTTGCCGCAGCAACAGCAACGGAACCACCTCCATCACCATCCGTATCACAACAACAACAATAACGGTCGCAGCAGGCCATCATCCGCATCACCGCCTTCGCCGGTGTCTGTCGTCAAACACCATCTTCACCTGCACCACTACGATTCGGTGACGGCGGCCGTCAAGCCGACCGCTCCGCTTGGCCAATCGTTGCAGCCCTCACCGCCGTCACTCGTCATCCAACACCACACGCCGCCGCCACCTCTGCACCGGCCCGCTCCAACCAGGCCGAACGCCGCTGCGGCACCGCCAAAACGGCCGATGCCTGTCACCACTGCTGCGGTCACGGACAAATCCAAGCGAAAACCGCCGCCGTTGCCGCCGCCACCGTGTTCTCCTGTGGACAACAACAACTGCAACTCGACTGTGGTGGTGAACGGTGGTACTGCTACTGTTGCTGCTGCTGCCGAAAGTAATCGCCTCAAGCCTGACGACTCCGGTGGTAATACCAACAATAACGACGACGATCAGGAATCGGACGCGACCGGAGCCAGTGGCGACCTGCAACAGTCCAGCGAAAAGGAAATGTGGCCGGCCTGGGTGTACTGCACTCGATACTCGGACAGACCGTCGTCGGGTAAGCGAAAAAATATAAGAAAAAATATAATTATATTCGTTAAAAAAATATATATTATTCGAAATATTTGAGGTTCGGTGTTGCAAAAAGAAAAAATTACTCGATTAAACGCGCGAGAGACCGTTGAAATTTAAATGAAACGAGTAAAAATGTTTGCGTCTTAAAAAATTATATTACCCCAATATAATTTCTCAATTAATAAATTTTTTTTTCCTTAATGGATTTTCTCCAGAACTTGCATCATTTAATATCGTACGTATAAACACAAATTCAGTACTAAATGCCATTAATGGTTCAGAAAAACTAGCGTAGAATCATATTTTTAATTTATTACAAATATTATATATTTTGTTTATAATGGAAAAAACAGTTAAGTATATATTACGATAACGTTATACTAAATCTAGTAAGAAATTTTGCCCCGTTTCATAAGACGTTTCGTCCGTAGTCGAATAGTTGACAACTGACAAACACCGCCTCATCGTGTCTTCTTCCAAAATAGTTTTTGAGTTCTAATAATTTTATAACACTATTTATTAAAATAAAAATCAAGTGTTAAGAAAACCATAAAATGTTTATTATTAATAATCATGAAATTTCTTGGCACACTGGTTGGGAAACGCTGATAAATTTACCTATATAAAAAAATTTTTATTACGTTATAAGTACATGTTTTTACATTAAAAAATAATAAATATAATTGTTTTTATACCGTTTCACCGCTGCTGTCACTATCCCGATTGATGAGAGCCGTGTTTTGGAGATTTCACTGCTCGAAACATATATTTGTCAAACGTGCAGAATTTGTAATGCTTTTTTTTGAGAGTTTTTCACTTAAACTTTGTTATAGAAAATTTATTTTAAAGAAATAAATAAATAAACGATGGAACGTATCATAACGGGTGTCTTTCGTTGTCGCTAAATTGTGTAAAAATCAACGAGTGAATAATAACATCGTAATATGAGATCGAAACAAATCACCCGATTTTATACCGCAGCAAATTGTGTCGTCAAATATATATATATATTGCAATCCGTAGTTATTAATTATTTCTAAAGAAAAAATACGCAGAAAATAGCGATTTACGACTAATTTTCACTGTGTAACTATCGTTACGAATAACCTTTTTTCCTTTTTTTTTTGTTTGTTAAGTTTTGGTGTTTGAAATTTTCATTTCGAAAAATTACACTTTTTTTACTGTTCTTTTTTTAGTTAAAAAAAAAACAATATCGATTTTTCGCGATTGCGATTATTGAAAAGAAAAAAGATATTAAAATTTAAACGCGTTTAAAAAACAAAATATTAATAACGTAAAAACGTTTTGGCAAATAATTAATTAAAAAACGTAAAACGGGCGAGTTTTTTGAGTAGAAAATTCGTTTGCGAAATAATAAAAATAATAAAACAACGAAACAAAAAATATATTTTATAAAAAAAAAACTAATGTGAAGTGTTGTAGAATGTTATTCATTTATCCGCGTCAGATATATAATAATTTTATTATACAAACGGCATCAAATTTCCTGATAAATTAACATAAATATTCTCGTGAAATTAAGTCGTCTTCGTGTCGTATTTGTATACGGATGAGAATAAAAACCGATGCGATTTTCCAACCATCGTGTGAATCGTTTTGCTATAGTTATATATATATATATATAATTATATATGGATAAAATGATTTTTTTTTTTTGCGAATTTTAAATATACCATAATTTTACGCGTAACATATATACATATGTTGAGCGACTGTGGTGGATAAAAGTAAAAAGGCGTTTTAGGAAAAAAAATTACGAAATTTCGTAACACTTTTTCCGCGTTTTAAAACGATTCTGACATATTATTACGTGCAATATTATTGTGTTTTGAATAAAAAAACTATAATGCAGTCGCTTATATTATTATTATTATTATATACATTTACCACGATACTGTATGTGTGTGAAATAAAGTGACAAATTATTACGCGCTATGGAGTCAACAAAACGTTTGACGTTTTACTATAAAAAAAAAAGAAAAAATGGAAAAAATCTTCGGTAAACGTGCAGACACGTGTGTTTTACATGAATATTTTCGCGGATGGTTGATGACTAAAAACGTGTCGGTATGTCCCTCGATTTCTGTGCCATTTATTGTTTTTTTTTTTTTTTACGTTTTAGCGTATTTTTTTTTTTTTTCAGAGTAGGTTAGTGATGAGAAACAAACTTAGGAATCTATCCGTATTTTGAATAACGTGCAGATTACAATGATATACACCGCGTGTTTGGCCCTGCACAATATTCAAAATGAATACTCCTATAGAAATGTGATTTATTTCCAATTTTTTCTTTTTCTTTTTTTACTCGAGAAACGAGAGGATTTATTGTTGTAGTTGACGATCACAAACGTACATTAATTTAATATTTATATTTCGAAACATGTTTCTGCCATTAGTAATAACGTACAACAAAAATGTATATAATTCTTAAAGACAAGCGTCGGCTTGCTCTGATCGAGCGAGATTGATATAGTTTTTTTTTTATCAAATTTATTTAAAAAAAAATAAAAACGGCGACATTTCCGTTCAGTCGTTTTTTTTTAATCGAAACTCCATTTTCACAAACACGTTAATAGTATAAAAAATCTGTTACGGTTTCTTCGGATACAGTAAAAAAAAAATAAAAAATTCTGCGTGATTAAAAAAAAAACCAAAAAGTCTCCGGCTGAATTTTTAATTGTTATTATACAGATTTTTATAACAAATTCTCCGTAATGTGAAAACGTCTTTGCTTTTCTCCTCACAGACGCAACTAGACCTACACATTTTTTTTAAATGATGTTAATGTTGTTATTACACGCACCACACGCTTACATTTCGAAGCCATTAATAATACACATATTTGTGCGTAACACGACCTTAATATCATTTTATCTATATTTGTACTAATATATTTCGTACTTACTATAAAGTATAGGGTAAATAATATTGTCTTATTATTACAATATTTCAAGAATCACATCCAGTATAATAAATAAAAATGCTTGAAATTTCGTTAAAATTGCGAAAAAAATCAGAATCTGAATGCAAAAATGTTAAAAAAAATTAACATCCCTAAAAGTTTTAATGTGTTGAAAAATCTTGTTGGGCTTTGCTCAGCCATCCCTATACTTTTAAATTATATACATCTATTGAATTCCTAATATCGAATCTTTACGTCGTTAACATAACATTTAACGACACTTTTTACTCTTTTCATTAATTCAATAAAATATTGTAAAAGGAGCGTACCATTATGATAAATCAAAAGTGATACGCTAAAATATTTTTTTAAATTAAAGAGATAATCCATACCGATTCAAGCATTTCAAATAGCAAGCATACAAAAGGATATAAATTGTATTATATATTTTACATTATTTTAGACATAGTATAAAACAAAAGCAGATATTTCTGGAGAAATGTGTTGAAACATGGACTGTTTTAAACTTTTATTTCCATTTATTTTTATAATAATTTTATTAATAAAATTATTTTTCCTTTACGTGTTAAAAAACTATCAATTCTCAGTACCAAAAATAGTAATTTTATCGGTTTATACCTATTGGGAAAATCGATAAATATCTTCATTAAAGTACCAATATTACAATATTATAATGAATTTTCAATGAGTAAGCCAATATAAAAAAAAAATTCTAAACGGCTGTTATGAATTTATGGTACAAACAAATGAATTAATTCTTTACACGTGGTAGAATAAGAAATTAAAAAATCTACAATTTATTGATGAGAATGACGGCTTCTTGAAGATTAATGTGCCCGGTCTCAAAGTCAGGTCTGGTCATTAAATTTCGAAATAACTATATAGGAAATAGGCAAAAATCTGTGTCTCTAATTGTTATTTTTATCAATGTGTTCTGTCGAAATTGAAATTTGATTTTTTTTTTTTTTTGAGAGGAATTGCTTAAGTACCCCCCTATTCGCATCTATGCGTCTCCTCCTCCTCCTCCTCCTACTACTACTACTATTACTACTACTACAAGTCGACGGATTGACGAAAAAAATCATCGGTTCAATTTGTTGTACATAATGTCACTTATATTTTATCGTCGTCGCTTCACACGACCACGGCCACACATCGTCGTCGTATATTATATAATATAAACGACGGAGTTTGGTTTACACTATTTAAACATAATAATAATATGTACCGACGAATGCTCCCCATAAATACACACACACACACTGCCAACACACTCGCCCCTCGTCGTCGTCGTAATTCGCGTAATAGCTATTGCCGCCGTCGCCGCCTCTTCTAATATCATCTCGGGCCGCAGCTTCACTATATTATACCACCCCATCGTTTTCACGCGTGCGACGTCGTTTAACGGGATATAATAAATAAATAATAAAACGAGCGATAAGGCGCGGGAGACTGTGTGTGGTGGCGGTTGCGGAGATTTACGCGACGCAGAGGTCTTGTGCTAAGGAATTTTCAAAATTACCCTGCAAAATGTTTTTTGCAAAAAGAAAAAAAAAAAAAAATTCACCTAATAATAACCGGCATATTTAGAAGATCAAAAATATCAAATAATTATTTATTTTTGACTCTAATAGAATACACATCATTATAATAATTTATTATATAAATTCATATATATTTCATAAACTTTTTTATGAATCTATGATTTTTTTTTACTTTCTATTGCACTATTCGTATGTTTTTAGTTACTGCCCAAATGTGTAATTACGACTGCCCGTTTTAAGTAAAGAACTGTCCAATATCATCGTGCGATACTCCATCTGATATTAATATTTTTATAGACTAAATGGAAAAGGGGTTTGGAAAATAATCGAAACAATGCGTATATCACTGGCGGCGATGTATTATTATATTACGCGTTTGGAATTTGAAGACGAATTGTTAGAAAAGGGCATTTTTTACAATATAACATCAAATCGCATATTTATATAATTTAGTGAATACAAATAAATATGAACAACAATTTTCCGAGTGCCCGAGGAAGTGAATATGATATTAATTGATGATATGATATATAACAAAACATTTACAAAGTTTAAGACTGCTGCAGTAATCATATACCAAAAACAAAAAAAAATAAACATTGTAACATCGATTTTATAATCGATCTATAATAGTTCGGTGATTTAAATTGTTTTTTTTTTTAAAAAAAAGTTGGAAAATATATTGAAATATATTTTGTTGGTACACAAAAGAATGGTGAAACAACTAAAAAGACGGCGAGGGTGGAAGGAAACTGTTTTTTTTTTATGATTCGACAGAACACTAATGAAATATGTAAACGACGGGGTCGTCTGATTAATAAATATAGGAAGAAAAAAAATGTGCGATTTTCATTATAAACGTGTCCGAGCCTCTGTGCTCACTGCTGCTGTTGCTTTTATACGTACACAAAACGCGGTTTCGTTTCGAAAAGTAAAATTAATTCGTCCATATAAAAAAAAACGCCGCCCACGCGATAATGATTTTGAACCTAACCGCGTGTTTCTAGTTTCTTTTGTTTTTGATAAATATAATAATAATAATAATATACTTTTGGCCGGCACGATCGTATTTCCGCCCTCCGTCGTCGGATTCCACACGACGCCTAAATACGGTTGGAAAAAACTTTTTTTGTCGTCCGTAACGACTTTTTTCTCGTTTTACTATATTTACCGCGGATTCACACACACGGATATTATTTTATTTTTTTTTTCAATATATTGCCCACGTTAATCTGATCGCGCGGGGCTAAGCGTAGGCGTATAATAATAATAATAATAATAATAATAATAATAATAAAAACAATAACAACAATATTATTAAGTTTCTTGTCGTCGTTCCTAACGAAATATAATAATAATAATAATAATATGTATCGTGTGTGTGTGTGTGTGCGCGCGCGCATATACAGAAAACGAAAACGCGCTGGCGCTGGCGCGCGCGCCGATGATCGATAAACGACGGAATACCATCTCCGCCGCCGCCGCCCGCGCCCGTCGTTGTTTCACCGTGGCGGCCAATTACCGCGCGCGCGCAATGCCGTCGACGCACACGGTCGACGAGAGAACGGTTTTTTTCTTCTTATATTTTTCCGTCATTTTTTTTCTTTCATAATAATAATAATAAATCTTGGGACTAGATATTGACCAACTGGATTGTAGCTAGGGAATTCCTTTTACGGGACTGTTTTTATGTTTTAGTTTTAAATATTCTAAAATCGTTTAATCATGTTTATTCATTTACTGTAATTTATTACATTATTATATTAAATATTTAGGTAAGTCATATGTTGGAGGAAGGGGAATCAATATGTTTTTTATGAGAACAAATATAGAAAAATTGTTTTTGAAGTACATTTAATTAATAGACACAAAAATAAATTATTGTAATTTATATTTCAGATCTATTATTGTTTTTGGAGTATCAAGAACCATTTTGGTTTCAGTACTTTCTTGAAATATATCGGCGACACATTTTTTTTGAAATGCCAGCGTAGACTTAATAGTTCTAAACGACATTTAGTTAATACTAGGCTCATTGTCATCTCCAAAACCGTTCCTTATTCTCCTCGTTTCTGCCCTCTTAAAAATTCGCGTTTTTCGCGTTGTCGATTTTTTTTTTACCAATTTTTTTTATATAGTGTTGATAACACTTTAATTATCCGATTATACAAATTTAATCAGAAATACTTATAGTTTATTTCGTAATTTCATCCCATTAATAAATAAAATGGCCTAGCTAATAGCCTATTAAAAGGTTATTTTTTTTCAGAGTTGTGGAACACAACCGCCGCAACGTTTCGGTAAAATTACATTTTTCTATTTAAATGTAGATAATTTTTTATTTTCAACATTTCCACGAGTTCAATCCATGACGGATTTAATTTCGACAAACGATTATTTTAAAAATATTATCGTGTTTAATAATAAATATCGACAATTTCGTCAGTTTTTTTTTTAATTAATTTGATAATTTTTTAGGTATTTTATTACGGGCAAAAAATTAAGAAACTACGTGTAATATATTACTTTAAATATAATGTATATTTGAAATGTATACGGAGAGACAAAAATTTGAATTTCTTGATTTGCGAAAAAATTTGTTTGTTTTTATTAACTTCCAACTGTGTTGATGTGTTACCTCGCGCATTCTCGACAGTTTCGTTAAGGCACGTTTCTTTTTTCCATTCGCCATTTTTAATGTTTTCCAAATATTAATTACGGGGTAGAAAAGTAATTATACCGGACACTTATTGGATTTGCATGTTTTATGCGTTTCGATTGAAAATATATTAATTATAAAAATATGCCAACACGCGCGCACATACAACAATACATTTTCAATCAGTTTAATCACGAATCAATCCGTTTTTTGATCGGTAAGTTAAAGTAATATTACTTACCGCACGCAGTAAGTAAATTCGCACTAAAACTGATGATCGTATTATTCGTTTTATTTTACCTAAGATAATAAAATGTTAATATAATAATTATAATATTATATATATATATAAATTGAAAATATTTTCGTATTAATGTATTTAAAAAAAAAAAAGATTATCGAGACGCGTTTCAACATTTATCATGCGTAGAGAATGACGCCACAGAGTCGTACTTTTTTTAAATTTATTAAACAGAAAATTGTTTTTTATCGGTATATATTAATTATGTAAGAATATTATTTTGGTTTAAAAAAACTATCTAATATTTGTTTTTGTCGGGAATTTTTTTTTTAAAAATTCGTTTTTAATTAAATGCGATTTTTAACAAATTAATAGTCGCAGTGTATTTAAAATCACACAAAAATAACAAAATTATACATACCAACACAATATAACTGAATTTCATCTCAAATACGTTTTTAATGCTTTTAAAACACGAATAGCGATCACAACAGAACTGTAGCAATAGTTCTTCTAAATTCTGGTTTCGAAGAAAATTAATTCGGTTGATTATTTATTATTATTATTATCATTATTATCATCATCATCATCATCATCAATATAATAATATGGTTTAACAATATTCCAAGTGGTAGTAATTTCATCATTATTCATATTTCAATTGTTTACATACACAACAAAATAAAGAGAAGAGAAAATTAATAAAAATAATAAGAAAATAAAACTATACTGAAATAAATAGTGAAGTAATATAATGAAATCGCGAACGAACTTTCACGATAAATGAAATTATGAAGAAAATATAATGGGAATGGAACTGGAATATAAAAATGCAGATTGGAGAGAAAATGAACGAAGATCATAGGGTGAAAGAGATTATATATTTAGTAAAGTGATTCTGTCAGTAAAAAGGGACGGACCACAAATAATGTGGGAAAAAGTGCAAATCATTACCTCGCAATGACATGATGGACTCTTCGTACAGTAAGGGATTATTTGATAAGACTTATTGTATTAATTTGAATATACGTATTCTACGAATTTTCGTGAATATATTTTTTTTTGCCCGTCTCATAAAAAATATTCTAAGGTTTTTTCAAAATCTATACCGATTAACCATGTGTTGTCTGTAAAATAACAAAAAAAAAAAATTCTTCGTGTAAATCGTATAGAACGTCTCAATTTCTCTATATGGTTCCTGTTTGAGTGGATTCGACGTAGAAAAAAAATAACTTTATTCGGTTTTCGTTTTCGTCTGGGCCGTCATAAAGCAATAGCGGCCTTTATGTAATCTCCGTTTGTTTTTAAGTCAATTGTAATATTTCTTAATATCAAGAGTAATATTTGCTTTTATCTTTTTCATCTACTCTTCTAATATCAGTGGCAAATATTTGGAGATTTGACGCTTTTGTCGAAGAGAATATTTTGTCATTCCAATAGTCTGCTCGTTGATGCGGTGCAATTACCGGTGTCTTTGAACATGTTCGACTGCAGAGCAGTTACTTATAAAAATCTGATCTTCATTGATATTATCATCACCATTTTACATAATATAACGTCTGCAATGTAATTGGTATCCGCATGTATACAATGGATGTATAAACTTTAAACCGCGAGTTGAGAGAATATCGTAATAATAGTGAGACTTTTATGTGTGTATACTTACTTATATGTACTTATGATAATGATGACGGCGAACGGCAAAAATAAAACGGCTGAACGACGGCCGTGCACGTGTCTATTTATATATATATATATATATATATATATATTATTTCAAATTGACAGAAAATATATATCCATGTAATTATTTTCATTTAATATATATTCTTACATATATATATATATTACGTTTTACTGTGTGTGTATACAATTTTTTTTAATAATAATAATAATAATAATTGCGGTTTGCGTATATGTATAGATTGCTCGTGGGGCAATCGTATCGTAATAACATGTGTGCGTCGTGTAAGTCCATAAATGTTTCTACGCTGCGCCATTAGTGTATATATTAATAATAATGAATGCGGTTAAACGTTGATCGCGTCGTATTTTGTCCGCTATTCGTGGATAGTGTTCGTCGGGGTTTGTATAACGGAAGAGAAATAAAGTGTTGTATAATACCATTAAAAAATTTACATAATATATATATATATATATATATGTGTGTGTGTGTGTGTATTTAACGTAATAGAGTATTTAATTATATTATTGAGTTGTACTGACGAAAATGTAAATAATTTTCGGGTAACGGTATTTAAACTTCAAAATCTCGGTGTTTTTTTTAAGTAATTCTAATTGGATTCTGGAAGAAAACAACAATCAGTTCTACTATGGGTCTATCTCGATTTTTCCTAATGTATTACATACCCTTGCACCAGTGCCTATCCCCCTCGTAGACTTCCCGTTTCCCACCGCCGTTAGATTTTTATGTTTTTCGTATTCCTCTATACGATTACGTTACAAAAACAAAAAATAGTTATCGAATGACTCTACCCACGACTGGATGCAATAACGACAGTGCTACGGTACTTTTCACACATAGTGATCACAATGGAGGTCACTTTCTGAACAGCCTATGTATAAATAATATACCGAGATGCGGTGTTAACCCGTAGAAGAATAGCAGCGAGCAGAACAAAAAGTTTTCGCGCGTTACCGATAGATGCGTTTTCTCATTGTTGTATTAATAAAAAATTGATTTTATATTTTGTATCTTTTCGATTTTATCGCGTAGTATTTCAGAATTTCCGTGCAAGAAACAACATACATAATATGTATAACGTTATGGTGTTGCAACAGTCGTCATTGTCGTTAAATATAATTTTTTTTCATTTATAATAAATGCGCCGCATGTACTGGCATATGTTTAATAATAATGACGCGTGCGCGCGCGTGTGTGTATACCGGTATTATGCGTATAAATCCGTATGTGCTACGTATATTTAGAACTCGTATACAATTTTCGATTTGTCATACACGCAAACACGCGTTGTTTTAATATTATATATATACACCCTACAAATTGTATAATAATATATGTAATAGTATTTGGTCGATGCGGAGGACTGCAGTGACGCGCGATACGCATTTGAAATTGGTTTCGGAAATGTGTAAAATTAGAATAGTTGTAGGGAGTGAAAGAAAAAAAAACTACTGCCGTAATATTTCTCGCTCAGTCGGAATGATTTCCGTATACACCGTCCAATACAATTTATCTGTTTTTATTATATATTTTACGTTTGTATACGGACATTTAATGTCGTCGAGGTGTATACTTTTCAAAATAAATTTTACGATCTAGTTTATAACCGGCGTTTATACCTTGTAGCGTATTCGTCGTATACTCACACTTATTTACTACATTATATATATATATATATATATATAATGTGCCATAAACGTCCCATAAACGATGACTGGAAAATGAGTTTTATATTATGAAAATAACGCGTTGTAATCCAATGTAGAAAAATTTGTAAAAAAGAAAATACCGCGATTTAATTCTATTTTCTTCAGTGTCTTCTCCACATCGTATTATTATTATTATTATTATTATTATTATTATTATTATTATACGGAGGTATTTGTTATAAGAAAAAGAAAGAAAAAAATACGTGCGAGTTTCAATTTTCTTCTGCCGTTAAAATTATTGTTAATAAATAACAGAATTTCTTTTGCTCGTCATTAGACTAATAAACCAGTGCAGTAGGAGGGTATACGTTGAGTGTCTTAAAAAGTCGAAAAAGTAAATGTTTTAATAATAACACAAAAAAAATCATTAGAAATACTTCCGTAATTTCATTGGTCTTCAAAGTATAGTCTTCACCAGACACTTATGACCTTTTGAAAACTCTCAGAAAAGTCCTTTTTTTGGAACCAAGTTCAGAATAGCCTGTCACACGATCCTGAATCTTCTTGACGTCCGCAAACCAGTAATCCCTTCAAGGTCGCCATAAAACGGAAGGAACAATAAAAAATCAGTAGGACTAAGATCTAGAGAGTAGGTTCCAAAACGGTCACATCACGCTAAATCAAAAATTAATGTGCAAGAATGTTCGTATGCCAAATGGTGCATTGTAGTGCAACAATAATGGCCACCACATACGCGGTTCCTAATGATTCACTGATTTCTTGCTTGCGCGAAAGCGTACACCATTGCATTTTTTTACTCAAAGCAGCATCCTGCCCATACATTTACACCGACGACATTTCATGGGTTTCCGTCACCGTTTTACCCGATTTCAAGCAGAACTCAATGTTAAATTATTGATTCCCGTGGTTTTTCGACGCGCACAGCTTGGGACATTTTCTTGATATTACGTATACATGCAACGACACTGCATTAGGACCCTCGTGCAAACCCCAATAGAGAGAACAGCAGTCTATATATGCTTACGCTTGCGACTTCGGTTACAATGTTCAATAATTATACTAGAACTTTTTAAACACACAACGTGTATTATTTGTATAATATGATATTTTATTTTTTATACAATTTCAACCGAGTCCGATTATCATTGATCATGATCCTCGCACAATAATAATATATGAAAAATATTTTTTTTTTATTTTTATATTGAGCAACGATATAAACACTTTCATTTTTTTTTTCAATTCTCTTCTATAACCCGATGCAGAATTGTTGTTATATCGTTGTAAATATTACTAGCCGAATACACAAACTATATATTAAATAGTTTTAAAATCGAAATTTTTTTTTCTGAGGAGAGTGCACGTCAGCAAAACCCAGAAACCTTTTTTTTCTACCTTCCCCTCCCCTATCACAAATATTACACTAAATATATACCGAATATACCGCACGTGTGGTCACGATATAGAGTTTTTCGTGCATCCGTCCGTATAAACCGTGTATATAATATAATATTATATTTTATAATAAATGTGTGTGTGTGATTCGGTGGGATATATTGAAACATTATGGGGCGATGACGCGATAATACGCTAAAATATATATAGAATAATATGTATGAGAGAGCCCGTGACGAGTGAGTGAAGAGGGCAATGTTGTAATGGCCGCACGGTGGTGATTATACGGCCGCGCCAACTCCTGCGAAGTTCTTTTTTTTTGTACGCATTATATAAGCCTTTGGGCGAATAAACTTTGCTGCGCTGCGTTACAGATAAGCCTTTTAAACGACGCCCCCTTTTCTCATCGTCACACAATATCCTTTCGCGATGTGTACACATAAACGCTCGCGCATTATTTTATAATATACTGTTGCAGAACGTGTGCGGGCTAATAATGGTTTTTTTTTATAGTCCTTTGCGAGACATGTTGACATAAATGCGCACTTGCATAATATCGTTATGATATTATTATGAGTGGTGTGCTCAAAGGAGAACGATATAAGTTGTACGACTATGTGAAGAAATAAAAATACGATTTTATTTTGTTAATAACGACAAAAAAATGATTTTTTAACCGTTATTATAATCTACTTGTTTTTAAGTTTTAAAAAACGGTTTCAATTTTTTTCTTTTTTCTCCAATTTCGTGTTCAAAATACTTTTTCTCTTTCAGCATTCACAACTTGTACGTTATTATACGATCTACGATTGTAGTGCATTGCACGTGATATTATTAGACATTTCAAGCAGTATTTTTATAAATATATTAATATTAAAAATACTACTTTTATTGGTAAATTATTCTCAGTAATCAAACGAGACAAAATAGGTATAACGGATGAACGAAAAAACAATTATTTCCAAAAAAAAAAATATCGGGTTATACGGGTTTCGAAAATTTGAACCTTTTTTTTTACTTTACACGCGTTCAAACCCGTTTCAAATAAAGTTTTAACAATAATTAAACTTTCTTTATTTAAAATCATAATTTAATCAATTATACGAATAAAAATCAACTGTCAAATAAGTCAGTGTTATATCCGCGTGACACGCGTAAATAAAATGGAATCCATATGTAGCAAAAGCAATGATGTAACGGCTGTTTGTTTTCTTTATATATATAAATATATATATATTATTTCACCGAAAAAAAGAAATAAATTGATTATGTAATTATTTTGCAGGTAGTGGATTGTTGTGCCCATATAGTTAAAAAAAAAATGTTCGTGACGACTTTACGCGCGGGTAATATATGTATATATATATATTTTTTTTACATAGTTCTGTGTGCAAATTTTAATAATATAAAATAAACTTTGCGCGTACGACCCGTATAACATATTATTATTGTATGTTGTTAAACTTTGTATATTTTATACTTGTATGAAATGACCACGAATTTATTATTACATTTATATGTAAGAAAAAAAAAGAAAAAACGGAATAAAAATTCTGTTAACAATGACGATCGCTTCCTGCAGCGTGCGTAATACCCGTATATAATACCTTAACATAATATTTTACACATAAATAATATACTCAAAAAAAACCTAAATATACAACACTAGCATAGGATTCTCAAACTTTTCATAGGTACAACCCGATTTCAAAATGTTCTAATTATTTGTTTATTTGTGTGTGTGTGTATATATATAATATTATGTAAATAGTATTTGGCAATAAGTGTTTGTCAAAAAAAAAAAAATACTATTTATTTATTTTTTGTCATATAAATACTTTATTTTAATAGTTGAATGCGTCCGCCACTCGTCAATTGATTTGATATGTAAGTAGTAAATATAATTCGATAAACGATAATTTTTATCGAAAATCTCAAACTTCACACAATAATGATAGACATTTGGTTAAAGCCCGATTTACACTCGTACAGCACGACAAAATATTCTATTAATATAATTGAATGCCATAATTCACACCAATCCACCAAACTCCTTAACGACACGACAAAACATTCGAGCAAATAATGTTTTGTCGCGGTCTGTCGGTGCTTGTCGGAATCAATTTATTTAAAATATACATATTTTTATGTACACTCATATATTTCAATTAATTTATAAATTACATTTGTAAACGAACATTTTTGCATTGATTCCAATAAGCCAATTAGTAATATAATTATAGACATAGTACATAGATACAACCTTTATATTATATTGGACCATAAAACTATTATTACCATCACGGCGAAATCTTTAAATTTTAAATTCCGTAACATGTTGGGAATTAACAATTTCCGACCGTTCGGTTTGTCGTTTCTTGCCGGTCGTATGTGAATTGAACGTGATTTTTGTTTGTCGTGTCGTGTTGTACAAGTGTGAATTGAGCTTAGATATTTGAAAAACTCATTTTCAACGAATACATTAAGATATTCTTTTCTTAAAAAGGACTTTGTTATATTGCGGAGATTCATAATTACAATCGCCGCAACAACTCCTCTGCGCTTCATTTCAGAATAGATTCTGTTGTGTAATTCAAAAGATGATTAATATCGTGTTTCAAATACAGTATAGAAAACAATACATACACACACACGACAAATAATCATAATCGGACGATATAAAACCGAATTTTTACTCTTTGTATGATGAGAGAAGAAAATTGTTTCTTTTTTTATTGAAAACTGCACGTACGGGGGGCGGGGGCAATGTCGGCTATACGCGACGTCGTCGTCGTGTCTCGCTCGTATACACTTCTATTACGCGCGAAACCCGATCGCAGCCAAGGTCGTGTTACTCGAATGAATTTATAATAATAATAATAGTATTATTTTTTTTATAAACACTATAATATTATATAAATAATATCTTAATTATATAAAATAAATAGTAATATGCATGTGCGTGCGCGGGCCGTTGACATTATAAATACGCACGTAATACTGCATACCTCGTATAGTCATTTCGTATATGATGAAGTGTATCGATACCTGCGCCCCGTACAACACACTTTTTCAGTAAAAAAAAAACCCCCCGTTCATGTGAAAATGACTTGGCACGCTATACGTTTAATAAACATATTATTATATTATATAGTCGTACTTTCGATCTAACACGATACGTGTAAAACGGGTCTTTCTTTTTTTTCGTATTATCGATTTGCTAAAAATGTTTATATAGACGACGTTTAATAAACTCTGTACATATCTCTTTCACGAACTGTACCAGGGTCTATGATTCGAACAGTGCGCTCAGCAAGTTCTAGGCTCGCGTACCTAGTAAAAATTTACTTCTCCTTTTCGTTATTTTTAATTCTTCAAAATCAACAATTTTTTGTTGCATTGCCTTTTTTAAACGTCATCCTACAAAGTTCTTTCTCTTACCAAAACGAATCGTATCCCGGCGGAAGGGATTCGGTTTTCTCATATTGTTGTGTTTTCTATCAGTTCCTACTATTTTCGTGGTCAGAGTTTGGCACTTCTGTGATTGAGTATTTTAATCGTAGGGTAGAGACAAAATATTCACGTAATAGTTTGCTGCCACAACAAAATAGTAAAAAAAAAGACCTCTTCGATATTGTACAATCAACCGCATTAATCGTAGGATTCCATTAGGTATAAAAAAAAATCGTTTAATCTCCCTCTATAGATATATCCAAAGAAGTTTTCCCTATATGTTTTCTCAACGATTACAGAAAGAAATTTCCTAATTTTGTACACAAATTTTTATATTGCGTTTAACTTATTTTTCGAAAGATTCGATATTATATAACGCACGTATACTTATATAGTATCACTCAACTAAGAACAATTTATCCACCTGTCGTAAAAAAAAAAAAAATAATAATTAAAATTTAAATCGAGTAATAAAATGAAAATGGTATTTCTCGAATGTATTTGCAATATGTTTTTACTAATTATTTTATTATTCTTACTGTATACATAAATATGATGATGAAATTATTTAATTTAAAATGAAAAGGAAAAAATAACATAATTATTTCAAGAGAAAACAAAATGTCTTTGCCAATTTAAATAAACAATTGTACACATATCTATAAATAATATGACTATGTGTTGGTATAATTATATTGTGTCCTCCGTATATTATAATCAGTTTTAACAAGACCCTCGAATCCTCGCGTACACAACAAACGCGTATAAATATATTAAATTTATATGCGAAGGGGGTGTTTGACTATATATATATACTTGTGTATATATATATATATATATGATAATGAACGCGTATGCATATAATATATAGTATGATGTGGGGAGGGAAGAGTTTACAAATTTTTTTTCTAGCTATATAAACACCCTGTATATATACTATTGTACTCATAGTATCGTTGCAGCTGATTCATTTATGAATATGACGCTTATGTATACGAGATTATCATTTTGTTCGCAATGGCGGCTCGTTGTGGGGGGAGGGGAAGCCGATTACTACCTCCTCCTTATATATCCGAACCGTTGCGCCGGCTGTTATAATTCCGTCCACATTAGCCCTTAGGGGTATATATTTATTATTTATACCGCACGTTATGTTCTATAATACGTATTATTAATTCGTCCTGTGCAGTAATAATTTCGTTTCTTTTTCCCTCAGCTCCTTGTACACACGTTTTCTCCCAGCTGCATTAACGTATAGGAGGCAAAGTAGGTAGGTAGATCCCCGCGTCCCTTTCGCTTAAAAAAATTTAAACATAATTCGTGGCGATCAATTTAATTGATTCGTTTTCATTCCTCGATAATTTATTCGTTTTTACTGGACACTTACTATAAAACATTACCTTGTAATTTATATTATATATAATAGTTATGGTCTGAGCCGTAATATGAATACTTTTAAATAGTATTTGAGTAAGTACATTGAATAAGTATTTGAAATAATTTTCAAATACTTTAAATACATATACATATATATATATATGTATTCGTAATTTTATTAATGTATATACAAATTATACATTATGTTTACCGACATAATTTGTGAAATAAATTAATAACATTTTTATAATATGAAAAAATTAATAAATCATATAGCTGGTTTTATAATGTATATATAATTTATTTTTTGTGAATAATTTGCGAGATGTGATATTAAAGGTATAAACTTATTTATTTAAATAACAAATTAATAAAAATAATAACACACAGATCTGTGCTCAGCTTTGATGATGCTCATTATCCTCGACATTCCCTTAGCCAGAAATTTTGACACCGTTATAGCCAAAGCAGCAGACAGAGCTGACTTAAAATTAAAATACTTTAAAACTCTGAGTATGGATTATAGAATTAAGTGATTAATTATTATTTTTTCAACTCGTACATTGGATTACAACTCGTCTTCTTCATTCAAAACGGTCACAAAACTTATCTCACTCAGTAGATACTTGGTCGAGTTTGTGCAGATTGTCCGTGTGATTAATACTTATTGTAAACTAACAACGTTCACGTTCATATTTTGTGAACGACACGTGAATGTCGCTAATTTTGTTCTTTTAAATACAATGTAAATGACGTTGTTATATATTATGTTTAATTCATTTTAAACATTTAATATATATATATATATATATATATATATTCCGCGGATTTCGCACGCGCGTGATGACGCACGACAAAACGAGCGATTATATTATTTTTGTACAGATCTTACCGATCGTATTATTTATATATATATATATATATATATATAAATATAGATCGCGTGATCTACAGCTACTATTATACAAACTCTGTTGCAGTAACCAACGGTGGGCCATATGCAGTGTGTGTGTGTATGTATACGAGAGCAGATGCGGATTGTGATATCACCGCACGAACACAAAAACCACACCGCCACCGCCGCTGTTGTATTTTTCTCTTTTATTGTGCGTGTTGTGCGTGCGTGTTAAACCCCTCCCAACACGACTCTTTTTTTTCTTCTCATTCGTTGCGAGCCGTGGAAGATATTTTATGTGCTCTTTACAAATTGTGTGTGTGTGTGTTGTAATGAGTTGTTGGTGAAGGGAAACAAAGTAATACGCGGTTTTATTATTATTTTTTTTTCCTGTTCTCGGTCCCGCGGTCAAAATTCTATTCCTTCCCCCCCCCCCCCCAATCGAAAAAAACGCCGTACTGTTATAATACTTGTATTATGACAAAAAAGAAAAAAACAGTGAGAGAGAACCGTACATACCACATCGTATGATGGTGGTGGTAGTAATACACTGTGAAACGTTGTTGTGTTGTTATACGTGGTGGTGGAGAGAGAAAGAGAGAAGAACGGTGTTTGTGGCAGTGGCGGCGGTGAACGTTTTCCCGCGCCGTCGCGAAGAACCCCTCCGGAGACTTAACGTAGTGTTGTTGTTCTGTTGTTGTGCAGTGTCGAACAGCAGTATTTTTTGGTTGCCACGCCCCACGACGAATATTTTGTATTCTCTCCTCTGTACTACAGCGGCCGTTCTACGATCTACGCTTATACACGCGCGCGTGGCGAAATAAAAAAAAATATAATTTTATTATAATATATAAAATAATAATAATGCGAGACTCCCGTAACATCGAAAATTACGAGCCGTATTAAATATAGAAATCAAAAAACGCCGCATAAAATTTTTGGCCTAGTACTAAATCCGGCACTGAATACACGCGTGTTACAGGAAAATCGCGAAAAATAGTAAAAAAAAAAAACACGTGTGTTATGTTATTTTTCTTTTTAGCTTTTATTAATTCAATAACGATAATAATATGTTTAAAAAAATGTTGTTTATACCGTAAAAAATGATTTTTTTTTTAAATCGTAAAACAAGTGTATACAATATTGTTACGTGACGCTTTACCGGAACAGTGCGGTTAACATGCATTTATACAAAAGTCGAAACACCGGGTGAAAACGCGAAATGCCCTGCAAAGGTTCACGCACACGCCGGTTAAACTCGGTATTCGGACCGAAAACGGAAAATAATTGATATTATACAATCCCGGACATCATAAAAAAAAAAACGTGCCAGCCGATTGGTGTGTTATGTGATACTATACACTGTGTGCGCGCGCGCCCATGTATGACTGTAAATAATAAATATAAATTATTAATACACAAAATAAACAATATTATAATATTTCAACTATAATTGATTTCTAAACAATTTACAGTATAAACAAATAAATATGCGTTGTTCTTTTGACCCGAGAAATCAATGACCTCCTCTCCCTCTTTGGTCCAATAATTATAATATAAATAAAAAAAAACACTACAATTTTAACGATGAGTTGACCTAAACCTGTATGAAAAAAATTCTACAAACGGAAACACAAAAAGATTTATTATTTGACTTAATAGAGCCAATACGAATATAAAATATATTATAATGACTTTAATAGAGTCATTACAATATAATATATTATATATAGAAAGAAGTCACAATTAGTGTTGTCACTAAATAAAAAATACAACGTGTATTCGACGACGATTCTTCCGCATAGCCTACGCGCCGGTGAAAGAACGAATACACAAACAAATATAAAAAATAAGACGATTAATATAAATTTTGTGAAAATAGTACTGAAAAAAAATTATATATATATATATATGTATGTATATACTACGGAAAAACGACGATTCCAATAACACATATGTACGACAATAAAAAAAACAATTTGGAAAAAATAATAATTTTTATGCAAACGGCATCGGGACGACAAAAATGCTAGGGCTTTGGTATTTTATTATAATAAAAATATACAAAAAAATGTATTGATGTATGCTTACTCACTTAATTATTGACAAGGACGCGGTCGATTTTTTTATGCCTACAGCTCTATTTATAGTTTCAACACTCGCAGAAATACAATAGAATCTCGGTGATCCCGACTTGATGGTGGGACCGCACTGTATCCTGGTATTAAACGGAATGACGTTTTAAATAGCTGTGAACCGGGGTTTAGGTGAAGTTAAAATCATTTTTTTTTCTATAACAAAAACGAATTTTCAATTGCAATACTTACTACATTATTTGTCTAAATTTCTTTTCTACTCACGAAATATAATTTTATAAAAAAAAAAAACATCTTACGTATATAGTAATTCAAAATGTATTTATTTTACATTATACATTAATATGTATTATACAAATATAACTGTACGGAAAATAAAAAAAAATTTAAGTATTTGATCTCACTTGAAAAATAATATAAATAATTGTTATATAATTTTTTTCCGCCCGGTTTCGGTTTTTGGTAAATTTCTCCGATTTTATTTTTAATCCAACGGATATTCTTTTCGCAAAAAAAATACAACGATTTAAAGGTGTATATTATAATTTGCGGCACTCTTATGTTGGAAAAAAAAGAAAAACGTCTACAGCCAAAGTACTATAGTGTAGTTTTAATTTCGTATTTCTGCAAAACTAAGTGTTTGTTTTGTTCACTCTCTGCGCGTAAAAAAATATATACAATAAGACGACGATGTGTACAGCTCTAACCATATTTCAAACGTGAAAAAAAAACTAAATATATAAAACGATTTTTCGCGTTTTATATTATTATGTGTTTTATGTCACGAACAATTATTGTATGCGTGCGCACGAGTACAACGAACTTAACCCGTGTATTCCGTGCACGTATAATATTATTGATTTTACCGCCCCCGCTCGTATTATCACCACACTTACATTATATACACAAGCGCGCGCACTTTTATTTTTACCCCGCGGTTAAGCACAAGTATTGCTGCGTAGATAGGTACACGCGTTTGATGAAAAATATTATAAAAAAAAATTTTATTTCTTGTGTTATTGTGAGGGGGCACAGAGACGATCTGCGGAAGTGGTATTCAATAATTGTGCCACGGATGTTGTTACTGCTCATTCATCACGTCGCCTCTTCGCAAAGTTTTGTCGTGTCGGTTACCATGTGCTGAAATATCGAAACTCCTCTTTTAACACAAAAATAGCCTCCACAATGCGTATTTTTCGTATTATAAATAATACTATTCCTAACGATGTAATGTATGGAGTATTCAGCTATGACGTAGGAATACTCGTTGACGCGCCCCTGGCAAACTTCAAAAACTAGCTCTTTTTTTTCACCAATTTAAATAATCGATCCGATGAACCTTTAATTTTACTAATCTTTTTTTTAAGGATACAATTTATATTTATTAGTTATATTATTAAAGTGTAAATTTTAAACATTAAAAATAATTTGCTGTCTTTACTTTTAGACTAGCGAATCATCGATGAAATTTCTCCACGTGAAATGTTTCAAGCAAATTCTCTTGTTCCATGTAATATGATTAATTTTGCACCCCTGGCATAGACCCCACAGCTCGCCCATAACCTTGCTATGTCACTGCTTGTATTAACTACTCGTATTTTCTTTTTATTCTTTTGATTTGATCTAATCTACTAGAGTTTTTGCCACAATCACAACTTCACATCACTTCTCTTGATACAAAAAAAAAAACATTGTCTTTCGCATAATTCGCCTGAAAATTCGACGAAATTAAATTATTTAATCGGAAATTTCTACTGAAAACCTCAGACACGATATATTTTGGTCATACACTGTACGTTAAAATTATATTTTATAAACACGCGATAAAATATATGAAAAAAAATCGAACAGGGGCAGTCATTCCATCATTATTCGTCGCCATAGTGTATAAATGATGGTTTTTTTCCTCTCCGCCACACGTAAATTTTATACACACACACACACACACACACACAAAAGATGCGTTTCTTTTATTACTTTTCTTTTTTTTTTTTCTATATCATTACGTAAAAACGTATAATGTATACCGCCATGCGGATGTGTTTCTGATGACCCCGCGCTCATCCTTTTTAGAAAAAAAATTGTTTTTTTCTTTTTTCTTGATTAATCAGTTTGTAACGAACCAGTATTTTTCTCGTGCAGAGTTCCTCCGCTCTGCTCGGTCGTCGATCGGTCGCCAGTACGCACGTCTTTTTTGTTCGTTCGCCTACAACAACAACAATAACGCGTTTAATGGTTTAAAAAATAACGTCGTGTCGTGAATGTAATCATCTCTGTCCGTGTTTATATATATATATAAGCCACAATATATTATTATAATACAGCTGTTAATAATATATTATAATATTGTACGACGACGACGTTATTACAATATAATGTCATGTTGTGTAATACGATGTGTGATGTTCGTCTCGGGAGCCGCGGAAGAAACGAATTATCATCTCCGTAGACTATATATACGTATTTGAGATTGATGTATGTAGACGAGTATTATTTCGATTAGTATGTATATATGTTTTTTTTTTTTTTTTGTTATGGGCAGCCGTGCGAGTAAATGAAACGCACGTTATTCGTTGATTACGAAATTTACCTAATTAATCACGACTCCTGTAAAACACATCGTGTACACCGATTATTTTTATTCCGACAAAAAAAAACAGTTATTTGTCTGTGTCAAAAAAACCAAAATCCGTTATACTTGATCTATTCTCGTATGCGAAGTGTGATGATAACCCTAACCGCCTAGCTTACTACTATCACTAAAGAGGTGCGTTTTGCACGCAGTAGCCGCGACTCAAACTTGTTTCGTGTGCGGACTTCAAAGATTTAAAAGGAACAATTGAAAACAAATTAGTATTATGTCGTGAGGCAGCAGAGAAACACTTGGAAGAGTTTGTAGCTGAGAGTATACCGAGAACCTTAATCCACTTTTTACTTTTTGCTTTTATAACACCCGCGAGAGTTTTTCTATGCCAACACAACACTATCCTCAGGCTGCACGTAGCTAAGGGGAGGAGAGCTGAAACGGCTAAAAATTCACGAATTCTCTATCAAAGCCCAGTGCTTTTCTATAAGAAAATATTTTTAACAATATATTTCCATTAATATAATGAATGCGGTGAATTTTTTATCATTTTTTTTTTAATTATACGCTTATTTAGCGAAAAACGTTTTGAATGTGCCACCCCGCTCACTCTACTACGTATAACAGTCGACAAACCCTCGAGGGATTGAAACGTGTAATTTGCATGTTATATATTCGAAAAACCGCCTTAATTTGGAATAATTGTTATACACGAATAAACATACGCGATTTTCGTTTTTCCCCCCTCATATACACGAAAAATATTTTATTAATTTTTGAAGAGCCGTTTAAATCCGGAATTTGTGTTTTGGCCGATACATACATCAGCGATACTACAAATATCATCGATGATCATATTATTTTTCACGTAACAAATGTAATGAAAATTAAACCGCTGAATGTTTGCGACAGACTATATTTACTTTTTGCATTTTCAAACGCTTTTAGAAAAAAATTCCTGGCTACTATTGGCCTCGCATAACTCATAGCTCTCCTGATCCGTTTTTTCACGCACAGATTTCTCTTTATGGATCCTCTTTAGCATTTGTCCTCGTGAATCGACTCCTACGGATGTTTTTAAACGAATCATTAACGAAATTCTACAGAAATGAAATGATGGCGTCGGCATGTGTCACTCGCCATACCGACCGATGTATAACGACAATGCGATATATGACGAAAGACACCAGTGAAAATACACGAAATTACCAGAATTTATTTCTTTTTAAGTGTTCGGCTGACGATTGTACGCGGTATCGTTTCCTTCGGCACGTATACCACAATTCTCACACGGCAAATCGTTTTGGCCGCTGCGAAACGTCCTTTTGTCGTCGACACTTGGTGTGTGATGCTGGCGGCGCGGTCTCGTCGTTGTCGTTAGCGCACGCACGTTTCATTTGTCAAACGTTGTTGAGATTCACTTCGGGTCGGTCGGCGTACATAAATGTGTCGACATAAGTCGGTGCGGTGTGTCATCGTCATTTTCTTCTTACGCGTTTCGTGTAGTGTCAGCTCCGTCAGTCTTTTGTCATGCGTTCTCGGCGTTAAACATTATTCGCGTACATTTATTATTATAAATACGCGACAGTGGAGCCATAATATAATAACCACTGTGTGTGTGTGTGTGTGTGTGTGGGTGTGCTGTTGTTGTTGTAGTTGTAACACAACGAAGCGATGCGATTTTTCATCGTTCCGAGACCGGCATATAATAGATTCGCGCGTATTGTACGTGGTTGTCGCGTAATACAATTTCTTCCCGCATATAAATGGTGACTGCTGCTGCCGTTGCTGATGATGATGATGCCGCAGTGCTTTTCATCAAACGTCCGAGAAACGTTTATTAATGAAACCCGATGGTGGTGGTTCGTCGCCTGTGAATATAATATTTGCTCATAGGAGATATTAGTGCACGCGATATTATTGTGTACTGTGATTGGCGGCGGCGTTTCTTTCCGTCCGCGATTCGCTTTACCTATCGCTCGTACGCGCCGTTTTTTCTCCGAATAAATTTTTTTTTTTTTTAATATAATAAAACGATTTTATAACGAGTTTATTAATTAAACTCTTACTGTTCTAGTCGAAAAGTCGCGCGACGGCAACGGAACGGAACGGACGCAATCGCATAGTGCTCCCAGTAATTTTACGATTTGTACGGGAAGTCTTTGGATTTGTTTGACGTTTCTAGTACCTCTAGATTCGTCTTAAACAGACAAGGACACCGGTGCATGTCTCGAAGTTGTGGGGTGTAGTGCGAGAAATTAGTGACGAGTTTTCTCCTGCCGATACGGAAAATCCGCGTTTTAACGGTTTTCCGTCCGGTACGGATATTTCTTTTGCCGATATTTCCGGAACGGTTTCGGTTTAGACGTTGGGCAAGGTAGGGTTAAAATAGCGCTTTTCAGCGCTACCTTTTGGTTCTACTGCGTAGGGCCGTTGGGCGCGAAATTAGTGTCTTTACGGTTTTGTCGGATTTCTGCCGCGGAAAACTACCCGTCGGGAGCGTTCGCCAGCTCGTTGGAATCAGCGGGCTGCCAGCTTTTCAACGGTGTACGGTCTGCGAGGATCGGACAAAGGGCCAGGCGAGGGGAGGCGTTTGAGTAAACGCGATCGAGTACGCGTAGTAAAACGGGTGAGTCGGCACGGCCGTTAAACATTCTTTAGGCAAAAGTGAAATCGATCGTCGAGCGTGCGGCCGCGAAAACCGGTTTGGTCGCGACCGACACACCGGCAGGCGACGGACACTGTACAATGGACACCACGGTTATTGTTAATTCGTCTTATCATTACGGGTATTACCACCGGGGTATCACGGAAATCGATTGTTATCACGCGCGGTTCCTGTTATCACGATTGTTTAACCGCATTGTACACATCAACGCGAGAAATAGCTAACGCAGTAGTCGAGGTGGACAACGAGCATGAGGAGGAGGTACAGGGGACGGGACCAAACGACGGACCCAGATGGGACCAGATGGCTAGGGAGGTGGTGAGAAAACTGGGGAAATTTATGAACGCAGAAAAGGAAAAGAAGAGATTGACAGTGGGGGCATATGCGGAGCTAGAGATAATTAGAGACAGGTTTACTGAAATTTTCGAAGGGATGCTGGAGGAGGGGTATAGATTGGAAGGGAGGCTTGAAGAAAATCGTAGACAATTGGACGAGTTCATGCGGGCGAAAATCTTAGGGAGAGTAGAGAATCAGGGAGTAAACAGAAAGGAGAAAAAGGACGGAAAAAGAAACGAGGAGGGGGGGCGAAAGGTGGAAACGGTCGAAAACACTGCGGGGAAAAACAAAAAGGGCAAAACATCGAAAAGGGCTGAGGAGACAGGGAAGGCAGATGGGTATAAGGAGGGTGGAAAAGAGACAGCAGAGGAGGCAACTGAAGGGGTCTTTACCTTGGTTATGAGCAAGAAGAGTAAGGGTGTGGACGGGAAAAAGAGAGATATGTGGAAGAAGAAGATACCTGATGAGAGCTTTGTAGTAAGATCGGGGGAAGGGGGACCCGGGGAGGCAAAAGGAATATCTGGTCGGAAGTGGTTAAGAAGGTAAAGGCCCCAAGATTTATAAAAACGATAACACTCCCTAGAGGCGACATTAAAATTATATCGGGGGACGAAGGAACGAGGAATGTATTTAGACTTGGTAAAGGAGGGGAAGGTAGGGGTGAAGGAGATAGGTAGAAATAACCCCAAAATCATGATTTATGACATAGACAGGGACATCAGTGAAAAGGAAATCTCAGAGGCGGTTAGGGAGCAAAACCCGGAGACTGGACTTGAGGAGGAGAAAGAAGGAGAGGGGATAAAACCCATTTTTAAGAGAGGGCCGAAGGAAGGTGAAACCACATAGTGGGTCTGTGAGGTCAAACCGGAGGTATACAAGTGAATAGTAGGGAAGAGGTTGTATATCGGGATGAGACAGTGCAGGGTGGTAGAATACTTGGATGTAGTCCAGTGCAAGGGGTGCTTAGGCTTCGGGCACATGATGGCCAAATGCAAGAGAGGCAGAAAGATTTGCGCACACTGTGCCGAAGAAGGCCACAGTGCAAAGGAGTGTAAGAGGAGGGAGGAGAAGCCTAAGTGCTTCAATTGCAAACTGGGCTACAAGGCGAGGCATCAGGGGTGTAGGATAAGGAAGAATGTTGAAAGGGCGGTCATGGTAGGGACGGACTACGGCATGTCAAAATGAGGGGGAAGGGACAGGAGATCTCTGTAGTGCAGCACAACATGAACGGCCAGAGAATTGTCTCTGGCCAACTGCTGGAATATTGCAGGAACACAGACATAGACGTGTTACTACTACAGGAAATGCCTATGAAAGGGGAAAGGATTTGTGGGCTCGAAGCGGGGGAAAGAGTAATTATCGACCACGGTAGGAGGGGGGCAAAAGTGGCTATAGTCATCCGAAATCCGAAGATTGAGGCGATAGCTATTAGGGGCGTCATGAAAAGGTTTATCGCGGCCGCAATATTACGGAAAGGAGGGGGAAGACCGATAACGGTGATATCGGCATATTTTAAATATAATATTCCGGTCAGTTTCTTCACCGATAGGTTGGGGAAAATCCTGGATAGGGTAGGGGAGGAGGTAGTGATCGGCGCCGACGTCAACGCGCACTCGAGCCTTTGGCATGACGGAGGAAGTAGTCATGTGGTGGCTGTGGGACAAGCGCTAGATAGTAAACAAACCACGCGACCCAGTATGAGGGACGGTCCCAACACGGCGCAAGCCGTGCCGTTCCCTCGAAAGGGTATGGGCTCGGCCCGGTGCTGGTGGTCCACAGACGACCCAGACGCCGATCAGTTCTCTGATCGGGCACTGCTCTGCCGCGACCCTTGAATAACGCCAAGCGTTAATATAAGGTTCGTGGTCAGTAGGCCTCGGCCACAAAACCTGGACCTTCACCTGTTCTAGTCGAAAAGGCGCGCGACGGAAGTGGTAGCGAACGACCCGAGGTGTACTCCACGCAATATCGAATTTTCTCCTGGAACAAGTGGTCGGTTTTTGACGTTCTATATACTAAAATATTCCTCTCGTCGTTCCTCGTCATCTATTTGTCGACACGAAGATTTTGGTGTGTGGATTGTGGGATTTTGCTCAGAATCCAAGGAGATACGATGATTTTTCGTGGTGTACAACGATAACGACTTTTTCGCGAACACGCGAAAACTTCTTAGGCGGATTTTCTGGTGCGATTAGTGCGATTGTCGCGTTTCTTGTAGGGAATTAAACAGCTCTTCTCAAAGCTTCTTTTAATGCTACTCTCGCGGGTGTGGAGTGCGTGTGCGTGAAGCTTTCGTGAGTGGTAGCACGGGAAAATCGGCGTTTTCACGTCGTCGGTCGTCGTGTTCGAGAGAAAGCGGTAGCCGCGTCAGCGGGGCAGGTGTGCGGGTCAGGTCTTTAACGACCCGATCGGTCTCAACGGTCGAATTCCTCGGGTCGCCAGCCGGCTAGGCAGGTAATTTTAAAGCAATTATATTATATTATTATATTCATATTCGGAACGAAATAATCGCGTTACTCTGTTTATTGTTATCATGGGTATCGTTTTCGACACTACCATGACCGGGCGTGTGTAGTGTTATTACCACGGGCTTATTACCGCGAGATGATAAGAAATAAGGGTTGATAAGAGGGTTTTTTTTTACCACGGCGTCGGGCAATCACCGCGCACTCCCAACACACCGTGAAATGGCTGAGGATAAGGGTATGGAGAAAAAGGGGTAGGAAACGCTGGCATGGAAAACAGTTATCCAGTTAAATAGGTTCATGGCACAGGAGAAGAAAAGAAGAGGTTCTCGTTGGAACTAGAAGGAATCAGGGATAGAATCATAGAGATTATTGAGGGTATGATAGCGGAAGGGCACAGGCACGAGGGGAAGCTAGAGGAAAACAGAAGGCAACTTGACAATCTAACGAAGGAGGTTTGCGTTGGTAGGGGGGTCCCAGAGACCAAGGATGTAGAGGAGGGGGGTCCCGGGGAAGGTAGAGAAAGAGAATGAGGAACCCAAGAAAAAGGGGAATAAGAAAAGGGACAAGGTGGGGAACAAACAGAAAGAGAAGGAGGATAAAGCGATAAAGAAAGAAGCGGTGGAGAAACAAAGGGACAAGAGGCGAAGAGGACGGATTTGTGACGGTTAACGGGAAAAAAACAAAGAAAGGGGCAACCGAGGAGGTCAGGGAAATATGAAGAAAGTGCCGGAAAGGACCTTCCTTGTAAAGGCAGGTGAAGGAAAGGCCAGTGGGGCAAAAAAGGAGGTTTGGGCCGAGGTAGTGAAGAACGTGGGGGCTCCCAAAGTGATCAGAACCGTTGTTCTCTCCAGTAGTTCAGAATTGGCCATGCGACGTACAGGAGTTCGTCGCAACGATGGCAAACTACTGTGCGCTCGCCACGTTCGCTGGGGAAGCAGTTAGGAAAAAGAGTGATTATACCCACATTAATACCCCTCCCACAGAACGATGATAGGATAGGTAGGAATAGGATTATGTAGGTAGGAACAGGATTAGTTAGGTAGGATAGTAGGAACGGGGTAGTAGGTAGAAAGGTAAGGGAAGTGGGAAGGAAACGGGAAAGGCTGGTGCAATCGTCTTCAAGTCGGGATCCGGTTATGAAGCGCTAATCACCACCGATAGGCTGACTTCCAGATGCGGTGAGGCGGTTGATGGGTGGGGCGGAGTAGGGAGGGGGTGCGGGTAGGGACCTAAACAGTTGGTAGGTCGTCGAGTCTTTGGACTCGACAAAGGCTCACCACTAGCCGGCTCGGGTGCCAGAAAAGTGGGAGGGACAAAAGTCCCGTGTTGACCCACCGACGTCAACTAAAAACCCAGTCGCTACCATGGGAGCGGGGAGCCCCACCGTCACGCCGGACCAGCACGCCGTTCCGGAGGCGGTGCTCCGTAAGGTTGAGGAGCCTACCTCGGCTGCAACGTGGTGGTTGTGGGACAAGTGCTAGATAGTAAACAAACCACGCGACCTAGTGAAAGGGACGGTCCCTACATGGCGAAAGTCGCGCCGTTCCCTTAAAAGGGTACGGGCTCAGCCCGGTGCTGGTGGTTCACAGACGACCCAGACGCCGATCAGAACCCTGATCGGGCACTGCTCTACCGCGACCCTTGAATAACGGCAAGCGTTAACATAAGGTTTGCGGTCAGTAGGCCTCGGCCACAAAACCCGGATCCTTGTGTTCTAGTCGAAAATCAATAATAATAATAATAATAGTAATAAAGTAGGTATTTGCTGCCCCGCCACGTATGTTCATCGTGTGAGTGCCGCGCTTTTAAGGCGAATCACTTGTTGGATGCGTTGTATTTTTGTGTTTCTTTTTTCAAAAATAAACGATGACGACCCACTGCCCGAAGTACTGCTTAACGGTTTTCCGGGCAGTGGGTGTATTGCCGATACCGTAATAAAAAAAAAAAAAGGCAAATCACTTGTCTACTGCGAATCATGACTAAAGACTTAAAATGCACTCAAAAACAAAAAATCTCAAAATATGCAAATAAAAGTTTAAATAAGCACCGTTCATCATAATACGTGTAGTGATATATCTATTTTTTTTTTTTAGTTAAATTGAAAATAGCCAATAGGCAATATTAGCGAAGAAAATACGTTTTTTTTTCTTAAAATAAAAAGAATATTTTGTATTAATAAGAGTATATTATATTTGCAAAGGTAAATATTTAAAAAAAAAAACAACTAAAATGTTGAATACACATACGAGTAGGTATTTAGAATCTTTTTTTAAAGTTGGGGTTGTTTTAAAAAGAAAGTATACCGTTGAAAATCGAAAAAAGTTTCAAATAAAAGTATCCACTATAGACATTACAATTTGTTACTCTATAATTAAATCATCCGCAAACTATTATTTTTATTCGAAACTTTTTTGTTATAAAACCAACGCTCAAAATCTAAAAAAAAAATCACGAATTCGGTTAAAATTAAAACACCTGTGCACATGTTATTATATATACATAACATAAGGAATAAATTTAATGACAATCTCGCGAAATCGGATAGTTACGTATATATAGCAGAGGCCAAAGTTATCCGCAGGTATATCAGACAGTTTGTAGTGCTATTCTAAAAAAAAGGCTCATAAATGCCGTTAGAGGTCCATAATACACACAAAAAAAAGAAAAAATATATACTTTTCAATATTCGACCAACACTGGAATTTTTAATTGTAGTGTTGTTATCAGAAACATTCAATTAATTTGTTGGAATCGTTCGGTCTGAGGGGGCACTGCCGAACTCTGTCCTATGTGAGTCACGGCACTGATTGTCGTATCTCCGTCACGACGGCATTCGATGGTACGACGCGCACACGCGCGTGGTAAGTCTTTTTGCGTAGCCGCGCGTTTTTCGTTTCTTGCCCCCCCTTCCGTATCGTTCGACTATATAAGTAAGGTTATTTATATATGAAATAAAAGGCGACCAAAAATATTATTTAGGTATCCCGTTTTTTTTCTTATCCTCTCCATACTTGTCCGGAGGTATAAAATGTGTGTAATATTTGTGTGACGAAAACGTCGCCGGGACTTCCTGTCGTGTAAAAGGGACGACGAGAGGGATTATTTTTTTTTAATATTACGAGAAAAAAGTTATAATAACCGCGAAGAACATGACGTTGTTGTAGTACGCCACCATAGAAGACTTGTGTGTGTGCACTGTATTATTATTAGTTTTTTTTTTATTTATTTTTTTTTTGATGGTTCCCATTGTCGGCGTGCGCACGCGCGCGCGCGCATGTGTGTGTGTGTGTGTGTGTGTGGGTCGCGCCGCCGCGAGGGGGTTCGTCCGACGACTCCGCCTACTCGTCGTCGTATGTGGCGACGGTGGTGAGGCTCAGGTGAACCGATCATCACCACTAACCGCGTTGGTCTCTTGTAGTACACGTCCTCCCAGAGCCGAAGCAAGGGTGGGAGGAGGGTGAAATGTGCCTGCTCCGAGCGCGACATTTTAAAAGGCGCAAAATTAAAGAAATTACAAAGTTAATATAAAAATATTATTTTTTTGATTATTTCCAACGATAATATTTTATTCGAATTAAAAAATATATATATTTATAAAATTATTATTCTATTGGTTCTGTGTTGAAACCAAATGGCCACAATTTTTTTAGTTGCTACGGTCCTGCACGTCCTCCTCTCACACGTACGTGCCCGTAAACAAACAACAACGTTTTTTTTTTTCTACATATCTTAGTTTCGGTTGTAGGAGAGGAGATAAATCGCTCCGAACAAGAAAATTCCAAATGAATTTCGTATAAAAATGTTTCGATGATGATGATGATGGTTTATTAAACGTCGACGTTTTTTTTTATTCATATAGACATTTTAAAACGTTTTGAGCCAATTGGATTCGGTGGATTGTTATTATTTATTTTCCAAAGGGACGTTTTGCGTCGGATCTAAAAAGAACTGTATCACCATTTCTTTTCCGACACGTGTGTGTACTTTTATTTTTTATTTATTTATTTAACGTTGTTAGTTAGTTAGTCTCTAGTAGAATAACGACAGAAACGTAAGATTTTAACAATTACAGATGTGGAATTTACCGATAGATTTTACTTAAATTTTTTCTACGTTATTTTTTTATAATCTTTTGAGGCCGTATTGCTTAAAATTAAATATAAAAACTAATTAAATAACGGGAAAATAAATTTCAATGGACTTTTTTTTATAATCATTTTGTTTACCTACGTGTTCCTCGAGTTGTTCGTATGAAAAGGACATAACGGTTTTTTTTATTTTATCATTTATTTATGCCATTCTAAGTGACGTTTTCCTTTTGATACAATACATCTACATAAAAATTTGTCATCGTGTTAAAACGCTTGGTTTATTTTTTTTATGTCTTTTGGTGTTTATATATGATTTTAAATAGGTATCTAATAATTTTTAATACACATTAAACGAATCCAAACGATCATTCGAATGATATGTATTCACGAATAAAATATATTACAATGTGATTATTTGATGTTTATTAATAACCGACGTCAGAACAAATTAAGTAAATATTGATCACGTGTATTGATGATATACTCTGCTGAAGTATTTACAATAGATACGCGTTTCTCTTTCTTCTGAGTAAATATACAGTTGACTAAATAAACGTTATTGCACTATTAAAAAAAAGTTTTTAAAACGAGGGGGTCATTTGATTTTTTTTAAATGTGGTAAAAACATTAATGTAACGGATGTGAAACGTTTACGCGATCGATTATACACACAATAAATCTGTGGAGAAAACGCTAAGTTTAAAATATTTACGTGAGGTTATGTGTAATATGTAAGTGAATTATTATGGTACGGCTCTGACGATCGATGATAGATTATTCTGATATTTTTTTAATTGCAGCATCGTGTATACCCCTACTCATTTTTATACACGTATTACGTTTATCGTTCGTGCGCAATTAACACAATATTTGTAGCGTTTATTTTGCAACGGATATATCGCCCGAGCACGCGCTCGTTTTATATAAACGTACGCCCGACAAACTTTATTTTTTAATTGCGATCGTGCTTGTCGGAGAATTTTTTATTATTAAAATTTATTATTATTATAAAAAAAATATATATATATATACGCGAGTATAATAAATTGATGTGAGAACGCTCTGTGATATGTGTAGTATAGCAACGTTTTTGTATATAAAAACCGACAACGGGTTTTTTTTATATAAACACATTTACGTGTTTATTTTTACACGTTTATTTTGCGTATATACACTAGTTTTTTCGTCTTCGTGTTTGGCTCCGAACCAAAACGGCCGGACGAATGTATGTAATGTTTTAGAGATTATATTACACGCGCGTGCCACCGGTCATTATTATTAAGGCTGCGAATGCTTTTATTGAAATGATGTTATGTCCTGAAAATTCCAAGTGACACGCTATACAATTGTTAATTTTTAATAATTATTGTAATAAATAATATAAATTAAAAAAAAAATTTTTTTAATAGACAATTCATAGATCACATCGATGTGGACTTCTTTTAACGTGCAGAAAAAAAAATTGTTACAATATTTAATATTGTCCGAATACGAGTGTTTTATATATATTTTTTATATTTATGTAAAAATTATGTGGGTGTGTGAGAAAAAATCTTGAAATAATATTTAAAATTCATATTTTATATTCGAAAAATCCAAAAATTAAAAAAAATTTTTTTTTAAAGTACATAAAACGAATTTGTGAATACGGGATTAAATGATTTCAAATCACCATAATAGTAGATAAATTTCTACATTCGATATTGAATAGTTGAAAAAATAAACTGATATCGTACGAGTTTCTTATAAATATAAAAATGATATCGATCCGAGTATATTCCGTCGAGTCATTAAAAAAAAAAATTGCAAATATTTTATTTCCCACCCCATTAACAAACTCTACAATACATTTGTATATATGGCCAAATAATAATCTCGTACCGTTTTTTTTTTTTTTTTTTTTTGTTGATTTTGTTGTACAGGACCGCGTTCGCGTAGGATGAAACGGAAGGACAAGTGTCCGGAAGAAAAACGGCCCAGGACCGCGTTCAGCGGCGACCAGTTGTCCCGGTTGAAAAAGGAGTTCAATGAGAACCGGTACCTGACAGAACGTCGGCGCCAGGAGTTAGCCAACGAGCTCGGACTGAACGAGGCGCAGATCAAAATATGGTTCCAGAACAAACGGGCCAAGATCAAGAAGTCTAGTGGCTCGAAGAACCCGTTAGCGCTGCAGCTGATGGCGCAAGGACTGTACAATCACACCACGGTGGCCATGTCGGACGAAGAGATGGAAGACCACATGACCGTCACGTCCTCGTGAATCCCCGGCGAATTTTACAATACTTTTTTTCGTACTGCT
The DNA here is from genome assembly GCA_032441825.1 of Chaetogeoica ovagalla. Taxonomy (NCBI): domain Eukaryota; kingdom Metazoa; phylum Arthropoda; class Insecta; order Hemiptera; family Aphididae; genus Chaetogeoica; species Chaetogeoica ovagalla. The sequence continues at coordinate 184,864 of CM063747.1, read as the reverse complement.
TTGCCCGTCGTGCCCCGTGTAACCGCGGGCGTACACTCATCGGCGCCGCCGGGTCATTGCGGCGATCATCAACGATACGCTTTTCTAAGAGACTATCCTGTGACGCGCGTGACAATTCCTTCGCGCAATATGGTGTCGCTGCCACGTCCGCGTTTTCTTTTATAAATATTTTATGTTTTCTTTGGATTTTTTTTCATTTTCTTCCACGCCTTATCACACATACGGAGCAGTTCCGTTCCAAAACTCGAAGCCTACAAAGACAAAAAGGAATTTTTTTTTATTTAAATTTCACACGAAATTCGAACAGGCGCGCGCGTGTATGTGTGTGTGTGTGTTTTTCGGGAAAAATAAACGCGATATTTATTATTTCCATTTCGGTCTCGTGTTCGAGAAGATAATTTTCATTTTTTAGAGCGGTTTTACAGTAAAAATAAATCCTAAACATTATTTAGGCTCATCCTTTTTTTCCTATGGGCTGCGTCTGCACTTTTTCTATAGTTATAATAATTAATGAGGATTTTTTTTTTTTTTTTGTTAATCCATTCTGAAATGTTACAAACCTATTAAAATTTTACTCATGATTCACCGATCGAATCATTGATATTATTATGTATATATAGTATGTGTAATTTCGTATATGTATATTTCAAAATAACGCAAACGTTTTCATTTTTTAAAGTTTACACCGTATTAATATATTGTGTTACGTATTATATTATAATATGTACGCAAATCGTCGATTCTAGCGGTGTGTGTATTTATTATTGTCACATCTGTCGCCTACGCACAGTTTTGTACGTAAAATAATATTTTATTTATATATATATGCGTATATAGAAAAAGAAGAAAAAAATTGAAAAAATAATTTTTTTCGTCTAATGTACGGATCAGTTGCTGTTCGGATAGAACGTACGAGTACAAAAAAAAAGAAAAAATTGCCTTTGAATTGGAGGGAGGGTTAATAATACTCGCCGTTTGTTTGCAATTAATGACGGACAGAAAATATTATTAAATTTAATACGCCTGCAAGAACGGAGTTTTGTAATAGTTACAAAATATAGGAAAAAAAAATTCGAAATCGATTTTTATCCGTTTAACAGCTACACGCAGCAATTAGTAATAAGAAAAATCTGACAGACCAGAAATGTTGTAAATATTTGTTTAAATGTGGCGGAAGGCTTATATATTTTTTCTTTCGTCGACCAAATATTTTAAAAATTTCATTTTCAATTTATGTCGTCTCGTGTGTACATTCGAGGGGAATAAATAATATTAATTGCGTTTAAAAATCAACCCCCGCGTACAATGGATTTTATCGAAAAGTTTTTTAACGATAAAAAAACACTGCAATTATTGTCCCAATGAATAAAATATATAATGTAAAAAAAAAATTAAATAACTAATAGTCTAATACGACCCCGAACAATTTCTATTAAATCGCGTATTTACGCGTTATTTTTGTTTCTTACCTACCTACCTCAATACCAGCGTTTCCCAACCGGTGTATTGGTGTGCCGAGAAATTTCATGATTTTTATTAATAAACATTTTATCACATGACTTTTATTTTGATAAATAGTGAAATGAAAATTGTTAAAACTGAAAAAATATTTTAGAAGAATGAAGCGGTGTTTATCAGTTGTCAAGTATTCGACCCCGGAGGAAACGTATAATGAAAGGGAAACGGAGCGAAATTTTCAATTAGATTTTTATAACGTTATATAGTAATATACTTAACTATTTATTCATACTAATAAATATAATATTTGTAATAAATTACAAAATATGATTCTACACGTCGGGTTTTCTTAGCCTAAATAAATATTTGAGATTTAAAATTTAATTTAATTACATTTAATATTCTTCACTAGTAATTTACTAATATACACATTTGTTTTGGCATTTATTACGATAAATGCCTATTATAAATAAAAAAAATAAATAAATAAAAATAAATATTATTCATCGTGAAGTGTGTCACGGTTAAATATCGGTTGAAATTAATTAGTGTGCCGCCGCGAAGTCAAATTGGTTGGGAAACGCTGCTTTATACTATGTGTGTATTGTATGTAATTTATCTATTTATTTATTAAAAATGGAATATTTTAAAATAAAAATTTTCTTTAATTGTCGTACGTTACGTGTGTACAATATATTTGTATACACTCGTTTTATTATTCTTGTAGTACGGACAATGTTTTAATTTTACACACTTGCTCGGAAATAGTTCCGACATATTTTCTTGATAGTTATTATCCTTTTATCGACGTGTTAGTTAATTAAAATTTTACGTGTACATAATTCCATTTTTTTTCGATCATTATGTAATAAAGTACCCGAGATCGAATGTTGTCATTCATTATAAAATTTTCGTTAAATATTTATAATAGCCAAATACAATAGTACGGCTATATAATAATAATAATAATAATAATAATAATAATAATAATAATAATAATAATAATAATAATAATAATAATAATAATAATAATTAATAATAATAATAATAATAAACAAACTCAATTATTATTTTCACAGCATCCGAATAATTCGAATAGAGTTGTAGTATTTGCCATAATACAAATTGTGGTCAAAAACGTCGTATTCAAATCAAAAAAAAAAAAGAAGAAAAATGCTATTCTTTCATTGTAGTAAAAAAATACAAAGATGTGTGTGTGTGTGCGTATTGTTCCGGCCGCTTCGGCGTCGGTAGAAATTTGATATTGTTGCGATAATGACGGAGACGAAAAAAGAATTGTAGACAATAGGAATTTATTTGTACACATAATAAATTAAATCGGTATATTTGAATAAATATATAATTGTAAATATAAATATTTAGAAATAACGTAGACTGAAAATAGGTAGGTACTTAGGACTTTTTTCTTTATTATTATTATTATTATTATTACCAAGAAAACGCGAAAATATTATTATACTGTACTACGTAAATTAATTTATTACATATTTTATTTTTAAACTGCACTTCTAGTCATTAATTTACATGAAAAAAAATACGCGTTAAACGCTAAATGAATTTATATATATATATATATAATATGTAATGTTTGTGTAATTTTTATACAGTGTACAAATAGTACATTGGAATTATATATATATATTACAGTATGATGTTCCGTAGAATCAAATTTGTTGCATGTTTATACGTAAACAATGCGTTTTTTTATAGCTTTACTCTCTTATATATTATATATATAAACTTTTAATATTATATTATTATAAAATATATTATTTATAATACATTATATTATATGTTGTGTTTTCAATTCTTTCGTATGTATTTTCCGCTGTACAAATAATAATGATTATGAATAAAAAAAGTAAATAAAAAAAACCTATAATAAAATAAAAATATATCGTATATTTCGTTTTGCGTTTTCATTTATATTATACGTTTGTCTAATTTTTTTTTTTACTTTCCAATCTCGATTCTTTAACGTACACGATGACGTGTGATTAAAAACAAATTAAATTGTAAAAAAATGTATCTCGGAGTCGCGGATAAAACCATACATTTTGAATGTTTTAAATAAAAAAAGAAAAACAATTCTCATCGATATCGTTTTAAAGAAAATGTGAAAATGAAGAAGATGCTCCGTGTTCATTATCGAATTCTGCAGCATCAAATATTATAATAATGTACATTTTATCGTGAGTAACTAATAACGTCGAAGGTATTTAACTATCGATTTTCATTTCATTTCAATTATTATCATATTATAATATACACGTGCGTTTTTTTCTTATATGTCATAATAAAATATGATAAATTTACTTTTACTTTCGATTATTATTATACAGACTCGTGTAAAATATTACAGTAGATACGCACATGTAAATGGGTTGTCATGGTTATTATTTGTACTGTTTGTGCAATACAAAATATACTAAGCTTAATTCACATTAACGTGTTTATTAACCGTAATGATTTGTTTTTAGAATAAATGAACGAACGAATAAATACTACTGTGTAACGTAGACATTGGTTCAAGTAGTCCATCGTATGCTTCAATGATCCGCGGTTGAAAAAAAACGGTTGACAATAATAAATATGAAAAAAAATTTATATTAACATAACAGCGGAGATTTCAAAATCATAATTGATATACCGGTCGTGGCCTTTTCTATAGGGTGTGTATTGCGAGTTATGCGTAATCGGTAATGAAACAGTAAGTTCGTTAAATAGTAGTAGTAAATGACCGTATGAAATAGTAAATTAGAGCAATTTCTTTTTCTTTTTTTTTGTCATTTTAGCAGCACAACAATAGAGTGCGATTTGAACATTGACTTGCATATTTTCCCCTTGTCTTTGAAAGTGGCAAACTATAAAAAAAACCTGTTTATTTAAAACGGAATCATTCAATAGCCAACAGTTCAAATATTCCTAAAAAATTCACATTAGATGATTCATCGATTTTTTTCGAGTTTTATATAACTAATTTATATTATTAATAATAGCACAAGCTAAAAACCGATTACTCCGATTGAATCGGCTCACCTTTAAGTCTTTTTTATTTATTTATTTTTTTCAGCAATAACTTGCTGTGACAAATTTAGAAAAATAGATCGGTACCGGTTTTAAAACAACGACTGGCTAACTAATCACGTACTCGTAGTCGTTCTATACCTATTAGTAAAATTCAAATCTGTTTATACAAAATGTCTTATTGCATCACCGTAGAACGATCCTGGTATGTTGTCGGAAACGGGGAAACGTCCGTTTCGTGTGTGTGTATTTGTATAAGATGAAGAGAGAAAATGATTCGTCCTAATTTTTCAATCCTCCTCAGTACACAGTGATGCGCTGTGGAAATGCTGTTCTAAAAAAAAAAAAACAAATGCCCGTTTCGATAGTTTTTATTTTATTTCGTTTTTAGTTCGTCGAATCGACGCGGTGTACAAAAAAAAAAAATTATTAATGTATATTTTTCCACATTGTACGACGCGTGTTAAGAAAAAAAACGTCTTTGCATTTACGGTATATCGTCGAAATCTCTCCGTGAAATCGATCGCATCACGTTTAGTGTGTGCAGTTGTTTGAAATTTTTATTTATCCGATTCGTTTTTGGTCGGCACGACACACATCACACGATAGTCACCTGACCGTTGCGCGACGGAAAGTCATAAAAATATTTTTACGACATCGTTTTTTTTTTTGTTTCCTCCGTCACCGCCGCCGTGGTATGTTCACCAATTACATTCGGGAAAACGCCGCCGCTTTGCGCGGGCGCGCGCAACACAAAATCCACGTTCGGTTTTTATAGCTTTGAACGTTCTTTCCCCCCCCCCCCTTGCCGACGTCTTATTCTTTTTAATGCGCTTTATTTCGTTGTATACACACACACATAAATTGTTTCAAAAAAAATAAAATATATTCTACGGACGTTTTTTTTTATACGAATGTTTTTATATAACGGACGATTCACTACGGTCGACATAGCGGCCCACCCGTCGTTGCGATTTCATTTCAAATGCCCCGGACTGTCTTTCAGACCCACAGCGTTGCAGAAATTACTCGTTAATATAAAGGATGGAAATTGGTGACGACTTTTTTTGTAGTCGAGTATTACGATGTACCCAATCCATACATGCGGAATAAGCTCAATAAGCTAAGTTACAAGATTCTCGTTCTTTATCCCGTGCGTAGTGACATAAACATAATAAATAGACAATTCAGCAAATCTAATATGTTCTGATGTCAGTATATGCATTCCTCTCGTATATATTGTTCCAATTTTCCCGGTTGATGATCACGAGTAATCCGGTATTTGAATGCTCAGAAAAGTAATTGCCCATACGAGTTTTGTCAGGAATATTTCGAATGGCTGGGAGATATGAACCTCAAGAACAATAAATATATAATAGAATACGTGAAAATTTTAATATACGAGAAACACGCTTATCTAGCTTACTCAATGATGACAGACTTGTTATGACGCAACGACACATCGATCAAAATGCTGATCACCAAAATCGAACCTCTCACCTTATGTTCTCCCGAAAGCTATAGAACCTACTCTAATAGCTGTACAATGCGCGTTTAATTTTCAGTCCTTAGATGTAGAGTCACATTTTGGTGAACAATAACTGAATCTCGACCGCGTCCCTTCATCGAAACCTGCACTTAACTCTCGATTTTTTTTAGCTGCGAACACGTGTAAGAGACGATCGTTTCGAACTATTCCCGACGCCATTGATCGTTTTTATTAGTTAAAACCACCCGGGGAGACGATGAGTCGAATCGCACCAAGTAACGGGCGCGTTATCGTTGCCCAAACGGATGCAACAACGAGTTTCTACAACGTTTGTTATTGTTTGCCGCCGCCGCTGTGCTCACGCATGCAAATTGTGACGTAAAACCAGACGCGACTCGAATTTCGGAAAGAAAACACTAAAAAAATAATGTACGTTTAATATTTTAAACTATTTAACGGAGTAAAGTCAACAAAAAAAATTGGAAGAAATATTTTACGTTTTATTATTGCAAAATAAATCATACAACATTTTCTCACGTGAATTATTATTATTATTATTATTGGTGAAACCGTAAATGCGTATATACATAGGATTATCGACAAATGACGTCTTGGCCGATTATCAGTTGGTCACTACCACACGCATAATTATATTTAATTATATATCGTTACTCTTAGAATTATTATTAGGTTCATCGTATAGGTATTCCGGATGGTATATATAAAGTGCATAATATTACTAATTATGGTCAAGGGCGTTTTCATCAAGAAAAACTCAGCAGGTAGGTCAGAGTGAACGTCATAAATCTGAAAAAATACGTGATTTTAAATTACAACGTTTATCACACGATGAGGTGATACCCCACGCAGCAGCAATCATATTAATTTTCAAAACCATTTTTACGATTATGAACATTTTTTTTTAAATTGTTCGGAAATTGTCGCAACCCTGGTCTCACCACATCGTGTAACCCGAGTCTAAATAATCATTTAAGTAAAAAATTTACGACTTGCAGTGCGACGCGTGTAGTCTATTACATAAAAATTTAAATATATATAATTTGAATTTGTAAATTTCTTTTTGAATGAATAATAATGAATAATCTGCTTGGTTTTATAATTTAAGATAATACAAATAGTTTTATTGTAATCTCGAGGGGGTCATGTCTTATTTTTGTCCTCCCAATGAACATCTATGACTGTAGTCTTTTTGAATACTAGTTTGTCTTTTAATTAATGTAACGACATAGTATATAAAATATATTGCTTCTTCATAAATAATTTTCAATATCACTAGTGTTTCGTTTTTCTAAAAATCTAAAATGTATAAAAAAAGCTAAGATTTAAGTTTGAAACAGAAGTGTGAGTTATTAAAGTAATACGATATGCTTCCAAAAGTAAGTTTACGTGATGCCGCAGGTCGTTTAAACGTTTCTCATTCCATATTAAATAGGATTTATAAAAATCGTTCGAATATTGAACGCGCGACAATGGAAAGTGAAAGTGGTAGTCGGAAAAAAAAGAGCCAGAAAAGAAGTTGTAGACAGAGCGTTAAAGGAATGGTTCTTACAAGTGAGGAAAAATGATGCCCATATTAATGATACACTATACGTCAAAAAGCAGAGGACCTGGCAAAGAAAATGGGGAAAGACGATTTTGTTTTTATTACGATTTTTTTTTTACTTATTAGAAACAATCGATTAATTGACACATTTCACCTTTTGCCCAAAGTGTTCGTAATAAGCGGCTTCTACTGTATACTAAATAATAGTACAATACTAATAAAAGTAAAATAAAAAATATAAAAAAAAACAATATTATCACCATAAAATTTTTATCACAGAATCACAGTTTTAATCCACGTGATACGATGCTATTTTCTGACTTGGTGTACTCTTAAATCTATCAGACAATCAAGCATATAAGAAATAGTACACGTTCACGCAATAAAACCCGCAGTGACCTTAATTTCTAGTCTTTGGATCTATCGCGGTTGGTTCCAGCAGGGGCAATCCAGCAGAAAAACAAACGTCGGGTACATGTCGGGCTTAACATTCGTTACCTATTTGCGTGTAGCAATAAGGCTACAAATAATATAAATCCGTATTGATGACATATGTTTTTAGTAGTCACATTCCACCGGAAGGGAGGGCAGTGCTTACTAAATACGTCTATCATTCTTTTGTCGTTCGGCTCAGAATCTAAAAAAAAAATAAGTAACATCCACACTGATTGGAGAAAAACATAATAATAATAATAATAATAATAATAATAATAATAATAATAATAATAATAATAATAATAATAATAATAATAATAATAATATAACACATATAATAATGCGCGTTAACGATAACGCAATAATAATAATAAAATAATAATAATAATAATAATGTGTTACGACGACGATTGTTGTGAGACACCAGGTGTCAAAACACGGTGTACCTAACTCGCGCCGCCCGGAGGAGTATTGTGTATGCAAAGGTATGCGCGAGTTGGTGGTCCGAACTCACGTTTGCGTGTGTGTGTTTCATATCGCGTCGTCGTCGTCGTCGTCCAAGGTTAATGGCTCAATATTATTGTTCGAAATAAAAATACACACACTACGTTTTGTGTTTGTTGGTGTTGTTGTTGGTCGACGGCGGCGATTTGTTACGCATCAGCAGGCGGTTGGAGAGGGTAACAACAACACTGGAAATACGTTCAAAACACAATAACACACACATATACATATACACGGTCCACCACCGTCAACATCGGACCACGGTGGTGACTTGTCCGCCGGTCACACACACACACACCACTGTACGCTTTCGCCCTCCCCCGGCCTATTAAACACGATATTATAAAAATGATAATAATAATAATAATAATAATAATAATAATAATAATATTAATAATAATAATAATAATAATAATAATAATAAAAATAATTGATTCGCGGGACGGCCGTCACCCGAAGAAAACCTAAGGCGGCGGCGGCGTTAATCGTGACGCCCGTTATACCCGTTTTTTTCGGATATTATTTATCTTTTGTATAAAAATGCTCCGTTTTTCTCTGATCGTATCATATTTATACACCCCGTGCAAAGCAGCGTTACACACATATTTTTCGCCGTCGCCGCCGCCCGTCGCGGTCTTCACTCGCTCCGGGTGGTAAACGTGCGCGGCCCGCGTTGTGCACCTTACCTTGCGGCGACAACGCGGACGCGCGCGCAATGCTGCGTGTCAAATCATTTTTATAGTTTTTTTTTCTCCTCCTCCGGGTCAGAGGACCAAAATATTTTGATACGCCGCCGCCGCCTCCCCCGACGCTTTAATCGGTTTCTATCGACAAAACACCGCACAATAATAATAACGCGCACAAGAGATTACCTACACCGGTGTTTTCGCCGCGGCAAACGACGGATTCGCCGCCACACCGATATCCATTTACCACCTACTTTGCGCGCGTACACAATACACAAAATATAATATTGTGTCACACGCTGTGCCCGTTTCACAATACACCCGTTTCGTTTCCAAACCGGGGCACGCTGCCGGTTAAAAGTGGAAAGAAAAAAAACGTTCCCGAGCGATTTTCGGCATTCCACTTTTTCAACCATGAGAAATTCACGCTTTTTCGTTTTTGACATATTTTAAATAGACGTACTATAATACGTTACGTTTTTACCAAATGACTATACTATTTTCAGAGTAAGAACGCACCGCTCTCGCGCATCCAAACGATTGCCGGCGAAACTCTCGGGTCTGCGCACCCTCCCCCCCCCACCCCGTTGAGCACTAGACGTTCTCTAATTGGATATTATAATTATTGGCTCTTGTTATCGTGGTTACGACAACAAAATTACGAGTGCCTCCTTAGGCAATGGTTAGTGGAGGGGAGACATGCGCGAACTCTGACTGATTTTAGTTGAAAATAAAAACGCCCGTTGTGTTTTTATTCTGAAACGATTTATAGTTGCTTTTTTTTTTTTGAAAATTTTAATATTCCGAAAGAGAGTATATTTATTTCTCCTTATAAACTAACGTTTAAAAGAAATAAAAACTATTTGTTTTAATTTTTTTATGACATTTTTAATTATTTGAAAAATGTATTTCGAACGAATATTTTAAAGTTGATTTTAATTGAGGAAAAAAGTACATTTGGAAAGAAAAATTCGGTTAGATTTTATAAACGGGCAAAGCGCACGGCGATCAAAATTTATTAGCCGATTCGTGGAAACGTTAATTTGCTTTACTATTTATTTATAATTATTTTATTTTTTTTAAATTCCTCGGTAACATTCGGTTACGTTTTTGTATATTTTATATACACACACATATAGATATACTTATTATATTTAACACATTGACTGCCATACAAGTCATAATATTTTTGAGAAGTCAATTATTTGTTTGCTATGTTTACTCCTATGCTAACTGTATAATTCTTTTATTAATACGCTGTACATATCGCTATAAGAATTTCGTTACTCAATAAAATGTTATTAATTAATAATAGAATATATATGGAAAAAAATAAAAACTATAAATTAATGCATTTATATATATATTAAATATATGCATGTAAATTACAACTGCACTGAAGTAATAGTAATAACAATTTTTTATTTTTGAAGTCTGTCGAAGTTTGGTTATTTTATACTACGTATATCGTATATTCGTTGAAAAAACTACAAGCATAATAATGCCTACATCATATAAGCACATTCGTTTGGTTAGGATGAGATTCTTATAAATAGCTGTAGATTTCTGTGGAACTTTAAAAAAAAAAATTTTATAATAAAATATAGAATGATAGTTTAGCCTAAGATTAGTTTAGGCTAACTTATATATATATATAAATTCATATGATATGATATTGAAATATTTTGAAAATATATTTGGTATTTTTTTAATGTTATTGAAACTATCAAAATCCAAAGCGGTGTTTTAGATGATGGTTTGGGTGATATTTCAAACCGTATATGCAGGGCCGGCTCAATGTGGTAGCAAAACAGGCAGCCGCCTAGGGCGGCACTAGTGTGGGGGCGGCAAATTTCAAATGAACCAAAGTGATTTAATTATTATAATATAGTATGCTGAATTGTATATGTTCATTGTTCAAAAAAATTAACTATTGCATAGGGCAGCGTAAATTAAATTTGCCTAGGGCGGCAAAAAACCTTCGGCCGGTCCTGCGTATATGCGTCCACTGATGCCTGCTGTCGGAGTACCATGGAACTTTTCATCCTGTGCAGGCAGGTTTTTATCCAATTTTCTTTGCTTAGGTATTTTTATTACGGGAGTCGAAGTTTTGGTGTTATTAGTTGGTCACGATTTCGTGATGTGTAATATTTATAATATTTTCTATCGAGAAACCAATTATGTCTACTATGTGTACTCCTCTTACGGTAAATTTATAATTTTTTTATTAATACGATGTACACGTATCGCTATAAGAATTTCATTACTCAATAAGATATCATTAATGAAATAATTGAAAGGATGTGGAAAGAATTAAAACAGATTATAAAATATAAATTAATGCATTTTCATATATAAAATAAATAATATATTAATGTATGTCTGTATATTATAGTAGTACTGAAATACAGTGTTTCTTTCAGACAATTTTCTCCGGGGGGGCATTTGAAAAAATCGGGGGGTCATTTATATTACATCAAGAAAAATGCATTTTTTTGGTAATAATTACCTTTGTCTGTTATTATTATTGTGAACAAAATTATTAAATACACAAAATTTTTTGTATAACCTTTTAGCTTTTTTTTTTTGGTTCTGGTGGGGGTTTTCACCTGACCCCCTCCCCCCGTAAATACGCCACAGACAAATTTGTCTAATATTTGGTATTTCTTTACTATTCTTCAAATTTTCTCCGGGGGGAGGGGGGCTCAGCCCCGCCGGAGAAGTGCCTGAAAGAAACACAGCTGAAATATAATAGTAGTTAATTACCTCTGTGTGCAATTTTGAATCTCTGCAATGTAACATGGTGATCACATTAGTATTGTATTACTATGAGCATCAAAATTCTATAAATGCTTATATTAGCATTAAAATTGTCGTAATACATTCGAGATTGTGTAATGTCAACTGTGTTACATCTTATTTGATAACATCAGATAATTCAGACTCACTTTTATTGTATAGAACGCACATTCGTTTGGTTAAAATGAGCTCCCTATAATAGGCTGCAACGTTGTAAGAAATTGTAAAACAACATTTTTTTTATAATATAATATATTATATACTGGCCACTGGGTCGAGAGCGTAAGGAGGTACGGGGTAAGGTGCGTGTTTTATGTTACGCGTTCTAAAGTTTTCCCACATACACTTAAAGATTTCCTGCAACACTAAACACGTGAAAAATGTAGGAAAATGTATAATATTTTTGTAGAAGAGATTGCCATCGAATGTGCGCACTAATACATTATAAACAGACCGTTTAAGAAATGTTTAAAGTTAAAAAAAAACAGTAGGAAATTTTTTCCCCTTTTTTTGATATAATACTGTACGATACTTACTTTTAAAATATTTTATTTATTTATTTTCTATGTAAAACCTCTGAAATTCATTAAAAATTCTTCAGTTTCTTTAAAAATGAAAAAACTTGTTATTATAGTGCATAATATAATATCGGTTATAAAAATAATTTGTAGAAAATAAAAGGAAAAAACCTAATATTTAAATGAATGAATCATATAATCTTCGTAAAGAGTATGTTGAACTATGTGAACTTTCAGAAGAATTCGATGTGGAAGGAGGATAATATATAGGATTCGATAATGTCAGAAGAACAATTAGAAATTGTTTGGTATTCTTCTGGGCTAGGAGACAATGTGGCGTCGTAAGAACAATTTTCGGAGCGGGGAAGGGTTGTATACGTTACACATGAATTGTGTCTCAGAGTCGTATCGTTAGAAAGTTATTTACATATCTTTAATAATCATAGTCAACCGTGAATTAGGTGTATGTATATTAAAAGTATATTAATATTTTGTACTGATATCATATATTATTTTTTAACTCAATTTTTTCCAAACACTGAATATTTCAGTATGGGAGGAATTATCCCATTTCACCACTGTTATTACGTCACTGCTAAGAGACAATGCTGAACAGTCTTTTTTTGATGTCATTTTGGAATATTTGATTATGCTTCACTGTAAACGAATATTTATAAAGAGATTTTAAATGGAAGAAAGTACATATCGATAAAAATATTCAATTATTATCATCACTCACTGTGCGCGATTAATTAATTGTATTATTATTAGTTATAACTTATAATAATTTTATTTTTTAACATTTCTCAGTAATATTCGGCTACGTTTTCGTACATTTTATACACATGTACATACACATATATACTTGTATGTAATACATTGACTGCCACAAGTCCGCCAGTGACTAAATAATTAATATTCTATTGAAAAACCAATAATTTGTCTGCTATGTGTACTCCTATGTTACACTTAAAATAATTTTTTTTTGAAAACTACGCTATAAATATTTACCTTACTCAATAAGATATTATTAATAATGAATGAAATTATTGAATAGATATGGAAAAATAAAAATAAAAACTATAAATTAATGCATATTTATATATAAAATAAACATATTAATATATATATATATATATATATATATATATATATATATATCTGTATATTGTAGAAATACTGGCAAATAATACCTGTCTTAGTATTTAGTTATTTAATAAGATATTATATTCATTTCACAACGTGCGTCTTAAATTAAATATTAAATTCTTACCGTTGTCTATGTGTCAGTATTCGTTTCATGACATATTTCTTTGTCAGTTTCACGGATTTTGTATGATTGAGCACCCATTTTTGATTTCATAATTGAAATAAGACATTATATTCGAAGTCCGTTCGAGTACGGGTATAATATATTTGTTTACTCGTCGAGGTAGCAACGAGTATAATAATTTGACATCATAAGCAAATGTGTTTAGTTAGGGTGAGCTTCTTATAGAAGGCTGTAGATTTCTTTGGAACTGTACAAATATATATAAATATATATGTATATATGTGTATGTGTGTATATTTTTATATATAACATAATATCATATCGTATAATAAATCCGTGAAATAGATAAAAAAAAGTATACTCTGTATACCATTATTTGTCCGTTTTTACATAACGACAAACATTTAAGTATTTATTTAAAAACATAAATAATTAAAAAATCGTAAAAATAATGTTAAATAAAATAATGTAAATAATTTTTCCTTATTTTTATGTTTCTTATTAATGGTATTGGCGTATTGTTTTCCACAAAAGGCGGCATAGTTGTATAAAAAATGTATACCCTCTGATGTTTTTAGGTGTAATGATTATTTTTTCTATCTTTAGCTTTTTTCAATGATGACGGCGATTTCGGATATGTTCTTTTTAGTTCCAAAAACGTTATAAAAACAACATTGTACGCTAAAAGGAGGAGTGCTTCTCATAGGTGACTTTGATAATTTGCATTCTATTTATACAAGTTATACCGGAAGTAGGTAATACGATAAAAAACCGTGTTATAAATTATGACAACAAATATATTACATACAAATTATGACAGTTACGTTTGACAATTATTGGTGAACAGTGCTGTGTTGCGACCTTGACTGAATCGGAACGATTGAATTGAAACGTCGCGTCGCTCAAAACACCGTTGCGCAATACGTGTAAGAAAAACACGACACTGGCCACGATGGGCGCTGGATTGCTTCACGAAGTTCATCGTACGCGGAAACGGTCGCACAAACAAAAGTAAAAAACTTGCGATGCATTCGTGGCACGACCACGAGAAAAACGACACGTAGCAATCGGATGTTTCCGAAAAGCTACGCGCAACGAAAACCACGCTTATTCACTCGGTCGTCACACCGTGGCCGCTCATCACACACACTCACCGTCTTGAAGACTTTATTGCGGTCGTCCGTTATCGCACTCGGACTATTCGAAATTTCTACCGATACCGAACAAACATATTGTTATATAATTTAAAGTTAGGATTATTTTCTTACAAAATGTCACTGAAATATTACTTGATAGTAACTCTGGTGGCATTTGCGATCTCTTTTTATGCATATTTACAAATAATATCAATTTAATAAATTAAATTAAATATCTTTTATCTCTTACTAGTGTTTGTATTCGTTTCATAACTTCTTTTTTCATCGAATTTTTGGATTTATATTCTTGGTCGTATATAAATAGCGGTTTCAAAGCCAGCGAATCACACAATGTAATCACGGTGGTCAACGCGAACGCCTCCCCCCCCCACACATGGAGGGCAAGAGCGAACAACGTTGTTCACCTCTGAACACGGCAAAAACACCGTGTGTGTATGTGTGATATACACTCACAAGGTGTGTTTGCCGCGAGCAGTGGCGATTGTTCGTTTTTGCCCTCCGTGACAAGACTGAGCGGTCCGCTGGTTGCAGACCGCTATTTATACGTCTGTGTGGGTACCCCCTCTATTTTTGTGTCGTAATGCTATCTGGTGACTACTTTAGTTTGCCGTTTTATCGCGGTCGGCTGATGCGCTATGTCGGTATACGTAAACGTACATTTTTTAAGCTGAAGGTTTAAAAATCCAAATTTAATTCCTCAGTTAGTCAAATATATCTTAAACGCATTGTCTGTTTGTACATGAAAGATTACATAATTCACTTAAATATTTAATAAGTCTGAGTCTTCGATTCAAGCAGCCTGCAGTATAAAATAAGTAATTATTTAACAATGCAATATGTATTTAATATGAATTTAGAACAGGGGCTTATCCATAAGCCAGACCAACACTTAACATTGAAGGGACTTATGAAAAAACAAATAAAAATTGAAATAAGGAATAGTGGATCCCAAGTTAATTTCAGGACGAATATTAAAATGAAAAAACTCAATTCTACAAAAATATATTTGCTTTTATTTAGTAAATACGTATTTCATTAATTATGTTACCACATCTTCAGCACACAATAAGGACGGCAGTTGACAGTCCATAAACAAACTGCTTACCATCTATCACTTCCCAACTCGATGAGTCATCGACCGTTGAATACGTTTCGCGATATCGTTTACAATTTTATATTATTTTAAAAGTTTTAACAAATTATTTTGTAATGGATTTAAATCGCAATTTTATAAATTATTTTAATTTTTTTGTCATTTCTATACCTACCTTATCATTTAATTCATGACTGTTATTTTATACAATTATCATAGTCGGTGAAAACGCATTTTTCTATTCGAAATTAGCCGCAGCTGGTTTTCTCTCGAAATTATGATTAGTTTGCTTGATTTTAACATATTTAATTTAAATATTGAAACGAAAGATCGCGCATAGATCCTATCAACTACATATATATATTGCTAGATTTTTTTTCTCGGTTATTTTTAAAATCAAATTACCGACTTTTTGGACAATCGTGAGCGCCAACGACGCGTATGGTTTTAAACGTCGTTTTTCCGTGTATATTATTTATACACTTACTGTTGCTACCTCCTTCTTTAAATGTTGTAATAATTATATATAATAAAATAACGTAATTTAAACAAACGACTGCGTAGGTATTGATGGCTCAGGGTGGAGCTTGTCTAGTCGCCGAACATAATAATAATAATAATAATAAACTAAACAAGTTTTTGAACATGGAAAACATGGACACACCCCTCGTCGTATACCTGTATTAACACGAAAGTGCAAAAGTACACACCAAGACGCCGCGACACAGTGTCATTATTTATATTTTTCTATTTGTCCTGACAATAATGTTCACCAACTGTATGCGATATTTTTAATTAAATTATATATACAGTATACACACAAGAAGTTTTGGAAAAGAACGAGAAAAGAAAACTACGCGTTTTCAAAATCGACGAATAATATTTTATCAGAAAAAAAATGGTTGTGTTGACTACAATATCGGGATATTTATTTTATTTACACCAAAATTTATAGCACTATAATATATTTGTATATAAACGTTGCGCGTTTGATTATTTGTTTAGTAGTGAACATCTGTTGCAAATTAAACAATTATGTAAATATACGTTTGAAGTGTTTAAATTGTCGCGCCGCGAGCACTGTCAGTATTTTAAGTGCGGATAATGACGTTAAAACGATGTATTGTGTATATTTGATTACATGGAATCGATATTTACATAAAATGCATACTTCTTTAATTAGATAATTTATAACAGTAAAATGACAGCGTGTCCGAATTTTGTATTATTTCTATATACGGACGCGTTGATGAAAATTAAGAGAGAGAGGGAGAGAAAATTAATCCTACATACTTTTTAAATCACTTTGATAAAATATAAATTTTGTGACGTACCGTATTATATTGAAATAATTTTACTTTTCAGTATGAATGGTAGCCAAATCACGTATGTAAAACGCGTCAGCTGTGTTGTCTAACTGCAAAGTGAATAATCTAAATATAATCCCAATCATTTCGTTTATATACTTTGTAAAATATATTAAAATAACGATTTTGCTATTTGTGCGTATCGTTTAAAAAGTAAAATATTATTATTTCATAAATTTATATTTTCATCGTGATTTCTCGAAATAATTATTAATTCGACATCAATATTGGGATATTATTTTACTATTTTTAAATAGGAGGAAACTATAAAAGTAAATATGGTTAACTAATTTTCTTTTTTTTTAATAAATTTATGAATTAAATTAATATTTAAGCAAAACGACAATACTACTGTTTGAATGTGCACGGTCGATTTTAAATCGATTTTCGCCGTGATAAAAAATAAAATGAAAAGAAAGCATTTTTAAATCTAGTTATAATTAATAAAATAGAAATATGTATTTGACGGCCGATGTTCAATTATTTATGTGTTACCATATATTATAATATTAATATTTCTGAGTAATATATGTATACAGTCTGTCCGCCGCAATTAATACTCGAATCACATATTATTATTTATTTATTCATTTATTTATTAATTATAAACGGGTTAAAACCCTGTATAAGTATTATAGTTTACATAAATAAGTTAAACTCGCAGTATACGTTTTTGTGTAAAAATGATAAAGTATTTTTTTTTTACAAATTGTATACATTTACGAATATTAATATGTAAGAAAGTCGGACTATTTTTAAAAACCTGTACGTTAAATAAAATCAATTTTTGTGTATAAAGAAAAAAAAGAAATAAAACGTTTTTTATCTAGTCCTATTAATATTAATAATATAGAAGTATATTAATTGATGGCGCCGATGTGTTTAATTATTTACGTGTGTTAATACCGTATAGTTAATACCGTAGTTAATAGATATATTTTATGGCTAATAACTAGTCTGTACATAGGAAATTATAACCGCCAATCAAATATTATTATAAACCGGTAAAATTATACACTATATGAATATGAATCTCGTTCCTATTACCGTATTTCCTATTATTATCTATTAATATCGCATATATATAAATTTGAGAAAATCTGTAATAATTATTGTAGCTCTTTTGTCCGCTCCTAAGCACTATCAAACCATCACCCAATATTTTATTCATCAAAAAATAAATAATAATAGTAATAATTAAACCAATTAGGAGGTATGTTAATTGTTATTTCGACATAATTATAAAATTTCAGATATAATTTTAATAATAATAATATAAATATCGTCTAAATATGCATTCTACGCTGTGTACAATATTTTACTCCTATATTTCCTATATACACGTGGTGGTTTTTTTTTACAACAAATCAGAAAAAATTTTCACGCATTATATTCAAGTATTAATAATGAAATTAAAAATGTATATGTTAATTTATTATATATATATATATATATATATATATTACATTACTTCATTATAGTGATTTTCAAATGTATCAATATTAACCATTTGTGATATTTTTTACTCAACATTTCAAGAAATAAATATTTAGTTTAAAAATTATTTGTGGCACTCAACTTTGGACGGAATTCAACTAATAATTTGTATCGAAGAAATGATGTGTGCCGTTAATAGTGTTGAAAAAAAATCATTGTCGCTTATACTCGTATATAGTTGTTAAAGAGACAGTACGGAAGCGATTTATACCCCAGTTGGTTGTATATTTGTTTTGGATTATTTTTAGTAATTGTTGTTTTATTATTTATTTAATATAAATAATGTATTTTAATCGTGTTTTTTTGTACAAAAAATGCCATATATCGTATTGAAAATAAAATAATTATAAACTTATACTCTTAAAATAAAAAATAAAATTAATTTGCGTCCTATTATGCGTAAATCCGCTTATGGGGGGAAGGCATATACAAATGATGATAACCGCATGAATTCTGGAAACGATTAGCAATTCATCAAATATTTCCTTACTAAAAGAAAAATAATCAGCACGACTTTTACGCGCAGAATTATCGTGTTTATAAACGTTTTTCAGTGATTTACTAACGATTTTGGTATTTTCATTTAATGGCTTATAATATATCATTATATATAATGATTTTTAAACAGCATCCTTCTACTCATCTCCCTTATTATCTTGTACATATTGTAGAAATTTCTAACTTCCTTGAAACTTCAATGATCAATTTGTAGAAATTGTCCAATATAAAAAAAAAGTGAATTACACGCATTAGGCGTAAACATTTATTATATGTCCTGATGTCTTCGCATTAAAAAATGACGATTTAATAATATTTTTTAATGGTTTATCGAACATATATAATATATATGTATGACAAATAAATTACATTTGGCACAGCGAATAGTTATATAAATTAACCGAATGTTATTCTCATAATTTATAACTATTGGTAGGATAGTTTATTATATTATTTCTGTTCAAAGAATCCGGGATTATGGTGTATTTAATATATATTTGTGTGCAAAACGAAAAGCTCGTTTAATACAGCACATATTCCGTAACCGATTTAATCCGTTGTAACTGGTGTCCGAAAGGGATTAACAATTAAACGTTTTAAACCAAACGACCACCTGCAGCGGATGCACATATCCTTGTTTCTGCATTGATAATCCTTTCGCGATGTCTTACCATTGTATTTCAGCTGGTGAAAATATTGAGGGAATGATCTGTTGATTAAAATTATCGGAAAAGTCAATGTACATATTATGATCAATATATTATGATTATTATATTGTTTATTAAATGTGTACATGTATATAATGTTTTTTTTATTTATATTTGTGAACATATACAATTGGTTCAAAGAATATTATAAAAAAATTAAGTAATATATTAGACGAGTTGATATATTAAATTTGTTTATTAATTACTACTGGTTTTGATAAGAAGGCATCGTCACATCAGGTATAGAAAACAACGTGAATTTAATAAAATGATTTAAAAAAATATTATTATGCCATGTTATTATTATGAATACGAAATAATATTTTTTAAATCCGTTGGCGTATATTTGGAATATTTTCGAAATCACTACGTTTGATTTCTTCCAAATCCGGATTTATATACAAATATAATGTTGTAAATTTCCAAGTCATTATCTACAGTATATATTACATAATAATTATGTGATGAATTTCTAAAACGTGTTTAGCGGAAAATTAGAATTCGGATTTGTTCGTTTTAAAATTTCTATTCGTTTCACTTGTAATACACACAGGGAGAGGCACTAAAAACGGCCGATTTTCGAAGATTTTATAGAAATTATGAAAGAAAAAAAAAGAAATTATAAAATACCGAATGAAAATTAATTATTATAATGGATGTAGGTATAATATTTATCTTTTAAAAAATATTTTCTTATATCTGATACAACACTCTTCGTCTCGAGTTTGCCACCACACACGGAATTATCACTTTCAAAGACGTATTGTCAGTTTTGTTCATACGAATTTCGTCTTTCTAGTTCTTCCACATCTCGAGATTTTCATGCAGTGTTGTTGTAGGCTTTCAAAAGTCATCATTTGTAGACTATCTATATCTATTCCAAGGTCCATTTTCGTCCTCGTAATAATACAGGGGCTCGCAACGATGATGTCCCATAATGTGAAATTTGCTGGTGCGTTGATGAAGTCGACGCGTTTACTAAATGATTTTTGCAAATTATAAAACAACATTGTCAGCGGTGAGCACATTCTTGTTCGAAATTATTTTATCAAAAAAAATTGTTTTTTTTTTTCTTAAATCGCAGGAATCGAATTCCAGCGGGACAATGAATTTTTTTTCGAAAAAAGTTATTCGGAAATTATTGTTTTATTATTATATAATGATGCCTTATAATAGATGTACGTTTTATGTGTACACATTTCGATTTTTTCAATTACTTGTAACCGTACAGTGCGATCAGAAAATTGATAATACATAGTTGCGCGATGATATCTGCACTGTGTGATCGCAAACGCAAGAAAAAACAGAATAAAAAAAAATTATCGGCTATAACGATCGTATTTGTGTATTATTGTCATGGCTGCATGATTAAAATTTAATACAAATAAATAATGAAAATCGTAATTTCGGTTAAACTCGCATCAAAATGTGCATTTGGTATATGAAAGGCGAATCACGCAACCGAAATTACAACAACCGATTGGGCAAAAAAAGCCTCCACAAAAAAAAATACAATGTGTTCAGTATTTCTCATATATATATATATAAGATTTTTAAACCATAAATTAAAAAAAAAAACGGCGGATACGATCGAAAAACGTAATTTTTTTTCTCGTTGTCGCATAATATTATATCGTTATATTAAATGAAAAAAAACAAAGCCCGAGGAGATACTGATTTTTAATAGCGATATAAAAACGTACACACAGTTTTTATTTCATTCATCTGACCACCACAGTTCTTTTTCACTTGAGTTTATTTTTATAATAATATTTTAGTTTATTTACAACAAACTGGACAGTGTAATATCAATTTTGCTTTCTTGTGTAAACAAACGACAGTCGTTGGTGGGATGTGTATATTATTATTATTATTATATATTATCAAGCGTTATTTACGTATCGAGTTCGGTGTTTATTGCCGTTTACCGTTTTAAAATAGTAGAGAACAATAATTCCCGTGATTTTTTTTTATTTTTAATTATTCTCTCTCGAAATAAACGTATGGGTGAAAAAATATATAATAAAAATGTCCCCGACTATATACTACAATATACGCGTCCTGATGCTTTTGTTCGTCATAATAGATAAAAAAAAATTACTCGGGTGTGGTACAGCGTGTTTTCGTAACGGAACGTAAAATAACAGTATTACAGATTCTGAGAGTGGAGGGAGTGAGGATAATACGGGTTTTACAATGATGCGATGTTCCTTTTTTTTTATGTCTGTATCCGAAAATTTTCTACTAGAAAATGTGCTCCTCCGATTTTTACAGTTACAGTTTTCGTTGCCTGTAATGAATAATTTGCATTATATTTGAGTCTATTTGATATTCAAAGAGTTCGTTTACGGTTACCTCAAAAACGACTGAAAATATAACTCGATGAAAAATGACATAAAAAATCGATTTCGCCGAAATCGATTATCACATTCTTTCCAAACTATAATAGAAACATTTGAAATATTCATCAAATCCACAATTCTATATTATATGAAGGACAAATATATTCAAAGCTTTCTTTACATTTTGCACTGTATATGGGCAATTATATGGGATTTTGCAATAATTTAATTTATAAAAAGGATTAGTTTTTTGTTAATTAACCTGAAAATTATTACACTGAAGCTCCTCTCAGGATCGTTTCATGGCGATGCAATGATCCATCAAATTTTTAATGATAACGACGACACACTCTAAAATCTTTAAAAAAAGTATAGTAATTCACTTGCGCGACATTTGCACAACCCCCCGCGATTCGCTAACTTTTATTTTTTTAAAAAAGTATCGTTTAATTGTTAACAAAGGATTAAAAATATGACTTACCATATAATAGTACCATATAACCATATAAATATAAAAGTTTATGATAAGTAAGTCAATTAACATTATATTATAACTAGGAAAAAGTCGATAATTGTTTACGTTCATTGTGTTCTCAATATATTATAGATTTTGAAATTGTAGAAATGAATATATTGCTGTGAGTTTAATTTACACATACCTAAAAGAAATAAATTATTTTTAATATCTATACATATATGAGTATATATGACACGCGTTTAAAGACAAGTAAAATGTTTGCGTATTTAGTAAGTGTTTTGCTACATTATTTTTTCGAGAATTTTATTATCCTTTTTTAAAAAAAAAATTGTTTTTAATTTTATTTGTAAAACACTACTGAATAATACTGAATATCATTTTGGAAAGTAATATATATATATATATATATATATATATATATATATAATATTAATTAATGTGTTCTCTACAACGTATTGATTGAATTCCCCATATAAAAATATATCAAAGGAATATGTATAATTTGTAAATAATATTTATTTTATATAAAATATTTTATTATTTTACGTGATAAATGTGAAAAATATATTTAATTCTTCTTCAGCCGTATATACACACACACACATATATATATATGTATATATATAGTTTGAAATGTATATTGAAGAGTATATTTCAAACATTTTAGGCGCACACAATTATACAAATATTTTTATATTCTTAATGAGTATATGGACTTTCGATTCCTTTATCGTATTATACAAGATATACGAATCAATATATATTATTACAGGTGAAAACGATAATATGTTTAATTGACATATACATAGATTGAACATTTTTAAACACCGTAAGGATCTACTACTGCAGTTGTTGCCGTTCCGTGGTTGTTTTATGTAACGTTTATACGCTAAGGAGAATTCTGTACGTGGAACGGTTAAAACGCGTGACATATTATATGGACCTGTTTAGATTATTTATACCCATTATATTTAATAATAAATAATATAAAAGCCATTGATCTGCAGAATCAATCGTTTTTATTTAACCCGCATTTTATACGAAATACAAAAATAATTAATAATTGTAAATCGTTGTATAAAGGTACAATTTATTTTTATTTTCTTATTAACGTTTATTATGTATTTTGTTGTGCACAGACATCGGCGAGTTCAATACGCGAATAATAATTACGAATAACGAGACGCATGGCCGGTGGTGAAGTCAAAATCGTCTGAGTAACTTTTACATATACGGAAAGGATAATTGAAAAAAAAGGGTGTGGAATTAGCGTGATGTGAGGGATAAATAGTAGGAGAAAAAGACTGGACGGGCGCGGCGGCGAAGATGCATAACAGATACGGGGACCCGGGATCGCATTCGTGTAATTTAACGCGTATATGTGAAACACGTACGCGCGCTCGACAATAATTATTAATAAATAAAACAAATAATAATAAAAAAATGTAGCGATCGGTGGTGTTGCAGCTGCGACAGTTGATGGTTTTTTTTTGATGATGGGACCTGTCTATCATTCCCCTCTATCTACCGCCCCTTCATACACAAAATATTAAATTCTACAATAATGAAAATTTAAAAACGTAAAAATAATTATAATAATATACTTGTTTTAATAGTATATTAGAAGTAATGAATGGATAACATATAAACAAAGCATTTAAAAATTTTTGTAATCCTGCAAAAAGAAAAAAGAATTTTTTAAAATAATATGCCTATATAATAATCGCTAAAAACTATTAATTAAATAAAACTCGATTAAACTATTATGTTTTATATGTTTATAATTTTATCGTAAAATGATTATCTGGTTTCTTTGTGTTGATAAATCGAGGACTTTTTCAATTTGAAAAGTATTGCACAAGAGAACTTAAACGAAGTCGTGAAAAATACTATTTCGAGAATTGGTTTTTAATATTCTTTTGAGAGGCAAGAGAAACATCTTTCGTTCGATACGTTATAGTTGAATGGGGTATGGTTAAAATAAGAATAAAAATAATTATTTAATAAATATTTATTTTATAAAATGTGTTTTTTTTCGATGCATCTTGTTCAATAATTTCATCAACCACATCATAAATGTATAATAATAATAATAATTATAATAATAGATTATGATATTTTACAAAATGTCCGATTCAAATTTTAATTTATTTATATAATAACTCATAAGACATATTAGAATGAATTAATTACAAATTATTTAAAGCGTTTTCTAGAAGATTATAACGTGAATAATCTTTAAATTTAGTGACATCGGCTAACTGTAAAAAAAAAGTAATTTATTTGTATTTTTAATAATAATTGCGTTAGAATATTATCAATTATATTTAATACAATTTCACTGCTTGTCAAATTTATTTCTTGGAGTATTTAGTAGTTTTGTAACAATAACAGCTTGATTAAATAAATAATTTAAAAAAAAAATTCCAACTCATTTTTTTTATCTTATATAAGATTATATTATTATATTATCCCGTGGCGGCACATTCATGAACAAATTTAAACAAACCAACGACGATTCGAAGAAAACAGAAATCGATGAATAATTATTATATTTATTTATAATAATTAATATACTAATATAGATTATTAAACAACAATATTTTTATAAGGACAAAGATGTTTTTCTTTCGCGATGCCCGATGCGCGCTATCCCACACAGGGTCATCTCATGAACAATTCCCGGCCGTTATACCGCCAAAACCCAACCGATCGATTTTGAAACGTTTTATTCATACATTCGATTTGCTGTGACGGAGGAAAAAAATAACAATAATAATAATAATAACAACCCGTGGCACGTACAATATGTAATGTGTGTAATAGCAGAAAGGCGGTGTGTGCAGGGTGCGCGAGAAACACTTAACGTCGTTATCGCGTCGTGTCCTAACCACCGCGACCACCAATCCTCAACGACGACTTGGCAACACACTGTCTCGGGTGTGTGTTTTATTAAATAATATGAAATCGGCCGAGTGTATGAATAAAACAGAAAAAAATAAAAGGGGAGAAGTCGCGCGCGCACGGCGGGATGTGTGTGTGATAGCTTATCGCGAAAAGGCAACACAATCGAAGGCGTTTAAAAGTTTTTTTATTTCGGTCCACTCGCCCGTCCCCTGTATACGCGAAACGACAGTGAATTATTCCGTATAATTTCGTCGTATAGTTATTCTCTCTCTTCGTTGTTCTCTCGCTGATGCGATCGAAAAAATGAAAAAACGCCTCCGTATAATCATATACGTGCAACGGCCGTGTAGTATTTAGAATACTTTTTTTTTAAGCTCAATTATCGATTGAAACCATCGAGGGGCCCCCGATACTAATAAGTACCCCCCTCCCCGTAATTATTGGGAAATAATAATTAAAATGTTTACTCGAAAGTATTTTATTTCAAAAAGAAAACAAAATTAGTAGCGAATATATATCAGCGTAATAAGTGTTTAAAACGATCATTTTATCACAAAATTATTACCTTAATATCTTGTTCGTTGGGTTTTTTGTTTTCAGTTTATTCGAGTTCCGTTGTATATATATAAATAATTGCAATATTAACCGGATCATCGTCCAAAGAGTTCTGGGACATCCCGACGAAATTTTCAGATTAATTACGAATTTATTTAAATAACAAGACGATTGTCGTGTACATGCAAGAAAAAAAACATTAAACAAATGTTACAGATTTTGGTATAATTTTACGAACTTAAAGACTATGCGGCGACAAGATAATGCGACGATGGTATTGGCCGTTATAAAATATAAAATCAAAATTCGTATTAAACATTTAATTGTTATAATTAACATAATAATAATAATAATAATATATTTATTTCGCCAGAGCGATGTTTTAGGCATGAAGATTATATTGTTTCTCCGTCTTCTAATTTCTATCAAATACCTTCTTATATTTGACTCTGTCTATAAACATTCGTTTTGGTACACTCAGTATGGGTCTTTTACCGTTTAGTTTCCATTTTAAAATTAGTATTCCATTCGTTCTCTGTATCTGAACCGCCCATGTGATTTTCTTGTGTATCTCAGTCACAAGTTCCTTGTACTTACTGTACTTACTTGTAGTTCCGTATTACTCCTAATTTCGTATTCTCCAGTGATATCTTCTTCGTCTACTGTTGTAATTAGGTATCGTACTTATAATAAACAGTGTATCTACTAATCGATTGCATGAGAGAGAGAGAGTAAAGAAAAATCAAAACAATGCGATTGTTTGTAAAACGATAGAAGTTAGAATTCGCGTTTATCATTCTCGCGAGTGGTGGTACATTCTGCAGTATAAAATTTGAATTAATGTGTCGTAAGTATGTAAGAGGAACCCCGTAAGAGTCTGGATTACAGATGCGCCGAGTCGTTGAAGTAGTCGATTGGGGCGTTCACCCTCGAACAATCCCCCAAATGAACTTTATCCCCAAGTCCTTGCGCTTTTTCCCTCGCCCATCGATTCTCAGCACATATAATATATGGGGGAGAGCCGTCTTATAGCTTTTCTTAGCCGTTTTGTAAACATCCCACTGTTGAGTTTGGTGGTGGTACATCGTTGATTATTATCAGAGTGTGACGTTTAATATATTTAATACATTTTTACATTTATACCGTTATATAAAATTCGTTTCGTATAATTATTTCTGTTCAGACCGGGGAGCGTATAAAAGTTTTATTACGTGAGCCCCCCGGACACCGTCTTAAATGAAATGTGCGTTGATTCGATTGTATAATGCGGTGTATATCTTACAGGTGTATGAAAACTCCGGTACTTAAATTACAATAAAAATGTTAACAAAATTACTAGTTTTATGTATTGTTGATATAATTGACAATAATTAACAAGTATGAATAAATAGAAGTTAATAGAAATCACAACAAAATAAGCAATAAATAAAATAAAATACAATAATGGCCTCTTTGGCACAATTAATCTAATAAATTATAATATCAACGAATATTAGTATCTATACATGCTAAAAATGAATAAATAAATAACTCGCATTAAAATTTACGTTGCTAACGCAAAAACTGGTAACAATACGACGTAAGCACGTGAATATAATATAAATTTCACTATTTAAATCATGTAAAAATAAAATTTACAACAAATTTGTAACTATTCGAGCCACCAATACTCGGAATTATTCGAGTGATTAACAAAACACAATAATAAAACGACGCGTATTCCACGCGACAATTACTTAAATTTTTTTAAAAAAAATCCTTTTAATACGTGTGTACATACAAGGGCGTTGTCCTTGTTACAAAAATGAAATAAAATTTACAAACACGATACGTACAATAATAAAAAAAATATATATATATATATAATAATAAATGGTTGGCCTTTGATTGTTGCGAGATATGATACTTTAATAAATTTGCCTCAACAATTTTATTATAACAATTTTTACAGAGTGTTTTTATTTATTACAAAAAAAAAACCACCCAATCTGCATACATCTCAAACGAAACAATTTCGGTGGCGGTCGCAAATTAATTTTTTATTGCGTGTAGATTAATACGAGTTTTAAAAAATATCATTATAATATGCAGTTCGTTTGTTTTTTCGTTTTCGATATCGCCAACAGTTTTGCTGTGTATTAAATAATAATTGTCTCGTACGGTTTACAGTTCAACGGGGCACTTTAAATTTTCTGCATCTGCGTGTGAGAATAATAATATAAGACTATATATATATATATATATACTGCCTAATATACTTAACACTACTATGAAAAACAAGTTTTAAACTGTTCAGGGATCATAACAACGATGCTATTATAATAGTTACTGTAATTCAAAAGCTGCAATACTGAATGAATCGTATGCTAATGAATAAATAAAATTTATTACCACAACATCCAAACCTAACCAAATATTTCAATTTCACTTAATTACTGGGGTGCTTAATGATCCAAAGCATTGACCCTCTTCCCCACTAGTTGCGCCAATGTGTAGAGAAAAGAAAAACGACATTTAAATATTACAAAGAAACGTCTCGCTATCCAACACTAACCTTCCTCCATCATTGATCTATAGATACTTCCACATCTTTTGTGACTTGGTCGCTCCATTGTCGTCTTGGCCACGTTCTCTTGTCCTTGTTCGCCTTTGCTTCTATATTTGACCTTATTTATTTTCTATTATCCATACATGTCCTGCCCAACTAAATCTACCACTTTTTACAACTATATAATATTACATCTTCTTAATGAACAATATTCCTCTTTTATTTCTGCGTTAGTACTTGCGATTTATCTTTTTTAGTCCCAAAAAATTCTCGATATTTTCGCCTCAAATGTTATTTTTAGATTTTTCTCGTCTGCCTTCGTATGCCTCGTCCGTCACGCCCCACATAGTAACCTAATTTTTGTTTTCCGTGATAGTAGTTTTGACTTGAACTAGCGTTACCAGTGAGAAATAATACTTATTCCCTATGCTCTATTATTCTGTGATTGATTGTTCTCATTGGTCATTTGTTCTTTTATTCACATCTACTCCAGGTTATTTAAAGTTATGTACTAGAAAAAAAAATCGTATATAGTCAAATTATTATAAAAACGTGTTCTCTCTCTCCTCCCCCTATTAACGTATACACGTATTATCGGAGGATATAATGTGAATGAAATTATTTTTTGCCGTTTTTCATCGTTTCTGTGAACAGACATTCAAATGCGTGTTCCATTATTTCCACGTCGTCACTTTTTGTCGATTCTTTGAACAGATTTTCGAACGTGTCTTCGTTGAACTCCACCATCGGTACCTTGGCGTTGTCGCCTTGATTCTCTTGCAGTTTCCCGGCCAGCGAATTCCACGCCATTTCATCTTCACTACCGGTCTGACGCAACAAGGCCCGCAAGAAGTGTTTATTGCTGCAGGCGGTTTTCGTCTCGGACGGACGGAACTCGACATAACCGTTCTCCTGCTGCCACATCCTGATGTTCTGCAGTTCATCGAACGACACGCTCGTCGTATACCGGCCATGTTTGGTGGACGTCGGCATCAGCCTGCTGCTATTGGTTGGTGTGGATGGTTTCACATTCGTTTGGAACTTGGTGAGTAGTTCGATGACGGACGAACGTCTAGGCTGGTCCACGACCTTCTGGCTCATCTGTTCGCTCAAATTGTCGTCGTCGTCCTGTACCGCGGTCGCGTTAGGCCTTTGACTTACGTTACAAATGGATTCCGATGACTCGCCGTCGATATTGGCCAGGATGACTACGTCTGTGAACGCTGCAATTTTATATTAGAAATTTCATAACGAAAAATTCTATCATTTTTTTTGTTTTTATTGCTGACAGACGCGGTTTGTGTCAAAAGGCGTTATCGTGTCTGTTCCAGGTCAGTTTTTTATTTTTATATTCCTACGTGGTCGAAACGGGAGTGTTGTTGTTTAGTCTGTATAAACACCACGATAAAACGTCTACACGTTTCACATTTCCGACATATTTAATACGATTACGTATTCTACGTGAGTAAAAAAAAGTCAACGCTCGTTTGTAAGAAATTTTGGAATTAATTATTTTTCAAATTGTTTTAACCCATTGAATAATAATAATAATAATAATAATAATAATAATAATAATAATAATTATTATTATTATTATTATTATTATTGCGACCGTTGTAGATATTTTCATTTTTCAAGATTAAATTAACAACGATGAGTTGTGTTAGTACCGATGAAAAACTTAACAATATAACTAACATAAACAAGCGATTCGCTTTTCGGTTGAAACGTCGTCTTGAAGTTCGGTCGTCGTTGTTGTTACTGTTCTTTTTTCGATTCGTTTCGTACTTCTAGACGAATCAGCAGTGGGCTTTGCAGACCTCTTGTGTTTTAAACTGCACGATACTGAAACGCAAAATAATCGAAAAATATCTATGAAAATCGACATATAATGATTGTTATTGTACGATATTGCGCCTATTATCATCATCATCATCATCATCATCATCGACATTTACCGGTGGTTTGTTCAAATTTATGTTGAAGCGCTTTATTTAAATCTTCACGTATCATTAAACTCAATCCGAGCGTCGACTGCGGTCGTTTTTCAGCTGTTTTGTTCGTTTTTTCTTTACACAAGCGCCTAATATTACTGTCTCGATCGAATCTTTCTCGGCAGTTATATCTCTTTCGGATATTTTCAAACTTGTCGTTGCTGATGGTACGACTTCTTTCCGCCATTTCATTACCATCGATATGATTCAAACTGCTGTTGAATTCGTCTGTGATTTTGGTAACGCCGATGCTATGTTCACCGATTGCTGCTACAGTCACTTTCGGCATAACTTTTCTGGTGGCATCCGAATCACCGAAACTCCGCTGACGGTACGTCGTCGTCGTATAACTTGTCCGGGTAGTGGCGAGTTTTCTGGACGACGATTTTTGATCGTTCACCGAACACATTACTCCGTCTACGATAAATCAGTTGCACACAATGTAGAATTTATATCGACAATCATCAGCTAGAAACTAGCCATGTTTTCTCGTCATCTAGGTGAAATTCGAAAAAATTATAAGAGCCACGATAATCAGAAGCAAATAAATTACGAATCCTGTAAATGAAAATCTTAGAAAACAGTTTAAAACTTTTTAAACGAAATTTGAAAGCACCTAGATTTCATAAAATAAAATGTACATTTAATGCGAGAAAGTGCGATACGGATTCGTTTAAAATTGTATACCGTGAGAATAACAGCTTTTGAAGTAGGCAAAGGTTTTTTTCTGTACATTTTATACGTAGTCCAAAATGATTTTATTTTCACCTACACATCTCAATCACGTGTGATTGTAAAAATATCAACATTGGTCCACGGTTTTAATATAAACTAACCTTTTAGGCAATCTTGTGTTACTGAAACGTTTCCAGAACCGTCGGATCTCATAACATTCTTCGATTTGAAAATTTTCGACTGACTTTTACTTTTTATTATAGTTTCTAAAACATATAATTATAGAATAGATGAATAAAATATCTACAAATACATTTTTTTTTATTAGTATACGACGATATACCGTTGTTTTGATCGTCTTTTGGGGTTTTAATGATTGAACGTAATTTTATCGAATTAGGTTCTGTAAATCTATTTCGTTCAAAAGCGGGATACAACAAACCTTCGTCACTAGTATAAGGTAAAAAACTGTCTCTGAATTTCGCTTTTGGTTTTTGTCTAATTTGCGACTCCAGGTTGAAAATGTTTTCTGAAAATAATAGACGCGTATATCGACAAATCGTTAATAATTTTATATTAATACGTGTGAAAATATGTTTTTTTATATTAATTTCACAATAATGTGTCCCAAAAATTCAATTCACTTTTGTTTTATTTATAATTTTATTTAAAATCACTTAAAATTTCAATGTTATTTATTTTAATGACATATAAAGTATAAATAAACGTTCGAGAAAAATTCCAATTAATTTTACGGTTTACATGTTATAGAATTTTGAAAATTGCAATTACTTTCTTGTTATGTAGGTATATAATTTTTATTTTTACGACCGGAAAGCCCGAAAATAAGATCTATCTCATATCTTGTAATAATTCGAGCATCGGGAGAATTTCGAAAATAATCAGTCAGAATTCTTTTTCAGTTCACATTTTATGTAAGAATTTGACGATCATTTTCTATTTTCTAAACTCGTTGGAGTGATTTTTTATTTTAAAGTTCAAAATTAAATTAAAAAAACAATTAAAGATATATTTCCCTGTGTATACGTTTTAAAATCCTTAAAAATTGACAAAGACACTCACTAGGTTTCTCGTGTTTAAACACGAGTTCCTTCACTTTCGGAGGTTCCGACATGTTTTCATAGACGGGAAGTTGTTCGGTTACAGTTTTGCCGACGCTCTGTGCCAAACCCTCAATTCAAACAGCGGTTTACTCTCGTGGCTGATGATTATTTGATAGACGTTTTCTTTTCAAATAAATATAAACAACTCGTATAGAATCGAATAAATATGTAATTTTAAAATATTGTTCAACGCATTTTGAAATGCATTATATGAAATTATACGGAATTTACAACCACATAATGTATAGTTTTAAAATATTTTAAACAAAATCAAACTCACTTTATGATGATAATATTCGATTATGGATTTTACGCAAATGTTATAAAATTTACTCCGTTTCTGTTTTGTTTATCGGTAGGTATGAAAAAAAACAGTAAATTGTAAAAAACGTATATATATATATATATATATATATATATATTTATTTATTTATCAGCTTTCTTGTTTATTCGTTGTTATAGGTTGATCGGAGACTATAATAATTTATATTATAATAATATCAATTTTTCCTTTGACCGTTCTAAGCCATGAAGTCCTTTTACCAAGTCTCCTAACGTTTCTGATCATCCACAATTTCTATTCTATATAGTTTTCTGTGTTTGTTGGGTTATCTTTCTTAAATATGGGGCATAGCATAGCAATGTTCCCGTCATTTTCTATATTTTCTCACTCTTCCACGCACATAAAATAAGATGATAAACGGTTTTTACAATTCTCTTAGTATTTCTACATAATATATTATATTATCGACGAAAAATATATAACGCATTATATTCGTAAAACGATTTCAAATATGACTGACGAGATGAAGTGGTGGTTAGGTCCGATTACATTGTGCGATTAATAACACCTGAGCGAACTACAGCCTACCAAAAAAAAAAAATTCTTCGAAGAAATGTAAGTTGTCTATTTTTCGACAGTCGACGCGTGTTTTTTTTTTGTGTGTGTTACGCGAGCTGCTGTATACATACACCGGTCGTCGCTTAACGACCACGAGACGGTGCTCCGGTGCCGTGAAATTCATCACAATCACGAAACTGGTTCATTATCATGCGCAAGCGAGTTGTGTTCTCTCGGTGGACAGAGCATAGTATTAGATGAATTTTTTAGAAAAATTATATTATTAAAGTTAGGAAAAATTGTATACTTTTATAAAAACTGAAAAGTTTTTTTGAAAATAAAACGATGCTTTCTACTTCTATTACTTGTATTTTGTACGCTAATTCGTTATTACTTTTATATTTTAATAAATACCATTCATATCAATTTCGTGAATATATAAATTTCAAAACGTTGATAAACAAATAACTACAGCTACACGTACTTATCGGTTTATTAAACCAACAATTTTGTATTCTAAATTACGAGGACTTGATAATATTATATAATGCTGTGGTATGGGATAATGAATCATAGATGCAAGGTTCAAGTAATAAAATGGTAAAGTCGAGAAAACCGACGACCCATGTACGCCTTCTTATGCTTATGAACTAATTGAAAACACTAAACACCGAAATTCACATTATTTTCAGATTTGTTTTTACTTCAAATCATGTAATCCGCATATTCTGGCAAAATCTCGAACAGTGAAACATGAAACGCTTTTTAAGTTAAACATACCTGTTTTTAGCTTACCCTGCACATCTTATTCACGTTTGTGTAAATCCGGTTTTACAATTTTGTGTCTTCACACATACTAAATTCAAATAACATATTTAACTATTGAATGCTTCACAAACGACTATACAATCGGAAATTTAAAAATAGTTATGGCATATGAGATATTATTCATCAGCTAATTCATTTATTAAATGTTTGTGCACGATGATCTAATAATGTGTGGACTGTGGAACTGATATTAATTTATACTGAATGTGTGATGTAACACGTGCCTTAGTTTTAATCGGTAGAGAAGTTAACTTTCATTTTTGCCTATAAAATGTTTGTTTTGGGTGCGGTTTACACAATTGCACTTCTTCTTAATACTTTAAATGAAAAAAAATTAATACTTTTCATAATATTCCACGTAATTATATGCGAGGTGTATAATAAAACTTTCTATAATAATAACTCCGTAAGTATATTTTTGATAATCGATTTACGTAATGCGTTTACATTTGTAATTTATTCCTGATAAATTTTAAATTATAAAAGTAGACTTTTTTAGGTAAAAACATTAATATACTAATAAATAATTAACATTTGTTATATATACCGATTATAATGTGTGTATATATATAGTTAATAAATGGTCTTGCGTAATAACATGTGTTTTCTACCATAAAATTAAAAAACAGAAAAAGAAAAAGAAATTACAGTATACAAAATATAGGTTTGTGTTCTACACCATAATAATTATCATCGCCCTCCCATTATAATAATAATTATTCTAACGAAATAATTAATAGTTATATGATTTTTGTACAAATATGTATATTTTTGCATGTATACACACAGGTTTAAATACTTATGTATTATAATTTTTTGATCTTTTTTTAAAAAGAAAACAGATTCGACTATATTATAAGCACACGTTATTTATCATAGTGATATATTAAATCATTTTAATATCGATCGCGTTTATGAATAATAAACGATTTCTGCTACTACATTATTTATGTCCAGTAAAACTTTTATATGTGCTGTGTATACAATACCGTCGTAATTACACGTCATTGGATTGACACTATTATATATTATTTTGATGTATGAAGTGTGTAGATTTATCAATTTTTTTCTCTTTTTTTAATTAAAAAACTTAAATAAAATTTAATAAAAAAAATATATAATGTATTTATTATTATAAATTATAGTATTAATATAAATTCGTACATTAAAAATAATAATGTGTAAAATAAAAATATCGCGTAATGCGTGAAATTAAAAAAAAAGTATTTTATTTTTATTCAAAGCGTTCACTCGAATAAAACATTTAATTTAGTAATATTTCGCATTTGTCTTAAAATTCTTAATCGATGATAGAATTCCGTATATGAAATATTTTTTTTATATCGGTTTGGTCAAAATACTTTTATATGTGCATGTTTTATATTATTTCGTAATTATCCTATAGAATTGAATAAAAATGACTCGACGTTTTTATATACGGACGACTAATTTCCGAGTAATTAATGCAACAAATAAAAGTACTTACGGGAGTTTCACAACTCCCTCTAAAAAAAAATTTTATGTGTTGTTGTCAGTCTTAAATGACTGATAATATTTAAGGATTAACAACAACAACAGAATGGTATATAAGTACCCGCAACCGAATAAATAATTCCGGTAGTTTTCAAGTTTTTTTTTGAGAAAATAAAAAAAAATTACCTCTATAAAATGTCAACTAGCCAACCCGGAGGAACAAACTACGACTGTAATGATCCGCCATGCAGAATCCAAAACAAAAAGCCGCTTTTTGCGCTTAAAATATCCATTCGGACCCGTCGGACGAATTTAATTCGGAGGGAGACATCGAGCAGGAGGAGGAGAACTCTTGCAATCCAACGGCATCGATTGTTCACAATAAACGTAATAATAAAACGGTTTTCGCCCCCGTTGGAAAATTAAAAAAAAGGGGTCGATTAAAATAACTACACGGTTGTAAGTACACTGCAAAGTTTACAATATTTTTTTTTACTACTATTACACAATCGTTGTCACACTCTTTGTATATATAAATATATATATATGGCAAACGTGTGTGTGTGTAACATGACGACGTGTAAAAAGAATTCGGTGTACACATTGCTTGTTATTGTTGTTGTTGCAGTATGTAGGGGAAGAGAACGCGTTGAAATAAAAATCGTTTTCACGCGAATTATTCGTCAAAAGACTACCACCACCAGTATCATCACCGTCGCCCTAAAAAAAGTCTTTTCGAGAAGCAATTTTTTTTTTAAATCCCTTTCCGGAATTTAATCAACGACAACGCGACACGGTCCGTTGATAAATAGCGTATACGCGATGGCGTGTTTGATCATCGGTGCCAATTGTGTGAAAAATTAAACGGCGTCGATTTACAATTTATAACGACAACCACACACATACATCCCATTCGTCGTCGAGAATAATCTCATCCGAGTTACTTCGACCGAACGTAATATAAACATTGTATGAAAAAAAAAGAAAAAAGGACGACGGGCCAATAATATCACGTTTGTATGGTATAATAATAATAATAATAATAATAATAGTAATTTTTTTTCCTCGTCATTTGTTCTCCTTTTATTATTCCTATATAATTCGTTTTTTTTTTCAAAATTTTTTTGACTACATTCGTTTACTCGCACATTTATTATTTCTTAATATTATACTTTTTTCTTTTTACCTTTTTTTGTTTCGCAGCGTTTTTATGATTTTATTTTTTATTAATTCTTATGGACGTGGTTTCTTAGAAATTGTTATTAATTGCGCGTTTTTTTTATATATATTTTTTTGACTGCTGAAATAAATTTCCATTAGTTATTACGACAATGTCGATGTGTCACCATGCACAGTTTTAAATCTTATCGCGTGGTCTAACCTTCAACACCATTTTCGTTGAATAGCAATAGCGACGACAGATAGGTTCGTAATGCATACGGTTTCAATAACTCTATCGAAATAATAATATATTGTGTTTGAAATACATATATGGTTAAATATTATTGGTGATTTATCATCGATTAGTCTATTATCGTTATGAGTGTGTAAAAATGTTGTACATATGCAAATGATTAATTGTTTCACTAATAACGATTACTATATTATTATTATTATTATTATTATTATTATTATTGTTATGAATTAATCAACTATGCGTCTAATAATTGGTTTTAAAATTACGATCTTTTTGTAAACACGCGGTAAGAACAAGAAAAAAAAATTTGGTTTTATCTATTTGACACGATGTACCAGCACACAGTAGTTTCCTCGAGCGCAAATCGTATGAAAATTTACAAAAATGATCGACTTAATCGTTTTAGATTTGGGCAATTATTGTATTTAAATACTAAAATAAACGTAGATATAAATTTTTTTTCTGAATAATATTAATCATATATTAATTATTTACAATATATGCACTGGTATTGGCGTCACTCAGTACCGGGTTGAAAATTTAAAACTATGGGTAACTTTGACGAATTTAAATTCAAAATTTTTAAATCAAAGGAAATAATATATTTCTTTGAGATTTATCATGTGTTTAATATAAAATGTATCCTCTAGGTCCGTTAAATATTTGGAAAC
Source organism: Chaetogeoica ovagalla (assembly GCA_032441825.1). NCBI lineage: Eukaryota > Metazoa > Arthropoda > Insecta > Hemiptera > Aphididae > Chaetogeoica > Chaetogeoica ovagalla. The sequence continues at coordinate 146,918 of CM063747.1, read as the reverse complement.
TCGATCAAAGAAGTTTTTATAAGATTAAAATTGTTGTAATTTTTTTTTTTTAAGAAAAAGATTGATTATAGTAGTTCTTTAATTTACTTGCTGGTACATTTGACAATGCTATTATTTCTTTATTTTTATAGATACCTCATTGACGTTTAGTTAAATGGTCTTCAACAAACATTGTTTTCTTAGAAAAGTCTAAATATCACAACTGTTGCATTTAGAATTAAATTTTACTTGATCTGACCGTGTTTATTTATTTTTTTTAATGTCTAATTGGGGCAATAATTTTGTAGATAATTTAAATTCGCATATATCGAAAACGAAACTCGTAATAATTATCGATATTATACGTTAGCTGTAGTGTATAGAGTGTTGTTCGAAAACGTTATCGGAACTCAATAGGCCTCGTTAAAAATGTTTGTCTAAAAAAAAATAATAAAAATAAAAATACTCTTCTTCAATCGGACGCTACTTACGGTTTTTCGATGTATACTTTTATATTTTTGTTTTGTTTACAACTGTGTCGAGTCCCCTTTTCCGTCGTCGTTTCGTCATATTATATTTTACATAAATATATACACAGCAGTGTGTAAAAAAAAAGAAACGTAAACATCACTACTACGTACACAAATCGCTACCGTGTGTGCTTCTAATTTTTATTTTTTTTTCTAATTGACCGTCGGCTTTTTAACACGACGACGGACGTAATTTGTCATCACGTAAACATTACTGTACGGATGACACACGTCTTTCGAGAGACGAACAAGAAAAATAAAATAAAGTAAAAATTAATACCGAAATATCGTCTCTTACGGAACACGTTTTCCTCGACACTTCCCGCAACGTTAATCCGCGTGAAATCGGAACTGACGACACGTCTTATTATTCTTCTGGTGCACCACTTGTCGTATCCTCGTTTAGTAGTTTCTTATATTTAGTCTGACGTGGATTTCTCATTTATAGATAGGATTACCACCGCACATCCGTTCTTTATACTGTTCCAAGCACGTGTCCCCAGAGTATCGGGTGGGAGCAAAGAGAGGAAGGTCATTTATAAATTTTGAACACAAATTAAATGTGTGACTAAAAACTAACAATGTTTCATCGTCATTAATTTTTATACGTTTTGATTTCTGCAAATAACTCGAAAGAAAAATATTACTTAATATATTATTAATATATTTTAACCTTATTTGATACGTTTTTGTCGAGAAGAAAATTTAATGAGTTTTCAATGGGCATTTCAAATTTACTGTATGGAATCGAATTAAGTTCAGGACATATGTGGTCAGTTCATTGAGAAAAATGACTTTTAAAATAAAAACTCGAAATGTCTATCCTTATACATGAGAATCGGACCGAGAGAAATTTATTTTTGTTGAATTTCAGGTGTCCCATAATCCCCTGGATGTGTGTTTGTACACACTTTATCGCCTCGTTTAACATTGATAAAAAAATTGAGTTTGAAACAATAAATTATAGCAGCTTTCCTGTGTGTAGTTAACGGCGATTAAAAAACTATTTTTTAAATCACTCTCCTCTCTTCTATTCACTATAAATAAACCATTGCGATTATATGTGATCGATTATTGAAAAGCTCAGATAAAATGTGATATTATCATACGCACGTAGCAGTGACTGTAGACGATTTTATCGATCTACGATAATACAATAAGTTTGTGTGTGTTGTTTAGACAGTTTTAATAATACACCTATGGAAAGAGGTTGTCGACTGCAAAATTTGTCACCGAAGTGAATATTCGATGCAAAAAAAAATATTGCTTTTATTTTTAATTTCACTGTAATGAACCGACAGTGTTTATTTGAAATTTTTTTCCGTATTAAATAATATTAAAAAGTTTTCTTAATATAGACGTACGTCTCTTATATTAGTATATATACTATTATATTAATCATCGTGAAAATATTTTTATAATTCTTTCGAAACCGGATTGTCCGTATCCATATAATACATATATAGGTAAATTCATGTAGTAATTCCTTTTTATTTATTATTATTATTTTTTTTGTTTGTCAAATCTGTCTACTATTATTTATATTTATATTTTATTGTATTACATTTATATAGAACTGTATTTATAATACACGTAATGCCGTGTCTCGTATACGAACATTTCTGTAATGATGAAATACGTCCTCCGTATCAACGCATAATAAACGAGAATCTCATAAATACGCCGTTTAACAAATGTTTTCGTACGTTCATTATATACAAATTATACAAGAAACTTACATCCGTGAAATAGCCGCCAGTTTACCTCGACTTTATTTTCTTTGAAATATATTTGTAAAAATCAAATTATTAAGTACTCGTCGCGAGTTTCGTTTTGTAACATTGGACGACGGAAAGGCGAAAAGTCATTTACTCTCTCTCTCTCTTTCTATCTCTAAAGTAATTTTGTTGTAGTTTTGTAATATATTCATTTTTTTTGATATTTTTTTCTCCCCTCGTGTACATTATATATTTGTAAAATTTTTCTTTTTTCATGTCTTTCTACCCTTTTGCTAATAATATAAAAATTAGTTGCTCGTTTAATATACTACTTTAAAAAGAGAAAGTGAGAGAGAGTTTAAATTTACAAAGAAATTGTATTTTTGTTTAAATAAATACCGAGTTTGTTGATTAGGTTCGCGAATTACTATAAAAACTATTTTGAATTCTAATAAAGTTCGTGTCTTAAAACAACGGCAGAATACTCACTCGTTTTCCTCTTTAGTTAAGACCTGATTAAGGGCAAGAATGAAAGCAGAAAGATTTTTATCGAAAATATAATTGACAGATTTTCTAAAGGAAAATAATATGTTAAAACTTTTTGATTTCGTAATATAAAACATCGACTTTATTTTTAATATCGTATTCCGTTATCATTTCACGTATTATTACAATATATTTTATGTTTTTAATATTTTAATAACGCGAAAATATATTTCTTTTAATTTTTTAAAGTATTTTTGATTTCGAAGTGTCGCATATCGTCATTATACTACATAATAATATATAACCGATTCTTAATTCTTAAATCCGGTTTCTCGCCATCCCGCGAACAACTTTTGGATGATTCATTTGGTAGATAATTCAAATATCGAAATATTTATTTTGATAAAATCTTTTTATCTTTTTTTTCATCAAACAGAACAAAAAAACATGTAGAAAATATAATATGTAAATAGCGAGAGCAAAAAAAAAAAATTCATTTATTAGTGAAATCTAATATATTACAAATAAATTCGTATTTAATCGGCGCAACATACGTTTTACACACGGATTTGTACTAAAAATATCGAAATATCATCTGATTTATGTGAAATAAAATTTTGAAGTTAAAATAAACACTACTCAAAACATTGTTTCGTTCGTTTATTTTTTTGTTTTTTTGTTTAATTATTGAGAAATTGTTTTTTATACGTACACACGAGATACACAAAAAGTGTTAACAAAACTGTGTAGTAAATGGATTAACATAAAATGTACGACGTATAACAATGGATTCTTAGTAAATACAACAAATCGTAATGCAAAAGGAACTAATATTTTTTTTTATTCAACATTTAAAAATAAATACCGCACAATAATATATTTTGATTAATATTTGTTCGAATATTTTATAATATATATATAACTTTAGAAACTACTTTTTTGGGGGGGAGGAAAAGTATAAGGAAACGATATATAAGTAACATACACACACACACACACACACACACACACACATTACGCACATAAAAAAAATCTTAAAAATTAATCTACAGTAAAATACATCGTTTCGTAAATAACTAATTATAAAGTAAACGGGGGGGGGGGGGAGAGGGTGATGATAGAAATAATCGAATAATCGATAGTAAAAATAAAAAGTCACATCTTATGGTAGAAACCACAAATCTCCTCTCCCTCTTATAAGCGGGTGCAAAGGAGACAATTAATATTAAAAACAACAATCAATTTTGATGCGTCACGACGACGTACGTATTTTTTTTTTTTTTTTTTTTTTTGTAATGTATTAAACGCTGTTAGTATTTTAGTGAAAACGATTTAATATAATATAAATAATATTTAATAATAGTATCGAGCAATGGTATGGAATTTAGGGCCAAATGCGATCGTCCAGTTCTCTCCAGTGGTGGTGTTGGTGGTGGTTAGTCATTCATTTCCATAGCCTGAAACGAGAAAAAAACGATTTATAAATTTCATTAAACAGTGTAATAAAAATAAAAATTGAAGGAAAAATACAAAAATATAACAAAATATAACAAAAATATACAGTACACGCTTGTTTAATTATTTTGTTTTCACAGACACACTATATGTTGTATTATATACATATATATATATATATATATATATACAGAAAGTGTGCGAATCGATCATCGAGACGAGCAACCGCGCAACAGAATTTTCGACGTTTTTATTAACGTTTATAATAATCTCCCATTAGTTTCGCTTGTATGTAATTTATAAGTAATGCGAGCAATAAAAACTATATTAAAAGCTAAAACAAAAATCCTAATCGCTCAATTCGGACACAATTCGTGTATCCTAGAAAAAAACAATATTATGCGTATATACATTAACTGAAAAACACGAACTAGTGACATCGTTGATATCAAAATATCGGCGGAGTCAATGTTTAAACATTACATTAGAGTAGAAACAGAAAAATGTAGAAAATATTATTTGAAAATTAAAACGAAACGCGCTTAATACGTTTTGCAGTGTAACGAGTAATATTCGTGTTAAAAATATTATTTCAATAACGTAGTTCTCTTTTCTTCTTTTTTTTTCAATCTACAGAGTCGGGTTAGATGTTTGTTGTTACGTTCTCGGTTTTATATTTGTTTGCGAAATATTTATATAAAAGTGGTTTTTTTTTTATTTGAATAATATAAAATACATATTAATTTTTAAGATGATTATCTCGTATATATCTATGCAATGTCAGCAATATTGAATTCTTATATAATATTATTGTAACGTTATATTGAAATTCCTATTAAAGCGAATAATTATATAAACGGGTTAAACATTTGTCGTATATATCTGCTCATTTTATTTTTTAATAAATATTCATATAAGAGTGGTTTATTTTATTTTATTTTCACGTACGCGTATTATTAATCCACTAGCGCGATAATTACTAGTTTTGGTGTAAAATAGGTATTTGTATAATAAATAAAATTCATTAATTACGTACTAATTATATGTGTATAATTAATATTATACAACTATGTATTTAGACGGTTATGTTCGGGTTATAATAAAATGATTTCTGACATTTCATAATTCTCGGTTTAAAGGATATTTTCATAACCATAAAATAGAATTCATTTCCATACCACCACGAGATCATCAACATAATGTAACAATAATAATAATAATAAATTAAAAAATACCTTATTACTTTTTTTTTGAAATTTCTACTGAAATGTAAATGTTCGCGACATCTCCGTAAATCATTCGAATTAAAAATCAATCCGTTTCGACCATTTATGCTACAGTTCGTAAAACAATCGACGAACAATTATTGTTCGGTTAAATTTTCATGTGCCACCTCCTTACATCGCCTTTTAATAATTTAAATTTTACGTGTACTAATAATATTCACACGAGTAAAACAAACCTAAGAAATAATCTGATAATTATAATGTAAACACTTCAACACTCCGCCGTATACAGTACATAAAATAGTTTACCGGTAAAAAAAATGTATTCGACGCATCTCATATATAAAAAAAAATAATAGTGCGTTACGTCCATTCTTTATACCTTCGACAATTATACATATGTATACAACTCAATTACTCAACACACAAAAATATTTGATTTTTGTTAATTAACAAATAACTACGAAAAAAATTATACTACTGTATTTTTCCTGATTAATCGGTACATTTCGATCGATCATTGTGTTTTCTTTTTATACTGTTTTATCTCGCGTAGTCCACGATAATATTCTGATCTAGTGCTGTATATTTATTGCATTTATATGAAATTAACATCCGCGATAACTCCAAAAAAAAAAACTCGTTTTTCCGTATGTCGCACAATATTAATATCTCGAGCTGAAATTTATATGTAATATAAAAGCAAAAATATGTAATTAAAATTACTAGTTTTACTAATTACTAATTTACATGAAGTATGTAATAAAAAAATTGTAATTGTCTAGTAAAAAACTGCAAACTATTAGTGTATAAAATACTGCTAAACCACCAATTTTTTGACAAATTATTTTACATTTCTGTTGCTTATTATGAATGAAATTTACGAAATATGTAAAAAACAAAAAATGTGTGTGTGTGACGAAATATATAGAAATACGTCATATTTTATTGAAAATTGAGTGAAACGAGAATTTATCATTTTAATTAATTTATGACGTTTGAGAGTAAACATATGTATTTACATAATATAAATCCCCCAGCCATAATAATAACAAATTGTAACAGTGTATTTCCGTATATGATTTTAAAAGTCAATTTCGATTAATAAATAATAATTATATTATTATGTACTGAGTTTTTAAATGCAATTACCGCCTTCAGCGTCTCGTCGTTATACCTGTCTTTTAAAACACAGTAACCGTGCGTGACCTTAACGACCAGTTATATAGTGTGTGTGTGTGTATGTGTGTGTGTGTGTGTGTGTGTGTGTGTGTGTGTGTGCGTATGTGTATGTGATCATAACTTTGTGCAACAAAACATCTCTTATTATGTATATATGTTACAACGTGTACATAAACAAAAAACGCGTCTCTTCTCTCTGATAACCACCACATCACCAGTCGCTGTTTCTGACATGTCGTCATATAACGGAGAAAAACAAAAATAAATTATAATATCGACTTTTTTTTTTATAAGTATTTGTGTTGTGTCGTTGACAAATCGTGTAGAGAAAACTGAGTTTATTTATAGACATACGAACGTTTGCGCGCAAATTCTAAAATTCCTATCAAATTGATTCTAATTAATTCTTTACAAATACTAATAATTCCTTTCATTCGTTTCATATTGACGAAGTCGCCAGCCGGCACGGGGAATATTAACCGTGTTCGGTGCGCTCGCAAGAAGATAAGGCGGCGTCATATTCGCTAATTAATAATCGTGAATTATGGAATGTTTTGAGACGCGTCTCAATTCGCCCGCACCACCATAATGATTACGGCGACGATTTAATTTTCGGCACGTATGACTATTGGCAACACCGAATTCGATAAATAGTAGTCGCCGATAAGTTCAAACGAAATGTTTTGTTATTATTCTCTCGCCGTTTTTCATTTTTACGTTTTTAACGGTTTTTGGTGCGAAGCCGAAGAATATTTTCTTACCTCGTTGCAGCCATTTACCGTTTTTTTCTACCGAGCCGTCGCAGTGTTTGTCGCCGCTTCGTGTTGTCATTGCGGCCAAGCGAATCGTGTGTCATATCATCGGTGCCGTCCCTAGTTTTATTTCGCGTGTTAACGTCCGTTGGCCACCGTAGTGCCGTCGTTTGCATTCCGCGCGAGTTGTTTTTATATGCCTATTGTGTTTTATTTTGTCACACCACCGGAATAACCGTTTAACAATAATATGTATGCCCTAGTCGCTGCGCTTTTGTACGCCTACGTGTGATCCGGAGCTGTTGTAATTAGTCGCCTCACGACGTTTGTGACTTTTTTGTATCCGTCGCCGTATTGTCGAACTATTGTATGCCGTGCTGTCGTTCACGTACCGTTCGTGTTCGTTCCATGTAGCGTTGCCCGCCACCTACCACCGTATCCCGCCGATACAACCATTGCTACTTGTCGCCGTCGTCAGCATCGTAGTACCTACTCTGGGTCCAGGTCAGATTATTTTCGATTTATTATCATTTGTTAAATTGTTCATATCAGATATAAGCATTCGCGAGTTTTTTTTTTTGTCATTTCTTCTGTATCCCCTCCCGTGTCCCTCTTGGTAAATAGTTACGATCACTTTGTTTTTTTTTTATACTTGAATTAATACAGTCTACTCTTTTCTTTGCTTTATACAATTGTTGTTTTACATTTCTTATTAATTTCTGTGCCACTATTTTTTCTTAATCATATCTCTTCTCCAGCATTTTAGCTCCGTGCGCTTCGTTTCGGTACTTCTCCTGCAACGATTACTTGACGGGAGACTCTGGTTCGTACAAACCGGTTTCATAAAATAAGTCGTCCACGTGTCTTGAAAGATTTTCAAACGGTAATTAAAACCAATTTAGAAACGAGAAATCTACTCTACTTATTCGAGTTCGTAGGACTGAAAAACGTTTAAAGCGAACGTTTTAGAAACTGTTCGGATATCCACAAATACCAAAATTGACATTTGACTCTGACGAAATTAACCAATGAATTACGTGTGTAAGAAATTTGTTTGAAATTAAATTTTTTTTTTATAATTTGTTAAATAATATTTTTGGGTATCGGATGTCGGATATCGTCACTAGTCGTGATAAATATGTCGGTTGACAAGCCGTCCAACCAATGTGGCGACACTGCGCAGATAGCCGTTGTGGCCGAAACCGCGACAAAAATGATAATGAAAAAGGCGCGTGACGCGTGAGTTGCTCGTGTGTATGGTGCATGACGGTTATTATTATTTTTTCGTCCGGCTATTGTCGATGTTTTTTTTTTTGCTTGGTCCGCTCAACAAAATGTATGTAGAACACATTTTTGTTTTCAAGTTGTATACTTAACGCGTGAGCTCCCTCGTGGCCATACGGCTGTTCGTGCTCGTTCTCGTCGTCGCGACTTTTTTTTATTACGTACCTACGTATAAGCGCTCTCGCCGCCGCCGTATCGTCGTGCACTGTTTTCGTATGTATCGCTCGCCCCTTGTCGCCCCACTATTATACGGCGTATTTACGTGTCCCGGTTCCGTTTTTCGTTGTTACCCACACGGATGGGTGTGCATCTTCGTTGTCGCTGCGCTGTCATGTACTAATTCGCGTGTATTCGCCATAGTCAATACCGCCCGGCCATGTAGTAAGTAGTACACCCACCTTTGTATTACCAGCCGAATTCGATTTTATGCACCTGCATGTACACATGTACGCCATTTTGATTTCGGCACCGATATAACTGTTGGGTACGCGTTATGTTTTAATCTCGTGTCGTTATACTTGACTCGGGTATGTACCTACCTACGCTTTGCCGTCACCGGTCCAACAAAAAGGTACGTTAGATACTTCCGTCATTGTACGTACATACATTGACATTTTAATAATATTCGTAATATTCGTGAGCGCACATTTTACGTCGTCGCGATAATACCATTCAACACGTCGGCATGTTCTCCTCGTATACGTTCGTTTATGCCGAGTATGTGTACGGAACGTCGTACGCGCGTGTATGACCGGTCGGGTCATCTGTGACATTATAACCGCCTACGACGTGTCGGACGGCGGTCATTATATTATAATTGTGCGTATAATCAACGTCGATAATATAATATATATATATATATATGTGTGTATATATTTCGACTTCGCCATTCTATCGTTTTTTGGTGCCGTACGCGTATGTGCGCGTGTCACCGCATGTACAGGCTCCGGGACGTGTGCTTATAATTACACCATATGGCTCAGTCTCCATTGATAATTCCATCTCGTTGACGTTTGAGAGCCACCATTGTCTCGAACCATCATCAGCCAAGCTCGGTAAAGGTCAGACGTATTTCTTGTTTTTGATATTGCAATTGTATATGAATAAACTATTGTATGGTATACGCCTAAAGTTATATACGTATATTTATTGATGTGTTCCCTCTGTCCCTTAATATTAAGTTTTTACATTTTAGTTAATAATCGTTAACAATCGTCTTTTTTTCTCAATAATACAGTCCACTTTATTAAGTTCTCATCCTTGAGGTTCTTATAGAGGACCCCTCATCGCAGCTGACAACATCAGAATCAAGAATTTCGAGCGAACAAATATGCTTAAAAAAAAATAAATAAGATTATTTGGAAAAAAGTGAATAAAAACGTTTAACAAGTGCACGGGACTTTTTAGTAGTAGTTCACTGTTGTTAAGAAAATAATTATGGAAATCAGAATAAGTTTAATTAGATTGGTATTGTGTGGTGGTTTCGTGAAATTGGACGTTTTTTTAACCTCGAATTGTTACAGCTGCTAAATGCTTTGGATTTCTTCTTCTTCTTAAAAAAAAAAAAAACGCATTTCGTTTCAATAATAAACAATAATTTATTCAAAATCGACTACCGGTTTTTTAGAATTAAAAAAAAGCTTTTCTATAAATAAAAATTCCGAAAACTGGTGCGAGCAAAAATGGACGTACGAGAAAAAGTCGTCGCATCGTTTCGTCGCGAATAATAAGCACTGTTTTTGTTACGAAACAGACACGCGTCACACTGCAGACAGCGACGCCGGTCCGTAATGCTGAGACACACGAGCAACGAGTTATACGCGTCACGTGCTGGTCGCGCGGTGAACGTGTGTGGTCGCGGCAACAATCAAAACAGCCTCTATGTATAGTAGTCGGTCAATGGTGCCCAAACGTTTAGTTGTAAATAAATAATAATGATAATTACGAAGACTTTATTATTTCTATACATTATGATGCATAGACCTTGGAGTCTGCAAATAAAAATTCAAAATAAAATCTACCACGTAAATCCGTGTTTGTGTGATGTGATAAAAAAAACTGCTCTTCTCGTTATTACAACGGGTCTCATACCGTTTGGAAATAAACTTTTTATTTTATTTTATTATCGTCGGCGACGAGTAAAATTATGTTTAATCGCGTACGAGCGGAACGATAAATATTTTTTCGGTAACCAGTAACGTCGTAACCAAGAAATTCATGTAGGGGAAGCCGATAATTATTACTTATAAATAGGTCAAAATTGAAAGTAATATTTAAAAAAAAAATGTTTTCCCTAATATAATTTAAATAGTTACATTTTTATAATTTGGTGAACATTTTAAGTTAGTATAAAATCAATAGTTTCAAAATAACGAACGAAAAATTAAATCGATTTTGGCGAAATTCGTCATTTTTACCACCGGTTCTTTTTTCTTTTCTTTGACGCTTGAAAAGAATATAGTGAAAATGGAAAAATGACCTCTCTATAAGTAACGACTAGATACTATAAAGATCTACTTCGTCACGATTGCCACACACTTTGTTGCTCTTTTTCCTCTTCGTGAAAATCGACTGTCCCCTTGCACATACAACAAATCTTGTATAATTCAAAGGGGCCTTTGAAAAAAAGGATGCGAAATGTGTTTCTTCGAGAACACTGTAATATATGTACAAGATTCCATGTAATGAATTCTCGGGTATAAACACAGCGTAGACACGCGGTACGAGATAAATAAACGAGATGTAAAAGGCGTGAAACACGCGTATTATATTATATTGTCACTGATAACGAGCTTTATTAAATTTGACTCCCCTCGACACACATACACACGCGAGACCCCTTTCGCGCGCCTCTCCGGAATAAATAATCGTCGAATTAATTTATTCCCGCTGGAGACGGAGGAGAAACCACGCGCACTTAACGGCGATAAAGTATTAAATGCGCTTTTCCATGCCATACACACACACACACACATACACGTGTGTTTCTCCCGTGATAAGCGTATATTACGTACGCGTTTAGAGTGATTTAGATTTTCAATATAGTCTCTGGCAAGGCAACGGAAACCTTCGTTTTAATTATAAAATGATATTTTTAAAAAATACAAATTTACCTCAAAAAAATTTTGTTGTTCACACGTGAAAAAACTACATTCCACATCTTTCGGCTTCAATTTGCATAGCACCCGATTGCCTTTCACTATTAGACGCCCCACTATACGTTTCTGTAATCATTCGACATGCCTTCGACTGTGTCCACACAGGACAAAGGCAAACAACGTTGTTCACCTTTGACCAAGATAAAAACACCGTGTGTGTATGTGTGATATACACACAGATGATGTGTTTGCCGCGGTCAGAAGCGAACAACGTTTTTCGCCTTTGCCCGTTGTGGCTATACTGAGCAGTCCGTCGGTTGCGGACCGCTATTTATACGTGTTTTTCTATATGGCTACTACCCTTTGTTGTAATCGCGCGATGGCAGCGGTAGTGAACGGTCGGTCCGAGGTGTACTCCCAGTAATTTCGAAATTTCTCTTGGAAAAGTGGTTGATTTTTGGCGTTTTTTATAACAAAAGTTTCGTCTTATCTAGACGAAGAGTTTGGTGTATCAAACGCGGGATTCTACCTGAAATCCAAGGAAATACGGAATACAACGGTATGCGGATTTCACGAATACGCGAAAATTTCTTAGGCGGATTTCTCCGGTTCGGTTCGTACGGCCGTCGCGTTTTTTATAGGAAATCAAACAGCTCTTTTTAGAGCTTCATTCCGTGCCACCCTCGCGGGTGTGGAGTGTATGCACGCGGAGCTTTCGCTAATGCCAACACAGGAAAATCGTCGTTTTCACGCCGTCGGCCGTCGTTGAAAGAGAAAGCAGCGGCTGTGTTATCGGAGCAGACTAGGTTTGGTGTGCGGATCAGGTAATTAGCGACCCGACCGGTCTCAACGGTGGAATTTATCGGGTCGCCAGCCACCCGAGCAGGTAATATAAAAAATTATATATTCATATATTCGGAACGTAACAAATGCACTACTAGGTTTCTTTTTTTAACGATTACCAGGGTGTTGGGTTGTCATCGCGCGCTTAACACAATACTGGGATATGGTGGGTTAAGGACTGGTGGACGAAAACAACAAAAAGGAGATAAAGGGAGCTCACGATACTCCTGGAAAGGTGTTTGAGGGAATCCAAATTTCCCGACAGCTGAGAGATGGCGGAGGTCGTGGTGATTCGGAGGGGTCCGGACAAGGACTCTTGCAACCCGCAGTCATACCGACCGGTCAGCCTTCTCCCGGCTGCCTCGATAGTTCTGGAAAGACTGATAGTGAACAGGTTCGTGAGCGAGACGGAGGTAAACATGTCGGGGGAACAGCATGACTTCAGTACGGGGAGGTCAACGGTCAGTGCTATCAGGGATTGCCTAGACTGGCCTGGGGGTAGGAAGGAGAAATTGGTGGTAGGGGTCTTTCTTGACATCTCCGGGGCTTTTGACAACCTGAAGTGGGCTGAACTAATGGAGGACATGGTGGAGGTGGGGGCCTCAGAGGCCATAAGGGCTATTGTTAGGAGCTACCTGTCAAGTAGGTGGGCAGAATTGATGGTTGAGAGGTCAGCCGCTAGGGTTAGGCTTACGAGGAGGTGTCCACAGGGATCCATACTGTGGAAAATCGCAATGGATAGGGACCTCAGGATAAAAAGAGATGATAGGATAAAGGATATTTATAAGAGCATATGTATTATATAATATAAAATAGTATTACATAATATTTATATTCGTTGATAATAATAATGACTACGTTTTAGTTGTATAGTAGTAATTTTATAAAAATTATTAATATTATATAATATTAAAAAAAATCAAATAAATTCACTTATGATTTCTCGTTTAATTAAAATACTATTTTCTTTTTTTAATATACCTAATAAATAAGAGAGAGAGAGAGATAACGAATATGTTAAAAAAAAAGATATTTATTTCGTAAATTAACATTAAGGTATATAAATCGTTACACTGTTGTAATAACGTGCTCCGATTTAATTGTAACAACTAGTCTCAACAAACGCGTTTTATATACAACCAGTCATCTTATCACTTGAAAAACTCATCTTAAATTACGCGTTATATGATTGAATTGTACATTTTACACAACTAAACAATCATATGTATTATAAAATAAATAGCGTTCATTTCATTGGATGTAAATTGTAAAATGTAATTTTCAATATTACACTATTTTTTACAAAAAAGTATTCTATATCTTGAATTCAACATGGATTGTAAACAACGGAAACGGAAAATATTCTGTTAACGTACACGCAGCTTATTACCATTTCGATTAAACAAAGTAAAATGTATCAAATTTGTAGACACATTTGAAAACTATATATATATATATTATATTAATCGATCATTTATGTTTAATATTATTAATATTGCGTGTTTGTTCGGATCATGTCGTCCGCAGATATGATATTTTTCATCGTATGAGAAAATTCCAACTTCGATGGAATACGAGAATATTTATAGTAAACGAAATTCTACAAATATTCGTATATGCGAAAAAAACACGCACACCCACAAATTGTAAAAATTCGTTTCACCAGCGTCGTTATATTATTATCGAAATAAATGTATTTTTTTCAAATAGTTTTTCCACTCTCTTTTCTACTAATAAAAATTTTAGTTCTTCCTTCATTAAAAAAAAACCACGGTTTCTTTTACATTTTCCACTGCGAATGAATCTCTTCAAATCGTAAAATAAATCCCGTGCGAAACAATCGCCGTGTCGTGTAATTAATTAAATTATTTTGGACGATTTCGTCTTCGTCATCTCCGATGAATATATTTTAATGCGCCAACGAGTAAAATGTATACGTAATCATCGCGATTGTTTGAATTTTCATTATATTATTCAAAAAGCCTTCTTCGTTCATTTATCAAATGTCGTTTCAACAGTTGTTTCGTCATATGTAAATTGCAATCGGCATTAATAGTCGAGTGACTACTCGAGTCACCGGTAAGGGTTCGACCCCTGTGATGCTTACTGTATTTTGGGCATTTCGAAAGAAAATTAAATCGGCCTTATGGAAATCGACACCGTACGATGCCCTCGAATCATCGAAATTGTTTCGATTTTGTCGTTACGTCGCGCGGCGGTAATTACAAATAATTACACTGCGTTTAATAATAGTTAAGGAGATCTGCGCAGGGTTTATGTTAACGATTTGTGTTCGGACCGGATATCGGTTTCTCTCTCTCTCTTTAGTGTGTACGCTACGATTTATATGTGTGTGTGTGTGTGTGTGTGTGTGTGTGTAAACCGTTGAGTAAAGTAATTCGATCCATAGTAGTAACTCGATGAAATTCTCGATGATATTATATTGTAATGTACACGAGGGCCCAGTGTTGTGGGTGCATACGCACACGTGTAATTTATGCGCGAGGAATTCTCTGCCGCTGTAGATATAAGCAGTCACTGCCGGTATTATAGAGATGAGGGTCGGCGCGATGATACAGTTTATCGCGCGCGCGAGCATGTCTTTCGACGCCTGTGAGAGAATATGTGCGCAATAATTCAACCGCAAAAATCAATATACGGTTACGTGGTATGTATACTACGCATCGAGTAAAAATATATACATTCATATATACATACATATATATATATACTTATATATAATATGTACTTATTATTATTATTAACTTCGTATATACTTCGACGATAACGAAAACTGTTTCACAAAATATTATTATTTTATAAACGTTTCGTTGAACACACACCGATCTCTATAAATATAGCCATACATTTTCTTTTATACCTAATAATAATAATAATAATATTAATACATTAATTTAATTTCGTATTATTTTTTTTCTTTTGTTTACCTTTTTATGAACGACACTAAATCGATATATTAGCACCGAAATTGCTATTACTGAGTGTAGTGTACTCCGAGAATATTTATTATAAAATATTATAATAATAGACCTTGAGTAGTAATTCTTGTTCCCCATAAATTTCGTTCGTGTTTGTCAATGTTTTATAATATATCGGAAAACGATGATTTTGTTGCAAACATTAGCACAGAGCCATCGGCAGCACGATATAACGAAAATATATTCATATTTTTCTTTTTTTTCGGATTTAACGCACGCCCACGGAAGGCAGGTTTTTTCGTATGGGAATTCGGCGCGGGTGATGATTATTAACGAATACATTTTCATTTCGTCGTTGTTTTTGGTATATATTTTTTTTAAACAACGTATTTTAAAATCGTAATAGTGTTTATTAAATTTGAAATTTCGATATTTTTCGAGCAGTAAAGCATAATTTTTTAATTTCATAAACAGTTCGTTACATTTATTTAAAAAAAATTATGTAATTTTTTTTCTTTTTATATAAAATTATCGAAATTCATCTTAAACACGGACAATTACTCACTTGTACCGCTGCCAGTTGTTCCTCTTCCTCCTTAGTAACCATCACCGTGCTGTGGTTGTAGAGTCCCTGAGCCATAAGTTGCAGGGCCAGAGGGTTTTTGGTACCACTGGCCTTCTTGATTTTAGCCCGTTTGTTTTGGAACCATATTTTGATCTGGGCCTCGTTCAGCCCCAGCTCGTTAGCGAGCTCCTGTCTCCGTCTTTCGGTCAGATACCGGTTCTCGGTGAACTCTTTCTTCAGTCTGGTCAACTGATCGCCACTGAAGGCGGTTCGCGGTCTCTTTTCGTCCTGTTGCTGTTTGTCCTTCTTCTTCGGTCGTCTCGTCCGGGGACCTAAGAAAAAACCATCCGTCATCGGTTAATCGCCGACGGCAAACGTAGAAATTGGAAAAAAAAAGTTTTCTTTTACAAAACCACTGTGTGTGTTCACTGGTCAACTGCTAGTTTATTAAAACGATAAATCACTTGCCACAATAATATACAACAAAAGCAGAAAAATTTATTTTTAAAAAGTAATTTATGAAAAATAAATAAGTCTGCTTGACTATGGCGGATATTTTCGGGATTGAATTTCTGAGCAATTGTATCGTCTAGTCCATAGTGTAATCTGTAGTTTTCAACTTCAAACATTAGTGTATGACATCGTCCGATTGGTTTAATTTTAATAGAGTCCTTAATGGAAAACGTCTGTTCGCGGATTTAAATCGAACGGATCGTAATTTTAAAGAAAAATAATATTGGAATTCATACGTATTTTACGGGTGTTCAATGTCGGATGCGAGACTTGTCGATCAGGAACGTTTGTGTGATGTGAAAAGATGACGTCGTGTACTCAAAAACAAATATGATTTGAATTCATGCAAGTACAGTTAATGTAAAAAATAAAAGAAACGTATTTGCTCGAAAATCGACCGTTTTTATTGTTTTACAATTTAAGAAAACAAGGGGTTAAAATTACTTTAGTGACACTTATTTGTACGCAATTACAAGTTTTATTTTTAGCGTCTATTCCACAGAAAAAGTTGGTATAATGTGTGCGTGTGTGTATGTGTGCAAATGGACAATAAACCGGTCGGATGTATCGTGTGTGGTCACGAA
The DNA here is from genome assembly GCA_032441825.1 of Chaetogeoica ovagalla. Classification (NCBI taxonomy): domain Eukaryota; kingdom Metazoa; phylum Arthropoda; class Insecta; order Hemiptera; family Aphididae; genus Chaetogeoica; species Chaetogeoica ovagalla. The sequence continues at coordinate 129,764 of CM063747.1, read as the reverse complement.
CGGCGGAAGTACGGTAATATTATTCAAATTGAAATTTGTACGTATCTAATTTTATTATTTTTTTTTTTTTTAAAGGGAATAAAATCGAATTTAGCGCAACATCGACGGTCGTTTTTTTGCATGTTTCGGCGTTATCTGTGAAACACGTCTTAAAAAAAAAATATGAAAGTCGCATTCGTACGACACGCACAGCATCATTGTGTGGGAAGGGGGGCATTGTAGTATATTTCACATTCAAAGGGGGAGGAGAGGAGCATTTAATAGCGTCGTAAATGGGTTATAAGCACAAACCATAGATAAAATGAATCCATAACAGGATAAGACGAGGTATACACATAATATTCTATGTAAATCGCGTCTGTCTGTTTATTGTTTTGCCCACCTGCGCTCATCGTATACCAACGAGGAAAATACCGCAAAAACGAGCAGAAATTTGGCTGTTATATCAAAATCCGCCTGTTATATGGTTATGTTCACCATCGTTTGATATATATATATTTTTTTTTTTTGCTAAATATTTATTTCCGTGTCGAAATGTTATTATTCTATTCTATTACTTTTTTTTTATTTATTTACTATTATTATTTCAGTATTTTTGTTTTTATTTTACCCGATACACACGTCAAACGCGAATAATACGGATAATATTTATTTCTCCTTGTAAAATATTTTGTGTAATGTGAATTTCATATCGGATACCACAATTCCTTGAAGTGTACCATACAATTACCAAACAATATTGTAAAAAATAGATTAAAATGTTTTTTTTTTAGTAATAATAATAATAAATTCGTATACACAAGCCCATGTGTGTGCAGAGGCTATTTATTTATATTATTACTTTTTTTTTTCCGATGGCAAGTCGCACACGGATTTTTTGGGCTATAAATTTTGGACGTGTACAACACGCAAATTATCATTTACCTACTGCTACTGCTGCTGCTGCTGCTAATAATGATAATGCGTACTTCTGCAGACCATAATATCTATACCGATGGCCCGGGGGCGATTATTCTAACACACACGCTTATATTGAAACACAAATTTTATTATTCGAACGTACATTGTTTCCCCACGTTGCCCGCCTGTGCGTATAATTTAATGAACTCAATTTCCATAATATCGTATACATACAGCATCATTTGCCTCTCAGCTCTCACTCTGTCTCTTTGCCTCTCTATTTCTCTCGTAGGAGTTGTTTTGTTTCATAATAATAATATTGTCCGCAATAAATGTCGTATAGTCGAAAAATATATATGACCGCCAATGTAGTGTAATGTACAATAATAAAATATTGTGTGTAATGTCCGCTAAGATATTTCCCGCTACCGCAGTGATAATGTTAATAAAAAATAAAACTAGTAAAAATAAAAAAAAAACAAAAATTAAATAAATAAACTTATAAAAAAATAATGATACGCGAATGATATAAAAATAAATAACTATAAGTTAATACTCGTTAATAATATTAATAATAATAAATTCTTATGTACACGTGAACATAGAATTGAGCCAAAGCTTATTTATGAAAAATAAAAAGTATGTGGCGCATAGAAGTTGTGTGTGTGTTATTGTTTATATTACCGAAAAAAAAAAAATAAGTAATCATTGGCCCATATTATATATTATGTATATATTATGAGTGAAAAAGGACAAAAAAAAAATACAACGACGCAGTAAAAACGAACGAAATTACGTAGGAAAAATTATGGACGTTATAGTAAAAAAAAACGCTAAAGAAATCGTGTAGGTACAGAATGAATTAAATTGTTTAAAAAGAACAATTTTATTGTTTGTTATTATTAATATTATACATAAATGTTTTTTTAGTCTGAAATTATATTTACAATTTATTAAATTTGTACATTTCTTTGAATGTACAGAGCGCCTCGCCACAAAGATCTTTGATTTGTTTTATTCAATATTTTTAAGTCTTTTCTTTTCCGAAAATTATTAATCACCTAATAATAACGAATAATATTGGGGAAAAAATCCGTTTCAATATCGATCACAACTATAACATTGATTATAGCGAGAAAAATAATAGAAATTTTAATAATCACATTTTTTAGTATTTTTCATGATATATATGTATATATTATATATATACTCTTCACATTGACTGAATATTTACGTACGTACACAAAATATTTAATAAATATTAAAATAAATAATAATAACATTACTATATTGTGGTAACCACATACGTCGTCTCGTGTTGCGGTTTATTTATTTATTTTAAATACGGCGTGTGAATCATTTTGTAGCTCCACCACACCTACTCCTAATCACGTTTAAAAAACCGACACGCCTTTACTTGTCACTTCCGGACTATTATTATAATATAGTTCGATCGACTTGTTGAAATAAATCGACGTAGCAATAAGAAATTATAATCATTAATTGTACGCGGAATACCATTTTGATTTATTATCAATGATAATATCCTCAATAGTAAGCCTGTTAGGTTAGTAAAATGTATACGATAAACGTATCTACGCGATTATTTTTAATAATATATTGCCCCCCGGAGAATAATTACGACGACAATATGAAATACAGTTAAACATATTGTATAAGAATATTATTTAATTTTTTAATTCGATTAAGAAAAAAGAACATCTATATTATAAATAGCTCCGAGAGACAAAATTTGTTGGGAAATCGAAATTATCCGATGATAATAACAACAAACGCGTATATTAACACTGCTGCAATAAGTTAATAATCACTATTGGGGTATAATGTTTGTTTTGTTCTTTTCCTGCCTATTTTGAAAAATTATTAAAAAAATCATACGAATTGGCAATGGTAGTTTTTGATGAATTCACTCTGTATGTGTTAAGCAAATTAATGTTTTAAATGACTTTGTAAAAGTATTACATTTATAAATAAATAAGTGCCCGCCGTTTTTGAAAATTCTTTATAACATTGTAAAAAATAATAAATTAAAAAACCGGATATTGATAGTCTCGCAGTAAATCGATTACTATTTAATTTTTCGTAACTGGTCTGAGAAATTTCCAATTTCCACTGCTCTTCTATAGTCTTGTACAAATCGTCAAGCACATTTGCGAATGCGTTGATGTATGGAATTTACAAAGGACCGGTTTCATATATAATAATCTAAGATCTCGTCGATGTTTCGTGAAATATTTTTAATACATTTTATATTTATTAGCATTATATATATTAGTCGATTCAATAATAATTGTACAACAAACGAATCCAGGAATTTATTGGTTGTCCGCGATTAAAACACATGTGTAATATTATTATTGTTATTTTTATTATTATTATTATTATTATTATTATTATTATTATTATTATTATTATTATTATTATTAGGGATGAGAAGTTATAGGAGATAAAAATATGCACAGAAAAATCGAAAATATGCGTAAAATAACAGTAAATACGAAGAAAATGAATTATATTTTTTTAAACGAATTTACATTTTGATAAATTGATATTTACTTAATTAAATACATAAAAAATAACTGACCATCCGAATATTTTCAACGGCAAATCAGAGAAAATGGAATAAATGAAGAACATATTACACGTATATAAATACAATTTTACGTTTAACGGTTGAACGTTATTATTATTTTCAATAATAATAAATACTACAGATTTATTAAAATTAAATATATAATTATAATTCGTTTATATGTACAAAAAAAATCGTTAATACGCTGCTGTCATTGTTGAAAAAATTATCAAAAATACGAAAAAAACCCACTGATATAAACTCGGTAGGTTACAGAACACTTTTTTACCCCATATAATTATAAAAGTATGCGATTTCTATAACTTCTCGTCCCTAAATAATTATTATATTATATGAAAATGGCAGACTCTCCTCTTGGATTTCATTATATAGAATTTAATGTCGTGAACGGTATCGCGTTTGGTTTTTTGCGATAAAAATAACGCAAAACATATGTATAGAAGAAACGATATTTGTATTCCTATTTTATAATAACTATATAAATTCGACGTAGGTATATATAAAAAAATATATACGCTTTTTTATTACACGAATAAAATTTTAATGTACTACTGTAGATCATCGTCATCCGCACAATTACTATTACTATATTTCTTCAATGTTTATACGGCGTATATTGAATAAATTACGCGTGTTTTTTTTATGCCCGACGCGCTGTTTATTGCGTTCTTCCAGATATAAAATCCGAACTAAACGATTATAATATTATTACCACCGTACACATAATAATAATAATAATAATATATTATACGGTATATAAATATATCGATAATCTTGTCTAACTACTAAATAGCTGGTTTAGGGAGTTTTACGTTTTATAATAATGACGACAACGAAAATCGTTGTCTAAATTGTTGGCAAATCATCCAAGAAAATCAATATGCGTTATATGTTCCGATAGAGTCCGAGAGTAACGACACGCAATTTGCAGCGAATCCTTTGCTTATTAAATATACTCGTATGTACAGTAAAAGATTAGGTTGCAATAGAAAAAGAAAACTGTTGTCAATTATGACGACGAGAAAAATAAAAATACTTTTCATTTTTCGTCACAGATCGATTATTATATCGTTCGGTCGCGCGATTACAATAATATGGTGTGGGGACGGTCAATCGACAATTTATATTATTATTATACGAATGAATTAATCGAATTTTTTTTTCTATAAATTTATGCGCGTGATTTACGTAAAAATTATTAAAATGATTTGGTTTATTATGAATGGGATAGGGTTCTCTATTACGAAGTGCAATAAAGCGGATATAATACGAAGGTGTTAATCCGTTTTTCATCTCGAAAAAACGTATTATTACGACAACGGGGTCAGGCGACCGTATTTTATTATTTTTCGTCGTTAAAAATTTTTTTTATTAATATTGTAACGATACAATTTCACTATGTCGTCACTGTCCGTCATATTTTACCATAGTTGGAAAAAACACAGCGGCGTGAGCACGAGACCATACACCTCCATGTTATATATATTTTTATCGACTCGAGAGTTCGAGTCTGAAAAAGCTAGTAGAAACATCTAGTCTCTTCATAATATTAATTATTTTATATTCTTACGAATTAATGTAAACGTGTAACTATAAGTGAATAATCCCACTTATAGTACCGTAATATTAATAATAATACCGTAATATATAATTTTAATTGTTTCGAGTTATATATTATTATAATTTTAATTATTTCTTAATTCTAAAGGCAAATTCAACGATTGTTCAATAGTCGAGTTAAATTTTTGTTTTATTTGTTAACTGTAATTAAAATTTTAAAAATATACATATTACAAATTACTTTTTATTAAGAAAAAAATTGAAAAATTATAATATTCCCGTATTTAATTGAAACCGTAACCGAAAACAATTATAAATGTTTTTAGTACCCACGGATTAAAAATAATCATCTCGTTGATTATTATTGTTTAAATATTTCCAGATATTTTCGAAACGTTATGTTTAGTACAATATTAAATAATATTTCGGTACTTTTACACCGTGCATGCAATTCTATATGCGAGAGAGAGAGAGAGAAAAAACAAAACATTTTCTACGTCGTTCTCCAGAACTTCTCTTGCAGCCGAGGAGAAAGGAATGCTTCAAAATGAGCTCGCAGATTAAGTACACTGATATATTTATACACGTTTGTATCTGCGAATTATATATATAAATAATTGTTCGGATCTCACTTTTTTTTTTTTCAATTTATATTTATATAAGCGTATTTTTTTGTGCTGTTGTTGGTCTTATATTTTGAGTACGAGTGCTGCTTTTCGTGTACTTACTTCTTCCTATATTCGAATAAAACAGAAAAAACAAAACAAATAATTATAAAAATGAAATAATAACAACAATATATATATATATATATATATATATATTTGCATAATAATAATATTATAACGGTTCAGAGATGATTTTGGCAGTATGGTGGTGGTGATAGTGGTGATAATGCGGCCGGCGGACATAATAATAATAATAATAATAATAATAATAAAAATAATATACTGCAATTGGCGTATGTTGTATATTATAATACAAACGCGTGTATGGGATTTTCGAGGAAATATTTGTATTGCGCAACAAATATTGGTCGACAATACTACCGAAATCTCAAGGATTTAAATTTTTTTCTGGATCATGTGTTCACGAGAAATCATTGAAATCACTGGAAATATAAATTACGACAATACTTATACGACGCGCGCTTGACCCAGTTTCATAAAATATATTTCGTGCGTTATTATTATTATTATGTGTTGCCGAGGTGTCTGTAGTGTGTGTCCAATATATTATTTATTATAAATATGTATAGTATGTGCGCAAGTACTTATTAAAATAAAATAAAAAAAATATATTTATTTGAGCGTCTGCGAACGCGAGAGAACCAGCGCAAAGCAGCAGTATCAACTTATTATCCAAAACAGTTATCACGTTCTAAAGTCGATTTCGACTTTATGATGAATTATTGTACGCGATAAATAAATAATATCGTGCCGGACGCTTCTAGAGTAAAATGTTTTTTATTTTTTTTGCGTGCGATTATTGTACGAGTATACATTTTTATTATCTTTAACCATTCGTTTGAGTCGTCGATTTTTTAATTACGTCTACCGGGAGTTTCTTACTGGCCGATATGTCCACGTAATGACAACGTATCGGTTTGTTCTCTCTCTCAACGCTAAACTTTAATACACATTTTTATTAAGATAGACCGATTTATTATTATTACAACGGTCGCAAGTAATGCGTGCATAAAAACGCGTACGGAGATGGCCAATGTAATATAAAGTCGTTGTGTATGTTGTGGCGACTAATTATTTAATAATATTGTCGTGTTGTCATTTTAATACTGCAGATGAATATTGTGACAAGGAAAAATTACAGCTCATTTTTTGACATATACTTACGATAATAATAATAATAATAATCCTACTAAAAAAACAAAAATGGACAAAAATTCGTTTAAGAAAATAAGACATAATATAATAGTAATAATATATATTTTTTAATACTCTGATATTTTTGTATAAAATAATATTCACGTAATCGGCAACTGTAGGATACTTTCGTAAAACTTATACGACGCGAAATACCAATTATAGTTTAAAACACGCGCGGTCGTAATAATTATATTAGGAATTTACTGAATGAAATATTTTAAGATTTAATAATGTTCTGCTCGCTAAGAAGTGTATCCAAACGTAATATATATTTATATAATTATTCTAAAAATGTCGCGAATATGCTTTGAACGGTAAATATATGCGAAATAAAAGTTTCGTTTTAAAAAACGAATTTTGTAATTGAAAAATGTTGCCGTATAAATCATTCGTTAAAAAAAATTGATCTCAATCAGTGCCGTAGTCAGTTTTCCAGTTAAACTTTATATTACCTCCTGGTTATCCGCTATTATCGATGGACTGCATGTGTGTGTACTTTTTACAAAACACGTAATTTTGTGTTCGAGAAATGCTACTTACTTGATTTGTACATTATATTTTAGAGTATACGTCCAGAACGGGGTATAGAAAAGTTTATTTAATTCTATTTACATTTTTTTTTTTTAGATATTTTCACTTTTAACTTTTATTACACAATTAAACCTTTATTACAATTTATATTTAAGTGTATTATTAATTTTGTATCCGCCTATTATTCTGTACGCTAATATGTAATAAATACGTGAGATTTTTAGTGAAAAAAATAAAATCCATCATTTCTTTAATTTTTCGCGCGAAATAGCCGTCGAGTTTTCGTTTTAACAGAACTTACAGAGCACGTATAAGTGTCTCAACGATAATATTATTGTATTCAATACCATTCCAAATGTGCAATTTTTCTATTTTTTATTTTTATCCAACAAACGATATCGGTCGGTTAGTAATTGGCGCGACGAGTATTTTAGCATTATTATTACGAATACGATTTCTGACTGATTATTTATTTTTAAAAATTGGTGTTACTTTAAAAAAAAATTAAAATTATTTTTTGTACGAGTGGGATTCTTTCACCCCACAGTCTTTATTCATAAATGCAACCAAAGAACCAACCAACCACTTACCCTGACTATGTATATAATAATGTGTTTATTTCGTATACGTGTCTTTGCAAGCAGTATGAAAAAAATATCTAGAATTTGCGCAATGAAAATAGCTGCTGCTGCTGTTCGGCTGTTGTCCAAAATATTAAATTATGATACAAATAGTCCTGACTAAGTATACTGGAATAAATGTTTTGTTCGTCTTCAAAAATGCGTGTTTTTAAATTTTTAAAATATTCACTATAATACGGCGGCAGTGTTTCCCGACATCTTAGCGACCCCTTAGAAAAAAAATTCAAGTGTACCAAAAAAATGTAAATCATTTTTTTTATCATATAATGCGATAGGTTAGGAATTTAATTCTGGTAGATAAATATGAATATTAATTTTTTAGATTATCCATATATAATATAATACAGATTTACATAATATATAGTAATTAAATTAATTTTAGACTTATCGTGACTGTATTATTAGGTATCGAATGAAAAGCATAATTTTTTTTTAGAATTTATTAAAATTATTTTTTTATTTTCAATTTGTAATTAATACAAAGTACACGGTGCAAGAAAAAAATATTTTTTTTCCATCCATACGTTGGGAAACACTGTTCATATGGCCTTCAGCGGTCTTTTTCACGCGACCGAATCGCGTATGCTAAGAAAAAAATATTCTTACAACAATTCTCGCGACCAGAGATTGGTGTATAAACAGTGTGCAGTAACCGTATCGAAAACGATGTTGCAGTGCGGAAAGAATCTTAAAAAAAAAAAGACTTTTACTTGATCGATGCGTCTTTATTGGAAAAAAAATCGTTATGTTCCTCTCATTCTCTATTTCAAGAACAAAATTAAACCACTCGGGGTCGAGCGCAGAAAATCGTCAAATGATATTTGTAATAATTTTATTCGTCGTTGTTTTGTATAATTTTAAATGTTTTTAAAAGTTTATCGCACACGAATTTTTTTTCCCACCCCCTCCCCCAAAACTATAAATTCCATGAAAAAAAAAAGTTTCATATAAAAATATACATTGTTCTCTGTCTATACAATACAAACAAATCGATATTTTCAGTAGAAAATTTTTTTTGCGCGTACACGAAGAGCTTTAAATACAATTTTGATATATTTGACGCGGAAGACAATAACGAATTTTATTATTATTATTATTATTATTATTATTATTATTATTATTATTATTATTAAGACAAATATTCCAAATGATTATTAGGCGCATATTATTATTTTTTTTAAAAAAAACGAACGACCGCTCGTCTCACTATTGCGTTACTTTTTTTAAACTATGTATTACACTACTACTATGTGTGTCTATGTGTGTGTATATATATATATATATATATCATTGTGCGGATTCTGTGTGTATTATTTAAGCATGTATACACACTGCGCGCACACGATTCCAATTAAATTAGCGGCATTAATTTGTAGACTTATATATATATATATATTACATATTTACCGAAGAGAGAGAAAGAGAGAGAGAGAGAGAGAGAGAGAGAGAGACCACCCATGGCGTTTGCTGGCCGGTTGCCTGCCCGTGTATGTGTGTACCGGCTTGTGCGCCGCTTACGTGCGTGCTCGCCGCCCGCTCGTTTGCGGTGTGTGTATATTACGACTACGACGACTGGCACATGGAGTCGACGATAAGTTTGCATATAAGTCCTTCAGTATATATTCCTTTTTTAACAGACTCGCATTTAATATATTATACGAACGCTATTATTATTATTTTTTCTTTCTTCGATACGTTTTTATATTTGCGTACGACGTGTTTTGTTCAGTCACACGTATGTGAGAAACAAAAATTTAACGCGACTCGCGCGCGCGGAAACACCGGACAGTCGATATAACATTGAATCAATAGGGCTAAGATTTTAATGGCCTACAAAAAAAAAAGTGACCATATAAAATGTTTGAAAAATTAATACTAATAACTGAAAATGTGTGTAACCGGCCGGCACGAAATTAATACAATAAATAAAAAAAAACTATACAATTAAAATTTTTAATTTGAATTCTGGGAAATAAATTTGAAATTTTATTTACTGCTGTTGCAATGGACAATCATCAGTGATAGAAAACGTTTTTGAATTCTTCCTACGTCCACGGGTAAAGTAATCGAAACGAATTTTAACGAAAGTGATATCGTGTTATATCGAAGCCATCGCATAGAAGACCTGATTCAGTCCTAGCAATTATTTTCAACGAGCATATTATATTTATACAAACAATTGATACTTCGAATTATCGACTATTTCTGTATAAACTCGTATCATGCAAGTATATGTAATATTTACACCTATCATTTAGAAATAATTATTTTTCGAACGTAAATGAACAAGAATAAAATTACTCGGACATAATAATAGTGTAAAAATGACTTATAAATTAAAAGAATTACCCGACTATATTAGAAAACGATATAAAACTTAAAAGTAAACAAAAAAAAGACGAACGTTCCCTCGTCACTCGTGTACAATAAAAATAAATAAAATTAGTAGAGAAACTCCCCTTCATCCCACTCGATGAACACTGACATTTATACGTAATATGTGCCAAGTTCTAATCATAATATACACACAGTTTAATTATTACATTTTGTAACCGACCGTTGTAAGTATATTTTTCAATGTTAATTAATTATACATTCATAATTTTGTTATAACTTACATATTTTAAAAATGATTATCATCATCGTACGAACAAATATTTAATAGTATTTTTCTCGCATAAATAAATAAATAACTATTTGTGACTTTATAAACGTAACTCGTTACCAAGTTATACGTTTTCAAAATTATCTCTGATATTTCGTAATTATAGACACACAATTCAAGAGAGATACTCATCCCTGATTATGTTTGCACAACGTGTGATTAGTGATAACAAATCTGTTCGACATATCATTTACGGTGTCAATAAATACAGTATATAGTGTAGTGACCTAACACGCGATACACACGTTTTTTTCTGTGTGTATACGTATATCAATCGTAATTCATTTGAATAAAAAAGTTCTTGATAATTTACATATATATTTTTTATATTATTGATTGATCTCAGCTGATAATAAAACACGGTGTCAGGTGTGGCGGAATTGTAAATTTATTCAAACCGCACCCGTGAGCATTTAGAGATTAACATAGTAATTTAGAGACAAATCGGAAAACGATTTAATCGAAATTCGACTTATTATTAAAAATAGCAAAATAAGCGAAAGAAAATTGCTACATGGAAATGTATGTACATTATATTAACAATAGATAAAAAACAATTTTAATGATTATGCAATTATATCTTAACATTTAATGAATATATTGCGTTTCAAAAAAACACTGTCGTTGAAAAGAGTTTATTCGAAATGTTTTTTTTCTTTTTTGTGAAATCACACGAGTTTGAAGTTAATAACGTGACCGTGTTATTTTTGGAAATCTTAGATAAAAAAAAGAAAAATCTCTGAATAACTTATTAAGAGAATCTGCAAAGTTGAGTTCAGATAAAACAGAACCAATGTACTTCGAGACACCTGAATTGTTACCGCGCGCGCAGTAATTTACTCACTCGGTACTCTACTCGATATATTGTACTCTGCACACATAAATATTTATACCGGTTTAAAATGCGCGTTTGTAAGACAAAGTAATTATATAATGTCTACATTTACACTGCGTATCCGTACAATAATATTAAATTACGTACGCGTCGTTTTTGAGAATAGCAAAAAAATATCACGATCAATAAAAACTTCTTGATAATAATAGGAGAACGGGTGTGATGACGGACGGAGTTGTGTCAACCACAACAATAATCGTTTTTCGTATATAGACATAATACCTCGTACCTACCACGTACGTGCAGTAGTAATACACGTTATGATTATTTATTATATTATTATTATTATTATTATTATATAAACTGTGAGATGTTCCCGGTGGCTGTGAGGGATATCAGAGAATATTAATAATATTTTTTTGATACTCTCTCCGAATAGTAATGAAAGAATACATGCGAAACGATGATTGTAAAAAAAAAAACGCACGACTAAATTTTCATTTAGTCGTGCGTTTATAATAAGAAATTATTATAGAAAATTGTTTAAATTTTTCGAAAGCTCTTTGGTGTTCGGTACACGCGTTTTCATTCTTTTATTAACACAATAAGAATTGGAGCCGATTAGTAGTAGAAGACTCTTTTAATTCAGTTTTTATTATTATTACACACGTGTAAAATAATAAACGAATTTCCTGCGCACTCGCTAGCGTATAGGACGAGTTCATTGAATGACTGTGTAAACACATTATTATCTGCACGCACGCGTTTCTCTTGCAGTGCGGTCTAGACGTTGGAAAAGTTGATTGACCTATAAATACATATAATAATAATCGCGTTCGTACGAAAACATTATTAAATTATAATTATTAATTACGCAATATGACGTTGTTATTATTATTTACTATCAGGATTTTTTGACATTTTCCTGCAGTGAAATTGTTTTACACTGTGTTCGACCAACATAGAAAATTAATATATTAGAAAAAGAAAAAAAACCATGAAACGAATACCACCTAAATGAGTATAACATACAACGGTTTCTTGTGTGAAGATATTGTCATGTACACGTCTTATTAGTAACAAAGACATAATATATAATAATTATTGAACGCTACGATGTAATAAACATGTAAGTTTCGATTGAAAACACAGTGTTGTATTTATTTTCCTTATAAAACGCGTTGATTTTCGTTATTTTTACTAAACGTTCGTGTAAATCCGATTTTTTTTTACGTTTGGTCGATAGCGCCAACGCGATTATTTTTATTTTACGGGTTTTTTAACGTTAAAATTAAATTCCGTTTTAACTCGTCAATATAATATTAATAAAATAGTGAAATTTTAGCAATGCGACGTGTGATAATGGCGATTTTTTTTCCCTATATGATAATTAATTATTTAAGTATATTTTTGTAAATTCGTCGTTATTGCGTTGTATTATCGAATTTCAATTGATTATCATAAAAATACTGTTATTTCGTTAACACTGCATACATTTTGCATTATAATTTTATCTTAAATATGAGTAAATACGCGATAAAAATATCGAGAGAGAAAAAAAACGAAATTTAATAATAATTATTTCTAAGTAATTTTTATCATTATCAGTTGTTTAAATTTGTGTACGTTGTATTTGCTCATTCGAAAATAGAAAATTAATTTGGCAATAAATACTAATAATAATGTAATAAAAGTCTGTTAAATATTATTTACTCTTATCATTTAAATAATGTTGATTTTATTAGAAATTATTATTATATTAGATAAAAGATGACGAATTTCGATTAGAAAATAAGTAAAAATGCAAAAAAAATATGTAAAATTAAATTTTGAATTTTAATTCTCCGAGTCGTGAAACAAATAAAAAAACCTCATAAGAAATATACAAACGTTATGAAATGCTGACGTAATGATTAAGTTTAAATACAATACGTTATGAAAAAAAAGAAAAAAAATCTCTTTTAAGGGGATTGAAAGCAGACACTTTCTCTCTTCGTCTTACACACACGAAACATAGCAAAATAGATGTTTCCTACTTCGAACGTACCGATCGATCTAGTGGTGCAATAAGAAATTTGAAAACAGATTTGAATTCGTCGTGAAGTCTACTTGAGATCGACTTTCCCTCACGTTTTTAATTTTTTCTCATGAATTCTTAAAAATTAATTGTACAATTTTAAAATAAAAAAATCGGTTAATAATCAACGTTTAAAAGTCTCAAGATAAAAAAATGAAAAAATGGGAATATCGTTGTATAGTAAAATTCACGAGGAATTCAAATATTTTTTAAAATTTTTTATTGCACCACTAGATCAATCAGCACGTTTGGAGTAGAAAACGTCTAATTTGCTATATTTCGTGTGTGTTAGACGAAGAGAGAAAATGCTCGCTTTCAATCCCCTTAATGCAGTGGGATATAATTATTATTAATTGAAGATTCGATCACCAAAAATTCAAAATACCACGTCGTGGCGCTTCGAAAATGAGATAAAACCAAAATCGTTTTACCCGTCGGATCAAAAGGATTTTTATACGTTTTTTTTTCTTTTCTTTTCTTCGTCGATACGCAAGAACTCAAGAATATGTGGGGTGCGCGCGCGTTTGTTAACACGCCAAAGGACTGCACAGGACGAGTAGAAAAAATATAAGGTGATCTTGTTTAGGACACGACCAAGAGAACTGTGGTGGCCGTCATAATATTCGTATCCTATTGTGTGTGTGTGTGTGTGTGTGTGTGTGTCAAGGGTACGCCAAAGGGGTTCGGTTGAGTCGTCGTTTGGTGGAGGACTGCTGAGCGCGGTGCACAGTTAGACACGTCCCGCTGTGGTATATTGTGTGTGTGTTGTGTACGCGTAACAACGATGGCACACATGACATAATATTATAAAGCGTATTATATACGGGAAAACGTCACGGGCTGCTGTGTGGCGGCGGCGGTCCATTGTATATACGAATAAAATAAACGAATTTCTCGTCGTCGTTTTCTTCGGACGGTCGGTCATACAAAAATCGAAGGTCTCTCTCTTCCTATATATATATATACATATCCTATTCAGTGTGTATAACGATACGCGTTTATAATAGCGTTTTAAACGACGCACGTGTTTTTGTATTATAAGTGTAAACACGCATATTTCCCTCCCGTCCACCAAAATGAAAAAAAAAATTATTTCTATCGAACTGTGTCGCGCGCGTATGGTCGATTTAAGTTTTTTTTTATCTCCTACACTGCTGGACCGGCAATATGCTAACCGATGAATAGGAAAAAGAAATAAAGCACCGGTGTTTTAATTAGATCGAAGAAGAAGAAGAATCCGGTAGTTTCGGGGCTGCTCACCGTGAATACAACACGCGTGATGTATATGTGAAAAAACTATCGTCGTCCGCGTAGCCCCAGTGTAATTATTATTTAAAAATGACCGGAGAACAGAACAAAAAATACGAGTTTTCCCGCTCCTCCTCCACGCCGCGCCACCTATTGCCGGATCCGATCGCCCGCCGCGGAAAGATCGATCGCGCGCGTCTGATGACGACGACACATTAATTGTAATACGCGTGACTTCTCTAATGGACTAACAACAGCAGCACACGACATATTTTTATTATATACGAGAACGATGTTATTCTTACTCTCTATCCGTGTGCGTGTGTCCTTCGATTCCTATTCTCATTACGACGCGTGTTTTATCCGGAAACGTCCATAACACGTAGATATTGTTGTGTCGAACACGAATATTTTATATACGTATATATACCGTTCGAATCGGTGTTAAATTGTGTGCGGTGAGAGAAGAGTTCTTAATGATTTGGGCATTTACAATTTCAAATTTTACGCGTTTTATTAGACTAGTTAGACGGAGCTAGAATTCTCAAATTCTCCTCACTGATTATTAAATCCGGCTCGAGACCGGGCCTATTGAGTTTATCATTCTTAAAAGTGGCCTATTCACAAATGAATAAAACGTTTGTTGTTCATAACGACTCTAAATAAGACCGTTCACCACATCGTATAAGCAGAGTTCTAAAATGTTCAGAGTTCTTAAGTGGGTAGTCAACGAGGCGGTATAGGCATTTACATTTTCAAATCTCAATTTTACGCGTTTCAATGTAAAGAGGTTAAGAGGCAAAATTTAAGTTCACCTACATGTGATTAAATCCTGCTTAAACCAGGCCTATGAGAGTTTAAGATCTATATGTCTAGTATATTTCATAAAGCTTTACTGCAGATGATTAAAAAAAAAAACGATTTTCTCACAATTCGGTCATATATCTAATTGATTTTTTCTTTCTTTTTTGCTATCATAGTTTATACACCGTTTATAAAACGGGTAAAAAACAATTACCGAAAATCGAAAAGAAGAGGTAAGTGATGGTTGTCGTATTATTGGATTTATCGGATAGAATAGTACGTAGACTATTTCGCGTATAAACTAAATTACAGCAACAATGGACCTCCCAATTACAAACGACAATATCTCGTATAGTTTAAAAAAAATAATAAAACTTAATGGAATAGTATTCAGTACAAAAAAAAAAATAACGCTCAACGCGCATTGGATCAATTCGCTCTTAAATTCAGGAAACCTCGAATCATACGAGTAATAAAAAGCGACTGATTAAATCGATAAATTGTGAATCTCGATGAAATCACGTTATTTATGTTATCTTAAAATATTTAAAAACGCGTTGTATTATAAATAATAATTATTCGATTAGCTCATTCTTGTAGTTTCAAACGTGTGCCATTATCGATTTTACGTGAAATCACAATTTAGCTATAAATTATAAGTAAATATCTTTCAATGTTATACCTAAAGAAGTCGAACTGCTCAAATGTGAAATATGCTATTGAATTTTCTTAAATATAGTCTCAACGACTGTATGTTTTTTGTCCATCGCTCAGCGTTGTAGGTGACATGACAGTGACATACCTAGTAACACGTTCGTTAGTAGTATATAAAATTTGCGATTGTTTAATTGCGATTATAACAATTTATTTATAGAATATTTTCTGGACAACTTGACGTGTCTAATAATTGTAGTGAATTAATTAAAATAAGCCGAGTGCAAAATGGCACGCGGTTTACTTCGATTACGTATCAATTGATTTATATATAAAATTGAGCGCGAGATATGTTTAAAATGAGATACGTCACATACATCGTCGAATATGAGAATATTACAAACGTTTATAACACTCGCATTTTTAAAACTGCGATTTGTCTAAAATTTAAACTCTAAATCAACAGTTTATACAGTATACTTTTAATAGCATTCGAATTTTACTCGTTCAATTGGTGGTGTGTTAGAATCGACGAGTAGTATGTATATACCTGTTTGAAGTAAAACTAGTTTCGCGGACCGTTTAATATAATAATCGATTTAAATCAAAATTTAGTTCAAGAACAATTCACAAAAGTATAATATAATATAATAGTACTTTGAAGGTGAAAATCGTTTCGCGATTCGTTCATTAAAAATATAACGATAATAATTTTTTTTTTTTTTAAATACATTTTGTCGTTTTATTGAAAAATTTACGGCAGAAATATCCCTATTTCGTCTATACACGTATACGTATAGTGAAGTTATGTGTGTAAAATCGTATCCTTTCTACAGAATAATGAAAAACGTCACGATGTACTGCTAGAGGACGAGAATATGAGACGACAAATGTTCCAAAACAACCGACTGTCCACAAAAACAAACCGTTGCCATCGTCATGACGTAATGACACACGCACGTTGAGAGAATTTTTTTTATTGTTTTTGTATTGGTCAATTAAAATAAAAATATAAAAGACGAAATATTATAATGTTTTTGTTGGACGAGACAGAGTGTGAAAAAAAAGTGTTGACGTTGGTGGTCGGTCGAGCGAGGCAAATGAACGCCGCAAAAGCAACGATTGTGTTATTATTATTATTATTATACGCGAGATGATATAATACGATGTGTGTGTAAATTTTATTTATTTATTTCTTCCTCCGTATTATATTAATAAAGATAAAAATAATAATAAATAGAACGTGTAGCCGGTTAATTAAATATAAAAAAGTTTTACATATGGAATTATCACAGAGGTCCTGCAGCATCACGCTCGCAAACAACTTTTTTTCGTACAAATTTTACGTATTTGTAATATACTTTTAATTTTATTATACTCCTCCGCTTTGTTTTCTGTATCGTCATGTGTGTACGCGCGATGTGTGATAATCATGGAATTCAATTAAAAGAACCGAGGAAAAAAGTAGCGGGTTTTTTTAAATATATTTAAGTGATACGACACAATAGAGTGTAAAAAAAAATCGTCTGAAAAATTTTTAATGTGTCTATAACGGATATTCGCATGAAATATACGTGTATCAAATATCTATATAAATAAAATAAAAATATTTAGAATTTCTCGATTAAGCCTACATTTTTATTTTCATTAATATTATCGTACGCACACGACTCATGTTTATGCGCGATCGACCATTCACGCGGGAAATTATTGCATATTTCTGTGTAAATAATTTGTATTTGTAATTATTACGAATTTCTACACATGAAAATTGTTTAAAATATGTTTTACTAAAAATATTCTACAAAAACGCACCGGGTCCATCACCCTGCAGCTGTTGGGAGGAAAAAACTCTTTTTACCAACGTATAACAAAGAACTAAAATGTGACGACGACAACGGCCGATTAAAACATTTCTTTGATACGAAATACAGTGTAAAAGATAATATTGAGATTCGTCGTCGTTACTTAAAAAGTAGACAATTGCAAGAAAAATGTTTGGTTGTAACCTTTATCACTTGGTTGATCTGTTTATGATATTTGTTACGATTTCTTAACGGATGTACAAAGAACAAATTTATACTATTTGACATGACTACGAGAAAAGCGGGAACGGACTTCATGCTTAAGTAGTATAATGTCGTTAATGTTTTTTTTTTTAACTATTTTAATTCCATATATACTTTTTTTAATCCACTCGTTAATTATTAAATCAACTTTTCCCCCGTATTTTGAGCAAGTCAATGGCTTATTGCCAATCTTTTATATATATTACGTGCGTCTACTGACGTTACATTACGCGTATTTGACAAGAATTTTCTCGGATTGATGAAAATAGTCTTTGAAGTTCTGTTCTATACAAGAAATATGTTGGCGAGTCCGTTAGAAATCTTTGTTAATAACAGCGGTCTTTATAAAAAAAAATTAAATAAATTCGTGTCTACAGTTCAGATGCAATAGCAGAACGCGAATACGAATTGACTTCTGTCGAAAAGAAATATTACGAGAAGACGAAAATCAATTGCATTAAATCGAACTACTATCGAAGAATTACTAAATATTGTTAGACGTTTCGCGATTAGGTTTAATCGACACAAACATTCAATTTAAAAAAAAAACTCTGTTCCAACGTACATAAAATATGATTTTACAATACTTCTAAAATAGTAATCACGAGATTCGCGTTAAATTTTGAGAACCAAAAACATTCACAAAAAAAAAAAAATTATAACATTATCACGTAGCTAATAATTATCGAATTATTGTAATATTAACCATTAGTATTTATATACAAACTCCCTGCTCTACAATTAAACCGCTGTGTGGTGGTACCTATTAAAAAATGTTAATACTATTATAGCGGTTTAATCCGATTTAAACGAATTAAAAACTAAAATCGCCCGTTGAATTTAATAGAATTACCATCTGGGCATAGCCGCGGCGAGTCCGGCGAATTTTGTCGACTAGCCGGTTTTTCAGTTATCTGCTATACGAGTGTTAATAACGAGAGTAGGTGTTGTGTCGATCAAATTATGTGTATGTCTTACTGGTCCTAATCGGTTAATCTCATTTAGTATACACGAATCGCTGTGGTTAGGTAACCCTTCAAAATATTGAAAATCACGAATTTTCCGAGTTATTGCGGATAATTTTTAAATTTATTTGTATTGTAACAGCTCAGATGGATTGCCTACAAGTATATATACTCGTATATGTTTTAGTATATATGTAAATGTATATATGTGTTGGCGATAAATGATTTTTTTTTGTATCATATCCAATACTTTTGTTAATTAATTACATGAAACTAGGGGCACAATATTTCAGAAGACGCCTAAAAAAAATTCGAATAAAATGTGTCAAAAATATGTCATAAGGATTACGGCGTTGGTCGTATTTTTTTAATAACCGTAACGATGAACTATTCTAGGAGTAGTGCACTGTTTAGTTTTTTCGGAAATGAACGAAGGAAGAAAGTGTGGCCTTCAAACGTTTTGATTAATTATACGATTTAGAGATCGTATAATATAACGTGTACGTAGTACGCCTATTCGATTGAAACTGAAAAATCTTTAAAAAAAAAAAAACAAATCGTGAAGATTTTCTAATTAAAGTTATAGAATAAAAAATGCAATATAAGAAATTTAATGATTTGTTAAACGACGTAAGTTTAAATGTACGTGACGCGATGTTTTAAAAGTATTATTTAATATTATGTTTATTTTTTTTTATATAATTTCAAGTTAATTTTTTTTTTCTAAACAGACACGAGTGCGGTTTTTATCCAACTGCTGGTTATATCGTAGACGTTTTGAATATTTTGGGCGGAAATTACGAAAGAATAAATTAATAATAATAATAATAATAACAATAATAAAATTGTTACCACTTATGTATATACAATATGTTGAAGTAAATATTTCTCAAATCTTTATGTATTAGAAGGAGAGAAAAAAATCAGTCGATTTTCAAAACTAACAAAAAATTATATTTTACGGTATTTAACGAAATGGTGTTGGTTAATAACTAGCGTTTGATGAAATTCCTTGAAAATCTCAAGAAACCGGGCAGTAACAAGCGTATACGTCTTTAAAAAATTGAAATAAAAAAAATTAAGAATTGTCTAATCTCGTCTGGATGTGCTATGGAAAGTATGAAAAAGTCATTCGCAGACGATACAAAATAATAATAATAATAATAATAATAATAAATCAACCATTGTCGTGGATGTTCGTGCTTAAGTGAAATTAAAGTTTTGTTAGTATGTGTACTACGACATTTGAACGAAATGCGACGGAATAAATCATCACAATTTAATAAAACGACGCTATAGAATACGCTTTGTAGAAAAATGTAAAAAATGATAATAAAAAAATTATTATGTAAAAGGCCTTCGAGGTTTTTTTCCTTCCAATATACTGTCGAAGAAGTATAACATTTATATAGAACATATATTTTGTATGAGCTTATTTTTGTTATAGTTTTTAACGAAAAAAATTTTTTTTTGAGAAAATCGAAAATCAATCTTGTTAAAACCGGACCACCACTAGCACCAGTATCCAATACGGCGGAGTTCGGAAAAACGACGACTACTAGTCGAAAAGTTATACACACGCACATAGAAAAATAAATAAACGTTTGTAAAAAAAAAAAAAAACTCACAATAGTTCGCGCGAAATTTAAAAAGAGGCGAAACGCGTTGGAAATCCGAGCCCTAATAAGTGTTATACTACATATACCGCAGCGACGATTTTAAATAAACGCTAAAAAAATAATAATAAACTTCTTCCATACGTATGTATGAGATGAAGAGAGAGAGAGCCATAAAAAAGTATATATTAAAAAAAGAACCGGAGATCGAGAGCTGATTGACGGTGGGATGGGGAAACGTGGGGGGGAGGGGACGGATGAACGGGGTTGACCGCCGGCGCACATCCGCGCGCTGCTTCTTCTAATGAGGTAATGTTATGAAGGAGTTAGCGATGTGACATGGCACTCTGTGGTGGGTCCGGGGCCGATCTGATGTCTCTATTAGGACCTCTCTCGGGTATACGGCGCGAACTCGCGCGTGCGTATGTGCTCGACGTCCCGACGACGACGACGACGGCAAACGAAAAAATATACTCTCTCGACAACGGAGACCACACAACGCGGTCGTCGTTGGTCGATCACAACGCCGCCGCCGCGTTAACTCGCGCCGTCCGTCGGAGTCTCGCGTACGCACAGTCCGCATACACACACAGATTTAATAAAATTATCTTCAACGACACACTAACAGCACTACAACAGCCAAGTACGAGCTGTCCTTATATTATTTCATACACTGCGAGAAAAATAATAATAATAAGTATTATTATTATTATTATTATTATTATTAAATACACACACGCTGACGGGTAAGCCGAGACTTTTGAAAAGGACACACCGCGGACGTAGGCGATCGGAATGTGAAATAATTATTATAATATGATAGGGAAACACGGCTGTTTCTCGAAGAATCTCGCGGAGATTTTTATAACGAGACACCGAGAAGAAGATGATACACACACTACTGATCTCCTCTATAGTCGTCATGCTGTTTGACGTCGGGCAGTGTGGACATTTCAAGTTTCAAACGAAACGATTATAAAAATTTTTTTTTTACCAATTGCGAAAATAATGTTCTCCCGGCCGTGGCTGCGCGTACCATCCAGCCCCTCGTAGCCAGAAATATATATATTTTTCTTACAGGAGCTCTTAAAAGTAATTTATATTAGGTCTCTCGCAAAAACTTTAAGCCAGTGGTTCCCTCCGATTAACTTATTGACTGGTGGTCAGAGTTGTTTTTTTTCTTAAATTTACATTAATTTTTTTTTTTTTGATAAAAAATATTTTAAACACTTTACATGTAAAATTAAAGAATAAACAACGTCGCGTTGTAAGTGTAGAATACTTTTTCATTCCAAGAATAACGACTTGGTCTCAAAGAGTAATTGAATTCAATTCTAATTGAGTTTAAGTACCTATTAATTTCAATATTCTTTATTAAATCGTTATGGAAATTTTCAATGAATATATAAGTTTTTAATATTTACTATGGCGGTATTGATTATTTAATCGCTATTTTTACTATAATTATTATTCGATAATATATATCGGGTAAAATAACAATACTGCGGATTCAAATGAATATTAAAAATCTGAAAGTTTGAAAGAAAAATCAAAAATCACGTATAATAAAATATATATAATTATTCCGAATTACGTATATGTTTTTTGAACATAACGCATACAAATTAGGAGTTAGATCGTTCGAGGTTTCTTGATTGTTATACGGTAACGGCGGCACATTCGAAGTGGTTTTGTGGTAAATAATGGAATATAATAATAAGCTCGCTTTAATGAAAAATGTACATACAACGATTTTCTCATAAGTGAGAAAGTACGACTTTGTTAAAATTTGTGAAATTTCGAGAGAGAGTTCAGTGGCATATTGTGCCAGGGTAAGTGTTAATATTTCTTTCAAAGAAGAAAATTCACAAATATTAAAAGACACTAGATGATTTAATATGATTTCAAAAAAAGGAAGTGAAAAGGAAAATCATGGTAAACACTAGAGAATATATAGAGTAATATGTGTGTGTATGCATTACTACGCTGTTTCGTAACAGTGATTATTCATTAAATTCGTTTGTCATCATATAATAATTGCAGATTATTATTTTATTTAACGATGACTTATGCAAAGAATATATACAAAAATTGTTTTTTCGCGGTGAAAATATATTATACAGTCATCTTGATTATGAATGGTCAAAATAAAAAAAAATTTATACGTACAATATATAATATGAAAACATTTTTCCTCTTTTATATAACGATATAAGTAGTTTACTGTTAGTTTTCGTTCATGATTTTTTTTTTTTTATATATTTAGACGAGTGAATATTTAAAATATAATACGTGTAATGAGCCGACGACGAGTTCAACGAACGGTTCAATTATTTAATACACGCGCGTTTTATATTTAATAATTATTAATTTTATACATTTTTCAATTTGTTTCCAATATTAAATATTAACGCACGAATATTTCGCATATTTTTATGTTCACGGGGATTATTTTTTTACAAATAATTATAAAAAGATTTCAATAAGATATCAAAATAAACACTTTAAATAATATTAATAATAATAATAATAATAATAATAGCTTATATGCGTGATAGAGATTATATTTATTAATATATCTTTTTTACCTAAGCCGTAGATATATTTGAAAAATCATTTTTTATTTAATATCCCTTCTATTTCTTGAGTATTATCTATTGAAATAAATAACGGTTTTACGATATCGAATTTTTGGAGCCGAACCGAACTTAAACAAAAGGATTTAAATTTTAAATTAAAATATTTAAAACAATAAAAGTATACTCAATAGATTTACAAGTAAATTAGGTAATAATTAATTATTTTAATTTATAAAATAATAAAAAAAATAGGTAATTAATTATAATAATTTGGTAACAGTTTCCATTTATATGTTATGTTTTATTCTGATGTATAATTCTATGTAATTTATTCACTTGTTTCAATTAGACTCCCCCGCCAGCATTAACAAATAAATAAAATAATAATAATAATAATTGTTTTCCCGGATTTCGGTGTAAGAAGTGTAATTTCGGTGTGATAATAAGTACGGTCGCCTACGGTAATCTCTACACGTTATCGGATGACAAATTGAAACGGGGTCCCTTTTTGTACGATACGTTGTCGACAACGACGACGACATCGCTAAAACGGTCTTATATTATTATAAATAGCCGGTATACGTGCGCGCGCGCGCACACACACACACACACACACACACACACGGTGGCGGTGTTTATGTTAATGAGGTCACATGATAACACAACGACAGCGTTGTGTACGCGGTTTTGTATATTATTACTCCGCCGTCGTAATGCCTAATAAAAAATATCCGCGTAAGGGAGGCCCTTCGTGTAAACACGACGACGAGTGTACTGTACAAATCGGGGACGTGTGAATAAAAAAAATATATACCATCAAACCTTCCCTCCCCCCGGACCGTTTAAAATAAAAATTCGAATTTTTTTATTCGAAAACAAAAAAAATACATATTATTATTATTACTATTATTATTATTATTATTATTATTATTCACAATTATTCAAAATAACGAGCAGTGGCGTAGCGAACTGTGTTTTTATATAAATCAGTTGTTTCTGGATTTTAATTAGGTCGATGATGGGGTCTTGAAACTTATTGGTAGATATATTATATCAGGGATTCCCAACCTTTTTTACCTAACGGCGCACTTGATCATTTTAAAAAATTGCACGGCACACAAATAAATAATTAATAAAAAAAATCACAATTGTGTCATTGTTCTTCTAAAAAATGCTTTTTTTTTGTATTTTTGACATTATCTAATTATAATATTCACAAGATACTTATATTAAATAGGAGTTGTAGAAATACAAACTATAGTAATATTTTGAAACTCCAATATTTTTATTCATTAATTTTGATAAAAACAAATAAAAAATTATGTGAAACTTAAATATAATGTAAATTAAAAAAAAAAAATTATAATCTGAAACTTAATAAATTGTTTTTGTTTAATATTTTAATGATACAAATTTAATGTGATATTTGAGACTGGTATTTTTTACACAATTCCTCTATTCGGGGTGAAACAGTTGAAACAGCAAGACACAAATCAGGTTCAACATTTTTCAAACGATTTCTACTACTTGTTTTTATATTGTTCAAAGCAGAAAATGCCTGTTCACAAAGATATGATGTAGAAAATGGTAATAACAATAGTATCGCTTTCTGAGAAATAGATGGATATTCTGAAGCTAAATTTAACCAGAAGGAATCTATGTTACTTTTCTGACTATTAAATAATATTCGGATAGTAGAACTAGAACACATATCAATGAATTCATTCTTTTCGTCATTAGTAAGATCAAGTTCATTCATATTGTCTGTAAAATCAAATGGCAACACGACCCAATCTGCAGATGTTGTCAACGATGGAAAATAATGTTCAATTTTTTCTTCGAGTAATATAAGATGTTCAATTATAAGTTGTTGTAGTTCTTTAATATTGGATTTACCTATCGTTAATTTTGAAAATGTTGGAAAATTTAAAAAATCCCCTTTAATTATTGAAGATTTCCAAAATACAATTTTGTTTTTGAACCCTCTGATTTTGTTCGTTGAAGAAATTATTGTTTCCTGACGTCCTTGCATTGACGCATTCAGATCATTCAGATCAACACGCGCACGATTATCACTATACTGAATGACTGAACTGCTAAATGACTGCTTATAATACCCGTATCGGGCGTATTGGGTATTATCTAATATTCTAATGTATAATAATAGCTGTGTCTTTCCATGTGGACATTTTATCAATTTTTATTTTTAGATTTCCATTACACAATTACAATGTAGGACACAAATTACACGGCACACCCAAATAATTTCGCGACACACTTATGCGCCGCGGCACGGCGGTTGGGAATCCCTGTATTATATAATATATATTTATATTGTACTATTTCTACCCCAAAAATCGTCTCCGAGGAAACATATAACATCATTTTGAAACTAAAATTGGTGGGATGGGGGTCATAAGTATATTGTTTGTTTCTTTAGTGTTTCAAATCTTATAACGAGTATACATCAGACATTTTTTTAACTCCTTTCCACACAACTGTAAAACATTCTAAACGTTCTTTATGTCCACTTGCAAAATGCATCTGTTTCAAACGTTTTACCTAAAACAAAAAAATACGAAAATCTCTAAAGAACTTAATTTTGATCTTGCGTATTTCCAAAGATAAATAATGAATGGGAGGAATTTTTTTTTTAATAAACCTGTATCCAAACGATTGAATCAAATAAACAAAACCGATCGTGCGTATTTTTCGTACGACAAGCCAACCATTTTATATTATAAAAATATTGTTTACCGGAAAATCAAACAAATTAATTTTTTTATACGAATTACAATATTCAACGTATTCTAAATATGAAATATAATAGATGTACGTACGTATATCGCTATATGCTATGGTTTTACGAATTATATGTGAATAAAAATGGATAAAAGTTATTATATGACACCAACAACGGTGTGTAATAAGAGAAAAAACAAAAATTTCAAAAACCTATTTATTATAAAGAATAATATATATATATATATATATATATATATATATATATATATATATAACGAGGCGCATGCAGTGGTTTTTTTAAATTAATTTTTTCTTAGTAAAAAGAAAAAACGATTGAGTTTTAATTTTTATATTTAAAAATCGTATACGCGCACTATAAGAAACAATCGAAATTAAACGGATTCTTTTTTCTTTTTTAAAATTTCTCGGTAACGAGAAAAATATTTGCCGTACGGGCTTGTGTATATTTATTACGTGCAGGTCATCGAACGCGCGAACGGATTTGATTTCAAAAATTGACTGAGTCAGTGTATTTACATACATTTTTTTATACACCTCGTCGACATTAAATAATATACTTTTTATTAATATCACATCCGCGATAATTTCCATTCATCGGCGTTAACAGGGGTTTCCCCCTTCCCCCAATTCGTTATTAATTTCGTATAATTTTTTTTTACGTTAAATATTCGTCGTGTGCCCGAGTGTGTCTCACAAGAACCCAGACGTCTGTCTCGTCTTCGTAAAATGGGTTCAACGGCCCAGAAATTGATATCGGCACGTCAGCAAAGAAATCGATCGCGTAGCGTGTACGGGGTTAAATTTTCGACGTTTTTCGTAGCGTTCCACGTTTGTCGAAAAACAACAGTGCGGCGTTTTATATGAAACGATTTTATTTTTAGTTACACTATTGCAATTTTTTTTTTAAACGTTATAAAAGAAAATAAACGTTTATAAAGTTTTTGAAAACCGCGTCGTTTCGGATCGTGTTCCTGCGCAGTAGTCAATTATTTCACTCACCGAACGAGCGGATTTAATCGGCGCATCGATTCTGTTATAGTTAATTTATAGGAAATTTACCTAACCGAGATGGTTTTCCGATGATAAATCTACTGTGCATTAAAAACGAGATGATGACGGAACAGAAACTTCGCGTGGAATTATTATTTATTTATTTATTTTTTTTTTTTGCATAAAATGTGTAACACAGAGGATAATTTTTTCGGCAATATTACCTATTTGATTTGTATCGCGGGGAATGATTTTAATTTCAATCATTAGACGACCGATTTACTAACTCGGTGGAAAAATATTATAGTCTTTGTAAAATAATTAAACGACTAAAAAAAAAAATCGGCAATTTTCATCGCGTGAACCACAGTTATATTTCTAACAAAGAAATGGGTTTTTTTTATAATGTTGAGCTATTCAAGTGACAATAAAAGAAAAAAGGGTAATTTTTGGTTTTAGAGATTAAACATTTTATCTAGAAAGAGTCCTATAAGTTATTTGAATTAACTATTCAAAAATATCCTTTAACAATCTCGAGTCAACTTTTTTATCTCTTTAAATTTTCCGATAATGTGTAAAGCACGCCTCTCAGAATCGTTTTATTTAATTTGCGATGATTTATCAATACTGTACATTGTTTTAGCCCGATTGCAGTTGAAATATAATGGTCTTAATAGTTTCTCTATATTATTTCTTGTCGTTGTAGTATTATAAATGTGCCTAAATTTATAATAAAAATTACCGCATAGGGTAGACCAGGGTTTCTCAAGGTTTTTAATGAACACTGTACCCCTTTTTACCAATACATTTTTTTGAGTATCCCTTATTAGTTACTAAATTAAAATATATATAAAAAAATTTAAAGACTTACATACATTTTTATTTCATTAAGATTAAGTTATTAAAAACTAATACACAAAAAATTTTAAAAACTAAAAGCGCTTACTTTCAAAAAAATTAGTGAGAAGGGTGAGCTTGTTTCTGTTTGCACATATTATACTGGTTGTATGGTATATCATTCTCATAGTACGCGATAAGCCGATAACGCACACACACGAGTGTCCACGGTAACGACGCAAGATTTTATTTGACGAATGAAATGGTTAGATACGATATCGTTTTAAGACTGAAATTCGCAAATGTTACCTTGGATTTTAGAGTTTTTTCCTCTATTTCAATTTAAATGTTTGTTAGCCAGACTCGTACCCCTTAAAAAATTTCGAGTACCCCCAAGGGGTACGCGTACCACAGTTTGAGAAACACTGGGGTAGACGATAATATTTAAATAAAAGCGCTTATAAATGTAATATATATATATTGTGGTTAAATTTAAGAAAAATTTGTAATTTATAAATTAATATTCTTTATAATAGTTATTTGATGAAAATCGTTTAATTATTTATACGCAAATAGTTTTTCCAGTATTTATAACTTAATAGGCTTTTTCTCGTCAATAATTTACGTATAAAAATATTATTTTGTTTTTAGTTATTTTAGTTTTTTTTTTAATTTAACTGTAAGAAGACGAGAAAGAACTTTCCGATAATTATTTTATTATTTAAACGTTTGGACTCGCTTTACGTATAACTCAAAGATATTAATTTCTACAATTCCTTTTTATTTTATTTTTATATTAATTAAGATAATATAAATGACTGAATCGATAATGATTAATAACCCGCGAGCATCATGAACTTATACACATTTAAACTCTTCAATAAGAGTAAAAAAAAAATATATTTTAAAAATATTTATTATTATAATATTTAAAATAATCTATTTCACATAATGCGTGTGTGTGTGTCGTATGACGTCACAGGCACTCAGCTCGAGTCCGGTTTCACAAAAACACCCTTTTTTAACGAGAAAATTACCCTCCCCAAAAAAAAAAAAACGTCGACAAACATAAACGACTCATTGCGCGCGACACAATGAGGGTGGGGGAAGAATTTCGTGTAATTATTCTCCAATTTGAATATTTAATATCAGAATATATTAAGTTTTCTTTTATTATTATTATTATTATTATTATTATACTCTGTATTTTTTTTTACGTCTATATACATTTTACTTATATGACGCACATTTATATAGAGCATATTATAATATCGTTATATTTTCATTATGTGGGTGAACTATGTGTATCGTGTATAATATTTATATTATAGCGTTTGACGCTTCTTTCTTTTTTTTTTTTTAATTGAGTTATTCCGCGCACGATTTTGTTACCATTGCTATTTGTAATACATTTATTATTCAGCGGCCGAGATACAGCGTATATATAATATATCATTATGCACTGTTTTTATATCCTTATTAAACGTTATAAATATAGATTTTATTATTTTTTGCGCATGTAGGCAGCGGGAAAAAATGAAATTTATTGTGATTTTTCAGTTTTACTCGGCAATTTTGACGAGATGCTCGTTTTCACGTTTCAAAGTGGAAAAAATTTCTAATGTCTCCGTACAGTAGTTTTAAGCATTCCGTATATCCACTGTATTGTGCAAAATTTATATAAATACATTGTGGTGTTTTAAACATGAATTTTCAGCCGTGAAAAATTTATCATATTTGTAATATATTTCGTGTGAAATCATTAGTAATATTACGTTTTTGTCAAATAATAATAATTGTTTTTTTTTTGTTTTTTGTTTTTTTAATTCAGTAGATTCAGTAACAGGAAGACTGCAGACGGTGTTAAAATTAAAGCAAACGCGTTAAATTCACAGATAATGTGTGCACAGTATATTACAATGATATACTTATGAGTTGAATAATTCGTTATACGCGTTCATTGAACGCGTAGTCGATTTTTTTTCACTATATTATTAACTCGCGATTTCGTAGCTACGAAATTTTTGTCTCTGTGCATATGTAAAACACTATTCGTCGTCGTCGTCATTTTTTTTTTAAATTTTGTTCAAGTATGCGTTTTGTATGAAAAAAATATTTTACAATATTATCGTTGTGCGTATTATATTGCAGTTCTTTCGCGTTTTTACATTAAATAACAGGTCATTTATATTTTTTCCTGACGACGGTTCGTGCGAATGAATTCGAATTTCCAAAAGTGTCTACCTATATATATACACATTATTTGTTCGAAATACCTACTAAAAAAACACACACAGAATTTTTTTTCTCTTTCGAGAATTTTTATTTTACCGTAAAAATAAAACGCGTCGTCATATTTACGTTTACGTTAATATTGTACACTTATCCACGAATTGTCTTTACTTATAGTATAATAATAGTATAGACGTAGTTTTATTTATTATTATTTTTTTTTACTCGAATTAAGTAAGCACCATAGTGTCCGCGTTATTGTACCAGGCGATGATGAATAATATGCTGATGATGGACAAGGAGGAGGAGGACGACGATGAAGAAACGGTTTGTAAAGTGTTTGTTTTATCGTGGAAACATAAATTGTGTACACATAGAAACCGTTGCCACAGTGGCCGGTGGAGATTTACCGTGAAAATTTCAAGATCGTTTTGCTTTCGGTTGTGTTGTAATTTTGTATCGTTTCATATATATGTCCGCGTGAAGTGCGTACTACTTACTGCAGTCGACAAGATGTGTGTACACACGAGTCAGTAGTGGGACGATTTGATTCGGAATGTATTTTTTTTTTTGTACCTAACACGTAGAAAGTGACGAATGAAAAATATCTTACTGGTAACAACGACAATAATCTTTATTAGAATTATTTTATTCGCGTGTAATATACTAAAAATACATTTTTCGAACGCCTTCGGGTATAACGAAATAGTTGTAAAACTTTTTGAATTCTCCACCACGAAATCGTTCTAAATACGAAAAGTATAATTTCCCGTTATATTTCTATGGAAATAATCGAAATCTTAAACGTCCAACGGATTTCTATGGAGAATGGAATTAATAATGAAAGACTCGAAGAATTTATACGAGTACAATCCGTTTATATCATCATCGTGTCTTCGATGATTTGCAGCTTTGTATCACCAAAACGATTGGGTGTGCGAAATATGCATTCCACACCACTGGCCTCCAAATTGAGATTCATTTTATTACGAATAAGTGCGTCATAGGTTGAATATTTATTTCAAAATTTGTCATGCAATATTATAACTACCTATAGTTATATTAAAAAATAAATATTCAAAATTATATATTTAACGTCAATGTAAATATGAAAAATATTTGTACATAAAAACATCTGTGATTGTACTTTAATCGCGTAAAATAAAAATTAATAAGTCTCAAAATGATTTCTTGCACACGGGACTTACAGTTTTGCGGCCGTGGACAGTTGTAGATTGCATTATACGTAATAATATTGTAAAAATAATCACAGGGCGTGTCTCCGTATATTTTTTTATGTGCACTTCGACACACTTTTGAAATCTTAAATGTACAGTAAAAAGAAAAAAAAATGTAAACGCTTGTCAAGTACAACTGTATACCTCCTGTTATTTCACGTATAATGACACAATGTTTAAAAAAAAAACTTAAGTGATCCAGTTATTATCCAATGCAGAAACTGAATCGTTTTAATGTATACAGGTTAAAAACGCCTAAATGTTCACTTATGAGTGCAAACGAAAGAAACAAAAATGATTCCGAAATGTTCTTGATGTTAAAGAGCATTCTGATAATTATCCGACACGACGGACGCAAATACAAAAAAATAATATAATTTTTTTTTAATATATTATTTATATTATTAGTCGGGGGAATTTTTATATACAAGTATATGAAAAAAAATCATAAAATAACCGTTTAAAGTAAAATAAAGAGTATTCACATTGAATATTGTAAAACGTTAAACGTTAGTAAATCCGTAGTTCTTATAATAGTGTTAAAAAAAATGTGTTTTTCTTCATTAAATGTAATATTTGAACTCATCCGCAAGTTCCAAACTCTATCAAAATTCATAATTAGGACCCGGATATTTATTTCCTAAAAATAAAATGTATTTATAAACTAAAAAATACAAAAAAAAATCCCTTAAAAAATATATTTCATAATCTACTGCTAAAAAACATAAATTATACCTATAAAATTGCTTAAATTATGTTTATAAACTATTATTTTATATGATAATTCTAATTAATATTATTTGAGGAACAAAATACGTAGAATTATATAATATTAATAAAAATGTAGTAAACTCGTGGTAATTTCGTTGTGAATTATTAAAAAATGTTTTTGCAAAATCCATCAAAAATTATGAAAAATGGCCTTAAAATGGTGTAAAATGCAAAATAAAAATTAGTTATTTAGATTTATATGATACTGAATTACATTTTTAACTAAGAAAGCATCGCCTAAGACGTTCTAAAAAAAAAAAATTCAGGCAATCATTGACATTCAGGCCAGCAGCAACTGCTCATAATAATCATTAGATTTTGACACCCATTTCTTTAGTCAGTTACCAATTTAAAAAAAAACAACGTGTTTCACGTTGGTTTATATCCGCGTGTCGTATATGCGTCGTCACAAATAATAATATTTCTTTTTCTCCTGTACATAATAAAACTTTTTTAATATATTTTTTTTTTCAAAACGTAAATAACTTTCACAAAAGTTCTACCAGTGAGAAAATCCGTTAATAGACGTTATAATTTAATAATAATATGTAATAATATCACCGAATGATCACCACACACACACACACACACACACCGAAGGCGTTACACATTATTATGTTTTACTGCGTATGCGCAGCCGAGCTGGTTAATATAATATTATAAATGAGCGATCGGCTGCGGCTGTGTAGGTAAATCTCTGGTCTGGTTTAATGGAAATCCGAATAAAACCAAAACCAATATTGCATATGGGTGGTCTGACAATCACTCGTTGTATAACGCGCGCGCGTTACACTCGCCGCACACGCGCACCACCAACTACTCGACGACGACACACCATACACGAGCAGACTAACGGAGACACGACTGGAGGAATACTTTGTGCAGACACGAAAATATTGTGTGTTTAAATAATACGGGCTGTTGCAGTTTCGTTTACTATATGATATGATTTTTGTTACTTATTTTAATAATATAATAACAATTTAATATCGTGTCACTCTAGCGAGCCATGATATACCGGCGGTCTAGTCACGGAGGCTGCGGCAGATTCGAGTGCCGCAATCGTATATTCAATTAAATCATTTCATGCGAGAACGCGGACGTTTTGAGAAAATCAACAAAAAAACAGCCGTTGTGATCCGTTTGATTTTTTTTTTATTCTTGTTATTACACTCGAAGAATTTGTCGTCGTGTTCTCTTACGTGCGCGAGACAAACGTTCACACCCCTTCGTCGATTTATCTGAATTTTCTACTTGACAAAATTCTTGTAAAAAGTGGTGATTATTCTTTTCAGAGGACTGCTATATAAATGTAAAGTTACGTTATTTAATACGTTTGGTTTATTTTTTGAATACCCCATACGCGTATGGGGATACGCGGCAGTTATTCCACAATAAATCCGTCGGGGATTTAAATATTTTTCCGTGTGAAATGAAAGAAAGACTCTCTTTTTGCCTTTGT
Source organism: Chaetogeoica ovagalla (assembly GCA_032441825.1). NCBI lineage: Eukaryota > Metazoa > Arthropoda > Insecta > Hemiptera > Aphididae > Chaetogeoica > Chaetogeoica ovagalla. The sequence continues at coordinate 95,824 of CM063747.1, read as the reverse complement.
AAAAAAAATAATAATGTATCGAACTATAATACGCGGCGAATACACGATTTTATATTTTGCACTTATTTTAGCACGAAACGTTCCAGAAAATTTTTAAAACGATTTGATTCGTCTTCGCGAAATTGACCGCGCACGGTGCGTTGTCAAATAATTCTTTTTATATATATATATAAAAAAAAACGATATTCGTGATTTCCGTCACGCGAAAACCTTTATTTTGATTCGCACAACTCGTTGTTATTCACTGACTAAAAGGGTTTTAGAAGGCATTATTTTATTATCGAAAATTATCTCTTCAAGCCGGGGACGACTCTGAAAATCGCATAATTTAGACATCGAAATAATTTACAATATTATCCGTATGCTATTTTACATAGTTGTTATTTAAATATCTTTAATTCTTAAAAAGTTAAATGTATATTAGAAATACAATTTTTACTTTTTTTTTTTTTGTTTTAATCTCGTAACTTTATTTAAGAAACTCTATTTCTAGGAAAAAACACATACATATATAAAGATAATTTATATTTAGGTAAATATTTAACGTCTGAAACTGTATGGTCATCGAAGTTCTTCCCTCCATGAAACGGTTTTAATCGTAAACATTTCGATTATTAAACGTTTTCTGTACCGATTTCGCGGTACACATACTAATACCACAGCCCGCGAAAAAAACCCGCGCGAATCATTTGTTAAAAAAAAATATATATATAATTGTGTTCTTTCTCTTTCAAAACGCCTCTGTTCCTCTCAATATTTATTGATAACGTTTACGTCTAAATATTGTTTGTCGAGATATGATTGGGGTGGTGAAAAACGAGGAAATTTACTAACTAATATATATATATATATAAAAGAAAATATATGTATAAATTATATTTTAAAATGTTTAATGTAAGATATTCAAAGAAACAATATTGGTATACGTCTGTTTTTAATAACGATAGAATTATTTTACCGCAGAAATTATTAATATACATACATATATATATATGCTTATAGTAAATAAACAAGCGCGCACGTGTGTGTGTGTGTGTGTGTGTGTGTTACAAACGAACGATTTTAAAAATGTCGATTATTTATAACATTCGGTACCCTTACGAATACGAGAACGCGTAATTTCGAGAATAAAAGATAAGTGAAATCTTACTTGGTACGTGGTGATAACTTTAACAAGCACTACGATAATGTTCTCATACACACACACACACACAAACCTTTTGGAATACCCTATATCAACACAATGGTGTGAAAACAACATCAGAACCGGACCAATAGAATTCGAGTTAAACGCGGACAAAGGACTGGACTGGACAGATTTCGCATTATTAATACATACTTAGATTAGAGAGGAGAGAGATAAACGTTCCAAATGTTTCCGGTATTTTATGTTATAGACTTTATAATGACTACACTTCGAGTGTCTTACACAGACACACACACACACACACACACACACACACACACACACACACACTGTTGTACGCACGCGTGTATTTTCGGATAACAGAAAAGAAAGAATGAGAAAAAAAATATGTATATACATCGAGTATATAATGTCCTCGGTCATCTTCGTCAGTTCAGTAGAGCTGCTGGTCAACAAGCAATCGGTGGTATCCCGTGGTTATTATAAAATTCAATTCGAATAAAATAAACTGCAGTGGTCCACCAGTCGCGCACGCTGAGATCTCTGAGAATTCCTTACTCCCCCCAAGAAATCAATAGCGTTTAAAGACATCGCACGTGCATAACATACTTAATTTTCAGACGCATATACTCGTATGTATTGCGTAGAATATCCTCGCTTAAAAACATGAAATTAACGTATTTTATATCATACACACACACACACTTAATTATGTAAACGTCTGTTAACACGTGCAGACGACCGTAAAATGAATTTTTTTTCTCCTTCGTCCAACCGTATACGATTTCCCGTTTATTATTTTCTTCTTTTTCTTCTTAATAATAATAACTACTGTGCCGGTAATTCGGTCGGATGTAAACGATATTTCGATAATACGAATAATGGTTATATGTAAATGCGCCGTGTTCGGATAATATATAGATTCATTCAAGGAAAATACTATTGCAGGAAGGACTAAAGCTATTTATTTATTTTTTGTTAAACCTTCTAAAAGAAACAGTTTACGTAAAACACGCGGTTTTCGTGATGAATTTAAATAAAAATCATTTCGTATGAGAAATATTGAGTGATATAAACATATAAAAATTTCTTTTTATATATACTTGGGATAAGTCAACTCGCGAACTTAATTATTGTCAAAATTCGTTTTGGCGACAAAACGCAGCTGTGGGATCTATGCGGTGACAAATCGTCACTTGCTGCTGCAGTATGCTACAGTATTATTTCGGTACTTTCACGAATACGACATGATTCATTAATAAAATATATCGTTTTTACGCGTTTACACGGCAAATAATTTTCAAATTTTGTTTAAACTTATTTAACCGGGGGAAATTATTAAATAAATATCAAAGCCAATCACCGGAACATTTCAACTAAAACTAGGACATTTAAAATTAAGCTAAATCTTCTTCATTTTAAGCGCCGCCAATTTGGGTTAGTGTACACACAAAAAGATTTTTATATCGGATTTTCTCGTTTACACACTGTCTGGTTCACGTTTTTCTTCCCTCTGATCGTTTCCCGGCATGTTTTGTATGAGACGCATAATCCATATTTGAATTTTTTTTTATATGCGATATAACACTCACGTCTTCTTTATCACGTTTTTTTTATCATTTTTAATGGCAAAAAAAAAATTTCACGTCATGAAAACGCTTCCTACACTCGTTCATTTTTCAAATCACTCGTATCGCGTCAAAACGGCTGAGGGACACTTTTTCGTTTTTACATTCATAAACAAAACATTTATGTCGTATATTTTATTTTAATCTATCCAAATTCACATTGATTTTCGCTCTTCGATTTAGCGCTTATCACAAACGCATATTTTAACAAGAAAAAACTCCTTCCATGTCGCAGAATTTAAACAGCGTCGTGGGGTTTTCAAAAAAAAAAACGAAAAAAAATAAAATTTTAAAAACTATAATGTTGGTTGTATAAAGAAAAATAAATCCCGATTTATTAGCAATATTTTAGTCGAGAATAATAATGCCCCGGATCAATAAACGGTATTCGATTACACCCGCGGTAATTGTTTAATATTTATTATTTGTATTTATATTTGTATTTTATTCGTGGTACACGAATGTCGTCATTCTCTCGTTTCCCTTTCTTTGCTCTCATGCACTTGTACTAGCGCGGGGACACATTAAAAACGACCGACTCGTTTATTATAAAAAAAAAATAATAAATTATAATAAATAAATAAATAAAAAAGAATCTCGGTATATAATTATTATCTAAATATATATATTTATACGGGGTCAGTCCACGTCTCGGATTCGGAATTCCTATGTGTATGTATGAGTTGAAGCTGTTATGGACTCGCGTTTATGGTACACAATAATACATGAAATTACTATGCACACACACCGATCTATTGCAGGTGGTTACTACAGCCGAATATTTGTTAGAATAATAATTTACGACAAGAAAAATGCGTTTCGATACTATACGAGGACGATTGATGAGAATAAAAAACGACGAGATGTCTGTGTATCGATGATATTTTAAATTTATTTAAAATAATTATATACATACTATATAACTGGGAAATTGATTTTTTTTAATCTGATTCGTTTCAAACTCCAGAAGAAAAAAAACGATGACGATGACCTGTTCGGCGAATTCGATTTCGCGTACGAACATATACGAGCAAGAACGCGATGAAATGTATTCGATGGAATACAATTTTTTTTTACATATTTTTACACGAATATTTTACAGCAAAATTCACGATAAAAAAACACATTGATCGTTATGAATATTTTTTATCCGTGAATTTACATTAAAAAATATATATATCTTTCTCGAAACACCTATTATAAGTCCGTTTCTTTTATTGGCTGGAAAATAATCAGTTTTTTTACCTTGTCTACTTATTGTAATAATACAAACGTTTCTGTTTTAAATAGAATTTTATTACGTACATCGCACACCTTGTGCGTTTTTTATTAATCGATTAATGTGATATACTCAGAGAAATATTATTTTATAATTACTCAGATTCGGTTTTATTTGAGTTTTTTTAATTTTATTTTAACATTTCCAACCCCAAATGGTGATCGATACTAAAACGATACCAGAAATAGCGCAATACGCGTATATCGAAATAAAAGAATAATAATAATAATAATAATAATAAAAAAAATTGTAAAATACTACACACTGTGTATGTATGCGGAGAACGATAAAATTTTATATGCCGTAAATGGACGGGGAAACCGACGTATTTTGTCGGATTGTTTCGTACGAGCGCAATAAATAATTCGAAACGTGCACAATCGCTGTAATAGAAATTTTTACGTACTGATTTATGAGCAACGGACATGATAATAATATATAACAGAAATTGTTTAATTCAAGTAAAAAATCTCGATCAATGTGTGGATGTTCTTGACCACTCACAGTCAAACGTGAGATGATAACGTTTGAATTATCGTAAATATTGCCAATGTTTTTTTGAGTTAATTTTTCTGTTCTCGCGATTATCGTCGTAATCGAAACGCATATCTAATATCAAGTGCAGAAAATTGTTTCTTATTGTTAGAATTAAAAAAAAAAACAATAGTTTCAATAGTTATAATATGAAATGCCCGAATTTATTGTGCAGATTTCGAACCAACTATATGCGCGAAATATTATTATTATTATTATTATTATTACAACGATATCGTATGATTTAGACGTATTTACGAAATTTTACAAATCTCGAACGAAGTTGGTGGATTTTTACGAAAACACGTAAAATTTAATATACGAAGTAATGCACCGATAGAGACCATATATTTTGCTCAGTCTTCGTTGGGGTGGAATTTTCCATTCTGCCGAACGTTCAACAAGGAAAAAAATTCCTTTGATTTTTCTGTATATATAAAACGCGCGTATTACTTTTCTAAGTTGAATAGTGTAGTAGGCGGAAGGGAGGATTTGGGCAGGCAGTCAGAGCATCGTTTACAATAAAAACTTACCGGATGAAGGACGATCGGAGTATCTGGTGCAGTACACCCAGGCCGGCCACTGTTGAGAACCGCCAGCGGCGGCGACGGTTGCGTCTTTGTCCGCGGCGGCGGCTACGTCTTTGTCCGCGGCCGAGTCCCCCGTGACGGTGGCGGAGGAGCAAACCGCCGGATTTGCACCTGTTTGTGAGTCGGAGCAGGACAAGTCGATGGGTGAATTTGGCGGTTCCGCGGTCGCTGTGGACGAGGACGACGAACGTCTGCTGCTGCTGCTGCTGCTCCTGCTGATGCTGCTGCTGTTGGACTTGTCGTGGTCTGACGGCGGTGGCGGCAGCGGTGGTGGTGGAGCCACTCCCGCTGTACTAGCGATCATGTTGCAATCCTTCGCTGTGGTCATCGTGGACGACGCTGTTGCTGTTTCTGCTGCTGCTGCTGCGGCGGCGGCTACCGCTGCGGTGGCCGCGGCCACGCTGTAATTGAATTGGTTCAAGTGGTACAGTTGATAATTGATATGGTTGAGACGTTCAACGTGATTGAGGTGTTGGTGGTGGTCGTAGTAGTGGTCCGCGTAGTGGTTGAAAACCATCGCCGATGGCGGAGTACTACAACCGGAAACTATCGCGTTCCCACCGCCGAATTCCGGTCGCAATATGTTATCGATGCTGAACTTCAAAGGCCGCTCGGCCGAGCCGTTCAAACGGCCGCCCAAAGTGGGCTGTACCCGGTCGTTGTATTCCATCGGGGAAAGGCCGTCGTCCCGACCGCCCATTACCACCGTTGCGATCGCCGCTGCCACTGCGGACGACTTGTTGCAACCGATCGACTGACCGCCGCGACGGTGGTGGTCGCCAACGTTGTTGTTGTTGTTATTGTTGTTCCGGCGATGAAGTTCCATCGCCACCGTTACCGAAGTCGTCTCGCCACAACCGTTTTGCTGCAGACAGTTAACCATCATTGTAGTTGTGCTGTGCACACTCACGCCGACTGTCCGTCCAATAATACTTTTGTACCGAAGTGACTAGTGATGCGAAGTAATGTACACTTCTTATTGTCTCCTTATCGCATGTCCACCGTTCAGTGATTGTCGCTGAAATTATGATTTAGCCGCATCACTGTCGCATCATCGACTTGTTTCCCAAATGGCGTCCGATAACCACCTGCGACTGCAAATAAGAAAATCAATAATCTAAATAGTTATATTGGTTGAAATGAATCAACTATTTTTTCAATTTAAAAAAACAACCACCGTAGAAACCAGAGCGGGTAGCGTGGAATTCTCGTACGGTTGAGATTTGATCAGAGAGAAGGACATATGTGGAAAGTGGTCAATAAGACAAAAGCGGTAGGACCTAATGGTGAATTCCAGTATGGAGGCATGAAAGGTTTAAGACACAAGCAAAAAATAATTGATTGGTGTTTGTTAAACGAAGTGTCAGTGAAAGGAAAAACTCTGGAGGAATGGAAGAAAAGTATTCTGTTGTGTCCATATTCCAAGAAAATGTACAAGAGAGTGAAAAATATAGATATATAAGAGTTTTAGCATGAAGGCATGGGAAAATGTTATAGAAAAGAGGAAATTAAAAAGTGAAGAAAAAAACTTTGTAAATAGTACTCGTATAGATTTAAAAGAAAAGGTTTATAGTTCGAGTATTCCGAGAGAAGTTTTGAGATGAATCATTAAGGAAGAAAGAATGCCGAGGATGTTGTATGATGATTCGAAATGTAAAGAAATCGAAATAGTAAAGCGGAAATGATAATGTTAAGATAGGGATGTGTGGAGTTACTATGAAAGATAGAATAAGAAATGAATACGTACAAAATAGTATAGTTGAGTGGTGGCACGTATTGTGAAGAAACTTTAAGGAGTACTGGGTTGAGTTGCAGATTCGCCAAATGGTAAATGTGCGGAGAAATGATTCAGTGGTTGTGAGAAGTGTTATGGAAATGAATATCAAGTGAGTGGATACATAATAGGCGAAAAACTTCGGGTGTAAAACTAAGGTAGCCGATTCTCCGTGTAGATGGGGATGTAAGTCGAGAAAGAAGAATTTTATTTTCAAAAGATACATTTTAACGGAAAGAGTCAACCAGCGATAGTACGTCATTTATTTTGACAAAAATATAATAATAACAAATATGTTTGTAAATGTTAGTTTTTTTTAGTACAGTATATGATCAAACTCATTAGTATTTTAACGGAAAGTATATTGACGAACGTTTTTACTATCGATGAAAATATTTATTGAAATTAGTAGTCGGAATTACAATATTAATAATTCGGAACGTAGTAAGAAGTACAATAAATGCGTGGATAGTCCATTCGGAGATGTCGAATATACGAAATATTCGAAAAGATAGTGGGACGAAAATATCTGTAATAGGTTCATTCAATCCATGTGGATGAAATACAATTTTGATAATTGTGCGATAGAACACGCGTCATATATAGCGCGTGTAATAGAATTTCAAAATTCACGCGTGACAACAAATACTATATAATATATGTAATAGCTTTATCGTAAACTATTTTTAAAGTATTCAAAAATCGTTTATCACTAGAAATATGTGTGCATATTATGTTTTTAATCATTTTAACGTACATTGGAAAATTAGTGAAATATGCGGTTTCGTTGAATAATATTTATATGTGGTGATGATATAATATATTGTTTTGTAGATTACAATATATATATATATATATATATATATATTTTTTTTTTTTTTTGATACGTGATCAAAAGACATATTTTAACGTGAATATAAATTTCTGAAAATTCACTAAAGTTGTGTTACTAAGTTAAACGCTTTTCATTATATTTTTTAATTTAATTTTCCATTTGGAATACACGTGTCTATATTATTATTATTACACTGATATTATAATATTATATAATTAATAAATACGATATTAAGAACTGTGCTTTCGTTATTGATTTTAGAAAATTATAATATCGAAATTGACGAGTGTCGAGGAAAAAAAACACGTATTCTTAATCGTGTTCTGGGCCAATATAAGTACTTGTATATAGATATATAAATAAAAAAACATTACGGCCACCTTACTTTCTTATAATATAATCATACAGTTTCTACATTGAAATTTTAATCATTTTATAATATATCGTATTCCAGATTATGACTAATGTACTTAATATTGAAATTTCGACTTATTATGAAAAAAAAAAAAAAATACGGATGAAAAACAAAGCCGAATTAATTATTCTACGAGTTGTTTAGTGGGTGGAGGAGGGAAATCACGTGTTATTTGGAAAGAAATGATTTTTTTTTATCCACCGAAAATACTCGAAACGTAGTAAGTAATGATTAAAATTTAATCGCGAAACACATGCGCATTATTTGTTTTATTTTTTTTTTCGTACAATTTACGTTTATTGTTGTTCAGAGATAATAAAAATATTATTATCTCTAAAAACCGGTAGGTATGCACAGAAATTGTTCGAGTGGTCGATTTTTTTTTTTTACTCGATGATTAAATTCCGATTTGCCGCGCCTAGATTTATAATAAATAATACACGAGTAATTTTCATAACGTTTTTAACGAAATGTGTATGTGTGTGTATAGGTATGCAAATGTGTTACATGTGTATAATCCGTATTATTAATTATTATAATAATATAGCGAGTAATATACGTGTACGCGCATGCCATTACATTTCGTTTCGTTTATTTTTTAACGCAAATTACGATGGCCATTTATAGAGTTTTATTTTAACATTGGCTAGAAATGAATGACATCTCGCCACTTTTTCCATATAATAAGTATTTATATTATTCCAATAAACTTGTTTTCAACGAAGCGTTTTCTCCGTCCTTAAAAACTTAAAATGATTTTCACGTTAATTACAAAAACTATATTCGTTACACACAAAATGTACATTTTACGAGAAACACAAAAGGCTGTTTTTTAGGCTAACAGCGCAAAAAAAAAAATTGCAGATGTTTTTTTTTAAAAATTGAACTAGATCATTTTTAAAGAAAACGGAGTCCGGGTAATTTTTTACAAAACCACTGATGTGTGGGTCTTTTTTAACTCCCTAAAATGCTCACTTTTGTCAAAGTTACACAAAAAAAAGTATACAACCACAACGAATTTATAACGGATAATTGCGCATTTTCAAAATGACACGAATCGATTTCATTTTTAACAATAATTGGTTTTATTAGGTATAGTTGTTATTTATTAATAATTATTTTTGCACAAAAAAAAAACGTACTTATTATCTATAGCACCAATAATTTTCATTAAACGTTAACGATAAATTATATTATTAAAATATTGGTGTGAGTAAATGTAATTTTTTTAACGTTTTCATTTTTGTTTTTCTGTAAATTATTAAAATAAGTAATATTGGAAATTTTATCAAATTTACCACACAATCCTATTGCGATTTCCAAAATAACTATGTAAATAAAATTCCCTCTATGAAAATAATAATAAAACATAAGGCTACGAAAACATCAGTTTAATTAAAAATCCTCCGATTTCTCAATGAAATCCATCACAAAAATTATAAAAATAAATAATTGCCTATACAAATCTATAACCTTTTATAATAACATGTGTATAGTTAAAATAAAATGAATTTCTTATTATTTGTTCATATCAGTTTTACTTATTTGTAAATTATCGTTTTCTTACGAAGAAAAAAATAAGTTTTTTTATTTTATTGTATTAAATTAAAATATTACATATTTATTTATCTGTGCGTATTCTAACACGTATTGTATTTCTCGATTCATTTACCAATATTATTAGATAATGTCTAACGTTATTAACGTTTTTATTGCGCAAATTGAATATCTTTATTATTACATTTTCGTGGCGAATATCTAAATGAATCCGTGGGATGCGAATATAAAACTTTTAATAAGATTTTTTTTAGGAAAAAGAGCGAAAATATTCGATTTGTATTGCGAATAATCCATTTAAGTTCATTTTTTTCTTTCTCTTTTTTTAAAAATTATTCTACAGTGCTTTAAGATTTTTATTTTTTTGATTTTACCGATTAAAGATCTTCGAAAATATTTTTAAAAGGCATTAACCCGAGGATTTTTTTTTTAAATCGTCAATTTATTTTAAATGTCCTTTGATTAAGATAAAAAATAAAACAAAAAATTAATTGACTTTTGCCACAAATTAAAATTTTTATGCATCGTTCAATCGATCCGTGTACATTTTTGATAAACTCTATAGCAGTAGCGTATATTGCACTCTGTATAATATTTAAAAATATTTGATTATGTAAAAAATGATTACTACTTTTGTTGGATGCAATTGTTTTATTTATATTTCAAATATTTTTTTCTCTTTGTATCAACAATAAACGAAACGCGGTACATTTTTTTCTCGATATACTTACGGGACAACAAAATATACGTACAGTTTGAGTTTTCCTGAGACATCGTTTGCTGCACACATTGCGGGAGTTGTGGTACATACGAGTATAACGGAATTTTAAAAACAATCGTGTTGTTTTAGCGGTACGAAAGTAAAAACCTATCTACAAAGAAACAAAAATAGCCCATACAAAATGTATTTTTTTTTCGTTTTATTTTATTATTTAAATTAGCGGAACACCAAAAAATCCTTAATACATATTATTTTAATATATCGCACATCGTTACATACCGAGATTTTCTCATTGTGATTCTGTTGTGTGACTGTGACTTCGATTGATTCGAACCCGGTGGAAGGAATCGTTTGAAACGCGTTCATTTTAATTATAACATGTACGTGTAATTTTCACACGTCCGTCGCATGTATAATATTATGCAAATCGAACGGAAAAAAAATAAAAAAATATACAATATAACAGAGACATGATAGTGGCACGTGTAAATTAATTACACTCGTTATTATAATAATATTAGCCAGTCGTCTCGTATATTATAATATATTTTAATCGATTACGTGCCGAATATTTATACGACCTGTTGTTGTACAGTACATAAATATTAAATGAACGAAACGAGCGTAATTAAAATAATCTCCTCTGAGAATTTCGGAAATGTCGACTTTTCAGGGCGGATTTCAAGTTAAGTGGTTGTAGATATCGCTTAATATAATATTTATTATATCCGTATGCGTGTGCATCTACTAATTTCATTAAAATAATAATAATAACATGTAAAAACGCGTTTTTTTCTTCTTATTTCCACGCGTCTCTTGTAAATTTTCAAAATATCACACTCCTCTCTCCATCACCGATATTAAAAAAAAAAAATCGATTAAGTAGAGATAAATTATCCTTATTATATATACATATAAAAGAACAGGCATTTTTTTCATGTACCGGATTTTCTGAATATTGAACATTTTTACGATTTTTATTTTCCACGCAGAGTTGTTCCAAATACTTCTCCGATAGTGTCCCGACGTCAATCATTTTTTCTTTCTTTTTTGTTTTTGTCTGAAGAGAAGGACATATATTGTACTCAAAAAGAAATTATCCGAGACTTATTTGAATACGAGATACGTACGCGTAGGATAATTCTCTAAATTATTCCTACAGATTAATAGTGGAATTTTAAAGGACGGATACATTACAATTGTAAAAAAAAATTATCATTTTTCAAAAATCACGCGTGAGTTTTTCGAATATTAAAATAAAAATTCGTATATATTAATATTATATATACGAATATTAATATATATATACATTAATATTCGTGTCATAATATGGGTGTATTGAATCATTTTTAAATGATAATTATTCAAAAAATACATAAATAATTACGTTCCGTTCGAAATTGCGCACGGGGGCAATAACTACTTTTCTTTCTTTATTAATATTCATTAATTATATTTATATTTATTAATTTATTATTATGATATAAACTGTGTATTTGACTATAAATAATATTCAGACTTTCACGGGAAAATATAAAATATATTTTTTTTTTTTGTGATCACACCCAGATATTTTCTATTTTCTTTTTGGATTCACAAAAAAAAATATATATATATGTATAATAGGTATTTTTATATTGCGTAAAATCGTTATTTTCTATGTTATAAATCATTTTATTTTTCTAAATTCGACCGGTTTTGTAAAAAAAATTTTTATTTATTTAAATATTCACCGGTGCGATAAAATTTATCTCCTAAAACAAATGTCTTGAAAACTTATTTTCAACTACGGGATACATTTTAATTTCCCTGGTTATTATCTATGTCCCAAATTAAAAAAAAAAACATAATCAAAACGAGGCCCGAATAATAAGAAAATAATATATCGAATTTTAAAGGCTGTTCATTGTTATAAAATCTTTTTGCGTTTATTACGTTTTTTAACAACCCTAATTCCTTATACGATTTGTTTTTTAACGGTAATCAACACATGAGAGTAAAAAAAGTTTTAAATCGAAAAAACACTCAAATTTTTTTATAAAAATGGTCTCGCGCCTTAAATTTAAATTATTTAACGCACAAAAAAAAAGGAACGTTATTTATGTCATATATATATATATATATATATATAATGTTATAATAATAGATTATATAATTTTTTTTCTACGTAAATTTAATTTAAATAATAGGAGTGTAATCCTATTATAGGCCAATGGAAGTCGTAGTAGTATATACTAATATATCACCATTAGCCATGACAACGATGACGACTGACGATAATTCAATGTAGATTTATAAATGTAATAATTATTTAATACACCGTAATAGTAAATTAATGTCCAGAAACCAAAAAAAAAAGCATTGTCGTTTTACAAGACAGTGGAATGGTTGATTTTCTTTATATATATATATATATATATAACGGTTTAATAGAAGAAGAAAAAAAAATAATATCAAAATATTAATTTCTTACGAAAAATTCATCGCAACGTGGTTGTTTCGAGCCGCTTTTTCCGAATATTTTTATTGGCAAGTTAAACGCTTACAAAAACAACCGTATTTCGTGAAAATTTTATCTGGAAATTTTGTATTCAATATCGTTTGGTTTGTAGTTTTACTTTTTATGTACTCAATTTTCGTTTTAAAAAAAAAAATGTTTTGAAATAGTGAAATGTGAAAATTCTACAACGATAATTACGTGTTACTACTGTATAATACAGTGATACCACTGTAACTATATACTGTAATTCCTATACGCTCACTATTTTACATTTTTTTTTATCTCTTCATTCTGTGTGTAGGCACATGACACATATTAGACTAGTGTAGTTCACGTACCTGAAGTTGGCCCACCCATGATACGTTACCGAGTTCAAACCAATACCAATATTTTGCAAGAATTTGCAAGTCCACTCCCAAAATTTGCAAGTCTTTATTTTCATAGAAAACATAAAAACTCTATAGGTGGGCCAACTTCATATAGCCTACCCATGTTTTGCTAAAAAGTCGAAATTGGTAACGAAATGTTATATTCGAAAAAAGTAATAAAATTATACAGACGTTTTGGAATATGTCAATCAGGAAGCGGACCCAGAGGGGTTTGGGAGGTCCAGCTAAACCACAGTTTTTTTTTCGGTAAAATGTGGTCCCTCAAAATGTCAAATTATATAACATATTTTTATTTGAAAAAAATATGTATAATGCCACAATAATCAAGTTTTAAATTTTACTTAAAAAATAGTTCAAATAATTATAACTTATATTGAATGTTCGTATGAAAATGTGATAAAAATAAGGTAAATTGCGAGAAACTATAATAGGTATATAGTTGGATGTATCTTCTACACAGTGACCTCTCGTAAGTGAGGCAGACCCACAGTACTATAATCCTGGGTATGCCAGTGATATCAATGAATAAGAAATTGGCGAATCGCGTAACACAATATATTGCAAATATATTAACGAAAATGTGTATACATTTTCAATAGATAAAAAAATCGCATAAATTTCAAATTTTAAATGCCTTTATATAAATAAAATTCTTTTTTCCCCTTAATTTAAGTCAAATATGTTTTCGTGCTGACGGAAATTAAAACGTTTATCGCGAATATTAATTGTTATCGACAACGCGAAAATATAAAATATTACGTTACTTTTGCGATGTACGTCTTGTCAAATATTTCTGTTATAATAATACTCGTATGTTTTGTTAGTATAATGTCACGTATGTACGCCTCAAATTATTTTAGTCGAAATCGATTATCGCGTTATTTTTTCGTAATATCCAAACAAATATAGGTATAGAAATTTGACATATTTATCAAATACATAACTACTATTTAATTTTTAAAAATTTTTTTCTAGGTTTTGAAGTGTATTACAAGTTTTTTTTACACACCCAAAATATTACGCCAAATCTCCGCTCGGAATCGTTTTACCGAATGCATCATTGCTTTCAAATTTATAATGATAACAATACGCTCTCTAAAATCTTTATCCGAGTAAATCACTTAAACGACATTCATAACAGCTTTGTAGCTCGCTACATTTATTTATTTAAATAGCTCTAACCATTACAATATAAAATCCGTCGTCTACAACATCTCGTTGTACGTTCTCAGATGTATCAATATCCCAAACGGGCTTCTAGGGGATAAGAATTTTTCTATATACCAATTTTTTTTTTAATTTTTAACTCGAATTATTTCCAATATGATATACTCGTGCGGAATACACATGCTAATTCAATTAATTCTATAGATTTTTTTATATACACTGCGATATATTTTACCAATACTGGCACAATAATATTATATTGAACGAAACAAATTTTATTTCTTATAAATATTTTAGTACAGCGTGTAACGCGCGCTAATGCTTACACGTATATATCTATATTGTGTGTTTTTGTATGTGCTCACAAGAACGATTTAACGTTTTTTGTTTTTCAACCGTGTCGTTTCGCGATAAAATTGCGTATAAGTATTTTTTTATTTTTTTATTTATTTATTATTATTTTTCTTTAATCTATAAACGGCGCGTGACTTTACGGTGAAATTATTACGACTCTCAGTCACAACAATAGTCGTGTTCGCTATATAAATACATACACACACGTAACGATTTTCTATATACAAATAATGTTTTTCACACAAATTAAAAAAAAAAATCGATCCTTTAAAATAAAATTATTGTTTTTTTTTAATTCAACGAATTTCAACACTTTTTAACCGCCCGATAATTCTTTCTCACTCCGGATAAATTTCAAATACGCGGTAAAAATTAATTAAAATAATTTTACCGTAGGAAAAAAAACGAGTTAACACCACGCGCATATTCTCGGGATAAACGTTACGCATCGCGTTTTCGCATAACGCTGAACTTTTCTTTTAGTTCGCATAACAAATGCTTATTGCGATCCAGTTTTTCAGACAACTTGGCCTTTTCTTCTTGTAATTTCACCGTCTTATCCAATACCATTTTCATTTCCATTGGAGTGACGACTTCTGCGTTCTCCTTGCGCAACTCTTTGATAAAATTGGCCACAGTGGTTTTGTATCTGCGCTTGGATACGTGTAAATCGTTCCGCGTGTGTTCCAACGCGGTTTTCAACGCGGCGATCGTTTGCATTTTTTGCGCCAAATAACCGGCTAATTCTTTTTTGTCGCGCTCAAACCGGTCTTTTTCATCGGCCGCGTTATCTTTTTCAACCCGCAAAGTCGTTTTAAGATCCGCGTTCTTTCGTTTCGTCGCGTCGCTATCGTTTTTCGCTTCGTCCAGAGCCGTCAGCAAATTTCTACGCTCGGACTGCAGCGACGCGTTGTGCGAACTCAAACGTTCCACGAACACGAGTAATTCGTTCGTCTTCACTTCGCAACACTCCACCAAAGTCTTCAAATCGACGTTCTCGTTTTTTACAGTGTCCACGGCGCAAGTGCGTTCGGCCAATTTGGTTTTGAGCTCTTCGATTACGATTTTCAATTCGTCCGTCTGTCGCAAACGCCGTTCCGAACACTTTTTTAAGTCCAAATACAATTGGCTTCTCAATACCGACCCTTCCGAAATATCGCCGCTTTCGTTATAACGTTCGTTTTCTGCCGTTGAACGTTTCAGTTCGCTCTGCAGCGCTTGGATTTCGCGTAATAACGCACTTTCCTTTCCGTAAGAATATTCGGACTGCCGATCGTGTTTTTCCTTCCACCGTTCCAAGTCTGTCGAAATCCTCGATTTCTCGTTTCTCAGCGATTCGACCATAGCTTTACATTCCTTGATCTCTTTGTTTTTCTTTTCTATCGCGCACGCGAAACTCGCCGCCTCCTTTAAATTGACTTTTAACCGTACGATCTGTTCGTCTCTTTCCTTCAACGCGTCCACCAATTTCTTTTTCTCCGCGTTTAATACTAGTATCTCCTTTTCCTTGACCACGTATCGCATGAACACTGAATCCTTCTCGCGCTTCGCCACGTCGTACATCTCATTCGACACTCGCAGTTGTGATTGCAACTTTCCGACGTCCGTCCAATATTTTCGTTCGTTGGCGGCCGACAACCGCCGATAATAGTCCAGTTCGTCCAGCTTCTGCTGTTGCGTCACGTCTTTAACTACTTCTAATCGCTCTACAATCCCGTGCAACCTTTCGACTTCGCTGACGTTATCACTACACACGATCATCTCGACCGGCAGCGAATCGTTGTTAGCTGCGATTTCCATACTCCACGGTTAGATTTGTTTTGGTTAGGTTACTCAACACTCTGCCCGAAGTACTGCCTAACGGCTTTCCGGGCAGTGGATGTATTGCCGATTTATTAAAAAAAAAAACAAAAAAAAAGGTTACTCAACACATAAATTATAATCACCGCGCACATGCCCGCGCACACATACACACAATATGAGCCAAAAACAAACTGATATCATTCTTTCTTTTTGTATAAATTGTCTACGTCGTTATGGATATTATTATTATTTTTGTTAAAAAAATAACCGTTAAAACGTTCGTATTTAGTGCGTTAAATATTTTTATGAGCATAAATTTACGCGCTAAAAAAATCCGCTTAAACAGACTTCTCACCAAAGATTCTTTTAGTAATAAAATAAAATATTTGCGCGAAACAAAACAAAAGGTGATTTTAAAAACATTGCCCCTATTACAGAGGAATATGTTTCGGAGAGAACCTCGTGATTCAAAAAATAACAAGCAAAACAATAGTTACAAAGATTTACAAGAAAAAAAATGTATTTTTACATTCATCATATTGATTTTATTTATGTGTGCAAAATAAAGTTCTATAGCAAATATTGTCCTCCTCTATTTATTTGATTATATATTTTATCACTTCTTAAATCCCTTTAAATTGCGGGGTACATTTTTTTCTGTTTTGCCAAAACGGGGGGGTTTTTTCATTAATTGCGTGCCACCGTCACCCATAACACAAAATTGCATACAGGACTATTTTCAAATGACTTTTTAAATATTATTAGATTAATGTTTTTCTTAAAATTTCATAAAATATTTACTGTTCAGATTTTCTCTTTGGAAAATCGTCAGTGAGACGACGTCCTCTTAAGCGCGCTTAATAATAATAATAATAATAATAATAATCGTCGTACGCGCGCGCACGTGTGAGCGCGGCTTGTTTTTCTATCACAGAGAAACAGGAACTTATTTAAAACGCGCGAGACCAAAGAAATAAAATAAAAAGATTTTTTTTTTCACGTTTTGGTTGACAAGTTGCCGACGTCGACGTCTGCAACAATGTTCTCGTATATTTTGTGTCTTATATAATTAAACATGAACGATTGCTCTCCGTAATAATTTACATCGTTCGTACTGCGTTTATATATATATATATATATACGAGTATATACAAGTATATAATATATACTTGTATGTTACGGACTATAATAATCATGTCTCCTCCGTACTGTGCCCCGTTGATCTAACCGTAAACTCGGTTAGTAGTGTAATCGGCCGGTAGGGCGTCTAACTTCCGATTCACGGGAACAGTGCAAAACTATATTTCGTCGGTGCACAAGAATCTTTGCAATACAAATCAAAAAAGAGTAGATTTGATTTTAAATTTTAACTTTTTTTGGGGAGGGGCGCGTGGGATGAAGGAATAAGTAACGTTCAAATTTCTTATTCTAGCAATGACGAATTTTGTTGATAACATCGAAAATAATATCATCAGAAATGTTCTATTTTCATCTCTCTTTTGAGTTACTGAAAACTATATTTCACGCAATATTAGATATTTTATCATATTATATCCATCACTATAACACGGATGAGTAAATGCATACAAGAAATTATCTTAAATAATTATAATAATATAAAATAAATTATTTTAATGATTTAGGGAAAAAAATAAATAAAATGATCTAAAATTCCGACCAAGGTAAAAGAAAAAAAATATTTACATAAGCATACCCACTCCGTGAAAATGTTTCACATAAAATACAAATACAATAATAAAAACAAACGGACAATCATTTACGATGTGTATATCACGACGGTCGAAAATGTTTCACATAAAATACAAATACAATAATAAAAACAAACGGACAATCATTTACGATGTGTATATCACGACGGTCGAATGTATTTAAAGAATTAATCCATTTCGGGCGGAATTACGAGATAAATAGAAGAAAATAAAACTCGGATGAGTAATCAAACGCCTAGAAAATGACACATGCAGTTTTTATGTCTCTGCAAAACGAACTACCTGTTTACGCTATAATATTCTCATTAACGTTTAACGGAATAGTATACGAAAAAATCACGGTCAAATCATATTTACAAAACAAATCAGCTACGCGTACAGATGTTGTTATTGAATAAACCAACTTCCGTTTTTTTTCACTCGATTAAGAAAATAATTAAACAATTGAAATTAATTTAAAAGTGATATATGGTGCTAATGGTATTGTTATTATTGTGACCTCGTTAAAAAAAAAAAATTACACAGTATTTAAATTTTATTGAATTGTTTACTCACTCATATATCGGTTAATATAAAACCGAACCTAACCGAACGAATACCGTCGCACACAATAACCAATAAAATATGTAAATATTAACGGACATTCAAACGAGTTTTATACAGTTCGCACAAACACTGTAGGCGTATTGAAAATTCAAATAAACAGATCCACTGCGGCGGTGGTGGTGCTGGTAGTGCGGTGTCGTAATTTTGATGAAAATGACGTTGTTCACGTTTTATTATCGTACACGTATTTTTTTATTATTAATATTATTGTCATCGACGACTCCGGTGTATTATAGGTTTTGTTTTTAATTAATCATCTATTGAGACATTTTTCGGCAAAAGAACAACGCGACTTTTGTACAATTAAATTTTTTTACAAACTCCAATAAATAACAAATTTCCATATATAAACACTCGTTTCACGCTTTTACATACACGGGGGACAAACACAATGGTTTAAACGTCTAATTGATGTGTGTCGTAAAAAAAAATTATAAATACATACTGAATAGAATACGTAATATTGATAACGATAATTATTACTATATATTACTATATTGTTTTGTTGTTTTTGATTAAAAAAAACAAATTCCTAATATTTTATAATCATTCGTGGTGACGCAGTTATTTAATATTATAAGCCATTTTTGTTTAGAAGTAAATTAATTAAAAACAATTTTTGATTTTCGCGAGTGTTTGTTTTGCATTTATTGTATCATTTACACACTCATTGATTATCCTATAGTAATTATATACTCAATTGGAATTTATTTTATTTGCTATTAGAAATATGAAGTTACCGGGCATACGTACTTGTTAAAAACAAAAAAAATCTTCGTGTTTCGTTTTAAACGAAAAAAAAATGTACACGCCATAAATTATATATATATATATATATATATATATATACATATATGTTTTAACGATTAAATTTAATTCCCGTTTAAATTTTCGGTTTTACATTCGATTGAGTGTAGCGCATTAAAAATAATAAATGGGGAATAAAGGAAATGTACGTATAGCGTATTGTGGTTGGATTCGATTTAACTCATTCCGATTTGTTTGAAAATTTTTACGAAATAATAACATTTTATAGAACACACGTGTTGAATTAATGTCGCAAATCGGTAAAAAAAAAATAGAATTATTATACATTACTATAAAACATTATTCTGACGATTCGAAAAAAAAATTAATATTTTATAACCTCATTCGGCAACGTTTATTTGTAGATCATCACATCATATGAAATTTACTTTAGGATTTCGATATATAAATATTTATAATGTTTTTTGATAATGTTTGAAAATTACTCGACGATAGATTGAAACTCTGTTTAATAATAAATCCGCATGAAAACGACCGAGATTTAATCTAAAAAAGAACGAATGTGCGAAAATATTGAAGTAAACGACGAAAAGCAATCGCAGCGGATGAAGTTGCATTGAAAATAAAAAAAATAATTGAAAATGTTTTAGTACGAAAGTGCTTCAATAATATCACAACGAAAACGTATTAACAGATTTCTCGTACATAATATCCACATTACCGATAATGTAACCGAGTAGAAAGATCCTTAAAAAATACTTTCGAAAACCTATTAACATCTAATATAATATATAATAATCGCCTATTCACATCGACTAAACGAATTAAATGTTAAAAGTCACCGTATTACAATTTAATTTTTTAATCTTTTTTTAGAACTAATAACTTTGGCTAATTATTTGACGTACACATAATTTTACGAGTACATTATTCGATTTCTAATCGATTAATTTGCACGTTTTAATGTACATATTGCATATATATAAATGCGATTATTATTTTGTTTTTCTCATTTTTTAAGTTGAATTATTTCTTACAACATTTCTCCCCCTCCACTTCTCCATTGCATCGTCCAATGGAGAATTCCTCACTATACGATTGATATAAATACGCACTATCCTTACTAAATCAAACTGTACAGTAAACACATTTTGTCATCTACCCGACTAAAAACATAAATTGCATCCGCTGTATATCGTACAATTAAAATTAACGGGATTCTTCAATTTATATAAAAAAAAAACATCATCTGTATTCAACCGAAGACGTTATCAATATTATTATTATTCCAAATAATACAATATGTGTTAATTGAATTTAAATAGATATTGACGTAAAATAATCATGTGCATTTTATGTAATAATCGGTTTTGTATCACTCCAATATTAAATAAAAATTTGAATCACTGAGATTTTATTTAATAATGCACGAAATTTTTTTCTCATTATTTTGGCACGTTGTATACGTAACGACGTATATATTGAAGACATACCAATATATAACTCAATTCTGAAACCTGAATTGAGCGTATTAAATTTAAAAATCACATAATCGTACATGATTTAAAATATTATACACTCTTCGTATACTGTGTTATAAATATAACATTAATAATAATTTAATTACGCATAAACACAGTTTTTATCTATATCAAGTACGTATTAAAGATATACATTGCAGTACGATAATACAATAACAATTTATATTAAATAACTAACGAATAAGTAGCGTT
The DNA here is from genome assembly GCA_032441825.1 of Chaetogeoica ovagalla. Lineage (NCBI taxonomy): Eukaryota > Metazoa > Arthropoda > Insecta > Hemiptera > Aphididae > Chaetogeoica > Chaetogeoica ovagalla. The sequence continues at coordinate 74,294 of CM063747.1, read as the reverse complement.
TTGTGATAAATATATTTTTAAAATAAAAAAAACAAATTAATTACGCTCAGAGAGTCGAAGTAGATAGTGAATTTTAGGCATATAATTAATTATTGTATTGTAACAATATAACAGGAACACTATCGATTTGTAACCAAATGTTAATTGACAAAATACCAATTTTTAATTCGGTGAAAACTTAATAATCACTACTATAAATAGTTTGATAAAAATTAATTAATTAATTAATAATAAAAAGAAGTAGGATAATTTTTTCTTAAATTTTTTTCTAAAATTTTTCTTTATTTCTAAACCAAACAAAATTATGAAAATCGGTTGAAAATAAATAATTATATATATTTATTTCCAAAACGCAACGAGAATTATCTTCAATATTAAAAGTTGTAATGCGTAGATTCTTATTATGAATATGAACAACTTCGAGAAACAAATATTAAATATAATAAAAAATGGTAGAGAACTCACTCCATCTGTATTATAAAAACAATTTTCAATAATCGAAGTCGTAAAGCACTTAATACGACCAAATATTGGAAAATGAAACTCGTATAATGGATATTTGACAAAATCCATTGCACACAAAAGCTGCAGAAAATTCTGAATATTATTATATTAAACGAATCCAATTTTAAACCGTCTACTTAATTGAAAATGTTATAATAAACGATGAAATAAATAATTTCTCTTAATTTTGAACAGACTACGCTCGTATACATATGATAACAAAAACAAACCTTAATATAAAACGAGTCAATTATAATATATTATTTATTTCTAGTTATGTACCAAATAAACACAAAATATTCCGGTTGAAATAATATTTAAGGTATGAAATTATAATATTCTGTCATACACAAAAAAAAAATAAACTAAATTACTTTAGATGAAAATATTATAGTTGATATAAACGTATTTTTGTTACAACTACTAAATTTTACTAAAATTATGTTGCGAGATCAAATAATCGTAATAAGTTGAAATATTTTAATTGATTTAACAACAAATATAGTCAATGGTATGTCATCATCATTGTAATTCATTCTTTAAATGTAATTACCTATTACTTGAATACTTAATTTACTTTTAAATCTATTGAGTATACTTAGTTGTTTTAAAATATTTTAAAAATTTTAAATCCTTTGAAATTCAGTTTCGACCTCATAAATCCGAGTCCGTAAAACCGATATTTATTTCAGTACTATATTATCGGAAAAATAGAAGAAATACTAACAAAAAATTGTATATATATATATATATATATATTTATATCTCGGATATCGTTAAATTTAAATATATATTTTTTTGCTCTGATGATGATGATGATGATGATTATTATTATTATTATTATTATTATTATTATTATTACTTATTTAAAATATAATATTTACAATCTGTAGCACACGTACAACAAGCCAATATTTTTTTTTAAATAATTTACACTACTCGAATATTATAAATAAAGAGTTTGTTTGGTGATATACAACTTATTCTTATACGCGGGTATAAAATAGTCGTTCGTTGCTTTTTTTTGATGTGCGCGATGGATTTGATAATAATCGTATCGAGATTTTCTGTTTAAAAAAATACTTTTTGTACCTTGTCATAAAACAACACCTAATAAAAATAAAGTCATTTAAATCAATCGACTTTATTCTACTCGTATATAATATTTTATTATAATAATAATAATAATAATAATATTTTAACGCGCATTCGTGTTAGGTGCGCGGGGAAAAGCATTGGCTCGAAATAATAATTTTTTTTTTTTGTTAACACATGAGACGTAATTTTTTTTCTCCATTATTATTACGTTCGCGTCATTATACAAAAATGGTAGTAAATACGTGTACGTTTATAACAATATTATTATTATTATGTTTTAATTGTTGTAACTAATTGTTTTTAACAAAGTTTCTTAAAAAAAAAAATTTATTATTATTATTATATTATACATTGTACAATATAATTTGCCTCATTCGTACAAAACGTATATAAATTATTATTATTACACTTGTACGACAATAAGATAAGGCACGAAAAGAGTATAATACGCGTGCGTATTTTATTATATAAATACAGTGCGGGGCCGACCCTCGCGAATTCCACCATTCGGGCTTATAACTGGCTGCGCGTGTTAAATTGTCCTTGTTTTAATTACGACGCGTGTGTATATATTGTTCTAATTACGTCAACTTCAGTATCTTTACGAAACATGAACGAACGAATTTAAATATTTAAAAAAAAAAAACATTTTTTTTTTATATAGTCGTACACGTATATTTATTTGGAAATAATTTGTTCTTGTTTTTTTGAACTCTTAAACACGCGTATGTATACACAAGAAATATAATATAATAAAACATTGTTCCAGTAAACGAAAAAAAATATGGGCGGGTCATTCGGCGAACGGATATTCGGAATATTTTATTTTTTGAGGGGTGTATCTTTGTAAGTAGCATTGTTTTACTAATCGGACGCATAAGGAAAAAAGATTAAATAAGAAAAAAACGGTTATATTTGGGTTTTTTTTAGAAACATGGAGTTAAATTATTATATGTAACGTGTATAGGAGTATCGCCGCGACAAATAATAATATATAATACAACCGCGACCAAAATAGATATCAACAATAAGTGAAATCGTGAAAACTTTTTGTTATTAAATATCAATAACGAACAAAAAATTCTATAAAATTCAACAAAATAATCTACGACGATAATAGATAATATATGGAAAAAAATTAAGAGTATTTTTTTTTCTGAAAATAAACAAAAACAATGTACACGAGTGTATAATAAATAATAAATGCACTCACTGTCGATTCGACAAAATATATTTAACAAACTGTTTCTTTCGAATCGAATACATTTGAATTGAATCGATACAAGTTTTTTTTTAAATCAATTCATATGAGTTATTATTAAAAATGTTTTTATTTTACTGTAACTATTTTTTGTTTAGTTTTTGCTGTTGTAACAAGTCAAAACATAATGACAAAAAAAAATCGAAAATTCCTATTTTTCAATTGCGAGTTTTTAGTGAGTTGCATTTTTTAAATACTTTACGTACGATTTGATATTGGGAATGTGTACCGAAGAAGTTCGTTAAGATACTTAATACACACATATAATAGTATATCTTATCGTTGTAAAAATAAACAAAGAAAAGTATGCTTTTTGAACTTCGCGCGACAAAAATGGAATAAAAATAAGTTATTATCGAAAAAGGAAAGTGTCCGTGGCGCTTACTCGTTAATTTAAGAACAAATAATAAAAATGACAAATGACTTATACATTTCGTTATATAATTATAAAAAAAACCTAATTGTATATAGACTTATATAAAAATAAAAAATAAGTTACTCGAAATATTAAACGATTTACGATATTTATTTACTTATTAATAGTAAAAAAAAATATTGTTGGACAAAATAATAACTTATTATCCCCAGTAGTATATTGGTTTGGTTTTTGTCAAATCATTTTCATTATTAATAGTATATTATTATACAGCGCCGTTGTATATCATATTTAACTAGTTCTGAAATGGACAGACGTGTTATTATTATATGCGTTTTGACAACGGTGCGTCGTTGTCATATGAGTGACGGAGGAAAAAAACTGCGCAAAGGGTGTTTGACGTTAACGAATTATTTAAAACGTTGCAACACAAAAAAAAATGTCATTGATAATCGATTGACAATATCGTTAAATCAACAACGAAATTTTTATTTATATTATAATATTATTTCAAATGTTGTGTTGTTGATGTGCGAATAATCTGTTTATATATTTTACATTCGCCGGTGGACTAAAAAAAACCATAATTTCTATACGCGCGCTGTATAGACTCAGCTGGGTAGACCAGGATGATCGGGCCAACTGACAAATTCTATACATGATTTTCACTCAATGACTTATTGTGTTACCAATTATTTTTACCCGTGTTCTAACGAGTGAATTTAGTGAATATACTGTTTACTTTAAATACGGCCGTGCATGCGTTTCCTTTCATATTCAAATATTATGTTTTGAAACTATATCATTCCATCATATAATTCGTTGAAACGCAACAGCTAGTCGTGTACGCCGTTTTTTTTTCAACGCACTTATTTATTTCCTCCATATAAACTCAAGTATTGATTGCGCTGATTTTTTTTTTTTATTTATTTAAAGTCGTTTTATTTCGTCTTCGTTCGCGTCTAAAAACTTATTATGAAACTTTCGAAATCATGCTAGTAACTAACTCCACTCGGCCACTATAATACGAGAACGATAAAAACCGTCGTAAACGATCTAGAAATCTCTGATGTGTTCATCTCATCAAACTTTCAAATACATTTCTTTATATAAATGTGTATTTAAATTATTGTTTTACCGGTATTATTAGAGGAGTATTAAGATTGCACAGTTAAATCGATTACGTGCAAACGGGCCTTGCCCGTTTAAAATTTAAAATAAATGTATGCGTCGATATAGGGTTGTAAATAATTTTTTTATGATTTTCAACTCGCCGAAGTTTCTTTCGAACGAAACTTATACTCACTGGAAGTAGTCAAAATATTCCAATTGCAACCTCTGAATTAGGGATAGAAATCTTGTAAAGAGTACGTATGAATATGCTTTAGAATATCTAATTGAGTTCCATTTTAAAATCTTGAAACGATTAATGATTAGAGCCTTCAAACATTCAATTTCGAAATAAAACTGTAGCATTTAATGATACTTCGATGCCAAGTCAGAGTTTTATTTTTTCGTATGTCATAAAGTCGATAAATATTTGCGTAACAAAAATCAAAATCGAATGGGAATATTTGACTTTTCTTCAAACTTTCAACGTAAATTTGAGAGTATAGAGAATCTAACGCTTTGAAATGTTGAGCCGTAAATTTATTTTCGTTACGGCGATTTATATCAACGGATATAATATAACGTTGTCAAATGTATTATATAGTAGTGTGCCATACAGCGAAACTATTTATGTATGATAATACAAACGTATATATTATTAATGTATTACTCGGTATACACATTAGTCATTATGTACGAGAATATGTACCTACGACTAGTAATAAAAATAGAAATAAAAAAGAAATGAAAACTGGTGTGTACGATGTCCATAAGTCATATAATACGTATGGAGCATTAGAATTATTTTATGTTTGGATTGTACAAATATGTGCTATTTTAAGAAAATAATTACGTCGTTATATTAAACAACTTTACGGCGTGTGTAACATCAAAAGCGAAATTAATTATTATCAAAGGTATACAAAAAGGCCAAAAACATAATTCCGTGAGTTTTGAAAATACGATCGATAAACGTTTTCATTATTATTATTATTATTATTATTATTATTATTATTATTATTATTATTATTATTATTATTATTATTATTATTATTATACGAATACGATATGTATAAAATATAATTTCGGTTATAGCTGCGTATATATAAACGGCCGTTTTCAATCATTACCATCTATATATATATATATATATATATATACATATATATATATATATATATATATATATATGTGTGTGTGTGTGAAAATATGTAATACATTACATTACGAAAACGATGTGGTTGATAATAATTTATGGAAGTGCTTGAAACGAGTTTTTTTTTATTTTTATTTGAAACTAATAAATTGAAATTATTTTGCATATATTTTCAAAGCGACTTTAACAAAACAGGCGTGTTTCGTTTATATAAATAGCTGGTATGTGTGCGGCAACATGACGTCTTGGCGGAGAGAAAAGTCAATTCGTTGGCAATTAATTCCGAAGAAAAAAAACGGTTTTTATTCAGTTAAAAATATTTTATTAAATGACAATTTTTTCTCTCGTCTTGAATCACACGTTGGATATATATATATATATTTTTTTTTTCATTATTATTATTATTATATCTCGTTTATTTATATTTTATAGTCGGAATGACGTATTATCGATATTATAATATTATTGTTATACAACGAAATACCTTGGTTAAGAAATTTCAGCGGTTAGATAGATTTTTCCGCGGTTTATCAGATAGATTTTACCCACAGTAAAAAAAAATATTTCGTTTCATTTTTTAATACATATAGTTTTTCAATAATGTATATTATCTTTACTATTAATTTGGTAAATCAAAATCTGCCGTGTTTTTTTTTTTATATTCTATAATTTCATTAATTACACAAAATATTTTATATTTATACAAATTTATTTTTATTAAGTACTATATGCACGTGCTTTTTTTTAATAAGAGTAATAATATTTTTATATTTGAAAAATGTAAAAACTGCTAATGGTGTATTCACAGGTTTTCGTTACATAATCATTTATTTTTATACGTTTGACAAATATATACATATATATGTATATATATATATATATATATATATATATATATATATATATATATTAAGAGACTATGAAAAATCCACTTCTTAATACAATAATAATATATTATAACATTAGGAATAGATTACACCAATATTCTTATTATAGTAGTGTACCTGTATAGCAGTATTAAACGACGTATTGTACGTTTAATTAAATTTATTTATGTTAACAATAATTGTTTACCATTTTATCACTATATAATACAAGTCTATAAAACAATAATATTACCTGCCTGCCCATATACATGCTTACGAAGTGACTTGTTTTTTTTCCCGTATAGTTTGCTTTCGTTATTTGTTTTTATCATTATAAAATTATAACGAATGTGGTGTACAACTATGTATATATAGTTTAATACGAATTCACATAATAATAATTGCTATTCATTAATTATAATGATTAATAGTAACTATAATGAGTTATTTAGTTGTACAATAATATATTACATTTATCTCTGTGACTGCAAATGCTTTCAAAATTTAATCTTATACATATTATTATTTACAATCCTTGGGCTGAACATTACGTAAATACTTCCAAAGATATAAAGTTGCAGTTTTTTATATTGTTATTTAAATATACTTATAAATATAATAATCGATTTAGACGACACTTTTATTGATAAACATCGTGTAACAAATATATTATACTGTAATGTTTTGGAAATCACTTGTTACTAAATTATTAAACTATAATAAGAAAGAAAAACTAGGTTTATTAAACATTGCGCTAAATCGTTTTTTTTTTTGCGTTTCAAAGCATTTTATACTTCGTAGAATACAATTGTGTATTCCGTGCGTTCTAATTGAATTCGGCAACGATTAAATGAAGTTGAATTAAAAAATAAAATTATAATTTTAACGTTATAATACGCTATTCGCATTTTACGAATTTAAACTAAAAATTGTAAAAGTCTTCATATAATATATCTAAATATAATTATATAGTTAATTAATTTAACGTTTCACACTGTCCATTAAACTAAATCAAAACATATATTTTACTTAATTTTCTAATTTAACGTATCATTTTGAAAATAATTTATATAGATATACGATTTAATTTAATGTATCGAAATTCCAAATTTTATAGAATAGAATTTTTATCTGCATATAAAAAAAATGTTAAGAAATTTTTTTTTTCATTTAAATTCATATGACATGTTCAAATATTAATTGAAAAATACGTGTAAATTATAATTAGTTTTAAATTCAGATAACGAGCTCTTCAACGTGTATGAATTATGGTCAAATGAATATATTATTCACATACCTTGCGTATACGAGAGCTGTTAACAATTTAATTTTCTGTACATTTAAATAATGGCATTTATTTACTATAATAATGATTGTCGTCGTTAATATACAAATAGAATGAGTTATGTTCTGTTATGACATTCAGATATTATGTAGGCACGCGTAATTTGATATATTCGCAATTATGAAAAAGTATTCAAATATATTTGACAATAACTAAATTTCTAAAAAGTGCTATTTTTGTAACAGTTTCTCTCCCCGTCCCACTGTTTGCAAGTTAATTTGTACGATTAAGTAAAAAAAGATATATAAATTATTTTATTACCAATTATGTTTATTTGTAGATACAAATATAGAATAGAAGTCACAAATATATATTGCGATAATATTATTATACATGTATAAACGTTTAAGGCTTTCATTTTTAAATCCCTCAAAAATATAGTTTATTACTCCATGTATTATTATTATAATTATAAAATGAATTTAAATAAATTACAGTAAACGTGTTACAATATTATGTAGAATAAGATTTATATACAAAACTACATAAATAATACGTACTTCTATAGTTGATTTATGTGAATTGTGAATCGTTTAAGTATTTTACACGAGAACTTGAACAAATCACTTATTTTTACTACGTGCTTTATCGGTGTTATATATATATATATATACAGTGGCGTATATTAAAATTTTTTGTGGGGGGTCTAAAAATAGGTAAGTTTATAATATTATAAAAAATACATATGAAATGAATTAATAATTACATTATTCCATTATTATTATAAATACAAATTAAGATTTTTTTATAATATAAAAGGTAAATGTCTTTTTTTTTTGACAGTTCATCAATAACTTCTTTAGGTGTTATTATGTAGTTTTTATTTATTGATAACATCGCTAAACCGTTCAATCTTCCCTATAAACAAAATATTTAATTTATTGTAAATATCAAAAATTAAACCCAATTTATTTATATAAACATTAAAAACACATAATATAAATTAATGTTCTCTTTCTCTGTACCTATATAGTAAATCATTTATGACTTTTGAACCTTTTTTTTCTTCTGGGGGGGGTCTCGACCCGGGAACCCCCCCCCCCCCCCGAAAATACGCCACTGTATATATATAGTAGCTGGATTACCCGACTTGGCATGTGAACAGTTTTGCCCTGCAATAAGAGAAGTGTTAAGTTGTAAAATAAAATGTAATATTAGGTATCATATTATATTTGCGTACGAATAGTGATGATGACAATGCGGAGATATTGAATGATCGGTAGCCCATTTACAAAACATGGCTGCTTTCGGAGTTGTTATTCACGGTATTTTTCCCATATAACCATGTTTCTTACGGATTTCAAACCTTTATTTAACCCATTTAGGTGTAATATTTTTAAAAATTCTTTTTTAGCATATGTGAACGTCATAATAGCTATCAATATGCCAAATTTTAGCCCGATCCGTCAAAGTTACTTGAAAATTTAACCTCCTTAGGGGTGGAATTTTCAAAAATCCTTTCTTAGTGAACGCCTACGTTATAATAGCTATTAGTAAGCCAAATTTCAGCCCGATCCGTCTAGTGGTTTATATTGTGCATTGATAGGTCAGTCAGTTACGTTTTCCTTTTAGATATGTATATACTATATATAATAATATATACTTACTATATATAATAAATTAATAATACGTTTCAAATGCGTTTTACTGTGCGGTGGGTATAGTACATAATACGGTGTTAACTCAAATGGCGAATTTCACGTTAAAAAATGATGATAGTAATCAGTAAAAATAAACAATAAAAATATATGTGAGTGTATGTGTTATGGTCACTATATGCTATGTGTGTGTGTGTGTCCGCGGTTATCGATAATAATTAATTCTAAAACATTGTCCTGTCCAAATTTAAATAAATTTTTTTATGAATTGAAAAAGCAATTGGAAAATTTTAAATCACAATGAAACTCAATATGTTTTATTTACATATCTATTTCAATATTCAAGTAAACAATCAAAATAATAAGTTAATTACCCCGGCTTTGCTAACTGAATTAAACTCAATAACAATTTAAATGGTAACTGTTTAACGCCTAGAATCCCAAAATTTTCCGTGTTAGCTACCACCTTCGCTGGACCTACCGGATCTAATTGTAAATCTAAACCATCCAGGGACCCACTCAAACACACACAATAAATTTCATCAAAATCGGTGCAGCCATTTAGGAAGAATTCAGTGACATACACACGGGCAGTCGAAATTTATATATAAGATATACATAAAATCCATGACATTGAAGGATTGTAAGCAACAATTTTTTTTTGACAACGTATTTGGAGCGGGTTAAGTAAAAATTATTCTTAATTTTTTTTTTTAATGATAGGTAATCAAAATTACGTCACGTTAACATTTAAAATTTAAATTAATATAAACGAAAAATATAATAATAATAATAATAATAATAATAATAATAATAATAATAATAATGATAATACACTCATCTCTATGGATGAGAAGTGGGGTATTTGTAATAAGTATCTCATTATTATTACAGTATCTGGATATAAATAAAAAACATAATTTTCATAAATATACCTATATATATTTTATAATTTGCGTGGTTTAAAACAATATAAAGTATTATAATTAAACAATGCGATTACAAACGTTATGCGTACACCTAAATTGATAAACATACAATATACATACCAAACTGTTAAATGTTAATTAATATTTAAATAATTTTATAATTAATAATTTTTCACGACGAATTAAATAGTCTCGAATGAGATATACAATTAACTAATATGTTCAAATTGATCAAATTGAATATATAGAGATATTATACGAGTATATAAATATCGTAAATAATTCAGTAATTTAAATGTTTACCGTTTATTATAATAGGTTCGAGTATAGACGGATAATAAATAAAAATCACACAGGACGTTATATATTAGTATTAGTAAATATTTCAATTTATTCGATTCGACACATTAATATATACATTATTATAAAACGATGTTCTGTTTGTATTGAGTAGTTTAACCACGAATAAACTGTATTCATTTCATAAATTATTATTATAACACTTTACGTTTTCATATTTTTTTTCCAACAAATATGGTAAAAAAAAATATCAAAAGGATAATTTGATTGTATCGAGTGCGAAGAAATTGGAGTGCCTATAGTATTGAAATTATTATATCGAGACGAGTAGTAGTGTTGATGAACGAAATCGGATATATTGTATGTGTTAATCGATGATATTGAATCAATTATTTAATTTACACAAATAATAATCAATTGAATATATTCTCATATATGCTTATGAGAAAGAAAAAATACGAACAAAAAGAAAATTTGAGATATATATTAAAAAAACCTTTACCGAGTGTAAAAAAACGCTGAATGAATAAGTCGAACGAATAAATTGTATATTATGCTGTTATATATTATATTATTATGTCCGGAATTCAAATAAAATAATTTCCAGTTCAAAATTATTGAATAGCAGCGGTGTTTATAAAAAATAAAAAAATAAAAAGTCGCGATAGTAAGAGAATATAAGGAAAAATTGTTGTAAAAAACTTGTATTATAAAAAATAATAATCAAAGAATCTAATAATATAACACGTATAGATTAAACTATATCTGTTGTTTAATTATTTATATTTTGAAACATTTTAACATGTTGATTGCCAAATGGATTACAGGCCACCCAACCTGTACTAATTACTTATACTAATTATATATGAAGCCAATTGAGTGGCTGGCTATCAAATTCAACATAATCTTAATGAGTTTTATTTTAATACGGGTTGGAAATAGAAAAATATAGTTTTCACCACAACATAAAATCGTTAAAATATTACTAACTCTTAAGAGATTTTTTGGATATTAAAAAAAAAATTAAATAGGTATTTAAAAAAAAATTAAATACATTATGCATGAAAATAATTTTGAATATATTGTTGATAATACATTATTTGTGCGTTCATTACAAATGTATTCAGAATTATCTGTGTCGCACCACACTACCTTGTGAAAGCAAATAAATGTCGCGTTTGTTTTTTAACTTTAATATACAACAGTATCAAAATAATTATTTTCGAGACAAAAAAAATTTAATTATTTTTTATTTTTTTCAATAACAATCTTTTGGTTAAATATCGTTTATTCCCCCCCTTAAAGTTCCGACCAAATGCGTATATTGTGACAGTATTTTTTTTCTGCTAAATACACAGATATGCGTAAAAATCATTGTCGTCAATATTCTCATTAGAAGAGTCGTATGAATCATTTAATGAATTTGTTGCAATCATACACGTTCGTCCATTTTGTTAAAATTAATAGAAACACAAGAAAACCGTAGCCAACCCATAATCAAAGTTGATACATAATTTTAGGGTTACACGCCAGTCGGCGACCTGAGACATTTTTTCTCTGTACATTACTACTATACAATGTTTACTGATCAATAATACCACGTAAAATTTTTTTTATCAAAATCAAACAATTACAATTACTTTTATAAACTGATATGCCAGTTACAGACGTTATGAAGCGTAGATAAATTGTATAGTGCGTTGCACAAGAAACTGAACTGAGGGGTCTTTAACGCGTCAATGTTAAATATCCACGCAAATGATACAAATAGAACTTGACACTGGATTATGGGCTTGGGCTCAGAGTGTCTCTGCTTCTCCTCGATTCGTTATAAAGCACATCGAGTGACGTTTTCGTAAACCCCGTTGTACGGTGAGTTACGCAAATACAATTTCTGCGAGTAAACGAATAAGAGAAAACGTTTAACGTCTCCAATACACTCTGCGCGGGCACACTGAACCTGCGACAAGAGCAGTCAGTCGATACCACTGATCCCGGCACGGCGTAGCCCTTTGGCACACTGTATTGTCCCATAGCAAAAGAAAAAAATAAAAACCCTCTCTTTCTCCTCGTCACCACTGATTCGCATTTATATGTACCTACTTATGCGTTTGTCTCGTTCTACTATCGTTGCTACAGGGACGTGTGCAGATTGACGAGAACGTGTTCAATATCGTAAAATAAGAAAAAAAAAGTTCCTTGACTATATAATATACTAAACCGGAGAATTTATATTCTACTGAGGTTAAATGGACTGAATCTAACGGAATTGACGATTCGTCCGCACTGCAAATGCAGTGCTGCTTCTGCTGTGGCGGCAAGTTACGCGAAAAGTGAAAACGACAAAAAAACATTGTCTATTCTCGGCAGTGCCACGAATAGACAATAGGCAGTGTCAGCCTGTGTTTTTCCACTAGAGGAAAATCAAATTATGACACTCGAGAAAATTATGTTTAAATAATGTAAAAAAGTGTATGTTAACGGAGAGATTCCAACTGGACCACCACAAGTCCGCATAGCCTAAAAACAATATAATTTTACTTATTAATTCGTAGTTACTTATGCAGCTATTACGTACTGTTGTTGTTATTAATTCCAGAATCTCCTATTGAAAACTACAGTGTTGAAAATACGCACCACACTATAATAATTATTACAATAACCATTGTTACACATAGGCAAACATTTTTAAAACAAAAACAATGATTATAATTTCATCCATTGAGACCATTTTATTCTCATTCTAAAAATTTGATTCCGCTATATACACATACACACACAAAAAGACGAGTGAAAAACAATTAAAAAAAAAATTATAAAACAAATTTTCATATACAGAATTGAGGAATTTTGTGTAAACAATTTCTCTCACTAGACATTCAACGTGAAATAATTCTTTTATAAAATGTTTATATATATATATATATATATATATATATTCATAAAAATAACGGAGAAACAAATTTACAAATTACCTACTCATACGTATGTACACATATATTTCCAAAACTGAACGTTACACGTTTCTATATGGTATATTTATTATTAATACGCAAGTGCATTGAAAACGTATAAACTTTTAGTGTTTTAAAAAGTATACATATTTTTTAATTTTCTCGCTGTCTATTTGTGGAAAAAATTATATATCATTTCAGATAAATCATCGGGTTTTTTAAAATCCCTGTGTTAATACCTATTATAACGATATTCTGTACAGTCTACACAAATCACGATTATTTTTTTTTATATGCTACAAAAACAAAAAAACCTGGGTCCTACAATCGTTCTACTTTGTGTGTGTTGGCGACAATCGCATGGATTGCAGACAATCGTAAGCAGAAATTGAGGAAATTGTATTTTTATTTTGAACTTTATTATTCGCGATAGTTGAAAATGAGAGGCAAATTTGACTGAATCATATGTACAGATTTTATACTATTCAATATGCTTGCTTATTAGTTTTTTAATAAAAAAAAACGTTTAAAAAGGACAAGAACTGATACGTGCACGCATTATTGGTGTCTATTTATCTGCTATTTTAGAATATATGTTTTTCCTTTTTCATGTAAAAAAATAATTTAATATTAACTTTTAATAGACGTTATACAAGCGTTACCTCTCCGTATGTCTTATACGCACAATATCATTCCGCCGTTTAAATTTTGTCCAATTTTAAAAGAACTCGTATATATAAATAAGAATAAAAGTGTACTTGTAGCACCGTTGAGAAAAAATGAAAATAATTTTAAGCTGTGTTTATTTTTAAATCGTATTGACATAATAATAATAATAATAATAATAATAATAAACAGCATATGGAAAAACAGTGCAGTATTCAGTATATAAATAATCAATCGTGTGAAATAAAAAAATTAAAATAAACGATATATTGAAAATCTATATAATTTACAATAAAACATATTAGTTCTCATACGGTGATAGAATTCCTATTTAAGTATTCTTATTAAAATTACACAGGATATTTGAAAATTGTGAAATGATATTTTTTGCCGCGTTATATAATATATATCGCCTGCATAAGGCGGAGTCGTATTCTTATAAGACAATTTTAACGGCGTTTAAAATGATTTTTACTACCGTTCGTGACCAGTTTTTCCAAGCATAACGCTTGAATAAGCGTTTCATTCAACGTGTTTACAACAAACGCGTATTTTAGACATTTTTTTCGCCTTCATTTTCTTACCTTTACAATTGAAGGAAAGATAATTCGCATTAGTTTATATATATATATATATATATATATATATATATATATATAATACTACTACATATTGTGTTACATATTATTTCTATATATATTTTATAGTATAAAACGCGCGAATTCACTTACACACACGTAAGATTATTTAATAAAACAAATTCATACCTGTTTCTTCTATATAATATGATAACGCGCACGCGTCGTAGTAGGTACACCGCTGCAAAACAAGACCTGATGATGATTTTATCCTGTCGGCAACCGTTTTTCTCGCGGCGACGGTAGTGGTAACGGCGCGATCAAGAAGCGCGAAAAACGCAAAAATATTTAAAAAAAAAAACAGCAGTGTCGATGTTTTTTTTTAATTGGAATTTATTTCTCCGATATAGTTTTAAAAAAAGAAAGAGAAAGGGAGAGAAACGGACGTCGTGTTTTTATCGTGCGTCGAGCATTTCCTAAACGAATCGCGGGATTCTCGTTTTTATCGTGAACGCGCTATAAACATTTCACACGATTATATTTTTATTTACACCCCTACACCGGGGTTGGGCGCGCTGGAACGTGAGAGAGAAAACAAAACAGACACAAAACGGACACGCGGTGGTTAAACGGCGACCACCACTGGTGCGCAGTGCAGGACGCGTGAAGACCAGACGGACGGGCGTACGACGGACGGATGCGATACGGCGGCCGTGATCGTCGGGAGAAACACGTCGTCGAAGCAATCGTCGTCGGTCGGCGGCGGATCGTTGACGGCCGGCGCGTTTTGTCCTTAGCGGTGCGGCGGTGGCAAACGGGGAAAAATGGCGTCGGCCGTGTACGCCCACCCGGCGGCCGGCCGGCACACGGTCGTGGAGTCCCCGGTTGCGGGCGAGAAGGGGCGACAACGGGAACAACCGCGCGCGCACACCAATGGACGTATAGATCGGCGGCGGCGGCGGCAAACGCCGACAACTTCGTGTGTGGTCTTCGCAGCGGCAACGTTTTATTATATTTATACACCGCACCGCCGTACCTAATCACTCGCGGTCACACACATACACACACACACACACACACTGCTATATAACAACATTTGTAAGTATATAATAAATTGCGTAACATTTTATAAAAAAAAAAGAAGAAAACATTTCCTTCTCTCTCACACTGCAGTTGCTGTTACTACTACAGTCGCCCTGCAACACCCCACCGCTGTAGCCACCAATATCTATTATTTTATATATTATATTAGTCGTTTTTGTCGGTTTTTTATCGCCACCGCTGCCACGTCGCTATCTATTAGTTATCTCATATGTATATATTTTATACGACACTACATTGCACATCACGCGCGCTGTACGCACAAAACGCGAACGTTAACTGTTGCCGCGCGTCGCGTTTCGTCGTGCAGGTATACATGTCAAGGGTGTAGGTAAGGGGGGCTTTGGGGGTTCAAACCTCCCCCCCATTGAGACTAAATTTACACTAGATATAATTAACTAAAAAATATAAAAAGGTATTTAACTAAAATATCTTTATCCATTTATTTAATTTATCATTTTAATACTATTATTATTTTTATTATTATTGAAAAAATTTATTTTTACGTAATATACGTAATATAGCTAAGAAATAATCTATTAAGTATTAATTTATAACTAATAATATATTATACGCATTTTTGGTCAGAATTAATAAAATGTAACTTTGAAATAAATATTCTTATAAAGTCCACCGAAGTATAACATTATCGTAAAAATCGTCAACCAAACCATTTCCATATGGGTGCTATTGATACCATGGACAACTAAAATTTCATAGCCAATTATTGTTGTACATACCGATTTATAACTAACGTTAAACTACAAAATAAAATATAGATTCTCGTAATTTTATTTATCATTTGTTGTTGCAGACTGCTGCAACACAGCCATTTACATTTTTCAACTAATACATGTATTATTTCTTTAAATATTTTATTAAAACATTATTAAATTAAGTAGATAGGCCAATATTGACTAAGAATTTGATGGTTTTCGTATTATTATTATTATTATTATTATTACTATTATTATTATTATTATTATTATTATTATTATTATTATTATTATTATTATTATTATTATTATTATTATTATTATTATTATTATTATTATTATTATTATTATTATTATTATTATTATTATTATTATTATTATTATTATTATTATTATTATTATTATTATTATTATTATTATTATTACCTATAAGAAAAAATATTATTATAGAAGTAGTAATTTATTTTAAAATAACAATTAATACCTATAAGAAAAAGGAGAAGAAATATAAATTATTATTTTATGACCTATATAATAATAATATAATATATATTATATTAATAATATAATTATTCATTTGTAACCTGATAATAATTTTTTCTATCCTGTAGACAGAATTTCGACCAGAAAGAGTGCTTTATTTCTTCGTATAGCACCTTTTCTTTTAGTAAATTGGTTCAAGATGATATTTCAAGCAAGTCATTTTTCGATTTTCTCTACAGTTTTTTAACGTAACGGGAAAAACTACAAAAAAATTACGAAAAACCGCTAAAAATGGAATTTCGGTAATATCGCGTATAGTTATTTCTCCATTACGAGTATTTCAAAAATAATCATCAAGGAGTCGTGAAATTTTCAACAAAAATGTATCTTTGTACTATACAATTATAAAAATATTTTCAAAAAGTTTCATTCAATTTTAGACTATTTTTAGCTCCTGATGTAATTAATTCATAAAAGGGTTAATTTTTGATTTTAAGACTTGAAAATTTAAAACAATGATAGAAGTATTTTGCTTAAATTATGTACAACTTTTTAAAATTATAACACAAGAATTTATTTTATAGCCATTTTAAGACTTTTTACGATGTTATATACAAGTATGTCTTATACACATAGTAAATTTCAACCGTTCCGATTACTATATTCGTAGCTTAATGGGTTGAACCATCGATTTGATATGCGTAATTCTCGATTCGAATTTCTCTATTTGAAATTATTTTATGTATTTATTGATTATTCATAATCAATGGTAATATATACTATATTAAATAATTAAAATAACCTACACCGTACATATATTGGGTAATTTTTTTAAACCTCTCTTTTTAGGCGCCTATGGTTCCTACTTTGAACCCCTCCCTTTTTTTTACCTTTTTTCATATTTACCTAATTCATACCTACGCCCTTGATACATATACGCGCATTGTATTGCTGAGGAGGCTGAGGAGCAGGACCGTAATTTAGTAAAATTGAATATTTTGTTTAAATATTTTTTGTTTTCAAAATACGCGGAACTATAGAATATTAATTTTTTTTTTAATTCGAATAAATTATTATTATCGTTTGAAAATAATCAAAAATAATATTGTTATTATAATGACGTTTTAATTTCTTTAATTATGTTCACCTTTCTTACTACGAATCTGGCGATGGAGACTACCATTGTACAAAAAGAAAAAAATGTTGATTTTTTACAAAAACAGTACATCTACAGGAACCGTGGAGCCAGAAATCATATTTTTGTATTATTATTTATTTATATATTTACATATACGAATTATACCCGGTTGATGTTTATACGCATATTTAATATACTCGAAAACGTTTAATAAAATACACGGGAGAAAAAATGTAACAAGTCGATGTAGTTCTAAAACAATTAATGGATATGCGCAAAATCCTAGGAAAAATATTAAGATAAATATAAGAGTAATTCGCGTAATTCAATACTTAAAAATAAAATAATTAAATTATTAAACAAATTACAACTGAAATTAAATGCATTTGAAATACCTGTTATTATTATCGATTTTTTTGAATAAACGCGTATAAGGAAAAACTATTATATAGTAAAATGGTTTTATTTCCCCGTGATTAAGCGATAAAATGTGTTTAGGAGTTATAAATAATTATCACAAAGTATTTATTTTACTGTTTTACTATACCTATATCTTATATTTTTCAAAACATTTTTATCGCATAAAACTAAGAAAAAATATTTTATTTTATTGTACCGAATATAAAAATCGATTTACTACCAATTATCAATGCTATAGATGCATTATTATTATTATTTTATTTTCAACCTTTTTGAGACATATGAAGGGGTGAGTGATCAAAAGTTATCCTAAATTACTTTTAAAGGTATAATGAATATAACAAGGGGGTGAAAGATAAAAAATTCGATAGTTCATAAATAAGGACCATAATATAATATATTTCTTAAAATTGACTTTATAACTACGTTTGTGTTTATGTAATTAATAATTTAAAAATAATTAATATATAAAAAAGAGAGAAACGATATATTGTGAATATTTTATATGTACCGGCCGCGATCAATGAAATATAGATTTACTCGTATCGTGCGCGTATAGAATATATCATACACTATCCAGACACCTGGATTGTTGACGAACCCCACCATCCTCAGAAGAAGAGTATAATATGGATATAAAGTATTTAATTTAAAAAATTATTTTTTGGTTCAAAAATATGGGAGAAAAAAAAGAAATAATAAGGCTGCAAGATGTTATGCAGTTCCTTGACGAGCGCATCGAGTGGATAAGAGGCGATGGCGTTTTTATATACAAATAATAATAATAATAATAATAAATAAAACCGCGAGAATCCCACTTACCTTTGAACGACGCAAGTGAACGTAATAATAATATGTATTACAATTATTTACATGTTATGTTGTTGTACGAAGTCAATTGTGTTACTTATTCTTTTTTTTCCTAGCGAAATATTATTTAAAGTGGAAAAAATTTAATTTTTATAGTTATACGAACGTTTTTTTATCAATAGTCGTATTTGGAACTTACGCGATTATATTTAAAATTTAAAATAAACTATATAACGAGCTCGCAACATAACATAACCTAGCTGGTCGGTCGTACTTTATCGCGAGAATTAACGCCGATAAATTCTATCGTTTTTGCCGCTTTTCCTATGTCATGCAAAAATAAACCGCCGCCGCGGCCGTTGTGAGTCATCACGTAGGCAGTCGCTCGGTAAGTTCCGTCGGTGTATTGTGTCTGCGACACTTTCACGCGGGCCTCACGTCGTAGCATTTTGGTATTGTGTGATATTCGGTCGAATGGGATTTTCGTGGTGTGCGCAGTGCGTGTCAATAATCCGTCGAGCCGTCATCAACATTTACGAGTACCGTGTTCTCTGGTCCGGTGGACCTGTAACTGTGGTGCGATTCCGCGGCGACGACGATTGTCGGGTGTAGGTTGTCGGGTGTAATCGAGAGTGTAAGAACCACTCGGTAGTCTATCACCTGTTTCGTGTGTGGTAGCGTGGTCGGGTCGCGTTGTATCACGCGAACGAACGTGTGCCAGTTTCGGACGTTGTCCTTTCGGAGCTGCCGTCAAAGTCAATCGTGTGCGGGTGCAGAAGTGCCGCCCGAAAGTCATCAACACTGCATCATCGGTGAACGACAGTTGGGCAAACTGTTTAATTCAGAGTGGCCCGTATTCTGGTATCTGGTATCTGTCATCGATCAGTATTTATGTATGTGTTAATTATTTTGTGTGTATTATCACGGACGTAGGTCCCGTTGTGCCTACGCAGTATTATTAAGTATTGTTATTATTCATATTTTTGCTATTGTTCTCATTATAAGTTCGAATTATTTGATAATTGTGAGTGTTGTCTTTTACACCAATTACCTTTTACCCTCGAACCACATTAGTTTAGTCATTCGCGTCAACTGTTTAAAAAGTTCGCGTTTGGCGACAAGTCGATTATTGCAGAAATACTTTTATTGAATACGTATTCGTCGTAATAACTTTTTAAAATCATAATATATTTTGAAAATTATTATTTACACCGCAATATATTAATTAATATGATTTAAAAAAAATTTTTACGTTTTTTAACATTGACTGTAAATACTAAATATTAATTATAATTCTATCGGTCAGATAAAAATACTGCAGTATTTGGGGCAGCGCCATATAACGTTAATAATGGTTACTCCTAATATAATTTTTAATAACTTATAATAGTGATTTAATATTAATTTAACGAAATATGCCTTATTAATGACAGAGTAATATAGTAAATTATATAAAACACATTAAAGTAAAAATAAATTAACAGTAAATTATATATAATTATGTAAATACTATAAAAAAAAGTCAAACGAGTATTATTCTGTGTTTACTATATTATGAAATTACGTTTTGATTTATGAATGAATGAATAATCTTGCAGCGCCTGCCCGTTTGTAAGGAGATAATACTATTAACACGAATGTATAATAATTTACTAAGATGTTGTCGACAAGAATATTTTCATTTTCCAAAATTCCCTAATATCATCAATTCAAAATCATGAAAATATTTCTGCAAATGGAAATTGATATGTTACTGTAAGAAGTATTTTTATAATATATTGTTGTTTATTATATTGTAATTTGAAAATATATAGATGTGGGTATTTAATTAATAGTTTATTTTAATGTTTAATAATGTAGTTTTTGAAAATCATTATTATACTTAAATATATATTTAATTTAAAAATGAAAAAATGTGTTTGATTTTTAATAAATTATTGTATATATATTCTTCTTTCTTCGAATTTGGCCGACTATGGACCACGTGAAATAATTTACGATTAATATATTATTATTAATATATATATTATTATTATTATTATTAATATATATATTATTTTTAATTAAATATATTATTATAATTCATAACTTTAACGATCAATTTTTGTGTTTATAAAAATGAAATATGTATATAATATTAACTATTATTATAAATAATATTATACTTGATAATTAAATATAAATATGGATTTGGTTCTTTTAACAAATACATTATATCTTCCTTACCACGAAGGCTGTCCCGAAGAAATGGGAGGGGGTGTTTTCAAAAAAAATTAATGAATAAAAAAAAGGTCTTTACTACCGATTGTACCGATCAGTTGCCGATTTGTTAAGATAGTAGAGGGGAATATTCCCTGCCCTTTGGATGGTAACCATGTATTAAGTGAGTCTAATATTAAAATCATTTAACTATTACAAAATGGTTATTAAGGTGTACATAAACTTTTTGTTTCTGACACATGAGTTCTGTAAGCATTACCAGATCCAGTTTTGTTATAAAAACAACTGCTCTTTATATAAGAACTACAAACGGTCAACCATAACTGATTGGTATTTATAACGATAATAATTGTCGTACCTAAGCAAACTGTATGTCATGGCAGTCGCGTGACGGCAGCGATAGTGAACGGTCGGTCCGAGGTGTACTTCCGGTAATTTTGGAATTTCTTCTGGAGAATGTGGTTGATTTTTGACGTTTTTTATACCAAAAGTTACTCGAGTTAAGTTCATCGAGACGAAGAGTTTGGTGTATCAAACGCGGAAATTCGCCCGTTATCCAAGGAGATACGGCGATTTTTCCCGGAGTACAACGGTATGCGGATTTCGTGAACGCGTGAAAACTTCGTAGGCGGATTTCTCCGGTTTGGTCTGTGCGATCGTCGCGTTTCTTGTAGGGAATAAAACAGCTCTTTTCAAAGCTTCATTCGGTGCTACTCTCGCGGGTGTAGAGTGCGTGTGCGCGGAGCTTTCGCGAGTGGCAGCACAGGAAAATCGTCTTTGAAGGAGAGAGCGGTGGCCGTGTAATCGTAGCAGGTGTGCGGTTAGGTTATAATTTTTTTGTGTGATTGTACTTCGAAATATTAACGTGTTTATAATTAGGACGCGATCCGTAATTCATATTTTGAATAAAATGATTATCATTGTATTCACTACGGTAAATTAATAATGTCTGTGAAAATAAAATTTCTTTTAAAGTAAATTTTACATGAACTATTGAACTTTGTATTAATATATACATATTCCCAATGATTCAAGAATAATTTTTTTTATACATCTCGAGATATTTTGTGTCATAATATAGATACGTCAAATATTTTACTAATATATGTCAACTACAAAATTACTTTTTTTATTAATATTTAATCAATCAGACAAAATCTGATGAAGAAATAATTTATGAAATGGGTAAATACAAAAGTATTTTTCAATTGTATTCCAGTATTTTTTGTTTTATAATAACATTATATCAGTTTATTCTTCTCATATATATTTTTTTCTGTACGTTAATGACACATTATATTATTATAAAAAGATTTTTTTTCCAAATTCTTACAACTATGCCACCTTCGGTGGAAAGCACATCTTATACAAACGAATGTGTTTATGACGTAGACATAATTAAAATTGTAGCTATATTAACGAGTACACCATACACGTATAACACAACCGAATTTCAATGGACATCAAATACGAAATTTTATTTTAAATATTTATTCAATGATGAAAGATTAATCGAAAAAAATCCCTGAATTTGACGAAGAAAGAAGTCATAAAATGAGAAAAAACACTAGTAAAAAAATTTAAAAAATTTAATATACTTTATTAAATCGATATTGTTTGTTGATATGCATACACAAAAGCATCGCAAATACCACCAGAGCTATTTACCAATTGATATTTCAGTGATATTTGGTAAGAAAATAAATCTAACGCTAAATCATATAACAATATTAAATTGAAATAGTTGTTTTTCTAACAATTTCAAAACCAAAAAGACTAGCTTTTCCTAAATCACCGTCATCATTAAAAAAAAAACAAAATGACTAATGAAAAGAAAAATCCCTTTACAAAAATTAAAATTGAAATCCCGAAACAACAACTTAATTATTAGTTATGACGTTTCTATAGCAGGGTTGTCCATAAAATAAGGTTTTAAAATCCTTTTTTTCTAAAAAAAAAGGGATGTTCTATCCGAATAATAAAGGACAAACCGAAATTGATTGTATTCGTTCAGCTATGGCATAAAATATAATTTATTTGGATATTTGATTTGATATTGGAGTTTTTTCTTTTGTATACGGATAATTTCAAAATAATTTCCAATTATGTGGCGCAATCTATTGACCAAATAACGACAGTGTTGTTATTGCAACCCATTTGAATACCACATAAGTTAAACACAGATAAAATATTGGAAACTCAAGAAATGTGCGTAACAACAATAATATATTATACGCGTACAGGAATTTTCTGCCGAGTAAATATTTTTCTTGTTTCCAGTAACATTCCAATGACAAAATTGGTGAAGAACGCTTCCCTAGTGAATAATCGGGAAAACTTCCGTACAAAGTTTTTATCTGGCAAATTCCTCTCATACTTTCAGTTACACTACAAAGACAAAATTAGTGTCGGACACTTCCTAAGTGTAAAATCGGGAAAATCCCCTTAGGAATTTTCTGCCGAGTAAATTTTATTCCTACTTCCAGTAACTTTACAAAGAAAAAATTGGTGTCGAACGCTTCCCTAGAGAATAATCTGGAAAACTTCCGTTGGAATTTTCTGCCGAGCAAATTTTATTCTTACTCCCAGTAACTCTACAAAGACAAAATTAGTGTCAAATACTTCCCTAGAGAATAATCGGAAACACTTCAGAAGTAATTTTCTGACAAGCAAATTTTTCTTTTACTTTTAGTAACTCCACAACGATAAAATTGGTGTCGAACGCTTCCTTAGTGTAAAATCAGGAAAACCTCCGTATGAATTTTCTATATATATACGTGTAATAAAAAATATATACACATGTATATATATATGTGTGTGTGTGTGTTTATTTACTCTATGTATATTTTTTAATAAATTATTATTACTCGATCACATTGTTGTCGATAAGTCGAGAAATGTCGGTGAAACCGGTTGGAATACGAATATGTATACGTGTGTGTGTGTGTTTTTATTGTTTTTCGGCGGGCGGAAAAAATTGTTTGTTAAAAGGCTGGAATGTGATGGGAAGTTGTCGGGGGTCGGTGTCCCGGCGAGACGGTCCTCGGACCGTCCGCCGGTTGCACGACCGCCGAATACAGCATCGCCACGGGCGACGCCGACGGGAGCACGGTCGTCGGTGAACGAACGGGGTCTCCGCCGCGCGCCTCCGCCGCAGCAGCAGCAGCAGCAGCGGCACACCGCTGGTCGCGCGTCGTCGTTGTGTTCCGTCCCGCGTTCGCGCGCGGGTAAGGAGCCGCGCGGCCGCGGTCAGTGTGTGTGCCCCGCCTGTGTTGTGTGCGTGCGCCGCGCGCGCGCGCTCGCCTCCGTCGTCCGACGGCTGGACTGTGTTTCGTCCGTCGCCGTTTTGTGTGTTTTTTTTGGTGTGTGGTGTTTTTGCCGCATGCGCGTGTTTTTGGGGTGCTTTCTTTTTGGTGCCCAGCGCGCGCGTGTCGCGTCGTCGGGTCCGTGTTTGTTTTTGTCGTCGTGTGTTTTTTTGTTGTTTGTTTCGCGCACGCGCGACGTTTGGGCGACACCGCGCTCTCTGCTGCCCGTGTGGCAGTAGAGTAGTTTTGCGTGTTGCCGTCGTCGTCGGTTGTCCGTCGGTGGTTCTCCCGTCGGTTTGACCGCGTGTTCTCGCAACAACACAAATTTACACCGTTTTTTGACGATATTATCACACGCACGCCTCGTCGTCACGCCACCACAACACCGGGCACACGACGCGCGCGGCGGGTTTGACAAAACGGTCTGTTTTGCGTCCCCGCCCGGCCGGTCGACCCATAATCCAATATACAGCACCCCGTGTTTGTGTGTTTTTTCATACCAACAACATTTAGTTGTGCGTGTGTTTCCGAGTGGCAAAAACTCCTCCTCTCGTCCTGAACGAGTGGAGAAACGAGAGAAAACCAATTATGTGTTATACGAGTCGAGACGACTCCCGCTGCCGTTCCGCGAAAATACGAGCGCACGTAGCCCGCGCAGTCACGTCGCGGCCGGCCACAGTCGTCGAGCCCGGCGGACGCCGGGGCGAAGCCCCGGGACGACGGACGTCGCGTCGCGTCCCGGCTTCCCCCGCTGTTCACGGCTGGGGACCGATATTGAAATAATAACACACACAACACATGTACAACGAAAAGAGAAAGTAGTGTGTGTGTGTGTGTGTGTATTATAGAAAAAAATATTTTGCATGTTTGTGTTGTGAGTGTGTTTTTGACTCTTGCGGTCATTTTTTTTTTTCCCATTCTTGTCGTCGTCGCGTGTGGGCAACAACCACAACACAACTCTCTTTTTTTGTGTATTCCATATATATTTTTCTTTTGTATATATCTCTCGAGATCCGAGGGTGAAAAAAGAAGTTAAATGTGTGTGTGTGTATTCAAGAGAAGACAGCAAGTTGTGAATCCCGTCGCGCGTGTCGTCAAGAAGGGGGAAGATGGAAAGACACCACCGTCGTGTCATTCCCCCTACCCGGTCGCCGTCGTCTCCACACCACGGCTGGTCGTCGTTTTTTCTCGTCGTCGTCCGAGGACCGCCGCCCGGCGTGCGCGCGCGTGTGTCCACGCACTATGCTCGCATGCAATAATAATACTACTATATAACGGGTACCACCCCAAGAACGCGCGAGCGCGGTCTGTGGTGTGGTCCGTTGTGTGTGTGGTGTTTAGCGTGTGTGTGTGTGTGTGCGCGCGCGCGCGTCCCGGTAGGTGTGTAGCGCGTAGAAGAAGCAAAGTAAGTTAATAATCCTCGCCGACGTAACGAACGAGACGACGACACTTTGTGTGCCCTTACCGTGTGCAATGTGTGTGTGTGTGGGCGACGACACTGGGGTGGGGGTTGGCCACGCAAAACGCACAACAACAACAACAGCAGCAAACAACACCACGCGGTGGTCGGTCGCACGCGCGCGCACCACGCACGCGTGCGACCGGTCCGGCGCTGGGAAGCAGCCGCAGGGCGCGCGACCGCGGTGTGCCGACGCGCTCGCCTCGCCGCGCGCCTCGCGCGTCTTCTTAACCCAAACAACACACGAGTTCCCTGGTTGATCCTGCCAGTAGTCATATGCTTGTCTCAAAGATTAAGCCATGCATGTCTCAGTGCAAGCCGCATTAAGGTGAAACCGCGAAAGGCTCATTAAATCAGTTGTGGTTCCTTAGATCGTACCCAAGTTACTTGGATAACTGTGGTAATTCTAGAGCTAATACATGCCGACAGAGTTCCGACCGTCGCGGCGCTCGCACGTCCGTGTGTGCGTCGCGCGCGCCAGGAACGCTTTTATTAGATCAAAACCGGCCCGTCGCGTCGCGCCTCGCGCGCGTCCCGATCGCGGCCCGCGCAAAGACCTGGTGACTCTGAATAACTTCGAGCTGAT
The DNA here is from genome assembly GCA_032441825.1 of Chaetogeoica ovagalla. Lineage (NCBI taxonomy): Eukaryota > Metazoa > Arthropoda > Insecta > Hemiptera > Aphididae > Chaetogeoica > Chaetogeoica ovagalla. The sequence continues at coordinate 47,315 of CM063747.1, read as the reverse complement.
CGCACGGTCCCCGTACCGGCGACGCATCTTTCAAATGTCTGCCTTATCAACTGTCGACGGTAGGTTCCATGCCTACCGTGGTGGTAACGGGTAACGGGGAATCAGGGTTCGATTCCGGAGAGGGAGCCTGAGAAACGGCTACCACATCCAAGGAAGGCAGCAGGCGCGCAAATTACCCACTCCCGGAACGGGAGGTAGTGACGAAAAATAACGATACGGGACTCATCCGAGGCCCCGTAATCGGAATGAGAACACTTTAAAACCTTTAAACGAGGATCAATTGGAGGGCAAGTCTGGTGCCAGCAGCCGCGGTAATTCCAGCTCCAATAGCGTATATTAAAGTTGTTGCGGTTAAAAAGCTCGTAGTCGGATCTGTGTCTGGGCGGTGTCGGACCACCCTGGCGGCCCGGCGTGTCGCGCGCGTGCGGTCGCGGCGCGGGACCACTCGTCCCGTCGTCGGGGTCGCCGCCGCGCTCGTCGGCCGTCTCGGGGTGTTAGTTACCGGCACGTCGGCCGGACGTATTGTCGGCAGGCGGACACGTGTCCCGGGTGCCCGGCTGCCGCGCGGCCACCGCGTCGCGCGGCCGCCGGTGCTCGTCGACGGCGGCCGCCTACTCCAATCTTGCTGCGCGGTGCTCTTTACCGAGTGCCGTCGGCGGGCCGACACGTTTACTTTGAACAAATTAGAGTGCTCAAAGCAGGCTCGAATCTGGCGGGCCGGCCTCGCGGCCGTCCCGTCAAAAGGCCCTGAATACTGGTCGCATGGAATAATGGAACAAGACCTCGGTCCCGCGCATCTCCGCCCACCGCGGGCGCGCGAAGCCGCCCCCACCCGGGGCGTTTCCGTGCGCGGGCCGCCGGGTCCGCGGGCGCCCGTCGCCCGCGGCTCTCGCCGGGCCGGTTTTCGGGACCGGAGGTAATGATCAACAGAGACGGGCGGGGGCATTCGTACCGAGACGTTAGAGGTGAAATTCTTGGATCGTCTCGAGACGAACTGACGCGAAAGCATTTGCCAAGTACGTTCTCGTATGATCAAGAACGAAAGTTAGAGGTTCGAAGGCGATCAGATACCGCCCTAGTTCTAACTGTAAACGATGCCAGCTAGCGATCCGCCGGCGTTTCATTAACGACCCGGCGGGCAGCTTCCGGGAAACCGAAGCTTTTCGGTTCCGGGGGAAGTATGATTGCAAAGTTGAAACTTAAAGGAATTGACGGAAGGGCACCACCAGGAGTGGAGCCTGCGGCTTAATTTGACTCAACACGGGAAACCTCACCAGGCCCGGACACCGGAAAGATTGACAGATTGAGAGCTCTTTCTTGATTCGGTGGGTGGTGGTGCATGGCCGTTCTTAGTTGGTGGAGCGATCTGTCTGGTTAATTCCGATAACGAACGAGACTCTGTCCTGCTAACTAGGCGGGTAAACCCGGGTCGGCGTGGGCGCGGCGCGGGCGGTTTCGGCCGTCCCGCGTCCGCGTTCCCGTCGGCTCGGCCCGGTATCCCCGAACGCGTTCGCCCGTCGTCCACGGCGGTCGTCTGGCGCGGCCGCGCCATCCGCGTCCCGGCGTCGCGGCGGGCGCGCCGTCGGCCGGGGCGACTCCCGGTCGGCGCGCGCGTGCGTCGCGCGCCGGGCTCCGCGGTGAAGCGCGCCGGGTCCGCGGCCGTCGCCGGCGGATCACGATACGTTACTAGGCTACCGCCGGCTCCCAGGAGCTTAAACTCTTCTTAGAGGGACAGGCGGCGGACGAAAATAGCCGCACGAGACTGAGCGATAACAGGTCTGTGATGCCCTTAGATGTTCTGGGCCGCACGCGCGCTACACTGAAGGAATCAGCGTGTGTTAACGTTCCTGGGCCGACAGGCTTCCGGGTAACCCGCTGAACCTCCTTCGTGCTTAGGGATCGTGGCTTGCAATTTTTCCACGTGAACGAGGAATTCCCAGTAAGCGCGAGTCATCAGCTCGCGTTGATTACGTCCCTGCCCTTTGTACACACCGCCCGTCGCTACTACCGATTGAACGACCGCAGTGAGGTCTTCGGACTGGACGCGCGTAACTCGGCGCCCCCGGGCGCTGGGTCGTCGCGCGACCGGGAAGATGACCGAACTCGGCCGTTTAGAGGAAGTAAAAGTCGTAACAAGGTTTCCGTAGGTGAACCTGCGGAAGGATCATTAATGACGGGGCCCACGCGCGCGCGGGTTTTCCCGGTCGTCGTCGGTCCGGCGTTTTCGCGTTCTCCAGCAGAGCGTGTACCACGCCGCCGGCGGCGGGCCGGTTCCTCCGCGCGCTTTTGCGGTCCCAACGTCCGAAACCCGCGGCCGCGCGCGTTCGGCGGGAGCGCACGCACGACCACCGCCGCCTGGCGCGCGTGTTGTTGTGCTGTGCGTCTTTGCGACCGATCGCCCGCGCGCCGCGACCCCCCGACCGACCGGTCGACCCGGGACCGCCCGGGACCGACCGCTAGCAGCGGCCGTGCTCGCGCTGTCTCCGCGTCGACCCGGTCACACACACACACACAACGCCGTTCGAACGCGCCGCGGCGCGGGTTCGTTGCACCACGGGGTCGTCGCCTGAGAGTGTTTGTGACCACCGTGGTGTGTACTACCGCGCCGCGGAGGTGTTTTTCTTTTCCGATTTATTTATACAAGTCCGAAAAGACGACGACGAAAAAAAAAATAATCCGTGTTTTTTCTTTGCCGTCAGCCGTGTGTGGTGCTGCCGCCTCCTGTGTGCGTACGCGCGCGCGCGCACACCTCGTCGTTGTGTCCGTAATCTCGGAACTCGCGTGGTGTTCGTGTGCGCCGTGTGCGTGTACGGGGGCCGCCCCTCACCGCGCGCGCGCACTGACCGGAGAAGAAACGCACACCCGACCCCGAACGGCGGATCACTTGGCTCGTGGATCGATGAAGACCGCAGCTATCTGCGCGTCGTCGTGTAATCCGCAGGTTATACGAACATCGACCAGTCGAACGCACATTGCGGCCTCGGTGACCCACGGGTCCCGGGCCACGCCTGTCTGAGGGTCGCATATCGGATACACGGCCAGACCGTTGCGCGTTTATCGCGCGCGAGATTGGCGGCTCGACGCGCGCCCGTCGGCGCCGTGGGTGTTGCTGCGCGACGGCAACCGCCACCGCGCGCACCCCGCCCGCCGCCGGTGCGGTCGTCCGCTCAAGTTTACTGTGACTGTGCAAGACTGTCACGGGTGACGGCGCGCGCGCGCGCGTCTTCCCCGTCCGCCCGCCGCAGCGGCCGAGCTATACACGCTATGTGTATATCGCTCGCGCGGCCGGCCGGGTCGGTTGAGAAGAGAGAAGGACGGCGGCACCACCGAACCCCGGTGGTCGTCGTCGACCCCCCCTCTCCGGCTACCGAGAAGCGGACGGCGGGACGACTGCGCAGCGCGCGCGCTCCGACACGATCGCGGCAGACCACTGCACGTCGTCCGTCGTCGTTGCCGGCGACCGGACGACAACACACAAAGAAGAAAAAAAAAACAGTCACGCGAACGACACAACGAACGCATCATCAACACCGCCACGCGCGTGTGTTGTTGGGCAAGTGTGTAGTTCGTCGTTTCGTTCCGACCTCAGATCAGGCGGGACTACCCGCCGGATTTAAGCATATTAATAAGCGGAGGAAAAGAAAACAACCGTGATTCCCCCAGTAGCGGCGAGCGAACAGGGAAAAGCCCATCGCCGAATCCCGCCGCGCACTTTTGTGCCGCGGCACGTATGGGAGTTGTGGCGTACGGGCCGGCCTCGTTGCCGGGGCGCACGCGACGGTCCAAGTCCCCTTGAACGGGGCCACGGCCCGCAGATGGTGCTAGGCCAGTAGAGGCCGTCGCAGCGTCCCGGGATCGGACCGCGCCTTAGAGTCGGGTTGCTTGAGTGCAGCCCGAAGCTGGTGGTAAACTCCATCTAAGGCTAAATACGGCCACGAGACCGATAGTGGACAAGTACCGTGAGGGAAAGTTGAAAGAACTTTGAAGAGAGTTCACAAGAACGTGAAACCGTTCGGGTGTAAACGGACAGAGCCCGCGAGTCCCCGCCGGGCGAATTCACGGTCGGTCGCCTCGGCGGCCGGCCGGATCTTTCGCCCGGTCAGCGGACGTCGCGACTCGTTGGGCGCCGGCCGAAGGGCCCGGGCGGCGGTTCGTCGCGGCGGTCGCGCTCTCCGGCGCGGCCTGACCGCGCCGAACCCCGGTGCTCCTGGTCGGCTCGCCCGACGGCATGAACCGTCGACTCGGCCCCGTCGCAGGCGGGGTCCCGTCGGTCGGCGACGAGTTTCGGGCTACTTTCCGACCCGTCTTGAAACACGGACCAAGGAGTCTAACGTGTGCGCGAGTCAACGGTCGTCGCGGCGCGCGTGTTTCGCGCGCGCGCCGCCGAGAAAACCACGTTTGGCGCAATGAAAGTGAACCGTCTTCGCGGACGGTGCGGACGATGGCCTAGCGACCGAACCCGCCGGCGTTCAAGGTGTCGCGCTGGTCCGCAGTCCGGGGCGTCTCCGCCAGTGTCGGCCTCGGCCGTCCGGGGCGCACCCTTAGCGCACGTTGGTACCCGAAAGATGGTGAACTATGCCTGGCCAGGATGAAGTCAGGGGAAACCCTGATGGAGGTCCGCAGCGATTCTGACGTGCAAATCGATCGTCTGAGCTGGGTATAGGGGCGAAAGACTAATCGAACCATCTAGTAGCTGGTTCCATCCGAAGTTTCCCTCAGGATAGCTGGCGCCGACGTGTCCCAGCCCGTTCGCGGGCGCACGGACGCCGGTGGGACTCCGCGCTGTACGGCGCGGTAACAACACGCTCGTAACAC